>OY770263.1:299455929-304455929 GCA_963669355.1 Chorisops tibialis
CAACAAGAGTACGTCCCAAGAAAACGACTGCAACTTCTTTGAAATTTTTGAAACAAATTTTCAAAAATTATAGATAAAATGTCATACTTTAAAAGATCGATGATTATTCAATAAAATAAAGTTTTACGCGCGAAAAAATCTAAAATTTAAAATATAGCGCCAGTTGTATGTAAGCCTTTAAGGGTGAGAAAAACACCGAATCTGTTAGCGGCGTTTAAATTACAATCTCTGGATACCTTCTCATGATAGTGTAATTAGAGGATAAGTGCTAATATTTTTGAAGCTTAATCATATTTTCGTTTTGATTGAGTACCTGTAGTGCACTAGTAATTTTTTATAAATGTCCTTCAATGTGAACAAGCTTAAACTCAATTTAAAATTCAAAAGTGAAAAATTTTAAATTAAAAAAAAAAAAAAATTAACATTCAGTCCACTCTTTTCTGAAATTTCGAACCCATCTCAATATTTAATTCGCTTTATTAAAATAATTTCCTTCCAAATGAAGAAAACAAAAGTTTCTGAAGTGCATTGCAGTCCAATTTCGTGCGTCGAATTGAAAGAACGCTAGAAAAGTTAATTTAACTACCCCCATGTGATACAAGCACACAAAAATACCCTGAGCACTTGATTTCTCAAAATCCTTCAAGTACGTAGACTTGTCTTACCCTCCCCAAAAAACCAGCCCCAAGTCCTGGTAAGTAGACATCCAAGAACCTCATAAAATGAAACACATCAAACACTAAAACTCAGTAAAATGAAAAATAAAAAAAAATTCTTTCCCCATAGCGTTTTAAGCGCGTTTCACATTCATGATATATGTGAGTTTTCCTGCAGAAAAATATAAAAAACAACAACGAAAAGCGAAGTCTGCGTGAATACGGTGCGGGTAACCCAAACGTTGTCGGTGCTCCAAACCAACTTTTTCGGTTGGAAATTCTAATAAAAACTTTCAAGGATCTAAAATAACGAGAGGAATTAAGTGGATAATTTTTATTTGGAGAGTTTCCTTTTTGCTTTTTTCAGTTTGCAGAAAAAGACAAAGTTCTTTGCTTCGACTTGTGTCTGCGGGTAGTCCACAACCAGGGGAATAGAATTTCTTAGAAGGGGTGAAGGAGGGAAGGGGCTAGTCGAAACCACCAGATTCTTCCTCCAGCCCACCCGCGCTGCTCAAGCAATAGAAACTTTTCCTCCAAATGTCTCGACTCTTCAGTTCGCACAAAGTGTATCTTATTGCAGACTTCTAAGATGTATTTACTTCCTTTTTCATTATGTCGATAATTGGCTTGTGAAAGTACTTGTTTTTTTTTCTATCTGTCCATGACGACATGGTCTTACTGTTTATATTGTGTTGGATTTTACGTTCTGATTTTTTTTTTCTGATGGAAAATTAATTAGTGAAAAGAAATATAAGTCACTTTGAAGATTCTTGGAATTAGTGCAGTTGAAGAGTTCCCAGTTTACGAACTCTGAATGCCCGAAATTCTTTAATTCTAAAACTTTAATTTTAAAGTGGTTTAAAATAAGGGGACTTGTTACGGAACTTGATGCTTCCACTTGGATTGGACGGATCCAACGCAAACGATCCGACAAACGAAAAATTGAACATTTTTTCGGAACCTGCAATGTACGATCCTGGAGCCCTAAAATCACTCCTGGAACAAGTTGATAAATGAACTATTAATGTTGTTGCTTGGCAGTAAAACAATGAACATGAGGTCGACCATAATCATTAAAAGTGGAAAGCCATCGGCAAGCAGTGGGTTTCGAGTAGCTTTTCAGCAACAGCAGCGTGCTTGCTTCACATCCAATAGGGCGTGGGTTCAATTCTCATTCCAGGCAGTCGGATTATTTTAAGCCCGAATTTTCCAGTTGCTACTGCTAATGAAAAACTTTTCAAAATAAAATAGGGAAACGATAGTGAAACAGTTCCACTTTTATAAGGTCTATATACTCATTAGATGGTTTCTGTTCGTTTTCTTTCATTCAGTCCAATGCAACATCTGATAATATTTGCCAGCTCAGAATGCTTCCCGCATCAGAGTATTCACAAAAGGAGTCACCCGATGGATGGGCGTATAATCAGATAGACCACATTCGTATAGACAAAAGCGTATACTTTAAAATCCTAGATGTTAGAACCTTAAGATAGGCTAACTGCGACTCTAAACACTATTTGGCCAAGTCCTCATTTCGAGGTCGAATAGCAAACAGCGGACCTGCAAAACACCAACCGACATTTAAATTCGACAACGAGAAGTTGAAGAGCCCCATTGTAGCCGCATACACATCAGCTTTAGAAGAGACATTTTGTCCCAATATCACTGTACGGCAAAAAAAAATTGTTTGAGCCCTGAAACCATTCCTGCTGATTCTTATGTAAAATGACCTCCTGAATCCCGCTTTTCTCCATCACCCACCGTTTTTGTGAGAGGCCAATTTTCCATAATTTAGAGGGATGAAAAGGATTATTTTAGCCTTTAAATTCCTTTTGAGGGACTAGAGAGGTGAAAATATCTAAAATTGAACATTTCTAGCAAGGTGGTCGATTTGCCCCTTAATCTGTAAAAAAACCATAAAAATTACAGTTTTTTCCAGTACATTTTGTACATATTCCAGCTTTCAGCCCGCTTCCTTTTCTACCCTGAGGTAGAAGTTTCTACTTCTACAACTTCTACAATGAAGCTACAGCCCAAATCGGACCTTGGCCTCCTGACATGCAGGTTCCTTAACATTTTTCATTACTTATTGTGGAAAGGTTGTTAGCCCTTGCACAACCCTCTTTCTACGAATTTTTCATTTTGTTAGAATGAGGTGACCAAGGTATGTCCAAGCAGGCAATGTGTTGGAATTATATATTGCGCCGACCGGGACTTGAACTCACGACCTTCACATTACAAGATCAACACGCTACCCACTAAGCTACACCCTAGCTAGAAGAGAGGTAGAAGTTTCCCGTACCAAAAACCAGCAATAATCTGCCAACACGCTAACACTTGTTATGCCACGAAATATATCTATCCACCGATGTACTCATCTCCTTAGGGCACTCAGTAGGCAGAAGTAAAAACATAACCTGCCCCAACTGATCTTTGACCCTAGCATAAAGCACAGAAATTTAAGTGTCAAGCTATGGGCATTTACGTATATGAATACATCTACCGAGTTGTCATTTGAAATCCACAAAAACAAACGACCTCAGTGCATAAACTCAATCGTTAACAACACACAGAAACAAAGAAGAAATTTCAATGGCAAGCCACGATCCTGGCTTTCATACACAGTACCGCCGAGTGTCATTTGACACCCACAAACAATAATATGCGATGTAAGTATACGCCAGCATAGTCTCGTAGCTTAAAATCATGCAAAAAAAGTGTAGTACTAGCATGCAATCAGGTGCGATAAAGTGTTTCGATTGCATTTTTCGACTTGGGATGTGCCATTAGAGGATATGGTGGTATGACATGGTGATTTCGTGCCATCACACTGGTTCAGCATTATGACCATAAGGAAAAAATCTGATGACGCGTAAATCTAAGATTGAGGGAATAGTGCAAAACCTGGGAACTCGTTGTTGATGCTAATTCAGCAATTTAAATGTATAAATTAAGTCAAAAATCCCAGTACGGGGTGAGATAAGGACAGTAATTTTTAATCGATTACACGAAGAGGTTATAAATAAATAAGCAATGGAGGTAATTAACTAATAAAAAAAATTTTTTCCCTTAAGATGGACAAGCAACTTACTAGACTGACGGAAACACCTTCGGCTCACTAGAGCCGGTTGAGTGTCCGGCACCCTAAGTGCCGCCTTCCTCAAGCCCCTGCTTGACCTTTGACGGAATCAACTTCGGCTCCTTAGAGCTGAGTATCTGGCTCCATAGAGCTGGGATCCCCCGCCTCATTGTCTTGGCATCAACTCCGGCTCCTTAGAGCTGAGTATCCGGCTACATAGAACTGAGATCTCCGCCTCACTGTCTTGGGATCAACTCGGGCTCCTTAGAGCTGAGTATTCGGCTCCTTAGAGTTGAGATCCCCACGCCTCATTGTCTTAGAGCTAAATATCCGGCGACATAGAGTTGGGATCCCCCGCTTCACTGTCTTGAGATTAACTCCGGCTCCTTAGAGCTGTGTATTTGGCTCCTTAGAGCTGAGATCCCTACGCCTCATTGTCTTGGGATCCACTCCGTTTCCTTAGAGCTGAGTATCCGGCTCCATAGGCTAGGATCCCCCGCCTCACAGTATTGGGATCAACTTCAGCTCCTTAAAGCCGAGTATTCGAATCCTTAGAGCTGAGTATTCGGCTCCTTAGAGCTGGGATCTCCACACCTCATTGTCTTGGGATCAGCTGACTTCGTACCCTCTCTACTCCCTGAGGCATATTCTGGCATAAGAGCGAGAACTTCGTATCCTCTCTACTTCTTGGAGCCTCTATTCTGGCATAAGAGCCAGGATAGGTTCCCCAAATACTCTTGAAACATAAGAACCAGGGTAATGGAACTCCCCTTACAAAAAAAGCAACTCATAAAAAGATGGTGCTACACACTCTACTTCCCTGAAAATCTTCTCTCGAATTTGAAGAACAGATTTTTACTCTGTTTTCTAAGAGATTCCACTGTTGAAGTAGAGATGCAAGAAGTTCAGATTTTCTCTTAGATAACTCCAAATCACTGACAATATCACTCAACTCTGACTGAATAACCCGTGAGGCGATTGGCGAAAATTCGCTGTAAGGAGCTGGTCTTAGAGCTGAAGGGATATTTGGATACTGAACTGAATGCTTACTTTTGCTACCTTCATACCTAGGATGTAGCCAATTGGGTAGCGTGTTAGCTTGTAATGCGATGGTCGTGTGATCAAATCCCGATCGACGCAAAATATAACTCCAGCACATTGCCTGTTTGGATATACCTTGGTCACCTCAATCTACGAAAAAAAAAATCGTTGAAAGAGGGTTGTGCGATGGGCTAACAACCCTTCCACAATAAGTAATGAAAAAATGTTAAGGAACCTGAATGTCAGGAGGCCAAGGTCCGACTTGGGCTGTAGCGCCATTTTAGAAGTAGAAGATGCTTACTTTTGCTAGAGAACCCGACGGTGGAAGTCATACAAAGGTAAAAATTTGTAAGATGACAGCGAGGTTCGCGCCAAATCATGGGCACAGCAAATGGCATTGATTTACGGGTAACTTTGAGCCATTTGGTATTGCAACAAGTAGTGTAACTGTTGGAGCCCTATCATTGTCGTGATCGCTTTCTTCGGAATCATAGTACAATTTGTAGGCAGTTTCAAGAAGCTGAGAAAGGCGTTTTCGTTGCGCTTTGAAAGTTAACTCCCCGCAAACATAGCAGAAGCTATTGGGATGATTATTAGGGTAACTCGGGTTAAATTGGTTAATTAAGATTAGTATCAGGTAAATAAAGTAAGAATAAACCGGAAAAAATCGATTATTTTTAATATATATTTTTTCTTTCAATTTAAAAGGAATTTAAAGGCTTAAATAATCGTTTTTATCACTATAAATTTTTGAAAATCGATGAAAATAGGTGGCGGAGACTCCCAGTTAACACCAGAGGAACGCTATTGTTTAAATCATCGTAGGCGACATAAATATAATGCCGCGATAACAAGAAAGTATTCATCAATCTTGACACATGACAAGTAGGGTTACGCACTAACGGAAATTAAATGAAAGTTGTGGAGCAATCACGAAGAAAACGTAAAGCCCAATCGTGCGATATTCCAAATAAAAGAGAAATTTTTTGATATTAAGAAATTTTGTAAGTTAAGTGGTGGAGGGGGGGGTGATGACATTAAACTAATTTTTTCACATCACGCTAGAGTTGCCATCAGAACGTTTTATACAAAATTTCGGATTCAAAAATTTAATAGTTGCTAAAAAAATTGTGTCTTGGACTTAGTGAAATTGTGCAGTTTGTATGGGAGGTGGTAGAAGGGGAGGCGAGTTTTTGATGAATTTTTCAGGAATAACTAAAAACACAATGCTTTCGACAAGTTTTAATTTGCAGATCAGTAGCATCGGAAAAATCAACTTTTTGTAAAGTTGTGAAATTGTGTCAGATTGTATGGGAGGGGGTAGATGGAGTGAAACTATTCGTCTTTTTTTTTGGTCTTACTAATAATTCTAAATAAATATTTAGAGCACAATGTCTGCTAGATCAAATTTATACGTACTGAGTAAATTTGTTTAGAATATTTCATGAAAAAGTACAGTTTGTATGGGAGGTGGTGGAAGAAAAGGGAAAACTCAAATAGCTTTTATACAGTAGAATGAATTCATAAAATTAATGCAATCTAAATTTCAGATCAATAGCATTTATACTATTCGGGACAATTGACTTTTTGTAAAGTTGTGAAATTGTGTCAGATTGTATGGGAGGGGTAGAAGGAGTGAAACTAATCGTCTATTTTTTTTTTGGTCCTGCTAATAATTCTAAATAAATATTTAGTGTACAATTTTATATGCACTGAGGGAGGTTTTTGTGGGATCATTCACAATTTGGCATAGATATGAGGAGAATGCGTGACTAGCGATGACGCATACTTTGACTAAATCATTATTTAACTTTCTCCCAATTTCAACATATTTTTTTTAAAAAGAAATTAAGAATTATTAACCGGGGGTATTTCACCCTTTAAATGCTCATCATTGTCAATAAAAAATACTTGTCCCTTAGATTTTCCGAGCTCTAATTAAAACATATATGAAAATTGTCAAAATCGGCGTGGGACATTTGGGAATGTTTCCTTGTAAGTAGACTCTTCGTCGAGCAAGTAAAAAACAGTAGGGCTTCCATAATCGTATAAAATACATAAGAGTTGGTACAGGCTTCAAAACAGAAAACCCAAAAAAGAATTGAAATTGAAAGTATTAAACTCTATTTCAGTACCGGTTAAAAATACAGCATAAAGTACTCTTACTCAGTTGTGGATCAGTACTTATCCACTAAAACGAGTATTATACTTATTATATTATAATCTTACTTTATAATATCATGACACTTATAAGGACCTACACCAGAAACAACTCTTTTCAGAAGGTACAATCCTGAACATTGGGCTTTAGATGTTGCCAGGAATTGTTCATCTCTCATGGTCGACTGACCAGGCATCTTCATTGAGAGATATAATCCATAGTTGGCTTAGAGATGTCTTAAATGATTTTTTCGGCAGCACTCTCTCAATTGCAAAATCATATTCAGTTCAGTACTTGAAAATAGTCCGAAAAGGCGAGTGGCAATATCTTGAGGTAATTAAAATTATTTCTGAAATCATTTCTCTGAATTTATCATAAAGACGAAATAAACGAAATTCCATTAAATACCATTAAATTTGACATTAGGTTTATTTATCTAAATTTAAATTCAATAATTGCCCTTAGATGTTATCGTAATTTGGGTATTTCATCAAATATTATGATACCCTCTAGACCTACTTTATGTGCAGAGTAAACTTTTCCATCATCAGAGCACTCGAATAATTCAAAGGGCAACTAGCTATTTCACAAAACCTCACATATCAATTTAGACATCCTGACAACGGGCGAGTACACACACTTAAAACATACAATCCTGGCGGGACAATATCTGAACTGCTTCGGAGAGAGTAAAACAAATATCTTATGGGAGTAGTGCCATGTCCAAAAGTGTACATTACCTGAAATAGCCACAAAGTGAATATTGAGACAACAACTCAAAGTGGTAAGCAATTAAACAGGTGAGTGTACAAACAATTGCAACGAGAGTTTACAGCCTCCAAGGGATTTTGTGATCAGCATGTACGTAAGATATTACTAGGACTAAGCTAATTACTCATTCCATTAGCATTTACAACAAGCCGGATGCTGCGTTCAGAGAAATCCTTCCATATCCAGTACATACCCAAAATTACACGAACTCATGGATAGCATTTCTTCTATTTGAACAGCTCGGTTAAAATTTATGACCTAAACAACTCAAAATATTGATCTTTGTCAAGCCCATACACGCCAATGTCACTAATTAATCAGGACTGGTTAACCCTGTACTCCTTCCATTCCGAAAGCTCTGCCGGGCCCAAGGACAAATACAAATGGCTCGAAATGGAGGAGCAGCAGCAGCGGTAGCTTCGATGGCTCGGAAAATGAAGAAGAAATTTCAAGAAATCCCATCGACAAATATGTTCTCAGATAATCCATGTTGGAAGTCGAAAACACGTCTCAACGTATAACTTTTGTTCTTATCATCCGGTTGTGTTTTAGAGACGAATAGAGAGTATGTCCTAGTTATAAATGTCTCGTAGCGACTATCGTTAAAATGAAGCGAACTAACGAAGCGACTGCGACTGAACGGAAGGATCCCACGATGAATTGGTTGGGATATTCGAGACGAAACGAAAACGAACGGAGCGGCATTAAGGCCCACGATAATATTGACAAATTTATGCAGAGAAACGAGTCCGCTACTTATAAGTAACGAAGCTAATCAATTTTTCTTAATAAATCCTCGTCTGCTATTTGCTTCATCCGAGTAAATCCTGAACACAAGGACGAGACTATCTTAAGCCATGGACGTAATCACGATATAGCGTATATTGTATATTCTTATACTCACGAGTCTTGATGGAGAGCCTCTTCGCTTTCAGCTTGAATGTAATTCACATAAGACACCCCCTCCGAATTCGCTAGATAAATTGCTTTGTGATCTATGGTTGTACACGATATAAACACAAATACACATTCATATCAAAGACACATAACAATATTTCCATGAAATTCCTATTTCCGAAAAAATGGTAATTTCTGTGTCCTAAATAATTTCGAGCGAAAATGATTTGTTATGAAATATAATTCGTTCAGAGTGTGTGTGGAAGAAATGGAGTTTCATTTCGTATTAATTTTCGGCATCAATTTTATTTGGGTTAATCCGAACTGTTTTTCATTTGCCACCATTATTCATTCTGGATAGCAGCGCTATCTCAATAATCTGTGAGCTTGTAGGTCCTTGGTGCAATGCGTAGAAACAATGAACGCAATGATTATGCTGTGAAAACTCTGTGTTTAAAAAAGACACGTTTCCTTGCTGTTTGAAGGCTTTCCTTCTCTAAGCACTTTGAAATGCTAATCTCGCACTTTATTTCAAACTCTCTTTACTTTGAATATTTTGAGAAAGCTAATTTCCCACACTTAGCCGCATACATAATACATCAAAACTTACATATTCCGAAAGCAAGTGGAATTCATCTTGCGCTGAGCTCAATAATTATGACAACTGTAGTTAAAATTTTCGAGACTTAAAAATATTTCCTTAGCGATATCCAAAGATTCTGCAAGGATATTAATGCCGTCGACTATGTTACGGGAGCAGGTTTGGAGCATATTGTTCCCAGGATGTCCTCAGAACTTTCCAGAACAACTTATTCGAGTGTCAAACTAAAAAGTTTTGGTACCAGGCCTTGTTAGTTCTAAAGCTGGGAGTCAGGTCGTTTTGTACTAAGGCAGCGGATAAGTTAGGTCAGGTTTGGTTAGCTTTGAGGAGGTGTAGCCCACTAGCGGACCCATTTGACGCCTTCGAATTAACGACGTGTGAATCTGTATTTCTCTCATACGGTAAATCTAATGGGTTTCAGCGATTCGAGAGACCGGAAAACATTGATTTCGGGGGAGAAGTATTCTCTGAGAATTTATTTTTGCGTTGTTTGGAAGCATGCTTGTAATTTTTTTTTAAATAAATTTTACAAATTTTGAAGCAAGTTCGTCTTAAATATTCTTAAAACTATAATATTATAAATATTCTTACCATACAGTAAGACACTATTTCGGAATTACAATGAAAAGATTTTTTCGAAAAGTATAAAGTAGTGCCCTCGGCTTGCAATTCGTCATCGAAACTTGGTGTTCACCATTTGGTGATCTGTGTTGCAATTATCCCCTCGAGATGAATGCAAGAGGCCGTCCTTTTTTCTATTAAAACGAGCTCTATTTGGTTGAATGTTCATCAATCGGGTGATGCCCACGTTCTTTTATGAATGTTACGATGCGGGAAGAATGTCGAGTTTTTGCTGCCGGCGAAATCATTCAGCTTCTGGCCTTTATCGTTGCTAATGTTATGTAAGTCTCTTCTTTGCCCACTTAAGCCTTAAAGTCACCTAATATTATTTTAATATCGTTCGACGGAATGGAGTCGAATGTTGATTCTAAGGTAATGTAGAAATCGTCTTTAACTTCGTCGTCTTTGCCTGGGGGTGGATATTTATAAGCCAAATATTAACAAAACTTGTTTTGTTGCAGATTGTACACAATCGTATATTGGCGGGCTTGAAGTTGTTAACTTTGTGCTTAAAATTGTTGTCGACGATAAACGCAGCTCCAAGCTTCCTGGTTCTCGATGATTTACCACTTTTGAAAATTGTGTGCGATCAAATGTCAGTAACCTCGCTACCTAACAATTTAGATTCTTGGAGTGCAATGATGTTCATATTGTATTTGCTTGCCTGTTCCAAAAGCGCTCTCACTACTCCTGCTCTGTAGAGGGATCGCACGTTCCAAGGTCCGAGGGAATAGTCCATTTTTCGAAAGCGACGACCGCCTTTGAATCAATCCAGTCCGAGGTGGGGCTTCAGGTTTCGAAACAAGTTTGTTTTTTCCGAGGATGAGTTGTTAACATATTGCCCAACCCCAAACTAAAGGGCCATATCATAGTGCTAGAATTTTTCTGTTTCATGTATCACGATATTAAAAATATTTGCTTTTTTAATTTTGCACGCAGAAAAAATATTTTTTCTTCCTGTGCGAAATACGGGCTGTTTCGAAAGAATTGAAAATTTACTGAACCCAAAGGGCAACAAATTACTGAAAACTATTTTTTCAAAGCGTTCTTAAATTCGTCGAAACAGCAATAGGACCAAGGTACAATAGGTACAAGTTCCACAGGATTCGTCTACTCTAAGATTTAGTATAAAGTATAAAAATGCATTTAAGTATAATGTATTAGCTGGTCGAATATCTGCTAAACTTCCTTCCCCTCCCGTACAAAAGTATTTATTCGACCATTCGAATTCAATCACCAACACAATGAAAGCAATCAAAAATTTGTGCGCACATTTTCAAAAATATGTAAAGTCAAGTTGCATTAAAAGTTTTGAAGTTTCTTCAATCCTTCTACCTTCTACCTCCTTAAATATAATTTGGACCAGTTTCAATAATAACCAGAAAATTAAAACCTATGATCTAGAAATTTCGTACAAACGCCTTTCAAATGAAGTGAAATAAAACTGCATTACAAATTTTACGATTGCTTCAACTTTCTATCCTGTCCCATATAAGTTTTGTATCATGAATATAAAATGCACCGATTCATTCTATATAGAGAATTTTGAGCGTGGTTGAAGCAATCAACTAAAACATTATTAACAACCGCCACATACAAACTCAAACTTGCATAAGTAAAGGAATCGAATATTGGCCCTGCCCTCGAACACCCTTTCACTTAGTCTTCCCTACCCACTTTAACCTGATGATTAATTTCACACGCATTCTCAATTTGTCGCAAGAATAATAAATTTGCGGCAGACTTGTTGGCAGATACTTATAATCAATTTTAAAACAAAAAAACTTTAATTTTAAATTTTATCGCCTCTTAAAGCACCACTTACACCTGTGATTGGTGCGGCCCCGAATATCAAATCTCTCAGATAGCCTTCAACTTTAGCTTTAATATGAGAAATTTAAGGAAATAAACCTTGACTACGCTTGTATTTTGTATAATTTGTGAATTTTCGAAATTAATTCAATTAATCCATTTACTAATCTAAATAAATAAGTTTCCGACATTTTAATTAATCATTTCCATTCATAATAAATTAATAACAGCAATTAATTTTTACTACCTTAATTTCTTAATTTCAGCAATGATAGCTCGTACCCGTTACCATCAATAATGGGCAGAGTTACCTGTGGCATTCTATTTACTTCCGGCCTCTACATTTTCAGCTTTAAATTACCGAACGTCGCAACAATATAAAGAACACACTTTTGTTTCCTTGTATATTCTCCGTCGAAAAATACTCGTCAAGTTGAGTGACTCTTTCGTAGCTTGCAGAATATTGGTGGCACTGATTTATGATGTTCGCTACTATTCAGACGATTCGTAGCTCCTTGAACTTGAGCCATCAATCATTGAGTTAATAAAGGAATCGCATGATTTTGGTTCACTGGACCCCCTCAAATTGAATACGACAATTTTTCTCTCTTTTTTATGCTTTCACTGTATTTCACAGTGGGTGGATACGAAACCTCGGTGAGGGTCGAACAGAGTGGGTAACAAATCAGCACTTAAATGGAACAAAACCAAAAACCATGTCCTTTCAGAGCAAGGACCAAATGCATACCAGTACGTTTTTTTTTTTGTGTTTCTAGAAAACCTATCAAAGAAAAATAGGACATACACATCGCCCCAAGAGTTCTGTGCGATAATGCTTATCAATGGTGGTCGGTACTGCCTACAGGTTCCATTTTCGTTTAAAGCCATTTCCTACAGTGAGACGTCTGGTGCTTGAATTCCGCCTGTTGTATACGAAATTTCGATCTGTTGTCCTCTCTAAAGGATTCGTTCTGTAGTCCAGCTTATCTGCAGCAGTAACATTGGATTACGCGTGACCACAGTTAACGAGACCTCCTCCTGACATGTTCACATTTATATATCTCATAGCCAGCGTATACTGTTATACCCTCTTAAAATAGTACTGTGTAGTAGTATTATCTTCCCCCACCAATTTAGAGGACAAGGGATGAAAATATACAACAAGTCCCTTTAACATAGAAAAGTTCTTTAGCTCTTAGGACGAAATGGGCACATCGACTCAAGTTTATGATACGACTGAATGACAAGTGACATGATAAAACACAAAACGGGCAACAATAACAAATTTTCAACACTAAAACTCTGATAAGGCAGCCTTCCTATACGGCTAGATACTGGCACTGGGTCGAAAAATTTAAAGTATTCTGACGTAAAATAGAATAGCCGAAATACTTCCTGGTTACGAAATGGTTATAAGGGTGTCGAATGGGGTGCAATTAAATTTTACAAGGTGCCCAGGACATCTGAGAATGTTTTCCGAGATTTTCATAACGGATAAGACAACGATTTGAAATTAAATTACCTTCGATCGCATAACGACGGAGAACAAAAACGTGTAAACAATGCCGACGTATGGCTATCAATATTGGGGCAATGAAATTACGTTAGGATTTTACTGCAAGATAAGCAGAATGGACGTAAAAATAGATTAGAATTGACAGTTTAAAGATTGGAAAGCTTTAAAATTACGCTTTAAATTTTGCGTAAATCTTTTTTGAAAATTAATTAATCAACTTGTTCTTCAATGGCACTACGGCTCATATCATTTTATTTATTATTGTGAAAGTGTTGTTAATGTGCTGAAATTATATGCATGAAATTATAAGTCGACCGGGGTTTGAACTCCAAACCTTCGCATTGTAGATCAACACGCTACAGGCTAGGCTACACCCTAATTTCAAAAAATTATTGACTGTGAATTTAAATTAACTCAAAGACATAACAGGGCTACGATTGCGCGTAAGGCGCAATCTTACGATACTCTAGATGAAATAGAATTTTTTGTGATCTCAAGAAATTTTGTGTGGGGAGTAATTTTTTCCCCCATCAAACTAAAGTATCTATAAAATCGTTTTTTTACAAAATTCAACCAAAAATTGAATAGGAACTGAAAAATTAGTGTATTAGATTTGGTGAAATTGTGCAGTTTGTATTAAAGGTGGTAGAAGAAGTGGGGGGATTTTAGTGATTTTTTCATAAAAATTTTATAAAATTGACTCCTCTTAAATTTCAGACTAGTAACATTCATACATTTCAAGAAAATAGATTTTATGTGAAGTTGTGAAACTGTGTTATATTGTATGGGACGGGGTAGAAGCAGTAAAGCTAATCACTTAAATTTTTCTGATCTTAGTGATAATGCTTATTAAGTATTTAAATATGAGCTCGATAAATGTTATATGTTCTGAGAAAATCGGCTTAGAGTGTTTCATGAAAAAGCGCAGTTTCAATGGGAGGTGGTGGAAGGATTAGAGAGATTCAAATGATTTTTCTACCATACATTACATTTGTGATGAATATAATAAATTCCAAATTTCGAATCATTAGCTTTCATAATTTCCAAGAAAATTTAATTAATGTAAATTATTGAAAATGAGTTATTTTATATGGAAGGGGCTAGAAGGGGCGGAACGATTTACCTGGTTCATGAACTTGACCTTACTTTTTCGCTAAAAACGATGTGTATAAAATTTTAACATTCTTGCTCGACGCGTTCTCAAGCTAGAGAGCGAACGGACGGACGGACATTCGGTTTAGAAATTTTTGAGCGATAACAAATATTTTTGTATCCTTGGCGAGCACTATTTCTTGGCATTACAAACTTTAGAGCGAACTTAAAGTATTTTAAGTTCGCTCTAAAGTTTGTAATGTATTCTCAGATTTCATCTGAGTATAAAAATTTCGTTTGAGTGTCTCAGATTTCGTAAAACAAGCATATTTGGAGTGTTTTGGTTTTCCATTGGAGATAAAAAACAAGTGCTGTTGTAATGTTGTATGCAAAATCTGTGTTGAGGGATTACGTTTATGGGCCACTAAAAAGAGAACCTCTTTCAAGTGCCGGTCTCCAATGATTTGACGTGAACTTTTAAATCATCACGGTAACTGCTATTTTTGTGTTGTGAATTCATTGGCTCACAGCTTATTTCGTGCAGCTACAAATTTGAAATTTGTCACGCCGTTATTGGAAAACTATGTAAAATATTGACAAGATTTAAATGCCATGTCTTGAACAAATATTTATTGTTTAAGTTAGGAACTTCAAAATTAACACAATTGTTGTTTGTTATACTTAATTAACAAAAATTATGAAAATACTGCTTAATTCTATGTCACAGCTTATTTCATGCACTTGAACTTACGCCTTAATTTATAGAAAAAAGTTAAATTTTATACAAAATTCAGTACTTGGTATGATAGTCCTTTGCATTTTTTACATCCTTAAGTCTCTTTGGCATAGAGTCCACAAGTTTTTGGGTAGCTTCTGGTTAGTTATTTTCAATTGTTCCTTGTTGGAAATACTAGGTTTCCGAATATTATTTCCCAAAATTGCCCATAAATTTTCTATTACATTCATATCTGGGCTCTGTACCGACGGGGACATAACATGCGGGCAGTTCCAAATTCGCCAAGATTTCACAATAACAGACTTATGCTTAGGGTCGTTGTCTTGGCAGAAACGGAATATGTTTGAAATTTCAAGATTCGCAGCACCCTGGAGCAAATTTTTTTTTTCAAAATGTTGAGGTACATACATGGTTTTGTCCATGTTACCTTCAATGAACTCCAAATTTCCAATCCCGGCTGCCGACATACAGGCCCAAACAATTACGCTTCCGCCACCATGCTTGACTGTAGCTTTTAAATTTTCTTTTTGTAGGTCAGTATTAGGTTTTCGCCATGCGTATGCCATGCCAGGCGACTCAGTTGGTTTTTTCTGCTTATGGATAGCTTTTTTCTAGCTACACACGACCATTGAAATTGTGGTCTCGGAGCACGCGGCGGACAGTTTCTGCACTACATGGCTTACCTAGTCCTTGCTGTATCTCCGCGACTAGTTTTGGAGCCGTTAACTTTGGGTTCGCCCTGATTTTACGTACAATAAATCGTTCGTCAGACGAGTTGAAAATTTTGTTTGGCGCGCTTCTGCCCTTATCTTGAATACGATTTTCATGAACGAAGCGTTCAATGATACTCTGCACTGTGGTGGGACTCAAATTAACAAATTGAGCAATTTTCCGCTGGGATATCCCGTTCTTGGGATGAGTTATCAGTAGTTCTCGCTCCTAAATTGTCGTGCGACGACCCATTTTTTCAAAAAGCATTTCTTATCCTTTACAGATCAAATATCACACTAAATATTGACTATAGCTAGTTGCCAATTCTTCGCAAAATGTAAAGAAAAAGAAAATTCCGTTATACAGCGCGACACAATCGGACAGAAGTGGAGACAAGTATCTGTAAACGAAAAATGACGTAGTACGGTAATGCGGATATTCGACTTTAATAAAGAACTGGTTACAACCAGATTAAATACATGCGATCGTAAGGAAAGGGATTCTTGTGCGTAACTGTGCTTTTTTTTTGGTATGCGAATTGAATTGATCTCTTTATTGTATATGGAATGTTTTTACTTCTTTTAGCAAAGTCGGTACCGTGGTTTTATTGTTGGGTTCATAAATCAATGAATCCCTAGAAAAGCATAAGTTTTACATGATTTATGAAGGAATGAAATTGTTTTTTGTACATTTTGGTTTCTTTCAAAAGATCTTTCTTTAAGAATACCTTATTAATTGGCAAGTGTCTTTAAATAATTTGGATACAAATTAAATTCATTTGAAGGCTAGTCGAGATGTATAGCCAACATTTTTAAAGTGCATTTTTATAAATTTCAAATCAAGAAGCGAACCATGTTACGTTCTGGGAGATTTTTTATACCGCATTGGAAACAATGTTCATACTCCATATAGATTTTAAGCACCTGAAAAAAGGGGGAGTGACCGGACTTCACGTTTTCGAAAAATTGTTCGCGCAAAACTTAAAACCTTCACTGTTCCATAAAAAGTCGCTTCGTTCCACATTTCCATTCCTATGTTAAATCAAATCCGAAGCGGAGTCCTAACCGGCAAGGAATGTTTCATGTGAATTGAAAAAAAAACACAAGAACGTAAAATTTTGTATCGAAATATTTAGCTAAAATCTTGAAAATTCGCAAAACTCATTTAAAAAAACACAATAGGAATATGATTAGGTGTAAGGCCCAATAATGCGATACTCTAGATGAAGAGAAATTTTTTGATTTTAAGTAATTTTGTATGGGGAGTGGTAGAAGGGGTGGCATTAAACCAATTGTTTTACACCGTGCTGGAGTTGCTATCAGATTGTTTTATTAAAAATTTCAGCTTCAAAAATTTAATAGGTATTAAGAAAATCATTGATTAGATTTAGTGAAATTGTGCAGCTTGTATGAGAGGTGGTAGAAAGAGCGGAGAGTTCTTAGTGAGTTTTTCAGAAATAACTATAAACATCATGCATTTGAGATGTCTTCAATCACAGATCAGTAGAATTCAAACTTTTCAGGAAAATCAACTTTTTAAAAGCTGTGAAATTGTGTCATATTGTATGGGAGGGGGTAGAAGGAGTGAAGCTAATCATCTTTTACTTTATTATTCTAATAATAAAGTATTGTGATCGATACGGGAAAAAAAATTTGCTACCCTGAAATTTTTTTTTTTGCTGTTCATGACTAAATCGGCCTAAAAATGCAAAAAAACAATCCGTCCCGCCGTACGCCTTCCGCCGTACATATAGACTTATATCTCCGAGACCGTCAAAGGTAGAATGTTCGTTTTTGGATGGATTGTTGGTTGGGTAAGTGAACTCTATTTTTTAAATTTTGGGGGGTGTTAGGTGTTAGGGGGAGGCGGGGGGAGGGAAAGAGTCAAAAACTACACTTGCTAATATCTCCACCACGAATGCAGATAGGAAGTTGAAAATCAGTAGAGATATAGAGAGGGTTGTGGGACAAACTTCAAAACAAATTTAATTTTTTTATCTATTGCCGTCCGACAAGGGAGGGCTATAAACAAATTGTCGGCCGAATTTTTTTTTCAAATGAATATATCTTCGAAATTACTTATCGTAATTTTGGGACCATAATTTTGGGACCATTAAGGTGGCATATAGCTCCACCGGAACCAGCTTGTAGAGTGGCTAATTATTGTAAGGGAGAGGGTCAGGCGGGGGGGGGGGTGCCAAGAAAAACACTTAAAAATTAATATCTCAATTATCTCTTAAGCTATCTAATTGAAACTTAAAACATATATTAAGCTATACTAGGAAAATATGAAAAAAATATAACATGTAGAAATAAAAGTAGTGGAGGGAAATGGAAAGCATTGCAAAAATGGCTCATTTTTCAAAATTACAAATCCTTATATCTCAAAACAGAGTACAGATATCAAATCGAAAATTCGTCAATTGTTGAACTACACAGTCGTTAATTTTTAGTTTTTTTTTAAATTGGGAGGTGGAAGGGGAGGGAGGTGATAAGCAAAAATGTCGAAAATTTTGAGTAATTTTTTTAGGGCTCTGGTGAAAGATACAAAGTTTAAATTTTGCATGTTGATACGAAATACGCTTTCTTGAGTATTTTTTTCACTAATTTTTTTTGAATTTTCTTTCGGTTATTGAATTAAATGGAAAAGAATAATTCTTCAATTTTTTATTGCTTTAGTTTTCCTCACATTTAGTTTTCGCAAAAAAACTTCATTGTGTGTTGGTCTTATGCCCTTTGTTTTCTTTATGCTTCAAAATATCTACTAAATACACACATTCGTGCCTAAAATGCTGTTTCTTTTTCTTAATTATGTTATGGAAATTTTATTGAATTTATGTATAAATAATAATATATTGTGAATACACGCTAAATATTAATTCTATCAAACTACAACCACACCGCGTGTGATGATGCTGCGAACAATTAAAAAGTGCTTGCGCCAAAACTCGAGAGAGAGAAAAAAAAACGGTTGAAAAATTGATATAAAAGCGGCTCCATGGATGGAGAAGGGGCTTTTTGGCTTTTTTTTTTTGGTTTTTTGGGTGAACTTTGCCTTTTGGCTGAGGAAGTGAAATTTGAAAAACGAAAGTGAAACGTGAAATAAAATACAAAAAAAAACAAACTGAAATCATAAAAGTGTTAAAAAAAAAAAACTGATTACATAGATAAGTAAAGTGGATCATAGTTAACAACAGTGATAAACTTAGTGAGTTATTAACCATAGAAAAAAAAGGGGGAACGAAATCAGCAAGTGCATCGAAACGTATGTTGCAAGGCGGAGACGGCGAGCCAAGAAAAAGAAAAGGGAAAAAGAGCACAACGAAATCCAAGGACCCCAACGAATCAACAGGTAAAAAAATAAATAATATATTATAATGACCATTGCAGCTTTCGTTGTATTAGGGATTTTTTTTTCTCCTTAATAAAATTAATTTGAATCATAAATTACATAATTTTTTTCTTGGTACAGAGTTTGTGTACAGTAAATTTTGGGCCCGAATGTTTCTGTATCAGTTGATCCTTTTTTTATCTGATAAGTGAAATAATACGAAATGAAGTGCTAGTGTGATTAATGGGGGGCCTCGCCCCCATCATGTGCGGAAGGACCCCAATCACGTACTCCCCACACCAACCTGCGACATCGTTCGCTTAGACGTTAGAGCACACATCGATCTTGCGACAGCACCCTCTAGAATGAGAGTCTTCCAGGTCAAATTACCCAACGCCCAAGTTCCTGAGCAGCCGGCAGTAAGTGCTGTCCGGACCTGGGGGACCTTCATTAAATTCTGTATATGAAATGGGTCCCCAGAGGCTCATTTCGTATCAATGTGGATACATCTATTAAATGTAAATAGAAAAATAATAATAACTTGTTCCATAATTGTTACAAACCGACCCCCCCCCCGGTCTAACGTGCACAAGGTGTTTCATGAAAAAAACACATAAACTGAAAATTTTTGGGTGAAATTTTAAGGTAGAAACTTGAAAATTTGCAAAATGCATTTAAAAACATAAAAGAATTCTGATTGGGCGTAAAGCCCAATTAATAGTGGCTTTTGTATGGGAGGTGGTAGAAGCATAGGAGGAAGGTTTGTAATTTTTGGATATGACACCTAATGTAGTGTGCAAAATAATTCGTGCTGAATTTAAGGTTTGTAGCTTTCATTATTTTCAATTGGACATAGTTTTCCTGAAATTGAGGCATTTGTATGGGAGGTGGCAGAGGAAGTGGAGCGTTTAAGATGATTTTGAAACTGCTTATCATCATCCTTATCACCACGCTTTGATTCAATTTCAAATTCGATAGTTCTAATATATTCGAAGGAGAAATGATTTTCTTGAATTTATAATACAGATATTTGTATGGGACGGGGTAGAACGAGTGAAGAGGAGCTAATAATTTTTTTTAGAAGTTATTGCAATTATTAAAAAACAAATTCTGGCAAAATTTTAAGTTTGTTCTTTTTGTAGTTTTAATGGAAATCGATATAATGCATTTAACAAAAATTATGCATTTGTATGGTAGGGGGTAGAAAGAGTGTACGGATCAAATCACTTTTTTTTTGTTATTGGTATTTCTATTTTTATACTGCGTGCGAAATATCAAGTTGATAACTTTAACAGTTTCGAAGAAAAATAATTTAATTTAAATTTCAAAATTTCGTGAAATTTGTATGGGCGGGGGTAGAAGAAGTGAGGTGAAGTTGATAATTTTTTCAATGTTGATTGGAATTATAATAAAATTAATTCTGGCAAAAATTCATTTTTATAACTTTGCTAGTTTCAATGAAAACCGAAAAACTGCATTTTTCAAAATTATGCATTTGTATGGGAGGGGGTAGAAGGAGTGACGGGATCGGATCAATATTCAGTCATATTAATGAAATTTATAACATAATACTTTAACCCAAATTTCAAATTGATAGCTTAAACAGTTTCAAAGAAAAATCAATTTCTGAAAATTTCGGAATTTCGTGAAATTTCAGCACGATAGCTCAAAGCGTTCGAGAGTTATGCTGTAGACAGACGGATAAACGGACAGACGGACAGACGGGTAGACGGACAGACGGACAGACAGCAACTCGGAATCGGAGTTTCTGAGCGACAACAAATATTTCTGTACCCTAAGCGGCTCTGTGCGAGCGTTATTTTTTAGCGTTACAAACGGTAAGGCAAACACAATATACTCTCAGATTTCATCTAGAGTATAAAAAATCCCTAAATATATGAAATATTAACTGGTCGACAATCTTTAAAACTTCTATACCCTCCCATACAAAATTAATTTTTCAAGAAATCAATTATCACCTAACTGTTAAAAGCTATCAATTTGAAATGTTGCAGAAAAACCATTAAAAATAGTTGAAATAAAATTGCGTCAAAAGTCTTGAAATCACTCTTGCCCTTCTACCCCCCCCCCCCCCCCTCCCAAACAAAAGTATGATTTCGACCAATTTCATTAAATCAACTAATAACCAACAAATTAAAAGCTATGAACTTGAAATTTTGTACGAGCACCTTACGAGAAAAATGAAATAAAAATGCATCACAAATTTCATGATTCCCTTACCCGCTATACCACCTCCCATACAAATGTTCGGTTTCGTGAATGTGAAAGACACCGAATTTTATGAAAATTCTATGCAACTTCGTCTATGAAACAAATTCTGTACAGATAATATTGGACGTGATTCAAGCAATCAATTAAAAGCTATGATAGTTGCTAGATGATAATCGACCCACCCTTACTATTACCCCTCCTCCTCCACTCATAAAAACCCAAGCTTGCAAAAACGAATAAAATATTGTTAAATTGACAACAGCCCAAGAACTACCTTTCAATTAGTCTTCCCTAACCACTCTTACCTGCATATTAATTTTCCACTCATCCGCAACTTGTTCAAAGAATAATAAAGTTTCGCCCAACTTGTTGGCAGTTTATTTTTTTCTGTTCTTACTAACAATTCTAAATAAAAACTTTGTTAAAAATTTCAGTTCAATAAATTTTATGTCTACTGAGTAAATTGGTTTATAGTATTTCATGAAAAAGTGCAGTTTATATGAGATGGGGTAGAAGGAGTAAGGAGATGCAAATAATTTCTATACCATGGGAGTAGGTAGAAGGAATGAAGCGATTTAGCCCGTTCACGAACTTCAACTTACTTTTTTGTCAAAAATAACGTATACAAAAATTTGAACGTTCTAGCTCAACGTGTTCTTAAGCTAGAGAACGAGCAGACGGACGGACGGACAGACATCCGGCTTTCCGATTTTTGAGTGATAGTATTAACTTCTGTATCATTAATTCATTAATCATAATAACAAACTTCATAATAATGCCAATAAATTATGATAAACACCAATTAAAGACAAAAATTGATATAAATGATTAGGATCCGCGATCCAAAAATGGTTTTGTTAAAAACCAACTATATGGGACAAATAAAAATATAGTTCAGGTTCGCGTATGGAACAGTGGCACTATGCACCATCAATGCAATACAACACCCTTGCGTTTAATTCAGCTTTATAATTCTGCGGTTTTATCTTTAAATTAAATCAGAGTGATTTACAAAAACGCTTTCGAAATACCACAAAAACGGTTTCAGATCAATGAAATTTCATTTTAAAACCAACCATGTTGTACTCGTTGTAGAGTTTATTTTTTGTTTTTAACAAATCAAAAACGGGCTTCGGTAGATATCGATAAAATTTAAAACGTTTAACCATTTTTTTATGGTTTTTATCTGTTTTAACTGCTCCCCGATTCCCCGCCTGAAATGATTCGGCACCCTTGGAACTACTTTCCCGCATTATAGGGCTGTTGCTGCTAGTCAAGGGCGAGGGCCACAAATACGGGCCCACACCTGTGCTCAATATAGAGATACTATCTCGAGAGTGACGCATACCCACACCAAACACATCATCATTGAATAATACTCTCCGATTGCAGTGTTCAGCCCAGCAAGCCATCGGCATCGTTGCGAAAACCCAAAATGGAAATAAAATGCAATTTATCCTGACGGCAACATAATTGGATATCAGTCACATAAATTTCCCAATGACATTTTATGCGATAATATTGGTTTGAAGGTGGATAACCCCTTTAGCATATACGTATCACCCGGAATTATGGAATATAGAGGTCGCGTATATAATATGCACATCTACTCCTTCCTCTCCTCGACTAGACCACTCGAGTAAAACCGAGAGTTCCAGAGTGCCTGGTGGTATTCACAAGGACACTTTATGGACTCCGGTTATTGTTTTCGCATCAGCTCACCACCGGTTGGCTGCAATGTGATTGCCTAAAACCTCTCGAACATCGTCCTTCACTATCCACTACCTCTCCCATCCTGCCCAATCGGCAGATACGGCGTACTCGAACTCTGTGTGTGTGTGTGTGTGTCTCTCTCTCAAAGGGAAGTCATCCAGCCTGGCAGTGATTTGCCCTTTTGATTTGTCAACGAGAAATAAAACGTCAGAAAGAGAAATTAATGGGGTTATGTGATGGGTTCGTCAATCATTTTTGCGGTACCCATCAGGTATGAATCATTTGCAATCGATATAAAAGTGCATTGGTCCACTCCGAACGACAGGACTGGACAATTTTATGCGACTCGAATGACTGAAAAAGACATGCAAATATTTTTGAAGTGTACAAACCGGACGAGCAAACAAGTTTGATGTGATGTAGAGCGTTTAGAAAATTGACGGTTTGAATTTAGAGTGCAGTGCAATCCAATATAGGGAGTGATGAATGCGTCTTTTATTAAAACTAATGGAGATTGATTTAGATGTCTGGCATGATGTTTAGTTAAACGTCAGATAAATGACGTAAATAACAAAAAATAACCTGCCAACAACTCGGACGAAACTTTATTATTCTTGTGACAAGTTGTGGAATGTCAATATTGAGTAGTGATGTGAAAAAAAGTAACTATTCGTTACACGAGTACTTGTTACTGACCGAAATCCGAAGTAACGAGTACCGATGCAGATTTATACTCGTTACTTAAGTAACGAATTGAGCTCCCGAAAAAGTAACGTCAAGACGTTTCGTTACTCGAGTATTCCACATACAAAAAAAAAGTACCTATACGGAAAGTAACGTTTTGTTGCTTTTTTCGTAACGCCGTACCGCCACCCGAGAAGGAATACTCTTACTCTACCTTTTGGCAAAGTCTACTGAGAAAATGATGTGTTTTTTTTTCGTTTCATTTTTTTCAACACCAAGAATGTCGTCGAGTGGAGTTGTGGCGCTGGGCTCGAGCGGCAGGGCATTTAGTTGTTACTAGCGTTAGGGTTCTGGGATCTATGGTACCAGATTGCAAAAATTTTTAATATTCGGTGTGATAAAGGGATTTTTTCTATTAATTTGAGGGATTTTTGTTGAAGCAAATTTCGATTTAATAAAAGTTATTTCTTTCATATTGTTGTTTTATTTACGTTAGTGCTTAAAAGGATTTTCTACTTAGAAGAGAATTAGAAATTCGGATTTGGTATCATTGTGTTGATACATGTACTAGGCCAACAAAATCATTAGCGATTCATAAGCGATTTCTTGTTTCATATAGTTACTGCATGGAGACTAGATGCGATTCCCTCTAATTGAATTTATGATTTGCAAGACTGGCTTACCCATCCCTGCAACATGATATGGCTGTCTTTTCAAATAAACGAGTACCTAGTAACGAATAAAATGTAAGGCGTATTTTTCTTAAAGTAACGAATAGTTACTGGTATTAAATAGAAATAAAACTTGACATCACTAATATGCAGGTTAGAGTGGTTAGGGAAAACTAAGTGAAAGGGTTTTCTTGATTAGTTGATTTATTGAAATTGGTCGAAATCATACTATTGTATGGGAAGGGGTAGAAGGGCCAGCGAGATCTCAAAACTTTCGACGCAGTTTCGTTACATTCAGCATGCATTCCGAATGCATTTTCAATGGAAGTTGGAAGCTAGTATATCAAACGATGACAAGCCGGACATGTCACTTGCAAATGTATACATTCCATCGGATGCATTCTGCTATTCATTGAACCGGATGGATCATCGGATGATATTCATAGAATGGTTCCAGAATGCATTCCAAATGTGAATTTGGCTAGCTGGATAGACTGCTTAAATTTTGATCGAAGATTGCCATTATTCGGCATTTCACCAGTTCGTTCATTTTTTTTTTTGTTTTCTTCCATTTTGCCGGTTAAGAATTATTGCCGACCGATGACATTGACGCATGAATTTCAACTGACCTAATTTTACGGATTAGTTTCACCTATAAACAAAATTATACTGCTTACCACTTTTTACAAATTTACCTACAAAAGATCACTTAAAATGACTTTTTTCTACTTGGAAACATCTCGTATAATATTCACAGATTTCATCTCGAGTATAAAAATGAACTCAAACATATATGTTTATCAAAACCAATTTTATTTTTTATAAATTAAAGAAACCACTGTCGTCATTTTGCACACCGCCGTACCTTTTAATTCATTCGGCAGAGCCAAAAAAAGCCGACAGTACCAAACTTGAACAATTACTCCAAAGTTGCTATCAACTGATCCACAATTAGGTTTAAATTCAGGTTTTATTTAGTGAAACCAAAAATAAGTGGAATACCAGCAATGATGACGTCACAACCGAAATTCGTAACACAAATAGGCTATGGAATCAAATTATTTAGCTTCAAATTTGTTCCTGCTTTAAGTTATTTTTTTGTGTGGATGGAATGCTCTGAGCTCGCTCTCAATTGCATATAGCCAACGTCGACACTACATTTGCACTATCCCTTTAATTTTGACAATGGGAAATTTTTTTAGCAGTCAATTTTTGTACTACAATTTTTATCGACCAGTCCCTATAAACAATTTGCTCAGTTACACATCTTTTTCCTACAAGTTCTAGGGCACAACATGCTCCGGGCTCCGAATAAATCAAAAATTGAAAAATCTAGTATGTGCTCTGAAAACAGATAAACAAAAAAAAAAAAAGAAATTCCTCTTAGAAAACAATCTTAGTCCGTAACCAAAATTATTAAGTCAAGTATTATAATACTTAAACATCATCACCTTTGCTTCATTCACTTATCCTAATGAACCACCTCGATACATTGTCATGATGTCATAATTATTTCATTACTAACAACCCCCAAGGCCCACTCATCCGCTATCCTTATTATCCCAAAGATGCCTTTACAAGTTTCGGTTCCTTCGTCTTGAGAAAAAAAAAATCAACAACAAAAAGGAGCTAAAATCTGCATAATGCAAACGAATCCTGTGCGCGGCACCATCTCTCGTCAAACACTTTGAAGATAATTAGATTTCACTTTGCATACATGCTCTACTCGACTCTAAGAAGTTTTCCTTTATGCCTTAGCAATCTCGACTATAAGGATGTAAGGGTGGAGGTTGTATTACTTTATCTCCTTTCCTTGAACTCGCCGTGTGATTTCTTTATGTGCACAGAAAACGAAATCAAAAAACCTACACAGTCAGAAAAGAAAAAAAGCCTTTATGCAATTCCTTGAGCTAAAGTTTACGAAATGATGAGTTTTTTTTTGTAAGTAAAGGGTTACGTTTTTCGGGAATGTATGAAAACATAATTCTTAGCTCAAGTGTATAGCAGAACCATTACTCTTTTCGCGTTCTTTTTTTCACATTGTACTTTTATTTGTACACCTTTAAAGAGTCCTAGCAACACCTCTTTTGATTCTATTGCATACGTGATTTGTAAAATGTCTGAAACGTAATGTTACACATTCTTCATCCATTTCATATTTTTCGAGAGTTATTAGCATCACTTCAGCTCTTCACTTTTCACTTCAGTAATTTTCCGCGCTTTTGTGATAAATAAAAAAATAAATTAAACGAAAAGTTTAGACGAAAGGCGCGGCAGTGCCTACTCAACTCCAAGAGAAATGAGAATTTCTAAAGGTAAAAGTTTAGTGAAATTATTCAAATTGCCGAAAGCTTTTTGCAAGAGTTACACGAAAGGTGACAATTTTTCGCAACAATTATGATTTCCTGTGAAAGTTTTCATTCGGAACCGTAAGTCATTCCGCATGAATTGAAAGGATCTTATAGAAATTAGTTTTAACGTGAACGGAAATTATTAAAATAATTTTTGGAAAGTGGTGAGTACATGTCTCGGAAATAAATGGATATTTACTAATAAATTCACTGCATCAAGTAAGGTAATATTTTTGGGGTTTAACTAAAGTTTTTGGGTCCAATTTTCATGCACTCCATTAGTGTTTTAAATTGCCATTCATCTAGCAGGTGTCCAAAATGATTTAAACCTTGTGAATTGCTTTTACTAGGCTGCAAAGCACGCTTTACCTTCGTCTTGGCTAAATGAAAAATTTGGTGCAAATCGTTAAGAAAAAACCAGGAATGGCATCAAGATTCTAATTCAGCAATTCGTAGTAGACGACCACAACAGAACTGCATTGGAACAATAGAGATCTTCCATCATTTCCGGTGGCACATTACTACCTCCACTGTGTGACTTCCATCAAGTACGCAATCCGCTAATCACGAGCTCAAACCCTTCTACGTGCACTATTAAGATCAAAATTCGTTATCACACACACCCAAGGATGAGATATTTGTCATGTCGTTAAGGAACAAAAGCCACTGCCAGGCGCTATTATACCATTGTTTTAAACTTACTCAAACGATAGAATGATAACAAAAAAAGTAGCAGCAGCATCACCAGCAACGCAGATATAAATTATTCCCGCAAATCCATATGAATAATCCATCTAAATGTCGTAAGAAATCACACCTTACACCAGGAGGTATAACATGCCGGCAATCCTACTGTCATCTTAAAAAGCATCTGTCGTCCCAGTTATCAAGTAAAACGATTTCGAGTAGGGGTGTCCTAGCGATAAGGACGTTCGGTCTGCGGTTTCGATAGAAAGAGACTCCTTTCGGCGATATACGCACAAATCACGTTCCAGTGTCGACAAATGTGGTTTTAAAATGCACCTTGAATATGAATGATTCTTCTTTCGGCATCTTACCGCCGACTTTAGCTCCCGAGGCTCGTGCTTTCCACTTTGCGTTTGTTATTCTTTCAGGACGCTAGCTTGTTCCTTGGAAAAAAATCTTCGGGCAAAATTTATCGCGATACCTTCCTACGTATTCCCAGCATATCAGAAAGAATGCTCTTTTTGATAAATTTCCCCCCAAAAAAAAAAAAGCCAGGCATTTTTCCTCGTTTTTCAAATTGGAACAAGCGATAAGCATTTCGTAGAGGACAATTTGATGTTGCCAAGGATTTTCAAGCGAGGAAATAAATAGCAAATCGGGTATATCTGGTCGTAAGCTCTAGTAAAAGATGAATGACGAAAAAGCGATCGGCGAAAGAGAAAAAAAAGCGAAATTTAAAAATATTCACACGGAAAGTATCGCTCGAACATTTTTCATGCTGGCGACGTATCGTTTATCCTTCAGTTTGATTTATCTAGAGAAATTTCTTTGGAGTCAGCAGTACGGAAAAGCTTCATTTTGATGCACTCGTCGCCAATCTTTGTCGCTGCGCTGAACTGGATGACGACTTTTTGTTTTCCAACCACCATCATCATCCAGTTTTCATTCCGACTTTTATTTCGAGCAAATAATGCGAGTCGTCACACTGTTTCATGTCCTTTTTCATAATAAAAGTGTGGATCTAGTTGCAGGGTATAATTTATCAAATGCGATATCCATATTGTCCCAGAGCTGTCCATCACTTACAGTGAATGAATTTCATTTTTTTCCCAACTCTGAGTGGTAAGTGGGTATGTCCTTTGCCATCGAAATGATGACCGCCTGTCCAGCGCAAAAACGAACAGGACACACAACTTCAACTCATAACAAGCATCAAGGGTTTCTTAGAGTTTTTCGAGTGCTTTTATGTGGTCAATAGAGAGCGTATGAGAGCGCATCGGGGGTATCCTATTGGGAAGTCCGGTGATAAATGGTCGAGATTTTTTCACTTCATATGTTTCCAACTATCACAGGACCACCTTCTACTGCGGACTAAATAATAACCTTATGGGATCTGACGTATTACACGTAAGGACTTTTAATATTGCTTGAATACAGCGAGGATTTTGCTAAATGTTATTTCTTCGGAAGAAAATAGAGCGTGAGACTGTGCCCTTGGCCCCATTGACCGACCTTATTTCCATCAATTTTAGTAAACCTGACTAGAAATTAGAATCTTATTATTTTTTTTGCGATTTTCCGAGGACGCCTCTTAAGACTTTTATGAACCAATTAAGTCAGTTTAGCTTTTAACCGAAATTACTTTCTCTCTACCGATTTGTGTAAGGCTCTAATCCCTGTTATTATCCAACGACTTAGTGAGTAATGATCCCTGTTAATGCCAGGCCTCGTATAGCTTTGCTCGAGACTACCAAAAATTTAATCAACTTTCAACCATTTCACTTAGAAGAAAGGCCAAAACGAAAATGAAACCAGGAAAAAAAATAGAATTCTACTATGAAATTAGGCCGAAACGAGGAAATGCCAAAAACCGTCTGTTGAAGTTTATAATAAGATTCAACAATGTCCTATTTTAGGCCTCAATTACTATTGCTATCTATCTCCGAGGCAAACGCGACCAGGATCTTCTTAAGATACCCTCATTAAGGTATTAAGGAGATAACCATAATTTCCAGGACGTTACATTTTTCGGTTACTGTGTCGTTGAAGGTTTTTGTGCGAGCAATGCAACGGCATTAGGACACGTGTCTGTTTCTCACTCTCCCGTCACAAATCGTTCATAAATTCTTACTGCATAAGATAAAAGTGTACTGGATTTTCGCATATTAAAATGCACCGTAAAGTAATTTGATGATCCGTGGATTCAATAGCGTAAAAAAATCCTTTAAGCCAATATTATCGCATCGCTCGAGATAAGATTGATTTTAATTTATTTAAGAAACTCAAGAGGATCAAGCATTTTTAGCAAATGAAAATTTACGCGTAGGTTTTTTTTTTATACAAAACCAGGATAATAATATATATATCATATTATTGAAGGACTTAAATTGTTGAGATATATGGCACGCTAAAAGGTTATCTACAATTAACGCTGCGCAAAGTTTTGGAAAGAAAAATTGTAAAAGTAATAAACCAAAACATATCAAATAGAGATTCCACTTTTACATTTCCCGTGGCTACTGGCCAAATTATAATACAGGATCATTTTTATCAGTTTATTTACAGCCCAAGTAGGACTCTGGCGCCCTGCTGATCCACGGTGAGACCAACTTGCGAATGATTTATAGAAAAAAACCAGAGAAAGCGCATGATAACACGTAATTTGAATTTATTTGTTTGCTTATTTCATTGTGCTGAGAAAAGTACTAAATTAATTTTAGAGTATTAAGTATTTAGATAGGATTTTGACTGTATATGAGCATGAAAAACTAAAATTTTATTATCAGATGTTTTTAAATTTTAAACTCCCTAAAATTATATATTTTAGTAGCATTATAAGAGCGACCACAAAAATAAACCATAACCCCTTCCTTACTGAACGATAAAGAAAATTAAATCGTATGTCCTTTTTAAGAAATTTTATCATAAATTTAGCGCCGTTACTTTATTATGAGAATAACGAAGTAAAATCGAAGCCTTAAGTTGAGGTATATGGTATTTTTTTCTTGCAGATATTTACAGCTCAAGTAATAGGAAAAATCTGATCAAAATGTATGTTTAATTCAACATTTTTACAATAGTATGCAATAACCCAAAGACATAAAAATGCCATATTATTATCGCAACAGCGAAATTATATACTATAGCAACTGTATGTAGATCTCATTTTATAGACAGAGGGGCCAGTACTTCTTCCATTCATCGGAATCAAGAGTTTATTGAGCGAACTTACTCATACTTTGCAGAAAAACCAACACAAAATATAAATTCGAAAAATGTTATAACTATCAAAAACGGATATTGGATTCACTTTATTATTCACGAGATGATAATATAACTAACTTCCTAAGGAGGGGGTGGGTGCTTCTCATAATGGTACCTGAAATCAGTACTGTCCACAACTCCATCAAAAAACTAGATGCCGTGAGTCCGGATTTATCACTTTCCCATATACGAAATCTTATTTAAACAGTAATTATTGTTTTGAATTGTGTTGTAACGGCCAAAGCCCATACCTTTGCATTTGTCTATGTTCAAGAGAAGCTTATTTATGGAGCATCAAGTACAAAATCTGTTTAGATCTTCTTGTAGTTCGGTTTAGTGCAAAATGCTATCAAGAGTGCGAAAGATCTTAACTTTATCGGCGTAAATAAGAATTTTAGAGTTGCGAATTACGCTTGGTAAGTCATTTAAGATTAGATCAAATAATAGCGGACCGAGATGGCTACCTTGGAGAACCCCTGAGCTTATCAGAAATTTATTTGATTGGGCGTAACGAAAAATTACCTCATATGACCTGTCAGATAAGAAGAAGTTAATACATCTTAAGAAGCCGTCACCAAATCCAATGCTAGTTTCGATAGAAGTATATTACGAGAGAGCTTATCGAATGCTTTTCTAAAATCAGTGAAAATGCAATTGACTTGTCTTGACTTCTTATCAAAAGTTAAAGCATTCGTACAACAAGCAACAAACTCAATCAAATTAGAGGTAGTAGACTTCCTGTGGACAAAACCATGCTGATTGGAGTGATAATATTGAATTGCGAAAGGGGTCGCTAACTTAATAAGTAAAAATAATAAAACTAGTTCACTTAAGTTTAATCGTAAAAGTTCATTTATTCATCTTTCGACTAAATGTTGCTCTAACTAAAATGGGACTAAACTGTAGCTTTGAACAGTGAACTCATTTGTTCTGATTTATATATTACTAGCAAACGCCTGCGACTTCGTCCGCAATAATAAGCAATTTTTGAGAAAGTAGTTAGTAATACATTATGTGGGATATATAATCTGCTTACTTTAATGGCTCTTTGAACAATATGTTTTGTATTTTATTGGAATCAGAACCATAAATTATTAAGAATGATACCATGATACTCGCATTTGAATGGGAGAGGCTCGTGATCAAATCAATCCCGTGATTTGAGATCATATACGTATTAAAGAGCATTAAGGACATATGAATAATTATAGCTTGCGTTAATTAAAAAAAAAGCCCAAATAAAATAACATTAAGCATGAAAACGTAACAGGACTACGATTGTGCGTAGAGCCCAATCATACGATACTATATGTAGATGAAATCGAATTTTTTGCGATATTATGAAATTTTGTATGAGTAGTGGCTGCATTGAACTAATTTGTTTCACATCATGCTAGAGTAGCTATAAAAATCTTTTGTACCAAATTTAAGCCTCAAAAATTGAGTAGGTACTGAGAAACTTAGTGCATTGAATTTAATGAAATTGTGCAATTTGTGTGGGAGGCGGTAGAAGGAAAGGGGGGATTTTTAGTGATATTTCGAGAAATACTATAATCATCATTCAATTGATATATTTTTCAGGTCTGTATCAATCACGCTTTTCAAGAAAATCGAATTTTTGTAAAGTCATGGAATTGTGTCACATTGTATGGGAGGGGGTAGAAGGAGTGAAGCTACTCGGCTAATTTTTTCCCGATATTAATAATGCTAATTAAGGATTGAGTACAACATCTTAGCTCGATGAAATTTATATGTACTATTGGGAAAATTAGTTCAGAATATTTCATGAAAAAGTGCAGTTTGTATGGAAGGTGGTGGAAGGAGTAGGGAGTCTTAAGTGAATTTTTTGAGAAACAACTATAACTATTATGCAATTGATATATTTTAAATTTTAGATCTGCATCATACACGCTTTTCAAGAAAATCGAATTTTTGTAAAGTCGTGCAATTGTGTCACATTGTATGGGAGGGGGTAGAAGGAGTAAAGCTACTCGCTTAATTTTTCCCGATATTAATAATGATACTAATTTAGGATAGAGTACAAAAGTTGAGCTTGATGAAAGTTACACGTACTGAGAAAATTGGTGAATAGCATTTCATGAAAAAGTGCAGTTTGTATGGGAGGTGGTGGAAGGAGTATTTGGTTTTAAATGAATTTTTGAGAAACAACTAAAATTGTTATGCAATTGACATATTTTAAATTTCAGATCTGCATCATTCACGCTTTTGAAGAAAATCGAATTTCGTAAAGTCGTGGAATTTTGTCATATTGTATGAGAGGGGGTAGAAGGAGTGAAGCTACTTGTATAATTTTTTCCTGATATTAATAATAATGCAAATTAACGATAAAGTACAACATTTAAGCTCGATGAAAGTTACACGTACTGAGAAAATTGGTGAATAGCCTTTCAAGAAAATGAAAAAATGCAGTTTGTATGGGAGGTGGTGGAAGGAGAAGGGGGGTTCAAATAATATGTATACCATAGATCACATTTCTGATAAAAATAGTATGTTCTAAATTTCAAATGATTTGCTCTAATGGTTTTGAAGAAAATTTGATTATTATATATTTTTGAAAATTAGTCATTTTGTATGGGAGGGGGTGGAAGGCGGGGGGTATTGAAATAAGACCACACGCAGATTACATCCCGGTGCAGATCTAATAAACTGTGAAAGTCTCATTACAATCGGTTTAGCCGTTTTTGCGTAAAAACCGGAAAGACAGACAGACAGATAGAGAAAATTTTTAAAAACGTGTGTTTCTGCTTAGCTATTGCTAAAATAAAGCAAAAAACTTATTTATAGCCATTTATAAACAAATAAGAGACAGACACTACAACTATATTTATAAGTATAGATTCCGATCTGATATTAAAAGGTGGTGATGTGTTTGTTATTAGCAGTCCGAAGCTGCATTAATTGTGTAGTAGGTCCTGCACCCTCATTGTTTCTACTTTATGCGAAAAAACAGTTGACTGTATAACATTTGTACATGACAATATGAATATATGTGACGAACTTATTTTACTGAATGATTTTAATTCTCCAGGTCTTTCTTGGTTTTTCTCTGAAGATGATTCTACTCTCTTAGTTTCTGATGCTTAAATGTCTTTTGTTGATAGTATATTTGCACTTGGTTTCGCTGTTGCACTACCATATCTCAAATTTCAACTTTAATGAAATTTTTGGCAATCCTGATTTTGAGGGTGCCGTTGTTGATTCTTAATATGTTCTGTACCAATTTTTTGTTGCTAAAGTTCCTTTTACTTATCGCAAAATTATCTCATTGTCGTATCCCCGGTACACTAGTGAGTTACGTGCAATTCGAAATTCTCGCAATACTGCCTGGAATAGGTATACTAGGACGAAGAAGATGTATGAAACATAAAAGGATAGAAAGAAAAGATTTCTGGATTCTACACTGTTACGCTTTATTATTCGTGACGTTTGGGTCTCTGCTGAGACTTTTATCAAACTGATCGACAATTACAAAAGAGAATTATTATATAGAAAAGGGGTTAATTGAGTGTGAGAAGGGTAATTAAGGTTAGATTAGTTAATTAAGGTTAACCTGATAGTCACTTTATTCCTGACGTGTCGTACTTTAATGACTATAGAGATACTGCTTCAACAACTGTGTCCAATATACCGATTTCTTGTAACAATATAGTTAATCACATTTCTCACCAAAAGGTTGTTTCTTTACCTGGCTCTGATAGAGTTCCATTCGTCCTTAAACACTGCAGTCTATCCATTGTTGTGCCCCTCTCTCTTCTAATTTAGAGATCTCTTAAAACTGGAATTTTTCCTACTGCGTGGGAGGCCTCTTTTATCATACCGACCCACAAAAGTGTGGATTCTACACTGTTACGCTTTATTATTCGTGACGTTTCGGTCTCTGCTGAGACCTTTATACAAATAGAAGATAAAGGTCTCAGTGACCGAAACGTCACTAATAATAAAGCGTAACAGTGTAGAATCCGGAAATATTTTCTTTCAATTCATATGATACTCTAAATAAAATGGGAAAGGGTATAATGTACCGGAAAATATGTCATCTCAAATTCTATCGAATGGTGAATAGTGATTTTTGTATGGGAGGTGGTAAGACATAGGGGAAGGTTTGAAATTTTTGAATATGACCCGAACGTGGCATGCAAAATGTTGGGACATAGTTTTCTTGAAATTGGGGCATTTGTATGGGAGATAGCAGAGGAAGTCGAGGGTCTTAGATGATTTTTAAATTGCTTAACAACATCATTATCACCAAGCTTTGTTTCAATTTCAAAGACGATAGCTGTCATATGTTCGAAGTAGAAATGCTTTTCTTGAATTTATATTATAGACATTTGCATGGCAGGGGTAGAAGGAGTAAAGCGATGCTGTCTATTTTTCTACATAGCATTTATTGCAAATATTAAGGGACAAGTTCTGGCGAAATTTTAAGTTTGTACTTTTTCTAGTTTTAATGGAAATTGATATAATGAATTGATCAAAATTATGCATTTGTTTAGGAGGAGGTAGAAGGAGTATACGGATCAAAACAAAACTATTCATCATCAATGATATTTCTATTATTAAATTTTCCACAGAACTTAAAATCGATAGCTTTAGCAGATTTGAAGAAAAATGCTTTAATCAATATTTCGTGAAATTTGAGTGTTTTTGCTAATTTTTTCAAAGCTGATTGCAATTATAATAAAATTCTGGTGAAAATCCGTTTTTCTTAGCTTTGCTAGTTTCAGTGAAAGTCGAAAAAATTTATTTTTCAAAATTGTGCATTTGTACGGAAGGGGTATTGTTGAGTCAGGGGATTGGATCAATATTTTGTGTTGTTAATGGTATATATGTTATTATACTTCGACCTAGATTTTAAGTCGACAGCATAAATAGTTTGAAAGAAAATTTAGTTTAATAAAATTTCGAAATTTCATAAAATTTGTATGGGTGGGGTTTGAAGGTATGGGGGGGATGTAGCCCTTTCACGATTTTTATACTCTAGATGGAATCTGAGAGTATTATAAGTTTGCTCTAAGGTTTGTAACGCCAAGAAATAAGGCTCGGAGAAAAAAATGAATGATACAGAAGTTAATATTATCACTCAGAAATATCAAAACCGGATGTCCGTCTGTCCGTCTGTCCGTCCGTCCGTCTGTCCGTCTGTCCGTCTGTTCGCTCTCTAATTTGAGAACGCGTTGAGCTAGATTGTTCAAATTTTGTACACGTCGTTTTTGACAAAAAAGTAAGGTCAAGTTCGTGAACGGGCCAAATCGCTCCACCCCTTCTACCCCTTCTACCCCTTCCCATACAAAATGACACAATTGCGCAATTTGACAAAGAAGAGATTTGCTCGAAAAGTATATAAGATATTAGCCTGAAATTTGGACTATGTTATTTTTATGAAAATATCAATTTACCGTATTAAAATTATGCATGTCCTCCCCCTCCTTCTACCACCTCCCATACAAAATGTACTTGTCATGAATTATTCTAAGCCAATTTGCTCAGTGCGTATAAAATTTAGCGGGCTGAAATTCTGCACCAAATATTTATTTAAAATTGTTAGTGTGGCCAAAAAAAATTAGACAATTAGCTTCACCCCTTCTACCCCCTCCCATACAAAATGACACAATTTCGCAATTTGACAATAAATGGATTTACTCGAAAAGTATGAAAGCTATTAAGCTGAATTGTGAGATATATCACTTCCATAATGATCTAAATCTACAGTACAAAAATTATTGGCGTCCTCCCTCTCCTTCCACCCCCTTCCATACAAACATCACTTTTTCATGAAATGCTCTAAAACGATTTTCTCAGAACATATAACATTTATCGAGCTCATATTTTGTAATGAATTCTTAAACTGCAATATCACTAAGACCAGAAAAACATATTCGATTAGCTTCACTGCTTCTACCCCCTCCCATACAATATGACACAGTTTCACAACTTCACAAAAAATCGATTTTCTTGAAAAGTATGAATGGCACTAGTCTGAAATTTAAGGGATGTCAATTTTATAATATTCCTAGTTATTTCTGAAAAAATCACTAAAATCTCCCCACTCTTTCTACCACCTCCCATACAAACTGCACATTTTCATTTAATCTAACTCACTAATTTTCTCAGTGCCCATTCAATTTTTTGGAGTAAGCATTTTGAATAAAACATTTTTATAGGTACTTTAGCATGATAGGAAATAAATTAGTTCAATGCTATCATCCCTTCTAACACTCCACAAACAAAATTTCTTGGGGTCACAAAAAAATTCTATTTCATCTAGAGTATCGTAAGATTGCGCATTACGCGCAATCGTAGCCCTGTTATGTTTTTTTTAAATTACATAAAAAAATTTCAGTACAAAAGATCAAACCGTTCGAAAATAATGTTGTAGACAGACGGACAGACGGACAGACGGACAGGCCTGTTTTTGAGCAACAACGAATACATATTTCTGTACCCTTGGCAGCCTTGTATGAGCATTATTTCTTAGCTTTACAAACGATAAGGCAAACACAATATACTCTCAAATTTCATCTAGAGTATGAAAATTAAAATAATGAAATACTTGAATTTTCGATAAATTATTCGGTTGTATGTGACTCTATTAATAAAATTGTCCATAAACGAAGATAACTTAACATAATTAAGACATTCAACGAAAAATTTATATCAAAAAGAATGATAGCAGAATTATCCTGTCAGCATGTGTGGATCTTATGAAATGAGTATTCGCTACATAAGCTTATCAATTCCATTGAATTACTTTAAATGCAATATCCCACAAATTTCCAAATGATGGGTTCAGTTAGTTACCAAAACACTACGAATCATAACACTCTTTGTTCTTTATTTCAAATGCACATTTTTAATGCATTTTATGATAATAAGGAGCGACAAGTATAGATACTGCATGTTTCCAGAATCCAGAACTGACGACAACGACGACGACGTTGCATTGCTTGAAAGACATAATTCCTTTTACTAGATTAGGACATGCTTCGGAGTTTCTCCCTTGTTTAACAAGCAAGATATAGTGGTGTCTGGTTAATAGACAAGCACAAGCAGATTTCAAAAGAGCAGGTTTCTATTGCCGAAGGATATCATAGACGCAGAATAATCATTGGAATGAGTTTCATTCCACAAAATGGTTACGCATGCAGGTACCCATAAATTAGGTGTCTGCAGTGTCTTGAAATGTTCTAACCGGAGCATTAAACAAACACACAAGTAGCTCTCTTATACCTTATGGCATCCAAAATACTTGTCAAATTTGCAAGGATTTTCATCGGATATAGTTAAGTACCCGTACATAGACGTATGCTATACGGTGTACGATGATAACATGGAGGTGAGACGGGATCCCGACAAGGTTGACCGAATATGCACAAGAATTCTAACAATTGTTTGATTATTTGTAGGATGACGGTGTGGCCGGGCACTTAACACTTATCGGTGTTGTATACAAGCCCACATCCTGATACATTAGCTTCAAATGACAGACAATTCAGGACATTTCAACATGGGTATTATGGATAAACGACCGGATCGGCCGAACAGAAGCTCCAGTGAAGCAACAACAACAACAGCTACACGAAACGAAGTGATCCAAGGACTAAAGGGTCGGCTAATTTTAGACACTAGATACACAATAACTATAAATATAGCTCGAATATTCGCCACTAGATTGGTAATAGTTAGGTACATGAAACATAATTGCCTTCAATCGATTATGATCGGTTCATATTAGAGGAACATAACCACCACCACAACTGCATTATTCCATCGTTCTAATAATACACTCTGCGGACTATAAATGGTCATGTAAGGATTCGTGGATACTAACGTTGGGTCCCTGTTGTGTGTACCCAATAAATGTTTACACGTACTCTTCGAGTATCGCATCACGATATCCTTCGATTGGAATTTGGCAAAAGCTGTTTATGGTATCGAATTGATATGAGATATATCGATTGTTGGCACATGTAATTCAATCCTGCCAGCATTCGAGCGAGCAAACCTATATAGGCTACAGGTATGTCCTGTAATGCGAACACACATACGTGAGTGATAAAAGTAAGTTAATCGAAGTTTGGTAGCTATTTATCGGTGTTAAGTTCGATAGATATTTACGTACGATTCTAATATTTAAGTTATTTAAATGGGATTTAATCGATATACAAGTTCGACTTCTGAAAGTAGCGATCGACTTTCAGAACGATCTGATACTAACAACGCTACCAAAAAAAATGGTATTTCGCAATAACTACAAATGGAAATAAGACTGAAGACCATACAGTTTTTTATGACATTAATTCAGGTTTAAGATTTTCCTATCCTGGTACTTATTGACTAAATGGTTCCGTCCAAACGTTCCTAGAAACATTCTAATCTTAATTACAAGCCACTAAATAGGAAATGGGATAACATATCAAACCATTCGTGGTGTGTATGCTTTTTTTTTTGTTTTTAATAAAACACTAAACTGCACCCTCCACCTACAAAACTCTTAAGAGTTACATAAAGGTACCTATCCATAAAATCGGTGTATACTTTATTCGGAGCAGTAAGTTTGAAAATAATTAATCGCCCCGAAGTGTCAGAGTGTAATCAAGTGTTTTTCATGGCTGCCTAGCACCATTACGTAGAGCCCGGGAGTAATTTTCATTCCGCAACAGATCTTAATGGCAATCAAAGACTTAAGTTAGAACCAAAATGGTTTGCCTATGGTTTTCTTGAGGGTTTTGTTCGAAAACGTATATACGAACAGGCGATTCCCAAGAAGGCGTCCGGTCCGGCCCGGCCCGACTTTCCCAATGGGTCAAGCAATCAGAAGCACCCAATTGCGTGTGTAAAGATATATCAAAGAGCGAGCAGTACACCAGTGTAGTGGAGGACAACCCCTCCGGGCGGATATCTTTTGCAATTTATCTGTAATACGCACGCCATTTCCGAACGACCACCCTATCTTAATGCATCGAAAGCCTAGCTCCAGGAGTGTTTTATGGTGCGAGCTCCGAAGGAATTATGCGATTTTCTTGAGAGATCCTTTTTCGCTCGAAAGGCTAACTTGTAGCCCTATTACGGGAGGCAGGCGGTGCGGTTCGCTCTCGCTAAACGGACTTTATTTATGGGATTCGTTTCGCAGGAATTAATTTTCTGTCTTTAGCCTGGCCAATGGTCAGTAGGTTATTTCTGTTTTCGAATAATGGTGCGTAAGTTGCGGTCTTACTGAATCTCGCAGTTAAGCTATGGAAATGAACGATAAGTGCTATTTCTAGGACGTTTTATCAAAAAAGATGATCTGGAAAGATGTTGTACTCTCGAATCGTTCGAATTAAGTGTATGGTTCAGGCATTATGTAATTGGAATGATATATTCGAAAAGGATATTCGATGCGTATGGGTCGTGATTAATAACCTTTGATTACATAGGTGATTGTTGGCAATTTTTAAAATGCGTATTTTGCTTTAAGCCCTTGTTCAACCCTTCAATTTCATAATACTATAATCGGATTAGGAGATGTTTTGCGCGTCGCCCTACAAATTGCGAAAAGGATGCTTTCCAAAAGCGTTTAAGTTGAAAATCAATTATATCGGGTAATAGCGAGTCAATCGCTGATGGTGTCAAGTTTGCCGTCTGTTCTTGGTTTTAATTTATGTCCCGCATTTTTTTCCTCGTTTTCTGGATTTCAACAATCGTCTGTCTTTCCTGCTTTTCGTATATTTTCCGCCCAAAACTTTTTTCATTTTGTTTCAGTTTCGTCCCGACTTTTTTTCTGTTTCAACCCGATATATCCTTCCTCCGATTCCTAGGATACTGGCTTTCTATCACGATTTCACTTGTATTTTATGCGACTATAGAGCAAGAGTTTGAGTGTACTTACTACGCTAGAAAACGTTACAGTAGAGCATGCTGTCGGATAAGGGCTTGGACTGATGAATGGCTCGTATAAGGGTAGGAAAAAAACGGCGACAAGGACAATAATAAAACTGCAAATGTCAGAATTTCGTTGCTCGCATTTAATTAAATCGAAATAAATCGCAGATAAGTAATTGATGGGATTTAGTCGAGTTTGTAGCGTGTCTTCGTCGAAATTCTGCCGCATCAGTTGAAGAGCTTAAGATAGACGAGTGGAAAAAAATGAACTCAACATTCTTGACAAATTGCACCGAAATCGTCATAAACATTGGTTCTCTGATTGGATCTAGAAAGAGTGGGTTTTTTCTTAAGGAGTGCAAAGTATCGGAAAATGCAGACGCAACTTGTGATGGGATTAAGAAGAAATATGTTAGCTTCTTATTCATGTCTTGGAAGATATAAATTACGAAATATTATTGACCCGACTCAGATTTGTATGCATTAAATAAGGAATAATGAAATCATACGAAACTTCTACGTCATAGACTAAACAAATAAATTATCCTGTGAAGAAATAGAATGCTATTCTTGCTAGTACAATAAATATTTTTTTTTAATCTCTGCAAATTTTGACGACAAGCAGAATGGATGCCGAAAAAACTTTCCACAGGTGACCTTTTAGCCACCATTACAGATTATTTGTATAAAATTATGCACCAAATTGGTGAATCTTGTGTTGTTGGTCATTTAGCAGAGTATGGCACATTACGCGTAGCCAAATTTAAAGCTATTTGGGCTACTGCCTTGTTTCGTTGAATGAATACTTTTTGAACAATCGAAAAATCTGTTTCATGTTTTTATTTATTTATATACAATTTATCAACAAATGATTACTTACAAATTATACTACCATATATATTACAAAGATTACAGTGAAAACATCATATTGTTATTTTAACAAAGCTGATTTTATTTGAGCATTATTAAGATAAAAATAAACAGATGTGGACCAAGATGGCTACCCTGAGGTACACCAGAAGTGTTAGGAATAATCGATGAGACAGCATCTCGAAATTGTACTCGTTGGGTTCGATTAGAGAGATAGAAATTGATCCACGTAGTAAAAATAGCAGGAAATCCGGGTGGGCGAAGCTTGTACATTAGTAAGTTGTGATTAATATTATCAAAAGTCTTACTAAAATCTTATATACAGTCAACTTGTTTGCCTGCTTCAATCACTGGAATCACAAAATTTGAAAATTCCAGCAGTTTTGTTGTTGTGGATCTATCTTTGGTGAATCCGTGTTGGGTTGGGCTAATTATTAATTTGCAATGAAAGTACATTACGTCACAGACAATTGCCTCAAATAATTTTGGAACACTAGACAGCCTAGCTATAGGCCGGTAATTACATACGTCATTCCTTTTGCCTTTCTCGAACAGGGGAGTTATTGTTGAGTATTCCCATACACTGGGGAAAACCCCACAACGAAGAGATGCGTTAAATAAGGAGCTCAGTGGAGATAAAAGTGCAGAGGAGCACCTTTTAAGCACAATAGACGGTACACCATCTGGGCCGCTATTGACACTCTCAGAGATTTTCGTGATGAACTTCGATATAGTGGGCTCATCAATAAAGAGATCCTTCATCTCTAGTGTAGTAGAGGGAAATTTTGTAAAGTATTGAAAATTCTTAAAATTAATATCACAGTCTGGGGCGTCAAATGCAGCACGAAAATGATCCCCAAAAACGTTGCTAATTATTTTGGGGTCGTTGCTAACTTCCCCGTCAAAAGACAGAAAAGCAGGAAAACCATCTGTTCGCCTTTTAGAATTGACGAAATTCCAGAACTGCTTAGACTTGTCTTTAATTGTTTTTTTCATATCAATCAGATAACCTTGATAGGCCGATTTAGAATTGGTAACAAATAAATCGCATAACTAAGAGTACCGCTTATAGTCAGATTCAATCCTTGAGAGACAGTACGTCTTCCATGCTTTAGTTTTCAAGTTTTTTAGATTTAATAAATCGTCGTCAAACCATGGAAATCTTTTACATGATCCATGACTCGTAACCGGCACCACCGAGTGAAACAACCAGACACAATATTGTAAAAATTATTAACAGCAATTTTAATGTATGTTTCATTAAGTACGCACGACCAATCACGTTTTGAAATATCTTCATTCAAGGCAACAAAGTCAGCTTTATTAAAGTTAAAACGATGAGAAATAGCAGTATCAAAATTATTAACATTATCAACACCATTATTTGAAAAGCAAATAGCATGAAACGCAGGATGGCGTACTAATTCTGGAAGCAAAGGTGAGTTGCATCTGTTGATCGTTAAGTATCTCACATCCAAGCAGAACACTAGGTCAAGAAATGTTCCGAACGTCTGTTGAAAACATACTATCCAAAAATTTTGCATCTTGCCGTGAACAGAAAGAAAGAGCTGGCAGTAGGCAATCTTCACTGTCGGAGAGAGACCAAGTGACAAGAGGCAAGTTGAAGTCTCCAAATACGAGTAGCTCATCACGAGATTGCATAAGATTACTGACATAATCAATTCCAGTGTATACAGACAACATAGGGTGATAGTGGTGGTATATATAAAGTTACGATATATAGTTTTTTGTCCTGAAGTGAGAGAACGACGCATAATATTTCAATATCAGTAACTTCTGTGATGACGATAACTTCATCCGGAAATTGACTTCGAACCTCACATAGGAATCCACCACCAACATTGGCATCCAAAAGTTCAAGATGACGATCACGGCGAAAAATTTGATATTCAGAGTCTAGTAGTTCAGCATCATGAAAACTACCACAGAGCCAAGTTTCGTTGAGACAAATTACGTCAAAGCAGGAACCAGCAGCAGCGATGTAAAGTTGATGGGTTTTGCTTCGCATACCACTTACGTTGGCGTAGTATATTGAGATGGAGCTAACCCGTTTTTTGATTTAGTGTCAAAACGATGCTGTATTGAATTGTGTCGACTGTTTGGAACAAATTCCCTTGCGATTGCTGAAGTCGGCCAACAGTTGGATGTGGAAACCATATCAAAACAGGATGTCGGCAACACGACTCTAAACGAAGACACCAGAGGCCGACCACAATGAGTAGCTGAAGCTAATTTTCTACATGAAATAGCATTTTGAGATATACTAATATTTTCATGGTTCAATATATTCATGATGTTAGTAAGAACATCCGTTTCAGAAATAGCAGGATCTAGCCGTGACACAAAAAGTACTTTAGGTTTTTCTACCGCAAAGTATATCACGAGATCTACCAGGATTTGGAAGGACTGTAGGAACTGAAGAGATGGTACTCTGCTCATCGACGACAGCTGTAGACTGCGCAGCTAGTGAAGTTGGTAGTAAAATCTTCTTCATCTGACATTGTAGATCTCGTTTTTTGTGTTTGATCTTGCCTTTTTTCTTATTTATCAACTTGTTACTACCTAGTATTGGTGAATTGACAGTCCTATCCGTAGGACCATCCATCTGACTGGAAGTGCTAACAACCGAACGAACATTGCTTGATTCTTTCATGAGGGAAGATATGACAGAAAGAGATTTATCCGCGCTGTCTGCAAGCTATTTCACGACTTTTAAGTCTCCATGCATTACCTTAAGTTTATGAGAGAGAGAATTACTGGCTGGAGTTGGCACATTTATAGCACTCCCTGAAAATCCAGTTGCAGAGTCAATATCCGGCAATTGTATTTATTTTGACATCTGATTGCGCATATTTTTTAGACAGTTTTGACATATCATGTTGAATTAAACTGAAACATGCGAACAGTTTGTCAAACTGTGTACCGTATTCGTCTATAGAATCATTTAAAATCGAGACGCTATCCGATATTTTATTAACTTTGTTGCCAATAGAGGCATAATCACTTTTAAGATCTTCAAAAGCAGTGGTGGTATGATCAATCCTTAATGCAGTAATTTTCAAAAGCCTTAAGATATGACAAGGTCTTATAGCTGCGCAATCATTACATGTAAAACTGGATGAAGTTGTAGAGTTAACTGAGGCACAGCTAATATGGAATCTACGATCGCATATTCCATCGCAGTATACACCGTTATCCTTTTCGACGTTAAGTGCGCAAATTCCACAGAGAGCCACTGACACGTAGATGACGATTTCGGCATTTTTCGTTTTTTGATTAATTGCTAGACAATGCAAATATTTATCTAGTAACTCACCTAAAACCAGGTCGACCCCTCGGAGCTTATTAAGAGATAAAAAAAAACGCGAAGAAATATTAAAATGTTTGGTTTGAGTATGAAAAATTTACAACAAAGATAAAATCAGTAACGGGAATCCTCACAGAAAGTAGACGAGAAGACAATAAAAATACTTCTCACACTCGAACACTCAGCATCTATAGAAAACTGAGCTTCTCGAACCGTAGAGTGTAAACACAAGAACACAAATAAACTCGAACACTGCTACAAGACGCATTCGAAAACATTTAAAATAAATATTTAAACGGTCGCGCACAAAACACGTACTACAAGATTAACAGCCAATTGCTGAAGAGTGGTGTGATGTGCTCTTCACATAAAACATACTTATTATGTAGTATATTATTGGATGGTGTTTTTTTGTTTTACATAAAACTAACACTGCTATCCTTCAGTATTCGGTTTTCCTGTTTTTTGCATTTTAAATAAATGTCAATCTTCGGTGAATTGACCTTTGGCGAACGAACATTTTCTACTAATTTTCTTTCTTAAGTCTCAGGGTCCGTCGAGCCGGATAGTGCACATGCTATTCATGTCACCCAGAAACAGGAGTTACTCGGAAAATAAATAAAGACGACTATTCACAATTTCGAACAATTAAAATTTCGAATATGTCCATTTCTAGTGAAGGGAAATGGACATATTCGAAATTGTTAAGCTTTACTCGAATTGGCAGTATAGTGCAGTACTAGCGAAAATGGGAATACAAATAATTCAGTGCGAAATTCTGTGCCGCATTCGCGAAATATAGTCTCGTGAACGTGAGAGACCGAAAGGAAATCTTCCCTTAAATGCCACAACGTTAAAATTTAATTCTTTCAAGTCGATTTTGTGTTTTTTTCTTTTTTTTTCAACCAGTCAAATTCCCATTTTTCGCAAAATAGAAGCTCTTCTTTTATAGCAAGAAAGTATAACTAAATTCGGGTGTAGTGTGTGTGTTGGTCTACAATACGAAGGTCGAAAGATCAAATTCCGATCAAAGTATAATTTCAGCATGGGTCGCCCCCTCAATCTGCGAAAACAAAAATTTGTAGATAGAGGGTTTTGCAAGTGTTAGGTGTTAAGAGACCTGATGGTCAGAGGGCCAAAGCCCGATGTGGGCTGTAGTGCCATTGAAGAAAAAGTACCACAGAACTGATAAACTGAAAAAAAAAAGATTTTAAGAAGGTTTTTTTTTTTGAGTAGTTTCCGCTTACCGTCAAAGTCGTGTGGAAACAGTCCTTGATCTTTGGAAGACCTTCGACCAGAACCATGACGCTCCCATTTTATGTCAATCGAAAGATTTAAGATATTCGAGCTATATCATTAACATGCGATCTTCTTGGTCGCGTCCTTAAAAAACAAAGGAATTAAAGCCCATGGAAAACGTTAACTGGCGTGGTTCCCCTCTTCAAAGAGGTATGAAACGAACCTTCCACTTATCACAATCCAAAATTGAAAATTATGCTAAATGGACATCATTTTACGATTCACTCGTCGTCGTGGTACTGGAAAATATGTAAAAATGGACTACTTCAAAAGGTGTCTCTCTGGCAGAGATTCTCATCAAGTAATTGTTCGCAAGCGACAAAAATTATCAGGCTACTTGGGACTTGCTGTACCTTCGCTACCAAAACAAGCAATTAAAGGTCAGTTTGCAACTAGTTTGTTGAGTAATCAACAAGCCTGTGAAATAGTTCCAATCTGTCAAATTATTTAAATTCCTTTACTTCGCTAAATAATCATGAAGATCCTACTAATGGCTGGAATCCAATACAAATCCACTTGGTGAAACCGATTAGTTTCAGCTTGATGCTCTGATATGTTAGGGGTGTCGAAAATTTGAATGAAGCTCATCGATCTCGAAAGGAAGTCCAATACAAATCAGTGGGCTTTTAATTTTCAATTGATGCTTTTCCACAATCACTTGAGTTTTTGATCCTTTCGGTTGGACCGCACCATTTACTATACAAGCAAAGATTATTCTTCCAGGTCTGTGGTTGAAGAATTCAGCCTTGGATTAATCCACTACAACGAAAGCTATTAGATACCTGGAAAAATTGGAAAAATATACTCCTTCTGCTTGAAAGTCTTCGTATTCCACTAGCATCACCCACAGACCCTCCAAGAGTTCATATGCTACAGTAATTTACTATGTTTGTTCAATCAATCAAATTCCTGTTAAGACCCCCTATAGGGGCATAGGACAGAAACAACTCTCTTCCACAAGGCGCGATCCTGCGCATCGGCTTTAAGCTGTTGCCAGGACTTGTTTATTCCTCTGGCCTCCTGCTCAACTGCTCGCTTCCATGTGTTACATGGTCGACCAACCCGACGTCTTCCTTGAGGGTTATAATCCAGAGCCTGTTTTGCGATGTTTTGCTCTGGTTTCCTCAAAGTATGACCGATCCACTGCCACTTTCGCCGTTGAATCTCAATACCTATTTTAGTCTGGCGAGTTGTACTCCAAAGTTCGTCGTTGGAGATCACTTCTGGCCAGAATATTCCTAAAATGCGTCGGAGGCATTGGTTTACGAAAGTCTGTAGTTTCTTGGTAAGTCGAACGGTCACTTTCCACGTAGTACAACCATATAACAACACGGATTTGACGCATGCGTCAAAAACTCGCAGCTTCGTGCGAAGGGAGATCTCTCTTAACCTCCAGAAAGGGGAAAGGATACCGAAGGCCTGACGAGCTTTATTTAGCCGAGCCTCAACATCCTTTTCGGCTCCGCCGTCCATGCTGACAATGCTTCCGAGATAGCAAAAATCTTGCACCTCTTCCACATCCTGTCCATTAAGAACAATCGGTGTGCTTGCGTTCGAACCCATGTGCATGTACTTGGTTTTACGCACATTTATTTTCAGTCCCGCCTCCTTGCATTTAGAATGCAACGAGCGAACATTTGACTCTAAGTCCGAACGGGTATGTGCAAGCAAACACACGTCATCAGCATAATCAAGGTGACTTAAGATGTTAAATAGTCTCCATTGAAGACCTTTACCTTCCCCACCTTCCAGTGCAGCTTTCAAGATGTCATTTATTACCACCAGAAACAGGGCTGGTGATAATATGCAGCCTTGTCTGACACCCGTTCGCACAGGAAAGCTCTCGGACAGCTCTCCTCTATGCAAGACACGACACCTTGCATCTTCGTAGGATTCTTTAATCATAGCTATGACCTTATTTGGAATACCTCTCCTACGCAAAGCATTCCATATGTAATCTCGCTTAACGCTGTCGAAAGCCTTCTCGAAGTCCACAAACATGAGATGTAGTGGCGAACCCATTTCGGCTGACTGCTCTAATATTATCCGTAGGGTATTTGTGTGGTCGGTACAAGACGACCCTTTACGGAATCCAGCCTGATAAACTTCGAGAGTGCTCTCGACGACATCACTAATCCTATTGAGAATTACCTTAGCCATAATTTTTGATACGGCAGTAAGTACACATATACCACGCCAATTGCCACAATCCCGAAGGTCGCCCTTCTTCGGAATTTTCACAATGACGCCCTCCTTCCATTCAGTCGGATATCTTCCATCATTCCACACCTTAGTGAAGAGTGGGAGGAGTATATCGGCTGTTATTTCCGGGTCCGCTTTGAGGAGTTCGGTTGGTAGTCCGTCTATACCTGGAGCTTTCCTTCCCGCCATTGACCGAATGGCGGAAACTATCTCTTCCTTATCTGGGGGATCGTCCCTAATAGAGGATTGTTGCGGTTGGATGTTTGGAAGTTGTTCTGTTTCCGGAATATCTTCATCTGACAAGATGTTTAAAATATCAGAGAAGTATTCCTTCCATAGTCGCAACTGGTGTTCACTCATATTAAGGAGAGTTCCGTTGACATCTCTCACCAGGTGGTTGGCGGTGAAATTCCTGTTCGTCAACTGTTTCATGATTTTAAATAGTGAACCCATATCCCCAAGGTAAGCCGCAGATTCTGCCTTGTTTGCCAGATCTTCAATGGCCTTTCTCTTGTCGCGTCTAACAGCCTTTTTAAGCTGTATATGAGCATCGCGGTAGTTCTGCCTCAAGTCGGGCGTTCGTTGGTTGACATCGGTTTGAGAGATGATTGCCAATTTGGCTTTTTTCCGATTGTCAACCTTGTCCCATGTGTCTTGTGACATCCAGGGTTTCTCACCGCTTTGCGCATATCCCACAGATTCTTCAGCACTAGTTAGAAAAGTGTTTCTGGTTGCCTCCCAATTGGCGTCCAGTGTGCGCATTTCATGTTCACCCAATGTGGATGACTTTTCGCGTAGAATGGTGGTATATTCGAGTTTTTTGTTGGGATCTCTGAGTTTATCCACATTAAGCTTGCGCTTCATTTGAAGAATTTGTGGTCGTCGGATAGCTGCTGTACACAAGTGGTGATCGCTCCCCACGTCAGCTCCACGTTTCGCTCGCACATCGAGGAGACATCTTCTCCATCGGCGACTTATAGCCAAATGGTCGATCTGGTTCTGAGTAACACCGTCAGGGGAAACCCAAGATGTTTTATGATGACTCTTGTGTGGAAAAAGGGTCCCTCCGATGACCATTTGCCGAGTACTACAGAACTCCACAAATAATTCGCCGTTTTCGGGTCTCTTAATCCAAGGTCGTGAAGGGTCGACCCAAGGGTCACCATGCCTCCCCATGACGTGTTCTAGTCCAGTGTTGTCTGATCCAACCTGGGCGTTCATATCTCCCGAGATGATAATAATATCACCTCTTGGAACACGTTCGAAGGTGGCACTCAGTTGGCTATAAAACTCCTCTTTGTCACCAGATGTTGCGGTATTAGTTGGTGCGTAGCACTGCAGAATTGTGACGTTTCTGACACTGGTCCTGAGCCTGACGACGATAATCCTATCCGAGATTGGTTCCCAGCTAATGAGACTGTTTCTCGCTCTCGGCGTAAGGACGAACGCCACGCCATTTCTGGCTTCATTTTCAGGGCCAATGTACAGAATAGTGTTTCCGCTAGGGGTTCGTTCTTCTCCTGATCCTGTCCACCTGACCTCGCTCAAGCCCAAGATTTGGATGTTATAGTGCTCCATTTCACGGTCGATCACTGACTGGCGGTGCAAGGACCGAGTAACCCCAGCTCTTCCCCCGTCATTCAATGTTCGAACGTTCCAGAAGCCAATCACAGTCCGTTTTCGAATGCCAAAAGTCGTTACCGTAGAATCAGTCCGTATCCGAGGCGATGTATCCGTTTCTCGTATCATTTAGGTCTTAAGATCACGGGTGATAAGCCCATGATCCAGTGAGTGTCCATTTGCCATTTTTAGGGCAAGCAGGACTGGCTGTGGGTGAATTCTACAGCCCCCATCCCAGAGGGGGATAGTTAGCTCAGGTCCGTGGAGTCGCTAACTCCAAAGATAGTTGCAGGAATTGGTAAAACCTCATACTACAACTACCCCCTTGCGGGGCTTATTATGTTTGTTATGCAACCAAAATATTAGACTGCACTTATGGAGTCCCCTAGGGGGCTGGAAACTGGTCTAGAAAGCTTCGGCGATATCAGTAGTATGCATTGGGAATTTGACGAGCAAATACAAAGCGCTAGACCAAAGTGTGCGGCAGCGCAACATTTCGCTCGCCAGAGGTTATCTGATACCACGGGCGTGGTGACAAAGACTCCCATCCGTGATAAGCTATCATCACACAAACGTTACGTCCCTGGAAAAAAAGTGAGCAAATAAGCAAGTTATAAATGTTGAATGTAGGTGCTGCTACGAATGAGAACAAATCTGAGTGGAAGTAATGAGAGAAAGGTAATGAGTGAAAGGATATGAGCGAAACGACTGTATGAGCGAAACGGCTATATCAGTCTTACGAGCATGCAAGTGGAGCGGAAGATATTACCAAACACTTGGTGAGCGTACGATAAAGGTGCCTTACGGTGCGGTAGCCAATACTCAAAGTGAATGAAATCGAACTGTGAGACCACGATTTTGAAGCAAAAGAGAGTAATGAACCAAGGTAGGTGAAATGTACAGTCACGGTTGTGACTGAGGGGATCAAAATTCGAGCACAGAAACAAGACAATTAGTATGAGCCGAACACCAAGGTGGTCATATGCAGAAGGAGCACTGAACGATAGAGAGAAACTGATGATATGAGGAAAAGGGCAACTCGTGACTGCCATGGTTGAGAAGTTCAAGTGGTGGTTTGTTGGTTATGTCCACATCGCGGACAGATCGTTTGCCGGTATATTATATACGAGTCTAAATCATCCGTGTGCTTAGCGTTGAGTAGCTTTGACCTCAATTCTCAGATAGGCAGATATTCTAGATAGGTCTTGCTTCAATCAAAACAATTCGTGTTGCTAAAGGCAACCATGAAATAAACCAGTAATGTAGGAAGGCTTTGGCCCGAATACTTAGGAACTGCACTTCTGGAGTCCCGCAAGGTGATAGCTACTAGTCTAAAAAAGTTCGCCGATTCCAGTAATTCATCAACTACAGGGACCCAGCTTTGACTAAAATGGGTTGTAACCCACGACCACCGAACCAAAGGTCTAAAACGTAGGTATTACGAGGGAGGTGTCGAGGACCACAAATCACTTTATATCGGTGTTATACAAATGATATACAGGCTCCGTAGGGATATACGCGAGCTAGGGTGTAGCCTAGTGGGTAGCGTGTTCATCTACAATGCGACGGTCGTGAGTTCAAATCCCGGTCGACGTATAATTCCAGCACACTGCCTGCTTTGGATATACCTCGGCCACCTTAATCTTGGAAAATGAAAAAATTCGAAGATAGAGGGTTGTGCGTAGTTCTAACAACCCTTCCATAATAAATAATGAAAAATGTTAAGGAACCTGAAAGTCAGGAGGCCAAGGTCTGATTGGGGCTCTAGTGCCATTGTAGAAGAAGGAGGACTATATGCGTATAGAGCTACAGAGCTAAGAGAGATAAACAGACAAAGCTGTTGAGTCGATAAAATAGAGATGAACCAAACAAATAGATATGAACGAGAAATTCAAGTTGATTAGATTAAATTGATTAACTGACGTAACTCTAGAATTGCTGAATCCAATTTATGATGATGAGAGTAGTGAGCCAAAGGAAGGCTTAATGTTAACTAATAGGAAGGAAGTAATGACCAAGGTAAGAGACATGAAAGGGAAATACGCTGTAGCTCGAGATGCAGATGTCAAAATAATGAACCGAAAGGATCGAAATCTGAATCGAAAACTGATGGTATAGATCGAACATCTGATGATCATGCAGAAGTGGAGAGATGAACTGATGCGATATGGCTTAGGTAAACCGGCACTTCCATGGATGAGGTTCCTTCAGTGTATACGTAGTGGTGACGGTTATGCCCACATCGCGGGCAGAAAACTTGCAACTCGTTTCTCGGCGTGGAGTTGTGTCTACAACCGGGCGTGTTGACCCATAGCTAGGCAGAGATATTAGATAGGTCTCGCATCCAGCAAAATGAATGGCGAACTGCAAATGGTATAAACTGCCACTTTTGGGGCCGTTAATAATATTCGCAGCAAGTACAATTCAGTGACCAAATTCCACTCCCAACAATCCGGACTTATCTTCACTAGATTCCAATAAAAAGAACTTTATGTGGTTAGTGTTCACCACTAATTCTTCAAAATTTCGGCTTGATATTCCGATCAGCACCTAATCCTTGCTTTATCGACTTAACCGCGCTTTCCCCCTCATACTCCAGTCCACCCGTCAATGTTCAACAAAGGACAAGAAATTGAAAATTTCAAAAATTAAAGTGACCTCCAAGGTAATGTGCTAAAATCACTAAATCCATTTTGGATGCCTTAGTTCCCTGGCTAAGCTGATTGTCGATCAAAGGCTGAACGCCAGTATTTTTTTGGTCCTGAGACTTCGCAATTTGATAAAAGTATGCCTTCGTAGATGCTTGAAATTTTTTGAAACCCATCAAACACTATTTGCAATGTGTAATAGAGGAAACCACACTAACTTAGAAAGGGATGAACACCGTATTGAACCAAATTGAAAGATACCTGAACTAGAGACCTCTTTGCCCATTGACAAAAAATTCGGAAGATTTCTTGGATCTATTAAGAGAATCTGTCATCTCTTCATCACTCGATTTGTTAGGACTTATATTAGATGAACTCCAAGCTCCCTAGCCCTCCTGTATCGTTACGATAACGGATTTCATCCGGACAAAATCTCCAATCTCTTACGCACGCATATATTTGCTCCATAATAATTGAACAGCTTTACAACCTATCTTCGATTGCTCTCTCAAATTTTCTGAACTTAAACCAGACTATTCAATTCTGAAATTCGTTGCCCAGGGAACTGATATATGGAATACCGCATATATCAGTTCCCTATTTGCACTGTTCCCTTAAACCCAAGAAGATCCCCTGTTAGGATATTCAGAAAGCAAAACTATAAGTAATGCGGAAGATACAAAATTAAGATGGACTCCATTGAAAACTACCTCAACCTGATCTCATTATCCGCACGAGCAGCAGCAGACATAATAGCAGGTTCAACTAAAAGTTGATGAAGGATTCTCTTTGAGTCATCTCAGATCCGAAAAAAGCCCTGAGGAACATTCCAAATAACAAAACGTCGGACACTGACCAAATTCTAGCTTATCTTCTGAAAACCATATCAGCATAGCACGTCTCCCACACTAATTAATCACTGTCACTTGGACGCAGAAACCACTTCCTGAACATATTATATCTCCAATTAAAAAAAATGTGACAAAATATGCTGGTTACCGAGGAATGTTTTTGAGAATTCGATCACACACGGCCCAGATATATTCGGTTAAACAGGTTTTGGGAGTATACGATAACATTGGTATACATTCGATATTTTTTAATTTTAAACTGCCAACCGATAATATCGACATGAGTATATTGTGGAGTTCAACTGGAACTGGTCCGGCATACAAAATGGACAACGGCCGATTCTTAGCCACAAGTCAAGGAAGAAAAAGACCTGAATCCCAAATTTATTGCTAACAACGGCCCCAATTAAGGGAACGGCCTTATACCAATACTTTTCAATTTGATATTTGATTATGTTATACGGAAACTTCTCATTGACTCTAATGGATTACAACGCTTCAAATCCACTGGCGACATAAATATACTTGTAACAACACTGGAGAGAGCTAAACAAATTTTTGTAATAGATGTGTCGTAAGAAGTATATTCGAGCCCGCTATCAAAATTTTCATTATATTTTCCAGAATGTTGTGTAGCAATGATAATATGAAACATAATCCATTCATGGCATCGCTTTCAGGGTCAATACCGTCGGTAACACCTGGCTTGTGCCGGTTGCTGACTTATGCTTAGAGCCAGCTTACGGTCGCTTGTTATTAATTAAGAAAATATAGCTAGTCTCGACGTTTCGCAGTCGCCATGTGCCAATAGGCCAGAAAGTCGGTCATCAAGTTAAGTAATTAAGAATGTATGACCGACTTTCCGGCTCGAAATGCGGAATGAAAATTGCAAGTTGCAATATCGTTGCAACGCAAATAATGAAAATATTTAGGTAAGATATTTAGGTAAGTACAAATGTTTTTGAACTAGGCGAGATGGAAAAGAACATAGCGAAATATAGGTAAGATATTAGCGAGAATTAGCTTATAACGAAGGGAGATTAAAAATAAATAAAGAAGAGTTACATATACAAATTCAAGCAGTTTACTTGACGAATAAAGATACTACAAAAAAATAGTAAGTATGAAATAATGTTGACGATTCAAAAGCGGAGTCTCAAGGGGCGCCCGACTCTCATCTCAACACCACCCTCAATTCCTTCTCTCAGCATCAATTGCGCTGTTTACAGTCACTGTGGAGAAGTTCCCTCATAAAAACGTACGTTGGGTCTTTCCTCCCTCCCCTCCCCCCTCCTCTCCCCCTCCCTCAACATACAACAAGAATCTATTCAAATAGAATATATTGCGAGTTGAGCTAATGCACCAACAAACATCTGTCTGCAGTTAAGACGTATGGAATAAAAAAAAGAGATGCAATACAAGATTTCATATACATTTTATGGCCACAGATCAAAAGTTTATTGATGGTTAGTGGTTTGACTCAAGAAATTTCAGTATACGTGTAGCATGATATCTATACTAAATTTCTATAATAATACTTTGTGGGTTTTTAATCCGCAAAATTTTTCAACAAATTATCGTCTACGGCTCTCTAATACGAAATACAGGTTACTATATTATTTCGCACAACTAAAATTCTTAAAAATCTATAATCTATTTTGTACAATTTAATTTTCACTTACAGCAAACTACAAACCAGTCTACCATGACATGTTTCAACCAACTAGTAAAATATCTCAAAGTTATACTTTACTCCAAATAACCATCAAAGAATTGCCCATACAAAAAAAATTCCGACATACTTCCGGGTTTCACAGAAATAAATTATTTACAATATTAAATTTAATAGTCAACATTTGTAACTTCACATGTCCTTTTTTATCTGCTCAATATACACATATCCCCTAAGGTTAAACTTCTCTTTCTTTCAAATAAAAACCGAAAACGGAATATTATAAATAATTTATCTCCGCTCATACAAGTAACTTAGCAGCAAAAAAAAAAAAAAAAAGGGAACTCTTCAACATCCCAACTCGTTAGGCATAAATTACATCCTAAGAGGATTATTCTAAGCCCTATTTTCTGTTCCTTATCTCGTATAGTATGTCTCTCGGTAACAACCTCTGGAAATGATTCTGCCTTCCGATTGCTTAAAACCACCCCCAGCGATGGAACACTGTTGCGTTCGCTCGTTCCTAGAAAAAAACATCTTCTAATTTTAAGTAAATATTGGCCAAAGTAATAAACCATGTTGCTCATTAATTATTTACATGAAGCTACGAACCCCCATCTGATCCACGTCAAATAAGCTAACTCCTTTTTTTTAAGTGCGCTCTCAAAAAACAGTGTCGAAAAGAAAATGTTAATGACAAGCGAGACAAGGGCGCGTGTCCTACAAAGTAAGGAACTTTTCTAAAATTACAGTTCGTCTTCCCTGTTGTCCTTTTTCACCTGTTCGATAAAATAGCTAGAGAAGAAATGAAATAAATAATCTGAAATGGATCATGCTTTCCACTCTTATTATCTTCTTCGATGGTAGCTTTCGTGGTGGGATACGCAATGCGATTAAAAACGATGCTTGTGGGAAATGACACCGAAAGGGCGACCACCCTCTAGGAAGCAGAATGGCAAATCGAGCATGGCACGGATATAGTAGATGATGTAGAGAGAAAAAAATTAGAACAGAGTAAAATCTCTAAGTGGTAGATAGACTCAAGGACCATCATCAAAACCGACAAGGATCCATCTTCATGAGTTTACTAACGCTACGGAGCTCTCAAGAAGGTTTTATTCTTAACGATGGTTACAGGGGCTTCCGGTGGATTTCATCAAGGATTCGGCGGAAGCTTCGAGCAGATAAAAAATAATAATAATAATAATAATAATATGAAGGATAAAAAGCGCGGTCCCTTTTATGTGTCAGTGAGTGGTTCTCGTTCATTTTCTTGTTGATATAATCAATCACTGTCACAAACATAGACCCCTACTTTTCCATGCTGACTTTCGTCCTTCGTCCCAAGAAATTCTGCTACACATGCCGTGTATTATCGACACACTCTCTTTCTCTGTCGTCCACTCGAATGATGTCAAGTTTCATACAGTAGCCCTCGAAATGAACATGTCCTTTCATCACATTAAAAACAGGACACCACAAGCTAACTGGTAAGAAAAAATCATCATCCATGGATAATCCTTTTATCTCGAACACGTTTATCATTAAACCGTATATGATGGTGATGAAACATTTAACCCACTTCTTTTCTATATAGCGCGCGCGTAGCGGATGACGCCACAAAACACCGATGTCCAGTGATAGATGATCCTTCGTTGAGTTATTATGAATCCGACGAACTCTTCTTTTAATATCTAGGGTGTTGACTTTGTGCAAATCGGTTGGTTCGCATGGTACTGGCATCGCCATCAGTACTTTATCAAAGGCGTTAAGCAGCCACACGGCATCCTTGACAGTATTTGTGGGATGTCCTTACTCCTTACTATTGATATATTATCTAACCATGTGTTTTTTTTTCATCTTTGTGATACTTTCTTTGCGTCTTCGTTGAAATCATAGCTCGTTTTGGTGAACTGCATCATTCTTAAAGTTATCGACAGTCCAGTCCTCTCGAGTGCTTGTATGATAAATTACTGCTTGGATTTGGGGTTCATCCTCCAAAGCAATTTCTAGAGTGATATGCTGGATTTTAAATGACTTGAGATTTGGTGCGAATAACGATTTTGTAGTTTCGTTGAGAAAGTTTTCAGAGATTATTTTCCGTTTTTTTTTTTTGTAATGAGTTGAGCAAGTTTAATTGTAATTTTTAGTTATGGCTGTATGGCGAAGCCGAATTTTTCTGCGTCAAGGATATTGGAGCGAACTTCTGAAACTATCCAGGCACTGATAGGAGTCGTTTTAATATTGGTTTTAACGCGCTTCAAAAAATTTAAGCACTCTAAAGTTTTTTTTTTTCTATTATCCTTTTTTTTACACTGTCGGAAAGCTTTTTTTTTAAAGCAATCACTTACAACGTAAAGCCCAATCATTCGATATACTAGATGAAATAGGAAAGAGTTTAGTACATTGAAAAATACGTTATCTGAAATCCTTTAGAAAAGTGAATATTACACTGAATTTGGTATGCAAATTTTTCCTGCTGAATTTATTGTTAATGCCTTTCATAATTTAAAAAGAGATTGACTCATTATCTTTTTGAAATTATGACTTTTGTATGAGCGGGGCCAGTAGCAACGGAAGGTTTTGGAGATTTTGAATCTGCTTATCAACACAATGTTGTCAATAACTCTCATATATTCGAAAAGGGAAAGTTTTTCTTAAATTTCTAATTTAAAAATTGGTATGGGAGAGAGTAGAAAGAATAGGGTGAAATTAACAATTTGTTTCACAAATTTGTTTTATGGTTTTGTTCTTTTAACAAAATTTACCCTTTTCCTTAAATTGTAAGAAAACTTGCACCAAACAGTTTGTCGATCGTAACAGGACACTCACGACTTTCAGAAAGTTGAGCCAAATTAATTAAAATCAGCTGAACTTACGAAGATCGCCGTGAAAGAGAAACCAATCAACCATAACTCTTAATTTAATGTGACTTATATGGCAAAATTTATTTCAAAAAGGAGGGAAAAAGTCGCTAATCCATATTTGCATATATAAAAAAAATTAAAAATCAAAAAAAGATACGAATACATACGTACGGAAAATTAGTCGCAAATGATTTCAATCTTGATGCCCTGCTTAGAACACCTCGGTCTTGAAATCGAACCAAGAGATAAGTATGTAAGTACAGAAAATTGGCTCATAGATGACCGCTCTGTTCCAATCTTGGTGCGTTGGTTGAAGCTTCACGGTCTTGAAATTGAGCCGAAAGATATGTATGGAAAACTGACTGGCTGAGTGCCATCGTCCACTTCCTCGCCCATTCAAAGTTTAATAAATGTTCGATGGTTTTACTTGTTTTCTAACCTTTTACCATTCCGTTGGACGCCAACCTCGCCTACCTACAACTACAATGGCGCTACAGCCCAAATCGAACCTTGGCCTCCTGACATACAGGTTCCTTAACATTTTTCATTACTTATTGTGAAAGTTTTTCATTTTTCGTAGATTGAGATGACCAAGGTATATCTAAGCAGGCAATGTGCTTGAATTATATATTGCGCCGACCGGGATTTGAACTCACGACCTTCGCATTACAAGACCAACATACTAACCACTAGGCTACACCTCGCCTATCGCCACGACTTTATTCCGATTCTCTACCGCCTGCTTCTTTTCTTTCAACCTTTTTCGGGTGTCAAGTTTTTTTCTCCGCTCTACTGAATTATGTAGGAGAAGTCGGGGCACAATGTAATACTGGGGCGGAGTGAGGTTCTACGTTTTTTGGTGTCAAGGGGGTACCGCCAGCGAGTTTTCTTGAGCACTGGTGCGTGAAATTTTCGTTCTACGGTTTTTGCTCCTATATTGAAACTCTTGATGATTTTGAAACCACGGTAAGGAATACATATTTGTTTACATTACAACTATAGTTAGTACATGCTTGAAGCGCGTCTAATTGCCTTTAGCTTCGTGTAGCTAAACGTTAGTTTACGTATCTTTCTCGAGTGGACTAGTCTCCCTCACCTGAATCGTGTCGCTAGGGCGGAATGGGAAGTACTCCATTCTGATTGTGAATGTTTATATTGCTATAAATTTTACTCAAATCAGTTGAAGGTTGGGTCGCTTGTTCAAAGTTCAAAAATGGGCGAACGATTCCTGTGCGTGAATACCTAGCGAAAATAATGAGTGAATTTTTAAAAAGGACACAATTAATGAAAAGTGTAGTTAAACCTTTATAGTCACTTAAAATTAAATAAATATAGAGCAAACTTATTTCTTCTGCATTTTCACTAGTATTGTATATTTTTATAATTACTTGTCCTAACCACCCCATTATGCTCCGTACCCGGAACAGAACGGGGAGAATGCCATTATTTTCTATTTTTAAAAACAAAAATTCTGATCTTTTTTTTATTCTTTCAATATTATCGTATTAAGGTGACTAATATATTTATAGCAAAATTTGCAGCTTCATTAATTAAACCTCTTGTGTTTATGTTATTTTCAAATTAGTACCCCGTTATGCCCCGGGTTCCCCTACATCTGATGGAATTCAAGAGTGTAAGAATAAGACCATTCTCTTTGAGATCACAGGCGGGAAGTGATCTAAAGAGTTCTGTATTATTATTGTCTAAGTGTTTATTACAAAAAGCAATCATGCCAACTCAATCAATCAATCAAGTTCCTGTGCTAACTGTTCAAGTAAAAACTAAATTAAGTTTCCAATAAAATTCCAACAAAATCTGTGACTGTATTGTGCACCGAAATGTTGGTTTATTTTTAATGTGTTTATACTCTAGATAAAATCTGAGAATATATTATGTTTGTCTTACCGTTTGTAACGCTAAGAAATAATGCTCCCACAGAGTCGCCAAAGATACAGAAATATTTGAGGTCGCTCAAGACCCTCGTCTGTCCGTCTATCTACAACAAAACTATCGAACACTTTAACATATCAGGCTGAAAGTATCTTATGTCCTTTTAAGCAAAAAAAAAAAATAATAATAATAATAACTTTAATTTCGTGAACGGGCCATACAAATTTCATAAAATTGAAACTGAAACTGTTCCAGCTATCGAATTGAAACTGAGGTCATTGTATAACGACGTAAATATCATTAACAGTAAAAAATATTGACCCGATCCCCTTACTCCTTCTATACCATCCCATACAAAAGTACAATTTTCAAAAATGTATTTATTCAGTTCTCATTGCAACTAGCCAAACTAAAAAGACGAATTTTTGCCACAATTAGTTTTATTATAATTGCAACAAATTTTGAAAAAACTTTCAACTTCAAAAAACTCCTTCTACCCCCTCCCGTTCAAATTTCACTCAATTTTGGAATTTTCACTAAATTAGTTTTTTCTTAAGCCGCCAAAGCTATCAACTTTAAATTTTGAGTAAAGTATACCATCATTGGTGTCAACAAATTTGGTTTTATTCCAGTCTTCTACTCCCTCCCATACAAATTTACAATTTTGGTAAATGTATTTAATTGATTTTCATTGAAACTGGAGAAAATAGAAACTACTAGAATTTGTCCTTTAGTTTTTGCAATAAATGCTAAGAAATATCAACTTGGTTTCACTCTTTCTACCCCCTCCCATAAAAAAAAAAGTTTGTCTTAGAAATTCAAGAAAAGTATTTCTCCTTCGAACAAATAAGAGCTAACGACCTTAAAGTTGAAACAAAGCAATGTGATTAAGATGTTGATAAGGTTGTGGATAATCATACAAAACCTTTCACTTAATCTGACAGCTCCCATACAAATGCCATAAGTTCAAACAAAATTTTTTCAATTTCCTCGAAAATTATGAAATCTACAAACTTTAAATTCAACATGAAACATTTTGCATACCACGCACGGTATTATCTACCCTCTGCATCTGCCGCCTCCCATACATAAGTCTTTAATTTAAATTGGTACGCCATTAAAGGCTAAATTAGACGACAGCGACGCTGGAACATCAAGTTTATGGGAAAGATGACAGGCCTGTGTTTTAGCAGCGTTGAACTCTACTCTATTTTTCCGCCCCATTCCAAGAATAAGTCGAGGTCATAGTTCAGCGAACCAAATAGGTCCCTGCGTTTGGAAGCAACAGATTGCTTGTGAGAATCCGCAGCGGAGTTAAATTTAAAGGTGTTTTCTAAAGTACTGTCATATGCAAAAATAAGGATTGAGAGTAGAAGATAAAAGGTTGTTAATGAATGCTAAGAACAGAGTAGACGATAAGTCAAAACCCTGAGGGACACCAGAATTAATTGGAAAAGAGAAAGAAGAGACGCTATCTAATACTACTTGTATAGTGCGCTCGGAAATTAAACACTCAATCCATCGAATGAGGGTAGCATCGTAGCCAATGACCGTTAGCTTCACAAGGAGACATTCATGCCATTCTGTCAAAAGCTTTTGCAATGTCAAGAGCTAGAACTTGACCTTCACCATATTTATGGAAGCAAGAGTTCCTACGTTCCGCCACGTAGACCAAGAGATCCCCCGTCGACCTTCCAGAACGGAAACCGTACCGGCTATCGTGGATAAGCTAAACTTATCCTAAAGATAGTAAAAGATTTTGCGATTGACAGTAGTTTCCATCACTTTCGAAAGCATTGAAGTAATGACTATCGGGCGGTAGTTAGCGGGGTTCACTTTGCTTCCTTTCTTGGGAATTGGCTGATCATTCGCAACTTTATACAGTCGTGGAAAGCACCCAGAAGAGTAAAATAGATGAAAAAGATTGCAAAGGGGCTTAGCTAAAGAAGAGAAGCACATTTTAAGGGTAATGGGGGGAATGCCCTCAGGACAAGTGGACTTGTGAACATTGAGTTGTTGCAGGATCCTGAATATGAGAAGCGTGCGTAAATATAGCGGAGGCAGCGTGAAACCAGATGCCGTTGCGATAGGGGTTTGGTTTGAAGGCGATAGTATGCGAAACTTGCTGCTAACAGGCCATCAACGAGTGGTGGTGTTGATGAAGACATAAAATTATTCTTGACCGTTTTAACAAAAGACCACTAAAATCTTGAGCCTTTTGGACTCTAAAGCATCTTCTGCCGAAATTTTTGGTCGTGTTTAAATTTAACACGTTTGAGGATAGATTTTTAGGTATTTCTTGATGTATTTTAAAGCTCTCTGTTAGCTGAAGTTGGAAAATTTGTAAAATTTTGAAATGATTGTTTCTTAGCCTGTATTACCACGAGTCGTTCATTTGTGAACCAAGAGCTGCATACCTTTCAGGATAGTCACGGTGACATGTCTATAGGCTTCACAGCAGTCATAAGAATCGAAGCACAGTTTCCAATTAAAGGTATTGAAGAACTTGTTCAGCGCCCCCCAATTGGCTTTTTTAAAATGTCAAACATTTCTACGGGGTAATTTAACTGGCAGAAGTTTTGGTATTGCAACTAGAAATGTGATCCGTATTTCCGATTGGCGATGGGGATATTACAGAGAGAAATTATTTCTCAGGTTGGCTTATGAAAAATAAGCAAACCCAATCTGTTATATTTTTTTTTTTTTTTTGTTTTGGCGCAATTTTTACACTAAAAATTTGCTATGAATTTCATACAAAATGCAACAAAATTCCGGATATTATTTCGTCTCTTCGCAAAAGTAGTACAAGGTAGAAGTAAAGTGAACAGGCTGTGGAAAATGAAAACCATAATAATTGCAAAAAATTGGTGAATCGTTTCCGATTTCGTTAGTCTGAAATGAAGATATACACTAGAATCTCAACTACAGCAACTTTCAACTTTCATCTAGTGTGTAAAAATAACTTTCCTTAATTCACCAAAGCCATAGGAAACTCGAACAACACTGTCATTCTGGTTTAACGAATTATCAACAAAAAACAGCTGAGAAAGCAACCTGCAAAATACACAAAAAAAAAGAAATCCTGAATATTTTACGCTTCTCCGCGAAAAGGAAAATCACGTTTAAAAACAAAGTCAAGGGTAGTAAATAAATTTGTTTCCGTCTCAAACATATCTCAACTGCATTTGACGGAAATTAAGAGTAGGATTCGCATGAATTGATGACGGCAAATTGAAAAAGTTTGCACCCTTTTAACTTGCCAACCGAATTTTATTCACACTTCAAGTTCTTGAAGCAAATTATCCCTTCAACCGCAGAAAAGCCATGAAAAATTCACCTTTCAGCCAACAAGTAGTGATGTAAGTAAATAGGGCGGGTGCCCCCCCCCCCCTAAGCGAGTGACGTTGTTACAAGTAATATGCAAATGTTGGTATGTTCCCAAATGTATTCAAAAAGGTATAACGATCAGAAAGAACGCTTGGCTTCACTACACATTTTTTTGGGCGCACACAAACACACCGGTTGTTAGCAACGTCGAAACAATTTACCAAAAAAAAAAAGCAAAACGCATAATGTGGCACGCAACAGCGAGGCACTTGTCGTACAACTTTAATACCCAATTGAATAATGATTTTCGCAAAACTCCATTAATAAACTTCACCTGCTCTCCAAACCCATGCCTGATTTACTTCTCCACCCCCCGGCAGAAATAAGTCCTTGACGGTACCTATATATCAGCAAAAAATATTATACTTAAGGAACTTTTTTTTCTGCTTTCCCCGGTCGTGAATTGGATTATATCAATGGAAAATTCAATCGAACGATAGAATGGCCTCGAATTTCCCGGTAATCGAGATTATTCGTACACCATTCAGGGCTTGGAAACTGATTAATGGGAAACTTTCTTTTGCCATTGGTGTAGCTGCGTTCTTTTTCTCTTCGCCGCCCGGTACGCCCGCATTTCGTTAGAAATTCGTCCTGTTTTTCGTCCCCTTACAATGCGAATCGAACTCATCGGTAACTTCTTTCGGGCCATTTGATTGGAAAGTGCGGAAGTGTGACGGCGACATTTAACAATGGTTCAGGCCGCAAGTCAATGAGCATTCTTCATCAGGACCTTTCCGAATTACATACATACCCATCGCGCGTAATGCTCACCAGTCTTGGTCTTTTAGTTAGTGTGGCATAGTACGGGAGGAAATCTTAACTAATAACTCGAAACGAGTCGCCTGGTTCGATAACGACAAACTGCTTCGCAGCAGGATGAGAAGAAGTTAAAGTCGTGAATCGAGAAGGAACCATTTGTTGCGACAGCCAGATTAATGAATTCCGGCGCCCTTTTCACCTCATTTTGCCAATAATAAAAAAAAGTTTTACTCGACTGCTGTGAAACACAATGGAACATCATCAGAGCAAAAGAGGGACAACGGAGACTTTCTTTGAAGCGATAATTTTAAGAGCTCTTCATTGATATTTTCCGAAAATGTGATTAAGTTATGTGTTGGACTTAACAGCGATAATTGATGTGATTGTAGTATGTTGTTAATTAATTGAACATAGGTAATATTTATACTGTAGATGGAATCTGAGAGTGTTATAAGTTTGCACTAAAGTTTGTAACGCCAAGAAATATTGCTCGCACAGAGGTACCAAGGATACAGAAGTATTCATTGTCGCTCAAAAATCTCAAAACCGGATGTCCGTCAGTCTGTGCGCTCTCTACCTTAGGAAATGTAGAAAGTTCCAATTTTGTACACTTCGATTTTAACCAAAAAGTTAGGTCAAACCGCGCCACCCCCTCCCATACAAAATGACTCATTTTCAATCACGTACATTAATCAGATTTTCTTAGAAACTATAGAAGCTAATAACTTGAAATTTAGAAAATAATATTTTTATCATAAATGTGATCTAAGGTATAAAAATTAAGCGAATGACATCACTCCTTCTAGTACCTCCTATACAAACTACGCTTTTCCATGAAACGCAATAAACAAATTGTCTCCGTAGGTAAAACCTTCATCGTTGTTGTTAGCACCTAATTAGCATTATTATTAAGATCAAAAATAAACTGATTAGCTTCCCTCCTTCTACCCCTTCCCATACAATGTGACATAATTTCACAACTTTATAAAAAATCTATTTTCTTGAAAAGTGTGAAAGTAGCTGGTCTGAAATTTTAATTTAATGCATAATTTTTAAGCAAATCAGTAAAAAGCGCTAACTCCTTCTACCACCTCCTATAAAATTGCGCAATTTCACTAAATCTAATACACTCTCAGCACCTATTTAATTTCGGAAGCCAAACATTTGAATACAACTTTTTTATCGCTACTCTAGCATGATGTGAACAAAAATTAGTTCAAAGCTGCCACTCCTTCTACCACTCCCCATATAAAATAAATTAAGACCACAAAAATGTATATCTCTTCTAGAGTATCGTATGGTTGGGTTTTATGCGCAATCGTAGCCCTATTATGTTTGTTATTGTGATCGACTTGGAAAAAAAAATTTCTACCCTGAAATTTTATTTTTCCGCGTTTCGTTACTAAAATAACCTAAAAATGTAAGAAAAAAAAATCCGTCTGTCTGTACGCCCTAAGCCGTATGTGTACGCTGGGTGGATTGTAGATGGTTGTGGATCTTAGGCGGACAGCCATTTTGGTAGGTGTAAGGGTTAAGGGGGAGGCGGAGGAAACGTTGAAACCGGAAAATAAGAATTCAACCATGGTTCTAGCTAGGAAGCTGAAAATCAATACATGTATGGAGTGGATTATGAAACAAACTTTCAAAATAATTCAATTTTTTTATCCATTCAAAAAATTCATTACCTGGGACCATCAATGTGGCATACAGATCCACCAGAATAGCTTAGAGGGAGTCTAATTATTGTAAAGGAGAGGATCAGGGGTTGCAAAGAAATATACTAGCGAAATACAAGAAAAATATAACATTTTGACATAATAATAGTGTTTTGTGTTGGGGGGGGGAAGGAAATAACCCAACGTACGTTTTTGAGAGGAATTTGTCCACCGCGGCTCTAAACAGCTTTATTAATGTGGGGAGAAGGGATTAGGGATGATGTTGAGCTATGATTCGTGCGCTCCTGGGGACCCCGCTCTAGACTTCTCAACAACTGTTCATACTTACTTATTTTTATCCTGCTCCTTTACTTCAATGAAAACGTCCGCTTTTTTTGGATTGAGTACTGTTAATCCTTTATTCAGGTCAAAACTTCCATAATTACAGTTTTCGTTCGAGTTTTTTGTTGATTATAATTCTTGTTCTAGTTACCGTACTTACTCAGACTACTGTTATGATTACGCTCAGCTAAATCTGCTTAACTAATCTACTTAAATACCACATTTTGCCCTAAGTGACGAAATGAGTTTATGAAATTAAAACTGAACAATTTGCACTGAACTAAATATTTCGCAGCAACGATCTTGCAACTTGCGATTCTGATTCCGCATTCTGAGCCGGAAAGTCGGTCTCCATTACTTAACTCGATGACCGACTTTCTGCCCTATTAGCATATGCCGACCTTCCAAGCGATTCCGGCTGCAACAAACCCAGGCTAGCGATATTTTCTTACGATGACTCGCATAGCGTCAATTTGAAGCAGTGTTTTTGTTTACGTTAACAAGCTGGCGCTAAGCGGTCGGCACTACCCAGGTGTTTGCGGCAATATTGACCCTAAAGTCGACTTCATGTATGGATTTCGTTGCGTGTACTATCGTCGCTGTTAATTTACTACATAACATGGAAAAAAATGGAAAGCATTTCAAAACTGGTGCTTTTTCCAAAAATTCAAAACTGAGAATAGATTTCAAATTGTAGAACTTAATAGTCTTCAATTTTAAGTTGGGATGGATGTACGGGGACGGAGGTGGTAAGCAAAATTATCGAACATTTTGAGTAATTTTTTAGAGCTCTGGTGAAAGATACAAAGTTAAAGTCTTGCATGTATACATCTATTTGATATACATAGAGAAAAAATAATAATTTGTTCCACCATGCACCAACCCTTCCTGGTCTAACGTGCACAAGGTTTTTCATGTGCAAAGAACAAAAACTGAAAATTTTTGAATGAATTTTTAAGGTATTATAGAAACTTGAAAATTTGCGGAATTTGTTTAAAAAAAAATCCTAAAAATACGCCTGGTTGGAAACTTTCAAAACTTCTCTCACCTCCCATACAAATTATTTTTTCTACCATTTATAAGAAATCAATTATCACCTATTTATTAAAAGCTATCAATTTAAAAGTTTACACAAAAACTTTTAAAAATAGTTGAAATAAAATTGTGTTTTTTTGTGTGTTTTGAGACCGCGCCTTGCCTTCTACCCCCTCCCATACAAAATTGCGATTTCGATCAGTTTCAATAAATAAACTAATAACCATCAAATTAAAAGCTACAAACTTGAAATTTTGAACGAGCTCCTTACAAGAGAAAGGAAATAAAACTGCATCACAAATTTTAGGATTCCCTTACCTTTTCTACCCCCTCCCATACAAATGTTTGGTTTCGTGAATGTTTTTATCAAAATTCTATGCAACTTCGTCTATGGAACTGACATTCTATACAGAGAATATTGGACGTGATTTAAGCAATCAGTTAAAAAATTATTAACATCCACTCACCCTTATCACCTCTCCCCCAAATGAAATATTGATTATGTGTAATGGAGCTATTGATCGTATTCGCAATTGAGTGTTAAATTGAAAACAGATCTTCCATAGAACCACCTTTCACTTAGTCTTCCCTAACCACTCTAACCAATTGACTTTTCACGCATACTCAGCTTGTCCCAGGAATAACATAGCCCGACTTGTGGGCAGTTTATTTTGTAAAGTTGTAAAAATGTGTCACAATGTATGGGAGGGGTGGAAGGAGTGAATTTATTCAGTTAATTTTTTCGATCTAAATTATAATGCTAATTAAGTAATTAGAACAAAATTTAATTTCGATAAATGTTATATGTACTGAGAGAGTGGGTTTATAGTATTTCATGAAAAACTGCGGTTTGTATGAGAGGTGGTGGAAAGAGTGGGGACGGGGTGTTTGAATAGTTAATAAATATTATTTGATTAATGTAAATATTTGAAAATGAGTAATTTTATATGGCAGGGGTTAGAAGGAGTGGAGCGATTTGGCCCATTCACGAATTTGACCTTACTTTTTTGACAAAAATGCCGTGTACTAACTTTTGAACCTCCTAGCTCAATGCGAGCTCATGCTAGAGAGCGTTTGGATGGACGGACGGACATCCAGTTTTAAGTGAAAATATTAACTTCTGTGCCATTCATTTTTTTATGTGACCCTTCCCAGTAAGCAAAATAAATCATTAATGAATTATATTAACGAGCGATTTGATTGTTAATGAGCGTCGTTAACGAATCATTAACGATTCCTCAAGCGGACTAAATGGACATTCGTTAACGAATTACTTTTAACGATTCATTAATGAATTGTAAAACGCTTTTAAGAAACGAGTATATAAGCAAGTATATAATCGTTATCAATGAATCATTAATGTGTCGTTAATGATTTTTATTTGAATTCATTAATGAACGTCGTTAACGATTCATAAACGATATTATTTATGAAACATTAACGATTTATTAAAGAACTTGACTTTTAAAGCTAAACAAGAAATCTGCGAAGATCGCTATTGCTTCTTGTTCTGTTAATGCTGCTTATGACTTTGAACATTTCACGAACACACACACACCCACAAACAAATGCGGGTTTCTCTGAGGGCTCTACCCAGCAAACAAAATAGTTCATTTATGAATCGTTAATGAATTATATTGACGAGTGGTTTGATTGCGATTCATTAATGAATTGAAAAACGGTTACAAAAAACGAGTATATAAGGAAGTATGTAATCGTTATCAATGAATTATTAATGTGTCGTTAATGATTTTTATTTTAATTCATTAACGAATATCGTTAACGATTCATAAACGATATTACTTATGAAACATTAATAATTTATTAAAAAACTAGACTTTTAAAGCTAAACAAGAGATCTTCGAAGATCGCAATTGCCTCTTGTTCTGTTTCTGTTACTTATGACTTTGAACATTTCACGAACACACACACCCACAAATACATTTTCTCTGCAAACTCTATGTTTTTCACCGTTTGCAATATTTTGATAAATCGACACGAAATAATTTTTGCCTCTAATAATGCGCATGGTGAAATGAAATCGGCTGGTATATAACAAGATCCACATTGACCGACCCTTTTTGTTTAGTTTGCTTAAGATCATGACGCAGTTTTTTTTTCGTATCATTTCATGCTCGTTTTAAGATTATTATTTGCGAGCGCTCGTTAAATTGTTTGCTGGGTGGATTTTTCATCGTTTTCGTTTGCAATATTTTGATATATCGACACGAAATAAATTTTGGCTCTGATAATGCGCATGGGGAAATGAAAAATGCTTGTACATAACAAGATCGACGTTGTGCGACCCGGTTTGCTTGGTTTGCTTAAGATTATGAGGCGATTTATTTGTTTTGAATCATTTCATGCTCGTTTTAAGATCATTATTTACGAGCGCTCGTTAAATTTTTTGCTGGGTTATTTCTTAGCGTTAAAAACTTAAGAGTAAACTCTCTCAGATTTTATCTAGAGTATAATAATACAATTTTGTTGCCATCCTTTCAGTTTTCACAATTTAAGACATTGCTTATGTTTTTTTAGTTAGAAATCTGTAAAATGTTTCCGAATTTTTTTTCTCTTTTGCCGACGAGCTACTAGCCGTGAAGATAGTCAGTTTTTTTTTCTGACCGAATCAAAGTTTAGTTTGTTTCCTACAGCTAGACTCTAGGAAACTAACTAATAATAGATTTCAATTTCAAAATTACAAATTGATTTTTCTTATTCGATGTCGATGCACTTAATTTTATCCCGGATCACGTTCATCACTTCTCTATCAAATCCAATGAAAATTTTCATCCGTATAATTTTTTTTATCCTGTTTTCAAAATCCTAAAATCCGCAAAATCTAAAATAAACTTTGGTAAGTTGACATAAGAAATTTAAAATCCAATTAATTATTATCCGGCCACTAATTTTTATCAGTAAATCAATTTCGGGAACATTCATTTCCGCTCCTGGATGCAAAACCGAAAGAAAAAAGAAAAATACAGGAAAAAATCTCGAAGCAAGCAACAGTTTTCATCATCATCATCGTCCTGGCAATTAAATATGCAAAAAACATGCCAGAAAGACGAATTTAAAAACGAAGGAGCGAATATACGAAGCGAGAGCAAATCGTATACAGAAGCGTGAAAAGTACAGCCGGTAAAATGCAAATTCGAAGGTAAAACTGGCGCTCATCCCTCAAGTTATTACCGTAATTAAACGCTGCTAATAAACCAATTTAAAAAGCACAAAAAGCAGCAGCTATGAAAAACTCATACCGGAGGCAAAACTACCTTTTTTGCGTTTCCTTACACCTTTTGAACAGCAAGAGCTGCTAGGGAAGTCAGTCGGATGGGGGGCGTAAAAAAGAAGGAACTAGCGGGTGGTATGGACAAGGATATGTGGGTGTATGAGTATGAGCTTGCTAACCCAATATCCGCGTAAAAATTTTCACGTAGATAAAAACCGTCATTAATCTTCTTTAAAGGATCCTCGGGTTTATAGTGTTGTTGTCGAGAGTTGAGACTGCACACGAATACATCAGGATATGGATAGCTCGAAGGTCCTTTACCGGATGAATGTGATGTACTGGAAAGTTCCATTCTATTCTCGGGGAATCTTTTCAGGATTTCTTCGGGCACCTTTTTTGAAAGTGCTAAATCCCACATGAGAAGAACTCTCACTGATCCACACATGCACGACCGGCGTAGATCTGAGTTAGTTGGAGGTTTTTTTTTGTCGGACTTATTTCAAAGGGCCATACACAATCCGGATAAAATGCCAACCAACATACCATGGACCACCATAACGGCCCTCAGTACTCAGGATCCTATCACGTGAAGAAGGATATAAATGCAAGTTCCGGATTTTATCTGTGCCGTGAAATTTATCTCTCTTTCATGATTGTGAAAGTTGCATTAGAGGTGAGGACGGTATCCTGCATTCACGATATACGTGTATGACCACGGCGGAACAATTCCCATTCCGAAGGACGAAACGATAAATCTCGGCAACTGTTTCCACAAGCTGAATAAGATGTGTAGGTCGCTGGCTGTAACATTTCTTTTATCTGCCATTTTACTATGGAACAGTATTCGCCACTTGCTACTACTGCGATTTGCGTGCTCCTTGTGATTCTTGTGCTGCAAAACGCTATTATTTCGTTTTCGATTCCTATTACAGAGGTAGAACTCTCGATCGCTCGAACGCAACGTACAAAACTCTTCCGTGAACTGAAAGGATGAGAGTCCTAACGTAGTGCTGAATTCTATTGTAATTTATTTCCATCGCAAATAGAAATTCTTCCTTGAAGAAGTCTATCTGCACTTGTGCTGTTCTTTACCCAAGTGTTTAAAAAAAATATGTATATAGATAAGTATAGAAAAGAAATATACGAATTCTCGATTGTCCTGAATTTCGTTTTCAATTGCAGCACGGAAGTGCAACTTGGGTAATAAGACGGAAGATTGCAAAAAAAAAAAAACGAAACGGTGCCCTTTTTCAGTGCGGAACAACAATTGTTCCCTGAAAATATGATAATTCTTCGCTTCTGTGTGCTTTTAATTGCATCTTAAAGCGTTTTGAGTGCTTCGCTGGTAATTGCAAAACGATTACATCTCGTGAATAATTGTAATCTCAGGACTCATTAAGATTTACTTTGACGATAGCCAATGGGAAAATGGCGACGATACTTAGCCATGACCTGAACGCTTTCTATCACGATTGACGATGGTCATTAGAACAAAAAGCGGCACAACTAATTTTAAGCGATTTAGTGGTGTTTAATTAGCAGTTAACATGTTTGAAATTTGTTTTGGTATCAACCCGAAATATGAGGAAGAAATTAACTTTTTTAATTCATATGATATTGTAGAAAAATTTACATTAAACAAATTTATCAAGAACTTTAATCAACCCAAGAAGTCAACCAAAATAAATTAGTGGAAACTTGAAAATATCGCTGAAATATTTCTCACTGCAGCAATATTTCCGATCGGCGAATCTATTAAACGCTAGAATGTAGCCTAGTGGGTACAACGCGAAGGTCGTGGGTTCAAATACCGATCGACATATAATTCCTGCATGCGGCCTGATTGAGAACACCTTGGTTACCTCAGTCTAGGAAAATGAAAAATTCCTAGATAGAGGGTTGTGCGAACCCTTGCACAATAAATAATGAAAAATGTTACGGAGCCTGAAGGTCAGAAGGCCAAGTCCCGATTTAGACTGTAGTGCAATTGTAGAAGAAGTAGAATCTATTAAACATAATCTTATGCTAATGGCTGTAACTTTTAAAATTGACATACAAACTGAAACATTAGAAATTCTCGAATTCCACAAATACAAAAATACATCATTTCAATACATTATCGCAAGGCCTTCGATTTCCAGCTGGGATAATCTTCGAACTTTCGCCATCAATAAAGGACTAATACAAAAACCTAAACAAAATCCTTATAGCTTCCATTAAAACTTATAGCACCATTTAATCTCGAAGAAAAACAACTTTATAGAATCCAATATGACACCAAATGACTTCGATAAATCTATCTAGTAAATCCGTTTTACATGTGTCGCCTACAGCTTTCGTGCGATCTATGATACCTAAACAAACGAGCAATAACGCAGTCAAATACGATGCCTTCGAAACACTTGAAAGAGATTTTCGGATAATTCCGAAAAATCATGTATAAAATCATCCGGTTTTAAGGATTTTCCTTTAGACATATCAAAAAATCCTCGGAACAAGAAAACAAAAACCGATTTATTAAAAAAAATAAAAATAAAAGACAAGCACAAGATAGATACACCAGTCATATATTATTGAGAAAAAATGACATCAATTCATGCGGTTTTCACACAACTTTTATGTTTTGCCATATACAACAAATACGAGAGTTGGAGCAGCAAAGCACAAAAGGTTATGATCTTGCTTGTCCCGCACTTCTATATGATCCCATATACTTACTTCTGGCAAAAGTCATTCTTAAATCACCCCCCGAGGAGCATTACAACATGTCGAAAAGAAACTTTGAGAAAATTTTCTTTATTTATGAATCAACTGTGGTTTTATGTAAATAAAATTCAGAGATTTTTTTTTTATTCTGTTTTTGCTGCTGCTACTATTGAAAGTAAAAGGATGAAGGACATAGTAAGTGACTTATATGAGCAGAAGGATAACACTTTCTTTTATTTCATTTCGAATCTGTGCACAAGACATTTTTATTTCCATGTGTAGAAAATTGTCGCTTACCGGAAACTCATTTAAATTTTCGATTCAATTGAAAATCGTGAAATTTAAATTAATATTATTTCGGTGATGTTTTATAGGAAAGAAATGTAATTGTACCGGAGATAGCGGAATGGGTGAAGGATTTGAACAATATTCAACACATTAATGAAGATTTTTAGGTACGAGTATTTTCCAATCTATAGCTCTCAAATATACGAAACTAAATGACTTTGTGGAATATTCGGAGATCAAAGTGAAAACGAAGCCTACCGGTCAGTGTCCAAGTCAGGTAGACATTTTTATATCTAAAATTTCATTACATGGAACTTACGACTAAAGACTTAACATTACTTAATACGCTAATTTGATTTAAATTATTATTAAATTATTATATTAAATTCTTTTTTATTCTGCCAGAGGTTACTACAACTTTCTTGAAATTGCAAAAATATTGTGCATAAATATAAAAGGTGGTAGCACCTCTTGTGCTAAAAGATCATAACAAAATTTGAATGGGCTGAATAGTATTAATACAGCTAGGATGTAGCCTAGTGGGTGGCGTGTTGGTCTACAATGCGAAGGTCGTGAGTTCAAATCCCGGTCGACGCATAATTCTAGCACACTGCCTGCTTGGGTATACCTCGGCCACCTCAATCTACGAAAATGCAAAGTTCGAAGACAAAGGGTTGTGTGAAGGTCTAACAACCCTTCCACAATAAATAATGAAAAATGCTAAGGAACCTGAAGGTCAGGAGGCCAAGGCCCGATTTGGGCTGTAGTGCCATTGTAGAAGAGAAGAGTAGAATGGTATTAATATAAGTATACTTTTTGCAAATTGACAAGCAACTTCCGCTATCACAGATTTGAAAAATAAGACAGATTTCTTAGAGTTTCGAGAATTTTGAGTAAGAGGTTGAAAAAGAAAACTTTTACTCAGTCCGTTCAAAAGGTTTAGTTTAAGTTTGTAAAGTAAACTTTTTGGTTATTTTCAGACACAAACAGTCTGCAAATCATATTAAAGCAATGTTTCACAATTTTTTAATTTATCGAAAAACTACGATATCTCCCGAAAAATATGTCATATTTTGGAATTTTTGAAAAATCCTCAATAGTTTCTTTGCTATACCCTCGCATAAAGGTCTAACACCACATGACCGCACCTTGTGACGGCGTCACATGGCGAGAGACTTGCTCAGTGGTAGTGTACTGGCTAGATCTTACCTAACTGCACCGACACCGCACCGACACCACCGCACCGAGACCGCACCTGAACTGAACTGTAATCATGAGATAGCGCACGGCCGATACACGGTGCTGACAAGTAAGGTTATCCGTCATCGTCCCCGACAGTCGGCCGACTTGCGAGAGAACAAAACCAATTTTACATTTTTATTTAAAGTTAGTTAAGGACGGAATGAGGCCAGTCCGGCCAACCCTCGAGAAGGACCGTGGGCGCCAGCGATTCCTTATTTTGTCCTCTGTCCCTGTCACCCTCTAGGCCGAAGCACAGTTCTGTCGTAAGCCGTCCTGTTCTTCCGCAATACGTCCGCCGATCTATTGCTGGAGACTTTAACATTTCTTCAAAAATATTGCTTCTTCCGGATATTTTTCGTTGCTACCCTGGCTTATCAAAATCGTGACCCTTTTCTACGAAAACATTTCTAATGCAAAATTTTATCAGAACTTTCCAAGTATGTTCGTCTATCTTGACGAATGTTAGATCAAAGAGCCCCAATTAGCGCATATTTGACAAAATTTTGCGCTGTTAGCGGAGAGTAACATGTTCTTTATTTGTCGCCAGGAATTGTTAATTTATCTGGCCTCTTTCTAAACTATTCGCTTCCATGTACTACATGGTCGACCAACCTGACGTCTTCTTGGGGATCACAATCCAGAGCTTTTCTACCTTAAAATGTGACCGATCCACTGCCACTTCCGCCTTTGAGTCTTATGAATATTTTAGTCTATCCAATTGTACTATAAAGTTCATCATTAGAAATAACACATCTAACCGAGATGTCCCATAAATATTAAATCGAAACAAAAACATAACAGAATTATGATTTCGGCTTAAAGCCCAGTCATATGATACTCTAGATGAGATGAAAATTACTTTAAAATACCGGAAAATCTGTCATCTCAAATTCTTTCGAATAGTGAATAGAGACTTTTGCATGGGAGGTGGTAGAAGTAGAGAAGGAGGTTTATATTTTTCGTATATGACACCGAACATGGCATGCAAACTGTTTTTTGCTGAATTTAAAGTTTTTAGTTTCCATTATTTTTAAAGAAATTGGTCATAGTTTTCCTGAAATTGGGGCTTTTGTATGGGAGGTGGCAGAGGAAGTGAAGCGTTTAAGATGATCTTGAAACTGCTTATCATCATCCTTATCACCATGTTTCGATTCTCATATACTGGAAGGAGAAAATTTCTTGAATGTATAATACAGATATTTGTATGGGAGGTGGTAGAAGCAGTGAAGCGGAGCTGATAATTTTTTCTGACACTTATTTCAATTATTAATAAACAAATTCTGGCAAAATTTGAAGTTTGCACTTTTTCTAGTTTGAATCGAAATCAATAAAATGCATTTAACAAAAATTTTACATTTGTATGGGAGGGGGTAGAAGGAGTGTACAGATCAAAACACATTTTTTTCTCGTTATTGATATTTCTATTTTTATACTTTATGCAAAATATCAAGTTGATAGCTTTAACAGTTTCGAAGAAAAATAATTTAATTTAAATTTCAAAATTTCGTGAAATTTGTATGGGAGGGGGTAGAAGGAGTGAGGTAAAGTTGATAATTATTTCAATTCTGATTGGAATTATAATAAAATTAATTCTGGCAAAAAGTCGTTTTTATAACTTTGCTAGTTTCAATAAAAATCGAAAAACTGCATTTTTCAAAATTGTGCATTTGTATGGGTGGGGGTAGAAGGAGTGACGGGATCGAATCAATATTCAGTCATATTAATGACATCTATATCATAATACTTTGACCCCCATTTTAAATCGATAGCTTAAACAGTTTCAAAGAAAAATCAATTTCTGAAAATTTCCGAATTTCGTGAAATTTGTATGGGAGGGAGTAGAAGGAGTAGGGGGATGTGGCCCGTTCACGAACTTAAAGTTTCTTTTTTGCTAAAAATGGCACACAACAAATTTCAGCATGATAGCTTAAAGCGTTCGAGAGTTATGCTGTAGACAGACGGACAGACGGACAGACTGCAACTCGGAATCGTAGTTTTTGAGCGACAACAAATATTTCTATACCTTTGGTGGCTCCGTGCGAGCATTATTTCTTAGCGTTGCAAACGGTAAGGTAAACACAATATACTCTCAGATTTCATCTATAGTATAAACAAGTTGCAAGTACAAACAGGAAATTACGTAACAACTATAGTAGAATGAATTTTTAATTTCCCCAGTATAACGGAACAGCAAAAGATTAAAAATATTCTTATATTTCCAATTACACCAAAATTTTATCCACTTATTACCCTTCATTCCCTTGCGTCCTTGTTCCTTGTTGCGTCCCACACATGTGTGTACAAAGGACATACATATAAAATTTTTTATAATTACAGGTTAACCTGTAGAAGCGGGTTTTGTATCTATATTTACGAAAGAGATTTCGTACTGTAGCTAATCCGTAAGTAGCTTGTAGAAAGTTTTTGCGAAAGCCTGAAACAAAAATTTACCCCCAAAATGCCACGGTCCTTTCTAAATACCATCTCACCTTGCCAAATGAAGACTTTGTGATTTATATTTGCGATTTACTGGGAAAAACACTTCTTAATCTCGATGCCCGTGTCAAAAATTTTAACTTTAAAATTGTTCTGGATTAAGACAGAAAATCCCTTTTTTAACACGTCGGCAAAATGTTTCTGATAAGGACAGGCTATGTGTGTTTTTTGTGAGAGTTGTGACGGAGGGGGTTAAAACACATCTACAGAGATAGATTTAATGTGTAGGTACATGTCATTCGTTGTTTGTGTCTCTTTAACCCTTTACATAATTAATGGTAAGGTACATGGCCTCTGACATACATATCTCGCTCCGTGTGCCTCGACGATACGCTCTGTTTAAGCGAATTAACGTCAGTTGACTAATCCCGAATTAGATTTCAATGTGAGCAGAATCACATAGTCATCATATACGAAGACAATGACAGGATGCTAAACAAGGGTTGAAGTTCTTGTGTGCTTCTTGTAACACACTGTTCTTGTAGCTGTGTTGTTGTTTTGCTACTGCTGGGAAATCTAGAATCCTGAGTGAATCCTGTAAATAGGATTCAAGCTATAATAGTTCTGCTCTACTGTGCGTGTTCTTCTCGTTTATCCTGTTCATCAAGTTAAAGGATTGTTGAATCCCTTTAAATGCTACCGACGATGAATACACTGTTTTGTTGCTCGCTTTCATCCCTGCGATTTTTTTGCGGGCAAAGGCTTCTCTCTATACGCTTTAGACGTTATATTGCGTACGACATTTTAACTACTTTAAGCCCCACTTGGGATTAGTTAATGAGGTAGGATTACATATCACGTGACTTGGTTTTGGTACACGCCAGCCTCACTATATTTTAGAAAAGAATGAACGGATTGGAGTTGAATATAATACACAGGGAAGATTGCGATGTGACGCGGCAGAAATGCTCTCTGAGAAAAAGCATCGCACAGGACGAAGTGATTAATCTTGGCCTCACGCACAATACCGTATTATAAAGCTTAATTGCGAATTGCTGTAATGAGATGTAAGATCCCACTAATTTACGCACTGCGATTTTCAATTTGGTTAAGCTCATGCGGTAATGATACGATGATAGGAAATGATTGTCTTTTAGTGAGATGGTTTCATTGTGCAGGGGTACTTTGGATTTTAACAGAGCCATTTCAGAGAAGTAATGCTTTCAATTACTGTAAATAAAATCTTAGTTTTTTTATTCACGATGTCTTTTATTAATCATAGTTTCTGAAAGTCATATTTAATCACACTCTACATCAATCTGTGTTCATCAAATCACTCCCGAGCGGTATACACGAAAAACACCCAAGACCCATTAAATTAAGTTTTCTCCTGCGAAAGAGATATAAACCATCATAATGGAAGCTATTTGTCCGGATCATAAACGGTGTCTTCTCTGTTATCTCGTCTGATTCGACTTATTCAAATCGAATACGATCTCGATCTTCACTTCCAGAATTTTAAACAAATCCCTAGACCCACACCTGAATATCTAAATTCGTACGTATACCACTATATATGGCTTTTCGGCCATATATCTCAAGGATGTGCCATTAGAAAAACTCGACTATCCTGTCACTAGCAAACATACAATCTCTCGCAGAACATCTACGCACACTACCTCGATAGAAACCCTCATTTCTTCTAGATATATCTTGTATCTTTGGGGATTTCATGTATCGAAAAGAATAATTTGAATGGGCCAGAATACCAGAGAAAAAACCTCGAACCGAAAAAGGACAAACAGTAGAAAAGTAAAGCAAAAAAAAAACTCTCGGGGTCCTTATACAGATTTGACAAATGAATCCGCGAATCGCTGTGTGTCATTTTGCGTGGGTATCTCTGCCTATGGCCATGATTAATGGTCTTATTAAGTCGATAGGATATTATTATTCAGGAAGAAAGGATATCAGCGCGTATGATAAATAAGTTTCTTGACGAATCGGGAGTGGTAGAAGAACGTTGTTATTCGGGGAAAAGCAAGGAATTCTGGTGGATATGTTTTATGTAAGGACGATTGGCTTCGGGCTGTCGAAGGTTTTTAATCAAAATTTCAAATCTATTGATATTAACTGACTATTGGCTGCGTGATGGATCCGTCTTATCTTGGCGCGAAAGCGATAGAGATAAGTAATTTACATGGATTAAAACGATTTATGGGAGTATTTTGAAAGATTTTTCTTCTGGTGTTAATGTTGGTGGCTTAAGTTGGCTGTCTCTTAACTATAAATCGTTGATAATATTTCACTGATTTTTCTGTTAATCATCGCAATCACCATTAGACTTTGATTTTGATCTAAATTATATTTTTCTTCATTTACTAGGATATCAATGCATCTATAATGTAATTTTTTTATAAGTGTAATTTTTTTACCTATTTTACCTTCATTTAAGTTTAAATAATTGACGCCCTATTGCCAAAAAAAACTTTAATTTTTTATAGCTCCGACTATAACCCCTAAGTCACCCTTTAATGCATTGGATGTACAGTCAAGCCGGTATAGCTCAGGTGATCAATGGGGTTATAATGGATTTTCTGGAGGTAAATATTGACCTTGAAACACTGAATCTTTGAAAGTGATGGAAACACGTGGGCCGGTATTGTATTCTATAGTCTTGATGTTCGGTTGATGAAGGACTGATGTGCTTCACAGTCCGCAACAATAAAGGTTTAATAGTAAACTCAAGAGCATGAGCGGCTTGCCGAGTATTGCTGGGATAATTGAGAGGAGGGATAAGGTTGGATAGTTCTTTCCTGCATTAATCGTGGAAATATCGATAGTAAACGCTAAGTACCGCGACAATGTTCGAGGGAATCTATAGAAGCTATTATAGTCTCATCTTGGAGATAAACAGAACGCTTGCTTTTCAATTCGAACGAGTAGAGTTTTGGGTAGTCCAGCTCATATCTGTGAATTGAGATGAATGTAGGTCATAGATAGATAGTAGATATATCGTGAACCGTAGTTTACTTTTTACATCTTCGCACAACACCAAGGCGTTTGGAGTGCAATATCAAAAATTTCTTTGTTCCAATTAGGATGTTTGTTAAGTTTTATGACGAGTAATGTAAATTCTTCTAAAGACTGTTATTGTACGTTACCGAATGCTATATTCGAGGAAATCGCCGGATCATCCTTCTTAAGTGATAAATGACAGACTTCAGTTTTGAGGCATTGAACTCTACTCTATTTTTCCTGCACCATTTCAGGACTGAGCTGAGGCCTAAGTTCAATGAATCGTGCAATTCGATGCGTTTAGAATTCACCGAACCACGGTGAGCCTCAGTGACGGAGTCGAATTGAAAGGTATTATCCGAAATATTGACATCTGCAAAGCTATGAATTGGGATAGGTGTTGTTGACAATCAATCAATCAATCAAATTCCTGTTAAGACCCCCTATAGAGGCATAGGACAGAAACAACTCTCTTCCACAAGGCCCGATCCTGAGCATCGGTCTTTAGCTGTTGCCTGGACTTGTTTATCCCTCTGGCCTCCTGCTCAACTGCTCGCTTCCATGTGTTACATGTTCGACCAACCCGACGTCTTCCTTGAGGATTATAATCCAGTGCCTGTTTGGCGAGGTTTTGCTCTAGTTTCCTCAAAGTATGACCGATCCACTGCCACTTCCGCCTTTGAATCTCAATACCTATCTTAGTCTGGCCAGTTGTACTCCAAAGTTCGTCGTTGGAGATCACTTCTGGCCAGAATATTCATAAAATGCGTCGGAGGCATTGGTTTACGAAAGTCTGTAGTTTCTTGGTAAGTCGAACGGTCACTTTCCACATAGTACAACCAAAAACACCAGAAACAGGGCTGGTGATAATATGCAGCCTTGTCTGACACCCGTTCGTACAGGGAAGCTCTCGGACAGCTCACCTCTATGCAAGACGCGACACCTTGCATCTTCGTAGGATTATTTAATCATAGCTATGACCTTATCTGGAATACCTCTCTTACGCAAAGCTTTCCATATGTAATCTCGCTTAACGCTGTCGAAAGCCTTCTCGAAGTCCACAAACATAAGATGTAGTGGCGAACCCATTGTTGTTGACAGAAGGTCATTAATTAAAAGATAAAAGATTAAAAAGAGAGTGAGGGATAGAACAGAGCCATGAGGAAGGCTGGAATCAACCTGAACTGATTGCGATGATATGAGTTTCATTATGACTCATATCGAGCGTTCAGACAGGAAATTCGCAATGAATTTAATAAGGGTAGTGTTTCACCCTATGGCTATGCGTTTTACTAACAGACTTTTGTCTCAAACTCTGTCAAAGGCCTTTGCAATGTCAGGAGCCAGTACCTGTGCAGTTATGTGCGGATTTCAAAATACATTTCACGCTAATATGATATTGAAAGTTCATTTTTGGAAAAATATGCAAAAAGAACAAAGAAGAGTCAAAGTTCCTAAGACTTTTCGAAATTTTCAAGCTCTTCATCTAATCACTAAACAGGCCTTTAATCTTACTAGTGATTACTCCTTTGCAATAATTCGTTTAGTATTTTTTTCCATTTTATTAAAATATCTAAAAAAAAATCTGCTTTGCCTTACGACAAATCCCATAAACTTGGATATTTCTCTTAAAAAAATTTAATCCGACAGCTCAGCCATTGAAAAATGTCGACTAACTTCAATATTCTCATTTCTTTTGCACCTTTTCCATATCCTAAGCTTAACAGCGTACTTGTTGATCGCACCTTCTGGCTCCAGCTCCGCTTCGTTGGGTCGTATATCCTTGCGAAAATCGTCCATATCTTCTCTTACTGGCGCTGATGATGCTGCCAACCATTATACAGGATTCCGTAACGTTACGCCTTCCTGCTGCTCTCCTTCTCTCTTCGAAATACAGCTCTCAACCTACTTGTCTGTCATATTTACGGGCTTTACCGTCACACCGAATCCTCAACAGTTTCTTTCCGAAGGATCTACTTGACTCTCGGCTTAAATTCCAAAGGACCCACCACACAAAGCGAAATGAGAAGCCGCATCGGAGCTAACGTCGCCATAAACGAATGTTACGGAAAAGAATTATGTCCGGAAGACGACGAGGACGTCGACGACGAAGAAATGTCTCAATCCGAAGGTTTCTGGACGATAACTACAAGGACGATGGAGCAGTGGGAGAAAAAGAAAACGAAGAAAATTTAAGAAGAAATTCGGAATAATTGGATTGAAGTGGAAGTAGAGGGATTCAATTTCAGTAAATGAATTTTTATATTATAAATTTCGTAAATGGATTTATTCGTGAGCTTAGTGCGTGCGTATGTTCGAAGGGCGAATAAGGAGTGCGTTTTAGGGGCTCCACAGAATAGCTGGAGATACATGCGAAAAGTTGAAAAAGTCCTTCAGTACGAGCCAAATCCACTGAAAAGCTCGGTGAATTTTCAGAGACTCTTGTTCGGAGGTATAAAAACGATTTTGTGGTTTTGTACTTGCAAGATTGTTTTTCTTTTTTTCCTCTTCGTTTCTTCAAATGTGTTTTCGACTTAAGGTGTTCCGCTATGATATGCGAGCTATGCGATAAACTCTTTGCGGGGTGGTATAAATGTTCTCAAAGGGATTTTCCAGGTATTTTATCTGATGGGGCGTATGGGGAAAAATGAGAAAGGAATTGTGAAAATTTTTAAAGTTATTTTTATGAGTGTGACGAAAATCTAATGTAATATCATTTAATTTATGTTCTGTGAATTTGAGGGAATTGTATGAAAGTGAAGAAATTTACGAGTGGAAAAATCCGTATTATAGAAAATTTGATCAAAGAACTTTCTAGAAATTCCTAGAACGTTGCGAATTTGACCTTGGATCGCAACAGTTTATACGCTATTCACTCCTGTTTGGTGATATAAGTTTCAGTTCAACTTTTTAAGCTTTTCACATGAAGATGTAGTTTATGATATTTAACTAAAAAATCACAATCAACATTTGTTACGAGACAATTTATCTTAACGGTGAGCCAAAGAAAATCACTAATCTTTCCATACCACTCCACGAATGGTGAATTGGAAGATAACGAAAGGTAAATTCCATGTGAGTCGTTTATGATATTCGAATCAGACTCTAATACAATGCCTTCTCGTTGTCCTGCAAGGATTGACTCTAACCAACATATGACAATAAAACGTATTATTTTAATAGAACATATTGCTTTTTTTGTCGATTACCTGATTTCTCATACGATAACACATAAATAGAAATTTTCACAAAAATCGTGTAAATCATATATTTATAAAACAACTGCACCGTTCAATTAACAGATTCCAAACAAAATCGTATGGTTCGTTCCGCACTAAGCAGCAACCCTAATATTTTAATACCCTTGAATATGCTTACACCTGTAAAAGGCAGCTTTTCGAAAATTAATTATAGAAGATAAAAGAATTTCTAGCAAGTTGGATAAAAACCGATTAAAATATGATTGAAATGTATGAAAGGATTGTTTCATAAATAAATTAATTTTCCATATTAAATAGATTGAGCCTGGTTATAATTTAAAACTGCTATATCCATAAATACGCACAAATCAAATTAATTGAGAACTGGTTAACATAATTTTTATATCGTTAACTATTAATAAGTGTTACAAGAAATGTATAGATTATTATAACTAAAGTTTTTAGAGATTTTCTCATTAAAAAAAACATAACAGAACTACAATTGGGCGTAAAGCCCAATCATAAGATACCCTAGATGAAAGAGTTTTTTTTTTATTTTAAAAAATTTTGTATGGGGAGTGATAGAAGGGGGGAACTAAATTTTTTCACATCATGCTAGAGAGGCTATCTAAATGTTTTACTGAAAATTTAGGATTCAAAAACTAAATGGTTACTGATGAAATTAATGTATTGGATTTAGTGAAATTGTGTAGTTTGAAGGTGGAAGGTGGTAGAAGAAGTGAGATGTTCTTAATGACTGAGAAATAACTACAAACATCATTAAATTGCCGATCAGTAGCATTCATACTTTTCCTCACATATGAGGGGATGGAAGGGGTACAGCTAATCATCTACTTTTTTTTTTTTGCTCTTTCTAATAATTGTATATAAATATTTCGAGCACAATTTCATTTCGATTAATTTTATACGTACTGATTAAGTTACTTACTTACTTACGATAGCGCTACAACCCAAATCGGACTTTGGCCTCCTGAATACTTTGCCTCCGTCCATCTCGGCTCAGTGACCGCGTCTTCCAAATAGAAAATCTTAGCAGTGATTTGCTGTCTACGTCTTTGTCCATTGACTTTCACTTTTAGTGTGCGTTTGGGAATTCTCCCGTCATCCATACGCTCCACATGACCAGACCATTGTAAATTCTTAAATTTTATGAGGGTTGACACTTATGGGTTGTCGAAGATGGCATACAATTCATTATTGTATCGTATTCTCCAGATCCAGTCTTCCTTCACAGGTCCGAGGATTCTTCTGAGGACCTTTCTTTCAAAGGCGTTAAGTAGTTTTTCGAACGCCTGAGTTGATGTCCACGTTTCGCTGCCAATCGTTTTATATAACTTAAGTTTTGTTTTCCTGTGTACGTTCTTGTTTTTGATTATTGAAAGTACCGAATAATAAGTCTTGTTTGCCATCATCATCCTTCTTTAGATTTCGATGGGTTCTTTAGATTTCGCTTCCATCCTTCAATAGGTTCCCCCCTAGGTATGTGAAGTTGTCTACGTTTTCTAGGTTATAGTCTCCTACCGTAATATTTTGTCTGACTGGCGTCTTTTTCTTCGTCAAAATTTTTGTTTTGTTTTCATTAATACGTGGTCCAACTTCCCTTGCTACCGAGTCAAGATTTACAAATATCTCCTTAGCACTCTCCAGAGATCTTGCAAGGATATCTACCAGTTATTTGGTATATCGTCGGCATATGCTAAGAGTTGTGCGGCCTTGAAGCATAGTGTTCCCTTGGTATCAACGGGAAGTTTCCGAGCAACATATTCGAGTGTCGAATTGAACAACATTGGTGCGAGGCCGTCACCTTGCTTAAAGCCCTTTTTCTGTTTTAAAACTGGAAGTCAGATCGTTTCCTACTCTGAGTCGAGACAAAGAATCGGTCATTGTCATTCTTGTAAGCCGAACCAGTTTCGGTGGGACTCCAAACTCTAACATGAATTTATTCAGTACACGCCTGTCGATACTGCACCTGTTTAACTGAGAATATCTGGTCCGTGGTCGATCGTCCAGCTCTAAATCCGCCTTGTTATTCATCAATTACTTTGTCAGCATAGGGCTTAATTCTCTTTTCCAGGATTTTGGTCAAGATTTTATAGGACGTACACAACAGAGATATTTCTCGGTAGTTTCCGCAGCAGAATATGTCACCTTTTTTATAAATTGGACATATGATGCTCTTGCGCTAATTTTCAGGCAGTATTTCCTGCGTCTATATTTCCGTGACTAATCTATGTAGGAGATACGCTTTGCAGGTGTCGCCGGTTTTCAGAAGCTCAGCAGGAGTTTGATCAGTGCCCGGCGCTTTATTGTTTGGGTGGTTCCTCAGGGCTGTTTTTACTTCTTCGAGTGTGGGAGGACTCAAAGCGGATCCTTCATCAGCTGTTACCTCAGTTATACCTGCAATTGTGTCTACCGCTGCTGTTCGTGCGGGTGATGTTCTCGGATTAAGAAGGTGTTCAAGGTATTGCGCCTATCTTAATTTTATATCTTCCGCATTACTTAGAATGGTCCCTTCTGCATCTTTGCAGAGGATCGTCTTCGGTTGGAATCCCCCTTTCATTCTCTTGACAAAGGAATACGTGGCTCTTGTGTTGTGTCATTTAAAGTTTGTTTTTAATTTCGTCATTATTGTTCTTCCGTTTTTTTTTCTGCATATTTTGTTTGCAAATCGTCTAAGATCATTATATTTGTCCCATTTAGCTCGTTTCGGCCGTTCTGTTAGTATTTTGTAAGCCTGGTTTTTTCGGTCTAAGGCATCTTGACATTCGTTGTCGAACCAATCATTTCTTTTACGCCGGGGTTGTTGTCCTATCACCTCCTCTGCGACAGATGTAATCCCTTCTTTAATATTTTGCCACATTTCTTCTATTGGCATGCTGGCGTTTTTGTTCAGTATTGCCGGAAACTGCCTCTCTATGGCTGATACGTACTTCGCAACAACTTTCTCATCCTTGAGTTTTCCTGTGCCGAATTTAGCAACCGGTTGTGTTTTTGGGTGTTCTCGGTTCGCGATTTGACATCGGAACTTGGTCTTTATCAAATAGTGATCTGTGTCGCAATTAGCACCGCGACATGTACGCACGTCGAGAATGCAGGAAGCCGTCCTTTTCTCTATTAGAACGTGGTCTATTTGATTGAATGTTCGTCCGTCGGGTGATGCCTACGTTCTCTTATGAATGTCACGATGCGGATAGCATGTCGAGCTTACAATCAGATTTTTGCTGCTGGCAAAATCCGTCAGTCTCTGGCCGTTGTCGTTACTAATATCATGGACACTGTTCTTTCCAATTGTCCCTATGTAAGTTTCCTCTTTGCCCACTTTTGCGTTAAAGTCACCTAATACTATTTTAATAACGTTCGACGGAAGGGAGTCGAATGTTGATTCTAGGGTGCTGTAGAAATCGTCTTTAGCTACGTCGTCATTGTCTTCCGTTGGGGCATGGACATTAATAAGCCAAACATTAAAGAATTTTGTCTTGATGCGGATTGCACACAATCGTTCGTTGACGGGTTTGAAGTTGGTGACCTGGTGTTTAAACTTGTTGTCAACGACAAACGCAACTCCGAACTTCCGATGATTTTATTTCGATTAATTTTATACGTACTGATTAAATTGGTTAATAGCATTTCGTAAAAAGTGCAGTTTGTATGGGATGTAGTGGAGAGTGGGGGATTCAAATAATTTTTATAGAGTAGGCTGATATCGTCATGAAAATAATATTTTTAAGGATCTGGCAATGATCTTTCCCGAATATGCCAGAATTTTATAGAACAGTCCCCCAATATGTAAAAACCCATAATCAAAGATCCAGACCTTCCAGTATAGTCTAGACATACACCCAACGACACCCAACGACACCCAACGACACCCGACGGAAGCTTTGAGAATTAGGCAAAATGGTATAAAAACACGGTAGCTCTCAGCGATATTCATGAAAGACGCGAACCAGTAAAGTGCGATAGTAAAACACGCGACGGTGTTGTCATAAAAAGCGATAGAAAAACACGCAGCGGTGTTGTCATAAAGTGCGAAGTGATCGGGAAATTATATTAAAGTGCGAATAAATAAATTATCACTTATTCTTTTTTAACGAATTGTGTTTTTACTTGAAATCCAGGCGAACCCCTAGCTCGCAACAATATGTTTGAAATTTCATGAAATTTCAGATCTATAGCTTCCATATTTTTCGAGAAAATCCGATTATTGTCAAATTCCGAAATTGTTGGAGGGGGTAGAAGGGGTGGAGCGATTTGGCCCGTTCACGAAATCGAAAAATAAAAAAATTTGAGCTTCCTATCTTACCGCTGTCTCAAGCTAGAAACCGAATAGACGGATAGACGGACAAACGGACATCCGGTTTCGAGATTTTTGAGCGACCACAAATATTTCTGTACCCTTGGCGAGCAGTATCTCTTAGCGTTTCAAACTTTAGAGCAAAGTTATAATACTCTCCGATTTCATCACGAGTATAAATATAACAGAGTTATGAATGGGCATCAATTCCAATCGTGCGATATTCTATAATGCACTAGAAAATATGTTACATCTAAATTTTTAGATTATTGAATAGTGACAATTGTACGGGAGGTGATAGATGATGTATAGCCGTTGGTGAAAATATAATATACATGCAAACGAAAATGCGACAGAAATTGCTAATTCGTTTGACGATTATTTCTCAAGTCCGGTAAAAATAAGTTGAAATAGTTGGACCCTCCACAAATTCACACAGTGTAATTCCAATGACCTCTTTGACTTAAGATATAGATCTGAATTTCAAATAAGTCTAATGAATGGTGTTCCCTGGCCTATGTACATATGTCGCTATGTTACATTGCTAGAATTAAACAAAAAGTTTCCAAAAACAAGATTAACTGCTCATAACTTTTAACAGATTAATCGTTGTTTGCCAATTTGACTATTGGACTACGTGTAGTACACATGAGGCCAACATTGCTTGATGCAAGAAAAAAAAACCCTTACCAAGTATTTCTAGATATTGCTAAGGTGTTTGATTCCACATTCCATTTCACATAAAACCACAGAACAAATAAGCTGCCAACAAGTCGGACGAAACTTTATTATTCTTGGGACAAGTTGAAGATGCATGGGAAGTTAATATGCAGGTTAAAGTGTTTAAAGAAGACTAAGTGAAAGGGGAGTCTTGGGCAGAGCTCTTGTCAATTTAACATTATTTCATTCGTTTATGCAAGTTTGGGTTTTATGAGGGGAGAAGGGAGGGGTGATAGTAAAGGTGGGTGGATGTTATTAGTTTTTTAATTGATTTGTTGAACCACGTCCAATATTCTTTGCATAGAATGTCAGTTTCATGAACGAAGTTGCATAGAATTTTCATAAAATTCGGTGTATTTTACATTCACGAAACCAAACATATATATGGGAGGGTGTAGAGGAGGTAAGGGAATCGTAAAATTTGTGATGCATTTTTATTTTGTTTCTCTTGTAAGGTACTCGTAAACTGATTTAACTGCTTCGGTAAATTAGCAAATAACCTAAACATCTACATCGAGATTGCGAAATTAGAAATCGCATGTAAGCAATGGTAAGTGTTCTATATTTGCCACTGTCAACTTATCAATCTGCGAGTATGTGCCCTTAATTTCTTATAACAAAATGTAAAAAGAGCCTTAATACATTATGAAATGATTTATTTATTCTTTATTATAGCGTAAATAAATCGAGCAGTAATCCTTATTCTGGACAATTCCCTTGTTTATATTTTAGGCTTGGTTAGTGGAACTCTATTACAATTACACATATTTCCCTGATTTTCCTACTAATAAAACCAAGCAAAAACTTTCATATCCTCCCATGTCCTTATTTATCAACATTATCTTCCATTCTATCTTTAATTGCATCCAATAACCGAAACTTATGTTCCCCATTACTTAATACAATTTTATGTTTATCATGCAGAACCCAGGATAACAACTGTTGACGTATAAAATCCTTTTATTGTTAAATCAACGCAAACATTCCAACTGCCTTGAAAGCATAAACGAGTACGAACATAAGTGGTCTACTAGTGTAGTAGATATAATAGTAGAGCAACGAAGCCGGAAACTTGTTCGCTCCATCGTCGTCGTTGCTAATAAATGAGGAATGTAAGGAAAGCCATATCGTCTAATCAAACATACGACGTACGAATATTGGCAATAACTCGAAGGAAAGGCATCATCCAATCAGTCCAATGGAAGTCATAGCCAGCTAATTCTTCTTCCCTTAGTCTTACCCTTGTGTGCTTGCTTTATCGGAACGAATCGATCGAATTAGCAGAAGTTTGACGAAGTGGTTTACTTTCGCCAGCATTAGTAATTCAGAAGTTCTACCACTACTGCGCTATTCTGTTTCTGCTGCTACTGCTGATGCTTTCGGCAGCATCGTTAGTGCCATTCGAATCTGCTCATTTTTCTCGTGTACATAGCCGATGTCAATAGACAGAGTCGGAATAAGGATTCCGAGGAGGTCGCCAGTCACAATGCTATAATTTCTAGAAAAGGGGCTGCTTATCCTTAATTGCGCGCTCGTGGGTTTGACTTTATCCAGCCATCATTCTATCCATCTCTCGATTCGACTTATACGTTCGGCTTAGCTGGGTTTCGAAGTTCACTGTGATGGCACCCCCCACCATCTTCACAAATATGCAGACGCCAGTGACTATAAGCTGGAGCGCTCTTGTTCTAAAAAGAGGAGAGCACTCGTCAGGCTTCGAGGCTTGTTTGTTGGACCGTGTGTGTACATATGTGCTTTCACTAAAGCAAACATACGAACATCTTCTGTCAGGGCTTAAGGGCGAACATCAGCAGCCCAAAACTTCTTAACAAAGAATGTAATGTCGCTTCTTATTTATTTAAATGTGTCTTGTCCTTGTTTGACTTTTTTCCCTGTATATAATTCGGTGTGTGCCACTCACATTGAGGAGCAGCTACTTTTGAATATTATGTGCGGCGAAGACGAACTTCTCAATTTTGTTTGCTATGATTCCATGCCGTACGACACGTATGTAGCGCAATTTAACATTGGATTTATCTCCCTGTGATTATGCGAAAGTTTGCAGTGGAATTAACTAATTGTCGGCTTTAACTTTGGCTTTATCGTATTTTAATCCGAAACATTGTGATGGTTGCTCGTATACGTTTATTACGATTTCGTAAATTTGTATTTTTTTCGCTCTGAGATTCTCATCCTAAAGATCTGAAGGGATTTGTAAAGTGAGAAGAATTTGAGTACTGTAATTGAGAATATGAAATTGCCATTAAAATTTCTCAAATAGCATAATTGAATTTTAAGTAATTTTGAAATGGTGGATTAGATTAACTCAACTTTTGTTTGTATTTCTCCTTCACTGTATGATCTACCATTTTTGTAAACTAAAAGTCGAGACGTGCCCGATGTGCTCATTACAGTTCGCTGTTATAATAACGAATTAAAAACTATCTCGCATAGTTCCCGATTATCTGCAAAAGTCCTATACCAATGTAATCCATTCGAGCGGACACACTACATAAATATTTGTAAGGACATAAATTGCAGGACGATGTCATGGTCAATGGCGTATAATCCGAAATCTCTGGTGCTTAAGGATTCAATGCAATAGTTAGGTACGGTGAATTTAAGCAACCAGGAAGCCACCAGTAGATACGAATATCTGCGTCTCTGCTGTGCGACAAACCAAACACCTTATACCTAAATGAATGTCGAACGTGTAGTACAATAGTCGGGAAAACGAAGCCTAGGAGAGCTCGACTGCTCTAGAAGATTGGGGAGTTTCATACCCGTATTCCAATTTATGTGTCCCGTACAAGGGGTTTCAGGATTTCTGAAGCGAAATGACAGAGTCAACAGAGTATTACGGTGCAGAGACGCTTAAAACCTTAGTGAAATCTACACGACAATGCTCAAGCTTGTAGCGTTTTCCTGTTACGGATGAAAATATATTATGTAGTCTCGCCATAGTCAGGAATGGTGCGAACACATCTTAAGTCTTGTTCTGAAAACTTTCCAACAACATAAGCTGATAAAAGGAAGAAGCCTCCAAGAGGGTTCGATTGTAATTCATGATTAATGGTGTTATCCTTATAATTCCGAATGAAGATAGCCTTGTCGTATACATGCAACTCTCCAGTCCTCCACCTCTTTCTCGTATGTGACCATTCACATGTAAAATTTATCCGTTGTCCTTTGAAAAGATCCTGGCCAAAAGTCTTCTCGAATGAAGACAATTGCTTGGTCGAGCTTTTCGCATGTTCACAGTTGGATATCACGTTTAAAGTTAAGATTTCAGTTTGAGTTTTCCTTATAGGATATAGTGGGATTTTCATCCGAGTCACTTGCTTGCAAAATTCGAAGAATAGAATCCTTGTAAGATGTCCATTTATTCAGACCGCCAAAAAGATTTATATCTTTCGCACAATATTTTGGTATTTATATTTTACCATCCGTGGAAAAGATTTAGCCGAGATCCTTAGCTATTGCTTATGGCGATAATATACAGGATACAACGTTATTATGATAATTTGCAATTGAGCATAAATTAATGTGCAGTAACTTTGAGTTGCATTATTCTGCTTAATTAAATGGCCTGGAAGAGACTAATTTAGTAACCTCTCGAACATACCAGTGCACACGCCTTCCAACCACTCGCATAATTAATGAATCAATTGATTGAATTAATAACAGCATTAAGGGTAGGTGGTTAGCACTCAAGCTACGAATCTATAAATGAAGACATTTCGTCATAGCCTAATAATTAACCCATAGATATATAATGGAAATTCCATGGCGTTAATGGCTTAACATTAATTCTTACTGCTTCAGGTTTTCGAAGGATTTGTGGTAAAACAAAATTAATCTGTTTGCTGCTGCTTAATTGGTTCTTCTGTATTACTTTTTAATTCCTTATAATTTTTTCTACCGGAAATGAGCTTCAAATATCTGAGAAAATGTTAAAATTTCACTGCTTCCATTTAAGATCCGTTTAGAAACTTATATACCCTGGAGGAACACTGATCGTAGACTTCCAGTACTCGCTAAAGAGTATGATTATAGAGATTTTATTTCTAAAAAAGTTTTCGGTGGAATATTGCAGTTATTGCTGCAGGTAAGACTAGTTGGCGTGCCAATAAGATCGCGATTTTAAGAAGGTTTCCTTAACGAAACCTTGAGGCGCACTTCAATGCAGCACTTTTTTCTAAACAGATCTATTAGTTGTTAAAACAGCCAACAACAACTTTGTAAAATCATATACCTACCACTTCTAGAAGAAAACTGAATTTTAGTCCATCCTGTTGATAAAGCCAATCTTCTTGTAGCAAGTTTCTCCCAAGACTCCAGACTGCCAGCGACAAACCAGTCTCCCTCAATGCTCTGTTCTATCACCCACACTATTTCTAAGTTTTATTAATGATCTTCTGCCGCCAAGTCTCAACCCGATATATTGCATTGCAAATGACAGTACTCTGAATAACATGTTTTAATTCGACACAATTAATGACGCTCACAGCGTCCCGATGGACGATCTCTGTTTGGCGCTCTATTTGTTGACGTCATATTTCCTATAAAAGAAGTATTAATATTGTTTCTTAAGTTATAACTTACCTACAGATCCTGGAGTGCCGCGAGAAGTAAACACCGGAACGAATAAATACATTTGACGTCTCTCAAAATTTCAATCGGTTCGAGACTCAATCAATCAATCAAATTCCTGTTAAGACCCCCTATAGGGGCATAGGACAGAAACAACTCTCTTCCACAAGGCGCGGTCCTGAGCATCGGCTTTAAGCTGTTGCCAGGACTTGTTTATTCCTCTGGCCTCCTGCTCAACTGCTCGCTTCCATGTGTTACATGGTCGACCAACCCGACGTCTTCCTTGAGGGTTATAATCCAGAGCCTGTTTTGCGATGTTTTGCTCTGGTTTCCTCAAAGTATGACCGATCCACTGCCACTTTCGCCGTTGAATCTCAATACCTATTTTAGTCTGGCGAGTTGTACTCCAAAGTTCGTCGTTGGAGATTACTTCTGGCCAGAATATTCCTAAAATGCGCCGGAGGCATTGGTTTACGAAAGTCTGTAGTTTCTTGGTAAGTCGAACGGTCACTTTCCACGTAGTACAACCATATAACAACACGGATTTGACGCATGCGTCAAAAACTCGCAGCTTCGTGCGAAGGGAGATCTCTCTTAACCTCCAGAAAGGGGAAAGGATACCGAAGGCCTGACGGGCTTTATTTAGCCGAGCCTCAACATCCTTTTCGGCTCCGCCGTCCATGCTGACAATGCTTCCGAGATAGCAAAAATCTTGCACCTCTTCCACATCCTGTTCATTAAGAACAATCGGTGTGCTTGCGTTCGAACCCATGTGCATGTACTTGGTTTTACGCACATTTATTTTCAGTCCCGCCTCTTTGCATTTAGAATGCAACGAGCAAACATTTGACTCTAAGTCCGAACGGGTATGTGCAAGCAAACACACGTCATCAGCATAATCAAGGTGACTTAAGATGTTAAATAGTCTCCATTGAAGACCTTTACCTTCCCCACCTTCCAGTGCAGCTTTTAAGATGTCATTTATTACCACCAGAAACAGGGCTGGTGATAATATGCAGCCTTGTCTGACACCCGTTCGCACAGGAAAACTCTCGGACAGCTCTCCTCTATGCAAGACACGACACCTTGCATCTTCGTAGGATTCTTTAATCATAGCTATGACCTTATCTGGAATACCTCTCCTACGCAAAGCATTCCATATGTAATCTCGCTTAACGAGACTCGATCATCTGCAATTTTCTGGTAGTTGATTCGTGCCTCGACTTCAATAGGAGAAGTTTGTTCCATTCCCTCGTACCAAGAAGGCGGCACCAACGAAACACACATAGCTGTTGTATTACGGTCCCCCCTGCTCGAGCCAGCTGAGCGAGCGACCACTTGGATATGGGTCACTGCACGATTGTATATTGAAAGCCGTTGCAGTTTGAATTTCGGCAGTTTCTGCGGCAAAATTTTGGTCATTATAAATGCAATCGTGGGTTGAGCAACTTCTAATAAATTACAATCTCTCAATACGTTGTATTTTTTTCTGTGGCAGTTCTATACATCCCTTTTTTTAGGAAATCGTAGTTTGGTCATCGGATTGAGTGCTGTGAGTCTTCGCACATCAATCCATTAGAAAGTGCTGGGATTAATCGCACTGAGAAGAAACAGCGCTGTGATTTCGCGCTAAGAAAACAATCTCTGACCTGAACCTTATCTTGGAATGGGGCAGGATAAATAGAATAGAGTCCAATGCCTCCAAAACACTGGCCCGTCATCTTTCCCTTAAACGTGATGTTCCAGAGACAGTCTATAACGTAGTCTTCGGTGGTGTCCAAATAGACTTTTCCGAATACTTCTCACTTCTTGGCATTGAAATAAATAGCCATCTTTACTGGAACTAGCATATAATTTACATAGCACTTGACGCTGCCAAGGTCGTAGGAGTCCTCCGAAGATGTAAAAAATATTTTACCCTTACTGACCTAGCCAATATCTATAAGGTCTACATTAGACCACCTCTCAAGTACGATTCGCATATAGACTGAGGCTGCCAAAATCTAACTCGCGATGCTCGACCGTATCTAGAGTCAGGCGTTCTGACTAATTAGAGATAAAGCCAACTAGACTCCTTAGAGCATCGCAGAAATGCCGAAGAACTAAACATTTACTACCGCTACTTCCAAAGTAAATGCAGGGATGAACTTGCTAACCTTATTCCATCTCTTTCCACATTTCCTAGAAATACTCGCTTAGCTTCAAGCGCACATGAATTTACTGTTAAGCTTCCAATTTCTCGTACAGTTATATATGGGCAGTCGTTCATACCCCAAACTTCAATGCTAGAATTCCATGTAGCACAACTGGTCTGACTATAGCCATATGTGATCATCGAATGCAATCCCAACTATCAGCTAAAATTCTTTTTGCACGCGCAAAAAGAGTTGTTGACCTTGGCCGCAAGCTACTATATGTACGTTTTCAACGTAACCTTGCTAGTATTATAGCTACAAAGCTTGAGAATTGAAAGTTGGATTAGTTCCTCCAAGTTTTGCTAGTTTCAACGATTAAGTTTCAGATAGCCCGTCGTTATTTACCTAATTATACTGTTTTTAACAGCGGTTTCCAAGATTTCGGCTAACACATTAGATACATTGTATAATGTCAGTCATTATTGCAAGTGAATATCCACAGAAAGGGGGATAGCACCCTATCTTGTGAGGTTCCTCCATTAGTTTACTCACAGTAGCGAGCGTTTCTCTAAGCTGTGGCCTAGTGGGTAGCGTGCTGGTCTAAAATGCGAAGGTCGTGAGCTCAAATCCCGATCGACGCATGATTCCAGCACGCTGCCAGCTTGGATATACCTTACTTATACTTATACAATGGCACTACAACCCAAATCGGGACTTGACCTCCTGACCTTTAGGCTCCTTAACATTTTTCATTATTTATTGTGAAAGGTTTGTTAGTCCATCGCACAACCCTCTATCTGAGCAGCGTGCTTTCTGTACAGTCAATAGGTCGTGGGTTCGATTCCCAATCCAGTCAGTGGGGTTTTTTTTAAGCACGAATTTTCAGTTGCTACTGGCGATGAAAAATTATTGGAAATATAATAAAATGGGCAAACGGTGTAAGAGTTATACAGTTCCACTACAAGAAGGTCTATATACTCAGTAGATGGTTTCTGTTTGCTTTCTATCATTCAGTCCACCATAACATCTGCAAATATTTGCCAGTTGCAGCCAGTACAACTGAAAAATATACCAGCTTCTCCACTCATTACGGTCGTTCTCACTCCCATCCCCTACCTTCCCAAATCAAGCAGCGTGCTGAAATTATGTGTTGATCGGGATTTGAACTCACGACCTTCGCATTGTAGATCAATACGCTACCCTCTAGGCTATACCGGCTATACCCTAGCTCGAGTATACATACCTTCGTCACCTCAATCTACGAAAATAAAAAATTCGTAGAAAGAGGGTTGTGCAAAGGTCTAACAAGTCTATTCTACAATGGCACAACAGCCCAAATCGGACCTTGGCCTCCTGATTTTCAGATTCCTTAACATTTGTCATTAATTATTGTGGAAAGGTTGTTAGCCCTTCGCACAACCCTCTACCTACAAATTTTAATTTTCGTAGATTGAGGTAACTAAGGTATACCCAAGCAGGTAGTGTGCTAGAATTATGCGCCGACCGGGATTTGAACTCACGACCTTCGCATTAAAGACCAACACGCTACCCACTAGGCTACACCCTAGCTAACAACTCATCCACTATAAATAACGAAAAAAGTTAAGAAGCCTGAAGGCCAGGAGGCCAAGGCCCGATTTGGGTTGTACCGCCACTATAGAAGGAGTAGAAGTAGAAGCGTGCGTTTCCCTATTCCTTGCTTATAGATTTACGACACAGTGCTGATTTGATCCACCTTACTAAAGTGTCGTTGACTGCGCCGAACTGTGTACCTTCTCAATAGCTTCTCCGTTGAAAGACCTTATGAAGCCACCTGAAGTATATTCTTTGCATGGTAGGGACTTTTCGATACTTATAACGACCATGCTTTGGGTATTCAATAGGCGTTCAGATTATGAATTTTCCATAAGCCGACCTAAAACCCTCCCTAATATTATCTTAATCAAAGATGTTAAGCCAATAGGCCAGTACTCTTTTGTAGTAATTGTCACTTTGTTTTTTTTTTGTGTTGCCTGCGTGTTGCAGTTGCAGGGTTCCAACATCCAGGGCAGCGAGTGTTTTGGAGTGCTTCGATTATTTCCCCAATATCCTTAGTCCAACTACCGTCCACATTACTAAATACCGTGGGCTGGGTTTTGGTTTAGTTTGGCGTGATATGGCAACAGAAGTATCTCCAATAGTCTCGTTTAGCGATCCTTTCTTCAATGGCACAGTAGTTCAAATCGTTCTTTAACATTTTTATTTGCTATTGTGAAGGGTTGTTAGCTCTTCACACAACCCTCTAGTTTTCATGTAAATTAAGGTGACCCAGATTTACCTACGTAGGCAGTGTGGTGGAATTATGCGCATTGCAGACCAACACGCTACCCACTAAGCTACACCCAGGCTGTTGATCTGATTTACTTTGAGCATTTTGGAAAATTTTGGTTTCAAGTTGATTTCCACGAAGAGCACTACTTTGTCTAAAAGATTAATTTTCTCAGATTTCCACTTTTTTCAATTCATCACCCTGCATGGTTGATGAGTATCACAACTAAACTTCTGTTTGTCATTGATTTTTTTGTAGTGCCCGATATAAATTGGCCTCATCACAGTATTTTGAGTAACTTTAGCTCTATCATCATCTATAATCATCATTTGATTGAAAGTATCTTTTTCGATCTTGTTGCAGAATTTTAGATTCCTACGTACAAGACCATTCAGTCCTCCTTCCAATTGAGTTCTGCTTACGGGTGATGGTTTTCTCGGACATGATACATCCTCCATGGGATCCCTCTTGTTGACAAGATCCGCATCATAGTTAAGCAAGGGCTTGTTGAAAGAAATTGCCTTTCAATCAATAGCATGTATCCCTTGGGTGATCGTACATTCTCTACTTTTTGCTTTCGCTGAGATTTTGACAGCTTGGGTAAGGCCTAGCAAGAAAAGTGTTAGTCTTCAGCGCTAAGGTCATGACTGCGAATCCCGGTCGACGTAGCACACTTCCTGCTTGGCTATTCCGTGATTGTACAAAGGACTAACAACCCTTTCATAATAAATATTGAAAATATGTTAAGGAACCTGAGGGCAGGAGTCAAAGGCCAGATTTGGAATGAAGTGCCATTGTAGAAGTAGAAGAAGAGGTTCAAACTCCCCTGATCTGTGTTTCTAAGCGAATGTGATTTTTAGAATGAAAAGTAAGGCCACTAGAACCACTCACTGAGCTCGTTACGCTAGCAGCAGCATCACCTTTCGCACGGACTGCTTCAAACATCCTGCGGGTTTTTTAATGTATGGTCGCGTTCACTTCGAGTTTCCTCTATTAGGCTTTCTTACAAAAATATAAGCTCTGAAAATACTTGTAGCTTCAGCACTATTCTCGAAGAATCTACCACATATTGAATATATAAGAACAGTTCTGCTACTATATAGTACCAGAGAAAATCGCCTAGAAAATCCAGTCAATAAGTTCTGTGAGTCAGCTTTTCCCTGGTGCTACAAGGTAGAAGTTCATTTATTTGATCTTTTGAGATTATAAACCATTTTCGGATGAAACACAATTTTGAAATTCAAATTTCTTTAGACATAAGAATTTTCTGAAAATTTGATTTGAAATTTAAGAATAAAATTACGCAAGCAAATTGCAGGAATGTGAAGAAATTTGAAATGTTTAAAAATATCGTCGGGTTATAAATCGTTAAGTCAAATTTTTAGAATGGAATAGAAACACAAGGGATAAGATCACCACATCTGTCCCATTTATCTCGTTTCGAATCTGATTCAAATATTTAGAACATTATGTTAAAATCAAAAATATAACCCCAGTAAAGAAGAAAAAAGCACTGTCAAAAGGACAAATTTTTTAATAATTTTGCATTCAAACCGATCTATGCAAATTGGTTCGTGTACAGAATACTGCACATCCAACAAATTAATTATGATATACTGCGATTAATTAATATTTGGTAATAATTTTCATCGAAACTAAACTGGCCTTACTACTTAACAAAATAAGTCGAAACCAAGATAATACTACTCCGATAAAATATCAAAACCGAAATATGCAGTGAAGCAGTTGAAAATCCGAACAAGAAAACATTGTGAGCGAATTAATTGCGAAACTCACACCCCTATTGCGAATCTAGTGCAGAACATTAAACATATTTTTGTGCCATAAAACCCACTTTTACGACTGTTTCTTTCGCTTTAATGCACGACACCGAACGTAAATCGCATTCATGCACTTCTATTAGTTTCTCGGCAATAAACCTAAACTTGTATGTACTTTAATAAATAATTCCGCTGTTTTCTGTTCACCATTACTCGTATAATACTGCACCCATAACCGACGACGAAGCAACAGCTTTTCCATATCGTCATATACGAGTAGCGCTACAGTCGCTGATATAGTGAGGTGTATTTGAAATTCTGTTAGCAGGAATATAGTGGCTGGCAAAAGGAAGCGGGTCGAAATCGAAACTCTCGTCGAGAGTGAGTGAGGTCTGGATGGGAATCCTGTTCGCTTCCGATTCGAGAAACCAGAATTTTCTGGTAGGAATCGAATGAGAAGCAAGTGTCAAGAACTGCAACCGGCATTGCCCCGTCTAAACGATCGGACGTTGTGCAGAACGACAATTTGTTGAATACAGGATTTATCTCGCATCCGTTCATCTCTTTATCGTAGTTTATTGCATCTTAGATGAGACAAAGATTCCCCATACTCCACATAAAGTGTGTCTGGTTCCACAGGACTTTTGTCTTTCCGAGAACTTATTTCGTCGAGGTCGCTCCCGCCCAGTAATCGTTCCAGATCTTCTACAACCAGCATCTTTCCGAACTTGGAAAATAAATACTTCTTACCTGGTGTATAGCTGGCGCATATTATACACCCATGCTTAAGGGTGATACTACACAAACGAAGGCGAGATGTTCAAGCAAAAAGAAATGTTGGCGGAAATTGCATATAACGACCCGCTTTTACTCAAAAGGAATTTTCTAGGGAGACCTTGGATACTGCTTTCTATATCCGGGAATATCTGCTGTGGAGTTTTTTCTACATTTTTTCTTCTACTCCTTGCTTCTTAAAACTCGTATATATATTCCGGAGCTTCCTTTCAGATCTCACCATAATTTCGTTTTATATCTTTCTCGCGCGCCCGGCATATCTCACATGCATTTCAACGGAAAATTGCAGGACCCGAACGCTATGTCTAGAGAACATTACAAAAGGACGCGAGCTGCTAAGAAAAGATTTTCAAAGGGCAAACTAGCTGGCGAGGAACAAAAAGAAAATGAAAACGTTTGCAGATAGAAAGGGTTAATATTTTATGGCAGACGAAATGGATAAATTTGTTAAATGCGATAGAAACTTGTCCCGTGACTTTAGGCTGGTCGAGGTGGAATAGTGTCGAGTAGGAGTAACAGTAAGGACGAATGAAATGCTTTTGATCAACGAATTCAATCTTTTTCTTTATCTTCTATTTTTTCATTTCGTAAATTGCAGTTTAGTGTCGTTAAGATAAACTTTAAATTGAAGGGAAAATATCTATTTATTTTTTTATGTCTGGGAAAGATATTTTTAGATTATATGCTGGTAAATTTCGTTATTTTTTCAAAATCGTTTAAATTGTTATGCTTAATTCCAAATACTTTGTTAACAATTTTTTTCCAACCTAGTAGAGCTGGCGACTTCAAATGCACAAAATATATGCTAATATAAATATCATCAACCCAAAATAACATTATGATCCATCTCATCCCACCACCTCATATACAAATGGATAAACTCGAGTGGTAAAATTATCGTTCTTTAATAAAATAACATAACAGAATTATGATTGGGCGTGGAGCCCAATCATATGATACTCTAGATGAAATAGGAAAGAGTTTATTGTTCCGGAAAATATGTCATGTCAAATTCTTTCGAATAGTGAATAGTGACGTTTGTACGGGGGGTGGTAAAAGCAGACGGGGGAGGTTTGTAATTTTTGTATATAACACAGAACGTAGTATGCAAATTGTTTCATGCTGAATTTAAAGTTTGTAGCTTTCATAATTTTCGAGGAAATTTAACAATTTTTGTTCGAATTTATGACATTTGTATGGAAGGTGGCAGAGAAAGTGGGAGGTTTTGGATGATTTTGAATTTGCTTATCAACATCTTAATTACATTGCTTTGTTACTAATATGTTGGAAGAAGAAATACTTTTCTTGAATTTCCAATACGAAAATTTGTATTGGTGGTGGTAGATATTGGAGTGAAGCGAAGTTCATATTTTTTTTTTTGCAATTATTACGGGACAAATTCTGGCAAAATTTCAAGCTAGTTTTTATGGAAATCGATGCATTTACCAAAATTGTACACTTGTATGGGAGGTGGGAGAAGGAGTATTTTAATCAAAACCAAATTTTCTGATAAAATTTAAAGTTGTTTAAATTCCAAAATTTCATGAAATTTAAATGGGAGTTATTAGAAGGAGTGAGATGAAGTTGATAGTTGTTCCAAAATTGTTTTCAATTGTAATAAAATTAATTGTGACAAAAATTTGTTCTTTTAGCTTTGCTAGTAGCAATGCAATCCGAATAAATGCATTTTTGAAAATTGTGCTTTTGTATGGGGGGAGGTTGAAGGAGTAAGGGAATCAGATATTCTATGATCTAATTCAATAGCTGAAATGATTTCGGAGAAAAATCAATTTCTTTAAATTTCGAAATTTCATGAAATTTGTATGGGAGGGGGTAGATGGAGTATTAGTTGTATTGTAGACAGATCGACAGACGGTCACTTGGAATCGAGGTTTTCGAACGACAATAAATATTTCTGTACCCTTGGCGACTCTGTGCAACCATTATTTCTTAGCATTAGAAACGGTAAGGTAAACACAATATACTCTCAGATTTCATATAGAGTATAAAAATTTAGTGTAGGAATATTATTATAAAACAACGTAAGGTTGTGCGGCACAGTGAGTTTAATAAAACCTTTATAAACTTAAAAAGATAGGATATGGCATATGAACAATACCTTAAACCAAAACTGAAAGAATGGTAACAATTAAGCCCCAAAGTTTCTTAAGTAATGTTGCCGGCAAATCGCGTTTACTTCTGAATACTGTTTCATTGTTTTTCGCTCTGTTTCTTTACTTTTAGATTTATTTCCGAATCCATATCTACATATCGCAATGTTAACGGATTTTGTCGCCGGTTGATCGGAATTTCACAATCGTTGGGGTAGCAGTGCACAAGACTTCTTTATTCTCTGACGGAAGTCTGAAGATGTATTAATTTTCTTGCTTTCTAATTTGTAATCTGGAACACAAAACTGAGAAGATATCCGCAATACATCTGCATATTGACTTTCCACGCATCCGCAACTTGTCCCAAGAATAATAAAGTTTCGCCCGACTTGTTGGCAGTTTATTTTACATATAAGGGTACAGAATATGAAAAAGATTTTTTTTTAACTATTTCCTTAAAAGATGCCTCTTATCATGTAGTATATGATATAAGCGATATTATTTTGAATTTTCATCAAGTATTGTTTGCATGCAGAAAGTGGGTCGTTAGAGACTTCTTAAGGCATTATTTATCATATAGAATCGAAGAGATTGATTCATACGAAATTGTTAGTCCCGATAAAATAGACGGAGCGCCGGTTCATTTATATATATTATTTACCCAATGGATTAAAAGTTGAAAGAATCAAAAAGTATTTTGATTTTTATTAATTTAAGATTACGTATGTTGTATTTTACATGAATTCCATTTAACAAAATAGAAATATGTTTAGTTTTTCATTTAATTTTTTTAATAAAATTTATTTTAATAACAAACATTAGCATTTTCATTTCAAGGAAAGGTTTTTGTAAACTACGGTGGTTTAAATTTAATCGGAAGCCATTTTGAATCAACGCTAAGCACATCAATTTATTTCAAAATGGTGACTTTTTTATGTACTTACTTTGAACCAGTTTATTTTAAAAACATAGTGTTTAGATTGAAAGGAGAAAACCAAATAATTCCCTTTTAAAACTAAAAATATACCCTTCGTATTAACAGCTTTGCTTTCATTATAAAAACAAAAATATTACCATATTGATTTTAGTTTTAAAGTTTGAAATATTGTTTCGAAAAGATTTCATTTTGATTGATTTTATTTTTAAAATTTAAACTAATATTTCAAAAGGATGTTCTTTTAATGATATGACATTTGGGAGATGTATATTTAAAATGTTTTGACTACTTGATTTGAAAGGACACCCATCTTGCGCAAAAACGATAGAGCAATCCTTTTGATTACGTTTTGAATATAAAAGATATTTTTCTGGATGTGGGAAAATTCACGTTAACCTCCTGCTCCATTTACAACTACAGTTCTTCATGTCATCACTCCTGCGTTTTTCCGATTTTACAAATTCGTTCTTTTGTGATTAGTCCAAGATCGTCACCTATTTCATATGAGGGCCTTGATGATTTTATATCCATAAAAAACGCGCATATACATATGTACATGCTAGGGTATAGCCTAGTAGGTAGTGTGTTGGTCTTGTAATGCGAAGGTCGTGAGTTCAAATCCCGGTCGGCGCAATATATAATTCCGGCACATTGCCTGCTTGGATATATCTTGGTCACTTCAATCTAAGAAAAATAAAAATTCGTGGAAAGAGGGTTGTGCGAAAGGCTAACAACCCTTCCACAATAAGTAATGAAAAATGTTAAGGAACCTGAATATCAGGAGGCCAAGGTCCGATTTGGGCTGTAACGCCATTGTAGATAGACATACATGCTTTCTCAAAACGCATTCCGCATCGCATATGAAATCATTAGAGGACACAAAAGAAATTCCCATCACATATCGATTCTTTTTCTTTATTGGTTAAGTGGCAAATTGACTCCGTTCCATATTGATTGGCAATTGCTCGGTTCCCTCGTTAGAATGCTGCGGAAAAGTGCTTAAGGCCATCGCTACACTCTATCTCCCTTTTTTTCTATTGCCGCAAATATAGATAGATGTATTTTTTCGCAACCTGTGGGATATTGGTAGCTGATTTTTCCCCATCGCATTCTCTATTCCGCCAATGGTATTAGTGTCCTGGTCGTATCTAGCTTTGACTGTCAGAATATAGATAGATACTATTGCCTTTGTTACGAGTACTTTATTACATATCATCCCTTAGAAAATGGCCACCATATTATCGAGGAGTCTATTTCGAGCACGTCTCTATTAGAAATATACCAACAGTTTAATGCTTGCCGAAGGGTTCAGAAGGTTTCATCATCGGCTATTTACTAACGAGTTACGATGCGTTCAATTGGGTTGAATTAAAATCATTCCAGAAAAAAAAACGAGAGGGGAGAGGGAATATTTTTTCGAATAAATTGTTGGCTTTATCTTTAAATTCATAAGGAATAATTTGAATCTAATTGTAGTGTCTGTCTGTTATTTGTTTATGGCTATAAATAAGTTTTTTGCTTTATTTTAGCAATAACTAAGCAGAAACAAACGTTTTTAAAAATTTTCTCTGTCTGTCTGTCTTTCCGGTTTTCACGCAAAAACGGCTAAACCGATTGTAATGAAACTTTCACAGATTAGAAGAGTAATCTGCTTTAGGTTTTATTTTACTTCCCTCATTCCTTCTACCCCCTCCCATACAAAGTGACTCATTTTCAAAAATTTATAATAATCAAATTTTCATGGAAACTATAAAAGGTTTTAATTTGAAATTTAAAATATATTATTTCCATTATAAATGCAATCTTCAAGTATATAAATAGTTTGAATGCCTTTACTCCTTCCACCACCTCCCATACAAACTAAACTCTTTCATGAAATACTATACTCCAATTTTCTCAGTACATATAACTTTTATCAAGCTAAGATTTTGAATTAAATCTTTAATTAGCATTGTTATTAATACTAGGAAAAAGTAATTAATTAGCTGTACTATTTCTACCCCCTCCCATACAATCTGACACAAATCCACAACTTTGCGAAAATTCGATTTTCTTGAAAAGAATGAATGTTACTGTTCTGAAATTTAAAATATATCAATTGAATGATAATTGTAATTGCTCCTCAAAGAATAACTAAAAACTCTCCACTCCTTCCACCACCTCCTATACAAACTTCACTTTTTCATGAAATATTCTAAACCAATTTTCTCAGTACGCATAACTTCTATTGAGCTAAAATTTTGTACTAAATCTTTAATTAGCATTATTATTATTATCGTGTAAAAATTAACTGATTAGCTCTACTCCTTCTACCCCCTCCCATACAATGTGGCACACTTCCACGACTTTGCAAAAACTCTATTTTCTGGAAGAGTGTGAATCTAACTGATCTAAAATTTAAAACATATCAATTGCATGATGATTACAGTAGTTTTTAGAAAAATTAGCAAAAACCCCCACTCCTTCTACCACCACCCATACAAACTGCACTTTTTCATGAAATACTCTAAATCAATTTTCTCAGTACGTATAACTTTGATTGAGCTAAATTTTTTTATTAAATCCCTAATTAGCATTATTACTATTGTCGGGAAAAATTAACCGATTAACTCCACTGCTTCTACCCCCTCCCCTACAATGTGACACAATTTCACGACTTTCCGAAAACTCGATTTTCCTGAAAAGTGTGAATGTAACTGATCTGAAATTTAAAAGATATCAATTGCATGGTGATTATAGTTGTTTCTAGAAAACCTACCAGAAACCCCCACTCCTTCTACCACCTCCCATACAAATTGCACAATTTCACAAAGTACAATGCACTAGGTTGCTCAAGTTACCTATTCAATTTTTCAAGCTTAACTTTGGTGCAAAATATTTTTATAGCTACTCTAGCGTGATGTGAAATAAATTAATTTAGTACTGTCATCCCTTCTATCACTCCCCACACAAAAATTCTTAAGATTACAAAAATTTCGATTTCATCGGTAGTATCATATAATTGGGCTTTACGCACAATCGAAGTCCTGTTATGTATTTAAGCTTAATGTCATTTTATTTGGGCTTTTTTTAATTAACACAAGCTACAACTATTCACATGTCCTTAACGCTCTTCAACACGTGATCTCTAATCACGGGTTTGATTTGATCACGAGCCTGTCCCATACAAATGCGAGTACCATGGTCTCATTCTTAATAATTTATGGTTCTGATTCCAACAAAATACTAAACATTGTGTTCAAAGAGCCATCAAACTAAGCAGATTATTTATCCGATATAATGTACTACTAACTACATTCTCAAAAAATTGTATTATTGCGATTCTTACGCGGACAAAGTCGCGGGCGATCTCTAGTACAAAATAAAATCCTAATTTCATCGTTAGTTCCACTGAAGATTATTACTCTTAGTAAATGATTTACATTCTCTTCAATATCTTCTATTCTCACCCCGGAATGATAAAACTGCTTAGCATCATCCCTAATTATCTATTTCAAACGTAAAAAGATTATTTGTATAATTTGCGAAATGACGTTACTATATCTAGTCGCTTCATCTCTCTAATCTGAAGTATATGTTCTTATCAAATATCGTTAAAAAAAACTTCTAGCTTTCGCAACCATTCATTTATTTTACACGTTTCTGCAACACATTCTTTATATTTAGCAAAACGAAAACACGGAAGCTTATCCGGCAGAAAAAAAGGCCTATAATACGCCTGAAGTCATTAATTTGCAATTGGCACCCGCAAGCTATACCTCTCTGGCAGCTTCTTTTCTCCAACAATAAAATAAGGCTTTACGCGAGGCGTTGATAAACGACTGTTAAAAATCCATCGGGGACTCACGTGCTCCACCTTTGCTGATATCCGTGAAAAATAAAATACCCTTAGCTCTAAGTAAGGATTTACGTATACCTACGTACGTTTTTGCAACAGAAAAAAGTATAAAAAAAAAATTTCTTCAAAGATCTTAAACGAAGACTGTACTTAACGTAAACTTAATGCCAGCAAGATGTGCTGAAAACATAGCTCAAGTGAAAATCCCACTTCTACATCAACGCCTCTCCTACCTTGAATCCATGATGGTCGTGGCAATGAAAAAATAATTTTTCAACTTGAAGGCTGCCAAGAAGCATTCAAAGGAAATTTGCGCGTCGTCTATCGAAGCGAACGCGATTTTGATCTGCCACCTCCCTGTGACGACGGCTGGAGCATAATACGGGAGCATCCCTCGTCTGATCTGAGCCCACCCGGATAAGGCAGGGCACAAAACTGTCCGAATCGGAAGATTAATTGAAATGCAATTTAGGTTATCGCTTCTCGTAATGACCAATTTTCCGGATAATTTTCTAAGACGACAACGACGACGACGGACGGACAAGGGAAAGACGATGGACGTTTGTGTCGATGGAAAATGATGACATAATTAACAGCCGCTAATTTGAGGAGAGTTTGGTTTTTCTTCTTCTGAAATTCCATTTCATCATATTAGTGGTTAAATGATGGTGGTTGATGGTAGATTGATTTTTGAAATTGAGGCATTATTTTCCTTTTAAGTGATACGACATTTAACCATGATATTGGATTGTAGCAATTGCATAGAAAAAATTTCAAAATTTTTTTAATAGTGTATGGAATAAATATTTATTTTGCGTGCATCTATTTATTCTCTCTTTCGCTGGAAATGGCACTCGCTAAAACTTTAGCCACCATTTATCTCTCAATTTCACAAAATTCGGAATGCACTTCCTTCGGTTTTCTTTCAAAACATATCTATAAGCTAAGATATTTGGGTTTCAATCTCAACTAATCTTCAACACTCAAAAAATTTTATTGCCACTTAACATAACAATTTCATTAAGAAGTGCAAATCATGTCCGTACTCAATTCCTAATTAATAGTATCACCTACTTTATGTTATTGCAATAATTTAAAACAAAAAAAAATGTTCTTATATTTCAAACTCATAATATTTCATAATTGAAAAAAAAAAAAAAATTCCATCTATAAATCGAAAAATATTTTTCAATTCCGTTGAGTATTTCAACAAAACCATAAATCTGTTGTCCAGCTGAATGAACAAAGTCCCAATCGTAAACTGAATAAAAAATTTAACAGTAGCCTGAAGCAATGGTAGTTGTAACACCATAGCCATACGATAACAGAAAACCCAGCAGCAACAATAACATCATGTGGTAAATTTACAAAAAAAAAAAAAATATTCCTGAATATATCGGCCGATAAATAAATTAAAAATAAATCATAGAAAATTATAGTTGGGCAATTTGTCAACGTGTTAAAAAATGGATTTAAATTGGAGGTCGTGTAGAGGTGCACAAAATTGTCATTACGGCATTGGTCATGGATTTCAATTTACGCCATATCGAAAAGCTGAACGGCCGATAGGATACTACTGATTCGAGGATGTTATTTGCATTTGCGGGTAGCAGAATAATATCGGATACAATTTTACATTTTACGTGAATTCAATGAAAAATTGTCGAATGTTGCGCTATAATAATGCTGTTTTTGCGAAACACGGAAACGCGTTGATGTGAAATATTGGATAAGGATATATACGTGAGTATATTTCGTACGTGGTCGGGATTTAAATATTAGCATTATTATGTAATTTTTTGTTCTACATTGAGTTCAAGCCTTCTTTATTGTTTATCACTAAATATTTTTTCTGCATTCTTCGGAAAAGAATAAATAAGGACCACGTTTTCATCCGCCGGAACCACGATAGCTCTCAATCGCTAAATTAAGGGATAAAGATATCATCATTATAATTTATATGCAACGAACTACAATCTACATATTAAAAAGAATCAGCCTTTGTTTTTGTAAACGCACTGCAGCCCAAATCAATGATGCAAAATAAATAAATTAAATACCATTGGAAAGGTATTTTCGTTAAGTGGTGCCTTTTCTGGGTTCCAGGTCTCTACCTGTTCGGGTTCCGGACTTCTGCTGAAAAACGACAACTGGCTGAGAGGGAAATCCCGTACTCTAATCAGCTTACGACATCCGAAAAGCATTCAAGAACTTAAAGACAAAGCGAGACAGAACATAAAGCCCAAACACCATTCAGTTTTACCGTTTACCACCTTTTCATTCCAGAACGTGATATCCATACATTCCACAAGCAAACAGAAGCTTGAAGAAGAGTAAGACAAAACGCACTGTTTTTCATGCGTACTCAAATGTTTGTTTTTTATTTAATACTAGCAAATACCCGCAACTTCGTCCGCGTAAATATCGATAAAATGTGCTTTTCATAGTAATGTACGGTATATTTCATATATAATCTGCTTACACTAATTTCTGCGAAAAATGTTACCCCGTTTTAACCCTTACATATTTTCTTGAGAGTTCAGCACTTTTTATGTTCTATTCCAAAAAAATTTCTGCGAACTAAATTCTAGAAAAGAAATCACTATTAGTGTAAGGCCTCTTTTGCCAAAATCAAAATATAATATTAAAACGCAGCAATAGATTTTTCTCTTAATTTCAATTAATAATTACTTGTACGTATTTTAACTTCCTTTACTTAGAATTACTCACTGACAAAAATCAAAATATAATGTCAAAAATCACCAATAGACTTTTACTTTATTATTCTAATAATAAAGTATTGTGATCGACACAAGAAAAAAAAAACTTTGCTACCCTGAAATTTTTTTTTTCGCGTTTTATGACTAAATTAGCCTAAAAATGCAAAAAAAAAAAATCCGTCTGTCTGTACGCCGTCCGCCGTACGCCGTCCGCCGTACGCCGACGTGTACGCTCAGCGCACATTAACTCCCAAACCCTTCAAGATAGAAAGTTCATTTTTGGAGGGATTATAGGTAGTTGCGGATCTCAGGCGGATACCCATTTTGGGGGGTGTACAAGTTCAGGGGGAGGCGGAGGGAGCGCTTAAACCGAAAAATACGAATTCAAATATCTCAACCATGGTTACAGCTAGGAAACTAAAAATCAACATACATATAGAAGAATTTGTAGGACAACTTTTAAAAATAATTTAATTTTTTTATCCATTGGGGTGCGAAAAGGGGGGGCTTAGAACCAATTGTCGGCCGAATTTTTTTTTCAAATGATTATATCTTCGAAATTACTTCCCATAAAAAATTGATATTTTGAGACCATTAAGATGGCGTATGGATCTACTAGAATCAGTTTAGATAGAAGCTAATTATTGTAAGGGGAAGGGTCAGGGGGGGTGCAAAGAAAAACACTTAAAAATTAATATCTCGACTATCTCTTAAGCTATGTAATTGAAACTTAAAACGTGTACTAAGCTTTACTAGCAAAATATAAAAAAAATATAACATTGTGACAAAATAGTAGTGGGGGGAAATGGGGAGCATTTCAAAAATGGCGCACTTTTCAAAATTACAAATCCTTATATCTCAAAAAATAGTATAGATATCAAATCGAAAATTGATCAGATTGTAGAACTATATAATGGTTAATTTTGATAAAAATTTCAAGTTGGGAGGTGTAAGGGGAAAGAGGTGATAAGCCAAAGTGTCGAAAATTTTGAGTGATTTTTTTAAGGCTCTGGTGAAAGATACAAAGTTGAAATTTTGCATGTGAATACCTTTATTTAATGTTCATACAAAAATAATAATAACTTGATCCATAATTGTTATAAACCGACCCCCCCGGTCTAACGTGCACAAGGTGTTTCATGTGCATTGAAAAAAACACATAAACTGAACATTTTTGAGTGAAATTTTAAGGTAGAAACTTGAAAATTTGCAAAATACATTTAAAAAAAATCATTAAATTTATGAAATATTAATTGGTTGAATATCTTTAAAACTTCTACCCCCTCCCATACAAATGTATTTTTTCGACCATTTTTAAGAAATCAATTATCACTTAAATATTAAAAGTTATCAATTTGAAATTTTACATAAAAACTTACAAAAATAATTGAAATGAAATTACGCTAAAAGTTCTGAAATCGCGCTTGCCCTTCTACCCCCTCCCATACAAAACTATGATTTCGACCAATTTCATTAAATCAAGTAATAACCAACAAACTAAAAGCTACGAACTTGAAATTTTATACAAGCACCTTACAAGAGAACCGATATAAAACTACATATCAAATTTTACAATTCCCCTACCTTCTCTATCCCCTCCCATACAAATGATCGGTTTCGTGAATGTAAAATATACCGAATTTTATGGAAATTCTATGCAACTTCGTCTATGAAATACATTCTATACAGAGAATATTGGACGTGATTCAAGCAATTAATTAAAAAGCTATTAACATCCACCCACACTTACTGTTACCCTTCCTCCTCCCCTCATAAAAACCCAAACTAGCAGAAACGAATGAAATATTATTAAATTGACAACAGCACTGCCCAAGAACTCCCTTTCACTTAGCCTTCCCTAACCACTCTAACCTGCATATTGACTTTCCACTCATCCGCAACTTGTCCCAAGAATAATAAAGTTTCGTCCGACTTGTTGGCAGTTTATTTCACTTAGAGACGATCAACAGCATATGATTGAAAAAACTGAAATGGATAAACTTTCTATGTTTTCGTCATAAGCAGCACTTGACGTTTGACACAATACACAATACATACTATATAACGAATGAACCCAGCGAGAAGTCGTACCCACTAAGCACTTTAAAAACCGTAAAAGATATGGTATTTCCCTAAGGTGCGAATACCAACCAAATCGCCAGCCTTTTAATACATCTATTGTTTTTGTGCCTCACATCTTACGTACGAAAATAGCCCCCGCAGGATACGCTGGCTAATCATATACGATAGATACCACGCTAGGGACGAAATTTTACTGTTTGAATGTGTGAGTAGGTTACGCAGGTTGGTTGCTACAGGTAGCCGAAATACCTACGACATCAATGGCTTTTTGGCATAGCCTGTTCTTAACAAATCTCAGTCGATGTAGGATGGCTACGATTTTGCTGGTTTGGCCGGTCATGTACCAGTCCAAAGTGGCTACCTACGCTTTTTACATCCACTTTTGTTGGGTTCTCTCTGAAGATCCCTGCTAATTAAGGATTTAATACAAAATCTTAGCTCGATCAAAGTTATATGTACTGAGAAAATTGGAGTATAGTATTTAATGAAAAAGTTTAGTTTGTATTGGAGGTGGTGGAAATAGTTGGGGGATCCAAACTATTTATATACTTGAAGATTGTATTTATAATAGAAATAATATATTTTAAATTTCAAATTAGTAGCTTTCATAGTTTCCATGAAAATTTGATTATTATAAGTTTTTGAAAATGAGTCACTTTGTATGGGAGGGGGTAGAAGGCGTGAGGGGAGAAAAATAAAACCTAAAGCAGATTACTCCCAGAGGTAGACCTACTAATCTGTGAAAGTTTCATTGCAATCGGTGCAGCCGTTTTTGCGTGAAAGCCGGAAAGACAGACAGACAGACAGACACTACAATTATATTTATATGTATAGATACAGAGAAAGCGCAGTAATCGACATCAAGAGTTGGACATTTAGATTTCTTACTTTGTTGTTGCTTGCTAACCTCGTTTCATTTTCAATTGTGCAGTCGTTATACGTACACATTATGCGTTCGCGTCTTTTTTAATTTACAAGAAAACATTACTATAGCCCCTAGTCTCCATGACGGCAAGCGTCATTCGGCACGATTTTGTACTAAAAGTGTTTTTCGAATCTACCGGTTATTATCTGTCCAACATTTTGTTAAGCGCACTGTCAATTTGTTCTCAGTATTTTTTGTTATATGTAAATATAAAGATATATCAAACTATGAAAGAAAAAAGTATAATCCCAACTGAAAATAAAGCGCTTCAAAACCATCAATGAAATATCGATGTGGTAGCATTAATTGCTTTGTTTTGCATGATCCCAATCATTTTATTCATCTGTTCCAATTTTTTATTGACGCTATCTTAAAATTGCGTGATTTTTTTCAATTATTAAGAGCGCCTTGATTTTACATTTCTAAGTGCAAACGAGTATTTAAATTTGGTAATACTGAAGCATTTTTCTCCTCATTTTCAAAATCTTCTAATTTTTCCTATTGGAAAGGATGTCTATACAACACTCTGTAAAAAGTATATGCAGGCGAGTCTAGCTAAAGTGAATATTTTTTTCGCGTTTCACTTTTACTAACCCAGCTCAGGGGGCAATAAAGCGTTTGCGAAGTATTTTTAATGCGCTTAATTTATCACGAGGAAGATCTTTGAACCTGCTAAAATTTCAAATACATTTTAACATTGCAAGTCTTATGAAGTAAGCTCTCCGCTTCAGCTTTAATGGAAGGCATTTTAAACCGTATTTCTTGTATTGAGCAAAAAGTGCGGCTTATAAGCTCATAAGTGTGTATCGCATGAGCAAGTGATTTTTCGTTTCAAGTCGAGAAGTAGATTTTGAATTTGGGATCCTAGATAGCAAAGCAGACGCGTTAACCACTAAGCCATCTTCACTCAACGTTTAAGTCGGTCAAAAGCGTATGACTATAATCCGCTATTAAAGTGCTAATCTTTGGAACATGTCCTGCTGTTTGTAAAAGAGAGGATCATGTTAGCATTTACAGAATATTGAATTATTGGTGAATAATGCATAATAAGGTATTGTATAGACTCATTCAGTCACGTAGGGACCGCTGGTTGCTAGTGATGACTGTAAAAGTAGCTATTCTAAAACTTCTTCAATCAACAATTTTCGATCAGATTAAAAACAACAATATTTTGAAGCGAAACTTCTAGTACGAGCTTATCCGTTTTGGCGTTGCGTTACTCTTTTGTAGAATTGAAGAGTCGGTGGGAGCGACGGTTGACAGTATCGCTGGGTTGTGGCATGTGGGCTCGCAGGTTGCGGCCAATAAGCGGGAATCATGAGCTTTGAAATTTATCAAAAAAGTTTCAAACACCCAAGGCGACACGGTTATCTATTGAAAAGCTAGGCTCTTGAATATGGCCGCGGCCAATGAGCAAGGATCGTGAGCTTTGGGTGTTTGAAACCCTTTCGATCACGCTCAGCATAGTTAGCACCCCATTTATGACGAAATCAAAAACTGTTGATGGCATTCGTTTATTAGTGTTTGTTTGTCTACTCTCGACTTTTGTTAGTTCCTAGGTTTTTATGTAAAATTAAAACAAAATTTTGCACCCAATGCAACTATTTAAAATGTTTCCCATAAACGCCACGAAAAGATGTCAGTCATGTCAAATTTTTACCTAAAAAAAGCTCAACTGTGCCTTGGAATCACAGTTTAAAGGATCGAGTCCAAACTTTACTTTTTACTCGGCATGTAATTATTATAAGTTGATATCGGTGTAATACATTTTTATTTGAAAAAGCGCAAAAGCTATATCTCGGTTTCTCGGATTGAAGAGAACCTCTGATAAATATTTTGCAGAGTTACCGGTTAATTTTCAAATGTAAAACTGTAGGATTTTAGTTATGACGAAAAAGTTTGCACTCGCGTAATGTGCAGCATTGGATTTAGTTATTTTTTCTTTCTGTAAACTACAAACGTATCGATACCATCAACTCGAGGAGCATCCTTTGAATATAGTAATAATTCGAGTTAATGGTATTGATACGTTTGCAGTTTACAGAAATCTAAAAACTCCTCGTCCTGAAGGAGTTTTACTTAAAATTGCACGTTCTACATGCTATAGCTCTAACAAAGTACTAACCAGGCCGATTAGTATTCAAGATGGTAATAGCAAATTGGCAAGAGGCAATAGCTAGGGTGTAGTCTAGTAGGTAGTGTGTTGGTCTTGTAATGCGAAGGTCGTGAGTTCAAATTCCGGTCGACGCAATATATAATTCCAGCACATTGCCTGCTTGGATATACCTTGGTCACCTCAATCTACGAAAATGAAAAATTCGTTGAAAGATGGTTGTGCGAAGGGCTAACAACCCTTCCACAATAAGTAATATAAAATGTTAAGGAATAAGCAAGAATTAACAGGTCTGTGGAACTGAAAGTAGGGATCGGCAGTAGTAGATAACACCAGTGTGACTAAAATCGAAAATGGAAAGTATGTGCAGGTTGGTGGTTTTCCAAGGAAAACCGAGAGAGGAGGCAAGAGAAAAGCTACTCCTGGTAGCAAAGTACTTACCCGAAATGATCCGAATTGGTGGAAAAGGGTTATATTGCAGAACCAATGATGGTGATGCTGTTAAGAGGATCCTCAACAGACCTGGAAGAGTAAGTCAGTTAGTATCGATCGGCGGGAAGTAAAATTGTATGCAAAACAAAAAGCTAAAGGCTAAAGGCTAAATGTTGGTAGTACTTGTTAAATAAGCTGATAAAAGTATCTCCTCGGAAAATCGAAATACCACCCATACATGAAATCCATTGAGGTGAAGTAAAGACCTGAAAAAAAGATATAACAAAACACCTAAGTCATGTAGAGAGAATTGGTAGTACATGGAAATGATGCGATATGCAGAAGGAAGTAGTGAACGGAGGCAAGGGAAATGCTACCCCGTTAATGAATGTTGCCGGTTGGATAGTAAAGTAGTGTGAATCAATACAGCTATTCATGTGACCTCATTGGTGTTGTTGCAGTATCTTATACAGTCACTGTTCATCGATTACTATCTTGTGTCCTTACACGAGGCTATGGCAATCGAGTGCTCAACGTGGAGTTGCGTATCAACCCATTACCCATAGACTGGAAAATGTATAATAGACCCGAACAGATCGATGAGTTCCAAAGTCATACAGGAACTTAGACTGAAGTGGAGGCGCTTGCGGCGAACCTCCATAACTAGATCAAAGTTCTAAGAACTTTTGCTACGGGGCCACCAAAACAGATCTGTGAAGCCGCAAATGCACGGTAGACCTGAGAGTGCTGTGCTTGTAACAAAAGGAGGAGGAAAGTAGAAAGTGCGGTTGATTAAGTTCCCAAGCGACCGAAATCTAGACGAACGTAAATAAAATTGACGAATGGTAGTTTTCCAAAAGAAAGTAGTGAACGGAGACAAGGAAGAAGTTTTCCCCAATAAACTGGGCGGAAGTGGAAAGGTACCTAAAGCCCGAGTGGATCGAAATTGTAGGAAAACGCAGCGTGTTGGATTTGACGGAGGGTTTTGAATTTAATAGGAGTAATTTGGAATTTGATTCGGAATTAACGGATGGAATAACTGATGCCGACGAATTAACACTGCCATGGTTGAGGTCCGTTCGGGAAGCACGTAGTGGTTGACGTTCATATCGCGGGCAGAGCAACAGCCGGCTTACAGTATTATGCTATGGAGCATCTAGTTCATCGACTTAATGCTTCATACTAAGCTAAAATAGTTTGAGTGCTCGACGGGGAGTTGCGATCTCAACCGGGTTCCATGACTCAAATACTGGAAAAGATTAATATAGGTCTGGCACTTACCAGTGTGATGAGCCTGCAAACCAGTATATACCAGAACCTCCGTAAGCGTAATTGATTGTTGCTCATTACGTGTTGCAAAATACAACCGTAGATAATGACCTAGCGGGAGGGTTTCCATCTCAATTAAACAAGATTTGTTCCTATAACCAGAATGGTCTTGAACGGTTCACCGATTGCCTTTAGAGCTTAGCAGCTCAACAGATCTATGCACGAGGTTGAAATAAATTGGGTAGCTGCCCACGAAGACCCGACTAAAGGTCTACCTTCTTCTTTTCTTCTACTAAAGCCCAAATCGGGCCTCCTGATATTCAGGTTCCTTAACATTTTTTCATTACTTATTATGGAAGAGCTGTTAGCCCTTCGCACAACCCTCTTTCTACGAATTTTTTCATTTTCGTAGAATGAGGTCACCAAGGTATATCCAAGCAGGCAAAGTGATGGAATTATATATTGCACTGACTGGGATTTAAACTCCCGACCTTCGCATTACAACACCAACACGCTACCTACTAGGCTACACCCTAGGTCTGCCTACCATGTCGTAATGGTGGTAAATATTGAAATATATATAGCTCTGGACGACTATAAGCACATATACCCACAGAGGAAAATCTGTTGAACTGTAAAGATGAAATATCAATTTCCAAAACCCATTCATAAAACGTACGGCGCTGCTAGTCATCCGCCGGCTACTATTAGGTCAATTGGACCTTGTACACATGCAGAGCCAAATCTACTACGATCAAAATTTGCTCGAATTTTGCGCATCGCAACTGCGATTGAACGCGAATTATCATAATGAAATTCAACGACTGTATGGCGTTCCACGGTAAAATTTCCCGCGCTTATATATAACAATTGCCAACAGTCAAGTGACCAGCTGTCAAATAATAGGCCTTTCCAACCCTACACCTCTTGCTCAAACACCCTATATGATCGATGATGTAACTGTGATGCTTTCTGAAACCTGATTGAAAATCGAATAAAAGGCCATAATCGTTGAACTAGGGAGATATTCCAGAGTTCAGCATTTTTTCAGAAATTTTTGGAGGGAAGGATAAGATTGAGATAGGTCTGTACTCCTGTTGCAATGAATTTGCCCGTTTTTCAGGGACTCGTATTATTTTCTATTCATCCAGAAAACCAGAGGTTGTAAGAGTTGTGTTGAAGATGAAGTATTGAGGAAGCTATCAACTTAAGAAATCTGGGGTGAATTACGTCAGCTCCTTGAGCGTCAGATTTTACAGCGAAAATGACGATGAGCATGTCTGATTAGGTGACACTTATAAAACTGAATGGCAGGTATCCTTACATTTCAATTAATGGAGGAATTCACCAGATTTTGTCAAAAGAGTTGGCATAGGCGTGGTAGAATGATTTGATGAAATGGAGGCAAAACGTTTGTTTAGAGAATTCGAGTAGTTTTTGATTACTGTTTTTTTGTAATTAGATTAGACCACAAGTTTTCGCAGATAGTTTCTTTGCAGCTTAGATTTTAAAAACAGAGTCTTGGAAACTACTCTTTTTATACTCTAGATGGAATCTGAGAGTATTATAAGTTTGCTCTAAGGTTTGTAACGCCAAGAAATAAGGCTTGGAGAAAAAAATGAATGATACAGAAGTTCATAAAATCACTCAAAAATCTCAAAACCGGATGTCCGTCTGTCCGTCTGTCCGTCTGTCCGTCCGTCCGTCTGTCCGTCTGTCCGTCTGTCCGTCTGTTCGCTCTCTAGCTTGAGAACGCGTTGAGCTAGAAAGTTCAAATTTTCTATACGTCGTTTTTGACAAAAAAGTAAGGTCAAGTTCGTGAACGGGCCAAATCGCTCCACCCCTTCTACCCCCTCCCATACAAAATTACACAATTGCGCAATTTGACAATTAACGGATTTGCTCGAAAAGTATAAAAGCTATTGGCCTGAAATTTGGAATATATTACTTTTCTGATAATATCAATCTACCATATAAAAATTATGTGTGTTCTCCCCCTCCTTCTACCACCTCCCATACAAACTGTACTTATCATGAATTACTATAAGCCAATTTACTCAGTGTGTATAAAATTTAGCGGGCTGAAATTGTGCACCATATATTTATTTAAAATTATTAGTAAGACCAAAAAAAATTAAACGATTAGCTTCACCACTTCTACCCCCTCCCATACAAAATAACCCAATTTCGCAATTTGACAATAAATGGAATTAATCGAAAAGTATAGAAGCTATTAGTATGAATTTTGGGATATATTACTTTAATAATTATATAAATCTACAGCAGAAAAATTATCTGCGTACTCCTTCTCCCTCTGCCCCCTCCCATACAAACTACACTTTTTCATGAAATGCTCTAAGACAATTTTCTCAGAACATATAACATTTATCGAGCTCATATTTTGTAATAAATACTTAATTAGTATTATCACTAAGATCAGAAAAAAATATTTGATTAGCTTCACCCCTTCTACCTCCTCCCATACAATATGACACAGTTACCCAACTTCACAAAAAATCTATTTTCTTGAAAAGTATGAATGTTACTCATCTAAAATTTAAGAGATGTCAATTTTATGATATTCTTAGTTATTTCTGAAAAAATCACTAAAGTCCCCCCACTCTTTCTACCACCTCCCATATAAACTGCACATTTTCACTAAATTTAACACATTAATTTTCTCAGCTCCTATTCAATTTTTGTAGTAAGCATTTTGTATAAAACATTTTTATATGTAGCTACTTTAGCATGATGGGGAAAAAATTAGTTCAACGCTATCACCCCTTCTAATACTCCCCATACAAAATTTCTTGGGATCACAAAAAATTCTATTTCATCTAGAGTATCGTAAGATTGCGCTTTACGCGCAATCGTAGCCCTGTTATGTTTTTAATTAAACTGTAGCAAAAATCGAGACCACTACATATGATGGACTTTAATAGACCATTAATATAGGGTGTTTCTTTTAGAGGCGGAGAGCTTTAAATTGAAATAAAATGCAGAAAAATATTTTTAATATCCATGAAATTAAATTTATTTGAAAGACATTTTTATAAAATTAATGTTTAAATATAATTTCAGGCATGTAGCTCCCGCAGCTAGCGCGTACATGGCGTAATCTGCAAGTTTAACCCTCTTCGCAGTAAATCAGACTGTATTTCGGCAATAACGTGTCGAATGTTGGCATCCAAGTGCACAATAGTTTTTAGTTTATCGGTGTAGACATAGCGTCAATACGCACGAACGAAGTGTCCAGTTAACAGGTCCATTTCGTGAAATGAATCGATCGTAAAATGATTCTTTCTGTAGATTAATTGTATCGTGCGCTGTGTGGCATGTGGCGTCCTCCTGTTAAAAGCACAGTCTCCGACATTAACGCCTTCCAATTGAAGCATGAAAAAGTTTGTAATCATGTCTCTATACCGCTCATCGTTGACTGTAAAGTTCTGCCCATCATCATTCTTGAAGTCATATGAACCAATAATTCCTCCGGTCCATAAAGCGCACCAAACGGTGACTTTTTCTGGATGTCATGGTGTTTTAACAATGGCTTCTGGATTATCATCTCTCAAAATGCAGCAATTCTGATTATTGACATAGCCATTTAGCCAAAAGCGTGCTAGATCACTGAACAAAATGTGTGTTTGAAAATTTGACTTTCAGATTACGCCAGGTACGCGCCAGCTGCGGCAAGCACATGCCCGAAATAAACATTAATTATCTTTCACATTAATATGGATATTAAAAGCAATTATCTGTATTTTATTTAAATTTAAAATTCTTCGCCTCTAAAAAAAAACACCTTATACATACATATATAAAATAATAAAGTTTCCTCCACTACAAAATAAGCACTGAAAAATTGCAGTTAAAAAAAGAAGAAGAAGAAATATATCTCTCCCGTGCATATCATTAATGAACCAAATCATAAACAGGTGCAACGCAAAAATCATAATTTTCTGTAGTTTAGTTCAAATATTGGATAAAGTTGTGTCTTGAACTCCATTGCCGGCAATTTTCCAACACTTCGATACTTTTGAATATTCTAAAATTATTCATAAATACTTATACCCCGAAAGCCAAAAGTTATAAATTTAGCTTTGGCTTTTTACCAAAAATATAACAAAATTCAATAAACATTACTTATTAAATTATACAGCTTTCCAAAAACTACTTCACTTTTTAAGTAAGAAATATTACTTAATTGAGTTTACAAACAATTCAATTAAATAAATTACTTAGTAAAAAATTGTCAACAAATCGAATTTGTCTTTATGTTTTTTTTAAACGTTTTATTAAACGTACTCCCCTTTACATATTTCATTTTATTTCCGGTAATGGCCTGTTACCGCTTCAGCGAATTCATTTTAATTTTGTACGAAATATCTAAAATTAAAAAAAAAAAAACGAGTAGAAAATATCACACATAAAAACAATGTAAAAATAGTATATTAAAAAAAAAGGAACAGAAAAAAGTACATGCTGTCTGACAAAATGACGCCTGTATGTCCTTCGGTTGGCGAAATTCGCAAAAAGTAAGCAAATTTGAAAAAGGACACAAACTGCAAAATGAACTTTAATTAGTTTTGCCAGTAGCAGAGCTGATCCCATGCCAAGCGTTCGAATTATTGTGCTTTTTCCATTTTTTTTTTTATTTGTTTCTAGTTCGAAAGGGATGCAGCCTTAAAAAGGAAATCACTAGTCCCCAAAAAGAGGAGTGCTTCGACTATTGCACAATTGTTTCTATGGATAGGGATGTGTGTGTATGTGTCGCGTTTGACAAATTCAATTAATTAGTCGCGTGTTTGAATGATTAGTGCATGATGCGAACGTCCTTTTTTCGTTCTCGAATTTTCGTTTTTTTTTTGTTTTCGTCCTTCCGATAACTGCGAACTAAAAATTGCTTTGTATCGTCGATGTGAGACGATTTGTGAAACGCAAATAGTTCGATGTATTAGTGTAAACTCGAAGAGTACAGGATTTAGTTAAACGGTAATCAGTTTAAAGGTTTTAAGCACCTATGGTGGAGTAATGTTTTTCGATGGTGACCCGGATTATCGTTGCTCGGTGAAATGGGATGTGTGTAACGCCATCAGGATGTAATTGATGATGGAAAACTGTATTGAATAGGTCTTGTTGTTGCTGTTGGTTTTTTGTTATGTAAAAGTTTTTGAAGTGAATTACGACATTCAAAGGATGGAAAATGTGCTCGAGTTGGCAATTAAAAGTATCTTTAAAATGACTCTGAATGTGGAAAAATAAACTGCACTGTCGAGACGAGATAATTGATGATCCTGGGGATTGCGGTTTGAAGAGTCTTAATGTACTGTACTGTACTGTACTTAATGTACTGAATTAAAAGATATGAATCTTCATATAACACGGTACTTTTATAACGCGTTTTCAAAATTGGAACCAACCCTTATATAACACTCCTACAACGCGGTTTCGTTAGAAATTCAATCAAACAATTATAAAGGGTTTTCCAATAAGGACTTGACAACTTTTTTTCAAAATAAAATGCAAACCATTTGAGACTTTGTTCCTTCGTGTACTTTACCATGATAAAAATGTTAAGTTTATTGAATAAATTGACAGTGACAGTTCGATGATTAATGAAAGGGTGCGTTCACAAATTGAATTCAAAGTTGTCAAGTCCCTATTGGAAAACCCGATACAACACGAAACTTATAGATTTGAAAAACCAGCAGCAATCAAACGGCGAGAATTTAGTTATCGTAGAATTATTTGATGTCTTATTTTAAGAAATATTTTTTAATGATTGTTCGAAAAACAACCTTCTCTTCCACTCTACTTCTACAATGCCACTACAGCCCAAATTGGACCTTAGCCTTCTTACCTTCAGTTTTCTAAATTTTTTTTTCTTCTTTGTTTTTGTTATTTATTGTGGAAGGGTTGTTAGCCCTTCGTAAGACCCTCTATCTACGATTTTTTTCATTTTTGTAGATTGAGGTGACCAAACACCTCACAACCTTCGCATTGTAGACTAGTATACCCACCAAGCTCCACCATAACATCTCTTCCTCTGTCTTCTTCTTTTGTATAAACTCTTCTCTGGTACAACACGCTTTTATATAACACGCAGCTTCGTGCAACTAAACTATCGAGTTGTGCAATGAATAGCTATACTGTTTTATAACACTAATTTGAACCTGTGCAAATCTTGTCTCGATTTCAATCACTGCGAAAAGAGTGGAAGACGCCAGCGATGGTAAGCTCGATGGAAAACCAATCACACACTACTGCTTATAATTTTATATTGAACCATCCCCTCCTCAGTATTATAAATAGATATGACCTTTAAAGCTACCCCTAAGATAAATTTTTTCTTGGTAAATAGAAAGTGGTAGCGATAGCACCATAGCAGTGGGGAGGGCAGACAACAGTAATGCCCTACATTAAAAATTCGAATAAATCGTATCAGTATGATTTTTTTCAAGAAACACCCCTTTCAGGCTTCGACTGGAAACATATTAAAGTGCACTTGGGGTCGCTAGATTTCAAGTAAAATCAAAATAGTTCACTTCTTAATTTCCACTCAAACTTTATTATTCGCTTTAAGAAATATTTTTAACGCGGGGAAAGCATCGTTAGCCTATGTATACATGATCTGCATTTTCTATCGAATCTGTATAGTTTGGACATAAGGAAAAGGAGCCATAGCCATATTTGCGCAAATACCTCCTGTAACTGCTGTTTCCTGAAATTGGGTCACGTTGTAATATATATTTCCCCGTGGTTCCAATTATCCAATTATCTCTTAAGAGTCCATCAGCCTCTGTTCAAGGTGTTCCATTGCAGTCGCCAGGCGTTGCCCTTATATTTTCTCTTCCACTGTAAGCATCAGTTTGTCGTATACATTTTGTGGAATATTCGTTGTGTTTCACATGCTAGTAAATCTCTTCTTCTTCATCAATGGCACTATAGCCTTAATCGGGCCTTGCCCTCTTCAGGATCCTTAACATTTTTTGTGGAAGGATTTGTTAGCCCTTCGCACAACCCTCTATCTACGAATTTTTAATTTTCGTCGATTTAGATAACCAAGGTATACCTACATCATGATGGAATTGTTCGTCAATCGGGATTTGAACTCACGACGTTCGCATTGTAGACAAACACGCTACCCACTAGGCTGAACCTAGCTAGTATGTTATGCGACAGTAAACCAGCTTTCATATTCGCGGCGTCATACGAAATTTTGCGGAATTCACTGCAAAACTATATCGCACTCCCACCATGAACACTTTTACTTTATTATTTTAATAGTAAAGTAATGTGATCGACTTGGAACAAAAAAATTTGCTACCCTGAAATTTTATTTTTTCGCGTTTCATGACTAAAATCTGCAAAAAAAATCCGTCTGTCTGTACGCCGTCCGCCGTACGCGAATGTGTACGCTCAGCGCACATTAACTCCCAAGCCCTTCAAAATAGAAAGTTTAGTTTTGGGGGATTGTAGACAGTTGCGGATCTCAGACAGACACCCATTTTGGGGGGCTTAAGGGTTCAGAGAGAGGTGCTGAGACCGTAAATTAAGAATTCAAATATCTCAACCATGGTTCCACCTAGGAAGCTGCAAATCAACATACATACATATAGAGGAGTTTGTGGGATAAACTTCAAAAATAATTTCATTTTTTTACCCATTGGAGGCCGAAAAGGGGGGACTAAGAAAAAATTGTTCGCCGAATTTTTTTTTCCAAATGATTATATCTTCGAAATTACTTACCATAATAAAATTCATATTTCGGACCCATTAAGATAGCGTACATATCCACCAGAATCAGCTTAGAGCGATGCTAATTATTGTCAGGGGGACGGTCAGGGGGGGTTCATTGCAAAGAAAAACATTTAAAAATTAATATCGCGACTATGTCTTAAGCTACATAATTGAGAATTAAATCGTATATTAAGCTATACTAGGAAATTATGGAAAAATATAAAATTTGGACGTAATAGTAAAAAAAATGGGGAGTATCTCAAAAATGGTGCACTTTTCGAAATTAGAAATCATTATATCTAAAAATTGATTACAGATATCTAATCAAAAATTTGCCAGATTATAGAACTATACATAGTTTTTAATTTTGATAAAAATTTGAAGTTAGGGGGTGTAAGGGGAGGGAGGTGGTAAGCAGAGATGTCCAAAATTTTGAGTAATTTTGTTAGGACTCTGGTGAAAGATACAAAGTTTAAATTTTGCATATGGGTACATTTATTTAGTATACATAGAAGAAAAATAATAATTTGTTCGGCAGTTGTTATAAACCGACCTCCCCAGTTTAACGTGCACAAGGGGTTTCATGTGCATTGAAATAAACACATAACCTGAAAATTTTTTAATGAAATCTTAAGGTAGAAACTTGAAAATTTGCGCGATTTGTCGACTTAATTTCATCAAGGATTATAAAATTCTTCGTACAGATTTGTTTCCACACTGCTTGCTTCCCGGCTCATACACAGCTCGTCAATTTATGTCTGCCAGCAACAATCTAATATGACGTTGACGGTTGTAAAATATGAAAATCCAACCAAAGGTTTCCGTATTTGCGACAAAGATAAATTGATGGCGGTCCTGATTGTCGAAGCAACAACTCAGTCGACAGTACACGCTCCGGGCAGGACTATCATCAGAAACAATGTCAATATTCAGCGTTTTTAATAAGTTTAGCAAATAACGATTCGATGGTATCTTCCACATCATGAATTTCTACAGAGTGATTCTCCAGCATATTCTGCGACTCTTACATTCTGTGACGCGCTGATGGCTTAAAAGCGACAAAGGGAAATAGAGGGACTGAATTACGATATCAAAAAAAAAAAAGACAGTGACGTTAAGAAATTTTCCGCAAAGATAAGCACTTTGTGAATAAAACGAACACAGCATCGCTATAGACATCCCGGCGTACTGGGTATACCATTATTCTCATGGTACCTCGCTTGCTTTCAACGGGTGTCCTTGTTCGGAATTGTCGTAATGTATGTTACCATCACCATATCGTAAATAATCCCGAAGAGACTTTAGGCTCAGCTCGGATCTCCATTTAACTTGATGCCTAAAGCGTTCTAAGCTGTTTCAGAGTTCGCTGTGATTCAGCAGGACGACAATCGCGTCTAGTGCCGCCGTCGCCTTTCGCTCCGATTCAATTAAAATAAATGTGTGTCAGACAGAGGACCAGCTGAAATTGAATTGCCCATACGATAAGCAGTTAGTCTTGATGTAAATCTGCTCAGGACACAATTAAAACTTCATCCTGCAATTATTTCGGATCCTTGGCAGAAAGATTTTTCGCCTCACATAGAAAATGTATTACTCGAAGGCAGCGAAGATTTATGGCGAAAGTCGTTAACAAATGCAATAAATAACGTCTTTTGGCTGGTCCTCTTCCTTTTCCGGGAGTCCGGGTCCTCTTCCTTTCCAATTCCCATAGTTTCCTTAACGGCAAGGTGGTCTTTTTTCAGTTATCTTTCGAAAACTTCCCCACACAAAATGATAAGGACGAAAAATATATATATATATATATGTATATAAGTCTAGGGAAGTAGTCCATGGAAAATTCAGGATCCATGCGCTAGCAATTATACGAGCCCACATGTAGAGAGGAAAGCTATCGGTGCGAATTATTCATGTGATTCCTCCATACTTTTCTCGCAAATCGAATTGTGAAATCTGCTTCGACTTAAAAACCGATAAAGCATGACATTGTGCATTTTTGCACTCGGATCCTTTGCCTGGGAGGTGTGCGGGAAATCCTCAAAAGTTTTTGTCAGGCGAGAAGACAGAAAAAGTGTGAAGAAGTTTTTCCGTCTGCCTGGATCGAAGCTTATCGACAACGCTGCATGGCGGAAGGATGCATCTCGCCATACTCACACATATGCATATCCGGGATAATACTTGTGGGAATCTTAGATCCTGGATGGTTCTGCATATGGGGTTGATGATAGTTCAATCTTATGGCTTCCGTTGCATTTGACGATATCCTGGAATTATGCAAAAAAATCTTATACTCCATATATGATTTTCGTTGCGGTGACAGCCTTCTTGATGTCGTTCCTCATAACTTTGTTTATGCGAAGTTCAAATGTCGAATGCAATGTGAGTCCGGACATCATCCTTTTCAAGAGAGAGAGAGAGAGCGGGCAGGTCTAAGCAGAGAAATATTGCAAAATTTCAACACAAATGTGAGAAATCGAAGTTATTGTAAGCTCTTAGAGCGGATTTGTCTGATGCCATCCATTGTGCAGATTTCAATGAGTGCCGCTGGATGGAAATGTTTATCGATTGGTATCGCCCGTCATGCATGTGACAGTTGCAATAAACTGTCAATATCCTTTTTTCTTATTTATGCATGTGAAAATACTGCTAAGAAAACTCCACTCCTGAATATAAAATGCGAATAAATTTGTTAATATTACAGACTTATTGTATGTAGTTTGTTCGTTGTTTGTTTTGTTCTGTTTCCATTTTAACAAGTTTTGTTGCAATAACACGGTATTGAATAATTTATGGGAGTTAATGCAGAATTAGTTTAGATTGGTCTCTTGACCCATTTATATCTATGTAGCCGATTTTATTTATTTTTATTTATTTATTAGAAACTCCAAGGCATCTGCACTGTTATTAAGTACATTACAGAAGATTTGATGTGCGAGTGAAGCATGGAGCTGACGATAGGTGCGTTAATTACTTAATGGTTGACTGTTTAGAGGTCACTCCAAGGAGGCATGAGGCCATCACTGTAGTATTCTTAGTGACAGCCTGGACTAAACAGCCACGTTTTTTGAAATATAACAAACATACTTAACTCTACAAGGAGTGCGTTCTGTTACAATCTTACATTAGGTGTACTAGAGTATTACATTGAATACAGTATACTACATCTTCCCTCTCAAGTTAAATTTTAAAATTCACAATCATACATCTTTTCGCAATAAGCTATGATATAAATAATTCAACATAAAATATAAAAATGCAACTTACTTTCGATTGTTGTAAGTATCTTGAAAATCAACTCACACTGGGTAATGCCCTTGTTATTGATGCTATGTTTTTAAGTTACTCTCTTACGCAATACACTTGAGTTTCTTCGTTCACATGAACCAATCGGTAACCTTATCCAATATGACCTTGGAAATGTGTCTTCTGTTAAAACTTGAGCTTAAGTCCACTCCTTTTCTCTCCTAACAAGCTCATTCTCAGTGAACTCATTATACTCTAGATGAAATCTGAGAGTATTATAAGTTTGCCACAAAGTTTGTAACGCCAAGAAATAAGGCTCGGAGAAAAAAATTAATGATACAGAAGTTCATATAATCACTCAAAAATCTCAAAACCGGATGTCCGTCCGTCCGTCCGTCCGTCCGTCCGTCCGTCTGTCCGTCTGTCCGTCCGTGTCCTCTCTAGCTTGAGAACGCATTGAGCTAGAAAGTTCAAATTTTGTATAATTCGTTCTTAACAAAAAAGTAAGGTCAAGTTCGTGAACGGGCCAAATCGCTCCACCCCTTCTACCCCCTCCCATACAAAATGACACAATTACGCAATTTGACAATAAATGGATTTGCTCGAAAAGTGTGAAAGCTATTAACCTGAAATTTGGAATATATTATTTCTAAGATAATATCAATCTACAGTATAAAAATTATGCATGTCCTTCTCCTCCTTCTACCACCTCCCATACAAAATGCACTTGTCATGAATTACTCTCAGCCAATTTACTCAGTGCGTATAATTGTGCACCAAATATTTATTTTAAATTGTTAGTAGGGAGGTCTACCCCCTCCCATACAAAATGACACAATTTCGCAATTTGATAATAAATGGATTTACTCTAAAAGTATAAAAGCTATAAGTCTGAATTTTGAGGTATATTACTTTCACAGTAATATTAATCTACATTATAAAACTTATTGGCGTCCTCCCTCTCCTTCCACCCCCTCCCATACAAACCACACTTTTTCATGAAATACTCTAAGCCAATTTTCTCAGAACATATAACATTTATCGAGCTCAAATTTTGTTATAAATACTTAATTAGCATTACCACTAAGATCAGAAAAAACTATTTGATTAGCTTCACTGCTTCTACCCCCTCCATACAATATGACACAGTTTCACATCTTCACAAAAAATCGATTTTCTTGAAAAGTATGGATGGCACTAATCTGAATTTTAAGGGATGTCAATTTTATAATATTACTAGTTATTTCTGAAAAAATTACTAAAATCCCCCCACTCTTTCTACCACCTCCCATACAAACTGCATTGCATTAAATTTAACTCACTAATTTTCTCAGTTCCTGTTCAATTTTTGGAGTAAGCATTCTGTATAAAACATTTTTATAGCTACTTTAGCATGATTGGGAAAACATTACTTCAATGCTATCACCACTTCTAACACTCCCCATACAAAATTCTTTGGGATCACAAAAAATTCTATTCATCTAGAGTATCGTAAGATTGCGCTTTACGTGTAATCGTAGCCCTGTTATGTTTTTCTAGTCGCGTGCCTCTATCAAAATAATACTTATTCCTTTACCTATTTGTATTTAAAACCGGTTTGATATCCTCATTAAATTTTGTTTTGAAATAAATATTTTTTGTAGGTAAGAGTGTTCTTGTTTTTCTTCCAAACTTTAAAAACTCTGCGGGTGATTGTTTAGCTCCTTTAATAGGGGTATTACGATATTCTAACTGAATTTTCCAAATTTCTGTTCCGCTGTCCATTCTTCACTATGTTGACATATTTTTTTGCTAGCCCAATTAACTGGGGATAGCATGGAGAAGTTATTACTATCTCAATATCTAACTGTGTCCAAATTGACGGAAAGTTTCCGCTCCAAATGGCATATTACCAGCAACTATTACCCTTGGGATTCAATGTACTGAAAATAACCTTTTTAAAGTGCATGATAATTTCGTTTGCCGTTTTTCAATTTAACATAAGTACGTCAAAATATTTTGAACAATAATCTAGAAATACCAAGTACGATCTACGTGCCAGTTCCAATATATCCATTTTAATTTGGCTGTATGGCATATCTGGTATAACATGAGATAATAATGTTTCTTGAATATTTTTAGTTCTATTCTTTTGACAAATTCGCATTTAGTTATCATGTTTCCTATATTTTCTTTTAAACTTGGTCAAAAGATACTTTCACGAGGCTACTTTTCATTTTTTCAATACCACAATGGGATAAATGAAGCAATTCTAACATTCCATTCCTTAGCTGCGTTGGTACTAAAACTCTTTCACACATAAAAATTAAATTAAATAAAGATCGTTTTTAAATTTCCAATAATATCTAAGATTGGCGTTGAGTGAATTCCTTGTTTTAGGTCAACCATTCTTAAGTGTTTTTTTTTTTTTGCACCCACCGCCCCCCGACCCCTCCATTACAATAATTAGCCTCCCTTTAAGCCTTCTGGTGGACCTGTATGCCACATTAAAAGCCCCAAAATATGATTTTTTGTGGTAAGTAATTGCAAAGATATAATCATTTGAAAAAAAAAATTCAGCCGACAATTCGTTCTTCGCCCCTTCTTTACGGACGCCAATGGATAAACAAATTATCTGTCCAGCTGTACTCTAAAGTTTTGTCGTTGACGATCACTTCTGCGAGAATATTCCTAAAATGCGTCGGAGGCATTGGTCAATCAATTTCCACGTAGAACAACCATATAACACACAGATTTGACGCATGCGTCAAAAACTGGCAGCTTCGTGCGAAGGGAGATAGATGAGCCTCAATATACTTTTCGGCTCCGCCGCCCATACTGACAATGCTTACGAGATAAGAAAAATCTTACACGTCTCCCACATCTTGTCCGTTAAAAACAATCGATGTGCTTGTGTTCGAACCCATGTGCATATACTTGGTTTTAAGCACATTTATTTCAAGTCCCGCTTCTTTGTATTTAAAATAAAACAAGCGAACATTTGACTCTAAGTCCGAAATTCTGACAAAATTTCGTCCTTTCAGCTTTAATAGTTTCAATGAAAATCGAAAATATGTATTTTTCAAAATTGTCCATTTGTATGGGAGGGGGTAGAAGGAGTAAGGGGATCGGGTCAATATTCCGTGATATTAATGACATCTATATCATAATGCTTTCCCCTAAATTTCAAGTCGATAGCTTAAATAGTTTCAAAGAAAAATCAATTTCTTAATATTTCGAAACTTCATGAAATTTGTATGGGAGGGGGTAGAAGGAGTGGGGGATGTAGCCCATTCACGAACTTAAAGTTACTTTTTTGCTAAAAATGACACACAACATTTTTTAGCACTATAGCTCAAAGCTTTCGAGAGTTATGCTGTAGAAAGACGCACAGACAGGCAGACAGACGGACAGAAGATCACTCGGAATCGAGGTTTTTGAGCCACAACAAATATTTCTGTACCCTTGGCAACTCTGTGCGAGCGTTATTTCTTAGCGTTACAAACGCTAAGGCAAACACAATATACTCTCAGATTTCATCTAGAGTATAATGACCAAATTTCATGTATTGAATTTCGAATTGCTTTCACAACCATCGTATTCTCTAGATCTGGCCCCCAGCGAATAGTACAGATTTTCCTATAAATGCTTAAGTCGCGGCCGAAAAAATGATTATTTTGAGGGTAAATACAAATCGTTCTACAAATGTTATAGCTAGAGCTACTCTGGAATGATTGTATCACTCCAGAAGGAGACTATGTAGATGAATAAAGATGAAAAAAATGTGTTTTTCATAGTTAGCTTCGGGAATTTCAGACCAATGTGCTATATATACTAATTGAAATATGGGTGTAAATCAGTGAGAGATGCTGGTTCGATTAGCTCCCACCAGACGTTCGAATTTCCAATACTGCACTGCACCCCTTACTTTTTTAAAAAATGAGACTCGAAAATAATGTACTGGCAACACTTTACAGCGACATCTCTTGGTTGCGATGTAGTGCTTTACAAATAACATGATTTATAATAAATAATAGATGAAAAATTTCGATTCTAATTAAAAGTTTAACAGAAAATCGTAAAATGCGATAATAGTTCATCAAAAAGGCATTAATATGATGAAATATGAAATCTTCTCAAGCGAATTTTTTCTTAGAGTTTTTATTTTTAACATTTTTATTATGTTAAAGATTTATCTTTCTTTGTATTTTCAGTATCTTCGAAAACGCATTATTAAACGAAACAATACTCTTGCCACACCGTTAATATTTAACATAAAACTGAATGTGTAAATACGAAATCCATGATCGTCATCAACCCTTAAAATTGCACTATACGAATGCAATTTGTTTGCATCTCCAATAATAACGAATCAGCCAACAAAAGTCAAAATAAATAAATCAATAACATAAATTTTTTCGTTTCGATTCAAATTCAGCTGGCCATTGCATTTTTGTATTGTTTTCTCAATTTTAATTGGCGTCAGTCATTAGCAGACTTCTAGTGAACGATAAATTCTTCTTTTTTTTCTGCATTTTATTTTCAGCCGCCATAAAAAAAAACCCAAACGAAAAAAAGCCCCGGTGTGCCCAGTCATGATTGTTTGTCTGTCGCGATTATTTGTTCGAATCCTCTGAATTGTCTATACTAAAAATTCGTAAAATACAAAAAAATATATAGCGAAAAAAAAACGATGGTGTGTTCCTTTTTATTCATTTGGCTTCTGGCTTTGCTGCTATTTATCCTCGCACTGGCTCGGATTAATAAAAAATATAAACCATCACCACCCTTGAAATAAACGAGCGTTATCCACAGGACAATCAAAACTGAAAATTTATTGGCCTATTCACGCCATAGTGTCATAGAACATGATCCCAAAAAATAAAGCACAAGTTTAATATCGTTCCCACATCACCCCCGTCTCTATTAAGGGTGAAATTCAACCAATTTTAGTTCACGGGACATAAATTAGATGCCGATGCTATGGACTAAATTCGATATTGACAAAAGCTAAATTATTACTTAGCACCAAGAGGAGATTAATAAGTCATAATATTTTTTTCGAAATTTTAATTTTCTTAACTACTTAATGCTCCATCTAAATTCTGGCTGTATACTTTTATATTCCATTACCTGGTCATACACGTTTGTTTGAAGGCGTGGGGGTATTGAAATAAGACCACACGCAGATTACATCTCGGTGCATACCTAATAGACTGTGAAAGTTTCATTACAATCGATTCAGCCATTTTCGCGTGAAAGCCGGACAGACAGACAGACAGAGAAGAATTTTATAAAATTGTTTTTCTGTTTAGTTATTGCTAAAATAAAGCATAAAACTAACTTATTGACATTTCTAAGCAAATAACAGACAGACACTACAATTGTATTTATATGTATAGATGCACCGAGATGTAATCTACGTGTGGTCTTATTTCAATACCCCACGCATTCTACCCCCTCCCATACAAAGTTACTCATTTTCAAAAATCTATAATAATCAAATTTTCTTGAAAACATTTGGAACAAATCATTTGAAATTTAGAACATATTATTTTTGTCATAAACGTAATCTAGGGTAAACAAATTATTTAAATACCCCCCCCCCCCCCCCCCAACTTCCACCTCCACCCATATAAACTTCACTTTTTGATGAAATAATCTAAGCCAATTTTCTCAGTACGTATAAATACTTAATTAGCAACAATTCCACGACAAATCGATTTTCTTGAAAACTGTGAATGTTACTGATCTGAAATTTAAAATATATCATTTGCATGATGATTATAGTTGTTTCTCGAAAAAATCTCTGAAAACCCCGCACCTCTTCCACCACCTCCCATACAAACAGCACTTTTTCATGAAATACTCTTAGCCAATTTTCTCAATACGTATAACTTCCATCGAGCTAAAATTTTGTAATAAATCCTAAATTAGCATTATTATTAATATTGGGGAAAAATTAACCGATTTGCTTTACTCCTTCTACCCCCTCCCATACTATGTGGCACAATTCCACGATTTTACGAAAATTCGATTTTCTTGAAAATTGTAAATGTTACTGATCTGAAATTTAAAATATATCAATTGCATGGTGATTATAGTTGTTTCTCGAAAAATTACTAAAAAACCCCACTCCTTCTACCACCTCCCATACGAATTGCATCATTAAATGCTATAAGTTTCTCAGTACCAAATCAATTTTTGAAGCTTAAATTCGGTACAAAACGTTTTGAAAACTACTCTAGCATGATGTTAAACAAATTAGTTCAGTGCTGTCACCCCTTCTACCACAAAGATTTCGATTTCATCTAAAGTATCGTATGATTGGGCTTCACGCACAATCGTGGTCCTATTATGTGTTTAAGCTTAATGTTATTTTATGTTGGCTTTCTTTTAATTAACACAAGCTACAACTATACACATGTCCTTAACGCTCTTCAATACGTATATGATCTCAAATCACGGGATTGATTTGATCACGAGCGTGTCCCATACAAATGCGAATATCGTGGTTTCATTCTAAATAATTTATGGTTCTGATTCCATCAAAATACAAAGCATTGTCTTGAAAGAGTCATTAAACTAATCAGATTACATGTCCCACATAATTTATTAGTAACTACATTCTCAAAAATTGCTTATTTTGCGATTCTTACGCGGACAAAATCGCGGGCTATCGCTAGTCATTAATATAATGTCTAGGTTTGTTTAATTTGGCTAAATTAAGTTATGCGTAAGATTCATAAAAATAATAAATTAAGAATTTTTTTAAAATTATTTATTTGCATCCACTTATTCTAATTGTGCTTCAGAAGTACTAGCTAGTACGTCCTTGGAATCTGTATAGTCTTCTAGGGCATATTTGACTCTTTGCGTTGGTACGTAGTGATTGGTAAGCTACGATCCAGGGACTGTTTCGAAATAGCCCTGTAGTGAAGTTGTTAGGGGTCTCCGCGACACTGTATGGAAGGTACCGGTGTACCGGATGCGAGCCTCCGGTTAGATTTTCATGAAATTTGGCTCCCAAATAGTTGAGATGTATGGCACCGCCACCCACTCCGGTATAACTCTTGAAAAACATGATACTGATCGGTCAGCTCGTGGCCGTGCAAGTGTGAAGCTCAAGAAGTACCTACTGTAATCGGCGTTAACTTTGAACCAGTAGTTGCCCCCCTGGTGGGTCGATAGCCATTCGTGCAGTGCTTCCGGTGGATAAAGAACTCCCCGATGATCACCAATATGGGTTATGCTCTTGAAAGTCGACGGGAGATCTTTCGGTCTAGTTGACAAAATATTGGAACTTATGTTTCTACTTCTACAATGGCAGCCCAAATCCGACCTTAGCCTCCTGACATTCAGGTTCCTTATCATTTTTTTATTACTTATTGTGGAAAGGTGGTTAGCCCTTCGCACAACCCTCTATTTACGAATTTTTCATTTTTCGTAGATTGAGGGGACCAAGGTATATCCAAGCAGGCAATGTGATGGAATTATAAATTGCGTCGACCGGGATTTGAACTCACGATCTTCGCATTATAAGACCAACACGCAACCCACTAGGCTACACCATAGCTGGAACTTATGTTTAGAGAATTAATTCGAAGGTATATGTTCATTCTCTTGATACTGCAAACGCTTTTTACAAAGTTTGGCATGAATATCTGTTAGTTAAGCTAACGGCCATCCAACTTAACGCTAATCTAATCTGAAAATTTTCCCGCGTTGCTTACTCCTCGTTCCCAATCGGTTCCAATCCCCCAAAGTTCTATTTCATTTTTCACTTTTCTCTTCATTTTTAACGACCTTCTGCCGTCTCTTCACGATTCAGTTCATAGTTCCACTGCCATCCGTAGTCTAAACAGCATTTATATCATATTTCAGCCTACAGCGGAATTACACAAGCATTGAGTTTTTCCAAAACTCAGAAAGTTATATTCGGTCGCTGAACTCCAACCCCTTTTTACTCCAGGAATGAGCCAAAATAAATAGAGTAAATTTCAATACCTTTAAGAAACACGTGATGTAAATGTTCCAGCGTTGTCTTCTTCTACATTTAGCACAATTCTCTTCTTTAGGTTGGGGCACCTAAGACTCACCTTACGTTATTCAAACGTATCGAAAGTCAAGCAGTCCGACTAATTAGAGAAAAAAACAATAAAACTTCTATCGACTATCGCAGAAATATCGGGATATTCAGCATTTACTATTGCTAATTCCATGTTTATGTAGTGCAGATCTTTATCCCCGAAAGCGTATACCATCAAATCAAAAGTCTTCAATTCAGGACGCATTAGCTACTACCATATATGCGTCATTTCCATCAGTCTCCTCTTAAATTCTGAGAGAAGTCAAAAATTTTCCTCTTTCTGTAGTGGTGTAAGTTATACTCGGTGCCTTAAAACTAAGCCCATAGGATATAAAGAAATTTTCCTCCTCATATTGGTGGGCCATTGCTTTAATATACGTAAATGCTTGATCATTGTTTCAGTAGTATTTGTTTTGACGTATCTTCTTACGAAAATCGTTTATTTTCTTTCTCTTTAACTATTTGACGAGTCTTTTTACGCAGTTGTTGCTGCCAGCTAGCAAGAACTAAACTTATTTTATTCTACAAATTTTATCAGGTGAGAATTTTCTCAATTGTGCGTTACTTCTTGACTTAATTTTCGCCACAAAACGTTTCACATAAGAACTAATTTGTCTTTTCGAATTCCATCAAAACACCCCGCAATGAACATCTCAAAAACTTCTTGAATAATTGAAATTTTCGACAAGTTTTCAACAACTATACTTCTTTAATGTCCTGTTCCACTCGAAAAAACACAAAAGAAAACATCTTGTCTGAAAAGTTTTTTCGGTGAAAATTTTCCGCATTTCCCTAGCAAATTACACCTCATGGAGTTTCCTCTGTGCGACACAAGCAACTTGAAACATTTTCAATCAACAAGTAACTGCATCGTTATCAAAGTAAGAGTATTGCACGGAAATTGTGTCCGTGTCATCAATGAAATGAATTCAAATTGTTTGGGAGCTTTCACGAGGATTATACGACTTACACACTCGTATCTATATGTAGCTATGAGCTCGTATATTTGAAACTTTCCGAATGAGCATTTCCGTTTCTTTGTCATCGAAGAAAATGTTATCCTTGACGACAAGAAGTTATATCCTCATCGTTGACGATAACACCATCGCATTTTGATGGCTAGGAAACAATTACATCTGCCTTTTCGTTATACTCTGGCATCAATAAAGTATCCAAATAAAGCAAAGCTCCTATCACAACTGTACGATCCTTTTCGGTAAAGTTGAAAGGGATAACCTGCACAACTTTCAATCTTCTAATAGAGCAAGAGGTCTTATTGTTGTCGTAACTCGATGACTGTGTGCGCCGTCCATAAAGAAATCCTGAAAGCAAATAAGACTTCGCACGACGACAGCCGCCTCTTGTCTAGAATAATAAAAATTTCTTTACTTATTACTCGGATGGTGAAGGTATTACACTTTGATTGCCTTTTCGTCGGGACGAAGTATTCAGAAACTGCTCGTACCGAGCCCCGGCCATCCTCCTTTGCTCCCATCTGTCGATCCATCAGGATAATGTTTTACGAGTTGGCATTGTTTTGATTTTAGAGATTTCAGGTCGATAATGAACTTCACCTGGAATTTAAATTGCCTCCGCCGGGTAAATATCGTGGCGTTTTGGGGTGTTAACATCTCGCGTTAATGACAAGGATCAAATATTTCGGATACCTTGAACTGACAACGCGCTGATGCTGACGGAATTACTAATTCAAAGGGATTTCGAAATGGGGAAATTAGGCAAAATATTTACGGCAATGAAGTTTTTTTCGAGTCAGTTGAATAATAATCGTGTTTAATTCTCAACGTATACATATATTAATATTTACTAGCTAACTTAGCTAGGTGTTTCCTAGTAGTTAGCGTGTTGGTCTACGATGCGAAGGTCGTGAGTTCAAATCCCGATCGACGCATATTTCAGTACACTGCCTGCTTGAGTATACCTTGGTCACCTCAATCTACGAAAAAAATGGCAAAGGGCTAACAACCAATCAGGTCAGAATACCACGGCCCGCCTTTGACTGTAGTGTCATTGTAGAGTAAATGTTAATATTTACTGGACTTCTGCTCTTCAACCTGGAATACAAAAGTTCTTTTTGAAATGTAACGTCATTTCCCGGCTACCTGATAGAGAAAATGGCTTCAAAATTCGACAAGTGTCCTTAGCGTGATAACTTATTAATAGTCGTAATCAATCTCATTTTCTAAAATATCTGTAATACAGATTTTTGTTCCCGACAACTTTTACGGCTGGTCTAGCTATACGTGTCAATATTTTCAAATAAATCATGAAAGATTGATTTTAGATTTAATTCAGAACGTGACTGCGGTCATAAAAAGGGGATAAGTTGTTGTGCGGTATTGCCGTACATCTTCTTTGCCAAACTTTTATTAAAATAGTTGACTTCATGAATTTTCTATAAAACTAATGCATAATGATTTATGCGGCGAAACTTTTTAAGAAATTCATTTCAAGCAATTTACGATGAGACATTGAAATTTACGACCAGACGGTTACTAATGGCAACATTAATTTTTTTTTTTTAATCTTTTTCATATTATCCTTGACATCGAACAAATAGAAAATTGTACCCTACCAAATGGCATTTACAGTGCATATATCCCCCCAACCGAATAATATTTATCCTATTTCAACTTCAACCCATTATTTATCGACCAGCGACGATTCTTCCCGAAATTATAGCCTATGTTACCCGTCCCTGATCGGGCGGACTACCATGAGAATTCTGGCCACTATCATGACCGGCCACACATAAGTAATATATGGGACATTCCTTGCCCAAAACTTAACCACAAGAATTGATTCCGCACATTCGATAGAATGCAGAGAGAATCACCCTGCATGCACCATGCAGTGTGTCCTTTCATTCCATTTCCGTCATATGCTCCAATGAATCTCTTGGCTTCCTGGCAATGTTCCATGTGCTCGAAATCACGTTCTGTGAAATATTTCTTCGATGCCATATTTTCTAAACTGTTGAATAAATCCGAACGGTTTTCCAAGAGTTTCAATATAGTATCCACCCTGTTGTCTCCTGCAAATATCCTTGATGTCTGGGCAGAAGGAGGATGCTACATATGGCTGAGAAAAGACTTCACATCATCCCATCCGTAAGATCTATCTCCATGGCCCAATGTATCCGAGAAGAAGAATTGGAACAAGAGACTGCTCCCAAGTTCCCGGGCTTGCAACGGTTGGTACTTTATCTCTACAGACGAATCGTAGAAATCCAGATCAGAACATGGACTCAAAACGGGTGGTGGTAGAGAATTATAGGGTGGCAGCAGAATATTTTTTCCATCCATTTGGAAAATCAAATTCCATTAAACAAATTACAAAAACATGCAAACTCGTGAAAAAGCCACTCGATTTCGGTGTGGGACGATTACGAACCAAAATGCTGTCACGGACGACGGTAATTCACCCTGTCGAATTTTTCCTTTTGGCTGTTGCCAGCCCAGCTTAAAGGGGTGGTATGCGAGTAATTTCAGATACACAGAGCAAAACTCGATAGGAAAGAAAACGCCGATTGAACAAGATAAAATGCTTGGACTTATGTTTCATATTAAATTCGTATTGAGATCGCATTATCCTTGAATAGTCTTCTGCACTAGTGCTGTAAGTAGAAGAATCCAGAGAGATGTGTATTTTACGATCTGGATTTTTTTTATTATGATTCATTGCTTAGTGCTGCATAGTCGAGTGGGTGATTTGTAGTATTTTTAACGATTTTTAACTAAAAAGAAATGTGTTTTTGTGCGTTTGATAGGAAAAGGATTGCAATACAACAAGTCTGGTATTTGTAAAACAACAGAACTATTGATTAATCTGGTCTGTACTTATGCTCGATAAATTGCGATAACCTGTTATGTCTGCAGGGTAAGAATTTTTCGAACTTTCCCCTCCCCACTATAATACGTTTGCATTTATGAGGATAATTGCATAAAACTATGAAAATATACGTAAGGTCTACCCTCAGTGACACCCAGTTGCGAATGAATTTTAATATTTTGCTTTAAATATTTTCTACAAGCTATTAATTGCGCAAAATGTGCTTTTTCTTCTCTATTTCATCTTTAAACATAACAGGGCTACGATTGCGCATAAAACGCAATCTTACGATACTCTAGATGAAATAGAATTTTTTGTCATCCCAAGAAATTTTGGATAGGGAGTGTTACAAGGGGTGATAGGATTGAACAAATTTTTTCCCCATCATGCTAAAGTAGCTATAAGAATGTTTTATACAAAATGCTTATTCCAAAAATTGAATGGGGACTGAGAAAATTAGTGAGTTAGATTTAGTGAAAATGTGCAGTTTGTATGGGAGGTGGTAGAAAGAGTGGGGGGATCTTAGTGATTTTTTCAGAAATAACTAGGAATATTATAAAATTGACAACTCTTAAATTTCAGATCAGTACCATTCATACTTCTCAAGAAAATCGATTTTTTGTGAAGTTGTGAAACTGTATCATATTGTATGGGAGAGGGTAGAAGCAGTGAAGCTAATAAAATATTTTTTTCTGATCTTAGTGATAATACTAATTTAGTATTTATTACAAAATGTGAGCTCTATAAATGTTATATGTTCTGAGAAAATCGTCTTAGAGCATTTCATGAAAAAGTTTAGTTTGTATGGGAGGGGGTGAAAGGAGAGGGAGGACGCAAATAATTTTTCTACTGTAGATTTAAATCATTATGAAAGTAATATATCCCAAAACTCAGACTAATAACTTTTATACTTTTCGAGTAAATTAATTTATTGTTAAATTGCGAATTTACGTCATTTTGTATGGGAGGGGGTAGAAGGGGTGAAGCTAATCGTCTAATTTTTTTTCGCCTTACTAATAATTTTAAATAAATATTTGGTGCACAATTTCAGCCCGCTAAATTTTATACGCAGTGAGTAAATTGGCTTAGAGTAATTCACGACAAGTACATTTTGTATGGGAGGTGGTAGAAGGAGGGGGAAGACACGCATAAATTTTTGTCGGTAGATTGGTATTATCATAAAAATAATATATTCCAAATTTCAGGCCAATAGCTTATATGCTTTTTGAGCAAATCCTTTAATTGTCAAATTGCGCAATTGTGTCATTTTGTATGGGAGGGGGTAGAAGGGGTGGAGCGATTTGGCCCGTTCACGAACTTGACCTTACTTTTTTGTCAAAAACGACGTGTACAAAATTTGAACAATCTAGCTCAACGCGTTCTCAAGCTAGATAGCGAACAGACGGACAGACGGACAGACGGACAGACGGACAGACGGACAGACGGACAGACGGACAGACGGACAGACGGACAGACGGACAGACGGACAGACGGACAGACGGACAGACGGACAGACGGACAGACGGACAGACGGACGGACGGACAGACGGACATCCGGTTTTGAGATTTTTTAGTGATAACATTAACTTCTGTATCATTCATTTTTTCCTCCGAGCCTTATTTCTTGGCGTTACAAACCTTAGAGTATAAAAATCATAAGAGAATTACGTTTGCGTCCAGATAAAATTGAAATTTTAGTGACTTTATTAGAAGGAATGATTTTCCTGCCATATCAATACCCTACTTACCATATACGACATATGATGTACTTTATGTCTAATTAGAGAAGTAGTGTGACTTTTGTATTGCAAATTGCAAAAAGAGTGCAGAGACTTGAAATGTAATTAAGATCGGTACGACTTAAATCTCAAATCAGTAACCTTTATGCTTTCCGAGAAAATCGAACTTGTTTTCTCATATCTCACTACAATTACTGCCAAAATGCTTTGTGTTACATTTGAACTGCAAAACGTTGATAGCTACTAACAAATATCTGCCAATGAGTCGAGCGCAACTGTATTATTCTTGGGAATTCAATACATATTTTAGAGTGGTTAGGAGATTCTAAGTGAAAGGCGGTTCTTGGGCAGGGTTAATATCTGTTATTTAACACTTAATTACGATCACGGCCAATAGCACCAAAATACTGAATCAATATTTCATTCGTTTATTTATGCAAGTTTGGGTTTGTATGGAGGGGGTGCGATAGAAGTGATGGGTAGATTTTAATAATTTTTTAACTAATTGCTTGAATCACGTTCAAAATTCGCTGTATTGAATGTTACTTTTATCTCTCTCTCTACAATGGCGCTACAGTCCAAATCGAGCCTTGGCCTCCTGACCTTCAGGTTCCTTAACATTTTTTCATTATTTATTGTGGAAGGATTGTTAGAACTTCGCACAACCCTCTATCTAAGAATTTTTCATTTTCGTGGATTGAGGTGACCAAGGTATACCCAAGCAGGCAGTGTACTGGAATTATGCGTCGACCGGGATTTGAACTCACGACCTTCTCATTGTAGAGCAACACGCTACCCACTAGGCTACACTCTAGTTAGTTATGAACGAAGTAAATTCCATGAAACTCGGTACCTTTCTTGAAACCAAATATTTTTATAGGAGGGGATAGAGCAGATGAGGGAACCGTAAAATTTGTGATGCAGAAGTATTTCGTTTGCCTTGAATGATCAAATCAATCGAATTCCTGTTAAGACCCCCTATAGGGGCATAGCACAGAAATAACTCTCTTCCACAAGGCCCGATCCTGAGCATCGGCCTTAAGCTGTTGCCAGAACTTGTTTATTTCTTTGGCCTCCTGCTCAACAGCTCGCTTCTGGTTTCCTCAAAGTGCGACCGATCCACTCCCACTTTCGTCTTTGAATCTCAATGGTTATTTTAGTCCACAGTTTCTTGGTAAGTCGAACGGTCACTTTCCACATAGTACACACACATATACAACACAAATGCGTCAAAAACTAGCAGCTACGAGCGAAGGGAGATCCCTCTTAACCTCCAGAAAGGAAAAAGGATACCGAAGGCCTGACAAGCTTTATTTAGACGAACCTCAATATTCTTTTCGCCTCCGCCGTCAATGTTGACAATGCTTCCGAGATAAAAATCTTGCACCTCTTCCACATCTTTTCCGTTAAGAATAGTCCGTGTGCTTGTGTTCGAACCCATGTGCATGTACGTAGTTTCACGCACATTTATTTTCAATCCCACTTCTTTGCATTTAGAATGCAACGAGCGAACATTTGACTCCGAGCCCGAACGGTTATGGCCAAGCAATCACACGTCATCAGCATAATCAAGGTGGCTTAACATGTTAAATAGTCTTCATTGATAACCTTTACTTTCCCCACCTTCCAGTGCAGCTTTCAATATGTCATTTATTACCACCAGAAACAAGGCTGGTGATTATATGCAGCCTTGTCTGACACACGTTCGCACAGATAAGCTCTCGGACAGCTCTCCTCTATGCAAGACGCGACACCTTGCATCTTCGTAGGATTCTTTAATCATAAGTATGACCTTATCTGGAATAATCTCGCTTAACGCTGTCGAAAGCCTTCTCGAAGTCCACAAACATGAGATGTAGTGACGAACCCATTTCTGCTGACTAATCCAATATTATCCGTAGGGTATTTGTGTGGTCGGTACAAGACGACCCTTTACGGAATCCAGCCTGATAAGCTCCGAGAGTGCTCTCTACGACATCACTTATCCTATTGAGAATTACCTTAGCCATAATTTTTGATACGGCATTAAGTAAGTAGACGTATACCACGCCAATCGCCACAATCCCGAAGGTCGCCCTTTGTCGTCCCCATTGACCGAATGGCGGAAACTATCTCTTCCTTATCTGGGGGATCGTCCCTAATAGAGGATTGTTGCGGTAAGATGTTTGGTATTTGTTCTGTATCTGGAATATCTTCCTCTGACAAGATGTTTAAAATATCAGAGAAGTATTTCTTCCATCGCCGCACATGGTGTTCACTCATCTTACGGAGAATTCCGTTGACATCTCTCACCAGGTGGTTGGCGGTGAAATTTCTGTTCGTCAACTGTTTCATGATTTTGAATAGTGAACCCATACCCCCAAGGTAAGCCGCAGATTTTTGATCTTTGTTTGCCAGATCTTTAATGGCCTTTCTCTTGTCGCGTCTAACAGCCTTTTTAAGCTGTATATGAGCATCGCGGTAGCTCTGCCTCAGGTCGAGCGTTCGTTGGTTGACATCGGGTTGAGAGATGACGGCCAATTTGGCTTTTTTCCGATTGCCAACCTTGTCCCATGTGTCTTGCGACATCCAGGGTCTCTCACCGCTTTGCACATATCCCACAGATTCTTCAGCACTAGTTAGAAAAGTCTTTTTGGTTGCCTCCCAATTGGCGTCCAGTGCGCGCATTTCATATTCACCCAATGTGGATGACTTTTCGCGTAGAATAGTGGTGTATTCGCGTTTTTTGTTGGGATCTCTGAGTTTATCTACATTAAGCTTGCGCTTCATTTGAAGAATTTGTGGTCGTCGGATAGCTGCTGTACACAATCTCAAGCAGGCAACCACCAAGTGGTTATCGCTCCCCACGTCAGCTCCACGTTTCGCTCGCACATCGAGGAGACATCTTCTCCATCGGCGACTTATAGCCAAATGGTCGATCCGATTCTGAGTAACACCATCAGGGGAAACCCTAGATGTTTTATGATGACTCTTGTGTGGAAAAAGGGTCCCTCCGATGACCATTTGCCGAGTACTATAAAACTCCAAAAATATTTCCCGTTTTCGGGTCTCTTAATCCAAGGTCGTGACGCGTCGACCCAAGGGTCACCATGCCTCCCCATGACATGTTCTAATCCAGTGTTGTCTGATCCAACTTGAGTGTTCATATCTTCTGAGATGACAATAATATCACCTCTTGGAACACATTCGAAGGTAGCACTCAGTTGGCTATAAAGCTCCTCTTTGTCACCAGATGTTGCGGTATTAGTTGGTGCGTAGCATTGCAAAATTATGACGTTTCTGACACAGGTCCTGAACCTGACGACGATAATCCTATCCGAGATTAGTTCCCAGCAAATGAGACTGTTTCTCGCTCTCGGTGCAAAGACAAACGCCACGCCATTTTTGGCTTCACTTTCAGGGCCAATGTACAAAATAGTTTTTCCATTAAGGGTTCGTTCTTCTCCTGATCTTGTCCACCTGACCTCGCTCAAGCCCAAGATTTGGATGTTATAGTGCTCCATTTTACGGTCGATCACTGATTGGCGGTGCAAGGGCCGAGTAACCCCAGCTCTTCCCCCGTCATTGAATGTTCGAACGTTCCAGGAGCCAATCATAGTCTGTTTTCGAATGCCAAAAGTCGTTACCGTAGAATCAGTCCGTACCCGAGGCGCTGTATCCGTTTCTCGTATCAGTTAGGTCTGAAGATCACGGGTGATAAGCCCATGACCCAGTGAGTGTTCATTTGCCATTTTTAGGGCAAGCAGGACTGGCTGTGGTTGAATTGTACAGCCCCTATCCCACAGGGAGATAGGTAACTCAGGTCCGTGGAGTCGCTAGTCTCCAAAGATAGTTGCAAGAATTGGTAAAACCTCATCCTACAACTACCCCCTTGCAGAGGATCTCAATATACTGCATAAAATTTATTTGTGTCATCCTCTTCCTTCCACCACCTCCCATACAAACTGTACTTTTTCATGAAATACTCTAAACCAATTAACTCAGTGCGGATAAGATTTATCGAGCTGGAATTGAGCACTTAATATTTATTTGGATTTATTAGTAGGACCAAAAATTATTAGACTATTAGCTTTACTCCTTCTACCCCTTTTCATACAATCTAACACAATTTCTCAACTTTACAAAAAGTCGATTTTCCTGAAAAGTATGAATGCTTCTGATTTATTTATTTAAAACAAGTCAAAAGCGTAATGTTTAAAGTTATTTCTGAAAAAGTCTTTAAAAAATCGCGCCTCCTTCTACCACCTCCCATATAAATTGCACAATTTCACTAAATATAATACACTAATTTTTTCAGTACCATTTAATTTTTGAATCCTAAATTATATAACATTTTGATAGTAACTTTAGCGTGACGAGAAAAAATTAGTTCAATGTCGTCAATCCCTGTACTACTCGTACATCCCCTGCAAAATTCCTTTAAATCAAAGTCCTGTTATGTTTTTCGTTAAAATTTTGTAACACGTACGCAACAATGAAATTCCTCTGTAATTTTTGCAACGCAGGCGGTAACCCTTTTCGTTTATAGGACATATAATGCTTTTCCGCCAGTCGTCGGGTAATTTTTCAGTTGCCCAGATTTTAACAATTAATTTAAATATTCGACTGGTCAACTCTGCAGGTATTCCGTCAATTTTGGGTGCCTTGTTCGATCTTAAATTACTTGCACAAGCTATACAAATCTTTAGAACCATGCACAAGACCTCAATTTCCATCAACTTTGAAAAGTAAACTGATATTTTACTAAAACTCTATCTCACTTCATTTTTTTTTTTTTCATGATCAAAAATATTAATAAGCTCGAATAGGTCTAATAAAATTTCAAATGGCTTCAAACATACACCAAAATAAGGAATTCATTTCCGCATAATGAAACCTTCAGTCTAAAATAGTGCGACCTTTTGTTACGCTCAATTGCTTCTGAATTTCCCTTGCACCACTTCTCCTTCCAAACAATTTAAATGATTTTCTTCTTCTTTTCATGTTATACCCTCTTATTTAAATGAAAAGCGGCTTTGGCTTCAATCACATAATTAAACGCCCGAGAAAAAGAAAAGAAAATGAAAAATCCCTTTGAAATGAAAACCTCATTTTCCCGTAAATGCTTAAAAGCTTCCTAAAACAATTCGAATACGGAACATGCTGTTAAAAGGACAAAATAATTGACTCCACCGAAGGAGATTCGTGGTGGTACAATATTTAGAGATGAAAAGTCAGATTTCACCCCTTCATTTTTTTTTCGCCTTTCATAACAAGCCCTCCGCCAAAAATCGAAAGGACGAAACTCGTCAGTATTCCGAACAAGAAAAGGACTGCAGTATTGCGAAGGCAATAACCGAATGGGGAATGAGCGAATTTTTGCCAGCACCGCAGATTTACGCAAAACGATAAACAGCCACACGATGTATGGCCAAAAATGTCCTATTTGTCACATTTTCCATGTCCTTTTTTATTTGCTCGTATTTATATATGAGCTTATCTTACTTCATCCTTTTGTATTATCCGTTATCTATCAGGGTATCAGACTATATCCGTTCGGAATGTATAAAGGATACGCCAGTCAGTCAGACGGTTGGTGTCCATTTTCATACCTCCCCTGGGCTCCTTGCGGATGTCGGTCTGAAAAAGCAGTCGTGGTTGTTGATGCGGACTACAACCGCTCCTCCATCCCTTCTCATCCCGTCGTCTTGACTCAAGTAATTCTGACGAAAAGATATTTGAGAAAAGGATCTTTGAAGAATATAAAAAAAGGACGAGCAAAATATCTAAAAAAAAATAAAAACGGAAACGTCTTGAGAGCAACTGAATTTTGTTTTACAAGCGGATTAGTCATTTCGGGGGCACCCTAGCATTTCACGGTGGATAGCAAAAATAAAGACGCTAGGTAAGAATCGAGAAACCGAAACCTTCCTGCTTCCCTGGCCAATTTTTAATTCTTTTCCTTCTGTTTTTTTTATTATTATTAAATAAAGATAAAATTGGCTTATGAGGCAAAAAATTGGCTAATGGAATCGTTTACGGGGACCCTCTACCGAAATTCATATTTATTTTTTTCTTTTGCCTTAAGTTTAAGGAATTCTTCGAGTTTTTCTTTTTATTTTTTCCCAATTTGTTGGGAAGGGGCAATGTTTAAGATGAATTATTGATATTTTGTGAAGCATCATCATTAATTGCTATTTATCAAGCTCTTGAAAATTAATAATTAGAAATTTTTATTGAAAAACGAGCTGCTAAAAGTGATTAATTTCATGGGAATAAATTGATTTTCTTAAATGCTGGAATATTTTAAACGTTATTCTTTGATAATTGTTTGATTCAAGATGAGTTATGATCTTAAATAAAAGTTTAGTTTCAAAGAAATATTTTTGTGTTGGTCCCTGAAGGGATAAGTTAAAATTTTTAAGACTTTTAGCGTTTATATTGACCGGTGAAAATGTGTAATTATTTATTTTTTGTTGCTTTCAGGATTGGTCCTATCAAGGTACAATGGAGTAGTCGTGCCAGGTGGCATGGCCTAACTTAGAAATTCATGATTGGTGTCGTCTGACGAAAACCCACATAGCAGAAAAATTCTTATTTATGGCTCTTCTGTACTTTTCTTCACTGGCGTAAATAGCACCCCCGCTGACTCCGCGTTTCAAGAATCCGACAGGGTTCAAGGGCGGTGGTACCTAAAGGAAGTTCAAAGCAAGTTATAGAACTTCTTCTACATAAGCGTGTGAATCTTTTACCCAGACAAAAACAATACTTTTGTGATTCTTCTGAACGAACAATTTTGTACATTTTGTTCTTCCTTTTATTAAGAATTTCAATCGTTTTTTGTTAGTTTTTGGTATCTTCCTCCAGTGATTTTTCAGTCTGAATATTTTATAAATTTCAGACATTACGAATTATATTTTACTTACTTACTTATGATGGTGCTACAGCCCAAATCGAACTTTGACCTCCAGAATACTTCGCCTGCGCCCATCTTGATTCAGTGACCGCGTCTCCCAGTTTGCGAATCTTAGCAGTAATTTGTTGTCTGCGTCAATCGAAGCCTGCCAGCGCTTCCGTGGCTTTCCGACCGGTCTTTGTCCGTTTCCCTTTTATTGTGCGTTTCGGAATTCTTCCGTCATCCATCCGTTCCACATGACCAGCCCATAGTAACTTCTTAAATTTTATGAGGGTTGACACTTCTGGATTGACAAAGATGGCATACAATTCCCTATTGTATCGTATTCGCCAAATCGAGTCTTCCCTCACAGATCCGAGAATTCTTCTGAAGACCTTTCTTTCAAAGGCGTTAAGTAGTTTTTCGGACGCCTGAGTTAATGTCCACGTTTCGCTGCCATAGCATAGCACATTGTTTTATACTCGAATTTTTTTAGTTTAGTTTTCCAGTGTACGTCCTTGTTTTTGATTATTGGAAGTACCAAGAAATACGTCTTATTGCCATCATTATCCTTCTTTTGATTTCGACGGGTTTGCTACTATCCTTTATATACCCCTAGGTATATAAAGTTATCTACGTTTTCTATGTTATAGTCTCCTACTGTAATATTTTGCCTGATTGGCGTCTTTTTTCTAGTTTATGTCATAACGAAGTCCAACTTCTCTTGCTACCGAATCAAGATTTACAAATACCTCTTTAGCACTCTCCAGAGGTCTGGCAAGGATATGTATATTGTCGGCATATAGTATGAGTTGTGTGGAATTGAAGCATAGTGTTCCCTTGGTGTCAACGGGAACTTTCCGAACAACATATTCGAGTGTCAAGCTGAAAAGCATTGGTCCAAGGCCGTTGTCCGTTTTAGAACTGGTAGCCATATCATTTTCTACTCTGACTTGTGACAAAAACTAGGCCATTGTCATTCGTGTAAGCCGAACCAGTTTCGGTGGGACTCCAACCTGCAACATGATTTTATGCATTACACGCCTGTCGATACTGTCGTATGCTTGCTTGAAGTAACAAATACTAGTGCACATCAATATTATATTCCCAGTACTTTTCCAGCACCTGTTTAACTGAGAATATCTGGTCCGTGGTCGATCGTCTAGCTCTAAATCTGCCTTGGTATTCACCAATTACTTTGTCAGCATAGGACTTAATTGTCTTTTCTAGAATTTTCGTCAAGATCTTATAAGACGTGCACATTAAAAATTTTCCTTGATATGTTTCGCAGCAGAGTTTGTTGGGCATATGATGCTCTTGCGCCAATCTCCAGTGTTTCCTGCGTCCATATGTCCGTGACTAATCTATGTATGATATGTGCTATGCAGGTGTCGACGGTTTTGAGAAGCTCAGCTGGAATGGATCACTGCCTGGCGTTTTGTTTTATGAGTGGTGCCTCAGGGCCGTTTTTACTTCTCCGAGTGTGGAAGGACTTAAAGCGGATCCCTCATAAGCTATAACCTCAGTTGTACCTTCTATTATGTCTGCTGCTTCCATTTATTCGGGTGATGGGCTCGGATTGAGGAGTTGCTCGCTGTATTATGTTCATTTTAGTCTTATATCTTCCGCACTACTTGGAATATTCCCTTCTGCATCCTTGCAGAGGGTCGTCTTCGGTTGGTATCCCTCTTTCATCCTTTTAACAAGGGAATACGCAGCTCTTGTGTTGTATAATTTAAAATTTTCGTCCATGTTTTTAATTTCGTCATTATTGAACTTCCGTTTTTTTTTCTGCATATTTTGTTTGCAAATCGTCTCGATCTCATTATACCATATTTGTCCTGTTTGGCTCGTGTCGTCCTTTCCGTTAATATTTTGTAAGCTTGATTTTTTCGCTCTAAGGCATCTTAGCATTCGTTGTCGAACCAATCATTTCTTTTGCGCCGGGTTTGTTGTCCTATCCCCTCCTCTGCGACAGATGCCACATTTTTTTTATTGGTTTATTGGGGTTGGTGTTCAACATTGTCACAAAGTGTCTCACCAAGACTGATACATATTTCGCAACTATTTTCTTGTCTTTAAGTTATGCTATGTCGAACCGGTAGTGTTCTTGAGTGTACTCGGTTTGCGCTTCGACATCTGAACTGGGTCTTTACCAAATAGTGGTCTGTGTCGCAATGAGCACCTCGACATGTACGCTCGTCGTGAATGCAAGAAGCCGTCTTTTTCTCTACAAGAACGAGGTCTATTTGGTTGAATGTTCTTCCGTCGGATGATGCCCACGTTCCTTTATGAATGTCACGATGCGGAAAGTATGTCGAGTTTACAATAAAGTTTTTACTGCTCGCGAAATCAGTCAGCCTCTGGCTGTTACTAATGTTATGGACAGGGGCTAGGCGTTGTAGTTATAGTTGGGTAGACAAAATTTAGCTGATTACCAAATGCATAACAAAGAAAATATAATAATATAATTCATATATAACGCATATAGCTTTCATAGCAAATTCAAAATAATGACAATTGCATTTTGTTTTTATTATTTAAATTTTTTTGTATGCGGCGCTGTTTTTTCTCCGAAAAAATATCGATTATTTGATTTTTGAATGATTGTGTCTGCATTAAATTTTTGAAAATGCATTTATTCAGTTTTCATTGCAACTAACAGAGCTAAAAGAACCAATTTTTTTCATAATCAATTTTATTATAATTACAACCAATTTTGGAAAAACTATCAACTTCATCTCACTCTTTCTACCCCCTCCCATACAAATTTCACGAAATTTCAATTAAATTATTTTTCTCCCAAAACGTCAAAGCTATCAACTTTAAATTTTCCGAAAAGTATACCATTACAAATATCATTGATGTTGAAAAATTAGATTTTGATTCGAATACTCCTCTCCTACTCCCATCCATACAAATGTATAATTTTGGTATATGATTTTCATTGAAACTTGAAAAAGTACAAACTTAAAATTTTGCCAGAATTTGTCCCTTAATAATTGCAATAAATGCTAAAAATATGAACTTCGCTTCACTCCTTCTACCACCTCCCATACAAATGTTTGAATTGGAAATTCAAGAAAAGTATTTCTCCTTCGAACATATGAGTAAAAAAGCAAAGTGATTAGGATGTTGATAAGCAGATTCAAAATCATCCAAAACCTCCCACTTTCTCTGCCACCGCACATACAAATGAAATAAATACAGACAAAATTGTTCAATTTCCTCGAAAATTATGAAAGCTACAAACTTTACAATCAGCATGAAACATTTTGTATACTACGTTTGGTGTTATGTACAAGAATTACAAACCTCCCCTCCCCTCCTCTTTTACCACCTCCCATACAAAAGTCACTATTCACTATTCCAAAGAATTTGAGATGACTTATTTTCCGGTACAATAAACTCTTTCCTATTTCATCTAGAGTATCAAATGATTGGGCTTTACGCCCAATCATAATTCTGTTATGTTTTTTAATATACACTAAAAGGTGCCGGCAATTTGTAACTAAAATTAGTCTGGGAAATTATATATAAAAAAAAATTTTTTTTTTTTTTGATAAGCACGTAATCATTATCCCAAAAATTAGCGCGGTCTGTTAATCAGTTTGTTTTCAGCAACTGGTTGAATCGGTGCACCTCAGTAGTTCACGGCGATTTCTACAATGGATAAAAAAATGAAACAAAGAGTTTGTCTCAAATTTTGTGTTTTTAACCAAATTTCTTGTGCGGAATCATTGCGAATGTTGGAAAAGGCTTACGGTGATTCAGTAATTTTAAAAAGACGAGCCTACGAGTGGTACAATTGCTTTAAGGACGACCGAGATCATTGAAGAAATGTCTCGTTCTGGACGACCTATAACCTCTTCAACTGAAGAAAACATTCAAAAAGTAAGGGAAGTGGTGCTCGAAAATCGTCATGCCAGTGTTAGGGAGGTAGCAGGAGAGCTAAACTTCGCTCGCGAATCCGTTCGTTCGATTTTGGTGTATACTTTGGCCAGGAAACGCATCCTTGATCTTCTTGATCCGATAAAGCTGAATTTTCTTAAACAAAAAGTGCTGTGAACAGGTCTCTTTGGACATCCTTTATCGTGTGAATTCTGATCCCACATTCATGGAGCGCATCATAACTGATGATGAGACATGGGTTTGACATGTAAACCAGTCGTCATCGGAATGGAGGAAAAACAGGACAAAAATCGCCAAAGGAGTTGAAGTTCATACCGAAATTGTTTCGACGACTGGAAAAAACGTTTGCATAAGTGTGTTGTATCTAATGGGGATTATTTTGAAGGCGTTAAATGTTGACAATTAATTAAATATTTTGAGTTTTATTTACAAATTCTCGGTACTTTATGGTCACAATATACATATGTAAGGCGAGTTTTGGTAGCCTCAATTGTAAAATCGTTTCACATGAATCCGCAATGCAGGCGTTGTAAATTCTTTCGTACGGCTTGCATATAGTAGAGAAATTCGAGTTTCTTTAATTTTAAATTAATTTAATGACCGATATTCGGTGAAGACGAATATCAGTATTCGTAATCGTTGCATCACTAATCGCTACCTATAACAATGAAATCATACAAATAAACTTTTATCGGAGTTGCATAATTGCTCAATCTGCCAAGAATATTTGAAATTATCATTGTTTTATTGATGAATTATCAGTACGCCGTTCATTCAATGGAACTTGTTATAGTAATCGATGATTTTACGTACAAAGCCGCCAGAATATGGAACTAATGATTGCAGTATCGATGAGGTAACCATTACAATTCCTATTCGTTCATCTTAAAGCTACAATATTTGCATTGCAAAAATTATTCTGTCTGTCTGACTAAAATTAAAACAACAGCATATCAGAGTTCAAAAAACGTTATAATAAAAAATAAATATTTTTATTTACTTATATGCACATACATACATATGTATATCCGTCTTTACATCATATTAGCCGCGCAATAATCACGTAAATTCTTAAAAAAAAAATATACTGGAAACAACAACAACAATTACTTAATTATTCTTACTCATATTTTATTTGAACTAACAGAAGCATGCTAAAATGCAGATAGCTTAAATTTCATTTAGATCCGAGTCATACAAAGAATCTAGATAATAGAAAGTTGTGATTTTTTCGCGACAAAGAGATACGAACGAATATATCGGTCTTAATTGATAAGTAGGTGCAATGTACATACAAGTATGTCGCAATTTACATTAAAAACAACATTCAAGTTCAACATAAACAAAACTCAGATTTCGAGTAGACGATCGCGCTGTAAGCTGATAAACCTGTTTAGATCAACCATCAACTCTGCTCGCACGCTTAAAACATATCACGAGAACCCGATTTCGTTGTGTCGACATTCCAGAGCTTTTTATTCGTCGCTGAAGTTTTCAATCAAAATGACGCATAAGCCCGAAAAAAAAATTATCTAAAATCGGTGGTTCCGCAATAAAAAAAAAGAGCACATAACAGAATCATTCATAACACGCAACACTCGGTAGTCGCTTAGCTTTTCAACAATTTAGCGTACGTCTTAACGTAATAATGCGGATGTGGCGGTACGAAAGGTTGCCGTCCTTGATAGCGATATTCGGCAAAAGCTACCGTCCCGATGCACTCCATCCCGGCCTTTTCCGCAGCTCGACTGGAGTAAATGCTGGTGCAGTCGGCCGTCACGAGCGGATATCCCAGCTCCTTGGCCCGCTGCATACACTTCTCCAGCAAATGAAGACCGATCGATTGACCGCGACACTTTGAACTGACTCCCAGCGCGTAAATGCTGACAGCTTTATCCACATGATAGCGGTGATAGACGTCCGATCGTACTTCCAGATAGGCCAGAAATCTTAACATATCTGCCCACTTAGAACTCTGAGCTACGTCAGCTTCTTCCAGCATATCCGTCGCTTCCGAAGGACACTTCGGTCCAGCCAGGATCGCTCCCACAACCTGCTCTGAACCGTCCGGACTTACTTCGATCGCCACTATCGACAATCCAGTCTCCAAGGTCGACACGCTGAACTGCTCGTCTTCATCGGCTTGAACTCGCGGCTCACACGCGATCGTTAATGGCTCCTCGGGGTAATAGTGCTTCCGTAGGAACTGTATCACTCCGATAGTATCGTCCGTTGAACCGACTCGATAAACTACGGACATAACTCGAAACTTTTGCTTTTTTTTCGCACTTTCTCCAAGGGCTACTCGAATTACACTAACTTAACTATTCGTCCGAGTTAGATTTAAATAACGATCTTGACAAAGATCAAATCGACACTAGGAATGAACTTAATTTCGGGTTATCTTACAAGCCGAGATTTTCATTTCTACAAAACGATTCCGGGGCAAAACAAAAAGGGTTTTATACAGTCAGCGTCGTCTTACCTACTCTCGGTCTAAATTGGAATAAGAGAACTAATAAAAAAGATCGCATAAGATCGCTCTCGATAACAACCGATACATTTATTTAGCCAAGAAATGTATGTTTAATTAATTATCCGGTTATTAAGACCGGTGGTGCCTCGTCATAAACGACTATTAGCTGAGCTTCAAGCTCGAGACAATTAACTATGAAGCAATAAATATGATGATCGTGGTGGCATTCAGTGACAATGGAATTGCCAGTAATCAGAAGTTCTTAAGATTTATCGGAGATAAATCTGAGTTGAATTGAAAGTTAAAGGATAACTAGTTTTCTGGAATATTTTGCAATTTTTTGATAATTAGATAATTTGGACAGCAGGTAGTTGTTTTCGATATTAACTAATAATAATAAACTTTACGATATTGTAATGTAAGTAAATAATTCAAAACAACGTCAAGGCTATTCGACGGAAAGTAATTACTTACGGGTAGCGAAAAAATTAATAATAACCTGAATATAATTATAATTAACTGCACGAGCGGATACTTGATATATGGTTTATTTAAACACATGTGCCAGATGGTAAAGCCATGTTGTCGATGTAAACAAAGAAACATTTTTTAAATTCACTTCCCTAAATTCCTGCATTAATTTCTTTTTAATGTTTCATTATTTCACGCAAGCTGTTTATCTGTTTGCAAATAAATTCTTTATCAGTTAACCTGAATGAAATTGAAAAAATAATAAATTGAGTAGATTTCTTTTTGAACAAATCAAGAGTACTAAGAGTACTAAGCTAATTGAACAGTTTTCAAATTTGTAGCTTAGAACCTATTAAACACCGGAAATAAGGAAGTGACTATTTTTGGCAGAAATCAAAGCTAACAATGATATCTATTTGGAAGACAACTGCATGGAGATTGAGAATAACAGGCAACTTCCGAATAGTTCTGATAATTATCTTCATTGTTAATTGAGCGTGTTGATATTTTTCTTCTATAATAGTTAAAAATAGTTTACTCAAAAATTTTCTACATAACAATTTGTACAGAGAATGTAAAACCACGTTTGGCAACTTTTCTTCTAAATAAGCTTTCAATAAATTATTTTTTATTATTAAATCTATTGTAGCAATGAATAAATAAGTCGGTCGAATGAGAGAAAAATTTCGAATTCGATCATTGTTAAGATAGTTGGAGTAAGGCAAAGCGAACTAGTTTAGTCTAGAATCGAGACCAAATGAATCCGATTGATATGTGTTTCGTACTTGCAAACAATCGAACTAAGTAGTGACATACTAAGCTAAAATTGAATAATTAATTTGCAAATTTAAATTCTTTTAAATTGCGTCGATCCAAAATTCTGCAATTACATATATTACACTGTACGGCAAACAAATTTTTTTGTTCGAACCCTAACACCATTCCTGCTTATCCTTATGTAAAATGACCTTCTGAATTCGAATATGACTCCCATTTTTCCCACCGTTTTCGGGAGAGCCCCCCACCTATTTTTATCAATTTTCAATCATTTAGAGCGATGAAAAGAATTATTTTAGGGTTTACATTCTTTTTGAGAGGCTAGAAAAGTGAAAAGATCTGAAACATGAACATTTCTGGCAAGGAGATAGAATTGGGGGAATTTGCCTCTTAAATTTAAAAAAACCGGAAATATCTATCTTTTTAATGTTTTTTCATACAATTTAAGGAGGCAAATCGCCAAATCTACCTCATTGCTAGAAATGTTCATCTGTGTGTCTAGCCCCTCAAAAAGAATTCAAAGCCTAGAATAATCCTTTTCATCCCTCTAAATTATGGAAAATTGATATAAATAAGTAGGAGGGCCTCCCTCGAAAATGTCGCGAAATGAAGGGGATGGACAAAGGAAAGGGGAAATATTTTTACCTGGAGATATTCGAACACTCAATACAGGTATACATAAATACAAAGTTTCTCCCAAATCGAAGCAGTTAAATTGGTTACCGCCAAATCAATCGCTCGAAAAGCGATGATTTATAAGTGGCATAGTTTTATATTTTAAACATCTTGTCAGAGGAAGATATTCCAGAAACAGAACATCTACCAAATATCCAACCGCGACAATCTTCTATTAGGGACTATCCCCCAGATAAAGAAGAGATAGTGTCCGCCATTCGGCCACTGGCGGGATGGAAAGCCCCAGTTATAGACGAGCTACCAACCGAACTCCTCAAAGCGAACCCAGAAATAACAGCCGATATATGTATGTACTCCTACCACTCTTTACCGAGGAGTGAAATGAAGGAAGATATTCGACTAAATGGAAGGAGGGGGGCATTGTGAAAATTCTTCCTGTACCGACCACTCAAATACCCTACGGATAATATTGGAGCAGTTAGCCGAAATGGGTTTGCCACTACATCTCATATTTGTGGACTTCGAGAAGGCTTTCGACAACGTTAAGCGAGATTACATATGGAATGCCTTGCGTAGGAGAGGTATTCCAGATAAGGTCATAGCTATGATTAAATAATCCTACGAAGGTGCCAGGGAACGCGTCTTACATAGAGGAGAGCTGTCCGAGAGCTTTCCTGTGCGAACAAGTGTCAGACAAGGCTGCATATTATCACCAGCCCTGTTTCTGGTTGTAATAAATGACATCTTGAAGGTAAATGTCTTGGGAAATGGAGACTATTTAACATCTCAAGTCACATTGATTATGCTGATGACGTGTGTTTGCTCGCACGTAACCGTTCGGACTTAGAGTCAAATGCTCGCTCGTTGCATTCCAAATGCAAAGGGGACTGAAAATAAATTTGCGTAAAACCAAGTACATGCACATGGGTTCCAACGCAAGCACACCGATTGTTCTTGCAAGGTGCATGATTTTTGTTATCTCGGAAGCATTGTCAGCATGGACGGCGGAGCCGAAAAGGATATTGAGGCTCGTCTAAATAAAGCTCGTCAGACCTTCGGTATCCTATCCCCTCTCTGGAGGTTAAGAGAGATCTCCCTTCGCACGAAGCTGCGAGCTTTTAACGCATCCGTCAAATCTGCGTTGTTATATGGTTGTACTACGTGGAAAGTGACCGTTCGACTTACCAAGAAACTACAAACTTTTGTGAACCAATGCCTCCGACGCAATTTAGGAATATTCTGATTTCCGACGACGAACTTTGAAGTACAACTGGACAGATTAAAATATTCAATGAGATTCTAAGGCGGAAGTGGCAGTGGATCGATTACACTTTGAGGAAACCATAGCGAAACATCGCCAAACAGGCTATGGATTATAATCCTCAAGGAAGACGTCAGGTTGGGCGACCATGTATCACAGGGAAGCGAGCAATTGAGCAGGAGGCCAGAGGACTTAACAAGTCCTGGCAACAGAGAATTGTTTCAGTCCTATGCCCCTATACGGGGCTTAACAGGAATTTGATTGTGTTAGTGACTGACTTTTAGCAGTAGTACGATAGAAAACAACAAAACCTTGTGCGTTTCATATTTCTCTCACTAACAACAAATAAAATTTCATAAGGTAAATCTTCAAAGCAGTAGAAGTGTAATTTCAGCGAAGGTTTTCTGTTATCATGCAAGCTCTTCATACTCTAGATGAAATCTGAGAGTATTGTAAGACTACCAAGAAATATTGCTCGCACAGAGTCACCAATGGTACAGAAATAAGTGTTGATGATGCAATGGCGCTACAGCCCATATCGAGATTTGTCCTCCCGGATGCACCTCCTTCAGTTATCTGGGTCTAACGACAGCGTCCTCCAGTTTGAAAAATCGAGAAGCGATCTGCAATCTGCCCCGACTGAGTCCTGCCATCGCTTTCGTGGCTTCGCCTGCGGGCGGTTGACTCCATTGGAAAGCTTTGAGTCAACTCGTTTTGGATTCTTATTTGGCACTCATTGTTATCCATCGTGGCTTTTATTAACCGAACTAGTTTCGGTGGTACGCCTAGTTCAATCGTTATTCTGATTACGGTTGACACTATCGTATGCTTGACAAAAATCGACGAACAGTTGGTGCACATTAATATTATATTCCCAGCATTTTGGTAGAAAATAACCGGTCCGTTGTCGATCGTCCGGATCTGAGGCCACCTTGATATTCTCCGATGATGTTGTTAGCGTATTCACTGAGTCTTCGTTCGATAATTTTCGTTAACATTTTGTAACACGTACACAACAATAATTATAACTGATTACGCAGACGGTCACCCTTTTAGTATACAGGATATATAATGCTTTTCCGCCAGTCTTCGGGTAATTTTTCAGTTGTCCAGATTTTAAAAATTAATTTAAAGATTCGACTGATAAGCTCTGTTCCACTTCACCTTTACAGAGAGTAGTTTGCAGTTTGTAACCTTGTCTCATTTCTTTCACGGTATTAAATGCTGCTCGCACGTCATTTATAGGTTTTCGTCCAGTGATAAAATTTTGTCATTGTTTATTTTCCGTTGTTTTCGTCTGCAGATCTTCTTGGCGTTTCGCTTGAGCCGCTAATAGTTGTCCTCTCTAGCTTGTGTTCGTCTTTCGAGAAATAGTCGATAGGCTTCGTTGTTCTTGGTGATAGCTTCTTGGCATTCCTCATTGAAAGAGCCATTTCGTTTTCTCCGCCCTAAATGTCCTAAAGTGTATGCTCTCATTCAGCTGCGCGCTGAATACTATCCTTAATGTTCCGCCATATTTGGTGAACACTTTCCTCAGCCTGAGATTATGCCTCAATACGTGCTTTGATTGTGGTCATATATTTAACTTTCGTTGTGTCGTCCTTCAGTTTTTCTACATTGAGCTTTGGAGCCCAGCTCCTTTTAGTGAGGCCCTTGTTAGCTATGCGACAGCGGTATTTAGCTCGAACAAGAAAATGGCCCGAGTCACAGTTCGCGCCACGTAGAGTCCTGACATATAGAATGCAGAAGGCAGTCCTTTTTCGATGAGAACGTGATCAATTTGATTGAAGGTGTGCCCATATGGTGATGTCCACGTCATTTTGTGAATATTTTAATGCGGGAAGCAGGTGGAGCTTATGACTAGGTTCTTACTGCTGGCGAAGTCAATAGGTCTTTGGACATTGTCGTTCAATTTATTATAGAGGCTATGCCCTCCTGATACGCCGCTACAGTTCGTTGACAATTTTATCGTTGAAGTCTTCTATTAGATGTCATTGGAAGGCAACCCTTCAAAAGCGCTGTCAAGTCGGTTATAGAATTCATTTTAAATGACATCATCTTTCTCCTCTGTAGGCATGGCAGTTGATAAACCAAACGCTGAAGAACTTTCAAATAATTTTTTAAATAATTGTAGAAAAGGATTATTTTGTACAGTGCAGGTCCAAATAATATTTCCAAAAATTTCAGATCAATAACTTTCTTTTGTTTTTGTTGAGAAAATCCTTTTATTGTCAAATCCCGAAATCGAGTCATTTTGTATAGGTAGAAGGGGTGGAGCGATTTGGCCCGTTTACGAACTTGACCTTACTTTTTCAACAAAAGTAACGAGTACAAAATTCGAGATTCCTAGCTTAACGCATTCTCAAGCTAGAGAGCGCACATTCAAACAGACAGACATCCGGTTTCGAGAATTTGCAGCGACAACATTTAGTTTTGGTGGTCTATTGTTAGTAAGGGTCACAGAGTGTAATCGTGATCTGGTACATAACGTAGCATAAATTATGTGAAAAGCCCACTGTAAATAACATCAACAGCTCTGCTACTGAATCCTATCTCCACCTACTCGCGATTTTGTTCAAATCAGCAGACGCAGAAGGGTGAAGGCGAATGTTCCGCGTCTCTAATCGTTCAAATAACTACCTATACAAAATTACTCGATTTCGGGATTTGACAATAAAAGGATTTTTTCAAAAAAAAAAAAAAATAAAAGAAAGTTATTGATCTGAAACTTTGGAAATATTATTGGGACATGCACTGTACAAAATAATTCTTTTCTACAATTATTATAAAAAATGATTTGGCAAAAAGTCCTCATTAAACAATAAGAAGAATTTGTTGTGCTCAAAAGGAATAGGTATGCATAAGAGAATCATGATTTTGACGTTAAAAAAACACCAGGATTTCTGTGTTGAGTTTTTAGACATAATACCAGTAGTCCGGTATTACCGGTATTGCACTAGGAAGTCCATTAGAAATCCCATGGCTCTATCCGCCAATTATAATTTCATTCAAAATCATTTCTCATTCTCCTGTATTTTCCGAAACACTTTCCATGTTGAGCTTTAAAATTAAAACCTAATATTTATTGAAACTATGCAAACTACTATCCAGAATTTTGAATATTAAATTCCAATTTAAAGTATCCTTTCTCTGTATTCTGTATGCTTGAAATTTCGAATAGATGCAACAGAGTGGTCATCGCTCATACCCGGCTCTCGTTACGTACAAGTGTTCTTCGCCCGAATCTACAGCACGCCTACATCAAATTGAAGAAGCAACATGAAGTGGAAATTATTTATCCCAGATCCTGGCCGCCACTATACATTTTATATGAGCACTATACTATCTACGAAATAAACTTCAGCCCACATCACATAGGGCACTTATTCATCCTGAATGCCTCACTCCATTCGAGCCTGGTGGTCATAATTGCGATATATTCTATGTAGAAAGGTTTTCCTTATAGTCCTTGCGGATCCTCACTTGTTGTGTATAGCAGAACTACACACTATACGGACTATGAAAACGGACGGTACACAATTCATAAGATTGAAGTTCGACAAGTGTTCCCCAGAGGACCAGAGGCTTATTATGCTCACGAACGAACCGAAGAATACGAATCAAGTTGACTGAGAGAGTAAATTCAGATAAAACCTTTTTATTGATGTACGAGTAATATTGTTGTACTATATAAGCTACATTTACCTACGTGTGTGTAACAGTAATCGTATGTAAAGAGAAAGTATCCTATAGATTCCATGTACCTCATTTTTGTGTCCAGTACACTAGATAAAATACAAAATATTTGGTTTTCCGTAAATTGTACAAATACACCGACAATAGCGATCCCCATCAACTCCTCATACTTTAAGTGCTTTAGTGTAACGCTTCATATTACATTATACCGAGTTGGAAATGTTTGGTTGGTCGTTCCATTCTATTTGTTGTTGTTGGTATTGTTTTAAGGGTATTTTTAGTTAATTCCCAGGCGCACTTATCTATAGAAACACACACAGCAGGCATCCTTGGCAGGCTATCTACTAACCAAGGACTCTTGAGGTTTAATATCAGGCCAAGACATATTAACACATTATCCTATGAATTATTGTATTAACTACCGGCAATTCTCTTTGATTGGAGAACTGGGATTTTTAGTCTCGTGATGGGGTGGACGGTCAGGATCATAACACACTACATTAAGACCGACTGTTGATATGGGGTGTAGGTATACTGTCTTGAGTAATTGTTTACAGTCCGAATTATGTAAATCGATTTTCTTAAGTCCTGTGAATTATTTGGGAATATAGTATTGAACATACAAAACACTTGGGGGGATCTTTAAAGATGAAGCCCCCTATATGAGTTGTAGCAATTGTCTTCTGAGGGCGTATTTTTGAGCGATGTAAGAACTTTATGGCTATTTCAACGATGCAATGGAAAATAGATACAAATATCTAAAAAAAATCGAACGAAACCATTTTTATGGTAAATTTATTACCTTGTACTTGTCTGACCTTTCAGTTTTATATCCTGTCTAGTAGAGATAAAGACTGGGGTTTTTATTTAAGGGAATTGTTAGTCGCAATTTAATTCGCTATAAATATATACGTATTATCGATTGGAGCATTGGCCAAAATCGAAGTTCAAAATTTGAAAATTAAATTACATCTGCCCTGTGCTTTTTTTTTAAGAAGAGAAATTAATAAGGACGCTACTCAGGATCACGGCTTGCGGAAGGCAACTGTTTCCGTCTAGGGATCTTAACAGGAAATATGGTACACTAATTACCACATTCAAATAATATTTGGGGTCGCTGATTGTTAGTCACGAATAATAAAGCGTAACAGTGTAGAATCCGGAAATCTTTTCTTTTAATTCAAAATGCACTGTGAAAACATTCACCAAACCACAAGTTACGTAAGTTCAAAATAACGAATTCAATAGGACAGACAATATTGTTGTCGCTATCGAATTTTGTAAAAGTTGTTTGGCTGAAATTTGGCAATTCGTTATGAAAATTCGTTCGTTGAATGTGTCGGACCGCTGATTTCATAACAGACGATGAAAATTCACAATCGATAAAATGCAAATGTTAACATTTATGAGATCCGTGCTCGAGGATGGCGAGCACGTGGGCGATGCAGGTGCTATTTTGGACAATTATTCGGTCCTGCAACGAAAATCCTTCTAGACATAATTGGATCCTTGGGAATCTGGAGAAGATTAAAAGGAACTCTAGATGCACCGTAATAGTGATCTCTAGCTCGATTGGCAAAAACCAGAGGCATCATTTATTATGTGCTCGGTGTCATCATAATAAAAGAGTATAAAAAAGACGGATGGGAATCGGAGCAAAAAGCTCAGGATTCCGTTTCTCCAGTACCAATGATGGTCGCGGGATCCGAACCAGATCCAGCGCTTTATATGGCCAGTCAATTCATTAGCCAAAACGACTCACAGTCGCCAGGCTCAGAGCTGAAGGACGAGCACTTTAGTTGGCATCCGCTCAGCAAGGACAAACTTTTGGCTTCCGATCCGGAAGAAGCAAAGTTCACTGTGATATAAGTTCAGCGCAGAAATGACTCAGACACTGAAGATTCTGCAAATTAACCTTCATCACTCCACATTGGCGTCAGCCTCCTTACTTCTCTTGGTGAATCAGCAAGCAGAAGAAAGAACATTGATCCTAACACCTATACTCTCATCTACGCAAGGAATCAAGGTTAACCTAGATCTTGCATTCTCGCGAAGAGCACTTTAAACATATTTCTACTCCCTCGTCAGAGTAAGTCGCAGCCAACCTTGAAACGAAAAGGAACAACTACTGGCTGATTTTGGCTTATATGCCCTAGGGGTGTAGCCTATCAGGTAGCGTGTTGGTCTAAAATGCGAACGTCGTGAGCTCAAGTTCCGGTCGATGCATAATTCCAGCAAACTGCCTGCTTGGGTGTACTTTGGTCTCCTCAATAAACGAAAATGAAAATTCGAAAGATAGAGGGTCTAAATAATGAAAAATGTTAAGGAACCTGAAGATCGGGAGGCCAAGGCCCGATTTGGGCTGCAGTGCCATTGTAGTAGTAGTAGATGCCATGATTACCTTGGGCTACTCCCACCAAATAATCTGGGAAGTTTGATTGCTGAAGCACGGAACTTCAAAGCAGACCTTTTTATTAGATGTGGCGATAACGTGCATTATACAGTATGAGGTAGCTTCAACATCAATGAAAGAGATGAGGTACTGCTTGAATACTTCTTGTGCACCAACTTACTGCTCCGCAACAGATGGGAAACCCACTTTAGTTATTAAATAAAAATAGACAGGAAGTCATAGATATTACCCTAGTTTTAGAGAATATCACGCAATTGGCTAGGAACTGGGAGGCGTCTAATTAACATTCCTTTTCAGATCACCAATATCTCCAATTTGGTTTAGATGACCATCCTCCCAAATAAAGGAACTACAGGAAGACTAATTGGTAAAAGTACAGGGCAGACTTTTTAATAAGGCCAAGCGAACCAAAGAGGCTTCTGACTGGAAATCCTATAAGGAAACCCTCCGCTGCTATAAAATGAACTTGAGGAAAGAGCAACGCGAATCCTGGAAGGTTTTTTTTTGCGGAGTCGTAGAAAAGACATCCGAAGCGTCATGACTTCGCGAAATTCTCTCTACTTCCGATGAAATCCGATGGGTCAAGGACCTGTTCGATTGATGAAATCTGTAATCTTCTTTTAAATACTAACTTTCCGGGTAGGTCTACAGTCGCTCCGCACCAAAAAGAGCACCAGCTCAAGCCTCCAGTGGGCGATTCTGAAATCATAAACTTGCTCTCATACATGTCCAAAGAACATAAGATCTATAAGTCTGGCCTCATTCCTTCTAACAACTTTAGGCTAATTGATAGACATTTACGTAGCAAAATCGATCAGCGAATGTTGTTAGCAGCCCAACACGCATACTGGAAGGGGCAATCGGTTGAAATGACCGTACACACACTCGTATTCCATATCGAAAAATCCCCCCCCACAAGCAATTATGGACGTACTTTCAATTCCGGAGGTGGACGCTTCTCTTGGAGTGCTGATTAACTTGATGTTGATATCTAGAATTATCAGCACTAAATTTACTCCGCAAGGCAAGGCGGGTCCACTTCATTGAAACGTGGCGGTCAGTGGACTACTGCTAAAATAAGAAGAGGCAGGCTATAAAGTGACTGCTTATACGGACGACGTTGCTATTACCATCTCTGGTAAGCACCCGAGTACTTTGGGCGATGTTATGCAAAATGACCACTTAATGCTCTTTAACTGGACTCATGAATGTGGACTGGGAGTGAACCCACACAAAAGCTAGTCCTTTTCACAAGGACACACAAAACTGTCTATGTTGACCCTCCTAACCTGGATGGTACTAATCTTGTTTTTGCAGATATTGCAAAATATCGGGGTCTTAATTTAGATAGGAAACTGAGCTCGAAACCTAATATTGAGGAAAGTGTAAGCAAAGCTATTGTTGCGCTTTACTCCTGCAAGAAAGCCAAAAGTAGGAAATGAGGAATGCAGCCAAAAAAAGTACACTGGATCTACGATGCAATTACCAGACCCATCTCGCTCTATAATGCGATTGTATGATGGATTGTCCTAAAGACAGTGACAAACCGCACTCTCCTGGGATGCAAAGAGCAGCATATTTTTGCATAAGTGGGGCTCTAAGGACAGCCTCCTCCGCACCATTAGAAGAATTGTTTCATCTGCTATAATATCGAGAGATTATTAGTTAACAATCTGCAAGAGCAGTCGCCCGCCTCAAAGAGACTCGCCGGTGGACCATTCAAACAGGTCACTCTTGAATTCTGGAAGATTTTGAGAATACAACCCAAAACACAGACTACACTCCCAAGTCTTGATTTTGATAATAACTTTCCCACCGTAATCCCCTCGAGGCAAAAGTGGAAGGCAGGTGAAATACGGGAGAAAGAGTCCATATTCTTCTATATAGACGGTTCCAAAACTAGAACTGGAGAGGGAAGAGGTGTTTTCTCTGCAAATCTTTACTTAACCTTTCCATCTTCCGGATCATTTTAGTGTGTACCAAGCAGAAGTGATGGCTTCAAAAGAAGCCTTGGTCTTCCTAAAGTGTTCTTGATTGTCACGTGTCTCTGAGAGAGATAGCTGAACAATTCATTATTCGCCTGTGCTGGGCACAGGTACAGACGGTCATTCCAGGGAACTACTGCAGGGCTGGCGAATTCGCTAGGCGCGGATCCGCTTTGCAGATTAAATCTGTAAAAGATGCTGAGCCTGCCTCTTGCAACTTATAAGCTGCAACTTAATTTGGATGCTATTAGCATAACCAACAGCTGATGGGCAAACGGTGTTACATGTAATACCACCAAACAAATTCGGCAAGTTCTTTATCTAAAACGCTCTGATAGACTGATCTCGCTAAGCAGGCAGATGATCTGCTCCGTAGAAGAAGTTATTAGACGATACTGCTTGATAGGGAGATCTGCTTAGAGGCTTGGCCCTCCGTTTAATGGATTTTCCAGGAGCTGCAGAAATGTGCTTGTCCTGCCTTTCTAGAAGAATGAGACAATACCTAGGCAAACATTTCTTCGATCATATCGATAAACTGGTAAATGTGGAAGACAGGAGCCCTCAACGGTTCATAGAAAGCTCTGGAGTGCGCCCGGACTTGTGTGTGGGCAGCAACGTCTAGGCAGACTACCTAACTAGCAATTATTCAGAATAGTAAGAAAGTATTTAATGCCTAGGATAATCACAATCTACTAGGGGATACAAAAAATTTGAAATTTTTCAGTTATATATGTATATGGGAAAGCTTATCTCCAAAAGCTTTTGAAGTCGTTGATTTCACATCTGATGACAAAAGCTTAAAATTTGAAATAACCGAACCCAAATGATCGATAGAATTTTGAAGCCTTGAAGGTAGATGAAGGACGTCAAATCAAATGTCAAAATTTGAATTCAACCCTTAGAATAACTGGAGCCCAAAAGAAACTGAGACCCCGTCCAAATGCCTTCAGGAGCTGACCCCGACTCTATACTTAGATCCACGTTTCAGATAATTTAATTGCGTTAGTTATGAAGTAATTTAAATTTTTTGATAAGATTATTTCCTGACAAAAAAAAATCCTCAACAACCTCATTAATATTGAAATAATTACTGAAATTTCAACGAAAGTAAAACATTACGGAACATGACAACCTTGTGCTTTCTGTCGAATAAATTAGCGGCTAAATCGCTTAAATTTACGTTAAAAAACCCCCCTTACCTCATTAACCTCGAATGTGACATTTACGTGTTGCTCGAAGCGATTCTAGGCTAAATCCGACAACGAAAAAAATCAAATTGAACTTGATGAAGCACCGAAATGAAATATGTTCACAACGTGAGGACGACAAAAATTTATGCAAGGATGTTGACCAACGAAAATCCTGATTGACTCGTATCCTGTTTGTTCTTACTATCAACGAAAAATTCGCCGAAATTAAATGCCGTTTTCTTAGTCTGAAGTATCTAACGATGAGAAAAAATTGCGCCTTTTAAGCTTTAATGACTTTTAGCGTGTCTTTGACATGAATTCCGACGGAAATTACAAGCTAGATGGGGTAGAAAAAAAAATAAAGAACGCTAGAAATCACATTGCTTCCAGTTTCAATCAGTCTCAATCAAAATATGCCTAAGGCTCTCGATTACCATACCGTCAGAGTCCTTAACGACATGTAATTACGGTTAAATTATACCAGAAAAGTACTCGAAAGCCCAAGTAGCAAGTCGAAATGTAATTTGCATAAAACATTAATGGTCTTAATTGAAAGCGTTAAGCTGTTTTAAATCGCTCCTGCAGAGTCTCAGCTCAACGGTGCGACTACGGACGGGTTATGTATGTGTTTGGGTACGATGCAGCCTCCCCGCACTGTATCCCGCCCGCGAAATAAGGGATAAGGAGCCTCCGCATCGTATCTCGAAACAGAACCTTAAGTCATCGCTTAATCTGAGCAGCCAGAAAGTAGTAGTAGCGCGATGATCGCACTTAAGGTGGCTTTCTAATACCGACCTGAGGAGATAAGTTTTAATAATGTCGCCTTTATGGAAACAGTTCGAGTTGATAATTTCCTCGTAACTGTTACGAAGCAATGGCTTACGCTATTGTTCTTTAGCTGTGTCTTCATTAAAATACTTTCATTCTGTTTTTCGAATAGAGCCCGCCCGCTTCCTCGAAACCATGTTCTCCTTCTCGGATTGGGTTATTAACAAGGACGCTAAGCCGGAGCACGAACCAAGTCAAGCATCTGCTGAATTTGCATTAGAATCGCCCAGGTATGTAAGCGAGCGCCGAGTACCTACCTGGATGGCGTGGAAAGGTAAGTACTTGTTTGTGTGTGTGTGGGAGGCCTCGCTAATTTATTGTTTTCATTAACCACTTGACTGTGTCGGAGATTAAGTTCTAATAACCCAAAAAGGATTTCTGTGAGTTTTGATAGTGTTTTTGGTCACAAAAAAAATGTTGAATTTTGAATAAATTTGCAATAGAATTGGATTATTGCGAACGATAACTAAAGCTTAGTAGCTGAGCATATTGTTGCTCGCTAAGATGATGGTTGCGTGCCGCAATCTTAAATTAAGTTAAACTATGCCTTAGGTATAATCCTTGTGTAAAAGACCATTTGTTGATTATTATAGCGCGGTCAAAGTGAATGCCATTTGTTTTTATGGCTAAAATTCATTTCATTTCTCATACTTGAATAATATTTAAATATTATGTAGATATAAACTACTTATTTTTATTTCGACCATTAAACCGTAAATTGAGTTTAGGTTTGAATTCAAAATTTCTCTTTTGATGGCACTAAATGAATTTATTCTTTTATACGTTCTAGCATGGAAAATCATTTTCGAGATCAACTAATCCAATAGAACGGACCGGAATGTATCCAATCTAGGTCTCAGGAGAATGCGCAAATTAATTAAACTCAATTAAACATTGAACGGTTGGAGATCACTGCAAATGATCTGATTCGGTAAAACTGCATACTGACATCCTTAGTCGGAAACATTTATTTGCGTTGAGGGTATCGCCAAACGCCTTCTTTGAAAAACCGTAGCTAACGCATTAGCAGGTTATTGGGAATGAGGATCGAACTGTCTTCGAGGCAGCAACTCTGATGTCAAAGTAAGTTCTCTCTAGTGACCACGTTGCTGTGGAACCTGCTAGTAACTAACAACCGGGAGAACGCAAAACATCACAACTTGTGGATTTTATTAGTAGGCCGATACTTCACGGGCATGTCGGTGTTGCAAGCTAGCTGATATTGTGAAAATGGTGACGAAGATAATTTGTGAATCTCTGCATGGCTAAGAGGATGCTCAGTTGCGACGAGTATACCACAAATACTAGCTGACCTATTCAATTTAGTATTCTGATTGTAATGCGGTGCGAATGACTAATCATTGACGCGCTAGCTACATGTATGAATCATATAGATCCACCAAATAACAAAAATAAAAACCCAACTCAAGTGGCAGAACAATCTCAATACCCTATCTCATCTCGACTCGACTACCTGCTCGTAGAAGCACCAACGAAACTGATACCCAGGACACGGAGAGCACAGTCTTCTTTGTCCAATCATTTCAACTAGATAGACGAACAGAGCCTCGTTACGAACCAGACAGCGTAAGCCTCTGTTTTCAAAAACCAAAATACAAGTAAGGAGTACTGAAAAGCCTTAAAACTTTGCATGCAACCATAATCCATGACATCGATTTCCACGTCCACAACGACCTATGCTATGATGAAATGCGTACCACCCGCTCAAACCGACAAGAATCTTCGTTTCCATAGGAAGGCAGAAGTTTTGTACAAGAATGCTTCGAAACTGTCCCAGTTGCAATATGTGACAGGGTTTCCGTCGACAACGAGCAACTTGCAATCCTGTCAGAGGCAATCGTCGAAAATTTAGCCAAAATGACCCAAGACGATAAGGGTCACCAATACTAGCAGCTTCAAGCAAGGTTAGATGACTATTCAATGCGCAGACAACTATAGCCAGGAATACCTATTCAAAACATTGAAGCAAACAAAGCTATGTCCAGAGGTAAAGTTAACGTTTCTAAAAGAAAAGCACATGCCAAAACCCACGGTCGTGGTAGTATAAAGACCCGGAGAAAACTCTTGAGCCCCAGATGCCACAATGGGTATGCTTAAAGGATAGAGTAGGAGCCTGAACATCACTTAATGGTAACTATCCAATAGGGTAAGAGAAAAGGTGGGCCTGACACAGATTTCATATATTGACAAGATATGCTGTAAAGCACCGCGCAAGGTGGACTTCAGACCATATATAACTTTTACCAGGGTTCACTTCCGTTTGTTTTAAAGCGACCAGACTCACGCACATATCATAGGGACACCCCACAAAAATTCCATCAGAAACGGAGATAAGTATAGCAAAAGCAGTCTTCGGCACGAGCATGAAAAACGGCAATGAGAAGGCAAAGCAAAGTTAGTAAGTAACAGTAGCTTCTTTCTATGTTGCAGGCTTCAAAATGAGCCCTTGGGCATAGCCCTCATTGAGAAACCATGGTGTACCTCACCTCAATATATCTTCACTAGGAAACATTCAAGGGATTGCCTTATGTTCAAGAATTCCAGAGTTTTCCACAGAACATGTAGTTGCGGCTATCACCGAATGCAGTACCAGTCGTTGCAAGCACACGTTAATTTAGCTATCATGCATGAGACTCGAATGAACCTATTTCTTAGAATTTATGGGGCTTAGTGCTCTACTGTCGGACCATTTCTATCTTGCAACTCACTGACTTAGGTACTAAACAACGACAACTCTCCCAACTTTGTCAGACAAGACGTAAAGTCAGACAAGACGTACTTGATGTTACCATGGGCAGGATCACTAACTGATATATATATGTCTAAGAAGATGTCAGTGGCAGATCACAAAACAAGTAGATAATACTTAACATAGGGAACGACTTAATGGAAGTGATGATGTTTCATAATATCATGCTCACAAACTGTGCTGTCTATAAACAACATTCAGAGGACGAGTCGGGAAATATCTTAAGCAACATTAAAACAATTGCAAACATTGAGACTTCTAAGATGCAATCAAGGCCAAAGCAAAGAACATATATGGCCCTTGGGAAAAAGAAAAAGGTTAGCCGGTGAAAATTTTGAAACTTTTCAAGAAGGCCAAGACCTCGAAGAATAGGAATATAGAGCGACTTTATCATAATACAACCAAGAACTGAGGAAGCCCAATCGGCAATGGTGCAGAAAGTTCTGTGATGACATAAATAGCGCAACGCTTCAAAAGACCATGCTTAAAGGATTTCGAAAAGAGATGAAACGTCAAAACGACACTTTCAGAGAGAAAATGGAAAAGCAATTTAGAACATATATGCCGATCGCATTTCCCTAGATCCATTGCAGTTAGAACAGATTCACAAAGCTCCAGTAGCTACTTAACCTGAACACCGAGTAAGGAGGTGTAGAAAACTGCATTCAAAATCTTTAAGCCAAAGCAATCAAATGGGCTACACAAAAAATTCACAAGACATAAATTAGTTGCGGTGACGAAACAAAGGCTATGTCTGGTTCTTATGCCAAGTGCTACTTGCTTGACTGCTTAATTCATCGTCAAGCTCTTGCAGCCAAAAAGTTGTCACTGGCATACATTGAAGTTTTCAATATAATTTGTTTATATGGAAAAAACATGGATATTGATGTAAGGATATTGATAAAAATGGATGAGAATGAGAAGAGACACGGCAATCACCGCTGCAGTGTCGGACTAGGTGAAGGGAAGTTGGCACAACATAAAACAAATTGACTTAAAGTATTAAAATAAGTGATTAAAGGCACTGAAAAAATAAGTGACAAAGCTATCAGGGAGACAACGAAAGACGGCACATATTCGCGACAACGCATCGTCAATATTGAATCTTGATGATATTATGAAGTCTAAAGATAAATTAAATGGATCAGAGTCAGTTATTTTATCCGAGAGTACTAAACCAGACTTTATTCTGATTCTTTTTAAACGGAAGATATTCACGCGCCAACTTTCAGTTGAAACAAGTGCCTGACCTCCATTACTTTCATTTAACCTCCCTTCATTGTGGAGGTCAGAGTTAAAAAAAATACACCTCTTAATCAAAATTTCAAGGTAAGTTTCGAGGCCTTAGAAATACAATAGCACTGGTGCTCTGAGTGTGGAGCGTAATAGTGCCGCATTCATTCAAAATTTCTGCCAATAAGTTTGGGCCAACCCCACTATTTCCGGGATAAGCCAAGGATACGTGGGAAGTCATCATGTAAACTTTACTGGACAGAGAAGACCAAGCGATTGGGTCTCCAGGACAGGGCCGCTTTCTACCATTCAACACTCAACTGCGAAAACGATCAACACACAATACCTCCCATACAAACCTGGCCCTGCATGGCATAGGCGACAGAAAGGCTGGATGAATCATACTCAAAGCCCTCCATAGAAAATGCCATCCTCACAGACGAAGTTTGATAGAATTTCCACGAAAAGTGAAAGTTTGCTGCCTTGAACCCATCCGCCACCAGCCGATCCATCTAAACCGATCGAAATTAGATATCCATTCGAGAGGGGACTGAAGGGCAAAATGGGTTTCAAAACCACTAACGCAACCCCGCATCAAACATTATCAGATGCATTGTAAAAACCTCATGTTGAGATGATTGACCCCTTAAAAATAGCCTCTAACCCAGAACCTCAATCAAAAATTCTGAGCTCCCGTGTCTCTCTCGATGCACACAAAACACGTCGTGCATGTCAGAGGCCTGCCCCGGCGCACAGCAATCTCGGTCCAAACCACCACTCTCTTTATGCACATCAAATGGATGCATGGACCCGCGAAACTTGAACCCTCCATCCCAAACCAGGTCCTCAAAAAAAACTACCCAAAGTCCCCAACAAGTCCGGTCTGTTAAATTAAGGACGACAATCCGTTACCAGTCTCTACTCTCGGACCCCTCTGGACGCAAAAATCAGTCTCTTTACGCCTCTCTCCACGAACCAATACATCTGAATATCGAACTTCAATCTTACATCTGCATTCGTACTGGAAGTGTAGTAAGTGTAGTCCTTGACTCCATTGGTGGCGTGCGTGTGAAGAGTAATAAGTGGTCAGGCAGAAAACTTGCCTTTCAAACGTGAAGGGAGAAAAAATAAAAGCTACTGATTTTTCAGGTTTAAAAATGAAATGTATTTGCTCTCTTACCCAAACGATGATTTCGTGCAAAAATGGCTATTTTCGCACAGACATTCCTGACAAAGCACTCAATATAATGAAAATTTGTTTTTATAATTTTAATCCTTGTTAATTTTACAACAGCATGTTGGAAACAAATTTTTAAAATTATGTTTAGGGAAAAGCTTACAGCATAACTCCAGGTTCGGTTTTTTAAAAATGAGAAAAACTATACTTTTCGATGCGACTTATCACCTATAAGTCAGGCGACGACTATATATTATTTTTTGCAATAACAATAGAAAAAGGTTGCGACAAGTGCTCGACGGAAGAACTTTTTCGATTTTTATAAGTTTTGTTAATAATAAATTATTATATTGATTTTTTTTGTTCGAATTTATGTATTAAAACTAATGACTATGAAATTTTTTTAACACTGATATCGAAGAATAGAATCTTGTTAAGCTTATTCAATGAGTTCGGTAATAGTTTTCATAAAAAATACATCATAATTGTTAGAAAATCAATCAGTAAATTTCGTAGGGAAAATTGAAGCTCAGTATGCCTTGAGACGGCGACCAGAGCAGAGGTCGGTCCGCGCCGATTTTTCAATCGGTTGGTTTCTTTTACAAGACGTTTGTACGCTCTCAAGAGATTTGTCGGAGTGACTAAATATAATGAATGATTTCTTATGTACATACAGGATAAGTTAATTATCCGAAAATCTTATCCTACAAAAAGGGTCTTCCTAAAACTCTAAGATTGTGGGAATAACCCGAATTAATATTTGTTATTCCAGGTGCGATGCATATCGATACTTATTGAGGTACGAATAGACATCGGTCTGCATTTCCCTTGTTTTATTGTTTTATGGGGGTGTCGAGATGCCATGCAGATCGACCCACATCGTATGAAAATATACCACTTTCGGTACGTATGTTTATTACTTGGTTGCATTACCAAATGTATATGTAACTAGGCAGGTATAACGATCTCAACTGTGTTTCCATTCAAAACTAAATTGTATACCCCCGGAACCCATAAGCCAATATGGAAAATTTACATTAGCAAGACTTTCTCGTTGATTTAAGCAAAAGGATCGAAAACTTTGCAAGTGAAATTTGCAGACTAGAAAAATGATTGAATTCTTACCATATAAGACTTTCGCAATGGCATTTAATTGTTAAGACAAATATCTCTCTGTTGTTGTCAGTTCGCTTTTCTCCAACTCGAAAACGCCTCACCCCAGAAGCCTCAAACCCCATATACGTTATCCCTGCCTAAAAATCAAAGTCAAGCTCGTGAATAGGCCAAACGAGTAAACAAATAAAATAAAAAACAAATTAGAAACAAAAAGGCGTGCATACAAACCCAACACCAACTCACACTACACCGAGGAGCAACTCTAATGTGTAATGAGACACGACCGAGATTCAACACGAAAAAGAACCACCTCCGATCCCGAGACCACATCGAGACGAAAAAGGCGGACCGAAAGTGAAAAAAAATAAAAACAAAATCACGCCCGTATCCGAAGACGGCTCAGTCGGCACTCTCGTTGAGATTTTCAATATCATTTTATAGAAAAACTTAATTCTGTTAAAGAGAGACAGGATTACAAGTATGTATTTCGAAAAATTCGTTCCATCTCTCGGCTTCCACCAATAAATCTGCCTTCGCAAAATCTCTGCTTTTACCACAACCTAAAATCTTTCTAACGTATATGTACAATACTCACAAATTTGCTTATCCTAGTGGCATCCTCCATTACTTTTAAGAAATTTCTTTCCTCTCTGGCTAAACTCTGTTGCAATCTATTTTAACTATCATTCTCTTCAGAACACATTTCAACCATGCGAAAAGTGGCGAATATCCAGCCAACCTCTAAGAAAGGAAACGAAGCGATTCCCCCGCACTATAAGTACACTGAGGTGATGTCGAAAGTGATGGAAACTGGAGATCTCCTAGTATCAAGTCATTCTTACTCATACATTCACAAATTCGGTGGAGGTCAGGTGCTAGCTCTTGACATTGCGAAAGCCTTTGCCAAAGTTTGACACAAAAATCAAGTAATAAAACTCATAGCCATAGGTTGTGATCATTGTGAAATGGATTGCAAGTTTCCATTTTGAGTGCTTCATTCGAGTTATAATGGATAGCATATCATCCCAACTGTTTCAGATCACCGAAAACACAGCTTGGGTTACTCGATTCAAAAGCATGCGACCCGACTAATTGGTGATGAAGCCTCTATAGACTCCCTCAAACAACTCGCTATACTTTCATGTTAAATGTTACGAAGAACTGTCCAGCCTCATCCTTCCTCTTTTTAACTATTCCCAGAATACTCGACCAGCGGAATTCGCTTATGAGTTTAGTGTTAAGCACTTAGCATCGCGTAAATTAAAATATCGACAATCCTTCATTTGTCAAAGATCAAGACAATGAAATATTTCAAGCGTTTCCAGTGTCAATGTTTCAAGAATAATGTCCACCGACAGTTTAAACTCTTCCCTCTTGAAACTCTTTTGTAACCTTAACGTTTACCTTCCCTATACCGACTTGACTATAGCATTAAAGGGTAATCCCCTAGATTACTCGGTGGGGTAGGTTTGGTTTTCTACGGCTAGAGTCACTACATGCAAGAAGGAGACAGACACACTCTATCAGAGTTTTGCAGAAATATCACAATCGACACCTGCGAATCCACCATTCCCAATTCACCATTCGAGGAGTGGTGAGTTTAGTGGTTTCCTTTTGCCAATTTCATCTTTCCACCCACTGCTTCCACCACCTCCCATACATGAAATATTCAGTATTTTAAAGAATTGAAGATAACATATTTCTAAGGCATTAAATTTTTTGTCATTTCGCCTAGACTATCGCATGATTGCTCTGTCTCTTATTCTTAAAGCTCGAAATCCCTTTCTTTGTCAAATATTCAGACAAATCAAGTGTTTTTGTCTTCTTTAGAAACTTACATAACCCCTCATCCAGGCACCTTCTCTATACCCAATTGATCCAATACAAAAACACATCCATACACACACAAATTATACAATACAGTGGAAATGATTTGGCACTAAAGGTTAAAAGTCATGTAACGCCAACACTTACTACTGACTCTACATAAAAATATTTTCAGTTATTTTTGTTGCCTTTCGTTGCGGGTCCTTGAGAGTTCCATGGTCGCTTTCTTGTTGCATAGCCACGACTATGGATGGGTAGGAAGGAATCTGTTTTGGCAAAAATGCTTTTTGCTATTTTATCAGGCTGGAAGCAGAGCAACAGCGAGGCAGTATATATCAGTTTCCATTCTATTCTACATAATGCTGCCAACGAAAGGTATCTTAAGATGCCAGCTTTACATTGCAGGGATACTATGGGAGGCTGTTGTACAGGACTCGTTCGGTGGTGAAATCAGTTGGCACTAGACCAGTAACATTCTGAACAATGCGCAACAAACGAAAATCCTTTAACATTCTAGACTAGACCATTCTAGCATATATAAAATGTGAATACACTATAGCGTAGTCGTCATAGTCGAACTAGATATACCTTTTTCGGGGAGTTTCGACGTCGACTTGTGTATGCGGCGTTCTTTTTTCTCACACCGGTATGCTGCAGATTCCATTGATGATAGTTTTTGGTTCTTTTATGAGAACCAACTTGTTTTATTGATTCAACAATTCCAGTTTGGCCCTAAAAAGTTGTATTTTCGGGGCTTTAGGTTGGAAACTAAACTATAGTACATACGTATTCTAACTATGCTCGTCTATTGCTTGCAAAGTATTAGCATAAACATGCTTGGCGCACAAATAAACATGAAGTCATGCTGTTAGCATAGTACATTCAACCAAAAGCCAGGCCTTCTCATCCTTCTATTTAAATGTTTTCCCATATCCATCCACTATAAAAAGGACTGTAAGGGAAAAAATACTCTTTGTTCATGGCGGTTGGCAAAAATGCCAAAAAATTTTTGGTGGCTCGCCAAATTTGTTTTCTGTACTCAGAATTAGTTTTGAGTGAAATAAATTTTATGTATTTTTTTTTTCTCTAGAATTTTCTCAAAAATAATTTGAGCTTAAAAACAGCACGAAATTAAATTTTCTGTAATTATTGATGTTTTTTTACCATGGTTTGGTGTCCGGTGTTACGAACAACCACATTCATCGAATACTAGCATTTCTTTTTTCTCAATCAGCAAAAATCAAAATTCGTAGATAGAGGGTCGTGCGAAGGGCTAACAATGCTTTCACAATAACAAATAAAATGGTACGTCCAGTGCTGTGACGTACGATGCCTCCTAGCCATCGCATACCTTTTCAGTGACTTCAACAAATCAAGATTTGGATGATGAGATATCCGAACAAGTTTAATCAAACCTAAAAAACCTTCTAACTCAACGAATTTCAATTTTGGTTTTCTACACAAAACAGGTTCAACCAATTAAGTCCATTCGAAATGATGCAAGTATTCTTTTCGAACTTCTCAAGGAGATTTCATTGAAAAAGTTTCTTTCGAATTCGTTCATTTTCGATTGGACAGTATCCAATCGGTGAGAGCAGCAAAAGTAGTTGAACGGCAGCAGAAGCAGCAGCAGCAGCAGCGACAGCAACAGTAAGGCAGTAGCAAGGACTATAGTAGAAAATTTTCCAAGTGATGTGACAACGATAAAACTTAATCGAGGAAATTGGCATTTTTGCTGAACGATCGACTTTGAAAGGAGGCACGCGGTCTTCTCATTTTCTGTTGAAAAAAAAAATTTATAAGATAGAAAAAAATTTCCCTGAGTGCATTTCAACTTTCCTCAACTTTTCTACGAGTTTCCTTGTGATCATTTTGTTTCCTTCGGATTTTTTTTCTATTATATTTTTTTACTCTTCTCCCGAATTGAATTAGTTTCTTGGGAAACAATTTCTTTTTTTTTTGCAATTCTTTATCGTTTGAAAAGAAAACGTTTATCTATTTCCAAGACGGACATCCCCCAGGGGTCTGGTAATGGCGAAAGTTATCGTTTGTTGTAAAAGACGGAGCAAGCCGGAGCGAAAAGATATTTATATAAGAATAGAGAGAGCGGCAGCAGTTGCAAAGTATTTTCAGCTCCTTGACATTTTCCGTTTCAAGGAAATGCCTTTGCAGTCCCGCTGCTATATATGCGTTTATATATGAACCGTTTCCAATAAGCTATCTCGGGGGCTAAAACTACATATCGTTACTCATTGCGGACGACCTCAAGAGTTGAAGGAGAAGTGGTTATCGCAAAGAGAGTGAGAAAATGAAACGAAAAGGATGGGCCATTTCGAATCGTACGAAAAGCCAAAAGACCATGCTAAAGTTCTGCATTTAATGGCAACTTTTTCTTGTGGGAAGACAGCATGCAGGCTCTCGAGACGGCTGTAAATTAATGCTTTTGAATTCGCACTACTTGTGAAAGTAGCCGTCTATCTTAACGTACTATATATACGAGAAACCCATTTTCTTGCTTGAGAATGGCTTACACTTAGTAAAATAGAGGACGAGTATGTTGGTCCTTACATACGTTATTATACGCTAGTCAAGAAGAATCCAAGTGCTCACTATACCACCGACTATGAATTTGGGCTAAAGTGGGCAGTCGCAGGATGGAATGATAAGTTCACATAAATTTTCCGATGCATTACGTTTTACGTCTGACAAAAGGCACTTTTCGAAGGATGTTGCGGTTTCTCTGCTTGCTTCCTGTTGCTTTTCCAAAGTAGTAAGTGCTGTTTTCGACATAAGAAACTAACTTTTTTCTTTAAGACATTTCGAATTGAATTTTGGTATACGAGTCTCTCTCTATCTCTCTGTCCGTATCAGAAGTTATTCTAAATGATGAATGTAAGATGCTATTTGGAATTTACTTCGAAATGCTCTCAATCCTAGACTGCATTAGTAGAGAATCCTCCAAATTAATAATTCGATCCATGAAAAGATGGTCTGAAATTTGATAAATTCTCAGTGTTGTGGTTTAATAATAACTACTATTACTCTTCGTTTGTTTGTTTTAGTGGTTGGATTTTTTAGTTTTTTGAGCAACCCTCTACCTAAGCATTTTAATTTTCTTTGACTTAGGTGGGCCAGATATACACAGGCAGGAGTTGTGCTGGAATCATGCACCGACAAGGATTTGAACTCAAGACCGTCGCATTCTAGACCAAAACGCTTCCTACTAGATTAGGCCTAGCTTTAGAACCCCGCTACTTAAGTTTTTTCCTTTTCTTCCTCCTTCTCCTTATGCCGGGCTTATAGTCACACCTTTTGGACAGACTGAACTTTCAGACAGCTCAGTAGTTCGCGATTCTAGATGCTGGGTTCAAATTTACCATTTATCTGTCTAAAATAAGGCCTGGTAACACAAGTTTTACGGCCCCATTATAGTTAAACCTGGAAAACATATAGCGGGTCACTTGATTGCAGACTTAATTTTTCTGAGAGATTTTCACTGTTCCCGCTGCTTTGCTTTATAATAATTGTACATTTGAATGGAGGGGATAAAACGAATAAGGCGATCGGATCAATATTTTTTGAAGTTAATGAACTTAAATTTACTATTTGTTATGAAAAGTTTTTGTTTTTGATTTTTAAATAAATATATTTACGTTACTGAAAAAATGTGCATCAATGGATTTTTAATTAAAGCTTCCAATTAACCAGAACCTCAATAGAAGGTGCTGCCGTAGACTTTTGTCCGCCACTGTATATACATTTTCATTATTACAGATTAGAGCAGCGAGAACAATGAAAGTCTCTCAGAGAAATTGTGTTCGTAATCAAGTGACGCGCAGTATAAGAGCAGCAACCACTCCTTCGTCACACTCCTCCCATTTTTTGAAATCTAGAGTATTAAAGAATTTGATTGATTTAGTTTTCACCTCTTTTATTATATTATCTATCCATATAAATATAATTATAGTTTCTATCTGTTATTTGTCTAAGTTGCTATTTTGCTTTATTTGGAGAATAACTAAGCAGAAACTCATGTTTTTAAAATTTTTCCCTGTCTGTCTTTCTGGCTTTCACGCAAAAACGACAGAACTGATTGTAATGAAACACAGTTTCACAGTTTATTAGGTATGCTTTGAGATGTAATCTGCGTAATACAAAATGACACATTTTCAAAAATATATCATAATCAAATTTTCTTGAAAATCTTTGGAGCGAAAAATTTGAAATTTAGAATATATTATTTTTACCATAAATCTGATCCATGGTGTACAAATTATTTGAATCCCGCCACTCCTTCTACCACCTCCCACACAAATTGCACATTTGCTCAGTACGAAATTTATCGAGCTCAAATTTTGTACTAAATCTACTAAATCAGGGTTATAATTTATATCGGGGATAAGTAAACCCTTCTATCCCCTCTCATACAATGTGACAAAATATCACAACTTTTCAAAAATTCTGAAAATTAAAATATTAGGTTGTTGGAAATGAAATGACGACTTTCGCGATGAAGTGAAGCTAGTTGCGATTTTCATGTCTCAAACTGCTGCCAGGTGGCTCTGGTAGTAATAAATATTGAAGTCTAAATACTCCTACATTTGGTCATGGAATCATTTTAGTTTTGGACTTCATTGAGGTCGGAGAGAAAAAAAAATAAAAAAAACATCATCAATCGATTGAAAAACGGTTACTTTTTCTTTACGAGTTCATACTTCATCAACATCAACAAGGCATTTGGAGCTGACACAGTAAGCGAACGATCTACACAGCGATAATCCGAAAAATTCCGATCAGCAGATATGACCCTTCAAAGCCATGTGGTCACCCAGGACTATCAATAGACAACGACAAGCTGCGTTTACTAGTGGTGTCTGACTCACACCAAACTGTAAGGGACATTGCAGAGAAACTGGCCGTATACTATTCGACAGTTTCCCGGCACTTACAACAGCTTGGAAAAATCAAAAAGCTGATAAGTGGGTTCCGCATGAGCTTCCTGAACAAAACACGGCCTCATGTATCAATAATAACGGTCAAACAATTAAACGAGTTGCAGTATGAGTCTCTTCCTCATCCACCATATTCACCAGACCTCTCGCCAACCGATTACCACTTTTTTAAACATTTGGATCATTTTTTGGCGAAGAAAGAATTTAACAATGAAGCAGCCATCAAAAGTGCCTTCGATTTCTTCGGTCTAGAAAGTTAAACTTCTACGAAACTGGCATGAATGTACTTTTATCTCGTTGGGAGAAGTGCATTGCATCTGCTGGTACCCATTTTGATTAATAGAATTAAGTTTTATAAGAGTTAAAGTTGTTTGAAATTTCACTAGCAAAGTCGCCATTTCATCTGCAACAACCTAATATATCAATTGCATGATAATTATAGTAAATTCTCGAAAAATCACTAAGAACCCCCCCCCCACTCCTTCTACCACCTCCCATACAAATTGCACAATTCCATTAAATCCAATGCACTAAGTTTTCAGTGACTATTCAATTTTTGATGCTTAAATTTGGTACAAAATATTTCTATAACTACTCCAACATGATGTGAAGGAAATTAGTTCAATGCTGTTACCCCTCCTACCACTCCCCATACAAAATTTCTTAAGGTCACAAAAATTTCGATTTCATCTATAAGATCGAATGATTGGTCTTTACGCACAATCGTAGTCCTGTTATATTTTTAAGCTTAACGTTAATTTATTTGGGCTTTTTTTAGCACAAGCTGCAACTATTCACATGTCCTTAACGCGCTTCATTACGTATATGATCTTGAATCACGGGATTGATTTGATCACGAGCCTGTCCCATACAAATGCGAGTATCATGGTTTCAATCTTAATAATTTATGGTTCTGATTCCAACAAAATACAAAGCATTGTGTTCAAAGAGCGGCTTCCGTGGCGTAGTGGGCAGCATGCTTGCTTCTCAGTCAATAGGTCGTGGGTTCGATTCTCACTCCAGACGGGATTTTCTTAAGCGCAAATTTTTCAGTTGCTACTGGTGAGAAAAAAATTATTCGCAATAAAATGGGGAAACGGTGTAAAAGTGAAACAGTTCCACTTCAAGAAGGCCTAAATACTCAGTAGATGGTTTCTGTTCGCTTTCTATCATTCAGTCCCCCATGACATCTGCAAATATTTGTCAGTAAGCAGCCAGTACAACTGAGCAATATGAGTCATTAAACTGAGCAGATTATATATTTCAAATAATTTATTACTAACCACGTTCTCAAAAATTGCTTATTATGGCGATTGTTACGCGGGCAAAGTCGCGGGAATCGCTAGTTCGAATAATAACGTGATGTCATTGGCACAAAAAAAAATTTGCTACTCTGAAATTTTGTTTTTTCGCGTTTCATGACATTTTTTTGTCCAATTTTAGGCTCATTTTAAAATTGCACAAAAAAATGAATTTGTCTGTATGCCGTACGCTGTATGTGTACGCTCTGACAAAATTCAAAGAACCGTATCTCCGAAACCCTTACAGATAGAGAAATCATTTATGGGTGAAATGTTGATTGGGTGGGGAACTTTCATTGCTTAGGGTTTGGGGAATGTGGAGTGAAAGGGGAAGACCACGAATACAGATCTACAGCTTAAACTCGACATTCGGATATACTGATTTATGGGAAAAAGAGAGAGGGGGGAGGGGGCTAAAAACCAATTGTCTGCCGAATTTTTTTTTTCAAATGGTTAATCTTTAAAATAATTTAACACAACAAATTTATATTTTACGACCAAATAGGTGTCTCATAGAACAACCATAATCAACTTAGAAGGAGGCCAATACTTTTAATGGGGAGGGGCAGCAAAAAAAGACTTACATGTTAACATATCGACTATATATCAAGCTCTTTGATTGAAACTTGGCACTTGTTTTAAGATATTCTAGCAAAATATGAGAAAAATTTAACATTTTGACATAAAAGTACTGAAGGGAAATGGGAAACATTTCAAACAAACTGCCAATAAGTCGGGCGCAACATGAAAGAGAAATATTTTGATTTTAAGAAATTTCGTAGGGAAAGTGATAGACGAGGTGACGACATTGAACTAATATTTTCAAATAACGCTAGAGTTGGCACCAACATACAAAATTTAGGATTCAAAAATTTAGTAGATACTGAGAAAATTAGTGTATTGTACTTAGTGATATTGTGCAGTTTATATGGGAGGTGGTAGAAGGAGGTATGAGTTCTTAAAGACTTCTAGAAATAACTACAAACATCATGCTTTTGACATGTTTTAAATTGTAGATCAGTAGCACTCATACTTTTCACGAAAATCCACATTTTGTAAAGTTGTGATATTGTGTCAGATTGTATGGAAGGGGGTTCAAGGGCTAAAGCTACTAGTCTAATTTTTTTGGCCTTACTAATAATTCTAAATAAATATTAAGTGCACAATTTCAGGTCGATCAATTTTATACGTATTGAGTAAATTTTTTTATAGTATTTCATGAAAAAGTGCAGTTTGTTTGGGAGGTGGTGGAAGGGAGGGGAGGACTCAAACACCACACACAGTAGATTGAAATCGTCATAGGGATAATATATTCTAAATTTGAGATCAATAGCATTTATAATTTTCGAGCAAATCCATTTATTGTCAAATTGCGACATTGTGTCATTTTGTATGGGAAGAGGTAACAGGGGTAAAGCTAATTGAGAAATCTGAGAGTTTTCAGATTCACCCTTTTTTATTTTATTGAACACCAACTAATTTTAATAACACATTTATTAAACTTGCAAAGACAGCTGCCAAATTCAAAAAAAATACACCTGTCACCATAGCAAAAGAAAACAACAAGAAGAAATTTTCCGCCTTGCGGTCGGTTTTATAGGCTTGATTTACTAACCGAACTATGCATTCAAATGGATTGCGCATTTGCAAATTGGCGCGACGGAATTCAAATTATTTCTTGATTATATAGTTCGGCTAGTTTACAAAAGTTTTTATATTTTACGATGTTGTTGTTGATTCTGATCCAACACTAATCATCTAATTTTTTTCTGTTTTACTAATAATTCTAAGTAAATATTTAGTGTACGATTTCACCTCTATACATTTTATACGCACTGATCAAATTGGTTTAGAGCATTTAATGAAGAAGTGCGGTTTGTATGGGAGGTGGTGGATGGAAGGAGATGACTCAATCAACTTGAGAGGTGGTGGAAGGAAGAGGAGCACTCAAACAACTGTTATACAGTATATTAAAATCATCATAAAAATAATATATTCCAAATATCAGATCAATAGCGTTTATACTTTTCGAGAAAATTCGTTTATTGTCCAATTGCGAAATTGTGTCATTTTATATGGGAGGGAGTAGAAGGGGTGTAGCGAATTGCCACCTTGACGATCTTGACCTTACTTATTTGGCAAAAACGACGTGTACAAAATGGGACACAATACATATATAAAATAATATACGAAAAATAATCTTTGCGTTACAAACTTTGTAGAAAACTTATAACACTCTCCGATTTCATCTAGATAATAAAATTAACAGTTACCAAAACTATTTTGATCGCGGAACCCTTAGAAGTTTTTCCAAAGATTATGGAACCCTTTTAATTTTTTTATAAAAAGCAACGCAAAAGTTTATTGACATTAAATGAAACAAGTTTTTCTGAAACAACTAATTTTCTTAGTACCTATTAAATTTTGTATAAAACATTTCGATTCCAACTCTGGCATGATGTGTAAAAATTAGTTCAATGCCGTCACCCCTTCTACCACTCCCCTTACAAAATTTCTTAAATTCAAAAACATTCCTCTTTCATCTGTAGTATCACATGATTGTGCTTTACGTCCGATCGTAGTGCTGTTATGTTTTTTAGATGGGATTGAGCTAAAAACTAACAGCCTATTCCATAATGGTTTTCAGCCATTTCTACAAGGGGAAGTCTTATAAAATTTATTTAAGTAATGTGAATAAACGAATCAATTCACGTCTATTAAACTTTTTCTTTCTAAGCTAATTCTTAATTGGTATACAGCATCCTAACAATCATATATTTTCACCAATTAGGACATTCAGCGATTAATTTCTCTGTCAGCAAGACCGACTATGACATTACTATCCTCCCGAAAAGGTAGCAGATACCAACTTCATTTTGTTTACAAACTCCAATTAAACATTAAAACACAAACAATTATGCCAAGATTGTTCTCGATGCGCAGTTAAGCGTAAAATTGCAACAATCCGTGATTGCTAGTAATTTAAAACTTCTACAAGATTAGGATGCACACGATATAGGGACACAGGCCCATTTACGTCCTCGCTCTAACAAAACACGGTGGAATAAATCCCGAAACTATTGCCAAAACTTTTCCCGAATGTGTACCTTTGCTTCATCGTCTTCTATCGCATCCACTAAATACGATGCCAGCTATAAAATAAACTTCGGTACAACCTTGCCGCCTCCCCCACCACACAAAACCCGTGACTTTGTGATGCATAAACGAATTTCATTTCGAGATGGACGTGACTTGCGGTTTTCTCTTAACTACTGTTTACCTGAACTTTACCTGAATCCATTCCAAGTACGTGTGTCGTGGAATTGTTACTAAAGCAGTAAAGTTTCGATCAACCCTAACCCGAGATTTTGGGGATTGGGTGGGAGAATTGGAAGCGATTTCCTGCCAGCACGTGGAGCTATACAATGGCAGGCGTGGATAGGCCACGAACTACTACAAAAAGGGTAAGGATGCCAGGCGGTTCAGGATATACGACAACGGAGGCTCCCATTTCATTATAACACAAGGTAAACTCACAAAACTAAAACCGAATTGGTACAATGTCCCCGGCTCCTTCTTACATTCAACGGCATTCTTCATACGGGAAGCACACAAAAGGATCCATAGAAATCTTTTAGCAGTAAACTAAACTCTGACTACACTCACTCTTGTATATTTTCTAAGGAGTCTAACTGTTATGAAATTGAAGTAAATGAGGTTTTGTTTACACGGCCAGGATTCCTCTTCCGAAATATTTAGATAGGAATTAACATCTTAAGTTTGTAATTAATCTCAACTTGGATTTGCCTTGCCAATGTTTAAGATTTGATTTGTGTGCACATACCGAAAGTTTCATCCGAGTCCGGGGAGATCTCGTGCAGCTCATTCAGAATGACGATGATAACCACTCTGTGTGATTTTCGATATCTAGGATTTCTGTTTAATCAGTGATGAAAGTTAGACCAAGTTTCGAGTGCGGTTTTCTACGTGATTTCGTCGATTTCAGACATCAGACATTCGGCAAATATGTAGGAACCTTTTTGCATTATTGAATGCAAATATGAAGTAAGTATAACGATTTTTTACCTAATAAAGTGGAATCTTTTTAGCCAAACATAATGGCTTTCAAAATAGTAAAACAAATAATTTTCGAACTGATTTCGCTAATCCATATTTGGTTTCCATAAAATTGTGCAAAATGAAAAACCTTTTCAAGTCAAATTTATTTGAACCTGGCCAATGCGAGGACGACGATCAAATCTAAAGCATAAAATCTACCACACTATCATAGTTAGTATTGCAGCAAATTGGGCTTCGAAGCCAAAGTTAAAGTAACTGCTTCAAATGAGAACGGCCTCAAGATTAGAGAGAACTCTGCCAGTCAGGTGTTCAAGATTTTCAAATGTTTATAAAAATATATTTGGCGTAGCATACTTTAACAGGTCAATTCCTTTAAATATTCCCTAGTTTGTATATTACCGACATTTTGAACTGTTTCTCTGTATATTGCATCTTGTGAACTTCAGTATTACCTACGCTTCTATATGAAAAAAAACTCAAAATTATACTTGATCTGAACCTTCCTCATCCAAAAAGCGTTAAGTTATTCACTGGGGCACGAAAATCGTGGCTCACTTATGTCAACACTTCCATTCCTTTATAACCCAAAATACTTCCTTTCGCAAAAACGACAAACGATAATTCTGTTATTTACAAATTCAGGCGAAAATTGCTGATGCTATTCAACTGTAAGCAAACATATGAAAACATTCCCAACCTCCTTACGTTATCCTGTGAAAGCCTTTCGACCTTTAACTTTTATCCCTAAGTTGATTTTCTCCTTCTCCATGCCAGTTATCATTCCACACCACAAAAAAAATGTTCGGCAATTTTTACTCATGATTTTTTGCTCGAAATGCGAAAGGAAAAATTTTCTGGGGACACTGAAAAGATGATTTTCTCAGCTTTTTACCTATTTTTTGTTGTATGTTTGAATGTGTTTACTTATTTTAATACAATTTTTTCCCTTTTCTTGAGGCACTTCTAAGCATCTAAAGAGGAATTTTTATTCGGGAAAATACCATTTGAATAAATACCGCCATAAGTCAAAAAAAAAGGAAGAAGAGAACCGATTGCAAGCATTCCAAAACGTACTACGAGAGTGATATGACGAATAGGGGAAAAGTCACAAGCATCGCTTTATTCCAGAAGAAAATTTTCTTAACTTGTTCACTCTTAACGGACTTGATTCGTTTTTCTTACATTCGAAGGGATCCGGTGGTTTATGAATGTGCTATCGTCGTTGGTTCGGCTTTTTATTTGCATTTCGAATTAAAGTACAAAACTTGATCTAAAACTTTCTATGATCAATCGGTTTGGAATATGTTTATACGAATTTTTTCTTCCGTATTTTCTTCTCTTTCGATTTATGTATTTTTCTACAAAATAACTTGCAGACCGGTAAAAATGTACGGACGAGAAAACTTTATTTTTATGAAAAATTTCTCTTCTTGTGAACGAACTCATGTGAGGGCAGGAGAAAAAAATAATGGAAGAAAAGAAACAAATTTGGTTATGTCCAGTTCGGATACTTGTTATCTAAACTTGAAATGAAGAAAACTTTTATCCTGCAAAAATTGCACCACTTGGAAGATACGATAAAGTTTTGCCTCGAGCTCATACTTCGATGCACTTACAAAAATTAAATATTGTGAATTAATCTCTAAAATAATGTGAAGGCTGTTTTTTTTCGCTTAGCGTTGATATTTACAAGTTATGGACCTTGCAAGAAGGTTGAATTTTTATGGAGGAAGTGTGATCATTGGGGCCGATCCTGCCAAGATGCAAATGCAGCATTGTATCGGGCGGCATCGTCAAAAGACAAAAAGTTAAGCCCAGTTATGAACTTTAATTTTACCTTTGTAGCCAAATTTTGTCATTACATTAATGTGATATTTAATCAAAAAAATGTTATTAATGATTTTGCAAAAATTTTAACTGCTATTTCATGTCAAAACTATAATATGTCGAAAATTTTGCGACTATCTAATGATTTGGTTGGATTTGTTTTAATTTATTTTATAAAGATCTCAGCAGAGATCGAAACGTCACATATAATCAATCAAATAGTGTAATATCCAGAATTCCTTTCTTTTAATCTGGTGATTTTTCATACATTGAGCGCACACCCTTTTGTTTCCAACTGAAATATCTCGTAATACATTAAATTCCAATATCTGATAATTAGCCCAAATAGCAGCAAATATAAATTTATTGCATCAACTATGCCCACAACTTCATAGCTAATTTATAACTCTTTCATCAATAGAAATAAAATTGTCACATTTCAGTCGAAATTTTTTAGCATAAGGATACCTCAGCTTCGTATAAGTATTTCTTTTCTCATTTTTTTCCAAAATTAACTTTATAAAATGTTTGTGAAGAAATTGTCGAAAATTTTTCGATGTTTAGCTTTGCCATTTCCATCGAAATTTATTGATATTTATTGGGCAGCCAATATAGCTTTCTCCACCAGACAAAAGTTTGCTGATTGCTCAATAGCAATACATATAAATTTTATTGCTTAGCCTCAAATAAATAAAGTACGCCATATTTTCTATATTCTCCCCTCTTTCTGGTGATTAAGAAAAATCACCCTATGTAAAAAGCGTGCATTAAATTCCAGTTAAGGATAAACGAAAAGGCCAAGATTTGGAGACGCAAGTGCCAACGAATGGGTCACACCACACCTTAAAGAAGTAGAAAAAATCGACTACTGAAGACATTAGTAGCGTGGCGTCCATTACATTTTCGTTGAGCCTAGAAATACTAAATTTAAAATAAAACGAATATGAAATATTTATTAATTTACTTTATTTATTTATTTAAAAAGAAAAGCACGCATTATTTACGTTCAACACTGTACACACACTTTACATGCTTCAGGAAAGCCTTTTTCTAGTGCTTTTTCTGATCGACTAAAGCGCAAAGCATTCCCAGGTGAAATGCAATTTGAGACACCACACTGTTCGCTAATACGAGGCACAATTTTCGCGCTCGTCTCGATTAAATTCGATTTCGATGGGAAGGGGAGATGCGTTGCTGTATTTGCTTCCAGTGCTTTCAGTTGCAAGTCTTGGCAGAAAAATGTGAGAGAGTAAATCTGACAATATAGCCTGTATTTGCTTTGAGGGGAAACGAATCGGTTTAAACTTTTGCAGATTGATCGTCATCCTTTTTGTAGCATAAGATACAAAGTTGAAATTTAACTCGTGCATACATCTATTTGATATAAAATAAGAAAAAAAATAAATTTGAACCGGAACTGCAATCCAACAAAGGGGGAAGGGGGGGGGCTAGCCTGCACTAGGTGAAAACTCGAAAACAATTTTTGAGTGAAATTTAAGCTACAAACTTGTAAATTTGTTAAATTAAAAAAATGCTTCAAAGTTTAAAAAATTAACTGGTCGAATACTTTCACAACTTCTACGCCCTCCCATTACAATTAAATTATCACCAAACAATTAAAAGCTAACAACTTAAAATTTTGAAAGGCAAGATTTCCGGATTCTACACTGTTCAATCAATCAAATTCCTGTTTAGAATGCAACGAACGAACATTTGACTCTAAGTCTAAACGTTTATGTATAAGTAAACACACGTCATCACCATAATCAAGAAGACTTAAGATGTTAAATAGTTTCCATTGAAGACCTCTATCTTCCCCACCTTCCAATGCAACTTCAAGATGTCATTTATTACCACCAAAAACAGGGCTGGTGCCCTTGCAGCCTTGTCTGATACCCGTTCGCACAGGAAAGCTCTCTCTCTCCTGCAAGACGCGACACCTTGCATATTCGTAGGATTCTGTAATCATAGCTATGACCTTATCTGGAATAGCTCTCCTACGCAAAGCAGTCTCGCTTAACGCTGTCAAAAGCCTTCTCGAAGTCCACAAACATGAGATTTAGTGGCGAACCCATTTCGGCTGACTGCTCCAATATTATCCGTAATGTATTTGTGTGGTCGGTACAAGACGACTCTTTACGGAATCCAGCCTGATAAACTTCGAGAGTGCTCTCCCCACCATCACTAATCCTATTGAGAATTACCTTAGCCATGATTTTCAATACAGCAGTAGGTAGACATATACCACGCCAATTGCCACAATCCTGAAGGTCGCTCTTCATTGAAATTTGCACAATGATGCCCTCCTTCCATTCAGTCAGATATCTTCCTTCATTCCACACCTCGGTTCTACACTATTACGCCTTATTATTCGTGACGTTTCGGTCTCTGCTGAGACCTTTATCAAACTGATCAGCAATCAAAGAAGACTATTATTTAATACAGAATGGAGATAACTGGGTGCGCGAAGGACAATTTAGGGTTATATTACTTAATTAATTTTAGTTAATTAGTATCAGTTAAATTAGTTAAGAATTTCTGGGTACGGATTTTGTTCTTACCAAATTTTAAACTGCTGATAACTTGCATCCGGTGTCTTGGTTGAAGTTCTGTGGATGTTCAGAAATTTTAATGGCTTCTCATACTATTCGTTGGGAATATTGACTGTGCGTCCCGTTTTTACTATGTACACTTTATCGCATGAGCTGCAAGGTACTTTGTACACTCCTCCAGTATCCAATGGTTTTTTCGTCCTCCTGGTTTCCTAAAATTCCTCAGATAGTAGTTGATGTAGAGAATGTTGTCTTGATCTTGGATTTTCCCTATCTTATCCGTTGTGCCCTGGATGTAAGGAAGTTTTACCCATCGTTTGTGTGTATTTCCTTCGTCAGTGTCTTACCGTTCTTTTGTATTTGGATGCTTCGGCTTATTTATTTCGCTCGCTTTGTTTCAAATTGTTGTGAATGCCCAATTCAACTGTAATTTTTCCTTTTGTAGACTGCACGGATTTTCTTCAGTTATGCATCTGGCTCTATGTGTTAGGGTCTTCAGTACGCCTGCTTTTTGACTTGGTGTTGTTGTGAATGAGCGTAATTACCAACAAATTAAAAGCTACGAACTTGAAATTTTGTACGACCACCTTTCAAGAGAAATGAAAGAATACTGCATCACAAATCTTACGCCTCTCCCAACTCCTTTACCCTCTCCCGTACATATTTATGGTTTCAATAATACTAAATATACCGAATTTCATAGAATTTATTTCGCCTATGAAACCTACATTCTATACAACGAATTTTGAACGTGATTCAAGCAATCAATTAAAACATTATTAACATCAACTCACCCCTTATAGCGCCCCGTCCCCCCATACAAACCCAAACTTGCAGAAATAATTGAATGAAATATTGACTCGTACTGGAGCTAGTGATCGTAATTGCAGTTAAGCGTTTATTAATGGATAGCTACCCTGCCCTAGAACCCCAATTCACTTAGTCTTCCCTACCCAGCCTAAACTCAATATTGACTTCTCATGTGTCTCAAGAATAATAAAGTTGCGCCAGACTTGTTGGCAGATTTTTTTTTTATGTACTACTAATGCACTGTTGTGGCAAGTGATAAACTGATGAATAGGCGATACAGCGCCTTATCGATAGTGGTAAGTACATTCACTATATGTATAAGAACTTTGAGAAAAATGAAAGTTTCAAATGCGTTTATCTCAAAATCAACAGGTAGCACTTAACACATTTGTGCACTCAGATTTCGAAATGGTTTCAAATTTTGTAAAGTGTAACATTTTTGAAAAGCTCCTCAGTTCCTCCCACTATGTGCAAATATTGTATTTTCTTCATTTTTCGCTAGTATAACTTGATATAAACGTAAGTTCAGTTACATAGGTTAAGAGATACATTGTCTAGATATTAATTTTTAAGTCATTCACTTTCCCACTAATCCTCCCCCTTACAAGTATTGGCCTTACTATAAGTTGAATATTATGGATTACTTTGTGCCAAATAATTGGTCCTAAAAAATTAAATCTCTACCTTCCAGGGTTTGGGAATTGAAGAATGCTGCATGTACACGTACGGAGTACAGACAGACGTTTTTTTTTTTGCATTTGCAAGCTAATTTAGTCTTTATCATTGCAATAATAAAGCTAAACTGAGAGCCGAATTTCCACTGCAGAGCGGAATGGCAAAGGAGGCAGCCGAACGCTTAATGAGATCAAATCCGAGCTAGATTTTAGAATTCTTCCCAATCAGCATGAAACCTTCATTGTCGGTCAACAAAAAAAGCCTTGCCGGTTGCTGAAAAAACCAACTTGGCTGGTGTGCTTATAGAATCTAGCTTCGACCTTTCGTGGTGGTATAGACTTCCAGATGAATCAACCGAGAGTTGCAAAACCACGCATTTACTGAGCGATGGAAACGCTCGGTTAGTTACGAAAAGTTTAAGTAAAAGTTCGCAAAAATTTTAATAATTTTACTTTCAAATTTCATTCGTGTATCAATAAAGAAAAGTGGAAAAAACCATGCTCACTCACTAGAGATTAGTAGCTGGTGCTCCGGTGGGACCCAAATGCTTCCTAGGTGCAGTAATAATTCTTTCTTTCGAGGTTGACGTCCTTGGTCGGTTTTGGGTTATTCTACGATCGGCTATGTGCTCTGGGCGGGTTTCGGATGGGCCAGTAATCCTTTCTATAGTCCCATGCTGGACCTTATCCTGTCGTTGCTCCTCCGGCGGACCTGTCGATGGACCGATTTTGCTACGGCGACTCGCGGATCTTCTGATAATGTCTCAGCGGGGTTCAGCTGCGTCGGTACTTCCTAGTTTCGAAATTCTTGGAGGTGTCATCATTGAAGTACATTCCTAACAAAAAAATATCGTATACCAAAATACCCGCGACGACAGTGAAAAGTATCAAAATGGCAAAAGAACATCCCGGCACAAATTTTCGTCCGACGCATCAGTCAAAATATTCAAACAAAAATAAAAACATAACAGGGCTACGATTGCGCGTAAAGCGCAATCTTACAATACTCTAGATGAGATAGAATTTTTAGTGATCCCAAAAAATTTTGTATGGGGAGTATTAGAAGGGATGATAGCATTGAACTAATTTTTTTCTCATCATGCTAAAGTAACTATGAAAAAATTTATACAAAATGCTTACTCCAAAAACTGAATGGGAACTGAGAAAATTAGTGAGTTAGATTTTGTGAAAATGTGCAGTTTGTATGGGAGGTGGTAGAAAGAGTGGGGGGATTCTAGTGATTTTTTCAAAAATAACTAGGAATATTATAAAATATATGTCCCTTAAATTTCAGACTAGTGCCATTCATACTTTTTAAGAAAATCGTTTTTTTGTAAAGTTGTGAAACTGTGTCATATTGTATGGGAGGGGGTAGAAGCAGTGAAGCTAATCAAATATTTTTTTCTGATCTTAGTGAAAATGCTAATTATGTATTTCTTACAAAATATGAGCTTGATAAATGTTATATGTTCTGAGAAAATCGACTTAGAGCATTTCATGAAAAAGTGTAGTTTGTATGGGAGGGGGTAGAAGGGGAGGGACGACGCAAATAATTTTTCTACGGTAGATTGAAATAATTATGAGTGTAATATATCCCAAAATTCAGGCTAATAGCTTTTATAGTTTTCGATTAAATCCATTTATTATCAATTTGCAAAATTGTGTCATTTTGTATGGGAGGGGGTAGAAGGGGTGAAGCTAATCGTATAATTTTTTTTGGTCTTACTAAAAATTTGAAACAAATATTTGGTACACAATTTCAGCCTGCTAAATTTTATACGCACTGAGTAAATTGGCTTAGAGTAATTCAAGACAAGTACAGTTTGTATGGGAGGGGGTAGAAGGGGTGGAGCGATTTGGCCCGTTCACGAACTTGACCTTACTTTTTTGTTAAAAACGACGTATACAAAATTTGAACTTTCTAGCTCAACGCGTTCTCAAGCTAGAGAGGACACGGACGGACGGACAGACAGACAGACAGACAGACAGACAGACAGACGGACGGACGGACGGACGGACATCCGGTTTTGAGATTTTTGAGTGATTATATGAACTTCTGTATCATTCATTTTTTTCTCCGAGCCTTATTTCTTGGCGTTACAAACTTTGTGGCAAACTTATAATACTCTCAGATTTCATCTAGAGTATAAACATAACAGAATTATGATTGGGGTTAAAGCCCAACCATATGATATTCTATATGAGATGGAAATGACTTTAATATACCGGAAAATATGTCATCTCAAATTCTCGAATAATGAATAGAGACTTTTGCATAGGAGGTGGTAGAAGTAGAGGGGGAGGTTTGTATTTTTCGTATATAACACCGAACATGCAAAATGTGTTTGCTGAATTTAAAGTTTTTAGTGTTCATTATTTTTAAAGAAATTGGTCAGAGTTTTCCTGAAATTTGGGGCATTTATATGGGAGGTGGCAGAGGAAGTGGAGCACTTAAGATAATTTTGAAACTGCCTATCATCATCCTTATCACCATGCTTTGATTCAATTTCAAAGTCGATAGCTCTCATATACTTATGTATGTACTTGAAGGAGAAATGTTTTTCTTGAATTTATAATACAGATATTTGTATGGGAGGTGGTAGAAGGAGTGAAATGGAGCTGATAATTTTTTCTAATACTTATTTTAATTATTAAGAAACAAATTCTGGCAAAATTTGAAGTTTGTACTTTTTCTAGTTTGAAGGGAAATCGATAAAATTTAACAAAAATTATGCATTTGTATGGGAGGGGGTAGAAGGAGTATACGGATCAAAACAAAATTTTTTCGCATTATTAATATTTCTATTTATATACTATATACAAAATATCAAGTTGATAGCTTTGACTGTTTCGAAGAAAAATAATTTAATTTAAATTTTAAAATTTCGTGAAATTTGTATGGGAGGGGGTAGAAGGAGTGAGGCGAAGTTGATAATTATTTCTAAAATAAATTTCAATTATAATAGAATTTAACAAATATTTCTGAACCCTTGGCGGCTCTGTGCGAGCGTTATTTCTTAGCGTTACAAACGGTAAGGCAAACACAATATACTCCCAGATTTCATCTAGAGTATAAACATAACAGGACTATAATTAGGCGTAAGGCCCAATCATGTGATACTCTAGATGGAGGGACATTTTTTGATTTTAAGAAATTTTGTATGGGGAGTGGTAGAAGGGGTAACAGCACTGAATCAATTTTTTCACATCATGCTGGCGTTGCTATCCGAATGTTTTATTGAAAATTTAAGCTTCAAAAATTCCATAGGTACTGAGAAAATTGGTGTATTGGAATTAGTGAAATTGTGCAGTTTGTATAGGAGGTGGTAGAAGGAGTGGGGAGTTCTTAGTGAGTTTTTCAGATATAACTATAAACATCATGCATTTGGCATGTTTTCAATCGCAGATCTGTAGCATTCCATCTTTTCAGGAAAATCGACATTTTGAAAAGTTGTGAAATTGTGTCATAATGTATGGGAGGGAGTAGAAGGAGTGAAGCTAATCATATATTTTTTTTTTTGGTCTTACTAATGATTCTAAATAAATATTTTAGTCAAAATTTCAGCTCGATAAATTTTATACGTACTGTGTAAATTGGTTTATAGTATTTCATGCAAAAGTGCAATTTGTATGAGAGGTGGTAGAAGCAGTAAGGGGATTCAAATAGTTTTTAAACCGTACATTGCAATTGGAATCAAAATCATATATTCCAAATTTTACATCAATACCTTTTATACTTTTCGAGAAAATCGGTATAATGTCGAATTTCGGAAATGTGTTATTTTTTATGGGAGGTGGTAGAAGGGGTGGAACAATTTGACCCGGTCACGATTTTGAAATTATTTTTTTGTTAAAAACAACGAGTTCACAATTTGAACGTTTTAGCTCAACATGTTCTCAAGCTAGAGAGCGAACGAACGGACAGACAGACGGTCATCCGGTTTTGAAATTCTTGATTGATAATATTAACTTCTGTATCTTTCATTTTTTTTCTCTGAGCCTTATTTCTTAGCGTTATAAACTTTAGAGCAAACTTTTAATACTCTTAGATTTCATCTAGAGTATAAAAAACGCACTTCAAAAAATAAAGGCGGGATTTTTTTAAGCGCAAATTTTTCAGTTGCTACTGGTGATAAAAAATTATTCGCAATAAAATGGGGAAACGGTGTAAAAGTGAAACAGTTCCACTTCAAGAAGGCCTAGATACTTAGTAGGTGGTTTTTGTTCGCTTTATATTATTCAGTCCCCCATAACATCAGCAAATATTTGTCAGTAAGCAGCCAGTGCAACTGAACAATATACCAGTTTCGCCACTCGCTACGGTCGTTCTCACTCCCCTTCCCCAACCATACCAATCCCATTCCTTCCCTCCATGACAGTGTTTGTGCATTGCACATAAAGGCCGAAATTGCCTATAACACAGGTCATTCTGTAAAAAAAAAAAAAATAATAATAATACTCCGCCCTGATGCTAGCAAAAGGAAAAATAATGTGCAGCGTCTACGGAGAGAGAGAGAGAGGGGTTTCCAGTGCTTTTTTTTTTGAAATAATTTAAATCATAATGCAATTGAGAGATTTTACATTGCAGAAAAGTTGATTTTCTTGAAAAGTAAGAATGCTTTCCTAGAAAATCAACTTTTAAGAAAGTTGTGAAATTGTGTCATATTGAATGGGAGGTGGTACATAAAAGGAGCAAAGCTAATAGTACATTTTTCCATATTACTTAAAATACTGATTCAATATTTTGTGCACAATTTCAGCTCGATAAATTTTATACGTACTGAGTAAATTAGTTTATAGTGTTTCATGAAAAATTACAGTTTGTATAGGAGGTGGTGAAAGGAGTTGGAGTATTCAAATAATTTTTAATAAAGTGGATCGCAATTATCATAAGAACCATAACAGGACTACGATTGGGCGTGAATCTCAATCGTGCGATACTCTAGATGAAAGAGAATTTTTTTGATTTCAAGAAATTTTGGTGAGAAAGTGGTGAAGAGGGTAAGGACACTAAGCTATTTTTTTCACATTATGCTAGAGTTGCCTTCAAAATGTTTTGTACAAAATGTAGGATTCACAAATTTAATAGGTACTGGGAAAATTAGTATACTGGATTTAGTGAAATTGTGTAGTTTGTATGGGAGGTGGTAGAACAAGGAGCGAGTTCTTACTGACTTTTCAGAAATAACTATAACCATCATGCTTTTGACAAGTTTCAAATAGTAGATCAGTAACATTCATACTTTTCAGGAAAATGGACTTCTTGTAAGTTGTAAAATTGTGTCAGATTGTATGGGAGCGGGTAGAAGGAGTGAAATTAATCGTGTCATTTTTTTTTTGTCTTACTAATATTCTAAATAAATATTTCGTCCACAATTTCAGCTCGATCAATTTTATACGTTCTGAATAAATTTGTTTAGAGGATTTCATGAAAAAGTGTAGTTTATATGGGAGGTGGTGGAAGGAAGAAGAGGTCACGCATAATTCTTATATGATAGATTGAAATTAACATGAAGTAATATATTCCAAATTTCAGATCAATAGCACTTATACTTTTCGAACAAATCCGTTTATTGTCAAATGGCGAAATTATGTCATGTTGTATGGGAGGAGCTTGAAGGGGTAAAGCCAATCGTCTATTTTTTTTTTTTTTTCGTCTTACTAATTTACTAATAATTCTAAATAAATATCTAGTGCACAATTTCAGCTCGATAAATTTTATACGCGCTGAGTAAACTGGTTAAGGGCATTTCATGAAAAAGTGCACCTTACGTGGGAGTTGGTGCAAGGAGGGGGAGGACACAAATAATTTTTTATACAGAACATTGAGATCCTTATAAACGTATTAGATTCCAAATTTCAGATCGATAGATTTATGCTTTTCGAGCAAATCCGTCATCTTTTTGCTTTTGATAAAAGAAGTGTGGTCGCATGGCTGTAGGCTAATTTTTGTCCCTAAGTATTAGGGTTGTTGGTTCTGGACCTAAGTCATTCCTGAAAGTATAGTTGCAAAGGCAATATTACAGGATCCTGTGATATTTTTCTTCAATTTTTTTAAAGGTTTCGCGTGAACTATGTATGGAAAATTTCTCTATTATTGCTTTTCCGGCAAGATGATTAATTGAAACTTGACAGACAAGACCCTACATCTGTGATTTTTTAGAAAATTGTTGGAAAAAGGATGAATTTATAGTCTTCTAGTTTTTTTATAATATCCATCAAAATTTCCCACTGTCTAAATTAAACATTAATGTAAAAATGTTTAGCACGGATTAAAATGATTGTCAAACCATGACGTGCATTAAAAATGCATTTCATAAAACCGATTCAATTATCATCAAATCAAACATAATCGCCAGAACTGAAATAAATTGTCATGTAATACCGCATAATTGGTAATTTATATTAAAACGTCAACTTTGTCGAAAATCACACAATTACCAACATCGAAATTGCTATCAAAGAACGTTTATATTGCAACTATTGGGGTCTGTCCATCGTCCATGATATACACAAGGATAAGACCAGCGGATTGAAATTATCAACAGTATTCGATAGGTTAAATTGCAAGCCTAAGGGAGACGGAGAGTGTATGTGTGCATATATATGCAAGGACCATTCATAAAACCCAAACTACAATACATTTTGCATCCGTCCGAGATCTCCTGGTGAAATAGCACAAGCACACACCATTGTCGATTTTGTGCATCCCTTATATTCGGGAAATTTACCGAGAGACATGATTAGCTCCACAAACAATTGAAGCCCACACTTTAGGGTGTGCAAAAACCCCGTACTGAACCTCTTCTACCGCTCCGTTCTATATGGATCTGTTAGTCCTGATGATTTGCAGCCATGCAGCGTACGAACTATGGGCCAGGGCTATTGTGCATTGTACTTGCGAGCACTACGACTAGGACTGGAATAGATGGATAGATAGAAGATAGACGGTGCATCTAAGGATGAGGAATGAGACGCATTTGTATTACTCTGAATGAAGTATACGGGGTTGCACCCTGCTCGCTGCGCACCGACAGCCTGATAGATTTGTATGCCTTGCGGTACAACAGACAGATGGTGTTGGCTGGGTTATCAGATAGGACCCTCATTTTCGTGGTTGGCCATCAATTCAACAGGTTCAGATAGGCCGGTATTGTGGCATTTATTGATGAGAATCAAATTGGTGCACTCACTATCTCTTTCCGACTCTTTGCCTACGCCACCCTCTCGTTTGCTAATTCTCTCTCTCTCTATATCTGTCTAAACCTAAAATTGTTTTCTAATTGCTTTAGGGCATCGGCGTAATGTGAAACGATATCAAAATGAGATAGGCGAGCTTTTAATCATATTTCAAATCAAAGCATGCATTTCAATATTTTGATGAGATGTCAGATTACTAGATCTATCGGACAGGAAGAAATTTTACTTTCGACCATAGAACGGAAAACACAATTAATTCCATTTTATTACTTCAATGATGGCAATTTCAAACTGGCAACATTAAGGAGAAAATTCTCGTAGATAGAAATATTTTAGCATCAAAATGTCAGCGCGAGACAAGTGGTTTTCATAGTTAAGTGCGGAGCATCTAATGCAGTCCCTGAAAGCTATACCGCCCGACCGACTCCGCTCTGATGCGATAGAATTTGCAGAAATATTACCCACTTTGGAACTTTTACTCTCCTGGCCGGGTTATAAACGAGTCGAGGATACCGTTGCTAACCGACAGGATGGGAGGGCGTGCGAAATATAAAACTTTTACAATTATTCAAATTCAAATTCAAAAAGACATTAGTGTCAACAAGGAACCAACCGCATCAGCTCCTAAATCTAACTGAAGCCGCTACTGACAAGAATCCTCCCAGATCCAGTTCTTAGCTATACTATGCTGCTCGTCCTACGGGATGGATATACCGAGCGTACCGGCTATATGACGACAGTGTCGGAGTGTGTATATTGCCGAAAGTGATGTGTCGGTTTGAGTGTAAGAAGTGTCACAGCCAAATTTGCATAATTACATTCCACGTAGAACCACTTGCCAGGACCTTAAGAGAGAAGTTTTTGCTATATGAACTTTCATTTACTAACGTTTGTTCTTCAGCTCGAGACACCGACAAAAAAGAAATAAAACAACCAGAAATATACACACAGATAAAACCAAACCGAAAAGAGGAATCGGATGACATTTGGAATTGTTTTACGAGTTTTCGAAAGTATCCGAGGATGTGTTACAAATTTTCGCACCGTTAGATAGGTGATAACGGTGTAAACCATATCAATCAGAAAGTTAACAGGCAAATTTAAATCTAGAGTGTTATGTAAATGTAATTAGCGGATTCTTATCGAACCTTTTTTTTTTAAATATTCTTTAATTTATGCAATTTTGAAATTAGTTTCATTATTTTTTTGTAGTAACTATTATAGTAGAGATATTTAATAAATATTAAGTTTGAAGTGAAGTGCGAAATAAGTGGGATATCTGGAATTAGTTACATTACAAATAAACTGCCAACAAGTTGGGCGCAACTTTATTATTTTTGGGACAAGTTAAAGATGCATGGAAAGTCAACATGCAAGTTAAAGTGGTTAGGGAGGACTAAGTGGAACCCCCTTTCACAATTGAAACCCCCCTTTCACAAGTGAAACCGCTTTTCACAAGTGGAACGCCCTTTAGGGCAGGGATGATGCCAATTCAACACTTATTTGCGAATACGATCAATAGCTCCAGTACATGTAATCAATATTTCATTCGTTTATGCAAGTTTGGGTTTTTATGATGGAGGGGAGAGGGGTGATATTAAGTGTGGGTGAATGTCAATAATTTTTCAATTGATTGCTTCAATTCCGTCCAATATTTCCTGCATAGAATATCAGTTTCATAGACGAAGTTACATAGAATTTTCATAAAATTTGGTGTATTTTACATTCACGAAACCAATCATTTGTATGGGAAGGAGTAGAGGAGGTAAGGGAAATGTAAAATTTGTGATGCAGTTTTATTTCATTTCTTTTGTACAAAAATTTCAAGTTCGTAGCTTTTAATTTGTTAGTTAGCAGTTGATTTATTGAAATTGGTCGAAATCATACTTTTGTATGGAAGGGGGTAGAAGGGCAAGTGCAATCTCAAAACTTTTGACGCAGTTCCGTTTCAACTATTTTCGAAAGCTTTTTCAAAAAATTCGGCCGACAATTGGTTTTTAGAAACCTCACCCTCCCCCCCATTTTGCACCCCAATGGATAAAAAAATTAAATTAATTTTAAAAGTTGTCCCACAAACCCTTTTATATGTATATCGATTTTTAGCTTCCTAGCTGTAACCATGTTTGAGATATTTGAATTCTTAGTTTTCGGTTCAAGTGCTCCCCCGCCTCCTTCTGAACCCTTACACCACTAAAATGGATGTCCGCTTAAGATCCGCAACTATCTATAATCCCTCCTAAAATTAACTTTCTATCTTGAAGGGTTTGGGAGTTAATGTGCGCTGAGCGTACACACCGGTGTACGGTGGACGGCGTACAGACAGACGGATTGTTTTTTCATTTTTAGGCTATTTTAATCATGAAACGCAGAAAAAAAGTAGCAATTTTTTTTTTTTTAAGTGGATCACAATACTTTATTATTAAAATAATAAAGTAAAAGCATTAAATACAACTTCGGGCTTATATGGGAACCAGACGTCCTCTTCTTAATTATCACAAAAGGCATCCTATATCTTTCTGTGTTTTATATATTAATATTCTCTTTTCAATTCAAAATAATATGTCACCATAAAAGCTCGAATTCAAATTCGAAAAGTTGTATTTCGACTTCTGTCATAAAAGAAAACTGATTAAATTATTTATTTTTACACCCTACCATAGATGAAATCTATTAGTATTTCAAGTTTTTTTTTTATTAAAAAGAGGCTCATCTCAATAAAACTCGTCAAGCCTTCGGTATCCTTTCCCCTTTCTGGAGGTTAAGATATTTTTTTTTTTATATTTGATTTTTGAGAGCTGCAAGTTCTTGACGCATGCGTCAAATCCGTGTCGTTACATGGTTGTACTACGTGGAAAGTGACAGTTCGACTTGCCAAGAAACTACAGACTTTCGTAAACCAACGCCTCCGGCGCATTTTAGGAATACTCTGGCCAGAAGTGATCTCCATCGACGAACTTTAGAGTACAAATGCCCAGACTAAAATAGATATTGAAACTCAAAGGCATAAGTGGCAGTGGATCGGTCATACTTTGAGGAAACTAGAGCGAAACATCGCCAAACAGTCTCTGGATTATAATCCTCAAGGAAGATGTCGGGTCGTTCAAACATGTACCACGAAGCAAGCAGTTGGGCATGAGGCCAGAGAAATAAACAACGACTGACAACAGCTAAAGGCCGCTTCTCAGGATCGCGCCTTGTGGAATAGAGTTGTTTCTGTCCTATGCCCCTATAGGAAGTGTTAACAGGAATTTGATTGATTGATTTAATATATTATACCTCTTAAATATATACATTCCATAAGCACTACTCCTTTTAAAGTAGACTACCTTGTATTAGGAGTGAGGAGTTTTTTGCATATTTCTAACTGAAAATATTTTTACTTTTAAGAAATCACAAGTATAATTATTAACATGTCACATGCTACTTTAAGAATAAAGGCTACTTAAAACCATAACAGGACTACGATTGCGTGAAAAGCGTTTTATACAAAACTTAGGATTCAAAAATTTTTCAGGTACGGAAAGTTAGTGTTTTGGTTTTAGTGAAATTTTGCAGTTTGTATGGGAGGTGGTAGAAGGAAGGGTGACATCTTCAAAAATAGCTATAAACATCATGCTTTGGACATATTTTTGCCGATCAGTAGCATACAAAATTTTCAGGAAAATCGACCTTTTGTAAAGTAGTGAAATTGTGTCGGATTGTATGGGAGCGGGTAGAAGGAGTTAAGCTAGTCATCCATTTTTTTTTGTCCTACTGGTAATTCTAAATAAATATTTGGTGCACAATTTCAGCTCGATAAATTTTATACGTGCTGAGTAAATTTGTTTAGAGTATTTCATGAAAAAGTACATTTTCTATGGTGAAGGTGGTAGAAAGAGTGAGAGGACTCAAATAATTTTTATATAGCAGATTGAAATCATTATAAAAAACATAAAAGAATTATGATTGGGCGTAAAGCCCAATCATATGATACTCTAGATGAAATGAGAAAGAGTTCAATGTACCGAAAAATATGTCACCTACAATTCTTTTAAATAATTAACAGTAACTTTTGTATGGGAGGTGATAGAAGCAGAGGAGGAAGGTTTGTAATTTTTGGATATGACACCTAATGTGGTATGCAAAATATTTCGTGCTGAATTTAAGGTTTGTAGCTTTCATTATTTTCAATTGGACATAGTTTTCCTGAAATTGGGACATTTGTATGGGAGGTGGCAGAGAAAGTGGAGCGTTTAAGATGATTTTTAAACTGTTTATCATCATCCGTATCACCACGCTTTGATTCAATTTCAAATTCGATAGTTCTAATATATTTGAAGAAGAAATGCTTTTCTTGAATTTATAATTCAGATATTTGTATGGGAGGGGGTAGAAGGAGTGAAGAGGAGCTGATAATTTTTTTTAACATTTATTGCAATTATTAAAAAACAAATTCTGGCAAAATTTTAAGTTTATACTTTTTCTAGTTTTAATGGAAATCGATAAAATGCATTTAACAAAAATTATGCAATTGTATGGGAGGGGGTAGAAGGAGTCAGGATCAAAACAAATTTTTTTATATTATTAATATTTATATTTGCATACTTTATGCAAAATATCAAGTTGATAGCTTTAACAGTTTCGAAGAAAAATAATTTAATTTAAATTTCAAAATTTCGTGAAATTTGTATGGGAGGGGGTAGAAGGAGTGAGGTGAAGTTGATAATTTTTACAATTCTGATTGAAATTATAATAAAATTAATTGCGGCAAAAATTCGTTTTCATAACTTTGCTAGTTTCAATGAAAATCGAAAAACTGCTTTTTTCAAAATTATGCATTTGAATGGGAGGGGGTAGAAGGAGTGACGGGATCGGATCAATATTCCATCATATTAAGTACATCTATATCATAATACTTTTACCTAAATTTCAAATCGATAGCTTAAATAGTTTCAAAGAAAAATCAATTTCTGAAAATTTCGGAATTTCGTGAAATTTGTATGGGAGGGGGTAGAAGGAGTGAGGGGATGTGGCCCGTTCACGAACTTAAAGTTTCTTTTTTGCTAAAAATGACACACAAAAAATTTCAGCACGATAGCTCAAAGCGTTCAAGAGTTATGCTGTAGACAGACGGACAGACGGACAGACAGCAACTCGGAATCGTTTTTGAGCGACAACAAATATTTCTGTACCCTTGGCGGCTCTGTGCGAGCATTATTTCTTAGCGTTACAAATGGTAAGGCAAACACAATATACTCTCAGATTTCATCTAGAGTATAATAATGTGTTCAAAATTTCAGATTAATAGCTTTGATTCTTTTCGAGTGAATTCATTCATTATCGAATTCCGAAATTGTGATATTTTGTATGGAATGGGGTAGAAGGGGTGAAGCTAATCCTCTAATTCGTTTTGATCCTACTAATAATTTAAAATAAATATTTAGTACACAAATTCAGCTCAATGAATTTTATACGCACTGAGTAAATTGGTTTATTGCATATCATGAAAAAGTGCAGTTTGTATGGGAGGTGGAGGAAGGAGGATGAGGACACGAAAAATTCTTAAGGGGTAGATTCAAATCATCATAAAAGTAATATATTCCAAATTTCAGATCAATAGATTACATTTTTTTCGAGAAAATCCGTTTATTGTCAAATTGGGACATTGTGTCATTTTGTATGGGAAGGGGTAAAAGGGGTAAAGCTAATCATCAATTTTTTTTTTTTTGGTTTTACTAATAATTTTAAGTCAATACTTAGTGCACAATTTAAGCTCGATACATTTTATACATACTGAGTAAATTGGCTTAGGGCTTTTCATGAAAAAGTGCAGTTTGTATGGCAGGTGGTGGAAGGAGGGGAAGGACTCGAATAATTTCCATACAGTAGATTGAAATCATCCTAAAAGTAATGTATTCCAAATTCCAGATCAATAGCGTTTACACTTTTCTAGCAAATCCGTTTATTGTCGAATTGCGAAATTGTGTCACTTCGTAGGGGAGGGGGTAGAAGGAGTAGAGCGATTCGCCCCATTCACGAGCTTGACCTTATTTTTTGGCAAAAACGACGTGTACAAAATTTGAGCTCTCTAGCTCCACGCACTCTCAAGCTCGAGAGGACACGGAAAAGAACAACAAAAACAATTATTACACAATTTTTTAAGTATCAAATAACTCATTTCACAGCAGCTAGAAAAAAATAAGAATTGATTAATTAAATTATTATGTTAATAAAGAACTTGACCTTTAGCATCTGTCATGCATTGTATCCGTTTTTTCATGGAATAAACCAACTTTTTCAGTTCATAATTGCTCCGTATCTTTTGCTATTCCTCTAGTATTGCTGTTTTTAATGCTGTTCGATTTTTTGGTTGCCTTTTAGCGACCTGTTTCTTTAAGTGGACCCATAAATTTTCGATGGGATTTAAGTCGGGACTCTGAGCTGGTATATTCATCACTTTGCCGCATTTATACAGAAGCCACATCCGCACCATTTGTGCCTTATGTTTTGGGTCATTGTCCTGATAAAATTTAAAATGCGGTTTGTTGTTTCTAATATTCCCAAATTTATTCGCACTGCTTGTCAAATGTATTTTCAAAATATTTAAATATTGTCGGACGTCCATGATGTTCTCGAAAAAAGCTATGTCTCCTACTACTCTGCTTGGGATGCACTCCCAAATCATAACGGAAAACTTTCCAAATTTAACTGTCGGAATGATGTTGCGATTTTCTAACGATGTTAACGCCTTGCGCCACACTCTAGTCGGTCCATCGTTGTAATACAACATCATTTTCGTTTCATCACAGAATATGACGTCGTCTCAATAGTCAACAGGTTGCATCATAGCGAAGGAGAAACGTTTTTCGATATTTGTTTCGCAGAATGGTCTGTCGTACTGTTTCATGGGAAAGAACAGCATCACATTCTTCCTCCTTGCAAGAGTTCTGATTGAAATTTGAGGGTTTTCAACGAGTTTCCTTATCGTAACGCGCTCTGCACGATCAGTTATTTTTGGCTTAGGATCACCTCCACGCTTTGGTTCCAATCTTCCCTCGTTTTCAGCTTGATTTAAAAAATTATAAACTGTCTTCCGTGTTAAAGAAAACATTTCCAACAGCTCATGTACACTTTTGCCCAATTGGTGATTGTAGTATACCAGCTGAACCACCTTAAACGATAACCTCTTTCTAGGCATTTTTAAAACACAATATTTTATTTATGATGCGTACAAAGTAAGAATTAATCAGCAACTAACAAATTCATAGAAATTTGCAATACGAAGCAAAGCTTACGGTAAATGTACCGCTCATCGTTGAATTGGTGCAAACAAACACAGTTGTGAAAAGAATTACTTGACACTTGACAAGAAATTGGGTAATAATTGTTTTTGTTTTTCTTTTCGTTTCTTTTCCACTAAACTTGTACATTTTGAAATACTGTAAATAACTGTAATTGGTAAAAAAAAAATTTATACATCATAAATAAAAAGTAGTATTTTTCGATTAGAAAGTTCAAAAATAGAATTAAACTCATTCTTGACATACTGTATTAAAAATCTATTGTTACTGATTGAATAGTAAAAGTTTGGATAGAACGATGAAACCAACTTGGGGCTTCATCGAGATTAGAGTAACTGTATAGGAACGCGCCCTCTTCTGCCTAAAAAAATAACCTCTGCTTCGCGAATTCCTAAATCCATGTCTGATCAAATCACAGAATATTCTGACTAAGTCGTGAAATTTTATGTGACCGCTGCACAATATCCTACGAGCCTCCACTGTCACAAACAACTCGATTTTTATATTCAAAAAATTCAATTTATACAGAAAACTAAGCAAACAGCATTTCTTAATTCTATTTTATTTGATTTGAAATCAGCAAAATATGTAATATCACAGAAATACGAAAATACTTGAAATATGCAACAGCCCTCCAGAATCCCATAACTCATGGTAAAGTGGCTGAGGTATTACAAAGAGGTAGCTAGTAGGTACATTGCTGATGCTCTCGTATAGAATTCCTTACCAGGTTGAATTTAATTCAGAATTTTACAGACTGCATCACGTATGTATGAAGGCATTTCAAGTGTTCTACGAATGTGCAATTTCAGACTTCTACCAAATCTCAAGGGGTGGCGAACCTTTCGATTTTTGCAATTGTAGCATTTGTCGACTACGAAGTGCCCATAATAGTGATGCGAGGTATTCTGAGATAAGGATGTGGAGAACTGCTTGAATGGCAGATTGGCTGGAAAAATCTCAAGTAAATAGAAATAAGGAATACTGAAATATTAAGTGAATTTAAAATATTCAACGAAAAAAAAAACTATACAGACAAATATGAAATTTAAGGTAGAGATTCCTCGAAACGGCTATTAGATTACTTCTTAGAAAGAACAATAAAGAAACTCCAAATTGTTATCAATTTATTTATGTTCCGATAAAATTGTGAAAAAAAAAACTGGGAGAAAAAAATTGAAAGCTCCGCACAAAAATTAAAAGAACATAAAAATGTGTCGAAATCGTGACACCGATAGGAAAGTTAAAGTAAAATAAAACCGAAAACCTCTGATAAGGTCGGACAAGTAAGTAAGAAGAAAAATAAAAGAAATAAAATAAGTTGTCTTCGACTTTGGTGTCCACCGTAATCGCAAGTGTTTCCAAGCCATTGAATCACTGTAACGTCACACCATCTGAGCTGAAATGGCTCGAAGTTTTTGCTCGGCAACAGGACTAAGGACTCTCCTCCGACTTCGACTCCTTCTTATATACTGTGTTACACAAAAAAGGAAGGCAGGAAAACGATTCGATGCTGTCCCGCTTTCAAAGACATTCGTCTGGAAGACATAAATAAGATGTTTTGACATGATAAAAAGAGCTGGCCAGCTCCTTACACACCCCGAATTAAATATCGAAATTTACGCTTTCGTCCTTTCGCCAACACTCCTTCCTCACCATTGCTGCCGGAAGTTATTATCATATACTGCAGCAATGTCTATTTCAGCGCTTGTGTCCTCTTCTTCTGTATATCGTATATACACAGTCCCGAATAACATTCCCGCCTCCCTCTGCCTAGACGACAGAATTCAATTGTTAATGATAGTTCCATTTCTGGTAGGATATTCCCAGTTGGACGCGAAAAAAAAGAGCTCCTCCGAAAAAATGTCAGGCTGTAACCCGCAGAGTTTTTAAGCTGTTTCCATTCAGGCGAAAAATCCACTTTGCGGATGAACTGGAGGTGGGCTTCATCCTGGGCATTATTATGAACGGTATAAGGAAAAATCGCCTGTTGCGGTGTAACCATCTGGTGGTCGGTTAGTATTTAAGCTCGACATGAGTTTTCCGGCTAGAGAGAAAAAAATGGATGAGTTAATGGACATATGCTACGTTGGAAGGCATAAAAAAAAATTAACATATACTCGTATACTCGTAAATGAAACATAAAATGCCTGCATATGGACACAAGTTGGTCTCATTCATGGTTGAATTTTTGTGGTTAACAATGAGTTGGTTTTTTGGAATAAAGCAGCGAGAAAAAAATTTCAATTTAAATAACATTTTAAATTCGTCACCAGTTAATTTAAAAGCATTTTTATGTCGTTTTTGTTGCTTAATAGCTTCAAGCAGTTTTAAACTTAGCAAGTTGCACAAAATTCATGAATATGAAAAGGAATCCAATGAGGAAACTTTATTAAAGACAGTGGATGTTGCGCGTTTAGGTATCATTGGCCAGGAATTGTAAAATACCTTTCTTATTTAATTTGAATAAAATTTAGAAGAAGAATTTATATTTTATGTTATAAAAAACATTCGACCTCTCAAAATTACCAGAAGCGAGCCAACTATTTTTCGACAGGGGGCGGCGAAGCTCAGAAATCTTTAAAAGCAAAACTGAAATAATGATTAATATATGAAATGTGAAGGAGTTTAATGTACCGGAAAATATTTAATCTCAAATTCTTTGGAATAGCGAACAATGGCTTTTGTATGGAAGGTGGTATAAGCAGAGGGGGGGAAGGTTTGTAGTAGTATATGCCACTGAACGCAAAATGTTTCATGCTGAATTTTAATTTTGGAATTTTCATAAATTTCAAAGAAATTGGACATAGTTTTCCTTATTAGAGCATTCGCATGGGAGGTGGCAGAGGATGTGGAGTGTTTTCGATAATTTTGAAAATGCATATCACCATCCTTATCACCGTACTTTGTTTCAATTTCAAAGTCGATAGCTGTCATACATTCGAAGGAGAAATGCTTTCCTTTAATTCACAACTTAGATATTTGTATGGGAAGTGGTAGAAGGAGTGATGTGAAGCTGATAATTTTTTGAGTTTTTATTGCAATTATTAAGAAACAAATTCTGGCAAAATCTTAAATTTGTACTTTTTCTAGTTTAAATGGAAATCGATGTAATGCATTTAAGAAAATTATGCATTTGTATGGGAGGGGATAGAAAGAGTATACGGATCAAAACAAAATTTTTCGTCGCCAATGAAATATCGATTATTATACTTTCCACACAACTTCAAGTCGATAGCTTGGACAGTTTCGAAACAAAATAATTTATTTGAAATTTTAAAATTTCGTGAAATTTGTATGGGAGGTGGCAGAAGGAATAAGGTGACGTTGATAACTTTTTCAAAACTGATTGCAATTATAATAAAATTAATTGAGGCAAAAATTCGTTCTTTTAACTTTGCTATCGAAAAAAAAAAATTTTTTTAAATTTGAGCATTTGCATGGGAGAAGTAGAAGGAGTGAGAGGATCGGATCAATATTTTGTTATGTTAATGATATATACACTATACCTTGACCCAAATTTCAATTCGATAGTTTCGAAAAAAAATCAGTCCGCTCTTTCGTCTACAATAGAAAAATATTGGATGACAGAGTTTAAACGATATCCTTGGAGCTGCCAATACGAACATCGCTTGGTCGACCTAATGAGGTGACTACGACAGGAACGATGAAAAATCCATAAAATAGTATTGGATGACCGTCGACTGAAAGTGCGCGAGAGACATAGTAGAAATTTTGAAAAGTACTGTACATCGCACTCTGAAAATTGGACATGAGAGAGCTGTTGGCAAGATGGCTGCCGCGATTACTCACAAAGAAAGAAAATGAATGTCGTGGGGATATTTGAAACGAATGTTTGATGAATTTTACAGCAATAAGGCTGAAATTTTGCGTCGATCCATAATCATTGATGAAACATAGGTCCATGACATCACACCTGACACCTGTCCATGACATCAAAACAATCGACTGAGACGGGTGAATCTGCTTCTAAGAAGGCGAAAACAGTTCCATCTGCAGGCAATATCATGGCGTCATTTTTATACTCTAGCTGAAATCTGAGAGTACATTGTGTTTGCCTTACCATTTGTAACGCTAAGAAATAACGCTCGCACAGAGCTGCCAAGGGTACAGAAATATTTGTTATCGCTCAAAAACCTCGATTCCGAGTGACCGTCTGTCCATCTGTCTGTCTGTCCATTTGTGCGTCTGTCTACAGCATAACTCTCGAAAGCTTTGAACTATAGTGCTAAAAAATGTTGTGTCATTTTTAGCAAAAAAGTAACTTTAAGTTCGTGAATAAGCTACATCCCCCCACTCCTTCTACCCCCTCCCACACAAGTTTCATGAAATTTCGAAATATTAAGAAATTGATTTTTCTTCTATCCCCTCCTATACGAATGGACAATTTTGAAAAATACATATTTTCGATTTTCATTGAAACTAGTAAAGCTGAAAAAACGAAATATTGTCAGAATTAATTCTCCTATAATTTCAATTTATTTTAAAAATAATTATCAACTTCTCCTCACTCCTTCTACCCCCTCTCATACAAATTTCACGAAATTTGAAAATTTAAATTAAATTATTTTTCTTCGAAACTGTTACAGCTATCAACTTGATATTTCGTATGAAGTATACAATCAAAAATATCAATAACACGAATGTTTTGATCCGTACACTCCTTCTACCCCCTCCCATACAAATGTATAATTTTTGTTAAATGCATTATATTGATTTCCACTAAAAGTAGAAAAAGTTCAAACTTAAAATTTTGCCAGAATGTGGTTTTTAATAACTGCAATAAATGCAAGAAAAAGTTATCAGCTCCGCTTCACTCCTTCTATCCCCTCCCATATAAATATCGGTATTATAAAGTGAAGAAAACATTTCTCCTTCGAATATGTGAGAGTTATCGACTTTGAAATTGAATCAAAGCATGGTGATAAGAATGTTGATAAGCAGTTTCAAAATTATCTTAAACGCTCCACTTCCTCTACCACCTCTCATACAAATGCCCCAATTTCAGGAAAACTATGCCCAATTTCTTCAAAAAAACGAAAACTAAAAACTTTAAATTCAGCAAAAAACATTTTGCATGCCATGTTCGGTGTCATATACCAAAAATAGAAACCTCCCCCTCTACTTCTACCACCTCCAATGAAAAGTCTCCATTCACTATTCGAAAGAATTTGAGATGACAAACTTTCCGGTATATTAAAGTCTTTTAAAAGCTTTACGCCCGATCATAATTCTGTTATGTTTTTGAATTGCGTCTGTAAAAATTTTCATAGATTATCTTCAAAAACTAAAAACAATCAACGGCGAGTAATGTGCGAAGTTTTAGCAGCGTTTGAGTGATTAAATCAAGAAAAGTCGACAGCATTTGTCGAAAAAGAAACTTTTGTTTCATGAAAACAGTGCACCAGCTCACATATTCATAATGGCAAAGTCCAAAGTCAATGAGTTAAAGTTCGAATCGCTTTCTTACGAAGCCTATTCGCCAGATTTACCACCTGCTTCCAAACTTGAAAAAAAAATTCGGTGGCAAAAAATTCGCCAACTATCAAGAGGTGAAATTTATGGTTGATGGGTATTTTAAGGAGCTCGACGTTCTCACTATAAAAAGGGTATCGAAGCGATTGAACATTGCTGAAAAAAGTGTATTGAGCTAAAAGGAGACTATGTAGAAAACTAAAGACATACTGTGCTTTTAATGGACCTGCTCGGAGTGGTGTATTATGAGCTACTGCACCTGGATGAAACCATTACGAGAAATTGCTACAAAAAAACAAATAATGCGTTTGAGTCAAGCGTTGAAGGAAAAACGGCCGCAATACGAGGAGAGACAAGACAAAGTGAATTTGATGCCCGACAAGGCTCGGCCTCATGTTGCTCTTGTTGTGAAAGCTACCTGTAAACACTGAAATTTGACATCTTAACCTAACCGTCGTACTCTCCAGACATTGCCCCTTCTGACTATCACCTATTCCAATCGATGACGCATGGCCTGGTTGAGCAACACTTCCATTCTTACGAAGAAGCCAAAAATTGGGTCGATTTGTGGATCAACTGAAAAGGAGAGCTCTTTTTTTGATGCGGAATCCGTATACTGCCAGAAAGGTGAGAAAAGTCGTGGCTAGCGATGGGAATTTCTTTCAATGATAAATATTTAATCGTTTTAAATGCACGAATTAAAAAAAAAAAAAAAACGCCGGTTTTTGAACTATACTCGCAGGATACTTTTGTAGTTTTACTTCGTACATTTAGTTTAGTGACGCTAAAAGATAGGGTATCGTTACTTGTCGTGTACACCATTTCGATTCGATTTTATGCAATGTCCGGAACTAAGCCTTTACTAATTTTAACTTAGGGGGTCACTCTATAATGCATTGCACAATTATGTCGGTATAGGAAGAGGATGACATTTTGTGGTGTTATGGGAATTTTGGGGGAGAGAGACGGAAGTGGCGATGGACATTATTTTTGAAGCGCTGAAGGTTATACTTGCTTGGAAATATGCTAGCAGGCAATGCGTTCCAAAGGACATTAGGGGGATGAATGACTGTCTATATTTCACAGTACGAGTAGGAATAGGGTTGACGGTAAACTCGTGCGCGCGTTTAGCTGACGAGTGTTTCGGGGAAAACTGTAAAGTGGAGGAATAAGTGATCTAAGTTCCGTACAACATTTACCATGAAAGTAACTTTAGTAAATGCTGAGTACTGCAGCGTTCCTACCATGCTCGAGGGAGTCAACAGAAATCGTAATGGTATCATCTCCAATTAGTCGGAAAGCGTGTTTTTGGATACGATCGAGCAGCGTAAGGTGTGGTTTAGGTACCCTAGCTCATAAATGCGAATTGTACTCTAAACGAGTTCGAATGAATGCCTTGTAGATGGTTGTTAAGTCGTGAGGCGTAAAATATTTTTTGCATTTAAAAAGAATAGGTATCCAGGGCAACATCAAAGGTATGTTTTTTTCCGATCAAGGTGGTTATTTAACTTTACGCCTAATATGATAAATTTATCTAAAGAGCCAATTGGAACGCCATTAAAGGCTTAATTAGATGACGACGCTGGAACATCACGTTTAAGGGAAAGACGACGGGCCTGTGTTTTAGCAGAGTTGAACTCTACTCTATTTTTCATGCCCCATTCCAGGATTAAGTCGAGGTTGGAGTCCAGCAAACTGAATAACTCCTAGAGTTCAAAGGTGTTATCTAAAGTACTGTCATCTGCAAATCTATGGATTAGATTGAGAGTAGAAGACAAAAAGTCGTTAATGAGTACTAAGAACAGAGTAGGCGATAGGACAGAACCCTGAGGGACACCAGAATTAGTTGGGAAAGAGGAAAAAGTAACGCCATCTAATACGACTCGTTTAGTGCCTTCCGATAGGAAGCTCTCAATCCATCGAATGAGGGTAGCATCGAATCCAATGGCCTTTGACTTAACAAGGAGACATTCATGACAAACTCTGTCAAAAGCTTTTGCAATGTCAAGAGCAAGAACTTGACCTTCGCCGTATTTGTGCAAGCTAGAGTTGCAACGTTCTGTCAGGTAGACCTAGAGATCTCCCGTCGACCTTCCAGTACGGAAACTGTATTGGTGATCGTGGATACGCTGTTTATTCTCGAGATAGTGAATGATTTTGCGATTGACAGCAATTCCCATCACTTTCGAGAGCACTGAAGTGATGGCTATTGGGCGGTAGTTAGCGGGATTCGCTTCGCTTCCTTTCTTGGGAATTATCTGAATATTCGAGGCTTTCTACTTTGTTTATATTAAACATTTTTTACAAAGAATTTAAAAAAAAACGTGGTTTTTGGATCTGCAAACTAGGGGGCTTACTCACTCACCATCATAATAATTCCACTCATGGCTGTATGCGATAACCGCTTGTGCGACATGATGAGGACATTGTGATGAACAAAACATCGCGCACGAGAGCCACACATGAGAATTTCGATTTGATATGTTTTGCAAATAAATAGAGATGCTTTTAAAATATTTATACCTGCAGTAATTTTGAATCAATAAAATTAAGAAGTCGGTTTATAAACGTATCGTGTCGAAAGACAAATTATATTTAATATAGCTTTTGTAGCATATTTCAATGAAACTGTAGGAAAAATCTAGTTGAAATATTGTATCTGCTTATGTCAAACAGAAGCAGCATCACAGAATCTACTTGAATTAAATTGCAAAAAGTAAATAGACACAACAAGGACATTTAAATCCTTCAAAACCACATTAACGAATAAATGAAGACATATAAACGTTATCGCGAAACATACACTTCAATAAAAATTACTGAAGTAAGCCCTGCATAAAAGCTATGGATCAGTGATTTGCAGTAGTAAACAGCTAAAGGAAATGTCGCCATTAAATGCACATCCCTGACTCGACACGAGGCATATAAAAGGGCATAAATTGCCAAGTAGTATACTTGTGTGTGATCCTTACGTGCCCAAAGTGCCAGTCCAGGGAGATGTTTAACTATCAATTATGTCCTTAAGAAAGCTTCAAAGCTATCCTGTCTGCTACTAAGTGCCAATAATTTCCGTCAGGTATATACACGATGTGCTAATTGTATATTTACTTAAGGATTCTTCAAAAACTGGCATAGGCACAACCTGGCATCTCTCCCGTCCTTGTACATTTCACCTTCCACAGCCATCACAACATCCTTCCTATCAAAATGATTTTATCTCCCATATGAAAAACGAAGAGTTTGCAAGTGGTTTGGTGTACCTTAGAGCGCGCAACGAAAACAAGATGAACGCCGTTCCTACACACATTACGGCTTTATTACTATTTAAGTACCAAACGTGTACCTTCTTATGACGGCATAAACTGCCTGTGTTTTCTCCATCGCGTAACACTACTATATAGGGCGCCTTATATGAAAACTTGTTTCAGCAGCATACAAGGAATCTATCCTACTATTCCCGAACGAAGAGGCATCAAAGATTTATCTGTTCATGTTTTTTGTTTGAAAATGGAAGGAGGTTATGATGGTGGTATGGATGAGGTGCTCCTTGGTATATGTTTTATACCTCTCCACCATCCATCCATCCGTTCGTTCATTCATCCATCCATCCATCCATCGAGGAGCAAGTCTTGCCTTCTATCCGTACGCCATCATACGTATCAAACGGAAAAGGTTCCTTACCGAAAAGGGACGTTTTGATCATCTTTTCGAAGGGTGGGGGGGCATACTAGTAAACAAACGGTGCAAAATGAGCTTTTAAGTCTAACACATCGTTACCGTGTTTGCTTGTTTGAACTGCTTCGTGCCCTTAGCAATTTATATTTGACAGTTCGAGTCATGACTTTTGGCGTAATGTTTTGATTGATGAGGTGTTTCTGAGATGGTATCCATAATTTCGTTAAAGGTTAAAGGCTGTTTGTGAATTATTTTTTTACTAGTTGAGCGGAATTAACCCAATTGATTCGGCTCAGAACATTTTGGAAGCAAAAAAATAATTTTCGATCCAATTTAAACATTTATTTTCGATTTCATTCCATTCGTTAAGGAAAAGCTAGCAGTGGTTTCGTCTAACGCAATCAATCTTCTACTTCTACAATGACGCTACAGCCCAAATCAACCCTCTCTCTATGAATTTATCATTTTCGTAGATTGAGGTAACCAAGGTATATCCAAGCAGGTAATGTGCTGGAATTATATAATGCGCCGACCGGGATTTGAACTTACGACCTTCGCATTACAAGACTAACTCACTACCCACTAGGCTACACCCTAGTATACGCAATTAATGCTTTAATATATTTCTCCGGTACATTTGAACCAAGGAAGTTTTGATTACCATGCGAAGGTTCAGAAATCGTGTAAAATATTCTTAAGCATCGCATCAATTTGATTGGCAAATTGATCTGTCAATTTGACAATTCAATTCATTAGTCGGTTCCTGAGAAAAGCAAAAAACAATCGTCGATATTTGCAACGAAACTAGAATTGAAACAATAAGAGAAAGTTTGCACTAAAATAGCACTAAGAAAACAAAAAAAAGGACCATTCTCATTAATATTAAAAACAAAACATAACAGAATTATGATTGGGCTTAAAGCCCAATCATATGATACTCTAGATGAGATGGAAATGACTTTAATATACCGGCAAATATGTCATCTCAAATTCTTTCGAATAGTGAGAAGAGACTTTGCATGGGAGGTGGTAGAAGTAGAGGCGGAGGTTTGTATTTCTCCTATGTGACACCGAAAATGGCGTGTAAAATGTTTCGTGCTGAATTTAAAATTTTTAGTTTTCATTGTTTTTAAAGAAATTGGTCATAGTTTTCCTTAAATTGAGGCATTTGTATGGGAGGTGGCAGAGGAAGTGGAACGTTTTAAATGATTTTGAAACTGCTTATCATCACCCTTATCACTATGCTTTGATTCAATTTCAAAGTCGACAGCTCTCATATATTCGAAGGAGAAATGCTTTTCTTGAATTCATAATACAGATATTTATATGGGAGGGGGTAGAAGGAGGGAAGCTGAGCTGATAATTTTTTCCAGCATTTATTGCAACTATTAAAAAACAAATTCTGGCAAAATTTTAAGTTTGTAATTTTTCTAGTTTTAATGGAAATCGATATAATGCATTTAACAAAAATGATGCATTTGTATGGGAGGGGGTAGAAGGAGTGCAAGGATGAAAACAATTTTTTTTCCTGTTATTGATATTTCTATTTTTATACTTTGTGCGAAATATCAAATTGATAACTTTAACAGTTTCGAAGAAAAATAATTTAATTTAAATTTCAAAATTTCGTGAAATTTGTATGGGAGGGGGTAGAAGGAGTGAGGGGAAGTTGCTAATTTTTTCAGTGCTGATTGAAATTATAATAAAATTAATTCTGACAAAAATTCGTTTTTATAACTTTACTAGTTTTGATGAAAATCGAAAAACTGCATTTTTCAAAATTATGCATTTGTATGGGAGGGGGTAGAAGGAGTGATGGGATCGGATCAATATTGAGTCATATTAATGGTATCTATATCATAATACTTGACCCCAAATTTCAAATTGATAGCTTAAATAGTTTCTAAGAAAAATCAATTTCTGAAAATTTCGAAATTTCGTGAAATATGTATGGGAGGGGGTAGAAGGAGTGGGGGGATGTGGCCCGTTCACGAACTTAAAGTTTCTTTTTTGCTAAAAATGACACACAACAAATTTCAGCACGATAGCTCAAAGCGTTCGAGAGTTATGCTGTAGACAGACGGACAGACGGACAGACGGACAGACAGACAGACGGACAGACGGACAGACAGCAACTCGGAATCGAAGTTTTTGAGCGACAACAAATATTTCTGTACCCTTGGCGGCTCTGTGCGAGCATTATTTCTTAGCGTTACAAACGGTAAGGCAAACACAATATACTCTCAGATTTCATCTAGAGTATAAAAAACATAATTACAAATCTAAGAACAAGATGATAGAAAACTATCCATTTGCCAAACTCCTACAATCCGCCTTCAAAAGGAACTACTCTCAAATAAGCATCCTCAATATTGCATTCCATACAGAGTTAGGAGTAATAGAAGACGAAAGAAGACCACTTTCTATCATCCCATATCTTTATTCACAAATTCGAAGCAAACTCCTTATAGCTCTACAATAAGGAAAATACGAAAAAAAAATTTAAAAAAAACACATCTCTCCACAAAAGCTTGAGAAGAAACATATTAAGCATGAAATCTACGATGAAAGAAAAAATTCAGATAGGAAAATAGAGCGCCCGGTTGTACACCATCTTCTCGATCAGATGAGAATAAAACCAACAGAAATGTAAGAAATTCTATCTCAGAATTTCACCTTGTACTGGATTTTCGATACGGTTAAGATCTTAAGAAAAGAACAGACCTATCTTTAAGACCAGCCAAAGTGCTGAAGCTTAATAGTCCTTCCGTTAGGGGCTTGAGCGAATGAAATAAGGAAATGAAAATGATGAACCGGACAGGAATGGTCTAAGAAATGCACAACCTATCCATTAGCCAAAGAATTGCAAGATGAAAAAACAAGGTATGCAATACAAAGGCGAAAACAGGAAATCTTAGTGAATATGCTCTCATAGTTAATTCAAATAGATACACCAAAGGAATAATAAATTATGAGCGCTATAAAGGAGAATCTTTTCGTTTCTTTTTTATAGGAAGATACTCGTATCTTGTGTTTAAGCGGTTTCACTTTAGCCATGGTTACCTTTGATAATAACTTTACTAAAGCTTTATCAGCGAGATATAAATTGATAAAAAGACTGCATTCAAGTAATTATTTCCAAGTTTTATGGTAAAAAGTTGTTTTTTTAATACAAATCAAGTTGGCTTGGTAGCCTACAAAACGAGACCAACCTACCATTTCTTATACAAATTGTTCAAAAATTTTATGAAATCGTTTTGAAATTGGCTTGAAAATTTAATTAAACTGCAACTGCAATTTATCAGGTTTTAAATAATTCCGGTTTCTCAACAAATTTACACTTTTTATTTAACTGAAATATTTCAAAATGTTACCAATACAACGTGTATGAAATAAAGTAAAAACATAACAGCACTACAATTGTGCGTAAAACCTAATTATAGGATACTCTGGATTAAATAGAAAAGATAGTAATCTCAAGAAATTTTGTATAGGAAGTGGAAGAAGGGGTGAGAGAATTGAACTAAGACAATTTCTAGCTATACAAATGTTTAATATAAAATTACAGTCATCGACAAGCTTGTGGTTAGGTTGGACGAAATCTGAGAGTATTATAAGTTTGCTACAAACTTTTTAACGCCAAGAAACAAAGCTCGGAGAAAAAAAGAATGATAAAGAAGTTCATATAATTACTCAAAAATTTCAAAACCGGATGTCCGTCAGTGAGCCGTGTGTCTTCTCTAATTTGGAAACGCGTTGAGCTAGATAGTCCAAATTTTATTCACGTCAGTTTTGAAGAAAAAGTAAGGTTATTTTCGTAAAAGGGCCAAATCGCTCCCCGCCTTCTACCTCCTCCCATACAAAATAACGTAATTTTGCAATTTGACAATAAACGGATTTCCTCGAAAAGTATAAATGCTATTGACCTGAAATTTGGAATATAATACTTTTATGATATATAACAATTATTTGTATCCTCCTCCTCATTCCACCATCTCCCATACAAACTTCACTTTTTCATGAAATCCTCTAAGCCAATTTACTCTTTGAAATTGTGCACTAAATATTTATTTAGAATCTTTAGTAAGACCAAAAAAACTAAACGACTAGCTTTACCCCTTCTACACCCTCCCATACAAACCGACACAATTTCGCAATCCGACAATAAACGTATTTGTTCGAAAAGCATAAAAGCTGTTGATCTGAAATTTGAAACATATTACTTTTATGATGATCTCAATATACTGTATAAATATTATTCAACTCCCCCTCTCATCAACCACCTCCTATACAAACTGCACTTTTTCATAAAATACTCAAAACAAATTTACTCTACTATAGATGAAATCGAAATTTTTGTGGTGTTAAGAAATTTTGTATGGGGAGTGGTAGAAGGAGTGACAGCACTGAACTAATTTGTTTCACATCATGCTAGAGTAGCTATAACAATGTTTTGTACCAAATTTAAGCTTCAAAAATTGAGTAGGCGCTGAGAATTTTAGTACATTGAATTTAATGAAATTGTGCAATTTGTGAGGTTGTAGAAGCAGTGAGGGGTTTTTGGTGATTTTTCGAAAAACAACTTTAATTATCATGCAATCAATATATTTTAAATTTCAGATCTATATCATTCACACTTTTCAAGAATTTCGAGTTGTTAAATAGTCGTGTCTCATTGTATGGGAGCGGGTAGAAAGAGTGAAGCTAATCGGTAAATTTTTTACCGATATTAATAATAATAGTAATTAAGGACTTAGTACAACATTTTAGCTCGATGAAAGTTACACGTACTAAGGAAATTGGTGTATAGTACCATATTTCATGAAAAAGTGTAGTTTGTTTGGGTGGTAGTGGAAAGACTACGGGGGATTCAAATAATTTATATACCAAAAGATTGCATTTGTAATAGAAATAATATATTATAAATTTCAAAGTAATAGCTCTTATAGTGTCCAAGAAAATTTGATTAATAAATATTTTTGAAAATGAGTCACTTTGTACGGGAGTGGGTAGCAGGCGTGAGGGCAGTGAAATAAAACCAAAAGCAGATTATATCTCGGAGAACACAAGTGTGCAAGTTTCATTACAATCGGTTCAGCCGTTTGTGCGTGAAAAGCGGCCGGACAGACATACAGACAGAAATTTCAAAAACAATTTTTTATGCTTAGTTATTGTTAAAATAAAGCAAAAAACTAGGCTATAGCCATTTATAAGCAAATAACAGACAGACACAATTATATTAATAATATTAGATTATTAGTAAGACCAAACAAAATTAGACGATTAGCTTCACTCCTTTTACCTCCTCCCATACAATATGACACAATTTCACAACTTCACAAAAAGTTGATTTTCCTGAAAAGTATGAACGTTACTAATCTGCAATTTAAGACATGTCAAAACACGATGTTTACAGTTTTTTCTGGAAAAGTCATTAAGAGCTGGTCCCTCATTAAACCACTTCCTATGGAATCTGCACAATTACACTTTTTTTACAGAATTACCTGTGTTGTGAGTGATTTCGACCTTCATGTGCACAAACACAGTCATGGAAGGAAGGAATGGGATTAGGAAGGTAGGGGAAGAGGAATGAGAACGACCGTAACAAGTGGAGAAGCTGGTATATTTTTCAGTTGTACTGGCTGCTACTGACAAATATTTGCAGATGTTATGAGGGACTGAATGATAGAAAGCGAATAGAAATCATCTACTGAGTATACGGACCTTCTTGAAGTGGAACTGTTTCAATTTTACATCGTTTGGCCATTTTATTTAGAATAATTTTCATTGCCAGTAACAACTGAAGAATTCGTGCTTAAAAAAATCTACTGACTGGAGTGAGAATCGAATCCACGGCCTTTTGACTGTGAAGCAAGCACGCTCCTCACTACGCCACGGAAGCCTCACTAAATCCAATACACTAATTTCTCAATACCTATTAAATTTTTTACTCCTAAATTTTGTATAAAACATTTTGATAGCAGATTTAGGTTTAAGTTGTATGAGAGTGGTAGAATGATAATGCACTGTGGCCATTTAGTTGGGCCCATTGTACTGCATTGTATTGCTTATGAAATGGTTTTTACTCCTCCTGTGCTAGTCACTTCGTTCAATTTGCGAACCGAAGTAGGCTCAAACGTTTAACGCCTCTGAGGTAGAGGCTAAACAAAGGAAACGACTGTTGGAGATTTGCGGACAGTGACAGAGATAATGTTCAATAGGTTCTTCGTCTTCCTTGCAACCTCTGCAAAGGCTTTCGCTCGCGATCCGCAGCCTAAATGCATGCAGCTTTAGTAAGGAATAACCTGTGGTCAAACCAACAATAGTTCGGACGCTATAGCGACTACGTTGTAATAGCTGAGCTATAATATTTTTATTCGGTTTTTTCCAAAAGGGTTTGGCCGTTCTGCAGCTGTCCAACTGCCGCCACCTCACTAAGACGAATCCAAAATACTTTGTTTGAAGCTAGTCTTCAACGCTGCTGGTGCTACATTGACTAACTTCCTAGTGGAGCAAATGTTTGCAGATCCGTGCAGTGCCAGGGTGTATGCTGCGTCCACGAATAATTGTTAGGCCGTACTCTTTCCTATGTTCACTATTTCCCGTCAAATAATAACATTCACCACTTGCATGTGCATCTAATTTCAAACTGAGTACACACCGGAATAGCAGTTCCTGCGACCCGGTCCCTAGACCTTTGACTCCTGAGAGATCGATGCCGAACTAGTTAATGACGCAACTCCATCCGGTCTTCACTCTTAAACCTAATTTTATATGACCGACGCGTTAAACTATTTCCTTTTCCTTGGGCGTATGAATCATACATATGGTGGGCTCATTAGTCCGAGCTTGACGTCAAGAGTTATTCAAAAATGAAAATTTTTATACTCTAGATGAAATCTGAGAGTATTTTGTTTTTGCCTTACCGTTTTTAACGCTAAAAATAATGCTCGCACAGAGTTGCCAAGGGTACAGAGATATTTGTTATCACTCAAAAACGAGTGACCGTCTGTCTGTCTGCCTGTCTGTCTATCTTGTCATTTGTCTACAACACAACTTTCGAAAGCTTTGAAGTATCGTGCTGAAAATCGTCACATGAGGCTTCCGTGGCGTAGTGGGCAGCGTGCTTGCTTCTCAGTTAATAGGTCGTGGGTGCAATTCCCACTCCAGATAGGGAGTTTTGTTAAGCACGAATTTTTCACTTGCTACTGGCGACGACAAATTATTCGAAATAAAAACGGGTAAACGGTTAGAAAGTGAAACAGTTCCACTTCAAGAAGGCCTAGATACTCAGTAGATGGTTTCTGTTCGCTTTCTATCATCTAGTTCCCCATAACATCTGCAAATATTTGTCACCAGCAGCCAATACAACTGAAAAATATGTATCAGCTTCTCCACTCGTTATGGTCGTTCTCACTCCTCTTCCCCTACCTTTCTAATCCCATTCCTTCCCTCCATAACTGTGTTTGTGCATTGCACATAAAGGCCGAAATTGCCTATAACACAGGTCATTCTGTAAAAAAAAAATGTTATTTGCAGCACAAAAAGTATCCTTAAGTTTCTGAACGGGACACATCAGCCAACTCCTTCTACCCCCACCCATACAAATTTCATAAAATTTCGAAATTTAAAGAAATTGATTTTTCTTCGAAACCATTTCAGCTATTAACTTGACAATTCAATCATATTATAATGATGTAAATATCATTAACGTTAAAAAATATTGGTCTGATCCCCTCTACCCCCTTCCACACAAATGCACAATTTTCAAAAATTAATTTATTCAGTTTACATTGCAACTAGCAATGCTAAAAAAGCCAGTTTTGTCATAATTAATTTTATCACAATTGCAAGTAATTTCGGAAAAAACTGTTAACTTCACCTCACTCTTTATACCCTCTCCCACAAAAATTTTACGAAATTTAGTCATTTTAATTACATGGCTTTTCTTCAAAATCGTTAAAGCTATCAACTTCAAATCTTGCGAAAAGTATACTATTACAAATATCTTTGATGCCAAAAAATTTGGTTTTGAAGCGAATACTTCTGCTGTTCTCTCCCATAACAATATACAATTTTGGTAAAAGCATTTAATAGATTTTTTTTTGAAACTGGAAAAAGTACAAAGTATAATTAAAATTTTGGCAGAATTCTTTTCTTAATAATTGCAATAAATGCAAAAAAAAATATAAGCTTCGTTTTACTCCTTCTACCACCTCCCATACAAATTTTTGTATTGAAAATTCAAGAAAAGTATTCTACTTCGAACATATGGGAGCTATAGACTTTAAAATCGTAACAAAGCAATGTGATCGGAATGTTGATAAGCAGATTCAAAATCATCCATAACCTCCCACTTTTTCTGCCACCTCCCATACAAATGCCCCAAATTCAGATAAAAATTGTTCAATTTCCTCGAAAATTATGAAAGCTACAAACTTTAAACAGCATGAAATTTTTTGCATACTACGTTCGGTGTTATATAGAATACAAAAATTAAAAACCTCCTTCCTCTGCTTTTAACACCTCCCATACAAAATTCACTATTCACTATTTGAAAGAATTTGAGATGACATATTTTCCAGTACAATAAACTCTTTCCTATTTCATCTAAAATATCATATGATTGGGCATTATGCTCAATCATAATTCTATTATATTTACTCTTACGCAAACGGCAAATTTCTTCTCCAAAAAGCTGAGTCCGCCATCAGCGCCGATCCAATCCAAAAAACTTTTGAAACTAACAATAAGCTGTCATATGTTCGATGGGGACAAATTGAAGAAAGATTTTTAAAAAAATTATGAGGGTACTTCGAGTGTGAGAGGCCTCAAAGAGGATATTTCTTCAGCTGTACCTGTTATTATGTCTACTGCTGCTGTTCGTGCAGATAATGGACTCGGAGGTGTTCACGGTATTGCGCCCTTCTTCATTTTTTATCTTCCGCATTACTTATGTTTCCTTCTTTATCCTTGCATAGGGTCGTCTTCGGTTGTTATTCCTCTTTCATCCTTTTAACAAAGAAAAAAGTAGCTCGCGTATAATGTAATTTAAATTAATTATAATCGACTTACGACAGGTTTCTGCAAAATATTAGGGGTTGGAATTAATTCGTAGTGTTTTATAAAAGGTGGCGTTACTCAAGTATCCGTAGTCACATATACAAAAGCAAATATTCTCCATAAAGCTACTGTCATGACACATCTAGTCCACCGAACGAAATTTCTTTATCGAGTTTACAGCATTTTGTTGTGCGTCATCAAACATGTCAACGTTCGTGCCCGAAAATCTGTTTTTGCGGGGAGTATTGCTTCATTACTTCCACATGAAGAAAAGTGCCGCGGAAAGTCATCACATTTTAGTAGACGTTTATGGTGAATATGCTCTAGCTGAGCAGCGTACAGAAAGTGGTTCGCTCGGTTCAAAAGTGGAAATTTTGGCTTGGAAGACAAGGAACGTCCCGAACAGCCGAAGTTTGAAGATTAAGATTTGGTGACAATGCTCGATGAAGACCCGTGTCAAACGCTTGCACAGATGTCAGAATCGCTTGGAGTTGACTCATCGACGGTTGGAAAACGTCTCAAAGTCCTCGGAATGACACAAAAGCATGGAACGTGGGTCCCACATGAGTTGAAGCCGAGGGACGTCGAACAGCGTTTAGTCATCTGTGAGCAACTGCGTCAACGGCAGGCAAGGATGAAATTTTTGCATCGAATCGTCACTGGCGACAAAAAGTGGATGAGTTACGCCAATCCTAAGCGCAAAAAATCGTGGGGCTCATGCATCAACATTATCGCCAAAGCAGAATATTCATGGAAAGAAGATCATGCTGTGCATATGGTGGGACCAGCTGGGCGTAATCTATTATGAGCTGCTTCAACCGAGTGAAATCATCACTGGGGACCTCTACAGACGTCAACTGATGCATTTGAGCAAAGCATTAAAAGAAAAGCGCCCCCAATTTAAGGATCGACATGACAAGGTGTTTTTGCTCCACGACAATGCCAGACCCCATGTTGCAAAAGTGGTGAAAACTTATTTAGAAACGCTGAAATGGGAAGTTTTATCCCACCCGCCATACTCACCAGACATCGCTTCATCAGATTTCCACTTGTTCCGGTCCATGGCGAATGGCTTGTCAGAGAAGCACTTCTACAACTACGAAAGTACCAAGAATTGGATCGATTCATTCATCGAATCTAAAGACGAAGAATTCTTTCGACGTGGTATTCGTACTTTGCCAGAAAGATGGAAAAAGATAGTAGAAAACGATGGACAATACTTTCAATAATACGACTGTAATAATATTTTCAGAATAAACCATTAAACTTTGCAAAATAACGCTACGAATTAATTCCAAAACCTAATACAATTTGCTCAAACTTCACGAAACGCACTCCTAACCAACCAAAACCTTGGAAAAGTTTCCAAATACTAACATATATCTATCTCATAAAATCACCACCGGAGGAAAAGTGACAAATGGGAAACTTTTCCGTGGTTTGGTTGGCTGAGATAGCGTATTCCCCACTTAGCTTTCCAATTTTTGTTTGGTAAAGTCACTTTGAAGAATATCAAAAAGTAGTTTTTTATTAGAGTGTAGCTAGGGTGTAGCCTTGTGGGTAGCGTGTTGATCGTGAGTTCAAATCCCGGTCGACGCATAATTCCAGCACACTGCCTGCTATACCTTGGGCACCTCAATCTAAGAAAATGAAAAATTCGTAGGTAAAGAGTTGTGCGAAGGTCGAGCAACACTTCCACAATAAATAATGCAAAATGTTAAGGTACAAGATGGTCAGGATGCCAAGGCCCGAATTGGGCTGTAATGCCATTGTAGAAGAAGAAGTTTTAATATTGTCAAAATTCTTCTACCATGCTCACCTTCAATACAAAATCCTCAATTTCAGAACACTAAATTGATGAATTTCCTTGAAAATCATAAAAAACCCCATTTTTACCGACATTTGTGAAATTTCAACGTATACTCTAGTGTCCAAATATTAGAAATTGATGGTATGAATTTCAGACCACAAACTTTCTCTAGGGATCGAAAGTACACTAAACGTACTTGAAATAAAAATAAATAAATCTTTCAACACCCTACAATCTTAGTTTTAGATTGTATCTCGAAAACGTTTGCATGTATAAATTTGAGATCGCGAAATTGTGAAGGCGAACTATACGAAAAGAACGCGAATTTTTGAAATGCTCATCTTCAGTACTTAAGCTTATATGTATTTCAATCAGAAAACTCTTCAAGGACATATTTTTTTTTCAAATTACACGGTCTTCAATTTTTTGTAAAAGAATTTGTTCCTATTACCAATAATTCTGGAGATATAATCGAAAACAGCAACTTTTCGCCGCAAAGATGGTAGTATTTTTATACTCTAGATGAAATCTGAGAGTATATTGTGTTTGCCTTACCGTTTGTAACGCTAAGAAATAATGCTCGCACAGAGCCGCCAAGGGTACAGAAATATTTGTTGTCGCTCAAAAACTTCGATTCCGAGTTGCTGTCTGTCCGTCTGTCCGTCTGTCTGTCTGTCCGTCTGTCCGTCTGTCCGTCTGTCTACAGCATAACTCTCGAACGCTTTGAGCTATCGTGCTGAAATTTGTTGTGTGTCATTTTTAGCAAAAAAGAAACTTTAAGTTCGTGAACGGGCCACATCCCCCCACTCCTTCTACCCCCTCCCATACATATTTCACGAAATTTCGAAATTTTCAGAAATTGATTTTTCTTAGAAACTATTTAAGCTATCAATTTGAAATTTGGGGTCAAGTATTATGATATAGATACCATTAATATGACTCAATATTGATCCGATCCCATCACTCCTTCTACCCCCTCCCATACAAATGCATAATTTTGAAAAATGCAGTTTTTCGATTTTCATCAAAACTAATAAAGTTATAAAAACGAATTTTTGTCAGAATTAATTTTATTATAATTTCAATCAGCACTGAAAAAATTAGCAACTTCCCCTCACTCCTTCTACCCCCTCCCATACAAATTTCACGAAATTTTGAAATTTAAATTAAATTATTTTTCTTCGAAACTGTTAAAGTTATCAATTTGATATTTCGCACAAAGTATAAAAATAGAAATATCAATAACAGGAAAAAAAATTGTTTTCATCCTTGCACTCCTTCTACCCCCTCCCATACAAATGCATCATTTTTGTTAAATGCATTATATCGATTTCCATTAAAACTAGAAAAATTACAAACTTAAAATTTTGCCAGAATTTGTTTTTTAATAGTTGCAATAAATGCTGGAAAAAATTATCAGCTCAGCTTCCCTCCTTCTACCCCCTCCCATATAAATATCTGTATTATGAATTCAAGAAAAGCATTTCTCCTTCGAATATATGAGAGCTGTCGACTTTGAAATTGAATCAAAGCATAGTGATAAGGGTGATGATAAGCAGTTTCAAAATCATTTAAAACGTTCCACTTCCTCTGCCACCTCCCATACAAATGCCTCAATTTAAGGAAAACTATGACCAATTTCTTTAAAAACAATGAAAACTAAAAATTTTAAATTCAGCACGAAACATTTTACACGCCATTTTCGGTGTCACATAGGAGAAATACAAACCTCCGCCTCTACTTCTACCACCTCCCATGCAAAGTCTCTTCTCACTATTCGAAAGAATTTGAGATGACATATTTGCCGGTATATTAAAGTCATTTCCATCTCATCTAGAGTATCATATGATTGGGCTTTAAGCCCAATCATAATTCTGTTATGTTTTTTTTCTAAAATAGATAAGTAAGTTCATTCGGGCACTGTTGTGAAATATGTCCAGCTAAGATAGTTTCTCCCAAATGGTGAAATTCAATATATACATTTTATTGATCAGACACCAGAAATATCGCATTCTACTGAACGTTTTAAATGAATAGAAATCCTTTAGCTTATAAAATTAACATTTAATTTTTCACTTGTGACCTTTCGCCATTATCACCAATAAACCCTTCAATATGATAAATCTTCGTCTGATAGTTGTCACGTATTCCGTTTGATTGGTGTCAGGTCATTTGGCTCTTACTTTCATCGCTGTCATTATGACCCGTTTCGTATTAATTTACCTTCCTGGCAGCGCCCCTTAACTGCCCCGAACCATAAAGCCTTGCTTGATAGCTGGCCCCGTCATTTGACAGTGCCATGTTCCGCTATAAATCTCCCAAGCACCATCTCATCTAATTAAGTAATTGAACGAAACGGCAGGGATTCATGGCACCGCCATATCCAAAAGTGTACGCTATACCCGCTTATACACATGCGATTCAGGGATATATGGCTATCTATTGCTTGGGTTCCGAGCGGTGGGTCCTTCCTTGTTCGTTTCATGCTCATCCCTTATTTTTATGCCGGCATTGATTCCACACTTTGGCCCGATAAAGCATCACAAGCAAGTGGAGAACTCCATGGCAGGAGGAATACGAACGGACCGAGAAAAATCCCTGAGGCAATCGACACATACTCGGGACAACACGCACGCATTCAAAATGGATTTGCTACCGCCATAAAACATGGCACCTAACAGGTGTTTGATTAAAGGTGTGCTCGGGATGATTCCGCATTCCACCCTTGGTCATTTCGGCCGGCGACCAGGTGAAAATTGTGATTTCACACTTTTGCCGTACAGATGGCCCTGCATATATGTAGCTTTTATGCGCCAGACGTAAACAGCCACCATAGCAGTTCGATTTCAACAGGACGAACAGAATACGGCTTTGTCCGTGCAACAGTTGATTTCGTGAGATTCAACAGAAATTTCAATTTTGCCCGCGGCCTGTCAGACATTAAATCCGCTGAAAATAGGTGAAACGGACAACTTATTTCGTGCTTCATTGTGTTCATCATCATCAATGGCGCGACAGCCCAAATCGGGCCCTGGCCTCCTGAAGTCGTCGCCTCCAATCGTCTCGATCCAAAGACCGCGTCCTCCAGCTGCTAATTTTTAGAATGGCTTTGCTGTCTTCATCAACCGAGTCTTCCCATCGCTTGCGTGGTTTGCCTACTGGCCGGTTACCACTCGCTTTGCCTTTAAGAGCACGTTTGGGGATTCTTCTGTCTTCCATTCGCTCTACATGGCCAGCCCACTGCAGTTTACGTAACTTGATGAACGTTGAAGCTTCTGGCTCGTCGTAGAGTTGATACAACTCATGGTTGTATCTTATTCGCCATTCCGTTCCTTCCTTCACAGGTCCCAAAATTCTTCGGAGGACCTTTCTTTCGAATGCGTTAACTGCTTTTTCGGAAGTTCGCGTTAATGTCCACGTCTCGCTGCCATAACAGAGCACAGGTCGTATAATAGTTTTATAAATCCGCAGCTTATTGTTCCTGTGCACTTTCTTGGATTTCTTCATTGTGTTGCTTAAGTTTAAATTTGGGGCTCTTTGAATGCGAATTATATTTACCCTACATTTCGTGTGGATTTGCTTATGCTTTTTTTTATTATTAGAACCACCAATGGGCCCTTGATTTGGTAAAGTTTCTTTTTTTAGTACAACCCTGTTAGCCCCCATTTTAATTGAATTTCACGTTTAGAGCCAACGGACCATCCAGCCAAAGCCAACATTTTCGAAAGCTGAAATGCTTAGCCGGTGATTTTTTTTACGCTCTTTATTTCCGTCAAAAATGAAAAATGGCTTGGCACCATTTTAATTAAATTATCATTTCGGAATTATATTCTGGGCAGCTATAGTTAAATGTGAATGCACAAGATTCATCAATTATTGCTAGCGTTCAAAATTAAAAAAAAAATATAGAAAATACATGAAACACTCAACAGACAAAAACTATTTAAGCTCAGGCGATAGCAAGAGGAGGAAGACCTTCGAGCTTAGAGGACGAACCCATACGCTCGCTCTGACTATGAGGTGGCAATTTCATACCCGAAATCCATAGGAGGATTTGTAGAATTGGTCTGTAGGTGGACATGCCGCTACTGCTGCTGCTGCTATCGCGTCAGCTGGAATCACGTTTAATTAATCTAGGACTTAATGCTGGTTGAAGTTAATTCAATGGAAAATTCGCTAATGAAATGCAAAATGTTATTTTCAGTGGGACGGGCAGAACAAAAAAAAAAAGCATAAAAGGATAACAAGTTTGTGATGGGATGCACGACGAGAAGGTTCACCGTGAAACCATTAATCATTGTGCCGCTATTGTGTAACAGAATTAAATTGTGTACGAAAAAGGATGACATGATTTCGTTATTTTCCACAGTTTTGCTTGTTTTATTGCGTAAAATAGCCGGAAAGCGAGGTCCTTTCAGCGAAAATAATGAAAAATTTAGCAAAAATCGTTAAACAATATTCAATAGACTACATCTTTTTTTAGCCATTGAATTTAAATTAATATTTTGTAATCGTTTATAGCCAATACTTTCGCTTAGAATACAATCGCATGTTCAGGCAGATGGAAAGAGGTATGGATGTCGAGGTTTAGATCTCTCCCTGTTTTACAGATGAGTATCATCCCAGGCGCTGATTATCGTCATCATAAACCATTCGTTTCGTTCTGAGAACCTGTCCTTGCTTCATGCAATCGCATCTTCCAAAAATAAAGTGAGCTAAAATTTATTAACTTTCATCGTGTGGCGAGAGTATGAGGGTCGCTTTTATTCCTACTCCTAGGGACCAACACAGGATTTTCGGACCCTCGGGAAGAAATTCAGGCGGGCCCCTAATATTGTTCACACGTAATTTCGAACGTGATGATTGAACATTTTGTGTAAATGAAAGCAGCAGGGACCAACTGATTTCGTATTTTTGTTGGTTGATTTCAACCTGCAGATGAAGTTAGTGTGGTGAAAAAATATATTCATTATTTTCACTAAGATTTACAGATACAATGATCGAAAAATTCACCAATATGGTTCTAGAAGCCGCTCAAAGGTCTCAGCCAATATTTAAGAAAAAATGAAACGAACCGATTATTAATAGTTTCACGTAATTTCTAATCTCAACCCGTAACCTTTTAAGAAAAAAATGGCAACGTAATAGAAATCCGTCTTTAAAATCAAAATTTAATAACATTCAAATTTCGAGCTTAAAAATTTTAAGAGTAATCATTGGAACAACATCCTTAAAGGCTTCGGCAAAGCAGACATAAAACTATGGAAAATAAACAATCTTTGAAAAAGGAAAGGATAGTACAACTTTTTGATTAGTAGTAAACAAAAAATTGCCCGCAAGGGGGTAGTTGTAGTATGAGGTTTTACCAATTCCTGCAACTATCTTTGGAGTTAGCGACTCCACGGACCTGAGCTAACTATCCCCCTCTGGGATGGGGGCTGTAGAATTCACCCACAGCCAGTCCTGCTTGCCCTAAAAATGGCAAATGGACACTCACTGGATCATGGGCTTATCACCCGTGATCTTAAGACCTAAATGATACGAGAAACGGATACATCGCCTCGGATACGGACTGATTCTACGGTAACGACTTTTGGCATTCGAAAACGGACTATGATTGGCTTCTGGAACGTTCGAACATTGAATGACGGGGGAAGAGCTGGGGTTACTCGGTCCTTGCACCGCCAATCAGTGATCGACCGTGAAATGAAGCACTATAACATCCAAATCTTGGGCTTGAGCGAGGTCAGGTGGACAGGATCAGGAGAAGAACGAACCCCTAGCGGAAACACTATTCTGTACATTGGCCCTGAAAGTGAAGCCAGAAATGGCGTGGCGTTCGTCCTTACACCGAGAGCGAGAAACAGTCTCATTAGCTGGGAACCAATCTCGGATAGGATTATCGTCGTCAGGCTCAGGACCAGTGTCAGAAACGTCACAATTCTGCAGTGCTACGCACCAACTAATACCGCAACATCTGGTGACAAAGAGGAGTTTTATAGCCAACTGAGTGCCACCTTCGAACGTGTTCCAAGAGGTGATATTATTATCATCTCGGGAGATATGAACGCCCAGGTTGGATCAGACAACACTGGACTAGAACACGTCATGGGGAGGCATGGTGCCCCTTGGGTCGACCCTTCACGACGAAAACGGCGAATTATTTGTGGAGTTCTGTAGTACTCGGCAAATGGTCATCGGAGGGACCCTTTTTCCACACAAGAGTCATCATAAAACATCTTGGGTTTCCCCTGACGGTGTTACTCAGAACCAGATCGACCATTTGGCTATAAGTCGCCGATGGAGAAGATGTCTCCTCGATGTGCGAGCGAAACGTGGAGCTGACGTGGGGAGCGATCACCACTTGATGGTTGCCTGCTTGAGATTGTGTACAGCAGCTATCCGACGACCACAAATTCTTCAAATGAAGCGCAAGCTTAATGTGGATAAACTCAGAGATCCCAACAAAAAACTCGAATACACCACCATTCTACGCGAAAAGTCATCCACATTGGGTGAACATGAAATGCGCACACTGGACGCCAATTGGGAGGCAACCAGAAACACTTTTCTAACTAGTGCTGAAGAATCTGTGGGATATGTGCAAAGCGGTGAGAAACCCTGGATGTCGCAGGACACATGGGACAAGGTTGGCAATCGGAAAAAAGCCAAATTGGCAATCATCTCTCAATCCGATGTCAACCAACGAACGCCTGACTTGAGGCAGAACTACCGCGATGCTCATATACAGCTTAAAAAGGCTGTTAGACGCGACAAGAGAAAGGCCATTGAAGATCTGGCAAACAAGGCAGAATCTGCGGCTTACCTTGGGGATATGGGTTCACTATTTAAAATCATGAAACAGTTGACGAACAGGAATTTCACCGCCAACCACCTGGTGAGAGATGTCAACGGAACTCTCATTAATATGAGTGAACACCAGTTGCGACGATGGAAGGAATACTTCTCTGATATTTTAAACATCTTGTCAGATGAAGATATTCCGGAAACAGAACAACTTCCAAACATCCAACCGCAACAATCCTCTATTAGGGACGATTCCCCAGATAAGGAAGAGATAGTTTCCGCCATTCGGTCAATGGCGGGAAGGAAAGCTCCAGGTATAGACGGACTACCAACCGAACTCCTCAAAGCGGACCCGGAAATAACAGCCGATATACTCCTCCCACTTTTCACTAAGGTGTGGAATGATGGAAGATATCCGACTGAATGGAAGGAGGGCGTCATTGTGAAAATTCCGAAGAAGGGCGACCTTCGGGATTGTGGCAATTGGCGTGGTATATGTGTACTTACTGCCGTATCAAAAATTATGGCTAAGGTAATTCTCAATAGGATTAGTGATGTCGTCGAGAACACTCTCGAAGTTTATCAGGCTGGATTCCGTAAAGAGTCGTCTTGTACCGACCACACAAATACCCTACGGATAATATTAGAGCAGTCAGCTGAAATGGGTTCGCCACTACATCTCATGTTTGTGGACTTCGAGAAGGCTTTCGACAGCGTTAAGCGAGATTACATATGGAATGCTTTGCGTAGGAGAGGTATTCCAGATAAGGTCATAGCTATGATTAAAGAATCCTACGAAGATGCAAGGTGTCGCGTCTTGCATAGAGGAGAGCTGTCCGAGAGCTTCCCTGTGCGAACGGGTGTCAGACAAGGCTGCATATTATCACCAGCCCTGTTTCTGGTGGTAATAAATGACATCTTGAAAGCTGCACTGGAAGGTGGGGAAGGTAAAGGTCTTCAATGGAGACTATTTAACATCTTAAGTCACCTTGATTATGCTGATGACGTGTGTTTGCTTGCACATACCCGTTCGGACTTAGAGTCAAATGTTCGCTCGTTGCATTCTAAATGCAAAGAGGCGGGACTGAAAATAAATGTGCGTAAAACCAAGTACATGCACATGGGTTCGAACGCAAGCACACCGATTGTTCTTAACGGACAGGATGTGAAAGAGGTGCAAGATTTTTGCTATCTCGGAAGCATTGTCAGCATGGACGGCGGAGCCGAAAAGGATGTTGAGGCTCGGCTGAATAAAGCTCGTCAGGCCTTCGGTATCCTTTCCCCTTTCTGGAGGTTAAGAGAGATCTCCCTTCGCACGAAGCTGCGAGTTTTTGACGCATGCGTCAAATCCGTGTTGTTATATGGTTGTACTACGTGGAAAGTGACCGTTCGACTTACCAAGAAACTACAGACTTTCGTAAACCAATGCCTCCGGCGCATTTTAGGAATATTCTGGCCAGAAGTAATCTCCAACGACGAACTTTGGAGTACAACTCGCCAGACTAAAATAGGTATTGAGATTCAACGGCGAAAGTGGCAGTGGGTCGGTCATACTTTGAGGAAACCAGAGCGAAACATCGCAAAACAGGCTCTGGACTATAACCCTCAAGGAAGACGTCGGGTTGGTCGACCATGTAACACATGGAAGCGAGCAGTTGAGCAGGAGGCCAGAGGAATAAACAAGTCCTGGCAACAGCTTAAAGCCGATGCTCAGGATCGCGCCTTGTGGAAGAGAGTTGTTTCTGTCCTATGCCCCTATAGGGGGTCTTAACAGGAATTTGATTGATTTGAAACAAAAAATTTACTCTAATAACAGCAAAGCCGAACCTTTAGCCGATGAATTTCTTCTAGCGCATAAACTTTCAAAAAATATTAAATCTAATATTGAAACAATTGTCGAAAATGCATTTCTAGAATTTTCGAAAGATAAATGAAAATTTATCAGCCCATCATCTCTGGAGCTTAGAGCTCTTATTAAGAGAACATCAAATAGCAAATGCTCAGGATTAGACAATATCCCCAATATTCTTATTAAAAATTTCCCGAAAAAAGCTATCATTTACCTGAACGCAATTTTTAATAGTTGCTTACTTCTAGGCTACTTTCTACAAATGAAAAGAAGCTATAGTTATGACCGTACCAAAGCTAGGTAAGAACTCTACTGATCAATTTAACTTTACAATAGCACTACAGCCAAAATCGGACCTTGGCCTTCTGAATTTCAGGCTCCTTAACATTTTTCATTACTTATTGTGAAAGGATTGTTAGTCCTTCGCACAACCCTTTTCTACGAATTTTTCACTTTCGTTGATTGAGGCAACCAAGTTATACCCAGGCAGGCAGCGTGCTGGAATTATGCGTCGTTCAGGATTTGAACGCACCACCTTCGCATTATAGAGCAACACGCTAGTTTACTTTCAAGTATGGGTAAATTATTTAAGAAAGTAGTCCTTCATTGTCTCCAAGTATTTATTGACAATAATTCTGGTCTCCCTTACTTCCAGTTTGGGTTTAGAAAAAAACACTCTCTGATTAAACAGTTGGTCAGAGTAACCTATGACCTCAAAAAGTGTTTTCTCAATAAGGAATCTGTAGGAATGGTAGTTCTCGACTTTGAAAAGGCATTTGATTCGGTATAGCATAAGGGCATAATATTAAAGCTTATAGAATTCAAGTGCCTAACTTAACTTTTAAAATTGATTCAATCCTTTTTATCAGACTGATCATTCCTAATCAAAGTCCGATTAACTCTCTCTTCTAACCGGTTTATCCCAGCTGGAGTTCCTCACGGTTCTTGCCTCAGCCCTACTCTCTGCAACATCTATACTTCTGGCATGCCTCAAAAACCTCAATGCAAAATTGCTTCTTTTTGCTGACGACACTGCTGTTTATACTAGCTTCACTCACCCATCTGTTGTTACAACTTGAGAAATTTCGCCAATATTTCACAGACTGTAAGATTAAATTAAATGCCACTAAAACATTAATATTTTTCTTTGCCAAAAAATACCTTCCAAATCCATCTCTGAATATCCAAGGAGAAGCTGGTCAAGTGAAATTAAATATTTAGGAATTCATTTAGATAAAAAATTAACCTACCATCACCATATCTCGCATGGAAGACTATGAGAACGGGGATTCTAGGTCAGGGCTGTTGTCAATTATTTAACACTTAGCCGCGATTACGATCAATAGCTCCAGTACATAAGTTCAATACATATTTCATTCGTTTATATATGCACGTTTGGGTATGTATGGGGGGTGCGATAGAAGGGATGGTTACATGCCAATAGTTTTTTAATTGATTGCTCGAATCGCACTCAAAATTCGCTGTATAGAATGTTAGTTTCATAGACGAAGTAACTTGTGTGAAAGGGGATAGAGGAGGTGAGGGAATAGCAAAATTTGTGATGCAGTTTTGTTAAGTTTTTTTTTTTTTTTGAAAGGTCTTCGTACAAAATTTAATTTTGTAGCTTTTAATTTGTTCTTTATTAGTTGATTAAATTAACCGAAATCATACTTTCGCATGGGAGGAGGTGCAAGCGCGAAGGGGATTCCAAAACTTTTAATGTATTTTTATTTGAAATATTTTTAGAACTGTTTGCACAAAATTTCAAGCTGATAGCTTTTAATGGTTTGGCGATAATTGATTTCTTAAAAATGGTCGAAAAAATACTTTTGTATGCGTGGAGGTAGAAGTTTTGGAGATATTCATATTTATACTCTAGATGAAATTTGAGAGTATTGTAAGTTTGTCACAAAGTTTGTAACGCCAAGAAATAAGGCTCGGAGAAAAAAATGAATGATACAGAAGTTCATATAATCACACAAAAATTCTCAAAACCGGATGTCCGTCCGTCTGTCCGTCCGTGCGCTCTCTAGCTTGAGAACGCGTTGAGCTAGACAGGCCAAATTTTGTAGACGTCGTCTTTGACAAAAATGTAAGGACAAGCTCGTGATCGGGCCAAATCGCTCCACCCCTTCTACCCCCTCCCATACAAAATGATATAATTAAGCAATTTGTCAATAAACGGCTTTTCTCGAAAAGTGTAAATGCTATTGATCTGAAATTTGGAACATAATAGTTTTATGATGATTACATTCTACTCTATAAGAATTATTTGTGTCCTCTCCATTCTTCCACCCCCACCCATACAAACTGCACTTTTTCATGAAATGCTCTAAACCAATTTACTCAGTGCGTATGCAATTTATCGATTTGAAATTGTGCACTGAACATTTATTTAGAATTATTATTAAGATCAAAGAAAATTAGACGATTAGAATTTACCTCTACTACCCCCTCCTTTACAAAATGACACAATTTCGCAATTTGACATTAAACGAATTTGCTCAAAAAGCATAAAAGTTATTGATCTGAAATTTTGAATATATTACTTCTATAATAAATCCAATCTGCTGTATAAAAACTAGTTGAGTTCTCCCTTTCTTTCCACCACCTCCCATACAAACTGCAAGCCGATTTACTCAGTACGTTTGAAATTTATCGAGCTAAAATTATGCACTAAATAATTATTTAGAATTATTAGTCAGACCAAAAAAAATTAGGTGATTAGCTTCACTCCTTCTAACCCCTCCCATATAATTTGATACAATTCAACAACTTACAAAAAGTCGATTTTCTTAAAAAGTATAAATGCTACTGTTCTGCAATTTAAAATATGTCAATTAAATGATGTTCACAGTTATTTCTAAAAAAGTCATGAATAACTTCACACTCCTTCTACCACCTCCCTTATAAAGTGCACAGCTCCAATTAATGCAATACACTAATTTTCTCATTAGCTATCAAATTTTTGAATCCTAAATTTTGTATAAAACATTATGATAGCAACCTTAGCGTGATGTAAAAAAAAGTTCAATACCGTCACCCCGTCTACCACTTCCCCTACAAAATTTTTTAAAATAAAAATATTATCTTTCATGTATCGTACGTAGTCCTGTCATGTTTTTATATTATTAATATCTTAAACTCTTAAGCATCTTTTTTTTTTAATAAATTTAACAAATTTTCATGTTTGTAGCTTAAAATTTCTCTCAAAAATTTTAAGTTTTTGTGTTTTTTTCAATACCCGTACAACACCTAGTGCAGGTTAGGACCGCCTTTTGGTGGATAACAGTTTTGGTACAAATTAATATTTTTTCTCTGTTTATATCGAATTGATGTATGCACATGCAAAATTTTAACTTTATATTTTTTACCAGAGGCCTAAAAAAATTAGTGAAAATATTCGAAATTTTGGCCCGCTACCTCGTTCCCTTTACATCCCTCATCTTCAATTTTTTACAAAAATTATAGATCATATAGCTTCGCAATTTGACAAAATTTCAACTTAATACCTGTTTTAAAATATTGAACATTGCACCATTTTCCCCGTTTCCCCCCACTACTATTATGACCAAATTTTTTTTTTGTGTTTCGCTTGTATTGCTTAATATATGTTTTAAGTTTCAATTACATAGCTTAAAAGATAAAGATAATCATTTATAAGTTTTTTCTTTGCACCCCCACCCCCCTGATCCTACTCCTTACAATAATTAGCCTCCCACTAAGCTGATTGCAGTGGATCTGTATGCCAACTTAATGGTCCCAAGATATGAATTTAAGTAATTCCGAAGATATAAAAATAAAAAAAAAATTCCGCCGAACATTTGTTCTTAGCACCCTGTTCGGACGGCAATGGATAAAAAATAAACTGCCAACAAGTCGGGCGAAACTTTATTATTCTTGGGACAAGTTGGGTATGAGTGGAAAATCAATATGCAGGTTAGAGTGGTTAGGGAAGGCTAAGTGAAAGGGAGTTATTGGGCAGGGCTGTTGTCAATTTAACAATATTTCATTCGTTTCTGCAAGTTTGGGTTTTTATGAGGGGAGGAGGAGGGGTAATAGTAAGGGTGGGTGGATGTTAACAGCTTTTTAAAAATTGCTTGAATCTCGTCCAATATTCTCTGTATAGAATGTGTTTTATAGACGAAATTGCATAGAATTTCCATAAAATTCGGTGTATTTTACATTCACGAAACCAAACATTTGTATGAGAGGGGGTAGAGAAGGTAGGGGAATCGTAAAATTTGATATGTAGTTTCGCTTCTCTTGTAAGGTGCTTGTATAAAATTTCAAGTTCGTACCTTTTAGTTTGTTGGTTATTAGTTGATTTAATGAAATTGTTCGAAATCATAGTTTTGTATGGGAGGGGGTAGAAGGGCAAGCGCGATTTTAAAACTTTTAAAGCAACTTCATTTGAATTATTTTTTTCAGTTTTTGTGCAAAATTTGAAATTGATAGCTCTTAAGAGTTAGCTGATAACTGATTTCTTAAAAATGCTCTAAAAAATAATTTCGTATGGGAGAGGGTAAAGAAGGTAAGGGAATCGTAAAACTTGTGATGCAATTTTCTTTCTTTTCTATTGTTAGATGCTCGTACAAAATTTCAAGTTCGTAGCTTTTGATTTGTTGGTTATTAGTTGATTTAGTGAAATTCGTCGAAATCATACTTTTGTATGGGAGGGGGTAGAAGGGTAAGCGCGATTTCAAAACTTTTAACGTCATTTTTTTCAATTATTTTTGTAAGTTTTTATGCAAAATTTCAAATTGATATCTTTTAATAGTTAGGTGATAATTGATTTCTTAAAAATGGTCGAAAAAATAATTTTGTATGGAAGGGGGTAGAAGTTTTAAAGGTTTTCGACCAGTTAATACTTCGTATATTTAGGAATTTTTTTTAAATTCATTTCGCAAATTTTCAAGTTTCTACCATAAAATTTCACTCAAAAATTTTCAGTTTATGTGTTTTTTTCAATGCACATGAAACACCTTGTGCACATTAGACCGGGTGGGTCGGTTTATAACAATTATGAAACAAGTTATTATTATTTTTCTATATACATCAAATAGTCTTATCCTCTTGCAAAATTTAAACTTTATATCTTTCACCAGAGCCCTAAAAAAATCATTCAAAATTTTCGACATTTTTGCTTATCACCTCCCTCCCCTTACACCTCCCAACTTAAAATTTTTACCAAAATTAACCATCATTTAGTTCTACAATTTGATAAATTTTCGATTTGATATCTATACCGTTTTTTGTGATATAAGAATTTGTAATTTTGAAAAGTGCGCCATTTTTGAAATGCTCCTCATTTCCCCCCACTACTATTATTTCAACATGTTTTTTTTTGTATTTCCCTAGTATAGTTTAATATACGTTTCAAGTTTTAATTACATAGCTTAAGAGATAGTTTAGATATTCATTTTTAAGTGTTTTTCTTTTCACCCCCTCTGACCCTCCCCCTTACAATAATTAGCCACTCTCTAAGCTTATTCCGGTGGAACTATATGCCACCTTAATGGTCCCAAAATATTAATTTTTTACGATAAGTGATTTCGAAGATATAATCATTTGAAAAAACAATTCGGCCGACAATTTGTTTTTAGCCCCCCCCTTTTCGGACGCCAATGGATAAAAAAATTAAATTATTTTTTAAGTTTGTCCTATAACCCCCTCTATATCTCTACTGATTTTCAACTTTCTATCTGCATTCGTGGTGGAGATAATAGCAAGTGTATTTTTCGACTTTTTCCCTCCCCCGCCTCCCCTTTCGACCTAACACTCCCAAAGTTTAGAAAATAGAGCTCACTTACCCAGTCAACAATCCACCCAAAAACATTCTACCTTTAACGGTCTCGGAGATATGAGTCCATATGTACGGCGTACGGCGTTTTTTTTTTGCATCTTTAGGCTAATTTAGTCATGAAACGCAAAAAAAAAAATTTCAGGGTAGCAAATTTTTTATTTTCTTGTGTCGATCACAATACTTTATTATTAGAATAATAAAGTAAAATTGAATTATTTTTAAAGTTTGCCCCACAACCCTCTCTATACCTATGCTGATTTTCATAGTGATTTCTATTCGGCAAAAAAATGTGACCCGTTTTTGCCCTTAACATTTAGTCTAGCAGTTCCTATGTTCTATTGTAAAAAAAAATTCTGCCCTGCTAGAAAAATGGTTTGCGCACTAGGTAAAACTTGACCTGAAAATACACATTTCTTGCCCCGAATTTTTCGGCGGTGCAACTCAATTGACCTGTAATGTACAACTTGAAAAAAATAAATCCTTTGACAACATCGGCATCAAATTCTTACGGATAGATCTTACTTAAAAGGACTTAATACTTTTCATGAAGCTTGCGATATGAGTAGTGCATACATAGCTTTTCTTAATTTTTCCAAAATCTTCACAGGATCGTTGAGAGCTAACAAGACAAATTAAACTGGTTTTGTTTTGACAGTTTCGAAAGGCAATTAGATGTTCACTATGCTTCAGCCAACATGATAAAAAAAAATGCAAAAAACTTGCACTTAAAGTGTTCTATTGTAAATTGACCTGACTGACGGAACTGAGAAAAATGAGTGCAAAACTGCAATAATTTTGCATTTTAAAGGGCAAAAACGGGTCACATTTTTTTGCCGAATAGAAATCACTATCAGTTTTCTCTCTGCATATTAGCAAGTGCAGTTTTTGACTCTTTTCCTCACTCCGCCTTCCTCCCCACCTGACACTCCACGAAATTTAGGTAATGGAGCTCACTTACTCAATTAACAATCCACCCAAAAACGAACATTCATTCATTCTTCTATTGATTTTGCAAGTGACCGTCAACCTTAGCGATATTTCGTGACTACATGGACCTGAACTGATCGATCAGTATGAAGGGTATGCTTGAGGTTAGACTGAAGTGAGAGGCTAGCCCAAGAGCCTGGTACTACTGGGGAGGTATTGAGGACTCCAAACCATGTCGTATCGGTGGAATTCAAGAGATATGCGAGCTCTGTGGGACTATTTTTGTTCGGCCTCTCTCCTGTGTTGGTCCCTGAGTATTCTAGAATTTACCGTATACAAAATTATAATGCTATTTCTCTCATGAAACGAGATTTGCCTTGCAACATAGATCGACAGGAGTTTACAAAACAATAAACATAAACCGAAAGAATCATTCAAAAAGCGATTTAAATTTTCCCTTTAAGGCTCAACCAACCAACCAAAAATGCGACGTTGCTGGAATTTCTGCTTAGATTACACTTTTGGTTCTCCATTAGGTTACTTAAATTGTCATACAATAGCATCCTAGTCCTGTATAAACGTTCTGAAAGAATCTTGAAATTCTATTGAGCCAACGGATTGCCAGTGCCATTGTGGTGCACAGGGGCGAGGAGTGATCTAGCCGGAGTGAACTGGCGCATCCGACCAGCAACTATGAAAATTACTCTTTCGAACATTTTATAAATCATAGAGCGAAATTTTCGACAGTAATGCACTTTTTCAGGACATTTTCATTCCCATCGGATAAACACGAATGACATCCCTTCCACTCTCGCCTCACCACAAAACGCAAAGTTATGTAAATATTGTACGGGGCGGTTGCCAAGTATATACTTAGATTTTTGTGTGTACGGTGGACCCGAATTGTACCCTAAACGCCCGGGGTCGCCACTCTTGACTAACAAATAAGACGTTTTAACTTTTCATTTTGGTTTTGATTTGGCAAAAGCGAAAGCAAAAACACACTAAGAGTCGAGTTGTCAGCAGAAAAGGAGTCGACGGCGGAGCCTCTAGTCGTGAAGTGAAGTATGGTTGCCGCACTATAGTGCACCCAGCATAGTGCCGTAGTGGTGCCAGCAAGATCTAAGGATAAAAATATGTGGAAAGCGTATTTCAAGTTACCGTTTATTTCCTTCTTCGTCTTTTATTTTGCCAAGTAATGCTTCTTCACAAAAATGTTTTCTCCTGGTGCAATTTTCATTTCACAAAAAGGATAAGGACATGCAAAAAGGAAAATTGCAGCAGTAAGAAAATTCTGCAGCCTCCATGCTGCGAGCATATCTAAGTCAAGTGTGTTCTTGTATTTGGCAATTTCTTTCGATTTTTATCCCGAAATTCGGGATGCATGCTGAATTTTGGCTTTTACTATAGGATATGGGTACTAAAGGAGTCGTATACAAGTATATGCGAGAATGGAGATAAGAAGGATATGTAGTGTCGCGTGAAAAGTACATGTAGTGAATGTAGTGATGATGGTAATGGCAATAGGAATGCATTCGCTTCAAATATGCCATACGTGAATGTCGACACTCTTTTCACATTTCATGCCATGCAAATATGTTCATGTACTTTTTCTTGGTATTAAAATGAAGAAAACCAAACGAGAAATAACTCAACAAGTCTGTAAGTCAAAAACTTGTGAAAGGAAAATGTCTAATATGGTTCGTTAGGCTTTAGTTTATTTTAATAGGAGCTAAATTAAAATGGTAAGAGGTTGATAATTTGGGAATTTTCGTTTTCGCTGTAAATACCGAGAATTCTTGTTCGAATTAATTATTAAGTATTATCCTGTTGCCTTTTTCTTGATTACGCCTAACATGCCTCTTCTCAAGTCCTCTGGCTGCACTCAGGAAGACGAAACTATAATTGGGCGAAACGTTATTAAATTTAATAAAGTAGTTACAAACCTCAGCTAATAAAATACAGTTGGGGAGCACACAGTTAGCGTGTGCATATTTTGGCCACCTCAATCTGCGAAAATGAAAATTCGGGCTATCAACCCTCTCACAATGAGAAATGAGAATTTTAAGGAACCTGAAGGTCAAGAGGCCAAAGCCTAATTTGGGCTGTATTACCATTGAGGAATACCTAATCAAACCCAATGCACTTCAGGTTAAATAACGTTATAATTCAATCTATTGAAGTGCGCTCTAAATTTCAAGTAAAATAAAACACAAACTTTATTATTCAATTATTTTAATTTCTACTATGTCTTCCGAATTTCAAATGTATCCCTTTCACGAACGATTACCCCTTTTCTACCATAGACCATCTATTCTAGAAGATTTTCCGGTGATGCAGCAACGCGCTAGTAGATATTTTTTTCTTTCTGGCTACGCTTGATAGGAGTGGAATCTTCATTAGATACCAATAGACCGTGCCATTGGTATGCACGATTCACTTACCTGATTCTGACAGAGAACTGTCAGTCGATATGCGCCTGCATACTAAACCACGCCCCCAAACACAGACTTCAACCACTCTCCCCACGGGACTGCTGTAAGGTATTATTTCACGGAGCTGGCTAGTATTTTGTGCTCTGCTCCTTATATTGCTTCTGCCTGATCCTCTGTAAATACTTTTGCACATTCGTTCCAATTGCGCAAATTCTCATCCAATTTTCCTCTGATTCCATCAAATAGTCAATGATGAATGGTGGACTCGACATGTTATTTCTCCATTATGCGAAGCAACTGCAGTTGAAAACAACGTGTTCTGTGTCTTCTTCTTGATCTCGATAATCTGGTCAAAGAGCTGTCGTGACCAAATCTGTATAAGTATTTGCGGAAGCCACTGTCACCTGATAGGAACTGTGTGAGGTCATAGTTGCAGTCCCCATAGACTCGTTTTATCTATACCTGAAAGGCGGGGATTAGCTTATTGGCTTATTGGTTCATCTGCCATTTGTCCACCATTTTGTCCCACCTGGTTTGCCACATAGCTCTTGATGTTGTCTTTTCCTATTCTTTCATTTTTTTGACAACATCTGGCGAGGCTCTTCTTTCATAAATCCTTAGCGTCTTATTTGCGGGAATGTCGATTCGGCTATGAGACAGGCTGTCTCGTCCGATGTTGCTCGGAATCCGCTGATTGCTCTTATCGTTTTGAATTGCATCACTGCTTCAAATGCTCCTTCTCGCTGCCATGAATGAGCTCTTTATCTCACTTCGCCGGCGATCTCCAAAAATAATTAATAGATGCTCCGTCGCAACCGATCGCAACCAACTTTGTTGCATCTATCAAAATCATCATACTCAGTACTCACTATTTAGAAATAATCAATTTTGGTTATTCATATTGTAGAAAAGAAGAATCCTACGAAGATGCAAGGTGTCGCGTCCTGTATAGAGGAGAGCTGTCCGAGAGTTTTCTTATGCGAACGGGTGTCAGACAAGGCTGCATATTATCACCAGCCCTGTTTCTGGTGGTAATAAATCACATCTAGAAAGCTGTACTGGAAGGTGGGGAAGGTAAAGGACTTCAATGGAGACTATTTAACATTTAACAAGTCACTTTGATTATGCTGATGACGTGTGTTGGCGTGCACATAACCGTTCGGACTTAGAATCAAATGTTCGCTCGTTGCATTTTAAATGCAAAGAAGCGGAAGTGAAAATTAATGTGCGTAAAACCAAGTACATGCACATGGGTTCGAACGCAAGCACATCGATTGTTCTTAACGAACAAGATGTTGAAGAGGTGCAAGATTTTTGTTATCTCGGAAGCATTGTCAGCATGGAAGGCGGAACCGAAAAGGATATTGAGGCTCGTCTAAATAAAACTCGTCAGGCCTCCTCTCTGGAGGTTAAGAGAGATCTCCCTTCGTACGAAGCCGCGAGTTTTTGATGCATGTGTTAAATTCGTGGGGTTATATGGTTGTACTACGTGGAAAGTGACCGTTCGACTTACCGAGAACCCATAAATTTTCATGAACCAATGCCCCTGATGCATTTTGGGAATATTCTGGCCAGAAGTGATCTCCAACGACGAACTTTGGAGTACAACTGGACAGACTAAAGTAGGCATTGAGATTCAAAGACGAAGGTAGCAGTGGATCGGTCACACTTTGAGGAAACCAGAGCAAAACGTCGCCAAACAGGCTCTGAATTATAATCCTCAAGGAAGACGTCGGGTTGGCCGACCATGTAGTGAGCAGTTGAGCAGGAGGCCAGAGGAATAAGCAAGTCCTGGCAACAGCCTAAGGTCGATGGTGAGGATCGCGCCTTGTGGCAGAGACTTGTTTCTATCCTATGCCCCAATAGGGGGTCTTAACAGTAATTCGATTGATTGATATTGTCTAAAAACAATTATTTTGACTAACTATTTTAACTAACTTACTAAAATTAAGTGTTTTTTACTCTTTTTTTTGAAAATTCAACCCCCTTGCGGGAGTATTAACTTTAAAATTATTTTTTTTCCTTATTTTCCTTTTAATTTCTATACCATAGAACATATTTTCTGAATAAATAGGTTCTGATGAATAATATTTGAAGTGCGATCCACCCAAATGTTTATATTGTATTTTCTCACCTGTTCCAAAAGCGCTCTTACTGCTGGGATCGCACATTTCGAGATCCGAAGAAAGAGTCCAGTTTTCGTTTGCGTGGTCATTGTCGTTGAATCTGGTTTTTTTTTTTAGGGGGTGTTTCCAGCACAGCACTCAACCCCAAACCTGGAGGACACGCTACTTACTCCTAAAATTGCGTTCATCTTCTGTCACGTAGTACATAAGGTACCAAATGGTATCCGGCCGAGTGATCGACCTTCTTGAAGGCGAAGATAAGAATTCGTTAATTATAGTCTTAAACGTTCAGCGAACCATAGTCTTGGAGAGGTATCGCGTAGGCTATAATAACACCTGAAACTCTTCATCAGCATTGACCACTAAAAAAATGCTTACTTAAACTTTAACACTCTTATCTTAGAAAGTAAGAAATATTGCTTTACTGCAGCTCAACTAATAAATAAATTAAAACTTTAAATAACAGTCGTGATATCTAAAAAAAAACATTCAACTCATTTTATACGAAAAACAACCTAAAACATTTTAAAAAAAAGGTAATAATTATCAGAAACTGAAAGGCAACAATCCCTTAACAAATTATCTCATCAAGTACGTAATACACATAACTTGATTGTAATGGAACGAAAACGATTCCGAAATCCCATATACTCCTACATACAACAATAACATTGACAATTACCTTTGTGAACGAACAATTTACTCCCACAATTCCACAAATCGTATTTTGTTGAATACTCTACAACCCCTAATCCAAGTGGAATCGTTCGTATGATAGCTTCCATCAACGGGTCTGATTATTCGATTACGGGTAAAAATAAAAGAAAACGCTCGACTAAGGGATATTCCCATGTATTTCGGTAAAGTATTGTAATGAAAACATTACAGTACGTTGTCGTGGTAGATATGGCATTTTGTCAACCCTTGATTGGCCACTATCATTCTCCTTCGCAGCATTCGCTGAGTCTGTACGATTCTCTAGTAAAGGGGTTGACATCCGAATCGTGTATGGCAAGAAAAAAAACAAGGGACAAATCTTTAATAGTTAAGAACATCTCCTTCCTTTTTCTTTCGCCACCCTGCTGGCCACGAGAGGATAATATGAGAATGAAGAAATTAAGCCACAATGGAAAATACTTATCCTCCATCTCATCATCCATTAAAATTGTTAGAATTTTTCTTCGGTCCTTTTTCTCTTTTAAAAATTACTCGTTCAACATTTATCTTGCAAATTAATTTGTTTTAGTCAGTGATGAGATTAAAGCGGCTTAGTGAATCTGCTTCGCATTTCTCAAGAGTTTCCATTAGACCCTCTGTATATATTGATCTGGCCAGAACACAGTATAATAAGAGTATCCTACTATAATAAACAGTGTGTAGCGTTTTGTGAAGTATTGCTAGTACATAGTAGTGTGTAGCGCATACCACGTTCAGATCCCAGAATCCAGATGCCAGTATTAAAGCTTATTATAAGTATAAGTTGGTACGAATCATATAAACATAGTAAAGTCGAGAGCATAGAAAAAGAGACATCATTATCGTTAAATGGGGATGAAGAAAGGCAGAGCGCATTTAAGCATCCCTTGGAGCTGGGATTAAATGACTTAAATCCTAAGGTCGCTTTAGTGCTCATTCTATTATGGTAAGCCCCTTCTAAAAGATATTGCTCTAGCAAATTTTTCTTTATTTATTTTTTTTTTCTTGCCATCGTTTTCTTCTCTCGGCGATCAGCAGCTATACAGTACATCAACCCCCCTTTAAGCGTTGTTCTTATCTTTCGGGTGTCGAGTATTTCGAAATAATTCGCATATTCAACTAAGGGTCCTCTTCTTGCCCTTATAATTCGAAATTCCAAAATCTCATCACCAACAATTGTTAGGACTCGTATTCATTTTATTTGATAATTTATGAAGGGTTATAGATGACAGATAATCAACATCGGATTTAAATAATATTTGCCTGAAGTTATTAGTATTTTCAGTGAGGTTAATTCACTTATCTATCGTGTGCAGGTGGGGCAAGGAATCATGTTAAATTTTATGGCGGTTATTTTCTAAAAATATGGCGTAAAGTAAACGATTTGAAAGGGTTTGGTTATTTATTGGACAGTGTTCAAAGCTCAATGAAAAAAATCAGCAAGTTTATTTTCTAGCTTTGTGATTCGTCCATCTTCTCTTTTGATTTCGTAAGATTTAAGAAAATATAGAACTTCATCTAGAATTCTATTTTCAGTAATAGGGCGGTAAAAAATTCCCGAGATTAAAGAAAATACAAAGGGAGGGAAGAGGAAATGTTCTCGGAAACTTCTGTGTCACCAAGCTTATGCTTGTAGTTTCAAAGCCTTCATTTCAATATGCTGGACTCATTAGGCATCGTTTTTAGAAAGTTAGTTTTTCTCCTTAACACTATCACTGCATTATATGTACTCCATGTTCTTGATGTTTTTTCCTCCCTTCGTCAATGGTATTACAGCCCGAATCGGGCTTTGACTCCTGATCTTCAGGTTTCCTCACATTTATTTGTTTATTCTGGAAGAGTCGCGGATTGAGGTGTCTCAGATATACCTCCGCATCAGTGTATCGCAGTTATACGTCGACCGGGATTTAAAGTCACGGTCTTCGCATTGCAAACAAACACGCTACCCACTAGGCTATACCAGGCCCGAAAAGGGAATATATCATCAGCCATTCTGGGCTGTCAGTTCGCCGGTTTCTTTAAATAGAAATTTCATCTTAATTAAGTGATTTTTTGGTAAGTTAAGTGTTAGTTAAACAAGTGCAAGTATCCCAAAAAATTAAATTTAAAAAAAATTAATCGAATTTGCGATAATAGTCAGTAAATTTGTCATTTTCTTTCGGTTAAAATACTAACCTAAAAAAATATCAATGTTTTGCGCCACAATGCCAACATAACTTTGTTTTTGGCTGAAAGTGATTAATTATTATATCACTTGCCGGCAAAATGCAAGTGTTGTTACGACATGTATTCCAACTCGGACCGAATATCGTGACTCACAGCTGACTCAAAATGTTATTCAAGAAATGTTAATGCTAACGTATTGGAATTTGAATGAAAAAAAAGTTCTAGATCTTACTCGCCGTCGGAATCCTGGTTATACGAATGTCAATGCAATGAACGAAAACAACACAAGTATTAAACCAGGATTTTACAGAAATCTCACCTGGAAAGTCGATATATCCGGTGAATTCTTTTAAAAATAATTTGAGTTTAAATTTTCGCTTTAAAAAGCAATATCAAATTGAAACCTCGGTAATTTTCAATAAAAATTTTCTATTTACTAGAAATGCCTAACTATTGTTGCGATCCGGGTTATCGTTTGACATATACATAAGTCAAATATTTGTTCAGTTTTCCTAAAGGTTGAGAGTCTGGAAACTAAATATTTTAGGAATATACCGCGTAAAGATTTAATTGTAAAAAAGACGATATTTGAACCAGATGGAGTTGCAGTTAAGCGCGGAAAATGTTCTTTGGTGAAAGATGCTTTTTCAACCATTTTCCCAAGTTTGCCAGCGTATCTTTCGAAGAAATTACCAGCTTCGCGAGTCGACCCGGAACAAAGAAAGGCAGAATTTGCTGAGAAGAATGACATTGCACACGAAGACTGGGAGGAAAATGATAAAATTCCTTATTTATAAATTATGGTTAATCAAAAACGAAAACTCTAAGCTTTTTTTTATAAAATTTGTTTAAACAGTAGTCCTCCAAGAATAGAAAAATCATTTGAATCAAATTCTCAGTTCGAAGTAACAATTTTTTTGCAAGGGAAAAAATTTAACTTGAAAAAAGTAGCATTTATATTAGGTCGGGAATTAAAGTGTAATCTATATTCAAAATTAGATAATTTAATAAATTTTCTTAATAATTTAGAATCACATACATGTAGCAACGATTTTTAAATTTTGTAACCGACTTTTAATTTGACGAATACTTGACGTTTAACTTAACGAATACTTGACATTTTGGCCGAACGACCTAACTTGTCAGTCTTTGATTAGGAATTGATAAGTGAACATTTTTTTTTTTTTTTACAGAATGACCTGTGTTATAGGCAATTTCGGCCTTTATGTGCAATGCACAAACACAGTCATGGAGGGAAGGAATGGGATTAGGAAGATAGAGGATGGGGAGTGAGAACGACCGTAACGAGTGGAGAAGCTGGTATATTTTTCAGTTGTACTGGCGCTATTTGGCAAATATTTGCAGATGTATGGGGGACTGAGGGATAGAAAGCGAACAGAATCCATCTACTGAGTATCTAGGCCTTCTTGAAGTGGAACTGTTTCACTTTTACACCATATGCCCTTTTAATTCGAATAATTTTTCATCGCCAGTAGCAACTGAAAAATTCGTGCTTAAAAAAATCCCGTCTGCAGTGGGAATCAAACCCACGACCTATTGACTGAGAAGCAAGCACGCTGCCCACTACGCCACGGAAGCCTCAACATCTAATAAACGAGTCTTACTTTTCCCTAATAATCGTGTATTTGGTTGCCTCTCCCTTTCTCAAATTACGTTATTAGTTTTTTAATATTTTATTTTATTCACGTTAACTACAAAGGTTAACTCTAAGATATTTAAAAGGCAAGCACGCGAGCTCGATTGAGTCCTCGATATTTATATGTACTAACCACTAATCTATTTATAAATCTATTTATATTTTTATTATATTGACTTCTTATAGTCAAGGACGCACAAACATTGCGTATCCTAAGGATGTCGACATGTTGTAGCCACATGGTGTGTAACGAGTATTCACACAAAGGAAAATGTTGGTACCTGTTTTGGTTGATTCCTTGAGTTTCCCTTTGCAGGTTCAAAAATAGATGCTGGATGTTCTGCACGTGTCTCAGTTTGCTCGGGGGTATACGTAACTCTCATAAATCCGATCCCTACATACATCTAGCTTTGAAGATAAAATTAATAATATGATAGTTTGTATGATTTAGAGAAATTAATCGAAACCGATGATATTCCGGAAGATGAAATTAAATCATTAACACTTTTAACGAATCAATTAAAATTACTAGTATCTCCTCGTATCCAGTACTCTCCAAATATGGTTGTTTTGCGAGTTTATTGTAATATACTTTTCCTGCGGTATATCGATATTTGCGCGATACTAACAATTTTGTGTTACCGCATCCAAATGATTTTAAAAAATGTTCTTCTAGAAATTTCAGCTCGGACGTTGCAGCTAATTATTTAACAGAAAAATTTAAACTCCTCCAAGATCATGGAAAGTTCGTAAATCTGTTATTGGATAAAATTTATATTAAACCAGTTATTTCGTTTAAAGGTAACTAAATAGAAAGGTTACCACGAAATAAGACTCCCAGAAGTGATAATAAAGTAGTTCCTACAACAATAGTTCAAGCATTTATGATAAGCTTGCTTTTATCTTATAATATAGATGTTGTAGGTCTTTATCCATTAAGACTTTTAAATGATATAGGATTCAAAGTCTTCACTATAATATCCGACAATAGTCGAATTAATAGGAAGCTCTTCAATGAATTTTCATCCACTAAGAAACTTCAACCATTAACATACAGTTCACGTCATAAAATCTATTCGCAACAATTGGCTGAATGAGAAATCTCAACAATTCATATTTCTTTCAATTGATATTAGTCAAACTATACAGCTAGGGTGTAGTCTAGTGGGTAGCGTGTTGGTCTTATAATGCGAAGGTCGTGAGTTCAAATCCCGGTCGACGCAATTTATAATTCCAGCACATTGCCTGCTTGAATATATCTTGGACATCTCAACCCACGAAAATTAAAAAAAAAATTAAAAATTCTTAGAAAGAGGGTTGTGCGAAGGGCTACAACCCTTCCACAATATGTAAGTAATGAAAAATGTTAAGAAACCTGAATGTCAGGAGGTCAAGGTCTGATTTGGGCTGCAGTGCCATTGTAGAAGTAGAAGAAACTATATAATGTGAAAAGTTTTCACATTTAAAATGTATTTATGAAAAGGAAAAATTTTCAACTTTAAAACAAGCTCCCGCTTTATCTTAAAAATCATTATATCCAATAAAAATAGAAAGACAAAACGTATACCTTGCATTGAAAATATTTGATGAAAAAAATGTAGAAGCATTGGAACTTTTGGTAGAAAACGCGTCAGGTACAATTGAATTCCTTACTAATATTAAAAGATGGTGGACAACGGTTAATGTTAAAAACATCCCTATAATGTGCGCAATTTGGTTTAAGTCAATTTAATTATAAAGTTTTAAAATCATTCGCTCAGTACCTTGAATTGTGGAGCAACAAACCTGAATTTAAAAATACGAAAAACCAGGTTAAACTTTCAAAAGAGACACACTCCGCACTTTAACATACCACTACAGCTTCAATTTTGTTGTCTGAATATCTTTTAAAAAATTTAAACTTTTCTAGGGAAATTTCAAACAGATTTATTAGAAGCCAGGTTTGGAAAATATCGCAAAATGAGTGAATGTAATTATCATGTTTCAATGCATCAGATTTTAGAGTCAGAAAAAAAGCTTAGAATCTTTTAAAATTAAAATCTCATAGTCGTAGTTCCATAAATTTAAAAAAATTCTCTTTAGAACCTAAAGTAGGCGCCCAGGACATATACATGCTTCATTGCAAACGGCGAAGAGATTATATTCGGCAGCCAGGATGTGGTGATTGAAAAAAACGTCCATTCAGTTATCGTTTATGTATCCGGATATGTTGCAAGAAAAGTAAGCGAAACTGTGAAATGCAATGACTGTAGCAATTTTTTGCTTACCAATAAATATTTAGCTATAGAAATCACAAGTAATATTTCATACCTGGAAAACTTGAATCGCGGTGGCCTACAATATCCTACAGTTTTTTCATTAAATATTGGAATAATAGCTTTCCAAATTTTTCAAACACTTATTTCAAAGCCCTTTGATAAGACTTTTTAAATCAAAATAACCACCGACAGTATTTATTATACTCTAGATGAAATCTGAGAGTATTATAAGTTTGCCACAAAGTTTGTAACGCCAAGAAATAAGGCTCGGAGAAAAAAATGAATAATACAGAAGTTTATATAATCACTCAAAAATCTCAAAACCGGATGTCCGTCCGTCCGTCCGTCTGTCCGTCCGTCCGTCCGTCTGTCTGTCTGTGTGTCTGTCCGTCCGTCCGTCCGTGTCCTCTCTAGCTTGAGAACGCGATGAGCTAGAAAGTTAAAATTTTGTTTACGTCGTTTTTAACAAAAAATTAAGGTCAAGTTCGAGAACGAGCCAAATCGCTCTACCCCTTCTACCCCCTCCCAAACAAAATGACACAATTTCGCAATCTGACAATAAACGGATTTGCTCAAAAAGTACAAATGACATTGATCTGAAAATTGGAATGTAATACTTTTATAATGATTCTAATCTACTCTATAAAAATAATTTGTGTCTTCCCCTTCCTTCCACCACCTCCCATACAAACTGAACTTTTTCATGAAATGCGTATAATAGTTATCGAGCTGAAATTGTGCACGAAATATTTGTTTAAAATTATTAGTAAGACGAGAAAAAATGAGATGATTACCTGTACTCCTTCTACCCCCTCCCATACAAAATGATACAATTTCGTAATTTCACAATAAACGGATTTGCTCGAAAAATATAAATGCTATTTATCTGAAATTTGGAATATATTACTTTTATGATGATATAAATCTACTGTACAAAAGTTATTTGAGTCCTGGACTTTATGCCCAATCGTACTCCTATTATGTTTTTCTCTTATTTTCGACAAATTGAAATAAGATTCAGATAAAACAATCATTTGCGCGTGCGGAAAAGTAATACAATTTTACTTTATTATTATAATAATAAAGTATTGTGATCGACACAAAAAAAAAAAAAAGTTTGCTACCCTGAAATTTTTTTTTTTTTCGCGTTTCATGACTAAATTAGCCTAAAAATGCAAAAAAAAAAAATCCGTCTGTCTGTACGCCGTCCGCCGTCCGCCGTACGCCTTACGCCGACGTGTACGCTCAGCGCACATTAACTCCCAAACCCTTCAAGATAGAAAGTTGATTTTTGGAGGGATTGTAGATAGTTGCAAATCTCAGGCGGATACTTATTTTGGGTGGTGTACGGGTTCAGGGGGAGGCGGGGAAGCGCTTAAACCGAAAAATACGAATTCAAATATCTCAACCATGGTAACAGCTAGGAAGCTAAAACTCAACATACATATAGAGGAGTTTGTGCGACAACTTTTAAAAATAATTTAATTTTTTTATCCATTGGGGTGCGAAAAGGGGGGGCTAAGAACCAATTGTCGGCCGAATTTTTTTTTCAAATGATTATATCTTCGAAATTACTTATCGTAAAAAAATTATATTTAGAGATCGTCAAGGTGGCATATAGTTCCATCGGAACCAGCTCAGAAAGCGGCTAATTATTGTAAGGGGGAGGGTCAGGGGGGGTGCAAAGAAAAACACTTAAAAATTAATATCTCAACTATCTTTTAAGCTATGTAATTGAAACTTAAAACGTATATTAAGCTATACTAGGCAAATACAAAAAAAATATAACATGTCGAAATAATAGTAGTGGGGGGAAATGGGGAACATTTCAAAAATGGCGCACTTTTCAAAATTACAAATCCTTATATCTCAAAAAATAGTATAGATATTAAATCAAAAATTTGTCAGATTGTAGAACTACATAATGGTTAATTTTGGTAAAAATTTTAAGCTGGGAGGTGTAAGGGGAGGGAGGTGATAAGCAAAAATGTCGAAAATTTTGAGTGATTTTTTTAGGGCTCTAGTGAAAGATGAAAAGTTAAAATTTTGCATGTGAATACCTATATTTAATGTACATAGAAAAATAATATTAACTTGATCCATATTTATTATAAACCGACTCCCCCGGTCTAACGTGCACAAGGTGTTTCATGTACATTGAAAAAAACACATAAGCTGAAAATTTTTGAGTGAATTTTTAAGGTAGAAACTTGAAAATTTGCGAAATTCATTTAAAAAAAATCCCTAAATATATGAAATATTAACTGGTCACAAACATTTAAAACTTCTACCCCCTCCCATACAAAATTATTTTTTCGACCATTTTCAAGAAATCAATTATCACCTAACCATTAAAAGCTATCAAATTCAAATTTTGCAAAACAACTTACAAAAATAATTAAAATGAAATTGTGTTCAAAGTTTTAAAATCGCGCTTGCCCTTCTACCCCCTCCCATACAAAAGTATGATTTCGACTAATTTCATTAAATCAACTAATAACCAACAAATTAAAAGCTATGAACTTGAAATTTCGTACGAGCATCTAACAACAAAAATGAAAGAAAATTGCATCACAAGTTTGAAGATTCCTTTACCTCCTCTACCCCCTCCCATACAAAATTATTTTTTCGAGCATTTTTAAGAAATCAGTTATCAGCTAACTCTTAAAAGCTATCAATTTCAAATTTGGCATAAAAACTTATAAAAATAATTCAAATGAAGTTGCTTTAAAAGTTTTGAAATCGCGCATGCGCTTCTACCCCCTCCCATACAAAACTATGATTTCGACCAATTTTATTAAATCAACTAATAACCAACAAACTAAAAGCTACGAACTTGAAATTCTATACAAGCACCTTACAAGAGACGCGAAATAAAACTGCGTATCAAATTTTACGATTCCCCTATATTCTCTACCCCCTCCCATACAAATGTTCGGTTTCATGAATGTAAAATACACCGAATTTTATGAAAATTCTATGCAACTTCGTCTATAAAACACATTCTATACAGAGAATATTGGACGTGATTCAAGCAATTAATTTAAAAGCTATTAACATTCACCCACCCTTACTATTACCCCTACTCCTCCCCTCATAAAAACCCAAACTTACAGACACGAATGAAATATTGTTAACAGTCCTGCCCAAGAACTCCCTTTCACTTAGTCTTCCCTAACCACTCTAACCTGCATATTGACTTTCCACTCATCCGCAACTTGTCCCAAGAATAATAAAGTTTCGCCCGACTTGTTGGCAGTTTATTTATAAAACAAATCAACCTTAACATGGTGCAATATTTTTTGAACAATTATTGCAAAAATATGAGCGATACATCTCACAACTTCAATGACAAAGCCAAAAACTGGCTACGTACCTGAATTATTATTTATTTTTATTTACTCATATTATTTATATCTATTTATTAAGATAATTTTATTGGATTTATTCATTTTCAGTTTTTAAAAAAATAATATTATTTATTCATTTTTATCGAACTGAAATAGTTATTTTTATTGTAAGAACTTTATTTTATTTATTTATTTCACAAAACACATAAAATTATTTATTTTAGTAACATTGTTATTTGAAGAAATTTTATTAATTTTAATAAAAATATTTCTTATTATATTTATTTATTGATTGTTGTCGATAAATGCAATCATTCTTCGTGCTTGTTTTGATTTTCCAACATGAATAAAAAAAAAAAGTTTAATAAAATTTGTTATTGAATGTTTTTCCTTATGATAAAAAAAATATAATTTTTTGACATTGTTATTCTATCGTTTTATTATACAATGTTTGCAATCAAAAACCTTTTAATTTCCTAAAAATCCTTAGCGTAGTTAAATTTCTAATAAATATTCAAGATATTAGCGAGATTTTAATTTTTGTTTCTGTTTTCAAACTTCCTTTACGCTCACACCACACCCAAAGACCCCATATCAAATGCAGCGTCGGAAAAAATACTTAGTTATTAAAATAATAAAGTATTTTTATTATTTCATTCCTTCGAAACAAAAAATGTGTAACGTCATCGTTTATACCATCTAGCCTGTTAGTATAGAGACGGCAATGGCTATACCTAGGTTTTATGCTTTTCTTGCTGATTATTTATTCCAGGGCTCTTGGACTAATGCTAAGAAATTTTGTACGCCTTATTACGTATCAGTTCACTTCTTCTTCTTCTACAATGGCACTACAGCCCAAATCGGACCTTGGCCTCCTGATATTCAGGTTCCTTAACATTTTTCACTACTTATTGTTGAAGGGTTGTTAGCCCTTCGCACAGCCCTCTTTCTACGAATTTTTCATTTTCTTAGATTGAGGTGACCAAAGTATATCCAAGCAGGCAATGTGCCGGAATTATATATTGCGCCGACCGGGATTTGAACTCACGACCTTCGCATTACAAGACCAACACACTACCTACTAGGCTAAACCCTAGCTATCAGTTCACTTGATCCAATGATTTTCCAATTTTTTCAACCCCTTTAAAAATATGATTTGTCGAACTCTGCGAAATAGGCATGTTACAGCATTGATCGCCTCATTCGACGCGACTCTCTTTCCGCCGTCGGAAAAGCAGAAAGAAGTCGCGAGTGGTCAAATCATGAAGCAATCCACAAGGCAATATCACCTTGGTGATATGAGGTGATTATGCCGATGCATTATATTGCTTGAAAACCACCGTTTTCTTCTCCAAGTGGGGCCATTTTCTGTTTAATGCGTCGTCGAATCTTCTCAATAATTGAGCATAATACTGCCCTGTGATCAAATTGTCGATGAAGATTATGCCTTTCGAATTCCAGAAAATGGCGGTTTTTTATGTCGAAGGAACCACGTTTGTCTTATTTGGTGTGCGCTCAACAATTAAGTCCACTGTTTCAACTATTCACAAAGCGCCAGTGCTTAGTGATCGATCCACCAGTGTTTTGTGATCGATCCATATTTCAGCAACAACCACGAAATAAAAGAAATGCACCTCCGTATTGGACTTCAGCAGGCTGAACCCCTACTTCGAGCTGGTCGTTCGATGCCGCTTGTTGCCCACAACGAGCAAACAGGCTATCCATCACCATGACAATTAGTCTGCATACGTACGTCTAAGTTTTCAACATTTTCTCTCATCTTCATGCACCGGTCTGCCAATTCATATGGATTCAGTAACCATTTCATCCGTAGTCCTGAATCCGAAATTGAATGACCTGGACGTTCTTAAATTCATTGAATTCTTGTCATCGAAGGTTACTATAAACGGATTCCAACTTTTTCTTGATATCCTCCCATGTCTCTCCATCAAAAAACAACCATAGTTAGAAAACATAGCAGGACTACGATTGGGCGTAAGGCTCAACCATGCGATACTCTAGATGTAGAGACAATTTTGATCTTAAGAAATTTTATATGGGGAGTAGTAGAAGGGGTAACGGCATTGAACTCCTCATGAGTGTTGTATATGATACACTATTTGCAATGGAAAAGGGATATCAAATTGATGCAATATACACAGACTTTAGTAAAGCTTTCGATCGAATTGATCACAATATCCTGACTTTGAAATTAAGAAAAATTGGTGTGACTGGATCCTTACTTGATTGGATTAAATCCTATCTTAGCAACAGGACTCAATTTGTTAAGTTTCAGGGCTTTATTTCCAAGGAAATAGGCGTGTCGTCGGGTGTACCCCTAGGAAGTCACTTAGGACCTCTCTTATTTAATATTTTCATTGCAGATCTTTCGGAAGTATTAGAAGGTATTCCACATTTGTTATACGCTGATGATCTAAAAATATATCATGTCATATCCTCCCCCGCAGATGCTGTATTCCTGCAATCCAAGATTATTGCTCTAAATGAGTGGTGCAGCCAGAACAAGTTAGAGCTTAATGTCGGTAAATGTCACGTGATAAGTTTCTCACGCAAAAAAAACACATGCTACCACAACTACTTTCTAAATGGTACTGAACTTCATCGAGTAGGACAAATTGAGGACTTGGGCATTCTACTCGACACTGAACTCTGCTTTAAATCTCACTAAAACAGTATAATCTCAAGAGCCAATAAACTTCTCGGGTTCATTAAGAGGAGAGCTAAGGAGTTCAAGAATGTTTGGGTCACCAAATCATTATTCTGCTCTCTTGTTCGCCCTCTTTTGGAATATGCATGTCCCATTTGGGATCCTTTTTTCCAGATTTACAGCAACAGAATAGAATCAATCCAAAAGCAATTCCTTCTGTTTGCCCTTAGGGACTTGTATGATCCGAGAGACTTCGAGAACCTCCCACACTATGCAGTTAGGCTACATTTGTTAAATCTTTTACCTCTTAGTTCTAGAAGAACTATGCTCACATCTTGTTTTACCTTAGACGTTTTGAATGGCGATATTAAGGTTGACCATCTTAAAAATAAAATCAGACTCAATGACGATGTCAGGCTGACGAGACATTCAAAACCTCTTAAGGAATACCTACATCGTACTGACTACGGTCAAAACGAACCAATTAACAGGTGTTGTAGGACATTTAACAAATTCAGTGTGCACTACACACCTCCAATTAGTAAGCCAGCATACAAACTGAGGCTGCGTTATGCTTTATCAGGCAATCCACTTCCCTTTTAATAATCCTTCCACCAGTGCCTATCATATTAATTGTATTATAATTTAAATTGTATTAAGTTATGTTAAACTAACTAAATTAAGCTAATCATTATTATTATGTATTACATTGTCTTGTTTGATAAATAAATAAATTAAATAATGAACCATTTTTTTCATATCATGCTAGAGTTGCTGTTAGAATGTTTTATTGAAAAGTTAAGCTTCAAAAGTTTAATAAGTAATGAGAAAATTAGTGTATTGGATTTAGTGAAATTGTCCAGTTTATATGGTAGAAGGAGCTAGGATGTAGCCTAGTGGGTAGCGTGTTGGTTTATAATGCGAAGGCCGTGAGTTCAAATCCTGGCCGACACACACTACTCGCTTGGGTATGCCTTGGTCACCTCAATCTACGAAATTCAAAAATTCGAAGATAGAGGGCTGTGCGAAGGTCTAACAACTCTTCCACAATAAATAAGGAAAAATTTTAAGGAACCTGAAGATCAGAAGGCCAAGGCCTGATTTGGGCTGTAGTGCCATTGTAGGAGAAGATAGAAGGAGTGGGGAATTCTTAGTGAGTTTTTCAGAAATAACTATAAGCAAAATGCATTTGACATGTCTTCAATCAATAGCATTCAAACTTTTCAGGAAAATCGACTTTTTGAAAATTTGTGAAACTGTATCATATTGTGTGGGAGGGGGTAGAAGAAGTGCAGCTAATCATCTAATTTTTTTCGGTCTTACTAATAATTCTAAACAAACATTTTGTTCAGCTCGATAAATTTTATACGTACTGCGTAAATTGGTTTATAGTATTTCATGAAAAAGTGCAGTTTATATAAAGGGTAGTAGTAGGAGTAAGAGGATTCAAATAATTTTTATACCGTAGACCAAAATTTGTATAAAAATAATGTATTCCAAATACCAGATCAATAACTTTTATACTTTTCGAGAAAATTAGTTTAATGTCAAATCTCGAAAATGCGTCATATTGTATGGAAGGGTGTAGAAGAACGGTTTGGCCTGTTCACGAACTTTACCTTACTTTTTGTCGAAAACAACGTGTGCAAAATTTGAACGTTCTAGCTCAACGTGTTCTCGAGGACGGACGGACAGAGGAACATCCGGTTTTGAGATTTTTGAGAGATAATATTAACTTCTGCATCATTCATTTTTTTCTCCGAGACTTAGTTCTTAGCGTCACAAACTTTAGAGCAAACTTATAATACTCTCAGATTTCATCTAGAGTATAAACACTTAAACTTGCTCACTTCCAGTAGCTGTCAAAGCAAAGATACAGTTTTGGTTTGAAAGATGACACTAAACGATAACATAAAGATTTTACGCCTGCAGCGCTATCTGTCTTCAAGCACGGGTACTTATAAATTGTCCTTTGTACACTCAATATAAGTCGATACTTCTTTTTGTCAAAATTTTAGATACACCCCTACATTTTGCATATAAAATTTATGTTTTTTTTTGCATTATATCTCAAAATCCAGTGAAGTAATTAAAAAAAGAAATGGAACTACTAAAAAACACCAAATCCAATATGGCGGAATAAAATTGAATAATTTATTACATTTTTCATTGCATAAACGAATAATAACCATAAAAACTTATACAATTTCACTCGCATTTTTTTCATAATTGCTATTAATTTTTCACACTCCGAATAACACAAGCAAACTCGAACAGCTTTTCAGCTTATTCTCGTATTCGTCATGCATGAAATAATTTCACAAAGCCCATAATTACCCTTTTTAAAATTATCATTTTGAAATTTTTTAATTAAATTATTCTTTTTGCCGAATCAGAACCACGATAATTTCCGACCGCATCTCAATCTAAAACAGTAGCGTGCGAGAATTCGTAGTGCACGTGCGAAAACGATACGGAATGGAGTGCTGTGCGAAAAAATTTAACGCCACACTAGCCAGAGCATATCACATACGTAAACCTCACTTAATCTGTATACCTACGTTCAACTCCAAATCATTAGCATATTTCGCAGCTTAAACAGTTTGATAAATAAAAGCCAACACACATAAAAAGTCCTATAAGCTACCAATAAAAAAATTAAAGCGAAACAAGTATACTGAGTTGAAAAGGAAAAAAGGAAAACTTTTTCAAAAAAAAAAAACAGACCAGTGAAAATAAAATGCCGAAAAAAGGGAAACTTTTTCCATTATTGCTCATTAATGAACACATTCAACTGAAAATTATGCAAAATTTACATTTTTTTTTTATGCATAGAAAAAGGAGTACAGCATTAACGAAAAATACACGTAACACATAGATAGTACACTATATCATTCTGTATAGGGTGATCACACTGCATCATGATTTCCTTCGTAAAAGGATATGGAGAGTAGGATTCGCGCGAAAGTCATAGTTGCTTCGCGAATTGCGCGACTTATGAAAATGTTAGTCGGAATTAAACGACGACTTTGGCGCGGCATTCAGGACCGTTTCTATTTTATATGCAATTTTGCCTTTTTTCGACGCTTCCTTAATTATAGATGGAGGTTACGCCCAAAACGAGCATTTTGTCTGTGGTTGAGCATAAGCGGAGCAATTTGAAAACGGAAATTACGTAATTAGCGTTCTTTGTTTCGTGCAGTTTTATTAAAACGGGCAAATGACAAGAATGTGATTTGTACGAATTTCTTTTCAACAGAATTTTTCTAAGCGATCAAAAGGGGACTCATCTATTTTTTTTGGAGAATAAACGCAGATAAACCTTTCACCACCTACAATTTTAAATGGCAAAGTTTTACATTACGTTCTTAGCATTAATAAAATGCAAATTTTATGATTGGTAGGAAGGCGTCAATTATATGATACCCTGAATGAGATTTGGTTGAGTTGAATATACTAGAAAAAATCTGCCAACAAGTCGGGTGCAACTTTATTATTCTAGGGCGGCCTGTTTTCAATTATGTAACACTTGACTGCGATTACGATCAATGGCTCCAGTTTATGTAATCGATATTTCATTCGTTTTAGAATGCAATTCAGATGTTTTTTATGGCGATGATCGCGTGTATATTTGTTTTTGTATGAAAACCATTCTGATCCAGTCGCACAGCGTTCTTCGTGGTGTTCATACGCATGCATTAATTTGATGAGAACCAAGTAGAGAGGACAGTGGAGGATAGCGGATATTTGACTAGGGCTAACATGCAACATAACCCCCTCCTTAGCTCCTGTTCGTCCCGAACAGAATCATTACTGTCATGGCATTTCGCGACACTGCCTACTGCTTCCATCTTTGCGCTAGGCTTCCATCCACCCCGGTGATAAATCGGCATGTTCCTTTCCAATTTCGCTGAGGGATAGGCAATCTCTCCCCGTGGTATCGATGACTAAACAGCCACTCCAAATCACCCCCTTGAAGACTTGAAGAGTCGTTTCGTACATGTTGTCGGTGCCTGACACATACATTTCGAATAATTCCTCGGCGACGTTCTTGGATTGCGGCAATCACGTCTTAAATTCCATGCGCGTCCACAATCCCAATATCGTGAAACTCCAGGTCTTAAACTCTGCCTTGTCAGCTCTACTCTCGGAAGTGTCTCGTCTGTCTGCAATCCCAACATCGTGGACCTTTGATGTTTACGTTCTGCTTATTGGGCTCATTCCTCTGCTACCATCTTTGTTCATATCCGATATTAACCACCCGAGTTCGCTAAGCATTCGGCAGCACTTGTTTGACGACACAGCCTGAACAATTTATTCCTCTTCGCTGTCTTCGTCTGCATTCACGTCTTTTACTTCCAACGTTTCCAATTCGGACACGTCGATTCTACCAGACAACCTCTGCTGCGCCTTGAGGTTGGCTCCTTCGTTTCCCAAACTGTTGGCAGAAGAGGTGCGAATTTAGATCTCTTATATCCCGCCGCCTGGCGCATTCAGGGCAAGGATTTCGTCGGGGTATGCGTCATTCAAGTTGCAGATGTCCTGCCTGTCCACAGTTCCAACAGCGTGGAACTACTCGATCTTCGCTTTGCCTCGCAAACTCCGACCTCTGGCCGACGCCCTTTCTCTGCCTCAACACTAATTTCTCGGACTCGGCTGCTATTGCGCAAGATTCGTTTCGCGACTTCGAAAGCAATAGCGTGACCCAGAAGTTTCTTTGGTGTTTTCTTACTCGCCAACATCAACGCCTGTTGTAGCTCTCTATCTTGCAGAGCGTCCATGAAGGCGTAAGCTATCCGTTCAATCCGATTGCCTTGATCTACAATATCACTAGGCGATCAATATCCTGTGAAAGCTGTTGCAGGGTTTCGCCAGTTTTGATGATGATGATGATGATGCAATGACGCTACAGTCCATATCGAGCCTTGACCACCTGAATGCACCTGCTTCAGTTGTCTCGGTCTAACGACCTCCAGTTTGCGAAGTTGCGTTCCATAAATCTCCAGCATTTGACCTCCACAGTGTCGAAGTTCCCACGTCTGCACTAGGAACTGAAAGTTACTTTGTTGTTCCGTGGTAGTAGTCTGCAAGATTTCGGCCGACCAATAATTGGTGGTGTTCGCCGCCTCAAATTGAGTTTCGTATATTGTCCATGGTGTTTGACCATCGAAGAATGGAGCCTTTAAATTTTTGTGAACGTCACTCTCGAATTTTATGACGCCAGTTATTTTCATCTGTTCAAAGTTCCTTTGCAGTCAGTCTGTTTCACTGAAGATGCCCTCAATTTTTCCAGAACTCTCAGTGACCTTCTGCTCTAGAACCGTTCACTGTTCCAGAAGTTTCGCGTCTAACTATTCTTCAATTCGCTTATCCAGTGCAGTCGTCTGTTTTACCTGTTTTAGATCATCTTTTAGCTGTTCGTCTTACTGGTTGAGATCTTCCTTTAGTTTTTTAGCGTGTTGACTCTGCTGGGCCATCATCTGTTGTATCAGTTGCATCAGTTGGTTCTCTGAAGTTCCGGAGCTTTCCGCAACATTTTTCTGTACAATTTGTTGCTTGACGGTCATTCGATTTCAATCGATTTCAGTCACAAATTACGAGTCGAGAACTTCTTTCACAATTTCACAGTTCTGCAAAATTCTCTTTTTGTTCATTAACACCTGCGACTGCACAATTATGTATTCGTAATTCCAGAAATTTCTCACTTCAAAGGTTCTAGAATTTTCGCGATTTTCGCAATTGTCATTGATGAATTTCACCATTTCGCAATCGCCAAGATTTTCACAATTTCGCAATTGTAACTCATTATTTTATCCGTTTCACAATATCGCAATCGTTACTCACGATTTTCGCAACTGTTACTGACGATTTTCACAATATCACAATTATAACTCACGATTTTACTCGAAATCCCACTTCTGACACCAATTGAAGTGCGCTGGATTTCATGTACAAATAAAACAACGAATTTACTTTTTTTAAAAGACCGCAAAACTTTATTTAACTTTCCACTACAATCACTTTTGACTCGAGACTTTCTTATGCTTACAAATCATCGCTTTGGATGTTAAACATCGACTCACTTGTCGACGGGTCTAAGCCAGACTCATTTCTGAGTCTTAACTCAACTGTCCTATTTCACAAACGATTGCTCTATTTGCATTATCTTCTATTCGTTTGTATCACGTTCGTTTGCCATCGGCCACAGCCGGCTTTCTTCATTCCCCTTGTCATGGAAATCGCTGTTCATCGTTACCCGAATCCTTCCTTTCTCGGTCATACGTATTGCTGTTGTTGTTTTCCATAAAGCATTGTTTTTGTTGCCTTCCATCAAGCTCATCGTCCGAGTCTACCCGATCGGTGCCGTTCGTCACCGGTCATCTCCGAGTCTTTTCCTTCTTGTTTTTGTTGTTGTTGAATATTCCAATCGATATTCGGAATTATTTCGTTCATGTTCGCTTCTTTTTCCTGTCGGTCAGGTCTCGTGTTTATTTTCGGGTACGATGAAAAAAATGCAATTCAGATGTTCTTTATGGCTGATCATCGCATGTATATTTGTTTTTGGGTGAAGACCTTGACATTCTGATCCAGTCGCATAGCATTCTTCATTGTGTTCATACGCGCACATTAATTTGATGATAAGAAAGTAGAGAGGACAGTGGACGATAGCGGATATTAAACTAGGGCTAACATGCAACAATATATATGCTTATTATTATTAAAACAAAATAATGCGATACCGCTTCTCTATTTGAACCAACTGCCACGATGGCTGAATGCTCGATGTCCTCTCAAAAATAGTTTTCTTTTGGTGTATTCAGCTGAAATAATGCAGTTTGCCAATAGTTGTTAGAATAAACTGAAAGCCACGTCATATTTACGTATTCAATCCTCAAAAAATATTCTACTGCTGCTTTTGTATTTGCCCTTATCGTTTCGCTTTTAGGACCACCCTACGACTGGTGGTCCCAAAAGCGCAAAAGTTTTAGATACGGAAACGATTTTGTTGGGTTGTATTAATGAAAATACTTTAGATACAAGTGATAATTATAAACCTTCTAAATCTTTAAAGTTTGATGGCTGCGTTTCTTTTGAAGTTTCACTTCTGGAGATTCTATTTTAAAGTCTTTCTGGTCTTGAAGTAATAGTTTTCACCTTCAGACGAAATTGTGTTTCCTAAAACTTGAATGCAATAGCTTTTAAACAATTTATTGACTACTTATGTTTACTGGCGACAAAACCATCATCTTGACTGAAACCAGAACCATCCGCAAATCTCTTAGTTCGATATAATTTGTCACATTTTCTTTTAAGTAAGACGCTTTCAGTAACAGTCCTTCATCACATTTATTTTTCATATATACTCTAGATGAAATCTGAGAGTATATTGTGTTTGCCTTACCGTTTGTAACGCTAAGAAATAATGATCACACAGAATCGCCAAGGGTACAGAAATATTTGTTGTCTGTCAAAAACCTCGATTCCGAGTAACCGTCTGTCTGTCTGTCCGTCTTTCTGTCTGTCCGTCTGTATGTCTGTCCGTCTGTCTACAACATAACTCTCAAAAGCGTTGACCTATCTTGCTAAAATATAAAAAATTTATCATTCAAAAAAGTAACTTTAAGTTCGTGAACAGGCCCCCACTCCTTTTACCCCCTCCCAAACAAATTTCATGAAATTTCGAAATTGATTTTCTCCGAAATCATTTCAGCTATTGACTAGAAAATTAGGTCATAGTATAACGATGTGAATATCTTTGATGTCAAAAAATATTGATCTGATCCTTTTACTCCTTCTACCACCTCCCATACAAATGCACAATTTTTAAAAATGCATTTATTCGGTTTTCATTGCAACTAGTAAAGCTAAAAGAACCAATTTTCGTAATAATTAATGTTATTACAATTGCAACCGATTTTGTAAAAGTTATCAACTTCACCTCACTCTTTCTACCCCCTCCCATACAAATTTCACGAAATTCCGGAATTCTAACTAAATTGTTTTCTTCCAAGACCGTCAAGGCTATCAACTTTAAATTTTGAGAAAAGTATACTATTATAAATATCATTGATGTCGACAAATTTCGTTTTGATTCAAATACTCAACCTCCCGTCAACCCCCTCCCATACAAATGCATAATTTTTGGCAAATGCATTTAATCGATTTTCATTAAAACTAGGAAAATTACAAACTTCAAACTATGCCAGAATTTCTCCCTAAATAATTGCAATAACTGCTAAAGAAAATATGAACTTTGCTTTACTCCTTCTACCACCTCCCATACAATTTTTTGTATTGAAAATTCAAGATATGTATATATTTCTCTTTCGAACATATGAGTAACAAGGCAATGTGATTAGGATGTTGATAAGCAGATTCAAAATCATCCAATCATCCTCCCATAGAAATGTCATAAATTCAGACAAATTTGTTCAATTTCCTCGAAAATTGTGAAAGCTACAAACTTCAGCACGGAACATTTTGCATACCACGTTTGGTGTTATATACAAAAATTACAAACCTCCTCTCTCTGCTTTTACCACCTCCCATACAAAAGTTGTTTTTCACTATTCGAAAGAATTTAAGATGACATATTTTCCGGTACAATAAACTCTTTCTTATTTCATCTAGAGTATCATATGTTTCATTATGTTTTTACACTGCGCGTAAACTACTTTACTTAATAACCACAGAAACAAAAGTGACGCCCAGCTTCAGTGATCGAATTTTTTCTAAGGAATGTCTTAATTAAATCTAATGCAGACTACATTTGGAACCGAAATGACTAGATTTTAGTTTCACTGCACCTTTTTCAATCCAATAAAGTATAATCGTAAGAGATTTATAACTTTTCTTATTCTTGTAATATTAAAATCTAAGCGTAATGTGTTAGATTTGATTTTTTTAATTAATTACTAAAATGTAATCCAACTAAAGATTCGTTTATTTTCAATGTCAAATTTATTACTTTTGAATGTAATTTTTCAAGAAGACTAATATTAAATATAGTGTTGGTGTAGAAAATCATGTAATCCAGCGATAGGATTAAAAAAAAATCCAAGTTTTTCAACCGTGATGCTCTGATCTTTTTAATTTAGTAAGGAGTGTAGACATGGACGTAATATATGAAACAGAATATCCGACAAATGGCCGCCTCGTGACTTGATCCTTTTGACGAAATTTTCAATGAGATTTTGGCATAGTACCTGCTCAATTTCATCAATGACGCGGCAAATCTCGACTACACCTTTGATATTAAAAAACCCAAGGCAAGAAATCCAATGGCGTCGAATTGCATGATCTTGGTGGCCAATTCACATCGCCGCGACATGAGATACCCCTCCATTCAAATTTCATCTTCAACGATTCCATCATTTAGTTCGCTGTGTGGCAGGTTGCGCCGTCCTGTTGCACATATCTTCAAAACCCATTTCAATAATTTGAGGCCAGCAAAAGTTGTTTATCGTCTCACGGTAACGAACGCCGTTGACGGTGACTGCATTGCCGTCCGCATTTTCGAAGAAGAACGGTCCGATCACTAATCTACTTCTACAATGGCTCTACAGCCCAAATCGGACCTTGGCCTCCTGACCTTCAGGTCCCTTAACATTGTTTTTTTTTCGTTATTTATTGTGGAAGGGTTGTTAGACCTTCGAGGTGACCAAGGTATACCCAAGCAGTGTGCTAGAATTATGCGTCGACCAGGATTTGAACTCGCGACCTTCGCATTGTAGACCAACACGCTACCCACTAGGCTACACCCTAGGTCCAATCACTCCTTCAGCCCAAAATGCGCACCAAGCAATGATTTGCGATGGATGCATTGGGCGTTCAAGGATCACTCTTGGATTCTCAACTCCCAAATGCGACAATTCTGCTTGTTGACATACCCATCAAGTTCGAAATGCGCCTACTCAGAGAAGATGATTGTCTCCGATAAATCACCATTCACTTGTTGTTCTTCTAAGATCCAATGTCTGAAAGTTCGGCGATCTTTAGTTAAAATTCGCTGCAAACTAATTCGTGAAAGTCTCAATTAGTGAGAACTATGGCGAATTAAGGTGGAAGGATTTTGGTCAACACTCTCACGAACAGCTGCAAGAGCTTCACAAACACGGGTCCATTCTGGGCTTAAGCTGAACCATTTGCCTCAAATTTCTAAATTAATCAGACAACTGTACGGCGAGAAGGTGCGTTATGGTGACCGAAAAAGCCACGGCATTTTCCAACAGTCCGAAAAACTCTCACCATTTCGGTAGTTGATTTTCAGAATTTCTGTACGTTGTGCGTCCGTGTAATTCGCCATCCCTTAACCTCAATGTTCACACAATACAACTATCAAATAAAAATGCTGCACGACTGACACAAAAAAAATGGAACTATAAGTTTGCACCAACGACTTTTGCAACATTTTGTAACACTAAGAAATCAGGCTCCAAGAAAAAACGAATAGAACAGGAAAAATTGAAATCCTCATTCAAAAAGTTCAAAACCAAAACCAAACCATCTAGAGTAACGCACGATTGGGCTTTGCGCCCAATCGTAGTCCTGCTACTTTTTTTTCCTTAGCATTGTTTCAATTCCTTTAGTATAGTTTCATATGCACCAGATTCAACGCGTTGAAATATTGCAAAGACAATTGATTTTTCTTCCATCATCCTTTTACTATCTAACGACGCTGCGAAGCTAAGCAGTGACTACCTTCTCGGCTAGATTCTTTTTTTCCAGATCCTGCAACTTTAAAGCACAATACTTCTTTGGATTTTATTTCTAAATTTTCAAATGCCGACGGCTTTCTAATCAGAGATAATACGGTTTAAAACTAAATTCACTTTGATATTAATAAATAAAATTTAATATAGTTTCGACCTTACAAACACAAATCTCATTCACACTCTTCAATTGTCTAATACCATAAAGTGATTTAATCCTTCTTGATTAGATTCTCAATGGTAAACAAGGACGACTTTGAAATGGCAGCTCCTTCATTACGACTCGATGCAGAATCACTATCTTGAATTGTTCGCCTTATTTTACGATATACTGCAGGACTATTCATTGAGCTGTTGCACTCGTCCAATGTGTTTCGAAATAGGAAATTCAAAGGAGTTATTGTTGCCAGATACTGCTGATGCAGCTCTGTTATTCTATCGGTTGAATTGAATGTGCCTATTAGTGATGATGTTGATGATGACGGATTATCGATATCGTCTCGATCTTTTGTTAGTTCCAAAGGATTCGAAGTGAGCGACCTATCCTGCTGCGAAAGCGAACTCTGGAAAGGATATTTATGTGTTTTTCTTTCAGAGAACGAGCCTTCAAGATGATAAATACCTTTAATGGTTCACCTAAAAGAATTTTACTATGCCTTTGTCGCCTAGTCCTTCGGCGTCGGTAGTTGCCTTCTTCGAACATATCGCGCGAAGATGGATCCAACACCCAGTAACTACCCTTTCCGGCACTCTCCCCATCATCTCCTGTTGCATTTTTATCCCGAGCAACCTTTATGAAGCAAGGATTCAGCGATAAGTTATGCCTTATCGAATTTTGCCAGCCTTGTCGATTATCTCGATAGTAGGGAAATCTAAAATTAATTTTTTTTTTCACTTAGAACATTTCAACACAAAACAAAAGCCACTGATTACTTGTCCATGATGAATTTATAAATTCCACTTAACGTAAGCCTTTGATTTGGCGAACTAGTGATTGCCATTGCGATGAGAGCAATATAAGAAAAAGGAGGCTTTTCCGGTCGATGAAAAAACGGCAAGGACCAAAAATTTTGCGGTCGCGGCATGTACGGTTTGAAATTGAACAAATACGATACGTCACTGAAAACTCCATAATCGATATTCAAACTGGCCAATTGTTGCTCAAAACTTGACGAACTACAAAAATTGGCAGCAATTGTTGGCAACATGTTCCAAAAAAAAATGCCTTCTTCGCACTGCGACTTTCAAAATCCTTACTCGCAGACCGCAAACCACAAACTGATTTGATGAAACGGCACTAAACGATCATTCAAGTACGTGCTACTGATGGATTGTTGCAACCGACAGCCCATATATTTACATACGACTACATACAAATCGACACGATCAACCGAAGAAAATATCCTCCCGAACAACCAAAAGAATAACACAAGCAGCCGGCATTTAAGAAAAGAAGATTTCCCGAGCGTTTAGTGTTTGAAACACTCATAAAGTTAATTTCTATTTATTTTAATGAGCCGCATGTAAAACAGAAACACTATGAAACACGATCGTCAAACAACATCGACACAGCTCAGCCACAGAATTCGGGGGATCCCAGGGGCAAAGTGTGTACCACCAAAAACCTATAAACGCTCGATCACCACCAAAACCACCAAAAAGGCCTCTTTTGACGATCCTCTCCAGCGTAAGGCGGTTGTTGAAGTAGACCACCATCCATCCAGTCGTTTTAAGCTAAAAAGCAATAAAATTAGTCACAAACATTGCACACAGCATGGAAGATACAATATTATGCTCGCATATGTGTAAAGCGCGATCACACACTTCACATACTACAGCAGCGAGCTGGCCGTAGAGCCATTTGCAGCTCCACCCATTCAATAAAACTACTATAAAAGTTATTACTTTACAATTAGTGCTAGACTAGGATCTGTTTTGTTTTCGATATAAACAAAACCGATCGTTTTGAATTCGTCCCGCACGACATAAAACCGAGTTAGGTCCTTGTCTTTCAACAGGAATTTTTATGACCGAATCCCTACGACATGATCGCTGATTGACTGCATTTTACTTTATTATTTTAATAATAAAGTATTGTGATCGACTTGGGAAAAAAAAAAAATTTGCTACCCTGAAATTTTGTTTTTTCGCGTTTCGTGACTAAATTAGCCTAAAAATGCAAAAAAAAAAAATCCGTCTGTCTGTACGCCGTCCGCCGTCCGCCGTCCGCCGTACGCCGTCCGCCGTACGCCGGTGTGTACGCTCAGAGCACATTAACTCCCAAACCATTCGAGATAGAAAGCTCATTTTTGGAGGGATTGTAGGTAGTTGCGGATCTCAGGAGGACACTCATTTTTGGGGGTGTAAGGGTTCAGGGGGAGGCGGGGGGAGCACTTAAACCGAAAACTAAGAATTCAAATATCTCAAACATGGTTACAGCTAGGAAGCTAAAAATTAATGTACATATAAAAGGGTTTGTGGGACAACTTTTAAAATTAATCTAATTTTTTTATCCATTGGGGTGCAAAAAGGGGGGGCTAAAAACCAATTGTCGGCCGAATTTTTTTTTCAAATGATTATATCTTCGAAATTACTTAGCATAAAAAATTTATAATTTTAGACCATCAAGGTGGCATACAGATTCACTGGAATCAGCTTACATAGAGGCTAATTATTGTAAGGGGGAGAGTCAGGGGGGGTGCAAAGAAAAACACTTAAAAATCAATATCTCGGCTATTTGTTAAGCTATGCAATTGAAACTTGGTATTTATATTAAGCTATACTAAAGAAATATGAAAAAAATATAATATTTTGAGAAAATAGTAGTGGGGGAAAATGGGGAGCATTGAACTTTCCAAAATTTCAAACCATTATATCTCAAAACTGAGGGCAGATATCACATCAAAAATTTGTCAGATCGTAGAACTATATAATTTTTAATTTTGGTAAAAAAATTAAGTGGGGGGGTGTAAGAGGAGGGAGGTGAAAAGCAAAAATGTTGAAAATTTTGAGTAATTTTTTTTGGGCTCTGGTAAAAGATACAGAGTTTAAATTTTTCAGATCAAAATATCAATTTATTGTACATACATAAAAAATAATAGAAATTCTACAATTGTTATGCACCGACCCCCCTGGTCTAACGTGCACAAGGTGTTTCATGTGAAATGAAAAAACACATAAGCTGAAAATTTTTGAATGAAATTTTAAGGTAGAAACTTGAAAATTTGCGAAATACATTTAAAAAAAATCCATAAAAGAATGAATTATTAACTGGTCGAAAATCCTTAAAACTTCTACCCCCTCCCATACAAAATTATTTTTTCGACCATTTTCAAGAAATCAATTACCACCTAACTATTAAAAGCTATCAATTTGAAATTTTGCGTAAGAACTTACAAAAGTAATTGAAATGAAATTACGTTAAAAGTTTTGAAATCGCGCTTACCCTTCTACCCCCTCCAATACAAAAGTATGATTTCGACCAATTTTATTAAATCAACTAATAACAAACAAATTGCAAGCTACGAACTTGAAATTTTGTACGAGCACCTAACAACTAAAAAGAAAGAAAATTGCATCACAAGTCTTACGATTCCCCTACCTCCTCTACCCCCTCCCATACAAAATTATTTTTTCGAGCATTTTTATAAAATAAGTTATCAGCTAACTCTTAAAAGCTATCAATTTCAAATTTTGCATTGAAACTTATAAAAATAATTCAAATGAAATTGCTTTCAAAATTTTCAAATCGCGCTTGCCCTTCTACCCCCTCCCATACAAAACTATGATTTCGACCAATTTCATAAATCAACTAATAACCAACAAACTAAAAGCTATGAACTTGAAATTTTATAAAAGCACCTTAAAAGAGAAGCGAAATAAAACTGCATATCAAAATTTACGATTCCCCTACCTACTCTACCCCCTCCCATACAAATGTTTGGTTTTGTGAATGAAAATTCTATGCAACTTCGTCTATGAAACACATTCTACACAGAGAATATTGGACGTGATTCAAGCAATTAATTAAAAAGCTATTAACATCCACCCACCCTTACTATTACCCCTCCTCCTCCCCTCCATAAAAACCCAAACTTGTAGAAACGAATGAAATATTGTTAAATAGACAACAGCCCTGCTCAAGAACTCCCTTTCACTTAGTCTTCCCTAACCACTCTTACCTGCATATTGACTTTCCACACATCCGCAACATGTCCCAAGAATAATAAAGTTTCGCCCGACTTGTTGGCAGTTTATTTATATGAATGTGCTCTCAAAACAAACATTGATGTGGTACTACGATCGTGACTGATCTCCCATCACGTGTGCTTTTTCTTCGAGTCGAACATGATCCAACAATATTATTTATCTCTCAGATTCAACGATGCATTTCACTTTGCACATCATAGACGTAAGATGGTGCACGATCCCTATGATCTTTTGATGAAAATAGGCGTGACCAAATGCAATCTGGTCACTCGCGATACGTGCGATCAGTTTTGAGCAAATATTTATTCATCACTTGAGATTTTCAACTGAAAATCAGTCGTCCGCTTTTTGTGAAGATCGGAATCGAATCATACCGATCGTGTCTATATTGATCGTTATACAATTGTACATATTATGCAAAAATAGATTCAATGGCGGATTTTGAAGTCACGCCTTGTTAATTTTCGCAGTTGTTTTGAATTTGGGAAATATAAAACGAAATGAGTACAAACACGAAATGATCGATACGATTGGTTCGGAATGATAAAGAGAAAATGAACAAATAAATTGTTTAATTATTATTCTTGTTGTTTATGTTTGTTTGATTGATGCAAGAAGATGAAAGAAAATCAAAGGCGTTATTTAGCGAAATTTCGATAAATCATCTTTTGTAGTGTTTTCTTTTCCAGCGAAAATACGAAATAAGTGTTAATTTGAATGTTTTTTTCGAGAAAAAAGTATTTTTCTTTGGCTGAAAGTCTAGAGTAAATGAATAGAAAACTGTGTAGATATTTACGTAATTCAAGAAAATTTGGTGCACAATCGCGGTCTTGGATAAATTGTATTAAATGCACAGGAAATGGGCTTCTTAAAAAAACTAAATGACTCAAATAAGTAATCTTAAGCAAATATTATTTTAGTATGCAAAAGGATACACAGCGATAAATAGGCTTTACACATTCTTCAGGAAAATTTTTTAAATAAAATAAAGGAATACAATTCATTGTACATCCTGATTACGATGAATTGTTGAAGGATATCGAGCTTGACGGATTCGAAATCTTTTGAAACGTTTGTCAGACTTTTATTGCATCAGTTTAAATAAACTGGCAACAAGTCGGGCGAAATTTTATTATTCTTGGGACAAGTTGCGGATGAGTGGAAAGTCAATATGCACGTTAGAGTGGTTAGGGAAGGCTAAGTGAAAGGGAGTTCTTGGGCAGGGCTGTTATCAATTTGACAATATTTCATTCGTTTCCGCAAGTTTAGGTTTTTATGAGGGGAGGAAGAGGGGTAATGGTAAGGGTGGGTTGATGTTAATAGGTTTTTAATTGATTGCTTGAATAACGTCCAATATTCTCTGTATAGAATGTGTTTCATAGACGAAGTTGCATAGAATTTTCATAGAATTCGGTGTATTTTACATTCACAAGACCGAACATTTGTATGTGAGGGGGTAGAGCGGGTAAGGGAATCATAAAATTTGTGATGCTGTTTTATTTCATTTGTCTTTTAATGTGCTTGCACAAAATTCAAAGTTCGTAACTTTTAATTTGTTGGTTAATAGTTGATTTAATGAAATTGGTCGAAATCATAGTTTTGTAGAAGAGCAACCGTAATTTCAAAACTTTGAACGTAATTTCATTTCAACTATTCTTGTAAGTTTTTATGCAAAATTTTAAATTGATAGTTTTAAATAGTTAGTTAATAATGGTCGAAATCATACTTTTGTATGGGAGGGGGTAGAAGGACAGGCGCGATCTCAAAACTTTTAATGCAATTTTATTTCAACTATTTTTAAAAGTTTTTGTGCAAAATTTCAAATTGATAGCTTTTACTACATAGGTGATAATTGATTTCTTGAAAATGGTCGAAAAAATAATTTTGTATGGGAGGAGGTAGAAGTTTGAAAGGTGTTCGACCAGTTAATATTTCGTATATTTACGGATTTTTTTTTAATGCATTTCGCAAATTTTTGAGTTTCTACCTTAAAATTTCACTCAAAAATTTTCAGTTTATGTGTTTTTTTCAATGCATATGACAGGGGGGTCGGTTTATAACCATTGTGGAACAAGTGATTATTATTTTTCTATGTACATCAAATAGAAGTATCCACATGCAAAATTTAAACATTGTATCTTTCACCAGAGTCCTAAAAACATCACTCAAAATTTTCGATATTTTTGCTTATCACCTCCCTCCCCTTACACCTACCAATTTAAAATTTTTACCAAAATTAACGACTATGTAGTTCTACAATCTGACAAATTTTCGATTTGATCTGTACTTTGTCTTGAGATATATCTGTATTCGTGGTGGAGATGTTAGAAAGTGTAGCTTTTGACTCTTTCCCTCCCCTCCCCCTTTCACCTAACACCCCCCAAAATTTAGAAAATAGAGCTCACTTACCCAATCAACAATCCACCCAAAAATGAACATTCTACCTTTAACGGTCTCGGAGATATGAGTTCATATGTACGGCGGGACGGATTTTTTTTTGGTATTTTTATGCTAATTTAGTCATGAAACGCGAAAAAACAAAATTTTAGGGTAGCAAATTTTTTTTTTCTGTGTCTATCACAATACTTTATTATTAGAATAATAAAATAAAACTATCAGCACCAGTGGAGACTTCTGTGTTTCCAACGAAATTTCGTGTGCGGAATCGTTGCAAATGGCTTACGGTGATTCAGTAATATCAAAAACACGAGTGTGCAATGTCTTTAAGGATGGTCGAGAGATCGTTGAAGATATGCTTCGTTCTGGACGACGTCCGACCTATTCAACTGACGAAAACATTCAAAAAGTGAAGGAAATGGTGCTCGAAAATCGTCATGCCAGTGTTAGGAAGATAGCAGGAGAGCTCGACATCTTTCGCGAGTCCGTTCGTTCGATTTTGGTGGATACTTTGGCCATAAAACGCGTCCTTGCTCGACTATTTCCAATAAAGCAGAATTTTCTTAATAAAAAAAGTACCGTGTACTGGTCTCCTTGGAAATGCTTGATCGTGCGAATTCTGATCCCACATTCATGGAGCGCATCATAATTGGTGATGAGACATGAGTCTATGAGTTTGACATGCAAACCAGTCAACAATCATCGGAATAGAGGAAAAAAATGAGCCGAAACTGAAAAAACCACGTCAAAGCATGGATTCCATAGCTCAGATAAGAGGACGGACTAATGAGCAATAGAGTGTTTTATGGAAAAAATATTTGTAAAATCCAGACTATTCTGAATTATGAATTCTAGCATTCTTCGAGCAGAATTTCATATGTTCGTAAAGTGGGGTACAAAAGTAAGGACGAGTCGAACATAATGCCCAAATCTTTAATAACCTGCACGTCTGGCAATGGAAGGTTATTAATGCAGTAGTTGTAATTGAGGCGTGTACGAGATCTGCTGAAAATTATGTTCGAACATTTAGGAATGTTGAGCGAAAGATGGTTAAACAAACACCAGTGAATGCGTTGATGTTAGTTTGCAGGGTAGCACAGTCCTGGACAGTTCTAATACTTTTGAAAATTTTAAAATCGTCTGCAAATAATTGATTATCGACATTATGGAATATAGAAGATATATCATTGATAAAAATTAGAAATAAAAGGGGTTCCAGATGGGAGCCCTGGGGTACACCAGACGTTACTGGGAATGAAGTAGACTTAGCAGTTTTTAAATTCATATACGAAATGCGATTCTGTAGGTAATCACTAAACCATGGAAGCAACGTACCGGAAATACCATAGTAATTTAATTTGGAAATTAGAATCTAATGATTGAGTTTATCAAATGCCTTATAGAAGTCGGTGTAAACTACGTGTAGTTGAAGGTTGCACTCCATTACATTGGTAATCTTATTAATATAAGGTTAGAGGTTAGTTAATGTTGACTTACCTTTTTGAGGTGATATAATGCTGTTAATTAACGGAGTGAGCTTGTTGGTAACAATTTTATCGAAAATTTTAGCGGCAGTAGACTGAATGGATATCGGTAATTTTCAATGTTACTTTTGTCGCTAGACTTGTGAATGGGTACCAGAAAAGAGGACTTCCACATAATAAGAAACCTACCTGTATGAAGAGAGAGGGGAAATACCATCAGGGCCCATACCTTTGTTCGGATTGAAGCCACTGAGCATCGATGCAACATCAGCGAAATCAATGGACAAAGAACAAAGACCAAGGCAATAATTAGGATAAGTTCCTGTAATTGGGGTACTCGTACTAGCAGCCGCATAAGCTGTATCGCAGTATACACTAAAGAAGAAACTTGCGAACAAACTAGCAATTTCTAACGGATCGGAAGCTATGTCATCATTAACGTGTATTATGCAATGACACTACACCCCAAATCGGACCTTGGCCTCCTGATCTTCAGGTTCCTTAACATTTTTCATTACTTATTGTGAAAGGGTTGTTAGCCCTTTTCACAACCCTCTATCTACAAATTTTAATTTTCGTAGATTGAGGTAACTAAGGTATTTATCGACCGGGATTTAAACTCACGATCTTCGCATTGTAGACTAACACGCTACCCACTAGGCTACACCCTTAAGTGCATGCAGGTCGGTAATATATTATCCGATCTAATAGAGTTAATATGATTCCAAGAGGCCTTGATGTTGGATGAAATATTAGTTTCAACGGATTGAACGTATTCAGCGTAGCAGTGTTGCTTTTTGGCTATACATAAAGAACGAAGGTGAGAGAATTCGAGGTAATTAGTCTGAGAACCTGATTCTTTGGCTCTAACGTGAGCTGTTTTTTTAATAATGATCAAACGCTTGAGTTCGGGGTTGAACCAGCGAAAATAAGTTGAGCCCGATATTACGATATTATCATGACGCAGTTTATTTGTTTTGTATCATTTCATGCTCATTTTAAGATCATTATTTGCGAGCGCTCGTTAAATTGTTTGTTGGGATGGATGTTGGGCTTGGCCATCGATGTTGATGCATGGCTGCAGTATTTCCGCGCTTTTTTCGCTTTGGTTATTGTAATGAATCCACTTCTTATCCCCAGTAACTATGCGATGCTGACGAACTGACGAATATAACTGGACAGACTGAAATAGGCATTAAGATTCAAAGGCGGAAGTGGCAGATCAGTCACACTTTGAAGAAACCTGAGCGGAACATCGCTAAACAGGCTCTGGATTATAATCCTTAAGGAAGACGTCGGGTAGCTCAACTGCCATGTAGCACATGGCAGTTGAGCAGGAGGCCTGAGGAATAAACAAGTCCTAGCAGCAGCTAAGGGCCGATGCTCAGGATCGCGCTTTGTGGAATTAAAATGTTTCCGCCCTATGCCTCCTAAAAGAGGAATGGATATCGCAGTGCTGACGAGCTTCATTTACATGAGAATCAATATCCAATGCATCTCCGTCGGAGACTGTGCCTTCCGATTGTCCTCATGTAAGTCTCTTCTTTGCCCACTTTCGCGTTAAAGTCACCTAATACTATTTTAATATCGTTCGATGAAAAGGGAGTTCTAAGGTGCTGCAGAAATCGTTTTTAACATCGTTGTCTTTGTCTTCCGGTCTGGGCATGAACATTAATAAGCCAAACATTAAAGAATTTAGTTTCGATACGGATTGCACACAATCGTTCATTGACGGATTTGAAGTTGGTAACTTAATGTTTAAGCTTATAGTTGAAAGAAAACACTACTCCAAACTCCCGGCTTTCCAATTTTTCCCACTTTTGTGTGCCATCCAATGCCAGTAACTTCGCTTCCTAACAATTTAGTTTCTTGTGCAATGATGTTCATATTGTATTTGCTTGCCTGTTCCAGAAGCGCTCTCACTACTCCTGCTCTGTACAGGGACGTTCCAGGATCCGAAGGAATAGTCCATTTTTCGTTTGCGTGGTCGTTACCGTTGAATCAATACAGTCCGAGTCGGTGCTTCAGATTTGAGAGCAAGTCTGGTTTTTGCGAGGATGAGTTGTTAACACATCGCCCAACCCTCAACTCGGAAGGCCATATTATAGTGCTAGAATTTTTCTGTTTTAATAAGACTCGTATTTATCAGCTCAGCGAATCAAGTCCGGATGGACAAGACCAGTACCCGGTGACTACCACGTGGAGGTATTATAAGCACAAGTGATATGTATATGATAGTTACAACACTGGGAATCGCTTAATGATGCCGATCAGATGCCTACCCTATCTTTAACCATCCAACCATCATATTTAAAAATTAGGATTTCAAAGATTTGGATTACGCTAAAACAGTGAGGGTGTATCCTAGTGGGTAGCATGTTTGTCTATAATGCAAAGGTTGGCATTGCAAATCCCGGTATATAATACGTATAATTTCAGCACACTATGTACTTTCGTGGCTATATCTTGTTCTCCTCAATCTCCGAAAATGGAAATTCGTAGGTGAAGGGTTGTGCGAAGGGCTACATATAATTTGAGCACGCTACTTTCGTAGGTATATCTTGTTCTCCTCAATCGCCGCAAATGGCAATTCGTAGGTGGGGGGTTGTGCAAAGAGCTAACGACCCTCCCACAATAAGTAATGAAAATGTTAAAGTCAGGAGGCCAAAGTTCAATTTGGGCTGTAGTGCTATTGAAGAAGAGGAAAACCATTTCTTGCAATTTGCAAAAAGTTAAGGTTAGTTTGCGGTTTCCCAAATAACTGGTTCATGTAATCTCGATTAACATGGTCGAAGCCTTCCCAAAGTTGACAAACATGAGATGTAGTGACGAGTGAATCTAGGTAGATTGCTCTATTATTATCCTTGGAGTATTTGTGTGGTCTGTACAAGACGGCTTTTTACGGAATCCAACCTGATAAATTTCGAGAGAACTCTCTACATCATTACTAATCTTATTGAGAATTACATTTTATAAGTTAACAATACCAAATTTAGAAAGAAAAAAAAAAGAATATTTACATGTATATCAAGATGAGACCAAAAAACAAAATAATAATAATTTTAACATTGTTGAAATAATAGTACCGATTTTGACAATTTTCATATATGTTGTAGAACCTTGAAATTTAAGGGACTCATATTATTTTTGGCAGTGATGTTCATTTTAAGGGTGAAACACCCCTCCCATCCCTTAAAGTTTGGCGAATAAAGGCAAAGCAACTTCCTGGAAAAGAAAGGATGGAAAATTTCTCCGACTTTATTGGGTGAACATTCAAAGCACACCATGATAATCAACTACCTAAAACTTTCTAAAGACAGACATAGTCACAAAAATTCGAAACAGTCCTATAAATTTTGAGACCAACCGCAAAACAGAAAGCGCCAGACGAAAAATTTCCAGTATTATCATTAATGTAAATAGTGAATCAAAGAGGGACCAATATAGAACCTTGAGGAACACCGGATGAGGGAGTAACAGAATTAGAATAGGTGTTCGCAACAGTAACGCGTTACAGACTGCTCCTCAAATAAGAATCAAACCATAAAACCAAGTTCTCATGGAATTCAAATGCACGCAATTTATTTAAAATAACAGAATGACTAATCTTATCAATCAATCAATCAATCTGATCTAAGCCATGCTTTTCGATACGGCTATAAGTAGACATATACCACGCCAATTGCCGCAATCCCGAAGGTCGCCCTTCTTCGGAATTTTCACAATGACACCCTCCTTACATTCAGTCGGATATTTCTCTTCATTTCACACATTCACATTCCTTCCCGCCATTGATCGAATTTCGTCACCGTTTCGTTGACATCTTTGACAGTGAAATTCCTGTTCGTCAACAGTTTCATAATTTTACATAGCGAACACATAGCCCCAAGGTAAGCCGCAGATTCCGCCTTATTGGCCAGATCCTCAGTTATCCTTCTTTTGTCGCATCTAACAGCCTTCTTAAGCTCTATGTGAGCATCGCAGTAGTTCTTTGGTTGACATTAGGTTGTAAGATGATTGCAATCTCCGATCGCTAACATTGTCCCATGTGTCTTGCGACACCCATGATTTTTCACCGCCTTGCACATGTCCCGCAGATTTTTTAGCGACTTCGCGTAGAATGATGGAATATTTACATTTTTTGTTGTGTTTTCCAAGTTTATTCACATTAAGCTTGCGCTTTACTTGAAGAATTTGTGGACAAATTTTGTCAAAATAAAATAAATACATTAAATGCTAAAAAAATATCCACCGTGAGAAACAGCTTCTACCACCTCCCATGCAAATTTTGCGGAATTTCGAAACAAAAGCAAAATTATTTATCTCTGAAACTATCAAAGTTATCAACTTCAAAATTTTACCAAAGTATAAAAGTGAAAATGTCGAAAACTTTTTCTATCCCTTTCCATACAAATTACAAAATTTTGAAAAATGCATTACCTCGATTTCCAAAAACTGAAACAGGTAGAAATGTTATCATGTTTGTCTTTTAAATACAAAAAGTTATCAACTTCGCCTCACTCGTTCTAAATACTCTCTTTCATAAAAATTTCTCATATTGGGAAGTCTAAAAAAACTTTACTCCTTCGAACTTCTATCGACTTTAAATCTGCAATACAGCATGATAATGACAAGAGTGTAAGCAGTTTAAGAATTGTTCAAAAATTTCCACTCTTGCTACCACCTCCCATACAAATGCCACAGTTCAAAAAGGCAATGCATCAATTTCTTTGAAAGTTATGCCTTATTTTTAAACTCTATATTAATTCTGAGAGTATTATAAGCTTACCACAAGGTTTGTAACGCAAAGAAATAAGGCTCGGAGAAAAACATTGATGAAGTTAATATTGTCATTCAAAAATATTAAAGCCGGATGTCCGTCCATCTGTCCGCTCGTCACTTCTACTTCGAGAACGCGTTGAGCTAAAAATAATTTTGTACACGTTTTTGATGAAGAAGTAAAGTTAAATTCGTGAATCGGTCAAATCGCTTTACCCCTTCTACACCCTCCCATACAAAATGACCCCATTGCGGAATTTTACAATAAACGGATTTTCTCGAAAATAATAAAAGCTATTGATCTGAAATTCGGAACATATTATTTTTATGATGATTTCAGTCTACTGTATAAAAGTTATTCTATTTCGACCACCTCACATAGACACTGCACTTTTTCATGAAATACTATAAACCAATTTACTCCATACGTATAAAATTAATCGAGCTGGAATTGTGCGCGCAATATTTATTTAGAACTATTAGTAAGACCGAAAACAATTAGACGATTAGCTGCACAATCGTAGTCCTGTTATGTTTTAATGAGAATAGGACTTAGGATAAGTGAGGTTCCAAAATAATGGGATCAGCTCTATTATCAAATTTTTGATATTTGATAATTTCGAATAAAAATAGTTTCCATTAATAATAAAAGGAGGAAGTGTCTCACGAACTTAATTTTTCTCTTTTGCCAAAAATTACATGAAACTAATTTCAGCTCAAAGTATTGGAGAACTACGAGTGCAAGCCTTATCTCTTAAAGTGAGATTTCGCTGGTGGTAAGAGTCGATGGCTGATCGCATTATACTGCTATTTTACGTTTCAACCTTCATGTTTTTCTTGAAGAATACAAAGAAACGGAATGAACGTAACATGTCACCTTCTTCCTCATATTCTATAAGCAACAAAGCTACTACTAATGCGGCTAATAGTAGGATCAGCTAACACAGCTTAAAATTTGCAAAATAGTCGTAAACAATTCACAACTTTTTCAAATTTGGCACAGACTTATATTACCGTACAAAAAACTCAATTGGTAACTATAGGCTTTTTTGTGTATTGGGCTATACGCCCCATCATAATTCTGTTACGTTTTAACTGAAATTTCAAAATATGCAATTTTTTAGGCAAATTAAACCATTATAGAGTAGTTTTTGGCGTGCTCATCGGTAATGCATTGGCAGCCAACGTGTACACTCAACCTGATTAGTTATAGTTAAAATTTTCTATTGTACAATTTACTAGAAGGAACCCTAATATCAGCACCTGGTTTAATACATGGAAAATATTAATAAAATATTAAAAGCGGATATTCAAATCTAAAATGAGCTCAAACACTTCAAAGTATGAATGATATTTTCATTATATGTATCTCACAACCTGCAAAGAAACGCCTTAAATTTAGTGTAAATCGGTAAATGGTTAATTGGCATTTAGTTGGGCATTACATCGTTTGAGGAAACCCAAGAAAACTCCCATGCGGCTTCCCTTATAGTTTCGATAATACCACACATGCTCCAATGTTTTGTAAACATGTTCCGGATAGTTTTATGTCGCGATTCTTCGAATCATTTTATAGCTTTTCATGTTTTAAGTGCAGCACTTGAAGACGGTGGCAGCAACGACGGCGGCAGTGGCGGTTCAGCATCTTTAGCTGCTTCTTAAGATGACGACAAGCAAAGTAGCAAAGTCGAGTGATCAAATCCGTCGATGATCAAAGATGATTTACTGTTTGTTTACCTAACGTGTGTGTACGATGATTGAGTCGTGTAGTATAGTTCGAAATCAAAGACGACAATGTCCTTGCGTCTTGCCTTTTGAAACGATAGTGCTCAAGCAAATCGTTGTAAGATTAGGAGCTATGCAAGAAGAATTTCTAGAATGTGGTGAAAAGTACCATCAAGCAAGTCAAAGCAAACTACTAGAGCTTGTCTTGGCGAAAGCGAGTATTTACAAAGTGTCACGGTAATTGTCGTGTTTTCTTCAGAAGAAATCTCCAAGTGGATGAGGGTTCACTTAACAAATATTTTGCCGCGACTTAACTATTTGTTCCGTTTGAAAAAACAATGCCAGAAGGGGAGTAGTCCTCGCATCCTAATATGCGACTTCAACTGGTACGGGAAACGATTTTTTTTTCATCTACGAAAATAGGAAGAAAATTGCTCTAGAAGAATTTCCTTGGCTTCATGGTTTGTTTTCTTTGGTTAAAATTTCTTTAGAATGTGATTTATAGCTATGGGAAACATGTGCCTTGGTAATTACGATATTTTAATGTCTGTGGAAAAAATTGAAAAAGTATACGGAAATTTAAATTAAATAAGGACATAACTAGGTTTAAAACATTTGTACTTCGAAAAATACCAAACAATAGAATCTTTCTCCTCCTCCTCTGGAATTTCTAGGTTCTAGTTTGCTTTTCTTCTATTTCTCCAATTGAAGCGGTGATATGTTAAATTTAAATTTTATCGGAATTTACTAGATTGTTGATGAAATTTTGGCTCTGATTATTTAGTGCTTTCATCTGCTAAAAAAATATAACTACGAATAGACGGAAAGCCCAATCGTGCAATGAGAGAGAATTTTTTTGGTTCTAAAAAATTTTGTAGGGGAAGTGGTAGAGAGGGTGACGACATTGAACTAATTTCACTTTATTGTTTGAATAATAAAGTATTGTGATCGACATGGAAAAAAAAATTTGCTCCCTAAAATTTTGTTTTTTCGCGTTTCATGACTAAAATAGCCTAAAAATGCAAAAAAAATCCTTCTGTCTGTGTGTGTACGCTCAGCGTACATTAACTCAGAAACCCTTCAAGATAGAAAGTTCATTTTTGGGGGATTGTAGATAGTTGCGAATCTCAAGGAGACACCCATTTTGGGGGTTGTAAGGGTTCAGGGGGTGGCAGGGGGAGGCAGGGGTAGGCAGGGGGAGGCAGGGGTAGGCAGGGGGAGGCAGGGGTAGGCAGAGGGAGGCAGGGGGAGCACTAAAACCGAAAACTAAAAAATCAAATATCTTAACCATGATTCCAGCTAGGAAGCTAAAAATGATCATACAACATCATATAGAAAGGTTTGTGGAACAAACTTTAAAAATAATTTCATTCTTATATCCATTGAGATGCGAAAAGGGGGGGGGGGGGTGGCTAACCAATTTTCGGCCAAATTTTTTTCTCAATGATTATATCTTCGAAATAACTTACCATAAAAAATTCATATTTTGGGACGATTAAGGTGGCATATACATAGATCCACTAGAATCAGCTTAGTGGGAGGCTAATTATTATGCTTTGATCTATTGTGCCAAAATTTTTAGTGTGTCATTCTTAGCAAAAAGGTAACTTTAAGTTCGTGAAAGGGCTACATGAAATTTCGAAATTTTAAGAAACCGATTTTTCTTTGAAACTATTTAAGCTATCGACTTAAAATTTGGGTCAAAATATTATGATGTAGATGTCATTAATATCACGGAATATTATCCGATCCCCTCACTTCTTCTAAACCCTCCCATACAAATGGGCAATTTTGAAAAATACATGTTTTCGATTTTCATTGAAACTAGTAAAGCTGAAAAAACGAAATTTTGCCAGAATTAATTTTATTATGATAGCAATTAGTTTTAATACCTATTTTCCGGTAGTTTTAATACTTATTTTCCGGTACATTTTTAGTGACTAGAATATTTAATAAAAAATGTCAGACTCAAAATCACTAAATTTATTTTTAATTTAATATAAACAAATTATATTATTTAGTGAAAGAAAAGATTTCCGGATTCTACACTGTTACGCTTTATTATTCGTGACGTTTCGGCCTCTGCTGAGACCTTTATCAAACTGATCGACAATTAAAAAATACAATTATTATTTAGAAGGAATGGTAATTAAGGTTAATTAATTAGTATCAGGTAGTTAAATTAGTTAAGGATTTGTGGGTACAGATTTTGTTCTTACCAAATTGTAAGGCAGGTAGCCAAACTGCTGATAACTTGTATCCGGTGTCTCGGTTGAAGTTCTGTGGATGCTTCGAAATTTCTATTGCTTCTCTTACTATTCGTTGATAATATTGATTTGTCCTGGCCAGAATTTGCACATTGTCGAAATCGATTGTATGGTCCTCTGTCGTTGCATGTTCCGCGATCGCTGATGACTGTATTTGGTTTTACCGTGTGCATCGTTGGTGCTCGTTGATCCTTGTTTGGACTGTGCGTCCCGTTTCTCCTATGTATACTTTATCGCATGAGCCGCATGGTACCTTGTATACTCCTTCAGTCTGCAATGGTTTTTTGTCCTTCTGGTTTCCTAAAATTCCTCGGATAGTAGTGGGGGTAGTGAATGTTGTTTTGATGTTGGATTTTCGAAGGATTTTTCCAATCTTATCCGTCGTACCCTGGATGTAAGGTAGTTTTACCCATCGTTTGTCTGCATTTCCTTCTTCAGTGTCTTCTCGTTCTGCTGTCCTCGGATGCTTCGGTTTCCACGCCTTGTTAATTTCGCTCGCTTTGTATCCATTTGCTGTAAATGCCCGATTCAACTGTTCCTTTTCCTTTCGTAGACTGCCCGGATTTCCTTCAGTTATACGTCGAGCTCTGTGTATTAGGGTCTTCAGTACGCCTGTTTTCTGGCTTGGGTGGTGATGTGAATGAGCGTGGAGATATCTGTTGGTGTGCGTTGGTTTCCTGTATACCCCGAAGCTTAGCGACGTATCATTCCTTTCAACGAGTACATCCAAGAATGGCAGTTTCCCGTTGCTTTCTGTTTCCATGGTGAACTTAATTTTCTCGTGGTGTGAGTTCAGGTGTGCTAAGAATTTGTCGAGCTCTTCCTTCCCATGTTGCCAAATGATGAACTTGTCATCCACATACCGTAGATATAATTTCGGTATTAATGGAGCTGAGTCCAGGGCGTTCTTTTCGAATTCCTCCATGAAAATTTCCGCTATCACCGGTGAAATTGGAGATCCCATTGCCGCTCCTTCCGAAACGACATTAAACTAATTTTTTCACATCACGCTAAGGTTGCTACCAAAATGTTTTATACAAAATTTAGGATTCAAAAATTTAATAGGTAGAGAAAATTAGGGTATTGAATTTAGTGAAATTGTGCAGTTTGTATGGGACTTTCTTAGAAATAACTGTAAATATCATTTAATTGACATATATTAAATTGCAGATCAGTAGCATTAGTACTTTTCAAGAAAATCAACTTTATTTAAAGTTGTTGAATTGTATAAAATTGTATGGGAGGGGGTAGAAGGAGTATAGCTAATCGCCTAATTTTTTTTTTTTGTTTTACTAATAATTTTAAATAAATATTTAATCTGAGAGTATATTGTGTTAACCTTACCGTTTACAACGCTAAAATATAATACTCGCTCAGAGTTTCCAAGGGAACAAAAATATTTGTTGTCGCTCAAAAACCTCAACCGTCTGTCTGTCTGTCTCTCTGTCTATCCGTTTGTCCGTCCGTCTATCTGTCTACAACATAGCTCTCGAACGCTGTGACCTATCGTGCTGCAATTTTTCGTATGATTTTAGAAAAAAATTAACTTTAAGTTCGATAATAGGCCACATTCCCCCTGTCCTTTCGAAATTTAAAGAAATTGATTTATCTCTGAAACCATTTCATCTATCTACTTAAAAATTAGGTCAAAAAATATTGTTATGCTCCCCTTACTCCCTTAATCCCTTCCATACAAATGCGCAATTTTCAAAAATGCTTCTATTCGGTTTTCAAAAGGACAAATTTTTGTCAGAATTCATTTTATTCAATTTTGTAAAAGCTATCAACTTCACCTCGATCCTTCTACACCCTCCCATACAAATTACACAAAATTTTTAAATTTCAATTCAATTATATTTCTTGACAATCATCAAAGCTATCAAATTTATAATTCGGAAAATGTATACTATTGCAAATATCATTGATGCCGAACAATTTGGTTTTGATTCAAATTCTCCTTCTACCTCCTCCCATACAAATACACAATTTTGGTACATGCATTTAATCGTTCTCAACCTAGAGAGCGCATAATCGGACGGACTGACATTCGGTTTTGAGATTTTTGAGCGACAACAAATATTTCTGTTCCCTTGGCGCCTCTGTGCCAGCATTATTTCTTGACGTTACAAACTTTAGAGCAAACTTATAATACTTTCAGATTCAGTCTAGAATATAAAAATGACAAATCTCCCCCCTCAGCATCTACCTCTTGTCCGTCCGACCGTGTCCTCTCTAGCTTGAGAACGCGTTAAGCAAGAAAGTTTAAATTTGTACACGTCGTTTTTGGCAAAAAGTTAAGGTCAAATTCGTAAACAGGCCAAATCGATCCACCCCTTCTACCCCTGCCATACAAAATGATTCAATTTTGCAAAAGAAACAGATTTGCTTGAAAAATATAACTGCCATTATTCTGAAATTTGGAATGTATTACTTTTATGATGATTTCAATCTACTGTATAAAAATTATTTGTGTGCTCACCCTCCTTCCACCACCTCCCATACAAACTGCACTTTTTCCATGAAATACTTTAAATCAATTTACTCAGTGGGTATATAATTTATCGAGCTAAAATTGTGAACTAAATACTTATTTAAAATTTATAGTAAGTCCAAAAAAATTTCACAGTAAACGGATTTGTTTGAAAAGCGTAAAAGTTATTGATCTGAAATTTGGCGTATATTACTTTTATGATGATTCCAATTTACTGTATAAAAGGTATTTGAGTCCTCCCCTTCCTTCCACCACCACCCATACAAACTGCATTTTTCACGAAATTTTCTAAACAAATTTACTCGATTTTCCTGAAAAATATGAATGCTACTGATCTGTAATTTAAAACATATCAAAAGCATAATGTTTGTAGCTATTTCTGGAAAAGTCATTAAGAACTCGCGCTTCCTTCTACCTCCTTGTACCACCTCCCATACAAAATGCACAATTACACTAAATCCAATACACTAATTTTCTCAGTATCTATTAAATTTTTGAATCCTAAACTTTGTATAAAACATTTTGATAGCAAATCAAATTATTTCAATGTCGTCACCCCCTCTTCCATTTCCTCTACAAAATTTCTTAAATGAAAAATAAAAAAAAAATTTCTTTGATCTAGAGTGTCCTGTTATGTTTTTTTATGCTTTTTCGGATTCGATGCAAGACATTATATGTATATGCACTCGGATCAAAAAATATTCTATGTAAAATTTGTTGTACTTCCAAAAATAAGAGCTTTTGCGCCGTATTTTCCTAAATTTAGGCAAATAAGTAGTTGGAAGTGGAGGACTGCGCATATGGAGACTTGATTTATACGCAACGTCACAAGGGCAAAGTGTTGCACAGAAATCTGGATGCTTTTCTCTCCATTTTCGATTGCAATTCAAATTCCAAATACGGGTTCATCAATATTATGGTTACGGTTCGACTTTTAATTAAGATTCCGTAAATATCGAAGGATTTAAAATGTTGTCCATTGACAACAACAAGTTCTAAAATTGTGATTGCCTTGTTTTTGATAAAATCTAATTTATCTACATATCTCAGTACGGAAGATATAAAAGTCACATCTATCAATTACTTATTACCGCCAATTGATGATTTCCTTCGCATCTTCAAAGCATCACAAACAGATAACTAAATCGAATAAAATTGAAATGGAAGCCTCTAAAATTAGTTACAAACAAATTTGAAAACAAGCAAAAATTCTTCAAACTCAAAGAACAATACGTGTGTGCGCTTTGAAAGCCACAAAAACCTCATTAAATTTGTTGAAAAGGCACATAAACCGCCCTGAAACGTACACAGTCCGGGAATTTAACAGTCCGACCACACACACGCAAGCGACAGCAAACATTTTAACGTTTTTCAGCACACGCTAAAACTTTTCCGACATTCGATTCGAATTCGAACGTCATAGTGAAATTCTTAAATGGGCCGAATCGATGTCAGTCGTCCGTCCTGCAAGCTGAATCCTTTCTCCACGTCCTTGGGCAATTTGTTTCCGAAACAATTTGCACCCTCCTCCCGAAAAACTGCAAACATTCCAAAACTCTCTGATTGCAGTTTTGCGATGCGTTGCGGTGCCCCAACTTCCGGGGGCGAAGTAGGAATTTCGGGAAATCCCCTAAAATCTGTCTCGGGGAATGATGCCAGTTAGCCAATAGTGTGTGCGTGGGCGGTGGGGTGTGGTGGCACTCTGTATGTCGATTTTCTCCGAGATTGATGTGATCGAAACCGCGACCGCTTTTTTGATTGTTTTCCTCCTCGCACTTCTCAAACAGCATTTTACGTTTGTTTGCCGTTCCGATCGCCCCCGTCCAAATCGATAAAACTTCCGACCGCAAATGTTTAGATTCAAACATCAAATAAATGAGCAACAAGCATCGTAGCGGCAGCAGCTTCCGAGCCCAAGTATCCCGCAGACTTGGCATTGCTTCCTAGCGCTCGCCCAAAACAGTCGGAACTATAAAATCGGCCGCACAGATGAACCAAGATATCGAATGTTCAAAGGAAGCGAGCACACCGAATAGCACTGTAAACCTAATTTCGATTTCAAATTGTTTATTTTTATTTACAAATTAGTAAAACAGCGGATTATTTTCTGCTCCTTCGCAGGCCTGAGTGAAGTAACAACCACGGCAGAAGTAACAAGTTGTTACAGCCCGGGGGTGAGTGGAATTTTTCAATGGGATTTCGGATCAAAATGCGCTGCTGGTCCGGTTTTCCGGACATTTGTTTGGAAAACAGTTGGTATTGTCGGCATTCCTGCTGATCTATTTGATCTCGAGTGGTTCCACTTAGAGCGGTAACGCTTTCATCCTTTGGATATAGGTGTTTCCCGAAATTCAGAAATCATCACTTTCCAAACATTTCGGCAGGAAGCATTTTTACGACAGTTACACACATGCCAAAATAACAATTTCGATTGATGTTTTCTCCTACGCTATCTCCCGAACTAAAAATAGATTTATTTGGACATTTTAATTTCGTTCACCTGCAAATTGAAAACAGTGTATACGCACTTGTTTTATTTTTATTAATATTAACTTTTCAATATAAACAAACGGTAGGAATGTTTAAATTGAAATATTCCACCCGTAGATAGCTAATTTCGTAATATTTAATTTAAAAGTTAATGAATCGTTTTTATTATAACACTAAATTAGATAAAATATATTTTTTTTTAGAAAGTAATGATTTGGTTATTTTCTCATAATAAATAATACATATAGCAAAAACTAGGTTTTGATCAATGCGATACATCAGTGAAAATATGCAAATATAGGAAAAGTTGTTAGAAGCTGAACAAATTTTACTCAGAATGTTGTTTTATCTGATTGGAAAGCCAAGCGTCAAAATTAAAATATATCTTACAAAAGCTCAATCATGCGATACTATTGGGTGTTTGAACAAGAGGTGTACGGTTTGAAAGTAGTGATGTCAGAAAAGTAACTATTCGTTACACGAGTACTCGTTATCGACCGAAATTCGAAGTAATGAGTACTCACGGAGATCTTTAATCGTTACATAAGTAACGAAATGAGCTCCCGAAAAAGTAACTGAACTGTCAAAACGTTTCGTTACTGTTTCGGGATCAGTGATACTGGGATTTTTTTTATCAATTTGAGGAATTTCTGTTGAAGAAAATTTCGATTTAATAAAAGTTATTTCCTTCACATTGTTTACTCTTTATTTTGAAGAAAAATTTATTGGAAAAGATAAATTTGTCAAATATCGAAAAGATTTACTTTAGTGTTTAAATGGATTTTCTGCATAAAAAAGAGTATCATTGGTATCATTGTGTTGATACACGTACTAGGCCAACGCAATCAAAAGCGATTCAGAAGCAATTTCTGGTTGCATGTGGTTTGATGATTGGAAATGGCGTACCCATCCCTGCAACATGATATGGCGGTCATTTCAAATAAACGAATACCTAGAAATGAATAAAATGTAGTGAGTACTTTTCTTGAAATAACGAATAGTTACTGATACCGAAAAACATCGATACTCGACACAACTATTGGAAAGAGCTAATATTCAACAGCTTGTCGCTTGGCAGTTGTCAAATGTTGACATTTGTCATCTATAAACCATGGAACGCTACACAGTCGTTGAATTTAATTACGAAAATTCGCGAAAATTCAGTAGCCGTTACGATGCGCAAAATTCTACCAAGTTTTGATCGTAATTATGTGCTTCCTAAGTCGTGTCTGCGCAACCTTCTCAAAAAATTCCAAGAGACTGGCTCAGTGCGATATGTGAAGACATCAAAACAACTTCATTCTGGACGTTCGACCGAAAATATCGCCGCAGTGAAGGAAAGTGAAACACCTCAATTCGTCACCGTGCTCAAGAACTCGACCTCTCCATGTCCACACTGCAGCTAATATTGGCGAAAGATTTGGCTTTGCATGCGTAGAAGGACTCAAGAACTGCAGCCAGTGGACCACCAGCAGCGCCGTACGTCCTCTCATTGTGTCTTGGAAACAAATTCTATACCGTTTATTGATACATCCTATACATGTGAATTTTAATAATTTTTAAATTTTTATATTTTGTACAGGAGTTATTTTTCTGCCATAGTACGAGTATGGCTAATTAGAGCACGATTGCTTTGAAAATTGGTTTAACGCTTATCGCCAAACTGCGACTTTTTTTGCAAAATTGAATTGATTCTTGACATTACTGCGGTTACAAATTATGCAGAAAATCTGAACTTCAATAATTTATAAAGAAATTGATTTTGAAATTATGCAATTTGTATGGAATGGTTATAATTAGAAAGAGGAGGTATTTCAGGTAATTTAGTATGGGAGGTGATAGAAGAAGTCTGGGAAGCGATTTACCACATTTACAAACTTGGCTTTACTTTTTCGTCAGTAAATGTCATGTACAAAATTTATACTATTTATCTCAACGGGTTTTCCTGATAGAGTGTGCACGAGCAGACGGACGTAATGAAACTTATTTTAATTTTAATTTTAATTGATCGATCAGGAAAAAAAAATTGCTGAAATTTTTTTATTTTGGTTCATAGCTTTCGCTTTCCGTTGGCTTTCCAAAAATATCATAGGTCTGGCCGCCGATCCCCCGATTTTCTGTGCCCATTCCCGCCCCTTTCTGTTTTACTGGAGTTATCGTCAGAACACACAGACCCACAAGGTAAAAAGCTAGATAAACAAATTTCATCACAATAGTTCTTGTTTACTTCATAACATGAGGAACTAAAATTGAAAGATAAATTTATATTACTGATAATATGCCATCCAGAATCATATTTGTTCACAAGTCACACGAAATTACATCAGACTTACATTTGCCCGACTTCACATTTTCCAGGTTGACTTCCCAGACCATATTTGCCGGACTTTTATAAACCTGTTTTTCGTTTTCCAGACTTTCATAATTCAAACTTACGTTTGCCAGACTTTCATTTCCTAGACTTTCATTCTTATTCTTCCATAAGACAAATTTCGATTTTTCAGATTTACAGAAACCTGACAAAATGTCTGGAAACTTCCAGGAATTAAATAAAAAAAAGAAACAAATGAAAAAAAATTGCTCTTATTATTCAGTGCTTCCCAAATTTTAAATTGTTTGCTGGAACACCCTGGACTTTCAGAGAAATCATTTTATTTTTGCAGAAATAATTTAACTGAAGGCATAATGATTTCTCACTTAGTACAAGAAAAAGTCACACTACGAAAAAGCTCACTCACTTCCCTGCAACCAAGCCGGTGCCAGCACGAAGGGGAATCAAAGTTCAAAGCGAATGATGAACGTAGTACGGCAATTTGGATATTCAACTTTGATAATGAACTGGTTATAACCAGATCGCATACATGCGATCGTAAGGAAAGGGGATGTTGAGCGCAGTTGTTTTTGGTATGCAGAATTAAATTGATCTCTCTATATCTGTCTGTCTGTCTTTTCGGCTTTCACGCAAAAACGGCTGAACCGATTGTAATGGAACTTTCACAGATTATTAGGTGCGTCTCATGATATAATCTGCGTTTGGTCTTATTTCAATAACCCCACGCCTTCTACCCTCTCCCATACAAAATGACTCATTTTCAAAAATATGTAATAATCAAATTTTCTTGAAAACCATAAGAGCGAATTATTTGAAATTTAGAATATATTATTTTTGCCATAGATCTGATCTACGGTATACAAATCATTTGAATCCCCCCGGTTCTTCTACAACCTCCCATACAAACTTTTTCATGAAATACTATAAACTAATTTGCTCAGTACGTATAAAATTGATCGAGCTCAAATTCTGTACTAAATCCTTATTTAGTATTAAAATTAATATTGGGGATAAGGAAACCAATTAGTTTCTCCCCTCATACAATGTAAGACAATGTCACATCTTTTCAAAAATTCGATTTTCATGAAAAGTATGAAAGTTGCTGATCTGAAATTTAAAATAAATCAATTGCATGATGATTATAGTTGTTTCTCAAAAAATCACAAAAAACTCCACACTCCTTCGACCACCTCTCATACAAACTACACAATTTCACTAAAACCAATGCACTCATTTTGTCAGTATCTGTTCAATTTTTGAAGCTTAAAATTGGTACAAAACATTTTTATAGCTACTCTAGCATGATGTGAAACAAATTAGCCCTATGCTGTCATCTCTTTTACCACTCCCCATACATAATTTCTTAAGATCACAAAAATTTTGAGATCATCTATAATATCGTATGATTGGGCTTTCTGCACAATCGCAGTGCTGTTATGTTTTTAAGCTTAATGTTATTTTATTTAGACTTTTTTTATTAATTAACACAAACTACAACTATTGACATGTCCTTAACGCTTTTCAATACGTATATAATCTCGAATCACGGGATCGATTTGATCACGAACCCGTCCCATACAAATACGAGTATTATGGTTTCACTCTTAAAAATTTATGGTTCTGATTCCAACAAAATACAAAGCCTTGTCTTCAAAGACCCATTAAACTAAACAGATTATATGTCCCACATAATGTAATACTAACTATATTCTCAAAAAATGCACATTATTGCGATTCTTACGCGAACAAAGTCGCGGGGGATCGCTACAATAAAGTAAAGTGCAAATTATTTAAAATAAGCGAGGTTTAATTTAAAAGCTCTCGAAAATTCAGCCATATTTCAGAAATACGAATATATATTTATTGCGTGCTTATTATTGAATTTCGGAAAAGCATCCATTTTGACCATAGCTTTTCATGCCTTTCACTTTTATAATTTTTGAACTTACTTTACTCAAAACTAAATTAAAAGTGAATTCCAATTATCAACAAAATAAATTCGCACTTCTAAACAAATATTTCATCTTATATGGAAAATTCTATTTTTCAGAGAACTCCATAGTTTGGATTTTCAAATTTCATTTCGATTCCGGAAATAATTCGTGTAAGTGAAAACACGGCAACATCATTTGTTTCTCGTTATTGACAATTCCTTACTACAATTCTGAAAATCAAATAAAGAAAAATAGAATTTCGGAAGAAACTTTTCATGAAGAACAGAAACCAAGAAATAAACGCCCAAACCAAAAGACAACAGAGAAAGAATTCGCTTGGTGAAAATATTCTAAGACTATTTTTTTCAGTTGAGAGACGACGTTGAGCCGCAATCGAGGTCTCAATAAGTGACGGTTTTCGAAATTTATTTACATTTTTCAGAGTTTTATTTCCGATATTTGATACTCATATCTTATTTCTGCTATATGTTCTACAAAAGTAAAATCCGCCAATTCGGAATCAATTTATAGGTTCCAAAAAACCATTGATATTTGATTTAAATTAAAATAACCACAAACTTTCTTTATCGCTTCTTGTTCACTATGTCGCCTTAATCTTCGTACGACTAAATCACCTCCCAACTTCGACTGACCCTTCGCACCATTCGTGCTATCGATCACACGAATTAATCGCCTCCTAAATTTCGACTACTAAATGTCGCCTCAACTCACGCAGTAATCGCGCTAATCCCGACTGAGTTCCAATATGTCGTCTCAACTCTCGCACTAATCGACTCGATTCGCTTCCCAAATCTGACTGACTCACTCATCGCAAACGCTCGCCTTTTTATATCGATTTTGTTAGCCGCTATCGGCTTTTATGAATCATTCCATCGTAGGCCGCTGTCGGCTCTCCATGCTGCTTATGAAGCTATGAAGCCTAGTCGATGAGTAATATATGTGCGCGTGTGTGCAGAATAGTAATAGCTGAAAACGCAAACGTTGAATGAGTGACCTAGTGCTGGCATGTAACAATATTCATATTGCTAGAACTACCCAATCAACTATTCATAGGGATTTTATTTTTCCATTGTATGTATTAAATTATAATTAAAAATTATTTAATTTTTTAAAGGGTTTTTTTTTAAATATTCGTGTTCTTAAAAGCAATTTGATAAATTTTCAGTTACCAAAAGCTGTACTGCCATGAGAAAGATCTAAACCAATTTTCAAATCTATAACTCTAATAAATTCAAAAAATAGAGAATAAATTATAAAAAATATGTATTGTATGTGGACGATTTTTTTATACTTCTGCAAGCGGTAAAACAGGTATAAATTAAAAGAAATATACATAAACATCTACAAGCGCTCTACTACGATAATCTTTCCCTTTTCTTATACGAATATCCCTTTGTCACCCAACACTAGAACGTTGTTGATTTGTTTACTGGACATTCTGAACGACCTTTATTCACTGTCGGTCTTGAATCCTTTTATTGCTGATTTGCATGAAATTTACAATTTTTTTTTTCCACAAAGTATTCCCTTTCTTTTTTCGTCTTCTTTTTTTGAACCTTTATGGTCGAATCTGTTGTTGTATATTATGGAATATTTTGTATCTGATGGAGGGAGAGATACTCGTATCTTACGACTTTTTCTTTTCTTGTTTTTATTTTACATCCTTTAGTGAAGGCAATTAGGCAGAATGGCGACTTTCATCGCTCTCTTTGGCGGATGGAATGGAAATGTGTATTCTTGTGGAGATGAAAAAAAATTATTTTTTTGTTCTACTGTAAAAATTAACAAGTGGCTTCAAAACACAGAGAAATATGGTAATGGGTCTGCAGATAAATTGTTTTTATTAACAGTGATAAGGATTTTTATTTTGGAGAAACAATAATAATTCTGTTGAAAGTAAGTCAAATGGGGTCTGAAGGACATACTTTTATGTCAAGCCTACAAGTTTGATTAAATTAAGGCAATTCTGTGTAATGTATTTTAGTTACTGATTTAACATTAAAGAGTGACCATTTAAGTTATAAATCGAGCCTGAATAAAATTGAATAAAATAATTAGCTGCCACTATTATTTAAAATCTTCAAGCGCTGACCACAAAATAATGGAACATGAAATACCGATATTAATAATCCAGAACCTCAAAATCGCAACAAAAAAAACATTAATTTATAAAAAAATTGCTGCAAAATAGCGTACGTACCCAAAAAAACAAACTGCAATTGCTGAAATTACACCATAATTTTCAAGCTCGTATGTCATTTAATACTTAAACTACGTGTACATATTTTAAGCATGTCAGCTCGAAATTATTTCTGGCTGTTTACTGCAAACATAATTACATTTTAATGAGCTTGAACGTGATCTACGTTGAATAGGAAATAGGCAAATTTGTAGTGTTTCGGTTAATAAAACATGTAATTTATAGTTAAGTAAACTGTCATTTTGTATTAAGACAAAAAATTATAAAGCTTAAGAATATTTTCAGATCGATGGCTCTGAACGGTAGCATCTTATCTCAAACATTTCACTTTTCAGGAAAGCGAAAAAAACAATTTTTTTTTTTTTGTTTATTAGATTTAGCGAAATTGTGTAGTTTATATGGGAGATGGTGGAAGGAGTGTAGGGTTTTTTCAGTTCTCAACATAATCCTGGAATGGGGCAGGGCAAATCGAATAGAGTTTATTGCCACTAAAACACAAGTCTGTCATCTGTCTTTTAAATACGACACGATATAATACTGACCTAATCTTTGATAGTGTAACACTTGATCTTTCTATCTTCTGGGTATGCTCATTAATAAAAAACTTGACTGGAGCCAACACGTCCGCAATGTATAATAGCATCAGACGCTTCGAAGTGCTTAGGTTTTCTCCGAAGGTGCAAGACATATTTTACATTATTTCATCTTGCATCCATCTGCAGGCCACGGCTCGAGTACAATTCGCATCTGGGCGGGAACACCCACAACTCATCTAAAGGTACTGGATCGAATTCAGCAATGAGCGTTTCGACTTATTGGAGATGATACCATAACGGCAACTCTAGACTCCATTGAACATCGCAGAAATGCCGAACTACTCACCATCTATTACAGATATTTCCATGGCCGCTGTAGTCGTGTAATCGCCCCCCGAAATACTCGCCAAGCCGCACGCTCACACGAGTACACCGTGCAGCCCTTGCCGTGAATAACAGTGAAGTTTAGGCAGTCCTTCATCCTTCGGACGACAGTGTTGTGGAACTCATTACAAGGCAATCTCTTTCCAACGGGATATAATCTCCAGCAATTTAAGAACAACGTTCACCGCCACTTCAAAATCTCCCCTCCTGTGTTTCCCTACTAATTTTCCTCTATCCACTTGTTTTCCCGTACCCGTGTCGACTTAACTCTGCATCGCGCATTAAAGGGTTACCCTCTAAGTTATTCTCGACGGCCGTAAAAAAAAATAAAATAAAATAAAATTAGTCGTCTTATCCCTCCTTTATATTCTCGTACAATACTCGTACAGTGAAATATAGGCAGTGGTTTCTACCTCGAAAAACCCAAATGTGGAATGCACTACATTATGCAATTTAAAAGCAACATTCACCGATTTCGTTAATCCTGTCTGTCCTTATTCAATTGACTGTATATTTTGTTAGCCTAGCTTAGAGTGTAGCGTGTTGGTCTTGTAATGCGAAGGTCGTGAGTTCAAATCCCGGTCGACGCAATATATAATTCCAGCACATTGCCTGTTTCGATACACCATGGCCACCTCAATCTATGAAAATGAAAAATTCGTAGACAGAGGGTTGTGCGAAGGGCTGACAACCCTTCCGCAATATGTAAGTAATGAAAAATGTTAAGGAACCTGAATGTCAGGAGGCCAAGGTCCGATTTGGGCTGTAGCGCCATTGTAGAAGAAGAAGTATACTTTGTTCATTTTCATTTTGCTTAATCCCTTCCTAAACCGACTGGACTGTACGCTACAGTACTAAAGGGTGACCCCTAAGTTCAACTTGGTGCGAAAAAAAAAATAAATAAATAACTATTAACATTAGACTTCTCTCAAATTTCAGGCCAGTAACGTTCATACTTTTCAAAAAAAAAATTGAAAATGTGAAAATATGTGACATTGTATGGAAGGGGTTAGAAGGAGATCAAATTCACGATAAAAATATTATTTTATAAATTTCAAATTATTAGCTCTAAGAGTTTCCAAGAAAATTCAGTTATTGTTATTTATTGAAAATGAGTCATTTTGTATGGGAGGAGGTACAAGGGGTGGAGCGATTTGGCTCGTTCACCAACTTGACGTTAATTTTTCTTTATAAATTGCGTGTACAAATCTTGAACTTCCTAGTTCAGCGCGTTCTCAAGCTAGAGAGCGAACGGAAAGACAGGAGTACGGACGGACATCCGGTTTTGAAATTTTTAGTTATAATAATAGCTCCTGTGTCATTAATTTTTTTATGAGCCTTATTTCTTAGTAGTGATTTCCAAAAAGTAACTATTCGTTACACGAGTACTCGTTACCGACCGAAATCCGAAGTAACGAGTACCAACGCAGATTTATATTCGTCACTTAAGTAACGAAACGACCTCCCCAAAAAGTGACTGAACTGCCTAAACGTTTAATTATTATTTCCTTACTCAAGTATTCGATTCACATACAAAAAAAAAAATGTATTAGACAAGATACATTTGTAAAATATTGAAACGATTTACGTTTAAAGTGATTTTCTTTTGATAATTGAAAAATCGGACTACTAGGCGAACGAAATTAAGATCGATTCACAACCGATTCTTATTGCGTATAGCTACCGCATGCCCCCATGCGGAGGCGATTTCTTCTATTTGAATTTCTGATTTGCAAAACTAGCTTATCCATCCCTGCAACATGATATATTGGTAATTTCAAATAAACGAGTACCTAGTAACGAATAAATTGTAACGATTACTTTCCTTAGAGTAACGATTAGCTACTGGTACCGAAAAGTAACGAAACTTGACATCACTATTTCTTAGCGTTACAAACTTGATAGCAAACTTATAATACTCTCAGATTTCATATAGAATATAAAAATAAGTGAAAGTTTTGCGCCCTGTGAGGGAGCCGGTTGATTTCGTCGATTTTTCTAATCATTAATTAAAAACAAAGTATATAGAAATTTCCTTTAAATAAATGATGACTTGAGAAAATATCTTCAAGTTTTGGATAATCTTTGTGGACCCTGAAAATTTTTGATTCATTCCTTTCTTCTGAGTGTTTCACAGGTATCTTATTGAAAAGTTAAACCAAATCATTGATTTCTTATATCGAAGCGAGCACCGGATCTTTGAAAGCTCTTGTGAACTGAGAAAGCTGAGACATTACATAGTTTGCATTAATGAAAACAATAATGCCTATTTAAGAAATCAAAGGTCATGATAATTTTCCAAGAATATTAACGACGTAATAACAATGCTTGATAATGCAGAAAGTCGACAGTATTACTTCCTTCTTTTGGCATCGCAATGTTAAAACCTGCTATGTTTTCCCATGTTCTTAACAAACAAGATGTGGAAAAGGTGCAAGATTTTTATTATCTCGGAAGCATTGTCAGCATGGACGGCGGAGCGGAAAGTAATATTGAGGCTTGTCTAAATAAAGCTCGCCAGGCCTTCGATATCCTTTCCCCTTTCTAGAGGTTAAGAGAGATCTCCCTTCGCACGAAGCTGCGAGTTTTTATGCATCAAATCCCTATTGTTATGTGGTTGTACTATGTGGAAAGTAACCGTTTTACTTACCAAGAAACTGCAAACTTTCGCGAACCAATGCCTCCGACGCATTTTAGGAATATTCTGGCCAGAACGACGAACTTTGGAGCACAACTGGACAAACTAAAATAGGCATTGGGATTTAAAGGCGGAAGTGGCAGTGGAACGGTCACACTTTGAGGAAATTAAGCTGAACATCGTCAAACAGGTTCTGGATTATAATTCTCAAAGAAGACATCGGGTTAGTCGACCATGTAACACATGGAAGCGAGCAGTTGAGCAGGAGGTCAGAGGAATAAACAAGTCCTGGTAACAGCAGCTGAAGCTCAGGATCGCGGCTTGTGGAAGAGAGCTGTTTTTGTGCTGTGCCCCTGTAGGGGGTCTTAACAGGAATTTGATGTTTTCCCATAAAAATTAGTCAGCATAGAGGTAAAGTAATGATTAATGCTTCGATTTGGTAATCATTACAGTTCTTATTCATAATGTTTTGAAAAATAGGTTATGTTATCAAATGTAAACGTGTATACAAATACAATATTTTTGGAAGCTACACAAAATAAATTTCTATACGATTATCTTCAAAACCGTGAAGGATAAGTACGTAATGCAAAGTATGTAATTTATAGCTTGTAGTGTCTTATTTAACAATATGTATGTTAAACTACATTCTTATAAGATTTGCAGCTTTCGAAGTTAACTGAAATATTGACGATATAACATGCGTGTCATTGTCATTAACATTTATTTTGATGAAAATACACCCAGAGCCGATTTAAACTTTTACCAGACAATTTTTTTCGCCACCCCTACAAGTTTTTACAATATCGCGTACGAGTCCTAGTAGTAAGTCGCTGACAGCTGTGTTATGTGGGTTAAGTCTAGGGGAAATTTCCGATTCTAAAGACAAATAACTTTGCTGAAGAACCAAACTCAATCAGTTGTTCTGGATTAAGTTGATTAAACTCCAGCTTCTTACGTTTAATGAGACACTCAGTTCGATTCTTCCATTTTTCAATAAGCAATAACGAAGCCGGCGCGAGGAATGAATCGGAGAATTGTGTAGAACGGAGCCATAAGACATGGCTCCAGGTGGCAGTTTTACCATACTATAGTTTTAGATTTGTGAATGAATTACTAGAATCTGTAGTACAAACCTTTGTAGTATCTGCATAAGAGATTGTTCAGACTCTTTACGCATATGAAACTTATTACCCAGACTTTTATTAATTTATTTTCTAAAAACATATGTATTTCGCAAATCTGTCGCCCCTCAAATTTTGTTGCCCTAAAATTTGGTTCAAAATTTATAAAAACGAAATCAAATAAACTGCCAACAAGTCGGACGAAACTTTATTATTCTTGGGATAAGTTGCGGATGTGTGGAAAGTCAATATGCAGGTTAGAGTGGTTACGGAAGACTAAGTGAAAGGGGGTTCTTGGGCAGGGCAATTGTCAATTTAACACTTTGCGGAAACGTTCAAAAGCTCCAGTACATATAATCAATATTGCGTTCGTTTATTTATGCAAATTTGAGTTTTTATGAGGGGAGGGGTGAGGGGTGATAGTAAGAGTGGGTGGATGTTAACAGTTTTTTAATTGATTGCTTGAATCACGTCCAATATTCTCTGTATAGAATGTCAGTTTCATAGACGAAGTTGCATAGAATTTTCATAGGATTCGGTGTATTTTACATTCACGAAACCAAACATTTGTATTGGAAGGGGTAGAGGAGGTAGGCGAATCGTAAGAATTGTGACGCAATTTTATTTCCTTTCTCTTGTAGTGTGCTCCTACAAAATTTCAAGTTCGTAGCTTTTAATTTGTTGGTTATCAGTTGATTTAATGAAATAGGTCGAAATGATACTTTTGTATGGGAGGGGGTAGAAGGGCAAACGCGATTGCAAAACTTTTAAAGTAATACCATTTAAATTATTTTTATAAGATTTTGTGCAACATTTGAAATTGATAGCTTTTAAGAGTTAGCTGATAACTGATTTCTTAAAAATGGTCGAAAAAATAATTTTGTGTGGGAAAGAGATAGGGGAATAGCAAACTTTGTGATCTTATCTTTCTTTCTCTTTTAAGGTGCTCGTACAAAATTTCAAGTTCGGAGCTTTTAATTTGTTGGTTAGCAGTTGTTTTATTAAAATTGGTCGAAATCATACTTTTGTATGGGAGGGGGTAGAAGGGCAAGTGCGATCTCAAAACTTTTAACGCAATTTTATTTCAACTATTTTCAAATGATTTTGTGCAAAATTTCAAATTGATAGCTTTTACTAATTAGGTGATAATTAATTTCTTAAAAATGGTCGAAAAAAGAATTTTGTGTGGGAGGGAGTTGAAGCTTTCAATTTAACAAAACAGCCAGAAGAATATAACATATCTGTTGTTGCATCATTACTAATTGGTGATACGGATCAGTTTCTCAAACCGGCATTGAAACCGCCAACAGTAAAAGTCTCAAAAAGTATCGTTCGAAACTTCAAGAGAATCAACTGTGGCGGACAAATTTTTTTGTTAGGGCATTAGTGGAAGATCTCTCTTTTCCCTCTCGATTATTTTTAATAAATCACTTGCCGAAGGTACTTTTCCTTAGGTCTGAAAACTTGATAATGTTAACGCTATCTTCAAGAAAGGAGACCCTGAAGACGTCTTGAATTCTCGTCCTGTTTCCATTCTTACTTGCTGTGACAAAATTTTTGAACGGTTCGTTCACAATGTAATATGAGACAAACTTAGCCATTTGATATCGACCTATCAACATCGTTTTGTTTGAAATCTAAAACTATCAATCTTTGCAAGTTCACTAACTTTACCGTCAAATCGCTCAAAATCCATCATTCTTTTTACACTGTTCATACGGATTTTGCAAAGGCTTTCAACACTGTTAACCCCAAGGTTCTAATAGAGAAACTTACAATATGTGGCGCCTCAGGCAATTTACTTGACTGGATTTCTTTCTATTTATCTAATCATAACATGTGTGTAACTTTTAAGGGTCATGGGTCTTATGTATTTCCTGCGCGGTCTGGTGTTCCGCAGGAGTCTATCCATGGCCCACTATTATTCCTTTTTTTTATGAATGACCTATCACAGTTTGTCTTCTTCTTCTTTCCCCTATATGCTGCCGATCTCAAAATTCTCCGAATGATTAATTCCCCCTGTGATCGTGATATTTTACAATTGGACATTGATCGTCTACATCAGTGGTGTTTGTTGAATGACTTAGACTAAAACATTAGAAAATGCTACGCAATATCGTACTCACTTAAAACGTAACCTCCGGAGTTACTTTGTTTGATCGATGGTAGTAGGCTATCAGGCTACTTTAACTACTTAACGCCGAAAAACTACTTAACGCCATTGAAAGAAAGGTCCTCAGAAGAATCCTCGGACCTGTGAGGGAAGACTCGATCTGGAGAATACGATACAATAGAGAATTGTATGCCATCTTCGACAATCCAGAAGTGTCAACCCTTATAAAATTTAAGAAGTTACCATGGGCTGGTCATGTGGAGTGGATGGATGACGGAAGAATCCCGAAACGCACACTAAAAGGGAAAGTCAACGGACAAAGACTGGTCGGAAAACCACGGAAGCGCTGGGAGGATTCGTTTGACGCAGACAGCAAATCACTGCTAAAATTTTCTAGCTGGAGGACGCGGTCATTGAACCGAGATGGATGGAGGCAAAGTATTCAGGAGGCCAAAGTCCGATTTTGGCTGTAGCGCCATCGTAAGTAAGTAAGTAGGCTATCAGAAGTATCGATTATGTAGGATCTGGGTGTGACTTTTGATGTGAAGTTGATTTACCACTGCATATTTTAAGATGCCTATAGACTCACTGGCTTCGTTTTTCGAATTTCTTCAACTTTCGCTCGAACTAGTACTGCTGTTCTACTTTTTATCTCTCTAGTTCGTAGTATTTTACAATACTATACTGTTTTTTGGAGTCCTCACCACAAATATCACTGCTATCGAATCCGTTCAATGTAAGCTTACGCGCACTCTTTCTTTCGTTCTAAAACACCGTACGCTACTAGGCTTATTGAGCTTAATCTCCGTCCTATAGATTTACGTAGAAGTTACATTGAGGAATGCTTTCTCTTTTTCTTCTACATTGGCACTACCGCCCAAATCGGGCCTAGGCCTTCTGACCTCAAGTTCCTTAACATTTTTCATTATTTATTGTGGAAGGGTTGTTAGAACTTCGTACAACCCTTTATCTTCGAATTTTTCATTTTCTTAGATTGAAGTGACCAAAGTATACCCAAGCAGGCAGTGTGCTGAAATTATGTGTCGATCGGGATTTGAACTCACGACCTTCGCATTGTAAACCAACACGCTACCTACTAGGCTACACCCTAGCTTTCTCTACAAGGTTTTAAATGGTATCATAAGGACTATTTTCGTTAATGACCTTAATTTCAGAATGGACAGTGTTAGAATAAGAAATTCCAATATTTTTTATCATCCAAGCGCTGTACTTGAGATTTATTTTCACTCTCCTACCGTAAGACTTCAACGAAATCATGAAAAACTACAACTTTGTCCAGTTCTTTTAGTAATTTTTTTGTTTATTTGTTATATTTTTTGATAATTTTCATTTTTCATTTTGATCATATTTTGTGTATTGAAACTTTTTTATCGCTCACTATTGCGTAATTGAAACGTGCACTTTGTTTAATGGCTATTATTAAAATATAGAATTGAATATCGCTAAAATTCTTCAGGATCTCAATATTAATAAATCCTCAGGCTTGGACGGTATTCATCCTTAAAAAATGATTCTCATCTTAGACTAAACCTCTTCGTAACCTTTTCCACCTTTCCTACTCTTCAGGAAAATTCCGACAAGCCTGCAAATAAGCGAATGTCCAGCCTATACCCAAGAAGGGATGCAAGTTGAACATCGCAAATTATCGCAGTTCCGTGCCATCAAAAGTGATGGAAACTGCTGTTGACCACCAGGTCATGCAATATGTACAGAGCCTCCTCAAGGAGGTCAGTTTTAACTTTTAGCGTGTTCGTCTACAATGCGAAGGTCGTGCGTTCAAATCCCGATCGACGTATAATTCCAACACGCAGTTCGCTTGGGTATAGCTTGGTTACCTTATGCGAAGGGCTAACAATCCGTCCACAATAAATAATGAAAAAATGTTAAGGAACATGAAGGTGAGGAGCCTAAGGCCCAGTTTGGGTTCAAGTGCCTTCGTAGAAGAAGAAGAAACGATTCTAATTAAATGCACCAAAGGTTTCAAAATTATCGGTGGAATTCCAAAAAGTTTGGACGCGTTAAATGTAAAAAGATTCCGGTAAGTTCGATGCAGACTTAAAATTACCGAACTTTTCCCATTTTCTAACCAATCGTTCACTATCATATTCAATACGATTCATAATTGAATACTTTATGATTTACCATTATTCGTTATAATAATGGAATATAACACCATAAATCAATCTATTTCATTTTACACTGAACTCCTAAATTCAAGATTTAAAACAGAAAATTGCATTAATCTCATCCTAAAATAAAAACCCGTTACACTTCATTTTCCACAGTGCATTTCCTCCCACCGTTTCGTTTTATAGATTCAAAAGTAGACCTCTTGAAAAAAATTTAACGAGCCTCTTGAGACCGTCATTTCATGGCATAAATTTTTCAATTAGTCTAAGACAATGAAATTATGAAATGACATGAACGTAAAAAAATGTTTTTTCTGTTGAAAATTAAACTTGAACTCTGTTTTACGATACTTAAAAAAATAAAAATTGTTTAACCGCATTTCTATATAGCATAGTTTTATGAATCAGTGCTTTTTTTTTTGTTAGTATGAAATACTTGAGCCTTGTTACTGGAGTCGCGCATACTTTACGTCTTGGAATTTTCTTGTATCTATTTAACAAACCATAAAAACGATGAAGAGTTTTCTTTTAAAACTTTGCGTTCGAAAATTCTGAAGAGCAGCCGTTTTATGACATTCAGTAATGTGCCATTTGGTTTTGTATTTTACTCACCAGAGATTTTGATATAAAACAGTCATTTACGGTGATTGATTGTTGTTGATTACGACGATGTGTCGTTTAAAAGGCATACTGAAGATTTATTCTATTAAATCTATGGCATCGAGCATATAATTAAAATCTGTGGGTACCTTTGGGCGGATAATGTAAGGAAAATTTCGATTTAGATGATATAACAAAAAATTGTTTATTGGAGACTCATCAAGTCAACTTTAACATTATATTAAAACTTCTACGAATCATAATAGATAAAATACATTGTATATAACTTTATTTTTCATACAACTTAATATTGTTTTTCTTTTAGAAAATGTACAACACTGGAATGTCATTATAGTTCATCTTCTTGCAATATTAAAATATAGTAAAATCATATATAAAAACCATGTCCAAATACTTTACATATCTTTGGTGCGTTATTTGAAAGAGAAAATAAAATTGCAGAATAAAATTGTGCGACAAAGCACATCTAATAAACTATAGGATCATAATAATAATAATAATAAACAAGTACAATTTTTAAAAATAAGCATCAAGAAATTATTTCACTTTTTAAACGAGTTTGTGCATTACACTAAAGTCTTATATGTCATTTTCATGCCATGGGATTTTTTCGCATCAGTTCGATATCGGCAGTCATCATATCTCGTACAAGTTCATCGAATGATATTTTTGGAATCCATTGCAATTCGTTTTTCGCTTTAGTTGCGTCGCCCAGCAAGAAATCAACTTCGGTAGGACGGAAATATTTCGAATTGACCTTAACCCGAACGATCTCTTCAGTGCCGCATTTCTCAATGCCGACTTCATCAATGCCCCCTCCACGCCATTCGATCGTACGTCCAATAAACTTGAACGCCGCTTCCACGAATTCCCGCACACTATGCGTTTCTCCCGTGGCAATAACGAAATCTTGCGGCTTATCCTGTTGCAACATCAGCCACATTGCTTCGACGTAATCCTTCGCATGACCCCAATCACGTTTCGAGTCCAAATTTCCCAATTCGAACGTTTCCAACTGACCCAAATGTATTTTCGCTAGCGATCGTGTAATTTTCCTCGTAACGAAATTCTCCCCACGCCGTGGCGATTCATGATTAAAAAGGATTCCGTTACAAGCGAAAATATTATAGGCTTCGCGATAATTGATAACGATCCAGTATCCGTACATTTTCGCGCAAGCTACAGAAACGTCTTGACAATTAGTATTTTAAAAACTAAAAATGTGAAACAAAAGATGGTACTTACCGTAAGGTGATCGTGGATAAAACGGTGTATTTTCATTTTGTGGAGTTTCGACCACTTTGCCGTAAAGTTCCGATGTTGAAGCCTGATAAAATCGAACTTGATCTCCCAGACCGCAAGTCCGGATTGCATCGAGCAGGCGAAGCGTTCCGACTGCATCCACTTCGGCCGTATATTCGCTAAGATCGAACGATATCTTAACGTGACTCTGAGCTGCTAGATTGTAGATCTCGGTAGGTCGGACAAGCGTTATAATTTTCACCAGACTACTACTGTCCGTCATGTCGCCATAGTGCAATTTCATTTTGCCTTCTCTGTGGGCTCTAGGATCGGCGTAGAGATGATCAATACGTGACGTATTGAATGAACTTGAACGACGTATTATTCCGTGTACTTCATAATTTTTGCCAAGAAGTAATTCAGCAAGATATGACCCATCCTATGAAAATAGAAACGAAATATTTATTTTATTGTAGTTAATTAATAATGATTTTTTTTTTCATAGATTGTCTACAAGTACGAGCCTTCTCGAAGTTCACAAACATAACATGTAGTGGTTTTAGACGATCTTGAAACTGATTTTCAACATTCTTTACACCATATTGTGTTCCAATTTTAAAGTCGATAGCTCCCACAATTGTAACGAATCGTTTATTTTTTATTATTATTTATTCCTTTTTTCTTTCAACTTTTGACAGTGTACTTGTCTCTAAATTACAAGGATAGGGCTTGTAACAAAAAAAAACACAAAAAAAAATGACAAACCATATAATAACCAAAGAAATAATTACAAAAAATAAAATAAAAAACAGATGATTTTGCTTAGGGCAGCAATGCTGTAAAATCTTTTGGCGCCAAAAATACGACGAGATTGGAACCAATTCCATTTTTTTTTCTCGTCTGCACGCCAAAAAGTAAAGCAGAAAAATTTGCCCGGGAGAGTTGCGTTTTAACTATAAGCGAGAGTGGATTCATTTTAACAATACAAAAAAATATAAAAATCTATACATATTAATATAATTGTGTGTCTGTCTGTTATTTGTTTAGAAATGGCTATAGTTCGATAGTTTTATGCTTTATTTTACCAATAACTAAGCAGAAACGTTTTTAAAATTCTTCTCTGTCTGTCTGTCTGTCCGGCTTTCACGCAAAAACTGCTGAACCGATTGTAATGAAACTTTCACAGTTTGTTAGGTATGATCCGCGATGTGATCTGCTTTTGGTTTTATTTCCCTCCCCTCACGCATTCTACCTCCTCCCATACAAAGTGACACATTTTCAATAATATATAATAATCAAATTTTCTTGGAAACTATAAGAGTTATTAGTTTGAAATTTAGAATATATTATTTTTATTACAAATTCAATCTTTAAGTATACAAATTATTTTAAACCCCCCAATTCCTTCCCCCACCTCCCATACAAACTACACTTTTTCATCAAATACTATACACCAATTTACTCAGTACGTATAAATTTCATCGAGCTAAAATTTCGTACCAAATCCTTAATTAGCATTATAATTAATACCGGGAAAAATGATTAGCTTCACTTCTTCTACTCCCTCCCATACAATGTGACACAATTTCACAACTTTTCAAAAATTCGATTTTCTTGAAAAGTGTCAACGTCACTGGTCTAAAATTTAAAATATATCAGTTTCGTGTTTTTGAAAAATCACCAAAAAACACCCCACTCTTTCTACCACCTCCCATACAAATTGCCCACTTTCACTAAATCCAATGAATTAAATTTCTCAGTACCTATTTAATTTTTTAAGCTTAAATTTGGTACAAAACATTTTTATAGGTACTTTAGCATGATGTGAAACAAATTAGTTCAGTACTGTCACCCCTTCTACCACTCCCCATACAAAATTCTTAACATTACAAAAATTTCGATTTCATCTGTAGTATCGTATGATTGGGCCTTACGCAGAGTCGTAGTCCTGTTATGGTTTTAAGCTTAATGTTATTTTATTTGGGTTTTTTTTAATTAACACAAGCTGCAACTATTCACATGTCCTTAATGCTCTTCAATACGACTATGATCTGTCTCGGGATTGATTTGATCACGAGCCTATCTCATATAAATGCGGGTATCGTGGTTTCATTCTTAATATTTTTTGGTTCTTTTAACAAAATACAAACCATTGTCTTCAAAGAGCCATTGAACTAATCATATTATAATACCTGGAAAATGTATTACTAACTAAATTATCAAAAATTACTTATTTTGCGGTTCTTACGCAGACAAAGTCGCGGGCAATCGCTAGTATAATATAAATTGATAATACAAAAAGTAAAAACAAAAAAAAACAAAAAACAAGTGTAAGAAAATAAAAAGTGTGCGAAAACTGTGCAGAAAACTAGGGCAAATAAGCAAGCATGTGAAGTGCCTTTCTTTTATTTAATAATAATAATAATAATAATACTATTAGAACAAGACAAAATGGTTAAGCAAATTCAATAATAAAAGGAAAAACAAAAAAAAAGAAATAAGGATCATCAAATGAAGATAAAATTCATGGTAAGCAGCAAGGTCTCCATCAAAGTTTAGTTATTCGGTTTTTTTTTCCTTTTCATTATTTTATTTCTTTTATCTTTCTTAATTTTTATGTGTCAAGATTTTTGTGCCGTATTTTAGGGCCAAGTACAAGTGTCCCGGTTAGGGCGTAGCCTAGTGGGTAACGTGTTGGTCTTGTAATGCGAAGGTCGTGAGTTCAAATCCTGGTCGGTGCAATATATAATTCCGGCACATTGCCTGGTTGGATATATGTACCTTGGTCACCTCAATCTACGAAAATGCAAAATTCGTAGAAAGAGGGTTGTGCGAAGGGCTAACAACCCTTCCACAATAAGTAATGAAAAAATTTTAAGGAACCTGAATATCAGGAGGCCAAGGTTCGATTTGAGCTGTAGCGCCATTGTAGAAGAAGAAGACAAGTGCCCCGGCATACCAGATTTTTTTATTTTTTCGGATATTTATTTCGGCGAAATATTAAGATGATGAGCGGGAAGTAAAGTCTCAATACTCTGGAACTCCTAACAAGGATTGAAATGCCTTCGTTTCACCCTCAATGTTTTCCTTATGTAGGTAAATAGGAGAAAGGTGAATATCCGTCGCCGTTCATACCGTAAAGCGCCTACCAGAGCGAAAAAAAATGTTTTCTTCGGAACACTTCCACCCACTCCCATGTTCCTGACTAGTCGGCAAAATCGCACTTCATCCGAAGAAAACATTCGCTAGATAATCTGATGGCGAAAAACGGAAAAATTTTAGAGGACTTCTGTCATCTGATGGCGAAAAACGAAAAATTTTAGAGGACTTCGGTCGTCTACCTTCGTTTTTCGTCACACAATTTTCGAAAGAAAAATGATTTTCTTGAATATCTAATAAAATTTTATATGGGAGAGAGTAGAAGGAGTGGGGTGAAACTAATTTATTATAATTATGAAAAAACAAATTCTAAGAAAATTACAAGATATAGACACACCGGCCAGACCACGAAACCATGTAAGAATTGGTTTTTAGGGTAACAACACCCAAAAATTAGATTACATTTTGGGTCTTATTGGACCAAAAACACGTTTGTTCATACAGCACATTTTAACCGTGTCATTTTTTATGGGAAGGAATAGAAGGAATGTGCTAATTTTAAATTAAAAACCATAAAGAATGTGTAAACAAAAATGTTATGATTCATACAGTTGACAAAAAATGAGTTTTCAAGTTTTCTTAAAATTGATTTTGAACGCTTAACTAACAGCTGAACGGGCTACTACAAGGCTGAATATCAAGATGGCGCACAGTGTGACATTTTCGCAATCTAGCGGGATTTAATTCGAAAATGTCAAGTCAAATATTACCAAAGCCCTCTATAGTAGAAAGCCGAGTAACTGAATCCAACAACAACACGTTGGAGTCATAACAAACATGACAGTTCCATACACATTCGCGCGCTTTTGTATGGAGCAGACACGGCGGGCTTCGTAAGAATCGCGTTTATTCTTAAATGCAGTGTTAAAGATAGTTCAGCTTTCTAAGGTACTTTAATAATAGTGCTCGGCATGTAATTATTACACGTTGATATGAGTGCAATAGATTTTTAATTGAAAAAAGTGCGATCAAAGTTAAATCTCGGCTTCTCACACCGAAGAAAATCTGTCACTCATATTGTGCAGAGTTCTCCGGTTAATTTTCACACAGAAAATTGTAAGATTTTAGTTATTGCGAAAAAGTGTGCACTCGCGTAATATTTCCGTGCTTAATTTGATTTAATTATGCTTTTGTGTTGTTTTCGGTAAAACGTGTTTTTACGACAAGTTCGTCAAAAATAATACAGGTGGTCCTTTGGAATGGAAAATCCATGACGTCACACCCGCTGGAGTCATTCAAGATGGCCGCTACGTCAGTTCTGCCCAGCTTGACATGTAGAAAGCTTTGATATTACCCTAATTGACTATATGATTATTTAGGTAACTATCGAGTTAAGAAAAATCGGAATTAGTTTTTTCTCCAGAAATTAACTGTTTAGAAATATGTTAGTAGCAGGTGAAAGTTCACTTTCGGGTAATATAAATTGAAAGGAAAATTTTTCAGTAGTCATTTGTTTGACTTTGCTCGAAGATCATACATACATGTTATATTGTTGAAATCTGATTTTCTTATTTTCAAAAGATGTATTATTTGCGATTAGATAATAAAACAATATAACTAAAATTTGAACTAGATTTAATGTTATAATTATTTAAAAACATTGATATTTTTGATCGTACATTTGCCTCTACGTTTCATTTTCAAAATTGATTTAGTTACATTATCCCGCATTATTCCATCCCGAGACTAAACTCATTTTAAAGCTGAAGGTGTTTAGTCTTAGAAACCGCAAAAATTTGCTGCGCATAGCTGCGTTGCCCATACAACTCGTTCCAAAATTCAGGATGAGTTTCGTTTTCCGAAGAAAAGATATTTTCGATACATGGGTACAAAACCGAAGTGGTGAATGGTTTCCAGCAGTTTTTGCGTTCGTGTTACAAGAATTTAGAGGAACACCATATCCAGAAGAAATTATAGGATGTATAAGAACAACACTAAGGATATTTTGCACGAAAATAAAGAGCGATGGCAGAAAAGCTTTTTTTTTCATTACTTATTGTGGAAGGGTTGTTAGCAGGCAGTGTGCTGAAATTATACATCGACCGGGATTTGTACTCACATTCTTTGCATTTTAGACCAACACGCCACCCACTAGGCTACACTCTAGCTGCTTTAGAGCAAACTTATATTACTGACAGATTCTATCTAGAGTATAAATATCACATCACAAACTCATAATTAACGACGAGTAAAGATCTGCCACATTCAAATTTCATCCATCAATTATCTATCATGACCAAACGAGAACCAGGCAATTCAATCAGGCGTCTAGAGTTTTTTAGCATATTTTGTATAGCCATTTATCAAAAATATGATTTATATACAACAGTAATTGCCGTTAGTTGGATTACGACTTTTTGTAGTTTGGCAAAGCTGAAGCCCTGTTTTTGGAGCGAAATTTAAAAAAAGTGTCGATTTTTTTTTGGTACGTTATTAACATCAAGAATTGTGCGTAGTTCATAAAACTTGACTAAAAAGTCATAAACAAAAATTTTCAATAAACAATTTTGTGAAATATTTACAAAGTTTGCAAAAGAAAATCTCTGAAAGTGCCACGCATACATATACAAGTCGGACATTTTCGAAAGTTTCGTATGACTTTCCAAGTTGAGAAATGATATCTTTCAAACGTCAGTCATCTGTATATGCATACGATAGCTGGATTTTTTGGGAATCCTTCGGGCGTTATTATAGAAGGCGACATTCAAGGTGTGAAGAACACTAAGGACATTTTGCACGAAAATAAAAAGCGATGGCAGAAAAGCTTTTTTTTCATTACTTATTGTGGAAGGGTTGCTAGCAGGCAGTGTGCTGAAATTATACATCGACCGGGATTTGTACTCACATTCTTTGCATTTTAGACCAACACGCCACCCACTACGCTACACTCTAGCTGCTTTAGAGCAAACTTATATTACTGACAGATTCTATCTAGAGTATAAATATAACATCACAAACTCATAATTGACGACGAGTAAAGATCTGCCACATTCAAATTTCATCCATCAATTATCTATCATGACCAAACGAAAACCAGGCAATTCAATCAGGCGTCTAGAGTTTTTTACCGCCCCTTAGCATATTTTGTATAGCCATTCATCAAAAATATTATTTATATGCAACCGTAATTGCCGTTAGTTGGATTACGACTTTTTGTTTCTCCATTTTTTATTAGAATTATAAAATGGAAATGTAAAAATACCAGAAAGTAATCTTTATAATTAGTTTTAATAAACTTATTTATTATGTAAATTTTAATTATTTAAAGAAATTTTAATGTTACAAAAAAACACAACAAATAATAAAATAAAACGACGCGAGGATATAAGCCAACCAAGGAAAACGATATTGGTAATTAGATAATATTTATGAAACGTTCATTGATAGTATTATGCATTGATGGTATCACGCATTACAAGATCCCCTATTGGGATCAATGACGCACCTCTACTATATATGCAATTATTATGCACTATTTTAACACTGACCTAATTTGCACCAGAGATCTTTCCTTTACTGATATGACGCAGCACACCTATACCGTACGGGGCCCGCTTTACCGTACATCGTGATTAATATGATTGATGGCGTTGTGTTGACAATATGCATAAAAAAAAGCTATGCAATGTCATCGCGATGCAATGATCAACATTAACAATTGTCAAGATCACGATGTACGGAAGACTTGCGGAAGCAAATTTGCATTGTGTTAGCAATAATCGAATATTGTAAATTTATGTAATGTTAACGCAATGCAGTGCCCGGTAATTCCGCATGTTATTATTCTGACCTACTACCGGTTTCTTGTTTTTCCGTATTCCGAATGACAGCTCGATTATTTAGTACATATTGCCAAACACAAAAACCAAGTGGGATTACATGATTTCCTGCCGGGAAAAATGTTTTGTTGGGAAATTATTAAAAATAATAGAAATTCATTTTAATTTATTATTTGGCAAAATGACAATCTAGATTTTAACCGTGCGGGTTGGTCCGCGCCTTGAAATTTCTTCGTTTATTGCTCGTTGTACATAGTAAGTATCGTTAACTTTTTGCTAGTGGATTTTGAGTTTGCCCTTATAACGAAGTTATTTCAGTTTTTCTTAATATTTAGCAGTTAAAAATTGTTAAATTTTCTAGTAGTATTAATTTCATTGATTTTTGTCAAAAAAAAAAAAAACTGCCAACAAGTCGGGCGAAACTTTATTATTTTTGGGACAAAATGCGCATGCGTAGAAAGTCAATATGCAGGTTCGAGTGGTTAGGGAAGACTAAGTGAAAGGAGCTTCTTGGGCAGGGCAGTTCTCAATTTAACACTTTCCGGAAACGTTGAAAAGCTCCATATTTCATTGGTTTATTTATGCAGGTTTGAGTTTTCATTAAGGGAGGGTGATAGTAAGGGTGGGTGGATGTTAATAGTTTCTTAATTGATTGCTTGAACAAAATCCAATATTCTTTGTATAGAATGTCAGTTTCATAGACGAAATTGCATAGAATTTTCATTGGATTCGGTGTATTTTAAATTCACGAAACCAAACATTTGTATGGGAGGGGGTAGAGGAGGTAGGGGAATCGTAAAATTTGTGATGCAGTTTTATTTCTTTTCTCTTGTGAGGTGCTTGTACAAAATTTCAAGTTTGTAGCTTTTAATTTGTTAGTTATTAGTTGATTTAATGAAATTGGTCGAAATCATACTTTTGTGTGGGAGGGGGTAAAAGTGCAAGTGTTATCTCAAAACTTTTAACGTAATTTTATTTCAACTATTTTTGTAAGTTTTTGTGTAAAATTTCAAATTGATAGCATTTAATAGTTAAGTGATAATTGATTTCTTAGAAATGGTCGAAAAAAAAATGTTGTATGGGAGGGGGTAGAAGTTTTAAAGATATTCGACCAGTTAATATTTTAAACTCTTGGGGATTTTTTTTAAATGCATTTCACAAATTTTCAAGATCCTACCTAAAAATTTCATTCAAAAATTTTCAGTTTATGTGTTTTTTTCATTGCGCATGAAACACTTTGTGCACGTTAGACCCCCACTTCGGTGCATAACAATTTTGGAACAAATTATTATTTTTTTTCTATGTACATTAAATAGATGTGTCGACGTGCAAAATTTAAACTTTGTATCTTTTACCAGAGCCATAAAAAAATCACTCAAAATTTTCAACATTTTCGCTTTCCACCTCCCTCCCCTTACACCCCCAACTTAAATTTTTTACCAAAATTCAAGATTATATAGCTCTACAGTCTGACAAATTTTCGATTTGATATGTGTACTCAATTTTGAGATTTGGTGATTTGTAGTTTTGGAAAGTGCGCCATTTTTGAAATGCTCCCCATTTCCCCCCACTACTATTAAGTCCATATATTATATTTTTTTCATATGTCACTAGTAAAGCTTAGTATTCATTTCAAGTTTCAATTACATAGCTTAAGAGATAGTCGAGATATTAATTTTTAAGTGTTTTTCTTTGCACCCTCCCTGACCCTCCCCCTTACAAGAATTAGCTTCTATCTAAACTGATTCTAGTAGATCTGCCATGATGCCATCTTAATGGTCTCAAAATATCCATTTTTTATGGGTAGTAATTTCGAAGATATAATCATTTGAAAAAAAAATTCGGCCGCCAATTGGTTCTTAGCCCCCCCTTTTCGCACCCCAATGGGTAAAAAAATTAAATTATTTTTAAAAGTTGTCCCACAAACTCCTCTATATGTGTGTTGATTTTTAGCTTCCTAGCTGTAACCATGGTTGAGATATTTGAATTCGTATTTTTCAGTTTAAGCGCTCCCCCTGAATTCGTATACCCCCCAAAATGGGTACCCGCCTGAGATCCGCAACTACCTACAATCCCTCCAAAAATGAACTTTCTATCTTGAAGGGTTTGGGAGTTAATGTGCGCTGAGCGTACACGTCGGCGTACGGCGGACGGCGTACAGACAGACGGATTTTTTTTTTTTGCATTTTTCGGCTATTTTAGTCATGAAACGCGAAAAAAAAAAATTTCAGGGTAGCAAATTTTTTTTTTTTTCCCAAGTCGATCACAATACTTTATTATTAAAATAATAAAGTAATTGGTAAAAAAGATACGAGAAAAAATTACAATAGTGGAACACAGCATTTTTTCTTTGATTTTATCTCATTTATTCAAGAAATTATGAAGAAAAACAATAGTAGAAGTCAAAGATGCTGTGGATTTAATTGCTTCACAAAAACCATGCAATCAACCAGACTTTAACTGCTCGAAATCCTCATATCCGAACCACACTTGACGATGCCATCTACTGCCTTTTGCCGGAGTCTTGAGACATGCAGTCATTTTCTCCTCCATGTAAACAAACAACCGGCTATTTATTTATTTTTTATGAAGTTCGATTGCTGCCTGACCGATTCACGTGGCACATATATCGCTTATCAAATGGATTGTTTAACAACCGGAAAAAACTCTTGATAAGCCACCCAATCTGACGAGCAAATAAAATTCTCACCTGTCCCGTGATGCCAGTAATCAGAGCAACTTTACGCGACCCTGCATGATTTGCAGTCGCCGATGCTGAATTGTCGCCGGTGTCCATTTTTGCTGATGCAAATAAAATCGTAATTGAAAATAACTGAAGAAAACGAATCGAATTACAGAAATACAACGGCGGCCGAAGAAATCTCAACCGGACACATCAAACTGACACTGGCAAATGCTGTTCGTACTGCCAGAATCGTTCGGTTTTACAAATGTAGTAGATCGACTACCTCATAAATTTAAAAAAAAAATCTACTACCTTAACTTACTACACTTTAAAAACTGTGCCAGTTTTTATTAGTCACTCTATACAAGAAGAAGAAAACACCAGTAGCAGCTCGCTAGGTGAAGCGCATGAGGCGGCGCCTCACCTGTCACAGCATTTTCGATCAATTGAATCCAACGTTCCTAATACGATTAAATTTCTTCTTCAATGGCACTACAGCCCAAATCGAGCCTTCGCCTCCTGACCTTCAGGTTCCTTAACATTTTCATTATTTATTGCGGAAGGGTTGTTAACCCTTCGCACAACCCTCCATCTATGAATTTTTCATTTTCGTAGATTGAGGTAACCAAGGTATACCAAGCAAGTAGTGTGCTGGAATTATGAGTCGACCGAGATTTGAACTCAAGACCTTCGCATTATAGACCAACACACTACCCACTAGGCTACACCCTAGCTACGATTAAATTTGGCATATTCAATTATCGCTTTAGATCATTCTTGTATCAGCGATAGGCCTCAGTCTTTTTACCTTTTGCCTACCATATAACAGTAGGGGAATGGGCTTAAAAAAAGCGCATGGTTAAAAATGTGCAATAGATTTCCCCAACTCTAAAAATAAGCCGCCTGAGAAGCTTGCACCCACAGCTCGTGTTGGCAAGCGAAATTTATGTCATTTTCGGTTGTAGAGTAGTTTGGGGCTCGATGAGAAGAAGAAGTGGCGGTGACGAAAAGTTTATATTTTAATCTATTTTTTATAAAGCTAGCTGTTTGGCGCGTCGTTGCCTTCTCATTTGACCTGTAAAAGAAATTGATTAATTCTTTAATTTCAGTTGATTTTACTCACCTGCAGTAAACAAATCTACAACACAAGACCACTTGACACTTCAAATTGACATTCGTTGCAATTCAGCAGACATAAGCGCAGCATATACAGGGCAGCATTCAGCGCCGCATACACAGAAAGCGCAATAAGCACCCACACAGCTGATCGCATCGCAGATGTAAGTAAATGCACTCGACAGCTGAGCGGTCGAATGGAATGCGGGTCAGTGCACTTGCATACATAAGGAGCCGTTGCACTTCAACACGTTGGCCGTTTTGAATTTTAAAATTGTTATGTGTTCACTTGTCTTTGAACTTCTGAGCGAACTACAATAAATTTTACATCTAGAACTCTTTTGTGTTTCCTTTGTTAAGATTATTAGATTATTACGATTATTGATTCTTGTGTTGTGAACTTTCGCACAAATTATTAGATTATTACGATTATTGATTCTTGTGTTGTGAACTTTCGCACAAGTATTTACATCCTATTATAGTGCTACGGTTTCTTACTTTCGCATCTCAGTGTTGGGATTTTTCGCAATGAGGATATTCTACGTTTTTACGATAATTATACTACGTGCTGTGATTCGTCGCACGCAAAACCCTAGCGGTTTCATAAATTGAAAGTATTGCTAGTACATAAATTTGCACGCTAACAAAATATTTTGTAAGAACGCAATAAATACAAAATTTCAATGCTAAATCTAGCATTGAAAATAGTGAAATGATCGCAATCTAACTAAATTCGATTGATTGATAGACCAGACCGTAAAGCTACTTTATAAGTACATGTTCTCAAGAGCCATGTTGCAATGGCTGCCCTACAAAAATGCGGCCACGAAATATTGAACCACCCCACTTATAGTCCAGATCTGACCCCTTCTAATTATTGTTTGTTCCCAAAAATTCAAGAAAGAACTTCGGGGAAGAAAATTTACCAACGATGAAGAGGTGAAATCAGCAATTCCAATTGCATCTTTATTTTGAACATTTTTAAACAGTACGTATAGTGCATGCTGGGAAATACGATAGATGTGCACTTTATTCAATTTTATACCAGACAGTTCCCTTGGTCGAACTCCATAAACAAAGAAACGACTTATTTTTTCTTGCGGTCAGTAGTGAAACTCCGGTTTTTACGTTTCTTTGTGTTTTGGTACATAACTGAAAATTCATTTTAATGAAGCACTTCGAGATTCAAACACTGAACGCACTCCCATTAATCATGCCATAGAAAAGAGTATATACTGTAGAAGTCTATCTCCCTTTAAATCGAGACTAGCGCCACTTGAATCCAGATTTTGGACCCCTTGGTGGTGTTAGTGAGTTTTATTCACGTACACTTCTTCTTATTTTACCAAACCTTAATGACATTTCACCTAGAATCGCTGGAGAAATGTCATTGAGAAACGTCAGAGAATTGTCAGTGAAGTAAACAGTCCGACTGTTTACAGCATTTTCAAGTATTATTAAGTCTTCTACACGAAAATAAAGAAGTGCAACATTTCCGAGTGACCCGGGAGGTAGTTGCGACACACGTTTTTTTTAATGGGGTTTCGCCGGTAGCCCTAATCCCCGAAAAATGATTGAATTGCGGGCGCAATCATTTGGGCTGGGAAAGAATCGCGCAAGAAATGATTCGGATTTAGACCGACACGATTGTCAAGCTCGAAGCGGAATTGCAAGCGTTGATCAAGGCCAAGTAGGTGGATAAAACTAAGCCGAGTCAACATCGAAGAGTGGCGGGCAGTACGGGAATTCGCAAAGCTTCAAAACGGTCGACTACAGCAATAACGATCTGCAGTTATTTGCGATTTCATTGTTTTACTTTTCACCGAAGGCTTACGCTTATCTTGGGTAAGTTTTCATATTTCAATCGCTCAATGCAATTACTTGCTTATGATTTTATTTATATTTCAGACCAATTATTCCGTATTAACCACCAAAATCGATGGTTGTCGATTGGGTTAAAACTGAAAACGCTACAAAAAGGTCAAGGAAAAATTCAATCTGGATTAAACGAAACATAGAGGACTGGCAAGTGCGACATTCTTCTCTGAATGAAACTCCTTTCGTGTAGAGCATTTAAAAGGGTGAAGTGAAAACGAGTATTTTTATTCCTAAGTAAAGCTGAGTAGTTTTCATTTAATGTTAAACGAGAAGAAAATTTGCAGAATCAACGCTGCATTCATTAAAAATTTGATTTTATAGTTGACATTGATTTTAATAACTATATACTGTAGAAGTCATAAGCCATTTTTTAATTATTTATTTTTTTTTCGGTGAAGAAACCTTATAGACACATAATCCAATGTTCTCTTACACATGACACGATCCCGAACATAAGAACCTTTAGTTATCGAGAGGATTTTTTTATTTCTCGGGCCTACTTCCCAGAAGCCAGTCATAGTCCGTTTTCGATAGCCAGAAGTCATTACCGTAGAATCCTTTATTGACAAAAACACATGAAAATTTCACTTTTCCTACTTACGTTCGAGAAGTTCCACTCCAAATTAGTTCGCACACGGTTCTTTACGACCTGTCATGTCCAGCGGAGTGCTTAGCATGCCCAACTGGCGTACAAGGAGAGAAATCCACTCTCTTTTTTGATTGAGACTCCAAAGGTTGAATTTCCGCACTGTACTACCACACCGCGCACCTACACACGACCCGAAGGTGGACGGAAAATTTGAACGAAAGATAAATAGCAACCGAAAAAACAAAAGGCGAAGAAAAGCACTGGAATTTCTAAACTACACAAAAACGAAATGTGAAAAATTCTCATGCATTTTCGTTTTTTGGGGGCTCTCGATTTTCGTTCTTGTGCACTTTTTGATAATCACTGCACTCGTTTCTCACTTCATGTTTACGCGAATTGCTTTAACGAAAGGAAAGGCGAGAAACCACTACGAATTGCGCGGCGTGTGAAAAATTCTGATCCGTCGCGAAAATAACCAAAATATTTGAAAGTAAGAATTTCTGCGAACCGAATTGACAATTCTCTTCTGAAAATTCAAAAGCGCCATCTTTTGATGCTGGCGAAATCTTCGAGAACTCATCGAAATTGCGGTGCGCCATCTGGTGACACATGGTTAGAAAGATAAAAAAGGCGATCTCTCGCTCACGCAAATGTGCCTTATGTGTTAGTAGACGAAATTTCACCAAGTGTTCTTATATGAAGTTGGCTCAGCATGAATCATGCTGTCAATTTTATGACAATCGCTGTCAAAACACAAATTTTCTTCTATGCAGAAAGGTTAATGGCATTTTGTGCCTGTTTACTTTTGCTTCCGTAAAGAAATACGCGTAATTAAAAGTTTGAGTCATGTTTTTTAAAATTGCCATTATTTTAGTATTTTCTAACTTTATCAGTTTCACAAGCGTAAGTATTCGAGCTCTCGAGAATTACGTTCCAGTGTTTTGTGTTCTTATCTGTAAAAAATATTTCAGCAGGCAGAAACCCAATCCTACGAAGATAAGCGATGCAAATGCATTTGTCCAAGCATTGCATCAGTTCAGAACAACACACAGGTCACGGAACGAATGCTTTTCATTGAGAATGTTTCGCCGAATATGTGGTAAGTGTTTTGGAAAAAAAAGTAAAAACTAGATCTATAGATGCAGTCGTGGCGAAAGGGTTTTCATTTAGAAAGATTTCCAAGATAGTTATTATCATTGCATACTTATGCGTAAGTAATTGAAGTTTTGAGACCCGCTTAAATGATGCGTAGAGCTACAGAATTATACTCTGTGTCATTGTAATTTACATAAACTGCTCAAATTGCAAGAACGATAGAAAGATTTTGTTCACTTATGAACACTAAGGTTGTCGGTATGTGCCTTTAAAATAATCTCCTTTGTATGTATTATATATACTATGCGTTATTATGCAATAACATGTAAAGGAGTATGTGTTTAGGCTACTGCGCTGTGTTGCGTTTCGTCCCAGGCCTGCTTACGACGAGTGAGTAAATTTGGTCAACAGAAATCCAGATGTAAAGTTGCCACCAAAATGTTTTAAGGAAGAATGAAATTGTGCAGTTTATATGGGAGGAAGGAGACACCAAGGAATGAAAAAACAAAAAGCTTGTGTCCCTCACAGTACTACTCACACCAAACAACAAAAAGTTTGTGTCCCACTCACACCAAGCAACAAAAAGTTTGTGTCCCACTCAGTAAGGCTTGTGCAAGCAGATCCTGCCTAAGACGCTAAGGTAATACCGTGCATGAAATTGGACCAGAACCCGGGGATTTCGAGTTGCAAAGCGGCGGCTATGCTGGCCACTGAGCTATCTAAACCTTTCAGCTTAGTCGGCTAGTAGCGTTGCCCCACTCCCCCAGTGTCCGGAATACTTTTATCGTAATCTACGCAAAAAATGAAGTTAAACAAAAAAACATTAATATCGCAGAATTTCGCCAAACAGACTTGTTTTGATCTAATATAATACGACTGAACTACTTCGGTACAGACAGATCATCGATCTGTAATCTAATGTGTGTCGGCATGTAACTTGGTCGGAATTTGTGCGCACGTGTAATTGTTGTTGCTTTCGTTCGCGGAAAAGAACTTGCATTTGTTCTTCTATTAGTCCAGTGTTGTTGTTGTCGAGAATAGTGGTTGAAGTTCTCGCACAATCTACGAGCCGCACAGTGTTCGTATGTAACAATGCAGGTTTATTTTGATTATAGATGGAGTTTGATGTCAGCTGAACTCTAATGAATAATGGTAATTTATTCAAGGCTCCTTTCCCAGTCACACATTTTGAAAACTTCGTATACCGAATTTGATGTGATAAATCGAAATACTGCAATTATTGATTCTGTGGCTGTCTTCAAGCGACAAAAGTATGTTGTCTGTTAAAAGTACAAATTGAAAACCGCCGTTTTTATTTCAAAATACTAGCGATTGTGCAAAAATGGTTAAATATTTATTATTCAAAGAAATGCCCATCGCTAGCCACAACTTTTTTCCCATTTTCTGGCAGCATACGGATTCCGCGTCGAAAAAACTGCTCTTCTTTTGGACCGCTCCACGAATCGACCCAATTTTGAGCTTCTTCGTAAGAATGCAGGTGCTGTTCAGCCAGGACATGCGTCATCGATCGAAATAGGTGGCAGTCGGAAGGGGCGAAGTCTAGAGAATACGGTGGGTGGGATAGGACGTCCCATTTCAGGGTTTTCATGTAGGTTTTCACAACGTGAGCAACATGTGGCCGAGCGTTGTGCAGCAAAATCAATTTGTCGTGTCTCTACTCGTATAGCGGCCGTTTCTCATTCAATGCTCGGCTCAAACGCATTAGTTGCTTTTCGTAGCGATTGTTTTACCCGGTTGCAAAAGCTCATAATACACCACGCCAAGCTGGTCCAACCAAATACACAGCATGATTTTCGAGCCATGGATTTTGGGCTTGGCCTTCGACGTTGATGCATGGCCGCAGTATCCCACGATTTTTTTCGCTTTGGATTATCGTAATAGATCCAATTCTTAGCACCAGTGCGATGCAACAAACCCTTCCTTTTTGCCGTTGGAGCAGCTGTGAAAAAACGCCGTTCGACGTTTCTTGGCTTCAACTCGTTTGGCATCATTCCCAAGCTTTCCAAACGATGTGAAATGGCTTGTTGTGTCACGCTCAACAAATCTGCATGTTGCTATTGCGTTTGGCATGAATCATCGTCCAGTAATGCCTCCAATTCTGTTTCTTCAAACTTTTTAGTCATTTACAAAAAGCAAAATTTTCCGCAAATGACTCTTATTTGGCTCAAAAAAGTATATGACGCCGATAAAACTTCACAAATCTAATGATGATGAGCTGTAGACAGATGCCTAAATTTACCATGTAACGCTTCTGATCCGCCATTGTTGATCAGCATTTACTGCTGGCGCCATCTATTGGGAAACAGCGGGTCTCAATTTGCTCTCCTGATAATATTTACCTTATTTCGTAGTTCTGTGACCTCATCTTGCAATCTCTTCAATTCCATGCATGCTGTATTCTCTTTCTGCTCCTCTTGTGCTTTAATCATAGTTCGCTGGGCTATAATTATAAATGGAATAGAATGGAAGCTAAAACTTTTCTTCCAAAAAAAAACACAAAATCGCAAACTCGCAAAATAATCAAAAATTGGTGTTATTCATACATTATGTACTCCCCTCTACTTATGCTAGTAAAATGGGTTTCCTGTCTAGAGAAAGAAATAATTTTCTTCGAGGGAAAATAGTTAGCCTCCCTTGACAAACTCGAAAGCAATGTATGCTGACCACCGGTCTATCTAGTCCCCACGGCGGAGCATATTAGCAGTGTAGCACTATTCAGTCCCAGGGCAATATTTATGAAGCAGTGCGAATAATCCCAACACTGCGATGATGTTAAAGTGCGAAATCAAAACACTTGTATAAAATTCAATGCAAAATAGTTAATTTTGCGAACTCACACCACAATTTCTACACGATTGCAATAATAAAATATAATCTGAATAAAATGCACTGCGAACAAGTTAATCCAATTTTATTTTAATGTTATCAATTGAACAAAGGCTAAATTGTAAGTGGCTCTAAAAATTTTTAATACACCAAATCAAAACGGCAAAACTATCGCAAAATATTCAAAACAAACAGCTCTCTATATAATCGCGACCGATGACCCATTTTCAGTTGATCCTCTCACCTGGCGCGTGCATTGAGCTACTGATGCGAACAGCTGTATGTGTTTGATCCACGCCCTCTCAATAGGATGATGGAATGGATCAAAGTTCCACAATTTCACTTAAACGTTATTGAGTTGTATTTGCGCTTGAGCGAAAGTTGATTCATAAGAACTGTTTGTGTTTAGGTCGTCTTTCGCGTTGTGGATTTCAAGCGCCAAACATACGTAGCTATAATTATTATTTTATGTTCTGTAACTTCGTCTTATGTTCGAAGCCTTGACTTAAAAAATATGAATGTAGTAACTTTTAACGAGGTGCTAGTTTAGTGGGTAACGTGTTGGTCTTGTAATGCGAAGGTCGTGAGTTCAAATCCCGGTCGACGCAATATATAATTCCAGCACATTGCCTGCTTGGATATACCTTGGTCACCTCAATCTACGAAAATTAAAAAAAAAAAATTCGTAGATAGAGGGTTGTGCGAAGGGCTAACAACTCCTCCACAATAAGTAATGAAAAGTGTTAAGGAACCTGAATATCAGGAGGCCAAGGTCCGATTTGGGCTGTAGCGCCATTGTAGAAGAACTTTTAACGATGTGTCGTATGTTATATATATATAAATTATTAAAGAAATAAATAAAGTAGTCTAGCACTAACTGGATTACATCTTTTTAACATGCTCCTAAAATTTTTACTTTACTTTTAACAGCAACTGCGATGGAGCAATACTTCCAAGAGTCGGCGATCTGATAAAAGGAAAAGAACAGGAGTTCTGTCCACGATGCGAGTGTAACTATGAATATCGAAACACCGCCATCATTAAAGTACAAAAATGAAATTCTCTCTTACCAAACGATTCATTTCATATTTTCAAAATTTTCAGGTTGTTGTAATCATTGTTATCTGGGTGATATCGATTCTGGTGATTTATATGCTTTTCCTTATGTGCCTGGATCCGTTACTGAATAAGCGCGTGAAAGCCAACTATCAGGAGCACACAAACGAAGATGTAGATATCCATCCAACCGTTCGATATACACTTTTAGAATATAATAAAGATATAGATGTGTAGCACATAATTCATTTATCTTTTTATTATTATTTCAATTGGACTTTCTGTTGCCATTCATTTCATCATTTTTGTGTAGTAGAGTTTTTCATCCTTTCTTTTCTTTTTATTTATTCATTTGATTTACTCCATATATTTTTTTTTACCTTGAAGTCTAAAACGAAAAATATAATAAAACTAAGTTATATGTAAAATGACTATTTTTCACAGGATGATACCGCATCAGTAGGAGCTCCGGCTCAATCATCGGCACCGCAAGCGATGAGCTCAAGAGGAAATGTTTTAAATCGCGTTGGACATCAACAGGATAAGTGGAAGCGACAGGTACGCGAACAAAGACGCAACATTTACGATCGACATACGATGCTTAATTAGCAAATCACAATTTTTTTTTTCGAGTTTAATTATCTCACTATTTATTAGAAGAACAATCGTTAGAGAAAACTATAATTTATCTTTGAATCTGTTATTAATATTATAAAACATTATTTTTTCGTTTATTATTTCTCTTTTTGTTTTGTGGTTTCATGTGGTTTCCCACAAATATATTTTGTTTTATAATTTATTCCGTAAGCTTTCTCTTCGAATTTAATTAGATATTAAACGTAATGGATTTTTAAGAGTCTGAAATAATAATTATAAATAACTAATCGGAAATAGTTGGTAGTGTTTTTTTTAAGGTTGTGGTTTGATTCTCGTAAGATTCTTTCTATTCCTTTTTTTCTATTTCTTTTTCATGTTTCTTACTTGATACAATTGTTTACAATCATTTTACGTTTGAAGAAAGCCGTGATTGATGGAATGATTGAAAAACTTGCAGATTAGATCGCCGTCAGCAATTTGGCTTTGCTTCAACAGAAATTTTTATTCCGTTGTGAAGTACAAGCCGCTAGCCATTTTTTATAGCACCTAGTAAATATATCTCCAGGTCTCAAGTCACCGTTTCCTTTTATTCAGCCATGTGAAGCTCTCACGCGTTCTTAAATCGTTGTCGTATTCGCACACAAACAAAACAAATTAAAGATTTCACACTGTTCTGATTTATGACATTTCAGACTCTGCTGAGACAATTTGATAAATTTCTCAGCAAATATCGAAACGTTACGATTGATAAATCCGAAAAGTGTGAACTAACTTAGTAAAATTTGTAAGGACTTTCGCCAGATCAATAAAATTTTATTTAAAGTTCAAAAAAAATTATTTATTATTTGAAATATTTTATCAATTAAACTTTTATAATTTATATGATCTCTATATATAATATGCACAACGATATCACACATGGAGATGGCAATTGAACCTAAATTAATTACTCAAACTATTTTACATAGATTACACACCCATTGCCTTCTTAATTTCATCGTAAAGGACTAAAACTAATGCCGATCCAGTTCCTCGTATAACATTTGAAAGTGAACCCTTGAAGAATGCGACTGGTCCTTCTTGACTCATAATTTTCGTCCAACAATCTAAAGTATTCTTGTACATAATATCGCCGCCTTTCAGACCCGACTGCATCATCATTCTACGCCGAACCGTGTCGAACGGATACGATATGACTCCCGAAACGTTGGTTACAATCTAAGGAAACAACATGAAACAAGCATCATCATGTAGGCAACAAATCAGAATTCTTACCTGAGCAATTATGAACGAAACCAACACATTTGTATTTTTCGGGTCGGGCAATAATGATTTTGCAGTATCGAAGAATCCAAAATAGCACGCTCGGTAAATAACAATGCCCTGAACGGAGACAAAAAAGCCTCGATAAAGTCCGAAATAGCCGTCCGATTTGAAAGTTTTCATAATACAATCGACCAATCCGGAATACTGGCGTTGACCTCCCGTTCCAACATCAGCTCCAAGCCGCGTTCTGGCGAAATCCAATGGATAAACGAATAGCAAAGATGTTGCACCGGCAGCTCCGCCACTGGCCAAGCTAGCTACAAAGTAGCGCCAAAAGTTCTCCTCCTTTTTTAGATTACCCATGAAAATCGCCTTATAGTAGTCCTTGAAGGCGAAATTCAATGCTTGCGTCGGAAAGTAACGAATCACGTTCGCCAGATTTCCACGCCAAAAGGACAAGAATCCTTGTTCTTGCGGTATCCGAACGAAACAATCAATAATTCCCTTGTATTGCTTATCGGCAGCAATCTGCTTGGAAGCATGCTGTACCTGAAGCAAAAGTTTTACACGTTCAATAGGAGCGACTGCAGTTTTAGCAACGGCTGCTGATACGCCACCGGCAAAAAAATCAATTAAAAATTTTTCCATTCCGCTCCGCTGCTTTATTTCGTCCTTTTTATTTGCCATTTTATTGCTTCAACTGTTTTTAAAGACGGATAAAATTTTTTCCACACGTTTATTGCGTTTATTTAATTTACTCGTAAAGGCCAACTCAGACTGTATTATTTTTCGATTTGAAATTAGTTTGAATTTAGATAATTTAACAGGGTGATGAAGGATGTCTATACTCTAGATGAGATCTGTAGGTATATTTTTGAAAGCTTAAAAAAACTCCGTTGGAGCCTTCAAACTACCAAAATCAGAATGTGCGGAATAATTCTTATCTAATATAAAAGATCATTATTTGAACAGCATATGAAACTTTCATTTATTGCCAAGTATTTGGATATATGTATATGTTTGAAAGTTACTTTGGGACCAAGGAGGATATATAAAAAGGAGTGACTATGAGCATGCTTTGCCTTGTAAGCAAAATGGGAATGAATGTATTTCCCTCCCTTACTACCGAAATGCTCGAAATTTTTCGAAAAAAATCGTTTCGCTATCTTTGTCTGCCACACTTAAAAATATTGCAACTAACTCTTTCCCACGATAAATTGTTCGAAACAGTTGTCAAATTTTCGAAAAAATTGTTTCGCTATCCTTGTTTGACATACTTAAGCCCAAAGTAACTATCTCTGTCCCGCGTTAAATTGTCCGTTGCTAAAGTACTTAGCTTAAACACAAACCAAAACTAATAAAAATTGAAAAAATAAAAATTTCTGAAATGAAACAGCAAACACCATTGTATTGAAAATTACTTTATTGCTGACTGAATATTAGCAACCAAGAAAGAATACAAATTATTGTATTTTTTTTGTAAAAGTTTGAAGCCAAGTTAAGCTTGGACACAATTTTCGAAAATTTCCGAATCAAAAAATATTCCCACATGAGACAGACTATCAAGTACTCCTTTTATATATCCTCCTTGTTTGGGACACATTTTTGAGGACTTATTTATTTTGTTCAAACCGGTACAATGTAATCAAGCAAGCGCAAACGCTTTTCACGTAAAATGTATAGACGATTCTATGACAGCTCCGAAATTGTTCGCTGCATCAGTTTAGCCGCGTAGTAAAGCAGCAGTGGCACGTTCCACCCGCCAAACGCGAAGCGCCACTGTAGCTGCTTCTTCTGTAAGATCACCCCCAACTATTTTCCGCTGCAATAAAGAAATGCTCCAACATTTCTCGTAAGTCACCTGCTACTCCTTCGTCATCTGATACACCGTAGATCACCGAGAATGCAACTTGGGGAAAACCCGTCGTAATCGCAAGCGTATATCCGGCACGGACACCTCTCTTTGCAGTACATTCAAGGTCGTGCCTACTTTGAAATGGTTACATGTTTCCCGATTTCACGTGGATACAACAGCCGATTCGATAAGAACTTTCGTTGCCTCTAAATTGCAAGTGAAGCTCGACCAGCTAATTTGCGCTAAACTCACAAAGAGACGTGGACCTGTCTTCGATGCGTTTCGTCAACATCAAGCTTGGCGTTCCTGAGCACTTAATATTCAATACTCTGAATCCGTCTATCTGGCCAGTGACGATCAATATCAAGGAATTTATGTTTTTTCCAAGAATCGAAGTCATTTTGGCCGCAACGTAATGCAGAGCTCAGTTTCTTATGATCCTTCCTGTGTATCCTTCCACGTTCCAGTCTACTATCAGAATGCGGGTGGTGCTCGGTCGAAAACTACGAAGCTTTTATAGCGGTTATAGTTCAGAAACATTTGTTGTAGAATTTGGTGTTCCTCCGGCCAGCTATCTGGGCCCTTTACTATTTATTCCCTTTATAAATGACATTTCATCTGTCCTAGATTTCTGCTCGTTTTTATTACACGCGGATGTTTTTAAGATTTTCTCTCGTATAACATGCTTTGAAGACCGTTATAAAATTCAGAATGATCTGAATAATTTTGCGGCTTGGTGTGAGGTAAACTCTCGCAAACTTAATATCAGTAAATACTTGATTTGTTCCACTTATAGATGTCTCAATCCTGTTCTATTCAAGTATAAGTTTGGAGTTGCCGTTCTGCAGCAAGTGGTTAAGTCAAAGATTTCGGCCTTCACATCTCTAGTTCGACCCCCTTTAGAGTATTGTTGTGTGTTATGGGATCCGGTCTATTTAGTACAGATCGATCGAATTGAACGCATCCAGCGTAACTTTACGAGATTTGCTCTTCGTAAGTTGAACTGGGATTCTGATATTCCATCTTGTGACGCTAGACTTCTGCTGATTGATTTATAATCCATGGCATCATGTTAATAAATGATATTATGTCTTTTATTAAATGTCCGGAGTTACTTTCTTTCATTCCGATATATGCTCCTGAACATCCGCTTCGTCAAAGGATTCTATTTCGTGAATATCCGCATGTAACTAACTATGGACAGAATGAACCAATATCTAGATGCATTACTTATTATAATTCTATATGTGACAAAATCGACTTCACCGATACTCGAGCAACTTTCAAACGAGATATTTTAAATTCCTTTTAGTTTCTATTTCTCTTAAATTTTGATTTTAGTTTTACTTTATTATTATTTTATAGATTTTTTTTCTGCTGACGATTGTTTTTTTGTATTGTACTAAAATGATTTTATATAATGATATATTAACACCTAGATAAATAAATAAATAAAACAAATCAGACAAAATATTACAGTAGGAGACTATAACCTAGAAAACGTAGATAATTTTATATACCTTGGGGCGAACCTATCGAAGGATGGAAGCTTGTATTATTCTGTACTTCCAATAATTAAAAACAACAACGTACACAGGAAAACAAAACTTAAGCTACACAAAACCATCATAAGACCTGTGCTATGCTATGGCAGCGAAACGTGGACTTTAACTCAGACGTCCAAAAAACTACTTAACGCCTTTGAAAGAAAGGTCCTCAGAAGAATCTTCGGACCTGTGAGGGAAGAATCGATCTGGAGAATACGGAAGAAGGGCGACCTTCGGGATTGTGGCAATAGGCGTGGTTTATGTCTACTTACTGCCGTATCAAAAATTATGGCTAAGGTAATTCTCAATAGGATTAGTGATGTCGTCGAGAGCACTCTTGAAGTTTATCAGGCAGAATTCCGTAAAGGGTCGTCTTGTACCGATCACACAAATACCCTACTGATAGTATTAGAGCAGTCAGCCGAAATGGGTTCGCCACTACATCTCATGTTTATGGACTTCGAGAAGGCTTTCGACAGCGTTATGCAAGATTACATATGGAATGCTTTGCGTAGGAGAGGTATTCCAGATAAGGTCATAGCTATGATTAAAGAATCCTACGAAGATGCAAGGTGTCGCGTCTTACATAGAAGTTAGCTGTCCGAGAGCTTCCCTGTGCGAACGGGTATCAGACAAGGCTGCATATTATCACCAGCCCTGTTTCTGGTGGTAATAAATGACATCTTGAAAGCTGCACTAGAAGGTGGGGAAGGTAAAGGTCTTCAATGGAGACTATTTAACATCTTAAGTCACCTTGATTATGCTGATGACGTGTGTTTGCTTGCACATAACCGTTCGGACTTAGAGTCAAATGCTCGCTCGTTGCATTCTAAATGCAAAGAGGCGGGACTGAAAATAAATGTGCGTAAAACCAAATACATGCACATGGATTCGCAAGCACACCAATTGTTCTTAATGGACAGGATGTGGAAGAGGTGCAAGATTTTTGCTATCTCGGAAGCATTGTCAGCATGGACGGCGGAGCCGAAAAGGATGTTGAGGCTCGTCCAAATAAGCTCGTCAGGCCTTCGGTATCCTTTCCCCTTTTTGGAGATTAAGAGAGATCTCCCTTCGCACGAAGCTGCGAGTTTTTGACGCATGCGTCAAGTCCGTGTTGTTATATGGTTGTACTACGTGGAAAGTGACCGTTCGACTTACCAAAAAACTACAGACTTTCGTGAACCAATGCCTCCGATGCATTTTAGGAATATTCTGGCCAGAAGTGATCTCCAAAGACGAACTTTGGAGAACAACTGGTCAGACTAAAATAGGTATTGAGATTCAAAGGCGGAAGTGGCAGTGGATCGGTCATACTTTGAGGAAACCAGAGTGAAACATCGCCAAACAGGCTCTGGATTATAATCTTCAAGGAAGACGTCGTGTTGGTCGACCATGCAACAAATGGAAGCGAGCAGTTGAGCAGGAGGCCAGAGGAATAAACAAGTCCTGGCAACAGCTTAAGGCCGATGCTCAGGATCGCACCTTGTGGAAGAGAGTTGTTTCTGTCCTATGCCCCTATAGGTGGTCTTAACAGGAATTTGATTGATTGATATATGTATATTATTGTTTGGAATTTTCATTTCCATTATGAAGAAATAAAAGAAATAATAAGAAATTTATTTCTTTTATTTTTTCATTGGAATTTTACATATTTTTTTATTTTATTGTTACTGTTATGAATTTAGTTTTTATTTTTGAAATAAACGTATATTATTATTAAAAATTTAAAAATTATGGTAGAAGGAAATAAACTAATGAAAATAAATTTTTAAAAAACCTAGTAACCGTAACCCACTTTGTTCAAATTCAAATCGAACTAAAAACAAATACTTTGATAAGCGCAAAACTCACATCCAGATGGCATTTCATAATAATCCATTAAATTCGCCGTGTCGTTTGCCATACGTGTCAAACTCTCGCTCTGAAGTTTTGAGAATTGTGATGATGTGTTGTGTTGTTGCGAAGTTATAGGGTTATTCCAAGAAATATCGCGAAACTAGAATTAAATATTTTGTTTAAATTAGCGTAAATAGTCGAAGAGAAATGGCCGGACAAAAATTCCAATACGACGAAAGTGGCGGCACGTTCTTCTACTTTTTATTATCATTTCTAGCGCTCGTCTTAATCCCAACAACAATTTACACTTGGCCGAGAAAAAAGAAAGAAGGTAAGGTCATCGCTGATCGGTTTCGCCAGATTTTAGGTTAAAACGTGACACTCACTCGTTCACGATTCTAACATAAAAGCAACGCGGAGCAAGCAGTGCTTACGGAAGAAACGGCCTTTTCGGTCACGGTTTCCGTAGCTTTTCCACGCGATTTCACCGACCCACACGATTGCGCTTCGGCCATCGTCGCGGCTCGCCGTCTTTCGGAATCCGCTCAGCACACTCCGATGCTTACGCTAATTGAATTACTAATTACGATCTTTCTCGTTTCCGTCTCCACGCCGTTCCAGATCCCGACAAAATCAAAGAAGAATGTCAATGCCCGGACTGCGTGAAGAAGCGCGTCATAATAGCGGAATCGCAGCCCTACAAAAACGTGAAATCGTTCTTCACAAAGTTCCTCATCATACTCGGTTGGGTTTTCCTCATCTACTTGGCCTATCGGGTCTCGCAGTTCGACTACGAAATGGTGAACTTTGACCCGTACGAGATTCTCGGCATACCGCCCGAGTCGAATCAGGCCGAGATCAAGAAGGCCTACCGAAAGCTGTCGGTCATTCTGCATCCGGACAAGGAAACCGGTGACGAGAAGGCTTTCATGAAGCTGAGCAAAGCATATCAGGCGCTGACGGACGAGGAGTCGCGAAAGAATTGGGAGAAGTATGGCAATCCGGATGGACCGGGAGCAATGTCCTTCGGTATTGCTCTGCCCTCGTGGATTGTCGAGAAGGAGAATTCCGTTTGGGTCCTGGGGCTGTACGGTCTCGTTTTTATGGTGGCATTGCCGATTGCTGTCGGCACCTGGTGGTACCGATCGATTCGCTTCTCAGGCGATAAAGTGCTCCTAGACACGGCGCAAATGTACTTCTTCTTTTTCCATAAAACACCGCACATGGCATTGAAACGTGTCATCATGATTCTCGCGGCCAGTTTAGAGTTCGATAAGCGACACAATTCCCAAGTGGTGGAGCGACTGTCGGATAACGACGAAGTGCCTGCGGTAAGATTCAAAATTGATCTTATCGCCTCTCTGATTTCGTTAATCACTCTTTTTTTTATCCCCACACAGCTAATCCGTAAATTGCCAAATTTAAATGAGAAATGCAAAGAGCATCCACTATGTCGGATGTATTCCATCAAAGCGCGAGCTATTTTGCACGCGCATCTCAGTCGGATGCCTCTCAATCCCGACACACTGGAAAAGGATCGTCAGTTTATTGTTAAGAAATGCCCGTATCTCATTCAGGAGATGGTTTCATGCGTGCATCAGCTGGTTGTTCTGGCCTACGCCAGAAGAAGTGAGTATACTGTAGTTTTCTTCAGATACAAAATGGATGCATCTTCATTTTTTTTTCAGTTCCACGATTGCCAGATATCGAAACAATTGAAAATTGTATGAAGCTATCGCCGATGGTAATTCAAGGACTGTGGGAATTTAAACATCCACTGCTTCAATTACCGTATTTGACGGAAGATCATTTGCGCTACATCATGAACAAGAAGTACATTAAGAGTTTACAACAGTTTGCCCAGCTTGAACAATCAACAACGCGGCAGCTACTTAAAAATCTTTCCGATTTTGAATATGAAAATTCAATGAAAGTCTTGGGAAAAATGCCGCTTATTGATTTCAGTATTCGATGTGAAGGTATGTAGGATATTTTTTATGCTAAATTATTTCGAATTTCTTCCTCTTTAACGACACTACAGCCCAAATTGAGTCTCGTTCCAGTTCCTTAGCATTTATTTGTCATTGTAGAAGAGTTTTTAGCCCTTCACATAACTCCACCACACCACACTGGAACTACAGCCCAAATCAGACCTTACTCTCCTGATCTTCAGGTTCCTTAACATTTTGTTTGTCACATTGTAAAAGGTTTGTTAACCCTTTGCAGAACTATCTACGAATTTTCATTTTCGTAGATTGAGATAACAAAGATGTACCCAAGTAGGCAGTGTGCTGGAATTATGCGTCGACCGGGATTTGAACTCACGACCATCACATTGTATACCAACGCGCTACCCACTAGGATATACATCTGCGAATATTTTTATTTTCGTAGATTCAAGTGGTACATATTAGAGTTTACTGTATATGAAACGGAACCTCTTATTAGATACCAGGTTCCAGCACATAGCGGGAAATTTTTAAATCGAAATTGTTTTAACCTTTGCGATCAATTTTGTTTTTCGGTGAAACTTTAGGCGAGGTGTAAATTTAAACTCCCGAGAATCACGTTTCAAAACATTTTTAGTGCAATCGCAATCATCATCTTTTCAGAGCAGTCACTCGTCGGGTTTTTAAATATCGAGGAGTGACAGCTCGATGGCCAAACTCAAGAGAGCCGCATACAGTAACTCTAGCACATATGCAGTGTGCAGGAACCATGCATAAACCGGGATTTGGAGACACGACCTTCGCATTGTAGGCCAACACGCTATCCACTAGGGTACACATAGCTGTGAATTTATTCACCGCAGCACTTTCGTTCTTATTTATATAGTTTACTTTTTTTATCATATATATTGTTCACATAGAATAGTGAAATCATTAAATAAATATTTACTTAAATTCTAGTTATTGATGATGAAAACACGAATGTTGTAACAGCAGGCGCTATAGTTACCGTCACCGTAACATTAGTGAGAAAAGATATGAAAGAACTTTTCGGTGACGCTAAAATAGCTGCTAAACAGTCAATAAAGTGAGTATTCATCGATTTTTCAAATTAATTTCTAACTCCAACTAAATGAAAAAAAAAACTTTCAGAGAGGATGAAGATAAAACGCCTGATGATAATCAGGCAGCGGACGGCACAGAACCAGCCGTCGCAGCACCCGTGAAAAAAGCAAATGCTTGGGCAAAGCCAAATAAGAAAACGCACAAAGGGAAGGGTGGCAAAAAAGGACCTACAACCAAAAATAAACCGCATCCTACACCGAATACAACAAAATCAACAGTAGCTGTTAATAATAGCAATGATGCTAAAAAATCAGAAAGTAACAATATTGCAGCAGAATCGAAACCACCGGCAGATTCCGATATCGATTCGGACGAAAGCGACAATGACGATAAGGAAGAGAAAGAGGAAAAGGATGAAAGTGGTCTATCAAGCGAAGAAAATGAAAAGAAATCATCGGTTAACGATGACGACGATGTCGAGTGGGAGAAACTCCAACAGAAACTCAATAAACGAGAAAAACTTGAAGGAAAATCGAGAATTTCGCACACAGTACATTGTCCGTATTTTGCTGAGGACAAACAGGAATACTGGTGGACGTATATTTGTGATAGAAAGTCGCGAACACTACTTACAGCTCCGTATCATATTACTAATCTAGTTGACAAGGAAGAAGTACAACTGAAATTCACTGCACCGCGATGGCCGGCAGTTTATACGTTAACAGTTTGCTTGCGATCAGGTAAGTCGATTCATCATTTTACAGAAATTTTAAAAAAATTTGCAAATTTTCAGATTCTTATTTGGGAATGGATCAGCAACAAGAGCTTAAATTGGATGTCCAGAAGGCACCGGCCGTTACCACCGATCATCCGCAATGGGACATCAGTGAATCGGAATCGGAGCACAATGATCAGCTGGAAAATGAAAGTGAATTCGCGACTGATTCATCCGAGGATGAGGAATAGTAGTTTCATTTTTTTTATTGTGTATGTATTAACATATATTTGAAAATTGTATTTCCATTTTGTTTCTTTCATTTATTTTTCTTTTCAATAATTTCAAGATATCACAACAGAATAGGTTAATTAATATTTATATAATTTAATAAAAAAAAATTATTACAATGAAATAATAAACCATGTCAAGAACTTATGCTTCAAAATTTCAGACATTCATTCATTCCTACTGTATACTTCTTCTTACTTCGGGTTTTATTTCTCATATTTTTATTTAAAAAAAAAATCATAAATATACTCTTCACTAATTTTACAATATTTCAAATGAGTGCGGTGAAAATTATTGTTTTTTTAAATATAAATTTAATTTAGTTTTTTTTTTTTTTTTAAGAAAAAGACATCTTATCAGCATTATAATTAATCGCTGGAATTGTGAATTTTTTTTTCGAAACTCCGAAAATTTTCCAATTGCATTTATATGTATCATTTATAATAAATAAAAAAAAGAAAATGATGTAACTTTATATTCATGTAAATTATCAAGTTTTTCATAATCACTAAACGAAAAAAAAAAATTGTAAAGAAATAACAGCAGTCAGATATTTCGGATTCGGAACTTTTTTCGAATTGTTTTAGAAATATGAATAATTTTTTGTTTTATTTATTTTGTTTTTGTTTTTTTTTTCAGAAAATTTCTGTATGTTGAGAATGAATAATAAAATAAAAATGATACAAGTATAATAAATAATAATAAAAGAAATATAAAATGAATTGAAAACAATAATTAAAATTGTCTTCTTCATAAAACTCTGATGTGTTTTTTATATGTAAACTTATTAGAATTCATGTATTTTTGTCAATTTAAAAAGAAAAACAATAAAAGAAAAAAAACCAAATCGTTTATAAATAAATCGTGTAAATGTTTTATGTTTTATGCTCATTCGAGAATTTTTATATGAGATCATGCCGAGTGTACTTTACTGTACTTTCGTGCGTGGTGCACATTATAATGTACATCAACTTTAAAGAGCTACTGTGCTACTAATGCATTTTGACAACGTTTTCTTCTACTTCCATGTGTCTGGCAAAGCGATTTATACATCGATCCCACTTTTGTTATTTAGTCTATCAGTATAATCATAACTTTGAATGACTAAGGAGTGAGATCGAATAACTTGCGGTAAGCCCATAACTTTTTTTTATTTTTTATATGCATAATTTTTATATAATAACATTTTTTTGCTTGGTGTATGATAGCTATCAAAGCATTTTATAAATTCCAAAAGAACATAAGTAATGAAAATATGATTCGTACTTTTTAAACATTGATTGGGCTTAGAGCACAATAATATGATACTCTAGATGAAATGGGAAAGAGTTTAATGTACCGGAAAATATATCATTTCAAATACTTTTGAATAGTGACTTTTGTACGGGAGGCGGTAGAAGCAGAGTGGGGAGGTTTGTAGTTTTTGTATATGACACCAAACGTGGTATGCAAAATGTTTTGTGCTGAATTTAAAATTTGAAGTTTCCATTATTTTCAAATAAATTGGACATAGTTTTCTTAAAATTGGGACATTTGAATGGGAGGTGGTAGAGAAAGTTGGAGTTTTATATGATTTTAAAACTGCTTATCAACATTCTTATCACCATACTTTGTTTTAATTTCAAAGTCGATAGCTCTCATATGTTCAAAGGAGAACTGTTTTTCTTGAATTTATAATTTAAATATTTGTATGGGAGGGGGTGAAAGGAGTGAAGCAAAGCTGATTTTTTTTAGTATTTATTGCAATTATTAACGAACAAATTCCAGCAAAAATTTAAGTTTGTACCTTTTCTAATTTTAATGGAAATCGATATAATGCATTTATCAAAATTATGCATTTGTATGGAAGGTGCTAGAAGGAGTAAATGTTTCGACATCGATGACATTTCTATTATTATACTTTCAACAAAACTTCAAGTCGATAGCTTTGACAGTTTGGGAGAAAAATAATTTAATTAAAATTTCGAAATTTCGTGAAAGTTGTATGGGAGGGGGTAGAAGGAGTGAAGTGAAGTTAATGATTTTTTTTAAACTGATTGCAATTATAATTCAATTAATTGTGGCGAAAATTCGACTTTTCGGCTTTGCTATTTTCAAAATCGAAAAAATGAATTTTTCAAAATTGTGCATTTGTATTGGAGGAGTAGAAGGAGTGAGGAAATCGTCTCAATATTTTTTGACGGTAATGATATATACATCGTTATACTTTGACCAAAATTTCACGTTGATAGCTTATATATTAGGTTATTGCAAATGAATTGGCGACTTTCTCGATGAAGTGAAGTTAGTTGCGATTTTCAAGCCTCAAACTGCCGCCAGGTGGCTCTGGTTGTAACGAATATTAAAGTATAAATACTCGTACATTTGGTCATGGAATCATTTCAGTTTTGGACTTCATTGAGATCGAAGAGAAAAAAAATAAAAAAAAAACATGGAATCGAGTCATAAACGGTTACTTTTTCTTTACGAGTTCAAACTTGGCTACAACGCAAGGGCGGCAACCAAAAACATCCACAAGGCATTTGGAGCTGACACAGTAAGTGAACGAACCACACAGCGATGGTTCTAAAAATTTCGATCAGGAGATATGACCCTTCAAAGTGAGCCATGTGGTCACCCAGGACCATCGATAGACAACGACGAGCTGCATTTATTAGTTAGCACAATTTCCGATTACAGCGGTAAACACATTAAAAGTCGAAGTGCCTCGAAGAACCATCTGGTGTTACAAAAAAGCAGACTGGGGAGCATTAAAACAGTTTTTTAAGACCTTTAATTGGAAATTGTGTTTCGAGTCCAATAATTGTGATACAGCTTGTCAGCTTGTAACCGAAACCATCCTTAAGGGTATGGAACTCTTCATACCCTTTAATTACAAAGGTATCAAACCGTCGAAGGATTCGTGGTTTACTAAAGATTGTCTTACGGCCATCCGGAACAAAAAAAAAATATTTTCAAATTTTTAAGAGCAACCCAACGTTTGCCAACAGATATCTTTACAACGTGTCAAGAAATACATGCAATACTCTTTCTTATTTTTATCAATGACCTTCTGTCGTCAACGCTCAATCCGATACATTGCTTTACAGATGACAGTACCCTGGATAACATCTATGAATTCGACTCGATTACTAACGCTCACCGTGTCCCGGTAGCATCTAAACGTGCCGAACTATTTGGATCATTGAACTCTGACCTGAATCTAATCTTGGAATGGGGCAGGATAAATAGAGTAGAGTTCAACACTTCAAAAACGCAGGCCTGTCATATTTCCCTTAAACGTGATGTCCCGGCGTCGGTTTCTAATCTAACCTTCGGTGGTGTCCTACTAAACTCTTCCGAATGCTTCTCACTCCTTGGCATCAAAATAAATAACCACCTTAATTGGAACCAGCACATACTTGACGTAGCACAGATGTAAAAAATATTTTACTCCCAGTGACCTAGCAAATATCTATAAGGCCTACATTAGACCACGCCTCGAGTACAATTCTCATTTATGGGCTGGGGCACCCAAAACGCAACTTGCGATGCTCGACCGTGTCCAAAGACAGGCGTTCCGACTTATTGGAGATGAAGCCAACACGGTTTCTATAGACTTCCTTGAGCATCGCAGATATGTTGGTGTACTAAGCATTTACTACCGCTACTTTCATGGTAAATGCAGTGAGGAACTTGCTAAACTTATTCCTCCTCTGTACTCATTTCCTAGAAACACACGCCTATCGTCAAGCGCACACGAGTTAACTGTTAAGCTTTCAACTTCCCGCACAGTGAAATATGGGCAGTCATTCATACCCCGAACTTCAAAGCTCTGGAATGCATTGCCTAAAGATGTATTCCCATTGTCATACGATCTTCGACGTTTCAAACTCAACGCCCACCGGCATTTTAGGATTTACCTCCTTTTAATCCCGACTAACCTTAACTCCTTTTTTCCTTTACCGACATGACTGTGTAATTTACATTAAAGGGTGACCCCCTAAGTTGTGTTCGGCTACTTAAAAATAAAAAAAGTTTGATTTACGCCAAACTGTAAGGGACATTGCAGAGAATCTGGGCGTATACGATTCTACAGTTTTCCGGCACTTGCAACAGCTTGGAAAAGTCAAAAAACTTGATAAGTGAGTTCCGCATGAGCTTACTGAGCAAAAAATGGCTTCATGTATCAAAAATAATGGTCAAAAAATTAAACGAGTTGCAGTATGAAACTCTTCCTCACCTACCATATTCACCAGACCTCTCGCCAACCGATTACCACTTTTTTAAACATTTGGATCCTTTTTTGGCGGAGAAACAATTTAACAATGAAGCAGACATCAAAAATGCTTTCGAGAAATTTCTTCAGTCTAGAAAGTCGGACGAAACTGGCATAAATGCATTTGTATCTCGTTGAGAGAAGTGTATTGCATCTGCTGGTACCTATTTTGATTAATAAAATTAAGTTTTATAAGAGTTAAAGTTGTTTGAAATTTCACTAGCAAAGTCGCCATTTCATCTGCAACAACCTAATAGTTTCGTAGAAAAATCAATTTCTTAAAATTTCTGAATTTCGTGATATTTGTATGGGAGAGGGTAAAAGGAGTGGGGGGATATAGCCCGTTCACGAACTTAAGGTTACTTTTTTAAAAATGACACACAAAAATTTCATTCAATTTTTTTGAGGAGTCGAGAGCTCATGGGGATAAGCTCCGATACATGCCATCTTAAAAAAAAAAACGGAAAAAGTAGCAATGCCTTTCGGTTCAGGAATAAAGAAAAAAATTCGATTCGTGCCGTAAAAATAAATTTCGCGCCGTGCCGAAAGCCAGGGAGTCGACTTTGGGAGTTCTATCATGTGTGCAAATGCAATCACCTTCATTTTTTTATTAAATTTCTTATTTTCCGTTGTGAAACTTTGTTTTATCCATGTTCTTGATTTGGTTTCATCAATTTACTCCTCCTTTTTCTATGGTGAGAGATCACACGCGTGGCCTTAAGATTCCGTAACGCAACAAAAGAAAAAAAAGACCCTGAAATTGTTCGGTTGCGATTTTTTTTTTATCAAAGATTGTTGTGTAACGGAGGCCAAAGGATACAGTTATTTCGAGATATCGAAATAACTATAAAAAAGAAAGGAAAAAATAAGGTACGGGAAACAAACTGGTCCGATCGACCAACGTCCATCTTGGTGGCTGTATAGGGCTGGAGCGACGTGCTAGCGTATTGCCGGGTCTAGCTACGGGAGTCGTGGGGGGGGAGGTTCGTTGCTCCAATACTGACCATAAAAACCATGGCCTGTAATAACAAAACGAGCTTTAGAGCTCGTCACGTCGACTTAGCCCAGAATATGTATTCAACAAAAAATAAGAATTTCTCAGATCGCGGTGTTGACCCGATCAGATGCCTCGATGATGGCGACTGGTGTTAGGTCGCCTTACCCTGCCTTAGCCATACAGTCTCCAATAAATCTTTTTTTGTGTGGCCCCATGAAGAGAGGGGGAGGGAGCTGTGGAGGTTAGAAGGGCTCTTTAAATGAAAAATTTAGCAAATCATCTTATATCGTAAAAATTCATCAATAATATATACATAATCAATTTAAGTTGTAATCTAGGGTGTAGCCTGGTGGATCGCGTGTTGGTCTTGTATTGCGAGGGTCGTGAGTTCAAATCTCGGTCGACGCAATATACGATTCCAGCACATTGCCTGCTTGGATATACCTTAGTCACCTCAATCTACGAAAAAAAAAATGTCCTTCCACAATAAGTAATGAAAAATGTTAAGGAACCTGAATGTCAGGAGGCCAAGGTCCGATTTGGGCTGTAGCGCCATTGTAGAAGAAGAATAAATTTAAGTTGTGCTTAGAAATGTTTTATCTCCTAGACTAGTTTATTACATTTTTCAAAACAAATATATTCACTACGTGGCTGAGTAATAATAAAAAAAATCAATTTTGAACGGGCTCAAAACATACTATCCAAAAATTTTGTATCTTGTCGTGAACAGGAAGAAAGAGCTGGCAGTAGGCAATCTTCACTGTCGGAAAGAGACCAAGTGACAAGAGGCATGTTGAAATCTCCAAATACAACTAGCTCTTCTCGAGATTGCATAAGATTACTGACAATCAATTGCATTGTATACCGCCTCGTAGACAACATAGGGTGATAACGGTGGTATATATAAAGTAACGATAGATTTTTGTCCTGAAGTGAGAGAACAACGCATAAAATCTCAATATCAGTAACTTCATTGATGACGACAACTTCAATCGGAAACTGACTTCGAACCGCACAGAGCACTCCACCACTAACATTGGCATTCAAAAGTTCAAAATGGCGATCATGGCGAAAAATTTGATATTCAGAGTCAAGTAGCTCAGCATCATGGAAACTACCACAGAGCCATGTTTCGGTGAGACAAATTACGTCAAAGCAGGAAACAGCAGTAGCAATGTAAAGTTGACGGGTTTTGGTTCGCATACCACATACGGTGGCGTAGTATATTGAGATGGAGCTATCCCGTTTTTTGACTTAGCATTACCTTAAGTCTATATGAGAGAGCATTACTGGCTGAACTTGGCACATTTATAATACAGAGAGTAGAAAGGATATCCTAACAAAATTTCATCTCTAACGACGATTTTTGGAGTACAACTAGACAGACTAAGATAGGAATTTAGATTCAAAGGCGCGAATGGAGAAACCAATGCAAAATATCTCCAAACAATTATATAATTATAATCCTCAAGGAAAACGTCGAGTCGGTCGACCACATACCACTGGCAATAACTAAAAGCCAATGCTGAGGATAGCGCCTTGTAGAACACAACTATTTCTGTTCTATACCCTTAAAGGGAGCCTGAAATTAATTAAATCACACCCTATATTCCTAAGAACCTAAGTTCTTCCCATCACACCGGAGCTATGCTATGGTTTAGCTCAAGTGTCACCTTAAAAGAAATATAATACATAATTCAATTTCATAATATTTGATATATTTTCTTGAATGCTCTTTTTTAAATTATAGTTCTTAACAATTTATTTATCATTATTATTAAACAATAATTTTAATGTCGCAATACGAAAAAAAATAATCATAATGACGATAAACATAAATATTTTTAATATTGATTTATGTATATACAAACAATATTCGATAATGCAATGAACGAAAAAAAAACAAACAGAAATTGAAACATTTAAATAAATAAAATACCATGAATTGGAAATCATCCTCCCAGTAATTATTATGACAATAATATAGTAAAATATAATAGTTAGGCATATAGAAAAGGTAATAATTCCGATTTTAGATTTAATTAAGTAGAAAAAGAGAAAGTATTCGAAAAGTTGTAAACGGACGTTATTTTTTGTTGTATTTTTTTTATAAAAGAATAAAATAAATTGCAAAAATTTTTTATCATCGCATACCCAAAAAATGCATATGCCACATTTTACAGACAAAGATGTTTTGAAATGAATGTTAAATTAAATCGTTTCTTATAGTAATTGAATGGATATAAGAGAATATTAGTTTAAGATTATTTCTCCTTTTCTTTAAAGCGGTTTATTATAAAGAATATAATTGTTTTATAACTTGATATTCGAATTTTATTTTATCATTATTATAATCATTCAACTTGCTTTTAATTCTAATTATTATAAATGATCAACAAGATTAAATAAGTACAAAATGAAACTGAAAGCGGAAAAAAACAATCTGTTTATAAATTTTGTTTGTATACTACGCATGAAAGAATTTAGTAATTCCAAAGAGAAATATTTCACGAATAATCGCAATGATTTATTGATGATTTGCTAAATATTTCAATGCGAATTTTGAATTAAAGAAAGATTTACGGATTTCACAATGTTGTAAATTAAAGGACAATGTCGTTTCGATATCTGCTAAGACAGTTCGATTAAGGTCTCAACAGAGATTAATTAATGAAAACAGTGTGAAACACGAATATATTTCCTTTGATTTATTGAGAATCAAAAACACATAATATTTCAAAAAAAATATAAAAAAATAAATAAACATTTTAATTTAAAAAGTTGCAGTACAAAGATACGTTACGTTATGTTTGTATATAGTTCTTACTGTTTTGGCTTTTCAAATAACATTTAAAAATAAGCCAAAATTTATGGCTTCGATATGTTTATATATATTGTATATATTTTTCTTACATTTAATACCGAAAATTAAAAAAAAAAGGAAAACAACTAAATTCCGCTTCATTTTGTACTCAAATAACAAAATTTTCCACTAAGCCAATAATTTCAACAATTTCCTAGTCTTATACGAGTATTACATAAAATATTATGTATATTTAAATAAAGCACTTTGTATTATTACGTATTTTTATTGCTTTTTTGGTTTTTAATTGATTTTTTTTTTAGTTAGCAATAACTGCGCATTTTTTATTTTTTGCTCTATACGGGAGGTACAGCCTAGTGATATTTCGTTTGAAGATTTAATATAATTTGAATAGTTAATAAAATTAGAAAAAAAATAATAATAATTTCGATAACTATTTATTGTTCGTCTTCTGTTTTATCTTTTTCTGCAGTCTTTTCGGGCGATCCTTCTCGAGATTTTGTTGTTCCATTGGATTTTGCGTCTTCCTGTTTTATAGAAATTTCTTATTTTAACGATTGCTAATTTTAACAATATAATAAGAAAAAACAGAATAAGCAATATTTAGGCTTTGATTAAAAATAACGTACAATAGAGATAAGAGATAGATAAAAAGAATAAGATAAGAGAGAGTGACAGGTAGGCAAGAAGAAATTGTATAATAAAATATATTTACTTACTAAAAATATCTGAAAACAATAACAAAAGTCAACGAAGAAAAATAAAAAAACATTTTGCAAAATTTATCTGATTAACAACAACTCCTACTGATGATTATGAAGTTGAATATTTTAATGAGATTTTCTTAGTTGCATTTGTATACAAAGAAGAAGTTAGTTATTGTTGACTAGCGTAGGCACCCGGGCACAGTTAATCCCATGCTTCACACGGGTGTTTTTTAAGAAAAGGAAGAGAGATTTAAATTTTTGTTTCGAAGCACGCTCGAAAATGTCATGACATGGCTTCAAAGCGGAAGGAAACCGAAACATTTTTTCCGATAGCCCCAATTGTTGTTGCAACCGCCCACACAGTGACCAGACCATCGAAGCTACCGTCTTCCGGTTACAACGAAACGTCCGATAGTGGTCAAGCAACATTCCCGATACCACCGTCTTCGTCGAACGTTATCCGTGCTGCTTGATGCCGTGATACGAAGCAGGAAAATCTAATGCATACTGCCATCCATCACGATCAACTCCAACCGGAGCATGAAAATCTACAATCCAATCGGATACCAATTACCAGGACAGATAAGAGTTTTGTGTATTCATTGCTTCGTTCGTGCATTCCAATAATATCGCTCTACATGTGCCGATCGGTCGGCAGCCTGGTGTCACAGCTACAAGAGAAGGCCTACCGATGGTGGAAGCACTCTGTCCCGTGACTGAGCGAAACTCAGCTCTTCCTGCGACTACTGCCTGGCCGCGAAAGAACTCAACCTCGCCAATCAGGACCTACCGATGGTGGAAGCACTCTGTCTCGTGACTGAGCGAAACTCAGCTCTTCCTGCGACTACTGCCTGGCCGCGAAAGAACTCAACCTCGCCAATCAGTGTTTGGTGATCTCATTGAGACCACGTAGATTCGATATCCTTCTTAGTCAACAGAAATCGTGATGGTGTCATCTCCAATTAGTCGGAACGCGTGTTTTTGGGTTCGATCGAGCAGCAAAAGATATGTTTTGGATGCCCCGTGCCCATAAATGCGAATTGTACTCTAAACGAGGTCGAATGTATGTCTTGTAGATGGTAGGCGTTTGGAGGTAATCAAGTGCAATATAAAAGATATGTTTGCTCCAATCAAGATGGTTATTTAACTTTACGCCTAATACGATAAATTCATCTAAAGAGCGAATTGGTACGCCATTAAAGGCTAAATTAAACGACGACGCTGGAACATCACGTTTAAGACTGGCCTGTGTTTTAGCAGCGTTGAACTCTATTTTCCTGCCCCATTCCAGGATTAAGTCGAGGTCGGAGTCCAGCGAACTGAATAATTCCCTTTGGAAGCAATAGATTGCTTGTTAGAATCCACAGCAAAGTTAAATTCAAAGGTATATAAAGTACTGTCATCTGCAAAACTATGGATTGGATTGAGAGTAGACGACAAAAGGTTGTTAATGAATACTAAGAACAGAGTAGGCGATAGGACAGAACCCTGAGGGACACCATAATTAGTTGGGAAAGAGAAAGAAGCAACACCATCTAATACGACTCAATAAGACTCGTATAGTGCGTTCGGACGGGAAACTCTCAATCTATCGAATGAGGGTAGCATCGAGACCAATAGCCTTTAGCTTAACAAGGAGACATTCATGCCATTTAGAAAATATATAGCATCAAAGGGTAACTTCCTTGGTGCTCTAAAAACAACTCGAAAGTATGACTTCCGGTTTTCGACATTCTATTCAAAAATTGACAAAATTGTTAAGGTTAGCATTTGGAAGACAAAATCAGGAAAGTTTTAAGTCCGAATGATGGCTGGAAATGAATACTCGTGAAATCGCAAGCAGATTTAATCCAAATAGACTCCATAGAAATATCAACATAAAAGAGATAAGACCAAAATAATTAAAGAATATCCTAAATATGTCAATGCTTCCTTTTTTGATGTTGCAACTTTTAATATACATTGTGATGTGTAATTAAAATTACTCTGGAGAATGATATTTCAAAATTTCTTTTTTTGGTAAGCAGGTTGGACTGTCCTTAATTATCATCCCAAAAATTAGCGTGGTCTGTTAATCAGTTTGTTTACAGCAACTGGATGAATCGGACACCTCAGTAGTCCACGGCGATTTTTACAATGGATAAAAATATTGAACAAAAAATCAAATTTTGTGTTTCCAACTAAATTTCGTGAGCGGAATCGTTGCGAATGATGGAAAAGGCTTGCGGTGATTCAGTACAATGAAAAACACGAGCTTTTGAGTAGTTCAATGACTTTAAATACGGTCGAGAGATCCTTGAAGACATGCCTCGTTTTGGACGACCTGTTCAACTGATGAAAACATTCAAAAAGTGAAGGAAATGGTGCTCGAAAATCGTCATACCAGTGTTAGGGAGATAACAGGAGAGCTCGACATCTCTTGCGATTTTGGTGGATACTTTGGTCATGAAACGCGTCCTTGCTCGACTCGTTCCAATAAAACAGAATTTTCTTAAAAAAAAGAACCGTGAACTGGTCTCCTTGGACATGCTTGATCGTGCGAATTCTAAACTCACATTTATGGAGCGCATCATAACTAGTGATGGAACATAGGTCTATGAGTTTAACATGCAAACCAGTCAACAATCATCGGAATGGTGGCAAAAAAGTCAAAACCGAAAAAAACACGCAAAAGCCGCTCAAAAATCAAGGCGATGCTCATTGTTTTTTTTTTTTCGATATTCGAGGTTTGATCCATTATGAATTCGTTCCGGAGAGACAAATGGTCAATAAGGAGTACTATTTAACCATATTGAAGCGTTTGCGCGTTTGAGCAAATCCTTAAAAAACTCTCGGAATTGTGGAAGAAGATTCATGCATTTTTAACGATGAAAATGCGCCATCGCATTGAGCGTCAATTGTGACCGAAATTGAGGCCAAAACGCAACGAATTCCATCAATCAACCACCGTATTCAACAGATTTGGCCGTGTGACTTTTTCCTATCCTCGAAACTGAAATTACCACTCCGTGGAACCCGTTTTTAGTCGATCGAGGACATAAAAAATCGCCGTGGACTACTGAGGTGTACCCATTCAACCAGCTGCTGTAAACAAATTGATTAACAGACCGCGCTAATTTTTGGGATGATAATTAAGGACAGTTCTACCTGCTTACCAAAAAAAGAAATTTTGAAATATAATTCCCCAGAGTAATTTTAATTACAAAGTCCAGATACTTTCTGGTCACAATGTACATATTGCTGAATAAATGTTTTACACAAATGTATCGACGATGGGATCTCTAGTTATCCTATTGCTAGCAGTGCTGTAAGACTTCGAAAGCAGTCAAGGACATTTTGGGTCAGTTTGCATCTTTTGTTCAAACTTGTTTGACCACTATGGGTTCCTACGAAGAGTGAAGAACCAACCAACTTTGAGAAGTAGATGGAACTTTTTTAGCGGAACCGGGGGTACAATGGATATCACTACCTTATGTTCTCACACCGCCATCATTGCTCCATCATGGGATTTGTAGTTTTGGGTGATGTAAATTCTCATGACCAACAATGTGGTCTGAAGCACAGCGTCGGTATAGGCGAAAGACAAAAATGAAGAAGGCAGTTTGAACTAAATATGAGGGTGGATCAAATATAAATAAACTTTCAGTACTGAGCGTATAGTATCGTACGGAGAGATTTTGTTAGGAGTGGGGAGAACGATCGGTTCGCTTCGCCTAGTGCTCTCAGTAGTACAACTCACGATGTCGGTGCGAGACGTGCAGCCTTCCATTGCACAATGCGTCACTATTATAATAAATCTCTCACTCGTTAAGGCGTGAAACCGACCGGGATACTGCGGATATTGATGCCACAGTTCGTATATCAAACGCTGACAAAGCCTCGTGTTCACCTGACATAAGAAGTTCATTGACGGCCGTTAGAGCCATGATAGAAGTCCATGGACGAACATCATCGAGAAGAGCATTCGCACGATTCGTGACCTTATTGAGAGCGATCTAAGTTTGACCTTTCCGAAATGTCTTCTGAAGCCCGAGTAAGTTATGCGACGACTCAAGCCATCATCACAAAGGACCTACACAATTCCGTATAGTTTCAGCCCGAAGGGCATCTATTATTTTGGCTGTAGAACAGAATTTGGTTCTCAGCACGGTTTGCGGAAGAAGCGATGAAACCACTATAGGCCCGAGTCTAAACAAGCTACTATGGAATGGCGAAAGAAAGACTAGGCGGTCCTAGCCAAAGCCAAGACTGAGTTGTTAGCTGGCAAGGTTCTTTAACCGGCGTGGTGTTTTGCACATCGACTTTTTGCACGAACATCGCACTATAACTGCGCCATTCTACTAGAACCTTTTGGGTGAGGTTAATCCGGCTTATCGCCGCAAAATACGTGACCAATAGCGATGTCAAAAAAGTAACTACATATTCGTTACACGAGCACTCGTTACCGACCGAAATTCGAAGTAACAAGTATCGGCGCAAATTTTTATTCGTTACATAAGTAACGAAATGAATTCCCGAAAAAGTAACTGAAATGCCGAAAAACGTTTCGTTACTCGAGTATTCGTTCCACATACAAAAAAAAAAGTACCGAAAGTAACGTTTAGCTGCTTTTCTCGTTACATCATAGGAGGGAAACCTACACTTGTGCATAACGCCATACTGCCAGTCCAAAGCAAGAACGAGAAGGAATACTCTTTCAGTAAAGTCTGCTGAGAAAATAATGTGTAATTTTTTTTCGTTCCGTTTCTTTCAACACCAAGAATGTCGTCGAGTAGAGTTGTGGTGCTCGGCTCGAGCGTCAGGGCAGGCAGTCGTTACTAGAATTTCCGTATAGGAACGGACCATATCTTATTAGAGCTTGAACACCAGGTTCTAGCACAGAGTAGGAAATTATCAAATCGTAGCTTTTAGACCAAGTATTTTACTTTATTTTCTGCGATCGATTTTCTTTTTTGTTAAAATTTTGGGCCAAGTATAAATTGAAAATCCTAAGAATTACGTTTCAAGTAGCAATCTTTCAATCGACGAGTGACAGCTCAATTAACGGCTATCCAAACTCGAAATCAGCAGAAGAGGGCGCGTTCCTATACAGTAAATCTAGTCATTAATAGTGTTAGGATTGTGTGATCAGTGATACCAGATTGTAGAATTTTTTAATGTTTCGGGTGATAAAGGGACATTGTGTTGATACACATACTAGGTCAACGCAATCATTCACAAGCGATTTCTTGTTTCATATATTTACTGCATGGAACGGTAGAGGCGATTACTTCTATTTGAATTTCTGATTTGCAAAACTGGCTTACCCATTCCTGCAACATGATATGGCGGTTTTTTCAAATAAACGAATACCTAGTAATGAATAAAATGTAACGATTACTTTCATTCAAGTAACGAATAGTTACTGGTACCGAAAAGTAACGAGACTTGACATTACTAGCGACCAACCGATAAAAAAAGTGATTTTTTCCTTGAGAACTCTCGACCCCATAGTGCAACTCTCACTAGTGAAAAATTGAAGAAAATGAATTGGACAACACTTGATCCCCCCTCCCTACAGTCCTAACTTATCGTCCAGCGATTTTCATCCCTTTGGGCAGAGAAGCTTCTTTGGAAGCACTGGGAGTCCAACGATTTGGTTACGACACGGTGGACGGCTTCGTGCGAAGTTGGTTACCAACACGATGACGATGGCATCAAAAAGCTTCTAATACGCTGGGAAAAAATGTATTTCCAACGCATTTGCGTTTATTTGTTACAGTAAATAAAAAACTCGTTTATGAGATCCACCCCTAATTTTTCTAAAACTTAAGCCTTTTCAAGCCGGGTAAAAGTAATAAATCGCATCAACACTTTAAATTTAAAATCAACCTCTAAACGCGCATTCTGTTTCCTAAGATAAAATAAGAAAATCTCATTAAAATAATTCGAAAAAAAAACTTAATGATCTACAAATTACTAATAGATGGAATAAACTCAAACCTCTGTTTCTTCAATTTCATTCTCCTCATTTCCTTCTTCTTCCGATGATCTGGCAGCATCTTCTGATTCATTTTCAATTTTTTCTTCCAATTTTTCAGTCGTTTCAGTGCCAATTATTTCCACATTTGTATCCTTCTCAGCCTCATTTACATCATCCTCACTTGTTTTCTCGTCTAAATTTTGATTATCAGATGATGCTGCCGGTTTCGTTTCGTCTGAATTTTTTTCCTCACTAACTACAACACTTTCTTCATTTTTCTTTACAAACAAAATTTACAAAAAAAATAATTTTTTTTTTTTCAATAAAAATTAAGAGAAGAAAAATTAAATAAAATAAAGAAATAAATTTAGAATAAGTCAGACTACAACAACAAAGCAAAACAGAAGACAATTCACAGATTTCAAATCTTGGTAAGATTGAGATATCTTTGATGCTTTAATTTGAAAAACTATAGGTTAAAAAAAACTACGAAATTGAATCGCTTCAAACATATCTCAATCAGACTGGATAGAAATCTTAAACAAGAGCAATAACTAAATTTTACAAATTAATAATTTCATAAAAAAAAACATCATTACTGCAGAGCACAGCTTGTTACACTTTTGTTCGAATTATTAGAAGAAAAAAAAACCAATAATTAAACAATACTTCTAGATTGCTGAATCAAATTGTTATGTACGTTGTCCGTACGTAATAACCACTTTTACTTTGATTTTAATTAGTCGCTATGAAAAAGAGAATAAAAAATACCATCGAAAAAAAATCTTTGTAAGTTCAAAAATATACTTTCCAATAGAAAAATAATAAAAACGAATTATGATTCAATGGAGGTATTTCGTTCTAATTATGCTAGCTTAGCTTCAAAACTATATTTTAGAATGTTAAATGTATAATCGGCAAGCAATATGAGATTTGCATTTGCAATTTGGCAGCACACACAGCTGTTTTTTTTTTTTTTTGCGCTTTTTGCATTTTGAAAGAATTTGTTTCAAACCTCAGTGTTGTCCTGTTCAGTTGCAGTTGTTTTTGAATTTTGTGATGTTTCATCGTTTTCTGTTTTTGTTTCGTCCGTTGGACTTGATTTTTCTTCTTTTACATCTTCGGATTTCTCAGTTTCTTCGCTAGGTGCGGTTTCATCAGATTCGACAGGTTTTTCTGGTTCTGATTCGGTTTCAGGAGCTTTTTTGGCTTCTTCAACATGTTCTGCGACTGGTTCTTCTTCGGCAGCTACCGGTGTATCGACTTTTACTTCATCAGAAGATTCATCGGCTGTTTTTTCTGGTTCTTCAGATGGTAGTTCTTCGGAAGCGTCGTCTTTGTTTGGAGTTGCTTCAGTGTTTGATACTTCTTCAGCTTTTTCACTTTCGGGTTCCTTTTTAACGTCAGTCGAAACTTCAGTAGATTCTTCATCTTTCTTTTCTTCTGCGTCAGATTTAGGTGAATCTGCAGTTTGTTCTTCTTCATTTTCAGCAGGTTTAGGCGAATCTTCAGTACTTTCCGCCTCTTCTTTTTTGCCTTCAGTAGATTCCTCATCGTTGGCATCGACCTTTGTTTCTTCTGTTTTTGGTGAATCGTCAGTCTTGGCTTCTTCAGTTTCATCTGCCTTTGAATCTTCTTCTACCTTGGTTTCATCTACTTCATCCGTCTTAGAACCTTCTGTAGACTCTTCCGTCTTCTCTTCAGCAGCTTCTTCTTTTGTTTCATCTTCCTTCATCTCAACATCATCAGTCTTATCTTTATCGGATTCTTCGTCAACTTTTTTATCTTCTTCCGTTGTTTCTTCTTTCTTCGCTTCATCCGATTCTTCTGTTTTCTCAACAGCTTCTTCATTTTCTGTTTTCACCGCATCTTCATCGGATTTCTTTTCATCATCACCAGTTTTTTCTTCCTCACCCTCTTTAGCTTCAGCATCTTTCGAATCCGCTTCTCCATCACCATTCTTCATATAGTTGTATTGTACAACATTTTTGTAAAGTTATGTGTGTGTGAAAAGTTTATCGTGTATTTATTGGGAACCGACCACGTTAGCATCAAAAAACGGGGCAAGGAATAAAAACGGAAAAAAATCATTTCATAAAAGTCATAAATGTTGAATTTGAAATGTAAAAAGGTAAAACATTATCAGAAAAAATACAACAAAGCAAAGGGTTAAAAATCAAGCGAATTAGTTTAATTTTGGCTTATAATTTTTTTTTTCATATATTTTCAATCATTTTTATAAAAGTTGTATATAGGCATGTTAAATTCATCAATAATGTATGTATAATAAATTTCATTTCTGTTTAGAAATGTTTAATCTCCTACTCTAGTTTATTACATTTTTCAAAACAAATATATTCACTACATGGCTGAATATTAATTTAAAAAAAAATCTAACTTTTCTATCATTTCAAATCAACTTTGCAATTATTTTTTAACATTTAGATAAACGACCACAATATAAACAATTTTCAAGCTTTTTTCGTTTGCTTTAACTTGACAAGACACTACGACTTTCAGCCATGTACAATTTTCTGTAGGAATGCATAATACAAAATTTCTGAATTGTCTACAATACAGAACGTTGCTAAATGAAATTTTCAATAATTATTTGTTGCATTTTACTAAAGCCTGTAACGAAAAGTTCTGTCGCATCTATTCGTGTGTAGATAACGGTTCTTTCTTTACAAAGAAAGACAAAAATTTGTTTACGTGATTCTCAGAACTTCCTTACTCATTTACATGGGATTTAATATGCTTGACTGATCAATTTAGTGCAAATGTAGCGCGTTCTAGTGGTTCGGTTCGTGAACAGGTTGTGCGAGAATGGCAAAAAAATCAACAAGTATCGCCTTCGACATTGGGAAAAAAGGTATATCAAACGGTTCAAGGAAGAGCTGAGTGTATCTGAGAAAGCGAGGCCAGGTCGTCCAAGAGGTCTTGTAAATCCTGTTCTCGAAAAAAGGATCCTTAACACTTTAAAGAGATATCCGTCGATGTCTACAAGGGATTTGGCTGAAGATGTCAGAACCAGCCATCAAATGATGCAAAGAGCAAAACAACGGAATGGTTTGAAAACTTTCAAAAAGCAAAAAGCACCGAAAAGAAATTCTGATCAGGAAAAACGAACAATTAGGCGCTCAAGAAATCTCTACCGAAAATTGTTGACGAAAAAAATGTGCGTTATAATGGACGACGAAACATATTGTAAAATGAACTTTTTTTCTCTACCGGGTCCCCAGTTTTTTACTGCAAATGACAGAAGAAATGTTAGTGAATCGGATAGAGCAGTTTGCGTTGAAAAATTTGGAAAGAAAACTATGGTTTGGCAAGCTCTTTGTGAATGTGGGATGAAGTCAACAGCGTTTTTTACAATAGGAACCATAAACGCCGAAATCTACCGTAAATAATGCTTGCAGAAAAGATTATTGCCCATGATTAAAAGGCACAAGACTCCAGTTCTGTTTTGGCCCGACTTGACCACTAATCACTATGCTTCAGCAACGGTAAACTGGTTAAATTCCAAAGGCATTGCATATGTACAAAAAGCAGACAATTCTCCGAATACGCCGAAACTTCGTCCAATCGAAATATATTGGGCAATTATGAAGGGAAAATTGAAAAAAGAAGTGTAAAAACCATGGATGAATTCAAGAGACGTTGGGCATTAGCATCGAAAGCAGCCACAAAAAAGTTTGTGCAGCGCTTGATGAAAGACATGTGCAGAAGGATCAGAGAATTCACCAGAAAAAGTATTAAACAAGTTCGGAATGAGGAATTCATAACTAGTAGGATATGAAGTATGTAAATACAAATAAAATTTTATAAAAATCCTTTAAGTAGTTTTCAATTTATACTCACCTTGCGCACGACAGAACTTTTCGTTACAGGCTTTATGTATCTTAAAATTTATTGGAAATGTTGCGTAGCAAAACAAATAATTAGCTTATAATAAACAATGTAGGTTTTAGCTGGGTCAATCTTAAGCGAATACAAATAATGCACTTGATTCCGATTGATTACAATTAAAGTACATCGAAAATAATGTAGAATACAAATTAAAAAGTAAAAAAAAATTAATGTTTTAGTCCGCTAAAATATATACTTTGTATTAGGCGGCGCAAAAAGAGACACATGCAAAAAACAATATGTTTTTTTCTTTTTAATGTAAAATGATTATTAGGAATTATTGCTACAAACTAATTGATTTTCGTTTAAATGGATTAGTTTATTTTTCACGTATATAAAAATTTTCAATGATTATTTAAAAAAAAAACTTAATTATTTCAAACCTCCTTCGCTTCGTTTTCCTTGTTCTCTTCTGTTGTTTCGGCGGATTCCTTATTGCCATTCTCTTTTTTCAATTCGATTTCGGCCGTTGAAATACTCGTTGTGTCGGCCGGAGCTAATTTCAAAAATTGCTCCAATGTATCGATTTCATTTGCTAAATCGAATGCCTCGTAATCGCCGCAATATTCTTGTTCGTGGAAAATTTGCGGTGGCAAAGGATGTCGTGGATTTGAGTCACCGACTGTTGCTCCATTACTTGTCGAATTCGTTTGCATAAAGTCTTTCTCGGCTTCTTTGCCCGGCTCTGTGATGTCAATTGTTTCATATTTAATATTTTTACTATCTAGGATCATGAGAACACGTTGTTGGCGTTTCTTGACCTGAAAATTGAAAGGAATATGTTTTTAATCAAATTGGTTTGATCGCCGCCAGAAAACAAATCAAGTTCTAAATTTTAGAACAATAGGTTTAGAAACATTTGCTTATTGAGACAAGATTGTTAATGAATGAGCTTTTTTAAGAACTTAGGGATTATTTTTTAATACTGTAGCACACAGTCCAAGGCCAGCTTAGGGAGAGATCAAATAAAACAAAACAAAAATGAAAGGACGGAAAGGATAAAAGAATTTTGTGAATTTTTCTCTGGAAATGTTGCATGCTATGTTCTAGGAAAAGCGGTCACGGATAGTTTCACATTTTGCCTGCTCGAGGTAAAAACGACTATCTACATTTCACTGTACATACATTATTCGGATAGCTCCACCGTACATTCATAAACGGATTCAGTCGCACGAGTATTATGTGGAAATTTATATAAAGAACGGGTGCGAGTACTGATTTCATCACTACATTGATCATGGAAATACGAGGGTCGTTTGATAAGTCCCTGGCCCAAGTAAGAAAAAAGCATTTTTTCCGGAAAATTTTTTCTTATTTTTCAACATAATCTCCCTGGAGGTTAATACATTTGGTCCAACGTTTCTCAAGTCCTTTCATACCGTTCAAAAAGAAATTTTTGTCACAGTCTGCAAAAAATTGGGAAACGGCGTCTTTCACCTCTTGGTTCGATGAAAATTTTTGTCCACCGAGGTTAGTTTTCAATTTGGGGAACAAAAAAAAGTCACATGGGGCCAAGTCGGACGAATAAGGTGGGTGGTCAACGATCTCATACCGCAAATCGAGTAATTTGGACATGGAAACCTTATGACCGCTCGGTACTGGACGTGCTCCATCGTTGACGATTCGCGTGACACGTCAACTTAGAATGGCTGCCATAAACAAACTGTTACCTACAGAAACCTGAAAAAATTCATGAGACCGTTCGAAAGTGCCATCTACCTAGCGACAGCAAAAACTTTTTCGTGAAACCACGTTTTGTCATTTGGGCCAGGGACTTATCAAACGACCCTCGTATCTATAGTAGATGCTGAATACTCCGACATTTCTGCGATTTTGAAGGGAATCTAAAGATGTCGTGATGGAATCTCTTCTAATAAACCGTAAATTTCTGAATCTGGTACATAACCTTTACATACATTTTGGGTGATATGTGGATTGAACTCGAATCGGGGCTTGATGTGTGACGTGTAAAGCTCGGTCCACACTATATAACATAACATGCTATATAACCATGTTATGTATCATGTTAAACAATTTTTGCATGCACAAATTGTATAACATGTTACATAACATGGTTATATAGCATGTTATGTTATATAGTGTGGACCGAGCTTTAATGGTTGCAAGATCGGATGGTAAGAAATAATTTTTTTAACCATCGGAGAAAGGCTAGTCACTTAGGTTTAGGTTGTAGGAGGGAGGTTTCATAAAATCACAATGCACTGGGCCCACTGTAATCTTCATATTTATTATAAGATGGAAGTTACTTCTCTTATTCTAGCGACTTGGTTCGGTTTGCGAATCGTAGCAGGCTCGATTGTTGGACGCCTCTGAGGTCGTCTGGTTCTGAAAAGAATCTACAGCCTAAACAAAGGAGATGACTGTTGGAGATTTGCGGACAGTGACAAAGATAATGTACTATAGATTCTTCCTCTTCTGCAAAAACTGTCGCTCGCGATCCGCACCCTAAATACGTGCAGCTTTAGCAAACTATGACCTGTGGTCAGCCCAACAATAGTTCGGACGCTATAGCGACTACATTGTAACAGCTGAGCTGTAATATTTTTATTCGGTTCTTCCCAAAAGGATTTGGCCGTTCTACAGCTGTCCAACTGCCGCCACCCCGCCAAGAACAAATCCAAAATAGTTTGTTTGTAGCTAGTCTTCAGCACTGTTGGTACTACATCGACTGACTTCCTAGTGGAATTGATGTTTGCAGATCTTTGCCGTGCAAGCGTGTCTGCTGCCTCGTTTCCTAGTAGGTCGTTATGACCCAGTATCCAAATTAGGAAAACTTATGTTATGGCCGCTAGGCGATTCAAATTGTGTCTACAAATGGACACTAGTTTGGACGTAGTCCTGTAGGATTGGAGTGCCAGAAGCGCAGCCGTGCTCTCTGAGAAAATGTAATAATTTCGAGACTGTTCTGCATATCTAAAATAATTTTTGTGCACACGTTAATAGCTAATACTTCCGCTTGGAACACTGTCGCGTATTCTGGAAGATGAAATGAAGTGTGGATGTCGAGGTCGTGGGAATAAATCCCTGCACCTGTCCTCTGGTTAGTTTTAAATCCGTCCGTATAGAGATAAAGATCTGCACAGGTGCTGTGTATCGTGTTTGTTGCCCATTCATTTTGTTCAGGAAACTTCCGTTTCTCAACCTGCGGCTGGTTCATGCAATCATCTCGCAGTTTAAAAGGGAGTCTGAGTCTCTGACGTTTAAAATTTTGCCATTACCAATTTGTGGCGCTGACCACGAATTAGTGGTTTTTAATCTAATGGCAGCTAGGCCCGCTGTTTGATTTATAAAAAGATCAAGTGGAGGTAGTGAGAGAATTACCTCCAGGGCTGCAGTTGATGTGGTTCTAAGAGCATCTGTTATTCACGGACATGCCACCGCTGGCCACCACACCAGCGCGCCATAGCAAATAATTCGTCTGACAATACAGGTACACATACAGTGGATGAGGTGTGGCTTAAGGTCCCATCTCAAGCCAAATGTCTTTTTGCAAGCGAAGAAGGCTACGGTAGCCTTTTTTGCTTGTTCTTGAATGTTGGACTTCCAGGATAATCTACTATCAAGAATAAGACCTAAATATTTAACTTGGTTCGAGAGGTCCATAGTGATACCCCGAATGTTCGGTGAATTGAAAACATATGGTCTTCTTCTTCTGGAGAAGAGGACTAGATCTGTCTTTTGTGGATTAATGGTAAGTCCTTTATCTTGTGCCCAACTATCTAACAGTTGCAAGGCGGACTGCATAAGGTCCCCTAAAAGTTGTTCAAGCTTACCAGTTTCCATGATGACAAGATCGTCTGCATATACTATTGTGGGGTAGCCGTTCCGATTAAAAATGGAAAAGGGTTCATTCACTGTTAGGACCCACAGGAAAGGCGATATTATGCCGCCCTGTGGCATTCCTTTGTGGCTAGACACTTAATGTTCATACATAGAAGGTGGAAATTCTCCAAAGGATCCAAGTGTCACACCATTAAAGGTTAGGTCAGGCACCATTTCATGTTTTAGAGAAAGATGCCAACCTTGAGTTTTGGCGGCATTAAACTTTTTGCAGCATTGAATATTAAGGGACAAATTCTGACAAAGTTTGAAGTTTGTAATTTTCCTAGTTTCAATGAAAATCGATTAAATGCATTTGCCAAAAATTGTGCATTTGTATGGGACGGGTTGAAGGAGTATTTGAGTCAAAGCAAAATTTATCGACATCAATGATATTTATAATAGTATACTTTTCTCAAAATTTAAAGTTGATAGCTTTGACGGTTTTGGAGAAAATTAATTTAGTTAAAATTCCGAAATTTCGTGATAGCTTTCACAAAATCGGTTGCAATTGTAATAACATTAATTATGACAAAAATTGGTTCTTTTAGCTTTACTAGTTGCAATGAAAACCGAATAAATGCATTCTTGAAAAATGTGCATTTGTATGGGAGGTGGTAGAAGGAGCAAAAGGATCAGATCAATATTTTTTGACGTCAATGATATTCACATCGTTATACTATGACCTAATTTTCAAGCCAATAGCTGAAATAGCTTTGGAGAAAAATCAATTTCTTCAAATTTCGAAATTTAATTTATGGGAGGGGGTAGAAGGATTGGAGGGATTTGGTCCATTCACGAAGTTAAAGTTACTTTTTTGCTAAAAATTATGTGTAAAAAATGTCAGCAAGATAGGTCAAAGCTTTAAAGAGTTATGTTGTAGACAGACAGACGGTCACTCGGAATCGAGGTTTTTGAGCGACAACAAATATTTCTGTACCCTCGACGACTCTGTGCGATCATTATTTCTTAGCGTTACAAACGCTAAGGCAAACACAATAGACTCTCTGATTTCATCTAGAGTATAAAAAGCGAGCGTTTTCGATGAAGAGTCAGGAGGGATAGACGATTTGAAATCAGAGCATCGCTTGGTGATACCTTGCTAGATTGGAAAGCGAGGAAAGAAGGTCAATCGCTGTTTGGAAAACGAAAGATTCGAGATTAGAATGCGATAATTTTTGAGCGAAAAAATCTCAAGTGAAAAATGTACAACGATTTAGTTGAAACATAATTAAATAAAGTTTTGCGGTTAAATTAAAGTAAGCTTGTTAAACTAGTAGTTTTCTTTTTACTTGAAATCCAGCAACCCTTTGCGCACTTTAATATGTTTAATCACACTGAAGACCTTCAAGTGCACCATTCATATCATATACAGGGTGTTTGGTACTCCGTGCATAACCTTGTAAGGGGTTATTCCTGGATATATTTTGATAAAAAAATTGTTCTACGGAGATGGTCAATTTTCAATATCCGCGGAGATACAGGGTGACCAAGAAAAGTGTTTCGGACCTGTACCCTCACTCACTCAAAACGCTATATCTTGAAAACTAATAATCGCATTTCAAAGCGTTATAGCTTGTTTTTTAGGGAATCAAATTACCTTTCATTTGGTGTAATAGTCCGTATTGTACCTGTACCCAATTCTGAGGTATTTGCTTCAGACCACAAATTTTTGATACTTTGACCCTCAAAATTCTGTGATCAATGTAGTTTTTCTCAAAAAAACGCATTATAAAAATGTCATTTTAATGTTGTTGTTTTATGTGCCATATTATTGCCTACAAATGTTGCACACATACTTATAACTTAGGTTTTCCCGTTTTCCAGGTAATAAGCGAAAATACATATGGCTTAAAAATAAAATATGCCATAAACCAACCCTCGTTCTAAGAAAACTACCTGAAATGTTGTTAAACTGAAATACTCTTTGTGTCCTTTAATTACTATTTAAATTATCGATGAATGTCCTTTAAGTAGTATTTAAATTATCGAGGAAATGAATTAAATTAAAATGAGTTTCAACACAACGACGCTGTCCGACGCTTGGCATTGCAGTTAAACGTCTCTACGTCGAAAGTTTGGAGTGTTCTAAAAGCAGAGCGGTTGCATCCCTACCACCACACACCAGTGCAGGAGCTGGTACCCATTGATTTGCCCAAAAGGATGGAGTTTTGCAATTGGCTCCTTGAACGACAACTAAGTGACGAGAATTTTATGAACAACATTCTTTGGACTGATGAGTCCCAATTCACCAGGGACGGTATCACAAACTTCCACAACTTACACACATGGGCTGAGAGCAATCCACATACAAGAAGAGAGGCATCATTTCAGCACAGATTCAGTGTCAATTTATGGGCAGGTGTGATTGGCAACGATTTTATTGGTCCTATTAGGCTTCCGCCTACCCTAAATAGTTCCAATTACTTGCAGTTTTTGACAAATGATCTACAAGAGTTATTGGATGGTGTGCCACTGCAACGATTGGCTTCCATGTTTTACCAACACGATGGTGCTCCAGCTCATTACGGCCGACAAATCAGAGATTGGTTAAATTCCAATTATAGCAATCGCTGGATCGGTAGAAATGGACCGATACCCTGGCCTGCAAGATCTCCTGATTTAACTATTATGAATTTCTTTGTATGGGGACGGATGAAGGACCTTGTCTATGCAACGGAAGTAGTAACGTTGCAGGATCTAAACACCAGAATCGATGCGGCAGCAACAGAAGTAAGGCAGCAGTTGAGGAGTATGAACACAAAGAGAACACTGGCAAAACGACCCTTAGCGTGCATTCAAAATGAAGGGAGCCATTTTGAACATTTATTATAATTAAGGAAATTTGAAATAAACCATAAAAACCATTCTTAAGTTCTTTTAGTTCAAGCGGAGAGTGTTGATCAACCTATTTTTGCTTTTTTGACAAAAGTGCTACATTATTGGAATGATAATTTCTTCTAAACTATAAAACTTATGCAATGCAAGTGTATACATCTTTTGTAGGCAATAATATGGCACATAATAATAATAATAATAATAATAATTTATTTCGTAAAATCATCCGTGAGCATAGCTCGTATGGATTGTATTTATAAATTACATTTAGTGATTTGATGACAAATAATGAATAAACAGAAAATGCAAAGTGAGCAAGAAAAATAAGATATTAAATAGGAAACAATAAAATGAAAATAAGACATAATAGCAAGAGTTAAAAATGAAAGAAAGAAGTTAATGTAATTTAAATTTAGATTAGCTAAATTATGAGCTTAAGTTTAATAAATATTCTTTTAATTTAGATTTGAATTTATCTGGATCCCTCTTGATCGTCTGTGGAAGTTCATTGTAGTTTTTAATCGACCTAGTCATTATCCCATTTGCGCCATATCGTGTAGTGCGCGCAGTTTCAAGGTAGATGTCATCTGCCCGTCTGGTATTGTACCCATGGTTATCGCTGTGATATTCCAGAATTAAGTTCGTATTTGTGAGATGATTTTTTATCATGTTCATTTGATTCGCGGATTCCAGATGGTGCAGTTCTTCTAGAGTAAGAAGATGATGAGACTGATGGATAGTTTTTGTTCGTTCTCTTTTGTTAATGCTGAATAAGTTTTTTATAGCTTTGTTTTGTAATCGTTGAATTGGTATAAGCTTAGATTTAAATGCTGAGCCCCAAATAACTATACCGTATTGAATGTGACTCAGAAATAGTGAATGCAATATAGCGGTCTTGTGTACTTCAGGAACGTTATTGCTTATCCTTTTGAAGATACCAGCTATCGGAGCAATTTTTTTCCTGATGGATTGAATATGAGAATCCCAGGTGAGTTGCGAGTCTAAAATGATTCCGAGATATTTAAATTCATCGGTTTTTGCAATTTTTTCGTGGTTGAAGTTTATATCAAGCGATGATGAGTCGTTAAAAAGCATGTATTTTGTTTTCCTAATATTAACAACGAGCTTGTGTTTACTTGTCCATTGGTTTATTTGCTCGAGGTCTATGTTAATTTCTCGTTCTAAGGCATCTAGACTTGTTGCTTTATAGGTTAGTACGATGTCATCTGCATAGAGGGATATGTTGCCATTTAACTCAAGTGTGGTTATGGAGTTTGAGTATAGATTGTAAAGGATAGGTCCTAAGACACTTCCTTGCGGAACACCTGTGACAACTGGAAGTTTTGAGCTTTTTAAATTGTCGAGTTCAACAAATTGCAACCTTCCAGTAAGATAACTTTTAAACCATGAATAAGTTATACCTCTAACTCCTACAGCGAATAACTTTTTAAGTAAGATATCGTGATCTACCGTGTCAAAAGCTTTTGATAAATCGATGAAGACAGCAGCTGTGTTGTATTGGTTATCAATCGCAGATTGAATAGTGGAAATTATGTCAAAAAGAGCTGCTTTGGTGTCAGATTGAGGCTTAAATCCGTATTGGTTCTTAGATATTAGTTGATTATTTTGAAAGTATTCCTGAAGCCGGTTCTTCACAACTATTTCAAGTATTTTTTCTATTGACGGTAGTATACTTATCGGCCTGAAATTCCCTAGGTCATGTATATCGCCAGATTTGTGAATTGGAACTACTTTACTAATTTTCCAATTATCGGGAACAACACCTGAGACTAGCGAAGAGTTGATGATTGCTGATATTGGTCCAGCAAGATGTTCCTTACATTCCTTTAGAGTTTTAGTTGAAATGTCGTCGTAGCCTGTGGAAGCTGTGTTTTTCAGTTGGCTGATGATTTTTATTATTTCAATGTAGTTTGTTTTCTCAAAGTGAAATGGACTCACCGAAGCGTAACTTTCGTGAAACATGCTATTATTGGAGTTAGCTATTAAGAGTTGAACTACATTTGTAAAGTATTCATTAACATCATTTATTGCTTTAGTTTTCGATTCATCGTTATCGAGATTCTGAAGAAGCGGAGATGGTTTTCTAGTAATATTTTTATCATAAATGCACTGTTTGATAGTAAAAAAACAACATTAGAATGACATTTTTATAATGGGTTTTTTAGAGAAAAACTACATTGATCCTAGAATTTTGACGGTCAAACTGTCAAAAATTTGTGTTCTGAAGCAAATATCTCAGAATTGGATACAGTTACAATGCGGACTATTACAGCAAATGAAAGGTAATTTGATTCCCTAAAAAACAAGCTATAACACTTTACATTGTGATTATTAGTTTTCAAGATATAGCGTTTTGAGTGAGTGAGGGTACAGGTCCGAACGACTTTTCTTGATCACCCTGTATCTCCGTGGATATTGAAAATTGACCATCTCCGTAGAACAATTTTTTGCTCAAAATATATCCAGGAATAACCCCTTAAAAGGTTATGCACGGAGTACCAAACACCCTGTATAACCACCAGAAACAGGGCTGGTGATAATATGCATCCTATGCTAAAAGCCCTTCCACAAAAAATAACGAAAATTTTAAGGAACCTGAAGGTCAAGAGGCCAAGGCCCGATTTGGGCTGCAGTGCAATCGAAAATGAAGTATTATAGAATACTAATGTTGTGCACACCTGGTCTACGTGACTAACTATCAAAATCAGCAAAAGTAATCGAACTCATAGGCATTGAACCTGAGATCGATTACTCCCGCTAAATTATGTTGTATCATGAATTAATTGCACGCGCGATTAAAAATAATGCTGATCGGCAATAAAGGTCACGTAGACTTGGAGTTTTCCCGAATTCGGAATCAAAGAAGCAACAAGTCTGATTTTAACCGCCAATACAACCTGTCTTTTATTTAATATCGAGAAAAGTTGAAATTGGGTCTTCGGTTCTTAGGAACTAAACACAACACTAACACCATAAAACAAGTTATTAAAGTAACTGAAATAGTATAAAAAGGATCAGATTTTTAATTCTTTATCATATAAAGAATAATCGTATTCACGGAAGGTTCACACATTAAAAAGCTTTCAAACTAAAAGAATCTTAAGTTTCGAGAATAAAATCAAATCAATTTTCGGATTTGAATGTTACCGAAGATCTAAAAGATAGTGAAAACATCTAAGAATCTTCGGAAAAGCGCAATTATTCAATGGTCATTGAGACGAGTTTTCAGAAACGGACAACTAAAGTGGCAGGAAATTTCTACGAAAGGTGGAAACAAGTTCCCGAAGTAACCAGACAATGGCTACAGAAGATTTGTAGCTCAAGTAAGATCAGTAAGTTAGTCTTCGAGCGAGATGGTTCGAGCAACTATACATCGAACCTTTCAAAGAAAAAACAAGAAATGTAGAAGCGCAAAATGTTCATAGATTATAAAATCGAAGGAATATCATCCAAATGTACGAGTAGCACAATACAGAAATGAGATCAATTTCGATATTTGACTAACCCAGTTATCGCCTTCAACACGTGGAATAAATGACTCTATGATTAAATTCCTTTCCTTATTAATACACGATTAGTACACTGCGGAGCATAACTAAGGATAAACGCAATCAAAATATGCTCATTTTTGCAATTTATTTAGTGATATACCGCCATTTTTAATTGAATATGAGAGATTAAAGAGAAAGAGTAGCAAACAAAAACAATTACCAACAACTGATGCTGTAATTACCGTTAGTTTAACTTTGCTTAAATTTAGCCGGAGCACTATAAACGCAAGCAAATAATTTTATAAAATAAAATAAAAGAACAGACAATGGCAAATTCCATTGGTTGGACCATCTTTATTGCTTATCACTTCTTCTCTTTGGTATACTTTGTATTAAATTTGTTATATTTTTTCGTCAATATTCTGCCAAGCGTTAATAACAGCCATTTTCAACTGTTGAATATTGTCATACTGCCTGTTTTCTATATAAAATTCCCTTACTAAGATTTCCCAAATGTTTTCTATTGGATTAAGGTCTGGTGAGCAAGCGGATCTGACATCGCTTGCACGCTATGGTCCTGCAACCAGGAATAAGTGACACGACTCACATGTATTCGGGCTTTTTTCTGTTGAAAAACCCAATAGTCGGCGTCTCTGGTTCTCATAAATGGCAACAAATTCATGAGCAACACCTCTATGTATTCCGATGAATTCATGTGAGTACTAGAAAACGCCAGTAGCAGCATTCCATCTGCACAAAAAGCTCTCCAAACCATTAAACTGCTTCCACCGAAATTGCGTTTTGAAAAAATTTGTGGATCCTTTCGCAAATCACGCCAGTACTCATTGAAACCATCTGGGCCATCCAAGTTCCACTTTTTCTCGTCAGAAAAAATGGTCTTAAGAAAGAAATAACAATTTAAATGTGCATTAAAAGTAAGCGTTCTGCAGTTTACGTCAAAGAAATTGGTTTGCATATTTGTTCGGGCGAATTCTACCCTTGCTGAATTATGACGTGCTAAAGGACGTGGTGCCGATTTCAACTTTTGGCGACAAATGGGCTTAAGCTCCTTAACAGCCTGTGGACTGTTCATTTTGACACATCTAGTCCACAATCCTTACCGATTTGGCTAGCGGTCTTCATAGAGTTGCGTGTATTTTGAATTATTCGATGCTTATCTCGGTCTGACAGCTTGCCTTAATGCAGCCATCCTGTTCTGCGTTTCCATAATTTTCAGGATCTTGGGGCACATTTCGAATGGCAGCTTCAAACCGATTGAGCTCTTTAGCAAATGCACAATGCTTACTCAAGCCTTCTTCAAAAAATGCAAGAATTTGTCCTATTTCCAAATCTGTAAGCACTGTTCCACGCGGCATTTTAATAATAAATAACGATCTTAATAGTTTTTGAATAAATTTGACTTGTTTTCAACAGTTCATAACATAAACTAATGGCAATCGTTTATGGTAATGCTCTTGCTAAATTTCAGCAAAATTACACTAAGGGTAATTATAGCGATCAGTTGTTGCTAATTGTTTTTGCTTGCTGCTCTTTCTCTCTAATCTCTCATAATCAATTAAGAAATAACGATATTTCACTAAGTAAATTACAAAATTGAGCATATTTTGACGGCGTTTATAGTTATGCTCCACAGTGTAATATAATACCATAATAATTTCTTATTATTCTATACCTCTAGTCTCAAGTCTGCCGCTACGATTTAAAGTGCGTTTAACACTAGACAACACGTACATATAATTCTCGGAGTAGGTTGACCGTTATGGAGGTCATAAAATGTGCATCCATAGAAAAATTCATGTTAATCTTTTGTCAACACTTTATAAGAATTTCTCAGAGATTTATATACATGGTGAAAATTTTACACATATAAAATAAAATTGAATTACGTAAAAAATTGATTTAACAATTTTCTTTTTTTTACGGCGTAAATAATAGTAGCGAGACTTCGATTTCGTCATTCTCTATGTGCCCGCTATGCATAATCTTCTTACGTAAAAAAATAAATATAATTGGATTGTCATTCATGGGGATCAACATTCACGCACTTTTTTCAGGTATTAATTGAATATTAACCGGCTATAAACTCCAAGTGCTGATCTACCCCACATTATAAAGCAAAGTCATATTCTCGATATTATTCAATTGTGTTATCTTCTTTTTAATACAACATAAGTTTAATGGCGCCAATTTTCTTATGTTTAACACCAATTGGATTAGTTATTTGTGTTACGAAAGAGTCTATAAGTCAAATGTTTTGATCCTTGCCGCGACGAATAGCCGTATAGAAATATTTTACATAGATCCATTCAGTTCCATATTGAAGACAGAAATAATTATAAAGAAAAAACATCATTGTACTTAATAGTATCGAGTTTATCGAATGTTATTAACATAATGAACATTTTATCTACTGATAAGGTTCGGTGTGACAGAAATAAATGATTAGTAAAGATATAACAATAAATTCATATGAGTCACGAAAAAAAACTGCAGGTCTGGTTCATATCGTGACTTTATTTTACAATTTTTTCTCATCACTTTCATTTTCATGCAACAATCAAAATTGAAGTCTTGAATTAATGTTGCACTTTCACAACATCACATTCAATTACAAATTCAATCTAACGAAGATGAAAAACCTTACATTCCCATCCACATCCAATTATCGAAATAGCAAATTTCACATGTCCGGAATGATGACACTGCACCAATTATAATTATTGATTTTTTAGAGGAATTTTTATCGTTAGCGCCATGGATAACATGGGAATTAAATTTGTTTTCTGCACATAAGTATTTCTAGGTCGCCTGACTATTTTCAATTCGGTTGTCTCAAAATGAAATCAATAGGACATATTTATCGTTGCCTATGACGAACAGAGAATATTTTAATAATGCAGTTACCACTTGATAGAATGGCAATATCTGCAGTGCTGTAGGACGAACTTCTTCCAGTTTCAATGCACGTATGTATTTTTTTTTATATTTCTATGGACGAAAAGTGCACAAGTCAAATTCAAGTGTGTACTTGTGATATTTTAAAAAGTCCCATACAAGAGTTTAGCGAAGGACATTTTTATACTCTAGATGGAATCTGAGAGTATTATAAGTTTGCTCTAAAGTTTGTAACGCCAAGAAATACGGCTCGGAGAAAAAAATGAATGATACAGAAGTTAATATTATCACTCAAAAATCTCAAAACCGGATGTCCGTCCGTCTGTCCGTCCGTCCGTCCGTCCGTCCGTCCGTCCGTCCGTCCGTCCGTCCGTCTGTGCGCGCTCTAGCTTGAGAACGCGTTGAGCTAGATAGTTCAAATTTTGCACACGTCGTTTTTGACAAAAAAGTAAGGTCAAGTTCGTGAACGGGCCAAATCGCTCCACCCCTTCTACCCCCTCCCATACAAAATGACACAATTGCGCAATTTGACAATTAACGGATTTGCTCGAAAAGTATGGAAGCTATTGGTCTGAAATTTGGAATATGTTACTTTTATGATAATATCAATCTACCATATAAAAATTATGCGTGTCCTCCCCTTCCTTCTACCACCTCCCATACAAACTGTTCTTGTCATGAATTACTCTAAGCTAATTTACTGAGTGCGTATAAAATTTAGCGGGCGGAAATTGTGCATCAAAAATTAATTTAAAATTTTTAGTAAGACTAAAAAAAATTAGACGATTAGCTTCACCCCTTCTACCCCCTCCCATACAAAATGACACAATTTCGCAATTTGACAATAAATGGATTTACTCGAAAAGTATAAGAGCTATTAGTCTGAATTTTGGGATGTATTACTTTTATAATGATATAAATCTACAGTAGAAAAATTATCTACGTCCTCCCTCTCCTTCCACCCCCTCCCATATAAACTACACTTTTTCATGAAATGCTCTACGACAATTTTCTCAGAACATATAATATTTATCGAGCTCATATTTTGTAATAAATACTTAATTAGTATTATCACTAAGATCAGAAAAAAATATTTGATTAGCTTCACCCCTTCTACCCCCTCCCATACAATATGACACAGTTTCACAACTTCACAAAAAATCTATTTTCTTGAAAAGTATGAACGTTACTGGTCTAAAATTTAAGGGATGTCAATTTTATGATATTCTTAGTTATTTCTAAAAAATTCACTAAAATCCCCCCACTCTTTCTACCACCTCCCATACAAACCGCACATTTTCACTAAATCTAACACACTAATTTTCTCAGCTCCTATTCAATTTTTGGAGTAAGCATTTTGTATGAAACATTTTTATAGCTACTTTAGCATGATGGGGAAAAAATTAGTTCAATGCTATCACCCCTTCTAACACTCCCCATACAAAATTTCTTGAGATCACAAAAAATTATATTTCATCTAGAGTATCGTAAGATTGCGTTTTACGCGCAATCGTAGCCCTGTTATGTTTTTTATATAAAACTAATTACGGATAATAAATAGAAAGGGTTGACTAGAATAGAAAATTAATGCGGTCGTATTATTTGCATAAAGATTTTTCACAGCTGTAGATATTTGAGTTCGTATTTAAATCTTATTGCATAGATTAGTAAAAGAATTAAACAAGTTTTTTTTAACGTTAATCTAGAAAACTCAATTTAATCCAAAGTTAAAAGGGTGGCTTGCAAATACTTTTAATTGGCGACCATGACACTCTATATATTTCTGCGAGACTACTTTATGTATCGTTCACGAATAAGTAATGAAAGACAGTTTATTTAGTGTTCTATGGGAAGTTTTTGCGACCTGATAAGCCTGTTTTTTTGTACTTTACATTTTAGTAAACCCACCCAACAAATAAAAAGAATTTATAGGAGGTGGCAGGGGAATTTCGTTAATTTTGAAATCACTATTACAATGTGTTCAAGAAGAACGTGTCCCAAGTAATTCCTTCCTACCTATTGAAACATTTATGTGTTATGGAAAATTATGTATGACATACCACTGCCGATTTCGCGTTAGATTCATTTCGTCAGTACAGTTTCGTGATTTTTCGTATAGATAACAAGTTAAGAAATGAGTGCTCTTTGTAAAAAACGTTTTGAAATTGTTTTTTCTGGTTACCCATAAGTGTAAGGCAGGCCGCAAAATATACCAAAACCAGTGCTTCATATGTAAAGAAGTGGATTACGAGATATAAAGAACATTGTGATACCGATGATGAGCCAGGTACAGGCCTTAAAACGGACGATAAATTGATAGCTCAGCTATTCAGGAAAAACCCGACATTAACTCTGCGACATGCAAGAAAAAACTAATTAAAAAAGGAGTTCGGGTGACCATAACATCTAACGTGGTATGCAAAATGTTTCGGGCTGAATTTAAAGTTTGTAACTTTCATAATTTTCAAGGAAATTGGAAATTCTTTTTCTGAAATTGGGTCAATAGTAAGGCAGGTGGCAAAGAAAATGTTTTGAAACTGGTTATCAACATCCTTATCACCATGCTTCGTTCCAATTTTAAAGCCGATAGCTCTTATATGTTCGAAAAAGAAATTGTTTTCTTGAATTTCTAATATAGAAATTCGAATCAATCAAATTCCTGTTAAGACCCCTTATAGGGGCATAGGACAGAAACAACTCTCTTCCACAAGGCGCGATCCTGAGCATCGGCCTTAAGCTGTTGCCAGGACTTGTTTATTCCTGTGGCCTCCTGCTCAACTGCTCGTTTCCATGTGCTACATGGCCGACCAACCCGACGTCTTCCTTTGGTTTCCTCAAAGTGTGACCGATCCACTGTCACTTCCGCCTTTGAATCTCAATGCCTATTTTAGTCTGTCCAGTTGTACTCCAAAGTTCGTTGTTGGAGATCACTTATGGCCAGAATATTCCTAAAATGCGTCGAAGGCATTGGTTCACGTAAGCTAGCAGTTTCTTGGTAAGTCGAGCTGTCACTTTCCACGTAGTACAACCATACAACACGGATTTGACGCATGCGTCAAAAACTCGCAAGTTCGTGCGAAGGGAGATCTCTTAATCTCCAGAAAGGCGAAAGAATACCGGAGGCCTGACGAGCTTTATTTAGACGAGCCTCAATATCCTTTTCGGCTCTGCCGTCCATGCTGACAATGCTTGCGAGATAACAAAAATCTTGCAACTCTTCCACATCAATCGGTGTGCTTGTGTTCGAACCAATAAGCATGTACTTGGTTTTACGCACATTTATTTTCAGTCCCGCCTCTTTGCATTTAGAATGCAACGAGCGAACATTTGACTCTAAGTCCGAACAGTTAGTGAACCCATATCCCCAAGGTAAGCCGCAGATTCTGCCTTGGTGGCCAGATCTTAAATGGCCTTTCTCTTGTCGCGTCTAACAGCCTTTTTAAGCTGTATATGAGCATCGCGGTAATTCTGCCTCAAGTTCTTTGGTTGACATCGGGCTGAGAGATGATTGCCAATTTTGCTTTTTTCCGTTCGCCAACCTGGTCCCATGTGTCTTGCGACACAAAGGATTTCTTACCGCTTTGCACATATCCCACAGATTCTTTAGCACTAGTTAGAAACGTGTTTCTGGTTGCCTCCCAATTGGCGTCCAGTAACCTCATTACATATCCGCCCAATGTGGATAAGTTTTCGCGTAGAATGGTGGTATACTCGCGATTTTTGTTGAGGTCTCTAAGTCTTGCGCTTCATTTGAAGAATTTGTGGTCTTCGGATAGCTGCTGTGCACAATCTCAAGCAGGCAACCATCAAGTGGTGATCGCTCCCCACGCCAACTCCACGCTTCGCACGCACATCGAGGAGACATCTTCTCCATCGGCGACTTATAGCCAAATGGCCGATCTGGTTCTGAGTAACACCATCAAGGGAAACCCAAGATGCTTTATGGTGACTCTTGTGTGGAAAAAAGGGTCCCTCCGATGATCATTTGCCGAGTACTACAAAACTCTACAAATAATTCGCCGTTTTCGGGTCTCTTAATCCAAGGACGTGACGCGTCGACCCAAGGGTCACCATGCTTCCCCATAACGTGTTCTACTCTAGTGTTGTCAGAGTCAACCTGGGCGTTCATATCTCCTGAGATGATAGTAATATCACCTCTTGGAACACGATCGAAGGTGGCACTCAGTTGGCTATAAAACTCCACTTTGTGACCAGGTGTTCCGGTATTAGGTGGTGCGTAGAACTGCAGAATTGTGACGTTTCTGACACTGGTCCTAAACCTGACGACAATAATCTTATCCGAGATCAGTTCTCAGCTGATGAGACTGTTTCTCGCTCTCAGTGTAAGGACGACCGCCACGCCATTTTTGGCTTCACTCTAAGGACCAACGTACAAAATGTTGTTTCTGCTCGAGGTTTGTTCTTCTCCTGATCCTGTCCACCTGACCTCGCTCAAGCCCAAGATTTGGATATTATAGTGCTCCATTTCACGGTCGATCACTGTTTGGCAGTGCAAGGACTGAGTGACCCCAGCCCTTCCCCCGTCTTTCAATGTTCGAACGTTCCAGAAGCCAATCAATAATTCACCATTTTCTGGGGGTACTTTCCTAATAGAATATTGTTCTGAGTGGATGTATAATGTTGTTGTTTACTATAACGGATAAGAATTGCTTCCATCGCCGCAACTGTTGTTCGAAGGATTCCGTAGACACCTCCTGTTCGTCAACTGTCTCTTAATTCATAATTTTAAATAACGACTCCATATCACCAAGTTAATTCCTCATCCTTCTTTTGTAAAGTCGCAATAGTCGTGCAATTATCTATGCGTGATAAAGTATCGGCTACTAAATTATTTTAACTAGAAATCTAGCAAATGTGCCAAAATGGTTTTGGTAAGAGCTGAGTTGCATTACTCCAAATATTGAGCTACAAGTTTTCTCCTTGACTTGGGCATGAATACTCTAAGAGAAATTCAACTTGCCTAGGTAGCTACTTGATTTGGTTAGTTAATTTTTTCTTTATTTAGGCACCGAATAAATGTAATTGTATTTTAACCATATTTTTACCAAAAACATTCCACTGTGTTCAATAATTAATTAAGCTCAAATCTTACATTTGTTTACATACATCAAAAAATTCATTAGGATGTAGGTACTACATGTATGTCAAAATTTGCATTGTGACTAATTTCGAGATGAAATCATCGCGTTCTATATTGCATGCATTGAGCAGCTCCGAAATTACATATGTACAAAGTACTCGCCCATCGCCAGCAAATATTGTTAAGTTAAAGTCATCATGTGTTTTATCTCGTGTAAATAAACACTTCCAAAGCAACAAATTTTAATCGTAATTTATTTGTGTCTTATCTGTCCTTCAGGACTATGGACATGGAATTATTAGTTTTGCCTTTTCAGCACGGAACACGCCCTTGTTTTTTTTTTGCATCGCAACTTATTGATGTCATTTATTTTTGATATACCCAAGCAGTGTGATAAGCAAAAAAAAACATTAAAAACCTAAGATTGCCCCAAGTTATGATTTCCGGGCATCCATCAAATATGTTGAAATTTTCGCACATTTATCTGCAGACCTTGACCGTACCTGCGGTAAAACTACCGGCGAATAATCAACCATCGATTCGTGCGCTGGCAGGTGATAATCTTGCATAATGGGCAAAAATGCAATTCCAAATTTTTTTTCCAGTAAGCTGCAATGTGGGGCGGGGAACAACTATCACGAATCAATTTTAACCGTAATTTCAGAGATCACAGTGCTATTCCGCAAATAAGCCTCTGCCTGCCTACCTGACGGAATAATGAATTTTGCTGACGGTGCAATCACCTTATCGTGCTCGATAAGCTCGCAATTCGAGGAAAACGATGGGAAATGAAATAAAAACAGCCGCATCGTCGTCGTCATACGGGGTCAAGTGTAATTGCACGGTTTTTTCCCCTCGCTGAGCACAACGGTACATAATAGTACCGCTTATATTCTCGAGGCCAGGTAATCCGCTCCGATTCGGAACTTAACAGTCTAATAAAATTGACTTCCTTTTTGGAAGTGCCGATTGACTACCGCACTTCCCATCGCACACTCTGATTTCCGATCACGTAAAAAAATATAAATTCTAGAACAAAAAAAAACCTGCGTTAATCGCAAATAGCATGAAAATTAACGGACAAAGCGTCACGATTGTTGATTGCTCTCACAAACAAAACCAAGGAAAAGAAAACAAAAAGATTTTCTCCATAAAAGGATCGAAGTCCCCGAACTAGCGACCCCGAGAAACGTCAAAAATCTCGTCGTTCCCCGGGTAAAAAAATGCAGAGATATCATCATCATCGACGAATTCCCACGTCCAATTGGAAATTTCCGAAGAAAAAATCAACTGAAGCGATGAATTTACTGTGCGAAAACATTCCCGAAATTTGTCACTACTTTATTTTAATAACAAAATGTTACCCAAAGCCATCTACAGCTGTAGAAAGCAATGTATTACCTCCTTGTTTCCGGACATTCCGCTGATAAACACTTTTAACACCATTTTCGTATTTTTCTTTTTATTGGGGCGACTTGAAAACTTTTGCGATTTTCAGAGAAAGCACGGAATGAAAGTGTCGCGATTTTCTTTGAATTTACACCTCGCACGATAGAAAACCAACTGAAACACGGAAAATTAATTTGCGGACACTTTGGCTTTTCTTCTTTTCGAGTTTTCCTTACTGCTGTGTGCTGCTGTACAAACGTGTGGAGAGAATTACGAAGTATTTGCAACATCGTGCCAAGCGGAGCAACATGTGCCAAGCGGAGCAACATGCTGCCAACGTACTCAACGAAGCCAAAAACAGTAATTATTGTAATAAAATTAATAATTATTATAAAACTCATAATTATTATGCAATTCGCACAATTAATTAAATTATGTAATGAAGTAAATCTAAATAAAACTGTCTAAATTTTAACAGCAGCATGTGCCAAGCGGAGCAACATATGGTGCGTGCCAAGCGTGCCATGACAGAACAAAAAAAACAACAAAATAACAAAACAATAATAAATATATAAAATTCTAAAAAATTAAAAACACAAATAGTATAGTTATTTCATTTATTTTAAGTTTTAGTTATTTTTAAATCCAAGAGACCAATCAATTAGTATTAGTATGGCATTCCAACCAGCCACAAAAAAAAAAATATGAAGGAATGTTATCCGTCCGGAATAAAGTTACGACGGCACGAAGGCCCATATTTCATATATCATCGCCTATATCAGGGCGCATTCCGGTGAATATTATCACGAAACCTGTTCCCATGCAACCCAGTTTTCCCAATTTGGATATTTCCAAAATTCGAGAGCATGTGCATGTACCACAGTCCAGCGCACAAAAAAGTTCAGAGGAATCCACTCTGATTCTCACGGAGGGAAAGTCCGCAATGATGCTGGTTCTATCGGCGATCGAGAAACTAGAAAAAAAACAATCGTTCGGAGTTCTGGCAGTAGGTGGGAAAGTCATGAATGTGGCAAGAGCAAGGCCGGATGTTGTTGCAAAAAATCGATTTTTGCAAAACTTCGTGGCAGTCGTAGTGCTGCAAAGAGGCAAGAAGTACCGAAAAGAAGATATAAAGGAATTGAGGTACAAGCGAATAGTGATGCTCTTCGATCCAGATGAAGATGGATCTCACATTAAGGGCTTAATTGTAAATGCCATCTACACCTACTGGCCAGGGCTACTAGAACATGGGTTTGTTCAGGAGATAATAGTTCCAGCCGCCGTAGCGAACAAAGGTTCGTTCCAACGAAGAAATAATTTTCAATTCGTTGCCGGAGCTCGCAAATTGGGAAGCCGACAACGTGGTAAATGCACACTCGACTCACCGAATCAAAAGTCTTTGCGAGTTCTCCACCAGCCAGATGGTGCAATATTTGGGCGACGAACATCGCCTGATAACTATCACCCTTGGAAATACTAGAGACAGGGAAGCCATCAACATGGCGTTTGGGGACAACAAACAACATTTTAAAAAACGCGTAGAATGCTTTATCGCGTACAGGAACCACGGAAGTGCCATCAGGATGGGGCAGGACCACGTCGGGTCAAATAACATCAACTTAATAGAATCGACTGGATTCTGCGGTACGCGATACGAAGGCGGCAGAGACCACCCCAGCTCCCGTTATATATGTGTCGTGCTTGGTGCGTTAGCGCGTCACATATTTCGAAGAGAATCCAACGGTGAGTGTGACGAGTCACCCCTCTATTGGTGTGTAGTTCCCATGCTGCTCGTGAATGGGTCAACAGCCATTGCAGCAGGTTGGAGTTCGCGTATACCCAAATTCAAGCTGCAAGACGTAATTAACAACTTAAGGTTGTTGATGAAAAACACGAACCCTTTGGATATGCGTCCATTCTATCGAGACTTCTTCGAGCTAGAATAGTCTAGACACACACCCGAAAACATCCCAGCAGAAACTTCGAGAACTGGGATATTTAGTATAAATACACACCACTTCCAGGTAGCAGTCAGTCAGTTCAGAAACATCTGCGAGAGAACGTGAACCGGCACAAGAATGCGATATCAGTGGTGCCGTATAGTAAGAATTAAATTAAAAGTGCGAATTAAAGTGAAACGTGCGAATAAATAAATTATCCTTTATTTTTAAACGAATTGTGTTTTTCTTGAAATCCCGGCGAACCTCTACCTCGCAACAATACGTCTTATTTGCAAGTATTATCCGTCGTTTAATTTCGTCTGTTTCATTACCGTCCTTTGCTAGATTAACCCCAAGATATATAAAATTGTTCACACTCAAATTATATTCCACAATTGTTATGTTTTGTCTGATAGGCGCTCTCCTTCTTGTTTCCGTCATTACTTTTGTTTTGTTTTCGTCAATGCGCAACCCGACTTCTTTTGCGGCGGAGCCAAGATTGACAAATACCTCCTTAGCACTAAGGAAGGATCTTGGTAGTATGTTAATGTCGTCAGCGTATGCTACTAGTTGGGTGGACTTGAATAGTAGTGTCCCGTTGGTGTCGACTGGGATTTTTCGGACGACATACTCTAGAGCCAAGTTGAAAAGCATAGGGGCTAGACCATCTCCCTGCTTTAAACCACATTCCGTTCGAAAGCTGGTTGTGGAATCGGTTTGTATTCTCACTTGGGATTCAGTGTTCGTCATTGTGAATCTTGTTAGTCTAGACTAGTTTTTGAGGAATTCCAAAGTCAAGCATGATTTGGTACAGTACGCTCCTGTCGTATGCTTGTTTAAAATCTACGAAGATTTGGTGCACGTCTGTGTTATATTCCCAGCATTTCTCAAGCACCTGTTTCACCGAAAATATCTGGTCTGTTGTAGATCGTCCGATTCTGAATCCGCCTTGGTATTCGCCAATTATTTAATTAGTATAGGGCTTAAGACGACGTTCAATTATTTTTGTCAGCATTTTATACTACACAACAATGATATTCCTCTGTAATTCTCACAGTAGAGTTTGTCTCCTTTCTTGTAAATTGGACATATAATGCTTTTTCACCAATCGTCGGGTATGATTTCCTCTGTCCAAATTTTGCATATCATGTTGTGCAGTATTTCTGCGACACAATTTCCACCGTTTTTCAGAAGTTCAACTGGTATTTCGTCAATTCCCGGCGCTTGTTTGGCCACATAGGGCTGCTTTGATTTCAGCAAGCGTGGGTAGTGTCGATGATGGCTCATCTTCGTCAGTTGAGGCTTCAATTGAAATGTTGTCTGTCGTGATCGGTGCTAATGGGGTGGGATTCAAAAGATGTTCAAAGTAGGAAGCCCATCTCCTTTTAATTTCTTGTGTGTCGCTGATGATGTTGCCCTCTGCGTCTTTGCAGAGACTGGTTTTTGGCTTATATCCCTTTTTTAAGTCTTTTACTATTGCGTATGCGTCCCGCATTTTATTTTTTCTCATGTCGTCGTCCATTTTTTGTATTTTGTCATTGTGGTACTTCCTTTGTTTTCGTCTGCAGGTCTTTTTCTTTTTTCAACCACATCGAAATATTACCTAAAATGCTGATATACCTACCTTATCCGAAATTGAGAAAAAACGGGAAAACGATACGTTGCGAAAAGCTATTATCTTAATAATAATAATTATTATTAGGTACATATACTTTTTTTTTAACTAATCGGATGGAAATCTTTTTTATTTTGTGGAAATATTTCGTAAAAGTTGTTTTTAAATTAAGTAATTCAAGTAAAAAACAATAAGAATAACAAAAAAAAACTGAAAACATTTCTTCATTGTTTCATTAAATCTAAAAAAAAAGATCGAATTAATGTCCCTGACATTCTCGGTTCTCGATTAGATTCTTTTCGTGGATTGACTTTTGTAGTATCTTGCTGATTGCTTTCTTCGTTATGTTCATCAGATGGAGTTGTAGCTGGAGTAATTTCTGTTTTAGTTGGTTCGGTTATTTGTTCCACGACAATAGCTGATTCCTAAACTATTTTCTCAACAGCAGGAACGGTAGCAGCAACTGTCTGTGATTCCGCAGGAACTATTACTACTTCGGCCGATGTTGTGCTTGCTTCGGCCGAAACTGTGACAGCAACATCATTTTGTAAACTATAAAAAAAGGTTGAGAAATTAAAACACGAAAATTATAACAGCAATTTCCACGAAATATACGTTACCGAAAGCATTATTTAATAGCCTTCTTCATCCTCGGTTGGTGTTTACTGCAGGAGAAGAAAATGATACATCGCTATCTGGCAGCTCGAGGGGCTGCGGCCGGTTCGGGATTGCTTCTCGTCCATCCGTTTCGTTCGCTTTAGCGACACAACACGTCCTGGCACGCACTACTTATGGCGGACGACAACTAGTCCAGCAAACCTATAGGAGCTATGAATCACCTATTAGCTCGCTACCTGAATGCAGTAACCACATTACTTACCTGCAGTTGTTCTGATGAGTGTTTATAGCTCTCATAAGTTCGAAGGAGAGAAACTATTATAATATAAATATTTGTATGGGAGGGGGTAGAAGGAGTGCAGCGAAGCTGATAATTTAGTGTTTATTGCAATTATTAAGTGACGAATTCTGGCAAAATTTTAAGTTTGGAATTTTTCTAGTTTTACTAGAAATCGATATAATGCATTTACCAAATTATGCATTTGTATGGGAGGGGGTAGAAGGAGTATACGGATCAAAACTAAATTGTATGTCATTAATGTTATTTCTATTATAATTCTTTCAACAAAACTTCAGGTCGATATCTTTGACAGTTTCGAAGAAAAATAATTTAATTAAAATTTCAAAATTTCGTGAAATTTGTATGGGAGGGTGTAGAAGGAGTGAGGTGAAGTTGATGATTTTTTTAAAACTGATTGAAATTATAATGAAATTAACACTGATAAAAATTTGTTCATTCATCTTTGCTAGTTTCAATGAAAATCGAATAAGTACATTTTTGAAAATTGTACAAATGTATGGGAGGGGGTAGAAGGAGTGAGGGGGTAGAAGGAGTGAGGGGATCGGATCAATATTTTGTACTGTTAATGACATTTGTATTAGTATACTGTGGCTTAAATTTCAAGCTGATACCTTAACTAATTTCGAAGAAAAATAAATTTCGAAATTTCATGAAATTTGTATAGGAGGGGATAGAAGGAGTGGGGGGACTTAGCCCGTTCACGAACTTAAAGTTACTTTTCACTAAAAATGACACACAACAAATTTCAGCACGATACCTCAAAGCGTTCGAGAGTTATGTTGTAGACAGACGGACAGTCACTCGGAATCGAGGTTTTTGACCGACAACAAATATTTCTGTACCCTTGGCGGCTTTGTGCGAGCATTATTTCTTAGTGTTACAAACAGTAAGACAAACACAATATACTCTCAGATTTCATCTAGAGTATAAAAACACTTTCAAGTACTCGTATTGTTTTTTCAATGATGAGTAAAACTTATGCTATCAATCGACAAACAGTTGCCCAATATGGAAAAGTTCTTCTCAACAGTCACATGGTAGATAATAGCACATCAACTAAGAACAAAGCTGGTTGGACTATACCCATCCAACCAGCTTAGGGTAAGCATCTGATCGGCGTCATTAGGCGATGCCCAGTGTTGTAACTATAATTTACACATCAATTGTGTACATCATACCTCTACGTGGTAGTCACCGGGTACTAGTTTTGTCCATCCGGACTTGACTTGCTGAACTGTTGGCCGTGAGTTCTAGTGAAACAGAAAAATTCTAGCACTATAATATGGCCCTCCAAGTTGAAGGTTGGGCTCATCCTCGGAAAAACCAAACTTGTTTCGAAACCTGAAGCACCACCTCGGACTGGATTGATTCAACGGCAACGACCAAGCAAACGAAAAATGGATTATTCCTTTGGATCTTGGAACCTGTGATTCCTGTACAGAGCAGGAGCAGGAGAGTGCTTCTGGAATAGGCAGCCAAATACAATATAAACATAATTGTACTCCAAGCAATTAAATTGTTAGGTAGCGAGATTTTAGTAATCATTAGATCGCACAGAATTTTCAAAAGTGAGAAATCATCGGGAAGCCGGGAGTTTGGAATTGCGTTTATCGTCGACAACAATTTTAAACACCAGGTCACCAACTTCAAACCCTTCAATGAACAATTGTCTGCAATCCGCATCAAAACAAGTTTTTTTAATGTTTGGCTTATTAATGTTCACGCCCCAACAGAAGACAAAGACGATGAAGTTAAAGACGATTTCTACAAAAACCTTAGAATGAACATTCGACTCCCTTCCGTCGAACAGTATTAAAATAGTATTAGGTGACCTTAACGCGAAAATGGGCAAAGAAGAAACTTACATAGGGACAATTGGAAGGCTCCATGATATTAGTAACGACGCCAGAGGCTGACGGATTTCGCCAGCAGCAAAAGTCTTATTGTAAGCTCGACATGCTTACCGCACCGTGGCATTGATAAGAGAACGTGAGCATCACCCGACGGAAGAACATTCAATCAAATATACCACGTTCTAATAGAGAAAAGGAAGGCCTCCTGCATTCTCGACGTGCGTACATGTCGAGGGGCTAATTGCGACACAGATCAATATTTGGTAAAAGCTAAGTTACGATGTCGAATCCCAAACAAAGGACACCCAAGAAAACTACCGTTTCCTAAATTCGACATTGGAAAACTCAAAGAGGAGAAATAAGTAGCGGAATATGTATCAGCCTTGGAGAGGCACTTCGCGACAATGCTGAACACCACCGCCAGCAAGCCAATAGAAGAAATGTGGCAAAAAACAAAATATGCAGACAAAATATGCAGACAAAAAAAAAACGGAAGTACAATAATGACGAAATTAAAAACATGGACGAACATTTTAAATTACACAACACAAGAGCCACGTATTCCCTTGTTAAAAGGATGAAAGAGGAATACAAACCGAACTTTATAAGTAACGCGGAAGAATTAAAACTAAGATGGGCGCAACACTTTGAACACCTTCATAATCCGAGCCCATCACTCGCACGAACAGCAGCAGCAGTTACAATAGCAGGTATAACTGATGTAACAGCTGATGGATGATCCGCTTTGAGTCCTCCCACACTCGAAGAAGTAAAAACAGCCCTGAGGAACCACCCAAACAACAAAGCGCCGGGCACTGATCAAGTCCCAGCTGAGCTTCTAAGATCCGGCGACATCTGCATAGCGCATCATCTGCTACATAGATAAGTCACGGACATATGGACACAGACACTTCCTGAAGATTGGCGCAAGAGCATCATATGTCCAATTTATAAAAAAGGTGAGAAACTCTGCTGCGAAAACTACCGAGGAATATCTCAGTTGTGTACGTCTTATAAAATCTTGATGAAAATTCTGGAAAAAAAGAATTAAGCCCAATGCTGACAAAGTAATTGGTGAATACCAACGCGGATTTAGAACACGGACCAGATATTCTCAGTTAAACAGGTGCTGTTAAAGTGCTGGGAATATAATATTGATATGCACCAGATATTTGTTGACTTCAAGCAAGCATATGACAGTATCGACAGGCGCGTACTATATAAAATCGTGTTAGAGTTTGGAGTCCCACCAAAACTGGTTCGGCTTACAAGAATGATCGAGGAAAAGGAGAAAATTCAAATTTCGGACAAAATTTCCCGCGCAATCGCTGTACATGCATTGTCCAAACTCTATTAGGAGAGAAGTATTAGTGTGTATCGAGTATCTCTGCTCTGGACTAGAGTTAGTGTATTCGAACCGGCCACTCTTCTGATCATCTCGACTTTAGCCACCGAGCCGTTTTAGTCGAGCTGAAAAAATATTTTTAGATTACTTTTGATGTAGGAGTGAATTAACAGAAAATAGTCAAGTCGAAAAACAATCTCAGGAAAGGGTTAAGGTCAATAATTCCAATACATTGCAGATAAACCTTATTCACATGTTTTTTTTACTGAAACGTCTGCGAGCATAAATTTCAAGCTAAGACTTAGAGGTCACCTTTCAATGCTAAGTTTACGCAGTCATAACAATATACGGAACAAAAAAACAAGGCTCAAGGAGGAAGTTATGGTTGAACTACTCCAATATGACACATAAATCCAAAACCTATGCAACTACTATAAACCCAACAAATTCAAATATTTATTGCTAATGGCATAACTTTAACAACGGCAGTACCACACAGTGGACATAGAAATCCTGGATCGACCATAATATTTCCTTCTAAACAATAATAACAAAAAATATGACCGCAGCCCATATGATGCGGCAATGTTGGGCGATCCTCGCAATAAGCACATATCGTATTCAAGGTCATCACAGGTTTAACAATACCGGAACTTTTCAGTTTGCTCGATTTACCAAAAAAGCTTTTAACATTTCGTTGTATTTTCTTATAATTGATCAATGGCAACATAATCATCAGAAGTTCCTAAAAATAAAATAATAACATCCTTTAGTGCTTGCTTCTTCCGTGATTCAACAAATTCTAACTCATACCATAAATCCATTCCAAATCAATTCTCTTGTAATATGACTGTAGCCAACATCGCGTCGACGACTTCTGTGCAATGTGATATAGTCAAGGCCGAGTAAAAAATCAACTAAAGTCGGTTTCTTTCCGGATTTCAAGAACCGAAAGAAATTTACCACCGACAAAACAAGTAATATATTCTCCGACCATGAAAGTACCGTGTTAATCCATTCGCGTGATGATAGCCGTTGTTCGGCATTGTCTTTTACATATTTCGGTAAAACCGTTAACAGGAAATGCAAACATAAACGGGATCGTGTTAAATCATCTTTATCGTAGCAAATTAAAAGTAACTGTTGACCAAATGATGCAAACTGTCGACCGATGGAGCCTAACCAAACGGTTGATTGTAAAAGTAACTCGAATTCGGGCTGGAAACGAGCAAGCAGCGATGGCTGAAAAAAGAGATGATTTGTAAGTACATATTTTATTACAGGTTACAGGTTTGCTGTAGCTTATTTAGTATTGAATTTCTTTGCACGATTAAAGCGAACATGAAGAATGGAAATAGGTTTCATCAGAAATTATTCTGAAATGTTGGTCGATATTCGTCCGGAATTTTAAGATTTCCACATTCGAATGAAAACAAATCAATTGGTAGTGCGTTTCAATTTCGTATTACAGTGAATCTCGGGTTTTCATAGTGCCATCAGACATTGTTTGGACACCGGACATAGAATCTAAAAATTTGCAATTGGGTGAATGATCGAACATGCAACATAATCATATTTAAGTAAAGCATATCCGATCATTCTTCCCAACGTGCATTCTGACATGTAAATAGGTGAACGATCGAGCATAAAAGCAAATTATGAATATGTCAGCATTTTACGCACATGAATAATGCTCGATTATGTCGATAATAGCAAAACCGGAAAATTGGCACCGGGAATGAAGCAAAAAGTCCGAAGGTGCGAACTAAAACAAATAGAAAAAAAATTACCGAGAAGCTCTGTACTGTTGAAAAAAGTTGTTCTCTCAGAATCCTTACAATGTCCTTATCGAATTGCAAAGCATCGAACTAGAAACAAATTAATTATTGGTAATTAGTTAAGAACTTATTTCAATATTGGAAAGAGGACTTAACCTGATTGACTCGAGCCACGAAATTACTTTTAGTCGTCATATCGACCGTCAATGTTTTCTCGATTCAAAAAACCGCTGATATCATTTATAAATTGTGTAAATTTTTTAAAAACTTTCTTTTATTTAAGGAATGAAATTACTATCCGCGCACTTGTCACTTCAAAATTCCAAACACAATTCAAGAAAAACAAATTTAACCCTTGAATGCATAATGTTACGTCAATCAACAAGAGCAGGGGACCACGTAGATAAGATATATTTTTTTTAAGTAAATTGTTAATTGAATCTTCTTTTTCACAGAGCTTGTAGTCCAATTATTTATATGAACCCCCGTCGTGTTTCTATTAAATCGCAATTTTTCAGAAATTATACAGTACCAGCTGTCGCTCTCGTTTTGAAAGAGTGATGATAACTCGGCTCAGTGGTCAAACTCAACATAAGGAGAAAAAGTATGTTCTTATTAGAGTTATTATATGAAGAAGAAAGAACACGGCACCTTAGAGAGTTACTTGTATTTTGGTAAATGTTTTCACAGTACACTTCGAAAGGGAATCTATGTATGCGTCCTTCGTGTCCGTGTAACTTTTAAGTGGTCTTATTTCGCAATTATCTTTTATTTGCAGTACTTTTAAGTGCTGAAAATTTCATTTGTTAGGTTTTACGTATTAATAAACAGTTTGCAATCAAATTTTTTTACTCATTGCATGCGAGTACATAGGTGAGCGCTTTTTTCAATTGAACGAAAAAGCTGGTTATCACCACCATTGACCTATTTAGACAAACACACAGATTAGTCGGTTAGTAGCGTTGCACTATAAGTCGCCACAGGTCTGATGTCAGTGTCTTCAAACACAGATACTTATCAATGATATTAGAAGAGGGCTCTTCTGTTCTCGAGTTTGACCACGGAGCCATTAATCGAGCTGTCACTTGTCGATATTTAAGAAATCAACGAGTCACAGCTCGTACCGAAAAGATGATAAAATCTTGTGATCTCACCAAAAATGACTTGAATTCTCGGAATCTTAAATTTGTACATATATTTTTTTTTTTATTTTATTATTGTAACTTTCATGCGTTAAAAAATAAAAATCTAGCATTTGGGAAACAAGTCGAGGAAACAAGAACAACTTACATAAAATACAAATTTTAGAAAAATTTTGCTTATATCAAATAATTTGTCTAATCTAGACTTTTCATTTAGCTCAACTTATCATTTTCTCTGTCGTGAATCATTTAGAAAATTTGCAGATATTCATGCGTTAGAGGGTTCAACTGAAAACTGTCATTTAACTGTCAAATATCACAGGGCTACCACCAATCCAAATAAAAAAAATAAAGGGCCGAAAAAGTGAAAACTGAGACAAGTTTGTCATTTTCACGATTTTCATAAACAAAATCTTGAATGAAAAACAAAAAACGAACGAATCGAATTATTTTCCCACCGTAAATCTTGCAGCCAACTTTGACAATCAATCGTGTATAATGAGTTCACCATCGGTCAAGCATCAGCAGAGTGAGCTTGCTTTGAAGCAGCGTAAAACCAAAACAACGATGGCTGCGAAATCATCTGACACTCGCTCCGAGCTAGCCGAATTAATAAAAAGGAAATCGGAGATTTCGGTGAGTTTTCATGGTTTCAATGCAGGGTCCTACCATCGCTATAAGTACTTTAATCATACTCTAGGAAAAATCTGAGAGTACATTGTGTTCGTCTTATTGTTGTAACGCTAAGAAATAATGTTCGCCCAGAACCGCCAAGGGTACAGAAAAATTTGTTGTCGCTCAAAAACCTCGATTCCGATTAACCGTCTATCTGTCCGTCTGCCTGTCTGTCCGTCTGTCTACAACATAACGGTCGAACGCTTTGACCTATCTTGCTGAAATTTGTTTTGTAATTTTTAGCAAAAACTAAGTTCGTGAACGGGCTACATCCCCCACTCCTTTAACCTCCTCCCACGCAAATTTCAAAATTTTCAGAAATTGATTTTTCTTCCACATTAAGCAATCGACTTGGAATTTGGGTCGAAGTATAATGATGTACATTATGAGCATAAAGTACCCATTCAACCAGCTGCTGCAAACAAACTAATTTTAATTACAAATTTTCGGTATTTTATGGTCACAGTGTATATATCATTAACATCACAAAATATTGATCCGATCCCCTCACTCCTACCCCTACAAATGCACAATTTTGAAAAATTATTTTTTTCGATTTTCATTGAAATTAGCAAAGCTGAAAAGACTAATTTTTGCCAGAATCAACTTCCCACTCCATCCCATACAAATTTCACGAAATTTTGAAATTTCAATTAAATTATTTTTCGGCGAAACTGCCAAAGCTATCGACATGAAATTTTGCGGAAAGTATAACAATGCAAATACCATTAACGTCGAAAAAATTGTTTTGACTCGTCTACTCCTTCTACCCCCTTCCATACAAATGAGTTATTTAGGTAAATGCATTTTATCGATTTCCATTAAAACTAGAAAAAATACAAACTTAAAATTTTGCCGGAATTCGTTCCTTAATAATTGTAATAAATGCTAAAAGAAATTATCAGCTTCGCTTCACTCCTTCTACACCCTCCAAAATAAATATCTATATCATAAATTCAATACATGCATTTCTCCTTCGCTTTACGCCCAATCATAATTCTGTTATGTTTTTTGAATTGAGTTTGAAATCGAACTCCGGATTAGAACTAACCTAAACTGTTTTTTTTCCGGGTTCTACCATTCAGGAACAACTTGCGAATTTAGAAAGGCAAATCTATGCGTTCGAGGGCTCGTACTTGGAAGACACTCAACTTTATGGAAATATAATTCGCGGATGGGATCGATATTTGACGTCGAACAAGGGAACAAATTCGAAGGCGGATAAGAGGAATCGCAAATTCAAAGAGGCCGAACGCTTATTTTCAAAGTCGAGTATCACGTCGATGGCGATTTGTAATCGTGAGTATTTGTGGCGAAATTATGCATTAGATTAATTTTAAGAGATTTCTGATTCGGTGGATATGATGATTAATTTCTTTAGGTCTTAATTTTTCGTTAATATTTGGTTTAGTCTGTTTAGTCTAGCCGTCAAAGGATACACCGGGGCGATATTTGTTTTTCGAACTTCTCTATAATCTCTTGTCTTAAAAAGATTTCTAAGTTTTTTTTTTTTAAATTGGGTATGTAGCTGTATAATTAATAATATAAAAATCAAAATCAGACATTCGCATAAAATGTTGCTATTTTCGTTTGCAAGAATAAGATAAATTTGCATAAGAAGGCAAAGAAAGTTTTTGGAAGAGCTAGTCAGGCTAAATGAGAATACACTTTCGTAACAGGGAATTGAAATTCGAAATTTGCCGAATTTTATAATAAATTTTCATACAGAAAAAAAAATTAGAATCTCAGATTTTAAGCTCAAGTTTGAAACAGTCGCGATTTAGAGATATACTACATTTAATATTTTCTATCTCTAGCCGATCGGAACAGTGAATCGGAATCGATAACCAATGAAGATTCAAGCGACAATCAAATCGGACCGATGTCCAATCATAACACAACGACTGCCCATGACGGAGCAACATCAATTAAAAGTACAGGAAAAGACGATAAAGATGGTACGTAGATTTATAGCGGTTTTATTATTATTATATTTGTTTAATGAAATATTCGCTCTTTTAGATCGTCCAAGTACGCCATCGAATGACACGAACAATAAAGATTCAGGAACGCCCAGTAGCAGTGCAAAACACAAACTAAGCAATAATTCGGCTAAGAAGGGTGGTAATTTAAGTAAAAAGATAAGACATCGTTGAAAAATTTATAATATACAAAAAAAATTCAATTAAATCGTAAGTGATTTTTTTAATTGTATAAAACAAATCCTAGTTTTTTATCAAGAAAGAAATCTGTGTCCACGTTTACATCGGTATTAGCACGATTCGTACTAGCGCTTAATACGAATACGGTATGAACGCAACAATCATCCTCTATTAGGGACGATCCCCCAGATAGGAAGAGATAGTTTCTGCTATTCGGTCAAAGGCGGGAAGGAAAGCACCAGGTATAGACAGACTACCAACCGAACTCCTCAAAGCGGACCCGGAAATAACAGCCGATATACTCTTCCCACTCTTTACTGAGATGTGGAATGAAGGAAGATATCCGACAGAATAGAAGGAGGGCGTCATTGTGAAAATTCCGAAGATGGGCGATCTTCGGGATTGTGGCAATTGGCGTGGTATATGTCTACTTACTGCCGTATTGAAAATTATGGCTGAGGTAATTCTCAATAGGATTAGTGATGTTGTGGAGAGCACTCTTGACGTTTATCAGGCTGGATTCCGTAAAGGGTCGTCTTGTACCGACCACACAAATACCCTACTGATAATATGGAGCAGTGAGCCGAAATGGGCTCGCCACTACATCTCATGTTTGTGGACTTCGAGAAGGCTTTCGACAGCGTTAAGCGAGATTACATATGGAATGCTTTGCGTCGGAGAGGTATTCCAGATAAGGTCATAGCCTATGATTAAATAATCCTACGAAGGTGCCAGGGAACGCATCTTACATAGAGGAGAGCTGTCCGAGAGCTTTCCTGTGCGAACAAGTGTCAGACAAGGCTGCATATTATCACCAGCCCTGTTTCTGGTGGTAATAAATCACATCTAGAAAGCTGCACTGGAAGGTGGGGAAGGTAAAGGACTTCAATGGAGACTATTAACATCTTAACTCACCCTGATTATGCTGATGACTTGTGTTTGCTTGTACATAACCGTTCGGCCTTAGAGTTCGCTCGTTGCTTTCTAAATGCAAAGAGGTGGGATTGAAAATAAATGTGCGTAAAACCAAGTACATGCACATGGGTTCGAACGCAAGCACACCGATGGTCCTTAATGGACAAAATGTTGAAGAGGTTCAAGATTTTTGTTATCTTTGAAGCATTGTCAGCATGGATGGCGGAGCCGAAAAGGATATTGAGGCTCCTCTAAAAAAAGCTCGTCAGGCCTTTCTCCTTTCTGGGCGTTTAGAGAGATCTCTCTTCGCACGAAGCTGCGAGTTTTTGACGCATACGTGCTATGTGGTTGTACTACGTGGAAAGTGACCGTTCGATTTACCAAGAAACTGCAAACTTTCGTGAACCATTTTTGGAATATTCTGGCCAGAAGTAATCTCCAACGACGAACTTTGGAAAACTACTGGACAAACTAAAATAGGCAGCTAAAGGCCGAGGCTCAGGATCACGCCTTGTGGAAGAGAGTTATTTCTGTCCTACGCCCCTATAGGGGGTCTTAACAGGAATTTGATTGATTGAAATTTATGCCGGCAAGAGTTCCATCATGAAGAAACACGCCAATCAGACAAAATCTAGCGATAGCAGACTATAACCTAGAAAACGTGGACAGCTTCATATATCTAGGATCCAATCTCTCCAAAGACAGAAATGAAATCAAAAGACGCATAATAGTAGCAAACAAGACATCAAGACAAGACTCGGTACTTCCAATTATAAAGACGTGCGTAGAAAAACGAAGCTGAGAATCTACGAAACCATAATATGACCTGTACTCTGCTATGTCAGTGAAACGTGGATGTTAATATAGGCATCAGAAAAATGGTTAATGCCGTCGAGAGGAAGGTATTACGGCGAATTCTCGGACCGGTGAGAGAACAAGACGAATGGAGAATTCGATGCAATCAGGAATTGTATTCAAAAGTCTCTACTCTCAAAATTCGAAAGCTACAGTGGGCTGGCCTCTTGCAACGAATGGAGGACAGAAGAATACCCAAAAAGGAAAGGCGGCATGCCAGTCGGGAAACCAAGAAAACGCTGGGAGGATTCAATCGACGAAGATAGCAAATCGCTTTTGAAATTTTAAACATGGAGGACGCGGTCATTGGACCGAGAAAATTGGAGTCGAAGCTTAGAGGAGGCCAAGGTCCGACTTGGCTTGTAGCGCCATGGATGATGATGAAGAGTTCCATAGTTGAGTCAGAGATACCAAGAAGTTACCTGTAGAACGTCCAGAACGGAATCCGTATAATATAATATAATAATATAATATTTTATATTTATAATATTGAGATCAGTATATCTATGTATAAAAACCAAATCAATGAAACCAAAAGCCACCGACATTCACGTATCAAAAAAAAAACATTGTCTGACAAAATAAATTGTTTTGAAATGTTTAAAGCAATTAACATGCTGACTTTGAAATCGGTCTCTACGGCTCAAATTCTTCGTTAGATGTTTTTAAATATATTTTCTGCGTTTTTCTGTTGTTTGTTCACTTATCCAATCGTCTTATAAATGTAATTACATAATAACTACAAGGATCATAAAAACAAACATGTGTGTAATATTCCTGTAAAAAAAATACCGCAGATCGAAAATAATTGCCTTATATGTGATATATTTCCTCTCCAATTATTATTTATTTTACAGAAGAAGTGGAACTGTTTCATTTTTACATCGTTTGCCCATTTTATTTCGAATATTTTTTTATGGCCAGTAGCAACTAAAATTCCTACAGTCCAGAGTATGTGAGGTTACACACAATCTCAGTAACAATAAGTAAATAAGCACAGTTCGTTAAGATCTTACTTTTTATAAATCTCTTAAGTAACCGTTTGTGATTATTGTATACATATTTCGCAAACGACTTATTTGCTGACGTAACTTCTTATAATTTTACCATGTAAGACTACAGACTCTATTGTCTATTAATAATAATAATTAATAATTTTTGATCTTGTGATGAGCCGCGATAAATGGTTAACTGTTAAAAACGATATATGTACGTACTTTTTGCCGTTTAATCGTATTCTTATCTGACATATTACATATTTGAATATTATCTTCGACTAACAAAAAATCTACATTAATTTCGCATTTGAAATAAAACGTAGAAAACGATAAGTCCATAGCGACCTTCGCTGTTTTGAGGCATAGAAACATAAAAGATTTTTCAATAGCAATAATTCAATTTTTATCATCAAACTTCGCAATAAACCTCAAATCTTAAACTTATGTGTACGTCAAAAGGACGCCAACTATATCCGCATCAATATTTCAACTGAATGATTTCCGTGCTGCAGTCCTAATTGATAAAGAATGAAATTTCCAATACATGAAAAAACTTTATTTATAAACTAAAATCTATATTCTTCAAATAAAAAAAAATGTATAAGGTAAAATTAAAACATCAACAAATATATAACAAATATTTAATATGAACAATAATCTTGAGAAACTAGATTGTATACATTTTGTATGCACGCTGCAAACGTTGCGATAAAAAGCAATTTTATTGTTGTTGTTATTCTTGATTTTGTAACTGATCACACGTAATTCATTTTCATTATTTTTATTCTGATTTCTTATGAATCACAAAGCGATTAGCTAATCCCTTTTGTTCGACAAAATTATGTGTTATTTTTTTAGCTAATCGATCGGCTTGTTTGTTCGTCTTTCTACGTGTTATGATTTTTTTTATTTGCCAGTTAGTTTTTCGAGAATAATAATTGCAATGCTAAAAGCTTTTTGGCTAATATGACTAGAATATGGATAAATTGTATGGATAGCAAGCAATCACTTGAATATTCCCGTTTCGTATTTAGCGATCAATTACGGTTTTCAAAATGCTTAAACTATAACGCTCCAATCTATCGATAATCTGATGACTGTTCTAAACATTAGTTTAGAGAGTATAGAGTTATGTATACAAAATATATATATTAATTTTTTGCATATAAAATCCAACAAATCTCACTTAATTCTACAAAATATAGTTTCGAATGAAATTAATTTTTGTTCAAATTAGCCATGATAATGAGTTTTTTTTTAATTTCCAAATCAGAGATTTATTAACATATAATACCCCATGTAATTTTTTTACTGCAATAATTTTTGTTAGTCTTTTGTTTACATAAATTAAAAAAAAAGAAAAACATAAAAACATGAAATATTCCACAAAATTTCAAAACAAATTATCCAAATATTTACATATATAAATCAATTATTCTCAAAGTTGTACTCAACTATATTTGTTTAAATACTATTTACCTCTAATCTAGGCCTCAGTGAACAGTAAAACTCCCGTATGCAATTGAATTTAAGCAATACCGCCTGCACCGGAACAGCGAATTAAATTCACACTCTTTCTACTCAAAACATTTTTGAGTGCTTCTAAAGTTTTCAAACAAATTACAACACAACAGCCATTCGCTACACCTTCCGTTGGACTTTTACAAGTGCACGATGAAGATTTTCCAAGCTTTTTAAATGATTTTTTCGAATTTCCGCCACCACCGCCTCCTCCTCCTCCTCCCGCACAACACGACGATAATTTCGGTGATTTATTTTCATTCGTTGACGATTTCGATGTGATGCAGCAAGATCCTTTTGATGCAACAATATTTTCTAAAAGCATTGCAACATCATCGACTTTCTTGTCAGCTTCGGATTTCGGTGAACAACAATCGGTTTGTGGATCGTTTCGTGGTTGCTGTTGCTGTGTGGTGCAACATGACTTGTTCGAATAACAGTCGGGTGGTGGATCGTTTCGTGGCTGGGGCGTACAACATGACCTCGCAGAATTGATAGTTTGCCGCTGATGCTGAGGCGATTGCTGTTGTACCTTGGCTTTTGAACAAGGACTGTCTTGACCACATCCACCTTGGCAGCCCATTTCCTTATCACATTTGCAATTCGTACAACGACATATATCAGCATCGGCTGTGATATCTTTCAGAGTCTTATTAACGTTGTAATTGTTCGAGGGCTTAACAAAAATTGAATCGGTCGGAACCATTGTCATGCCGCTATCCGATCCAATATCATTTAGAATGCCGCCCGGCAATTGTAATGTGTTTTCAGCGTTTTCATATTGTTGCGCCATCATAATTTTCTGCGAATTATCAATTGACATAAGTAATTCGTTGAGTAACGATTCGGTTTCGAGATCTTGATCGTTTCCTTCGGTATTTTGCGTAGCTTCATTTAATAAATCTTCAATACTTGTTGTTTCATCGTTACTGAAGATTTCTTGAATGGATGAGGCTTGTGATTGTATCGATTGCGGTTCGCTTGAATCCAGAGAGAATAAATCGTGTATGTGACAATTCGGTTGATAACTGTTACAGTCTCGATCCACTTCCATTGAAGTTGTTGTCGCAGTCGGTGCAATGAAATTGTTTTCCGGCGTACTGGTTTTGGTTTGTAGATCAACAAATGTAGTGATGCCGGTTGGTAGGGCAATACATGCCGGCGTTACAGGTGCGGTCGGTATTAGAGGCTTCGATGCTAGTACGGCAACATCGACCCATGGTGCAGGAATTTCCACTTCCGAAGCCATAGCCAATTGTAGAGCTTGTGAAGTTTCGGGTAAAGTTATACGTTCTTTTAGGGCAATTGCTTCTCGTGCCGGTGGAACATATGCGATGTTATTCTGGATATTTTGAATCGAAATTCCTTCCTGCTCGATTTTAATGTCCATCGTATAGGTGGGCACCTGATTCAATTCGCTAATGTTCATATACTCAGAATCTGTTTCATTGAGGTTAGCAGCTGAAAAACTGTCGTCCTTGTTGTAGTCACTGCTGTTTTCGTTTTCACTCTGTGACGAGTTCCCTTGACTCGATAGTTTTGTTTTCTTGCCTGTCGAGTGCTTGTAATGTGTTCTTGTATGCGACTTTAGACTATGTGAAGTGCTAAATGCTTTTTGACAACTTGTTTCTTGGCAAGGATACGGCCGTTCACCGGTATGGGTACGTGTGTGCGTTTTTAAGTGATGTGAGGCTGTGAATGCCTTGCCGCATCCGTTTTCCTGGCATCTGAAAGAGTTCCAAATTCAGAACAAAAGCGATCAAGAAATTAATAAAGGAATTTACTTGTACGGTCTTTCTTGCGTATGAGTTCGAGTATGTTTCTTTAAATCGCTGAGAGTAGTAAAGAATTTTTGGCACTGATTACAATCGAATGTCTCGCCATTATGCAGTCGTAAATGGGCTCTTAGTCTAGTATAATAATAGAAATTTTAAATTATATCAAATATATTGTATTGTGTATCACAAGTGACCACATTTACCTGTATCTGGTATTAAATGCCTTCTCACATCCTCCAACTGAACACTCATATGGCTTGACTTTGGTATGTACACGTATATGTATCTTCAAACTGTACGAAGTGAGGAAGGCCTTGCCACAGCCGTACTCTGGACATTTAAATCGATATTCGCCTATAGAATAAAATCTCAGTATTATAATTCCTTCCGAAATCTTATTTTAATATTTTTATATTACCTCGATGTGTCTTTAAATGGGTACGAAGATTTCCAATAGTGCTGTAACTTCTCGTGCAATTTTCGTAATTGCAGACATACCGAGCTAGTATATGCGGCTCCGAGCCCTATTGAAGTTCAAAGGTTTTAAATTCGAAACAAAAAGATTTGACTAGTCGAAAAGGTTCATTTTATACAGAAAAAAACACAAGCAGGATATAAAATTTCCATTCAGAAATCTAAATTCATTTAAACCTTGCCACATTCTCAATTAGTGAAATACTAAACAAATATATTTTAAAAACATAAAAGAATTATGATTGGGCGTGAAGCCCAATCATATGATACTCTAAATGAAATGAGAAAGAATTCAATGTACCGGAAATATGTCACCTCCAATTCTTTTAAATAATTAATAGTGACTTTTGTATGGGAGGTGGTAGAAGCAGAGGAGGAAGATTTGTAATTTTTGGATATGACACCTAATGTGGTATGCAAAATATTTCGTGCTGAATTTAAGGTTTGTAGCTTTCATTATTTTCAATTGGACATAGTTTTCCTGAAATTGAGGCAATTGTATGGGAGGTGGCAGAGAAAGTGGAGCGTTTAAAATGATTTTGAAACTGCTTATCATCATCCTTATCACCACGTTTTGATTCAATTTCAAATTCGGTAGTTCTAATATATTCGAAGAAGAAAGATATTTGTATGGGAGGGGGTAGAAGGAGTGAAGAGGAGCTGATAATTTTTTTTAGCATTTATTGCAATTATTAAAAAACAAATTCTAGCAAAATTTTAAGTTTGTATCTTTTCTCGTTTTAATGGAAATCGATATAATGCACTTAATAAAAATTGTACATTTGTATGGGAGGGGGTAGAAGGAGTGTACGGATCAAAACAAATTTTTTTCTCGCTATTGATATTTCTATTTTTATACTTTAAGCAAAATATGAAGTTGATAGCTTTAACAGTTTCGAAGAAAAATAATTTAGTTTAAATTTCAAAATTTGTTGAAATTTGTATGGGAGGGGGTAGAAGGAGTGAGGTGAAGTTGATAATTTTTTCAAAGCTGATTGGAATTATAATAAAATTAATTCTGACAAAAATTCGTTTTTATAACTTTGCTAGTTTCAATGAAAATCGAAAAACTGCTTTTATCAAAATTATGCATTTGTATGGGAGGGGGTAGAAGGAGTGATGGGATCGGATCAATATTCAGTCATATTAATGACATCTATATCATAATATTTTAACCCAAATTTCAAGTCGATAGCTTAAATACATTCAAAGAAAAATCAATTTTTAAAAATTTCGGAATTTCGTGAAATTTGTATGGGAGGGGGTAGAAGGAGGGGGGGGGATGTGGCCCGTAACGAACTTAAAATTACTTTTTTGCTAAAAATGACACACAACAAATTTCAGCACTATAGCTCAAAGCGTTCGAGAGTTATGCTGTAGACAGACGGACAGACAGACGGACAGACAGCAACTCGGATTCGAAGTTTTTGAGCGACAACAAATATTTCTGTACCCTTAGCGGCTCTGTGCGAGCATTATTTCTTAGTGTTACAAACGGTAAGGCAAACAGAATATACTCTCAGATTTCATCTAGAGTATAATTAACTATTGCAATGTTTAATAACTTACTGCTAACTGAAAGCTATTTAAACTAAAACAACATTTGATTATTTTATTTTAAATGTCTTAATACCATTGACACATAACGCAGCTAAATTATAGTTTAGACCTAAATTATAATTAAATGGCTGTGTGTCATACACTAATTTTGCTAAATTACCAAAATAGTGATCATTTATCAGCTAAATCATCTCATTTAGCTAAATCCTCTCATTTTTCTCATTTACGCTGGAACGATGAAGAGTGTACTAGAGCTGCCCATTTCATATAGTTTTTTTGTGCTAGAAAGAAGAAGAAACGTGATTTTCTGACAGCTATGACTTATGTATATGAAATCTTTGAAGTGTGATTTAAACGCCCAGCTATGAAAGATGACTTGGAAACGAGTCCAAAACAGGACTAAGGACCGTTTTTATTTTTTTGTGGCCTTCCTTGCAAAATTTTATTGCTATCCAATTCAACTTTTTAAAAACATGATAGATGAGTGAGTGGCTTTTCTTAATTAGCAAAGTGCTATGTGCCACCAATCTACTAAGGATGAAGACGAGCTAAATTACGAATTAGATAAATTATAATTAGGACCGCTATGTGTCACTGGTATAATACCATTGACACATAGCGGCCCTAATTGTAATTTAGCTCGTCTTCATCGTTAATAGATTGGTGACACACAGCAGTTTGCTAATTAAGAAAAACCACTCACTCATCTGTCATAATTTTAAAAAGCTAAATTGCATAGCCAATAGGTAATCAAATTTTGCAAGGAAGGCGACAAAAGAAGAAAAACGATCCTTTGTCCTGTTGTAGAATCGTTTGCGAGTCCTCTTTCCTGGCTAGGCGTTTAAATCACGATTCCAAGATTTTGTATAATTCAGAGCTGTCAGAAAATGACTTTTCTTCTCTCTTGCACGACGAAGCTTTTATGAAAGCTCCAACTCTAGTACTACATTTTTCATCGTTATAGCCTAAATTATGAGAAAAATGAGAAGATTTAGCTAAATGAGATGATTTAGCTGAGAGCATGACGAGATGATTTAGCTGATAAATGGTAATTTAGCTAAATAAGCGTATGACACACAGCCGTTTAATGATAATTTAGGCCTTAATTATAATTTAGCTGCGCTATGTGTCAATGATATAAGACTGGTTATCATTACTTCGACTCAGTTTTCGAATTTCGTGTAGAAAACTAAAGTGAGATATCGAAAACTTTTTACTAAGTTAGATTGGAACTGAACTGCTAAGCTTATGCAAGACCATGATAAAATTACGTCAATTTCTTGCCTTAAGACTTTTATGGGATTGTATTTTTCTTTAAATTAATAAAATTAGTTTGTTCGCTTGGTATTAAAAGTAATACAGCCATTCAATTTTTTAGTAATTGCAATGAACCATGATGTTTAAGTCTGTATGATATGATAACTAAATGAAAATATTAAATTATTATGTACACGATAGAAGAAGTTGACTATTTTGATAAATGGGAACGCTTTCTTTCTATTGAATTGCTTTACAAATTATTTTCTAGGAAATTGAAAAATCTAGTCGAAATTTAACGCGCCGTGCTACATGGTTTTTACCAACACGTAGTGCTACGCGGGGTAAATAGTTTTCAGAGAGTTTTTACTTATAGAAAATTCCGAAAAAAAACCGCAATATATCTTTAAGGATCCTCCTTTCCAAACAAAAAGAATTTTTGTCGCCATTGAAGCAAATAGTATATTCTTCTTCAGTGGCACTACATCCCAATATAATTTATGAATGAAAGAATGGAACTTCATTGTTTTCTAATAGCTGCGACTGTAAGAATGATTATTTCAGGTTTTGACCAAGTCGCCGACCTCAGATTTAGCAACCGGGGAGGTTGCCGCACAAATGACGCAATTTCCCCCCTAATTATTTCATGTATTATTGCGAAAATGCCAAGAATGCGCAATTTACAATATTTCTATTTTTCATGAATGCAGTTTCCGAAGGATCATTTCTGAGCAGGTTATACCGGTGAAAGTTATGCAGCGGGGTTTCGAAAAGCGGGCTTTTGACTTGAGAACAGTCCGAACGGTAGTGAAGCCGACCTCTTACTTACTTACTTACGATGGCGCTGCAGCCCAAATTGGGTCTTGTCGTACTTTGTACTTTGCCTCCATTCACCTTGGTTCAGTGACCGCGTTCTCCAGTTCGGGAATCTTAGCAGTGAATTGCTGTCTGCATTTTAGTGTGCGTTTGAGAATTTTTCCGGCATCCTCGACGATCGACCACGGACCAGATATTCTCAATTAAACAGGTGCTGGAAAAGTGCTGGGAATATAATATTGAAGTGCACCAGACATTTGTTGACTTCAAACGAATGATGTCAAGTTTCCTTCGTTACTTTAAGGAAAGTAGTCGTTACATTTTATTCGTTACTAGGTACTCGTTTATTTAAAATGACCATCATGTCATGTTGCAGGGATGGGTAAACCAGCTTTGCAATTCATAAATTCAAATAGAAGAAAGCGCATCTAGTGCCTCATGCAGAATCTATATGCAATAGGAAATCGCTTGTGAATCGCTCTTCTTTCTTTGGCCTAGTACGTGTATCAACACAATGATGCCGATTTTTTAATTATTCCTCTTCTAAATAGAAAATCGTTTTAAACGCTAACGTAAATAAAACGACAATGTGAAGGAAATAACTTTTATTAAATCGAAATTTTCTTCAACAAAAATCCCATAAATTGATAAAAAAAAATCCTTTAATCACCCCATCCCATAACCCTACCACTAGTAATGACTGCCTGCTCCGCGACAAGTCTTTTTGACGAAATTCTTGGTGTTGAAAGAAATGAAACGAAAAAAAAAACATCATTTGCTGTAAGGTAGAGTAAGAGTATTCCTTCTCGCTCTTGCTTTGGAATGGTGGTCACAGTTTAATTATACGTAAAACAGTTGGCAAACAGGAGAGAACTTCTCGAATCGAACTCACCAATTTGCGTGCAATTTTCACGCACACATGCGAACAATCTACGTGTAAAGATAAGCTTAGTAATCAGCTGTTCATGAATTTGAGAGGAAGAATATGAAAAATTCATACCTCTCAAATTCGTACTGTGAAAAAATTTTTGATCTTTGGGCAACATAGCTAGTTTTCGTACTCTGTCCTCTTTCACTCTGATAGTGGTACGGCGTTATGCACTAGTGTAGGTTCCCCTCCAATAACGAAAAAATCAACTAAACGTTACTCTCGGTATATGTGGGTACTTTTTTTGTATGTGAAACGAATACCCGAGTAACGAAACGTTTTAATAGTTCAGTTACTATTTTGAGAGCTCATTTCGTTACTTAAGTAACGAATATAAATCTGCGTCGGTACTCGTTACTTTGGATTTCGGTCGCTAACGAGTACTCGTGTAACGAATAGTTATTTTTTTAACATCACTACTTCAAAAAAGCATACGACAGTATCGACAAGCACGTACTGTATAAAATCATGTTGGAGTTTGGAGTCCCACCGAAACTGGTTCGGCTTACAAGAATGACAATGACCGTGTCTTTGTCACAAGTCAGAGTAGAAAATGATCTCATTTCCAGCTTTATAAATGACAACAGCCTTGAACAAGGTGACGGCATCGAACTAATGCTTTTCAATATGTGAATATGTCGTTCGGGAACTTCCGGTTGACACCAAAGGAACACTATGTTTCAAATCTAAGCAACTCGTAGCATATGCCGATTAAAAATAGATATACTTGAAAGATGTTTGGAGAGTACTAACGAAGTATTTGTAAGCCTTGACTCAGTAGCAAGGGAAGTTCGACTACGTATTAACGAAAACAAAACAAAAGTTACGACACAAACTAGGAAAAAGACGCCAATCTGACAAAATATTACAGTAGGAGACTATAACATAGAAAACGTAGATATCTCGGAGGATTCAATTGACGCAGACAGCAAATCACTGCTAATATTCTCAAACTGGAGGACGCGGTCACTGAACTGAGATGTACGGAGACAAACTATTCAGGAGGCCAAGGATCGAATTGTGTGAAGAAAAATGACGTGCGCGCAGTATTTAATACTGTGAAAGAAATGAGACAAGGTTACAAACCGCAAACTACCCTCTGTGAGGACGAAGAAGGCAACATCATAAGCGACGCTACCGAAATCAACGCACGATGGGTTCAGTACTTCTTAAATAGAACAAGATTACAGACTGAACCTTTTACATTGTAACCATAAAGCAAAGGCACTTTGTAACTGAAATTACTCTGATATTTCAAATTTTTTTTTTTTTTTGGTAAGCAAGTAGAACTGTCCATAATTATTATCTCAAAAATTAGCGCGAAGTTGATGAGCAAAAACTACATCAGCTACCTCACGTCGTTTCGAAAGTGATGACATATTTAATAGTTTAAATTGATCGATATAAGGAGGAAGACGAACTCTGTCATTCCAATTAAGGTGGCAGATGAAGGTGGCGTCAGATCCGGACGATCGACAACGGTCCAGTTATTCTCACTAAAACAGGTGCTAGCAAAATGCTGGGAATATGGTATTATTATGCACCAACTGTTCGTCGAATTTTGTAAAGCTTACGATAGTGTCGACTGTAATGATCTGTACAGAATAACGATTGAACTAGGCGTCGCACCGAAACTAGTTCGGTTAATAAAAGCCACAATGGAAGACAATGAGTGCTAAGTAAAATTCCAAAAAGAGTTGATTCAAAGAATGGAGTCAGGTCTCAAACAAGGAAATGGTCTCGCCCCCATGCTCTTCAACTTGGTGCTCGAGTATGTCGTCAGGAAGGCAACTTCAGTAACGTCAGTGGTCAGAGGTACGCTACTCGTAAAGTCCGCACAGCTGGTGGCGAACGCAGACGACGTAGATATAATGGTCCGATCAATACTTTGTGTTAAGAAGGTATTCCAGCTCAGGGTCAATGAAGCGAAAACTAAATACATGCCCCAGACACGAAGGACTGTCCCAGAGAGGCAGAATATTACTATGGGCGAATACTATTTCGAGCAGGTGGATGAATTCGTATACTTTCTCAGAAAGGACGGCAAAGAAAGACATATAATTCAAAGAAGAATCACGACAGCTAGCAAGTATTTTATGCGGTCCTCCCCATAGTGAAGTCAAGAAAGACCCATCGAAATAATAAACTACGCATCTACAAGATATTAATTCGTCCTGTGCTGCTATATGGATACGAAACGTGGATCTTGGCGCGGGTGTCGGAGAATTGAATCGACACGAAAAATTCTTCGGAAGGTGTACGGAGCAGCTAAGGAAGGAGATGACTGGCGAAGTCGATACAACCATAAGCTGTATCAACTATTTGACGACGCACCTGCATCTATCGTGGTCAAACTCCGCGAGCTTCAATGAGCTCGCCACGTGGAGCGAATATGCACGAGGAACGGATCCCAAGACGAGTGCTCATGGACAAAGCTCAAAGCAACCGACCGAAAGCGATTGGAGGACTCAGTCGACGCAGATTGCAAATCGCTTCTTGATTTTTCAAACTGGAGGACGCGGTCGTTGGTCCGAGACAACATCCGAGAGGCCAAGGCTCGATATGGGCTGTAGCACCATTGCATCATCATCATCATCAATAGATCGGTATAATACGTTCAATTCAATGAACCTATCATTCTTTCCGATCCCATCTCAATAAAATAAAAATAAGCATAGCTAAGTTTTCAAAATACGGCCGATGCACAAAAAACATTGAGGTAAATGATTTGAAAATGCAATTACATATTTTTAAAATGTTGTTAATAAAGCGAACAAACACACTGAAATTGATTTTAAAAATAAAGTTAAAATGACGACCAATTGTTATTGTAGCAATTTATAGCAATTTGTTTTGTTTTTAACAATAATTTCCGAATTTTGGAAGAAAAAACAAATAAAGAAATTCAATAAAAATTTAATCGTGTACCTCAATTGTGATCGTAGCATGTGAAGGTTCGCCTTCAAATTTTTGTAAGGAACCAGGCCGAATACATAAGGATATTTCATCGGGTTGGATCTTGTGTTCGATGTAACTAAAAAATTTTGTGAGAAATATTTTTCATGTCCATGTTGTTTTGGGTTTATTTTATATTGTTTCTTATTTATTTATGACATGGGATTTTGATTCTTTTTTTTTTCACACTCAAAACTCTAATGCAAGAAAAGAAAAATAAATAGATACGAAAGATATCTCGTAGGTTTTAATTAGTAATTAACAAACGCTTGAAACTCAAGATAAATTCAGCCAAAAATAGCCAAAAAGAAAAAATTATTTCCAACCTTCACGAATTGAAGATACTTGGAGTATAGGAAAAAAATAATAAAATTCTAAAAATAGCATGCAAACAGGTTAAAATTGAGAAAGAACTGAACCGAAACTAGCGTGAAGTTTAGATTAAAACGAAAAGCTAGGCAATATGCTTATTGAAAATTATTAATAAGAGATAGGAAAATATATTAAAGTTGATTTATTTATATGTTTCAATTGTCTGATCACCCGAATTATGCCGAGACAGCAAATGAATGTGAGTGAGTCAGTTGAGGAATATGTGTGCGGGGGAGGAACACGATTTGTACCTGCAATTTTCATCCAACTCGGTATCATATTTCGCTTCGAACTGTTCCGATATCGCGATCGAATGTCCCGCGCTACTATAACTACTGTACAATTGCTGTAAATTGCTACTGTTATTATTATTATGCGATGGTGATGGGAGTGATGATGTTGATGAGGACGGCTCAATCACACGCTCAAACGTATAATTTATCATCGACGACGTACTTTGATTCGCGCTATCGACAAAGTTTGGAACGGCACTTACGTTCGAAGTGATCGTGACTAGAGCTTCGTTCTCGGGGATTCCTTCTGCAACCTCGGCAGCATTTGTTGTTGCTGTCGGCGGAATTCCCATTGGGGAATTCTCGCTCAGCGTGCTTCCCTCGAATAAGTACTCCTCGGTCGTGGCCATATCGACCTCTCCCAATTGGGGTGTGTCTGTCGGATGATCTCGTAGTTGGGTCAAATCTAAATAATATGTATGAGCCAGAAAATGATGTTTATGATGATAACTGAATCCGCCAATGTCACCGATGTGGAAAAATTATACCGTCGTCACGCACACATATCGAATTTATCGTTCAGAATGCCGAAACCGATTAGCGCACAGCCAGAGATTGTAGTAGCCACCCTCCAGCGTTTCACCTAAGGCCACATGAATAAATATAACTTTAGTTCGGTGTCGTTTTTTTTTTCTTCGCTAGGATGGAAATAAAAACAAATTTTGGACTAATAATGCTTGTCTGTCATTATCTTATCGCGTCGTGCCTAGTCTACTCAATCGGCTCGCGAGCTACTGCGCAGACTCCGCTGACTTTCAGCCCAAAGAGATTTAATATTTCGGGCTGAGATTCGGACAAATAGCTTTTTTTATTGACAATGGCACACACTTGTAACAATAACTATTTAAACGTTTAGTTTTGACAATAGCGTTCTTTTAAGAACCTTTCTTATTCCGACACTGGATTTTTAACCAAAAATTACACCGATTTTTAATGCGTTAGAAATAATTAAACTGCAGCGACGACAATGAGCGTGAAGATTAGGATTGCCCGAAGATTCTTCCCTCTAGCTTAGCCGAACTTTGACAGTGGATTATTTTGATTGGATTTGTTGTTTATTTTGTGTGGAGCTGCCAGTAGTGCTGGACGAAGTGTTGTTTATAACGGAAAGAGGAAATTGCGTTGCATGCACTTCACTGTAAGCGATAGTATGACTGAATGCGATGCGTTTCGTGATCAATTTCAATTGATCAAGTATGAGAGTAATTAATTAATTATAAGTAATTTTGATCTGGAGTGAGGCCGGCAACCTTTCGATTTTTAACACTTGAGTTGCATTATCGATAACTTGATTTCATCTACATATCGCACCCTTGCGACAAAAGTGACACAACTAAAAAAAAACAGTTTTTCAGAAATCGAAAAAAACTAGTTCTAACTAGAGTCACTGTATAACTGAGCTACTCGGTCCAGGAGTCTGGCAGATAGCTATTTTAGTACAAAAATCGAACGTGCTAAAAAATTTGGTACTAAAAATCGAACGTTCGAAAGATCAAAGTGTTGGTGAAAATAAGTGTAGACTGTGTAGTCATTCTGACATATCCCAGTAGGGAGTGGAATCATTACCGCGCCGATGATTCTTACCATGAAGCTATTACAGCTACTTCCTGTCGTAAAACATAGATTATTTTAACATTGCAATGTCATAGGCAAGCATTCGTTTTTTCTACTTTCTGCAGTACAAAAATCGACATTGGAATCTAGGGAAACGAATGAATAATGTAATGATTGGAAAAAAAATCGACAATGTAATGGTCGCAATAGAATCTACGATGGAATGGTTGCAAAATAATAGAAAGCAAATTAATCTTTGAGAAGGTATTCTAACATTGAGGGAGCGATTCATTTTGAATTAATATTGAAAAATGTGATGAAATTGGATCCTGCTTTTAATATGAATTCAGTATTTTAAATTTTGTTGCTATAATTTAACTAATTTTATTGCTGGAAAAGTACGGTGTAACTTAAGATTTTTTTCTTGCAACGAACAACTTGTAAAATTTTACGGGAATATTAGAAAGCAAATGGAATATGACATTAATGTTTTCTATTAATAATCTTTCGTTTTGTGCGCGCCACGTTTTGACGATGATCATTTATTTTATGCAATCTCCACACATTACCTTGCAATGCATATCAAATTCCCTAAATAAATTGCTACTTTATGCAATGCCTTCACATTACTTTAGAATGCATTGCAAATTCCTTAGGTCGATTTGAATGATTTCTCGATTTGAATGATTTTCAATAAAAGGGAATGGATTGCAAAAATCCCTGTTGGGATGTTTTTCCGCCATGTGTCAACAAACAGAATCATAAACTAGACTAAAAACCTGTTTGGTAAAGATGTGTGGGTGCAGAAAATTGCAAAATAAAATTGAATTTTTGGCTGTTTCTAATGGAATGGCACAATGATATTAATTTTTCAGGGCACATAATCGAATTCCAATTGCATTTTGATAAATATCTAACCGAATATGTATATACACCAAAAAATTCAAACTTAACGGTTTCAACTCTGATACGCATCTGCCAGACTCCTTTACCGAGTAGCTCAGTTATACAGTGACTCTAGTTCTAACTAAAGAAAATATATTAGACCAGTCAAAATAAACTGACTGGCTGAATATTATATATTGTTATAAATCTGACAACCTCGACGTCCCCAGCAACACCGAGAAAAGTCCAGCAACATTTAAAAAGCTATACACATGTTTCCAGACACTTCTACCGAGCTCCACAATGTAGGCAATCATTCTAGACACACACACACAACGACACCTGTCTGGGAGACTTAGTATAAATACCCGCCAACTCTCAGACAACGAGTTAGTTAGATTTTGGCGACACCTATCGGTGGAAGAAGGCGAATCGGTACAAGTGATAGATTGGCAGTGTTCCTGAGTTGTACGAATTAAGTTTTAGAGCGAATTTAGTGAAGTGATCAAGAAATAAAGAAAAGTGCGATTAAATAAAATTATTCCTTATATTTTTAAACGAATTGTGTTTTCCTTTGAAATCAGCGATCCCCTAGCTCGCAACAATTGGTGTCAGAAGTGGGATTTCAAGGATAAATTCGGGTTAAAAATCGCGAGTGAAATTAAAAATTCTCGGAACGGATAATTTTGTGAGAGCGGAAAAGTGAAACTAAAATTCTCGGACAGTGAAAATTTGGTGAAACCGAATATTCTCGAGTGCTCTAGTGAACAGTGACTTTAATTAGCGAAGTAAAATCGCGGAACTAAAATTCTCGAACGGACAGTGAGAATTTTGTGAAATCGAATAATCTCGAGTGATTTAGTGAGCAGTGACGTAAATTTAAGTGAATTCGAATCGCGGAAAAACTGGAAATAATCGGTAGTGAAAATGCCGCGTTATTTAAAAGACTTAAAAGTAACGGAGCTGAAGGAAGAGCTCAGTAGACGCGAGTTACCTACGACAGGGAGCAAGTCTGAACTTGTCAGCCGTATGATCGAAACACTCCAGGCTGAGGGTGAGGATGCAGATAGTTTCGAGTTCCAAATCAAAGAAGCTCGTGGAGATGAGTGCTCTGGTACATCGGATGCTCTAACACAGTTAATGCAACAAATGATGAACAAATTAGAGCAACAATCAGCGGACATGCATCAGAAGTTTGAACAACAATCGGTGGACATTAAACAACAATCTGCGGACATGAATCAGAAATTAGAGCAACAATCAGCGGACATGCATCAGAAGTTTGAACAACAATCGGTGGACATTAAACAACAATCAGCGGACATTAATCAGAAACTAGAGAAATTAGACCAGACTTCAAAGGACCTTAACCAAAAATTGGAGCTGCAAAATGATAAAATAGACACCATGGGTAAGGCCATAGAAGAAAACGTTGAAAAGAAACTTCGAATCTTCGAAGAACAAATTACGGAAAAGATATCCGGGATTGTACAAGAAGTCGAACGCCTAAAAAGGGACTTGGATAACGTGAAAGCAGTCGGAGTCATGAAAGCAGAGCACGTTACGCATAAGGGTTTCAAAGCTCCAATCTTCGATGGACAGACACCGTGGGCTATTTATAAGATCCAATTTGAGGCTGCCGCCAGAAACAACCATTGGAATGATCTCGAACGAGGAACGGCTCTTATATTGGCGTTAAGAGGTCCACCAGCGGAGGTTCTTCAAACGATTCCGCAGGAGCAACAACAAGATTTTTCAACGTTAGTCCAAACATTGGATCTTCATTACGGCAGTGACCGCATGAAAGAGATCTACAAAATAGAGCTGTACAACCGAACTCAAAAGAATGGTGAAACACTTCAGGAGCTGGCACGCGATATTGAACGACTCACATTATTATCGCTGCCCAATGCGCAAACAGAGCAACGCAACGATACGGCTGTTTTCGCATTCAACAATGCTGTACTGGACAGACAGCTGCAACAGGCGTTGAAATTGGCAGGTAAGAAAACGATAGGCGAAGCTTTGGTATATGGGCTGACGTTCGAAGCTGCCAAGCAAAGCTCACGGAGTAATTATCGAGGCCGAGAAAGAGCAAAAGAGTGTATGTGTCAGAAAGCAGAGTACACCAAACGGAGCGAAAGATTTGGTGCCCCCCGATGCTGGAATTGTGGACAGGCAGGACACTTGAGACTCGACTGCCGAAAAGCGACCAACTATTGTTCCGGCTGCGCTGCTAACCAATGCGAAGATGGAAATCGGGCAGGTAGTTCGTGGTCAAGAACTAGTCGTCAGAGTTCAAATCTTACACACGGTTTTGATAAAAGACGCCGGAGTCGATCGAAAACCCCGAGTCGGCAAGCTCGATTGCAACAAGAACAATACATCGGGAAAGATCATGGAAGCAAAGATGGACAATCGAATAAGGATCGCGAACGAACGGGTAGAAGTCGTGACGGTCAAGTACTTCATGCGAATAATCCTGACAAGACCAAACATGGGAAGCGATATGATCGAGAAGATCACGAAAGGAAGAATGCGGAACGAGAAAAGGGAAGTAAACGTGCCGCTAAGGAGGAGAATGAGCGCGAAAAGGAAACGGAGAAAGAACGCGAACGTGAGAAGGAAAAAGAAGCCGGAAAAACCATTCAGAGGTTAACGATCGAACCAGAGGATGGATGGAATCAGCGAAAACCTCGTACAAAAATGAAAGTGGTACATCTCGACCAACTAACAAAGTACCACGGTGCCATTCCGGAAAGGAACGACTCTGTTCGGGACGAACAGGGACTAAGGAGAGGGTAATGTTATAAATCTGACAACCTCGACGTCCCCAGCAACACCGAGAAAAGTCCAGCAACATTTAAAAAGCTATACACATGTTTCCAGACACTTCTACCGAGCTCCACAATGTAGGCAATCATTCTAGACACACACACACAACGACACCTGTCTGGGAGACTTAGTATAAATACCCGCCAACTCTCAGACAACGAGTTAGTTAGATTTTGGCGACACCTATCGGTGGAAGAAGGCGAATCGGTACAAGTGATAGATTGGCAGTGTTCCTGAGTTGTACGAATTAAGTTTTAGAGCGAATTTAGTGAAGTGATCAAGAAATAAAGAAAAGTGCGATTAAATAAAATTATTCCTTATATTTTTAAATGAATTGTGTTTTCCTTTGAAATCAGCGATCCCCTAGCTCGCAACAATATATTATATTATATTATTAAGGTAATACGCTTTTGATGACTGATGGATACTTGTATTAGGATTCCTTTAAAGGTATTAACTCAAATTTCACGATTTTAGAGTTGTGTCACTTTTGTCGCAAGGGTGCGATATGTCCAGAAGTTGTGCACAAGTCATCAAAAGTCATGGCCATTCAAGTAAATATTAAAAAATGAAACATTTAAAATAAAAGTTGCAAAGGTTTTTTCCAACTAAAAGTGTGACTCGATTAACATATTATTTATATTATTAATTTTTTTTTTTTCTGAGAGTTGAACATTATTATTTGTTATAACTTTTGTGTATAATACATTACGGGAAATTATTCCGTTAAAAAATTGTTAAGTTCAATTCAAAATAAAGAAAGCTGTGAACAAAAAAGTTTGTTTCTGACTTCGGTTGCAAATGTTTTTTTCCAGCACTTTATGTATATTATTTTCATTTGGGAATTAGGTATTCAATAGTAAACATTTTGTTGTACATAGTTATGCAGTACTCGTCACAAATAGTCTTCCTGTAAATAAAACAAGATTTTCTGGTGCCTTTTTATAGCAGATGCCAAACAGCCATTGCATTTTCCCACGTGATGAGCTGGTTCAATTGAACAGATTTTGCCTGAGGAAACAGATAACTGCATTGGTTTTCTAAAAACACTTTTTATTCCACTATGAGTGTTGAAGTTTCTTATTATTGCAAGATTTTCTGCTCCGTGATTAATATTTGGTAAGACTAACCAGAGCGATTGTTAGGATTGTTTTCATGATAAACCTTCAAGACAATTCTCCTTCCTCCTCCTCTCAATGGCACTACAACCTAATTCGGGTCTTGGCCTCCTGACCTTCAGACTCCTTAACATTTTCATTACTTATTCTGGAAGGATTGTTAGCCCTTTGCACAACCCTCTGTCTACAAATTTATTCGTTTTCGTAGATAGAGGTAACCAAGGTAGTTTCAAGCAAGCAGTGTTCTGGAATTATACGTCTACTATACCCCCGCTTGAGGGCAAGGTACGTCAATAATATTATAGAAAAATACTACCGTAGAAAAGTGTCAGGGTTGCGTTTTTCTTTTTGTCGTGTAGTGCCATTTATCCATTGTATTTACCAGATCGATGTACTGAGAAAATTAGTGTTTTTGATTTAGTGAAATTGTACAGTTTGTATGGGAGGTGGTAGAAGGAGTGGAGGGGACTTAGTAATTTTTTGAGGAACAAATATAATTATTATGTAACTGATATATTTTAAATTGCAGATCAGTAATATTTATACTTCCCAAGAAAATCGATTTTTTGTGAAGTTGTAAAATTGAGTCATATTGTATGGGAAGGGGTAGAAACAGTGAAGCTAATCAGTTGATTTTATGCGATCTTAATAATAATGCTAATTTAGTATTTAGTAGAAAATTTGAGCTCGACAAACGTTAAACGTAGTGAGAAAGTTGGTTTGTAGTATGTCATGAAAAGTATTGTTTGTATGGGAGGTGAAGGAAGAAGTGGGGGTATTCGAATAATTTTTGTACCATACATCACGTGATTGAAAATGAGTCATTTTGTATGGGAGGAGTTATAAGAGGTGGAGCGATTTGGCCCGTTCACAAACTTGACCTCACTTTTTTATGTCAAAAACGGCATGTGCAAAATTTGAACTTTCTAACTCAACGTGTTCATAAGCTAGAGAGTGAATGCACGGACAGACGGACATCCGGTTTTGAGATTTTGAGTGACGACAAATATTTGTATACTCTTGGCGCCTCTGTGCGAGCATTATTTTTTCGCGTTACAAACTTTAAAACTTATAATACTCTGAGATTCCAGCTAGAGTATAAATATGAAGAATTTTCATATAAAATAACGTGGCCACAAATGTGACCAGGTATTGATGAGTGCGTTTTTTTTTTGCATTGACACAAGTGTTTAGACCGTTTCACTAATTGCACCCGCAGGGGGGTAGTTGTAGGATGAGGTTTTACCAATTCCTGCAACTATCTTTGGAGACCAGCAACTCTACGGACCTGAGCTAGCTATCCTCCTGTGGGATGGGGCAGTAGAATTCGATCACAGCTAGTCCTGCTTGCTCTAAAAATGGACACTCACTGGATCATGGGCTTATGTATCACTCGTGATCTTAAATCCTAATTGATACGAGAAACGGATACAGCGCCTCAGATAAGCCTCATAAGATATCTTGGATTTCCCCTGATGGTGTTACTCAAAACCCGATCGACCATTTGGCAATAAGTCGCCGATGGACAAGATGTCTCCTCGACGTGCGTGCGAAGCGTGGAGCTGACATGAGAGCGATCACCACTTGATGGTTGCCTGCATGAGATCGTGCACAGCAACTATTCGACGACCACAAATTCTTCAAATAAAGCGCAAGCTTAATGTGAGACTCATAGATCCCAACAAAAAACGCGAGTACACCACCATTCTACGCGAAAAGTCATCCACATTGGGCGAATATGAAATACGCACACTGAACGCCAATTGGGAGGCAACCAGAAACACGTTTCTAGCTAGATAACTACCGCGATGCTCATATACAGCTTAGAAAAGCTGTTAGACGTGATAAGAGAAAGGCCATTGAAGATCTGGCCAACAAGGCAGAATCTTGGGGATATGGGTTCACTACTTAAAATCATGAAACAGTTGACGAACAGGAATTTCACCGACAACAACCTGGTGTAGAGATGTTAACGGAACTCTTCTTAATATGAGTGAACACTAATTGCGGCGATAGAAGGAATACTTCTCTGATATTTTAAGCATCTTGTCAGAGGAAGATATTCCAGAAGCAGAACAACTACCAAACATCCAACCGCAACAACCCTCTATAAGGGACAATCCCCCAAATAAGGAAGAGATAGTTTCCGCCATTTGGTCAATGGCGGGAAGGAAAGCCCTAGACATAGACGGACTACCAACCGAACTCCTCAAAGTGGACTCGCAAATAACAGCCGATATACTCCTCCCACTCTTTTCTGTGGTGTGAAATGAAGGAAGATATCCGACTGAATGGAAGGAGGGTGTCATTGTGAAAATTCCGAAGAAGGGCGACCTTCGGGATTATGGCAATTGGCGTGGTATATGTCTACTTACTGCCGTATCGAAAATCATGGCTAATGTAATTGTCAATAGGATAGTGATGTCGTGGAGAGCACTCTCAAGCTGGATTCCGTAAAGGGTCGTCTTGTACCGACCACACAAACACCCTATGGATAATATTGGAGCAGTCCGCCGAAATGGGTTCGCCACTACATGATTAAAGAATTCTACGAAAATGCAAGGTGTCGCGTCTTGCATAGAGGAGAGCTGTCCGAGAGCTTTCCTGTGCGAACCCTGAATTCTTTCTTTTTAATTGCAATTCATTTTGAAAAAATTATCAATATCAACCCACTCTTTCTACCCCCTCCCATACAAATCTCACAAAATTTCAATTAAATTAGTTTGCTTCAAAACTGTCATAGCTATCGACTTAAAGTTTTGTGGAAAGTGTGACAATAAGAATATCATTGACGACGAAAAATGTTGGTTTTGATCCGTATACTCCTTCTACCCCCTCCCATACAAATGCATAATTTTGGTAAATATCGATTTTCATTGAAACTAGAAAAGGTAGAAACTAAAAATTTTGCCAGAATTTGTCGCTTAATAATTGCAATAAAAGCTAAAAAAAATGTCAACTTCGCTTGACTTCTTCTACCCCTCCCATACAAATTCGTATATTAGAAATTTGATAAAAGCATTTCTCCTTCGAACATAAGAGAGCTATCGGCTTTAAAATGGTAGCAAACCATGGTGATTAGAATTTTGATAAGCAGTTTCAAGAACACCTAAAACCCTTCACTTCCTTAGTCACCACCTCTCATACAAATGCGACAATTTCAGAAAAACCATATCAAATTTTATTGAGAATTATGAAAGCTACAAACTTTAAACTCCGCAGGAAATATTTTACATACCTCGTTCGGTATCTTTTACAAAAATTGCAAACCTCTCCCTTCTCTCCCCATACAAAAGTCACTATTCTACAACATTTTTGATGACAAATTTTCCGGTAGATTAAACTCTAACCCATTTCATCTAGAGTATCGAATTTTGAAGCTCTATAGTTCTATCACGTATTTTGTTTTATTTTTTATTGTCACTATTTTTTATTTTGTTAGAATGATTTTCTTTAGAGTTGTGCGACAACAATAACAAATAAATTTTAAGGAACCTGAAGGTCAGGGTGCCAAGGACCGATTTGGGCTGTTGTGCCATTGAAGAAGAACCACATAATTATCCGAAATCTGAGAATCTGTATTAGTATGAAACTGCTTAGAGTAAGTCAAAGTACGTTTTAGAGAAAATAACCGAAATAGATTTAAGCTTTGACTTATTCGAGGGACTATGGCAAACTAATCTCTAGCAGCGTTACCACTTCAGGGTAGAAAAATAGAGTATTTTGAAGTCTAAGAACAAATTGGATTGAGGAGGCTTCCGTGGCGTAGTGGGCAGCATGCTTGCTTCACAGTCAATAGGTCGTGGGCTCGATTATCACTCCAGGCAGTAGATTTTTCAACCACGAATTTTTCAGTTGCTACTGGCAATGAAATCTATTCGAAATAAAATGGGCAAACGATGTAAAAGTGAAACAGTTCCACCTCAAGAAGGTCTGTATACTCAGTAGATAGTTCCTGTTTGCTTTCTATCATTCAGTCCCCCATAATATCTGCAATTATTTGTCAGTAGCAGCTAGTACAATTGAAAACATATACCAGTGAACACAGTGAGTGGTGAACACTCGTTACGGTTGCTCTCACCTCCCTTCCCAACCTTCCCAATCCAATTCCTTCGCTTGATGAATGTGTTTGTGCATTGCACATAAAGGCAGATATCGCCTGTAACGCAGGTTATTCTGTAAAAAAAAGATTGACCGATTTGACAATAAAGTATCGAGATTTTGTAATTAAAATCACTCTGAGAAATGACATTTCCAAATATTTTGATAAGCAGGTAGGACAGTCCTTAATTATTATGTTAATCAGTTTGTTTGCAGCAGCTGCTTAAATCGGTACACCTTAGTAGTCCTCTGCGATTTTTGTTTTATGTCCTCGATCGACTGAAAACGGGTTCCACGGAACGGTAATTTCAGTTTCGGGGATAGGAAAAAGTCACACGGGCCAAATCTGGTGATTGATGGAATTTATTGCTTTTCTGGCCTTAAATTCGGTCACAATTGAGGTTCAATGCGATGGCGCGTTTTCATCGTGGAAATGAATTCTTCTTTCATAATTCCGGCCCTTTTTTACGAATTTGCTCACGCGAACGCTTCAATACGGTCAAATAATACTCCTTATTGACCGTCTGTCCCTTCGAAACGAATTCATGATGGATCAAACCTCGAATGCCGGAAAAAAAACTATGAGTATCGTTTTGATTTTGGAGCGGCTTTGGCGTGGTTTTTCGGTTTCGGCTCATTTTTTTTCCTCCATTCCGAAGATTGTTGAGTGGTTTGCGAGAGATGTCGAGCTCTCCTGCTATCTCTCTAACACTGACATGACGATTTTCGAGCACCATTTCCTTCGCTTTTTGAATGTTTTTGTCAGTTGAAGAAGTCGGAGGTCGTTCAGAACGAGGCATGTCTTCAACGATCTCTCGACCGTCCTTATAGGCATTATATCACTCGTAGGCTCGTGTTTTTGATAATATAAATCACCGTAAGCCTTTTCCAACATTCGCAACGATTCTGCACACGAAATTTGGTTGGAAATACAAAATTTGAGACAAATTCTTTGTTCCATATTTTTATCTATCTCTCTATCCCATTCAACCAGCTGCTGCAAACAAACTGATTAACAGACCGCGCTAATTTTTGGGATAATAATTAAGAGCAGTCCTGCCTGCTTACCAAAAAAAAATTTTTAAATATCATTCCCCAGAGTAATTTTAATTACAAAGTTTCGATACTTTATTGCCACAATGTATATCACTTGCACTTTTCCAGTACTTAGCAATAATGCCCGCGGGTAACGAGTTGCCGACCGCTGTTCTAGACTGGTGGATGTTTAATTTGTTGACAATCAATATCAGAAGGTCTTGCAATTAAGCTACATTAGAATATAGAGTATGAGTTTATCGAGAGGGTCAACCGGATTTGAAAAAGAGTAGTTTTAGCTATGTTATAGCTCTTTCGGAAAAAAAAACCAATCTTAAAATTATGGCGATTATTTTTAAAAAAGAGCTCAAAAAATCAGCTCGCTAAAGACTGGTGCTATTCCATTATATGCCAGAATAGATTTCTGAAATAGTAAATAAATATATGTACAACTATAGACTTGCATACATTTGTTATAATACAAATATATTATTATTATACTATGATACATACATAGATCCTATATGGACATATGATGAACTGCTTACATGAAAAATTGTCATCCCTAATTCTTACCCATATTTTATTTAAGCAAATGAACAGTTTTTGATAGAACTGCACTATTTGGGGTCTCAGGAGCTGTTTTCTCTTCAAACCACAACGGAAACGGATGCGAGTGGTCTGAGAAAACGGAAGTTCTCACCGGATCGACCTCTACTGTTTTTGAGAACGATCGTCCGTCATTCAAAGAAAACTACATTTTTAGTCTGGAGCAATGAAAACCGAAGAAATACATTTTTCAAAATTGTTCATTTGTGTGGAAGGGGGTAAAAGGAGTAGGGATATCGAATCAATGTTTTTTGACGTTAATGACATTCACATCCTTATTAGATAATGTTAGCTGTGAAGTTCGTGTGGTAACCGGGTAACTCTACAGGTGTGTGAAGTTGATTAATAGGTTTGGCGTTTGGACAATGCTATAGTTACTCCATGGGACACTAGAGGCGCTTTATCATAGTTAGGCATATATGTTCTTAACATAAAGAACTGTGCGCAGTTTTTAATACTTAACTAAAAAGTCACAAACAAAAGTTTTGAAAGAACAATTTTTCTTAGGGCGGATGAAATTGGAAAAAGGAAACCACTAAACTCACCACTCCACGAATGGTGAATTGGGGAAGGTGAATTCGCAGGTGTCGATTGTGACATTTTTGATACAGTGTGTCTCCTTCTTGCATGGAGTGACTCTAGGCAATACTAGGTAGAATTCGGGAAAAAAAGAACAGAATCAGGTTACAATCAAAATACACGGCATGCCAATGAGACATAAATTTCATAGAGAAAAAAATTCTGCGCACTTTTTATTTGGCATGTTAAATGAAATAAAGAGAACAAGAGATCAGCTTTTAGTCAAATGCGCGACATTTATAACAATGAAAACCGATTTTGTGTAGAATAAACTTTTCTGCACACTATTTTGGCGTATCAAACAAAAATTCTCAGAGAAAATCTTATATATAAAAATAAGTGGTCTACGTATGTACACGCATCACTCAGCAACCGTTCGTCCGATTTGGCTCAAATTTCTTTTGTTGTGTTCGTTAAAGCCCAACTTAGATCCTAACGGAGCCAAAAATAGCAAATTTTCCCCGAAAATTGGAAAATTTGGAAAATTTCATTTTCAGTACATTTTGTATGGAGAAATTTTTTCGTTTGTTGTTCGCAACTATTCACTCGATTTGCATGAATTTTTTTTCTTCGGAATAATCTTTGCTATCTCAACACACAAAAAAAAAAAAAAAAATTCCGGAAAATCGCAAATCGGAGCACACGGCCGCATGGTCATACATATACTTACATATATACAAAAATATGTATATGGATATGTATGAGGCTTCCGTGGCGTAGTGGTGGTATTCGAAGGGGGGAGCATAAGAAGTGATGGGATATCCATACAATTTTCGTTTATAGACCAGCATTGTTATGCAAATGATATATTTGTAATATGATGATTTACAGATCCATAGTGTAAATATTTCTCAAGAAAATTCGCAAAATTTGAGTTTATTGGGTTTTATTGGGGAGCGGGATGGAATGAATCTGACTGTATTATATGTTTTCTTTCAAGTTTGTAACGCTAAGAAATAACGTTCGAAGAAAAAACTGAATGACACAGAAGTCAATATTTTTGCTCGAAAATCTCGAAACCGTCTGTTCGTTTGTCCGTCCGTGCGCTCTATAATTCCACAGCGCGTTGAACTAGAAAGTCCAAATTTTGTGCTCACTGATTTTGTTCAGAAGTGATGCCAAGTTCGTGAACGGACAGAAAGACGGTCACTCGGATTCGAGGTTTTTGATCGGAAACAAATAATTCTGTACCCTTAACGACTCTGTGTGAGCATTATTTCTTAGCGTAACAGACGGCAAGGCAAACACAATATACTCCCAGATTTCATCTAGATTATTTGAAAACATTCTGTTTGAAGTCATAACAAACGTTGTTGTTAATGTCAACATCTATTTAAAATAAAAGTGATTTTTGTTGTTCCAATGACAGGAAACAAACTGAGATCTGTTCAAATCGATGTCAGTGTAATTATGTCAACAGCAGTAATTCTCTTTAAATTGAAGTAAATCCTTAACATTCAATAATAATATATCAAATCGATTTATTTTCATTTGAAAAATACTTGCAATTGATTTAGAAAGAGGTTTAAAGTGAGCAGATTATATTTCCCCAGATATTGTATTACTAACAGCATTCTCAAAAATAGCTTATTAATGCGATTTTAGCGCGGACGAAGTCGCGGGGTCTGCTAGTTATTTATAAAAATTTTTTGTCGCTTTTTTTTATTTTTGCATATCAAAACAAGTACAAAATGCAGTATGTAATCGTATTATTAAAATGTTAAAACTATAGGGTTTAACGTATCATAAAAAAATAAAATTTAATTGAAATTTTTAAAAGTGCTAACTTTTTTATAATGTAATATTGTAAACAGTTCTAAATGTGTATTTTTTTAAATCTTAAATTTGTGGACGAAATTTTAAGCCAAAATTGACCAAGTCTCTACCACTTGAAAGACCAAAAATTAAAGTAATTCTTAAGCATTTTTTTCTCGTAAACTAATGTTGCATACATCTTTTAAATGAAGTTTGTTGCACATTTCTCAGAGCGTACAAAAAATTATTATTTATTTCTAAGCGCAAAATGTTGGCACTGCAGGGGTTTTCAGAAAGAACTTATGAAAAATTTAGAAATACGTCGTAGTGGTGATATCGATATTTTCTTAAAGTTCCTGACGGTGACGCCAAGTTCAAAAATCACTTTTCGTTAAAATCGTATTTAAAGTTTGAGTATGGAACATACTTTTACGGGGGCTGTTATAAGAAAATCGTTATCAAAAACCGTCATCAAAAACCGTTATCAAAAAGCGTTATCGAAAATCTCGAAGCAAAAAAAAAAAGAAGAAAAAAAAAAGAAAGAAAAAAAAAAAAAAGAAAGAAAAAGAAAATAAAGAAAAAGAAAAAAAAATAAAGAAAAAAAAAAAAAGAAAGAAAAAGAAAAAAAAAGAAATAAAAAGAAAAAAAATGCTCTGATTTAGTCAAATTTACATGTTTGCGTGTGTGTGTGTGCCAATGCGAGAAGTGCCAATTTCTAGAAGTGCCAATGCGAGAAGTCCGGTAGAATGCTTGTCCTATAAAAGTATTCAGTATTCGCTCTAAGCCTTAGTAAATAAAATATATTTTCTTGGCAGAAATTTAAAATGTATTTTTTCCAAACCTCTTGAGTTTCATCTCCCCTGGTGATAATGTGATAATTAACCTAATAAAGAAAATTATCGTTCGAAATGTATTTTGGGATGCCCAGATTTGAAGTAAATTGCTTGGAAATCGTGGCAGCACTTTGCAGGGTCATCGATTGGTAATTATACTGCGTTTTTCACATACGAATTTAGCACACTCGGTATCTGTAACTTTCAAATGCAAATATTTCTTACTGTTTTATGCTTTTCAGTCTAATTTTTTTCATGAGTTTTGTCCAGATGATTATGTCCCATTTTTTTCATTTGGCTATTTTCTTCCCATTCTTTTGTATTTCAGTTTAATTGTGAATAAGATGAAAACAAGCTGGACACGAATTTAGCACAAAATGAAAAACTGTTTATTATAAGCGAAAAACAAAATAACAAAGAACAAATTTCTACGTATGAATTTAGTATTTTGTCGGATATCCTTTATTTTTAATGACAGTAGCGCATCTCTTCGGTAGGCTCTCTACGATGGTTCTGCATGTTTGGAGGACGCCATACGAACCGCTTACCGTCGGATTCGAACCGAAAACTTTGATTCGTCACTCCAAAGCACATTTTTCCAAAAAATCAAAGGTTGTTGCAAGTGCTCACGGGCACACGCAATTCGAGATTTTACATTTTTTTTGACACAAGTGGCTTGTTCTGTGCAATGCATCCACGCAATTGTTTTTGATTGAGCCGTCGCGTTATTGTCCTTGAGGATACTTCAATGCCAAATTCCGACGAAATATTTTTTTTTATAATGGTCGAGCTATTAAAAGGGTTCTTGATTAAAATCATCAGACGGTCCTCTTTAATTGTTGTTTTTCGTGCTCTATGTCGCTGTGTAACATTTTTGGAGCTCCCACATTGTTGCATTGTACACCATCTTTCTGGAACCTCTTAAAGCACTAGCAATTTACGTAACGGTACTTCCATTGCTCTTCATTTGCTGATCTACCTGCCGCTGAGTCTCTGTGCACCATGTACCTTTCGCCATTTCTAAACACACATTTTTTAAATAACGATCATAAATGAAATTAAAAAACGCAAATCTTACCAATTAATTTGATTTAACACAAACAAAAGTCCGAAATTAGTAAGGTTTCAAAGGTGTGCTTAATTTGTGGCCAGCTTGATCACGTACTACTTACAATTAAGTGAGAATAGAAAATAAAGGGACCAAAGGAACCAGACTAAATTAAAGGGACATGATCAGCCCATCATAGCCGACACTCAAGAAACAAAAGTCGACTGAAAAGCATAAAACAGTAGAAAATATTGTTATAAATCTGACAACCTCGACGTCCCCAGCAACACTGAGAAAAGTCCAGCAACATTTAAAAAGCTATACACATGTTTCCAGACACTTCTACCGAGCTCCACAATGTAGGCAATCATTCTAGACACACACACACAACGACACCTGTCTGGGAGACTTAGTATAAATACCCGCCAACTTTCAGACAACGAGTTAGTTAGATTTTGGCGACACCTATCGGTGAATCAGAGACATCTGAACGCGATAGAAAGCGAAATATCGGTAGTGCGTTTTAAGGCGAATTAAGTTAAAGTGAGAATTGTGTATAAAGTGCAATAAATAAAATTATTCGTTGTTTTTAAAACGAATTGTGTTTTCCTTTGAAATCAGCGATCCCCTAGCTCGCAACAATTGGTGTCAGAAGTGGGATTTCAAGGATAAATTCGGGTTAAAAAAAAAAAAATCGCGAGTGAAATTAAAAATTCTCGGAACGGATAATTTTGTGAGAGCGAAAAAGTGAAATTCTCGAACGGACAGTGAGAATTTTCTGAAATCGAATATTCTCGGGTAATTTAGTGAGCAGTGACGTAAATTACCGAAGTAAAATCGCGGAACTAAAATTCTCGAACGGACAGTGAGAATTTTGTGAAAACGAATATTCTCGAGTGAGCAGTGACTTTAATTAGTGACGTAAATTTAAGTGAATTCGATCGCGGAAAATAATCGGTAGTGAAAATGCCGCGTTATTTAAAGGACTTAAAAGTAACGGAGCTGAAGGAAGAGCTCAGTAGACGCAAGTTATCTACGACAGGGAGCAAGTCTGAACTTGTCAGCCGTATGATCGAGACACTCCAGGCTGAGGGCGAGGATGCAGATAGTTTTGAGTTCCAAAGCGAAGAAACTCGTGAAGAGGAGTGCTCCGGTACATCGGATGCCTTAACACAGTTAATGCAACAAATGATGAACAAATTGGAGCAACAATCAGTCGACATTAAACAACAATCAGCTGTGACAACGGACATGAATCGGAAATTAGAACAACAATCGGTGGACATTAAACAACAATCTGCGGACATTAAACAACAATCAGCGGACATTAATCAGAAACTAGAGAAATTAGACCAGACTTCAAAGGACCTTAACCAAAAATTGGAGCTGCAAAATGATAAAATAGACACCATGGGTAAGGCCATAGTAGAAAACGTTGAAAAGAAACTTCGAATCTTCGAAGAACAAATTACGGAAAAGACATCCGGAATTGCAGAAGAAGTCGAACGCCTAAAAAGAGACTTCGATAATGTGAAGGCGACTGGCGCCATCAAGACAGAACATGTTGCGCACAAGGGTCTCAAGGCTCCAATCTTCGATGGACAAACACCGTGGGCTATTTATAAGACCCAATTTGAGGCCGCCGCAAGAAACAACCATTGGAATGATCTGGAACGGGGAACAGCTCTTATATTAGCGCTAAGAGGTCCACCAGCAGAGGTTCTTCAAACGATTCCGCAGGACCAACAACAAGATTTTTCAACCTTAGTCCAGACATTGGATCTTCATTATGGCAGTGACCACATGCGAGAGATCTACAAAACGCAACTTTACAACCGAACTCAAAAGAACGGTGAAACACTTCAAGAGCTGGCACGCGATATTGAACGACTCACACTATTATCGCTGCCTAATGCGCAAACAGAGCAACGAAACGATACAGCTGTTTTCGCATTTAACAATGCTGTACAGGACAGAGAGCTGCAACAGGCGTTAAAACTGGCAGGTAAGAAAACGATTGGCGAAGCCTTAGTATATGGGCTGACGTTCGAAGCTGCCAAGCAAAGCTCGCGGAGTAACTATCGAGTTCGAGAAATAGTAGAAGAATGTGTGTGCCAGAAAGCCGAGTACACCAAGCGGAGCGAAGGATCTGGTGCTCCTCGATGCTGGAATTGTGGACAGGCAGGACACTTACGACGCGACTGCCGCAAACCCAGAAAAGCGATCAACTACTGTTCCGGCTGTGCTGCTAAACAAAGAGGAGGAAGGGGCGAACCGTCACGAGAGCACGCTTCGCCTAATGACAGTCCGGGAAACGAGTAAAGGCCAACTTCATGGGGCAGAAGTTGGCTGGTAGAATCGACGCCCCCGGAACCATCATCGCAGTTTCTCGACTACATCGTTGTGAAAACGACTTATGTATGAGTGGTCGAGTCGGCAAATTAAACTGCATCATAACAGTCGACACAGGCGCAACACGGTCAGTGTTAAGATCTGACCTCGTAGATCGTACTTGGCTTCACAACACCAAGAAGTACGCACTTCGCACTGCTACAGGAGAAACTACAACGGTCCATGGAGAAATAGCTCGTGACATATAGAGATACTCGATACACACTAACACTTCTGTCCTAATAGAGTTTGGACATGGGGTGTACCCCGATTGCGCGGGAAATTTCGTCCGAAATTTGAATTTTCTCAATTCTTTTTCTTTTATCAAGTAAACACAATCAAATTGAATTGTTATTTATGAAAGTCATATTCATTTTCGGTTTTAATGAGAATTCCATTCAAAAACTTGTAGTTTAACGCAAGTTTTCGCTCGTATCCGTAAATTTGAAATCGGCCAAACTCAAGTTTGGCCGAATTTCGTATTTCTTATGTTGCCTTCTTGTGCTTCTAAACGCAGTCTTAACTGTTGGTATAAGGGCATTGTCCAAACTCTATTAGGACAGAAGTGTTAGTGTGTATCGAGTATCTCTAGTGACATACAGCTTGGGGATTTGACCTTCTCGCATGTATTCGTGGTAGCTGACATTACCGATGAGTGTATCCTTGGAATGGATTTTCTGAAACCACACGGTATCCAGCTGGACCTAGGACAACGAATAATGAAGTGGCGGAATATTGAAATCCCGATGGAAATAACATCCTCCAACACAACAAAGCTGCGAGTTGTATTATGCGAAGATGCGGACATACCAAAGTCATCTGAGAATGTTATTTGGGCAGAGCTCGATGGTGATCCCGGGAACCACCGATTCTACCTCATAGAACCGGAAACGACACCTGCATTACGAAGTCTAATACTAGGAAAAACGCTCGTAAAAAGGAATGAGAAGATGATGGTACCAATAAGAGTCCTGAACGTTGCGGACAGCACTACCAGCGTAAAGAAAGGAGATGTAATTGGCAGCTGTGAACCAATATCGGCGGTGACGAGTATCGACAAGGCAGAACCACATGACGTACCCTCTAAAAATAAGCCAAGAAGGAAGGACAATGTAACATCAACACTTCTTCAGTCAAGCAACCTTAGAGGAGAACAACACAAGCAAGCAGTAGATCTAATCGAAGGATTTAGCGACGTCTTTTCCACCGGTGATGACGACTATGGCAGAACAAACTTAGTGAAACATCGTATAGATACCGGAAGTGCTACACCGATACGTCAACCTCCAAGAAGAGTACCATTAGCGAAACAAGGAGAAGTCAATTCAATGGTCAAAACTATGGAGCATCAGGGAATCATCGAAGAATCAAAGAGCCCGTGGATATCGCCAGTAGTGCTGGTAAAGAAGAAAGACGGCAGTACCCGTTTTTGTGTGGACTACAGGCGACTAAATGATGTTACGAAAAAGGATAGCTATCCACTACCTAGAATCGACGATATCATGGACACCCTGACCGATGCTAAATGGTTCTCAACGTTGGACCTGAAGAGTGGTTACTGGCAAGTGGAGATAGATGAAAAAGATAGAGAGAAGACAGCATTCTCTGTCGGCAGTGGACTGTGGCAGTTCATCGTAATGCCATTTGGCCTGTGCAATGCTCCAGCTACGTTCGAAAGACTGATGGAATTCATTTTGCGTGGTCTGAGTTGGAAAACTTGTCTCGTTTACCTAGATGATGTGATCGTTATCGGAAAAACATTCAATGAACACCTAAAAAATCTGCAGGAAGTCTTCCAGCGACTGCGAGCGGCAAAATTAAAGCTGAGTCCGAAAAAGTGCACTTTGTTTAGTGCAGAAGTCAAGTACTTGGGTCACATCGTTTCAGCTGATGGCGTAAAGACAGATCCGGAGAAGATACTGGCGGTGAAAAATTGGCCTACTCCGAGTGATAAACACCAGTTGCGCAGCTTCCTAGGCTTAGCGACATATTACCGACGATTTGTAAAAGACTTTGCTAACACGGCGAAATGTCTGCATCAGTTAACAGAAAAAGGGAAGCCATTTACATGGAGTCAACAGTGCCGGGAAGCATTCGAGAGGATAAAAGACCAACTCTGCGACTCCCCAGTTCTGGCGTATCCAAAACCAGGTCATGGTTTCATCATAGACACTGACGCCAGCAATGTCGGTATCGGAGCAGTACTATCACAAGAGATCGATGGGCAGGAGAGAGTGCTATCTTACTACAGCCGAGTACTCTCAAAATCAGAAAGGAACTATTGCGTAACTCGCCGAGAGCTACTAGCCATAGTAGAAGCAACAAAACATTTTCACAAATACCTCTATGGTCAAAAGTTCCTTCTTCGAACGGATCACGCATCGCTTAAATGGCTACTTCAGTTTAAAAACCCCGAAGGCCAAGTAGCCAGATGGATCGAAAGGCTCGAATCCTACGATTTCGAGATTGTTCATCGAAGAGGAAGAATCCACGGAAATGCCGATGCGCTTTCACGTCGTCCTTGTCCATCGAACTGCAAGCATTGTCACCGTATAGAAGGAAAAGAGGCCGGAGAAACCATTCAGAGGATAACGACCGAACCAAAGACTGGATGGAATCAGCAAGAACTGGAAGACGCCCAACGTAAAGATCCAGATATTTCACCGATCATGGCATGGAAGGACGAAATGAAACGGCCTGAGTGGAAAGACATCTCACAATTCAGTGAAACCTTAAAGTGCTATTGGGCACAATGGAACTCCCTTCACCTAGACGGCGGATTATTAAAACGGAAATGGGAGAACGCTGATGGAAAGTCGTATCACATGCAAACCATCGTCCCGCATTGTAAAGTCGAGGAGGTTTTGAGGGAATATCATGGAGGTACCTCCGGTGGGCATTTGGGAGTAAACAGAACCTTGGCAAAGATACGAGAAAGGTTCTATTGGATCCATCTCCGAGATGATGTCGAAAACTGGTGCCGTAAATGTACTACGTGTGCATCAAGTCAGGGCCCACACCGCAGATCAAAGGGAGAAATGCAACAATACAACGTGGGAGTCCCATTCGAGAGAATTGCTGTGGATATTGCTGGACCATTCCCGGAATCAGAAAATGGTAATCGCTACATTTTAGTGGTCATTGATTATTTCAGCAAGTGGCCTGAAGCTTACGCAATTCCAAACCAAGAAGCAGTAACCGTCGCAGAACAAATTGTTACCAACTGGGTGAGCAGATTTGGAGCGCCACGCGAACTACACTCCGATCAAGGGCGCAATTTTGAATCTCAAATATTCAAACACGTGTGCCAAATGCTGGGAATAAACAAAACGAGGACAACTCCATTACACCCACAGTCTGATGGAATGGTGGAACGTTTCAATAGGACATTGAACTCAAATCTATCCAAACTCGTCAGCGAGAGGCAACAGGACTGGGACCAGCACATCCCTCTATTTTTAATGGCCTATAGAACATCGGTGCATTCAACAACAGGAGAAACTCCATCCCGAGTCATTTTCGGAAGAAATATTCGAGTACCTGCGGAGCTAATGTTTGGAGTGCCACCAGACCAACCAACCAATGCTAAAGACTATGTCTCGGATCTTCGATGTCGACTAAAGACAATTTATAACCTGGTCAGAGATAAAATTGATTTGGCGTCCGACCGCATGAAGACGAGGTATGATCAACGGGCGAACTCATCAGGATTCCAAGAGGGCGATTTGGTTTGGTTATACAATCCCAAACGACAGAAGGGCAGATCGCCGAAACTACAGCGAAACTGGGAAGGCCCTTACCAGATCATCAACCGGTTAAATGATGTCGTCTATCGGATTCAACTACATCATAAACCCCGCACTAAAATGAAAGTGGTACATCTCGACCGATTAACAAAGTACCATGGTGCCATTGAGGAAGTGAACGACTCTGTTCGGGACGAACAGGGACTAAGGAGAGGGTAATGTTATAAATCTGACAACCTCGACGTCCCCAGCAACACTGAGAAAAGTCCAGCAACATTTAAAAAGCTATACACATGTTTCCAGACACTTCTACCGAGCTCCACAATGTAGGCAATCATTCTAGACACACACACACAACGACACCTGTCTGGGAGACTTAGTATAAATACCCGCCAACTTTCAGACAACGAGTTAGTTAGATTTTGGCGACACCTATCGGTGAATCAGAGACATCTGAACGCGATAGAAAGCGAAATATCGGTAGTGCGTTTTAAGGCGAATTAAGTTAAAGTGAGAATTGTGTATAAAGTGCAATAAATAAAATTATTCGTTGTTTTTAAAACGAATTGTGTTTTCCTTTGAAATCAGCGATCCCCTAGCTCGCAACAATATTTACACTTGAAAGTTACAGATACCGAGTGTGCTAAATTTGTGGCCACCACTGTAACATGATCTACAGTACTACAGTACTTTAACTTAATCTTCAAGTCAATAGCTTTGAAAGTTTCAGAGAAAAATCAATTTATAGAAATTTCGGAATTTCATGAAATTCATATGGAAGAGGTGAAAGGAATTGGGGGATGTAGCCTGTTCACGTAGTTAAAGTTTCTTTTTTGTTAAAACTGATATAAAAACATAACTGAATTTTGGTTGGGCGTAAAGCCCAATCATATGATACTTTAGATAAAACGGGAGTTTAATGTACCGGAAAATATCAAATTCATTCGAATAGTGACTTTTGTATGGGAGGTAGTGGAGGAGGTGGTTTATAATTTTCGTTCATGACATCGAACGTGGCATGCAAAATGTTTCGTGCAGAATTTAACGTTCGTAGTTTTCATTATTTTCAAAGAAATTGGGCGTAGTTTTTCTGAAATTGGGACATTTGTATGGGAGGTGGCATAGTGGGGCAGCGTGCTTGCTTCACAGTCAATAGGTCGTGGGTTCGATTCCCACTCCAGACAGTGGGATTTTTTTAAGCACGAATTTTCAGTTGCAACTGGCGATGAAAAATTATTCGAAATAAAATTGGCAAACGGTGTAAAAGTGAAACAGTTCTACTTCAAAAAGGTCTGTATACTCAGTAGTTTCTATTCGCTTTCTATCATTCAGTCCCCCATAACATCTGCAAATATTTGTCAGTAGCAGCCAGTATAACTAAAAAATATACCAGCTTCTCCACTCGTTACGGTCGTTCTCACTCCCCTTCCCCTACCTTCCAAGCCCTATTCCTTCCCTCCATGACTGTGTTTGTGCATTGCGCATAAAGGCCGAAATTGCCTATAACACAAGTCATTTTAAAAAAAAAAAACGTGGAAATTATAATAACGATAACTGTATGGGAGGGGGTAGAAGGAGTAAAGCGAAGATGATTAACATTTATTGCAATTATTAAGAGATAATTCTGGCCAAAATTTTAAGTTTGTACTTTTTCTAGTTTTAATGAAAATCGATTAAATGCATTTACCAAAATTGTGCATTTGTATGGGAGGGGGTTGAAGGATCAAAGCAAAATTTTACGGCATCAATGATATTTTAATTTTTATACTTTTCACAGGGCAGTTTCGAAGAAAAATAATTTAATTGAAATTTCAAAATTTCGTGAAGTTCGTATGACAGGGGGCAGAAGGAGTGAGGTGAAGTTGATAATTTTTTCAAAACTGATTACAATTATAATAAAATTAACATTAGCAAAAATTTGTTCATTTAGTTTCGCTAACTTCAATGAAAATCGAATAAAGAAATTTTTGAAATTTGTACTCTTGGATCGGATCAATATTTTGTGATATTAATGATATTTACATCAGTGTACTTTGAACCAAATTTCAAGTCGATACCTAAAATAGTTTCGAAGAAAAATAAATTTCTTAAAATTTCGAAATTTAATGAAATTTGTATGGGAGGGGGTAGAAAGAGGGAAAGAGGTATGTGCACGAACTTAAAGTTACTTTTTTGTTAAAAATGACACACGATAAATTTCAGCACGATAGCTCAAAGCGTTCGAGGATTATGCTGTAGACAGACGGATCGTCACTCGGAATCGAGGTTTTTGAGCGACAACAAATATTTCTGTACCTTTGGCGACTGTGCATTATTTTTTATCGTTAAAAAACGGTAAGGCGAACACAATATATGTACCTCAGATTTCATTTAGAGTATAAAAATACAAAATACTTTTACTCGAATGTATATAATATTTTCAATTAATCTTTAATTTAATTATATCTAGTATATAAAAAAATTAATTCCTATTTAATCCTCTCCAGCTGGAATGGCGTCTTCAAGTCGCCGAATGAATTTCACTCTAATCTCAGTGTTGTTATCGCCTTTCAATTGATCCTGTGAATTAGCAGCATTTAATGAGCAAAAAAACAACCAATCGAGATAATAAAAATTATCTAAAATTTAACCATACCTGTGCAAACCAGCACTGTACTTCCAACTGGACCATTTCCAACGCGCCACGAATGCAACCGCACAAAATGCCACTGTATCGCAGATTGGCCAAATCTTGTGGCAATTCAACGAAATCCGTCAGCGGATTGTTGTCGAATACAAGCGAGAATTCGTCGCCGGCAGCCGACCAATTGGAAATCGTCGGCTGAACATTCAAATAGATTCGAAAGGCATTTTGGATTTTATCGGCAGTCTCGCGCATCTCAAGACATCGGGATGCTGAAGTTCGTGCCAAAAAGTCTTCGATCAGTCGCATTCCCATATTATAGCCGATCCGTTCGAGCTGCTTGTTTACGTCGTCGACATTTTCGTAATCACGCAGCATTTGCGTTATGAACGAACCATAGGTGAGCGTCAGTAGTTCGGAGTTCTGAAATGTTTCGAAAAAGAAAAAGGAGTTTGTTTGGATTTGATGTTTATTGTTGTTTTTTTTTACAGCCGGCTGTTATTTCATGCTAAGAAATTTCAAAAACAAAAAAGAGAAATAAGGTGAAGGTAGCTGATTTTGTAAACATCTATTTCAGTGTTATTTCGGTTACAGATAAAAGACGAAAGTATATTTAAAAATATATCAATAAAAACTAAAATTATTAAAAATATATCGACACTTTTTCGACGACGTGATCAAAGCTCACGCACTACTTTATCGCAGTTATCGTGATGGTGTTGCCCTGGTGCGGAGCAATCGGTTTCGGTGGAATAACTGGGCGTGACGTCGTTTGAAGATTGTCGCTCGCGTGCTGTTGGCGGTGATGCTTGTCCGGTTTACCGCCTGTTGGAGTGGAATGGAAGCGTCCGCCTTCGCCTCGTACGCGATTCATTGCGTGTCGATGGCGTGATTCGTGTAAATATTTCGAACGCTCTTTGGGTATTCGACTCTCGAGCTTAGCGCGCGCTTCCCGCCGTATCAAAATTCGTTTGTACTGCTTAGCGTTTACGTATAGCGGCTCCTCCTCGGGCTCGGCCTGCGGCGGTGACAGAGGGCCAGCAATGGACGTCTGAAGTACTGCTGCGGCGCCATCGTCGTTTGCGACGGCCGCTTGAGGATTAGTATTTATTGTTGTAGTGTTTGTCTGAGTTTGCGGCACCACGATTATCTGGGGTTGGGCTCCGGTCGATATCGTCTGATTGCTTTGCGAGTTGATTTGCAACAACTGCCCGTTGAGATTTATGATCTGGGGCGCTTGGTTGTTGAGTTGATCGGTCATCGACATCGGTTGATAAATGAAGGTCTGTCCGTCTGCCAATTGGACCAATTGTACCGGTTGCGTGTTGGTCGGTGCCTGCTGTAGCATCAACTGCGGTATGACAGTTTGCTGTTGTGTCTGCTGCCCAAGAATGAGCTGTCCGTTTGCATTCTGCAGCACTGGAACGACTTGAATTTGCCCCTGGCCGGCTGCTACTTGCGCTGCCACATGGCTCTGATCACCGGAATTATCCATTATCCTTGAGTTTATCAACATTTACGTTCAGTTAATTTTAGGGGGCGTGCAGCACTACAAAACACGCAGCTCGGTTAGATAGATTGATTTTTTTTATTCAATTGGCCGCTCTCGTCTTCCGACCTTATTTCTAATAGCGGCTTTCGTTTATACTTGCGTCTTGTTGAAGTAATTCTAGAAAATCGAATGAGTTCGATTGAAGACGACCAATTTTTAAAGAAAAACACAAAATTTCTTGAATTAAAAAAAAAACTCCCAAGAGAAAAAATATTCTCGTTATGGAAAGAAAATTTTGGGCTTTGGTGTGGCATTGGGGCGGCAACTCGGGGTCGCACCAACTATACGTCGTACTCACCACTTTTTTCGCATCGAGACGGGTAGTTTGCCGGGACATTATTTATTCAATTCGGTGAAAATGCGAGCCAAATGGACGTAAACAAAACTTGAAACTTCAGACGGATCTCGATTGTCCTCCTCTGACGTTTTAGTAAAATGTCCGTCGCGAATGGGTCGACCTGGTGCGACATCTCTTGGGATTCTGTAGCCCCTGATGCAGCGCCAGCTTTGGCCAGAAGAACGGAGGGTTAAGAAAAGTATTCAAAAACACATTTTCGTTATTATAAATATCGACAATATCTTCAACAGGCTAATTAAAAAAATATACGTAAAAAAATAGGAGAAAGCGAGAAAATGTTTGCAACCAAAAAACAAAAATTTAATAGTAACAAAGAAAAATTAACTAAATTATCAAGAAAGATAAGAAAGTTTAAAACAGTCACAATAAACAAAATTTCACTGGGATTTCTTGTTTGAATCCGAGTAATTCTCAATGGAGTTTGCATTATTAAATATTTTTTCATGTTGTAATGAAAAATAAAAAAAATATATTTTCTTTTCAAATCCAAAACTATAATACTTGTTGGAGATAGCTGTTACCTTTTCTTTAAGAAAACCTAACTCGATTCAAGGAATGCTGAAATGCAGCCGGTCCATTTCTTGCAGACATACGACAGTATCGACAGGAGCGTACTGTACCAAATCATGCTTGACTTTGGAATTCCTCCAAAACTAGTCCGACTAACAAGACTCACAATGACGAACACTGAATCCCAAGTGAGAATACAAACCGATTTCACAACCAGCTTTCGAACGGAATGTGGTTTAAAGCAGGGAGATGGTCTAGCCCCTATGCTTTTCAACTTGGCACTAGAGTATGTCGTCCGAAAAATCCCAGTCGACACCAACGGGACACTACTATTCAAGTGCACCCAACTAGTAGCATACGCTGACGACATTAATATTCTAGCAAGATCCTTCCGTAGTGCTAAGGAGGTATTTGTCAATCTTGATTCCACCGCAAAAGAATTCGGGTTGCGCATTAACGAAAGCAAAACAAAAGTAATGACGCAAACAAGAAGGAGAGCGCCTATCAGACAAAACATAACAATTGCGGAATATAATTTGAGTGTGAACAATTTTATATATCTTGGGGCTAATCTAGTAAAGGACGGTAATGAAACAGACGAAATCAAACGACGGATAATACTAGCAAATAAAACGTATTATCCGGTACTTCCAATAATGAAATCCAAGAAAGTGCACAGGAACAATAAGCTGCGGATATATCGGGTTTTCCAATAGGGACTTGACAACTTTGAATTCAATTTGTGAACGCACCCTTTCACTAATCATCAAACTGTCACTGTCAATTTATTCAGTAAACTTAACATTTTTATCATGGTAAAGTACACGAAGGAACAACGTCTCAAATGGTTTGCATTTTATTTTGAAAAAAAGTTGTCAAGTCCTTATTGGGAAACCCTTTATAAAACTATTATACGACCTGTGCTCTGTTATGGCAGCGAGACGTGGACATTAACGCGAACTTCCGAAAAACCAGTTAACGCATTTGAAAGAAAGGTCCTCCGAAGAATTTTGGGACCTGTGGAGGAAGGAACAGAATGAAGAATAAGATACAACCATGAGTTGTATCAACTCTACGACGAGCCAGAAGCTTCAACGTTCATCAAGCTACGTAAACTGCAGTGGGCTGGCCATGTATCGCGTAGACAGAAGAATCCCCAAACGTGTTCTGAAAGACAAAGCGAATGGTAACCGGCCAGTAGGCACGCCACGCAAGCGATGGGAAGACTCGGTTGATGAAGATAGCAAAGACATCTTAAAAATTAGCAGCTGGAGGACGCGGTCTTTGGATCGAGACGATTCGAGGCGACGACTTCAGGAGGTCAAACCCGATTTGGGCTGTCGCGCCATTGATGATGATGATAAGAGAAAAACCCAACGATATAATAAAAAATTGTCTCCTAGGACGTACTTACATAACAAAAAACGTGGAAAAACTCAGTGATTCTAAGCCTATTAACATTGGAATTCAACAGGGTTCAATTCTTGGCCCTACTCTTTACCTACTTTACATCCAGTACATAGGTCTAAGAACGAAATATATATTATATGCGGATACAAAGCAAGAAATCAGCCAGAATTGGAATATCTTATCAACACTGACCTCAAGCTCTTTAAGAAATGGCTGTTGGGCAATAGGTTAACCTTAAATGCATCGAAGACCAATTTCATGATATTTAACCAAATAAGCAAAGCTGATATTGATCTGAAACTTAACACAGATGGAATTGAATTATCTAGAACAAAATAAACCAAGTATTTAGAATTAACGATCAATGAAAAACTAACGTGGACTCCGCACATTAATAACGTACGCAAGAAAATAGCACCCATTATTGGAGTCCTACGGCGTAACAATTTTCTACCAACACCAATAAAAGAAATTTTGTATAATTCGTTTATTTTATCAAATGTAACCTAATTATAATATGGATCCAAACATCTATGTATAACATGGAAAGAATATCGAGGATTATGAACAAAAGCATTAAGGCCGTATATAATTTACCACATCTGACACCTTCAGCGGATCTTTACGTAACCTACAACGAGCTAAACCTGCAGCAAATATTAAACCTGGAGAGGATTATTAATGTACAATATCATAAACCAAGGACTAAAATCTTCAATAGTCATAACGTACAACGCAGATATGTATTTACAATTTCAATACACGGAAAGCAACCTCGTTAAGAAATCGAAATTGTAGGACGAATCGACTAAGGATCCCATCTATGAAGCAATACGATATTACAACTCCTTGCCAATATATATTCGACAGGCGAAGAACATCAAATGTCTCAAGATCGCAGCAAAGAAGTTCATACAGCAATCGTAAATATACTAAACTGACTTTGTATTGCCCACTATTTCTTATATACGATTTCATGATATTACGAAAATTTCCCCAATACCAGTATTATTATTGTTAGGTTCATCTGGGTGAGCCAGTTTTGCAAATCATAAATTCAAATGGAAGAAATCGCCTCTAGTGCCCCATGCAGTAACTATATGCAACTAGAAATCGCTTGTGGATTGCTTTTGATTTTGTTGACCTAGTATGTGTATCAAGATAATGATGCCAAGTCCTATTTTAAATTGTTATTGAATTTATTAAATAAATTATTATTATTATTATTAACTAGAGATTAACTCAATAATAATTAATGATTTAATAAAATCAGCTGGCTGGGAAATTATCCTTATATGTAATGTGGAGAAATCCATTAAGTCTATTTATTATGTAATGTGATGGTAATTGCAATGTACAAATGAACACCAGTAATATATTTATATGTACATACAGCACATTTTTGTAAATACATATATTAAATTCTAAAATAATAAATTTGATATTTTTGTAGTATGGAACTGATTTTGTTTGTATTTCACATCTTTCGGCGACATCACCATTCAAAGAAGGATCTCTGCCTAGTTAGCTTAAAGAGCACAATCCAATGGATGAAAATGTAGGATAAGCAATAAATGAATTTACGTTGTGTTGCAACTTATGTTCTCGGAGTTGCGGATCGTCACTCGGATAATGTTATGGTCAAGACAAACGGATAAGTAATTTAAAACAAGCAAAAATTAGAAGATAACTTACCAAATAATTGCAATAACGTTATATTACAGCTTTTTCACATAGATTTTGGCCATATTTTGGGTCGTTGTAATCCACGATTATCGAAGAATGGCAATACTATTTCAACGGCTGCCTTATATCTTGGATTCGTATACAAACGTCTTTTCATACTTTCGGCCTTATCCGAATCAGCTAAGAAATTATCAACGGTTGAATCCTCATGCGGATCCTATGGAGCCCCAGACATAGTGAAGAAAGCAGTGTATACACCTAAATAAATTCAATTTAAGCTTCAAGAGAAAAATGTATGCATATATGATGGCTATTACCCATAAATCCTTTCTTCAAAATATCAGTATGAAGATCAACAACAAAGAACGTTTTAAAATATTTATGATGTCCTCTTCTTCAAAAGAATTGAGGAAATGGAACCTGTTTTATCTCTCTATGTTACTTCTTAAATTTTCGTTTTACAATTTTGCAAAAAGCATTCACCAAAGAAAAGTTTTTATGTAGTATAAGTTGCAAAGCAAACAAGAAAAAATACTTCACAAGAAATTGTTATAGTTGTTTGTTATAGACTCGTGGATTTTCACTCACTAAAATAAGATGAAAAATCCTTCGAATAGCTTACCCTTTTTTTTTTCCTTTAAAAAAATCCTCAAATACTCCAACCAATATCTGTGAAGAACAGGAAACTACGAAACATTATCCGCATGTCAAGAAAGCTTAGCAAATCAAGCTCAATGTCCGAGAATTGCCAAGAAAGCTTAGCAAATCAAGCTCAATGCCCGAGAATTGCCAAGAAAGCTTAGCAAATCAAGCTCAATGCCCGACAATTGTCAACCGAGAATTGCCAAGAAAGCCCTGCAAATGAAGCTCAGTATCAGAGAACTGTCAGAAAAGCCACCAAAACTTAATTCACCTGAAAACGGTATCAAATCCTTAAAGATAAAAAAAATTGTCATTATATTATAACAGTTGAACTTCATCGTCCATTGCACCCAAACTTTTTTTTATATATTTTTATATTCTCCTATAACTTATCTTAAGATTTTTTTTTATCTTTATTGTTTTATACTACTATCTTTATTTTGTTTTAAGTAAGGCTTAGTTTATTTACTATGGATTGAATTTAAATTATACTTTTATATCTAAAAATTTATTGAATTTATTAAATAAATTATTATTGTTATTATTAACAGGTAAAAAAATACTTGAATAAAGTAAAAAATCTCATCACATTTCTTCTCTTTAAACGGTTCAAATAAAATAAAAATAATAAAATATAGAATAAAAATTCACAATGATGTCACATTGCTGCCAAACTTCGTCATAGAAAAAATTCACATTCTGAAATTCGAGACGGGGGAATTTCTAAAATTCACAAACTGCATGTTGTGTGCGAGAATTCGACCGTGTGTCCGCCGCCATCTTGAATTGAAGTTCGACGTCGGGCCTGTTTCCAGTCCTGAAAAGAAATCTGCAAGCGCACGGATTTTTCAAAATTTTCACATAAAATCGGTGGCCTTTTTTAATTTTCCTATCACGGTGATAATCGTACGTGAGTCGTGCGTCGAATGCGTAGTTTTCAAAGTGTTTTTGGTGTGGAAAACGCGTGTGCCTGAGCTCATTTCTCGAAATAGGCTGTGAAAAAAAAAAACAAAAGCAAATTATTCCTTCGCCCCGTGGAAACAACGGAAAAACTGAAAGAAAAGAAATTCTCTGGGCGCTGCAATTCGGTGAGCGTTTGCTTTGATTTAGTTTTAGATTAATTTATTGAAACGTAGTGCCTCGATATCGTAACTAATTAGCGTTCAATAGCGTGGCGATTGATTGCAATCGATAAGAATAGATAAAAAACGGAATCGTAATAAGTTTTTTTTTGCTTCTGTCCGATCCCGATTCTTTTTGTATTTATTTTGCATGTGTGCGATGGTTGAGTGAGCGAGCGAACAAGACGAAAGATAATTCATTCAGCTGCATTCGAGAACGGGACAAAAATAAAATCTGACTTTTTTTTATTTCATGACAGTTGGTATTCTGCTAACTGCTGTGTTTGGGACACAATACAACAAAAAAAAATAGACTGCTGGAGGATTAATCAAGAAAACCGGATTGTGTAAAAGGGAATTAAGGATTCCTGAACTCTTCGTCGCACGAGAGTGGGGAGAAGTGAAGCGGACCGGATTTTTTTTTGTTTGAAGAATTTTCGTGTGGAATAAGGACCTTTGTCTCGACGGAATCATTGCGATGGCGTGTGCTACATTGAAACGATCGCTCGACTGGGAAGCGATTAATCAGCGTCCGACCAAACGTCGGCGATGCAACCCGTTTGGAAATACGTCGCCTGGACCTTCGGGCGGCAGTGGGCAACCAGGATCGCCCTCCCAACAGAGCACCAGCCGCGTGAACGAGCCACAACAATCCCCATTCGCTGAAGCGTCGCTATCGAAAATCTCTCCAGGTAAGCGATCCGTGCCGTTAGTCGCTGTAATTAACCGTTTATTTGATTTTTTCTTTCTTTTCAATTTTAGACAAAATGGCACAAAACATTCGCGAAGAAATCACCAGATTACACAGACGCAAACAGCTTCCATTTTCGTCGGGAGCCTTAGAACGGATGCAAGACTCGGAGTCGAGCGGTTCCGAAATGGGACCAGACAGTCCACGACGACCAGACAGTCCTCCAAGCATAGTCCGACATCCAGAAAAGGCACTTTTCACATTCAAACAGGTGAGCTCGTATTTCAGCTATCTACCTGCTTTAGGTTTGTTGTAGGACTATTTTCCATCCATTTGTCTAAGTCTTTGAGGTTCTTTAAAAAAAAGTCTACCAAACATCTTATTCCATACATTTTTCAAAACGAAATGTCCTCGCAGCAAATTTTACCCCCCGTGAAGCATATGGATTTTTTTTACCTGTAGAAAACCTTTATTTAACAGTTTACATCAATGTGAAAAAAATTGTGTTCATGCGAAATTGGGTAGATAAAAGTACATAGGGCAGAAAATTTTCTTATGCGTGCGATGCGGACAATGTAGATTAGTAAGCAGCCCAATAGGTTATATCGGTGGTCCCCAGAGTCCTATAGTTTTATGTAGGACTTAAGATTGGCTTTGAACCACAGCTATAAGAACGGTTGCGGAGGTATGAAAATTCCAAAAAGAAACGCACTAGTTGACTATCTAAAAGCTGAGTCAAATTTGGCATTTTCCATAAACTTAGTTTTTGACGCGGTTAGATTTCGGGTCTATCTATATGCGATTTTAACTGGGGCCACCTGCATAAAAATCTGCCTTCGTCGTCTTTTCAGAAGTAAATAAAGTACCAGTAAATTATTTTTTTTTCAGTGATTTGCAATGGCATTCTAGTGTTTATTTAATATTTCAAAGGAAAAACTATGAATCCAAAAATGTTTCATAATTTTGAATAGCGAACCCAAATCTCCAATATAAGCCGCAGATTTTGCCTTATTGGCCATATTTTCAATGACCCTTCTCTTGTCCGCGTTTGACAGATTTCTGAAGCTGTATATGAGCATTGCGGTAATTCCGTCTCAAGTCAAAGGCTCTTTGGTTGATATCGGGTTGAGAGATGTGTATTGCGAAATTCAGAATTTTTCACCGCTTTGCCCATATTTCAGAGATTCTTCAGCACATGTTAGAAATGTGTTTCTGGTTGGTCATCACTTGGCGTCCAGTGTGCGCATTTCATATCCGCCCAATTTGGATGCCTTTCGCGTATAATGATTTTTGTTGGGGTCTCCTAGTTTATCCATATTAAGCTTGCGCTTCATTTGAAAAAATTGTGATCGTCGGATAGCTGCTGTGCGCAATCTCAAACAGACAAACATCAAGTGGTGATCTTTGTCCACGTCAGCTTCACGTTTCACTCGCACATCGAGGAGACATCTTCATCGACGACTTATGAGCAAATCGTCGATTTGGTTATGAGTAACACCATGAGTGCAAATCCAAGAGGTTTTATATTGTGTGCAAAAAAAAAATCACTCCGCTGACCATTTGCCAAGTATTACAAAACTCTACAAATAATTCGCCGTTTTCGGATCTGTTAATCTAAGGTCGTGACGCATCGACACAAGGATCACCATGCTTCTCCATGACGTGTTCTATTCGAATATTATCAGAGCCAACCTGGGCGTTCATATCTCCCCTCTTGGAACACCCTCGAAGATGGCACTCAGCTGACCTCGGTTCTGAATCTCCCGACAATAACCCTACCCGAGACTGGCTCCCAGCTAATGAGACTGTTTCTCGCACTCGGTGCAGTGACGACCGCCACGCCACACTCGGGATCAACGTACAGAATGATGTTTCCGCTCGGGATTCGTTCTTCTCCTGATCCTGTACACATAACCTCGCTAAGTCCAAGATTTGGATGTTACAGAGCTGCATTTCACGGTTGATCACTGATTGGAGACGACCGAGTAACCCCAGCCCTTCGCAATGTTCGAATGTTCCAGAAGTTCCGTTTTCGAATGCCAAAAGTTGTAACCGTACTATGCGAACCAGCTTCTATCTTATTTATCATGAAATCTATCGCTTTCGCTCATTTGCCGCCTCATGAAAGTTATCACTATTTCCGATTTTAGGTACGAAGTTTCCAGTGTGTTTGTAATATTCGTTGTTCGCAACACAAAACATGCCCGTGAGTGATTTGGTGATGCCAAATTGCGAAAGCAATTCGCGGCGGAACAATTTTCATGATAATATTCCGTAGCCGCATTTCTATAGCGCAGCCATTGCAACGTGGCTCTTGTGAACAGGTGCGTTGTCGTACAAATGCAGCACACTTCGATTCCACTTTCCTCTTATTTTTCTTTGATGGCATCCTTTAATTTTTGTAGCAGGTTGGCGTAGTACCTCACTGATGTTTTGTCCTAACCGAGATGATCGGGCATGATATTCAAGAGATTTTTTTCTCCTTTAAATGAGCATCTTCGAGAACAAGTTTCTCCACTTTTTGGACGATTTCTGAGGAAGTGGCCTTAATCGGCCAGTGCGAGCGTTCATCATCTTCAATTGACTTTCTGCCTTGTCTGAATAAACTATGCCACATGATCCAGGGCAAGAGTCCCTGTAAACAGATGACATTTCTTCTAAAATGATTTGTGGCGTTTTTCCTTGCTTGGTAGTGATTAGTGATTCGATTTGACAGAAACTTTCTATTTATACTTGTATTGAGTGTTAGAATACCTCCAGGAAAAAATATTTCCTCCCTGTCCATCCCTTCATTCCGCGAACTCAATCAAATTCCTGTTAAGACCCCCTATCGGGCATAGGACAGAAACAAATCTCTTCCACAAGGCGCGGTCCTGAGCATCGGCCTTAAACTGTTGCCAGGACTTGTTTATTTCTTTGGCCTCCTGCTCAACTGCTCGCTTCCATGTGCTATATGGTCGACCAACCCGACGTTATAATTCAGAGCCTGTTTGGCGATGTTTCGCTCTGGTTTCCTTAAAGTGTGATCGATCCACTTCCTCCTTTGAATCTCAATGCCTATTTTAGTCTGTCCAGTTGTACTCCAAAGTTCGTCGTTGGAGATCACTTCCGGTAAGAATATTCCTAAAATGCGTCGGAGGCATTGGTTCACGAAAGTCTGTAGTTTCTTGGTAAGTCGAACGGTCACTTTCCACGTAGTACAACCATATAACAACACGAATTTGACGCATGCAACAAATACTCGCAGCTTCGTGCGAAGGAAGATCTGTCTTAACTTCCAAAAAAAGAAAGGATACCGAAAGCCTGACGAACTTTATTTATACGAGTCTCAATATCCTTTTTGGTTCCGCCGTCCATGCTGACAATGCTTCCGAGATAACAAAAATCTTGCACCTCTTCCAAATCTTGTCCGTTAAGAACAATCGATGTGCTTGCGTTCGAACCCCATGTGCATGTACTTGATTTTACGCACATTTATTTTCAGTCCTGCCTCTTTGCATTTAGAATGCAACGAGCGAACATTTGACTCTAAGTCTCTTAAGATGTTAAATAGTCTCCGTTGAAGACCTTTACCTTCCCCACCTTCCAGTGCAGCTGTCAAGATGTCATTTATTACTACCAGAAACAGGGCTGGTGATATGCAGTCTTGTCTGACACCCGTTCGCACAGAAAAGCTCTTGAACAGCTCTGCTCTATGCAAGAAGCGACACCTTGCATATTCGTAGGATTCTTTAATCATTGCTATGACCTTATCTGGAATACCTCTCCTACACAAGGCATTCCATATGTAATCTCGCTTGACGCTGTCGAAAGCCTTCTCGAAGTCCACAAACATGAGATGTAGTGGCGAACCCATTTCGGCGGACTGCTCCAATATTATCCGTAGAGTATTTGTGTGGTCGGTACAATACGACCCTTTACGGAATCCAGCCTAATAAACTTCAAGAGTGCTCTCCACAACATCACTAATCCTATTGAGAATTACCTTAGCCATGATTTTCGATACGGCAGTAAGTAGACATATACCACGTCAATTGCCACAATCCCGAAGGTCGCCCCTTTTTCGGAATTTTCTCAATGACGCCCTCCTTTAATTCAGTCGGATATCTTCCTTCATTCCAGAGGAGTATATCGGCTGTAATTTCCGGGACCGCTTTGAGGAGCTCTGTTGGTAGTCCATTTATACCTGGGGCTTTCCTTCGTCTCAAGTCGGGGGTTCGTTGGTTGACATCGGGTTGAAAGATGATTGCTAACTTGGCTTTTTTCCGATCGCTAACCTTGTCCCATGTGTGTCTTGCGACATCCAGGGTTTCTCACCGCTTTGCACATATCCTACAGGTTCTTCAGCACTAATTAGAAAAGTGCTTCTGGTTGCTTCCCACTTGGCGTCTAGTGTGCGCATTTCATATTCGCCCAATATGGATGACTTTTCGCGTAGAATGCTGGTGTACTCGCGCTTTTTGTTGAGGTCTCTGAGTTTATCCACATTAAGCTTGCGCTTCATTTGAAGAATTTGAGGTCGTCGGATAGCTGCTGTGCACACTCTCAAGCAGGCAACCATCAAGTGGTAATCGCTCCCCACGTCAGCTCCACGCTTCACTCGCACATCGAGAAGACATCTTCTCCATCGGCGACTTATAGGCAAATGGTCGATCTGGTTCTGAGTAACACCATCAAGGGAAACCCGAGATGCTTTATGGTGACTCTTGTGTGGAAAAAAGGGTCCCTCCGATGATCATTTGCCGAGTACTTCAAAACTCCATAAATAGTTCACCGTTTTCTCTCCACGATCTTGATCAATTTCCACCAACGGGCTAGTAAGAAAAAAAAAAACATAACAGGAGTACGATTGGGCATAAAGCCCAATCGTGCGATACTCTAGATGAAAGAGAAATTTTTGTATCTTAAGAAATTTTGTAGGGGAAGTGGTAGAGGGGGTGACGACATTGAAATAATTTTTTCACATGACGGTAAGGTTGCTATCAAAATGTTTTATACAAAATTTAGGATTTAAAAATTTAATAGGTACTGAGAAAATTAGTGTATTGGATGTAGTGAAGTAGTGCAGTTTGTATGGGAGGTGATAGAAGGAGGGGCGAGTTTTTAATGACTTTTCAGGAATAACTATAAATATCATGCTTTTGACATGTCTTAAATTGCAGATCAGTAGTATTCATACATTCCATGAAAATCGACTTTTTATAAAGTTGTGAAATTGTGTCATTTTGTATGGGAGGGGGTAGAAGGGGTAAAGCTAATCGCCTAGTTTTTTTTTTGTCTTACTAATAATTCTAAATAAATATTTAGCGCACAATTTCAGCTCGATCAATTTTATACGCACTGAGTAAATTGGCTTAGAGCATTTCATGAAAAAGTGCAGTTTGTATGGGAGGTGGTGGAAGGAAGGGGAGGACTCAAATAACTTTTGTACAGTAGATTTATATCATCATTTAAGTAATATGTTCCAAATTTCAGATCAATAGCATTTATATTTTTCGAGCAAATCTGTTTATTATGAAATTACAAAATTGTGTCATTTTGTATGGGAGGGGGTAGAAGGGGTACAGCTAATCGTCTCATTTTTTTTGGTCTTAATAATAATTTCAAATAAATATTTCGTGCACAATTTCAGCTCAATAACTATTATACGCACTGAGTAAATTGGTTTAGAGCATTTCATGAAAAAGTGCAGTTTGTATGGGAGGTGGTGGAAGGAGGGGGAAGACACAAATTATTTTTATAGAGTAGATTGGAATCATCATAAAAGTATTATGTTCCAAATTTCAAATCAATGTCATTTGTACTTTTCGAGCAAATCCGTTTATTGTCAGATCGCGAAATTGTGTCATTTTGTATGGGAGGGGGTAGAAGGGGTGGAGCGATTTGGCTCGTTCACGAACTTGACCTTACTTTTTTGTTAAAAACGACGTATACAAAATTTGAACTTTCTAGCTCAACGCGTTCTCAAGCTAGAGAGGACACGGACGGACAGACAGACGGACGGACAGACAGACGGACAGACGGACGGACGGACGGACATCCGGTTTTGAGATTTTTGAGTGATTATATGAACTTCTGTATCATTCATTTTTTTCTCCGAGCCTTATTTCTTGGCGTTACAAACTTTGTGGCAAACTTATAATACTCTCAGATTTCATCTAGAGTATAATAATGCTCCGATTTCGCCTACATGTGTCTCTTTGCCACATGTTGTCACTCATCAAGGGTTTCTGTATAGTAAGGGTATTATTAAGGTCATTAGCATCAATGCGGCTTGGTATGATAGATACGTCGAAACCTTTTTAAAACTAGAAAAACATGTTGACGTATCAGTTTACTGGCTGCTACTGACATATTTGTAGATGTTATGGGGGACTGAATGATAGAAAGCGAACAGAAACCATCTACTGAGTATATAGACCTTCTTGAAGTGGATCTGCTTCACTTTTACAACGTTTGCCCATTTTATTTCGAATAATTTTTCATCGCCAGTAGCAACTCATCTAGAAACGACTTTGCTATAAACTTGTTCAATATGTTTTTCTTACAATAAATTTAATTTCAGGTGCAATTAATCTGTGAGCGTATGCTAAAAGAACGAGAAGATGCACTCCGCGAGCAGTACGATGCCGTTCTCACAACAAAACTAGCAGAACAATACGATGCATTTGTAAAGTTCACATACGATCAAATTCAAAGGCGATATGAAGCTGCACCGAGTTGTAAGTAGTATCACTTTTGTTTGTTCTTTTATTTCGTTTTCCTACAAAAATTAAATTCATAATTTCGCTTTATCTACAGATCTTTCGTAATCGGATCATCCATGACGATACTGTTGCTAGTCGCGAATCATATCGACATCAGTATCCGTCATTTCCATAACCATAAAACACAACTAAATGAAATATATAAAAAAAATGAAGCAAACAAAAATAAATAAACATATTTAATTCCAATTAATATACGCGTACGAAATGAAACAAGAAAAAAAAACATGATTTTTTGAATTTTCAAAATATTAAATAACTCTTAGTTTGTATTTAATTAAAAAAAATTAAAAATTAAAAAAAAACATCTATAGAAATAAGCCTAGAACGATATAAAATTTGCAACTGTAAAGAACGCGCGACTAAAAAGTAAAGAAAAATATCAACACAAAAATAATTATAGCATATTTACTACTGCTGCTACCGCGAAAATATTATTGAATATCTTGTTTTCCCTCCGTTCCGTTCTCAAACACACTCATTTATTTTACTCGTTTTTATTTCCACAATTTCTTTTCTTGTTTCTTTTTTTTTCATCTTATATATTTTTACCATAAATTTATTAATGTAATAAGATATCGCAAGCAAAAAATATACGACAAAACAAAATAAATCCAAATAATTCTTATTCGAAAAACAATGCAAATACATAACTACAGTTAATAATAATTATATCCAAAATACAAAAATTATCATATAAGACACGAATAATAACAAGAGAGATGAATATTTTTTTATTAGTTTGTGCCTAAGATGGAAATAAAAAAACATCAAATCCAATTTATATACATTAAAAACAAAAAAATTAAAACAAGAATGCAAAAATTCGTGAAATGAAACAAATAAAAAAATGTGTGCAATTTAAATTGGAAAACGCGTCATTTTCAGTTCTTATGCAACTCGTTTTTTTTATGTAATTTTCATCAGAATATTCTAAACGTGAAATATTCGATAGTAGTTAAGTTTAGCATATTTTTTTTATATATTAAGTCTTTACAAACGATCAGTAAACAATCATACTTGACGTCACAACATATTTTTTTTTTGTTTTAATAAAACGATTGAAATTTGATTACAAAAACAGAAATGTATACAACAGCGACATTCTAACACAACAATAAGAAAGATTTGTGACCATACGATAAGTCAAAAAAAGGGAATCTTGAAACTTACACGACATCATTGGGCGAAAAATGTGTGTAAACTGCAATGATTTGTAAATCATAATCGCTAACGACTGAATGCGACTGATCCATTCGTAACCCGGCTCATGGCGGAACACGGTTAATTAATAACATACTCTTATAAGTTATACGAATTAAATATGTTTCTAGTTTATAATTATTATTGAAAAACAAAATGAAGAGAAATTGCAATTTTAGTTTTATTTTTTCATTTGTCTTTAGAATGTTTGCGTTTTGTGTTGTTATTTAGAAATATTCGATTTCTGAAAAATATTCTTTTCCAACGTTTAATTTGCAATACATCCATTGCTTTAGTATTTTTTCATAATTTTTATCGAGATATCGGGTACTGTGAATAATGGGACCGTAATAAAGAATAAAAATTATATGAAGAGATTGATTTGTATGTAATTTCAGGCATGAATCTACCTCAAACTTAATAGATTAGAGTAATTTATAATCCTCGTGCAATTGATTCATTATTCTGCCGCCTTTGAAGTCGATAAGTAGTTATATCTATTTGTTTCTTAGCTTATTGTAGTTATGATCGATCTTTTAGTATTGTTAATCTTGATTGATGTTAGTAGGTATTTAAAGAATGTTATCAGCTTAGCTAATTTTTGGAATCGTTTAACTTCTTGGGTAGATGTGTGTACATGACTATTGATATTTTTTTCATGCTTTTAGAAATTTTATGTAGCCATACAAGAAAGGAATGTTCATCCATGTACTCATGTCTTTCGGTTTGACGCCATTAGAATACTGATGCATATGGCAATCTCATAGTGTGCTCGAGTCCCATAATGCAGTGAAACTCACTGGCAGTCATGCGAAAATCACACAGTCCTCAAGATACTAAGAAATCACTCATTTGGTCGACTCGGGTGTCATAATAGACCTGTAAAATGTTAATCGTTCTATGATCCCGCGACAGCAAATAGTTTTGGAGATCTCAGAATTGCGAAAACGATCCAACAATTTTCATGACAAGAGCGAAAGTATCGACAAAATATGTGAGAGACTTACTTGGTATACAGAAGTAATTTTAGAAGCGAGTGACCAGGTCGTGACACAACCTTATCGTACAAATATTTCAAAGTCTCAATTTCACCGTCCGATAGATTTCGTAGCGGATTGTTGCTCGAAGTTTCCGATATACTCCGACTGTACTGTTCGATTCGTAAATGCTCCTGAATGGTTTCCCACTTGATAATCGGCTTGGCCTCTTCGATCAGCACCAGACTCGAATAGATCAAAATGAATGCGTGGCCGGAAATATCGAAACCGTTCCAAAAGTATCCGGCTTTCAGGCACGTCGATTTCGTAACGAAATTCTTAACATTGCACCGACCGTAAGCCATCTCGATGATATTAAAGAGCTTCGTCCACACGAACCAGAAGATCGTGGCGATCACAATGCGTGGCAAATGATGCTTCAAGAATTTCTTTTTATCGCCACAGCAAATCGTGTACGAAGTCATGAAAAGAAAGGGTCCGCTCAGGGCGAGCGTCCACGCCCAGCCCATCTTCACGAAATACACTTAAGTTAGGCGACAACTGTAATAGGCATGCGCAATTCTGTTATTTTCTGTAAGAATCCAATCTTGTGAATGTCCTCTGAAACTTTCAAGTTAGTTTAGCCGTAAAGTTTTAAAACTTCAAAGGATACACGGGCTGCTTCGTAGAGAAATTATTTTATCCACTCAAACATAGGCTATGGCTTGAAGTGAAATTTGCTAATTCAAAAAAAGAAAATTTTAAAGGGTAAAAAGTCGTGCATTATTTTAATTAAGGCTCTTCTATAATATAACTGCATTCTTTTTGTTTGTTGTTTTTTGCTAAATTTCAAAATATAACTATCCACTTTCGGCCTTATGCATTCTTACATTAGTTACCAAATTTTTACAATTCAATGCGAAAGCTAAAACACGTCGTAATTTGAAATTTAGGAAGTGAATGGATTCAAATTGAAATGTGGATACTTCTGCTTACGCGATTAGTTAAACTACAAAACCTCGGTATTTAATATGAGAGCGCGAAAGTACACATTTAAACTTTAAAATTGTAAAATTTCGCAAGAAACATTAAACAAGGAGATGAGTCTTAACCTTAGAACCGTGTACACCTAAAATACTGCAGGCAGCCCTTCCCGAATTCTACCAAACATCGGTGGACCTGGATATGCCAGAAGGATTCTACTTTCCAGAATAGTCAGCTCGGTCCTCCTATACGCTGCTTCGATTGGGGCGGCGGCGACAAAGGGAACAAGGAAAAAGATGTTATCAACGCATAGGCCCAGCACGATAAGAGCAATTAGCGGTTTCCGAACAGTATCGGGCGAAGCAGCCTGTGTCATAGCCGGAATGATCCCCATTGACATTCTCGCGAGTGAGATGCTAAGGACCTACGAAAGAAGCTCCTCGATCAAACAAGAGGCAGATGTTGCCAGAAAAAAAAGAAGAAAAGGCAACTCTAAACAAATTTTCTCAGCACGTATAAAATTTATCGAGCTGAAATTGTGCACCAAATATTTATTTCGAATTAGTATTAGTAAGACCAAAAAATAGACGATTTTCTTTACTCCTTGTACCCCATCCCATACAAAATGACACAATTTCGCAATTTGACAATAAACGGATTTGTTTGAAAAGTTTAAATGCTATTGATCTGAAATTTGAAATATATTACTTTTATGATGATTTAAATCTATTAAAGTTATTTCAGTCTTTCCTTTCTTTCCACCACCTCCCATTCAAACTTTTTCATGAAATTATTTAAACAAATTTACTCAGTATGTATAAAATTGATTGAGTGAAATATTTACTTAGAATTATTATTGAGGCAAAAAAAAAAAAAATTAAACGATTAGTTTCACTTCTTCTACCCCTTCCCATATAATCTGACATAATTTTACAACTTTACAAAAAGTCAATTTTCCTGAAATGTATGAACGCTACTGATCTACTATTTAAAACATTTCAAAAGCATGATGTTTTTTTTCGGCCGAGAAAGCTTGTCTGGAAACTTTGACCGAAACGCTTCAGAGTCGTAAGTTTTTCATTTGTTTGTGTTTTAATTGTTTAAATGCTTTCTCTGTAAAACCTCATTCTTTTAGTGATATTCGAGATCGGACAATCGTCTCGTAATTATTGCGAGCTATCGGGCCGTACGACGCCTGTTGTTGGCGATGTTGTCGTCGCTCTGATCAATATGGGCGTCTCAATCCAAGGACTAGAAGCTTTTTTCGAACTTACCTCTCTGATTTCGCACAGGAATCATCTTACAGCAAATAAACTTTCGACCATTTGATCATTAACAACATCGACTGGCTGCGGACTTCCGCGTCACGATCCAACGCCCTCATCATCTTCCGGCTCTTGTTCCTTTCTCATCCGAAACGAGCTAAGGCGAATAAAGTTCCATTTTCTGTTTAAACTAAGAGATTAAATTATAATTTACTTTTGTCTATATTTCATGTAAAATAATTCGCCTCTGCTTCTGCATTTTACCATTTACGGGCATTTCCTTGTCCCCCTGACTCTGCCCAGATTCCTCGTACTCATGCTGGCCAAAATCGAGCCAAGACTGTAGGCAACTTGAACGTCTACCGTCTTCCTTTTTTCCACCCTTTTCTTCACATCTATTTGTAATGACAAAAAAGTTAGTTTGGTGTGAAGTGCTGCTGTGAAGGTAGTCGTCTTTTTTTCTTTTAAATTAAAGCTCTACAGAAAAAGTTCAGCACAAATTTCTATCATCACCCAAGAGGTATTGCACATGATGTCGTTAGTTTTTGAAAGAAAACTTCGCCATTACAGCCATATTAACTCTAGATTCGGTTCGCTATTATCAGGCTATGGATAGTAATAACAAAAAAATTTACAATATACTCTCAAAACAAAATATTCATCTTACTTTCGTTTTTTCCATATCCTTCTTAACACTTTCTTCGACTAAACGCAATGTTTGTCTCCTTCATTCCTTGGCAGCTTTTTTCGTTTTCACTTCCAATTGTTTCTGTTTGACGGCTTCCCGTTCTTTTTCGATAACTGTGGCACGATCACGTTTTCGTACAAAAAGTGGTTTCAATCGCGGATCATTGTCCTCTTCGCTTTCCGTTTCTTCTTCGTACTCGGAACTGTCGCTGTCCGATGATTCCGATTGTTTTTCTTCTTCTTTTTGTAAGACCTAAATTTTAAATTATAAGAAAAATACAAGATGCTAATAATTTCGGATTGTTTATGCGTCACAGTCAACACTTTGGCGGATTTGTGTGTAAGGATGACGCTTTGAAATACCTCTGCGCACTTTCCGTCAGGAACTCTTTAATGGTTGGCAAATTAGCCTCCCGATGCAGTTGCGTGTTTCTTAAATTATGTGTATAAGTTGAAAAATAGGGGACTTGGGCAAGATCCTTGGGGTACACCAGAAGGAATAGAGTGTCTTTCCGATTTAGTGGATTTTTGGTTTTACTTGAAAAGATCGCTGCGAGAGAAAGGAATCGATCAGCCGGATTAAATATTCGGGATACGAGTAGTTCAATAATTTGAATAGGAGTCCATCATGCCACATTTTGAATGTCTAATGTGATCATGCCAACGGATGTTTTATTCTGGATGCCTTTTCGATGAACTTGGTCGTAGATTAAAGTCCATTATATTATGTAATTTCATTATTGTCTTTTTGAATTGAAAGTACATTTACTTTTCTGAAACTTAAAAATGCCTTTGAGTACTGCATACACCAAATACGATTCTAAAATTAAAATAACGATTTTTTACGTTAGTCGATCTTTTAAATAACATTATAACACATCGGTCAATAAGTCCGTAGGATAACAAAGAAAATACAGTTTTTTCGGTCTAATTTTGCTTTATTCTTCGACATAGTTTCCTTCAAGAGTGATACAATCCGTCCAACGCCTCCCTAGCTTTTCGATACCAGTTTTGTAGAACAACTTGTCTTTCGACTCAAAATGTGCCTCAGTTGCGGAAATTACCTCTTCATTTGAGCCATATCTTTTGCCAGCGAGCATTTTTTTCAGGTCTGCGAAGAGCCAGTAGTCGCTGGGGGCTAGAACTGGAGAATACGGTGGATGCGGAAGCAATTCGAAGCCCAATTCATGCAATTATGCCATTGTTTTGATCGACTTGTGACACGGAGCATTGTCTTGATGAAACAGTATTTTTTTCCTCTGCATGTGTGGCCGTTTCTCAGCAATTTCTCGCTTCAGACGTTCGAGTAATGGTATATAATAATCGGTATTGATGCTTTTTCCCTTCTCAAGGTAGTCTATGAATAATATACCATGTGCATCCCAAAAAAATGAAGGCATTACCTTGCCAGCCGATGTTTGAGTTTTTGGTCGCTTTGGCCGCGGTTCTCCCGCTGCTGTCCACTCGGATGACTGCTGATTTGGCTCTGGTGTGAAATGATGGATCCAAGTTTCATCCACTGTCACATGCCGCCGCAAAAAATCTTTTTTATTGCGTCGAAACAGCTTCATACAGGCCTCCGAATCGTCGACACGTTGTTATTTTTGGTCCACTGTGAGCAAACGCGGCACCCACTTAGAAAAGAGCTTCCGTATCGACAAATGCCCATGCAAAATTGTGTGCACAAGGCCTTTCGATATCTTTAGAGTGTCTGCTAACTCTTGCAACTTCACTTTACGATCGGCCGAAACGATTTTGTGGACTCTTTTAATGTTTTCTGGAGTAACAGCTTCATTTGGTCTTCCACTGCGGGGCAAGTCCCTCAGTCGAGCTGACCACATTTAAACTCGGCAAACCACTTCTCAACCATTTGTATCGACGGAGCAGATTCCACGCGTCGCTTCTGAAAGTTGGTACTCCCTGCCAAAACAATTGGTTCGGCCACAGAGGTCCCATCTGTGGGTCATCCATCCTACGGACTTATTGACCGATGTGGTATTTTAAAAAATGAAACAACAAAAGAAGACTGTTTTTATTTGATACCGTCCTTTAAAATTAATAATTTTGGAGTCGGACGTAGTGGCTTAAAATTATTGGCAAAAAAAATCTCGAAAATTACAGTTTTTTGAGCCTAGTTGATACAGACCTTTCAAAAATCAAATTGAGATTGGAATAAACAATTACAAAAAAATAAGTGTGTGATCTGATTTTTTTCTTTTCATATCTGAAAATATTGAATTACAATTAAATTGCCAGAACTGAAATTTTGAATGGAAAAACGCAATTACATAATCTTTTTATGGAGTTCATATATGTCCATTATATTGTTATAGATCTGGCAACCACGCAATATTGATCTTTCCCGAATATGCCAGAACAGTCCACCAATATGTAAAAAGCCATAATCAAAGATCTAGAACCTTCCAGTATACACCCGGCGCAGCAGTATACTCCAAAATGTAGGCAATTAAAGATCTAGAACTCTCCCGAATAGTCTAGACACACACCCAACTACACCGACGGAAGCTTCGAGAATGGAATAAAAGCACGAAGCTGTCAGACGGGAGGCAGTCATTCAGCGACATCTGTGGAAAAACGCGAACCGGTGCAAGAACGCGATAGAACAATATCGGTGGTGCCATATAGTGCGAATTGAGTCAAAGTACGAGTAAATAAATTATCCTTTATTTTTAAACGAATTGTGTTTTACTTGAAATCCCTTTCTGAAACTTAAAAATGCCTCTGAGTACTGCATACACCAAATACGATTCTAAAATTAAAATAACGATTTTTTTACCGTCCTCTAAAATTAATAATTCTGGAGTCGGACGAAAATCACATTTTTTTGACTCTTTGGAAAATACACAAAAATCGTTATTTTCTAACCATATAATAACTTCAGTTAAGCTCAAACTATCGTAAAACTCAACCAACTTCACATCAAAATGTTTTCCGATTAGCTGTCATTTGCTTGACAATTCTTTAAGCACGTGTGTTTTCATTTACCGTGTGTGTTTTAGTTACTTTGTGCGGCCGAATTAAAACCATGGACATAGTTAAGGAAGTCTTAGAGAAACAGCAACGGGATTTGGAACGTTTCAAAACGATCTCCGTCGAAAAACATTTAGAAGTTCGCAATGACGTGGGAATGATGCTTGGTTCGGATCCGAACGATCTCGACGAGGAAGAACTGAAGTGTGGATTTTAAAATTTAAATTTTATTTCAACTTAAATCCGACTAATCATTGTTCTCTTTCAGAAACAATAAAGAAATCTACATACGTGAATTAACCCGCGATAATGTTCAATTGTTGATCAATGATATTTGGGAATTGCCTACGGAACGTGTCGACGAATGTATTGTTGCTAAGCTCCCGCCACCACAGACTGTCGTGCCCCGGTTACGAAAGGTACCCGGTCCGAAACAGTTGACGAAGTGGGAGAAATTCGCTAAGGAGAAGGGCATTAAGAAGAAGAAGAAGGACAAGAAGGTCTACGATGATGTTCTGGATGTAAGTTAATTTTTTGATTGATTTTTTTTTTCTTTGGGCACCGAGATCAACTTAGGGGGTCACTCATTAATGCAGTGCACAGCTGAGTCGGAATAGGGTGGAGTGTATCAGTCATTAAAGGAGTTTGCGTGGGAGAGACGAAAGAGTCGGTGGATATTACTCTTGAAGCATTGTGAGTTATACTTTTTAGGAAAAACACCAACTGGTAACGCGTTCCACAGATTTGTAGCTCGAGAAATGAAAGATTGCATATATTTCACTGTACGAAAGAAATAAAGCTGGACGGTATACTTGCTTGCGCGGTCAGCTCGACAATTATGCTGCGGAAAGTGAAGAAATTGCTGAGTCCCACGCTTCATTTACTGTGGAAGTGATAATAAATGCAGAGTACTCCGAAATTTGTTCGGTGCTGGAGAGAGTCTTTAGAAGCTATGATGTTTTCATTTACAGTCAGTCGGAACACAAGTTTCTGGGTACGATCTAGCAACGTGAGATGTGTTTTTCCCAAATATGCGAATTTTACTCTAAGCGAGGTCGATTCTATGCTTTGTAAATGTTAGCAAGATCGGAAGGTGTAGAATATTTTTTATATTTTCGTAGTGAATAGCGCAAGCAATCGCTGAGTTTCAAGTAAAAATAAAACTAAGTCGCTATCAATTTCAAATCAGCAGAAACTTTATTTTTCGCTTTAAATATTAATTTATTCATTTTTCCGACTCTGCCGCTTGCGAACTTCCCTTTCCCAAACGTCGAATCTATCGGTTTCTAATCTCCAACTGCTTCCGTCGACTGCTCGTCGATCATAGTACGGGACTTTGAATTTGGGACAGTATGAAAAGCTTCAAACCCCTACAGGCTCCATCGCAGTCTTTGAAATCGAAGCACAATTTTCAATCAAACGCTCACTTCGTTTAGTGATGATCAATTAGCTCTTTTAAAATGTTTAATGATCCTTCGAAATACCTTACTTGGGAGCGGGCTTAGTGCTGCAAATGGAAATTGTGCAATAACTAAAGAGAAGTATTTCCAATTGGCGAAGATATGACAGAAATAGAATATTTCCCAGGTGAGTTTGTGAGAAATGAGTCAGGAAGGTTAAAGAATTGGCCTACGACGTTTCGATTAGTAGTAATAGACTCATTTACAAGCTGTGTTAAACCGATTAGGGAAGTAAAATTATAGCCCGCTTAAAGCACGTTGTGTGAATTGGTTCATTGCCATAATGGAATGTGAACTTCTGAGCCTCAGGAATGCTCAATTAATGAAGCACTTGAAAATAATGGATGATTTAACTTTCTCTGGTATGAAAGTTAATGGTCCTACACCATTAGAGGCAATGCATTCCCGTGGCATAATCTTTCCATTTGAACATCTTGTAGGTTTAATTGTTTGTTTATATTTTTGTCCAGTGGAATGGACAACGAAAATGTTGTTTCATCAGTTCATAAGAAGTTTCTCCAAAATTTGGGAGGTTTCAAAGCTGGTCTAATCACGAGGGTTTATCTTCTACTGATATGCGTGTCTTACATTCATGATTCTACAATGGCACTACAGCCTTGGCAGCCTGATTTTTAGTTTCCTTAACATTTTATTTGTCATTGTGAAAGGGTTGGTAGGCCTTCGCACAATCCTCTATTTGCAAATTCTCATTTTCGTAGATTTAGGTAACTAAGGTATACCTAAGCAGGTAGCGTGCAGGAATTATGCGTCGATCGGGATTCGAACTCACGACCTTCACATTTTAGACCTACACGCTACCCACTAGGCTACACCCTAGCTCATGGTTTGATATTCATTAATCTCTTTTTAACGGTAAAATTGAAATTTTTCTTTACCCAATGCGTTAATATTAAAATACTTAACAATATCTTTAATTTATACTTCCGAATTATTGTTCATCAATTCGAAAATTGAACCGGTTATTTGATAAGCCGTATAAGTCACATTTGTCTCAAAATCAACTTTTTGTCAGAAATCGTTATTTACGCCCAAACAATATTGGTCCAGGTCTCCCCTAGGTTTAGTAAAATTGTGCAGTTTGTATGGAAGGTGGTAGAAGGAGTGGGGTGTTCCTAACGATTTTTTCAGAAACAACTACAAACATCATGCAATTGACATGTTTTCAATTGTAGATCAGTAGCATTCATACTTTTCAAGAAAAATCGACTTTTTGTTATGTTGAGAAATTGTATCATATTGTATGGGAGGGAGTAGAAGGGCTAAAGCTAATCGTCTTACTTTTTTCTGTCTTACTAATAATTCTGACTAAATATTAGGTGCACAATCTCAGCTCTTTAAATTTTATACGTCTGAGAAAATTAAAGAGCAGTTATTTCTGGAAAAAAATTCGTACAGATTCATAAAGAATTTGGCATATGGCTCCTCTCTTATCTTCTTTCGTGGGTTTTTTTTTTTAAATGTTAGCAGTTGCAGCCCTAAATTGAAGATAAAAGCAAAGAAAAGAAAACCACACTATTATCAGAAAGAGCTACTATGTAGCTAATAATACCTCCATTGTTAAAACTTGGGATGCACAACTTATTTTGCCCTGTGCTGCTCGTACAAAATCTTAATTACCAAAAATGTTCGGTACGATTATATAGAAAAAAAAAATAATCACAACAAACATTTTTTTAATTTTACCTCCGTTGCACCAATTTTATGTGTTGTCGTGTGCAAGTGGTTGCTGGATTTCAAGTAAATAAAACAAAATTGCTTTAGCATAAATAGCCACACATTTTAATTATCGCTTTTCACTAACTCTCACGAACAATTTTTCCATTCACCAATTGCCGCTTTCATATCTCCGACTCTGTCGTTTTCCAATCTTAACACCTCTATCGTAGACTTTACCACGCGACTACCCGATCTTGATTCCTTCGCTTCACAATTTTGACTTATCGTTTTGTTGCAAATACTCGTCATTTTATATTGTTCTTTTCGTCTGCATTTCATCTGCTAGTTGCCTGCTTTTCCTCTGATTTTCAGTACTCACGAGCAGTTCATGGTCACAAGCAATTGATGATCGCGTATTGTCAATGATGTGTGTGCAGAATAGTAGTAAAATACTCGATGAACGGCTTAGTGTTGTTGAATGCATTCTAGAGTGCACGTTTTCCTCCATTCTGTTTGTTGAGACCTTGAATATTTCATAGCGACCAGCACTGAATGATTAATGCAATGTCCGACCATCAGAGCCTGTGTGTGGTTGCACGCCAGCGCGCATTCTTTTTGTGTCCGATGAGAATTGCTATTGTTGAGAACAGTGGAAGACGAAAACATACGGCGAACGACTAGGGCTGATATGTAACAATATTGTAAAATAAATGATAATATGAATTTATTTCAATCAGCATCATTTTCTATACAGGGTGTTTGGTACTCCGTGTGCCACCTTGTAAGGGGTTATTCCTAGATATATTTTGAGAAAAAAATTGTTCTACGAAGATGGTCAATTTTCAATATCCGCGGAGATACAGGGTGATCAAGAAAAGTGTTTCGTACCTGTACCCTCACTCACTCAAAACGCTATATCTTGAAAACTAATAATCGCAATTCAAAGTGTTATAGCTTGTTTGTTAGGAAATCAAATTACCTTTCATTTGGTGTAATAGTCCGAATTGCAACTGTACCCAATCCTGAGGTATTTGCTTCACAACACAAATTTTTGACACTTTGACCCTCAAAATTCTGGGGTCAATGTAGTTTTTCTCAAAAAAACGCATGATAAAAATGTCATTTTAATGTTGGTTTTTTATGTGCCACATTATTGCCTACAAAAGATGTATACACTTGCATTGCATAAGTTTCATAGTTTAGAAAAAACTATCATTTCAAAAGTATAGCACTTTTATCAAAAAACAAGAATATGTTGATCAACACTCTCCGCTTGAACTAAAAGAACTTAAGAATGGTTTTTATGGTTTATTTCAAATTTCCTTAATTACAATAAATGTTCAAAATGGCCACCTTCATTTTGAATGCACGCTAAAGCTCATTTTGCCAGTGTTCTCTTTGTGTTCATACTCCTCAACTGCTGCCTTACTTCTGTTGCTGCCGCATCGATTCTGGTGTTTAGATCCTGCAACGTTACTACTTCCGTTGCGTAGACAAGGCCCTTCATCCGTCCCCATACAAAGAAATCCATAATAGTTAAATCAGGAGATCTTGCAGGCCAGTGTATCGGTCCATTTCCACCGATCCAGCGATTGCTATAATTGGAATTTAGCTAATCTCTGATTTGTCGGCCGTAATGAGCTGGAGCACCATAGTGTTGGTAAAACATGGAAGCCAATCGTTGCAGTGGCACATCATCCAATAACTCTTGTAGATCATTTGTCAAAAACTGGAAGTAATTGGAACTATTTAGGGTAGGCGGAAGCCTAATAGGACCAATGAAATCGTCACCAATCACACCTGACCATAAATTGACACTGAATCTGTGCTGAAATGATGTCTCTCTTCTTGTATGTGGCTGAGAGCAGCCCATGTGTGTAAGTTGTGGAAGTTTGTGATACCATCCCTGGTGAATTGGGACTCATCCGTCCAAAGAATGTTGTTCATAAAATTCTCGTCACTTAGTTGTCGTTCAAGGAGCCAGTTGCAAAACTCCATCCTTTTGGGCAAATCAATGGGTAACAGCTCCTGCACCGGTGTGTGGTGGTAGGGATGCAAACGCTCTGCTTTTAGGACACTCCAAACTTTCCATGTAGAGACGTTTAACTGCAATGCCAAGCGTCGGATACTGATTGATGGATGATTTCGGACTGCATGTAGTATTCCTTCATCGGTTGGAACAGCGATTATCGGCGCAGGATTTGCATTTACTCTGCTTGTCCCAACGCTGCCTGTTTCCCGAACTCTTCTGTAAACGTCTTGGAATACTCTCCTGTCAGGTGTCCGACGATTAGGAAATCTCTGATGATACAAAGATCGCGCCGCTCGTGTATTTGCCTGACACTCTCCATAAATGAAAATGATGTCTGCATATTCTTCGTTCGTGAACTCAGGCATTTCGAAATTATTTTCTAAATTTTGTGACACCTTCTACTTTAACAATGTAACTAAAACTGGTAAAAATGTGAAGTAAGATTTGCTTTTCACTTTGTTAGGTACACCATTAAAAAAGGCAAAGTGCTGCACCTAGTTGTGTTGAAACTCATTTTAATTTAATTCAATTCCTCGATAATGTAATACTAATTAAAGGACATTCCTCTATTATTTAAATAGTAATTAAAGGACACAAATAATATTTCAGTTTAACAACATTTCAGGTAGTTTTTTTAGAACGAGGGTTGCTTTATGGCATATTTTATTTTTAAGCCATATGTATTTTCGCTTATTACTTGGAAAACGGGAAAACCTAAGTCATAAGTATGTGTGCATCTTTCATAGGCAATAATATGGGTCATAAAAAACAACATTAAAATGACATTTTTATTATGCGTTTTTTTGAGAAAAACTGCATTGATCCCAGAATTTTAAGGGTCAAAGTATCAAAAATTTGTGGTCTGAAGCAAATACCTCAGGATTGGGTACAGGTACAATGTGGACTATTACACCAAATGAAAGATAATTTGATTTCCTAAAAAACAAGCTATATCACTTTGAATTGCGATTAAAAGTTTTCAAGATATAGCGTTTTGAGTGAGTGAGGGTACAGGTACGAAACACTTTTCTTAATCACCCTGTATCTTCGCGGATATTGAAAATTGACCACCTTCGTAGAACAATTTTTTTCTCAAAATATATCTAGGAATAACCCCTTACAAGGTGGCACACGGAGTACCAAACACCCTGTATAAAGAATATCTGGCCGGTAATTTAAAGAAATTATTTTTTTGCTTTGTATTTCTTAATTGAATTGCACATATCAGTATCATGCTGATGATTTTGATTACTAACGTTGCTACTAATTGATCTAATCTATTAAAACCTACATTTACCACGATTAAGATAACAAAATCAATAATAATCTATCTAGAATCTTGTCTATCCAATTACCTACATCGAACTATCAAGCCCTAATTTTTTATCGCTAATTTATCTTCAATTAATATTAATTACAGAAATGGGTACCTACATATGGCTACAAGCGAGCAGATGCCGAAAAGCAAAAAGATTGGGTACTCGAAGTTCCAAAAACTGCCGATCCAATGGATGATATGTTCCAGAAGAAAATCGATTTACGAAGTGAAAAGGTTGCCAAGAACGAAATACAGCGCATGAAAAATATTGTTCGTGCGAAAAAAGTGGAAATGCCGCGTACAGGATATCTCGGACCAGAGGCTGCCAATTCTATGCAATTACTAACAGCGGCGACCGTTGCAAAAGCATCGACAGCTTCGGTTGGTAAATTCCAAGAGAAACTTCCAAAAGAGAAACAAGCACGCGGTATTGGCGTTAAAGATCTTATTCCCGGCAGTAAACGGAAAGCTTCACATATCGGTGACGTGCCCGAGAAGGAAGCAAATTTGGAATTGATTAAAAGCGTTCTCAACAAGAAGCCAAAGATCGATGTTGATAAGGCTATTTCGCTGCAGAAGCAGGACGACCGATTAGCGTAAGTTTCAATATTTCATTGTTTTGTTGCTCATAATTTGTATTCTATCTACTTATGATGAAAAAATCCCTAATTGATAATTGAAATTTTTTATTATAGTCGCGAGCAAGAAGAGGCGAATGGTGGCGGCAAAAAGCGATCGAAAAAAGGCAGAAAAGCTGGTGGTAAAAAATCACGTGGGAGAGCACAGAAAAATTCAATCAAAAAACCAAAAGGAGGACAAGGTCAACGAGCACCAGGAAAGAAAACTGCAATTGGCAGAAAAAGACGTTAACGTTTTTTTTTTATAAGATCCGTTACAATAAATTTTATTTCATAGCATATATTAAAAAATTTCATTTAAAAATTCTCGGAAATTGACCTAAAATTATAATTGCCAGTTCGAGTCGTCAAATATTGATACACAAACACACGGAATATTCTATTGAAATTTTGAATAGTGGGCCAGTGCAGATGTGCTGCGTCATCATCGCGCGTATGCCATTGTTTCGGGAATGGCGCACTTATTATATGTAAAATAGGTACATCTGAAAGACAAAAATTGTAATAATATGAAATTATTTGCACAAAAACAAAAAAGAAAATTACTTTGTTCATGGAACGGTCGATGATCGTCGTCTATTCCGCCATGTGTTAATCGCGAAAAGAACATGAATTTATTACTAGACAGAAGTCCTGAGTTGGCTAGAGTTCGTTCAATTGTTACTAATTGATTATGTAACGATGATGTCCGAGCGTAAAAATTACTGAATTTAGGATTCGCTGCTCCAATCAAATCCAAGAGTACTAGAACTTCCTACGAGATGGCAAATTAAAAATCGATTAGCATTTTTTCTCCTATTGGACAGTGCTGATGCATCACTCTGTTCTATAAAATATTCCATAAAATTTTCTTTTAGTCTGAACAAATACATGATTTGAATTCATAATTATTGAGAAGACTCATTGAGTGAGAAAAAAGTTTTAATTTTGTTTACATGCTGTTTAATGAAAAAAGTTCTGCGATGTTAGAACGTATGATATGCATTATGTAATAATATTTCCAGTTCACTTAGTTTAAAAAAAGAAATTATAATAATTTCAAGGTAATTGAGCATTTAAAAATATTTTTCACTTTCAATAGCATTGAAAATAAATTTTTGTAAAAATGCTCAATTAGCGGTAATAATAAATTCATCTTTGTAAAATTTTGCCAATTGTGTAAATGTCGGTTTCGGTTGCAAACTAAAATTTAACAAAAGTCTTAATTCATTGTTCAATTGTTTTTCTATAGCAAGAAAGAAAGATAAATGTTAGTTTTCAATTTCTGAGAATAGATTAAAAATTGTCGCAAATATTTGTATGATAACAACACGTGTCAAGCGTTTCACTTTGTAGTAGCCATGTTGGTCTCTGGAGACTAACAGAAATCACAACAATTAATTACATTTCCAACTGAATCTTAAAGCAGAACATGCATAATTAAAGGAAACGCGCATTATCTTAAAAGGGAAAAGGAATATTTGATAACAAAGTGGGCACAATAAAAAGGGCGTGCAGAAGCATCCAAACATGAATGAGCTAGACAGTTCCGAGCAAGAAAACATTGAGAATCGATGGCTAAAAATACATCACAATCAAGGAAGATAAGGCAAGCCCTTCGCACATCAGGAGCAGAACAACATTTTCAATAACGCGACCTATCCGATGAATTTTAAGGAAAAAGAACAAAATAGCATTGGAGAATGAGATTATATGCAGAATTCTTAGTACGATATAAGGTCTACATAGAAAAGGCAAAACTCATAAGGATTAAAGAACATCAAGGAAACAATTAGATACATTCATCAGCGATTAGGGAATATGCAACGATAGAGGTTGACGTAACCGATTTCAGTAATGTACAGTAGAGTTACTGAGTAAAACCGTAGCCGACCGTATATGGTGTGGACACCGAGTTCCGTGACTGGGCGAGAAATTTTCAATCCGATGATTATACTTATTTGCTTTCAAGTATAAATCTAAGCTCCTGGGCATTATGATTGAAATCATTTTTTGTGAAATTACAATTTTTTATCATATTTTTTAAAAATCGCCGAGTGACAGCTCGGTTATCAAAATCCAGAATAGCAGAGGCCCTGATACATAATCGGGCATATGGACATCACCAACTGCATCACAATTCCACTCCGTCATCGCCAGCGAAAGGAGACACTCTTCACACGATGGCCCTTTTGATGTGTGGGCGCAAAACCCGACGAAATTCACATCGTCCTCCACACAATGAAGATGGAGATGGTGATATTTTTATGTCCCATTGTTCACAGGAGTCATAATGCCGACATACTCGCCAATGAGACACCCGATACAATCAACCATCATTTCGGCTGCCTTTTTATGCAGGTAAAAATAAAAAATACATTCAAAAAAGTTCTTAAATCAACCGTGTATACTCTGAAAGAAAAGATTTTCGGATGCTACGCTTTATTATTCGTGACGTTTCGGTCTCTGCTGAGAAAAATCTTTTTTTTTTTCAATTCCAAATGCACCAAACCATTTGTACTCTATTAACTCATTATTCCAAATATTCCAATTATGTGGATAATTACCTGGCCTTCCCAACCCATCTAAAAATTTGCCTATCGTCCAATAATATATAATTGGATTGCTACATAGCCGATCGGTCTAAGCAGAAGTCGAAAGGTCACATTCATTTTCAGGAGATGGCACTTTTCATATTAGTTTTTAAACGGGTTCATGCATGTTTCGATGCAGAAAATAATTCTAGTATGATCGAAAATATTAATAAATACTGTAAATGGATTTAATTTTTCTCTTTTTCCTAGAATGATTGTCTTTGTACTGTCCAAGTTATGAATTAAATATTTTATATTTTTATATTTTACTGGCCGGCTATGAAAATTTTTCCATACGGATTGTTTTTTGGTCATATTCTGTATAACGATAAAAGGGATGGTTACATGTCAATAATGTTTTAATTGATTGTTCGAATCGCGCTCCAAATTCGCTGTATAGAATGTTAGATTCATAGACGAAGTAAATTCTACTATTCTTGATGTATCTTATAAACATTTATGTGGGCGGGGATAGAGGAGTTGATGGAATAGCAAAATTTGTTGTGCTGTTTTGTTAAGTTTCTTTTGAAAGGTGTTTGAACAATATTTCAAGTTCGTAGCATTTAATTTGTTGTTTATTAGTTGATTTATTGAAATTGGTCGAAATCATACTTTTGCATGGGAGAGGGTGGAAGGGCAGAGGGGATTCCAGAACTTTTGATGCATTTGTATTTGAAATATTTTTAGAAGTGTTTGTAAAAAATTTCAAGTTGATAGCTTTTAATGGTTTGGTGATACGAGGGGAGGTCAAAAATTTCGCGAAATGAAGGGGATCCTTGTCCATCCCCTTCATTTCGCGAAATTTTTGACCTCCTCTCGCGGATAAATAGAAAGTTTCTGTCAATATGTCTAACATTTTAGTATTTTAGTAACGCTGACTATGGACAAAATTGAGTTTCGTGCTGTCAGAAAGTTCCTCACCAAGCAAGGAAAAATGCCACAAATCATTTTAGAAGAAATGTCATCAGTTTACGTGGACTCTTGCCCCGGAGAAATGATGACGACTTATAAGTGGCAAAGTTTATTCAGGCGAGGCAGAGAGTCAATTGAATATGAAAAACACTCAGGCCACTCCGTCAAAAATCGTCGACAAAGTGGTGAAACTTGTTCTCGAAGATGCTCGTTTACTCATTTTCACAAATATATAATAATAAAAACCATATAAGCGAATAATTTGAAATTTAGACTATTATAATTATTTTTATCATAAATGTGATCTATGGTATACAAATTATTTGAGTCACCCCACTTCTTCCACCACTTCCCACACAAACTACACTGCAATCACGGGGGATCCCACTAGTTAGAATAATAAAGTCATTATATTTACATTGTGACCGTAAAGTACCGGCAATTTGTAAATAAAATTACTCTGGGGAATGGTATTTAATTTTTTTTTTTGATAAGCATGTAGGACTGTCCTTAATTATTATCCCAAAAAATAAGCGCGGTCTGTTAATCAGTTTGTATACAGCAGCTGGTTGAATGGGTACACCTTAGTAGTCCACGGCGATTTTTGTTTTATGTCCTCGATCGACTGAAAATTGGTTCCGCAGTAATTTCAGTTTCGAGAATAGGAAAAAGTCATACGGGGCCAAATCTAGTGAATACGGTGGTTGATTGATGCAATTTGTTGCTTTTTTGGCTTTAAATTCGGTCACAATTGAGTCTCCCATCCAGAATTCATGGATAGGAGCCTCAATTCCATAATTCCGGCCGTTTTTTACAGATTTGCTCACGCAATCAATTGCTGAAATATGGTTAAATAGTACTCCTTATTGGCCGTCTGTCCCTCCGGAATGAATTCATAATGGATCAAATCTCGAATATCGAAAAAAAAACAACAAAACAATGAGCATCGTCTTGATTGGGATAATAATTAAGGACAGCCGTACCTGCTAGGGTGTAGCCTAGTGGGTAGCGTGTTGGTTTATAATGCGAAGGTCGTGAGTTCAAATCCCCGTCGACTCATAATTCCAGCACACTACTTGCTTGGGTATATCTTGGTTACCTCAATCTACGCAAATAAAAATTCATAGATAGAGGGTTGTTCGAAGGGCTAACAAACTTTCCGCAATAAATAATGAAAATGTTAAGGAACCTGAAGGTCAGGAGGCCAAGACCCGATTTGGGCTGTAGTGCCATGAAGAAGAAGTATCTGCTTACAAAAAAAAATTAAATTTTGAAATATCATTCGCAGAGTAATTTTATTCACAAATTGCTGGTACTTTATTGTCACAATTTACTTCACGTTTTTCGCATAATACGACTAAGTCTGTTGCAAAGGTCACCACACCTAGCACATCATATTATAATCATCTTCGATAGTTTTTATTAATAGATTGAAATATGTGTCTCATAACTGCTACTATATAATACTTACGATTCGATCGATTTTCCTTATCAATTGCTTTGTACTGGGCACTTCGAATGAGGTTTTCGACCATTTCTCGGCTAAATGTCTGGACCCGTAGACCTAATTTTGTGCACATAATTGTAATTTATCAACTAATACTTGTAAAATAAGGGTATTATTTAAAAAAAATAATAATAAATAAAAACTAACAGAATCGTGAAGATTCCAATCCTGAAAGGCTTCTTCTCCATCGAAAAATATGAGCTGAAAGCATAGAGTACGAAATGAATAATGCTTACGAATAAGCGGCATTTAGTCATCATACCATCAGTCCAAAGTTGCTTTGACCTTTGATCTGCTGAATGTACGGCAGGAGTACTTTCGCAACGTTCAACATTAAGGCACACGGAACGGCTGAATCTGTGGCACCCACAAAGTCTGGAATATCGGGAAAATACTTGCTGTCGTAGTGGCAAGATAGTGCCAGGAATTGCTCGGCATCGCTATTGACGGTGCCGATGATATTTGAGAATGTTAAATTTCCAAAAACCGGTGTCGTACCGACGAATTCGTCAATCTCTGTTTCGAAACCCATTGATTCCAATTCGCTATTGTTAGGTAATTTAAGATAGAAATCATTGGATTAGTTTTGCTGAAAAGCACTTTTTTATCGTAGCTATCTTTTTATTTTTACATAAACTTACCTCTTGATAAAATTGGCAACTTGCATGTGACCAGGTGTTCCCACCACTCTAGGTCTGAGCAAATAGTTCAGAGCAAGCTCAAGGTTTTCGTTGTTGTCCAACAGAGCAATTTCCCGAACAGATTGCAGCGACTATAACGAAATATTGTAACTTCCCGGTTAGCACTCAATAGTTGGGCAATCGCCAGCCTGTTTGTTTATTTACCTGTCCGAATGCATAGTCAAGCGCGGCGATTACAAAACTAAAAATTATGCTGCTTTTCATTATTGCACTTGTTGCTTAGCACTATCGAAATTCGCGTAATATTTTTTCTTGGGTTTCACACAATGATTCAGAGTCGGATATTCCAGCTGGGCTAGCGAACAACCTAGCGGTTACACAAAAACTTTATCAATGTGTATAACCACCTCTCCGAATTCATAGTAGAAAGCGGAAAGCACTAGTGAACTGTAAGTTTTGGTTTACGAGCTTTTTAACAGTTTTATGGATTTATTAGACTGGCGCATGTTGCCAGATAGAAAAACGTAATTTTTCAATTGTTACTACCATTAGGCGTTATTGCTTTAAAAATCCGAGCACAGGGTGTCATGAGAATATTTGTTACAATTTTAAAACTATAGTTTGATATGTAAATATGAAAATTAATGAGATTTATTTTATATCCTAGCAAAAATGATTAAGTTAATTCGACGTGGAATAAACATTTATTTATTTATTTATCATATCAAGATAATTAGTTACATAATAAATTGCTTAATTTAATTTAATATAACCTAATATACAGTGCCGAAAAATAAAATAGCACCACTACGACATTTTTTCTATTTGTTAAAAAAAAACATTTCGTGTCGAAAATTGTTTGTACATTGCTGATAAATATATCACACAACATGTTCACTTTCCGCAGAAAACAGTTTATTGTTCATAATGATAACGGTTCTTTTCAATTTAAGCGATTGTCAGAGAAAAATGCAAAATAAAAGGAAAAAAATAATAGCGCCACTGACAATTCTGTTGAAGAGCACATTAGTTGAGTTTATTAATTTGACCCCTGTACAAGTTAAAGTGTTCTTGTTCGGTTTTCGTTAGTTTTTACACAAATTTAATAGTAAATGGGTCGCGGAAAGCATTGTAATGCTGAAAAAAGAGACTTTATTCGAAAACTTATTTCAGAGGGCAAAGCTTATAGCGAAGTGTGTCATTTTGTTGGATGTTCAAACAAAATGATACGCAATGCCATAACTTTCCAAGAAAAATCTGAAACACGTGGACGTAAACGCGCCAGATCGAAGTTGCTTGAAAATCGGTTGATCCGCCAGAGCAAGAAGGAGCCTTTTAAGCCGGAAACTGAACTGAAAAGGATCTCAATATAGCTACAACGGTGCAAACAGTTCGTAATTGTTTAAGACATCACAATTTAAAAGCCTGTAGCCCAAGAAAAGTTCCACTCCTAAGAGCGAAGCATGTAGCCAAACGTATTGAGTTTGCAAAAGAACACCTGAAATGCCCAGTTGAAAAATGGAGGAACATCTTATGGTCGGACGAGAGCAAAATTGTTGGCGGAAAAGGCTCTCGTTCATACGTCAGACGCCCTCCGAATGCAGAATACAATCCTCAATACACATGTAAAACCATTAAACGTGGGGGGTCAAGTGTAATAGTGTGGGCTTGCTTTTCGCATTATGACATAGGCCCAATACATTGGATAAAAACAATTATGGACCAACACGTTTACGTTGAAATAATTGAAAAAATTATGCTACCTTATAAAGAGTACGAATGCCTTTGTTGTGGGTCTTTCAACAAGATAACGACCCCAAACACACCAGCAAGAAAGCGAAGAAATGGTTCAGAGATCATTCATTGAACGTCATGGAGTGGCCTGCGCAGTCACCAGATCTCAACCCTATTGAGAATTTCTGGGCTGATGTAAAAAAAGCAGTTGCTGCTGCTAAGCCAACTAGCAACGAATCACTTTGGAATGTGATTAAGGAGTCCTGGAGCGAAATTCCGCTAAGTCGATGCCATAGCTTGGTTGATTCAATGCCAAAACGTTGTGCAGCCGTTATTTCCAATAAAGGTCACGCAACTAAATATTAAAACTGAAGGACGTCATCAGCTGGAACAGATAACTATCGCATACTAATAAAACTAATTCATTTTTTCTATTTGTTTAACCTTAAGTGCACTTTGGAATTGTGGTGCAATTTTTTTTTCGCCTTATTTTTATGTTTTTACACGATTTGTTTAAATAGCTTTCAAACGGTAAATAAAACCTTAAATATTGTTATCATACAATTTTTATAAAACTTTTTTATTTTTAAAAATGTGTTCATTAGTTATTTAAACTAACAAATAGAATTACAATGCCTTTGGAAAGATTGTTGGTGACGTTGATGCTATTATTTTTTTCGCAGCTGTACATAAGTAGTAAATTTACCTTCATTAATTAAACCCAATCTGATATAAGTATTGTTGCGAGCTAGGGGTTCGCCGGGATTTCAAGTAAAGCACAATTCGTTTAAAAATAAGTGATAATTTATTTATTCGCACTTTAACTTAATTCTCACTATTTGGCACTACCACCGATATCGTTCTATCGCTTTCTTGCACCGGTTCGCGTCTGCCATAAATGTCGCTGAATGACTCCTCCCAATTCTCGAACCTTCCATGGTGTATTCGTCGGGTGTGTGTCTCAACTATACTGGAAGGTTCTAGATCTTTGATTATGGCTTTTTACATATTGGGGGACTGTTCTACAAAATTCTGACATATTCGGGAAAGATCAATATTGCGTGGTTGCCAGATCTATAACAGTATGATAGGCACTGGGTTGTGAGGACCTTATAAAACGGATCGTTGTCTCAGTTTATATGTCAGCTTACTTATTGGAGGTGTATAGTGTGCGCTGAATTTGTTAAATACTCTACAGCGTTTCATTTTGTCCGTAATCTGTACGAAATGGATATTCCTTAAGTGGTCTTGAATCGCCATTGAGTCTGAATTTAGTTGTGTGGTCATCCTCAATATAGCCATGCAAAACATCTATGGTAAAACAGGATGTGAGCATAGTTCTTCTAGAACCAAGAGGTAAAAGTTTTAATAATTGGAGCCTAACTGTGTAGGGTGGAAGGTTTTCAATGTCTCCAGGATCATACAAGTCCCTAAGAGCAAAAAAGAAGGAATTGCTTCTAGATTGACTCTATTCTGTTGCTGTATAACTGGGAAAAGGGGTCCAAATGGTACATGCATATTCCAGAATAGGGCGGACAGAATAATGTTTTGGTGACCATACATTCTTAAACTATTTGGCTCTTCTCTTAATGAATCCAAGAAGTTTATTGTCTTTTTATTCGATTATAGTGAGATTTGAAGCACAGTTTATTGTCCAGTAGTAAGCCGAGATCCTCAATTTGATCAACATGGTGTAGTTGAGTTCCACTTAGGATATAGTCATGGTGATATGAGGATGATTTACGGAGAAGCTTATCACGTGGAATTTACTGATATTAAACTCTAATTTGTTCTCCTGCACCAATGATCTAGTGCAATAAGCTCTTGTTCAAATTAAACGCTTAGTTTTATTTTTTAATATTTTTATTTTAAAAAAGTATCCGCAAAGAAATAAACAGATTCTAAATTTGTCTTCTTTTTGTCTTTTTTTACTACGCCAGTTTTTTTCTACCTCTCATAGAACAGAAACAACTCTCTTCCACAAGGCGCGATCCTGAGCATCGGCCTTAAACTGTTGCCACGACTTGTTTATTCCTCTGGCCTCCTGCTCAACTGTTCGCTTCCATGTGTTACATGTCTTCCTTGAGGATCATAATCCAGAGCCTTTTGGGCGATGTTTTGCTCTGGTTCCTTCAAAGTATGACCGATCCACTGCCACTTCCGTCTTTGAATCTCAATAGCTATTTTAGTCTGTCCAGTGGTACTCCAAAGTTCGTCGTTGGAGATCACTTCTGGCCAGAATATTCCTAAAATGCGTCGGAGGTATTGGTTCACGAAAGCTTTATTTAGCCGAGCCTCAACATCCATGCTGCCATGCTGACAATGCTTCCGAGATAGCAAAAATCTTGCACCTCTTCCACGTCTTGTCCATTAAGAACAATCGGTGTGCTTGCGTTCGAACCCATGTGCAAGTACTTCGTTTTATGCACATTTATTTTCAGTCCCGCCTCTTTGCATTTGGAATGCAACGAGCGAACATTTGACTCTAAGTCCGAACGGTTATGTGCAAGCAAACACACGTCATCAGCATAATCAAGGTGACTTAAGATGGTAAATAGTCTCCATTGAAGACCTTTATCTTCTTCACCTTCCAGTGCAGCATCCAAGATGTCATTTATTACCACCAGAAACAGGGCTGGTGATAATATGCTGCCTTGTCTGACACCCGTACCCACAGGGAAGCTCTCGGACAGGACTCCTCTAAGCAAGACGCGACACCTTGCATCTTCGTAGGATTCTTTAATCATAGCTATGACCTTATCTGGAATACCTCTCCTACGCAAAGCATTCCAAATGTAATCTCGCTTAACGCTGTCGAAAGCCTTCTCGAAGTCCACAAACATGATATGTAGTGGCGAACCCATTTCAGAAACAACAGGAATTTGATGCGACCACTTTTTCCACAGCCTTTTTATGCATTGGCTAGACAAATTTGAAGTATTGCTTGAGTTTTTGTAAAACAGTGTCAGCTAATGTAGCTGAACGAATTTCTTCTAACTTTTAATCAGTAACAGACGATGAAACTTGGGCCTTGAGAAGGTTACATTGTAGACTAATGTCTTTATGGAACTTAGTGCAAGTCTGCTCTAACAAAGGTGCTTTTGATAGAGTATCTGCTACGAACATATTCTTACCAGGCTTGTATATAGCTCTTAAGTCATATGCCTGCAATTTTGATTTGTCCATTTCTTTAATGACGAACTTTGTTGTACAACTGGACAGACTAAAATTGGCACTGAAATTCAAAGACGCAAGTGGCAGTGGATCGGTCACTTTTTGAAAAACCGGATCTAGACATCTCAAAACACGCTTTGGATTATAATGCTCAATGAAGATGTCGGAATGGTCGGCCATGTAGCACGTGGTAGTTGAGCAGGACGCGAGAGGAATAAACAAGTCCTGGTTACCAATAAGAAGGTCGGTGCTCAGTTTCATTTATCGATGTCGAAAATAACTACGCTACCTTTATACTTCTACAAAAAGATAATAATTCAAAATAAAACAGAATGAAAACACAGAATTCAACATTATTTGTTTTCATAGTGCATTTTGAATTTAAAAGATAAGATTTCCGGATTTTCCACTGTTTAAATTTATTTTTCGAAACGATACGGTATTTATTCAAACTTTTAATAAAAACATAACAGAATTATGATTGGGCTTAAAGCCCAATCATATGATACTCTAGATGAGATGGAAATGACTTTAATATACCGGAAAATATGTCATCTCAAATTCTTTCGGATAGTGAATAGAGACTTTTGCATGGGAGGTGGTAGAAGTAGAGGGGGAGGTTTGTATTTTTCGTATATGGCACCGAACATAGCATGCAAAATGTTTTTTGCTGAATTTAAAGTTTCTAGTTTTCATTATTTTTAAAGAAATTGATCATAGTTTTCCTTAAATTGGGGCATTTGTATGGGAGGTGGCAGAGGAAATGGAGCATTTAAGATGATTTTGAAACTGCTCATCATCATCCTTATCACCATGCTTTGATTCAATTTCAAAGTCGATAGCTGTCATATACTTGAAGGAGAAATGCTTTTCTTGAATTTATAATACAGATATTTGTATGGGAGGTGGTAGAAGGAGTGAAGCAGAGCTAATAATTTTTTCCAACACTTATTTCAATTACTAAGAAACAAATTCTGGCAAAATTTAAAGTTTGTACTTTTTCTAGTTGGAAATCGATAAAATGCATTTAACAAAAATTATGCATTTGTATGGGAGGGGGTAGAAGGAGTGTACAGATCAAAACAATTTTTTTTTGTATTATTAATATTTCTATTTGTATACTTTAGACAAAATATCAAGTTGATAGCCTTAACACTTTCGAAGAAAAATAATTTAATTTAAATTTCAAAATTTCGTGAAATTTGTATGGGAGGGGCTAGAAGGAGTGAGGTGAAGTTTATAATCTTTTCAACACTTATTGTAATTATAAAAAAAATAATTCTGGCAAAATTTTGTGTTTTCAGCTTTACTAGTTTCAGTGAAAATCGAATATATGTATTTCTCAAAATTGTCCATTTGTATGGGAGGGGGTAGAAGGAGTGAGGGGATCGGATCAATATTCCGTCATATTAATGACATTTATATAATAATACTTTGACGTAAATTTGAAGTTAATAGCTTAAACAGTTTCAGAGAAAAGTCAATTTCTTAATATTTCGAAATTTCATGAAATTTGTATGGGAGGGGGTAGAAGGAGTAGGGGGATGTGGCCCGTTCACGAACTTAAAGTTACTTTTTTGCTAAAAATGACACACAACAAATTTCAGCACGATAGCTCTAAGCGTTCGAGAGTTATGTTGTAGACAGACGGACAGACGGACGGACAGCAACTCGGAATCGAAGTTTTTGAGCGACAACAAATATTTCTGTACCCTTGGCGGCTCTGTGCGAGCATTATTTCTTAGCGTTACAAACGGTAAGGCAAACACAATATACTCTCAGATTTCATCTAGAGTATAATGAAATAAATTTACAACTGTGTGAAACACTGAATTCTTTCCTTTTTAATTAAAATTACTGTGAAACATTTACCAAACATAATAATATTATATTGATTTAATTGAGACATTGTTTCAACGCTCAAAGTTAACGTTCCATTTCGGCGTTGTTTCATCAAAAGTGCACCGTTTTTGAAATGCTCTCCATTATAATCAAACATTTTCTCATATTCCTCTAGTAAAGCTCAATATGCGTTTTAAGTCTTAATCACATAGCTTAAGTGATAATCGAGATATTAATCTGTTAGTGTTTTTCTTTTGCACTCCCCCAAACCCTCCTCTTATTGGCATCTTTCAAAGTTATTAATAGTGCAGCTCTGCACCATCGAAACGGCCCTAATTTAGCTGAGGTTTTAAGTTTATTAATTCAGACGTTAGAATCATTTGGAAAACAAATTCGGCAAATTTGTTTTTAGTCCCCTCTTTTTGGACCTCACTGGACACGAAAATTAGTTAAAATTAATTTTTTTTCCCCATATACCCGAATGTCGAGTTTCAGCTTCCTACCTGCATTCGTAATGGAGATATTAGCAAGTGAAGTTTTTGACTCTAGCTCTTCCAATTTTTGGGATTTTAAGACATTTTGTACCGGGAGTGGTAGAAGGAGTGACGGCATTGTACTAACTTTTTCACATCATGCTAGAGTTGCTGTCAAAATGTCTTATAGGAAATTAAACTTCCAAAATCGAATAGGTATTGAGAACATTACTGTAGTGTATTGGATTTAGTGAAATTCAGCAGTTTGTATCGGGGTGGTAGAAGGAGTGGAGAGTTCCAAATGTTTCAAATTGCATATCAGTAGCTATCATACTTTTGAAGAAAATCCAGTTTATGTAAAGTTGTAAAATTGTGTCATATTGTATGGTAGGGGTAGAAGGTGTGAAGCTGATCGTCTAATTTTTTTTCGGTCTAATAATTCTATACTGAGTAAATTGGTTTATAGTATTTCAAGAAAAAGTGCAGATTGTATGGATGATGGTGGAAGAAAGGAGGGATTGGAAAATTTATGTACCATAAATTGAAATCATCGCAAAAATGATATATTCCCAATTTGCGATCTATATGTTGATGATCTAAATGTTGAAATTGTGTCATTTTGTATGGAAGGGGGTAGAAGGAGTTAAGCGATTTGGCCCGTTTACGAACTTCACCTTACGTTTTTGTCAAAAACTACGTGCATAAAATTTGAAGTTTCTAGCTCTAAGCGTTCTCGAGCTAGAGAGGACACGGTCGGACGGACGGGCATCAAATTTTGAGAGTTTTGAGTGATAATATGAACTTGCGTACCATTAATTTTTTTTTCTCCGAGCCTTATTTCTCAGTGCCAGAGTATAATGATACCCAGGCTAACATATTTAATTAATTTTGAATATTAAAAATAGAAAAGCTCATCTCATCAATTAAATACAATATTTACATATATTTCAATTAATAATTTACTAACTAAAAACATTTTGTAGGCACGTGCTTGAAATACTTGCAAAATGGTAAAAATAGTAAAATTCTAATAAATAAAAATCTTAAACTAGGAGTATTTTGTATTTTCATTCAGTGGAACCAGCACTGGCTCTTTCTTTTTCTAGATTACTACTAATAAATTCAACAAAAATATATTAACATAAAATCTCTTATAAATTTCTTATGAATACTATACAAATACTCGCTACAGACCAAAGCCCTGTACAATCCACATCCGGATGCTATCGGCTTTCTGTCTGTACTAAAATGCAACTACGACACTGAATTGAAATTTCCTGTCGGAATTCTGTTCGTTATTCTGTTAGGAACTATTAAAAACTAAAAAAAATAAGATCACACATTCGCTATTAAATAAATCTCTCTGACTAGACTTGATTTAATTCAATGAAGCAATTGTTCATTGTCGATTGGCGGGCTGCCAGATCACTCGTACTTATGGCAGCTATCTATGCTTCCGCAGTTCTGGGCAATGATCTTCCAGAATGTCTAGATCTTATCGATCGCTGCAAGATACTCGATCGCAATTCACCTCTAGTCGATGCCCGCAACGATGCCCCTGTTGTGTTGTTGTTATTGGCACGCTTGAAATGTTCTATTGCTTTATTTTCAGCGAACCCTTCGTCATCACCGCCCTTCTTCCCGCAACATGGGAATTCCCAGAGTTTCTGACCACGTCCAAATTCTTCGCCATCGCTCAAGGTTTGAGGTAGAACCTTGTCGAGGGTTTCAGGCAGATAGAGCGAAAGTAGACCTCCGACAATACCCAAGATGCCGAGAATGATCAATGGGAACGATGGTGCTACATTTCCGAGGTAGACGATGAACGGTGCAACTATGCTGGCTACGTAGCCCATGATGTGAATGAAGGCAACGCCTTGGGCACGCACTACTGTGGGAAGTAGCTCGGCAGCATACTGAAGACCGATACTGTAAGCGATGTTCACACTGAAGCGTCCGAATATGGCAAGAGTGGCTGAAGCAATGCCAACGGGAACTGCAGTTGCCAGCAAGCTGAAAATTCCACTGACCACCATCGAGCCGCATGTCATCCAACGTCTTCCCCAACGATCCAAGACCAGCGTGAGGAATGTATCAGCTGGGAATTCCGTTGCCGATGCAATGGTGAACGTGATGAAGATATCCAATCCAAGTGACCCGACATTCCGTACATGTCCGTCGAATACAAGCGAGATGGCCATCCAGATTACAATCAATAAAATCGTGATCCTCCGGAGTCGTGGAGTTCTGAATAAATCGAGAATGGAGTAGTTACTATTGGCGTTCTCCTCTTCCTGAAGTCGGACGCAACTGTCGCTGAAGTCCTTGTAGATTTGTGGTTCGATTGTCTTGCCATTTACTTTTTCGAATTTCTTCAAGATGCCAATCGCCTTTTCGATTTTACCTTGCGACACAAGCCACCTGTAAAAATTTCCAGAATGTTTAAAAATTTTCTTCCAAGCTTCGATGTATATGAGAGCACTTACCTGGCCGATTCCGGTACAAGCCACGGCGTAAAGATTGCCAAAGCCAAGGGAGCCGAGGTAACGATCGTGAACAACTTCCAATCCGCAATGTAATAAGCAATCCATGGTAAAATACTTGCGGCTGTTGTAAAGAAAATTGCAATCGACATGTTGGCTACGAAGGTTCTCCATTTGGGACCCACATATTCAAGCACTGGAAAATTAATCAGAAAAAAAAATCGCTATTATTCACCTCATACAAACACAATGGAAAAGTTTTTCCGATTCGTGCACTTGGCCGGCGCACAAAGACACAAATTAGTTAAGTTCTGTGTAGGCACAATGGGATTAATGGCGCATCAAGATTGCTAGCTTCATGAGTTTGTCTTAGCGAGGAGATAATCGTCTCTTAAGATAGAATCACGTTTTTGTTGGTCAATGCTGTCTAGCGACAATTTCGAACGCAAACGACGCGATTAAGCTCATTGCCACTGTTGCAAAACGTTGACCGTTGCATGCATTTCGCTCGACATGACCATAATCGTTCCCGACATACCAAGAGTATGCCGATTGGCGAGCATGACCAATCCGATTGGCAATGCGTCAAGTTCTTGGACTGTGCTGCGCAGTTTTTTGATAAAGCGAGTACTCGTGTAGACCTACCTGATGGTAAATTAAATGTGCATAAATTTTTTCTTCGATTTCGCAATTAGCCAACATGAGAAGTCAAGGAGTGAAGCTGTTTGATTAGGCCAAAGCCAATAGAGACAAGTACGACAGGTGTTAGGCCAGTTAATCCTAGTTAAGAGGTCGTTATGCTGCCATTTCCAGGGTTATGTTCAGATTTCATAGCACCTAGTGCAAATGCGCTCGAACCAGTTGTCTGATTTTAAGTGCAAGTACTTGTACATAGTTGCAACAAAAAGAGCGATGCATGCAATTTGATCCGTGATTTATACTCGTGTGTATAATTTTCATAACTGTAATTCAAGTTGTGATTTGCTTCTGCACGATTGGTATGATAAGGTTATTTACACATTTATTTATTACGAATTTGTACATTGTTTGGTAGAGAAGGCAACTTCTCGTTGTTCTTGTTCTTATTTACGTTTTGGATTGCCTTTCTTCAATTTTAATGCTCACAAAATTAACTGCAATGTTTAAACTCCTGCTGCATGACTCATAGTTCTTCTTCTCTATGCAATTAAGGAAGGGAGGGGCTTAAGGGGCTCGATAGGAATGGCCTAGGTATAGACGGACTACCAACCGAACTCCTTAAAGTCGACACGGAAATAACAACCTCCCACTCTTTACTGAGGTGTGAAATGTAGAAAGATATCCGACTGAATGGAAGGAGGGCGTCATTGTGAAAATTTCGAAGAAGGGCGACCTTCGGGATTGTGGCAATTGGCGTGGTATATGTCTACTTACTGCCGTATCGAAAATGGACTCCGTAAAGGGTCGTTTTTTTCGACCACAAAAATACCCTACGGATAATATTACCGCAATCCGCTGAAATGGATTCGCTCATACATATATCTCATATTTGTGGACTTCGAGAAGGCTTTCAACAGTGTAAAGCGAGATTACATATGTAATGCTTTACGTAGGAGAGGTATTCCAGATAAGATCATAGCTGTGATTAAAGAATCCTACGAAGATGCTGTCCTAGAGCTTTCCTGTGCGAACGGGTGTCAAACAAGGCTGCATATTATCACGAGCCCTGTTTCTGGTGGTAATAACTGACATCTTAAAAGCTGCATTGGAAGGTGGGGAAGATAAAGGTCTTCAATGGTCAACTTGATTATGCTGATGACGTGTGTTTGCTTGCACATAATCGTTTGGATTCAGAGTCAAATGTTCGCTCGTTGCATTCTAAATGCAAAGATGTGGGACTGAAAATAAATGTTCGCAAAACCAATTACATGCATATGGGTTCGAACACAAGCACACGGATTGTTCTTAACGGACAACATGTGGAAGAGGTGAAAGATTTTTGTTATCTCGGAAGTATTGCAGTATGAACGGCGGAGCCGAAATGGATATTGAGGCTCGTCTAAATAAAGCTCGTCAGGCCATCCGAACTCTTTCCCCTTTCTGGAGGTTAAGAGAGATCTCGGTTCGCACGAAGCTGCGAGTATTTGACACATGCGTCAAATCTGTGTTTCTATATAGTTATACCACTACGTGTAAACTGACCGTTCGACTTACCAAGAAACTGTAAACTTTCGTGAACCAATGCCGCCGACGCATTTTAGGGATATTCTGGCCAGAAGTGATCTCCAACGACGAACTTTGGAGTACAACTTGAGAGACTAAAATAGCTATTGAGATCTAAAGGTGGAAGTGGCAGTGGATAGGTCACACTTTGAGGAAACCAGAGCGAAACATCACCAAACAGGCGCTGGATCATAATCCTCAAGGGGTACGTCGGGTTGGTGGACCATGTAGCATGAGCGAGCAGTTGAGCAGGAGGTCAGAGGAACAGGCAAGCCCTGGGAACACCTTAAGGCCGATGCTCAGGATCACGCCTTGTGGAAGAGAGCTGTTTCTGTCCTATGCCCCTATAGGGGGTCTTAACAGGAATTTGATTGATTGATTGGGGACTGAGTGGTAGAAAGCGAACAGGAACCATCTACTGAGTATACATATAGACCTTCTTGAAGTGGAACTGTTTCACTTTTACACCGATTACCCATTTTATTTCGAATAATTTTTCATCGCCTGATAATTCGTGCTTACAAAAATCTCACTGTCTGGAGTGGGAATCGAACCCTCAACCTATTGACTGTGAAGCAAGCACGCTGCCATGCTTGCACATCGAGGAGACATCTTCTTCATCGGCAACTTATAGTCAAATGGTCGATCTGGTTCTGAGTAACACCATCAGGGGAAACCCAAGATGTTTATGATGATTCTTGTGTGAAAAAGGGTTCCTCCGATGACCATTTGCCGAGTACTACAAAACTCCACAAACAATTCGCCGTTTTCGGGTCTCTTAATCCCAGGTCGTGACGCGTCGACCCAAGCGTCACCATGCTTCCCCATGACGTGTTCTAGTCCAGTGGTGTCTGATCTAACCTGGGCGTTCATATCTCCTGAGATGATAATAATATCACCTCTTGGAACACGTTAGAAGGCGGCACTCAGTTTTCTATAAAACTCCTCTTTGTCACCAGATGTTGCGGTATTAGATGGTGCGTAGCATTGCAGAATTGCGACGTGTCTGACACTGGTCTTGAGCCTGACGACGATAATCCTATCCGAGATTGGTTCCCAGCTAATAGACTTTTTCACGCTCTCGGTGTAAGGACAAACGCCACGCCATTTTTGGCTGTACAGAATAGTGTTTCCGCTAGGGGTTCGTATATAGTGCTCCATTTCACGGTCGATCACTGATTGGCGGTGCAAGGACCGAGTAACCCCAGCTTTTCCCCCGTTATTCAATGTTCGAACGTTCCAGAAGCCAATCATAGTTCGTTTTCGAATGCCAGAAGTCGTTACCGTAGAATCAATCCGTATCCGTTTCTCGTATCAGTTAGGTCTTAAGATCACGGGTGATAAGCTCATGATCCAGTGAGTGTCCATTTGCTATTTTTAGGGCAAGCAGGACTGCCTGTGGGTGGATTCTACAGCCCCCATCCCACAGGGGGATAATTAGCTCAGGTCCGTGGAGTCGCTAGTCTCCAAAGATAGTTGCAGGAATTGGTAAAACCTCATCCTACAACTACCCCCATGCGGGGGTCCCCCATTCATCTGCAAATATTTGTCAGTAGCAGCAAGTACAACTGAAAAATATATCAGCTTCTCCACTCTTTATGGCCCAATCCCATTCCTTCCCTTCATGACTGTGTTTGTGCATTGCACATAAAGGCCGAAATTGCCTATAACACAAGTCATTCTGTAAAAAAAAATCGGTCTTGGCATCATTGTTTTGATACCCGTACTAGGCCAGCGAAATCAAGAGAGATTTACAACCGATTTTTTGTTACATATATTTACTACATGGAACACAAGAGGCGATTTTTTCCATTTGAATTTATGATTTGCTAAACTGGCTTACCCATCCCTGTAACGTGATGTGGCGGTCATTTTAAATAAACGAGTAACTAGTAACGAATAAAATGTAACGACTACTTTCCTTAAACTAACGAAAAGTACCGGTACTGGTACCGAAAAGTAACGAAACTTGACATCATTAATGACCAAGGTATACCCAAGCAGGCAGTGTGCTGAAATTATGCGCCGACCGGGATTTGAACTCACGACCTTCGCATTGTGGACCAACACGCTACCCAGTAGGCTACACCTTAATTTCCCATGGTTTAATTTTTTTTTATTTATTTATTCATTCATTATCTATCTTTTGAGCTCTAAACTTTACTTGAGAATAATTTCTCTCTGGTCCAATATTCCTATGACGACGATGTCAGCAACATTGCAATTCGACTGACCCAATTTTCTACCCGACAACTGTGCAATCAGAACCGAATATTCAATTAATTCAGCGGACGATAAATATGAACCATTATCTACGGTCATTCTACACCAAAATGCTTTAAATTGCTTTTAGTGCCTCTCTAGTAGTGTAGTAGTTGATCTTTCAATTTGCTAAAGCAGATGGCGATATAGTCAACTCGCAATAATGGCCTGGGTGTTGAAGTGCTTTAAAGACGGTTTCATTGAAATCTCTCACCAGGTGGTTGTCGGTGGAATTCTTGTCGTCAACTAATTCAGTCTTTTAACTAGCGAGCCTATATCCTCAGGGAAATTGGCATTTGCCACCTTATTAAACAACTTCGCCATGGCCCCATCTTTTTTTTATAGTATAACCGATTTCTTAAGCTGTATATGTGCATTGCGGTCGTTCTGTCGAAAGCTCTCAGATTGACATATGATGGCATGCGAAATACTACGTTTTCCAAAAAGTTTCATTTCATTTGAAAAGAGATTTATTTAATTTAAAAAAAATATTATTTTGAGGTGCAAATACATATGATTCGAAACAGAAATTAGCAAAAAACATCAATTAAGTCCGGCAAAAGATTAATTTTACTGAACAACCTACACGAGCCAAAAAAGAAAGATATGACGAGCTTAGGTGATATGCAAAAAAGATCTGCGGACGAAAACAAAGGAAGTACCACAAGATACACAAAATGGGCGACGATATGAGAAAAAATAAAACGAGGGAGGCATTAGCAATAGCGATATAAGCCAAAAACCAGTATTTGCAAAGACGCAGAGGGCAAGATCATCAGCGACACACAAGAAATCAAAAGATGATGGGCTTCCTACTGCAACGATCACGACAGACAAATTTTCAACTGATGAAGAAGAACCATCATCGACACTACCCACGCTTGTTGAAATCAACATGTGACAAAAAACTAAACAAAGCGACGGGAATTGACGAAATACCAGTTGAAATTCTGAAAACGGTGGAAACTGTGTCGCTGAAATACTGCACAACATGATATGCAAAATTTGGACAAGGAAATCATACCCGACGATTAGCGAAAAAGCATCATATGTCCAATTTACAAGAAAGGAGATAAACTCTGCTCTGAGAATTACAGAGGAATATCATTGTAGTGTACGTCCTATGTAAAAATGACAAAAATAATTGAACGTTGTCTTAATAACCTCTATATTAATGAAATAATTGGCGAATACCCACCTGGGTTCAGAACCGGATGATCCACAACAGACCACATATTCTTGGTGAAACAGGTGCTGGAGAAATGCTGGAAATATAACACAGACGTGCACCAAATCTTCGTAGATTTTAAACAAGCATACGACAGTATCGACAGGAGCGTACTGTACCAAATCATGCTTGACTGCTTGACTTTGGAATTTCCTCAAAACTGGTCCGACTAACCAGACTCACAATGACGAACACTGAATCCCCAGTGAGAATACAAACCGATTCCACAACCAGCTTTCAGCTTGGCACTAGAAAAATCCAAAAAATCCCAGCCGACACCAACGGGACACTACTAGTCAAGTCCACCCAATTAGTAGCATGCGCTGACGACATTAACATCCTAGCAAGATCCTTCCCTAGTGCTAAGGAGGTATTTGTCAATCTTGACTCCGATGCAGAAGAAGTCGGGTTGCGCATTAACGAAAGCAAAACAAAAGTAATTACGCAAACAAAAAGAAGAACGCCAATCAGACAAAACATAACAATTGCGGATTATAATTTGGAGAGTGTGAACAACTTCATATATCTTGGGGCTAATCTAGCAAAGGATGGTAATGAAACAGACGAAATAAAACGACGAATAATGCTCGCAAATAAGACGTATTATTCGGTGCTTCCAATAATGAAATCCAAGAAAGTGCACAGGAACAATAAGCTGCGGATACATATGTATACATATAAAACTACTATACAACCTGTGCTCTGTTATGGCAGCGAGACGTGGACATCAACGCGAACTTCCGAAAAAGCAGTTAACGCATTCGAAAGAAAGGTCCTCCGAAGAATTTTGGTGCCTGTGAAGGAAGGAACGGAATGGCGAATGAGTTGTATTAACTCTACGACGAGCCAGAAGGTTCAACGTTCATCAAGCTACGTAAACTGCAGTAGGCTGGTCATTTAGAGCGAATGGAAGGCAGAAGAATCCCCAAACGTGATGCTCTTAAAGGCAAAATGAGTGGTAACCGGCCAGTAGGCAACCCACGCAAGCGATGGGAAGACTCGGTTGAGGAAGACAGTAAAGCCTTTTTAAGAATTAGCAGCTGGAGGACGCGGTCTTTGGATCGAGACGATTGGCGGCGACGACTTCAGGAGGTCAAGGCCCGATTTGGACTGTCGCGTCATTGATGATGAAAGGATTAATTTAATACGGAAAAGCTATATGGTTAAATCTACATCTGCCTTCAAAACTCTAAAAACCGGAAGCAAGGAATATTGGTTAACATATATCAATTACTATTTAATAATGATTTGTTGATGCTCATGAATAACATAATTCATAGTTTTTCTTGTAATCCGATGCATCGTTAATTTGATATTCACAGTCATTAATTTCTCAGCAATGCAGTGGATACCTTCTTGTCTAGTTACTTTTATAAAAAGCAAAACCCAAGATGCAAGTTCAAAGTCATGTACATATTTCTCACTACGAAGGACAAAATTGCCTCTCGATATTTGATCCACACGTCCACATTATAATGCTTACAGATTTGCATATTAGTTCAATCCATATTTTGTGTTTTTTCTCGGCTCGTAGCCAAGGTCAATCATCAAAATTAGCTACACCTCACGGACCATTTAATCCCATCATGCCAGTAAATTTCATTTTAATTAGGCAGCCATGGAAATTATAAACTGAAAAAATAAAAAATATGATAAACTTACGTAAAATATACATCATGGTGAAGCAATTGTCGAAGGCGAAGCCAACGATGAATCGACAGAGCGCGAAAGTCCAAAACGAGACGGAAAATGCGGTTGCAATGCCGGCGCCAAAACCAATAACGTTACACCAAACTAGAGCGGGAATCCGGCCCCAGCGGTCGGCGATCCACCCGAAGAGCAGGCCGCCAACGATGGCCCCAACGAAGAAGATCGACTGCGCCAAACTCGGAAGCGCCCCATTGTCACAGACCCACTCCAAGTCTGTCGCGATCGTGGTGTACGGCAAGTCCGTGAAGTCGTACTCCCAACCGTGCTGGCATGGAACCACCGGCCACGAAGGATCCGCTTCCGTCGTCCCGTTCGCCAGCAATTCGGTGAAATTCACGCCGTACATGGCGCACTTGTCGTAACTATTTCCACTGCGCGGTATTGACAATGACAATCTGGAAATGAAAAGCAGAAAAAGTAAGATTAGCTTCTTAATTAGTCAAAGATCAACGGGTGCCTTGAACCTGAGATTTGAACCTGTGAAAACTGAACAAAAAAAAAGCAAACAACGAAATCGTTAAAACATTAACTAACAAGTAACATAATAACAGAAAAAAATAAACTCATGCCGGATAGAGTGCAATTAATAACTTGCACACCGCTTGTCCGTTGATACGTTTAGCTTTTGCCTTACACTTCGAAACATCGGCACTCGACCTTCAGATTTTCTGCCGTGCTGAACGCCAAAAAGCCTTGGTCATCGGTGTTTTACACCGAACTGGCCAAGCAGGAAAAATCACTCAGAAAATGAATCTCGTGATTGAGCTACAGCCGATTCAGTTTCGAAAAATTGCTACACATAGATCTTGTGTTTGATTGATTCTACTATGCGCATTGCTGATTGTCCACGGTGCGATATGAAAATACATATTTGCATAATTGTTGTATTAAACGAGAAGTGAACGTTTCTTAAGAGTTAAGCTATTTAACTTTCTTGATGTTTTTTTTTTTCTTGCGCGGACAACAACGGCACAAAAGAAAACTAAACTACACTTATAGACAGGTAAATAAGAAACGTGTGCAATCATGGCCTTCAGTTTTTCCTGATCAATTCTAAACTAAAGGCGGCGTATCTGATCAACTCGGAGCAATACTGAACAAAACTTTTAGAAAATTAGATTCCGGCTAAAAACTACGAAAATTAATAAAATTTATAGGGTTTGGATACAGCATTTTTTATAGATTAGAGATACCTCCGTGCTGGGTATTTATTTTTTTTGTTAAGTAGTAATGAATCGGCAAAAAGATATTAAGATTAACACTGCACAGACTTACCTATGGTTTGAATGCAATAAAAACTAGTGAAACCGAAAGCACTTAAACGTGATAGACGCATGTCCTAATTATTTATGTACAATTTTTTTTCTTATAGAATTGTGTTTTTTATTAATCATATTTCATGTCTAATAATAAATAATTAATAAAAATATCTAAAAATAAATAATTGTTGCATTGGTGTTTAGACTGCAAAAAAAAAACAATTATGAAGAAGAATTTCATATTATTTTGACTTCCTGGATTTAATAAAAAGTATGGAATTTAACTGGCTAGGAGGAAATTAAATAAAAGATACATACTGAAACTCTGTGTAATTTTTAATCATCAAATTTTAAGAAATAGCTATAACATACCAAATCAGTTCATAATAATTGCATTAGGGGGACGTAAGGTCCTATTTGCGAATTAGTATTCATTGCCCGCTCACAAAAGACTTCTCTAAGCCCCACCATAGGTGTCCGTCAGACCGGTTATATCAGTTCCTCATACAAACAGTCTCAATTGTAGCTCCTCGAAGACCATTCCCAACCACGTCTACTAAACAAAGTATCACTTACGAGTACCTCTTATCGTAAAAATCGAAAATGTGAGAAAATATGCAAAAATGACAACAACATAAATATGCAAATGACGACCAAAAGTTGTAACTTTTTTGGTAGCTCTACAACTTTTACTATTTATTGAACCGATTGAAAATACGTTCTAACCAAAAAATCATTTGATATCATCAAATATGGTATACTAAATTTTTTTGAGGTTCACTCATCATTACCGTCTCTGTTCTCATCTCAAAGAAATTGAAAGATTTGGGTGAAACTACTGACTACTATCTGCATTACCGAGCATTGATGCAGGAACTAATAATTTTAACAATTCTTGGTAAATTATATTTTCAGCAACATCTTACCACTAATCATTTCAATAATGATCGCCCTCGATTTCATGCACGTCGTGAGTAAATATTATAAGTTTGCTCTAAAGTTTGTAACGCTAAGAAATAAGGCTTGGAGAAAAAAATGGATTGAACAGAAGCTTGTTTTATCGCTCAAAAATCTCAAAATCGGATGTTCGACGGCCCGTCCGTCCGGCCCTATGTGCGCTCTCTAGCTAGACAACGCGTTGAGCTAGAAAGTTCAATTTTTGTACACATTGCCAACATTGACGAAAAAGTAAAGTCAAGTGTGAAAGGTCCAAATTAATCGAATTTTCTTCGAAACTATCGCAGCTCATAATTTGAAATTCAGAATATTTATTTATTTGAAAGAAAAGATTTCCGGATTCTACACTGTTACGCTTTATTATTCGTGACGTTTCGGTCTCTGCTGAGACCTCTATCAAAGAGCAGAGACCAAAACGTCACGAATAATAAAGCGTAACAGTGTAGAATCCGGAAATCTTTTCTTTCAATTCGAAATGCACTGTGAAAGCATTCACCAAATTTATTTATTTTTATTTACTACCACCTCTCATACAAACTGCACTTTTTCATGAAATAAAAATAAATCGATTTTCTCAGTAAGTTTAACATTTATCCAGCTCGAATTTTGTAATGAATTTATTAATTATCATTATTATTAAAATAGGAAAAAAATTAACTGATTAGCTTCACTTCTGCCCCCTCCCATACAAGGTGATACAGTTTCATAAATTAAAAAAAAACATAAAAGAACTAAAGCCTAATCGTGCGATACTCTAGATGAAGAGAATTTTTTTTTATTTTTATGCAGCAGATTGGAATTATTATAGAAGTAATATGTTCCAAATTTCAGATCAATAACTTTTACACTTTTCGAAAAAATCCGTTAGACAAATTGCGTAATTGTGTCATTTTATATGGGAAGGGGTAGAAGAGGTAAAGCTAATCGTCTAATTTTTTTTGGTCTTACTAATAATTATAAAATAAAATAGTTAGTGCACAATTTCAGCTCGATCAATTGTATACGTACTGAGTAAATTGGTTTAGAGCATTTCATGAAAAAGTGCAGTTTGTATGGGAGGTGGTGGAAGGAGGGAGAGGACACAAATAATTTTTGAAATAAAAAAAATTAAATAATGAAATCATTATAAAAGTATTATATTCCAAATTTTATACCAATAGCATTTATACTTTTCGAGAAAAGCCGTTTATTGATAAACTGCGTAATTGTGTCATTTTGTATGGCAGGGGGTAGAAGGGGTAAAGTTAATCGTCTAATTTTTTTTGGTCTTACTAATAATTATAAATAAATAGTCAGTGCACAATTCCAGCTCGATCAATTGTATACGCACTGCGTAAATTGGTTTAGAGCATTTCATGAAAAAGTGCAGTTTGTATGGGAGGTGGTGGAAGGAGGGGGAGGACACAAATAATTTTTATACAGTAGAATGAAATCATTATAAAAGTATTATATTCCAAATTTCATACCAATAGCATATATACTTTTCGAGAAAAGCCGTTTATTGATAAACTGCATAATTATGTCATTTTGTATGGGAGGGGGTAGAAGGGGTGGAGTGATTTGCCCGTTCTCGAACTTGTCCTTACTTTTTTGTCAAAAACGATGTGTTGTGTACAAAATTTGAACTTTCTAGATCAACGCGTTCTCAAGCTAGAGAGGACACGGACGGACGAACGGACAGACGGACATCCGGTTTTGAAAATTTTGAGTGATTATATGAACTTCTGCATCATTAATTTTTTTCTCCGAGCCTTATTTCTTAGCGTTACAAACTTTGTGGCAAACTTATAATACTCTCAGATTTCATCTAGAGTATAAAAATTGAATTGATACTTAGAAAATTAGTGCATTGGTTTTAGTGAAATTGTGTAGTTTGTATGAGAGGTGGTAGAAAGAGTTTTTAATGATTTTTTGAGAAACAACTATAATCATCAAGCAATTGATATATTATAAAATTAAGATCAGTAATATTCATACTTTTCAAGAAAATCGAATTTTGGAAAAGATGTGATACTGGTTACATTGTATGAGAGGGGATAGAAGAGGAGAAGCTAATCGGGTTTCTTTTCCCAGATATTAATTATAATACTAATTAAAGATTTAGTACAAAATTTAGGCTTGAAAAATGTTGCACGTATTGAGCAAATTGGTTTATTGCATTTCAAGAAAAAGTTCAGTTTGCATGGGAGGTGGTGGAAGGAGTGGAGGATTCAAATAATTTGTATACCATAGATCAGAATTATGATAAAAATAATATATTCGAAATTTAAAATTATTCGCTCCTATGGTTTTCAAGAAAATTTTATTAAAATATGTTTATGAAAATTATTCATTTTGTATGGGACGGGGTAGAAGGCGTGGAGTTATTGAAATAAGACCAAAGGCAGATTACATCTCGAAGCACGCCTAATAAACTTTGAAAGGTTCATTATAATCGGTTCAGTGGACTTTGTTTGAAAGCTGGACAGACAGAGGAGATTTTTAAAAACGTGTTTTTCTGCCTAGTTATTGACTAAATAAAGCATAGCCAAAACTAGAGCCATTTATAAACAAATAACAGATAGACACTACAATTAAAATTATATGTATAAATTAGGAAATGCTTCTATCTGAATTTTGACCCTAAGCAAGGTAAGATCTCTCTTTTCATGGCCATATATTACTACAATGACGCTATAGCCCAAATCGGACCTTGGCCTCCTGACATTCAGGTTCCTTAAAATTTTTTTTTCATTACTTATTGTGGAAGGGTTGTTAGCCCTCCGCACAACCCTCTTTCTACGAATTTTTCATTTTCGTAGATCGAGGTGACCAAGGTATATCCAAGCAGGCAATGTGCTGGAATTATATATAGCTCCGACCGGGATTTGAACTCACGATCTGCGCATTATAAGACCAACACACTACCCACTAGGCTACACCCTAGCTTCATGCCATGATAATATATATAGTGATAGGAAATTTGGTTATCAATTTGCTGTTGTGGACGAAAGCAAATTGCTACTCTACATAAATTTAATAATTAGTTTTACTTGATTGTTAATTGTTATGTATATATATGAGTTGGTATGTGTTACTTTAATCACATTTACAATAACTCCTTGTAAATAAATTCGAGTACATTTCCCCATAAATAATTAAATTTGCATTTTTTATGGGGTAATTCTAATTTTGTATGGAATTAAATTCCTTCTGAGAAATAGCATTATTTTTTTTTAAGACTAGGCGAAATTAGAATTTATAATACACAGCATACCGAAACCGTGTGGATTTTGACTTGAATAATTCTACTGAAAAACGAATATAAACAACATCATTCTAAAAGCCAGCCATTCACAAAATTCGTTTTTTTTTTCACTTTGAAGCTTGCTAATTCATTTGTATACATAGGTATAAGCTATAAGTGATGAATGTTCTAGGAATTTTGGAATGACGTGCGATAAAATTTCCACAGCTTTAAAAACATATTTATCAATTAATAAAAGAATAAAATAAGTGAATTCAAAAAATTAAAAATGGCGTTCATTAGAGAAATGAAGGAACTATTTTCTTTATTACCTATAAATTGAAATTCGGAAGTTATTTATATGAAAGTCACGTAGCTATTAACCGCAGAAAAGTATTTGCTTTCATTCTGCCTGAGCAGGGTCTCTGTCGGAATGCAGTTTAAAATGTTCAAAGAGGATTTAGGGTAATCTATACACATATCGCTAATTGATTACAAACACATCATAATCTAAAATTTGAAAACAACTTGCTAATACTTCATAATTATTTATAGTTTCAAAGAACTCTAAAATTTTTCAACTTTTTCAATTTCGTCATAGATAAGTCTGAGTCAATCACCTTATGGTTATTCCAAAGCAAACTTCAAAAATTTTCACTTTCGTTGCTAATTCCTCAAATATACAAAAGATATTCAAATTTGATATCTTCCTCATCGTTTTTCATGCTTAATCGCCTTCAAATTAAATCATCTCTTTCAAATTTGATATAATCAAATAGATGCAGTTCATATAATAAACACGATAATAAATTACTTCAATAAATTGAGTATTTCAAAATAATTAATTCAACTACGCTTCATAAGTTTCCACAGAATTTTGTTTATTTTTGTTTCACTGTATCGAGTCATATTTGTTCACACTAGTGAAAGGTTTACACTATCGTATGATCACTGAACCGCAAGTGCACTTTAAACAGAATCAGCCCTTCACGGTCTAGTAACACAAATTGAAAAGACTAAAGACTACAAAGAAATTGCCCTTTGTGCATTTCTAGATATAGAAGGAGCATTCGACAACACTCCTAATGACGCCATTATAGCGGTGGCTAGGAAAAAAGGACTTGAGTCGGCCACGATAAAATGGATATAGGCCATGCTAAGGCGCCGATTGAAAACCACGGATCTAGGTGGAAAAACATGACTGCATAGACCTATAGGGGTTGTCTCCACTTCTTCAATTGGAGTCAATGAGCTCCTGGACCGTCTAATGGAACAAAGCTACGAGGTAATAGGATATACGGATGACCTCGTCATTATCATTGGAGGTAAATATGACTTAATAATTTCAGGAAGGCTACAATCTGCGCAATCTGATAATGAACTGGTGTCTGGCTAAGAACTTGAACATCAACTCAAATAAGACTGAGATAGTACCATTTACGAATAGAAGAAAAATCTACATAAGACCACAGTCTATAAATGGAATATCAATACCCTTCTCGAATGAGGTGCTATATTTAACAATAAACTCAACTGCAACAAACATATAGAATGGAGTCATGCCAAAGCATTAAAGGCGTATCGGGCCTGCAAGAGCTTTCTTGGCAGAAAATGGGGCTTATACCCCAATAGTCACGTACGGATCAACAGTCTGGTGGACTACAATTTTACTACAAAAAGCACAGCTTACCGTACAAAAAATTCAAAGATTAGCTTGTCTTAATATAACAGACGCAATGGAAACCTGCTAAAGCTAGGGTGTAGTCTAGTGGGTAGCGTGTATGGTTTACAATGCGAAGGTCGTGAGTTCAAATCCCGGTCGATGCATAATTCTAGCACACTACCTGCTTGAATATACCTTGGTTACCTCAATCTACGAAAATGAAAAATTCGTAGATAGAGGGTTGTGCGAAAAGCTAACAACTCCTCCGCAATAAATAGTGAAAATGTTAAGGAACCTGAAGTTCAGAAGGCCAAGGCCCGATTTGGGATGTAGCGCCATTGAAGAAGAGAATGAAAACCTGCCCTGCTGCTGCAATGGAAATGTTCCTGCACATTTCTCCGATACATCTACAAATAAAAAAGGATTCTATCAAAGGGGTGCTACGCATACAGAGGAAGAACAAATAAAAATCAGGGGATTTTAGAGGCCACCACAAAATCCTAAAAAAACCGAAAAACAAAATTAAACTTTGAAACTCCCTTCAAAGTTATCATCACAGAGAGCAAGGACTGTTCATCCATGCTACCTGAAATGGAAAAGGGATCAACCATCTGGTATACATATAGCTCACGCAGCTCGAAGGGAACTGGAGCTGGAGGTCCCAACTTTTTGGTATCGGATAGTCAGGCAGTTCTCAAAGCCCTAGCATCCAACAAACACGGATCGAGGCTAGTTTGAGACTTCCTTCAAATCGAATCGTTCTGGGAAAAAAAAACAAAGTAACCTTGATGTGGATCCCAGCAGTACATGTAGATTGAGAAAACCGCAGACCGCCTTGCTAAAAATGTGCAGAAAAATACTTTATTGGACCAGAGCCATACTGCAGAAAACCATAAGGACATTTCTTATGCTTAAAAAGTGGATTGAATAAGAACATATAATCTCCTCGAACAGACTTCCAGATCTATCAATCTCCAAACAATTAATCCTACCACAAAAAATCAAAGTGGAGGAAATCCTAAAATTAAGTAAGAGTGATAGTGGCCACAGTGGAGTAAGCTACCACCTTATAAATAATAATAATAATAATAATTTATTTCTATTTCATCAAAACACCGATTACTTAAAAATAATAGTAAAAGAAATATGGGTCGAGATAAAACCAATATCTGCCATCTCTGTGGAAAAGACCAATTCTTCTAGGAAAAGCTTTCCTTACAACTGAACTAGCCGCCATAACTCCTTTAAAAATAATTAAATTAGCCAGATCTATCAATTTAGGGTTGGTTAATGGGCAGACCGAGAAGGTTGCACTATTTTCCAATAATAGAAAAAACGTAGGCATCACATACATTCTTCTTATTTATGGATTCTCCCGCTCCCAGTACTGAAGTAGTTGGCTCTCTCCTGCCAGCAATGCGGGGAGTTTGAGCAGCCAAAACCCCCCAATAACAATATACTGTATATGTGATATATACTGTATATGTACGTATTAGCCATTCCTAGTATATATTCTAAGATAGGGATCTGATTTTTCGGCTTATAACATAATCTATACATATAAATATAATTGTAGTGTCTGTCTGTTATTTGATCATAAATGGCTATAAGTCAGTTTTTTGCTTTATTTTAACAATAACAAAGGATAAAACACGTTTTTGAAATTTTTGTCTGTCGGGCCGTCTTTCACGCACAAACGGCTAAACCGATTATAATGAAACTTCTACAATTTGTTAGGTATGCTTCGAAATTTAATCTGCTTTTGGTTTTATTTCATTCCCATCACGCCTTCTACCCCCTCCCATACAAAGTGACTCATTTTCAAAAATATGTAATAATCAAATTTTCTTGGAAACTATAAGAGCTATTAATTTGAAATTTAGAATATATTATTTCTATTACAAATGCAATCTTTTAGGAAAAAAATTATTTGAATCCCCACTCCTTCCACCACCTCCCATACAAACTACACTTTTTCATGAAAAACTATACACCAATTTTCTAAGTACGTATAACTTTTATCGAGCTAAAATTTCGTACGAAATCCTTAATTAGCATTATTATTATATCGGGAAAAAATTAACCGACTAGCTTCACTCCTTATAACACCACCTCCTGTACAATGTGACACAATTCCACGACTTTACAAAAATTCGATTTTCTTGGAAAGTGTTAATGTTACTGATCTAAAATTTAAAATATAACAATTTCACTATGATTATAGTTATTTTTCGAAAAATCACTAAAAACCCCCAATTCCTTCTACCACGTACCATAAAAATTACACAATTTCATTAAATCTCAGTACCTATTCAATTTTTGAATATTAAATTTGGTACACAACAGTTTTATAGCTACTCTAGCATGGTGTGAAACAAATTAGTTCAGTTCTGTCACCAATTCTACCACTCCCCATGCAAAATTTCTTAACATCCCAAAAATTTCGATTACATCCATAGTATCATATAATTGGGCTAGTCTTGTTATGGTTTTAAGCTTAATGTTATTTTATTTGGACTTTTTTTTAAATTAACACAAGCTACAAATATTCACATGTCCTTAACGCTCTTCAGTACGTATATGATCTCAGATCACGGGATTGATTTGATCACGAGCCTGTCCCATACAAATGCGAGTACTTGGTTTCATTTTTAATAATTTATGGTTCTGATTTCAACAAAATAGAAACCATTGTCTTCAAAGAGCCATTAAACTAATCAGATTATATATCCCGCATAATGTATTACTAACTACATTCCCAGAAATTGCTTATTTTCCGATTCTTACGCGTACAAAGTCGCGGACGATCGCTAGTAATATAATAAAGCTAAAGAGGATAATTTAAAAGAGGGAAATTTCTCTACGGATGCCTAAAGAAAAAGTTAGCTTAATTCCAGAGTAACGCTTATCTGCAAAAGAGGCTATAATTTTCATATATACTTATCGCAAAATATTTATTTGATGAGTATCGAAACCACCAAATGCCATTCACGAAAATTGTTATTCAGCTAATCATAGTATACAATTAATATTTTAAGGCCACTTCTGCGTAGTCCGAATACTTAAAGAAAACAATTAGTTTCGCGTTTTTAAATAAGCATCTAAGCGCAAGTACTAATCAAGCACTACTTGACGCATACTTTTAATATGAAAATTGTTATTATTTTCTTTGTATATCATTCGAATTTCAACAATCCAAATCACAACTTTAATTTGCTTAGCAACATTCAAGCCCTCTTAGTTATCTCGTAAACAAGTATCTAGCTAAACTTCAGGTACAGACTTTTAATCGTACCACCTATAGATAGATGAATACTTATTTTTGTTCAGGCTAAGAATGTCCTTGAGGTGTCGTGTAACGAACTTTACTTAGCCCAAGATATTATGATATCCCACTGACACTGTATGTATATTATGCAAAGTGTATTTCTATTTTCATATTGAATGTACATACATACATATATATATAGACTAGAGTTGAGACAACTATGACGATATAATGTTTCCGGAAATAGTAAATATCTATGAGAAGTACTTTTGTTTAGCACTTGCCGTTTTGTGGGATATCTACTAGAGTAGTTGGCTTAACTTTAATTGGAAATGCATTACACATAAATGGGACAATTACTGTGCTGCTTTTCAGACAAGGTTATCATCATCGATTTTTATTGAATTTTATAAAGTAAAGATTTCTCTACAAATTAATTGGGTGCATGTTTGAGAGATTTTTCATGATTACGTAGTAATTAAGTGCAGCAATTAAATAGACTTGGGTAATTGGAATTATTTTTAGCTTTCAGTAGTTTTCAATTTGATTTGATTTCTTTGCATTTGTGATTATTTACAACTATTTACATCGAAAGAACTTCGCATATGAACGAATTATTTTATTATTTATTTATTAAAAAGTAGAGAGTAGAAATTGTTTATGTCAAGGATACGGTGACCATATGGCAGGTAAAGTATGTAAAAATTTTCATTCTAAATTACTTAAAAATATTGTAGGTTTCGTTGTAAGGGAATTGACGAAAGTATCGGAACTGGTCGATAATTGTACTCCCGGAATTCACACTAAGCATCTGTTATGAACATTTTAACTCTCCCATGCAAATGTAGAATATAAAAAGCATTGAATATCATGATTTTGCATATCACACATTTTGGCTTTCCTTTCCACCCTAATCTTTATATGAACTTCCCACGCAACCTCAACTTGTCCCCAGAATAATAAAGTTGCGCCCAACTTGTTGGCAGATATTTTATATATTGGTAGTTTTGTTTGAAATCATCCACAAGCCACCAAATTGGACGAGCTTGGACTAATTTTGTTCGTTTTGTCATAAACTTAAGTACTTCAATAGCATTGATACACGGCATAATGACTAAAATATTGATCATAATGATCTCGACGAAGGCCAACTACTAATTAGTCAATTAATAATTAGGGCGGCTATATGTCCAAGGTATATGAGTGCTAAATGTCAGTAAATCGTATTGTGGATTACGACTCGTGGTTCCAACAGAAAATAAATCGTTTAGTTTGCTGAATTATTTTTATAAAATATATATCTTAACAAACTCTGAGCTCTTTCAATTACTAAATCTTAGAAACATTTAATTCCCTACCAACATACTAGAAAAAATCAGCACGTTATTTTTCAAAATCCAAAACATGCCAGATTCTTTGTAAAGATTATAATATTCTTCGTAAATAAAAATGTGTTAAATAGTTTTACATATTAAATTTGAAACATTTAATAAAATAAACAAAAATTTATGAAACCGGATGCGTAATTACCTTATAAATAAAGACCTATAATTTGTCAAGGTAACTTACTAATCAGTGAGTCAGTCAGTCGTTTGCCAAACATAATTGACCGTAACTGTGTATAAATTTATCACATTTTTCCTTATTATTAATAAAGAAATAGATCTAATAGAGATTTAAAATTAGCTTCCGTATTAATTAATCTTTGTTTTCTCCATTATACGAGTAATTAAATTCTCAAATGATAACCTGTTAATATTTGATACAGATCAATAAATTGAAAGGTGTTAGATATAACTGATTAGTCATTATCTATGTTTTTGAATCATGTCTGTAAATTTCAAGCTCTCTCTCTCTCTCTCTCGTTTCAATTCTTAAGAAATCACTCGAAGTTAGAAGGCCGTAAAAATTTTGAAACCATAAAAGCTACTACTAAAATGGCACTAAAGCCCGAATCCTGACCTTAACATTTTATTTGTTATTGCGGAAGGGTTGTTAGCCCTTCACACAACCCTCCATCTATGAATTTTCATTTTCGTAGATTGAAGTAGCCAAGGTATATTCAAGCAGGCAATGTGCTAGTATTACTTTATTATTCTAATAATAAAATATTGTGATCGACACAGAAGCCCTGAAATTTTGTTTTTTCGCGTTTCATGACTAAATTAGCCTAAAAATGCAAAAACATATGGACTCATATCTCCGAGTACAATGTTCGTTCTTGGGTGGATTGTTTATTGGGTAAGTTAGCTCCATTATCTAAATTTTGAAGAGTGTCGGGTGGAAGGAGGAGGCGGGGGAGGGAAAGTCAAAAAGAAAGTGTAGTTTCTAATATCTCCACTACGAATGCAGATAGGAAGTTGAAAATCAGCATAGGTATAGAGAGGGTTGTAGGATAAACTTTAAAAATAATTTTTTTTTTTATTCATTGGTGTCCGAAAAGGGGGGGGGGCTAAAAACAAATGGTCGGCTGAACTGTTTTTTTCAAATGACTATATCTTCGTAATTACTTACCATAAAAAAACATTTTTTGAGACCATTAAGGTGACATACAGATCCACAAAAATCAGCTTAGAGGCAGGCCAATTATTGTAAGAGAGAGGGTAAAAAAAACACTTAAAAAGGAATATCTCAACTAACTCTTAAGCTATATAATTGGAAGAAAATGGAAGAAAAATATAAAATTTGGTCATAGCAGTAGTAGAGGGAAATGAGGAGCATTTAAAAAATGGTGCACTTTTCAAAATTTGAATCCGTTATATCTCAAAATCGAGTGCAGATATCAAATCAAAAATTCGGCAGATTGTAAAACTACATAGTTTTTAATTTTGGTAAAAATTTGAAGTTGGAGGATGTAAGGGGAGGAAATGTCGAAAATTTTGAGTGATATTTTTAGCGCTCTTGTGAAAGATACAAAGTTTAAATTGTGCATGTGGATATATTTATTTGATATACATAGAAAAAAAAATAATAATTTGTTCCACAATTGTTATGCACCAAAGTGGAGGTCTAACGTGCACGAAGTGTTTCATGAGCAATGAAAAAAACACAAAAACTGAAATTTTTTTAATGAAATTTCAAGGTCCTAAAAGTATGAAATATTAATTGATCGAATACCTTTAAAACTTCTACCCCCTCTCATACAAAATTATTTTTTCGACCATTTATAAGAAATCAGTTATCACCTAACTATTTAAAGTTATCAATTTGAAATTTTGCACAAGAACTTTTAAAATAGTTGAAATGAAATTGCGTCAAAAGTTTGAGAACACGCCTGCCCTTCTATCCCCTCACATACAAAAGTATGATTTCGACCAAATTGGTCAAAATCAACTAATAACCAACAAACTAAAATCTACGAACTTGAAATTTTTTACAAGTATATCACAGAAAAACGAAATAATCACAAATCACAAATCTTACGATTCCCTTACCTCCTCTACCCCCTCCCATACAAATGTTTGGTTTCGTGAATGTAAAATTCACCGAATTTTTTGAAAATTCTATGCAACTTCGTCTATGAAACTGACATTCTATTCAAGCAATAAATTCAAAAATTATTAACAATATTATCACCCCGCACCGTTCACTTCATAAAAACCCAAACTTGCATAAATGAACGAATGAAATATTGATTCTGTGTACTGGAGCTATTGATCGTATCCGCAATTAAGTGTTAAATTGACAACAGCCCTGCCTAAGAACCCTATTTCACTTAGTCTTCCCTGACCCTCTAACCTGCATATTGGCTTTCCACGCATCCTTAACTTGTCCCAAGAATAATAAAGTTGCGCCCGACTTGTTGACAGTTTATTACATATTACGTCGACCGAACATTTTATTTGTTATTGTGGAAGGGTTGTTAGCCCTTCGCACAACCCTCTATCTATGAATTTTCATTTTCGTAGATTGAGGTAACCAAGGTATATTCAAGCAGGCAATGTGTTGGTATTATATATTACGTCGACCGGGATTTCAACTCCCGTCCTTTACCCATACGCTACCCACTAGGCTACACCCTAGCTATTTTTATACAGAATGTAGGAACCTACGCAAGTGTCTTTGAAATGCCCCACCCCCTCTTTTCTTTCACACACATGCCTCGATTTCAGGATAAATATGGAACGAATGCCTTGGTATATCTCAATTTTTTGAAGCAAAAATTTTATATAAAATTCAATCGCAATTCCAGTATGATGTAAACAAAATAGCCCACTTCTGTCCCTTCACTTACCACCTTCATACAAAATACAATAAATTCATCAAGTAACAAAAATCTTTGTTTCATATGGGCTATCGAATTATTGGGCTTCACTCGTAATCGTAATCCTGTTATATTTTAACAAGCACATGCACCCGTGTGTTGTACTGGCACATCTGCTCCCGTACATGTACTTTGTTTGAAATGGAAGGATATTTAGTAAAATAGGAAGGTAAGTGACACAAATAAGACGCACCTTATTATTATTTCTAAATAAGTCAAAAAATAAATAAGTAAACATAATTTCTACTTTTAGTAATATTTGTTTATTTACTAAAATATATATAATTATGTAGTTTTTACTTATTTTCGATCCCTTCAGCCACCCCTGAGCTGCCAAACTTAGTCCAGAACTTAAAATCTGTGTAATGTAATGAAAGAAGTCGATGTGTTTATATGAGAGCTTTTTATACTCTAGATGAAATCTGAGAGTATATTGTGTTTGCCTTACCGTTTGTAACGCTAAGAAATAACGCTCGCACAGAGCCGCCAAGGGTACAGAAATATTTGTTGTCGCTCAAAAACCTCGATTCCGAGTTACCGTTTGTCCGTCTGTATGTCTGTCCGTCTGTCCGTCTGTGCTTCTGTCTACAGCATAACTCTGGAAAGCTTTGAGCTAAAAATTGTTGTGTGTTTTTTTTAGCAAAAAATTAACTTTAAGTTCATAAATGGGCAACATCCCCCCACTCCTTCTACCCCTCCCATACAAATTTCATGAAATTTCGAAATATTAACAAATTGATTTTTCTTTGGAACTATTTAAGCTATCGACTTGAAATTTAGATCAAAGTATTATAATATAGATGTCATTAATATCACGGAATATTGACCCGATCCCCTTACTCCTTCTACCCCCTCCCATACAAATGGACAATTTTGAAAAATACATATTTTCGATTTTCATTGAAACCAGTAAAGCTGAAAAGACGAAATTTTGCCAGAATTAATTCTAGTACAATTGCAATTTATTTTACAAATAATTAACAACTTCACCTCACTCCTTCTACCCCCTCCCATACAAATTTCACGAAATTTTGAAATTTAAATTAAATTATTTTTCTTCGAAACTGCTAAAGCTATCAACTTGATATTTTGTATAAAGTATACAAATAGAAATATTAATAATGCGAAAAAAATTGTTTTGATCCGTACACTCCGTCTACCCCCTCCCATACAAATGCATCATTTTTGTTAAATGCATTTTATCGATTTCTATTCAAACTAGAAGAAGTACAAACTTCAAATTTTGCCAGAATTTATGTCTTAATAATTGAAATAAGTGTTAGAAAAAATAATCAGCTCCGCTTCACTCCTTCTACCACCTCCCATACAAATATCTGTATTATAAATTCAAGAAAAGCATTTCTCCTTCAAGTATATGAGAGCTGTCGACTTTGAAATTGAATCAAAGCATGGTGATAAGGATGATAATAAGCAGTTTCAAAATCATCTTAAAAGCTCTACTTTCTCTGCCACCTCCCATACAAAAACTTTGATTAATTTCTTTAAAAATAATGAAAACTAAAAACTTTAAATTCAGCAAAAAACATTTTGCATGCCATGTTCGGTGTCATATACGAAAAATACAAACCTTCCCCTCAACTTCTATCACCTCCCATGCAAAAGTCTCTATTCACTATTCAAAAGAATTTGAGATGACATATTTTCCGGTATATTAAAGTAATTTCCATCTCATCTAGAGTATCATATAATTGGGCTTTAAGCCCAATCATAATTCTGTTATGTTTTATATACGAAATTCTTTGCGATGAATTTCTGATTGGAAAAATTTATAAATAACTTCAAATCTTCTTGTGTTTGGACTCATGATATGGCGACATAGGTAGATTCGTCCATGTGAAAATACATTGCCATTTTAGAAAAAATCGAATTTGCAATGTGCTAAAAAAAATATTAAAAACTAAGTTACATCGAACAAACTTATTTGCCAAAATTTAACCATCCACCTAGTCAAGTCATAAATATTGGTACACAGAAAAATCGACGTCAAATGAAAACGAATTAATATTTTTCAAAACTTTTTTTTCTTTTTATTGGGTTATTCAATGGCTACAAATCTTAGAACAACTTATTCGAAATGACTTCCATTTGCCTTCCAGCACGACTTGAGACGATCTGGCCACTCATCGATCGCAAGACGCACTGCACGCATGGGGAAATTGTCCACTGCACGGACAAGGGCTCGCTTCGACGACTCAATATTTGGGATCGAGTAGAGCAAGCCATGCCCTCTAATACGGACCACAACTTGTAATTCAACGGGTTGAGGTCTGGACTACCAGCTGGCCAATCATCCGTTGGTATGAAGTCCGGAATGTTGTTTTTGAGCCACAGTTGAGTCGTTTTTGCCTTGTGAGCCGAAGCAGAGTCTTGCTGGAAAGTCCACGGCTTGTTGGCGAATATTGATTGGTTGAGAGGCTTCACAATGGGTTCCAAGATGGTCGATTGATATACTTTGGCCGATGTTTTCACTCCTTTCTCGCAAAAATGGAGCTTGGTAACGCCATCGTAGCTCACTCCCCACCATACCATTACAGGCGCGGGATGGTGGCCTCTTTGGTCCCTCGGGATGAGTTGGGATGCTTGTCTGGATGACCGAGCATACACACGCTCGTTCTGTTTATTGAACGATTCTTCTACGGTGAAGATTTTCTCGTCAGTAAACAGAATTTTTCTGCGTTCTTCGCATACCGGCTGCATAACGCTTTCGATTTTCGCTTGCGTTTTTCCTTCAATGCGGCCGTGAGGTGTCCAGTGTGTCGCTTGTACGCGCTGAGTCCCAAATCTTCTTTAATAATGCGAGAAATGGATTTTTGTGAAATTCATTTCCCGCCACAAGATTTTCTGTTTTCGCAGCAGTTTTCGGTTGATTCGTTTCTTCACGGTTTTGATCGCTTTCGGAGTTCTCACAGTGTGCGGACGGCCGGATCTTTGACTGTCTTGTACTCCACCAGTATCCTCAAACAACTTCACAGCATGATACACAAAATTGCGAGTGATTCCAAGCGGTCGCAACATCCGAAAGGTATCGCCTTTTTCCATGTTGCATTTTAGTAGACCAACTACAACAATACGATTTTCAATCTCGCCCCATTCCATGATTGTAAACCATTCATGCCAAAAACTTTTTACTTCGCAATGAAGCAGAAATATCAACCGTCAAATCGCAGTCAAGACGAAATGGATGCGCCCAATATTGCATTCGTAATGAATGCGTTTAGTTGTGTACCAATATTTATCACTTGACTAGGTACTTAATGCGAGTCACGTGACTTCAAATATACGCTTGTTTGCTTATTATTGTGGATATCTTATTTTTGACCCGGAGTGATTTTTTTTTCTTTTTTTTTTTAAATGTAGCACATTATACAATAAATAAGCTAAAAGACATACCTTCGTATAGTAAACAATTATCGTCTTTTTTTAGGGAAGAACTAGCAATAAGCTACATTGGTGTGAGCGTACGATGCGAGACTCGCGGACAAATCAAGCACAAGTTCTTCATCGCAATCTGATGTAATACATTAAGAACAGTGACAGGACGATTCTTTGAAAAATTCTTCTAACGGAATCCTTCGAATAAGTAACAGAGTAACAGGCTAATTCAATACGGCAAATAAATTCAATTAAATTTTGAATGCTCTTTACTGTTCAAAACAAAACCCTCTATATGCCTAGTATCTTAATTCAAAATTTTGCATTGATATGATTTCTTGTTCAACATGAACTACGAAATATTGAAACACAGTACCAACATTTATGTAATTAATTTTCATAAACATTTCATAATTGTTAGATCCATTACACCTATATTAAATGTATGTCTTATCATAGTTTTTATATATGAAAAAGCTACAAATTACAAACTGTCAAGATACGAACCTGTATGCATTTGTGAAATTAAGAATGAATTGATTGGAGAGTTGGATAAAATTCCGAACAATTAGGCAGTAATTAAAAAGAAAGTGTCTCGATTAATATTGTATGACACGTGTTTAATTGTGTTTAATTTTGATGTTATTGCGATTGCGATTCAATAGCCTCGAGAAATTCGCACACAACAACAAAAGAAATGTCGAAATAGAAAGTTCAACCTTCTCTTGGCAACAAAAAAAAATGAAGAACATTTTAATAATTAGTAATAATAGTTAAAGTCCGACGTTTCGGTGTAGTGCAGTTTTAATGGAGGGAACACTTAATAGTTATTGTTTTCATTTTCGATTTGCAGAACATCAAAATCTTCTCAGTACGAAAAAGCATAAAAATGGTCCATTTAAATTAAATAGCTTTTCCATAATAAAGTTAACAAAAACTCAAGATTATTTGATGCCTCACAATATAAAAATTATGTTTACAATTAAAGACTTGGTTGGCCTTAGCATTAAAATAAGCTCAAGTTTACAAATTAAACTAAATATGTATATAAATTATACACAACATTAGTGGTCAACGGAAATTAATGGCTCACGTTTATCTTTAGAATGTAATTAAAATCTTACAGAATTCTCAGGCTCTACATGGATTTCCATCATCCGATCTAAATATTTATAATATGTGTGTACGATTATGTTACCACTGACAACTAGTAATATTGAAGAGTGTAAGGTAGGTAGTTAAATGCATAATTAGTGAGCAATTATATGTGGAAATGACCTATTCTACAATAAAGCGGTAATTACAACAGTAGTAAATATGCTATAAGCATGACCCGCAACCAGTTAACCTTCTAAACTCTTACTTGGTTCTTATTGTTATCGATCTATTGTTGAATAAGATTATGCTCTTGTATATAGTATGACTCCCCGTCTTTGTTATGGTTCATCTTAGCGACTAAAAGTAATGATGGTAAATTATATCGCATTATTATTCCAGTCACCTTAGGTTGATAATCGTAGCTTGATGTATGAGACTTAATCCACAAGGATTGTGAATGTACGGTACGCTACTACAATATTACTTTGTGTTTTCTGGTTAACGTATATTAATCCATCAAATATGTTAGGTATAACTTTTAAGCTGTATATATTAGGATTCTTGATTAAAAAGCCGCCGTACTTCTTATAAGGAAGAGGGGAAGACTTGCTTCGGACTTAAGACTAAAATAAATGTAGATACATAAGACCAAATGGGTTCGAGCACAAGCGCACCGGTTTCCTTGAACGGTCAAGATGTGAAAGAAGTGTAAAATTTTTGTTACCTGGAAGCATAGCCAGCAAGATATTGAAACTCGTTTAAATAAAGCTTATCAGACCTTCGGTATCCTTTCCGCTTTCGGAAGGTTAGGACGGAAGCTGCGAGTGTTTGTTAGTACAGAAGTGGCCTATAAGCTTAAATATAAGCTGCAAACTTTCGCAATTACTCCGACGCATTTTAGGAACTTTGGAGTACAACTGGACAGACTGTAATAGGTACTGAGATATAAATGCGGAAGTACTACTGGATGGGTCACACTTAAAGGACACCAAGGCAAAATATCTCCAAACAAGCTTTGAATTATAAATCTAAAGAAAGACATCGGGATGGTCGAGCATGTAACACAATACACATAAAGAATGATGCGGCGTGGGAACGGTTTCTGATCTGCGAAAATGATAACCTTCCACAATCTATGACACAATAATGACGTGGCAAGGTAATGAGTTTTACGCGTGTTTTGAAAATGTTCTACAATGTCGCTACAGCCCGAATCGGGCCTTGGCCTCCTGACCTTCAGATTCCTTAACATTTTTTCATTATTTATTATTTTTCAATTTCGTAGATTGACCAAGGTATACCCCAGCAGGTAGCGTGCTGGAATTATTCGTCGACCGGGATTTGAACTCACGACCTTCGCATTTTAGACTAACACTAGGCTACACCTTAGCTTCTGTTCTGAAAATGGTGGCGCAAAATCTGTGAAGAGTGTCTTCTCTAAGAATCTATGCAACTAGCCAAATTCACATTCGGTTTTCATAGAATGTATTAATTTGCAAGGACCATGTCCAGTTTAGTCGGATGACAATTTGTCATCGTTTGATATAGGAGCATCCAACTTCCATTCAGAATGCGTCTACTTAGAGTGTGCATACTGAATAATGTATTTTCGAACAATGGAAAATCTACTGTTTCCATTCAGACAGCTTACGATAGGAATGCTGAAAGTGCAAATGGATGCTGGATACCGAATGGATGCTGACACTACACTTAGAGGAGTTTATAAGATCACACATAATCCAGCTACCTAAAAACAAAGGAAGGGAAGAAACGGAAGGATGAAAAAAGGCTCGAATGTGAAAAAACACCACACATCATACAACCTAAGACTGATTCACATTTCGAATGTATCCAGACCGGATCAATCACACAAACGAAGAGTTTAAATTGACCGCACTACCCCGAACAGCTGTGTTGTGTTCACAAATTTTCCATTCCATTTCAATGATTTATATTATTCGCATGACTTTTAGGAAAAATAAATTAATTATAATAAAACCAAAATTTACTAGTGAATTGAAAATAATTTTGTTTTCACACCTTTTCCTAATTGCGTATGAAATGAATTAACTGAGTCTTCAACCTTTAAAATACGATATCATATCATAAAACTTTCAGAGCCATATGGCTTTCTAATTTGTTAGTTCATTCTAAAAATACTCTTAAATAAACTCGATTTGTTAATATTCCAAAATGAATTCACAACATCGTCACACTTGTTTTTTGATTACAAGTGTATGGCGATATTTTATTCAAGTATTTTTTTAAATATCCAAATTTTTTATTATTGATATTTTAATATTCATTATTTTTTACTCGCAATGATTTATTTTACTCATTTTATTAGCGTATATATTTCTTTTTAGGGAATTTAATTCTGATGATTTTCGATTATATTAGAACTAAATTAGAAAATTATCAAAATTGATCTGTAGAATAAGCAGAACTTGCAAGCAGCTGTCTCTGTATAGAAATAAATAAAAATATCGAATACATATAAATATAATTGTAATGTCTATCGGCTCTACTTCTACAATGGTGCCACAGCCCAGCTTGTAATCTCTATCGGTTATTTGCTCATAAATGGCTATAAGTTAGTTTTTTGCTTTATTTTAACATCAACTAAGCATAAAAACACGTTTCTGTCTGTCTGTCTGTCTCGGTTTAACCGTGTATGCATGAAAGACGGCCGTTCACGCACAAACGGTTAGCCGATTGTAATGAAACTTGCACAGTTTGTTAGGTAATATCTGCGATTTTTAATATTATTTGCTGACCGTTTTCAAGAAGTTTTTGGAGCCCAGTCAGATTCAACCCACAGCGAATCCAAAATTTCGGTTCCTCCACTTGTTGACAATATCTCATTGTCTATTGAGGAGGTGCTCGATGCTCTCACAACTATTCATATCAAAAAAGGTCCAGGTCCTGATCTTTTTCCACCCCTATTTTTATCAAAGTGTGCCCATCAACTTTTAACACCTTTACATTTTCTCTTCAACAAGTCACTGTCATTGGGAACTTTCCCCTCGGCTTGGAAATCATCGCATCTCACACCCATCCACAAGAATGGAGACAAATGAAAAGTTGAAAACTAAAGAGGTATAGCGATTCTATCAGCTATACCGAAATTATTCGAAAAAATTATCTGCGATAAATTGACCAATATGATCAACCCTGTTCTTAATGAGCAGCAGCACGGCTTTAGAAAAGGTCGCTCGAAAACGACGAATCTCATGATTCTTGTATCTGATAAGCTCTGCGCACTTGAAAATGGGCATCAAATCGACACAATATACACCGACTTTAGAAAAGCGTTCGACCGAGTGGATTACAATGTCTTGATTTTAAAGTTAAAAAAAAATTGGTGTGACAGGATCCTTACTTTACTGGCTTAAATCCTATCTTAATAGTTATATTATTCGTTAAGTTTCAAGGTTTTATTTCCAAGGAAATATTAGTGTTCTCTGGGGCACCCCAAGGAAGTCACTTGGGACCTCTCTTATTTAATGTTTTCATCTCCGATCTATCAGAAGTATTGAAAAATGTTTCACATCTGATGTGCGCTGATGATCTGAAAATATATCATGCCATAGCCTCGCCCGCATTCCTGCAATGCAAGCTTATTGCACTAGATCATTTGTGCAGACAGAAAAATTAGAGCTTAATGTCAGTAAATGCCACGTTATAAGCTTCTCACGTAAATCATCCTCAAATCACCATGACTATATCCTAAGTGGAACTCAACTACACCGTGTTGATCAAATTGAGGACCCCGCCTTACTGCTGGACAATAAACTGTGCTTCAAATCTCACTATAATCGAATAATTTCGAAAGCCAATAAACTTCTTGGGTTCATTACGAGAAGAGCCAAAGAGTTTAAGAATGTATGGGTCACAAAATGTTTATTCTGTTCTCTTGTACACCTTATTCATTCTGGAATATGTATGTCCCATTTGGGACCCCTTTTTCAGTTATACAGCAACATAATAAAGTCAATCCAGAAGCAGTTCCTTCGTTTTGCTCTAAGGGACTTATATGATCTTAGAAACTTTGAACCATTCCACCCTAGGCTTCAATTATTAAATCTTTTACCTTAGTTCTAGAAGAACTATGCTCACATCCTGTTTTACCTTAGATGTTTTGAATGGCGATATCAAAGTTGACAACATCTCAAATAATTCAGACTCAATGACAATGTCACGCTGACGAAACATTCAAGACCACTTAAGGAATATCCACATCGTACAGATTACGGACAAAATGAACCTATTACAGATGCTGTAGAGTATTTAACAAATTAAGCGCACACTATACACCTCCTATAAGTAAGCTGACATATAAACTGATACTACATTCCATTTTATAAGGTCCCCACACCCCGTTTGACACTTCCTCCAGTGTCTATCATACTTATATCAAATTAGATTTAATTCAATCCATAAAATTGCTGTTAAGACCCCCTATAAGGGCATAGGAGAGAAACAATTCTCTTCCACAAGGCGCGATCCTGAGCATCGGCCTTAAGCTGTTGCCAGGACTTGTTTATTCCTTTGGCCTCCTGCTCTACTGCTCGCTTCCATGTGCTACATGGTCTAACAACCCGATGTCTTCCTTCAGGATTATAATCCAGAGCCTGTATGGCGATGTTTCGCTCTGGTTTCCTCAAAGTGTGACCGATTCACTGCCACTTCCGCCTTTGAATCTTAATGCCTATTTTAGTCTGTCTATTTGTACTTCAAAGTTCGTTGTTGGAGATCACTTATGGCCAGAATATTCCTAAGATGTGTCGGAGGCATTGGTTCACGAAAGTTTGTAGTTTCTTGGTAAGTCGAATGGTCACTTTGCATGTAGTACAAACACACGGATTTGACGCATGCGTCAAAAACTTGCAGCTTCGTGCGAAGGGTTTAATTAATTAAGGTAAATTTAACTATATTAGGTGATATTAAATTAAATTAAGCAATTTATTATGTAACTAATTATCTTGTTATGATAAATAAATAAATTATTCGAGTCCCACTACTCCTACCACCACCTTCCAAACGAACTAAACTTTTTCATGGAATACTGTACACCAATTTTCTCAGAACGTATAACTTTTATCAAGCTAAAATGTAAGTCCTTAATTAGCATTTTTATTAATATCGGGATGAAATAAATCGATTAGCTTATTTCTTCTTCCCATACAATGTGACACAATTCCACAACTTTTCAAAAATTCGATTTTCTTGAAAATTGTGAATGTTGCTGATCTGAAATTTAAAACATATAAATTTCATGATGATCATAGTTGTTTCGTGAAAAATCACCAAAAACGCTCTACTCCTTCAACCACCTCCCATATAAATTATATAATTTCACTAAATCCAATGAAGTAAGTTTCTCAGTACCTATTCAATTTTTGAAGCTTAAATTTGTTACAAAACATTTTTAAAGCTACTCTAGCATGATGTGAAACAAATTGATTCAATGCTGTCACCCCTTCTACCACGCCCCATACAAAATTTCTTAAGATCACAAAAATCTTTATTTCATCTAGAGTATCGTAAGACTGGGCTTTACAATCGCAGTTCTATTATATTTTTGATATTAATGTTATTTTATTTATTTTTTTTTTAGAATCAACACAAGCTACAACTATTTACATTTCCTTAACGCCCTTCAATACGCACATGATCTGAAACCACTCCCGTGAGCACAGGCCTGTCCCATACAAATACGAGTATCGTGGTATCATTCTTAATCATTTATTGTTCTAATACCAACAAAATTCAAAACATAATGTTCACACAGCCATTAAACTAAGCAGATTATGCATCCCACATAATGCATTACTAACTACATTCTCAAAAATTGGTTATTATTGCGATTCTTACGCGGATAAAGTCGCGGGCGATCGCTAGTATTAAAATAAATTCGAATGAGTATTTTCTTTTAATTATATACGAAAATGTACTACAGCCACAGTTTTAATGCAGTGCAGTTTCATCTTAGGTTTCGCATTTATGAAAACTCGAGTGGAATTTCGAAACTTAAACATACGTTTGAAACTTTCTGCAAAGGTATCAGATTGGGGACGATAAATTCAAAACACAGCTTTGTATAGTCAATGATATTTTCATGTACAAAAGAAGGTCATTCGAAAGTTCAAAAACAGGAAAATACCAACATCCTTGCAATTTACGAGAGCTTTGTTACGACTCAGTAAACAGGTCTTTTACAAAACAATCAGAAGAAAAAATAATAATCACAACTCATCGGAAACAAGAATTGAATTTTTATTTTCTTTTCCTTGCGATTAAAGTAGCGTGTTTTCTGAGGCATTTATTTTTGGTGCATCCTCATAAGCCAGTTTTAGTTTGAATTTTTGTATTTTCGATATCATTAACTAACTCAATTGCCATTGTAATATTAGTCCAGTGTCCGCATCAATTTACGTCTTATTAATTTGGGATCGAAAACTCTTTTCGGGGATCGAAAATAAAAAATAAAACTGGTACTCTAGGTTATCACTATTAAGGGAAAAAATTGCTATTTTGGCATTGATCTCAAAAACTTTTGGAAAAACAAAAATTAAACCTGAAGAGCGACAAACTTTCAAGAAAAAACCTTTTAACAATTTTTTTCATTAAAAAAAAATAGTTTATTCAGTTTTGTTCATCTGCAGCACTCTAGATAATAATCACTCGAACGGAAATTTACTTTAGGACAACATTATTAAAGTGCTATATTTTATCGCACCAGTAATGGAACATGCTCCTATAATGGACCGTCGCAGAAAATAAACTGCCAACAAGTCGGGCGCAGCTTTATTATTCTTGGGACAAGTTGAAGATGCGTGGAAAGTCAATATACAGGTTAGAGTGATTAGGGAAGACTAAGGGAAAGGAGGTTCATTGGCAGGGCTGTTACCAATTTAACACTTAATTGCGGATACGATCAATAGTACACTGAATAAATAAATCATTCGTTTATTTATGCTAGTTTGGGTTTTTATGAAGGGAGGGGTGATAGTAAGGGAGGGTTGATGTTAATAATTTTATAATTGATTGCTTGAATCACGTCTAATATTCTCTCGCTCGCATAGAATTTTCATAAAAATTTATGAAACAGTTTATTAATTGGGAAGCTCTACAAATTTCACCAAGAATATTTTTTTGATCCGATTGGAAATATATCTAATTGGGGTTAATTATACCAAAAAACAACTCATCTCGACAGCCATGCGTTAAAATGAAAAGTTTTGTAGCTGTTCCATAACTTTGAAATACAAAATTAATAATTTTTTTTCTAAATGCTTACAAGTTTCGCTTTCCAAAAACAATACAGATCTGTCTGGAAAAGTGCTTGATATTTTCCTACCACTCCCACCCATTTCTGTTGAGATTTATTCGAGTTATCGTTGAAACACACGGACACAGTTAGGCATCACATTGAAATCTATTTTTTTTCTTTTTGGATAGGGCGTCCAATTGTAGGAATCCGTCTATGACCTGACGCCGAGATTCGTGATAGCATTTCATAATACGGGGAACTAAAATTGTGTTTTGCTTCGTTTTTCGGAAAATTATTTTTTGATTTCAATCACGCACTAAACTATTATTATTTGTTATTAAAGTTCCTATCGCTTTATATTTTTATTTTTCGTTGCAGCGCTCTTGATCAGCTCGAGAAATGAATCCATCGAACCATTACTAAAGATAACATAACAATATTAAATTATTATCAATATAAATAATTTCCGCGGTGCACATGTTACGCCGAATCCGTAAAGTTGCCTATTATATGAATCAGGGCAACAGTATTGCATATTTCATGTGATTGGAAAGCCTCCTGCCGAATTTACTACGTAATTCATGTAATAGCCAAAATAGTTTTGCGTATTTCATGAACTCGGCATTTTAACAGAAAGAAATATTATCGATCACTTTAAATGATTGCAGGTTTATCTATCTCAGTTGGTATTTACCATAGGTTTTTTGAAACATTCATCTGGTAAAAAAAAATCGGACAGTTAAAATTTAGATTTTTCATAGGAAATTTCTAGTTCTGAATCTATTTAAGAAAAAAATTATAACGAAAAGAAACTTCTTTCATCAATTTTTTTATTTGTATTAAGCATATAAAATAAGAAAATGGAAATATGTTGGTCACAGATTTCCAGAAAAAATCATTAAAAGTTTGAATATTCTTAAGCGCGAGGTCGACAGCGTGCATTTTAGAGGACTATAACTTTTCAGGAAATATTCACAAGATTTTATTATAAATTAAACAGGAATACATACAAATCGAAAAATTTAAACTTCTGAATGAGGCAGACATTTTAATCCCTTTGCAATTTGTTTTACATTCACGCATTTTTTCTCTTTTTTCTTGACGCCATTTTCTTCGAAAATAGCCTATTTTCGAACGAATAATCCTGACGATAATATTTCTTTTCGATGAAATCTTATATTTTTAATTTTAATCTTTAATAAATTTACTAGGGTTTGTATTGAACAAATTTGAAAAATTTCGTTTCGAAAATGAAATATGACCACAAATTCGCTTATAGTTTTTAAAAAATGCAAAAACTGGCCATTTTCACACAAATTTATTACCTATATTTAAAAAGATGACTACTTCATTTTTATTGCTATTGCAATAAAACAAGGTCACGAATGGTGTTTGTATTGAAGATATTTACAATTTTTATAAATTTTGTTAATAATTTATTAAATGGGAAATATAGTATAGTAGCTTTAAAAAAAATCGTTTGTGTAAAGGTTGACGTGATTTTAATCTTGTGAAAACAATTCATTTCACGGATTCGGTAAAAATACATATTAGAACTTACCGTTCAGATCGATTGAGATGTTCCAATTCGGGCACTCGGCACCAGTGCTCTTCCGGTACGAGTGTCATAAAAATTTGCGAAAAATAAACGAAAGCGACGAAAAACGCAAACGGTATCATGCACAGGAAAAGGATTTTCTGATAACGTCCAAATTCTCCGATGTGCGGTAAAAGATCATCGAAATCAAGCATTGGCTTATCGTCATTCTTTGTCGATTTTTTCGATAACTCCAAATTTCCATTAATTGAACTTTTAGCGCCTACCGTATCCTCTTCGTAGGCTCGATTCACAAAACTCTTATCACCATTTTGTTGTCCATTTGCGGGCGAAACATTAATTTCCTCGGGTTTCGGTGCCATTATGATTGATTGTTCTCAAAGTTTTCTTTCGAAAATTCACTGTTATTGTTTTTCTTTTTTCTATTATCACACAATTATTGATTAAATGAAAGCAACTTTGATCACTATAGTACTGTTCGAAACGGATATTATAGTACTTGAATAAATAAATATTGTCTGTGTAAATTATACACTGAAGATCAGGACTAGCCTCCGCGATACGGCAAATTCCTGAACTGATCACACCGAAGTAGCCACTTTAACGAATCTCACTGAACTGATCAGTTTTATTGGCAAACTTTAGTTTTATAGCTAAGATTTTGTTCTTTCCTTTCCTTGAACAGTGAACACGAGTCAATCGAGCGCCCGATCGTTGGCAGCTTTGCCAAACAGGTTGATCTGATGGCCATCATAGTTGAAACGGCATGGACATGATATTCCACGCGATTTGCAGTTAAGAAAAGAAGTCAAGAAAAGAAGGTTTGACCCAAGATCGATTCTTGATGTCTAGATATCTTCAGTAACAATAGCTACGTCATATTGGGTAAGGTAAGTGCTAAACAACATCATTGTGTACAATTTGCTTTGTTTTGATTTTCTTGCTAGTTGAGTCAGAGTGATGGTCCAGTAGTGCTCAGTGATTATCATCTTGGTTTTTGCAGACCGATCGACGTCATGGTTTCGATGTATAAAACCAGTTAGTAAGTAGCACATGTTGGGGACTTTTTTGGCTTTTGGAATCTTGAAAGATTTTATGAATCACATTATCACACGTAATAATTATGTGCTCGTATGTTTGGTTAATTTGTTAGAATCGTTTAGTTAGAGGATCATTAATTTTTTGCATAGAATTGTTTTCCTATATTACTGATTGGGTATACGTTATGGCAATGAATAAGATACTTATATTCTGCAATTCACCACTATCTACAAGGTGAAAAATATAGGAATATTATTTTTTGTTATTTTCTTTACTGTGCACAAGACAAACATCAATTTATAAAGTTTAAAGTGAATCAGCGAGACTTTTCAAGGGAGTAGATAGTTTTCTATTATAAACAAATTTGATCATCCTTAAAACTCCTTCATGCAAGAAGATAACTCTTGTAAAGCTCACCATTTTCGTTTTTAATTAGAATATAATGGGTTTACCCAATGTAAACCCATAACTGTGTTATTTCTTCGCTTCTTGGTTACTTTTTGCATGGATTTGCCCGTTGCAAATCCATATTTTCCCATAAGGGATTAAACGAAAATTGATTCGAATGGATTTGCCCAATGGAAATCCATAAAATTAGAAAAAGCTCTCACTATACGTGAAGTTAGTGAGTTAACGAGACGTAGAGACAAACTACGAATCTACCCAATGTAAATCCGTAGCTATCTTTCATCCGACAGAGTATTAAAGATGCACTATGAGATGCACATAGATGCACTATTCACAATGTAAATTCACAGTCACCGGAAAGTGGCGGCTTGGGTTTTTGCTATAACCCAATCGCGGAACTACTGGTCAACGTCACGTGAATTAATGTAACGTCGCCGACTAATATGAGGGTAGGGACTACCTAGATATGTGGCCCTGAGAGGGCCAGCCGTACTGGTTGGCTCTAAGGAGCCATGGACGGTCCAAGATTTTATTCAGACCCTGAAATTTGCACAGGAAATTAAAATTTAATACTTAAATGAAAATACCTCCATTTCCTGTATTTTACTGATTTTTATTTCGGCCGATTCTAGATCGGTGTCTTCATTTTATACTTTATTTTTGCTGAGGCTAGCTATTTTTTCCATAAACAATATCTGCCTCGGATGAGCTAGTTACCATCAATTGCAAAGTGCATGCGCTGCAAGATTTTCCCAGTCAGCGAATTTGGAATCATCTTCAGTGTATCTTCCTCCCGACAAAATGTTGGGTATGATAACGCGAAACCATGAGGTACATTGACCGTCGCTTCATGTCTTCCTCTTCTTCGTATACATTTTTTTTTTCGCATTGCAAGGTGCACTACGACTCATTCTTAGCCGCACATGCTGATATACATACATAGTATGCGCATAGGGCATCTGTTCTTGTTTTTGTATACAAAATCTCATGATCTCGAGCTCGGGCATAGCGCTTGTCATTGTTTACAGAGATCAGGTGACCAAACGACAGGCATGCAGCTTGACATCGAAATTCTGTTAGTGCAACAACGTTGCGTTATGGCTTTTTGTTTATGCCTCCTGAATGAGTTACGTCAGAACCGTGACCTTCCCCGCGATAGCGAATGTTTGTCTGATAACGACGCGACGGTTCTTTTGGTGAATGCCCTAGCCTCGCGTCATCACATTCCTTCGCCCTTCATTGAGAAATTTCTGCGTACGAAGAAAGCAGAAATTTCTAATGCACCGGGGGTGTCAACACTGATGATGAGAAGAGAAATATTGTTATTTCGTTATTTAATTACTTGCCTGCATTTTTGCATTTTTTGGTTTACAATCATTTTACATGAGTTAATTCTTGGCACTTACAATTTTCTAGTATCTGTTTGTTTTTATATTGTAATTAAAAAAAAATTCTTTTTTTTTGTTGTAATTAGCTCTTTGTTTTATAATGTTGTGTTTTTTTTGTGTTTAGTTTGCTGTTTTTATGTTACGGTCGGTGATGGTGTCGTAGACGCACTCGATGATACGCTTTCACTTTAATCGGCTCTGTTCTGATAGGAATTGTTGTCAGCGTTTTGAATTCTTGGCTTCGGAGTGTTGTAGACTATTTACTGTTGTTTTGTTGTTTTTTTTTTCAATGAACTATCGGCGCTGCTACAATTTGTTACAGTGCTGTTTGATTAGAATGTCTCATTCGATTTGTTGTCGCAAACATCTTCAGTTTTAAGATCTGGTTCCGATGAAGTGAACTTCGTTTTCCGACGTGTTGCTGGATCTGAGATCGGGCAATCCTTCAGTTTGTTTGTTTTATTTGGTGTATGTATTATATTGACTAAATTTTATTAACAATGTATATCTATTTTGACAAGGTTATTGCTATTTTTTATATTATGGTTGATTTTGTATTGGTTATTACATTTTTCGTGTTCTACAACTTATTATAGTATTAATGTCCGAGTTAATTTATACTTCCGCGGCATACGCCGGGAAACATTTACCCATCCGTAGATTGAGCTCGGAGGATTTCTTAAATCTATTTAGACATTCGAATTCTTAAATTATATTATTAAAATTGAATTTTTTAATTATTTTTATCTATTTTGACAATTAAATTATGTTATTAAAATTTATTTTTAATTATTTGTTTGTTTATACATATACATATATTTTTTTTTATATATTGTTTAACATGATATTATATTGTTTATTAAGGACTTTATATTATAATTACATTTGTAAATAGTAACAACATTTTGTACAATTCTCTTTTTTTTTGTAATTTTGTTACTTTCGATATAATTATATTTTCTGTTATCTTATCTCTTTTAGGTATTATTTTATGTTGGTATGGTGTAAGTAAGTAGTACCGAAGCATCCAAGGACAACAGAACGAGAAGACACTGAAGAAGGAAATGCTGACAAACGATGGGTAAAACTACCTTTCATCCAGGGCACGACGGATAAGATAGGAAAAATTCTTCGAAAATCGAACATCAAGACAAAATTCACTACCCCGACTACTATCCGAGGAATTTTAGGAAACCAGAAGGACAAAAAACCATTGGAGACTGAAGGAGTATACAAAGTACCATGCGGCTCTTGCGATAAAGTATATATAGGAGAAACGGGATGCACAGTCCAAACAAGGATCAAGGAGCACCAACGATGCACACGGAAAAACCAGATACAGTCATCAGCGATCGCGGAACATGCAACTACAGAGGACCATACAATCGATTTCGACAATGTGCAAATTCTGGCCAGGACAAATAAATATTATCAACGAATAGTACGAGAAGCCATAGAAATTTCGAAACATCCACAGAACTTCAACCGAGACACCGGATACAAGTTATCAGCAGTTTGGCTACCTGGGTTAAAATTTGGTAAGAACAAAATTCGTACCCAAAAATCCTTAACTAATTTAACTACCTGTTACTAATTAATTAACCTTAATTATCCTTCCCACACTCAATTAACCCCCTTGTCTATATAATAATTGTCTTTTGTAATTGTCGATCAGTTTGATAAAGGTCTCAGCAGAGACCGAAACGTCACGAATAATAAAGCGTAACAGTGTAGAATCCGGAAATCTTTTCTTTTAATAAGTAGTAATTGTACATTACAATTTTAATTACATTTTTGTACAATTTTTCTCGGTAATTTTTTCTTTCTTTTAAATTTTTGTTTTCCGATACATACATACAGTTTGGTTATCAGTTGTGTATTATATTGCTTTGTTATGGTATAATTGAATAATAATTGTACATTACATTTTGTACGATTTTCTTTTTTTTTTAATTTTGTGTTTATAACAGTCATATATTTTTTTCTTTTCATAGTTTAATATTTACTATCTCAGTGATAATAAAGAAAACAATGTATTGCTTACCGTTACAAGATTATATACCGTTACAAGATCTAAAAATTTATTACTCGATATTAATTTCGGATAGAATCAATTGGTTATATCTTACTATTTCAATTATTAAGTTCGATATAATTACATAGATGATTTGCGACATATAACTATTTATTTTCTCTATTAATTAAAATTTTTTTTTATTTCATATTTATCGGTGATTTTTCTAAATCGAGATTATTTCCTCTGTATTTTTGTCGATTCATTTAAATCGTAAGCAAAATAGTACTTCAAGAATTGTGTTAATTTAATCAATTGTTTAATGTTAATTTACATTAAAAAATAAACTGCCAACAAGTCGGATGAAACTTTATTATTCTTGGGACAAGTTGCGGATGAGTGGAAAGTCAATATGCAGGTTAGAGTTGTTAGGGAAGGCTAAGTTTGGGTTTTTATGAGGGGAGGAGGAGGGGTAAGGGTGGGTGGATGTTAATAGTTTTTTAATTAATTGCTTGAATCACGTCCAATATTCTCTGTATAGAATGTGTTTCATAGACGAAGTTGCATAGAATTTTCATAAAATTCGGTGTATTCTCCTCTCTGGATCCTCTTTGATTGCGTTTATCAATGTTACGTTCTGTAGAAAGAAAACTTATAAGTTGTAATTCTATATATTGTCATAGGTACAATGTAATGTTAACATTGCACCCGCAATGAAAGAAAAATGTTTGGTAAACAAATTTTGAATGTTGCATTAATGCAAAAATATTGATTGACTGCGCCAGAAATAATTATTTTGCAAGTAATTATTTCGAAAAATAGTGATTCGCATACCGACTGCGCCAATTGTAACGCCACGAATTTGTGGATTATGGGTTTACATTGGGTTATGGGTTTACCCAATGTAAACCCATAACTGTGTTATTTCTTCGCTTCTTGGTTACTTTTTGCATGGATTTGCCCGTTGCAAATCCATATTTTCCCATAAGGGATTAAACGAAAATTGATTCGAATGGATTTGCCCAATGCAAATCCATAAAATTAGAAAAAGTTCTCACGATACGTGAAGTTAGTGAGTTAACGAGACGTAGAGACAAACTACGAATCTACCCAATGTAAATCCGTAGCTATCTTTCATCCGAAAGAGTATTAAAGATGCACTATGAATTTACCCAATGTAAATTCACAGTCATCGGAAAGTGGCGCTTTGGGTTTTTGCTATAACCCAATCGCGGAACTACTGGCCAAGGTCACGTGAATTAGTGTAACGTCGCCGACTAATATGAGGGTAGGGACTACCTAGATACGTGGCCCTGAGAGGGCCAGCCGTACTGGTTGGCTCTAAGGAGCCATGGACGGTCCAAGATTTTATTCAGACCCTGAAATTTGCAAAAGAAATTAAAATTTAATACTTACAATGAAAATACCTCCATTTCCTGTATTTTACTGATTTTTATTTCGGCTTGTCTGAAACTTATATATATTTTTTTCTTTTCAACCGTTTCCAGAGTTCTAGAGAGCGCTAGGTAAGCTCTATACTGTCACGGATTGAAAAGGCCCCGATTCTAGATCGGTGTTTTCATTTTATACTTTATTTTTGCTGAGGCTAGCTATTTTTTCAATAAACAATATCTGCCTCGGATGAGCTAATTAGCATCAATTGCAAAGTGCATGCGCTGCAAGATTTTCCCAGTCAGCAAATTTGGAATCATCTTCAGTGTATCTTCCTCCCGACAAAATGTTGGATATGATAACGCGAAACCATAAGGTACATTGACCGTCGCTTCATGTCTTCCTCTTCTTCGTATACATTTTTTTTTTCGCATTGCAAGGTGCACTTACGTTCCTACGACTCATTCTTAGCCGCACATTCTGATATACATACATAGTATGCGCATAGGGCATCTGTTCTTGTTTTTGTATACAAAATCTCATGATCTCGAGCTCGGGCATAGCGCTTGTCATTGTTTATAAGGTAAAAACCTTTTAAAAAGCATAGACCGTAAATAGAAAGTAAGTGAAAGGTGTTTTTTTTTAGAGGTGGTGAACGTTGGCAACACTATTTTCTGTAACAGCCGATTTCACAGTTCCTGGTTATTTTAGGGTTAGTTTGGTTTGGTTTCATCATGAAAACACTGACGCAACGTTTACAAATGGGCCGAAAAAAGCATTACTACTAACCCACAATTTCATTTCGAAAAATTTCTTCAGTGATGAAGCACACTTTTGGCTACATAGCTATGTCAGAAAGCAGAATTGCCGCATTTGTAGCGAAAATAATCCTCGAACCATTGCCGAAACACCATTACAACCAGAGAAAGTCACCGTTTGGTGCGCTTTATGAGCCGGTGTTATCATTGGTACATATGTCTCCAAAAATGATGATGGTCAGAACGTTAGAGTCAACGGTGAGGGGTACACAGACATGACTACCAACTGTTTCTTACCTTAATTGGAAGGCATTAATGTGGCAGATATGTGTTTTCAACCGGACTGCGCCATATGCCACACAGCGCGCGATACAATTTATTTAATGAAAGAAACATTTGATGATCGATCAATTTAATTTGATTAATTTTGATTTGATTAGGTTGAATTCTGCGCACCTGATACTTTGTCCTTGAAATATATGGAAAGTAGTTCGTCGAAAGTACTGGTTTTCGTGCTGAGAAAAATCAGCTTACTTTCAGTGTATCAGATTTCATTGCATCGAAACCAATGCAAAGGCCGTCGCTGTGCACAAGGAGAAAATAACCTGCAATTAATCTTAAATATCCTGCGTGTAGCCTAGTGGGTAGCATGTTGGCCTTAAATTCGAAAGTCGTAATTCTGTCGTAATATAATTCGAGCACACTGCCTACTTGGGTATATCTAGTTTACCTCAATCGGCGAACATGAAAATTCGTAGATAGAGGGAGGCTCAATGTGCGCTATGGCACTACAGCGCAAATCGAGCGTCCCTGAAGAAGAAGAATCTTCAATATCATGAATTCATGGTGGGAGTGAGTGGGGGGTTAGTTATATTCTGAGAAATAACTATAATCATCATGCAATTGATAAATTTCAAATTTCAGATCAGTAATTTTGTTACTTTTCAAGAAAATCGAATTTAGGAAAAGATGTGATTTTGAGTCATATTGTATGAGAGGTGGTACAAGGGGAGAAGCTAATAGGCTAACTTATCCCGAATATTAATAATATTACTAATTAAGGATTTGCAAGCTAAGGTGTAGCCTAGTGGGTAGCATGTTGGCCTTGTAATACGAGGGTCGTGAGTTCAAATCCCGGACGGCGCAATATATAATTCCAACACATTGCCTGCTTGGATATACATACCTTGGTCACCTCATTCTCCGAAAATGAAAAATTCGTAAAAAGAGAGTTGTACGAAGGGCTAACAACCTTTCCACAATAAGTTATGAAAAATGTTAAGGAACCTGCATGTCAGGAAGCCAAGGTCCGATTTGGGCTGTAGCGCCATTGTAGAATTAAGGATTTAGTGCAAAATTTGTGCTCAATAAATGTTATGCGTACTGAGCAAATTGGTTTAAAGTACATATTTCATGAAAATGCGCAGTTTGTATAGGAGGTGGTGAAAGGAGTGGGGGAATTCAAATAATTTGTATGCTATTGATCACATTTGTGATAAAAATAATGTAATCTAAATTTCAAATTATTCGCTCATATGGTTTTCAAGAAAATTTGATTATTACATATTTTTAAAATTAAGCCAGTTTGTATGGGAGGGGGTTTTGAAATAAGACCAAATGCAGATAACATCTTGAGGCTTATTTAATAAACCGTGAAAATTTCATTAGAATCGTCTTAGCCGTTTTTGCGTGAAAGCCGGAAAGACATACAGACAAACAGAGAAGAATTTTAAAAACGTGTGTTGCATAGTTTTTGTCCAAATAAAGCAAAACAACAACTTATAGTCATTTATAAACAAATAACAGATAGACACTGCAATTATATTTATATGTATAGATTTAAAAACAGAATTATGATTGGGTGTAAAGCCCAATCGTATGATACTCTTGATGAAATAGAAAAGTTTTCATGGTACCAGAATATATGTCATCTCAAATTCGTTCGAATATTGTATTGTGACTTCTGTATGGGAGATGGTAGAAGCAGAGGGGGGAGGTTTGTAATTTCTGTATATGACACCGAACGTGGCATGCAAAATTTTTCGTACTGTATTTAAAAAATTGTAGTTTTTATTATTTTTTAAAGAAATTGGACATAGTTTCCTAAAATTGGGGCATTTGTGTGGGAGGTGGTAGAGAAAGTGGAAGATTTTATATGATTTTAAAACTATTCATCAGCATCCTTATCACCATGCTTTGTTTCAATTCCAAAGTCGATAGCTCTCATTTGTTTGAACGAAAAATGCTTGTCTTGAATTTATGATTTAGATATTTGTAGGAGTGGGGGTAGTAGAAAGAGTACAGCGAAGCTGACAATTTTTGTAGTATTTATTGTAATTATTAAGAGACAAATTCTGGCAAAATTTTAAGTTTGTACTTTTTCTAGTTTTAATGGAAATCGATATAATGCATTTACCAAAATTATGCATTTTTGTGGGAGGTGGTAGAAGGAGTATAAGGATCAAAGCAAAATTATATTTCTATTATTACACTTTCAACAAAACTTCAAGTCGATTGCTTGGACAGTTTCGAAGAAAAACAATTTAATTAAAATTTCAAAATTTCGTAAAATTTGTATGGGAGGGGGTAGGAGAAGTGAGGTAAAGTTAGTGATTTTTTTAAAGCTAGTTATAATGAAATTAACACTGAAAAAAAATTTGTTCATTTTTGAAAATTGTGCATTTGTATAGGAGGGGTAGAAGGAGTGATGGGGTCGGATCAATATTTTGTAATGTTAATGATATATACGGTGTAATGCTTTGGCCCAAATATCAAGCCGATATCTTAAATAGTTTCGAAGAAAAATCGATCTTTTACAATTTCGAAATTTTATGAAATTTGTATTTGTACGTTCACGAATTTAAAGTTACTTTTTCGCTAAAAATGACACACAACAAATTTCAGCACGATAGCTCAAAGCGTTCGAGAGTTATGTTGTAGATCGACGGACAGACGGTCACTCAGAATCGAGGTTTTTGAACGACAACAAACATTTCTGTACCCTTCGCGGCTCTGTGCGAGCATTATTTCGTAGCGTTACAAACGGTAAGGCAAACACAATATACTCTTAGATTTCATCTAAAAATATGTTATAAATATTCGCTCATAAGTTTTGGTGAGATCTTATCATTTTGATTGCGTGAAATATAAATAAAACATATACATATTTTTTTTTTTTTCTTTATTAAGCCCGATTTGATATAAGTATGATAGGCACTGGTGGAAGGGTCAAACGGGGTGTGGGGACCTTATAAAACAGAGCGTCGTCTCAGTTTATATGTCGGCTTACTTATTGGAGGTGTATAGTGTGCACTGATTTGTTAAATACTCTACAGCATCTGTTAATAGGTTCATTTTGTCTATAATCTTTACGATGTGGATATTCCCTAAGTGGTCTTGAATGTCTCGTCAGCCTTACATTGTCATTGAATTTGAATTTATTTGAGATGTGGTCATCCTTAATATCGCCATGCAAAACATCTAAGATAAAACAGGATGTGAGCATAGTTCTTCTAGAACCAAGAGGTAAAAGATTTAATAATTGGAGCGTAACTGTGTAAGGGTTGAAGGTTTTCAAAGTCTCTAGATTCATACAAGTCCCTAAGAGCAAACAGAAGGAATTGCTTCTGGATAGACTCTATTCTGCTGCAGCATAACTGGGAAAAGGGGTCCCAAATGAGAACAAGAGAACAAAATAAAAATTTGGTGAACCATACATTTTTAAACTCTGGCTCTTTTCTTAATGAACCCTAGAAGTTTATTGGTTTTTGAAATTATTCGATTATAGTGAGATTTGAAGCACAGTTTATTGTCCAGCAGTAAGGCGAAGTCCTCAATTTGATCAACACGGTGTAGTTGAGTTCCACCTAGTATATAGTCATGGTGGTATTTACTGACATTAAGCTTCTGTTCTGCCTGCACCAATGATCTAATGCAATAAGCTTGCATTGCAGGAATGCGGCATCTGCGGGCGAGGCTATGGCATGATATATTTTCAGATCATCAGCGTACATCAGATGTGAAACTTTTTCCAATACTTATGATAGATCTGAGATGAAAACATTAAATAAGAGAGGTCCCAAGTGACTTCCTTGAGGCACCCCAGAGGACACTAATATTTCCTTGGAAATAAATATAATCATATATTCATTCCCGCAAGGGGGTAGTTGTAGTATGAGGTTTTACCAATTCCTGCAACTATCTTTGGAGTTAGCGACTCCACGGACCTGAGCTAACTATCCCCCTCTGGGATGGGGGCTGTAGAATTCACCCACAGCCAGTCCTGCTTGCCCTAAAAATGGCAAATGGACACTCACTGGATCATGGGCTTATCACCCGTGATCTTAAGACCTAAATGATACGAGAAACGGATACATCGCCTCGGATACGGACTGATTCTACGGTAACGACTTTTGGCATTCGAAAACGGACTATGATTGGCTTCTGGAACGTTCGAACATTGAATGACGGGGGAAGAGCTGGGGTTACTCGGTCCTTGCACCGCCAATCAGTGATCGACCGTGAAATGGAGCACTATAACATCCAAATCTTGGGCTTGAGCGAGGTCAGGTGGACAGGATCAGGAGAAGAACGAACCCCTAGCGGAAACACTATTCTGTACATTGGCCCTGAAAATGAAGCCAGAAATGGCGTGGCGTTCGTCCTTACGCCGAGAGCGAGAAACAGTCTCATTAGCTGGGAACCAATCTCGGATAGGATTATCGTCGTCAGGCTCAGGACCAGTGTCAGAAACGTCACAATTCTGCAGTGCTACGCACCAACTAATACCGCAACATCTGGTGACAAAGAGGAGTTTTATAGCCAACTGAGTGCCACCTTCGAACGTGTTCCAAGAGGTGATATTATTATCATCTCGGGAGATATGAACGCCCAGGTTGGATCAGACAAAAGAGTCATCATAAAACATCTTGGGTTTCCCCTGACGGTGTTACTCAGAACCAGATCGACCATTTGGCTATAAGTCGCCGATGGAGAAGATGTCTCCTCGATGTGCGAGCGAAACGTGGAGCTGACGTGGGGAGCGATCACCACTTGATGGTTGCCTGCTTGAGATTGTGTACAGCAGCTATCCGACGACCACAAATTCTTCAAATGAAGCGCAAGCTTAATGTGGATAAACTCAGAGATCCCAACAAAAAACTCGAATATACCACCATTCTACGCGAAAAGTCATCCACATTGGGTGAACATGAAATGCGCACACTGGACGCCAATTGGGAGGCAACCAGAAACACTTTTCTAACTAGTGCTGAAGAATCTGTGGGATATGCGCAAAGCGGTGAGAAACCCTGGATGTCACAAGACACATGGGACAAGGTTGACAATCGGAAAAAAGCCAAATTGGCAATCATCTCTCAACCCGATGTCAACCAACGAACGCCCGACTTGAGGCAGAACTACCGCGATGCTCATATACAGCTTAAAAAGGCTGTTAGACGCGACAAGAGAAAGGCCATTGAAGATCTGGCAAACAAGGCAGAATCTGCGGCTTACCTTGGGGATATGGGTTCACTATTTAAAATCATGAAACAGTTGACAAACAGGAATTTCACCGCCAACCACCTGGTGAGAGATGTCAACGGAACTCTCCTTAATATGAGTGAACACCAGTTGCGACGATGGAAGGAATACTTCTCTGATATTTTAAACATCTTGTCAGATGAAGATATTCCGGAAACAGAACAACTTCCAAACATCCAACCGCAACAATCCTCTATTAGGGACGATCCCCCAGATAAGGAAGAGATAGTTTCCGCCATTCGGTCAATGGCGAGAAGGAAAGCTCCAGGTATAGACGGACTACCAACCGAACTCCTCAAAGCGGACCCGGAAATAACAGCCGATATACTCCTCCCACTCTTTATTGAGGTGTGGAATGATGGAAGATATCCGACTGAATGGAAGGAGGGCGTCATTGTGAAAATTCCGAAGAAGGGCGACCTTCGGGATTGTGGCAATTGGCGTGGTATATGTCTACTTACTGCCGTATCAAAAATTATGGCTAAGGTAATTCTCAATAGGATTAGTGATGTCGTCGAGAGCACTCTCGAAGTTTATCAGGCTGGATTCCGTAAAGGGTCGTCTTGTACCGACCACACAAATACCCTACGGATAATATTAGAGCAGTCAGCCGAAATGGGTTCGCCACTACATCTCATGTTTGTGGACTTCGAGAAGGCTTTCGACAGCGTTAAGCGAGATTACATATGGAATGCTTTGCGTAGGAGAGGTATTCCAAATAAGGTCATAGCTATGATTAAAGAATCCTACGAAGATGCAAGGTGTCGCGTCTTGCATAGAGGAGAGCTGTCCGAGAGCTTTCCTGTGCGAACGGGTGTCAGACAAGGCTGCATATTATCACCAGCCCTGTTTCTGGTGGTAATAAATGACATCTTGAAAGCTGCACTGGAAGGTGGGGAAGGTAAAGGTCTTCAATGGAGACTATTTAACATCTTAAGTCACCTTGATTATGCTGATGACGTGTGTTTGCTTGCACATACCCGTTCGGACTTAGAGTCAAATGTTCGCTCGTTGCATTCTAAATGCAAAGAGGCGGGACTGAAAATAAATGTGCGTAAAACCAAGTACATGCACATGGGTTCGAACGCAAGCACACCGATTGTTCTTAATGGACAGGATGTGGAAGAGGTGCAAGATTTTTGCTATCTCGGAAGCATTGTCAGCATGGACGGCGGAGCCGAAAAGGATGTTGAGGCTCGGCTAAATAAAGCTCGTCAGGCCTTTGGTATCCTTTCCCCTTTCTGGAGGTTGAGAGAGATCTCCCTTCGCACGAAGCTGCGAGTTTTTGACGCATGCGTCAAATCCGTGTTGTTATATGGTTGTACTACGTGGAAAGTGACCGTTCGACTTACCAAGAAACTACAGACTTTCGTAAACCAATGCCTCCGACGCATTTTAGGAATATTCTGGCCAGAAGTGATCTCCAACGACGAACTTTGGAGTACAACTCGCCAGACTAAAATAGGTATTGAGATTCAACGGCGAAAGTGGCAGTGGATCGGTCATACTTTGAGGAAACCAGAGCAAAACATCGCAAAACAGGCTCTGGATTATAACCCTCAAGGAAGACGTCGGGTTGGTCGACCATGTAACACATGGAAGCGAGCAGTTGAGCAGGAGGCCAGAGGAATAAACAAGTCCTGGCAACAGCTTAAAGCCGATGCGCAGGATCGCGCCTTGTGGAAGAGAGTTGTTTCTGTCCTATGCCCCTATAGGGGGTCTTAACAGGAATTTGATATATTCATTCCATTTCACAGGATCCGTTTGGCACTGGATTTGGAGATTTATTTTTCGTCCTTTTTCTTATTTACACTGCGTTCTATTATTGTATACATTTTGTATCTTGTCGCTTTCTGTTGTTATTTCTGTTTTAGGGCTCTTGGACTATTAGTCTTTAATCTCCTGAAATAACGAAATTGACACAAATTTATGTATCTCAGCAAATTTGCTAGATTATTTTTGTTGTTGTCTCGAAAGTACACTGCTTATAATGGAATTTAATAATTAAAGTTAGAAACTAGTGGTAGTTTGATAAAGGTCTCAGTAAAGACCGAAACCACATAAATAATAAAGTACAACATTGTGAAATTCGGAAACATTTCCTTTCAAATCGAAATGCACTGAAATAACATTCACCAAACCAATTGTTAGATTTTTTGGTAATAAATAAGATCCTTCATAATTATTTTGGTAGCAAATTGATGCACAAAACTGCATTGATAGTTTAAAATACGAATAAATGACCTTGCTGCTACTTTTTACCCGTGAACTTTTCAAATCCCATTCATAATAAAACTCAAACTTGTGCACCATTGTAATTATTATCTCCAAAGCTAATTACGATCTCGTTAAAAAAGAAACTGATAATAATCTCATGTCCGTAAAGTATAACATGCCCATAAGCTACCTCTCATTTTATCATTTCCAATATTTTCAACAAAAAATATTTGGAAAATGTATGCAAAATAACTACACACATCAAAAACCCAAATATAATTATTTAAATGAAACCTTACTATAAATTATAGTACAATAATTTAAAAATACACACATCATCGCCGGTTTTCGTGATTCTTGGAAATTTATGATATTCATACTCCCGGAAATTACTTAAGTCCAAAATTGAGACATGTGGTTGCAAAGATTGTTTCCACTTTATAATATTATAATGAATAATAAAAAACAATAATAAAAAAAGAGCCACCGTTTTGTTCTTCCGCATACGAGTTTTAGTTTAGTCGTCACACACAACAGAGCATCTGGGAATCGAAATCTCTTCGACCTTCATAACATTTTATATTTGCTCTCGCGAGGAAACTTGTTAATTTTTTACAAATGACTTCCTTTTGTCGAGTAAAAGGTGTGCTGTAAATTGTTATTGAAAATTCGATGATGGAATTTGAGGTGCAAGTAAATTACAAATTTTATAATTATTCTTATAGATTGTATAAAGTTATTTAATTTGTAGCTTGATAGTATAATTATAATAAAGTTTCTTCTTAAACCCAGGTAGGTTGAATATTTGCTTCAATGCCAACTAATTCTTGATTATTGCCACCCTAGAGAATAACCAAGGTTTTGACCCATTTGCATTTTAATAAATTAATTAATTCTGTTTTGTCCAAAACAAAGAACGGATTAATCTATCTTTAAGTGATAAAAATTTGCTGGTTAATGTTAATGGGCATGGTTCACTGCGTTCGAATCTACTGAAACCAAAAAACGGGATATAGCGTAATGACGCAGTCTCTGCAATATTGTCACATTGCTAAACCTAAATAAATTTACTGATGAATATCATTCAAGAAAGCTAAATCGCGTCACTTAGATAAAATCGAAATCAACAACGACAGAATCAAAAGAATCAACTTTTTTTTCTAAACATTTTTTTTGCAATATCCGAAATACCAAAGTCATACGATTTTAAAAAAAAAAAGTTGGTTTTGAAAAAGTATCAATCTTGAATAGCTTTTAAGACTGTTCTAATCAGCATACGGAGTTGATTAATTAATCGAAACAAGTTTGTTTATAAGTGAATGCCAAACTGCACGGTGGTAGTGAACCACTTTTCCTTTCGCAATCTGAATATCAATTAACATAATTCAAATTGCCAAGTTTATATCTAAATAGAGGCGAAAAAAATCACCTTTAGAATTTACGGAATTAAATCGATGCTATTTTCCTGTTGTTAACGAATTCGCACATGATCGAGGCAAACGGCACCATGTTGGCGATACGAGACCATTATTTGTAATTAGTTTCTTGTGGACCTAGATTTGTTATTCTGGCGTACGTATTGTTTCGAATTTTCATGAAAACTGAAAACAATGGAATTGTGTCATATTTCAGCATTCTTTGTAATTTCGTTTGCAATTATGAAGTGCGTATGTTTATGATAATTTTTAATTTTTGTTTTTAATAATTCTGTTAATTTTTGGAGAAGCCTTCTCATTAACGACCTTAACGTCCAGTCGCAGCTTAGCTTCGATAGAAGCTGAACTGGTCCTTGAGTTGCGCCAGTTTCATGTTTAGTCGAAGTCTTTAAGTCTCCGCAACAACGATGATTTAATTTAAGTCGGCATTATAAAATCATAGTTCGGCTCGTAAACATTTCTAGGTCGTTGTATTCTGGCGAGAAGCACACATTACGGATAATTAATAATTTTTATAATCCTTCACGATGCACTTCCATAGATAGTTAGATAGAATAAGATTGAGTTGTGGCTTTTAATTGATTGATACATACATACATAACTAGTAGTACATATATCCGACTTAGTTCCGGTAAACGTGTTCTTGGGTTCTGTAATTAATGCAGAAATGAAGTAAAATTCCAGATTAAATGATGTGTGATTCATGAAGATAGATTTTAATTTAACTATTAAGCTTTGTTCTTGACAACCGATTATTCTCTTACTTTTGCGAGTGTGTAATTACATGTTGTAAGATTTCCCAATTTTTTATTGAATAGTATGTACATATGTATATTAACAAAAACTAGTCACTTCGAACACGCTGCATTGTGGTGTGAACTTCGGCTTCGATAGACCTACAAGTAATACGTGTACCTTGGTCCTAAGTTGAATTTATTTCAAAATTAACTACAAAATGTTCAATTTAAATGTACTTCTACAATGGCATAACAGCCCCTTGGCTTCCTGACCTTCAGGTTCCTTAACCTTTTTTCATTATTTATTGTGGAAGGGTTGTTAGACCTTCGCACAAACCTCTATGAATTTTCATTTTCGTAGAGTGAGGGGATCAAGGTATACTCAAGCAGGCAGTGTGCTGAAATTAGGCGTCGACCGGGATTTGAACTCACGAACCTTCGCATTGTAGACAGCCTAGCTCCTTTAAATGTACTACATCACTCAATAAGTTCGTAGAATGACTAATGAAACATCAACTTTTAAGCAAAATTCGACTTTATTTTCAACATAGTTTCCTGCAAGAGTCGATGCGTCATTATGTGTGCAGAATAGTAGATAAGTAATAATACCAATTAATATAACAATTGTTTTCGTAGCACTAAATTAGGCCTCTGCTACTAGCCGTGTTAGATCACCATCCCGCTTTGAGAGAACCAGAGCAAAACATTTCGAAAGAACCTCTGAATTATAACCCTTAACGAATACGTCGGTTTGGTCAAACACGTGCCACATGACGTTCTCATGTAATTGAAAAGGAGACCAAAGAAGTAAATAAGCTTGGAAGAAAGAGCTGTTTCTATGCTATGCTGCGTACCTTCAAGAGTACGCGTACCTCCACTTGAATAACGTTAATCTAGAGTATAAAGAGCAGAAAGTGTGTATCATTTATAAATACACAGTTTTTTCAATCCTTATAGTTTTATTAATTTTTTTAAACAATATTTTAATTTACATTTTCTTAACAAGGCTTATATTGTTATCCATTATTAATTTTATATTCCATAGTTTTATTTCAACCTAATTTATTCACAATAATGTAATTATTTATCTTGATTTCAAATTATTTATATAATTGCATTATTTTATTTTTTGAATATCACAATCGTAATAATTTTTTCTTTTTGTTTTGCTTTGTTTTTATTCATTTAATAATAATTTTTAGATTTTAATATTTAAAGAACTTAAAAATATAATAATGAAAAAAGGTACATTTTTGTTTTTATTTTAGTTGTATCGACAAACATTCAATTTTATTATTGTATAATAAATTGATATAATTATTATTCAAGAAGATTCTTTTTACATAAGATGATTAAATCAAAATTATTTCGATTAATTGCATGTGATCTTTATAGGCTATTGCCATTTTCTAAAATAGTCGTGTTCTCCTTTCAGCAACAAAACATTTTATCATTTCCTATCAAGTTGATCAATTGTTTTTCTAAGTAATAAATGCAATAAGAGATTGTCGTTTAATATACATTTCAATTTTATTTATTTCTAAAAAAAATCCAACTATCTAAAATTTAATTGAAAGAAACGTTTCCGGATTATTAGAACACTGTGAGAACTTTTAATAAACTATTAGCTAAAATTTGTTTGATATAAACTACGTTATTTATTAATTATGAACAAATGCAACACTTGATTAAATAGTTCAAGATTTTTTAAATGATCTATTAAAATAATTTATACTTTGAATTATATTTATTATTTATCACTGAATTTATAAATTTATTAAAGGAGGGAGCGGTGAAAGGGCGTCGCAAGTGGTAGACAAATGGAATATTAAAGAATAATAACATTCAGGATCAGCCAATTTCCGAATATCGCTGGATGACTTGATGACATCATTTTACTCTATTCAAAAATTGCTCACCAATAAGACAAAAATCTTTGCTGAAGATACCTTTACCTACTTTTAAAATGCTTTTGAAGGCCAATTTTTATTCATAAAAAGTATTTTTGCTCGTATACAAGAGACATGACGGTCAATGATCGTCGTCGTCGACAGCCAACTATTAGTGGTTGGTTATTGTAATGCTTTGTTCGCTAGTTTATTTTTTGCTAAAAGCACCAAGAACAGTCAGAAATGCCGGGCAGTGTATTTTTTCGTTTTTTTTGATGTTGCGAGTTCGAAAACAAAAGTGCTTGTAATGGTCTGTGACTGATTAAAACCACAGCCACTTATTCAACCTATTTATATAAATTAGACTAGATAGTTCTACACAGTTGCAGCAGCAGTAGTAATATAGGCCAGTCCGTTGCTGTGTCACTCGGCAAATATTAAATAAACACATTCTTGTTTCGTAAAAAAGTTATGATTATGCTTTGGGTTTCTATTTTTTTTAAGGTTAAAAGATGCGCTTCCAATAATTTTGTTCGATAGCGAGCAATAGGTGAACTTTCTAGTTGTTTTATTTTTTTATTTATAATAAATTAATACCTGAAATACATATAGAAAACGGAGGACAAGACTATTTTACCAATGCAAAGTACCAATTCAGTGTTTATCGTTTCTGATTAGGCACACTCATTTGATTGAGATTCAAAAAGTACTCTCACAATATTTTTAGAGCAGAGTGCAGGCCAAACGCACCGAATTGCGCAGTGATTTCTTTGTACACTAGCTCTCGGCTGACCATGTTCGTTTGTGCGAAAAATTCGCGTGACGTCCAAACCAACAGTTTGCAACTTTCAACGTTTTCGGTCTGGACCTGGCTTAACACGAACCGATAAATAGAATAAATTTGTTCATAATTTATACATACATATTTACAGAATATAATTTGTTCACATGTGCAACATTTTTTTTTTTCATAATTTTTATTCCGTTTTAATCCGTTTTGATATTGATAACGATAAGTGCAAGCAATTAAGTAAGTTCAATTAACGAATCACAATTTTAACAATTTTCGATAATTTATATAACAAATAACTTTATTTGAAAACAAACAAAAATAAATTGAACCAATTTGCGCGAGATTTATAATAATAATAATATTAAATAATAATAGATGACTCGCAATTATTGCTCGAAATTAAGAACATATTCTTTCAACGGTCCCGGTAAATTTAAACGATTGATATTTTGCGCCAATTTCCTATTTACACTTTCAAATATTGCTACTCGACATAATTGTTTCAGACTTCTGGGTTTTTTATAGAGCGACGATATAAGCGATATTAAGAGTTCGGTTTTTTTATTTGGTACTTGAGCTACGTAAAAATTGTGTAAAGATTTCAAGCAATTGAAAAGCGGCTCATGTTTCATTGTTAAATAGAACAAATAAATGATTCGTGTATATGTCAGTTCGGTATCACTTAATAAAAATTCTTTTTTCGTTATTAATATAATATAGTAAAATAGTATGTATCTAGAATTCGTGCGAAATGAATTTCGGAAACTTTCACCTGGTCGTGATGCTGCCGATCCCGATGGTCCGGCAACAGCGCCGTCGGCACTATTCGTGCACAAACTTTCGCCGAAATTCGCTATTTCATTTGAAAATATTGTACTACCTTGTGTTTGTTTACAGCTTAGGACAATATTCGGATCCGCACCGTATTGCATTAGTGTTAAGGTGAGCTCATAAATGCATAGAACGTCCGGCCATGTACGAACATTCTGTACCATTTCGACAACTGCCTGTAATATGTGCTGATACGTTTGATTACAATCTAATCCATGTTGAAGTAATAGCAATAGGATATTTTTGATAAAATCGAAATTAACACGTTTCAAATTATCGCAGTTTAGAGTGAAATTTTCACTAACGGTGAATACTAAAACATGTAGAGGTGTTAGATTTGAACGATACGAACAATTCGGATTTGCACCATGTTGCAGTAAAATTCGAATGCAATTCAAATAGCAAACCTGTTTATAGACGTATTTCATTATATTCAAATTAATTCCTTGCCACAAATTTTGCTAACATACCTTCATCGAATGTGTGAAATGATGAAGTTGATCTTTATTAATTAATGGCACTAAGCACACCATTATGGGAACTGATCCATCGCGACCGACAATATTTGGGTCCCCTATAACAAAAAAAAATTAATTTTAGAACTGCTAATAAGTCAAAAATAATTATAAACTACCATCTTCCTTAATAAGCATATTCAACAGTTCGAAACAAACTTCCCAGTCTCGAACATGCCGGAAAACACAAGCCAGGGCACTGTTCCCAGATTGATTTATAGAGCTTTTTGCTCCGTTTTGTAGCAAAAAACGGACCAGATGCAAAACATCCCATTTACTCCACTTATCATAACCGTACCTTTAAAATTATTTTTTTTTTAGATAAACAGTTGTAGTGCTTAAAAATATTAAAATATTTACCTGGCTTCCTCAAGAGCATAGCGGACTATTAATGCATGCAATGGCGTATTGCCCAGCGTATCAGGCTCATTTATTAGTTCCTTGCATCCCCTATCCAATAAAATTCGTAAAGTATTTAAAGTATCTTCCGCAGATTTTCTTGCAGCAAATATAACTATATTTAAATTATGAAATTAATTCAAATTAATCCGATTATCAAAAAAGTAATTCCATCATATACACACCAACATGCAAAAGTGTCATCTGTTGTGTACAAGTTCGAACCGTGGTTGTCGCTCCATGCTGAATAAGAAGCTCAAGAAAACGACCGTCATGTAAAACAGCCTGATGAATTGGATAATACTCATCCTTGATTAAGTTAATTTCATCGGTACGCGTAATAACTAAATGTTGAACACATTTCCAAGCACCACGTTCACAAGCTAAATGTAAGAGCGGTTTTTTAACACGGAAAGGTACCTGAAACATTTAGGACAAAAAAATTAACAGATTAATGTAACTTCAAAATTGAAACTTACCCAAGGATCTTCCATTTTTTGCGATAAAATATTAAGAACATTAATTTGATCGCCATCGATTGCATAGCAAACCGCATTTTGCAATTTTGTATAGAGTCGTTCGCATACTCCTACCTCTTCCTGTGTACCACGATATTTCCCACTTTCCTCGCAATTATGACAATGTGGTCCCGGAAAGCACATTCGAGCTTCCGGATCGATTCGGGCACCATGCTTCAATAGCAGCTCAACACACTCCTCGTAGCCTTTAAGGCACGCTATGTGAAGAGGTAGTGAACATGGACTACGGTTGACATCAGGACGATGCCGTTGCAGTAGCCATCGCGCTAGGTCAATGTGATTTAGGCCAACACTCTTTTGTAGTAAATTATAACCGGATTCGTCGTGAATTGCAAGGATGTTTTCGTTCTGGAAAAATAAATTTAGACAATTAGTAAAGTATGATTGTTGTTGACACAAAAATAAATCCCTTTTTATCCAGTTTTGTTATTCTGGATTACTATTCAATCCAGTTATGCAGTACCGATATGATAACAGAAAACAGATTAATTATATTTTTTATAAGCCGTTCCAGAAGCTTCCTTCCCCGTTGTTTTACATAGCTCGAAAGCTACTGAAGATCGGAAACAGTTGAACAGCGGCTTAGAGTTACCATGGAACAAAACTTTTTTTCAGTTTAAATAGACAGTAAGAAATGAAACTTCGTATGTATAATACATATATTATGACTAGCAATATGGTATCATTATATAAATCTTTCTATAGGACAGAAACAACTCTCTTTCACAAGGCGCGATCCTGTACATCGGTCTTTAGCTGTTGCCAGGACTTGTTTATTCCTCTGGCCTTCTGCTCAACTGGTCCCTTCCATGTGCTATATGGTCGACCAACTCCCTTCTTTGAGGATTATAATCCAGAGCCTATTTGGCGATGTTTCGCTCTGTTTCCTCAAAGTGTGACCGATCCACTGCCACTTCCGCCTTTGAATCTCAATGCCTGTTTTAGTCTGTCCAGTTGTACTCCAAAGTTCGTCGTTGGAGATCACTTCTGGTTCGAATATTCCTAAAATGCGTCAGATGCATTGGTTCACGAAAGTTTGCAGTTTCTCCGTGAGTCGAACGGTCACTTTCCACGTAGTACAACCATACAACAACACGAATTTGATGCTTGCGTCAAAAACTCGCAGCTTCTCTCTTCACCTCCAAAAAGAGGAAAGGATACCGAAGGTCTGACGAGCTTTATTTAAACGAGCCTGAATATCCTTTTCGGCTCCGCCGTCCATGCTGAGATAATAAAAATAATAAAAATCTTGCACCTCTTGCACATCTTGTCCATTAAGAACAATCGGTGTGCTTGCGTTTGAACCCATGTGCATGTACTTAGTTTTACGCACATTTACTTTTAGTCCCGCATCTTTGCATTTAGAATGCAACGAGTGAACATTTGAAGAGGTTAAATAGTCTCCATTGAAGACCTTTACCTTCCTCACCTTCCAGTGCAGCTTTCAAGATGTCACTTATTACCACCAGAAACAGGGCTGGTGATAGTATACAGACTTGTTTGACACCCGTTCGCACGGGAAAGCTCTCGTACAGCTCTCCTCTAGGCCAAACATCTTGCATCTTCTAGGATTCTTTAATCATTTCTATGACCTTATCTGGAATATCTCTCCTACGCAAAGCATTCCATATGTAATCTCGCTTAAAGCTGTCGAAAGCCTTCTCGAAGTCCACAAACATGAGATGTAGTGGCAAACACATTTCGGCTCACTGCTCCAATATATGATCAGTAGGGTATTTGTGTGGTCGGTACAAGACGACCCTTTACGGAATCCAGCCTGATAAACTTCGAGAGTGCTCTCCACAACATCACTCATCCTATTGGCTAAGGTAATTACCTTAGCCATAATTTTCGATACGGCAGTAAGTAGACATATACCACGCCAATTGCCACAATCCCGAAGGTCGCCCTCCTTCTTTTCACTCGGATATCTTCCCTGAATCCACACCTCAGTAAAGAGTGGGAGGAGTATATCGGCTGTTATTTCTGGATCCGCTTTGAGGAGTTCGGATGGTAGTTCGTCTATATCTGGAGCTTTCCTTCCAGCCATTGACCGAATGGCGGAAACTATCTCTTCCTTGTCTGGGGGATCGTCCCTAATAGAGGATTGTTGCGGTTAGATGTTTGGTAGTTGTTCTGTTTCTGGAATATCTTCCTCTGACAAGATGTTAAAAATATCAGAGAAGTATTCCTTCCGCCGCACCTATTAAGGAGAGTTCCGTTGAGATCTCTCATCAGGTGGTTGGCGGTGAAATTCATGTTCGTCAACCGTTTCATGATTTTGAATAATGAACCCATATCCCCAAGGTAAGACGCTGATTCTGCCTTGTTGGACAGATCGTCAATGGCCTTTCTCTTGTCGCGTCTAACAGCCTTTCTATATAAGCTGTATATGAGCATCGCGGTAGTTCTGCCTAAGTCGGGTGTTCGTTAGTTGACATCGGGTTGAGAGATGATTGCCAATTTGGCTTTTTTCCGATCGCCAACCTTGTCCCATGTGTCTTGCGACGCCCAGAGTTTCTCACCGCTTTGTACATATCCCACAGATTTTTCAGCACTAGTTAAAAAAGTGTTTCTGGCTGCCTCCTAATTGGCGTCCAGTGTGTGCATTTCATATTCGCCCAATGTGGATGACTTTTCGCGTAGAATGGTGGTGTACTCGCGCTTTTTGTTGAGATCTCTGAGTTTATCCACATTAGGCTTGCGCTTCATTTGAAGAATTTGAGGTCGTCGGATAGCTGCTGTGCACAATCTCAAGCAGGCAACCATCAAGTGGTGATCGTTACCGTCCGTACGTATCCGAGGCCATTTTTAGGGCAAGCAGGACTGGCTGTGGGTGAATTCTACTGCCCCCATCCTAAAGGGGGATAGGTAGCTCAGGTCCGGTGGAGTCGTTAGTCTCCACAGTTGGAGGAATTTGTAAAAACCGCGTCCTACAACTACCCCCCTGCGGGGATAATGTAAATATAAATAAAATAAATTCTGTCGATGCAATTTCTCGCATAAATTCGCTTAGTGACTTCACTGAAAATGATATAAATGGTTGACTATGCCATTCCTAATAAGAAGTTGGAAACCAAAAAATTATAGGTACAACTATTCCTCTTGTATGACCATTAGAAACACTTCGTTGCTACTTTCAGGGAACTTTGTGTAAAATACAACACAAAGCACTCTTGGGAAGTCAAAAATTACCATAAAATTAATTTTTAATTCCTTCTTTTCTAAAAGAAGTAAAAGAGTGCTTTTATCTTTTTGAGGAAAATCCTAATTTCCGAGAAAAAAATTAAATTAAACGAGCGATCGAATAAATCCTTCGCCATTTTTTCCAAAGAGTGATCTGGTAAACATTTTATTTTCGTGTGGAATAAATTGTTACATATTAGCCCCAGTCGATCGTCAAAGATTCACAATCTTCCACTGTAACAACCATAAAGAAAATCTGCTATCTACTATTCTACACACACACATACACATCATTGACAGAGGAAATGCTTACGAAACGCAGACAAAACGCTTAAGAAATATAGACGAGATGCGTATGAAATTATTACGAAATGCTTACAGACGAAATGCCTACAGACGAAATGCTTACAACGAAATGCTTACGACGAAATGCTTACGACGAAATGCTTACGACGAAATGCTTATGATGAAATGCTTACAGACGAGCTGCATACAGACGAAATGGTTACGAAAAGATCCAAACAAAAAGCAAGCTGTTGCAGCGGAGATTGATAGCTAAAGAATGGAGACCGAATCGTAACGTGGAAAGCCTCGGTAGTCAATCGGAGCGACAGTTGGTGAACGGAAAAAGTGTAAAAGTGACTGGAAAATAAAATTTGCGGTTATATTAAATTAAAGTGAACTTGTTTAATTTTCACTTGATATCCAGCGACCTTTTGCCCACTTCAATTGGTGTCAGAAGTGGAATTTCAAATGAGATTAGTAAGTGACAATTGCGAAATTGTGGAATGTGATAATTGTGAAAATAGAAAATTCTTCTAGTACGGATAAAAAGAGAATTTTCGGGAAGCTTTACCGCGAATCGAGTGACTAGTAGAAAATTCATCAATAGACAGTGAGAATTTTTGTGATTTGTTTCCGCGGCGCAATATTGAACACTAGACTAATTTCGGTGTTGTGAAATAAATCAAAATGCCGCGTTTTGTCAACGACTTGAAAGTGTCTGAGTTAAAAGAGAAACTCAGTAAACGTGCGTTGCCTACGGCCGGGGGCCGCAGTGGCAAAGTAACCGGTCTAGAGATAAAACTGCCTGGCCGGAAGCGCATCACGCACCGACAACGTGGACGCAGCAACTCTTCAAGTTTCTAAGAGGGCAGGTTTGGAACGGCTGTTTAATCATCGATGCCATGGGGACAGATCGGCGAGACCTCAGCAAGTTGGGAAGGACCATGCCAATATGTTGCCGGCATGGACAGCGCGGAGCACCGGAAACCTAACAGACACGATAGTGGTGTTGGGTACGGAGATCGATGCTAGAGTCTTAGCCCGAGAGCACGTCCGAATGACAAATATTAACCGAATGGTTCTCGCTTAAAAGGATGTGACTCGTAACGGAAACTACGATTAGAATACAGAGCTGTCATGTATTTTCGTGATTCGTTCTTTTGTATTAATTTTTTTTTTTTATTAGCTCGTTTTTTTTTTTTCTTACAATGGCGCTACAGCCCAAATCTGGCCTTGGCCTCCTGACCTTCAGGTCCCTTCACATTTTTTCATTATTTATTGTGGAAAGGTTTGTTGTGATAATAGTTGTAGTAAATTAAATTTATATTATCCAACAATATTTATTTCACTAAAATTATATTGACAGCATTTTATTTCACCACATTTAATTCTATTAATTAGCTTGAATTATTATTTTTATTTATTTTAAATATAATGGAATATTTAATGTCTTAAATTTAAAATCGTACTGATCAACGGATTTTTTAATTTCGACTGACGTCATAAAAAAATTGTATTATTTTCGAAAACAAAAGTTACTGATTTCGAAATTTTCGTTAATAAAAAATTAGAGTGATTTTTTATTAACGAATGAATTGATTAATGTGCTGGAGCACCACAGGTTGTTTGTTGTTTGGTGAATGTTTTCACAGTGCATTTCGAATTGAAAGAAAAGATTCCCGGATTCTACACTGTTACGCTTTATTATTCGTGACGTTTCGGTCTCCGCTGAGAGATAAAGGTCACAGCAGAGACGTCACGAATAATAAAGCGTAACAGTGTAGAATCCGGAAATCTTTTCTTTCAATTCCGGGTTGTTAGTTTTTCGCACAACCCTCTTTCTACGAATTTTTTATTTTTTTAGATTGAGGTGACCAAGGTATATCCAAGTAGGCAATGATCTGGAATTATATATTGCGCCGACCGGGATTTGAACTCAAGACCTTCGCATTACAAGACCAACACGCTACCCACTAGGCTACACCCTAGTTTCTTTTTACTATTAGTATATTATGGAACGGCGTAGTTCATACGAACAATTTCAATTTCATATTTTAAAGAGGGAACAGTCAATTTATTTGAATCTTAATTTATACAAACATTTTGAAAAGGAAAAATTCATAAATTTCCGTTGAACCATCCTCTTCATCGCTGCTTTCAACGAAAATCAGATTTTAGATTTAGGAAACGTTTTTCGAAAAGCATTTAGTGCGTTTTCGCGTTTATTTTGTTCACGAAATATTTTAATTCGATCGACGGACAGACGGAGGGACGATACTAAATTAAACTGATAACGAGTTGAATTCAATTCGAGAGAAGTGACTTGAATCGAGATACATAATGCCAGCCCAGCTCTCAAAAATTATTGGTAAGTAATTGATAGCAATTTCAAGAACAGTAGAAGCAAAAGCTGTGTCCATGCAAGAAGAAGAAGATACATTTTAGTACAGTCCGGCAGAAATGTCATAATCGACACCTGCGAATTCGCCTTCCACTGTCTTACGAATTCTCCATTCCTGGAGTGGTAAGTTGAGTAATTTTCTTTTGAACCACATTAAGCCAATTCGTTCCTTTAAAATTTTTGTTCGTGACTTTTTAGTTAAGTGTACACAATTCTTCGTGTGAAAAATGTATCAACAAAAAGGTTGAAACTTTTTCAAATTCTGCTCTAAATATAGGGCTTACCCTTTGCCAAACTATGATAAAACGCCTCTAGTGTCCCATACAGTAACTATAGTTCAATCAAGGAACAATTAATTCTTTGCAATTCTTGAGAATCTGGTAGATTCCTGGTGGAATTGAAGTGTCAGCAGAAAGCATATGTAAAGAGGGAAGGATTATTGAAAAATTAGTCCAAAAGCCGCAACCAGAAGATGATAAAAATCTAACATAGCTCTACATCGAAAGGTAAAAAGGATTAATTAAGTGAAAGTAGAATCCTTTCAAAGCAAAAAAGATCCAATTTAATGCTAGAGCAGGGTCAGTCTTAAATTGCGTTTTAAAAATATTTCCTTTACAGAGTGGATCATTAACAGCCTCATTGCCAATGCAAAAGCAATTAAGAAGCAAGCTTATGACGTCGGCAACGGCAATTCACACCCAACATGTGCCTTTTCGATCAAATACCAACCGCATTCCTTCAACTGAAAAGCCTGCCACTCGACCTGTTTTCATTTTCTTACCTTGGCAATTTGCAGTAACAACCCTTCGAGCGTATGAATCGAAATCTTCGGATTCGCGCGTAAGATCTCGAATATCGTTTGGATCTTATCCTCAGTGGCCTTTGAAACTTTATGACCGTCACGATTCGATAATAATGCACTACCGGACCGAAACACTTGGCTCACTGAACCGCCCATTACAACGAATCTTCGATTATCACTGCCTTACGCCCGTCAAAATTCTCGGAATCATTGAAAATTACTGCTATCAAGTTTTGTATTCCAAAAATAAAAACCGATTCCCGTTTGCTTACTATCGCGCAAAGCAGAACGATATCTTGTCGAGTTCGACTTTTTAACTGAAAATACTGCGAATGACGAAAGTCTTACGTTATATCATCTTTTTTTTTTTGTACTTTTAAAGTATATTTTTTTCCGCTACGGATAAACGTATTAAATAAAGTCTTGCATTTTACGGTCTTCTTCTGGTCGAACGTTGTTTATTGGGGAGTTGACCTACAAAAAAACGCACGGAAGTTGTTGGTAGATAGAAGAATCGAGTATGAAAAAATGAAATGAATATTACAAAGCTTCTTTGTGACGATGATGGCGCGGCGTCCAGTTTTGGTGTCCGACAGTTTATTTTTTTTTATGGTCGCATTTTTATTTGTTTGTTTTGTTTCGCGTAAGTGCAAAGCGTTGTTAATTTAGTGATGACGATAAGCGCTTAAGTTGAAATCTCGATGCAATCTCACATTGAAAAAAAAATGTTTCAAACAAATCGATAAAAAATTTGTTTACAATTAAATCGAGTCGATTTTACGACGACGTTTCTCATATTTTGAGAAGACCGAACGAACACATGGAAATCGAACAATTAGAAATTACGAATGTCATGTAATTAAAGCAATTGTCACGTATGTAAATTTCCTGCAATTTATTTTAATTGCAAGAATGAAAAGAACTCCAACTTTTTTTTCTTTCTTTTCTCGCGACAATTTACGTACTTTGACTTTTCTTTTGCACCAAACGTCAGACAAGTGACAGCTTGCTGAATGGCTTGTGTACAATGCGAAATTTATGAGAAATTATGGATTTTAATGAAATCGGATTGAATTCGAAGAGAGTGGAATAAATGGATTCGATTTGTTTTATTTCGCTCCTCAAAATATGTACACAAAATTAATTCACAGTCGGTTCATGCTAACTTCAAAATTGTGGGAACAATTCGCGCTGACTGCAATAGGTTTACCATAATTTATAGCAAACTTTTTTCCGAACTGATCTGGCAGCATCAAAGCCGACACTACCACGAACCTTCTTTTTTGACAACTAAACTGCGTGGACGCAAGAGATCGATTTGAGCCCGTGATTTGGTGCCTAAAACCCAATTAAAATGGTAAGTTTCGTAAAAATCACCACCGCCCTTATTTCTGTTCGAACAAAGATAGCATTTCCCTAATTTTCAACGGCAATAAGCGGCTTTGTATTGCTCATCTCGAAACAATATTCTAACCTCAAACTCTCGTTTGCTTTCCCACAGAAACCTTTAATGCTGCAAGGACACGAGCGTTCTATAACGCAGATCAAATACAACCGAGACGGAGATTTGCTCTTCTCCTCGTCGAAGGATCAGAAGCCAAACGTGTGGTTTTCGTTGAACGGCGAACGCCTGGGAACGTACAACGGCCATCAGGGCGCCGTTTGGTGTCTCGATGTTGACTGGACCTCGACGAAATTGATGACTGGCAGTGGTGACATGACTGCCAAGCTCTGGGACGTCCAGACGGGTCTTGCGATTGCCTCGATCAATTCCAAGTCATCGGTTCGTACCTGCAATTTCAGCTACTCGGGCAACCAGGCTGCGTACAGCACGGACAAAGCTATGGGACAGAATTGCGAAGTTTTCATTATCGATGTGCGAACAGTTGATTCGAGTTTGTCGCATCAAGACCCGACCTTGAGGATTCCAGTTTTGCAGTCGAAGGTTACCGCCATGCAATGGGGACCGCTGGACGAGACAGTTATAACCGGTAAGTTGGAAAAACGGGTGGAGGTTTGACTGGGTTAATATCGGGTGTTTTATGGGTGTGATTTATTCCTTGCAAAACGGTACAAATAGGTGTTCCACAATTATAAGTTATTTGAATTTTCTTTTCTTGCTGCTGCCAAATTATTGCACCTTCTGATTCTGACATGTTTACTAGTTTGTTGGAAAAGGCATTTCACTTCCCTTACAGATCTCTAAAGCTTATTTAGATTTACTTTTCTAGTCCTTGGCGCACAGCGACCACCGCAGAGTCTATTGCGCATCTCAACTATTCTCGAAAATACCAGCTCCGTTGAGGAAGTGCAATATCGTGCTAGATTGAGAACGAGATATGTCTGCTGCGTGCGATTCCCACTTATATTCACCAAAACAGTCAACAATAATTTCATTTCTTTTTCAATACCACCTCTAGTTGATGGCGATCGTACTGTAATTGATCCTATCGAAAAAGTTAACTTACTAGCAACAAGTTTCGCTAGAACTCACGCCTTCAATCTTCTAACCAATCGCCTCCCGCTCTAAATGATGTTGGTTTATAACTTCTCACACTACATTTTCTCACGAGACTTATTTCTAGGATTTTTTTTATAATTTGGGGAACACGTGAGAGCCTTGCGATCTTCTCGGCTTATTGTGCGTTTATTGCCCCTTTACCCTACCATAACTCAATAGTTTTGGCTAATCTGAGTATCTTGAAGGGAACTTGGCTACTTCCTCGGTAGAAAGGAAACCTTTTCCAAGAAGATTGTGTATCTACCTAGCTACTGCTTCACAGTGACATAGGATGTGTACTGTCGTTCCTGAGTCTTCGAGACAGAGACGGCAGATGTCGGTTTCAGCTAAGCCCATATTTTTGAGGTGGTGGTTTACTCCACTGTGCCCCGTCATTAGGCCGATTAGAGTACTAATATCACTCTTGCTGAATTTTAGAATACCCTCCACTTTGTTATTTTATGGCAGGATTAGTTTTTTTGATAAGTCTGGAAGTCTATTCCTGTAGTAGTGTTTCTAAGATCCTTCAAGAGCTCAACATTCACAGATTTCCTTCACGGTATTCCCCCATTACCCTTTAAAAGTGCCTCTCTTCGCTATCTTTTCATCTTCTGGATTCTTTCACGTTTGTGAAAGTGGCGAATGTTCAGCCGATTCCCAAGAAAAGATTTTCAAAGCGAACCCAGCCTACTACTGGCCGTTAACCATTACTTCGGTTCTCGAAAGTAATGGAAACTGTTGTTAATCGCAAAATCGCTTAATATCTCTTGGATAACCAGTTAATAATATAATCTCGGAATGGATTCCGTTGTGGACGGTCGACGGGAGATCTTTTGGTCTACTTGACAGAACGTTGGAAACCATTCTAACATAAACACGGCGAAGGTCACTTGACATTGCAAACAGCTTTTGATAGAGTTGGGCATGATTATCTCTTACTTATGTTTAGGGCCATAGGTATGAAAGCTTCTTCAATGAATTAAGAGCTTCATCCCTGGACACAATTATACAAGTAGTATTAGATAGGGCTATCTCTTCCTCCTTATCCAATTGAATCCAGCTCAAGGTCTTAATCCCAACACTTTTCTTAGTTTTCATAAACGACCTTCTGTAGTCCAGTCTCAATCCAATCCATAGTTTTGCGAATGACACTACTTTAGATACCAATTTGACTATGTAGCGGAATCAAACAAACATACTACCAATCGCTGAAAGTTATTTCATTCGTTGAACTCGGACCTCAAGTTAATCCTCCAAAGGCGCAGGAAACATAAAGTAAAGTTCAACGCAATCATAACACAGAGTTGTTATCTATCTCTCAAACGTGATATTCCACTTTCCACTTCGAATCATTTCACACTCCTAGGCGTGACCATCTGAATTCGGCGCAGCTTATCTTTGGTGTTATCCTCGACACGAAAAAAAAACATGCTCCGCAGTTCTTTTTCCACGCAAATCTTCGAAATCCCAGTCTCAAATGCGTTCATTCTTTTCATGTATTCGTTGAGACGATATTTTCCAGTTTAAGAGATACGAAATAAATAAAAGTCTTTTTAGTTATAAATAAAAGTCTTTTTAGTTATTTTAGTAGCAGCTAGGCCGCCATTACTACCGTCCACCAATGTTTGTGCATTAGCCATAATTGAACAACATTACACAAAAAAAATTAAAACGCTTTCCTTACTTTTCCAGGACACGAAAACGGACAGATCACACTGTGGGACTTACGCACCGGAAAAGAAATCAACGCAGTTAACGATCATACCTCACAAATCAACGACATGCAACTCTCAAAGGACGGAACAATGTTCGTAACCGCATCGAAAGATACTACCGCAAAACTTTTTGATTGTGAATCGTTGATGTGCTTGAAAACATATAAAACCGAACGACCAGTTAATTCGGCTTCGATTAGTCCAATTCTCGATCATGTTGTACTCGGTGGCGGTCAGGATGCTATGGATGTAACAACGACTTCAGCTCGTGCCGGTAAATTCGATTCGTTATTCTTCCATATGATCTACGAGGAAGAATTCGCACGTCTAAAGGGACATTTCGGTCCGATTAACAGTATGTGTTTCCATCCCGATGGTCGAAGCTATGCATCGGGCGGTGAAGACGGTTTCGTACGTGTACAAGTTTTCGATAATTCATATTTTGATTACGTTTTCGAGTAAAAAATAAAAAATAAATTAAAACGCTAAAAAGGTATTTTAGAAAAAAATATTTGTTTTTTTTTTTTAAATTCGAGTAAAAAAAAAAGAATTGGACATGTTTTTTATCCGTTATTTGAAAACTTTTCAATTGTATTTTTTATACAGTCAAGCTACAAGTATAAATAGAAAGCTCATGAATAATGTCATCCATCTAAAAATCAATAAATATGAAATGCGGATATCTCGAATTATTATTTCTGTTTATAGGGGTGAATATTTTGGCAACTCGTTGTTGTATAGCGGATAAGTCAATCCGATTGTGCGCCAAACAAAAATAAAGCACGATACTGCAACGACGCAATTCATTCGCTGGCTTTAGTGTCAATGCCGCCGGTAAAAACGTACACCTGCTGAGTGGCACATAGAGTAGTAAATATAAAAATGTTGCTAATTGGGCGTTTTACAGCCGGTATGGCTTTGAAGGCCGACATGGGCCAATAAGCCAGAAAGTCGATCATCAAGTTAGGTAATTGAAAATATATGACCGATTTTCCGGCTCGAAACGCGGAATCGTGTGACAGGATTAAAACAAGAGATTCCTACTTGCTTCTAGGGAAGCACTTTTTCTTACTTCCACATCGGAGTTGAAGAAGTTCTTGCTTCCAGGTCAGCGATATAGAAGCGCTTCAATCTTGTTCCTTTTGCCAGCGCTTGTTTCACTTCCCGTTGGACAGTAACAAATCTGTAGATGAATAAATTGTCGCATATTAGTCGAGTCGGATTAGATCAAAAAAGGTCTGTTTGGCGAAATACTGCGATCTCGACGTTTTTTTTTTTAATCATTGAATTTTTGCGTAGATTTGGGAGTGGAGGAAAGACTCGAAAAATAGCTAAATTTATAAATTTTCGCTTGTCTTAGAGGTTTTTTGAAAAACTATATTAAAAAACTAAAAATGAGGTTCGTTTGCATACATAGTTAAATTTGGTTTATCAAACCTGAGATATAGCCTGTTGGTAGATGAAATCTGAGAGTGCTATAAGTTTGTCACAAAGTTTGTAACGCTAAGAAATAAGGCTCGGAGAAAAAATGAATGATACAGAACTTCATATAATCACTCAAAAATCTCAAAACTGAATGTCCGTAGCTTGAGAACGTGTTGATCTAGAAAGTTTTCTACACGTCGTTTTTGACAAAAAAAGTAAGGACTCGTGAACGAGTTAAATCGCTCCACGCCTTCTCAAAATTACACAATTTCACATTAAACGGCTTTTCTCGAAAAGTATAAACGCTATTGATCTGAAATTTGGAATATAATACTTTTTATGATGATTTCATTCTACTCTATAAGAATTATTTGTGTCATCCCCCTCCTTTAACCACCTCCCATACAAACTGCACTTTATCATGAAATGCTCTAAGCCAATTTACTCAGTGCGTTTAAGATTTATCGATTTGAAATTGTGCACTAAATATTTATTTTAAATTATTAGTAAGACTAATAAAAAATAGACGATTAGCTTTACCCCTTCTACCCCCTCCCATACAAAATGAAACAATTTCGCAATTCGACAATAAACGGATTTGTTCAAAAAGTATTAACGCTGCTGATCTTAAGTTTGGGATATATCACTTTTATGATGATTTAAATCTACTGTATACAAATTATTTGAGTCCTCCCTTCCTTCCACCACCTCGAGTACATTTTTTGTCTTTTTCAAAAAAAGATGGTCTAAATCAAATCTCCGCCTGACGTATATAGCCAGGTTGTATTGTGGACATCCTGACGAAGAATTTGCGGGATTTGAAGCTCAAATTGACCCATCTTGACCCAAGACGTCGATCTTTTTCTTCCAAATTTTAAGATTTCTAGGTATTTATGTTATTTTTACTCATAAAAATTGATTTTTAGACTGCCATTCATATTCTTTGAGAATTGCTAAATAGTTATGTGCATATACATACATACATTTGATATACACAACGAAAAAATAGCAATTTCAACCAAAACCGTTATGTACCAAAAGGAGGCTCTAACCTGCACGAAATTTATGATTGAAATTTTAAGGCACAAGCGTGACAATTTGAGCAATTCATTTAAAAAAAGTGCTTAAAAGTTAAAATATTAACTGGTCGAATACCTTCTAAACTTCTACCCCCTCCCATACAAAAGTTTTTTCGTTCATTTTTAAGAAGCCAATTGTCACCGAACCATTAAAATCCATAAGCTTGAAGTTTTTTACAAATGCTTCTATAACACGTGATTTTTGATTTTATGTTCGTTAAACATTTATTTTTGCTTAACCTAAAAAACACATCTGTTCTCTTTTACCTTCAATACAATTATGTCAGAATTCCGCGCCAAAGCCCTCTAGCGCACCACACGGCTCTTTTCTACACTAAACGAGTGCGCTCAATGACCGGACTGTGCACATGGGTGCGCGAGGTGGCTTTGAGCGGTTACAAATTCAAATTTAAATTTGGCTCTAGGTTACACTTCTTAAAATATTTCAAATATAAATGCATTAAAAGTTTTGAATTTCACCATGCCCTTCCACCTCCTCCCAAGCAAACAACTATCTCCTTTTGGCCTCCAACACACAACAGTGTGTTTGATCAAATTTTTCACTTACTAAAGCAAAATAGATATAAGCGCCTTTAGTGTCAAATTAAGCCACCGCAAAGCTTTCTACATCTGCGATAGAGGCAAGGAGGATATATAAAAAGGAGTGACTATGAGCATGCTTTGCCTTGTAAGCAAAATGGGAATGAATGTATTTCCCTCCCTTACTACCGAAATGCTCGAAATATTTCGAAAAAAATCGTTTCGCTATCTTTGTCTGCCACACTTAAAAATATTGCAACTAACTCTTTCCCACGATAAATTGTTCGAAACAGTTGTCAAATTTTCGAAAAAAATTGTTTCGCTATCCTTGTTTGACATACTTAAACCCAAAGTAACTATCTCTGTCCCGCGTTATATTGTCCGTTGCTAAAGTGCTTAGCTTAAACACAAACCAAAACTAATAAAAATTGAAAAAATAGAATTTTCTGAAATGAAACAGCAAACTCCATTGTACTGAAAATTAGTTTATTGCTGACTGAATACTAGCAACTAAGAGAGAATACAAATTATGGTATTTTTTTTGTAAAAGTTTGAAGCCAAGTTAAGCTTGGACACAATTTTCGAAAATTTCCGAATCAAAAAATATTCCCACATGAGACAGACTATCAGATACTCCTCTTTATATATCCTCTTTGGTCCCCTGCTCTTGTTGATTGACGTAACATTATGCATTCAAGGGTTAAATTTGTTTTTCTTTGTGTTTGGAATTTTGAAGTGACAAGTGCGCGGATAGTAATTTCTAAATTTAATTGGTCCCCTGCTCTTGTTGATTGACGTAACATTATGCATTCAAGGGTTAAATTTATATATCCTCCTTGGATAGAGGGCTTTGGCCACCGCCATCTTGTCTATGACCAGGCCCGTATATAGAGAAAGCGATGCACCACCACCAAAAAGTGTTTATGTTTACAAAGAATTTCATCGACAGTCGGTGAGTCAGCTGTCAGTTCCTCAATTCGCAATATTGCAGCCAGCAAAATGTCAGAGAAACAAAGTACAATATTATTTGAATCTACCGTAAATTCGTTTTCATTACACCTACATTTCTTTCAGCACATTTTCCACAAAATCCATCTGCGCCCATGGGCCTACCTAATTACGAATATGCAAACCACGTAAGTAGTTTTAAGCCCGTCTTTTTGGAAGTCTTATGAAAACTGTGAACTCATGATGAAATGAATTATAGAGAGGACCGCCACCAACGTACGAGGAAAGCCAAAACAATCCTCATCGGCCGCCGCCAAACTACGCAACCGGAGCGCCGCGATTCGGTCAAACGTCGATGCCTCACTTTACCAATCAGCCGTTTCCTCCCGTGAACGGCGGAGCTCCTTTCAATCCCCCATATCAACAGCAGAGCCAGCATTACGGTGTTGTTTATCCGCCGGCTCAACAATATACCGGCATGCCTCAGGTTTGTATTGAAACCCGATGATTTCTTGTTCAAGTTTTCGATCAATATTCTAGACGGTAGAATTCGATGCAGCAGCAAGATTCAACGGAAAGGGCGGCGGATCAGTTACAATTCCACCTCCTCCACCAGGATGTATGCCGACGCCTGCACAATTGGCAGCGCTCCAAGGACAACCAGTAGGCATTTCAAAATTGTTTTTTCGGTTTTAGTGATTTTGATGGTTTTTCCTTTTTTTCAGGTCATTCTAAAGAAAAAGAAAAATTCGTTTTTCTAATTTAAAAAACACAACAAATTAATTTTTATACCTTCAGGTTCTTGGGCAGTGCCCTGCTCCTTTTCTTCCTTACACTTTCGAAGTGGAAATGCACACTTTTAACTAGATAGGTCGATTCGAGTAATTTAAAGCAATTTTTTTACAACACGGTTTTCATGTCTACCTTAGCTAATAATAATTCAAAAAGTCAGCAGTTGTATCTTCATAGTGTTTTGAAATTTGTAATCTTTCAAAAACTCCTGCCCTAACTAATCAGAAATTTTCATTTCAATTTTGAAAGTGTTAAGCCTAATACGTCAGCTGTTCGAGAGAAATAATATTTTAGTATGCAAAACCACAGATGTGTTAATTGTTATTGTTGCCTTCTCTTACGGTGATACATTCTTCAAATAATTCATAGTCTGTAAATTTCGAAATTAAGTTTGGTTCATAAATTTGTTGCGTTTTACAGTCGTAGGCTATAGCCAGTGTTTCTGTTCTTGTTTCATATTTTGTATTTTTGAAATAAAACTATAGATAAATTCAATTTCTTCAATAATTATAATCTCAAAATGGGTCGCATAATAAATTAGAATGACACGAATATCAGTTAATCCATTTTATTTACACAACTAAAGACAATTTTCAAGATATTAGATATTGGAAGTACAAGTGAATTATTATGTAAGACAGGAAAATTAAGACTTGGAGATGAAATGCGCGGGAACTGACTGGCATAAGACTTGAAAATGTAAGACACGAAAATTAAGACTTGGAGATGAAATGCGCGGGAACTGACTGACATAAGACTTGAAAATGTAAGACACGAAAATTAAGACTTGGAGATGAAATGCGCGGGAACTGACTGGCATAAGACTTGAAAATGTAAGACACGAAAATTAAGACTTGGAGATGAAATGCGCGGAAACTGACTGACATAAGACTTGAAAATGTAAGACACGAAAATTAAGACTTGGAGATGAAATGCGCGGGAACTGACTGACATAAGACTTGAAAATGTAAGACACGAAAATTAAGACTTGGAGATGAAATGCGCGGGAACTGACTGACATAAGACTTGACTTTATTCGAAGCACCTTATCCAAAGCACATAGCAAAAGCACTTTAATGTCCTCGTCCGTGATTTCTTTCCAGTTTTTGAGGTTTTTATTTGATTTCAAATTACATGCCTTAATATCTTCAAGTTGAAATTTAGTTCTTTGGGCCAGAAAACACAAAAAAAAATTAACTAATCGGCCAAAATATGGCATATCTTGGATTCACTAAATTAAATGCTGCTTCAAAACTATAAAAATTTCCACCTTAATCGAAACTTCGAAATGAAGTTAAGGACATAGGGTTGCAAATAAAAATACAAAATAAAATTGAAATACCGCGTTTGAACAAAAATCAACATTGCCGCATTTTCCATTGCATAAACCAATTTCCAGCTCAACAACTCTAAGAAATATTCAGTATATTAAGTTGAGATATGCTACGTTTTGTGCTAATTTGTTACATTTTATGTTAAAAAAAATTTGGGCGGCAGAGTAGTGTCTCGGGTAGAGATACTCGATACACACTAACACTTCTGTCCTAATAGAGTTTGGACAATGCTTTAATACCAACAGTTAAGACTGCGTTTAGAAGCACAAGAAGGCAACGTAAGAAATACGAAAATCAGCCAAACTTGAGTTTGACCGATTTCAAATGTACGGACACGAGCGAAAACTTGCGTTAAACTACAAGTTTTTGAATAGAATTCTCATTAAAACCGAAAATAAATATGACTTTCATAAATAACAATTCCATTTGATTGTGTTTACTTCATAAAAGAAAAAGAATTGAGAAAATTCAAATTTCGGGCGAAATTTCCCGCGCGATCGCTGTATATGCATTGTCCAAACTCTATTAGGACAGAAGTGTTAGTGTGTATCGAGTATCTTTAGTCTCGGGTAGGATGATAGACTATTATTTTATACAGAATGTGGTTAATTGGGTGTAGGTCTAACTGTTCTAGTTGCTGTATCCGTAACACCCCTTTGATAGCATCCGTTTTTATTTGGAGATGTATCGGAGGGATGTTTAGGAACATTTCCATTGCCGCCGTAAAACAGGTTTTCATTGCTCCTGTGATACCTTTGGGTTTTTTTGTAGCGTAAGCTGTGCTTTTTGTTGTAAAATTTGAGTCCATCGTTGATCCATATGTGACTATTGGAAGAATGATTGTTCTGTAACACCAGTAAATCATTTTAGGCTTTAACCCCCATTTTCTGTTAAATAAGCTTTTACAGGCCCAAAATAATTTTAGTGCTTTAAATACTAACGTAAATCTTTTCAATACTTTATAAATTTATCTTGTACGATGAATTTTTCTTCAAAATAAAAAATAAAACGACATAAATAAATAAATAAGTTTTATTATGTCGAATTTTTCTTCAGCAAAAATCCTTCGAATTAATAACACAAAACATATAATGTTTAATGTTACAAAACATTATAAAATTCCACAATCTGGTATCACTGATCTCACAATCCTAACATTAGTAACGAACGACTGCCTGCCCTTATCATGTGAAAACAACGAAACAAAAATAAACACATCATTTTCCCCGTAGACTTTGCTCAAAGGTAGAGTAGGAGTACTCCTTCTCGTTTTCGATTTGGAATGGTCGCGCTGATGGATGTATGTCGATAGATCAGAGTCGACATATTTCAAAGAGTCCATAAGCTTTATATCTTGCCCATAGATTAAAAAAATTTCGAATAAAAAATTACTAACTCTCAAATGAGCGATTTTGATTGGCTAAACTGAGACATATTTTACACGTGAATTGTTCGCATGCACTCTCTCCACTTTGTAAACTGTTTACGGATAATTAAGCTGTGCTTGCCAGTCTTTAAACTGTGTATGTATATTTAAACTGTGGTGTAGAATTTAAGTTGCACTGATGTATTCAAGTGTGTAGGTGTGTGAGATGATCCGCTGATCATAACAATTATTTTCCTTCGAAAGAGAATAGTTTACGATTACACTATTTGTACTAATGCGTAAAATTTTTTGCATGTCGCATTTTTAGCTATTTTTTATACCTATATTCTTGTTTTCGCCAGTTGAAAAATAGATTTGTTTTATTTGAAAATAAATGAGTGAGTTTCTCGTCATATGGTCACATTATAAGTTTAAGTAAATTGTACTGTAAAAAGTGTAATTTTTATGATAAATGTGAATTTAAGTTTGGCCCCTGAAGACAACAGAATGGTGGCTACTTTTGCAGGCAATGCAGTATTTACCGGAATTCGCATAATTTTCGACTGCGTTTAAGGGTTTCATGTAAACTTGCCCGCAGGGAAATCCATTAAAAAACTAACAATTGCTAATTAATTGCTTTCCCTATTGAGCATTTCACAACTATTTTATTCAACACAAAACAAAATAAAGCTGAATTTTTACAATTAAAACAAAACAACATGAAACATTGTAAAATATTTTTTTTATTTACACAACTTTCCACCCTAGGGCATTACATGCCGGTACCAATCGACTTTTAGTAAAAAAATAAAAACAAAACACCAAAAAAAGCAACGTACAGAAACGGTCGTACCGACAATTAAATCACAACAGAACAGGGAACAAAAAACAGCATTAAAAACTATAAAATTACAACAAATTACCGATATAAATAAAATCTAAAATGAGTAAGGATGAAGGCAATAACTGAATGAGAGCTTTCTAAAGTTAATTTTATTATCAAATTCCAATATCAAGTATCAAGTTCGGTTGAAACACCGTTATTTGGCTGATTAGCAGTGGTTTGTTGCTGCTGCTGTGCAGCAGTCCTTAAATTTGTGTAGAGAGGCATACCCATAAATTTGGGTACCTGTGCCGTCTGTGCCGCACTATAACCGGCGGTTGGCGTTAAACTTGGTTGTCGCGGTCGTAGCGGAATCGAATCGATTCTACCTTTCTGATACTGAAAATTTCCACGTCCTGCCGGATCCGGAAGAAAGCTGTTCGACTGATACCATGCGCGGTACGTGAAAAACCATGTCAGTATTGCTACAATTCCGCTCACCATTTTCTCAATCATGTTGTGATAGTAGAGCATCGTACACACCAGCATAACGTCCCACAAAACTTGCAGGGCGGACATTCCAATGAACAGAGTTCGAATGGCGGGCGTGTAGCGATCGTACAAATATTTCAAAGTCTCAATTTCACCGTCCGATAGATTTCGTAGCGGATTGTTGCTCGAAGTTTCCGATATACTCCGACTGTACTGTTCGTTTCGTAAATGCTCCTGAATCGTTTCCCACTTGATAATCGGCTTGGCCTCTTCGATCAGCACCAGACTCGAATAGATCAAAATGAATGCGTGGCCGGAAATATCGAAACCGTTCCAAAAGTATCCGGCTTTCAGGCACGTCGATTTCGTAACGAAATTCTTAACGTTGCACCGACCGTAAGCCATCTCGATGATATTAAAGAGCTTCGTCCACACGAACCAGAAGATCGTGGCGATCACAATGCGTGGCAAATGATGCTTCAAGAATTTCTTTTTATCGCCACAGCAAATCGTGTACGAAGTCATGAAAAGAAAGGGTCCGCTCAGGGCGAGCGTCCACGCCCAGCCCATCTTCACGAAATACACATTGAACAAATTATCGGATCGCGAAAAGTAGGTTTTCGGGAACGGGGCAAAATCGCCGATCAGCGAAATCAGAAAGAGGCTGCCCAGGTAAAGTGCTACTTTTAGATTCGTATCGAAGAAGATTGCTTTCTTGCAGACGTGCATCAGCATCATAACGAGGACTTCTTTGACCGAAGTCGGTTTGGTCGTTGGTCGGGTGCCGCGTGCATCAGCCTTCGTTGTTTCCGGTCCGCCCGGCCTGAAGTTCATGTTCGTCTGGCTGTGCAAAGGTCGTCGTTTCGTTGCCATTGTCGTCGAATTTTGTGTTTGTTTCGTCCACAATCACTTTCACCCGCAGCCGTAATTTCTTCGGTCGAAGCGGAACAAATCCCACCACGTTGAATTCTTTCGAGCAACAATTGGAAAAAAAGAAACCTCAATTTTAACCACACTCGTGCGACTTTCAGCGCTTCCAACGCGTGATTTTTAAACGATAATTTAATCTGTAACGAAACGTAGCGATTGCCGAGAGTGATTTATGTTAAGAATGTCGCATAATTAACCTTTTTATTTTAACATCTGATTTCGATATCTCTCGACCTTTTTTATCCACCACTGTTGAATTGTCATTGTTTGCTGTCAAATTGGGAAATTTAACGAAAATTTATTCGTAATTTTAGTTAGGGAAATTATGAATGAAAAATATTACTAAAATCAAAATTAATGAATTCATTAATTTGTTAATAAAATAAGTTAAATGAATAATGAAAAGAAAAAAACACTTCGCTACTTTTTTTTTCATAAGACAAACAACTTAACGAAATCACAAATCGATTCTCGATCCACTTTGGCTCGACTTCATTGCTTTCGATTTCGATTTGCATCTCCCTCTTCATTGGCGTTTGTGACAGCCGTACAGCGTGTCGTTGTCACTTTGCATTGGAAAATTGCGGATTTTGCGAAGAAGAAAGTGTAATTCGGCCTTTAAAAATGTACTCAAACGACGATTATACTGGTCAGGTAAGTAAGCCAAAAGAAGTAAGTTCAAGCGTTGCTAGTTTTAAGGGGAAAACTTTAGTTTAAAATTGTGATAACCTAACATTTTGTGTATGTGGTCATTTCGGTGCATATTCTTTGAGCTGTCATTTTGGTTTCCTCAGTGCTTCTCGATCCAATGGCTGCATTCTTCAGTTGTGGGTTTTTGGGGCTCAATTCGCCGCCTACTGATCATATCGCTCAGACGATCACCACTGTTTTTCTCTTCCGCCTGTTAAGGTATCTTTCTTTTAATTGTCCAGCATCTTCGCAAAAAAGAAAACAAGATTGTTTAGTACAGCGCTTTTAAGAAAACAAGGTGTTCGCCAGTCCAGATCTCAGTTCCGTATGTGCGCAGTCCCAATTATAGCATAAAACTTTTCGACAACGGAAGTGAACACAACCTGAATTCTTCCGTACAGAATATCCGTTTACCTTGAATTCTAAGTTTTAGAAAGGAAATTTGGCAAAAGTTTGTACAGTGAAATCGCTAATCCTAATAATTGATTGCTGGCTAGGTACAACTTCGTTATAAGGGCAAACCGAAAATTCACTAAGAAAAGTTCATGGTACTTATTATGTATAACGAACAATAAATAAACCAATTTCAAAGCGCGCTCGGCACTTTTTATACCGATTTTCCGCCCGGAAAATGACGGAAAATACGTTTTAAAAACTGATTTTTAAGTCAGCAATTTCGCCATTTTTCTCGGCAGAATCTCTTATAAATACACGATTTAAACCGGGAAACTGAATAACGAAAAAAACACTTATTGGATCGACCCGACACTATTATAAAATATTTTTAGCTCGTTATACATAGTGAGTTTTTTTTAGTGGATTTTGATTTTGCTCTTATAGCGAAAGTTATTCCGCTTGCTATGAATTAATGTAAAAAAATTGAAGCGAGGTCGCATGTACAGTATTGGACAAAACTAAAGCACCACTGCGAAATATCAGTTATCGTCTGATATTATCAGGAAAACTTGATGAAAAAAATTTGTTCTTAGTTTTTATTATTTATTTACATGTGTATTATAAAAAAACAACAATGACAATTCAGTCTTTTCAACAACAAAAAATAAAACAAAAATATTTCTCAGTACTCAAAAGTTGCCTGGACAAAACTAAAGCACCCCTCTTCTATACTCACTTTTTTCGTACCGCTACTGCCGAACAGTTAGCAGGATATAGTTATTGCATCAGAAATGTATTTGTCTGATATGAATCATTAAAATTTCATCATTACTTCAGCATTTGTGCAAAATTTCTGTCGTGAATAGTGGTGCGCATTCTGTTCTTTGTGTTAAGACATTAAGAGACTAAAAATGGCAAGAAACATGTACTGTAGTGAAATTAAACATAAAATTATATTTAATTATAAAAGTGGATTATCTCGAAATCATATTAGTAAAAGATATTCGATAAATCGGTCAATTATATCGCGACTAATAAAAAAAATATGAGGGGTCGCATATCTCCTGTACATTCTGGAGGAAGGCCTCGAAAAACAACACGAAGAGATGATTCTTTGATCAAAAAAAGGATTGAAGTTGAACCTACGGTCTCTTCTAATCAAATTAAAATTGATTTGAAGTTACCAGTATGTGCAAGGACAATTAGGAGAAGAGCTGAAGAAGCTGGTTTGCCGGCTTAAGGGGCTGCAAAAAAGCCTTTCATCTCAGAAAAGAACAGGAGGGCCAGGTTAAAGTTTGCCAAGGACCATTTAGACTGGACTATTCAAAAGTGGAGAACTGTATTATTTTCCGATGAATCGAAATTTAATTTAAAATATTCTGATGGAATAAAACATGTACGACGACCAAAAGGTCAAAGTATGGTATAATGGATCGTTTCGTATACGTTGACATTTTACAAAACACAATGCTGCCGTACGCTGAAGAGGAGATGCCACTAAAATGGAGATTTCAGCAAGACAATGATCCTAAGCATACCTCTAAGCTGTGCAAGACTTGGCTACAAACGAATAAGATAGAGAATCCAAAAGATTGGCCTGCGCAATTTCCTGATCTCAACCCGATTGAGAACATGTGGGAAATTGCTAAAAGGCGGATCAACAGGGAAAACTGCAGGACAAAACCGTTACTTTTCGAAGCTATTAAGACAGCGTGGGAGAATATTCCTGAAGAGTTCATTGATAATATAATATCTTCTATGCCAAAAAGATGTGCTGCTGTTATTACAAATAAAGGACGGGAAGAAATATTAAAACTACCCAACATTTGGTATAAATTCTGATCGTCAGCTAGAGGGTGCTTTAGTTTTGTCCAGGCAACTTTTGAGTACTGAGAAATATTTTTGTTTTATTTTTTGTTGTTGAAAAGACTGAATTGTCATTGTTATGTTTTTTTACAATACACATGTAAATAAATAATAAAAACTAAGAACAAATTTTTTTCATCAAGCTTTCCTGATAATATCAGAGGATAACTGATATTTCGCAAAGGGGTGCTTTATTTTTTTCCAATACTGTATGTATTGGGTGTATAAATGGAAAAAAGACCTGTTTTTCTTTAAAATCGAGCCTTTATTGTGCGAAAATGGTTATATAATTATTTTTCAAAATATTGTCCATCGCTAGCCACAACTTTTTACCAAATTTCTGGCGGAATAGGAATTCCGCGACGATAAAACTGCTCTTCTTTTGAGTCGATCTACGAACCGATCCAGTTTTTGGATTCTTCATAAGACTGGAAGTGCTGCTCAGCCAGGGCCTGTATCATCGATCGGAATAGGTTGTATTCGAAAGGAACGATATCTGGAGAATAAGGCGTGGAATAACTTCGTTATGAGGCATTCTTAAAATCCACTAAAAAAAAACTGTCATCCGGAGTATGTGAAAACGTCAAGAAGCCCGAACGTTTCTCTATTTTCGTATTATTTTTAAAATTTTTGCCATCTGGAAGGCTGAAAATACTTAATAGTGTCGAGTAGATCCACTAAGTTAATTTTTTCTGTCCAAATCAATCCCGCCGAGAAAAATGGCGAAATCGCTGTTTTGGAAGCTAAAAAATCAGTTTTTAAAACGCAATTTTCTTCATTTTCCATGTGGAAAACCCCGAAAAAATATGCCATCCGCGCCTTCAAATTTCTTCATTTATTGTTGGTTGTACATAATAAGTTCCGTAAACTTTTTTTTTGGTTTATTTTAAGATTGCCCTCATAACGAAATTATTTCTTTGGCGTGTGGGGTAGGACGTCCCATTTCAGTGTTTCCAGGTAGGTTTTCACAACCTAAGCAAGATGTGCCCGAGCCTTGTCTCTGCTCGAATTGCGGCCGTTTCTCTTTCAATGCTCGACTCAAACGCATTAGTTATGTTTGGTAGCGATCTCCCGATCTCATAATACGCCAAGATGGTCCCACCACATATCGCAGCATGATTTTCGAACCTTGGATGTTGATGCATGTCCGCGGTCCCTACGATTTGTTTCTTTTTGGATTATCGTAGGATTCACTTCTCATCGCCAGTGACAATGCAATGTAAAAAAGCCTTCCATTTTTGCAATTTTCATGAATCATTCCAAAGGCTTTCAAACGATGTGAAATGGACAGTTGAGTCACGCTCAATGAAACCGCAAGTTCTTGTTGCATTTGGCATGTATTTTCGTCTAGTAATGCCTCGAATTCTGCGTCTTCAAACCTTTTCACCGGTCAACGTTGAAACCATATGCGACATATTCTTTCACTAATAGCAGCCTCACCATTAGAGATGGTATGCTATTTCACATACCTGCGATTTTTTCACTGCTACTTGAAAAGAGCAATCGCACATTGCGATTCAAAATTTAAAAGAGCTGCGATTAGAAGAGCAGAGCAAATGCATACTGCTTACGTTCTATCACCAATAAAATTGCCGCAATGATCATCGCTACAAATTCCAGAGTTTTTGTTCGCACTCGCATATTAGTCCCGCAACTCACGCATTCCACATCGATCGCTAAGCAAATTATAATTTTCCTACATCTATCAATCAGGCAAGACTCAATCTCATAGCTCAGCATAGTGAACACTTTCCCCATTTCCCCCTGGGAATGAAAAGATTTTCTTTTACTATCCAATGTACGAAAAAACGATCGAGCGCAATCGAGTCAGGATGGCAAAAAAGTCAATAGCATTTCATATACACAATCCAGACAAAAAAAACATCACCCAGTCATCGATCGCATGGCATATATACAACCGCATCGCATATATACAAATACAAGCCAAAGAACAAAAAAAAAACAACCGGTCATAGAAAACCAAAACAAAAGGTTTTCTTTTTTCACACGACAAAAAAGTCAATCGCATTTCATATACACAAGCCAGACAAAAAAAACACCACCCAGTCATCGATCGCATGGCATATATACAACCGCATCGCATATATACAAATACAAGCCAAATAACAAAAAAAAAACAACCGGTCGTAGAAAACCAAAACAAAAGACCCTTTTGTTTTGGTTTTGTTTACACGACACTACCTCACACACAAACAATGAACAACGTAAAGCTCTTATCAGATCCCGAAACGAAACCCATGGAAGTCGATTTTTACCCAAACGTCGTTATTCCGATTGCTCTCGATTGCTCTTTCGTTGCTGTTATATCGCTTGAACGTTGTTATTCCGATTGCTCTCGATTGCTCTTTCGTTGCTGTTATATCGCTTGAACGTTATTATTCCGATTGCTCTCGATTGCTCTTTCGTTGCTGTTATATCGCTTGAACGTTGTTATTCCGATTGCTCTCGATTGCTCTTTCGTTGCTGTTATATCGCTTGCGATCAGCGATACATCAGCTCTGTGATATTAAACGAGCAGTGTCTGCTCTCAGTGATGTTGCTTTAGACTAATGAATGAATGAATGTAGATGAAACGATTGCGATTTGATGAAGAATTTGCTTAGCGATATTTTGATCGGTGGGTGGGATCTGATCTGATAGGTGAGGTGTGGAACGTCCGATGATAAGGAATTTGTTTAGCGATATTTTGATCGGTGAGATCTGATCTGATAGGTTAGGTGTGGAACGTCCGATGATAAGGAATTTGTTTAGCGATATTTTGATCGGTGAGATCTGATCTGATAGGTTAGGTGTGGAACGTCCGATGATAAGGGATTTGTTTAGCGATATTTTGATCGATGAGATCTGATCTGATAGGTGAGGTGTGGAACGTCCGATGACAAGGGATTTGTTTAGCGATATTTTGATCGGTGGGATCTGATCTGATAGGTGAGGTGTGGAACGTCCGATGATAAGGGATTTGTTTAGCGATATTTTGATCGGTGGGATCTGATCTGATAGGTGAGGTGTGGAACGTCCGATGATAAGGGATTTGTTTAGCGATATTTTGATCGGTGGGATCTGATCTGATAGGTGAGGTGTGGAACGTCCGATGATAAGGGATTTGTTTAGCGATATTTTGATCGGTGAGATCTGATCTGATAGGTGAGGTGTGGAACGTCCGAAGTGGTCAATGATGCGCTTTGCTAGAGTTTTTTTGGCGGTTTTTGTTCTGAGTTTCGATCTGGTCGGTTGGTAGGACATGTTGCGGCTATCGCAAGTTTCGCCGATTTATGTTGCAGTCCACCATGTCGATAAGAGCTTTACGTTCTTCATGATGAAATTGCTTGTGTGAGGTAATGTGTGAAAAAAGTAAACAGTAGACCCTTTTGGTTTGGTTTTCTATGACCGGGTGTTTTTTTTTTATTTGACTTGTATATATGCGATGCGATCGATGACCGGGTGTTTTTTTTATTTGGCTTGTGTATATGAAATGCGATTGACATTTTTGCCATCCTGACTCCATTGCGCTCGATCGTTTTTTCGTACATTGGATAGTAAAAGAAAACCTTTTCATTCCCAGGAGGAAATGGGGGAAGTGTTCACTATGCGCACTGAGCTGGTGGTACTGAGAGATTGGGTCTGCCTGATTGTTAGATGCAGGATTTCGCAGAAAATTACTATTTTGTCTCTTTTTTTTTAATTGCGCACTACCATGGATAATAGAGGTGGAAAAATCACTGCTATTGGAAGAGCTGCTCTTTTTCACAGATATTGAAAAAGAGCAATCGCAGTGGATCACTGCGATTGGAAAAGAGCAGATTTTGCCATCCCTACTCACCATAAGTTTCTACAAACGTTCGACGCGCCTCACTCGCACATGTTTTTTAAATCGAAGATAAAAAGCGAAACTTTCCGCAAATTACGCTTATTTGGCTCAAACTTCGACATAATCGTGCACAAAAAAGTATATGACGCCGATAAAAGTTCACAAATCTAATGATGAGAAGTTGTTGACATGTGCCTAACCTTACCCCATGAGGTTTCTGATCCGTCATTTTTGACCAGCATTTACTGCTGGCTCCATCTGTTGGGAAACTGCAGTTTTCCATTTATACTCCCGAAACCTTGTAGATGGTTCGAGTAGCTGGGTGGTAAGGCGTAAATTTTTTTTTTTTGCATTTTCGAAGAAGGCTTAGCCCTTTGGAGGCGTATCAGAATTATGCCACCTCCACTCGAGATAGCTATTTATCTTTACGCGTAAAAGGATAAAATCTTGGTGACATTAGAAAACAACGCTAGATAGACGACAGGACTGTGTCTTAGAATCGTTTGAACTCTTCACTTCCTGCCCCAAGAATCTACTATACTCTCTACAATACTGCACAATTACAAAAAGGATTTAAAATACATCTCATAGAATGTACAATGATTTAACCGCACATTATATTCAAATTTATAATTCGTAGGATAGAAAAAAAACAAAAGTCTATTGCAGTTCTTTGTAAATTTATAAATAAATACAAGGAACTTAAATAGGCTCACAAATTGCGCAACCAAAGAAAAGAGTTCAATATTTTTCAAATTGTAAATTTCATAACCAACTTTATTCTAGGACTACTACGATGACTACGGTCACACTGGCGATCCACACTTGGACATGGAGTACGAACGTGCATACTACTCGAATCGGATGCCCGAGACCGTGAAAACTTTCATTATTAATTTCCGGGCTGCAATCAACGATGGTGTTCTGTTCGATATTCAGAACATGTACGAAAACACATTTCCGCAATTGAGCGATCATCATTTCGATAAATCGGCATGGCCCGATGAGACTGAAGTCGGTCCTCTGGTCGAAAACGATAAAGTTTTCATGATTCTCTACAAAGAGTTGTACTATCGGCACATTCATGCACGCATTCCGGGCGGCCCGAAACTCGAACAGCGAATCAATTCGTTCTTCAACTATTGCGATTTTTTCAATTTGATTTTATCGTCGCCCAATCCCGTTCTGTTGGAATTGCCCGATATCTGGCTGTGGGAACTTGTAGATGAGTTCGTCTATCAATTCCAAAATTTCGCACAATATCGTGCTCGGTTAACCGACAAAACCAAGGAAGAGATGGATCAGTTGTTGAACAATAACAGCAATGTTTGGAATATTTTATGTATTTTGAATGTATTGCATTCGTTGGTTGACATCTCCAATATTAAGAAGCAGCTTGAAGTCGAAACGGCCGGTGGTGATCCACAAACCGTAGCCGGTGAGTTTGGTAGTCAGTCGTTGTATAAAATGTTGGGATACTTTTCGCTCGTTAGTTTACTTCGTGTGCATTCGTTGCTGGGCGATTATTATCAGGCTATTAAAGTTCTCGAACCAATCGAAATTCACAAGAAGTCTCAGTATTCGCACATCCCAGCCTGTCAAATCTCGACTTCGTACTACGTGGGATTCGCGTACATGATGATGCGTCGTTATGCCGATGCTATTCGCACATTCTCGTCGATTCTACTGTACATTCAACGAACCAAGCAATTGTACAGTGCTCGATCGTATCAAAATGATCAGATCAACAAACAAACCGATCAGATGTATCATCTTCTGGCCATTTGTCTTGTTCTTCATCCGCAATGCATCGACGAATCGATTCAACAGGTTTTGCGCGACAAAAACTATCACGACAACATGTGCAAAATGCAGTGCGGCGATTTGGAAGCTTTCAAGAATTTCTATATATTTGCTTGTCCGAAATTCGTTAGTCCGTGTCCGCCATCGAGTGATGCCCCGTTCGAGGATTATGTCAAAGAATCGATGGAACATCAGCTGCAAGTTTTCATGGACGAGGTTCGCCAACAGAAAGAATTGCCGACGATCCGTTCGTATTTGAAATTGTACACAACTTTGCCGCTTAGCAAGTTGGCTGCATTTATGGATCAGAGCACTAATGATGTCGATGCTCGCGAACTTACCAACTTGATGATCCATCTTTTATGCTTTAAACATAAAATGAAGAATATCGTGTGGACTAAAGGATCGAGTGGTCTGGAAGGGAAATTCCAATCCGGCTCAGAGGTATTATTTACGATTTTCATAATTGTGTTATTATTTTTTTTATAATTGATTTAATTTCAGTTGGACTTTTATATTGATAATGACATGATCCACATTGCTGACACAAAAGTTGCTCATCGTTATGGCGACTTCTTTATTCGGAAAATAGTGAAATTCGATGACTTGAATCGACGATTACACAACATTAACATCAAGTAGATCGTCGTCTACTCGGCCAGAATAAAATAATTAATGATCTTTGAATGTATTTGGAATTTGAAAAATAATGCCCCCTTTTTTAGGTCGCAATAAACTCTACTATTGCGATTGTAAATTGTTTGTTTCGTTTTTTTTTTCTGTTAAGGGTATAGAGGTAAATGACAGAAAGTTCTTTACATAAGGCAAGATCCTGATCATCGGCATTAGTTGTCGCCAGTACTTATCTATCAATCATGCCTCCTCTTCAACTGCTTGCTTCCATGTGTCGACCAACCCGAGCTTGTTTGGAAAAGTTTTGCGTAGCCAATGCCAGTTTCGCCTTTGAATCTCAATGCCTATATTACTGCCTTTGGTTGTACGCAAAAGCTCGTTGATGAATAATAGATCCAAATCCTAAAAAAGTCATTAATGTATCATTTTTTTATTCGTTGACCAGTCCGAAAATGATACTTCAATGAATCGTACTAAAAAACCATAATTAGTGCGATGCTTTGGGACGTTATTTCTCAAGGAACGATACGGAACGTTGAAATTAATCGAAGACCACAATTGGTCAGAGTCCATATCTCCAGTTAAAAGTTTAAAAGCGAAAACTGTTTTCCAAGGAGTCAGTCCAATGAAAGAAGGTTCAAGCGATCATCAAAATCAAAAGTACCGATAATTTGTAAGTAAAATTACTCTGGGGAAAAGAAAAATTTTTTTGGTAAGCAGGTAGGACTGTCCTTAATTATTATCCCAAAAATTAGCGCGGTCTGTTAATCAGTTTGTTTACAGCAGCTGGTGGAATGGGTACACCTCAGTAATCCACGGCGATTTGTGTTTTATGTCCTCGATCGACTGAAAACGGGTTCCACGAAGCGGTAATTTCAGTTTCGAGGATAGGAAAAAGTCACACGGGGCCAAATCCGGTGAATTGATGCAATTTGTTGTGTTTTGGCCTTAAATTCAGTTACAATTGCGGCTCAATGCGATGGCGCATTTTCATCGTGGAAAATCCATGAATTCTTCCATAATTCCGGCCATTTTTTACGGATTTGCTCACGAACGCCGGAATATGGTCAAATAGTACTTCTTATTGACCGTCTGTCCCTCCGGAACGAATTCATGATGGATCAAACCTTGAATATCGAAAAAAAAACAATGGGCATCGCCTTCTTTTTGAGCAGCTTTAGCGTGGTTTTTTCGGTTTCGGCACATTTTTTTCCTCTATCTCGTCGATTTTTGATAGGTTTGCATGTCAAACTCATAAGCCCATGTCTCATCACCAGTTTTTATGCGCTCCATGAATGTGGGATCGGAATTCGCACAATCAAGCATGTTCAAAGTGATCTGTTCACGTTACTTTTTTTTAAAGAAAATTCAGCTTTATTGGAGAGTCGAGAAAGGACGCGTTTTATGGTTAAAGTATCAACCAAAATCAAACGAACTGGCTCGCAATAGATGTCGAGCTCTCCTGCTATCTCCCTAACACTGGTATGACGATTTTCGAGCACCATTTCCTTCACTTTTTGAATGTTTTCGTCAGTTGAAGAGGCTGGAGGTCGTTCAGAACGAGGCATCTCTTCAAGGATCTCTCGACCGTCCTTAACGGAAAACTGTCGAATAGTGTATGCCCAGTTTCTCTGCAATGTCCCTTACAGTTTTGCGTGAGTCAGACTCCACTAGTAAACGCAGCTCGTCGTTGTCTATCGATGGTCCTGGGTGACCACATGGCTAACTTTGAAGGGTCATATCTCCTGACCGGAATTTTTCGAGCCATCGCTGTGTGGTTCGTTCGCTTACTGTGTCAACTCCAAATGCCCTGTTGATGTTTTTGGTTGCCTCCCTTGCGTTGCGGCCAAGTTTGAACTCGTAAAGAAAAAGTAACCGTTTTTGAATCGATTCCATGTTTTTTTTTTCTTTATTTTCTCTCCGATCTCTATGAAGTCCAAAACTAAAATTATACCATGACCAAATCTAGGAGTATTTATACTTCAATATTCATTACTACCAGAGCCACCTGGAGGCAGTTTAAGACATGAAAATCGTAACTAACTTCACTACATCGCGAAAGTCGCCATTTCATCTGCAACAATCTAATACTTGGCTTAAAATCTTCGATTTGAATATTTTCCGCTCTGTGCTGGAAACTGGTGTCCGAACTCTAATAAGAGAGGACCCGTTCCTAAACAATGACTCTAGTACGAGTCAATCGGATCGATACACACCGCCCACTGTCATCATTAGAACCTCTCCCACCGGTTCATCTTCATAATTTTTAACAAATTACCAGGGAGATTATACACGAAGCATGTTTAAATTCAAATCGCAATTTTTATAAATATATTACGTTTTTTTTATTTGTTAAATTGCCGTCAACCGCTTTAATCATACGCTCAACTGTGATGATGTCAGAAACTCTACATTAAAATTAAAAAACAAAATCGATTCCAATAAAACTAAGAATGAGGTAAGCTTAATCCTATCCACAGTACGAACAGTCAGTCTCTTGTAAAACATAAGTTCGAAATATTTGTTTCAAGAATTTTCTCTCGTCGTGTCGTACTTGAAAATCTCGTCGTGAAGAAAATCGGGTGGATCGTAGCCACCCGTATCACAGAAGTAACTTAGCGGAGTCGATACGCGTTCCAAGATCAATTCGTTGCCGGCGAGATCATCCACTGTGGCACTATTGTTGGTAAATCCACCGTTCATCACCACCTTCCGAAAGAATGAGCAACGCCGGCGACCGTAAATCGGAATCTCCGAATCGTACGGCGGACTCAGAATATCGAAAAATGCCGAAACTCCTCCCAGAGCCGTGATTTCGTGGTAATTGCGTTCGATCGGGGCCAACACTGCCGACTCAGAACTTACGTTCATAATTCGCGACTCCTCGGCAACGACTTGAATTTCTTTGGCATTTTTCACGTAAGTTATGCACTGGTCATTTGGTTGGGTGGATCTCGTGAAGCTTTGCACGCGCAGCGAACCGGACAGGGTTTTCAGAATTCCGTGCATCATTGGATGATCGTGTAGCGGCATTGTGTAGTCACCGCGCAATATGAAAACGCTCATAGTGACATCCGCGTTCTGAAAAATGTGAACAAACGTGCAGGGTGCTTTGTTGGGCGTCGCAAAGGACTCTTCCGAGAGCAGGTTGAGATCGAGGTTGAGGTCGCGAGCGCTTAGCTGATCGACTAATCGCTTCAGCGTTTGAAAGTTTATTTTGAAGGCTGCTACATTCTTGCGATCGAATGTGGTTAATGCTTGACGAAGCACAGAGGAAAATAATTGAGACATTTCGCAGTTTCTAGACCACCTTGAGAATAGAAAATTTCTTTGAGATATTACTCGGATTATTAGTGTTATGATTAAAATTACCACAAAGTCCGTAACTGCGTTTTGACCGAATACTTCTGATTCACGACGTCACACACCGTTTTGATTGGTGAAATTTTTTTTTTTGCACTAGACTAACTGTCAAAGATATTCACAATGCAACGTAGTCTTTACGTTAAGCGGTGGCGCTGTCAGTTGAATTTGAAATATTTGAACTTGTATGACTTAGAGATACTCGATACACACTAACACTTCTGTCCTAATAGAGTTTGGACAATGCCCTTATACCAACAGTTAAGACTGCGTTTAGAAGCACAAGAAGGCAACATAAGAAATACGAAATTCGGCCAAACTTGAGTTTGGCCGATTTCAAATTTACGGATACGAGCGAAAACTTGCGTTAAACTACAAGTTTTTGAATGGAATTCTCATTAAAACCGAAAATGAATATGAATTTCATAAATAACAATTCAATTTGATTGTGTTTACTTGATAAAAGAAAAAGAATTGAGAAAATTCAAATTTCGGACGAAATTTCCCGCGCAATCGGGGTACACCCCATGTCCAAACTCTATTAGGACAGAAGTGTTAGTGTGTATCGAGTATCTCTAGTATGACTGAGCAACTCGGTATAGGAGTCCGGCACATTGCTATATTAGTACTAAAACAGCATGTTCTAAAAAATTTAGTACAAAAACAGTATGTTCGAAAGATCAAAATAATAATAAGAGTTCATACAATCTCGGCATTGCGCCGGATTTTACCTAAACCAGGTACAAGTACTGCAGTTTTAGGCTCAGATGAGTCGATGAGTGTCCGTCGATGAGATCCAGAATGAAAGATTACTGGCTTCCAAAAAAAATCATACAAAGAAAAAAAAAAAAAAAAAAGAGTATTAATTGAAATTACATAAATAATAATAGTAGACAAAGAGTAATTAATATAATAATAAGTATTTAATGAAAAATTAAATAACTAAAAGCATTAAATAATAAATAGCTATAATAATAGAAATAAATTTTTCTCTTTTTCTTTTTTTTTTTTTTTCTGTCTTATCTTTTTCTTTCATTGTTTTTTTTTTTTTTTATCCCTTTTGTATATAGAAACAGTGATTGTTTCCCAGACAGCCGCGTGCTGGCATAAGGGAAACGGATCGTGGTTTTTTAGATCATTCGCGGGTTGTAATAGGTAGATATTTGTTTGTTTCGTAGGTTCTATGTGTTTTTTATGTATTTTTTTGCTGCAATCTTGAAGCATCTGATATCCTTCGCTTGTCGAATTTCGTTTGGCAAGGAGTTGTAGTACAGTATAGATTCATAAATGGGATCCTTTCTTATTCTATTTGTCCTACAGGTTCTGTTTCTTATCGCACTAGCATTTCTTGTATTATAGTTGTGAATATCCTTACTGTACGTAATTAGTATTGATGATTTTAATCCTTGGTTTATTATATTGTACATTAATTTTGACCGCTCAAGATTTAAGGTTTGTTGTAGATTTAGATAGGTGTAGTTTTCATATAGGTCAGTCGATGGAGTCAGATGTGGTAAATTATATACTGCTTTAATGCTTTTGTTCATGAGTCTTGATATTCTCTCTTGGTTATACATAGATGTTTGGCTCCATATTATAAGACCATATGTTATGTTTGAAAGTATAAACGCGTTGTACAAAATTTCTTTTATTGGTGTAGGTAGGAAGTAATTCCGTCGTAATAATCCTGTGATGGGTGCTATTTTCTTGCGGATGTTAATAATGTGTTGAGACCATGATAGGTTTTCATCGATCGTTAGTCCTAGATACTTGACTTGTTTTGTTCTACACAATTCAATTCCATCTATGTTAATTTTTGGATCAATATAAGCTTTATTTCTTTGCTTGAATATCATGAAGCTGGTCTTCCCTGCATTTAATGTTAACCTGTTGCCCAACAACCAATTCTTAAATAGCTTGAGGTCCGCGTTGATCAATGTTTCCAATTCCTGCTGACTTCTTCCTCTGTAAAGCAGTAGTGTGTCATCCGCGTATACTATATATTTAGCTCGAAGACCTATGTGCTGCAAATTATGTATATAAAGTAGATAGAGAGTGGGGCCCAGGATTGAACCCTGAGGAATTCCGATATTAATTGGTTTTGAATCGCTGAGTTTATCTAGGTTTCTTGTAATGTAAGTGCGCCCTAGGAGATAGTTTTTTATTAAATCATTAATTTTTCCTCTTAAGCCGATTTCATTTAGACCTTGGAGCAGTATTTCGTGATCTACAGTGTCAAATGCCTTTTTTAAATCTATGAAGACTGATGCTACATAGCAGCCTTTGTTCAGGCCATCATTTATAAATTGCATCGCATCCATCAATGCTGCTGTAGTGTTGCTCTTTTCTTGAAATCCATACTGGTTTCTGTCAAATCCCATATTTTTGTTTATAAAGTTTGAGATTCTTTTGCTGATGACTTTTTCAAAGATTTTGCTAATGGAGCTTATCAAGGCAATCGGTCTGTAATTGTTTGGATCTGAGATAGATCCACTTTTGAATACTGGAGTAATCAGTGATGTTTTTAAGCATGAAGGGAATGTGCCATCCGCCAAATGTGCGTTAATCGCTTTGGATAGTGGGGCGGATATAATCGTTGATAGTGTTTTTAGGTCGTTTGTTGTAATTCCATCAATCCCTGGTGCTATGCTGGATTTTAGTTCAGCAATTAATCTATTTATTTCTTTACTACATGTGGGGTACAGATACATGGTAATTTTTGACACAGGAGAGACATATTTGGGATAATGCTCTCCGTTAAGATTTTTTAGCTCTTTCGCAAGGTTTTCTCCTATTGAGACGAAGTGATCGTTAAGCAGATTCCCAATTACTGCTTGATCTGTCGTTGTCCCTGTTTGCGTGTTTAATTCATGGATTCCTGATTTATTTTGACCGCTACCTTTTTGACCGAGAGTCTCCTTTATCAGAGTCCAAAGTTTCCGAGGATTACCCGCTGTTGTTGCGTACCGGGTATTATAATATTTCTCTTTGGTTCCCCGTATCAGTTTGGTCGTTTCATTCTTAATTCTAATGTATTCTGATCTCAACGTTTGATTGGTTGGTTCTTTCAGCATCTTTTTGTATGTTTTACGCTTTTTATCAATTTGGGTTAGAACATCATTCGTTATCCATATAGAGCTGCGCGTTCTCATGGTTTTCTCTCTGGTTGCCTTTTTCTTCGCTTCTGATATGGTGTTGATAATTGTTTTTATTGATATATTATCTGCTTTGTTAAAAATCAGCTTCGCCTCACTCTTAAAGGTTTCCAAGTCTAGTATTTTAATGGTTTTTCTCTCCATCTTAACCTTCTCAATTTTGGTGCGCTTTAAACTCAGCGTCAGTACTTTATGGTCAAGTTCCGGCCAGTCATCATATTTTATTTTGAAAGAATTAGTATTCTGTGGGATGTTTGTGGAGACATGGTCTAGTAATGAGTGTGTTTGTGTAGTGCATCTCGTCGAGGAGTCTCGATTTAGAATCTCAACGTTGTTGGTTTTCAACATTTCCTGGTAGTTCTGTGAAGTCTGATTCTCTTTTAGTATGTCGATATTGATGTCTGCCACTGATAAAATCTTCGGGTATTTTGAATAAATTGCGTCCAAGTATTCAATAAAAGGATCTTTTGGGGCCGATGGTGGATTATAAAAAGTCGCTATTGTTAATGAGGAATCTTTATTTTTTAATTCGACTATTATTGTGTGGTATACATCGTCAATTAGAACAGTTCGAAATTTTATATCATTCCTAAAGTAAATTGCAGTGCTTCCTCCTTGACCAGCGTCGCGACAGTTATGTACTGCGCTGAACCCCCTTAGGTTGAAATATTGCTGTTCTGCGCTGAATAACCACGTTTCAGCAAATATTAAGACTTGGACGTCCGGGTTTTGCAATAGGTGTGCTTCTAGCTCTGACATTTTATTTCTAATACTTCGTAGGTTGGCATATAATATTTTCAAAGATGTATCCATGTTCATAATTTTATGCAAAAATAGTCTGTTTTGTTTTGCACTGCCTTCACACCTTTTTCGTATTCTGGACAGCTTTCGCTGTCTGCACTGTGGTGACAGTTATCTAGCCTTTTCGAGGAACTGCTGCATTTGACATACTGTTGATCGCAGTTTAGAGTTCTATGCGATCCTGAACATCTCGCACAGATATCGTGTACTTGGGTACAATTCTTAGAGGAGTGACCGTATTTTTGGCACTTGAAACACCGCAGTAGATTAAAGTCTTCTTTGCAATAATGACTACTAAAGTCTATATTTATATGCTTATTTAATAAACGTTTATATAGACATCCATTTACTTCCACAAATGTAATTTTTTTTTTGTTTTTGCGCTCGTTTTAGTATGGACTATTTTGATTGCCGAAGTCGGATCTATGTCGTGATTAAGGGACTTAATCTGTATCAATAGTTCTTCACTGGAGTACTCTTTTTCGAGGCCGTAAATTACTAAACGTGGGGTTCTCTGCTTGGTAGGTTCGACAATGCAGGCATGTCCCAGTTTTGCTTCCATTTCCTTCAGGAGAATCTCATTATTAATTTTGGTATCAGTCTTTATTAAGATTGCTCCACCAGGCAGTGGCTTCTTAAAAACAATTGGAGTTTTCAAGCTGGAAGGTCTTATCTCCTTCTTGATCAGAGACATAGTGCAGTCAGTGTTAATGAAAATAGATGTAGACTGTGTAGTCATTGTGACATATTCCAGTAGGGAGTGGAATCATTGCCGCGCCGATGGTTCTTACCATGAAGCTATTACAGCTACTTCCTGTCGTAAAACATATGTAGATTACTTTAACATTGCAATGTCATAGGCAAGCATTCGTTTTTGCTACTTTCTGCATTACAAAGTATCGACATTGGAATCTAGGGAAACGAATGAATAATGTAATGATTAGAAAAAAATCGACAATATAATGGTCGCGATAATATCTATGGTGGAATGGTTACAAAAGAATAGAAAGCAAATTAATCTTTGAAAAGGTATTCTAATATTGAGGGAGCGATTCATTTTGAATTAATAATGAAAATTGTGATGAAATTGGATCCTGCTTTTGATATGAATTCAGTATTTTAAATTCTGTTGCTATAATTTAACTAATTCTGTTGCTGGAAAAATACGACTTAAGATTTTTTTTTCTCGCAATGAACAACTTGTAAAATTTTACGGGAATATTAGAAAGCAAACGGGTTATGATATTAATAATGTTTTCTATTATTAATCTTTCGTTTTGTGCGCGGCACGTTTTGAAGATGATCATTTATTTTATGCTCAATCTCCTCACATTACCTTGCAATGCATATCAAAGCCCCTAAATAAACTGCTACTTTATGTAATGCCTTCACATTACTTCAGAATGCATTGCAAATTTCTTAGGTTGATTTGAATAATTTCTCAATTTGAACCATTCGACAGTTTTTGATGTCACGTACGTAGAAAATGGACGAGACTTTTTTAAATTTCACTCCAAACAAACGACTCTACTGTCCCACGAAGTAACTATAATCATGTATGGCAAAAATCAAATTCATACGTGAAAGAAGACTTGCTCGTGTATGGGCAGCTTAAGACAATATCAAGAACCTATCCATCAGGCAGCACCATTCTGCCAGCCTCGAAACAATGCTTTCTACATCTCAAGCTGGGCAGAACTGACGTAGCGGCCATCTTGAATGACTCCAGTGGGTATGACGTCATGGATTTTTCCATTTCACAAGACCACCTGTATTATTTTTCTACAAACTTGTCGTAAAAATACGTTTTTGCCGAAAACAAAAAAAGAGCATAATTAGTTCAAATTAAGCACGAAAATATTACGCGAGTGCACACTTTTTCGTAATAACTAAAATTCTACAATTTTCTGTGTGAAAATTAACCGGAGAACTCTGCACAATATGAGTGACAGATTTTCTGCGGTGTGAGAAGCCGAGATTTAACTTTGATCGCACTTTTCTCAATTAAAAATCCATTGCACTAATATCAACGTGTCATAATTACATGCCGAGCACTATCAATAAAGTACCTTAGAAAGCTGAACTATCTTTAACACTGCATTTAAGAATAAACGCGATTCTTACGAAGCCCGCCGTGTCTGCTCCATACAAAAGCGCTCGAATTTGTATGGAACTGTCATGTGTGTTATGACTCCAACGTTTTGTTGTTGGATTCAGTTACTCGGCTTTCTACTATAGAAGGCATTGCTCGAAATGATTCTGACATTTCTTTGTGCCGGGGCCACGTAGTTGTAAACTTCCGTAACACATTCCGATTAAAAAGCCGCTAAGAAAGTAAACTTGCACGTCAAATTGTTTTTCGAAAATCACTAATGACTCTCTTTACAGAATGGAATCGATGAATCGTTACGTTTCGCCCGTAAATCCGGCCGTTTTCCCGCATTTGGCGACAGTCCTGCTGGCGATCGGGACTTTTTTCACTGCCTGGTTCTTCGTGTTCGAAGTGTCGAGGCCGAAAGTAAGCACCCGGGAAACTACTATTTTCAAGGAGCTTCTGATCAGTTTGTTTGCCGCAATCTTCCTCGGCTTCGGAGTTCTCTTTCTGTTGCTCTCGGTCGGAATATACGTTTAGTGCTGCCGTGTGATTTTAGGTTAATCCACCCTCAACCAAAAAGAACAATTTGGGCTGTGGCTGTCCGGTGGAGCATCGTTTTTTCTCTTGAAATTCCTACGTATTTTGTTATTTTAGTGTAAATATGGTTGCGACCGACTACACAGCCACATTCCGCCCCCATCAGCCAGAATTTCAAACACAAACAACTCGAGAAACAAAAGTTCGGTGGAATGAATTTTCAATCAGCTTTTATTTTAATTATAATTACATTTCTCTGCTCTAAATAAAATGAAAAAATTAATATAATTACGTTTAATATTTAATATAATTATAAAAATAGCCTTCAACTTGAGAGAAAACATGACACTTTCTTATTTAAAAAAAAAAAGAACCAAAACAAAATTTCATAATCAGGAGATTTTCCCGGGATGGCGTTCGTTGCTTTACAAAAAAATTCTCGGGGCATTCGCATAATCTTACATAATTTTGTGTTTTCACATATATATATTTTTAACAGTACTCTAGTAACAAAATTCTGGTCAGCCCATCATTTCCGCTTGGTGCCTGGTGCATTAGCCGGCTAAGCCAGCCTTTTGTCGGCATTTTTGCATAATTGCTCGCAGCATGAACTGCTTACGCGATAATTGTCGGACATGCTTTAGGAACACTTCAAGATCGATAACGCCGCTTCGTAAAGCTTCACCTAAATAGTAGATAGCGTCTTCCGTAGCCGCTTCCTCTGCATACGCGTTGAGTAATCTGAAAGGAGCAATGAAATATATCGAGTTATATTTGAAGATTTACAATTTTTTATAAAAAATATTTGTAAACATGAAGCACTCACTGCTTGTTGACGATTGGCGTAAAAGCATTTTATGACCGCATTACACAAAAGGGCGCCTACCTCTGCTGAATACAGAGGAATTTCATGGTTGGGCACGTCCTATAAAATCTTTTTGAAAATCATAGTCCCGGCTTAAACCCTACGCCGCAAACATAATTGGAGAAAACCAAGGTTGACGCAAATCCACTACGGATAACATATTCTCAGTGAAAAATGCTGGGAATATAACATTTCAGTGCAGCGGATATTCGTAGACTTTAAGTAAGCATATCTATCGTACCGATAGGTCTATACCGTACAACATAAAAAACTCGTCCAACTGACAAAACTTACAATGACAAACTCAACATGCTAAGTAGAGATAAAAAAGGACGGGCATAGAAAAACGAAGCTGTAAATCTACAAGACTATAATCAGGCTTGTACTTTGCTATTGTAGTGAATCGTGAACCTTAATTATAAGCATCAGAAAAAAAAAAATGACGAATGCTTTTGAGAGGAAGTTACTATGAACAATTCTTGGACCGGGAAGAAAAAAGCGAATAACGAATTCGATACAATCAGAAATTTCACACCATCTTTAAGGACCCAGTCTCTACTTTCATTAATCCTCGAAAATAGTTTGGCACAGGTCCCACAGGTGTCGAGGGCCCATGTTATGTCGTATTGGTGGTATACAAGGGTATACGGGCTCTGTGGGACTTTAAGCATATAGAGCAAGATCCGCATAACAGCTGAACTGAATTGAGAATTAGAAGAGAGATGTGAGAAATTATGAACGAAGAAGAGGTGGTTAAAATGTTGCTGTAAGTAGAGATGAAAGAAATGACGTAAAATGATGATTTGGTGGAACGATGGATTACTGTTGATGAAAGTAGTAAACTGAAGGGCGCGAAGCGCATGGGTGCGGTACAGCCTGGACGGCTTAATAGAAAACGAAGGGGAGCGAAATTTGAGACTTGTAGAGACTGAATGTTGACTGGTAATGTTGGTAAACAATAGTGACCGAGGTGAGCGAAATGCAGGGGTTCGGCATAGCTAGGATGGCAGTGTAACGAACCAAGGAAGCGAAATTAGAAGCTTACAGTAGCGTACTTACTACATGGTAGATATGCGGAAGAAGGTAGTGACCGAGGGGATCAAAATGCACTGTGGCTCGAGATGCAAATATCAAAGCAGTGAGCCGAATCGGTAAAGACTGCGACCTCCGCAGTCGTTAATGATTATCTTCCAAAAAACAATCCGTGTTGTTAGAGGCAACCGTGGAGTTAGGCCCTTGTGGCGGGTATTCACGTTAAACTCTCATAGAGGTTCTGCGGGTTGACCACAATAAGGCCTAAAATTCGGAGTGGCGATTTCGAAGGAAAATACTGTAACAATGTTTCTGTTTCACTTCCGTCGTATTTCCATAACGCGGTTCCAGAGCTCAAGGAGCGTCTCCTTGTCAGGGTGGAACAGATTCGCAGGGATCTATTACACGAGTGGAGTCTTACCAGAGAGCCAGCACGTAGCATATATGCGGGATTATTCGCGTATGGTGCGATTGGGTACCAAACCTTGGCGACTGGTGGAGGTACTCGTTTGACTAACACGTGCCAAAGAGTAGTCCTGAGTGCTTGTTGACATGTACGTCATACGGTTTCCACTGACGCCATGCATACTCATGGGTGTACTACCATTGTACTTGGAGATAAGCGTTGTTCTATCACATACAAAATCCGGAAGGGACTCCCGTTGCTGGTTAGCCTTGGAGGAGGTTAATGAAAGGAGCCTTCACGATTGCAAAAAAAAAAACTCCTCGAAGGTAAGTCACGTCAATGTAGCAGGCCTGGTGGAACAATAGAGACTAAAGAGATTGAATATCAATCCTCGTATAATATGTGGAGTACCGTCTTCACGAACCTGAAGTGTGCGGCCAATCACGAACTCCAAAGAACTCCACTGGTAGTAGCTCTTAATTAGCGAGACTAATTGGAAGTTTTTTCCGATATCTTGGATGTAACGGAAACCATGCAATGAATGCTCGACGTGGAGCTGCGTGTAATCAACCACATAACGGAAGAGATTTAAATAGGTTTCGACATACAACTGTAAATGCCGAACTTGCATTTGACATAGACTGGTACTTTCACGTTGGGGAGGGTTGTTATTGATTATCGTCCAAAAAACAAACCATGCGCGAAGTGAACCGTGGGATAAAAATCTAGAAACAGGTGTCCACGTCCTCGGAGGACAGCAGAATATCCAAAACTGTAAAAAAAGGAAAGGCGGCAAACTAAGAAAACGGTAAGAGAATTCGACTTGGGCTGCTTTATTGATAATAGTAACGAATTACTTTAATTTGTTAAGAAATCAAATAGCCGGAAAAATATGAATAATTTTTGGTTAAAGGAGGAAATGTTTGAAATAATTGCGGGGAAACGATTCTTTGCCTACGATTGAAGGACTGAGAAAAAGAACGATGAAAGGAATCTGCAAATAATTGATTCGAAATTAGGTCATAAAATTTATAGGAGGAAAGGAGCAGTAAAGAAAAGTTCTCCAACTATTGTGACTATCAGGGACTTATAAATTAAATTCACACCATACGGTATGGGCAATTACCGACAATCAATGATAGAAGTGTGTTACTTCTTGAATTTATTTATAGACTTAAGCTACAAATTATGAATATTGGTCATAATCCAACATTCATAACCAAAGTCAGGCAAGATGCCGTAGACATAAATCTTTGTACCCAATTTCTCAGTACGAAGATTATCAACTAGTATGTCTCTAATGAGACTCCAATGTCCGATCATAGGCCACTAATGTTCGACATTGAATCAACTAATGTATCTGAAACATGAAGACGACCGGAATCGACGAATTGAGATAGTTTAGAACAATACCTGTCTGACGCTCCGGTCGGACAAAAACTAAGAGACATATATACCATTGAGATAGCGTCAGAGCAAATTTCCAATGATATCGCAACCGCTAACCACAACTCCTGCTCAGCCAAAGCCAGAAATAGCAATAGAAGCGTTTCTTAGTGAAATAAAACACTCACCAAGCTCAGAGAAAAAACGAGGAAACTCTTCAATAAAGCAACACAAACTGGAGGTTGGAGTCCATACAAAAAAGCTCTAACAGAGGCCTGAAAAACCTAGAAAATCTCACCAAGTATCTTTTCTGCGAACAAAGTGAGAAGGCAATAAAAAATTTCAAACTATTTAAATATCCGGGAGAAGACGGCATATTTTCAGCAAAAGGAGCCACTTCTTCTCACAATTATAAACATTTGAAGCCATACCTGAATATACCCAAGTCATAGCGTACGGTCAAGGTAATTTATATTCCAAAAGCAGGGCGCCGGCCAAGTAATCAAACTAAATCGTATCGTTCGATTATCTCTACATTCAAATTCTTCAAAAGGCTATAGAAAAAATGTTGGATATCCATTGTCTTCAGCGCAGATCAACATGACAATATCTCAAGTGTTCACTAAACAAGACAAATTGAAAAATTACATAATTACAGCTTTGAGACGAAGGTAAACTCTTATAAATGAGTGTGGATGAACTCTAATCCACACTCAGCGCACTGCTACTTTAAAGGAATTCAGATTATTATTACTATGGCGCTCGCTCATCAATGTTCAAGGTCTTCAACCAACAAAAATTCTGCAGCAATAAAAGAACATCTGTGAGTTTTTTGTAAAGAAGCGGCCGACAGCAAGCATCCGAAAAGAAAATTATTCGACCGAATCATCTCCCTTTCGGCCAAATCATTCCTTTTCAACTCTGTGCTCTGTGGTCGTACCACGCTTGAATTCTGAAAGCCACTTGTAAATCATTGCAATCGATGGTGCAGAGTCCCCATAATGTTTATCTAATTTTTCTTTGGTTACTTTTTCAACACACGAAATTCATTTTTATCCATTTTTGAAATTTATTAAAAGTTGACTTGCTTAGACAGCAGTTTCACAAAAACTAAAAAAGGTATCAGGCTAAGCCTTTGAAGGTAATCTATTATATACCAAATTCCTTACCTACCCCCTCCTTCATTTTTACACGTCATTCTCAATCCGCCCTCGTATATCATCACCGACAATAATCATGAAGATAACAGCATCGCGGTAATTTCGAACGAGGTGTCTTGAACAAGTTATTAATTTCTCTCTCCAAAACAATATACCTAATATTTCATTTGGGGCGTTTGTCATTTTGAGCTTTCTCCAAAGAGTTTTCTTATGAAAACTAATGAGACTGCTGCCATCTCGAAAATAGAAAGTTTTAAGGTCTTCAGTGGGGATATTTAATATTTTCTTGCACATAGCCATTCAAACTAAGTCCAAAGTAGGCACATGAAGTATAGAAACGGTTATTTTCAGCAAATTGTTTCGGAAGATAGACTAAACTTGCACCCTGAAAATCCAATAAAAAACCGGCAGCTAAAGTCTGACGTTTTCGAGGTTTTCTCAATATCAGACATACTAAACTACTACAGGTTTCTCCAAAGCACCTACAATTATTTCTAAACAAAAGTTTATAATGGTCAGTGCTGTCTTTTTTGAAAAATTACCGTTGGAAATTTCAAAATAGATACTTTTCGCGATTTCAAAATCATTTATCCGATGCTTCGCCGATCTTTGTGGGCATTTGGCCCGGTTAGAGTCGTTAGATATGTAGATTGATGAATCATTGGAAATTCCTAGTATTTCGTGATAAAATTAATCGATTTGAATTATGAATCTAATTACATGCATGGATAAAAAACAATAAATTTTTGTAAAAAGAAATCTACTTCTAAAATGGCAGTACAGCCCGAATCGGGCCTTGGCCTCCTAACCTTCACATTTTCTCATTATTTATTGTGCAAAGATTGTTAGACCTTCGCACAACCCTCTATCTACGAATTTTTCAATTTCGTAGATTGAAGTGACCAAGGTATACCCAAGCACAGGCAGCAGTGTGCTGGAATCATACGTCGACCGGGCTTTGAACTCACGACCTTCGCATTGTAGACCAACACGCTACCCACTAGACTAAACCCTAGCTAAAAAGAAATCAAAAATCTTAAAACTTACTGTCTGTATAATGGGGCAGTAGTTACAACGGCCTCGTCTACATCGATTCCATCAGTTTTCTCTAACGATTCCAAGCTCTTTTCCAACTCCTGTTCCTTATCTTGTAGAACCGATATATTTTTCTTTAATTCGAACTGCGAATCAAAAATGACGGCATTACATCAAAACAAGCCAGTAAACAGATCAATACAAACCTCTTCTCGCTCCAGTCTCGAAATAATTGACTCGATTTTCGATCGTCCCTCAGTCAATTCCTGTTTGGTTCGTTTTAATGTTTGTATTTCGGCTTGGCATTGGTTTACTCGCTCCTGAATTCGTCGCCGCAGCTTATCCTCGACGGCACTAATTAGCGACGCCTTTATATGCTCCTCTGTGATTGTTCCTTGATTGGTGTTTGACGATGAGCCCTTTTTAAAAAAAAAAAATTAAATATCCGATTCGTGAAGACATTTGTAGGGATAATACGTACAAAATTTGAATTGTAGCCGGGACCTTGAGGGAAATTTTGCATATAGGGCGGATAGCCGCCACTACTACCAATACCGGGTCCCATCGGATGTCCGGGCAACTGCGAACTTGGGTATGGCGGTTGAATACCGCTCGATGGAAATGCCGGAAAAGCCGATCCCGTTGAAGTTGGATACGGTAGAAACGAACTTCCGCCAGATGCACTTCCAATTGGCATGAAAGCTGTAACATAGCAATTAACCGGGATTAGTTGGAAATGATTGAGATTATTTGGTACCAGACTCACGTTGATTGGCGTAACCGGGGGTTGCATGGCTCTCGCCTGGCAGAAACGCTAAAAAAGAAAATTCAAAATAATCTTTCATTTTCGAAAAAAAAAAAACATTTCACACTTACAATGTCCGGGATAAGGGGTGTTACTCTCCTTGGGTTTCGAATAAACCGGAGGATGTTCACCGAATGTAACGATCATCACCTGGATGAGACCTAAGAGGTCGGAATTTTGCTAGAATGAAGTCAAGCAATAAGTGTGGAGAAGAAGGAAGCAATGATCCGGATAACTTACCGGCTGCCAATCGTGCAAATAGGGCAAGTAAATTTTTCCGTTATGATCGACATACATGGAAACTTTAATTTGCATCGATGCTGTCGGTTTGACGAAGCACATCGGCGCATTATTCGGATGAGTGTCCATCAGCCAGATACATATCGGAATGTGGTAGGTGTTATCTGACAAGAGAAAAAAAAATCTGCGTCACTTACAAGCCAGTAAAGAGCTGCTGACTCATCGCTTACTTTTGTACACAACCGGAATGGTCCCCTGCAAATTGAACAAATCGCGAACGACTCCATCGTTGAAAACTGTAGGGGTGAAAATGAAAGTTTGTTTTTTTTTCTTCTACATTGGCCGAGTCGCACTTTCGAGGAACTTACCGAATTTCTCCAGTTGATACGTGAGGCTCTTGTAGCTTTCCAGTGCTTGCATCACGTCCTTTTTAGTGGCCGAAATGTTTTTGTACTGAAAGGAAATCGATCCAGGATCGAAAGGTGAAATTCAAGAATTTCGCAAGAGAAAATTTTTCTTTCGTACTTTGTTTAGGCATTTTACTATTTTCGATTCTTCCCACTGCATCATTACGGTTTGGCGTTTAGCGTAGCGACGATGCGTTGTTCCGAGCTACGATGATTTGAGGACTTACGAAAATCGCGCAGTAACTTTTTTTTCACCTTGTTCAAAATCTTACTCGCGACCTTTCTGTAAATTCCATTTCTTTCAATTGATTGACTGACAGATTAACTCGTTCGTCAGAAATTTATTTTGATTTTTCTGATTGTTATGGTGGCAGCAGTGTACATTTGTGTACAATGCATTGCTGCTTTTTTGGTTGAAATGGCGGTTACATAAGTCCTTTCGCTACCAAATTCAAACTGAGATTCTGAACTGAAATATTGAAACTTTAGGAATTTCACAATTAAACACGTCAATGACATGTTTCGGTCTCTGCTGAGACCATTATCAAAATCTTTCAAAATTTTCCTTTCAATTTGAAATGCACTGTAAAAACATTTGCCAAACCGATGGATATAAGAATCCAACAGTATCTTCCGTCTCAGTAGCATCGAAAAAAGAAAGCAAAGAAATTGACTCGTTGAAAATGGAAATTGCAAAAATTAACAAAGCCATGCAAAATTTTATCGCATGCGGTCGCAGCACGTCGCCTCGCCCTCATTTATACCGCTCAACGACAAACTAAGGAAGCCGATTATTAATGCGGCAAATAATCGATTTCACCAAGCAGCCACTTGCCGCTTATTTGTACGATGCTTAGATTCTAAAATAAATTTGTTAGTTGACACTGGAGCTGAGGTTTCCGTAATCCCAATGCCTTTCTTTCCAAATCAATGCACCAGACGTCCTGAATGCAATCTATCCGCAGCCAATTAACACTTATGACACAAAATTTCTCAATCTGAACCGCGGTCTACGACGGATTTTTACTTTTCCATTTATCTTGGCTTCGGCCAACAGACCAATAATCGGTGCAGATTTCTTAAAAAAAATGTCCTTACTGGTTGACATCAAGCGCAGAAAACTTAGTGATGGATTGACTACTCTCTCCGTAAGTCGAGTTAAATGTAAGACAAACATTTCCTAGCTATGCATTTTTGCCCTCAAGGACAATTATGACAATCTCATCAGGAAGTATCCGAACCTAAATGAACCACCAGATTACTCCATGCAACTCAAACACACAGTGGTACATCATATAGTAACCTCTGGACACTTACCAGTCCCTCGCCCGAGACGGCTCGACAAATCTAAACATAAAATAAATTGCCAACAAGTCGGACGAAACTTTATTATTCTTGGGTCAAGTTGCGGATGAGTGGAAAGTCAATATGCAGTTTAGAGTGGTTAGGGTTCTTGGCCTGGGCTGTTGTCAATTTAACAATATTTCATTCGTTTCTGCAAGTTTGAGTTTTTATGAGAGGAGGAGGAGGGGTAATAGTAAGGGTGGGTGGATGTTAATAGCTTTTTAATTGATTGCTTGAATCACGTCTAATATTCTCTGTATAGAATGTGTTTGATAGACGAAGTTGCACAGAATTTTCATAAAATTCGGTGTATTTTACATTCACGAAACCAATCATTTGTATGGTAGGGAGTAGAGCGGGTAAGAGAATCGTAAAATTTGTGATGCAGTTTTATTTCATTTCTCTTGTAAGGTGCTTGTACAAAATTCCAAGTTCGTAGCTTTTAATTTGTTTGATAGTTTGTTGATTTATTGAAATTGGTCGAAATCATACTTTTGTATGGGAGGGGGTAGAAGGGCAAGCGGGATCTCTAAACTTTTGACGCACTTTTATTTTTACTAAGTTAAAAAGTTTATGTGCAAAATTTCAAATTGATAGCTTTTAATTTTTAGGTGATAATTGATTTTCTTACGACAAATACAACGCTTTAATTGCATAGTCGACTACTACCATCGCTTCGTGCCAAACATTGCAGAACTATTAGCATCACTTTATGATCATTTAAAACAACTCAATTCAAATAAAAAAGCCGTAAAGTTCTTATGGCCAGACAATTGTCAAAAGGCATTTGATGACATCAAGACTGTTCTAGCGAAAGCTACACTTCTCATTCGTCCTGCAGAAAACGAAAAGCTCAAACTTACGATCGTTGCATCTAATATTGCCAATGGGAGCCGTTAGTGTTTTATTCAAAAAAAAACTAAGTTCCGCTGAAAACAAATATTCTGCCTTCGATAGAGAATTATTGACAATATACGTTTTCATCAAGCATTTTCGACATTTCTTCAAAGGTAGAACTTTTACAGTATACAGCAACCATAAACCTTTAACAAAAGCATTACTCACGAAAATTGAACGTAGCCCAAGGTAAGCTAGGCACTTAGACTTTATCGCACAATACCTTAGTGACATCAAGCATATCAAAGGACGCGATAATGTGTAACCACCTCATACAAGGTGGTGAATTCAAAATTTATGAGACAATTGTCCGTGATCACCCAACTCTGGCCAGCTCATTCGAAGTTGAGTCGTGTCGTCACACTTCATAAATTTGAAGAAAATTTTCCCCGGTTTGGAGATGGAGAGATACCAAGACCACCAATGTTTAATAATTTACAGAATCATTTTAATTTCAAAAATAAATAAAAAAAAATAATTTATTATTTAATAATTATATTATTTTTTATTTTATGTATTTCTCCTGTTTTTTTAATATTTATTTGATCATTTATTAATATTCCATATAATGAAATAGCAACCTTTATATATATGTATACAAAAATTCATAAATTCTTTTAGATTTAAAAAAAATTATTTAAATATTTTAATTGAAAAAAAAAGAAAATAAAGAGAAAAGAAGAAAGATATTATAAAAAAATGAGTTTACCTTATTTTTTTTTTTTTTTGAAAATGATTGTACTAAGTGCGCACCGTTCAAATCTTCTGTGAATTAATAATTTATTACTTAAAATAAAATCGGTTGATTCTTTTCGTTTTTTTTCTATAACACGGGAGAAAAAAAAAATAGTTAAATATGTATATGTATACATATAAATAAGGATAAATTTCTGCTTCTAACAAATTTTTTTAAGAGTTTTATCTTCCTCTTGTCCTTATAAAGGATAACTCAACACTTCTTTTACTCCTGAATATTGGGGTGCTAATTTCCACTGCCTCTTTCAACCTTCTTCTTCTTTCCGCCAAACAAGCTGTCTACTTTGATTGCTGATACCCTTTCTTGTCTTCAGTGTTCAGCCAAACAAGTTGTTGAATACTTCTTTTTTCTTGATAGTTGAAACTTTTTTCTTTATAGTTGAAACTTTTTCTTGTTTTCGGTCAAACAATCTGTAGAATATTCCTTTTGATTGCTGAAAAATATCCTCCCGTCTTCGCAAATAAGGAAGTCAATATCGTCAATCAAGTTATGGACTAGATGTAAACTATTACAGTCCTCTATCGAATTCGATTTACCGTAGAATTGTTAAAATTCAACCACTTATTATTATTTTTTTTGTATTTAATAAAACTTGATTTGAAAATAACCATTTATTAATTATCATTCGTATTTGATCTTTTTCGTTGAAAAAAAGAAATTAAACTGACTTCCAAAAAAAAAAATTATTTTTCTATCCCCTTTTCTTCCCTACTCGATCCAAAATAAGAAAAAAATTCTCCCTAAAAAAAAATTTTTACAGTGCGATCGTTACAAATGTAGTAGCCGATTGCCTATCACGTGTATCGGGTGACTCGATCTCGACCTTCAATAATTTACTAACTCTTCAGGGCGAAGAGCTTAAAAACTCCAAACAGTCGTAATAATTCCACATTCACACTGGAAGAACGCTCTATTCCTACGTTAACTCATCCATAGTGGTGCGAAGTTAACAATAATCGCATTACAACAACTTCGTTGCCTTTTCAAAATGTTCCTAGTATGATCCTATAAAGAGAGGGGGAGCAAGGGCATCCACAGGGGAGGGCAAAGCGTTTTATTGTCCCAGGCATGGGGCTAATTCATGGCAATATTCACAGTCAGAATGGGGTTTCCGGATTCCCCATTCTGCCCCAGTGACGCGATTCAGGTTAGAGAGGTAAGACAACTCGAGAAAAATACTTAAACTAACGTTTAAGTACACGAAACTAAAGACAGTTAAACGTACTTCAAGCATGTACTAACTATAGTTGTCAATCAAATTCCTGTTAAGACCCCCTATAGGGGCATAGGACAGAAACAACTCTCTTCCACAAGGCGCGATCCTGAGCATCGGCCTTAAGCTGTTTCCAGGATTTGTTTATTCCTCTGGCCTCCTGCTCAGCTGCTCGCTTCCATGTTTTATATGGCCGGCCAACCCGACGTCTTCCTTGAGGATTATAATCCAGAGACTGTTTGGCGATGTTTCGCTCTGGTTTCCACACCGATCCACTGCCATTTCCGCCTTTGAATCTCAATATCTATTTTAGTCTGGCCAGTTGTACTCCAAAGTTCGTCATTTCTGGCCAGAATATTCCTAAAATGCGTCGGCATTGGTTCACGAAAGTCTGTAGTCGAACGGTCACTTTCCACGTAGTACAACCATAAAACAATACAGCATGATTTAATTATTTTCAGCCCAACAAGAGCTTCTACGATGCTCTTTTCTTCACACTTTATTATTTTTTACTTTAACTTTTTCGCTAGTCCTTCTTCATCTGCTTGTTATATTTTTTACATGATTTTCAATATAATTTGTTGTTGTTTTTTCTCTCTTCTAACAAAAGTTTAAAAACATTAATAAGAACAATTCTCTTCTTGCAGGTGTTTGGTTTAGGTAATAAAACCTATGAACATTACAACAAAGTGGCCATTTACATTGATAAAAGGCTCGAAGAATTGGGCGCAAACCGAGTATTCGAGCTGGGGCTAGGCGATGACGATGCTAAGTAAGTTTGCCATTATTCACCAATATCACTGAAAAAGCTAACTCGATATTACTCTTGAATAGCATTGAAGATGACTTTATCACGTGGAAAGATCGCTTCTGGCCAGCCGTTTGCGATTACTTCGGAAGTGGCGAAGAAGTTCTCATTCGACAGTGCAAACTCCTCGAGCAGCTAGAAGTTCAACCGGATCGTGGCCGAATTAACAAAGGTGTCGCTACAACGTTTTTGGCACAAAAACATCCGCACGATGGCGAACCACTTCATTCGTAAGAGTCAATTCCGTTTGCCTACTAAGCCCGAAATTCCCGTCATTATGATTGGACCGGGAACTGGTCTGGCACCAATTAGGGGCTTCATTCAGGAGCGGCAATTCAGTAAAGATGACGGCAAAGAAGTCGGTGACTCCATTCTTTATTTGCTATTGCCTAACCAAAGGCAATATGAGCGAAGCCGAGGCGCAACAGTATATCAAGAAAATGGAGGCTCAAAAACGCTATTCAGCTGATGTGTGGAGTTAATCATATCGCGATTGACTACATTTCAGCATTCCTTGAATCGAGTTAGGTTTTTTTCTTTATAAAATTCTATTAAATCAAAGTGTATGTAAAAAAACAACCAAGCACAAACAGGTATACTACGAAAATTGTGCCTTTGAAAAAAAAATAAAAATAAATTAAATTATTTCCATTTTCATTACAATATGAAAAATATTTAATAATACAAACTCGATTTAGAGTTACTCGGATTCAAACAAGAAATCCCAGTGCAATTTCGTTTAATCTAATTGTTTTAAACTTTGTTATCTTTCTTCGACTTTTAGTTAATTATTCATTATTATTATAATTTGTTTTTTGCAAAAATTTTCTGGCTAGTGCTTTTTTTTATATTTTTTTTTAATTAATAATGTAAAAGTGGGGGATTTACTATTGCCTTCTGGATATATTGTCGATATATATAAATAAATTGATATAAAAAGAATTAATAAAAGAAATATGTCTTTGAATGCTTTTCTATTTTAAAGAAGTGGAGAATGAAATTTGGTTTTTGTTTATATGGAGAGTAATAAAAAAAAAGATTTTCTTACCAAAATTGTTTCATATGATGATTTACAAACAATTTACAAACAAAATCTGCTGGCATAAATAACAGATCTGCAACTATAACAAAATTAAGAATATGAACGAAGATTATAAATTGCAAGAGCGCAGAATTATAAATAATGCTGAAGATATGAAACAAAGACGAGCTCAATACTTTGAAAGCTCCTCAATACGAGCGAGCCCATCATCCGCTGACATAATAGCAGATACAACTTAAGTAAAAGCTGATGAAGGATCCTCTTTGAATCCTCCCACACAGAAAGAGTCAGTGCTGCCAAAACTACATATTTTTACTGTGTACATCTTATTAAACGACGAAAATTATGGAACAAAAATTAAACACTATGATGACAAAGTAATTGATGAATATCAAGAAAAATTTAAAGATCGTCGATCGACCAAGGACCAGATATTCTTAGTTAAGCAGATGATTTAAATCTCCGCAAATATTAGCATATGCCGACGACCTTGAGAAACTCAGAGTAAAAATGCCTAAATCAGTGTCTTAAACGCGTCTGGTTACCGGATTTCAAGTAAACGGAGAACAGGCTAAGAATAATCAATTTAAAACTCAAATTAAATCTATTTTTATTCAATCTTCATCGACAGCAGTATAAATATTTTGATTCCGCCGCTTAAATTTCTTTATTGGCGGTGTTATTTCTTCCTTTAGATCATCTTCATGTCGCTCATGACGAATCGATCTTTCCAGGGCACTATCACTCGAAACATTAACAACAGGAGTTGCTATCTCTTGTATGCTTTCGATAAGCAATCCTTCATCCATATCGCCATCATCATCGATACACACTTCGTCCGGATTCGAATCGTCAACTCTTGGTTTTGGCAAAACCGAAGCCAACGATGAACGCTTAATCGGGCTGCACTGACTATTATTCGAACTGAAACTGATTTGATCTGTACTATCGATCAGCATACTAGAATCGTTGCCGCTCTCGTCAAACGTACTCGAATGGCTCAGTTCGTGACCGTTCATCACCATCGCCAAACTCAACGGATCATCGATTCCCAAAATATCACAGAAACTCGTTGTTTGTGGATTTATTTGCGATTTCGGCTGCTCACAGTCGATATTCTTATAGCTGTTGCCTTCGCTGGTGCTGTACGGTTCTACAGTTCGGCAGAAATTCTCCGGAATACGAACGTCCGAGAAAAATTTCTTGCGTATATGCTCTTTCTCGTCGTCGGTTGGCGTGAAATTATATCGCCCCGAACCATTCGGCCCGGGCATATAATTCGCCGAACTCTTCACATGAATCAAGTGATTTGTTATATGGAGAATCGTTAGCCATTCGAGATCGTATTCGATCTTAACTTCACCGTCGTCGGTGCATTCCGATTCGATGTCGAGTATTTGTAGAAATCGGCGTTTCGGTAAGCATTTATCGAGAGCTAAGAACTTGGTCATCTTTTCGGAATTTTCGTGTGGAACTATGGCGGCAAATTTACAATGTAAATGTGCGGCAAACCAAAAAGACGGTTTCAGCGATCGCAGGAGCTCTTCACAAGGCGGGCTGCCGAGCTTATCTTGTTCGATTTCATCCCTGTGAAGGAAATAAATGGTTGATTAAGGGTTTCGTAAGATATTTCGCCGGAAATTGTGAAATATTTTTATTACCTAAAATGAGGTTTAAAACGAATCAGTTGCTCGTAATTTCCATAGTTGTAAATTCCACGCGGCCAGTCGTGCGATAAAAAAATATCAATGTCGTCGGAAAGTTGTTTCAATCGGAAAACTTCCAATTGTCTGGTGTGATAGACACTTTTCCGCGATGATTCGCTATAAGGTGAAAATTCATGATGTCCACGGAAGAAATCGTAGCCTTTGTATATTCCTAAAAGGGTAAACGTTTTCGATTAAAATTCATTACGGTCAGGATCTAATGCGGTTGTAATTTTTAAACAATAAAGGCAATTTGGTTCCAAGGAAAGGGCTCAACAAAGTTCCGGCCCAAAACAATAATCGCGTTCACTCACCCGATATACCGGCAATTCGTATTCCATTGACGCGTACCACACCAGCATAACCTAAATAATAGATTTTCGGTGCAACCCAGCCTCCATATGGCAATTCCTGTAAGTAATTGGAGGCTTCATGATTGCCGCCGATGAAAATCGTCAGGACCGGCGCCACTTTCTCGCCGCTGTAGTACCTACGAAAAATAAATCGATAAAATCAAAATTCCAATTCGTCATCGCGCTCTCCACCTCAACCGAGTTTATTTTGTTCACTCACTTGTAAAAGGTGCAAATATCTTGGAACTTTTTCGGCACCGCCATCGTTTGGAGATCAAGTGAATTTCGGGTCGATTGAAAATCACCGCAACAAATCAACAAATCTATTTTGTAGTTCTCTTGTTTCTCGATATTCTCGATCGAGTTGTAGATTTTCTCCAGCTCACCGTGAGCGCAGCCCTCGATTGCAATTCGCATTTTCTCTTTCGCTATTTATTTAATTAATTTAAATTTAAAAGAAAATTATCAAACTAGAGAAGAACTACAACGATGGACTGTTGCTTTGACAGAACTTTGTAGTTGTTTACAGAAAAATGCCAAGCCGTCAAGTTTGTCAAAAATGTGTCAGGGTTGAACACAAGCTGACGGAATATGCCCCACATGCTAGCCAACTTCATACAAGAGCACTTGGTAAATTTTGGTCCACTAACCATTTACGTGCTAGGGTATAGCCTAGTAGGTAGTGTGTTGGTCTTATAATGCGAAGGTCATGAGTTCAAATCCCGGTCGGTGCAATATATAATTCCGACACATTGCCTGCTTGGATATACCTTGGTCACCTCAATCTAAGAAAATGAAAAATTCGTAGAAAGAGGGTTGTGCGAAGGGCTAACAACACTTCCACAATAAGTAATGAAAAATGTTAAGGAACCTGAATATCAGGAGGCCAAGGTCCGATTTGGGCTGTAGCGCAATTGTAGAAGTAGAAGAACCATTTACGTGGACCAAAATGCATGAGCGAGACGTCGTCAGTTTTCTCTTTCTAACCATGTGTCACCAGATGGCGCAACGCGATTTTGATGAGTTCTTGAAGATTTCGCTTATCATCAAAAGATAACGCTTTTGAATTTTCAGAAGGGCATTGTCAATTCGGTTCTTAGAAAATTTTACTTTCAAATATTGTGGTTATTTTCACGGCGGACCAGAATTTTTCACAACCGCAAACCGTGATGATTTCTCGCCTTTCCTTTCGTGAAAGCAATTCGCGTAAACATGAAGTGAGAAACGAGTGCAGTGATTTTCAAAAAGTGCACAAGAACGCAAATCGAGAGCCTCCGAAGAACGAAAATGCATGAGAATTTTTAGCAGTTCGTTTTTGTGTGGTGCGGAAATTCCAGTGTTTTTCTTTGTCTTTTGTTTTTTCGGTTGCTATTTATCTTTCGTTTGAATTTCCTGCCCACATTCGGGTCTTGTGTGAGGTGCGCGGTGCGGTAGTACAGTGTGAAAATTTGGCCTTTGGAAACTCACGCAAAAAAGTGAGTGGATTTCTCTCCTTGTGCGCCAGTTGGGCATGTTAAGCACTCCGCTGGACACGACTAGAGTGACTGTATAACTGAGCAACTCGGTAAAGGAGTCTGGCAGATGCGTATCAGAGTTGAAACCGTTAAGTTTGAATTTTTTGGTGTATATACATATTCGGTTAGATATTTATCAAAATGCAATTGGAATTCGATTATGTGCCCTGAAAAATTAATATCATTGTGTCATTCCATTAGAAACAGCCAAAAATTCAATTTAATTTTGCAATTTTCTGCACCCACACATCTTTACCAAACAGGTTTTTAGTCTAGTTTATGATTCTGTTTGTTGACACATGACGGAGAAACATCCCAACAGGGATTTTTGCAATCCATTCCCTTTTATTGAAAGTCATTCAAATTGAGAAATCATTCAAATCGACCTAAGAAATTTGCAATGCATTCTGAAGTAATGTGAAGGCATTACATAAAGTAGCAGTTTATTTAGGGAATTTGATATGCATTGAAAGGTAATGTGAGGAAATTGCATAAAATAAATGATCATCTTCAAAACGTGCCGCGCACAAAACGAAAGATTAATAATAGAAAACGTTATTATTATCATAACCCGTTTCCTTTCTAATATTCCCGTAAAATTTTACAAGTTGTTCATTCGGAGAAAAAAAATCTTAAGTCGCATTTTTCCAGCAACAAAATTAGTTAAATTATAGCAACAGAATTTAAAATACTGAATTTATATCAAAAGCAGGATCCAATTTCATCACATTTTTCAATATTTATTCAAAATGATTCGCTCCCTCAATATTAGAATACCTTCTCAAAGATTAATTTGCTTTCTATTCTTTTGTAACCATTCCATCGTAGATTCTTTTGCGACCATTATATTGTCGATTTTTTTCCAATCATTACATTATTCATTCGTTTCCCTAGATTCCAATGTCGATTCTTTGTAATGCAGAAAGTAGAAAAAAACGAATGCTTGCCTATGACATTGCAATGTTAAAATAATCTATGTTTTACGACAGGAAGTAGCTGTAATAGCTTCATGGTAAGAATCATCGGCGTGGTAATGATTCCACTCCCTACTGTGATATGTCAGAATGACTACACAGTCTACACTTATTTTCACCAACACTTTGATCTTTCGAACGTTCGATTCTTAGTACCAAATTGTTAAACTGTAGTATATCTTATACTACACTCACTAAAAAGTCTTAATTAAAGAAAACGCCGGATGAAACCTTAATTGAAGAGCTTTATTGAAAAATCGAACCGACGCCGAACAAAGATCGAATCACTCTAACTCTTCACGTGTGCTCGATGTTTTCCGATCCCCATCGCCATAGGGCCGTCTCGCTTACACCAACAGCACTCTATTCTAGCGTCGTTGCCGCTTCGTGTTGGTGTCGGGGTATCCGCCTTTTCCCCGCGCCGAATTAGCTTTCGGGTGTAACATTCGGCCATCCTGCAATGAAAGAAATGTCCTCATTACTTCTTACGTCACAATTAGCTCTCCAGCAAATCGATCAAGTCCATTCTATCGACTTCCTCGCCATGGTCTTCGCCTTCAGATACCTCTACATTGTTCACGCCGTGATACCGCCTTAACGAGTCTACCGCCACTATCGCCTCGTAGCGCTTATAACCTCTCACGCCCCTGATTGCCTCAATCAAGTATCGGTCGTGGCGTAACACCTTAGAAATTCGATACGGACCATCAAATTTGTTTGCTAGTTTCCTACCAACACCCACACCTGTCTGGCTGCTGGCTGCTTGACGCCATAGCACAACGTCGCCTATTTTATATTTTGTCGCCCTCTTACGCCTATGGTCGTATCGCGATTTCATTCGCCCAGCCACTTTGGTGATATTTTCACCCGCCTGTGCGCGGTCCAGTAATAGCCGTTTCCGTGCCCCAGAAATGGAAGAGTCGTCACTCGACTGTTTCTGTGCCGCACTATTCGAGGACGTCAGCACGTTTCCTCTGACACTCACTGCGTCTGTCGGACTATCGCCAGTCTCACCTTGCGAGTGCTCAACTTGAGGAGAGACTTCTTCCATATCCTCCTCAACACCTTGCACTCTCGCCTCGCTAGCTAGCTCGCCACTTGTCAAATCCGCTATCACACCGCGACTTCCTTGGAAGAACAACAAATGGGCCGGGGAGTATCGAGTACTTGAATTCATGGTGTTATTCAAGCCCCATATTACTTCCGGTAACGCTTCATCCCAGCGGGCCTCATTTTCCGCACCAGTTGCCAACGCCTCTATGATTGTGCGATTCGACCTTTCTACCTGGCCATTCGCCCTTGGTGTGGCAATTGCATTACAAACATGCCTTACACCCTTCTCTACCACAAACTCTTTGAAAATCCTACTGGTAAACGCCAACCCCTGATCACTTATTATACGCCTCGGGTACCCATACTCAGAGAAGATCTCTCGCAATCTCGCCACCACCTCGGTAGATCTTAAGGTTTTTGTTGCTCTCGCCAGCACGAACTTCGTAAATCCGTCTATTATTACCAACAAGTACGAGTTCCCTTTCACACTTTTCACGAACGGTCCCAAGTGATCAACGTGTACCGTGTCAAACGGCACCGCCCGCCTTTCAATGCAATGTAAAAATCCTTCGCTACGCCCATAGTTACCCTTAGCGAAAGAACACTTAAGACACGATTTCACATATTTTAAAATAAATCGTCGCATTTTGGGAAACCAATAAGTTTCCTGCACGAGCCTTAAGCATCTCTCAAACCCTGGATGCCCTACTTCGTCATGATGCTTATGTATCAGACCGAACCGCGCCATCGCTGGTACATAAAGCCTATCACCGTTCAATGTCCTACGATACAGACGCCCCGTTTTCATTTTATAATTGGCCACCAACTCTGGTATAGCCGCCTCTTCAGTTAACGCCTGTATAATTTCTTGAGCTTTTGGATCTTGCATCTGCACTGTCAAGAACCAGTCTTGTTCTTCCATAGTTACAACATTAATCTGTGCTCCTTGTTCGCCTTCTTGAGCCATCATAGGATTCCTACTGAGTGCATCGACATGTTGCATTCTAACCCCAGGACGATACTCTACTTCCATATCAAATTCCTGTATGGTTAGCCACCACCGTGCTATACGCGGAACCAAATCCTTCTTAGTCAATGCCGCTCTAATCGCCACACAGTCCGTTACTACTTTGAAGTGTACTCCCACCAAGTACACTCGAAAACGCCTTATCGATTCCACCACCGCTAAAGTTTCCAACTCATAGCTGTGGTACATTTGTTCTTGTGCCGTAGTTACCCGACTGAAATATTCCACCGGCTTCCAGTCTTCTGAATCGCCAGACTTTTGCATTAATATGCCACCTAATCCCCATTTACTAGCGTCAGTATGCAACTCCGTCATTGCGTCACTATCATAAATCGCCAATATCGGTCTTACGACCAGCTTACTCTTCAGCAACTCGAACGCCTTTTGTTGCTCCTCACCCCATTCCCAATTAACACCCTTCTTAGTGAGTTCGGTTATGGGTTTCGCCAGAACAGCAAAGTTTTTTACAAATTTCCGAAAATATGATGCAAGCCCAATAAATTGCCGCACACCGTGTACGTCTTTTGGGGCCACGTACTCCGTTACTGCTTGGATCTTTCGAGATCCCGGTCTCACGCCCGCCATCGATATTTCATGACCCAAGTATTCGACTGTTTCCATAAGGAATGAGCACTTTTCCATCCTTAGTTTCAACTCCGCCTTTTCGATCAACATTAATACTTTCTCAAGCAATTTCAACCCTTGCTCTACACTGACAGATGGAATCATTAAATCGTCCATGTATGCCAACACTTGATCGTGCCTTAGATTTCCCAACATCTTGTTAATAACCCGTTGAAACACCGCCGGAGCATTAGCCAACCCGAAAGGCACCCGTAAATATTCGTAATGCCCATCAGGTGTAATGAACGCCGTTTTATGCACCGAATTTGCATGCATTTGCACCTGATGATAACCCTGAGCCAAGTCCAAAGTTGTAAAATATCGTCGATTCGCCAATTTGTCCAGTTGATCTGATATCAATGGTAGCGGATATCGATCCTTCACTGTAATCGCATTTAGCGCCCTGTAATCTACGCAAAGTCTTGCCTCACCATTCTTTTTTGGAATGAGCACAATTGGACTAGCATAAGCCGAATTCGATTCCCGAATAACACCCGCCTAAAGTAGGGATTTTACCTTTTCCCTCACAGTTTTCCGTTCCACAACAGACAACCGATAGGGACGCCGAGATACCGGTACGTCTGTTGTCAACTGTATTTCCATTTTTCCCAATTCAGTCCGTCCAAATTCCTCGCTATCATCTGTAAAGCAATGTGCTTTCTCCCGCAACAGATTATCTAATTTTTTTCTACTCTCTTCTGAAATTTCGCCTACCCTAATATTTCTACACAAATTTTTCAACGATATTCGTCTTACAATTACCTGTTTTTGTTTTTGATTCGGAGCTGAACTCTGTTCCTCACGCACTTCCGCCCTGGCAATGAGACGTCCTTTCGTCCACCGCAACTCGTTTTCGCTAAGGTTACTAACTAGAATTCGGTTCGTCTGGTCGCAACCTAGAATTCCTCCTGGAATCGCCGTCCAAATTTTCCCTTCTTGGAACATTTTCGACGTCATTTCAACTTGTTCGCCCAATAGACCGCCTTGGACTTCAACGATCGCCTGTCCAGTAGAAGAAGGTGGACAAGTAAAATCTTCTTTCAGGATCACCATTCGCCGCATGGGTTCTCCTTCTAACGTTAGCTTCCGTAGAAATTCTACCGCCGTTTCATTTCGTACCAGCATCGCCTTGTTGTTACTAACAACCATAGATATGCCAGGACTCTGAATCGCCGGCTGTCCTAGCAACAACTCAATTTTCCCCATGTCGCAGTCGGTCACCAGCGCCTTGATCTCCAACTCGACCTCTGGCATTTGCATCGTAAACGTCACTCCGCCTAACGCTTTTACGATGCCGCCCGAAAATCCACACAACCTCGTGCCTTGGCCCTCCTGATAAACATCCAGCCTCAGTTGATCCAGCATTTTCTTCGCCAATAAATTTTGCTCGCTGCCAGTATCCAAATAAACTCGAACAGCTTCGCCATTTACTTTTCCCCATTGCCTGAAAGTACTAGATTCTGCGCTAGAAATCAGTCTTACCTGCGTGACTTCTGATCGTCTTCGATTCGGGCATTCCCTGGCAATGTGTCCGCCTAATGAGCAATGCCAACACCTATCCAGCCGTGGTTTCGGACAATTTCGACTAAGGTGCGTTCCCTCCTCCTGACAATTATAGCACCTCCTTGGTGGAAATGCTGCCGCTGGACGCTCCTGCCGAACTCTTGCCACTTCGCGCTGACTGTCACCTAACCGCGTAGTCACCTTTGGGAGAGAGTCCCTCCGCCTATAGGACTCTAGTCCCGCCAAAAAGTTGTTGTACAGCTGCTCTGGTGTCTTACACCCCATCGCCTGGGCATTCGCTCGCAGCTCCTCCGGAAGGCCTCGAACAATGCATGATACTGCATCTTCATCGCGAACTTTCACCTGATCGCATAGCTCCAACTTCGCATGATAGTAAGCCGTCATGCCTTCAGCCGGTTCTTTACGCCTTGCGACCATGTCTTCCAGCAGGACAGCAAACTCATACCGCCTGGGAAACGCCGTTCGTAAAGTTGATTTCCACTGCGACCAAGTGAGATCGTACTTTTCCAACCGATGATACCATCTTTTCGCCGACCCCTCCAGTTTTGATTGCATTATCGTTGCGCGCTCATAATCGGACCACCCGTGCACCTCGCCATGTTGGTCCAATTTTGTAATCCAACGGTCAACCGTTTGATCGACATTTGCCGGATCAAAACGTGCTATAATTTCTTCTCCAATTCGCAATGCGCGGCCCGCTCCAGAACTGTCTGTTTCCCCCGGCTCTGATCGCACCGATTGATTTTCCGCTGGCTCCCTCCTGGTCTCCAACAACTCACTAAAAGCCAATGCAGCTTGTTGCTGAATCGCTTTTTGTATTTGCGTGGCCAATCCCGCCTTCATGATCTCGCTTACCGCCCGCGTGAGATTCTCCGTTTTCTCGCTCTTTCGAACACGATCGCCTTGTGTCGAAATCCGTCGCCTTCGGATTGCTGCCCGATTTCTGGCTTCAGCACTGCGCGTTGGTGGTCGCCCCCTTCGGCCTTCCGTTTCGATGTCTGAATTATCAGCCTCCAACACGCCGTCCTCCTCGTACTCGCTGTCAGCCATATCGTGTCTTCACTTACGCACACCGATGTAGACGAAGTATGCGCCACCTGTGACCACAAGCACAACACCCGACGCCAACAAGTTTATGCCTGCCCGAACAAAACACAACACCACCGCCTCGCCGAAATCCTCCTTTCGAGGAAAACAAAAACAACCGAATTCGCTCCCACACACTACACACCCAAAAGAAAAACGCCAATTCACTGTTTTTATATAAAAAAAAGAACTCGACACTATTTCACAACACGTTTCCCTGGCAAAATACACCAACTTGCCACACGTCCTTCTCTTGTTTTTTTTTTTTTTGTTTTTCTTGCCGACAACCGGCACGTAGCACTGATCCCGTCGTTTTTCTCGCCGACACGGGCACGTAGCACTGATCCCGTCGTTTTTCTCGCCGACACGGGCACGTAGCACTGATATCCCACTTCTGATATGTTAAACTGTAGTATATCTTATACTACACTCACTAAAAAGTCTTAATTAAAGAAAACGCCGGATGAAACCTTAATTGAAGAGCTTTATTGAAAAATCGAACCGACGCCGAACAAAGATCGAATCACTCTAACTCTTCACGTGTGCTCGATGTTTTCCGATCCCCATCGCCATAGGGCCGTCTCGCTTACACCAACAGCACTCTATTCTAGCGTCGTTGCCGCTTCGTGTTGGTGTCGGGGTATCCGCCTTTTCCCCGCGCCGAATTAGCTTTCGGGTGTAACAAAATTTTTTAGCACGTTCGATTTTTGTACTAAAATAGCTATCTGCCAGACTCCTGGACCGAGGAACTCAGTTATACAGTGACTCTAGACACGACAGGTCGTAAAAAACCGTGTGCGGATTAATTTGTGCTTGAAATGTGGTGCGGAAATGGGGGCTTTCCCTGTGCTGCTACTTTCGATCGCAGCAGCACCCCAACAAAGTTGCCAAAGACCAGTAAAATTTTTCCGCCTACTAAAGGGCCCGAACCGTTAAAGGCACTATTCGCATATATAGTGCCGAAAAATAAAATAGCACCACCACGACATTTTTTCTATTTGTTAAAAACAAACATTTCGTGTCGAAAATTGTTTGTACATTGCTGATAAATATACCACACAACATGTTCACTTTCCACAGAAAACAGTTTATTGTTCATAATGATAACGGTTCTTTTCAATTTAAGTGATTTTCAGAGAAAAATGCAAAATGGAAGGAAAAAAATAATAGCACCACTGACAATTCTGTTGAAGAGCGCATTAGTTGAGTTTATTAATTTGACCCCTGTACAAGTTAAAGTGTTCTTGTTCGGTTTTCGGAAAGCATTGTAGTGCTGAAAAAAGAGACTTTATTCGAAAACTTATTTCATAGGGCAAAGCTTATAGCGAAGTGTGCTATTTTGTTGGATGTTCAAACAAAATGATACGCAATGCCATAACTTTCCAAGAAAAAGCTAAAACACGTGGACGTAAACGCGCCATATCGAAGTTGCTTGAAAATCGGTTGATCCGCCAGAGCAAGAAGGAGCCTTTTAAGCCGGCAACTGAACTGAAAAAGGATCTCAATATAGCTGCAATGGTGCAAACAGCTCGTAATCGTTTAAGACATCACAATTTAAAAGCCTGTAGCCCAAGAAAAGTTCCACTCCTAAGTGCGAAGCATGTAGCCAAACGTATTGAGTTTGCAAAAGAAAACCTAAAATGGCCAGTTGAAAAATGGAGGAAGATCTTATGGTAAGACGAGAGCAAAATTGTTCTGTATGGCGGAAAAGGCTCTCGTTCATACGTCAGACGCCGTCCGAATGCAGAATACAATCCTCAATACACATGTAAAACCATTAAACATGGGGTTCAAGTTTAATGGTGTGGGCTTGCTTTTCGAATTATGGCATAGGCCCAATACATTGGATAAAAACAAGTATGGACCAACACGTTTACGTTGAAATAATTGAAAAAATTATGCTACCTTATGCAGAGTACGAGATGCCTTTGCTGTGGGTCTTTCAACAAGAAAACGACCCCAAACACACCAGCAAGAAAGCGAAGAAATGGTTCAGAGAGCATTCAGTGAACGTCATGGAGTGGCCTGCGCAGTCACCAGATCTCAACCCTATTGAGAATTTGTGGGCTGATATAAAAAAAGCAGTTGCTGCTGCCAAGCCAACCAGCAACGAATCACTTTGGAATGTGTTTAAGGAGTCCTGGAACGAAATTCCGCTAAGTCGATGCCAGAGCTTGGTTGATTGAATGCCAAAACGTTGTGCAGCCGTTATTTCCAATGAAGGTCACGCAACTATATACTCAAACTGAAGGACGTCATCAGGTGGAACAGATAACTATCGCAAACTAATTCATTTTTTCTATTTTTTAACCTTAAGTGCACTTTGGAATTGTGGTGAAATTTTTTTTTCGCCTTATTTTTATGTTTTTACAAGATTTGTTTAAATAGCTTTCAAACGGTAAATGAAACCTTAAATATTTTTATCACACAATTTTTATAAAACTTTTTTACTTTTAAAAATGTGTTCATTAGTTATTTAAACTAACAAATGGAATTACAATACCTTTGGAAAGATTGTTGGTGACGTTGGTGCTATTATTTTTTTCGCAGCTGTATAAAAGTACCTAAATTGTAACTAGCTTCACGACGATTGTACAACCAGGCGACTTCCTGTTTGCTGTCTTTCGACTCGTACTCTGCCGGCTTAGCGTTTTACGATCCGGTACCAAATACCAATTATTAAGCTAAATAAATACTTAAGAAAACATACATATACAACAACTGGCGACGAGGATGGGATACATACAACAAAAATAAGTGAAAGAGAAAACCCGTAACGTGAAAGTTCGGAATCAGTTCGCATATGGGCTTTCATCGAAACGTATACAAAGCAGACTTCTGGAAACCCGGACTCTTGATTTGGATAACGCAGTCAAGATTGCAACAGGAATGGAGCTATCAGAGAAGGTCGCAAATCAATCACATAGAAAAGAAATGATAAACAAAGTAAATTCTAACCAAACTATTAAAAAATATACAAATCAATCATTCAAATATACCAACCAATCCCATATACAATATTAAAATAATAAAAATTTCTGTTTTAATTGTGGCAGCAGCAACCACTTGCAAATAAATGTAAGTTCGTAAGCACGGAGTGCAAGCATTATAAACGGGCGGGACACTTTCAGAAAGTTTGTTTAAAAGCGAAAAGAGAAAAACAAACGAATAACATTGAGGAAATTCTACGAATCGGCAATACAGTGAATGTTTATACCAGAGATATGTTTCAGGCCATATTGCATATCAAGGGCAAAGACGTCAAAATAGAAGTTGACAGTGGTACAGTAGTATCTCCGATGAATCAGGTACAGTTCAATCAAGGCCCTCTAGAAATACCAGGCCGTAATGCTGAGCTGTTTTACAGCAGCTGCAGGAAATATAGCAGGTTTTTAATGACGTCAGTGATGAAGTTGTGCTTTGACAGTTCTCTTGACTGACATTTTGCGAAGAACTTTGTTGTTGGATTCGCGCAATGCTTTCTACATCTCCAGCTGGGCAGAACTGACGTAGCGGCCATCTTGAATGACTCCAGTGGGTATGACGTCATGGATTTTTCCATTTCACAAGACCATCTGTATTATTTTTCTACAAACTTGTCGTAAAAACACGTTTTGCCGAAAACAAAAAAAGAGCATAATTAGTTCAAATTAAGCACGAAAATATTACGCGAGTGCACACTTTTTCGTAATAACTAAAATTCTACAATTTTCTGTGTGAAAATTAACCGGAGAACTCTGCACAATATGAGGGACAGATTTTCTTCGGTGTGAGAAGCCGAGATTTAACTTTGATCGCACTTTTTTCAATTAAAAATCCATTGCACTAATATCAACATGTCATAATTACATGCCAAGAACTATCAATAAAGTACCTTAGAAAGCTGAACTATCATTAACACTGCATTTCAGAATAAACGCGATTCTTACGTAGCCCGCCGTGTCTGCTCCATACAAAAGCGCTCGAATTTGTATGGAACGGTCATGTTTGTTATGACTCCAACGTGTTGTTGTTGGATTCAGTTACTCGGCTTTCTACTATAGAAGGCATTGATTCGCGCCAATATGAAAGATAAGTAGTAGGTAGGTAAATTTATTTAAAATTGATAGTTTTTAATTTTATTTTCAGCACAATGATGAATAAATGTAAAGTATTAAATATTATTGATAAACAGGCGCGGCGCGAATCCTGACATCCAGAAGCAGACTGTCAAATCGAATTGTCAAACTGACAAATCTCAAACGTGGGTGAGCTCCGACTTGCTCGGACACCTTAGGTATATTTCAAAAAAACCTGGTTTTCTACGTCACCGTTTTCAGCATTACGGCCTGGTATTTCTAGAGGGCCTTGGTTCAATTCGATAATTTGGGGGTGAACCTTATGAAAGAAAACGTAAATTTCGTGGATTACCCGTTTATTTCGTTACAAACCAAACAATAGACGAATATTCTTCTGACTCAGCCTTAGCCAAAGTTCTATCCAGCACGCAATTCAAACTCCTGTAATCTGGACCGAATCGATCGCATTCAACTTCACATCAAACTCTTCGCACTGTAAAACGGGTGTGACGTCACAAACATGTGCATTTTACTTTGTATGTGTTTGTATTTGCACTGAAAAGTTCGTCATTTTGTGAAGTGAAGTGGAGTCGTCCAATGAGGCCGCACACTTTCGTTTTCTATCGAACAGCTCTAAACTCAGAAAAAAAAGCATTCCACGAACAAAGAAACCTCGTAATCTCAGCATAGTTTAAGTGTGATCGTATCGAAGTCGATTCGAACCGTTTCCAGAAGTTTTTCGGCGAAAAACCGAAAAAACAAAATGAACGCCGAGAAGCTGAAAAAACTGCAAGAACAGGTGCGTATTGGCGGCAAGGGAACACCTCGTCGGAAGAAGAAGGTTTTGCATCAGACAGCCGGCGCGGACGATAAGAAGCTGCAGGGCGTGCTCAAGAAGATCAACATTAGCCCGATTGCTGGCATTGAGGAGGCGAACATGATCAAGAACGACGGCACAGTGATTCACTTCAATAACCCCAAAGTGCAGGCTTCGTTGGCCACAAACACGTTTGCCATCACGGGACACGGTGAAACCAAGCGGGTAAGTCCTTAAAATTAACATGCCCCGTCACATGGATTCGTCCTCATTTTACCGCTCGTCCCTTTTTTGCAGGCTCATGATCTGCTCCCCGGTCTCCTTTCGCAACTGGGAACCAGCGATTTCCGTAGCTGGGGTCAACTGGCCAACGAGCTGGCCGCCAAGACAAAACTGGCTGCTGCCGAAGACGACGATGTTCCCGATTTGGTCGAGAATTTCGAGGAAATCGCCAAGAAGGACGAACTCGACTCGATAACCAAGAAAACTGAGGAAATAGCTGTGTCGTAATTTATTTATTTACAATATTTCCTGTACATTCAATTGATCCTTTACCACTGTTCCTTCTGCTTCTCTTTTAACGCCCTCCTCACGTTACGGATTTCCCTTTCGAATGGAAACAGAAGAATTCTACTTTATTTTTTTAAAAAAGGCGAACACGGAGGTGTCCATATATGTATATAAAAATAACGAACAAGATAAAAAAATCTCTGCATTATGATTTTATAATTATTTTAAAGAAAATATAAAGATATTCAAAGAAATGGTAAGAAGCCAAAGAATCGATTGTTTGACTTGTAGTTTACACGGTGTGATTGCGGTTTCAGGTTTGCGGCGTGCGGTCATGAGAATGATAGACGGAGTGGCAGGGAATTGACGACTAGCAGTAAAATTTAAAAGAGAGTTCTAGAAACTATATATGACTTGAAAAAAAAAAACATTCTTCCGTGCAGATTTAAAATTAGACTTTGGTCTGAATAATAGAAACGAACTCGAAAGTTATTACACATTTTCTATGGAATGGATCAAGGCTGATCGAAGCTTTATAGTCGTCGTGAATGTTTTCCGGGTTTAATATCTCGGTTATTGCTACTCGTTCTTAATAATCTTGCTATTTTTTTTTATTGGTATGTTGTACATACCTCCATTACTAATCTTGTGGGAGCAAAATAATTCAGAATTGTAAAAAATGGTCGAAAAACTTGTGAATGGCATTTTTAATAGAATTCTTAATGTGATTGCCGAGGTTAAGGGTCATTTATAAATGAATGAATTTTTAACTCTAAATAAAATCTAAGAGTAAGTTGCAATTGTTTTAACGGTATTTCGCTTTAAGCTAGAAATTTAGTTGAGTGGGAAATAATTTAGTAACTAAACGTGTCAACAACACAATTTTAGTGGAGTAGTTTAGTAAATAACTAAACTACTCTACCTAAATACTCGATCTATTTCATTCTATTTTTTCAGGTGAACTGCTCTCGCACACAAACATCTACTAAACAAGTGCGAATTTGACGCGCCAGCAATCGTAGTCGGAGGATAATCCAGCCATTTGGCTAGAACCACTTCCGGTACGGCCGCCATATAAAAAAAAATTTCCTCCCCATTGTCGGAACATCAGACTCTCGGCTTTAGAAGAGAAACGCGGTCCTTCGATCTTCACGACAGTTCCTTTCGGGTTCACAGCGTAGCCGAGCTCTTTGGCAGTGTCGATTACCCAGTTATCCAGTTAGGGCAACAGGCTGGATGCATAGGCAAATGATAAACTCCCGTCGGAGAACCTTTGACGCCATCGTAGAACGTCTACGGATGAAGGATTCTCAAATGTGGTACTTCGGATCTGCTCGTTCCGATTTGTCAGAATATCAGGATCATCCAGACCAGACCCGCCAATGATGTCAATCTAAAAATTATCAATAAAAACTTTTTATACCGCAAATGCAAATCGAAGGCACAAACTGACTTTTAAACTTGACGCAATATCGCTTGTTTCTCTGCTGTCTCGTCGAAATCTTCCACATTGCAATAAGCCTAATTAGCTTTACTTTGTTGCGTTGCTTGTTGTTGCACTCATTAATGAACTGTAAACGACTGTAGTGCGAACGATGTTTGGTCAGTTGGCAGTCGTTTAGTAACTAAATTACTCGCCACTCGACTAAATTACTAGCTTAGTGCAAACTAGGCTTAACGCTAGGAAGGAAATAACACAATTAGCGGCCTTGAAACGTGCGTGAAAACGAGAGATTTTTTTTATTTAGGCACCGAGTTTAATGCATTGCACAATTAATTAATAAAATTTGGATATATTATGGAAATTCGGGTGGAGAGAGACGGATATAACGATGAAGATTATTCTTGAAGAACTGGAGGTTATACCTATTTGGGAAAAAACGTTAGCCAGCAATGCATTCCAAAGTCTGGACATTCTAGAGATGAATGACTGTCTATATTTCACTGTACGAGTAGGAACAGGTTTGACGGACTTTGTGGGGGTCTATTGAGCTGTCTTGGAGCATAATATAGTAGCCAGTCCTTCACGATTTGAGCGTTGTGCTTGGGATCACTGTCTTGTTGGAATATCCAGCTTTAATCAAGGTCCGGTTTATCGCCCGAATCCATTAAATTGTATTGCAAAATGGTTTTGTAGAGATGGCGATCCATGACATCATCAATGAACACCAAATTTCCTGCACTCGACGCTACGACAGCACCCCAAACCATCACATAGCCATCGCCATGTTTGACTGTAGGAATTAGATATTTCGGGTCCATTCCCGTGTTTTCCTTTCTCCAAACTTTAGCTTTACCGCCACTTCCAAATATGGTAAACTTAGATCCATCGGTGAATAAAGCCTTCTTCCAAAAATCAAGTCCTTTGTCTAGATGCTTTTTGACAAATTCTAAGCGAAATTTTTTTCGCTTATAAGGGTTTTTTTGCGTGGTGTTCTGCTGTGATAACCATTATTATTTAATGTTCTTTCAACTGTTCTTGGATGCACCGTGGTTCCTGTTCGTTTTGCTATGTCCTCCGCCAATTTTGAGGCATGTGCCGGTTCACTTTTTTCATAATAAAGGAGACATCTCTGCGAACCAGCTTCCTTGGTCGACCACTGCGCGGCTTGTTTTCAACAGAGAACCTGCTTTTGTAGTTGTTAAATACGGTTTGAACTGTCGATTTACTTAAATTCAACAATTTGGCTATTTCTCCGAAAGATTTTCTTTCGTTTCGATGTTTTACCACCAAGTTCCGTACTTCTGATGAGATTTCCTTCCGAGAAGCCATCGCCACACCTGCGGCCTTATCGAAACTGTAGCCTAACGCGAAGCGCACATGCCAAAACTTGAAGAACGGTACTTCCCGTTATAAAACAGAACCGCACAGTAGCATAAAGAATGATTGCGAAGGGCGAGGGATATCTCTCTTAACCTTCAGAAAGGGAAATGGATACGGAAGTCCTGACGAGTTTTATTTAAACAAGCCTCACTATCCCTTTCGACTCCGCCGTCCATGCTGACAGTGCTTCCGAGGTAAAAAATCTTGCACCTTGCAATTAGTGTGCCTGTGCACACGAATCCATTTGTATATACTTTTATGCACATTTATATTCAGTCCTGCAACTTTGCATTTGGAATGCAAAGAGCGGACATTTAGCTCTTAGTCCGAACGATCATGCACTATCAAGGTAAATAATAAGGGCATTTTCCAAATTTCCCAATGCCACAGCAGTCTTCAGTTGTTTTACAAACACGCGCGTGCACATATTGCCCATCAACTGGGCCTTGCGTAAGCAGCGAAAAGCGAATGACTGGCAGACGAAAAGCGGACGAATGGCAGACGAATAGCGGAGAACACTGGTAGAATAGGAAATGATTTCTAGAGACAGCGTAGAGGCCGAATAGAGGAAGAAAAGCGTCCGTCGGCGGAGCTCAGTAAGCGAGTAAGTCTGTGATCAACGGGCAGTGTTCAGTACGAAAGTCCTAGTAATCGACAGGCGGAGTTCAATAATCGAGTAAGTCTTGTGTTCGACAGGCGAAGTTCAGTAAGCGGATAAGTACTGTGATCGACAGGCAGAGCTCAGCAGAAGGCGACATTAAGCGAGTGAGTCTTGTAATCGACAGGCGAAATTTAGTAAGCGAGTACGTCCTGTGAACAACAGTCGGAGTTCAGTAAGCGAGTGAGTTCTGTGATCGACAGGCGGATTCCAGTAAGCGAGTAAGTCCTGTGACGGACAGGCAGAGTTCAGTAAGCGATTAAATCCTTTTAGTTCAGCTAAACTATTAAGAATAGTTTGCGATGCATTGCGCTACTGCAGGGATCTACGAGTTTCACTTAATTTGTATTTATTAAGAGGTGCAGAACATTTGCGTATTTCAAGAAGTTGCTTCACGCCTGTGAGCTGGGTATATCTCTAAACTGTGGTCCAGAGCTTGTTTGGATATTTTTTGCTCTGTCTTCCGCTCCACTGCCACCTATCTTAGTCTGTCTGACCAGTTGTATTCAAAAATTCGTTGTTGGAGAAGTCGTCTGTCCAGAATATCCATAAAATGCGTCGGAGGCATCATTAAATCTTGAAAGTTAGCAGTTTCTTGGTAAGCTTAACGGTCACACTACTTGTAGTACAACCATATAGCACGGCTTTGAGGTTACTAAAGATTTGAGCAACCAAAGTTCACTCCCATTTCAAAGATTACACCAAGAATAACGATAAAGCACTTTTAATAAAACTATGTAATCTTCAAAACTTGCGTATGAACATCGAAAAAATTTCAATACGGTCTCACTTTCGATTGCGTCGCATGCGTTAGGATCCAGGATTTGTCATCATGTGGCTTCATAGCCATTTGCTTGTGTCTAGGATGCGTCTTACAAATTACATACAAGCGTTCCTGCCGAATAACAAAGTAACAATCCTTGCAGCGTCGCCGTAATCGTCCTTTTACCTTGAAACCGGCCACTTGTTCTACAAGTGGCGTCGCAGGACTGAGGAAATTTGTCGAGGCGATTTGTGGAAGCGTTGGCCTTGAGGTTTTAAAATTTGACGTACTGGGAGAGGACATCAAATGAAAATCTTTCGTAACGAAGGCGACGAGGAGACGACTGATGGTGCTACGAACTACCGGCGCTGCGGCCAGCAAAGGAGCCAGTTTCAGGTTGACCGACTGAAACATCATCGCTGCAAGGGATTGATTAATCAGTTAAATGAGGACGTCTGAGAATAAACGAGTTTTACCTTTTTTTTTCTTTTAGGAAAATCAAAATTAAATGTTGATGTTTTGACAGACGATTTGACGTTTGTTCATACAGAACATTTTAACCTGCAAAAATTACTTTGACAACGGGCCGTCGGTAAAGTAGATCGGAGCTAAGCGAAACTGAAAGGTTGAATTGGAGACAATTTTAAAAATCACATATTTCAATTTAAATGCACACTTAATCTTTTTTTGCATAAATCTCGTATTTCAACACATTCCCAAATCGATTTGCAACGTCCCGATTTTTGAAAACTTTGGAATGTTGAGTCGGATCCTTTCTCAGAACTCATTTTTGAGTTGTTTACATCTGGCTGTCAAAACAGAGTTGTAAGAAAGTTTCGCGCGCGCTTTGCGAAGGTAAGGCTATTGTGTGGTAAAAAATGTGGTATCTCGTAAAAGTGTCCAACGACGAAAGGATTGAATTAGAGGAGGGCATCGCTTCGGTCGGACGGAACCCAGGTTCCACTATAAAGTTGCAATCGTCTTACAGCTCGCGACAGCATTGTCATTTCGAAGTCGGCTCCGCCGCTGCCGCCGAACGCCCAAAACTTGTCGATTTTGTAAGTACTCCTGCAATTCTTCGGCAATAATCCCTACGAATTTTACCCTTTTGTTTGCAGTCTTCCAATGGTACGTTCGTGAACGGGGAGTGCTACATAAATGTAGATATACTGCTGTCGGAAGGCGATCGCATTGGCATCGGATGTTGGGGATCAGACGAAGACTGCCAAACTTTTAATTTGCCGATTTTTATTTTGAAAAAATACGTGTCGGCGCTTGAGCGGGTTATTGCCATCAAAAGTGAGCCCGTCCTGGAAGAAATCAATTCGCAAGACGTCATTAATATTGACGATAGTGATGATGAGGGTGGTGATGGCATCAACCTCGATCGCTATGCATACGACGAACAACCACTTAAAGAAAACGTTGAACCTTTTTCGTTGCCTGAACAGAGCAAATCGCCGCAGTTACAGCCATTGCCGTCACATGAGAAAGACGAATCGCAGCTGTTACCGAAGGCAGAACCTCAATTCCTCGGTGCTCCGCAATTCCTCGATGGTCCGCAATTTCTTTCAACAAATTCCGCATTACAGTCGCCATCGACTTCGAAATCACGAACCTCTAATGATACATCGTTGAAACCGACTAAATCTAATGAAAATTCATCGATACATAGCGATCCGCCAGCTTCCAAAACTACCGCAACCGACCAATTGGAAACTATAGAGCTGCAATCATCTTCCGCTCTACCTCAATTTTTGACAAAAGAACCGAACAATAAATCGTTACCTTCAATATCTAATTCTGTTCCGCAATTTCTGATTCCTACCGCAACAAAGCCATCAACACCAGCCAAACCACTGCCGCAAATTAAAGTCGAGAAAAATATCCCCACTACATCGAGTCATTTCTGTGACGACGATATTTTTGAAATATCCGATGAAGAAGATGATTTCCATTCGCAATCGTTTCTGTTCGATATTAAGCAAGAAACAGCCAATTTGGATACCGAAGAATCATTAACAATAAAACCAGACGAACAAGATAAAACGGACGGAAAACCAGATAAAGATGGAGACGATACAAATCGCGTTCCGAGTCCGATGTTTATCCTGTTGGACGACGACGATATCGACGATTGCCAAAGTGTGTCGAATTGGGCAATGAAATTATCGCAGAGTTTCAGTAGTGGTAGTACCACAACAACTCCGTTAAAGAAACGAAGTCAACCAGCGGAGGAGGGTGATGACTATGATATCAAAACGCCGGCAAAAAAAAGCAGACCATCGTCGGAGGACCCTGTTCCATCTACATCTAAAGCTGCTATGATCAGAGATCCACTCAAACCTAAGTCGAGTCATCAAGAAGATCGAGAGCATAAGCATTTCGTCGATTCGCATGCGGAGGAGCCCGTTCCATCTACTTCTAGAACTGCGATGGTCAGAGATCTATTCAAACCTAAATTGAATTATGCAGACGATCGAGAGCATAGAGACTTTGAATCGCCTGCGAGTACTCGTAAACGGCCGGTAGTCATCGATGCACCATCCATGCCAGTCAAACGCGGAAGGTCAAGAGGTCAGTTTTATTTATTTATTATACTCTAGATGAAATCTGAGAGTATTATAAGTTTGCCACAAAGTTTGTAACGCCAAGAAATAAGGCTCGGAGAAAAAAATGAATGATACAGAAGTTCATATAATCACTCAAAAATCTCAAAACCGGATGTGCGTCCGTCTGTCTGTCTGTCTGTATGTCTGTCCGTCCGTCCGTTCGTGTCCTCTCTAGCTTGAGAACGCGTTGAGCTAGAAAGCTCAAATTTTGTATACGTCGTTCTTGACAAAAAAGTAAGGTCAAGTTCGTGAACGAGCCAAATCGCTCCACCCCTTCTACCCCTCCCATACAAAATGACACAATTGCGCAATTTGACAATAAACGAATTTGCTCGAAAAGTATAAAAGCTAAAAAGACCCGAAATTTGGAATATATTACTTTTATGATAATATCAATCTACCGTATAAAAATTATGCGTGTCCTTCCCCTCCTTCTACCACCTCCCATACAAACTGTACTGATCATGAATTACTCTAAACCAATTTACTCAGTGCGTATAAAACTTAGCGGGCTGAAATTGTACACTAAATATTTATTTAAAATTGTTACTTAGGCCAAAAAGAATTAGACGATTAGCTTCACCCCTTCTACTCACTCCCATACAAAATGACACAATTTCGCAATTCGACAATAAATTTGCTCGAAAAGCATAAAAGCTATTAGTCTGAATTTTGAGATATATTACTTTCATAATAATTTCAATCTACAGTATAAAAATGTTTGGCGTCCTCTCTCTCCTTCCATCCCCTCCCATACAAACTACACTTTTGCATGAAATGCTCTAAGCCGATTTGCTCAGAACATATAACATTTATCGAGCTCACATTTTGTAATAAATACTTATTCAGCATTATCACTAAGATCAGAAAAAATAATTGATTAGCTTCACTGCTTCTACCCCCCCACCCATACAATATGACACAGTTTCACAACATCACAAAAAATCTATTTTCTTGAAAAGTATGAATGTTACTTATCTAAAATTTAAGAGATGTCAATTTTATGATATTTTTAGTTATTTCTGAAAAATTCACTAAAATCCCCCCACTCTTTCTACCACCTCCCATACAAACTGCACATTTTCACAAAATCTAACACACTAATTTTCTCAGTTCCTATTCAATTTTTGGAGTAAGCATTTTGTATAAAACAATTTTTATAGCTACTTTAGCATGATGGGGAAAACATTAGTTCAATGCTATCACCCCTTCTAACACTCCCCATACAAATTTCTTGGGATCATAAAAAATTCTATTTCATTTAGAGTATCGTAGCCCTGTTATGTTTTTTATTTTACACTTACCATAGCAAACATTTTTTTGTAATTTTTTTGACTCGAGAATTTTACTTCTCCACCGTAAGTATCGTATATTCTTCGAAAATGATCGGGTGGTGTTTTTCCCGAGATAAAACGTTGTAGCACGTGTATTATAATTTTGAAATTGTTAAAGCCATCAATTTATAATTTTAAGCTTTAATTTCATTTCATTTTCGACAGTTGGTTTTTATTCAATGATTTGTTTCTCGTTGTCTTTCTTTATTTTATTGTTACTTTTGACTCTTGTATCATAATGTTACATATCATCTCTACTTGGTTATCATTTGATGCAAATTAATGCGTGCGTACGAAGACTATATCGAACACTTGCATGAACTCGATTGGAATGTTCAAGGTCTTAACAAATAAACTGCCAACAAGTCGGGCGAAACTTTATTATTTTTGGGACATGTTGCGGATGACTGGAAAGTCAATATGCAGGTTAGAGTGGTTAGGGAAGACTAAGTGAAAGGGAGTTCTTGGGCAGGGCTGTTGTCTATTTAACAATATTTCATTCGTTTCTGCAAGTATGGGATTTTATGAGGGGAGGAGGAGCGGTAATAGTAAGAGTGGGTGGATGTTAATAGCTTTTTAATTAATTGCTTGAATCACGTCCAATATTCTCTGTATAGAATGTGTTTCATAGACGAAGTTGCATAGAATTTTCATAAAATTCGGTGTATTTTACATTCACGAAACCGAACATTTGTGAGGGAGGGGGTAGAGAAGGTAGGGGAATCGTAAATTTTGATATGTAGTTTTATGTCGCTTCTCTTTTAAGGTGCTTGAATAAAATTTCAAGTTCATAGCTTTTAGTTTGTTGGTTATTAGTTGATTTAATGAAATTGGTCGAAATCATAGTTTTGTTTGGGAGGGGGTAGAAGGGCAAGCGCGAATTCAAAACTTTTAAAGCAACTTCATTTGAACTATTTTTATAAGTTTCTATGCAAAATTTGAAATTGATAGCTTTTAAGAGTTAGCTGATAACTTATTTCTTAAATTTGCTCGAAAAAATTATTTTGTATGGTAGGGGGTAGGGGAATCGTAAAACTTGTGATGCAATTTTCTTTCTTTTCTGTTGTAAGGTGCTCGTACAAAATTTCAAGTTCGTAGCTTTCAATTTGTTTGTTATTAGTTGATTTAATGAAATTGGTCGAAATCATACTTTTGTATGAGAGGGGGTAGAAGGGCAAGCGCGATTTCAAAACTTTTAACGTAATTCCATTTCAATTATTTTTGTAAGTTTTTGTGCAAAAATTTCAAATTGATAGCTTTTAATAGTTAGGTGATAATTGATTTCTTGAAAATGGTCGAAAAAATAATTTTGTATGGGAGGGGGTAGAAGTTTTAAAGATTTTCGACCAGTTAATAATTCATTCTTTTATGGTTTTTTTTTAAATGCATTTTGCAAATTTTCAAGTTTCTACCTTAAAATTTCATTCAACAATTTTCAGCTTATGTGTTTTTTCATTTCAAATGAAACACCTTGTGCACGTTAGACCAGGGGGGTCGGTGCATAACAATTGCAGAATTTTTATTATTTTTTATGTATGTACAATAAATAGATATATTGACCTGCAAAATTTAAACTTTGTATCTTTTGCCAGAGCCCTAAAAAAATTATTCAAAATTTTTAACATTTTTGCTTTCCACCTCCCTCCTCTTACACGTTTTATAAATTTCCCGCATATGATCTCCACCGTTCCGAAGGTCCAACGTCTGTACCAAAAACTAAAATTCTCTCGGCTGTGGTAGTCTGCAAAATCTCAGGCGCAGATTCTCTTAACGACAATATCGAGGTCGTTGCTTGCTCCTGATCCGACCAATGATTGGTGGATGTTGCCGTCTCAAATTGGGTTTTGGCGGTAATTTCGGTGATCTTCTGCTCTAGGACCGTTCGTTGTTCCAGAAGTTTCGTGTCCAACTGCTCTTCAATTTGCTTACCAAGTACGTTTGTCTGTAAGCTTATTTCTTCTTTCAACGCTCAGATTGAGGTCTTCCTTCAGTTCTTTGGCCTGCTGGTCCATTTTATTTACCGTTCATAGACTTAGATCTTCTTTTAGTTGTTGGTTTTGTTGGTTGAAACCTCCCTTCAGCTCTTTATTTTTTTCCCCCGTTCATCATCATGACTCTGATGGTTCATTTGTTCCATCATCTGTTGCATTAGCTGCATCGTGGACTCCGAAGATCAAGAACTTGCCGCAGAACTTTGCGGCACGATTCGTTGGTCATTCTATTGTTTGGCCTCATAGTTTTCAGCACAGTGTCAAGTGTTTACAAGTTCTGCTTTATTTCCGTTTACCGAGTTCCTCTTTCAACTCCGTCACTTTCAAGTCTTTCACTTACACCGCATTTTTTTTATCTATTTTTCGACACAAATTTCTTCTATTGTCCATCAAGAATTTTCCACAAAATATCGCGCCGCGGAAACAAATCATAAAAATTCTTACTGCTTGTTCGGGAATTTTCTACCGGTCACTCGACTTCAATCAGAACCGAGTGTAGCCTAGTGGGTAGCATGTTGGTCTACAATGCGAAGGTCGTGAGTTCAAATCCCGGTCGACGCATAATTCTAGCACACTACCTGCTTGGGTATACCTTGGTCACCTCAATCTACGAAAATGAAAATTCATAGATAGAGGGTTGGCGCGAAGGTCTAACACCCTTCCACAATAAATAATGTGAAATGTTAAGGAACATGAAGATCAGGAGGCCAAGGTCCGATTTGGGCTGTAGTGCCATTTTAGAAGAGTAGAAGAAAATTCGACCTCAATCATAGAATCCCGCCTTGGAACTTTCCTCGCGGTCAATAGTTTGGCGGTAAAACTTCTCAAAAAAATCTCCTTATGTCCATTCGAGAATTTTCACACTCGCGACTACACGATCAATTAATCGATGTTCCAGAAAATTTTCACTTTAAACGTTCTGGGATTTACTACACTATGTGCACTTTCGCACTTGTCACTTACGATTTTTACATGAAATCCTACTTTTGGCACCAATTGAATTGTGCTAGGTGTCGCTGGATTTTAAGTAAAATTGAAACTAGTTTTCGCTTAGTTAAAATAACCGGAAACTTTCATTAGTCGCTTCCGTTAGCTACCACAAACAATTCGTCGCCGTCCACACCGTCGCCGTCCACACCGTCGCCGTCCACACCGTCGCCGTCCACACCGTCGCCGTCCACACCGTCGCCGTCCACACCATCGCCGTTCACACCATCGCCGTTCACACCGTCGCAGTTCACACCGTCGCAGTTCACACCGTCGCCTTTCACACCGTCGCCGTTCACACAGTCGCCGTTCACACCGTCGCCGTTCACACCGTCGCCGTTCACACCGTCGCCGTTCACACCGTCGCCGTCCACAGCGACCGTCGTCTATATCGTCGTCCACACTGACGCCATCTATACCGACGTCCACAATGACGAATAGTCCAAAATGTGTCGGCATGTAACTTGATCGGAATTTGTGCGCGACAGACACTGTACAGATTTTTAGTTTCTCGTGGGAGAGATGTACATTGTGACAAAAAAGTAACAGCAATTTGTAAATAAAATTACTCTGGGAAATGATAATTAAAATTTTTTTTGGTAAGCAGGTAGGACTGTCCTTAATTATTATCCCAAAAATAAGCGCGGTCTGTTAATCATTTTGCTTACAGCAGTTGGTTGAATCGGTATACCTCAGTAGTCCATGGCGATTTTTTTGTTATGTCCTTTTTTTCCTCCATTCCGATGATTGTTGACTGATTTGCATGTCAAACTCATAGACCCATGTCTCATCACCAGTTATGATGCGCTCCATGAATGTGGGTGGGATCAGAATTCGCACGATCAAGGATGTCAATGAAAGGCATCGAGTCAAAAAATTTAGAAAGTTATAGTTCAATTCCATTGTTTAAATAACTGTTTCATCGCCGCTGTTATCGCTGACATATTCTTCCGTATCGAGCTTTTTCGACATTTGTAATTCGTCTCTCGATAGGACCGAAATTTGCGTTTTATCAGGAAACTTTACGGGCTCCGATTCTTGTTTCCTTTTCGTGTTCGCAGACATAGATTTCGGTATAACACGCATTTGTGACCAGTGAACAATATTAGCCTTTGTCTGTTTGAGCATTCAATTGCTTCGAACAGTAGACACACTTAAAATATTGGACAGCATTGCTTTTTACAGAATAGATTCTCTGCACTAGTTTGTAATGAACAAAAAAAAAAAAACACTTCATTTTTGCTACATTGAATCACGTAGAGATGTATTTTTAAAATTTTACAACATTCACAGTGTTTCATAGGCGAAATTGTACGACTGCCTAACTTTCATGACTTTTACAAATCTTTAGCTATTTATTAGCATTTATTTTGTGTAAAGGTTGTAAAAAATGCTAGAAAAAAAGTATGATATTTGTTGCGCTCAGGCAGTATTTAAGCATTTTAGCTGCGAAAGACTTATTTTATGATTGATAAGGGCACAGACACATGCTACAATTTTAGCAGCGAATGCGCTTTTAATGGCAAAAAATAAAGATTCAGGGGAGAAATTGGCGATTAGCCGCCTTTTACGACGAGCAAGGCCGTGCTGTGCAATAATTTTAATCCCGTTCGCAAAAAAACTGTTTCATAATAAGAAAAATGAAATCTTCCAGCATAATTTTAAACATGTAGTTGTATTTGATAACTCTAAGAGCATTTGAACCTTTTTTGAAAGGAAAATTTTATAATCATCATGTTTTTTCTCAGGTGTTTCAGCCCATGTACGAGTATCACCGCGAAGTTCTTCTCTCCGACCGGAAATCATAAAAAAATTCAGTGATATTCGAACAAAAGAGCATTCGGCCAATCTAGAAAAAACTCTTAAAGAAAGTTGGCGTAAGAAACCATCGCTAGAACGGAAAGAAGAAAAACAACGATTACAAGATAATTACGTGGAACGTAAAGAGAAGCTAAAAAAGATTGCTGAAACGCAAGCTAAAGAACGTAGCTTACGAAGTGTTGCAGATAAAGTGGTGAAAAGGCCAAAAGTTAAAGTGACGCAACATAATCGTGCAGCAGCATTTTTGGCCGAAGTGGAAGAATATGATAAGGCCAAACGCGAAATTGCATCGAAAAGGATACCGAAATTGAGTTTTTCAGATGTAAATAAGGAGAAAAATTCTTCTGATCCTATTAAAAGAACTTCAAGATCGGATTCGAATAAGAGTAGTGACGATAATTCAGTTACCAGTTCCGTGCCGAAACAACCCGATAAAGTGGATGGAACGAAAAAATCGGAATTACCAGCAACAACTAGTAGTAAGTCTAAATCAAAAACTAGAAAATCGGATGAAAACGATCGAAGAAATACATCGACAAGATCGCAAACCGAAAATAGAGCCAAGACCAAGACCAAAACTACCGATTTGAAATCAATACTGAAGCCACTCGGCAATCTTACGCAGAAAAAACAAAAGCATTCAGTTAAATTTAGCGATCGCGATGAAACACGATACTACGAAATCGACGATTGCAACGTTATTATTCGTAAGGTCGATGGTAAAGATGCTCCAATCGATTTGTCGTCGTTTGTCAATCAAGAGAACTCCGAGAATCGTAAGCGGCTCATAAAACCGTTAGTTGACAATTCAGAATTGATTCTTAAAGATATTCTTGCCTGGGATCCAAACTGGTTCGAAACGCAACAACCGTACGTGAATGGACGGAGTCATACTCTGTTACCGATGATGCAACAGTTCAACACATTCGAAAGTTTTCCGAAGTATGATTTTGTCCTGGTCGAAATTTCTTCAGTAATAATTTAAAAATTTATTTTAGAATTGTAGTTCCGTTATTTAAAATTGAAATTTGGCATTCAATAGAAAAAGATTATCAATTTCGTGAAGCCGTTCCATTTATAGCATTTCGAATGAATCAGCTTGCGAGCGAGGAAAGCACAAAAGCCAAGCGGTTTATTTGCCATTGTGAAAGTAAGAAAACAGATCGATAATAATAAATATTTTCATTGCTTTTGAATTCTAGCCAGCATGAATTTGATAAAAGATCATAAAAATATTTTCACTGCAAATGAACTGTGCATAGTGAATGCGCAAAGTAAATCGCAGAAGTTGCAAGTATTTGGATTTATCAGATCGACCCGAACCGTTGGTAAGTTACATTTTTCTGGATATTTCAAGTTCTTCAGAATACTTCCATGAATTCTTCGATTTAGCGATATCTTCATCTCGATCATCTCTACACTTGGCAGTTGAAATAGACGCAACTTCGGTTAATAAGTCGATATTCGAAAGCATACATGAAATTCGAATTAAACCAATTTCAAATATTCGTGTTGAAATTGGAGCATTCAATGCTGTTCATCATTTAAAATACTCACCGCTCGGGAAATGTATAATCAATCCGTTTGAATTGATCGAAAAAGATGAAGTAGACGTTAAAGATATTCGTTATAAGGGATATGATCCGCTTAATGAAAATCAGACAACCATCTTATTACGATCGTACCTGAAATGTATCGATAGTCGACACACAAACAATGTTTCGTTAATTGAAGGTCCGCCGGGTACGGGTAAGTCGCGTATGATAACGAACCTATCGATGCAAATTTTATACGGGAGTCAGGTACGGAAATTGAGCAAAAAGATTTTGATTTGTTCGCAAAGCAATGCTGCAATTGATATTATTGCTAAAAAATTGATTGAAATACGTAAGAAAATGGTAATCGACAAGTTCAACATGGTGAGGTTTGGTATTTTGGAGAAGATTCATCCGGACGTTAAATGTGTTTCGACGCAACAATTAATTACGTCGAATTTGCAAAGACAGCAATGTGATTCTGATCGACAATCATTGGCAGATGAGGTATATTCAATTATTTCATGCGTCTACATCATTGTTTTGCAATGTAAATAATTGTTTGCAGAGGAAGCTCATAGATGCACAAATTGCTGCTTTAAGTGTTAATGCGGGCCCGTATAATGTGTCGCATGATCTATTACAACAACTGAAACATCGGCGTGAGATAATCGATCGGTTACAGCATAGCAAACCAGCAGCCGGAAACGAACAGGAATATTCAAAATTTCTCAGTGGTGCACATATTGTATGCACAACATTGTCCAGTTGTATTAAACTTTTACAATATACAAATTATTTTGATGTATGCATAATTGACGAAGCGACACAATGCCTTGAACCGTGGACACTGATACCCTTAGAATTTGGAATTTCATCTTTGGTTCTTGTCGGAGATACACAGCAGTTGCCAGCAACAGTTTTATCACCAGTCAGTATATCAATATTCCCTGTCTCTGTCTCTCTCTCTCTCTCGATGAAATTGCATAAACTTTTTTTTCTAGATTACAAAAGAATATGGATTTGGAGTATCGTTATTTACACGCATGCAGAAATGCCTAGATGGTGCCAAAAATAATCCGATTCATGTACTCAAGACGCAATATCGTATGCATCCTGATATTTGTCACTGGCCAAATTCTTTCTTTTATAACAATATGCTTATCAGTGATGCATCGACAAGTGAAGCACCCTGTCTTGTAAAACCGTATTCCGTTTTGAGTTTACAATACGATCAACATGAAAAAGAAAAGGGGAAAATATTAAATGTGCTTGAAGCCAAATTTGTTGTTAACTTAGTTTTAAATCTTGTGAAATTGATTCCATCGAAATATTTTTCGTATGGAATTATAACACCATACATGCATCAACGTAATTATCTACAAAAGCAAATTGAGTAAGTTAGAAGGTAGCACTTATGAAATATGACGACTTAATTCGGAGGGGTTTGATCTTGATATACGTTAATTTCGTGTTATTTTAAAAAATTTCAGCGATACTGGAACTAAAAATATTTTCGTAAATACAATTGATTCGTATCAGGGCAAGGAGAAGGATGTCATCATAATTTCCAGTGTACGTACAAGAGGTGTCGGCTTTTTGGGTAATTGTCAACGATTGAATGTAGCGATGACGAGAGCAAAGAAATGTTTAATTTTATGCGGTAACTTTTCAAGTTTAGAGGTAAATTGAAATTAATTTATTTAATCGTTGAAATATGTAAGAAACTTCATTTTTATTATAGCGTGAACCGGTTTGGAGATCATTGCTGGAAGATGCGAGGCAGAGAAAATTATTTTATAACGTCAAAGAAAGTCATATTGAAGATTTTGAGAATACAGTTATGTGTCTTATTAAAGTTAAAATTGATTAAAAGGGCAATATTTAAGTTATGTTTGAACAAGTATTGTTTTGCAGTTGAAACTATTTTTTTTTATATATTCAGTAATATTCAAATATTATAATTTTGAACTGCTTTTGTACGTAGGTAATATTTTCTTTTTTTATCATTGCTATTGTAGTAATAAAATTTAATGACATTATTTTTCATTCCTAATTTTTTTTTGGCGAAAAATCAGCGCCACCAAGTAAGTGCAGAGACGCAAACCCTCTTTGACGGAAGTTTTAATAGAAATTAATATGGCAGTACAGGAGTGAGCGAAGTGTGTTCTTAAAATTACGGTTCAATTTCCCAAATAATCAAAGTTTACATTATCAAAGACTTTTGAAAAATCCAGTAAAGTCAGAAAGGTAATGTGATTTATGTCAAGGCTGCAGCTTATATCATTAACTATTTTAGCAAGTGCGGTATTACAACTGTGCTTAGCACGAAAGCCTGACTGGGAAGCCGTTAATTGGTAAGTGGTTTTTAGATAATTTTTCATCTGAGAACTCATTAACTTTTCCAATACCTTCGATAGTGGATGTTTCTGATATTCTGGTGCAATTGCCTTTTTGTTTTTAACAACAGATTTTTTCCACAGAACCGGAAAAGTTAATTGCGTAATACTAGAGTTAAGAATATGAGTTAATTATTTATAAATCTTATTGCAACACCATCTGCACCAATTGCGTTCGATTTAATACTTCTGATTGCATCTATAACATCCAGCGAAGCAACATGTTCGAATTAAAACTGTGCACAAGAAGAATTGGTAAACTTCCAACGTCATATTTTAAATTAGGGTTAGCTGAAGGAACAGATTTAGTCGCATGCAAAAATTGTTTATTTAGAACATCAGGATTACACGGACAGGCTGAATCAGCTTGTTTTCCTAATCCCAACTGCTGTAAATTCTGACAGAGATTTTTTTATTGGATCCGCTCGCTTCAAATATTTTGTTGTTATAATTCATTTTTCTGTGTCTAATTTCAGTCTTAACTTTATTACGCATTTTTTGATATGAAAAATTCTCTGGACTTTTGGGTTTTTTCCACCTGTAGTAGAGCATATTGCATTCGATAATCATATTTTCAACCGTTTTAGTGAACCAAGGACTTGGGTTGGGAAATTTTTTTGGTTTTTATTGGTACAAGAATGTCACATAATTCCTTAAAACTTTTATTAAAATGTTCGACCCTATCATCAACCGAGTGTAAGGAAAGTAATTCCTGCATTCCTGAAGCATCATTGTGAAGTTTATTATTATCTCCGAATTATTACTTTGCATCACTGGAAAATCGAAAGTCGTAAAAATGAGACATCGGTAAGGAGCATTGATTAAAAAATATCAATTTGTCTTCGTTATTAGTGACGTACAAATCAAGTAAGGTAGAGACTGTTGATATGCGAGTAGGAAGTTTATTCTTCATACCACAGGAATCGAAACACGATGTTAGTTCTCTAATTTTAGCTGCTGGTTGCAAGATATCACAATTGAAGTCACCAAACAAGAATATGTTACCATGTTCGACAACAAGTTCAGCTATTTTATTTGTTAGTTCCGAGATATTTGGAGATGTAGGAGATCTATAGACAACACCTATTACACATTTAATGTACTTATTTCTTACATTTATACACATAAAAATTCAGCATTAGATACCCTAATATTACTAGAAGCTGATACAATACGCCCACTGAATGATATCTACACATATATACTATCCAATGGCGTGGCGTCCATTGATGCAAGGCAAGCAATGCTTTTCTTTAAAAGAAAGCGCGCACTATTTTCGTCTACCACTGTCGACAGCATTTACGTGCTCAGGACAGCTTTTTTTCTCACGCTTTTTCTGACTAATGAAAGTTGAAAGCCTTCCACAGGGATAAAGATGTGATTTTAAAAAATCATATACAAGACCACCTGCCAATACGAGCAAAATTTTCTCACGAGACGAGCACAGGTTCGACTTCAATAGGAAGGGGAGATGCGTCGCATTAAAGTGCTTCACCTTTCCTGTCATTGCTTTCAGTCACATACACAAGAGAACGAGATCGCCGGCCAATACGAGTAAGATTTTCGCTCGCGGTGATCACAAGTTCGACTTCTATTGGAAGGAGAGAAGCGTTAACGTAATTGCTTCCAGTCGGTGGTTTCAGTCGCAAGCTCTGGCTCGCGATTAAAGTATTGCCAGTATTGAAATTTCTGTACTAGCCGAGAAATGATCAGGAAGAAAAATGTGAAGAGGTAGATCTGCCAATATTGCCCATATTTGTCGTGCTTTGAATTAAAAGAATCGGTTTTAGGGGAGCACTAACTAAAAAAATGGAAAAAATCTATTTTAATAATGTAGACTGGATTCTAAATCGATTGCCGAAAACCGCACACCTCTTGGGTGAGTAGAAGTGCTTCAAATAATGATGTAAACTTGTGAAATCATGCATATTGACGCAGCGCATGTAGCTTGGCGCAAAATAGTTGATTCCCCTAGCTAGAAAGTCACGCCGCGCCACTGATACCAACACCACCACAAGACTTTAGCACCCTATCATTTCTTAAAAAATTATGTCGAGGTATTTCAATAGTTTTACTGACATAGAATTCAGTCAAATGTGTTTCAGAAACACAAATCAACATCCACTTTACTTTCCACGAATAAGTATTTTAATTCATCGATTTTCTAATACGTTGATTTGACAAGTACAAAGACCATTCACATAGTTGCAAAATAGGTTAAGAAAAACGCGCGTATTGTTAATGGAGTCAGAGTAGTTGTTATTTGTCATATGGCGACAGTTTCCAATCGCGAAATCGACAAAGCTAGCAGCAAATGCACGTAACTACAAAAGCATATAATTTCCCAGAAGCATAATGTATTATTAAAGATATAATAAAGAAAAAGAGGAAGAAAAAAGTTAAAATACATGATTCGCCAGAAGCGTAGTGTATTAGTAAAGATGTCATAGAGGAAATTAAAAAGAGAAAAGTTAAAATAAATAATTTGCATAATGTACAAAGCTTAGTCTTAATTCGTTTCAGCTCCGGAACGTTGATGTAGATGTAGCGGGATCGACTCTTTCCATTTTACATGCACCACATCACTTGCCTGCCAAGTGCAATAGACCTTGTCGCCGAAGTTATAGTAGATTGTAGTATGTAGATAGAACTCGCTGACGAGAACCCATCGATCAAATTCAGCTTGAGTCCACGGTGTTGCTTAAATTTGCGTACAAAAGCTCGGAATTCAAGCACATTGCTAAACCGAACCAGGATTGGTGTGACCTGATCAATATGAAAAGCGTCGAAGTACGGTGACAAGTTGTGACCTATTGTATTTGCGATCGACTTCACTACACTCACAGGGACTTCCCCTGGTGCTTGCGGAATTCTCCTCACTACGGCATCCGAAAGTCGACGCATCCGTTGCTGCTTCTCATGTTCAGCAGTAACTGCCAAATTTTTCGCTTCTAGGTATTGACCCGACGTTCAAGATCCGCATTTTTCACTACGAGCGATTCGAATTTTTCTTCAAACTTGGCGATCAAACGATTTTTCAATGACGCAATGGCCTGCAATTTTTCCATTAAGGAATCTTCTAGGCTGTCGATTCTGATACAAAGTTGTTCCACACTGGCTTAATGTTTGAACCCGATCCACTGCGTGGAGCGGCCGGCAATGATCTTTCAGCTTCACTTTTATCTACACGTGTGCGCGTAATTGGTTTCATATTATTCGGAATAATTAGTTTCACTGTATGTACATTCACGTTTTATAATTTGTATAAATTATATAAGTTATAATTCTGGGTATCACTTTTAAAATGCAATATTTTGTAGGAGCTAGCGAAAACACTTCTATTCACAGTAAACCATCTATGTATGACCTGCTTCCGGTACTTCCTCCGGCGATATGGCAATTTGTAAAATCGAAATTTTCGGCGTCAGTTTTATTTAGAGCATCTGCTTCCGACTTGGCCCTCGTTTTCTTGGAGGGCATCTTCACAACACTTATTCATGCACTAAAAGCAATTAAAAACACAGTATTTCTTCTTCTTCTACTACATGGCACTACTAAGGCTAGCTTGCCTTGGTATTACAGGAGCAATGAAAGTCTGTCATACAGCGCCAATGGAAATGTTCCTTAACATTCCTCCGATACATCTCCAAATAAAAATAAAAATGGAGGCTATCAAAGGGGTGTTACGGATTCCGGTAGAAAAATAATTACAATAAGGGGATTTTAGAGGTCACCTCACAATCCTAAAAGACCCAAAAATAGAGATTTTAACTTCAACACTATCGGACGCTATGCCGACAAAATTCAACTTTGAAATCCCCTTCAAAGTTATAATCAGAGAACACAAGGACTGGCAATACATGGTATTTGAAATAGTAGAGAGATCAACCATCTGCTATACAGATGGCTCGCGCGCCTCTGAGGGGACAGGAGCCGGAGTCAAAGGTCCTAACTTCTCGGTTTCAAAACAACTCGGCAAAGAAGCCACAATCTTCCAGGCCGAACTAATTGCAATAGAGCTATGCATCCAAGAGAATATAAGGAGAGCTCATCGCAGGCGGTTCTCAAAGCCCGAGCATCCAATAAACACGGATCAAGGATAGTATGGGACTGCCTTCAAAACCTAAGTATCCTGGGGAAAAGGAATGATGTAGCCTTAATGTGGATACCATTACATATGGGAATTGAGGAAAATGAGGAGGCTGATCGCCTAGCAAAAAACGGCGCAGAATTAAATTTTATTGGTCCAGAGCCAATCTGCGGAAAGCCGAGAGGGTACTCCATTCCCATACTCGGACAGTGGGCAGAACTAGAACATAAAATCTACTGGAATAGACTTCCATGCTTGTCAATATAAAAAAACTGATCCTACTACAAAAAACATAACAGGGCTACGATTGCGCGTAAAGCGCAATCTCACGATTCTCTAGATGAAATAGAATTTTTTATGATCTCAAGAAATTTTGTATGGGGAGTGTTAGAAGGGGTATAGTATTGAACTAATGTTTTCCCCATCATGCTAAAGTAGCTATAAATATTGTTTTATACAAAATGCTTACTCCAAAAATTGAATAGGAACTGAGAAAATTAGTGTGTTAGATTTTGTGAAAACTTGCAGTTTGTATGGGAGGTGGTAGAAAGAGCGGGGGGATTTTAGTGAATTTTTCAGAAATAACTAAAAGTATCATAAAATTGACATCTCTTAAATTTTAGACAAGTAACATTCATACTTTTCAAGAAAATAGATTTTTTGTGATGTTGTGAAACTGTGTCATATTTTGTGGGAGGGGGTAGAAGCAGAGAAGTTAATCAATTATTTTTTTCTGTTCTTAGTGATAATGTTAAATAAGTATTTATTACAAAATGTGAGCTCGATGAATGTTATATGTTCTGAGAAAATCGGCTTAAGAAGCCACAATCTTTCATGAAAAAGTGTAGTTTGTATGGGAGGGGGTGGAAGGAGAGAGAGGACGCCAAACATTTTTATACTGTAGATTGAAAATATTATGAAAGTAATATATCTCAAAATTCAGACTAATAGCTTTTATGCTATGCTTTTCGAGCAAATCTATTTATTGTCGAATTGCGAAATTGTGTCATTTTGTATGGGAGGGGGTAGAAGGGGTGAAGCTAATCGTCTAATTTTTTTTGGCCTTACTAAAAATTTTAAATAAATATTTAGTGCACAATTTCAGCCCGCATAATTTTATTCGCACTGAGTAAATTGGCTTAGAGTATTTCATGATAAGTACAGTTTGTATGGGATGTGGTAGAAGGAGGGGAATACATATACATAATTTTTATACGGTAGATTTATATTATCATAAAAGTAATATATTCCAAATTTCAGATTAATAGCTTTTATACTTTTCGAGCAAATCCGTTTATTGTCAAATTGCGCAATTGTGTCATTTTGTATGGGGGGGGGGAGGTAGAAGGGGTTGAGCGATTTGGCCCGTTCACGAACTTGACTTTACTTTTTTGTTAAAAACGACGTATACAAAATTTGAACTTTCTAGCTCAGCGCGTTCTCAAGCTAGAGAGAAGACGGACGGACGGACATCCGGTTTTGAGATTTTTGAGTGATTATATGAACTTCTGTATCATTAATTTTTTTCTGCGAGCCTTATTGCTTGGCGTTACAAACTTCGTGGCAAACTTATAATACTCTCAGATTCCATCTAGAGTATAAAAAAAAAAAAAACAAAGTGGAGGATATCCTAAAATTCAGTAAGAAGGATATTAGTTCTCTAATCGGCCTAATGACGATGATGACCTCAAAAATATGGGCTTAGCTGAAACCGACATCTGTCGCCTCTGCCTCGAGGACTCAGAAACAACAGTACACATCCTATGTCACTGTGAAGCAGTAGCTAGGAAAAGACACAATCTTCTTGGAAAAGGTTTCCTTTCTACCGAAGAACTAGCCAACATGGCTTCCTTAACGATACTCAAATTAACCAAAGCTATTGAGTTATGCTAGGGTGAAGGGGTTGTAAACGCACAATAGGCCGAGAAGGTCGCAGTACTCACGCGTTCCCCAAATAATAATAATAATAATAAAAACATAACACTACAGCCCAAATCGGCCTTTTCGGCCTTGGCCTCCTGATCTTGAAGTTCCTTAAAATATTTTCATTAGTTATTGTGGAAGGATTGCTAGACCTTCGTACAACCCTCTGGATTTTTTCATTTTCATAGACTGAGGTGACCAAGGTATTACCCAAGTAGGCAGTGTGCTGGAATTATGCGTCGACCGGGATTTGAGCTCACGACCTTCGCATTTTAGACCAACACGCTATCCACTAGGCTAACACCGCAGCAGTATTTCTTGTAAAATTATATTAAAGTGCGCAAAGGGTCGCTGGATTTCAAGTAAAAATAAAAAAGTTCGCTTTTAACTCTAGATGAAATCTGAGAGCATATTATGTTTGTCTTATCGTTTGAAACGCTAAGAAATAATGCTCGCACAGAGCCGCCAAGGGTACAGAAATATTTGTTGTCTCTCAAAAACCTCGATTCCGAGTTGCTGTCTGTCCGTCTGCCTACAACATAACTCTCGAGAGCTTTGACGTATCGTGCTGAAATTTGTCATATGTCATTTTTAGCAAAAAAGTAATTTTAAGTTCGTGAATGGGCCACATCGGGTCATATCCCGCCACTCCTTCTACCCCCTCCCATATAAATTTCGTGCAATTTCGAAATTTAAAGAAATTGATTTTTCTCCGAAACCATTTCAGCTATTGACTTGAAAATTAGGTTATAGCATAATGACGTAAATATTATTAACGTCAAAATATTGATCTGATCCCCTTACTCTTTCTACCCTCTCCCATATAAATGCACAACTTTGATAAATGCATTTAATCGATTGTTATTGAAACAAGAAAATGTAAAACTTAAAATTTTGCCAGAATTTTTCTCTTAATAATTGCAATAAATGTTAAAAAAATATGAACTTCGCTTCAGTCCTTAACCATCCCCCATACAAATTTTTGTATTGAAAATTCAAGAAAAGTATTTCTCCTTCGAACATATGATTAACAAAGCAATGTGATTAGGTTGTTGGTAAGCAGATTCAAAATCATCGAAAAACTCCCACTTTCTTTGCCACATACAAATTCAATAAATTCAGACAAAAATTGTTCAATTTCCTCGAAAATTGTGAAAATTACAAACTTTAAATTTAGCATGAAACATTTTGTATACTACGTTTGACGTTAAATACAAAAATTACAAACCTCTCCCTCTGCTTTTACCACCTCCCATACAAAAGTCATTATTCACTATTCGAAAGAATTTGAGATGACATATTTTCCGGTACAATAAAATCTTTCCAATTTCATCGCCCAATCATAATTCTGTTATGTTTACATATGTATGTTAATTTTACAAATTTCAATAACGTAAAATTAACATGGTTTGCAATGTTGTTTTAAGACTAATGTATTTTTATTTTAATAATAATAAATATGAAAGAAAAGATTTCCGGATTCTACACTGTTACGTATTATTACGAATAATAAAGCGTAACAGTGTAGATTCCGGAAATCTTTTCTTTCAATTCGAAATGCACTGTGAAAACATTCACCAAACCAATAATAAATATTTAATATTATACAACATGAAGGGGCTGAAATTCTTAAGATTCAATGTAATTTTAAACATTTCGTTGTTGATTTTACATGGTTTCGCTTAAATGTTGGAATAACAGTTTAAATTCTACTTTATTATTATAATAATAAATTATTGTGATCGACTTGGAAAAAAAAATTTGCTAGGAAGCTGAAAATCAACATATTGTAGAGGGATAAACATTAAAAGTACTTAATTCTTTTATCCATTGGGTCCAAAAAGGGGGGTTAAAAACAAATTGTCGGCTGAATTTTTGTTTTTTAAATTGTTATATCTTTGGAATTACTTACCATAAACAATTCATATTTTGGGTCCATTAAGGTGGCAATCGAGCGACCCTTCATTAATACCTATCAGAACTAATCAAAACAATCAAACTAAAACATAACAGAATTATGATTGGGCGTAAAGCCCAATCATATGATACTCTAAATGAAATGAGGAAGAGTTCAATGTACCGGAAAATATGTCACCTTTAATTCTTTTGAATAATTAATAGTGACTTTTGTATGGGAGGTGGTAGAAGCAGAGGAGGAAGGTTTGTAATTTTTGGATATGACACCTAATGTGGTATGCAAAATATTTCGTGCTGAATTTAAGGTTTGTAGCTTTCATTATTTTCAATTGGACATAGTTTTCCTGAAATTGGGGCATTTATATGGGAGGTGGCAGAGGAAGTGGAGGGGCTTAGAAGATTTTGAAACTGCTTATCGACATCATTAACGCCAGGCTTTGTTTCAATTTCAAAGTCGATAGCTTTCATATGTTCGAAGAAGAAATGCTTTTCTTGAATTTATAATACAGATATTTGTATGGGAGGGGGTAGAAGGAGTGAAGAGGAGCTGATAATTTTTTTTAGCATTTATTGCAATTATTGAAAAACAAATTCTGGCAAAATTTTAAGCTTATACTTTTTCTAGTTTTGATGGAAATCGATATAATGCACTTAACAAAAATTATACATTTGTATGGGAGGGGGTAGAAGGAGTGTACGGATCAAAACAGATTTTTTTCTCGTTATTGATATTTTTATTTTTATACTTTGTGCAAAATATCAAGTTGATAGCTTTAACAGTTTCGAAGAAAAATAATTTAATTTAAATTTCAAAATTTCGTGAAATTTGTATGGGAGGGGGTAGAAGGAGTGAGGTGAAGTTGATAATTTTTTCAATTCTGATTGGAATTATAATAAAATTAATTTTGGCAGAAATTCGTTTTTATAACTTTGCTAGTTTCAATGAAAATCGAAAAACTGCATTTTTCAAAATTATGCATTTGTATGGGAGGGGGTAGAAGGAGTGAATGGATCGGATCAATATTCCGTCATATTAATGACATCTATATCATAATACTTTGACCCAATTTTCAAATCGATAGCTTAAATAGTTTCAAAGAAAAATCAATTTCTGAAAATTTCGGAATTTCGTGAAATTTGTATGGGAGGGGGTAGAAAGAGTGGGGGGATGTGGCCCATTCACGAACTTAAAGTTTCTTTTTTGCTAAAAATGGCACACAACAAATTTCAGCACGATAGCTCAAAGCGTTCGAGAGTTATGCTGTAGACAGACGGACAGACTGACAGACAGCAACTCGGAATCGAAGTTTTTGAGCGACAACAAATATTTCTGTACCCTTAGCGGCTCTGTGCGAGCATTATTTCTTAGCGTTACAAACGGTAAGGCAAACACAATATACTCTCAGATTTCATCTAGAGTATAAAAAGTTTTCTGGGCTTGACGATATATCCTCTTTTATTCTGAAAAGATTGTCAAAAATGCTCAAAACTACTTGCCTTAAAAAAAAAAAAATAATAACTGTATAAACAATAGCTATTTCCCCAGCGAGTGAGAAAAAAGCTAAGTTGATCCTATTATCAAAAACAACTCTTCTTATGAAGTCAGCAACTTCAGACCAATATCCCTTCTCTCTAATGTCGGAAAAATCCTAGGAGTTATTGAGCGTAATATTGACCAATTCTGCGAAGAAAACTCGCTAATTCCCGAGAAACAGGTTGGTTTCAAAAAATTCCACCCGACTGAGCATGAACTAGTTAAAATGCAATACGACATTACAATGAATCTCAGAAATAAGGAAACTACTGTAATGTGTTTACTAGATATAATAAAAAAAGCGTTCGATTCTGTATGGATCAAGCGTTTATTATACAAGTTAAACTCTACGGAAATGCCGAATGTAACCTTAAAGTTAATATTCAATTACTTTATAGAAAGGAAATTGAAAATTTGCATTGACAATTGCTGGTCTACTGAAATCGAAGTTAAATCTGGTGCCCCACAAAGATCTATCCTCGGTCCGAAATTATACAATATTTATTTGCACGACTTTCCACACAAAAAAGTAAGTGAAAACTCCAATTTAAGGTCAACAGCAATCCTTATTTATACTAACGTCCGCTATCCAGCCCAGGGCTTCAAATTAATTGATAGTCACATAAACTCAAACAAATCATCCTTAATTTGCTTTCTGAATGCCAGCGGTAAAGGGCCAAGAAATGTGTGCAAAAAGAGCAAATTACTAAGTCTGTCACTAAACGGCATACAAATACCTCCAAATCGAGTATTCAACATGATTATGCCTGTTATATGCTATAAATCCAAACTTGTTAGAAAAACCAAGCTCTTATTATAATATATAAATAGTTAATAAGACTTGTCATTGCATATGGTTTCTCAAGTTGGCTCTCAATATCTACTACTACGGCAAATAAGTTAGAATACTTATTTTGAACGAAAGGTCTTAAGACCTTGTCTATCAATAAGGTTCAAGAATACAAATAAGCTATACTCAAACCTAGAAATTTACAAAGCAACGAACTTGGAACCACTTATGCAATATCTGTCTGATTTGTGGGTCAAGAGAACCAAGAAGCTGCACGATCACTGAAACTCTCTTTTAAGAAGTGTATATGCGGAGAATGTTCCACCCGTAGGAAATCTCTATTATCTATCGCCTATTAATTTAATAAACTCATCACAAATATCACCGGTGCCAAATAAAAAACATAACAGGAGTACGATTGGGCATAAAGCCCAATCGTGCGATACTCTAGATGAAGGAGAAATTTTTGTAGGGGAAGTAGGAGAGGGGGTGACGACATTGAACTAATTTTTTCACATGACGCTAAGGTTGCTATCAAAATGTTTTATGCAAAATTTAGGATTTAAAAATTTAATAGGTACTGAGAAAATTAGTGTATTGGATGTAGTGAAGTAGGGCAGTTTGTATGGGAGGTGATAGAAGGAGGGCGAGTTTTTAATGACTTTTCAGAAATAACTACAAGCATCATGCTTTTGACATGTTTTAAATTGCAGATGAGTAGCATTCATACTTTTCAGGAAAATCGACTTTTTATAAAGTTGTGAAATTGTGTCATTTTGTATGGGAGGGGGTAGAAGGGGCAAAGCTAATCGTCTAAATTTTTTTCGATTTCACTAATAATTCTAAATAAATATTTAGTGCACAGTTTCAGCTCGATCAATTTTATACGCACTGAGTAAATTGGCTTAGAGCATTTCATGAAAAAGTGCAGTTTGTGTGGGAGGAAGGAGGGGGAAGACTCAAATAGCTTTTGTACAGCAGATTTATATCATCATAAAAGTAATATATTCCAAATTTCAGATCAATAGCTTTTATATTTTTCGAGCAAATCCATTTATTGTGAAATTACGAAATTGTGTCATTTTGTATGGGAGGGGGTAAAAGGGGTACAGCTAATCGTTTTATTTTTTTTTTGCTTTACTAATAATTTTAAACAAATATTTCGTGCACAATTTCAGCTCGAAAACTATTATACGCACTGTGTAAATTGGTTTAGAGCATTTCATAAAAAAATGCAGTTTGTATGGGAGGTGGTGGAAGGAGGGGGAAGACACAAATTATTTTTATACAGTAGATTGGAATCATCATCAAAGTATTACATTCAAAATTTCAGATCAATGTCATTTTTACTTTTCGAGTAAATCCGTTTATTGTCAGATTGCGAAATTGTGTCATTTTGTATGGGAGGGTGTAGAAGTGGTGGAGCGATTGAGCTCGTTCACGAACTTGACCTTACTTTTATGTTAAAAACGACGTATACAAAATTTGAACTTTCTAGCTCAACGCGTTCTCAAGCTAGAGAGGACACGGACGGACGGACAGACAGACAGACAGACAGACAGACAGACAGACGGACGGACGGACGGACGGACACCCGGTTTTGAGATTTTTGAGTGATTATATGAACTTCTGTATCATTCATTTTTTTCTCCGAGCATTATTTCTTGCCGTTACAAACTTTGTGGCAAACTTATAATACTCTCAGATTTCATCTAGAGTATAAACATATTATTGAGTTTTATGATCAAAGAGACAATGCTCACCATCGCGGATGATGATTACTATCTTCTTCTGTTTTCCTAATATATTTAAATTTTACTTTATTATTTTAATAATAAAGTATTGTGATTGACTTGGAAAAAAAATTTGCTGCCCTGAAATTTTTTTTTTTTTTCGCGTTTCATGACTAAAATAGCCTAAAAAAACAAAAAAAAATCCGTCTGTCTGTACGTCGTTCGCCGTACTCCGTCCGCCGTACACTGGTGTGTACACTCAGCGCACATTAACTTACAAACACTTCAAGATAGAAAGTTCATTTTTGGGGGGATTATAGATAGTTGCGGATCTCAGGCTGACACCCATTTTGGGGGGTGTAAGGGTTCAGGGGGAGGCAGGGGGCACTAAAACCGAAAACTATAAAATCAAATATCTCAACTATGATTCCAGCTAGGAAGCTAAAAATTAACATATATATATATATATAGAAGGGTTTGTGAGTCAAACTTTAAAAATAATTTAATGTTTTTATCCATTGAGGTGCAAGAACGGAGGGCTAAAAACCAATTGTCGGCCCAATTTTTATACTCTAGATGAAATCTGAGAGTATATTGTGTTTGCCTTACCGTTTGCAACACTAAGAAATAATGCTCGCACAGAGCCGCCAAGGGTACAGAAATATTTGTTGTCTCTCAAAAACCTCGATTCCGAGTTGCTGTCTGTCCGTCTGTCTACAACATAACTCTCGATAGTTTTGACCTATCGTGCTAAAATTTGTTGTATGTCATTTTTAGCAAAAAAGTAACTTTAAGTTCGTGAAAGGGCCACATACCACCACTCCTTCTACCCCCTCCCATACAAATTCCATGAAATTTAATGAAATTGATTTTTCTCCAAAACCATTTCAGCTATTGACTTGAAAATTAGGTCATAGTATAATGATATAAATATCATTAACCTCAAGAAATATTGATTTGATCTCCTTACTCCTTCTACCACCTTCCATATAAATGCACAATTTTCAAAAATGCATTTATTCGGTTTGCAATGCAACTAGCAAAGCCAAATGAACCAATTTTTGTCATAATTAATTTTATTATAATTGCAACTAATTTTGGAAAAACTATCAACTTTACCTCACTTCTTCTACCCCCTCCCATACAAATTTTACGAAATTTCGGAATTTCAATTAAATTAGTTTTCTTCAAAATCGTCAAAGCTATCAACTTTAAAATTTGAGAAAAGTATACTATTTTAAATATAATTGATGTCAAAAAATTTGGTTTTGATTCGGATATTCCTTCTACCCCTCCCATACAAATGCAGAATTTTGGTAAATGCATTTAACCGATTTTCATAGAAACTAGAAGAAGTAGAAACTTGAAATTTTGCCAGAATTTGTCCCTTAATAATTGTAATGAAAGCTAAAAAAATATCGCCTTCACCCCACTCTTTCTACCACCTCCCATACAAATTTTTATATTGGAAGTTCAAAAAAACTTTTTCTCCTTCGAACATATGAGAGCTATGGACATAAAAATTGTAACAAAGCAATGTGATTAGGATGTTGATAAGCAGATTCAAAATCAACCAAAATTCCCCCTCTTTCTCTGCCACCTCCCATACAAATACCATAAATTCAGACAAAAATTGTTCAATTTCCTTGAAAATTATGAAAGCAAGAAACTTTGAATTCAGCATGAAATATTTTATATACTACGTTCAGTGTTACATACAAAAATTACAAACCTCCCCCTCTGTTTTTACCACCTCCCAAAAAAGGTAAGTAAGTATTTCATTTAGAGTATAATATGATTGGGCTTTACGCCCAATCATAATTCTGTTGTTTTTTTTTCAAATTATATCTTCGAAATTACTTACTATAAAAAATTCATATTTTGGGACCATTAAGGTGGCATATACATAGATTCACTAGAATCAGTTTAGAGGGAGGCTAATTCTTCTTCTCTAAAGCCTTTGACATGGTGGACCACAACAGGCTTCTGGACAAGCTGTCATCAATCTTCAATTTCTCTACTAATGCGGTCAAACTAATTGGTAGCTACTTAACCAACAGGCATCAGCAAGTTAAAATTGATCATGTTCTGTCCTCGTCTTTAACCCTTGTGTGTGGTGTTGCCCAAGGGTCAGTCTTAAGCCCACTACTTTTCAGCATTTACATTAATGATCTACCGGATATACTACATGACTGCAGTCTTCATTTGTACGCGAATGATGCGCAGATCTACTTAAGTAGGCCTATTGGATTAGTTGAGGACTGTGTTGAACGCATAAATCGGGATATTGCTCGCATATTAAGTTGGTCTCAACTTAACCATCTTACGCTCAACGAGCAAAAATCTCAATGTATTGTATTTTATGCCGGACTAGATAATCCTAACACCTGGGACCTTCCCCATCCTATAGTCAACGGTACACCCCTCGTATTCCAAACCCATGTATCGGACTTAGGAGTAATTCTGGATTCAGCCATGTCCGGTTGTAAGCAAGTCGATTCTATCCTAAAAAAGGTATATGGTAGTCTGAGAAGACTATGGGTGTTTGCTAGTGTCCTTCCTATGCATACCAGATTGAGGCTCGTGAAATCCCTTATTATACCTTTTTTTTCTTACGGTAGTCTAGTATTTCCGAAACATGATTTCAACTGCCAACACAGGCTAAATTGGCTTTCAACGATTGTATCCGCTATGTATTTGGACTAAGGCGTTTTCATCATAAATCACAATATCAGATGAGCATTCTAGGCTGCACATTACCCTCTTTCCTTAAGCGCAGAGCACTAATTTTACTGCACAATATTAGCCGTGTTTTTTTGCGGCTGTATCCAGAGCAGTTTAGCGTAACTACATTGAAAGCAACAACAAATTATCTATCCAGAGTAGGTTAGCTACCCCAGTTAGACCACTGGGGTAGCTAATCTACTCTGGGTAAATAGTTCCTGTGTTCACTGATAGACTTGGGACTTTCATTTCCCAGCCGTTGGCAGCAATGAAATTTGACATTTCTGACAAAATAACGTATTCTCATCTCAGTTATTTTTCGAAGATACGCAGTGAGAAACATTTTTATTTGTGAAAGATGGAAATCAATCTAAGAAATAAAAGGTAAACTAACGATTTCAATTTTTATTAGGTGAATAATTCGATTCTTTTTATAGATCTCGTCGTTATTGGGGCCGAGGCGAAACCCTCGCTCACTTGATTCTAATAGTTCCAATAAAAACACCTATTTGCACTCATAATTGGATCTGTAAGGAAAAGTTTTGAATTATCGCCGAAAATTCACAATATTTTACAGAAATTAATTATAATTATTATAATTCACAACTGTCAATTCGAAGTAAACTTGTCAAATTATTTCCAAGTGCAACAACTTTCCAGTTCAATACTTTAGTACTGAACTTCTACTCTGGATCGTTGTTTTGAGGAGTATCTTAACCTGCTCTACTCTCTTCCGAAAAAAAAACACAGCTATTTTACAGCAAAGTGACCAACTGTATTTATGCGAGTTCCTAATACCTCTAAAAACCAACAGACATCGTAAACTTCTTGCTCCGCGATTCTTTAAGACGATCGGTGCGGGTTCCTTTTTCGTTCAGACGATAAGAATCTGGAATTATCTTCCGCCTCATATTCAGCGTGTTGATGATCCGGGTACGTTCAGGCGATTTGTATATTCCCTTGAGTTTTAATCTATTTTTCATAATTTGATTTTAATATTCCTATAAACATACTTTTGGCGTCTTCTTCTTCTTAATATTTTCTTAACATTTTCTTAATTAATTAATTAATAATTGAGAATTTTTAATGATTTTGTTTTATATTATTATCTTAGTTATTTTCCCCATTATATTTATATTTATATATATTTATATTTTATGCTTTATTGTTTTCTAAGCTTAATTTTTTTTTATTTTTATACTCTTTCTATATATAACTCAATGTATTTAGTTATAATTTAATTAATTTGAATTCTATTAGTTTTGAGTTTTCACCACATATTATTGTACTTATAAAAGATTTATAATCTTGTAGTATTTACCAAATAAATGAAATATCAATATCAAATATCAATATCAATAATTATTGTAAGGGGGTGGGTAAGGGTGGGTCTAAAGAAAAACACTTAAAAATCAATCTCTCGGCTATTTGTTAAGCTATGTTATTGAAACTTGGAACATATATTAAGCTATACTACCGAAATACGAGAAAAATATAACATTTGCATCTGATAGTAATGGGGGAAAATGGCATTTCAATAAATAATGGAGCACTTCCCAAAATTACAAACCGTTATATCTCAAAACTGAGTGCAGAGCTCAAAAATTTTGTCAAATTGTAGAGCTAAATAATCTTTAATTTTGGTAAAAATATCTTGGAGGTGTAAGGGGAGCGAGTTGGTAAGCAAAGATGTCGAAAATTTTGGAGTGATTTTTTTAGGGCTCTGACGAAACGTACAAAGTTTAAATTTTCTATGTGTATACATCTATTTGTTGTACACAGAAAAAAATAATAATGAAAATTCCACAATTGTTATGCACAGACACCCCTAGTCTAACGTGCACAAGGTGTTTCATGTGTAATGAAAAAAACACATAAACTGAAAATTTTTGAATAAAATTTAAAGTTAGAAACTTGAAAATTTGTAAGATGCATTAAAAAAAATCCCTAAAAGAATGAAATTTTAACTGGTTTTCTTCAAAACTTCTACCCCCCCCCATACAAAATTATTTTTCCGACCATTTCTAATAAATCAATTATCACCTAACTATTAAAAGCTATCAAATTGAAATATTGCACAAAAACTTTTAAAAATAATTGAAATGAAACTGCGTCAAAAGTTTTGATACACTTGCCCTTCTACTCCCTCCCATACAAAAGTATGATGTAGACCAATTTCAATAAATCAACTACTAACCAACAAATTAAAAGTTACGAACTTGAAATTTTGTACGAGCACCTTACAAAAGAAGCGAAATAAAACTGCATCACAAAATTTACATTTCCCTTACCTCCTCTACCCCCTCCAATGCAAATGATTGGTTTCGTGAAAGTAAAGTACACCAAATTTTATGAAAACTCTATGCAACTTCGTCTATGAAACTGATGTTCTATGCAGAGAATATTGGACGTATTTGAAGCAATCAATAAAAAAATTATTGACATCCAACCACCCTTTCCCCTCCCTTATAAAAACCCAAACTTGCATAAACGATTGAAATATTGATTACATATACTGGAGCTATTGATCGTATTTGCAGTAAAGTGTTAAATTGACAGCAGCCCTGCCCTAAAGGGGGTTCCACTTGTGAAAGGAGATTCCACTTAGTCTTCCTTAACCACTCGAACTTGCATATTGACTTTCCATGCATCTTCAACTTGTCCCAAAAATAATAAAGTTGCGCCCGACTTGTTGGCAGTTTATTTATCTTTGCGCACGAAAAGCTAAATTATTTTAATTTTTCTTACTTTACTACTTCATTATTCTAATAATATCAAAGCAATCAATCAAATTCCTGGTAAGGCCCCTAGAGGGGCATAGAACAGAAACAATTCTCTCCTACAAGGCGCGATCCTGTGCATCGGCCATTACCTGTTGCCAGGACTTGTTCTAATAATATACTCAATTTTTATTTTTCTAATTATACTCCAGATGAAATCTGAGAGTATTATAAGTTTGCTCTAAAGTTTGTAACGCTAAGAAATAAGGCTCGGAGAAAAGAATGAATGATACAGAAGTAAATATTATCACTCGAAAATCTCAAAACCGTCCGTCCGTCTGTGCGCTCTCTAGCTTGAGAACGCGTTGAGATAGATAGTTCAAATTTTGTACACGTCGTTTTTGACAAAAAAGTAAGGTCAAGTTCGTGAACGGGCCAAATCGCTCCACCCCTTCTACCCCCTCCCATTCAAAATGACACAATTGCGCAATTTGACAATTAACGGATTCGCTCAAAAAGTATAAAAGTTATCGGCCTGAAATTTGGAATATGTTACTTTTATGATAATATCAATGTACCGTATAAAAATTATGCGTCCTCTCCGCCTTCTTCTACCACCTCCCATACAAACTGTACTTGTCATGAATTACTCTAAGATAATTTACTCAGTGGGTATAAAATTTAGTGGGCTGAAATTGTGCACAAAATATTTATTTTAAATTGTTAGTAAGACCAAAAAAAATTAGACAATAAGCTTCACTCCTTCTACCCCCTCCCATACAAAATGACACAATTTCGCAATTTGACAATAAATGGATTTACTCGAAAAGTATAAAAGCTATTAGTCTGAATTTTGGGATACTTTACTTTCATAATGATGTAAATCTATAGTAGAAAAATTATTTGCATCCTCCATCTCCTTCCACCTCCTCCCATACAAACTATGTTTTAATTTTTAGTTTAATTTTAGACGAGAATAATAGAATTATAATCAATACCGTTTATCTTTTTCTAAATAATCATTTGATTTCGTTACAAAATCGCCTGCACTGGTATGATTTCCCCAAAACGAAAATGACCACAAGAAAACTTTCGAAAAAACTGGGGAAAACCGAAAACTATTCGAAAAGAAAATTTATTTATCCGTATCTTTGATATGAGATGCGCAGAATCGCTCACATTTTCGAATTTCCCCAATCCGATACTCTCATTTTCCGAACACGAAGGAAAAATGTCGAGGAAAATTTTTCATTAACGAGAAACTTTTCAGTGGAGTGTCGGCAACCGTTTCAATCGTTTCGAGTAGAATTTTCCACACCGGAAAATTTCTCTGTCTACTTTACTGACATTAGAAATAGGTATATTGACTGACGGTTCTTTGTCCTTTATCCTGAAAAGAAAAAAATTCAATTAAACAAAGAAATTTTGTGTGTTACAACGGATTTTCATAAATTTCTGAAACAAGAAAAAATTTATATTAAACCAAACCGATTCCAAATTCACTCGAAATCCGTTGAAAATCAATCGTTCCGCTCGGAAAATTTACAGAAGAAGAAAAAAAAATTACCTTTTGGCCCAAATTTACGGATTTCTTGAATAATTTATTACTAAGGCTGTTTCTTAATTCGTCGGGGAAATGAATGAAAAAAGTGTTGTACGCGCGAGTTAAATGTTGTTTTATTTGATGAGTTGTATATTCCTTAAATTGACCCTTTTTCTCGTTCTCGGCGAACTTAATTGTGCGGAAAATTAGAAAAAAAACGGAAACCAGAGATTTTTTTTTTGTTTCGAAAAGAAGCATAATTATGGCACTATGTTCTGTTGCGATTATTGTTGCTTTCTTTGGTCACAAAAGTGCATAATGATGTAGTGGAAACCATGCAATTTTTTTCGATTCCGAATTTCCTTAGTGTTTTGAAATTGAAACGGAGTGAATTGTAAAACTTTAATGTTTCAATTTTAATTTCATAAATTGTGAGAGAGAAAGAGAGCGGAAAAAAGGCAGTACACTTTATTGGGTTCTATAATATTATATTGCCGTATAATAAAGGACTTCTCTCCTTTTTTTACGACAAGGATAGCAAGGAAGGATATAGTTCCCCACTTATTTTTTGTTGATTCCTTTTCTTTTAGTGTTGACTTTCAAGTATATAGTGCACACGAGAATGTAAAAGAAAAGAATAATAATTTCTTGTGTTTTTCCTATTGTTTATTTAATCCTTCTACGCACAATTATCTAATTCTGTGATGAAGTTATCACAGAATTAGATAATTGTGTGTCCTTTCTATACTGCTTGGTTTCTATTTATGGGACGAGTCATAGTTAGGATTTAATTTGTTCCTCCAATAATTTTGATGTACATAGTATAATTCTGAAGTCAGGCATTTTGTCCTTTAAAAATACATTTCCTTTATTTATTGTTTATTTTTCCTCTCAAATCTCTCTTTTCCGAAAAAAATGTGATAGAAAAACTTAAAAAAAAATCTTAAACTTAATTATCTAAAATAATTTTCAATATATGTATATAACGGTGTTATTTAGTTTTTATAAAGTGTTAAGTGATAAAATTAGAAGAAAAATATAAAAAATTATAATATTAAATAAACAACAAGTGTTAATACTTATTATTATTATTATAGTTACTTTTAAGGCAATGAAAATTTATAAAAAAAAATTAGTAGTGCTGTGTAGTTTAGTGTGTTTGTGTGTGTGTGATTGACTTATCTCTCCAGTATATTTCGAACATAATTCATTGAACGTATTTTTTAAAGGTGAGTTATTATTGCTATTACATGGGTAAGCATTACCTCATCGAGGTTAGAATTTACTGCTTCAATGCAAGAAAATGTTGGCTCATCAAGGTCTCGCGGAACAGGGTGAAAGTTTTTCTTTTTTCATTTCTCTGAAAATGTGTTTTGCCATCAAGTTTGGATGATGATAAAAATTATTATTATTTTTGCGTAGCCTTCAGCTACACATCCTCGTTGTTGTTTGTGATGGAACAGCTTACTCTGTAGGGGGTTGTAAAAATTTACCCACTATATTTCGAATTTGTACGATGATGGAAATTTATGTTCAGTGCCGCTCAAGGTCATACTGCAGATATGTATACTGCGAAATTAAGAGCCTATACTGAATTATTTGTGCATAGTTTTTTCGTGCTTTTTGAAACTCTGAAAAATAGATGATATGAGAAAGAGGAACTTGTGGAAAGGATCTGAATTTATAAAATATTAGCCCGTCTGATTTTTGTTTGGTATTTTTGTGATTAGTACCAGAGATGGATCAAAGGACTATCAGATCCGCCGTTCGTCAGGAACCTCAAGAAAACTGAGGTCGCGAAAAGACCTGCCTATCACTTTTAATTTTTTTTCCAGTCCTCTTTATCAATCACTTTAAATTTCTGTCCTAAAATAATTTTTAATTTAAAATTTATGTTTAACTTATTTTCAAACTTTTTGTTTATATAATCGCAACACTAAAGTATCTGAGTATGTATCTTTATCGAGTAATATGTAGTTAAAATGGTATATGTAACGGGAGCTTCATTTTACTCTAACTGATATTATTTAAAACATATTTTTCAAACTACATACCTTCAGTAAAATTTGAAAAAATGATCACCTTTACTATGCAATTGCTTGCTGAAAGTCTCAAATTCATAATAACTGAAAATTTTCGTTCGTCAACCTCATATTCGCGTCAACGGATAACCTGAAAAAGCACGGATGAGTTTGAAAAAAAAACAAAAACGAGCAAGGATACTCTTTAACAAAGCTAATTCCAGCAAACGTGACACAAACTAAGCAGCACTTACACTGTATAAAAAAACAAAACAGAATTATGATTGGCCGTAAAGCCCAATCACATGATCTACTTCTTCTACAATGGCACTACAGCCCAAATCGGACCTGGGCCTCCTGACCTTCAGGTTCCTTAACATCTTTCATTTTTTTTTATTGTGGAAGGGCTGTTAGACCTTCGCACAACCCTCTATCTTAGAATTTTTCATTTTCGTAGATTCAGGTGACCAAAGTATACTCAAGCAGGCAGTCTGCAGGAATTATGCGTCGACCAATATTTGAACTCACGACCTTCGCATTGTAGACCAACACGCTACTTACTAGGCTACACCCTAGCTCCAATCATATGATACTCTAGATGAAATAGGAAAGAGTTTATTGTACCGGAAAATTTTTCATCTCAAATTCTTTCGAATAGTGAATAGTGACTTTTGTATGGGAGGTGGTAAAAGCAGAGAGGGAAGGTTTGTAATTTTTGTACATATCACCGAACGTAGTGTACAAACTGTTTCATGCTGAGTTTTAAGCTTGTAGCTTTCATAATTTTCGAGGAAATTGAACAAATTTTGTCTGAATTTATGGCATTTGTATGGGAGGTGGCAGAGAAAGTGGGAGATTTTGGACGATTTTGAATCTGCTTGCCAACATCCTAATCACATTGCTTTGGTACTCCTATGTTCGAAGGAGATATAATTTTCTCGAATTTTCAATACAAAAAGTTTTGTATGGGAGGTGGTAAAAGGAGTGATGCAAAGCTCACATTTTTTTAGCATTTATTGCAATTACTAAGGGACAAATAGTGGCAAAATTATAAGTGTTTGTACCTTTGCTAGTTTCAATGAAAATCGATTAAATGCATTTACCAAAATTGTGCATTTGTATGGGAGGGGTAGAAGGAGTATTCGAGTCAAAACCAAATTTTTCGACATCAATGATATTTGTAATGGTATACTTTTCTAAAAATTTAAAGTCGGCAGCTTTGACGGTTTTGAAGGAAAATAATTTAATTGAAATTCCGAAATTGCGTGAAATTTGTATGGGAGGGGCAGAAAGAGTGAGGTGAAGTTGATAGTTTTTCCAAAATTGTTTGCAATTGTAATAAAATTAATTATGAAATTGGTTCTTTTTGCTTTGCTACTCGCAATTCAAACCGAATAAATGCATTTGTATGGGAGGGGGTAGAAGGAGTAAAGGGATCAGGTCAATATTTTGTGATGTTAATGATATTTACATTATTATATTATAGTCTAATTTTCAAGTCAATAGATGAAATGGTTCCGGAGAAAAATCAATTTCTTTAAATTTCGACATTTCATGAAATTTGTATGAGAGGGGGTAGTCAGAGTGGGGGATGTGGCCCGTTAACAAACTTAAAACTACTTTTTCCAAAAAAGGATATAAGATAAATTTCAGCACGAGAGGTCAAAGCTTTCATGAGTTATGTTGTAGACAAGCGGACAAACAGGCGAACAGACGGTCACTCGGAATCGAGGTGTTTGAGCGACAACAAATATTTCTGTACCCTTGGCGATTGTGTGCGAGTATTATTTCTTAGCGTTACAAACGGTAAGGCAAACACAATATACTCTCAGATTTCATCTAGTGTATAAGCAGCTAAGGGCCGTTGAACAAAAGTCAAGGAAGAGAATCTGTGAAGAAAACGATAACGTTAACGATACCGCTAGGATAAATAGGATCCTATCCAAAGATCCAAATATGCCTGAATTACTGGAAAAAGGCGATGGTTCATGGACGGGGGTTTAGTGGCGAGTCACTTGAACTTTTAATGCAAATGCATTTCCCCGGATGCTTTGACCCCCCACTACAAAGTTCATATGTCGATCGTATTCTAGCTAGCTCAGCTAACCGAAGTTATGGCAAGAGGTTAAGGTAGTTTTAATACCTAAGCCAGGCGGAGCCTCCCACAACATCCCGAAGGCTTTTCGATCCATCAGCCTCACTTCGTTCCTTCGTAAAGACCTGGAAAGACTGGTGGACAGCTACCTGCGGGAAAATCTGAACATCTAGGTCAGATGCCCCCACTAACACGCCTATCTAAAAGGTAGGTCTACTGACACCGCATTGCATGCGACGGTAGCCGCCGCATAGAAAGCTTTCCATCATAAAGAGTTTGCACTCGGTGCCTTTCTAGACGTGGAAGGCGCTTTTAGCACGTCAACATTGATGCCATACTTAAGGCCTTGCGCAGTCATAGTGTGGAACCTCTTCTGACTGCATGGATAGCTAAACTTCTTCACTCACGAAAAATCGTAGCGCGGATAGGTGACGAGACAAGAAAAGGCTCTGTCCACAAAGGAACGCCACAGGGCGGCATAATATCGCCTCTTCTGTGGGTCCTAACAGTGAATGAACCCCTTTGCATTTTAAATCGGAACGGCCACCACACAATAGCATATACAGACAATCTTATCATCACGCTAACTGGTAAGTTTAAAAGAACGGGGTCCTTATGCAGTCCACTTTACAACTATTAGATAGTTGGACACTAGATAAAGGAATTGCCATCAAAAGTCAAAAAATAGATCTGGTCCTCGTCTTCAGAAGAAGAAGACCACATGTTTTCAATCCACCAAACATTCGGGGTATCGCTATAGTCCTCTCAAATACTTAGGTCTTATTCTTGATAGTAAATTATCTTGGAAGGCCAACATTCAAGAGTAAAAAAGGCTACCGTAGCCTTCTTCGCTTGCAAAAAGACATTCGGTCTGAGATGGGGCCTCCACAATCCCGAAGGTCGCTCTTCTTCGTAATTTTCACATTGACGCCCTCCTTCCATTCAATTGGATATCTTTCTTCATTCCACACCTCAGTAAAGAGTGGGAGTAGTATATCGGCTGTTATTTTCGGGTCCGCTTTGAGGAGTTCGGTAGGTTATCCGTCTATACCTAGAGCTTTCCATCCCACCATTAACCGAATAGCGGAAACTGTTCTTCCTTGTCTGGGCGATCGTCCCTAATAGAGGATTGTCGTAGTTGGATGTTTGGTAGTTGATCTATTTCTGGAATATCTTCCGCTGACAAGATGTTTAAAATATCAGAGAAGTATACTTTCCATCGCCGTAACTGGCGTTCACTCATATTATGGAGAGTTTCGTTGACATCTCTCACCAGGTGGTTGGCGGTGAAATTCTTGTTCGTCAACTGTTTCATGATTTTGAGTAGTGAACCCATATCCCCAAGGTAAGCCGCAGATTCTGCCTTGTTGGCCAGATCTTCAATGGCCTTTCTCTTGTCGCGTCTATCAGCCTTCTTAAGCTGTATATGAGCATCGCGGTAGTTCCGCCTCAAGTCGGGTGTTTGTTGGTTGACATCGGGTTGAGAGACGATTGCTAATTTTACTTTTCTACGATTATACATCCAGGGGTTATCATTGCTTTCCACATATCCCACAGATTCTTCAGCACTGGTTAGAAAAGTTTTCTGGTTGCCTCCCAATTGGCGTTCAGTGTGCGCATTTCATATTCGCCTAATGTGGATGACGTTTTGCGTAGAATGGTGGTGTACTCGCGCTTTTTGATGAGGTCTCTGAGTTTGTCCACATTAAGCTTGCGCTTCATTTGAAGAATTTTCGGTCGTCCGATAGCTGCTGTGCACAGTTTCAAGCAGTCAGCCATCAAGTGGTAATCGCTCCCCACGTCAGCTCCACGCTTTGCTCACACATCGCGGAGACATCTTCTCCATCGGCGACGTATAGCCAAATGGTCGATCTGGTTCTGAGTAACACCATCAGGGGAAACGCAAGATGTTTTATGGTGACCCTTGTATGAACAAAGGGTCCTTCCGATGACCATTTGCCGAGTACTACAGAACTCCACAAATACATAGTTCGCCGTTTTCGGGTCTCTTCGTCCAAGGTCGTGATGCATCGACCCAAGGGTCACCATGCTTCCCCATGACGTGTTCCAGTCCAGTGTTGTCAGAGCCAACCTGGGCGTTCATATCTCCTGAGATGATAATAATATCTCTTGGAACATGCTCGAAGGTGGCACTCAGTTGGCTATAAAACTCCTCTTTGTTACCACGTGTTGCGGTATTAGTTGGTGCGTAGCACTGCAGAATTGTGACGTTTCTGACACTGGTCCTGAGCCTGACGACGATAATCCTATCCGAGATTGGTTCTCAGCTGCTGAGACTGTTTCTCGCGCTCGGTGTAAGGTCGAGCGCCACGCAATTTTTGGCTTCACTCTCAGGACCAACGTACAGAATGGTGTTCCTGCTCGGGGTTCGATTTTCTCCTGATCCTGTCCACCTGACCTCGCTCAAGGCCAAGAATTGGATGTTATAGTGCTCCATTTCATGGTCGATCCTGATTGGCGGTGCAAGGACCCAAGCCCTTCCCCCGTCATTCAATGTTCTAACGTTCCGAATTGCAAAAGTCGTTACTGTAGAATTCGTCCGTATTCGAGGCGCTGCATCCTTTTCTCGTATCAGTTCGGATTTAAGATCACGAGTGATAAGCCCATGACCCAGTGAGTGTCCATTTGCCATTTTTAGGGCAAGCAGGACTGGCTGTGGGTGAATTCTACTGCCCCATCCCACAGGAGGAATTTAAACGAATGGCGTTTATTTATCGACTCGTCAAAACGCAGTTTGAAGTGTGTACTATTGCATAACGGAAAAAAACGAGGCGCCTTACCGATCGCACATTCAACCAAAGTTAAGGAAGAATACCCTACAATTGCATTGGCCATGAACAGGATAAAGTATGACGACCATAAATGGGTAATTTGTGTTGATCTTAAGGTGGTTAATTTCCTTTTAGGACAACAAGGCGGCTATACCAAATATGCTTGTTGTATATGTTTACGGAATAGCAGAGCTAAATCAGAACATTGGACTAGAAAAAATGGCCTCCCAGGGAAGCACTAGTTCCAGGTAGCTTTAATGGTATAAATGTATCTCTTGTGCCACGCGATGGTATCATATTGCCACCACTGCATATTTAACTTGGTCTGATGTAACAATATGCTGAAACACTAAACAAAAACGGTGAATGTTTCAAGTATATTTCAAGACAGTTTCCGAATCTGAGTTCAGAAAAGCTCAAAACAGGCATATTTGACGGCCCACAAATTCGCAAATTGGTGAACGATCCTGCTTTCAGTAGTTCAATGTCACAAATTGAGAAGAATGCATGGGATTCGTTTGTTTAGGCTACTCAAAATTTCTTAGCCAATAAAAAGGATGAAGATTACGTTGAGCACGTTGAAGAGATGTTGTCTCACTTCCAGCGACTTGGATGCAACATGAGCATCAAAGTACACTCCCTGCACAGTCATTTAGATCGTTTCCTGAAAATCTAGGTGACTGGAGTGAAGAACAGGGAACGATTTCACTAAGATATTTGGGCTATGGAGGAACGATTGCTGGAGTATTCAGAGTACCACTTCGTCATTCAACAACAGTAGAAAATTATATAAAATAAAGTTCCAGAGTTTGTAGTTTTTTTATTATTAAATATTTTTGTACGGTGAGTGCATCTTTTTCTCAAAAAATCAAACCCTAATAATTCAAAAACTAGAGCTGATACATAAAAACAGATAACATATTTGAAATTAGCGTCAAAAATTAACTCAGAATCGTGTAAAATATTCCACGCAACACATATGCAGTTGGGCGGTGTTATTTGCATAATTCAAGTCCGCGACATTTTTCTTATGATTTCATCCAGGACGATTGTTAACAATTAAGATGAAGGGGTAATAACGTAATATTTGGAAAATATCTTATTTTAATATATAAATTTCGACCTTTTGCGATTTTTTGTAAGAAAAAAAAAATTGATTGGAAAATCCCTTTCGTTTGAAATTTGTCAAGCAAAGTTATTTTTTAAAAATATGTACCTATAATTAGATTCATCCTACCATCAATAACATATGAATATTTTCATCATCATCCCGTCAGCCTTAAAGATGATGAAAACGTTTCGAAATCCATTTACGAGGAAACCTAATAGCTTTTCCATTAAGTCCTTGTCGTCCTGATTTCAAAAAACACCCCTAATAGTTTTCTCCATTATTCGACAAAATTTAATTGTCTCGGATATGAGATGAAATCGAAGGACATGTAAAAATTATCTTCCATCCTTTTTTAAAAATGAATCATTTTATCATTATCATTTTAAAGTAAGAAGTGTTTGTCACATAGATACGGAAGTAGTTATTTTTATCCTTCCTCCTTTTTCTGTCCACGAACCTATCTTGAAAAACGACCAGAACACATACATATACACATCAAATATACCACCATAATTATTATAACAACATGCTATAAGTAAGTTCGGTATAAAGATTAGTATGTAAGTTCGAATGTGAGGAAATTCTTCATCTACATCCTGCTCTTCCTTCGAGGATTCCGTGATCGTGAGACTACCATGATTTCGTGTAAGAGAAAAGAATACGTGCGGAAAAGCAGCAACAATAAGAACAATGAAAGACGAGAAAAACTCGATATAAGAATGTCCTGAATCGATTCGTAAGATGCAGGAACGATGAGCTTATGTTGCTGTTTTCGTACTTTAATAATTCATGGTTGTTCGTAAAACAGAAAGGTGAGAACAAAGTATAGTGAAGAAGCAAGTTTTACATCGACAAGATTATCTCAAGGGAGTCCTTAGTGTGAGCTCTTATGCTTAGGCCCTTTTTTTGTTGTTCTTGGTCCTTTTGAGCTTTTTAAGAAATACGATGCGAATCGCAGTAGTATACATAGAGTACTAGCGATGATTATGTTTTTTTCCCTTTAAGACAATTCCTGAAGGAAGATTTAAGAGTTTTGTGTGTATGCCTCGAAAATAGCTTTTATTGTTTTAAATATTGTTATAGATCTTGCAATCACGCAATTTGGATGTTGCCAGAAACACCGAGAGAATTCCAGCAACATGTCAAAACACTATCAACATGTTTCCAGACACTTCTACCGAGCTCCACAATGTAGGCAATCATTCTAGACACACACACACAACGACACCTGTCTGGGAGACTTAGTATAAATACCCGCCAACTTTCAGACAACGAGTTAGTCATTTTGGTGACACCTATCGGTGGAAGAACGCGAATCGGTACAAGTGATAGATTGACAGTGTTCCTGAGTTATACGAATTAAGTTTTAGAGCGAATTTAGTGAAGTGATCGGGAAATTGTGTATAAAGTGCGATTAAATAAAATTATTCATTATTTTTAAACGAATTGTGTTTTCCTTTGGAATCTGGCGAACCCCTAGCTCGCAACAATATTTATTAGAATTTCGGCTATTTTAAAACTGAAGTGCTATTTATTTTGATTAAATACTACTCCAATAGGTAACAGTTTTTTTGAGTTTTTATGCATTTTGAAGTAATTTTACTACATATTCGACTAAATATAAAACCTGAGTGTAGCATTGATCGTGTGTTCAATTTCAGTACACTGCCTGTACCGGGTGAATAAGGAAAACCTCAATTTAGGAAAATAAGAAGATTTATATTGTGGTTTGTGCTAACAATCCATCTACGGAAAAAAATTTTTCGATTCGATACATGAAGGTGAAAGCCCGATTTGAACCTTAACACAATAAAAGAAGAGAATAAAAAAAAATTAGTGGTGCTCTTCTAAGCATGTTTTCTTCTTCTTTAGCGTTTTTTGCTAAATGTTACACTTCTAATGTTGAAATATCAGCTATTGGCTAGACTTACGTGTTCGTACATTAGAGTTTTCGTAGCTTAAATCAACGTGAAAGTAGATGTGTTCCAGTTTTGATTTGATTCGCTATCTTAATTTCAAATGGCAACGCAGCTATTTCACCTTTCGCCATGAACTAAATTAAAAAACTTTGGCAAGAACGCTTAAGACTACCCAAAAGTGCAAATTAAAACCTTAGAAGTGGAAAATTGTAGCACCAAACACCAAAGAAGAAGAAGAAGACTGCTATAGATGAGTCTTAAACTAAATGCTAAAAGCATTATCCCAATTGTACCTGTATGCCTTAAATCCATGCAACCTAGTTTAACTTTACGTTAAATTAATGGTTCCTCTCGAACGAAAAGGATCATTAATAAATATCCATTCTGCGAAAAGACATCAAACAGTAATAAAATACCTCATTATATTGGACTCTCTTCAGTCTGTTCAACTTATGAATTTACATGCTCTTAGCAAAATAAGTAAAATGCTAGTAATGAGTGTAACTGGCGTTCTAGTAAAAATTGAAAATGAGTTGGAGAATATTTTCAGATTTTCTATTTTCCTTTTAAATTGTATTAAGAAAGAGGACGAAAAATATTGATGGGACCGTCAATGGAAAATTGTATTTTTAATTTGTCACGTTTCAGCTGATTTTTTTTCCTTTTTCCTTAGCTTTTTTGTTGTCTCCGAAAAAAGAAAAAAAATTTTACAACCACAAAATAATAATAAGAAGAAGAAGAAGACAATTTTCGTTATTTTCATTGTGTATTGTTTTATAAAACTTTACTAATTGAGAAAATTGGTTTATGACGAGTGTAACCGACGAGTACGAGTATAGAAAATTGCGAACAGAAACCATAAGTACTTTTGTAATTAAATTTAAGAGCTTTGTTAGGCTCGAATTGTTTTCTACACCTATAATTATGTTACCTTGGGCACTGATTACGAATATTTATTAAGGTAAGGTGTGAAACATGTAATTTATTAGCATGATGTTGGAAATATCAGTTTCAGTGGGGTTTCGAGCATTCTAACGGCCTTGTTTGAGAACTGAGTGACAATTTTTATACTCTATAAGAAATCTGAGAATATTATAAGTTTGCCACAAAGTTTGTAACGCTAAGAAATAAGGCTCGGAGAAAAAAATGAAGGACACAGAAGTTCAAAGAATCACTCAAAAATCTCAAAACCGGATGTCCGTCCATCTGTCCGTCTGTGCGTCCGTCCGTGTCCTCTCTAGCTTGAGAACGCGTTGACCTAGATAGTTCAAATTTCGTGCACGTCGTTTTTGACATAAAAGTAAGGTCAAGCTCGTGAACGGGCCAAATCGCTCCACCCCTTCTACCCCCTCCCATACAAAGTTACACAATTCCGCAATTAGGCAATTAACGGATTTACTCGAAAAATATTAATGCTATTCATCTGAATAATGGAAGTTAATACTTGTATGCTGGTTTCAATCGACTGTATAAAGCAAAAAATAAACTGCCTTCGTCGGGCGAAACTTTATTATTCTTGGGACATGTTGCGAATGCGTGGAAAGTCAATATGTAGGTTAGAGTGGTTAGGGAAGACTAAGGGGATTCTTGGGCAGGGCAATTGTCAATTTAACACTTTGCGGAAACGTTCAAAAGCCGCAATACTTATAATCAATATCTCGTTCGTTTATTTACGCAAGTTTGAGTTTTTATGAGGAGAGAGGTGAGGCGTGATAGTAAGAGTGGGTGGATGTTAATAGTTTTTTAATTAATTTCTTGAATCACGTCCAATATTCTCTGTGTAGAATGTCAGTTTCATAGACGAAATTGCATAGAATTTTCACAAGATTCTGTGTATTTTACATTCACGAAATCAAACATTTGTATGAGAGGGGGTAGAGGAGGTAGGGAATCGTAAAAATTGTGACGCAATTTTATTTTCTTTCTCTTGTAGTGTGCTCGTACAAATTTTCAATTTGTTGGTTATTAGTTGATTCTATGAAATTGGTCGAAATGATACTTTTGTATGGGAGGGGGTAGAAGGGCAAGCGCGATTGCAAAATTTTTAAAGCGATTTCATTTCAATTATTTTTATAAGTTTTTGTGCAAAATTTTAAATTGATAGCTTTTAATAGTTAGGTGATAATTAGTTTCTTAAAAATGCTCGAAAAAATAATTTTCTGTGGAAGGGAGTAGAGGAGGTAGGGTAATCGTAAAATTAGTGACGCAGTTTTCTTTTTTCTCTTTTGTAAGGTGGTCGTACAAAATTTGAAGTTCGTAGCTTTTAATTTGTTGGTTATTAGTTGATTTAATGAAATCGGTCTACATCGTACTTTTGTACGGGAGGGGGTAGAAGGGCAAACGCGATTTCAAAACTTTTAACGTAATTTCATTTCAACTATTTTTGTAAGTTTTTGGGCAAAATTTCAAATGGATAGCTTTTAATGGTTAGGTGATAATTGATTTCTTGAAAATGGTCGAAAAATTAATTTTGTATGGGAGGGGGTGGAAGTTTTAAAGGTATTCGACCAGTTAATATTTCAAACTTTTAGGGATTTTTTTAAATGCCTTTCGCAAATTTTCAAGTTTTTACATTAAAATTTCATTCAAAAATTTTCAGTATATGTGTTTTTCTCATTACACATGAAACACCTTGTGCACGTTAGACCCCCACTTCGGTGCATAACAATTTTGAAACAAATTATTATTTTTTTCTATGTATATCACCCTCCCCTTACACCCCTCAACTTAAATTTTTTACCAAAATTAAAAGCTATATAGCTCTACAATCTGACAAATTTTTGATTTGATATCTGTACTCAATTTTGAGATATAATGATTTGTAGTTTTGGAAAGTGCGCCATTTTTGAAATGCTGCCCATTTCCCCCAATACTTTTATGTCCACATATTATTATTGTTCATATTTCGCTAATAAAGCTTAGTCAATGTTTCAAGTTTCAATTACATAGCTTAAGAGACAGTCGAGATATTCATTCTCAAGTGTTTTTCTTTGCACTCCCCGTGACCCTCCCCCTTACAATAATTAGCCTCTTCATAAGCTGATTCTGGTGAATCTTGTCAGCTTAAAGGTCCCAAAATATGAATTTTTTCTGATTAGTAATTTCAAACATATAATCATTTGAAAAAAAAATTCGGCCGACAATTTGTTCTTAGCCCCTCTCTTTTCGGACGCCAATGGATAGAAAATTAAATTATTTTTTAAGTTTGTCCCACAATCCTCTTCATACCTCTGCTGATTTTCAGCTTCCTATCTGCAATCGTGTATTAGCAAGTGAATTTTTTGACTCTTTCCCTCCCCCGCCTCCCCGCCTCCCCTCGCCACCCCCTGCCAATATAATGGAGCTCACTTACCCAATCAACAATTCACCCAAAAACGAACATTCTACCTTTAACGGTCTCGGAGGTATGAGTCCATATGTACGGCGGACGACGTACGGCGGGACGGATTTTTTTTTTTGCATTTTTAGGCTAATTTAGTCATTAATCGCAAAAAACAAAATTTTAGGGTAGCAATTTTCTTTTTTTTCTGTGTCGATCACAATACTTTATTATTAGAATAATAAAGTAATATAAGACGATTAGCTGTACCTCTTCTACCTCCTCCGATACAAAATCACATAATTTCGTAATTTGAGAATAAGCGGATTTGTTCGAAAAGTATAAATTCTGTTGATTTGAAACTTGGAATATAAGATCTCAATCTACTATATAAAAGTTATTTGAGTCATCCTCCTCCTTCCACCACCTCCCATACAAACTGCACTTTTTCATGAAATACTATAAACAAATTTACTCAGTACGTATAAAATTTATCAAGCTAAAATTCTTTTTTTTTAAGGCACCGTTTATAACTTAGGAGGTTACCCTTTAATGCATTGCACAGTTATGTCGGTATAGGAAGAGGATGAAATTTGGTAGGGTTATGGGAATTTAGGGGGAAAGAAACTGAACAGGCGTTTGGTGGTATTAAGGGCAACATGAAAGATATGTTTGCTCCAAACAAGATGGTTTTTTAACTTTACGCCTAATACGATAAATTATTTAATCTAAATTTATATTATCAGTTCAACCGCTTTGATTAAATCATATCTAACTAATCGTCTACAAGCCAAATCAGTCAATAAGCAACTTTGATGTTTTTTGCAAACAAAATGTGATTCACCACAAGGAAGTATTATTGGTCCTTTGTTTTTCTCTATTTATATTAATGACCTTCCATTCTTTATAAAACACTGCGATATCAACATGTACGCTAACGATGGGCAATTACAGCTTAGTTATCCGCTCGGGTTCGTTGAAGATGCAATCAGTCGTATAAACGAAAATTTGACTCGTATTAGTAATTGCGCACAAATGAGTTTTCTACAACTCAACTCATCTAAGACCAAGAGTATCGTAATACACAAAACTCAGCTTGATTTGTCGTATTTCCATGGTGTTATCCTCAACAACTCTGTTATCGAATATGTGGTAAAAATTAAGAATCTTGGGGTTTTTTTAACAACTCCCTAACGTGGCGCGATCATATTTTATCCAATACAGGAACAGTTTATGAGATTTTTCGAACCTTATTTAACGAACGTCGGTATGTACCAGTAGATGTCAAACTTATGATGGTAAAAACTTTAGCAATACCTATTTTAATGTGTGGACATGCAATTCTGTAGACCTGATTCTAAAGGCAGGAATCGACTAAATTTAGCGTTCAACTTTACGGTTCGTTAAATCTATAGCTTGCGACCATTTGACGATGTTCTCTCTATGCTGATAATGTATTTGGTTGCATTCTAGAACTTTATATTCTATATCGCTGCTTGATATTTCTTTTTAAGATAATTCATTCCAAATGGACTGAGTATTTTATTCAACGAATTACGTTCGCCAGGTCGTCCAGGACTTATCTCTAGTTTCACAGAGGCAATTCTTCGTTTTTTTTCAGTTCAACAGTGGAATCAACTACCAGTCGAAATTCGTAGATCTGGAGCTGATAGTGATTTTTGCAGGAGGTCCAGAGTATACTTAGGAGACTGAAGTTCACGCTTTTCTTCTTTCTTTTCTAATTGAATTTTCATATTTTTTCTTTTTTCTATTCTTCTTTTTTATTAGCTGTTGCTAATGTAGAATTGATTTGAAATGTGTCACTTAACTTGAATAGCTTAATATGCCGAACAAAAGATTCTTGTATCTTAATTATGTTAAACCAAATAAAAAAAGACATATTACAAAAAAAAAAAAATTGACAAAGGAATTAAATCAAACTCCCATCTAATCTTTAATCTGCATCACAAGAAACTACAAAAGTAGTAACATTTGGAATTAGCTTCGTTTCGAAAAACTGCTTCACATAAAGCGAAATATGTAGAATATGAAGCAGTGAACGGTATCTATACTTGAGTTACTCCATGCAAGACGAAAAAGATACACTACATGTAGTAGAATCCTGCTGAAATGCGGAATTATCGTCCACCAGTTTCGTGTTATTGTGATTTCTATTGTACACAAATCCAATTTTGTTTGCCCTTATTTATTACTTTTACTTTATAATTTTATTGTAATAATAAAGTATTGTGATCGACGTAGGAGAGAACGGATCTGTTACCCTAAAATTTTGTTTTTCGCGTTTTATGACTAAATTAGCCTAAAATTGAAAAAAATTCGTCTGTCTGTATGCCGAACGTGAACGTTGAACATCCAATAACTCTCAAACCCTTGAAGATGGCTAGTTAATTTTGGAGGATTCCAAATCAGTGCTGATCTCAAGAGGACTCCAATTTTGGGGGGTGTAGGTATTAAGAGGAAGGCGGGAGGAGCACTAGAACCGAAAACAATGCATTTTTTCTACCAGGGTGTAACAAATAAATTGGATTGATCCTCCAGATCGGGGGTTGGGCGAGGCGCCGACAACATATCACCGGAAAAAAACACAATAGATAGAAAGAACGAGGCTTACAAAATTTTTAATGAACGACCAACACAAGTCAAAAAAGATATATGCACATGACAAGCTTAGGTGATATGCGAAAAAAAGACTTCCAGGCAAAAATAAAGGAAGTATCATAATGACAAGATACAAAAAATTGGCGACGGTATGAGACGAAATTTAACGGGGGACGCATACGCAACAGGAGGATACTGTGTCAAATCATGCTTGATTTTGGAATTTCCCCAAAACTAGTCAGACTAACGAGACTCACAATGACGAACAGAGTCCCAAGTGAGAATATAAACATATTGCACAACCAGCTTTTGAACAGTGGTTTAAAACAGGGAGATAGTCTAACCCCCATGCTTTCTAACTTAACACTAGAGTATGCCGCCCGAAAAATTCCAGACGACACCACCGGGACTATACTATTTAAGTCTGCCCAACTACTAGCACACGCTGACGACATTACTAAGATGTTCATGTCGTCAGATGATCATTCCCTAGCATTAAGGAGATATTTGTCAATCTTGGCTCCGCCGCAAAAAAAGCTGGGTATATACATATAATATGTACAACTTCATATATCTTTGGGCTAATTTAGCAAAGGACGGCAATGAAACGGATGAAATCAATCGACGGATCGTATTAGCAAATAAAAAGTATTATTCGGTACTTCCAATAATCAAATCCAAGCAAGTCTACAGGAACAATAAGCTGCGAAGATATGATGTTAATATACGACCTGTGCTCTGTTATGGCAGTGCGATGTGGACATTGACGCGAACTTCCGAAAAAGCAGTTAACCCATTCGAATGAAAGGTCCTCCGAAGAATTTTGGGACCTATGAAGGAAGGAAAAGAGCTAGGGTGTAGCCTAGTGAGTAGCGTGTTGGTCTAAAATGCGAAGGTCCGGAGTTCAAATTCGGGTCAACGCATAATTCCAGCACACTGCCTGCTTGGGTATTCCTTAGTTACCTCAATCTACGTAAATGAAAATTCGTAGATAGAGGGTTGTGCGAAGGGCTAACAGCTCTTTCACAATGACAATTAAAATGTTAAGGAACCTGAAGGTCAGGAGGGCAAGGCCCGATTTTGGCGGAAGTGCCATTGTAGCAGTAGAAGAAGATGAAGGAAGGAACGGAATGGTGAATAAGATACAACCATGATTTGTAACAACTCTACGATGAGCCAGAAGCTTCATGGTCATCAAGCTACGTAAGTTGCAGAGGACTGGTCATGTAGAGCGAATGGAAAATAAGAGAATCGCCTCTTAAGGAAAAAGCGAGTGGTAATAGACCAGTAGTAGGAAAACCACGCAAGCGAAGGGAAGATTTGGATGATGAAGACAGCAAAGCCATTTTAAAAATTAGCAGCTGGTGGACAACGGATTGAGACGATCAATCTCTTTCTTGGCGTAATTTGATAAAAAATCATCCCATTGTCCATAGTTCCCGATAAGATTAATGATCATGCTTTCGTTCTTTAAAATAACAACAATAAAAAGGCTAATGAAGAAAGTAAGAGTATAATTAAATAACAATTTATTACAAAAAGAATAAACACCAAATTTCCAGATTGCTCAGAGCTCAGACCTAAACTGAAAATGATGTCAGCTCTGACTAAATAATAAAATCGAGTTAGGCAGAATATTGATTATTTACAATCTTTTGAAATTAAATTTCAGTTTGCGCAGAATAAAGCCATCTAGTTTCCAAGCTTCGATTTCAGTTCGATTTGAAACTCGCACTCTTCGAAAATGTAACGATTCCTTAATGTACCCGCACATTACCACGAGTGCATGGTGTGCGGCGACATTTTTGCTTAATAACTTCCTTCGAAAATATCTTTCTCTTCGTCGTTGTCGGTTCCTTCTACGTTTTCGTCCTTACGATGAAAATCTTCTTAAATTCCATTCACACACTCAAACCGAGTTGGGAAATTGCGTGAAATGGAAAAAAGAAAAAGTTTCTCGTGCCGGCAAACTATACCAGAGAGCGTGGTTGGTATAAGTGTGCTCAAGGAAAGAAAAGAAGGAGCATCGCTAGAAAGCGGCGTGTTCGAAAGTAGTAAGGACTCATTTTCTCACCCTGCTGAAATGCTGCAATTTTCATTTCGAGAAAGAAAAGAAAGCCTACACCTAGTACAAACACTAGCGTATATTTACGTTCACAGACGTTTCTTTTTTGTGTAGGACGTGTGCAACATTTTCCATGTTGAACATTTTCGTATAAGGGTGCGTTTACAACATCTCGTGAAACAGTAACGATAAGTATCCTTCCAAGGAAAAGGAAGAAGAGAAAGAAAATGTTATGTTTGAAGAAGCTATTTGGGGCTCTATGGCAATTGTACAGAACTTAAATTTTTGTCTAAGAAGCTGAATGTGAGTGAAAGAGACGGAAAAACGGAGAAGAAGCGAGCCAAAAAGAATACTTTTTTTCAAGTAAATGTACTTTTTCGTGACTATAGATATAAAATTGTGGTCGGATGGGTCCTAAATAGGCGAAGGAAGGATGTTTTTGTTAAATTTTTCTTGCATAGCAACATCCACATATCTACCACAATGTGCTAGGGTAAAAATATAGAATACAACTCGTGTTTAGAATCTTCTTAAATGCTAAAGGGCATGTCAGTATGTTTGTATAACTGTTTGCACCATGTATCGATAGACTCGTATACATGCAAACATTTTTGAGTAGAAGAAGATTTGCATAGTATTTTTGGTTTTTATTTTCGTTCAGATATTCGTAGGATAAAAAATTCAAATGTGTGTTATTAAAGTATGAAACAGAATGAGCTTAGACTCTCTCGTAAAAGATATGTAATTTCAAAATATACGGAGAATGATGGTGTTATTATTTTGTATTCATGTTGATACGGCGTCTTAAATTGCTTTCTTAACTCTTTTCGCCGTTTGGATTTTGTAGGAGGCTGTGACATCGTTCAGATCGGATATCAATTAAAGGAGGTACTCAATCTTAATGAAAGTTCAACTTCTGAAGGCTTCAAAACTTTCTTGCTGAGGTATCGTTGGCTTTATATGATACCTGCGTGGCATAGTGACAGCGTACTCGCTTTATAGCGAATAGGTAGCACAATTTATTTAAGTAAGATTTTTTCAGTTGCAGTGAAAAGTTATTCGAAATTAAATGGGCGAGATCATAATGATGTCAAAGTGAAAAGTTCCATTATACTCAGTTGGCTTTCTATCATTAAGTCCCTATAATATCTGTAAATAATTTTCAGTAGGTGCCTATTGAACTAAAAACTAAACTAGCTTCACTACTCATAAAAATAATATATCCCAAATTTCAGATTGGTAACTTTTATTCTTTCGCGAAAATTCATTAAAAACGAGGTGTACAAAATTTTGAACTTTCTAGCTGAACGCGTTGTCGAGCTAGAGAGGTCACGGACGGACTGGCAGACAGACGGATGGACATCCGGTTTTAGGTTTGCATGTGATAACGCTTCAGTAACATCAATTTTATTCTTAGCGTTCCAAACTCCATGCTAAGCTTATAACAATATCAGATTTCATCTAGAGTAGAAAAAGGAATTTCAAAAATGACTCAACTGTGCTTATGTTCTGCAAGGTTATCCTATTCGCCAGCATGTTTTAAATAAAAAACAAAAGTTCGTCTCTGAAATTTTGTATTCTTTATCCAAATTCTCAATACTCTCTGTCCCATACGATATCCGAAATTTTAGCCAGCAGGCATTCATTTGCTGTCTTGCATTTTTGCCGATGGTAGGTATGATAGAGTGAGAGTAAAAATACGTGAGTTTCAAAGTCCGAAGCGGGACTGGCAATTCGTGAAGTTTCGCTATTCGTTCGTCGCGAACAGAACTCGAGGGAAACTGAACGTTTTTGATGTGTTCAGAGTAGAATAATGATGAGTATTTCTAAAGAAGTGCTGAATCATCAGGAGGCCAGGGCCCGATTTGGACTGTCGCGCCATTGATTATGACGATGAATGAATCATTATTTTATGTAATATAATTTACATATATTCAGTATAATAGCTAGGAATGCAATTAAATTGAATGAAAAATGATTTACAACTAATTGTAATACCGAACCTGCCATATTTGACGAGCCGCCACCTAACAATTTTCATATTGTTATTTCACAAGTTAACTATACCGTTGGTGGTAATAGCATTTGATCTCTCGTTCGACGCCTTCTTTCCAATTCAACAATGACGTTATTACTAACAGCACTAAAAACACAAATATCTTAGCAGAGCAATGTGTCACAAATTCCACCATTCTGCCAATGAACTCGCTTCCTCCTTAGTACACCTCCCTTCAAATATCTTTACCACCATACTCAAAAATCTCGATACAAGCAAATTTGTTTGGACCTGATGGTATTTTTGCTTTATTCCTTGAAAATTGTTGCTTCTTGCTTGCACCTCTTTGCAAACTAATCCGAATGACGCCCTTTACATCTTTCTCTTATTGGAAGTTCCCATCTTATCCCAAAAAAAGGATTACGAAATAGTAGCTAACTTTCGCCCAATTGCAATTACTTCAATGTTATAGAAGGTTATGGAAACTGTCATTAAACACAAACTGAACATTACGATATCCTTAATGACCATCATCATGGTTTTCGGAAAAACGATCAACAAGTGACATTTGAAAAGTATTAGCCGAACACTTAAACCAAAGTATCTATCAGTTTGGCTAGTTTTGCATTATAGCTTTAGATATTTCCAAACCATTCGATTAAGATGACCAAACTCAAGGGAATTGAATTAAATGCTTCTCTTGTCCATTGTGTTGTTGATTTTTTGATGAACCATTCAATACAATTAATAATTAATGCTGGTCAATGCTGGTGTACCTTAGGGTTCAGTTCTATCTCTAACTCCTTTTTATTCATTTCACTAATTATTTGCAGTTTCACGACGGCAGCACTCTTTTCTTCTCTTACTATATCTATTTTCGATTAGGCTGGAACACCTTCTCCGCAGCTCAATTTTCCAACTTTGAAGTAAAACGTAGGAATATGATTCGAACATTAATTAAAAATCCCTCTGTGTAGTAAACACGTGCTGGAATTCAGTGAATCGAAAACTCAATGCTGTTTCTCTGAAGCATTTTTTTCAGGTTTTACCTAGGTCTTCCAGCCTGAGAATTCATGACGCCGGCGAGAACTTATCTTGGAATAAGCAACATTACACTGTTTGGGTGCGCTTAGGCGATCCAGTAAACTTTTCTCTTCTTCCGAGTTGCCGATAAGCTACAAGTTCTTTATTAGGCCGGAACTTGAGTTCGACTTCTACCATTAGACAGGTACCGCAAAAATCCTACTCATTTATTTCGATCACGTTTGATCTTAAGTAAAAAAATTGACGAAGTTCTTCTCTCCCTTGATTCCCTTCATTGCTAATGGATGTAATGTTTCTACTCGCAATATCCACGTTGCTATTATACATACGCCTACGAGTACAACCGTACAACACGCTCAACAAAAATACGACATCTAACTGTTGAAAGCGAACATTAACCGCCATTGCTGATTAATTTCTCCTTAGACCTATTTTTCTTCCCATTTCACCGATATTGTGTGCCTGCATATTAGGATAATCCCTCTAGTTTCAATGTTGATAAGATAAGTATATTTATATATGTAGATGTAGCTAATGGTACGTTCGAAATTTGCCACGCCAAACAACCAAACTATGGAAAAGGTTTCAAACACGATATCTGTTTAGATACTTTCTAATGGTAAATTGAAGCTCTTATATACCCAAAGAAATTGTTATGTCACCCTAAAGGGACATAGCATACGTAGTGGCGAATTGAATATGGTGGAAATAATCAATAAATTTTGGAGTCTAGTTTTAGGGTGAGTGAACTCGAATTTGAAACCAATAACTCCAAATGATGACTACAATACAATTTAGATCTCCACGGGTTGATTTTTTTCAAATGGATTTCACGTATATATGAGCTTTTAAATTCGATGACGAAAATTCAATATGGCGGTTTAAATATGTGAGACAAAATCCAAAATTTTTACGTAACATAACGATATGAAGCTTGGTTCCTAAATGATAATGAAGGCCTGTTTTGAAAACATAATCGTAGATTCTGAAGAAATTGAAATATGAGTAGTATATAAGTAGTATATAAGTATTTTTGCCAACACTATGCTGCTCATCGAATGTTTGAGATCTTCAACCGCTATTTTCGACAACAACACTACACAAATAAAAGCACACCTGTAAGCTCTTTTCCATGAACGAAAGCAACAACAATTACACGCGCGCACAAGTTCCGATCAAGCTACATTCTAACACTCATTGGACCACTCATCGTCAGTCGGCATGAGTCAGCGAACATGTCGTATGATCGCAGAGAGAGAGAGAGAGAGAGAGAGAGAGAGCGTGAGCGAGAGAGAGAGAGAGAGAGAGAAAGAGAAAGAGAGAGCGAATTAGTGACCAACAGCCAGCGAATACATCGTGTCGATAACGGTCGGGTTGGCAGTCATCAAACACGTCGACAGTCAACAAATACATCGGTTGTGCTGGGTATATAAAAGAGCGAACGTTCGTGAAAAGAGGCAGTCGATGTTCGGAAGCGAAAGCAAAGAAATACACTTAAAAATTAATTTCTCGACTCTGTCTTGTGCTATATAATTGAAATAAAATTGTGTTCTAAATCTATACTAGCGGAATGTGAGAAAAATATAACATTTTGACAGTGTGGGGAGAAATAGGAAGCATTCGAGAATTGTCCAATTTTTTAAAATTCAAACCATTATATCTTAAAATCCAATACAGGTATTATGTTGAAATTGTGTCAGATTGTAGATCACTATAACTTATAAATTATTTTGCAGGAAGATACTTCCGCTTGATAAAGAAAAAATAATAATTTAAACTAGAACCGCTATGTACAGAAGAGCGGTCCTAATCTACACCTCGTGTATTAAAAAAACACAAAAAACTCAGAATTTTTGACTAAAATCTTAAGCTATAAAAAATGGAAAATTCGTGAGATTCATAACAAAAAAAATTAAAACAAAGTCGCATCAAAAGTTTTGAAATTTCTTTAGCCTTCTACGTCCTCCCATACAAAAATATGATTTCGACAAATTTCAATAAATCAACTAATAACCAACAAATTCTACTACAATGGCACTACATCCCAAATCGGGCCTTGGCCTCCTGACCTTCAGGTTCCTTAACATTTTTTTCCCTGTCGAACGAGCCTTTTCCTACTCGATCGAGCGCCGTTAATTGCTCTATAAAGCATTGCCTCGTCGCCCGAGTCTTTTCACTTTCGTACGAGCCCATACGTGTGCTTTTCAACATTAGCCGTGTAATTTCATGCTGGTTGGTTGAATGTTCAAGGTCTGCCGATATTCGATAATCGCGCGTGTTATTTCATAACTGTTAGTTGAGACCTTGAACATTCCGATTAAGTGTTCATACGCGTGCTTTAATTTACTTAAGTGTTGAGTGATAGATGATAAGCAATTAGAGCTGACATATAACAATATGTACTTTAGCTATTGATCGTAATCGCAGATGAGTGTTAAATAATTGACAACTGTCCTTCCGCGTTCACTTAGTTTTCCCAATCCACCTTAGCTTTGACTACTCACGCATCCTCAACTTGCCCCAAGAATAACAAAGTTGCGCCCGACTTGTTGGCAGAAATTTTTTACTTGAAATTCATTAACCCCTAGCGCACTTCAATATAATCACGTTAATAACTGATCAAATTTCATACAGTTGGACATTCAAATTGTAATTTAATATGAAGCCAGCGCGTATAAGTTACCTACTAATTACTGCACTACCGAAAATAGTATAAATGAGTGGGAACCTTGGTAGCAGTTAACCAAACATTAACTGTTTCATGGCAGACATTTTTATGGGTCACTTCTATCCTTTCTGTAATTATTCCATAAAAATTGGCTACATACGAGTATCATCCTTGTAGCATTCAGAACAGCATTATGACAGTATTTTGGCAAAGTTCTGTAGAGCATAGGAATGAAAGGATGTGATCTAGAAGGTGACAGTTTTAGAGCGTTAGTAAATATATTCGAAGATAGTCGTATATTTGAAATTTACCAGATATAGGCTTTCCGCATGAGTAATTCCTGCAACACTCTACATCCGCTCTTAAAAACGACGAACTAGTTACATACTTTATCTTACTTTAATTTAAGCCCGGCCATCAATTCCTGGACACGTTCTTCTATACGGTTGTCCACTTCATCATTATAGTTGTTGTAATTTTCCTTTTCTTGTTCGTGTATTGACCCATTAACCCAATTTTTCTTTTCCTGACCGTTACTCGCTGTACGACGAGCATTAGCATGTCAGACTGCTATACCTGTCGATGTGTGACTCACTCCTGAATAAATTCTTCAAACAGTGAAAAAATATCCCGGAAATTTTAAGTACCTAAAGTACTTGTCTCATTTTCGTCCTTCAGAAACCGAAACACAGATGGTAAAGTTGTAATGCTTTAGAAAAAGGAGGGGGGGATGACTATATTGTTACAAGCTACTACGTTAGCAGCTATGTGGACTGGTGGAAATATCAGGCGCACATAACGAGCTCTCTGTGATGAAAGATTCATCCAGGTGCATCTTGGTACATAGTGTCTTCACTTCTATGCATGAACTGTAAGGACTTGTTGTTTCTGCAGTAATGGTGTGCAGCAAGATCCTGCTGTTTGTTTTAGTAGGATTCTACGAAACAAAATATTCTGGTAATGGAAGTCTGATTGTAGTCAGTTCCGCTGACGTGGAGTTATTTTTGTGTATAGCTAGTACATGGGTGTGAAGCAAAATTTGCCTTTTGATGCGGTTAAGCTTTAAGGAAGAACGAGCAAAGCTATAGGACACGGTTCATGTATACTGCTACGCAGGCCCTGATAGAGCCGTGATGGAGCAGAGCCTGTAATGGTGGGGTCATTTGGGTGGATAAAAAGCAAAAAACTCATTTCAGTGGAGCCATACGAGCTTTTGAATTTGCGAAGTTGTATATCAGATTTGAGAAGTCTAAATTACGTGCTTAATCAGAATTATTGCTAAGGAATGACAAGCCGTTTAGATTCTCTCTGTGTTCAAAATATTCTATTATTGATAAATTTGGTAGTATGTATATCAATTAAGTTGAATTTAAATATATACAGGGAGCGCCATCTTTTATGTCGGTATGTAAACATTGAATAACTTTGACATTTATCAACCGATTGACTTGATTAGACATGTTTTCAAAACGTCAATTATGTACTATTTTAATTATGAATCGCTTCATACCGAAATAATGCGCCGAAATAGTGACGCTATACATTGAAAATAGTCGTTCAGTTCTGTTGACTCAACATGCATATCGCCGAAAATATCGTGGCCAACAGGCACCGTCTGACAACACTATTTGTCATTTGTTGTCGAATTTTGTTAAGCACGGGACAATGACAGATCGTCAACATGCTGTTTATCAACGACCAAGACGTCCCAATGAACTGGTTGAAGCGGTCAGAGAGAGCGTTGCCTAGAACCGAAAAGTGTCGTATCGTCACCGCGCTCAGCAATTTAGCGTCAGTGGAACCACTTTGAGGCGCATTTTGAAGGATGATTTGCATTTGCTTCCGTATAAATTGCAATTAACACAAAGAATATTGCCGTCAGATTTTCCACGTCGCTTGGAATACGGCCAAACATTCGCTCGAACGGTTGACACCGAACCTGATTTTTGGAAGCAAATTTTGAAGACCGACGAGGCCCATTTTACCATATCTGGCGGCGTTAATAAGCAAAATTGCCGCATTTGGCGAACAGAGAATCTACACGAGATCCAAGAAACGCCATTGCATGGCTAAAAAGTGAATGCTTGGGCCGGTGTTTGCGCCAAAACCATCAGTGGGCAATTTTTTTTCTGAGAAAACGAAATATTAGATGGAAATCGATGTCGGTGGATGTTGGCTCATTATGTCTGCCCGCGAATGCGTGAAAAAGTTTTTGACGGTTATTGGCTTTAACAAGACGGTGCGCCATGCTACACTACCAATCAATCAATTCAGTTTCTGCAACGAAAATTCCCTGGACGTCCGATGTAAAAAAGAGGCTGCCCACCCAGATATCCAGATATGACCCCTCCGGACTTCGTCTTGTGGTGTTATTTAAAAGACCATCGACGAGTTGAAGGTAAATATTCGTGCCGAAATCATCGCTATAACGCCCGAGATGCTCGAAAAGGTAATGAAAAACGCAGCAAAAATGGCACATTTTGCTGTGGCTAATAAAGGCGGCCACCTGATTGATGTTGTATTCTAAAACTAGTCCAAATAAATTGCAAAGGATCAAATTGAATAAAAATACCTCAGAAATCGGTTGTTTTTTTCCAAATTCAATGTTTACATACCGACATAAAAGATGGCGCACCCTGTATGCTTCTTGAAACTGATTTTGAAGTGCGATCTGAACAAAATTTGTCCTCCAGATGCTTTTTAAGAAAATCAGATCGACAGAAATTGCCTTTTTATAACTATTTTGCAGGGTTTATGCTGCAGCTTTAATTTGCTCTTCGGTTGATTCGTCAAATCACACAGCATTTTGAAAAGATTGTAGATTTCGTGTAGTTACGAAAACTTCCGGCACAAAATAACGATTCCATCCATTGCCTCCAGCACAACCAATTTCTGCTGCTTGATTCTCCATTAGATATTGTTTTTCGTAAAAGATGATATGGAAAACGGATATTAAATACGTCATACGAAACAAGTCAAATATCCTTAGTTTTCAGGAATCAATAAATACTGTTTTATTTTTGTTATTGTCTAATTCAATAGTTACATTTTACACAACTAATATGTTTTGTTCTGTGATGAGTTGTATCCTTCTGCCTAGCGATAGAGAGTGAAGAAATAGATTTTCAATGGAAAACAAAATAGAAAAAATTGACTTACACCCTTTTTCCCAGAGGCCATCCATTTACTGGAATAACAAATTTTTCAATTTATAAAAATTTATCCACTGCGGTTGTACTATATTTTTGCAGGAGTCCAACGTCGTCCATATGATTGAAAGTTAACATATTATCGCACTGCGATGATATTGACAAAAGTTCAGCCTCTTCCAGGATAGAACTTGCTAGATCGACGTCATATGTAGGATTGGACTAGCAACTAATTTCATTGCATGGTTCCAAAATATTGTTGCGAGCTAGGGGATCGCTGATTTCAAAGAAAAACACAATTCGTTTAAAAACAATGAATAATTTATTCAATCGCACTTTTATTAATTTCTTGATCACTTTTAATTAATTCGCACTATATTCGCCGATTTGGCAATGCCGTCGATCTTATTCTTTCGCTTACTTGTACCGGTTCGCGTTCTTCCACCGATAGGTGTCGTTCAATGACTAACTCTGTTGTCTGAAAGTTGGCGGATATTTATACTCCAGACAGATGTCGTTGTGTGTGTGTGTCTCGGCTATTATGGAGTTTAGTAGAAGTGTCTGGAAACATGTTTATAGCGTTCTACATGTTGATGGACTTTTCTCGGTGTTTCTGGCAACATCCAAATTGCGTGATTGCAAGATCTATAACATTACCCTCTCCTTAGTCCCTGTTCGTCCCGAACAGAGTCGTTCACTTCCTCAATGGCACCATGGTACTTTGTTAATCGGTCGAGATGTACCACTTTCATTTTAGTGCGGGGTTTATGATGTAGTTGAATCCGATAGACGACATCATTTAACCGGTTGATGATCTGGTAAGGGCCTTCCCAGTTTCGCTGTAGTTTCGGCGATCTGCCCTTCTGTCGTTTGGGATTGTATAACCAAACCGAATCGCCCTCTTGGAATCCTGATGAGTTCGCCCGTTGATCATACCTCGTCTTCATGCGGTCGGACGCCAAATCAATTTTATCTCTGACCAGGTTATAAATTGTCTTTAGTCGACATCGAAGATCCGAGACATAATCTTTAGCATTGGTTGGTTGGTCTGGTGGCACTCCAAACATTAGCTCCGCAGGGACTCGAATATTTCTTCCGAAAATGACGGGACGGAGTTTCTCCTGTTGTTGAATGCACCGATGTTCTATAGGCCATTAAAAATAGAGGGATGTGTTGGTCCCAGTCCTGTTGCCTCTCGCTGACGAGTTTGGATAGGTTTGAGTTCAATGTCCTATTGAAACGTTCCACCATTCCATCGGACTGTGGGTGTAATGGAGTTGTCCTCGTTTTGTTTATTCCCAGCATTTGGCACACGTGTTTGAATATTTGAGATTCAAAATTGCGCCCTTGATCGGAGTGTAGTTCACGTGGCGCTCCAAATCTGCTCACCCAGTTGGTAACAATTTGTTCTGCGACGGTTACTGCTTCTTGGTTTGGAATTGCGTAAGCTTCAGGCCACTTGCTGAAATAATCAATGACCACTAAAATGTAGCGATTACCATTTTCTGATTCCGGGAATGGTCCAGCAATATCCACAGCAATTCTCTCGAATGGGACTCCCACGTTGTATTGTTGCATTTCTCCCTTTGATCTGCGGTGTGGGCCCTGACTCGATGCACACGTAGTACATTTACGGCACCAGTTTTCGACATCATCTCGGAGATGGATCCAATAGAACCTTTCTCGTATCTTTGCCAAGGTTCTGTTTACTCCCAAATGCCCACCGGAGGTACCTCCATGATATTCCTTCAAAACCTCCTCGACTTTACAATGCGGGACGATGGTTTGCATGTGATACGACTTTCCATCAGCGTTCTCCCATTTCCGTTTTAATAATCCGCCGTCTAGGTGAAGGGAGTTCCATTGTGCCCAATAACACTTTAAGGTTTCACTGAATTGTGAGATGTCTTTCCGCTCAGGCCGTTTCATTTCGTCCTTCCATGCCATGATCGGTGAAATATCTGGATATTTACGTTGGGCATCTTCCAGTTCTTGCTGGTTCCATCCAGTCTTTGGTTCGGTCGTTATCCTCTGAATGGTTTCTCCGGCTTCTTTTCCTTCTACACGGTGACAATGCTTGCAGTTCGGTGGACAAGGACGACGTGAAAGCGCATCGGCATTACCGTGGATTCTTCCTCTTCGATGAACAATCTCGAAATCGTAGGATTCGAGCCTTTCGATCCATCTGGCTACTTGGCCTTCGGGGTTCTTAAACTGAAGTAGCCATTTAAGCGATGCGTGATCCGTTCGAAGAAGGAACTTTTGACCATAGAGGTATTTGTGAAAATGTTTTGTTGCTTCTACTATGGCTAGTAGCTCTCGGCGAGTTACGCAATAGTTCCTTTCTGATTTTGAGAGTACTCGGCTGTAGTAAGATAGCACTCTCTCCTGCCCATCGATCTCTTGTGATAGTACTGCTGCGATACCGACATTGCTGGCGTCAGTGTCTATGATGAAACCATGACCTGGTTTTGGATACGTCAGAACTGGGGAGTCGCAGAGTTGGTCTTTTATCCTCTCGAATGCTTCCTGGCACTGTTGACTCCATGTAAATGGCTTCCCTTTTTCTGTTAACTGATGCAGACATTTTGCCGTGTTAGCAAAGTCTTTTACAAATCGTCGGTAATATGTCGCTAAGCCTAGGAAGCTGCGCAACTGGTGTTTATCACTCGGAGTAGGCCAATTTTTCACCGCCAGTATCTTCTCCGGATCTGTCTTTACGCCATCAGCTGAAACAATGTGACCCAAGTACTTGACTTCTGCACTAAACAAAGTGCACTTTTTCGGACTCAGCTTTAATTTTGCCGCTCGCAGTCGCTGGAAGACTTCCTGTAGATTTTTCAGATGTTCCTTAAATGTTCTGCCGATAACGATCACATCATCCAGGTAAACGAGACAAGTTTTCCAACTCAGGCCACGCAAAACGAATTCCATTAGTCTTTCAAACGTAGCTGGAGCATTGCACAAGCCAAATGGCATTACGATGAATTGCCACAGTCCACTGCCGACAGAGAATGCTGTTTTCTCTCTATCTTTTTCATCTATCTCCACTTGCCAGTAACCACTCTTCAGATCCAACGTTGAGAACCATTTAGCATCAGTCAGGGTGTCCATGATATTGTCGATTCTTGGTAGTGGATAGCTATCCTTTTTCGTAACATCATTCAGTCGCCTGTAGTCCACACAAAAACGGGTACTGCCGTCCTTCTTCTTTACCAGCACTACTGGCGATATCCACGGGCTCTTTGATTCTTCGATGATTCCCTGATGCTCCATAGTTTTGACCATTGAATTGACTTCTCCTTGTTTCGCTAATGGTACTCTTCTTGGAGGTTGACGTATCGGTGTAGCACTTCCGGTATCTATACGATGTTTCACTTATTTTGTTCTGCCATAGTCGTCATCACCGGTGGAAAAGACGTCGCTGAATCCTTCGATTAGATCTACTGCTTGCTTGTGTTGTTCTCCTCTAAGGTTGCTTGACTGAAGAAGTGTTGATGTTACATTGTCCTTCCTTCTTGGCTTATTTTTAGAGGGTACGTCATGTGGTTCTGCCTTGTCGATACTCGTCACCGCCGATATTGGTTCACAGCTGCCAATTACATCTCCTTTCTTTACGCTGGTAGTGCTGTCCGCAACGTTCAGGACTCTTATTGGTACCATCATCTTCTCATTCCTTTTTACGAGCGTTTTTCCTAGTATTAGACTTCGTAATGCAGGTGTCGTTTCCGGTTCTATGAGGTAGAATCGATGGTTCCCGGGATCACCATCGAGCTCTGCCCAAATAACATTCTCGGATGACTTTGGTATATCCGCATCTTCGCACAATACAACTCGTAGCTTTGTTGTGTTGGATGATGTTATTTCCATCGGGATTTCAATATTCCGCCACTTCATTATTCGTTGTCCTAAGTCCAGCTGGATACCGTGTGGTTTAAGAAAATCCATTCCAAGGATACACTCATCGGTAATGTCAGCTACCACGAATACATGCGAGAAGGTCAAATCCCCAAGCTGTATGTCACGAGCTATTTCTCCATGGACCGTTGTAGTTTCTCCTGTAGCAGTGCGAAGTGCGTACTTCTTGGTGTTGTGAAGCCAAGTACGATCTACAAGGTCAGATCTTAGCACTGACCGTGTTGCGCCTGTGTCGACTGTTATGATGCAGTTTAATTTGCCGACTCGACCACTCATACATAAGTCGTTTTCACAACGATGTAGTCGAGAAACTGCGATGATGGTTCCGGGGGCGTCGATTCTACCAGCCAACTTCTGCCCCATGAAGTTGGCCTTTACTCGTTTCCCGGACTGTCATTGGGCGGAGCGTGCTCTCGTGACGGTTTGCCCCTTCCTCCCCTTTGTTTAGCAGCGCAGCCGGTTGGTCGCTTTTCTGGGTTTGCGGCAGTCGCGTCTTAAGTGTCCTGCCTGTCCACAATTCCAGCATCGGGGAGCACCAGATCCTTCGCTCCGCTTGGTGTACTCGGCTTTCTGGCACACACATTCTTCTACTATTTCTCGAACTCGATATTTACTCCGCGAGCTTTGCTTGGCAGCTTCAAACGTCAGCCCATATACTAAGGCTTCGCCAATCGTTTTCTTACCTGCCAGTTTTAACGCTTGTTGCAGCTCCCTGTCCTGTACAGCATTGTTAAATGCGGAAACAGCTGTATCGTTTCGTTGCTCTGTTTGCGCATTAGGCAGCGATAATAGTGTGAGTCGTTCAATATCGCGTGCCAGCTCTTGAATTGTTTCACCATTCTTTTGAGTTCGGTTGTACAGTTGCGTTTTGTAGATCTCTCGCATGTGGTCACTGCCATAATGAAGATCCAATGTCTGGACTAACGTTGAAAAATCTTGTTGTTGCTCCTGCGGAATCGTTTGAAGAACCTCTGCTGGTGGACCTCTTAGCGCCAATATAAGAGCTGTTCCCCGTTCCAGATCATTCCAATGGTTGTTTCTTGCGGCGGCCTCAAATTGGGTCTTATAAATAGCCCACGGTGTTTGTCCATCGAAAATTGGTGCTTTGAGACCCTTGTGCGCAACGTGTTCTGTCTTGATGACTCCAGTCGCTTTCACGTTATCGAAGTCCCTTTTTAGGCGTTCGACTTCTTCTTCGAAGATTCGAAGTTTCTTCTCTACGTTTTCTTCTATTGCCTTACCCATGGTGTCTATTTTATTATTTTGCAGCTCCAATTTTTGGTTAAGGTCCTTTGAAGTCTGATCTAATTTGTTCATCATTTGTTGCATTAACTGTGTTAGAGCATCCGTTGCACCAGAACACTCCTCTTTACGAGCTTCTTCGATTTGGAACTCGAAACTATCTGCATCCTCACCCTCAGCCTGGAGTGTCTCGATCATACGGCAGACAAGTTCAGACTTGCTCCCTGTCGTAGATAACTCCCGTCTACTGAGCTCTTCCTTCAGCTCCGTTAATTTTAAGTCCTTTAGATAACGCGGCATTTTCACTACCGATTATTTCCGCGATTCGAATTCACAAAATTTACGTCACTGCTCACTAAATCACTCGGGAATATTCGATTTCACAAAATTCTCACTGTCCGTTCGAGAATTTTAGTTTCACTTTTTCGCTCTCACAAAATTATCCGTTCGAGAATTTTAATTTCACTCGCGATTTTTAACCCGAATTTATCCTTGAAATCCCACTCTTCTGACACCAATTGTTGCGAGCTAGGGGATCGCTGATTTCAAAGAAAAACACAATTCGTTTAAAAACAATGAATAATTTATTCAATCGCACTTTTATTAATTTCTTGATCACTTTTAATTAATTCGCACTATATTCGCCGATTTGGCAATGCCGTCGATCTTATTCTTTCGCTTACTTGTACCGGTTCGCGTTCTTCCACCGATAGGTGTCGTTCAATGACTAACTCTGTTGTCTGAAAGTTGGCGGATATTTATACTCCAGACAGATGTCGTTGTGTGTGTGTGTCTCGGCTATTATGGAGTTTAGTAGAAGTGTCTGGAAACATGTTTATAGCGTTTTACATGTTGATGGACTTTTCTCGGTGTTTCTGGCAACATCCAAATTGCATGATTGCAAGATCTATAACAATATTTAATGAATCAATTTATAATAAACGCTCTACACTTTCATTGCGCTATGACCACTTTTGCATTTTTGCTGCTCCACTTGGATACAAACTTTTAATTTTTGTCTAAGAAAATGTAAACCAAGGGGTTCGTTTATTAAAAAATATATCTTAAAGCCAAGCAACTTTTCAAATCCTCCTATTAAATCATATTTGCCTCTAAAGCTAATGTTATAGGCAAATATGATTTAATAATGTCGGAAAGGATACAATCAGCCTTAAAGGTGATAGCGAACTGGTGTCAGTCTAAGAACTTGAATTTCAACCCAACTAAGACTGAGATAGAACCATTTACAAATAGAAGGAAAATCCACATCATAGCTCCTTCAATAAATGGAACACCAATACCCTTTTTAGATGAGGTAAAATATCTAGGCGTTATACTGTACTATAGCAAACTTAACTGGAACAAGCATAGAGAATGGACTCGTGCCAAAGCACTAAGAACATTTTGGGCCCGCAAAAGCTTATTTGGCAGAAAATGGAGATTACAGCCCAAGATGGTCTACTGGCGCTACAGGACAATCATCCTCCCAATATTCACATACGGATAAACGATATGGTGGACTAAAATATTACAACAAAAAGCATAGCTTACGCTGCAAAAAATCCAAAGGCTAGCTTGTCTTGGTATTACGGGAGCAATGAAAACCTGTCCTACTGCGGCAATGGAAATGTTCCTAAACATCCTTCTGATACATCTCCAAATAAAAAAGCAGGCTATAAGGGGTGTTAGGCATACAGAGGGGAAACAAATACAAATCAGGTGATTTCAGAGGTCATGTCAAAGTCCTAAAAAGATCCAAAAATAGAGGTTCTAACCTCAACATTATTGGACACTATGCCGACAAAATTCAACTTTGAAACCCTCTTCGAAGTTATAATCAGAGAACGGAAGGACTGGCAATCCGTGCTACCTGTAATGGAAGATGAATCAACCATCTGGTATACACATGGCTCGCGCTCCTCTGAGGGGACTGGAGTTAAAGGTCGTAATTTTCGATTTCAAAACCACTCGGCAAAAATGCCACAATCTCCCAGGATGATGCATCCAAGAGAATATAAGGAGGGCTCATCGCAACAAAACTTTTTATATCCTATCGGATAGTCAGGTGGTTTTTAAAGCCCTAGCATCTAATAAACACGGATCGAGGATAGTTTGGAACTGCCTTCAAAACCTAATCATCCTGGAAAAAAGCAACACCGTACCCTTAATGTGGGTCCCAGGACATACATATGGGAATTGAGGGAAATGAAGAGGATGATCAGCTTGTGCAGAAACAATTTTTATTGGACCAGAGCCATTCTGCTGAAAACCAAAGGGCACTCCAACCCTATACTTAAAAAATGAGTTGAACAAGAGCATAAAATCTACTGGAATAGACTTCCAGGCTTATCAATTTCAATAAAATTAATCTTACCACAAAAAAACACAGTGGAGGATATTATAAAATTCAGCAAGAGTGATATTAGTACTTTAATCGGCCTAATGACGGGGCACAGTGGAGTAAACCACCACTACAAAAATATCGGTTTAGCTGAAACCAACATCTGCCGCCTCTGCTTCGAAGACTCAGAAATGACAGGATACATCCCAAGGCACTGTAAGGCGGTAGCTAAGAAAAGACACAATCTTCTCGGAAAAGGTTTCCTTACTACCGAGGAACTAGCCAACATGGCACCCTTAAAGATACTTAGATTAGTCAAAGCTATCGAGTTATGGTAGGGTAAAGGGGCAATAAACGCACAATAGGCCGGGAAGTTCACAGTGCTCTCACCTGTTCCCCAAATAATAATAAAAAACTATTCAAATCAACAAAATGCAAATAAAGCCGTTTGTCGGCACGCCTATACCACTGAATTTGAAATTATATTTACACGACGCATGAGAACAACATTTTCTTACTGCATCATTATTTGTTATTAAAAAAATGGAAATGATAATTGAAAAACATATTCCATCGTCCGGTTTCGTTGTAGAATTGAATAATAAGGTGATGCTAAGGTGACTATATAAAAAGTTTTTTCTTCAGAACCTGTGGTCGTCTTGAATCCGGGACCCCTTCCGTCTGCTGCTATGTACCATACTTAAGACAGAATGCTTTATTCGCTTTCACGTAGAATTTTTCCACGAAGTAAGCGATGTCCATAGGAACGAACGAGAGCGCTATGCTGTAATCCACCAGGATCTAGATTTATGCTCAATAAAATTGTAAACGTAGTTCTCTGCATGGCGTTTAATTTTCATTAAAACATCGGGAAAGTAGAGATGTTCTTGAGCCTATAGGTTTTGCTAACTGCGATTTGTTTCGGTGCGAAGCTTAGCTAAATGAAAATTAGTTGTTGATAAGGTCAAGAGGGGATTTAAAAATTTCTTCAAAATTGCACATAAAGTCAATCTGTTTTATGTATATGGACATCTTTTAGATTGCGTTGTAATGAACTCTCATTGTAAATCAATCATTAGTCCAGTCCAAAATGGGCTTACCAAAGGTAGGGCGACCACCACATGGAATTTTAAAATTTCACTATTCCAGTGTTTGAAGGAGGTAAGCAGGTTGACTGCATGTACCTATACCGACTTTAGAAAAGCTTTCGATAAAATGGACAATGATATTATTGCTTGTAAGCTATGCGCACTAGGATTTCCTTTTACTTTCATAGATTGGATCAGATTTTACCTATCTAATCGTACTCAAAATGTGATTTTCTGAGGAGCTCATCCCTCTGCTATACAAAACATATCTGGTGTGCCGGATATGCTGCTATATTCGACCACTGTTATTTATTTTATTTATTAATGACGTGAGTTCGGTTATTTCCAACTCAAAAATTTTGCTTCATGCTGACGACCATAAATTTTTTCGAGATATTTCGAATTAAAAAGTTTACGCTGGTTTGTAACGCTTTTTCGATTGATGTAAAAGCTATTTTGAAACGAACACATATTTGGTATTACCAGAGTAGCATCCAAACGTTTGGGTTGCTTAAAGAAAATACTTCACTCCATCTGGATTATTGGCTATCTACATGGCTCATATGGATCATGTCACTCCAATTAAGGTGGCATAAGGCTATTCTCACAAATTTACTCTGAATTGATTCAATTCTGCCAATGTGCTCATCATGTTAAGGAGACCAAACTTGAGAAGCATATTCAAGGTAAGATCTAACGAAGGTGTTATAAAGAATCAATTTAACAAAGGAATTGTTAAATTCCTTGGATAAGCGTGTGATGAGTCCCTACATAGAATTACCCTTTTGCACAATCTTATTTATATGCAAACTAAAATCAAGTTTATGGTCAATTGTAACACCTAAGTCAGTTATAGAGTTGACACGATCCAAAATATAGTCATTAAGACTACATACTACATTATTATAAATGGCGAGACTTTCCTAGTAAATGACATAACATGACATTTATCCACATTCAAACGAAAATCATTGTGGCGACACTAATTGCTAAAATTAATGAAATCTTCTTGAAGAAAATTGCCAGAGTTGGAACTAAGAGACCTAAAGATCTTAATGTCGTCCGCATAAATAAGTACTTCCGATTATTTAAGAACAGAGGTAACATCATTGATGGCCAGTACGAACAAAAGTGGCCACAAATGACTTCCTTGAGGAACACCAGAATGCGCATTAAATGTCTTAGAAGTACTATCACGAAAGAGAACTTGATAAGTTGTATTGAATAGATAGACTTAATCCGATTAATAAACCATGCAAGAAAACAAAATAATGGAATGGGGTAATTTATCGAAAGCCTTACTAAAAACAATATAAATACAATCCACCTGCTTACTCTCCTTAATATGCACAATGGATTTATTCGTAAACTCCAGATTAGCGACTGTTGACATATTTTTGACAAAACCATGTTGTTTACTTGAAATCAGAGAAGTGAAACGACATGCACTCATACACTACAGACTCAAAAAGAATTGGAATAGCTGACAGTTTAGCTATTGGTCGATAGTTGACAACAGCAGATTTTGTACCACTTTTGTGAGTTGGTTGATAAAGGAGGCTTTCCATACGTTCGGGAAAAAAGAGGAGGGAGAGTGGCTCAGCAATAGAGAGACAGCAGCGTTTAAGGACAACTGCAGGAACTCCATCTGGCTCAGGAGGAGAAACATCCGTAAGGCGAGAGATATGGTTAGCTATATCATTATAAGAAATCGATATACCAGATAAAGTAGTTGAAACAGTATCTCTAAAGTTATAAAAGTACGACATGTCATTATTTATTGTGGATGGGTGGTTAGACCATCGCACAACCCTTTATCTACAAGTTTTCCATTTTCGTAGATTGTGGTGGCCAAGGTATACCCAAGCAGGCAGCGTGCTGGAATTATGAGTCGACCGGGATTCGAACTCACAACCTTCGCATTTTAGACCAACAAGCTATCCACTAGGCTATACCCTAGCTCCTATCCTATCCTATTTGAATCACATACGAGCTATAAATGGGGCGTTAGCTCGCTATCTCTTTTATTCACAGACTTCCATAGAGAATAATTCGAGGAAATCAATAACCTGCTCCAACCTTGCACTTAACTACAAGCACAAATCGTTTAGCTTCACGTGCGCATGACTATTCCCTTCAACCAACCAATGGACGTACCATAAAATTTAGAGATGCATTTCTATGCCGCAACCCAAGAATTACACCCCGTCTAGCACTGTGTTTGCAATATTTATTTATTTATTTATTTAGGTAGTTAATATATCATTATACAAAATATAAAATCATACGCATTCCAATTCTTCGCACCTCACCGAAGCTGTGTCTCGACACAAAAGGGCAAGCCTTTTAGTTTCGGTCTAGGGTCTATTCCTTTTCAATGGCGGTTCAGTCCAAATCAGACCTTGGTCTCCTAGCCTTTAGGTTCTTTAGCAAATATAGAATATTGCAGAAGGATAGTTTGCACTTCGCAAAACCACAGATTAAAAGGAAAGTACATGGTGACAAAAAAGTATCTGTAATTTGTAATTAAAATTACTCTGGGGAATGATATTGTGGACCTGATTAACATACCGCGTTAATTTTTGGGATAATAATTAAGGACAGTCCTACCTGCTTACCAAAAAAAATTTTTTTTTGAAATATCATTCCCCAGTGGAGAGCTGTCCGAGAGCTTTCCTGTACGAACGGGTGTCAGACAAGGCTGCATATTATCACCAGCCCTGTTTCTGGTGGTAATAAATGACATCTTGAAAGCTGCACTGGAAGGTGGGGAATATAAAGGTCTTCAATGGAGACTATGTAACATCTTAAGTCACCTTGATTATACTGATGACGTGTGTTTGCTGGCACATAACCGTTCGGACATAGAGTCAATTGTTCGCTCGTTCCATTCTAAATGTGCGTAAAACCAAGTATATGCACATGGGTTCGAACACAAGCACACCGATTGTTTGTAGTGGACAAGATGTGGAAGATATGCAAGATTTTTGTTATCTCGGAAGCATTGTCAGCATGGACGGCGGAGCCAAAAGGGATATTGAGGCTCGTCTGAATAAAGCTCGTCACGCCTTCGGTATCCTTTCCTCTTTCTGGAGGTTAAGAGAGATCTCCCATCGCAGGCAGCTGCGAGTTTTTATAGTTACATAAAAGTTAGTTTTTATAGTTACAACCATATGTTGTACTACGTGGAAAGTGACCGTTAGACTTACCAAGAAACTGCAAACTTTCGCGAACCAATGCCTCCGACACATTTTAGGAATATTCTGGCTAGAAATGATCTCCAACGATGAGCTTTGGAGTAAAACTGGACAAACTAAAATAGGCATTGAGATTCAAAGATGGAAGTGGCAGTGGATCGGCCACACTTTAAGGAAACCAGAGCGAAACATCGCCAAACAGGCTCTGGATTATAATCCTCAAGGAAGATGTCGGGTTAGTCGAAGCGAGCAATTGAGCAGGAGACCAGAGGAATAAACAAGTCCTGGTAACAGCTAAAGGCCGATGCTCAGGATAGCGTCTTGTGGAAGAGAGTTATTTCTGTCCTATGCGTCTATAGGGGGTCTTAACAGGAATATGATTGATTGATTGATTCCCAAGAGTAATTTTATTTACAAACTGCACTTACTTTATGGTAACAATGTATGTATATATATGCATATACAAAGTAAAGTACATCGTAAAAGCAATACGTTAACGGTTAATGGGTCAAAGGCAGTTCATGAAATGTAACAGGTCGCGACATAGGTATAGATCCATTACTGCAGATATTTGTTTTAAATTAAAAGGACGAAATATTTTCTATGAAAGCAAATATCTCACGTTTTGCAGGCAAGGCTCCAACACTATTTGGCATTCAAGTACTTATCAGTTGTGGTTTCAAAGTTTGATGGTTATGATTAACACAGATTTGGCCCTCATCTGAGAAATGATTGGCAATCGAATTCAAAAATCTTAAAGGCGGATTTTTACAGAGGTATTCTGAAATTTTTTAATAATCCATAAATCATCAAGAGATAAAGATGACTGAAGTTTAAATAGTCCTATCCGATTCGTGTTTTCATCTGTTCATCCTCATCACTAACCTGGATTTGTACGGGGGAAAGAAGTACAATCCTATTCCACGGTACAAAAACGGTACGAGTAAGTGGCCGGGATTGTGACCGCTGGAGTTGCAAAGTGACGGAAAAATGAGTATCAGGTAAAAAAGTATCTGATACCTGAAGAAAATGTTGGTATTTGATATTGCTCCTAAGATCAACTCGATACTTTTATTAATCGATACATTCCTTCGCCTAATAACTGCCAGATTGGTCGTCGTACCAACCTTACCGATGCAGAATGTGTCATTCTTTCGATATTACTTCGTTCTTCGTCGTATCGTAATCACCACTGAATCGATTACTAAGTTATACACTTCCAGTGAAGCCGCCACTGTGCAGGGTACATTTGGGATTTGTAACAGTCGCATTCGGTTGATAATAGAAGCACGTGATATACGGATGTAATATAGTGCCTTATGAACAGAATCCGCATTATGATTGTACTACGGCTGCGTAGAAGTATTTTTAAATTCATTAACAAGATTTTTTCATACTAACTAGTAGGTATACTAATGCGTGTGCGTACTTAAGTAGAAACAGTCGTAGCATTTAATTAAAATAAATAGTTAAATTGTTGAAAGCTGCATTCTGAAGTACACAGATAGACGAACAGACTTCTACAATGGCACTACAGCCCAAATCGGGCCTCGCACTCCTGACTTTCAGGTTCTTTAACATTTTTCATTATTTATTGTGGAAGGGATGTTAGACCTTCGCTCAGCCCTCTATCTTCGAATTTTTCATTTTTGTATATTGAGGTAACCAAGGTATACCCAAGTAAGCAGTGCGCTGTAATTATGCATCGACCGGGATTCGAACTCACGACCTTCGCATTGTAGACCAACACGCTACCTATTAAGCTACACCCTAGCACCCTAGACGAACGAATTTGAGGTTTTTGAGTGCCAACAAATAGTTTGGATCCATGGCGACTATGTGCGAGCCTTATTTTTTGCGTTACAAACGTTAGAGCAAATATACAAAATACTCTTAGATTTAAAGTGCAAATAATAAATACTTTTTGATACAAAATTCTTTTCCTATAAGAGTAAAATTTTACTTTTCCACTTCGCATAATGTTAAATTTCTCGAATCCCAAATCCTTCTTTAATAAAAACGAACGAAAAACTTATCCATTATTAGCATCTTATAAAAAAAAATAGACCTCATTAAGATATATTATAAGAACAAAATGGCGCCCAATTTCTTGCCTCAGTGACACACAAAGTAACCATATCCACATCTAAAAGCTCGAGTGCTTTTAATGTCGAGGAGTCGTGTATGGTTTTCGTCCCTATAGAAATTTGGGATTTTTTTCTCTTGTTGGATCTCTCTCTCTCTCTCTCTCTCGAGGACAAATTGAATTTTTACTTTAATTTATTGAAAATATCACCAGAGAGCCATTAGAAAAATGCTGTTATATTAGAAAAGAATTTGCCGTATAGCCTAATTGGCAAATACCCAACAAACCATGTTCGTTATTTTTTTCTCTTCGCTTATTTTTTTAGTGCACTTAAGTGCTTTTTCTATATGTGTTCCTCCATTGATGGTTTATTGTTTCGGAAATGATAAAAATTATTTTCTAAATTGATATATTTTTTTATTATTATTATTATTATTATTAGATTGGAGTTTTCTTTTTGTCTATCATAGCATTTTCCATTAATAAATATACCACGTGGGATATTTCGGTAGATTAGTGAAGTATTCTTCATTCTTTTTCGCAAAATGAACAACTTTGGATTATAATTTTTTTTATTGTGGCGATGAATGATGATGGCACCTTTGGAATGATGCAAAATTTATATTTAATAAGTAGGTATAGAGATTTTTTTTTTGCGAAAAATGCTTTATTTTGGTGGATTATGACGACATTGACGTTATTACACAATAGTCGGTTAGGTTATTTTTACTTTTGTTGTTTTATGAATTTTTGTGATCGAAAATAAAATTCTAAATTGCGTTGATTTTGGTTTTTGTGAGTAACACATTTTTGTGACCGAGATATTATGGGGTTCAACCGAAAAATGTAAAGAATTTCTTAATTTATTTTCAAAGAAATGACATTTCTGATTGCATCATCGTTTCACAAAATATTTAAAGTCATTTCACTTCATAAGTTTATAACAGCAAATAGCTGCGTAAAATTAAAGGATAAAATAAATTAAGAACTTTTTTTAGTTTAGCATGAGGACAAACAGCTGTTGCGAAAATGAAATTTTTTTTAATAGTCGAGAAAAATATGCGTTCTTGGATCGAACTCTTAAAATTTTACAGAATAAAACATGTGTGAACAATAAGAAAAAGTCGAGAAAAACTTGGAATGTTGTTCGAATTTGTAATTAAAAATTATTTTTTTTTCGAAAGAAATAAACAAAAACAAACATGTGATAGCAGTAATAATAAAAGACTTTGATAATAATGGATTTCTCGTAGAATTCCGTATCTAAATTTGAATGTAACATAAGAGAAGTGAAAATGGCAAGAGACCAATCCTTATTATAGTTACACCATGCAAGGCCACAAGAAGGCACTCCAGTAGAGTCCTGCTTCTAGAACTTCTACAATGGCGCTACAGCCCAAATCGGGCCTTGGCCTCCTGACATTCAGGTTCCTTAACATTTTTTATTATTTATTGTGAAAGGGTTGTTAGCCCTTCGCACAACCCTCCATCTATGAATTTCTTATTATCGTAGATTGAGGTGACCAATGTATATCCAAGCAGGCAATGTGCTGGAATTATATACTGCGTCGACCGGAATTTGAGCTCACGATCTTTGCATTACAAGACCAACACACTACCCACTAGGCTACACCCTAGCTAGAGACCTAGAGTCCTGCTGTAATGTCAAAACCAAAACATTATGACAGCCCAAATCGGGCCTTGGCCTCCTGATATTCAGATTCCTTAACATTTTTTTTTATTTATTGTGAAAGGGTTGTTAGCCCTTCGCACAACCCTCTATCTACGAATTTTTTATTTTCGTAGATTGAGATGACCAATGTATATCCAAGCAGGCAATGTGCTGGAATTATATATTGCGTCGACCGGGATTTGAACTCACGATCTTCGCATTACAAGACCAACACACTACCCACTAGGCTACACCCTAGTTAGAGAGCTAGAGTCCTGCTGTAATTTCAAAACCAAAACATTTTGAATATACCAACCGTAGAGTGATGCGTTAGTGAAAAAATTTTGAAAGACGAATTTTATTCTTTTTGTGACTGAATTATAAATTGCAGTCAATATCCGTGATATCTCTGTGAGAAAATCATAAAAGATGTAGAGAATCGGCGGTCGTGAAATTCTGGATGTAACATATTCTCATGTTCATAGTCCCATTTGTATCAAAGCTTTTTAAAGTACTCCCAACCAGAGTACTACTAAACAAAGTAACAATTCCGATCAATTGTAAAATTTAGATTTGAAGAAAATATGGTATAGGCTTAAGTGGCAAAACAATTTCAATTCTACAAATTTTAAACAGGAAGAAATTATGTTTTTAAAAACTTCATTTCAAATGCTCATAACAAAAACAATACTGGTATTTTCGAAGTTGTAGCTGATTTATCGCGACCAATCCCACTACTTTTTATTTAAGTTTACTAGAGCTTCCGTCGAGATATACAGACAGACGATATATTGAAAACTACTTTGTTGAATTTCTGGCTTCAACCGTAAAGGTCCACCTCTGCCTCTTTATAGCCCGTAACGTTCGCACGTCCCGTTCGTAGTGTTAACACTGAAGTACCAGTGATCGTTCCAACTTAAATCAGTAGCCCAGTTATAAATATTGGAACTACAAAAAATCTGAAGAAAAAGTTTGCATAAAAGGGAAAGCTTGGATACCAACAGATGGAACTCTGATTCCCGATTTCGTATCGAAAATACGCACACTGGAAAGAAGTGGGAGGCTACCAGAAACACCTTCCCAACAAGAACTTAAGAAATTCTAAAATTCTGAGATGTATGCAGAACGATGAGAATCATTGAATGCCGCAAGACACATGAGGTAATGTTGGCAATCAGGAGAAAGTCAAATTGGCAACCGTCTCTCAACACGATATCACCCAAGGAACTCCCAAATTAAGTTAGAAGTAAAAATGCTTATATACAGCTTAAAAAAGCTGTTAGATGTCACAAGAGAAGGGTTATTGAAGATCTACCCAATAAGGCAGATTTTGCGGCTTACTCTGGGGATATGAGTTCGCTATATAAAATTATGACACAGTTGACGAACAGAAATTTTAACCGTCAACGACTTGATGAGAGATACCAACGAAACCTTAATTAATTTGAGTGAACAATAGATGCGGTGATGGACGGAATACTTCTGCAATAAATATAAATTCGATAAACTCTTGATTCTAAAGCAGAAAATGTGAAAGTACCGCGGATCACGCAAAATATCTAAAAAAATATTAATCAATCAATCAAATTCCTGTTAAGACTCCCTATAGGGGCACAAAAACAACTCTCTTCCACTAGGCGCGATCCTATAATTTCTCCAAATTTTTTTGATTTATGGCTATGTATGTACATATAATTTCGCATGTATAATCGATGTAATTCTCATACCTAAAATTTAAATAATAAAATAAATAAGGAATCGACAGACTATCAAACATCTTACTGAAAAATCTACCTAAAAAAGCAATAATCTTGCTGACACTTATTTTCAACGCTTGTTGAATTAGTCATTTTTCAACCGCATGGTAAAATGCAATAATCATTCCTATCCCCAAGAAAGGAATAGACAGTAAGTTTCCCCAAAACTATCGTCCAATCAGCTTACTCTCAGTAAACTTCTCGACAAAATCATACTCCATCGGATTTACAGGACACTCGAGAATAATAACACGATCCCTTCCTTTCAATTCGGATTTGTTGTTGGTCTTTCTACCAACCGCCAATTGTATAGAGTAAGCGAGCATATTAAGGACAACTGCCAACTAAAATAGTCTATGGGCATGATTGTCTTAGACATAGAAAAAGCCTTTGACTCTGTATGGCACAATAGTCTAATATATAAATTAGAAAATTTTTTGCTTCCTCCTTACTTTATTAAAATAATAACGTCATTCCTTAGCAACAGATCGTTCAGTGTTAAAGTCCAATCAACAACCACTACACCCCGACTAATACCTGCGGGGGTACCTCAAGGCTCTTGCCTAAGTACAATGCTATTCAATATCTACATCTCAGAGTTCCCCGAAGGTGCCAACTGTGCAATAGCTATGTATGCTGACAACACTTAAAACTACATAAGCTTCGAAGATCATGGCATCATAATTCAAAGCTTAAAATCGCAGTTAGAATCCATCCAGAAGTTTTTTACAAAATGAAAAATAAAAACAAACGCTAGCAAAAGACAACCATAAACATCTATGGAGAGCCAGTTTCCTGGTTACAATCCATAAGGTAGGCATGCGTCAAGAACTCGCAGCTTCGTACGAAGGGAGATCTCTCTTAACCTCCAGAAAGGAGAAAGGATACCGAAGGCTCAATATCCTATTCTACTACACCGTCCATGCTGACAATGCTTCCGAAATAACAAGAATCTTGCACCTCTTCCACATCTTGTCCATTAAGAACAATCGATGTGCTTCCTAGATTAGTACAATCTATTTTAACTGTTATTGTTGTTACAATCGACTTGTTTACTCAATATTATTAATAATAAAATGAGTATGTAGTTAATTGTACCATAAGTGGCGGCTCGTAACTGGTCAAATAGGCGTGGCGCTGTGTTCAGAAAATATTTCTTTTATTATATCACGACGATCAACACACACAAGCTAGTAAGGTAGCAATGTATTTCAGTCGCCTCAAATTTAAAGCAGGGAAAAGTAAAAAGACAGAGTCGTCGCCTCATACAGTTCACCTGACCAGCCGCCTCTGTTAAAAGTCAGCACATACCAAAAGATTTTGCAATGTGAAAAGCATATCACCACATTCGCTTTCTGAATTCTGCCTATCGATCACAGGACTTACTCGCTTGCTGATCACAAGACTAAATCCCTCCTGAGGATCACCGGATCTTCTCGCTTACTCACCCCAACCGCCGACCACATGACAGACTCGCTCCCTCATACCGGCCGTCGATCGCACATGGCTGCTTACTCCCCTACTCGCTTTCCAGTCTTGACTCTCATAACTATAGTTACTCCATGGGACACTAGAGGCGCTTTTCCATAGTTTGGCAGAGCTGAAGCCCTGTTTTTGGAGCGAAATTTAAAAAAAGTGTCGATTTTTTTTGGTACGTTCTGAACATCAAGAACTGTGCGCAGTTTGTAATGCTTAACTAAAAAGTCACAAACAAAAATTTTGAAGCAATAATTTATCTTAGGGTGTATGAAATTTGCAAAAGAAATCATTAAGCTCACCACTACACGAATGGTGAAATGGGGATGGTGAATTCGCAGGTGTCGGTTGTGACAGATCTGCCATACTCTACCCTGGATGGAGGTATTCTACTCATAACCAAATATCGGCTTTCACAAGTGACCTTTTTTATACATACCACTATGACGTGTTCGCTGACTGTCGCAGGTTGTCGTCGGTTCTCGCCACCCATACGACAACGTGTTTGGCTGACTGTCGCCAGTCGCCGTCGGGTGTTGTCGGCTCTCGTCGGACATTGTCGGATCCCGCCGGATATATGTGGCCATCTCCGAGCCGATGTGTGTGCAGATTATGGATAGCTGAAGATCGCGAATATTCGATGGATACTAGGTCTGACATGCAACGATATGTTCTTACCAGGAGCTTAGTATAATCTTTCAGCGATGGCTCATGATAACCCGTTTTGGTGGGGCTATGGTTAAACTTTTCCTCAAAAATAATATTTCCGTATTATTGTGTCTGTTGGAGATGTAGTGGTGTGGCTTAGCCCGCTAGATGCTAAGGTAGAGCCGCTTCTCTAAGCTATGTGAATACGGAGAATTCGATGATTTCAGATACTTTATAATATCGGCGTAAATATAAAAGTATATTATAATATATATAAACACACGACGCAAGTTAAAACATCTTAACTCGGAATTTCGATAGCAGTAGGCTGAATTATGTATGGGATAGTGACATTTGTAATATTGAAGCGAGAGTTAAAGTATTTTAACTCATGAAAATTATCATAAAAATACTCATGAAAATCATTCATTCCAGTATTACCTTAAAGACTTTTTGGAGTGAGGTATAAAACCAGGGCTGGCTCTGCGAAGGTGCAAATGGAGCAGCTGCACAGGTCAGCATGCTAAGACCGAAATATTGAAAACAATTTAACGAAATGGAGAACGCCATTGCGCCAACGCATAATGGACTTCCTCCATGGTTGCAGGAAAACACCGTTCTTGCATAGCCGTGATGGAAGGGGCAAAAAAGGAAGATGGTAAGGGTATTCGCTGAATACCGGTACAATCTCCGATAAAGTGGCGCCCAACGTAGGGTACAACTGTAATGAAGTGAAGGACTTCATTCCACCAACAGATAATAGGCGTTCTTCGGACCTCACAACATGGTAAGAGTGTGAGAGGTTAATTTTCATCCCCGTTATGCCATTACCCATTACAAGGAGGCCCTGCTTCATAGGACGTTGTGGCAATGGTTTTTCCAAAGCAGGCTTAAAAATGTACCGGTAGGCAAACGTGAACTCCTATCGTCTTCCTAATATCTCTCTCAAGATAGAAAGCGAACAGAAACCGTCTACTGAGTATCTAGGCCTTCTTGAAGTGGAACTATATCACTTTTACACCATTTCCCCATTTTATTTCGAATAATTTTTGGAAGGGCGCGACAGCAATAAAACGATTCGTGCAATAAATTTACTTAAATCGGCACTGGATAAAATAAAAATTTAATTTATATTAAAAACAACCAAAAATATGGTAATAGCCCAAGATTAAACAATTTTGTTTCAGTATTTGTACGTAGATTTATTTTGGTGGCACACTGCCTCATCTGCCTCATCTGATGAGCCGCCACTGGTATACTTATATGAATAACGTCAAGGTAATAATTCTGCTGTGCTCCTATTAACTATTCCACCGCCTTCCATCTATAAACAATTTCGGGAAAGACATTATATCATCTGAAACGTGAAAATTTTCCACAATCTCTTTTATATGAAAGCTATCAACTTGAAACTCGACACAGAGCACGGTAATAACAGTAGTGAACAGTTTCGAAATTAGCGAAGCTATACTACTCTTTCTTTCATCTGGCATATAAATGTCACTATTCAGTATTCGAAGGAGAGCGAGATAACATATATTTTAGTCCATTAAGCTCTTTTTTATTTCATTTAGCGAATCGCATGATTGGTCGTTTTTTCGTTTTTCGTTTTTGAACATTTTTCTTAAAATATCATCAACCCTTTTATACATTTGAAAGAAAAATCTCCCCATTTCCCACAATACATGCATAACTAAAAATTAATAACTTCTCAAAGTGGATAAATCGAAATTTTTTATGATCGCTACAGTCTACAATTCTTCATCTTTCTTCTTTATGTCAACTCTTCAAACCTTAAATAAATCCCATCCAATACGAGTACTATTTTTCACTATTACCATAGTTGGCACATTTCCCAATCATAATCCTACAATTTCTTAGCTCATTTTAACCCTTTGCGGCCGTAAAACTGGCAATAATTTTTCAAAATTGACTTTTGTGGGTGGACAATTGCTACAATTTTCGTTCGGTTTAAAATTGTACATACAAATACATTTGGGATAAGCACACACATGCATAGATCAGGTTCATCTTTTATTTTTCCTCTCGATGAAACGAACAAAACCCCATTGGGTAAAAACTTTCGTATTCGTCTGTTCTCGTTTTTTTTTTTTATTTTTCTTCCTGTGTACATAAAAGGCGAGGCAGATCAGAGATTATTCTGATTCCGTGCGGTGCACAAAGTCTATACAGCTTTCCAGGAGGCTTATATTCTTTTTATGCGAACTTTTACGAAATGGCGTCTAGACGGAAAATTTTTCCATCTTAAGGAGGAAAGCATCAGAAATGTGCAATGATGCATTTTTGAAAATGAAAATAAAAAAAAAAAACGGGAAAAATATTGTTGTTGTGTGAGAGAAGGGATTTCATGAAAAGGCTAAGGGATGAGAAGAAATAGTTATGAGTATACTTCAAAATCGATGGTCGGCAACATGCCAAAGTGCTATAAGGATAATCTTGTCTTCTTATAATTTCCTGACTTTTAACTTTCCTCTATACGTGATATCGAATCTCTGGTAACGATAAAATAACACACGCGTTTTGGATTACGTAAGCGTGCTTAATTTGAAATTGTATAAAGGTTTATACAAGATTATCTTACATAATAATGTAATAATTGCTAAATTTATTATTATCGATAAGCTAGGTGTCCGGCAGTTCGGATTTATCAGTTCTCTATATGTTAGCATATTTCGTATAAATTTAACTTAAAAAGTAACAAATACTAATCTTTTGTTTTTCAAAGGAACATGAAAAAAAACATTAACTAAATCTCTCCACGAGATTGCCAATGTACTTACAGTATACGAATTAGCCGATTCTCATACTTAGTTCCCAAATGGTTCACAACACTCTAGTTTCAACCACAAATGGAATAAAGTGTAGCCAATTCTTTCAGAATATATGTACACATAAAGAAGGACCAAATCTAAAAGAGAATCATAGCTATTCTGATGGTTAAAAAAAAACGAGAAATCGGTTTGAATCCCAGTGCTGGCGTTAAAGTTTGAACAATTCCATGGGGACCCTTGCATATTTAGTAACATACAAAGTTGTGTGACTACTTTACAACTTTTTTCCCCCAGCATCGGAACTCTTTCTAATACGCCACTAATAACAAGCCACGCGAGAAAGAGAGTTATCTTTCAAATTGATTTCGTGATTCTTTATTGAAACTAAAGAAAAAACATCTCTTTAATACTTACCTAAGAAAACCTTTTAAGAAAATGTTATTTCGTTGACTAGACCAGTCGATACTTTAATAACACGTGGATTATATTACCAAAAAGAAAAGGGGACCTGAACGGCTAAAAATAGACCTCTTTTGTAGGAGCTTGTGGAGGTAAAGTGCAAGGGAAATGATAGAGAATAGAGAGATGAAAACTGTACTTTTGCTTGTTTTTCGTTGAGCTGAGAGTGAATTTGCTGGTCTTAGGGTATCTGAGAGGAGTCGGCGGTAGGTTGGGATAGTTTTATCTTTGTAATCTATAAGAATAGCTTCAGTTAGCTTTATAGTGGTCTATAGAGGCCTACGATTCCTGTTCTTATATTCTAAGCCAATTTCATAACATAAAAATTATAAGTTAGGCAAATTTGGATTTTAATTAAAGCAGTCAATACAACATGGTTGAATTCTTTTTGGACACATTTTTGAAGGCAACTGATAAAAGTTCTACAAAAATAAATGGAAAGGGATTCATTCACTGATGGAACCCAGAGAAGAGGTGATATTATGCCGCCTTGTGGCGTTCTTTTGTGAACAGAACCCATTCTTGTCTCGTCACCCAACCGTGCTACGATTTACTATAGATACTTCCATGGTAAATTGAGCAAGGAACTAAAAGCCCTTATCCCACCTACATTCAATGTCCCCCGAAATACTCGCCAAGCTGCACGCTTACACGAGTACACTGTGAAGCACTTGCCGTGGAGAACAGTGGAGTTTAGGTAGTACTTCATCATTCGGACGACAGTGTTGTGGAATTCATTACTAGGCAATCTCTTTCCAACGGGATACAACCTCCAACAATTTAAGAATAACGTTCACCGTCAAAATCTCCCCTTTTGTGTTTTACTACTAATTTTCCTGTATCAACTTGTTTTCCCATACCTATGTATGTCCACTTAACTTTGCATCGCGTATTAAAGGGTGACCCCCTAAGTTATTTTCGACGGTCTTAAAAAAAATTAAATTTATGCTTCAAAAATTTAATAGTTTAATAGTTAAATTAGTGCATTGGATTTAGTGAAATTGTGCGGTTTGTATGGGAGATGATAGAGGGGGGGGGGGGGAGTTCTTAATGACTTTTTAAGCATCATTTTGACATAGTAGCATTCACACTTTTCAGGAAAATTGACTTTTTTTAATGTTGTGAAATTGTGTCATTTTGTGGGAGGAAGTAGAAGGGGTAAGGCTAATCATTTAATTTCACTTGGTCTTACTAATTATTCCAAATAAATACTTAACGCACAATTCCAGCTCGATAAATTTTATACGCACTAAGTAAATTGATTTAGAGCATTTCATGAAAAAATGCTGTTTTTATGGGAGGTGGTGAAAGGAGGAGGAGGACACAAATAATTTTAATACAGTAGATTAAATTATCATAAAAGTATTATATTCCAAATTTCAGATCAATAGCATATATACTTTTCGAGCAAATCCGTTTATTGTCAAATTGCGAAATTGTGTCGTTTTGAATCGGAGGGGGTAGAAGAAGAGGAGTGATTTGGCCCGTTCACGAACTTGACCTTAATTTTTCGTCAAAAACGACGTGTTCAAAAATTGAACTTTCTAGATCAATGCGTTTTCAATCTAGGAGGACACGGACGGACAAACGGACATCAGGTTTTGAGATTTTTGAGTGATTATATGAACTTTTGTATCATTTACTTTTTTCCTAGCCTTATTTCTTTGCGTTACAAGCTTTGTGGTGAACTTGTAATACTCTCAGATTTCGTCTAGAGTATAAGAATTACAAACCTTCCTTCTCTACTTTTAGCACCTCCCATACAAAAGTCACTATTCACTATTCGAAAGAATTTGAGATGACATATTTTCCGTCTTTCTCAAAAAAAGATGGAACTCTTTCCTATTTCATCATTTAATCCAGTTATGTTTTTATACTCCAGATGAAATCTGAGAGTATATTGTGTTTGCCTTACCGTTTGTAACGCTAAGAAATAATGCTCGTACAGAGTCGCCAAGGGCACTGAAATATTTGTTGTCGCTCAAAAACCTCGATTCCGAGTGACCGTCTGTCCGTCTGTCTGTCTGTCCGTCTGAGCGTCTATCTACAGCATAACTCTCGAAAGCTTTGAACTACAGTGCTAAAAATTTTTGTGTTTCATTTTTAGCAAAAAAGTAACTTTAAGTTCGTTAATGGGATACATCCCCCACTCTTTCTACCCCCTCCCATACAAATTTCATATAATTTTGAAATATTAAAAAATTGATTTTTCTTCGAAACTATTTAAGCTATCGACTTGAAATTTTGGTCAAAGTATTATGACATAGATGTTATAATTATCACGGAATTTTGACCCGATCCCCTTACTCCTTCTACCCCCGCCCATACAAATGGACAATTTTGAAAAATACATATTTTCGATTTTCATGAAACTAGTAAAGCTGAAAAGACGAAATTTTGTCAGAATTAATTCTACTATAATTGGAATTTATTTTAAAAATAGTTATCAACTTCACCTCACTCCTTCTACCCCCTCCCATACAAATTTCTCGAAATTTTGAAATTTAAATTAAATTATTTTTTTTTCGAAACTGTTAAAGCTATCAACTTGATGTTTTGTATAAAGTATACAAATAGAAATATCAATAACGCGAAAAAAAATTGTTTTCATCCTTACAATCCTTCTATCCCCTCCCATACAAATGCATAATTTTTGTTAAATGCATTATATCGATTTCCACTAAAACTAGTAAAAGTACAAGCTTAGAATTTCGCCAGAATGTGTTTCTTAATAATTGAAATAAGTGTTAAAAAAAATTATCAGCTCCGCTTCACTCCTTCTACCACCTCCCATACAAATATCTGTATTATAAATTCATGGAAAGCATTTCTTCTTCAAGTATATGAGAGCTATCGACTTTGAAATTGAATCAAAGCATGGTGATAAGGATGACGATGAGTAGTTTCAAAATCATTTTAAGCACTTCACTTCCTCTGCCACCTCCCGATTTCAGGAAAACTATGACCAATTTCTTTAAAAATAATGAAAACTAAAAACTTTAAATTCAGACAAAAACATTTTGCATGCCGTGTTCGGTGTCATATACGAAAAATACAAACCTCCCCCACTACTTCTACCACCTCCCATGCAAAAGTCTCTATTCACTATTCGAAAGAATTTGAGATGGCATATTTTCCGGTATATTAAAGTCATTTCCATCTCATCTAGAGTATCATATGATTCGGGTTTAAGCCCAATCATAAATGTTTTTCGTATAAGTAGGTTTTTTCTATGATCATCATCATCAATGGCGCTAGAGCCCAGGTCCTCCTGTATGTTTCGTCTCCAATTTTATAGGTCCAATGACCGCATACTTCAGGTTGAAAATTTCAACAGTGATTTTTTGTCTTCGTCGATTGATCCTCCCAGCGTTTTCTTGGTTTTCCGACTGTCTTTTTCCTTCCGCCTTTCCTTGTTGTACACGTTTGGGTATTCATCTGTCCTCTATTCGCTGTACGTGACCAGACTATTGTAGCTTTCGATTGATGAGAGTAGCGACTTCTGGGTCATCAAAAATGGTATACAATTCCTGATTACTTCGAATTCTCCATTCGCTTTGTTCTTTTACCGGTCTAAGGATTCGTAATATCTTCTATCCTCTCGAAGGGATTTATACATGAACTAATGTCCACGTTTTACTGCACTAGCAGAGTATAAGTCGCATTCATGATCGCTTTTCCTTCAATAACACTGGTCGACAGTTATTTTGCTGCAGGGTAGACAGTAACTTTTTTAGAGTAATTTTGGGACGCTAATTTCAGGAATAACCATCATTTTGCTCAATCAGCTCTAGTTTTTGTGATATTGCAGAAAAAACGTTTTTTTAGAAATGCAAAAATTCAAATTATTATAAATTTTTTATTATGCACATTTGTAAAACCATTTGTAATGTAGCTGTGGGTACCAGTTGAACTGAAAAACTTTAAATCATACACATCTCTAAAGTTATTCTATTTAAAAATCATGTTTAACTCTAAAAAAAATGATTTTTTAGCAAAAATTCGGTAATTTCCGAAATTCAAAGCGCTCTAAAACTCACAATTTATGCGCAAATGTCACGAAATGAACTACAGTACCGTGCAAAGCTGAGTAGATGATTACTGCTGCTGTATGTTTTGTTCACTAAAATCCTCAATACTGAACCAAAACGATAAAACAACTACTTATTTATTTATCTTGAAAAAAAAAAAAATGATTCATAACATTTAAAAAAAAATTATAAGAAGGAAATTAATAGCAAAAATCAGATAAAGCCGCATCCACTCAGTTTTGCACGTTTTGTACAATCTAACAACACCAGCGATGATCAAGCTAACGGGTATTTACCGCTAATCGTTGGAGTTTTCAATGTAAATGCTTCTTTATGCATATCCATTGTTTTCAGTTTGTATTTTTACTTTTTAAGAAGTGGTCGAAGTGATAATATTAGTGAAAGCGAATAATTAAATAAATATGAAGAAAATACCGTTTGAAGTCGAAAACAGCATCGTGCTAGTGACAGAAAGTGGTGAGTCATCAAGGAAAATTGCACAAAAATTAATTATAAGTCAAATCACTGTGCTTGATGTGCGAAAAAGGCGAAATGCTATCAGAGCACCGAACTTAGGTGGCCGCCCAAAGTTACTTGCGGACGCAGATAGACGCCTAATCATACGGGAAATGCAAAAGGACCCTAGAAAAACACCAAAGAAGGCTTTGGAAGGACTGAAGAAGGTTGCCAGTGAATGGACTGCGCATAGAGCCTTACATAGAATCGGGTTTGAATCAGCAATAAAAAAGAAAAAAAACGGCTTTGTCTCTTGGACTCTTGATGACTGGAAGCGTGTGATTTGGTCAGACGAGGTCAAAATAAATCATTTCCAGTCCGATGGAAAGTAGTATTACTGGCGACGACGTTACGACTCGATTCAAAAACACCATGAAGCAAACTGTTAAGCATGGTGGAGGCAGTTTGATGACGTGCGGTTGTTTTACATGATGGCACCTTGGGCCACTCCATAAAATCGACGGCATTATGAAGAAAGAGGACTATCTACATATATTGCAGACAAACTTGCCCGATTTCGTAGATAAAAGCAATTACCCTGAAGAGGAAGTAGTATTTCAGCAGGATGGTGACCCAAAACACGCTGCAAAAATAGTGAAAGAATGGTTGGCCAATCAAAATTTTTTGAGAATGGAGTGGTCTGCTCAAAGCCCTGATCTCAACCCAATCGAAAACTTATGGGCAATAATGAAAAGACGATTGGGAAACTACAAAAAGTCACCCACAAACTTGAACGAGCTGCGGCAACGCGCTCAAGATAAATGGAAAAAAATTCCAAGTGAAATTATTGAAAACCTTGTCGAAAGTATGCCCAAACGCATAAATAGCGTTATTAAAAATAAAGGACTTTGGACCAAATACTAGAATATAAGAGTAATTGTCAAATTTTTGGACTAATCACGAAACGTGCAAAACTGAACAGATATGTTTTATTTTTAATTTCTTCCTTCTTTAAAAAAAGTATTTGTTTTCTTTTTTGAAATATTACGTTTAACATTTCATAAGTGAATAAAAAATTAAAAATTATTGATTTTTTTTAATTTACTTAAATATTAATTTTTTTAAAGACCCAAATACGCAGCAGAAGCAATCATCCACTCAGTTTTGTTCGGTACTGAATATTTGTAGCTTTACCTATCTTCTTTGTTGTGCCAAAATTTCAATCTAATCGAATCAAAATTAATGAAATGGTTCTAAATTCAACCGCGAGTGTCAAAATCGGTAGTCAGAGCTATTACCACTCCTGGAGCTTATGCGACGCGTTAAGTAAATTCTGTTCACATTGTTTTTTTTTTTAAATTAAAAATGAATATAGGGACATGCCAAACCGATAAATCTTGTTTGTAAAGAATTTTCCTCTAATCTCCAATACACTATGTAATGAATTTTGATTGAATAAAAGCATGCAAATCCCAATTCGCAAGGTTTTTTTCTAAGAAAATTTAACGGACTGTTATATAAAAATATAGCTAGGGTGTAGCCTAGTATGTAGCGTGTTGGTCTACAATGCGACGGTCGTGAATTCAAATCCCGGTCGACGCATAATTTCAGCACTCTGCCTGCTTGGGTATACCTTGGTCATCTCAATCTACGAAAATGAAAAATTCGAAGGTAGAGGGTTGTGCGAAGGTCTAACAAACCTTCCACAATAAATTATGAAAAATGTTAAGCAATCTGAAGGTAAGGAGGCCAAGGCTCGATTCGGGCTGTTGTGCCATTGCAGAAGAAGATATAAAAATGTTTAAAAGTCAAAACTTAAAATCAATCAATTCTCTTCTAATTTTTTTAGTTGCTAAGATTTTGGAAACTGCTCTCTAAAATTGGTACTTCAGTGCTATATAAACTGATTTACTTAATTCTACTTCTACAATGGCACTACGGCCAAAATCGCGCCTTGGCCTCCTGACCTTCAGGTTCCTTAACATTTTTACGTTATTTATTGTGGATGGGTTGTTAGCCCTTCGAACAACCCCCTATCTACCAATTTTTTTTTTTCATTTTCGTAGATTGAGGTGACCAAGGTATATCCAAGCAGGTAGTGTGCAGGAATTACATTACGTCGACCGGGATTTGATCTCACGACCTTCGCATTGCAAGACCAACACGCTACCCATGCTTGCTTGCCCTTGCTTTTATGTTGAAATTTACTCGAATTCTCTTCGGGACACACAGGCGTCACCATAAAAAATAACTTTTTTGAACTTAAAAACAATTTGAATTCGCTAAAAATAAATCTGTTCATGTTTTTTGGTGCCCCATTCATACTAGTTCAAGCTATTCCACGCGTTCTTGTGTGGGTCTGAGCCATAAATCATAATTGTCATATCCTTATTTAATAGAAAGGCAGCATAGCCTAATTATGTAATCGCTTAATAACAGATTTCCTCCTCTCCTTCTGTATACAATTATTTCAACGCGATTTTTGTGTGGGACGGAATACCATAGTCAGGTTTTTAATTATTATCACATCCCTTTCGTTAAGGCAATACTCAGCGTAATGTTGTTTGTGACCGGAATGAACATAGAGACGGCCTGTGTTTCAGGATTCAGATAAATGATAACTAACTGGCAGACATCACGACCCCGGTCTCCAGGGCTCCGGCTAGCTCCAATTTCCTGTTCAGAAATGAATTTAACGCTGCCCCGTATTTTGACACAGAACTGGATACTTGGGGTCTAAGGTTGCAGCAACATTGACTGGTATAGTGCAATATATCATCATCATACGTTGGGTGACACAACATTAGCGTATCATTTCGAATCGTATCGGATTCGAATCGATTTACATGGGAAGGAATTATACGGTCGTATGTTGACGGCTGCTATGTTCGCTATAAATTCTGTTCGGTATGTGTGCAAGAGCATTTGCCAATATCCTCGTAATTTTATTATTACGTCGTCGCTCGTCCCGTTCGCGATTATTTTCCACGCTAATTTCAGAAATGTTTCGCCCATTAATGCTGTTATGTCCACATTACAGCGCTTTTTACTATACAACAATGCAGTTAAATATTGCACTTGACTGTAGTTCGTGCCGCGCCATGTGTGTAAACGGTTTTAATGTTAACGCTAACTCCAATAATTCGTATGCCGCGAAATTTTATGATCGGCGCGACGATTTGTTAAATTAAATGGGTTACTTTGACGGCATGATTACTTCTCGAGGTAGTTGTGGGCGGGGATTGGGCAGGTTGTCGCTATAATGTCGAACAATGCCGAGAGATCGTGGAGATAAAGAAATGCAATAAATTCGTCCTTACGGTTGTTAAGATGTTAATGGTCTTGTTTAGCGGGTTGCGAATTAATTTGGAATTAATGAAAATGAAATAGGTGGATCCTTAATTCGGGTGGGAGTAAAATTAGTGTACTATAAGTACTTAATGGCTTTAATTCAATGACTGGCTAGTTAATAAAGTAAATAGTTTTTTTTTCCGCAGATTATGACATAAAACTATTGTGATCGAAAAAATTCCATCATCCAATTTTTTTTTTCACCGTTTTAGGTCCCAGGAATCCAAAAAAAGGAGGTTTCACTGTGACGTCTGTTTGTCTCAATGATAACTTGAGTATGCCTCAATAGAAAAGGGTGGCTGTGGTCGCAAAAGTTTGAACACATCGCCTGCTAGACCTGTACTTTTAAGAACGCCGCCTACCGAAAGCAGAAGTTTTCAATTTATAGTTGAAAGTTTCATAAGTAATGTTACGGAAACAGTGTGGATACCAGAGCACAACTGTGTAATTTGGGAAAATAGAGTTTTTTTTTAAATTTATTTCAACATTTTTGAACAAAAAAGATAACATTTTTGATCCAAACATTCAAGATTATAATTTTACTCTATTTTTAAATAAAACAAAAGAATTAGTTAAAGATCCAAGTTTATTTGTAATCTCAGAATCATGATTGACGAATTTAAGCTTGCGATCAAACGCCACTCCTAGATCCTTTATTGTAGATACTGCTACAAGGGTGAGGGTAGGAGAACTTTTACGAAAACTCCATAGCAAAACACTTCGCAATGTTCAGACAAATATCATTGTTAGAACACCTACTGGACAAAGTAGACAATTCAGTCTGGAGGTCCAAGCAGCCAGAGTAAGAAGAAATTTCACGGAACATTTTGAGATCGTCCGCGTATAAGAGACAATTTGATGATAAGAATTTGGGGAGAACATTAACGAAGAGCGTAAATAGCAGCGGACCAAGAATAGATCCCTGTGAGACACCAGAGTTAGAGAGAAACTCAGCAGATGTATGTCCATTGAACGTAATTCGCAGACGACGATCCGTGAGGTAAGAATTAAACTAATTCAGGAGAGAGCCAGTGACACCGTACCTTTCAAGTTTTACAATAAGAATTTTAGTGTTAACAGTATCAAAAGCTTTCGAAAAATCAGTGTACAGTGGGCCAATCATAGGTTATTTTGACACTGAAAGCTGTTTCCCGCTCGAAATCTTGATACAAAGTCAGTATCATACCTCCGCGGAACGAAATGAATCACTTTACACTTGAAAAACGTTGGGAAATATTGAAAACTTATTTCAAAAGTGAGTGATGTGTAGCCCAAACAGTGCGTTTTTTGAAAAGAAGTTTCGGCCGAAATGAAGCACCCATCGCGCCTGCTGTACGCAAGTTTGTGCAAAGAGTTCGTGAGACTGGCATGCTAGTGGACAACACTCATGGTCATCGTCGTCGTACGGTGCACACAGATGAGAATGTGGCTGCTGTAGCCGAGAGTGTGAGACTCACTCCACGAACATCAATTTGCCATCGATTTCAACAGCTCAACATTTCACGCACTAGCCTGAGGAGAATTCTGCACAAAGAGAGAGTTGGAGACATTATCGATGTCACCTTTGGGTTGGGTAACCTATCAGGCGCATCCTCAGGTGGTTGATGGAGGACGCCGCGGTGTGTCGCAAGATTCTCGTCCGTGGTTAGCATGGCAATAGCAAGGAATTAAGTTTGACAGTTGCACCTTCCTCAACGTGCTCATCGGATAAACGTTGGCAACCACCTCATTGTGAGCTTAAATAAATGTCGAGCTGGATATAGCAGCAAACATTCTTCCTGTAAAAACCATGTTGCGAACCAGCCCAAAAAATCCTTAGATAGAGTCTCCCCGTATTGGCCCTCAGTCCCCGGTACTGAGTCTTCCATGTCACAGCTCAGTGTTCTTGCATCCATAATGATGTTAGGGGATGCAGCCTCAGAACCGAATAACCCTAAGGAGGTGTGTATAGGTGTTGTTCATGCATCGACGTGGACAATATCCTGTACAACTATCTCGGCTAGCCTTGGTACTGAGATCATCCAACCCCCTCAAGGTGGTATTAGCAATCGCGCCCGTTGCTGTGCTTAGACCAACCTAAAAGGAAAAGCTGCTAAAGCAAAGTTTGATGATGCGGTACAGGCTAATGTGGCTGCAGCTCTGAGTCGACTGTTCTCAGGGACGGACGATTCACGAGCTGCAGAAGCTTCACGCCCAGCCAGCGTGCCGGCCAAAGTAATCAGAGTGGAGGCGAAAGGTCTCACTATCCCAGCAACCTCTCTGATTAATAAAGCTAATACTTCCGAAGCGAATGTGAACAGGGTAGTAAAGCCTCCTGCGGAAGAGTCATTGTAAGCTCCGACCACTTCGCTGAAAGTACTGTCGAACATTGCAATGGATAGCGCTGTGGTTCCGAAACTGTCGGCAACGAAAAGGAGGAGTATGTTCAGAAGGGCAGTCCGACGGAGTAAGACTCATAGCTTGACTCCGGGTCCCCAATCAGCTGCTATTCCCATTTTGCAACCGTCAGTGAAAAATTTTGAAGTGGTTCAAACACTTTCATCCCCACTTGCTTCGAGGCGATCGGTTCGTGGGACCGCCTCTGGCAATGCCAAAGAACCCTCATCGTCCGCGGGCATAGTCGCCGGTAATAAGCTCGAACCACTGAAGCAGACACACAAGCGCATCCGACCGGATAATAGCAATACGCCGATAGCAAAAAAGAAACAGCCGAGATCGACTACCTATAGCGGCGTCGCTAGGAGTTTTCTCCAGGCAGCAGCCAATAACACCAATGACTTGCTAAGCATTATACCAGAGTCTGTGAGGCCTCAGATCAACTCTTCATTGAGGAACATTCTGAGGGAACACCTGTTAGGTAGTCCAAGTATGACATCGAGCCAGGTTATCTTTGGATAACTTATGCTGGCCAAAACACTCTGGTCTTCCTTCAGCAGGCGGTTCCCAAGGTGAACTAGCTCTTGAAGAACATCAAGCTACAGGCGGTGGAAGGTACTGAGGCTCCTAGACTGACGGAAGTGTAAAATATAATAAAATGGAAGTTAACAGGAACATAAAATTGATGATCAGCAATATATACTTGACACATTTCATCCCAGAGCTTAAATTATAAGGATTTTCGTTCCCATATTGTTTATGTAGCAAATCAACGTTTGGCGGTGTTGAGAACGAGGAAGAACTCAGGTGAACACTACAGCTTTTCCAGAACTTCTTATCTTATCTTGCACGTCGTCGGTTTTGACGACGGCGTCACCAATTTTTAGGTATTAATATTTTACAATACACTACAATATATTATCACAATACAAATTCATTTTATTTAAAATTATAAAAATGTATTTATTAATATAAATTTTAGTTTTAAAATTAAATTAAAAAGCTAGTTATTTATTCTTAATTCCAATTGAAACTGAATGACATAAAAGTTTTTATGATAAAAAATAAAATTGGTTTACTTTGACTAAATTACATTTAGTATCAAAATCATTGCAAAGTAATTTGTATACTAAATGTAATGGCGTTGCCACACCCTGGACTCCTATTGCAGAACATTAAGCTGCAAAACAATCTTTCCACGGAGATATGGCAGCTTTTCCATAGAGAACAAAAAGACAAGGGCCAATTTCTTGTTATCGAAATTGACCAAAGCTCTATGGAAAGGTACTTCTTCTTACAGTAGCGCTACAGTCCAAATCGGACCTTGGCCTCCTGATATTCAGGTTCCTTAACATTTTTCATTATTTATTGTGGAAGTGTTGTTAGCTCTTCGCACAACCGTCTTTTTACAAATTTTTTATTTTCGTAGGTTGAGGTGACCAAGGTGTATCCAAGTAGGCAATGTGCTGGAATTCTATATTGCGTCGACCGGGATTTGAACTCACGACCTTCGAATTACAATACCAACATGCTACTCACTAGGCTACACCCTAGCTATGGAAGCATGTATTGCTCTGGAATTATACGTCGATCGGGATTTGAACTCACAACCTTCGCAATCCAGACCAACACGCTACAAACTAGGCTACACCCTAGCCTAACACCAATGGTACATAACGAACATTTTGGAATCTGGTGAGGAGCCGATGAGACGAGCCTACTTTTCACCACTCCTGAGGGATCTTCGAAAGATGTCGTCATAAGGAAATGCGAAAAGACTTAACCCGGAAGTCCACATTGCGAAAAAATTTCCATATACTTGTTTCCGAAGTACGAGGATAGTCCTCCACGTACCTGACCTAACAAAGAAAACCCTAAAAATTTGGGAAAAAATGTCTTTATTTCTCTACATAGTCCTGTTTTAGCTTGATACACTTTTCCCAGCGATATTTAATAGCTTCTATACCATATTTATAGTGAGAATCGTCAAGCTCTTCAAAATAGTCATCAACCGCAGACATTGGCCATTGTTGGCAAATCTTTTACCCCCGGGCCATTCTTTCAAGTTTGGAAACAGAAAGTAGCATGAGGGGCTAAATCTGGCAAATAGGGAGCGTGAGAATGCAACCCGAACTTTCAGTCATTGATTGTGGGTAGCGTGTTGGTCTTCAATGCGAAGGTCGTGAGTTCAAATGCCGGTCGACGCATAATTTTAGAACAATGCCTGCTTGGGTATACCTTGGTCACCTCAATCTACGAAAATGAAAAATTTGAAGATAGAGGGTTGTGGGAAGGTCGAACAACCCTTCCACAATAAACAATGAAAAATGTTAAGGAACCTGAAGGTCAGGAGGTTTTTATATGAATTATCCGAAGGAATTGTTTATTCTACTTCAATAGATTAACCAATCCCTGATTCATGTTTATTACTAAGTATGATTTTTTCAAGTTTCAAACTACTCATCTTTTGGGAGTACCCCGGCCCTTTAAGCTGCTGCCCTGATACGGTTTGAATCAAATAATACTCCGAGACGGTAGGCATATTTTAGATATCCGAATCTATAAAACTGCAAAGTCGTATCCCTTCCACACAGAAACAGATAATTCGAATTGAATTTAAGGATGTCAAGATCCAATTGATGTTACTGCGCCATAGAAAAGTAGGTTTAGTCGTTCGAATACTCTGCAATTTTTCATTATTTACTGTTTTTTCCTCAATAAAATTTTGAGATTCTTACTTGTATAAATATCGTCGCATAAAATAGCAGATGTCCTTCAAAACTCCAGCATTAATTTCGTATAGCTGTTGATTGATGACCTTTCCTACGGATATCTATACCACGGCAATATTTCCAACCGCTGTAAATATTTTCCGATCCGAAGGGAGCATAGCATAACGGCCATGTCGTCCATAAACGAAATGAGCTAACGCAGCGAGACATGCCATAAAATTAATTTCCATTACGAACTTTCCACAGCATTATTCGCTGTGGAAATCACAACGTTAGCGTTACTTCAAATGTGATTTCACTAGCCAGGGATGTACACGTATTGGAACGCGGCTTGATTCAAAATCAGTCTCGCACGATGCTGCATCCCGGATCTGGCAACAATTCCTTTTTATGATCCCATGGATGAAACAAATGTACCATGAAAAATTGCTCTTTGCCTCGGAAAGGATACGGAATGGCTCGGCCTCAACCTCAACCGCGACCTCAATCTCATCTCCGGCGACGACCAGCGAAGCCAACAACAAAGCCCCAGTAATGGACTTTTGTTCAAGGACTCGTACCTACTTCGGTAGGGAGAGTGCATCCAGCATTCGTATCATCCTCGTTTCGTAGTTAACTGCATGTGGTCCGTTGCCATCGATTTCCCTGTCGCCCTTTTTGAAATCGTCTCCTTCAGTGAAACTGCAAAGAGCAGAAAAAAAAAATTTCGAGAAAATGGGTTAAAACGATGCATTAAATTTTAAAAAAATTCGTTATTTGCAATGAGGTTTGATGCAACGGTTCGTTGAGTGCGCACGAGCTTCACTCCAGTGGCAATCAGAAATAAAAAATGCAAGCTCATTTTGTGAATCTTTAAAAGGTTTTCTGGTCACTTTGTGTGTGCCATTTCCATACCACACACCGGGGCAGGTAGAGTTAAGCGATTGATGGACGGCCTCGAGAGGATTTCAATAAATACGCTTGGCCTGGTCTGAATCAGATAGCTATTTCGCTGTCAGCATGCCGTCATCATCATCATCAGCATCAACACAATCCGTTTCTCCGTCATATACGGATAAATAATGGGAACAGCAATATTTGTATTTCGTCCTGTTTCGGGACTAATGAATGGCTGACCTAGTTTCAAAATGAGGTTGAAATATTAACTATTATAACTTTAATAAATCGTTCGTTTTTTTTAGATTAATTTTTCAATTTTTTTTTATCTTTTCAGGTGGGTTCGAGTGATAGCAATGACGTAACGTAAATATGTTTTGAATCTTTTTAAATTATGTGTTAAATAAAATTTATTTATTTCCTAAAATCGATTTGGAAATTGAAGATATTTAAAAAATTTTAAGATTTTAAGTATAGTTTAATAAATTTTTAAAATTTGGGTCTCACTTCTACAGCCCAAATCGAGCCTTGGCCTCCTGATCATCAGGTTCCTTAACATTTTATTTATCATTGTGAAAGGGTTGTTAGCCCTTCGCACAACCTTCTATGTACGAATTTTCATAGATTGAGGTAACTAAAGTATACCCAAGTAGGCAGTGTGCTGGAATTATGCTTCGACCGGGATTTGAACTCACGAACTTCGCATTGTAGACCAACTTGCTACCCACTAGGCTACACCCTAGCCCTGGGGTTTTACACAATTTCTTAGTCTTTCAGTGCTAACACCCACACTCTTTTTCTTCAATGGTACTAGGGCCCAAATCAGATTTACGCCTCCTGTCCTTTAAGGCGGGTTTTCAAAGAGTTCCTCTATAAGCTAAGCAGAACACGTCATACTTCAGGCTTGGCCCTTAGACACACTTTTTGGGGCACGAGAATTTTGAATTTTTCTGCGATTTTTTTAGTTGCGTGGAAAAAAGAACGCGTACCGACTATTAATATCATTTACAGTTATGAAAAAATATCATAAATGAAATTCCCTTCGGTATGGGACTCAACTAGCCGAATGTCAGCTCTTCATCAGCCGAAAATTGCTCTGCATTACCTAAGGCAAACTTTTATTAAACTCTAGGTTATCCCAGCTAGCGTCTTTTGTACGCCGCGTACAACGTAATGCGCCCAGCGCAGCCCGCCGGCACTCCTTAGTAGGGACGTTGTGCTAGTGTTTTCATGCAGAGCGCAATACGTTCGACGCCAGCGTTGTACGTTGAACGTTATAAGACCCGACTGAAATTGGAGGTGTCTATTGCGTCGTATGCACCGTATTTTACTGCTTTTTTTTCTTTCTGGTTAGGCCAGGGAAGTGTGGAATCTTCATTAGACTCCAACACCCCATGCCATAGGTATGCACGATTCACATACCTGATCCTGACAGAGAACTGCCAGCTGATATGTGCCTGCGTGCTAAACCACACCCCCGCACATAGACTTCAACCACTCTCCTCGCGGGACGGCCGTTAGGTACTACTTCGCGGGCTGGCTAGCATTTTATGCTAGAAGGTTCTGCTCTCCTTTCTCTCTCGATTCCCCGAAGATCTTTTTGCACATCCGTTACGAGTGTGCAAATTTCCATCTAATTTTCCTCTGATTCCATCATACAGTCGAGCACAAGGTTTGCACTAGGCATTCGAAGAAAACCGTATACTGTACAAGTACAGCAGAACGGAGTAAAGCTCTACCCGTGATGTTAACCGCAGCCTTTACGTGTACCCCAAAGGGACCTCAACCATGGCTGTATTGGTTTGCCCGCACCACGTCGCATCGATTAGTCTCAATTCCTATTCTCTCAACGTATGATCACTAGTTGTTCGACTCATACCTTCATTGTTGCGTAAGATTTCGCTCCCATAATGTTCTACTGTGACTCCGGGGAGGGGATCCAAAGTGTCACCTCAAACATTACGGTTGCTACTTTCTTACTCTATTAACCAAGTACTACCAATTGAATTATATCAATAGCCATTAAGTCTTATTGCTTCAATTAGCTTTCGTCAGCCGTCCCGGCTATACCGAACCCCTGCTTTTCGCGGCCGTCAGCCTGACTAATTATCCACAATTTAAGATCAGTTTTCACTTCCTTCCGTTAGCTACTAGGCCGTCCCGGCTATACCGAACCTCTGCTTTTCGCCTTCTTCAGTCTGCTACTGCTCTCCCCCGTTTTGGATCAATTTTCACATCTTTCAGTTTACTACTAGACCGTCCCTGCTAAACTGAACCCCTGCCTTTCATATCCTTCCGTCTGCTACTTTTATCACCCATGGTTACATCAATTTTCACATCCTTTCGTCTGCTATTAGGCCGTCCCGGCTATACCGGACCCCTACTTTTCGCATCCTTCAGTCTGCTACTACTTTCTGCATACCACAACCATCATTTGCTACTTTCATCATTTCCTACTTTACTTTCATAGTTTTGCATCAATTTTCACATCCTTCCATAAGCTACTGAGCCTTCCCGGCTATACCGTACCCCTGATTTTCGCCTCCTTCAGTCTGCTACTGCTTTCCGCATACCACAACCATCATTGGCTACTTTCATCATTTGCTTTTCTTCCATAGTTTCACATCCTTCCGTTAGCTACTAAGCCGTCCCGGCTATTCCGAACCCCTGCTTTTCGACTCTGCTACTACTTTCTGCATTTTTCATTTGCTACTTTTCATTGCCTTAATTCATCTTCCGCCAATTCCTTCATCTAACATCTCTTGAGACATAAGCGATACAACCTGATACAGGTTGTCAATAGGGCCTCCCGTCGTACCAAGTTTAAAGTCCTTGGTAAGGAATTCTGTGAAGCAAGCTTCACTTCAGTCTAAGTTCACACGCAATTTTGATATCGATCGATCAGCTCGGGTTCGTGGAGTTGCCGCACTCCAAAATCAGTTACTGGAATCGCCTTAGCTTTCTACCAGCACTTACTTCCTTGCAGCAAGCTGTTCGACTTTGTCCCCCTACTCCGTCTGCACCACGGGGAATCGATCTACGTAGCAGACCGGTCCAGTTAGACAAATAGAAAAGCCTAAAGACTTCAAAGAAATTGTTCTTTACGCATTCCTAGATATAAAAGGAGCATTCCACCATGCTTCTCATGACGCCATTATAGCGGTGGCTAGAAAAAAAGGACTTGAATCGGCCACGATAAATTGCATACAGGCCATGCTAAGAAGCCGATTGAAAACCTCGGATCTAGGTGATAGCACATTAACTGCACAGACCTAAAGCGGATATCCCCAGGGAGGAATATTGTCTCAACTGCCGTAGTCAATCGTAATAGATGAGCTCGTAAACTTTCTAACAGAACAAGGCTACGAAGTAATATGATATGTCGACGACCTTGTTATTATTATTAGAGGCAAATATGATGTAACTTTGTTAGAAAGGTTACAATCTGCCTTGGAAGTGATAATGAACTGGTGTCAGTCTAAGAGCTTCAACATCAACCCAAGTAAGACTGAGATATTTTACGAATAGAAGGAAAATCTATATAACACCTCCTTCTACAAATGGAACGCCAATACCCTTTTCAGATGAGATCAAATATTTACGTGTGATACTTGATAACAAACTCAACTGGAACAAACATGTATAATGGACTTACGCCAAAGCATTAAAGGCGTTTTGGGCTTGCAAAAGCTTATTTGGCAGAAGATATGAATTACAGCCCAAGACGATCTACTGGTGCTACAGAACATTCATCCTCCCAATAGGATCAACCGTCTGGTAGACTAAAATATTACAACAAAAAGCGCAGCTTATATCACAGAAAATTCAAAGACTAGCTGGTTTTTGTATCACAGGTGCAATGAAAACCTGCCCTACTGCGGCAATGGAAACATTCCTAAACATCCCTCCGATACATCTCTAAATAAAAAAGGAGGCTATCAAAGGGGTGTTACGCATACAGATGGATAACAAATACAAATCGGAGGGTTTTAGAGGTCACCTCCAAATTTAAAAAATCCGAGAATTGAGGTTCTAGCCTCAACACTGTCAGACACTATGCCGACAAAATTCAACTTTGAAACCCCATTCAAAGTAATAATCAGAGAACGCAATCTATGCTACCTGAAATGGAAGAGGGATCAACCACCTGGTACACAGATGGCCCGCGCACCTCGAAGTGGACAGGAGCCGAAGCCATAGGTACTAACTTCTCGATTTCAAAACCTCTTGGTAAGGAAGCCACAATCTTCCAAGCTGAACTAATTGCAATGGAGATATGTATCCAAGAGAATATTAGGAGAGCTCATCGCAATAAAAACATCTATATCTTATCGGACAGTCAGGTAGTTCTCAAGGTCATCCAACAAATACGGATCGAGGCTTGTCTGGGACCGCCTTCAAAACCTAATCATCCGGGGAAAGAGAAACAAAGTAACATTAATGTGGGTCCCAGGTTATATAAGGATTGAAGGAAATTAAGGGGCTGATCGCTTCGTAAAAAATGTCGCAGAAACGAATTTTATTGGACCAGAGCCATTCTGCGGAAAACCAAGAGGATACTTCAACTTATACTTAGAAAGTGGATTGAACAAAGGCATAGAATCATCTACTGAAACAGACTTTCTGGTCTATCAATCTCAAAGAAATTTATCCTACCACAAAAAAACAAAGTGGAGGATATTCTAAATTCATCAGGAGTGATATTAGTACTCTAATCGGCCTACTGACGAGAGTAAACCACCACCTCAAAAATATGGGTCTAGCTGAAACCGACATCTGTTGCCTCTGTCTCAAAGACTCAGAAAGGGCAGAGCATGTCCTATGTCACTGCGTGACAGTAACAAGGAAAAGATTTAATCTTCTAGGAAAAGGTTTCCTTACAACTGATGAACTAGCCAATATGGTTCTCTTAGACATACTTAGATTAGCCAAAGCTATCGAGTTATGGAAGGATAAAGGGGCAATAAATGCACAAAAGGTCAAAAAGGTCGCAGTGCTCTCATGTGTTCCCCTAAATAATGTACATATAATAATAATAGTGGATTTCGGAACTCTTTCAATTAATTCAAAATGCATCATGAAACATTCCCCAATCATTTATTTTATATTGTGAGAGGGTTGTTAGGCTTTTCCATAACCATCCATCTACGAATTTCCATTTTCGCCGTTTTCATCGAGCCGTATATACACACAAAGTTAGTGTATTGGAGTTTTTCGACGACCGGGATTTGAACTCGTGATTTTCGCATTGTAGGCCAACACTCTACTCTTTAGGCTAGAACCCAGCTATATTATTAAAATCGATCATTTTAATTACAATTACGTAATTACCGAATCTCAGTTTTGTATATAATTCTAAAAATAAAATTTTTAAAAAATATAAAAAAGAAACAGAATATTTTCGATGACCACTGGATATGAAATTATAAACAAAACTTTACGAGACTTGGCCGAAAATCCACTGTACCAAATCCAAAAAACATAAACAAATCTGTATGATACAAATCGCGGCGCGCTTGAAAATCATTTAAGTTAATACCCACAAGAGTTGCGAATTATGTTATCGAATTTCGAATATCTTCAATGGATGCCAATTAACGATCGAATATACGAGTGTGAGCCCAATGGGGGGTGGCAATGAAGTAGTCGTCCAGCTATTAGACAGCAATTTACATGTCAGCAACTTTAATCAATAAACCACCAGCCCAAATTTTTATTAGGATTCGATTCATAGATAGAGTGCCAAAAATAGCAATCTAATCCATGAATGTGGTTTTTTTTATTTTGAAAAAAAAAACAGCTTTATTGCAGTTCCGGATGAGATCTAATCATTCCAAGATGGAAAGAATCTAAATTGATCTAGCTAAAATCTAAAGTGGGTGCCTTAGAGCACAACAAATAATTTTTGTGGCTGTTGATAAACAAATTGAAGCGATCGAACGAGCGAACAACATGGAATGCCCCAAGGAACGTTCCTGGGACCGGTCTTGCTCTTCCGCGGTGCACAAGTTGTGTTTAATTTTAGAAACCTAAGCGGAGAAAGTCAGGTGGTTCTTGGCACTATCTGGCATCGAACGCTCCAACCACCGACTACTGAATGTATGCTGTTGAACATTCACTACACAATCTCTTGTGCGATGCGACTATTCTTGTGATTTTTGAAGGTTTTCCCCCGAAACAGAATAGATACACGATTCGCTCGTGTTCTATAATACGAATGGATAGCTTGGTGGTCATACCGAATAAAAAAGAAAAACATTTTTAATCGAGCGATTTTGTATTTGATTTTGCTTTCGATTTGTCCTCGGAACAAACATTTATTCAAAATCGTGCTGTGAGAAAAGTAGGCGATTTGTTTTGACAGGCTTCTGAGTGACTATTGGCGTACATTTATGTTTGTAAATACGTTTGTGTGTTGGTCGCATGCTGCGACAGGCCACAATTTATACATTTCATTTTTTTTTATTTGATTTCTTTTCGGATTTTTGGCACCAGAAGCACATGTTATAGGATCGAAGTATTTGAATGAGTAACGGAAAATTATTGACGTTGAGATGGTGCACACTTGCATTACTTTACCACACATGCAAGCAATCCGTACCACAATTATTTGGGACAATTTTCAAGGATTGCATAGATGGCCTTAGACTTTTGGTAAGAAAAAGTTTATTTTTGGGAGATGTCGTGATATTATAAGAGATTCGTGGAATGTTTTCCTCGAGTAATTAAGTAAGTTAGAAGAGTATTTGAGATGAATCGATTATTTATGTTAAATATACATACATTGTGACCATAAAGTACCGGGTATTTGTAAATAAAATTATTCTGGGAAATGATATTTCAAAAATTTAATATCGACTACTAAGGTGTAAAGCTCGTCAGGCCTTCGGTATCCTTTCCCCTTTCTGGAGGTTAAGAGAGATCTCCCTTCGCACGAAGCTGCGAGTTTTTGACGCATGCGTCAAATCCGTGTTGTTGTATGGTTGTACTACGTGGAAAGTGACCGTTCAACTTACCAAGAAACTACAGACTTTCGTAAACCAATGCCTCCGGCGCATTTTAGGAATATTCTGGCCAGAAGTAATCTCCAACGACGAACTTTGGAGTACAACTCGCCAGACTAAAATAGGTATTGAGATTCAACGGCGAAAGTGGTCATACTTTGAGGAAACCAGAGCGAAAAATCGCAAAACAGGCTCTGGATTATAACCCTCAAGGAAGACGTCGGGTTGGGCGACCATGTAACACATGGAAGCGAGCAGTTGAGCAGGAGGCCAGAGGAATAAACAAGTCCTGGCAACAGCTTAAAGCCGATGCTCAGGATCGCGCCTTGTGGAAGAGAGTTGTTTCTGTCCTATGCCCCTATAGGGGGTCTTAACAGGAATTTGATTGATTGATTGATTGATTAAGATGTACACATTCAACCAGCTGTTAAACTGATTAACAGACCTGGCTAATTTTAAGGGTAATAATTAAGGACAGTCCTACCAGCTTACCAAAGAAAAAATGTTTGAAATATCATTTCCCAGAGTAATTTTATTTACAAATTCCCAGTACTTTATGGTTACAATGTAAATTGCGATCTTCGAAGGACGTCTAGGGAATTAGTGTCATCCAGCTTAGAAAGATTTAAAAAAGCATATTCTAGCTGGGATTTGAGTGTATTATAAATTTACTTTAAAGTTTATAACGCCAAAAAATAATGCTTGCACAGAGTCGCCAAGGGTACAGGAATATTTAATGTCGTTAAAAAATCTGGAAACCGGATGTCCGTCCATCCGTTCGCTCTCTAGCTTTAGAACGCGTTTGGCTAGAAAGCTCAAATTTTGCACACTTTTTTTTTGGGAAAAAAGTTAGGTCTAGTTTGTGAACGGACCAAGCCGCCTCACCCCTCCTACCTCCTCTACCCCCATACAAAATGATACAATCTCAAAACTTTATTATAAGTCCACTTTCTTGGAAAATATAAATGCTACTGAGCTGAAATTTTGAACTTACCATTTTAATGATAAATTTATTTATTTAAAAAAAAAAATTTAACCTCCTCCTCTTCCTTCTTCTACCACCTCCCACACAAACTGTATAATATTGCGAAATATAACACACCATTTTTTTTGCAGTACCTATTAAATCTTAATTACGCCACCCCTATTATCACCTCCCATACAAAGCGATAGAATTTTAAGACTTATTTAAAATAATAACAAGTAGATTTTCTTGGCAAATATGGGAGCTCAAAAGCTAACAGAAATTAATTTGTTATTTATTAAATGCTTAGAAATAAAATAAATAGAATACGATTAGATTAAAAGTAAATAAATAAAATTCAGCCGTAGGAAAAAAAAATAAATTGAAAGTACACCTTCCAAAAAAGGAAAATTCGAGAAACGTATAGCAGTAGCAAAAGTAAAAGTAAATAAAATTAAGCAGCTTACATAAAAATGAAACGAAATGCAAATTCGTAAAAACAAAGAAAAATAAATTGACATTTAAAGTATTTTTTACTAAATCTGGTAAAATGTTAAAGGCTCTAGGTCCAAGAATACAAGCTTGCCTTTGCAACATAGTTGTATTGCATTTTTCTATAAATAATAAGTTCTTTGCTTGACTCCTTGTCGAATAGTTCGTAACATCTATTTTAAATTTCGATGCATTGCAAGCCATAAACTTTAACAAAGCATAGACAAAGAGCTGTCTCAAACTCATGACTTCAAATTCAGAAAACGCTTGAGTTGTAGAATAAAACTTGGACCTCAACAAACATATTGTTATAGATCTGGCAACCACGTAATTGATCTTTCTGGAAAATACAAGAACATTATCCCCTAATGTGTAAAACGCCATCTAGAACGTTCAAGCAAACACCCGACGGAAGTACAATAGTCTAGACACACACCCGAAAACATCCCAGCAGAAACTTCGTGAACTTGAATATTTAGTATAAATACACACCACTTCCAGACAGCAGTCAGTCAGTCAGCGACATCTGAACGCGAACGGTAGTGAAAGCGATAGAAAGCGAAATATCGTCGGTTTTGCCAGATAGTGCTAATTAAGTTATAGAGAAAATTAAATTAAAAGTGGGAATTAAAGTGAAACGTGCGAATAAATAAATTATCCTTTATTTTTAAACGAATTGTGTTTTTCTTGAAATCCCGGCGAACCTCTAGCTCGCAACAATATTTTAATTATCCTATTTTGCAAATTTATCAATGACGATAGTGTTGACGTGCATGTCGATCCTCATGCTAAAATACATTATTGAATGATACTCTGTGCTAAGGAGAAATATACGGTTCTATTAGTAAACCTACGTAGACTGAAATATGTATGTAGGGTTTTTCTTAATATTTTGCACAAGTACAGTACAGACAATCCCATTTTAAATTGTTATCTATGATGACACCAAGGTATTTAACTGCCTTCGTATCCTGAATTGGTTCATTTAGAATTTTGATATTAGGGTTTTTGGGGCTGTCTTTACCAAACATCATGAGTTTGGTTTTAGTTAAGTTTAGTGACATTTTATGAGCCGTCAGCCAGCTAACTACTCTTTGTATGCCAGCATTTGCTTTTGCAAAAGTGTCTTACCATACAATACTCTTGAATAACAGAACTGTATCATCTGCAAAAGTGATTATGCGTTCATTAATTTCAAATTCACTCATTTTGCAGAGGTCATTTATGTATATGTTGAATAAGATTGGCTCTAGCACAGACCCTTGCAGAACACCACATCTTATTATTAAATGTCTACTAATAGTATCGCCAACTTTTATCACTTGAATTCGATTTTTTAAGTATGATCGAAAAAAGCAAAGAGCGTTATTAACGATTCCAAGCGAGTTACGTTTCGCAAGAAGTATTTCTTGATCAACACTGTCAAATGCTTTTTTTATATTTGAATACAGAGCAACTACTTTTTCATTTTTATCTGTAGAGTGCCAGATATATTCTGTGAGATCGTATACTGCATCCGCTGTATTTAGTCCACTTTTAAATCCATATTAATTTGACGCTATAATTTCATTTTACTCAAGGTATTTTAATAATTTTTTTTTTAAATTTCTCAAATAGTTTTGCGATAGAAGAAAGCAACGAGATTGGCCTATAATTGCTTGGATCTTTCTTATCTCCGTCTATTTGAATTTGGAAGGGGAAATTCCCTGAGACAGACATGTGTTAAAATTATGTGATAGTGGATGAGATATACTGCTACATGCAGCTTTTAAAATATTAGGGGTAATGCCATCAATTCCTGGCGATTTATCAGATTTTGATTCACGTATCAGATTTTCAAGTTCATCTGGTAAAATAGGAAGTATGTGGAAAGAGGAAGGAGAAACACTTGAAGTTCCATTGTTATAAGTAGAAGATTGAAAGTCACTGCTAAAAGATTGTCTTACAGTAATAAAATGGTCATGCAGTGCATTAGCCACTAGACTTGGATCTGATAAGATATCTTTGAAACGTATAGCCGGCTGCCGCTTTTTCTAAACGGATATAACCTCGCCTTGTGGAAGGGATCTGTTTCTGTCCTATTCTTATGCCCCAGGAAATTGATAGATTGATTGATTTTTTCTAATATGATATTGCCGGGTTACGGTTCGAATATCAAATGTCACGATTTGAAAATATTTTGAAAAATATAAAAACAAATCTATTAAATGGTGAGACGATGGCTTGAAACTACTTTGCACCTTACACCAGTAAGTATCTCAGAAATATAAAGTCAAAACGAGATGCTTGAAGACTTTACTCGAACATGTATGGTCGTTTATTGAGTTAAACATTTTCATGACGGTTTAATCGACACTTTATATTAAGTGTAATAGCTCTCTTACTGACGTTAAACTTTATAAACATAGCCCATCTGTTGTATAAATCAATACCACACACGAGTAATGAAAGATCCGTTCAACTACTGTGTTAGAAAAAACACTATAAATATTATGATGAATATTAAAAATATAATTTTTCTCTGGAAATAGAAATGTTGCAAATCTTCTGAATAATAAATAGATCTTTGTGATGGTTAAGTTCATGGATCACGTTCAAAATATTGTCCACCGAACTGAAATAAATTCGTTTTGACCAAAGCTTGGCAAGTATCCCATAGCCAATTTTCTGAAAATCAATGATCGATAAGATTTATCGTAAATCTAATTGGCCAGCTAAAATTAATTAAATTAAAATTACAATGTTGCTTAAGTGCTAGTGTCTACCTGTGTCATTTTTATTGCACGTTTAAATCAAGTTTGTTTTTCTATTTCGGTAATATTTGGTGATTTCAGATGAGATTTTCGTAATGAATTTGTAAATAATCATCGGCAAATTGGAAGGTGCTGAAGTATATTCTTGCTTAGGCAATAATTTATATTTCAGTGGTGCACAAGATAATGAGTGATGGATGTTTGATGAATGATGATTTAGAGTAATTTGTTTATAAAGGGGAGTTTAATGAGCTCTTGTCTTAAGTGTACGCCTATGAGTACATTTCTGATCTGTATATCGAATTCGAAGATGGGAAGTGGTGCAAATTGATTGTGCTGCATGAAGGATCTATAAATAATCTTAATTCGAGTGAAAAATTCAAACGAATTCATCAACACAATCATCAAGCTACTCCGACTTTTGGGTTCGATTCGAAATGTACTTCAGGAAATATGCTTGAGCGTTTTCTTTATTTCCGTTGGCCGGAGATACGCGAAGTACTAATGTTCCAAAAAATCAAACCATGATTGATTACGTTTTTCAAGAAATCTTCACCTTTCTCAAGAAAAAAAAAACATATCATTTCCACAAGATGCGGAAAATCCAGTCGGATATGATCCAGAGATAATTCATCTCCGTGACTCACTTGCTCGCTCCATGACTTTGAATTTGATCCCCTCGTCCGTTTTTCGTTCAGCACGAACAAACGGCATTGATAAACGTTTGTATATTTTCATCTTTCCCAGAGTAAATATGAAAATCTCAAGATTTTTACTAGAAGGTGGGCGCGCCAAGTGGTTTTGTCTCGATGAAATCTTAGAGAAAGAAAAATTATTGTCTCTGTCGATAGTGTGAAATGAATCAATACGAAAATTATTTCAACTTCAGTTAGCGTGTTGTCTTTACGGGGGGCCAAATATTAGCATAGAAATTGCTTTACCCATGTTGTGTCTAATTATAAATGCCTCTTTACAAAACGAAATAAGTGTATCACTTGAAATTGCCTGCGGTGTAAAGTTTGAAGCAGTTTAAGGATCCATGTAAAATAGATTTACGTTTAAAAGGAAGCTTTGGAAAATGACAATGAATTTTGTGGTGTACGAATTCGTGAGAAATTTCCGATTGAGTAATTTTAATTTATTTTGGAATTTCGACAAAATATTTTTTTTTCTAAATTTTTTCTTAAGCAGCTAGGCTTAAACAAGAATTAATGGTGATTGTAGCTAGTATTATCTATTAATCGTTATATACTTGCATAGCTCCCTTTATCAAAAAGATTTTTGCGATCTAGCTGTTATATTGCTAAATATAATCCGATTAGTCTTATCTACGTTGTACTATACATCGAAGTAATTAAGCAAATTTGTTGAAGTGTACGATAAGGGAAAATGTGAATTGCTAAACATATTACGCAAAGATCTCTATTCCATCGGAATAAACTATTCGTTATGATTTTATTTTTTTGAGTTCCTTTATGTTAGAAAATAAAATAAGGGGCAATGGAGTTGAAAAAGTTTGGCCGATCCTTATACTTTCACATGCTGAAAAGTTTGGTGATGAAGTTGAAGTATTTTCGCCTTGGGCATGGGGTAGAGGTTACCAACACGCTCGTCAAGGCTTTCAGACGTGAACATTTGTTCGCACATGTACCGGGGCTTTATCATAAAAATTTTCGTGCAGTAATTTATTATTCCGTCTGTTAGATGGCGGCAGTAGATAACATCCATATGTCCTAATAATGGCAAATGGACACTCACTGTATCATGGGCTCATCCATAATTTTAAAACCTAATTGTACGAGAAGCGCCTTGGGTACGGACAGATTCTACGATAACGACTTTTGGCATTCGGACTATGATTGCACCCAGAGAAAAATTGCACAGTAAATTTTAGTATGATCGCCTTTGAATTAAAGTTGTTCCAAATTCTTTGATTCAAAATTGAAATTCATTTAATTTAAAGGTGAAACGCTTTTGCCCAAGTGATCAAAAGTGAAACAATCTTGATTCAAAGTTGAAACGTTCGTTTTAAGCACAGCAAACTTCAAAGCTGTGCTTCGATCATACTTGCGCGTCAAATCAGGTCAGTCGTACTTCCTCGGCATTTTGTTTAGAAGGTGCACTTTTCGTGTAAAAGTTTCGAAATTATTAGTTTATAAGGATATTAAATATAATACATCAGATTATATAGTTTCCACGTGTTTATCATAGTGATAATATATTATTATTGTGTTACCCAATAAATATAATAAAATTTGATGAACATTTTCAATGTTATGAAACGGGTGCAAAAATCGATGAGATTCATATAAAAAATATTGAATACTTTACTAGCCCACCTTTATATTTATTCCAAATCTATAACAGTAAAACTTCGCTAAAAATGTATTTGTAATAATTTGTAACAAAATAAAGATAATTGAATATATAACTCTGAATTCCAGCTTATTTGTTTTACTTTGCATATTTTTATTGATCCGCAGCTTCTGAAACTCATGGCGTACATAAATAAGGTACATTACATATTCTGCCATGAGCTTTAACAAAATATTAAATTTTCAGGAACTTTACTATCAAAAGATATTTTTTGGGAAATATGCCGATTCACGATTTGAATTAGACGTGTATCATTATTGGTTTAAAGCTACAATGGTTAAAGTTAAAATTGTTTCATGTTTAATCCAAAAATGAAATATTTTTAAATCGAAGTGGAACACATTTATTCTAAAGCCAAAATTTTTTGTTATGAAGTTGAAAGTCTACTTCAATGCAAAGCTGATTCATATTAAAAACGAATGGTTACGTATTAAACATTGTTTTCAAAGTCGGAGACCATTGATTTAAAAATTTCCGTGTTTAATTCATTATCATATTGAAAACGTTATGAAACAAAGTAGTTTTCTTTGATTTTAAGTTGTTTTTTCTCTGGGTGTGGCTTCTGGAACGTTCGAACTTTGAATGACGGTGGAAGTGCTAGGTTCAATCGGTCCATGCACCAACAATCACTGATCGACCGTAAAATGAAGCACTATAACCTCCAAATTTGGGGCTGGAACGAGGTCAGGTGGACAGCATCAAGAGAAGAACGAAGCCCGAGTGAAAACACTATTCCGTACGTTGGCTCTACATGTGAAGGCAAAAAAGATGTTGCAGTCATTCTTACACCGAGAGCGAGAAACAATCTTATCAGCTGAGAACCAATCTCGGATAGGGCTATCGTCGTAAGACTCAGAACCAAGATCAGAAACCTCAAAAGCACTGCTATGCATCAAATAATGCGGCAACTCATGGTGATAAAGAGGAATTTTATGGCCAACTGAGTGCCACCTTCGAAGGTGCTTCAATCAATCAATCAATCGAATTCCTGTTAAGACCTCCTATAGGGGCATAGGACAGAAACAACTCTCTTCCATAAGCCGGGATCCTGAGCATCGGCCTTAATTTGTTGCTCAACTGCTCGCCTCCATGTGCTATATGGTCGACAAACCCGACGTCTTCCTTGAGGATTAAAGTCCAGAGCCTATTTGGCGATGCTTCACTATGGTATTCTCAAAATGTGACTGATCCACTTCAACTTCCGCCTTTGAATCCCAATATCTATCTTAGTCTGTCCAGTTGTACTACAAAGTTCGTCGTTGGTGATCACTTCTGGACAGAATATTCCTAAAATGCGTCGGAGGCATTGGTTCACGAAAGTTTGTAGTTTCTTGGTAAGTCGAACGGTCACTTTCCACGTAGTACAACCAAATAACAACACGGATTTGAAGCATGCGCAACTCGCAGCTTCGTGCCAAGGGATCTCTCTCCTAAACTCCAGAAAGGGGAAAGGATACCGAAGTCCTGGTGAGCTTTATTTAGACGACCCTCAATATCCTTTTTAGCTCCGCCGTCCATGCTGACAATGCTTCCGAGACAAAAAAAACTTCCACCTTTTCCACATCTTCTCCGTTGAGAGCGATCGGTGTGCTTGCGTTCGAACCCATGCGCATGTACTTCGTTTTACGCACATTTATTTTCAGTCCCACCTCTTTGCATTTACAATGCAACGAGCGAACATTTGACTCTAAGTCCGAACAGTTATGTGCAAGCAAACACAAGTCATCAGCAGAATAAAGGTGACTTAAGATATTAAATAGTCTCCATTGAAGACCTTCCCGATCTTCCAGTCCCTTCCGGATCTTGTAGGTGATAGCACGATGCTTCACCTTCAAGCCCAATGGCAGAGCACCCATGAGTACCTGCATGGCCATGGTGGGAACCGTGCGGCATATAGATAAGCACGCACTCAAGACTATACTCTTTGGAATGAGTTAATTGAGTTGATGCCTTCACCAGTCACCAATGTTCCGTACCATACCGCCGATCCATACGTTGCGCAAGCAACGAACAAACCGTCGTATATGGTACGAACAGATCGCCTGGAGAGACCCCACTCACAACGCAGCACCTTGCGGATCTGGTTGACACTAGTGAGGAGACGCCCCTTGAGCTTTCACGAGTGAGGCTTAAATCCCAACCGTTCAGAAACCTTAATGCCCAGGTATTTTACTTCCGTCTCGTACCTGAGCTCTCCTCCCTCAAGCTTTACCAAGGTATGAGCCCTTCAGCACCATAGTCACCGTCTTTTCCCTCGATATCAGCACGCTAAACCTCAAACCCCATTCCAGAACGGTTGCCATCAAAAACCCTCCCTTACGCTCAAGCTCAATTCTGTAGTTTCCCTCCACCAGTATCAGCAGATCATCAGCATATGCCGCGAAACTGCATGAATCCGCGAGCTGCGCTAGAAGGTCATCCATCATTAGGTTCCAAATGAATGGACCACTGATAGAGCCTTGTAGACAGCCACGCTCCACAACCTTCCATACAGTGTTGTGGAGACTCCTAACCTATGCTGATCTGTCGGAAAAATAGCTCCTCCATAGGGCTATTTCCCGACAGTCACAGGATCGTAGCTGGTCAATCACAACGTCCCAACTTAAATTGTCAAATGCGCCCCTGAAATCTACAAAAATGCCAAGGACGTACTTGCTAGCACTCCGACCAACGCAGTCTTTCACGTGCATCCACGTATCCTCCGTACTTTTCCCGGCACGGAAGCCGAACTGCCATACAGACGCCCGATGATTAGTTTTATCCTCCAGCCTACGAACCATAATCTTCTCCAAGACCTTGCCAAAGACTGGTAGAAGAGATATGCCTCTGTAAGACCGGGGATTACTTCTAACCTTATCATACTCGGGAATGGCACGCCAGATGCTTTTACACATCTCGCCTGTTATTCCGTCGAGCCCAGGCGCCATCCCTGATCTGACCCTGCTGAAGCTGGCGCCAATCTCCTCGGATTCAAGTTCAGGGATTTCTTCCTCTACTATGACGAGCTTCTCTCGGCTCAGGACCCGGGAAGAATTCATCCATTAGTGCTTTTACCCACTCATTCCATGCTGACATAATGTTGCATCCAACATTAATGTCAGACATTTCAGTCTCAGATCGCTTTCCCCTGCAGATTTTATAGATCTGACCCCAGAGATCACGAGAGTTCGCACGGACAATCGTCCTCCTTGGATGACGTAATCAATGCACGATACTCGTACATGCCTCGCGGGTATTCGAGTTTAAGCTGGGGCTCATTAGATTGACCCGTCGAACGGGCTCTTTGGAAATTCGTCCTCAGAAACTGAACTCGGGCTCACTTACTCTCCAATTCTGCGTTCCACCACTTGACACACTTTGGATTTTCCTAGCGGATTCTCCGAAACATGCCATCATTAACTCGTACCACCCACTCTTGGATAGTCGAGATTTGACTATACAAGTTGAGCAGCGCGAAATCACTTGAAGGTATCCCGTCCGTCTCAGCCCTCAGGCGTTCACCATGGGCCTCCCAACAACACCCCATGGTACGCCACGCGATTTCGGATGAGGGATCGCCTTCACACACAGCCGAGTCGTAAGAAAGATCAACGACCACTAGGCTGTGATCGCTAGTCCCCCATCCCCATCTCAAAGACCATCGCTGCACGATTGGCCAAGGTCACATCAATGTCGCTCACTCCTCTCGGCCCGTCGAATGTGTACGATTCACTCGGCTCGTTCATGACATATGTACATATCATTCGCGAGAATCCAATCGACAAGTTCCTCTCCACGACGCAGTCCACGAAGACTTGACGTTCTGTCAGCAATCTTACTGAGCCACATCGGGGAGAGGGCATTGGCGTCCATCCCAAGGATGGCAGGTGCGCCATGTACCTGCTGAACCACTGCGTCCATGTATGTCAGGTACGGACCGAGCTCCCTCCCAAACCTACAGTACACACTCGACAGGTAAACAGGACTGAAGTGTCCGGTAACCCGAAGACAAACCCCCCACTCACTCGTAAAGTGATCGAGTGTAGCGCACTCAATATTGCAATTGCAATCCACCACAGCAGTCCCCTTCTCTCCTCCTGAAAAGGATACCTTCATGTCCGCAGGCAATCCCAAAACACGTTCATACGGCGCGTACGGGTCCTGCAGAAGGGCGAAAGTAAAGCCACCCTCCCTCAATTTAACTCCGAGCTCGCACGTAACCGCGTATGACCCCTCACAATTCACTTGCGCAAATCTGATAGTTAGTGACAAGCCCTCGCCCTAGCTACTTTATTCGCGTACACCGGGCAGGATGGAAAAAGTACACGGTGATCTGCAGGAATCCCTCTCCTTACAGTTACGACAGTGCTAATGGACAAAGACCGGTCGGAAAACCACAGAAGCGCTGGAAGGATTCGATTGACGCAGACAGCAAATCACTGCTCAAACTAAAGGACTGAAGTCATTGAACCGAGATGGATGAAGGCGATGTATTCAGGAGGCAAATACCCGTTTTGGACTGTTGCGCCACCGTAAGCAAATAAGTAAAATGTGGAAGTGGTGTGAAATTTTTCCTACCATGGGCTCGAATAAATAAAGCTCCTCAGGATTTCAGTGTTCTTTCTCCTTTCTGGCGGTTAAGAGACATTTCTCGAAGCTGAGAGTGATTGGCGCATACGTCAAATTCGTGTTGTTATATGGTTGTAACACATGAAAAGTGACTGACCGTTAGACTTACCAAGAAACTGCAAACTTCCATGAGCCAATGACTCCGACGCATTTTAGGGATATTCTGCCCAAATGTGATTTCAACGACGAACTTTGGAGTACAACTGGACAGACTCAAACAGGCGCGAAGATTCGAAAGTCGGAAGTGGCAGTGGATTGGTCAGACTCTGAGGAAACCAGAGTGAAACATCACCAAACAAGCTCTGGATTATAATTCTCAAGGAAGACGTCGGGTTGGTGGGCCATACAGCACATGGAAGCGAGCATTTGCGCTGGAGGCCTGAGGAATGAACAAGTCGTGGCGATAACTATGGTCGGATGCTTAAGATCGCGCCTTTTTGAAGAGAACTGTTTCTGTCCTGTCTCCCTACAGTGGATCAGAACAGGAACTTAATTAATTTGTTGATTGCGCTTATTATTGCAATTTGAAATCAATAAAGTATAAATAAACAAATATATCGGATAACTTCAAATTAAACTCTAGTTATAATAAATGAAAGTTCTAAGATTATTGATTAAACTCAATACTCAATTTCATATCGAGATGGAGTTAACTTGCAAGCAAAAGTATTTAACAAAAATTAGAGCTCCGCAAAATAAGTGGTTTTTATTGTTATGATTTCGTCCTATAATGAACCTAATTTGAGAAATAATATCAACTTAATGTTTGATTACTGTAATAAATTTTGCGTACGATTTATTTCTAAATTCGAACAAAGCGAATTCATAGTCAATCATCATCACCCTTTATAGGGGCATAGGACAGAAACAACTCTCTTCCACATGGCGCGATCCTGAGCATCGGCCTTAAGCTGTTGCCAGGACTAATTCATAGTAGTACTCACTTATGTAATTTATGAATTAAATGGTTTATACGCTACATATAGTTCTAATTTTATAAATGCAAATTTAATTAATTTCCAAAAAAAGCTTGAAAAGGATTTTCGAGGACGAGAATTCTTTTTGAAATGGTGAAGGTTATATGCTTGTGGAAAGCCATTAGCTGGCAATGTAGTGCATCAAACATGAGCTAGTAATGTCATTGAATAGTAATTCGTTATTTACATGTAGAAAAAATATCACCGGCCACTTGGAAATTAGGTATAATTTCCGTAGGAAAAACTCTCATAATCCGGCGGTATTATGCAAAATTATCCAATACTAAATCTCAATATCTCATATTCCCAAAATGCCTCCAGGTTAATGTATATTAGATGACACCATCTAATGACCATGGACACTTCTATTCTCCGAGCACATCATATCTATAAAAACAATCTTGATGAAAATTCGATTGGTTTTTTTCTCCCCCGGGAATTTTCCACAAATATAGTTTTGCCGTTTGCTATTCACCACCAAAATTTAAATAGCTCGGAGCAGCAATCTTCCGATTCAATCATTTCACCTGACTAATTTATATAGATCCGTACGAAATAGATTATCAGTGGTTCGGTAGTCGTGTGCGGTAATCGCGTATAGATAGTACCGAAACCATAGGCCAGGGAACCAAACTACCAAGTTGGCTGGTAGTCAAAATAAAAACAGAATAATCGATCTCTCCCTTATCGTTTGTTTTTGTTATTGCCTGTATAGCACGAGTATGACCAGGAGTTACACCTATGAAAACACCTCGCCCATAAGTTCATACTAAACTGTACACAAACGGAAATTGATATATACGAGTATATATATTAGAAAAAAAAACATTTCCTGCTGGAATTGTGTCAAAAGGCAGCAACATTTACTTCCATTATCACTGATAATGACCGAACAATTACCGAACTGAAAGAAAGAAAATATTTGAGTATAGGTATATGTTGCCAGTATCGGTATCGTGCAATTAGAAACTTAGCTACCTATATGCATGATAGCCTCTTCGATTATAACCTTCCCGATGAACTATTCTGATTACGATATTACGAAATTGTGCACTGTCGAAACTAAGTACTTTGGTCGGTTCATTTCATTTCAAATTAGACTTCCACAAAGCTGGAGCTGAGCTGCCTTAGTTGCGCTGCTCCATGCCAGAAAATTATGGGTGCAATTTATTGGAAATTTATTCGCAAGTAATCGGCTTTACAATTTCCTTTAATTTGCACATCAAATATGGGCTCTAAGCGAATTCGTCGACCTTAGCATTCATATTACCTACGAGGTGACTGCTTTCACAAGCTTTGCTTTAGACCAAGGGCCTCGATGCACCTTAATTGCATTGTGTTGATTAATGAAAGGATCGAATTGTTGTACCACGTAGAAGCAATTTAGTTCTCGTAGTAAACAGGATTGCAAATCATCTACCGTCCGATAGCTGTCAATCGCAAAGTCGTTAAATACATATATACAAATATGAATAGCTTAACGCTAATACGAATCCCTTTCTGGTAAATTGACGGGAAATTTCTTGGTCTACCTGTCTTATTACACTTTATCTAAGTTTGAACATTCAGTAATGCATGAGAAGTTAATGGAGTTGTATGGTGTAAATCCGAAAACACATATAAATACAAAATTTGAATTATCAACAATCGGTACAAAACAAAAAAATATGAAAAAATTCAGGTTTCCCTTAAGACTGGAACATTTTTCAATCTTTTTCATCATCAGAATTCGTACATGATATGCCAGATATAAATATTTAAAAATTAATATTCTGCAATTAGATGGCAATTTTTTAAATCGCTGTACAATTTCATCATAAATGTAAACACACTCGTTATTTCATGCACTCGTCGCTCCATTGTGCTTAATTTTGAATTTCAAATTTATTTCTTGCCACTACTACGAAGCTAACAATTTCATATCAGTTTCCTGTAAGTGTCGACGAATAGTTCGCTAATGGAATTCTGTCATTCAGTTTCCAATTCTGTAGCCCGGAAATAAAGTGTATTAAATTGAATTTTATTTTGAAAATGCAATTATTATCCTAAAATAAAAGCACTGGCAAAATAGAAAGCAATACGTTTTAACGTAACACAATACATTTTGGTAAATATAAGAAAAACTGAAAGAAAAATTGAATTTGTTCAAGATCACACGCTAGAAGTGAAAAGTCGTGACGTAAATAAATTTATGTTCATAGAACTGGGGCAATTATTGAATTGATTTTCTAACCAGTCATACAAATTATTGTTTATTAATTATGTAAATTTTTTCTATCACTCACTTAAGTTTAAATTGGGTGGCCGTCTGTCATGTTATATTAGTTCTACATTGGCGCAGTCCCATTTATATCAGCGCTTCTCGACGATTGAAGTACTCCCAACCAGAGTGCTATCAAACAATGTACACACTTACTGCCAAGCTGTACCACATTTACTCAGAATTGTTTTTACTTACTTACGATGGAGCTATAGCCCAAATCGGGCCTTAGCCTCCGCCTCCTTTATACTCGGTTCAGTGACCGCGTCCTTCAGTTTGATTTTTTACTGAATGACATGAATTATAGGCAATTTCGGTCCTTATGTGCACAAACACAGCCATGGAGGGAAGGATAATCCTCCCAGTGCTTCCATGGTCTCCAACTGGCCTTTGTGCATTGACTTTCCATTTATTGAGCGTTTCCGGGTTTTTTCGATATCCATCCGATCCACATCACAGCCCATTCTAGCTTATCAGAATATTTTTGGGTCCGATTAAAAATACGGCAAAATGGGGTCTAATTACAGCCAAAAAAACATAACAGAATTATTGGGCGTAAAGCCCAATCATATGATACTCTAGATGAAATACTTACTTACCTTTTGTTTCGGAGGTGGTAAAAGCAGAGGGGGGTTTGTAATTTTTGTATGTAACACTGAACGTAGTATATAAAATATTTCATGCTGAATTTAAAGTTTCTTGCTTTCATAATTTTGAGGAACTTGAACAATTTTTGTCTGAATTTATGGTATTTGTATGGGAGGTGGCAGAGAAAGTGGGAGATTTTGGATGATTTTGAATCTGCTTATCAACATCCTAATCATATTGTTTTGTTACAATTTTCAAGTCGATAGCTCTCATATGTTCGAAGTAGAAATTTTTTTTTTGAATTTCCAATACAAAAATTTGTATGGGAGGTGGTAGAAAAAGTGAGGTGAAGGCGATAATTTTTTAGCATTTATTACAATTATTAAGGGACGAATTATGGAAAATTTTCAAGCTTCTACTTCTTTTAGTTTCTATGAACATCGGTTAAATGCATTTACCAAAATTCTGCATTTGTATGGGAGGGGGTAGAAGGAATATCCGAATCAAAACCAATTTTTTTGACATCAATTATATTTAAAATAGTATACTTTTATCAAATTTTAAAGTTGATAGCTTTGACAGTTTTGGAGAAAACTAATTTTATTAAAATTCCAAAATATCGTAAAATTTGTATGGGAGGGGGTAGAAGGAGTAATGTAAAGTTGATTGTTTTTCCAAAATTAGTTGCAATTGTAATAAAATTAATTATGACAAAAATTGGTTTATTTAGCTTTACTAGTTGCAATGCAAAACTAATAAAAGCATTTTTGGAAATTGTGCATTATATGGGAGGTGGTAGAAGGAGTAAGAAGATCAAATCAATATTCCTTGAGGTTAATGATATTTATATTATTATACTATGACTTAATTTTCAAATCAATAGCTGAAATGGTTTCGGAGAAAACTCAATTTCTTTAAATTTCATGAAATTTGTATGGGAGGGGGTAGAAGGAGTGAGGGGATGTGGCCCGTTCACGAACTTAAAGCTACTTTTTTGCTAAAAATGACACCCAACAAATTTCAGTACGATATCTCAAAGCGTTCGAGAGTTATGTAGACAGACGGACAGACTGCAACTCGGAATCGAGGTTTTTGGGAGACAACAAATATTTCTGTACCCATGACGGCTCTGTGCGAGCATTATTTTTTAGCGTTACAAACGGTAAGACAAACACAATATACTCTCAGATTTCATCTAGAGTATAATTAGCATCTGGCGGACGCGGTCTTTGGATCGAGACGATTGGAGGCAACGACTTCAGGAGGCTAGGGTCCGATTTGGGCTGTCGCGCCATTGATGATGATGGTGTGGGAGGGGGTAGAAGGAGTGAAGCTAATCGCATATTTTTTTTGGACTTACTAATATTTCTAAATAAGTGTTTAGTGCACAATTTCAGCTCGATAAATTTTATACGCACAGAGTAAATTAGTTTAGAGCATTTCATGAAAAATTGCAGTTTGTATGGGAGGTGGTGAAAGGAGGGAGAGAACACAAATAATTTTTATACAGTAGAATGGAATCAAAAAAGTATTATATTCCAAATTTCAGATCAATAGCATTCATGCTTTTCGGGAAAATCCGTTTATTGTCAAATTGCAAAATTGCGTCATTTTGTATAGGATGGGGTAGAAGGGGTATAGCGATTTGACCCGTTCACGAACTTGTCCTTACTTTTTTGTCAAAAAAGACGTGTACAAAATTTTAACTTTCTAGCTCAACGCGTTCTCAAGCTACTGAGGACACGGACGGACGGACATCTGGTTTTGAGATTTTCGACTGATTATATGAACTTCTGTATCATTCAGTTTTTCTTCCGAGCCTTATTTCTTAGCGTTACAAACTTTGTGGCAAACTTATAATATTCTCAGATTTCATCTAAAGTATAAATATCTTGGTGTTGCTGGCCAGTTGATAATGGAATCCTAAAACTTCTCGTGAATAATTTTGATGGTTGCGTGCGCTATATGGCGGGACGCACCGTCCTGAGGGAACCTTACCTTACCAACTCGACGTAATCCTTGAGGGTTATATGTAATCCAAGAAGACGTTTTTCAATCGATTCAATAGAGCGTAACCGATTCCCTGAAAATCCCCGCCTTTATCGCCAATCTTAGTCTTCCTAGTTGTACTTTAACGCCGTTGGAGACGACTTCTGGCCAGAATATCTCTAAATTTCGTAGGATGCATTAGTTCACAAAAGTTTACAGTTTCTTGGTTAGCTTATCAGTTACTTTGCGTGTAGTATGCAAAACCTTACAACAACACATATTTTACGCATTCGTCAAAAATGCGGAACATTGCGCCAAGGCAAATCTCTCTTAATCTGTAGAAAGAGGATAGGATAGCGAAGTCCTGACGAGCTTTATTAATGCGAGGCCCTTTCGGCTCCGCCATTGCTCCCGAGGTAATAAAAATCTTCTACCTCTTCCACGTCCATTAAGAACAATTGATGTACTTGTGTTCGAAACCCTGTGCATGTTCTTGGATTTACGCACATTTATTTTTGTCCTGCCTGTAAGATTTGAAATATAACCAAAATTTGACTATAAGTTCGAACGGTTATGCAAGCAAACACACATCATCTGAATAATCAAGGTGACTTGAAATGTTAAACAGTCTCCACTGAAGACTTTTACCTCTCCTCTCCCTTACAATGTAGCATTTGCAGTATAGTGATTTATCTTTTAAACAGGGCTGGTGATAATATGCAGCGTTGTCTGACACTCGTTCGTACAGGAAAGCTCTCGGCGGTTCTTATTTATATAATACGCGACTTAGCAACTTTGTTAAGATCTTAGCTATGATTAAAGAATCCTAATCATAGCAAAGATCTTATTTGCATTATTCCATATGTCGAAGGCTTTCTCGCAGTCCACAAACATAAGATGTAGTGACGAACCCATTTTGGCGCACTACATTAATATTACCTATAGTGTATTTCTATGGTCAGCGCAAGAGGACCCTTTACGGAGCTCAGTCTTGTATGTTTCGAGAGTAATTCCAATTCAAATTCAAATATTATTCATTTTAAAAATAAATAATACGCAAGATCTACAATCTGGTTGTACGCAAGAATAAAGAAAACTAGGGGTCCGGCGATCCGGATATATCAGTTCTCCATATGCGCAGTCCTTTCTTAATTCAAATAAATATTTATGCTCTAAAACATTGATTAGATTAATTTAAATAGATTCCAATGTTCTATTCATGGAGGAAATGTGTACCAAATAAAGACTTTTTACGGATGTATTACCTATTTTTCAATCTCGTGCTGGTTGTGGTCACTGGTTGCTTGATAATGATGAGTGTTGAATATAATTTGCAGTCCAAAATCCGGATTCCGTTCAACGACTCAGCCCACGTTGTTTCACAGTTTGATTCTCCATGGAGTTTTACCAGATTTTAATTAACATTACTGTCCGATTTGCCAGATGTATCTGCTTACAAATATTTGTCAAGATCGAGCACCCCCAGTGGATAACCTTTTTTAATGCATTTAAGGAGTGCGAATTATATAGGCAAACAAAGTAAAAACACTTTACACGAACTGTAATTAAAACAAAAAGTTTTTTTGTTTATTAATTTTATGTTAAATCGTTTATAAAACGAAAACTGTCACACTCGTGCAACCATGCTTCTTATGCACTTACGAGTATTATAGGTGCCTTGATAGTGGCAGGCAACCAGAATGGCTAGCGTTACTCGTGCATGGTTGACATGATTTATGACACCTTTGCATAAATGTTTACACATGAAATGTATGAATGAAATCGAGTTACTATTCTGAAGCCAGTAAGAGAAACGGGGACGTACCATGCGATATCCTATTATGTACTTGGCTGGTATTCTGATTCTTGTTTGTATCAGTTTTTAGCTTTGTTTTCGTAGATACACTCAGACAAAAAGTCTGCGTACATTTTTATACTTTGAAAATAAAACGAAATAAGTTCGGTTATAAAGAATATAAATTTACGAAATTTAACGAAACTATTCTTCAATTAATACATAACAAAGCTGTGAAGAATTAAAAAGCGCCAATTCATATTCCTGGAAGAAATTAAAAAACAATTCCGTGCAGAAAATATAATAAAACATAACAGAATTATGATTGGGCTTAAAGCCCAATCATATGAAACTTTAGATGAGATGGAAATGACTTTAATATACAAGAAAATATGGCATCTCAAATTCTTTTGAATAGTGAATAGAGACTTTTGCATGGGAGGTGATAGAGGGGGAGGTTTGTATTTTTCGTATATGACACCGAACATGGCATGCAAAATGTTTTTTGCTGAATTTAAAGTTTTTAGTTTTGATTATTTTTAAAGAAATTGGACATAGTTTTCCTGCAATTGCAGCATTTGTATGGGAGGTGGCAGAGGAACGTTTAAGATGATTTTAAAACTGCTTATCATCATCCTCATGACCATGCTTTGATTCAATTTCAAAGTCGATAGCACTCATATACTTGAAGGAGAAATGCTTTTCTTGAATTTATAATACAGATATTTGTATGGGAGGTGGTAGAAGGAGTGAAGCGGAGCTGATAATCTTTTTTAACACTTATTTCAATTATTAAGAAACGAATTCTGACAAAATTTGAAGTTTGTACTTTTTTTTAGTTATAATGGAAATCGATAAAATGCATTTAAAAAAAATTATGCATTTATATGGGAGGGAGTAGAAGGAGTGTACGGATCAAAACAATTTTTTTTTCTCGTTATTAATATTTCTCTTTGTATACTTTATACAAAATATCAAGTTGATAGCTTTAACAGTTTCGAAGAAAAACAATTTAACTTAAATTTCAAAATTTCGTGAAATTTGTATGGGAGGGGGTAGAAGGAGTGAGATGAAGTTGATAATTATTTTTAAAATATATTGCAATTATAGTGGAATTAATTCTGACGAAATTTCGTCTTTTCAGCTTTACTAGTTTCAATGAAAATGGAAAATATGTATTTTTCAAAATTGTCCATTTGTATGGGAGGGGGTAGAAGGAGTAAGGGGATCGGGTCAAAATTCCGTGATATTAATAACATCTATATCATAATACTTTGACTTAAATTTCAAGTTGATAGCTTAAATAGTTTCAAAGAAAAATCAATTTCTTAATATTTCGAAATTTCACGAAATATGTATATGGGAGGGGTTAGAAGAAGTGGGTGGATGTAGCCCATTCACGAACTTAAAGGTACTTTTTTGCTAAAAATTACACACAAAAATTTTTAGCACTATAGCTCAAAGCTTGCGAGAGTTATGCTGTAGACAGACGCACAGACGGTCACTCGGAATCGAGGTTTTTGAGCAACAACAAATATTTCTGTACCCTTGGCGGCTCTGTGCGAAAGTTATTTCTTAGCGTTACAAACGGTAAGGCAAACACAATATACTCTCAGATTTCATCGGACTACGATTGGACGATACGCGCAATAATGCGATACTCTAGATGAAAGAGAATTTGGTTGACTCTACAAAATTTTGCATGGAGATTGGGAGAAGGGGTCACGGCACTGAACAAATTTTTTCACATCATGCTGGAATTGCTTTTATACAAATCTTCAAAAATTTAACAGGTACTGAGAAATATTGGATTTAGTGAAATCGTGTAGTTTGTATGGGAGGTGGTACAAGAGTGGGGAATTCTTGATGGTTTTCTCAAAAATAAATATAAACATCGTTCAGTCGACATGTTTTAAATTGCAGATGAGTAGCATTCATAGAAAATCGACTTTTTGTAATGTTGTGAAATTGTGTCAGATTGTATTGGAGGGGTAGAAGCAGTGAAACTAATCGTCTAATTTTTTTGTCTTACTAATCTTATATATAAAAATAAGTGGTCTACGTATGTACACGCATCACTCAGCAACCGTTCGTCCGATTTGGCTCAAATTTTTTTTGTTGTGTTCGTTAAAGCCCAACTTAGATACTAGCGGAGCCAAAAATTGCAAATTTTCCACGAAAATTGGAAAATTTGGAAAATTTCGTTTTCAGTACATTTTGTATGGAGAAATTTTTTCGTTTTTTGTTCACAACTTTTCATTCGATATTCGAGACATCCGTGGCGTAGTGGGCAGCGTGCTTTCTTTTCAATCAACAGATCATGGGTTCGATTTCCACTCCAAACCGAATTTTTTTTAAGCACGAATTTTTATTTTTTTTATGTATAAAGATAGCATATAGATGCATATGTATATGTATGACCATGTGGCCGTGTGTTTTGGTTTGCGTTCCTCCGCCATTTATTTTTTATGTGTAGAGATTCGTAAGTAATCATGCGAACTATTTCTTATCTTCTTATATATCTTACGTATATGTATCTTATATATAAAAATAAGTGGTCTACGTATGTAGACGTATAACTCAGCCACCGTTCGTCCGATTTGGCTTAAATTTTTTTTGTTGTGTTCGTTAAGGCCCAACTTAGATACTAACGGAGCCAAAAATTGCAAATTTTCCACGAAAATTGGAAAATTTGGAAAATTTCGTTTTCAGTACATTTTGTATGGGGAAATTTTTTCGTTTGTTATTCACAACTATTCATCCGATATTTGAGACATCCGTGGCGTAGTGGGCAGCGTGCTTGCTTTTCAGTCAATAGATCGTTGGTTCGATTCCCACTCCAGACGGGAATTTTTTAAGCACGAATTTCTTTTTTTTTATGTATAAAGATAGCATATGGATGCATATGTTAATGTATGATCATGTGGCCGTGTGTTTTGGTTTGCGTTCCTCCGGCATTTCTTTTTTATGTGTAGTGATTCGTAAGTAATCATGCGAACTATTTCTTATCTTCTTATACATATATGTATATAAAGATAAGTGTGTACACGTGTAACTCAGCAACCGTTCGTCCGATTTGGCTCAAATTTCTTTTGTTGTGTTCGTTAAAGCCCAACTTAGATCCTAACGGAGCCAAAAATTGCAAATTTTCCCCGAAAATTGGAAAATTTGGAAAATTTCATTTTCAGTACATTTTGTATGGAGAAATTTTTTCGTTTGTTGTTCGCAACTATTCACCCGATTTGCATGAATTTTTTTTCTTCGGAATAATCTTTGCTATCTCAACACACAAAAAAAAAAAAAAAATTCCGGAAAAACGCAAATCGGAGCACACGGCCGCATGGTCATACATATACTAACATATATACAAAAATATGTATATGGATATGTATGAGGCTTCCGTGGCGTAGTGGTGGTATTGTGGTAGTGATGGGATATAGATACAATTTTCGTTTATAGACCAGCATTGTTATGCAAATGATATATTTGTAATATGATGATTTACAGATCCATAGTGTAAATATTTCTCAAGAAAATTCGCAAAATTCGAGTTTTTTGGGTTTTATTGGGGAGCAGGATGGAATGAATCTGACTGTATTATATGTTTTCGCGTTGAACTAGAAAGTCCAAATTTTGTGCTCACTGATTTTGTTCAGAAGTGATGCCAAGTTCGTGAACGGACAGAGAGACGGTCACTCGGATTCGAGGTTTTTGATCGGAAACAAATAATTCTGTACCCTTAACGACTCTGTGTGAGCATTATTTCTTAGCGTAACAGACGGCAAGGCAAACACAATATACTCCCAGATTTCATCTAGATTATAAAAATTATTTGAAAACATTCTGTTTGAAGTCATAACAAACGTTGTTGTTAATGTCAACATCTATTTAAAATAAAAGTGATTTTTGTTGTTCCAATGACAGCAAACAAACTGAGATCTGTTCAAATCGATGTCAGTGTAATTATGTCAACAGCAGTGATTCTCTTTAAATTGAAGTAAATCCTTAACATTCAATAATAATATATCAAATCGATTTATTTTCATTTGAAAAATACTTGCAATTGATTTAGAAAGAGGTTTAAAGTGAGCAGATTATATTTCCCCAGATATTGTATTACTAACAGCATTCTCAAAAATAGCTTATTAATGCGATTTTAGCGCGGACGAAGTCGCGGGGTCTGCTAGTAGTTTTAAATAAATATTTAGTGCACAATTTCAGTTTGATAAATTGTATACGTACTGATTAAATTAGTTTAGAGTATTTCATGAAAAAGTTTGTGTGGGAAATTGTGGAAGGATTTAAATTTTTATACCGTAGATTGAAATCATTTCAAAAAATACATATTCTGAATTTGAGATCAATAGCTTTTATACTTTTTGAGAAAATTTATTGTCAAATTCTGAAATTCTGTCAGTTTAATTGGACGGGAGTAGTAGGGGTGAAGCGATTCGGCCCACTCACGAACTTGTCGTTAGTTTTCGTCAAAAACGACGTGTACAAAATTTAAATTTTCTAGCTTAATGCGTTCTCGAGCTAGAGAGAACACGGACGGACGGAAGGACGGATAGGCGGACATCCGATTTTGAGATTTTTGAGTGATAATCATAATATGAACTTCTGCATCATTCGTTTTTTTCTCCGAGCCTCATTTCTTAGCGTTAAAAACGTTGTGGCAGACTTACAGTACTCTCAGATTTCATCAGACGGACGGATGGACATCTGGTTTTGAGATTTTTGAGTGATTATATGAACTTCTGTACCATTTTATTCTCCGAGCTTTATTTCTTAGCGTTACAAACCTTAGAGCAAACTTATAATACTCTCAGATTTCATCTAGAGTATAAAAAAAGTGGCTCATCTCCTAGCAAAACAGGAAAATGGTTTGGATAGCTATCACCCGTAGCCAAATATCTCATTGTCACTAACAACCTCATACGGGGTGGTATTGCTTCACGAAGGTTGATATATTTTTTTATAGTAGGTGAGACTTTCTCAAGCAAGCACTCAAAATCTTCTTTATTCATTCTTGTAAAATTATGATATAAAGCTTCATCGGCAGCAACCAAGTGTATAAATTATGCTGCGTTTTTTGACGACCAAAATATAGTGTTCTCTTCCAGCACCATGGCCATCTTCTTTTCTTTTTAAGATTCAAAGCTATTACCAAATAAGTAGCTGCCGCGACTGTTTCTAAGGACATGTTGCACTAAACTGAATTTGTCTGAATGGAATCGTTTAGACGCATACTACTAGCATAGACGACAATGTCGCATGCGTTGTAGGGCGACAAATTCTGCATGCGACATTTTTCAGTTTTGTGGCACATCTATAATCAGGCAACACTAGGAAACAAGTATCGTGCCAAATGTCGTGGAATTGCGGCTTTAGGTGCTGCACAAATCGTCTTTAACTTCTTCTTGTTTTCCGTTGGGGCGTGGACATTAATAAGCCAAACATTAAAAAAAATTCTTTTGATGTGGATTGCACACAATTGTTCATTGACAGATTTGAAGTTGGTACACTGAGAGAAAAACAGAGTAATATTAATACAAAACGTTCTAGATCTAAGAATTTACGACTATGATTTTCTCGTTATCATGGAATTTTTAAATTCAATCATTTTACGAGTTAAATATTCAATAAGTTCAAAACTGCTTAATTTAACATAAACATTCTTATAATATTTATTTTCCAACGCACCAACTTTCTGTTCCAAATTTCTAATCGTGTGTAGATGTAAGACGATACTTTCCTGGTTATCATCAGGAATGGTATCCTTTTTAAAAGATTAACTCGAAGCAGTACGAAATCTAGCTGTAGGTCGAATAATGCAGCATAAACGCTAATCATCTGAGTCTGAAATCGAAACAATAAATGAGTATTACATTAATTTTATCAAAAGAAGGCGTACTTATGTATACCTTTATTTGCAGCTCGTTTCGATGCGTCAAATTTGGCACGGCAATTCTAATTTGAAGACTCATAAAATTTCTTGAGTTTCGCTCTAAGCTCATCCCACTTGTGGCACAAAACATTTTTTTTGGTTGGATGAAAAATATTGAAATCCGTTAGGACAACCTAATTTCTTGAAATATTTTATTAGAGTTGATTTCAAATGTAGGTACTGATTTGTAAACTTTCCAATTCATGTCCTCGGGCATTAACTAGTTTTCGCCAGGAGTCTAGAAATTCAGTGTTCTTCATACGCTTTAAATTTTACTGACGAAGTTTGAAGGATTTTGTCCAATTTATTGCAGACTTCATCCTATGCGAATAAATCTAGGTTACACATTGATTGCTTTCGCAAAAAAATAAATAAAATAAAACAAATTTTCCCGGAATTCTGCTTGTAAGCCGATGTGCAGAATCGCTTTTGAAATGTTCTCTTTAGATAGAAATCTCAAGCTACGAAAAGTTATTCCCTTCATTAATAAAATTCACTTAATAAGAATGTCGAATTTTAGTTATACCAGTAGTATACTTACTCCGCAATTCGCTGTTCTCTAAATCTAAGTATTCCAACAATTTATTTGATAATATCATCGGGATCTATTTCGTCTTCACAAGGGAATGGAATTACAGCATATTCTCTTGTTTCTTCATTGATTTGATCGTTTTCATTATTTAATGACATATTGAGGACATATCTTAGCACTTATAAGTCAAATAAAAAATACTGATCTTGAAATGAACACATTAAAACAAATTAAAGTAGTTTTCTCTTACGCGTGGCCACACGGAATGGAAAAGTTCTAACTGCGCAGATGACTCTGTGTCAAATTCTATTCTGAACAAATTTAGTTTATCACGATTTAAGTACGAAATGCGTTGACGCACAAAATCAACTTTTTATACTCTAGATGAAATCTGAGAGTATTATAAGTTTGCTCTAAGGTTTGTAACGCTAAGAAATAAGGCTTGGAGAAAAAAATGAATGATACAGAAGTTAATGTTATCACTCAAAAATCTCAAAACCGGATGTCCGTCTGTCCGTCCGTCCGTCCGTCTGTCCGTTCGTCTGTGCGCTCTCTAGCTTAAGAACGCGTTGAGCTAGATTGTTCAAATTTTTTACACGTCGTTTTTGACAAAAAAGTAAGGTCAAGTTCGTGAACGGGCTAATTCGCTCCACCCCTTCTACACCCTCCCATACAAAATGACACAATTGCGCAATTTGACAATTAAAGGATTTGCTCAAAAAGTATAAAAGCTATTGGCCTGAAATTTGGAATATATTACTTTTATGATAATATCAATCTACCGTATAAAAATTATGCGTGTCCTCCCTTTCCTTCTACCACCTCCCATACAAACTGTACTTGTCATAAATTACTCTAAGCCAATTTACTCAGTGCGTATACAATTTAGCGCGCTGAAATTGTGCACCAAATATTTATTTAAAATTTTTAGTAAGGCGAAAAAAAATTAGACGATTAGCTTCACCCCTTCTACCCCCTCCCATACAAAATGACGCAAATTCGCAATTTAACAATAAATTAATTTACTCGAAAAGTGTAAAAGCTATTAGTCTGAGTTTTGGGATATATTACTTTCATAATGATTTAAATCTACAGTAGAAAAATTTTTTGCGTCCTTCCTCTCCTTCCACCCCCTCCCATACAAACTACACTTTTTCATGAAATGCTCTAAGACGATTTTCTCAGAACATATAACATTTATAGAGCTCACATTTTGTAATAAATACTTAATTAGTATTATCACTAAGATCAGAAAAAAAATATTTGATTAGCTTCACTGCTTCTACCCCCTCCCATACAATATGACACAGTTTCACAACTTCACAGAAAATCGATTTTCTTGAAAAGTACGAATGGTACTAATCTGAAATTTAAGAGTTGTCAATTTTATATTATTCCTAGTTATTTCTGAAAAAATCACTAAAATCCCCCCACTCTCTCTACCACCTCCCATACAAACTGCACATTTTCACTAAATCTAGCTCACTAATTTTCTCAGTCCCCATTCAATTTTTGGAGTAAGCATTTTGTATAAAACATTCTTATAGCTACTTTAGCATGATGGGGAAAAAATTATTTCAATGCTATCACCCCTTCTAAATTTCTTGGGATGACATCTAGAGTATTGTAAGATTGCGCTTTATGCGCAATCGTAGCCCTGTTATGTTTAATTACTAATTTTAAGAACGAATAACTAAAACTATAATATTTTAGCACTGATTTCTCTTTTTATACTTGAAATAAGCGTGCTAAGAGTTAATGATCATTGTTTAAATCTCTTTCATATTGACTATATATCGAGCATTCTAGTTTTAAGCACTTTTCTTCTTATCACGATACAAAGTTAATTTAATACTTTTTGTTCTTGATTTTATAAAGTTTTATTTCTCTCAGTGTAGTGTAGCGGGTAAGCAGCTACTGCGCTGTGTTGCATTTTGTCTCAGGCGTGCTTACGATGGACTCGTCAGTAAGGCTTGTGTAAGCAGGTACTGCGTTAGACGCTAAGGGGATACCGTACAGGCAGTAGGATTAGAACCCGGGGATTTCAAGTTGCAAAGCGGCCGTGCTGATCACTGAGCTATCTAGATCCCACGGTTTAGTCGGTTAGTAGCGATGTAGTATAATCCGTCACAGTAGCTTGATGTTTAAGGTGGTTGTCGACGATAAACGCAACTCTAAGCTCCCGGCTTTCCGATGAAGCTTTACGTCCAATCATTATTCTGTTATGCTTTCAAGTTTTATTTTTTTAATAAGTAGAGTAGGCGATATCTACACCCAAAGGTTAAGTCGGTCATAAAAAAAAAAAGTGAAAAACCGGAGCATTCGCTTTTCCCTAACATCCTTGGAAGCGATCTTAAAGCATGTGTCCTGTTGTATATAAAAGTGCATTAAAAAATTCGCTTTCTTTCTACACCTGTATTTGTGCACAGATCTTTGTCTGGAGTACAAATGTTCTCTTCTTGGGTGTTATTTATTTCGTCCGGAGAAAAAGCCTAAGGATAAATACTTGACTTAGGTTGCGCTTTCTCAGACACGAGTTTGTTCTCTGTTTATGTTTGATTTATGGCATATTTAGACAAACATTTTTACAAATAGGCCATAATGTATAATGTAGCACGTCTTACCACTTAGCATCACTATGCATCACTCGTGCCTTTGTTCTAATTCGCAATGTGCTATCTACACACTAATGAAGCTGTCACATATATTTTTCAGTTGCCTAGGTGTAAAGTCTCCACCCCACCGCTCTGCTTTCGTAAATCTCGTATAATCACCCTTCTGATTACTCAACAATATGTCAATTCCTTGTGAATATGCTAACATCTCAATTATCTTAATTAACAACAAACAAGCATAAAATTTTATTACTCGTACTTCAGGCAGCAAACAAAGCACACGGTCGAAACTTTCCCTTGTTCATCTAGCGACAACAGACGAAGCTGGTGCGCACCATATGCTCGACTTGCGATAAACAGCAAACTCTGCAATTCATAACTTTCCCGACGTAAGACCTTGGACCACTCGAAAAGCGGGATTCGGTGCGGCGACTGGAGATCCGTGTTATCCCAAAGTTCAGCTGGACAGAGCGAGAACGGGGCCACAACCCACGATGCAGGCAGGCAGAAAACATTTCAGTCGTCGTCACTCACCTTCATCAAACAAAACACTTTCTCCCGTTCGTCGCCATCTTTGAACGAAAGGAAGTAATAAACTTTTATAAACTGGGTGAGGAAATCGAACGGGAGGAAAAGAAAACGCGAAAACAATGAGCTGCCGGAAAACTAATTAATCAGTGCGTTATGTTTAGTAAACATCGATTTATAGCCGTTGGGGATGACGTGACGTTCCCGATTGTTAAATGGAAAAAACAAGCTTTCGAGAGCACGACCGTTGAGTAGCGCATCAAACGTCCACCCACCCCGCCCAGCTGAAGCTGCAGTGCATCAAATTCGGCACCACTTTTCTGAAAACCAAAATAAACGCTGCACGGAAGTCAAATGGTATCGGAGAACGAGTTTAATGCTGTTTGCCATTTCAGCTTTTTATGGCGTCTTCCCACTCGTTATAGCGCAATAATTTCCGAAGGATGAGGTGGCGAAGGAAGGGGCGTGGCAGGTGGCATTGATGCTGCTGATTCTATTTATGCATATAGTTATCGTACAGACGTGAAAAATTCCAATTAATGCGATCGCAGCGCTATCAAGTGTCACCAGTTGCGGCGCACAGGAGATCTGGCGGAGTAATTGTAATTGCATCTCGCTTTACTGTTAAGAACGATGCTAAATTCGATTCCGACCGAATTGAGCAGTGAAAACAAATTCGCGAAATTGCTGGGCTGTAAATTTAATTAGGTTTTGAAATTAGAGAGAATAAGTTGGTCGGTGGTGTGGAAGTACGAGTAGTTCGAAATTCATTGGTTTTATGGACTTGTTGTAAACAATGCGTTAGGTTGTAAAGCTCGTAATTGAGTTGCAGTAAATCATTGTTTTCGGGTTTGAATTTCTCAATGAGGATAAATAAGCAAGTGAATTCCAATTTCGATTCGGAATAAAAGGTGGATTGGAGTATTTTATGCGAATTTTTTGGAAATCGATATTCCTTTTGAATAATTTGTGAATTTCGATCTAGTCTTGAGTTTTCCGTATTATTTGGAAAGAACGGAACTCTATTAAGAATTTGTTGGTGACTTATGATTTATTATTAACAGGATATTGAAGCTTGTATAATTAAAGCTCGTCAGGCCTTCGGTATCCTTTATCATTTCTGGAGGTTAAGAGAGATCTCCCTTCGCAACAAGCTGCAAGTTTTTGAAGTATGCGTCAAATCCGTGTCGTTATATGGTTGTACGACGAGGAAACTGACCGTTTAGCTTATCAACAAACTGCAAACGTTCGTGAACCAATGCCTCCAACGCTTTTTCGGGATATCTTGGTCAGATGTGATTTCCAACGACGAACTTTGAAGTATAACTGGACAGACTACTATTGGCATCGAGACTCAAAGGCGGAAATCATAGTGGATCGGTCACACCTTGAGGAAACCAAAGCGAAATATCGCCAAACAGGCTCTGGATTATAATACTCAAGGAAGACGTCGGGTTGGTCGACTATATAGCACATGGAAGCGAATCAGCAGAAGGCCAGAAGAATAAAAGTCCTGGCGACAACTAAAAGCCGCCAAGGCTCAGGATCGCACCTTGTGGAAGATACCTGTGTCCTTTACCCCAATAGCGGATCTTAACAGAAAATCTATTGTTTCATTGATAACAGACACTGGATATTTCACGTATAAAAAGTTAGCAGTCCGCTTGTAGCTGCCTGCAAAAAAAATAACTCGATATTTTGTTATATATTTGTTGCTATTTTGTTACGCCAAAATAAAATTTGTATCTTCAAGGATTTCCGAGAAAATGGCGGACTGCTATCTTAAATCTAAAGTTAGCAGCCACCGCGATTGCTCATTGCCTAATTATGCTAGAGGAATGATATATGTACCAGAATTTGTTACTTTTAAAGTACTTTTAGAAAACAATAAAAAAAATTTTGCTCCGATTAATTTGACAACAGAAATTAGTACTATTAGCGATGAAAACGAAAATAACGCAAACACGTGAATTAAACGATTTTCGTGACACAAATGCAGGTGTAATATCTTAAGTAGGTACCAAATAAATTTGTATCACTGATATTCGAGTGCAAATGTACACAAAAGAACAAAAATCACCATTTCCGGAAATTCCTCCCACTGATGCGCCTAAAATTATGCCGTAATAAATATCATTTGAAAAAGACATAGAGACAAATGGAATGCAACAAAAGAATGAGCTGTATTTTTAATCATCATTTCATTCGTGGATATCTCTATTTTAAGGAATTCAAAAATTTCAAAATTACTACAGATAGCACGATTAAGATTATGCGTTACAGAATGAAATATATAAATCTAATAAATTTCTCTTTCTTTAAATTGTGCAGCACAACAAGTTCCCTTTTGCTTCTATTCCATAAAAATAAGTATTCTATTTCATTAAGACAAGTGTTCTGAGTCTAAAAATCAACAACATCCTGCAGACAGCTGGAAGCAAGAAATTATCCTGATTTTTAGGCCCAAATCCGTGAGTAAAATCGACTTATGCCTTTCTGCAGTAGTAAATTCCATTTTTCTTCAATTTGTGCAATGCAAAAAATTCTATTTATGATTTTTATCATGACAATTGGCGGTATCGCCATGTTTGGGAAGTATCGTAGTTTTCGCGTTCGTTTCCAAAACAATTCGATATTTTTAGGCAAGGGCAATGATTAATATGTCCTTTCGACGCGCAAAATACTAACAATGTATTACAATTATTTTGACATGCCTGAAAGTTCTTGTGCGAGCATTGCGTTATGCATCGTCATTAAAAAGAATTAGGTTACAAGTGTTATCATAATGAAATGCACGGTAAGCGATAAATGCGTCCGCTCGCACAAGTTACAGATTTGCTTCGCAACATTGTATCATTGATACAAAGTATCAATGTATATTCCTACAGCTTATGATGATTATATGCCATTGTTCCATCAAATCTATCAATATGAAAGCGTAGCTATTTATGAATAAAAAAAATTAATTTTCAAATGCAAAGTTGCTCGATGAATTGACGATTATAATAGAAGGCACGTTGCAGAAAATCGAAAAACCCCAACCTTATTTTCCTTCGTTTGACTATATAGTCAGAGCACTTAACGACAAATAATCATGAACAAAAACAATATTTCAGCCAATTTTACGACCATTTCAACTCCCCTCGCATATAACACTCTTCTATGCTTATGGCATGCATAGCTCGCAAATTTCGAAATTGAAAACTCACCCTTAACGCCCTTTAGACAGGCCAGGCGTTACGAAAACCAAGATATCAAATGCCTCAACTATGGCGGACAGGTGAAAAAAAAAATGAAAATCAGATAACGTTAACGTCGTCAACGTGAAAACTAGACTCTTCCTTCTACCCCCTCCCCCCAACCTTTTCTCAATTACTTAAAATGCGAAGCACATAAATTTCAACAATGACGTCACTGACATTTGCAATTTGTTACGCTGGCTTGAATAATGCAGTAATCGCAGGTGTAGGGCAACAGGAAACTCGGGAATTTTTCGTGTGACACTGACAACATCGTATGGAGTGGGCACACACGAATCACCCCGTGACCCCAATTTTTTTCGGGAATACTGCGAAGAGGAAAATTGCCGCCACACACGCCCTACATATTCGGTGGGAAACACCACTCACTTCACATCGGCTTCCTTCTTCGCCTTCCGACCAAACGCACCAACATCTTGCGATGAAAATTTCACGAGCACTTCTCCACTAAAGCTCGGATGGGAGCCGTAAACCAATTGGGGCGAGGGTATTGAACTGAGAGAGTTGCGACGTCACAGTTGGGTGAAGGAGCCAACACCCCAAATTGTTTTGGGTTTTGGCACCCACACAATCTAGAGAAGCACGGCGAAGAGGAAATGCGGTGAGTAGGAAAACTAGGCCGTCGTCACTCATGACGTCACTCTCTCAGAATCGGTGTCTAGTTTTTCCTCGGCTGCCACACTTTGGCACACGCTGAGCAAACTTGCGCACTTCCGTCTCGTGTTCTGTCGCCCAACAACAGAAAAAAAACCCGTAAGCTCCTTTATCGCCTCATGTCGCTGGAGCACACAGCCGCATCGAGGAATAAGAGAAGAAACGTCATAGGGGCGGAAAACCGGGAGCCGAAGGCAGGAAAATGAGAAATTGATTCGGAAAACGGCTGGAAAGGACCCCACCCGAATGAATGAGTTCTGAGTTCCATCACTGCTGCCGTGATCTATGGGGTCTCGTTGTGAGATGGCTTTGTCCTGAATGTCGCCTTCTATACTCACATCTATAGCCAGCAAGGATTCGTCTCGAGATTCCAGAAAGCAATTTCGCTTTGTCTTTTGATTTCCGTACTTGCCGGCGATCCGTATTTCTTCCCGCCATCCTCGAAGTCATCTGTCATGCATGCGGAAAGTAAGCTTGTCCGCAAAATTGCAGTCGGAACTGAATATTTTGGGCGGAAAATTTTCTGTTCATTGCTGGCTGGAGATTCGAATCAAAAGTGGAGTGAAATTGCTTGTTATCAAGATGGCAAAAAACGAAATTCCAAAGCATTTGCAGAGTTGCTCTGAAAAAAAAGACGCTTTTGTTTTCTAATGGGAAGCGACTTTTTTACGCTCTAGCCGAGGTAAAGGAGCGGCCACGAAAGGATAAGCACTCTTCTCGGACAAGAAGCCAATTAATTAGTTTTAATGGAATTGAATCAAGCGTCAGCAGGAGGAGTCTGGAGGATTGAACAGAATTTGTGGGTGGCGAAGTGGCAGTTGCAGTCTTAATCTTTCACAATGCAAAGACAGCCATTAATTCAGTTGTGAAGGCATCTAGACGCTTGCCTTTCTCTCAACTTTCGTAGGCTCTTAATGGCTGAAAGCCGAAGTCTTTCTTTTCAAGCGCAGAGCAAAAATGGATTATAATAAGTCAAGATTTTCGAGAAAAAAAAGAAATGTTCAACTATCTAATAAGCCGTTTTGGGAAGCTACTAGAGAAGTTAATTTGATGGAAGGATGAATAGCGAATTGCATAGCTGCACAACGGACGTTAAACTGGCAGATGATGTTCGCGTCTCATTCTCCTGGACTTCTTGTCGTCGTTGCTATCAAAGCACAATGCTGCCCTTATTTCAGAGATGTTTCGGTGCATTGGCACACTACATTATATAATTCACTACCGACCTTGTACGCGTATGAATCGCAATATTTAGCAATTTTCGAGAAGGTAGTTAGTAGTACATTATGTGGGATATACATTGTGACCATAAAGTACCGGGAATTTGTAATTAAAATAAGTCTGGGGAATGGTATTTAAAATTTTTTTTTTTTTTTGGTAAGCAGCTAGGACTGTCCTTAATTATTATCTTAAACTTTAGCGCGGTTTGTTAATCAGTTTATTGAGTTCCCCACTCTGTCTATCTCCTCCCATTTCAGGAAATTTTTAAATTAAAAGTGATTGATTTTTCTTCGAAACCATTTTAGCTATCGACTTGAAAATCAGGTCATAGTATAATAATAGAAACTTAAAATTTTGCCAGAATTGGATACAATCATAAATACTAAAAGAAATCTATTTCGCTTCATGCCTTCTACCCCCACCCATACAAATTTTTCTATTGGAAAATCAAGAAAAGTATTTCTCTTTCAAGCATACAAAAATTTTACACCCCGATATCGATAATTTGTAATTAAAATTACTCTGGGAAATGATATATAAAACTTTTTTTTGATATGCAGCTAGGACTGTCCTTAATTATTATCCCAAAAATTAACGCAGTCTGTTAATCACTTTGTTTGCAACAGCTGGTTGAATTGGTACACCTCAGTAGTCCACGGCGATTTTTCCAATGGATAAAAATAGGGAACAAAGAATTTGTCTCAAATTTTGTGTTTCCAACCAAATTTCGTAAGCGGAATCGTTGTGAATGTTGGAAAAGGCTTCTGGTGATTTAGTAATATCAACTACATGAGCCTTCGAGTAGTTCAATGCCTTTAAGGATGGTCGAGAGATTGTTGAAGACATGCCTCGTTCTGGATGACTTTCGACCTCTTCAACTGACGAAAACATTCAATAAGTGAAGGGAAATGGTGCTCGTAAATCGCCTTTCCAGTGTTAAGGAGATAGCAAGGCATCTTTTGCGAGCCCGTTCATTCGATTTTGGTGGCCATAAGACGCGTCCTTGCTTGACGCGTTCCAATAAAGCTGAATTTTCTTCAAAAAAAAAGTACCGTGAACAGGTCATTTTGGACATGCTTGATCGTGCGAATTCTGATCCCACATTCATGGACCGCATCATAACTGCTGGTGAGACATGGGTCTATGAGTTTGACATGCAAACCAATCAACAATCGTCGGAATATGGGAAAAATGAGCCGGCTTAAAGCCCAATCATATGATACTCTAGATGAGATGGAAATGATTTTAATATACCGGAAAATATGTCATCTCAAATTCTTTCGAATAGTAAATAGAGACTTTTGCATGAGAGGTGGTAGAAGTAGAGGGGGAGGTTTGTATTTTTCGTACATGACAGCGAACAACAACAATGTTTTTTGCTGAATTTAAAGTTTTTAGTTTTCATTATTTTCAAAGAAATTGGTCATAGCTTTCCTGAAATTGGGCATTTGTGGCAGAGGAAGTAGAGCATTTAAGATGATTTTGAGACTGCTTATCATCATCCAATTTCAAAGTCGATAGCTCTCATATATTCGAAGGAGAAATGCTTTTCTTGAATTTATAATACAGATATTTATATGGGAGAGGGTAGAAGGAGTGAAGTGGAGCTGTTAATTTTTTCTAGGATTCATTGCATATAATAAAAAACAAATTCTCGCAAAATTTCAAGTTTATACTTTTTCTAGTTTTAATGGAAATCGATATAACAAATTTTTTTCGCGTTATTAATATTTCTATTTGTATCCTTTATACATATCATTTATAAATATCAAGTTGATAGCTTCAACAGTTTCGAAGAAAAATAATTTAATTTAAATTTCAAAATTTCGTGAAATTTGTATGGGAGGGGGTAGAAGGAGTGAGGTGAAGTTGATAATTATTTTTAAAATAAATTCCAATTATAGTAGAATTAATTCTGACAAAATGTTGCCTTTTCAGCTTTACTAGTTTCAATGAAAATCGAAAATATGTATTTTTCAAAATTGTCCATTTGTATGGGAGGGGGTAGAAGGAGTAAGGGGATCGAGTCAATATTCCGTGATATTAATGACATCTATATCGTAATACTTTGACCTAAATTTCAAGTCGATAGCTTGAATAGTTTCAAAAAAAAAAATCAATTTCTTAATTTTTCGAAATTTCATGAAATTTGTATGGAAGGGGGTAGGAGGAGTGGGGGATGTAGCACATGCACGAACTTAGAGTTATTTTTTTGCTAAAAATGACACACAAAAATGTTTACCACTATAGCTTAAAGCTTCCGAGAGTTATGCTGTAGACAGACGCACAGACGGACAGACAGACAGACGGTCACTCGGAATCGAGGTTTTGAGCTACAAAAAATGTTTCTGTACCCTTGGCGGCTCTGTGCGAGCGTTATTTCTTAGCGTTACAAACGGTAAGGCAAACACAATATACTCTCAGATTTCATCTAGAGTATAAACATAACAGGGCCACGATTGCGCATAAAACGCAATTTTACGATACTCTAGATCAAATAGATTTTTTTGTGCACCCAAGAAATTTTATATGGGGAGTGGTAGAAGGGGTGATAGCATTGAACAAATTTTTTCCCCATCATGCTAAAGTAGCTATAAAAATATTTTATACAAAATGCTTACACCAAAAATTGAATAAGAGCTGAGGAAATTAGTGTGTTAGATGTAGTGAAAATGTGCAGTTTGTATGGGAGGTGGTAGAAAGAGCGAGGGGATTTTAGTGATTTTTACAGAAATAACTAAGAATATTATAAAATTGACATCTCTTAAATTCTAGACTAGGAACATTCATACTTTTCAAGCAAATAGATTTTTTGTGAAGTTGTGAAACTGTGTCATATGTAGAGAGGGTAAAAGCAGTGAAGCTAATCAATTAGTTTTTTCTGATCTTAGTGATAATACTAATTAAGTATTTATTACAAAATGTGAGCTCGATAAATGTTATATGTTCTGAGAAAATCGGCTTAGAGCATTTCATGAAAAAGTGTAGTTTGTTTGGGAGGCGGTGGAAGGAGAGGGAGGACGCAAATAATTTTTATACTGTAGATTGAAATTATTATGAAAGTAATATAGTAAAATTCTGACTGATAGCTTTTATACTTTTCGAGCAAATCCATTTATTGTCGAATTGCAAAGTTGAGTCATTTTGTATGGAAGGGGTTAGAAGGGGTGAGGCTAATCGTTTAATTTTTTTTTGGCCTTACTAACAGTTTTAAATAAATATTTAGTGCACAATTCCAGCCCGCTAAATTTTATACGCACTGAGTAAATTGGCTTAGAGTAATTCATGAAAAGTGTATGTACACGCATAATTTTCATACGGTAGATTGATATTATCATAAAAGTAACATATTCTAAATTTCAAGCCAATAGCTTTTATACTTTTCGGAACATCCGTTTATTGTCAAATTGCGCAATTGTGTCATTTTGTATGGGAGGGTGTAGAAGGGGTGGAGTGATTTGGCCCGTTTACGAACTTGATCTTACTTTTTTGTCAACGTGTGTACGAAATTTGAGTTTTCTAGCTCAACGCGTTCTCAAGCGAGAGAGCGAACGGACGGATGGACGTCCGGTTTTGGGATTTTTGAGTGATAATATTAACTTCTGTATCATTCATTCATTTTTTTCTCCGAGCCTTAGCGCTACAAACTTTAGAGCAAACTTGTAATATTCTCAGATTTCATCTAGAGTGTAAACACTTAAAAAACATAGCAGGGCTACGATTGCGCGTAAAGCGCAATCTTACGATACTCTAGATGAAATAGATTTTTTTTGGGATCCGAAGAAATTTTGTATGGGAAGTGTTAGAAGGGATGATAGGATTGATCTAATTTTTCCCCATTATGCTAAAGTAGCTACAAAAATGTTTTATACAAAATGCTTACTCCAAAAATTGAATGCGAACTGAGAAAATTAGTGTGTTAGATGTATTGAAAATGTGCAGTTTGTATGGGAGGTGGTAGAAAGAGCGAGGGGATTTTAGTGATTTTTACAGAAATAACTAAGAATATTATAAAATTGACATCTCTTAAATTCTAGACTAGGAACATTCATACTTTTTAAGCAAATAGATTTTTTGTGAAGTTGTGAAACTGTGTCATATGTAGAGAGGGTAGAAGCAGTGAAGCTAATCAATTAGTTTTTTCTGATCTTAGTGATAATACTAATTAAGTATTTATTACAAAATGTGAGCTCGATAAATGTTATATGTTCTGAGAAAATCGGCTTAGAGCATTTCATGAAAAAGTGTAGTTTGTTTGGGAGGTGGTGGAAGGAGAGGGAGGACGCAAATAATTTTTATACTGTAGATTGAAATTATTATGAAAGTAAAGTAATAAGTAGCTACAAAATTGTTTTATACAAAATGCTTACTCCAAAAATTGAATGCGAACTGAGAAAATTAGTGAGTTAGATTTAGTGAAAATGTGCAGTTTGTATGGGAGGTGGTAGAAAGAGTGGGGGAATTCTACTGATTTTTTTAGAAATAACTAGGAATATTATAAAATTGACATCCCTTAAATTTCAGACTAGTGCCATTCATACTTCTCAAGAAAATCGATTTTTTGTAAAATTGTGAAACTGTGTCATATTGTATGGGAGGGGGTAGAAGCAGTGAAGCTAATCAAATATTTTTTTCTGATCTTAGTGATAATACTAATTAAGCATTTATTACAAAATATGAGCTCAATAAATGTTATATGTTCTGAGAAAATCGTCTTAGAGCATTTCATGAAAAAGTGTAGTTTGTATGGGAGGGAGTGGAAGGAGAGGGAGAACGCAAATAATTTTTCTACTGAAGATTTAAATTATCATAAAAGTAATACATCCCAAAATTCAGATTAATAGCTTTTATAATTTTCGAGTAAATCAACAAGTACAGTTTGTATGGGAGGTGATAGAAGGAGGGGGAGGACACGCATAATTTTTTTCTGGTAGATTGATATTATCATAAAAGTAACTTATTCAAACTTTCAGGCTAGTAGCTTTTATACTTTTTGAGCAAATCCGTTTATTGTCAAATTGCGCAATTGAGTCATTTTGTATGGGAGGGGGTAGAAGGGGTGGAGCGATTTGGCCCGTTCACAAACTTGATCTTACTTTTTTGTCAAAAACGACGTGTACAAAATTTGAGCTTTCTAGCTCAACGCGTTCTCAAGCTAGAGAGCGAACGGACCGACGGACGGACGGACAGACGGACGGACGGACATCCGGTTTTGAGATTTTTGAGTGATAATGTTATCTTCTGTATCATTCATTTTTTTCTCCGAGCCTTATTTCTTGGCGTTACAAACTTTAGAGCAAACTTATAATACTCTCAGATTTCATCTAGAGTATAATGAATATCTCAACAATCTCTTATGCTACATATGTATTTGCAAATTAGAACATATTTTAAGCTACACGTGCGAAATACGAGAAAAAAATAACATTTGGACATAGTAGCAGTGGGGGAAAATGGGGAGCATTTATAAAATGGTGCACCTTACAAAATTTCAAACTGATATATCTCAAAACTGAGAGCAGATATCAAATTAAGATCTTGCCAGTTTTGTAGAACTACATAGGCTTTAATTTTGGTAAAAATTTTAAGTTGGGGGGTGCAAAAATCTCGAAAATTTAGAGTGATTTTTTTAAGGGCTCTGGTGAAAGATACCAAGTTTAAATTTTGCATGTGGATCCAACTATTTGATGTACATAGAAAAATATTATTTGTTATGTGTTAATTGTTATGCGCCAAAGTGCGGGTCTAACGTGCAAAAGGTGTTTTATGTGCGATAAAAAAAACACGAAAACTGAAATTTAAATAAAATCTTAAGATAGAAACTTGAAAATTTGCAAAGTGTATTAATTGGTAGAATACCATCAAAACTTCTACCCCCTCGCACATAACATTATTTTTTCGACCATTTTTAAGAAATCAATTCTCTGGCCGGGGTGTAAAACCACATAAGTCAACTTTTACAATTTTTCAGAATAGAAGGAAATAGTTTTGGTATAGTGCATACAATTTATGTTTTTTCATTTCCTCTCTGATAAAAGATTTTCTTTTTGTTCTAAATGGGTTTTAGGTCTCTTATGTTAAAGCCAAAACAAAATTAAACTAGTTGTGACTTATGTATGTACTGCAATAATCCAGAAAACGTAATTTTTTGACTTATGTGTTTTTACACCCCGGCCAGAGAATTATCACCTAACTATTAAAAGCTATCAATTTGAAATTTTGCAGAAAAACTTTTAAAAATAGTTGAAATGAAATTGCGTCAACAGTTTTGAGATCGCGCCTACCCGTCTACTCTCTTCCATACAAAAGTAAAAAGCTTCGTCGTGCAAGAGAGAAGAAAAGTAATTTTCTGACAGCTCTGAATTATACAAAATCTTGGAATCGTGATTTGAACGTCTAGCTATGAAAGATGATGACTCGCAAATGATTCTAAAATAGGACAAAGGATCGTTTTTCTTTTTTTGTCGCCTTCCTTGTAAAATTTTATTGCCTATTCAGCGTTTTAAAAATATGACAGATGAGTGAGTGGCTCTTCTTAATTAGCAAAGTGCTGTGTGTCACCAATCTACTAGCGATGAAGACGAGCTAAATTACGAATTAGCATAATTATAATGAGGACCGCTATGTGTCAATGGTATAAATCATCTCATCATGCTCTCAGCTAAATCATCTCATTTAGCTAAATCCTCTCATTTTTCTCATAATTTAGGCTATAACGATGAAGAATGTAGTACTAGAGTTGGAGCTTTCATAAAAGCTTCGTCGTGCAAGAGAGAAGAAAAGTTATTTTCTGACAGCTCTGAATTATACAAAATCTTGGAATCGTGATTTAAACGCCTAGCCAGGAAAGATGACCGCAAACGATTCTAAAACATGACAAAGGATCGTTTTTCTTTTTTTGTCGCCTTCCTTGTAAAATTTTATTGCCTATTGGCTATGCAATTCAGCTTTTTAAAAATATGACAGATAAGTGAGTGGCTCTTCTTAATTAGCAAAGTGCTGTGTGTCACCAATCTACTAACGCTGAAGACGAGCTAAATTATGAATTAGCTAAATTAAAATGAGGACCGCTATATGTCAATGGTATTAGATCAAATCGCTCTCAATAGAGCAAGAGATGCCCATATTGAACGGGTAGCATTCATCTTCAATTTTCAAGAAAAATTTTATGCGCTTCACTTAGGTTGCTGCATGTGCTTGATGCATGCGTAAAATTGAACGAAAAAGCACATCGTGTGGACGTAGCTTGAGTGATAACGTGAATACTATTTAATATAATATCCACGGTTGACAAGCCGAGGTGTTCAAGTTTTAATTTTTTAGAAATTGGGTTCTTTTTTAATCAGCTTATTGCTGTCTTTAGAACGTTTATATATTTTATATATTCGGGTTTAAAATATTTCAAAATGTAAAAAATATGGATATATAATTTTTTTTTAATTATCACAGTGAATTTCGGTTTCAAACCGATCTGCTGTAGAATATTCATTTTGTGACTTAGACACTTCTGTTTGTCAAACGAATAATCTATACATATAAATATAATTGGAGTTTCTGTCTGCTACTTGCTTATAAATGACTATAAGTTAGTTTTTTGCTTGATTTGGACAATAACTAAGCAGAAACACACGTTCTGAAAATTCTTCTCTGCCTGTCTGTTTGGCTTTCACGCAAAAACGGCTCAGCCGATTGTTTAACCCATTTATCGATTGCAAAATTTGTACTCTTTTAAATGGCATTACAATTAATATCGAGAAAAAGTGAACCGACTAGGTTCTCCCCTTCTACCCCCTCTCATACAATGTGACTCAATATCAGAACTTTTCAAAAATTCGATTTTCTTGTAAGTTCCCACTTTACTAATTACTGATTTGCAATTTAAAATATATAAATTACAGGATAATTATAGTTATTTCTCAAAATAATTATTAAAAACCCTCTACTTCTTCTAACAAATTGCACAATTTCACTTAATTATCACACTAATTTCCTCAGTACCAATTCAGCTTAAATTTGGTTCAAGACATTTTTATTGCTACTCCAGCATGATGGGAAACAAATTAGTTCAATGCTGTCATCCTTTCTACCACTCCCCATACTAAATTTTTTAAGATCACAAAAATTCCTGTTTCATCTATAGTATCGTATGACTGGGCAATCGTAGTTTTGTTATGTTTTTGAGCGTAATGTTATTTTAATTAAACTTTTTTTTAGAATTAACACAAGCTTCAAAAATTTACATTTCCTTAACGCTCTTCAATACGTATATGATCTCCAATCACCCTCGTGAGTATCATTATCAAGGTTTCATTCTTGATAATTTATGATTCTGATTCTAACAAAATACAAAATTTTGTGTTCACAGAGCCATTAACCTAAGGAGATTATATATCCCATATAAGGTATTACTAGCTACATTCTCAAAAATGGTTTACTATTGCAATTTTTACGCTCATTACATTTCATTCATGTTACCTTCAATTTCTAATTTTGTAATTAATCGAAATTCAAAATTTCTTGGTGGTACTCTGGTTACAGGCGCGACCTTGAGACTGCGGATGTGGATAAACTGAAGCATTCGTACTTCCGGTTAAATAGTAATTTTATCCGTTCGGGTTGCTCGCATAGAATTAAAGGTTGATCTGTTTGTCCATTTTATTGTCTTGGCCACTTCATTACCCATTTATATGTGATTTTAATAATAAAATGTAGTCAACGGTTGGTCTTACATTTGCACTTATGTTCGTTATGTTGTACTAATGGGTCAAACGTGTAGTTAAATTGTAAAATTTTATGATTTTCACTTAATACTACAGCCAGTCTTAAATGGGGCGCCCAAGGAGGATACATAAAATGGAATGCCTGATAGGCTTTCGCATGTGGAAATACTTTTTGATTTGGAAATTTTTGAAAATTGTGTCCAAGCTTAAGTTGGCTTCAAACTTTTACAAAATAAATCCTATAATTTGTATTCTCTCTTGGTTGCTAATATTCAGTCAGCAATAAAGTAATTTTCAGTACAATGGAGTTTGGAGTTGGTTCGTGTCTACGCTAATCACTTTGCAACGGACAATTAAACGCGGGACAAAGTTAGTTGCAATAGGCTGAAGTGTGCCAGACAGGAATAGCGAAACGATTGTTTTGAAAAATTTCGAGCATTTCGCCAACAACGGAGGGAAATACTTTCATTCCCATTTTCTTACAAGGCAAATCATGCTCATAGTCTCTCCTTATTATATATCCTCCTTGGGAGCCATATTTGTAACTATTATACAATTCGTTATTCACTTAATAACCCCACAAATTGATAATATCGTTTTTATTAAGATGCATTCTCCTGCTAAGAGCAAACAAAAACCGATAACAATTGCCAAAAGATGACAACTGAAATATGTGTAAAAGAAACCAACCACACACATATCATGAGTGATTCGATTCCGTGCCAAGAACATTGACGCCATTTGGATGCAAAAAAAGGGCGGAAGAAAGAAAATGAAGTAAGACCTGAAATAATAATATTGGAGGCATATTCCATATAGAGCTTCTTCACAAATTGTAGTAACATTTATGTCGTTGTCAAAAAAGAGAAAAAAATGGGATTTTACCGCCTGCTTTCATTCCGCTATCAACTTCATGTCGTCATCATTCCTTTCGTCCTTTTTCTAGATATTTACAAAAAAAAAAATAATAAGAATTTCGTATAATGCTTAACATTCACTTTGCATGTAGAAACGTTAAGGAAAAAAAGTATAAGAATATTTTATGAATATATCCTGGAAGGTTGTGTGAAGGGTAAGACCGCAATAGTACTCGCGCTATATCCTTCCGAGTGTTGAAGATAGCGGGCGACTCTGTGCTGATACTCAGATGCTGCTATTCTAGACTATGTACATATATGTGAATATGTACGTGAATATGTATATAATGAAATAAAAGCTATACGCGAAACATGTTATGTAGATGATATAGAAAATGACTTATTGCAGAAATTATGCATTGAATATGCTTGAATACGAAATATGATGAGGGTGCGCGAGTTATTTTCGTTTCAATATCGAATATCTACGTAAATTACGCACGGTATATGTATGTTTGGGTGTTGGGCGTCTAAAGCTTTTGAAGGAGACGAAACTGAAGGATTTATGCTTGTTTCGAGCTCTATTGATTGTTATTGCAATTATGCTTGCCGTACTTGAATAAAGACGCTCTTGTGCACTACCTATAAACATAAGTGCAATTACTTTGAAAATTTCTTAAGGGTTTCTCCTTTTGGTTGGTTGTCTTTCCCGCAGTAATAAAATATTGAATGAAGAGATCTAGGTCAGAGGTGTTTGATATTGATCTATGGAGATCTACTTAAGTAAATAATCTTATACTGGTATCGTTTAAGCTTTGGCCGTTATTCAATTGTGAAAATTGTAAATTAGATTAGATCAGATTACACATTGCGGTTGGTCGGGTTTCCTCTTTTTTAGGCCTATAGCGATCTTCGGTAAATAGTTTTAAAGTTCCCCAAGTTCCCCTCGAAGCGGAAATTCACTTGGCTTCATAAATCGTGGACCAAAATAAAAGACCCAGCATGCGCTCTGGTCATTCCTCCTACTCATTTTGAACTCTGCGGAAATTGCTCTCTGAGAGTCCAATTCTATGAAAACGTTTGTTCATATGACAGTGTCCAGTATGGGTACTCACTTAGGTTTAGCCTGATGTTTAAAGGAAAATGAACAGAAATGAATAAAACTGAAACGGAAAAATATAATAAATGTTTTCTCTATGATAAATAGCTGCTGCTTATGTAATTTACGGTAAGGTTGAGAGCAGCCTTTGTAATTTAAACTGTTGATATTTTGAAAAAGTACGAAATGTTCACAATTTTCTCTTTTAGTCATGGCTAAGGGAGTACTATACGTGGTTCTAGGTTCAGGTTTAGGCTGTAGTTTCCAAGAACCACATTGCACTGGTGCCGTCGGGTTGGTTCCATTGTACTCCCCCTATTGATTATGAGATGGATGTTACTCCTCTAGTGTTAGCCAATTGGTACGGTTTGCGAACCGAAGCAGGCTCGAATGTTTGAAGCCTCTGAGGTCGCTTAGTTCTGAGAAGAATCTCGAGACTGACATAGACAATGTTCGATAGATTCTTCATCTTTCTCGCGACCACTGAAAACGTTGCCGCTCGCGATCCGCAGCCTGAATGTATGCAGCCATCCTGTCAAGAAAGAATCCACAATAGTTTGTTTGAAGCTATTCTTCAGCACTATTGGCGCTACATCGATTGACTTCCTAATGGAGTTAATACTTGCAGATTCTTGCCGGGCAAGTGTGTCTGCTGCGTCGTTTCCTAACAGGTGGCCGATATGCAAATTAGAAATACTTCGGTTATAGCCGCTAGGCCATTCAAATTGTGTTTAGAGATGGACACTAGTTTGGACGTGGTCCTGTAGGATTAGAGTGCCAGAAGTGCAGTCCTACTGTCCGAGAAAATGTAACAAAGCAAAAAAGACTGTTCTGCATATCTAAAATAATTTCAGTGCACTCGTTAATGGCTAATACTTCCGCTTGGAACACAGTCGCGTGCTCTGGAAGATGGAAAGAAATGTAGATATCGAGGTCGTGGGAATTGATCTCAGCACCCTGGTTAGTTTTAGATCCGTCCGTACAGAGATGAGGGCCTGCACAGGTCGTGAGTTCAAATCCCGGTCGACGCAATATATAATTCCAGCACATTGCCTGCTTGGATATACCTTGGTCACCTCAATCTATGAAAATGAAAAATTCGTAGAAAGAGGGTTGTGCGAAGGGCTAACAACCCTTCCACAATAAGTAATATAAAAATGTTAAGGAACCTGAATATCAGGAGGCCAAGGTTTGATTTGGGCTGTAGCGCCAGTAGAGTGTAGAGAAAACTTGAGAGCACCGCAACTTTTTTGATCTATTGTGCGTTTATTGCCCCTTAACACTACCATAACTCACTTGCATTGGCTAATCTAAGTATATTTAAGGGAGCCATGTTGGCTAGTTCATCAGTTGTAAGGAAACCTTTTCCCAGAAGATTTAATCTTTTCCTTGCTACTGCCTTGCAGTGATATAGGATATGCTCTGTCGTTTTTGAGTCTCTGAGACAGAGGTGGCAGATGTCAGTTTCAGCGAGGCCCATATTTTTGAAGTGGTTACTCCACAATATCCCGTCAATAGGCCGATTAGAGTACTAATGTCACTATTGCTGAATTTCAGAATATCCTTCACCTTGTTTTTTTGTGGCAGGATAAATTTCTTTGAGATTGATAAGCCAGAAAGTCTATTCCAGTAGATTCTATGCTCTTATTCAATCCACTCTCTAAGTATAAGGTTGAAGTGTGGTTTTGGTTTTCAACAGAATGGCTCAGGTCCAATAAAATTTGTTTCTGCGCCATTTTTTGCGTGGTGGTCTTCATTTTTCTCAATCCCCGTATGTCCTGGGACTCACATTAATGTTACTTTGTTGCTTTTTCCCAGGATGATTAGGTTTTTAAGGCAGTCCCAAACAAGTCTCGATCCGTGTTTATTGGATGCAAGAGCTTTTAGAACTTCCTGACTATCCGATAAGATATAAATAGATTTGTTGCGATGAGCTGTCCTAATATCCTTTTGGATACATAGCTCCATTGCTTGGCTTGGATTGTGGCTTCCTTAACAAGTTGAATTTTGTCGGCATAGTGTCTGACAGTGTTGAGGTTAGAACCTCAATTTTCGATTTTTTTAGAATTTGAAGGTGACCCTTAAAATCTTCCAATTTGTAATTGTTATCCCTCTGTATGCGTAGCACCCGTTCAATTGCCTCCTTTTTTACTTGGAGATGTATCGAAGGGATGCTTAGGAATATTTCCATTGCCGCAGTACGGCAGGTTTTCATTGCACCTATGATACAAGGCACGTTAGTCTTTGAATTTTTTGTAATGTAAGCCATGCTTGTTGTTGTAACATTTTAGTCCACCAGACTGTTGATATGTATGTGACTATTGGGAGAATGATTGTTCTTGAGCTGTAATCCCCATCTTCTGCCAAATAGGCTTTTGCAGGCCCAAAACGCCTTTAATGCTTTGGAGTGAATCCATTCTATATTTTTGTTCCAGCTGCATTTGTTATCAACTATCAGTCCTAAATATTTGAACTCATCTGAAAAGGGTATTGACATTCCATTTATAGAAGGAAGTGCTATGCAAGTTTGCTTTTTATTAATAAATGGAACTATTTCAATCTTACTCAGGTTGATGTTCAAGCTCTTAGACTGACACCAGTTCATTATCACTTCCAATGCAGCTTGCAGCCTTTCTGACAAAGTTACATCATATTTGCATGTAATGATAATAACAAGGTCATCGGCTTATCCTATTACCTCGTAGCTTTGTTCTGTTAGACTTTCTATTAGCTCATACCCTACGATTGACCAAAGAAGTGGAGATAATACTCCCCCCTGGAGACAGCCCCTATAGGTCTGCGCAGTCTTGTGCTATAACCTAGACCCGCGGTTGTCAATCGGCTCCTTAACATGGTATGTATCCATTATATCGTGGCCGACTCAAGTCCCTTTTTCCTAGCTGCGGCTATTATGGCGTCATGTGAAGTATTGTCGAAAGCTCCTTCAGTACCGACGAATGTATAAAGGGCAATTTCTTTGTAGTCTTTAGCCTTTTCTATTTGTCTAACTAGCCCGTGAAGGGCTGATTCTGTTGATTCGTCTTTTTGGTAAGCATGTTAATTCTTATGTTATCATTTATCTTTTCCAGAGTGAAGATTTTACCAGCATTTGACGATACACCCTTTCCTCTTCATTTTTGTTAATTAGTTTGCAGCCTGGGAAGTGTGTTGCCAGTAACACTTTAAGTTTTTCCTTGCTGTTTTTTTTAAGGATCCATTTGATCTGTCTAAAAGTCCGATGTCAGTCGGGGTGTCTTTTGCTAACACCTTTCGGAGTCTCGAGACCGTTACTCACAAAATCTTCTTCATAACTCTCTTTTTGACTTCTTTAGAAGTTTATTGTATTCAGTAAGGAGTTTTTGTATTCGTCCTAGTTACCAAAAGTTTTTTCTCTATTGTCCAATTTCCTAGTTTGTTTGCGTTTTACCGCTAGTTCCGCACCAAGGTGCTTGTTTTGCCTTTTTCTTGTGTTGGACGGGACATCTTTGTTCGTAGTCATAAATTACATTGTCAACGAGTTTGTTCGCAATATGATCAATGCAGTCTGGGCTGCATATTGATTCTTCTGCGCTACCTACTTCGTACTCAAGGATTGCATGATAAGGATCCCAGTCGGTTCGTTTTGAGTTTCTATATTGGCTTATGAAGTCTTTATCTCAAAACAGGTATGCCTTCGGTCTGAAAGTGATGCTTCTTTGGATACTTGCCAATTGCCACACTTGGTACTGTTGGAATGCTGCCTTTGATTATTATGTCAAGATTGTTAGTAGTAAGATAATCCAAAAGCGACTCACCTCTTTTGTTAATATTACTCCCAAATTGTGTGCTGTGCGTTAGTGTCGCAGCCCAGGATAACTGGTATGTGTGGATCTTACTATATGCCACTAGCTTCTTGACGCCTTAAGGTGGAGCATCTATCTCCTCGCCAGGAAAGTATGCTGGGGCGAATATCGCCTCTTCGACCCCTCCTGCTGGTGGAATTTTCATTAGGACCGCTACTAAATTTGTTCTAATGAAAATAGGAATATTTAGATATTTAATCTCAGATGACTCAAGAAGTGCAGCTCTTGGCCTGTCGTTTCTTTTATCATAAATCAACTAACCTATTTTTTGAGAAATTCCAATAATTTTACCCTGCACTTGGTTCTTGTAGGAGGGCAACATGGTATTCCTCCTTTACAAACCTCCACGTCAGCACGGCTATGGCCGCTGCTACACGGAGATTCGTCTGAATAACTTTTAGGTTATTCAGGCTTTTGGCCATCTTCGGTTGATTGCGGCTTGCCGCTTCTGACCACCTTGGCTTTATGGCACAGAGTCACACTCTAAATTTTGAAACAGACTCGGTGCCCCTTCTGTTTAAGCCAAATCGATTGACCATCGGTTCCTCCTACTGAGGATGGTAAGGTTGATGGTAGGTCCTTCGTCTAGTACCCAGCTATCTAACAGTTATAGAGCGGACTGCATAAGGTCACATAGAACTTTCTCAAGCATACGAGTTAGCATGATGACAAGATCGTTTTAATATCTTATTGTGGAATAGCCGTTTTGATTTAAAATGGAAAGACGTCCGTTCATGGTAAGGACCCACAGGAGAGGCGATATTATGCCGCCCTGTGGCGTTCCTTTGTGGATAAAGTATTTTCTTGTCTTTTCACTCATCCCTGCTACGTTTTTCCTTGAGCGAAGAAGCTTAGCTATGCATACAGTCAAAGGAGGTTCCATACTATAGCTGCGCAAGGATCAATGTTGACGTGGTTAAATGCGCCTTCCACGTCTAGAAAGGCACCGAGTGCAACTTCTTTATGATGGAAAGCTCTTTCCACGGCAGTTACCGTTACATTTAAGATGGTATCAGTGGACCTACCTTTTAAATGGAAATGTTGGTGTGGGTACCTTACCGAGAGGTTCAAATATACACGTAGGTAGCTACACAACAGTCTTTCCAGGCCTTTAAGAAGGAACGAAGATGGGTCGGAAAGCCTTCGGAATGTGATGGGAGGCTCTGCCTGGCTTAGGTATCGAAACCACCTTACCCTCTTACCATAGCTTCAGTATGTGGCAAAGATTGATGCATACTTGGCATATGTCAACCAAGTACTGATTTATCTGTTCATCCGCATTCTGGATCATAGCGGGATAAACCTCGTCCAGTCCTTGTGAGTTGTAAGGTTTGAAGGAACTGAACGCAATTCCTATGTTTCCTGGCACCACGACTGTATTACTAGTTCCTAGTTAACTAAAACACGATCGACACATGGACTTTGTGGCGAGGCCTCAAAGCATCCGGGGTAATGTATTTTCATTAAAAGTTCAAGAGACTCGCCGCTAGACTCCATCCAGGGACTATCACCTTTAGCCAGTAATCCAGGCATGTATACATAAGTTTTTGGGTAAGTCCTCTTTATCCTAGCGGTATCGTTGACGCTATCGATTTCTTCACAGAATCTTTTGAATTTCGTTTGACGGCTCTTAAGTGTTTTTATGCAGTGTAAGTGCTGGATGGTATTGGTCCCAGGAATTAGCTTTGCTAAAGCACGTTTTTTTCGGAATATTAAGATCGTTATTCCACCAGTTAGCGTTCTTACTACCCTTGGCAGACTTCTGAGAGCAGAAACTTTCGTAGGAGATTGTTAGTATATTTGATAGCATACCAACTCTTTCATCTGTTGAATCTGGTGTTTTTATTGGGTGAGAAACTATTGCCGGTAGTATGCGGTTTATTAGCTCCTTATATTCAACCCAATCCGTTCTTGCTGAATTCTTGTAAAAACAGGCTACTTTTTGTTGATTCCAGGCTTAGTATGTGACTTGTCTGCATTAGAAGACGAAATCATCGATGATATATCGATGTGCATGCATAGTTTCCAATAAGAAAATCAAATAACTTGACATAAAAACCCAATGATGGACACAACATCGCCGATGGAGTTAATGAATAGAAAAAGACCCAAATGATATCCTTGAAGAGCTCCCAAATTAACCTGAATAAGCATGATAAAAGTTTGCTAAGTTCAGTTTTTATCCCTTAGAAAATCGCTTCAATCTAATGTGTAATAGAAAAACAATCGGATATCGATCGAAGGCTCTCCACATCTTTCTCGAGCGTAGTAGACTCATTCTTTCGTTGAGTCGATTTCTAAATATCCAAGCCGTGATGGATTCGTAAATACAATTTATATTTTGTATTAGTCTTACTTCGTCCGTCCTATAGCACTAGTTTATCTGCTCGCTTTGAATTACTGCCATATCGAGATTTTCTAAGGATATATGCATATTCTAATCTGCTCCAAATGTGTCAACTCAATTCTTTCGCACCCATATCAATTTCCTATTTTATTCAGATGTTTCCATTTCCGCAACCTTTGCAATCTCTGCAATATCGAAATTTCGAACAGAATCCATTACGAAATCTCCGTTCGTTCTATTCGAAAATCTAATCAGGCATCTCTGTGTTGAGCTTCGTTGGAAAATCTTAAAATTTCAATATTGTTCTTTCTTGGTTGAATCAACAAACTCCAGTCTAATATCAATTTAAGCGTCACTCCAGCCGGCTAGGCCTCTGCCTACCGTCTTCTTCTACGTTGGAGCGGGACCAAGCAGGGGAAGGGTTTTGCAATATGTATTATAAATACAACGACTACTTCCATAGCGAATTCTAATGCGGTTCCACCCTCGTATTTTCACAACAATAAGAATCGACAGCGGAAAGAAGAAATTCACCTGCCAAACAAGCCTCACCTTTTTTTTTTTGAAGTTAAGACTGGAGATATGTATGATGCCAAGAAACAAATAAATCGATACTGGCAGCCAACACGACCTCCTTAACACTAAGGCGTGCGGTGAGACCAGAATAAGAAGTCACAAGACACTTATAAATTTTAAAGACGAATTCCTTGAGTAGCATGCCACTTGCTTGCCATATTCCACCCAAAAGAACAACAACATCACCGGTGGAAACATCACGAAATCGCGTGCTGTCAAAGAATTTTCCATAAGAGAGAGAGAGAGAGGATGCTTGCCATTGGGGAGAGGAGGACGAGGCGAAAGAAACGATTGGAAAGACGCCATCCGCCATGACACTATCCTTGGAATGCTGCACGGTGAGATTTGATTCAACTCGTAACATTAGGTCAGTGTTTCACACACGCTGCATTTATGGGACACAGAGCGGAATATAATTTTCACCAGCCTGGGCACTTCTTGTTAATTAGACAGACTGTGACGTGACCGGTGTGGTCTATCTTTAGATTGAAGAGTTTTACTTTTTGACAATTACGCGCGCACGGTGCGAAGGACAAAGCAAGTAACGACATTCACTTGGCTCACGCTAATTGTAACGATAAAGTTAGGCTATACGAGATGATTGCGATGAAATCAAGTGCTCGCTCCACCCGTACATATTTTCTGAAGTTATTAGCAGTACATGACGTCACAGTGGAAATTCAAGATATTCCCGGCCGTAGAGGCATTCGCCGGATGGTGCGTATTCTATTTTAGTCAGCACGAGTTGCCCGAACACGTCATGCTTCGGAAATTGTGTACTCTAGAAAGCGAAACAGAGGCGGTCACAATTGTTGCAATTTCTCAAGACGTTCTTCTTCTTGCTGTCCCCCAACTTCACTCTTCTACCTCCTCCCTGCCGAGAATCTATACTTCTTTTTAATTGCGTAGATTATCGGCTTTTAAATAGATGGGGCTGGCTGGACCATCAACATCGTATGCCGTCCATTCATATACGTGCGGTACAAAGTGCTTTCTACAGTTTTTCGAGGAAATTAAGGAAAATTGACCTTCGAATTATGTATGATAGATAAACAGCAGCGTTGAAATTAATCATAATTAGAAAATGGATATTTTTAGTTTTGATATTTTCGTAGCAATGATTTTTGGATGAAGTGGCCGAAAATATTTTTGCACCACATGCTGATTTAAAATTGGAATTGACAGCATGGCAGCATGGTTTGTCATCATGCATTCATTTTAATTTTCATGGAATTTAAGAAAATTATAATACACTTCCGAAATCTAGTATGCATTAATTAGCGAATACGAAATCCGTAAATCTGAGCCTGTTTGCATTCAACTCCTCTATTTGAAGTAAACCGGTTAAAACACCCCATACACTTTTATACTATACTGCGGAACATAACTACCTAGTCAAGCCATAAATATTGGTACACAACTAAACGCATTCATTACGAATGCAATATTGGGCGCATACATTTCGTCTTGACTGCGATTTGACAGTTGACATTTCTGCTTCATTGCCACGTAAAAAGTTTTTGGCATCAATTGTTCCGCTTGTCGAGTGACGCGGAAAAGTGTAAAGTGGAGGAATAAGTGCGCATAGTTCCGAACTGCATTTACTATGGAAGTAGCGATAGTAAATGCTGAGTACTCCGACATTTCTACGATGCTCGAGGGAGTCAATAGAAGCCGTAATGGTTTCATCTCCAATTAGTCGGAACGCATGTTTTTGGATTCGGTCGAGCAGCGCAAGGTGAGTTTTGGGAGTCCCAGCCCAAATATGCGAGTTGTACTCTAAGCGAGGTCGTATGTAGGCCTTGTAGATGGTAGCTAAGTCGTGAGGCGTAAAGTATTTTTTGCATTTACGAAGAATACTTAGGCGTTTGGAAGCGTCAAGGGCAACTTCGAAGATGTGTTGACTCCAATTGAGATGGTTATTGAGCTTTACGCCTAAAAGAATAAAATCTTCGGAAGAGCAGAGTTGTGCACCATTAAAGGCTACATTAGAAGACGACGCTGGAACATCACGTTTGAGGGATAGATGACAGGCCTGTGTCTTAGTGGCATTGAACTCTACTCTATTTTTCCTGCCCCATTCCAGGATTAAATCGAGATCTGAGTTCAGCGAACGGAATAACTCTCTGCGATTGGAAGCAATAGAATGCTTGTTTGATTCCGCAACAGAGTCAAAATCATAGGTGTTATCCAAGGTACTGTCATCCGCGAAACAGTGGATTGGATTGAGAGTAGAAGACAAGAGATCATTAATAAATACTAAGAACAGGGTCGGCGATAAGACAGAACCCTGAGGGACACCGGAATTGATTGGGAATGAAGAAGAAGTGACGCCATCGAATACTACTCGTATAGTGCGTTTAGACAAGAAACTCTCAATCCATTGAATGAGGGTAGCATCCAGGCCAATGACCGTGAGCTTAACAAGAAGGCGTTCATGCCAAACTCTGTCAAAAGCTTTCGCAATGTCAAGCGCAAGAACTTGACCTTCACCGTATTAATGCAAGCAAGAGTTCCAGCGTTCCGTTAGATAAACCAAGAGATCTTCCAGAGCGGAAACCATATTGGCGGTCGTGAATAAGCTGTTTATCCTCGAGATATTTAACGATTTTGCGATTGACAGCAGTTTCCATCACTTTCGAGAGCACTGAAGTAATGGCTATTGGGCGGTAGTTGGCGGGGTTTGCTTTGCTTCCTTTCTTGGGAATTGGCTGAACATTCGCAACTTTCCACAATTGTGGAAAGCACCCAGAAGATTAGGATAGATGAAAAAGGTTACGAAGAGGTTTAGCCGGAGAAGAGGAGCACATTTTAAGGGTAATGGCGGGAATGCCATCAGGGCCAGCGGACTTGTGAATATTGAGCTGTTGCAGAATCCTGAAAATGAGACGTGTGCGAAAATGTAGCAAGTGTTAGAAGAACCTGCAAAAAGTAGAATTGTGGAAGATATAGAGCAAAGCAACTTTGATAATGATAGCCAGTTCGGTCTTGGAGAAGGTCAAAGTACACTTGACGTCATATCTTCCTTAAGTAATAAAATAACAACCGCACTAGATAAAGGAAACAAGGCTTGTGCAAGAAAAAATTATAGAAAAGTTGATTAAAATGGAAATAAAAGCAGTATGAAGAAATTTGTTTGCGAGCCACCTGGAGCGAAGAGACCAGAGAGTTCAAATTGGAAATACAATAAGTGATACTTTGGGTTCTGAATACGGAGTACCACAAGAAACAGTATTAGGACCAATATTATTCCCAATTTATGTCAATGACTTATAAGAGGTACAAGTAAAGGGAATAATGATCTCGTATGCTTATGATACAGTACTTTTCATTGAAGAAAATACCTGGGAAGGCATTAACCTAAAGGCTAACTATAGTTTGTTGTTAATAAAGGATTGATTAGATAATAACATTCTTATTCCATAATGCCACTAAATCCAATTTCATTGCAATTGCATTAAAATAAAATGGACTCCCTGTTCCATATGATATACGGCTTCATTCCTCTGAGTGGACTTCAAATTGTCAATGTCCTAAATTATCAAGGGTTTCACACGTGAAATACTTTCGTATCATTCTAGACCAAAACATGAAATGGGATATTCAAGTAGATAGTGTAACTAAATATTTAAAAAAGCTTATTCCTGTATGTCCTTCGAACATAAAACCGCAGTATTGTAAGTGCAGATATTACAGCTTAAGTACAGAATGATAAGCTGTTTAATGGTGAAACAGCATTAAAATCATTCAGTAGTTTTTATGTGATGCTATTATAAGCAAATAGGTAAACAGGAAGTCTGAGAAGCAAACAAAAAAATAAAAACATGTTAGCAATGTGTAAACTTTTTGTCCCAAACGATTTTATAATTAGTATAACTTATCAATGGACTAGATTACTAGAATTTCAAATTGACGCCTGCCGAGCAGGATTCACATAGTAAATATCATAGTCAACGTTAAATTGCTTCCGTGTGCAGTGTGCTTAGAGCCATTATACTACAGTAGTTCGGTACAACTTGCTTAATTGACATTCAAACCAATTTACCTTATTTTTCCGCAAATATGTCGCAAGTCGCAGTTTTATAGCCCATTACTTCGTCTAGCTTGCATAACAACTCTTTTCTAAAGTGGCACATGTAAATTTTACAGCGCAGCGAATTCATTCATCACTAACAAGGTACGCCTGCCTTTGGCGTTCCGAGAGCATCACCTATGCAGATATTCATCCTTCCACACGACAAGGAGTTCTGCACGCGTGCCTTTGTGATAAAAAGCTTCCGACTGCTTATACGTAATTGCAAGTTACGATGACAAAATAAATGACATAATGACTCGCTAGTTAATTAGTCGTAATCTATGGACTTCATAAATTCATTCAGAGAAATTCCTCTGATTAATTATTTACTCGAAATATTGTTAGAATTAATAATCCAATTATTATTTTGTTACATACCATAGGATGATATGATATGATATCTAATAGAGTAATAGACCAGCATTTCTTCATCTCCAATGCCACCATAGTCAAAATCGGGTCTTCCCTTCCTTCTTTCCAGTTTCCTTAACATTCATTTGTTATTGTGAATGAGTGACAAGCCCTCAATTAATTAATTGCCTGTTATAGGGTAAAGGAAATTAGCCCAGCCGGTATTACGAAATACATAGTTTCATTTCTTGCAGTTCAATTGAATAAAATTTTCCTGTTAAGACCCCCTCTATAGGCGCAAAGGATAGAAATAGTTCTCTTCCACAAGGCGCGATTCTAAGCATCGGCCTTCAGTAGTCGCCAGGACTTGTTTATCCCTCTTGCCTCCTGCTCATCTGCTCGCTTTCATGAGCTACATGTTCAACCAGCTCGACGTCTTCCTTGAGGATTATAATCCAGAGCTTGTTTGGCGATGTTTTGCTCTGGTTTCCTCAAAGTGTGACCGATCCACTGCCCCCTTCGCCTTCGAGTCTCACTGCCTATTTTAGTCTGTCCAATAGAACTTCAAAGTTTGTAGTTGAAGATCACTTTTGGCTAAAATATCCGTAAAATGCGTCGAAAACATTGGCTCACGAAAGTTTGCAGTTTCTTGGTAAGTCGTTGAAGGACAAGCATACAACAATACACAGCTTCGTGCGAAAGGGGAAAGTATACCGAGCATTTCTCATGGTCTTATTTCCTATACTTAGTGGCAATCAAAAATTCGGTTCATACTATACCATACTTTAACTTAAGTTTGTTCCGAACATTGCATGGCCTGCCAGAGCACACCAAATTACTTCTTTACAAGCCAATTTTCTTGCATGTGACTTTGTGGTAAGTGCATGACGCCATTTAACTTGAACCTGTTGAGTATTGTACTTCCTTTTTCTATTTTAATATTTTCAGTACTTAATGTAAAAGGAGAAAGTGTTAAATAATGTTGAAAAAGACGTAAACAATAGCTCATTTAATGAGTCGCGCATGGAATCGTGCGCTTATCGTGATTGCAAACCATTAAAAAGGAATTTGTTCGGAGTAAGGTGGAAAAAAAAAGTCTAAAACGAACTGCCACTGTTGCACTAATGGATGGGATTGTAATAGCTGCCAATTATGGGAGTGTTGTAAATTACCGAAAGTGGCTCGTAATGTTGCTGCTTCTGTTTTTTGTTCTCTCTGGGTTTAGTATTGAGTGCAGATAAGTTCCTTATTCTTCTTCTTAGTATAAATGCTTCGCTTTAATATCATGAAATAGAATTTCTTTACTGATATCTTTTTATAGCAAAACATTTTAGGGCTTCAGTGTGCACAGGCGATTACACATTACATTATTATATTGATTCTTGGCTTCAGAAGTCGTAGCACACTTGACTGGATTTAGTGTCTTAGCGCTTTCTACCAGTAATCTGGGATTAGTTTTTGAATAATCTTGTTATTTTAATAGCACTATATAGGATAAGACAATTTTTTTAATTGATCAATTATATTGAATAGGCAGAAGAGAAACGCTTGGGAGTAATCATGCTTTCAGCTGTTAGAAATTGTTCTGGATCTGATTTTTTGGTCGGTAAGAGGAAAACAAGTAACTGGCACGATTAGTAGTTAAGGATATGTTAGAGGGGGCGGCCTTAGCCCACATAGACTCCTTGGTATCCATAGTGACACCACATGAAGATAAGGAAAATCTAGTGTGCCCGTACATAAAGCGCTGTAGCAAGTTCCTTTTTAAGCCTTGTACCGCTCAATACTTACTTGAAGTCGGAGAAGAACGTTGCTCCGCGGGTTTTTCTAACAATAGCCTGCTAGTTACAACACGTGCTGCACCTTCTCGCTCTATCCTGGCTGTTAGCAATTGCTGCAGAGATCATGCTTTACCAAAACCAATCTATAAGCAAGTAATGAAATGGCCGGTTACAATACCTACCAATGTCATACATTGCTTTTCGGGTAATGGTAACAATAGTTTTGTCTTCTTCACGTTACTAGCATTGCACATTGATTTCGTAGTTTTACAGGTTGTGGTTCTTTTCCACTTGGTTTCGGCTAGATTTATTAGCTGCGCATCTACAGAGTCTTTGTGGTACATTTTCTGCGGATTCTAGGCCAAGATATGCACCTCTTTTTGCAAACTCGTCCTCTACTTTATTAACTGTTCTGCCTCTGTGGCCCGGAAGCTGGCAAGGTTCGACCCTTTTTTTTGGCACAGAGATTCTATAGCGCGTGTTGCCAGTTGATTTTTGTCTTAGATAGCCTGACTATCTGTATTGCCAGAATTTCCAGTCTGAAAATTGCTGTAGTCATTCGGCAAGAGCCCGTCAGAAGGTCAGTTGAGTACACTGCTGCATCCACTCCTCCTTCCATTTTAGATCCGTCAGTGAATAGATTTATTGTTCCTGTAGGCTTCCCGGTTCTTCTTCCTAGTCCTCCCTCTTCAGAATGCTTCATGTCAACTTTGCAACCATAGAATCCATGGTTATTGGAGCTAAGCTTATGTTACTATGTTCGTATGGGTGTGTTACTTGGCCTCCTTGAGTCTAAGAGCAAAGTTGGATGCCATGCTTCTTGCGAACAGGTCGATTAGCAGCAAAGAGAGTAAAAAGTTCAACGAATCTGAGGGAATTTTCATAAGATTTCCAGACTTGCATGTCTTTGTGTTTCCTTCAATCTGTGTCGGATACCATGCCAGTATGCCATGTAGCAAAATTGGCCTTACTATAGCTGTGTAATTCCAGTACGTTATCAGTCTCCACAAGCGATGCTGTCCTTAGTTGATCGCCGTACTATCCGCCGTACTTTACTATCTAAGATTAATTCTAGCTCGTTGGTCAGAGTCATTTCATTGTTTCCTATTTTCGGCACTAGTTCAGTTTCTTAAGTTAAGCCCGGTGCCTCGTATAGTTTTTTGAGAGCTCTTTCTGTGAGTTCGGTAATTGTGCTGGTGTACTTACCTGATACTGTTTTACGTAATCAGCATAAGCCACTACATTTATCTCAAAACTTCTCAGGGCCTTGATTAAGTCGTTTATATTCAGTACCCACAAAAGTCAAGATAATACTTCTCCTTGTTGCGTGCCTTTACTGATGCATTTGCAGGATAGTGCCCCATTCTGACCATATTTATCTATTTCCAAGCAATGTGATCGTTTCATTTACTCGAGCAAAGCGGAGAGCCTCCACAAAAGCTTTTGTCGTTACATTGTTGAAAGCTCCCTCTATGTCTAGGAAAGAACTTAGAGTGTACTCCTTGCACTGTAGGGTGTTTTCAATGCCTAGAACCATCTCATGAACGACTGTATCTATTACTTTTTTATGTACGCGTGCTGAGCTTGGTAGAGATGTTCTTGGTCTATGGTATCTCTGATCTAGCGCTTCTAGCATCCTTTTTAGTGTTTTGAAAGACACAAGACTACAGGTTGGTAGTCCCTTAGTAGTTTTAACGTAGCTACTCTTACCTGCTTTTGGTATGAATACCACTCGCGCTTCCCTCTATATTTGTGGTACGTGGAATAGTCTGAGGCATCCCTTGAAAATCGTATTATTCCTTCCAGTCCCGGGAAAGTGGGTACTTAAGAACGCCTTTGGTGTTCCCTTGCTCTACTTTGTCCAGCTCCCACCCCCTGTTCCTGAGTAATTCTGCCGGAGCACGGATCTTGGATGTAAGTTTTCTAAGTCTAGAAGCTTCTAAAGTGTGATCAATTTGGATGCAGAGTTCTATCCAGCTTTCTCATTTGGCTTTTCTCAGTTCTATTTTAAAGACCTTCAAGGAACTTTTATGTTCAGCCCATGCTTCGGTTTGCCTTGCCGAGTGAGCTTTGCGGTGTTAAACTGCGCATGAACATGTTTCGCCAACCGTCCTGTTTTACCATGGTAGTTGAGACCTCTTTGGCGGGTTTTTTAAAGGACAAGCCTTTCACAGTCATGTTTTAGAGTGTTTGCTAGAAAGGTTGAAGTGTATTCCTAATAAAGTTCAATTCTCTAGTTTGCTTTTGACTATATTCAAGTGCAGATTCTAGTCCGCTTTTGCCGGATTTCTGTACGCTTGTACAATTTCATTTGGAGTAAACGCCATATAGAACCCAATATATCTGCGGTGGGAGAACGATGGTTTGTCACGGAACTTTTAATTTTACAAACTATATCCGTCCGACTCCATACGAAGTGTTTCGCTAGTAGGGCCATTACCATTACAGGTTGGCACGTTACCGGGGCTACCGATTAGTAGGTTAGTATTTAGTATGAAGAGAAGAAGAAATCCATCTCTTTCGTTGATGTCCTTACCTCCCAATATTATTTAGTGAGAGTTTGCTTCTCCGCTAATTGAGCTTTGTACGTGCGGCCTTCTTCGGTATTGTCCGCAGCTCCTCTGTTGGATATGATATGTCATTGCCCAATATATCGATGCGGTAAACAGTTGCGGCTGTTGATTTTCGTCCTCAATCAGTGCCAACTTTAAGTCATTTGTGGTTTACTTTAACTTTAGGAAGACATTAATGTTCTTTTTGGTCATAATTGATACACTTTTCTTTCCTTCGCCTTCAGAAACAAGTGGCTTGTAGTTCTGTGAGGTAAGGCCGTTGGCTCTTGTATCAGTGCCACATCGTATCAGTGCCACATCAGAAGAAGTTCAGCCTCAATCCTTCCTCAGCGGATATCAGGGTTTCTATCCTCACATCCCTTTCCACTTCGTTGGCTTCGAGAGTATTTTTGTTACCGTCCTTGGGGTCGCGCTTTTTAAGGCGTACATTAACACTTCCAATTTCCGAGACCATTTCGCATAGGGCAGGTAGGGTATGTCCACAGCATACTGGCCATACGTTTCATTCCTTCCCCCTTCCGAAACAAGTTGCTTGTAGTTTTGTGACGAAAGGCCGTTGGCTCTTGTATCAGTGCCATATCGTATCAGTGCCACATCAGGTGGTGCAGTGGTGCAGTCGTAGCGTCTGGATCTGCTATTTCACTTCTTCTGCTCTCTTCTTTCATGTCGATAAAAATATTTTCAGCAGCGGAAGTCAGGGTTTTTATCCTCAGATCTTTTTCGACTTCGTTGATCTCGAGATTCTTATTGATACCGTCCTTAGGGTTTCGCTTTTTAGGCGTGGATAAGCACTTCCAATTCTTTATGCAATTTTTCCGAAACGCGGGTGGGGTATATCCACGGCTTTGTGGTTTACATGACCACCGTTCGTATCCAGACGGTTCGCCGACCGTAATGACTCTCATTTCGGTCGTGGGAATGTCGAGATTCAGAGCGGTTTCTGCAGGCATCACCCGAGGCAGAAATGCCTTGGCCTTTAGTATTGAATGAATGCTCACTCTGTCCATTGTTTCCTATTTCGTCTCCACGTCACGCATTACCTAGTGTGCTGATAGTCTCCTATACCAGTTTAGGGTGAATTGGCCATGGCACTTTACTATTTGCACCTCGTTGAACCACCTCGCTCCATCAAACTAGGGTATGGGTTGATCCATGTTGGACTCCAAGTGCTTCATTATTTCGTCCAATAGCTTAATCACCACTATTTTGCACTTTCCCAGGTTTGTCCTTCCGAGTGGTTCACTTTGGTCGATAAGAGCTACATTGAGATGTTTTTAGAATTTCACTAGAAACATCTCAATATATGGCATCGACCCATTCTGAGTTCCTGACGTTTTTGCCTTAATCGTTGGATTAATATGGCTAGGCTTGGCTTTTTTAGACAATGATCGGGGTTGATTATCCTTCTCCGCAGTAACCGCTGCTCTTCTTTCTTGGTTAGGTTTTAGGCACTTTCCTTTCAAAATTCAGTTTGGAAATGTCCATAGAGCTTTTTGGGAGTTAGCGTTTGTGTATGAAGTCTGTAGTTGTACCCTCGTGACGACCTGCCTCCCTCTGTTATCTGGATATGCTAGCAGTATTTTTTTTTTATAGTACCGAACATAACTTAGGGGGTCACCCCATAATGCTTTGCACAGTTATGTCAGTGTAGGTATTGGAAAAAAAGAAGAAAAATAATTGAAAAGTTAATAAAAACAGGCTAACAAAAAAATGGAGAGAGACGAAAGTGACGGTGGGACTGTTAATTCGTTGCCGCTGGCGAAACAGGCGGTTTTGATACCCTCCCGATGTGATTTTGGGGCCCAGCCCAAACATGTGAGTTGTACTCAAGACGTGGTCGGATATAAGCTTTATAGATGCAAGCTAGTTCGGAGGCAGAAAAGTATTTCTTACACTTTCGCAGAATACCTATACGTTTCGAAGCATCAAGAACAACTTTGTAGATGTGTTGGCTTCAATCAAGGCGATTGTTAAATTTTACGGTTAGTAACGTGAAGTCTACAGAAGGTGAAATCTTTACGCCATTTAAGGACATATTAGCGGCCGACGTCGGAACGTTCTGTTTAAGAGATAGATGACAGAGCTTAAGGCATTAAGCTCTACTCTGTTTTTCCTGCCCCATTCCAGGATTAAACTGAGGTCAGCGTTCAATGACTGTATTGACTTATTACGGCATGAGGCCACTGATGTTGGACGTGCTTCCACAGGGGAGGCAAATTGGAACGTGTTGTCCAAAGTGCTGTTGTAGCGAGTGGGTGGCTACTGTGGTGTTTTGCGTTTCGTCCCAGGCCTGCTTACGACGGACTCGTCAGTAAGGCTTGTGTAAGCAGGCCCTGCCTTAGACGCTAAGGGAATACCGTGCAGGTAGTGAGACTTGAACCCGGGGATTTTTGAGTTGCAAAGCGGCCGTGCTGGCCTCTGAGCTATCTGGACCCCACGGCTTAGTCGGTTAGTATAAGTATAAGCCGCCACTCTGTCATCTGCGAAACAATGAATAGGATTGAGATTAGATGACAGAAGGTCGTTTATAAAGACTAAAAAGAGGGTAGGAGATAAAACTGAGCCCTGAAGGACGCCAAAATCAATGGAAAAGGGTGCGGAAGTTGCTCCATTTAGCACGACTCTAATAGAGTGCTCGGAGAGAAAACTTTCAATCTATTTAATAAAAGCTAAGTTAAAACCATAGGCCTTCAGCTTGGCTAAGAGACATTTATGCCAAACTCTGTCGAACGCTGTAGCAATGTCAAGAGCAAGTACATGACTTTCTCCGAATTTGTGGATGCAGGAGCTCCAACGTTCGGTTAAATAGATAAGGAGATCGTCATTTGAATGTCCCGAGCGAAATCCATATTGGCGATCATGTATAAGATTTTTATCCACAAGGATGTTGAAAGTCGAAATAAAAAGAGGAATGTCGATACAAGGCGTAATATTCGGTATATGTATCGAGCAATGGAAAACAAAAACGTGCATGAGATAACAAAACTTAAATCGTTATTCGAATTTAAGAGAAAGTCACAGTGGAACGTGGACATTTACTGTGAGAATCGACCTGCAGAATTCGAAACACTAAAGAATTGTGTACTCTCTTCGAGAATCCATAAGTCGCAGTTCTTATTAAATTCAAGAAGGCGGTCTTATGGAGCGAATGGATGACAGAAGAGCTCCTAAGCGGTTAATTAAGGGAAACATCAATGGACAGAGACCTGTAGGAAAGTCCACGCTGGGAGTATTCCATTGATGCGCACAGAAAATCACTACTAAGGTTTTTAAACTGAAGGACGTAGCCACTGAACTCTGGCGAAGCTTATCAGGAGGCCAAGGCGGGATTAGAGCTGTAGCGCTATCGTAAGTTAGCAAGTTTAGTAATGTCCATTAAAGCAATCCTCAAGCAAAATAGTGAACCAGGAATTTGAGAAGTAGAAACAAACAAAGCTTAGTGTAAGTTTATCACAAATTAACTCATTTTAAAAAACTTGTGCAAAAGTGTTCTTGCAATCACCCTGTGATACCTCAGCATCTTTCAGAAACTTCATTAACATTTGAATAAACAGGCGTGTCTGTTGAATCTCATTAATTTGCATGGTTCAATTTACAAGTACATAACTAGAGATATTTAACAAAACAGTATTCCACGTCTGAGATAAGACGTCTAATTCCATTGCAAATTACTTCCGTGCTCAAATCGTTTCAATATTTCACGGAAGCAATTAAGGTCACATCTAGGATAGTAATTTATAATAGCTGTTACCTTGCTTTAAAATTACTATGACTGTAACTTAAATGTTGTAATTCATTCCCAAGTTTTCAGTCGGCCAGGAGGAAATTTACTTGAGAAAATTCGCAACACGATACAATGAAGTTTTACAAATTGAGTATGAGTATGGCTCAGATTGAACAAGGACTAAAATTCGATTAAAGTACAATCGTTCAATATTTGTAACAATCGGAGTGCAATCGACCTCAAAGGAACAATTAAAATTTGCTATGAATAAACGTTGAAAAACCGCTTGATGATATCAATCGAATCCCACAATAGGTGATTCCTCTCGGTAGCCAAAACTCCAAAGCTGAAATAACATTTCGATCGGTTTTCCAAAAGTAATTTTCCATCAGGTACTTCGCGTAATTGCCAAACTTTCCAATTACCGCATTTCAACTTGGATAGATGTCAAGAATTCCACGGTTCAATATCTTTCAATTATTTTTTCCTTTTTGTTTCAATCGTCGAGTTCCTTCGAAATCAACATTCTTACATTAAATAGTGTAGAAAAACGAGAACTTTTACATTTCTTTTAACAGTTTCAAAGCCAAGAAATTCTATTTGTTTTGACTTAAAAAATCACGAAAAAAATCACAGGAAAGTTCCAAGAAAATGCCAGTTTACACTCTGACAAGAAGACGAAAATCTTAGAATTCGACCAAATTACCGAAAAGTCTGCTGACTGGACATTTCATTCGTATCGATTGGCAGTCGTGCAGGAATTAAGGACATCTTACTTCTCATGTCGGCGGCGAGAACTACTATTTCTTATGCTTGCACGATACTATCGTGATGGGACTGATTCATCCGTTCAACTTACACCTATTCAGCTCCTTTATAGTAAATCGTGTGTCCTTACGGCTTCTTTCTTCGTGTATAATCGGAGTAAAGCTAGCCAATAAAAAACAAAACAAGAAAGCTGATCAGGACTTCTATTGTCCTACTAGACTAAAGGGACAGAACGTGATAGCTGCGAGAGTCATCGACTCCATTAGCATGATTGGTATCAGGGAGGACGATTCGTAAATTTTTAATGGCAGACATACGATCGATAAATAACTTCTCCTTTTGTCGTTATTTTCCTTTTTCTTAATTTCATTTCCAAGTCTTGATTAATTCGTAATGACATTATGAAATAGTTACTTAGTTGTTTGTTCTTGTAAATATTTTTAATAGGCCGTACAAATGTGTTTACACGTTAAAATTCCCAATGTCTGAAAATAAGGTGTCCATAGTGAAATTTACGTATTACGGAGATATTGCGCCATAATCGCACGTTTACGAAGCAACAATTATTAAGTCGTATAACTATCTACATTATGAAGTTCAAGTTTCAAGTGCGATCTTCTGGAATTTCTTTCATTCGACCAGCTGTCTTCAGTAGCTTTAAATTATATGCGATCATTAAAAGATTTTTAATGGAAAATAATTAAAACGATGGGTCCTCACGATTTTCATTGTGTTTATTCTTAGCGACCCATATGTGAAGTGTCTGGATTTGTTTTTGTTGAATTTTATTTGTAATATAATTTATCCGTTAATTCGATCTTAAAATGTAAATATGCCTGGAACGCTGGCATAAATTTGAATTTTTCTTAAAGACTTTTTTTTTTTTTAAAAAAAGCTGGTGGGTGTTCTATTTGGCAATTGTATCTTTATTTACGTCCTTTGAACAGTTTTATTCAGGCATGGAAAATTAGAAGAAAATTAACTTAATGTTAAAAATATTAATTCTGTATGTTAATAACTAGCAGGGATTGGGTATCCTTTTGTTAATTTGCAATTTGTCTTTTCCATTTTTTGTAATCCATCCATGCACCATGCACATGAAGACGAGAACTGTTTCTGTCCTATGCCCCTATCAAATCAGCCGGAGTAGATAAAGTATTCCCCGCATTACTGCAGAAGGAGTTCGAGATCCTAATGCCAATAATGATAAGGATCTTTACAGTTTTATATGGGGATACATCCCAAAAATCTGGAGGAAAGCGAGGTTGGTATTTGTATCGAAGACAAAGAATCGTCCCATTGATCAGCCTAAGTATATCGCCCTATAAGCTTACCTCCTTCTTCGTCAAAACGATAGAGAAGTTAGTGGACATTAGTAGTGGGTATATGCGGGTTCTGGACCGGAAGTCCATATGGCAATACTTATTAGTGGAGATCCAAACCGGAAGTCCATATGGCAATACTTATTAGTGGGGATCCAAACCGGAGGTGGCTTATGGCAATACTTATTAGTGGGGATCCAAACCGGTAGTTGGACTTCGAGAAGGCTTTCGCTGTTTCTTCAGAGATGGCAGTAGCAGTATCCCTAACTGACTTTTTTTTGAAATGCCAAGATTGATAAGAGTTGTACGAATTATGATTCATATATGATGAAATTGATATTTACATTGATAGGAATGAACACGTGGGTTACATTTTTAGTTGGATTTTAAGAATGCTTTCGTTGTTTATATTGTGAAATAGGTTGTGCTCAGCATTTTAGTTTTATGAATTTGGTTTCATATATGATGAAAATTGATAGATTGTGTGTATGGAGATTGTTATTGTTATTAATAGTGTTTAGTTTTACGAATTAGGTTTCATATATGATGAAAATTGATAGATTGTGTGTATGGAGATTGTTATTGTTATTAATAGCGTGATATTATTTGATGACGTCATCATCGATTAGGAATAATTCTTTCGAATTGTTTATTGTTTAGAGTATTCATATGATATGTTGTTTACATTTTTTTTGTATGGAATTTTTATTATTTTATGACGTCATCATCGATTAGGAGTAATTGTTAGAATTGTTTATGGTGTAGAGTATTCATATGATAGGTTGTTTACATTTTTTGTGTATGGAATTTTTTTTGGCTTACGAGTGAGATTAGTCTGAAAATTTCACCTCAATTCGCCAACATATATGATCATTTTTTTTTGATGAACGAGTTCAAGGTCTAAGATTTGTATGAAAATAACTTGTATTTGTGGTAGATGAAGCACTTGTATGGTTACATGGATATAACGCTGTTATGCAATAGGGGTAAGCTTTGTATGGGATGTTGGTTAGTGATGATGTACTGACGTTCCATGACGTCATCAATTAGGGTTGCCATAAGGTCATCGATTATAGTTTCATGACGTCATCATCAATTGGGGTTGCCATAATGTCAAAAAAAAAAATAAAAAAAAATAAAAAAATAAAAAAAAATTTAAAAAAAATTTAAAAAAAAAAATTAAAAAAAATTAAAAAAAAAATCAATAAAAAAATAAAAAAAAAAAAAATCATAAATTTACAGATTCGCATGACAATGTTAATGTATTTATGTATATTTATATAATAGTATACAAAATGAAGTTGATCAATCAACATGCGAAACTGAGTATAGAAAATTTTGATTTTGGAAATATTCATCAAGGAACGAGAATAAAACATAGCGTACTTTTACCAAATGATATCAGAGCGATAATTGTCGGACCATCGAATTCAGGCAAAACCAATATAATGCTGAGCCTACTCTTGCACCCGAACGGGTTGAAATTCGAAAATATATATCTGTATTCAAAGTCGTTGTATCAACCAAAATATGAATATTTAAAGCGTATTGTATCACCCATCAAGGGACTCGGCTACCACACATTCACAGAAAATAATGATGTCATAGATCCAAGCGATGCTAAAAAAAATTCAGTTTTCATATTTGATGACGTTGCTTGTGAAAAGCAGAATAACATGAGATCGTATTTTTGCATGGGGCGACACAAAAGCATTGACAGCTTCTACTTGTGTCAAACGTACACACATATACCCAAACACTTGATTCGAGATAATGCAAATTTTTTAATACTATTTAAACAGGATGATCAGAATTTAAAACATGTATACAGTGATCATGTGAATACAGACTTGACGTTCGATAAATTTAAAAATATGGCTGCTGAGTGTTGGAAGGAAAAGTATGGATTTTTGGTTATTAGTAAAGATTGTCCAATTGATGCTGGGCGCTATAGAAAAGGTTTCGATGCGTTCATTAAAACATAAAACAGTAATGATGTAAAACTGCCGCACAGTTCAGACGTGTTTTCGCGTAGCTCCACAAATTAATAAATTTTTAATTCTTTATCAATCAATAAATCATAACTCGGTCAAGTTGTGTTTACATTTTTCGTTGTATAAGTGCTTACTGTGCCGATTTCGTCGTCGTGCAGTTATTTATTTTTTTTTTTGTGTTTTTAAATTTGCATAACCTTGAGCTATTAATTTAACAAGTTTTGTGTACCTGAATTAAATTTAATCTTAATCAACGTTCAATTTTTTTTATATTGGTCAATCAATATCTGCATCGTTAACAACAGGAATCTATTGTTTTTCATTCATAGTGACAATTATACAGTATTTGATATGTCTTCTTCATTGAAATCGTCGACCAACACGCTGTGTGGCGTCTGTGCTAAAGCTGTTAGAAATGAGAACAGTTTTAAGTGTGATGGAATTTGTGAGCGAATTTTTCATGCTGATTGTGTCACATCCAATTCAAGTAGTTTTACATGTGCCGAATGTTGTGCAATTAAGCCGTGTCACATTTTGAAACTTCTAAATCTAACTTCGTCTCAATTTAATTCAAACAATAGTGCGTTAGACGATTTAAAAAGTGCTTGCACATTTATCGCGAACAAAGTTAATATTCTCGTGGATAACATATCGAACTTAAGTGACTGTATCGACGAGTTTCGCGAATATGGGTCGCAACTCGATAAGCTTCACTCATGTTGCAATTTAATACAACACGATGCAACAAAATTAACCAAAAAATGGACACAAGCAGATTTAAAATTAACAACAATCCTGGATAGTTTATCTGACAACGCCTCGGCCTACGGATTGCCTACAACGGACATCGTTCCTTCTTCGGAGGTCAATGCTGTTACAAGCAAACTTGACAATATCCAAGATGGTATCAAGTCAGTTAAATTACTTGTTGCTGAAGTGGATAAATCTCTTGTAACAGTTTCTAATCGTTTGGATCATGCTTCCGGATCTGAAATCAAACGATCTAACGATTTAACGTCGAATCTTGTTGAATTTGAACGCGAACTAGCCGTCACTCGCTTTGTTTGCAGGGACGAATCACGGAAACCCTCTATATTGCAGCCTCCGCAAGAAAATTTGCATATTCATACTGTTTCGGTATCACCTAAGCAAACATTCTCGCTGCCAAAGGTACATTTACCGGGAGAAGATCATATTGCACCAAAAAATTCACTGGTAAAATTTAACACAACGTGGTCGCAAACTGATTGGGATGCCAGAATAAAGAAGCTTAATAGTATGAATAAGCAAGAATCAAGTAACTCGCAGACACTTTCATACTTTGTTACGAAAGCTCCTCCAAACGTAGATGAATTATGGCTATGCAAAACCCTTGCGGAACAGTTTTCGATAAAAGGCTGTACGTGCAAAATTTTACCAATACGCCGACTTAGTGGGATTACGCCGAGATATACCAATTTTAAATTGCAGATGCCTGAGCAATACGACTGGCTCTTTTTTAACCTAAAATCGGATGTCTTCAAATGGAATGACATGGAGATCCGACACTGGAAGGCAAATTCAAAACTTAGTAATTATGGCAAGATTAAAATGATAAATAATAATAATAAGAGTAACAATAAAAATAACAATAAAAATATCAATAAAAATGTAAGTAAAAATTTAAGTAAAAATGTAAAATCTCAAGTCAATCTCACTAATAGCAAGAGCAATAACATAATTCAAAAATCGTTTGTGGCAACCAACAGCGCTAACAAAAAAAATAAAATCACCGATCGTAGTAAGACATCTCTTTCAAATCCATCCATAAAATCTGCCAACATAAAAAATAAAGTCCCCCATAGTAGTGGGACATCTCTTCCCATTGCAAGTCCATCCGTTGACACTTATGATAACTTCGTGCGTGGAGAAATAATTTACCCGTACCGCAATACTTCAAACAGAACTCCGTCTCTCGTTAACATCACCGAAAGCAATAAGCCCCCGAGCGAAACTCCAGATGTTACCATCAGTAGTCCTAATAGTACTTCATTCCTTGACCCTCTACTTCCGCCAGTTGTGAAGCTTACTATAAACTCAGAGGGATCTGCCGAAAATAGATATTTACTGTCGCGGTTAAGAGAACACCGAATTTTTGACAATGTGCGGCTATATCTCGCTTACCTACATAACAAATCTGACACGACCTGCGTAAATGGCAAAACTAGGACTAGTACTATTCTGTCTATTCAACAAGAAGGACTTCCAACTGACATTACGAGCTTACGACAAATTTATACACGCTTTCATGAGCAATTTAGCCTTTCTCCTGAGCAAGTTCAGAAAGACCTCGAAGCTTTTGGCTCACATGTTTCTTCAAGGCATATCTCTGATCTTCAAAGAAGTCGTGAAGATCATAACAGATTTTTTCGTGCCTAAAGGTCTTGCTAATTTGAATGTTGATGCGCCTACGGACCTTTCTATGATTATTGATTCACCTAATGACCTACATCATAATTTTGGTAGGAATCTGTGTAACCTTAAGCATGTAAGAACTAACCCCGATCTTTTTAATGTCAAAGAATTAAATTTTTATTTTCACAATATGTCAGGGATGAGAAGTTCTCTGCCTCAATTTCGTAATGATTTGGCTAACTGTCCCTATGACATTGCAATGATTACAGAAACTTGGCTCCTAGAATCGCATTTAGATGCGGAAATCATCCCTTCTGGTTGGTCTATTTTTCGGAAAGATAGATTTAAACCGTCGCACTTGGTTGATCAGCGAGGAGGTGGTGTCTTCATTGCTGTAAACAATAGACTCTCTAGCTATCCCATAGCTGTTCAGTTGCCCATTAATGCGTTTTTTGAGATTTGTGCATGTAGAATCCAAATGGCGGGTAGAAATCTGGTAATAGTCTGTTTCTACATTCCACCTGACTCTACTGAGCAGCAATATGCTGATCTTGCGGAATCTATCACACTGATTCATTCATATATCCATCCAGGTGATGAGTTCTTGTTGTATGGTGATGCAAATCTCAGTGGTGTTAAATGGGAGGCCAGTGAAATTTTCAATTCCGTATTTGACCCGCTTAACATAAATGAGCATCAAATTTCATTTTTATCTGAAATTCACTCTCTTGGTTTGTTCCAAATATGTGATAAAACTAATAAATTTGGAAATGTTTTGGATCTCGTTTTCACCAGTGTTACTTCAAATTTTTCATTAAATGAAGCAACCTCTACTTTGACTAAAAAGACGAGTGTTTTTCACAATATACTATGCTTAAATTATTCCTCTTCTTTACATGATTTTCGCAGTGACTCTAACAAGATCATAGCCTATGATTTCACCAACGCTGACTATGAAATGATAAATCTTGAAATTTCAAATTTAAAATCTTCAGTCAATAATAGTGTTGATGTGAATAAAAGTGCTGAAAATTTTGTTGCCTCTTTGATGGTTATAATAGATAAACACACCCCTAAGCGTATTAGTACCAAGTTGTCTTGTCCTCCGCATATGGATAAAAGTCTTAGAATATTACGTAACAAACGTAACAAATTCTACAGGAAATGGTGTAAATCTAAATCAGTCGAAGATCATACTGCATTTCTGCATCTGCGTGAACAATTCGATGTTAGTGAAAAGGAAGCCATAAAACTCCATAACCTTAAAATGGTAAATAGCTTGATTGATCACCCTAAAATGTTTTGGCAACATATTAATGACAAACGTGGTACAAGTAGCTATCCGGCTTCTATGAAATTTGGTGATCGCTCATCTTCTGATCCTAAAGAAATTGCAAACTATTTCGCTAACCACTTTAATTCCAAATTTTCTAAGCCTTTCAAGTTCGATCCTGGTAAGTTTTCCCATATACCTCTTCAGGATCCGAAATTAACTAACTTGATCCTGACTATTGACCAAATAACTTCTGCACTGCTTGATATAAATATTCATAAAGGTGCTGGACCTGATCTCATTCCCCCAATTTTTCTGAATAAAACCGCCTCTACTTTACCTCGATTACTACTTCCTTTGTTTAATGCGTCGCTTCAGCAATCCATTTTTCCAATATGCTTTAAATTGGCGCATATAACACCAATTTTTAAGTCTGGAGATAGATCTGACATTCGTAATTACAGAGGAATAAGCATTTTATCATCTATTGGCAAGATTTTCGAAAAACTGGTTGCGGGAGTACTAATAGAAACCGTAAGTCCTTTTATTCACCCTTGCCAACATGGTTTTCTGAAGGGTAAGTCAACTGTTTCCAATCTTTTGGAATATTCTACATTCATTAGACAAAAAATTGGTAAAAGTAACCAGGTAGACTCTGTGTATACAGATTTTTCTAGCGCCTTTGATGTAGTAGATCACGGTCTGCTTCTATTCAAGTTAGAGCGTTATGGAATTAGCGGCAGTTTCTTGAAGTGGTTGAAGTCTTACTTGGCGGATCGTACACAAAAAGTTAGATTTTTATCGCATCTATCCAAAGTGACGACAGTCTCCTCTGGTGTTCCCCAAGGTAGCATTTTGGGCCCCCTTTTATTTATAATTTTTATTAACGACGTGCCATTACTTTTAAACGAATGCAATTCATCCTTTTATGCTGATGATTTAAAAATCTTCAAAACTATCGAATCAAATCGAGATTGCATCATATTGCAAAGCAATATTGATATTTTATCAGAATGGTGTTTGAATAACGCTATGCAATTGAATGTTAATAAATGTGCAGTAATAACCTTTTCTAGAAAAAAGTCTGGCACTTTTAATTTTGTCTATAATATTAACAATGAAAATTTAAAACGTGTCTCTCAAATCAAAGATCTTGGAGTAATATTTGATGCTAAGTTGTCTTTTAAATCCCATATTGATAAAATTGCGAACAGTGGTATGGCTATGCTAGGTTTCATTAAGAGGAGAGTCAAGGAATTTAATGACCCACACCTGTGTAAATCTCTTTTCTGTGCGTTGTTGTTACCGCTGCTTGAATATGCAAGTGTTGTTTGGTCACCTTCTACTCAAATCGACTCGTACAGAGTTGAAAGAGTACAAGTTCAATTTCTTCTGTTTGCTTTACGAAGTCTTCAGTTTAGTAGCTACCGGTTGCCCTCTTATAAATGTCGGCTACTTCTGCTCAATATGACCACTCTCGAGAGAAGAAGAGAGCTTGCTTCTGCTACTCTTGCTTTTGATCTGATTAAGTCAAACATGATTTCGAGCGAGCTCCTGCCCCGCTTTATATTTGTTGACCACAGATTTAATTTTCGAGACAACAGGATCTTGAAAAGTGAAACTCACCCTACTGATTTTTTGATGAATGATCCTATTGCTTGCGCTATAAAAAACTTCAATTTGCATTCAGACTGCTTCAATAGTTCTGTAAGCAGAAATACCTACAAAGATAAAATAATGACTAAATTTAAGACATTATTTGAAAAATAATATTTAGGTCTTAGTTTTAATGTAATCTTTATTTGTTTTGATCTTAATTGTTCAAATTTGTTGTTAAGTAATGGTTAAAATTTTTTCATAAGCTTAGTATTAAGATTCTTTTTTTTTTTTACTATATTTTTGTAAAATAGACTTAACTTGTCTATCTATATTAAATAAAAAAAAATAAATAATATGATAAAAGGTTAGTTGTATAGTTGGTTTGTATAGCTGTATAGGTGGTTGTATAGCTGTATAGTTGGTTGTACAGCTGTGTGGTTGTATAGTTGGTTGTACAGCTGTGTGGTTGTATAGTTGGTTGTACAGCTGTGTGGTTGTATAGTTGGTTGTACAGCTGTGTAGTTGTATAGCTGTATAGCTGTATAGTTGGTTGTACAGCTGTGTGGTTGTATAGCTGTATAGTTGGTTGTACAGCTGTGTGGTTGTATAGTTGGTTGTACAGCTGTGTGGTTGTATAGTTGGTTGTACAGCTGTGTGGTTGTATAGTTGGTTGTACAGCTGTGTGGTTGTATAGTTGGTTGTACAGCTGTGTGGTTGTATAGTTGGTTGTACAGCTGTGTGGTTGTATAGTTGGTTGTACAGCTGTGTGGTTGTATAGTTGGTTGTACAGCTGTGTGGTTGTATAGTTGGTTGTACAGCTGTGTGGTTGTATAGTTGGTTGTACAGCTGTGTGGTTGTATAGTTGGTTGTACAGCTGTGTGGTTGTATAGTTGGTTGTACAGCTGTGTGGTTGTATAGTTGGTTGTACAGCTGTGTGGTTGTATAGTTGGTTGTACAGCTGTGTGGTTGTATAGTTGGTTGTACAGCTGTGAGGTTGTATAGCTGTATAGTTGTATAGTTGGTTGTACAGCTGTGTGGTTGTATAGCTGTATAGCTGTATAGTTGGTTGTACAGCTGTGTAGTTGGTTGGTTGTATAGCTGTATAGTTGGTTGGTTGGCTGTATATTCTAGTGTTGTAGTTGTTTTTTAATTCTTAAATCAATTTTACCGTTCTTTTTATACAAATTAAAAACTCAAAACCCAAAAAAAAGTAATTGATAACGCACAATCGTGTTTATTCCTATTAATATAAACAACCTATCATAACAAAACTCTTATCTATCTATATATATTTTCTTTAATTCACACAGAAATCAATCGAGTTCGTCAACCTATACAATGTCATCTGCAGATCTTAGACATGTTAGATTTTCTGATCATGTTTCCGTTAAATACATAATTGTCTGGGAGTATGCATATAGAACTAGTAGAAAGGGTAATTGGCAGAGCTGTGTGTTAGACCGACTAAGGTTTCAACGAAGGATCTTAAAATTGGAGCAATTACTAAGACCTATTTTACTTCAGAAAATTCAAATATGTAATCAAAATAAAATTTAAGCTCTTATAATGCTTGAATATTTAATAAAAACTTGTACACCAAAATTTGTTTTATTCCGAGATTTCCCCATCAATTAATACCTCAAAACTACCTCAACATCCGGTAAAATATTTGCTTTGGTCACTATTTCTACTTTGTTAAGTTGTATTTCCGTAAATCCTGTCAGTTCGTGTACGTTAAATAGCCCATTAATCGGATTTATCAGTATTAGACATAGGAACATTGTCATGCGAATCTGTAAATTTATGATTTTATTTTTTTTTTATTTTTATTTTTTTATTGATTTTTTTTTTATTTTTTTTTTAATTTTTTTTTTTTTTATTTTTTATTTTTTTTTGACATTATGGCAACCCCAATTGATGATGACGTCATGAAACTATAATCGATGACCTTATGGCAACCCTAATTGATGACGTCATGGAACGTCAGTACATCATCACTAACCAACATCCCATACAAAGCTTACCCCTATCGCATAACAGCGTTATATCCATGTAACCATACAAGTGCTTCATCTACCACAAATACAAGTTATTTTCATACAAATCTTAGACCTTGGACTCGTTCATCAAAAAAAAATGATCATAAATGTTGGCGAATTGAGGTGAAATTTTCATACCAATCTCACTCGTAAGCCAAAAAAAATTCCATACACAAAAAATGTAAACAACCTATCATATGAATACTCTAAACCATAAACAATTCTAACAATTACTCCTAATCGATGATGACGTCATAAAATAATAAAAATTCCATACAAAAAAAATGTAAACAACATATCATATGAATACTCTAAACAATAAACAATTCGAAAGAATTATTCCTAATCGATGATGACGTCATCAAATAATATCACGCTATTAATAACAATAACAATCTCCATACACACAATCTATCAATTTTCATCATATATGAAACCTAATTCGTAAAACTAAACACTATTAATAACAATAACAATCTCCATACACACAATCTATCAATTTTCATCATATATGAAACCAAATTCATAAAACTAAAATGCTGAGCACAACCTATTTCACAATATAAACAACGAAAGCATTCTTAAAATCCAACTAAAAATATAACCCACGTGTTCATTCCTATCAATGTAAATATCAATTTCGTCATATATGAATCATAATTCGTACAACTCTTATCAATCTTGACATTTCAAAAAAAAAGTCAGTTAGGGATACTGCTACTGCCATCTCTGAAGAAACAGCGAAAGCCTTCTCGAAGTCCAACTACCGGTTTGGATCCCCACTAATAAGTATTGCCATAAGCCACCTCCGGTTTGGATCCCCACTAATAAGTATTGCCATATGGACTACCGGTTTGGATCTCCACTAATAAGTATTGCCATATGGACTTCCGGTCCAGAACCCGCATATACCCACTACTGACATTCACATAAGATCAGGGCCTAACAAGGTCTGTCTTAATACAAATCAAACCAAAAAGGTAAATGAACAGAGTCAGTCCTTCATGTTTTGGTAAGACAAATCGAAAAGGCAAACGACTATAAAGAAATTGCCCATTGCGCATTCTTAGATATAGAAGGAGCATTTCACAACACCATTAAGCCATAATATCGGATGCTAGGAAAAATGGTTTAGAAACGGCCATGACAAAATGGATACACGCCATGCTAAAGAGCCGAGTGACAACCACGGATCTAGGAGACAGCACAGACCTATAGGGGCTCTCCTCAGAGAGGAGTACTATGTCCACTTTTTTGGTTAATTGTAGTAAATGAGTAAGACTGAGATAGTACACTTACAAATACCAATACCCTTTTTAGTCGAGCTAAAATATCTAGGATAGCAAACTCAACTGGAACAAGCACATAGAATGGACTCATGCCAAAGCATTAAAGGCATTTTGGGCCTGCAAAAGCTTATTTGGCAGAAAATAGTGATTACGGTCCAAGATGATCTACAGGTGCTACAGAACGATCATTCTGCCAATAGGCACATACGGATCAACGATATGGTAGACTAAAATATTACGACAAAAAGCACAGCTCACGCTACAAAAATCCAAAGGCTAGCTTGTCTTGGTATCACAGGAACAATGAAAACTGCGGCAATGGAAACGTTTCTTAACATCCTTCCGATAGATCTCCAAATAAAACAGGAGGCTATCAAAGGGGTGCTACGCATACAGAGGGAAAACGAATCAAACCAAAAATAGAGGTTCTAATCTCCACTATACCAACAAAATTCGACTTTGAAACCCCTTTCAAAGTTATAATCAGAGAACGCAAGGAATGGCAATCTATTGTACCTAAATTGGAAGAGGAATCAACCATCTGGTGCACACCTTTTAGAGGACTGGAGCCGGAGTTGAAGCTCCTAACTTCTCGATTTCAAATCCTCTTGGCACAGAAGCCACAATCTTTCAAGCCGAACTAATTGCAATGAAGATATGCATCCAAGAGAATATAAGGAGGGCTCATCACAATAAAACTATTTATATCCTATCGGATAGTCAGGCGGTTCTCAAGACCCTAACATCCAATAAACACGGGTCGAGGATAGTTTGGAACTGCCTTCAAAATCTAATCTTGCTGGGAAAAAGGAACAGCTTAACCTTAATGTGGGTCTCATAACATATGGGAATTGAGGGAAATGAAGAGGCTGATCACTTCCGAAAAACGGCGCAGAAACAAATTTTATTGGACCAGAGCTATGCAGCGAAAAGCCAAAAGGGCGTTGAATAAGACCATAAAATCTACTAGGATAGACGGCTTATCAATCTCAAAAAATTAATCCTACCACAAAAAAATAAAGTGGAGGATATTATAAAATTCAGTAAGAGTGATATTAGTACTCGAATCGTCCTAATGACGGGGCACAGTGGAGTAAACCACAACCTCAAAAATATGGGCTTAGCTGAAACCGACATTTGCCGACTCAGAAACGACAGAATACATCCCATGTCACTATGAAGCAGTAGCTAGGAAAAGACAAAATCTTCTTGGAAAAGTTTTACTTTCTACCGATGAACTACCCACCATGGCTCCCTTAAAGATACTTAAATTGGCAAAAGTCATCGAGTTATGGTAGGGTAAAGGGGGAATGAACGCACAATAGACCAGGAAAGCCGTTGTGCTTTCACGTGCTTCCCAAATAATTAAAAAATGGGGTATTAACATACCAATTAATGTAATCAGCTTTATATATGTAGAGATTAGTTGTTGCTAATTCTTTTTGTTTGATACTTTTCCTCTCTAATTAAAAAATAACGGTATTTCACTAAATAAATTGCAAAAACGAGCATGTTTGGAGTACGGTTATAGTTATGCCACGCAGCTTTCAAAATTTTAAAATTCATAAAACTTTAGCTAACAGAGAGCTTTATATGAAATCAAGAAATACCTGTAAATCTGTCCTCAATCTTGTTAAATTTGATCATGACCAAATACCGTTCAGAGTCCAAAATGCACAAAATCTTTCTGGTCATTTGTCAAATTGAATCAATCAAATTCCTGTTAAGACCCCCTAAGGGGCATAAGACAGAAAAAACTCTCTTCCACAAGGCGCGATCCTGGGCATCGGTTTAAGCTATTGCCAGAACTTGTTTATTCCTCTGGTTTCCTGCTCAACTGCTCGCTTCTACGTGCTACATGGTCCACCAACCCGACGTCTTCCTTGAGGATTTGTCAAATTGGTCATTAATAATTTCATCTCATTATCAATACTACCACCACTCGTAGATGGTGACGTAAGTGATCCTGTTGAGAAAGCTAACCAATTGGCAGCAATTTTCGCAAGAAGCTCTACATTACTATCTCCACACCAAAACCCTCTTATCACAACACCGTCTGGGTTTTCGCTATCTCCGCTACCTTTTCGCACTCGTCTCATATCTAGGATTTTGCGAAAGCTCATTCACAAGTCCGCTGGTCCTGATGGCATTCTCCCCATTACCCTTAAAATGTGCTCCTCTTCATTGGCTAAGCCTCTTCGCAATCTTTTCCATCTATCCTACTCTGCTGGGTACTCTTCACAATTGTGGAATGTTCAGCCAATTCTGGAACAAATTAAGCAAAGCGAACCCCACCAACTACCGTCCAATAGCCATTACATCAGTGCTCTCGAAAGTGATGGAAATTGCTATCAATCGCAGAATCGTTAAATATCTCGTAGATAAACAGCTTACCCATGATCGTCAATACGGTTTCCGTTCTGGATGATCGACGGAAAATCTCTTGGTCTATCTGACGGAACGCTGGAACTCTTGCTTGCATAAATACGGCAAAGTTCAAGTTCTTGCGCTTGACATTGCAAAAGTTTTGACAGAGTTTGACACGAACGTCTTCTTGTTAAGCTCACGGCCATTGGTCTTGATGCTACCCTAATTCAATGGATTGAGAATACTATACAAATAGTATTAGATGGCGTAACTTCTATCTCCTTCCTAATTAATTCCGGTGTTCCTCAGGGTTGTTTCTTATCACAGATTCTGTTCTTAGTATTTATTAAGGACTTTTTGTCTTCCACTCTAAATCCATTCCATAGTTTTGTGGATGATAGTGCTTTCGATAACTGTGCTCCGGTATCAAACAAATTTCCTATCGTTGAGAGTTATTTCATTCGCTGAACTCAGATCTCCGTTTTATCCTGGAATGGGGCCGAAGACTTTATCTTTTTAGGAGTTAAGTTCAATAATTATCTCGATTGAAGCAAACACATCTTTAAAGTTTCCGTTGACGCCTCCATACACCTATAGTTCGTAAATGCGCACTTTTTCCTCCACTTTACAGTTTTCCACGACATAATTGTCAAGCGCAACATGCGAATTTACTATCAAACTTGTATCTTCCCGTACAGTGAAATTTAGGCGGTCTTTCATTTCTAGAACATCCAGACTCTGGAACGTATTGCCGGCTAACGTTTTTCCAAACGGATGTAAACTCGAGTCCATAAAGAATAATGGTCACTGTCATTTCCGTCTCTCTTCACCCGAATTCCCATAATACACCAAATTTTAATCCACTTCCTTTACTGACTTAACTGCGTAATGCATTAAACTGTAACCTCCTAAATTATACTCAGTACCTTAAAAAGAAAAAAAAGCTTAGTAGCAGTGTTATAAAACTGATTCGAAATTATTTCATTGTCAAGTCTAATGATATCCACACGTATGAATCTGGTGAAAATCTAGAAAAGTTTTGGTACAAAAAAGCTATACCCTACCCAAACACTCGGCAAGAAGCTTTGCGATATCTTTTGCTTTTTTCGACAAACATTTTTGTGTGGACAAGGACTCTCGATTTTATTGTTGATTAAAAACAAATAAACAAATCGATTAGGAGCAAGCCAGTAGCGTGGCGTGATGTCAATATTATATTGTAGCTGGGGGAAGCAATACTTTGGAATATACTTTAGTGTATTGATATAATTATAATATATATGATTTGTGATTATGTAAATTTAATAAAGATGTTGTGGTTGGTTACTAAGAAAATTCTCGATTTTGGAATCTCGACCAAATTTCGAATATTAATTTACTGATTTCAAAATAAGCAATACTTTCTTCGACCATATTTTTCTACAGCTTTATGCAAATTGTTTGAATCACATTGTGCCTTAATCTTTTGTATCATTAGAAATTAATATACATGACGAGTAAGAAAATTTGTGTATGTTCTTACAACCGGTAGTCTGTTCATTAATGCTTTTTTCTCACACAAAAAAATCGATATTTAAGGGGCAATCTGAAAAGTTCATAATTAATGCAGCATTTATGAATATTTTGAAGAAAAGTTTCTCTACTACGTATATCTATTTCGTTCAGTTACGAACCTATCAAATAAAATTCAACAAGTTTAAGGAAAAACAGAGGTCGCAAAGATATGCTCCCTTTTGGGCATTACAAGTTCTAGGCAGTATTGCCAATTCTATTCATTAAAATTATTCTCTCTGATTATTTTCCGTCAATAATTAAATTTTACGTGTGAATCAGAAAGATGGAAGCATATTCCCAAACGCTTCCACTCTTGGTATGGAAGTCAAATTTGTTCTAGCACTGTGAAGATTTTACTCTGTAGAGAGAGCCGTATAAGCAATTTTAAAATCGCATCTCGCTAGATAATTTTTCTCTAGTGAATATTTTTGTCTTGCGTTAACACTTTTCAATTTCGAGTTGAATGCGATCTGTAAAGCAAAAGCGTAGAGTGTAAATTTAAATGAAATTCAACATTTTAAGACATAGTAAAGTAGCAAAATGAAAAGGAAGCAATGCTTCCCTTGCTTCAATAGATGCCACGCCACTGGAGCAAGGAGTAATTTGAGGGTAGCCTTATTCCTGGAATTCTTTAGCTTGTCAAAGAAACTCGTGCGCAAAAGTCCCACTGAAAAAAACATTGAGCTCGAATTTTTTCAACATTCTTTTCAAACAAAATTGTTACTGAATGAAAGAAAAGATTTCCGGATTCTACACTGTTACGCTTTATTATTCGTGACGTTTCGGTCTCTGCTGAGACCTTTATCAAACTGTCAGCAGAGACCGAAACGTCACGAATAATAAAGCGTAACAGTGTAGAATCCGGAAATCTTTTCTTTCATTTCGAAATGCACTGTGAAAACATTCACCAAACTAAAATTGTTACTGTTACATAAATTTTTAATTGAGACTTTTATATTACCAAGTAATATGCTATGCAGAGAATATTGGACGTAATTGAAGCAATCAATTAAAAAATTATTAACATCCACCCAATCTTACTATTACTCCTCCCCCTCCCTCCATAAAAACCCAAACTTCCACAAACGAATGAAATATTGATTATATGTACTGGAGCTGTTGATCGTATTCGCAATTATGGTAAGTATTAAATTGACAACAGCCTTTCTCTAGAACCCCCTTTCACTTAGTCTTCCCTAAACACTCTAACCTACATATTGACTTCTCACGCATCCTCGACTTGTTCCAAGAATAATAAAGTTGCGCCCGACTTGTTACTAGTTTATCTAAGTATCGTCGAAATAGCTTGTTAGTCCCAAAATTCGAAATATCAAACGCATAGGTATGAATATGCAAGAATTCTCTCCTGGCCGCTTTTGAATTTATTTGCATTTACTCAAAGTTAGTAGTTAACTTTTTGTCAGGCTTTCCTTTATTTGAACTGGGGTACAACGTTAATCACACAAAGTAGATATGACCAGAATAAAATATGAACTGCAAATTGGTTTGGCTAGGGTGTAGCCTAGTGGGTAGCGTGTTGGTCTTGTAATGCGAAGGTCGTGAGTTCAAGTCCCGGTCGGCGCAATATATAATTCCAACACATTGCCTGCTTGGATATACCTTGGTCACCTCATTCTACGAAAATGAAAAATTCGTAGAAAGAGGGTTGTGCGAAGGGCTAACAACCTTTCCACAATAAGTAATGAAAATGTTAAGGAACCTGCATGTCAGGAGGCCAAGGTCCGATTTGGGCTGTAGAGCCATTGTAGAAGTGTAGAATTGGTTTGGCTAGCTCATTATTTTCATGTTACAAATAATTTTCGAATTCACGCTTCACCTAGATTTCAATTACAAAAGAAATATGAAAATTCCACATGGTATATTTATGGAATTCTCTCGAATTCAACGAATACTTTATCGTCCTTTTTCGGCATGGCATCCATGATATATCACAGCAGATGCGCGTATGAATATTCATTTGAAAACTTTTAAAGAATAGTTCTTCTTATATACGTTCTGGAATTACAAAACAAAAATCTTTCATCAAATATACTCGAACTTTTTTATACGTTTCTATGAAACCAAATGTTCACAAAACTCGAGCGTAAATTTCGCGAAATGTAACTTTTTCCGAACTCGGAAGATAGAACTTCACTTCTGGTATCTCACGGGTTGAGGCTGATAAATATGCAAATCCATGCTCGAGCGAAACACAGACTGGCGATAGTGGAAAATTTAAATGTCAGCCAATGACGATACATTTCAGGAGCTCGAATACGGAGCTAAGTTGCTCCGGCAACGCGCGTACTCAAGACATGTTTACCCATTGTCTTATGGTCGTGCTCCTCCTGCCGCTCGATTACGCTTAATGGAATCGAGTTATTTTGCAAAGTGTTTACAGAAGAGTAAGCAAATTACAATTATCCGCGCTATAGTGACACTTTGCATTATGCTATTGGCTGATCGATATGCGGGCCGCCAGGACACCCACTGTGCGGACTTGCGGCAGTTTTCTTTATTCCTATTCGTACACTTTCGAATTAGCTGGCCAACCCATTGAAATCGATCCTCTTCAAAGGCCAATTACATAAATCCAAAGGAGTTAATCTTCAAACACGGCCACCAGATCTAATCTGGGAAATGTAAAGCTTGCGTGGAATGGGCTGCAAACATATGTGGGCACAACATCCTTTTTCATGTCCTCTTACATACGCACATATATTTAATCATATCCGCAAAGTGGTCCTTCGTTTAGTTCCGTATGTGAGCACGACATATTCCTGGTGTTTGTCCCTTTTGCTATACCCACCTAGTTATATGTACATGTTTCCTTTGGATTGGATTTCGTAATGTAACACCGAATTCGGGGTGGAATAGTAACTTGATAACTCCTGGCCAACCCTTGACCTTTCTTAAAACAATTTTCTTTCAATATACGAAAGATTTTTCTGGAGCGGAATCTGGCGATTGCCCGAAAGAAAGTTTCGGAGTCAATGCGGACGATAGTCTTGGTTTTTTTTCTGTTATGTCCTGGATCAATAACCGGTCATGAAAAAAATATGCGTCCAAGACCAGGATGACCTAGAGATAGACTATCATGTAAGAGATAGCGTTACAGCAAGGAAGAGGAGGATGTATATGCAACATGGCCGGATGGAGTCCTTGCGACAGCTTATGCGGTCGGATGTAACTTGGTGCTTTTATGGTTTTGTAAGTTATGTGCTGCAGTTGCTTTAATTTTCGGATATACGGTTGTCTCTCAGTGTAATTGATTGTGATTTAGCATGTTTTAATGGCACACACACATATGCGAATTGTTATTGCATTTAAGTCATGCATCAAATTGGTTTTTGAATTTGTAGACGGGTAGACAAATGTTTTAAAAAAATGTAGACAAATGTTTCCAAAATTTCGAATTTTATTGGTCCTCTGCCCGGTAACATGCTTTAATTTATCTAATTGCAATTTTTGTAATTTTTACATAAAGCCTCGTTGTTTCTGTGAATGGCACAAATACGGCAACTCTTTTACCACCGAACACAGCCCCACCCACCCACAGAATATGGTCCTCATGCGGGCCTGATTGTAACAATTATAGAGCGTTAAGATGAAGGATAAAAAAATAATTTCAAAGCGAGTACAAAACGGGTCCTGCGCAGTGGGACGAAGAAATTGACCCTAACTTGGTGTCATTGCAAAGGTCTCGCTGATAACCTTGCAGAAATATATTCTGTTGGGAGTATAAATTGAAAACCTGTTTTTTTTCAAATTAAATCAAATTCCTGTTAAGATCCTCCTATAGGGGCATAGGACAGAAACAACTCGCTTCTACAAGGCGCGATTTTGAGCATCGGCCTTAAGCTGTTGCCAGGACTTGTTTATTCTTCTGGCCTCCTGCTTAACTGCTCGCTTCCATGTGCTACATGGTCGATCAAACCGACGTCTTCCTTAATGATTATAATCCACAGCCTGTTTGGTGATGTTTCGCCCTGGTTCTCTCAATGTGTGACCGATCCACTGCCACTTCTGCCTTTCAATCTTAATGTCCATTTTAGTCTGTCCAGTTGTACTCCAAAGTTCGTCGTTGGAGATCAATTCCGGCCAGAATATTCCTAAAATGCGTAGGAGTATAGTCTCATGAAAGTTTGCAGTTTTTTGGTAAGTCGAAAGGTCACTTTCCACGTAGTACAGCCATATAACAACCAGGATTTGACGCATGCGTCAAAGACTTGCAGCTTCGTGCGAAGGGAGATCTATCTTGACCACCAGAAAGAGAAAAGGATACCGAAGGCCTGACGAGCATTATTTAGACGAGCCTCAATATCCTTTTCGGCTCCACCATCCAGTGACGTGGCGTGATTTTATAGCTATAGGAAGCAATTATTTTTTTAAATATATTGGTTTATTACGCTTAAGAAATATATTATAAATATTACTAAAACCTCTGTCGTCAGCTAGGTGACAAATCACAAACATGATAAAAAAAACGATCCACTTTCACCCCTACTACCGCACAGGAGCTTAAAGCGTCTGAATCAATAAATTAACGGACATATTGTTCAATCCCCTTAATAGATGGCATTTTATTAGCTAGGGTGATAACGGACCGCAATTCGAAGAAATATTTTAGTAACTTCTTGCTTTGACAGACCCGCTTTAACAATGTTCAATAATTAATCAAATCTTAGTTTGAGCTTCTTGTTTTTATTTTCTTACTAAAAAAAGGTAAGATGTCAAAAAAAAGATGTCGACCGACCTGCCGAAGTTTAAACCGATTCATTTCCTCTCAAAGAACGACAAATTTGGGCAATATTGCCTGATCTACCTCTTCACATTTTTCTTTCTGATCATTTCTCAGATAGTACAAAAATTTCAATACTGGCAATACATTAATAGAGAGCCAGAGCTTGCGACTGAAAGCATTTGCTGGAAGCAATTGCTTTAACGCATCTCTCCTTCCTATAGAAGTCGAACTTGTGGAAAAATTTTACTCGTCGCATTCTCTTTATTATGCGACTAAAAGCAATGAGAGGAAAGTTAAAGCATTTTAATGCGACGCATCTCCCCTTCCTATTGAAGTCAAACTTGCGCTTGTCGCGCGAGAAAATTTTGCTCGTATTGACCGGTGGTCTTGAATATCAATCAAATTCAAATTCCTGTTAAGACCCCCTATAGGGGCATAGGACAGAAACAACTCTCTTCCACAAGGCGCGATCCTGCGCATCGGCTTTAAGCTGTTGCCAGGACTTGTTTATTCCTCTGGCCTCCTGCTCAACTGCTCGCTTCCATGTGTTACATGGTCGACCAACCCGACGTCTTCCTTGAGGGTTATAATCCAGAGCCTGTTTTGCGATGTTTTGCTCTGGTTTCCTCAAAGTATGACCGATCCACTGCCACTTTCGCCGTTGAATCTCAATACCTATTTTAGTCTGGCGAGTTGTACTCCAAAGTTCGTCGTTGGAGATCACTTCTGGCCAGAATATTCCTAAAATGCGTCGGAGGCATTGGTTTACGAAAGTCTGTAGTTTCTTGGTAAGTCGAACGGTCACTTTCCACGTAGTACAACCATATAACAACACGGATTTGACGCATGCGTCAAAAACTCGCAGCTTCGTGTGAAGGGAGATCTCTCTTAACCTCCAGAAAGGGGAAAGGATACCGAAGGCCTGACGAGCTTTATTTAGCCGAGCCTCAACATCCTTTTCGGCTCCGCCGTCCATGCTGACAATGCTTCCGAGATAGCAAAAATCTTGCACCTCTTCCACATCCTGTCCATTAAGAACAATCGGTGTGCTTGCGTTCGAACCCATGTGCATGTACTTGGTTTTACGCACATTTATTTTCAGTCCCGAGCGAACATTTGACTCTAAGTCCGAACGGGTATGTGCAAGCAAACACACGTCATCAGCATAATCAAGGTGACTTAAGATGTTAAATAGTCTCCATTGAAGACCTTTACCTTCCCCACCTTCCAGTGCAGCTTTCAAGATGTCATTTATTACCACCAGAAACAGGGCTGGTGATAATATGCAGCCTTGTCTGACACCCGTTCGCACAGGAAAGCTCTCGGACAGCTCTCCTCTATGCAAGACGCGACACCTTGCATCTTCGTAAGATTCTTTAATCATAGCTATGACCTTATTTGGAATACCTCTCCTACGCAAAGCATTCCATATGTAATCTCGCTTAACGCTGTCGAAAGCCTTCTCGAAGTCCACAAACATGAGATGTAGTGGCGAACCCATTTCGGCTGACTGCTCTAATATTATCCGTAGGGTATTTGTGTGGTCGGTACAAGACGACCCTTTACGGAATCCAGCCTGATAAACTTCGAGAGTGCTCTCAACGACATCACTAATCCTATTGAGAATTACCTTAGCCATAATTTTTGATACGGCAGTAAGTAGACATATACCACGCCAATTGCCACAATCCCGAAGGTCGCCCTTCTTCGGAATTTTCACAATGACGCCCTCCTTCCATTCAGTCGGAAATCTTCCATCATTCCACACCTTAGTGAAGAGTGGGAGGAGTATATCGGCTGTTATTTCCGGGTCCGCTTTGAGGAGTTCGGTTGGTAGTCCGTCTATACCTGGAGCTTTCCTTCCCGCCATTGACCGAATGGCGGAAACTATCTCTTCCTTATCTGGGGGATCGTCCCTAATAGAGGATTGTTGCGGTTGGATGTTTGGAAGTTGTTCTGTTTCCGGAATATCTTCATCTGACAAGATGTTTAAAATATCAGAGAAGTATTCCTTCCATCGTCGCAACTGGTGTTCACTCATATTAAGGAGAGTTCCGTTGACATCTCTCACCAGGTGGTTGGCGGTGAAATTCCTGTTCGTCTTGAATATGCGTTTCAAAAATCGCATTTTTTTCCCTGTGGAAGGCTTTCAATTTGGTCAGAAATAGCGTTAGAAAAAAGCTATGCTTAGCACGTAAATGCTTTCTTTTAAAGAGATTTGTGAATAAATTTTCATATTGGTGTTGATTTCAGTTTAGCTTTTCTAAACTGAATAAAGGGCAAAACGTAAGGAAAGCATTGCTTCCTTTGCATCAATGGACGCCACGCCACTGCCGCCATCCATGCTAACAATGCTTCCGAGATAATAAAAATCTTACACCTCTTCTACATCTTGTTCATTAAGAATAATCGATGGGCTTGTCTTCGAACCCATGTGCATGTACTTGGATTTACGCACATCTATTTCCAGTCCCGCCACTTTGAATTTAGAATGCAACAAGCCAACATTTGACTGTAAGTCATCAGCATAATCTAGGTAACTTAAGATGCTAAAAAGTCTCCATTGAAGACCCCCACCTTCCAGTGCAGCTTTCAAGATGTCATTTATTATCACCAGAAATAGTGCTGGTGATAATATGTCGCCTTGTCTGACACCCGTTCGCACAGGAAAGCTCTCGGACAGCTTTGCTCTATGCACGACGCGACTTCGTAAGATTCTTTAATCATAGCTACGACATTATCTTGAATACCTCTCCTACGCAAAGCATTCCATATGTAATCTCGCTTAACGCTGCCCAAAGCCTTCTCGAAATCCGCAAACATGAGATGTAGTGGCGAACCCATTTCGGCGTATTCCTTCAGTATTATCCGTAGGGTATTTGTGTGGTCAGTACAAGACGACCCTTTACGGAATCCAGCCTGATAAATTTCAAGACTGCTCTTCATGATATCACTAATACTATCGAGAATTATCTAAGCCATGATTTTAGATACAGCAGTAAGTAGACATATACCACGCCAATTGACACAATCCCGAAGGTCGCCCTTTTTTGGAATTTTCACAATGACGCCCTCCTTCCATTCAGTCGGATATCTTCCATCATTCCACACCTTAGTGAAGAGTGGGAGGAGTATATCGGCTGTTATTTCCGGGTCCGCTTTGAGGAGTTCGGTTGGTAGTCCGTCTATACCTGGAGCTTTCCTTTCCACCTTTGACCGAATGGTGGAAATAATCTCTTTTTTATCTGGGGGATCCGTCTTAATAGAGGGTTGTTGTGGTTGGATGTTTGGTAGTTGTTCTGTTTCTGGAACATCTTCCTCTGACAAGAAGTTTAAAATATCAGAGAAGTATTCCTTCTATCGCCGCAACTGGTGTTCACTCTTATTACGGAGAGTTCCCCTGGAGATATCTCGTCAGGTGGTAGGCGGTATAATTTCTGTTCGTCAGCTGTTTCATAATTTTAAATAGTGAACCCATATTCCCAAGGTAAGCCGCAGATTCTGCCTTGTTGGCCAGACCTTCAATGGCCTTTCTCTTGTCGCGTCTGGCAGTCTATTTAAGCTGTATATGAGAGTCGCGCTACTTCAGTCTCAAGTCGGGTGTTCGTTGGTTGACATCAGGTTGAGAGATGATCACTAATTTGTCTTTTTCTGATACCATGTGTCTTGCGACATCCAGGGTTTCTCACCGCTTTACACATATCCCAAAGATTCTTCAGCACTAGTTAGAAACGTGTTTATGGTTACCTTTCAATTGGCATACTGAGTGCGCATTTCATACTCGCATAATATAGATGACTTTTCACGTAGAATGGTGGTGTACTCGCGCTTATTGTTAGGGTCTCTGAGTTTATCCACATTAAGTTCGCGATTCATTTGAAGAACTTGTGGTCGTCGGATAGCTGCTGTGCACAATGTCTGAGTATCACCATCAGGGGAAACCGAAGATGCTTTATGGTGGCTCTTGTGTGGAAAAAGGGTCTCTCCGAAGACCATTTGCCGAGTATTACAAAACTCCACAAATAATTCGCCGTTTTTGGGGCTCTTAATTCAAGGTCGTGACGCGTCGACTATGCTTCCCCATGACGTGTTCTAGTCCAGTGTTGTTAGAGCCAACCTGGGCGTTCATATCTCCTGAGATAATTATAATATCACCTCTTGGAACACGCTCGAAGGTGGCACTCAGTTGGCTATAAAACTCCTCTTTGTTACCAGATGTTGCGGTATTAGTTGGTGCGTAGCACTGCAGAATTGTGACGTTTCTGACACTGGTCCTGAGCCTGACGACGATAATCCTATCCGAGATTGGTTCCTAGCTGATGAGACTGTTTTTCGCTCTCGGTGTAAGGACGACCGCCACGCCATTTTTGGCTTGACTCTTAGGACTAACGTATAGAATGGTGTTTCCGCTCTGGGCTCGTTCGTCTCCTAATCCTGTCCATCTGACCTCGCTCAAGCCCAAGATTTGGATGTTATAGTGCTCCATTTCACGGTCGATCACTGATTGGCGGGGCGTGGCAAGAACCGAGTGACTCCAGCCTTTTCCCTGTCATTCAATGTTCGAATGCCAAAAGTCGTTACCGTAGAATCCATCCGTGGCCGAAGAGCTGTATCCGTTTCTCGTATCAGTTAGGATCAGGGGTGATAAGTCATTTGGCTTTACGCCCAATCATAATTATGTTATGTTTCTTTCTAATAATCTGAAAAAAAAACAATTTTTCTGAAAAAAACCTATTTACTGGCTAAAACATTCTTAGGCTTGTTAAGGAGAAGCCCCGACCTCAAAATTCGAGTATAACTTGCCTTCAACTTCCTTCAGGCACCGCGGCTCACCCCTTGACGCTTTTGAAGCCTGGCTGCTTAGTATGACATTCCATTTGTTGACGGACGTAGATTTTCCTTCTACTCTTCAATGCTACTATCTCAGTCTTGAGTTGATGTTCAAGACTGACACCAGTTCATTATCATATCATCTCTTAGGCAGATTGTTGCTTTTCTGAAATTCCACCTCTCACACAAATGTCACAATTTTAGAAAATTCAATTCACCAATTTCCTATAAAACGGAATATGAGGCAAGGCAGAGTTCTGTGTTTATAATTTCAGCCTCAATTAACATCCTCCTAATCTCTCTACCGCTCTTCCCTATTTTTTTCTAGACTATCGCATGATAGGCCTTTATGTCCTGGCTCTCATCGCGCCTATGTGTAGACATAAGAGTAATATAGTGAAGTGTGAACACGCAACTTAAGCGTACGTTTCAATTCAGTTTTAACATTCTCTGTAGTATACGTTCTTGAATTGCGTACAATTGTTTAATAATTAAAATATTAATGATCGAATTGTTATTACGTTCTAAAGCTTTAATCGTGTACTGTAAAGTAATTATTTCGTCCGAGAACAATAGTAACACCGTCTGTACAGAAATCAATGGAATCGTCTGACCTGGATAGATATAGAACCACTCCACTACTCTACACTCAACGTTAACTTTTATTTTCCGGTCATTATCCCGTCGCGTATCTTTCCTTTGATCGTTTACCGCGAAATTTGATTTTTTTTTATTGGTTTAACCATTAATTCGTTTCGTTTTGGATCGACCTCCCCATGGCCGGCTATCTAAGCTCTGGTAAACTGCTCGATTCTGTTCACTATCATAATCTTTTGAAAAATTAATCCCGTGTATCGGGTATTGTATTCGTTATTGGAATCGATGAAATCATTAAGCTCGAACTGAAAGTAAAACTATACGACTTATACATTGTAGAAAATATAATGAAAGGATGGCAAACACACAGCTAGTACTGAAGCATTTCAATTTTCTCTTTTTAGGTCACGGCGCAATTGAAAGTTTCTGGACGGAACGGGCAGTTGTATACCGAAAACCGACACATCAAATCGATCGAAATACACCTATAAAGGACTAAATAGAAGTCAGGTAAGCCAAACCAAACCGAGAGCCATTCGCTACTTTCTCTCGATTATAAAAGCAAATTGTAGCTTGGCCATATCACCTTCATCGGTATGCTGAGTGGAGCTCACGAGCAGTATAGCATAGTAGAGTGTTCAGCGTTTCCTGCCTTTATCCTTTCAATAAAGGAGGATTCTATGCCCAGCACTATTGCTCGAATGTGCACTCCTATAATATAGCGCAAAGATTTCTATGGACTTCTAGCATCATCGGCCATAACGCCTGTCTAATGGGTTAGCACAACGGCGAACGCTGCGGAGACAATGTTTTTGCATTTGGACGTCCATTTCCATTCAGAAAGGACATGGCTTTCGGGGTTTTTCCATTTCAATGGGAGAATAACGTAGTGTCATTCTATTCAGCTTTTTCGGAGTGAATTATTTCTTTCATTTATTTTTTTTGTCTATACTTCGGCAAAAGAATTGATGTCTGATATCCTTGTACTTCTCGGAGTTATCGAATTGATTGGATACGGGTTGAGAGTTACTTTTCTACCGCTGATGACTCCTCAAATTTGTTTCCATTTATTTCGTTGTTCGACTATACGAAGGGATCATTCTCCTATGTTACTATCGATTTTCGTTATTAAGGATTTCGTGGCAGATTAATGAGCGACGATAAGGTGCCAGGTTTCTTGACGCGAACCACGATGATTCTTAATTCGAAAGAAATCAAGAAAGAAAAGAAACCATAAAATCATTTCGTATCGCCCATAAATTGACTTTGAGGAGAATTTGATTCGGTGCGGTTTTTCTCGCAGGATATTTTCTATATTAGATATAGTTAGCTTTGTTTGTTGTTATGCTCTTCGAGCTCAAATCGTGAACCCTGCGATGGGCTGCTTCTATCATGAAGTGACAAGTGAAACGATTATTATGATCAGAAGCTGATTAATAGTGACGGTAAAAGGTCTCATTCGAAAGCGATTTTTAACTTGGGTTTCTGTTTAGGCGGGAAATTGCTTATGGACAGAAAATAAAATAAAAAAGATTAATGGGTTGGGCGAAGTTCAGTCCAGTTTTAGTTAATATAACTGGTGATTAAGGGCTCAGGACTATTTCAAGATTTTAAATTTTATATCATTAAGTTAAATTGAAATGGAATTTTTGTATAAGAAATCATAGCTACGTTCTTTCAACTTACTACTGTGCTGTTTGGCGTGCAATGCTAGGTTTGTTTCTCGTAACCATGGCAATGTTTTCACGGTCTTTTAAATGACCATAGTATTGAAAATGAAATAATAAAATTACATAAGGGTAATTTCAGTTTTTTCTTCGTCGAAATCAAGGAATATTTCTTTTTACCAGGTGTATGCATACGTTTTTTCGGTTTTTTCGGTAAAGAAAACACGTAATTTTCAAGGGAAATCAATTTTTTTTTATTCAAAATATTGGCCATCAGCTTCCACACATTTCACCCATCTTTCTGGTAATTTATGAATGCCATCCCAGAAAAACTGCTTGTCTTTTGCGGCAAACCATTCGTCGAGCCATTCTCCAACTTCTTCAAAATTGTTAAAGTGCTGCTCCTTGAGCGAATGCCCCACAGATGCGAAGAGATGATAGTCAGACGATGCAAGGTCTGGGGAGTACGGGAGTGCGAAAGAATCTCCCATCCAAGCGCCTCAAGGTGTCTTTTTCTGGTTTTGCTTTGTGAGGCGGCGCATTGTCGTGTAACAAAATCAGTTTGTTAGATCTTCTGGCCCATTCCGTTCGTTTTTCGATCAATGCGTGGCTTAAACTAATCATTTGTTGGCGATAGCGTTGCATATTAACGGTTTCGCCGGGCTTCAAGAGTTCATAATACACAATACCGTTCTGGTCTCACTAGACACAGGGCATGGTCTTCTTGCCGAAGCGATTTGGCCTTGGTGTTGAAGGACCGGCTTCGCCAGGTTCTCAAAATAAATCCATTTTTCGTCACCCGTCACAACTTGATGCAAAAATGATTTCGCAAGTGACTTTGCGATTTTCCATTTGACGTTCATTCCAATCGTATGAGACCCATCTACCGAGTTTATTGATCTTCCCCATTGATCTTAAACGTCTGCTGATTGTTTCTTGTGTCACATTTAATGCTTCTGCCAATTGATCTTGAGTTTGAGTTGGATCATCATCCAATAACTCCACTAATTGGTCGTCTTCGCACTTTTGTGGTCTACCAGAACGCTCACTGTCTTTCACATTGAAAAAACCAATTTTGAATTTTCGAAACCATGTCTCACATTCTAGCCGATGGAGCATATTCACCATAAGTTTCTACCAGCAAACGATGACTTTCGATATCCTTTTTCTTTTGATTAAATAAGAAAAGCAATGCGTGCCGCAAATGTTCTTTTTCAGGCACAAAACTCGACATGACCACTGAGCAATAAAACAAAGACGCTTGCTTTTGGCGGATTCAACTTTTGTATGTTTGTAGCTAAATGTCAGACAAACGAAATGACGTATGTGTTAAATCAATACGCTGCGTACTTATCATTGGCGTCATCTGTTAGTGAAACCAGAAAGAACTTATGCATACACCTGGTATTTAATATAAACAGTAGCAGCGCCGGTTTAAGTTAAAATACCATGCGGATAATTTTATTGATACTGTGTCCTTCCAAAAAAAATTTCTAGTGGTATAATTTTGCTTTGCTGTGACGTATTCAGTTTGCTGCAACCGCACAACAATTAATCGCCAGAAAGATATCTAAAATAAAAGCATAACAGAATTATGATTGGGCGTAAAGCCCATTTATATGGTACTCGAGGTGAATTGGAAAAGAGTGTACCGTAAAATATGTCGTTTAAGTTCTTCGAAGAGTGAATAAAGACTTTTATATGGGAGGTGGTAGACGCAGAGGATGGAGGCTTATAATTTTACTTTATTATTCTAATAATAAAGTATTGTGATCGACACAAGAAAAAAAAAAAATTTGCTACCCTGAAATTTTTTTTTTTCGCGTTTCATGACTAAATTAGCCTAAAAATGCACAAAAAAAAAATCCGTCTGTCTGTACGCCGTCCGCCGTACGCCGACGTGTACGCTCAGCGCACATTAACTCCCAAACCCTCCAAGATAGAAAGTTCATTTTTGGAGGGATTATAGGTAGTTGCGGATCTCAGGCGGATACCCATTTTGGGGGGTGTACAAGTTCAGGGGGAGGCGAGGGGAGCGCTTAAACCGAAAAATACGAATTCAAATATCTCAACCATGGTTACAGCTAGGAAACTAAAAATCAACATACATATAGAAGACTTTGTAGGACAACTTTTAAAAATAATTTAATTTTTTTATCCATTGGGGTGCGAAAAGGGGGGGGCTAAGAACCAATTGTCGGCCGAATTTTTTTTTCAAATGATTATATCTTCGAAATTACTTCTCATAAAAAATTGATATTTTGGTCATAAGGGTCAGGGGGGGTGCAAAGAAAAACACTTAAAAATTAATATCTCGACTATCTCTTAAGCTATAAAATTGAAACTTAAAACGTATACTAAGCTTTACTAGCAAAATATAAAAAAAATATAACATTTTGAAAAAATAGTAGTGGGGGGAAATGGGGATCATTTAAAAAATGGCGCACTTTTCAAAATTACAAATCCTTATATCTCAAGAAATAGTACAGATATCAAATCAAAAATTAGTCAGATTGTAGAACTATATAATAGTTAATTTTAAGATAGGAGGTGTAAGGGGAGGGAGGTGATAGGCAAAAATGTCGAAAATTTTGAATGATTTTTTTAGGGTTCTGGTGAAAGATACAAAGTTTAAATTTTGCATGTGAATACGTCTATTTGATGTTCATAGAAAAATAATAAGACCTTGATCCATAATTGTTATAAACCGACCCCCGGTCTAACGTGCACAAGGTGTTTCATGTGCATTGAAAAAAACACATAAACTGAAAATTTTTGAGTGAAATTTTAAGGTAAAAACTTGAAAATTTGCGAAATGCATTTAAAAAAAACCTGTAAATATACAAAATAATAACTGGTCGAAAATCTTTAAAACTTCTACTCCCTCCCATATAAAATTATTTTTTCGACCATTTTTAAGAAATCAATTATCACTTAAATATTAAAAGTTATCAATTTGAAATTTTGCATAAAAACTTACAAAAATAATTGTAATGAAATTACGCTAAATGTCCTGAAATCGCGCTTGCCCTTCTACCCCCTCCCATACAAAAGTATGATTTCGACCAATTTCATTAAATCAACTAATTACCAACAAATTGATAGCTATGAACTTGAAATTTTGTGTGAGCACCTAACAACAGAAAAGAAAGAAAATTGCATCACAAGTTTTACGATTCCCTTACCTCCTCTACCCCCTCCCATACAAAATTATTTTTTCGAGCATTTTTAAGAAATCAGTTATCAGCTAACTCTTAAAGGCTATCAATTTCAAATTTTGCATAAAAACTTATAAAAATAATTCAAATGAAGTTGCTTTAAAAGTTTTGAAATCGCACTTGTCCTTCTACCCCCTCCCATACAAAACTATGATTTCGACCAATTTCATTAAATCAACTAATAACCAACAAACTAAAAGCTACGAACTTGAAATTTTATACAAGCACCTTACAAGAGAACCGATATAAAACTACATATCAAATTTTACAATTCCTCTACCTTCTCTACCCCCTCCCATACAAATGTTCGGTTTCGTGAATGTAAAATATACCGAATTTTATGGAAATTCTATGCAACTTCGTCTATGAAATACATTCTATACAGAGAATATTGGACGTGATTCAAGCAATTAATTAAAAAGCTATTAACATCCACCCACACTTACTGTTACCCCTCCTCCTCCCCTCATAAAAACCCAAACTTGCAGAAACGAATGAAATATTATTAAATTGACAACAGCCCTGCCCAAGAACTCTCTTTCACTTAGTCTTCCCTAACCACTCTAACCTGCATATTGACTTTCCACTCATCCGCAACTTGTCCCAAGAATAATAAAGTTTCGCCCGACTTGTTGGCAGTTTATTTGTATATGACTTCGAACGTGGTATGCAAAATGTTTCATGCTGAATTTAACGTTTGTAGCTTTCACAATTTTCGAGGAAATGGAAAAATTTGTGTCTAAACTTATGACATTTGTGTGGGAGGTGGCAGGGGAAGTGGAAGATTTTGGATAATTTTGAAACGGCTTATTAATATCCTAATCACATTGCTTTGTTGCAATTTTATAGTCGATAGCCCTCATATCGGTGGTGAAGTTTTCCTACCTCCTATGTCAGTTCACTTTTTTTTTTCTTATTTACTAAAGAGTTTTAAAAATAGTTATGCATCATTTGTTCACCCTGAAATTTTGTCAAATTATAGAGTTATTATAGCTTGTACAACCTGACAAAATGGCACTTTAGTAAATAAAGAAAAAAAATCACGTGAATTAATATGGGAGGTTGGGAACTTTCACCATCGAGATATTCAAAGGAGAAATACTTTTCTTGAATTTTCAATACAGAAATTTGTTGGGGAGGGGGTAGACGGAGTTAAGCGAAGCTGAAGTTTTTCTAGAATTTATTGCAATTATAAAGAGACAAATTCTGGAAAATTTTAAGTTTCTACTTTTTCTAGTTTCAATGAAAATCGATTAAATGCTTTTATCAAAATATTGATTTGTATGGGAGGGAGTAGAAGGAGTATTCGAATCAAAACCAAATTTTTCGACATCAATGATACTTGTAATAGAATACTTTTCGCAAAATTTGAAATTGATAGCTTTCGGAGAAAAATGATATAATTGAAATTTCGTGAAATTTGATAGTTTTTTTTTTCAAAATTGGTTGCAATTATAATAAAATGAAATCTGGTGAAAATTCGTTCTTTTAGTTTTGCTAGTAGAATTTTTTTTCTCATAATTTGGAGACACGTGAGAGCACTGCGACCTTCTGGGCCTGTTGTTTCTGAGTCTTCGAGACAGAGGCAGCAGATGTCGGTTTCAGCTATACCAATATTTTCAAGGTGGTGGTTTACTCCACTGTGCCCCGTCATTAGGCCGATTAGAGTACTAATATGACTCTTGCTGAATTTTAGAATATCGTCCACTTTGTTTTTTTGTAGTAAGATTAGCTTTTTCTGAGATTGATAAGCCTGGAAGTCTATTCCAGTAGATTTTATGTTCTTGGTTTTCTGCAGAATGGCTCTGGACCAATAAAATTTGTTTCTGCGTCGTTTTTTGCAAGGCGATCAGCCTCTTCATTTCCCTCAATTCCCATGTGTGGGTACCAGGCACATTAAGGTTACATCGTTATTTTTTTCCGGGACGATTTGAACGCAGTCTTAAACTATCCTCGATCCGTGTTTATTGGATGCTAGGGCTTTGAGAACCGCCTTACTATCCGATAGGATATAAATTGATTTGTTGCAATGAGCTCTCCTTACATTCTCTTGGATGCATAGCTCCATTGCAATTATTTCAACCTGGAAGATTGTGGCATCTTTGCCGAGTGATTTTGAAACCGAGAAATTAGGATCTTTGACTCCGGCTCCTGTCTCTTCAGAGGTGCGCGAGCCATCTGTATACCAGATGATTGATTCCTCTTCTATTTAAGGTAGCAAGGACTGGCAATCCTTGTGTTCTTTGATTAGAACTTTGAAGGGGTTTCAAAGTTGAATTTTGTCGGCATAGCGTTCGATAGTGTGGAGGTTAGAACATCTATTTTTGGGTCTTTTAGGATTTTGAGGTGACGTCTAAGATCCCCTAATTTGTAATTGTTTTCCCTCTGTATACGTGACACCCCTATAGCCTCCCTTTTTATTTGGAGATGTAGAATATCGGAGGGATATTTAACATTTCCATTGCCGCTGTAGGACAGGTTTTCATTGCTCCTGTGATACCAAGACAAACTACCCTTTGGATTTTTTGTAGCGTAAGCTGTGCTTTTGGTTGTAACATTTTAGTCCACCATATCGTTGATCTGTATGTGACTATTGGAAGAATGATTGTTCTGTAACACCTGTAAATCATTTTGGCCTTTAGTTCCCATTTTCTGCTAAATAAGCTTTTGCAGGCCCAAAATGCTTTTAGTGCTTTGCCCATTCTATAAGTTTGGTCCAGTTGAGCTTGCTATCCAGTATGACACCTAGATATTTTACCTCATCTGAAAAGGGTATTGGTGTTCCACTTATTAAAGGAGGTGTGATGTGGATTTTCCTTCTATTTGTAAATGGTTCTATCTCAGTCTTACTTGGGTTGATGTTGAAGTTCTTAGACTGACACCAGTTCGCTATCACCCTATTTACCTTTTTGGTAGGCAGACAGACCTTGTCAGGCCCTGTTCTTATGCCCACTAACTTCTCCATCGTTTTGACGAAGAAGGAGGTAAGGCTTATAGGGCGATATGACTTAGGCTGATCAATGGGACAATTCCCTGCCTTCGGTACAAATACCACCCTCGCTTTCTTCCAGATTTTTGCGATGTATCTCTATACAAAGCTGGCTTTAAAGATCCTTGTCATTATTGGCATGAGGATCTCGAACCCCTTCTGCAGTAATGCGGCGAATATTTTATCTACTCCGGCTGATTTGTAGGGTTTAGAGGTGTCCATCGCCCATTTGATCTTTTTCGGAGTGAAGATTTTACCAGCAATGCTATTGCTGAACGGAGTTTGACGATACGTCCTTTCCTCTACCTATAAATCTTCATTGTTGTTAATTATCTTGCTGCCTGGGAAATGTGTTGCCAATAACACTTCAAGAGTTGCCATGCTTCTTTTAGTTGAGGTCTTTCTAATAGTCCGATATCTATAGTGAGAGTGTTGAGGCCGTTGGGAGGCCATCTATCTCTACACAAATCTTCTCCAAGACCATTTTTTTAGCTTTTTCAGAAGTTTGTTATATTCAGTAAGGAACTCTCTGTATTCGTTCCAGTTCCCAAAGGTTTTTGCTTTATTGAACAATTTCCTAGTTTGTTTGCGTTTTGCCGCTAGTTCCTCGTTCGAAGGTGTTTGTTTGGCCCTTTTTTGTGTACTACGCAATATATACATGCTTAATGCAATACGATATCTTCAGAAACGTACCAAAAGGGAAGTCGATTGCCAATTCCATGGTAATACTTCTCTTAATTTACGTGCGTCCATTCATTTTAATTCCTCTCAGGGCTTCAATTTCATTCGGATGAATTTCGATAGATAATTGCTGCTGCCTCCTTTGATTTATGTATTTTCTCCGTTCTTTCCAAAAAGATTTTTGAATTTTCGCTTTTGTGGCCAATACCGGAAACGTTTTGAATAATTCTCAAGAGCGCTGAGTCCATTTGAGTGAGATGTGCTTTCACAACAGATATGATTTAAACAAAATCATGTTATCGGGCACTTATTTCAAACTTGATTTAGGTCCAAAAATAAAGCAGTCGCGTCTCTCCGACATTTCCCTAGTCCAGTTTCAAGTTATCTAAAATTGGTTCGATTTGAATCGCGAATTGCAAATTTCATGCTCACATGTGTGTTACGAATTCGACTAAGAACGTCCAAATCGCGACATGAAATATGAAAAACTCGTTATCTAGGAGAACAAATATCAGCTCAAAGCCTACTTCCCCCTTTTACGAATAGTCCGTACTATGACTCCTCTTGTCATTCTGGCGCAGAACAAAATCTTTTATCCTCGGTATCGATGGGCATCTTATTTTCGACCCAAAATACTCGTGACTATTCCGGATCATTTGGCATTCTGCCCGCAAGGAGTGGTACCTTAACGACACTAGGCCCACAAACAACAATGGCCAGATAAATTTTTGAACGGAGGATGAGGCGAAATCTTTTCGACGTTTTGATTTACAACCGAACAGGATGTCACGGTGCTATCGAAAAGTCGAAATTGTTTGTCGAAACTCCCAGACATTTCGAACTAATGATGAGAATGTGGTGACTATGAAAAGTACGAAGAATGATTTGCAATTTTATATGTTAAGCGGGCTGAAAAGAGTAGTGGAAGGAGATAAACAGGAAGCGTCGGTTGTGATTGCGAACGACTCACTTGGGTTGACGTAATGTTGCCGTCGTCAACGTCCTACAAAATTTGAATTCTATGGAATTTTTATATCCATGTGGGACTCTTTATATACATATGTCCTTAAGCTTCACGAATAGAACGAATTGAAAAGGAAGTACTGTCCTGGAATTTCGTTTGTTCTGTGTACGTTCTTACGTCCAATCGATATTCCGCCGAGCTATAAATTATTGGAAAGGAATCTTTGCATGACGGAATCCTTGCGTTCCGTCTGCCACCCTCCGATATTGTTTCGTTTCTTTTGTTGGCTCCACTCGGAATCCTTTCACGACTATCAAGGGAAAATGTAAATTTACTTCGCATGGATGCGCTTCCACATATTCGACTGGGTTTCCATTGTCGAGCAGCACCCTCTGTACTCCTGTTTCTGATGTTGTTTTTCCGCTTTTCTTTCTGTCTCAATTGTTTTATATCCGATAAAACTACTCGTGTATTTGTCTTTGGTCGAAGATGAAATGGAAAAAGCAAATGATATTTGGCTATTACAATTCCTTCGGCTGAACGAGCCTATACATGCGATGTTTGGGGATAGCCAGGGGATATACGAGAACCGTATTCTCATTCAGCAGCCTGTCGCCAATAAAGCATTCAATTTCGCGAATACAGCTTAGTTCGCGCTCCCTTAGCGCGTAATAGACTTGCCAGAAAGTTTCGGGGTCTTATGGTTGGAAAAACAACAAACACGAGATTTCCAGAAAGTGATATACAGCAGTGGTAAAATAGTTTTATCTGGTGTATAATTTATAACTTTCGACTTATGTCTACGCCTGTTTTTATCCGAAAGTTGAAGAGGTTGCCTCTTCAACTTCAACTTTGAGGAAAAAGTATTTTCTCGAAATTGAGAGTCTGATGCTTTCGTAATCATAGAGAAGAGAATTTATTTCATAATTTGTTCGAAATAACAAAAGAAAAGTTTTTATTTACTGCGTTTTCATGTTTATTAGAATAATTATGTAAGGTAGTAATAAATTAATGGAAAAGGTTGTTACTTTTTTGAAAATAAAACTGATTGGACCGTTTCCCCACTCGGACCGCTCTGGTAAATATTGAAGTGAACCAGTTCGCTTTATAATTAACAGAACACAAACTCCATTATTTCGATTTTAAAACAAAAATAACGTTAACTCTGTTAATTACACTATACGGCATGAAAACAAGCCCTGATACCATTCCTGATGATTCTTATCTAAAATAACCTCCTGAATCCGAATATGACCCCCGTTTTTTCACATCACCCACCGTTTTCGGGGAGGCCCCCATCTATTTTTTAACAATTTTCCATAATTTAGAGGGATGAAAAGGATTATTTTCGCCTTTAAATTCTTTTTCAGGGGCTAGAGAGGTAAAAAGATCTAAAACATGAACATTTTTTTTAGCAAGGAAGAGGTTTGGGGGATTTGCCCCCTTAAATAGTAAAAAAATCATTAAAAATGATCGATTTATTTTGGTTTATCACATTTTTTTCACTTATTCTGTACATATTCCATATCCATATTCCAGGTTTGTTCTTACTTTATTTACCTGATAGCCAGTTTAACCCTAATTTCCCTTCCCACACTCATTTTACCCCATTTCACATAAATAAAATCACAATCTTCGGTGGTTGCCGATCAGTTTGATAAAGGTCTCAGCAGAGACTGAAACGTTACTTTTAACAAAACGTATCAGTGTGAAATCCGGAAATATTTTTTTTTATCTTATCTTAATTTATCTTATTTGTTGTAATTATAATTGAATTTGAATTTGTACTTTCGTACACTATTGTGAATTGACTAATATGAATTGACTATTTTTGTAAAACGCCATTTTGAATACATATGTCAAATAAACACTCTAACCTTCACTTGAAGTCTAGCCGTCATCAGAGAAAGAACCTCTTTTAATTTCAACAGGTTATGGGCCCAGAAGTCGCCTTAACCACACTCTGATAAGTATTCGTTCCATTAATTTAAAGTAAAATTTTTTCTAAATCTTTTACAATGTCGGAAGCATTAGTGCGAGTTGAAAAACTCAAGGGCCGAGAAAATTGGGACGTTTGGAGGACGGCAGCCAAGTCATATCTCGTGATAAAAGGCCTATGGAAGCACGTGGACGGCAGTGCTGCACCTAATCCAGAACACGACCTGAAGGCGAAATCCGAAATCATCCTTCTGATTGATCCTGTGAATTATTCATACGTAATGGAAGCCGCGTCTGCAAAGGAAGCATGGGATTGCCTCGCTAGTGCGTTTGAGGATAGCGGTACAGGACGCAAGGTAAATTTACTTCAGCAGTTAGTCTCGGTCAAACTCGCGGAATGTGCATCGATCGAGGATTATGTTATAAAATAACTATGTTGTGGATTAAAGTAAAAAAATCGGGCTTAAACATAGATTCAGAAATCGTCGGTTCGCTTATGCTTGGTGGGCTTCCGGATGAATTTAAGCCACTCGTGATGGGCATTGAAAATTCGGGTCAAAAAATTTCGGCGGATTCGGTAAAGACTATCTTGTTGCAAGATGTTATGTTCGATGGACAAAGAAATTCTGAAAACTTAGCACTTTACGGAAAGGGCGAAAAGAAATTCAAACCTAAAAATCGCCAAACGAAAAATAATAAAACTTCTTACAATGGATGTTTTAATTGCGGGGAATCAGGTCACTTCGCAAGAAATTGCACAAAAAGGGATAAATCTGGAAACGTAAAAAGCCATAACACTAATGTGGTTTTGCATGTTTCGCGCGATTCTAAGACTGTTTCGAGTGATTGGTTTGTAGATTCCGGTGCTTCTAATCACATGACGTCACAGCAATCGATTTTTTCGAGTAAACGGGAAATATCAAACGAGACTGTAACAGCCGCTAATAATGCGAAAATGTGTGCAACTTTTTTGGGAGATGTAAAATTATCATCGGGAAATTATCAAGCAACGATTAAAAATGTATTGTGCGTACCGGACTTATGTACAAATTTAATTTCTGTAAGCCAAACAGTTAAAAATGGAAATAAAGTAGTTTTTGAAAAAGGTGGCTGCAAAATATTGAATAGTGAGCGAAAGGTCATTGCAACGGCAACGGAGTTGGACGGAATGTATAAGTTAGATGTAAAAGAGTGCGATTCAAAAAGAGAGGCAATGGTTGCCAAAGTAGATCCAAATATTTTACATCGTCGAATGGGTCACAGTAGTGTTATCAAACTAGATGAACCATGTACAGTTTGCATAAAAGGCAAACAAACGCGTATGCCATTCAAGGTTGAAGGGCAACGTTCTTCGAAAAAACTTGAGCTTGTCCATTCAGACGTTTGTGGACCAATAAATATCAAATCGTTCGGTGGTGCGCGATACTTTGTCACATTTCTTGATGACTTCAGCCGTATGTTATTCGTTTATACAATCCGTGAAAAATCTGAAGTTTTATCGAAGTTCAAACTGTTCAAAAAATTTTCCGAAAAACAGACCGGTAATAATATCATTACTCTCCGAACGGACAATGGAGGTGAATATTGCAATAAATCATTTCGCGAATATTTACAGTGTAATGGTATAACACATCAGAAATCTGCGCCATACAGTCCCGAGCAAAATGGCATGGCAGAAAGGATTAATAGGACTATCATCGAAAAGGTACGTTGGGAAAATATTAATTTATCTACCATAGATGAAAATGAACATAAAGAAATGGAAAGTGAACAGGAAGCTGAAGATGCTGAAGATATAAAACCATTCGAAGCGAATAGTTCTGTCAGTGTCAGTGCAATGTCATCATGTGATGAAAATGTGGGCATGATGCGTCGTTTGGCAAAAAAGCAAAAGTTTCATCAGAAATCATACACAATGAAAACCAAGGAGTTGCAGGAACCTGAAACCTTGAAGGAAGCCTTGCAAAGTGCAGAAGCAAAGGAATGGAAGCTGGCAATGAAGTGTGAATTTGAATCACTTCAATATAATCAAACGTGGGAGCTTACGGACTTGCCGCAGGGAAAACAAGCAGTAGGCAGCAAATGGGTTTTTAAAACTAAAACTAACGCAAAGACTCAAACAGAGTACAAAGCGCGGCTTGTGGCAAAAAGTTTCACACAACGAGAAGGCATAGATTACGAAGAAACTTATTCACCAGTAGTTCGACATACATCCATTCGTTTTCTATTGGCATTGGCAACGAAATTAAATTTACGATTGCGTCAACTGGATGCAGTGACAGCTTTTCTCAACGGAAAGTTAAAGGAAGACATCTATATGCAACAACCCGAAATGTTCAACGACGGCAGTGGTCGCGTGTGTAAGCTGCTGCGATCAATCTATGGTCTCAAACAAGCAAGCAGAGTATGGAACGAGCAGCTAAACTCGGCATTGATTCAATATGGTCTCATTCGATCTCAAGCCGATCAATGTATCTATTACTCAGTTGACGAGAGTAATATTTTAATATTGGCTATATATGTCGACGACATATTAATTTTATGTAACAACGAAAACGAAGAATATCGACTGGTTCGTCATTTAATGAGCCAATTTAAAATGAAGGATCTTGGTGATCCAATTCTACTTTTGGGTATGAAGATTGCTCACTCTAAGGATCTTCAAAGTATTGCAGTGGATCAAAAGCAATACATTTCTCGAATTTTGGACCGTTTTGGGATGTCGGAGTGCAATCCTGTTTCGACACCACTCGATCCGAACCAACGATTGTTTCAGGATACGAGCCCTATGAGTGAAGAGGAACGTATCGAAATGATCAATGTGCCCTATCAAGAGTCTATTGGGTCTTTAATATATGCAGCGCAACTTACAAGGCCGGATATTTGCTTTGCTGTATGTTTACTAAGTAGATTCAACCAAAACCCAAGGCGAATCCATTGGACAGCTGTTAAGCGCGTATTCAGGTACTTAAAAGGTACACTTAATAAAACTCTAGTTTATTCTAGCAAAGTGCACGACGAATTAACTGGCTTCTGCGATGCTGATTGGGGTGGTGATATCGATAGACGTAAATCGACATCAGGCTACGTTTTTATGATGCAGGGTGGAGCCGTTTCATGGGCAGCAAAGACACAACATTCCGTGGCTATTTCGACGACGGAGGCTGAGCTAATGTCTATTGTGGCGGCAACACAGGAAGCGATATGGCTAAAACAACTAGAGAAAGAGCTATTATACCATCCTACGAAGTGCATGACACTATATTGCGACAACAAGAGTGCCAAAAACTTGAGTATCAACAACAACTTCTCTCAACGTACGAAGCATATTGCAATCAAGAGCAACTTTGTTCAGGACAAGATAAATGAGGGTGTCATCAAACTTACCTACGTAAAAACTGAAGATATGGTCGCTGATATCTTTACAAAGGCTATGAACTCTACAAGGCAAAGCAACCTCTCGAAATCACTTGGGTTGTCAAATTAATATTTATAGTTGTATGTAAATTAAAATTCAGGGAGAGTGTTGTAATTATAATTGAATTTGAATTTGTACTTTCGTACACTATTGTGAATTGACTAATATGAATTGACTATTTTTGTAAAACGCCATTTTGAATACATATGTCAAATAAACACTCTAACCTTCACTTGAAGTCTAGCCGTCATCAGAGAAAGAACCTCTTTTAATTTCAACATTATTTACTGTACAATTATGCCACTATAGTCTACAAATCATCCCGATAGCTTCTGTTATGTTTGCGGGGAATTAACTTTCAAAGCGCAACGAAAACGTCTCTCTCCGCTTCTTAAAACTGCCTACAGATTGTACTTTGATTGCGAAGTTGGCGATCACAACAAGGATAGGGCTTCAGCAGTTTGCTGCACTAATTGTTACAGTAGCTTGACCAAATGGCTTAAAGGCACCCGTAGATCAATGCCATTTGCTGTGCCCATGGTTTGGCGTGAACTTCGATGCTATTTTACAGATTGTTACTTTTGTAGAATATCCACTGTCGGCTTCTCTAGCAAAAGTAAATAATTCAGTATCCATATATCGCTTCAGCTCCAAGACCAGTTCCTCAAAGCGAATCTTTACCAATCCCAGTGCCCCAGAAACCAATATACTCTAGAGCCAGAAATGGATTTGACAAACTTTGAGCCACGGCATGTACCATCAAATGATCCGTCCATCGACGATGAAGAGTGTTCAGTAGATTCAGTTCATCGACAACCTCACCTCGTTACTCAGTCGGAGTTGAATAATCTTGTCAGGGATTTGGAGTTACTTAAGAGAAAATCTGAACTTTGTGCATATCGACTTCAGCAATGGAATCTCTTAGAAAACAACGAAAAAATCTCTCCTTACAGGACCAGGCAGTCTTCCTGAAATTACTTTTTTCGGAAGATTAAGGGTTAGTGTTCTGCCCTAATTCAAATGCATTGATAGAACTGAAGATGCCATGTGAGCCAGAAAAATTGAGACTGCTTATCGACTCATCTAAGACAAGCTTGAAATTTGTCCTATTGGCCAATGGGAATGAGCTAGTCCCGGTTGCATACTCTGTGGCTATGAAGCAGACGTACGAAAACATCAGCCGTATCCTTGATAAGTTATAATGATGATAACTGGAAACTTTACGCTGACTTCAAAGTTGTTGCTCGTCTCACGGGCCTGCAATCCGGCTTCACGAAACACTGCTCCTATTTGAATGGGACAGCTGAGCGCAAGACAAACATTATATCGTACGGAACTGGCCCGAGCGAGAAAGTTTTACTTCTGATCCCGAAGGAAAATATTTAATTGTCGCCTTTGCACATCAAACTCGGATTGATCAAACAGTTTGTGAAAGCGATAGATAAGACAGGTTACGCATTCCAAATTTCGAAAACTAAATTTGCTCGTCTTAATGAAGCTAAAATCAAGTAAGGAGGTTTCGTGGGCCCCCAGATTAGACAGCTTTCTGAGACTCGACGTTTATTAAATGCATGAATCGAAAAGAAAAACGAGCTTGGCCTGCATTCCAAACCGTGTTTGAGAACTTTTTGGGTAACAAAAAAAGTGATGCTTATGTCGCTTATTTTCCCCTGTGGGATGGCGGCAGTAGAATTCACCCACAGCTAGTCCTGCTTGCCCTAAAAGTGGCAAATGAACATTCACTGGATCATCGGCTTATCACCCGTGATCTTAAATCCTAATTGTACGAGAAACGGATACAGCGCCTCGGATGCGGACGGATTCTACGGTAACGACTTTTGACATTCGAAAACGGACTATGATTAGCTTCTGGGACGTTCGAACATTGAATGACGGGGGAAGGGCTGGAGTCACTCGGTCCTTACACCACCGATCAGTGATCGACCGTGAAATGGAGCATTATAACATCAAAATTTTGGGCTTGAGCGAGGTCAGGCGGACGGGGTCAGAAGATGAACGAACCCCGAGCGGAAACACCATTCTGTACGTTGGTCCTGAGAGCGAAGCCAAAAATGTCGTCATACTCGAGATCATTATCAGAAACGTCACAATTGTACTGTGTTACGCACCAACTAATACCGCAACAAGCTAGGATGTAGCCTAGTGGGTAGTGTTTTGGTCTACAATGCGAAGGTTGTGAGTTCAAGTCCCGGTCGACGCATAATTCCAGCACACTGCCTGCTTGGGTATACCGTGATCACCTCAATCTATGTAAATGAAAAATTCGAAAATTGAGGGTTGTGCGAAAGTTTTCTACAATAAATGATGAAAAATGTTAAGGAACCTGAAGGGCAGGAGTCCAAGGCCCGACTTTGACTGTAGTGCCATTGTAAAAGAAGAAAAATTCCGCAACACCTGGTGACAAAGAGGAGTTTTATAGCCAACTGAGTGCCATCTTCGCGCGTGTTCCAAGAGATGATATTATTATCATCTCAGGAGACTTAAACGCCAAGGTTGGCTCTGACAACATTGGGCTAGAATACGTAATGGGGAAGCATGGTGACCCTTAGGTAAACGCGTCAAGACCTTGGATTAAGAGACCCGAAAACGGCGAATTATTTGTGCAGCTTTGTAATACTCGGCAAATGGTCATCGGAGGAACCGTTTTTCCACACAAGAGCCACCAAAAAACTTCTTGGGTTTCCCGTGATGGTGTTACTCGGAACCAGATCGACGATTTGGCTATAAGTCGCCGATGGTGAAGATGTCTCCTTGATGTGGAGCTGACCATGGGAACGATCACCACTTGATGGTATCCTGCTTGAGATTGGCTACAGTAGCTGTCCAACGACCCCAAATGTTTCAAATGAAGCTCCAGCTTAATGTATATAAACTCAAAGGCCCCAACAAAAAGCGCAAGTACACCACCATTCTACGCGAAAAGTCATCCAAATTGGGCGAATATGAAATGCGCACACTGGACGCCAATTGGGAGGCAACCAGAAACACGATGTCGCAAGACACATGGGACGAGGTTGGCGATCGGAAAAAGTTAAATTGGCCATCATCTCTCAACCCGAAGTCAACCAACGAATACCCGATCCTTAAAAAGGCTTTTAGACGCGACAAGAGAAAGGCCATTTAAGATCGAACCAACAAGGCAGAATCTGCGGCTTACCTTGGGGATGGGGCTTCACTATTTAAAATCATGAAACAGTTGACGAACAGGAACTTCACCGCCAATCACCTGGTGAGAGATGTCAACGGAACTCTCCTTAATATGAGTGAACACCAGTTGCGGCGATGGAAGGAATACTTCTCTGATATTTTAACTTCTTGTTAGGGGAAGATGTTTCAGAAACAGAACAACTACCAAGCATCCAACCGCAACAATCCTCTATTACGGACGATCCGCCAGTTATGGAAGAGATAGTTTCCGCCGTTCGGTCAATGGCGGAAAGGAAAGCCCCAGGTATTGGCGGACCACCAACCGAACTCCTCAAAACGGGCCTAGCAATAACAGCTGATATACTCCTCCAGCTCTTTACTGAGGTGTGGAATGAAGGAAGATAACCGACCGGAAGGAGGGCGTTATTGTGCAAATTCCGAAGAAGGGCGACCTTCGGGATTGTGTCAATTGGCGTGGTATATGTTTACTTACTACCGTATCGAAAATCATGGCTTGGGTAATTCTCAATAGGATTAGTGATGTCGTGGAGAGCACTTTCGAAGTTTATCAGGCTGGATTCCGTAAAGGGTTGTCTTGTACCGATCACAAAAATATCCTAATGATAATATTGGAGCAATCCGCTGAAATGGGTTCGCCACTACATCTGGACTTCGAGAAGGCTTTCGACAGCATTAAGCGAAATTGCAGGTGGAATTCTTTGCGTTGGAGACGTATTGCAGATAAGTTCATAGCTATGACTAAGGATTTTTTTATGTTATCGAAATTAACTTGGGGGGTCACAATTTAATGCGCGATGCTCAGTTAATTCGACATAGGTAAGGGAAACAAGCGAAAATAGTTTGAAGTGGCGGTGAACGTTGTTTTTAAACTGCTGTAGTTTGTATTCAGTGGGGAAGAGATTGCCTGGTTATGAATTCCACAACACTCTCGTCCGAGTGCTGAAGGACCGCCTAAATTTCACTGTTCTCCACGGCAAGGGCTTCACAGTGTACTCGTGTGAGCGTGCAGCTTGTCGAATATTTCGGGGTGCATTGAATATAGATGGTATTAGGGCTTTTAGTTCCTTGCTGCATTTACCATGGAAGTGTGTTATAGGCAATTTCGGCATTTATGTGCAATGCACAAACACAGTCATGGAGGGAAGGAATGGGATTGGGAAGGTTGGGGAAGGGTAGGAAGGGTAGTGAGAACGTCCGTACCGAGTGGAGAAGCTGGTATATTGCTCAGTTGTACTGGCTGCTTACTGACAAACATTTGCAGATGTTATGGGGGACTGAATGACAGAAAGCGAACAGAAACCATCTACTGAGTATCTAGGCCTTCTTGAAGTGGAACTGTTTCACTTTTACACCGTTTCCCCATTTTTTTGCGAATAATTTTTTATCACCAGTAGCAACTGAAAAATTTACGCTTAAAAAAATCCCGTCTGGAGTGGGAATCGAACCCACGACCTATTGACTGAAAAGCAAGCACGCTGCCCACTACGCCACGGAAGCAGTAGTAAATGCAGAGTACACCGATATTTCGACGGTGCTCGAGGGAGTCAACTGAGGCCGATATACCTTCATCTCGAATCAATCGGAATGTATGTTTCTGGATATGGTCAAGACGAGTCAGATGTGATTTTGGGGCCCCAGCCAAAACGTACGAGTTGTACTGAAGACGTGGTCAGATATATACACTTCCGCAGAATACCTAGACGTTTGGAAGCATCAAGAGCAACTTCGTAGATGTGTTGGCTCCAATCAAGGCGATTGTTAAATCTTACACCTAGTAACGTGAAGTCTGTGGAAGGTGAAATCTGTACGCCATTTAAGGACATAATAGCGGCCGACGTCGGAACGTTATGTTTAAGAGATAGATGACACGACTGCGCTTTTAAGGCATTAAACTTTACTCTATTTGACCAAGGTATACCCAAGCAGGAATTATGTGTCGACCGGGATTTGAACTCACGACTTTCGCATTGTAGGCCAACAGGCTACCCACTAGGCTGCACCCTCCTAGGCTATCAATCTCATAAATATAGAGTATTTATTTTCGCAATTATTTCTCGCACTTTTAAGACATATGGAAATTCATCGGTTAGGACGCCAATCGAGATCTTAGCTTCGATCTTTGAAATTTCGAGTTTGTTGGTAAAGGGTTTTCCGTATACCTTACATAAATTAAGACCAACATTTTTTAATAAAAATTATATAAGAAAAGCTATACCATAGACATACATATGCATGCTTTTGTTCTTTTTCTTTTAAATAACAACTCCACTTTTTGCAGAATTATTGATCCATTTTCTTGCCAAACAGCATATTTCCTATAAAGAGTAAAACTCCTAAACTCAATTAATCCAATAAAACAGTCTGTATAATATCTTTATTCATACAAAAAAATCCAACAAAAGGAAATTCTTCTAAACGTAGCAACCAAGTGTTCCTATCGAATTTCAATTCGAAAAAAAAAAAACATGCACAAAATGGTAAACTTCACGGACAAGGAATATAAGAGAATGCAGACGGAAATTAAACTAGAACCAGTGGCAGAAATGATCTGAATTTTATTTCCAGTTTAGGATGAATAGAAACCTGCATACTCTGCTATATACAGGGAAGCCATAGTGCAGAACGGTAGCATCAATGACGAGAAAATGTTCGGAAAATTGTTGGAAAAAATTGGTCGAAAAAAAATAAATAAATCGAATCGAAGGATACATAAACCCTTTTTTAACTCATTTATTTTTTCCCTTTCTCCATAGCGTTAAGTCTTGCAACAGGTTGGGGTTTGTTCTCGGTCGTAACTCATTTATGTAACATTTCTATCCTTTTATATCCATTTTATATGGTAATTGCGTCACATGCAATTCGTAGATCTACTGGTAGAAAAAAAACAGTAATTGTTCTATTGTGAAACTATATAGAAAGTACTCTTTAGTTAATAGCACTGTTTCTCTAATTCCCGACATGAAACTTTGTGTCACGTGAAGTTATAAATGGTTAATTCATCAAAAGGTCGGTTGGATAATATCGATTTGGAAATTTATGTTCTTACACGCTCCATATCTGCGCAAGCACCCTCTTCAGAATGTCTCCTTGGGATGACTTTCAGCCATGCAACTAGTGCATTATCGTTTTTCGCACTCAAACGTTGCTTTTTTTATATTGTGGCCAAAGCATGAAGCACATACACATGGAAGCGAAAAGGCTTATCCTAGTGAACCAAGCAGGCAGTGTGCTGGAATGTGTCGACCGGGATTTGAACTCACGGACCTTCGCATTTTAGACCAACACGCTACTCACTAGGCTATACCCTACCTTTTTTTCAGCGGCTACTTCAACGATATCTGCCGGAAATTGAAGAGAACTCAACGATTCCGAAACTAATTTAAAAAATTTGTATCGCACAACGAAAAAAATTTACATGGATTTCGTGAGAATATCAAAGAATTTTTATGCTTGTTGGCAGAAGAAATCTATTGCAGCTAATTCATATTCTTATCGTTTTAATTCCGAATTCCTAGATTCCCTAATAGATCAGATAATGTCCATTTCCGTCTCCGAGCATCCAGAAAAATAAATAAACAGGTATTTTAGATAATGTTTGAATTGGTTTGATGAATGTTTTCACAGTGCATTTCGAATTGAAAGAAACGTTTTTCGGATTCTACACTTTTACGCTTTATTATTCGTGACGTTTCGGTCTCTGCTGAGACCTTAATTAAACTGTAGCAGTTTAATAGATTATAAACATAAATCAAATTGCTACAGTTTGATAAAGGTCTCAGCAGAGACCGAAACGTCACGAATACTAAAGCGTAACAGTGTAGAATCCGGAATTCTTTTCTTTCAATGTTCAATTCATTTAATCAAAATTAGTCTTAGCTACATTTTATTGTTTTTATCCATTGAAATTGTTTAATTTTTATTACTTTATTATTTTAATAATAAAGTATTGTGGAAAAAAAAATTTGCTACCCTGAAATTTTGTTTTTTCGCGTTTCATGACTAAATTAGACAAAAAATGCAAAAAAAAATCCGTCTGTCTGTACGCCGTCCGCCGGTGTGTACGCTCAGCGCACATTAACTCCCAAACCCTTCAAGATAGAAAGTTCATTTTTGGGGGGATTGTAGATAGTTGCGGATATCAGGCGGATACCAATTTTGGTGGGTGTACGGGTTCAGGAGGAGGCGGGAGGAGCGCTTAAACCGAAAAATACGAATTCAAATATCTCAACCATTGTATCAGCTAGGAAGCTAAAACTCAACATACATATAGAGGGGTTTGTGGGACAACTTTTAAAAATAATAAATAATAAATAACAATACAATATTCTCTGTATAGAATCTCAGTTTCATAGACGAAGTAGTATAGAGTTTTCATAAAATTCGAAGTTTTACATTCACAAAACCAAACATTTGTGTGGGACGGAGTTGAGTAGGTAAGGAAATTTTAAAAATTTTCTAAGCAGCTCTGTTTATAAAATTAACATTCTATACAGACAATTTTGATCGTGATTCTAGCAATCATTTAAAAACTTATCAACATTAACCCGCCCTCCTTCCTCTCCCTCCATACATGAATAATAAAGTTGCGCCCGAATTGTTGGCAGATATTTTATTCCTATGCTGAGCCAGGAAAATTGGCTATCAACTTCGTTATCCATGGTTTTTTGCAAAATCGCTTTTAAAACATAACAGGATTACGATCGCATTAATAACTCTTACAAACACTTTTTCCATTCACCAAATTTTTCCCTTCCTAATTTCCATTCGAATAATAAACTCCACCGCCGATCACACGACGTATTCGCTTACCAATCTCCATCGTTGAGCACACGACGTACTCGCTTACTTATTTCTGACTGTCGATCACAGGACTTACTCGCTAACTCTCCTCCGCCTGTCGGTCGCTGGGCTTACTCGCTTAATGAACTCCTCCTGTCGATCGCAGCACATACTTACTTACTGCTGAACTCCGCCTGTCGATCACAGGACCTACTCACTTACTCTCCCCGACCGCTGTACACACGACACACTCGCTCACTCATCCTGGCCATCGATCGTGCTTGCCCGCCGACTCCTCGTTTTGACTCTCCTGTTCAAATATCAACTGACAACTACCTTGTCATCACAAGCGCTCGCCCTTTTTATATCGTTCTTACCGGCTCGTTGTCGACTCTTTTACAAATCATTTCCTTCTCATCCGCTTCTACGAAACATTTCCTTGTCGGCCGCTCGCTCTCTCATCACGCACGTGTAATTGTTGTTGCTTTCGTTCATAGAAATGAAATAGCAGGTGTTCTCTTAGAATAGTGCTGGAGATCTTGAACATTCGACAAGTGACTAGGGCTGACATATAACAGTATATTATGGTATACTAGCGAAATATGGGAAAAAATATAACATTTGGTCATAATAGTAGCGGTGGGAAAAGGGGAGCATTTAAAAATGGTGCACAAAATTTGAAGTCCGTATTTCAACAAGAGGTGTAGACTTGAAAAACCCAATTATTTGACAGAGCTAATCGTTAGACAGATATCAAATGTTGATATTTGTCATTTATAAACGCGGGATATTTACTGCAATCAGCACTAATTAGTGAACGTGATTGGGTCTTGGAAAACATGAATGATGATAGTGATTTTTGCAAAAAATCGTGTTTTCTGATGAAGCTCATTTTCAAATTCGCGGTTACGTTATTAAGCAAAATTGCAGCATTCGGTGATCCAAAAATCCACGAGTGATTTAGGAGAAACCAACGCACTCACGACGAGTGACTCTTTAGTACGGCTTGTGGGCCGGTATAGGGCCGTACTTTTTCGAAAATAATGACAGAATAGCCATCGCAGTCAATGGATTTCAACTTAATATTGAATGATGTTTGTAGTTATTTCTGAAAAAATCACTAAGAAGCCCCCACTCCTTTTACCACCTCCCATACAAACTGCACAATTTCACTATATCCAATGAACTAATTTTCTATTGAATTTTTGAACCCAAAATTTTGTATAAAACATTCCTCCCTTTTCTTTTCAGACCTCTATGGATAAAAAAATTTAATTATTATATTTTTAAAGTTTCTCCCACAAACCCCTCAATACACACATATTGAGGGGTTTGTGGGTGGTTTTCAGTTTTCTAGCTAGAATCATGGTGTAGATATTGAAATCTGTAGTTTTTGTTCCATTGCTCCCCAGTCACACCCTTAAAGCCAACACCCCAATAAATTAGTATCCGCCTGAGACTAGCCCCTATCTACAATCCTCCCAAAAATTAACTATCTATCTTCAACGGCTTGGGAGTTATTGTGGGCTGAGCGTATACGTACGGCGTACGGTGTACAGATAGACGTCATTATAATCTAGTTGACATGTTATAACTGAAAAAATGAGAAACGGATATCCGTTCGTCCGTCCGTCCGTCTGTCCGTGTCTTCTCGAGAACGTGTTGAGCTAGAAAGTTCAAATTTGTTTAAGTCGTTTTTGCCGAAAAATTAAGGCCAAGTTCGTGAACGGGCCAAATCGCTCCATCCCTTCTACCACCCCCCATACAAATTCGATTTCGGAAATTTACAATAAACGGAATTTCTCAAAAAGTATGACAGCTGTAAATCTAAAATTTTTAAAATTCTATTTTTATGATAGTATCAATCCACAGCATAAAGACTTTTTGAATCGCTTCACTCCTTCTACTACCTCCCATACAAACTGCACTTTTTGTTGAAATACTAAGCCAATTTATTCAGTATGTATAAAATTTTTCGAGCTTAAATTGAGCACTAAACATTTATTTAGAATTATTAATAAGATCGAAAAAAAAAAATAACTGATCAGCTTCACTCCTTCTCCCCCCCCGTAAAATCGATTTTCTTGAAAAGTATGAATATTATTGATATGAAATTTGAGAGATGTCAATTGCATAATCTTCATAGTTATGATTACAAAAAAAAAAAAAAATACTGCGAACTCCCTGCTTCTTGTACCATCTCCCATACCACCTGCACAATTTCACCAAATTTAATGCACTAATTTTCTCAACATCTATCAAGTTTTTGAAGCTTAAATTCTGTATAAAACGTTCTGCACACTTTATCATATTGTGGAAAAATTAATTCAATGCTGTAACCTTTTCTACAACTCCGAATACAAAGTTTCTTAAAATTAATAAATTCCTCTTTTATCTAGAGTATCACATGATTGGGCTTTCCGCCTAATCGTAGTCCTATTATGTTCATACTCTATATGAAATCTGAGAGTGTTATAAGTTTGCCACAAAGTTTGTAATGCTAAGAAATAAAGCTCGGAGAAAAAAATGAATAATACAGAAGTTCATATAATCATTCAAAAATCTCAAAACCAGATGTCCGTCCGCCCGTCTGTCTGTTCTTCGTGTCCTCTCTAACTTGAACGCGTTGAGCTCGAAAGATGCAATTTTGTACACGACGTTTTCGATAAAAAATTAAGGTCAAGCTCGTGAACGCTCGTGAAATCGCTCCACCTTTTCTACCCTCTCCCATACAAAATGACACAATTTCGCAATTTTGACAATAAACAGATTTGCTCAATAAGTATAAATTCTGTTGACCTGAAATTTGGAATATAATACTTCGATGATAATTTCTATCTACTGTACAAAAATTACTTGTGTCCTCTATCTCCTTACACCACCTCCCATACAAACTGCTGAGATTGTGCACTAAATAATTATTTAGTATTATTTTAATAGTAAGACCAAGAAAAAAAATGAGATGATTAGCTTTACCCCCCCTCCTCCCCCATACAATCTTCACAACTTTACAAAAATCCGATTTTCCTGAAAAGTATGATTGCTACTGATTTATATAAATTTTTGAATTCTAAAGTTTGTATAAAACATTTTGATAGCAACTCTAGCGTGATGTAAAAAAATTAGTTCAATGTCGTCATTCCCTCTATCACTTCCCCTACAAAACTCCTTAAAATCAAAAAAAATCTTTTACATCTAGAGTATCGTAGTCCTGTTATGTTTTTTAGGCTAACCTAGTCTTGAAACGCGATAAAACTAAATTTCACAATAGTTATTTTTTTCCAAGTGGATCACAATACTTTGTTATTGAATTCTTCTGAATTCTAGTTTAAATAGGTAAAAAAAAATAGGAGAACATTTTCTTTTAATTTTCCAGCAATGGAAATAACCGGTATGGCGATAAAATAATATCGAGACTAATTTCATATGCAGATCCATAGTCAATTCAGACATGAACTCATGTTTTATTTAGCCACAGGTAAACAGAGCTCCGCTTATGGACATAGATGTAGGTCGCAATATTATTCTACCTGCAGTCTATTATTTTCATTTATCCAGGGAACCAGTCCTCATTCATTATTTTAAATTTAAATTATTCTGAGATGATGTCTGCTCCTCCGTCTGAGAGACGTGTCCTTTCAATTCAAATTGTATAGCACATTTTCAGACCACACTATCTAGATGATAATTACGCACTGGTAGAGACTATTGGTGCATGAACTATTTCAAAAGCCTCGTCCTTTTAGACAGCTATAAATAGTCACAGTAAAACGGATCCAAGACGCCACTGAAAGGGGTTCTTGATGAAACGATAGCTAGTACGATATAAATTTTTGTAACATCAAAGAACAGACACAGATGTGCGCTACGTAACAAGCTTAATTTTATTGAAATAACGTAGGACGAAGACGTAGGTATACAAGTGAAATATTTTCGAAAAGTTTTGGTATTTCCGAAATTTACGTTAATTATGAAAGTTGAAGATTAATTAAGCATGATGACAGTGTCGACGGGATAAAACGTTATTTTCATGAAAATTTTAATAGAAGTCGTGCTGGAATCTGTAAATTAAAGTCTGATATGCGCATTTAATTTGATTTAAAATCAAAAGTTTAAAAATTAGTTTTTTTTGAGATAACACTAGAAGTCCACTGAACAGGAAGTTGGTAGGATGGAGATAAAAGCAGGATTGTGAAAATTAAGTCGGAAATGACCGTTGATATCCGCTTTGAGTGTGCTACTTAGTCGTGTCTTACGGGGTAAGAGTACATATAAATAAGAGCTTGCCGAGCTACACAATATACTATTTTTTGTTTATCACCCATTTCCAAGTTATTTTACATATAACATCTCCTAATTTCATAGTCGGCCGAGCTGTTGGAGAGCACTGCAATCTGTTCCACTCAGTAAAGGACTAATCTTGTTTGCAATGACTTAAAAACATAACAGGGCTATGATTGCGCGTAAAGCGCAATCTTACGATACTCTAGATGAAATAGAATTTTTTGTGATCCCAAGAAATTTTGTATGGGGAGTATTAGAAGGGGTGATAGCGTTGAACTAATTTTTTCCCCATTATGCTAAAGAAGCTACATAGAAAAATGTTTTATACAAAATGCTTACTCCAAAAATTGAATAGGAGCTGAGAAAATTAATGTGTTAAATTTAGTGAAAATGTGCAGTTTATATGGGAGGTGGTAGAAAGAGTGGGGGGATTTTAGTGATTTTTTCAGAAATAACTAAGAATATCATAAAATTGACATTTCTTAAATTTTAGATGAGTAAGATTCATACTTTTCAAGAAAATAGATTTTTTGTGAAGTTGGGTAACTGTGTCATATTGTATGGGAGGGGGTAGAAGGGGTGAAGCTAATCAAATATTTTTTTCTGATCTTAGTGATAATACTAATTAAGTATTTTTTACAAAATATGAGCTCGATAAATGTTATATGTTCTGAGAAAATTGTCTTAGAGCATTTCATGAAAAAGTGTAGTTTGTATGGGAAGGGGTGGAAGGAGAGGGAGGACGCAGATAATTTTTTCTGCTGTAGACTTATATAATTATTAAAGTAATATATCCCAAAATTCATACTAATAGCTTTTATACTTTTCGATTAATTCCATTTATTGTCAAATTGCGAAATTGGGTCATTTTGTATGGGAGGGGGTAGAAGTGGTGATGCTAATCGTTTAATTTTTTTTGGTCTTACTAATAATTTTAAATAAATATATGGTGCACAATTTCAGCCCGCTAAATTTTATACACACTGAGTAAATTGGCTTATAGTAATTCATGATAAGTAGAGTTTGTATGGGAGGTGGTAGAAGGAGGGGGAGGACACGCATAATTTTTATACGGTAGATTGATATTATCAGAAAAGTAATATATTCCAAATTTCAGGCCAATAGCTTTTATACTTTTCGAGCAAATCCGTTAATTATCAAATTGCGCAATTGTGTCATTTTGTATGGGAGGGGGTAGAAGGGGTGGAGCGATTTGGCCCGTTCACGAACTTGACCTTACTTTTTTGTCAAAAACGACGTATACAAAATTTGAACTTTCTAGCTCAACGCGTTCTCAAGCTAGAGAGCGAACAGACGGACAGACGGACAGACGGACAGACGGACGGACGGACAGACGGACAGACGGACAGACGGACAGACGGACAGACGGACAGACGGACATCCGGTTTTGAGGTTTTTGAGTGATTTTATGAACTTCTGTATCATTCATTTTTTTCTCCAAGCCTTATTTCTTGGCGTTACAAACCTTAGAGCAAACTTATAATACTCTCAGATTCCATCTAGAGTATAAAAATGCTATTTGTGTCTAATAACATATTTGCGTTTGATCTCAACATGAAAATCGGCAAGAAGAAAAAATCTTGCCTTCGCGCGACCAACATTGCGAACCCAAGCCATTTCTGCCCTACAGGGAGTACGGAAGAACCATCCCGCAGAAACCGAAAACTGGCTCCGTGGGGACTCCTCGAAGCCAACATACCAAATCACAGTGAAAATGGCGATGCCGGCAGAACATGGGAAATCTCCTCAAGTTGGCACAGCATCATGTCTATTTGTGCCTTGCAATGTTCGAAGTTTCCTGCCTCTAAAAGAAGTTGCGCCTGTCCCCCGCCTAGACAAACTGTCTACGGTTCCTACGGAATCGGGTCAGATAACTTTTCATCGCATCTTCCTATCCGCTTTACTGTTCCGTTCCGCCTTGCCGTTTTTCGTTCTGAAGGCGGTGGCGTGCCGAGGCGATACGATATTCGAGGACAAGAGAACGACATTCGAAATTAGATCATTCAGGCTCGGTCTCACGCTGATTAATTTTCCTAATAATTCTGTGTCGTCCTGTGATTCCTCTTATATTCAAGACGTCCGTAATACCGAAAAGCAACAACAGTGAAAAGCTACACTACTCGTATTTGTCGGAGGGTAAATTTATTGGGAAGAATGAAGGTTTCTTTTTGCATATTTCTTAAGTACTACATTACTAGGGTGTGTGTTCTTGGAGTGGGTTAGTTTTCGGAAGTAAACTGTTAAAAATTATTGGCTCATCAGGCACTCCTTAGATACACTTATTCGCTATCTAGTTGGCTCTTGCTCGATTCCCTTATAGCGTAAAATGTCTTTCAAGTTTTTCGCCTTCGATATAACGCGAATTAGAAAAAATCTTTCTGTTTTGATGAAACGGGAAAAGTGAGGTCGATAGGATGCCAACGTTTGCAACGTCTGAAGATACCATGATTTCTTGTGATCAGCATTTTTTTCTGTTGAATTTTCCAATTAAAAGCAGTTTTCAGTTGCTGGTATTAAAATAGTCGAAATGAAATGGGCGAACGATGTTCTGAAGGTTAATATGCTATGTAGATGATTTATGTTTGCTTTCTATTATTCGTTTCCTCATAAAATCTACCAATATTTGATAATTAATTACTAGGGAGGTGTTAATATTATTTAACGAATTTACTGAATCCCCTAAGCTTGTTGCTGTGAAGTTGGGTCCAGTGTTGAGTCGCTCTTATCGTTTATTTAACCAAGTAAGCTAGAGAATATTTGTAATTAAAAAAGAAAGAAGAAGATATGTACTAAAGGCCAAACGAAAAGAAACCTCGTGGTCGAGTGAGCGGCTCGGCACTGGATCCGACTGAAAAGGGTAATTTTGTATATATTATAAATTAACAATAAATGAATTATAACGAATTTTATATCGGCAAATAAAAAACGACAATTTAAAAGTCGAATGAAATATAAAAATCAAAAACGCATTCGACTATTTAAATTAAATCGCCCCAACAGGAGGGATATTGAAAAATTTACAGGATCTTTTTTGGTGAACCGCAACAAGGCGGTGAATTCTTAAAATTTAAGTTGTTTCAATCTTGTTCAAATCATTTCTTTCAAAAACATAGGTCAGAGATTGTTGATTCGGTTAAAGTAAAAAATTTCTTCCCTCGAAATATCTTTAGGGATAACCCTTTAATGCGTAATGCACAGTTAGATCGACAAGTAATGTAAAAACAGTACTATTTCTGCAATAGAAGGGATGGTTAATGTCAATAATTTTTTGATTGATTACTCAAATCGCGCACAAAATTCGCTGTATAGAATTCTAGTTTCATAGACGAAGTAAATTCAATGAAATTCTCGGCGTATTTTATATTCTTAAAACATTTGTATGGGAGGGGATAGAGGAGGTGGGGGAATAGCAAAATTTGTGATGCAGTTTTGTTAAGTTTTTTTTTTTATAGTTGTTCGTACAAAATTTCAAGTTCGTAGCTTTTAATTTGTTGGTTAGCAGGTGATTTATTGAAATTGGTCGAAATCATACTTTTGCATGGGAGGGGTTGTATGGGCACAGGGAATTCCAAAACTTTTGATGCACTTTGATTTGAAATATTTTTAAAAGTATTCGTACAAAATTTCAAGTTGATAGCTTTTAATGGTTTGGTGATAATTGATTTCTTAAAAATGGTTGAAAAACTACTTTTGTATGGGAGAGGGGTAGAATTTTTAAGTTTGTACCTTAAAATTTTTCTCAAAAATTTTGAGTTTTTGTGTTTTTTTCAATACACGTGAAAACCCTCGGGCAGGTGGATAAGAGTTTTGATTCAAATTAATATTTTTTCTTTGTTTATAGCGAATGGATGTATGCACCTGTAAAATTTAAAATTTGTACCTTTTACCAGAGCCCTAAGAAATTAGTGAAAATTTTCGACACTTTGACCCTCCAAACCGTTCTCCTTACACCTCATCTCATTTTACGAAAATTAAAGGTTATACAGCTCTACAGTTGTACAAAATTTCAACTTAATACCTGAATATTTGAATTTTGAGATATAAAGATATAACGGATATAACTACTATTATGACCAAATTTTATATTTTTCCTGTATTTCGCCAGTATAGCTTAATATACATATGTTTTAAGTTTCAATATCATAGCTTAAGAGATAGTTGAGATATTGGTTTTAAGTGTTTTTCTTTGCTTCTCCCCCTCCTTACAATAATTAGCCCCCCTCTAAGTTGATTCCGGTGGATCTGTATGCCACTTTAATGGTCCCAAAATATGAATTTTTTATGGTAAATAATTTCGAAGATATAATCATTTGAAAAAAAATTCGGCCGACAATTCGGTTTTAGCCCCCCCGTTTTCGGACGCCAATGGATAAAAAAATTAATTATTTTCAGAATTTGTCCGACAACCCTCTCTATACCTATACTAATTTGTGGAGATATTAACAACTGTAGTTTTGCAAACTTTTCCTTCCTCCTTCCACCTGACACTCCTCAAAAGCTCACTTACCCAATTAACAATCCACCCAAAACGAACATTCCACCTTTAACGGTCTCGAAGATATGAGTCCATATGTACAGCGTACGGCGGGACTGATTTTTTTTCCATGTTTAGGCTAATTGAGTTATGAAACGCGAAAAAATCGAATTTCAGGGTAGCAAATTCTTTTTTTTTTGTGTCGATCACAATACTTTATTGGTAGAATAATAAAGTGAAATGATCTATGTAAATTGCGAACTCCTAATTTGACCTATTTCAATGTCCTGGGCTAATTAATGAAGCATTCTCTATGAAATATCTAAATATTTGTGCGTTTTAAGGGCCAAAGGTAGGTGTGGCTGAAGGTACAGATGAAAATCGCCAATCGCCAGGTTCGATCCCAGGAAGGGATAAGGGAATCGAGCCCCACCATGGAAATTCTGATGCGACTAATGGATAGTTTTCGCTGAGTCGACCTAAAGGCTCTTGCTTATCTCTATCGCGCTTTTTCGCAAATCTACATTGTTGACAGGAATTCCTTTACGTTACAGAAAAGGAAACGGATCAGCTCCCGAGATGAATTTGATCACGTGCAAAATTCTACGCTACGCAAGCGCTCGAACGCACTAAACGCCTTTCTACGATCGTTACGGCGTATTTCACCACGTTTAACTCGATTTCGGTAATTTTTCGCGGTTCTGACGATTCGCTAGCCGCAGGAAATTTTCTTCCAAACGTGCGAATTGATTTTTTTTTTCGGTCCTGGTTTCCTATTTTTCTCTTCAGCCCAACCGAACAGTGTACGGGAAACGTTCGAGAGAAATTCCGAAAGAACGACCACCACTAAAAAAGTTGCTCGTACTGCGATTTTCGCGCTCCTTCCCTTTGAAGGGCAGAGAACCTTGTAACGTGATGTTTCCAGATGCCTTACGCCTTAGTCACTTTCATCGAAATGCGAAATTAATATTTCGTCTGTAAACGTTTTTTCGGCACTTCTACCTATAAACCAGGGTTTTTCGCGTCTGATCCGGATAAGAGCTGCTCAGAGCAACTGTTCAACAGGGTCTAGAACCTTCCACCTTGGGTGTCGTTTCCCCTTCTTACGTGATTTTTTTTAGGCATGGATGGCAGCGCCTCTACCCTTAGAAAGTTATTAACTAAAACCGTTTTGGCTCGGACACGGAATACGCAGGTTTACAGACGAAAAGTGACGTCAAGTTCTGGCACTTGTCATCGCTAAAGCGTTTGGCGCAAATGTCTCCTAGTGAAGCAAAGTGTTAAGCACGTTGTACGCCAGATGAATTCTCAGGATTTCAGGCACGGGAACTGTTTTTTTTATGAGCTTACCACCGGTGATGGAAAATTCGCCTCCCCAGAGACAATTTGAAAGCGAGTTCCCCTTTTAGGAATGACACGCGGAATGGAAAATTCCCGAATCGAGAAGGAAGGCTAAAATGTGATTAATGACTACGGCTTTAGCGAACGGTAAAACGGAACCTGCTGTTGATCTTCGCTCGAGAGCTCGATTTTTCAAAATGTTCAGCATGCCACGAGGCCGGGAAATTTTGTAATTTCCGTGTCCAGGAACTAAGCCTCTCTCGATCAACTTAATTCCGCAAGCGTCCGGCGACGATGCGATTTAATGAAAACCAAGATTTAATCACGTGAATTTACGCACCGAGACCAGATATTTCGCGATTTTTTTTTCGGTGGGGCCGCCTGTTTTTCTTTTTGGCGTTTAACTACAGGGGTAATTGCCGAATATGCTTTTATTCCTTTAAACATTCCATGTGTTAGGTGGGCCAAATACAAGTTTCTTTTTAAAAATGCAGTAAAATGAACAAAATTAAATTGTTTTCCATGTATTATAGCTTCATTAGTAAGAGCAAACATTTCTATTAATGATGGAACACAACTTTGTTCAAGTGGCTGCCTCGGCTGGCTTCGCAGTAACGCATTCTGTCACTTCAATTTTCCAAGACCATGTCGATGGTTTCGGGCTGTAGCTCACGGATTGCTTGGATGATATTGGCCTTAAGTGCTTGAATTGTTTCTGGATTGTTGGCATAACATCGCTCCTTCACGGTTCCCCAGAAAAAAAGTCCAAAGGGGTCAAATCGCAGCTCCGAGGCGGGCAATTGACATCGCCAAACGCCAAAAAAAGCCAAAAAACGTACTGTTTGGGCTACACCTCACTCACTTTGGAAATAAGTATTCAGTATTTCCCAACGTTGTTCAAATGTAAAGCGACTCATTTCGTTCTGCGGAGGTATCATACTGACTTTCTGTTAAGATTTCGAGCAGGAAACAGCTTTCAGCGTCAAAAGAACCTATGATTTAAAAAGAAACCAATGGATGACCCACCCTATACATTATGCAAGTATATTTGTTGTCACAGGAGCATAGTTGAACGTACTTGAATGGATGGGTGCAACGCTGGCTTATAGGTCCGAAGAAACGAAAGAATTGCTTCTTAAAAATCGGTTTTTACGAAATTTCGATATGGTGTCATTTTATACGAAAGGTTTTAGAAGGAGTAAGGGAATTTTATTCTATTTTCCGAACTCACCTTTTTACCGAAACATTTTGTTCAAGCTCAGATAGCTTGATAAATTTTATCCGTACAGAGAATTCGTTTATTGATTTTTGAGAAATTTTTCAATTTGTTTGGAGATGGTGGAGTTAATCGGTAATATTCGAAAATTATTTACAAGAATTCTAAATTTCAGATGAATAAATTTTAATAATAATAATAAATTTTATTTATTAAAAGAAAAACTCTTTCATTCCCTTCTCTTTTTTTTCAGAATATTAACGATCACTTACGAAACTAACCGATTGAATTTGGAATGGGTTAGTCGTACGCGATTGGTTCGACCGCACTACGGCTCGCGTGCAGCAGGAGGGGGTCGTAAGTTCGAAAGAATTTCAAATTTTTGAATTCGGTAAAAGAGATGACGAGTTGGCGGATACACAGTTGCTGTGGGGGCAATCATCGAATTAAACGGATCGAACTAACACGAATCGAATCGAGTGCGATCACTAAAAACGGAGCGTATTTAATCGAACGACTACTTCTCGAATCGATCGACACAACGGAAGCGATAGTACGAAGCTGAATAAGAGGGATGAGTGATTTTATGTAGCGGTAATTTGAGACGAGATAGAGCCGAATGCTGGCGTTTCATAGGCTACAATTTATTATTATTATTATTATTTTTGTTGTATTTTTTTCTCGTAGTAACGGCCCTATGGTGGGCGAACGCGACAGAGACCGTGAAGCGGTGCGCTGGGAACTGGGCGATTCAACACCGCCCCCATTCAATAATGGCGGACCACAAATGGTCGGAGCACTATGCAGTGGACAAGCTGTTGGCCAACAACAACAACAACAACAGCTACAGCAACAACATTTTTTACAACAACAATTATTGCAGCAACAGCAGCAGCTTCATCAGCAACAACAACAATCTACGACGCACTGGGTTGAAGATGGAACGATCAGTGGCGGGGGTGGGGGTGTCGGTGTCGGCATGCAATACCAGCAACAGCAACAACAGCAGCACCAGCAACCGCAACAGCAACAAAACTATGGCTGCGGCGATAGTAACTGGAGTCGAAGTCTTACTGGCGTTAGTGGCGGCGGTATCGGTGGCGGGAGTGTCAGTAGCGTCGGCATGGGCGGCGGTATTAGCGGTTACGGTGCGGCGGGTATCGGTGTCGCCGGCATTAATAGTGGGATTGGTGGTGCTGGTGGTGGAGTTGGTGGTGGTGTGGCTTATGCGACAACCAATACCAGTGTTTCTGGTACCGGAAAAGAAGTACGTTATGCTCCATTTCCGGTTACGACGTCACCGACACATTCGGTTCCGATTACTTCCCACGCGACTTCGGGCGCGCCTTTACAGCGAGCACATTCCAGATCAATGTCCTCCATACCACCAGAACCATTTATGATAGCACGATCGAAAGCGATGAATCGTCGTGTCTCGATTAACGTCGGCGGCGTTAAGCACGAGGTCCTGTGGCGCACGCTCGAGCGTTTGCCACACACACGCTTAGGACGCTTACGCGAATGTACTACGCACGAAGCGATCTCGGAACTGTGCGATGATTACTCCTTAGTTGACAACGAATATTTTTTCGATAGGCATCCGAAAAGTTTTAGTTCCATTTTAAATTTTTACCGTACGGGCAAATTACATTTGGTCGACGAAATGTGCGTGCTAGCGTTCAGCGACGATCTCGAGTATTGGGGCGTTGACGAGCTCTACTTGGAGTCGTGCTGTCAGCATAAGTATCATCAGCGGAAGGAGCACGTGCACGAGGAGATGCGCAAGGAAGCGGAAAGTTTGAGGCAGCGGGAGGAGGAGGAATTCGGCGATGGTAAATGCGCACAATATCAAAAGTATTTGTGGGAATTGCTGGAGAAACCGAACACGAGTTTTGCAGCCAGGGTAAGTTTTGTCTGAGCCAAAATTGATGTGGTTGTTGTTCTTGAAAGTACTCATTGTAAGTAAGTACTGAAAGTTGCGACATCGTAAGTGATAGTAGAGTTTTTTTTTTGTTATTTGTTAACAATGATAATTTTTAGGATCTTTACAATCTTTAGAAATATTTGGTTAAATTACTTTGTTATTAAAACATACTCAGACAGCAAATGACATACAAATACAACCATTTCATCGAAAGATTCATTCATGATTTTTTTTTTATAATTTGGGTAACACGTGAGAGCACTGCGACCTTCTCGGCCTATTGTGCGTTAAGTGCCCCTTTATCATACCATAACTCCATGTTGGCTAGTTCCTCGGTAGAAAGGAAACTTTTCACAAGAAGATTCCGTATTTCCCTAGCTACTGCTTCACAGTGACATAGAATGTGTTTCTGAGTCCTCGAGACAGAGGCGACAGATGTCGGTTTCAGCTAAGCCAATATTTTTGAGATGGTGGTTTACTCCACTGTGCTCCGTCTTTAAGCCGATTAGAGTACTAATATCACTCTTGCTAAATTTTAGAATTTCTTCCACTTTGTTTTTCTGTGGTAGTTTTTTTGAGATTGTTAAGCCTGGAAATCTATTCCAGTAGATTTTATGTTCTTGTTCAACCCACTTTTTAGGGATAGGGTTGGAGTTCCCTTTTGGTTTTCCGCAGAATGGCTCTGGACCAATAAAATTTATTTCTGCGCGGTTTTTTGCAAGGCGATCAGCCTCTTCATTTCTCTCAATTCCCATCCTGTCCTGGTACCCACATTAAGGTTACATTATGCCTTTTTTCCCAGGATAATTAGGTTTTGAAGGTAGTCCCAAACTATCCTTGATCCGTGTTTACTGGATACTAGGGCTTTCAGAACCGCCTGACTATCCGTATATAAATAGATTTGTTGCGATGAGCTCTCCTTATATTCTCCTGGATGCATAGCTCCAGTGCAATTAGTTCAGCCTGGAAGATTGTGGCTTCTTTGCCGAGTGGTTCTGAAACCCAGAAGTTAGGACCTTTGACTCCAGCTTCTGTCTCCTCAGAGCCATCTGTATACCAGATGGTTGTTCTTTTCCGTTGCAGCTGGCGTCTAGCCTTTTGACATCTATTGCGTAGTCGAGCAACTATCATTCCAACAGTACGCTCCGAGCTTTTCTTGATATTTCCGTATCACTGGCTTTGCTGAGTTCGTTTACTGCATTTTGAGCATGATTTTCTGTACCTTGCAAGTCATGTTCGGCGTTCAGTACCATTTTAACGATTTCTTCATTTATTGTATTATCTTTTCATCCTTTTGTCTGCGCTTTCGCATGCTGGCACTTTTGACTATCAGAGTCAATTGTCAGTATGGCGGTCGCTATGCGTGTATGTATCACTTAACCGCCATTCTGTATACCGGATTAATGTTCTGCTGGCAAATGAAATATCTATTGCGGAAGGTCTTCCATTCTTTTGAATGTATTTTTGCTCCACTATTTAAAAGGATGACATGAATCGACGCAAATGCTTTGAGTAGCATTCCTTCCGTGGCCCATGCGTTAAAGTCGCTATCAATAATATTTGGGCTTGTAGCCTTGACATCGATCGTGAGTTCATGTTTTCAACGTCTGAATCCTACGTGACTGAATGATCTTCGTAAAGATTTAATATGTGTATGGCTAGCAACGAAATCTCTCTAGAATTTTCTCAGCAGAGTTTATCGCCGTACGTTTGCAAATCGTATAAATTTTGTTTTATGCCAATTTGGCGACACTGTGATAGATGGATTGTGTCAGCAAAGCAGTCACTAGCACATCTCGTTAATGCCCGGTGCTTCGTTGATTTTCAGATTTCACTTCATGTGTTTTGAGAAGCTTCATATATTTCCGCTGTTAGCAAGTGGGTCGGTCAAATTGTCATTTGCAGTATTGGATGATGCTGAGACCAGGTTAGGTTAGGTTAGGTTAGGTTAGGTTTGTGGAGAGGTTGGATACCAATGTACGTGAGCTATCAGTGGGCCCATTGTACGTCTCTGTATTTGTACCATGTGTACCTACATATCACTTAGCAAGCCTACTCTACCGGTGAAACTAATCAGCTTTATCGGTTCAAGTGACCGAAGATCATTCAGCTCGGTGAAGAAGTACTCTACGAGAATTTGTCTTCGAATTGTTCGGAGGAATAGGCAATATCAGAAGAAATGCTCTATGGTCTTATCCTCCTCAACGCAGCCTCTGCAAATGTCATCGGCTGTAAGGCGAAGGCTTCGAGCGTGTTTCCTAAGAAGGCAGTGGCCCGTATCTATACCTAATAGAATCCGTAGGAAGTTTCTGTCGAGTCTCAATATTTTTATTGATTTTCTTCTATCAAACCTACCCCTTAGCATCTTCGTGGTGTTACATGAGTAGATTCCTAACCAATTGAGATTTTCCCTTCCCGAAACTATGTTGGCGTAAATTGTCTAATGACTCTCAAGGCAATGTCAACATTGTTCGTTTACTTCACGGTCGCAGCGAGAGATCCGTTCCTGGCTAGCCTGGCTGCCATTTCGTTTCCAGGTATATTCCGATGAACCCAACAAAGTCGCAAAGTGCAGGTTTTTTCCCAATTCTTCCAACATGTTTATACAATAGTTCAAGCATCTTGAATTGCAGCTGTAAGCGAAGGAGCCCTTCATTGCAGCTAGGCTGTCCGAGTAAAAGCTAACATGCTTACCATTTACTCCCGCAAGCAATACCATTTTCACCCCTTTCACAATAGCCATTACTTACGATTGGAAGACCGTGGCATATTCTGGTAGATATCTGGAGATTTGCAGATCAAGGCTTTCAGAAAAGATGCCATGCTCCATCTTCCATTTTCGAACCATCAGTAAATATCGCAATCTCACCATTCTGCGTGACATGATTAACAATATGTTGTTGTCTGTCCAAGACTGGGCTAAGTAACTGGTTGAAATATTCCCTACATTTGGCTTTTGTCTCTTTGGCGTTTTTAATTTTGCATCCCTTTGCATCTTTACAAGGCCTGTTTTCGATTGGAATCTTCGCTTCTGATTCTTAACCATAGTATATCCCGCTATCGTTTTGTTTCATATAAAATCTTCGTGAATAGTGCTTTCCATTGTATCTACAACTTTTTTTCGTCAATCAAATTAGCTCACCCTAAAAATTTACATAACATTTAAACCTTCGGGATACAAACTCCAGCAATTCAAAAGCCTCGTTCAACGCCACTTCAAACTCTTCTCTCCTCTCGTACCCATGTCAATTTAACTGTGCATCGCGCATTAAAGGGTGACCCCCTAAGTTATTTTGGATGGCCGTAAATAAAAATTAATTAACATAATTATAATTAAAATTAACGTTCTTTAATAAAAAGGAAAATACATAAAATAATTACACTCCAGTAACTTAAAAATCATGAATGAAAACTTTCATCGTTTCATAAAACAAAAACATTAAATTATAATTTCTTTTATTTCACTCAAACCTGAATTAAATCAACATTTTTACGTGCCTACGTATATTTATGTTTACAAATCAATAAATCCAAAAGAAATTGAATTTTTTTCGTACAGCGTTGAATGATTTTATTTAAAGCATCCATGAATTTGCTATTTACATAACCATAAAACCGGGGTTTTTATCATTTTCATTGCAGTCTAATATTTTGAGCTTTCTGTGTTGAAAATTTTTTTTACTGGAGAGATGAATCTTATTTGATTGATATATTGATGTGTTTTTATTTTTCAAAGTAAAGATTTGATTTTTACGGACTAGGGAATTTTCAAACATGAATCAATTGTATTAAACTAGATTTCGTGATACTTATTCTAGAATCCTGTTTTTAAAATCATTCAACGTTCGGGATCATCAAGAGCTTTAAGTTTGTTTCAATTCTTTCTTCAAAAGGAGATTGTTAGAATGTTGTCATCTTCCGTTTGATATTTGTTTTCTGAGTTTGGCGAAATACAAAGATCCCGAACCAGGGCAATAAATCTATCAATTTGGAGAAAGAGTTTTGCCAGACTTAACACTCTTTTAATTTACACTACGAATTAAACTTATTAGTGTAAATTCATTCCTAAATTAAAAAATGTACAAAGCTGTAAAACGAGCTTTTTTTATTTATCAATATTTAACACATTTTTATAAAATAATTCAAACGCGCTTTTATTTTAATTTTTTCTTAAATATATTTCAAACAAAAAAAAATTAATGCTTTATCTGTACATTGCATTAACAATATTAAACTATATACTTACATAAATTTTTACTTCCACTCTTCCACCTCTTCATAAAACACATTATTTTATTTTTGTTAATTTTATTCAATATTATTTTGAACTTATTACCACAATATTCCACTGAATTCACTCAAAATTAAACACTTGGTAAAAACAAAAAATTTAATATTTTCGTATTTTATAGTTTTTATTTCCCTTTTTTTTGTATTATTCAATTCATTCACAAAAAGGTCACGTATACTACATTTTTGGGTTATTTTTCTCTCTCTTATATTATAATTAAAATACAAGCTTAATTCCAACTTTTTTATAGGACTTAACAACGAGTTTAATTTTGAATTGAGCGAGTCAAAAATATTTAGATAAAGTACAATCAATTAATTTTTTTCTAGCAATTTAATTAGTGAGGATTTTTCTAATTAATTCACAAATTTATTCAATTTATTTTCTGATAGAGTAGTTTTTTTTTTATTTTGAAAATTAGGTGGTACCGTTTAAAAATATTTCCATAATTTAATAATTAACATTTCAATGTTTTCTTTTCATATTATATTGATCATTTCTAATTCTAATTTTTCAACAGTCTACAAAATATCTAAATATGGTAGAATGTATTTGTTTCATTATTTCTTTTGAAAATTGGTTTTTAATTATTTTTCTTGTGCTTGTTATATATTTGTTTAAAAAAATTCTGTTTTTAATATTTGAATTTTGCTGGATTTCTGTTGAAAATTGATGCATATAAATATTTGATGTTTTGTTGTATATGGTGTGTGCAACATCTTTACAATTAGTTCGTCACTGGGTGAAGAACACACGGAAAGAAATTCATGTTTAACTTTGTTTTTCATAAATGTCTAAATTTTTTCTAATTTTTTATTTGATTTATTTTTAGTATGGAATAGTTGAGCTTACTTATACATACCATTTCTTATAAAGATCGATTTAGTTGTGTGCAGCAACAACTAAAAACCTATTATCAGTGTTAACCCCTCTTCGCATCCATCAACGGATTAGATCAACTGGTAGATAGTCTTACTCGCCTGCCTGCCATTGTAAGTCAATTTGGCCTTTGTCTGACAACTCACCCTTTAAAATATGATGTCTCTGTGTTGGCACCCATTGAGAAATCCGATCATTATCTGGCCCGCGCGCACTTCTTTTAGCTCCCTGTGGGACAGTTTGGCATTTCAAGGGCGCTGATTGGGGGGCGCTTGATAACTTTTATAGTACCTTTGATTGGGGACAGTGCTTCGAGCCAAACTCTTGTGACTTGGTAACGAAAACTGAAACCGAGATAATTATAAATGGTATGAGGCTCTTTAGACCTTGCAGCCAAGAAAGATGTCAAGAAACAGTCGTTCCAAAAATATCGAAACGACCCGATTTCCGGGAAGAGGGACTTATTTATGTTGGCAAGAAACACGTGTAATAGAGTGCTAAGCCGTGATAAGTTCAAACATGATCAAAAACGTAGACTTAAGTTCAAGAATTTCAAATCTTTTTGATCATTTGTGAAATCGGCCATCAATAATTTTATATCATCCTCATCCGAACAGTTGTTGATCCGATGAAAAAAACAATCCTTTCGGCAGAGAAACTCTAAGCTTTCACAGTCAAATCAGAGTACTCCTTAACTACGACCCTCTAATTTTACGCTGCCACCCTTTCATTTTCGAACTAGGATTATTTTCAAGATCCTTCAGGAGTTCAATGTCAACAAGTCTTCTGGTACGGATAGCATGCTACCCATTGTTCTTAAGAAATATGCTTCCTCTCTAGCTAAACCAATTCGAAATCTTGAACATCTTTCATACTCTTCATAACGCTTTCAACAATGTTCAGCCAATTCCCAAAAAAGGATGCAAAGTGCACCCCGCCAGCTATCGCCCTAATGCCATTACTAAAGTGCTTTGAAAACTGCTTATAATCAGAGAATATAAAAAAACCTGATCCATGATGTCCAATATGGTTTCATTCGGGACGTTCTAAGGGAGATTTCCTGGTGTCTTTAACAGAACGTTAGAACTCTTACATTCAAAAATTCGGGTCGTTAGCCTTTGACAGAGTTCGGCATAAATATCTCATAGCAAGCTTAAAGATTTGGCTTTAAATCGGCCTTCCTTAAATGGATTGAGAGCTTCCTTTTATAGCGATCCATACGAGTTGTACTAGATGGAGTTACCTCTGCACGCTTTTCTAATGACTCCAGCATTCTTCAGGGGTCAGTCTTATCACCCACTCTCTTTTTAGTTTTTATAAACGACCTTCTGCCGTTAACTCTAAATCCAATCCATAATTTCGCTGATAACAACTCACTTGACAACATCTTGCAATTTGGTAAGTCCGACTTTAGTGTTTTCAAGCTGTAATGAGTCAATAGGTTCATTAAACGCTGACCTCAACTTGGAATGGGGCAGGAAAAATAGAGTTGAGTGTAATGCCTCGAAAACCTAGTCCTATCATCTATCTCTAAAACATAATGCTCTGGTGTCGGTCGCTATAATGTTCTTGAGTGGCGTGCAGATTCCACCTTCTGTTGACTTAACGTAACTTGGACTAAAATCTAACAATCGTCTGGTTTGGAGTCAACACATCTACGAAGTTGCTCTTGATGGCTCGAAACATTTAGGTATTTTGCGGAAGTGTAAAAAATATTTTTATGCGTCTGAATTGGCAACTATCTATATGGCTTGTATCCGGCCACGTCAAAATTACTCCTATCGTTGCCTGATCATATTCAAAAATATGCATTCCGTCTAATTGGAGACGACACCGTATCGGCCCCTATAGGCTCCATCAAACATCGCCGAAATGTCGGAAAACTCTGCATTTAATATAGATTTTTCCATAATAAATGTAGTACTCGTCAGGCGCGCACGAGTATACCGTCAACCCTATTCCTACTCATACAGTGAAATTTAGACAGCCATTCGTATCCCGAACGTTCAGACTTTGGAACATACTGCCTGCTAGCATATTTCCAAGCAAGTATAACCTTCAGCGCTTCAAAAATAATGTCCATCGCCACTTCTGTCTCTCTCTCCCAAAATTCCCATAACACAACAAATTTCATCCTCTTCCTATACCGACATAACTGTGCAATGCATTAAAGGGTGACCCCTTAAATTGTGATTGGTGCATTAAAAAAAAGTAAGGAACTAAATGATCTAATACCTCCTGTCTTACATCCCCTCGTAATACATACATGCTTACGAGTACACTGTAAAGTATCTGTCGCAGGGAACAGTGAAATTTAGGCAGTTCTTGGACATGAATGATGTGGATTCCATTACCGATTTGTTTTCAGCGCTGTATAATCTGGAATAAATCAAAAACAACATCTTTCAACATTTCAGACTTATTCCTGCTATGTTTCCTTTCCAACTTTCATATTTCTACTTGTTTCCCTCACCTCCTAAGTTATTTCGGATACTGATTAAAAAAAAATCGTATATTGTGCTCCACGTCACTATCTTGATGAAACAATCCTTTTTTTTTAACAAATCCGGGTTTTTTTGGCTTGAGTTCATCGATCAAACGATGGATTAAAAATAACGCTCAGCATTGACTAGTTTTTACTTTTTAAGGTAGTCGACGGAGATTTTACCATGCGAATCCCAAAATACATGGGTAGGTAAGGTTAGGTTCGTGGAGGAGTTGGACACCAACGTATATAAGCCACCAAAGGGCCCATTGTACAGCTCCATGTTTCAATCATGTGGTCCTACATATCATTTAGTCAGCCTGCTCTGCCGGTGAAACTAATGAGCTTCATTGGCTCAAGGAAATAGAGATCATTCAGCTCGGTGAAAAGGTACATACTTCTTCGGATTGTTCGGAAGTATGGGCAATGGTAGAGGAAATGCTTTACAGTCTCATCCTTCTTACCGCTGCCAGTTGTAAGGCAAAGCTTTCGAGCGTGCTTTCTCAGAAGGCAATGGCCCGTGACTATATCTACTAGCGTTCTTAGGGAGTTTCTGTCGAGTCCCGCCCCATAGCATCTTCGTGGTGTTACACGACTCGCTTCATAACCATTCGAAATTTGCCCTTTGCCGCACTTTGTTAGCGTAGATTGTTTGTCCGCCATTTTGTTTCCAGGTATATCTCGATGCCCCGGAACCCAAAAAAGTCGCGAAGTGTAGGCTTCCTCCAATTCAAGTCCATACAATGGTTCAAGCATCTTGAATTGCATCTGTAAGCGGAGAGGGTCTTCAGCGCAGCTTGGCAGTCCAAGTAAAAACTAACTCGCTTACAATTGCTCCTGCATGCAAGGCCAGTCCCACCCCTTTCGCAATAGCCATTACGTCCGATGGGAAGACCGTGGCATATTCTGGTAGACACCTGGAGAATTGCAGATTAAGCTTTCAGAAAAGATGCCATAACCTACTCCCCCTTTCATTTTCGAACCATCAGTAAATATCGCAATCTCGTCGTTCATCATGACAAGATTGTCAGTACATTGCTGTCTGTCAGGACGAGTGACTTCATAGTGCCTAACAAAGTGCATCTTTGATTGCTTTGTATTACTACCATAGCTTGGGAAATAAGATTCCTTTTTCATACGCACAAGGATGGTGCGTGAGATTTTTTTAAATTGGTCCAAAGCTTCCAATCCTGCTGTGAGCGTTGTACCCAATGCCTCTTTAATCCCAGTTCAGTAATTTCCCAACCGTATCAACGCACCTTATGTAACGATTGGTAGTACAATACTCATATACATTGACCTTACCATATTTGGCTTCAGTCCCGATTTTTTGCAACATACATAAGGAGAAAGCATTATTTGCTTTTTGATTTCTTTCTTCGACATTCACTCGCCTCGCCATCTGAGTTTGCTGTCCATGATGATTCCCAAATAAGTTACCCTATCTGAAAGTTTTAGTGAAACTCTCCCAATGGATGGCAGATTGAAATTTTCTTTACGTCGTCTTTTAGTGAAGAATATTATTGTCCTCTTGTCAAGGTCAATTCTCAATCAACACGAATTAGACCAATCGGTAACAAGGCTTATTACAGTTTGCATCAGCTCAGTACTCCTTGAGTTCCAAAGGCTTTTCAATTTTCAATTCTACTGTGTGCGGTGCCGTTTCCAGAGACCGTCCTTTTATGTAAGCATGGGGCTTGCCTCATAGCCGCAGTTGTCTTGAAGTTAACTTCCTCCTCAATGGATCCAACAAGTTACACCTAGAGATTCGAAAAGCGAATTTGAGGCTCTAGGATTTCTATACGAGATGATGACAGGAGCATCATGGTCTATTATGAAAGTTATCGATCTGCTGTCTGTTAGTTACTCTTCTCGAGAAACCATCCAATCTTTCACTCTGAGAGTCGACGACAGGTATACCGCGGTAATGTCGATAACTGCTGCCCTAGCTTTGGTAACAAAGATATACTCGCTACCTCTATTCGCTTTCATCATATTTGTCGCTGCTAGAAATTCAAGGGATTCACTTCTTTTATTTGTATTTGGGTTTCCCCATAATGATGCGCATTCGCATCACAAGCCAGAATCAGATCAAATAGGTTCTGCTGATCGTGGTGGTGTTGGTGAATCGTATGGCATGTAGATTGAGGTCAGGAAAACGGCTCGCTTGGAACCGTTTCTTTCCCAAACTACAACTGTTTGATCCACTCTGCTAAACTGAGAGAAAGAAAATAGATAATCGCCATAATCTTGCCAGGCTAACGAACTACCATCACCTTCTTTGAAGATGATTCGTCACGTGTTGTCTAATATTTCGACTGTTCCTTGGTCTCAGGTGTGATAGAGTGCCAACGATTAGGCCCAAACGTCCTGAGATGGTCGCTTCCACCGCCTCTATGTGTAGCTATTCAGATTGATGAATGCATCTAACAAATCGCTGCGCCAGTTATTTATTTAATTATTATACTGTCAGTGAATGTATTCCTTTAGTTATTGTTGAAGCTCAATTATTCTAATCAACATTTAAAAAAACAAAAATTTAGTTGATATTTTTGAAACAATTACTGTTTAAATGTATTAATTTCATTTTTAGATGTTTTTTCATAAATCATTATATTCCATAAATGTCGTCACAAAATTATGTGTCACAGTGTTCACCGAAACGAGCTGATTTTTAATTAGTATTTTAGTTTTTGAAAAAACTCATAATTTTTTTTAGAAAAAAAAAATTTAATTTGGATTTAAAATTAGATCTAAAATTTTGCTTCAATTCATTTTTTTTTAATCTTTTCTTTATTTTCTTTTTTATATTACTCTAATATTTTCTCTATATATTTCTTCAAACTAAACTTAACAAAAATCTTTTCTTAATGATTTCATTGCATAGAGAAAAAAAACTAAAAGCAAGAACCAAAAAAATCTTTTTTTCACCTTCGCTACTAATTTCTTCATAGTGTTTTGCTACATAGGTAGCAAACGAAAAAAAAAAAAAGCAAACACAAATACTACGGAATCAATAACCAAATTTTTTTTTCTGATATTAAATTTTTCATAATGTTGAAAAGAATGAAAATTGAAATTAAAAAATAAATTATTTAAAAGCTTTTAAATTATGGTGCTGGGAATGGGCACTAAGCGATAAGACCAGTCGGCAGGTGTGCTGTAGAAATCCTCGAACAAAAATGATTTTGTTGTATAGCAAAAAAATGGACTCTGGGGATAAGCAGCCATAGTTTTGTTGTAATTTTTTATCCAAATACGAACTTTGATTTGGAATTTTTTTTTAAATTGTTGAAAAACAAAAATTTTTATTTTATCAATTATAATTTTAATATAGCAAACTATAAAATAAATAAGAATGAAGAAAAGAAAAAAAAAATTGCATCAAAATTTTGAAGAAAAATTACAATACGGTTGGGTGCTTGTCCGGACGGTTTTTCACTCAATACTAAAACTTATGATTTTCTCTAAAAAAAAATCTTTTTCTTAAAGTTATTTCTTATTATTTCTTTATCTCTCCTAACTATATTTAGAATTGTTTTTATATTATTATTTTCGAAAAATCATCAGAGTCTATAAAAAATGTAGTTGACCAAGTAAAGTAAACATTTTTTTATTTTTTTTTTTTATTTTTATTTATTCTTTTCCTTTATACTTCCTCAAAATTTTTATTTTTCAAATATTTTTTCTATATACAAAACGAAAATGTTAAGTAGCTTCAAATATTTTATCCGATCATAAAATACCGCCAACACATCCTTTTTAAAAAAAATAAAAAATTGAGAACAAACAAGAATAATAATAATAATTAAGAAATAAAATCGTATAAGTTATATGTAATCTTTTTTATCGAATTTTATTCCGCTATTAATTATTTTACGTATGATTTTTTTTTTCGTTATCTTTTGGAACTACGAGTAGTTCCCTGTTTTTGTTTTCTATTTCGTTGATAACGACCACCTTTTTTAATGATTTTGATTTATTTTGGCCCAGTATTTAAAAAACGAAATATTTTCCTTTTTTTTTTAAATATATTTCTCGTCCAATTTAATTCCACTTTATTCAGTTATTTTGAGTTTATTATGGCTGCTTCAGTGAGATGCATGACTGTATAAAAATTAATATTGCACGCTGAACACATTAGTTATAAATATTATTGTATAGCGTAGAAATTTTATAGGTAATTTATTACAGTGGACCACGGTTATTGTATATTTAAGTTAATTGTAAAAAACGTGAGCAATTTTGAATTTTGAAAAGAACTTAAAAATCGTTTGAAAACGTATGCTGGAAGCACCTTGATCTTAAATGAAACCTTTTGCATGCATGTCAGGATATCTATGGAGTCTCCAAATCAGATTGTTCTGCAATGCATTAAAGGAAAATCAACCCTAATCTATGATACCGAGAAAATGTAATTTTGAATTTATTATTCTTCCGCCTGTTTTTTTTTTTAAGAATTTCAGAAATATCTTACAAGTTTTTATAATTTTTCGAAGTGATCTGATCCCATTCAATTCACTCCTTTCTTCGAACTTAAGTCTGAAGGTTTCGGCTCTTTGAATATATTCCAACAATTTTTTTCGCATTGTGTTATATAAATCACCTTCAATCAAGCGCTAAGAAGAATATTTCAAGAGGTTCAGAAAGAATAGTGGTAATTACAAGCACCTGAACACTCAATATATATTTTTATCAATTTACAAAGTTGAACGGAAAACCTTCACGATTGCAAAGACAATTATGTATGAAAAACGAATATAAAAATTTGAATGAAAACGTTCTTAAAAAGTTTCAAGGATATATTCGTGTTCGAAACACACTTGATGTATTCTTGATTTTTCGGAGTCGAGTTTATCAAAGCATGTTTTAATAAAGCCGACAATACCCAATGCCTTTGGTGCAGTTTCAAGCTGCTTGGTCTCTTCTTCTTTGATGAAGACCATTTGATTTTCTTGACCTATTTAAAAATCCTTTTTATCAGACTCCACACAAAGGCCTACGTTTTATTTTTTTTCGTTGAACTGCTCCAACAGTTTTTTATGAAGTACAAAATTGAAGAGAAATTTGGATCGAAAAACATATTTCTCGAAAATATTCATCAATAGTGGATTGAGCAGAATTCAAGCCTACTGACGATGTGAAGTTATATTCAAGACACAAACTACTTTAAATTTGGTTTTGGCGTTCTGAAACGATTGCAACGCCGATTTTCGGCTGGTAATCCAGATAGCTGAGTTTCATATTGTAGGGAATTTCCTTGTGGAAAAATTTAGGCATCGCTAATTATTTAAATATTTATGATAACTCTACTATACTATATTAACTATGTATTTAAATAATGTTTACAGTCGGGCAAAAAAATCTAAAAAAAGATTACGGCACAAAAACTGGACTTTGCTCTACGTAACCCTTATATAGCCCAAATCTTGATTACGGTGTGATCTTCATAAAAAATCTTTGTATAAGCTGGCCCTGCCTACAGTTACTCCATGCAAAACGAAAAAGACACACAATCAGAAGTAAACTGAAATTTTAAAATCGACACATGTAAACTCACCTTTCACTATCTTACGAACTCACCATTTATGGAGTAATAAACTTAGTGATTTTTTTTCCAAATTTCATCCCCTTTGAGAGGAACTGGTCGCTCAAAACTTCGAGTTTTTCCTTTCCCAAACCTTAATAAAGTACCTCTAGCAGCGCCGGGTTAAATTAATTTGCCGTCCGGATCGATTGTGCCCCTTTAAAAATAACTTTTCTTACAGAGAGCCAATTTTATGTCTTCAAGCTATGTGTTACGCACAACAATAAGGCTTTGATGCATGATTTGTTATACTCAAAGGTTGATCTCTTCTAATCCCCAGAAAGAGAGCCATAACAACAAAATTCTTGCACATATTGCTACAAGTCATTTGCTATATTTCTATCGTCAAAGTTTTTGTAAAATTCCGAATGAAATCCCACAAAAAATTGCTGTTTTGCGACAAAATTGTGCGACAAAAGATTATAATGTGTAACATTTCAAATTAAATTTGTAACATTTTTCGCCAAAAATTGTTTCATAAAATCTTACAGAGTTAGAATTATCAAAAAATATACGCGATTGTTAAATACAAATTTCTGCGACAATAAGAAACTGGAATTTTTTAAACACACATTTGTAATAAAATTTTGTGACAAATTCCTGAACAATAAATTTTGAACCATCATTGTGTGAAAAAGTGGTGCATTTAAAAGTCATGACAAACTTTGAACACAGAGTGGGTGATATTTTAATGGAAGTGCAAAAGCCTAATACTCAGAGGTTATTGCAAACAATTTGATATCTTTTTTGTTCAATTACGACTGTTATAAAATTTTTATGATGTGGTGAGCGTAGAGTCGATGCGAATATCTGGTACGACATTGTAAATCAGGGTTGGAGGCGTGTGTAGGAGGGGGAAGTCTGCGTCAAGACATGGTGTCTTAGCGGACCACCCTTAAGGAGCTGTGGTGAAAGGGAGAAACGAAATGGAGGAGGGTAGGGCTTCGCGTTACTTACTGGTACATTCGTTAGCCTACTTTGGGTAAATCATTGCCAGAAAGTCCTGTGAAACAGGCCGTCCCATTATCGAGGCCCGCATCATTCTACGATGTACTTAGGATGCCTATTATCTATCGGTGATACGAAGTATCCTTATTCGTTACAGTAGCGCCCAACGTGGGGCTTAATATTATACCGGTTGACCCTCGTCGTCTTCCTTTTTTCGCTCTTCAAGGCTTTTCGAGGACCGTGTTTTCTCCGGACCAAATCTTGCCGGTGACCATGCTGGAAGGGAGGGGGGGGGGGGGTCTGGAAAAAGCCCATTATCTGTTGGCAACAAGGAGTCCTCCATTTCGTTAGATTGATTTTAACATTTCGGTCTTTTGACGATATTTCTCCTTCAAGCTTGCCGCCCGGTGCAACTGCTCAATTTCCACCTTGGTAGGACCGACCCTGGCCTCTAGTGTCTTTTGGAGTAACTATTGTAGACGCTAAGGGAATACGGTAGAGGAAGTAAGATTTGAATCTGCGGCTGAATCAGTTAGATACAATTGACCACAGCTAAATTTTTCATAACATCTAAATGACTGTTAACCGAGTGCATAAACGTTTCCAAAATATTGATCATTAGATCTCTCACATAATAATGAAAAATGTACTACAGCTGAAAAAAGAAGAATAATTTCTTGCATTCTATGAAATATTTTGTGATTTAATGGCCCTGTTATAATGGCTTGAAAATGACTCCAGTACAGGTCCAAAGATTCTTCATCCTTTTATCGATATTTCCTTTTAAAATTTGTGACTAGAAAGACTAACGATGAAAACGAACCTAACTACTAATTAATTAATTACTAATTAGGATAGCTATGTGTTAATGGTATTAGACGTTAAGGAAATACCGTGCTAGCACTGACCACCGTGCTATCTAGACCCTACAGCTAAGTCGGTTAGAAGCGTACTACTACTGTGGGCATTATCTCTGGTAGTCTATTTTCGCAATAAATCTGAAGAGAAAAAATCTAAATGCTGCCATACTTCTCTATTGTAGTTTCGCGTCTGATGGTTACGTCCAATTTATAAATGAGGTATTTTAGAGATTATTACGATATTCGACGGATGGATTTGTAATCAGTGACATTTAAATGAAGACTCTGGGTGACAAAAAATCACTGCGATTCACATATTGGCCGTGTGAGTGCAGTTTTATCGTGACGACTTGATATAGAAATTAACGTCATAGAATTGTTTGTTCGATTTTTAATCTCTCTTTTTCGTCTTTTCAATTTTGAAGTATTTGTAATATTTTTTCCTTAAATCTAGTCCAAGTCCAAGAGCAAGACACTTGTCCTAGATGATCTAATAACGGATGTATGACAAGAATCCTGCTTCCAAAAGATCCAATGCTCTTCAAATTTCGCAGCATATTTCATATGGACGGGTATATATGGGAAGCGATTAATTACCCACTATTGTTAGGACAGTAGACTTTCTAGATGTCCTGCTAATTATGGAGCTTACGGAACGATAATTCGATGCGTCAAAGGCATGCAACCGAAGATTGACGGGATCAAGAATATCTTCTGAATCATCCAACATTCAGGTCATGATCCTGCCATGTGTCTGCTGAGACATTTATTAAAATAAAGGTCTCATCAGGGAACGAAACGTCACGTTTATTAAAGCATAACAGTGTGAATTCCGGAAATCTTTCCGTTAAAATGAAATAAAATATAAAAAATAGGTGATTCTCTGACAGAGGATTTAATATCCAATTTCATAAGGAACTTTGGAATAAATTTCATTACAGAGAAACTTTTCAAAACTATTTTAAGACAATTCTGTACCTGTCTTCTTTTAATTTGGAGTTCTTTTTTCTAAATATTACACTTCTAATGTTTAAATTTACATTTTCGGGTAGTCTTACGAGTTCTTACTTTAGATACCGACTTTATGAAGTTTGAATCATCAAGAAAGCAGAAGTGCCCAAATTGAAATTTAAAAATTGAACCTAAGACTAGTCGAAAGTGGACATTTCAATTTTAAAAATATACAATGTAACAATTTACCCAAAAGAAGAAGAAGAAGAAATGTAAATAAGTGCAAAACGAAAATAGCAATGAAAAGGATTTCTGCACATGTAAGTTTGTCATAAACAAGTTCCACGTGTTTCTTGTAGTGAATGAGCGGCTCCTTCGCTGAATTACATTCCATCTCAGGCCTGCTTAGGACAGATATGTCAGTACAGCTTGGAAAGCCCTGCCTTAGACTCTAAGGGAATACCATTAAGATAGTTAGAGTAGGGATCTAAATTTTCAAAATGGCCGAAATGACCACTGAGCTATCTGGACCCCACGGCTGTGTCGGTAAGAAGCATTACTCTAAAAGCCTCGACTTATTACTCCTTTTCTTTTAACAGAAGAGAAATCAACCAATAGACTATTGGCAATTTCTTCTAGCTCTTCCTCTTTTCCTACGGCAAGGAGTAGTGTAGTGTAGAAAGAATTTATCCTACATATATAAGATAAAAGAGAGGGTGAGCGAGAGCTTAAACCCATCAAGGGTAATGTACTAGACAATTTTCAGCTCCATAACCAACAAAGGGAAAAACAAAATTCTTCAGAAGTGGAATTATTTCACTTTTACACTTAGTTTCGCGTTGAAATTTCCTGCAGCATCTGCAACTCCAAACTTTTTGATCCTTAGAGAATTACACTCAATACTTTGAAGTCCTTGAAGAACTAGTACGGTACAAATTTATGCTCGGTCCCCAGCGAATTTCCTTTTTCCAATTTAAAAAATTGCTACGTTTTTGTTAAAATAAAGAAAAAAGTTATAATAGTATCGCAACGTGTTTGTTCACTGTAATAAAAGATCTTAATATCCTTAACATCTTCATGTTGTGTTATATAAAACAACGTGTGTATAAATAAATGTAAGTAGGTATTTATGTAAATTTTGTATATACTTTATATACTGTTCGATCAATCTCTATCTCTTTATCTTTACACGAATTTATTCTTCAGAGATACATATATGAGTATATATACAACACTCAAGCATTATAAATCTTAGTCTTTTTCCGTACACAAATTCGCTTGACTTCATGCTAAACCCTAGCCATATACACATTTAGCAATTTCCTCGTGTTATTTTTTTTTTCGTTGTAAATAAAGGATATCTTAATCTGCAATCATTCACGAGTTAATTACTTTCCAAGTATGCGACCAGTTAAGTTCGTAACATATGCGTATGTCTGTACATAGGAGAGTAGGTAGATTAATTCGAGACGTAGGAAAATTTAATCAAATTGAGCTTATCCTTTAAACCAAAAGTAAATTTATAAAAGGACTAACAAGATAGATTAAGGAATTGTATAGTTATTGCCTACTATCGAACTACTATTAGGCAATGTAATCGATGATTTTTATTTATAAAATTCTTTTTTAAGCAATAATAACTTAAAGTAATATCAATTTATTATTATTATTTTTTTTTTTAAATAATTGCACAAAGCAAAATTTTACTTATCATAACAATTTTGGAAAATTTTTAGGTCTATGAGATAATATAACGACGACCTAAAAGTAGGACTCGCTCAAAGTGTCTATATGTACAAATTAATAAATATTACGGACACAAAAAAATTTACTGCAGAAAAATAAACTTTTTTTAATCAATTTTTACATAATAGAAGAAACGAGCACGAATTAAAAAAATTGTTTAATACTACTGTAAACTTTCGATTTATTAGGCTGTGATATTAAAGGTGCTTCGATCTAAAATTTCGGTATTCTGAAAGTATAATTCATTACATAATAAATAAGGTTTCAATAGAGATGTGTCCTTAAAATTTTGATATTAAAAAATAGTAATGAGAAGAAGACATACTCTTTCCTTGTACAAAACCCAAAAAGTAAGCTTAATATTATTTAACGATTCCTTTCTAGCTAACATATGAAAAAATTTCAGATGCCAACTGAACATATTTCTTCAAAAATAGTTTTTTTTACATTCCCGTTAATTTTGGAGAAGGATCATAGACTGGGTGGCATATATGTATTTGTTGTCGAAGTCTAAGAAGTGTAATGGGGGTTGAATGAGCAGTTAAACCAGATTATTTTCAATTTTTAAAAATTATAATGCATATGTATAACATAGGTGCATGTGCCGTATAAGCTTCGTTTTAATATCAATGCTCCTTTTAATACAGCTTTGGTGCTTTTTACTATTGTGGCATGTCGCGCCATCCTGATGAACCAGAGGTCGTCCAAATCCATGTCTTCAATTTCAGTAAAGTGTCCAATGATGCTACCACTCCACAATCCCCACCAAACTGTCACTCCCTGTGGATGCATTGGCTTCTCGATAATAACGTGCTGGTTTTCCAATCCCCAGGTGCGGCAATTTTGTTTGTTAACGTAGCCTCCGAGATGAAAATGCGCCTCGCCAGAAAAGATGATTTTTCGTCCAAAATCGTTGTCCAATTCAAGCTGCTCTAAGCCCCAAACTGCGAAGCGATAACGAAGCGGATGGTCATGCGCCTTCAATTGCTGAGTCAATTGGACCTTGTAAACGAATAATCCGAGATCTTTGTGTAGAATTCTCCTCAGGCTGGTGCGTGAAATGTTCAGCTATTGAGATCGACGGCGAGTTGACGTTCGTGGATTGAGTCTCACACTCTCGGCTACACCAGACACATTCTCGTCTGTGCGCACCGTACGATGACAGGGACCATGAGTGTTGTCCACTAGCATGCCAGTCTCACGAACTTTTTGCACAAACTTTCGTACAGCAGGCGTGGTGGATGCTTCATTTCGGCCAAAACTTCTTTTCAAAAAACGCACTGTTTGAGCTACACAGAACTCACTTTGGAAATAAGTTTTCAATATTTTCCAACGTTGTTCAAGTGTAAAGCGACTCATTTCCCTCTCGTTCCGCGGAGGTATGATACTGACTTTCTGTCAAGATTTCGAGCGGGAAACAGCTTTCAGTGTCAAAATAACCTATGATTTAAAAAGAAACCACTGGATGTTCCACCCTGTAGTTACTTTTCAAATCTTCCCAGTTTAATCGAGGGAATCGAAAATCTGCCGACGAGTTGTCTAAAGATTGCACAAAATCCCGCAACAGTATTTTTTTAAGATCTAACTCGCGTCTCTGTGGGAAATGGCTCAACAATTCAACATTTACCTGTGCTGGGTACCAAAGATTAGGACTGCAAGGCCATCGAACTTGTCCTACAAAATTCAATCTGAGAAAGAGAAGCTGATTACGCCTCTCGCATCTTATAAGCTGTAACTTAAGTTGGATGCGATTAGCAAAGCCAACGACAGATAGGCGAATGGTGTTACATGTAATCGCACCAGACAGATTTGACATGTCCTGAATCTTAAATACTACGGTAGACTCATCTCGCTAAGCAAGCAGATGATCAGCTTCGTGGTAGGAGTCGTTACAAGACACTGCCTGATAAGGAGACATGCTCAGAGGCTTGGCCTTCCTTATAATCTTTCAAAGAGCTAGAAAGATGAAGGAGAGGAAGAAACAATTCTTCATCTGTTATGCACATGCCCTGTTCCCTCTAGGAAAAGGAGACGCAACTTAGGTGCACGCTTCGTCGATGGCTTCGGTAATCTGGCAATTTGAGTCTTTCCTGAGATCCTGTGGCATCACAACGGATCAGCTTATATAGTCTATATGCGCCCGGACTTGTGTCTGGGCAGTTGCCTCTTAATACCTACCTTCTTTAAAGCACATCTTGCTACCAAGTGACCCTGTTTTATCTGTTCAGTCAGTAGTCAAGGGACGAGTTTGGCAGCCACTCTTCGCAACTCCAAATCTACCTTTAAAATTCGCTGAACTGAGACCCAAGTGACTTCAGACAGTTTCACAACTTCTTCGATAGTTCGTTGTTGATCTTCAGGACAGTTCCAAAAGTTTTGGAACATTTTCACCGGCTTGGATGTTTAAACTGAAGCTGGTCATCAATTGCCATTTCAACTCTTTTGAATCGATAAAACCACTGAAACGCTTGGAGTTTCCCCATAACATTGCTCTTGTAAGCCGTTAAAAATTTTCTGTGCTAATATTCCCAAGCAAGATGCAAAATTTCACGACCGTACACTTATGACGACAATCAGCCAACGCGAAAACGATGAGCTCACAAACAGCAGTCACTAAAAAGTTCTCACTATCAAAACGGAACCTTCTTTATCGAAGGCGCTTTTGGCATACTGCATACCCAGGGAAAAATTCCAACTCCTGTAATATCAGTTCGATTTCTCTTGAGCTCCCTCTACTATTTCATTTTTATTGTTTATAGCAGAAAAGAGTTAGTATAATCCTACTGCGAAAGTACATATTACACGTACTCAACTTTGTCAAGAGATAATTCCCTTTATTTCTGATAAATGAGACCGATGATAGCTATCAGATCTGGAAAAGCAGATAAAAATATTTTCGCTAATTTACGATATGCGAAGTTCCCCTTAGCACTTGGATACCAAGCTCTGCATAATCTCCACAGACACATGGTTAGGTATGTAAAGGGTTTGGACAGCATAGGCTCAGAGCGGACCCATTGTTTGCCTGTATGCTCGGTGCTACCATGTTGACCCATATATCTTGCTACCAGTCTGGTCTAATAAGATAGATCGGCTCGAGAAACTTAAGCTCAATGAAGAAATTCTCTGAGAGTTTGAAACAGAGACCTTATTCCTAGCTAAAGCCTTTGCAGATATCATCCTTTATTAGACGAAGTTCCCTAAGAATGCAGTATCCCTTGACCTTGACGTATCATATACCCATTACTGTTCTGAGAGAATTTCTATCGAGTCTTAGAATTTGAATTGATTCCCTCCACCAAACCCACTCCTAATCATCTTCGCGGTGTTATGAATAACCGGCAGCTTTGAAAATAATATTCTAGGTCATCTTTTGTCTGCCTTCACTCAAATTTGTAAAATACATGCTAGAAATTGTGAAAAAAAACTTTGCAACCATTTAAGATTTTCCACTTCGCGAACATTGTTGGCGAACACTGTCTTCATATCTCTCAAAAGCAACATAGGTATTCCGATACTTCCGCCGTATTTTCTTATCCAATTATATTTCTTGTCCAATTATATTACCACCTATTGCCCGTCTACCAGTTTTCCTTTAACATTGGCGCTGATCACCTAAATTTCGTGAAAACTTAATCTGACATCTTGCACATAATTTCTATCAAGTCTGAGGAAATTTGTGATAGTTCCGCCAGATGCTGTTAGCTTTTTAAATACTCTCGATTTTAAAATGCTGTAAATACATTTTACTATGCAGAACTAACTTTAATTGCCAGAGAGATCGCTGTGATTCGAAGTCCAGCATTAAATTTTTAAACTCTCAAAAATCAGATTGCCCTGTCCCACACATCTCTTCATCGCTCGATTCACTTCAGCATAGCTGATTTGTAGGCTCCTTCTTAGTTGGTATCGTTACTACAATGGAGATTATTTGGACGAGATCTCTAATCTCTTACCACCATTCTTAATTTTACCGCGTATTGGGTTTAGGATTAGGTAGTAGTCGAAGAACCACATTACACTGGGACCATCTAGTTGGGTCCATTGTACTCCCCCTATTGATTATGAGATGGATGTTACTTCTCGTGTACTAGGCACTTGTTAAGGTTTGCGAACCAAAGCAGGTTTGAATGTTTGACGCCTCTAAGGTCACCTAGTTCTGAGAAAAATCTAGAGCCTAAACAACGGATAAGACTATTGGAGATTTGCGGACAGTGTCAAAGATAATGTTCGGTAGATTCTTCGTCTTGCTTGCAACCTCTGGAAAGGCTGTCGCTCGCTATCCGCAGCCTGAATGCGTGGAGCTTAAGTAAGCAAGGGCCTGTGATCAGGCCGACAATAGTTCGGATGCTATAGTGACTTCGTTGTAATAGCTGAGCAGTGTTATTTTTTTCGGTTCTTCTCAAAATGATTTGGTCATTCTGCAGCTGTCCAACTGCCGCCATCCTGACAAGAATGAATCCAAATTTGTTTATTTGAAGCTAGTCTTCAGCACTATTGGAGCTATTTCGACTTCCTAATGGAGTTAATGTGTGTGTTAATGATCCTTGCCTGGCAAGCATGTGTGCTGCTTCGTTACGTTACTTCGCAATACTCGCGTTGATTCACACGTATTCTCTCAAACCTTTTTTCGGTCGCATTGTCGGATTCCGTGATTCGTTTTCCGCTGAGCACTATAACATTCAACAATTCTACAAAAGTATTCATAGCTATTTCCGTTTCTAACCCTTTAATGTTCAAAAGCCAAAATCCTTCCTGTATTTCCTGCCAAGCGATAGAGTTTTTCGAGTTATTCGGTCGCTGCTAAGTTATGCGCGCCAGGTGTTTCAGGTTCGATTTTGTATGGGAAGCAGCATACTTTCCGTCCGAATTTCGATATCGATATGTCTAATGGCTGGGGTGAACCAAACATTTTGTACATCTCGAAATTCGTTACCGCTAGTCTATCTCTCTTGCACTTGTGTATGTGTACATATATGTATGCGTATGCTCACGACGGTGTCGGTGACATTTACTCTGTCGAGACGACAATAAACGGAAAACGCGGAAAAAAATATCCATGTTCCTTATGTACTTCCGTGCAGCGCAGGTCATTTTATTATTCGGTTCTTTCCGAAAGGATTTGACCGTCCAGCTGTTTCACTATAGTCGAGAAAGACTCCAAAAATTTTTTGGTTGAAGCTTGTCTTCTACTCTATTGGTGCTACATCGACTGAATTTCTAATAGAGTTTATGATATGACATAGTATCCGAATTAAATACACTTGGTTTTCATTAGCCAATTACAAATGGCATCACTTTTTGTAAAAAGAGCATAAACTTAAAATCGGTAAAAAAAAACTTCAGCGAATCTTCAATTTAGTCCTTGATACATATCAGTAATATCTTTGAATAACCGAAACTCTGGTAAATCATTTATTCAAAATTACTACTTTTCGTGTACAATTAAATTTGTTATAAAGAAAGTAATACCAATGGAATAGCATAGGGTACAAGTAGCTTACCAAAGACTCTCGTTGAAACCAACGTAATATTATTTTTCAAGACCGTGGAAAATCACATCACATCGGATCATACAGAAAAATGAAAAAACAATAATTAAAAAAAAATAAATAAATAAAAAGTAAAACCAAACGACAGAATTTTTTTTTGTAATATTTAATGGTTGATAAACACCACGAAAAATAAAATATGTAAATTATTCTACGGATATCGAAAGGTGCAATTTAAATTCAATTTATTTACAGAATTCGTGGTAAATTTAATTACAAATAATTCAAACATTTGCAGAGCAAATCAATGGAAGGTACACTGCAAATAACTCGTGTATCGAGAAATTCATTTTAAATTGCTTAAATGCCTTTAGACGTGAATTGCATTGAAATTCGAATTTGAAATTATGTAAAGTTCTGTGATAAAATAAATTTTATACTCTACAGTTTACTAAGATATTTCAACAAATAATAAAAACACGCAGTTTCGTAAATCAATTTTAATTCGTTATGATTAAGAGGAAAAACATATAAAGCACAATTACCTTTAATATACCTAGTCCTGCCATAAGTTCTGTCACATAATTTCTCACATTGGCAACAACTTTATTTTATGAGTGACATTTCAATATCGGCCAGTTTTATAAACGTCATAATGTTGTTGACAGTTGATGGTCATTTAAAGTGTGTTCGTTAACGTGTGAAGATGGAATGGGGTGTAATAGAAAACCGAACTGCAGTGATTGCACTACATAAGTGTGGAAAATCCGCGAGTGAAATTTTCAAGTTGTTGTGCCCGTTAAAAATAACGCAAAGATTTGTGTATCGTGCGATCCAGAGATATAACGCGATCCAGACTATTGAAGATCGACCTCGTTCAGGACGTCCGCGTGATGTACGTTCTTCTGCTGCCATCAAAGCGGTTGAGAGTCGAATTCGTCGAAATCCGCTTCGTAAACAACGAATCATGGCTCGAGAGATGAACATCTCCACCCGAAGTATGTCTCGCATCATAAAATCTGACCTCGGGATGAGTGCCTTTCGACGATCAACGGGACATTTGCTGACTGAGCAGTTGAAGCAAATTAGGAGCACCAGATCGAAAGAGCTCCTTCGGCGGTACGGCAACAACAAACATCGAGAAATTTTATTTACCGATGAAAAAATTTTTACGGTGGAGGAACATTTCAACCGCCAAAATGATAAGGTGTATGCCCACAGCTCCATAGAAGCCCGAGAAGTTGCCACTAGGGTACAGCGAGGACATCATCCAGCATCAGTCATGGTATGGTGGGGTGTCAGCTACGAAGGGGTCACCGAGCTTCATTTTTGCGAAAAAGGCGTAAAAACTGCAGCGAAAAATTATCAAACGGACATCCTGGAGGGATGTGTGAAGCCGCTGAACTCTACGCTATTCAACAATCGACATTGGGTTTTCCAGCAAGATTCTGCGCCAGCCCACAAAGCTCGAACCACACAAGCGTGGTTGGAAACCAATATTCCACAGTTTATAAGGGCGACGGAATGGCCTTCTGGGAGCCCAGATTTGAATCCCCTGGACTACAAACTGTGGGCGGAGTTAGAGTCCATGGTGTGCACGAGACGACACCCAAATATCGAGAGCCTTAAGCGATCTTTGACAGAAGCAGTAGCTAATTTTCCGCTAGAAACAGTGCGTACTGCTATCGATGACTGGCCCAACAGATTAAAGAGCTGTGTTAAGGCTAAAGGCGGCCACTTTGAATAATTTGTTGCTTATTTTACTTCCATTAGTATGCCAAAATAAAATATATTTTCCTTTGTCAAAAACTCTTTTTCATTTATACAAAAATTGCCCATATACGTGTGACAGAACTTATGGCACGACTAGGTATATGTACTCGAATGTGGTATCGAGGCCATACTCAAAATTATGACTTTTTATTTAAAAAACAAATATGCATAATATATTAATTCCGTAAAAAATACAGGGCGATATTCGGCAGGACTGATAAAACTAATTTTATTTGGCAAATGGACATGTAGACATACACGGAATTATGGTATTATGTATTTTTGCGAAAGAGTAGTAAGCCTTTAATATCGATTATAAACTATGACCCTATGTCGCATCCATCTTTAAGGACAGTTTATATAAACCATAATATTTCGAAATATAAAATAGATTTTATAAAAACTCTTATCCTAATTATTTCAATAAATTACAAGAATTAATTATACATAGAAAATGAAACATGCATGAATTCTATAGAACAGAAATACACATTTAACTTTAACAGTAGTAATAAGAAATTGGAAACATGTAATGCATCTGAAATTATTTCTTTTACTAAACATAATTTAGAAAGATATCATGAAAAATGTCGTAGTTTGAAATAGTTCAGTTTTTTTTCTAAATTCACCAATTTAATTAATTTTTTTTCCATAGATAGATATGAAAATATATACTGCTAAAATAGATAAATAGATTTTTTTTTCCAGTAATAGAAATATATTGTTCTTGAAAGTAATTGAAAATCTTATATTTTGTAGAGCAAAATTTTAAATCCCCTCTTCAATTATGAAAACGATTTTTTGTTGTCTTTTAATTTTCCCAAAATTTTTTCATGATTTTTTTTTTTTTTTAATTGGAATTTAATTTTTTTCTTTCTTTAATTATTGTTATTAACTTATTTGATTTTAGTAAATATTAATGATAATAATAATAATAATAACTGTGATCGTCCATTGTCTTCGTGGAATACAGAAGTAAATACGTGACCTTTCCAAAAACGTTTATCTTATATGAAAGCAAAATGTATTATGAATATTTATATATTACATAGTAAATGGAACAAGAGTATTCTTTAGCGTTTACAATAATAATAATAAGAATGATGCATAATGGAATGAAATGCTTTCCGAAAGAATTCATACTAATTAATAAGAAATTTTGCAATAATGCTTACTGAAAATTAAATTAACAAAAAGAAAAAAGAAACTTGTTATTTTTGAAAGCTATTCATGAAAATTATTAAAAGTAGATTGTCGACTGCAGACCCGAAAATAATATTCAATTCTATTAATTAATTTTATTCGTATCAATTTAATTTATGAAAAACTTTCGAGAATTTATTTTAGTATTAAATTTATCTTTTTAATTTATTAGTTATTACGTATTTTCGATTCGTTGAAAAATAACGGAGGTTTGTGCCTGTTAATACAGTTTGAAAAGATCAAAATTTTAATAGAAGTCCGTTAAATTCATGATTTTGGGATTATGGGGTTCTTTTCATTGATAGATCATATTTTCGTAGATTGATCTTATCCAAGCTAGTTAATTGTTTCATGTATCCATATTTTTTATCCGGATTAGCGTTTCATAGATTGATCTTTTCTTGGAATAAACTTTTTCTCTGGGTGTAGCCTACCTTGAATGAAGCGTGTTAATTTGCAATGCAAAGGTCGTGAGTTCAAATCCCGGTCGACATATAACTTGAACGCAATAACTGAGTAGTTCTAGCTGGGTCACCTCAATCTCTGAAAGTTAAAAGAAGAAATAGGGTTGCCTAAAAACCATTCTATAGCAACACGATAAAAGAAAATAATAATAAGTTTGAAGGTCAGGAACTTCATCTCTATTTGGGCTGGATTGCCACTGAGGAAGAAGATCTTCATATCGTGGATTAGTTTGTTTGTTAATTAATCAATTTTGGTACAACGATGTTTTCAAAGCCTCTTCGATCGATTCTGTCTCCTTTCCGAGATCTGGTCGATTCCTAAATTAATAGATGTCTTACCGCAAGTGATGATCGCTACCGCAGTTATCTCATTTTCAGACAGAAATATTGATCAATTACGTCACCAGCACTGAACTAACAGCATCTCGTTGTGAATCCATTTGTCTCTCAGGGATCTCACGTGTATATAATCTTGAACTCACATGCATTTATTTGATTTTACGCAGTTTCAGTTCTCTCTCTTTGCATTTGGAATGCAAAAAGCGGCTATGAGCACGCAAACTCACGTCATCATTATAAGCAAGGTGACTTTAGATGTTTAACAGTCCCCACTGAAAACCTTTGCCTTCTCCAACTTCCAGTGCAGCCTTATTACCACCAGAAACAGGACTACGACATGCTTTGTCTGATACATGTTTGCACACAAATGTTTTCATACAGATCTCCTATATGTAACACGCGATATCTTGCATCTTCGTAGGATTCTTTAATCATTGTTATGATATTTTTCGGAATACGTAGGAGCATTTCAAATGTAATCATGCTAAAGACTATCGAAAGGAAGCTTTCTCGAAGCTCACAAACATGAGAACCCATTTCGGCAGACCAATATTATCTGCTTGGCATTTGTATGGACTGTATAAGACGACCCTAATAGACTTCAGAAGTGCTCTTTACAGCATCATCAATTCCATCGAGAATTACCTCAGCTCTTATTTTCGATATGGCTGTAAGTGCCCATACACTACGCCAAAACCACAATACAGAAAGTCATTTCTCTTCGGAATTTCGACAATAATGCGCTCCTTTCGTTCAGTTGTAATTCCACACCTAAATAAAGAAGGGGAGTAGTATAAGAGCTGTTCATTCCGGGTCTGCTTTCTTTCCCACCAATGACTAAATACCGGAAGCTATTTCTTCGTTATCTGGAGGATCATCCCTTGTAGAGGATTGCTGCGATTGAATGTTTGGTGATTGTTCTGTCTTTGGAATATCTTCATCTCACGAGATGTTCAAAATATCAGAGAAGTTTTCTTCCATCCCCGTAAATGGTGCTCACTCATATTAAGGATGGTACCGTTGATATCACTCACCAGGTGGCTGGTCGGGAAATTCCACCAACTGTTTCATAATTTTAAAAAGCGAACCCATATCCCTAAAATAAGCCAAAGATTCCTACTTATTAGTCAGCTCAGCCCATCAAACAGCTTTCCTAAGCTGTATATCTGAATTGTGGTAGTTTTGTAATATGTCGGATTAGGAGATGATTTCCCATCGCCAACCTGATCCCTAGGGTGTAACCTAGTGAATAACGTGTTGGTCTACAATGCGAAGGTCGTGAGCTCAAATCCCGGTAGACGCATAATTCCAGCACACTACCTGCTTGGGTATAATTTAGTTACCTCAATCTACGAAAATGAAAACTCGTTCATAGAGGGTTGTGCGAAGGGCTAATAACCCTTTCACAATGACAAATGTTAAGGAACCTGGAAGGAGGCCAAGGCCTGATTGGGGCTGTAGTACCATTGTAATAATAACCTGATCCCTTATGTCGTGCAACATCCGTTTCTCGTTGCGTTGCACATATCCTACAATTTCTTCAGCACTTGGTGGAAATAAGTTTCAGGTGGCTTCCCACTTGCGCATTTGGTTTTCACTTATTGCGAATGACTGACAATTTCCCCTCTAAAGAAAAGTTCGCGTTCTTAGTAGGAAACCGCCCCGAAAAATTCACATTTCATCCACCGAACTTTCATACGAAGAAACTTGATTAATACGAACAGAATCTAGCAGTTTCCAAAAGTTGGTCGAAAAGATTGAAGCATTGAACTAAAAAAGATAAAAAAAATTGAATGAAACAATTTTCTGAATGATGAACTGTTCAACTGAAGCCACCGAAATTAATAATCAGTCGATTCGTTTCGATAAAAATACGAATCAGGGTTGGGAAAACAGTAAGGAAAAAAAAAACTATAATACAATGTATATTCTTCCTTGTTACTTTCTTAACTCACCTGGTGGCGGAATTGCAATAATTAAGTGCAGAACTGGAAGAATAGTGTCATCAATGAGAGCAAAACTCAATTCCACAATAAAAATCACTATTGACATCTTCTCCCACTCATCCCTTCAATTGTATCCTCCCTTACTTCATTTTCAAATGAATAAAAAACTTTAAGAACTAAACAGAACCTAAAACTGTATGAAAAATGGCAAACATTCTTCATTATTCTTCAATCGATCGAATAATTTATTTCAAAATTTCATTACACAAACTATTTAGGCGTAGTAAAAATAGCTCGGTTTTAACCTCAACCTCCAATTTTAGCAAAAACAACCATAAAATCGCTATACAAGCCCGTAGTTTATCTTTTCATAAGAAAGAAAATTTTAAAAACTACACCATCTCTTATTTTTGTAGTTTTTTCTTCAAATTTATCTCGCTTTTCATTCAAAACATGAAATTCACATTGCAAATTTGTGAAGTTTTTTTCAACTGAAATTGGCACAAAATTATTCATCACCTGTTCACTTGGAATTTTTTTTTCTAGAATCACCAAAAATAGATAAAATATTTCACCTTTCTTAGAATTTCAAGTTGGCGACTTCATTATTTTAAATTAGCGAAAAAAAAAAATTTAGCTCAATTTCATTTTAACCATAGCAAAGGAAATAATCGAGTAATTTTTTTAGATGATTTTTATTTTTTTACTATTCAATTTTGTACCCCGAACTTTTTATTTTTATGAGTAAATTTTGATTTTGGAATTTGGAAAATAAATCAGAGAAATTAGAAAAAATGGGCGCCGAAATGCGAGGAGAGTTAGAGGAGTTTCAAAAAAGTCGCAACATTCTTGACCAACAATCTTCTTGTCTATTTTTTAGTTTTTTTTTATTATTTTGTATTATTTGTTTTTGTTTTTTAAACTCTACTTCTGTGATATTTTTAAGGAATTTTTGTTTCATTTATTTTTTACTCAATGTCGTGTAGGATCTTTTAAAAAATAAAATTAATTGGAATAAGAAAAAAAAAATTATAAGAAATAGGAAAAAAATAGAAACAAAAAAATTACCATTCCAGGTAATCGCGGTGATTTCCATCCTGTTCATTGTCCTGTCGACCATAGCGCTGACGTTGAACACGATACCGCAGCTCCAGCCCGAGCACAACGGGACTCCTCAGGATAATCCGCAATTGGCGATGGTTGAGGCCGTCTGTATCTCGTGGTTCACCCTCGAGTATATCCTGCGGTTCAGCGCGTCGCCCGACAAGTGGAAGTTCTTCAAGGGCGGCCTCAACATCATTGACCTTCTCGCCATTCTACCATACTTTGTTTCGTTATTTTTATTAGAAACGAATAAAAATGCAACGGACCAGTTCCAGGATGTGCGCCGGGTAGTGCAAGTCTTTCGCATTATGCGCATCCTGCGAATCCTTAAGCTGGCCCGTCACTCTACGGGCCTGCAGTCGTTAGGCTTTACGCTGCGTAACTCGTACAAGGAACTTGGTCTACTTATGTTGTTCCTGGCAATGGGCGTTCTCATATTTTCGTCGTTGGCATATTTTGCCGAAAAGGATGAGCCCCAAACAAAATTTGTTTCGATTCCGGAAACATTTTGGTGGGCGGGTATTACAATGACTACGGTTGGCTACGGGGACATCTATCCCACTACTGCACTGGGAAAGGTTATTGGTTCTGTGTGTTGCATATGCGGTGTACTAGTAATCGCTTTGCCTATTCCCATCATCGTTAACAATTTTGCCGAATTTTATAAAAATCAGATGCGTAGAGAAAAAGCACTTAAGCGTAGGGAGGCATTGGACCGCGCCAAGCGAGAAGGAAGCATCGTGTCGTTCCACCATATCAACCTGAGAGATGCCTTCGCTAAGAGCATGGACCTGATCGACGTCATAGTTGACACAGGTGAGTCAAATTCCAGCTTACTACTAACTTGGTCATTTAGTGTTTTAGTGTTTAGTCTAGTCTCTCTAGTTCTAAGATTGTTTTCATCCTGTAAATCACTCCTTACATGTGCTAAATTTTTTTCATCATTTTTGTATTGTTTTCCATGTAGTAGTTAAGATTTTATCAAAGTGGATAGCAAAGCTGTGTCGATTCAATGTCCTTCTAATATAATTGTGCGAAGGGACGCGCTTCTTCTGCATGCTTTTTCGTAAAACAAACTATGGGCAATCCGAAGCTCTGTCTGTAAATAAGCCTAACTAGTGTATTTTTCTTTAAACAAAATTAATTTTATTTTTATTTTTATTACTATTGATTTTCAAAATTGTTTTCAACGGGAGACATTTAAAAGAATAGAAGTACTTAATATTAGTCGTAAAACGAAGGCGAGAAATCAATTAAAAATTTAAGCTATTTCTTTAAATTTAATTAAATATTTTTATTTAGTCTTAGATACTTGTCTGGATTGTGCTACTTACTACAACGTACTACTTATTGGATTTTAAAACTAATTTTGAGTCAGAATCAGATTGAATGAAAAGGATTAGGTCATATTTCATATCAACTGTAATATTTCGCCATGACTTCTTAAATAGTAACGTCCTTGGGGAATAGAATCCTAAAATGAAAAATATATTGAGCTTTTCTAATAATTTAACCTTAGAAGATAAAGCAGGGGAAATACAGGAAGACATCGATAATACTGAAAAACCTCTGGATAGATTTCGTAACTCAAAGGTTTGTTTCCAGTTGAGTTTCTTGTCACTCGTACCAGGAAGTCCACCTCAGGTACGTGAAGGCGACACTCTCAAAAGACTTTAACAGAAGAACAGAACTGTACCGATACCCGCTACTCACTACATCTCATGTTTGTGAACTTCGAGGAAACTTTCGACAGCATTAAGTGTATTTCACATAAGGTCATAGCTATTAAACAATCCTACGAAGATGCCAGATATTGCGTCTTACAGCGCGAAGAGCTTCCTTGTGAGAACGGGTGCCAGACAAGGCTGCACCAGCCCTGTTTCTGGAGAAAATAAATGACATCTTGAAAGCTCTACAGGAAGGTTGGGAAGATAAAGGTTTTCAGTGGGGACTGTTTAACATCGAATACAAGCTCACCAATTTTGCTTAATGGACAAGATGAGGTGAGATGGAAAAGTTTTAATACTTTGGAAGAATTGTCAGCATGGACGGTGGAGCCGAAATATTGAGGTTCGTTTAAATAAAGCTCGTCAGATCTACGGCATCTTTTCTCCTTTCTGGAGGCTAAGGGAGATCTCCCTTCGCATGAAGCTGCGAGTGTTTGACGCATGCGTTAAATCCTTGAAGCCGTTAGGCTTACCAAAAAACTGGAAACTATCATGAACTAATGCCCCCGAAGCATATATGGATATTATGGCTAAATATGATTTCCAATGACGAACTTTGGAGTACAACGGGACCGACTAAAATAGGTACTGAGATGCAAAGATGCAATGGAGTAAATGGCAGTGTGTCGATCACACTTTGAGGAAACCAGAGCAAAACATCGCAAGATAAGCACTGGCTTATCCTCAATGAAGGCATCGGCACTTGGAAGCGAGCAGTTAAGCAGGCGGCCAAAGGAGTAATCAAGTCCTGGTGGCAGCTTAATGCCGATGCTCAGGATCTTTAACAGAAATTGGACTGATTGATTGTTCACTGGGTGATGGTTGCAATTGTTCACACTGTGTTGCATATGGTAGGAATAACAAACAACATAATATTAAGCACTCCGCGTTATCCTTCACAAATATATATTTCGGGTGTCTGAGGTCTGAATACATACTGAAACAAACTCTACAACCAGCATTGCAGTCACACCCGGAGCTCTGAACTAGACCTTTTGGATCCTTTTGACGGGTAAACCTCCAACTACCGTTGCTTGTAAGGAATAATCCAAGCCTAGGACAGAAGTCAAAGTCCTTATTCTGCCTCGCAAAACCGGCTTCCCAATGAAGTGAAGGTCACCCTACTTTTAGATCTTTCTGTTCAGCTGTTGCGCCAATTCATCACCTTTTCATCCAGGAATATCTTGCATGCACCGAAGCTAATGCTGATAATGCATACGTGCGCACGTTAATCAAGCGAATGTTTATCAGAGCATATAATCTTTCGTAACGTTTCGGTTTCTGCTGACAACGAAACGTTGAATTTAATAAAGCATAACAGCGTGAAATCAGGAAATCTTTTCTTCATATATCTTTATTCAATTACATAATAATAATTGATGAAGCTATGGTGTCCCACTGGATTCTGTTCAAGCGCCTGCTCTCTTTTGCATATTTATTGTGTGAATAACAAAATTGCGAATCTGGTATGCTGTGAGTCTCCATTTTTTTAAAATTATTCTCATGATATTTTTTTTAATTTTTGGCACTGCTTTCAACCTTTTCATCTCTGGTCGATTATCTGAGATTAACCAGTTAAGTAACTGGGTTTTCTCATAGTGCTAACTAAAAACAATGAAAAATGGTTTTCACAGCGCATTTCGAATTAAAAGAAAAGATTTCCGGATATTTCACATGTGAAATCCGAAAATTTTTCCTTTTGATTCAATGAAAGAAAACGTTTAAAACATCTTTTAAGCGTTGCCCACCGTTTTAACTATTTTCAGTAATACAGCGGGTTTTTAAATTTTACTGTCGAATATATTGTAAAAACAAATAAAGTTAGTGATAAAAATATTGCCATGTAACCGAGATACCTATGAAATATTTGTCCCTGAGTCATCACTGTGAGTTTTGCGAGTACTTGATTACATGGGAAGATACTCGATACACACTAACACTACTTTCCTAATAGAGTTTGGACTATGCATGTACGGCGATTGCGCGGGAAATTTTGCTCGAAATTTTAATTTTCTCAATTCTTTTTCTTTTATGAAGTAAACATAATCATAATGAATTGTTATTTACCAAAGTCATATTTATTTTCGAGTGTAATGAGTAATCTCTTCGACAACGCGAGTTTGTGCGCATGACCATAAAATTGTAAACCGTCAAACTCAAGCAAACTACAAATTTGCCTGTTTTTTACATTCTTATGTTGCCTTCATGTACTTCTAAGCTCACGCTGAACTACAGGTATTATTGCATTGACCAAACTCTTTTAGTATCTAACTACATGGAGACGAATTATATTAATTTGCACGTGAGTATATAGAATTCAATCAATATTCGTTCACAAATGACTTTTTTAAACCCCATCCCTTAGACAGTGCTAGTTGCAAAAAAAAAAACAATACCAGAAAAACTGAAAATCTGAGTAGGTGTCTATTTTTTTAACAGTTTCAAAAATCATGAAATATTCAATTTTAAATTTAAATTCAGCTCAGAGCGGCATTATTAGAATATTTCATGAGAATCCCTTATTTCTAGCGAAAAATGTTTATGGAATTCAAAGAAATTGTTTGCTTGGCACCAATTTTACAAATGGTGGACTGTGCTGTTATGAAATGATAAATCCATAATAACATTTTTCTTTTTATGTTACACCGAAACTAGAGGGCTTATCACCGTGTGCTGCAGCATAGCTCAGATATGGTGGAAAGAAGTTTGCTTCTTTGGAATTAAGGCGATTGAGACGGCACGAATACTACTCTTCAATTGCTGAATGTTGTATTCTGCCGGGAATAACAAAATGGGTAACGAATTCCATATTCGAACAGTGCGGTCTAAAAACGCATCACGAAATTCGAAAGTGCGACAGTGCGACAGTGCGAGTATTAGCTGTGACGAAGATAGGTTCTAGAGAGCAAAAACGATCTCCATTACAATAAAGATGCAGAAGAGTTAAAAAGCTTACAATTCGACTATGCTCTTGGGAATTGAGCAATGAAAGGATGTCAGAGATTCCTATAATTTTAATACGCCGAGATGGAATGCTGTCCAGAAAAGGTAGAGAGAACCTGCAGTTGATTGTTAAATATACGAAGTAGTCTAATAGCAACTTTTCAAATTGCCTGTGATACTGAGTCGGTGAGGAAGTTTCTTCAGTCCTTTAACTATGTTATCCCAAGCATTTAGGTGCTTCATTGGTGATGTTAAATACGTAATTGTTCCAAAATAAGTTCTTCGTGATTTGGATATTTGATATTTTAACATTTATAGAAATTAATAAGGACTTGCTTCCGAACATCCGACAGCACTGGGGTTTCGGATCATTGAATTCAACTCGATTCTAATAATACAGCAAAGAATTTTAGATGAGTCATAATTTATTGATGTTGATGATGAAGATAGGGTGTAGTTTAGTGGGAACCATGATGGTCTGCAATGGGAAGAGCAGAAGCTTAAATCCCGGTCGACATATTATTTCAGCACACTACTTGCGTATATTATTATTGTGGAAGCGTTGCTAGCCGTTCGCACAAACCTCTATCTACGAATTTTCATTTTCGAAGATTGCGGATGCTCAGATATAATTACGCAGACAGTATTCTGGAAATGTACGTCGACCGGGATTTGAACTTACGACCTTTGCATTGTAAACTAACATGCTACCTACTAAGCTATACCTATGTATTGGATTAAAAGTGAAAGATAGTAGTTCATAGATAAATATAAGAAAAAGTAAGGGAGGTATAGCGGCGTTAATTTTACAAGGGGAAAAAACCACTCCAGCCAAAACAAAAAAAAATTCGATCCAGAAAATAAGGCAGTCGCCCAAACCAATAATGTTCAGTCAAAATCGTGTTGTGCCATACTCTGATGACAGCCATGGAATATGAAGAGCATCAATTCAAAATTGTTTCACCGTTTGCTAAGATAAAAGATCTTCTGTTAAACGTTTATTTGTTAGAATCCATATTATTTGTCACTGATGTGGAGATATTCTATAACTCTATGGTTGATTGATTGCCAAGAGAGGAACCATAATTTTTCAGGACTTGAGCAGGGTTGTTATTTAGGTTGCACGTTTTTTTGACAAGTAAATTCTTAAGAACTTGGTATGAGTTTCTGGAGCCAATTTACTTTAGAAAATTTATCCTGAGAATGAATCTAGCATAGAACACGTGAGTAGATTAGAATTCGTTGGTGGTAAAGAAAGGTTGACTAAGCTAGAGTGTAGCTTAGTGGGTAGCGTGTTGGTCTACAGTGTGAAGGCTGTAAGTTCAAACCCCGGTCGATGCATAATTTCAGCACACTGCTTGCTTAGGTATACCTTGGTCAACTCAATCTACGAAAAATGAAAAATTTGTAGAAAATGGGTTGTGCGAAGGTCTAACTAACCTTCCACAATAAAAAATGTTAAGGAACCTGAAGATCAGGAGGCCAAGGCCCGATTTGGGATGTAGTGTCATTGTAGAAAAAGTAGTAGAAAAGAAAGGTTGACAACAAATTGGGACGCTAGAATACTGCCTTGGTCAACGAATTATAGAAAGAAACACAGTGTAGTGCTCTCAGTCACCCAATTTGAGTTCTTATGTTTTTGTTAGGTTCCCACATATGTCATTGACAATCCCACAAAATTTCAACGTCAGAGCTTGCCCATTAGTAAGCAGTACATGTGCCTCTGTGCCGTCTTCGATTTTTCTATTATCTCCACTTGGTTGGTGAAACGTATTCCTCGGAGAGGTTTTTTGAGTCAACCGAGCAGGATGAAGTCGCAGGGAGCCAAAATCATCGTTGGCTGTTGAATGGTATCGTTCCATTATTGGTCAAAAACTTCTCCTGGAAACTTTTTGATGAATGCAGTATTTGCCTTGAGAATGGGAACCGTGATAACTTCATTATTGTAAAATAATGATTAGAATAAAGAATATTTTTTCTTCAGTAGTGGTCTTCTGAGACAGATATAGTGAATAGAAAAAGTCCGCTGTCAGGTTTCATACTACAGCCATGCATTATTATCTCGTGCAGAGAAATATATCTTTCTTTGCCCTCATTTCAAGACTATGTGTAATGCATTCAATCATAAGATACATTCTATCATAACATGAGGTACACATGTTCGGTGCTGTAAAAAAGCTATTGAACCCTTTCTGAAGTCTCTCTAATTATATTCTTGGAGGTAAATAAACACTTTGCTATTTTCCATTTAAAATAACCTTAAATTGCATTTTCGAACCTTCAAAATTTTCCAACCTCAAAAGTTTCAAAAACACTTTTCGCAACAAAATCTGCATACAAAAAAAAAAACCTCCTCTACAGGAAAAGTAAAGAGCCTTATTATTTTCCGGGTTAAATATTTAATAGCTTTGCTTGAAAATCATACTAAAGTAGTTTCTTCTAATAGAATGCGCCAGCCTGCATGGAGTTTTTGTCTTAGTAATACTGAAAATGTTGAACTAATCCAGACAAGTGAGACAAGAGAAGAAAATGATAATCTTTCGATATACTGGAAAACTTTTTCACGTGTAAAAACTTTTAAAATTTCCATATAACTCGAATGTTTTTTTTTTTCGTTCACAAAGTTTCTTTCACAGATCATTCGAAATTTCAAAAGTTTTTAAAATTTATTTTATCATTAGTTCGTGGTAAAAATACCGGAAATTTCAGTTCGAGAAATTTTTAAACATTGTTCTTATTATTATTTTTTTATTATTTAAATTCTTAAACTAATGTATATTTTTCTTATTGGTATTGGGGAATTGATTTTGAAAATTATAGAAAATAAAAAAAATACATTAAAAAAAAAGATATACATATGTATAATGTAGGTACCCGTATATTTATTTTTTTCTGATTAGCTGTAGTAAACAAAAATGTAACACTTCATTTAAACTACATAGAATTTATGAAGTTCATTGGATGTAGGCATATTAAAATCAATACTAAACGCACATAACTACATTTGCTCATAATCAAAATTACTTGTGTACAAATTGATTCTATTTGTTAATGTTTATTTACAATTCGCAATTAAAATTTAAACTAATGAATACATACGTAATAGTGTTGATGATTTTCACTATCGGATCGATAATCTTTTTAATTATATTGAACTTGATAGAAGTTTCCAGCGAACGACTTTCGGAGGCAACTCAATACTCTTAGTTCAATTAATCAGATCGAATGAGATCTTCAAAATGCATGTAATGCTTTAAATAAAGAACTTTCAGGTTACGGGAACTAGGGTATAGCCTAGTGGGTAGAGAGTTGGTCTACAATGCGAAGGTCGTGAGTTCAAATCCCGGTCGACGCATAATTCCAGCACACTGCCTGCTCGGGTATACCTTGGTCACCTCAATCTACGAAAATAAAAAATTCGCAGATAGAGGGTTGTGCGAAGCTCTAACAACTCTTCCACAATAAATAAAGAATGAATGTTAAGGAACCTGAAGGTCAGTAGGCCAAGGCCCGATTTGGGCTGTAGCGCCATTGTAGAAGTAGTAGAAGAAGGTTACGGGATTATTATGTCGCAGAAATATCGGAGTACTCTGCATTTATTATAGATATTTCCATGATAAATGTCTTACATTCCCTCGTAATTCTCGCCAATCTGCACACGTTCACAGTACACTGTGAAGCATCCGTGGATGCAGTGCCATAGAGAGCAGTGGAATTTAGGCAATCCATCATCCCTCGAACGGTGAAATGCACTACCGAGCAATCTGTATCCTGCGGCTTACCATCCCTAACAATTCAAAAAAACCCGTCCACCGCCATTTTAGACTTATCTCTCCTAACTTTCCTTCTATCTTCCCTATTTGCACTTGTTTCCCTTGCCTATGTTGATCTAATTATACATTACGCCTTAAAGGGTTACCCCATAAGTTATTTCGGAAACAGAATATCGGACAAACGCCGCACGACTGACACAAAAAAAATGGGGTTAAATTCAAAAAAATTAAATAGAGGTGATCTTAATAGACACTCTCTGCATAATAATTTATAACGAATCTCCAGAGAAACGGAAAACTGCTCGTCGATTTTGAGGGAGAAAACTAATTAGAGCGAATATTATCCAAATGAAAATATAATTGCCAATGGTTATTTAAAACTTTACACGTTTTCAGGATTTTAAATTTATCCTTTTTTGATGCAGTTACCACTACACTATTTCAATAACTTTACGATATTTTTGGCTAGAATAGTTGTTTTCAAGTTATTCTATTTTCAAAAAATATTTAAGGCTTAAGTTTTCAGCTAATTCTGACTTAACTCAGTGATTCGAATATATTTAAGTGCGCAAGGCGTCGCTGGATTTCAAGTAAAAATAAAACTAGGTCACATTTATTTCAAATCACCATAAACTTTATTTTTCACGTTAAAGTTTAACTTAAACACTTTCTGTTCACTATACCGCTTTCCCTACTTTTGCTTGTGAACTTCCACTCTTTCGCTTTCCAAGACTTCAACTGACTCTAAACGAAACGTTCTAATCTCGAACTGCCGTTTTTTAGGAACGCTCGGCCTTTTCATGTCGTTTTTGTCGTCGCTTATATCGAATCATTTCCTTGTCGACCGGTTTCGGCCGAATTATTTTGGGACAGGAATCGAGGGATAATAATCAAATTGTGGCATGGCGGGTTAAAGCTCTTAAATTTCTGGGGGCACCCGTCCTTGCCACTAAATTTCAAGAAATCTCTGGTTCGGGCGGTATTCACCCATCATACTTAAAAACTGATTCTCACCATTGTCAAAACCTCTTTCCAATCTTTTCCACCTTTCCCACATAGCTGGTAATAATGAATACCCAGCCTATACCCAAGAAGGGAAGCAAGTCGAACCCCACAGCCATCACTTCCATTAAATGAAAAATGATGGAAACAGCTGCTATGCACGACAATATTTGGAGAGCACCTCAAGGGTCAGTTTTATCACCTACCGTATAATAAATACATACCTCCAAGTGAAAGATATATGTTATACCATTTAATCTTGTAACCATCTACAAGTCCCCGACTCGAGAGCGATTCTCATATCTGGCACCCAAAACTCATCTAGCACTAGTGGACCAAATTCAAAAATTCGCGTTCCGGCTTATTGCAGATGAAGCCATCACGATATCCATAGATTTGCTTGAACATCGTGGAAATGTCAGAGTACTCACCATCTACTGCAGATATTCCCACGGCCTTATCCCTCGTATATGTAAATTCTCGTGTAATACTCGTACTACCAAACGTAATCAATCACGGACAGTGAAATTTGAGTCATTTCTACCTCGAGCAAGTGAAATGTGAAATGCACTTCTTGCGGTCACTTTTCCTAGAGTTTATAGCACTCAACATCTTAAAAGTAACATTCACCGACTTCTTTTATCCCGTCCGTTACTTAATTAATACGAATGTTTAATCAATTTTATTTTATTTTATACCTACCTACACCGACTGGACTGTACGCTACAGTCTTAAGGGATGACCACTAAGTCCTGCTAGGTGGCTATCGAGTCTCGCATCACACATCTATGAATACAGCCTAAGTTCGCATTGCTTCTCGTGTTCACTTTATTCGTTGCCCAAGGATACGAGCACAGTAAAAACAATTGTTTCATTTATTTATTAAATGTGTTTAAAAATGAAAACCCTGAAATCCTACCATTCTAAAAAATTTGCCGCTACTTTTCACTCTGGCAAAAATCCTGCTGACACCCTTGGTCATCTTCATGCATATCGCATCGTTCTCGTTAGATTTAAAATCTCTAATAATATAAAATAAAAAAATTTGAATTTATGCATGTCAGCATGTTAGCAAATATTTTCTTGATCATCACTGAAACTCATGCATTAACTATTTTCCTAGGAATAAAAACGAAGCGGATCCAAACATCGAACGTTATTTAAATTTGAATTGGATCCTGCAATTATTCAAAACATGCTCGAATCGATAGTCCTGTATTTCATGAATTTTCCATACACTCACAAAATATAGAATTTCCATTTCCTAGGCAAAAAAAAAAAAAAAAATGGAATTCTAAAATCGAGTTTTTATGAAAATTAGCATTATTGACATTTTGACATTTTTCGCGCTGTAAATTTCAAGTGACTAAAATAATGAAATTTTGTCGAATCGGTCTATGCAAATGGGAAAAAATAATGAAACCATCAGATAGAGTGCAACATTAACACAATTTCTTTCTATTTTTGGGCTCTGATTTTAGAAAAAATCACTTATAACGGAAGCAATTGCATATATTTCACAATAGTCAGGTGAAATGCACAAACAGTTGCATCACCCTGAATGATTCTTATAATAAATTTGAAACCATTTGTTTCGCCTTTTATAACTAAATATTTTCCATTTCTTTATTTACAAGATGGGACTTGGGTTACGGTCGAGGGTAGAGAGCAAATATAAGGAACAGACGGAATTTACACTTCCGTTTCTATATATAAGTTATATATAAATTTTCTCTTATAAAAATGTGTGGCGTATAAGTACAACTTAGTTGAAGGTTATCTTCGATGGAAAAAAAATTCGGAGGAAGTAAATGTCTTACGTTTGATTAATCTAGTCGTGCAAAGCATCATCTAAGCAGACGTCTCAACCTTTACTGGAATGGGGTTATAATATATTGGATATAATTAGCCTTGAACTGTTTCTATCGATTAAAATGGTTTGGGTAGGTTTGAATCGAAATCAAAATGTTGACGTGACATTATCTTTGATTCTACCTTCCGAAATTGAAAGGTCAGCCCAAATTAGTTGTCCTTATCATCACATAATGAGAAACTATTTTCGGTATTCCGGTCTTATTCCTTCTGATCTTTTGGTACCATAACATCCTGACAATGAGTTTACCTTCTAAGGCCACCATTACTCTGCAACATGATTTTAAGTTTGTGAACGAAGCCAATTCCTCATTTCTTCTACCACCTCCAATACAAGTTTTACAAAATTTTGAAATTTGAATAAAATTCTATTATTTTTCTTCAAAACTATGAAAGCTGTAGATAAGAAGATTTGACCACAATATACTAAAGTTACAATTTTTATACTCTAGATGAAATCTGACAGTAAATTGTGTTTGCAAAATTCTCGAACGCTTTGAGCTATCGTGCTGAAATTTTTCATACGTAATTTTTGGCAAAAAAGAAACTTTAAGTTTGTGACCGGGCTACATCCCCCACTCCTTCTACCCCCTTCCATATAAATTTCATGAAATTTCGAAATTTTAAGAAATGGATATTTCTTTGAAACTATGATCAAAGTATAACGATATAAATATCATTAATATCACAAAATATTGATATGATCCCCTCACTCCTTCTGCTCTCTCCCATACAAATGCACAGTTTTGAAAAATTAATTTTTTCAATTTTCATTGAAACTAGGAAAGCTGAAAAGACGAATTTTTGCCAGAATTAATTTTATTATAATTTCAATCGGTTTTAAAAAAATTATCAACTTCACTCAACTCCTTCAGCATACTCCCATAGATATTTCACGAAAATTTGAAATTTTAATTAAACTGATTTTCTTCGAAGCTATCAAAACTATTGACTTGACGTTTTGTGGAAAGTCTAATAATAGAAATACCAAGTACGACGAAAAATTTTGATTTATTCGTATGCTCGTTCTACCACCTCCAATACAAATGCATAATTTTGGTAAATGCATTAAATCGATTTCCATTAAAACTAGAAAAAGTACAAACTTAAAATGTTGCCAGAATTTCCTTAATATTTTTTCTTAATGTAATAAACGCAAAAAAAAAATTATAAGCTTTGCTTCACTCCTTCTACCCCCTCCCATACAAATATCTAATTTCTCATTCGAAAATATGAGAGCTATTGACTTTGAAATTGAAACAAAGCATTGTGATAAGGATGTGGATAAGCTATATCAAAATCATCTAAAATCCTCCGCCACCTCCCATATAAATGCCCCAATTTCAGGAAACTATGTCCAATTTCTTTGAAAATAGTGAAAACTATAAACTTTAAGTTCTGCACAAAATATTTTGCATGCTACGACTGGTGTCATATACAAAAATTACAAAGCTCCCCTCTTTGCTTCTACCACCTCCCATACGAAAGCCAATATTCACTATTCGAAAGAATTTGAGATAACATACCTATTTCCCGGTACATTAAACTCTTTCCCATTTCATCTGGAGTATCATATGATTCATAATACTGTTATGTTTTTTTGTTGCGATCCACTCACCTCCTCTTTCACCTCTGGTTCAAATGGAGAAAATTGGAAAATAATTTCTATGAATTTTATGCGATTTCGTCAAAATTTCTTCGTATAAAATTTGCAAAAAAAAAGTTTTCAAGAAAACTGTGAACTTTTCTTCACTCTTTCTATCATCTATTTATCTATTGTGCAAATATACGATCTTTTCTTCGACTCGATTACCATTCAATTTGGCATACGAGACTTTTACAACAATGATATACAACAACATAACTTTATAATCTTTCCCTTTCATCACCTCCCATGTAAACTTCAAAATTTTGGAAAATCCTGTACACAAATTTCCTTAAAAACTACCCATAATTGAGAATTTGTAATTTCAGGCCAGTTTAAAAATTCGATTTCTCCCACTCTCTCTACCACCTCTCATAAAAATGTCACAATTCAGTATTCTCAAGTATTTGATGACATACTTTCACATTTTTTTTTTTGTTTCCAGAGTATCGCATGATTAGACCTTATCCACTATCATAGTTCTGTCATGTATCTTCTTTAGTCGTTTTCTAATGGTTGCAAAGGTTTTGTAGGAATTCGTAAATTTTGCCAAAAGAACTCTTTTCAACTGCAAAACAGTATCTTCATCAAGAAATCGTTAAAGAAGAGAAACGACAGAGATGCCTTAAGCGAAATGAACAGAGCTTTTCAGTTTCACGGAAAAAGATTCAACTTCATTAGATTAAACGAAATTAGCTACATAGCATCGGCTTTTGTTTAATCTTCCAATACAATAAAACTGTATTAAATCTCCTTATGGGTAGCATTTTATTGCCATTTTTTCTTCGCGTAACAAAACGTTCTTATATTGTTCCTTGTCATCCCGACAACATTTTCTACATGAAATCCTTTTTTTTTATATAAATTTTCCTTTGAAACGACTTTGTCGAGTCTTCTCATCCGTTTGAAGTGGCAGGCAGACAAAAAGCCATCATACTTGTATACTAGAATCTAGACAATGTCTACCCTGTGGGGGCAATAGAGAAAAGGATTCCGAATAATGCTCGTCTAGGCATTTGCGCGTGAAGTGAAGGAGCATTTCACAAGAACCTTGATGTCATTTATGCTTGCAAGATTATAATTTGCCTCATTTCCACAAATGCGGGGATGGAAAAGGCTAAGTTACGTCCAGACTCCAAAAAATTCAGTTCTGGAATGGTCGATTTATACGTTTCTAGCTCTCTCTCTTGGCTTTTTTTATAATCGGCTTATGTGACACTCTTGTAAGCACTTGTCGTAATTGGATGGATATCAGATTAGGTTGAATCCAAGTGGGGATTACGTTACACAAGCGTTTAGCCAGTAGTTAAATATTCGTTTGATCGGCCTAAGGCAATTATTGATTTTGTTTTTGTCTCCTTTGTTTTGCGATTCGAATGACCAGATTCGCCTTAATTGAATTTTCCTCGATTCAAGCTTTTTGTTTTTAAAGAGAGTAATTTTTTTTGCAAAAAACATCAAAAAACCTTTGAACATATACACTGTCTAATAATTCATAAAAGACTAATTTTAGCAAGGATTAATTTGTATACTCGCCAAACTATGCGCATATGTATCTTTATTTGAATTCACATAAGATAGTGAATTTTTTAACTTTCCGCGTTGTGATCTTAACTTCAACACTGCTTCTGTCAAATAGCATACAGTGAATCAAAAAACTTTAGGCACAGCGGTATTCTCAAAGTTAACCTGTTAATAACTTTCTCACCACTTAACTTACAAGAATAATTAGGATACCATTTTTGATAAGCAATATTTTAATAAATATTTAAACAAAATATATTTTAATTTCATTTTTATTGTGAGTGTAATGTTAAAAAAAATAGAGAAAGTCATGATTTATAAGTAAAAAAAAGTTTACGCACACATATGAAAAATTTTAATATTGGTCTAATTTTTGGACTTTTAATATTTGGTTGGACCTCTATTGGCTTGAATAACTGCTTGTAAGCGTCTACGTACACTTCGAACTAAGTTGGCTGTCTCCACTAGAGTTATATTTGCCCATTCTGTGCGTATGGCCTCCTGAATTTTTGGAAGTTATTTGAAGACTCCGTATTTTTTCTCCAGTAAGTTACAAATACATATGTTCTATCGGATTCATATGTGGCAACTGTGGAGGTGTTTTCAATTGATTGCAATGGTAGATTAGTCACTCCTGCACAAGAAACGATGAGTGTTTCGGGTCGTTATCATGTTAGAACAAAAATGGTTTCCCATTCATCCCCTACTTTCAACACTAGATACCAAATTATCCTTTCAGATATTCATGTATAAGTGTTTATCCATCTTCTCATCAATAAAGTGGAGATTTCCCACTCCAGATGCCGTTATACACCCCCATACTATCACATTGCCGCCGCCGTGTTTCACTGTTTTGATGATATTATTTTCCTGCAACTCTTTGTTTTTGTGCGCCGTCTGACCCAAATAGGTTAAACTTTGATTCATCACTGAATATCACGCTATTCCAAAATGATTTCAACTAATTAACATGAAGTTTGCCGAGCTCCAGCCTCTTTTTCTTATTCACAGCCGAAATGAACGGTTTACGCCGAGGAACTCGTCCATGATATCCAGCCGAAATCTTTGGATTTAAACCACTGCAGCTACTACAATCCGCTTCTGGCGCGGTGTAATTTTTTTGGCCGTCCAGATCTGCTGTCACGCTCTAATTTTCCAGTATTTATGTAATGCTTTATAATGTTTAATACACTTGAATATGGTCACTGCACTATATTGCTAATATCGCGATAAGATTTATGCTGTTCGTGAAGATTAATTATAATTTTACGTACATCTACCGAAATTTCCATACGACTGCCCATTTTGTCCATCCTATCACGAAATCAAAATCAATACTAACTCCAACCCTTTGACAATTGGACGACTGTGCAATAATTCAAACAAAATCAAAAAATAGAGAAAAAAAACATGAAAAGATTACCGTTATATTAAAAAAAAATATGGCACATAGAGTGCGCCTAAACTTTTTTTTTTTTCATTTCAAGTTGTGTATGAACAATGCCTTCTATAGTAGAAAGCCGAGTAACTGAATCCAACAACAACACGTTGGAGTCATAACAAACATGACAGTTCCATACAAATTCGAGCGCTTTTGTATGGAGCAGACACGGCGGGCTTCGTAAGAATCGCGTTTATTCTTAAATGCAGTGTTAAAGATAGTTCAGCTTTCTAAGGTACTTTATTGATAGTGTTCGGCATGTAATTATGACACGTTGATATTAGTGCAATGGATTTTTAATTGAAAAAAGTGCGATCAAAGTTAAATCTCAGCTTCTCACACCGAAGAAAATCTGTCACTCATATTGTGCAGAGTTCTCCGGTTAATTTTCACACAGAAAATTGTAGAATTTTAGTTATTACGAAAAAGTGTGCACTCGCGTAATATTTTCGTGCTTAATTTGAACTAATTATGCTCTTTTTTTGTTTTCGGCAAAACGTGTTTTTACGACAAGTTTGTAGAAAAATAATACAGGTGGTCTTGTGAAATGTAAAAATCCATGACGTCATACCCACTGGAGTCATTCAAGATGGCCGCTACGTCAGTTCTGCCCAGCTTGAGATGTAGAAAGCATTGGTATGAAGTATCGTGACATTTTTTGTGGGTTTTTTTCTGGAAACGAACTAATGATACAAACTACATTAAAAGAGTTTGTCGGGATAGTTATTACTACGAATTTTAGAACACGTTTTCGCAAAAACGTTCAATTGGTTCGTTTGCTCACAATTGACTGTAAACGCACACGTGTGATCATGTCGAAGTAGTGTTTGACGCTATTTGAGCCCAAAACAGATGAGTTTCTGCACTGTTTCGTAACTGTGGACGAAACATAGATCGGTTCTAATACACCAGAGACAAAGAAACAGTCAAAACAGTGGGTTCTTTCGAGCGGATCGGTACCGAAGAAGGTCAAGAAGGGTCTGTCGACCAATAAGGTGATGACGGCAGTTTTTTTAATGCACAAGGTTGTTAACAAAGATTAAAAATAAAGTAGGTGATAAAACGGAGCCTTGAGGAACGCCGGAATTGATAGGAAAGAGAGACGAAGAGACGCCATCTAAAAGAACTTGTATGGCGCGCTTCGAGAAGAAACTCTCAATCCATAACAGAAAAGAAGCATCAAAGCCAAATGCTTTGAGCATAGAAAGTAGAGATTTATGCCAAACTCTATCGAACGCTTTCGCAATGTCGAATGCAAGTATTTGGCCTTCACCAACTCTATGTAGGTAAGTGTTCCAGCATTCGGTTAGGTAAACCAATAGATCACCTGTGGATCATCCCGAAAACCATATTGGCGATTATCTATAAGTTGATTGCTCTCCAAGTATTGCATAACCTTGCAGTTGGCACCAGTTTCCATAACTTTTGACAGCACGGAAGTGATGGCTATTGGGTGATAATTTGCAGGGTCCGACTTACCTCCCATCTTGAGTATAGGCTGCACTTTTGCTTGTTTCCAGCTATTTGGGAATTTTCCTGAAGATTGAGATAGGCGAAAAATGTTTCCAAAGGTGAGAAGCATTTTTTAAGAGTTAAAGGGTGAATACCATCCGGACCAGAGGATTTATTGATATTGAGATCCTGAAGGATTTTAGCAGTGACGCGAGTACAAAATTGTATGGCACGCAATATGGTGCCTGTAGGCGATACAGTTGGGGGGACTGATTACTAGGGGCAGGGTTGAGTTTCTCGCAAAACTCGCTGCTAGTGATCGAGTTTATGGTCGCATTTTTGCCAAGTTTTAATACGAAAAATTCGATGCGACCAGAAATCAGTTGTGTAAAGCGGACTTAATAATAAAGATAATAAAATCGTTCTTGATCGGTGTAAGAGTTTCCATTGACAAATCACTTTTCGAAATTCTAAGTTTTATTATTTAATTAGATTTACTTGCTTAAGAAAATGAAACTTTAGACAAATCATTCCGTCTTTTTTCCTGAAAATTATTATCAGACCCATTTTTAACAATGGTTATTATTGTTTACTGTAAATTTGAACTTCTCACGCAATTACCTAAAAGATAAAAGGAGTAATGATTTCATAATGGTAGTACTTCAAATAAATATTGTTTAAAATTGCATTGTATTTACACAAATTCATCTTATACATTTTTTAATTATTTCAAAATATCATCACCAATTAAAATTAATGTTTTAACCAACTTTCAAAAATTGTGGTTTTTGTTGTTATAAAATTTGTACGAGAAATTTTTCAGAGTAAGTTAATTCTTTTTCTTCAAATTAAAAAATAAAACAATTTTTTTTCACATTTCATCAAAAATTATTTATTTATTGAAATAAGTTCCAACAAATATAATTAAAGACAAAATTTAAATTTGACTAAAAAAAATGAAAAACGTGAGCAACAAAGGTTATGTGATTTTTGGCAAACTTTATATTGCCGCAATTTAAGTTTTTAGATCAAACCAAAAGAGAAAAAAATTATTCAAAACATTTCGAAAAAATATTAAAAAGTAGAAATTCAGTTACATAGTTTTTGCATGATGTTGAAATTAATTACATATATCTACTTAAATTGCAGTTTATATTACGCAATTTTTTGTAAATTTAAGCAAAATTATAATAATAATTATTACAACATATTAATTGACTATAGAGGAATTAGGTGTCCACTGGGGCCTCAAATCCTGAAAATCCAACCATAGTTCAATCACGGAATCTCGGGATTTCCGGGATTGAACTGTGGCCGTAATTTTGCTTTAGAGGCCGGCCCATTTAAACATACACGAAACAAACTTACCGATGAAATCGTTCCAAAAACAAACCAGCAAACAAAGAAACAAAATTATTACAGAGGCATCAAAACTTTTATAGCATGACACCAAACCAATTGAACAAAATTAAACAAGGCAATAGAAATTATTAAACAATCAATCATCATCGATACTATTGTCCTATATTTTTAGTTTCTCTCTATCTGTCTCTTACTTTCTCTCTCTCTCTCTCTACCTGACACTCTGTGCATTTCGTTTATCTTTTTTTGTTTTTTATCTAACCTTTGAACCAGGTGACAAATGTGTTTTAATAGAGACGCCCCCATCGCAGTCATCCAGTACACCACGACGAAGAGCCTTGTCAGCCCGAATACAAGAATTAAATAAGAGCATTCTCGACGAACACGAAGAAGAACAGAATAATGCAAACGAAGAAAGATAGTGTTGAAATCGTGATCTAATTCAGATGAACTGTGTGATAACGAATGAAGTAAAAATTAAACGAAATAAACACAACAACATTAAACAAAACAACAACCACATCAGAATAAAAACACTGTTAAATGTTTTTTCATAAAAAAATAGCGTTACGGATTTAAACAATTAATTTAAAACAGAAAAATTATTATGAAACATGTCTTCTTTTAGCAACAAATTTTATCCTTTATCTATTTTTCTTTTTTTTTTTTTTAAGAAAATCTATATTCAAGTTTTCATATATCTCGTGCACAATAATAATTTTGCCTTTTAACTACAAATCGCAACACAATATTTTAAGAAGAGATTTGCGTCTAACTTGATGTTTATAATAAGTACACAATCCAAACATTCACTCAAAATATACGATGTATATAATTGATATAATAAAAATGAAGAGCTTCAAATAAATAATAAAATACAAAAATTTTATAGTAAATTAAAAAAAAGTCATTTTTTTGATATTAAAAATGAGTTTTAAGAAAGTTTTGCAATTTGAACTCAATTTTGTTTCATTTATTTAATTTTTTCTTATTATTTATTTTTAATATCTAGCACTTAATAATGATTAAACAATATTTTCACAAAGAATTCACTTGAAAAAGAAAATTGATGATCATTCTTAAACCTTTGTTGCTAACGGTCATCATTGAGTTTCAGTTTGCTTATTTCAATAAAAAAAAAAGAAATTATGTAATTAGTTGAGAGTTTCATGAAAATGTAAAACAAAAACTTATTGAAAATTGCATTTCATTAATATTTTCGATATTTATGTTTATATTGGCCTAATTGATTTGTACTACTATTAGGAAATTATTCAAACACATACACAAACACATTGTTTTCCTTATTTTGTTTGAGTTTGTTCGGTTCTTTTGTCGTATTATTTAAGTTTTATTTTGATAACATTGTTACTAGTAATTTAAATAAACCCTGCATCATTAGAGCAGACCTATTTCTGTGTAGTTGGTTTAACTCATGATACAATAAAAGACAGATAACGACACCCGCAAAAATCTTCTTCCGCAAAAAAAAAAAAAATAAATAAATAAGAAATTGCATGTGTGGATAGTTTCTGAGTAGCGTCATGCGCACTTCTACTTCTAGAATGGCACTACAGCCCAAATCAGATCTTGGCCTCCTAATTTTCAGGTTCCTTAACATTTTTTAATTGTCATTGTGAAAGGATTGTTAGCCCTTCGCACAACCCTCTATCTACGAATTTTCATTTCGTAGATTAAGGTAACTAAGGTGTACCTAAGCAGGCAGCGTGCTGGAATTATGCGCCGACCATGATTTGAACTCACGCCCTTCGCGTTGTAGACCAACACGTTAATCACTAGGCTACACCCTAGCTGCGCAGAACATAAACGACTTTCGTCGCAATCTTATCTTTTGTTATATAATGGGTCCAACTCAACCACTACGCAGAAAACTCAATTTAAAAAAATCACCTATTGCGAGTAGTACTTTGCTTAAAGTGCTATTTGACCATGTGTGACATGCTTAGAACATACATATATGTACAGGGAGGCTAAATCTGAAAAATAATCAAAGCATATCTGATGGTTGAAAAAAAAAAAGCCAAAACGAGAAACCGGTTTGAGTGCCAGTGCCGCTGTTAAAGTTTGAATAATTTCATGGGGTCCCATGTATATTAAATAACATACAAAGCTATGTGCCTAGCTGAGAAACTTTTTTCCCCAGCATTACAATTCTTTGTGCTGCGCCACTCCACTCCTTTCATTTTCTGGCAGATAGAAAGTCTAAAACTTGCGAAATAGCGGAAAAAACAACTAAAGCCACTTTTACCTTACCTGAAAAAAATCACTTTAAAAAAATGTTATTTCGTTCGCTGTTTTTTTCAATACGTAATATTCGTACCACGTGAATCATACCAATAAAAAGAAAAGGCGGGACCGCTTTTGTAGGCGCCTGTGTGGGTAAAATGTAAGTAGAATGATTTACGATAGAGAAAAGGGTGATGATAACTGCAATTTTGCGAGTTTTTTCGTCGGGTTGAGAGCGAATTTGCTGGTTTTAGGGTATCTGAGAGCGGTCAGCGGCAAGTTGGGATCGTTTTATTTATATACGGGAATTGATTTAGTTGAATTTATAGGGCTACCCCTATTCGTTTCCTGAGCTATATATTCTAAAGTTGATCTACCATGCGAAGGTTATTCCAATCCCGGTCAATGTAAAATTCTGGCACCCTGCTTACATGGGTATTACCTCAATTTGCAAAAGTTCGTTGATAAAGGGTTGAGCGAAGGGCTAACAACCCTTCCACATCTGATTTGGCCTCGAAGAAGGAGAATGTAAGTCATTAATACTTTGTATCAGCTCGTTATGGAAACTTAAGTATAGCCTGGTTGACACCATAGTGTTCTATAATGCGAAGTTAGTTAGTTCGAATCCTGATCGAAACACTTTTCCAGTATTTCGTACACTTGGGAATACCTGGTCTACTGCACCTGTAAAAATGCGTAAATAGGGATTTCACATGTAGCTAACCTGAAGGTTGGGCTATTGCTCGACTGCAGAATAAGCTCATAATCGGGTCATGATAATTGTCTTCCAGGCTTCTCACTCAGTCAATAATATTGATTAAATTGACCTCCATTCCGTTGATAGCATTATTAACTGAAAATATTAACTATGTGTGACGCTGCCAAAGGATGTCTGCGAATCGAAAGACAGGAAAGTGGTTGGAAAATTGAGTAAATTTTTACGAATGCACCTGAATTGTATCTTTGCATAGATACCTTAAATGGGTCGTGATAGATCTATTGGAATGAAATATCAGATTTTAATGCAGCTAGTTAATCTAAGGCTTTCATAAATCGACATGGGTTGCAGGGAAGCCAAGATGATCGAATATTTTCCGGATAAAGCCAGGCCTTAAGCTCTGATCGGATGCAATAAAATAGCTCGAATTAACTTTAAGTTGACGGCACTACTGCAATCTGCACGATTTAAGAATAGTAAGCAGTTCCTGTAGTGAAGGAGGAAGAAGCTTTAGAACATTGTCCCCCACAAGGGTAAAATTGCTGCCTAGGTACGCAGTTTTTATTATATAACACTTCAATGCTTTGATATATTGAGTGTAAATTTCTTCTTTGCCATTTTTAGCAGAAAAAGTAACTTTTAGGTCATGAATGGATATAACTGCCCCACTCCTTTTACCACCTGCTATACAAATTTCACAACTTTAGAAATGCCAGTTTATCAATTTCCTTAAAAATTACAAACATGAAATACAATACAAAAAATGTGTATACCGAGTGCAGTTAAAAACCACCATCATTCCACGAATTTCACCTTAAGCTTTACGCTCAATCATCAAGAATCCTATATGTTACCTCTTCCGCTTCGTCTTGTATTATGCCTGAGGCTAATTCAAATGCTGCAGTGGGACACTACACACTTGAAGAACCCGAAACGGAAGCATACATCGGAACCCCTTCCAATTTTTTTAAAGGACTTGCTGAAGTGATAGTTTATAATTTTAATTCAATTTTTATCAACAGATTTTATATCAAACCTGGCAGGATTAGTAAATTTTCCATTTGGATGTTTTTTCACGTTTCATGACTTAATTTTCCCAAAAAAAAGCGGGAAAATCCATCTGTCCTATGCTCCCGGGGCACCACATATTCGCGGGGTACCTCATTCTCTAAGGGCCCACAATGCTCTGGGGTCATGAACATTAAACAATCAACTTCTGAGTTCTCTTCCAAAAGCCGCGATTCTGTAAAGCGGGCTTAAGTTTACACTAGGACTAATTTATCCTTTTCAGCTGGGCCTCGAATAAACATAAATTTATTTATAAAATGATAAATTAAACAAATTTAGTTTTTTCGGGGCCTGTTATGGATGCTTCCATTGCCTGTGAGACTATCTCTGTTCTCCACTAACCAGTTCTCGAAAGAAACTAATGAATGGATTGTGTTCTCAATTTGCAATCTTCCATTACTGAAGAATCCCAAATAATTTAGTTTACTAGAATTTTGTGTCGGTGCTTACTAAAGTCCAACCAACGATCTTTAGCCTTTTAAACTACTTCGCCAATAAAAGCAGTAATGACGTTGCCTTCTGCTCGCTATACATATCAACATAAAATTGACCATGTGCTGATCTGCGACGAACTAGAGGTTGGAGTTGATGAATCTCGCATTTATTCATAGCTTCGTGCAAGTGTTAGTACGATACATAGTTAAAGATACAGATGAAGCTCGCATTTATTCATAGCTTCGTGCAAGTGTTAGTACGATACATAGATAAAGATACAGACAACTGGTATTTCAGGCTTGGCAGAAATTGTGGGATTAGTAATATTCGGCTCTCTGAACTTTTATCATCATTAAATCCGCAATGGCACAAGTCGAGTCTCGGTTTCCTGTATACATCGATTGCCTTCATCTAATGATAGCTTGGGTGTAGCCTAGCGAGTAGTATGTTGGTCTACACTGCGAGGGTCGAGAGTTCAAATCCCAGTTGAAGTATAATTCCAGCACACTACTTGCGTAGATATATCTGGGCCATCTCAATCAGTGAAAATGAAAATTCGTGGATAAACGGTTTTGCAAAGGGCTAACAACCCTTTCGCAATAACAATTAAAATGTTAAAAACCTGAAAGTCAGAAGGCCAAAGTACGATTTGGGCTATAGTGCCAAGTCACACATTGTAGATGCGATTTAACTCATCTCCTTCCGCATTTCCTTTGTGAACAAGTTTGAATTTTGTTCTCTCTGATAAAAATAAAGACTGCCGGAACGCAAATGATGGCATGCAATTCATCATTGCATTAAAATCGCCTTGTTCTCTAATATCTTTATTAAGATTCACGTTTTATTTCCATACCAAAGCAGTCTCCAACTAAAAGCTTATAAGAAATAGTTAGTATTGTGATCTTCAAAAGTCTTATTAGATATTAATGTTCCCTAAAATGAATATCTAAATAAACTAAATATCTCCCCCAAAAAAATATAATTTTAATTTCAACAAAAATTTAACATTTATATTTTATACAACACAACACTTTACAATTTGCAAAACTGGTACTAAAACTCTTTTACGAAATCTCATTCCATTCTTCTTCATAAACGCGAAACAAAATTTTCAAAAACAAAAAAAGACACTTTATTATTAAATAATAAAGTTAAAAGGAAAAAAACTATTTCGAAATTGAACGAAAAAAAAATGCGCAATAAGATAATCAATTTAATTAAAAACCTAAAATTTGGAATTAATAAGAATCAACCGTAGAGCCAAATCGAAATCGAAACTTTCATTTTTAGAAAGTTGCAGTTTTCCATTTATTAGAATTATTACAAAAGAAGAATATTGAAAGTCAATCACACAGTCATAGGTAGATATTAAGTAAGCCTTAATTTATTTCAAAATTCGATTAAAACCTGCGTGTTATTCCGAATTTCCGGTGAATCTTTCAATTATAAATTCAGAAAAAAAAATTCTTTCAATTAAAAAACTAAGATATTTTGCATTTGCCGAAGTATCTATTCTTTATAATTTAAGAGATTAGTTTAGAATTTTTACTTGAAATTTTCACTTGTATTTTCGAAGAACCAACACAGCGCTAATAGTAAAAAAAATAAACGATTATTCTTTTGGATAAATTTTGCCAAAAAAATAATTACGAAATTAATTTATTATTGATACGCTTAGCTGTAAATGAAAGAATAACACTCCAAAAAATGCCTACATTTTAATATTAACATAACTCCATTTTATATGTGTGCGTAGATTTAATGCAGCCTTCCATTTTAATGATAATAAGAAATAAAAAAAAAAGTAGGTAAAATAAAAATTACTTTCATTCAAGACTTCCTCGGTTGCAAATATCAAAATGTCTCTGAATTTCTCTTCCAAGTACAATTTTTTGGATTTCTAGAATCAATCGTATATTAAAAATCGTTTCCATAATTTTGTACATTTTACAATTTAACACCGCTAAAACCAAAACAATTCCAAAAAAAAATATATAGTAATCAAAATGAATCGGTTTCTTATTCGTTTCATAAATTTTAATGAACCATTGATGGGTGAACAAAAAAAGTTTAGTTTTATCGAACTCAAAGATTGTTGATTGAAAGTATTAGGTAATGTTCAATAATTTAAGAAATTTAAATCAACCAGAACCATAACAATCAAAAAATAAATCATAAATTTTTCAATATCTTGCTGGTAGCTGGGAAATCTTAAATCTATCCAGAAATGCATTTGGTTGTCTCAAACTTAAAAATAATAATGTTTATTATTTCTTGACTTTTTACTTTATTATTCTAATAATAAAGTATGTTACATTGCACATGAATACAAAATAAAAGAAAAAGAATTTAGGGCTTAGACACATATTGTCTTTTCAACTGCAATATTCATATTTTGCTTGAAGCTTGAAGTATATTAATTAAATATAAAATTATGGTGTAGGGATAAAGTGCAACAATTTAAAAGCCCTGTTAATAGTTTAACTGAAACTAACTTAAAACTTATCTATTTAGCTATCTTAAAATTAAGCTTATTAATTTAGTTTTTTTTTTTAAAGTACTGCGATTAGCGGATTGTTGCAATCTGCGGGTTAAACAAATATTTATTAATTCGTTTGCTCTAATTTTTCTAAGTTTTACTTCAGCAATATTATGTAATTATTTTGTGGATTAATACCAAGGTTTGTCAAGTAGAATCTTTAGCCATTTGTTTAGTACCTTGGGTTTTGTGAATGTTGGCACAAGAATTCCAAATGGGTGCCCCATACGTGATTGGTAGTTGGGTTGTCTCAAACTTAATTCTATTAAATTTTTAACACATCCAGTAATTTTTGAGTAATAGCCCATTTACAAGAGAATTTTCGACTTTGGGTAATGCTAGTTCCGAAAATTTTAATGTTCAGACAAATGGGGATATCACTTTATTATGTAATGAAAGAAGTCGTTGTTTTATATAAGGGAATTCCCCATTGGATTTATTTTGAAATAGCTTTAGATCTTCTTGCTTATAAATAACTTCAAGTCTTCTTGTTTTTGGACTCATGTCATAGCGACACATACATTGCCATTTTGAAAAAATTCAAAATTGCAATATGCTAAAAAATATAATTAAGAAAAAAAAAGTTTAGAAAAAGTTTCTCGGCCGAAAATCGAACCTGCGTGGCAGGCATTCCATTACACAAACACCGATGCTGATAAACTTGTATCACCAAAATTTAGCCACAATTTTTGAATCAGATTCAATTAGATTCCGAATCAGATTAGATTCAAATGGATTCACTTTTAGACATCAAATCTTTTGAAATATTTACAAGTAAAGGGTGGGCCATAAAGACTTTCACCATGTTTGTAGTGAATAAAAAATTGTTGTGTGGGAATGATTTAGATTTATTTATTGAATCATGTTTATTGATCGATGAAAATTATGTGTGAAAGATAATATCGGCCGAATGTGCACGGCTTCGGCGGCAGTTATCAATCCGTTTGTCAAAATTCAGAATGACACCCTGATTCCACCAATATGCCTTATTATCTCACCTTTAGTCCTTGAATTGTTGCTGGCTTATTGACATAGACCTTACTTTTGAAATAACCTCAAAGAAAGAAGTCAGAGCGAGTCAAATCGCACGATCTCGGTGGGCAATTGACCTCGCTGTTTCGCGAAATCATATGCCCTAGGAATATCTCTCATTGTTGCATAGGCTGTGTGGCATACGGCACCGTCTTACTGAAATCACATATCGTTTACATCTATTTCATCCAATTCGAAAATTTCCTAATCAAAAAGTATTCCCCCATGAGACAGTCTATCAGGCACTCCATTTTATATATCCTCCTTGTTTGTAGCACCGTGAATCTATGTATTGTTAAAATTTGTAATAGACCATGTTATCTGAAAAAACGCAGTATAACTACCAATAGATGTCTCTGAAAAGTCCTACCACCAAGGAAGATATATAAAATGGAGTTCCTGATAGGCTGTCTCATGTGGGAATGCTTTTTGATTCGGAAATTTTCGAAAATTGTATCCAAGATTAACTTGGCTTCGAACTTTTACAAAAAAGAGTACCATAATTTGTATTCTCTCTTGGTTGCTAATATTCAGTTAGCAATAAAGTGATTTCCAATACAATGTAGTTTGCTATTTTAATTCAGAAATCTTAGTTTTTTCAATTTTTATTAGTTTTTGGTTCGTGTCTAAGGTAAGCACCTTAGCAACGGACAATTTAACGCGGTACAGAGATAGTTGCATTGGGTTTAAGTATGTCAAACAAGGATATCGAAACAATTCTTTCAAAAATTTGACAATTGTTTCGGACAATTTAACGTGGGACAGAGTTAGTTGCAATAGGCTTCAGTGTGCCAGACAAGAATAGCGAAACGATTGTTTTGAAAAATTTCGAGCATTTCGCCAGTAAGGGAGAGAAATACTTTCATTCCCATTTTCTTACAAAGCAAAGCATGCTCATAGTCTTTCCATATTATATATCCTCCTTGGCTACCACGAAATTATTTTCAAGTCTCCTTTTATACAAAAGTAAAAAAACTGTGCAGTATAGTAGAATATTTGGAGTTATTGAGTTTGGAATTTTCGAATAATTTTTTTCCAAACTGTTCTTACTTTTCAAAGTTTAGGTTAATTGAGAAATGAAATCAGCTACAGTGTGTTTACACAAATATTGAAATTATTAAAAGGTTTGTGAAAAAACCTAAGACTCATTACAGCGATAAGCGTCAAACTTCAGATCCTACTTAATGACCTCTGTAAATTATTACATTATTTCAAGCGGAGATAACACTGGATAATTGTCATAAATGCCGTGTATTTTGAGCGACACCTGGAATTCTCTGTTTTCGAAAGCCTATCCAGTATTATCCAAACACAAAATTGCTAACCAACTTCACACATGTATAGGATACCCTACGAACTTCACAGTTAACATGATCTAAAGCTGTTTATGACAGATTTATATTTTGATTTTATTGATCACTCTCATGGTGAAATATCCGTTCGCCCACCGTTTATAACAAAAAACAAGGTTTAATTTTGATTTGATTGTGCGGGACCAGGGTGTAGCCTAGTGGGACGCCACGGTGTAACATGTTGATCTACAATGCGAAGGTCGTGAGTTCAAATCCGGTCGATGCATAATTCCAGCATACTACCTGCTTGGGTATACTTTAGTTACCTCAATCTACGAAAATGAAAATTCGTAGACGGAGGGTTATGCGAAGGGCTAACAAACCTTTCACAATGGCAAATAAAAAATGTTAAGGAACCTGAAAGTCAGAAGGCCAAGGCCGATTTGGGCTGTAGTGCCATTGTTATAATAATAATAGTGCGGGACCAATTGATTTTCAATAAAATAACCAGATTCATGATCGAAAATGTTAATGGGATAATTTGACATTCAGACATTCAATGAAAAATTTCTAAAACAGATATACATACATATGTAGTATTTGGACAATTTCCCGTGGCTTAGTGCATGGGGTGGCGGATTGTGGACCGGCTATTACAGTATTCGAAAGGAACCCGCGATATAGAGTTTCCATTCGAAAATTATTTGATCTCATTTTCTGATTTCAATCTTCCTTTTCGCAAGTGTTCTGCCGAGTGCAATATATATTTGAAATCCCAATATTTACGTTTAAAGACATTTTATGTGAAATCGGTTTAGTTTGAAATCTCGTCGAACTTGACATAAGCAGGAGATGATCCGTTTACTCTATTGAAAATATTGTCAAAATTTGTACTGACATTACTGCGATTCGGCGGCTCAATGAGCAGTACTGAAACATTGTCCATAAAATTAACCTGTTCATTTTACTTTGGCCATGCAAGGCAGCCTTGCTATCTCTTTACTTTGTCCTGATCGTCAAGTCGGTTGGCTGCTCTCTGATCAGTAACTAACTAAGTACTTTGTCAATTTGGCCAGTATTCTTTATTATTTAATTTATTCTTCAAAATAAATTAACAACGCTTAAGTACGCCCAATCCATTAAAAATAAAAGGGATAAAGAACATTTATGATGAACTATGCTGACGAGAATGTGGATTTAACTGATACTAACGAGATCGGTAATATTTAAGTAGACTCTCCCATTCAGTATGGAAAATCATAGCTGACAATGATCTTCTTGGCTTAGGCTACATATTTTGACAGTTTTGCAGATTGTTTTCGATGATACCTTCAGAGAGAGAGAGACAGATCATAATCATAATACCTATCTCTCGCTGTATATCCATACCCAAACCGAAAGACCGGATATACTAGCACTTGGCGAATGCAAGGTGTTACCGGGAAGTGAACAGTTTTATTCTGTTCCCGGTTATCACCTTATTCCCGCATTTTTTCGCCAACGGGGTGTCGCACTCTACATCCGCGATGATGTGTCTTTCCAATTAGTTCCCTATTTAGGGACCTGCTCCAATCCAGAATTTAATTATATCTGGATAAAATTGCTGATCCAAAGACATGTCATGTACTTCTGTTATGTGTATAGAAGCCCAGCAATGACTGCAGCGAACACTTTATTTGAACTGGATGGGTTAACTGAATCTATCCAGTCAATAAACACTGCAAACCCTGACGCTGAAATCGTTATCGCGGGCGATTTTAATGTTCATAACATTGCCTGGCTTAAACATTCCTCTACTACGGACCAGGGGGGGCGTGATACTGAGCTTTTTGCTTCTTTAAACGGTCTAACACAGCTGGTAGATGAACCTACTCGTCTACCAGATGTTGCAGGACATTTTTCCAACCTTCTTGACCTTTTTCTCACCAGCCACCCAGAGAAATATTCTGTCTCTGTTCTATCACCATCGCCAATTGGAAATACGGACCATTTTTTGATTCGTGCACAATTTCCAGTTGCAGCACTTACACCGCTGACAATAAAGGCACCCCGAAGAAATATTTGGCATTTCAAAAGAGCAAATTGGGGGGCGCTAAATGACTTCTTCAATGCCTTTAATTGGAAATTGTGCTTTGATTCCAATGACAGCGATGAAGCTTGTAGACTTGTCACCGAGATTATCCTGAAAGGTATGAAGCTCTACATACCTTCCAGTCATAAAAGAGTTAGACCGTCGAAGGACTCTTGGTTCAACAAAGAATGTCTCGATGCAATTCAGGCCAAGAAACAAGCATTTCAAACTTTTAAAGGCAACAAAACACATGCCAACAGAGAACTCTTCAATGCGTCAAGAAATTCCTGCAAATCCATCCTCAATCGTGTTAAATTTGAGCATGACCAAAAACTTCGACGGAAGATCCTTCAGTGCCCTAAAGGCTCGAGATCTTACTGGTCATTCGTCAAAACGGTCAATAACAATTTCATTTCTTCTTCTATACCACCTCTTGTTGATGGCGACCGTACCGTTATTGATCCTGTCGAAAAAGCTAACTTACTAGCAGCAAGTTTCGCTAGAAACTCACGCCTTCCACCTTCAAACCAATCGCCCCCCTCTATAAGTGATTCAGGTTTCTCACTACGTAAATTGCATTTTCGCACGAGACTTATTTCTAGGATCCTTCAAGAGGTCAATATTCACAAATCCGCTGGTCCGGATGGTATTCCCCCCATTACCCTTAAAATGTGTTCCTCTTCTTTAGCTAAACCTCTTCGCAATCTTTTTTACCTCTCCTACTCTTCTGGGTGCTTTCCACGTTTGTGGAAAGTTGCGAATGTTCAGCCAATCCCAAAGAAAGGAAACAAAGCGAACCCCGCAAACTACCGCCCAATAGCCATTACTTCAGTGCTCTCGAAAGTAATGGAAACTGCTGTCAATCGCAAAATTGTTGAATATCTCGAGGATAATCATCTAATCCATGATCGTCAGTATGGGTTCCGTTCTGGAAGGTCGACGGGAGATCTTTTGGTCTACTTGACAGAACGTTGGAACTCGTGCTTACATAAACACGGCGAAGGTCAAGTTCTTGCACTTGACATTGCAAAAGCTTTTGACAGAGTTTGGCATGAATGTCTCATAGTTAAGCTTAGGGCTATAGGTCTTAATGCTACCCTTGTTCAATGGATTGAGAGTTTTCTTTCTGAACGCACTATACGAGTAGTACTAGATGGCGTTACTTCTTCCTCTTTCCCAATAGATTCCGGCGTCCCTCAAGGCTCTGTTTTATCTCCGACTCTATTCCTAGTTTTTATCAACGACCTTCTGTCGTCCACTCTCAATCCAATCCATAGTTTTGCGGATGACAGTACTTTAGATAACACCTATGAATTTAACTCTGCTGCGGAATCTCACAAGCATTCTATTGCTTCCAATCGGGTGGAGTTATTCCGTTCGCTGAACTCGGATCTCAACTTAATCCTGGAATGGGGCAGGAAAAATAGAGTAGAGTTCAACGCCTCCAAAACACAGGTCTGTCATCTATCCCTCAAACGTGATGCTCCAGTATCATCTCAAAATGTGACCTTTGGTGGCGCACTACTATGCACCTCGGATAACTTCACACTTCTTGGCGTTAAAATTAATGACCACCTGAATTGGGCACAGCACATCTTTGATGTTGCCCTCGACGCCTCGAAACGTCTTGGTGTTCTCCGAAAGTGCAAAAAGTATTTCACGCCGAACGACCTAGCAACCATCTATAAGGCATACATTAGACCACGTTTAGAGTACAATTCGCATGTTTGGGCTGGGGCACCCAAATCACACCTCGCGTTGCTCGACCGTATTCAAAAACATGCGTTCCGACTGATTGGAGACGAAACCATCACGTCTTCTATCGATTCTCTCGAGCATCGCAGAAATGTCGGAGTACTCAGCATTTACTATCGCTACTTCCATGGTAAATGCAGTGCGGAATTAAGCGCACTCATTCCTCCAATCTATAATTTCCCCCGTGATACTCGTCAAGCTGAACGCGCTCACAAGTACACCGTTAAACTCATGCCTTCTCGTACAGTGAAATTTAGGCAGACATTCATTTCCCGAACATCAAGACTGTGGAACGCATTGCCAGCCAAAGTGTTTCCCAATGATTACAACCTCCAGTGCTTCAAATTCAATATACACCGTCACTTTCGTCTTTCCCCACCCGAATTTAATTGACTCAACTTCAGTTTTTTGGTTTTTTTTTCCTTTTTCTCCAACTCCTATACTGACACAGCTGTGCATTGCATTATAGGGTAGCCCCTAAGCTGTGTTCGGTCCCTTAAAAAAAAAAAAAAAAAAAAATTATCAATAACACGGCTAATTTGCATATTAAGGTTGGCATGTTAATGTTAACTGGCCAGCGCAGAGGGTATCTTATCTAAAAAAATGCTAGGATTAGCACACTACAAATCTCTACATTTCGATGAAGCTCCACGATTTATTAATGATCTGAAAAATTCCACTTTTTGAAGTAAGAACCCTCAGGATAATAACAAAGTTCATACACATAACCTGGTTGACTCGGTTATAATGAATCATTCGCTGATAATCTATTTCAGTATTCACCAGTTACCATGTGCTATTGACGAACTTTCAAAGCTACCGCATTTTCAACTCTTTAGCAAACCGAAGCTCTCGGAATACCCAATTGCTGTGAACCCTCCAGAATTTTTATGATACAAAAAAGTTAGTATCTAGTAACCAATGGGAGAGGGTTTGAATGTGAAAAATATTATGACAAGTACAACGCCAAAGTTTTTTACTTCAGTTAAAAATGTGAATATTTTATTAGCAACCTTCGGTTGTTACATCTCTAAACTTTCTATGATTTCTCGCACTTTTCATACTTGAAGTCGCTATATTGTGACCAATATTGTGACAAGCTTAGCATCAAAGTGGTGTACTATTGATGAATAAATTGAATTTTCATTATGATACCTCGGTTATCACATATCTAATATCCACTCCCGCAGTTGCTCTACTGTGACAAATATTGTGACAAGTAGAGCTTGAACGTTTTGTACTGTCGATAAAATGTGTAGAAACCAAGTGCGACAACCAACGGTTCAAATTGTTTGTGAATTTTTTGCAAACACTATTTGTCTATAAAGCCGTCAACTGCCTTATAAGACGTCACATCTCCAAAATCGTATAAACTCTACCGACCATTTCATAAAAAATCTGTCACGCTAATTGATTTATACCCAGCAAGAACACTACTGGTTACCAAATACACCAATATCAACGCTAGAGAAAGATGCGCAAACACCGATACGAAAGCTTCTGTTTCGCACTAGCCCAATCTATTCTTCTAGTAACCTATCTTTTATCGCTACTAGAAAGACTAAAGATACTTTAGGGCACCGATATTCCAATAGGGGTACTCATAAAACTAAGAGTATACAAGACTTCTTCCGGAATTGATTTGAATTATTAATCGTGACGTTTCGGTCCCTGCTGAGACCATTATCAAACTGATCAGGAGCAGTACATTCAGTACTACAGGTTTGATTAGGTGTTCTAGTGTTTCTACTTAAATCTTTCCTTCTACAATCTCTGAGTTTGATCAACTTTATTCAAACCCCATTTCAATTCAAAAGTCAAATGCACAAACCTTGTAATATTCTTAATGATTCATTAGCATAAGCGTATCCGAAACCGACCATATACAAACACACAAAAAAACAAATACCAACATAATTAAAAACGATAACGAGAAGAGACAAATATAAAAATAAAAACGTGCTTAAAAAAGACGTACTGCTCTGTGTTCTCGGCCTTGATTCTGTCCAAATGATGTTTAATTAGTTAAACAACAAAAAATAAGATCTTGTTTAAAAAGAAAAACCAATCGAAACCCTATTATAACGAGAGATAAGATTTATCTTGTAATATATATTTAAAACAAAAATCAAATATTATTATCTATTGTAACAACAATATGTAGGTCTAGGAATCTATCTACAATCAAATACGATATGATAATAAATAAATGAAAAAAAAAATGTTTATTTAAAATAAATAAATTGTTTATAATAAATTATACTGATAAGAAAAATATATTTAAAACAAACAAAAAAGACAAGAAAGGAAGAAATATATTCACAAAAATAAGAAAAATATTAAATAGTAATATTTCAGTTCAGTTTTTTTTATGCCAACAATAACATTCCCTTTCTCTTTTGTCCTCTGATTGATTTTTTTATTTTTTGACAAATTTTTTTTATTTATTTATTCCAGATATTATAATTTTGTAAATTAATTTATGATTTTTTCGTGTTCATTTTCATTATTACAAAAGCTATTGGAAATGCATTTTGGTGTTGTGCTATGTATATTCGTATTACGTCTGTATAATACAAAAAAAAAACAAATTTTTATTATAATATTAAGTGATCCGTCAGAATATATGCATGAGATTATTCTATATATTAATTCGATTAAAAGACTTCAGGATGTTGAAATTGGTTTTTAATTTGAATATAAATATTTTTTTTTGCACATTTGAAATGTAACGTTGTTGCCGTATTTTTCGCTTTTTAAATCACATTTTTTATTAATGTTGAAAGACTTTGTTCCATCTATGCAATTAATAATGTAATTGCACAAGGCTCAGTTCTGTTCATACACTTATAAGGCAAGTATCTATTATCTGGAGTATGCCAACTGCTTCACCACTTTAGCAGAGCTCATGCAGGGAAAATACATAGCCCTACATGCGAAACTCTGAAATCCTGTAGGGAGGTAGCCGCCACCTTGCCTTTCCGATCGCATGGCCAGTTCTATGTTACGACAGTGTTGATTACATGTGACATAATTTGCGTAGAAGAGGCATTTCAGATAAGACTGCAGACTACGAAGATGCTAGATTCCTTGTCTTAAATAAGGAGAGCTGTCGGACAGCTTTCGTATGCAAACGAGTATCGGAAAAAGCTGGATATTATCACCAGCCCTGTTTCTGGTTGTAATAACTCACATCGAGAAAGCGGAGTCTTTTATGGGGACTGTTTAACTTCTTAAGCCTCCTTGGTTATGCTGTGAGTTTCCTTGCGCATAGCTGTTCGAAAGGTGCCAAAAATCTGCTCATTGTATTCCAAATGCAAGGAGATAGAACTAAAAATAAATATGCATAAAGCCAAGTAAATGCACAAGGCTCCGAGCACAAGCACATCGATTGTCCTCAACAAAAAATATGTGGAAAGTTTGCAAGATATTCGTTACCTCGGAAGCGTTGTCAGTATGGACGACAGAGCTGACAATGATATTGAGTCGAATTTCATTCTTCAATGGCAAATAGATTGCGGTTCTTGTTCCGGCGCTACGTTTTTATACTATATCTGAGAGTTTATTGTGTTTGCCTTACAGTTTGTAACGCTAAGAAATAATGCTCGCACAGAGTCGCCAAGGGTACAGAAATATTTGTTGCCGCTCAAGAACCTCCATTCCCAGTGACCGTCTGTACGTCTGTCTGTCCGTCTGTCCGCCTGGCTACAACATAACTCTCGAAAGTTTTGACCTATGCAAGTTTTAGCCAAAATGTAACTTTAAGTTCGTGAGCGGGCCACATTCCCCACTCCTTCTACCTCCTCACATACAAATTTCATGAAATTTAAAGAAATTGAATTTTCACCAGAACCACTTCAGCTATTGACTTAAAAATTAGGTCATAGTATGATGATGTAAATATCATTAACGTCAAAAAATATTGATCTGATCCCCTTACTTCTTCTCAAATGCACAATTTTCAAAAATGTATTTATTCGGTTTTAACTGTAACCAGCAAAGCAAAAAGAACCAACTTTTGTCATAATTAATTTTATTATAATTGCAACCAATTTTGGAAAAACTATCAACTTCACCTCACTCTTTCTTCCCTCCCTCATACAAATTTCACGAAATTTCGGAATTTAAATTGAATTATTTTTCTTCAAAACCGTCAAAGCCATCAGTTTTCAATTTTGAGAGTAGTATATTTTTACAAATATCATTGACGTCGGAAAATTTGGTTTTGATTTGAAAACTCCTTCTACATGCAAATGCATAATTTCGGTAAATGCATTTAATCAATTTTCATTGAAACTAGAAAAAGCACAAACTTAATAATTGCAATAGATGCTCAGAAAGTTGTTAACTTCGCTTTACTTCTTCTACCACCTCCCATACAAATTTTTGTGTTGAAAATCCAAGAAAATCATTTCTCCCTCGAACATATGAGAGCTATCGACTTTAAAATTGTGACAAAGCAATGTGGTTAGAATGTTGATGAACAGATTCAAAATCATCCAAAACCGCCCACTTTCTCTGTCACCTCCCATACAAATGCCAAAAATTCAGGCGAAAATTGTTAATTTTCCTTATGAAAGCTACAAACTTTAAATTTAGCATGAAACATTTTCTATACTACGTTCGGTGTTATAAACAAAAATTACAAACCACCCCCCTTTGCTTTTACCACCTCCCATACAAAAGTCATTATTCACTATTGGAAAGAATTTGAGATGACATATTTTCCGGTACAATAAACTCTTTCCTATTTCATATGATTTTTCTTTGCGCCCAATTATAATTCTGTTATGTTTGAATTTAAAATTTGCGACCATTAAAATCTTATAATTCGTATATCGTGGAATCCGTTTGACTTCATAGCATTCGAACATTTGCATTAGCCCGCTGAAGAATATATTCTTATATTCTCTGATGCGTTTAAAAATTAAATATTCATAAGTTGAAGACAAATATTGTCACAAATTTAACATTTCAAATCAGCGGCATTATAAGTTAATTTGCCGACCGTATCATTTTATTGATAGCACGTTTTTCCAAATAACTTTCCTTAAAGCCGAGAGCCCATTTAGTGTAATTTTCCTTTGTATCTTCAAGCTATTTTGTGACTCATTCACTCTACTCGCCTCAAAATTTGTACCTCCATTTACTACAACTGCACACCAATATAAACACTCAAAGGTTGATCTCATATAATCGCTGAAAAGAGAGCTAGATCAATAAAATTCTTGTATGTATTGCTACAGAGTATTTGGTACATTTCTATCCGACTCCTCGCCATCGTTTTTTTTATTGAATGCTCACAAAAAATGTCACAAAATTTTAACGAAAATGCCATTTTTTAACGAAATTGTGTGACAAAAGGTTTTAAAATTAAATTTTTGACTTGTTTTGTCAGAAATTTTTTGACAAAAATTTTAAAAAGTTGCAACTGGCGAAAAAAATATGATAGTTCTGCGACACATGTTAACTACAAATTTTCTGAAACAATAAAAAAACTGAAATTTGTTAAACATATTTTTGGAATTAAATTCTGCGACAAGTTTCTGGACAGTCAATATTGAACCACTATTGTGTGGAAAATTACCACATTTGAAACTCATGACAAATTTTCAATATGGAGCTGGTCTTTTTTCAATAGAAAAACAAAAGCCTAGCAGTAACACATATACGACGTTGAAGTAGCTCCTTACGCCAAACAATTTCGACAGCAATTTGAGAATTTATTTTTTTCTTCAATTACGACAAAGTCACAGAATTATTATAAAGTGGTGAGCGCAGGTTTGACGCGAAGATCTGATACAACATTAACCGGGAAGTCCAGGGTAAGGACTTTATTGGAAGAGGGGGGACGATTTAAACCACAGGCGACATACCATCCTTGAACAGCTGCGATGAATGGACAAATGTTTACCAGTATATTCTTAAGCCTACTTTGGGCAAATCATTGGCAGTACGTTCTGTGAAGCAGGGCCTCTTGGTAATAAGTGATGCCAGAACCCAGGAACATAACTTACCTCCAACGCCCTCAGCATGCTGTGAAGTTCGAAGTACGCCCATTAGCGGAATGGATTCCTTCATTTCGTTACAGTGACCTAAGATTGTACCGATATATAATGTGACCTGTTTTTTCGCCCATTTTATCATGGCTTTTCAAGAATGGGATGTTCCCGGACCAAATCCTTTGCCCCTCCCCCGGTCTGACATGCTGGCGACGGTTCGAAGGAAATTGGCGGAATGGAGTGAATTTCGTTACCTGGTTTTAACATTTCGGTCTTTTAACAATATTGTTCTTTCAAGCATGTCGACCGATACAACTGCTCCATTTGAACCTTGGTAGGACCGGTCGTAGTTAGGATGTAGTGTAGTGGGTAGCGTGTTTGTCTACAATGCGAAGGTTCAAACCCCGGTCGACGTATAATTCAGCGTACTGCTTGCTTGGGTATACCATGGTCACCTCAATCTATGAAAGTTAAAAATTCGTGGAGAGAGGATTGTGCAAAGGGCTGACAACCCTTTCAAAATAGCGAATAAATATTAATTATTATTATTAAATATTAACCTGTAAATCAGTGTGCCATTGAGGAAGGGCTGGCCCTGCTTCTAATCCACCTGTAATGTGCTCCTGCAGTTTCAGTGCTCTTTCTAAAATACATATTTTTTTTCGAAAACAATTTAAATGCAATACAATTCTACATTTCAAAAATATAAAAATTTCTTTTATTTAGGAAACATGTCGGATCACTTATTATTTAATTTATTTAAATGCATTTTTGATCCATTTATTTATTAAATTTATTTTTTTTTCAAACTAATTTCTTTTAAAAACAAAAAATTTGTATAATAATCGAATTAAAAAAAATATATATATATATATTTTGTTGTGCTGTTTTTTGTGTCATATATTTTGGTAATGTGTTTTTCAATGTTGCATATCCCTAGTACTCTCGAATGTACATCTTCTGGCAATTTCTTCCTAAGTAATTTCAAAAAAATCTTTTGGAAGCAAAAACTATAATAAAATCTATCCTTTCGAAAATTGTGCAACCCAGCTCTAGTACGTTTTCAATTTTTATGCTATTCGCATTTTCTATAGTCCGTAATTTCTCTTCTAACCGAAAAATTATTTTAAAATAATGCTTTTACACAAATAGAATAATTTAAATAATTCAGAATATCAGATTATTTATCATAAATTGATTTCCAAATACTCGTTCATTACACGTATATTAAACTAGCACATAGAACATTAACTTGTATACATTTTGTTTTATGGTAATTTGGCGTATTTGTAGATAAAAGAAAAATATATAGTATTTTCGTAATAGCATCAAAATTTGTATTTAGGAAAGAAAATCTGACGATGTAGAGTCAGATACGGTTCGTAAACCTCTTCTAGAACTTCTGTGTAAATCATCTCTATTTTCAACTAGCACAATTTCGATCTGATATCATAATTTTGTTGGATCATTTTAGTAATATAATTGCTTGTTTTTGATAATAATAAGTTATAAGTTGGTGTAATATCTCAGCATATTTATGTTTCTACCAATTTTATTTTACAAACAATTTGAAAAAATTCCAAAAATGGAGTTCCATTCATATTTTGAACTCTAAGACCTCTATTCAAAGCCATTACGTATCCTTTTTATAAAAATTGAATTTGGAGAATTCTGCTCATATTCCCTAGGACCTCCATACCGATATTTTGCAGAACAGATGATTGCCTCCCAACCATTGATGTGATTAAATGAAAATTTATTTGAATTCCAAACATCAAGATTTTGTTAGAATTTGTTTCAAAAATAAAACATGGATTAAAATTTCGCACTCATTTGTGCATATGTAAGTTTTTAGACGCAAGACGTAACACTGGAGTTCCTTTACGTCAAACATTTTCCCGAAGAAATTCCGTCGTAAATCCATCACATTTGCACGGAAAAGACTATTAACAAATTTCGGAAACATCATACAAATTGTAGAAAACTTCTTATGAAATACAATATAAATATTTCAAGATTTTAGCAATTGCATATTCCTAAAATTGTTACAACACCTCGAGAAAAATAAGCAATTATAAAACTACAATAACCTACAAAATGAGATCCTAACAGAAAGAAGTCTTCAAGTAACCTAACAACCAACTGTAGATAAAAAATTTATACATATATAAATAATGCTACTATTTCGTCTTCACGTCGACTGTGTTAAATGTGAACAAAACAATTTTTGATGTCGTGTGTCGCTTGAAATTTGAAACTCACAATTCAAATTATAAATCAAAACTAATGAAATTTATTTTGTCTTTCTCTCTCTCTTCATTCTTCCAAACAAATTTTCAAATAAAAAAAAATCATATTTCGGATAAAAATCAAATTGAAAACTTATCACAAAATCAATGAACAAAAATAAAACACGACATCTACAAATCGGCAACTCAACTCAAATACAAAATAAAAAAAAATAAAAATACTTGTGGAATACGTTAAATCCATATCACAAAACAAAAATAACCTAAACTAATCCAAAAAAAAAAAAAAAATAACATACACTAAAAATAAATATAATTAAAAAAAAAAATTAGAAGAGCGTGAAAAACACGATCAAACGATAACAAATTGGAAACGATTGACTCACGCGATACGCGGATTACCCACAGGACATAACTTATCACAGGCTGATGGAAACAGTACAGAAGGTGAATCGACAACGGGACGAAACCCATCCAATACGGGAACCGGATGCTACAAGAATTACGATCACATAGCAGTCAATCGCAATGAGAGTATATCACAGGTAAGATCCTTTTATTGAAGCACCTTAAAATCCAATTTAATCTTCCTTTAATACGCCAGCAACAAATAGCAGTACCTGATCAGGAAGCAGTACCACCGTATAGTCCGGACACACAACATCATCATCAACAGTTGATGTTGATGGATGCGTATCGTGATGTCGATTTGGACGAGAGCCAACCGTTGGCTGGCGACGATCAATTACCCAATCAAATGATGGCTACGCCAGCGGTGAGTACACCAACTAATTTCAATCATAATTTAATTAAATTACTAACAATAACATTAAATAAAATTTGTTCATAATAAGAATAAATTTATTGTAACAAAATTTAACACCGATATCACTATAATATTTTTAGCCATCCATTCATTTGTTTCATTTCGAGAGTATTTTTTTATTGAAAAATTTCCACCAGATTTATATGTGGCCTTAGATGTTGTTATTATTTTGTTTTTATTGTATTATTATCAAAATGTGCCTTATATATTTCATTGTTAAGTCAAAATTTACCACTATTTTGTCGGTTAATCAATCAATCTTCATTTATCCCCGATTATTTTGTTTTCTTGGTGTAAAAAAAATTATTCTGTTTCACTGGTTTATTGTGTGCAAAATTTCTGTAATTGGTAGAATTAAGTATTTGTAGATTATTTGTTCAACGTTCTTGTAATCTATTCTTTTCTATTCTGTTCTGTTCCTTTTTATTGTACATTATTATTATTATTATAATTTTTTTTTTAATAAAAATGTAGTTAACAGGTAACTTCATTTCTTTTCGAATCTTTCTCTCTGAATATTTCGTTAATTTACTGTATTACATGTGTCTCTTGTATTTTTCTCTTTCTTCGTTTGATTTTAGAACTTACAACCGAGGACTGAAGAGGTATCTTAAGTGTGGTTTTATTTTCTTTTTGCATTTAATTCTTTTTTTTAATTTTTCTGATTTTAATTTAAAATTTTTTTTCGCAAAAAAAAGTTATTTTCCGTTTTGATTCATTTTACACTTTATGCTTAAATAACAATAACACATTTCATTTATAGTGTTTTTTGTATTAAACTGATCTGAACTGAAAAATAGGTGTGTCAAAAATATAAATTTATGCTAGGAGTTACCGGAAAAAAGGTAGGCGGAATGGGACAATACAATCAATTTAAGCAGTTGTTGTTCTCAAGAGAAATGAAAATTAATCCTGTTAATTATCTTAGTGCACCCTAAATATTTAGAGATCATAACTTAAGTTTTGGTCAAGAAATTTTGTCGCCTCAAATCACTTTGAACCGCAATCCATGTGCGATATTTTGGCTTTTCTTCCTTCCTTTTTTTACAGGATGACTTGTGTTATAGGCAATTTCGGCATTTATGTGCAATGCACAAACACAGCCATGGAGGGAGCGAATAGGATTGGGAATGTATGGGAATGGGGGTGAGAACGACCGTAACGAGTAGGGAAGCAGATATATTTTTCAGTTTTACTGGCTACTGCTAGCAAATTTTTACAGATGTTACGTGGACTGTATAATAAAAAGCGAAACTGGAACTGTCTGTCTATTTTATTTCAAATAATTTTTCATTGCGAGCAGCAACTGAAAAACTCGTGCTTACATCACTTAAGAAGGATATCACATACAACTTATTATTATTCAATAAATTTCCTCTTAATTCGCCCTTTAGAGGCAAAGGACAAAAATAGTTTTGTCCAAAAGACGCGATCCTGAGTTAAGTTGTCACCAGGACTTATTTATACTGATCCATTTCACAGTCTGCCAGTGACTGGCGGCATATGAACCGAGTGACCACACTTCTTCCACTATCATTCAATGTTTGAACGCTCCAGAAACCAATTGTAGTCTGTTTTCCCATGCCAAGAAACCGTAGAATGCGTCCGCATTCGAGGCGCTGTAGATGTTTCAACCGCCCCATCCCACAGAGGGGGAGATTTTACGAGTAATTATATAGTGCAACAGCCAAAAATCAATAAGAATCCCATTTTACTTCTTCGATTCTTTGCGGTCCATAGAAACTTTTTCACGAAACTTACCCCCACCACATCTAGTTGCTAAAGCCTTATAAGTGAGTTACGACGGTTTCAATATTTTGTCTCGAAAACAGTGCACATTTCGATATTCATGTCTGAGGATCGATTATAAAGGATACTCCAGACATTAATATTGTCCTTTGCGTCAAGTATTTATCTTAGCACTTTACTATCCCTTTCAGAAGTTTTACATTGATTCCTGATTCAACGTACCGAAAATCCCGAATATTCTGGAAGGAGTAGTAAAAGTGTTATACCATAGTGGACAAAAATATCCATCCGCAGGAAAGTTTTTGGGTCTGCGAACAACTGGAAGCGATCAGACTTTTCGTTTACGAAAAATTCTTCACACAAAATTCAATATTTTCACTTATTCAAAAAAATTCTATGGATTGTTAAAACGGTGCACATTTTCATTCTCATGACTGAAGACAAATTAAACAAAATATTCTAACAAATAATTTTGTGTTGGACGTTAATTCTATCTTGTCGTTTTGCCATGAATTTTGACTATTTTAGGTAGGCTTCAAAGGTTGCGCTGATTGAAAGCTTAAAGATTATTCCAATTTCCTTAGTTTTCCTCAAAAACAATTGCATCTATATTTAAAATTATATTAACAGTAATTAACAAAAAAAAACGTAACAGGGCGAAGCCAAAAATGTATATGGGAGAGGAGGTGAGGGAATCGTAAAATTATTTTGTTTCGCTTGAATTAACAACAGGGCGCATAATTAGCATTATCAGTGGGTTGGACTAAAAAGTGAATGGAGTACCCCCTGAGCCTGAGGTGGATTTCAATTTTTTAAAGTAATAAATAAATTTATCACAATATGGTAATGGTAAATTTGAAATTTTAGATCAGTAGCATTTATATCTTCCGATTTAATTGACTTATAATAAAGTTGTGAAATTGTGTCATTTTGTATACTCGTACTATTAAACCTTTCGGTGGAGGTTCCTTTTTTTCCATTATAACAAGTACAAAAACTTTGCCACAATAAGCGTGTCTCTGGGTGGGATAGTGTTCCCACATTTCACGGAGGATAGAGACGCTACTCTTAGTTAGGCCACCGCTTGAATTACATTACTGCGAAAAAAAGCTAGGGTGTAGCCTAGTGGGAAGAATGTTGGTCTTGTAATGCGAAGGTCGTGAGTTCAAATCCCGTTCGACGCAGTATACAATTTCAGCACATTGCCTGCTTGGATATACCTTGGTCACCTATATCTACGAAAATGAAAAATTCGTAGAAAGAGGGTTGTGCGAAGGGCTAACAACCCTTCCACAATAAGTAATAAAAAAAATGTTAAGGAACCTGAATGTCAGGAGGCCAAGGTCCGATTTGGACTGTAGCGCCATTGTAGGAGTAGAAGAAGTAGAAAAAAAGCAAGATGTAGATTTTTTTAAACTTTTTGACACACCTGTACTACAAAAAAATTAGTAAATTAAACTAAAACAAAAAACATTTTTTCCTCATTTAACTGCTAGAAAACCAACGCTTTATTTAAAATGCTTTACTTTCAGTGTTAAAGTGTGCTCGATTCTGTTTCAATGTTTAAATGTTGCATGCTAACTGCTATCGCTTTCGCTTAATTTTTTTGCTGTAAAAAAATTGCATAAAAATTATGAAATATTATTAGAGTGTAAATAAATAAATAATTTATGTTACGCAATTTAATTTTATTTTTTTCCAAAGCCATGAAAATAATATTTCTAAGAAACTTTTTTAACTGCGGTTTTTTAATTATGTTTAGCTATGAATTAATAAATTTTATATAATAGTTAAGCCATTTTTTAATGGAAGAAAAATCAATTTATAACAAAAAAGTGGATACACATTGATATAAGAAAGTGCTCGGTTAAACGATAATCGATTAGAAACGGGTGATTAAAAAAAAAAACAGATTTAAATTTCGAGATACTTTCAATGTCAACTGTTCGACTGACATTTTTTGACAGTTACGCATTATACAATTGAAGCAGATTGATGTTTACAACCAGACGCGGTTCGTCAGACGAGGCACTGTCTTACTAAAATAAATCTATAAGTAGATTAAATAGATTAGATTTCACGGGTCCTCTATCACTACGGCCACTGACAGGCCTATTGTGATGTCTCCCACTATCTATAATTTAGAGTTCCTCATCGAGTCCCTGCACTATTGATAAAGCTTAGGATAACACGTAGAAGAATGATCAAAAATTCACTTGGGCTTATGAATCGTTGACCAAAATGACGGAGTCTTTTTTTCACTAGTGGTTCACATTCACAGAGAATATGCTCTGGTGTTCGTTCCTCCTCATTACACATTCTGCACAGCTTGTCCTATGAGAGTCTAACTCTATGAAAATGTTTCTTCACCGCACAGTTCGGATACCTACCAGGAGTTTGTTTAATTTTTGTTTAATATTATATATTCAGAAATTCTTTTGACGGAATGTTTTGGTATGAATGGCTTAGCATGCTGATACCGTGTCCCAATATAGGGCACACTGAGCTTTCAGCCAAATTTGGATATTAATTTTTGCAGTGCTCACTGAAATAAGGAAGAGGACCTGCAAAATCAATTTTGGATCCTTTCCTGACCAATGAATCAGCTTGTTCATTACCTTCAAAGCCTCCCTGCGTCCAGATCCAGATGAATGTTACTCTGTTTTTATTCCTCAGTTCTATTAGTACCTGAACGCAATCTTTTATGAGCTTTGATCGTATTTGTGATGATTATAAAGCTAGGATTGGCGCCTTATGTCCGAGAAAATATAAATGTCCTGATTATATAATAGTATACTATGTTTATATTCTTCCGAATACATAGTTCATAGTTGCAAAACGGAACAGGACTCATGCATACTGGCGTGGATATTAAATAGTACTGGGACGTACTGCATATAATCCAGCACCTACCATATGTGTACCAGATGATTGATGGTTTTCTTAGATTGGGTCTATTGGACACCCAGTGTTGGCGATCTGGTAAGATCCATTTTAAATGTGATGAATGTTGTTACCGTAGAATCAGAGATATGTACGTATTCCAAGAACTACTTTTCAATATTCAACAAAGACAAAGGCACGCAATTTTGCATTCGGTCCAATCTTCAGTGATGAGTAGTCTGTATGTTGTTGTTGTACGGGCTGTATTTTCAGATGTAGGGGAGCCAGATTGAGAAGTATTTCATTTGCAGCAGTGGAAGTGGTTTTCCATTGGTATTTTTCTCTGGTTATGCTGAGTAGTTTTTTACAGTGTCTTACGCCACCGTGCCGATATGTTACTATGGGCCTAGAAACAGAAGTATATATCCAGTTTGTCGGCTTTGGATTGAGTCCCCATGCTTTATCCAGAAGGCTCCTACAAATGCTGAGGGATATTTTGGCTTTTTCTACTTCACTAGAATATTCCAGTGTTTCACCAAAAGGTCAAACTAATGTATAAGTATTGGTAATAAAAATATAATATAGCTAGGGTATAGCCTAGTGGGTGGTGTGTTGGTCTTATAATGCGAAGGTCGTGAGTTCAAATCCTGGTCGACGCAATATATAATTCCAGCACATTCCCTGCTTGGATATGCCTTGGTCACCTCAATCTACGAAAATGAAAAATTCGTAGAAAGAGGGTTGTGCGAAGGACTAACAACCTTTCCACAATAAGTAATGAAAAATGTTAAGGAACCTGAATATCAGGAGGCCAAGGTCCGATTTGGGCTGTAGCGCCATTGTAGAAGAATAATAAAAATATAACACTTTCTTCAATAAACTATTAATAAATTAGTGTAGATTGTATCGCGATATAAGGTTTGTTTTATTATTCTTGGTTGTAATTTATCACACTGCGCACAAAAAAATGGAGCTATCCATGTTTCGCTTGTGCGACGCTACTGAACTTTTTTCTTTACATATGGCTTATATAAAGTTATCTGAATAATGCCACAAACTACCAATAGATGTCTGTGCAAAGTGTTGCCAGTACATTATTTTTAAGTCTCCTTTCCTATAAAATTGTGCAGTGCAGTAGAATAGTTAGAATTTTGAAAATTTAAACCCCTTGTGAGATTTTCAAACAATTTATTTCAAAACTGCTCGCTATGTTCGACAGTTGTGTTGCAAATTTGGAAATCAAACAATCTTTACTGAAAAGGTTTTGTACAAATACTTCGATCACTCGAAAATACAATGTACAATGAGATCCAAAATGCATTATCAGCGATAGTTTTCAAACTCCATTTATTGCGTAAATTAATATATTATTACAAGGAGAGAAGAAACTAGAGGGTTTGTGAAAAAAATTACCTCTGATAATAGTCTTGAAAACTTAATTTCGTATGGCTAAGAGCGAATACTGAATTATTTTTATAAGACATGCATTTTACAGAAGAACCCTCAGAGCGCTACGTAGCCATTTGAAAAACGCGTTTTGATCAGAGATATGTTTTTTGAACTTGACGTAGAGTAGAATATATACATATCAGCCAGTATCACTCAGATTTGGATGATTTGGATGCATTTCTAGAGAAAATTCAATTTTTTTTTCAAAAAGGAATATTTCGTTAAGTTGTCAGGAACTTTCAAATGCCGACTGTGAAATTTAATATTGTAGATATGAGGCTTCCAAGTTCAATTCTGGTTACAGTTGGTAAAATGCATTAAAACTATTTCCGCAATAATAACGAATAAAACTTATTTTCAATCTACATACAAATTAAATATCATTTCATAAATTATTATCCTGTAATACTTTCGACATCGCATAACTTCAAATTTGTTTATCACTTACGTATTTGCTTCATTTCTTCCGTTCACTCTTATCTGATATTTTAGCAACACACCCTCTGAAATTAAAAACCCATTTCGAAAGATACATACACGCATATCCGAATGTACGATATATAATTCAAAAAGCTTTCCAAAATTTCGTATAGTAATCAAGACTGTACAAAATTTCCAAGATTGCATGATTATAAGGTCTTCCGACCCTCCAGGAAAACATTGTGCAATTAATCATTTTGTTTTTTTTTTCCGGACATCACCCTCTATAGTATCGTCGTGGCACATGTAACCCAAAAATGTTGTACACATTTATTTAAAGCTGAAACAACATAATTTCCGTATTGCATGCACTCAGTATTCAACGTGACAGCGAACAAAATTAAACATAACCAAAAAGGTGAATACGCCGGATCGACATTAAAGTGCTTCCACCTGAGGAATTTCTTTCTACTTTCCGGCATCTTTTCATCGACCTGAATAGGAGCAGACCATCCAGCGAAGAGAGTGCATCAGCGCATTCCCAAAAAGGACGAACTCAATGAAAACGGAAGTGCAATGAGAAATGAGCATGCAAAAGCAAAGCCCAAACAAATACAACTTAGTTGGGCTTTTATTATGCGCTTTTCTGTTTTACAAATTTTAATTTTTAAAGGTTTTTAGAAGTCCTTTCATAATGGTTCCGCTATAACACAGCATGGAGCAATAAATACGTGTCGTAGTTCTTAATGGCCGCTTTTGTAGCTATTGTTCATTCGAGAGTAGTTGTTGAAAATATTGTTTAAGATCATAAATATCCATAAATTCGCTTTTCATCGAATATCATCAAGAGCCAGTAACGAACCTTATTTTTTAGTATTTAAATAATACAATAAAATCAAATTTGTAATTCAACTTCTCGTCAAAATGTCATCCCAGAGAAATGGCAATGCACTCGTTCATGTCATTTGCCATTTTGCACGAATTTATTCTCTTGCATTTTTCTAGCAATCTTTCTGTTTTATTCTAAAAAAAATTCTGCTCTTAACAAATGGGTTGTGTCTTTGCTAAAAAAATATTCCTCATAGGATTTCTAATTGCGTAAACAATGGTGAATAGGTCGTTCCAAGATAAGATTTCGGTGATAGTAATGTCAACCATTCGGCTTTGAGATCTACATAGTTAAAACCATATTGGCAATAAACACTACACCATATCTTGATAACGATTAAGATAAATATAACACCAACGTGGGGCCCAGTTAACAGGTCCATTTCATGATATTAATCGATCATCAAATTTTTCATTCCGTAAATTAATTGCATCGCGCGCTGTGTGACATGAGGCGCCGTCCTGTTAAAACCACATGTCTGCGACATTAATGTCTTCCAATTGAGGCAGGAAGAAGTTAGTAATCATGTTTCTGTACCGCTCACCGTTGACTGCAACGTTCTAATCATCAGCTTTTTTGAAAACATGTGGACCAATGATTCCACTGGACCATAAAGCGCACCAAAAGATGACTTTTTCTGGATGTAGTGGTGTTGTAACAATGGCTTATTATCGCTCCAAATGCGGTAATTCTGCTTATTGACATAGCCATTTAGCCAAAAGTGTCCTTCATCATTGAACAAAATGTGTGTGTGTGAAAATTGAACTTCCGGCTTACGCCATGTAAACGGCAGCCGCGGTGGCCACATGCCCGAAATCATATTCAAACATTAATGCTATAAAATTATCTTTTAAATAGCTTTATTTCATGGATATGAATAACATTTTTCTTATATTATTTTAATTTAAAATTCTCCGCTTCTAAGAAAATCACCCTCTAGTACTCAATCTGCCGGATAATATTGGTGTCGAGCTTAGCTACATCTTCGGGCGTACGTTCAGCCGACGGAGCCTCGATCAGCATGTCTTGAGCTTTTTCATTTACTTCGGTCATTTCGGGAGTGATGTATGCTGCAAAACAAAACTTTTTCGTCAGTATGACTGAAGCGCAATTTTGAAGTTAAGAAACGGAATCCCACTCAAATTCGGGAAACTGAGGTCAGGATTCAATAACGATGCGGGCGTACTTATCAAAATTCATTTACTTCGTTCGTACGAGCAAAATTCAGTCGGTAGCAAGACACATCGCGGTGTCTTATGAAGATTTGAAAATAACGAAATTTGTTATATTTTTTGTTCAATGTACAACTGGCAAGGGCGTAGCCTGGTGGGTACCATGTTGGTCTATAATACGAATGCCGTGAGTTCGAATCCCGGTCGACGCATAATTCCGGCACGTATACTTTAGTTACCTCAATCTACGAAAATGGAAATTCGTAGATATGGGATTGTGCGAAGGGCTAACAACCCTTTCACAATGACAAATAAAAAATGTTAAGGAACCTGAAAGTCAGGAGGCCAAGGCCCAATTTGGGCTGTAGTGCCATTGTAATAATAATAACTGTTGACTCTCAATAACTTTTCTTATTTCATTTTTAACTATTTTTTCAGCATTTGTTTTTTTTTTTTGAATAAAGAAAACTAAAGAATATGTAAAACATCGAAAAAAATGCATAAATATAAATGACGTAGAAAAAGAAATAAAAGCCATCCGTTAGCTCTGCTTTCCATAAAACTTAGTCAGGAATGCTTTAAATATGAAACGGAGCATGCACATCTCCCTAACCTTACACCTGCCTTCGGTAATACATTCATTCTTATATACATGGAATGTATATGTATAAGAATGCTAAGTCGTATTCATTACCTCCGCATTCCATATAAATCTTACAAATACCTTTCGCGTGTAATGCATTACCGAATTTGCCGTTGGATATTTTTCATTAGGTCATTCATGTATGCCTGTGTATGATTGAATCAATACTTGAAGTTTGCCTTCAACGTTGTCGTAGTTGCCTAATGTGCAGCATACAAGTATGCTATGAATGGTGACCACTAAGTTAAGTATAGCTACAAGTATTTCACATAAGTAGCTTCGTGTATTCGGCGCTTAAGCTGCAAACATCACAAAAATTTCAGCATCAAAACAATATTTCATAATTCCGCTTCCTATTTTTGTCGTATTTGCAATATAATCAATTTAATTTGTAAAATTTTCTTCTTTTGAAATCGCTTTAAAATAAGCATTAGTAGAAATTATTCACAAAATATTGCTTATTTATTTATTTTTTTTTTCAATTTAATTAAATAAAGGAAAAACAGAAAATTTTAATTTCAATTTATTAAAAAATATTTAAAAAAAAAAAAAAACTTAAGCGTAGAAAACAAACACGAAATTTTTTTAAAACAAACTCCCCCAAAACTGTCAAACTATTTTAGGAAGTAGCCGAACTTCGACGACAAGTCGCCATTGAACAGATCCAAGCGCAAGGCATGAAGAAGGATAAAGTGGAGTCTGATGTTCCAACCGAATTTGAATGTTGTTTTTGTACTACAAAGGTATTGTTCACACACACACACACAAAAAAAATCAATTACTAAAAATGAAAATAAAACAAATTACTAATCGTAAATTAAAATCAAATTTAGAGACAAGTTGATTTACTGTGGCGCTCAATTGATAGTTCACTAAATTCAGTAGATTGTTTTTAACACCCCGTAGAAACGATATAGTTTAGAGTTGGTTGGTTAGTTTTTGTTTATGTCTCTAACTGTGTGCATGTGTATTTTCGAAGCTCAATTATTTTTTTTTTTATTGTTGCTTAACTTTGTGCTTTAGTAGTTTATGCTTTTGCTAATTGCATATTTGCATGTTGGAATTTTCCCATTTTTGTGCTTGACTTGAATTTATTTTTCCTTAATCTGTATAGAAATTGGACAAACTTATAATAAAATGTGGAAGTCTCTCTAATATGTGTAAGTGTGTAGATTTATATGGTAGACTACTTGTTGAAAGTCAGCTACGTAGTCAACATTCGAAATAAAAACAAAATAAAACAGAAATTCCATTATACTTATTTTTAATGTGATAATTGGATAATTGGCGAAAGGTAATTGCATTAAGTTAACGATACGTTAGTGTTCTTATTTCATATTATTTTTTTCACGCTCTAGATAATCTTTAAATACAATATTGTTATAAGTATGTATTTGTAGGTAAATTCTGTAACGTTTCGGTATTCTTAGCAGCATTTAGTTAATTGCACTTGAATCAAAAAAGATTTATGTATACAAATTATTCGTCAAAATTTTTGAGGAACTTGAGTTTTTAAGAATATTATTCTGTAGAACTTTTAAGTGGCAGTAATTTGGTTCACCCTGTGGAATAAAATGGACAGATTTGTCGTGATTTTCGACATTCAAAAATATTTCAACAAAAATTTAACTGACAAATTTGCGATTGCCTCGTACCACTTTACAATAATGATGTCAAGTTTCGTTACTTTTCGGTACCAATAGCTATTAGTTACTTTAAGTAAAGTAATCGTTACATTTTATTCGTTACGAGTACGTTTATTTGAAATTACCGCCATATCATATTGCAGGGATGGGTAAGCCAGTCTTGGAAATCATAAATTAAAATAGAAGAAATTGCCTTTAGTGCACCATGCAGTAACTATTTTCAATAAGAAATCAGTTGTGAATCGCTCTTGATTTCGTTGACCTAGAACGTGTATCAACACAATGATGTCAAGTCCGATTTTTTAATTATCCCTATTCTAAGTAAAACATCACCTTAAAAACTAACGTAAATTAGCCGACAATGTGAAGGAAATAACTTTTTTTAAGTTCTTCAACAAAAATCCCTCAAATTGATAAAAAGAATTCTTTATCACCCCAAACATTAAAAAATTTTTCAATCTGGTATCACTGATTCCACAACCCTAACACAAGTAACGACTGCCTGCCCTGTCGCTCGAACCAAACACCATAACTCTACTCGAGGACATTCTTGGCGTAGAAGGAAACGAAACGAAAAAACACATTATTTTCTCAGTAGAGTTTGCTGTAAGGTAGAGTAAGAGTATTCCTTCGCGTTATGCACAGGAGTAAGTGTCCCTCCTGTGATGTAACGGGAAAAAGCAACTAAACGTTACTTTCGGTATAGGTACTTTATTTGTATGTGGAACGAATACTCGATACTCGAATCAGTGACGAAACGTTTTAACAGTTCAATTACTTTTTCGGGAGCTCATTTCGTTACTTAAGTATCAAATATAAATCTTCGTCGGTACTCGTTGCTTCGGATTTCGGTCGGTAACGAGTACTCGTGTAACAATTAGTTCCTTTTTTCACATCACTACTTTCCAACAAATTTGTGATACCAAGAAAATCGAAATTTTTGTAAGATACTCATTCAATTTTTGGAAAAATTTCGACATCGTTATTGTGATAAAAATACGATACTTTTCTATCATGAGAAAAATTTTCACCTGAAATACGTTCCAAACTGAGGTGTAGAATAAGTAAAAACTTAATATATATTGGTTTATCAATTGCGAGAAGTTGCTTTAAGCCTGAACTGTGTTGTCTTTAAACTGTGAGCTGAGTTACTGAGAGTTTGACAACTTTCACTATTGAAAAAAAAATCGAAGATGAATTGTTGGCGTCGCGATTTAAACATTAACGAGTAACAGCTCATCAGGCGACACTATTGCTAAACTCGGCATAAGCAGAAAATACAGTTACTCTAATCCTTATGAACTACGCCTGAATCATTTGCGTTTCTGCGAAACTAGAACTGTTCGATTTTACCTCGATTTTAATTTCGAAGTATAAACGCACCTTAAAGTTGATTTGATCGATTTCATGTTCTGGTATATGTTTTGGGCTTGTGTGTAGCCTAGTTGGTAGCGTGTAAAGGTTGTGAGTTCAAATCCCGGACAAAGTATAATTCCTGCTTGGCTTTTTTAAAAAAAAAATTATAGATCGAATCAGAAAAAGAAAAATAACGGTACAATTATTGATGACGTGTTTTTAAAAGAAATGAGTTACGTTCAGTGCTTTTGACGTGTTTTAGAAGAGTTGAGTTACGTTCGATGTGGAGGTACACCGCACTTGAAAACCGCCTTAACACCACCGTTATCATCCTATGTTGTGTGCGACACAGTATACAATGCAATATCATGCAATCTTGAGATGAGCTACTAATTTTTGACGACTTCAATACGCCTTTTGTCACTTGGTCTCTTTCCGAAAGCGAAGATTGCCTACTGTCAGCTCTTTCTTCCTTTTCACAGCAAGAAGCAAAATTTTTGGATAGTTTGTTTTCAAAAGGTTTACATCAATCCAATCTCATACCTAACTGATTTGGAACATTCTTGACCTAGTGTCCTGCTCGGATGTAAGACAGTTTACGATCAACAGATGCAACTCGTCTTTTCTTCCAGAAACAGCGCGTCATTCTGCATTCCATGTTATTTTCTCTTCAAATATTGAAGCTGATAATGCTAAGATTTCCGATACTGATATTTCTCATCGCCTTAATTTTAAGAAAGCTGACTTTGCTGCCTTGAATGAAGATATTTCAAAATGCGACTGGTCGTGCGTAGAGATACTCGATAAACACTAACACTACTGCCCTAATAGAGTTTAGAAAACTGCTCAGCGTGAGTTTAAAAATACAAGAAGGCAACATAAGAATGTGAAAAACAGGCAAAATTGTTTGCTTGAGATTGACAGTTTTCAAATGTATGGACATGAGCACAAACTTGCGCTAAATTATAAGTTTTTGTATAGATTCACTCATTAAAATCGAAAATAAATATGACTTTCGTAAATAACAATTCATTATGATTGTGTTTACTTCATAAAAGAAAAAGAATTGAGAAAATTCAAATTTTGGACAAAATTTGTAACGCAATGGCTGTAGTGTTAGTGTGTATCGAGTATCTCTGGTCGTGCGTACTTAACGAAACAGACATTGAATTTGCTGTTAATAATTTTCGTGCAGCATTTGATGCTGCAGACTATGATATTAATTTTAAGAATTTTCAATACTTGGAAAAATTGGCCTCTACCACACTAGAGATGAAGGATCTTCTTATTGATGAGTCAAGTATATCTATGCTCCTATGCACTTCTATCCCCACTTAGCTTTTTGCTTAACGCATATCTTCGTTGTGGGTGTTTCCCTATTTTGTAGAAATTTTCGACCATAACTCCCCTGTTCAAGAAAGGCACAAGGAACGACGATGTAATTACCGGGTCACATTGTATGGGAGGATGTAGAAGGAATGAAGCTGATCAGTTTTCGATCTTACTAATAATTCGAAATAAATATTTAGTGCGCAATTTCAACTCGATAAATTTTGCGCGTACTAAGTAAATTGGCTTCTAGTATTTCAACAAAATATGCAGTTGGTATGGGAGGTGGCAGAAGGAGTGATCCAATTTAAATAATTTTTATACTGTGTATTGATCTCATCATAAATTAATACATTCTAAACTTCAAATCTCAAAAAAAAACTATGCCTACCATAAAAAAAAAACAAAGAGGAGGATATTCTAAAAGTACTGCAATCGGCCTATTGACGAAGCACAGTGTAGTAAGCCACCACTAATCCTACAACAACAAAAACAAAGTGGAGGATATTCTAAAATTTAGCAAGATATATTATTATGATATTAGTTTAATCGGCCTAGTGACGGGGCACAGTAGCAGCCACCACCTCAAAAATATGCGCTTAGCTGAAACCAACATCTGCCGCCTCTGTCTCGAGGACTCAGAAACGACAGAACACATCCTATGTCACTGTGATACAGTAGCTAGGAAAAGACATAATCTTCTCGAAAGGGCATCCTTTCTACCGAGGAACTAGCCAACATGACTACCTTAAAGATACTTAGATTAGCCAAATCTATTGAGCTATGGTATGGTAAGGGGGCAATAAACGCCGAGAAGGTCGCAGTGCTCTCGTGTATTCCCCAATTTATAAAAAAAAAAATCAGATCTATAGTTTTTACACTTCTTGAGAAAATCCGTTTATTATGAAATTCCCAAATTGAGTCATTTTGTATGGGAGGGAGTAGAAGGGTTGCAGCGATTTGGTCCATTCACGAACTCGGCCTTACTTTTTCGTCATAAACGACGATCACAAAATTTGAACTTTCTAGCTCAACTCGTTCTCGAGCTAGAGAGGACACGGACAGACGGTCCAACGGACGGGCATCCGGTTTTGAAATTTTTGAGTGATAACATGAACTTCCGTATTATTCATTTTTTTTCCGACCCTTATTTCTTACCGTTATAAACTTTGTGGCAAACTTATAATACTCTCAAATTTCATCTAGAGTATAAAGACCACAATACTACAGAGTGAATTGGAATATAATTTTAATTATGAAGACCAAATTTTGGCCATCTCGCGGGGCCAAATCCACACGTCCATCGCCGTGTACCGACCTTCCGAAACTTCCACATATGGCACATTACCTTTTTAATAATATAAGCTTCTTTCCCCTCCTTTTACAATAAATAAAAAACGTAACTGACAATTTTCGATGCTGACGTATTGATATGTAAGATGATCTTTCACTTATGATGTGACTAAGTCTATTGCATGCTTACACCTTAATTGATCTTTCAAACCATTTGTAGAGCAAAAATATTAAAGTACTGCTAACTTAAGAAAATCATTTTAATCAAAAAATATTTACTACGATATCGATAAAAGCAAGGAAATCTCGAAACTTTAAAAAATTAACGAATAAGAGTATCTTATTCGCGGACATCTAAAAGTAGTTAGTAAGATTAGAAAAAATTGGAATGAAGCGTATTATTAAGATAATACTAATTTACAATAAAACGATAGGTATAAATTTATCGAGAATCAGATAAAATCTCGTTACTTCAGCAGTCGAAAATATTCTTTGAAGGAAATTTGTCCTACTTTTCGTTTGATCAGAAAAAGAATTTTAAGCTCGTTATTTCCACGAACAACAAGTTTCTGGAAACTATATCGGAATAACATTGTGTAAGATATTTGGCAATCAGCCAAAAGATCACATGTGATAAGAAATTGTTTGTAGTTCCAGTGACAATTTAGACAATTCGGTTCAATTTGGAATCCGAGATGAGTGAGATAAGAAATGATGTTAACGTGGTTTAATAGCTATTGCTATTGATATCTATCTCTGAATGTTTGGCAACAGTGAATTATAAGTTTCGCCCGAACTAATATAGCAATAAATGTTTCATGTTATAATTTTGTAAGACCTTTGTAACTCGCTATTGTAACAGCTACTTGCTATCGTAACTTCGTAATAAGTAATTACATGAAATGAAATTTTTATACGCTATTTTATTTTTCATAAATTCAAGCTGACCAAAATTTTTCCATCGACATTGCGTAGCATCGTGCAAACAGAATTCAATGATGGTGATGAGCAGCGCTGAAAAGAAGAAGGTACCATCCTGAACCCCATATATCCTTTTGCCATCAAGCAAACTCCCAAATCGCCTTCAATTTTCCGAAAATTATGAGGAAAGTTTCATATTACCTTTAGCACTGTAACTGCCTACCCGAGCCCGAGATTTAGAGCTTCAGCTAGAAAACTTGGAAAAGTGGAAATAACTACTCGTACCTGAGGTGGCGTCATAAACTCTAGTTAATGCCGACATTTTAGGATTTTAGTATGCCGGAATATGTGCTAGATGTTATGCATTTCCAAGTCATGTAGTTTTGATTATTCGGCCCACCTCACCGTAAGTTGTGGCCGTGCCTTTTCGTAGCGTCGAGTTTATGCTAAGTTTTTCGGAGTTGAATACAGTAGCGTGCCAGTTTGTATTCTGAGAAGTGTTGAAGGCTGCTCATTTATTCATAAATCGATGGTATCTGGCATCCACTATAAGGTTGGGTCTTAGATTAACAAGAGTTATGGATGCCACATGAGAAAATACCCGAATAAAGGCCAGAAAGTGTTAAGACGAAACGATATTTATCTGAAATTGCAAAAAAGGATTTGCAATACTTTAAATTGCCTAACTAAATCCATTAGTTGGTCAATCATATCGAAAACGGAAAAACTATTTGATATTTTGCCAGCACAGCAAAACTTCAAAACCCTTAAGATAATCAGAGCCATTATTAAGGATATTACGGAACACATTCCCGTACTGAATTCAACATCTGACCAACTTAATACTAACCAGTGACCATTTGTGGTCTTGTAATTTGGCTCTCATATGTGCCATATGTACGTGCATCACCGAAACATATGCACTCGTGATGTAAGTTGGGTTCTGACTTTTTGGCATTGCAACCACGGCCAATCAAAAACTCATTAAATTGCAATGGCAATATTAAATTGTCAACAAGATTAAACCAACAACACTGCAACATGTCACAGCTTTAATGCCAGGACGTGGAATAAGACTCGTTAATTTCATGCAAAGGAAACTTTTCGTCTCGAATTACCTACGGTAGTTGCAATTTCGCGACCATAGAAGAGCAGAATGGTAATAATTTTGGCGAAAATGCCCCATTAAGGGTACTACAGAAGCACGTAAGCTTCATATCTTTTGCAAACTTGACTTGGCAGGAATTTCCACTCTATAAGTACCCCGAAAACTTTAAATATAGATACTTACCTCCCTTCCAGACTGGATAGACGACATCTTTTTTTTTCTATTTTAGCTGCACAAATTATGATGAATCTGGAAAAGAGTCGCATCCATAAATTAAGGCTAATGGCCCATAAGATGTTGTGGGATGTCATAAAAACTAAAACAGATAACAAATCAGCGGTTCCATTAGTTTAACCCAATGGGGTGGGATTGGATGGGTGGGATATATCATACACTTAATGTAGCGAATTTGTGAAACAGGGTTTTCTCCCTAGGGCAACTGCAGTGAAGCAACATTTACACAGAATTTACATTTGTTAATTTCAAACGAGAGCAAAATGTTGTAATTGGATCAATGAAACACAGCCATAGAATGGAATTGAAGATTATTCGCAAATTACTGTCATACTGGTTTTGAGTGATTACTCTTATGACATGCTAGCTAATCAATTAATTATTCATCAGACTGCTCTAATTTCTTGTTGCTGCGTTTACATAGCGTCGTACTCGTTAAATTCCCTGAAGGTCATAGAGAAAACTAACTAGCATAAAATTTGCGGAATCGTTTGCGACTGTTTACTAATTTGAAGTACACTTGTCGGCCAATGAGAAAAGCTCACAAGAATCGTCAAGCGCTTTATTTATTTGTTTTCCTAAGTGGATGATGAGCAATATCCATCAATTTTGTTTTTTAAATGATTTCTATTTACTTTAAGGTACACCTAAGTGAGCTGTTGGTACAACATAATTGAACGCTTCATTGTATTTTCCAAAAAGAAAATATAGCTTTTGTATAATTGTGTGATATCATATCGCTTTGTGTGCTATATTATGATATTTCCGCGTCCTTGTGTAATAATTTCCATGCATTCTGGCTTCAATTGCTTAGCTATTAATTTCTCATTTTTGTAGTTTATCTTCTTGTTTAATAGTAATAATAAATAATATAATTTAATAATAATAATTTGACGAGAAGGTAAACTATTTAAAATGTGATAAAATAAAAATATGTTTAGCTCTTATATACAGTACTGTGTTTCATGATTTAAAATATTGTAAAAGTTTTATAAAAGTTGGTAATGGATTATTAAGCAAAGGCGTTGGAATACCATATTAAATTTTAAATTTATGGAATTATGAAAAGGTTTAAAAACGGTTGTAATTTTATCTTTTCTCCCTACTAATTAATATATAAATTAAACAGGAATTTTTGCAGTTACTTGCGTCAACAGATTCCTTCCACCGCTTCAGTGGTTTCCAACCTGTCTGTGTCCCTTGAATTTCACTCTGGTGTGCATTGGGGAATTCTCCTGACTTCCATCCGCTCACCGCCGTATGACCAAACCATTATAGTTTCTTGTATTTTATGAGGGTTGACACTTCTGGATTGTCGAAGGGAATATACAATTCTTTATTGTTTCGTATTTTCGTATACAAAGTTGTCTGCGTTTTCTAGGTTGTAGTCTTCTTTTTCTTCAATAGCACAATATCCCAAATCGGTTCATGGCCTTCTGACATTCAGGTTCCTTAACTTTTGTTTGCTATTGTGGAAGGGTTGTTAGCCCTTCGCACAACCCTCTATCCACGAATTTTTATTTTGTCAGCTTGAGGCAGCTCATACAACCATGCAGGCAGTGTACTGGAATTATAAGTCGACCGGGATTTAAACTCACGACCTTCGTATTGTAGACCAACACGTTACCCTATAGGCTAAACCCAGACCAGGTTGTAGTCTCCTATTATATGATGATATGGCATCTTTCACCGAGGTTGTATCGTAACTTTTGTTTTGTTTTCATTAATACGTAGTCCAACTTCTCTTGCTTATGCACTTGTCGATATGGTGTGGTACTTATCAATGTTATATTCCAAGCACTTTACCAGTATCTGCTTAATTGAGAATATCTGGTCCGTGGTTCGAAATTCTCTTAATTACTTACTGCATAGGGCTTACTTCTCTTTTCGAGTTTCGTCAACATTTTATGAAACAACAAAGATAGCCCTCGGCAGTTTACGCAGACGAGTTTGTCACCTTTCTTTTAAATTGATTTTATAATAATCTTGCGCCAATCTTCAGGATCATGGGCTTCTGGATCATGGGCTTATCACCCGTGATCTTAAGACCTAAATGATACGAGAAACGGATACAGCGCCTCGCATACGGACTGATTCTACGGTAACGACTTTTGGCATTCGAAAACGGACTATGATTGGCTTCTGGAACGTTCGAACATTGAATGACGGGGGAAGAGCTGGGGTTACTCGGTCATTGCACCGCCAATCAGTGATCGACCGTGAAATGGAGCACTATAACATCCAAATCTTGGGCTTGAGCGAGGTCAGGTGGACAGGATCAGGAGAATAACGAACCCCTAGCGGAAACACTATTCTGTACATTGGCCATGAAAGTGAAGCCAGAAATGGCGTGGCGTTCGTCCTTACGCCGAGAACGAGAAACAGTCTCATTAGCTGGGAACCAATCTCGGATAGGATTATCGTCGTCAGGCTCAGGACCAGTGTCAGAAACGTCACAATTCTGCAGTGCTACGCACCAACTAATACCGCAACATCTGGTGACAAAGAGGAGTTTTATAGCCAACTGAGTGCCACCTTCGAACGTGTTCCAAGAGGTGATATTATCATCATCTCAGGAGATATGAACGCCCAGGTTGGATCAGACAACACTGGACTAGAACACGTCATGGAGAGGCATGGTGACCCTTGGGTCGATGCGTCACAACCTTGGATTAAAAGACCCGAAAACGGCGAATTATTTGTGGAGTTTTGTAGTACTCGGCAAATGGTCATCGGAGGGACCCTTTTTCCACACAAGAGTCATCATAAAACATCTTGGATTTCCCCTGATGGTGTTACTCACAACCAGATCGGCCATTTGGCTATAAGTCGCCGATGGAGAAGATGTCTCCTCGATGTGCGAGCGAAACGTGGAGCTGACGTGGGGAGCGATCACCACTTGGTGGTTGCCTGCTTGAGATTGTGTACAGCAGCTATCCGACGACCACAAATTCTTCAAATGAAGCGCAAACTTAATGTGGAAAAACTCAGAGATCCCAACAAAAAACGCGAATACACCACTATTCTACGCGAAAAGTCATCCACATTGGGTGAATATGAAATGCGCACACTGGACGCCAATTGGAAAGCAACCAGAAACAATTTTCTAACTAGTGCTGAAGAATCTGTGGGATATGTGCAAAGCGGTGAGAAACCCTGGATGTCGCAAGCCACATGGGACAAGGTTGGCAATCGGAAAAAAGCCAAATTGGCAATCATCTCTCAACCCGATGTCAACCAAAGAACGCCCGACTTAAGGCAGAACTACCGCGATGCTCATATACAGCTTAAAAGGGCTGTTAGACGCGACAAGAGAAAGGCCATTGAAGATCTGGCAAACAAGGCAGAATCTGCGGCTCACCTTGGGAATATGGGTTCACTATTCAAAATCACGAAACAGTTGACGAACGGGAATTTCACCGCCAACCACCTGGTGAGAGATGTCAACGGAACTCTCCTTAATATGAGTGAACACCAGTTGCGACGATGGAAGGAATACTTCTCTGATATTTTAAACATCTTGTCAGAGGAAGATATTCCGGAAACAGGACAACTTCCAAACATCCAACCGCAACAATCCTCTGTTAGGGACGATCCCCCAGATAAGGAAGAGATAGTTTCCGCCATTCGGTCAATGGCGGGAAGGAAAGCTCAAGGTATAGACGGACTACCAACCGAACTCCTCAAAGCGAACCCGGAAATAACAGCCGATATACTTCTCCCACTCTTCACTAAGGTGTAGAATGAAGGAAGATATCCGACTGAATGGAAAGAGGGCGTCATTGTGAAAATTCCGAAGAAGGGCGACCTTCGGAATTGTGGCAATTGGCGTGGTATATGGCTACTTACTGCCGTATCAAAAATTATGACTAAGGTAATTCTCAATAGGATTAGTGATGTCGTCGAAAGCACTCTCGAAGTTTATCAGGCTGGATTCCGTAAAGGGTCGTCTTGTACCGACCACACAAATACCCTACGGATAATATTAGAGCAGTCAGCCGAAATAGGTTCGCCAGTACATCTCATGCTTGTTGATTTCGAGAAGGCTTTCGACAGCGTTAAGCGAGATTACATATGGAATGCTTTGCGTAGGAGAGGTATTCCAGATAAGGTCATAGCTATGATTAAAGAATCCTACGAAGATGCAAGGTGTCGCGTCTTGCATAGAGGAGAGCTGTCCGAGAGCTTCCCTGAGCGAACGGGTGTCAGACAAGGCTGCATATTATCACCAGCCCTGTTTCTGGTGGTAATAAATGACATCTTGAAAGCTGCACTGGAAGGTGGGGAAGGTAAAGGTCTTCAATGGAGACTATTTAACATCTTAAGTCACCTTGATCGTGCTGATGACGTGTGTTTGCTTGCACATAACCGTTCGGACTTAGATTCAAATGTTCGCTCGTTGCATTCTAAATGTAAAGAGTCGGGACTGAAAATAAATGTGCGTAAAACCAAGTACATGCACATGGGTTCGAACGCAAGCACACCGATTGTTCTTAACGGACAGGATGTGGAAGAGGTGCAAGATTTTTGCTATCTTGGAAGCATTGTCAGCATGAACAGTATGAAAAGTATGTTGAGGCTCGGCTAAATAAAGCTCGTAAGGCCTTCGGTATCCTTTCCCCTTTCTGGAGGTTAAGAGAGATCTCCCTTCGCACGAAGCTGCAAGTTTTTGACCCATGCGTCAAATCCGTGTTGTTATATGGTTGTACTACGTGAAAAGTGACCGTTCGACTTATCAAGAAACTACAGACTTTCGTAAACCAATGCCTCCGGCGCATTTTAGGAATATTCTGGCCAGAAGTAATCTCCAACGACGAACTGTGAACTCGCCAGACTAAAATAGGTATTGAGATTCAACGGCGGAAGTGGCAGTGGATCGGTCATACTTTGAGGAAACCAGAGCGAAACATCGCAAAACAGGCTCTGGATTATAATCCTCAAGGAAGACGTCGGGTTGGTCGACCATGTAACACATGGAAGCGAGCAGTTGAGCAGGAGGCCAGAGGAATATACAAGTCCTGGCAACAGCTTAAGGCCGATGCTCAGGATCGCGCCTTGTGGAAGAGAGTTGTTTCTGTCCTGTGCCCCTATAGGGGGTCTTAACAGGAATTTGAATCTTCAGGAAGTAGTTTTTGCGTCCATTATTAATCTGTATAACAGATGTGCTATGCAGTTGTAGCCGGCTCAACTAGAATTTAAACAGTGCGCGACAATTTGTTGTTTAGGTGGTTCCACATAGCTCTTCTTCCTTTTTCGAGTGAAAGAGGACTCAGAAAGCTTCATCAGCTGTTATATCAGTTGAAGCTGCTATTTGGTCTGCTACTATTCGTGAGGGTGATAGGCTCAGGGTGTTATATCTTTCGCATTACTGACAAGCTTCCTCCCAAGCTGGGTTTGCAACCTTCTCTTATGCTTTCAGCTGGAAAATATGTGGTTCTTGTGTTGTGTAAATGAGAACGTTCGTCTATGTTTCTAATTTCGTCATTATTGTACTTCCGTTTATTTGTCTTTAGATTTTTGTTTGAAAATCGTCTAAGATCGTTATATTTATCATGCTTGGCTCGTTCCATTAATATTTGGAAGCTTCTTTTTTCGGTCTAATGCATCTTGGCATTCGTTGTCCAACGAATCATCTCTTTTGTCATATTCCCTCCTTTGCGAATGTTTGTAATGCCATCATTGATGTTTTAGCACATTCTTTTCTTGAAGTGCCTCTCCAAGGCTGATACGTACTTCAAAATTACTTTTCCAGTCTTCCAATATCGAAACTAGGAACCGGTTGTATTTTTGCACGTCCTCGGTTTAGTGGTCAGTGTCAGCTGAACGCCATTCTCCTCTTTACTAGAACGTGGACTATTTGGTTGATTTTTCAGCCGTCGCGTAATGTTCACGTTTTCTTAACATTGCCGGGATGAAGCGCCTTCTTTTTTCGCACGGATGTGGACGTATGGACGGCGCGGCTTCGCACATATGTTTAGATTTCAATAAGTAATCAATTTCCTATCGGAACCCTGGACAAAATAGTTCTCTTCCACAAGGCGTGATTCTGAGCCTCGAGTTGTCACCACCAGATTTTGTTTATTCTTCGGATCTGCTTTTCTACTGCTCGCTTCCATGCAACATGGCTGACAAACCAAACGTCTTCCACGAGAATTATAATCCAGTCCTTGTTTGGAGGAGTTTTGCTCCGGCTTCCTCAAAGCGTGAACAATCCATTGCAAAATTCGTCTTTGAATCTCATTGCCTGTCTTACGAATAGTCTTTCCAGTTGTACTCCAAAATTGGCTCAGTCCTTAGTTGGAAGTTCCGTGATTTACATCAGGTTGGGAGATTCAAATGCACATACATATGTATATTCCTTCTTCTACAATGGCGCTATAGCCTAAATCGGACCTTGGTCTCCTGATATCCAGGTTCCTTAACATTTTTTTTATATTATTTATTGTAGAAGGGTTGTTAGCCCTTCGCACAACCCTCTTTCTACGAATTTTTCATTTTCGTAGACTGAGGTGACCAAGGTATATCCAAGCAGGCAATGTGCTAGAATCATATATTGCGTCGACCAGGATTTGAACTCACGACCTTCGCGTTACAAGACCAACACGCTACCTACTAGGCTACACCCTAGCTTATTGCTTATTGCATGTAGCAAAATATATTTATCTTTTCTGTAAAAAATTTGGTGTTTAGATTGCAGACTCAAACATCTCGAAAACTGTGATTGAAAGACCAGAATCGTTTGACAGAGTCGGACTAGTATCAGCCAGTGGCGTGGCGTGATATTATAGCTAGGGGAAGCAATTACAATTACTATATTTAGCTAACAAATTTACAAGTTTAATATAATTCCCTCTATTTGAAGAATTTACATTTTCATTGTGCCCAAGAAATGCCTCTTCTTCTCATCCTAAATGCTTCACAATGTCCATAAACATTTTATTTCTCTATTTTTTGTGACCTTTTCATTAAGTGAAATTACTGATACATGTTGGATACTTAACAAATTCTTCAATTCAGGATCCTGAACCAAATACAGAACTCAAAAGTACTAATCTCAAATGATCAACGCTTTTTGCGTCGTTTCTGTCTATAGCTTTATGTAAATTATTTAATTACCAAATTCCGGTGGTTCGCCAAACATTTTTATCATTGCAAAATAAGAGGAATGACTAGCAAAATAATTTTGTTTGGTCTTACAACCGGCAACCCATTTGGTATCTTTGTACATATTTCAACGCGTTTCTATGTAATGTATGTCATTTCCAAAACGCATTTTGGAATTAATAATACCTTCTTCTTTCGCAAAAGATCGGGATCCACAAGATAACTCGAAATGGTCATCAATAATACACCATATTAAGCCAAAAAATGAATTAAAAAAAAAAAAAAAATAACCTGCACCTGCCAAATAACAACAACAATACCACATTACACTTCACGGTAATTGATAAACATCCCACTAAAAACTGCATCCTATTGCACTTCAGATCTACCCCTTCACATTTTTCTTCCTGACCAGTGCTTTCAGTCACTGGGAGGAAGGTGAAAGCAATTACTTTAACGCATCTCTTCCTATAACAGTCGAATGTGCACCTGGCGGGCGCAAAAATTGTAACTGGTATCAGCCTCACCAAGATGAAGCCACCAGTTACTTTAAAAAAGTGAACAAAGAAGAAATTTTTGCCATTCTCTTTCTGAAAAATTTAAATTTTTTTCCCAATATTTAAATTGAATTGAAACATTTTCGAAAGCTTGAAATTACTGTAGTAATGTATTTTTTCTTTTAAGTAAACTTTAACTCGAATTTAAAACAAATTTATAACGAAACAAAAGTAAATATTATTTTACCATTTTATACCTGTATAAATGAAACCACAACATAAATGAAGACGACATTAGAGTGCTTGTTCGACCATATTCCGAAACACATGCATAGATCCTTCAATTTGGTTACCGCAAACTAATTAGACAGGATACAAATCTATCGATGTAGATAAGCGGATAATTAAAATTAAAATAGAAAATTTAATAATGTTCGCGTTTTATTCAAACTATAGAACAAACCATCCACCGACTAATTATATTATTTTCGATTAGGACGTAATTTGCGGTTGTTTGTGATTCTCCTTTTTAATTAATTCTATTTTGAAATTGATCCAATTTCAAATTGATTACGTATAACAAATTGCACGGTTTATTGGTAGGAAGTTAATTTGAAATTCAGTTTTATTACTAAGTAAAAAGCTGAAGGGAAAAAATCAAATAATGTCACTACCAGTTTTCCACTATTAATACAATTTTTGAAATATATTAATTTGGAAAAACGACGAAATTCATTTATGCACCTAAATTTCGGATTATGCAATCATGAAATTACCGATATATACCTACTGGTTATTTATTTTATAATGTGTTTTTATCTGTAGTTTAAATTAAAATGACGATTGGTAAAATGTTTTTATCCAAGTTTCACATTCATCAAAACAATTAGTTATATTACATTGTGAAATTTGTTATTGGTGGATTGATGTGAATACCTGGCATGAGGACTGAACTTCACGGTTCTCAACGAAGACAAATTGATGCCTCAGCCACACAAAATTTGCGCGACGTAGCTCGTCATAGCATAACGTATGGCAACTTACCATAGTAGCAGGCAACAAATTAGTAGTCGATAATTATACTCTAGATGAAATCTGAGAGTATATTGTGTTTGCCTTACCGTTTGTAACGTTAAGAAATAATGCTCGTACAGAGTCGCCAAGGGTACAGAAATATTTGTTGTTGCTCAAAAATCTCGATTCCGAGTGACCGTCTGTCCGTCTGTCTACAACATAAATCTCGAAAGCTTTGACCTATCGTGCTGAAAATTTCCATATATCATTTTTAGCAAAAAAGTAACTTTAAGTTCGTGAACGGGCCACATCCCCCCACTCCTTCTAACCCCTCCCATACAAATTTCATGAAATTTGGAAATTTAAAGAAATTGATTTTCCTCCGAAACCGTTTCAGCTAATGGCTTGAAAATTGGGTAATAGTATTATAATGAGAATACCATTACTGTAAAGAAATATTGCTCTGATCTCCTTACTCCTTCTACTCCCTCCCATACAAATGTACAATTTTCAAAAATGCATTTATTCGGTTTGCATCGCAACTAGCAAAGCTAAAAGAACCAATTTTTGTCAAAATTGATATTATTACAATTGCAGCCAATTTTGTAAAAATTGTCAGCTTCACCTCATCCTTTCTACCCCCTCCCATACAAATTTAACGAAATTTCGGAATTTGAACAAATTATTTTTCTCCAAAATCGTCAAAGCTATCAACTTTAAATTTTGAGGAAAGTATACTATTACAAGTATCATTGATACCAAAAAATTTGGTTTTGATTCGAATACTCCTTCTACCCCGTCCCATACAAATGCACAATTTTGATAAAATGCATTTCATATTTCATTTAATCGATTTTTATTGAAACTAGAAAAAGTACAAGCTTAAAATTTTGCCACAATTTGTCCCTTAATAATTGCAATAAATGCTAAAAAAAATATTAACTTCGCTTCACTCCTTCTACCACCTCCCATACAAATTTTTGTATTGAAAACTCAAGAAAAGTATTTCTTCTTCGAGCATATGAGTAACAAAGCAATATGATTAGTATGTTGAAAAGGAGATTCAAAATCATCCAAGACCCCCCACTTTCTCTGCCACCTCCCATAAAAATGCATAAATTCAGGCAAAAATTGTTCAATTTCCTCGAAAATTATGAAAGCTACAAACTTTAAATTCAGCATGAAACACTTTGTATACTACGTTCGGTGTTATATACAAAAATTACAAACCTTCCCCCTCTGCTTTTACCACCTTCCGTACAAAAGTCACAATTCCCTATTCGAAAGAATTTAAGATGACATATTTTCCGGTACAATAAACTATTTCCTATTTCATGGGCATTTCGCCCAATCATAATTCTGTTATGCTTTTACCTTAAGATCATCACGCAGTTTATTTGTCTAATGCCATTCATTTCATGCTCGTCGAATCGTTATTTGCAAACGCTCGTTAAAACGACAGCAAACGCTGGGTAATTTCGAATGTCAAATCGATTGATCGTGTAAAAATCTGAAAATCGAAGAGATTTTTTCAATTGTTTGTTTATGAGTTATTCCCCGTTTTGCATTCCACTTTTACAAGATCGTACAATGAAAATAAATTTATTTTGCGAGTTTTTGAATGGCGAAAAACGTTTCCTTCCAAGGACATGAACCTATGTTCAAATTTGAAAGTTTACCAAATCGATTAATAATTAGCAAACGTTGAATTGACCTTAATTTCGAATGTAAAATAGGTTAATTATATAAAAATCGAAGTTTTTTTTTTTTTAATTTTACGTTTATGACCTTTTTTTTCCCGTTTTTTATTTCACCTTCACAGGATCGTACAACGAAAATAAATTTGTTATATAATTATAATATAATTATTTCTACTTCTACAATGGCACTACAGTCCGAATCGGACCTTGGCCTCCTGACCATCGAGTTCCTTAATATTTTTTCAGGTTTGCTAGCCTTACGCAAAACCATCTACCTACGATTTTTTTTCGTCGATTGAGGTGGCCAAATGTTACGGAAGAACTCTGGAGGACTGGGGAACGGTAGCCGTTGTTTATCCTCACATAGAATTCTTTTCGCCAACAGATTCTAGCGGTGTATTACTCGATAAGATGTGCGAATTTTGCCCGCTAGCTAGGAGCGTGGGGCAGGTTTCAATTTGCAACCCCGATAAATATTATCACTGAAATAGTGATAATTTCAGAGCACCACTTTTGATAACAACAACAAAATAACTTACTATAAAGCTGTGAAATTGTGTCAATTTATATGGGAGGTGATAGAAGTGGCGGTGCAATAAAACTTATTTCTTTTCATATCAAATTATTGCGATACAAAAAAGCTAAATTTTAGGTTCGTAAATTTTAGGGGTACTGAATAAAACGGTGTATTGTATTTGGAGAAATTGTTCAGTTTGTATGGGAGGTGGTAGAAGGAGTGATAGGTTTTCATTTTTTTAAAGAAATAAATAAATTTATCCTGATAATGTTAAGTTTAAATTTCGAGATCAGCGGCAACTATATCTTCCGAGAAAATTAAGTTACAATAAAGTTGTGAAATTGTGTCATTTTGTGTGGGACGGAGTAAAGAAGGTGGCGTCATTTGGTCCATTGACGAAGTCCACTTTACTTTTTCACCAAAAATAACGTGTACAAATTTTGAGCTTCCTAGCTCAACGCGTTCGCAAGCTATAGAGCGAATAGACGGAAACGAAAAGACGGACGGTTTCGAGATTTTTGACTACAAATATTTCTGTTCCCTTGGTGACTCTGCGCGAGCATTCCTTGGCTTTAAAAACTTCGTAACAAACTTATAAAAATTTCAGATTCCATTTACAACATTAAAATTATTAACCACTGTATCTGTCGACAGGGGTTTCACTTGGAAAATCGAGTAGCTAAAAATTTGTACAGCGATTCCCCATTTTGGCATCATAAACTTGTACGAACAATTTTCGGCAATAAGCTTATCTCTGGGTGGTGGTGGGGGCGCTCTTAGTTACGCCACTGATTTGTTCTCACTACCATTGTCAATACAGCTCTGAGTAAAAGTCAACGGGCTGGCTCTTTATTAGGATTCTAATTAATTCGACAAAACAAATTCATTATTCCGCCTTTTTGTTTGTAAATATACCTGAATTTTTTCCAACATTAACCATAAAATCAAACTATTTATAATATTTTCTTCTACTATCTTTCACACACACACAGTACTGTACTCAAAACAATTATATTATATTTCGTTTCACGCCATATTTTAAACATTATATTCCGTTTTTGTCCTTTATTTTAATAATAAATTTATGTATTTACCGTATTATTATTATTACAAACATACCCTATAATGTTAATTATGTATTCAAAATGCAAATTCGATATTCGAACAGATTAGATTCGTTTTTTGAATACAAAACATTAAACATAATTAAACTCTTTAGATAATTATATTTTAATTTATATTTATTTTTATTTATCGTTTTTTATTTCATTTCTTTTTTATTTAAAGGAAAATGAAGGATGTCATGGCGAATGTATACCATTACGAGCAAACAGTGTTTAGAATAGAACCTGAAATAGTTCTCTAGTTTTTCATTAAATCAGTAGAAGTTCACAGAAAAAAAAAACATTAATTACGAATGTCGGCAACGAAACAGTTTATGCATTAAGAATATTCGAGATAAACAATTGAAAAAATAAAAAAATAAAACCAAATGGAGAGAGAAAGAGGGAGATTGAATACCTACCTACATACTTTGACAATTCCAACATATCAACGATTTTATTTTGTGTTTTTTTTTTCGCTTAGGAAATGTTTTTTCTTTTCCTGATTATAAAAAATATTCAAATATTTTTTTCGAATTTATTATTATTCTCACTGAAAATGAAAATTTATTATTCATTAAAATTTGATCTTAGTGATGCACGTTTATTTAAATACATAAATAAAATAAAAAAAATTATTGCAACAATTTCCACATTCACCTAGAAAATTATTATGATGATGGTGATGAAATCGTTTAATTCAGGTGAGTATTTTTTTTTTTTTTGTTATTTTTATTTCTTAATAATTGTTAGTTTCGAATATTTTAATTATAATAAGCGCAAATTTAGTATTAGAAAATTTTTGTTATAGATAGATTGCATGAGTAGTATGAATGCAAACTGTCTTCGCAAAGAAATTTCTTAGTGACCGCGGCATATGTATTCTTTATCTCTTGTGATTTTTGTAGAAATTTCTTTTTTAAATTTAAAATCTGTACTTTTAGCGTGTCAGGAGATTTCTAGTAGTGATCTAATTAAATTTTAATTTATTACGAGGAAATAACTAATGATGTCGTAATTAAAAACTTAAGAAATAGATTCTCATGTTTTGATTTAGAGTGTGCAAAATTCTGTCTTTGAAAAGGCTTAAAGCCAAACGGCTATCAACTATTATGAAAATTGATCTGAAGTGCACATTTTTCCTCGAATGTGTTCGCAAAAATCACAAAAGAAAAAGAGATACTCGTATGTATATATGCCAATGCCTCTTAATAGCTGACCATGTATACACGCTCGAGTAAACTCTTCGAGCACCATTTGACGTGTTGATTCGGAGATATTCGCAGGTATGGTGAAAAGTAGGTTCGAGTCACCTCATATAAAAATTATGCCTCATATCCTAGTATTTTTCGAGCCGAGCCCTAAACAAATAATAAAGTTTTGTGTATCGGAAAGGCGTGTAGATTGAAAAAGGATATAGGACGCAAGAACTGTCGACTTAAAGAGCCCTTTATGGGCACAGATCTTAAGTTCCATCTCTTTTGTTTTAATTGAATTGAATTGAACAGGAGACCAGAGGAATAAACCAGTCCTATCGAGTACTGAAGGTCTATGCACAGAATTTCTGAATTTGTGAAAGAGGATTGTTTCTATCCTTAAGGGGTCTTAACAGGAAAATGATTGATTGTTGATTTTGAAAAGATTCTTAGTTTGACTCCTAAATGGCGTAGAGAATGCAGAAATACGTCTCGAATGAAGTACTATCCTCCGTATTGCTATTTTGCAGCAAATCAACACCAAAAGTAATCACCATACCTCTTCCTCTCCTTCGATAATCCGCAATTCAAGATTCAATCAGTTCGAATATGTACTCCACTTGGCTTTACTATACTCCTGCAATCCTTTTTGATTAAAACGTCTAAATTTATCATTTTTAAGATTATCTTACGGTAAAGATTTGCGCCTCAACAAACAACAACCCACCCTGACTATCGATTCTCTCAGCATGACGTTTTATTATCCGGTCCGCATCAAACTTATGACATGAAGCCATTTCGCGTAGATTTTCAGAGAAAAGATGCAAAATCTCGTCTGTGTCCCGGCGATTAACTCTACTTTATAGTGAAGAAGAAGAAAAAGCCCCGTCTGCAAATATCATTTTATGTATTTAAAGACAACGATTTAATGAAGGATTAAGGCACGCCAAATCCTTCTTGCCTCCTTATGCTCTTAGAATTTCCTTTTTTTTTATGTTTATGCAAGTACCACACTAATCCTACTCATCAGATCTCTCATATATTTCATAATGAAAACATCTTCTTTATCTTCTCGTGTGCTATACAAGTGTTTGTTTGCTTCTATGTTTGGGTATGCTGATCTACATGTATAAACGTACCCATAGCGGAGGATTCTTCCTTTTCTTGTGTTTTGTTTAGATTAGCCTGTTCTGTTGGAATGACTCAAAATACGATACTTAATAGTTAAACTTTTCTGCACAAATTTAACAACTCATTTTGTGAAATTTTCAAATCGGATAAAACCATTTTGTGGTTGAGTTTATTTGGGGGTTGACTTTATTGAAAAGATTTCAAACGCTGCTATTAATAATATTTTTTAAATTTATTGAAAGAAGAATTTAATGTCTCCGTTTTACCAGAAATGATTGAAAAATTCTTGTACTTTCCTTTGCAAAATCTTTGGATGAATTTAGTTCCAAGCCTCCTCAGATTCTAATAAAGGTTAAACCCTATAGTGACTCCATCACGATTAAAGGTCAGAGTCTACCGATTCCCAGAAAATCCTTCAAACCATTTAACTTTTTAATCCATCAAACATTTCCAAATTTTTTCCCAATAAGTAATATGCAAGTATTACTTTCACTCATACTGAAAAGAAAAGCCAGCAATGCCAAAAGCATAGAACATTAAACTTTCGATGACAAAATCAACAATAAAATGATAGCGAGAAGGATTTAAAATCCATCATTGTGAACTGAACTTTAATGTGTCATCATCATCATGAACGTGACTGAAATATTTGATGGATTTTCGTCCAACAATTTCGAAAAATAGCTGAACTTCTGGTTGTCTTCTTCAAATTTCAAGGTTGTCTTAAGAAATATTGCGCAGAGAATTTTAAATATTATAAAATAAAAAATTTATATATATGTTTTTGAGTCATTGAACAATTTAAATCCTGAGTGCGATGCAATGGTATTTAATTGAACCGAATCTACTACTCCTTTTCCAGATGGTAACCGAATTATTACAAATCCTGTTGAGAAAGCTAATATTCAGGCTGCAAGCTTCGCAATAAACTATCGACTTCCACCATCAAATCAGTCTCCCCTAAAATCACCGCATTCTGGTTTTCTCACTGATATTATATTATACATTTTCGAAAACACGTCTCCAAGATAATCTAGGAAAGACGTCTAAAAAGATGTCTCCCGATCTGCCGAAGTTTGAACCGATTCGTTTCCACTCAAAGCCCGATAAATTCTTTTCTTTTTTCTTCCTGATCATTTTTCGACTAGTACAGATATTTCAATACTGGCAATACTTTGATCGAGAGCCAGAGCTTGCGAGTAAAAGCACTGGCTGGAAGCAATTGCGTTAACGCATCTCTCTTTCCTATTGAAGTCAAACTTGCGCTCGGCGCGGCAGAAAATGTTGCTCGTATTGGCCGGCGGTCTTGTATATGCGTTTTTAAAATCGCATCTTTTTCCCTGTGAAAGGCTTTCAACTTTCCTTGGCAAGAAAAAGCGTGGGAAAAAAAAGCTGTCCTAAGCACATGAATGCTGTAAATAGTGGTAGACGAAAAGAATGCTTTCTTTTAAAGAAATTTTTTAATAAATTTTCCATCTATTTGGAAATGAGACTATAACAGCTTCTATAGATTCTCTCTAACATTGTTGAAACGTCCCGGTACTCAGCGTTTACTATCGATATTTTCACGGTAAAAGCAGTGAAGAACTGTCCCACCTCATCCTTTCTCTGTTTGTGGATCACCATATCTTCGCCAAGCCTTAGGCATTGATATGTGAAAAAACTTCTTTCATGAAGTAATTGAAGAGTACCAGGAGAGCGACTTTAATACATGTATTTCCTTTCGTGAAATAACAGATGTTCCCGTGCGGAGCCCGAGTAGTTGTATATTGTAGTTCAGGAATATATAATTAAATTCAAATAAAGTGTAAAATGGTTAGATTTAATTCACATTCACAAGACATTTAGCCTCGAGTTCACGGTTGTCTTTAGCAACTCGGATAGTTATTGTTACGACAATTATTAACGTCTACATCCACCAAGATTAACGCTAGTCGTAAATACGACCAACGTATCTCAGTGAATGATACATGTCTATGCTTCTTCGTGTGGTTGGCAATCACAGTTTTCTATAGTATCAGTCGTATATAAATGTTTGAATAAATAGACTTTTTGAGTTAGTTTGAGCCTCTAAGCCCCCTCTTCACCCCCGTAATTACGACAAAGTTAAGTTAAGTTAACAAATTGCCGTGTTTTTATTGAAATGATCATATCTTCGGAGCTATTTGACACAATAATATAGTTTATAGTTTACTTTAAATTTTAAAACCAATGTGGTAACACATAGTTCAACCATAATCAACTTAGAAGGAGGCCAATGTATGTGATGGAGAAGGTCAGAAAGAAAAATATTTAAAAATTTATATCTCAATTATCTCTTAAATATGCAATTAAAACTTGGAACATATACATAGCTATACTAGCGGTATATGCAAAAAATATAACATTTGGACATGATAGTAGTGGGGAGGAATGGGGAGCATTTCATATATGGAGCACTTTTCAAAATTTCAAACCGTTACATCTCAAAATTCAATGAAGATATTAAGTTCAAATTGTTGCCAGATTGTAGAATTATACAATATTTAATTTTTGTAAAATTTTGAAGCTGGAAGGTGTAAGGGGAGAGAGGTGGTAAACCAAAATTTTGTGTAATTTTCTTAGAGCTCTGATAAAAGATATAAAGTTCAAATTTTGCAGGTGCACATATTCATTTAATATACATAAAGAAAAAATAATATTTTGAATCAAAACTGTTGTTCACGAAATGGAAGCTCTAACCTGCACAAAATGTTACATGTAATTTAAAAAAAAAAATCAAAATCAAGTTCCTGTTAAGACCCGCTATAAGAACATAGGACAGATACAACTCTCTTCCACAAGGCGCAATCCTTAACATCGGCCTTCAGCTGTTGCCAGGACTTGTCTATTCCTCTGGCCTCAACTGCTAGCGTCCATGTGCTACAGGGTCGACGAAACCGACGTCTTCATTAAGTATTATGATCCGGCGATGTTTCGCTCTTTTTGTCTGTCCAGTTATACTCCAAAGTTCGTCGTTGCAGATCACTTCTGGCCAAAATATTCCTAAAATGCGTCGGAGGCGTTGGTTCATGAAAATTTGCAGTTCTTGGTAAGTCGAACGATCACTTTCCACGTAGTATAACCATATATCAACACGGATTTGACGCATGCGTCAAAAACTAGCCACTTCGCGCGAAGGGAGATCTCTCTTAACCTCCAGAAAGGGGAAAGGATGCCGAAGACCTGGCGATCTGGCCTCAACACCAATTCCGGCTCCGTCCATGCTGACAAAAATCTTGCACCTCTTCCACATCTTGTCCATTAAGAACAGTCGGTGTGCTTGTGTTCGAACCCATGTGCATATACTTGATCTTACGCACATTAATTTCCAGTCCCGCTTCTTTGAATTTAGAATGCAAAAAGCGAACATTTGACTCTAAGTCCGAACGGTTATGTGCAAGCAAACACACGCCGTCAGCATAATCAAGGTGACTTAAGATGTTAAATAGTCTCCATTGAAGACCTTTACCTTCCCCACCTTCCAGTGCAGCTTTCAAGATGTCACACCATAAACAGGCTGGTGATAATATGCAACCTTGTCTGACACCCGATCGCACAGGAAAGCTCTGAGACAGATCTCCTCTTTGTAAGACGCGACACCTTGCATTTTCGTAGGATTATTCAATCATATAATAGCCATGACCTTATCTGGAATACCTGTCCTACGCAAAGCATTCCATATGTAACCTCGCTTAATGCTGTCGAAAGCCTTCTCGAGGTCCACAAATATGAGATGTAGTGGCGGACTCATTTCGGCGGACTGCTCCAATATTTTCCGTAAGGTATTTGCATGGTCGGTACAAGACGACCCTTTATGAAATCCAGCCTGATAAACTTTGAGAGTACTCTCCATGATATCACTAATCCTATTGAGAATTATCATAGCCATGATTTTCGAAACGGCAGTAAGTAGACATACCACACCAATTGCCACAATCCCGAAGGTCGCCCTTCTTCGGAATTTTCACAATGACGTCCTCATTTCATTCCATCGAATGCCTTTCTTAATTAAACACCTCAGTAAAGAGTAGGAGGAGTATATCGGCTGTTATTTCCGGGTCCGCTTTGAGTAGTTCGGATGATATTCCGTCTATACCTGGGGCTTTCCTTCCCACCATTGGCCAAATGACGGAAACTACCTCTTCCTTATCGTCCCTAATAGAGGATTATTGCGGTTGGATGTTTGGTAGTTGTTCTGTTTCTGGAATATCTTCCTCTGACAAGATGTTTAAAATATCAGAGAAGTATTCTTTCCAACGCCGCAACCGGTGTTCACTCATATTAAGAAGAGTTCCGTTTACATCTCTTACCAAGTGGTTGGCGGTGAAATTCCTTTTCGTCAACTGTTTCATGATTTTGAATAGTGAACTCATAGCCCCAAGTTAATCCGCAGATTCTGCCTTATTGGCCAGATCTTAAATGGCCCTGCTCTTGTCGCGTCCATCGGCCTTTTTAAGCTGTATATGAGCATCGCGGTAGTTCTGCCTCAAGTCGGGTGTTCTTTGGTTGACATCGGGTTGAGAGATGATTGTCAATATGGCTTTTTTCTGATCGCCAACCTTGTCCCATATGTCTTGCGACATCCAGGGTTTCGCACCGCTTTGCATATATCCCAGAGATTCTTCAGTATTAGTTAGAAAAGTGTTTTTGGTTGTCTCCCAATTGGCATTCAGTGTGCGCATTTCATATCTGCCCAATGTGGATGGTTTTTCGCGTAGAATGGTGGTGTTCTCGCGCTTTTTACTAGGGTTTCTAAGTCTATCCACATTAAGCTTGCGCTTCATTTGAAGAATTTGTGGTCGTCGGATAGCTGCTGTGCACAATCTCAAGCAGGCAACCATCAAGTGGTGATCGCTCCCCACGTCCTCCACGCTTCGCTCGCAAATCGAGGAGACATCTTCTCCATCTGGTTCTGAGTAACACCATCAGGGGAAACCTAAGATATTTTATGATAACTCTTGCATGGAAAACGGGTCCCTCCGATGGCCATTTGTCGAGCACTACAACACTCCAAAAAAAATACGCCGTTTTCGTGTCTCTTAATCCAAGGATGCGTCGACTCAAGGGTCGCCATGCTTCCCCATGACGTGTTCCGGTCCAGTGTTGTCAAAGCCAACCTGGGCATTCATTGAATTGTGACGTTTCTGACACTAGTCCTGAGCCTGACGACGAGAATCCTAACCGATAATCAAAAAAAAAAGAATAAAATTTTTTATTGAAATTTTAAGCTAAAAACTTCAAAGCTAGGAGTATTCATTTAAGAGATATACTTTAAAGTTTAAGATATTAACTGGTCGAATAGTTTCAAAACTTCTACCCCTTCTTTTACAAACATTTTTTTCGACAATTTTTAAGAAATCAATTATAGCCAAACCATTAAAACCTATTAACTTGGAACTTTGTATAAATATTTTTTCAAATAATTAAAACAAAACTTCATCAATAGTTTTGAAATCCCCCTTGCACTTCTACCCCCTCCCATGATTTCAACAAATTTTAATAACTCAACTTGAAATTTTGTTGGAACACCTTCCAAGAGAAACACAATTAAACTTCACCAAAAATTTTACGTTTCCCTCAACTTCTCTACTCGGTCCCATGCAAATGTATGGTTTCAAGAACTAAAATGCATCGAATTGCAAATTTACTTCACCCATGAAACAAATATTATGTACAGAGAATTTTTTATTTAATTACCACTATCTTCCCACCCCTTCTATTTAACCAACTCCATCACCCACCCTCCTCATACACACCTAAAACTTGCATGAACAGACGATTGAAATATTGTTTGTATTTTTTTTGAGCAATTCATCGTAATCGATGTTAAGTGATAAATAATTGACAACAGCTCTGCCCTAGAGATACTCGATACACACTAACACTCCTGTCCTAATAGAGTTTGGACAATGCATGTACAGCGATCGCGCGGGAAATTTCGCCCGAAATTTTAATTTTCTCAATTCTTTTTCTTTTATGAAGTAAACACAGTCAAAATGAATTGTTATTTATGAAAGTCATATTTATTTTCGGTTTTATTGAGTATTCTATTCAAAAGCTTGTAGTTTAACGCAAGTTTTCGCTCGTGTCCGTAGATTTGAAATCGGTCAAACTCAAGTTTGGCCGATTTTCGTATTTCTTATGTTGGCTTCTTGTGCTTCTAAACGCACTCTTAACTGTTGGTATTATAGCATTGTCCAAACTCTATTAGGACAGAAGTTTTAGTGTGTATCGAGTATCTCTACTCTGCCCTAGAACCTCCACTCACTTAGTCTTCCCTATCCACCTAACATGCATATTGACTTTCCACGCATTCTCAACTTGTCCCAAGAATAATAAAGTTATGCCTGGCTATAAATATTATGCAATTGACATCTCTCAAATTTCAAACATGTAATATTCATATTTTTCAAGAAAATCGATTTTTTGTAAATTTGTAAAGCAAATTTAATTAAAATTTGGCAGGGAGGACCTTAATTTTTCGCCAAAAACGGCGTGTATAAAATTTCTTGCTCAATGCGCTCTCAAGCTGGAGAGTGCACGTACAGATGGACGGATATTCGGTTTTGAGATTTTTAGTGATAAATTTAACTTCTGCGTCATTCATTTTTATCCAACCTTTATTCCTTAGCATTACAAACGTCAGAGCAAACTTATAACGCTCAGATTGCATCTAGAGCATAAAAATATAATTACTAATGCCCTTTCTTGGCTTAATTCAACTCCAATAAATTAACGTGACACAAAACACAAAATTAATACTTCGCATAACTTTTTACACCATTCTTTTCTTTAAGTTTTTCAATTTTTTTTCTCCACATTCTGAAAATTGTTCAGCACAAATTTGCATTACCGCAATCTAAAACTATTCGAGAAAATTCACACACGAAAACCCACAGCTCTCTCAAGTCCAATACAACCCTGCAAATATCTTGTTCGAGGCGAATAATTGGAAAACTTTACATGAACATTTGTCAAGTTGGTGCCCATCAATATTAAATTTCTAAATTTCACTCGAAACAAGAAGAAAACTTGTAATGGTCAGGGTCGGCGAAGTCGAGGGTACGTTTCTGTGTTTGCATGCACATGCAATCCATAAAAGCACAAGCACGAGATAAAATGCAACAAGTATTAGCAAAGTTTTTAAAAAAGTGTTAACATGAAAGGACGTAATTTCTGCATTTTAATGTGTCGTTGTAAACACTGTGTGTGTAAAGCAAATAACCCTGCTCCGCCATAGTTCCTTCCTTCATCCTCGCCAATACTTGAGCTCTAAGAACTAAGTGGTTACTGTTTCTCGAAATGCTGAAAGGTGATAATTTATACTGAGTAATATTTCGCAGGACTATAAGGAATTCATCGATGCTGAAGGATTAATGCCGCTTCCGACTTCGGACTTCCATAAGCCGGTCTGCATGGAAATGCGATCGCTCAAGAACGCCCCTAACAATTACTTTCTGGGACTGATGCCGGCACCGGCACCCACGTCTTCATTATCATACGGACCAAGCACAATCACACTGCCACTTGAAGCTCCCTTGCGTTGCGCAGCAATCAACAGCAGCAGCAGCAATAACAACAACAATTTCAATAATAACAACCATGCAGGAAATTGTGGTGGCGGTGGCAACTACAATAACAACGGCGATCTGGCCAGTGTTGATAGTTCGGATACGTATGCCAGTTGTCAAACGCACCCCTTCCTATCGCAAGGCGATCTTACAGAGGACGTAGCTGACGAAGCATGTGCTCTCGATATCGACATGAACAACTTGTACATAAATCCAATGCAGAAGGACGCACCGATCGTAACAATGCAGAGCATTATTCCATCAACCTCATCGGCGGCAATGATTCGATCGCAAGTGAAGAAGAGTGCATCGGGTGATACGGCCTTGCGTAGCTTGGGTGCCAGTCCGATGGACGAATGCTTCGAAAATTTCGATGTACCTGAGCGTGGCAGCCGAGTCAGTTTGAACGAGACGCCCGTCCCGAAGCACCGCAAGACGAGATTCCAGCAAAGTTCAAAGCTTCGGGCGCGATTCGAAGATTCAAAAACTTCTCAAGAGAGCTTAGGCGACGGTAAAAAACGACGATCGTCCTTTATGCCGGCCAGAAGCTTAGCGTCAGCAACTAAACTGATCAATCAGCACTTATTCGGGATACAAAGTCTGGGATCAAAAGGTAAATTGGTATTTTATTTGTAGTATAACGTGATGGAAAACTTTTATTGCTCGTTGCAGCCAAACTCGAAAGTAAACGCTCGTCTTCGATTGACTCGATCGATGCATCACCGAACCTCGAGCATCATCGACGTTCGAAATCGATCCTGAAAAATAAATCGGATGCTGCCAAGATCCTAGCCGATCCGGAAAGCGAAAGACTTTTAGCCGACAATATGTCGGGTTCGGGAATATCGGACAACGGAACTGTGATGGTAAGTTTGAGTACGAGTTAGTAAATTGTTTTAATCGCTTGCCAGCAATGTGTTGGTGTTCCTATCCCAAGAAATACCTAATAGATCCCTAGTTAGTATATTCCCAGTTAGCTCATCCCTAGCTAGCTCATCCCTAGTTAGCTCATCCCTAGTTAGTTCGTCCCTAGTTAGTTAATCCAATACTTTTTAACATTTTTAATAACATTACATAATTCGCTTCACACTAATCATAATGCGTTTTGACGTCATTCAGCTTTCACCACATTTCCCATTTAATCACCAATAAAAAGCCTCCATCGCATTCTCTTTCCAGGGCGATACGGGGAGCGATTATTCACCAAACAAATTACCTCATAATCTTGTAGCTAAATCGATATCGCCGCCGCCATTACGACATCGAACTCTGATTCAGCAACGGTCTGGTCCGGCTACGTTACAATCAAAGCCTACGAAATTCCAAATACCCCGTTTCCCTGAGGAACAGATGGCGCGACAAGGTAAGCCACCAATGTCCAGATCACTGGGCTGTAATAATGTCGAACAGTTAACTAGAGATGGTCGTATGGAATCCGTCACCAGAGAAAGCAGTTTGGGTAAGCCGATTAACGTCATCATAATCATCATTAATAACTACGCACGTCACTTTCATCAAATCACTGCTATTCTTCTTCTTTCGTCATTTTTAATATAATCGCCATTTTTTAAAACCCCATCATTAATACGCCATCTTGGATTCACCATGTTGAATTTACAACGATCCAAATTGTTTGCTTAAGCTGAAAATTTTACATTTACATATTTCATCGCAATATTTCAACTAGAATATCGCTAAAGATTTTTTAGTATTTTTCTACACAGAGTAAATCGTTATTTTTGAAGATTTAGTTACAGAATAGTTAAAGCCAACGCTTGAGTCCTTAACTTAACTAAATCGTAGCGACGTAAGAATGTCACTAAAAACTTACGAGCTATTTTAGGCCTTAGTCATCATCTTTAAATCTAATATAAAGTTAATCATTAATTATATCGTTTGTAATTGGATCGTTTTGATCCGTATCTTCTGCAAGATACTGATTGGGATTTGTTTTTATTTTGTAATAAATTTAGAATCGGAAACTGCATTCATATCAAGCGGACGGGATCGGGAAGATGGCGGAGGTTCTAGCGATGAAAATAGATCACTTCTACACCGAGGAAGTTCATACGAGAAATCTGAATCAGGAACAACTTCGTAGCACTAACACAGGTAATTGAAATTTCGCTAAGTACATATTGCTTTACAAATTCAATAATGTAAGCATTTTAGCCCATTTATTCGTGTCGATCATGATTTTGAAGTATTTTTTTTATATACATATATGTATATAATTTGGGGAACACGTGAGAGCACTGCGACTTTCTGGGCCTATTGTGCGTTTATTACCCCTTTACCCTACCATAACTCAATAGCTTTGGCTAATCTAAGCATCTGTAAGGGAGCCATGTTGGCTAGTTCCTCGGTAGAAAGGAAACATTTTCCGAGAAAATTGTATCTTTTCCTAGCTACTACTTAACAGTGACATAGGTTGTGTACTGTCATTTCTGAGTCTCCGAGACAGAGGCGGCAGATGTCGGTTTCAGCAAGGCCCATATTTTTGAGGTGGTGGTTTACTCCACTATGCCCCGTCAATAGGCCGATTAGAGTACTAATGCCATGGCATGACATGACATTGCACCTGTGATACTAAGACACTCTAGTCTTTGATTTTTTTGTAATATAAGCTCTGCTTTTTGTTGTAACATTGTAGTCCACCAGACTGTTGATCCGTATGTGACTATTGGGAGGATGATTGTTCTGTAGCACCAGTAGATCATCTAAGGTTGTAAACTCTATCTTCTACCAAATAGGCTTTTGCAGGCCCAAAACGCCTTTAATGCTTTGGCGTGAGTCAATTCTATATGTTTGTTTCAGTTGAGTTTTTTATCAAGTATCACATCTTAATATTTGGCCTTATTTGAAACGGGTATTGACGTTCCATTTATAGAAGGAGGTGTTATGGAAGTTTTCTTTTTATTAGTAAATGGTACTATCTCAGTCTTACTCGGGTTGATGTCCAAGCTCTTAGCCTGACACCAGTTCATTATCACTTCCAAGGCAGATTACAGCCTTTCTGACAAAGTTACATCATATTTGCCTCTAATGATAATAACAAGGTCATCGGCATATCCTATTACCTCGTAGCCTTGTTCTATTAGACGGTCTAGGAGTTCAACTACTACGATTGACCAAAGAAGTAGAGATAACACTCGTCTCTGGGGACAGACCCTATAGGTCTGTGCAGTCTATGTGCTATCACCTAGATCCGCGGTTGTCAATCGGCTCCTTAGCATGGCATGTATCCATTTTATCGTGGCCGGCTCAAGTCCTTTTTTCCTAGCTTTCGCTATTATGGCGTCATGTGGAGTGTTGTCGAAAGCTCCTTCAATATGTAGGAATGCGCAATGGGAAATTTCTCTATAGTCTTTAGCCGTTTCTCTTTGTCTAACTAGACCGGGAAGGGCTGACTCTGTTGATTTACATTTCTGGTAGGCATGTTGATTCTTATTAAAACATACTTTGCTAGCTCCTGTTCTTATGTGAAGGTCCACCAATTTCTCCATCGTCCTGACGAAGAAGGAGGGGAGACTTATAGGATAATATAACTTGGGCTGAGCAATGGGACGACGCCCTGCCTTTGGTACAAATACCACCCTATGCTTTCCTCCAAATAATTGTAATAATAAATATATCCACATGTAAAACTTGCTTTAAGATCTTTATTAATGTTGGCATTAAGATCTCCAACCCTTTCTGCAGTAAGGCAGGAAAGGTTTTATCTACTTCGGCTGATTTGTAGGTCTTGAAGGTATTGATCGCCCATCTTATCTTTTCCGGAGTGAAGATTTTACCAGCAATACTTTTGCTGAATGGAGTTTGACGATACATCCTTTCCTCTTCTTCTGACTCTTCATTATTGTTAATTAGTTTGCAGACTGGGAAGTGTGTTGCTAGTAACACTTGAAGTGTTTCCATGCTGCTTTTTGTTAAGGACCATCTGATCTCTCTAAAAGTCCGATATCAGCTGGGGTGTCTCTTGCTAACACCTTTTGGAGTCTCGAGACCATCTCCCAACGGTCTCTTCACAAAATCTTGTCCATGACTCTCTCTTTGACTTCTTTAGAAGTTTATTGTATTCAGTAAGAGAGTTTTTGTATTCTTCCCAGTTACCAAAGGCTTTTGCTCTATTGAACAATTTCCTAGTTTCTTTGCGATTGGCCGCTAGTTTCGCGTTCCATCAAGATGCTTGTTTTGCCCTTTTTTTTGTGTTGAACGGTACAGCTTTCTTCGTAGGCATACACTGGTGGTCAAAATAATAAATACACCCCTAAGTTTCTTGTAAATCATCTATTTTTTCAGCTGGCAATGATTTTCAAGTGACGTAATCAACTGCAATGAACCATTAGATTGGGAAGCCATTGTTTTAAGTAGCAAGCCTGTTCATATTGTTATAAATCTGACAACCTTGACGTCCCCAGCAATATCGAGAGAAGTCCATCAACATTTCAAAACACTATCAACATGTTTCCAGACACTTCTACCGAGCTCCACAATGTAGGCAATCATTCTAGACACACACACACAACGACACCTGTCTGGGAGACTTAGTATAAATACCCGCCAACTTTCAGACAACCAGTCAGTCATTTTGGTGACACCTATCGGTGGAAGAACGCGAATCGGTACAAGTGATAGATTGACAGTGTTCCTGAGTTGTACGAATTAAGTTTTAGAGCGAATTTAGTGAAGTGATCGGGAAATTGTGTATAAAGTGCGATTAAATAAAATTATTCATTATTTTTAAACGAATTGTGTTTTCCTTTGGAATCTGGCGAACCCCTAGCTCGCAACAATATGTTTTATGCGGATATGTCAATTTGAATTTGATAGTCAAAGGACCACTTTCACATTGGACAAAATAATAAATACAGTGTTTTAAATAAGTACTTTCGGGCTAATTTTCCAAATTTATTTTCTTTCGAGTAAGTTAAGTGAACAAGTTGAAATTATCTGATTTTGTAACAATTCTTTAGTTCAAATATGGGCCAAAATAAGCACTGTTCCGCAGAAAAGAGGATCGAAATGCAACGCCTAAGGGACGACGGCTACTCTCTTCGACAGACAAATTTCTCACTGCTCTTTGGTTATGGTCCAAAATGCCATGAAGGAGAAGAATGATAAAGAAAATCGCGCTCGACCACGGAAAACCACTCCTTCATTGGATCGAAAAATTGTGCGCGTCTCTGAAAGGAACCCTTTTGCGTCTTCGGTCATGATTTTGCTGAAAACAAATGCTTAAGTCAGTGCTAGAACAATTCGTAGAAGATTATTGGACGCAGACTTACCAGCCCGATCACCAAGAAAAGTGCCTCTCTTAAGTAAAAAAAAACATACGGAACCGACTAAATTTTGCAAGGGCCCATATAAATTGGAGCGGAGAAGAAGGTACGAGAAAATGGCGAAATATTCTTTGGAGTGACGAGTACAAGTTCAACATCTTCGGATCGGACGGAAATGAATATGTTAGGCGTCCTCCCAACAAACCATTTGATCCACAATATACCAAAAAGACCGTTGAGCATGGGGGAGGTAGTATAATGGTGTGGGCAGCATTTTCTTGGTATGGTGTAGGTTGATTGACGGAATTATGACCAAAGAAAGTTATTTGGAGATACTAAAGGACATAATGCTGCCATTTGCAGAGGAAGACATGCCACTTCGATGGACATTTCAACACGATAATGATCCGAAGCACACTGCAAAAATAGTGAAGGAGTGGTTGCGGCGCAAAAAAATGTCGGTTCTCGATTGGCCAGCGCAGTCACCGGACTGTAATCCTATTGAGAACTTGTGGAAGCAAGTCAAGGATAAGGTTTATGTACATAAACCCAGAAATAAGTTCGAATTGTGAACTGCAGTAAAAAGAGAGTGGCACCTGATTTCAAAAGTTGTGAACGTTTAGTGGATTCGATGCCGGCTCGTTGCAAAGAAATTCTCAAAAATAAGGGTTACGCAATAAATTATTAAGTTGAAATTATAAAAAAAATAAAACTGAAAACTTCTCTTGAAAAGAATTAAATTTTTCAATACAATTTCTCATACTGTATTTATTATTTTGTCCACTCTATAATTAGGATAATAAATCCAAATCGGAATATATTAAAAACCCTTAACAGGCAAGACTTTTTTTTCCTGCTAATATGTTCTACACATCTCAACGTATCGTTTCAATAGACTGGCTTAACTTACAAGGTATTGAAAGCTGAAAAAATTCAGCCAGGCAGGGGCTTGTTATGGTTAGGTCAAGTACTTCCTGCCTGGCTGAATTTATGAAGTTAGTTATGGTAGTAAGGTACTCTAAAAGTGACACCTCTCTTTTGTTAATATTACTACTTCCCCATATTGTGTGGTGTGCGTTAGCGTCGTAGCCCAGAATGACTGGTATGCTGTGGATCTTACTATATGCCACTAGCTTCTTGACGCATTGAGGTGGAGCATCTATCTCCTCACCAGAAAAGCATGCTGAGGCGAATATCGCCTCTTGGACCCCTCCTGCTGTTGGAATTTTCATTAGGACCGCTACTAAATCAGTTCTAATAAAAATAGGAATATTTAGATATTTAATTTCAGATGACACAAAAAGTGCAGCTCTTGGCCAGTCGCTTCTTTTATCAAAAATTAAATTACCTATTTTTTGAGAAATTCTTGTAGGAGGGCAACATGGAATTCCTCTTTGCAATGCAAATCTCCACGTCAGTACGTCCATGACCGCTGCTGCACGATGGAGATTCGCCTAAATAACTTTTAAGTTATTCAGGCTTCACGTTGCCTACTGGTACAATCTTAAGCCCTACGTGGGGCGCCACTGTAATGAAATAAAAAAACTCCGTTGCGCCAATAGGTAATAGTCTTCCTAAGAACATCACAGCCTGATAAGGACGTCGGGGATGGGAGGGCCTGCTGCACAGGGTTTTCTCGTAATAAGTTTTTCAATGTAGGCTTAAGAATGTACCACTAGGCAACCAGAAACCCTATCGTTCTCCCTTTTTTTCTCCCTTTCGTTACAGCTATTCAAGGCTAGTGTCTTCACCGCCAAAAATAAAATTTTTTTCTTGGCTTTCTGTCGGAATTTCATGGATATTCAAGGGTGAAAGCTGTGATGAGAGAGTTGCGTCGGATGGAAATGTACCAAATGCCACGTAGCAACATATATGTATGTATGTGCAAAAATTTTGTTGTAATGACTATCTTTTTGGCGATTCAAAGAGATTAACCTTTGAGTGCAACAAATCATGCATCAAATCCTTATTGTTGCACATGTCACAACATAGCTTGAAGACATAAAATGGGCTCTCGGTAAGAAGTTTTTTTTAAGAGCGCACTATCAATAAATTGATCCGAGCGGCAAATTAACTTAAACCGTCGGTTCTGTCGCAAGCACGTTTGAAGTTAACAAATATCTGGTGCACATCATTTTTATATTGCCAGCACTTCCATGGTCAAGTGGAATATTACTAAGGAAGTTAATTTATTCTCTTCAATGCGACATTGTTACCCAAGCTTAACATAGTTCATTCCAAATTTCAAACCAACCAGCTGTGAGGTTTGCTAGATCCTAGAAAACATGCATACGAGTACGTGCAACAATTTTCTAATACATTTATTACCGAACTACTTTCTTACCTGCTTTTAACGACTTCTTGTATTGGATTTTATTTGGCTCTCCAGCACTTTATAATCGTCTTCCATTATTTTAACACAATAACATTTTCTATGCTCTATTAATTTTCCGAATTCCTGACGATTTGATTTAATATATATGCGCGCGACAAATTCAGTACGAATATCGTTAGAAACGGAATTCTACGAGTTTGTTTAAATGCCACGAAATCAAAGGACGCTTTTCGAAAGCTCTTTCCTTTTCGAAGCAGTTGCAACAAAATAAATGACCACCGCAAGCACCTTCATTTTGTTAAAATTTGCATAACAATGTTACAAGCGTCGATAAAAGACGCCATTTGTTACGAATGAACTACAATTCGTTCCTCTATAAATAAAATGCTTTATGCAGAATTAGTACGAGGTTGTGTCTTGCACTAAAAACCTGGTGGGTATTATTTATAACTATCTTCGTAGATATGGAAAATACTTTACGCATAGTGGCGGACAAGTTATTCATCCTTGTCGAGAATATTCCTTCTAGCGAAGGAACGAACAGTCACTCTTATAAATAATCCTGCTTCCGAAAGGTAATTCACAAAAAGAAAGCCCTATCGTCTTTAGCTTGGAAACATGCAAATGTCGAGCGCAATTAAGTTTAAACACCTTGCACACATACGAGAGTTGTGTAATAGTCGTTTATCTGGATAGTTTAGTAGTGCACCTAGCGTTACCTTTGAAATATTTTGCAAAATTAGGGTAATGCCTTTTTAGAGCAAGTGTTGCATAAGATCGAAGTTTAAGCAAGGGAAGTACCGTCTAGAATTCCATTCAAAATCTTATTTATTAGCATTTAAGCAGAATTTCAATTATGGAAATAATTAATAATACGGTATTTTCTTCTACAATTACTTATAGTCCTAGAACTAAAAATAACAACGGAAAAGCGACAAGGGTATAAAGTACATATAATAATATATAGTAAACTGTGTAACTTAGACAAAGGACGAAAAATTAATTTGCAAATCCGGAGCCAAACGGGTCCTGTGTAGTAGGACAAAAAATGATTCGAAGATGCCAACACAATCTTGGTGTCATTTGAAAGCCCTTAAGGAGCCCTTTACGTAAATCTATCTATCAGCTGCACACTGTTTTGTAATAATTTTACACGATATTTTATTAAATTTATAAAATCAATTTACAATTTTTGTGTCGAAGGGAAGAAATCATCAGGAAACAAGTTATATTTTCGTAAAGTGCTCATCAAGACTTTTCGAATGACACCAAGTTTGTGTATCTACCTTCAAATTATTTTTTTGTCCCACTACGCAAGATCCGTTTGGCACCGGTTTTGAAAACAAGTAAATACAATATTGGATGCATTCAGGCTGCGAATCGCGAGCGACAGTCTTTGCAGAGGTTGCGAGGAAGCAGACGAATTTATCAAACATTATTTTTGCCACTGTCCGCAAATCTCCAACAGTCGCCTCCTTTCTTAAGTCTTTAGATTCTTCTCAGAACTAGGCGAGCTCAAACAGTCGAACCCGCTTTGGTTCGCAAACCGTACCAAGTGACCAGCATAAGAGGAGTAAAATCCATCTCACAATCAAATGGGAAGGACCCAACTACTCGTAGGTTGCCCCAGTGCAATGTGGTTCTTCGAAATCACCCTCCTATTACTTAAACCTAAATACAATATTACTATCAAATTTAACAGATGTGTCTTCAAAAGTAGCCGTTACCAACTGTTAAAGATCGACCAAGCAGGATAGTTACTGGTCTAAAAAGCTTCGGCGATTCCAGAAATTTGTCTTTGCAGCTTGGCAATTCCACGAACCAGGCTGATCGATCAGTATCGCCGTCAGTTATGCATGAACTTGAACTGAAGTGGGTGGTAACCCACGAAGACCGGACGAAAGATGCTACGGAAAAACTTTCGAGGACACCAAATTATGTCGTATCAGTGGTATACAATAGGTATACGGGCATGTAGACCCACCGAGTAAAAGGCTGTGAAATAGTTGGCTTGAAATCAATGAGAGATGTGCCGATGGAATGCTGATGGAAGAGATACGAGAATGATGACCCGAAGAAATCGCGGAACTGCTGTTGATGAGAGTACTGAACCAAAGGAAGCGATCCGTAGAGGTCCGGTATAGCCGGGACGGCTTAAAAGTAAACTAAGGGAAACAAATCTGAGGCGTTGTTGTTTGGGGAAAAAGGTAGGCCAAGGCAAGCATAATACATCATAGACTGTGCTCCACAGTATTTCCTGTGACTGAAAAAGTAACGAACTTAAGAAGGGAAATCGGATGCTTGCAGATGACTTTGTAGGATATGGTAGACATGCAGAAGAGATTAATGTCCTACACAGTAGCTCGAGATGCACATGTCGAAATAGTGCATTGAAGGGATCGACATAGGGAGCGAAAATAGTGGAATGATTGAACATCTGATGATCGTACGGAGGTGTGGTGATGAGCTCATGTGGCGTAGCTTGGATAAATCGGCAAATCCAAAGCCATAGTGGTGACGGCTATGTCCACACCATGGGCAGCAAAACTTCGAACTTGTTCCTCGTTTTCCGTCGTAGATTTGTGCTCACGACCGGGCGCCTTGACCTACAGACAAGCAGATTTATTAGACAGATCTCGCATGTCGAACTGCAAATAGGTATAAACTGTTATGTTAGTGATCGTCGTCACCAATACAATCCGTGTTGTTAAAGGCAACCGTGGGGTTAAACCTTCGTAGGAGAAACTTTCAGCCCATCCACTCACGTTAATATCACAAAGGGATCTGTTAAAGATCTATTGGAAAATATTGAAGGCGCTCTAGTATGGAGCCTAGCCGAATCTTTTGTTATAACTTCACTTTTTATTTTGCCTTTGAGTTCAAACTTTACGCAATTTTCTTTTTCACATTTCATCCATATTAAGATAAATGGTTTTCACAATTCGCCATATCGAATTAATCAAACTCACAGTTGGTAGAATAGACGGATGCTTCGATCCTTATTTTTCTGAACATCAAAATTTCCTTTTGGGATCTGTCCATTATGACCCGTTCACAAAACTCCATCGTTTGGTTGTTGGAAAAATATATTTTTCAAAATCCCATTTGTTGGTTGGTGTTAGTTCCTAGATTTTTTATGTTGGATGGTCAACTTCTTCAACCTATTGTTTCGAACTTCTTTTGAAATCGCGAAAACGAAGTGCTGGTGCGATAAAATATTGCTATCTCGCAATAGAAATCAATTATTATTCGCCGAAAGACCTAATTAAATTGTTAGTGAAATGTGAATTGTTACCTGGACGTTTTCCCAGTTTTCAGAACATCAAGTATTTCGGAGCTAGCACTTCACAACTCATTTCATTTTTTCTGAATTTGGGACAACTTTCGACTGCATCAAACGAGATTACATATCGTCGGTACAGCAAGGGAATCTCCTACGAATTTCTTCCCAATTAAATTAGCGCAGCCTCCAACATGGGAATGGCTCGTGACCCTAGAATCGAAAACGTGGGTTACGAGGTATTTAAATTGCACCGACGATATGAAATGATCATGACTATGATTAAAGAATCCTACGAAGATGCAAGATGTCGAGTCTTCATAAAATAGAGCTTTGTCAGACAATGCTGAATATTAAAATCGTTAACTCAACTGGCTCTACCTCTACATTTCTTATTTTTGGTGACTTCAACCTTCCCAACTAACAGTGGAATGTAGTCTGAACTCGCCCCGCACTATCTTTGACTGCTGATCACTTTATGAACCAGTGTTCACTAGCTCAACAAAATAAAACCACTAATCATCGTCGGAAGACTCTTGACTTGATTTTATCCAATATCAATGTTTCTTGGATTAGTGTTGCCACCTTTATTAGATTAGTGCCACCCGACCGTTGTCAGCTTCCTATTCAGATCACCTTCCTTCTCTTATTCGTAAGGTCAAGAAACACAATTTCTACAAGGGATAATGTTAATTGGGTTGAACTCTTTAATAACAAAAGCTCTGATGAATCTTTTACGCAACTATGTTTCATTCTTGATGACATAATTCATCGGAATATCCCCTTTCGAGCCACTTCTAATCATGAATACCCTGAATGGTTTAACCACTCGGTTATTAGCGCTCTTCATAAGAAAATAAACGTTCTTTCCTCTTATTTGACTACCATAGCTTTTACTTTCAGCGTAGGCAGGTTAAATTGGAAATCAGGAAGGCTTTCTCCCAATACATTTCTCAACTAGAGGCGGCACGTAATCAGACCAAACCGTTTTAGTCCCATGTTAGAAAGAATTGTTTCTTCTAAACATAAGCTTGGAGATACTACTACTACCTCTCGGCAAGAAATATGTGAACTTCTTACCCAATACTTCTCCTCTGCGTTTAGCCACTCCTAAAAAGGCCTTATAACATTTGTATGTGTAGCCTAGCTGTTAGCGTGTTGGTCTACAATGCGAAGGTCGTGAGTTCAAATCCCGGTCGATCATTAATTCCAGCACACTGCCTGCTTGGGTATACCTTAGTCACCACAGTCTACGAAAATGAAAAATTCGTAGATAGAGGGTTGAGCGAAGGTCTAACAACCCTTCCACAATAAATAATGAAAAAATGTTAAGGAACCTGAATGTCAGGAGACCAAGGCCCGATTTGGGCTGTAGTGCCATTGTAGAAATAGTCAGTGAAATTATCAGTAGCGAGAGTGATATTATCTCCATTATAAACTCTCTAGATCTAAAGACCAGAGGCGGGCCTGATAGAATCCCGAATATTTATGCGCTTTCACGATGGCCATGCCAGCCGAATTGCAAGTATTGCCACCGTCTAGAGTAAAATAAGGCGGAGAGAGTTTTCGACTTGTGACAGCAAACGCAATGGACGGATGGAATCAGCAAGACTTGGAAACGCCCTGCAAAATTATCCAGATATTGCACCGATGGTTAGCTGGAAAACCATAGCGTAGCGACCTTACTAGAAAGACATCTCCGAGCGCAGCGAGATTCTAAGAAGTTACAGGGCACAGTGGAATTCTCTTCGCATGGAAGACGGGTTATTGAAGCGCAAATGGAAATTTTTAGGCGGAACATCGCCGACCATCGTTCCACGCGCTAAGGTTGAGAACATTCTGAAAGAGTATCACTAAGGAACCTCTGGAGGACAGTGTCAATAAAACATTGGCCAAGATCAGGGAAAAATTCTAATGGATTCACCTGCGCGATGATGTAAGACTGGTGCCGTAAATGCACTACCGGTGCATCAAGTAAAGGCCCTTAGCAAAGATCAGGAAGCGAAATGCAAACTTCATTAAAAAGAAAGACTTGCAATTGATATCGCTGGAACTTTTTCGGAGTCAGAAAAAGGTAACAGCTACATCTTGGTGGTCATTGGTTATTTCAAAGAAGCATATTCCATCCCATATCAGGAAGACACTACCGCTGTCGAACAAATTGTATTGAATTGGGTGAGGATATTCGGGGTTCCACGCGAATTATACTCTGATCAAGGCCGTAACTTGGGATCGGAAACATTCCAGAAAATGTGCAAGCTTCTTGGAATAAAGAAAACCAAGGCGACCTCATTGCATCTACAATCTGATGGAATGGTGGAATGGTTGAACGGTTAAAAAAAACACTCAACTCGGGTTTATCCAAACTCGTGAGCGAACGAAAACAATTCTGGGATCAGCATATTTCGCTCCCCAGTGCACGCGACGACAGGAGAATCACCATCTCGAGCTGTCTTTGGGAGAAACATTCGGATCCCTGCAGATCTTATGTTTGGAACATCGCCAGATCAGCCAGCGCTTTCAATGGATTACATTTTCGACTTGCGACATCGACAACAAACGATCCACAACCTGGTCAGAAATAAAACTCATCTATCGCATGAAAAACCCGGTACGATGTACGAGCCAACTTTTCAGGTTTCCAGGAGGTCGTCTTGATATGGCTGCATAATCCTCGACGCCAGAAGGGAAGGCCACTGAATCTTCAGCATAATTGGAAAGGCCCGGATCAAATCATCACCGGAATGAATGACATAGTGTACCGCATTCAACTACACCAAGAACCATGCACAAAAATGAAGGTAGTGCATCTGGGCAGAATGGCGTAATACCATGACCACACTAACGACAGTTACGATTCTGTATGGGATGAACAGGAGTTATGGAGGGGTAATGTTGCATGTTAACCCTAGTCAAATATCTACTGTCTTCCACTGTACTCTCTACTTGCTTAAGTTAAAAAAAATTAATGCACGCGTACGAACACCACAAAGAATGCTGCGTGACTGGATCAGAATGTCAAATATATGCGCGATCACCCATAAAGAACATCTCAACTGCATTCATCTCATCGTACTCGAAAATAAACACGTGCACGACCTTGAGTGTTCCATTAACTAGCAAACTACACGAGACCTGACCGACAGGAAAAAGAACCGTACAAAAACTAAATAGTTCTGAATATCGATTGGAATGTTCAACAACAACAACAAAAGGGAAAAGACTCGGAAACGACCAGTGACGCACAGCAGCAATCGGGTGGATTCGGGTAATGACGAAGTGCTTGGCCAAAAACAACAGAGGCAACGAAAAGAAGCAGCCGACTGCGATCGGGAAAATTCGGGTGATGATTAAATGCTTTATGGAAAACAACAACAGCAACAAGTAGCAAACTCTGGAGTACAATTGGACAATTTAGGCCATGCCAATGGAGATTCAAAAGCGCAAGTGGCAGTTGATCGGTCATGCTTTGAGAAAACATGGAAACAAGCTTTTGAAAAGCAGCCAATAGGAATAAACAGTTCCTAGCAACTACTAAACTCTTATGTCCTTATTGGGGATTTTAATAGGAAATTTATTGACCATTTAATGGATGAGGCTTAGAAAATTCTATTGCGAACGAGGCATTGAACATTTTATTTTGTCTGGGCAATATTGTCATTAAGTAATATTTGGTATTTAACAGCCATGCCACGTAATATAAAAATTTTAAACTCTTCATGATCTGATTCACAATCAATGATTAATTCCTTTTTTTTCAATTTTTAGATTTTTTAAAACGATTGCACTAATTCAACTCTCGAAATTCATACGACATCGATGTCAAATCTCACGTATATTACAAATGACCACTCTTTCATCATCATATAATTAATACACAGATTAAAATTACTAGTAAGTCTCTCAACTATAAATGATCATCATCACTAAAAACAAAACCAATTCTCTCCAACACTTAAGGAATGAAATAAAATAAGAAAACATAACTATAATTAAGAGCGTAATACTACGAAATTATATGAACACTAGATAATTTACCAAACTAATAGATACAAAAATGAAAACAAATCAGTAATATCACACCGTTATACAATAAGTAGGTAATCAATAATAATAAAAATTAAAGATTCTATAAATAAAATATAATAAAATTTAGAACAAATTGTTTATAAAAAAATAGAATCAGACTTTTTATTACAAAGAAGAAACATTTAAATAAACCAATATTACATATTAATAAAAAATAAACAAAACGAAGAAAACAAGTCCGATTAAAATGTTCTCTATAGTAATAAAAAAAATATTTAAACAAATAAAGTACACTATAAAAACTAGTCAAAAACAAAAAACGAGAATAAAATTATTATTTATTTGCTAAATCTAAATTTAAAAAAAAATCGAATATTACCGCTTATGATGAAATAAAAACTGCGATTGAATGATTGAACGGAAACAAAAAACTAGACTACGAGTGAATAAAAATAAATACCATTAAAAATCTATATAATAAATCTATTATTAATTAATAACCAACTAATGTCAATAGGAATTTCATTTCTAAAAGCAATAAAAACAAAACAAATATTACCACAGAGAAAATTACATATATATATGTATGTATATACTATATATAATATATTTCAATAATAATTAAAAAAAAATTAAAATTATTTAAAACAAAAAATTCAAACATAAATTAAAGTAGAACGTGCATTATTGAAAATATTTTTAATATTAAAGTTATATTTTATTTATAAAAAAAAGGTCAATATTTAGTGTAAATTCAGGGTATTTAATGGATACTTTTACTTTAACATTAGTTTTTACTATGTTCTGGTAATTTTCAGTTCACAGGTCTGATGGGCATTGATCATTTTATTCTCGCACTGTCACTAATTGCAGCGATGTTTTCGATCACACAAACGATAAACTCGCTCGTTAGAAACCTAAAGTTCAGCGAGCTTAGGCACGTTTCTAGAATTTGAACTAACGGCCATCATTCGAAATATTGTGATCTTTATGCCTTGACCAAGTTGGGAAAACAAGTTTTTTGTTTTGGAAAATTAATTGATTATTTTCAAAATTTTTCTTTAAAGAACAAAATCTAAACCCAATTTGATTGTTCAAGGATTTCGTTCAACCTTTTCCTGAACTTCCGGATTGGTATTGTCGTATACAGGAGAAGGGGCATTGTTATTGAACAATACAGTGGAACTTTAGTTATTCCATGGAAAATTAGAACTCTACAATAGTTTAGCAAAGCTGGAACCACTTCGAAGAGAGATTAAAAAACTTTCACTATTTTTTGTATTGAGAAAGATGTGCAGTTAAAAGAACGCAATTTCAAACCTCACAAAAATGTTGACCCTGGAAGTCCTATTCTATAATAGTTTAAGGAAGCACACAAAAATTCGTATTAACTGTGAACTTTTGGGTCCTTTTTATTGGTGCTACTTTTAAACAATGTCCCAATTAGCACGGTGGTAACTTCCTTAACATAATTTAATTAAATCTGACATATTTTAGGGTTAGGGCCAAATTTCGCATCCAAATTTTACTTTGTTGATTTTTTTTCAAGAAATACAGCAAATAGAGCTTTGAAACAGACCACAGTCCTATATCCCCTGTAGTGTAGGCCAGCCTTTAACAACTTCAAATGCCGCATTTGAGTTGAACCATACAAAAAGGCATCGATTAAAAGTTGTAAATTTGATTTTCCGAAACCTTAGATTTGCGTTATAAGAAATAATTTAATTTTGCAAATATTCTTATTTTAAAATAGTTTATATATTTAACTTATTAAACAGAATGTTTAGTTTCATTTTAATGAAAATGAAATATGAGAAGAATATTTGATTGGAAATCTCACTTCATGAAATAATTAACATTCAAATTTCTTCTAGTTAGTTTAAATTCAGAAAGCAATCTCCTTACTAAACTAAGCAAAGGAGTTTTCTTTTAAAAGTGAAGAAAAACAGGGCAGTGCGTCTTTATAAAGCATTGTTTTTTTTATAAAATGACATGTGTATAGGCAATGTCAGCCTTTATGCGCAATACGTAAGCACAGTCATTTATTTATTTTACAATAGTCGACAGATTATAAATACCACTGACCATAAAAAAAAAAAAAATACAAATTATTTTTTTTACCATTAAGAAATGTTTTTCCTCTCTGGCTAAACCCCTTTCAAAATCTATTTTACTTGTTATTCTCTTCAGTGTACTTTCCAATAATGGGGAAATGGCGAATGTTTAGCCAATTCCCAAGAAAAGAAACAAAGCGATTTCCTCGAACTACTGCCCTATAGCTATCTCTTCAGTGCTGTTAGAAATGAGTTATCGTGAGGATAACCATCTTATCCACGATCGTCAATACGGGTTTCGAACGTTACATTACGAAAGCCTTTGACAGAGTTTGGCACAAAGGTCTGCTGAAAAAACTCATAGCCATAAGTTGTAATAATGCCCTTGTCAAATGGATTTGAGAGTTTCCTTTTTGAACGCTCAATACGAGCTGTATCATCCCAACCATTCCAGATCAATTCCGGCGTTCCTCAGGGCTCTATTCTAACCTCACTCTCTTACTGATCTTCAATAATGACCTTCTGCCAGCAACACTCAATCCAATTCAAAGCTGGATGACAGTACTCTGGATAACACCTTTCAATTCGACTCCGTTACTAAAGCTCATCGCACTTCGGTGACTTCTAAGCCCGACTAAGTGTAAGGTACATTGAACTCAGACCACAACTTAATTTTAGAATGGAGCAAGAAAAATAGAGAAGAGTTCAATGCCTCAAAACCTGAGGGGGTTCCTTGAATGTAGCCTTCGGTAGCATACAATTGCACTCTTCTGACAAATTTACATTACTCGTCATAAACCTTAACAATCTCTTCAATTGGAGAAAACATATTTTTGGTGTTGCACTTGATGCCTGCAAACGCCTTGGTGATCTTCGAAGATGTAAATAGTATTTTACGCCTCACAACCTAGCAAATATCTACAAGGCCTACATTCGTCACCGTCTTAAGTGCAACTCGCACATATGAGCTGGAGTACCAAAAATATAACTTGCGATACTCGATAGAATCCTGCATTTCGTCTAATTGAAGAGGAGACTATAACAGCCTTTATGGACTTCCTCGTCGCAGAAACTTCGAGATACTCAGCGTTTACTATGAATACTTCAGTGCTAAATGCAGCGAAGAACTGTTCAATCTCATACCTCCTCTTTTTAACTATCCCTGGAATAGTCAACAAGGTGCACACACCCATGAGTTCATTGTTAAGCCATTACCATTGCGTACAGTGAAATATAGACAGTCTTTCATCACCCGAACATTAAGACTATGGAATACATTGCCGACCCACGTGTTTCCAGCAACTTACAGCTTTCAGTGTTACAAGGATAACGTCCATCGACAGTTGAGACTCTTCCCTCCTGAAACTCCCTTTGAACCCCATCTTTCACATACCCTATACCGACTTGATTGTGCATCCCATGCATTAGAAGGTTGTGTTCGGTGCTGTAAAAAACATACCAGAACTACGATTGGGCGTAAAATACAATCATGCGATATTCTAAATGAAAGAGAAATTTTTGATTTCAATAAATTTTGTATGGGGTGACGACATTTTGTATGGGGTGACGGCATTGAACCAATTTTTTCATATCATGCTAGAGTTGTTATCAGAATGTTGTATTGAAAGTTTAAGCTTCAGAAATTTAATAGGTACTCAGAAAATTAGTGTATTGGATTAAGTGAAATTGTGCAGTTTGTATGGGAGGTGGTACAAGGAGTGGGGAGTTCTTAGTATGTTTTTGAGAAATACCTATAAACATCATGCATTCGACATGTTTTCAACGCTTATAGCTTCCGCTTCCAATTGGCGAACATGAAACGACAAGTTATCCAATCTTTTGAGACCACTTGCACTCTTCGCTGTTGAGGTTCATTCGAGCTATCGTCGAGATACACAGATGTCACAACACACAATCCAAAAATTAAAAAGAAATATTCCCGGATTTTATCAAAAATTATGAAGTCCTCAGCAGAGACCGAAACGTCACACATAATAATGAAAACAGTGTAAAATCTGGAAATCTTTCTTTTTAATTCGAAATGCACTGTGAAAATATTAACCAAACCATTAGCATCAAAAACTGATGTCGCGGTCTAAATAGGCGAAATATTTTTACAAGCCTATCTATAGCAACAAAATGTCTTAATCCGCCCAAGATTGTTTCTGAAGTTAAGGACGTGTTTAGTTATAACATCGCTTTCTTACTGCTTTCCGAATCGACTGCAAGTTTGCATATGCTACACTGTTGTCGACCCAATCTCACTCTTATTTGACAGTTCCAACAGTTCAAAGTATGACCAATCTACAGCCACTTGCGTCTCCGAATTCTAATACCTTTCCTTATTTGCCCAATTATATTTCAAACTTCTGATGTCAATACTCTCTTTGGGACATCGATTAACAATTATCTACTGGTAAACAGCAGATAGCTAGAATGTAGCCAAGTGGGTAGCATGCAAAAACGAAAATTTTTAGATAGAGGGCTGTGTAAAAGGCTAACAACTCTTTCACAATAACAAATCAAATGTTATGGAACCTGAAGGTCAGGAAGCCAAAGCCCGATTTAGGCTGTATTTTTTTTATCAACAACAAGAAATAATTTTCCCTTCTCTCAAAACAATTTCAATAACAATTCTTTTCAACACTATTTATACTAGCCTGATTTTTTTCTTCTTTTTTAAATAAATTAACTAAATAGAATTACACTGAAAAAGGCAACGTATTGTACTTGTAAAAATTGAAATAAAATAAAAGAATAGAATTAAGGCAAAAGTTAAATATTTAAGATGTTTTTAAATATTATGAAGAAAAAAAGTAAAAAAAAAAATATAATTATTTTTATTAAATTACTTAAATTTTATGGCTTTTATCTGTGATTAAAAGAAATATATAAATATATATATAAAACTTAAAAAAAAATGATGAAAATAAAGAAAATAAACCTATGAAATATTCATCATTGGAATTGTTATTCAAAGAGTGATTATGAAAATTGTAAATTCTATGTTATTGTCTTTATTGTTTATATAAATAAGTAATTCAATTATGCTTGTAAATATTTCTTAATAAATTACACTATTATAAATTATATACTTTAAATTAAAATAATAAATAGGAGAAAAGAAATCAACTTGTCCAATTTCTGTACTCATTAAAGTTATTCTATTTTACAATTTTAAATTACCGTATTGCTCTCAGGGCAGTTTCTTTCAATCACTTAATTTAGTTTTTTTTTTTCATAAAGATAAAGACATATATTAATTATTTTTTTAAAATATATTTTTTTTTTATTATTATTTGTGGTCTTTGTTTTTATTTTTATTTCAATAATTATACGAATGTACAAGAAACCAAAAAAAAAAACGATAATTAAAATAGCGAAACGAGAATGATACTGATACGAAATAGAAAGAATATTATTTTTAAGAGAAAATAAAATAATAAATCGTGATAAATACTATTATTATTATGAATAAAATAAAGTGAAGAATTAATTAACGGTTTTCGTTAGATTAATTTATTGGAAATCAAATTTTTAATTATTTTACGGTAGGTATTCCAAAAAGGAAATATTACAGATTATGGCGAATTGAAATAATAATGAGAAGAAATTAACTTGCAAATTATATTTCATTGAAAACAAACACATTTTTTTATTTTAAATATTTTATTTTGATTTTTATAATTTTCTAAGATTGAACATATGTATGTACACATATGTTTTTAGTGGATGTGAGTATAATTTTTTCTTTTATAATATTGAATATACTTTTAATTATTAGTTTTTGCATTTCTAAATTTTCCTCATCAGCTTAATATTTTTATTTTAACTTTTAATATGTAAATTTACAATAAAATACAGAAAATAGATTTTTTTTCTACGGAATGACCTGTGTTTTAAGCAATTTCGGCCTTTTATATGTAATACACAAACACAGTCATGGAGAGAAGGAATGGGATTGAAAAAATAGGGGGAAGGGAGTGATAACTACCGTAACGAGTGGTGTAGCTTGTATATTTATATTTGTTTTTCAATTGAACTGGCTGCTATTGACAATTTTTTGGAGACAATATGGGGGACTGAATGATAGCGAACAGTTACCAACTACTGAGAATAGACTTTCTTGAAGTGGAACTATTTTACTTTTACACCGTTTCCCCACATTACTTCGAATAATTTGTCATTGCCAGTAGCAACTGAAAAATCGTGGTTAAATAAATCTACTAACTGGAGTGGTAGTCATTAGTCGTTTAAGTCCTTAAAATTAAAAAAAAGAAAAAAAGAACAGGAGAATAGTGAAACTAATTTTTCGAAAGCTTTCGACACTATTAATTGTAAAATTCTTATTTTAAAACTTGAAAGGTACGGTGTCTCTGGCTCTCTCCTGAACTGGTTCAATTCGTACCTTACGGATCATCGTCTCCGAATTACGTTCAACGGATACTCCTCTAATGAGTTTATTGCTTACTCTGGTGTCCCGCAGGGATCAATTCTTGGTCCTCTAATATTTACTCTCTTCATAAATGATTTGTCCCAATTTGTATCTTCTTACTGTCTCTTATTCGCAGATGACCTCAAATTGTTCCGGAAAATTTCCTTTGTCACTGATGGCATGATCCTCCAGGCTGATTTGTCTGCTGTCTCTTGTTGGTGTTCAAACAACGATATCTTTTTGAACATAGAGAAGTGTTTTACCATGGAGTTCTCGTATAAGTCTACCTCCTCTGTTCTCTCTCTATTAATGGATCCATCCTTACGGTAGTAACCACAATAAAGGATCTAGAAGTGGTCTTTGATCGCAAACTTAAATTCGTCAATCATTTCTCCGAGATTACTAATAAGGCATACAGACTTGCTGGTTTCGTCCTCCGTACGACAGTCCAGTTTAACCGTCCAAGAACAACTGCTCTCCTATTTTCCTCTCGTCTGTAGTATTTTAGAATACTGTTCCATCGTCTGGAACCCTCACCATTCTTGCCATGTTGGGGCCATCGAATTTGTTCAGCGTAGATTCACTCGAACCCTTTTCTTCAGGTTAAGAAAGCCTCATATCGACTACAATTGCAGTCTTGAAGTTCTTCACTTACAGCCACTGCATTTAAGGCGGACCTTCCTCGATGCTTGCTTCTTCTTCAAGCTTTGCAACCACCTGGTCAATACCCACGACTATGACGACCTGAATTTTAGACCGGGAATAGTTTCAACCAGGAATTCAGACATCTTCAATCCTCTTCGAACCTCTCTCAATGTATACCATCACTCTCCGGTGCTAAGAATGCGAAGGAACCATGATCGACTCCAACTTGGTTCTTTAGCCTCTTCTTTTCCTTTATTTAAAAATAGAGTTAAAACTATCTTATTTAATGTTTCAATTTTTCTCTTTGTTATTCTTTTATTTTCCGCTTTTGTTTAATCGAAATTGTAATCTTTTTGTTCAAGAGCTCAAATAAATAGACTGAGGTAATCAAGGTGTATCCAAGCAGTCAATGTTCTACAATTATACATCGACCGGGATTTGAACTCAAGACTTTCGCATTGTAGACCAACAGCTCAACTCCTCTACCAATCTATTAGATTCGCCCTGCACGTAGAGTTACCTGAATAGCTATCGCACTCCAAATTATCGCTTGTGGAACACAAAACTTGCGCAACACAAAACTTGTGCAAGCTGACATGTAAACCTGTATTATGAAACATCGCGCAAGATAAAAAAAACTGTTATATGCATTCGACTACGAGTGGAATGAGCAAGCTTTTTCCTTATTGAAAAATGAATTTATTGATCTGAAATTCTTTATGTTAATGGAATCAGTTGTATTGTAAATAATAATTTTAACGTTTTGAGAGATTTCTAATAATCTCTGTTATAAATGCGGAAACAAATAATGTCCAATTGTGTTGTGTCAGTAGTTTTATCAACCAGCATTTATCACAGATCTTAACATAAAAGTTTGGTATAGGATAAATGACAGTATAATGTTTTGTTCCAATAGCATTACGCAAATGCTAAACACTACCAATCTCTCCACACTCCTAGCATTACGAGTTGCGCAACTTAAATACATTGAGACGTTTTCCGTTTATGTGAAAACTTGTAGTGAATGAGTAGCGACTGCGCTTTGTACGTTTCGGCCCAAACCTCCTTACGACGGATTCGTTTGTGTTCAAATCTTAATCGACATTTAATTCCACTGCCTGCTGGGGTATACTTCGGTAACTTCAATCTACGAAAATGAAAAATTCGTAGATAAAGGGTTGTGAGAAGGTCTAATTAACCTTCCACAACAAGTAATGAAAATGTTAAGGAACCTGAAGTTCAGAAGACCTAGGATCGATTTGAGCTGTAATGCCATTGTAGAAAAACGAGAGCAGCCCCTTCCTAAAGGAAGTTCCATGAGCGTTGAACTCAAAAAATTTAGAGTAGAAATAATAAAATTGACATTCTAAAGAATTTAACTTTATTTCAAACGTATTATGATTTGACCGACTCTTCCAATTTTCATTTACATCTACAACAACCCTTTAACGAATCTTTGCAATATGGTTGTGTAATAACAGAAATCTGTAAAAAACACAAACTTTACAACTTTATTTTCAAAACAAAAATCAGTATCATTTCTCTAATAAATTTATTGGTGTGATAAATTCTAAACTAAAAATTAATCTATACAGAAGAAATTGATAACAAAATTTTCTGAATAATCCACAAAATCGACAAAAATCCAAAATGTTAACATGCGAAAAGAAAAGTAATATTAAACAAGATACTATTCTAGTCATAAGTGATTTTCAAATTTTTGCCCAAACACAAAATTAACAATTTTTAAAAACAAAAACAAAATGTATAAATAATATAGAGCTAAATAATTACGAAAAAGATAAATTATTGTCGTGCAGATTGCTATAATATTCTGAAAGAGGAACAAAATTATTGAACAAAAAAAAATTATTTAAAATAAATTTCTTTATAAATAAATCTTAAATAGAAATAACAAAAAAGAAAGAAATAAATAATAAAACGATTACACATGTATGTGAAGAAAGAGAGAGCGCGGTTTAATATTTTCCTAATTTAAATAACAACCAAAATTGAAAAAAAAAATTCAAATAAAATAAATTCAAAATTAAATTAATTAAAAATATCGATAAAAAATAATAGGAATGAATTTTAGGCAGACCATTTAGAAACTTATTAAGAATTTTATATAATTTTATTTTTTAATATATTACCTCTCTGTCGGTTTTTTCAATAATGTCGTTTGTTTTGCCCAAGGAGGACATATAATAAGGAGAGACTATTAGCATGCTTTGCCTTGTAAGAAAATGGGAATGAAAGTATTTCCCTCCCTTACTGCCCACATGCTCGAAATTTTTCGAAATAATCGTTTCACTATCCTTGTCTGGTAGACTTTAGTCTATTGCAACTAACTCTGTACCGCGTTAAATTGTCCGAAACAATCGTTAAATTTGCGAAAGAATTGTTTCGCTATCCTTTTCTGGCTTACTTAAGCCAATTTCAACTATTTCTGTCCCGCGTTAGATTATAGGTTGCTAACGTGATTAGCTTAGACACGAACCAAAAACTAAAATTGAAAAACTTAAGATTTCTGAAATAAAACAGCAAACTTCATTGCACTGAAAATTACTCTGCTGACTAAATATTAGCAACCAAGAGAGAATACAAATTATGTTTTTTTTTGTAAAAATTTGAAGCCAAGTTAACTGGGATACCATTTTCGAAAGTTTCCAAATCAAAAAGTATTTCCACGTGAGACAGCATATCAGACACTCCATTTTATATATCCTCCTTGGTTTTGTGAATTTTCAAATTTGATATTATTGAATGAAAAATTAACGAAGCAAGCATGCTACACACCTGACAAATGTGCCATGAGCTAAAGTCCCAGTTGGCCGTGACAATTGCATCAACGATTCTTTGAAAGGTCCCATTTGGCGCTCCTGGATGTACTTAGCGCTCTTGCTTTCTTGGCAACCCTTATTCGGGCGATAGTCGTTCGCAAAGTGTGATCCCGGCTTTCAGTTAACTTTTTTTTACACTTACCCAATAGCAATATTTCCAAATGCGATAAATATTGGTAATTACGCTCCAAACAGTTACTTCTACAAGGGTTATTCTATGGCAAACTTATTCAACCATCAGAATGCTAAGGAAACCACGCTTGCTTAGAAAAAAAATAATTAACATTTGCAATCATAGAACTTACAAGCAAAGGCCAATTCTATTAAAATAACCAAAAGAACCTATAAAAGACTGCACTTAAATGACTTAATAATAGAAATAACAAAAATTTATTAACTATTCTAGGAATACAAAATAAAAACAAAAGACACTTGTTTCCATCCTTGTAAACTTTCATACTCTCTACTTAAAAAAAAAATTTTTTCAGATAAAAAATCTATAGGACTAAACTCATACAAATTGTGCTTAAAAAATTTACAAAATTAAATTAAATACGCAATCCATCAATATGGAGAGCAGCCATTTACAACGCATTTTTCAGTTATCTTTTGATACAAAATATAAACAAAACAAAATTATTAAATTGCTTCAGGCATCTTAAATATTATTATTATTCGTTATTTAAAGAAAATGAAAATAAATTGTGGCTAGCCTATTAGAGACATATCAGAGTATATTTTATATTTATAGAATAAATAAATATAATTAAAAGAAAACTTAAAAACAAAATAAAAAAAAAAAAAATATGTAAAAAATCTAAAACAATAAATTAATAATTACTGATAAGACATTTTACGCAACCTTGGCGATTAATCTTTGTAAGTCCACTATTAAAATTGTACATAAGAAGAACATATAACTGATAACTCATATTAAAAATCATTTTTATTAAATTATTATGTGCATAATGTAGACGAATTCATTAAAACAAAAAGGACTTACAAAAAAAAATCGAAAATTTAAACAATATTATAGGAATATATAATAAAGTAATTAATTAATAACAAAAGAAAGCAACACAGAATAATAAATATTTAATAAAATTATTGATTAATGTAGCGCAGTGCTGCAATCTAAATTTTGCATTAAATTATTATACAATATTATAAAACATAAATATAAACTAAAAACCATACTAAAACTAAAAATGAAAATGTAAAATAAATTTAAAATTAACATAATTAAATCTGAATTACTATTATACGCGAAACAAAAACCATAATGTTATTATATTATTATTAAAAAATTGTATTTCGAAAAATTTCTAGTCGCAGTTGTCTTTTATTCATATATCCTTACAACTTAATTGATATTGAAGTATGCTCGGGGTAAGTAAAATAAAACTAGTTCACTTTAAATTAAATCAACACAAACTTTATTTAATCGCTTTTCAAAAATCACTTTTGACTCACAATATGTTGCTTTACTATTCGCACAACTCACGCAGATGATCACACGACTTATTCGCTTTCCAAGATTCGACTGCACCCTTTCGCGAACGCTCGCCCTTTTTATACACAGTACAACCAGTACACTTTCTGGCTACGCCAGCGAAATATGGAACCTTCAATAGATACCAATAGCCCCATCTGTATGTACGATTCACATACCTGATCCTGACAGAGAACTGTCATCCGATATGTGCCTACGTACTAAGCCACACCACCGCACACAGACTTCAACCACTCTACCCGCTGAACAGCCATTAGGTATTACTTCACGGGGCTGGCTAGCATTTTATGCTGAGCTCAATATGATGCTTCTGCTCTCCTCTCTCTCTCGATTCTCCGAAGATCCTTTTGAATATTCGTTACGACTGTGCAAATTTCCATCCAGTGTTCCTCTGATTCTATCATGTAGTCTATGATGAATGGTGGACTCGGCATATTATATCTCCATTCTGCGAAGCGACTGCAGTTGAAAACCACGTGTTCTGTGTTTTCTTCTTGATCTGGGTAATTTGGACAAAGAGGCGAGTTATTGTGTCCGAAACTAGGTAGGTATTTGCGGTTGCCGCCGTGACCAAATAAGAACTGCGTGATGTGATAGTTGCAGTCCCCATACTTCCGCTTTGTCCAGATCTCAATTGCGGAAATTAGCTTATAGTGTCGATGATTGTTTTTTCTTTCTGGGTACGCCAGGGAGGTGTGGAATCTTCATTAGATACCAATAGCCCATGCCATTGGTATGCACGATTCACATACTTGATCCTGGCAGAGAACTGTCAACCGATATGTGCCTGCGTACTAAACCACACCCCCCGCACACAGACTTCAACCACTCTCCCCGCGGGACAGCTGCTATGTATTACTTTCCGGGGCATACATTTTATGCTGTGCTGCTTATCTCTCTGCTCTCCTTTCTCTCTCGACTCTCCGAAGAGTCTTTTGCACATTCGTGTGCAAATTTCCCTCCAATTTTCCTCTGATTCCATCATATAGTCTATGAATGGTGGACTCGGCACATTATTTCTCCATTCTGCGAAGCGACTGCAGTTGAAAACCGCGTGTTCCCTATCTTCTTCTTGATCTTGATTTGGACAAAGAGGCGAGTTATCGTGTCCGAACCTATGTACGTATTTGCGCTAGCCACCGTGACCTGACAGGAACTGCGTGATGGGATTGTTGCAGTCTCCATCCACTCGTTTTGTCCAGGTCTCAATGGCGAGGATAAGCTTATAGGTCCATCTGCCTTTTGTAATGTTGTCCCACCTGGCTTGCCACATAGCTTTTGATGTTGCCTTTTCCTCTTCTTTTATTTTTCTGGCAACAGCTGGCTCTTGTTGGATGGAGGATCTTCTTTCGTAGATCCTTAGCATCTCATTCGCGAGAATATCAATGGCGATCATTCCGGCCATAACACAGGCTGCTTCGTCCGATATTGTTCGGAAACCGCTGATTGCTCTTATCGCGCAGAGCCTATATGTTGATGACATCTTTTTCCTTGTTTCCTATGTCGCTAACGCCGCCGTCTAAACCAGAGCAGCGTATAAGAAGACCGAACTGACTACTCTGGAAAGTAGAATCCTTCTGGCCTATCTTAGTCCACTGATGTTTGGCAGTAATCGTGAAAGGGCTGCCTGCATTTATGACGCCTTTTTGCTCGCGAAGTCCATATAAACTTTAAAGTTTAATCTATTATCGAGCATAACTCCAAGATATTTAATTACTTCCTTGGATCTGATGGTTTGACTGCCAACTTGAATGTTCACGTATTCAATTTTCTTTCGACTTGTTATTAGAACGGCCTCCGTTTTGTGGTCAGCTAGTTCTAAGCCAGCAGACTCTAGCCAGTCTCTAATTTTTGATAAAGCTTCGTTTGTTGCTGACTCTATTTCGTGGACAACGGCGATGTCGTCAGCGAAACCTATTAATTTTGCTCCTTACGGCAACGATAGTCGAAAAACTCTATTACACATAATATTGCACAAGAGAGGGCCTAGTACGGATCCCGCGGTGACGTTATAGTACCTTACCTCCTCATCAGTTTGGTACCTCAACTTCCTTTTGATGAAGTAGTGTGAAATCATTCTCAAACATAACAGGGCTACGATTGCGCGTAATACGCAATCTTACGATACTCTAGATGAAATAGAAATTTTTGTGATCCTAAGAAATTTTGTATGGGGAGTGGTAGAAGAGGTGATAGCATAGAATCAATTTCTTCCATCATGCTAGAGTAGCTATAAAAATGTTTTATACAAAATGCAACCTCCAAAAATTGAATAGGAACTGAGAAAATTAGTGTATTATTTTAGTGAAATTGTGCAGTTTGTATGGGAGGTGGTAGAAGGAGTGCAGGAATTTTAGGGTTTTTTTTAGAAATAGCTACGAATATTATAAAATTGACATTTCTTAAATTTCAGACTAGTACATTCATACTTTCCAAGAAAATCAATTTTTTGTGAAGTTGTGTGTCATATTGTATGGGAGGGGTAGAAGCAGTAAAGCTAATCAGTTAATTTTTGTAGATCTTTATGATGCTAATTAAGTATATAGTACAAAATTTGAGCTCGATATATATTATATGTTCTGAGAAAATCGGCTTAGAGTGTTTCATAAAAAAGTGCAGTTTTTATGGGCGAAATTATTAAACTAACCACTACACGTATGGTGAATTGTGTAAGGCGAATTCACAGGTGTCGATTGTGACATATCTGCCATACTCTACTTCTTGCATGGAGTTACTCTAGTTGAAACTGTGTGGCGGCTTATACTGCATGGCTATTAACCGATTAGGCCATGGGGTCTAGATAGCTCAGTGGCCAGCACGACCGCTTTGCAACTCGAAATCCCCAGGTTCTAATCTCACTATCTGCAAGGTATTTCCCTAGCGTCTAAAGCAGGGTCTGCTTACACAAGCCTTACTGACGAGTCTGTTGTAAGCTGGCCTGGGACGAAACGTCACACAGCGCTGTAGCCGCTCACTCGCTACAACTGGCTGAGATAAGCACTATCTGTCTCTGAAATAAAGAAAATAAAATGATCAAGGCACGCAGCCAACTTCAGGGGTGACGTAAAGGTTTCTAGCGGAATAGGCCGGAAGAGGGCGAAGAAAAAGGAAAAACGTTTTGTCGAGGGTAAAGAAGTCGATTGTCTAAGAAGCTACGTGAGATTTTTTTGCGGCTCGCCTTGTTTTGACTTAGGTGTGGTGTACGTCGCGAATTCTGCACCGAATTTCCCTCTACTCAAGTGGAAATACGAAAACAAGAAAAAAAAACCTCAATATTCAAATTGTGCCTGTCGTGTGCGATTTTTGCCTTTGAATTGTTTTTTTTCTAAAGCAAAAAGTTGAAGGGTTCATCAGTCTCCATCGCCTTCGTCCTCGTTAGTGCTGTGCGCAAACCGCTTGCGTCGTCGAGACGTCTTTTTTGACACGGAATACAACCGCGCGACTGACTCTTTCAAGAAAATTCGCAGACAGATGACGTGGTACCATCTAGAAAATTCAGGAAAAAAAGATAAAGAAAAAAAATGTGTGTGCCAGGCCTGAGGTGATCGATATCATCACGAGATGAAAATTTAGCCCCAGCCGAACATCGCAATGTGCTGAGATTGTATTTTGTCAGCTTTGGTGGCTCGGTGTTCAACGGGAAAGAGTTAATGCAATTTACTTTTGCATTTCGACGACCCAAAAACCCTTGTTATGAGACACACCTCCACAGGGGAGGCAAATTGGAAGGTGTTATCCAAAGTACTGTTGTAGCGAGTGAGTGGCTACTGTGCTGTGTTGCGTTTCGTCCCAGGCCAGCTTACAACGGACTCGTCAGTAAGGCTTGTGTAAGCAGGCCTTGCCTTAGACGCTAAGGAAATACCTTGCAGGTAGTGAGATTAGAACCTGGGGATTTCGAGTTGCAAAGCGGGCGTGCTGGCCACTGAGCTATCTAGACCCCACGGCTTAATCGGTTAGTAGTGATGCAGTATAAGCCGTCACACAGTTTCAACTAGAGTAACTCCATGCAAGAAGTAGAGTATGGCAGATATGTCCCAATCGACACCAGCGAATTCGCCTTACACAATTCACCATTCGTGTAGTGGTGAGTTTAATGATTTTTTTTGCAAATTTCATGCACCCTAAGATAAATTGTTGCTTCAAAATTGTTGTTTGTGACTTGTTGGTTAAGTATGAGATGATTCGCACAGCTCTTGATGTTAAGAAAGAACAAAAAAACCGTCGACACTTTTTTTAAATTTCATCTTTGCCAAACGCTAAAAAACAAGCTATAACACTTTGAATTGCGATTATTAGTTTTCAAGATATGGCCTTTTGAGTGAGTGAGGGTACAGGTCCGAAACCCTTTTCTTGATCACCCTGTATCTCCGCGGATATTGAAAATTGACCATCTCCGTGGAAAAAATATATCTAGGAATAACCCCTTACAAGGTGGCACACGGAGTACCAAACACCCTGTATAATAAACCGTCAAGTGTTTAAGCGCAAGCTAGAAATGAGAAAATTATTCAATCGTTTTTACTAAAAAGCAAATCCCACTTACTGTCCGGCATCAGAGCGAACATATCGGTGTGAGTTACTCCGCGATCGATATCCTTCTTGATTTGAGATTTCGAATATCCGCCCCAGACGAGAATCCTTCCCGGTGGTGGTGGAATCACACCACCCACTTCGATAGTCAGCCATGTGTAGCTCTCCAGCGAGAAAATGTGCACATCGTTGAAGTACTTATAGGACTGATTGTTGTCGTGGAATCCTCCGGACACCACTAATTTTTTTTTGGCGGCTACCATTCGGTGACCGGAACGAGGCGATGGACCGTTTGGTGCGTTGATTTTCTCCCATTTTTTGTCGGCCAGCCGAAGCACCCACAGATCTTTGAAGTGATAGAATTGGAGCTGAGACGGACTGGCGTGTTCACCGCCGAATAACTAAAACCAAGAAAACAGTCAAGGGCGTCCTTTGATTAAATTGAAATTCGAAACTTACCCACAGCTGTCCACCATCGGAAGCTACCGAAACCATGGTGGCCACTTCGAGGTGTCGGACCGGACGGCGATGTGACGAGCTTCCATTCCTTCTTGGCAATCGAATAAAAGTACAAATCGTTGTAAATGCAAACTTTCTGTCCGTTGTAGAACTCGCCGCCGAAGAGAATTAATTCCTCCTTCAAGAAGGGTGGCGGACAAACTGTGACTGTTACTTCCTTCCGTTGACCTTCGATAGCTTCCAATTTACCAACAATTTCTTCGATGTCAGTCTGAAAAATCGTGGATTAACGCAGGATAAGTTTTATCGGTGCAACACGAACCTCTCCAATTTTTGCCAGTAAACGCTTCTGTTTGGCAGCAGCTTTTTGATCGGTTTTCATCGTTGTCTTTGCAGCTCCCTATCCTTTCTTCTTATTTTTATCCTTTTTGCCCATTTTGTGTGAAATACGGTGGTTTTTTAAAGCAAAGAACTACTATGGACTGGAGTGGCAGCGGCTATTTTGACATTTCGAGGTTTATGAAGAGACACACAGCATTGTAAAATCTCCAAATTCGACATCTTTTTAGTTACTTCTGAAATTTAACCTAATAATTTCGTAATTCAGTTTTGACAGCAACAGAAACACTCAAAGTTTGCTAAAAACACTCAAAGTTTGCTTTGTCTCCATTTAAAGGGAGATAGAAACAGCAAAAACCACTCAAAGTTTGCTTTGACAGCAAAAAACCACTCAAAGTTTTGCTTTGTCTCCATTTAAAGGGAGATAGAAATGTTGAAATGTTGCAGGATCTGTGTTGCTGGACTTGAAATGTTGCAGACTGACTGGCATAAGACTTGAAAATGTAAGAGAAAATGCCGTAGCTGAACTGTCACCGTCAATGTCGCAACATGTTGCTAAGTTAACGTAATTTGGCGTAAATTTCCGGCAATAAATAATTTCGTCTCCTACTTTTTCGAAATAGCAACATGTTGCTGTTTCATTTCCATTCATTCCCTAGCAACAATTACGCCGAGTTAGCAACAATTACGCCGAGTTAGCAACAATAACCACTTAATTGTGAATTGACACAAACAGTTGTCATAGTGGCGGTTAATATTTTTATTACTTCAATGGTTTTGTCATAGTAACGGTTGAAATTAATTAAAAGAAAACGTCACGTCACATCAACCGTCATAAATGCCATCAAAGTTTCTTGCCCTAGTGCGATCAACTAAAAATGTGACCATACATACCAAAAAATACAAAATAATTTAATAATTACAAACCAGCTCAGTTCACAATAATCAATTCTACACAACTCTACAAACATTTATCTGCGTGTCGAGTGCTCGTGCGCACAATGAACATTTGCATAACTCAAGGAGTCGGTAAACGTCAAAAGTCTCAAGGTAATTATTTCTTCTTATTTTCTTCTAAATTTTCGCGTAGCAAATTTTCCCGCGCTTTGAATTAATAGCCGATATATTCGAACGCATGTCGAGAATTCTCGCCCAATTTCGATCCGTAGCTACCGCGAAAAGCATTTCTTTGCGCCAGAATACAGCCAATCGACATTTTTGGAGAAACATGGTAAGCGACGACTTGCATCCGCCGTCGTCCGTCCGCGGCATGACCGTCTTGGACCGGAACGCCTTCCGTAAACGAATCGATGTGCCAGCATTGAAAGTACCCGAGGCAAAGATGAATAAGGTGCGGCCATTCGTGAAAAAGCTGCTGCTGAAAATGGAGAATCTCCGGCCTGTGCGGCGGCTCGTCGTGCCACGTAATGGCGGTGATGGGGCCGCGGCCGATAAGGAAATTCTCCTGCATCCGGCGGCCGTGCAAGATTGGAGCTCGCTGCCCAAAGAACTCGAGCAAATCGGCCTGAGCGAGTCCGATTTCTATCGTAGCGAGCTGAACTTGACCTATGAGAATTGGCGGGCCGATGAGATTTTCAAATTTGTTCTGCCCGACGATCAGGAAGGCGTATCGTCGTTTTCCCGCATCGGCCACATCGTTCACGTAAATCTCCGAGATCATCTGGAGCCGTACAAGCAACTTATCGGTGAAGTTCTAAAAGACAAAACGGTCGGCTGCCGAGCGGTTGTAAACAAGACCCAAAATATCGACAACACTTACAGAAACTTTCAGCTGGAGCTGATCTGCGGCGATCCCGATTACAAAGTCGAAGTCAAGGAGCACGGCGTTACGTTCGAGTTTGATTTCGCTTCGGTATACTGGAATCCAAGGCTCTCAACAGAACACGACCGAATAGTCGGCATGCTACAGCCTTCAGACGTTCTGTACGATGTCTTCGCAGGAGTCGGCCCCTTCAGTATTCCGGCTGCCTGCAAGAGAAAGTGCACCGTTCTAGCCAACGACCTGAACCCGGAGAGTTTCAAGTGGCTTAACGTTAATGTTCGTCGAAATAAATGTCAAACACGAATCGAAACTTTCAACAAGGACGGTCGAGATTTTATTCTCGACGAAATACGAAAAGATTTGGTAAAGCGATGGACGACCACGACGGCAGATCAGAACTACAAAATCCACATCACAATGAACCTGCCCGCCTTGGCTGTCGAATTCTTAGACGTCTTTCAAGGACTTCTCGCTTCGGACGATCTTCCCGAAGCCACTCATCTCTCCATGCCCATCGTGCATGTTTACACCTTCGTGAAATCCGATACCGAAAAAGAACAAATCGCTCGAGAAATTGTCGAAGCTAATCTAAAATCAAAACTGACCGAAAACTTCATTGGAGTTTACTTTGTTCGGAACGTTGCACCAAACAAGGATATGTTTCGCGTTGCGTTTCATCTCACCCGCGAGATCCTAATGAACAGGTCCCGGAAAAGGCAAAAATCACCGCTGCCGGAAATTGCTAAGAAAATTTGTTTGTAGATTTGGTTTTTTTTTTTGTAAATAAAATTTTAAAATGAAAATAATTTCTACGTTGCATTTTTAATTTACTTTCAGGAATATTCGAATTGAAAAGGATTTAAAAGTGAATTATGGCGCGTAAAAATAAATCGACGGCAAAGGGAGGTGCAGCAGGAAAAGCAGGCGGCGGAGCCAAAGCAGCAATCAATAAATCGAAAAGAGACAAAAATTTGTTTAAAGTTGCTGATGGGAAGAGCAAAAAGAAACCCAAAGAAGTTCAAGTTAAATTGAAGAAAGTAAGTAGGATATTTGAACTTGAACATGCGTTTTGGTTTAGGTTTACTCTCTGTGTTAGATGAGATGTATATGCCCTAAAAAAATTTAATTAGTATTCTGTGTATTATCACAATAATTATAATTTAATGACCCTATAATTTTGCTTTTTAAACACTAAAGTTACAATAATACCTCTCTTAACGGCTTGGATACGTTCCGGGAATATTAGCCGCAATGCGAAACGCCGTATAACGAATCAATTATTTTGATACAAACTCAACCAAATTCAGTGAGATTCGTTTAATTTTTTTTTTTTTATAAAATCACGTAGTTTTTATTTTTAAATACATTTTTTGTATTTCTTTTAAAAATGCTTAGGACGAGCAAAACTGTAATACCATCCTTGATCAAAATATTTTTCATTCAGCCTTGTCTGACACCCCTTCCATATGTGATCTCGCTTAACACTGTCGAAAGCATTCTGGAAGTCTACAAACATGGATGTAGTGGCGAACCCCGTTTTTGCTGACTGCTCCAATATTATCCGTAGGGTATTTGTGTGATCGGTACAAGACGACGACCCCTTACGGAATCCAGCCTGATAAACTTCGAAAGTGCGCTCCACGACATCACTAATCCTATTGAGAATTACCTTAACCATGATTTTCGATACGGCAGTAAATAGACATATACCATGCCAATTGCCACAATCCCGAAGGTCGCCCTTCGGAATTTTCAAAATGACGCCCTCCTTCCATTCAGTCGGATATCTTCCTTCATTTCACTCCTCAGTAAAGAGTAAGAGGAGTATATCGGCTGTTATTTCCGGATTCGCTTTGAGGAGTTCGGTTGGTAGTCCGTCTATACCTGGGGCTTTCCTTCCCGCCATTGACCGAATGGCGGAAACTATCTCTTCTTTATCTGGGGGATCGTCCCTAATAGGGGATTGTTGCGGTTGGATGTTTGGTAGTTGTTCTCTTTCTGGAATATCTTCCTCTGACAAGATGTTTAAAATATCAGAGACGTACTCCTTCCATCGTCGCAACTGGTGTTCACTCATATTAAGAAGAGTTCCGTTTACATCGCTTACCGAGTGGTTGGCGGTGAAATTCCTTTCCGTCAACTGTTTCATGATTTTGAATAGTGAACTCATAGCCCCAAGGTAATCCGCAGATTCTGCCTTATTGGCCAGATCTTCAATTACCTTTCTCTTGTCGCGTTTAACAGCATTTTTAAGCTGTATATAGTTCTGTCTCAAGTCGGGTATCCTTTGGTTGACATCGGGTTGAGAGATAATTGTCAATAAGGCTTTTTTCCGATCGCCAACGTCGTCCCATGTGTCTTGGATGTCGTCCAGTGTTTCTCATCGCTTTGCACATATCACACAGATTCTTCAGCACTACTTAGAAACGTGTTTCTGGTTGCCTCCCAATTGGCGTCCAGTGTGCACTTTTCATATCCGCCCAATGTGGATGACTTTTCGCGTAGAATAGTGGTGTACTCGCGCTTTTTGTTTGATTGTCTGAGTTTATTAAGCTTGCGCTTCATTTGAAGAGTTTGTGGTCGTCGGAAATATATGCTGTGCACAATCTCAAGCAGGCAACCATCAAGTGGTGATCGCTTCCCACGTCAGCTCCACGCTTCGCTTGCATAGCGAGGAGGCACCTTCTCCATCGGCGACTTATAGCTAAATGGTCGATCTGGTACTGAGTTACACCATCACGGGAAACCCAAGATGTTTTGTGGTGACTCTTGTGTGGAAAAAAGGTCCCTCCGATGACCATTTGTCCAGTGCTAGAAAACTCCGCAAATAATTCGCCGTTTTCGGGTCTCTTAATCCAATGTCATGACGCGTCGACCCAAAGGTCACCATGCTTTCCCATGACTTGTTCTAGTCCAGTCTTGTCAGAGCCAACCTGGGCACTCATATCTCCTGAGATGATAATAATATCACCTCTTGGAACACGATCGAAGGTAGCACTCTGTTGGCTATAGGTGTTGCGGTATTAGTTGGTGCGCAGCACTGTAGAATTGTGACGTTTCTGACACTGGTCCTGAGCCTGACAACGATAATCCTATCCGAGATTGGTTCCCAGCTGATGAGACTGTTTCCCGCTCTCGGTGTAAGGACGACCGCCACGCCATTTTTGGCTTCACTCTCAGGACCAACGTATAGAATGGTTTTTCCGCTCGGGGTTCGTTCTTCTCCTGATCCTGTCCACCTGATCTCGCTCAAGCCCAAGATTTGGATGTTATAGTGCTCCATTTCACGGTCAATCACTGATTGGCGGTGCAAGGACCGAGTGACTGCAGCCCTTCCCCCGTCATTCAGTGTTCGAACGTTCTAGAAGCCAATCATAGTCCGTTTTCGAATGCCAAAAGTCGTTACCATAGAACCCGTCTGTATCCGAGGCGCTGTATCCATTTCTCGTATCAGTTAGGTCTTAACATCACGGGTGATAAGACCATGATCCATATTCGAATAACAATCGACAATTTCATTTGAATAAAAACTATAGATAGTTATTCGATAGTTCAGTTGACTACCGATAGGACGGACTATCGATAGTAAAAACAATCGATAGTGCCTATCACTACTCTGGATTATAATTCTCAAGGAAGACGTGGGGTAGGTCGACCATGTAGTACATGGAAGCGACCAGTTGCCAGAGAAATAAACAAGTTCTGGCAACAGCTAAAGGCCGATGCTCAGGATCGCGCTTTGTGGAAGAAAGTTGTTAATATCCTATACCCCTATAGGGGGTCTTAACAGGAAAAATTTGATTGACAAAACACTACATTTTCACTTAAATCATGGTATACACGCCGCCTTAAATAAAATCGTCAAAAAATCCTAATACTTCAGTGTTTTTAGTTAAAACATTTCAATGAAAATGAAAACCAAAACACTTCATAATTAATAAAACACAAACTTTATTCTTTCTTTTTAAAATAAAATTAGGATATGTAAAATGCCATAATCAAAGATCTAGAACCATACCGTATAGTCTAGACATACACCGGAACAGTATACTCCAAAAGGAAGGCAATCAAAGATCTAGAACCTTCCAGTATAGTCTAGACATACACCCTACAGAACCGTATACTCCAAAATGTAGGTAATTAAAGATCTAGAACTCTCCAGTATAGTCGAGACATACACTCGAAAACATCCACGACAGAAGGTTCGAGAACTGGGGAGATTTGGTATAAAAAGCACGAAACTGTCAGACGTCAGTCAGTCAGTCATTCAGCGACATCTGTGGAAGAACGCGATAGAATAATATCGGTGGTGCCATATAGTGCGAATTAAGTGAAAGTGCGAATAAATAAATTATCACTTATTTTTAAACGAATTGTGTTTTACTTGAAATCCCGGCGAACCCCTAGCTCGCAACCATATCTTTTAATTATTCGTACTGCTATTGCTGTTGATCGCACGAACTTAATCGCGTCCGAATTACAAATGCTTCTCGCCCTGTTACACACAGCATTTCCGTTCCAGAAGATTTCCCGATCCCAGGAAACATAAACGCCATGAGTCTGTTACTTCAAAAGTACCGAGCACCCATAATGAGTCTTTCATTGAGAGCATATCTCCTAGCTCTGTTATTTATCTCTCGTACATAAAATTTATTTATTTATTTATCATAACAAGATAGTTTACATTATTTTAATAGATCTTAATATAGTTAAATTTACCTTAATTAATTAAACACAATTTAATATACATACATATTTGATATATTATAGGCACTGGTGGAAGGGTCAAGCGGGATGTGGGGACCTTATAAAACGGAGCGTAGTCTCAGTTTATATGTCAGCTTATTTATTGGTGGTGTATAGTGTGCGCTGAATTTGTTAAATACTCTACAGCATCTGTTAATAGGTTCATTTTGTCCATAATCAGTACGATGTGCATATTTCTTAAGTGGTTTTGAATGTCTCGTCAGCCTGACATTGTCATTGAGGCTGAATTTATTTGAGATATGGTTAACCTTAATATCGCCATTCAAAATATCTAAAGTAAAACATGATGTGAGCATAGTTCTTCTAGAACCAAGCGGTAAAAGATTTAATAATTGCAGCCTAAATGTGTAGGGTGGAAAGTTTTCAAAGTCTGTAGTATCATACAAGTCCCTGAGAGAAAAAGGGGTCCCAAATGGGACATACATATTCCAGAATAGGGCGGACAAGAGAACAGAATAAAGATTTGGTAACCCATACATTCTTAAACTCTTTGGCTCTTCTCTTAATGAACCCAAGAAGTTTATTGGCTTTTGAAATTATTCGATTATAGTGAGATTTGAAGCACAGTTTATTGTCCAGTAGTAAGCCGAGGTCCTCAATTTGATCAACACGGTGTAGTTGAGTTCCACTTAGGACATAGTCTTGGTGATTTGAGGATGATTTACGTGAGAAGCTTATAACGTGGCATTTACTGACATTAAGCTCTAATTTGTTCTGAATACACCAATGATCTAGCGCAATAAGCTTGGATTGCAGGAATGCGGCATCTGCGGGCGAGGCTGTGGCATGATATATTTTTAGATCATCAGCATACGTTAGGTGTAAAACATTTTCCAATACTTCTGATAGACCTGAGATGAAAACATTGAATAAGAGAGGTCTTAAGTGACTCCTTGGAGTACTCCAGAGGACACTAATATTTCCTTGGAAATAAGACCTTGAAACTTAACAAATTGAGTTCTATTATTAAGATAGGATTTAAGCCAGTCATGTAAGGATCCTGTCACACCAATTTTTTTTAACTTTAAAATCAAGACATTATGATCAACTCGGTCGAACGCTTTGCTAAAGTCGGTATATACTGTGTCGATTTGATGCCCATTTTCAAGTGCGCAGAGCGTATCAGATACAAAAATCATAAGATTCGTTGTAGTCGAACGACCTTTTCTAAAGCCGTGCTGCTGGTCATTAAGAATAGGGTTGATCATATTGGTCAATTTATCGCAGATAATTTTTTCGAATAATTTCGGTATAGCTGATAGAATTGCTATACCTCTGTAATTCTCAACTTTTCGTTTGTGTCGATAATAGTGGTGTCAATATCAGACATAAGATTCCCCGGTATAATATTGTTATCGGAATGATTAGTCTGAAAACAGATATTTGAGCGATTAAAATCGCCGAGAAGGAAGATATTGTCATTCTCTGTTAAGGAGCAATTGACACTATGAAAAATTTCAAGAATGTCGTGATATTTGTAGTCTTCAGAGTTAGGCTAGATATATACAACACCGATGTATAATAGTGTTATCGGAATGATTAGTCTGTATTTGGGCGATTAAAATCGCCGAGAAGGAAGATATTGTCATTCTCTGTTAAGGAGCAATTGACACTATGAAAAATTTCAAGAATGTCGTGATATTTGTAGTCTTCAGAGTTAGGCTAGATATATACAACACCGATGTAAACATATCTATTTATCAGTTTGATTCTGATAAATTCATGTTCAAAAAATTTAACACGCTACCCGCTAGGCTACCACCTAGCTACCGACTGGACAATTCCAAATTACTACCTGATCGTTTCAACCTCTATTTACCATAAATTAATCGTAATCTTTCGTTTTTTTAATTTCAGTTGAAAGAAGTTGTTAAAAGTAAACAAGAAAAAGCTGATGCCAAATTAAAAGATCTGCATAAAGATATGGTCGTAAAGAAACCAGAAGCTCCCAAACAATCGCCAAAGACGACACCAAATAAAGGTAAAAAGGGAGCCAACGCAAAAAAGGTTCAAAAGAAATTAGCAAAAATGCAAGTTTAATATATCGGAACAATAATAATTTCGATTAATTATTAATGGTTTCCATCTTTTATACAAGCAAAAGATAAGCACCAACAATACTACCTTTTATAAAAAAAAATATCATTTCATTTCATTCTCTATTGAATTTATCGAAACGTATAAACTATGAAAAATAATTAATTTAATTAAGTATTTACATTGTGTATTTAAGCTGAAATAAAAAAAAAATTTGCTATAAAAATATGCGTCTAACGAACGAAGAATTTGACATTTGTATTTAGAAAGTAAAAATTGAAATAATATCAAACGGAGGCATCGCAATCTAAAATATGAAAATCGTTCGGTTTGATACGTTTATTAGAGAAGATGAAATCTCTTTCTCTTTTTCTAACATTTCCTATCCTAACATCTTATCGTATTTTTGTAAACATAAGTTGAGTGTTGAAACCAATAATGTAAACTATAAATGTTTTTTTTTTGTATGTACCACGATTACATAATTCAATAAAAAAAAGTACAAAACTGAAATTTTACTATTAGTGTTTCATTCATTACCAAAAATGTTTTAAATATAAAAATGAAAAATAAAAAAAGCTTCGAGCGATTGAATCAAAATTTACAAACATTAACTAATTCAATTAGTTGAAACAATCCAATCGAGGTCTTTTTTGTTACAAAATCTTAAACTTCATGTTAAATTACATCGAACACATCGAGGAATTCATGCGTTTCATCCCTTTTTTACAATCCGCGATACTACTTAAGACACCAACCATAAGGTTATTGATTTACATACAATACGGGTTACGGTATTGAACTAAATCACAACTAGAAAGTACTTGAAATGATTCATTACCACCTTCTACTAATTATCCAACAGTGACATTAATTGCAATTCGCATGCACCCAAATCAATTGGTTTCTAATATATTTTCGTTTTTTTCGATCCTAGCACAATGCACACTCCGAAACAAATAACTTGAATCTAATCAATTGAAAATTAAAAAAAACACGAACAGAAAGAAAGGATTAAGCTTGATAACCGAACTACTTTAATTCGATTATAGCGAACACGGCTAATCTCTTTTTTTGTATATGTTTGATTTGGGATTCAACATATAATTACTTAACGCTCGTGATTTAGTTAGCCTTTAACCATGTTGCAACGATACGATTAAATCGCAAATTTTTCAACGTATAAAAGAGGATTTCTCTTGAAATTTCGTTGTCAGTAGGACACTTCTTGTGCCTACAGCACGACTTTAGTTTTATTTAGTTCAGTATTTTAGAAAAGTTTTTTTAGAGCGACAACTGCGAAACGCAAAAATGGATCTTTTTCAGGATCCGAACGGGAACTTGACGGTGTTTAAACCGGAAGCACGGTAATAAGAAAAAAATGAATTTAGTGATTAGTTCAATTTTTTGATTGTTTCGTGCAAAAGGACTGCATCGGAAGTTCGACTACTCGGATGGAATGTACCGCCCAGTGAACTACGATATATTCCCGATCATTGGCTCTCGTATCCCGAACCACCGGCATCAATGCATTATTTGCTCGGACTACTCTACATTGGATTCTGTTTTGCTGCAATAATTGGTAACGGGCTTGTCATATGGATCTTTGTAAGGTAATATTACATTTTTGTGTTAATTTCCAATTGAATTCATTAAAAATGTGTCTTACAGTGCGAAATCGTTACGAACTCCATCGAACGTGTTTGTTGTAAATTTGGCAATTTGTGATTTTATTATGATGTGCAAAACACCGATTTTCATTTATAATTCATTTAAACGGGGATTCGCATTGGGCCACGTTGGATGCCAAACATTTGCATTTGTTGGATCGCTGTCGGGAATCGGTGCTGGCATGACAAATGCATTTATCGCCAATGATCGGTATAATGTAATTGCACGACCAATGGAAGGAAAATTAACCCATACGAAAGCATTTCTGATGGTCGTACTGATTTGGCTGTATACGATTCCTTGGGCTGTTTTACCGCTTGTGGAATTTTGGGGCCGTTTCGTACCAGGTATGTAAAAGTATTAGTGAATTTTTGTTAATATTTAAAAGCTAGAATGAAAGTGGAGTTCCGAATTAATCTAATTTAGAGTTGGAATGAAGCAGTATCAATCGTTTGTATCGTTTTAATAAATAATGCTTGCAATTTTCTGATAGATCGAGTAATGATACTTCCGAGTCTCAGCAGAATTAAAATATTTTTTGAAATACTTTTAGGGACGTAGTATTCTTGAAAGCAGTGCTTTTTACTATCCATTTAAAAGCATTGCACTGAATAGAGCACTTTCTTCAACCCAAACCGTAACTGAGTCCACAAAAATTCAACGAATGAACTTAATCCGGAGGGCTTAGGTTAGGTAGTAGGAGGGTGTTGCGTAGTGGGCAGCGTGTTGGTCCACAATTCGAAGGTCGCGAGTTTAAATCCCTTCTAATTCTACAATGGCACTACAGCCCAAATCAGGCCTTGCCGTCCTGACCTCAGGTTCCTTAACATATTATTTGACATTGTGAAAGGGTTGTTAGCCCTTCGCACAACCCTCTATCTACGAATTTTAATTTTCGTAGGTTGAGGTAACTAAGGTATACCCATGCAGGCAGTGTGCAGGAATTATGCGTCGACCGGGATTTGAACTCACGACCTTCGCATTGTAGACCAACACGCTACTCACTAGGCTACACCCTAGCTCAAATCTCGGTCGACACATAATTCCAGCACACTGCCTGCTTGAGTTTTACTTAGTTACCTCCATCTACGAAAATGAAAAGAAGAGAAGAACAAGTAGGAGGGTGGTTTCGAAAATCCACATTGCACAGGGACCATCTAAATGGGCCCATTGTACCCTCTATTGATTATGAGATGGCTGCTGGCCACTTGGTACGGATTGCGAACCGAAGCAGGCTTCAATATCGCTCGCGATTCCGCAGCCTAAATGCGTGCAGCTTTAGCAAGCAATGACCTGTGGTCAGGCCGACAATAGTTCGAACGCCATAGCGACTACATTGTAACAGCTGAGCTGTAATGTTTTTTTCCGGTTCTTCCAAAAAGCATTTGGTCGTTCTGCAGCTATCCAGCTGCCGCCATCCCGTCAAGAAAGAGTCCAAAATAGTTTGTTTGAAGCTAGTCTCTTGCACCATTGGTGCTACATCGACTGACTTCCTAACGGAGTTTATGTTTGCAGATCCTTGCCGGGCAAGAGTGTCTCCTTCGTCGTTTCCTAACAGGCCGCTACGACCCGGTATCCAATTTAAAATTAATTTGGTTACAGCCGGTAGGCGGTTTAAATTGTGTCTACAAATGGACACAATCTGTCCGAGAAAATGTAACAGTTTCCGAGACTGTTCAGCATATCTAAAATAATTTCTGGGTGCTCGTTAATAGCCAATACTTCCGCTTGGAACACAGTCGCGTGTTCTGGAAGATAAAATGAAGCGTGGATGTCGATGTCGTGGGAATAAATCCCTGCTGTCCCATGGTTAGTTTTAGATCCGTCCATATAGAGATAAGGACCTGTAGAGGTACTGAGCATCGTGTTTGTTGCCCACTCATTTCGATCCGGAAATTTAATGTGAAACTTCCGTTTCTCAACCTTTGTATTGTTGCGAGCTAGGGGATCGCCGATTTCAAAGGAAACGCAATTCGTTTAAAAATAATAAAGTTAATTTATTTATTGCACTTTTACTTCGTTTACACTTTTACTTAATTCGCCTATTGTACGGCGGCACCACTGATATTGTTTTATCGTGTACTTGCACCGGTTTACGTGCTTTCGCAGATTTCAAAGAATGACTATCCCTGTTGTCTGAAAGTTGGCGGATATTTATACTCCAGACAGATGTCGTTGTGTGTGTGTGTCTCGGCTATTCTAGATTGCGTACTTTTTATTAGAAGTGTCTGGAAACATGTTTATAGCGTTTTGACATGTTGATGGACTTCTCTCGGTGTTTCTGGCAACATCCAAATTGCGTGATTGCAAGATCTATAACAGTATGGTTCATGCAATCCTACTAGCAGTGTAAAAAGGGAATTTTCGTCTCTAATGATGTTTAAAATTTTGCCATGACCAGTTTGTGGTGCTGACCACAAATAAGAGATTTTTAATCTAATGGCAGCTAGGCCCGCTGTTGGTCTTATAAAAAGATCAAGTGGAAGTAGTGAGAGAATCACTTCCAAGTTTGCAATTGGTGTGGTTCTAGAGCACTTGTTATACACAGACATGCCATCCGTTGGATTAGCTGTAAATGTGCTAGGTTGGTTTTTAGTACCATCGCTGGCTACCGCACCAGCGTGCCATAGCAAATAATTGTGCTGACAATACTGGAATACATCCAGTGGATGAGGTGCGGCTTAAGGTCCCATTTTAAGCCGAATGTCTTTTTGCAAGCGAAGAAGGTTACGGTAGCCTTTTTTGCACTTTCTTGAATGTTTGCCTTCCAGGATAATTTACTATCAAGAACAAGACCTAAATATTTAACCTGGTTCGAGAAGACCATATTGATACCCCGAAATCTTCTTCTTAAGAAGAGGACCAGATCTGTTTTTTGAGGGTTGCTGGTAAGTCATTTATCTGGTGCCCAACTGTATAACAGTTGTAGAGTAGACTGCATAAGGTCACCTAGAACTTGCTCAAACTTACCAGTTAGCTTGATGACAAGATCGTCTCCATATGCTATTGTGGAAACCCGTTCCGATTTAAAATGGAAAGAGGTTCAAATTTAAACTTTGTATCTTTCACCAAAGCCCTAAAAAAATCACTCAAAATTTTCGACATTTTTGCTTACCAATTTTTACCAAAATTAAAGACTATGTAGTTCTACAAATTGATAAAATTTTAATTTGATATCTGCACTTTGTTTTGAGATATATCGGTTTGAAATTTTGGAAAGTTCACTACCATTGAAATGCTCCCCATTTTCCCCCACTACTATTATGTCCAAATGTTATATTTTTCTCGTGTTTTGCTAGTATAGCTTAATATACGTTCTAAGTTTCAATCATATAGCTTAATAAATTGCCGAGATAGTTATTTTTAATTGTTTTTCTTTGCACCCCCCCTCCCCCTCTGACCATCCCCCTTACAATAATTAGCCTTCCACGAAGCTGATTCTAGTGGATCTGTATGCTACCTTAACCTCTTCAGGGATACATACATATGTGTACATTTAAATGAATGCTTAAAAGTCGCTCATTGTACACAAGCGTGGCCATATTGATTTTTTAATTTTAATAACTTATAAATTAAAAAAATTTGAAAATTATGTTTTAAAATTAATTTTTGTTTGGAACTATTGTAATAAAAAACTATTTACACTTATAATAAAAGAATTTTTTTTTCTGTCTCTGAAAAAATTCATATTTTGGGACCATTACCAAAATATGAATTTTTTATAGTAGTTAATTTCGAAGATATAATCATTTGAAAAAAAAATTCGGCCGATAATTGGTTTTTAGCCCCTCTTTTTACACACCAATGGATAAGAAAATTAAATTATTGTTAAAGTTTGTCCCACAAACCGTTCTACCGTGGTGGCCAAATAAAAGTTAACACCTTTGAATATCACCACATACTGCCTCTACATAATGATCTCCGGTTATAAATAAAACGAACTGGTGCTTATTAATTTAACTTTAGTGTTATACTTAAAATGTATAAAACACATAAACAAAAAATTTATTTGTTTTGAAGGTACAGCCACTTTTATGTTTTATCACCAAAATGACCATTTTCGCAACAAAAGTTGTTGAATTATCAACTATTTCGGATTCTTAATAGGAAGTTTGTATGGGAAGTTACTATTAGGTAGGTAAGAACAATATTCTTTAATTAATTAATAAAACTAATACTTCGTGTATCCTCCGCGAGTCTTGATTACAGCTTCAATTCTTCGAGGCATGGATTTTATCAATGTCTGACAGTATTCGATGCTTATGTCGTCCTTTCAAACGTCTTTGATGGCGTTTTTGAAATCCTCCTTGGTCCTCGACTTGCCACTTTTTGTTTCAGTTCGGCCCAACAATTCTCGATTGGGCTCAAATCGGGGCTGTTTCCTGGCCACTCAAGTGTAGAAATTCCCATTTTTGCGACGAATTCTTTAACCTGTTTAAAAACAAAACAATTATTTTACGCTTTAATTTTTTTTGTACTTTTGTATTGAACTGTTTGTAAAAAACCCACAACTTACCTTACGAGCGCGATGACATGGCGCAGAGTCATTTTAAAACATAACAGGGCTACGATTGCGCGTAAAGCGCAATCTTACGATACTCTAGATGAAATACATAGAATTTTTGTGATCCCTAGAAATTTTGTATGGGGAGTGTTAGAAAGAATTATAGCATTGAACTAATTTTTCCCCATCATGCTAAAGTAGCTATAAAAATGTTTTATACAAAATGCTTACTAAAAAAATTGAATGGGAACTGAGAAAATTAGTGAGTTAGATTTAATGAAAATTTGCAGCTTGTATGGGAGGTGGTAGAAACAGTGGGGGGATTTTAGTAATTTTTTCAGACATAATTAGCAATATTACAAAATTGACATCCCTTAAATTTCAGACTAGTGCGATTCATACTTTTCAAGAAAATCGATTTTTTGTGAAGTTGTAAGACTGTGTCATATTGTATGGGAGGGGGTAAAAGCAGTGAAGGTAATCAAATAGTTTTTTCTGATCTTAGAGATAATACTAATTAGGTATTCATTATAAAATATGAGCTTGATAAATGTTATATGTTCTGAGAAAATCGGCTTAGAGCATTTCATGAAAAAGTGTATTTTGTATGGGAGGGGGTGGAAGGAGAGGGAGGAGGCAAATAATTTTTCTACCGTAGATTGAAATCATTATGAATGTAATATATCCCAAAATTCAGACTAATACCTTTTATACTTTTTGAGTAAATCCATTTATTGTCAATTTGCGAAAATGTGTCATTTTGTATGGGAGGGGGTAGAAGGGGTGAAGCTAATCGTCTAATTTTTTTTGACCTTACTAACAATTTTAAATAAATATTTGGTGCACAATTTGAGCTCGCTAAATTTTATACGCACTGAGTAAATTGGCTTAGAGTAATTTATGACAAGTTCAGTTTGTATGAGAGGTGGTAGAAGGAGGGGGAGGACACACGTAATTTTTTTACTGTAGATTGATATTATCATAGAAATAATATATTCTAAATTTCAGGCCAATAGCTTTTATACTTTTCGAGCAAATCCGTTTATTGTGAAATTGCGCAATTGTGACATTTTGTATGGGAGGGGGTAGAAGGGGTGGAGCGATTTGGCCCGTTCACGAACTTGACCTTACTTTTTTGTTAAAAACGACGTGTACAAAATTTGAACTTTCTAGCTCAACGCGTTCTCAAGTTAGAGAGGACACGGACGGACGGACGGACGGACGGACGGACAGACGGACATCCGGTTTTGAGATTTTTGAGTGATTATATGAACTTCTGTATCATTCATTTTTTTCTCCGAGCCTTATTTCTTGGCGTTACAAACTTTGTGGCAAACTTATAATACTCTCAGATTTCATCTAGAGTATAAAAATCGAGTCGTAAATGACTGGAAAGAGCTTATCCATCGACGGGATCAGATGGTTGTCAATCACGCTGATGTAGCTGATCGCATTCATTGATCCTTCTAAAAACACCAAATCTCCGGTGCCAAAATAGGAAATGCAACCCCAAACCAGGTAACTCGGAGGGAACTTGTTTCGAGTCACTACACAGTCTTTATGAAGTTCCTCTCCGATTCTTCAGGTAAATTTTGGTTATAAGACCCATAAAAATAGGATTTTCTAGGAAATTTTGCTTTTTTCAGTGTTAAATTTTATTTGGCCACCACGGTATATGCATGTTGATTTTTAGCTTCCTAACTGGAACCATGGTTGAGATATTTGATTTCTTAGTTTTCGGTTTTAGCGCTCCCCCCCCCCCCCCCTCCTGTGCCCTTACACCCCCAAAACTGGTTGTACGCCTGAGATCCGCAACTATCGACAATTCCCAAAAATGAACTTTCTATCTTGAAGGGTTTGTGAGTTGATGTGCGCTGAGCGTATACACCGGCGTCGTCATGAAACGCGAAAAAATAGCAATTTTATTATTAAATTATGATTAAAATAATAAAGTAAAAGAAGACCTAGGCGTTATTCACAAATAGAAATGAAACCTTTATACGCTGGTTCTCGTCCTGTTACTTCACCAAAATATAAAGACATGACGGACTTGCTTCATTATATACCCCCAATATACCACAGTTATTTTAAATATTTGTATCAAAATACGATTTTCGAAGACTTAATAACTCCTATTAATGACAACGAGCAAATTGAACTGATTAAAGGTATATCAGTTCAATTTAACCGTTGTATGAAATACGTTATAATTATGAATTACTTATACTTATGTTTTAAAATGTACTAATTATTTTTGTATTTTATGAATGCTAAAAAAAATTCTTGAATAAACCTTTATATGAAATCAATCAAATTCCTGTTAAGACCCCCTATAGGGGCATAGGACAGAAACAACTCTCTTCAACAAGGCGCGATCCTGAGCATCGGCCTTAAGCTGTTGCCAGGACTTGTTTATTCCTCTGGCCTCCTGCTCAACTGCTAGCTTCCATGTGTTACATGGTCGACCAACCTGACGTCTTCCTTGAGGATTATAATCCAGAGCCTGTTTGCTGAAGTTTCGCTCTGGTTTCCTCAAAGTATGACCGATCCACTTCCACTTCCGCCTTTGAATCTCAATCCCTATTTTAGTCTGGCCAGTTGTAAAGTTCGTCGTTGGAGATCACTTCTGGCCAGGATATCCTAAAATGCGTCGGAGGCATTGGTTCACGAAAGTCTGTAGTTTCTTGGAAAGTCGAACTATCACTTTCCATGTAGTACAACCATATAGCAACACGGATTTGACGCATACGTCAAAAACTCGCAGCTTCGTGCGAAGGGAGATCTCTCTTAACCTCCAGAAAGGGGAAAGGATACCGAAGGCCTGACGAGCCTCAGCATCCTTTTCGGCTCCACCGTCCACGCTGGCAATGCTTCCGGGCTAGCAAAAAACTTGCACCTCTTCTACATCCTGTCCGTTAAGAACAATCGGTGTGCTTGCGTTCGAACCCATGTGCATGTACTTGGTTTTACGCATATGATGAAATACATGATACAAATTTTTATTATTACATACATATATGTAATTTATTCATCAATTTTCTTAAATCCTTTCAAAACATCACTTCAGTAAAATACATTGGACAAAATTAATATAAGTCAGAAGTGTTTCTAAACTTATTATTTTGAAAGCGGCATAAGTCACTTTCCGTAGGGGAAAATAGTGATTTTTCAATGACTATACTGATACGAAATGAGCCTCAGGAGGCCCATTCCGCATGCAGAATTTTTAATGAAGGTCCCCCAGGTCGTGACAGCACTTCCTGCCGGCTGCTCAGGAGCGTGGGGGTGGGGAAATTTGACCTGGGAGTCCCTCATCCTTGAGGGTGCTGTCGGGAGTACAGGTGTGTGCTCTACATCACCGATCATTATGGCCTGGAGCTCCGCATATGTCCAACTAGGCTATACGGGCCCCCAGGGCAGTACGAAGTCGAGCATCTCTGGGAATCATGAGCACCGAGGCCACATTTGGGCGGCTTAGCACTTCATTTTATTTAATTTTATAACAAGAAAGAGAAAAAAAAAATACATAGGCTAATAATGTGACCTTCCGTCCGCACCTATATGTGGCCTGTACAAGGTAAAGTTTAGTAGAAGAGAAAAAATAGTATATATGGTATTGAGTTCTAATTTTACAATAATTTTATTTTCTGACAAAATCCTAATATAAAGAAAACTAAGAAGTACCTTAAAAATAATCGTTGGGTACCTGACAGTCCAGCGTTGGGGCCCGGAATCCTGCAGCCAAGTTCTCGTTCTTTCTTTGCTTTTATATTTTATATTCCGTATTTTATATTAACGTAAAAGGACGTTTTATTTTAAAATTATTTATTTATTTATTTTTTCTTTTGGATACTTCACTTTTTATTTAAATTAGCTTATTAGTTGTTTTTAAAGATTTATTTTTTTCTTTTTGCTTGGATCACTCGCTATTTAGTTTTATGTTCACTGTCTTTAGCCACTATTTACACTTCAATTTTCATTTCGGTTTAGTATTATTCAATTTATGTTCGATTTATTCCTTCTTTGCACTCACTACACTTTCTGCACTTCCTTTTTTCTTTTCTTCCCTCGAGTTTCAATCCTCCAGCCTTGTTCCCAACCAAAACTTTTAAAACAAAAAGCGCCGATTTTTTCTCGCGCGGCAATTTATATCCAACCCAACTGTTTAATTTTTTAATTTTTCGCGCGAAATGCGTGTCAGTCTGCACCAATTGTTATTTAAATGTTTTTCACTTGACACGTTAGATGTCGTTGTTGTTGTTGTTTTTTGTTTATTGTATTATTTGTTATTTCTATTATTCTTATTATTATTGGCATTATTATTATTATCAAAAAAAAACTATTTATATTAAAATAATAAAGGTTTGACAAGAAAAATTATATAGCAGAAAAAGAAATGGAAAAAAAAAAAATGGCAAAATACAGGTGCGGGTGAAGGAAAATAAAAAATGTTATGGAGTCAATACAACGAAAGAAAAAAAAATAAAAAAAAATATATAACGAAAAGGAATGAACGCTCATTTCGTATCAATACCTAATTATTTATACTGAGAAAAATATAAGTATCCTGCAATAACAAATACAAGTAAATCTTCTCGAAAGTTGGCATCAATATTTTTAAACATGTTAAAACGCAAACCTTTAAATATCTCGATTTAAAAACAAAGTAACTTATGCCACTTTCAAAATAAACGGCTTATATACTCTCAGATTTCATCTAGAGCATAAATACATTTGGAACAATCGTAACAGTTCAATTACCAGTAGACATTAAGGGACTATAGTAAATTTCCAGAAATTAATATTATTAATGTTTTTCTGTATCCGGATTTTCTATTATATTCAACAAATCGAATTGGTACAAGTCCCCGCATTTATGTAGTTTCCAGTGGTATTTACAAACAAATTGGAATTTGTAATTGCTCACTTATATGAATCATCCCGGTTCTACTTGTACCATATCACTCAGTTACTTTTCTTCCTCTAAAATATTCACTCTCACAAATCATTGTGGCTAGGATAATAAAATAATTCACTCAAATCTAATATAATAAAGTTCTTCGTAGATCTAAAGTACCAAAATATGGAATGACCTAATATCCCCGTTGTGGCCAAGCTTCGAATTATTCACCCATTTTTTTCTCCTGTCTGACCAAAGTTTATTGTGCACATTGGATTTTCATCCTCGACAATATTGGCTGTAATATAAAGGGTGTTTGGTACTCCGTGCACCACCTTGTAAGGGGTTATTCCTAGATATATTTGGAGAAAAAATTGTTCTACCGAGATGGTCAATTTTCAATATCCGCGGAGATACAGGGTGATCAAGAAAAGTGTTTCGGACCTGTATCCTCACTCACTCAAATCGCTATATCTTGAAAACTAATAATCACAATTCAAAGTGTTGTAGCTTGTTTTTTAGGGAATCGAATTACCTTTCATTTGGTGTAATAGTCCGCATTGTACCTAATCAAGTCATAAATATTGGTACACAACTAAACGCATTCATTACGAATGCAATATTGGGCGCATCCATTTCGTCTTGACTGCGATTTGACAGTTGACATTTCTGCTTCATTGCCACGTAAAAAGTTTTTGGCATCAATTCTTTACAATCATGGAATGGGGCGACATCGAAAATCGTATTGTTGTAATTTGCCTACTAAAATGCAACATGGAAAAAGGCGATATCTTTTGGACGTTGCGACCGCTTGGAATCACTCGCAATTTTGCGTATCGTGCTGTGAAGTTGCTTGAGGATACTGATGGAGTACGAGACCGTCAAATATCCGGCCGTCCGCGCACTGTGAGAACTCCGAAACCGATCAAAGCCGTGAAGAAACGAATCGACCGAAAACCGTTGCGAAAAAAGAAAATCTTGTCGCGGGGAATGCAAATTTCGCAAAAATCCATGTCTCGCATTATCAAAGAAGATTTGGGACTTAGTGCGTACAAGCGACACACTGGACACCTGCTCACGGCCGCATTGAAGGAAAAACGCAAGCGAAAATCGAAAGCGTTACGCAGCCGGTACGCGAAGAACGCTCAGTGACAAATTCTGTTTACTGACGAGAAAATCTTTACCGTAGAAGAATCGTTCAATAAACAGAACGACCGTGTGTATGCTCGGTCATCCAGAGAAGCATCCCAACTCATCCCGAGGGTCCAAAGAGGCCACCATCCCGCGTCTGTAATGGTATGGTGGGGAGTAAGCTACGATAGCGTTACCAAGCTCCATTTTTGCGAGAAACGAGTGAAAACATCGGCCAAAGTATATCAGTCGACCGTCTTGGAACCCATTGTGAAGCCTCTCAACCAATCAATATTCGCCAACAAGCCGTGGACTTTCCAGCAAGACTTTGCTCCAGGTTATAAGGCAAAAACGACTCAACTGTGGCTCGAAAACAAAGTTCCGGACTTCATATCAACGGATGATTGGCCAGCTGGTAGTCCAGACCTCAACCCGTTGGATTACAAGTTGTGGTCCGTATTAGAGGGCATGGCTTGCTCTACTCGACACCCAAATATTGAGTCGTTGAAGCGAGCCCTTGTCCGTGCAGTGGACAATTTCCCCATGCATGAAGTGCGTCTCGCGATCGATGAGTGGCCAGATCGTCTCAAGTCGTGCTGGAAGGCAAATGGAAGTCATTTCGAATAAGTTGTTCTAAGATTTGTAGCCATTGAATAACCCAATAAAAAAAAAAAGTTTTGAAAAATATTAATTCGTTTTCATTTGGCGTCGATTTTTCTGTGTACCAATATTTATGACTCGACTAGGTAACTGTACTCAATCCTGAGGTATTTGCTTCAGAAAACAAATTTTTGATACTTTGACCCTCAAAATTCTGGGATCAATGTTGTTTTTTTATGTGCCATATTATTGCCTACAAATGATGCACACATACTTATGACTTAGGTTTTCCCGTTTTCCAGGTAATAAGCGAAAATACTTATGGCTTAGAAATGAAATGTGCCGTAAAGCTACCCTCGTTTTAAAAAAACTGCCTGTAATGTTGTTAAACTGAAATATTCTTATTATCCTTTATTTACTATTTAAATTATCGAGGAATGTCCTTTAATTAGTATTTAAATTAACGAGGAAATTAATTAAATTAAAATGAGTTTCAACACAACTAGGTGCAACACTTTGCCTTTTTTAATGGGGTACCTAACAAAATGAAAAGCTTATAAAAGCAAATGTTACTTCATATTTTTATCAGTTTTAGTTACATTGTTAAAAGTCACTAAAATTTAGAAAATAATTTTGAAATGCCTGAGTTCACGAATGAAGAATATGCAGACATCATTTCCATTTATGGGAAGTGTCAGGGAAATACACGAGCGGCGCGATCTTTGTATCATCAGACACTTCCTAATCGCTGGATACCTTACAGGAGAGTATTCCAAGAATTTTACAGAATGATTCGGGAAACAAGCAGCGTTAGGACAAGCAGAGTAAATGCAAATCCTGCGCCGATAATCGCTGTTCTAACCGATGAAGGAATACTACATGCAGTTCAAAATGATCCATCAATCAGTATCCGACGCTTGGCATTGCAGTTAAACGTCTCTACGTGGAAAGTTTGGAGTGTCCTAAAAGCAGAGCGCTTGCATCCCTACCACCACACACCAGTGCGGCAGCTGTTACCCATTGATTTGTCCAAAAGGATGGACTTTTGCAATTGGCTCCTTAAATGACAACTAAGTGACGAAAATTTTATGAACAACATTCTTTAGACAGATGAGTCCCAATTCACCAGGGACGGTATCACAAACTTCCACAACTTACACACCTGGGCTGAGAACAATCCACATACAAGAAGAGAGGCATCATTTCAGCACAGATTCAGTTTCAATTTATGGACAATAAAATAAATAGTTCCAATTACTTGGATTTTTTGACAAATGATCTACAGGAGTTATTGGATGATATGCCACTGCAACGATTGGTTTCCATGTTTTACCAACACGATGGTGCTCCAGCGGACAAATCACAGATTGGTTAAATTCTAATTATAGCAATCGCTGGATCGGTAGAAATGGACCGATACACTGGCCTGCAAGATCCCCTGATTTAACTATTATGGATTTCTTTGTATGGGGACGGATGAAGGACCTTGTCTACGCAACGGAAGTAGTAACGTTGCAGGATCTAAACACCAGAATCGATGCGGCAGCAACAGAAGTAAGGCAGCAGTTGAGGAGTATGAACACAAAGAGAACACAAGCAAAACGAGCTTTAGCGTGCATTCAAAATGAAGCTGGCCATTTTGAACATTTATTGTAATTAAGGAAATTTGAAATAAACCATAAAAACCATTCTTAAGTTCTTTTAGTTCAAGCGGAGAGTGTTGATCAACATATTCTTATTTTTTTGATAAAAGTGCTAAATTATTGGAATGATAGTTTTTGCTAAGCTGTGAAACTTATGCAATGCAAGTGTATACATCTTTTGTAGGCAATAATTTGGCACATAAAAAAACAACATTAAAATGACATTTTTATAGTGCGTTTTTTTGAGAAAAACAACATTGATCCCAGAATTTTGAGGGTCAAAGTATCAAAAATTTGTGTTCTGGAGCAAATACCTCAGGATTGGGTACAGTTACAATGCGGACTATTACACCAAATGAAAGGTAATTCGATTCCCTAAAAACAAGCTATAACACTTTCAATTGTGATTATTAGTTTTCAAGATATAGCGTTTTGAGTGAGTGAGGGTACAGGTCCGAAACACTTTTCTTGATCACCCTGTATCTCCGCGGATATTGAAAATTGACCATCTCCGTAGAACAATTTTTTCTCCAAATATATCTAGGAATAACCCCTTACAAGGTGGTGCACGGATTATCAAACACCCTGTATAACATAACATGTACTTTATAAAATAAAGACACTAAAAGATTAACCCTGTAAATATCTGTCTCTGTTCTTTACAAAAAGTCATTATCGATATCATTCGAAAAACAGTTCACAAATATTTAGCTCACTTGCGGATTTCAGCAATTTTCAATCAAGCGAAAACAAGGTAAAAGAAGCCCCTTATAGTTAATTAATAGTTTGTGTGATTTCTACATTTAGCTTAAGTGCATTGTATCAACCCCTCTATAAAAAAAATCACTGCATTCCTTATATGACAAAATTAACATGTTTAAGAATCCGTAAAAGGTTTTTCTAGCATCGTTAGCATAAAACTGTCGTGACAATTAATCCTTTGCACTGGCATTATAAACTTTATCCACATCAAATACCACCTATTCGAACGACTCATAAATTTCTATGGTCGTTTTATTATAGAACCGAAAACCAACCAACCACCACAATTAATAACATTGTCTTGGCATGGCACTAAGCTGATTTGATGTAAATCCCATATAAAAGTGAACGACAGCATTGATGTCCCAGCCAGTAGATAGACTTACTCCCTCCGAGTAGGATGGTTTTCAAAAATCAAATCAAATTAAGTTTAAAATAGTCTAAAGTGTTTTTTTTTTCCTAAAAACAATGGATCCTTACCACAATTTATCAGTTTTTCGACCAGAAGCGCGGTAATACACAAAGCATATGGTGGTCACGTTAATAGTTTGTCGGAGCAAAGACATCGATCGGGAATATTCTTTGAAATGCTTTTCCCGTTCAATCCTGCAAACATTTTTGGGATTGGTGGTTCATAATATTTGGCTAGGGTGTCGCCTAGTGAGTAACGTGTTGGTCTACAATGCGAAGGTCGTGAGTTCAAATCCCGGTCGACGCATAATTGCAGCACACTGCCTGCTTGGGTATACCTTGGTCACCTCAATCTACGAAAAAGAAAAATTTGTAGATATGGGGTTGTGCGAAGGTCTAACCCTTCCACAATAAATAATAAAAAAATGTTAAGGAACCTGAAGATTAAGAGGCCAAGGCCAGATTTGGGCTGTAGCGCCATTTTAGAAGTAGAATATTTGGATAGGGTGAACACCGAAACTTTTAACGTGTGCCATCTTTAAGAATCAAGCAACTCGTTATTTTAATTCATAATATTAATTAGGACGTCGAACGTGCGTTTTCTGGGATGGAATGTGCCACCGGAAGAACTTCGCTACATTCCCGATTATTGGCTGATCTATCCAGAGCCTCCGGAATACATGCATTACTTTTTGGCTATTGTATACATCGGATTCACCTTTTTCGCGCTAGTTGGCAATGGACTTGTCATTTGGATATTTGCGGGGTTCGTTCCTAGTTCTCTTTACGGTTTCCTCATCTGATTAATTCTTTTCGTTTTATTTAGTGCAAAATCGTTACGAACCCCATCCAATATTTTCGTCTTGAATCTGGCCATTTGCGATTTCATGATGATGTGCAAGACGCCAATTTTCATCTATAACTCGTTTAAACGCGGCTTCGCTTTAGGACATGTTTGGTGTCAAGTTTTCGCATTTGTTGGATCTCTGTCCGGTATCGGAGCCGGCATGACTAATGCCTTTATCGGGTATGACAGATTTAACGTGATTGCTCGCCCTATGGCGGGCAAACTTACGTTTACGAAGGCACTTCTAATAGTCTTCCTGATTTGGGTGTATACAGTGCCTTGGGCTATTTTTCCATTGTTGGAAATTTGGGGACGTTTTGTGCCAGGTGAGTGATTATTCTTCTCGACTCCTTCACGTTTCTATTCTCAAATTCAAGATTTAGTTTTAGAATATTTTGAAAATTAAGTTTATCTCTTCTTATTTCAGAGGGATACCTAACTGCGTGCTCATTTGACTACATGACCGATAATTTCGATACGAGACTCTTTGTTGGCGTCATCTTTACCTGCAGCTACGTTGTACCGATGTCGATGATCATTTATTACTACAGTCAAATCGTGAGCCACGTTTTCAGTCATGAGAAAGCTTTACGTGAACAAGCGAAAAAAATGAACGTGGAATCACTCCGATCGAATGTGGACAAAAACAAGGATTCCGCTGAAATTCGGATTGCAAAAGCAGCCATCACTATTTGCTTTCTGTTCGTAGCAGCGTGGACGCCGTATGGTGTAATGTCGCTGATTGGTGCATTCGGTGATCGAAATCTTCTCACGCCGGGTGTAACGATGATCCCGGCCTGTGCCTGTAAGCTAGTCGCTTGCATAGATCCGTACGTTTATGCGATTAGTCATCCTAGATATCGAATGGAATTACAAAAGAAGCTGCCATGGCTTTCGATTAACGAGAAGCCACCAGCCGAGACGGTATCGTCGTCCGGTACAACCGTGGAAAATGCAACGACGGCAACTTGAGATGTGAAAATTTTATTAGACTGATAGAAAAAATCTAATCTAAAATAGTTTACATATCACTGGTATAGCATAACTATGAATAGTGGAAGGACAGCAGATATGTAGTACTTAAACAAAATTAGTTTATAGCGGCATATACTAAAATTTGAATTCATACTAAAAACGACGACTTGGCTTTCGCAAAACGGACAACGAATTAATTAAGAATAACGATGGAAAGGAGTGATTTGAAGCGGATATTTCAGATCATTCGCGATTATGTCTTATGTACATATTGATTTGTAGAGTTTTTATTTATGAAAATTAAAGCGTAGAGTTTATTGCAACAATTAATCGATGATTATGTTCTTCGTTTTTCATCAGAACATTTATTTACTCGTCGTGTGATGTTTAAACGATTTACGACTTGGAGTATAGAAAACTAAGTGTCCGTCAGTCCGTATATGTAATTTCCTTATGTTTGCAGTCCCATTTATATCAAAGCTCCTCGAAGACGTAAGTATCCCACAGAATACTACCAAACAGAAAACCGCTTATCTCCAATTGCAAAAATTGCATATCCAAAAAGTCATTTATCTCAACAGTAATGCCTCAAAACGAAAGAAGACAAGTAAAAAAAATAGTTGCAGGTGATTTGAATGTTCATTGTTATATAAACAATACAGGCCCGTCCAACGATTTAGCCGATCTTTTGCAACCACTCCCGCCCTTTTCTGTTGAGATTTACTGGAGTTACGGTACAGACACACAGACTGCCGTCGCAATTCTCAACGGTCTCATCCTCCTCACTACATCCTCTGCAAATGTCATCGGTTTTAAGGCAAATTCTTCGAGCGTGTTTCCTCAGAAGACAGTGGCCCGTGACTATACCTACTAGTGTCCATAGGGAGTTTCTGTCGTCTCAATTTTTTTTAGATATGTCACATCTCAATAAAGAGTGAGAGGAGTATATCAGTTGTTAGTTAGTGGGTGGCGATTAAATTCTTGTTCGTAGAATTGCTTCAAAATTTTAAATAGCAAACTCCTATTTTTGGAGCGAGCCAACTGGAGGGGTGAGAGTGCTCATACTCTAAATAAGAAAATCAATAGAAATTACATGCAGTCACTCTAAAATTCGTAAAATCTGGACTGGAGGAAGCCGCCACCTTCCCTGAAAAGTTTGTAATGTCCAATCTGTGAGATCGGCCGCACCAGCTGGCGTCAAAGATTACTTTCTTACTAGCTATTGTAGCTTCCTAAAAAAGCTACAATTGCCAAGGATTTGAAGGCAATGGTAGCAGGGTCATGAGGAGACTGGGAATATAGTTATAATAACTAGTCGAGTAATTTAATGTTACTGAGTATTTTCTTTATTGGTTAAACCTTATATACAAAAATAAAAAAAGGCAATGCTTAAAAATAATGTGCAATGTAACCATTGAATAGGTAAACATCATTTTTTTTACTTGCTAGAATGTAAGTTAAACGATCGAACATAAGAAATGATGACACATTCATAATTAGTGTTCATGCTCGATCGTTCATCTACTTACAGGTTATTTTTGGACGTTGGGTTGAATGATCAGACATGCTTTACTAAAATATGATTATAATACATGTTCTATCATTCACCCAACTCAATGGAAATTATTATGGTTCTTAAAGCTAAGTTCGATGTCCGAGCATTCATTGTATGGCTCTATGACCTCTGTTCAGCTTCTGTTTGGCTTAACTCCGCCTTATCTCCAAGATAAGCCGCAAATTCGATTTATCGGCCAGATCTATAATAGCCCTTCTATTGTCACGTCTAACAGCCTTCTTAAGCTGTAGATGTGCAGTAGTTCTGTCTTAAGTCGTAAGGTATTTGATTGACATCGGGTTGTGTGATGATTGCCAATTTAGCTTTTACCAATCTTGTCCCACGTATACCATCGTCGACGATTCAGAAGTGTGAAGTCACATAAAATTCAAAGCATGTGAAGCAGAGATGGACGACAGATGAATTCCCAAACGCACACTAAAGGGAAAAGTCAATAGACCAATTGGAAAACCACATGGGCGAAAGGTGCTGGGAGGATCTGATCGATGCGTTTTTGGATCTAACAAAAGCTTTACGTCCTTCATGATAAAATTGCTTGTGTGAATAATATCGTGTGTAAAAAAGAAAACAAGAGACCATTTTGGTTTGGTTTTCTATGACCGGGTGTTTTATTTATTTGGTTTGTGTACATGTGATGGGTAAGCGGCGATTTTTTTGGCGAGCTTTTCCGGTTCCATCGTAATAAGAGATCGGGCCTTCCTGAAAGACGAAAAGAAACAAGTTAGTAACATGTAAATACTGAATTTCGATAAAAACTACTTACCTTGACTACGGTCAAGCAAGCACCTCGAGTAGACGCCTTCCACATTTCCGAATTTTCCCTGCGGCACCTAAAAGTAAAACAAAAACAAAACCCAATTCGGAACAAGAAAGGCAAGAGGACTAGAATTTTCTGGAGTAGGATTATTAAAATGTTAAACAGAAAATCCCCTGAGTGCACGTATTTTTTTTTTTTTATAAACGAAAACAAACGACGATCCCCTAAACTATCGCGAGTGCAAAGATGTTACGCGGATTCTCGCTTTGCGAACGAAAACCCGCACAAAAATCACTAATGGAAAGGTACGCGTAGTTTCGATTATAAAACCAACAACGAACATATAAACTATCGCGAGTGCAAAGATTTTACACGGATTTTCGCTTTGCGGACGAAAATCCGGCGATCACGGGACATCACTAAAAACAACACAACACAAAATCCGCGAGTGCAAAATTTACTCGGATTTCGCTTGCAGACGAAAACGCGGTAGTCACGAAAACATTTCACACACACAACACCATATCGCCCGAGCCAAAAGACGGAAACCTGGCTTTATGGTGCGCAAGCTGTATCGTCACGGCTGGCTCGTCGATTGCCAAACCGCGATGAATGTTGACCACGATAGTTAACAAACTCTTTGCGACGGGTTCTCATTCCCGTGAAGAGAACTAGAAGATGATAACGCGAACACAACACGTATGCGATACCCTACACGGTTCAAAAACATTACTATATTTTGCTAAACTAAGAAATGAAGAAAATAATCGCCACTCACCTGTTTGTTTTTATTTTGGTTGTGAACTATCAGTCGACACGAGAGAGCACCAACGAGTTGCAAAATACGAGCGAGTAGCGCGATTCGAAGATGGACTAACTACCCAATTGACGAGAAAAGTTATGCTGCAACTTAAATAATAAACGTTAAAGTGCGGGTTATTTGCGGGCTATGAACTCGATCGAACTTTGATGAGAGTGATGACCGACTTAATTAAATCGGCTGGAAATCACCGGAAGATTTTTCCGCAATGAACTTTGGTGGAAAGTGACGAGAAAAATAACGTGCTCTTTTTATCAAGTAGTCAAGGAGTGCGGAGTGGCCGAACGACATTCCGACAATTTTATTTTTGATACATTTTTTTTAAATTCGATAAGTGCCACAAGTCGGTGGCTTCGAATTAAATAATCTTGTGAAAGTTCGATTTTGTATGAGGGCAACACGGAGAAAACCACCTCGTCGAAGGAAAGTAAATTCGTGGGAAGACATATGACCGCCTAAGAAAGGAGAAACCACACCGAAGAACCTGATCGCCGAGAAGCCGATACGTCGGACTTTTGTTTCATTGCCGACAACTGGGGCCCCAAATAATCAAAACAGCTAAGTAGTTAGGTGTAGAGTCACTGTATAACTGAGCTACTCGGTCCAGGAGTTTGGCAGATAGCTATTTTAGTACAAAAATCGAACGTGCTAAAAAATTTGGTGCTAAAAATCGAACGTTCGAAAGATCAAAGTGTTGGTGAAAATAAGTGTAGACTGTGTAGTCATTCTGACATATCCCAGTAGGGAGTGGAATCATTACCCCGCCAATGATTCTTACCATGAAGCTATTACAGCTACTTCCTGTCGTAAAACATAGATTATTTTAATATTGCAATGTCATAGGCAAGCATTCGTTTTTTTCTACTTTCTGCATTACAAAGAATCGACATTGGAATCTAGAGAAACGAATGAATAATGTAATGATTGGAAAAAAATCGACAATATAATGGTCGCAATAGAATCTACGATGGAATGGTTACAAAAGAATAGAAAGCAAATTAATCTTTGAGAAGGTATTCTAATATTGAGGGAGCGATTCATTTTGAATTAATATTGAAAAATGTGATGAAATTGGATCCTGCTTTTGATATGAATTCAGTATTTTAAATTCTGTTGGTATAATTTAACTAATTTTGTTGCTTGAAAAATGCGACTTAAGATTTTTTTTTCTCGCAATGAACAACTTGTAAAATTTTACGGGAATATTAGAAAGCAAACGGGTTATGATAATAATAATGTTTTATATTATTAATCTTTCGTTTTGTGCGCGGCACGTTTTGAAGATGATCATTTATTTTATGCAATCTCCTCACATTACCTTTCAATGCGTATCAAATTCCCTAAATAAATTGCTACTTTATGTAATGCCTTCACATTACTTCATAATGCATTGCAAATTTCTTAGGTCGATTTGAATGATTTCTCAATTTGAATGATTTTCAATAAAAGGGAATGGATTGCAAAAATCCCTGTTGGGATGTTTTTCCGCCATGTGTCAACAAACAGAATCATAAACTAGACTAAAAACCTGTTTGGTAAAGATGTGTGGGTGCAGAAAATTGCAAAATAAAATTGAATTTTTGGCTGTTTCTAATGGAATGGCACAATGATATTAATTTTTCAGGGCACATAATCGAATTCCAATTGCATTTTGATAAATATCTAACCGAATATGTATATACACCAAAAAATTCAAACTTAACGGTTTCAACTCTGATACGCATCTGCCAGACTCCTTTACCGAGTTGCTCAGTTATACAGTGACTCTAACCGTAAGCAGTATGCATTTGCTCTGCTCTTCTAATCGCAGCTCTTTCAAATTTTCAATCGCAATATGCGACTGCTCTTTTAAAATAGCTGTGAAAAAATCGCAGGTATGTAAAAAAGTATACCATCTCTTATCATGGCCCCGAGTCTGACTAGGATAATCCTATCGAATGTTGGTTTCCAGCTAGATTGTTTCTCGCTCTAGATGTAAGAGCGATCACCACACCATTTTTGGATTCACACTCAGGACCGACGTGCAGAATAGTCGCCGCTGGTGGCGGTAATCAAAAATTGCATTGGGTGGGAGTGATTGTAATGATCTGTTGTGTTCGGGGACAGAACCAATGAGGAGAGAACTTTCTGACAAGACTTACCAGATTTTAAGCGGCTGGTCCCGCGTATTGGAAAGGCACGATGCCGGAATAATTTTGGTCCAAATGAAGGAATTGTAAGTTTTGTAGAGGCACGTGTGCCAAGCGTAACTTTATTAAATCAAATGACCCCGAGTATGGGCCAGCAATTTTCTTTTATACTTTTTAACCTAAACTCTATATAAAAAAAACGGTTGTTTAAAATGTGCTTAACTGCTAAATCCCTATTCTAACTTACTCATAAAAAATCTATTCATAAAAAAAGTGTAAGTGGAATATACTTAGTAGGTAAAAAAAATGAATACATAAGGTCAATACCTATGACCGATATTTCCCCATACAGATCAGCACGCGATAACTCACAATATTTTGGATTTCACAGGTCAGCAATATATCTCATTGCTCGCACACAATTTCTGTCCCTGATTGAAATCAGAGACATATATTAGTAGGTGCATTTCATATTGTATGGAAAGGCGAGCATAGAGAATTCCCATAATGCTCTATGCTTGACTTTGTGTGGTCGAGATAATTTATTGCATAACATTGAGTGACTTGTTTGTTTATGTTAGGACACTCAATGTTATTCTTTTTTTTTTTTTGCGAGATAAATTTGGGATCAGAATGATCTTGAAAATTTATCTAATTTACGTGACACGTGATGATCTGTATTTGGTACTTACAGTTGTGGCGAGAGTACACTACAGATCATCACAAGCTGCATTTTGGTTTAGCTTATCTTTTCCGACCCTCTACTTAAAATCTATCATAAATTGAAAAAAAAAAAAAACTTCAGAAGGATCTTAAAAAATCATTAGAAAAACAAAATATGTGTATCTAAAACTTTGTGGTTTTATTGACCATTAAATACAAAGTATTTTTTTTTATATCATATATTTATTTTTGATAAATTGTAACGGAACAATAAAAGCTCTTCTCTAAGCTTCTCCGATATTTTTTAAAACATTAAAATAAATTCGCTGCAACGCTTTGAAATCGTTTAGCGATAGTAAATTCTTTGACGCGCGCTCGGTAAGCATATTTAATTTCTCGACTACGAGCGGATTCGAACCACACTTGTTCCTACAATGAACGATATATTTCATACATTCGCGCGACCAACGGGGCGACGATGAATTCTTTGACTCCTTCGGTGGTGATGATTTCGTCATCTGATTCATTAGAACTTCGGCTTGACTTACCCATTTTTTATTGATTTCACAAATTTTCTCCGGAGCAAAGGATTGGCCGTCCCTGCCAGATCGCGAAGGTTGCTGTTGGTTGAATTGATGTGGTCGACTTTGTTGAGTTTGCGGTGGGAACTGTTGACGGTTTTGTTGCTGTTGCTGATGACGGTTTTGTTGCTGTTGCTGATGGCGATTTTGTTGCTGTTGTTGATAACGGTTTTGTTGCCGATTTCGATGCTGTTGTTGACGATTTGGATGCTCATGTTGACGATTCTGATGTTGTTGTCGCTGACGATTTTGCGACTGGAACTGTGAACGGTTGCGCTGTTGTAGATTTTGTTGACAATTTTGTCGCTGTAGCTGATTTCGCGATTGGTAAAGTTGATTTTCCTGTTGCTGCAATTGATTCTGAAACATATGTAAGCCGGCCGTTTGATCGTTCGGATTGTTTTGTTCTTGTGAATTTTTCACTTCGTGGCTTTCCTGGGTCTGCGGGAGACTTAATTCGATTGGCATCATATCCGATTGTGAAAGAGACATTGGATTTATAACCATTTTCGATTTTTCACTTTGTTTCGGTATAATCGACGGCGGCTCCATCAGCAGATCTTTCTGCTCCTTTGTAAATGTTGTATCCAGTTGTTTTTTGCCAAGCAAACGACTATCTAGATTGAGTTTAGGCAATCTATTGAATTTTTTCAGCTCAAAATACTGTCGAATCAGTTGATCGTAGTTTTCATGTGGATACGATGAGAAAATATATTTCCAATGGCCGTTGATTTCGTCGCGAAGTTCATTCGATACTTCGTGCATGGAATCGTCGTCATTGAGAAGCATTTTCAGATTCTTCTGTAACGCATACAAATGCATATGGCCGTCACGCAAGCCACCCTGTCCCATCAGGATGATGTTAAGCTGTCGACGTGAACGCTCGACTGTCTTGAAACTCGATTTATTAATCTCATTTTCTTTGCTTTTTATCCGTTCGTAAAATTCGTACGGATTGCCAATGTCTTTTTCCAATAGGAGAAAACTTTCTTGTACAAATTTAATGAGAGCTTCACGTTTTCGCGGAACCTTCGTTGATTGGTCAAGTTCCTTACGATTAAGATCATCTGAAAGTTTTTTAATCGCTTGCATTAGATCCGAGTGAAATCCATCTTGATTACTGGGGAGGCCTTCAATAATAAGAACATTTCCTACTGCAGTCCATTCGACGATTGCCTTAACATCGTGGTTTTTCGAGGTTTCAATCAGAAACTTACTACCGTTCGGAGACAGCAAGAATTTACTGTGAAACTTATTCAGGTATATTTTCGCTTCACAAATTTCTTCTTGACCCGAAAGCTTCTTAATCTTCTCCATTAGTTCTGTATGGAAACTCTCCTGATTACTAGGGTATGCTTTTATAATTAGGACGCTTCGTAGTGTATTCGTGTCGACGCTTGCTTCAACATCATGTTTTTTCGAGTTTTCTTCTAGGAACTTTCTACCGACCGGAGATGTTAAGAAATTCGTATGGAATTCATTTAAGTAGATTTTTCCTTCGCATATTTCTTCTACTTCTTCCTCATCTTGGTTGCAGTCGATGTTCAGTTTTATTCCAGATATGGGTCCTTTTGTTCCAGGCAAGGCTGCTTCGTTAATGTCGATTTCTTCTTCATCGTCCGAATCAACTAATGGTATGAAATCTGGCAAAGGACCAACTTCACGACCCTTACTCTTCTGCGGAGTACTACTTTCGGTCGTTTTGTCAAATGAAAAATGCTCTGAGAAGCTGTAGTTCGAATCAGAATCCACTGCAACTTCGTCAATGAGTTTGTGGTTTTTGAAAATCAATTTTACACCTTCGGTTTTCTTCTCGACATTTGAATCTGATTTTGTATTTGATTCTGGTAAATCATTCGGTGATTTGAACGTAGCCTCTTCAACCAATGTGATCGGTTCGGTAGTATTCAATTTGTTTTTATCAATGTTCACGAATACTTCAGTTACTACGTCATGTACGTCACTTGCATCGTGTACTTCATCTGACAAACTGAAATTTGTGGCAAACGGATTTAGCACGTAATTTTTTTTCGATTTTTTCTTCTTAACTTTAACATTCTGACCGATTGCTGGTCGTTTTCGATTATACAGTAATCCCACAGCCGATATAAATCTGCCATAGCATTGGCTTCTATTGACTTTCGTCGTGAATGGAAACAGAATTTTATCATTTGGCTCACACATTAAATTTACTCCGACTACGCCAGCAGGAAGAGGATTTTTTACCGCAACATCCTCATAGGATTTCGCATGTGATCTTATTTCCGAAAGAGGCGTGAGATATTCCGTCAGCTTGTTCGAGCTTCTGCACCGTTCTGGCAAATGACCAAAGCAGCCACAAATACAGCAGGCTTTCCTTTCATTATAAAACAGTTTTTGATTTGGATGATCATTTATTGCCGTCTAGAAATAAACAGATTTAATTCATTTTTTTTTTAAGGTCAAATAAAACATGAGAACGAGTTAATAAGATGGAAAATGTTAAAACTTTTACTAATTGCATCTCAATTATAAAAATCAAGTAGGTAGATAGATAACGTATTTTTACATGTCGGCCCCATTCATTCATTCATCGGGTATTTGCGATCTTCAGCTGTGTACTATTCTGTCACACATCATCGACTATCCGCGATCATCAATTGCCTGTGACGAAATGATTCATCACAGCAAAGGTTGCAAAACGGCCGAATAGAGCAAAATGAAAAGGGTGAGCGCTTGTGATGTGAGTCAGTCGAGGTTAAGAAGCCGATCTAGTCGTGTGATCGACGGAGGCGACATATTGTAAGTCAGTCAGAATTTAGAAGGCGATTAAGTCGCATAGTGCGGAATAATGAGAGCGAAAAAAGTGTAAAGGTGATTTATGAAAAGCGATAAATGATTATAATTTATATTTAAAGTTAAAGTGAACTAGCTTTATTTTTAATTTACGAGCTGAGAACCAGAGGGGTACAAGTGTAAACTCAAATTTTCCATGATGGTGCTGGAATTCCATTTTTAAAAGTGTCTACAACTAGCAGCAGTCAATCAATCAAATTCCTTTTAAGACCCCCTATAGGGACTAGGACAGAAACAACTCTCTTCCACACTACCACTTCCGCCTTTGAATCTCAATACATATTTTAGTCTGTCCAGTTGTACTCCCAAAGTTCGTCGTTGGAGATCACTTCTGGCCAGAATATTCCTAAAATGCGTCGGAGGCATTGGTTCACGAAAGTTTACAGTTTCTTGGCAAGTCGAACGATCACTTTCCACGTAGTACAACCATATAACAGCACGGATTTGACGCATGCGTCAAAAACTCGCAGCTTCGTGCGAAGGGAGATCTCTCTCAAGCACCAGAAAGGGGAAAGGATACTGAAGGCCTGACGAGCTTTATTTAGGCGAGTCTCAATAACCTTTTCGGCTCCGCCGTCCATGCTGACAATGCTTCAGAGTAACAAAAATCTTACACCTCTTCCATATCTTGTCCATTAAAAACAATCGGTATGCTTGTGTTCGAATCCATGTGCATGAACTTGATTTTACGCACATTCCTCTTTGCATTTAGAATGCAACAAGCGAACATTTGACTCTAAGTCCGAACGGTTATGTACAAGCAAACACACATCATCAGCATAGTTAAGGTAACTTAAGATGTTAAATAGTCTCCATTGAAGACCTTTATCTTCCCCACCTTCCAGTGCAGCTTTCAAGATGTCATTTATTACCACAAGAAACAGGGCTGGTGATAATAAGCAGCCTTGACTGACACCCGTTCGCATAGGGAAGCTCTCGGACAGCTCTCCGCTATGTAAAACGCGACAACCCATTTCGGCTGACTGCTCCAGTATTATCCGTAGGGTATTTGTGTTGTCGGTACAAGACGACCCTTTACGGAATCCAGCCTAATAAACTTCGAGAGTGCTCTCCACGACATCACTAATCCTATTGAGAATTACCTTAGCCAATATTTTCGATACGGCAGTAAGTAGACATATACCACGCCAATTGCCACAATCCCGTAGGTCACCCGTCTTCGGAATTTTCACAATGACGCCCTCCTTCCATTCAGTCGGATATCTTCCTTCATTCCACACCTCAGTTAAGAGTGGGAGCAGTATATCGGCTGTTATTTCCGGATCCGCTTTGAGGATTTCGGTTAGTAGTCCGTCTATACCTGGGGATTTCCTTCCCGCCATTGACCGAATGGCGGAAACTATATTTTCCTTATCTGGGGGATCGTCCCTATTAGAGCATTGTTGCGGCTGGATGTTTGGTAGTTGTTCTGTTTCTGGAATATCTTCCTCTGACAAGATGTTTAAAATATCAAAGAAGTATTCCTTCCATCGCCGCAACTGGTGTTCACTCATATTAAGAAGAGTTCCGTTGGCATCTCTTACCAGGTGGTTGGTGGTAAAATTCCTGTTCGTCAACTGTTTCATAATTCTAAATAGTGAACCCATATGCCCAAGGTAAGCCGCAGATTCTGCCTTATTGGCCAGATCTTCAATGACCTTTCTCTTGTCGCATGTAGCAGCCTTTTTAAGCTGTCTATGAGCATCGCGGTAGTTCTGTCTCAAGTCGGGTGTTCTTTGGTTGAAATCGGATTGAGAGATGATTGCCAATCTGGCTTTTTTCCGATCGCCAACCTTATCCCATGTGTCTTGCGACATTTAGTGTTTCTCATCGCTTTGCACATATCCCACAGATTCTTCTTCTTCTTCTAGTTAGCAGTTCCAGAAGCCAATCATAGCCCGTTTTCGAATGTCAAAAGTCGTTACCGTAGAATCAGTCCGTATCCGAGGCGCTGTATCCGTTTCTCGCATCAGTTAGGTCTTAACATCACGGATTATAAGCCCATGATACAGTGAGTGTCCATTTGCCATTTTTAGGGCAAGCAGGACTGGCTGTGGGTGAATTCTACTGCCCCCATCCTACAGGGGATGGTTAACTCAGGTCCGTGGAGTCTCTATTCTCCAAAGTTAATTGCACGAATTGGTAAAACCACATCCTACAACTACACCCCTGCGGGAAAAACTAGCAGCAGTAGTACAAGTTAATTGGTTGTTTGTGTTTCGTACATATTTGAAAATGGAATTCCAGCACTATCAAGGAAAAAGTTGAATTTGCACTTGTACCCCCTCTGATTCTGAGACCGTCAATTGAATTCCAGCGACACTTCGGTATTAATTAAAATAAAAACTTACCGTGGAATGGTATCGTCGCCATTTATCCGGGCAGGAATCAATGCCATGCCCACGTATTTTACAAACAGGACAGATCAATCGATTGTTAGTAACGCATGCCGAACAGGTCCGCGTAAAAATGTTCCACTTCCGTCCGCACTAAAACGACACAACCATCATATATCTGAACAGAACCAGACGAATCCTTTACTTACCCGTAAACAAATCGTATTTGGACAGCGCGGCTCTCTATGCCCAATATCGCCACACATACTGCAAATGAGATCTTTCTTTGGCTGCGGACAGCGTGCTCGCATATGTCCGTACTCGCTGCAATTATTACATTTCACATTCGAATATTTCCCTTTGCGCGGAAATCTATCAGTGTTGCGTATTCGCCAATTTGCAGTACCTTGAAAATGAATCCGAATAAACCTGTTACGACTCTAAAGAAAAAAATAACAAGTGAAAACCCTCGCAAAACTTACGGTCCATTGTTCGCATTATACGATCGATATCGAAGTTTTCCTCTCCCCACGAATTCTCATAGAAGCGAACCATTTCTTCGGTCCAGGCCACGTGATCGCGATTCGAGAAAACTGTGTTTATATCTGGATCCCCCTTTTCTGGCTCAGCCGGAGGTGCTGCATCTTCTAAATTATCGCCAGTTATTTCTACATCGAGATCGGGTGATTCGACTCGATGGACTTCGTCCATAATTTCGGGAATCAGTGCTCGCGGTCGCGATTGTTCTTTGATTGCGTGGTAGCTCGTATCCAAATTATCGATAAAGTTCAGAACATTGTCCAATTCCGTTGCTGTCGTGTTCGGAACTGCTTTATCTCGCTCTATATCCGCGATACTTTCTTGTCCTTGGTTGAGCACATCCTCGGCAATATCCCGTGCAGTAATTGTTTCCTCGGCACTATGGTTCGATTCGCGACTCTCATCGAGGTCGCCATGAACTATATTGGCCAGTTTATTGATGAACTCGTTGTCGGACGAGTTAACATCAAGACGCTGCTGACGCTTCTTTGGCTTTTGCTTGCAATTTTCGACAGCTTCGCCCCGATTTATTAACGACAAAACGGGATCCTTTGCTTTCAAGTTTTCAGAATCGGTTGAATCGTCGTTTGGCTCGGAACCTCTGCAGCTCCCCGATGCCTTCCGTTTTCGGAAAACCTTCTTTGTTTTCGGCATGATTTCGATCTCTTCCACATCCGAGCTGGACGACTTGTTCGTGACTGAATTAATATTACGCTCGCCACCTTTACCATACACGCTCTCCGGCATGTCTGAGCTTTCGCTCTCGTATACATCCACAGCCCTAAAGTTTGACTGGGTGACCTCGTACGTTGACTTTTTCGTTTTCGACGAGTTACTTACCCGTTTCTTCGGAGTAACAAAGTCTGGCGGCTGCTTAGATGAATCGACCTGACCGGCATTTCGGGGCGGACTGTCGTCAACGCCAGTACCCTCAATGCACTGCAAGTCTTCATCATCGGCGGCACTTACCTCTGTTAAAAGACGCGATTTGTCCTGCTGGCCAATGAAATCATCCATCATAATCGAACTAGGACTGTTGCAAAGAGAACGGCTGCCGCCCTGTTTGGATTCCTTTTGTTTCACGTCATTTGTTTCCGCGAATGAACCGACATCCAATGTTTCATCGTCTGAGCTATCGATTGTCAGAATAGGGGGCGGTGTGACCGGGATCTCAATAACATCCTCATTATCGTCGGAAAAATCGAGAACGATTGTCTCAACTGCAGCTGGCGGCTTTTGCTTTTCACGCGCTTGTTTGGCCTTCGCCTTTTTCTGTTGCAGTTTTTTATTTCGATTCAATTTATTCAGTTTCCTATTCATCCAGTTCCCGGAATTATTGCCAGAGCCTGTCGCACCCTCCGACTCTTGCGCTTCCTTAGCGACCGACACACTTTTCTTCGCGATATTTCTTACATTCAACGGGTTTGGGCTTCTTTTTATCTCTGGATCACCCCCAGAAGCCTCGTGGGTGACCCCAGTACTTGCTGGGCTACTTGTATTCCGTTTTAAAGCATTGACCAGCGGAGGCGCCGATTCCGCGAACGCACTACTTGTCGATGCGGTGGCTTCGAACTTTGGCCTCGAATCGCCAGCACTTTTCTCATTCGAGAATTTCCTGTGCTGCGAAGCCATCGGCGACTGGTTGTTAGTCCAATACCTGCCGCGAGGCACATTACCTGTAGTTTTATTAATTACACTCGAACTCGTCACTAAGCGCGATGGCTGCTCGAATTTTTGGGCCGCAAACTCCTCTTGCCCCGCCGATTCGTGATGAACTTGGGCATAGAGTCTTGCTTCCAAGTCCTGCAAATCTTCGTCGTTTTCAACGTCATCCTGCCGAATTGTTCAAATTTAGCGCATTTATACGGAGCATTCTACGGGTCTTACCATTTTTAAAACTTTAGTGCAACGAAAAAACACAAATAATTTATTATTTTTACGAGCACGAATCACGAGAACACGCGACGATGACGTTTGGATGGATAACTTTAAAAAAAAAATGTTCCCGATAACTTCAAATGTTCGCCGCGTGGCGGTGTTGGAGAGACAAAAAGATATTTGTTGTTCCATCCGCTAAATTTGACGGTGGGCGTCTTTGCTACTTGGTGCTGCTTCTTTGATGACGTTTTTCCTACCGTTATAAATCTTGTTTCCCGCCAAAAATATTAATTTGAATCGCTGGCTGCCATATCTTCATTTGCTGTTCCAAAAATTTGTCCCCACAGACCAATGCATGATGCATCACCGGTGAAGCACGTCATAATCTTTTTTCACAGGCCAAGGAATATCTTTCTATATTTATTGCTTAAGAAATGAAATAATACTTTTAATAAAAAAGAAGAAAAATAAAATATGGGTCGTATATGATTTGTTATCAGAAATTCCAAAATATCAAATTTTGTATGCATATTGAACAAAAATATACGCATCACTCGTGTCAGTATTGAATAAGAATCCTGCAGTACTGAGGGTACCGAGACAATCTTCCAAAGTTGTAGGCTTTTTGGAGTATAAGATCATTTTTGATATAATTGTATCAAAGTGACAACGCTACGTGAAAGTTGAAACCAGACTGATTAGCGTTAGAGCCACTACATCAAGAAGAAGACTGTATCAAGGTCTGGCCGAGTGTAGTGGTAGGTAACCGGCCAGTAGGCAAACCACGCAAGCGATGGGAAGACTCGGTTGATGAAGACAGCAAAGCCATATTAAATAAACTGCCAACAAGTCGGGCGAAACTTTATTATTCTTGGAACAAGTTGTGGATATGCAGGTTAGAGTGGTTAGGGAAGACTAAGTGAAAGGGAGTTCTAGGGCAGGGCTGTTGTCAATTTAACAATATTTCATTCGTTTCTGCAAGTTTGGGTTTTTATGAGGGGAGGAGGAGGGGTAAGGGTGGGTGGATGTTATAGCTTTTTAATAGATTGCTTGAATCACGTCCAATATTCTCTGTATAGAATGTGTTTCATAGACGAAGTTGCATAGAATTTTCATAAAATTCGGTGCATTTTACATTCACGAAACTGAACATTTGTATGGGAGGGGGTAGAGAAGGTAGGGGAATCGTAAAATTTGATATGTAGTTTTATTTCGACTCTCTTGTAAGGTGCTTGTATAAAATTTCAAGTTCGTAGCTTTTAGTTTGTTGGTTATTAGTTGATTTAATGAAATTGGTCGAAATCATAGTTTTGTATGGGAGGGCGTAGAAGGGCAAGCGCGATTTCAAAACTTTTAAAGCAACTTCATTTGAATTATTTTTATAAGTTTTTATGCAAAATTTGAAATTGATAGCTTTTAAGAGTTAGCTGATAACTGATTTCTTAAAAATGCTCGAAAAAATAATTTTGTATGGGAAGGGGTAGAAGTTTTAAAGGTTTTCGACCAGTTAATATTTCGTATATTTAGGGATTTTTTTTAAATGCATTTCGCAAATTTTCAAGTTTCTACCTTAAAATTTCACTCAAAAATTTTCAATTCATGTGTTTTTTTCAATACACATGAAACACCTTGTGCACGTTAGACCGGGGGGCTCGGTGTATAACAATTATGGATCAAGTTATTATTATTTTTCAATGTACCTATATCAAATAGATGTATCCACATGCAAAATTTAAACTTTGTATCTTTTACCAGAGCCCTAAAACAATCACTCAATATTTTCGACATTTTTGCTTATCACCTCCCTCCCCTTACACCTCCCAACTTAAAATTTTTAGCAAAATTAACCACTATGTAGTTCTATAATCTGACAAATTTTGATTTGATATCTGTACTCTTTTTTGAGATATAAGAATTTGTAATTTTGAAAAATGAGCCATTTTTGAAATGCTCCTCATTTCCCCCCACTACTATTATTTCAATTTGTTATATTTTTTTTGTATTTTCCTAGTATAGCTTAATATATGTGTCAAGTTTCAATTACATAGCTTAAGAGATAGTTGAGATATTCATTTTTAAGTGTTTTTCTTTGCACCCCCTGACCCTCCCCCTTACAATAATTAGCCACTCCCTAAGCTGATTCCGGTGGAACTATATGCCACCTTAATAGTCCCAAAATATGAATTTTTTACGATAAGTAATTTCGAAGATATAATCATTTGAAAAAACAATTCGGCGGACAATTTGTTTTTAGCCCTCCCTTTTCGGACGCCAATGGATAAAAAAATTACAATATTTTCAAAGTTTGCCCCACAACCCTCTCTATATTTCTACGGATTTTCAACTTCCTATCTGCATTCGTGGTGGAGATATTAGCAAGTGTAGTTTTTGACTTTTTCCCTCCCCCGCCTCCCCCTTCCACTTAACACCTCCCTCACTTACCCAACCAACACTCCACCCAAAATCGAACATTCTACCTTTAACGGTCTCGGAGATATGAGTCCATATGTACGGCGTGACGGGTTTTTTTTTGGCATTTTCATGCTAATTTAGTCATGAAACGCAAAAAAAAAAATTTCAGGGTAGCAAATTTGTTTTTTCCTGTGTCGATCACAATACTTTATTATTAGAATAATAAAGTAAAATTAGCAGCTGGAGGACGCAGTCATGGGGCTTTACAGGCAATCGTAAACCTGTTTTTTTTTAGATCAAATAAAATAGGATTCTTCTGAACTGAATATTTCACATTATGAAGAATATAATAATATAAAAAAATTTACAATTTTAAAGGTTCCACATATTTAAACTTTGATAAATTATCATACTGATCGTAAGCTTAATACAATTAATTATAATATTGAAATATTGACTTGACAACAGTTTATTTTCTTGTTATTATGCTTTTTTTATGTGTTTTTATAAAACTCAAAAGACAAAAAAAAATATTAAGTGTACCATTTGCTTGTGTGTAGAACTTTTCCGTAATATGTTGATGACCGTTCGTGGATGGATGGGAGGCATGGGCAGAGGACATTTCATAATTAAAATAAAACCGATAAAAATCATTTTAGTTCATTAAGAACCGAATTTAAATGAAGTGGGAATAGCTTGTTGTGTGAATGCAAAACCTCCGCTCTTCTCTAAGATTTTAGACGCTCGTTGGGCTTTTTTCTGATCAGCAGTAACCATAATTTCTTGCAATGATTTCGCCTGTTCCTGTGTTAGTTTGCTAGTGAGAAGAGCATACCATACTTGATCTTGTGCTGATATTGCTGAAAATTAATACGAGAAAAATTTATTATTATGGTTCTATTAAGTTTAAAAAATAAAATAATTTGGAAACTCGAGTGGCTTTTGTTTTTTGACAAAAATTATGGATTGAAATATTCACTACTATTCGAAAATTCTATGTAATTTGGAACACATTAACTGAATCTACCCATTACTTTGTAGACATTTGACGCGTTGCAACTTAAGATCTACAGGTTCAAACGTAATTACTCAACAATAAAGTGCAGTAGGACACTAAAAATAGTGCTTACTCTTTTTTTAGTGAATTCAATTTTAAATCGAAGTTAATTACCCTGATAGCCAACTCGGAAAAAAATCATGCCTTAATAGTTCCGAAGGTTCGCAAGTGTGCAAGCCAGTGTAAACAAAAGCAAGAAATCATTAATTAGCATGGATATTTAATTTGCTTACACTCGATGAAAAAAGGGTAAATACAGGATTTCTTTGTTTTCGGTTTATCTTTACTTTAGATCTTAAAAATTTTCCTCAGTTTGAAGATCGAATTTCGTCTGATCAGACTGCTCGGTAGGATAAGGGAATCTTATACGATTCATCACTACCATTTATCTACAGAGAAATAAACGCTGATAGCCAAACATCAATGAAACACCTGACAATTCTTAATTACCGCTTATCGCTGATGGTAATAGGAACTTCATACGTATTTAGGCAATATTCATCGATGAATGGTAATGAAACATTCATACATACTTATTAATTATTGCTCAGTGCTACAAACATGTTTCTACCTCTTTCGCACTCACTGATTTTGCTGTTCAATCATAAGAAGAAGCACGTACAATGCATCAATGAGTGCGATTGAGAGATCGCGAAGTGGTTTACTGCTGGTTAGAAAGAAAAGGCGAAACCCTCATGTATTCATAGATAAGATTATATAGGTGAATTTTCTCTACCCTGATAATATGTTTTCACCAAAACTTCGAAACTGTGCATCAGAGGTGTTTCATCGTTGTTTGACTATCAGGGTAATACTAGAATGCTTCTTACTGACCATTTTCGTAAATAAAATGTAAAATTTGACAGAAATCTAATATTAAAAATAAATGATAACAAGTGCTAAGTAAGAAACCATTTAAGTTTCAAACAAATATGACTTAATAGTCTGTAGCCACCGAAGGACTTCGAATTACCTGAAAGCAAGCATTGAGATTTGTTTTTTTTTTAATCTGGTCTATATGGTATTATTGTCCCTCTACGTCGTATCAATAATACGGCGCCCCGCAAATTTGCTATGGGATTCGCGTTATGTCATGATTGATAATTGAGTTGAGTTATCCATGTCCGTACATAACGAAATGTATTTGTGTACTACTTATTTAATGACAACAGCCCAAATCGGGCATTGGCCTCTTCAGGTTCCTTAACTTTTGTATATGAACAAATGAAATTTGAGTATGGCAGCGAGTCCAGACGTACAATCTTACTGTCTATAACATTGCATGGCTTAACCACTCTTCACAAACGGACCCAGCCGAATTGAGAATACTGATCTCATTGCATCCATCAACAAATTAGCACCTATCCGCCTACCTGATATTGCAGGTAAATTTGCAAGTTCTTACCTTGCCCACTCATATTTTATGATGTTTCTGTTAGCACCTGTCAGAAAAGTACGACCATTATCTGGTTCGCGCGCACATTTCCAAGTTTTCCAATAAAACCACCGGTCACAAAAGCTATCTGTAGAACAGTTTGGCATTTGAGGAGAGCCCATTAGGGAGTGCTTTTAATTGGGTTATTTGCCGCGAACGAAAGCAACAACAACTATACGCGCGTACAAATTCCGATCAAGTGACACAGCAACAGTAGTCGGCAATCAGTGGACATATCGTCGACTGGCCGACGGTCGGGCCGAAAGTCAGAAACACATCGTCGTATGAATGACGGCCGGGCTGACAATCAGAAACACATCGTCGTGTGGGACACGGCCGAGCCGACAGCCAGGGTCACATCGTCGTATGAGCAACTGTCGGGTAGATAGTCACCGAACACGTAGACGGTCGGCGAGTACGTCATAGTGCTGTGTATAAAAAGGGCAAGCATTTGCGATGAAAAGACAATTGTCGGTTTATATTTGAGTAGAAGAGTCGGCAGGCGAGTGCGATCGGTGTGTCGTGCGTTCGGGATGAGCAAGTGAGTAAGTCCTATGACCGACAGGCGAAGTTAACTAAGCGACATTTTTATTTTTATTTGAAATACAGCGACCCCTAGCGCACTTCAATAATTCTTCGGCCTCAAAAAATGCGTGGCTCACAAAGGATTGTATTGTTGCGACTCGAGCTAAAAATCGAAACAACCCGACTGTCGGAACAGAGAGTCTCATTTAAATTGGTAGCAAAAATATGCAATGAAATTCTGTGTTTCACCAAAACCGACGACTAAAGATTGTTGAGAGCTGCAAAATTTATATTTTTTTGTCATTTGTGAAATAGGTCAACAATAATTTCATCTCATCCTCTTCATGGAAATTGAAATTAAACTTTTGGCATCGAGTTTCATCGAGAACTATAGACTTTTCTCGTCAAATCAACTTCCAGCTTTTGAATTTACGCTACGAATCCTTCGTTTCCGAGCAAGGAAAGAATTATTTCCAGGATCCTCCAAGAATTGAATGCTACAAGTCTGCTGAACCGAATGATTTAACTTGCTCTTCGCAGTCTTTACCATCTTTCATACTCTTGAGAGTGCTTTCCACAGATGCCCTAAGTAGCGAATATTCGTCAAATTCTCAAGAAAGGATGCAAAGCGAACCCCGCCCTATTGCCATTACCTCAGTGCTTTCAAGGGTAATGAAAACTGATGTTAATCGCAGAATAGTTCACAACCTTGTAGAGAAGACCCTGATCTCATGGTGTATCTAACTGAACCTTGGAACTCTTGCATACACAAATTCGGCGAAAGTCTAATAGTTGGGCTTGACAGAGTTTGGCATGAATGTCTCATAGCTAAGCTGAAGGCCTTAGACTTTGCCTTCTACTTCTACAATGACACTACAGCCTAAGTCGGGCCTTATACTCCTGACCTTCAGGTTCCTTAAAATTTTGTCATTATTTATTGTAGAAGGGTTGTTAGTCAACCCTACAACCCTCTATCTAGAAATTTTTTATTTTCGTAGATTAAGGTGACCTAGGTATACCCAAGAAGGCAGCGTGCTTCGCATTATAGAACACGCTACACTTTAGGCTACACCGAACTTGGCTTTAACTTGTCCTTTCTTAAATAGATTGAAAGCTTCCTCTCTAAGCGCTTTACACGAGTCATGCTAGATGGTGCTTTTTTCTTCATTTTCTATAGCCCACGACATCCTCTCAGTCTTATCACAAATCCTCTTCTTAGTCGTTGACTTTCTGTCGTCAACTCCTAGGTTAAGAACATACCTTCCTGCTCGGGGTCTAGGTCGAGGTCGATACATCGATGACCGAAGAAACGCAGGGTTTCAAGTGATACCGCACATAACTAAGATGATCGTCGCTTTAACAGGTTCGACCTCAACTTAATCCTCGAATGGGGCATGAAAAGCCGATTAGAGTTTCATGTTGAAAAAAAACCCTGTCGTCTATTTCTTAAACATGTTCTCAGTTGGGCCGCTAAAATGAGTTAAATTAGTGCACGGGTTAATTTACGTTACTTAGTGCAAAATTTTACAATTGCATAGATTGGAGACAATACATCTACGAAGTCAGTCCTGATGCCTCGAAACGGCTAAATATTCTGCGGAAGTGTAGGAAATACTTTACTGTTTTTTTTTTTACTTTATTTTTTTACAGAATGACCTGTGTTATAGGCAAATTTGGCCTTTATGTGCAATGCACAAATACTGTCATGGAGGGGAGGAATGGGATTGAGAAGGGAGGGGAAGTAGAGTGAGAACGACTGCAACGAGTGGAAAAGCTGGAATATTTTTTAGTTTTACTGGCTGCTACTGACAAATATTTGCAGATGTTATGGGGGACTGAATGATAGAAAGCGAACAGCAACCATCTACTGAGTATCTAGGCCTTCTTGAAGTGGAACTGTTTTACTTTTACATCGTTTGGCCCATTTTATTTCAAATAATTTTTCATCGCAGTAGCAACTGAAAATTTGTGCTAAACAATCGAGCCCACGACCTATTGACAGTGAAGCAAGCACGCTGCCCACTACGCTACGGATGCCTGTTTGAACTAGCTTCCATTTACAAAGCTTATATCCGACCACATCTTTGGTAAAATTTTAATGTTTGAGCTGTGGCCCCAAAATCACACTCAGCGTTGCTCGATTGTATACAAAAGCATGCGTTCCGATTAAATGGACCAGCGTCGTGTGACCGCCATTTTACATTAGCCCTGTAATAATCATCAAGCTGCACGCGCCCACGAGTACACTTTGAAGCGCCTGTCGTTGATAACAGTGAAATTCAGATAGTCCTTCATTCCTCAGACGTCAATGATGTGGAATGCATTACCATGTAATCCATTTTTCACAATCTTACGATCACCACCAAATCAAAATTAACGCCCACCGCCTCCTACGCCCCTCCATCACGCATTAAAAAGTACGCCCCTCCATCGCGCATTAAAAAGTACCCCCCCCTAAGTTATTTTGACAAGCGTAAAAACAAAATATTTCAAGGAATAAATTAGCAAACGCGCAGAATTCAGCCAAATTTTTCATAAGAGGCGCTTGGTGTGAACTACGAGAATTTCGAGACAACATTCGATAAATTCAGATACTTTCAAAAGTTAGTGTGATACACAATAAAATTAAGTAAAGTATAGAATGAATAATAGCTGCTTGAATTTAACAACTTGAAAATATAAAATATTATCTCAGAATTAATTACCTGCTATAACTTGTTTAAATGTGATGTATTCGTCGATAGCATTTTCTAATTCTTCTTCATCGTCGATGGGTGTTGTATAACTTTCTAAGGCTGTTTCATATAAATCGGCATCCGACAGATCATCGTCTGAATCGGAATCTGAATCTTCTTCTTCGTCCTGACAAAAAAAAAATTGTATGTTACAACAAAATTAAAAAAAATGCAAAAATCCTTTATAGAAATAACAGATCTGAATATATAGAACGAGAAGGTATTCGTATTTTTGTAATAATTTTAATAATCATCACACATCATCAATCACATAAACTTTCTCGTTGTATTTTTCTGTTCTACGACTGTTAGCAATTAAAAATTACCTTATATTCAACTTTCATTTCAAATCCAGCATCTCCTGCTTTCTTTTTCGTAAATTCGCCAACTTGTTCTAAATAATTGGGTGCAAACTCATCAATAACATCCTCGTCACTCGATAGTGCTTCTATAAAATAAAAATCCATTTAAAAAATTTTCAATATTCATTCAATAAATCAAACAAACCTTCACAATCATCATCTTCTTCGTCTGATTCTTCTTCCTCTTCTTCTTGTGCACGCGAATGATAGGCACGTTTCAGACCATCGAAAAGTAGAATTAATTTCGGAATTATTTCGCCAGCAATTTCGCTTAAAACTTTCGGTTTTGCTTCGCCTAATGAAATCAATGTGCATAAGCCAAGAACACAGATTTTTCGGTCGTGAACACTGCGAAAATGAAATATGATGATATAACAAATGCCGATATAATTGTTGAACTTACCCCAGGAAACAGTCTGTATCATGAAGCCATTGCTTAATGAAATGCGCACTAATTGGTTCGGCACTTGCCTGTGCCATTTGCGTTTGCATATTATCCAATATTGTAAGTAATAGTTGAGGATTGTAATAGAGTGCTGCTATAACAACCTGTTTGGTAATAAAGAAATTACTCTGTAAAACTGTTTGTCATCCCAAATTCAAATAGGATACTGACCTGCAAACACATTGTTCGAAGTTCGGATGATTTAACCTGTCTAGTTAAACGTGCCAGAACTAATTCAACAAACATTGGAATAACTGAATCTATTTGTCCTTTACATTGTAAAATAATAACCTCTAGGAGTTTAGCCGCATGACATTCGGGATCGTCTCCAGCATCACTTGTTAATACCTAAAAATTATAAAATTATCCGATAAATACTCGAACTGAGTTACGCTTAAGCTTATTACCGTTTTACACATATCGAACATAGCTAGCAATCGATTTGGATCGGATAAAAATGCTGCCGTATCTACCGTAACGTAGTTATGAAGTGCTGGCATAACATCGATAAAGTAGTCTAGGCCGTCTTTCTTGAATACTTGATAAATAAGCTCCAACATTTGCCACATTTCCGGTGAAATTGTCTTTGACGTCAAATCATAAACCAATGAGAATGTTTCTTCGTAGAATTCTGTCGAGTAAAATAACGAGATAAACTTAATTCGTGCTTACAAACGACGTTGCCCATAAACTTACCAGTTATATTCTGTGTAAATATATGCCCAACAACATTTATAACAATCGGACGTAATCTATCTATAATAGCCGGATGATCTTCCATAACGGTTAATAGGGTTTCTATCGTATTTAATAAGCCCATTGCGGTAATTGCTTTCTCATCGGAACCTTCTTCAGACTCTAAAACCTGACTAAATGTCGTGGCCAAATGCTGACAAATATCAACGGCGATCGGTTGCAATTGGGTGGCAAACGTACACACGATTTTCTGCATAACATTCGTTAAATCTTCGTTTTCAGTCTCGCGAATTATTTTCAATAGTTCTTCGGTGATTTCTTTGATTTGTGTTTCGATATATTGCGAAGCTTTGTCCTGAGACGATAGGAATATTTGTAGGGCGATTGCAGCTTCGACTTTCACCGGTAAATTGGCATCGTTCAGCAGAGCATGCGACGTTAATCGCATTATTTCGGGCAGAATTTGGGGATTTTTTAACTGAACTTCACAAAAATGATGAAGTACCCAACATGCACGAGCACGCATATGACCTGAAATTAAAAAAGAAAAACTTTTTAGTGTTCAGCTTTGATGAAACCGACAAACTTTTCAATTTACCGTGTGGATTATTGAATTCTGGAAAAAGATAGTTAACAATCATCGGTTCTAGTTTATCGCTGTAGGCTTTCTTCTTGGTTAAAATTTCAGCTAACGTTCCCACCATATGCAGTGCTCCGTCCTTTTGTTTATCGTCAGCATTCGGTGATGTTATCACTTGCTTTATAACATCCATGGCTTTCGGTAGCACGCCTTTGCGTTTTTTACAGCATGCATGCAATAGGGTCTGAGCTGCGGGTACAGGTGTAGCATAATCTTCAAATATATCTGAAAAATTTATAAAAGAATTAAGATTGATTGATTGAAAATTTTTGGTGCATTTTAACAAACCAAATTTAAGACGAATGTATTCGTGCGGGTCGGTATCCCACAGCTCTTGGTCAGCATCGGTAAAGGACATGATTGGAAACAAAACGTCTTGAATGATTGCAGCCATGTGCGGCTCAATCAATTTCCACGAAAGCGAATGCGAAACTCTGCAGAAAAAAATAGAACATTATTCTGTAATGAAAGACCATCTTTCAATTACTCACGCATTCTTTAAGTAGGTTAAAGTATCGGTTAACACACGTGGCGAAATGTAAACCTTATTCCGGTATTGATCTAAAATTTTCAGCAACACTTCTAATACGCCGGCTGTAAATGTTGCCAAATACCATTCAGCAAATTTTGCATATTCCTTATCAACTGTATTCTTCGGACTGCCATATCTGTTTAAGAAGACCCGTATGAAAATCGGTCACAGTTCCCAACCCGTAATTTAACTCACCGTTCAAACATGCGCACCATAATATGTAGGGCCCATTTTTTCACTTTCCACGCAGGCAATTCGGGTCGATCATCTTCGTCGATATGCGATGAATCAGGGACGTCACGATGCGCAATTTGCCGACAAATTTCCATCCATTGTGAAAACATTTCTTTCGTTATCAGATCCAAGGGTAGCGAGTATTGTGTCAAGGCATAGTAGATTTTCAAAATTTGTTTTTGTAACAAAATACTCTGATCCGACGGATCATTTATCAAATTGATGAATAAATTATAAATCAACGGTAATAAAAGATTCATTGCTTCCGTGAGCGGCGTACGATCTTCCGATTTTTTATATTCATAATTTTTTACTAGTTGGTACATTGTTACTAAAGCTCCATTCCATGCATTTACATCTGTATTTTTGAATAATTTTATTTAGTTTAATGGGATCGAGAGCGTTTAATTTGATTTTACCTGAATTTTGCAAATATATACTAATTTTATCCACTACCTGAGTCCATCGTCCGGGAAAATCATATTTGATAATGTGAAATACACAGATAGATAACTGAAGCCTAAACAAAATTGAATAGATTATTGTGCTGTTAAAAATCCAAAACAAATTGGACTCACCTAATTAGATCGGGGGCATGAACAATAGCTTCAACAATGCTAGCCCGGATCATTGCTCGATCCTGTTCATGGATGGAATAAATGATTGGTTCGCTGGCCTCGACTATTTCACGATCTTGCCAGTTTTGGGTTATTAGATTTTTGAGGTAGATAGCACCCGCTTGTCGTACTGGCGAGTCCAAATCATTTTGCATAACAATTTGCAAAAGAGTAGGAACAAAACCGATTATTTTATGAATCTGAAAATCCGATTTGTGAGAATATTGAATTAGAATTTTTGAATAATGGTGAACAAGTTAAATAAATTTGCCGTACCGTGCACTCTTTAGTGAGTCTGTAGTGAGTAACGGACTTTAAACTTAACTTAAAAGAAATGAAAATTATATTTGTGAGGGTATTATTCATTTTTCTTTTAAATTATTGGGACAATGTGAAAAAAAAGGAAATTATATATTAATATTTTTTTCTACTTTTAGAAAGTCTTAATTGCTGGCCCTTTCTGTTCAGCGTAGAGTAAACTTGTTGTATTCCCAATTTATTTATTTATTTATCATAATAAGATAATTAGTTGCATAATAATTGCTTAATTTAATTTAATTTAACCTAATACAGCTAAATTTACCATAATTAATTAACATAATTTGAAATAAGTATGATAGGCACTGGTGGAAGGGTCAAACGAGGTGTGGGGACCTTATAAAACGGAGCGTAGTCTCAGTTTATATGTCAGCTTATTTATTGGAGGTGTATAGTGTGCGCTGAATTTGTTAAATACTCTACCGCATATGTTAATAGGTTCATTTTGTCCGTAGTCTGTACGATGTGGATATTCCTCAAGTGATCTTGATTGTCTCGTCAGCCTGACATTGTCATTGAGCCTGAATTTATTTGAGATGTGGTCAACCTTAATATCGCCATTCAAAACATCTAAGGGAAAACATGATGTGAGCATAGTTCTTCTAGAACCAAGAGGTAGATTTAATAATTGGAGCCTAACTGTGTAGGATGGAAGGTTTTCAATGTCTCTCGGATCATACAAGTCCCTAAGAGCAAAAAGAAGGAGTTGCTTCTAGATTGACTCTATTCTGTTGCTGTATAACTGAAAAGGGGTCCAAATGGGACAGGCATATTCCAGAATAGGGCGGACAAGAGAACAGAATAATGATTTGGTGACCCATACATTCTTAAACTATTTGGCTCCTCTCTTAATGAATCCAAGAAGTTTATTGTCTTTTGAAATTATTCGATCATAGTGAGATTTAAAACACAGTTTATTGTCCAGTAATAAGCTGAGGTCCTCAATTTGATCAACACGCTGTAGTTGAGTTCCACTTAGGACATAGTCATGGTGATATGAGGATAATTTACGTGAGAAGCTTATCACGTGGCATTTACTAACATTAAGCTCCATTTTGTTTTGACTGCACCAATGATCTAGCGCAATAAGCTTGGATTGCAGGAATGCGGCATCTGTGGGCGAGGCTATGGCATGATATATTTTCAGATCATCAGCGTACATCAGATGTGAAACATTTTCCAATACTTCTGATAGATCTGAGATTAAAACATTAAATAAGAGAGGTCCCAAGTAACTTCCTTGGGGTACCCCAGGGAACACTAATATTTCCTTGGAAATAAAATCTTAAAACTTAACAAATTGAGTTCTACTATTAAGATATGATTTAAGTCAGTCAAGTAAGGATCCTGTAACACCAATTTTTTTTAACTCTAAAATCAGGAAATTGTGATCATCTCGGTCGAACGCTTTGCTAAGGTCGGCATATATTGATGCCCATTTTCAAGTGCGCAGAGCGTATCAGATACAAGAATCATGAGATTCGTCGTGACCGAGCGACCTTATCTAAAGCCGTGATGCTGGTCATGAAGAATAGGGTTGATCATATTGGTCAATTTATTGTAGATATTTTTTTCGAATAATTTCGGTATAGCTGATAGAATCGCTGTACCTCTTTAGTTCTGAACTTTTCATTTGTCTCCATTCTTGTGGATGGGTGTGAGATGCGACAATTTCCAAGCCGAGGGGAAAGTTCTCAATGACAGTGACTTGCTGAAGAGAAAATGTAAAGGTGTTAAAAGTTGATGGGTACACTTGCACCAAAAACTTCTTGAAAACGGTAAGCTAACATATCGCGCAGATATTACGCCGGCAAGACGATTGCGTGATTCCATTGGACATGGTTACGGAATAAACCGAATTTTTTCGTTTTGTATTAACAAATTCGAAAAATCTTTTTGGTTCTGTTATGATATCTTCACCTATTTTTTTTTACATAACACTCATACGCAACCCGGGACTTAGAAGAGGACTCTGAGGCCAGCGTGTCATATCTTCTCTGAAGATTAGGAGTAATCGCGCCCGTTTTCTTAAGTTTTTTAAATAGCTTATTTCTTCTATTCCGCAGTGATATGAGGTTTTTATCTAACCAGGGTTCTGAAACATTATATTTTTGCTTTATTGCAGGGACATAATTATCGACAATTTTAAAGATCACATCATAGTACGATGTTATGGCATTGTCCATTCTATCGAAAACAGTTCGTTATTAATGTAATTGAAATCAGCATTAAGGAAATCAAATACAATATTACAGTGTTGTCACATGGCAGTTCTACTATGATAGCAGAGTTTGGAATCTATTAATGCATCAATTTTAAAAAGAGGTCCAAGGCCATTCCCAGAAAAACATCCCAGAACATTAAATTGCCTCCACCAAATTTCACTGTTTTATTTGTGTACCGAGGATTCAGTCTTTCACCTTTAGGCCTTCTTACTTGACGTAACCCATTAGTACCTTCGAAGTTAAAATCACTTTCGTCCGAAAAAAGCACGAACTTCCAGTTTTGTAAATTCCAATCTTCCAGGCTGAACTAATTGCAATGGAGCTATGCATCCAGAAGAATATAAGGAGAGCTCATCGCAACAAATCTATTGATATCCTATCGGATATCGGATAAACACGGATCGAGGATAGTTTGGGACTGTCTTTAAAACCTAATTATCCTGCGAAAAAGGAACGATGTCACCTTAACGTGGGTACCAGGACATATAGGAATTGAGAGAAATGAGGAGGCTGATCGCCTTGCAAAAAACGGCGCAGAGACAAATTTTATTGGACCAGAGCCATTCTGCGGAAAACCAAAAGGGCACTCCAACCCTATACTTAGAAAGTGGGTTGAACAAGAACATAAAATCTACTGGAATAGACTTCCAGGCTTGTAAATCATAAAAAAAACTAATCCTACCACAAAAAAAAAACAAAATGGAGAATATTCTAAAATTCAGCAAAAGTGATATTAGTACTCTAATCGGCCTAATGGCGGGGCACAGTAGAGTAAACTATCACCTCAAAAATATGGGCTTAGCTGAAACCGACATCTGTCGCCTCTGTCTCGAAGACTCAGAAACGACAGTACACCTCCTATGCCACTGTGAAGTAGTAGCTAGGAAAAGACAATATTTTTGGGAAAGGTTTCCTTTTCACCGAGGAACTAGCCAACATGGCTCCTTAAAGATACTTAGAATAGCTAAAGCTATTCAGTCATGGTAGGGTAAAGGGGCAATAAACGCACAATAGACCGAGAAGGTCGCAGTGCTCTCATATGTTCCCCAAATTATATTATATAAAAAAAAAGCCAATTGATATGATTTCTGGCAAATTCTAGTTTGGCCTTTAGATTTTTTTAGAGATCAATAGCTTCTTTGCTGGTCGGTAGCTTTTATGTCCAAATTCAACAGAACTTCTTCGAATGGTTCTAGTGGTTACATTTAAATTCAGTTCGTTCTTTAACTGTTTGGATGATATTTCAGGATCCTTTTTAATTTCTATTTTAATATTTAAATCATCTTTGGGTAGTTTTTCTAGGTCGCCCTCCTTTGTGGATTGTCTCTACTTTTTCACTTTGAACTGTGAAATTTAACATATTGTATTTTTTGCAAATGTCTTTTTGTGATAATCCACTTTTAAAATTACTTAGAATTCTAGATTTTAGCTCTTTTCCATATTTGTTTCCAGCCATTATTCATAAAATCTTTCTATTAATTTTAAATTTACCAGAGAATAACACACTAATCACGCAGAATATTGACTTTATTGCAACAATGACAAGTGACAATACCAACTAACTGATAAATGATCTGTAGATAAAACAAATTAAAACTGATAGCTAAGTAAACAAAAAAATGAAAAAAATGCAGTGAAACTGTTACGTATATGATGCCGTTATTTTCAGAAGTTGCAAATGTTTTGTCCAACTAAAAGTGTGGGTCAATTGACATTTTTATTTATTATTTTTTTTTATGAGAGTTGAAAATTATTACGTGTTACAGCTTTTGTGTTAAGTACATTACGGGAAATAATTCTGTGAAAAAATTGTTAAGCACAATTCAAAATAGGAGAAAGTTTTGAGCAAAAAAATTTTTTTTCTGACTTCGGTTGCAAATGTTTATTCCAGCATCGTATATTTAGAACGTGTTTCTGGTTGTCTCCTATTCTTCTTTCCAAAATAAGTACATATGCGTGTTTTGTCCCGGTTTTTTTATGCCCATCGATATAACTTATCACTCTTTAAGGGAATTACTGACTTGACCGTTTTCCATACAAAATTTTTGGGAACGGTTTGACCGATTTTAATAATTCTTTGTACACTTATTACTTTAGTGAAACTAATGCTACGTAGCAGAGGAATTTCAAAAATATTCGAAACTAAGTCATTGTTAAGCTGTGAAAGTTTCAAATTTTTTTGTTTTAAAAAAAAAAATATTTATAAACAACTATTTGAAATTTCCTCTGTACTGTAGTTAGCTAGTACTGCTATCTACTACTACTACAATGGCGCTACAGCCCAAATCGGACCTTGGCCTCCTGATATTCAGGTTCCTTAACATTTTTCATTACTTATTGTGGAAGGGTTGTTAGCCCTTCGCACAACCCTCTTCCTACGAATTTTTTCATTTTCGCAGATTGAGGTGACCAAGGTATATCCAAGCAGGCAATGTGCTCGAATTACATATTGCGCCGACCGGGATTTGAACTCATGACCTTCGCATTACAAGACCAACACACTACCTACTAGGCTACACCCTAGCTTAACTGCTATCTATCGACCAAAAAAAATCATACTGATATCTGTTATCATTTTCAAGAAAAATGTACCAATGTGGATAAAAATGTGGAAATAAAAACTTTTCAGGAGAGCGAAAAAAGTAACAGACTGGTAGTACGATTTACACCGACCTTCCTAAATTTGAAGTCATTTTTTGTCTACTTTTACTCAACGGAAAAATCTATTTTGTGTTAAATTGAATGAAGAATGATAATCAGCACAAAAAAATCTTGTTCCTCTTGAGCCACGATGCATAGTTAAGGCAACATGGGTAAGATTAGCCGGTGGTTATAGGGCTTTTAGTAGAGAGACATGAGGGAAGAGCTATTGAAGCCGATACGGCCTCATCTCCCATCAATCAGAAAGCATGATTTTGGATCGAGCAGAGCTGACTGTGATTTTAATGCAGAGCCCAAACATGCGAGGTGTATTCGAAGCGTATTTAGTAAAATACCTAAACGTTTTGAGGTTTCAAGAGAGACTTCGTTGACGTGCTGGCTCCAATCAAGACTCTTATTCACACCAATTAACATAAGGTCTGCTGAAGGTGAAATCTTTACTCCATTAAAGGATATTTTAGCGACCGAAGTCGGAACGTTTTGTTAAAAAGGTAGATGACAATATTGCGTTCTCCAGACATTGAACTCTACTCTGTTTCTCCTGTCACATTCCAGAATTGAACTGAGGTTTGAATTTAATGACCCTATTGACTCATTACGGCATAAAAATATCGAAGTCGAACGACAGAAGGTCGTTTACAAAGCTTGAAACGAGGGTAGGAGATAAAACTAAGCCGTGTGCTACGCCGGAATCCATGTCGAATGATTCAAGAAAAATGTGTTTAAGCCGAAAGCTTGGCTAAGAGATAGTTGTGTCAAACTGTGTCAAATGCTTTATTAGTTTTAAGAGCAAATACTTGACCTTTGCCAAATTTGAGAAGGCAGGAAATCATTTGTCCAACATGCTGACCGAATCCATATTCGCGATCGAGGTTCTTATTTCCATGTTGACTTTCTTGCGATTGAAAGCCTTTTTCACTGTTAAGAGCACTGACTGCACGGCTATATGATATCTATGTCTTCAGAATTGGCTAAATATTCTTGACTTTCGAGATCTAAAGAAAATGAAAGATGGTAGAGATTACGAAGAGTTTTAGCTACAGAGGAAGCGCAATTTAAAGACAATGGAGGGATGCGTTCCGGCCTAGAAGATTTGTGAACAATGAAATCTTGCAGATTTTCGAAATAACCTTTGTTCGAAAAGGAGGCGGTGGTGGCGAGAATCCAGAGGTTAGCAGCTAAGGACTTTGCTCGCTACTTTACTCAAAAAAAAAATCAACAACGCTATCGCAAAGTGTTGATGAGGAGGTGCAATTGTTATTGACCGATTTCACAAATGACCAGAAAGATCCCGAGCTTTTGCGATTTTCAATGATCTTGAGTCGACGTTGATAACAATTATTTTGATTATTGATCAACTACCAAAAAAACGAGAACTGTAGGCAAACCAAGTGATTGCAATAACTACAGAAAAATGTATATCCATCTTTTAAAAAAACAACAAAAATATAGGCCACAAAATTCCAAGAATGCAACGAATAAGACGAAAATAACTCAAGCGAATTTCAAGATAATCTCAACCGTACAAGTCGATATGCACCATACATCCGGTGCAACTCATCCGCTTCGGAATCATTTGTAATCAACAAGCATGTGAGGCCTTGAATTGCATATTCCCGCGTTTATTTAAGAAATTTCATACTGAAAATACATAAACTAAAAATTTAATAGAAATTACAAAACAGCAACGAGGTGACTCATCGCTTAGAATCGTCAAGAACTTTTAAATACTGAAAGCAATTAAGAAACGCCAACTAACACGCTGCCGTGTTGAGCAATTCAACAGTTTAAAAAGATTCGCTTCCTTATCAGCGAAAAACTTTGCGCAATAATCAAATCGTCCTTGACAATTTTTTTTCGGTCTAGTTTGGAAAAACAAATTCCGTGTCACCAGACATGTTTGATCAATGGGCGAGCAAATGAAGACAGCATTCTAGCGATAAACGCTATAAAGTCATGATACAAACCACCCTCTGGCCCAAGGTCGCATGCGGCGCATTTTCGCATTCCAGCTATGAGCTGTCTTTCCGTATGACAATGTCGTTTTTGCAATTCGCACCGAAGAGAAAAATGGAGAGCGCGAACAAGACATCGAATTTTATCGGAAGAAAAATTCTAGTCACGTCCGTGAGACAAAAGCGAGACTCCGCACGTCAAAATCGTTAGCATCTTCAAATAAATTTAGCGCAGTTACACATGGAGGAAATTGAACAAATTATATGGTAACGAAGCAGAAGCTTGATAGAATTCCAATTAATGCTCGCGCTCTGCAGTTAGTGGTCCCCGAAGGGCACTTTCACTTTGAGATTTCCACTAGGGAAAACATTTCGCTTTTGTTGTCTACTTTTGAGGGCAAACGGCTGACGCGTGCGAATCTGCGGCGAAATCATGCCGCTGTCACATGGCGCTGCCAGTGTGTGCGTAAAAGAATTTCGCTCGGCGGCGCCTGAACCCCAAAAAGAATGCGATCATAGCAGCTTGCAAAAAAAAAAGCGGAGGAAAAACTGAAAAGTTCTGATGCGATGACTAAGACTCGAATTGCATGCTTTCCACGGAAAACGGTCGACCGAGGATAACGGGCGCCATATCGCACCGAAGAAGCAACTGAATTTCACGGAATTTGACGTCTCGATTGCGGAGCACATGGTGACACGCGGACCAGCAACACGGGCCCCGAACCGGAGCAGTAGAGCGAAATAAGCGTAGAAATCTAAGTGGCGAGGCGCGAGGACACCGACGCGCCTGCCAGCCCAGCACCAGTCCAAAAAAACCAACCTGAGTTAATTGCTCCTCGGCCTGTTTTCGTTGTTCTGGAACTGGATCGATGGTGGCCCGCAGAAGTTCCGTCAATTTTCGAGGGTCCATGTTTTCCTGCTCGATTTTTTCACCGGTACGTTGAGATGGTTTTCGGGCGAGGATAACCCACCAAGGAAATTATTTAAAATAACTTTTTATCGTAAAAAAAAACTGTCGAAACCGCGGCGGTCTCCCCCGGCAGCAGCGACTTTTGCACTACACGCGATTGTGACTGTGTGCGGACGAGTTCCCCCGGCAGCAGCGACTTTTGCATCATTACACGCGATTGTGACTGTGTTGGCACCATATGTTGCTCCGCTTGGCATATGTTGCTGGTAAATTTAGACAGTTTTATTTAGATTTATTTCATTACATAATTTAACTAATTGTGGTAATTGCATGAATTATGAATTTTGTAGTAATTATCAATTATTAATTATTAATTATTACAATTATTATTGTTTTTGGCTTCGTTGAGTTCGTTGGCAACATGTTGCTCGCTTGGCACCATATTGTTATAGATCTTGCAATCACGCAATTTGGATGTTGCCAGGAACACCGAGAAAAGTCCATCAACATGTAAAACGCTATAAACATGTTTCCAGACACTTCTACCGAGCTCCACAATGTAGGCAATCATTCTAGACACACACACACAACGACACCTGTCTGGGATAGTATAAATATCCGCCAACTTTCAGACAACGAGTTAGTCATTTTGGCGACACCTATCGGTGGAAGAACGCGAATCGGTACAAGCAAGCGAAAGTGATAGATCGGCAGTGTTCCTGGGTTGAACGAATTAAGTTTTTAGAGCGAATTTAGTGAAGTGATCGGGAAATTGTGTAAAAAGTGCGATTAAATAAAATTATTCATTGTTTTAAACGAATTGTGTTTTCCTTTGAAATCGGCGATCCCCTAGCTCGCAACAATTGGTGTCAGAAGAGTGGGATTTCAAGGATAAATTCGGGTTAAAAATCGCGAGTAAAATTAAAATTCTCGAACGGATAATTTTGTGAGAGCAAAAAAAAGTGAAACTAAAATTCTCGAACGGACAGTGAGAATTTTGTGAAATCGAATATTCTCGAGTGCTCTAGTGAACAGTGACTTTAATTAGCGAAGTAAAATCGCGGAACTAAAATTCTCGAACGGACAGTGAGAATTTTGTGAAATCGAATATTCTCGAGTGCTCTAGTGAACAGTGACTTTAATTAGCGAAGTAAAATCGCGGAACTAAAATTCTCGAACGGACAGTGAAAATTTTGTGAAATCGAATAATCTCGAGTGATTTAGTGAGCAGTGACGTAAATTTAAGTGAATTCGAATCGCGGAAAAACTGGAAATAATCGGTAGTGAAAATGCCGCGTTATTTAAAAGACTTAAAAGTAACGGAGCTGAAGGAAGAGCTCAGTAGACGCGAGTTACCTACAACAGGGAGCAAGTCTGAACTTGTCAGCCGTATGATCGAGACACTTGAGGCTGAGGGTGAGAATGCAGATAGTTTTGAGTTCCAAATCGAAGAAGCTAGTAAAGAGGAGTGCTCTGGTACATCGGATGCCTTAACACAGTTAATGCAACAAATGATGCACAAATTAGAGCAACAATCAGTGGACATTAAACAACAATCTGCGGATATGAATCAGAAATTAGAGCAACAATCAGTGGACATTAAACAACAATCTGCGGACATTAAACAAAAATCGGCGGACATTAAGCAACAATCTGCGGACATTAATCACAAACTAGAGCAACAATCGGCGGATATTAATCAGAAATTAGATCAGACCTCAAAGGACCTTAACCAAAAATTGGAGCTGCAAAATAATAAAATAGACATCATGGGTAAGGCCATAGAAGAAAACGTAGAGAAGAAACTTCGAGTCTTCGAAGAAGAAGTCGAACGCCTAAAAAAGGACTTCGATAATGTAAAAGCGACCGGAGTCATCAAGACAGAGCATGTTGCGCACAAGGGTCTCAAGGCTCCAATCTTCGATGGACAAACACCGTGGGCTATTTATAAGACCCAATTTGAGGCTGCCGCAAGAAACAACCATTGGAATGATCTGGAACGAGGAACGGCTCTTATATTGGCGTTAAGAGGCCCACCAGCTGAAGTTCTTCAAACGATTCCGCAGGAGCAACAACAAGATTTTTCAACGTTAGTCCGGACATTGGATCTTCATTACGGCAGTGACCACATGCGAGAGATCTACAAAACTCAACTGTACAACCGAGCTCAAAAGAATGGTGAAACACTTCAAGAGCTGGCACGCGATATTGAACGACTCACACTATTATCGCTGCCTAATGCGCAAACAGAGCAACGCAACGATACAGCTGTTTTCGCATTTAACAATGCTGTACAGGACAGAGAGCTGCAACAGGCGTTAAAACTGGCAGGTAAGAAAACGATTGGCGAAGCCTTAGTATATGGGCTGACGTTCGAAGCTGCCAAGCAAAGCTCGCGGAGTAACTATCGAGTTCGAGAAATAGTAGAAGAATGTGTGTGCCAGAAAGCCGAGTACACCAAGCGGAGCGAAGGATCTGGTGCTCCCCGATGCTGGAATTGTGGACAGGCAGGACACTTAAGACGCGACTGCCGCAAACCCAGAAAAGCGATCAACTACTGTTCCGGCTGCGCTGCTAAACAAAGAGGAGGAAGGGGCGAACCGTCACAAGAGCACGCTTCGCCTAATGACAGTCCGGGAAACGAGTAAAGGCCAACTTCATGGGGCAGAAGTTGGCTGGTAGAATCGACGCCCCCGGAACCATCATCGCAGTTTCTCGACTACATCGTTGTGAAAACGACTTATGTATGAGTGGTCGAGTCGGCAAATTAAACTGCATCATAACAGTCGACACAGGCGCAACACGGTCAGTGCTAAGATCTGACCTTGTAGATCGTACTTGGCTTCACAACACCAAGAAGTACGCACTTCGCACTGCTACAGGAGAAACTACAACGGTCCATGGAGAAATAGCTCGTGACGTACAGCTTGGGGATTTGACCTTCTCGCATGTATTCGTGGTAGCTGACATTACCGATGAGTGTATCCTTGGAATGGATTTTCTGAAACCACACGGTATCCAGCTGGACTTAGGACAACGAATAATGAAGTGGCGGAATATTGAAATCCCGATGGAAATAACATCATCCAACACAACAAAGCTACGAGTTGTATTGTGCGAAGATGCGGATATACCAAAGTCATCCGAGAATGTTATTTGGGCAGAGCTCGATGGTGATCCCGGGAACCACCGATTCTACCTCATAGAACCGGAAACGACACCTGCATTACGAAGTCTTATACTAGGAAAAACGCTCGTAAAAAGGAATGAGAAGATGATGGTACCAATAAGAGTCCTGAACGTTGCGGACAGCACTACCAGCGTAAAGAAAGGAGATGTAATTGGCAGCTGTGAACCAATATCGGCGGTGACGAGTATCGACAAGGCAGAACCACATGACGTACCCTCTAAAAATAAGCCAAGAAGGAAGGACAATGTAACATCAACACTTCTTCAGTCAAGCAACCTTAGAGGAGAACAACACAAGCAAGCAGTAGATCTAATCGAAGGATTTAGCGACCACCGGTGATGACGACTATGGCAGAACAAACTTAGTGAAACATCCTATAGATACCGGAAGTGCTACACCGATACGTCAACCTCCAAGAAGAGTACCATTAGCGAAACAAAGAGAAGTCAATTCAATGGTCAAAACTATGGAGCATCAGGGAATCATCGAAGAATCAAAGAGCCCGTGGATATCGCCAGTAGTGCTGGTAAAGAAGAAGGACGGCAGTACCCGTTTTTGTGTGGACTACAGGCGACTGAATGATGTTACGAAAAAGGATAGCTATCCACTACCAAGAATCGACGATATCATGGACACCCTGACTGATGCTAAATGGTTCTCGACGTTGGATCTGAAAAGTGGTTACTGGCAAGTGGAGATAGATGAAAAAGATAGAGAGAAAACAGCATTCTCTGTCGGCAGTGGACTGTGGCAATTCATCGTAATGCCATTTGGCTTGTGCAATGCTCCAGCTACGTTTGAAAGACTAATGGAATTCGTTTTGCGTGGCCTGAGTTGGAAAACTTGTCTCGTTTACCTGGATGATGTGATCGTTATCGGCAGAACATTCAAGGAACATCTGAAAAATCTGCAGGAAGTCTTCCAGCAGCTGCGAGCGGCAAAATTAAAACTGAGTCCGAAAAAATGCACTTTGTTTAGTGCAGAAGTCAAGTACTTGGGTCACATCGTTTCAGCTGATGGCGTAAAGACAGATCCGGAGAAGATACTGGCGGTGAAAAATTGGCCTACTCCGAGTGATAAACACCAGTTGCGCAGCTTCCTAGGCTTAGCGACATATTACCGACGATTTGTAAAAGACTTTGCTAACACGGCGAAATGTCTGCATCAGTTAACAGAAAAAGGGAAGCCATTTACATGGAGTCAACAGTGCCAGGAAGCATTCGAGAGGATAAAAGACCAACTCTGCGACTCCCCAGTTCTGGCGTATCCAAAACCAGGTCATGGTTTCATCATAGACACTGACGCCAGCAATGTTGGTATCGGAGCAGTACTATCACAAGAGATCGATGGGCAGGAGAGAGTGCTATCTTACTACAGCCGAGTACTCTCAAAATCAGAAAGGAACTATTGCGTAACTCGCCGAGAGCTACTAGCCATAGTAGAAGCAACAAAACATTTTCACAAATACCTCTATGGTCAAAAGTTCCTTCTTCGAACGGATCACGCATCGCTTAAATGGCTACTTCAGTTTAAGAACCCCGAAGGCCAAGTAGCCAGATGGATCGAAAGGCTCGAATCCTACGATTTCGAGATTGTTCATCGAAGAGGAAGAATCCACGGTAATGCCGATGCGCTTTCACGTCGTCCTTGTCCACCGAACTGCAAGCATTGTCACCGTGTAGAAGGAAAAGAAGCCGGAGAAACCATTCAGAGGATAACGACCGAACCAAAGACTGGATGGAATCAGCAAGAACTGGAAGATGCCCAACGTAAAGATCCAGATATTTCACCGATCATGGCATGGAAGGACGAAATGAAACGGCCTGAGTGGAAAGACATCTCACAATTCAGTGAAACCTTAAAGTGTTATTGGGCACAATGGAACTCCCTTCACCTAGACGGCGGATTATTAAAACGGAAATGGGAGAACGCTGATGGAAGTCGTATCACATGCAAACCATCGTCCCGCATTGTAAAGTCGAGGAGGTTTTGAAGGAATATCATGCAGGTACCTCCGGTGGGCATTTGGGAGTAAACAGAACCTTGGCAAAGATACGAGAAAGGTTCTATTGGATCCATCTCCGAGATGATGTCGAAAACTGGTGCCGTAAATGTACTACGTGTGCATCGAGTCAGGGCCCACACCGCAGATCAAAGGGAGAAATGCAACAATACAACGTGGGAGTCCCATTCGAGAGAATTGCTGTGGATATTGCTGGACCATTCCCGGAATCAGAAAATGGTAATCGCTACATTTTAGTGGTCATTGATTATTTCAGCAAATGGCCTGAAGCTTACGCAATTCCAAACTAAGAAGCAGTAACCGTCGCAGAACAAATTGTAACCAACTGGGTGAGCAGATTTGGAGCGCCACGCGAACTACACTCCGATCAAGGGCGCAATTTTGAATCTCAAATATTCAAACACGTGTGCCAAATGCTGGGAATAAACAAAACGAGGACAACTCCATTACACCCACAGTCTGATGGAATGGTGGAACGTTTCAATAGGACATTGAACTCAAACCTATCCAAACTCGTCAGCGAGAGGCAACAGGACTGGGACCAGCACATCCCTCTATTTTTAATGGCCTATAGAACATCGGTGCATTCAACAACAGGAGAAACTCCGTCCCGAGTCATTTTCGGAAGAAATATTCGAGTCCCTGCGGAGCTAATGTTTGGAGTGCCACCAGACCAACCAACCAATGCTAAAGATTATGTCTCGGATCTTCGATGTCGACTAAAGACAATTTATAACCTGGTCAGAGATAAAATTGATTTGGCGTCCGACCGCATGAAGACGAGGTATGATCAACGGGCGAACTCATCAGGATTCCAAGAGGGCGATTTGGTTTGGTTATACAATCCCAAACGACAGAAGGGCAGATCGCCGAAACTACAGCGAAACTGGGAAGGCCCTTACCAGATCATCAACCGGTTAAATGATGTCGTCTATCGGATTCAACTACATCATAAACCCCGCACTAAAATGAAAGTGATACATCTCGACCGATTAACAAAGTACCATGGTGCCATTGAGGAAGTGAATGACTATGTTCGGGACGAACAGGGACTAAGGAGAGGGTAATGTTATAGATCTTGCAATCACGCAATTTGGATGTTGCCAGGAACACCGAGAAAAGTCCATCAACATGTAAAACGCTATAAACATGTTTCCAGACACTTCTACCGAGCTCCACAATGTAGGCAATCATTCTAGACACACACACACAACGACACCTGTCTGGGAGACTTAGTATAAATATCCGCCAACTTTCAGACAACGAGTTAGTCATTTTGGCGACACCTATCGGTGGAAGAACGCGAATCGGTACAAGCAAGCGAAAGTGATAGATCGGCAGTGTTCCTGGGTTGAACGAATTAAGTTTTTAGAGCGAATTTAGTGAAGTGATCGGGAAATTGTGTAAAAAGTGCGATTAAATAAAATTATTCATTGTTTTAAACGAATTGTGTTTTCCTTTGAAATCGGCGATCCCCTAGCTCGTGTAACGCCAAGAATTTTCGCGTTATGGGTTTACCCAATGTAAACCCATAACTTTCTTCAAATTTTAATTGTAATGCCAATAATATCAGCGTTATGGGCTTACCCAATGTAAACCCATAACTTGTTACTTATAATTTGTAACAACAATAAACTCGGGCTATGGGTTTACTCAATGTAAACTCATAAAATAATGATGAGAAAGTTCTTGGTGAAACTTGAGTGATTATGAATTTGCCCGTTGCAAACTCATAATCCGGGGAATTGGTTCGGCAGAGCCAACCAAGAAAATAATGGAACGAAAAGCTTGAACTACCCAAGGTAGATTCGTCGTTTTCTAATTCCGTGAGAGTTATAACGTAACGTACGGGGAATTTACCCAATGTAAATTCTCAACGTAAACTTTGGTCAGAGAGTTTAGGGATTCACTGAGGATTTACCCTATGTAAATCCGCAGTGAACAAGAGTGGCGTCTTGGGCCTTGTCCGTGACCCAAGCGCGGACTAAAAGATCAGCGTTGTACTTCAACGCTGTCGACTAAAAACGAGAGAGTTGTCCCAGCCTGGTCAGCTCTCATCGGAGCTAACCCCGTACACTCAAGGCCTTGTGGGGCCGGGGACGGGCTAGAATTCAATCTCGGACGGGGGGGGAAGAGTAGTTGTCCTAGCCGGTCAGCTCCATTGGAGCTAGCCCCGTACTCTCGGCCTTGTAGGGCCGTGGACGTGCTAGAATTTATTTAAGTCCCTGAAAAGAAATCCACTCGTTAAGGGAACACTCACCTCCATTGTAATAAAAAAACTGAATTAATAAAAAAACTGAATTCACTTTAAAAGTTTTATTCACTTCACTTTAACAGTTTATGGTTGTTTCCAATTTTTCACTCAAAACAGTCTTAACAGTTTATGGTTGTTTCCAATTTTTCACTCAAAACTATCTTAACTGGCTAATTCTATCTTCACTTACTAACAATATCACTTTTACTTTTTTGTTAATTTAATATTATTTTTAAGTCAAGCGCTGGGGAGGCTTGGTTACTCTTCTTGCTAGCACTAGGTAGGCTTCAAGAAACAAGAGAGTAGCGCTTGAGAGGCTACTCAGACTAAGGCCCCGAACTCATATTGAGTTCTGGTATTTATACAAAATTCTTATGTACTATTTTCCTATATTCTTATTTCCTAGTTACCAATAACTGCATCGTCGTCGATAAATTATTATAAAATTTTTAACACTTTCGGTCGTATGACCTTAAGTGTTCCAGTTTAAATTTTATTTTGTTTATAATATCATCGTCCGGAAGAAAATACCATATAGTGCCGTGACACCAAATCGGCATTTCTTGTCATCGAACTTTTCTTCGCGTAATAATTTTAATTACCCAAAACATTGCCCGCTGCATTTCTTTGAGTCATAATTCATAGCCGAACCGCATTTCTATGTACGTATATCTACAAACCGATATACTTATTTTCATATGCGTTCATATGGCTAACAATTCATATGTCGGCTGCATGGGTACGCATATGTACATACATACCGACATACGTATCGCTCGTATGCGCTTGCCTTGATATATTTACATATCAATAGGTTTGGTCGCATAGGCTTTGAATTGTTGTTGTCATTTCTTTTCGTCGAGCTAGAACATATCATCATTTTTTTATTTGATATGCAGCTCGACATTGAAATTTTTTGTTAATGTTTTGATCATATTCGGCTAGGTCAGGTTCTTTCTGTTCTACCGAATATGATATCTTTTTCTCATGATTATGACTCGGTGTGCACTTAGTTTTTCGAGCAATGTTTTTGCGAATGTTCTGATGAAAAGATGACCAGATTTCGTGTCACAACAGCTCGCAACAATATGTTGCTCCGCTTGGCACCATATGTTGCTCCGCTTGGCACCATATGTTGCTCCGCTTGGCACCATATGTTGCTCCGCTTGGCACCATGCTGCTCGCTTGGCACATGTGTCTCCGATTATTTTTTTCTCCACTCACTGTGGAACTTATCGGAGAGAATTTTCGTTGTGGAAAAGGTTTTTGTCCGTGGTTCGAGTTCGTTCAGAGTTCGACGATTTTACGGCGAAATTCCTTTTCGTTCAGTTCGAACGTTGTTCGTCTGGCGGGAAAATGTTTTGTTGGGGGTTTATTTAACGGAAATTTGAATTCAAGTAAACTCTATGATGAACTTTAGCTTCAACTTTGAACTTTGTAATGACCAAGCAATCAAGAAAAACTATTAGGTTGTTGCAGATGAAATGGCGAATCTCGCGATGAAGTGAAGTTAGTTGTGATTTTCATGTCTCAAACTACATTTGGTCATGGAATCATTTCAGTTTTGGACTTCATTGTAATCGGAGAGAAAAAAAAAAATAAAAAAATCATGGAATCGAGTCAAGAACGGTTACTTTTCCTTTACGATTTCAAACTTGGCCACAACGCAAGGGAGGCAACCAAAAACATCAACAGGGCATTTGGAGCTGACACAGTAAGTGAACGAAGCACACAGCGATGGTTCGAAAGATTCTAATCAGGAGATATGACCCTTCAAAGTTAGAGATACTCGATACACACTAACACTTCTGTCCTAATAGAGTTTGGACATGGGGTGTACCCCGATTGCGCGGGAAATTTCATCCGAAATTTGAATTTTCTCAATTCTTTTTCTTTTATCAAGTAAACACAATCAAATTGAATTGTTATTTATGAAAGTCATATTCATTTTCGGTTTTAATGAGAATTCCATTCAAAAACTTGTAGTTTAACGCAAGTTTTCGCTCGTATCCGTAAATTTGAAATCGGCCAAACTCAAGTTTGGCCGAATTTCGTATTTCTTATGTTGCCTTCTTGTGCTTCTAAACGCAGTCTTAACTGTTGGTATAAGGGCATTGTCCAAACTCTATTAGGACAGAAGTGTTAGTGTGTATCGAGTATCTCTATTCAAAGTGAGCCATGTGATCACTCAGGACCATCGATAGACAAAGACGAGCTGCGTTTACTAGTAGAGTCTGACTCACGCCAAACTGTAAAGGGCATTGCAGAGAAACTAGGCGTACACTATTCGACAGTTTCCCGCAACAGCTTCAAAAAGTTAAAAAGCTTTATAAGTGGGTTCCACATGAGCTTACTGAGCAAACCATGAACTCATGTATCAATAATAACAGTCAAAAAATTAAACGAGTTGCAGTATGAGACTCTTCCTTATCCACCATATTCGCTAACCGATTACCACTTTTTTAAACATTTGGATCTTTTTTTAGCGGAGAAACAATTTAACAATGAAGCAGCCATCAAAAATGCCTTCGAGGAATTTCTTCAGGCTAGAAAGTCGGACTTCTACGAAACTGGGATAAATGCACTTATATCTCGTTGGCATAAGTGTATTGTTATATATGTATATCTGCTGGTACCTATTTTGATTAATAAAATTAAGTTTTACAAGAGTTAAAGCTGTTTGAAATATCATTAGCAAAGTCGCCATTTTCTTCTCCAACAATCCAATATTTGAAGTTTAACTAAACTTTATTAATAGTCAAGTAGTCAACGAAAAAATTAGAATGGCTTAAAAAGGTAAAAAATAAATCAGTTTGAATCAACTATCATTGTATACATTTCAAACACAATTCGTCCACAACTTTTCCCCAACAATACATTTATCACTTAACTAAAATATTCTGTAGTTCAAAATTCTCTCCTTTTGTGTAAATCGCATCATTTAGGTAATGAAAGAGCTTGGTGCAAGAAATACGCATCTACGGAAACAATAATTGTTTAGGAAACACAAAAAACTTCTTCTAATAAATGAAACCTAAATTAAAGAAAAGATTTCTGGATTTCACACTGTTCTTTTTTCTTGAAGGCACCGAGTACAACTAAGGGGTCACTCTGTAATGCATTGCACAATTAATTTGGTAAAGGAACTAGATAAAATTTGGGTGTATTAAGGAAAATAGGATGGAGGGAGACGGAAATGGCGGTGAAAAATATTCTTGAAGGACTGATGGTTACAGTTGGGAAAACGTTAGCCGGCACTGCATTTCAAAGTCTGGACGTTCGGGGCAGATGAATGACTGTCCATATTTCAGTGTAAGAGTAGGAATATGGTTGATTGCATACTAGTGCGCGCGTTTAGCTTGAGTATTTCGGAGAAAGGTGTAAGAGAAGGAATGAGTGATCTAAGCTCCGCACTATATTTACCACGAAAGTAGTGATAGTAAATGCTGAGTACTCCGACGTTTCTGCGATGCTCGAGGGAGTCAATAGAAACCATAACAGTTTCACATCCAATTAGTCGGAACGCATGTTTTGAATTCGATCGAGCAGGGCAGATTTTGAGTGCCCTAGCCCATAAATACGAATTGTACTCGAAACGAGTTCGAATGTAGGCCTTGTAGATGGTAGCTATGTCGCGAGGCGTAAAATATTTTTTGCATTTGCGCAGAATACCTAGGCGTTTGGAGGTATCAAGGGCAACATCAAAGATGTGTTGTGCGCCAATCAAGGTGGTTATTTAACTTTACGCCTAATACGATAAACTTATCTGAAGAGAAAGGGTTTGCACAGTGCTTGGTGCCGGACGTGCTTTTCGCCGTCTCGCTTTTTTCTTTTCTTTTTTCAAAATGATTTTATTATTTGTTTCTTACCGTTTTTCTGTAACGAGTGTTCTTTTTTTTCCTTTTCAAAATAAACAAATTTTAAATTGTGACCTTTTCGAGGCGGTAACACCGCCGTCGAATTTCCAAGTCTCCAAGTTCCAGCTAAGTGTCGGTTAACAGACCGAAGTCTTCGGTGTGTTGGTTGTCCCGTGCATGGGCCGCGGGTATTATAACTGCGGACCTCGGGCCGTTAATTATTTTTTCGTTTGTATTGTTGTTGTTGTTGTTGTTTATGCTGTTTTTTTTTTTAATGTTTGCTTTACAATGCTTGCATTTCTACTTCGTGTTATTTCGTGTTGCCATATTCTCGTTTCTATTTTTTTTTTAAATTTGTATAATTTTATTTATTAATTTTTTTTTACATCTTGACGAATTTTTAACTACTAGTTTTTCTTGTAATGCGTACGTCTTTATTTCGCGTTGGTATATTTTTTTTGATTCTTTTAACTTAAATTTACTGTTTTTGTTTCGAATTGTTTTCTCCTTTTTATATTATTTTTTTTTGTTCTGTTTGTTTTCAATTTTTTAATTTTTAATTCAAGTTCTTTTTTTTTCTCTTTTACGATCGCCCAGATCTACGTTCGGAGATTGAGCTCTGCTTACATCTCCCTGAAAATTTATACCCAAACTTCGAAGCCAGAAATTCTAGCACTTGGCGAGTGCAAGGTGCTACCAGGAAGCGAGAAGTTTTATTCTGTTCCTGGATATCACCTTATTTCAACATTTTTTCGCCAGCGGGGGATCGCTCTCTACATCTGCGATGATGTGCCCTTCCAACTGGTTCCGCATTTGGGTACCTGCTCCAATCCGGAATTTAATTATATCTTATTAAAACTTTTAATCCATGGGCATATCTTGTATTTTTGTTACGTTTATGGAAGCCCGGCATTGAATACAGCTAAAACAGCTAGTGAGCTAGATGGTTTGTCTGAATCCATCCAGTCCATTTACACTGCACACCATGGCGCTGAAATCGTCAAGAGGGACGTGATACTGAGCTCTTTGCCGCGTTAAATGATCTAACATAACTGGTAAATGAGTCTACCCGTTTACCAAAAATTACAGGTCAATTCTCCAATCTTCTTGATTTATAATATTTCTCACCAGCCAACCTGAGAAATACTCTCTCTGTAATACCCCCATCGCCAATTAAAAATACGGATCACTTCTTGATTCGTGCACAATTTCCTGTTGCAGCACTAAAACCGCTGCCACTTATGGCACCCTGCAGAACTGTTTGGCATTTTATAAGAGCCAATTGGGAGGCGCTAAACGATTTCTTCAATGCCTTCAATTGGACATTGTGCTTCGATTCTAAAGACTACGATGAAGCCTGTAAACTTATCACCGAGACCATCCTGAAAGGTATGAAGCTCTACATACCTTCTAGTCAAAGGAGAATCGTCGAAGGACTCTTGATTCATAAATGAATGTCTCGCAGCAATTCAGGCTAAGAAACAATCGTTTCAAAATTTTCCAACTCCAGCTAATAGAGAGCTTTATAATGCATCAAAAAATACCTGCAAATCCATCCTTAAAAGTGTTAAATTTTATTACGATCAAAAACTTTAGCGGAAGATCCTTCAGAGTCCAAAAGGCTCAAGATCTTTCTGGTCTTTTGTCAAAACGGTCAACAATAATTTCATCTCTTTACACCACCACTCGTTGATGGCGACTGTACCGTTATTGATCACTCTTTCCTATTTCATCTAGAGTATCATATAATAATAATTCTGTTATATTTTTCATCTCTCTTACTCTTCTGAGTGCTTTCCACGATTGTGGAAGGTCGCGAATGTTCAGCTAAATCCCAAAAAAGTAAGCAAAGCGAACCCCGCTATCTACCCCCGATAGCTATCACTTCAGTGCTCTCGAGTGAAAGTGGAGAAAAGTGTTATCAATCGCAATCGTTTATCAATCAGTGATCAACCGTGAAATGGAGCATTACGTTTAACATCCAAATCTTGGGCTTGAGCGAGGTTAGGTGTTCAGGATCAGGAGAAGAACGAACCCCGAGTGGAAACACCATTCTGCATGTTGGTCCTGCGAGTGAAGCCAAAAATAGCGTGCCGGTCGTCCTTGCACCGAGAGCGAGAAACAGTCTCATTAGCTGGAAACCAATCTCGGATAGGATTATCGTCGTCAGGCTCAGGACCAGTGTCAGAACCGTCACAATTCTGCAGTGCTACCCACTAACTAATACCGCAACACCCGGTGACAAAGAGCCAACTGAGTACTACCTTCGATTTTTCCAAGAGGTGGTATTATTATCATCTCAGGAGATATGAACGACCAGGTTGGTTCTGACAACACTGGACTAGAACACTTCATAGAGAGGCATGGTGACCCTTGGGTCAACGCGTCACGACCTTGGATTAAGAGCCTCGAAAACGGCGAATTATTTGTGGAGTTTTATAGTACACACTTGACAAATGGTCATCGGAGAAACCCTTTTTCCACACAAGAGTCACCATAAAATATCTTATACTCATACTTAGAACGAGATCGACTATTCGGCTATAAGTCGCCAGTGGAGAAGATGTTTCCTCGATGAGTGAGCGAAGCGTGGAGCTGACGTGGGGAGCGGTCACCACTTGATGGTTGCCTGCTTGAGATTGTGCACAGCAGTTATCCGACGACCACAAATTCTTCAAATGAAGCGAAAGCTTAATGTGGATAGACTTAGAGACCCCACCAAACAGCGCGGGTACACCACCATTCTACGCGAAAAATCATCTCTCAACCCGATGTCAACCAAAGAACACCTGACATGAGACAGAACTATCGCGATGCTCATATACAGCTTAAAAAGGCTGTTAGACGCGACAAGAGAAAGGCCATTGAAGATCTGGCCAATGAGGCAAAATATGCGGCTTACCTTGGGGATATGGGTTCACTATTTAAAATTATGAAACAGTTGACGAACCAGAATTTCACCGCCAATCATCTGGTGACAGATGTCAACGGAACTCTCCTTAATATGAGTGAACACCAGTTGCGGCTATGGAAGGAATACTTCTCTGATATTTTACACATCTTGTCAGAGGAATATATTCCAGACACAGAACAACTACCAAACATCCCAACGCAACAATTGTCTATTAGGGACGATCCCCCAGATAAACAAGAGATAGTTTCCGACATTCGGTCAATGGCGGGAAGGAAAGACCCAGGTATAGACGTCCTCAGACGCGTTAAGCGATATTACATATGAAATGCTTTGCGCAGGAGAGGTATTCCAGATATGATTAAAGAATCCTCTAAAGGTGCAAGGTGTCGCGTCTTACATAGAGGAGAGCTGTCCGAGAGCTTTCCTGTGCGAACGGGTGTGAGGCAAGGCTGCATATTATCACCAGCCTTGTTTCTGGTGGTAATAAATGGCATCTTGAAAGCTGCACTGGAAGGTGGGGAAGGTAAAGGTCTTCAATGGAGACTATTTAACATCTTAAGTCATCTTGATTATGCTGATGACGTGTGTTTGCTTGCACATAACCGTTCGGACTTAGAGTAAAATCTTCGCTCGTTGGATTCTAAATGCGAAGAGGCGGGACTGAAAATAAATGTGCGTAAAACATGTACACACAATACAAAAAACAAGTACATGCACATGGGTTCGAACACAAGCACACCGATTGTTCTTAACGTACAAAATATGGAAGAGATGCAAGAGTTTTGTTATCTCGGAAGCATTTTCAGCATGGACGGTAGAGCCGAAAAGGATATTGAGGCGCGTCTAAATAAAACTCGGCAGGCCTTCGGTATCCTTTCCCCTTTCTGGAGGTTTAGAGATATGTATCTTCCATTGCACGAAGCTTCGACTTTTTGACACATGCGTCAAATCCGTGTTGTTATATGGTTTTACTACGTGGAAAGTGACCGTTCGACTTACCAAGAAACTGCAAACTTTCGTGAACCAATGCCTCCGACGCATTTTAGGATTATTCTGGCCAGAAGTGATCTCCAACGACGAACTTTGGAGTACAACTGGACAGACTAAAATATGCATTGAGATTCAAGGGCGGAACTAGCAGTGAATCGGTCACACTTTGAGGAAACCAAAGCGAAACATAGCCAAACAGGCTCTGGATTATAATCCTTAAGGAAGACGCCGGGTTGGTCAACCATGTAGCACATGAAAGCGAGCAATTGAGCAGGAGACCAGAGGAATAAACAAATCCTGGTAGCAGCTAAAGGCCGATGCTCAGGATCGCGCCTTGTGGAAGAGAGTTGTATCTGTCCTATGCCCCTATAGGGGATCTTAACAAGAATTTAATTGAGTGATTGTTACATTCAGGTTAGTGTGGCGTCCTTATCCCACATAGATCCTTTTCATTCATATTTCAAGTATAAATCGATTCTTAGGTTATGTTGAAAATTGCTACGTAGAAGTGGGCTACGTAAGTTGCATCACATTACGAATGACTTTAGACAAGTTCATACATTTCAATTTCAACTGACTGCTAGCGCTGCATAAGCTACGTAGCGTTGTGAATGAGAAGTAAGAATTAATAAAATTTCCATAACAAATTAGGTTTTTCTATCTTAAGATAAGCTAATTAAATTTTATTATTTCAATCACAATTAGACTGCTGCTCACATCTTTCCCATACGATCTTAAAGACTGGGAAACTTTAAACGCATAATCTCGCACATTGGGAAAATCCTCAGAACTATTCGGAAGATAGAATCAAAGTTGAGGTCAGCAAAGTGATAATCACTGTCAAGTCGATCTAATTTGCAGTTTGTTTACTATTTGCTACATTTATAGCAACGTTTTTATTCGCTTAATCTAAGTAGCAGTTATAAAAAATCTATGTAGATTTACGGAGAACATGTTAAAGATTCAAGGCCAAACTAATTAGATGAGAACATAATAATTGTATGATCATAGTTATTAACCATTAAAAAAAGTGAAGATATGGGCCGCAACTGAATGCGGTTGTTATGCTGTAAACGCAGTTTCAGTGCGATCTGCAGTTTGCATATTAATTCCGGGAAGCGAACCTCTTTTAAATTCAACTAACTTTAATTACGTAGAGTACGTAGAGTAATCAAATTAATTTCATAGTTAAAATTCATAACAGGAAATTAATTAAATTTAAAGTAGAAAACATAACTGAATTGGGCTTTACGCCCAATCATATGATACTCTAGATGAAATACTTACTTACCTTTTGTTTGGGAGGTGGTAAAAGCAGAGGGGGGAGCTTTGTAATTTTCGTATATAGCTCCGAACGTACTATACAAAATGTTTCGTGCTGAATTTAAAGTTTATTGCTTTCATAATTTTCGAGGAAATTGAACAATTTTTGCCTGAATTTATGGTATTTGTATGGGAGGTGGCAGAGAAAGTGGGAGATTTTGGATGATTTTGAAACTGCTTATCAACATTCTAATCACATTGCTTTGTTACAATTTTAATGTCCATAGCTCTCATATGTTCGAAGGAGAAAAATTTTTCTTGAACTTATAATATAAAAATTTGTATGGGAGGTGATAGAAGGAGTGGGGTGAAGGCGAAAGTTTTTTTAGCTTTTATTAAAATTATTAAGGGACAAATTGTGGCAAAATTTCAAGTTTCTACTTCTTCTAGTTTCTATGAAAATCGGTTAAATGCATTCACCAAAATTCTGCATTTGTATGGGAGGGGGTAGAAGGAATATCCGAATCAAAACCAAATTTTTTGATATCAATTATATTTAAACTAGTATACTTTTCTCAAATTTTAAAGTTGATAGCTTTGACGGTTTTGAAGAAAACTAATTTAATTGAAATTCCAAAATTTCGTAAAATTTGTATGGGAGGGGGTAGAAGGAGTGTGGTAAAGTTGATAATTTTTCCAAAATTAGTTGCAATTATAATAAAATTAATTATGACAAAAAATTGGTTCATTTGCCTTTGCTAGTTGCAATGCAAACCGAATAAATACATTTTTGAAAATTGTGCATTTGTATGGGAGGTGGTAGAAGGAGTAAGGAGATCGGATCAATATTTCTTGAGATTGATGATATTTATATTGTTATACTATGACCTAATTTTCAAGTCAATAGCTGAAATAGTTTCGGAGAAAAATCAATTTCTTTAAATTTCGAAATTTCATGAAATTTGTATGGGAGGGGGTAGAAGGAGTGGGGGGATGTGGCCCGTTCACGAACTTAAAGTTACTTTTTTGCTAAAAATGACATAAAACAAATTTCAGCACGATAGGTCAAAGCTATCGAGAGTTATGTTGTAGACAGACGGACAGACGGACAGACAGACGGACAGACGGACAGACGGACAGACAGCAACTCGGAATCGAGATTTTTGAGTAACAACAAATATTTCTGTACCCTTGGCGGCTCTGTGCGAGCATTATTTCTTAGTGTTACAAACGGTAAGGCAAACACAATATACTCTCAGATTTCATCTAGAGTATAACAAACAGATTCGTGATATTTACATGAATCATGCATTGTTGGTGCTGAGAACCGGCTTTTAGAGATTCAAAAAGCGAGTTATACTCAAATCTAATCTACTTTTGTATTAATCACTGCAATATAACGGTCACTCAATTGCTATGAGGATAGGTCAAAAATATCGCGTGATGAAGGGGATGAATAAGGGAGGGGGAAAATATTTTTACCTGTAGGTATTCTAATACTCAATACAGGTATAAATATAATGTTTCCGTCAAAATCACTAACATTTTTGTTATCGCCAAATCAACAAGTCAATCGGAAAGAAAACACTAACTATGGACAAATTTGAGTTTCGTGCTGTCATAAAGTTTCTTACCAAGCAAGGAGAACGCCACAAATCATTTTAAAAGAAATGTTGTAAGGATGGAAATCCTGCGAATTTCCACCCACACCAAAATTTTGCTTTTTTATAATTCATGGATGGGTGTACCCTAGTGGGTAGCGTGTTGGTCTTGTAATGCGAAGGTCGTGAGCTCAAATCTCGGTCGGCACAATATATAATTCCAACACATTGCCTGCTAGGATATACCTTGGTCACCTTATTCTACCAAAATGAAAAATTTGTAGAAAGAGGGTTGTGCGAAGGGCTAACAACCTTTCCACAATAAGTAATGAAAATGTTAAGGAACCTGCATGTCAGGAGGCCAAGGTCCGATTTGGGCTGTAGCGCCATTGTAGAAGAAGTAGAAGATAATTCATGGATACTAAATGTTTATCACGATATACATACCAAAACAATCAACCAGAAAGGGACATCTCGGTCAGCAGTACACAAGTCTACAAAGAAGGTCAGCGGGGTTGCACTCCCTCTTCTAGTAACTGTAACACTGATCGGACTGTCATCTTCAGAGATTCTCCGACCGTATAATGCCAGTAGGGATGCACTCCCTCCTAGAAAGTCGATAAGAGATGAACTAGGTTTAGTCCAAAGAGATAGAGTCGAGGCAGAAGAACGGCGAGGCAAAGCCGAGAGTAGAGGCAGGACGGAGACTATAACATAGCGGCGACGTACCAGACGAAAGCAGCGACGGACCAGACAAGAGCAGCGGTGTGCCAGACGGGAAGAATGACGAAACCGAAAAGAGCAGCGACGAATGAGACGAGAACCAAGCCGGAAGTAACATAGTCGAGGACAGCGAAGCATAGTCAGAACAACAGCGTAAACAAGCGACAGCGTACAAGACGAGAGCAGGGTAGGCGAACAGCAACGTACAGGACCAGACAAGAGCAGCGGTGTGCCAGACAGAAAGAGCGACGAATCCGACGATAACAGAGTAGCGACGAGAACCAAGACGGAAGTAGCATAGCCGAGGGCAGCGAAGCATAGTCAGAACAACAGACCAGCGACAGCATACAAGACGAGACAACAACGTACAGGACCAGATAAGCAGCAACACGTAAGTTGAAGACAGGAAAGGAACAGCAGATGAATTAAATCTGAATTATTATAAGACGAATAAAGTGAAGTCAATTTTAAAATAAATATTTTGTAACGGACACGGAGTCGTTACAATGTCATCTGTTTACTGCGATTCTTGCCCTAGAAAAACGATGATTTATAAGTGGGATAGTTTTTTCAAGGCAGAGTGTCAATTGAGGATGATTAATGCTCTGACCGGCCGATTGAGGCCACTTCCGAAAAAATCGTCCAAAAAGTGGAGAATCTTGCTCTCGAAGATCCTCGTTCAAAGAAGAAACAAATCTCAAAAATGGTTGAAGTATCAGATACAAATATTTTAAATATCCTCCACGATCATCTCAGCTTGTCTAAAGTAAGCGCAAGATAGGTACAGAGAATACTCTCAGCGCTTCAGAAAAAGCAGCACGTCGAGTGTTCACGCGAGTATGAAATTTTTACCCGGATGGTTACTGGATACGAAGCTTGTGTTCATTATTATGAGCCTGAATTAAAACAGGAGTCAATACAGTGGCTCCGTAAAGGCGATTCTCCCCCCACGAAGTTCAAGGTCTCACAATCCGCAGGAAAAATCATGATCACTATTTTTTGGGATTTAGAGGAAGTTTTGATGATCGACTATAGATTTTCTCTATATGTATATCTCTAAATATCACAGGGGGATACTATGCCAACCTTTTAAAGGATACCATCAAAGAAAAAAGATGAGGAAAGTGGTCTCGAGGTGTGCTGCTTTTTCACAACAACGCACCTAATCACAAGAGCCGCGTTACAAAGGCTGCCCAACAGAAATCCGGCTTCGGGATATTGAACCACCCTCCTTATAGTCCAGATCTGGCCCCTTCCGATTACTATTTGTTCCCGGAACTAAAGAAAGAACTTGGGAAATGAAAATTAGCCAACGATGAAGAGGTGAAGTCGACAATTTCAGCCTATTTCGAAGGCATTAATTAAACTTTTTTTAGAAGGAATTAATAAACTTTGTGCGAGATATGACATGGAAAAATAATAACTTTTTTAATTTTACCCTCCTTCCCTGTCATTACGTGAATTTTTCAATCTCCCCTCGTAAGTAATACGTACTTAATTTCTTATCACGATTAGAGTTTTGCTAAAAAGTAATACAGAAACACTGAAAGGAATAAAATTGGATGCCGTCTTCCTTGCTGCGGTTGCGGGCCGCATGTTCTGGCGTTGTTAATTTATTTCCAATCAATAGAAGAAAAACTAAGAATAGTTCGAAAAACAAGCCTTGTGAAATATTTTTTTTTATTTATCAAATCATTAATTACAAGCAGTCTTTCCTTTTCCAATACAAGCCGCATAAGCCATAAAATGCGGAATGAAATGTTGTTCGTAGACTCCTGAGAACATATGGGCACTAGGTCCGGATGCAAAGACTCCCACATCATCTCCCCCGTGCGTTTCCATTCCTAGTGGAACATTTGAAGGATATTGAAATTTCGGTGTAATTATCCCGCTCAAGTTCAATCTAGTTCCGGTTTCGTCCAAGTATTGCTCCGGTCCATTTGCATATGACAGTGTGGTATACTGCAATCCATCGATTTCGGATTTTATGTTTCCTAAATCGAGAATATCATTTCCTCGGACTGGGTATCCCGAAATTGTCATAGTGTGCGAATGATCGGACGACACAACAATCAGAGTTTCATCTTCAGAGGTCAATTCTCGGGCGCGTTCAATAGCCTTCGCGAATTCCACCGTCTCATCGAGGGCATATCGTGCTAAGGTCAAGTGATGGCCATAATCGATGAGACCTCCCTCAACAAACAAGAAGAATCCTCGTCGCTCTTGACTCAGAACCTTAATAGCAGCCTCGGTCATTTCACTCAATGATGGCTGCTGCTCGTCAGCATCCAAATGGAAGTCTAAATGGCTGGGCTGGAAGAGACCGAGCAATTTTTTGGTTGTGCGGTAGTTTAGGTTCAAAAGCTGATTACGACTCGTTACAAACTGACCGGCAGGATTATTAGATTGCCACGTTTGAACAAGATCCGCTCCATCTAAGCGTTCGCCGTCTGGATCGACACCGCCAGCCGGACGGAATTTCTTACGACCTCCCCCCAAGATAACGTTGAAGTTCTTACCGGGTTCTTTAGTGATCAATTGCTTCGCGATATCATCGCAATTGGTGGCACCTTCGCGCGCAACATCAAAATCACTTTCCCACTCTCGGTTCGCAACATGAGCATAAGCTCCAGCTGGACTAGCGTGCGTGACTGTGGTGGTAGTGACGATTCCTGCTCCTTTGCCGTCATCGTAGGCCCACTTTGCTAGTGATTCTACATGGTTAGCGGGATTTTGACTGTCCTCGCAGTTATTCATGCGGACTTGTCCATTTACGCCGATAGTCAAAAAGTTTGCTTTAACACCGCACTGATAAGCTGTGGACGTGCAAGCTGAATCAGCTACTTGTCGGTTGGCACAGTAGGTCTAGAACGGAAAAGTATGCATCAGACAGGACTGATTCAAGATGAATTCATTTTCCAACTGGTTATTACCTTGCTAAGTCCAACATACGGGAACTTTTCAAACGAAAGCTGTTGCTCCTCCCCGGATTTGTTCTCCTGTTGTCCCTTATACGTACGAGAAGCCATCAAAGTCGGAATTGACATCCCATCCCCAATAAAAAGGATGATATTTTTAGCCTTGTTGATATTTTTCACGCGACTGATCCGTTCCAAGATAGATTTTTGCGCCATTGTCGTCCAATACTCCGCAGATCTTTCTTCTACATTCTTTGGCAACTGATCGATATCCACAAAATCAATTGGATCGGGATTGTCGATCGGATTAGAAGTAGACGTGGGAGTTTCCTCCTCACAATTTAAACTACTCCTTGATTTTATCGCATATTCTGAAAATAAAAATGTCCTTTCGTTAAAGTTTTCTTTTTCTTAAGACAATATGCCGCCTATCCTTACCATCTCCAACGTCATGAATAAAACTGCCACTAGCAACGACTGCAAGAACAACTACGGATATCAGGCTGAATTTCATGGTAATGCTTCCCCTGAGTGAACCACGTTAGACAAGTAAGCCCCCGCTAATGAGCGGCCTTTTTATATCGGATTCTAAATCTAAAACGCTTATTCCTTTATGACTGCAATCTAATTGTTTCTTTTGAGACATATCTTATCCATCGCAAAGATAATCGGCAGAGCAAATATTCAAAATTTTTATATGTTCATTAAATTTGTGTTAGTTTTGAAGTACTGTCAATATTTGAATATTATGCCGAAATCCGATAAAATACGGATAGAAAATGCGAATGATTTTAAAGAATTTCTAAAATTCTTAAATCATGCATTATTATGGGGTTTTGGATGCACATATCATTTCTACCTAGTGTTACAATTGTTCTAAGGTTATGATCGTATTTGATTTGCCGCTTTGAATGATTAGAAATAACATACAGAAAACAAAGGCAATACCTGACATAATTTTTTTTATCTAGATGCATTCTATACAAATAGTACAATGTCAACCTAAACGAATTCCCTTCCTTCCTTCGGGCAGCTTCAGGTCGAAACCCTAACAAAATATATTAAATATATTAAAGATGAGAGGAAAAAATGAATAAAAGCGTTCCGTTAGCTTCTCGCGGGCGATCGCGAATTAGTTATTAATTTATTTATCAAAATTGCACAGTTAAAGGGCCAAATTGCAGGCGATAATATGTTCTTTGAAATCTAAGAATGGGCGAATGAAAATAAACACGAGAGGGATAGAAAATATTACGATTTCCAGTAGCGGTAGAAATCCGGAATAATAGTTCAATAAACAAATGTGTAGGTGGCTGAGTGTGTAGAGATAGGGTAGGCATCTGATCGGCGTCATAAGAAGACACCCAGTGTTTTAACTATCATATACCTCCACGTGGTAGCCACCGGGTACTGGTCTTGTCCATCTGAACTTGACTTGCTGAACCGATAGCCGCGAGTGCTAATGAAACAGAAAAATTCCAGAACTATAATATGCCCCTCCAAGTTGGGGGTTGGACGATGTGTTAACAACTCGACCTCGGAAAAAATACACTTGTTTCGAAACCTGAAGCAACGCCTCGGATTCAACGGCAACGACCACGCAAACGAAAAATGGACTATTCCTTCGGATCTTGAAACGTGCGATTACTGTACAGAGCAGGAGCAGTGAGAGCGCTTCTGGAACAGGCAGCCAAATACAATATAAACATAATTGCACTCCAAGAAACTAAATTGTTAGGTAACAAGATTACTGACATTAGATCGTACAGAATTTTCAAAAGTGGGAAATCATCGGGAAGCCGGGAGTTTGGAGTTGCGTTTGTCGTCGACAACAAGTTTAAACACCAGGTCACCAACTTCAAACCCGTTAATGAACGATTGTGTGCAATCCGCAACAAGACAAAATTCTTTAATGTTTGGCTTATTAATGTTCATGCCCCAACGGAAGACAAAGACGACGAAGTTAAAGACGATTTCTACAGCACACTAGAATCAACATTTGATTCCTTTCCGTCGAACGATATTTAAGTAGTATTAGGTGACTTTAACGCGAAAGTGGGCAAAGAAGAAACTTACATAGGGATAATTGGAAGGCACAGTTTTCATGATATTAGTAACGACAACAGCTAGAGACTGACGGATTTTGCCAACAGCAAAAATCTTATTGTAAGCGTGATATGCTTCTCGCACCGTGACATTCATAAGATTACGTGGGCATCACCCGACGGAAGAACATTCAACCAAATAGACCACGTTCTAATAGAGAAAATGACGGCCTATTGCATTCTCGACGTGCGTACATGTCGAGGGACTAATTGCGACACAGACCACTATTTGATAAAGACCATGTTCCGATGTTGAATCACAAATACACAACCGATTCCTAAATTCGACATGGGAAACTCAAGAATGAGAAAGTAGTTGCAAAGTACGTATCAGTCTTAGAGAGGCACTTCGCGCCAATACTGAACACCACCGCCAGCAAACCAATAGAAGAAATGTGGCAAAATATCAAAGATGACATTACATCCGTCGCAGAGGAGGTGATAGGACAACAACCCCGGCGCAAAGGAAATTACTGGTTCGACAACGAGTGCCAAGATGCCATAGAGTGAAAAATTCAAACTTACAAAATATTATCAGAACGGCCGACTCCAGCCAAACGTGACAAATATAATGATCTTAGACGATTTGCAAACAAAATATGCAGACAAAAAAAACGGAAGTAGAGTAATGACGAAATTAAAAACATGGACGAACATTTTAAATTACACAACACAAGAGCAGCGTATTCCGTTGTTAAACGAATGAAAGGGGGATACCAACCGAAAACGACCTTCTGCAATGATGCAGAAGGGAACATTCTAAGTAATGCGGAAGATATAAAACTAAGATGGGCGTAATACTTTAAACACCTTCTTAATTCAAGCTTATCACCCGCACGAACAACAGCAGCAGATACAATAGCAGGTATAACTGATGTAACAGCTGATGAAGGATCCGCTTTGAGTCCTTCCACACTCGAAAAAGTAACAGCCCTGAGGAACCACCTAAACAACAAAGCGCCGGGCACTGATCAAATCCCATCTGAGATTCTGAAAACCGGCGACATCTGCATAGCGCATCTCCTACATAGATTAGTCACGGACATATGAACGCAGGAAATACTTCCTGAAGATATATGTATGTATGTTCAATTTCTAAAAAAAAAATGAGACAAAATCTGCTGCGAAAACTACCGAGGAATATCTCTGTTGTGTACGTCTTATAAGATCTTAACGAAAATACTGGAAAAGAGAATTAAGCCCATGCTAGCAAAGTAATTGGTGAATACCAAGGCGGATTTAGAGTTGGACGATCGACCACGGACCAGATATTCTCAGTTAAACAGGTGCTGGAAAAGTGCTGGAAATATAATATTGATGTGCACCAGATATTTGTTGACTTCAAGCGACAGTATCGACAGGCGCGTACTGTCATATTGCAGTTTGGTGTCCCACCGAAACTGGTCCGACTGACAAGAATGACAATGACTGAGTCTTTGTCACGAGTCAGAGTAGAAAACGATCTGACTTCTAGTTTTAAAACAGACAACGGCCTTAAGCAAGGTGACGGTCTCGCATCAATGCTTTTCAACTTGGCACTCGAATATGTTGTACGGAAACTTCCGGTTGACACCAAAGCAACAGTATGCTTCAAATCCAACTCGTAGCATATGCCGACGACATAGATATCCTTGCAATATCTCTCGAGAGTGCGAGAGGAGGTATTCGTAAACCTTGACTCTGTAGCAAGGGAAGTTGGGCCACGTATTAATGAAAACAAAAAAAAAATTATGACACAAACTAGGAAAAAGACGTCAGTCAGACAAAATATTCTAGTAGGAGACTATAACCTAGAAAACGTAGACAACTTTATATACCTAGGGATGAACGAAATCAAAAGAAGGATTAAGATGGCAAACAAGACGTATTATTCGGTACTTCCAATAATTAAAAACAAGAACGTAGACAGGAAAGCAAAACTTAAGCTGTATAAAACGATCATAAGACCTGTGCATTGCTGTGGCATCGAAACGTGGACATTAACTCAGGCGTTCGAAAAACTACTTAACGCCTTTGAAAGAAAGGTCCACAGAAGAATCCTCGGACCTGTGAGGGAAGACTCGATTTGGAGAATACGATACAAGTGAGAGTTGTATGACATCTTCGACAACCCTCATAAAATTTAAGAAGTTACAATGGGCTGGTCATGTGGAGCGGATGGATGACGGAAGAATTCCAAACGCACTTTAGAAGGGAAAGTCAACGGACAAAGACCGGTCGGAAAACCACGTAAGCGCAGGGAGGATTCCATTGACGCAGACAGCAAATCACTGCTAAAAATTTCAAACTGGAGGACACTGAACCGAGATGGAGGGAGGCAAAGCATTCAGGAGGCCAAGGTCCGATATAGGCTGTAGCGCCATCGTAACATAACATTCTATAATTTCTGCCCTCAAGTTCTGCGTCTCATCAAAAACTTTAGATGAGGTCTTAATTGCAGAAACTTTCAGTGGGTTAGGGAGTGCATCCCATATTTTGTCGACTAGCGACATTAATTCAATGATGCTTTTATCGAATTGTGGTATTAGCGCCATTTTCATGGCTTGCGGAAGCCGTCGCATCCATAGTTTTTTGACTAAGCCCTCATTAATTGCAGCACACGGCCTAGCTGGGCTGCGCTAAGTACATATTCGGAAGGTGGACGATCGACCAACTCTTCGTTGCTTAGGAGCCGTTCAATGCTTTTTTCTTCACTAAGCGAATGTCTATTTATGAGTGTCTCTTTCAAGTTTGAATAGAGATCAGTTACGGGTGGATTTTGACGAATGTCGATTACGCTTTCGATCACCTCCTGACGCAGGGCTGCAATCACGTAATTATATTTATTTATATCAACAAATATTTCTGTACCCTTGGCGACTCTGTGCGAGCATTATTTCTTAGCGTTACAAACGGTAAGGCAAACACAATAACTCTCATATTTCATCTAGAGTATAAAAATCTGTCGGGTGCAACTTTATTATTCTTGTACCAAGTGGATACGTGGATACGTGGGAAGTCAATATGCAGGTTAGGGTGGATAGGGAAAACTAAGTGAATGGTGGTTCTACGGCAGGCCAATTATATAATACTTAACTGCAATTACGATCAATAGTATCAGTATCAGCAGTATTTGTATGAGAGGGGGGATGGACGTTATAAGGGGTGGGTTGATGATAGTATTGTTTTGATTGATTGCTTGAATTTAAAATTCGCTGTAAAGAATCTTAGTTTCATGGACGAAGAAAATTCTATAAAATTCGGTAAATTTTATATTCTTGAAACCATACATTTGTTTTGGAGAGAGTACAGCAGTTTAGGAATCGTAAAATTTATGATGCAGTATTATTTCGTTTGTCTTGAAAGGTGTTCGTACAAAATATCAATTTAGTAGCTTTTAATTTGCTGGTTATTAGTTGATTTATTGAAATTGGTCGAAATCAAACTTTTGTATGGGAAGTGGAAGGGCAAAAGGGATTTCAAAAGTTATGATGCAGCTTTGTTTCAAATATTTTTAAAAGAGTTTGTACAAAATTTGAAGTTGATAGCTTTTACTAGTTTGGTGATAATTGATTTCTTAAAAATAGTTGGAAAAATACTTGTATATGAGATAGGGTAGAAGTTTTGAAGATACTTGACCAAATTGCACTGGTAAAAATGCTAAAATATTGTTTGAACACTGTTCTTAAAGCTGTGTTGTGTATGTAATTGACCTAAAACGATTTAAAGTTGTTCGCCCAAGCTTAACTTATAAGGAGTCCATTCTTTACACTAATTGTAGTCCATGCTTATGCTTTTTGTAGCACCACTGATATAAAACTAAATTCACTTAGAAAGCTCATAAAAATTATCACTAGAATTAGTGACTTATTCAATCGTGCAGTAGTCCGAATCGGGACTTGGTCTCGTGATTTACAAGTTCCTTAGCACTTTTATTTTATTTCTTTGCAAGGGTTGTTTGCTCATCGCTCAGCCCTCAATCTTTTCATAGATTGAAATCGAAGGTAGTGTGCTGCAATTATACGTCGATCAGTATTGAACTCAAGAAGATCTTTACATTGTTGACCAGCATGCTATGCACTAAACTATTCTCAGGCTTTAATAACCAATGATACGAATACTATTTACGCAGTTTCAATAGTCTATTTTGTTTTCAGGGTCAACACTAACAACATTAAGGTTATATTTGCAGTTGTTGTCCGTGAATGGAAATAAGCTTTTACAATAAGCATTGTCCTCCTAATGCACATTTTCCAGTTTTAGAACTCGTTTCCTGTGGAATGTTTAACAAAATCTTTTGAAGTTGAAGGTCTCCATTTGAAATATACATACACATGCTGTTTTCGTCAATACGGGACTTATCTCTCTTTCTGTATTATCGCAATTTAAAATTCTAAATAAAACTCAATGTTCATTATCAAGGTTCATACTTTACAACTTCATACGCGAAAGCATCCAAATATATTTTTATACTTTTCCATCTCAAATGAGATGATAATATTTTCCGATGAACGATTTTAATTTCCTAAGCTTGACCATTTTCAACAGATACTTCCGTAAAAAACATATAAGTAAGTCTTATCCTTCAGGACGAAATATCCATTTTGTCCATTTACCACTTACTACCAGGCAACATTTAGTCTTCCTGTTTACCTCCAGTTTCACTTCTTTCGGATAGCTACTTTTACAACTCACTCCAAGTGGGCTACTCTGGGAGAGGAGTTTTTCGTTCACTTTAGTTCGCTACTAATTTCCGCAATCCAACTACTAAAATACGTAAACCACCGACCTTGTTCCCCTCAGAAGAATACTTTGTAATGCATTTTGCTACTGCGGTTTACTACTTTCATCATAAGTCTACTTCTTCACCGATATCTAACCATTTCAGCGAATCAGTTTTTTCGTTTGTGGGTCTATTTGCACAGAGCCTCGTGTACCTCTTTATATAACACCTATACGACATGATTTAGGGTCTTCGGCACCTCCCCTGTAGTGCCAAATATAGACCTCTGGTGGGCTCTTCATGAGTTGACACCCACTTCAGACGAAGTTCTTTTAAACCTTTGGTACTGATCGAACAGCTTAGATCCCTGATGTTGCCAAATTGCAAAAACAAACTTCTGTAATCGACGAACCTTTAACCTGTAGCTCACTGAGGGACAAGAGAGTTAAAAAATAAGAAAATAAATAGACATTGCATACGAATTTGTAAAATTTGGTGGGTGGGAGCTGCAAATCTGGGACCAGCTGTACCCTACCCCTCCGGTTGGCACTCCTCTGCCTGCGGGATGTAAGCTCACAAGCAGATTTTTACCCTGTCTGGATCTGGGGGGTGGGGCGCTCTGAAAATTTCGCTGCTGCACTTAGTTATGCCACTACGTGTTGGTAGACAATAAAGAGGTCTTGAGCTCAAATCCCAGGCGACGTATAATTCCACCACACTGTTAAGTCGGTCATACAGCGCTCTTGTTTGACAGTTATATTATGTGAACATTGAGGATTAGTGATGGAGAATTACACAGACGCACAACGTTAAGAAATTGTGAAAATTAACTAACGAAATGCTGAGAGTTTTGCGGAGACGGTTTTCGAAGAAAATCATCTTCACTGATGAGGCGCATTTCGAACTTAATTGCTATGTCAACTAGCAGAATTGTCGCATTTGGGGAGCATCCAGGAGTGATCCTTGAACGTCCCATGCATCCACCGCGATTCACTGTTTGGTACGCATTTTGGGCTGAGGGACCGTTCTTCTTCGAGAATGCGGACGGCAATGCAGCAATGAGATGATAAACAACTTCTATTGACATCCAATTGTTGAAATGGATCTCGAAGACCTGTTCTTTCAACAGGACTGTACAACCTGCCACACAGCGAACGAAACGATGGAATTGTTGAAGACGAAATTTGAAGGGAGAGTTATCTAGCGCCGCGGCGGTGTGAATTGATCATGAGATTTGACGCCATTAGATTTCTTTCTTTGGGGTTTTTTGAATGTGTATGCAAATAACCCAAAAACGATTCCTGAATTGAAAGTCGCGATTTGTCGCGCCATTGATGAGATTGTGCCGGTACTATGCAAAAATGTCATTGAAAATTTCGTCAAAAGGATCAACAAGTGCCATCAGTTACGAGGCGTCATTTGTCGGATATTCTGTTCCATACATAGCCTCCATGTCTACACTCTTCATTAAAATAAAAACATCAAAGCATTTCAAATAAACACGGCTTTTTGCCTTACCGTTTGTAACGCTAAGACATAACGCTCGCACAGAGCCGCCAATGGTATAGAAATATTTGTTGTCGCTCGAAAGCCTCGATTTCGGGTGACCGTCTGTCTGTCTATGCGTCTGTCTACAGCATAACTCTCGAAAGCTTTGAGCTATAGTGCTAAAAATTGTTGTGTCATTTTTAGCAAAAAAGTAAGTTTAAGTTCATGAATGGGCTACATCCCTCCACTCCTTCTACCCCCTCCCATACAAATTTCATGAATTATTAAGAAATTGATTTTTTTTTGAAACTATTTAAGCTATCTACTTGATATTTAGGTCAAAGTACATATTATGATATAAATGTCATTAATATCACGGAATTTTGATCCTATCCCCCCACTCCCTCTACCCCCACCCCAATTTTGAAAAATACATATTTTCGATTTTCATTGAAACTGGTAAAGCTAGAAAATTATAAGCTCCGCTTCACTCCTTCTACCCCCTCCCATATAAATATCTGTATTATAAATTCAAGAAAAGTATTTTTCCTTCGAATATATGAGAGCTATCGACTTTGAAATTGAATCAAAGCATGGTGATAAGGATGATTATAAGCAGTTTCAAAATGATCTTAAACGCTCCACTTCCTCTGCCACCTCCCATACAAATGGCCCAATTTCAGGAAAACTATGTCAAATTTCTTTAAAAATAATAACAACTAAAAACTTTAAATTCAGCAAAAAACATTTTGCATGCCATGTTCGGTGTCATATCCAAAAAATGCAAACCTTCCCCATACTTCTACCACCTCCCATGCAAAAGTCTCTATTTATTATTTGAAAGAATTTGAGATGACATATTTTCCGGTACATTAAAGTCATTTCCATTTCATCTAGAGTATCATATGGACTTTACGTCCAATCATAATTCTATTAATTTTTTTTTTTTTAATTTTAAAGTAAGCGGCCTTAACACTCTGAGCTACATCAGCTCACGGAAATGAGGCGAAGGGCTAACAACTCTTCTACAATAACAAATAAAATGTTAAGAAGCCTGAACATCAGGAGATCAAGTCCCGATGTGGACTGTATTGCTATTGAAGAAGAAGACGACTTTGCTCGAACGTTAACTCAATACAATCAAATTTTTTTTATCTATTTTCTATGAAAAAACAATTCTGAACATATTTGGCGCTCATCTAATTTTGCCGCCCTAAGCAACTGCCTAAATTTGCCTAATGGCAAACTACTACTCGTAATTCTAAGCGTAATAAGAGATCTAAATCATAGCTAAATGAGTCCCGTCCGATTACGTACTAAAAAACTTCAATAAATGTAAAATAAACTGCCAACAAGTCGAGCGCAACTTTATTATTCTTGGGACAAGATGAGGATGCATGGAAAGTCAATATGCAGGTTCGAGTGGTTAGTATGGGTTGAAAGTGTGTTCTGGGGCAGGGCTGTTGTCGATTTAACACCTTATTGAGAATACAATCAATAGCCCCAGTGCATATAATCCATATTTCATTTATTTATGCAGGTTTGGGTTTTTATGTGGGGAGGGGGAAGATGTATCCACATGAAAAATTTTCATCTTCTACTAGAGCCCCAAAAGAATTACTCAAAATGTTCGACAATTTCGCATACCACTTCCTTCCCCTTACAGCCCCCAACGTAAACTTACCAAAATTAAAGATTATGTAGTTCCATAAACTGACAAAATTTCAATTTGATATCTGTGCTCCGTTTTGAGATATAATGGTTTGAAATTTCAACCACTATTATTATGTCCAAATGTTATATTTTTCTCGTATTTTACTAGTATAGCTTAGTATATGTTCCAAGTTTCAATTACATAGCTTAAGAAATAGTCGAGATATTCATTTTTAAGTGTTTTTCTTTGCACTCACCCTAAACTTCCCCGTTCCAATAATTAGTCTCCCTCTATGCTGATTCTGGTGGAATATGAATTTTTTACGGTAAGTAACACACGACAATTTGTTTTTAGCCCCCCTTTTCGGAATTGGATAAAAAAATAATTTATTTTTAAATTTTTTTTCCACAAACCCCTCCATATATTTGTTGATTTCCAGCTTCCTAGCTAGAACCATGGTTGAGATATTCGAATTCTTAGTATTCGGATTTAGCACTCCCCCGCCACCCCTTAACCCTTACAACTCCTAAAATGGTAATGGTTCTACAATGGCACTACAGCTCAAATCGGGCCTTGACCTCCTGACCTACATACAGGTCTCTTAACATTTTTCATTATTTATTGTGGAAGGGTTGTTAGACCTTCGCACAACCCTCTACCTTCGAAAAGGCAAACATTCCTATCTGCTAGTAATCGTTTCAATAAATCGTATTACAGCACAAGCCATTTTGAGCATATCATCATAGTTTCTAGCTACGAATATTTACTAACTTTATTGCTCGGTTTATAGCAAAATTTCTTAAATTTTTTACTAAGCAGAAACTCTCCACACAACACCACAACCACTAATCAAATATTGACATTAGCTTCAAAATCAAATAAATTTCTAAGATAAATGCTGAATTTTGATTTTTTAATTTTATCTTGGAAGAAACAATCTAATTGCATTCATAAAGACATAAACGAAATTCAGTTTAGCTTGGGTATAAAAAGCGTATTCCCAAATGGCGGGCAAAGTTGTCTAAGGTAATCCGCTCAGGGGAATCATTATCATAATGAAATTCAGCCTGATTACCGTAGCTGTTCTTGCAGTAGTTGCTAGTGGCAGCCGTATTCACGATTCTTGGCGTGGTGGTAACTTACAAGACTTATTTCGCAAAACTTAGAAATAATTTAGTTCTTTTGCAGGCGGGGTTGTCTTTTCGGAGGATCGTATTCCCAGCGAGAATGCACCACGACTCGGTGTCGAAGAGGCTGATATTTTGGCAAAGAACGTGCAAGAAAGAACTACGGAGTATTGGACAAATATGGCTCAAAAGGAGATCCTAGATCGAATTAGTCGCGATACAAATACCAACAAAGCGAAAAATATCATCCTGTTTATTGGCGATGGTATGTCGATCCCGACCTTAATGGCTGCTCGCACTTATAAGGGACAGAAGGAGAATAAATCGGGAGAAGAACAACAGCTTTCGTTTGAGAAGTTCCCGTATGTTGGACTTAGCAAGGTAATGGACTCAATCTCTAGTGAAACAATTGTTTATAATTCTTATATTTTCCTAGACCTACTGTGCCAATCGACAAGTAGCTGATTCCGCTTGTACTGCAACCGCTTACCTATGTGGTGTTAAGGCCAATTTCTTCACCATCGGTGTAAGCGCGCACGTCCGAATGAATAATTGCGAGGACAGTAAAAATCCCGACAACCACGTTGATTCTCTAGCTAAGTGGGCGTACGATTCTGGTAAAGGAGTAGGAATCGTCACTACCACTACCGTCACCAATGCAAGTCCGTCCGGAGCGTATGCACACGTCGCTAATCGATTATGGGAAAGCGATGCCGATGCTGCTCGCGAAAATGTTACAAATTGCAATGACATTGCCAAACAATTGATCACCGAAGTTCCCGGTAAGCACTTTAGCGTTATTCTAGGTGGAGGTCGTCGCAAGTTCCGGCCAGCTATGGAGAATGGCGAAGGAGAACGCTTGGATGGAGTCGATCTAATCCACACGTGGCAATCGAATAATCCAGCCGGACGATTTGTTACTACCAGACAGGAGTTACTCTCGGTTAATTTCCAAACATCGAAGCAGCTGTTAGGACTGTTCGGACAGAACCATTTAGATTTCAATTTGGACGCTGGACCACAGCAGCCATCTTTGACGGAAATGACCGAAGCTGCTATTAAAGTTCTCAGCCAGGAGCGACGAGGATTTTTCTTGTTTGTTGAAGGAGGTCGCATCGATCATGGTCATCATATGACCAAAGCACGATATGCTCTCGATGAAACGGTCGAATTCGCCAAGGCTGTTGAACGTGCTAGAGAATTAACCTCAGAAGATGATACCCTCATTGTTGTGTCGTCCGATCACTCGCATACGATGACAGTTTCGGGATATCCTGTTCGTGGGAACGATATCTTAGATCTGGGTAATTCCGAATCAGAAAAGGATGGTCTGCTCTACACTACTATCTCCTATGCAAACGGACCGCAAAATTATAGGGACGCAACTGGAGCACGAATGAATCTTAGCGGTCTGATAACTCCAGGTTTTGACTATCCCGCGACCGTTCCACTACAGCTTGAAACCCACGGAGGAGATGATGTAGCAGTTTTTGCATCCGGACCTCATGCCGATATGTTCTCGGGAGTCTATGAACAACATTTCATTCCACATTTGATGGCTTATGCAGCATGCGTTGGTAAAGGAAAGACTGCTTGTAATTAGGAAAAATTATCAATTTCGATTAGTATTAAAGAAAATTGTCGTACTGATGTACTCTTTGATTTTTAAAGATTATTATCCATACTTGTAAGCAATTGCCTATTCGTACTCAAACATTAGAAAAATACACTCTTCCCTTTTACCACCTTCCAAACAGCAAGTTTCATTATTCAACGACCATTTTTATAAGCCTGTTTACAGTAGACTACTAAAAATTTTGGTGTTGCGAAAAATGGGAGTCCAAACATTCGTTTATTCTGTTAACTATCACAACAGCTTTCTAGATTACATGAGCCTGACCGCAGATGAAATGGCGGTAGTCATTACTTTCTATACTATAAGCAGGGCTCAACTGTCGTAGTGGATATGACCTCATGGATTTCGCCACTTCATAAGACCACTTGTATCATTTTTGCACGCTCTTATCGTAAAAATGCAATTTACCAAAAACAACACAATAACTTAATTAAGTCAAAAGCCGCATAGAAACACTACGCGAGTGTATACTTCTAGTAATAACTAAAATTCTACAGTTTTCTGTGTAAAAATTAACCACGCAACTCGGCACAATATGAAGAACGAATTCTCTGCGATGCGAGAAACCGAGATATAACTTCGATTGCGCTTTTTTCATTTCAGTGATACCAAAATATTATATTTACACACCGAGCACTGCAAATAAAGTATTTTACAAGCACTTAACTATTTTGAACACTCTATTTAAAAATGGTTTTTACGTCGCCCGCCATTTCTGCTCTATACAACAGCAAGCCAATTTGTATGAAGCTGTAATTATCATCATCATCAATGGCGCGACAGCCCAAATCGGGCCCTGGCCTCCTGAAGTCGTCGCCTCCAATCGTCTCGATCCAAAGACCGCGTCCTCCAGCTGCTAATTTTTAGAATGGCTTTGCTGTCTTCATCAACCGAGTCTTCCCATCGCTTGCGTGGTTTGCCTACTGGCCGGTTACCACTCGCTTTGCCTTTAAGAGCACGTTTGGGGATTCTTCTGTCTTCCATTCGCTCTACATGGCCAGCCCACTGCAGTTTACGTAACTTGATGAACGTTGAAACTTCTGGCTCGTCGTAGAGTTGATACAACTCATGGTTGTATCTTATTCGCCATTCCGTTCCTTCCTTCACAGGTCCCAAAATTCTTCGGAGGACCTTTCTTTCGAATGCGTTAACTGCTTTTTCGGAAGTTCGCGTTAATGTCCACGTCTCGCTGCCATAACAGAGCACAGGTCGTATAATAGTTTTATAAATCCGCAGCTTATTGTTCCTGTGCACTTTCTTGGATTTCATTATTGGAAGTACCGAATAATACGTCTTATTTGCTAGTATTATCCGTCGTTTGATTTCGTCTGTTTCGTTACCGTCCTTTGCTAGATTAGCCCCAAGATATATGAAGTTGTCCACACTCTCCAAATTATATTCCGCAATTCTTATGTTTTGTCTGATTGGCGTTCTCCTTCTTGTTTGCGTCATTACTTTTGTTTTGCTTTCATTAATGCGCAACCCGACTTCTTTTGTGGCGAAGTCAAGATTGACAAATACCTCCTTAGCACTAGGGAAGGATCTCGCTAGAATGTTAATGTCGTCAGCGTATGCTACTAGTTGGGTGGACTTGGATAGTAATGTCCCGTTGTGTCGACTGGGATTTTTCGGACGACATACTCTAGTGCCAAGTTGAAAAGCATAGGAGCTAGACCATCTCCCTGCTTTAAGCCACATTGTGTTCGAAAGCTGGTTGTGGAATCGGTGTGTATTCTCACTTGGGATTCAGTGTTCGTCATTGTGAGTCTTGTTAGTCGGACTAGTTTTGGAGGAATTCCAAAGTCAAGCATGATTTGGTACAGTACGCTCCTGTCGATACTGTCGTATGCTTGTTTAAAATCTACGAATATTTGGTGCACGTCTGTGTTATATTCCCAGCATTTCTCAAGCACCTGTTTGACCGAGAATATCTGGTCTGTTGTAGATCGTCCGGTTCTGAATCCGCCTTGGTATTCGCCAATTATTTGATTAGTATAGGGCTTAAGACGACGTTCAATAATTTTTGTCAGTAGTTTATAGGACGTACACAACAATGCTATACCTCTGTAGTTCTCACAGCAGAGTTTGTCTCCTTTCTTGTAAATTGGACATATAATGCTTTTTCACCAGTCGTCGGGTATGATTTCCTCTGTCCAAATTTTGCATATCATGCTGTGCAGTATTTCAGCGACACAGTTTCCACCGTTTTTCAGAAGTTCAACTGGTATTTCGTCAATTCCCGGCGCTTTGTTTCGTTTTTGGTCACATAGGGCTGCTTTGATTTCAGGAAGCGTGGGTGGTGTCGATGATGGTTCATCTTCGTCAGTTGAGGCTTGAATTGAAATGTTGTCTGTCGTTATCGGTGGTACTGGGATGGGATTCTGTAATTATACTCTAGATGAAATCTGAGAGTATTATAAGTTTGCCACAAAGTTTGTAACGCTAAGAAATAAGGCTCGGAGAAAAAAATGAATGATACAGAAGTTTATATAATCACTCAAAAATTTCAAAACCGGATGTCCGTCCGTTCGTATGTCCGTTCGTCTGTCTGTCCGTCCGTATCCTCTCTAGCTTGAGAACCTCCCATACAAACTGTACTTTTTCATGAAATACTCTAAACCAATTTACTCAGTGCGTATAAAATTTAGCGAGCTGAAATTGTGTAATAAATATTTATTTGCAATTATTAGTAAGACCAAAAAAAACTAGACATTTAGTTCCATCCCTTCTACCCCCTCCCATACAAAATGACACAATTCGCAATTCGACAATAAACGGATTTTTTGAATAAGTATGAAAGCTATAGATCTGAAGTTTGTAATATATTACTTTTATAATAATTTCAATCTGCTGTATAAAAATTAGTTGAGTCCTCCCCTTCCTTCCATCCCCTCCCATATAAACTGCACTTTTTTATGAAATACTCTAAATAAATTTACTCAGTACGTATGAAATTTATCGAGCTGAAATTATGCACTAAATAATTATTTAGAATTATTAGAAAGACCAAAAAAAATTAGGCGGTTAGCTTAACTCCTTCTACTCCCTTCCATACAATTTGACACAATTCAACAACTTTACAAAAAGTCGATTTTCCTGGAAAGTATGAATGCTACTGATCTGCAATTTAAAATATGTCATTAATAAATTCACACTTCTTCTACCACCTCCCATACATACTGCACAATTTCACTAAACCTAATACACTAATTTTCTCAGTACCTATTAAATTTTTGAATCTTAAATTTTGTATAAAACATTTCAATAGCAACCTTAGCGTGATGTGACAAAAATAGTTCAATGTCGTCACCCCCTCTACCACTTCCCCTACGAAATTTCTTAAAATAAAACAAAATTATCTTTCATTTAGAATATCGCATGATTGGGCTTTACGCCCAGTCGTAGTCCTGTTATGTTTTTATTATGACTCCAACCAATATACTTCGCATTGAGCTATCTGGCTTACGCTACCGACACACGATGCGAGTTAATATATATTATGTTCCTATTTTGATATAAGTAATCCGAATTATGTATAGGATAATGACACTAGTAATATCGAAAAGCGAGATAATATATATTAACTCGCATCGTGTGTCGGTAGCCTTATACTGTAGTTGTGGTAGTTTAATTTGACATTTAATTTGAATATGTTCAAAACGATTCATGCTAATTATCACAATAGCCATTATCTCAATGTTTTCAAAAGTAATGCTGTCAATCGCAACATAGTCTTGTGGATAAAACTCTCATCCAACCAATATGGACTTCGCTCGGGACATTCTACAGGCGATCTTTTGGTCTCTCCGGTCGAGGTTTGGAGTCCCTGCATCCAAAAATTTGGCGAAGGTCAAGTTCTTGCTCTTGACATCGCCAAAGCGTTTGTGATCTTTTGGTCTTTCCGACCGAGCTTTGGAGTCCCTGCATCAAAAAATTTGGCGAAGGTCAAATTCTTGCTCTTGACATCGCCAAAGCGTTTGATACAAATGCCCCTTAGCCAAGCTAAAGGCTTTTGGTTTTAACGCATCGTTTCTTTAATGGATTGAGAGTTTTTTTTTCCGAGCCCTCTATACGAGTCGTACTGGACGGAGTAACTTCTGCACCCATTTCCATCGATTTCGGTCTAACCCAGGGCTCGGTTTTGCCTCCCTTCCTCTTTTTCGTCTTCATGAACGACCTTCTGTCGTCTACTCTCAAGCCTATTCATTGTTTCGCTGATGACTGCACTCTAGCTAACATCTACCAATTTGAGTCACCGGCGGAGGCACGTCCGATATCGGTGGCCTCATACCGTATTGAGTCAATGGTAGACATTGAATTCTGACCGTAGCTCAATTTTGGAATGTGGTAGAAAAACAGAGTAGAGCTTAATGCCTTAAAAAATGTAGTTCTGTCATCTGTCTCTTAAGCAGAACGTTCTGAAACCAATCGCTGAAATGTCCTTAAATGTCGTACAGATTTCACCTTCTGCAAACTTTAAGTTACTTGGTGTAAAATTCAACAATCGCCTTGATTAGAGCCAACCCATCTACGAAGTTACTCTTGATGCTTTGAAACGTCTGCGTATTCTGCGGAAGTGGTAAAAAATACTAGCTACTATCTACAAAGCCTATATCCGGCCACGTCTTGAATGTAGCTCACATGTTTGGGCTGGGACCCCAAAATCACACCTAGCTTTGCTCGACCTCCTATGGGGGCATAGGACAGAAACAGTTCTCTTCCACAAGGCGCGATCCTGAGCATCGGCATATAATTGTCGCAAGGACTTATTTATTCCTCTGGCCTCCTGTTCAACTACTCGCTTCCATATGCATGGTCGACCAACCCGACGTCTTCCTTGAGGATTATAATCCAGAGCCTGAATGGCGATATTTTGGTCTGGTTTCCTCAAAGTGTAACCGATCCACCGCCACTTCCGCCTTTGAATCTCAATGCCTATTTCAGTCTGTCCAGTTGTACTCTAAAGTTCAACGTTGGGAATCACTTCTGGCCAGAATATTCCTAAAACTCGTCGGAGGCATTAGTTTGCGAAAGTTTGTAGTTTCTTGGTAAGTCGAACGGTCACTTTCCACGTAGTGCAACTATATTACAACTCGGTTTTTAACGCATGCGTCGAAAACTCGCAGCTTCGTGCAAGGGATATCTCTCTAAACCTTCGCAAAGGGGAAAGGATACCGAAGGCCTGATGAGCTTTATTTAGACGAGCCTCAATATGCTTTTCGGTTCCGCCGTCCATGCTGACAATGCTTCCGAGATGGCAAAAATCTTGCACCTCTTCCACATCTTGTCCATTAAGAACAATCGGTGTGTTTGTGTTCGAACCCATGTGCATGTACTTGGTTTTACGCACATTTATTTTCAGCCCCGCCTCTTTGCATTTAGAATGCATTTGACTCGTAAGTCCGACCAGTTCTGTGCAAGCAAACACACGTCATCAGCATAATCAAGGTGACTTAAGATGTTAAATAGTCTCCATTGAAGACCTTTATCTTCTTCACCTTCCAGGGCAGTTTTCAAGATGTCATTTATTACCACCAGAAACAGGACTGGTGATAATATGCAGCCTTGTCTGACGCCCGTTCGCACTGGAAAGCTCTCGGACAGCTCTCCTCTATGCAAGACGCGACACCTTGCATCTTCGTAGGATTCTTTGATCATAGCTATGACCTTGTCTGGAATACCTCTCCTACGCAAAGCATTCCATATGTAAACTCGCTTAACGCTGTCGAAAGCCTTATCGAAGTCCACAAACATGAGATGTAGTGGCGACCCCATTTCGGCTGACTGCTCTAATATTATTCGTAGAGTATTTGTGTGGTCGGTACAAGATGACCCTTTACGGAATCCAGATATAACGGTTTGAAATTTTGGAAAGTGCACCATTATTGAAATGCTCCGCATTTTCCCCCACAAATGTTATATTTTTCTCGTATTTTGCTAGTATAGCTTAATAAACGTTCCAATTACATAGCTGAATAAATAGCCGAGCTAACCCTTACAATAATTAGCCTCTCTCTAAGCAAATTCTAGTGGATCTATATGCCACCTTAATGGTCCCAAAATATGAATTTTTTATGGTAAGTAATTTCGAAGATATAATCATTTGAAAAAAAAATCGGCCGACAACGGGTTCCCAGCCCCCCTTTTTGCACCCTAATGGATTAAAAAATTAAATTATTTTTAAAGTTTGTCCCACAGACCGCTCTATGCGTATGTTGATTTTTTAGCTTCCTAGCTGGAATCATGGTTGAGATATTTGAATTCGTAATTTTCGGTTTTAGCGCTCCCCCCCCGCCTCCCCCTGAACCCTTCACCACCCAAAAAGAGTGTCCGCCTGATATCCGCAACTATCTAAAATCCCCCAGAAAGACGGATTTTTTTTTCTTTGCATTTTTAGGCTATTTTGTCATGAAATGCGAAAAAAACAAAATTTCAGAGTAGCTATTTTTATACTCTAGATGAAATCTGAGAGTATTATAAGTTTGCTCTAAAGTTTGTAACGCCAAGAAATAAGGCTCGGAGAAAAAAATGAATGATATAGAAGTTAATATTATCACTCAAAAATCTCAAAACCGTATGTCCGTCCATCCGTCCGTCCGTCCGTCCGTCTGTGCGCTCTCTAGCTTGAGAACGCGTTGAGCTAGATAGTTCAAATTTTATACACGTCGTTTTTGACAAAAAAGTAAGGTCAAGTTCGTGAACGGGCCAAATCGCTCCACCCCTTCTACCCCCTCCCATACAAAATGACACAATTGCGCAATTTGACAATAGACGGATTTGCTCGAAAAGTATGAAAGCAATTGGCCTGAAATTTGAAATATGTTACTTTTATGATAATATCAATCTAACGTATAAAAATTAAGCGTGTCCTCCCCCTCCTTCTACCACCTCCCATACAAACTGTACTTGTCATGAATTACTCCAAGCCAGTTTACTCAGTGCGTATAAAATTTAGCGGTCTGAAATTGTGCACCAAATATTTATTTAAAATTGTTAGTAAGGTCAAAAATAATTAGATGATTAGCTTCACTCCTTCTACCCCCTCCCATACAAAATGACACAATTTCGCAATTTGACAATAAATAGATTTACTCGAAAAGTATAAAAGCTATTAGTCTGAATTTTGGGATATATTACTTTCATATTGATTTAAATTTGCAGTAGAAAAATTATTTGCGTCCTCCCTCTCCTTCCACCCCTCCCATACAAACTACACTTTTTCATGAAATGCTCTAAGGCGATTTCCTCAGAACATATAACATTTATTGAGCTCATATTTTGTAATAAATACTTAATTAGTATTATCACTGAGATCAGAAAAAAATATTTGATTAGCTTCACTGCTTCTATCCCCTCCCATACAATATTTCACAACTTCACAAAAAATCGATTTTCTTGAAAAGTATGAATGTTACTTGTCTGAAATTTAAGGGATATCAATTTTATAATATTCCTAGTTATTTCTGGAAAAATCACTAAAACCCCCACTCTTTCTACCCCCTCCCATACAAACTGCGCACTTTCACTAAATCTAACTCACTAATTTCCTCAGTTCCCATTCAATTTTTGGAGTAAGCATTTTGTGGAAAACATTTTTATAGCTACTTTAGCATGATGGGGAAAAATTAGTTCAATGCCATCATCCCTTCTAACATTCCCCATACAAAATCACAAAAAATTATATTTCATCTAGAGTATCGTAAGATTGCGCTTTACGCGCAATCGTAGCCCTGTTATGTTTTTTTTTAAAACTGATTGCAATTATAATAAAATTAATTCTTGCAATTCAATGAAAATCGAAAAATGAATTTTTCAAAATTTTGCATTTGTATGGGAGGGAGTAGAAGGACTACGGAAATCGGCTAAATATATATTTTGCAACGGTAATGATATATACATCATTATACTTTGACCCGAATTTCAATTGAGGCTTCCGTGGCGTAGTGGGCAGCGTGCTTGCTTCTCAGTCAATAAGTCGTGGGTTCGATTCCCACTCCAGACGGGATTTTTTTAAGCGCAAATTTTTCAGTTGCTACTGGTGATAAAAAATTATTCGCAATAAAATGGAGAAACGGTGTAAAAGTGAAACAGTTCCACTTCAAGAAGGCCTAGATACTCAGTAGATGGTTTCTGTTCGCTTTCTATCATTTAGTCCCCCATAACATCTGCAAATATTTGTCAGTAAGCAGCCAGTACAACTGAGCAATACACCAGATTCTCCACTCACTACGGTCGTTCTCACTCCCCTTCCCCAACCTTCCCAATCCCATTCATTCAGTCCATGACTGTGTTTGTGCATTGCACATAAAGGCCGAAATTGCCTATAACACAGGTCATTCTGTAAAAAAAAAAAAAAGTCGATTGCTTAAATATGTAGTTTCGAAGAAAAATCAATTTCTTAAAATTTCGAAATTTCATGAAATTTGTATGTGAGGGGGTAGAATGAGTGGGAGTTAATTGAAGTTAATTTTTTGCTAATAATGTCACACACAAATTTTCAGCACGATAGCTCAAAGCATTTGAAATAATTTAGACATTTCTTTAAGCGATCATAATTGTTTGTAATTAATCATGAAGAATACTTTATTAATATTAAAGAAATCGTGTAAAATGCTGTGTAAATTACGCTTCAGAATATGCACATTTATGTCCCAGTTCATTATTAAACAGTCAGCTCTTTCTTATCCAAATCGCTTAGCTACCTTAGACCACAAATATAGTCATTTTATCTCGATCGTTTTTTTTTTTTCAAAATGACATACCTGTATACATAGCTATGCATAAAGTGTAATAGACAAATAGTCAAACCATTAAAAAAGTACCCAAGGAAATTACGCATGACATACACGCTTTATTATTGAAATTGGATTTGGAAATACCACTTTGTAGTCAATTTACACGCGATTTAATAACAAAATCACCACTTTTAATAAGCAAAAGAACCTGATTCGATTGCATTTTTATAAAGTTTCTTTCTAGTTATCGCATTATTGCTATGTAAAGCGACTGAAATAATAAAAATAATAAAAATAATAAAAAAAAAATAAATAAAAACAAGAATATGCAAAATTATCACAAGTGTAATAAAATTTAATCGCATCTGCTCGTAGACTATATGAACTTGAAATGAAATGACTCGGATCTCTCGAAAGCGATACGATTCGAATAAAATAATTGCATTCTACATGCAAATAAGATTCACTCATCGAAACGTCGATTCTTATTTTTTCATAATTTCTTACCTCTGTAAGTTACCTATTTTAATTCACATGTGCAACAAGTTTTCAACTCGGAACAAGATAAACACGATGAAAAAAATATTCGTAAATGCATTTTTCTTAATTCTTTTCTTACAGAAGTCTGGTCAGTCGGCATATATGTAAGTGTGAATAAACCTAAAAGAAAACAAAAATATATCGTATTATATACATTTTAATAAATTATGGATAATATGACCTATTCAAGGTCTCTCCGGTATTTCGTCATTTCAAAATTAAGTTATTGTTGTATGTTTTATGCGACTTTTTTTTTAGAAATAAACATATGACTAAATAGTACCAGAGACGGTTTGTAAAGTCGCAATTTAAAGAGGCCGTTTACAACAAGAAATAAATTTTCGTCAAAATAGGATGAAAAATAGGTAATGATTTGTAGTCGTCTTCAATGGCACAGTAGCCCAGTTGCTTAAAAAACGTCGATTTGAATGACAGTTTGTCTGTCTGTCCGCCTATTTCCGCTTTGAGCTATAAAACTGAATTTTTTTCCCACTCTCAGCAAAAAAGAAATTTTAAGTGACTGGACCACGTTTCCCCACTCCTTTTACCACCTCCCACACAGAGTTCACGAAATTTCAAGAAATTGATTTTTCTTCGAAACTACCAAAGCTATCGACTTGACCAAAGTTTAATGAAGAGCAGGGGCGGAGAGCAACCATAGGTATATTCGAAGCCGTAAAAAAAGGTGCAAATGGAGCAGTTGAGCCGGGCGCCGAAATCAAAGGGCTCCAAATTAAAAAATTTCTCCAATCTAATAAGTTATGCTTCTAATTCCAACAAAACACAAAATATTGTATACGAAGAGCCATTAAACTAAGCAGATTCAACATTCCATATATTACTACTACTCTCAAAAACTGCATATTATTAAGCAGCGGGCGATCGCCAAAAAGAAGGAAAAATCAAAGTTAGAAATTTTAAATTGTGTCGTTTATTAGAAAGAAGTTTAATGCTAGAATATAAACAATACGAGGACGCAAAACTAATGTTAGAATCATGCCTAAGTGACCTGAGGACGCATTTCTAGTTCTATCTTGATTATTACACGCATCTGAGCGTCTATTGGCCAAATTAAGCAGTCTTGATACAATTTGTATAAACGTTTTTTGTGTAAACGTAAGGGCGCCAAGTTATAACTCTATAATTTTCTTCCTAATAATTACAATAAATGTTGAAAAAAGTATATTTCAAAATTTTAGGAAAATTATTTCGAGTACAAATTGAAAGTCGCCGTTTTTTTTAATATTTGAGCCTTTATTGCGGAAAAATGGTTAAATACTTTTTCCCTTCTTTCTCTCAGCATATGAACTCCGCTTTGAAAAAACTGCTCTTCTTTTGAGCCGATCCACGAACCGAACCAATTTTCGGCTTCATCGCAAGAATGAAAGTGCTGCTCAGCCAGGCTATGCGTCATCGATCGGAATAGCTGGCAGTCGGAAGGGGCGATGTCTGGGGAATATGGCTGGTGGGGTAGGATGCCCCATTTCAGTGTTTCCAGGTAGGTTTTCACAACGTGAGCAACATGTGACCGAGCGTTGTCGTGCAGAAAAATCACTTTCTCTTTTAATACTCGGCTCAAACGCATTAGCTCTTTTTTGTAGCGATATACCATGATGGTTTCACTCGGTTGCAGCAGCTCATAGTACACCACTCCGAGCTGCTTCCAACAAATACACAGCATAAATTTCGAGCCATGGATGTTGGACTCGGCCGTCGATGTTGATGCATGGCCGCGGACTTTTTCCGCTTTGGATTATCGTACTGGATCTACTTCTACAATGCGATGCAAAAAATCCCTTCCTTTTCTGCCAATGAAGCAACTTTTCGCATGTGAAAATGCCCTTCGACAATTCTTGGCTTCAACTCGTATGGTACCTAATTTCCTTACTTTTGCATCATTCCCAAGCCTTTCAAACAATGTGAAATGACTTGGTGAGTCATGTCAAATGAATCTGTCAATTGTTGTTACGTTTGGCATAAATCTTCGTCCGGTAAGGCCTCCAATTACGCCCTCGAACTTTTTAATCGCTCCGGGACGCTCTTTGCCTTTTACCCTGAAATCACCTATTTTATAGCTTTGAAACCAAAGACGCTCAAACTTCGACATGTTCGTGCACAAAAAAGTATATGACACCGATAAAAGTTGACAAATCTAATGATGAGGAGTTGTTGACAGATATCTAAGTTTGCCACGTAACATTTCTGATCCGCCATCGTTGATCAGCATTTACTGCTGGTGCCATCTATAGGGAAACGGCGGGTTTCAATTTATACTACCGATATTTTCTTTTGAAACTCTCGATGCTATCGACTTTAAAATTTAAATATCATCAATGTCAAAAAACCCTTTTATCTCATTTTTTCTACCTCCTCGCACAGGAAGGTATGATACAATTACAAAAAAATCCTTTAGCTACATCGATTTCCATTACAGAGAGAAGCTAGAAACATGAAATGCTAGAATTTTTCTTTTAATAATTGCAGTGAAAAATGATTAAAACATTGTTAACTTTGATACACTGCTTCCACCCCTCCCTTATATTTAAGAAATTTAAGGAACATGGATCCGTTGCACCCACTACAGGGAAGCCATTCACAATAGTCCAAAAATAGCTGGTAATATTTTTATACTTTTGCCACAAAGTTTGTGACGCTAAGAAATAAGACTCGGAGAAAAAAATCCGTCCGTCCGTGTCCTCTCTAGCTTGAGCTAGAAAGATCAAATTTTATTCACGTCGTTTCTGACAAAAAGGTAAGGTTCGCTCAAAAAGTATAAACGTTATTGATCTGAAACTTGAAATTTAATACTTTTATGATGATTTAAATCTACTGTATAAAAATTATTTGTGTTCTCCACATCCTTCCACCACCTTCCATACAAACTGGACTTTTTCATGAAATGATCTAAACCAATTTACTCAGTGCGTATAACATTTATCGAGCTAAAATCGTGCACTGAATATTTATTTAGAATCATTAGTAAGACGATAAGCTTCACTCCTTCTACCCTCTCCCATACAATCTAACACAATTTCAAAACTTTTCAAATAAACCGCCAACAAGTCGGGCGCAACATTATTAATATTTGGGACAAGTTGAAAAATAGACCAGCTTCTCCACTCGTTACGGTCGTTCTCACTCCCCTTCCCAATCTCATTGTTTCCCTCCATGACTGTGTTTGTGCATTTCACATAAAGGTCGAAATTGCCTATAACACAGGTCATTCTGTAAAAAAAAGGATGCGTCAATATGCAGGTTAGAGTGGTTAGGGAAGACTAAGTGAAAGGGGTTTCTAGGGCAAGGCTTTTGTCAATTTAACACTTAATTGCGAATACGATCAAAAGTCCCAGTACATATAATCAATATTTCATTCGTTTATGCAAGTTTGGGATTTTATGAGGGCCCCCTCCCCTATGTTAATCATTTTTTAATTGATTAATTGCTTGAATCACGCCCAATATTCTTTTTATAGAATGTCAATTTCATAGACGAAGTTGCGTAGAATTTTCATAAAATTCGGTGTATTTTTCATTCACGAAACCAAACATTTGAATGGAAGGGGTTAGAGAAGGGGGAGTGGAGAAAGGACTCGAAAAATAGCAAAATTTGAAAATTTGTTTTTGGAAGGAAATGACTATCTCACAAACTGTAAAAAATATATTCTAACAAAACTTGCAGCATTGTGTCTTACTAAATGTACTTTAAGTAATTGAAACAAAATTCAGACTAAATTTAGCCGGTTTCATAGAAATTTCATCTGGTGAAGTTATTGCAAAATATCTTTTTGAGTAAATATCTTCTTAATGTTTTTTTCAAAAAAAGATGGTCTAAATTAAATCTCCAATTGATGTCTATAGTCAGGTTATATTGTAGACGAAGATTTGAAGTTCAACTTGCCTCATCCTGAGCTGAAATATTGATCCTTTTCTTCCAGATTTTAAGACTTTTAAGTAATTATATTATTTTTACTCATAAAAATTGCTTTTTAGGCTGCCAATCATATTCTTTGAGAATTGCTATGTAGTTACGTGCATACATACATTTGATATACACAAAGAAAAAATAACAATTTCAACCAGAACTGTTATGTACTGAAAGGGGCCTTAACCTGCACGAGGTGTTTCATGTGTATTGGAAAAACACAATAAATCAGAATTTATGATTGAAATTTTAGACTACAAACGTCAAAATTTGTGAAACTCATTTAAAAAAATGCTTAAAGTTTCAAATATTAGCTGGTCGATTACCTTCTAAACTTCTACCTCCTCCCATACAAAAGTTTTCTTTGACCATTTTTAAAAAATCAATGATTACCGAACAGCTTTCAAGGCAAACGAACCTTCCCCTTACAATAATTAGCCTCTCTCTAAACTGACTCTGGTGGATCTGTATGTCACCTTAATGGTCCCAAAATATGGATTTTTTATGGTAAGTAATTTCGAAGATATAATCAACAAAAATAAAATTCGGCCGACAAGTTGTTTTTAGCCCCCCCTTTTCGGACCCCAATGGATAAAAAAATTAAATTATTTTTAAAGTTTGTCCCACAAAACCCTCTATATATTTGTTGATTTTCAACTTCCTAGCTAGAACTATGGTTGAGATATTCAAATTCTTAGCTTTCGGTTTTTGCGCTCCCCCGCCTCCCCTTATCCTTTACACCTCCCAAAATGGGTCTCCGCCAGAGATCCGTAACCATCTACATACAATCTACCCAAAAATGAACTTTCCATCTTGAAGAGTTTGAGAGTTAATTTGCGCGTGTACGCTCAACGTATGGCGTACGGCGGACGGTAAGGCGTACAGACAAACGCATTCTTAGGCTATTTTAGTCATGAAACGCAAACAACAAAATTCCAGGGTAGCAAATTTTGTTTTCCAAGTCGATCGCAATACTTTATTATTAAGATAATAAAGTAAAATGTACTGAAAAGATTATTGGGCCTTCGCATTGCTCGGAAAGTGATTTTTGGACTTTACGCCCAACCATAATTCTGTTATGTTTTCCCAGTGCATTTGGGAAATTTACACCTACCACATTCGGATTTCTGGTCGAGATCAGGAAAATTACCTAAGGTGTCGAGTGGAATGTCTTTTAGAGGAGCAGTTTCGTGGGAGCATGTCTCTGCATATTTGTATCCTTTAGCTTCGACTGCTTGTCGTCCTTAAGTAACAGCTATTCAAAAGGTCATCATATCGAGGATAAGCTTTAATTGAATATTATTTCCTTGACAGTCTTTTTTGTATTCAAGCCAACTGCAGGCAAGAGCAAAGTCGGCGAAGTGACTGATTACATGCAAAGTCCATTTATTTGATTTTATGAATATCCGATAATAGCTAACCACTTGATCTAATACGAGGGCGGATCGATAATGACGTGTAAAAATGTAGAAGGAGGGGGTAGGTAAGGAATTTGGTTTTTTTTTTTAAATAGATTACCTCCAAAGGCTTAGCCTGATACCTTTTTTAGTTTTTGTGAAACTGCTGTCTAAGCAAGTCAACTTTTAATAAATTTCAAAAATGGATAAAAACGAATTTCGTGTGTTGATTAAACATAACTTTTTAAAAGGGAAAACAGCTAGAGTAACCAAAGAAAAATTAGATAAACATTATGGGGACTCTGCATCCTTCGATTGCAAAGATTTACAATTGGTTTCAGAATTCAAGCATGGTCGTACGAGCACAGAGACCATACAAAGGTCGTCCAAATGAGGTCACCATGCCAGAAATGATCGACAAAATCCATGATCTCGTGCTAGGAGATTGTCGAGTGAAAGTGCGTGAGATAGCTAAGGCAGTAAGCATCTCATATGATTGTGTTTGCAATATTTTGAAAAATCATTTGGACATGCGGAAGCTATGTGCAAGATGGCTGTCGCGTTTGCTCACAATTGACCAAAACCGCAATCGTGTGACAACTTCACAGCACAATTTGCAACTGTTTCAGCGTGATCCAAATGAATTTCTTCGTCGATTCATAACTGTTGATGAAACATGGATCCACCACTACACTCCAGAAACCAAACAACAGTCAAAACAATGGATGGAAGCCGGTTCAAGCGCACCGAAGAAGGCAAAAACCGTTCCATCGGCTGGATATGTTATGGCGACAGTATTTTGGGATTCCAAAGGAATAATTTTGGAGAAAGGAAAAACAATAACGGGAGCATATTATACTCAGTTATTGGATCGACTGAATGCTGCAGTCAAGGAAAAACGGCCGCATTTGGCGAAGAAAAAAGTGCTGTTCCATCATGACAACGCTCCAGCCCACACATCTGCTGTTGCAGTGGCAAAATTATTGGAACTACGCTACGAATTGCTTCCTCACCAACTTTTTCTTATTTCCAGACTTGAAAAAATGGCTTGCTGGAAAGAGATTCATCACGAATAGTGACGTCATCAATGAAACCAACGCATATTTTGAAGGGTTAGAGAAATTTTATTATTTGGAAGGGATCCAAAAATTGGAAAAACGCTGGACTAAGTGTATCGAGCTAAAAGGGGACTATGATAAAAATTAAATAAATTTTTGCCGAAGAAATTTCGTTTTCTTCATTTTTACACGTCATTATCGATCCGCCCTCGTAAGTCAACATCACCGTACTATCATTGTAAAGCTTTACAACTTCAGCGTAGATATTTTCTATTTTAGCCCATCGTTTAGCATTGTCAGCGATATCTATACATACTTACGGAGTAAGAGGCTGATGCAACCCCTTTATTATCGTACCATTTCGTTAGAACATTTTGCTATCCCTGCTGATGATTTGACACGAAGATTCACGTCCTTGCATTTTCATTTCAGTGTCAGATAATAAAGGTCTCTCACCAAAATGGTTTACCCTTATTACACTAGCTACCACAGAAGTAATCCAAAAATAGTGTGAATGGAAAAATAGCTATTAAAGAATAATTTGTGACCATTATTGTCTGGTATTCGTTTTGATGAATGCCAAACAACAGCTGTACCAAGCTTCATCGCTGATGACTGCATCTTGTTTTTTTCGCGCCATTGATGTTCGTCGATCCTCGTTTGAACTGAACTTTTTGGTACACGTTTCTCAAAATCTGTTTTTTTTTTGTAAACCGATCTTAATGACATTGTCGAATACGGAAATATAAGAAGAATCATATAAAATTATACAATAGCAATGTTTAACGATTCTCTCATTAAATCGATTTTCACCTGTGGTACACGTGATGATTTGCATTGCTCCGCACGTGGCAAATGTAAGCCATTAGGTTTCAAACTGAAATTGTAACGAAAATTCATGTGTATATTTTAGAATAAAGAATTTTGTGTGGTGTATCATCGTTTTCCACATTCGTTTTTATGTTAAGTTAAATTACACAATTTTTAAAGTATTTATTGATATGATAATATTTTCAGTTTTAAAAAAAATCCTTCAAAATTTTCAAGAAAACAAAAATTTTATTTTGGGTAAACTAGAGTACATTTTCATGAAAGGCATTAACTATATTTATACTCTAGATGCAATCTGAGAGTATTATAAGTTTGCTCTAAAGTTTGTAACGCCAAGAAATAAGGCTGGGAGAAAAAAATGAATAATACAGAAGTTCATATTATCACTCAAAAATCTCAAAACCGGATGTCCGTCCGTCCGTCCGTTCGCTCTCTAGCTTGAGAACGCGTTGAGCTAGAAAGCTCAAATTTTGTACACGTCGTTTTTGACAAAAAAGTAAGGTCAAGTTCGTGAACGGGCCAAATCGCTCCACCCCTTCTACCCCCTCCCATACAAAATGACACAATTGCGCAATTTAACATTAAACGGATTTGCTCGAAAAGTACAAAAGCTATTGGCCTGAAATTTTGAGTATTTTACTTTTATGATAAAATCAATCTACCGTAAACAAATTATGCGTCTCCTCCCCCTCCTTCTATCACCTCCCATACAAACTGTACTTGTCATGAATTATTGTAAGTCAATTTACTCAGTGCGTATAAAATTTAGCGGGCTGAAATTGTACACCAAATATTTATTTAAAATTGTTAGTAAGGCCAAAAAAAATTAGACGATTAGCTTCACCCCTTCTACCCCCTCCCATACAAAATGACATAATTTCGCAATTAGATATTAAATGGATTTACTCAAAAAGCATGAAAGCTATTAATCTGAGTGTTGTGATATATATTACTTTCATAATAATTTAAATGTACAGTAGACAAATTATTTGCGTCCTCCCTCTCCTTCCACCCCCTCCCATACAAACTACACTTTTTCATGAAATGCTCGACGATTTTCTCAGAACATATAACATTTATTGAGCTCATATTTTGTAATAAATACTTAATTAGTATTATCACTAAGATCAGAAAAAAATGTTTGATTAGGTGCACTGCTTCTACCCCCTCCCTTAATATATGACACAGTTTCACAACTTTACAAAAAATCGATTTTCTTGAAAAGTATGAACTAGTCTGAAATTTAAGGGATGTCAATTTTATAATATTCCTAGTTATTTCTGAAAAAATCACTAGAATTCCCCTACTCTTTCTACCACCTCCCATACAAACTGCACATTTTCACTAAATCTAACACACTAATTTTCTCAGTTCCCATTCAATTTTTGGAGTAAGCATTTTGTATAAAACATTTTTGTAGCTACTTTAGCATGATGGGGAAAAAATTAGTTCAATGCTATCATCCCTTCTAACACTTCCCATACAAAATTTCTTGGGATCACAAAAAATTCTATTTCATCTAGAGTATCGTAAGATTGCGCTTTACGCGCAATCGTAGCCCTTTTATGTTTTTAACTAAAATTCATTTTTAATATCTAATTACGTATCGTTTATTGATACATGAAAAAAAAATCAACCTCTATTACGTTTTTCAAGTTCAATCATTTAACGTTGAACTGAACTAGAAATTGTTTTGAATTAATTAGAACTTTAATCTACAACAAACCGGTAGCTAATGATTTGCTGGTTAAAATAGATACCTACCTAATAAATATAGGGTAAGATATAACATTTAAGTACAGTCAGACAAAAAACTCTCCGTACACCGACATTCTTTGAATTGTAATTGTAAATAAGTTTGGTTATAAAGATCATATATTTCTGAAATTTGACAGAACTATATTTCAATCAATACACAACAAATATGTGAAGAAATAAACGGCGCCAATTTATAATCCTTGAAGGAATAAAGAAAAAACAAATTTAATAGGTGAAAATATGACAAAAAAGTCTCCGTTCAGTTAGTAGTCACGTTAGATTTTCATACTTCCTTCTTGAATTCCAGTGTAGTTCTAACCACAGACTGAGTCGTAATAAGTGTTAACGTTGCTCACATTTTTTTCCTTTATTCTGTGTAATTTGTGAAGACGAGCTCCATCAAAGCCGAAATTACCATCGACATAAGGAAGCTTATTATCAAGATGCACAACGAAGGAAAGTCATTACGGCAAATCGGAAAAAATCATCGAAAAATCGCATTCTTCCGTGCAATATGTTGTTAATAACTATAAAAGTCAAGGTTCAGTTCAAATTATGCTTCGTTCTGGTCGGCCTAAAATATTGAGCGCGAGAATGGAACGACAGATTTTACGCAAAATTAAAAAAAAGTCGAAGACGAGCGCGCCAGAAATTGGTAACCAAATTTGAAATAAGTTTTCCATAAAAGTTAGCAATGAAACTATTAAAAATGTGCTCAGAAAAAATGGTTACTACGGGCGTGTGCCTAGGCGAAAGCCTTTAATTTCATCACAAAATTGTAAGAAAAGGTTAATTTTCGCAAAAGAACACCTAGCAAAACTTCAAAGTATGTGGAATAGTGTGATTTTTACTGACGAAAGTAAGTTTGAAGTTTTTGGAAAAAGTGGAGGAGAAAAAATATAGCGAAAACGAAATACAGAAATTAATGTTGAAAACCTAACACCAACAGTTAAAAATGGCGGTGATAACGTCATGGTGTGGGAGTGTATGTATGTCGGCATCTGTAGTGGGCTATTTACGATTTATTGAATCAACTATGGATCGTTTTCAATATTTAAATATTTTAAAAAATAATTTAAAAGAAAGTGCCACAAAAATAGATCTCGGAGAGACATTTATATTTCAACAAGACAATGATCCGAAACACAAATCTCATGTTTTACGGGAATGGTTGTTATATAACGTCCGAAAACAACTTCATATACCTCCACAATCACCCGATCTAAACCCTATAGAACATTTATGGAAGGAATTAAAACGCTGGTTAAGAAAATTTTCTTTTAAAAACAAAACAGAGCTAAAAGAAAAACTTATAGAAGAATGGAACAAAATAAATCCAACAGCTACTAAGAAACTCGTAGATTCTATGGAACGACACTTGAAAGCAGTCATTACGGCTAAGGGGTACCCCACTAAGTATTAAAGCTACATGATTTCGAGCAGCACATAATTATATCATTAAATATAGTATGCAGTAGGGAGACTTTTTTGCCATATTTTCACCTATTAAATTAGTTTTTTCTTTATTCCTTCCAGGATTGTAAATTGGCGCCGTTTATTTCTTCACACATTTGTTGTATATTGATTGAAATATAGTTTTGTCAAATTTCAAAAATATATATTCTTTATAACCAATCTTATTTACAACTAGCAAACGCCCGCGACTTCGTCCGCGTAAAAATAGCAATAATAAGCAATTTTTGAGAGTGTAGTTAGTAATACATTATGTGGGATATATTTTTTATATTTGTTTGTATATTGTTGGAATCAGAACCATAAATTATTAAGATTGAAAGCATGATACTCCTATTTTTATGGGACAGGCTCGTGATCAAATTAAACCCGTGATTCGAGATCATATATGTGTTGAAAAGCGTTAAGGACATGTGAATAATTGTAGCTGGTGTTATTTAAAAAAAAAAAATAACATTAAGCTTAAAAACATAACAGGACTACGATTGTGCGTAAAGCGCAATCATACGATACTATGTATAGATGAAATCGAAATTTTTACGGTGCTAAGAAATTTTGTATTGGTAGTGGTAGAAGGGGTGACAGCACTAAACTAATTTGTTTCACATCATGCTAGAGTAGCTATAAAAATGTTTTGTACCAAATTTAAGCTTCAAAAATTGAGTAGGTACTGAGAAACTTAGTGCATTGAATTTAATGAAATTGTGCAATTTGTATGGGAGGTGGTAGAAGGAGTGGGGGGTTTTTGGTGATTTTTCGAGAAACAACTATAACTATCATGCAATTGATACTTTAAATTTCAGATCTGTATCATTCATACTTTTCAAGAAAATCGAATTATTGTATAGCCGTGGAATCTGTCTCATTATATGGGAGGGGGAATAAGGAGTGAAGCTACTCGGTTAAGTTTTTTCCCGATATTAATAATAATGCTAATCAAGGATTAAGTTCAAATTTTTACCCCGATGAAATTTAAATGTACTGAGAAAATTCGTTTAGAGTATTTCATGAAAAAGTGCGGTTTATATGGGAGGTGGTGGAAGGAGAAGGGGGTTTCTGGTGATTTTTTGAAAAACAACTATAATCATCATGCAATTGATATATTTGAAATTTCAGATCAGTAACATTCAGACTTTTCAAGAAAATCAAATTCTTGTGAAGTCGTGGAACTGTGTCACATTGTATGGGAGGGGGTAGAAGGAGTGAAGCTAATCGGTTAATTTTTTCCCGATATTAATAATAATGTTAATTAAGGATTTAATACAACATTTTAGCTCGATGGAAGTTACACGTACTGAGAAATTTGGTGTAAAGTAATTCATGAAAAAGTGTAGTTTGTATGGGAGGTGGTGATAGGAGTGAGGAAACTCAAACAATTTGTAGATCAAAAGACTGCATTTATAATAGAAATAATATATTCCAAATTTCAAATTAATAGCTTTCATAGTTTCCATGAAAATTTGATTATTATAAGTTTTTGAAAATGAGTCACAATGTATGGGAGGGGGTAGAAGGCGTGAGGGGAGTGAAATGAAACCAAAAGCAGATTTCATTCCGATGGACACTTAACAAACTGTGCAAGTTTCATTACAATCGGTTCAGCCGTTTGTGCGTGAAAAGCGGTCGGACAGACAGACAGACAGACAGACAAAAATTTCAAAAATGTGTTTTTATGCTTAGTTAGTGCTAAAATAACTCAAGAAACTAACTTATAGCCATTTATAAGCAAATAACAGACAGACACTACAATTATATTACTATGTATAGATTATTTTCAAAGAATGTCGGTGTACGGAGAGTTTTTTGTCTGACTGTATGTAGGTACTCATATATCGCAGCATTTTATTTCATTTTATTTAAATGCTTGCTAATAGTTTACAAAAGTTTCGTCAAAACCGTGACAGCCATAGTTGGCGGCGCTTAGCGATAGCGTTTGTTCATAAATTGATAAAATAAAACATGTTTTTCACTAAATTTGGTAAATATCAGTGTTAACCTGAAATGAAAACTAATTTAGATTGCCCCCTGCAGACCAATCCTAAATTACTACAATACTCCAAAATATGTAGTACTGTACTTGCCAACCAAAATTATTTTTCTTGATTCAAACACACGTGGAAATCTACTCGATTTTATATAGTGAGCAAATAATAAAACGATCAAAAAAAGTCCAAAAAATCTACTTACATTTGATATATAACAAGTAAAATAATTTAGTGCAATAAATATAAATATAGAATTAAAAATCGTATTCTAGAAATCCCACCAAAAACAAGATTGCCGATCGCCTTGACTTTCGTATAAAAGCTAAGACAGCAGCAATGCATTAGCATTAACGATCGGTTAGTTGGCGGCAAAATACGGTTGCGATTAACTTAATACTTAACGAACGAATTATAACGCGAGTGCTCTCTATTAATTAGTGCAAGTGAAAAGGTTCTATTATAATTAAGACGAAAATTTAACCGGTTTATAATATTTGTTTTACAAATCGGGAAAATACAAAATAACAAAGTGAAATGGGTGTAATTCTAAGAAATTCTATATTTGTTGTGGCTTTTGCGATATTTGTGCTCGGACGACCTCAACAAGATTCATCTCAGCAGGTCCCAAAGAAATTTTGTAAGTGTGAAATTTTAATTTTAATTCGCCCCTAGAGCGATTTATTGCAAAATAAATAAATGGTGCCTAAAAAATGTTTTGCAACTTTTATATTTTGAAATAATAAATACATAAAAAAATAAGTTCAGAGCTTGTTCTTCGTGAGTGATATTTTACAAATTATTATTCCTTTGAAATGAAAGATTTCACAAATTCTCAGATATCGGATTGTTATCTTTAAATCTAAATTAAATGGTAAAAAAAATTTAAATTCCGGTGGTATTGTTTTTCGGTGGAATTATTTATTACCCAAATTTATAATTAGGCTAACTGCTGGAGCCTGAGTTCTACAAAGTAACTAGAACACAATAGAAGAATTAGATTATATCAGTTTTTCAACATTACTGGGTCAAGAAGTACATCGTATTTTTCGATTATCCATCCTTTCGAAAAGAATTGAATAAGGTTTACTGGAAAAAATTAAAGGCAACTAATTATGGCAGAAGTACAAAAGGCCAATTACTTTTCGATTATCGCGGACACAACTTCTGATTTCGGACTCAGTTTTGATCTCATCTCCTGAATTTGGACTCGATTTCTGATTTATATCTTAGAGATCGGCTCAGCATTTCAGTACGCTTGTATCATATATTTGGAAGCTAGTTGAGCAATTTTAAGGAGTCGTTGAACATATTAGCTAGCCATGAAAGTGCTGAAAACACGACTTCGTAAATTGAATGAAGAATGTAGCCACAATATCCGTAACTTCAGAGGATAATATTATAACTATTTTCGTTACTTGACTTGTGTATTAAATGGGAATACAAGCAAGAATAGAATATGTGACGCAAACTGATAAAACGGACCTTATCTTGCCAGAGGTCAAAATTGAGTTTTTGATATCATTGAATAAAGGACAAATTTCTGAATAGAACGCCGCAAGAATCGCGCGAAAATCTCAAAAACTGACGAAGTTATGGCTTTTTCAATATTGCAGTTGAATAAAAGTTATTTCGAGATAATTGATGTTAAAGTTACACAAGAAGATTTGAAGCTATTTATGAATAAATCCAATAGGAAATTCATCACAAACAATTTCGTTTAGAAGAAAGCCCTCATTTTATATGATATCGACCTCTTTCATTACATTTTCGATTCCATGATCCGCTTAAAATTTGTAGTTATGTCCGATAATTGAACTCGCATTTGATATTTTGTTCTTTTCGGAGAGTATTTGGAAAATCCGACTTAACACAAATAAGTGGTAGCAAACGATAATACAATTCGAATAGTCTGTTTTGCTAAACTTAGATATTCATCGTATAAATCTGACCAGAATATTGTTAATGGAACTGTTCTGTTGATTATCCACTCATTTCAATTAAACTTTCATAATCTCAGACCAGAAATCCTGTTGGTATTTCTTTTATTTTGAAAGATATTGCACCCAGCAATTATCTTGATTCCTTAAGTTCGGAAAGTAATCAGTCAGCGATTCTAATAAACTGGACAGTTGAGTTTTTATATTATCATGGATTTACATATTCAAATCCTCTTCTGATTGTGTGAGAAAATCACTAAGCGGCGGGAAACACTCAAAGTTATTTCCCTCCATAGCTGAAGCCCAGTATTGCATTTTTCTTGATAAGCCGCCAAGGCTGTTACGCGGAACCCTTAATTTTTTTGGTGGAACCCCAGGGTTACCAATTTGGGCATCACTGTTCTGGATGAAAGAAATTTTTTATTTTGATTTTAAGAAATGTTTTATGGGGAGTGGTAGAAGGGGTTACGGCATTGAACTAATTTATTCACATCATACTAGAGTTGCTATCAAAATGTTTTAGTGAAAATTTAAGCTTCAAAAATTAAATAGTTACTGATAAAATTATTATATTATTATATTATAATAGTGAAATTGTGCAGTTTGTATGGGAGGTGGTAGAAAGAGTGGATAGTTCTTAATGAATTTTTCAGAAATAATTGTTAACATCATTTAATTGACATGATTTGATCAGTAGCGTTCATTCTTTTCAAGAAAATCGACTTTTTATAAAGTTGTGAAATTGTATCATATTTTATTAGAGGGGATAGATAGAGTTCAGCTAATCGTCTAATTATTTTCGGCCTTACTAATAGTTCTAAACAGATTGGGTGTAGCCTATCGGGTAGCGTGTTGGTCTACAATGCGAAGGCCGCGAGCTCAAATCCCGGTCGACGCATAATTCCAGCACACTACCTGCTTGGGTATACCTTGGTCACCTCAAACTACGAAAATAGAAAATTCGTAAATAGAGGGTTGTGCGAATGTCTAACAACCCTTCCGCAATAAATAATGAAAAAAAAAATGTTAAGGAACCTGAAGGTCAGGAGGCCAAGGCCCTAGTTCTAAGCAAATATTTCGTGCACAATTTCAGCATGATTAATTTTTTACGTACTGAATAAATTAGTTTAAAGTATTTGATGAAAAAGCGCAGTTTGTATGGAAGGATTCACATAATTTTTAAATAGTATATTGAAATCATCTTAAAAATTAATATACTCAAAATTTTTTGATAAAATCTATTTATCGTCAACTTTCGAAACTGAGTAATTTTTTTTGGGAGGGGTGGAAGAGATTGAGCGATTTGGCCCGTCCATGATCATAACCTTTTTCGCCAAAAATAATGTGTACAAAATTTGAGATTCCTAGCTCCACGCGTTCTCAAGCTAGAGAGCGAACAGATGGACATCCGGTTCCAAAATTTTTTAGCGACAACAAATATTTACATATGTACCCTTGGCCACTCTGTACGAGCAGTATTTCTTTCACAATTTTTCTAAAATTCGATATTTTATTGAAAAGTATGAATGTGATCTGCAATTTAAAACATATCAATGGCATGATGATTGTTACTGATAAATTATTATTAAGAACGTCCACTCCTTCCACCACCTCCTAAATCAATAATTTTCCCACTGTACCTATTCAATTTTTGAAGCTAAAATTTGGTACGAAACACTTTTAAAGCTACTCTGGCATGATGTGAAACATATTAGTTCAATGCTGTCACCCCTTCCCCGTTTACCACTCCCCATACAGAATTTCTTAGGAGTAAAAAACTTCTATTTCATCTACAATATCGTTAAACTGTTGTGTTTTTGAACAAGAACAATGTTATTTCATTTAAACTTTTTTTAGAATTAACACAAGATACACCTACTTGCATTTCCGTAACGCTCTGCAATACTTACCTGATCTCAAAATCCCAATGCCTTTAGGTTTGTATTACTAACTACAAAGATTGCTTACTATTGCGATTATTGCGATCGCTAGTTTCAAATATTTCTTGACTTTATATGTCGCATGTAGAATTGCTTTTCTGACGACATACATACACATGAATCGAACAAGCTCATTGACATTCACATAGGCTTGAATTTGCTTCTTGAACAAACTTAAAAATTTATGCAGCAGGCGTGTTTCCACTAATTCAATACGCTTCTCTTCCGTTTCCCATGAAGGGTTTCAACTGCGTTTTCATGCCAAGTTTTTTTATATTTTAAAAAATTATTAGGAGTAGAAATAATGGTTTGGTGAATGTTTTCACAGTGCATTTCGAATTAAAAGAAAAGATTTCCGGATTCTACACTGTTAGGCTTTATTATGCGTGACATTTCGGTCTCTGCAGAGATGTTTGATAAAGGTCTCAGCGGAGACCGAAACGTCATGAATAATAAAGCGTAACAGTGTAGAATCCGGAAATCTTTTCTTTTAAGAGTACAAATACGTTTCCACCGTTTTCTATCAAAAATTAGGAATGTATTGTGAAAGAACGGTACATTACCTTTTATTCAAGTATTGTCCATCACTAGCCACTACTTTTTTCCCATCTTTCTGGCAGAATTCGGATACCACGTCGGAAGAACTCTTCATCTTTTGTGGCTATCCACGAATCGACCCAATTTTTAGTATCTACATATGATATAAAGCGCTGCTTAGACAGGCCATGTGTAATCGACCGGAACAAGTGATAATCGAAAGGGACAATGTCTGGTGAATACGGCGGGTGGTGTAGGACTTCCCAATTAAGTGTTTCCAAATAGGTTTTGACCGGCGCCGCATCATACGGAAAAGCATTATCATGTAGGAGAATAGTTTTGTCGTGTCTGGAGTAGTATTGGGCGCGTTTTTTCCTTGCGTGCTCGGCTCAATCTTATTAATTGTGTTCGGTAGAGAGCTCCAGTAATGGTTTCGCCCGGTTTGAGAAACTCATAATACACGACACCAAACTGATCTCACCAAATACACCAGCAAAAGTTTTTTTTCCATGATTATTCGGTTTGGCTGTCAATGTTGAAGCATGGCCAGGTGGTCCCCATGATTTTCTCTTCTTTGGGTTATTGTAATGAATCCATTTTTCCTCACCAGTGACTGTACGATGCTAAAAATCTTTTCTTTTAAGCCTGGCAAGTAGTATTTCACACATGCAAAATCGGCGTGCAACGTCTATCGGCTTCAGTTCATATGGAATACAATTTTCTTGTTTACAGCAATCTTAAATGCGAAATTGCTTGTTGAGTCACTTTTAATGTAAGTGCAAGTTCTTCTTACGTTTGGCATGAATCTTCCTCCAATAATGCTTCCAGTTCCATGTCTTCGTACACTTTGGGCCTTCCACTACGTTCTTTGTCTTCCACGTCAAACTCACCGTTTTTAAACTTTTGAAACCACTCACGACAACTTCTCTCACTTAAAGCAGTCTCACCATATGCTTCTACAAGCAATCGATGCGCCTCAACTGCAGATATCTTTAAATTAAAAATGTAAATCAAAAGTTCCCGCAAATGACGCTTATTCGGCACAAAACATGAAATGCACAATACATTCAAAAAGGGTGAAGCCTTCTTATAATTTCAGATATTCTAACTTTCAAATTATTAGCTTTTACAGCTTCTAAGGAAATTGGATTATTGAAAACAAGTCATTTTGTATGGGAGGGGTAGAAGGAATGGAGCGATTTGGCCCATTCATGATATTGACCTTACTTTTTCGTCAAAAACGACGTGTACATAATTGGAACCTTCTAACTCAGCGCGTTCTCGAGCTAGAGTGCGAACGGATAGACGGACATCCGGTTTTGAGATTTTCGAGCGACAACAAATAGTTCTGTACCCTTGGCTACTCTGTGCGAGCATTATTTCTAAGCGTTACGAACTTCGGAGCAAACTTATAACACTTTCAGATTTCATCTAGAGTCTGAACAACAATTAACAAATCCAGACGTACGTCCTTGATCCCGTAAGAAAAATTTTCGTAAAATTACTCTCGCACAACGTGCTTGCGAATAACTAACGGCTTATTTTTTCCCACCAACACCTCCACGGAACTATAATTCAATGTTTTTTCTGCCCGCCATCTAGGTGATCATAAGGTAGTCACCAAATTCGCGACCGTTACACACTTACCAGTTACTTCATTTAAAAAAAAAACGACTCAAAATCCTTTTTTATTAGATTCTGCTCTAAAGTTTTCAACGCCAAGAAATAAAGCTCGCGCAGAGTCACCAAGGGTTGTCAGCCAAAAATCTCAAAACCGGATGTCCGTTCGTCCGTCCGTTCGCTCTCCAGCTCGAGAACCCGTCGACGAAAAAGTAAGGTCAAATTAGTGAACGGATCAAATCGCTCCACCCCTTCTACCCCCTCCCATACAAAATGATTCATTTTCAATCATTAACAATAATTAAATTTTCTTGAAAACTATGAAAGGTAATAATTTGAAATTTAAAATAAATTATTTTTATCATAAATGTGATGTATAGTATAAAAATTATTCGAATCCCCCCCTCTCTCCTTTCACCGCCTCCCATACAAACTGCATTTTTTCATGAAACACTCTAAACCGGTTTATCCAGAAATTATAAAATTTATCAAGCTCAAATTTTGAACTAAATACTTTACTAGCACTGTCATTAAGATAAAAAAAATAGTTAATTAGCTTTACTGCTTCTATCCCCCTCCCATACAATATGATACAATTTCACAACTTTACAAGAAATTGATTTTCTTAAAAAGTATGAATGTTACTAGTCTGAAATTTAAGAGATATCAATTTCATAATATTCTTAGTTATTTCTGAAAAAAATTTGCGGTCGAGCTACCAAAATTAATTACGGTGAAACATAGAAACTTCTTCTCCCTCGAGCTGGAAGAATGAGGAATGCACTACCCGCGGCAGTTTTTCTGCTCGCCTATAATCCATAAACCAAGACGATCAATAGCAATATTCACTAGCTTCTGGGATAGTGTCCATTCTATTTATTTACTCGCACGTAAACAGTATTCAAGGGTTATTCCAAACCGGACGTTCGGTGCCTTGAAAAAAAATCGAACTTCAATATTGTTATGAACGATCATGGAAAAAAATTTAATAAATTCGTTTTTTTTTACAGTATCTAAGGACAACTATCACGTTTTGCCGCCAATTGACGCCAAAGGTGAAGTTATTATTGATAATCGTTGGCAATTCGACGATTCCGAAGAAATAAATACAAACTATTGGATATCACAAGCTCAAAACCGGGTGCGTGAACAAGTGTTCCGAGCCGCAAACCTAAATAAAGCCAAAAATGTGATATTCTTCCTGGGTGATGGCATGTCGATTCCAACACTGGCTGCCAGTCGAGCGTATATGGGACAGTTGCAACGAACATCCGGAGAACAAATGCAATTGGAGTTCGATAAGTTTCCACACACAGCTCTATCGAAGGTATGGAATTTTATGTTACACGCCTTGTACCTATAACTTTTTATTATATGCCCGAAATTAAGTTCTAATCGGTTTACCTTCTCGAACTTACAGACTTATTGTGTAGATCGGCAAGTTGCGGATTCAGCTTGCTCGGCGACCGCTTACCTCTGCGGTGTTAAAGGAAACTACGGCACGATCGGAGTTAACGCTCGGGTACGTTACAATGCTTGTCCCGCTGGTCAACAGCCTTTCAACCAAGTCGATTCGATTGCTGCATGGGCCCAAAAAACTGGGAAAGGAACGGGTGTAGTTACCACAGCTCGAGTCACTCATGCTAGTCCTGCCGGAACCTATGCCCATGTTGCCAATCGCGAATACGAATGCGATAATGATGTTGCGCAGTACGGTCATGGAGCCACTTGTCAGGACATAGCCAGTCAGTTGGTCAACAATAGCACAGGCAGTCAATTTAAAGTGATTCTCGGTGGAGGTCGTACCAAATTTTTGCCAAATACTGCTCGTGATGAAGACGGCAATACAGGTGAACGATTGGACGGAGTGAACTTGATCGATACGTGGCGGAATCAGAAGCGTGGCAGCCAAGCCAAATACGTCTATAATCGGCAGGGATTAATGGGAGTCAATTATGATCGAACCGATTATCTACTAGGACTGTTCGATCCCAGCCATTTGCAATATCACTTGGATAAGACCGACCAGACGAACCAGCCATCTTTGGAGGAAATGACCGAGGCTGCAATCAAGATGTTACAGAAGGAGCCGAAGGGATACTTGATCTTTATTGAGGGTGGTCGTATCGATCATGCTCATCACGAGACCAAAGCCCAGAAAGCATTGGACGAAACTATTGAATTCTCCAAGGCAATCCGTCGGGCAGTAGAATTAACATCGCGCGAAGATACTTTAATAGTAGTCACCTCGGATCATGCTCATGTTATGTCCGTTGCGGGATATTCGCTGCGTGGAACCGATATTCTCGGGTTAAACACTGAAGTAAGTCCTGTCGATGGTCTTCCTTACTCGACTCTCTCGTATGCCAACGGTCCCGGCTATCGAGCTCAGATCAACGGAACCAGACGTGATTTAAGAAGAGAAGATTTAAGTTAGTATTCGCTTAAATTGAAATAATCTTTTTGAAATTTAACACATTTAATTAAATTTTTAGCGCACCGAGACTACGAATATCCAAGCTTGGTTCCATTGCCTGCTGAAACCCATGGTGGTGATGATGTCGGAGTTTTTGCCTTAGGACCATGGGCACATCTGTTTTCGGGCGTCATTGAGCAGAACGTTATTCCGCATCTTGTGGCTTATGCGTCGTGTATCGGTGACGGATATACGGCATGCACTAAGGGAGGAAGATGAGCACGAATCGTTGAGAAATCGTTCAATAGTTTAAAATGGTACAATTTTAAATTTTGTATTCTGTTTTTACTGTGTTAATAAACTTAAATTTACTTAAAATTTATAAGTTTTGTTTTTAAAAAATGAATGAAGAATAATAATCAGCGCATATTCAAGTCAGTAGCCCCCTTAACGTGATTTAAACACCAAAAACATTCAGAGGGTAAAGTACATCATTCGCCTGCAGCCACCACGAAGTCTCTAAGAGGGCAGTTCAATAAGTTCGTGAAAAATTAAATCAGGAATTATGTTTTCCATTTTTCGGATCGATTAGTCGAAACCCTCAAAGTAGGCGTTTGTTGCATCGATGAAATCCTCATTCGACCCAAATCTCTTACCATCGAGCCATTTCTTCAAGTTTGGAAACATAAAAAAGTTGCAGGCTGTTAAGTCTGGTCAATATGGTGGATGAGAGCCCAATTCATGTTTTTTTTAAGGAACCGAACACAACTTAGGGGATCACCCTATAATGCTATAATGCACAGCTATTTCGGTCTTTGTGTCTTTTTCCTAATGCGGTCGTTTTACTTTATTATTCTAATAATAAAGTATTGTGATCGACACAGAAAAAAAAATTGCTACCCTGAAATTTTGTTTTTTCGCGTTTCATGACTTCATCATCAATGGCGGGACAGCCCAAATCGGGCTCTGGCCTCCTGTCAGGTTTCTGGACAGTGTTTTTTTTTCGGTGATGCGTTGTTGGCGCCTCGCCCAACCCCCGACCTGGAGGGTTAGTCCTACTTATTTATTACACCCTGGTAGAAAAAGAGTGGGAGTTTTCAGCTAAATATGACATGCTGGAGTTCTCACAGCTATGCTGCGAGTCCAACTATGGCATACTTTTTGCCTACTTCCTGAGACGCACTGGTGTTACTGGCCATTCAGGTTAACTCCATGCTCCCTCCTCCTTTCTCAACCCGGCTTGGGACCGGCTATGGCGTTTCATGACTAAATTAGCATGAAAATGCTAAAAAAAGCTCCGAAGATATAATTATTTGAAAAAAAAATAATAAATCGGTCGACAATTTGTTTTTAGCTCCCCCCCCCCCCCACTTTTCAGACACCAATGGATAAACAAAGTAAACTATTTTTAGAGATTGTCCCACAGCCCACTCTATACCTGTGCTGATTTTCAGCTTCCTATCTGCATTCGTAGTGGAGATACTAGCAGGTTTAGTTTTTCACTCTCTCCCTCCATCCGCCTCCCCCTTCCACCTAACACTCCCCAAAATTTAGATAAGGAAGCTCACTGATCAAATAAACAATCCACATAAAATTGAATATTCTATTTTTAACGGTCTCGGAGAGTGTATATGTACAGCGTACGGACAGACAGATTTTTTATTACTCTTGATGTAATCTGAGAGTATTATAAGTTTGCCACAAAGTTTGTAACCCTAAGAAATAAGGCTCAGAGAAAAAAAATGAATGATACAAAAGTTCATATTATCGCTCAAAAATCTCAAAACCAGATGTCCGTCCGCCTGTCCGTGTCCTTGAGCTAGAAAGTTAAAATTTTGTACACGTCGTATTTAAGGGGGGACATCTGAGTAAAATTTTGAAAAAATCAAAAAATTTTTGTTTCGCTTAAAAAATGCTTTAGGGTCTTAAAAATAATATACCATAAGATAGAATCCGGCAAAAGTGTCTAAATGTCCAAATTTTCCATTCTGCGGCGATGCCTCACAGGTATATCAGGTATATTTTACAGTACTTAAAACTTTAATCGCGTTTTTCTCGAAACCACTTTTTTTGAGACGGCCGGATACATAACTCGAATAAATCTTAGACGATCGATCTGAAATTTTGAAAGTATATTCAAAATACCTTTATCTATCGACACACGTAGGATTTTTTTTATATTGCTTACTTTTTTTTATCAAAAATTTGGTGACGTTTTTTTTTCTGAAAATTGTAACTTTTTTTTCGATCACTCACCATTTTGCGAAAAATCAATATGTCGCAAAAATCCTACGTGAGTCGATAGCTGTTGATGTATAGAAACTAACCAAACTTGATTTTTTGTTCTAGATCAAAAATTAAGGACGTTAGCTGTCCGGCCATGGACCCCCTTCCAAAAAAAGGGCCTACGAAGAAATGCTGCACAGCCGCAATTTTGTTTTGGATTTATTTGAAAAAATTATATTTTGTACTTCGTGTCTACTATTATAAAACGTACTTTACAAATTTTTGATTCAGAAAATCCGCTTTTTTTTTGGTTACTCAGATGTCCCCCCTTAACGAAAAAGTAAAGCCAAGTTCGTGACCGGCAAAATTGCTTCATCCCTTCTACCTCCTCCCATACAAATTAAATAAATTTCGGAATTTAACAATAAACAGATTTTCTCAAAAAGTATGACAAGTATAGATCTGAAATTCAGAATATATTATTTTTATGATGGCGTCAATCCACAGTATAAAAATTATTTGAATCGCCTCACTCCTCCTACCACCTCCCATACAAACTGCACGTTTTGATGAAATATTGCACTATAAATTTATCGAGCTGAAATTGTGTACTAAATATTTATTTACAAATATTAGTAAGATCGGAAAAAAATAACTGATAAGTTTCGCTCTATCTATCCCCATACAAAGGGATACATTTTCAGAACTTTACATAAAATCGATTTTCTTGAAAAGTATGAAAGTTATTGGTCTGAAATTTGAGAGATATCAATTCCATAATCTTCAAAGTTATTAATGAAAAAAAAACCCTCTCCCCTTCTTCTACCACCTCCCATATACCGTGGTGGCCAAATAAAAGTTAACATTGTGAAAAAAATGAAATTTCCTAGAAAACCATATTTTTATGGGTCTTATAACCAAAATTTACCTGGGAAATCCCATGCGGGGTTAATTATCTGTCGGTTTGTTCAGGTTTCGCGACAGAGTTGGCTTCTGTTAGTCGTTTATTGTAGTTTAGCCGTTGATGAGTAAACATGGCACCACAGCTGGAAGGATCTCTCCAGCGGAAACCAGGAACAGGACTTGTTAACAAAAAGACGACCGCAAGAGATGACCGACATCTTAAAAACATAAGCCTAAGTGACCGAAAAAGAACCGCTAGGGAAGTCAACATGGACATTCAGGAAGCGACTGGAATAATGATTAGCGACAGAACTGTAAGAAGAAGGCTGCAGTTATGTGGACTTTCAGCTCGGCGACCCCGAAAAAAAACAATTTTAACGGCTAAAATGAGGACAGCGAGGCTGAAATTCGCTAAATCTCAACGAAATTGATTACCGACGAATCAAAATGCAACCTGAACTAATGGCATGGATTGCAGTATGTACGTCGCAGAATCGGAGAGGAACTTCATACAGACTGTGTAGTGACTCCTCGAAACAAGTTGCCTCCGAGTTACATGGTTTGGGGTTGCATTTCTTATTTTGGCACCGGAGATTTGGTGTTTTTAGAAGGATCAATGAATGCGATCAGTTATATCAGCGTGATTGACAACCATTCGATCCCGTCGATGGATAGGCTCTTCCCAGTCATTTACGACCCGATTTTTCAAGATGACTCTGCGACATGTCATCGCGCTCGTAAGGCAAATTTTGGGTTTTTTACAAACAACAGTTCAATACACATGTAAAAAAATAAAAGCGTAAAATAATTGTTTTGTTTTTAAACAGGTTAAAGAATTCGTCGCAGAAAGGGGATTTTCTACACTTTAATGACCAGGAAACAGCCCCGATTTGAGCCCAATCGAGAATTGTTGGGCCGAACTGAAACGAAAAGTGGCAAGTCGGAGTTCAAAAACGCCATAAAAGACGCTTGGAACGACATAAGCATCGAATACTGTCAGACATTGATAAAATCCATGTCTCGAAGGATTGAAGCTGTAATCAAGGCTCGCGGAGGAAACACGAAGAATTAGTTTTATTAAATAATTCAAGAATATTATTCCAACCTACCTACTAGTCACTTCCCATACAAAGACAAGTTCGTTGTATTTATAATCGGAGATCATTATGTAGAGGTCATCATCATCAATAGCGTGACAGCCCAAATCGGGCCTTGGCCTCCTGAAGTCGCCACCTCCAATCGTCTCGATCCAAAGACCGCGTCCTCCAGCTGCTAATTTTTAAGATGGCTTTGCTATCTTCAGCAACCGAGTCTTCCCATCGCTTGCGTGGCTTGCCTACTGGCCGGTTACCACTCGCTTTGCCTTTCAGAGCACGTTTGGGGATTCTTCTATCTTCCATTCGCTCTACATGGCCAGCCCACGTACGTACGTAGCTTATTATATAAATATTCAAAGGTGTTAACTTTTATTTGGCCACCGCGGTAATTTACACAATTTCACTAAATTTAATATACTAATTTTCTCAAAACCTATCAAATTTTAGAAGTTTAAATTTTGTACAAAACATTTTGATAGCAACTTTATCACGATGTAAAAAAAATTAGTTCGATGTCATCATCCCTTCTAGCACTCCACATGCAAAATTTCTTAAAATCAACAAATTTCTCTTTCATCTAAAGCATCGTAGTGCTTCTATGTTTTTTCTCTTGTAATTATACTCTAGATGGAATCTGAGAGTATTATAAGTTCGCTCTAAGGTTTGTAACGCCAAGAAATAAGGCTCGGAGAAAAAAATGAAAGACACAGAAGTTCATATTATCACTCAAAAATCTCAAAACCGGATGTCCGTCCGTCCGTCCGTGCGCTCTCTAGCTTGAGAACGCGTTGAGCTAGATAGTTCAAATTTTGTACACGTCGTTTTTGACAAAAAAGTAAGGTCAAGTTCGTGAAAGGGCCAAATCGCTCCACCCCTTCTACCCCTCCCATACAAAATGACACAATTGCGCAATTTGATAATGAAGAGATTTGCTCGAAAAGTATATAAGCTATTAACCTGAAATTTGGAATATATTACTATTATGATAGTATCAATCTACCGTATAAAAATTATGTGTGTCCTACCCCTTCTTCTACCACCTCCCATACAAACTGTACTTTTCATGAATTATTCTAAGCCAATTTACTCAGTGCGTATAAAATTTAGATAGCTGAAATTTTGCACCAAATATTTATTTAAAAATTGTTAGTAAGGCCAAAAAAAATTAGACGATTAGCTTCACCCCTTCTACCCCCTCCCATACAAAATGACACAATTTCGCAATTTGACAATAAATGGATTTACTCGAAAAGTGTAAAAGCTATTAATCTGAATTTTCGGATATATCACTTTCATAATAATATAAATCTACAATAGAAAAATTATTGGAGTCCTCCCTCTCCTTCCACCCCCTCCCATACAAACATCACTTTTTCGTGAAATGCTTTAAGACGATTTTCTCAGAACATATAACATTTATCGAGCTCATATTTTGTAATAAATTCTTAATTGGTATTATCACTAAGATCAGAAAAAAATATTTGATTAGCTTCACTGCTTCTACCCCCTCCTATACAATATGGCACAGTTTCACAACTTCACAAGAAATCGATTTTCTTGAAAAGTATGAATGGCACTAATCTGAAATTTCAGGGTTATCAATTTTATAGCATTCCTAGTTAATACTGAAAAAATCGTTAAAATCCCCCCACTCTTTCTACCACTTCCCATACAAACTGTACATTTTAACTAAATCTAACTCACTAATTTTTTCAGTTCCCATTCAATTTTTGGAGTAAGCATTTTGTATAAAACATTTGTATAGCTACTTTAGCATGATGGGGAAAAAATTAGTTTAATGCTATCATCCCTTCTAACACTTCCCATGCAAAATTTCTTCGGATCACAAAAAATTCTATTTCATCTAGAGTATCGTAAGATTGCGCTTTACGCGCAATCGTAACCCTGTTATGTTTTTTTACTAATTTAGTCATGAAACGAGCTAGGGTGTAGCCTAGTGGGTAGCGTGTTGGTCTTACAATGCGAAGGTCGTGAGTTCAAATTCCGGTCGACGCATAATTCCAGCACACTGCCTGCATGGGTATACCTTGGTCACCTTAATGTACGAAAATGAAAAATTCCTAGACAGAGGGCTGTGCGAAGGGCTAACTACCCATCCACAACAAATAATGAAAAGAGAAAAAAAAATGTTAAGGAGCCTGAAGGTCAGGAGGCCAAGGCCCGATTTGGGCTGTAGTGCAATTATGAAAAAAGTCATGAAACGCGAAAAAACAAAAATTTCAGGGTAACGAATTTGTTTTTCTGTGTCAATCACAATACTTTATTATGAGAATAATAAAGTAATAAAGAAGAAAATTATTTATCGCTTTATCTCATAGTCAAGTTTTCTGCACTTTGAATCCTTGCTTCTCTACAGTACGCATTCCTGTATTTCAGTTGTTTTATAAGGCTTGAAATTTTGTGTTTTTTTCACGAAAACTATTAATCTATTTTACAAATAACAATGATTTATTGTTTTTGTGGAGTTTATTTGTAAATCTATAATCAATTTATCGAAAATACTGTTCAAAATGAAAAAAAAAGAAAGAAACAAAATCGTTTTGGATGAGAGCTATACATCATTTCATTCGATATTTCTATTCACAACGTTACCTTATGTTTTGATTGATTTTTGGTAAAAATATGTTTTGTTTGTTTTTCATAATTTCTTTTTATTATTTTGTATAAATATTAAATTTGAATGTAATAAAATATATATATGCTTTGTATTTTTTTATTCTAATTTAATGTAATTTAATTTGTTGTTGTTTTCTTTTTGTAATAATTATGCTAAACATAGTAAAAACGACAATTTGTTTTTTTTGTTTTTTTTTTAATTAATTTAATTTTTTTGTTCTTATATTTTTTTATATCTCCATAATGACAAAGTCTACTTTTATAAATTTTATCCTTAAAAATATTACAATACAATAAAATCAGCCCATAGTGTAGTTATCAATGTAAAATTATTAAATTTTTCTCTTTTTTTATGTATACAATTTTATTTTTAATTTTTTTCTTGTTAAATAAAGTTGACGCGTTTTATTTATAATCATTTTAATTTTACCAAAAAGTGGTAGGTATTTTGTATAATTATATATATATATATATTTGCATTAAATTTTTTCCCTTATATTAAGAGCAAATTAAAAAAAAAAAATCAATAATATTTAAAAATAAACGGAAATAACAAAACAAGAAAAAAATATAATATATAGATGCTATTTTAAAAGGATTTGGTTTCAAATTGTGTTTCAGGGTTTCGCGATTGAGTAAGTGTGTAGTGTTTACTTTTTATTAGGATGATGAAGTACATTTTCGTTGTGTTATTTAAAAAATATGGTCTGTAAAAAAAAAATAAATAAAAAAAAACATTAGAAATATTTAGGATAAAAATCGATTTTTGATGTTTTGATGTTAAAATAGTTATATGTAGTATATTCATAAATAGAGATGTTTGTTTTTTGTTTATTATATTTATAAATTATCATTACTTGCCATAGTTATATCATAAAAGTTATAAGGCAAAGAGAATATTCAAAAGTGCTAAATAAATTTACATTTTATATACTAGTCGGAATTTTTATTATCTGTGTGTTTTTTTTAATCAGGAAAGCGATATCTGAGAAGATTATTATCTTTCTTTCACCACATACGAGAATCTAAATGAAGCTCTGATTGAAAGTAAATTTAAGGCAAGGGTACATTGATACGCAACTGTGAAGCGAGATTTCCACGAGATTTCACTCGCATACCTCATCGTAATTCATAGAATAGTGTTGAATAGGGTTGTTTCTTCGCCGAATTCGTCAGTATTAAAAACAATTTTACTAAAAAAAAGTAGTATTTTCCTAATTTTTTAATTTCTTTTAAGTATCTAATTTATTTAAGTTTTATAGAATCAATTAATGCCTCACGCCTTTTAACGCGTCTCGCAAGCAATGGTTTTCAATTTTTCGGGATACTTTCGTATCGCATTTTTATATCACGCAACAATGTTCATTGCAAGATTAATGTCCTTGATATGAAACTGATTTGACAGTTCGTGCAAGTCTCGCATTGCATCAATACACTTGAGCCTTTAAACAGAAACGGGCTTTAGGATTAGTTAGCTCGATATAGATAAAAAAAAGTTTAAAAAAAACATCTAGAGGACGTAGTGTGGAAAGTTCCTTTTCCTTTTTTATTTTAAAATGATTGCTTTCGGTTTTTGAATTCAATCTACAACTGGTTCATTGTATTTTTTCTGGATTCATCGACTAGTCGGCTTTTTATTGTTTTTGTGTATTCACAAATCATATTTTATCTCATTCAACAAATAACAATTCAACAAAACAACTGTTTTAGCAAATTCAATTACCGTCCGCGCCACTTGAATAGCACACTCTTTATGATCTCAATGCAACTTGCAAAAACTCAAAAAACACTATTAGATACCGCTTAATTTTTTTTATCGTTTTTTATGTTTATTTTAACTCGCTCTGAAACAAAAAGCATTAACAAAGGAGGAAAAGGGAAAAATTAAAGCCTACAATGATATGGGCCTATCTGTTGCGAAAATATCAACAAAAAAAAATCGAAAGAAGCAGGAAAGTCATATCCGCGTTTTTGTCTAATGAGTCCAATTATGGGAAAAAAACATAAAAGGCTGCACACATAGTGTGTTCTCTAGTGCAGACAGGCGACATATTTTGGAAAATGTTAGATAAGGGATAAAGCTGGTGTTATAGATCTGGCAATGATCTCTCTCAAATCTGCCAGAACTATTTAGAATATTCTTCCAACATGTAGAGGGCTTCTAGTAACTTCTCAAAGACACAAACAATGACACCCGACGCCATCTAGTAACTTCCAGAATAGTCCAGAAAAACATACACCAGAGAAGGTTCGAGACTCGGATAAATCCATTATAAATAGCCAGAGCTCACGACAAGGAATGATTCACTCAGTGACAGTCTTATGGAAAACACCTATCGGTGTAAGTAAGCGAAAGCGATAGATCGGCGGTGTTACTGTGTTGTGCGAATTAAGTTTTTAGAGCGAATTAAGTGAAGTGATCGGGGAATTGTGTAAAAGTGCAATAAATAAATTATCTATTATTTTTAAAACGAATTGAGTTTCCTTTGAAATCTGGCGAACCCCTAGCTCGCAACACTGGTGTTAAAGCAAGTGTAACCATTGTCCGTTGGGTTATTTCGAAAGCTGAACACGTAAGGAGATTAAAATTAAAGAAAAAACCACCATTCAATCCTGTACGTTAGGCGCAACGCCTTAGTTTTTGTCGCACTAACATGGCCTGGACTACGGAGTGGCATCGTGTTGTCTTCTCAGATGAGAAAAAATTCAATTTCGAAGGCCCCGATGGCTACATTTTTATGATTTACGAAAGGAGAACCATCATTTGGACTGCTTGCATAGCCGAGTGGAAGGTATCATGGTGTGTGGGGCGATCTTGTATTATGGCACTTGCGAGCTGCAATTTTTGAACTTACAACGAATGCAACGGCATACAGTGGCGTACTGCAAACGGCTTTCCCTTCTTTAACAAGCTTTTTGGACATCTGTCGTGGACATTTCAGCAGGACAATGCACCCATCCACACTGCCCGAATCGTGAAATCGTTTATAGAGAGCCAAAACGTAACTCTGTTAAACTGGCCTCCATACTCACCGGACCTAAACAGTATCGAAAATGTTTGGGGACGGTTAGCCCGAAAAGTTTATGGATCTGGACAACAATATTCCACCATTCCTGAACTTACCCAAGCCATCAAACATGCTTGGAGATCCATTCGACTTAATTATATTGGAAAATTGTATGAATCAATCGCAAATACTAATGTATTTTTTTTTTACTTAAAATGTTCAAATTAACGTGAAATAAATTCAAGGTAAGCTTTTTGAGTCGATTTACATAAATGTTCATATAAAATCGACTGTTACAGATATTAGAACCTTTATTGCTGCATTGGATTTAAAATTAAAAAAGCTTAAAAACAAAGTTTAAGTTTCTAACGCTCTAGGTTCGGGGTATATTAAACTTTAACAATTTTTTTAGGGGCGCGGAGTGTATGTGTTTAATATGCATGATAGCAACATTTCTATAAAAGCCCGAATACATTACAATGTCAAATCGAAGCATAGCAGATTGAAAAATTTAGGCAATCGATAATTGATTTGTAGGGCATATCCTTGCTACGTGTTCATCTAGTTATAACAATTGATGACATCACAATGTCGTCAGACGTAGCAAAGATCTGTCCGAATTCTTATTTACTTATTAACTTAGCTTCGTTCCTTCTTAAAGGCCTGGAAAGACGTGGAAATCTAAATCTCTCGATCAGGTGCCCGCACCGACAAGCCTAACTGAAAGGAACGTCCGACGTTAGCCGCCGTAGAGAAAGCTTTCCATCATAAGGAGGTTGCACTCGGTGCTTTTCTAGACGTGGAAAGCGCCTTTAACCACGTCAATATTGATGCCATACTTGAGGCCTTGCGCAGCCATAGTATGAAGCCTCTCTTGAATGCATGAATAGCTAAACTTCTTCGCTCACGAAAAATCGTAGTGAAGAGATAAGAAAAGGCTCTGTCCAAAAAGGTACGCTACAGGGCGGCATAATATTTGCTTGCAAAAAGACATTCGGTTTGAGATGGGGCCTTAAGCCACACCTCATCCCCTGGATGTATACCAGTATAATCATACCAATTATTTGTTATGGCGCGCGGGTGTGGAGGCCAGCGATGGTACTAAAAGCCAACCTAGCACCTTTACAGTTAATCCAATAGATGGCATATCTGTGTATAACAGGTGCTCTTAGGACCTCACCAACTGCAGCCCTGGAGGTAATTCTCTCACTACATCCACTTGATCTTTTTATAAAACAAACACCGGACCTAGCTGCCATTAGATTAAAAACCTCCAATTCGTGGTCAGCACCACAAACTGGTCATGGCAAAATTTCAAACGTCATTAGAGACGGAAACTCCCTTATAGACTGCGAGTATGATTGCATGAACCAATCGCAGGTTGAGAAACGGAAGTTTTACATTAAGTTTCCTGAACGAAACGAATGGGCAACAAACACGATACTCAGCACCTGTAAAGGTCTTCATCTCTATACGGACGGATCTAAAGCTAACCAGGGGACAGGTGCATGGATTTACTCCCACGACCTCGACATCCACACTTCATTTCAACTTACAGAACACGCGACCGTGTTCCAAGCGGAAGTATTAGCTATTAACGAGTGCCTAAAAATTATTTTAGATATGCTGAACAGTCTCGGAAATTGTTACATTGTCTCGGATAGCAGGGCTGCACTTCTGACACTCCAATCCTACAGGACCACGTCCAAACTAGTGTCCATTTGTAGAGACAATTTAAATCGCCTAGGGGTTATAACCGAAGTATTTCTAATATGGATACCGAGTCACAGCGACCTGTTAAGAAACGACACAGCTGACACGTTTGCGCGGCAAGGATCTGGAAACATTAACTCCACTAGGAAGTTAGTCGATGTAGCACCAACAGTGCTTAAGATTAGCTCAAACAAACTATTTTGGATTCTTTTTTGGCGGGGTGGCGGCAACTGGACAGCTGCAAAACAGCCAAATCCTTTTGGGAAGAAGAATCCGGAAAACCGCAATGAACGGATAGTGGACGTATTTGTCAATGCTCTGCTGGAGAGAGAGAGCTACAACAGGCACTAAGATTTAAGGGTCTTGCCCGACATCGCAGGAGGCTTTGGCATACATATGATCTAACCAAGGAGGATATATAAAATGGGGTGTCTGATAGGCTGTCTCATGCGGGAATACTTTTTGATTCGGAAATTTTCGAAAGTTGTGTCAAAGCTTAACATGGCTTCAAACTTTTACAAAAAAAAAACCATAATTTGTATTCTCTCTTGGTTACTAATATTCAGTCAGCAATAAAATAATTTTTAGTACAATGGAGTTTGCTGTTTTATTTCAGAAATCTTTATTTTTTCAATTTTTATTAGTTTTTGGTTCGTGTCTAAGCTAAGCACTTTAGCAACGGACAATTTAACGCGGGACAGAGATAGTTGCTTTGGGTTTAAATATGCCAAACAAGGATAGCGAAACAATTCTTTCGAAAATTTGACAATTGTTTTGAACAATTTAACATGGGAAAGAGTTAGTTGCAATATTTGTAAGTGTGCCAGACAAATATAGCGAAACGATTTTTTTCGAAAAATTTCGAGCATTTCGCTAGTAAGGGAGGGAAATACTTTCATTCCCATTGTCTTACATGGCAAAACATGCTCATAGTCACTTCTTATTATGTATCTTCCTTGGATCTAACATTTGAAGCTGCGAAACAAATGTCACAAAATAATTGGCGGGTTCGAAAAATTGCTGTGGGAACCATGGAATGCTTGTGCCAGAGGTCGAAACAAAGCGAAATTCACTGAAGGTCCGTACTACGTTGTTGGTATTGTGGAAACGTCGGGCATATTAGACGTGAATGCAGCAGAACCAAACCAGCAAAAATGCATTGTCCAGGATGAGTCGCAAGACAAGTGTCGCCCGAATGATTGGCGAATCCGGAGAGTTACTTTCGGAACCAAGTAAAGATTGTGCCAGAAGGAAGAACGCAACAAGCAAAGCGTAAGCTACAAGATTCTCTGACGTTGGAATTGCAGACACACAGGGCACGATGTGATTACTGTAAACCAAGTAGAACATCAATTTCTTTTGCAGAATGCGCCTTCAGATCAGCTCTGCAGAGCGATTGACGATATCAGGAAAACGATGTTAGGGCGGCAGAAAGCCCGCCCTAGAACGGAAGTAACATGGCAGAATTTATGAACTGGAGCTCCACGATGTTGGGATTGCGGACGCGCAGAATATTTAAGACGAGACTGTCGCAATCCGAGAAACTGCTCATCTCGGTACGCAAAACTGGATTTACGGTCATCTTCCAAAAAATTATTTACGGTGGATAGCAGCAAGCAACACTGTTGAAACGAATGATCAGAAATTGAAAAATACCTCACGGACCGTTAAAAATCTTCCCCTTAGATAATTCTTGCGCACGGGCCTGGTCGTAAAAATTTCGTAACAAAAATAGGAAATAGCGATATTTTCAGAATAAGCGAAAGCTAGATCCCGTAATACGAAAAAGCGAAGCGAATCGCAGGAGCATCATATGTCCTATTTATAAAAAAGGTGACAAACTCTGCTGCGAAAACTACCGAGGAATATCTGTTGTGAACGCCTTAGAAGATCTTGATGAAAATTCTGGAAAAGAGAATTAAGCCCTATGCCGACAAAGTAATTGGTGAATACCAAGGCGAATTTAGAGCTGGAAGATCGATCACGGACCAGATATTCTCAGTTAAACCGGTGCTGGATAAGTGTTGAGAATATTATATTGATGTGCATCAGATATTTGTTGACTTCAAACAAGCATACGACAGTATCGTCAGGCGCGTACTGTATAAAATCATGCTGGAGTTTGGAGTCCTACCGAAACTGGTTCGCCTTACAAGAATGAAAATGACCGAGTCTTTGTCATAATTCAGAGTAGAAAATGATCTGACTTCCAACTTTAAAACGGACAACGGTCTTAAGCAAGGGGATGGCCTCGCTCCAATGTTTTTCAACTTGACTTTCGAATATGTTGTTCGGCAACTTCGTATTGACACCAAAGAAACGCTATGCATCAAATACACACCCCTCGTAGCATATGCCGACGACATACATAGATATTCTTGCAAGATCTCTGGAGAGTGTTAAAGAGGTATTTGTAAACCTTGACTCGATAGCTAGGGAAGTTGGACTACGTATTGACGAAAACAAAACAAAAGTTATGACACAAACTAGGAAAAAGATACCAATCAAAAAAAATGTTACAGTAGGAGACTATAACCTAGAAAACGTAGACAACTTTGTATACCTGGGAGCAAACCTATCGAAGTATGGAAGCGAATTCATCATCGAAAGCAAAAGAAGGATAATGCTGGCAAATAAGACGTATTATTCGGTACTTCCAATAATCAAAAACAAGAACGTACACAGGAAAACTAAACTAAAAATATAAAAACCAATCATTAGACCTGTGCTATGCTGTTGCAGCGAAACATGGACATTAACTCAGGCCTCCGAAGAACTACTTAATGCCTTTGGAAGAAAGGTCCTCAGAAGAATCCTCGGACCTGTGAGGGAAGACTCGATCTGGAGAGCATGATACAATAGAGGATTGTATGACATCGTCGACCATCCAGAAAAGCCAACCCTAATAAAATTTAAAAAGCTACAATGGTCATGTGGAGCGGATGGATGACGGGAGAATTCCCAAACGCACACTAAGGGACAAAGTCGATGGCCAAGTACTACATAGTTAAACAACCAACGGGAGTTTTCCATTGTAACAATATACAAGCACCCGTCAATAATTTGGTCTCATGAGCAGTAATTTTTAAACAGTGCTCTTGTAGGGGTTTGATAAAGGTCTCAGCAGTGATCGAAACTTCACGAATAATAAAGCGTAATAGTGTAGAATCCGGAAACCTTATCTTTCAGTGATCTTGTAATGTATAATTACTTCATTAGATGCGTTTTTATCATGGTTTGATAAAGGTCAAGCCTTACATTTAAAACGAAATTTTGGGAAAATTTCATCCTTCTTTTTTTTGGTATGTTTTCATCACCAAGAATACTGCACAGATTATAATGTTTAACAAAAAGTACCCAACGAAAATTTGAAAGGAACATTTTTTCTCAATGTGGATGAAATATGCTGACTACGATTCATGAGGTGGTGGTAGATGAATTCGCAGGTGTCGATTTTTACATTTCAGCCGGACTCTACCACAGTGTGTCCTCTTCGTCTTGCATAAAGTGACTCTATTGTAATGTTACTAGGGCACACATGCAGTTTTAAGGAATCAATCAAGGATCGTTTCTAAATTTGATAGTGATTTAGAATGTGAAAAATTTGTCTCGTTTAAGACATGAATTTGTAGCAAATTACATCAAAACTCTTACATAATGGTATCGACGTTTTTACAATAACGAATGCAAAAAATGTTGAAGAACGTTCGTATGTCTTCTTCTACAATGGTACTTCAGCCTAAATCGGGCCTTGGCCTCCTGGCCTTCAGGTTCTTTAACATTTTATTGTGGGACGGTTCGCACAACCCTCTATCTACGAATTTTTAATTTTTCTAGATTTAGATGACCACGGTATTACCCAAGCAGGCAGCGTACTGGAAATATACGACGATCGGGATTTGAAAACACGACCTTCGCATTGTAGACCAACACGCTATCCACTAGGCTACACCCCAGCCAACCAACCTTCGTATATGTTACACACAAAATAGAAAAATTTGAGGTAATTACTGTTTTGTTGAGAACACCGCCTCAGTAAAGACATTATTTTAAAATGCGTTCGCTTGCGTCTTTAAACAATAACAAATGTTTTCAAATGTTCACTGAAATTTTTTTTATGTATAATCATATGTCCTATTTTTTTAGCATCAAATAAACAAAAATATCGGACAAACCCACGCCTAGTGCAAAATATTATGTTTTTAGAAAAAAGCTCATATAACAGAATCATGCTTCATTTTTCACTTCACCCCTTCACTTTTATAATTAAGTTATGTCTAATTTTCGATAATAATCTGTATAAAAGCATTACAAATGTTTCTTTTTTTTAATCACTTTCTCTCTCTCTCTCTAGTTTAATTCCTAGTAAATAACGAAAAAAAAACTTCGCATTATTCGGAACAATATTTGACAATTGAAATATTTTTTAACTACATTATGTATAAATCTATTTTTTTTTCACTTCTTTTTTACTTTACCGTATTTATTTTTATTGTTTTGGATTTTGTTAGAATTATTCCTTCGTCATACAGCGAATTGTTCGTTTTATGTTCCAAAGTTGTTTAGTTATTTGTTTTTGTTTTCTTCATTTAAATTTAGGTCCCCTAAGATAAAAATGGATTTGTAGCTGCTGCTTCAGGTTTCATCCAAGGCGTGTTGTTATTCTACGGAATAGAAACGAAATTGAAAACGGAAAAAAAACGAAATTTTTAATTTAAATATTGGTGGAACAAAATACTAGAATGAAAACAAAAATTGTCTGTACTAAAGAAAAGCATGCATGTTAGTAGAAGTGAAATAAAAACAGACCCTATAAAAGGGAGAGTTAATGTTTTATTTTATTAAATGTGTGCTGTTAGGTTTTACGCAGATTTGAAAATGTTTGAAATTTAAATATCAACGTTCGTAGAGATTGCCAAATTACTATTTAAAAAATTCAAACATTTCCTTTTAAGGCATGCATAACAAAAATATAGATCAGTTGTTACCCATTATTTAAGCGTCCAAGCGTCCATTGTCGGCTACAAAAATACATAATTCACGATCAAGTTTGTTCAAAAACAAAAAAGAAGAAGGGCGAAAAATTGATAAAAACAAAATAATTAAATTAAAAACCAACAAAATCACAGAATGAAGTAAAATTTTATTAGCAATAAAAAAAAAATAAATATAAACGAAAACAGGAGTTATACATTATTAAAATGTTATTAATTGAAACGATATGAATTCCAAATCACACTAGAAAATGCAAAAATGACAAAAACGACATCGGGGTATATGGGGAGGGAGAAGAAAAATATTTCGACTTAATGAATTTTTGATTAAAATGTAAAATTGTTTTAATTTTCTGAACAAAAAAAAAAACGAAATCAATGATGGATTTTTTTCTCGCACTCTACAAAAAGGTCTCAACTGTACTTTTTCTTCTTCTTCATAAGAATTTACTCACATCCAAATAGTTAATATTTTCGAAACCGAATAAATTACGATTATACTTTAAATTATAATTGTTGACGGCATTTAAATTGCTGCTAATCAAATTCGTATTAAAGACATCAGCAGTTTGATTGTTGTACGGATTATTATCATTGAAATAATTTCGATTCGAATTGTTACTAGTCATGTAGTTAAAGTTGGTGTTATTGTTGTTGTTGTTGACGGTCGAAATAGTTATTTGATTCGAATCATAGTCAATTAAATATTCATCCAACTGAATACAAAGCAGAAGACACATTTGATTTCGGTAGTTGTGCGTTTTATTTTTATTTAATTAAAAATAATAATAAAATTTATTAAGATATGTTGAGGAATAATCGGAAGGAATTTTTTGCATGTGGAGTGTTTTGTGTTTTGTTTTTGTAATTTTTATTATTTAGTTGTTGCTGTTTTTTATTTAAGTTAATTTTGAAAGACATTCACGAATAAAAATAAAGAAACGAAATAAAGTATCGTAGATTCAAATTGAAAAAAATAAATAAATAAATAAAATGTTTGAAACAGAGTAAGGAAATAGTTTAACAAAAGGGCGCTAGAATAGATGCAAACTCTGATCAAAGAATAATTAATCCGATTCATGCTAAAGACTAGAATCATTCGGCTGGACTTCGTTCACACCCATTTAATCAAATATGTGAGCAGAAAAACGCCAAAAATCAGTGCAAACTCTCCTTCAATTTAGATAATTGTGGGCAAGAAATCTCTAAGGTAAAGGTAAATAAGAAACTTTGTTTGAGAGATAAATTATTTTGCATTTTGAAGAACTATGGCATTAGATCTATAACACATTGGTCAAAAAGTCCCGAGGCTTACTAAGAAAAACATTTTTTTTACAAATCCTTATGGTTTTCAAGGAATACCAACCTTGATATGATACATGTCAAAATTTTATGACATTTCGGCCTATACTTTACAAGTTACAGTAGTTATAGTGACGCAACTTTTAATCAATGGCATTATTTAATACATCGGTTATAAAGTCTCGAAGCTCACTAAGAAAAACATTTTTTTTTGCAAATCCTTACGATTTTTAAGAAGTTCCAACCTAGACATGATACATGTAATTTTATGACATTTCGGCCATTGGTTAAATTTCTCTTCGACCGTGAAGATTTTCACGTCAGAAAACGAAATGGTGCGATGCTGACCATCCGTGTAACGAGTAAACAAAGCCTTTGACCTTTATATCCATTCTACCCATCTAAAAATCTCGCGATCAAAAGTTGAACTGGGGGCTTGACATGGAAGATAACCAAGGGAAGAACAGGTCATTAATTGTTGTACAAGCGTGTAACAGGACTTATGTCAGGACTAGGTATTAACATATTTCACTATGCCTTGGATCAACACTGACCTCAATTAACATTTTCATGAATCAAATAAAAATTTTCTGAATGGACATTTATGTTTTTTGTTAGCCCGTAATTTCATCTCTCAACACCCTATACAATAAACGCTAAAATATCTTCTTTCCTGCGATAAACATTACAGACTGCATTTAAACGAATTTCTAAAATAGAATTGTTGTTAAATATATAATTCCTGATTGCTTCAAGCCCTTCATTTCCTATGCCTAGAACATATTAACACCTATTCTTAATGAAATGTGATAATTCAAAGAATTCCCTTACTCTGTAATCATTGTATCGAGAAAATTAAACAATAAGAAAGAAAACATACCTGAGACGTTGCATTATTTGAATTAACAGGCGCCCATGGATCCTGATTTAACGTAACAGGGAAAGGTTGTTGTTTCAGCTGATTTATGGACGGCACCTGAATGAAAAGAAAAAAATTATAAAAAAAAGTCTCACACAAGCATTCAATTAAAAACTCGAACCGTTTGTGTTTGCTGTTGGAATAGATTTGGTTTTGGTGGAACAATTGCAACGGGAGCTACAGTTGAATCACTAAACGGATTATAAGCTGCTGGACCATTATTGCTCGGAACAACCGGTTTTATAAGATTATCCAAATTGACTAATGATGAATTTTCGCCTAAAAATGACTGTGGTGATTTGATTTGTTTTTTCATTGACAATGGGTCCATGTCATCCAGTAATGAGGCTGATGAAAAAAACAAACAAACAAGAAAATTTAATACAATTGATTGAATTGATCGATTTACTTACAATTATTGTTATTAGCGCCATTCGTTGAAATTAGTTGTCCAGATTTATTTCGATTTGTAATTATATCGAAATCATCTAGATCTGACATTGGAGATGTAATTGCACCGACAGGTGAAGGCCTCGACTGTTTGGAGTGAAATCAATTAAGTTAATAATTGTGATTATAGTTTGAAATAAATTTACATACTTCTAAATTATGAGCTGACGACGTCCAGGGATCTGCATTAACCGATGAATTAAGGTTTTTCGTTTGCCATGGATCCTCAATCACAGGTAAACCACCGCGCCAAGGATCATGTACAGGTTGAGCGGGCGGCAATCCCTTCGATAGCCACGGATCTACTGTCGATCCGGAATTCGATAGATTACCGTTTAGTGCACTTGTTGGTGTGGAATTATTTTGAAGCCATCCTTCATTCGAGGAACCCGACGTAACCGAAGGCGATTGAGTTCGTTGCGACATCCACGATTCAGCTGTTGCACCAATGGAAATCGGTGGCCGCGTTGGTGCTTGCCATGGATCAACAGGCGGTGAAGATGTTCCAGACCATGGATCAGCTCGCTAGAAGATGTCATTTGTGAAGAGCAGTCGACTAGGAAGAATCGTTTTACTTACTGGCTGAACCATGTGACCTGGTGTACCCCATGGATCCGAGATACCAGCTGCTCCTTCCGTTGGACTGGCCAAACTTGTTGCACCCATAGATATATCTAATAAATCCATTAAATGGCTCTGTTTTGATTTCTCTTCGCCTTTCTTATCGTTCTTTCGTCGAGGAGTGCTAGTATCGCTAAACGAAATTAAAAACTTAATTCTTAGTTGAATAATTTGAAATATTCGTAACTCACTTAAAATCTTGTTCGCTTTGACTGAGAGCTAGCTGCAATCTGACATCATCACTGCGCCGCTTAGCCTCCTCTTGTTCGGCCTCTTCGCGCGACATAGCCATCGCCAATTGAAGCTGTAGTTCTTCTTCGCCAGCCGTTTGCGGCCGTACGAACTCGATCTCGGCGGCATTTTTCGGCGGCTCATCTTGCCAACCGGGTGGCGTATCACGATTTGTCGGTCCCTCGATGTATCCATCACTACCAAAACCACTCGGATGCTGAGCGAAACGTTCTTTTGCTTTCAATGCTTTCGTTCGTTCGTTCTTAAGCCGTTCATCATCGCGCAGCAAGTTAACAAGCTGCTTGGCCTTTTCGCGTACATGCAACCCTTGATCTTTTCCCTCTTCGAAATAGACAAATTCGCGAAGCGTTTGTATTGCATAAATATTTTCTTTGCATTGTTGAGCGACTTTCTCTGTTCCCGTTTTGATTAAGTACTCAAGTAAAATCAGAGCTTTATAAACGTGGCGCCAATTTTTTCCGTGATCGTTTAAACGTTTCCATACCATTTGCATAATTTCGGAAAATGCAACTACGTTGTAGGTTAGATCGGCCACTTCGGCCATTATGGTTGCCGATGGGCCCCATGGATCGTTCGATGTTGCTTCACGTACCTTAACCTATTTAAAAAATAACATTGAAATTAAAGCCATATTGAATTCATGTGCAGAAATTTTACATGGAAGCTTATCTAATGTATAATTTTTTTTACAGAATGACCTGTGTTATAGGCAATTTCGGCCTTTATGTGCAATGCACAAACACAGTTATGGAGGGAAGGAATGGGATTAGGAAGGTAGAGGAAGAGGAGTGAGAACGACCGTAACGAGTGGAGAAGCTGGTATATTTTTCAGTTGTACTGGCTGCTACTGACAATATTTGCAGATTTTATGGGAGACTGAATGATAGAAAGCGAACAGAAACCATCTACTGAGTGTCTAGGCCTTCTTGAAGTGGAACTGTTTCACTTTTACACCGTTTGCCCATTTTATTTCGAATAATTTTTCATCGCCAGTAGCAACTGAAAAATTCGTGCTTAAAAAAATCCCCTGTCTGGAGTGGGAATCGAACCCACAACCAATTGACTGAGAAGCAAGCACGCTGCCCACTACGCCACGGATGCCTCAAAAGGGTTCCCCATATAAAAAAGCTGCACATTTAAGGAGATGAGTGCATTTTAGCGAGATAAGTTTATCAACGCCGGAGGCTCGCATTGCTGCACGGGCGGAACGGGCTCGATTCCAGATGTATACGTATTATTTTTTTAGATAGTGAAAAAAAAATCATCATATCAATTTCAACGAAGCACGGCAGCAGATGTGCCCGTGCGATTCAAGGCCAACAATAATTATTGGTAATTAAACACAGTATACATGTGACTACGTAGACGAAAAAATAAGACCGGCCGGTGTTGAAGTCCAGCTAGTTTAAATATAAGCAAAAATCGAATTTTATGATCTTGTAGGTTGTTTAAAAAATCGTTCGCAAAAAGTAGCTACTCCAAGTTCCACAAATGAATAGATAGACATTACATTCATTCACTTTTGAGAATTGCGGGCTCTTAATTTTATTTGACTATTGATTACTGGTTTCTGCAGGTTATACGGTCGATATTGTCTAAGCTCAATCGTACTTGGATATCTATGCTGTGTCGAGACAACAACTGTTAGAGCCTTGTAGAGATGAATAAGAGTAGTTTGAGTGTTACCGCCACATTAAGGAAACTAAAAAATCTCATAGAAGCAATTTTTTATGAGAGCAACGACCGACCACCTGTTAATAAGGTTCGATGTTTCTCTAATCAGGTCATTAATATGAATCTTCTTCCCAAAATAATTTATCACCTCAAAGAGAAATTGAGGTACATAGCGTTTGTCAAGTCTTCGGTATCCTTTTTCCTTCCTGGAGATTAAGTGAGAGCTTCCTTCGCACGAAGTTGCGTCAAATCCGTGTTGTTATATGATTTTACTACACGGAAAGTAACTTTTAAGCTTACCAAGAAACTACAAACTTTTGTGATCCAATGCCTCCGACGTATTTCTGCCGAAATCTCATCTCTTACGATTAACTTTGGAGTGCAACTGGATAAACTACGATAGTCATTGAGATTCAAAGGCGAAAGTGGCAGAGGTTTGGTCACACATTGAGGAAACCAGAGCAAAACATCTCCAAACAAGCTCTAGATTATATCCCTTAAGGTTGACGAAGTAGCACATGAAAATCAGTTGAGCAGAAGCCCGAGGAATAAAAAAATCCCGGTGACAACTAAAGGCCGATGGTGAAGAACAGAATGTTAACAGAAAATTTATTGCCCTTCTATTACACGGGCCGTATAACCTGCACCTGGTGCACAAAGAGACTACGAACATGTTTTGAATGGTTATGCCAAACGCAGCCTAAATTTCGTTTAACTATTTCCTTTCAATTTCTGCGAAGAAATTATAACAAAAAAAAAACTACATATACAAACCTGAGCATCAGAATAATTGTGCGCCAAATTTTTGATGTTTCTTCGTAGTCCAGCCACGTTAACTTGCATGTCGTCTTTTTGTTTCCTCACTTGGTGATTTGAAAAAGAAAATAAAAATGTTAGAAATTAAAAACAAAATAATAATAATAATTAAAAAATAATCCCCAAAATTAAAAATCAAACAATTTAATGTAGTATGCAATAAAAAATAAAATTTTGACTGTTAAACAAATGGGGAACATTGAAGAATATAATTGTGTAGATTTTGCGCATAACTAAAGGTCTGTGTAAAATGATCATGATCGCGGCAGGCAAATTATTATGATTGAAGCTACTCAATTGGCGATAAACATTTTGCTTTGGTATTTAGACTAATATTACGATCACATTACCACGTTTTTAATGTTTGCCAGAAAAGTATTGAAAATTTCATTCGATAGAAGCGATTCTAGTAGCGATCAGACAAGATCGATATTTATCTCTATCTTATTATTTTGCCTTTTTTAAAATTATTGAAATTCGATTTATTATCGAAATTGAATTTGAACTGAAGACTACAGATAAGATGACTGTTATATGCAAAAAGCACTGATCAAAACCGGTACCGCCATTATCGTATTAACAATTGCATTGATCTGTATAAACCTTAACTCGTTGCGATTCCATTAATTAAATAAATTTGATTTCTCAGTCAATTAATTATGCAAAAACCGTTGCAAAATTCAAATCACGATCATTTCATTTGTTGTAACGGATAAGTAAAGTGAAAACGATCTTCAGAGTATGATCAACATTACCGACATTAGCGCCACTCCGATTTTCTATTTAGCACCGATACTTTGATCAATATTTCGATGCTGGTCGACAAATACGAGTATCATTGCGATCGTAAATATACTCGTTATTTCGATCCACTCCGGTCGATACCGATATTATGATCACGATCGATATAATTAATACAATCTTCGCCGACACACGCCAGATCGATACAAATTGCCTCCGCTATCATGATCGCCTTAACCTGCACAGCCTTTAAGGCTCTTCTATAATTGTTTTCTTTTTCTTTATTATTTTTTTTTTGCTGAATTTATATCTGTACACTTTTAATGTTTAGTCTTACGCGTTTTTAAATTAGTTAGCGCTGTTTTGTAATTTAATTCATCGCTAAAACAGAACTGTATACGTTTTAACTTGCAATTTAGGAATAGAATTCAATAAATTTAAAATTACAACACAGTTAATTTAATTCACGGCGAAAGCTAAATTTAGCTTTCGCCATGAATTAAACTACAAGACCTCGGTAACTAATGAGAGAACGCGTAAAACTTACCAAAAATGCACATATAATTATTAAAAGCATAAAATTCAGCAATAAACGCTAAAGAGAAAAAAAAACACGTAAAGAAAAACTTTAAGACTCACGTAAATCGTAGAAACGAACGAAAATGAATGTGAATAACGTGTAGCTTTTTTTTAACTTTTTGCATTTTTCTAAAATGTGTACGATACAATAAAATCAATGATAATGAAAAACAGAGCAATGAATGAAAAAAAAATTAAACAAACATGAAAAATTACAAAATTTGACACGAAAAAAAAGTTTATGGTTATAAATAAAAAATTTTTAAAAATAGAATTACACAAAAATGAAAAAGATTTTTTTTTTTTGTGATTATCAATGGCATATAAAGCTGTGTGTTTAATGTACCAGAAAAAATAGTACACTCGTGTAAATTAGAAAGCTATAAAATTGATGACTACGTTTTGTTAGTTAAATGTTGATATTACCGATTACAACTTTGAATTTTTGTTTTGTTAATCATAAGTAAAAAAAAAAAACTACAATATAATGAATTAAAAACGAGTACAAAAAATTCATAAACTTAGAAAAAAAAAAAAAAATTATATATGTATTTTTTTTTTTTTTTTAATTTAATTTAGTTAATTTGTTTTGGTTTTATTTAATTTATTTGTGAGACTTACTTTCGAAATTGTTTGATAGATTTTTATTGTTGTGTGCTCCAAAAGCAAGCTACGAGTAGTACAATGAGAATGGAAAAAAATATTCAATATCAGTATCAGCGATTTTTGCTTGTTTTTAATGTTTTTTTTTATTTATTTTTTATTATTATAAAAACTTCGATAATCGATAAATAAATTTGTAAGTAATCGAAATCAAAATATCAATTAACATCTTTCTTTCCGATTATCGAATTATAGATATTTAAAGCAATGGATAAACATACATAGAAAAAAATTAATTCAAAAACAAAATGTTGCAATTTAAAAAATCAAAACTTTCAAAAACATAATAAGAAAATGATAGCAATAAACTCGACAAAAATACTGTTTTTAAATTTTTTCCGAAAACACGATAATTTACAAAAAAAAAAACATATTTACAATTCATGCAAAACAAAGAAAAAAATATATTTCCACTTGTTACATGTGTTCACATTCGATAAAGTTTACGCCATGAGCATATCGTGATCATGAGTAATAACTGACTTTCATGATTTTTTCATTTTTAGACGATCGTTTCAAAGAGTTGAATTTTGTTTTGGGGCATAGAGTGGTGATTGAAGCAATAAATGAAACTACTCTGAGCATAAAATAATTCGTTTTTCAAACAAGTTGAACTTGTGATGATGATCGATATGCAAATTTATAATTGACTTTTAAGAAGTTATTGTACACAGGGTGTTTTTTTGGAGGCGGAAAACTTTAAATTGAAATAAAACACAGAAAAATGTTCTTAACATCCAGGAAATTGGATTTATTTGAAAGATATGCCACTTATGGCATTAATGTTTGAACATGATTTCGGGCATGTGGCCGCCGCGGCTGGTGCGTACATGGCGTAATCTGGAAGTCCAATTTTCACATACAATTCGCAGTAATTTCGGCAATAACGCGTCGAATGTTGGCTTCCAAGTGCTCAATTCGACGTAGACATGGAACTTTACATATCCCCAGAGAAAAAAATCGACTGGCGTCAAATCGCAAGAACGAGGTGGCCAGTTAACAGGTCCAGTTCGTGAAATCAATGGATCATCAAATGTTCCAGTAAATTAATTGTATCGCGCGCTGTGTGGCATGTAGCGCCGTCTTGTTAAAACCACATGTCTGCAACATTAATGCCTTCCAATTGAGGCACGAAAAAGAATCATATCTCTGTACCGCTACCGTTGACTGGTAACGTCCTGACTATCGTCATTTTTGAAGACATATGGACCAATGATTCCACCGGTCCATAAAGCGCACCAAAAGGTGACCTTTTCTGGATGTAATGGTGTTTCGACAATGGCTTGTGGATTATCCTCGCTCCAAATGCGGCAATTCTGCTTATTTAGCCAAAAGTGTGCTTCATTACTGAACAAACTAATCAAATGAAATTATAAAAATAAATTAATAGCAATTTGCAATTGAACAATTTGCAAACGTTGCTCCGACGTGAGTCTATTCATGATGAATTGCCAAACCAAACTAACCTCAAAACAACCGGGAACTGTCAAATCGGCTGTCACAGAAAACGGTATTACCAATTTAAAGTTCTCCGCCTCTAAAAAAACACCCTTCATTTGAAAAAATATATTTTGAAGAAAAGAAAATTGCTGATAAAATCAAAGTATAAGTGAATGAACTATCAAGCAAGAATTGAGATTGCAGATCAAAATACACGATTACGCTTTTCTATTTCTGCTTAAAAAATTGGTTACAGATTATTAACAACGTTATAGAGGAGTTCGAGATTAAGTGGATTGTAAATTTTGATAGTGTTCATAACCAGAGAATTCGAGTTGATAAAACCATTCAGTTGTTAAAAAAATAAAAAATAAGAACAAAAGAAACTTTATAAATAAATAAATATTGAGGATTATAAGAATGTACTGATAAGATAAGTCTCTAGACTTAATTGCCTTATTCGAAACTAAATGGGTAGAAAAAATTTTCCATATACAATCACCTGCAATAAACTTATTGCAGGTGATTGTATATGGAAAATTTTCTACATACTTAAGAAAAAACAGCTAGGGTGTAGCGCAGTGGGTAAAGTGTTGTTCTACAATACGAAGATCGTGAGTTAAACTCCCGATCGACATACGAGGGGAGGTCAAAAATTTCGCGGAATGAGAGGGGGGAAATATTTTTATCAGGAGGTATTCTAACACTTAATAAGATATAATTACAAAGTTTCTGTCAAATCGAATCACTAATATGTTTGTTATCGCCTAATCATCAAGTCAATCGGAAAGAAAACGCTAACTAACAAAATTGAGTTTCGTGCTGTAATAAAGTTCCTTACCAAGCAAGAAAAAATGCTGCAAATCATTTTAGAAGAAATGTCATCTGTTTACGAGGACTCTTGCCCTGGAAAAACGATGATTTATCTGTGGCATAGTTTATTTCGGCAAGTCAGAGATCCAATTGAAGATGATAAACACTCGGACCGCCCGATTGAGGCCACTTCCTCAAAAATCGTCGAAAAAGTTGAGGAACTTGTTCTCGAAGATACTCGTTTAAAGAAGAAACGAATCGCAAACATGGTTGTGATACTGCAACCATTTTGAATATCCTCCACGATCATCTCAGCATGTCTATAGTCAGAGCAAGATGGGTACCGAGAATGCTCTCAGCGGTTCAGAAAAAGCAGCGCGTCGAGTGTTCACGCGAGTTTTTGGATCTCTGTCGCAAGAACAGGGATCGAATTTTAACCCGGATTGTTACTGGACACGAAACTTGGTTTCATCAATATAAGCCTGAATTAAAGTTCAATGTAGTGGCTCCATACAGGCGCTTCACTCATAAGAAGTTCAAAGTCTTACAAGCCGCGGGAAAAATCATGGCCACTATTTTTTGGGATTCAGATGATGATCGACTATAAAGAAAAATGACAAAATATAACAGAAAGATACTATGCAAACCTGCTACAAAAATTAAAGGATGCCATCAAAGAAAAAAGGGGAAAGTAGACTCAAGGTGTGCTGCTTTTGCACGACAACGCACCTGTTCACAGACGTTGCAATGGCTGCCCTACAGAAATGCGGCTACGGAATATTGAACTACCCCCAACCATAGTCCAGATCTGGCCCCTGCCGATTACTATTTGTTCTCAAAACTGAAGAAAGAACTTTGGGAAAGAAAATTTACCAACGATAAAGAGGTGGAGTCGTAAATTTCAGCCTATTATTTTGTAGGCCTTGATAAAACATTTTTTTTAGAAGGAATTAATAAACCTTGTGAGAGATGTGATAAATGTACATTGTGACTAGCAAGTACCGGGAATTTGTAATTAAAATTGATATTTCAAAAAAAAATTTTTTTTTGGTAAGCAGGGCAGGTAGGACTGCCCTTAATTATTATCCCGAAAATCCGAGCGGCCTGTTAATCAGTTTTTTTACAGGGCCTGGTTGAATGAGTACAACTCAGTAGTCCACGAATAGGTATATTGAAAAGGAAAAATAATAACTTGTTGTCATTGCGTGAAATTTTTGACCTCTCCTCGTATATAGTAATTCCGGCTCACTGCCTGCTGGTATACCTAGGTCGCTTCAATTTAGGAATGAAATATTCGTAGATAGAGGGTTGTGCGAAGGGCTTCACGCGGTTACACAAGGTCCACACATTTTTAGCAATTTATCGCGACAGACAAGTTGACAAACGGTTTGTCGGAGGTTTTATGTTCACCAAATATGATAATAGATTTTATCAACAGTCCACAGCAACTCAATTTGGAAAGCGTATAGTAAAGAGTGAAATTACGATTTTGATTAGTATTCAGGATCATATCACTATCAAATCATAATCACTACTGTTAAGAGGCAATGGAAAATTCGATTTTTTATTGCACATTCTGAAAGTACTATCCGTCCTGAACAAAAATCTTATTGGTCTATATTAAAATTCGCAGTACTGTTAGGCAGGCAGCCCAACTATGACCATTACTCGAGAATCCTATTCAGAGAATTACAAAGCGATCACTGTTTTTCTTAAATTAACATAGAAGAAGATATGCTTCTCCTCCACTGTTATGTTGTATAGAAGACCCTTAAGCGTCGAATATATGACACTACTTGTGCTCTCAATCCAAAGCGAAGAAATAATAATGGTTAGAGATGGTTTCCTTGCGGAACTCCCCACTGCATTTCAAAGAAGGAAAAGACGCCATCGATTCTTACAATTTTTTTCCTATTTGCTAAGCAAGATATAATCCATTCCAATGAATTGAAGTAGAAGCCAAGAGCGTTCAGTTCAGTAGTCAGCAGTCATATATAATCATCATGAATAGCACTACAGCCCAAATCGAGCCTTTCGAAGATTGAGGTGGCCCAGATATACCCACGCAAGCAGTGTGCCGGAATTATACGTATACCGGGGAAATCTCAGGGCTTTCGCTTGTAGACCAACACGCTACCCACAAGTAGTGTTGGGTAGGACAAGAATTTTTGTCCCATGTTTGTATGAGGGGCTCATTTGAAATTTGAGGTGGTACAATGTCCCACCTCAAATGTCCCATTCAAAAGCTCCATGTCCCATTCATACATACAATGTCCGTCCCATTCATACAATTTGCCTTTTTGAGGAGCAATGGTAGCAAATGAGCGAAAAATGACGTATATTGCGCTTTTATGTGTCCGCGTAGAGTATTTTAACCCTAATAACACCGTTTCTTATTGAGATGCGGTAGTAAAATGACGTATTATTAGGTGTGGCATTTGTGGGTTGTGTTTATAATATACATTCTTTTTTATTTTATTTATTCTTATTTAATTTTAAAAATTAAAATACAAAATCTCCTTAATTAATATCACAAAAAAATACATTCTTATTTATTTCAGTTATTCTTATTTACACTTATTCGGTTTCACTAGGGTTAAAACACTATACTAGCCATGTAAGTCAATCCAACAACAACAAGTTGTAGTCACAATAAAAATGACAGTTCCGTTCGCCAGCTTTTGTATGTAGCGGACACGGCGGGCTTCGTAAAAATCGCGTTTATACTTAAATGCAGTGTTAAAAATAGTTCAGTTTTCCAAAATACTTTATTAATAGTGCTCAGCATGTAATTACTACACGTTGATATCAGTGCAATAGATTTTTAATTGAAAAAAGTGCGATGAAAGTTAAATCTCGGTTTCTCCCATCGAAGAGAATCTGTCATTCATGTGCAGAGTTCTCCGGTTCGTAATATTTCCGTGCTGAGAGCTTTGCTTTCAGCCATACAAATGCATGGGACAAAACCCGGTGAAGTGAGTGTGATTTGAGTGTTACAAATGGATTGGTACAGCAGCCATACAAATGCATGTTTTTAATTCAGATGCGACAAAGCTCTGAAGTGGGACAAAAACTTTGAAGTGGGACAACAATATTTTTTGTAGTGATGGGACATTTTGACGTGCATGAATGGGACATTTGTACCACTTCTTGTATGAGTAACCCAACACTACCCACAAGGCTACATCCTAGTAGTCATATATCTTCTACCTACTTCAAGAGTGGCACTACAGCCCAAATCGTGCCTTGGCCTCCTGACCTTGAGGTTCCTTAAAATTTTTCATTATTTATTGTGGAAGGGTTGTTAGACCTTCGCACAACCCTCTATCAACGAATTTGACAGTTTTTTAGATTGAGGTGACCAAGCAGGCAGTGTTATGGAATTACGCGTCGACCGGAATTGTAACCCACGATCTTCGCATTGTAGATCAACACGCTACCCACTAAGCTACACCCTAGCTCAGTCATATATGCCTTTTGAAAATTTGTATATAGAGCATCTGCTTGGTATCCGTTTTCAATAGCCTTCAAACAGAACCTAGAAAAATTATCAAATTGGTAGTTTTTGAACGATCCCAAACAATGCCATGATGGAACGAAGAGATATGTTATTATACCACAAAGCATAGTATAGCATTCACAATTCATTCGAATAACTTTGGAATAGCATATCGCTTATTCAAAGCTAAAGATTAATTTTATTATTGTGGGAACGTTAAGTTAATTCACTGGGGTAGGAATAAAGAAAATCTCCTCTGGTGATTCGGCAAATGGGCATGAATGCGTGAACTAATGGCACACACAAGCATTATGCCCTCTGTGGTATGCTTGTTCGACTAGACAGGACAAAATCAACTCTTAGAAAGGTACTTGCGTTCGCAACCAACACGCACATCCTGTTCCATTCATCACGAATTCTGAAACCTTCACGATGTTGAAGTTCGCGAGCGGAATGCCAGAAAGCTTACACGATGGACTGAAGGTGCCGTTTAGGCGTAACCAACTATCTCCGGACGACAGTTGCAGTCCTTCGATGCCAACGAAATTTACACAGAATTTTCCGTCACGACAACACTTTTGGCGCAAGGCTTTTCAGGCCCCACGGTGGGTGCCATTTGTTATGTGTGTTAGCGTTGCAAAAATTGTTTCCGAAATGCAGAAATAATCCGAAAGGAAATGACTTTTAGGATTGGAATGGGCAAAGGATTAAGCCGAAGTTAAATGTTGGTGGAAATACTTTAACTGGGGCGATATGCTTGCTGGCTTCCGTTGCTCAAGTATTTCCATAAACCCTATGACTGTACAACAAATTACTACATTGGCTTACCCGAGAAGGTAGATTCTTCCACCACAATAACGGGAACGAATTGCTTTTTTCGGCGGTCTCGGTGGCTCAGTGCATAAGCTCGCCTCGGGTTCGATTCCCAGCCGATATTTTTTTTACGAATATTTGTTTTGCGATCCGTTTATTGTCAAATTGCGAATTGCGAAATTGTGTCATTTTATATTATGGGATACTAGAAAAAATAAAAATACTAGACTTTATTAAAAAAAAAAAAAGGAAATCTAGAATTTAGGGGTCAAGCGATTTGGCCCGTTCACGAACTTCACCTTACTTTTGTCAAAAATGACGTGTACAAAATTTGAGCTCTCTACCTCATCGCGTTCTCAAGCTAGAGAGAACGCGGACGGACATGCGCTTTTGAGATAACGAATAATAAAGCGTAACAGTGTAGAATCCGGAAATCTTTTCTTTCATTTCGAAATGCACTGTGAAAACACTCACCAAAACATTCATACTTTTTAAGAAAATCGACTTTATGTAAGGTTCTGAAAATTTGTCAGGAGGGGATAGAAGGAGTGAAGCTTATCAATTAATTTTTTTCGATCTTATTAATATCACTAAATAAATATTTAGCATACTATTTCAGCTCGATTAATTGTATACGTACGTACTGAGTAAATTGGTTTCAAGTATTTTAAAAAAAATCTGTTTTGTAAGAGAGGTGGTAGAAGGAGTGAAGAGAGTCAAATAATTTCTATACTGTGGATTGATGTCATCATGAAAATGATATATTCTAAATTTCAGATCTATAGCTTTAATACTTTTTGAGAAAGTCCGTTTATTATGAAATTCTAAAATAGAGCGATTTTGTATGGGAGGGGTAGAAGGGATGGAGCGGTTTAGCCTGGTCACGAAATGGACTTACTTTTTCGTCAAAAACGACGTTTACAAAATCAAAACTAATGCGATTGAGTCGAGCATCGAAGAAAAAATTATTCCCCTTCTGACTACCCACCTATTCCGATCGATGACGCATGGCCTGGCTGAGCAGAACTTCTGTTCTTACGAAGACAAAAACTGGGTCGATTCGTGGATCAACTCAATAGACGAGCAGTTTATTCGCCGCGGAATTCGTATGCTGCCAGAAAGATGGGAAAAAACTTGTGGCTAACGATAGAGAATATTTTGAAGAATTATTATGAAATTATTTTCCAGAAAGGCTCAAATTTTGAAGAAAGAGAGAAAAAACGACGGTTTTCCATTTATATTCCCAATATATTTTTTTACGACTTGCCAAATGAAGTAGGCCTTATCCTGCGTTTTTAAAGGATCGTCCAATATCAGCAGGAATCGAATACATATGTTACTCCCTGACGCGGTTGTTACCTGGAGTTGAAAAATAGATGATCGTGGATGCCGGGAACTCATCCCTGTTTACTAACGCTAAGACATATTCGTAAAGATCGCAAAGTTCTGTCAAGTGTATAGAAATGAATGTTGTCCCTTTTTCCGACTACACTATAGCTCTTGAATACATTGAGATATCAAGTTAAAAATTGTGTGTCATTTTTAGCAGAAAAGTAAGTTTAAGTATTATACCGCTTCAAAAGCGTTCAATTCCTTCCATTCCTTCTACCGCCTCCCATTCAAATACTGCAGTTCGAAAAAGTAAATTTACAATTTCCATGAAACTGATTAAATCTAACTAACATAAAATGCAGCACGAAGTTTCATATCAAGTGCAATTGTATGTTCTTAAATTAGAAACAACGAGGAGCTTTATTTACACGAGCCACAATATCCCTCTCGTCTCTGCCGTCCATGCTAACAATGATTCCGAGGTAACAAAAGCTTGCTTGATAAAGATTTCAGCAGAGACCGAAACGTCACAAATAATAAAGCGTAACAGTGCGAAATCCGGAAATCTTTCCTTTCAATTCAAAATTCAATGTGAAAACATTCAACAAACCATTTAATATTAAAAAATACCTCCATACCTAATTAATTGCAATAAACCGTATTAATTCGTTCTAGTTCTTCTGAGCACTAACTTGTTAGATTCGAATTAGTAAACAAAGAAAAATTGCCGCAAAAAAGTTTACCAACTGCTACGTCAAGCCTACGTAAGTTACATCGATTAGGAATAACTTCATACAAATTCATAAATTTCAACTTTTAACTGACAGCCACCGCTACGTAGGCTGGAAAGCGTTGCAAATTTGGGGTCAGTCCTACCTCTTTGGATTTCGAATTCAAAGAGCGGACTCAAGTTCGCAGCCTTGTCCGTCTTTCGTTTGCACAGGGAAGCTCTCGGGCAGCTCTCCGTTATGTAAGGTGCGACATCTTGAATTTTCGTGGGATTATTTAATCAAAGGTATGATCTTATCTGAAATACCTTTCCTACCTAAGGCATTACAGGTAGTATTTAAAGCAGAGTAACAAGAAGACAGGCTCAAAAGAACTTCTCCAAATAAACACACCAATATGCGTACAATCTACACGCGTCCATGTGTTAAATATGTCCCAGTCATCAGCTGTTTCCATTTTTCGGAAGGTATAGGGTTATCCAATAAGATGTGTTATTTTGAATAGCCCGCTATTTCGGTAGATGTCACTTTTGATGTCATTTTTTGACATTTGACAAGTAGAAACTACGCCATTAATAAAAATGGAACGATACACGCTTCAACAACGCATTGAAATTATTAAAATTCGCAATTATTAAAATTCACAATTATTAAAATTCACAAAATCATCTTGACTGATGAGGCCCATTTCCACCTCGGTAGCTACGTCAACAAGCAAAACTGTCGCATCTGGGGCTCGGAAGACCCAAGAGTTATTGTTGAAAAGCCTCTCCATCCTCAACGTGTGACTGTTTGTTGCGGTTTATGGTCCGGCGGGGTCATCGGACCTTACTTTTTCGAAAATGAGGCTGGAGCAACAGTTACGGTGAATGGGCGCTATCGAGAGATGATTAATGATTTTTTATGGCCGGAATTGGATGATATTCTGGACAACGTTTACTTTCAACAAGACGGCGCTACGTGCCACACAAGCACTGCCATTTTTCTTTGAATATCAAAATAACACCTCTTATTGGATAACTCTATATAACCTTGTGCGAACCGATCAAACTCATTCATTTGAGCTGAACTTGGCACTACGAGTATCATTTCAAATCAACTTTAGACTAATTTGTATTTTGAAAATAATAAAATCACATAAATTTACAGTTTGTGTACTCAACAGGCAATTTTTAACTGGAAACATTTTCACTAGATTTTCAAGGATCACTATCACTTCAGGAACTGCATTAAATCAAAAACTACGAACTGCACGGAATTCAAGCACATACTGAATAGCAGAATATAAAATGCAATTAAAACGTAGTAAAAAAAAAACAGAAATTACACCCTCTTATCAAAAATTGTAAAATTGAGGTTGAAGCAATTAAACCAGCGTATACCTTTTGGAACGAATTCGTTTCCGTGAGCCTTTCTATTATTTATAGTTATCAAGTTTGCACTGATTTTTAAACAGTTTCAAGATTTTTATTTTATTTTTCTTCAATTGAATCGTACAATGGAGATTTCGCGAAAAAATTAAATCAGAAGTGTAGGAGTCGAGGGTTCTAAACAAATAGATGAACAGTTTCAAGTGCTAAGGGCATCGTATAGCTGGAAGCATAATTGAATTTATTCATGGAAGCCAATGCAATGTCGCTCGGTTTATGTGTAATAGCTCGGAGAATACACGTAACATATCAGACACACATGCCCCTCGAGTTTAAAATGTATTTAATTTTGTTTAGAATTTCATGTTTTCTTTGACACAAGTCTCCCGCGGGAGACTATATGTTATGGTCAAAATCAACAACCGGCTAGAGATAAAATCGGGCAAACTAGAATATACTGCTAGCGTTGGATTATGCAAGAAGAAAGCCGAGCTTCAAGATTTGCCTAGCGGATGAAGGTCGTAATCTAGCAGCATGAATGGGATATTCAAATTTTTCTTTACGGTATCGGATCGGGGCGTCTTAAGACCATGAGAGATTTACAATTTCAAAGTCAAATTAAGCGGAGTAATAGTTTATTGCCGTCCGGCGGTTATGCCGGTATCTGCGAAGGCAACTGAAACTGGTTCGGTGAAAAGTTTAATCACATTTGAGAGCAAAAATTTTGGGGTCAACTTGATATGCGCGGTGTTATCGGACAAAAAATAATAAATTTTTATCACGAGGAGTTCAATATCGGGGACAATTTTATTTATGGAAAAAAAATGATAGTGGTGCGAAAGTCTTGGATGTTTTGAGGTCGTTTTTATTTAGATAGCGATAAGGAGCTATTTTAAGATCGGGATCTCAGCTGATATTTTCCAGCGACAATGCTACCTTCATAAATCAAACCTTATCCTTATCATTTTAAGGATTTGATTTATTGGTTTGCGGGGATGGATTTACCCTGCGCTTAACTAACAGTTTAGTTTTCTTTATCTTTTCGAGTGCTGCCAGGTGTAAGAGCGGTTTTAAATTGTACGGTTGGGTTGGGATGATAAGGCTGTGGTATGCGCGTCTATTGCGCAATAGTTGACCAACCGATCTTTTTTTTTTTTTCAAAACTTATATTATTTGTAGTGCTTCCTTCTACTTCTACAATGGCGCTACAGCCCAAATCGGACCTGGGCCTCCTGACATGCAGGTTCCTTAACATTTTCATTACTTATTGTGGAAAGGTTTTTAGCCCTTCGCACAACCCTCTTTCTACGAATTTTTCATTTTCGTAGAATGAGGTGACCAAGGTATATCCAAGCAGGCAATGTGTTGGAATTATATATTGCGCCGACCGGGATTTGAACTCACGACCTTCGCATTACAAGACCTACACGCTACCCACTAGGCTACACCCTAGCTTGTAGTGCTTCTAGTCAACTTTAAATCGGCGTGGCTCCAAGTACTGCGGTTCTATGCACCCAATTATAAAATTGCATTCTGTTAAGTAATTTCGAAGATGTAATCATTTGAAAAAATCTTTGGACAATTGGTTTTTAGCCTCTCCTTTTCGTACTACACTGAATAAAAAAATTAATTTATTTTCACTTTTCTCCACATTAATCAGTATATCTGGATGTCGAGTTTCAGCTTTCTATCTCATTGGTAGTGGAGATATTAGTAAGCGCAGTTTTCGACCTTGACACTCTCCCCGCCTCCTGTTTTGTGGAGTGAAAACGGGAAAGGCAATGCAATTTTCTTAGCCAATCCCGAGAATACTAAGGTGGATTAATATTATAACATCGACGTGCACCAGATATTCGTAGACTTTAAGGAAGCATACGATAGGACTGTACTGTCCTAGAGATACTCAATACTCACTAACACTTCTGTCCTAATAGAGTTTGGAAAATGCTCTAATACCAACAGTTAAGACTGCGTTTAGAAGCACAAGAAGGCAACATAAGAAATACGAAAATCGGCCAAACTTGGGTTTGACCGATTTCAAATGTACGGACACTAGCGAAAACGTGCGTAAACTACAAGTTTTTGAATAGAATTCTCATTAAAACCGAAAATATGACTTTCATAAATAACAATTCAATTTGATTGTGTTTACTTCATACAAGAAAAAGAATTGAGAAAATTCAAATTTCGGTCGAAATTTCCCGCGTGATCGCTGTACATGAATTGTCCAAATTCTATTAGGACAGAAGTGTTAGTGTGTATCGAGTATCTCTATACTGTCCAACATAATGCTGGAATTAGAAATAACAGCAAAACTCGTCCGACTGACAAGGTTTACAATGATGAACTCAACAAGTAGGGATCCAGAACGACTTGAGAACAAACTTCGAAACACTCTCTGGGCTGAAGCAAGGAGATGGCCTTGCACCTACACTTTTTAATCTGGCTTTGGAATATGTCGTAAGAAAACTCCCAGTTGACACCAGAGGGACGCTACTGTTTAAATCATCGCAGATAGTATTAGGAGTACAAATAAGTTTCCGCCGTTTGACAAAAGATGGCCCCAGCACAAAGTTATGTTGAAATTGTCAGATGTAAAACGTAATATTGTAAGTTTGGACATCTGGTAACAACATAACCTTGAAGTATTAGTGACTTCGTATCAAAATCACATAATTTTGTTCGTGCGGAATCATCAAGATTTGTGCCGAATAAGCGTCGTTTGCGGGAACTTTTGATTGTGGCGCATCGATTGCTTGTAGAAGCATATGGTTAGAATGCTTTAGTGAAAGAAGTTGTCCTGAGTGGTTTTAAAATTTTAAAAATAGTGAGTTTGATGTGGAGACAGAGGCAGAGAACGTAGTGGAAGGCCGAAAGTGTACGGAATTGGAAGCATTATTGGAGGAAGATTCGTGTCAAACGCAAGAAGAACTTGCACTTACATTAGAAGTGACTCAACAATAAATTTCACATCGTTTAAAATAGTTGCAAATGAGTCAAAAATAAGGTAATTTGATTCCATATGAACTGAAGCCGAGAGACGTTGAACGCCGAGTTTTTTGCATCGTATAGTCACTGGTGATAAAAAATGAATCCACTACGATAAACCAAAGGAGAGAAAATTATGGGGACCACCTGGCCATGCTTCAACATCGCCTGTCAAATCGAGTATTCATGGAAAAAAACTCATGCCGTGTATTTGGTGGTATCAGCTTGGTGTCGTGTATTATGAGTTGCTCAAACCAACCGAAACAATTACTGGAGCTCCCTACCAATTAATGAGATTGAGTCGAGCACTCAAGGAAAAACTCGCCCATTACTACTCCAGACACAACAAAATTATTCTCCTTCATGATAATGCTCGTCCGCGGCGCTGGTCAAAACCTATTTGGAAAGACCTACCCCACCCACCGTATTCACCAGACATTGCCCGTTCCGATTATCACTTTTTGCAGTCGATGGCACATGGCCTGTCTAATCAGTGCTTTACATTATATGAATATACTCGATTAGCCATAAAAGATGAAGAGTTCTTCCAACGTGGTATCCGAACGCTGCCAGAAAGATTGAAAAAAATAGTGGCTAGTGATTGAAAATACTTTGAATAAAAGGTAATGTACCGTTCTTTTACAATACATTCCTAATTTTTGATTAAAAACGGCGGAAACTTATTTGTACTCCTAATACAAAGATGCAATATGTCGCGTATTACATAGAGGAGAGCTGTCCGAGAGCTTTCCTTCGCGAAAGGGTGTCAAACATCGCTGCATATTATCACCAGCCCTGTTTGTGGTGGTAATAAATTACATCTTGAAAACTACACTGAAAGGCGGAGACTGCTTAACATCTTAAGTCACCTTGATTATGCTGATCACTTGTGTTCGCTTGCACATAAGCGTTCGAACTTTGGAGTCAAATATCCGCACGTTTCATTCTAAATGCAAAGGCAGGCCTGAAAATAAATATGTAAAGCCAAGTGCATGCACATGGGTTCGAGCACAAGCACACCGATTGTTCTTAATGGACAAGATGTGGAAGAGGTGTAGGATATGAGACTCGTATAATTAAAGCGCGTCAGACCTTTGGTATCCTTTCCTCTTTCAGTATGTGACCGTTAGGCCAAGAAACTCTAAACTTTCATGAACCTATGCCTCCGACGTATTTTAGAGATATTCTGGCCAGATGTCATCATGTTACCGACGACGAACTTTGGAATACAATTGGACAGAATAAAATAGGCATTGAGATTAAAAGGCGGGAGAGGTAGTGGATCAGTCATACTTTGTGGAAAACAGAGCAACATATCACCAGACAAGCTAGTTTATAAGCCTCAATGAAGAGTTCGCATTGGTTGACCAGGCATCTGGAAGGAAAGAAATCCTGACGATAACTAAAGGCCAATGCTCAGGATTTCACCATGTAGAAGAGAACTGTTTTGTCCAAGAAATATAGGGGGTCTTAACTGGAAACTGATTGGATTATACTAATATTGCTTAAAAGTGCTTACATATCAATTTAATATCGGAAATTGCACTGGAATGCGGAACGTATAGACTAATTTCGAAAAGATTTTCCAGAAAACTAAGCCATTCAGTAGGGCGAGGGACTAACAACTCTAACAACAGTAATGATAATGTCAAAGTCACTGCCCGATTTGGGCTATAGTGCCATTGCAGAAGTAGAAGCCATTCAGAAGAATATAAGATGTGATGTGAAAAGTTTTCCGCTTATTATTTACAGTTTTATCCTAAAATGTCATCGATTACAAATTATTCTTTTCAGCTTGCGAGCCTGAAACCGAGCTTACTGGTACTCCAATCGCTAGTATTCGCCAATTAGTTCTTTTAGTGAAATAGTTCTATGCAAATTGTTTAGCCTATTCTTTGTGCAAGCATACTGAAAATTAATTTCCAATCACTGTGCCGCCTTTTATGACTAATCAGACGATTATCTAGACAAGATAATGACTCAGACAAAATCAATTGTATTTGTCCACATTTCAGTTCCAGAAAAACAACATGAAATCATTCCTCAAATCCCTAAAGACTATGTTTCAAGTTTCGATGAATATACGTAAAGCCATTAAAGTCAATGAAAGTAAATACGAGTATGTACATACCCATGAATACTTATGAAAAAAACGTCGAATCTAATTTATCTACATGTAAACGATCTTGACGTTGCGATTATTACTACTATTTAAAAATTTTATCGAATTCGTTGTGTGTAATTCTATACTACGATATAAAAAAAAAACAAGTAAAAGCATAATCATGCCAACGTACAAGATCTTCGGAATTAGCCCCAAGTATAGAATCAAGATCGCTGCGATTCTCTGGATAAATGTAGACCCAGCGAGAAAAAAAATCATGCAGGATGGAAGCATACCACACATTGAAGGTAGAGAAGTTTTATATTTTTTTTTATTTTCATTTTGGATTGATGGTGTGTGCTGATCTCCTTCTGAAGTTTTCTCAGGGAGTGATTAATCTTTTGACACATATTTGGTTTAAGTACTCCATCTCCATTTTCCGTTGGGAAAAAATGTATCGTCAAAATATTATAGTCTTCTAATCGAGGCCACGATCAAGTTCTTCGCAATGATCATTTTCTCACATATGAAATGTAGTTCGTAAATTTTAGACAAATTTAAAGTCAAGTGCTATTTCTTATTCCGGTCTAAGCAAAAAAAAATGATTTTTTTTTGAAACCGTCCTTTTGCTTAGTAAGACAATTTAATGAGAATATAATTTTGTTTTTTTTTTATATCTCCCAAGAATTTGCTTAACGAAAAATTCACAATCTGAAACGACTTTCATATGAAAATGTAGGGTGATTTTTTCGGGGCAGAGAACTTTAATTTTAAATAAAACACAGAAATGGTTTTAATATCCATGAAATTGGCTTTATTTGAAAGATAATTTTATAGCATTAAAGTTTGAATATGACTTCAGGCATGTCGTCGCCACGACTGGCGTATTAACGTAATCTGGAAGTCTACAATATCATTTGAAAATTTTTTTCAGTGACGAAGCACACTTTTGACTAAATGGCTATGCCAATAAGCAGAATTCCCACATTTGGAACAATGATAATCCACAAGCCATTGTCGATACACCATTACATCCAGAAAAAGTCCCCGTTTGGTACGCTATATGAGCCGGTGGAATCATTGGTCCATGTCTTCAAAAATGATGATGGTCAGAACGTTACAGTCAATGGTGAGCGGTACAGAGATATGGGGCTTCCGTGGCGTAGTGGGCAGCGTGCTTGATTTACAGCCAATAGGTTGTGGGTTTGATTCCCACTCCAGAAGGGATTATTTGAGCACGAATTTTCAGTTGCTACTGGCGATGAAAAATTATTCAAAATAAAATGGGCAAACGGTGTAAAAGTGTAATAGTTCCACTTCAAGAAAGTCTATATACTCAGTAGATGGTTTCTGTTCGCTTTCTATCATTCAGCCCCTCCAGCTATGATTACTAACTTTTTCGTGCCTCAATTGGAAGGCATTAATATCGCAAACATGTGGTTTCAACAGGACGGTGCCGCATGCCACACAGCGCGCAATACAATTAATTTAGTGAAAGAAACATTTGATGATCGATTAATTTCACGAAATGGAAATTTTTTTGTCTGGGGATATGTAAAGTCCCAGGTCTACGCCGATAAACCAAAAACTATTGAGCACTTGGAAGCCAACATTCGATGTCTTATTGCTGAAATACAGCCTAATTTACTGCACATTAATGCTATAAAATTATCTTTCAAATAAAGCCAATTTCATGGATATTAAAACCATTTCTGTGTTTTATTTCAATTTAAAGTTCTCCGCCTCTAAAACAAAACCCCTACATGTCTCAATACGAAACAACTATGTATTTAGTCATACAGCAATTTTTACATTTTATTTATATAATTTAATTTAAAATCAATTTCTGAAACGTGAATTCTAATCACAAACGTATTCGACAACGTTATTAGTTACGCAGAATTTATTTTTCATTTCAAACTTAATCTCCACCATCTAGGAGTGTGAAGAAAATCGGGAGGGAAACACCTTCAAGACTTCATTTTAAAAATAACTTCCTGACGAAATACCTACATAAATATAAATAAGAAGAGAATTACAAAAAGAAAAGTCCACTTTAAGTAAACACTTTTATTATCATCGTCATCGAGCATTACGTACGTACGTTTTCTGATATTTTTTTTTTAAGGTATACCTATTGTAAGAAGACTTCGAAACTAATAGGACTAGATAGCTGAAAGTATATACACTTAGATATTTTCTACTTGTTCTAAGATAATAAAGGCGCAATGATAATGCAACATTTGTTGATGTATGGAAAATCGTCATAAATGAAAATCGTTTTAAAATATTTTTATCTTTATTTTGCCAAGTTCGATATCATTGAATAATTTTTTGGACTGTTCATGGTCAAGCATTTTGGTGCCTACAAAGCAATTGTTTAGTGGTATTGAAAAAATTGTGATAAGTGATGAATCAGTAAATTATAAAAATTCTCGAACAAAAAAAAACCGTCTAGAGATAATTTGAAATTTTTTGATTAGGTAACATTCCCAGGAAACTTAAGGTAACTTAAACATCAATATTACATCAAAGGATTTTTCGTAAGCTTTGATATCACTTTTTTGACAAAACAGTATCATAAAATTCTCGAAAAATACGTTTCATTACTAGTTATGACTGTGCAAGACTCTGTTCTACAATGGACCATACAATGTGTACAAGAATAATTTTTGAAATTTCCGGTGCTAATATTTCGGCAGGTCGCCAAATTTTATGTCTGAAAAAGCTGATAATAATTATTATGTAATTTTTAATATTTCGGGAAGTTTCAGTGACCGACCAGTTTTCAAAAAAAATAACTTAACATCGGAAACAACTCCTAACCGGAATTAGAAGATAAGAACATGAGCAATTACGTCAATTTGTATTATGACACTCAGTTTTTGAAATAAACAAATATGAAAATTTAGATAACACTTAACTTCACTTCAGTTATATTGACAATGGTTTTGGTTTCGAATCGCAGTAAAGATTACATTCAGAACAGCTACGTAAATAAAAATAAACTGCCAACAAGTCGAGCGCAACTTTATTATTCTTGGGACAAGTTCAGGATGCGTGGAAATTCAATATGCAGGTTAGAGTGGTTAAGGAAGACTAAGTGAAGAGGGGTTCTGGGGCAGGAATGTTGTCAATTTAATACTTAATTACGAATACAACCAATAACTCCAGTACATATAATCAATATTTCATTCGTTTATTTATGTAAGTTTGGGTTTTTATGAGGGGTGGGGGAGAGTAATAGTAAGGGTGGGTGGATGTTAACAATTTTCAATTGATTGCTTGAATCACGTCAAATACATATTTTCTGTATAGAATGTCAGTTTCATAGAAGAAGTTGCATAGAATTTTCATAAAATTCGGTGTATTATATTTTACATTCACAAAATCAAACATTTGAGTAGAGGAGGAAAGAGAATCGTAAAATTTATGATGCAGTTTTATTTCGTTTCGTTTTTAAGGTGATTGTACAAAATTTCAAGTTCGTAGCCTTGTTGGTTATTAGTTGATTTATATAAATTGGTCGAAATCATACTTTTGTATGGGAGGGGGTAGAATGGCAGGCGCAATCTCAAAAACTTTTGACGCAATTTCGTTTTAACTATTTTTAAAAGTTTTCATGCAAATCTCAAATTGTTAGCTTTTAATAGTTAGGTGATAATTGATTTCTTAAGAATGGTAAAAAAAAACAAAACTTTGTATGGGAGGGGGTAGTTTTGAAGGTATTCGAGCAGTTAATATTCCATACTTTTAGGGATTTTTTTTTTAAATGCAATTTTCAAGTTTCCACCATTTTCACGTTTCCACCTTAAAATTTCATTCAAAAATTTTCAGTTTTTGTGTTTTTATCATTGCACATGAAACACCTTGTGCACGTTAGAAGCTCCCCCCCCCTCTCTTCGGTGTATAACAATTGTGAAACAAATTATTATTTTTTCTCTATGTATATCAAATAGATGTATCCAAATGGAAAATTTAAACTTTGTATCTTTTACCAGAGCCCTAAAACAATCACTCAAAATTTTCGACATTTTTGCTTACCACCTCCCTACCCTTACACCCCGAACTTAAAATTTTTACTAAAATTAAAGACTATTTAGTTCTACAGCTGTACTGTAGTTTTGAGATATTATGGTTTGAAATTTTGGATAGTACACCATTTTTGAAATGCTCCTCATTTCCTCCCACTACTATGTCTTCGTCTAAAAATCGCTGCCAAAATCTGTTCAGACCAATATTTTCAAATCCAAATATCGAACTACTAGTACAATAAAAAAAATATATTTTCACAAAGTTTTCGGTTTTTTCTTGAAAATTTATCGAAAAACTTTTCCAATTACAAAAGAAATTTTAAAATCTTGTATTTCCAGCCATTATTCCGACTGCAGCGCTTGCAATTCCTTGAAGTTGATATGGTATGATAGTACCCAGCAAACATTTTAACGAGCCCTCATAAATTTATGATCGAAAATCCATCGTTTTGCATGCCCGAACTGCAATATGCTTGAAAAACAAATAATCTAAACGTTCAAAAACCGAACAGGAGGGTAAAATAAAATCATGTAAACCAAACTCTGCAGAGTTCACATACATCACACGTGCAATATGCGAGTCCAAAAATGATGTCGACATAGGTATGCCTATTTGCATATCGCAACATTTCGTTTGTGCGTGAAATGTTCAAAGCATAAACAACAGAAACACAGAAGCGATTGCGACCTTCGATTATATACTTACTTATATACTCGTTTCTTGTAAGCGTTTTACAATTCATTAATGAATAGTTAAAAGTAATTCATTAATGAATGTCCATTTAGTCCGCTTGATGACTCGTAAATGTATCATTAACGACGCTCGTTAATGATCAAAACACTCGTTAATATAATTCGTTAACGAGTCTTTAATGAATTATTTTGTCTCCTGAGTAGTCCCAACTGGGTGATTCTGGAACAATTCGATAATTCTTTTGATTGGTGTAAATGCTTCACAAAAAATGTTACCACTCATCTGCAGTCAGTGCGACCATAATGGCTAATAGCAATTAAATGCTTTATCCCCATTGTTACAAGCCCGTTGAACCTCAGCCTAAATCGTGGTGTTACGATTAAAGGTGTGTAGTTCATAAACGAACTAGTTCAATCGAAATATTCACATCGCTAAACAAAACGAACTATTCACCAAATTTCTCATGGTAGTATTCATGAAGGGAAGCTTCACATCCAACAATTCCACAAAAACAGTACTCATTTCAAAAATGGATTTGTTCGCCTATTTGCATTGTTCGTAAATAGGGATATACCTAGTTATGAGGGTAAGAAAATGCTTTTCTTGAATTTCAATATTTTCTCACAGATTTCAATTTTAGTAGGGAGAGAAAGAAAAATCTTAAACGCGTTTTTTTCGTACTAATTTTTTTTTTGTGAATGTTTTCACATTGCTTTTCCAATTGAGACGAAAGATTTTCGGATTTTACACTGTTACGCTTTATTATTCGTGACGTTTCAGTCTCAGCTGAGACCTTTAATTTTTGTTATAAATTGCTTGACGGTGCTGATGATATTTCAAGGACCACTAGACCGAGTTTAATGAAATGTGGTATATATTTTCTTTATATACATATATTGCGAGTGCTAAGGAAGTATGTGTAAACCTTGACTCGGTAGCAAGGGAAGTTGGACTACGAATAAACGAAAACAAAATCAAAATTTTGACACAAACTAAGAAAAAGACGCCAATTAGACAAAATATTACATAGGAGACTACAACCTAGAAAACGTAGACAACTTTGTATACCTAGGGGTAAACTATCAAAGGATGGAAGCGAGCCCATCGAAATTAAAAGTATAATGTTAGCAAATAAGACGAATTATTTGGTACTTCCAATAATTAAAAACAAGAGCGTACACAGGAAGACTAAATTAAAAACATATAAAACAATAATAAGTCTTGTGTTATGCTATGGCAGCGAAACATGGACGTTAATTTAGGCATCCGAAAAATTACTTAACGCCTTTGAAAAAAGGTCCTCGGAAGAATCCTCAGATCTGTGACGGAATACTGGAGAGAGATAGAGCGCAATGCGTGCGTTTAGTTCGAGGATGGGATACATCTTGTTTGAACTGAATTATTTGGGGATAATCAGAACGAGCCATTAGTTGTTTCTCTCCTACTCTTCTGGGTGCTTTCCACTTATGTGGAATTGTGAATGTTCAGCCAATAGGAAGCAAAATGAACCACGCCAACTACCGCCCGATAGCCATTACTTCAGTGCTCTCGAAAGTAATGGAAACTGCTGTCAATCGCAAAATCGTTGAATGTCTCGAGGATAACCAGCTAGTCCATGATTGTCAGTATGGGTTCCGTTCTGGAACCCGTTCGACGGGTGATCTTTTGGTCTACTTGACAGAACGTTGGAACTCATGCATACATAAACACGGCGAAGGTCAAGTTCTTGCACTTGAAAACGCAAAAGCTTTTGACAGAGTTTGGCATGATTGTCTCATAGTTAAGCTTAGGGCCATAGGTCTTAGTGCTACCCTTGTTCAATAGATTGAGCGTTTTCTTTCTGAACGCATTATACGAGTAGTACTAGATGGCGTTACTGGTTCTTCTTCAATGGCGCTATAGCCCAAATCGGGCCTTGGCCTCCTGACCTTCAGGTTTCTTAACATTTTCACTATTTATTGCGGAAGAGTTGTTAGATCTTCGCCAACCATCTATCTACGAATTTTTCATTTTCGTAGATTGAGGTAACCTAGGTATATTCATGTAAGCAGTGTGCTTGAATTATGCGTCGACCGCGATTTGAACTTATGACCTTCGCATTGTCGACCAACACGCTACCCACTAGGCTACACCCTAGCGTTACTTCTTCCCCTCTCCAAATAGATTCCGGCGCCCTCAAAGCTCTGTTTTATCTCCAACTTTTTTCTTAGTTTTCATCAACGACCTTCTGTCGTCCACTCTCAATCCAATCACACCTATGAATTTAACTCTACTGCGGAATCACACAAGCATTCTATTACTTTCAATCGCATGGAGTTATTTCGTTCGCTAAACTCGGATCTCAACTTAATCCTGGAATGGGGAAGGAAAAATAGAGTAGAGTGCAACTCCTCCAAAACACAGGTCCCTCATCTATCACTCAAACGTGATTTTTAAGTGTTATCTTAAAATATGACCTTTGGTGGCGCACAACTTTGCACCTCGGATAACTTCACACTTCTTGGCGTTAAAATTAATGACCACCTGAATTGGGCCCAGCACATCTTTGATGTTGCCCTCGCCGCCGGTGTTCTCCGAAAGTAAAAAATGTATTTCACGTCGAACGACCTCGCAATCATCTATAAGGCATACATTAGACCACGTTTAGAATACAATATTCGCATGTTTGGGCTGGGACACCCAAATCACACCTCGCGTTGCTCGACCGTATTCAAAAACATGCGTCCCGACTGATTGGAGACGAGACCATCACGTTTTCTATCGACTCTATCGAGCGAGTACTCAGCATTTTCTATCGCTACTTCCATGGTAAATGCAGTGCGAAACTAAGCGCACTAATTCCTCCAGTCTATAATTTTCCCCGAGATACTCGTCAAGCTGAACGCGCACACGAGTACATCGTTAAACTCTTGCCTTCTCGTACAGTGAAATTTAGGCAGTCCTTCATTGCCCGAACATCAAGACTTTGGAACACATTACCAGCCAAAGTGTTTCCTAAACATTACAATGTCCAGTGCTTCAACAGCAATGTACACCGTAACTTTCGTCTTTCTCCACCCAAATTAAATTGACTCAACTTTAGTTTTATTTTTTCTCCAATTCCTTTTTTTATAGCTACTATTATAAAAAAAAACTGAATTTTGCAGTTTTTTGCAGATAAATTCGAGAACGGCTGCTCGGATGGAATCAGGTGAAATTTTTTTTTCAACGAGGTCATTACTGATTCTAGTCGCAACGCAAATATTTTAACAGCACAATTTGCTGTAAGTCCTACAATTTTTCCAACGTACTTGCTTCCAGTAAAGACAACTTTCGTTCTAGAAATGTACGAGGGTCGTTTGATAAGTCCCTGGCCCAAGTAAGAAAAAAGCATTTTTTCCGGAAAATTTTTTTTTATTTTTCAACATAATCTCCCTGGAGGTTAATACATTTGGTCCAACGTTTCTCAAGTCCTTTCATACCGCTCAAAAAGAAATTTTTCTTACAGTCTGCAAAAAATTGGGAAACGGCGTCTTTCACCTCTTGGTTCGATGAAAATTTTTGTCCACCGAGGTGAGTTTTCAATTTGGGGAACAAAAAAAAGTCACATGAAAAAGTCATACCGCAAATCGTGTAATTTGGACATGGAAACCGCGCAGGTGTGGACAGGGGCGTTGTCGTGGTGGAACAAGATCTTCTTTTTCTTCGCGTGACACGTCAACTTAGAATGGCTGCCAAAAACAAACTGTTACCTACAGAAACCTGAAAAAATTCATAAGACCGTTCGAAAGTGCCATCTACCTAGCGATAGCAAAAACTTTTTCGTGAAACCACGTTTTGTCATTTGGGCCAGGGACTTATCAAACGACCCTCGTATACTGAGCTCTCAAAAACTTTGATGCAAACAAATCTTCCACACCAGATGAGATTCCTGCTCTCGTCCTCAAAAAATGTGGGAACAGTCATTAACCAAAGAATGATGAAATATCTCAAACATCATGATATTACAATTTTGCTTGTTTTTTCGTTGGGCTGAGAGCGAATTTGCTGGTTTTTGGGATCTGAGAGCGATCGGCGGTAGGTTGAGATCGTTTTATTTATGTATGGGAATTGCTTCTGTTGGCTTTAACGACGCTATGCAAAAGGCACAAGAAAGATAATTAAACTCTGTTCGAGTGTTATGAGGACAGTACTATCGACCAGTAGATCACGGTGATGTGTGCTCAACTTACTGGTTCTTCCCGTTTTGAGGAATTTTTAGTGAATAATATATTTATGTGATATCCCCTTAAACTTATCTACATTGCATTCGTTGAGAAATACACCTTTTTCAATTATCAATCGAGCCTGGGTGTAGCCTAGTGAATAGCATAATTTGGTCCACAATGCGAAGGTCGGTAGTTCAGATTCCGGTCGACGTATAATTCGCGCACACTGCTTACATGGGTATGTCTGGGTCATATATGTTAAATATTATTTTGGAAGCACTGGAGGTTAACTTGTTTGGAAATATCAATCTTTTTTTTTAAATACATTGGCCGGCAATACGTTCCAAAGTTCGGACGATCAGTTCGACGATGTACTCATGCGCACATTTTGAGCACAGAAAGTAAATGTCGAAGAAACACATTTATCATAGACAATAACCATTTTAATTTTGTCCTCCTGTTTCGCAGGAACAGATTTCAGAGATTCTTCTTCGAACTTCAGTTTATGTCTATCGCATAATAAAACTCCAGTCATGCATTTTGATAGGACTGCGTTCATACTGTTACATCCACACCAGTCGCAAATTACTCAGGCTCTGTGTAAGACCGACTAAGAAATTACAATGTATTTCGATTTCTATGGTAATTTCATCATAAAGGAAGACATGCGAGCGCAATTTCTCCTCTATTGCACCATACAATTTGAAAGCCTCAGCAACAACAAAATATCGATTTGAAAGTACATATTCTTAGCAGCTAAAATAAAATAATACCTTCTGCCTGTCATAAACTTTAAACGAAGCAATCGGACCACCTTGACCTTCATTTCAACTAAAACGCAATGAAGAAAAATTCACGTAGCTTAAAATAATTGTTATTTTCACATAAAAAAAAAGCACACATTTGCTCCTCCTAATGTGGCGGTCGTCATTTTTATTATCGTACATCCTATTCGGCCTTCAATTTTTAACGATTTTAGCATTTTTCTGACATCGCTAAGGCAGTGATTTCCCAGTATGCTAATACGGAATACGCATACCAATATTCTTGTTCAATCGATTGATTGACATTGAAATTTTGGTAATTTTTAAATTATTTCCAATCTTTGATTTTTATGCGCCACATGAAAAATAATCCCGAAGTTTGGTATGCATTAGACAGTTTACGATTACTTAATTGATTGAAAAGAATGTATGAGGAAATGTTTTCGATATATTGGAAGTATATGTAAATTGAAAGCCGCCGTTTTTTTTCAAAGAAATGCCAATCGCTAGCCACGACTTTCCCATCTTTCTGGCAGATGGATTCCGAGTCGAAAGAACTGCTCTCCTTTTGAGCTGATCCGCGAATTGACCCAATTTTTGACTTCTTTGTAATAATGGAAGTGCTGCTCAGACAGGCCATGCGTCATTGATCGAAATAGGTGGTAGTCTGATGGGGCGATGTCTGGAGAATACGGCGGGTAGGGTAGAATGTCCCATTTCAGTGTTTAGTGTAGGTTGTCACAACGTGAGAAATATGTGGCCGAGAGTTCTCGTGCACCAAAAACACTTTGTCGTGTCTCTCATCATATTGCGGCCGTTTGTCCTTGAATGCTCGGCTCAAACGCATTAGTTGTTTATTTGGTTGCATGAATCTTCGTCCAGTAATGCCTCCAATTTTGCGTCTTTCAAATTTTGCACCGTTCCGGGGCGTTACTTGTCTTTCACGTCGAAATCACCCGTTTTTTAGCGTTGAAACCATTCGCGACACGTTTTTTTTTCACTAAAAGCACCCTCACTATAAGTTTCAACAATCATTCGATGCACCTCAACTGCAGATTTTTTTGAATTGAAGGCAAAAAGCAAAACTTCCCGCAAATGACGTTTATTTGGCTCAAACTTCGACATATTCGCCCACAAAAAAGTATATGACGCCGATAAAAGTTGTCAAATCTAATGAGGAGTTGTTGACAGATGCCTAACCTTACCATATGACGTTTCTGATCCACCATTGTTGATCAGCATTTACTGCTGGCGCGATCTATTGGGAAACGGCGGGTTTCAATTTATAATCCCGATACTAAAACCTAGTTTTCATCAGTTCCACTTCTAATAATCCTGAGTATGTTGAAAATATGGTTTATATTCGGTTTCTGTTATTCAGGTCACCTTCGCCACGCACTACAATCAGTCTACTTCCGTCCAGAGCCTTCATATCCTGAAAATCCTTCACTCTAAAGAACAATCTACATTCATCAACGCACCAACTTCGGTTTCGACTACGGCTTCGACTTCAAAGCAAAATTTGCTGCGTTTGCTACCATATTTATTGCCATAAACTTTGTGCGCCAAATTTAGCATTTAGATTCCAAGAAAAAAAAACATTCTTTAAATACTTAATGCCAATTTATTGTGAAGTGAAGAAGCTAAAACAATGAGTACTGAAGGTACGAATGAGTGGATTTTGTCCTTTTAAAGAAATTCGCGAAGGGTTTCGCAAACAACGATATCTTCAACATAGACGAGACTGGTCTGTTTTAGAACATAAATACAAATTTAAAAGGGAAACTAGTTTTGGGAGAAAAAAAGGTTCCAGTTGGCTGCGACACGGATAGTAGTGAAAACCAGAAATTATTAGTTATCGGAAAATCAATAAACCCAAGGTACTTCAAACATACTTATGAAAACTATGCCTATTCGTTACCACACAAATAACGAGTCCTGGATGACCTCCGAGATATTCGAAAATGAGCTGCGATGTTGCGGCCGTGAGTTGCGATGTCAAAGCCAAAAAATTGCTGCTCGACAGATACGGAATTCATAATATTACGTAACATGAAGTGCATTCTCTAGCCGTTAGACCGGCGAAAAATTAGGAATCTTAAATGCCAAGCGTATCGAAACTTCTGTCTTTAATAATTTCATTAACAATGGAACAACGAATGCCAAACAGGCACTCAACTCAAGTTCATGCAGGATGAAATCGTAAACAATCCATGAAAAAAAATTGCACTGCAGTTTGCGCCCTAGATCTTCTTGCTGATGGCGCAGTGTCCGCAACTGCTAGTTAGAATAATCTATAGTTTAAAGATGCTGTTTGTAGAGATCAGCCAGCAGAGGTGCAGATTAGTCCCAGAAAAACTGGAGTCGTCCTGGGTCGATTATATGCCCGATGCTTTTCAATTTTTATTTGCACGATTTCCCTACTCATTTTATACCCTATTCTGAGAATGTTACAATGGTTTCTACGTAACGCGTGATATTTTATGCTATGATATATGCTATTTCTAAGGGACCTCATGAAGATTTAGAGTTCGTAAAGGAGCCCCTATTGCTAGCCAATAGCTCTTTCCAGAAATGGGGTATCCAAATAAATGCAGGAACATCTGAACTCGCCTGTTTTGACAACGTATCTTGCCGTTACGCAAAGCACAGAACTTCCTTTAACGCTTGATGGAAATCCTATTTCCTTTAAAAATTGTATTTACCCATACATAATTCAGCCTACTTATGTGCATCCAAATCGAGAGTTAACATAATATACATATTGGCCTTGGGCGCTCGCCGTCTGTTTTCGTAGTCAGATATTTTGACCGGCAGCGATTTCGCACGTAGGAAATTTTTACGTCATATCCGAACACCAAACGATGAAAATAAGATAATTAGCAAGCCAACGACGATTTAATGAAAAACATCTTTCTCTACAACAACAGAAAGAATGAATTCATCAATAACTTTAACAGCTGACAGATGAGTAATGCGAGTGCTGGATGGGTTGGTTTACAAACGGAATGCCACGAAAATTCGCACTAGCGCCGACGAGAATATTATGAACTAACACATCATAGTTACAGCTGATCGCCTACACACTACTCCTCCTTAATAGACAAAAAGCAGACAGACGAAATGCTCAAGACATATGAAATGCAGAGGAAACGAAAGGCTTACGAAACAAACACGAGAGGAACCATATAAAAAGGCAAAAAGGCATTTTAGACGGAAGTCAGTCTAGAATTGGAAACGAAGAATTAAGATCGGGTGATCGCGTGGAAAGTCGTGATCGAAGATAAAACAATATTCGGTTGGACTACCTTAATTGCTTATCACGTCAAATAATCTGTTTGGCATAGTTTTTATTTAATTTGTCATTTGCCAATCATAAGCCAACTGTTGAATATTGTCATATTGCCTGCTTTCCTTATAAACTTCCCTTGTTAGAATTGTTTTCTATTGGAGTACTGAGAAACGCCAGTTCCAACTTTCCATAGGCATAAAAAGCTTCCCAAACCATTAAACTGTCTCCAGCAAAATGCGTTTGGAAACAATTTGGGGATCCTTTTGCAAATCACGACAATGCTCATTGAAACCAAGTTAAACTTTTTCTCGTCAGAAAAAATAGTGTTGAGCAAATAACAACTAAAATATGCATAAAAGGTTAATGTTCAGCATTTTACTTTTAAGAAATTGGGTCTTCGCATATTTGTTCGGGTCTTGCTGCCTTATGGCGTGCTAAGGGACGTGGCTTTTGGCGGCAATTGTGCTTAGAACTTCTTAACACCATGTGAACTGTGAAATCTTTCTAGAGATCAAGCTCGGCACAACTGACGTAGCGGCCATCTTGAATGACTTCAGTGGGTATGATGGATTTTTCCATTTCAAAAGGCCACCTGTATAATTTTTGTATGATCTTGTCTTTATCGAAACCAACACAAAAGCATAATTATATCAAAATAAGCAAGGAAATGTTTCGCGATTGCATACTTTTTTGTAAAAACTAAAATTCTAGTTTTCCGTGTGAAAATTAACCGGGGAACTCTGCATAATATGAATGACAGATTCTCTTCGATGGGAGAAACCAAGATTTGACTTTGATTGAGCTTTTTTCAATTAAAAATCTATTGCACTGATATAAACGTGTAATAATTACACGCCGAGTCCATTTTTACACATTTAGTCTACAATACGTGGGGATTTGGGCAGTGGTCTTCATGGAGTTACTTGCATTTTGAATGATTCAAGGCTTATTTCGGCCTGACAGCTTGCCTTTTGGTCGTCCTGTTCGCTCGTTCCTATAATTTACAGGATTTCGATCGGCAGCGTCAGATCGATTAAACTTTATAGCATTTACACGCTTGCGCAAGCATTCTTTAAGAAATGCATGAACTTTGCCTATTTCAACATCTGTAAGCACTGTTCCGTGCAGCATTTTAATAAAGCGCAACAACGGTCTTAACAATTTTTGAATAAATTTGACTTGAAATTTAAGCTAAATTAAACAAACGATAATTACAGTTCTCTTCTTCTTTTCTTTAATGGCACTACAGCCCAAATCGGGGTTACCCTCCCCCCTCAGATTCGTTAACATTTTATTTGTTATTGTGAAAGAGTTGTTAGCCCATCGAAAATTATGTTTTTTTAGAGGCGGAGAACTTTAAATTGGCAGCACTGTTTTCTGTGACTGCCGATTTGACAGTCCGCGTTTATTTTGGAGTTAATTTGGTTTGGTAATTCATCATGAATAGACTCACGTCGGAGTAACGTTTGCAAATAGGCCGCTGCTATTGATCCACAATTTCGTTCAGTGATGAAGCACACTTCTGACTAAATGGCTATGTCAATAAGCAGAATTGAGTCCACAAGCCATTGTCGAAACACCATTACATTCAGAAAAAGTCACCGTTTTATGGGCCGGTGGAATCATTGGTTCATGTCTTCAAAAATGATGATGGTCAGAACGTTACAGTCAAAGGTGAGCGGCACAGAGACATGATTACTAACTTTTTCGTGTCTCAATTGGAAGGCATTAATGTCGCAGATATGCGGTTTCAACAGGACGGCGCCACATGCCACACAGCGCGCGATATAATTAATTCACTGAAAGAAACATTTGATGGTCGATTAATTTCACGAAATGGACCTGTTAACTGGCCACCTCGTTCGTGCGATATGACGCCATTAGATTTTTGGGGATATGTAAGGTCTACACCGATAAACCAGAAACTATTAAACACTTGGAAGCCAACATTCGACGCTTTATTGCCGATTTACTGCGAAAAGTGTGTGAAAATTGGACTTCCAGGTTACGCCGTGTACGCGCCAGCCATAATATGCCCGAAATCATATTCAAACATTAACGCCATAAAATTGAAAAAATTAATTTCATGAATATTAAAAACATTTTTCTGTGTTTTATTTCAATTTAAAGTCTACCCAGAAATTTTCACTTTCGCAAGTAGCGGGCTGAAATTATACGTCGACCGGGATTTGAACTCCCAACCTTCGCATTGTAGACCAACATGCTATGAAACGTCACATTTAATAAAGCATAACAATGTTAAATCCGGAAATCTTTCCTTTTGTTATAATTCGAAATCGACTGTGAAAACCGTCACCAAACTAACAACAGGGCTGTCAACGAAGGCGCTGTCTACAGGTTATTGCAACGATGGAGAGAGAATTCATTTAAAACGAAATTAATTGAATATTTGTGTATTTTGCGCGATGGCTGGATCGACGTTACTGTTTTCAAAAAAATACAGCTTTAACTGTGTCTACAAGAATTTTGTTCCTTCACTAATCAAACGACAAGTCTCGCTATGAAACGTAAAAAAAATACTTATTTAACTTTAATTAAGTGATTTCATTGACTTGTAATGAATTACGAGAAAGTCTAATCGTATAGAAATGGATACAGGAGCCATAGTAGCTGAGCGCGATGAAAGCACGAACTATAAACAATCCAAACTACCGCACGCACCGTATGTATTCCCCCCATTTCATTCGAAGGCAGATATCCAAAACATCAACAATTCAAAACATAGCGCAGCCTTGTCGATCGATTACCGATTGAAATTCACGTCCAAGGAAAACTTCTTTAGTGTACAATGGAAATCAAATTGTCACACTGTATTGTACCGGTTGCCCATCAAACAGAAAACAAACAGAGAAAGACCGCTGATTCTACTATATACGAAATAGAGAAATGAAAGACCCGCTTCGCGTACTGTCGATGAGGCTTGGCAAGAAAAACATCAAGAATTATACACAAAAATGTAAATGCGACCCATTTCCATCGAGTAGATCTCCTCCAAAGCCGAGTTTTATTTCTGTTTGCATTAATTTTTAGCTTTCAGCTCTATCGCAAGTGCGTCACATGAGCGCATAACGAATTTAATTTGTCCACAGCGGACACTAAAACTACGAGCCCGGGTCGATGGTGGTTGTTGTTTGTGGGTTCCGGCTAATTGCGTTATCATAGCCAGCAATGGGTGATTTGCCGCTCTTATCAATTCGTTGAACGGAAGCCGGGCGCATCGAGCCAACCGCTGCTCTTATGGGCAAATGCACCCCCGACCTAGAGTTTGAGCACACTGGGGGACTGCGATGAGTAATAAGTCCGTGACTTGCCTCGAAGGAATTACGGACTTCGAGACGACGAAATACGGCAGCTGGGGGTAGGTCGTGCGGTCAGGTGTTTAGTGTGTATCGATTTCTGTACTTTCCGTGGGCAGTCATAAAGGACGACTATCGCTGGAAAATTCCTTGCTGAGCTCGGCTAATTCGTATCACGAGTAAATCACATGACTCGACGTCGTTGCTCAGCAATTGTGGGGCCCAAGAACGAGGCCGTAAATCAAGTCTGCTTTTCTAGAAAACGACGACTATCTGTGACAGAAACGCCTGTCGCTTTTATCGTTGGAAAAAACGCAGCAGATTCGGCGGCAAAACAAAGAAATCTCGAGGAGAATGACCGATAGCGTAGCAAAGAAGGAGCAGCACTGAAAGCTGTCTGGACGCCATAAAGCGCCCCGAAAAAACACCAAAAATGACGACCTCCACACTAGGCGAAGAAATATGATGACACGGCAAAGCGCTCTGCGAAGAGGCTAGCGCTAGCCAAAGATTGGTGTGGGGTCGGCGAGTGGAGTGGTGGTCATGCAACAAAAGAAAGCGACGTAGTAAATAAACAGAAAAAGTAAAGAAAAAACTAGACAAATCTGCAAACTAAACGAACACAACATCGATTTCGCGATTCAATGTAAACTAGAAAATAAAATTAATACAAAAGGGCTCACCTGGTGAATTTCTTTGAAAATTTCAAAATCCTTGTCTGGTCCTCCTTCGAAGCAGGAACGACGATCAAAACAAAAACAGAAAGGCGGACAGCAGACAGTCACGAAACAGAAAAAAAAAACGGGAAAGGAAAAATAAAACACCGACCGAACTACTTTTTCAATTTCACGTCAGACATGAAAGCAAATTTCGCCCCTGTTTCGGATCGCGGCCGAGCGAAATTTTGCACCAATTTTCTTCACTACGCCGGAAAACTTTTTCTTCTTCGAGGCGCGCGAGTCAAAAACGAAACCTTTGCTTCTTTTTCGTCGTCACTGTTTCTTAGGCCCGGCCGAAGAATTTCTTTGCTTACAGACAACTTCCAAGGCAAACAACGATGATGGATGACGTTTCCAATTTAACTGTAATTCCGCACTTTATTGGATTTGAAATCGGGGAAATTGCGCGTACTGGAGTTGTAAGTTTGATGCGAGGGAAAATTGAAGACGAAATTTTATTTTTCTAAAGTGATTATAAATTTTTTTTACGTGAACGTCGGAAGAATGACAGATCGCGATTTCATTTACGTGTATGCGCGTGCGCTGTGAGTGGCGATGATTCGACGAGTTTGCGAATGAATTTGAAGGGGCAGAGCTCATCAGAGAATCGGGCTTGTATTGGATTGGTATAATCACGGTGATGCCATGTGGAATTTTGAAATGACGGTGGAGTGATGGAGGGAAATAGTTTGAAAATTGATGACGGTTTAACGTATTTAGTTTCGAAACTCGCAATTATTTATCAAATATGTTAGAATACTAAGTGATTGAGTTAAAAAACATTATTTATGCCTTCTTTTCATTAAAATTTGAATTTAAAATCTGTTTTTACGTTAGGTCGAAAATTTTTACGTAATAGTTTAATAGCATTGACACATATGCCCGTCATAAGCACGAAAAGTGTCATCAGCACAAGAAACCCCATCATAATGACAGTGAGATAAGCACGATAAAAGCGAACTTCTACGTAAAGCCGGCGCTACACTGTCGATGAAGGAAGGACTGCCTAAATTTGAATGTTCTCCACGGTTAGGGCTTTACAGGTGCGCGTTTGACTCAAATATTGCCCTCTAAGCTTTGAGTCAAATATTCGACGATTGACATGGGAAGTTCCTTTCTACACCAGTGGCGTGGTGTGACTTTATACATAGTTAGGGGAAGCAATTATTTTGCGCCAAGCTAGAAGCGCTACGTTAATATGCATGACTCCACAAGCTTACATCATTATTTGAAACACTTCTACTCATCCGTAGAGATGGTATGCTATTTCACATACCTGCGATTTTTCCAGTGCTATTTGAAAAGAGCAATTGCATATTGCGATTGAAAATTTAAAAGATCTGCGATTAGAAGAGCAGAGCAAATGCATACTGCTTACGTTCAATCACCAATAAAATTGCCGCAGTGATCATCGCTACAAATTCCAGAGTTTTTGTTCGCACTCGCACATTAATCCCGCAACTCACGCATTCCACGTAACTCCGACGAGATCGTAGCTCAGAATAAAACTCGTCAAACAAACTGCTACTTACCCATCGCTTATATACAAACCAAATGAAAACAAACACCCGGTCATAGAAAACCGAACCAAAAGGGTCTATTGTTTTCTTTTTTTCTTTTCAAATAAAAAGCGCCCAATCTGACAGGCTGACCTAACGCTTTCAGGTGCTATATGTTTTTTGTTTTGTTTGGTTCAATAGAGTAATTCTATTATCCCAGAAATCGTACCTCATTGAACATTTTGCACCGCACGTTCCACCTCATCGATCGCTAAGCAAATCGTAATTTTCCTAAAAGATCTATCAATCAGGCAAGACTCAATCTTATAGCTCAGCATAGTGAACGCTTCCCCCATTTCTCCCTGGGAATGAAAAGGTTTTCTTTTACTATCTAAAGTACGAAAAAACGATCGAGTGCAATCGAGTCAGGATGGCAAAAATGTCAATCGCATTTCATATACACAAGCCAAATAAAAAAAACACCCGATCATCGATCGCAATGCATATATACAAGCCAAATAACAAAAAAAAAACAACCGGTCATAGAAAACCAAACCAAAAGGGTCTTTTGTTATCTTTTTTCACACGACATTACCTACACGAGCAATTTCATCATGAACGGCGTAAAGCTCTTATCAGATCCCGAAACCCATGGAAGTCCAATTTTACCCAAGTCCCACCGCTAAATATCAATCGCGCGCAGAAAGAGCTTGAACGTCGTTCTTTCATATCTCTCAATTGCCGCTTGGCACATCTGATATATTCCATTGTCTTCATATCTGTTATATCGCTCGCGCTCAGCGATCCTATATTTGGTGATTGATATTGACACTGAGATCACGAGCAGTGTGTAGTGCTCGTGCACGGTTGTTGTTGCATTTATTACTTTCTTTTGCATGATCCGAATCGTTTTATTCATCTGCTTTTCTCCAACTAAAAAAAGTTTCTAGATTTTAAATTTCTTAGCGAAAATAAGATTTTAAATACCGAAGGATTTTTCCTCACATTCAGATTCTTCTAATTTTTCCCGGTGATGGAATGCATATAGAATATAACACTATGTCAAAGTATATCCAGGCGGGTCTTACTAAGTAAATATTTTTCACTCTATAACTATCGCAGCGGGGGAAAAAAGCGTTTGCGAAGTATCTTAAATGCGCTTAATTTATCGCGAGGAAGTGCTTCGAATTTGCTAACATTTCATATATATATCTTAACATTACATGTCCGCTCAAGTAAGCGCTGCAATTCAGTTTTAACAGTAGCGATTTTAAAGCGTATTTTTTTAAATGAGTAAAAAGTGCAATTTAGAGCTCATAAATGGTGCAATGAATAAGCAAGACTTTTTTTTCAAGTCGATAAGTCGATTTGAACCTCGAATCCTAGATCGCAAAGCAGACGACCATTGAGCCATCTTCACGAAACGTTTACGTCAGTCAAAAACATTTGACTATAAGCTGCTATCTGCCGCTTTTCTCTAACATCTTTAGAAGCGATAAGATCAGTATTTACAGATCATTGGTGACTAATGCATAATAAGTTATTGCATAGACTTATTTAGTCACGTAGTGACTGCTAATTGCTAGAGATACTCGATACACACTAACACTTCTGTCCTAATAGAGTTTGGACAATGCTCTAATACCAACAGTTAAGACTGCGTTTATAAGCACAAGAAGGCAACATAAGAAATACGAAAATCAGCCAAACTTGAGTTTGACCGATTTCAAATGTACGGACACGAGCGAAAACTTGCGTTAAACTACAAGTTTTTGAATAGAATTCTCATTAAAACCGAAAATAAATATGACTTTCATAAATAACAATTCAATTTGATTTTGTTTACTTCATAAAAGAAAAAGAATTGAGAAAATTAAAATTTCGGGCGGGATCGCTGTACATGCATTGTCCAAACTCTATTAGGACAGAATTGTTAGTGTTTATTGAGTATCTCTGCTGGGGTTGCTAGTTAAGTGTTAAATTGACAACAGCTCTGCCCAAGAACCCCCTTTCACTTAGTCTCCCCTAACCACTCTTACCTGCATATTAACTTTCCACGCATCTTCAACTTATCCCAAGAATAATAAAGTTGCGCCCGACTTGTTGGCAGTTTATTTTTGTATTTATCTGTGGCATCGGTAATATATATGTAGATCTCAGATAAACCGACTCGCAACCAATTTGAAATTCTAATTTTTTTAGTACGCCTATGGTTTCAGTACCGCGCTCAGGCCACATATCTGGTGTTTGGCTTTATCTCATATATTCCTGTTTACGGAAGCTCTACATATTATGTGCCAGCAATTTGAATATCTTTTTCTCTTGGTTCGTGATGTTTTATGAAACATCTAGCATACTACATACTACATACAGTTCTGGACTCTGAATGCTCTCAGTTTTATTAGTAAAATTTCCCATTTCAATTATTTAAAATTTCCCTGAGATTCGAAACAAAATAAAAAACTTAGCAGAACAATAGAATTTAGATTAAATAGAGCTGTAAATTCAAAAAATTATTTTGTTTTGTGTGGGAGATGGTGAAAAGGATGGGGGGTTTGCATTAATTTGTTGACGTCACACTACAATTGCAAGCAAAACTTCTTACATCAAATTTAATCTTCATTAATTTGATAAGTGCTAAAAAAAATTGCCGCATTGTGTTTCGTGGAATTGTGTAGTTTGTGTAGGTGGTGGTACTACATAGGCAAGAAATTGATTTATCTCCGAAGCTATTTAAGCTGTCAACTTGAAAATTAGGTCAAAGTATAATGATATAAATATCATTAATATGGAGAAATACTGATCTGATCCCCTTACTCCTTGTACGTCTTATACAAATGTATAATTTTGAAAAATGCATTTCTTTGAACTTCATTGAATCAAGCAAAGCTAAAAAGACGAATTTTTGCCAGAATTATTATAATTGCAATCAGCTTTGGAAAAAATATTAACTTTGCCTTACTCCCTCTTCCCCCTCCCATACAAATTTCACGAAATTTCTAAATTTCAGTTAAATAATCGGGAGTACAAATTGAAACACGTCGTTTCCCAACAGATGACGCCAGCAGTAAATGGTGATCAACAATGGCGTTAAGGTTAGGCATCTGCCAACAATTTCTCATCATTAAATTTGTAAACTTTTATCGGCGTCATGTACTTTTTTGTGAGCGAATATGTCGAAGTGTGAGCCAAACAAGCGTCTTTTGCGGAAAGTTTTGCTTTTTGCCTTCAATTCAAAAAATTTGCGGTTGAGGTGCGTCGAATGATTTTTGAAACTTAAAGTGAGGGTGCTGTTAGTGAAAAAACGTGTCGCGAATGGTTTCAACGCTACAAAATGGGTGATTTCGGTATAGTAGACAAGGAGCGTCCCGGAGCGGTTAAGAAGTTTGAAGACGCAGAATTGGAGGCATTACTGGACAAAAATTCATGCCCAATGCAACTTGAACTTACAGATCCTTTGGGCGTGACTTAAAAAGCCATTTCACATCGGTTGATAAGCTTGGGAATGATGCAAAAGCTGGGAAATTGGATGCCATGTTACGACTGTGGGTATTGTCGTCTCGTCTGGAAGGATGTCTGGATCCTTCTGTTGTTTCTCCGTTAAAGAAAAGTCTCTGATTCTACTCTAATTTAGTTTTATTCACTACTTCAAAATTCTATTTACAAAACGGTTGAACTGCGTATAGAGAACTAGTATCTTCGTACTCCCAACTGTAGTTCAAATATTGACCAACTGCCTACTGTGGTCTTAACAACTGCCACGGGATCAGGTTATCCTGATCTATTTATACTAACCCGATTCCCTATTAAAAAGGAGCTGACTTCGCGTTTGGTCATCAAATATTCTAATGTATTGTCCTAAAACAACATTCGTACGATCTGCAGCTACCGAATTGGATCACGTGTGTCCAGCTGCGAGCAAGTTATCTGATCCTTTTTATTGGTATTGTTTGTTATTGTAAAGACATTTGTTGCATGATAGTATACCATGTATGTAATGCAATAAAAACATGTACCATTCGTTCGATCTTTAATTACCCGAAAAGGGTCACGTGTGCCCAGCTGCGAGCAAGTGATCTGATCCTTTTATGTAATTTTTATTGTTACGAGATCAAATGTCAAAGCGCTGGCCCATTATGTGATGAATGGGACAGGGTGATCTACGTAATTTTGATGTTTAAGTTAAGTAGAAGAGTGGGTAATAAATCGTGAGGCGACTTATTACAGCCATACGAATTCAATTCGTTCGCAGTTCGACGTTGATTGGCTTCAGCCTATGAAATAGCTACAATTTGAGTTGATGGTATGGATACGTTTGCAGTTTACAGAAAAAAACATAATTAAATCAAATGCTATACATTACGCGAGTGTAAACTTCTACGTAATAACTAAAATTCTACCGTTTTACGTGTAAAATTAACCGGAAACTCTGCAAAATATGAATGACATATTCTCTTCGATCCGAGAAATGGAGATATAGCTTTTAAGGGATCGAGTCCAAGTTAAGTTTAATGAGTGAGTCAATTGTCTTAAAGTCTGTGTTTAAATCTGTTCTTACCATTTTTGTATGGTAATAGGGAAGCAACAAAGTATTATATTGTACTATACCCATGCGACTATATCCAAGAGCAGCCCAGCGGTTCAATTGACAACCGTGTCGCTTTGGGTGTTTGAAACTTTTTCGATAAATCTCAAAGCTTATGATCCCCGCTCATTGACCAGTATGCCAGTATGCAACAGCCTATTATCATGGCAGTGTATTTCTCACGAACGCTAACAGTCTTTTACAAAAAATCTGTAAAGGTTATATATTATTGGCAAATCCTTTATAAATTAGTTAAAAGTTCGTGCCGTCGAGTGGTTCTAATGTAAATACTCCACTGGTTTATTATTTGAATTTATCCCGATTAATAAAAATGTTTATCTCATTTCAGTAAATTTGTCCTAGATATTAAACAACCCAAGGGCCCAATTTTTTTTTCAACATATTTTTAATTTCTTGAAAATTCAATTAAGGGGTCTAACCGAAAAATATTTGTTTTGTTCGAAAATTGTGAAAAATCGACTGAAAGGGTTAATTCAGAATGGACTTTTTCAATTAATTAGCTCACATAAGCTTGCAAGTTTTTAAAATTCTGGGAGACTTATCTCGTTATCGACCAAAAAATCTGCACGAAGTAACCCAATAACTGAAATACATTTTGGTTTCTGGTTTTTCACTAGAATGCGATTTTTATTGTTATAAGAACGGTGTTCACCGGTATTGTTCGTTCTTTACTTCTAAATCTAGAAAATACTGGAGTGTGTAGCGTGCATTATGATATGCCTACTTCTTACAAAAAACACATTTCCGTGCACAGCTACAATTATTTCCCTTGATCGTAGCATTACGATAGCACTGATCGTGAGCTCAGGATGCTATACATGCTGCGATCTTGAAAAACGATTATAACAAGTTAGAAATGTTTTCCATCTCTCGCCGGCCACTAGGATAGAACTTATCTGTGCAGATGTGGACCGCAGTAAGTCTTTAACATCCGGTGTTTTAGGCAGGCAGCAAGTTCTGGTTTGGGTTTTGCAAATTTCACGATCAACGTCGATCACTTTTCAGTTTGATCGGAGTGTTTTGGTGGTTTACTGTGATTTTCGTGGAATTTAAATAATATCGTAAATAAATAAAACATACAATGAACAGAACTCAGTGGAATCGAAAACGGATCGGTTATTTAGTGATCGGTATAATTCTAGTTTATCTACTTTTTCGCGGCGGATACAACGAACTTGAAACTTCCGGCATAGTTGAGAATCGAAAACCGAAAGAGGTTTGGGAATTTGTGGCCGATTTTAATAAAATGCGCCTGCTTAATCCAACAATGTAAGAAGTTAGAATTGTTTTTTTTTTATTATTATTATTTCTATAGAGTTTAATTTGAAATGATACATGATAGGATCCATACTTAAGTGGTTTGCATAATGTTTAATTCAAATTCTCGATTTGTTGGTGGTTTGATTACAATACTTGTGGTATTCGTCTCACGTTCGCTTTCAATTTTGTGTGTTGATCATTCCTGGAGATTGTTATTTTTTGTTAGATTTTCGTCTAAAAATAGATAAATTAATGTAAACAGTGCGATGGGATAGAGACTAATGAAAAGCACAAAGTTATTTAGTTTATAATTTTAATACATTTTGCGTAAAATTGTAACCAAAAAGAGTACTGGAAAAAAAGTATGAAGAAAAAAATTTTAAGATTTACTTATACTGATTTCTATTTTGTGGCCCTTATATTTTTTCTTGCAGTGTTCATCACTTTTTCTGTTCTGTACAAAAACAATGCCCTCTAAGCAATGTTTCGTGTCCTTGGCAAAAAAGTGACTCGAAAAAGTCATATGCAAAATTGATAGCTGATACAAATTGAGAGCTTTTAAGAGTTCGGTGATAATTGATTTCTTAAAAATGGCCGAGAAAACATTTTTGTATGGGAGGAGATTGAAGTTTTGAAGGTATTCGACCAGTTGATATCTTGAACTTTTAAGCATTTTTTTTTTAGTAAATTTTAAGAATGTTCAAGTTTGCAGTTTAAAATTTGACTTACAAATTTTGAGTTTTTGTGTTTTTGTCAATTCTTGTGAAACACCTAGGGCAGCAGATGGGCCCCCCTTCGGTGGATAACAGTTCTGGTTCAAATTATTACTTACCAAATGGATGATGTATGCACGTGCAAAATTTGAACATTGTATCTTCTACCAGAACCCTAAAAATATTACAAAAAATTTCACATTTTGGCTCCCTCCCCCTTTCTTACTAAAATTAGTCATAGAGCTCTACAATCTAAATTTCAACTTAAAATCGTAATGGGATTTTGAGAATTACCGGTTTGAAATTTTTAAAAGTGCACCTTTTTTGAAATGCTCCCCATTTTTCCCACTATTTTGTCCAAATGTTATGTTTTTTTCATATTTCGCTAGTATAGTTTAAAATATGTTCCAAGTTTCAGTTATATTGCTATTGCTTAAGATAGTAGAGATAGTAATTTTTAAGTGTATTTCCTTGTCTCCTTCAAAGTCAGAAATAGTGGAGATGTATACACCACCTAAATGGTCCTAAGATATTAACTTTATGCATTAAGTATTATAGTTCCAAAAATATATTTATTTAAAAAAAAAATTCGGCCAACAATTTGGTTATAGTCCCCCTTTTTCGGACCCGACTGGATAGCAAAAATAAATTTATTTTTGCATTTTTGCTTATAAACCAATATATCGAATGTTAAGTTTCAGCTTTCTATCTGCATTCGTAGTGGAGATATTAGCAAGTGTAGTTTTTGACTCTTTCCCTCCCCTCGCCACCCTTTCCACCTGACGCACAGAAAAATTTAGGTAGTGGAACTCACTCAACCCTCAATCCATCCCAAAAATGAGCGTATTATCTTTATGAATCTTAGAGATAAGAGTCCATATGTGCGGCGTATGGACAGATGATTTTTTTTGTATTTTTAGGCTAATTTAAACATGAAACGTGAAAAAACTAAAGTTTCGGGTAGAAATTTTTTTTTTCTGTGTCAATCACAATCTACATATTTAAAAGAATAAACGTTTTTTCGTAAACGCACTACAGCCGAAATCAATGATCCAAAATAAATAAATTAGATACTACTGGAGAGGCATTTTCTTCAAGGTTTGCCTATTCTGGGTTCCATGTCTCTACCTGTTCCGGTTCCGGATTTCTGCTGAGATACGGCAACATGACGAAAGAAAAAGTGAAAGGAAAATTACAAAACTCTCACGACATCGTCGTTCGGCACGATATTTTGTTAAAACTGTGTTTCGAATCTACCGGTTAGTATTTGTCCAACATTTTGGAACGTGTACTGTCTATATGTTCCCCATGTTTTTTTCTGCTATATATTTGTAGATATGTGAAACCATGAAAGAAAAAAGTGCAAACCGCACTGAAAATAAAGCGCTTCAAAATTATCATTGAAACACGGTTGTTGTTGCATTTATTGCTATCTTTTGCATGATAGTTTTATTCACCTGTTCCAATTTTTTGTAATAGACGCCATTTTAAAATTGCGTCATTTGCTTTTCTCCAACTAAGAAAAGTTTCTTGATTTTAAATTTCTTAGCCCACATAAGATTTTAAATACCCAAGGATTTTTCCTCACATTCCGATTCTTCTAATTTTTCCTGGTGGATAGGATGCATATAGAATACAACACTATGTCAAAGGCGGGTCTTACTAAGTAAATATTTTTCACTCTTTAACTATCTCAGCGGGCAAAAAAAGCGTTTGCGAAGTATTTAAAATGCGCTTAATTTATCGCGAGAAAGTGCTTCGAATTTGCTAACATTTCATATATACAGTCAGCGACAAAAGTCATGGCACCTGAGTGCACTTTTCGTTTTGCAGATACATATCTTCTAAAATATTAAAGCCATTCCGTTGTGTTTTAGAAATAATAAATATTTATTAATATAGATTATGAATATATAAAAACAAATCAAATTTCACAAAATTAATAAAACAAAACAACTTCGTTTCTACAAAAATTCTACTTTTGCCGCGACAAAAAATTTGGCATGATTAGAAAATTGTATCTTTTAATAGCAGTATATTGAAATTAATATTTAGTTGGATATCCTTTGGATTGTATTACCGCTTTCAAGCGCCTTTGCATTGATTGGACTAATTTTAGCGTAAATGAATTGTTGATATTAGCGCATTCTTACCGTATGATGTCCTTCAGTTGTGCTTTCGATGTTATGCCATGTTTCCTTAAGTTTTTTTCCAATTCACTGCAAAGATTCTCAATGGGATTGAGGTCTGGTGACTGAGGAGGTGTAGCCAGCATATGAGGAGTGTTATAGATTATCCATTGTTTCACAATGTATGTTGTATGCTTGGGATCATTATCTTGTTGAAAATAATAATCACCACTCAAACCCAATTTTTCCGCACTATTTTGCAAATGTTTCTTTAAAATGGCTAGATATCCGTAATGATCCATTATGCTTTCTATAAACTCCATATTTCCCACACCGTTTGTAAACATGCATCCCCATATCATAACGCCACCGCCACCATGTTTCACTGTAGGTTGTAAATGTTTCGGCAGTAAACTTTCGCCTTGTCGACGCCACACTCTTATGCGACCACCACTTCCAAAAATATTGAATTTCGATTCATCGGAAAAAATTACCTTGTTCCAGAAGTCAGCTGGTGCATTTAAGTATTTTCTGGCGAATTCTAGATGTTTTTTTCTATTTGCCTTGCTTATGAACGGCTTTTTGCGAACGACACGGCTTCTAAGTCCATTACGTCGTATGACTCTTTGAATACTCCTTGGAGAAATTTTCTTTTCGCATTCAACTGAAGCTGCCTGGCTTAGTTCACTTGCAAATATTTTTGGATTAACCTTGACTTTGCGCATTATAATCCGTTTATCGTTGTCGGTTAAAACTTGGGGCCGGCCCATTCTTGTCTTGTTTTTAATTCTGTTTTCTTTCGTTTTATTATATTTCTTACTGTTGACTTACTCCTTTGTATATATTCTCCAATTTCCTCATAAGTTTTCCCATCTTTCCTCATAATTAACACAATTTTTCTTTCTTCACACGTTGTTTCTTTCCTTGGCATCTTTTTTAATCACGAAACACTTTAAAAATTGACTGAATCAAAGTAAAACTTTCTCAAACTAAAATAGATAGACCACCGAATTGATATTTACTTCCAACAGGCTACTCAGTTCCTGGAAATTACTGTTGTTGAATAAGCAACCCGCTGAGTGCCATGATTTTTGTCGCGGCTTTTGTGTACTACGCTGCAAACTTTAATCTTCATGGACAAACGCAATGCAATATTGAAATCCCGTAAATGGAAAAATATTATAAAGATTGTATTTTGAGTAATTTACTTTAAAAAATTAAAAACCATACTGAATGGTACTTATTGTTTTTCTACACAATTAAAGGTGCCATGACTTTTGTCGCTGACTGTATATCTTATAGCATATTTCCGAAGCCATTATAATTTTTTGAATTGAGCAAAAAGTGCGATTTAGAGCTCATAAGTGGTGTAACGAATAAGCAAGAGATTTTTTTCAAGTCAATAAGTCGATTTGAGCCTGGGATCCTAGATCGCAAAGCAAACGACCAATGAGCCATCTTCACGAAACGTTTAAGTCGGTCAAAAACGTCTGACTATAAACCAAGTGTTTCTCCTTAACATCTTTAGAAGCGATCTCTCTTTTACAAACAGATCAGTATTTACAGATCATTGATGACTAATACATAATAAGTCATTGTATAGACTTATACGTAGGGACTGCTGGGTAGTGAATAAAAAAGTAAAATAAAAATATAGCAGGACTACAATTGGGCGTAAGGCCCAATCGTGCGATATTCTAGATGAAAGAGAAATTTTTTTAATATTAAGAAATTTTGTAGGGAAAGTGGTAGAGGGGGTGACGATATTGAACTAATTTTTTCACATCACGCTGGAGTTGCTATCGAAATGTTTTATACAAAATTTAGGATTCAAAAATTTAATAGGTACTGAGAAAATAAGTATATTGGATTTAGTGAAATTGTGCAGTTTGTATGGGAGGTGGTAGAAGTAGTGGCGAGTTCTTAATGACTTTTCCAGACATAAATATGAACATTATGTCTTTGACATGTTTTAAATTGCAGATCAGTAGCATTCATACTTTTTAGGAAAATCGACTTTTTGTAAAGTTATGGAGGTCTAATTTTTTTCGGTCATATTAATAATTCGAAATAATTATTTGGTGCACAATTTCAGCTCGATAAATTTTATACGTACGGAGTATATTTGTTTAGCGTATTCGATGACAAAGTGCAGTTTGTATGGAAGGTGGTAGGAGGGAAGGAGAGGACAATAATGATTTTTATAAGGAAGATTGATATCGTCATAAAAGTAAAATATTCCAAATTTCAATAGCTTGTATACTTTTCGAGCAAATCCGTTTATTGTCAAATTGTGAAATTGTGTCATTTTGTATGGGAGGTGGTAGAAGGGGTTGAGCGATTTGGCCGGTTCACGAACTTGATCTTACTTTTTTGTCAAAAACGACGTGTATAAAATTTTAGCTAGGAGGACACGGACGGAAAGACAGACAGACAGACGGACGGACATTCGGTTTTGAGATTTTTGATTTTCAGTGATTTTATAAGCTTCTTTATCATTTATTTTTTATTTTTTCTCCGAGCCTTATTTCTTAGCGCTACAAACTTTGTGACAAACTTATAATACTCTCAGATTTCATGTAGAGTATAAGCAAAACAGGACTACGATTAGGTGTAAAGCCCCTTCAAACTTTTCTTTTAATTTGAAATGCGCTGTGAAAACATTCACCAAACCATCAAAGTAATAGTATGCTGATTCATCGAAGATAGAAAAATGGCTGAAGGCTAGTCGCTTAAACCCACTAACGTTTCTTTGAAGAGTGATTTCAGAACGAAGAATATTCCCTAGTTTAATGCCATGCAAAAGAGTACGGTTCAGTATGGTACACATATATTGCTGATGTTTTGTGATCGCCTTTCCGAATGTTGAATATATACGTTGCGCATGTATTGAACGCCACATTCAGTTTATGCATGTTTTCCATGTGTAAAAGACCAGTTACATACACCCCATTAGAAATTAAAGGCATAATTAATAAACTGACCAGCAGGAGTTTCGTTTGCTGAGGAGTGAAATATGCTATATAGATTTCAAAGTACTCCGTAAACTCTTCCTATACACTTATTTATATGATCACTCCATTATCAATCTGAGTTCAATCCATCCCTAGGACCAATTGAATATCATTCGCATAAAGAGAAATATCACAGTATTTTATACGGACACACAAATTATTGATATATACATCGAAAGAATCAAAGGGTCTTGATATGATCCTTGCGGTACTCCAGAGTTCAACGTAATTTGATTAGAATGACAGTGAGTATTATATACCGATTGTTTCCTACTCCACTAAATAACACTCTATCATTTTCATTCTTAAGAGAAACGTAAGACACCACTCAGTTAGAGAATAAAGCTGATTGCAGTGCCATACAGTCAGAAAGAGAATCGATCACACGGAATATTTTAAGGTCGTCAGCACATAAGACAATCAGAAGATAAAAATGATGTTAGGTCATTTATGAAAACAAGAAATAAGAGTGGGCCGAGAATGGAACCCTGAGGAACCCCAGAATTCGTTGAAAAAATAGGGCATGTTTTGCCGCGAAAGGTCTTACTCATACTTCGATTAGATAAATGTGATGAAATCCAGTTCGCTTGGGAGGCTAATCACAGTTTCGAAATAATGATCTTAGGATCAAGTTCTGGTGTACACGGATCTACGGCTTTCAAAGGAATTAGCTACCATAAGATATGAAATGTAAATTTCTTTCAATTATTTCTCATTATTCTTCACTTAAATTTTATTTTATAATTTTTGTTAGGCTTCCATGCAGGTACGGACAATAGTTTCGGTTTTTATTTTTTTCTTCTCTCCTCTTGATTGTTATAAGGGGGAAATGAAGTGCTAAGCCGACCTACTGTGGCCTCGGCGCTTACTATGTCCGAAGGAACTCGCCTCCGTCAGTCTACGTCCCTCTGATATTGTCGTACTGCCATGGGGCCTCGTACAGCTTAGGTGGCCATATACGGAATCCCGGGTCAAAATAATCGGTGACGCATTGGAGCACACATCGAAATTGCGACAGCACCCTCTAGGATGAGGGACTCCCAGGTCGAATTCCCCACACCCACTCTCATGAACAGCCGGCAGGAAGTGCTGTCCCGACCTGGGGGGACCTCATTAATTTTCTGTATGTGGAATGGGTCTCAGGAGGCTCATTTCGTATCACATATTAGCAAGTTCGGAGAGATTTGAAGTCGTGACTTGCCTTTAAGGATCCCATGATGTTTTGTGAAAATAAGATAAGAAAGATGTTCAGAGATGGAGTTATGAACTAATCGTTCAAATATTAATCTTGTCTCCTTTTTGAAAATTGAGTTCACGTTAGCCAGCGTTCATTCTCTGGGATAGTAACCTTCCCTAAGAAATTTATTGAAAATCATTGGTAGCGGCGAAGATAGTTTATCACAAAGCGATTTGGTGAACCAGTTGGGAATACCATCCGGACCACTATTAGTGTTTGGATCTAACAGACAAATGCAATTTGCGATATCGATAGAACAAATAGGGATGAAGTCCAAAGGTTCATAGCTCTCAACAAAGAAATCGTATTGAAAGGAAAGATTTCCGAATTCTGCACTGTTTCGTTTTATTATTCGTGACGAATAATAGAATCCGGAAATCTTCCTTTCAACACGAAATGCACTGTGAAAACATTAACCAAACCAAAAGAATCGTAGTTTAGATCCTTGTCGGAGAAATAGAAAACAAAGCTGAAGTTTGATGCGAAAAGATCGTATATACCTTGAGGTTCCAAATTTGTGATGCTATCATAACGCAGAGTTTTGAATCAATCGCCGAAATTGATGCCTAGTTTTGAAAGGCTTGTCAAAGCTGGAATAGCCATGGGCCAACTCGTATCGAATGGTTTGCAAATAAGCGGGCACCTCTCGTAAATATAAAAAGTTAACTACTAAAGAAAAACAAGGCGGAGTCATGTTTTGGACTCTGAATGAATTTATGATCCCAATAAGAAAACCTTAGTGGCAACCAAAGTTTGTTGACAGCATAAGAATTGCGGTCAAACACTTCTACATGAATTAGATAAGAACTACTTCCGTAAATTCTCATTTTGCATAGCTTAATTTTTATCTTTTTTTTTTTTGTTCTACCATTCCAGACTAAGCTTCAAGATAACATCCGATACCGGAAACAACGAGCATTGGAAATATTCAGTCGACTATAAGGAAAAACTATCGCATTGGCCGCATTGGGAAAATAATGCCGAAGCAGATTTTGCTATTCGTTATGATCCTTCGGCATCGGGCGAAATCTACTTAATAGAGTCGAGACATAAAACGTGCTTTTTCGGTGAATTATACTGTTGTAAGTTTTACACAACACTTCATGCCTGAAAATATAGAAATAAATTATAAAAAAAAAATTATGATAATTTCCAGTACGATCTGTTGGTGAATTCCGATTTACAGCGAGCGGCTCAGATACATTTTGTCGCGAACGGATTAAATACGAATGTCCACCATTCCTTGGTGGTTTATGTCGCCGAGAAGCAGAATTTCAGCGTCAGAAAATCATGGAAAATTTGAAAAAACATTTGAGATTTTAGGATCAGATTTTTAGGGGATGTCAAAAAAAGATTAGAGGGTTTCGGACGATAAACCTATTTTATTTTTTACGATTTTCGAATTAGTTAACAAGTCATAAATTCTTTAAAACTTGAATAAATTATGCATAGTTGTTATTTTTTACGATTTTGTAAAACCTAATAAAATAAAATTTAATTTATTTGCTTTCAGAGAATAAAATTTAAAGTTAAAATCTTTTCGAAAATATAATTAGAACCTCCACACTATTAATCCTGAAACCAAAGGTCCAGCCTTTTTCTTTTAGTCGATTTGTTTGGCGACGAATCTCCTGGTGCTTTCTTAATCAGCCACTTGGTCAGACCAGTTGGCGTTGTGCATGTATTTCGTTGCGACTTTGGCGACTTTTTCGATACTGTAAGCGATTTTTGCGATATCGTCGTAATCGAACGTTTCGGTGTTTTCGGATAACGATCAATGCCATCACGACGTAAGCCATTCTCCACAATGGTTTGCTGTGTCGAATCGATAGATTGCGATGATGATAAGTAATTTGTAATCTTATTTTTATTATTATTTTGCGATGAATTCAAATTGGAGTGAATCTGTACCATCTCGAAATCGTCCGTCTCGACCATTGGTGCACGACGAGAACGATAAGCCGCTTCCAAGTTCTGCAGACATGATGATGTCGGTTTTTTTTGTGAGCTATTTTTCGAGTCGCGACCGAACAATTTGAATCCGGTAAAAGACGGTTTGATACGATTTTGGGCACATAAAAAATCATATTCATCGTAGTTTTCAAAAATATCGGGCGATGGTGAGATGTTTTTCGAATACACGATACGTTTTGCGGGACCGTTCGTTGGTTGCGTTACGGTTCCGCTACATTCGTTCGAACTGGAAATTACGATTACTTGATTTGATGGTGGTGAACAGAAATGAATTTCGCTCGAATTCTGCGGTAGAGGCTTACTCAACAGATCGATATTGAAATTATAGCTTGATCCGGCAGGACTTAGATCCATATTATTGAAAACTTTCGAATTTGTATCGAGATGATATTCGAGTTTTTCATGTGGTGCAATATCATCGTCGTCGTCTGATTGGATGTGAATTGTTTGTTGTCTGGCCGGAGCTGATCTTCTGGATCGTTTGCGTTGTCGTTTTTTCTCGGCATCGGTCTGTTCTATCATTCGAGATATTTCCAGGGCAATGCTTCGATTTGGTGGTTGACTTTTTGATCGTGCCGATCGAACTGTCGATCGTAAATTACGGAGTATTGGCTGATCGGCAATAACTTCTCGTGAACCGAATTTTCGAAATCGTTGTCTGCCAATATGTTTAACATTTGGTTTCGTTTCGGTTGATTCGATGCAAGAAGGTTCCGGACTGACCACCATCGATCGAGTAGTACGAGTACTTGCGATTGGTTTATTGCACATTGGTGCAGTAATCTCTTCTGTGTCGGATTCGAAAAGTAATGGAGACATTTCAACAGTGTCGACAATGGATGCGGGTTTCTCTTCTTTTTTGCAAACATTTTCATTGATTTTCCGAACTTCATCGTTGAGAAGTTTTTCGCTTTTCATATCGAAGTAGGTTTGGAAGAGTTCTTCGGTGTTTTTCTCGGAAGATGAACTAAGAACGCGTACAGAGCCTGAACTGAGTGAAGATGATTTCGAAAGGCATTTCTCTTTCCATTCATTAAGGCTTTTTGCAGATATATCAGCATCGGTTAACGGCAGATTGTCCTCGAACTGATGACGATAGCGTCGTAGACGGAATTCCCTGTAAATAAAGTTTTGCTATTATTAAAAATTTAAATAAAAAATCTTAAAAATTAGACTATATTAGACTATAATCGCATGAGCACTAAGTTCGACTGTCCATGCCTAGCTACTACGAAGGAAATATTACAGAGAGCTAAGAACTTTACAGCCTAATAGCAGTTGTTGGTTGAATGTTTTTGCAGTGTATTTCGAATTAAAGGAACGATTTCCGGATTTCAAACTGCTTTGCTTGATTAATTTAGATGTTTCGGTCTCTACTAAGACTTTTATCAAACTAAACGATCAGTTTGACTAGATTTTAGTGGATGATGAAACGCCACGTTTAATAAAGCAGAACTTTATGAAATTTGGAATTTTAATACATAAAAACTAATGAGTTGTTTTTAAGTGACATTACCACAACTCGTATTGATTTTCTAAAGTCTTTGGAGAAGAATTGCAGCCGGTGGACAACCAGCAGCGCCGTACGTTCTCTGATTGGACCATGGGAAACATGAATGATGATGACTTATGCCAGTAAATCGTGTTTTCTGACGAAGCTCATTTTCACATTGGCGGTTACGTTAATAAGTAAAATTGCCGTATTTAACCCGCAAGTAATTCAGGAAAAGTCATTGCACTCAAAATGAGTGACTGTTTGGTGCGGAGGCGCCCTACTTTTTCGAAAATGGCGACGGAAGAGCCGTTACAGTCAATGGAGTGCACTACAGACGCATGATTACCAATTTTTTATGGCCGGAGATGGAGAATATGGATACGGACGACCGCTACTTTCAACAGGACGATGCTACGTGTCCCAAAAGTTCCAAAACAATCGAGTTATTGCACACAAAGTTCCCTGGTCGCGTAATTTCTGGAGACACCAATTAGCTACCAAGATCTTGCGATGTACCACCGTTAGACTTCTTCTTTTTGGGGTTATGTTAGAAATAACAATAAAATCCAAATCGCTAGCTCGGGGTCAACAGCAATAAAGTGCTATATACCCGTACAACACTACGTTTTAGCACGCGCCGCTAGCCGACATTTTGCCTGTATTTAGGAATGGACCCGACGACGGTACCGTGGCCACCTGATACAACGCGCGCATTACAAAATTTATTTAAAAAAACGATGTAAAAGGAAAGATTCAGGTAGTTAAAAACCACACAAATAAAATAAAATTTGATGATTAAAGTTAAAAAAAAAGTGAATAAAAACATAACAGGATTACGATTGGACGTAAAGCGCAATCATGCGATACTGTAGATGAAAGAGATTTTTTTTGATGTTAAAGGGTGACGGCATTGAACTAATTTTTTCACAACATGCTAGAGTTGCTTTCAAAATGTTTGGATGAAAAATTTATTTTTAAAATTTAAATAGTTACAGATTAGATTAGAGTATTGGATTTAGTGAATTTGTGCAGTTTTTATGGGATGGGTGGTAGAAGGAGTGGAGAGTTCTTAATGACTTTTTCCTGAAATTACTATAAACATCATTCAATTAACATGTTTTAAATTGCAGATCAGTAGCATTCATTCTTTTGAAGAAAATCTACTTTTTTAAAAGTTGTGAAATTGTGTCATATTGTATGGTAGGGGGTTGAAGGAGTGCAGCTAATCGTCGATTTTTTTTCGGTCTTACTAATAATTTAAAATAAATATTTCCTGCACAATTTCATCATTAATCTTATACGTACTGAGTAAATTCAATCAATCAATCAATCAATTTCCTGTTAAGACCCACTATAGGGGCATAGGACAGAAACAACTCTCTGACCTTACTTTTTCACCGAAAACCACGTGTATAAAATTTGAGTTTCCTAGCTCAACGCGTTCTTAAGCTAGAGAGCAAACAGACGGACTTCCGGTTTCGAAATTTTTGAGCAACAACAAATATTTCTGTACCCTTGACGACTCTGGGCGAGTAGTATTTTTTGGCGTTACAAACTTGAAACTTGAAAAGTGACGTAAATATGATTGGTTTGTGTTTTTATTATTCCTTCATTCAAACCCATTCACATTCAATTCTCACACCTTATTAGCTTACCGGCAATAATTAATAATTTTCTCTCTACGCAGAAAATAGGCTTCCAATAATGCTCGATCAGCAGCGGCTTTTCCTTCCGGTTTCGGTAATGAGAATTTCTCTTCAAAAACGCTCAACTTTTGATATTTCTTATCTAAATGTCCGCACAGCCTTAACAGTCCATGAAATTGTTTAATATCCAACTGAAAGCAGAAAAGGTGGGCAATTAATTATTAAGGGGGTTACTGACTTGAATATAAAAAAAAATCCTTTTTTTTTGCTGATTATCATTTTGCATTGAAATAACACAAAATAAAACAAACCGCAGATTTTTACGATGAGTAAAATTGGTCAAAAAATTAATTCAAAGTTAGGAAGGTCGGTTTAAATCGTACTACCAGTCTGTTAGTTTTTTTTTGCTCTCCTGAAAAGTTGTTATTTTCACATTTTATCCACATCGGTACGTTTTTCTTGAAAATGATAACAGATGTCAGTATGATTTTTGTTTTGGTCGATAGGTTGCAGTACCAGCTAACAACAGTACAGAGGAAATTTCAAATAGTTTGTTATGAGTAACTTTTTGTGTTTTTAAACAAAATGAAAAAATTTAAAACTTTCACAGCTTAGCAATGACTTAGTTTTGAATATTTTTGAAATTCCTCTGCTAATTATAATAATTTTTACATCTTCGGAGAACTCCTAGGCGTTTGGAAGCGTCAAGTGCTACTTCGAGTATGTGCTGATTCCAATTAAGATGGTTATTTATTTTAATGCCAAGGAGTGAGAAGTGTTCGGAAGAGTCTAGTTCGACACCACCGAAGATTACATTAGAGATCGACGCTAGCCTGCCCCATTCTAAGATTAGGCTCAGGTCAGAGTTCAATGATCCAAATAGTTCAACACGTTTAGATGCTACATGTTACATGTACATGTTGATTGATTCGTACTAGGAAAAAATAATAAAGATATGGAGGAATTTTACGAGCGATTTGGAGGGGTAAATTTTGTATGGAGGAATTTTACGAGCGATTTGGAGGGGTAAATTTTGTATGGAGGAATTTTACGAGCGATTTGGAGGGGTAAATTTTGTATGGAGGAATATTACGAGCGGATAAAATTATCCGCTCGTAATATTTCTCATATGGAGGAATTTTACGAGCGGAAAATTCTGACAAATAAAAATTTGGAGGTAGTAGACAATTGTTACTTTGCAGCACGTCAGTAAGAACCAAATTACGGGCGACTTAGAGATCCGCAGATCACACAGGACGAGCAAAATCAAAATCCCGACGATACGCTGTGAAATTCTACAATATTCAAGCCGTATTCAAGACGAGGAAATCGAATTGAATGTGATGAGAATGTGAATTTAAAGAGTGCCCACAAAAATCAGCATTCGCTGGGCAAGAGGTTAGATTCGTTCGTAGGAGGTGAGAGCAGCGAGGACAGCTCAGATGCATCAAAACTGTGAAGAAACAATACCGCAAGAAGCAGGGTCTTTTCTAACTGGAGCGCTAGTTACCGAAGATATCGGATACTGCTAGCAAAAGTTTTGGGAGAAAAAGGCGCTGGTTCTCGGTTCTTTAGAAAAGCAGAGCGAACAGAGTGAATTTTCTTTTAGTTTTGTTTAATTTTGTGAATGATGGAAATCAAGTCACAATTTGTAACTGTGTTGCTAAAAATGTTTATGTTTTTTCAGCGAAACAGTGACGCAGAGAAGCTACTAAAACGATCACTTCACACGACGCCGAAGAAGGTTTAGAGCTTCGCGATGATTGTCTATCTGGATAGACAAATTAGAGGAAGCGCAATATTCAATGTCCAGTAATCTCTTTTCAATTCAACGCCGTACAACATTAACAACAAATATCCCATATTTCCAGAATAAAACCAAAACTTGACTTGGACGATAGCTGCGAAGAAGAAACTCTCATCGACAATCTGAGCCAGTTGGGTTTGTTGATTAAACTTCACAAATCATTTCAATAGTTATTATTGTGGATCTGCCACTGAAAAACCCTTCTTTCGCTCCCTACTACACGGTGAGCGTTAGTAATCGAGTCGAATTCATAGATGTTATCCATTGTAATGTCATCTGCAAAACAATATATCGGATTGAGCATTGACGACAGAAGGTCATTGATGTAAATAAGAAAGAGTGTGGGTGATAAAACAGAGCCTTGGGGGACTTCGGCATCTATGCCACGCCATTCAATACGACTTGTATGGTGCGTTCATATAAGAAACTCTCGTCTTACGAGGTTATCATTAAAGCCGACTGCTTTGAGCTTCACTAGGAGACATTTGTGCTAAACTCTGTCAAACGCTTTAGCGATGTCAAGTGCCAGAACTTGACCTTCGTGAAATTTATAGATGCAAGAGTTCCAACGATCAGTCAGATATTGTTGCGAATTGATATTGGTTTAGTTATTTTTTTTCTCAATCAGAATCTAATTTTTATTTGCTCTTCCCTCATTTATATCGTGATTTGCGTTTTTTTCTTATTTGTGTTTTTTTTTTGCTGTTCCTGGGAACGAGCAGGTTATTTTGTATTTTTTTTTTGTGCACAAAAAATAACAATAACGATAATTAAAAATATTAAGTATAATAATATAAACAATAATCGTAACTGTTCAGTGTACGAAAAAGTGTTAGGGCAGCACTGCTAGAATGCGTGTTGGCGCCAAAATTAATGACGAGATAGGAGAAAAAAAGCTTTGATGCGGGTTTTTTTGGAAAAGAAACGAAAATGGTTAATTCGGAATCCGGACTGGGAGGATCAAGATAGTTAAGCTGAGGAGTGAATTGGATTTGAAAAAAAAAGGAGAATAAAGGAAGTAAAGCATCAAAGAATACAAAAGTGCCGAACAAATTGTGCAATTAAAGAAAAACAAAAAGAAGTGGCGCCCTATAATACGAATAATATTTAGTGCATAAAACCCCTTTAATTAGTGACGTTAAGCGATTTAATTGGTTTAAATAAAATAGTGGTATTATTGAACAAGAAAAAAGGAAACTAGTGCACCAAATCATGATTGAAAAAAAAAACCGACTTGAAATCAAGAATTTTCGCTATACAACTGGATGCAGCAAGGGCCCCAACGGATAACTACGCCATATTAATGTAATATTTCTTTATACCATCTTTTTATATGTATACAATTAATTTTTAATTTGATGAATATAATTATATTGTTAATATTAAATTACTTTCATTCTCTTATTCTGAGTGTTAAGACTTTTGTAAGTGTCTAGGAACAGATCAATTGATTTATTGCGTCCGTTGTTTTTTTCTTAAGATGACTGAGTAAGGAACCTATGAGGGTTCCCAGGCTCCGTCCGAATACTGGATGAATATTCCATCGTCGTTATGTGTGTTTTTTAAGATTGTCTTCCGCTAATTCGGAGTAGCAGTAGGCGGAAGATTTCCAGCTAGGCGAAAATAACGCTTGGTGGTAGTTAGTTAGCAGCACGAGTATTGCGCGTGAACTTATATAAGGGAGGGATAAGACGACCAATTTCATGGCTACAGCGGCCATGGAAATATCTGTAGAAAAGGGTGAGTACACCGATATTTCTGCGATGTTCGAGGGAGTCAAAGGATGCCGTGATGGCATCATCTCCAATAAGTCGAAGCCCATAACGCTGAATGCGATCCAATATCTTTAGATGAGTTTTGGGTGCTCCAGCCCAGATATGCGAATTGTACTCGAGTATGTATAATATCGGATGGTGTAAAATATTTCTTGCACCTTCGGAGAAAGCCTAAGCACTTGGAGGCATCTAGAGCTACATTGTGGATGTGCTGGCTCCAGTCAAGTTTCTTATTAATGTGGATACCCAGGAGGTGGAAATTCTCCGAATGGTCAAGTGCTACACCATCAAAGATTAAGTCAGGTATCGACATGTCGTATTTAAGAGAGAGATGGCAGGCTTGTGTTTTAGTGACTCTACTCGATTCGCTCTGCCCCATTGCAGGATTGTGTTGAGGTCAATATTTAGTGAATTAAATAACTCTCGGCGCATAGTAGGCACAGAAGATTGGTGCGCCTCAGCAATTGAGTTGAAGCTGTAAGTGTTTTCTAGTGTACTGTCATCTGCAAAGCTGTGAATTGGGTTGAGAGTCGACGACAGAAGGTCGTTAATAAAGATTAGAAATAAAGTAGGTGATAAAACGGAGCCTTGGGGAACGCCGGAATTGATAGGAAAGGGAGACGAGGAGACGCCATCTAAAACTACTTGAATGACTCGGTTCGACAGGAAACTCTCAATCCATAACAAAAAAGAAGCATCAAAGCCAAATGCTTTGAGCTTAGAGAGTAGGGATTTGTGCCAAACTCTATCAAACGCTTTCGCAATGTCTAATGCAAGTACTTGGCCTTCGCCAAATTTATGTATGCAAGTGTTCCAGCGTTCGGTTAGGTAAACCAATAGATCACCTGTGGATCTTCCCGACCGGAAACCATATTGGCGATCATGTAAAAGTTGATTGCTCTCCAAATATTGCATGACCTTGCGGTTGACAGCAGTTTCCATAACTTTTGACAGCACGGAAGTGATGGCTATTGGGCGATAATTTGCCGGATCCGACTTGCTTCCCTTCTTGGGTATAGGCTGCACATTCGCTTGTTTCCAGTTATTTGGGAATTTTCCTGAAGAGTAGGATAAATGGAAAAAGTCACGAAGAGGTTTAGCCAAAGGTGAGAAGCATTTTTTAAGGATTAAGGGGGGAATACCATCCGGACCAGAGGATTTATTGATATTGAGATCCTGAAGAATTTTAGCAATGACGCGAGTGCGAAACTTTATGGCACGCAATATGGTGCCTGTTGCCGATACAGTTGTGGGTGACTGATTACTTGGTGGCAGGGTTGAATTTCTCGCGAAACTCGCTTCTAATAAATTTTCCTTTTCAACTGGATCTACGACTGAGCGGCTGCCAACAGAAAGAGGTGGTGTGGATGACGAAATAAAATTATTACTGACGGCCTTAGCAAATGACCAAAAGGATTTAGATCCTTTAGCGCATGCAAGGACCTTTCGTCTTAACTTTAAGTCATGCTGTTTTTTTGCGTTGTAAATTATGGCGTTGCAGGAATTCCTTGCTTTTATATATAGATCTTTGTGGCTGAAATTGGGGTGTGCCCTGAATTTACTAAATGCAAGTTTCTTTGCGTGGATTGCATCGAGACAATCTTTGGTAAACCAAGAGTCCTTAGATGGTCTAACTCTTTTGCGGTTTAAAGGAATAAAGAGCCGCATTCCTTTAAGAATTGTTTCTGTAATAATGTTACAGGCTATATCGCAGTTATTGGATCTAAAGCACAATTTCCAGTCAAAAGCTTTAAAGAATGCGTTTAGTCCGCCCCAGTTGGCTCTCTTGAAGTGCCAAACGATCCTCTTTGGAACTTTTACTACCGGTGGTTGTAATGCCGTTATTGGGAACTGTGCACGAATCAGGAAGTGATCCGTATCACCAATTGACGATGGTGCAATAACAGATATGGTATATTTCTCTGGCTGGTTTGTGAGAAAAAGATCAAGGAGACTTGCGTATTGGTCTGAGATATCAGGCAGCCGAGTAGGTTCGCTCACCAGTTGTTTGAGGCCATTGATGGAAGCGAAGATCTCAGTATTTCGTCCCTGCTGGTCCGTGCGGTTAGAGTATTGAAGCCAAGCAGTATCATGAACGTTAAAATCGCCCGCGATAACGATTTCAGCATCAGGCTTAACAGCATATATCTGTTGGATTGAGTCAGACAGCTTATCCAATTCATGGTTGGTGTCGTCTGACGTAAGCTCCGGACTTCTATATACATAGCAGAAAAATATGATGTGCTTACTTAAGGTTATTTTAATCCAACAAAAGTTGAACGCTATATTGGAGCAAGGACCCAGGGATGGAACCAAATCGTAAGCAACATCATCGCGGATATATAGTGCTATACCTCTTTGGCGAAAAAAGGTTGGAATTAGGTGATATCCAGGAACAGAGTAGAATTGCTCACTTCCTCAGCACGAACTAGGATGAGGATTTTTTAGGTCAATGATCTACCCCAAGCTCCTAAGCCGCCGGCAAAATTGTGCTGCTCTGGCCTAAAAAATTCCCATTATCTGTTAGCGGGATGAAGGATTTTCTTCATCACGTTACAATATACCAAGAGATTACCTGTAGAACGTCCGGAATGGAATGTTGTTATTGATTGATAAAACAGGTTCTGATGACAATATGATGTGTATAATGCTTCCCAGACAATCGTCCATTGGTATAAGGAAAGCTATGGGATTGCCTATCAGAATGGAGGCCATAGTTTGCTTAACTATGTTGAATATTCGACACTCCACACGTTTAATGACTGGTTATAGATTTTCAGCGATAGGTTGATGTTCTTTTGCCTGAATAGCATGCAATTCGTCTTTGAAGCATTTATTGCTAATCAGCTTCCCAACATCTTCATTAGTTTGAAAATTTAACTCATTCTTCGATCTCATTGAATATAGTAGTAAGGTGTCTTCAGCAAAGATTACATACTTTCCGTGTAGTCTGGCTTATTGCAAATTATGAATGTATAGGAGGTACAAGGTGGGACCCAGAATTGAGCCTCGTGGTACTCCTATAGTGACGTAGAATTCATCAAATTTTCTAGTCACATAGTTTCTGTCGGTAAGATAACTCCTAATGAGTTAATTTGTTTTTCGTTTAATTCCAGTCTTATCAAGTCCCATCTATAAATGTTTTGTGATCCACAGTATCAACAAATAATGCTACCACATAATTTCCTTCATCAATTCCCAACATTGACAAGAGCAGCAGTTGTGTTGCTGTTTTCCTGAAAACCATATTGGATCGAACCCACTCGTTTTTTCAACAAAATTTAATATCCTTTTGTTGATAATTTTTTCAAATACTTTGCTGAGCGCCGTAAGTAGTGCAATCGGTTGATAGTTATCAGGGTTATTTTTATCAAGGTGGTGATCATATGTACCGGAGTAATATTTTCGGGAGCACTCCCTCTTCCATATGTTTATTGATTATATTAGCCAAGGGCTGAGCAATTATATGTTTTAGGCCCTTGAGGTCGTTAGTGGTGACTCCATCAATACCAGGTGCCGTGTCTACTTTTCGCTGGGATAATCTACATAACACTTCTTCAGTGGTGGTGGGATTTACAAACATGGATTTGTTTTGTCTAGGAACTGATATTCTAGATTAAGTTACTGCTTGATGTTCATCATTCATATTAGCTAATAGTTTATCAGCTAAAGTTGCAAAATGTTGATTCATAGTATTTGCAGTAGTTTTCGAGTCCCTTTCAGTTTTATTTAAAGTTAATAATTCGAGAAATCCTGTTTTTTGCGTCTATTTTTTCCTCATCCATCATTCATTGATAACTTTCCACATATTTGAAGAGTTTCCAGTAGCATTAATGAGGTTTTTGCTCAGATAGTTTTCCTTAGTTTTTCGTACAGCTTGGCTTCTCATTTTCTTAAGCCTTTCGTAATCTATTTTAGTTTTCTCGTCCGCAGGACTTTTTTATACTTCTTGTATAGTCTTTTTTTATCGGACAGACGTTTTAGAATGTGGGGTTTCTTGTGCGTATTTATTTGAAAATAGTGGAGCGTTTCTTGGCAGATATAATTACATCTTACATAATTTCTCAAATAAGAAGTTCACAGCATAAGGCCGATGCTCAGGATCGCGCCTTGTGGGAGAGAGTTGTTTCTGTCCTATGCCCCTATAGGGGATCTTAACAGGAATTTGATTGAATTCAAATTTTCCCCGCTTTTTGTCTTCACACTTTTGTCGATTGTGAATTGATGCCGAAAACAAAATATAAGTCAGCACCGCACGCACACAGCCGTAGAGATGATGTGTTTGAGAATTCCTATAAGAGCTGTAATTTTAGATCTTAGAGTTTCATCTATCGTGATTCCCAGGTATTCTGTGTTATCGACTCTTTTAATTTATATTGCCTTGGGTTGGGATTGTTGCTTTGTTTACGATTCGATGAATTACATGTCTATTTGTTTCTGACCCTTTGTATTCTTGCTGAAGTACTTAAAAGTCGGCTTCATGTATACAGTAACTCTGACTACGGCAAACCACATTGAAAACTTCATCTGATAAAAATAATCATAATAAAGCTGAACTGCAAGTCCAAACCGATCTGGAATGTGAATCACTTCATATTTACACAACAATTTTCAATTAAGTCTGCAATTAGCTCATCGATTAGAAAGCGATTAACAAAGACAAGTGCCGTCTAGTCGCGACCGAGAACTCACCGTAATATTTTATTATTAGGATATGAGAGAATTAGTCTGCTCACGCGAATTGAAAGAAGTAACTAATGTATAAGCGATTTAATTGCTGCCAATTTCCAACTTACCGTCACATCGCTGCTTGCCAAAATCAATGAAATCCGATTTTCGAAATTTCGCAAAAAGAAATTCAAACTGATTTTCGATGCAGTCAAGTCGCCTCGATCATCCAGAATTACGCAATTAAAAACCACTTTAGCCAAGTTGGGCGATTTACGGAGCACATCCCAAGTGACCAGATAAACGTTATCCCGCTCGATATCTGCAGGAAGAATTAAAAGAGAAAATCAGAGGTAACTATCGTAGTAAACTGCGAGCCCGTACCTTTTTCCGCTGTGAGAATTTTCACATGCAAATGGGTGAGTGCGTCGAGATGAAACTGCCAGTTGGCCAGGCGCGTCGCATCCTTGACGATAATCAGGCATCGTTTTGATCCGTCCGACGGAATAATTGCACTCAGGAAGGCCACAACTACCGCCACCTTGCCCAGGCCGCTTTCATCGTTCAGAATGCACGCCTGATTGCTCTCGAAGTTCCGATATAGAAATCGAATCCCATCCAGCTGAAAGTTGGTGAGAAATTGCGCCAATTTCCCCAAAACGCGATGCACGCCACTCAACACCAAATCCTCACGGGGGCGCTCCGCCTTGAAGTGATAAATTTGTTGCACCATCCCCGCAGTTCTTTTTTCCCGCCACCCACACTTTCTCTTTTCACGGTTATGTCTCTTTATTTACACCCCCGCCACACACGCACTCGTCGTCCTACGAAAAATTCAAATTTACGCGATGCAATGTTAAATAAATGGCGACCATTACGTACAAAAGTTTTATGTAGAAGAAAATGAAAAACATGGAAAAGGAGCTTTGCGGTGCGGCCCCGACGGACAGGTAATTCGATTCGAAGTCGTCGTGAACTGTTCGGTTTTTCAACAGCGCGTAGATGAAGTGCAACATAATTTTCGCGCGACTTTTTTATTATTGTTTTATTATTTATCGAATTCGCATTTTCGATAGCGGAATTACGGGCTAAATGTAGACGATGGTTTCTTTATTGTCTTGGGCGAGTCTTTTCGCTGGAAATACTTCACACGGTTTTAATAAAGCGTATGACGTTTACGTGTGCGAGCTGCAGGGAAATTTGTTTTGACAATTCTGTGTGGTGAGTTTATCGGTGATGGGTTACCATATGGAAATTGGGACAGTTTTTAATTTTTTTGAATGAAAGTTCTTATAGTTTGAAGTCATTTTTAGATAAATTGCAAAAGCAATTCTAATCCGATATTCTGTTTCGTTTGATTCTTTAAATTTTAATAAACGTGCAGCAAAATTTCATTTTTAAATTTCGAAAAAATCTCACCACTGTCAAACACCTTGGAACTTTCACTTCACCCTTTGTTCTCCTTACAACGAAATCGAGCAATCTAACCTAAAAAACGAATTGTTTATTAGTTTGACAGTCGAAACGATTTGTTTACAATTGTTTTTGCGTCGCTATAAATTCTTCGATTGCTGTGCGGTACGAATACAAAAAAAAAGAATGGAAAATCCCAATCAAAAGTACGACGAATTCTTCATGGAAATTCTACAGGATAAGAAAACCGTAGTTGGATTTTTGCAGACGATTTTCAGTTTTTTGGCCCGGCGGTGAGTGTGGAAATTGTGGGGATTTTTTTTTGTTAATAAAAATCATGGGTGTGGACATTTCTTGGGTTTTTCTTATTTCAATTTGTTTTTCTTCTCTTTTTATAGAACTGATTTCTATCATGATGCTAAGAAAAATCCTTATGGGTTGGGATTTCCGCCGGGAATCAAGGAGAAACTTGTTCAGCAGGTAAAAAAGTTTTTTTTTTGCGGTGTCCTGGTGGAAAATCGATAATCAGGAAAGTTTGGGCGGCTTAAAGTGATCGACGGTATGGGTTTTTATTTTTGGGGACCGGAAAGTATATTGGGGAAATGTTCCTGTTCTCTCGGGAATCAAACTATGCTTTGGGCAATATTTAATTGATTCTCAACGTGTCTAGAGTCTTCAATGTCTAATTGTGTCGGGTCTAATGCAAATGTGGGAAAACTTAAAAAGGAAACGTAAATTGAGGTGCATGCACGACTAGCAGGATATAAATCGATCTGCGATTGCAGTGAGCAATTATTATTATTTTGTTTAGGGAACACGTAAGAGCACCGCGACTTTTCAGGTTAATTGTGCGTTTATTGCTCCTTTACCCTACCATAATCTAAATGTCTTTAAGGCAGCCATGTTGGCTAGTTCATCGGTTGGAAGGAAAACTTTTCCTAGAAGATTGAATCTTTTCCTTGCTACTGCCTCGCAGTGACATAGGACATGCTCTGTCGTTTCTGAGTCTTCGAGACAGAGGCGGCAGATAATGGTTTCCGCGAGACCCATATTTTTGAGGTGGTGGTTTACTCCACTATGCCCCGTCAATAGGATTAGATGAATCGGTTCATGCGTTTTTCCTCATCCTGAATGCACGTAAAACGTATTGTAGACTTGAGATTGGGACATCGTCCATTATATCGGTAAGCGAGAAATGTTTCTCGGTTACGCTTTTGCCAGACTCGGCGCCGTTTTTCATAATTGAAACATTCCCTGACGGTTCGTAAGCGACAGAAGTCTTCGCAACCGACGAGCTAGCTCTCTGGGTGAGATTGCCATTGCTCGAGCTGCACGTAGAGCGTATTAAAATTGTCGTCCTTGCACACGACTAATATAATTATTGCAATACCGTGGAAAAACTCGTCGTCATGTTTCAAACTTACTGTGTGCTCCGCAACGCGAAATCGAACTTGGAACCTGAACAACGCGATCGCAACATCCCGATTAGTGCACCATTTTCCGGTAGTTTTGAGCACTGTGGCTGAATAACGACGAGCGAGTTTCAGAAAACAGGATTGGAACGGAAAAAAACGCTCCGCCACAAAAAAAAAATTGGCAGAACAGCGACAATTGTGAAAGTGACAATTGTCTACTACCCCAAATTTTTATCTGTCAGAATTATCCGCTCGTAATTTTCCTCATATGGAGGAATTTTACGTCTGCCTGTTCCTTTCCCTCAATCCCCGTATGCTCTGCGACCCACATTAATGTTACTTTTTCCCATGACGATTCGGTTTTGAAGGCAGTCCCAAACAAGTTTCGATCCGTGTTTGTTGGATGCTAAAGCTTTGATAACTGGTTGACTAACTGTTAAGATATAAATATGTTTATTGCGATGATGATGATGCAATGGCACTACAGCCCATATCGAGCCGCGGCCTCCCGGGTGCACCTCCTCCAGTTGTCTCGGTCCAACGACCGCGTCCTTCTGTTTGAAAAATCGAGAAGCTTCGTGGTATCCTCTGCGGCCGGTTGCCTTGAGCATTACCCTTGAGCACTCGTTTTGGGATTCGTTCCTCATGCATTCGCTCCACGTGGGCAGATCATGATAGATGCTGGTGGGTCGTCAAATAGTTGATACAGCTCATGGTTGTATCGAATTCGCCAATTATCTCCTTCCTTAACTACTCCGTACACCAAAGAATTTTCCGCTCAAACGTGTCGATTAACTTCTTCGACACCCTCGTCAAGGATCACATTTCACATCCATATAGCAGCACAGGACGAATTAATATCTTGTAGATGCGTAGTTTATTTTTCGATGGACCTTCCTTGATTTCGTTATGAAAAGGACCGCATAAAATGCTTTGTTAGCTGTCGTCATTCTTGTTTGAATTTCATGTCGCTCACTGCCAGGTATGCGAATTTATCCACCTGCTCGAAGTTATATTCGCCCATAGTAATGTTCTGCCTCTGGGATAGTCCTTTGTGTCTGGATCATGTATTTAGTTTTCGCTTCATTCACTCCAACTCCTGGAATACTTCCTTAACGCAAAGTATTGATCGGGCCAGAATATTCACGTCGTCTGCGTACGCCACCAACTGTGCAGATTTTACGAGTAGCGTACCTCTGGTGTCCACTAAAGTTACTGAAATTACCTTCCTGACGACATACGAACACCAAGGTAAAGAGCATGGGGGCGAGACCATCTTCTTGTTTGAGACCTGACTTCATTGGAAAGCTTTGAGTCAACTCGTTTTGGATTTTTATTTGGCACTCATTGTTTTCCATTGTATTAACCGAACTAGTTTCGGTGGGACACGTAGTTCAACTGTTATTCTGTACAGAGCAGTGTGGTCGACACTATCGTATGCTTGCAAAAATCGACGAACAGTTAGCTGGTGCACAGTAATATCATGTTCCCAGCATTTTGCTAGCACCTGTTTTACTGAGAATAACTGGTCCGTTGTCGATCGTTCAGATCTGAAGCCACCTGGATATTCTCCGATGATGTTGTTAGCGTATTCACTGCGTCCCCGTTCAATAATTTTCGTTAACATTTTGTTCTCTTAATATTCTCGTGAATACATAGCTCCATTGCAATGAGTTCGGCTTGGAAAATTGTGGCTTCCTTACCAAGAGATTTTGAAACCGAGAAGTTAGGACCTATGACTCCGGTCCCAGTCCACTCTGAGGTGCGCGAGCCATCGGAAGTAGAGATGCGTTTACGCAATTGCTTCCAGCCAGTGTTTTCAGTCGCAAGCTCTGGCTCTCGATCAAAGTATTGTCAGTATTGAAATTTCTGTATTAGTCGAAAAATGATCAGGAAGAAAAATGTGAAGAGGTAGATCTGGCGACGAATCATTTCCGTCTCTCTCCACCCTAATTTCTACAATACACTAAAATTTTATCCACTTCCTTTACCGAATTAATTGCTCAATGCATTAAAGGGTGATCCCCTAAATTAAATTCGGTGCCTAAAAAAAAAATCGGGCAATGTTGGAGAAGAAAGCTACCTGAGAAGGACTACCAAGCGAACTCCTCAAAGCGGACCTAGAAATAACAGCCGATACACTCTTCCCACTCTTTACTGAGGTGTGGAATGAAGGAAAATATACGGCTAAATGGAAGGAGGGTGAAATTTTGACAATGAGTCAAAATCTCGAAAAATGGCGACCTTCGAGATTGTGGAAATTGGCGTGGTATATGTATATTTACTGGCGTATCGAAAATCATGGCTACAGTAATTCTCAGTGGTGGTAGAGGGCACCTTCGAAGTTTATCCGGCTGGTTTCCGTAAAGGGTCGTCTTGTACTGACAATACAAATACCCTACGGATAATATTGAAGCAATCCGCCGAAATGGGTTCGATACTATATCTCATGCCCGTGGACTTTGAGAAGGCTTTCAACACCGATTACATATGGAATGTTTTTGTTTAGGAGAGGTATTCCAGATAAAATCATAGCTATGTTTAAGGAATCCTACGAAAATGCAAAATGTCGCGTCTTACATTAGAGGAGAGCTGTCTGAGAGTTTTTCTGTGCGCCAGACAAGGCTGCATATTATCACCAGCCCTGTTTCTGGTGGTAATAAATGACATCATGAAAGCTGTACTGGAAGGTGGGGAAGATAAGGGTCCTAAGTGGGGACTGTTCATTATCTTCTTCTTCAATGACATAACAGCCCAAATCGGGTCTTGGCGTCCAGACCTTCAGAACGACCTTTTTTTATTTGCTATTGTGGAAGGGTTGTTATTGTATTAACGGACAGTATATGGAAGTGAACGTTTTTTGTTACCTCGGAAGCAATGTCAGCATGGACGGCAGAGCCAAAATGGCTATTGAGGCTCGCATGAAAAAAGGTCGTCCGACCTACGGTATCCTTCCTCCCGTTTCTGGTTAAGAGAGATCTTCTTTTGCACGAAGCTGCGACTATTTGACACATGCGCCAAATCCGTATTGTTATGTAGTTGTACTACATAGAAAGTGACCGTAAGAAATATCAAGAAACTGCAAACTTTCGTGAACCAATGCCTCCGACGCATTTTAGGGATATTCTGGCCAGATGTGATCTCCAATGATGGACATTAAAGTACATGAGACAGACTAAAATTGGCATTGAGATTCAAAGACAAAAGTGGCAGCGGATCAGTCACATTTTGAGGAAACCAGAGCGAGATATCGGCAGGCAAGCCTTGGATTATAATCTTCAAGGAAGACGTCGAATTCGTCGATAATTTAGCACATGGAAGCGAGCAGTTGAGCAGGAGGTCAGAAGAATAAATAAGTCCTAGCGAAAACTTAAGGCCGATGCCCAGGATCCAGGCGCCTTGAAGAAGAGAACTGTTTCTGTCCTATACCCCTATAGGGGTTCTTAAAAGGAAAATTACGATGATGATGAATTAACTCTTAACCAATTTTTTGCGGTGTTCCCTGTCCTTATCTACTGGGTTTATTTCTTGCCTCTAACAATAACCGCATTTTACTTTTGGACCAACCGTTTCCACCTAATATAGTGGATCATAAGCTCCTTTTTATGCAGTATGATGCTTACTGATCACGTACGTGATCCGTTTGCCATTCGGGCTTATGTTAGAGTAACTGTCGCCGATCTCATTGGGTGTCAACATTTTCCACTCTTCTTCTCTTTTAGGTCCTACAACAATACGATCCAAAACGTCAAGCTCATCTAAAAAAGCAATCTTCGAAAGATGTTCCTTCGGCGGAGCCTAGCCCCGAAGTTTCGCCACCGCCTATCTCCAAAGAAGTCGAAGTTCAAACTACAATCGACCCACCTCCACCCACAGTTAAAAACAAATTGACTCGAACTGCTGTCAATTTCTTAGCGACCGAATCCTATAACGGAGCCCAGTACGAGTCGTACTGCTGGTCGCAAACAATCACCGATATCGAACTGCATATTATCCTTCCGGACCACGTTTCCACTTCGAAACAGCTCAACATCAAGATCGAACCGGATTGCATTCAAATCACCGACAAACTAAGTAATTCTGTCGTTCTCGACGGCAAATTATCTGCGAAATGTCGCAGTAGCGAAGCCGTCTGGAGCATATCGAACAGGAAACTTCAAATAACGCTGGGTATGAATAATTTCGTAGGATTTTTTCTCGTCTCTCTTTCAATTTCTGTGTGTTTTCAGACAAAGTAAAAGAGACGTGGTGGGATCGCTTACTTGATACCGAACCGAAATTGAATTTAAGCAAGATGGATTGCTCGCGACCGCTGGAAGAACTTCCGCAAGAGTCGCAGGCTGTAATTGAGAAACTTCGTTGGGATCAGCAACAGAAAGCATTGGGACTGCCCACTTCGGACGATTTAAAAAATCGGAAGATTCTCGAGACCGCCTGGAATGCCGAGGGATCGCCGTTCAAGGGTCAACCGTTCGATCCATCTATAGTTAAGTTTAATTAAGTTCGATTGGAAAGTTCGGAGCCAAAATAAAATATTTTTAGTCAGGAAAGTCGTTTTTGAATTTTCATTGCTTTGGGTGAAGGGTTTTAGGCCAAGCAATCAAACTCGCATTAGTTTTAAGAAAATGTAATTCAGGTAAGTAAAACACAAAAAGAACACAAGATTAACCGAGAGCGTTTTGAACTTTGTTATTCAAGAGTTAGTATAAAAATCCACCATCACCGTCCACGAGGGAACTAGAGTCTTAGTAGCGTTGTTCCCTCAATTCCGTCTGTTTCCGTTTCAGCTGACACTTTTGGTAAATGATGTCATTGTGATCCGTTGACCAAGCGATGTACATGTAGAGCGTTAGCATAGCGGCAAGAACCAGCCGATCGATGGACATGATATTCGTCGCCCACAGGATAATACTCAAGCCAACGAATGACGGGTGCCGGATGTGACCGTAGAGGTGCTTTAGCTCGAACGATTTGTAGGACATCGGTGGCGCGTAATGCTTCATGTCATAGTAAACCTGGAAGAGTACGAAATTAAATCGATTTACAACAAGTAAACGGGATTCCATTACCTGTTTGATGCCTAAGATTTCCGGCAGATCCATGATAATGCTGCCGCCGTAGATGATGGTCCACGCAAACACATGGGCTAAGACGAAGGCCCACCAAATTACACGACTCTGCGACACATCCACTTGCCACAACATCACGGTCGGTGCTGCTTTCCAATTGGTCATCAAGTACTGAAGGAGAAAAATTCTCGTTAAGAATTTATGAAAATGGAAAATCAACTCAAACCCACCAGCAGGCAAAAGGACGAAGTCAAGCAGTAAATCGAACGCTCTGCAATTCCCAATCCGATTTTGTGAATTAAACTCTTGACGATATCCGATTTCATGACGCTGTGCTGCAGTATGAACAGGATTACGTAAACAGAATCAAACAGGATCGCCCCAAAAGCCGTCTCAAGACGCGATTTATTGTCGAGCAAGTTCAGGATCCAAACGTACTCGTGCCGAATTTTAACCGGCACCGACAGGAACATTATCAACTTGCCCAGCGCATAAAAGGTGTAGACGAATGTAAATATCGCTATGATTAGCGAAATGAATTGTTTAAAGGACACCATAGTCAGTTTTGTTTACTTTTCACTGGGCGCGATTTCAATTGTCAAACTATTTTTTCGTGATGACGGAATCTGCAGAGTTGCCATGGTGTGGCCTTTTCACCGTGGTGAACATAGCATGGTGAAATAGCGAAAACGGGTGACGGAAGTTGGCTAGTTGAAAAGACAATTAAGGTTAAGATGGAGTTATTGTATAGGAAACATGCCGATATGGTGGAATTGAGAATGCGGATATGGAGGAATCGAGAATGCGGATAATTTTGACAAATAAAGATTTGGAGTAGTTTGGAAGTAAATTTTTTACGTTTGGACACCAGCGTCGTAATTAAGTAGACACCGACAAAAGTCTACATATGACCGCTATTTTCGCTACTTGACAAACCCCATGGCACTAATTAAAAAAGTAATGATCTAGTTGTGTTCTAAGTCTATATTAATTGATATTTAACAAAAAATCTTTTCTCCAATATAAACTTTACAAGTTATTCATACATAACGAAAAAAGTGCATTGAAAAAAGTCTACATACGGCTAGGTAAATCATTCTTTATGCTACTGTGCGGTTCTGTTTATAACGGGAAGTACCGTTTATCAAGTTTTGCGCTTCGCGTTAGGCTATAGTTTGGACAATTTCGATAAGGCCGCAGCTGTGACGATGGCTTCTCGGAAGGAAATATCATCAGAAGTACGGATCTTAGTGGTAAAACATCGAAACGAAAGAAAATCTTACGAAGAAATAGCCAAATTGTTGAGTTTAAGTAAATCTACAGTTCAAACCATATTCAACAACTACAAAAACAGGTTCTCTGTTGAAAACAAGCCGCTGGTTCGCAAGGATGTCTCCTTTATTTTGAAAGAAGTGAACCAAAATCCAAAGGCGCATGCCACAAAATTGGCGAAGGACATAGCAAAATGAACTGGAACCACGGTGCATCCAAGAGAGTTCAAAGAGCATTAAATAATACTGGTTATCACAGCAGAACAACACGCAAAAAAACCCTTATAAGCGAAAAAAATCGCAAACTTTGATTAGAATTTGCCAAAAAGCATCTAGACAAAGGACTTGATTTTTCGAAGAAGGTTTTATTCACCGGTGAATCGAAGTATAACATATTTGGAAGTGGCGATAGAGCTAAAGTTTGGAGAAAGGAAAACACTGGAATATACCTTAAACACCTAATTCCTACAGTCCTACGGGTGTAGGAAATTTGGTGTTCATTGATGGTGTCATGGATCGCCATCTCTACAAAACCATCTTGCAACACAATTTAAGGGAATCGGTCGATAAGTTGGACCTTGGTGAAAGCTAGATATTCCAACAAGACAATGATCCCAAGCATACTGCTCAAATCGTGAAGGACTGGCTACTATATTATGGTCCAAGACAGCTCAATAGACCCCCACAAAGTCCGGACTTGAATGTCATCGAGCACGTTTGGGAGCTTCTGGATCGAAAAATAAGAAAACACGACATTAGAAGTGTTACAATGCTAAAAGCTCATCGAGGAATGGGGTCTAATAGCGCCTGACGAGTTAGAGAATTTGGTTGCATCAACGCCAAGACGCTTGCAGGCAGTTATAGATGCACATGGTGGGCCAACAAAATATTAATATTAAGTTTTGAAATAAAATGTAAATTCCTTAATGAAGTTTTTGGTGGATCTCATGATCGTACGTAGACTTTTGTCAATGATATTTTTTAGTTTTTTTTTATGAATAGATTGTTAATTTTATATTGGAGAAAAGATTTTTTTGTTACATGGCATTAAAAATAGATTATAAACAAGTCTACCTCATTACTTTTTCAAATAGTGCTGTTGGGCTCGTCAAGCAGCGAAAATAGGGGCCGTACGTAGACTTTTGTCGGCAACTGTAAGTTATTGCACTGTTTAAGTTCAAACGTAATGCAGTTGATATCAAAAATTACCGACGAATTAAAGGTTCCAAATGACACTTTAAAAAACTGTGCGAGTTTATGACAGTATTTTTAAAATAATATAACGAGAAAATAAAAATAATAAACTTATTATTAAGCAGTGATAGTAATAGTGAAGATGAAAAGCAGCTAAATTTAATCGGAATTCGAAGAAATTGATCCACTCAAATTAAGCAGGAATGAGTGAGTTTTGATATTAATAAATTAAGAACCATTAAAGTTATTGGCTCTTATAGGTTCAAAAAGATATTCCCTTTCACGAAAGATGCATTAGAATACGTTTTAGAGGTACTACACCTGGGCAGAGCTCTACCGCCATCTCTCCTTGAATTAAATTAGCTGCAGACTTAGAGTTAATTACCAAAGGCAGCTATCAAGACATGGTCGGGTACGATTTTTTGATTTGTTCATTCACAGGCAAGATCTGTGTTTGCAAGATGTTTAGGTGACATTTATTTCAATTACGATCTTGTAGTATCAATATTACCTAGGCTGTATAAATAAAAATGATATCGAGTTCTCGTCGGGCAACGACCAAGCTTAGGCTGAATTTGTGCATAGCCCACGTTCTTGTCGTGCTCTTGTTCGATTTACGCAAAAATTACATTTTTTCGCCATCGCGGCAGCTGCCCCATAAAGTGTACTTTTTCTGTGTGATGGATAGTGATTTCTACTGCCCTTAGGGCGATTAGTTTTTTCTCTAAAAGAATTGGACAAGTCCCTTGAGAGGGCAATTTTAATTGTAAGTAACGTTGTTTCTATTTTCCAAATTCAAAAGTGACAAAAGAAACATATATATCACTGTAGACGTAGTGTAAGTGAACTTTGAACAATGTCTGCATAGACAGAAAACCGGTTTTCGCTTCTATCGCGTGTAGACGCCAACAACAAAAAAAAAGAAAGCCTTCAAACGAGTTCACCTTAACGACGACTTCCTGTCGCTTCCAACAACCTACTCCAACGAGGAAAATCTTCCTACCAATCGACCCATACATAAAAGGTCGAAGGATCTCCACTCTCTTGATGGCTACAGACCCATATCACTACTCTCAGTAATTTCAAAATCATTTGAGAGAATAATTGCGAAAATATTGAGCTGGCTCGTTGAACAAATTGTTGGAATTGGAAGATGGGCAACATGGATTCCGCACTGGCAGAGGATGCCACACGCTGGATCACCAACTAGTACTTTGGCTAGTAAACAATTTACAAAACGCCCAACATTCGATTGTTCTATCAATATATGATAGAGAAAGCGTTCGATAGGGTTCTTGTTAACCCCTCATTAATCAGCTGAACGTGAGGGGAGTTCTTATCCTCTTATTACAAGTCATACGCTCTTTCCTAGTCGGAAGGAGAATTAAAGTTATTGTCGACGGACACTCATCGATAACCTTACGAGCGCAGAACGGCACTGCACAGGGCTCTCCTCTTTCGGTGGTTTTATATAATGTATACGTTAAACGTTTGCGACTAAATCGCAAAAATTTGCAGACAAAATCATGAGCTGGACTATGTTGGAATTTATGCCGATAACCTTGTAGCATCAGCTGACATTGGTGAAGCGAACTACATCCTAAATAAGGCTTATCGCGCTATAGATATCTGGGTGCAAAATGCTGGAGCCATTATACCTGTAAACAAATTTGAGGCACTTCATGTGTGTAGAAAACTCAAATGCCAGGCAAAATATTTAAATATCTGCAGTTTTTCTATTACACTAAAAAGGGAAATGCGAGTTCTAGGTGTCAATTTCACCATCAAGTTCAATTGGGAATCTCATACACAACATATTGTAAAAATGCTTGAAGCAAAATAACGCTTTAAAAATGTTATGCTCTCGAAAGATCCCACATTGAAACTGTACTTAAAATTGCGCGAATTTCGGTGGTGGGCACTATTCAACACTGTATATCTATTTACGCATGGACATCCTTAACAAACATAACGCACATTAATACGAAAATTAATGATTGTTTTCGTACTGCTAGCGGTTCTCTTCGACCAACTTCCCTTCCAGCATTGCGAGTGGAGGCACAATATAAAACATTCGAAGTGTTTGCAAGTAATAGAGGCGTCACACTTTGCAGCAAAGCCTTAGCAGATTTCCGCCATCCTCTGCATCTCTTAGTTTGGAGGGAGATTGAAGAGCCTTCCACTTATCCTGGTCGTTTTCACTGCAGTTTCAATAATGAATTCTCTTCCACTTCCCCATAATTCAGCAAACCTTGTCATCCATCATCAGGATTCACCGCCACCGTGGACATAAAAATATCTAAGCATTGATACCCGTCTTTCGAAATATAAAAAGGATGTAACTCCGCCGACTATCTACAGGTAATTGCACAAGTCGATACTCTTCAAGGAGTTCGGCGAATTATTACTCTATAGAGATGGTTCCTACAGTGAAGAATCCGCTACATTTGCCGTGGTCCAATCAATAGCACTCATCGTATTATTAAGGCTTACTACCCAGCTGCACTGGCAATTTCGTTGCAGAAATGGCCGCACTACTTCATGCAATCGATTCCGCCATACTACAAAGTAAAGCAATCTTAATTTGGTGTGACAACCTTGGTCTCTTGCAAGAAATCGCAAATCCAAACAACAAATGCTTATCAATAAATCTTCTTCGTACCAAGTAAAAATATAAAAATCGCGTGGCTACCAGGTCACATAGGAATCAGCGGCAATGAAGCGGCAGATGCTGCAACGCGTGAAGCCCAAACACTCTCTTTAATAGTAGAAACTTCAAGGTTCTACCAACTAACTTGGGAAGCTTACTAAAAATGTCAGGATGCACTAATCCAAAGAGAGTGGCGCCCAAACCAATCTTTTTTAGCTGGCACAATACTGAAACTACGCGCCCAAAATATAATTTCGATTTATCTAGAGACCAAGCAATCAAGATATTACGAATGCGGCTCGGTAAACCTCAATTTGCAGTCAAGCATTACTTTCTGGATCAACAGCCTGAAACATGTCCACATTGTTATACCACCAGGTCTGTACTACACATACTGACTGAATGCCCACTATCTCAAGTCATTAGAAATCATAACAGCCCAACGGTCATGTTGAATCGCAGCAATCTTAATACAAATCGGACGATCAAACTAATTCTATCGCGCCATGGACTGTGGAACACCATCAAAATAATACTACTCATATAATATTAAAATATTATATATATTACCCCTCGCTGGGGGGTAGTTGTGGGATGAGGTTTTTACCAATTCCTGCAACTATCTATCTTTGGGGGCTAGCGACTCCACGGACCTGAGCTAACCATCCCCCTGTGGGATGGGGGCAGTGGAATTCACCCACAGCCAGTCCTGCTTGCCCTAAAAATGACAAATGAACACTAACTGGATCATAGGCTTATCACTCATAATCTTAAATCCTAACTGATACGAGAAACGAATACATCGCCTCGGATACGGACGGATTCTACGATAACGACTTTTGGCATTCGAAAACGGACTATGATTGGCTTCTGGAACGTTCGAACATTGAATAACGGGGGAAGGGCTGGGGTCACTCGGTCCTTGCACCGCAAATCAGTGATCGACCTTGAAATGGAGCACTGTTACATCCCTTTCTTGGGCTTGAGCGAGGTCTGGTGGACAGGATCAAGAGAAGAACGGACCCCTAGCGGAAACACCATTCTGTACGTTGGCCCTGAGAGTGAAGCCAAAAATGGCTCGGCGGTTTTTTTTGGCACCGAGAGCGTGTTCTAAGAGATGATATTATTATCATCTCGTGAGATATGAACGCCCATGTTGGATCTGACAACACTGGACTAGAACACTTGGGAGGCATGGTGACCTTTGGGTCGATGCGTCACGACCTTGGATCAAGAGACCCGAAAACGACGAATTATGTGTGGAGTTTTGTAGTACTCGGCGAATGGTCATCTGAGGGACCCTTCCTCCACACAAGAGTCATAATAAAACATCTTGGGTTTATAAGATCTTGACGAAAATTCTAGAAAAGAGAATTAAGCCCTATGCTGACAAAGTAATTGGTGAATACCAAGGCGGATTTAGAGCTGGACGCTCGACCACGGACCAGATATTCTCAGTTAAACAGGTGCTGGAAAAGTGCTGGGAATATAATATTGATGTGCACCAGATATTTGTTGACTTCAAGCAAGCATACGACAGTATCGACAGGCGCGTACTGTATAAAATCATGTTGGAGTTTGGAGTCCCACCGAAACTGGTCCGACTGACAAGAATGACAATGACTGAGTCTTTGTCACAAGTCAGAGTAGAAAATGATCTGACTTCCAGTTTTAAAACAGACAACGGCCTTAAACAAGGTGACAGCCTGGCACCAATGCTTTTCAACTTAACACTCGAATATGTTGTTCGGAAACTTCCCGTTGACACCAAGGGAACACTATACTTCAAATCCACACAACTCGTAGCATATGCCGACGACAGAGATATCCTTGCAAGATCTCTGGAGAGTGCTAAGGAAGTATTTGTAAATCTTGACTCGGTAGCAAGGGAAATTGGACTACTTATTAATGAAAATAAAACAAAAATTATGATGCAAACTAGGAAAAAGACGCCAATCAGACAAAATATCACAGTAGGAGACTATAACCTAGAAAACGTAGACAACTTTATATACCTAGGGGCGAACCTATCGAAGGATGGAAGCGAACCCATCGAAATTCAAAGAAGAATAATTATGGCAAACAAGACGTATTATTCGGTACTTCCAATAATTAAAAACAAAAACATACACAGGAAAACAAAACTTAAGTTGTATAAAACGATTATACGACCTGTGCTATGCTATGGCATCGAAACGTGGACATTAACTCAGGCGTCCGAAAAACTACTTAACGCCTTTGAAAGAAAGGTCCTCAGAAGAATCCTCGGACCTGTGAGGGAAGAATCGATCTGGAGAATACGATACAATAGAGAATTGTATGCCATCTTCGACAATCCAGAAGTGTCAACCCTCATAAAATTTAAAAAGTTACAATGGGCTGGTCATGTGGAGCGGATGGATGACGGAAGAATTTCCAAACGCACACTAAAAGGAAAAGTCAACGGACAAAGACCGGTCGGAAAACCACGAAAGCGCTGGGAGGATTTGATTGACGCAGACAGCAAATCACTGCTAAGATTTTCAAACTGGAGGACGCGGTCACTGAACCGAGATGGATGGAGGCAAAGCATTCAGGAGGCCAAAGTCCGATTTGGGCTGTAGCGCCATCGTAAGTAAGTAAGTATAATGTACATATTACTAACCACATTCTCAATAATTGTTTATTTTGCGATTCTAGTAAATAAATAAAGTGAAGTGAAAGAGTGACAATTAATATCTTCATACACCCGTGATCAAAGTTTCGTTAACAGTGATGAACATAAACTGAATTAGTGTTTAATCAATAAAAGAAAAAACAAAAAAAAAATAAATAAAAATTAAATAAAAATTAAAAAAAAAAAACAATAAGCGAGCACAGGGCCCCAACGTTCAGTTTTTTTGTACTAGGGATATTTTTTTTCACTCTTTAATAAAACTTGAATTATAACTTACATAATTTGTTTTTTCTTGGTATGATAAGTATAAAGTTTTTGTATACAGTAAGTTTTGGGCCCGAATGCCCTTTTTCAGTTGCTCTTTTTTTTAATCTGGTAAGTGGAGTAACACGGGATGAAGTGCTAGAGTCATTAGAGGGGGACCTCGCACCCCATCATGTGCGGAGGAATTCCATCACGTACTCCCCGCGATTCCCCGCGGCCTAGTTCGCTAAGACGCTAGAGCACATACTATTTTCGACAGCACCCTCAAGGATGAGCGCAATTCCAGGTCGAATTCCCCACACCCACGCTCCTGAGCAGCTGGCAGGAAGTGCTGTCCCGACCTGGAGGAGTCTCATCAAAATCCTGTATATGGAATGGGCCCCTGGAGGCTCATTTCCTATCAAGGGGGTCTTAACAGGAATTCGATTGATTTGAGTATGTATCCAAAATGAAGTAATAGAGTTATAATTTCAAGAGCCCAACTAGCCTCCACTTTTCCTTCTCTTCTCTTCCTAAGAAGACTTTTTTTGAGACTGCATGGCTTAGGTAGGGTGGGCAGGGTAAGGCGACCTAAAACCAGTCGCTATCGTCGAGGCATCTGATCGGGACAACACCGCGATCAGAGGAAGTCCTGTTTTTTTTCTTGTTGAATACCTGTTTTGGAGTAAGTCGATGTGACGAGCTCCAAAGGCCTTTTTTTTGTTACAGGCCATGGTTTTTATGGTCACTATCGGAGCAACGAAGCCTCCTACCCACCGCCTCCCGTAGCTAGACCCGGCAGCACGCTAGCATATCGCTCCAGCCCGATACTGCCACCGAGATGAACGTTGGAGGATCTCGGACCAGTCTAATTCCCGAACCTGATTTTTCCTTTCGGTTATTTTGATATTTTGATGTCCGAATAACCATCCTAGGCTTACTGCACACAAGAAATTCATTAATCTGATTCATATGGCGGTCATAATAAAGCAACCACGTTGCCTTTATGTTTCTACAAAATTTAAATTACGAAGCGTTTTATTCGTTAACGAGGTCGAAAATGATACTTTAATGAATCGTTGGACGTATTAAATTGGCTCCTCGCTAATGAATCGTTTTTTATGTATTAATAATGATACATAGTTAACGACCTAGGATATATCATAGTAGGTAGTGTGTTGGTCTTGTAATGCGAAGGTCGTGAGTTCAAATCCCGGCCAGCGCAACATATAGTTCCGGCACATTGCTTGCTTGGGTATACCTTGGTCACCTCAATCTAAGGAAATGAAAAAATTCGTAGAAAGAGGGTTGTGCGAAGGGCTAACAACCCTTCCACAATAAGTAATGAAAAATGTTAAGGAGCCTGAATATCAGGAGGCCAAGGTCCGATTTGGGCTGTAGCGCCATTGTAGAAGATAGTTAAAGAGTGAATAACGAGTACATGTATAGACATTTCCATATACTCGTTTTTTACGTTATTTTTTTTTTTGCCTGGGCCCTAACATAAAAAAAATCTACTGGTGCTAGATTTTATTTTTGATCGTCTTCAAACTTAATTATTATATTAAGAAACAAACAAAAACTTTCAAGAAACTTACTAGACTTCCCCAATTCGACCTATAATGGAAACAAAGTCCTAGCATGTAAGAAATCAATATTTGGTTGCTTTTTATCAAAATATTTCCTACATTATAAACGTTACATATCCTTGTAATAAACGGAGCCATCTGTTGGCCAGTTAAATCCGAAATGGACACATCGTAAAAGCTTGTTCGTTTTTTCCCTTTTTCTCTCGTTTTTATCACGAAAGTAGCTGTGCAAAGTCTTTAAATAGATGGGCCACCCCAAAGGAGGCATCGTAATGTCCTCGAAACGATCGAAAAGTTGTGATGGGTTAAAAGTTTTACGACTGCACTTGAAGCAATGCCGAATCCATCAGCAATAAATTGAAGTGCTGACAAAATACGGTGAGCTGTAAGATTGTTGTTGTTTTTGGTTTTTTAAGGGAGAAATTTCATGCAGAAATGGTGACAGCAATAAACATCTTATATGCGAACTTATCGAATAAATTATTATTAAGGATTTCATAGGACCGTTGTTGGTTTGCTTGCTCTGGGGCTAATTTCCGATGCGATAAAAGCGCTGCTATTTCAGTTTCGTAAATCGTTCTCGTAACTCTTCAATATAATTTTTATCTTTAGGATCCTTTTCCAAGCCTGAATCGAAATAAAATCTTCACTCAATAAACAAATGTATGTATATTTTTTTTATTGTGCAAAATAAAGTCGAAACTCATACATGACAATTCACATTGCAACGCGAGCAGGATGCTGGAGATGGTAGATGGTAGTCATGTCCTGCTTTCGACGGAAGATTGCTGGTATAGTTCGCTCCCTCGTCGAAAATTTCATTTAGAAATATCCTTTAATCCCAACGGTATCCTGTCTTCCTGAGTTCCGTGCAACACAATCCTTAGATGGCGATGTCATGCCGTAAAGGATGCACTTCGCCGGCTCTGAACAAATGGAAACTTTCAACTTTTATGGTGATGGGCTTCAGGGAGACGAGGTTTCTTCGCAACGCGAATTTCGAGTTTCTTGGCGTGTCCTGCAAAGAAAAATGTAATAGTGCAATGTTTCTAGAGATAGTGAAATAGAAGGATACATACATGAGAAGTACGACAATAAAATTAAAGAAAAACGAAAAATAAAATAACAGACAGTGAGTAACTTTGACAATTTTAATATCATCCTTGTTGAATTCGTATTTCGAGCCACGATGTCCAGTCACAATCCTTGAAGTTAATAGCGAACAAGAATTGCGTTTGGACAATCAGAGCTAAAAAATGATTTGACTATGCTATATGCTTCGACGGACACCAAAATAGAAAAGAATGTAATCAGTTAGATGCGGGGCTCAATTTCAACCTGTTCAGGATATTCTACTTAACTTTTACGGGACTTGTATATTCCGATTTTCATTCTAGGATTGTTGTCCGATGGCACCCAGCCTCAGTGATATTCTCGGAGACCGTTGCGGTAGTGCAGATTCCTGTTCGTATCCTGAAGACTATTATCCTTCAAGGGTTGATTTTATCCTGACCTGTCTCCAAGCAGCGATCCTTCTCATTCTCTGTCAGGCAACGAGTTGAATGCTTTCAGAGTGTTATAGTGAAACTGTTCGTTGCCTCGATTCCGATGAAGTCCTTCGGCGCCATGTTATGTCCACGTAACGGGTTATCTCTGAAGATGGGAAAAGAAGGATATAGTGCAAGAGAAAGAGAAATAAAAAAACAGACAAAAATCAAAGGTAAAAAGTGTGAAATGAACTGCGAGAAATTTAAGTCGATTGGTTCGGGGAATCCCAGTGACAATTACTTCGGAAGGATTCTAAGTGAACGGAGGTTTTTGTACGATTGAATCGTTGCCGGGACTTTGGGACTCCGATTGCGGCGGTGGCATGACTTTTCTGTCGGACGACAATTTATGGTGACGTGTTCAAACTTCTCAATTGGGTGCCATAACGGATTGAATAACTTCGGACTTCAGAAGAAGATAAGCGAAATGTATTCTCGTGGGTGAAGGAAGAAAATTTTTATTTTATCGTAGCTCTATATAAATAAATTGGTAGTTGATGAAAAATGGTAGAGTTGAAAGTATGGAATGATTTATGATTGATTGTTAAGGATGTCTAGGAAACATTCAGCAGCGTCTATTGAAGGAATTCTAAATCTGGAATCAAAGAGTTTTGAATTTGAATCGAGTTCGTTTTACATTCACGTCAGTCTTGATCAAATTGAAATCGAAAAGATTCCAGGCTAACGAATTTGCTATGGTTGCACTTATTGCAGAGTCTTCCTGGCGTCTTCTGCTTTTGAATTAATCAAAAAAGTCTGATTGCGAGTGAGTAATAATAATTAACGCCAAAGAACAGAATCTCGAAGTAGATACGGTTTTCAACTTCGAGAAAAACCACACTCGATTTGAGTAACTCTCCGATTTAGACTTCAATAGTCACATGGTACACACTACGATTTGCCATTCTGAAAAATTACTAAAGGTATTGTGATCGGTGGCTATGTAATAAGTTCCTCGGCTGGGGAAATGTTAAGAAAACCCCTCGCTTCACTGTTAGGGGAGGAACGAGTCTGTACAGCCAGCCCGTGGAGTCGGGCCGTGGGTTCCAGTAGCTCTTATCTGTAGATTTCGTTCCTTGCCGGTTATCCGGACCGAGCTACTATCCTGGAAAGGCTTAATCAAATAACTATCGTAGCCTGGCTAGGAACACTTCACAAATTTTCACACTAGGAAAATAGTAAAAAAGGAGAAAAAAAACGAGATAGGCGAATATGCGATATAAGTATTGCCCAATGGCTTTATTGAGAATGAATCTAGGTAAATCTTACGTTAAAATCTTTATATATTCAGATAAAAAAAACTAAGTCCTTAATTATTGAACTCTAGTACTTTACTTGGGTTCTAAATGAATCTCGTTGGGGCCTTTGATGATCCGCCAATTTCGTCGGCTTCGTCGAGTTTTTCTCGATACAGATCTCGTAATTTCAGCTCGTTCTGTGCACAAATCTTCGCGGCCCTCGTAGTTTTTCCTTTGACTCGATTCTTGATCACTCACTGACTTTATCTTTAATCTTATTCATCCACCAACTTGTGGTATTACTTGTTAACAAAAAAAGGAAATCGAATTCAACTTCGAAGATTTCAACGAGTTAGTTCCTCCGTATACGTCCTTTCGTACTTCAATTCCAAATCAAAAGAGATCGAGAAAACTTCGTCTAAGTCCCAGCTAGTTCGTTTCGGTATCCTGAACGTCTTCTGCTGGCATTGAAACTCGATAATTTCTATTCGGGCTTTCACCTTTCTTTGTCTGAGAAACTTTCTCCGCCCCAAACGTAATAACCACTCATTTACTATGTGCTTATTCCAAATATTTAATCGTGTGTCACAACTTTTTTCGGACTAGGGTTTCCTAAAATTGTTTGAAAGTTTTTCCCCTACTCTGTCCTTAGTAGCTTGCTCGGCGTGAGAATGGTGAAATTTTTCCGTGGCCTATGCGGACCGCTCGCGGTTTGTGTCCGGTGCCATTTGGATCGATTTAATTTAGCCAGTCGATTTCTTGCCTTGGCGCCATGAGACGTAGCTGCGATCCATCGAAGGTGTCTGTCGCTGGTGTTTGTTGGTGCGTAGTTCGACGTTACCATTTCTTATATCGTTTATTATAATGTCCTTATCTCGTTACAGCAATTTTACATTACGTTACTTCGTTACTCCTAGCCAGGCTATTGAGCGAAGAGTCTTAAGTGTAGGTGTAGCCCTAGCCCGGAAACGTGAAAGGTTGTTCCGCGAAGTGTTGCCTAAACATGGTCGCGGCAAGTTTTTGGAATTTCAACCTTCAGAGGATTCTTTCAATAATACTTGTGTCTGTCTGACGTAACAACTAAGCAAATCTTCAATTCTGGTATTTGGACGAAGCTTCGGATATTAGTTTTCTGATTTTAAAATGATCAATACAATATGAAGGGGGCGTAGGGTAAAGGTAGAAGACACTAGGAGAAGCGAATCGCGGGTGCAGATGTTCACCTAAGTGTCGGTAGGAGGCGTGGCCACGAATACCGGCGAGGGCTTGGAATGTGTCGAAACCTCCTGTATCGCCAGCGGCTACGAACGAACAATTCCACGCATGACGACATTGACGCATGTCGTGTGCATGATGCTACTACTGCAAGCACATCCAGATCAGATAGAAAGCCAGGCTGCCTCGGAGGTATAACCACTGACCTAAAAAACAATCGAAAAATCTCTCTGAACACTTCCGACCCGCATGAGGAACAGGAGACCATAACGAAAGAAGAAGACTTGCTGCGGTCACCCATGTTGAGAATGGATATCACGATGCGTAAGATACCAGAGTTCAAACAGTCGCGGGAGAACCGAGGGCTGCTCGCCCAATAGCCGTGATAAGGTACGAAATGGGCCACGGTAACAGGAAAGAACTCACTCCAAAGGAGATGAAGAATTCATCCTGGGCAAAAGAAACCATAGGCTAAAGCAGAGCAGCGCTCAAGGATAAAAAGCACATTGAATGAAAAATCCCGAGTTTTTGCAACATGTTCGGAGAACACGGTCATAAAAGAGTAGAAACGAAGAGGCACAAGAGGCAGAGGTCAGATGAGGATACCCAACCCCGATCGCAGTTTAAAAAGACCAAGCCTAGCCACACAAATTCAGAGATTAGGGCATCTCCATCAGGGACTCATGTCACTAAAACACCACATAGTAGTTCTTGTCGACCATAGTGATCCGCTCGGTAGGATGGATCCGCAAAAGTGCAAAATTGTGGAGATGAGACTACTAGACAAATTCGTGAAGCACATGGAGACCAATGTGGATTAACACATACCCTCGTTTGATCGAGCGGGGTGGTTCAACGAGGTTGAGATTGTCAAGTGTAATAACTAATTTGCATTAGACTGATGTGGGAAAGCAGTTAGCACTCTCGAAAATAAGTGGGAGGGACCGAAACTGGAGATAGTGGACAGGACGAGTCTACCTTCAATAGCTAAGGCCAAAGTATTTTTGAATAGGGTGATGCTCGCAGAGATTGCCCTGAAGCTGCCGCGGCAGAATCCCGACATTCCGGCGGCTGATTGGGGATTAATTAAGGTCGGTGAACCATTGGCTGCAGACGGCGGCCAAGTATTGATTTCCTAGACCAATAAAAAAGCCGAGGATTTACTTTACCCGCACTAAGGGAAAATGGCCGGGGAGATCGGGGGTGTTTATGTACGCCTTTAAAAGTAAAAAAATACTCTCGAGATCAAAGAAGTGAAAAGGGATTTAAGGATATAAACCCTGACTTCCGCTTTCGACTGGGATGAAGAGAGCAGATTCAGATAACAGATCCAGACTCTACTCCTACACTGTCCGTAATAGTTAATCTGACTCTGGCTCCTCAAAATACTGAGAGTGATTTAGATTAACCTGTATCACAGTAGATTAGCTTCGGCAACTATTGCTCACCGCGGAGGAGGGAAATTTTGATGTGGTGCTAGTACAGGAGCTATGGATCTCCGGCAATATCACTAAACTGCAATATAATGGCTTCTTAAGCAGAAGGTAAGAAACGTACGGCCATTATGGTTGAAAGGGATCTGAATTACAACACAAACGACTTAATGGTAGCACTTATCTTTGTCACTGTCCGCAAATCTCCAACAGTCATCTTCTTTGTTTAGGCTCTAGTTTGTTCTCAAAACTAGGCGACCTCAGAGGCGTCAAACTCTCGAGCCTGCTACGGTTCGCAAATCGAACCAAGTGGCTAGAATAAGGGTGAAAACTAACACTGTTAATCGCATCAATTTACATGGCCCATGACATGCCATTTCCAACAGAGGAGATTCGGCCACTAACAAGGAAGGAAGCAAGGATGAAGCTAAGGAGGCGAACTCTCACCATACAATATGGGGAGGTAAGGACATCAACGAAAGAAGTGAGTCTCTACTACTCTTCATACTAAATATTAACCTACTCGGGAGCGTGAGCGTGCCAACTTATAATGGCCCTACAAGCGCAAGAGTTCTCGACTTAACAATAGACTCGTATGAATGTAGGCTGGAAAATTGCAAAGTCCTTGACAAACCATCACTCTCCGAGTACAGACATTAAAGGTTCCATATGGCGTTTATTCCAAATAAAAATGTGAAAGCGTATAGAAATCCGGCGAAAGCGGACTGGAAACTGTAATCGAATATAGTCAAAAGCGAGCTAGAGAATATGAAGCCGGACTATACCTGGAATACACGTAAACTGAAATATACCACAACTTTTGAAAGAGCTCTTTGTAAAACCTGCCTAACAGGTATCAACCACCATGGTGGAACAGATAGCTAGGCGAAATATGTAAAAAAGTTCATACGCTGTTTAGCACCGCGAAGCGCTCGAGACAAAAATAATACACTTACAAGTCGCCAAGAAATAATACCAACCTTGTTACAATATGTGGAAGGGCTGGTGATTCCGTCGCTGATAACGATGTTCAAGGGATGTATCAAACTAAAATTTGTGCACATAATATGGAGAGAAGTTCGAGTGGTGTTCATACCAAAAGTCGTGTTAGTCCTACGGACTAGGAAGGGTACTAGATGCGTGCATCAGAGATACCACAGACCCAGAGCATCTCTCACAAGTGTACATAAAAGGCAAATTGAAAGATCCAACCATTCGTGAGATGGTGATAGGCATCAAGAAATACTCACAGTATAAGGAGTAAACTCTAAGCACTTTTCCAGATATCGAGGGAGTCTCCAACAATATAAGGACGGAACCTATTTTGGAGGCTCTTTGAGCTGCTCAGACAAAAAAAAACGATCAGCGCATGGATCCAAATATTGCTTAGAAACAGTTCTATAGCGTCGAAATGGAGCAAAAGCACACTCCTGCAAACGCACCAGTATAGGAGCGCCACAAGGAGGAGTTTTATCTTCACTCTTGTGTGTAGTGAATTTGAATGGCATATTCAGTAGTATCAAGCACAACATAATTCAAAACTTACGGAAAAGCTCTATAAAAACTACACGACTGGGCAAAAAGAATGGGGTTATCGTAAACCCGCAAAAAACGGAACTCGTGGTCTTCACTATGAAAACAAAAACTCAGGAGCTTAGATCGAAAATAGGAAGCATGGAATTGACTCTGCCTAAACCTGCAAAGTATCTGAGAATAATTCTAAGCAGTAAGCTAACATGGAAACAATGAGCGATCTACTAAGGCATGCTTCGCATTCTTCTCGTGCAAAAGGATGTTCGGTAGGAAGTGAGGATTAAACTCGAATGTAACGCATTGGATCTACACGGCTATAGTAAGGCCGATCCCGCTGCATGGCATACTGACATAGTGGCTTGCACTGAATAAAGTAACATACCGGCAAAGATTGGAAAAGACTCAAAAATAGGTATGTCATTGGACTCTTTAGACCGCTTCCTCAGATTTGCTGAATCCCTTTGCCACCAATTGATCTGTTCGCAAAAAGCGTGGTATTCAAGTGCGCTCTTCGACTCAAAGAGGCCAAGTAACTTAAAACGCGCACGTACAGCCAAAGCAGTATAAGCATACCTGCAATATCCAACGAACAAAGAACAATGGGAAACGTGTAGGTGGAACTTTGCAGGGTTCCCGGACACAGTTAATGAAGTAAAGGACGAGCTAGCAAAAAGAGGTGCTAACCTTGAACTAAATTCCGCTGAAAACTTACCATACTTCATAAATATCTCCAAAGGCTCTATAGACGCGCAGATGATAAATTTAGCCGAAGCCAGGTGGAAGAGTATCATAACCTGTAAAACCAGGAAATTAATGTGAATGCGAGTGACGCGAAGAAGAAAAGACTCTTGTCATCATTAACCAGGTAGCAATGTGCGACAGTAGTTTGTATGGCTATCGACTGTTGCGTTATTGGAGCACATGCTTACAGAATGGGTTTGGTAGCACATGATTCCAGTAGGAATTGTAAGAAGCCAGTAGAAAGGATGTCCGTAGAGCACGTGTTGTATAACCCTCGGCGCACCATTCTTCCCCGACCTCAAGCAGGTCTCGAGCTGCGGTATTTTTAATCTGTTCAAACATAACCTTCAAGGATTACTCGTGTATTTATTTTGTTCAGTTACAAACCTAACAAATAAAACTAACGAAATACAGAGGTCACTACGATATGGTCTACTTTGATTAAAGGCCTCTAGTATTACAAATTCTAGGCGGTACTGCCAATTCCACCCTTTAAAATTCTTCTCCCTGATCATTTTTCTGGCAGTAATTAAATCTTAATGTTTGGCAATACTTGCTGTGAGGGTGAGGTATGAATCAGAAAGATGGAAGCACATTCCACATTTCCCCTCTTGGTATGGAAGTCGAATTTGTTTTAGCAGCACGTGAATTTTTTTTAGATTGTAAGTGAGGGTCGCATAAGCAATTTTAAAATTTCGTCTCACTGGACGAATTTTTTCTAATGAACATTTTTCTCTCGCGACATTGCTTTGGGATTTCGAGCTCAAAGCTTGGTCAGTAAATTTAATTGAAATTTTTTTAAACATAATGGAGCGAAAAAATGCAAGGGAAGGAATGCTTTCCTTGCTAGGACTAGGGAAGCAATGCTTTCCTTGCTTCAATGGACGCCACTCCACTCGATATGATATTGACTTAACACATTCAATGCAGCATCCAAATTTGAAGATAGCATCCCAATGACGCAAAATTTTGTTTTTAGTTTTTGCAGTTCGACACATACATAGGTTGAGCTCGCCATCACAGTAAAATTTTTACATCGATGCATGGATCAACGCCGCATTGAACGTGTTAAACTCGGTAAATATCAAACAGGTAACTTTAATGCTGATGTTGTACAGCTCATCAAATAATTTGGGGATTGCTCTTCGCTTCAACCTCGAATAGCTGGAAATCAACATTTCGTATCACCAGTTCGGAATAAAATCAATAGCGGGCACCATCTGCGTTCATTTCCTCTTCTGAATATTTTCGAATCCGGCATCAGCTAGTTATACGTCCAGTTTACAATGCTCTTGAATTGTATAGACGACAACTATAGCGTTTCCGCCGCAACACTTCAAGTCCTTCACCACTTACCTGTTAGCCGTAGTGAAATCTCTTTTTCAATTTTGAGGTGTCTGTAGGAGAGTGGCGGAAATTCGCAACCTCGTCCTGTCGCTCACGTACACTATCCCTGAATAATTGCTTTTTAATTACGCTCCTTAGTTAAGTACGGAAATTGCATTTTGCGGTTTTTCGAATACACCAGCCCACCGCCGTATATACCTTGCAGTTCTTGTGGGCTTTGATACCGGTACCGAGTGCACGCCACTGTGTTCATCCCTGCAATAAGCCACCCCGGCACCTTATGGCAACAAAGTTGCAAGTAATCAACATCATCGTTGCCAGCAGAGCCAATAGTGAAAGCAGGGTCGTCGTGTCGCCCTGGCATATAACTGAATGGCAGTCAGGACGACTAGCGAGGACAATATAGTGGGTGCCTTTATGCGGCTTATAATCTTTTGTATCATTCGTTAAACAATGGCGCTTTCAGATATGTTCTTAATGGGATAATCTTGACGGCTGTGTGTTCGTTTTCTTTTCTTTCTAATCTTAAGCGACAGCAATGACGGTAATCTTTTTAACGATGTCGAAAGGATTTTTCAACTTACACCGACTTCTTTCAAGTCCAATAATTGAAAAAGCTGGAGTTTATTTAAACGAAGTTTTCATAAATATTACTCTTCTATTTAATTTTTCACGCATCGCTTATTCTTGGCCAATAAACACAATCAACGAAATGAATTCGTACGAAATATTGAATTGTTAGAATTTAATGAATTTCGATAAAGCCACAAAAGGATCCATTAACGTCCCTGAAATTAAAAGTATGTGCCGAGCTATCCGGAGTACATGGAGAGGTAATTGAATTCTGAGTGGCAACATTTTGCCGGATATTTACAAAACCATTGAGCTTTGTTATAATCAAATTGGAAAAATTGTATATGCACATCGATTTTGGCCCGTTAATATCAAGGCACGGTTCATGATGTGGGGATATGAAAGCTTACAATTATAAATGATTTTAGTAGATTCTTTGTGGTATTACGGCGAAAAAACAACAATTTTACAAACAGATTTAAGCGTAAAAAGTCAAATATGATTAATAACGAATATAATTTTTTTTTATTTATTAAGCCCCTTGGTTTGTAAAGGTACCTTTACATACTGATAATATGAGTGAGTTATAGGTATTTGATATTTTTGTTTAATAGCACGATAATAAGTAAATATTTATTAAAAATAAAATTTGATAAAGTATCAATTAATCAGTCACCAGGGTATTTGTGTGGTCGGTACAAGATGAACCTTTACGGAATCTAGCCTGATAAACTTTGAGAATTCTCTCCACGACATCAGTAATCCTATGATTTTCGATACGGAAGTAAGTAGGCATATATGACTCCCATTGCCATAATCCCGAAGGTCGCCCTTCTTCGGAATTTTCACAATGACGCCCTCCTTCTATTCAGTCGGATCTCTTCCTACATTCACACCACCAGTAAAAAGTGGGAGGAGTATATCGGCTGTTATTTCCGGGTCCGGTTTGAGGAGTTTGGTTGGTAGTCCGTCTATACCTGCAGCTTTCCTTCCTGCCACTGACCGAATGGCGGAAATTATCTCTTCCATATCTAAGTATCGCAGAACTCTTTCTTATTGTCGGGTGATCAGTTTATCGCTTTCGGTTAGGCCAACAGTTCATGCGTGATAAAATTCTCACAACTAGAATTTTACCTCTACACTACAATGGCGCTACAGCCCAAATCGGGCCTTGGCCTCCTGACCTTCAGGTTCCTTAAAATTTTTTTTCCATTATTTATTGTGGAAGGGTTGTTAGACCTTCGTACAACCTTCTATGTACGAATTTTTCATATTCGTAGATTGAGGTGACCAGGGTATACCCAAGCAGACAGTGTGCTGGAATTATGCGTCGACCGGGATTTGAACTCACGACCTTCGCATTGTGGACCAAAACGCTACCTACTAAGCTACACCCTAGCCCAGAATTTTACCTAATACCACAGAATTATTCCACAGCAGGGCTGCTTGTCGCATGAGGCTGCTAGTATCCTATTGGCTTCTGAAAACGCTAACGGCTACAAGAAACGGATACAGTGAAACGGATATGAATGGATTCGACAGAGCCTGGGTTATCGTGAGCATAACTGCCGCGAAGGCTTAATTTAACGTTTACCTTTAGCTACACGGTTTATTTTTCTGACGGCAATCATTAAGGCCCCGGAGGTCGCAGCTTAAACCTATTTGCAGATCGGAACTCATACTGCTGGATACGAGACCTATCTCCAAATATCTGCCAGTATATGGGCCATGGACGCCCGGTTACAAGCCCAACTTTACGCCGAGAATCGAGGAACAAATTTCAAGCTACTCTGCCTGCGATGTCGACTTAACCGCCACCACTACGTGTACTCCGAAGTGATCTAATCCATGGATGTGCCAATTTAACTAAGCCTTGCTGCATCAGTTTCTCTCTCCACTTCCGTATGATCATCAGATGTTCGATCCATCCCATCAGTTTTCGCTCCAATTTCGGTTCATTCAATGTATTTCGATTATCTCGGTCACTACTCTCTTTCGCATGTATACCATGTTCTACCGAGTCTCTGTAAACATTTGATTCGCTTCCTCAGCTCGCTACTTCGAACCCCTGTATTTTGCTCACCTTGGTCACTACTTCTTTTCGGGTTTACCATGCACTGCCAGTCAACATTAAGCGTTCACGTCACCATTCAGAGTACTACTCTAACACACCGCAGGTGGTATACCTTCTTCTTCTTCAATGACACAACACCTCAAATCAGGTCTTGACCTCAGATGGCGATTCATGAAACCATCAATGAACACCAAATTTCCTACATCCGATGCTGCGACAGCATCCCAAACCATTATATTGCCACCGCCATGTTTGACTGTAGGAATTAGGTGTTCCGGGTCCATTCCCGTGTTTCCCTTTCCCTTTAGCTCTACCGCCACTTCCAAATATGTTATACTTCGATTCACCGGTGAATAAAACCGTCTCCCAAAAATCAAGTTCTTTGTCTAGATGCAGTTTTGGCAAATGCTACGCGAAGTTAGCGATTTTTTTCGCATATAAGGGAATTTTTGCGTGGTGTTCGGCTGTGATAACCATTATTATTTAATGTTCTTTGAACTGTTCTTGGATGAACCATGGTTCTTGTTCGTTTTGTATGTCCTCCGCCAATTTTGTGACATGCGCCTTTGGGGTTTGGTTCGCTTCTTTTAAAATAAAGGATACATCTCTGCGAACCAGCTACTTCTGTCTACCACTGCGCGGCTTGTTTTCAACGAGAACCTGCTTTTGTAGTTGTTGAATATGGTTTGAACTGTCGATTTACTTAAATTCAACAATTTGGCTATTTCTCCGAAAGATTGTCTTTCGTTTCGATGTTTTATCACCAAGTTCCGTACTTCTGATGAGATTTCCTTCTGAGAAGCCATCGTCAAAGCTGCGGCCTTATCGAAATTGCCCAAACTGTAGCCTAACGCGAAGCGCAAATGCCAAAACTTGATAAACGGTACTTCCCAGTGGTTATGATCGCGTCTTGTGAAAAAAAGTCTTGACAGCAAAATATATGGCTTACGAAAAATGTAGATAATTACATATGTATATGGGTCATTCTTTTACAAACCGTACACCTAATTGTACGACATATTTTCAATTGCTTTCAAAATTTTTCTATAGGTAGTATACATCGAATAAGCCGACACATGTGCGGGGATTTTTTTTTAAATTGTTTATTTTAAGAAATATGGATGTTTAAACATTTTGAGAATCGTTGGTTTTGCTCTTCTTAAAAAGCTATTATCTTCGGTTCTATTTGTCCCACAGATTTCGTTCTTATCTCATTTTAAAGGTAATTTTGTAACCTTTTTACTACATTGTTCCAAAAAAATTGTATTGTTAAATAATTGTAGTTATTAGCAATTAAAGCACTTAAAGTCGATTTTCATACTTGCGCCCAGCCGATAAAAAATCGAAAAAAATACCATCGTATTCCTTGATTGATTCTCTAAAAAATACATTTAAAAAAAAAATGGAGAAATAACGGGATCAACAGAAAAAAAATAATTTGCACCACCGGGCGCGTATGAATAATAAAAGAAAAAATTTAGGGCAAAATGAATGCATTGTTATTTGTGATTTTTCTGAGAACTACGCTTTTGTGATCCGAAATGCTATTCAAGGCCTGATCATTGTCAGGCAACAGTGCATCCGTTTGCGATTTACAACAAAAGCAATAAACACGTACTATAAATGAAAAGCTTAGTAATGATTTCCGAATGTTTGCATCATGACACCGTAGGCGTTCACGTATTCCAATGGCATTTCCTCAATTTTATCAAAACTAACTTACATAATATCAATAAAATCATAAATTTTTCTGACAGAGCGAGTGCACAATTAGTCCAGTCGGATTAGATCAAAAAAGGTCTGTTTGGCGAAATGCTGCGATCTCGATGTTTTTTTTTTAACCTCATTGTTTTTTTGCGTAGATTACGATAAAAATATTGCGGCCACTAGGGGAGTGGGGGAAAGACTCGAGATATAGCAAAATTCGCAAATTTTCGTCTGTTTTAGAGGTTTTTTGAGCTTTATTACGTTATACTAAACAGTTTCTAAAAACTAAAAATGAGGTTCGATTGCAGACACTTAGACCTTTCATTTGAGTGGTACATTGTTAAATTCGGTTTATTTAAACCTGATATATAGACTGTTATTCAAGACGTTTTTGACAATTTTCAAAGAATCTGTGTTTTTGGAAGGAAATGAGTATCTCATAGACTGTAAAAAAGATATTCTACCAAAACTTGCGGCATTGTCTCTTAATAAATACACTTTAAATAACTGAATCAAAATTCAGCCCAAATTTAGCCGGTTTCATAGAAATTTCACCTCATGAATTTATTAGAAAATGACTTTTCGAGTAAATTTTTTCTTAACTCTTTTTTTAAGGCAGAAGGACTAAATGAAATTTCCAACTAACCTTTATAGTCTTATTGTATTGTGGACATTCTGATAAAGAATTTGCGGGGCTTCAAGTTCAATTTGACTTACCCGGAGCCGATATCGAACTTTTTATTGCAGATTTTAAGATTTTTTTAATAATAACGTTATTTTTACTCGTAATAAGTGCAGTTACAGCCTATTTTTTGATGAATAAATTCATATTCCTTTCAATTATTTATCCTTAAAATAAATAAAATCAGGATTTTTGGCCAACGCAGAGGAATAAAAAAGTCGACGCGTCACTAACACACTAAATTGTTTCGTCGTGCTGCGCACCCGGTGGTGAAAATTATTTTTTTCTGTTGATCCCGTTATTTCTCCATTTTTTTTTTAAATGGATTTTTTAGAGAATCAATCAAGGAATACGATGGTATTTTTTTCAATTTTTTATCGACTGGGCGCAAGTATGAAAATCAACTTTAAACGCTTTAATTGCTAATAAATACAATTATTTAACAAGACAATTTTTTTTGGAACAATGTAGTAAAAAGATTACAAAATTACCTTTAAAATGAGATAAGAACGAAATCTATGGGATAAATAGAACAGAAGATAATAGCTTTTTAAGAAGAGCAAGACCAACGATTCTCAAAATGTTTAAACAACCATATTTTTTAAAATAAACAATTTTAAAAAAAATCCCCGCATACGTGTCGGTTTATTTCATATATATAACACATAAAAAAAAATAAAGCGATTCTAGAAACAGACGTGAATTTTTTCGGCAAATCCGTACGGTTTGTAAAAGAATGACCCATATCTAGGGTGTAGCCTAGTTTGTAGCGTGTTGGTTTACAATGCGAAGGTCGTGATTTCAAATCCCGGTCAACGCATAATTCTAGCACACTACCTTGGTTACCTCAATCTACGAAAATGAAATATTCGCAGATAGAGGGTTGTGCGGAGAGCTAACAACCCTTCCACAATAAGTAATGAAAATGTTAGGGAACCTGAAAATCAGGAGGGTAAGACCTGATTTGGGTTGTAGCGCCATTGAAGAAGAAGAAGATAATTGTATGGTTTCATTCATAACGTCTTTTAAAAGTCATAATTTCGTAAGAAAGTATTTAGAAATGTTTTCTTAATCTTTTCTTTAATATACTTCTCGCTTTCAAGATTGCGCAAAAGATGTACGAAAACTTATCAAAAAATATCGAGATAATAAATCTTAAAACACTGCAGAATTTTCAATATACGAAAGAAAAAATTTGCACGTATCTCAGTTGAATTCGTTTGTCTTGAAAAATTTATCATTTTGGGCGAGAAGACAGGACGAGGGTGATAAAGAGGAGGCGGGTAAATACAACAGTGCTCGTCCCGGACTTTCACCGTGATCTCTCTCATGAGAGATATGAACAGCTTTGCTCCCCGGAAATTTATAGCCCTTCCTGGGCTGGTCAAAGGGTTAACTGTGCATGTTCGAACCCTTTATCCTTGCAATTGTCGGTTATTTCAACAAACACACACTCTCAGATACCGAATCATATCTAGCTTTACATATCCTTTTTTCTTACATGAGAAGGGCGCTAGGGAACATTTACACGGACCTGTAGTTTAATTTCCGAATGTGCAGTATGAAGCTGTCGAAGCACTCTAGAAATGGAGTGTACTACAATGCTTAGTTTTGGATCATTGACAAAGTTCATTTTTTGAGAATACAGGGCTGATGCCTTCTTGAAAAATGGAAAATACTGTGACCGAAAATTCTTAAAATCGGATTTTTCAGTTCCCCGAAGAATCGTTTAAGGGCCTGAAATCCTTTGAATTTGTTGTTCTTAAGGAACGACATGAAGTGTAGTTGACGAACGAATTCTGATAAAAAAATTTACTGTCCGAAAACAGCGTCCATTGTAAGTTGCCTGTGGGTAGCTACCGACTATTCCCATAAAGTTCAGTCAACTTTTCGAAAACGATTTAGACAAACACTACTTTAGTTCCAGGACTAAAGCTCATGTAGCCACCGTAGGCTGTTGAGGAATATAAATAAGAGCCGGATTAGGGAAGCCCATAAAAATGTCATAAAACTCGGACAGAAGAGGTCACAAGTGTGTTAGCATATCCTTTCTGATATGGGAACCATTTCTTAGATAGTATGGCTGTATTTGAAGGATATTGTACAATAGGATGACGGGACAATTGAACCAGCCACCAGAACCTCATTCTATCGAGTCAGCCAGCCAGTCAGTCCTTTTATTTAAGCTGTCCCTTTCCAATTAACTGAAATTAACTTAGTCCGTTTTCGCAGGCATGTTCAGAAATACAGGACACTTCTTTACTTAGATTTTTATTGAGGATCTATATACGTATGTCCTTTTCGGTAAGCTTCTCTGATCGTCCACGGTTCACGGAGAATTCTGGACTAGTCGTCCGGTATATCGAAATTAAATTTTCGCAGGACATTCACGACCTTTTTTTTGCCCCAGTATAAAGGTTGCGCCCGGAAATAAAAGGGACTCTGACTTTGGTAAACGCAATTAATTAACTTTTATTTGCGAAGCCTTGTTGTAGGAGTTCGAATTCTAGTCGATGTTTATTTGTATTCCTGTCGTAGAGATGTCTCCTTCAATTGAAACCAAGGTGATATTTACGATTCGTGAAGGGATGGGAGCGATTGAGGATGGCCTTGTGTTGCGGATGAGGTTGGCAATAACTTTGAGTTGTATTTTTTCAAATTGAATTTTACTCAGGTGGATCAAAATTATTTGGGAAATCGCAAAAGGGTCTTCTTTACTTACCAATTGAAATTGAGATATATTTAGAGAGCTAGAGGCTGCGATCTAAAAAGGAAACTAGCAAACCGTGAATGCTAAGTAAAATGCCAGAATTTTTTTTCTCTGCCTCCTTCAATTTTCCTTTCCATGGTCTTGGCAATTATCATCAATTCATCGACGTTTCTTCCCAATTATTGGCCAGCAATTTACTGAAAGGAAATTTGTGCAGTGTCCTTGGTCCGACTTTAGCGTAAGGATATTTTTTCTTTTCCAAATTTCTATCGTCGTTTTCCAGACGCGTCAGAGTTGTCGTTGTTTTCTTATCAGTAATATTTCGATTTTCAATTTGATGTGTAGAATTTGCACGGAATTCTCAGTCTTATGTAGCATCCTTGGATGTTCGCATACGTTGGTAGTAACTATGCACTATCGCATGATATATCTGGAATAAATATGAAATGAAGATAAATTAGTTTTAGATAATATTCAAATGATGAAAGTTTCATTTGTTAATCCTAAAAAGATTATCGGTGACATGAAACTTAAGGGACTGCTTAATTTATTATATAAATTAGTAGTTATCGTGACTTTATTATAAATTTGTTATAAAAATACGAATTGTTAACCAGGGCGTAGATAGGCAAAAGTTATATGTAGATGACGTAAATATTCATAAAAGAATTATAGAAGTTATAAGACCCCTAAGAGCTGATGCCTTTTCATTCACTACCAAGGAATTACGAACCAGTTCCGAAATTCTAAGAGGCATGAGTGGAGATTTTAGTACAAATGACATTCTGAACGATATTCCGCAGATTGATCTTTCCATTTCTATTTCTAAAGTGGACCAGACTCTGACTGCGTGGGCCAAAAGGTATGGTATCAGCGCAAATCTTTTCAAAAGAACTCTGAAAAATGGAAATGACCACATGAAGATTTTAAAGATCAAATATGTTCTTTTTCAAAAAATTTACTTTGAAAAACCCAAAGGTAGGGAAGTCATACAATGCTACAGATGCCAAAGATTTGGACATGTTTCAGACAACTGTGGCTATGATAAACATAGTGTCAAATTTGGTGGTAACCACGAGGACAAAAATTCATGTAGTCCCCCCCACAGGCATTATGTATTAATTGTGGATCAGTAGGGCATCCCTCCAATTATAATAAATGCGAGGTGCTTGTGAAATACAAACAAAAAAGGGAAGAGATGAAGTTAGAAAACCCCCGCAAGAATCAGGTGAATAGAAACTTCGTTCAACGTTTCGTTAATAACTTAGTTACCTCTAATCGTTCTTTCGCAAATTTCGTGATAGTGGCCTGATCAGAGCCCGAATCCCAAACAATGAAACCGGAATATTTGATAAATTTTTATACATTTCAGATTCACTGTTTGAAGCTCCTTTACCAACCTGAATGGAGAAGGTTACAAATTTTATGACGAACTTTAAGTCTATCTCGTTCAAATTTGAACAAGCATTAGCTTACATCAAGTTTATTGCTGATCTGTTAGCCTGCGTATAGTGTATTTAAAGATCTATGCTGCCAACGTGAATTCCTTAATTACACATGATGAAGAACATAAAATTAGCCTTAAAGACTATAAAATGGTCAGAAGCGATTTGGGCCGTGGTACTGCTGTTTTTATCGAAGATAACTACTCATGTTCTGCAGTTTCGCTCACCACTGTGTGCACCTGTCTGATAGCCTTACGAGTATACCATTTATGGATGAGGAAATTATTAGCTGGAGCAATTTACATTCAATATGGCTTAGTAAGTCGTATCCTGCTAGATCTAGATAGTATGGTTAACTTAGCAAGACTCTTCGATAGCTACGTGCTTGGAGGGACGCGCGTCATGAAGCCTGGAGAGATTCGCAAAGGAACTTTAATGGTGTACACCTCCATTCGTGGTTCATGAATGGTCCATTTTTAGAGATGGATATAGTTACTGCAACCGGGCCAACTTTTTCGCGTTCGTTATCTGTTCTAGATTTTTTTTTTAATTTCCTCAAATTTTGTAAACTCTTATCAAAATACCAATGTCACGTGCAAAACATTGACGTCTCCTTCCGACTATTCTGCTCTTTGGCTTGAAAATAATTTTACTCAATTTAATCCAATTATGCAACCTCAGGAAACTTATAGATCCTTCAAAAACATCATTTGATAAGAATTCAAAGATAACTTATCTGAAGAGCTTGACTTTCACCAACTGATCGCAACTTATGTTCGGAAGAAAGTGATGAGTACATATTTAAAATAACTAATGGTATCAAAGCGTGCATAGAAAAATATTCCACGATCATCCCGGCTAAAAACATAAAATATAAGAATCTCCCAGCACATGCCTTGAACCTTCTAAGAACTAGAAAACTTTGGCTAAGACAATTAAAAAGAATTTTTCATCAAAATTACAACCGCATGAATGCGGAGTATCAGGAACTTAACTCAAGAATTCAATGCCTCAATTCCATGATAAGAAATACTATTCGTAAGGAAATGAATGAATTTTACAAAAAAAGACTGAAAAATATTTCTCCGTCACTATTTGCTTTTAAGGATCTCAGGCAGAAAATACCAAAAACTGAATGTTTCAAGAGATAATCTGTTTTATAAGAATGTAGAGTGTGCTTCAATAAATAACAAACTAGAAGCGTGTACGGATTTTTACCGCGAATTGTATAGGGAAAAGAATCTTGCGGAATTAAATTCAGTCATTCTGGAAAGAGTAAGACAGATTTATGAATCAAGTGAAAATTCAGTTTTAACTACATTCTCTTCTGATAACCGTTCAAATAATGTGGCCACCAACAACGATAGTATCTTCAATAGAGAACTCGTAGAGGACCTAATAAACTGCACGAATGAGAAAAATTCGAAGGTCCGGATGGTGTCCCCAATTATATCCTTCGCAGATGCTCTAATCAATTATCCGGAAAGCTAACTATCATCTTTATTAATTGCATCAACAATGGATATTTCCCATCAAATTGGAAAATTACGCAGCTTCACCCTATTCCGAAAAGCAGTTCGTCTAATAATATATCCAATCTGAGGCCCATTTCAATGCTATCAAATATTAGCAAAATTTTTGAAAAATGCATCCAAACGAAATTAAATAGTTTTTGCAGTTAATTTATTCCCAACAGACAATTCGGTTTCGAGAAATATCATTCTTTCGAGCACGCAGTGTTATACTTTCAAGATAATATTCTAAAAAATTTTCGGCAAAAAAAATGTACAGTTGCCTGTTCAATATACTTAGAAAAGGCATTCGATTCTGTGTGGATGAATGGTTTAATTATAAACTTTTAATGACACGATGTCCACAAGCTCTTATCAGAATTATTGCTGACTTTCTAATAGCCAGACAGCTTTTCATAGAGATAGTGAACTCCGCTCGACAATTATCCCTGGTAATGCTGGAGTGGCGTAAGGATCTATTCTCGAGCGAAAACTATTTAATTGTTTTATTCATGACTTGCCTATGGATCACTTCAGGAGTTTCTTTAGTAAGCTTCAAAGCAATTCTTTATGCCGACGACACCTTGATTTTCGCTCACACTAACAGACCACATGACGCCCTCGCTGCAGTAAGAGAACTACTGCGAGCCAATGATTTTTTCAAAACTTGGGTATACAGATAAATGCTGAGAAATCTTGCAGTTCGTGATAGCAAATCTCTCTCGCTGGTGTTGGAAGGTCAGAATATTCCACTTAAAAATAACATAAAATGTCTAGGAGATAATCTACACCACAGAATGAAGTTCAATTCGCATGCGAGACATGTGCTTCAAAAGGCAAAAGGAGCAGCATCCATCTTAAGACCCTTGTTAAGTTGTAAGGAACTTTATAAATCGACGATGCTGTTGATGTATAAACTCCTCATTAGATCGATAACCTCTTATAGTTTTTTAATTTGGCTTACAATCTCTTCGTCAGTTCCTGAGGAGCTACAAATCTTCGAATGGAGAATCTTAAGCCACTGTATATAAAAGTATAGAAAGCTAGATAAGACTTATTTTAGCAATGTCTCCCTGTATGGAGACACTGATATGGAACACTTGGTGATATATCTGCTATATTTAGCTAAACGATCAGTCGTCAGACTAGCGACTCACCCGAACCCATTAATTAAAAAGCTGTATGAAGACAATCATAAGACACCAATTAGTTTATGGAGCGAGGAATCAGGCCGTGTTTTGCAAGAATCTGCAGAGGGTTGCTGTAAAATAATATTTTATGCAAAGGTATCAACTAGCTCATATAGAGGTTAAATTAGCCAATTTATTCTGCCTCTCTCTTTGGTTGACGGCGCGTATTTTGTTTTCTGAAATTGTAATTTACTTAACTTTTTCCTTTCTATCGATACTTACCGAAGAAACGGATGATTAACAATTCTCCAACGCATCATTTTGCGTTGATAGTTATCCGCCCTTTCCCTCGTTCATTTAGTTTTACTTTTAGTTATAACGTTAGTATAAGTAGTCTGTAGTTATTAGTTCTAGTTTAGTTTAGTGAAAAAAATTACTTGAAGGCATCAACTCCGGGAGCAAGAGTGACCCTATCCAAGAGTATGTATGTAATCGCTTTGTAATTTAGTTCTCAGTTTTAAGAAACATATTTTATTAGATACTAGCAAATACCCGCAACTTCGTCCGCGTAAATATCGATACAATGTGCTTTTCATAGTAATGTACGGTATATTTCATATATAATCTGCTTACACTAATTTCTGCGAAAAATGTTACCCCGTTTTAACCCTTACATATTTTCTTGAGAGTTCAGCACTTTTTATTTTATTTTTTCCAAAAAAATTTCTGCGAACTAAATTCTAGAAAAGAAATCACTATTAGTGTAAGGCCTCTTTTGCCAAAATCAAAATATAATATTAAAACGCAGCAATAGATTTTTCTCTTAATTTCAATTAATAATTACTTGTACGTATTTTAACTTCCTTTACTTAGAATTACTCACTGACAAAAATCAAAATATAATGTCAAAAATCACCAATAGACTTTTTCACTTATAGACGATCAACAGCATATGATTGAAAAAACTGAATTGGATAAACTTTCTATGTTTTCGTCATAAGCAGCACTTGACGTTTGACACAATACACAATACATACTATATAACGAATGAACCCAGCGAGAAGTCGTACCCACTAAGCACTTTAAAAACCGTAAAAGATATGGTATTTCCCTAAGGTGCGAATACCAACCAAATCGCCAGCCTATTAATACATCTATTGTTTTTGTGCCTCACATCTTACGTACTAAAATAGCCCCCGCAGGATACGCTGGCTGATCATATACGATAGATACCACGCTAGGGACGAAATTTTACTGTTTGAATGTGTGAGTAGGTTACGCAGGTTGGTTGCTACAGGTAGCCGAAATACCTACGACATCAATGGCTTTTTGGCATAGCCTGTTCTTAACAAATCTCAGCCGATGTAGGATGGCTACGATTTTGCTGGTTTGGCCGGCCATGTACCAGTCCAAAGTGGCTACCTACGCTTTTTACATCCACTTTTGTTGGGTTCTCTCTGAAGATCCCTGCTAATTAAGGATTTAATACAAAATCTTAGCTCGATCAAAGTTATATGTACTGAGAAAATTGGAGTATAGTATTTAATGAAAAAGTTTAGTTTGTATTGGAGGTGGTGGAAGGAGTTGGGGGATTCAAACTATTTATATACTTGAAGATTGTATTTATAATAGAAATAATATATTTTAAATTTCAAATTAATAGCTTTCATAGTTTCCATGAAAATTTGATTATTATAAGTTTTTGAAAATGAGTCACTTTGTATGGGAGGGGGTAGAAGGCGTGAGGGGAGAAAAATAAAACCTAAAGCAGATTACTCCCAGAGGTAGAGCTAATAATCTGTGAAAGTTTCATTGCAATCGGTGCAGCCGTTTTTGCGTGAAAGCCGGAAAGACAGACAGACAGACAGACAGACAGACACTACAATTATATTTATATGTATAGATAATGTTTAGCCAAATTTTATAGCCAGCAACCTTATTTTTCTCTAATTATTCAGTTTTAATGATGTATCTATTTAAGTCTTAATAAAGAATTTTGATATTTTCGGCCATGAACACAGAATCGAACGAACTTGTTCTAGTTTAAAGAGACACTTGGCTCGTTAAGTCGAACAAAAATATAGTTAACTTTGTTATTTTGAATTGACAGTGCTATCTACAGACAGAGGCACCTCATTCTCATATGCACTGAGTTGCAGGTTATGCCTAATGAATTACGTACGGTTCACTCGGCAAAGAAGGTTAGTTCGATTTTTGCGGCTTACGAGTACATTTGTATAGAAATTGTTTTTATTTTTTATTTGTTTTGCACATTCCGAAAAAACTATAATACTTTTCGGTCCATGTCACTTACAAGCCCCAGCTGTAAATGAAACTCAATTTATCTGCACGTAGAAGCATAGCAGTCCTGTTTAATAACGATGCTATCACCAAATCAGGGCCGTGCAATCTTTCGTGAATTTATTTTCAATTTTACGACTGAATAAACAAATCAACCGGAGATGGTATGGTGCTGCTCTGTACACAATTCAAACTCCATTCCGATCCAGTAGTTGCTTTATTTAATCCTTTGGACTAACTTGAATATCCCAAACTATATGGATACCATTGTTCCTCGATTGAGCCGTGGTAGAGGGGCAGGAGTGATGCGGTGAAGAGATAGACTGTTCTACTACAAAAATCGAAACTCATCACCTATCCTCATCCTCTTTTCGACATCCAGCGAATATAAACTATATATACGTGTCTTTTCTCTTCCCCATCACTATCATTTATACCCCAAGTCCTTTCAACTTTTGTCTGATGGTTTCAATTGAATGAATTTACTCCGAGTCCATTGGGAAAAATAATTTCTCTCGTCTGCAAATTTTTATCTTTAGTTACCTGTAGATGCACTTATACCGCACAATACAGCTTCCGAGTCCATCCACAAAGATGCAACGAATGTTAGGTACTGTGGTCTACTCTGGTATCTCTACTTGATTGGATTTACGCCTGAGTCTGAACTACAAAAGGTGGCAAAGGTGAAAAACTAGACACCTCGAAGAACGCAAAGCGTACCTGATAGCGAAAAAATGCACTACTACGTTCCCTACTATCCCCGGCACCTGAGAATCTCAGAAAAAAGTTAGAGATGTATTTACTGAGCGTAGCATCAGCCCGATGGAACTACAGAGTATGTCGATGGGATTTATCAGGGACGTTTAAAACAAAAGAAAACGAGAGAAAATTAAATTCCAAGCTACGAAATTTGATTTCAATTCGAGCAAGAGTGCGGAAGAGATCAATGATTTGCATTTAACGTGGGTAATTGCTGGTGAAATCGATAACACTTCATTGACGGAGGTGTTTCAATGGAAACGGAGATGGGCTATTGCTGGCAATGAGGGGGCATTGGGTGCGATGCTATTGTGCCAGGATATGTCCCCGGTTTAATCTATTGCAGCGTTGTTTTGCGAAATTGCAAATCAAATTAAACAAGCATTTCGAAATTAACGAGCGAGTGACGTATAAAATCGAAAATCAAACTTTGCTCACCACCTCCCCCCAACCACTCCATTCAATTATCACGTGTAATTTCGAACTCTAATTTACTTTATTTTCGCCTATTTCAAATTAATTTGAAAATAATTGACTTACATGGAATGGAGTGGCGAATGTTTAGGTCATATTGATTTTCCAATTTTTCAAATAAATGTCTAATCGTTCGTGCTCTTTTAAGGTTCATTTAAAACTTCACTTCTTCCAACTTCTCCCATAAAAAATAACCGAATTTCGTCAAAAGTGTAATAGCAATTGAGACAGCATTTGAAGTGTAACATTTTGCTAAATTTTTGGTTTATTTTTTTAAAAATTTATCATTTCTACGACCTCCCACAAAAATGACGAAATTTCACAATTAATATAAGCTGATTTTTTTTTTTTTTTATTTATTTAATATAGGTAGACAAGTTAAGTTTATCTTACAAATATATAATTAAAAACAATTTTAATAATAAACTTATGAAAAATAGTTTTAACCATTACTTACAACCAATATAAAAAGTTAAAATCAAAACAAAAATAAAAGACTGGATTAAAACTAAGACCTTTAAATATTATCTTCCAAATAATGTCTAAAATTTATTCAATATTTTATCTCTACTACAATGGCAATGGCGCATTTTAGGAATATTCTGGCCAGAAGTGATCTCCAACGACGAACTTTGAAGTACAACTGGACAGACTAAAATAGGCATTGAGATTCAAAGGCGGAAGTGGCAGTGGATCGGTCACACTTTAAGGAAACCAGAGTCAAACATCGTCAAACAGGCTATGGATTATAGTCCTTAAGAGATATGTCGGGTTGGTCGACCATGTAGCACACGGAAGCGAGCAGTTGAGCAGGAGGCCAGAGAAATAAACAAGTCCTGGCAACAGCTAAAGGCCAATGCTCAGGATCGCGCCTTGTAGATGAGAGTTGCTTCTATCCTATGCCCCTATAGGGGGTCTTAACAGAAATTTGATTGGTTGATTGACAACAATGGCACTACAGCCCAAATCGGTACATGGCCTCCTGATATTCAGGTTCTTTAACATTTTTTTCATTATTTATTGTGGATAGGTTGTTAGCCCTTCGCACAATCATCTATCTACGAATTTTCATTCTCGTAGATTGAAGTAACCGAGGTATATCTAAGCAGGTAGTGTGTAGGAATTATATTACGTCGACCGGGATTTGAACTCACGACCTTCACATTATAAAACCATCATGACATCCACTACGCTACAACCTAGCTTATTATTAGGTATTTCTGCTTACAGAACTATTAAAGCGGTCTGAATGCAAATTGAAGTTTTTTATGGCGTAAGCAATAGGATCATTCATCAAAAAATCGAAAATTAAGCCTGTGTTCAACAAATTTAAAGCGGGAAAGGAGCACGCTCGAAATTATGTTAGACTTAATCAAATCGAAAGCAAGGATAGCAGAAGCAAGCTCTCTTTTTCTCTCGGGAGTAGTCATATTGAGCAAAAGTAGGCGACATTTGTAGAAAGCAACCGATAGCTACTAAACTGAAATACTACAAATTGAATTTGTACTCTTTCAACTCTGTGCGAGTCGATTTGAGTAGAAGGTGACCAACACTTGCATATTTAAGCAGAGGCACCAACAACGCACAGAAAAGAGTCTTACACAGATGCAGGTTTTTAAATTCCTTGACTCTCCTCTTTATGAAACTTAGCACCGTTTGAAATTTTATCTATATGGGATTCAAAAGATAGCTTTGCGTCAAATATTACTCTAGAATCTTTGATTTGAGAGACACGTTTTAATTTTTCATTGTTAATATTATAGACAAAATGAAATGTGCCAGACTTTTTTCTAGAAAAGGTTACTACTGCACATTTATTAACATTCAATTGCATAGCGTTATTCAAACACCATCCTGATAAAATATAAATATTGCTTTGCAATATGATGCAATCTCGATTTGATTCGATAGCTCTGAAGATTTTTAAGTCATCAGCATAAAAGGATAAGTTGCGTTCGTTTAGAAGTAATGGCACGTCGTTATTAAAAATAAACTGCCAACAAGTCGGGCGAAACTTTATTATTCTTGGGACAAGTTGCAGATGCGTGGAAAGTCAATATGCAGGTTAGAGTGGCTAGGGAAGACTAAGTGAAAGGGGATTCTTGGGCAGGGCAGTTGTCAATTTATCACTTTGTGGAAACGTTCAAAAGCTCCAGTACATATAATCAATATTTCGTTCGTTTATTTATGCAAGTTTGAGTTTTTATGAGGGGAAAGGTGAGGGGTGATAGTAAGGGTGGGTAGATGTTAATAGTTTTTTAATTGATTGCTTGAGTCACGTCCAATATTCTCTGCATACAATGTCAGTTTCATAGACGAAGTTGCATAGAATTTTCATAAGATTCGGTGTATTTTACATTCACGAAACTAAACATTTGTATGGGAGGAGTAGAGGAGGTAGGGGAATCGTAAAATTTGTGACACAATTTTATTTCCTTTCTTTTGTAAGGTGCTCGTACAGAATTTCAAGTTCGTAGCTTTTAATTTCTTGGTTATTAGTTGATTGAATGAAATTGGTCGAAATCATACTTTTGTATAGGAGGGGGTAGAAGGGCAAGCGCGATTTCAAAACTTTTAACGTAATTTCATTTCAAATATTTTTTTAAGTTTTTATGCAAAATTTCAAATTGATAGCTTTTAATATTTAGGTGATAATTGATTTCTTAAAAATGGTCGATAAAATAATTTTGTATGGGAGGGGGGAGAAATTTTAAAGATGTTCGACCAATTAATATTTCAAACTATTAGAGGTTGTTTTTAAATGTATTTTGCAAATTTTAAAGTTTCTACCTTAAAATTTTATTCAAAAATTTTCAGCTTATGTTTATTTTTCATTGTACATGAAACACCTTGTGCACATTAGACCCCCATTTCAGTGCATAACAATTTGGGAACGAATTGTATTTTTTTTCTATGTATATCGAATAGATGTATCGACGTGCAAAAGTTAAACTTTGTATCTTTTACCAGAGCCCTAAACAATTACTCGAAATTTTCAATATTTTTGCTTTCCACCCCCTACCCTTACACCATCAAATTTTTACCAAAATTAAAGATTATATAGTTCTACAATCTTACAAATTTTTGATTTGATATCTGTACTCAATTTTGAGACATAATGATTTGTAGTTTTGGAAAGTTCGCCATTTTTGAAATGCTCCCCATTTCCCCCACTACTATTATGTCCACATGTTATATTTTTTTCATATTTTTCTAGTTAAGCTTAGTATACGTTTCAAGTTTCAATTACATAGCTTAAGAGACAGCCGAGATATTCATTTTAAGTGTTTTTCTTTGCACCCACCCCCCCCCCCCCTGACCCTCCCCCTTACAATAATTAGCCTCTTTCTAAGCTGATTCTGGTAGATCTATATGTTCGCTTACTGGTCCCACAATATGATTTTTTTGGGATTAAAAATTTCGGAGATATAATCATTTGAAAAAAAAAAATAAAATCGGCCGACAATTTGGTTTTAGCCCCCCCTCCCCTCGCTTTTCGGACGACAATGGACAAAAAAAATAAATTACTTTTAAAGTTTGTCCCACAATATTCTTCATACCTATGCTGATTTTCAGCTTCCTATCTGCATTCGTGGTGGAGATATTAGCAAGTGAAGTTTTTGATTTTTCTTGGTACAAATGAAAATTCTGTGCATTTAAATATAATTGTAGTGTCTCTTATTTGTTTATAAATGGCTATAAGTTCGTTTACTACATTATTTGAGCAATAACTAAGTATAAAAACACGGCTGAACTGATTGTATTGAAACTTGTATAGTTTATTAGATATGTTTCGAGACGTAATCTGGTTTTGGTTTTATTTTAATCCACTCACGCCGTCTACCATCTCCCGCACAAAATGACTCATTTTCGAAAATATATAATAATCAAATTTTCATGGAAATCATAAGAGCTCAATATTTGATATTTTTAATATATTATTTTTATCAGAAATATAGTCTGAAGTATACAAATTATTTGAAGTCCCACACTCCTTTCGCCACCTCCCATACAAACTGCACTTTTTCATGAAATACTATAAACCAATTTCCTCTACTTATAATATTTTTCTCTACTTATACTATTTATCGAGCTCAAACTTTGAGCTTAATTCTAAATTAGCATTATTATTGATATCGGATAAAGATAAATCGATTAGCTTCCCTCCTTCAACTTCCTTCCATGCAATGAGACACAATTTCATCGCTTTTCAAATATTAGCTTTTCTTGAAAAGTATGAATATTACAGATCTGAAATTTAAAGTATATCAACTCCATGATAATTATTGTTATTTCTCAAAAATATCAAAGATCTCCTCCTTCTACCATCTCCCATACAAACTGCACAATTTCACTAAATCCTATGTACTAATTTTTTCAGTACCTATTTAATTTTTGAAGTTGAAATTTGGTACAAAACATTTTTTAAGCTACTCTAGCATTATGTAAAACAAATTAGTTTAATGCTGTCACCTCTTCTACCACTCCCCATACAAAATTTCTGAAGATCACAAAAATTTCGATTTCAGCTGCAGTATCGTATGGGTTTTATGCACAATCGTAGTCCTGTTATGTTTTAAGATTAACGTTATTTTATTTGGGCTTTTTTTTTAATTAACACAAGCTACAACTATTCACATGTCCTTAACGCTCTTCAATACGTATATGATCTCAAATCACGTGGGTGATTTGATCGCTTCTCCCACACAAATACGAATATCATGGTTTCATTGGTAATATTTTATGGTTTTGATTCCAACAAAATAAAAAGCATTGTGTTGAAAGAGCAATTAAACTAAGCAGATTATATATTTCACACAATGTATTACTAACTAAGCTAGGGTGTAGCCTAGTGGGTAGCGTGTTCGTCTTGTAATGCAAAGGTCGTGAGTTCAAATCGTGATCGACGTAATATATAATTCCAGCACATTTCCTGCTTGGATATGCCTTGGCCACCTCAATCTACGAAAATAAATAAATCGTAGATAGAGGGTTGTGCGAAGAGCTAACAACCCTTCCCCAATAAGTAATCAAAAAAAATGCTAAGGAACCAGAAAGTCAAGAGGCCAAGGTCCGATTTGGGCTACAGAGCCATTGGAGAGAGATAGATTACTAACTACATTCTCAAAAATTGCTTATTATTGCGATTTTTACGCGGACGAAGACGCGAGTGATCGCTATGTACAATAAATTTGTAGCAGCCGGAACGGAACGGCTCGGAGGACTCACATTTTTATAGCCTTTGATTTTTTTTTTGTTTTTATGATTTATACCTTTGTCCATCCTCTTACATTATTATTCGACTTGAAATTTAGGCGCCAAAAGATTTTCTCATCTTTTCAATCGAGGAGATATCTATCGAAGGATATCAGTTTTCTCTGATGCTGCAAAGCTAGCAGACCGCTGATTTCGGGTTGCCAAAGATTATAAATATTCTTAATTTACTTAGTTTTTCAACGAACTTTGAATTCTAACAATAATATTTATTTGTTTGATTATATGCGAAATATGGCCGAAAAAAACTCCATTTGAACTCATTTAAGTTTTCAGCTCATGTCATTTACTCTTGTTCAACTTGAACTATTTTACGGTAAATCAATTTTGTTCAGGATACAATTTCCAATTTCAAGTGTACATATAAACAGAATTGAGGTGATTTATTACAACCCCATGTCACTTCTGAACAGGGCGTGGTATTTCGGATCATTCTTCCTGGCATACGGAACAGAAATAAATCATATTTGATTTCGAATTCAAGAGTTAGCAGTTTAGCTATAACTACACTGTAGTAATAACTACTTAAGTTTAAACAGAAATTTCCAATTTCCATCTCCTCCATACGAGCTTTAAAATTATCCATCAAAACCTCTAGAATCTTCCAACTACTCTTATTGTAACTAATTCGGATCATATCTTATTTTTCTAGGCTAATAAAATTGCATCAATATGCATTTTTCTTCTCCCTTTCCAATTCTTTATGCCAACCTCATCATTGCCAAGATGCTGATCGAAAAGTTTCAACAACGAACAGCTCCAAGAAAAAAAAAACAAAATGGAAGGAGAAAAAACACGCCCGGTGAATATAATATAAAAAAAGGACGATTCGAAAACTTCGGGGAAGGAAAAATTGCATTTGGCTCCAAGTACTCAAGGAAGATTGTTGAATCGTGGCTGGAGAGCCGAGCGGGGAGACGCGGCAAAAAAAAAGAGAAAAGAAAAACTAGACAACGTCCTATTGAAATCAGAAAATTGCTTATTCAGGACAAAAATGAGATCAGGATTCAGGGCGAGTACAATATCGAATCAGAGAGAGTTTAAGATTCTTGCAGCATGTCTTTGTGCACGCCGGGTTCCTGTGTTCAGTGAAACTGCGACATAGAAAACTTTCAACCTATATTGTAGAAACTGTATAGTTCAAACAATTCGGAGCAAAACATTTCACCTCCCATACTTTCTTCGAGAGCACGAAGGAGTGAGCGATATTCATCTCCATACCAAGGCCTAAGTGACTTCCTTTGTCTGACTACGTGTTCCTTTAATATCCTTTCGACATACTCCCAAGTAGACACTCAACACTTCGCTCTAAGAAACACGGAAGAAAAAAGTGCTCGGAATTTTTCCTCGCACCCTGCACACACCGATTATGTCCTCTTCCGGACTGTATGTAGGTTTCAACTTCTGCAAGAGATCCTTAGCGAAATGATTTCCATTGGCAATACTGTCGCCAGTGTAATTCAGTATACGAAAGAACTGAAGGAGCGTACAGACACTCCTTCAATAATGCTTTAAGACGTTCGTTGCTAGGACAAAGGAACACAAAAAAAAACGTTTTCGATAAAATTCTTCTTAGCACCCAGGAAAGGCCAAATTTATTTATAGTATGGATATAGGGGTGAATTATAGTAACTTCCTCCCATCTTTTACTACTGTTCAACTCGAAGAACTTCTTAATTACCAGACAAATTCGTTTCTTGAATGTTTAATTTCGACAAACTTGGCTTCCACCCCGATTCATATAAAAACAGCCAGCAGTCAACAGCTTCATCTTAACTCCTGGAACACATAATTCAATACACCTTCGTACTCCAGCCGTTCATTCTTGGCTTATCTGTCTACGAGGCGGCCGGCTACGTGCTAACGAATAAAATTTTTCTTCGATATGGCAACCCTATCAGATCGAAAGGGAATATTGATGGTAGAATTCTTCGATACAATTTATCGAAGAAATATAAATATGGCCGCTATTACTATTTTAATTTCGAATTTCGAAATCAAAACTAAAATGCTCGACAGTAATTACGAATAAAATTTTAATAAAATTCATGAAATTAGTAAATTCCATTAGGACGAAATCACGTCCATCGCGGGTTTCGAGATAAATTCAAAAGCGCGTAGCATTTCGTTGGTGTTTAGAATTTTAAATGAGAAGATTTAAAATGAAAATGGAAAATGCAGCGAAAATCCGCTCGGAATACGAACGAAAACTTAATTAGCAGTGCTGGGAAAAAAAATTTAGATGGCGAGGATTACTGATTTGACGGTGGGTAGTTATGAAGGTGTCTCCGATCGTAGTGCAAGGTACACTCGAAACAATTGAGAAAGTTAATTGTTTGGTGTATGCATATTATAAGTTCATTTATGGGTCTCTTGAACTTTTCGGTATGATAAAGATAACGGAGGAAAATTCAACCAACTTTTTCAGGTTGTCAACTTAAAGTGGGCGTTTTTTTTGGTGAGCAATCAAGCTGCAAGAAATTTTAAACTCAACATAGACCGTGAATACCCAGCAAACAAAATAATTTATTAAAGAATTGTTAACGAATTACATTAACGAGCGATTTGATCGTTAACGATTCATCAAGCGGACTAAATGGACATTCGTTAATGAATTAATTTTAATGATTAAGGGAATAGTGTTTCTGTTCGGGGTTCGTTCTTCTCTTGTTCTTCTAAGATGGAAGTCACTCCTCTTGTTCTAGCCACTTGGTTCGGTTTGCGAACCGTAGCGGGCTCGAATGTAGGACGTCTCTGAGAAGAATCTAGAGAATCAACAAAGGAGACGACTGTTGGAGATTTGCAGACAGTGACCCGCATCCTAAATGCATGCACCTTTAGCATGGTCAGGCCAACAATAGTTCGGACGCTATAGCGACTACGTTGTAACAGTTGAGCTGTAATATTTTTATTCGATTCTGCCCGAAATGATTTGGCCATTCTGCAGCTCTTCAGCTGCCGCCACCCCGCCAAGAAAGAATCCAAAATAGTTTGTTTGAACCTAGCCTTCAGCACTATTGGTGCTACATCGACTGCTTTCCTAGTGGAATTGATGTTAGCAGATCCTTGCCTTGCAAGCGTATCTGCTGCCTCGTTTCCTAGCAGGTCGCTATTAGAGATACTTGATACACACTAACACTTCTGTCTTAATAGAGTTTGGACAATGCACAAATTTTGACAGTGTCTCAAGCGTTTAGTAGAGTTTTAGCACAAATATTACATTGTTAAAAATCGTACTAAATATGAATGTGTTCGTGCAAATATGTGAACAGTGTTTTGACGTTTATTCGAGATTGACAGCTGTTTACTTGCCGCCGGGTGGAACGCGGTAAAACTAGAACCGTTATTCGACACCTTCTGTGCATAAATTGCCCAACTTTTACAAGAATACTTACGGCTATATTATAGCCCTCCGGTACGAAAACGGAAAACTTAAATTTCCCATTCTTCCAGAAACCTTCGTCCGGACAAATCGTCAGCGTGAAATCGCTCAGAACGTTCGGACCGCTCAAGAAAACCTTGCAAGTGGCCGGCAACATTTGCTCCATTTCCTGCACTTCCTTGACTAGGCGATCGCAAATCGAAATCCTGTTTCTTGCGGATCCTTTAAAATATAAAAGCCAATTTTTTGCCGACCGAAATTGGTAAACACCCGAGAAATTTACTACACGCGAATGTCAACTGAGAATTGTCAGTTTGACATTTTGCATTTTTAGTAAGGTTCTTAGTACACTTCCCTTGCATATGTTTGTGTGCGCAAAATGTCGAGTTTAAACTCATTTTTTGCCCAGAACTAGTTTTTTTTTCGAAAATAAATTTTATTTTCGTGAAAAGTGAATCTTTCTTGACGTTTCTACATCAAAATATAAAAATGGCTAAAAAATTTAAATTTCGCGCGCAATCGGTGAACATGCATTGTCCAAACTCTTTTAGGGCAGATGTGTTGGTGTGTATCGAGTATCTCTAGTCGCTATGACCCGGTATCCAAATTATAAAAACTTCCATTATGGCCGCTAGGCGATTCGAATTGTGTCTACAAATAGGCACTAGTTTGGACGTAGTCCTGTAGGATTGGAGTGGCAGAAGCGCAGTCCTGCTGTCCGAAACAATGTAACAATTTCCGAGACTGTTCTGCGAACCAAAAATATTTTTTGTACACTCGTTAATAGCTAATACTTCCGCTCGCAACACTGTCGCGCGTTCTGGAAAATGAAGTGTGGATGTTGAGGTGGGACAAAATGTCTGCAGCTTGGTTAGTTTTAGATCCGTCCGTATAGAGATGAGGACCTGTACAGGTGCTGAGTATCGTGTTGCTCATTCGTTTCGTTCAGGAAACTAAATGTGAAACTTCTGTTTCTCAACCAACGGTTGGTTTATACAATCATACTCGCAATCTAAAAGGGAGTTGGCATCTCTAATGACGTTTAAAATTTGGCAGAATGGGGTACAAGACACGGAAAAGTAACTTTGCAGCACTACAACGCCCCATCACGCACAGCAAAAGCGTTCCAAGATACCTTTTCTGCACTTGGTTGGGAACTTTTGTCCCCACCCATTCCGACTACCACTTGTTTTCATCGATGTCTCACTTACTCTCGATACAACACTTCAACAAGAGATGTCCAATAATGGGCTTGATGATTGGATCGCCTCAAATGTACGGTTTTTGTGGGAGATCATTCCCATATTGGCAGAGAGATGGGCGATTGCGCATACTTTGAATAAATCATTTTTTACCTTTCTTCAAATTTCAACGTGTTTTTTTAAAGAAACCATCCACCTATTAAAGTATGAGGTCTCGTTATTGGCTCTAGTAGGACCATCTGACCATTTTATCATTCGGTCACAGTTTCCTATCACAGCAGCAAATCCAGTGACTACAAAGACACCACGTAGAATGATATGACACTATAAGAAAGCCAATTGGGAAGATCTTAATTCATTCTACCGCACCTTTGTGCTTTGAGTCTGAAAATTGTGATACCATCTTGCAACTTATGACCGCAATCTCAAAAGGATCAGACCTGCAAATGATTTATGGTTCAACAATGAGTAGTGCCTCGAAGCAATTAGAGTCAAAAAGCACCTTTCGCAATAATACGACGGTAGAAACCAGGGACTCATTAAAAGTGGCAAAAAATGCCTGCAATCAAATTTTAAAGCCAGCTAAATTCGAACATGATCGGAAACGTCAACTTAAGATCATTGAGAATCCCGAAAATTCAAGATCTTTCTGGTCGTTTGTAAAGTCGGTCAACCAAAATTTCATCACATCTTCAACACCTCCTCTTCTTGATGGTGACCGAATCGTTGTTGATCCTGTTGAAAAAGAAAACATTTTGGCAGCAGACTTCGCTAGAACTTCGAAGCTTCCACAGTCAAACCAGAGTCCTCCGTACTAACCGGACTCTGGTTTCTCGCTGTCACCACATCGTTTTTGAACTAGGTTTATTTCCAGGATCCTGCAGGAGCTCAGTATTCACAAGTCTGCTGGGCCAGATGGTATCCACTCTATTGTCCTTAAAATCTGCACTTCCTCTCTAGCTAAGCCTTTTCGTAATCTCTACCATCTTTCATACTCTTCAGGATGCCTTCTCAAGTTCTCGGAAGTCGCGAATGTTCGGTCAATTCCAAAGAAAGGAAGAAGCGAACTCCGCTTATTACCGCCCCTTAGCCATTACCTCAGTGCTTTCAAAGGTTATTCGAAACTGCTGTCAATCGCAGAATAGTCAACTTTCTTGTGGATAAAAATCTCATTCATGATCGCCAATATGGATTTCGCTCAGGTCATTCTGATTTGGTGAAGGTCAAGTCCTTGCTCTTGACATCGCCAAAGCGTTTGCCAGAGTTTGGCATAACTGTCTCTTAGCCAAGGTTTTAGCACTTTGTTTCTTCAATGGATTGAGAGTTTTCTCTCCGAGCACTCTATTCGAGTCGTACTAGACGAGTAACTTCTGCACCCTTTTCTGTTGATTTCGGCGATCCTCAGGGCTCAGTTTCATCTCCCACTCTCTTTTTAATCTTCATAAACGGCCTTCTGTCGTCTACTCTCAATCCTATTTACTGTTTTGCAGATGACTGCACTCTAGATAATATCTACCAATTCGACTCTTCTGCGGACGCTCGTCCGATATCGGTGGCCTCTTGTCATAATGAGTTGATACAAACACTGAACTCTGACCTCAGTTTAATCCTGTAATGGGGCAAGAAAAACAGAGTAGAGCTTGATGCCTTAAAAACGCAGTCCTGTCATCTATATCTGAAACATAACGTTCCGACGTCGGTCACTATTATGTTCTGAAATGGCGTACAGATTCTACCTTCTGCGGAGTTTACATTACTTAACAATCGCCTAGATGGGGCCAACACATTTACGAGGTATGTCTTGATGCTTCGAAACGTTTGGGTATTCTGCGGAAGGGCAAGAAATACTTTTCTGCCTCCGAACTAGCTACCATCTATAAGGCCACCTCTTCTATGAAGCGTTGAATGCTCCTGGCTTCCATATTTGGCAGATTACCAAGACCATTGAGTGTCTCCTTTTTTTAGAAAGAGCAGGGCAAGTACATAGCAAATGATGAATTGTCTCTTCCTCTTTTTCATATTTGCAAATCATTAAACGGAAGGCCAAGGCTCTGAGCATGTCTACCTATCCGCCAGTGTCATGTAACGACTCTTACTATGGACGTAATCATCTGCCTGCTTAGCGAGATCAGTCTACTAGAGCGTTTTAGATCCAGCACAGGCACATGTTATACCGTTTGCCCATCTGCTGTTGGCTTTCTAATTGCTACCCACCTAAGTTGCAGTTTATAAATTTGCGAGAGGCGTACTTAGCTTCCCTTTCTTAGATTGAATCTGAAAGGTGGTTTCGTGCCCTGGAGTACCCCACAATGGCCCTATGCTCTGGTTACGAATGTTGAATTGTTCAGCCATCTCCGCGACAATCAAGAACAGTCTTGAATGTAAACATGTCTAATTCCAGGGATTTAATAGCGGCCTGGCTATCAGTAAAGATGCCAATTTCTTTAGTAAGCCAGGCCATCACTTCTGCTTGGAGCACTCTACAATGATCCCGAAGACGGATAGATGTGCTTAAGCTAAGAAATGCGGAGGAAAGAGCTCCTCCCACTCCACTTCTAGTTTTAGAGCCATCTGCCTCCCAATCTTGTCTCGAGGGGATGACGGTCAGGAAATTGAGATCAAAACTTGTTAGAGTGTAGTTGTTGGTACTGTTTGATATTTCCAATAACAAAGTGCGTGGAAAAACGAAGCTGCGAATCTACAAAGTTAAATAAGACATGTACTCTGCTATGTCAGTGAAAGGTGGACTTTAATACAGGTATCAGAAAAAAAGGTCAATGCCTTCGAGAGGAAAGTATTACGACAAATCCTTGGATCGGTGAGGGAAGAAGGCGAATGGAGAATTTCACACAATCAGTAATTGTATACCATCTTTGAGGACCCAAAAGTCTCTGCTCTCAACAAACTTTGAAAGCTACAGTGGGCTGGTCACGTTTAGCGAATGGAGGACAGACGATTACCCAACCGTGTGCAGAAAGGAAAGGCGGAAGGAAGAAAACGCTGATAGGATTCAATTGCGAAGACTGCAAATCGCTTCTAAAATTTTAAACATGAAGGATGCAGTCATTGGACTGAGTAGCATACAGGAGGCTAAGACTCGACTTGGGATGTAGTGCCATTGATGATGACAGTTTCATTAAAAAAGTTCGATTGAAAATATAGAATACTAGAGTTCTTGTGATGAATTCACGAAAGGCTTCCACTAACTGGTACTGCATTATTCGTTTCCTACAAAAGCGCACAGTAGTAAATAGTGAAACTGCAAATAGACTATTTTTTCGAATTGCTTACCCTTTCGTGAATTCATTACTAAAACTCCATAATTTTATTATTTCGATCCAGTTTGTTTTTTAATAAAAACTGTACCAACATTGAAATGAATTTCTAAGTAGAAATCCTTAATAAAGCAAAATTCATTTCTATGAAGACCATCTAATGAAATCTCTAATATGCAATAGCAACTCCTCGCTACGTCACACAAGGATCTATTGCATATTCCAAGTATTTTAATTCTAGCTCGATCCCGACTAACCACTAGACATCCACACACAATCGTAACAGTACCGACTTTTAGTGCTGCGGTCATTACTAGAGACTAAAAATATATTATGAGCCGTTTCTTTAGGCTGGCCAACTGGCAAAAAACAAAAAAAAAAGAAAGAAAAATCCTAGCTCTGCTTCAACCCCTTGTTTTCTCTTCTCTACAAATACGTAATAGGTGAACGGGTAGTGCGGTTAAATTTAGCGTACATAATAAATTCCGTTAAATCGAATTCAGTTTTATCCTGGTGCCACACTGCTCTGGACTGACTGAGACTACCCGGAGTCCTGAACGCAGCCTTGTAGCATTAGCGTCACTTGTTTCAATCCTGTATTGTTTTTTGTTGCTCCTTTTTTCACCCAGTCTGCAGTCCATACCCATTCATACATACACACATATAGCATAGTTTTTGCTCTGATTTCGAAAAGGAGTTTACTCTACCATTTTCTTTGTTTTCAGTTTTTAATGTTGGCCATTTTGCTGTTGTTGCATTTTTTCGTCGTTCGTTTTTTATTTGAATCCCGCATGAATTGTAGATTTTATTTTAGATTGGCGGCTTTTTATTGGCTGCGAGATAAAAATTTTGAATATCAATTTCATTGATTGGACAAGAATGGTTAGTGATTGTGACCGATATTAAAATACTCGTAGTTTAAGTTTATTCGAAACTGAAACCAGGAGGAAGCATGATGATTACTCCAACAATGAATAAACTGCGAAAGCCGAATTGAATTTGGTGTAAGAAGTGGGATATGAGAGGATATGGTTTAGTATCTCGTTTTTTCAAATAATGTTTTTGATGTTAACTTTCGTAATAAATTAACAAATTCAAACTGAATATCAATTACAGGTGCACTTCAAGTGGAATTATCTCGTTTTCTTGAATTATACATGATATAGTTTAGTTCGCATTGCGCAATGTACAAAAGAACACAGTTGCTATCGTTTGCAATGCCGACCATCCTTCAACTGCTTGTATCATACAATTCGATAAATAATTGAGTTTACGGTGGATACGAAACCACTTGATTTGCTTAAGATCACCATCATAGTCAGATACACTTGCATAAAATTAATATGGGACTTTGTGTGTGCAATGTGCACCTGTATCGACCACCACTACCACACTAAACCAGGGCCAACTTCATGAATACTATTAAATCCTGAAATCAATTAAATACCATCTTTGATAAGTGCTTCCAGAGGTGTTGAATGAATCAAGAGTAGATTACTGGGTGAGATGAATTTGTGAATTCTTAGGACTCTCGAGAAATTCTACGATACTCGTATAATTCAAAACACTCGACAGAAACGATGACGCTATTGAAATTTCAAATTAGAAATTGGAGAACGTCGTTGTAGCCGTCGTCGTAGAGTATTCACAATAAATTTCTAGGCTTACAAAAGCAGCACGATAAGAAGAGAAAGGACAGTATACTAGGATAATACTCCTACGGATTGCAATGTTACAGAAATATCAAAGTGTTTTCTAAATGAGATGGAGATTTCCAATACGGTTGCATTGTTTATTTATTTGACAAAGGAGATTCAGTTCGGGAAATTGGGGTTCATATACGTATAATATCGTATTCAAATTGGAAATTAATCAGGATTGATGATATTGAAGTTATAATTCGAAATTAATGATGATAAAATAATGATCGCGTTTTTAGTTGTTTTGCAGCATAAATCAGTGTTTCGTTATATCAGTGTTCCAAACTGATTTAAGCAGATCTTTTCGAAACACTTGTTTGAAAATTTGATATTTCTTAGGTGATAGACAGGACCATTCCTGGGATCAGGTGACTCGAGATAAGACATATGAGATGGGCTTGCGATTGAGGTAGGGGATAGATTATGGTTGCCGAATTGTGTGGACTTTGACCATTACATAATTCATGCATTTAATTGCATGTTAGATTGTTATTGTAGTTATAGGACACTTTTGGTTTTTGAGTAGAACCTTTGCTTGGCCTTTCAACATAATCAAGGTTATCCGTAAGACGATTCCCCATTGAATTTTGATGATCGTTGCAATAATTTATAGATGATGCTTTTCCACGGGAAAGCATATCGCAAAGTCAGCGTATAAATAGGTCAGGATCGCTTGACCTCAGGGCAGTTGGTCGTCAAAGTCAAAGTAAACGGTGCTATAATATCAGTTCGTAGATCGATACTACCCGTTAGGTAGTAGTTCGTTATCAATAATAGCAGGTAGTTCTAAGTTCGCAGTTCAAATTTTAATTTTTGTTTTAACTACGAAATCCTTTCTAGCGTGACGACCCCCTTAGTCGTAAGAAATTCACGCCTGATACTTTGTGCTTTAAAATATGTACGTAAAGTAGTGACTTTCGTTGTATGGAAAACCAGCTTGCATAACATTTGTATCGCAAGTAATACGGAATCCATTCTATACTTAGCACTACTGGCAAGGCGTTGTATTGCCAATTCATCAGTTTATCACTTGCTACAACTGTGCACACGCTTAAAAGCTTCATTTGTCACCTAGCCCGATTTTCCCCAAATTTGTCATTTAAAATATCACTATGGTATTGATATTAATACGTGAGCATCGAAAATTGTCAGTATTTTTTTTTATTTAGGAGTGGAATGAAACTTATATCATTAAAAAGGTATTGTGCCATAGATGTGCACAATCAAAAAAACATGTTTGTATGTAAAATAAAGTGGGAGCGTAAAAGCGGGATCCCATTTATGTACTACACGTGTCCAATGCAGCTTGACTTGGGTGATCGGACGAGTATCGATAGATCCAGTGTATTGCATTAAGCTTTTACGCAAGCTCTTTTAGGCAGTAAATATGGAAATGGAATAGTGTCTAATTAAAGAATGCCTAATATTAGACGACGGCATACTGTAGTATTCACCGAAGGCAAAAACCAATAACAGCAATTTCCAAAGCTTCCAAACTTTCATTTGCGTCCATTGCTGCTTGAGTTGCAACTTGAATATCAAAAATTATGGTAATTTTTGTTTTTAGAATTTAAAGAAGGGGAATGAAACTTATATGCAAGAATTAAGAATCTGTTTACACCTAATTTGCAATTAATTACAGCGGTGGCCACGAAATTCGCACACTCGGTATCTGTAACTTTCAAGTGCAAATATTTTCTACTGTTTTATGCTTTTCAGTCGACTTTTGTTTCTTGAGTGTTGGCTATGACGGGTTGATCATGTCCCGTTAATTTAGTCTGGTTCCTTTGTTCCCTTTCTTTTCTATTCTCACTTAATTGCAAGTAGGACGTGATCAAGCTGGCCACGAATTTAGCACACCTTTGAAATCTTACTAATTTCGGGCTTTTGTTTGTGTTAAATCAAATTAATTGGTAAGATTTCGGTTTTTTTAATTTCATTTATGATTGTTGTTTAAAAAATGTGTGCTTAGAAATGGCGAAATGTGCATAGTGTACAGAGACTCAGCGGCAGATAGATCAGCAAATGAAGAGCAGTGGAAGTACCGTTACGCAAATTGCTAGTGCCTTAAGATGTTCCAGAAAGATGGTGTACAATGCAACAATATGGGACCTCCAAAAATGTTACACAGCGACAAATAGTACGAAAAATAACAATTAAAGAGGACCGTCTGATTTATAGAGCCTCAATCAAAAACCCTTTTAATAGCTCGACCATTATAAAAAAAAATATTTCGTCGGGATTTGGCATTTACTTATCCTCAAGGAAAATAAGATGGCTCAATCAAAAACAATTGCGTGGATGAATTGCATAGAACAAGCCACTTGTGTCAAAAAAAATTTTAAACCTCGAATTGGGTTTGCCCGTGAGCACTTGCAACAACCTTTGATTTTTTGGAAAAATGTGCTTTGGAGTGACGAATCAAAGTTTTGTTGGTTCGGATCCGACGGAAAGCGATACGTATGGCGTCCTCTAAACATGCAGCACCATCCAAAGTACACTTAAAAGACTGTTAAGCACGGTGGTGGGAGTGTAATGATGTGAGCTGCGTTTTCTTGGCGCGTCGTTGGCTCTATACATAAAATTGACACAAGAATGGATCAGCATGTTTACAAAAACATTATTGTAAGCACAATGATGCCATTTGCTGATGATAACAGGCCCTTTAAATGGCGTTTTATGCATGACAACGATCCAAAACACACTTCGCACACAGTGAAGAGTTGTTTAGAAGAGAACCGAATTGATGTTCTGAAGTGGCCAGCCCAATCAGCGGATATCAATCCCATTGAGAATTTGTGGAATGATGTCGAGGAGCATATTCACGTAGTCAAACCAAAAAATATGGCCGATTTTTGGATCGAAATTAAAAAAGCTTGGTATGCGATTCCGAGAGAATGTTGCATGACTCTGGTAGAGAGGCCTACCGAGAAGATGCGCTGATGTCATTAAAAATAAAGGATATCCGACCAAATACTAAATTCATACGTAGAAATTTGTTCTTTGTTATTTTGTTTTTCGCTTATAATAAACAGTTTTTCATTTTGAGCTAATTTCGTGTCCAGCTCGTTTTCATCTTATTCACAATTAAACTGAAATAGAAAGAATGGGGAAAAAATAGCCAAATGAAAAAAATGGGACATCAATAAATCATCACATCGTTGGCAAAACTCAAGAAAAAAAATTGGACTGAAAAGCATAAAACAGTAGAAAATATTTGCACTTGAAAGTTACAGATACCGAGTGTGCTCAATTCGTGGCCACCACTGTATGTCAAAAACAAGACGAATTTCGTTATTCTATACGCTCAATTGGTCGCATTTCGATGTAGGTGATACTGTCGTAGTAAACATAATTAAACGAATTATATACGAATTTCATATCGCGTTTTTTTCTGGAGTGAAATAAATAATGGCTGTACCTGTTATTATTTTTCAGGTCATTCTGTTAAAAAAAAAAAACTATCAGGCGCGTCCACAGGTGGTGGATGGAGGACGCCGCGGTGTGTTACAAGACCATCATCCGCGGTTAGCAAGGTAATAGCAAGGAATTAAGTTTGACAGTTGTCCTTTCCTGAACGTGCTCATCGGACACACGTTGGCAACTGCCTCGTTATTAGCCTAATTGATGAGCATGTAAAGGTGAAAATAGCAGCAAACATTTCTTCTGTAAAAACCATGCCGCGAACCAGCCTGAAAAACTATGAGATGGTGTCCCCTCGTATTGGCCTTCAATCCCCAACAAAAGACGGTGCTATAATCATCGGGTCCGAACGCGGCTCGGGAGCTACTAGAATAGTGCAACCAGGTTCTAGTAAAGCTGTGCTACTGGCAAACACCCAGCGCACTGAGTCTTCCATGTCAGACCTCAGTAACACTAGGGGATCCAGCCTCAGAACCGAATAATCCGATGGAGGTGGGTATAGATGTTGATCACGCTTCGAAGTCGATAATATGCTGTACACCTATCTTGGCTGGCCTTGGTACTGAGGCCATCCTAACCCCTAAAGTTGGTATTAGCAATCGTGCCCGTCGCCGAAATAAGACTAACCTAAAAATAAAAGCTGCCAAAGCAAGGTTTGACTTTGGCAGCTTTTAGATGTGGTAAAGGCTAAATTGGCTGCAGTTCTGAGTCAACTATTCTCTGGGCAGGCCGAAGTAATCACAATTGAGACGAAAGGTCTCAATATCGCAGACACTTCTCTTATGAATAAAGCTAGTAGTCTCGAAGCGAATGTGGTCAGGGTAGTAAAGCCTCCTGCGAAAGAGTCTTTGCACGCCCCGACCACTCCATTGAAAATAGCGTCAAACATTGTTATGGATAACACTGTGGTTTCGAAACTATAAGCAGTGAAAAGGAGGAACATGCTCAGAAGGGCAGCCCAACAGAATAAGACTCATAGCTTGGCTCCGGGTCCGGAATAAGTTGCTACTCTCAGTTTGCAACCGTCAGTGAAAAATGTCGAAGTGGTTTAAACACTTTCATCCCTCTGGCAATGGCAAAGAAATCTCATTGCCCGCGTACACAGTCACTAGTAATAAACTCGAACCACTGAAGCAGAAACACAAGCGCATCTGATCGGATGATAGTAATATGCCGATACATGCAGCAAAAAGAAACAGCCGAGATCGGCTACCTATACCGACATCACTGTACTCCTTCCAGGCAGCAATCATTAATACAAACAACTTTCCAGGCAGGATACCAGAGTCCGTGAGGCCTCAAATCTACTCCTCCTTGAGGAACATTCTGAAGAAACACCTCTTAGGTAAACCACCAGCTGAAACAAGCTTTATGAAGTACAACTTCGAGCTAGGTTATCTTAGGCCAAAACACACTCGTCTTCCTTCAGGAGGCGGTTCCCAAGATGAACTAGCTCTTGAAAGACATCAAACCTAGACTGACGAAAGTGTTTGTATCCTGGGTGATACCCCTGGACTCTCATTGCAGGACATTAATCTGCAAAAACAAACAGACAGGGAACAAAAAGACTAGGGTCAACTTTTTTTTCTCGGAATTGACCAAGGCTCCATGGAAAGGTTGTCTGTAGCAAAAGGTTTTGCGGATTGTGGACTCAACAAGATCCACTTCAAATTCCCGAAACCAAATGCGATCAACTTCAGAAGCTGGCAAACTCAGAGTGGTTCAAGACAATCTACGTCACATATATTCGAACTTTGCGCTTTGACCAGGAATCGTGGTTGAGTGGCTCTAACCACATTCTAGGTTGGTGCAACAAAACTTTTACAGTCCTTCATGAACCCAAAACAGGTAAGCTAGGTGTCATGTGTCTTTACAAAAAAAGCACTAAAACATTGACATTTATTCCCCAAGTCCCGACCTAACAACGACGGTCTGGGAGAGGTTATTTAACTGTACACTGCAGTTTGTTAAGCTGATTTCTGGTCTGACCACAGGTTATTGCTTGCTAAAGCTGCACGCATTCAGGATGTGGATCGCGAGCTATAGCCTTTGCAGAGGCTGCGAAGAAGGCGAAGAATATATTGAACATTATTTTTTTACAAATATCCAACAGTCGTCTCCTTTCTTTAGGCTATAGATTGTTCGCAGAACTAGACAACTTTAGAGGCGTCAAACATTCGAGCCAGCTTCGGTTCGCAAATCGAACCTAGTAGCTAGCACAGGAGGAGTAAAAACCATCTCATAATAAATAGGGGGAGTACAATGGGCCCAATTAGATGACCCCAGTGCATTGTCGTTCTACAAAACCATCCTTCTACAACCTAAACCTATCTAACTATAGCAATTCCCAGGTAACGAAAAGAATCAACTACTAATATACGGAAATCACAACTCCGATTTTCTTCTTTAAAAAGTCCTTCAAATTAAAAAACCAAACTATTATTTCCTTCCATTTATTTCAACATCGACAGCAATTTTCGTCTTTACAGGACGGACTTCCTTCCTTGTACTTCTCAACTCGTCTCTACTGCTCTGCATCGCAGTCAATTATGTCCCAGTTTAATAAAAAAGTTATAAGTCACGTTTTTCATACTTTACAACAATTAAACTTCACCGAGGCTGTGAAAGTCACTCGTAATCAAATATAACTCTCGAACTCTCAACTTTTTCGTTCCCCTATGGAAAACTTTTTACAAACGCCGCCGTCAAGTTAACTTCAATTTTTCCATACATTAAAGAAAATTCAGTTTGGCTTCTGAAATATTATTAGTGTAGGTAGCCTGAGTAGATTTATTTAAGAAAGCCACCTTACCTGAAAGATGCAAAGCGGGATCTCGTCAAATCGAGACAGAAAAAAAGGAGTTAGCTGGGAAAGAAAATTGATGGGAAACAATTTTATGTACTTAGTGGTTTTGAAATTTCGCGAATTATATGAAATTACATGCCACTATCTTTAATCATGCTGGGGTGTAGCCTAGGGGGTAGCGTGTTGGTCTACAATGCGAAGGTCGTGAGTTCAAATCCCGCTGGACGCATAATTCCAGCACACTGCCTGCTTTGGTATACCTCGGTCACCTCAGTCTACGAAAATGGAAAAATTCACAGACAGAGGGTTGTTCAATTCTTCCACAATAAGTAATGAAATATGTTAAAGAGCCTGAAGGTCAGGAGGTCAAGGCCTGATTTGGGCTGTAGTGCCATTGTACAAGAAGAAAGTCTACTCGATTCGCCGTGCCCCATTCCAAGATTGTATTGAGGTCAGAATTTAACGATATTGTTTCCGTTTTTCATTTAACATTCAATTTTAAAATATTATTACTGTAGTCTTGGATCGAAGACTTTGTTTGAGTTGGATTTAAATTCATAATGAATAATTTTTAAAAATATTTGTAATCCGATTAATGTAACTTAAACTTATGTATTAATTTTTAAATTTAAATTTACATCACAAATCATAATGTATATGTACGTTTATATTATATTTGAAATTATGTACATTCCTAATCATAGTATAATAGCTATCGACTCCTCACCCCTATCATAAAAATAATTCTTAAAAGGGGGAGTAGTGCATGAATTTAATTAATTTGTAATAATGTTAAACCAATACTAATGCAAAACTAATGCGGGCCAAAATGTGGGCTTAGGTCAAAATTTATATTTTTTGTTTAGGGTGATGGGAATGACCACAGGCTTGTAAGTCGGACGAGTTTCGCTGGTATTCCTAATTCCAGCATTATATTGTACAATAAAGTCTTTCGTTACTATCAAAGGTTTGCTTAACGCCTATGAATGGTGCACGTCAATGATATATTCGCAGCATTTTTCTTGAACTTTCACAATGGCACTACAAATCGGGCCTTGGTCTTCTGATTTTCAGGTTTCTTAACATTTTTTCATTATTTATTGTGGAAGAGTGGTTAGCCCTTCGCACAACCCTCTATCTAAAAATTTTTCATTTTCGTAGATTAAAGTGACCAAGGCATGTCCAAGTTAGCATTTTTCTAGCACAGGATTAACCGGGAATATTTTATCCGTAGTTGAATCCAGCTTCGTATTCTCGGCTTTCCGGGACCCTTTGATATTGGTCAAGAATTAATAAGATGGGCGCAGCAATTATACAACCTGCTGGGTGGAAATCATTTTTCAAAATGAGAATTGAAATGAAACTTATCTATACGAGTAATTTACCAAAAAAAGAACTCCCTATCTCTTAGGATCTCGGTGAAATGAGTCGATATGCACGGCGTGCTGCGTACGTCAAAAGAAATATTAACGTTCATATAAATAAAGCCCGTTCTGGATATTAAGAGAGATCCCTCTTCGCATGAAACTGCGAGTGTTTGACGTATACGTTATATTACATAAAAAAGGACCGTTTGGTTTACCAGGAAACTGCATACTTTCGTGAAACAATCCTTCCGACGCATTTTAGTGACATTCTAAATAAATCTCATCTACAACGAGGAACTTTGGATTGCAACTCGATAGACAGCTATTGACATTCAAAAGCGGAACTGGTAGTGGATCGGTCACACTTTATGAATGCCAGAACATCTCCAAACTAGCTCTCAATTTTAACTCTTAAGGAAGACGTCTGGTTCGTCGACTATGGAAGCAATCAGTTGAAACTAAAGACTGATACTCAGGATTGTGCTTTGTGGAATTGAACTGCTTTTTTCCTATGCCGCTTTTAACAGAAAATTGATTTATCGACTTTTCACTGATGAGAATCAACTGCGAAAATCGAGAGGGCACATTATTAGGGTCCTAAACGAAAGCTTTGCGCTATGTTGCTTTGACTTCTTGTTTGCCTGGCGAGATGAAATGAGACGTGATATTACCGTCATTCAATTTTATCAAATTATTGCATTAACTGTTGTGTTACATTTAGTGATCATTTTAATAACAACCCGAGCATAATAATGGGCAACGACCAAATAAAATATAACATAGACAGAAGTATCTAATACAAAACATTTCATTGTTTTATTGAATTTACGAATTTGCCAGTTCGTCTTAGTTAATTCCTAAATTCGTCAATCTAGCATACTCTCACTTTACGCCAACAACCCCAACTATTGCGAGAATTAGTGGTTGTTAAGTGAATCCTTGAAAGTCTGAAATCCACAGTTTGAGGTACTTTCAAAACTGAAATTTGACTTGCAACGTAGAATCTCCTAACGACTATTGAAGAGATAACTATATTATGTAGTTGAATTCATACTGCATACTATGCAAAATTTACACGACTAATGGCAACTTAACTTTATTAAAGCTAAAGCTAGAACAGTCTCGTTTAAATTTCCATAATTAATGACACTTAAATGCGACAACCTTAAGCAAAGTGATACTTACCATAATGTCTTGGCTACAAAGCTATAATACAGGACGAGAAGAAAAACTACGATACTAATAAGATTTTCGCATAAAAAAAGTACTACTAGTCAGCACAAGGATCGGGAAAGAGTATCTAAAGCAATAAAATTATGTGAGCCACTTTCCTTAAACTGAGTCTCGTGTCTAGGATCTATAAAAAGTTCCTGTTGAAACGATGCACTGCTGTATTAAGGACTTTTAACATGGTATGATCAAGTTTACTGATGTTTTTGTTTTTTCTTGTTGTGCTCATTTAGACAGATATGAAATCTTCTTTAAGAGCAGATCTATGAAGATTGTAAAGTTTTAAAAGTCGGTTTTATGCTATTAACTTATAACTCGTTCTGGGTAGTAAAGTTTAAGGATTTAATTCGACAGAACTTTAGGGTTTTATGATGTGCCGATATACAATTTTCAATATCTCAACATTTTAAAATAATTGCTTTTGGGAAATTTAATTTCAAATTTATAATAGAACACAAAAAATTTGTGCACAATAATAATTTATTTGTTAAAATGAGCCAATTCGAAAACAGAATATCTGTAAGCAGAAAAATCAAATTGTAGTTGTAGTGACCTCTGTCAGAATAAAAATAAAATATTGTATAAAGAATATAATTTAAGTCTTTAGGTTTTAAGTCGAATTAGTGTACTAAGTAATTTAAGTTTTTAGTCGTAAGCTCCATGTAATTAAATTTTAGAAATAAAGCCTTCTTGATTTGAACACCGACCGGTAAAGATCGATTTTATTGACACCTTCGAACATTCCCATGAGTTTCACATGTAGTTGTGCAATGATTCACTATCAAGATACACCACTGAAACTCGCTAGTATGTTTTCATACTTCGAGTCCAATTACAACTAGAAACGAGATACGTATTACCAAAATTTGATGCATTCATCATGATTAGCACAATTGAACTAATTCTCATTTTTTTTTGTCTTGCAATTTAGATTTCCCTTTATTTTGTTGGCAATTAATTTAGATTTCAAACAACTCCAGGCAACGATCTCTTCAATCATGAAATCGAACAAATGTACCTTCAAATCAGCAGGAATTCCATCAGGCTTTATTGTGACTTTAATGTTTTATATCAAATAAATCGCAAAGAATTAGACAAAAGACTTCAGTAACAAATAGACGTCCTGCCAACGTTTTGTTCTCGCTCGACCCTATACATTCATTAGCTTACGAGCGAACAAATTTACTTTAAGACTTGACATGCAAAGTCTTTAATGTAACGACCAGAACTGAAAGGTTCCTTTTCTTTAGTTTCATATACGCGCATATGGCACAAAGGTTTCAGATATATTACCGACTTTGGAGTTCCTATCTTCATGACGTGGGGCTAAAACATGGAAAAAGAAACAGAAAAAAAAAGTAAAATAGAAATGCTCCCATTTCGAAATGGGTTTCGACACGAAAATTACTCCAGCTTGTCTTGCACTACTTCAGCGTATTCCTCTCTCCGTCTACCCTTCCTTACAAGGCGATCAAGAAGCAGCCAGTAGTAGCGGAAATGGCGAAGGCTGTGAAGGAATACAGCGAAAGAAAACAATGAACGAAAAAAAGAAAGTCACTGTCAAGATTGATTGTCGAATATTATGATAAGAATCCCGACATGAATTTCTACCAGCTTTTCGAAAGTCGGACATGAATGTACGATGCTTCCATTGCGAGGACATCATGCACTACTACGAACCGACATAATTCTACTCTACTCTGAGTTTTATTCGGTTTTAATTCAACGAATGGCAGAACAGGAACTTGGAAGCATATGACGAAAAACCAGGAAACCTTTTAAATAAGGTTTCTTCCTTTTACTTGTCTCTACTTTTCGCGCGTAATGAAACGAAAGGAGAAAAAAAATCAACGTTCGTTAGAACTTCACCAGGAGTTTCGTTATATTTTTACACGAATCGCTGGAGTCTCTGAGATTGCCATAAACTTAACAACAGCAGGACACAAAAATAGAAGAAGAAGTAAAAGAAAAAAGCAAAACCATCACAGACCCCAACGAAAAGAATGGTTAGAGAAACCTAGCCACAAAATTCCCTCTTTTAAGTCATTCCCGGTAAACACAAGTAAAAAAGGCAAAAAAAAAGGGCACGAGCATGAATTGTACTTTTGTTAAGGGAATTGAAATGTTTTTGAAGTCGACAGAAAATTAAGGACCGAACAGACTTCCTTCATTCCCAAACCACTAGCTCACATCCGCTTCTTCGCTGAATGCAGTCATCTTGTGTAATTTTCTATATGTATAGGAAACCCGAAACTGTGTAGGGTTTCAAAATCGACCGACGAACAAGAACGGCGTGAACAAGGACAAATCTGTGAAAGACTCTCGGATAATTGTTCGGTAGCAAAACGAAAGGATTCCCGAGGAAAATTGCATTGTAACCGTTTTAACTGCCATTGAGAGCAATACTCCTGAGATTAGGTATTGGGTTGATAGAAGCGAAAAGGGGTGGGAGGACGGAGCAAAGGATCGGTGGCGAAGGAAGGTCATAATGAAACATTTGCTTCATCGAATGCTTTTGACAGTTCGTTTACAGACAACAACTACTACAAGCGTTTTGGGATTTGCCGGTATTCATTGAAGCGGAGGAGGCTTTGTGAATTTTGTAAATCTTGACAAAGGTGAGTTTTGCTTGTTACATGGTATTTTTTTCCGATATAACTAGATGATTGATATTATCAGTAATTTTGAAATGCACATGTGGTTGGGATAAAAGATTGTAAATTTTTTAAGCTAAAATATCGAGTGTCTCCGTAATGCTATTCCTGCCATCTCTTCCAAATGGATAATGTTACATGTTAGCTCTACTTGCTTATAATCGACCAATGAAAACTGAAGCAAATTAATGCCCGCGTACGGACACTGTAAGGAACACCTGTATGAACTCGATCGAAATGTTGAAGATCTCAACAAGTAGTAATGAAAAAATACGTGCACTCTAGAACGCGCGATCATCGAATGGTCAAAGCCTGAAGACTGTGAACATTCAACCAATCACGAAAAAATTACACGGGCAACATACACAAACAACAACAACCACACGTATGGGCTCATACGACAGAGAAAAAAAAGCAACAACAACTACACGTAGAGACTCGGACGACAGAGAAAAGACTCGGTCAACGAGGCAATGCTTTATAGAAGCAATCAAAAGCGCTCAGCAGACAAAGAAAATATTCGTAAGACAAGAGGAATGATTCACAAGGTTCTGGTAGACAATTGCGGCCCATTTTAATGATATTAACCAGGAGTAAAATTCTGGAAAAGGTAGTTCTTAAAAAGTTTAATGATTTTTTGGAGCGGTTTATTCTTAGAGTTCTGTTTGGTTGGGCTACAGAGCATAACCTTTTATTATTGTGAGATATTATTACTAAAAGCTTCCGGTCTTCGAAGGGCAGTTTTCTAAATTCAATGAACATGCTATTGTTCATTGTCTTTATTTCCGAGTGGAAAGATGGTTTGATCTTCAAATCTTGGGGCTATTGCAAACTTATTGCCTATCGCAATAGGCAATAAGTTTGCAATACCTATCGCAATAGGCAATAAGTTTGCAATACCCCCACGATTTGAAGATCAAACCATCTTTCCACTCGGAAATAAAAACAATGATAATGATAGATAATGAAAAGATAATGTGCGCATTATCTTTGTTTCCAAAAGTTGTCTCATTTGTTTAGGCTCTAGATTTTTCTCAGAACTAGACGACCTCAGAGGCATCAAAAATTTGAGGTTTGCAAACCGGACCATCACAAAAGGAGTAAAGCCCATCTCATAGTCAATAGGGGTACTACAATCGCACCAACTGGATGGCTCCAGTAAAATGTGGTTCTTTGAAACCACCCTCCTACTACCTAAACCCTAAACCTTTTGTCTGAGCGTAGTCTTTTTACTAATATACAGGGGCATTATTCTAGAATCCTACCTGACAGTTCTGAAGTCCCTCAGAGGTCAGTTCCTGGACCACCATTATTCAGTTTCTTTATTCATGACTTACTTATAAACTTCTCTCAATTGGACCCGTCAATTATACCCGTATCGTTTTCTATTCTATGCAGATGATACAAAACTTTACTCAAATGCGTATAGGCCCTACGATTCACTTGAATCTTTTAAGAATCATCTTGTCGTTAATCGCTTTTTAATGACATGTGATATCAATATTAACACAATCTTATTTAATCTGTTAAATCTGCGGGCGAGGATACTACCTTGCTGTTAAGGATAATAAGCAACTCAACTCAAGGTTGAATAGAAGATCAATTTCACTTCAAAATAACATAATCTACATCCGTATCAAAATTCACATGAGACTTCTTTTCAATGAACGTGCTAGACTTTCTTTATGGAAGGCTAATGCATTAGCAGCGGCAATACTATGAAAATTGCTCAGGTTTAAATATATTATTCTACCAAAATGTTGTTATACCCGTCATTGATCGTACTTACATACGGCTTCGTTCTACTAATCAATCTATCTAGCTAAGTGTTATTATCCCCCACTAACTTGCTCTTAAAATATCGTAGATATAGAACTGCGCGAAGGGCTAACAACCTTTCTAGAATAAATAATAAAGATATTTTAAGGAACCTGAAGGTCAGGAGGCCAAGGCCCGATTTTGGCTGTAGTGTCAATGTAGAATAGAATAGACTAGAAAATCAGAAGTCGTACGTACATTTTAGATCTTTTGAGGAGTTAACGTCATAGGTCGATGAGCTCATCGAATAATTTTTATATAAGAAATAATCTTTATTTGGATCAAATTTCGCGGTGCTTCTGACTCGGGCCATGAACCTTTTTCGGCAATAGTTTGAAACCTAAACATGTTTATTCTTCACAAAAAAAACATTTTTTTTAGAAAGAGCTGATATGTGGCAAGTGGTTGAAAATCGAAAATATTCTTTTAAGTTGCCATCATCAATGCCCACAGGTAGCCCTTTATTTTCTTCCAGTTCAATGCTCTTTTCTCACACACTAAGAAGAGACCAACTACATAATAATTTTATCTATAACTTCACATATGTGTATATTATCTCCAATAACCACTATTTCCTAGAAAACCCTAGAGCCAAGTAATTCCATATTATACGTCATTAAACACCCAGCAGTCTTTTTATTATCTCCAAAGAAATAGTACACAGGGATCATCAACAGGACCTGATAATGACCAGCATCATCTCAAATGGCCTCGTCTGTTAGTCGTCTAAGTGTGCCGGAAGTCTTGGTCCTGCTTCACCATCTACCCAGGGAATTGATATCAAAGCGCTTCCAAAGTCGAATACTTTCAAGTTGATTTAATCTTTCAAAATCTACTGTTTTTCCGCCTGCGTCCATCCAACTTTCTGCTTTTTTCTGGACATGGTAAATAGCAATTTTCTCTAAGAAGAAAAAGGAAAGAGAAAAAAAAGGAAACAATATTATATGTCTGGGAACGGCCAAAGTGGATTCTCATATATGTGGACTGACGACGAAAATTGTATGTTACCAATAAAAACTGATGAGAATCCGGGATGCTGGTAAAGAGCCATCTGATGAGAACATTGTGGAAAATCGAGATAGAGATCCGAAAGAAAAGTGTTTTCTCCCGCTCGGTGATGGCCAATTGCCTTTTGATATCCTTTCCCGTTTTCATCTCGGATGGATAGCCGAAGGAACTATAACGCCATAGGATGCAGACATTGTATGTCATCGTTTGCACGAAATTGTTTGCCATACACTCCTTTTAAATGTTATTCGGAGTAACATCTCTCATGTGTGAAGATTCTATTTAGCTATCGTATCCTAGTAGCTACTAATACTATATCGTTGCACATTCTGTCCTTTTACCAGCATGTTACTTTTCCCGACTCGAGCTGTATATACGATACCGAATCCATTCACCATTTAGTTTATCCTCGTTCCTATAAATTTCCAAGCAATGAACGGTAACAATATTGTCCTGGTGATCGCCAACCACTTAGACCAAGAATAAGTAGTTCATTTCGTCCTGTGCTGGTGGTCGACCGAATTCAAGGACCGTATAACATTGGTTATTTGTTTGGTCAAGTTTTACGATAGTAATGCAATATTTATGACCAAGAACATACATAACAATCATATTTTTCTTCGAGTTTTCTGAAAGAACGTGATATCTCATTTTTCTTCGAGTTTTCAGTAAGGACTAAAGTCGTAGCGAGATAGATATAAAGCAAAAAATTTCGTGGATGCAGAAAATGCAATTTATCCAGCGTAGTAATTTCTAATATAAAATATGAAATATTGTTCTTCGCTAGTATGAGATATTACTCAACTAAAAAGGATTTAAGTTGAAATGAAAGTAATCCGAGCAATATTTTAGTTATTCCGTAATGATAATGCTATTGAATTGCTCAGCGATTACTAAATACAGCATAGCAGAAGTGCAGAAAAACGTAGATGATGGATATCCTCGGACACTTATACTACTAAGCAATCGTCAACAGTCAATAAAAAACCGATTTTCAGGATTTAATAATGCAACGATTTTCCTTGTCAGGCCTGATGTCACATTTTATATGTCCACTTGTCGAAATAGGCTGCTGTAGAACAAGACTAAACTTCCTTTGAACTGCAACAGGATTGCTTGTCACAGTTGCTTTCAAAGATAAATCTAGTAAATCTGTCAATGTAGACCCATTTTACTATGACAGAAAAATGCTGTATTTCTGTTGTAAAATGTATTATTGTACTATTCAATTATTTGTCAAAGATATAAGGAAACATTTTCGACAAATTTTACCTCTAAAATGTTGCGCAAAATTTTAAAACCGCATCAACGTTGGTTATTATTTGCAATAGTTTTGTTACAAATTTTGTTCTATCAACATTTGTTGTATATGGAAACGTTAAAGTTCTTTAGACCCGCAGTATGTGTTCTGATCGGCTGACTTATTTGTCACAGGCGATCTTGAAGAAAACGTTGGTATATCTAAACCTACTCCTGTAGCACCATTTCCCCATGATAGAAAAATATTGTAAATTTATAAAAGATATGTTGTAAAATTTATTATCGTTTAATCAGCTATTTGTGAAATTTTCGTCGACAAATTTGTCACAAATTTTACCTCTAAAATGTCGTGCCAAAATAAACTGTAATTATTTTGAACATCATTAAAGGCAATTGTACGACTTTAAAAAATCTCATTTAGAAATTATCAAAATCCCATAATCCAATATTTTTACAAGTATCCTACAGACATCCGCCAAGAATTTCACCTCTCGACTGAGAATTGAAAACGAACTGGTATAAAACAATCATCTTGTACATAAGGGCAACCTAATGGAATACAATCTTGACTGTCGCACGACAAGTGGCTTTTTTCCCAAATAGATTGCCCATTGAATCATAGCGGCTCATTAAACCAAATCAGAACTTTCTTTTATTCTCCTATAATAGAATCGTCCGAGTCTATTTCTCGATTGCGTGATACTTTCCATTAGTTGTACAATACAACGCCAGAAAAAATAAAAGAAACGGAGGGTATTTTTCTTCCTTTCGACTCTTGTTTTAGAAAAAAAATAAAATACTATACAAGTCTCTTCATCTGCTTTGTCCTTGTCATTCAAAACGATGAAGAAGATGCTCCCTCTAGCGCGCTATTACTTAGAAGGAAAGGCTCAGCAAAGAATATAAAAAGGAGAAGAAAGAAAGAGATCCGGAAGTGAGTGCTATTACCATTAAGGATTCGTTTAATGTCTTAAGGAGCTGAAGCTAAAATTCCTAAACAAGGCGAAAGTGAGATAGCAATGGGACAGGAGCCGGAACATAAACGATGGAGTGGAAGTCAAATGTGCGTAATTAGGAGTTGGTGTTATGGCTTTTTGACGTCATTTCTCCTTGCCGTTGCTGCTGCTGCTGTTTTTTCGCTCGCTGACTGCTATTATGCGTCCTATTGTGATTTTACGGGACAAGGGAAAAAATGAAAAAGAGAAGTACCATGAATAACAAAAGACTATACTCTTAAAGGATGTTGTTGTACAATGAAGGAGGTTTATTTAGATTGTTTAATGTTTTTAGGTCTTGGTCGCATCGTGGAATGAAGTTTTCGAAAACGTCTTTTCATCCTTTCCTTTTCCACAGTTTTAAATAGATGCTCTTTGAGTTTCGAAGTCATAATTTATTTCATTTCTTTTGTTCACTAGGCTTAACTATGGTGCACGCACTCGGCACTATCTTTATTAGGACTCTAGACGTCCTTATTGTTTAATCTCACACCTATGACATACAGCCATACGTATAGTGTCACATGGATGTATTAGCGGCAAAAGGAAAACGTATTTGTTGATTCCTTTTGGCTTTCAGCTGTCTTTTCATCTTCATAAAGGGGTATTTAGCTCATCCTTTAATGGCGAAGAAAAAAGGAAAATGGAATGTGCATTTTGCACTAGTTATAAATGTTATTACTCAAGCTCTACTTGCTTGTTTTGTTTTCTTTGCAGCAGGGGATGTTTATAACTGTGTGCTTTCAGCGTTGATTAAAGATGTCTACACGATGTTTCCAGTGAAGATTTTTTTTTCCAATTACAAAATGGATATCTAATCTAGTGAAAGGGTTTGCTATTACATTAGACGTTTTATCTATTCGTATATTTCAGTTTTATTTAAAATTTAAGGGGAGCAGTCCCTAAAAAATTGAAAAAAATCTATTTTTTTTATTTCCGATTAATAATGTAGACTGGATTTTAAATCGATTGCCGAAAACTGCACCCCTCTCGGATAAGTGGAAGTGTTTCAAATAATGATGTAAGCTGGTGGAGTCATTCATATTGACACAGGGCTTGTAGCTTGACGCTCGGCTCACTCCCCGGCCGCGTCGGCCCACTGACCTAATCACCATCCCCCACCAGTACCACTCTCCTGGCAAACCAAGTTTTTTCTTATAATCAATAATTTTATGTTACTACATTATTTATTTATTTACATTTGTTAAATAAACTAAAAAAAAATTTATTCAATTTTTTTGCTTCTCCTGAAAAGTAGTTTTTTTCATTATTTAGGGGCACTTTTTTAAGAAAATACACAACCTATCCACTTGAATTTATTTTTGTTGGGAAGGCTACTGGCTGTGTTGATTATGATTTTCTTACAAGATTTTTGCTTGCACGAGAAAATTACAAAACTTTGAAGCTTTATAGAAAATTCCATAGAAGTTGTTTTTAATCACCATTTATTCTATTTGCTAAGTTTTGAGTTAAATACATGCCTGCAAAATTTGGACGAAATCGGCCAAGTAGTTCCTGAGAAACGTGCACCTCAATTCGCACTGAAAATGCTCTTGGGAGTGCTCCCAATCTTACGGAATTTTAGTCGTACTCCATACAGTGTGTTGTTTTTCAATCAACTTATTTGATTTTGTGAAACAGCTCTGTTAGTTAGTTGTTAAATTTCAATTAGTAAACTCAAACATTGCTAGCAAATAATTTAATTACAGAGAAAATTAGAAAGTTATTACGGAACTAGAAAAGCTAGGAATTTGAGCAAGGGTTACACAATAAGTACATGATGAAGCTTTTTATAAAATTCTTGTTTGCTGAGTGCTCCGATGAGCGCTTTTTACAATTTTGCAGGTAATATCATCATGAACTATAGAGGATTAAGGGCGAAAAAGTAATAAAGTCGAAAATCCAAGATCAGAATATGGTTCCGAGAAAGAGGCTAAGAATATTTGTGGGCCGATTTTTTTTTTCAAATAATGAAATCAAAAATTATCTTGAAGTACTATAACTTACATAATGTCAATTTACGATATTTTTAGATCTAGTTACTTTTAGTTTTAAAGTGCAACTAAAGTTAAAATGATCAGAGGTACCAGTTGAATGAAATATTCGCTTTTAATGTAACATGAGTTTACTAATTACAAAATTAGAAATTTATGAATTTTATAAAAATTAAAATCAAATTTTTAGGACTGAACAAAAATCATGGTAAATAAATCTTCTTCAATGGTGTCACAGCCCAAATTGAGGCTAGAAGTGTAAAACTCTTGCAAGCATATCTCCGCTAATATTTTGCACTATCCTTAATTTGTTAACCCTTGATTTCTCGCAACTTAGTTCGTAACAAGAAACAAGCAATAAAAAGGTCCAAGGTACATAGCACTGTAAAGTATTTTAAAGGACTATTTCTCTGCGCAAGACCTCATCTACAGGGATTAATTCCCACGGCACGACCTTGACATTCACACTTCTTTCCATTTTCCAGAGCACGCGACTGTGTTCCAACTGGAAGTATTAGCCATTAACAGCGGAGCTGCAATTCCGGCACTGCAATCCTACAGGACCACTTCCAAACTAGGGTCCATTTGCAGACATAATTTGAATCGCCTATCGGCTATAGCCGAAAAAATTTGTATATTCTAAATGAAATCTGAGAGTATTATAGGTTTGCTCTAAAGTTTGTAATGTAAAAAAATACTGCTCGCACAGAATCGCAAGGGTATAGAAATATTTTTTGTTAATCAAAAATCTCAAAACCGGGTGTCGGCCTGTCCGTCCATCCGTGCCCTCTCTAAGAGAGAGAAAGCATTGAGCTATAATGTTTAAATTTTGCGCACGTTGTTTTTGATAAAAAAGTAAGGTCAAATTCATGAATAGGCCAAATCGATCCACCCCTTCTACCCATCCCATACAAAATGACTCATTTTGAGTAATTTACATTAATCAAATTTTCTTGGAAACTAAAGGAGCTCATAATTTGAAATTTAGAAAATATATTTTTATCAAAAATCTATGGTTTAAAAATAATTCGAATCGTTGTACTCCTTTCACTACCTCCCATACAAAATGTACTTTTTCATAAATATTACATACCGAATTTTTCAGTACGCATAACATTTATCGGGCTTTAATTCTGTACAAGTTAGGGTGTAGCCTAGTAGGTAGCGTGTTGGTCTACAATGCCGAGGTCGGGAGCTCAAATCCCGGTCGACGCATAATATCAGTACCCTGGCTGCTTGGGTATATCTTGGTCACCTCAATCTGTAAAAATGGAAAACTCTTAGATAAAGGGTTGTGCGAAGGGCTAACAACCCTTTCGCAATAGCAATTAAAATGTTAAGGGACGTGAAGGTCAGAAGGCCATGGCCCGATTTCGGCTGTAGTGCTATTGAAGAAGAATTATATACATAATATGGTACTTAATCAGTATTATTATTAATATCGTAAAAAAATAACTGATCAGCTTTACTCCTTTTAACCCCTCCCAGACAATTTCACAAATTTGCAAAATATCGATTTTCTTCAAAAGTAAGAATAGTACTGATCTGAAATTTGAGCATAATGTTCGCATTCCTTGCTAATTAAATCACTAAAAACCTCCTACTCCTTTTACCACCTCCCATACAACTTGCACAATTTCAATAAATTTAATACACTACTTTTCTCAGAACCTATTTAATTTTAGAAGCCTAAATTTTCCACATAACATTTTTATAGCTTTTCTAGTATGATGTGGAGAAAATTAGTTCAATGCCGTCACCCCTTCTACTACTCCCCGTACAAAATTTCTTAACATCACAAAAATTTCTATGTCATCTAGAGTATCGTATGATTGGGCTTTATGTGCAATTGCAGTCCTGTTATGTTTACTTTGGATACGGCATCAAAGCGACCTGTTTGGTGGCGACGCAGCAGACATGCTTGCCAGGCAAGGATCCGCAAACATTAACTTCTTCGATATAGCACCAACAGTTCTGAAGACTGGCTTTAAGCAAATTATTTTTGATGTTTTCTCGACGGGATGATGGCAGCTGAACAGCTGTTGAATGACCAAATCCTTTTGGTAAGAACCGAATAAAAACATCATAGCTCAGCTGTTATATCGTATTCGCTACTGCGTCCGAGCTATTGTAAACTTGTCTGTTTAAGCTTCAGACTACAGGTCGCAAGCGACTGCCTTTGAAGAGATTGCGAGGGAGACGAAGAATCTATCAAACATTATCCCTGTCATATAGTATTGATATTTGTATGGGAGGGGTTAGAAAGAGTGAAGAGATGCTAATCATTTTTTTACATTTATTGCAATTATTAAGGGACACATTCTGGCAAAATTTTAAGTTTGTACTTATTCTAGTTTTAATGGAGATTGATATAACGCATTTACTAAAATTATGAATTTATATGGGAGGGGGTAGAAGGAGCACACGGATCAAATAAAAATGTTTTGTCGTCAATGAAATACCTATTATTAGACTTTCAACAAAACTTCAGTTTCGAAGAATATTAATTTAAATGAAATTTAAAAATTTCATGAAATTGGTATCGGAAGGGGTAGACAGAGTGGCAAAAATTTTTCTTTTCAGCTGTGCTAGTTCCAATGACGACAACGAAAAAATTAATTTTTCAAAATTGTGCATTTGAAGGAGTAAGGGAATCACATTAGTATTTTGTGATGTTGATTATATGTACATCATTATACTTTAGACTCAAATTACAAGTCGATAGCTTAAATAGTTTCGGAGAAAAATCAATTTCTTAAAATTTCGGATATTAATGAAATTTGTATGGGAGGGGGTAGAAGGAGTAGGGAAATGTAGCCCGTTCATGAACTTAAAGTTTTTTTTTTCCTTTGACGCACAACAAATACAAATTTCAGCACTATAGCACAAAGCATTCGAGAGTTATGCTGTAGACAGATGGACAGACGGTCACTTGGAATCTAGGTTCCTGAGCGACAACAACTATTTCCGTACCCATGGCAGCTCTGTGCAAGCATTATTTCTTAGCGTTACAAACGGTAAGGCAAACATAATATACTGTCAGATTTCATCTAGAGTATAAAAACTTGGCGATGTTCATTAAGATTGCCAGATATAACGTTCTAAAGTCCTTGATAATTGTTATAACCGGATTTTTGTTTTTATAAAAAAAAAAAAAGAAAAGATTTGAATTATGTTTGTGTCTTGGAAACAATTATTAAAAAGAAAACTGGTATGTTTCCGAACTAAGCTCAATTAAATATTAAAAAGCATTGAATTCGCCCGCTTCTTCAACCCCCTTTCTACTAATTGTACAAATTTTTGAATTTTTCCACTTTGATATGGAAAAATATTGAATTTATTGATCTGAAAATTGTGTATAAACCATGTTCATAGCAAGGGTATTCAGAAACTGAAAATTCACGAATTCAACTCGTTTACATCGCCTGTGAAAATCTATGATCCCTTTCCCTGAACAAATTCGTTCATTTAAAAGTTTCATTGAAAAATTTGAAAATGTGTATTTTAAAATGATCCAAATGAAATAAATATGCCAGTTTAATTTTTATGATAAATTCTAATTAAAACATATATGAAAAAAGGCCCAAATTTTTATCCAGCATTGTTTCGAAATTAAAATGACGATTGCATCCCATGCTGCCCTACTTTATCTTTAAATGTAAAAAGAAAGGATAGTTTTAAGAACTTATTTGAAGAAAAATCTACATAAAACGGGATGCAGATAGGATAGGTTAGTAGCATCTTTAAGATCACTAAATTAAATTTTGACCAAAGCTCTAAAAGTGTTAATAATAACCGAAATCTCAAAGTGACGGTAAGAGCAGAGCAAATAAAAAATGATTTTCTTTGTAGCTTAGTAGATATGATTTTTAAAGTTTAGTCTGGAAAGTAGAAAACATGTACAAAAACAAATTTTTTTCTACAATTTAAAATTTTCACAATCATAAGAATGGTTGACAATATGATGCGTTGAATTGACAGAGAATTTATTAAATTGACACTGTTCAGAAAAAAAAAATCTACTTTAATGAAGTCTTTTAAATCACCATAAAATAACACTACTCCATTCTTTGAACTGAACTAGAAGTAACACTTTAAATTTAATTGATCGTTGCATAGAAAATCAGATAAAGATTTAATCATCTAATTATCTGATACTGAAAGAAATAAAGCTTCGTTTTTAATATCTAATTGTCTGCCTGCCATCTTATTGCTCTATCTTAATAGGATGACTAATAAAAATGTAATTTCCGTAGCAGTTACTTTTATGATAGGATAAATTGATAAGTATCTTTTCGACGCATAAAAATCAAACATTTAAGGATTTTTCATTGCATTTTATGTAATTTTGTAATTTTATTGCATTGAGGAACGGAAGAAAGAAGAATAATTCATCGTATTTTTGATGCTGAGTATGAGTTTTTGGCTAAGAGGTAATAACAGAATAGAATACTGTTTCGTGATCCATGAAATTTTGTATATTATTATAATTATTTTTTTCAATTGATCAATGTAACAGGTCGTAAACTTGTTTGAACTGATCTTTTTTTATGCAAACATACCTTCATTATGTGCTTCAGAGTTATTTTCAAAGTCATATGATGATGACGCTTGAACTAGAAATGTGTATCTGTAATAAAATAAAGAAAGGAGTTTATAATTTCTCAAGTTTAGTCAAAAAATAATTCTATACGTGATAATAGATTTAACTTATAGAGAAAATGTGCTATTACTAAGTTGAATTTTCCCTTAGTGGAGATCGATGATTTCATAAACTCACAACTAATGGATTACAAAAATATCTTATTGGAGAACCTGTGCTCTATATTATAATATAAAAGATATTTGTTCATACAGAGAAAAATAGATCATTCGGGAGACTATACATACATATGTATAATATCAAATTCTTCCATTAATATAAGATATCCCAAGCCTATGAAAGAAATTTTACGCATTGAGATATGTTGAAATTGATAAAAAAAAGTTTCTAACACCCAAAACGACGGTTACCGATTGAATCGATTCGCTTGTGGATGTGGGTGCGCAGGTAGCGGCCAATGAGGGGAAACCTTTTCCATTTATCTCAACGCATATCAATACGTAAAATTTCTTCCATGGGCTTGGCATATCTTATATTATTGGAAGTATTTAATAATATATAACACGTTTTACCTTTAAACACCTTATACAGATCTTACTATTCATAGCACATCACTACATACACATGTATGCATATATGAATGTACGATTAAAAAATCTCGCCCACTAATCCATAAAAATGAGACTTATCTCAACATAAATGAGGAAAACACTCGACATTAAAATATTCAAATTTTACTTGGTTCCCTCCTTCCAACCGAAATGCTAGGAAACACAAGATTACTTAATAATTTCTGATTCTTCCATTTCTACATCCTAATCCTGGTGCTATACCAAATACATCGCTCAAGAACGAGACAAGTCAAGGAGTTTTTAATTGTAATAGGCCATTTCTGCTCCCTCAAATCGGTTGGCATTTAATCTTTTGTTCTGAAGAACTTACTCCGAAATTCCTTGCTCTTCATGCGAAAAATTCAACGCTCTCCAGGCAAACGACCCATCTTAATTTCCAAAATTTCACCACATTTTCAACCTGGAAAATTACAGCTTAGGGCAAATTTTCGCGTTGATTTGATTCATTTCGCAACAATTAAAACCGACTTTATGACGGATAAGAGCGAACTTAGTGTACAAAACCGATTCGAGTGTTTAAGATGAAGATTTCCTGAAGCAGAAATCTTTCCTAAATGATCAACTTTCAAGTGGGTCACATACATACTCTTAAATGGTAAATACATACTCGTATTTATAAGTAGGTTATTATTACAGAGACGTGGAAAACTTTTCCGAAAAGACAAGAGATGTTAAGCACTCGAGAGGGAGAAATTAATTGGAATAATAATTTGAATTCTTCAGTTTGATTGCCTAAGGATGCTTTTAGGATACATCCAAAATATTTTGTTGAAAAATTTATCGGAAAAAACAGATTTTCATAAAAAAAAATCGAAATAAAGCGTTCTTATTACTTTTAAAATGGGGTTTCTACGGTTTTTCATTTTTGTCGAGATTATTTTGGAAGATTTCCCTGTAAAATTTTTATTTTCCTTTACGATTTACTTGTTATATTTTAAAATTGAAAAGTATTTGAATTTCATAGCTCATTAGGTATAGATTTAGCAGTACAAGATGTTTGTGTCTATCTATTTTCAAGATTCAAATAAGAACTTATTGTTCTAGAAAGAAAGAAGAATAGAAATATGAAAGGAGATAAATAGGGTATTTAGAGCCCGGCGGATATTTAAACCTTTTATATTAAGCATTTTGTTTATTGCACGAGATGGATTTCAAATTCAGATAAATTTATTTGTTAAAATGTCTGAATGGATTGCTATAAGAAAATAAATAAATACCGTATTTATATTACGTAGGAATGTATCAATAGAAAATATGTTTTTTAATTTTTTTTTAAATAATCAAATCGATGGCTAAACAAAAATTGGGTGTAAGTGAAAAATAGATCTGTGAAAAAGGCCCATGGTTTACATAGATTGCGAATGAAGAAAAAACAAATATGTTTTCCAAATTAGATACTAGCGATCGCCCGCTACTTCATTCGCGTAGTTATCATGACAATATTGAAGTGCTCTAGGGGTCGATGAATTTCAAGTAAAGATGGAACTAAGTCACTTTTGGTTTCAAATAAACGTAAAACTTTTTCTGATTTATAGCTTTTTAATAACTCTCACAAACACTTTTTCCATTCATCAATTGCCGCTTTCCTAATTTCGACTCGACTGCTAATCTCCTCGATCACACGATGTATCCGCTTACCAATATTTGCCGTCGATCACACGATGTACTCGCTTACTGTTTTGCCTATCGATCACAGGACCTACTCCCGCCTCTCGATCTTAGAACTTACTCGCTTACTGAACTCCACCTGTCGGTCACAGGACTTACTCGCTTACTGAGCACGGCCTGTCGGTTACAGACCTTACTGGCTTACTAAACTCCACCTATCGGTCACTTGCTTGCGTACTATTGCTTACTGAACTCCGCCTGTCGATTACAGGACTTACTCCCGCCTGCCAGAACCTACTCGAATACTCACGCCGAGCGCTGACCGCTGATCGCAGACATACTTGCTCACTCGTCAAGGTGGTCAATTGCACTCGCCTGCCAAAATTCCTAATAAATTATCAACCGACAACTGACATTTCATAACAAGCGTTCGCCTTTTTTATACTCTAGATGAAATCTGAGAGTAAATTGTGTTTGTGACGCCAAGAAATAATGCTCGCACATAGCCGCTAAGGGTACAGAAATATTTGTTGTCGCTCAAAAACCTTGATTCCGAGTAATCGTTTGTCCGTCTGGCCGTCTGACCGTCTATCTGTCTGTCCGTCTGTCCGTCTCTCTACAACTTAACTTTCGAACGCTCTGAGCTATCGTACTGAAATTTGTTGTGTGTCATTTTTAGCGAAAATGTAACTTTAAGTTCGTAAACGGGCTACATTTCTCCACTCCTGCTACCCCCGCCCATACAAATTTCATGAAATTTTGAAATTTTAAGAAATTGATTTTTCTTCGAAACTTTTTAAGGTATCGACTTGAAATATGGGTCAAAGTATAACAATGTATATAGCATTAATATCACAAAACATTGATTCGATCCCCCACTCTTTCTACACCCTCCCATATAAATGCACAATTTTCAAAAACGTATTTATTCGATTTTCACTGAAGCTAGCGAAGCCAATTGAACAAATTTTGCCATTATTAATTTCATTGTAATTGCAACCAGTTTTAAAAAAATCATCAACTTCACTTCACTCCTTCTACCTCCTCCCATAAAAATTTCACGAAATTTTGAAATTTAAATTAGATTATTTTTCTTCTAAGTCTAAAAATAGAAATAACATTGACGACGAAAAATTTAGTTTTGTTCCATATACTCGTTCTACCACCTCCCATACAAATGCATAATAAAAGCATTATATCGATTTCCATTAAAACTAGAAAAAATACAAACATAAAATTTTGTCAGAATTTGCCACTTAATAATTGCAATAAATATTTAGAAAAAAGTCAGCTTCGCTGTACTCCTTCTGCCTCCTCCCGTACAAATATTTATATTATAAATTAATTTCTCCTTTGTACATACGAGAGCTATCGACTTTGAAATTGAAACAAATCATGGTATACGGATGTTGATAAGCAGTTTCAAAATCATATAAATCCTATACTTTCTCTGTCACCTCTCATACAAGTGCCCCAATTTCAGGAAATCTATGTTCAATTTCTTTGAAAATAATAAAAACTACAAATTTTAAATTCAACACGAAACATTTTGCATACCACGTTCGGTATCATATACGAAAATTCCAAGCCTCCCCATCTGCTGACAGATGACATATTTTCCGGTACATTAAACTCTTTCCCATTTTATCTATAGTATCATATGATTTTGAATTCTGTTATGTTTTATCGTTCTATTCGTTCGATTTTCATCCGCCGTTTGGCTCTATGCTGTTTCCAGGAATTCGGCCACTTTTCGTCCACTATTATTCCGCTGTTCATCTGCTATTCGTCCGCTATTTGCCGCTTCCGTGAAGTCCAGTCAATGAGCAACATGTGCGCGTTCGTGTTTTGCAGAACAGCTGAAGATCGCGAACACTCGACGAACGTCTTTGCTGTAGTTTGGGTGCTCATGGTATTTCGTTCAACTGCTTACTCCTTTCATCTTTCACGCGTGGCGTTGCCATAACAAGCCCCTGTCTAGCAGAAAAGTGCGAAAATTGCCACGATTCCAAAAAAGATCATAGGCATATTTGTTTTGATATAAAGGCTTCAATTTTTTTTAAGGCACCGAGTATAATTTAGAGGGTCACCCTTTAATATATTGCACAATTAATTCAGTAAAGGAATTGGATAAAATTTGGGTGTACTATAGAAATTAAGACCTAAATGATACGAGAAACAGATACATCGCCTCGGATACGGACTGATTCTACGGTAACGACTTTTGGCATTCGAAAACGGACTATGATTGGCTTCTGGAACGCTCGAACATTGAATGACGGGGGAAGAGCTGGGGTTACTCGGTCCTTGCTCCGCCAATCGGTGATCGACCGTGAAATGGAGCACTATAACATCCAAATCTTGGGCTTGAGCGAGGTCAGGTGGACAGGATCAGGAGAAGAACGAACCCCTAGCGGAAACACTATTCTGTACATTGGCCCTGAAAGTGAAGCCAGAAATGGCGTGGCGTTCGTCCTTACACCGCGAGCGAGAAACAGTCTCATTAGCTGGGAACCAATCTCGGATAGGATTATCGTCGTCAGGCTCAGGACCAGTGTCAGAAACGTCACAATTCTGCAGTGCTACGCACCAACTAATACCGCAACACCTGGTGACAAAGAGGAGTTTTATAGCCAACTGAGTGCCACCTTCGAACGTGTTCCAAGAGGTGATATTATTATCATCTCAGGAGATATGAACGCCCAGGTTGGATCGGACAACACTGGACTAGAACACGTCATGGGAAGGCATGGTGACCCTTGGGCCGACGCGTCATGACCTTGGATTAAGAGACCCGAAAACGGCGAATTATTTGTGGATTTTTGTAGTACTCGGCAAATGGTCATCGGCGGGACCCTTTTTCCACACAAGAGTCATCATAAAACATCTTGGGTTTCACCTGATGGTGTAACTCAGAACCAGATCGACCATTTGGCTATAAGTCGCCGATGGAGAAGATGTCTCCTCGATGTGCGAGCGAAACGTGGAGCTGACGTGGGGAGCGATCACCACTTGATGGTTGCCTGCTTGAGATTGTGTACAGCAGCTATTCGACGACCACAAATTCTTCAAATGAAGCGCAAGCTTAATGTGGATAAACTTAAAGATCCCAACAAAAACCGCGAATACACCACTATTCTACGCGAAAAGTCATCCACATTGGGTGAATATGAAATGCGCACACTGGACGCCAATTGGGAGGCAACCAAAAACACTTTTCTAACTAGTGCTGAAGAATCTGTGGGATATGTGCAAAGCGGTGAGAAACCCTGGATGTCGCAAGACACATGGGTCAAGGTTGGCAATCGGAAAAAAGCCAAATTGGCAATCATCTCTCAACCCGATGTCAACCAACGAACGCCCGACTTGAGGCAGAACTACCGCGATGCTCATATACAGCGTAAGAGGGCTGTTAGACGCGACAAGAGAAAGGCCATTGAAAATCTGGCAAACAAGGCAGAATCTGCGGCTTACCTTGGGGATATGGGTTCACTTTTTAAAATCATGAAACAGTTGACGAACAGGAATTTCACCGCCAACCACCTGGTGAGAGATGTCAACGGAACTCTCCTTAATATGAGTGAACACCAGTTGCGGCGATGGAAGGAATACTTCTCTGATATTTTAAACATCTTGTCAGAGGAAGATATTCCGGAAACAGAACAACTACCAAACATCCAACCGCAACAATCCTCTATTAGGGATGATCCCCCAGATAAGGAAGAGATAGTTTCCGCCATTCGGTCAATGGCGGGAAGGAAAGCTCCAGGTATAGACGGACTACCAACGGAACTCCTTAAAGCGGACCCGGAAATCACAGCCGATATACTCCTCCCACTCTTCACTAAGGTGTGGACTGAGGAAAGATATCCGACTGAATGGAAGGAGGGCGTCATTGTGAAAATTCCGAAGAAGGGCGACCTTCGGGATTGTGGCAATTGGCGTGGTATATGTCTACTTACTGCCGTATCAAAAATTATGGCTAAGGTAATTCTCAATAGGATTAGTGATGTCGTCGAGAGCACTCTCGAAGTTTATCAGGCTGGATTCCGTAAAGGGTCGTCTTGTACCGACCACACAAATACCCTACGGATAATATTAGAGCAGTCAGCCGAAATGGGTTCGCCACTACATCTCATGTTTGTAGACTTCGAGAAGGCTTTCGACAGCGTTAAGCGAGATTACATATGGAATGCTTTGCGTAGGAGAGGTATTCCAGATAAGGTCATAGCTATGATTAAAGAATCCTACGAAGATGCAAGGTGTCGCGTCTTGCATAGAGGAGAGCTGTCCGAGAGCTTCCCTGTGCGAACGGGTGTCAGACAAGGCTGCATATTATCACCAGCCCTGTTTCAGGTGGTAATAAACGACATCTTGAAAGCTGCACTGGAAGATGGGGAAGGTAAGGGTCTTCAATGAAGACTATTTAACATCTTGAGTCACCTTGATTATGCTGATGACGTGTGTTTGCTTGCACATAACCGTTCGGACTTAGAGTCAAATGTTCGCTCGTTGCATTCTAAATGCAAAGAGGCGGGACTGAAAATAAATGTGCGTAAAACCAAGTACATGCACATGGGTTCGAACGCAAGCACACCGATTGTTCTTAACGGACAGGATGTGGAAGAGGTGCAAGATTTTTGCTATCTTGGAAGCATTGTCAGCATGGACGGCGGAGCCGAAAAGGATGTTGAGGCTCGGCTAAATAAAGCTCGTCAGGCCTTCGGTATCCTTTCCCCTTTCTGGAGGTTAAGAGAGATCTCCCTTCGCACGAAGCTGCGAGTTTTTGACGCATGCGTCAAATCCGTGTTGTTGTATGGTTGCACTACGTGGAAAGTGACCGTTCGACTTACCAAGAAACTACAGACTTTCGTAAACCAATGCCTCCGGCGCATTTTAGGAATATTCTGGCCAGAAGTGATCTCCAACGACGAACTTTGGAGTACAACTGGCCAGACTAAAATAGGTATTGAGATTCAACGGCGGAAGTGGCAGTGGATCGGTCATACTTTGAGGAAACCAGAGCAAAATATCGCAAAATAGGCTCTGGATTATAATCCGCAAGGAAGACGTCGGGTTGGTCGACCATGTAACACATGGAAGCGAGCAGTTGAGCAGGAGGCCAGAGGAATAAATAAGTCCTGGCAACAGCTTAAGGCCGATGCCCAGGATCGCGCCTTGTGGAAGAGAGTTGTTTCTGTCCTATGCCCCTATAGGGGGTCTTAACAGGAATTTGATTGATTGATTGACAGAAATTAGTGTGGAGAGAAACGGAAATGAAGGTGAAGATTATTCTTGAAGGACTGGAGGTTATACCTACTTGCGAAAACGTTAGCCGGCAAATTAGCTATATTAGCTATTATAGAAACCCAAAACGTCCAGTTGGTACGTTTTCAATACAAGACAGTTCTTGAGTACGAAATCCTTAAGTACGAAAAAGAAGAATCAATAAGCAATTCAGGCTGCATTGATCAAATAGCTAACGAAGTTGTTGACAATACTATAAAAGCCTAAGAACAAAGTTGCCCCGTTCTTCACAAGAAAAGGGCTAAATAAGCACCTTGGTGAAACGAAGAACTAGCGGCAAAACGCAAAGAAACTAGGAAATTGTTCAATACAGAAAAAACCTTTGGTAACTGGAATGCATACAGGGATTCCCTTACTGAATACAACCAACTTTTAAAAACAGTTGCACAAAAAATCATGGAGAAGATTTTTTGAAGAGATAGATGATCTTCCGACGGTATCAAGACTCCAATAGGTAGAAAAAGACACCCCGATTGATTGCGAACTTTTAGAGAGACCAGATGGGTCCTTAACTAAAAGTAATGTGGAAACACTTGAAGTATTATTGGCAACATATTTCCCAGGCTGCAAAATAATTAACAATAATGAATTAGAAGCAAAGGACAGGTCGTATCGTCAAACTCCGTTGAGCAATAGAAGAATCTTCGCTCCGGAAAAAATCAGATGGGCAACTAATACCACCAAGCCCTACAAATCAGCTGGAGTAGATAAAATATTCCCGGTAATACTACAAAAGAGGTTAGAGATCCTAATGCCAATAATGATAAGGATCTTTAAAGCAAGCTTTATATGGGTTTATATCCCAAAAATATGGGGGAAATTGAGGGTGGTCTTTGTACCAAAGGCAGAGAACCTAAGTCATATCGCCCTAATAAGTCTTACCTCCTTCTTAATCAAGAGAGTCTTAGAGTTATTCGACTAATTAGTATCTTAAACTTTTAAGCATTTTCTTTAAATGAATTTTACTAATTTTCAAGTTTGTAGCTTGAAATTTCAGTCAAAAATTTTGAGTTTTTGTGTTTTTTTTTAATTCGCCTGAAATACCGCTTGCAGGTTAGGTTCCCCCCTTAGATGGATAACAGTTTTGGATCGAATTAATATTTTTTCTTTATGTATATCAAATGGATGCATGCACAATTTTAACTTTGTATCTTTTACCAGGGCTCTAAAAAAATTAGTGAAAATTTTCGACATTTTGGCCCATCACGTCGTTACCCTTACAACACTCATTTTAAATTTTTTTTTTAAAATTGTAAATCATAATCGTGGACAAAGTTTCAACTTATACCTGTTTTGAATTTTTAGAAATAATGGTTTGAAATTTTGAAAAGTGTATAATTTTTGAAATGGTCCCCATTTCCCCCACTACTATTATATCCAAATTTTTCTTGTATTCCGCTGATATAGCTTAATAGGTATATGTTTTAAGTTTCAATTATATAGCTTAAGAGATAGTTCAGATATTAGTTTTTATGTGTTTTTCTTTGCACCCCCACTGACCTTACAATTATTGGCCTCCGTGTTAGTAGATTATAGTGGAACTATATGCCACCTAATTGGTCTTAAAATAAGAGTTTTTGTTTCAAAGACATAATTATTTTAAAAAAAAATACGGCCCCCCCCCCCTTTTCAAATGTCAATAGATAAAAAAAATTAAATTATTTCTAGAGTTTGTCTCACAACTCTCTCTATGCCCTTGTTGATTTTCAGCTTCCTAACAGCATTCGTAGTGGAGATATCAGCAAGTGTAGTTTTTGTCTCTTTCCCTCACCCGCCTCCGCCTTCCACCTGACACTCCCAAAATTTAGATGGTGGAGCTTACTTACCTAATTAACAATCCATCCAAAAACGAGCATTATACCTTTAACGGTCTCGGAGATATGAGTCCGTATGTACAGCGTAAGGCGGGACGGATTTTTTTTTCGCATTTATAGGCTGATTTAGTCATGAAACGCGAAAAAACAAAATTTCAGAGTAGCAAATTTTTTTTCTGTGTCAATTACAACAAATCTAGCTAAGAAATTAGTCTGGAATTGAAGAGAGAATCAAAGGGTTTTCGGAGTTTTGACATTTATTCATTAAATTGTTGTTTAATTTTGCTAAGATGTCAACTACTAGTTGGATGCTGGCCTCTTCATGGAGTAGTTTTGTAGAATGATGGCTTTTCCCAAATTATCTTTAGATATTTGTTCATGATAATTTGTAGGGTCTTTGTGTTTGTTTTTGATCAAGTTTGCCATAAAGGAAGAATGGTTGCATTTCCAATTTCGACATCTGCAGCTTATTATCAGTGGAGAGCATTGATTTTCTGTTCATGAGAGAGTACAAGATTCTGATACTTTTCAATGTATTAGATGCGACCTGTGAGATATGTGATGGTAGATTATTTTTTTATCCGAATGAATTCCTAGATATTTAATTTCACTTTACCAGCTGACTATATCCCTAGGATATTTAGAGATGAGTTTGGAAGGTATTTCTTGGCTCTTCTCTTTGTGAAAAAAAAAAATTTTTGTTTTAGTGCAATTCAACTTAATCTTTCAGTCTGTGAAATATTGATGAAATTTCTCAAGTTGTAACTCAATATTATTAGTTACAATAGAAGGGTCCGTGCTAGTGTATAAGCAGCAGTGTCGTCAGCAAAGGAAGCAATTTTGCATTCAGGTATTTTAGATAAGTCAGAAGTATAGATGTTGTAGAGAATAGGGCTGAGGCAAGAACCTTGAGGAACTCTAGATGTGATAAAGTGCTTAGAAGAGAGAGTTGATTGAATTTTGGCTTGGAATGATCTGTCTGATAAAAATGATTAATTTAATTTAGTAAGGGAAGATGGGCACTTGAATTGTATAAGCTTTGATATTAGGCTTTTATATTATACCGAATTAAATGTCTTTTCAACAGAACTACCACTCCTACCGATTTCTTGTTGAGAAGCCTCTTTTTGATGTCATTGGTTACTCTGATCAACTGATTAATCGGCGAACATTTTTTCCTAAAGCCAGACTGAAAGTTAGGGAGAATAGAATTATCGTCAATAAATACTTCGAGACGATAGAGAACTGCTTTCTCAAATAATTTACCCATACTTGAAAGTAAACTTATTGGCCGGTAAATTTATCGTACAGTTTTAATAAATTTCTGCTTAGAATAACATTAAATAATAGAATAAAACTGTAAAAACCAAAAAAAAAATAACTATATTTAAAATTTGGTACTAAATTAATCTAATCTAATCTTAACAGCGCTGAAATTTGAAATTTATGAATCGAATGGATTCAATTCCCCAATTTTAAATAAAAACGTGGACACTTCTGCTTTCGCGATGAATTAAAATTGAAGAGGAACTCGGAAGCTTATGTTAAAACGTGTAAGACTGGCCAGAAGTTTATATTTAAGCTTTAAAAGTGTAAAATTTGGCAAAAACACCAAGGAAGAAGAGAGGTATAGAAGGGTCTAACAGAGTATAATACTCCTCGTGGAACACGCTCGTGAAGCTTAATGAGTTACCAACATTGTTTTAAGCTATTCTACAACTTTATCATACATTTTTTTCCGATCAGGTAAATTAAAATTTCTTTAATATTTTTGTTGCTGTTTGTTATGTGCTCATGCCTTCCACTTTCAGTTGGCGATCATCACCAAAAACCATAAAGATTTGTCGACCGATGTGGCAAGTCTTTTACGAACAATCCCAACCTTTTGTGTAGAAGTTTATTCGAGTTATTGTTGAGATACACAGACTGACGCTAAAACGAAACTATATTTTTTGCTTAAATTTCTCTTTAAATAGTGAAAATCCGCCAAAAACAGGATGTTCCACTTTATTCCATAGCATGGGGAACTAAAGTTAAATAGTTTGTTTGTATTTGATCTGATGTGTTAAGCAAGACAATCATTTGCTCTATAAAAGTGTGCAAGCAAGGAAATAGCAAAATTCATTAGTTTCCGTGATAAATGATTTCTACGTTACATATTTAGCTTGTACAGAAGAATCTAAATTGCCAAACTAATTCGAAAACTTCTTTTTTTCTTTTTTTTTAATTACAATACCTGCAATTTCCTACAAAATCATTCATCGCACAAAAATCCATTAATTTCCTTTCGCAAAATCTCCATCATACACAACATATAGAAGAACACGTATTTGCGAAAATTATATATTTTCTTCCAATTTCTCAGCTATTGAATCCATTATACAAAAGCCATGAGTAATTACATCCATAATACACGGAGGTGTCATAATCACCGTCTTACAAGCACCCCAACAAAATGAGCGACTTGCCTTATTAGATTGACAGACAAGGACATTTGTCAATATGTTTCTTTGTAAAAAGGAAATCTCCGTACGATCCAGCCACCATGTTTGTTCCTACAATGCCGTCCGTAATGTTCCTGAACGATTTCAGTTGAATCGTTTATTGTTTGTAAGAAAAAAGAAATCCGCTTTTCGTTATAGGTTACAGAGCTTTACAAATAAAAAAACAAACAGTACAAGGACCGAGAAAAAAAATATTTCCTTACGATGCCTGTTGTAGTGTAGTCCTGAGAAGGAAGCATCCAGGAAGACAGATGAAAAAAAGCCCCAGGAAGCTCCTCTTACCGACGATGTGGTATTACGCTTATAATCCGACCAAACCAGACCCTCCACTCATCATACATCATTACACAATCAAAAGATAATCCGGGTATAGAACCTGCCAGAACCATCCTTTTCTTCTAGCTGAGTGGTTAATCGACGTCCTATGGCCAACAATGGTGAATTATTATGTCACATCCTTTTTGCTCGGCTCTGTTCGGAGCGAATTCCCAACCAGAATTCGATGTGCGTATAGCACAAATCTTACAACATTCGGTACGACGCTGAGTTTATCCAGCTTGGCATGTCCTTCCGATTTTTACATCTCTCTACGATGAGTAAAATCCAACCACCATGCGGTGGTCGCTGGTACAGAATAAAGTCCTTCGGAAGTGGGGAGGAAATTTAACAAAAGTCCTGGAATAATGAAATAATGGGAGGTGATGCAGAAGCAATGTACGGGAGAGATTCTTTTGTTCGCGCGAAATAGTATCTTTCTGTGAAAATTCCATCATTGCTTCCCATATGTGGAAGCATTTCATTTGAGAATTTTTCTTTATTTTTTTTTTCGTTGGTTCCTTCCGTCGAATCAGCCCTCATTCTATAGTTGTTTGGGAACAGGCACCGGGGAAGATGGGAAAATTGGTGTCCTTTGTTGAGTTTCCTTTCAGCCACCTAATACAATAGGATGGCTTGGAAGGTTTGCTAAACTTTACGAACTAAATGGGAGAGGCTGGTTCTTTTTATAGAGAAGACGCGCGAAACCCGGCATTTGAAATATGATCCTTCGCGCACACTACCGTGGCATAGACATAACCGTAGCACTTGCTATCAGTTGACTTTTTTCTTGGCTCCTTGAATTTTTTTATTTTCGCTTTTTTTACATCATCGTGTCTAATAGTCTTCTCTTATCGGTGTCGTTGAGTAATAACGATATCAAGAAGAATGAAGCAGCGAAAACTTGGTTTTTGTTTGAAGAAGTTTCTGAAAACGGTCGCGTTTTTTTTCCCTTGTCTCGAAAACCAGCAAAGTGATAGGTATTTGGGAGAAGAAAAGTAATTTAAAGGAATCGGGGAGAGTAAACGATAACGTAAGGAAATCGCTGCTTTAAACGCTGCTTGCAAGATAACTTTAATGAAGTGACTTTGATTATGGGCTAAGATTTCCTCTCCTCGTCCTGTTTCTCGTATAAAACGACAAAGACAACGTCTTTCCGCATCGGTGGAAGAGATCCTTTCAACAAAACAAATTTGCTTGAGAGGGCACACGTAAGCAACAGGTAAGGAGCTCAATTGTTATAGACCAGGCATCATCATAATCATTATTATCATCGGTGTAAATATGAAGTTGATTGTTAAGGCTATAATGGGCAGTAAGAACAATTTCTGGAGTTCACTTGAAATCTATCAAAGTAAACTTTGAGCACGGTTCGAATCACCTTCTACCTGTTCCGAATTTCGGGGAAATATCTTATTGTTCCCTGTCCCTGTTTTAAGTTAAACATGATGTTGTTATGGTGCGGATGGTGGTGGCGATGTTTGAGTAGGAATAACGAACTCTTGCTCAGGCTTTTCGATATTATGATTCTGAAATTGGATAACTTTGATGTTTCCGCAGGAAGTTTTGCCTTTTGTGAAACATCATAAGAGATCGTTGTGTGACTGTGACTTAAGGTCGAGAAGAGAAAACCACATTTTATTTGATTAGAAGGTAACAAGAGGAAGTATCAGTTTACAGTAAAGACTTACGGTGGCAATTTGTGTATTTGTTAGGAATTAAATCTATTTTCTGTTTTGACGGTGTTGGTGTACAATTTGATAGCTGATAGAGGGTGGGAATTAGAATTAGAGGGCGTATTGGGAAGCGTGCTTGCTTCACAGTCAATAGGTCGTGGGTTCAGTTGGTAGTGGCTGAAAAATTATTCGAAATAAAATGGACAAAGGGTGTTAATAAAATCTGCAAATATTTGCCAGTGGAAAAATATACCAGCTTCTCCATTTATTACGGTCATTCTTACTCACCTTCTTCTACCTCCCCAATCCCATTCCTTCCCTACAAGGCCGAAATTGCCTACAACACAGGTCATTCAGTAAAGAAAAGAACAATTGAGAAAGCTGAGTATTATTATTCAATGAATTGTTCTTTATACTTGACTTTGAGTCTACTGAAAAAGAGTTTTAAATTTTAGCAGCATTTGATAAAATCGATATTAGAAATTTCAGCTCTCTGTTTTACAATTACTTTAGAAAAATGAACAGCGTGAAAGTTTCACAAACAGAGATGTGGCAACCGAGAAGCACAGAAAATTTTTCAGAATTAAGAGCGATTCGTATGCAATGTCTTTCTATCTTCTTGTTTTTAAGATTCCCCCCTCCAATCATGAAATAGTTCACTCGCGCCTGCTCACATGTGTTTTCAGTTTATCTTCTTCAATGGCACGACAGCCCAAATCGGACCATGGCCTCCTGATTTTCAGGTTCCTTAATATGTTCATTACTTATTGTGGAAGGGTTGTTAGCTCTTCGCACAACCCTCTACCCGTGAATTTTTTTTTTCATTTTGGTAGATTGAGAAGATAAGCAGACAGTGTGCTGGAATTATGCGTTGACGTATTTAATCCATGGTCTTATGAACCCGCAAGTGGCTGAGTTCATATCTTTTTTAAAACAATTCAAAGTAGTTTCAATCTCTGTTTCAAACATTTCAATTATAAATTTCAATGAAAACTAATTACCGAAAGAAATAAACTTAATTTGAGTTCAAGTCTTATTATGTCAAAACTAACTTTAAGTTTTAATAAGCCATGTTTTCTTAATGAAATAGTTGTCAGTAAACATTCTAGAAATCGTTATTTCATTCGCAATTATTGAGAAAAACTTTACTTCGAAAATTGAATCCATGAAGTCATGAGATGAAGATGTATCGGATGAATGAAGCCTGTAAAAAGGCAAACCACTAAATTGATTTACAACGTTCATGTAAGATTTTTTTTGTGGAAAGAAATCGCGATGGACAGAAAATTGAAACTTAATTACTTGTGGTGCTGTGGCGAAAAGCAAGTTTACGATTAATTTTTCAGTTCCACCCTCAGGTCAGACAAAAAAAGAACAAGAAGAGGGTAGAAAATGGAAAAAAGCTTTTTGGATTCTAGATGAAATCTGAGAATATAATAAGATTACTATGACGTTTATAACGCTAAGGAAGGCTCCAAAAATGAAAGGTCATGTTGTCACTCCTTAAAATCAGATGCCCGTTCACCACTTGCTCTTTAGCTTGAGAACTCCATTAGTTACAAAGATCTAATTTTGATCAATGTCGCATTTGGCGCATCCTAGAACTAGTGATCTGAACTTTCTAACTCAACTGGGCGGATTTTTTTAAATTTTGCTCAAATTCTATTCGTTACGCTTATAGTGCGATGTGAAAAAAATTTATTCAATTCCGCGAACTCGGACAATTTGTCGACTTTATAATTTCTCGAGTTTTATGGAATGTACAAGAGCTAGAGATCTGAAATTTGAAACGTATCATTATACTCTAGATGAAGTCGGAGAGTATTAAAAGTTTACCACAAAGTTTGTAACGCTAACAATTAAGGATCGAAGACAAAAATGAATGAATGCAGAAGTTTCTATAATCACTCAAAAATCTGAAAACCGGATTTCCGTCCGTGTCCTCTCTAGCTCGAGAACGCATTGCGCTAGATAATTCAATTTTGTACATGTCGTTTTCGACGAAAAAGTAAGGCCAAGTTTGTGAACGCCAAATCGCTCCACTCCCTCTACCCGCTCCTATACAAAATGACTCAATTCCGGAATTAAGGAATAAATGGATTTTCTCAAAATGTATGAAAGCTATAGATCTGAATGTATTATTTTTATGATGGCATCAATCTAAAGTATAAAAATTATTTAAATCGTCTAACTCCATAATACCACCTGCCATACAAACTACACTTTTTATACTCTAGATGAAATCTGAGAGTATATTGTGTTTGCCTTACCGTTTGTAACGCAAAGAAATAACGCTCGCACAGAGCCGCCAAGGGTACAGAAATATTTGTTGTCGCTCAAAAACCTCGATTCCGAGGTGCTGTCTGTCCGTCTGTCCGTCTGTCCGTCTGTCTGTCTGTCTGTCTGTCTGTGCGTCTGTCTACAGCATAACTCTCGAAAGCTTTGAGCTATAGTGCTAAAAATTTTTGTGTGTCATTTTTAGCAAAAAAGTAACTTTAAGTTCGTGAATGGGCTACATCCCCCCACTCCTTCTACCCCCTCCCATACAAATTTCATGAAATTTCGAAATAAAAATAAATTGATTTTTCTATGAAACTATTCAAGCTATCGACTTGAAATTTAGGTCAAATTATAACGATATAGATGTCATTAATATCACGGAATATTGACCCGATCCCCTTACTCCTTCTACCACCTCCCATACAAATTGACTATTTTGAAAAATACATATTTTTGATTTACATTGAAACTAGTAAAGCTGAAACAACAAAATTTTGTCAGAATTAATTTTATTATAATTGCAATTTACTTTAAAAATAATTATCAACTTCACCTCACTCCTTCTACCCCCTTCCATACAAATTTCACGAAATTTTGAAATTTAAATTAAATTATTTTTCTTCGAAACCGTTGAATCTATCAACTTCATATTTTGTACAAAGTATGAAAATAGAAATATCAATAACAAGAAAAAAAATTGTTTTCATCTGTGCACTCCTTCTACCCCCTCCCATACAAATGCATAATTTTTCTTAAATGCATTATATATATTTCCATTCAAACTAGTAAAAGTACAAACTTCAAATTTTGCCCTAATTTGTTTTTTAATAATTGAAATAAGTTTTAGAAAAAATTATCAGCGCCGCTTCACTCCTTCTATCACCTCCCATACAAATATCTGTATTATAAATTCAAGAAAAGCATTTCTCCTTTAATTATATGAGAGCTATCGACTTTGAAATTGAATCTAAGCACGGTAATAATGATGATGATAAGCAGTTTCGAAATCATTTTAAACGCTCCACTTCCTCTGCCACCTCCCATACAAATGCCCCAATTTCAGGAAAAAAAATGACCAATTTCTTTAAAAATAATAAAAACTAAAAACTTTAAGATCAGCAAAAAACATTTTGCATGCCATGTTCGGTGTCATATACGAAAAATACAAACCTCCCCCTCTACTTCTACCACCTCCCATGCAAAATTCTCTATTCACTATTCGAGAATTTGAGATGACATATTTTCCGGTATATTAAAGTCATTTCCATCTCATCTAGAGTATCATATGATTGGGCTTTAAGCCCAATTATAATTCTATTATGTTTTTGAAATACTATAAAGCGTAACAGGTTAGAATCCGAAAATCTTTCCTTTCAATTCTACTTTAAACCAATTCACTCAGTACATATAAAATTTATCAAGATGAATTGCTGCACTAAATATTTATTTAAAATTATTAGTAAGAACGAAAAAAATGAATTGACTAGGTTCTCTTCTTCTACCACTTCTATACAAAGTGGCACATTTTCAGAATTTTCAGATTTTCTTGAAAAGTATGAACGTTTTTGATCTGAAATTTGAAAGATGTCAATTGCATAATCTTCATATGGAAAAAAGTACACTGAAAAACTCCGCTCCTTCTACCACCTCCCATACAAACTTCATAATTTCACTAAATTTAATTTACTAATTTTATCAAAAACTATCAGATTTTTGAAGCTTAAGTTATGTATAAAACATTCTGATAGCAATCCTATCATGATGTGAAAAAATTAGTTCGATGCTGTCACCCTTCTACCAGTTTCCATATAAAATTTTTTAAGATCGATTAATTTCTCTTTCATCTATCTCATGATTGGGCTTTATGTCCGTCTGTCTACAACATAACTTTCGGAAGCTTTGACCTATCGTGCTGAAATTTTTCATATGTCATTTTTAGTAAATAAAATGGACATGATGGTAAAGATGTTCGTGAACGGGCCACATCCCAAAATCCTTCTACCCCGTCCCATACAAATTTCATGAATTAAAGAAATTGATTTTTCTCCGATACCATTTCAGCTATTGACTTGAAAATTAGGTCATAGTATAATGATATGAATATCATTAACGTCAAAAAATATAAATCTGATCTCCTTACTCCTTCCACCTCCTCCCATACAAATGAAAAATTTTCAAAAATGCATTTATTCGGTTTTCAATGCAACTAGCTAAGCTAAAAGAACCAATTTTTGCCATAATTACTTTTATTACAATTGTAACCAATTTTGAAAAAACTATCAAATTCAACACTTGGCTGATCAACGTCCACGCACCAACAGAAGATAAGAACGATATAACTAAAGACGAATTTTATGCCACCCTAGAGACAACCTATGATTCACTGCCCTCGAATGACCTAAAAATTGTCTTAGGGTATTTTAATGCAAAAGTCGAAAAGAAGGAGGCTCATAGAGGAACAACAAGGGCACAGTCTTCGTGACATAACCAACGACAATGGCCAACGTCTCATTGATTTCGCAAGCAGCAAAATAATGATAGTAAGCTCTACGTGCCGATGGTCTAGCCCCATGCTTTTCAACTTGGCACTAGAGTCATCCGAAAAATCCCAGTCGACACCAAAGGGACATTACTGTTCAGGTCCACCCAACTAGTACCATACGCTGACGACTTTAACATCCTTGCAAGATCCTTCCCTAGTGCTAAGGAAGTATTTGTCATCTTGACTCCGCCGCAAAAGAAGCCGGGTTGCGCATTAACGAAAACAAAACAAAAGTAATGACGCAAACAAGAAGGAGAGCGCCTATCAGACAAAACATAACAATTGCGGAATATAATTTGGAGAGTGTGGACAATTTCATATATCTTGGGGCTAATCTAGAAAAAGACGGTAATGAAACAGACGAAATAAAACGACGGATAATATTAGCAAATAAGACATATTATTCGGTACTTCTAATAATGAAATCCAAGAAAGTGCACAGGAACAATAAGCTGCGGATATATAAAACTATTATACGACCTGTGCTCTGTTATGGCAGCGAGACGTGGACATTAACACGAACTTCCGAAAAAGCAGTTAAAGCATTTGAAAGGAAGGTCCTCCGAAGAATTTTGGGAACTGTGAAGGAAGGAACGGAATGGCGAATAAGATACAACCATGAGTTGTGTCAACTCTACGACGAGCCAGAAGCTTCAACGTTCATCAAGTTACGTAAACTGCAGAATGCTGGCCATGTAGCATGAATGGAAGACAGAATAATACCCAAACGTGCTCTTGAAGGCAAAGCGAGTGGTAACCGGCCAGTGGGCAAACCACACAAGCGATGGGAAGAATCGGTTGATGATGACAGCAAAGCTATTTTAAAAATTAGCAGCTGGAGGACGCGGTCTTTGGATCGAGTCGATTGGAGGTGACGACTTCAGGAGGCCAGGACCCGATTTGGGCTGTCATGCCAATAATGATGATCAAATTGACCTCACTCTTTTTACCCTCTCCCATACAAATTTCTCGAAATTCGAATTTAAATTAAATTATTTTTCTTCAAAACCATCAAAGCTATTAACTTTAAATTTTGGGGAAAGTATATTAATTTTGATAAATGCGTTTTATCGAATTTCGTTGAAATTAGAAAAAGTACAAGCTTAAAATTTTGCTAGAATTTGTTTCTTAATAATTGCAATGAATGCTTAAAAAAATATGATCTTCGCTTCACTCCTTCTACCACCTCCAATACGAATTTTGTATTGAGATTTCAAGAAAAGTATTTCTTCTTCGAACATATGCGAGCTATCGACTTTAAAATTATAACAAATTAGGATGTTGATAAGCAGATTCAAAATCATCTAAAATCTTTCACTTTTTCTGCAACCTTCCATACAAATGCCATAAATTTAGACACAAAATTGTTCAATTTCCTCGAAAAATTGTGAAAGTTACAAACTCAGCATGAAACGTATTACGTTCGGTGTTATAAACAAAAATTATAAACCTGTCCCCTATGCCTTTACCACCTTCCATACAAAAGTCACTATTCACTACTCGAAAGAATTTGAGATGATTTCCGGTACAAAAAACTCTATCCTATTTCATCCAGAGTATCATATGATTGGGCTTTACGCCCTAACTTTGGTGGTGATAAATGATATCTTGAAACCTGCACTGGAAAGTGGGGAAGATAAAGTTCCGTGGGAACTGTTTAACATCTTGAGTCCTCTTGATTATGCTGATGTCATGTGTTTGCTTGCGCATAACCGTTCGGACTCGGAGCCAAATGTTCGCTTATTGCATTCTCAGTGCAAAGAGGTAGGACTGAAAATAAATATGTGTAAAACCATGTACATGCACAAGGGTTCGAACACATTGTTCTTAACGGACAAGATGTGGAAGAGGTTCAAGATTTTTGTTTTCTCGGAAGCATTGCCAGCATGGATGGCGGAGCCGTAAAGGATATTGAGGATATTACATTACAATTAATCGTCAATTCCTGAGGAGAGAATTATAGGCGAAGACTTGAATTACCTGAAATGCCGTATATTGCTTCTGACATGGATCGGATTGCGTATGTATTCTATAATGTCTGCATGCATTACTCAGTAGGGTTTAAGTATAACTCAGTTTGAAGCCGGAAATCTTTGAAATGCACTGTGAAATCATTCACCAAACCATTTCTTTGAAGATTCTTAAAGATATTAGGTAGCACGTTGTAGATCAAAATTGGATTGCTTAACACTGAACTGGATCCGTATTTCGAGGTATGGCTAGCGAACAGATATATCTTGTCAGCTCGGCATGTATAGAGATACTCGATACACACTAACACTACTCTCCTAATATAGTTTGGACAATGCAATACAGCGATTGTTATTGCATTGGCCAAATTCTATTAGGAGAGTAGTTTTAGTGAGTGCCAAACCATGGGACGGGTTCGCCAAGTATGTTGATTGCAGGTGGAGGTAAGTATCGTGAGGCTCTACGATTTGTAAAGAATATAGCCCGCGTTTTGCTAGTATTAAGCTTAATTTTCCATTTGTGGAAGTACTCTGAGACTTTTTCGAGTTGATCTCGCAGGTTGTTTATTAGTTTTTGAGGATCTGAAGCTACAGATAAAATGGCGGTGTTATCTGCAAACGAAGCTAGCTCGCTGGAATCACGTTTTGGGATATTTGCTGTAAAGATATTATATAAAGTGGGGCTGATGCAAGAACCTTGTGGCACTCCTGAGTGGATAGCTCTGTGGCGAGAAAATTTATCTTTTACTTTAACAGTGAAATTTCTGTTGTTAAGAAACGAATTTATTAAGTGGCACAGGTAAGGAGGGAAAGAGAGTTTCACTAGTTTGTAAACCAAGCCGTTATGTCAAACGGAGTTGAAGGCCTTTTCGATATTTTTGTATTTGCGACTTTACTCTAAAAAGCTGCTGTGTTGTTGAGCGCTTTGCACCGAAACCAAATTGAAAACCAGGGATAATCTTAAGCTCCTCAATTTTATCTCTCAACCGGCTTAAAATTATTTTTTCAAATATTTTCCCTAGAATGGACAGTAAACTTATTGGTCGATAGCTATCAGGGGTCCTTGGGTCCTTGCTTGGCTTTGGAATCGGAGTTATTGTTATTATTTTCTAAGCCTGTGGGAAATATCCTATTTTAAAACAACAGTCGCAGATGAAATTGAGGTTGACAACTGCAATTTTCGGCCAATTTTTCACTATAGATATTAATATTTCGTCTATACCAGGAGCCTTTTTTTAGCTAGTGTGTAAGCCTAGTGGGTAGTGTGTTGGTCTACAATGCAAAGGCCGTGAGTTCAAATCCCGGTCGACGCATTATTCCAGTACACTGCCTGATTCGAAGATCGAAGGTAGTGCGAAGGTCTAATAACCCTTCCACAATAAATAATGAAAAATGTTAAGTAACCTGAAGGTCAGGAGGCCAAGGCCCGATTTCGCTTGTAGTGCCATTGTAGAAGAAGAGCCTTTTTTAACTTTAGAGTTAGTAAGATGCTTCTCATCTCTTTTGGTTTACAGAGTATCGATGGTATTATTTGCGGTGAGAAGATTGTGAAGATGTCTCATGCAACTTCTTCAACTTGTTTTTTAGTGTCTCTATTACCAAGTCCTTGAGTAATATTATTAAGTTTATTGAGCTGCCGCAGCCTCGTGCAATCTTTCCGTAGGTTAGACAGCATGTTCCCCCAGTGTCGATTTCTAGCTTGCCTTATGTTGTCTTGGATTTGTGGATTTATTGCAACTATTGACTTGTGATTTTAGGTAAGGATCTCTGGTTCGATGCCATTGCTGCCTTAACATATTCCTGTGCTGGATTAAGGTTTTAGTATTGTTGTTTATTTGCAGACTATGATCAGGTGCGGTTCTGTAGGGTGTTGAAATGTTTGCTGCCTCGAGCATTCCAGAGGTTGTTTCTGATATTTTCGCATCGATTTCATTTTGGGAGATTTATTGCAAATTCAGAATTTTTCAGTGCTAAGCCAGTTCAGCATTACCGTCGTGTATTCTGGAGGATCTTGGCTGGCTCTAAATCGACACGCAGGATTGTGTAGTTAACATCTGTTGACATATTGATGTAAATTTTGAAAGCTAGTGATATTTGGCGTTTAGTTAGCAATATAGTTGGTCAAAGTAGAAATGACTTCAAGGGCAGTCCTATATTTTATATTTACTGTTTAACATTTTCCCCACGGATGCGAAACGAATATTGACGTGAGTGTAGCCAGGTATGTAATTATGAATCTAAACAAAATGTACAAAACATATTTCCTCTTCATTTATTACGTTTTCCATCACATTTGTCTTCCACTATTAACAAATTACTCATCGCCATAGCCCCCATTTCATTTCCAATGTGTCACAAATCATAACGTTCTCTCCGGCATACACAAAATAACAATATTTCGTCATAACTTATTCTAGATTGTCGCAAACCACCTCAAAATTCTTCCTGAATCGCATCTATCTCGCAGTCGATTGTATGCATCCTGCAGCTTGAGTGGATGTATGTGTGACTATGTGTGGCGCCAGTAGTGGATCGCGTGATTTATGAAATGACATGTGGGAATAATCCGAACAAACGAGCATAGTGGAGCATTCATTATGAAAACACGGAACAAATGTATCATCGTCGCAGAGCTCGTTAGAACTTGGTCGCTTCCTGTTCCATGCATACAATCATACATGTTCCTATGTGCATCCCATATATAAATGCCAAAGGGAAGGATCAGAGGTGCGGGGATGGGGGAAGCGTACAGAGATCTACATTCCTGCTTCGGTGCCGTCCTTGACAGATAAATGGGCGACAACCTCGGTTCGAGCGAAATTTGTGAAGAGCAAACCCATAAAGTCTGTAAACTGACGCAATTGCATGAAAACGTCATCAATCTGAACGTGGAGCATCCCTTCCCAATAAACCGATAGGATACGATGCAGTGTAACATGCAACCCTGTTTCAAACTTTACCAAAAAAAAATACGAAAAAAAACAAAGATGAAGGAAACTGAGGATACATCCGAATCCAATGGCATGTCCTGTGATCCATCAAATGATGACGACAACGATAAAAAGGTGGCAAAGAACGACATGAAAACGAAAACGAAAACGAAAAAAAAAAAAAAAGATTTTCATGCAAAGCATCTCGACCCTTGGATAGCACCACTCTTGATGCCACGATTGGGGTTCATTTATTTTCATTACGTATTTGATTGCTGCCAGGTGTTGGCAGATGTGTGCCGCCATCAACTCGCCACCCTTAAACGTGGAGCGAGACTACTTTTTTCTTTTCCCTTAATTTAATTTTTGTTTTTCGCATTCTCGCTATGTTTAAGCGATGTTTTTTTGAAGTCAGAAAGCCGACCCCCACTTGAAATGGCGGATAGATTTAAGGACCCAATCCGACGCCAGGTATTTTTGTCTTAACAAGACGTACACGAAGCTGGCAGTTGTGATAAATTGACGTGCGGGTTAAGTGATGATACTTCAAAAATTTAGTGAAATTTAATTTTATCGCAAACAAAATGAGGAATGGAATTGAGTGTGATTGAATCGAGTAACACATTAAACCTGAATTGATGACGAAAGGTTTGTCAAGTATTTCAAAAAATGTCTGAAAACGATGGAAATGATACACGAAGGAAAAAAGACTTTTTAAGCCATTTGATGGAAGTAATTTCCTAATATTCAGAAAAATTGGGATCCTAGTGGATTTTCGAACCCAAATTATCTTAAAATTTACTTGCAGTTGCTCAGAATTATCTTTTCTGTAATTTAATTGTAAATGCTCTAGGACCAATGATATTGGCATGTATTTGAAGAAAAGATTCCTATGGGTCATACATTGTTGTGATATCCGAGTCCATAAGGTAAGTAATTTAACTATTTTTATTGAACAAATCCATCTCAATTTCATTACTGAAATCATTTTCAAATATTTTTGGTTAATTATCAGTGCTTTCAAGAGACAAAATATTTGAGTTCCAGAGGAACTAAGACACTTTTTACTGAAGTGTGGAATGAAGGAAGATATCCGACTGAATGGAAGGAGGGCGTCATTGTGTAAATTCCAATAAAGGGCGACCTTCGGGATTGTGGCAATTGGCGTGGTAGATGTCTATTTACTGCCGTATCGAAAATCATCGCTAAGGTAATCTCAATAGGATTAGTGATGTCGTGGAGATCACTCTTACGCTCATCAGGCTGGATTCCGTAAAAGGTCGTCTTGTACCGACCACCCGAATACCCTACGGATAATATTGGAACAGATCGTCCAAATCGGTTCGCCACTAAATCTCATGTTTGTGGACTTCGAGATGGCTTTTGACAGCGTTGAGATAGATAACATATGGTATGCATTGCATAGGAGAGGAATTTTAGATAAGATCATCGCTATGATTAAAGAATCCAACGAAGATGCAAGGTGTCGCGTCTTACATAGAGGAGAGCTGTCCAAGAACTTTCCTGTGCGAACGGATGTCAGACAATGTTGCATATTATCACCAGCCCTGTTTTTGGTAGTAATGACATCTTAAAAGCTACAGTAGAACGTGGGGAAGGTAAAGGTCTTCAAGGGAGACTATTTAACATCATAAGTCACCTTGATTTTGCTGATGAAGTGTGTTTGCTTGCACATAACCATTCGGACTTAGAAAAAAAGGTTCGCTCGTTACATTCTAATTGCAAAAAGGTGGAACTGAAAATAAATGTGCATAAAACAAGTACATGCACATGGTTACGAACACAAGTACACCGATTGTTCTTATCAGACAAGATGTGGAAGAAATGCGAGATTTTTAATGAAGGCAGCATCAACGGTGGAGCCGAAAAGGATATTCTTATTCGATGGTACTCTAGCCCAAATCGGGCCATGGCCTCCTGACCTCCAGGTTCCCTAACAGTTTTTATTTATCATTGCGAAAGGGTTGTTAGCCCTTCGCACAACCCTCTATCTACAAATGTTAATTTTCGTAGATTGAGATAACTAAGGTATATCCTAGCAAGAAGTGTATAGGAATTATGCTCGGACCGGGATTTGAACTCACGACCTTCGCATTGTAGACCAACATGCTACCCTATAGGCTACACCTTGGCTATCGGCGCTCTCTAAATAAAGCTCGTCAGGCCTTCGGTATTCTTTCCCCTTTCTGGAGGTTAAATTCCGAAACAAAAACGTAATCATATCAGGAACACCGAGACAGCTGGGTCTGGAAAGGTGTACGAATGTACAAAACTTGATGATATAAACTTTTTTAAAAACTATTCCAAAATTGATTCAAGTTAAATTTTTTGGCACTCAATTGGTTTCAAATTGGATTTTAAAAGTGATTTGTTGTATCTGGCAAATTTTTGATGAAAACTTCACTTCCATTAGTCTGATAAAAACTGGTTAAATGTCGTAAATATCTTTCTTGAAAAGTTTGCTTTTGTAGATACGACCTTACGTTCTGACGTCATTGGTAAGTATTGATTTTTAAGAAATTCGAATTTGGCTTTCTGTGGAAAAGCTACAAACTTCAGGCGTAAATCGAGATATATTACAAAACATGTATTTTAGCAATGGCGTATGTTCATCACTACTAATCCCTTATGAGCTGCAATGGTTGAATTGATCTCTACTATTTTATTTCGCAAATTAATCGGACGTGAAAGTGCTGCCGCAAATGTGGAACCCCAAACATTTATACAGTACTGAATTTTACTTTGGTGCAAAATAAAATGTAATAATCCAATCTAATTAGATTGATACTAATAATTTTATGCAGGCTAAAAAAGGTTCTCCATGAAATGTTCTCCGATTTACATATATAAAAAAATTGTTTGTCCAATTTAACTTTGGAGTAATGAGTTTCAGAAACTCTTTCATTATTTTTGCATTAATTGATATATGGTCAAAATCAGTTAAGAGTTTAGACCCTCCAATTTCATAAGTTTTCTCTTACTAAAGTTTAAGGCTATATTGCGCGCGAATAGCCAGTCATTTAAAACGTATCATCAGCGAATGTAATTTTTGGTCAGCGAAATTCGTTCGTTCTAGCCTTCTCTTACATGAACTGTTCATAATGAACAAGATTGGACCTAACACTGAGCCGTGTCAAACGCAAACAGGGGATTATACAAAAGGCTATTAAGGAACCTCAAGGTCAGAAGGCCAACGTTCGCTTAAGGTTGTAGTGCCACTGAAGATAAAGAGTTTCCAGAAATTTGGAAAAATTGGTTTTCTCGGTATTTTCTGTTTGTGCTACTGTGAGGCTGTCTGACCCTGTGAGTGTATGTGTTCCGACAATAACTCGAAATAATTTCCGTCTTAAGTATAAATGGGGCCAAAGACCTAGCATACAATAATAATGGATCCACTATTATCTCGAATTGGTTTTTATGGTATGGAACGTCATGTGTATACCTTGATTCTTTCTTATTTTGACGAATTCAAGAATATTTTGAAAAAATTGATTTTATTTTTAGGAAATTTTAAATTTTCATATATCATTTAGAGGTTCCTTGGCCATGATGAAAAATAGTTTTTCAGTGTCAAAATCATTTTTTTTATATATGTAGATACCGAAAATGATTATGAAAAATTTGTAAATAATAAAACAATTTACAGTGCTATAAATCAGGCTTGTGTCCTGGTCCTAATTTTTAGATGAACAGTACTGGACCTAACACTGAGCCTTGTGGAAAGCCACAGTTAATATTACATGTGAAGCCTACTCACATGACTTGTGAGCAATTTTTTTTATTTCTACAACTGGCCGCATATTATCCATTGAGATGTGTTTGCTATAAGTTAAGAGCCTAGAACTCGATTTGGGCTCTAGCACCATTGAATACCGATATTTAACTGAATCTTCACCACTTTTTTTTCAATTTTAACAAAATTTGTCGAATGTTGCTTTAGTAATGTTCTTAGGCTTATTTTGTGATTATGAATAATTTCTATGGACGAACTTTTTTTCTTAAAAAAGAATATTTTATGAATTTTTTAATGTGAAGTCATGGTACAAGCGATTGCTTATAGTTTAGACCATTCTGATATATATTTTTTTTTTCTTAAAACGATTTCTAATTCTTGACATGAAAATATTCGAATGGCATATTTAAGTTGAAATCTGTAACCCTTAATACATTTGTTTTTAACCTGTGTCATAGGCAATTTCGGCCTTTATGTGCAATGCACAAATACAGTCATGGAGAGAAGGAATGGGATTGGGAAAGGGAGTGAGAACGACCGTAACGAGTAGAGAAAAGCTGGTATATTTTTCGATTGTACTGGCTCATACTGACAAATATTTGCAGATTTTATGGGGGCTGAATGATAGAAAACGAACAGAAACCATCTACTGAGTATATAGACCTTCTTGAAGTGGAACTGCATCACTTTTACACCGCTTGCCCATTTTATTTCGAATAATTTGAGTGGTGAAGCTGGTGTATATTTTTACTGACAAATATTTGCAGATGCTATTTTATTTTCATCAAAACAATGATTACTTACATATAATGAAAATTATTAAAAAAACATAACAGAATTATGATTGGGCGTAAAGCCCAATCATATGATACTCTAGATGAAATGGGAATGACTTTAATATACCGGAAAATATGGCATCTCAAATTCTTTCGAATAGTGAATAGAGACTTTTGCAGAGGAGGTGGTAGAAGTAGAAGGGGAGGTTTATATTTTTCGCATATGATAGCGAACATGGCATGCAAAATTTTTTTTGCTGAATTTAAAGTTTTTAGTTATCATTATTTTTAAAGAAATTGGACATGGTGTTTCTGAAATTGGGGCATATGTATGCGAGGTAGCAGAGGTAGTGGAGCGTTTTAGATGATTTTGAAACTGCTTATTAAGTATTGAGGTGTCCTCGGATTTCAACAAATCTATGATGTGCGGTAGAAGCATCCTTATCACCATGCTTTGATTCAATTTCAAAGTCGATAGCTCTCATATATTCGAAGGAGAAATGCTTTTCTTGAATTTATAATACAGATATTTATATGGGAGGGGGTAGACTGAGTGTACGGATCAAAACAATTTTTTTTCCCGTTATTGATATTTCTATTTGTATACCTTGTACAAAATATCAAGTTGATAGCTGTAACAGTTTCGAAAAAAAAATTTTAATTTAAATTTCTAAATTTCGTGAAATTTGTATGAGAGGGGGTAGAAGGATTAATAATTCTTCTTAAAACTAATCGCAATTATAGTAGAATTGATTTGGCAAAATTTCCTCTTTTCAGCTTTACTAGTTTCAATGAAAATCGAAAATATGAATTTTTCAAAATTGTCGGTTTGTGTGGGAGGGGGTAGAAGGAGTGACGGGATCGGATCAATATTCCGTAATATTAACGATATTTATATCATCATACTTTCACTTAAATTTCAAGTCGATAGCTTAAATAGTTTCAAAGAAAAATCAATTTCTTTATATTTCGAAATTTAATTAAATTTGTATGGAAGGGGGTAGAAGGAGTGGGGGGATGTAGTCCATTCACGAACTTAAAGTTACTTTTTTGCTAAAAATGACACACAAACATTTTCAGCACTATAGCTCAAAGCTTTCGAGAGTTATGCTGTAGACAGACGCACAGACGGACAAACGGTCACTCGGAATCGAGGTTTTTGAGCGACAACAAATATTTCTGTACCCTTGGCGGCTCTGTACGAGCGTTATTTCTTAGCGTTACAAACGGTAAGGAAAACACAATATACTCTCAGATTTCATCTAGAGTATAGAAATGCATAATACGAGTGTCAACAACTATTTAGAAATTTAAAACAACTAAAAAATTATTTAGCGCATAAAGCTGACCTTAACTGCATGCTAGATTTGGCACTAATTATCTTTGAAAATTCGCGAAATAAAAGCGATTGGTTCGTTTTATTCATAGTTCATTCGAAGAAGAGGAATGTGAAGTGGTACCTAGTTTCTCAAGGATTGACGCGGAATACTAAACTTTATGGCTTCGAGCAAATTTGGCCATTCTATTTCTTCAAAGATAAATTTATGTGCAAAAGCAGCCTTAGGACCATTTCAAGTGACTCTAGAGATATGAGTTTAAGGCACTGTTCGTAAGGCGGAAGCTGCAACGTATCAGACCAGGTATGGCCTCTTAGGGCAAACCTTAAGACCCTTCGCTGTACTGACTCGATCCTACTCTTATGTTTCTCGTAAAACGGAGCCCACACCTGACAAACGTACTCAAGAATAGAGCGTACAAAAGCACTGTATAAGTTATATAAGGATCATTAAAGGCCTTGCATCATATATTTTAACGAGACGCCAAACGAAGTTGTCCTTACCAGTTATGATGATCGTCAAACATAAATGCGGTTCTAAGATATACACCTAGATCAAGTACTTTGTCTGTTTGTTGTAGTATGATAACTCCTAGGACATAATCGAAATGTAGGGCAGATTTGTTCCTGACGATTGAAACGCTTGCAGTTTAATGTACACCAGTCAAAAAGCGTTGCGAATCACTTTGAAACAGTTCGCAATCATTTTTATTCGAAATATCACGAAACAATTTCGGGTCGTCAGCATAGAGCAAAATTTTCGAGATGCTAATAACCGAACTTACATCGTCAATAAATAAAATAAATAACAGTGATCTAATATGCCTTTCCTGTGACACACCAGGTATGTTAGGTGTAGCAGATAAATGAATTCCTCGAAAAATCATTTTTTGCGTACGATTAGAGAGGTAAGATCTGATGCAATTTATGAAAATGTAAACAAGAATAACACGGTCGATTTTATCAAAAGCTTTACTAAAGTTGGTTTATATGCAGTCAACCTGCTTACCGCCTTCACCCACTGGAATAGGGAAATTGTAAAATTCCATTAGCTTTATTGTGGTCGACTTATCTCTGGTAAACGCGTGTTGGACCACAAACTAGTAAATGTCTCAGTTCAGAGAGAAGCGTTATATATATAACATAGAGTACAATTAGAAAAGTTAAACAACGTTTTACCACGGCAACCTCTAGAAAAACTATCCACGATGCTTGAAATAAACACAAATTCGAACCCTCACACTCGAAAAAAATGATGTTACTGTTTCCAATAAAATGTACAGCGCTGTTAAAAAATGAACGAAATCATTCAATTCTCAATAAAAGTCAATAGCTGCCTAATATATTGCTTCCCTGACATATGAGAAAATAATAGGACAAATAATGAAAAGGAAAATCGAATTTCCAAACTTGCACCGTATATTAAATCTGAAAGCATAACACATATCCTTAATTTTGTATTTTGTTTTTATAAATCCTTCAATAAAAAGAAATTGCTCAAATTGCAAACACAAATTTATACGGTATGCCTAATTTTTTTTACAACAGTCGTTATTCTCAAAATGTAGGCCATATCCTTTTTTTTCATGTACAAAAATGAAACCTCAGAAACGAAAAAATTTTATCACCTTACCCAAATCATCAGGACCACTTAAGCTCCACTTAATTTTTATTTACATGTGTGAGAAGGAGGATAGAGACGAACAGCCAAGAACATTATGAAGCCATTTAAGCTTCGGTGTGTCCAATGTCCAACTTTTCGACCTAGGGATCGGGATCGGTACCAAGGCTGGGACCGAACGAAGGAACGAGTCCTTATAACTTTATAAATAACTGAGGTACGGGCTATTAAAGACGTAAAGTCATAAATTGGTCCTGTAGGGCTGGCTATTCATGGGCAAGCGTGTGTTAACTTTAGCTACACCGGTGCAAGATGGTAGCACTATCCGAACGAAGTGGGCAGTTGATGTTGGGCAAATAGCATTACCACCACCACCGACGCCAGGACTTCCGAGATATTTGCACCGTAAAAGCTTCTGCAATAATCGCGTATGGTAATTATGTGGATAAATTTTAAGTTTCTTGCTTGTATGGACTCTCGCCTGTGATTATAATTTAATTTAATGTGTCGAACAACATGCGAGCTATCCTTGTTGAAACTTCCCACCAACTCCATTAATTCCACCTCGTTTAAGGGCATTGGCAGCTTGAAAATCTTGTTGATATGCTAACAATTTTTTTTTGATTTTCTACGGTCTTTACGGTCGAAATGATGGCTATTTCTCTGGCTTGTGCAAGTAATTTTCGTAATCGGGATAACAACATAATGGGTCCGGGAGAAAAAAATAGTAATATGGAGTTTTGCGACGGTTTCCAGATTGGTAGATAATTTTTGCTGTCGGTCCTGGTGACCGAAGTCTGTTTTTTTATTGTGCAAACTGGATAGCGTTACCACATCGTTAGGTAAGGATAATGCGGTTTAGAGCCAAAAAACCACTATCGTAGAAAGAATGAAAAGTAAAAAAAAAAATAATAATAATGCAGACAACTTTACTTATTCTACAGTTTTCTCGCCGATAAGGATAAAGTTTTAAGCGGAATCGCTTGTTTTTTGATCTTAACATGCTTCACATGTTGCGAGTTTGGCAATTTCGCAAGTGCACTTTTCTTCTATTGTTCGAAGCAGTTTTTTGGTTCCCTTAAGGAAATTATTTGGTGACAGCGCGAGGGGTTATCGCATAATACATGTCTGAGTTGTGAATTTTATTTATTTAGTTGTGATGTAAAAAATATCACGAACTGTAATATATAAAAAATTAAAAAAAAAACTTATCAACATGAATAAAACGTTTCAGATTTAGCAGAGGTAAGAAAATATGCTGGAGCTTAACGAAAGCAAAATTCATAGAGAAAACAGAGCTTGGTAAAGATGCCAATGGACACATTAGCGGTACTGAAGAAATAAAGAGAAAAGAAATACATACTATTCACACCAATGGATAATTTTAGTTTTATAAGGGTAAGAGAAGCGTTTTCATTGCCACTGTGAAGTTTCCATCTCCAGTACCTGAGGTGTGCGACGAGCCACGAGTTGCAAGGAACTTAGCTTGAGTTACTACGGCAATATTTGCTCCCCTTGGTGGTGATTGTGGTTAGTCCAAATTACAGGAAGATTTCGTCTCAACCGAATGCCTTGATCCATAAATTGACAGAGATGTTAGATAGGCCTCACATCCAGCAGTATGAATGCCGAACTTGCATTTGGTATAGACTGCGACCTTCGGGGGCGTTAATGATTATCATCACAAAAAACAAAACGTGCAGCCAAGGACAACCGCGAAGTAAATCCGTACTTAAGGATGGCCTCGGCCAGAGGATTCAAGTTAAACGAAACACATAGGCACTTGTCACGGTGAAGTACATATATGTAACTTAGATTAAAATGGAAAAGAATTGAAGCAACTGCTATATAATCCTAATATGACTTTCAAAGCAAACAACACTTGAACTTACGACCTTCGCATTACAAGACCAACATGCTACCCACTAGGCTACACCATAGCTAGATAAATGTTGTATTCCATGCATAATTCTCATGTCTCTACTTTATAATGCAATAAAAATTTCAAAGACATCTAAATAATTATTTGTTTTATTCATAAAACAAATTCTACATCTATTGTTGGTACACCGTTTATATTACGTTGACCGGGATTTGAAATTAACACCTTTGCATTGTAAGACTAACACGCTCTTCACGGATGGGTATTCTCGGAGACAAAACCCCTCCACACACACACGCCCTCAATCCTGACGTACAACGTCGAGCTAGATGTTCGCATCGATGCTGCCTTCACCATTTCATAACAATTTTGTAACTTTGTCGTAAGTGAAAAAAAAACGATGTCAAATTCCAGTTGAAATTATTTGTCTTAAGGAGCTAAATCAGCTCCATATAGGTGTTCTTCTAGAATGGTACTACAGCCCAAATCGGACGTTGGCCTCCTGACCTTCAGGTTCCTTAACATTTTTCATAAGTTATTGTGACTTTCGCACAACCCTCTATCTTCGAGTTTTTCATTTTCATAGATTGAGGTGACCAAGGTATATCCAAGCAGACAGTGTGCTGGAATTATGCGTCGACTGGGATTTGAGCTCGCGACCTTCGCGTTGTAGACCAACACGCTACCGGCTAGGCTACACCTTAGCTGTATATACTTGTTACTATATACTATTACTATGCTTCCATTAAAATATATCGCCTGCCCTGTGTTCAAAGTTTATCATGACTTTTAAATGCGACACTTTTCACGAAATGGAGGTTCAAAATTTATTGTTGAAATTTGTGGCAAAATTTAATTACAAAAATATGTTCAGAAAATTTCAGTTTTCTTATAGTTGTAGAAATTTGTAATTGGCACTTCCGTGCGCCGACAGTGTCATATTTTTTTCGCTAATTGCAGTTCTGTAAAATTTTTGTCAACAAATTTCTGTTAAAAAATTTCAGAAATTTAATGTGAAATGTCACAGATTATACTCTTTTGTCATACAATTTTGTCGAAAAACTATATTGTTTTTTGGCATTTCGGTCGGAATCTTGGCGATATTCAATACAAAAGTTTTAACGAGATCTGCGTTGGATAGAAATGCCATGTAGAAATATGTGCAAGAATGTTGTTGTTATGGCTCCCTTTTTGAGAATTAAAGGATCCATCTTTGAGTACAACAAATCATGTTTGAAATCCTTATTGTAGTGCATAATAATGAATGAATCACAACATTGCTTAAAGACACACAAAATTGGTTCTCGGCAATAAGAAAAGTTATTTTTAAGGACGTGCTCTTAATGAAATGCTGCTCCGGTCACACATACGCAGGTCAGTGTTGCTTGTAAATTTCTGGCTGTTGTGCAGTTTTCTTAACCATATAATCGCTGAGGAGATGAGAATGAGTCTTACTATGGCTGTGTACAACCATGGATTGATGTTTGGAGCAATGCCTCAGGCTTCACATACATATGAATCTGTAATCCGCAATGTTGCAGTGAATCGTGTTATAATTCCGTCTGAAAGTGTGGGAAGGTGAGTTTTAGACAGTTCAAATGATTTTCTCACTCCTTAGGATTTATTCAGTCCATGTTTACCATTTTTCAACGATACCCAGAGCTGAATGTAAGAATTCAGACTGTGACACTTTCTCTCTGACACTTTCCTCCCTTGAGGACAGCCTCAATTGGTTCAAAAAATCAGAGTCACAATCAGATTTTGATATCCTATTATTGAGTCTTATCGGGGCAACACATTTTTCCGGTTCTTGCCCTTGCCAAGGTTCTGCAAAGGATAATATTAGAAAGTGGCACATCTGGTTTTGGATAGCAGTATGACTACCAAGCCGAAAGACGTTTGGAAGATGCGTGAATATAACGTAAAGACTGCGTTACGAGGAATACTAGCAAGTACGTCCTTGGAATCTTTCTGGATTTAAGGGACGAATTTGGCTATTTGAGATGGAATGCAGTACTCCATAAGATACGCGTCCGTGACTTTTGGAGACTAGCCCTGGAATAGGTCAGCATATTTAAGGGGCTCGAGTGATACGGTTGTCCACAAGACTCCTCTTGGAATGTAAGGATGGATGATCTTCTAGTGAAGATCTTGTATTTTCTTTTTTACAGAATTACTTATATTATGTGCAATTTTGGTCGTTACGCACAATGCACAAACATAGCCATGGAGGGAAGGAATGGGATTGGGAAGGTAGGGAAGGGGATTGAAAACGATTGTAATGAGTAGTAAAGCTGGCATATTTTTCAGTTTTACTGACTGCAGATGACAAATATTTGCAGATGTAATGGGGGACTGAAAGAATGAAAGCGAACAGAAACCATATTCTGAGTATACATAGCTTCTAGAAGTGGAACTCTTTTATTTCGACTAATTTTCATTGCCAGTAGCAACTGAAAAATTCGTGCTTAAGAAATCCTACTGCCCGAAGTGGGAATCGAACTCACAACCTATTAATTGTGAAGCAAGCACGCTGCCCACTACGCCATGGAGGATTCATGAGGTGTGTCAGCCTAAGCTGACGATCTGCTTATGTTGTAGGAGGGGAATTCCAGAATTGAGCTTGACTATAAAGAAGTAGCTCTTATGACAACCATTCGGGATTGAACCTGAAGTTTGGTTTAGTGATATTGAAGTAAGAAACAGAGACAATGATGCTGCATTCATGTCATCCTTTGATAAAGCTGGAAGGGAGATCGCTCTAGTATGTGGCTTGTGTCAAATACTTGGGCAACAGGGTTTTCGAGCGATGTTTGCCATTTAAGCTGCATCTGTCAGAGCTCTAGAAGCGTCTGTTTGCTGTTGTGGTACCGATTCGCAGAGTTGTGCGACACGCATAGAGTTTACCAGACGATCGAGTGCAACGAGTATGTTTACCTACCTATATATCATACAGTTTCTACTGAACCTATGCAGGTTCTTATGGGAGTAGTGCTTAGAGTGAAACATCATGCTACTCGTATCACCTACTAGATATGGAAAGGGTTTTCTTTGCTAGAAAACGGTTGGCTATCCTCGAAAGAGTTTGAGGAGAGGAACCTTTGCGAATGCGAAGAATTCCGTGGACTAAAAGTCTCATCAATATGGCAAGCTGTTGTCGCAGAACAAATAGCGAAAATAGTCGTTTCACATCTTAGATTTTTGGAGTCGTAAACTGGTCTAGGTTTACTCTTGGGTTATGACAGTAAGAACGATTTCCTCTACAAGCGGAGTTCGAGTGAGATTGCTGGTTGCGTTAGTGTAGCGTCGCCAGAAAGCTGGCTGAACATCTTGCTCGAATGTGCTAGATATGCAAGATATTAAGCGGATGTCGGGACCCTTAGAACGGTAAAGATTAAGGCAGGTGTCGCAGCCACTAGAGTGATTGCCAAACTTACATTCGGTAAAGACTGGTACTACAACGGGAATGAATCCTTTTGTCGTTTTGACGTTAGTTGGGTAATTTTGGTGAAGGTGTCAATGTCTGAAATATCTTTAATGTTGCTTATGATAGATTTATTTATTTTTATGTGACACCGGAACTAGAGGGGTTGCTTATTTGTACTGAAGTACAGCTCCGGTGAGGAGGTAAGGATATTGGTTTTTGTGAATTAAGGAGATAGAAACGGAAGTGGCTATGAATATTTTCTTGGAATTGTTAAATATTGTATTCATGCGGTAATACTGATATGGGCAGCGAGTTCCACATTCGAACAGTCCGGTTTAAAAACGAATCACGAAATTTAACAGTGCGACCGAAGATGGTAAGGGTAAGGGCATACATGGATACATACAGAAAGATTTCGTCCGAACAATCTTCGTTGTGTAGCGAAACAAAAGGGTTAGGGAGAGAGAAGTTCTTGCAGCTCCCACCCATAGATGGAAATTAAATTCAAGACGTGGTCTTCTATACTTACGATGGTGCTACAGCCCAAATCGAACTTTGGCTTCCTAGTGGTCTAATATAGGCTTCATAAATTGTCACTAGTCCAGAAGCGGTGAAGGAGTTTTTACACCGGTTTAGGTAACCCAAATATTTAGATACTTCCTTGGCGATGTTAAATATATGGTTCCAAGATAAGTTATCTGTGATTTGGATAGCAAACATCTAAAAAGAGTTGAAAGAAAAGATTTCCGGATTCTACACTGTTACACTTTATTATTCGTGACGTTTCAGTCTCTGCTGAGACCTTTATCAAACTGATCGACAATTACAAAAGACAATTATTATATAGAAAAGGGGGGTTAATTGAGTGTGGGAAGGGTAATTAAGGTTAAATTAGATAATCAAGGTTAATTAATTAGTATCAGGTAGTTAAATTAGTCAAGGAAATCCTTGACTAATTTAACTCATTAATAAATATTAGAAAAAGGGTGGGAGAAAAAACCGACCCCTGAGGGACACTAGCATTAATTTTATAAGAAGGGGAAGCGACACCATCCCATCCCACATGCATTAAACGTTTGGCTAAAAAAAACTTTCAATCCAGAAACCCAAACCAATACTTTAAGTTTGTGCCATACTCTGTTAAAAACCTTGGAAATATCGAGAGCGATAATACAAGATTCACCAGGAGGATAAGGAGAGACGGTGAAGTTTGCATAGAGGTTTTAAATTGAGTCAACTGTTACGTTAAGTACGTCTTGTCTAGCTTTCATGATACTGATGGGTGTGCTGTTAAGTATGCAACGCGAGTCATTAGCCAGAAATTCTAGAAAATGCTCACCTTTTTTTTGGTGCTGCTTCTCCTCAAGAAGGTGGATGGTGACTCCTAAGTCCAGTTCTGTGCTTAAAAAAAAACAGAAATTAAATTTATTCATAAAGCTTATTTATGAAATAAAGAAAAATAACGAAACAAAGAAAAATTCAGCAACAATTTACAACTCGAATTCATTCGGCTTATTGAATTTGAAAATCAGTAATTAATCATCGTGGCCTTTTTCCAACATTTTTATTCTCAAATATTATTATTCTTGTTGAAAGCGCGCATCGATAAAACTTTAATTTACGTCAGATTAATTAAACTAATTATTTATATTTCTGGCCAACAATACGCCACCATGGGTCGTTAATTAATCTCAATAAAAAAATGTATAAAACATGCCCAGAACAAAAAAACTATAATCTTTTTCCATAAAGTTATTTTTATTGCTATCCCGAATTCGGTTCACCAAAAATATACAAATGGATTTTATTCGCCAGAATGGAATGAGATCCAATTACTTATATTTTATGATACCACCAGATAATGCCGGTATAGATTCTGTACTTTATCAATTATTAGATCCCATTGCAATCCGATATTTTTCAATGGGATTTAATTCGTTTATTTTGAAGACTTTTATACTATTGCACTATGTATGCCATAGCAACCACAATAATTATGGCTATTTATTTATTTTTGGTTAAAAAAAACTGTTTAAAGGAATTTAAATAAAAACAATTCGGAATCCGAATTAAAAACTATTTTATAACCTATGATACGCGACGGTTTAGTGAACCGACTAAATGGCGGCAATTTATTAAAATGACCGCATCATTATTGCGACTAAAATTGAAAATTACAAACCAAAATTTTGTGTGTATTTAATCGATTTTTAGTGCGGGATATAACACTGTAATATGCGGATGGCTTTTAGTTAAACATTTATGGTCATTGAATTATTATTTATTGTTTCCAGTTAAAAATAATGTTAAAATCGGGTTTTGTCCTATATCAGTGGTTTTCGGTGAAATTTTTAAATGAAAATTTTGTACTTAAAACTGATAAAATTTTAGTGCTAATAAAACGTTACCTCCAATGTGACATTTTGTCATTAACAATTTTATTTAAAATTATATCGATTCATATGTGGAGGTGTAATAATTTAAATTTAAACTTGACACTATGGTATAGATTCAATGTATAAATTTTTAACTCATTTTAATTATTTGATTAATGTTTAAATCAGTCGTTATATTTTATTTAAACTATGAAATTCATTGATGAGTATCAGTATTGGTGGGTTTCGTAGGGTAATTAATTCTTTGGAAGTATGTATAGCTTAAAAAAATTAAAATTAAATATCCTCACGATAAAACACAAAAAATAGTAATCGAGCATTGTAGCAAAGTAGCAGAGAATCTTTGTTAAAAATATATTTAATAAATTATTCCCAGTGTAATATGTTGGATTTTAATCAATACAGTGAAATATTGCATACAAATAGAAAGGAGAACTAAAGACGCCGCTACTGACAATCAATCTCAGACTCCAGTGGAGGAGGTGAAGCGATAGATAATGAGATGGGAAGTGGCCAATCCAGATTGTGAAAAACTGAAAAGTTTGCAAAGTATTGAATTATTTTGTAAAAAATTAAATGTTTTTTTTTATAAGTTGTAAAATAGGATCCAATTCTTCTTCATAGTACAATTTAATAAAATATCGTTGACCTACAATGAAATCTTTCACATTAAAAATTAAAGTTATATTAAATACAGTACCTACGTAAAATAATACGAAACTAAATAATATTTTCGAAATTTGAAAGTAAGGAAACCTATTATTTTTCTGGTAATGAATTTTCCATTAGCAAGTAATATGCCCTCCACAGTCTTCCTTCAAAAAAGCGAACATCCCGGAATAATAATTTCTCCTTAATAAAGCAATTTCGTCTTTCATCCGAAATATGTTACACCATCTTCAAACCAACTTTTTTTCTTTTTTGCCCATTCAAAGCTTTTTGTAAACCTCGTATCCTTTCAACTCTTGAATATATATATATACATATATATGGTATATCCAATCCTATATTAACATTATGCTCTCTTTCCATCGTGCTTATGTTCTGTAATCACATCATGGACTTCAAATATAATTCTCGTCCTTATCCGAACAAAACATTTGCCTTCTAATACGAAATGACGAGAGGATACGAGATAGCGACAATCGCGAGGCAGAGTGGAGAGAGATGAAAGAGAATATTTCGACAGCTGTTAGCAGTTCCTATATTGGTGATGCTCGTGCTACCTTTTGAATTCGGGTGCTACATTAATATTACATGAAATTTTTTTGTTTATTCGCCACGAATTGGATTTTGTGCTGTGAATATTAAGGAACCGTGTCTACCACATCCTTTTTGCAAGCAAAATGCTTAGAGAGCGCTAAGGGATAATGGGAGAATTCAGATGAGAATAAGGAGAAAGAAGTTTTTCTTTAATGGACCAAGGACTCTTACACGTATTCCCAATAGATTTTCGCTCGCTAGTGTCGAAGAGTAAAATATATTTTAATATATTTTGACGAAAAAATGAGCATGTGGGGGAGAGTGTTGAATTTTAAGTAATCATGAGTTAATATGTTATAAATAAATGTTGAGCCGAAGCCCACCGATTGCCCTGAATGGACAAGATGAGGGATAGGCTTAAGTTTTTTCCACCAGAACAACATCGCGAAGTCGAAAGGGATATTAAAGCCTTCGGTATCTTTTCCTTTTCTGGAAGATAAGTTAGATATCCCTTAGCACGAAGCTGCGAGTGTTTGATGAATGCCTCAAATCCGTATTGTTCAGTGATTGTACTACATAGAAAGTAGAACTCCAAACTATCGTGAGCTAATCCTCCGATGGATATTCTGGCCAGATGCCATCTCCAGCGATAAACATTGGAACACAGCTAGGCAGACTAAATAAGGCATTGAGATTCAAAGACGAAAGCGGCATTGGATCGGTCAGATTTTGAGGAAGCCAAACAGCTAAGCATCTTGAAACAAGCTCTGGATTAGAACCTTCAAGAAAAACTTCGGTTTGGTCGACCATGCAGTTGTGGCGACAGCTAAGGTTCGATGGAAAAGAATTGTTTTTGTCCAATACCCAAAATACAAATAGTCAATTTTTCATTCGTTTATTTATCCAAGTTTAGGTTTGCATTGTGCTAGGAGAAAATGGTGATAGAAATGGTGGATGTATGATAATCATTCCTTAATTGATTGCTTGAATCATGTTCATTATTCTCTGTACAGAATGTTAGTTTCATAGACGAAGTTGTGTCTATGAAATTCGGTGTATTTTATATACACAACACCAGACATTTGTATGGAAGAGGGTTAGAGGAGGTGAGAGAATCGTAAAATTTGTGATGCAGGATGTTTTTGTTACTCTTGAGAATTGTACGAAATTTGAAGTTCGTGAATTTTAATTTGTTAGCTATTAGTTGATTTATTGAAATTGGTTCAAATCATTTTTTTGTAAGGGAGGGGATAGAAGCGTAAGAGGGATCTAAAAACTTTTGATACAACTTTATTTTAAATATTTTTAGAAGTGTTTGTACAAAATTTCTTGTTGATAGCTCAAAAAAAAAACTTTTATATGGGAGGTGGTAGAAGTTTACAACGTAATCGACCAGTTAATATCTTAAACTTTTAAGCATTTTTTTAACTCAACTTTACAAAATTTCAAGTTTATAGCTTAATTAATTTCGACCTAAAATTTTGAGCTTTTGTGTGTTTTGCAATACACTTGAAAAAGAACCTCCTTCGGTGCGTAACATTTCTGGCTTAAATTATAATTTTATCTTTATGTTCCAGATGACATATGGATGTATGACATTTAAAATCAAAACTTTGTATTTTTACCACAACCCTAAAAAAATTACTCAAAATTTTTTTCCCAAATCTTATATTTTTCAATATTCCGCTAGTACAGCTTAAGGACAAAATTTCATTTCAATTTACATGACTTAGGTTTAGGTTTAGGTTACATTAGGTACATGGCTTAAGTCGAGATATTAATTTTTAAGCGTTTTTTTGCACCCCCTTACCCTCCCCCTTACAATTATTGGCCACCCTCTAAGTTGATAGTAAAGAATTGGTCCTAAAATATGAATTTTGTTTGGTAAGTAACTCCAAAGATATAATGATTTGGAGAAAAAACGTCGACAATTTGCTTTTGGCCTCCCCCCTTTCCAAACCCCAATGGATGAAAAAAATTGAATTATTTTTAGAGTTTGTCTCGTTAACCGTTCACGAATCGACCTTACATTTTCGTCAAAAACGAAGTGCTCAAAATTTTTACTTTTTGGTTCAACGGACTCTCAAGCTAGAGTGTGCACGAACGGACAGACGAACAATCGTCTTTTGGAACCGAAAAATACTAATTCGAATATTTGAATAATGTCTCTAGCTAGAACGCTGAAAATCGATACACATGTAGAGGGGTTTGTGAGACAAACTCTAAAAATATTTTTTTTTTATCCATTGGGGTCCAAAAGGGGAGAGGGAAGGGGATTTAAAATCAAATCTCGTTTTTCTTTAATGGCATAACTCGCCCGTTGGCCTCCTGACCATCAAGTTTCTTAGTTTTTATTTGCTATTGTGGTAGAGTTGTTAGTACTTCACACAACCCTCCATCCACCAATTTTCTTTTTTCGCAGATTCAGGTATACCGAAGCAGGCAGCGTGCTGGACTTATAAATCGGCCGAGATTTGAACTCAATACCTTCACATAGTAGAGCAAAACGCTATCCACGAGGCTACACAAAGGCTAAAAACAAATTGTCCGTCGAATATGTTTCAAATGATTGTATCTTAGGAACTTACTGAACATAAAAACCATTATTAGGATCATTCAGGTTACGTACGACTGCACTATAATTGACTATGTAGAAGACCAATATTTTACCGAGGGTGAGTTCAAATCCCTATTGACGTAAAATTCCAACACACTGTTTGACTTGGTCACCTCAATCTATGAAAATGAAAAATTCGTAGATGGAGACTTCTGCAAAGAGCCAACAAACCTTTCACAATAAATGATGCAAAAAAATTTGAAGAAATCTGAAGGTCAGACGGCTAAGAAGAGTAAGAAGGAGGACCAGACGTGGGGGGGGGGCGGAGCAAAATAAAACATTTGAAAGTTAACTTTGCCTTAAGGTATCTAACTGGAAACTGGAACATGTATTAAGCTACTAGCGAAATATGACAAAAACATAAAATTTTGGACAGTAGCGGGTGGAAATAGGGGTCGGGGCATTCCAAAAATAGAGTAATTTTGAAAAATTCAAACCGTTATACAACTCAAAATTCAATGCAGAAAATAAGTTAAAATTTTGTCAGATTATAGATTATATAATTTTGGTTAAGTTGTGCTGTGTAAGAGGAGAGAGTTGCTAAGCCAAAATATTGAAAATTTTTAGTAATTTTTGCATGGGCCTTTTGCGAATCATCATTCTCCATCAACATCTTTGGTTTCTTCTGATGGTGTTACTCAGAACCAGATCGACCATTTGGTAATAAGTCGCCGATGGAGAAGATGTCTCCTCGATGTACGAGCGAAGCGTGGAGCTGACGTGGGGAGCGATTATCACTTGATGGTTGCCTGTCTGAGATTGTGCGCTGCAGCTATCCCACGACCACAAATTCTTCGAATGAAGCGCAGGCTTGATGTAGATAGACTTAGAGACCCCAACAAAAAACGCGAGTACACCACCATTCTACGCGAAAAGTCAGCTTAAAAAGGCTATTAGACGCGACAAGAGAAAGGCCATTGAAGATCTGGCCAACAAGGCAGAATCTGTGGCTTACCTCGGGGATATGGTTTCACTATTCAAAATCATGAAACAGTTGACGAACAGGAATTTCACCGCCAACCACTTGGTGAGAGATATCAACGGAACTCTCCTTAATATGAGTGAACACCAGTTGCGACGATGAACGGAATACTTTTCTGATATTTTAAACATATTGTCAGAGGAAGATATTCCAGAAACAGAACAGCTACCAAATATCCAACAGCAACAATACTCTATTAGGGACGATCCCCAGATAAGGAAGAGATAGTTTTTGCCATTTGGTCAATGGCGGAAAGGTATAGACGGACTACCAACCGAACTCCTCAAAGCGAACCCGGAAATAATAGCCGATATACTCTTCCCACTCTTTATTGAGGTGTGGAATGAAGGAAGATATCCGACTGAATGGAAGGAGGGCGTCTATGTGAAAATTCCGAAGAAGGGCAACCTTCGGGATTCTGGCAATTGGCGTGGTATATGTCTACTTACTGCCGTATCAAAAATTATGGTTAAGGTAATTCTCAATAGGATTAGTGATGTCGTCGAGAGCACTCTCGAAGTTTATCAGGCTGGATTCCGTAAAGGGTCGTCTTGTACCGACCACACAAATACCCTACGGATAATACTGGAGCAGTCTGCCGAAATGGGTTCACCATTACATCTCATGTTTGTAGACTTCGAGAAGGCTTTCGAGAGCATCAAGCGAGATTGCATATAGAACGGTTTGCGTAGGAGAGGTATTCCAGATAAGGTCAAAGCAATGATTAAAGAATCACACGAAGATACAAGGTGTCGTGTCTTGCAAAGAAAATAGCTGTCCGAGAGCTTTCCTGTGCGAACGCGCGTCAAACAAGGTTACATATTATCTTATTATCTGTTTCTGGTAGTAATAAATGACATCTTGAAAGTTGCACTGGAAGATGGGGAAGGTAAAGGACTATTTCACATCTTAAGTCACCTTGATTATGTTGATGACATGTGTTTGCTTGCATATAACCGTTCGGACCTGGAGTCAAATGTTCGCTCGTTGCAATCTAAATGCAAAGAGGCGGAACTGAAAACAAATGTGCGTAAAACCTAATACATGCACATTGGTTTATACACAAGCACACCGATTATTCTTAACGGACAAGATGTGGGGGAGGTGCCAGATTTTTGTTATCTCGGAAGCATTGTTAGCGGGAAATGATATTGAGGCTAGTATAAATAAAGCTCGTCAGGCCTTCGGTATCCTTTTCCTTTTCTGGAGGTTAAAAGATATCTCCCTTTATACGAAGCTGCGAGTTTTTGACGCATGCGTCAGATCCATTGCGGAAAGTGATCGTTCGACTTACCAAAAAACTACAAACTTTTGTGAACCAATGCCTCCGATGTATTTTAGGAATATTCTGGCGAATCTTTAATTTTCAACGAAGAACTTTGGAGTACAACTGGACAAACTAAAATAGGCATTGGGATTCAAAGGCGGAAGTAGGAAGTGGCAGTGGATCGGTCATACTTTGAGGAAACTAGAGCGAAACATCGCCAAACAGGTTGTGGGTTATAATCGTCAAGGAAGACGTCGGGTTGGTCGACCATGTAGCACATGGAAGCGATCAGTTGAGCGGGAGACCAAGGGAATAAACAAGTCCTGTCTAAAGCTTAAGTTCGATCGCCTTGTGGAAGAGAGTTGTTTCTATCTTATGCCCCAATAGGGGATCATCATAGGAATTTGATGGTTGATGAGTTGGGGAGTGTAAAAGGAGAGAGGTACTGAGCCAAAGTATTGAAAACTTTTATGCCCAGTCATAATTTTGTTATTGCATAAATAAACGAATGGATCTGGATCGTAATCGCAGTTAAATGTTAAATAATTGACAACAACTCTACCGTAGAGCCCCCATTCACATAGTCTCCCCTATCTTCCCTAATCTGCACGTTGACTTCCCACATATCTTCGACTTGTCCCAAAATTAATAAAGATGCGCTCGACTTGTTGGCAGATATGGTAGGTGTTATATAGCCGCATCATAATCGACTTTGATTGGGTAAAATACCAGTAAGTTGGCGGGATGTTATTGACTTAAGACGAATGAAAACTATAAAGAAGATAAATGCAAATATTTTGAAATTTATGATTGTTATCTATTATTTCGATCTATTCAAAATTTATAATGTAGCCTGGTAAAAAAAGATGAATGGGTTAAAATTCAATTATGAAAAACACAATAGTACTATTTCTTTAATTTAAATTTTTTTTTCAATTTTTTTTCTTTATTTCCCTTTAAAACGTGGTCGCCATAAATTCCGAATCATAGTCGCAATGATTCCCTCATACGAAATGACGGGACTTCCTATTCAACCATCAGGATCGTGTACGAATCGTCCTTTAAACCTTTGCCTATGGTGATGTATGAGTATGACGTTTTATGTAAGTTTCGGTTTAAAACTTGTACTATTATGAAAGGCACTAGAAGCATAGACTAGAAGGTAAACACACGAGCAGCCGGGAAGGATTACGGACGTCCTTTCTGAAGCTTCATGATATATTGCCCATTGCCTACGGTGACTAGGTACACCAGAAGTCACACTAAGCTTTTCGACATATCCTTCCTGCGGCACTATAGTTCTCTAATGCCTCGCTCTTCAACACCGTACCCGACTGTGTGTTTCTCTAGTCGAGATACATGCCAAAAGGATGGCAAATTATAGCGAGCTTGAATATCGACCGGCCCATTGTCTTTTTACTGCCCCAAGGATATTGAAACTCTCGTCGCTTCAGGTTGATGGTATGACTTCTGTTGGGATTTTTAGATGGCTCTCAAAGCATTAAAGTTGGTCCTGGGCTGCCTTTTATAAACAAGTTGAACTTGCTGGGAGCAATGAAATTAGGCTAGGGTCAGGATATGAGGGATTTAAGAACTCATGATTTTGTTTTTATTTAAAACTGCAATATAAGCTAGCGCAAAGCAATTTATCGTTTTTATGGCAGGAATTATTTGTTAATTACTGCAAGAAGGTACGTTTACCATAGAGAGCAGATGCTTTGTCCGGTCCATTAATTTTCTTCCGGGCAGAGATTTAGCCTTAGCTACGATCTACTATATAGAGCTGCACTAGTTTAAGAAAGAGCTTTATAAATCATCCATGAAACATCTCCAAGTCACAATATCCACTTATGTACATAATAAACTGGAAGTCATGTTTGTGAGTCTGTATTTCCTATCCGGAGCAGAGTACACAGAGTACGAGTAAAGCAGTAAGTAATAAAGAGGGTGGGAGAGAAAAAATCTACTTTGGTGGCTAGAGCATTAAGCACTTAACTCCTTTTTCGGAAAGGAAATCATATCCTTCAGGGAGTGCTTGAAGACCATTTCGCGTTATCTTGCTTCAAGCTGCACGACAACGAAGTAAAAAAATGTTTTATTGCGCTATACAGAAAAGCAAACTACACATACTCTTACGCAGCGATGAATTTACGAAGGTCCTCTGCTAGGATCCTGTGTCTTGGTGACAGTAGTGCCCGGAAAGCTTTTTCGGTTAAATGTTAAATTTATGCAAAATTTATTGTGATCCTCTTTTTAGCACTTCTCGCACTCCTCGTTTCATTGCAAGCTACCAGCTTGAGTTATACATTTCGTGGTATAGTTAAGAGGTCTTTAAGGATTGTGTTGGATCACTTTATATCCAATTTCATATCCTTTGGACCATATTATAATATAGTAAGTTCCACGTGCGCATATATGCGGCCGTAATGGTTCGAAATGCAACCCGACGACTTCCCATAAAGGACACCCAAAGTATTCCGGGAGATATTTGGCTCGACCCTATTGCAATAGTATTAAGAGAGAGAGATGAAATTCAGTTCAGTGATTGGGTGAGACTAACTTTAATGTGTTCAACTAAGCAATTATACAAATTCTAGAAATGTGACTTTTCTTCTAGTTTCTTGATTTACGGCTTCCAGATGAATTTAATTAAGTCATTCTAGCCGCGAGTCGTATAAGTTGGATATGTAAAGTTTTACTTGTGGCAGGTCTCAGGATAGTAATGCCAGATTTCGCCTATATTTATTTTACGGAAGAAAATTAACTGAAAAGTTATTTTATTTGCAAAGTTACAACGGTATTTACATGATTGCATATAAGATAAACGATGCGAGCAGAAGTATAATATTTGGTATAGTTGTAATATTCGCCATTATGTTCGTACATTATGAAATGGACTTAGTTCCGTAGAAAGTTCGGTAGTTGGAAATGAAAATGGTTAGAAATCACAGGATTTACAACATGTACTGAAGAAATTTTCTAAATCAGCAGCATTTCTATGAGAAGTCGTAGAGTGAGCTAGTTTTTAGTTTTGATACTCCAATTATATCCACAAGTTATGCCTTGTTTCATGTTCATAGTTTGCTTAAAAACTGAAACTATAACTTTGTACCATTTGTATTGGGGGTGGGGTAGAAGGAGTGAGAAGATTTCGATTTTTTTAACATCATTGCTCTAATAATAAAATTTTTCAATTTTCAACTTTCCTACGTTTGCTACAAGCCCGAATTTGTGCATAGGCAAAAGTTACTGTCAAATGAAAAAAGCAACGTTTATTGTTTCCATCAAATCAAAAGCTTAATTATAGCGCTTCGCTCCTGCCCACGTCATTTCCATCGTTTTGAGTTCTCACTTTAAAATTAATTGACCGTTCTTCGCTTGAACTTCACACCATCTTTAATAAAAATCAACTCGTAGCATCCAGACCAGTCAGAATTACGTGTCCTTTTATGCCTTTTAAAACTAAAACTTTCGTCATTAAAACGAAAGTCGTGAAAAAGTTCATGTTCCACTTAAACGTACGCTTGTTTTGTTCGAATCTTAGCGCGACATCAATTAAAAGCGCACCAAACTAAATTCGCCCTTTTCGTTCGACATAGACCGAGATCAAAGGAGCCGAATGATCGACAAATAGCAAGGACACAATAAAGCAAAAACAAAAAATAAGATCGTACTCTGCCTTCATCCCCGGATCAAATTCTCAAAGTTTATGAAGCACACTTCCCTAGGTCCCTTCTAGTTTCATGTCCGCCCTTCTGTTCTCGGTAATCTTCATTAGGATTTTTCATTAAGTATGTATGAAAGACGTTTGTCTCTTATGTCCTATCGAATTACGAGAACCCATTCGATACCGATGTCGTGAACAAAAATACCGGATACTATATACAACAACTATACAAGTGAAAAGTTTTCGCAGGATAAACTCAAAGTTATATTCGTTTGCGCCCCCCGTCTTTTTGACTATTTACTTTATTTATCGTTCGGCTCGTCCTTCGTCGAATTTCTTGCTGTCCGCGTTGGTGCGGATCTCCTTAATTTGTGCGGTTCTGCTTTTAATGGCGAAAATTTTGATTAATAAATTAAGATGCAAGCCAAAGATATTCCCCGGGTAGTCCTTTTGCCGTAACCACAAGCGCATACGAAGGAATTTTAAGAGAGCACTTCTTCGAGAATTTCCTACCATTTTCGTTTGTTTTCGGTTTTCTTATGTTTCAGGTTTAATATTTTATTTTTATTTTTTTCCCTGGGATGAATCTTTTAATTAAAATCCTGCATAGAAGGAATTCGTCGTCGCTGGGAAGTTGATAGCAACGTTTCAAGGAAGAGCAGTAGATTCGTTTCGTTTATAGTTGATTTTTATTGTTCATCACGTAAACAGGACTATGCTATTCCGGAATGAGTGGATGATAATTTCTGTTTTGATGGCGACAGTAAATTACTTGTAATGAATATTTTGTATTTCATTTTAGTTCTTTTATTTAATTGAGTGTAGTTAGAAGAAATACTGCTCCACTTTTTTTTAATTATTACTACTACTACTGGGGAACAAAATTTAAAATCTGAATTTGAATATATTGTTCAAACCTCTCAAAACAAAGAAACGCTGCCGAACCTCTCTGAGTTAAAGGAGATAAAGAGAGTAACTAAATTTGTTGGTAAGAGGAGCGAAGTGTGCCAAGCAAAGGACGGAAATAGTTCTCTTCAACAAGACACGATCCTAAGCATCGGCCAGAATGTTCCTAGTATCCGTTGGAGACATTAGCTTAAATTAACGAAAGTTTGCTGTTTCTTGGTAAGCTTATCATAGTACAACCATGTAAGAACATTCACTACTTCGTGCAAAAGGAGACCTATTTCATTCTCCAGAAAGGCAGATGGATACCGAAGGTCTGACGAGCTTTATTTCTCACGCTTTTCTGACCGACGAAAGTTGAAAGCCTTCCACAGGGAAAAAGAATGCATATACAAGACCGCCGGCCAATACAAGTAAAATTTTCTCGCGCGACGAGCGCAAGTTCGGCTTCAATAGGAAGGGGAGATGCGTCGCATTAAAATGCTTCCACCTTTCCTGTCATTGCCTTTAGTCGCATATATAAGAGATCGAGACCACCGGCCTATACGAGTAAAATTTTCGCTCGTGGCGCTAGTTTGATTTCCATAGGAAAGAGAGATGCGTTAACGTCATTGCTTCCAGCCAGTGCTTTCAGAAAAATATGAAGAGCTAGATCTGGCAACATTGCCAATATTTTCTTTGGGTTGAAACGAATCGGCTTAAGCTTTGGCAGATCGAGTGACATCTTTTTTTGTACGTTTTTACTTTTTTTATTAAGAAAATAAAAACTAGAAGCTTAAACTGAGACATGAATTAATTAATTATTCATCATTTTTATACTCTAGATCTGTCAGTACCTATTAAATTTTTGAATCCTAAATTTTGTATAAAACGTTATTATAGCAATCTTAGCGTGATGTAAAAAAAACTTCCATGTCGTCATCCCCTCTACCCCTTCCCCTACAAAATATCTTAAAATAAAAAATTTTTCTTTCATCTAGAGTATCGCACGATTGGGCTAATCGTAGTCCTGTTATGTTTCTTTTTTAAATCAAATCCTTAAACGTCGTTTATATGCTTTACGTGCATACGCAAGCTAGACACCTATTAAATCTTTTTTTGGAAATTAAATTGCTGTGATTAGGTGTTTTTTTTATATCGCTTGAAAAGTTCTGATTGGCGTTTGCGGAAATTATTATCTCCACCAAAGTTGTATATCTCAGAAATCAGAGATTCTAATCGTACAGCACCTACCTTATGCCGATGGCCACGTGCTAGTATAGTACCCGAATTAGTACAGTCATGGTTATCACAATTGAGCGAAATTTAGTCGCAGGCATACGAATGCACGATACTGAGTAGACTTTTCTTAGAAGTCAAATTACCGAAATTTGTTATATTTTGTCGGCATACGCATGTATGACTCTACAAATTTTTTTTTTAAATCCAATTTTGAAGTTTTTGTTTTGAATACCTTTCATGCATATATGTACATGCTCGACTCTTGTCGAAATTTGAAGCCAGTAAATTAATTCCAGGTATCCTTGAACTCTCCTTAGCGTCGGAAACTTTTTCTTTTCTTTTTCTTTCAATATATTGTATCCTTCAGCTATGGATACGCCAGACATGAATTGCTAAGGCGATGCATACATAACATGGGGTAAGCACTGATAAATATAAAAGAAGCCATGGTTCAATCAGTCATGTGAAGAGGAGACACCGGTATATGCCCACCTATGAGATGCACCTTATTGACGTCTCTTCCGTCAATAGAAATTGATCGTAGCAAAGTTTTTTTTACGTCCTTGGCTATCTCGAAGGGGGTAGGGTTAGGGAAATCTTATCTCCCAAAACCTCTTCGGCCAACGCTCCAGAGCATATGAGTGGAGATCTTAGTGACAATATAACATTTATAAACATTTGTCACTAAGACTCTAACATGTTTGTATATATTTTTATGGTGTAGTAATCAAATTAAATTCCTGTTAAGACCCCCAATAGGGTCATAGGACAGAAACAACTCTCTTCCACAAGGCACGATCCTGAGCATTGGCCTTAAGCTGTTGCCAGGACTTGTTTATTCCTCTGGCCTCCTGGTTTCCTCAAAGTGTGACCGATCCACTGCGACTTCCGCCTTTGAATCTCAATACCTGTTTTACTCTGTCCAGTTGTACGCCAAAGTTCGTCGTTGGAGATCACTTCTGGCCAGAATATTCCTAAAATGCGTCGGAGGCAATGGTTCACGAAAGTTTGTAGTTTCTTAGTAAGTCGAACGGTCACTTTCCAGGTAGTACAACCATATAACAACACGGATTCGATGCATGGTGTAGTAAGTTGAAGTCAAATTCCACGGGAGGAGCAGATGCCCCCCTTTTGGATAAAACTATGGCATACCGGTTGAACAATGATAGTGATTTCATTCAATCACAGTTAATTCGATTTGTCGAATTTTCCATGAAAATAACCAAAAAAATATGCATCAAAGTACTTTATTTCTATGCTTCTATTTTTATTTTATTTTATTATAAATCCTGGTATTTTGGCACAGTGAAATGAATTGAAAACAAGAAAATTTTATTAGCAATAATGTGAGTCATAAAAGGACGACATTTTAGTGAACGTAATAAAAATGTTGAGATGAGCACCGAAATGGGATTAAATGGGTCAACCATGAAAAACGGTTGCACTTAAGTTTTATGTGATCCTAAAAGTCCTTTTTTATCTACACATACGATATTGGATTTAGGGGGATGAAATCTTTGTTGGATACTGTTTGAGAAGAGTTTGAGGTGCTGGAAGTATAGTAAGGGAACCTTATACTGTGATATAGTTTTAGCGAACATAATTTTTTATCGAAAAATATCGCACACATTTTGGTTTTGGCACACCATAAAATGCGCTTAATTGATTTTTTTTTTTATGAAATTATTTCAGTTAGAATTCTTAGATACATATATGGAGGTATGACGATTAGGAGTTGCTGCATTCAATGGAAAGATATACCTTAGGGTTCTTCGAGTGTGGGAGGACTCAGAGAGGATCCTTCATCAGCTGTTGAATCAGTTGTATCTGCAACTGCTGCTGCTGTTCGTGTGTATGATGGGCTCGGATTTGATAGGTGTAAGTCCGTGTTGGAATGTGTTAATTATTGATTTGCAATGAAAGTAAATTATTTCACAGATAATTGCCTTGAATAATTTTGCAGTACTAGACAGTTAAGCTATAGGTCGGCAGTGACATATGGCAATCCTTTTACCTTTCTTAAACAAGGGAGTTACTGTCAAGTATTTTCACAAATTATGGAAAATCTAACAACGAAAAAATGTGTTAAATAAGGAGTCAAGTGGAGGTGAAAGTGCAGAGGAGCACCTTTTAAGCACAAAAGACGGTATTTCATCTGGGCTGCTATTAAAACTCTGAGTGATGTTCGCGATAAACTTCGATATAGTGGGCTCATCAATAAAAAGATCGTTCATCCTTAGTATTGTAATTCTGTCAAGTGTAGAAAATTCTTGAAATAATTATCACAGTCTGGGGCATCAATGACAGCACGAAAAATATCGCCAAAAAAATTGCTAATTATTTTGGGGCGCTAGCTTCTCCCAAAGACAAAGCCGCGGGAACACGATCTGTGCGCCTCGTAGAATTGACGAAATCACAGTACAGCTTCGGCTTGTCTTTAATTGGCTTCTTCATATCAATTAGATAACACTGATAGGCCCATTTTGATTTGGTAGAAATAAATCGAATAAATCAGAGTATCGCTTATAGTCAGATTCAATCCTTGAGAGACAGTACCTCTTCAATTCTATATTAAATCGTTGTCAAACCAAGGAAATCTTTTACTTGCACCGAGTGAAACAACCAAAAATTATAGAAATTATTAAGAGCAGTTTCAATGTTTGTTTCATTGAGTACGCACGACTAATTGCATTTTGAAATATTACTTTATTATTCTGACAATAAAGTGTTGTGATCGACACAGAAAAAAAAAATTTGTTACTTTGGAAATTTTTTTTTCGCGTTTCACGACTAAAGCCTAAGACTGTAAAAAAAAAAAACAAAAAACAATAAAATTATTGGGCGTAAAGCCCAATCATATAGTACTCTAGATGAAATAGGAAAGAGTTTATTGAACCGGAAAATTTGTCATCTCAAGTTCTTTCGAATAGTGAATAGCGACTTTTGTGTGGGAGGTGGTAAAAGCAGAGAGAGAAGGTTTGTAGTTTTTGTATATAACACTGAACATAGCATACAAAATGCTTCATGCTGAATTTAAAGTTTGTAGCTTTCATAATTTTTGATCAAATTTGTCTGAATTTATGGTATTTGTATGGGAGGTGGCAGAAAAAGTGGGAGGTTTTGGATGATTTTGAATCTGCTTATCAACATCCTAATCACTTTGCCTTGTTACTCATATGCTCGAAGGAGAAATACATTTTTAGAATTTTCAATACAAAAAACTGTATGGGAGGAGGTAGAAGGAGTAAAGCGAAGTTCATATTTTTTTTTAGCATTTATTGCAATTATTAAGGGACAACTTCTCGCAAAGTTTGAAGCTTGTAATTTTCCTAGTTTCAATGAAAATCAATTAAATGCATTTGGCAAAAACTGTGCATTTGTATGGGAGGGGGTTGAAGGAGTATTTGAATCAAAACCAAATTTTTCGGCATCAATGATATTTATAATAATACACTTTTCTCAAAATTTAAAGTTGATAGCTTTGACGATTTTGAAAAAAAATAATTTAGTTAAAATTCCAAAATTTCGTAAAATTTGTATGGGAGGGGGTAGAAAGAGTGAGGTGAAGTTGATAGCTTTCACAAAATCGATTGTTTTTGTAATAATATTAATTATGACAAGAGTTTGTTCTTTTAGTTTTAGTAGTTGCAATAAAAACCGAATAAATGCATTTTTGAAAATTGTGTATGGGAGGTGGTAGAAGGAATAAAAGGATCAGATCAAAATTTTTTGGCGTCAATCATATTTATATCGTTATACTATGACCTAATTTTCGAGCCAATAGCTGAAATGGTTTCGGAGAAAATAGATTTCTTTAAATTTCGAAATTTCATGAAATTTATATGGGAGGGGGTAGAAGGAGTGGGGGGATTTGGCCTGTTCACGAATTTAAAGTTACTTTTTTGCTTAAAATGATAAATATATAATATAAAAAATTTCAATAAGATAAGTCTAAGCTCTCGAGAGTTATGTTGTAGACCGACAGACAGATGGACAGAGAGACGGACAGACGGTCACTCGGAATCGAGGTTTTTGAGCGACAACAAATATTTCTGTACCCTTGGCGACTCTGTGCAATCATTATTTCTTAGCGTTACAAACGGTAAGGCAAACACAATATACTCTCAGATTTCATCTAGAGTATAAAAATCCGTAGCCCCCCCGTATCCCGTACGCCATACATCATACATATGGACTCATATCTCCGAGACCGTTAAAGGTAGAAAGTTCGTTTTTGGGTGGATTGTTGATTGAGTAAGTGAGCTCCATTATCTAAATTTTAGGGATCAGCAGAGGTATGAAGAAGATTGTGGGACAAACTTTAAAAATAATTTAATCTTTTTATCCATTGACGTCCGAAAAGAGGGGGCTAAAACAAATTGTCGGCTAATTTTTTTTTCAACTGATTATATCTTCGAAATTACCAATCACGAAAAAATCATAGTTTTGTACCATTAAGGTGACATATAGCTCCACTAGAATCAGGTTAGAAAAAGGCTAATTATTGTCAGGGGGGTGCAAAGAAAAACACTTAAAAATTAATATCTTGACTGTATCTTAAGCTATGTAATTGAAACTTAAAACGTATACTGAGCTTTACTAGCGAAATTTGAAAAAAAAATAGCATGTGAACATAATAGTAAGGGGGGGGGGGGGAATGGTGAGCATTTCCAAAATTACAAATCATTATATCTCAAAACTGAGTACAGATATCAAATCAAAAATTTGTCGGATTGTAGAACTATATAGTTTTTAATTTCGGTAAAAATTTAATTTGGGGCGTGTAAGAGGAGGGAGGTGGAAAGCAAAAGTGTTAAGAATTTTGAGTAACTTTTTTAAGGGCTCTAGTAAAAGATACAAAGTTTAAATTTTGCACGTCGATACATCTATTTGATATACATAAAAAAAAATTGGTTCCAAAATTGTTATGCACAGAAGTGGGGGTCTAACGTGCACAAGGTGCTTCATGTGCAATGAAAAAAACACATAAACTAAAAATTGAATGAAATTTTAAGGTAGAAACAAAATGCATTTAAAAAAACTCTTTAAAAGTTTGAAATATTAACTGGTCGAATATATTTAAAACTTAAATTTAAATCGTGAAACAGTTCCACTTCAAGAAGGCCTAGATACTCAGTAGATGGTTACTGTTCGCTTTCTATCATTCAGTCCCGCGTAACATCTGCAAATATTTGTCGAATCCCAGTCCCTCCATGACTGTGTTTGTGCAATGTACATAAAGGCCGAATTTGCCTATAACACAGGTTGTTCTGTAAAAAAAAAACTTCTACCCCCTCCCATACAAAATTATTTTTTCGACCATTTTTAAGAAATCAATTATCACCTAACTATTAAAAGCTATCTATTTGAAATTTTGCAAAAAATATTATAAAAATATTTGAATTAAATTACGTTAAAAGTTTTGAAATCGCGCTTGCCCTTTTACCCCCTCCCATACAAAAATATGATTTCGACCAATTTCATTAAATCAACTAATAACCAACAAACTAAAAGCTACGAACTTGAAATTTTATACTAGCACCTTACAAGAGAAGCGAAATAAAACTACATATCAAATTTTACGATTCCTTTACCTTCTCTACCCCCTCCCATACAAATGTTCGGTTTCGTGAATGTAAAATACACAGAATTTTATGAAAATTCCATGCAACTTCGTCTATGAAACTGACATTCTACACAGAGAATATTGGACGTGATTCAAGCAATTAATTAAAAAGTTATTAACATCCACCCACCCTTACTCCTCCTCCTCCCCTCATAAGAACCCAAACTTGCAGAAATGAATCAATTATTGTTAAATTGACAACAGCCCTGCCCAAGAACTCCCTTTCACTTAGCCTTCCCTAACCACTCTAACCTGCATATTGACTTTCCACTCATCCGCAACTTGTCCCAAGAATAATAAAGTTTCGCCCGACTTGTTGGCAGTTTATTTTTCGACTCTTTTGTATATCAGTCTTCTCACTAATAAAGAAACAACGACCAAAAGGTATCGTTTATATGCAAAGAATATAAAATCAAAATCAAATTTTTCAGCAAAAAAAGAGTTATTTCAAAATGTTTTTTTTTTTACAGAATGACCTGTGTTATAGGCAATTTCGGCCTTTATGTGCAATGCACAAACACAGTCATGGCGAAAAGAATGGGATTGGGAAGGTTGGTGAAGGGGAGTGAGATCAACCGTAGCGAGTGAAGAAGCTAGTATATTGCTCAGTTGTACTGGCTGCTTACTGACTAATATTGTAATATCTCTGCAGTAAGGTTTATTTTTCGGTTATTGGAAAAAAACTAATACCTCTTCATAAAGTATAAAAAAATGTTTGCTTATAATGTATTAATTCTTAATTTTTTTATAAACTTCCGCATGAATATGTTAGCAACTTCAAAATCAATCAACCAATTACATTGTCAAATAACCAGTTCCCTCAACAAGGTTTTGATTTGAGGACATTCGAAAAAAATTTAATTTTTTCAACGGCTCCGGTAAAATTGGTCGTTTACTACATTTTCACTTAAATATGCGATTTCGTCTATACGCCCTGTTAAACATTATCTTTGATCAATTTTCGAAAAACTTTTTAATGAAAAACATCCAATTTCACGAAAAATTATTTATCACTGATTCCACGAAATTTGGACTGCAATTTTTTTTCTCGTTAAATAAAAATTTTCGTTAAATAAAAACTGCTTGCGAACTATTTCTTCAAAACTATTCTTTCAAACCAGAAATTAAATTACATCGTAGCTTGAAAGTCGTCTATTATAATCATCTCTCTGTGGAAAATTTAAAAATAAATTCGTTTGGAGATGAAACTTAACCTAAGGATAACAAAAAGAAGGCAAAAAAAATACCCACTAAGCATTTCATTTCAGTTTTTCATAGTCCCAAGGGAAGGTAGTCAAGAAAATCTTTTTAAAGTCACCCGATTAAGGTTTAAAGTGAAATGAGATGGAGATCAGCACAGCCACCCCCATCATCACTTCCTGTCAACGGATTCGGCTTTAATGTATATTGCCTTCCGTTTGTCAACTATCCAAGTCATCCCGGAAGTTCCTTTATTTTACGACAACGAAAAGAAAGTTTTTAACAAGTAGCAATTCCCGATTTGGTTCGGCCTTCTTGTTTTTCGAAACTCTTTCTTTCTTAGCTTAGCTTTCTCGTCTTAGTTCGTGCACCATCCATCTGGATAGAGAACTCGCTTCTTACTGTCGGTCGAGTGCTGGGCATTAGCATCCTTCCCGAGTTGCTGTAAATATTTGACAACTTTACGAGTCAAATGAAATTAAATTCTTTAAAATGAAAGACAACGTTTTAGAACTCGAAATTTCGTTTGTCATCAAACATTTCATTTTGGATTTGAAAAGGGAAAAATATAATTTTTCTTAGGAGTTGTTGGTTAAGGAAAGTTCTTTACGCGATTAACTGAATTTGGTTGTGCTATTTAATAAATATAATTTTTTTTGCAGTTTACGTCTTTATTTTGCATTGTGGAAAAAGTATTCCAGACGAGATAAAATCATCGAACTCAAATTTTAACTGAGTTTGATGCTTTTCACTCGTAGAATTACTAAATTAAATTTCGTTTACAATCACTTAAAGTCGCACACTACTATGAACTTCAGAGCATAAAGTGAAATGAAATTTGCAATGATCGGTTCGAATTTCGCATGTTAGAAATATTCAAATATCACGCCCTGGAATAAATCATTACGCTATCCAGATAGAATGGGCTTTACGCCCAATCATAGTTCTGTTAGATGAAATCTGCTTCTTATACCACCTATACCTCCTATACAAATTTCATGAAATTTAGAAATTTTAAGAAATTGATTTTTCCTTGAAACTAATTAAGCTATGGACTTGAAATTTGGATCAAAGTATTATAACTTAGATGTCATTAATATTACGGAATATTGATTCGATCTCATCACTCCCTCTACCCCTTACCATACAAATAAACAATTTTGAAAAATACATTTTTTCGATTTTCATTGAAACTGGTAAAGCTGAAAAGACGAAGTTTTGTCAGAATTAATTCTATTATAATTGCAATTAGTTTTAAAACGAATTATCAACTTCACCTCACACCTTATACCCCCTCCCATACAAATTTCAATTAAATCATTTTTCTTCGAAACTGTGTAACAATAGAAACGTCATTAACGCAAAAATATTTTTGATCAGTATACTCCTTACACCCCTCTCATACAAATGCATCATTTTTGTTAATTGCATCATATCGATTTCCATTAAAACTAGAAAAGTGCAAACTTAAAGTTTTGCCAAAATTTGTTTCTTAATAATTGGAATAAATGCTAGAAAAAATTATCAGCTTCGCTTCACTCCTTCTACTACCTCCCATGCAAATACATGTATTATAAATTCAAGATAAGTATTTCTCCTTCGAAGTGAGAGTTATCGACTTTGAAATTGAATCAAAGTATGGTGATAAAAATGGTGATAAGTAGTTTCAAAATCATTTTAAGCGCTCCACTTCCTCTGCCACCTCCCATACAAATGCTCAAATTTCACGAAAACTATGTCTAATTTCTTTAAAAATAATCAAAACTAAAAACTTTATATTCAGCACGAAACATTTTGCATGTCATGTTCGGTGTCGCATACGAAAAATACAAACCCCGCTCTCTACTTCTACCACCTCCCATGCAAAAGTCTCTATTCACAATTCGAAAGAATTTGAGATGACATATTTTCCGGTACATTAAACTCTTTCCCATTTCAGTTAGAGTATCATATTATTGGGCTTCACCCCCAATCATAATTCCGTTGTTTTTTCATTGCCATTGGCAATTGAAAAATTCGTGCTTAAGAAATCTTACTGCCTGGAGTGGGAATCGAGCCCACGACCTTTTAGCACTGAAGCAAGCACGCTGCTTCCTTTGAGACTGTGACCTCAGCGGCCATGAGCGGAGAAAGGGGAGCGCGGCAGGTAATTTCACCGAATTTATATTAAGTTTTGGAAGCGAGCCGCAGCCGTCGCCTACCAGTCAAGAATGTCTTCTCAACGAATCTTTTGTCTCGATCCCGAGACTGAGGTGCTCCAAAAGAGCGATAACAACCGTAACCGTCATAGCAGCTAGTTGTCCAGCAACGTAAGTAAAGCTTTAAGAATCGCACGTGACCTTCTGTCGACCAGTAGGTTTTTATTTGGAAATATTTTTTTGCTTTTGGATATACGCGCGCGGGCAGCGGCTATTGAGTGGGGAGCTGGAATTATACGTCGACCGGGATTTGAACGCCCGACCTTCGCATTGTAGACCAACACGCTACCCACTAGGCTACACTAAACTATTTTCTTACTACTGCAGTCAGCATTATGACCTGGTAAAATCTAGAATGCATTGGGCTAAGTGAAAATCTGATTCCGCTTGAACAACGTACTAGGCTTAAAGCAATGAAGAAGAATATAAGGGAATGAGAATCGTTTGATAACACTCTTCAATACGTATATGATCTCAAATCACGGGATTAATTTGATCACACGCCTGTGCCATTCAAATGCGAGTATCATAGTTTATGATATCAAAAAAAAAAAATAGAAAGCATTTTGTTCCAAGAGCCATTAAACTAAGCAGATTATATATCCTACATAATTAATTACTAACGAAATTCTCAAAAATTGCTTATTATTCTGATTCTTACGCGGACAAAGTTGCGGGGGATTGATAGTGTAAAATAAATTCGTATCGAAAGATAACGCATATATTATATGTACATTAATTTAAAATAACTTATTTACAAGAGAACATTTCTATAAAACTGATTTTACCAGAAAGAAATACCGAGTGATTTTGGTTCTTAAAATTAAACTCGTATATCATAAAATTTCAAAAAATGTTTTAAAAAAATAAAAAAATTTGCTTGGTTACAACACCTTTGTATTTTGGATAAGTATCACAGTTAATTTTGATTATAAAGTAAAGATCCCATGGCGCTCTCAGGAATTAGGAATCTTTCAATTCACATTATGAATTCTGCGATCATGGCGTATATCCTTATAAGGTCAAAAATTAAAGCCCCTGATTATTAGGAGCGCTGAAACTTCTCCTATTGGGCTTTGCAAAAGTTATGTTACGTCCTTATTAAAAAACCTGATATTATGGTCATGACCTAGTTTGTACAATACCAGCTAATCCAACGGAAAAGAAAAAAAATTATATATAAGTTGAGAAAAAATGTTTCAGTTTTGTTCGTGTTCATATGCGGTATCAACGTATCCATAGTTTTCATCTAAGTCTTAAAATGATCAAGTTCAAAAAATGCTAATTGACCAAATAACATACTGACTGGTTCATAAAAACCATCATCCTTAATACTAGATTTCCACTATCTTTTAATGATATTTTGATGACCTAACATTAAAAAACTTACCAGTAAGAAATGACATTCAAAAATGTTCTTGTGTGTAAAAAAATCTCAACAACTAGCTCGAGCGTATCGCCTTAAAACCATTCGATAGATATTATTTGACCGTAATCAAAATCTCGATATCCTCTAATAATATTCTTCAGACGAGTGCTCAAGAAAAAAGCCACAATCGCAAAAGATCAACGCCTACCAATACCAAATCCATCAGCAGTTACTTATGATAGGCCAAAGGGAATCCGTCCCTCTTCGATATTCCAGTACAACATTGAAAACATCGAAGTTATCGAAGGCAAAGCAATAAAAACAATGATGGATGTCCTGATAGATAGACCCATGGCTGGCATAAATATCAATTTGTATGAAAAACACTTAATACTTGCCCGACCGCACCGCAATAGTAACTAAGTCTCTAAGAGAGAGAAGTGTAGATGGAAGAGGGTGATGATAGCAAACGAAAGGACCTCTACTTCCATATAAGCGTTCTTCAACAGTAGAATCGATGGATTCTCCAAACAACGAACCAAATAGATTCGTTGAAATACACACAGACAGTGGGCAAAAACGGAATGCAGAAAAACGAAAAAAAAACACGGAAGGGAAAAAAGAGAAAGAAGTACTTACTCTGTGCAGTCAGCATCATCTATAAATCCTTATATGGACTGAGAACGACAGCAGGAGCTTCAGTCAATTTATACACTAACACTGCTCGAAAGTATCCAATAGATGTCGTCCGCACAAAAAACCACTTTACACTTTTCGATTCTATAAATGGCACACCGGCATTGGAATGGGTATGAAGCGAGTGGACACGATAGCCTCACTTCCACCATCATTTCAGGATGGATAGTGGTACGGATGGAGAATAATCTCGGGTTGTGTCCAAAGCAAAAAACCGAAAAAAAAATCGTCGTCGTCAATCGAGATTGATTAATGTCCGAATTATCCTTCGTGATTGATGAAATGTCAGCTCGGTCCCTTTCGCGTTATTGTTCATTGTCTCCATTCCACTTTCAACCTCCGTCACCACTACCATTCCCGATTTCTCGATGTAATACAATTCTCAGCACATTGTAAATTTGTTGTATTTTTTTTTTAATTTTTTACTTTTTTCCGTTCATCGACCAATCCTGTATCATTCCACGAGTCCAGGACAAAATCCTTATATGCTCCTTACAGGACACATAGTAGTGCAATCGACATAGCGTTCGATAAGTTATATTCATCGAATCTAGTCATCAGTCTTCTTTTTCCACTTCACATCGTTTCTCGTCCTTGTTCATGCTTTTTCGATAATTTCACGACTTTACGACATCCTTTGAGTTCGATATTGAACATTTTTTCACTTTGAAAGGGCTCCGAAAAAAAAACCTACATTTCATTGTCGTCTTGGCTGAGGATTTTCCAAAATCGCTAGTATTTCACCTATTTGACAGCACTGGACAAGGGTTGATCCTGGATCCTAGAAAGAACAGGAGAAAAAAAACATTAGCATATTGAGAAAAGGGATATTGGAAAAAAAAGCCACGCGTATCAGGAGTCTCCTAAAGGGAGATGGAATCAATGTTAACTTATCAGTTCCTAATTTTTTTTTTCTTGCTCTTATCATTTTTGCATAAAATTTCAATCGTTTATTGAATTCTGGCGAAACGATTTAAATCGGGCTGGGTATCCTTGAAGAAAAGAAAAAAGGACGAAATACCATCTCTCAAACTTTTCAGATCTTTCAAACTTCTTGTTTCGACTTTTAAGCACAGGAATCTTAAAGCCCAGAAGAATTCAGGAGTATTCAGGTGTATTGATTTTCGCAGGACATTGTTGAATTCGAGGCACAGTTTCACTCAATTTTAAACGTTCGCTGTGTCGTGTTTAAGTTCCATAAAAATCATAAAAACGCTCGAAGCTTGTGCAATCAGCGCGCTCCCATGTAATTGCTGTGGTATCCGAATAACATCGTTTTAACGAATTAATACCTTGGCAAGGCGGCTCACCCCCAGGAATGGGCGGCCGACAAAGCGATAGGACGAGCCTCGCACTTTATAGGTCTTCTCATGCCCTGAAGTGATATATGAAACTTTTGTGTGGATGTGTTTGTTTTTGTGGTTTTTCGTTGTGATACAGCTTTTTGACTTTTGCCAATGGATAAATGAATTACACGGGGCGAATTCTACTGGCTTAATTGAGTAAGACTGTGTGTGTCAGCCTAAGTGGCCGAATAACTTAATGAATTTTATGGACCCGACTATGCCGAAAGTGAGAAGTAATTAAGTTCTTAATTCGAGTGAAGGGTTTTGATTATTACGAAAATAAATCAAAACAGTTTGAAAGGATTGTTTAATGGGGAGGAAGATTGAAGAATTGTTTGTTCCCGGCATTTTGCTTGAGTGGCTTTCCTAAGCGTAATATTCGCAAATAAAACAATTAAATGAACTGATTGTGAAGTGCATTATTATGTCATTTGCATCATTCGTTCTGTTCTGGCACTACGGCCCAAATCGGGCTATCATCTACCGACCTCCAGGTTTCTTAACAATTTATTTGTAGCGTGCAGAAATCATACGTTTACTGGGATTTGAGCTCTCGACCTTCGTATTATAGACCAACAGTAGGCTTCACTCTAGCTATTATTTGTTCTTAATTAAGAAATTTTAAATAATTATGATTCACATCTGTGACCATCAGTCATTCATAAGCTCTCGCGCGATTCAGTTGTTTTGTACAGAAGATTCTCTCCATCACTCTAGTCTCTAGCAAATAATTGAAAGGTTCGTTGGATTAATATAAAACTCAGATCTATTCAGAACTTTAGTCTGCATGAAATTGTGCAGTGGAAGTGATGGTGAGTTCCATTAACCTTGTTCGTGCGAGCCAACAAATGTGCCGTGACCAACTTTCATAATTCAATTAAATGAAAAAACTAAAGTAAGCGATTAATAACTGAGAATTATCGAAAACGCATTGAAAGGTTCAAAAATTAATTTGTTGGGGCGAAATGGTGATGATAGCTAGTGATGATTTGCGACTAAATTCGAAATCTTGGTTCGATTTAGTTCCTATCTTTCAACCGAAATCTAAATTAAATCAAAATTTTGTATCCAATTATCACCGAATGAAAAAACACCGACATCAAATTTGCACAGTTGCTGTTCTTTCACACTTGCCAGTCAATTATTTTTCTGTAAGTTCCTACCAAAAACCGGATACGATTAACCTCTATAGGAAGTACCTACCCCAAAATTAGTCGAAAACTTTCACAAAGAAGCACGTTCCCTTCGAGGACGTCATGCATATCGTAAATCGCTCAACTCCAATTATTTTTCTCGCATTTCCAACGCGAATTGGGTCTACAGTCGCGACAGAAACATCCGTGTGAGAGAACGAAGGGGACGTATGATTTCCGTAGTAATACAATAAGAGGTAAGCTTAACCTCATCCTTCAAATTTTCCTGGCTCATTAATTGCTCAGCACGGCATTGTTTTCGAATGAAAAGTGACGAAGTTGAGTAGAGCGGATGAGTACGCACTTAAACGAGTAATTGAAAGGAATCATCAGTTATATGAATTGGTGAGACGTAGCTGAAATACCACCCATGAAATTAGAATCAACATTGTTGCTTTCATTAATCATTTTTACACCTAATTTGATAACAGATGGAATATTTGTGTATAAGAAATGAATTATGAAAAATCTATTTAATAAGGAAAAGCTGTGCATATATTTGAAGTCACGTGACTCACATTAAGTAGATTACTAAGTTTTGCCGAGATAATTTCATCAGTATCGGTGGTTCAGTAGGAAATTACGGAGTTCAATTTTTCGATTTGATTAAAGCAAAAATATCATAATTACAAATGTAGAGAAAAAGTCTAGTCAAATCGTTTGTGGAAAAGTCGAACAAGAATCGTTTTAAATAAACCGCGGAAATAAAGAACCCGGAGTGTGAACGCACCCTCGATCAGCTGAGATCAAAAAGAAGAAGTAAAATGGCAGGTCAGTCCGGCTGATTAATGGAAGGTCGGTCAAGCACACATGTCGGATCGTGAACTTGAAAAAATAAAGAAGAGGCCGTTTTACTTAAATTACAACGAGTGTTTTTCTATAAAGTGCTTATTACACAAATAATTTATATAATTTATATATTTATTAACGACTTGATGTCTAAAAATGAACCCATTTTACTCTAATTAAAGTAGATCCAAAATTTGTGTCTAAATTTTGGCGAGACAAGCTCATCAGTATCAGTGGTTCAGTGGTGGAATGCTAGCATGTTAGGCTCGATTTGCGGCCGATGCAATTTTCTATTCAACTTTATTTTATTACATTGCAAATTCGAAATTTTTCTAAAATGACAATTTATTTTCAAATGGACAACTCTATGTCGTCATGTCATGAATCGTAACACAAAAAGATTTGAAGCTATTTATAAATAAATCCAATGGGAAATTCATTACAAAGAATGTCATATATAAGAAAGCCATCATATAAACACATCGATCTCTTTCATTAAATTTTACACATTTTAAGTTCTGGACTGAGTTTGGTAACTCACGAGTGGTTAAAGAGACCGAAATTAAGTAAAACTTAATTATATACATTACAAATTAATAATCTGCTCTGGGCTCCTTTACCAAAATTCGAGCCAAACCAACTTTGTAAACCTATTGACATTAAAAACTTTTTTCGCAGAACTACAAAACTACTGGAAAAGATGGTATACCCAATATTCTTTTAAAGAATTTCCCCAGAAAAGTAGTCGTGTTCTTGTGATTTATCTTTAACAGTTTCCCAAAATTAGGATAATTTCCTAGATGTTGGAAAGAAGCAAACTATTATAGCTATTCATAAACCCGGAAAAATTTTTTCTTTTCACCCAGTAGAAACAGACCAATTAGTTTACTCTCCTCAATTTAAAAACTAAAAATATATTACAAAATATATCGAAACAAATTAAACGGTATAATAAAAAAAATTAAATCAGATTACTTCGGAAAAATGTTATGTAACGCGGAAAATGATGGTAAGCTAGTTTGGAAAACAATAAACACTTTTATAGGTATGAAAAGGGAAAGAATGCCTATACACAGTATCATACATGAGGGAGTAGTATATCAAACAGTAGAAAATTCAAAAAATGTAGCAAATATCTTTAATAACTACTTCAGTAATGTTGGGAAGAATCTTGCAGATACTATAACGAAAGAAAATGGGGTAGTGAGAGATATACACTGTTCTACTTCAACAAATTCAGAACAAATTAGAATAGTGAACGAAAACGACATAATAGCCATCATTGAGAACATGAAAGAGGGCACTAGTCCAGGTTTTGATGGAATAAATTGTAAGTGTCTAAAATTTATAAAACAATTTATAGCAAAACCTCTGACTCATATAGTCAACCTAAGCTTTCAAACTGCAACATTTCCAGACATTTATAAATAAGCTATAATCTCCCCTGTATTTAAAGCAGGAGATAAGAAAATTATTAGTAACTATCGGCCTATTTCCTTGATCTCAAATATAGGTAAAATCGTAGAGAAGGCTGCAAAAAAATCATTATGGATGATGTAGATCAATACAATATAATTCATGAAAATCAGTTTGGTTTTAGGACAGGGGAAAGTACGCATGATGCCATTGCTATGTTAAGCGAACTTATTTTCAATTCCATAGATAAAGGAAATAAACCATGTGCTATTTTTTGGGATTTAGCGAAAGCATTCGATTCAATACCGCATAGAGATAATATTGTAAAATTGCATTTAATATGAAATTTAGTTGGATTCAATGGATGAAGAGCTATTTGGAAAATCGGAGACAAATTGTTAAAATCGAGCGTGAATTCAGTAATCCATTAACTTTTGATTATGGTGTGCCACAAGGGACCGTATTAGGCCCCATACTATTTTTACTTTATGTAAATGATTTATATGATCAGCAACTTGAGTGTAAATTGCTATCTTTTGCTGACGATATTGTATTGTTTGTTGAAGACACTAACTGGGAAGGATTACAAATTAAAGCAAATTACAGTCTACTAAATATAAAGGAATGGCTCGACTGCAATTTTCTAACATTAAACATAAAAAAAAGTTGTTTTATTGCCTTTTCATCAAGAAATTCTGGATTACCGTTAGAATTAGAATTAAAAATTCATAGCAACAAATGCACAGCAAACTGTGAATGCTTAACTGTGAAATAAGTTAATCACACAAGATATTTAGGTGTAATATTCGATCAGCATTTAAAGTGGGATTTTCAGATACACAGTGTTACATCCAGATTAAAAAAATTGATACCAATCTGTTTGCAAGTTTGCACATTCCTTACCAAAAAAGTTACGAGAATATTCTACTTTGCGCTGATTAATCCCATATTACAATATGGTATAATTGCATGGGGATCTGTGGCTTACACCATTTTAAGACCTTTGCTAGTTGCTCAAAAATTACTGCTTAAGATACTTCTGCATAAACCCCGAAGATTTCCATCCATTGATCTATTTTCAATAATAAATGTTATTAGTGTAGATAAAATATTTGATATTATTGCCACCACCCAAATATTTAAGGAATATAAGAGCGGATTGATAGAAGTTAATAAGAATAATACAAGAGGTGGCTCAGAAGGAGAACTATTTTTTCCATTACGAACGACTAATATAGGCCAAAAACACTACTTATAAGGGAATCAAATTATTTAATGAATTGCCAAGTGAAATTAAGAGAAGTCGAAATTTAAAGAAATTTAAAATAAATTTAAAGAAATTATACTTCACTTAGGAAACCTAAATCTTTCGAGGTATTTATATTATAATAACAAGAATTTTCGTTATGCTAAGCATTTATAAAAATTATTATACTCTGTATTAAACATGTTATAAATTATATATCACAATTAGGTAACCTTTGATTAAGAAGTATTGAAAATAACTATTATACTCTATTGTTGTTTTATATTTAAACCAATGGTTATTGTTCATTTACATTGATATTGTTTATTTACATTGGTATTTTTATTTTTGCAGCACAAAATTTGTAAATAGCAACGATTATTTAGTTAATATAATATGAATTGACCCCTCACTCCTAACTCAAGGCTACAACCTTAAAAGGGGGAGTAGTGCTTATGAAATTAAAATAAAATAAAATTGTATAATATTGTATTTATAAAAAAAATTTCAAAAAAAAAAATTTAAAAAAAAAAATTTCAAAAAAAAAAAATTTCAAAAATTTTTGAGAAAATAATTCTGTACTGTCTTCAACTTCATACCGAAAAATATGATATTCTCCCTGACTATCAATTTGGTTTTCGAGCAAAGCACTCCACCTGTTATCAACTTCTAAGAGTCACCAAATTCATCAAAAAGGCATTTCAGAACAAAATATCCGTCAGCATGATCACGTTAGACATTCCAAAATCGTTTGACACAGTGTGGCATAATGAACTCCTATTCAAATTAATGAACTACTCGTTTTCCGAATATTTAATCCGGCTGATCGGTTCTTTTCTCTCGCAGAGGTCTTTTCAAGTAAAACTAAAATCCACTAAATCGGAAAGACGCTGGTTTACCCCAATGATCTTGCCTAAGTCCCCTACTTTTCAACTTATACATTTCCGATCTTCCTAAAGACTCTACTTGTGAATTAGCTACGTTTGCAGATGACACTGCAGTTTTTACAACATCCGAGGACCCCGCTATAATCATCAAGAAACTACAGAATCAGCTTTGTAAGATTACCACTTACTTCACGACCTGGAAAATAAAAATGAATACAGTCAAAACTGCAGCAATTTTTTTCACGAAAAGAATTGCCTCCTAGTACCTACCCTTCCCTAAAATCTACATTTTCGGAGAAGATATGACATTTTCCAACAGCATAAAATATTTTGGGATGCACGTAGACAAAAAGCTAACTTACTATCATCAGGTATCAAATGCTTTTTCCAAAACTCTGTTGCTCATTAGGATATTATACTCCTTGATAAACCGAAAGTCAAAATTATCGACGGAAAACAGGAGTAGTTCTGTACAAAGTTGTGATGAGGCCCTATTTTTTATATGCAAGTCCTGTTTGAAATGAGTGCGCTCAAGCCCATAAAAAAATTACAAATAGCGAAAAACAAATGCCTAAAATTAATACTTAATAAACCCTGGTATTTTTCAACAAGTCGCCTCCACAAACTGGCTGTTATAGATTCAGTCCAAAAATACAGCAATAATCTGAGTGAAATATTTTTAAGTAGATGTGAATACACCAACAGCCACTTAATTCTCTTTATCATTGAATAGAAATTATCACCTAGTTTTTGTTTAGGAGGAAAAAAATTATGGCTAAGGTAATTCTCAATAGGATTAGTGATGTTGTCGAGAGCACTCTCGAAGTTTATCAGGCTGGATTCCGTAAAGGTTCGTCTTGTACCGACCACACAAATACCCTACGGATAATATTAGAGCAGTCAGCCGAAATGGGTTCGCCACTACATCTCATGTTTGTGGACTTCGAGAAGGCTTTTGACAGCGTTAAGCGAGATTACATATGGAATGCTTTGCGTAGGAGAGATATTCCAGATAAGGTCATAGCTATGATTAAAGAATCCTACGAAGATGCAAGGTGTCGCGTCTTGCATAGAGGAGAGCTGTACGAGAGCTTTCCTGTGCGAACGGGCGTCAGACAAGGCTGCATATTATCACCAGCCCTGTTTCTGGTGGTAATAAATGACATCTTGAAAGCTGCACTGGAAGGTGGGGAAGGTAAAGGTCTTCAATGGAGACTATTTAACATCTTAAGTCACCTTGATTATGCTGATGACGTGTGTTTGCTTGCACATATCCGTTCGGACTTTGAGTCAAATGTTCGCTCGTTGCATTCTAAATGCAAAGAGGCGGGACTGAAAATAAATGTGCGTAAAACCAAGTACATGCACATGGGTTCGAATGCAAGCACACCGATTGTTCTTAATGGACAGGATGTGGAAGAGGTGTAAGATTTTTGCTATCTCGGAAGCATTGTCAGCATGGACGGCGGAAAAGGCCGAAAAGGATGTTGAGGCTCGGCTAAATAAAGCTCGTCAGGCCTTCGGTATCCTTTCCCCTTTCTGGAGGTTAAGAGAGATCTCCCTTCGCACGAAGCTGCGAGTTTTTGACGCATGCGTCAAATCCGTGTTGTTATATGGTTGTACTACGTGGAAAGTGACCCTTCGACTTACCAAGAAACTACTTTCGTAAGCCAATGCCTCCGGCGCATTTTAGGAATATTCTGGCCACAAGTAATCTCCAACGACGAACTTTGGAGTACAACTCGCCAGACTAAAATAGGTATTGAGATTCAACGGCGAAAGTAGCAGTGGATCGGTCATACTTTGAGGAAACCAGAGCGAAACATCGCAAAACAGGCTCTGGATTATAACCCTCAAGGAAGACGTCGGGTTGGTCGACCATGTGGAAGCGAGCAGTTGAGCAGGAGGCCAGAGGAATAAACAAGTCCTGGCAACAGCTTAAAGCCGATGCTCAGGATCGCGCCTTGTGGAAGAAAGTTGTTTCTGTCCTATGCCCCTATAGGGGGTCTTAACAGGAATTTGTTTGATTGATTGTTTTGTTTAGGAAGTTAGTTATAAGTTAAGTATCTTAAGGTTTTTAGTTTTCTCCTCTTTTCCTTACTACATCCAACTATATTAAGAAAATTATCATAAATTCATTATTGTTTATCTATTCATCCATAAGAACTAAAGATTTCCAACATAATCTGATCACTAACTGTAAGAAAAATTATCGTAAGCATGTTAAATATATTATGAACTATGAAAACAAATAATTATAACAATTATATACATTTTATTAAATAAACAATTATTTATGAAAGGAGAAATTATTTTTACTTATTTATTTTTGGACTTATTCAGCAATAACCAAAAGGTGGTCCTTCTTTGCGTCCCTTACCTTACTTTTTTGCTAAATGTCTTTCCTTTTCGTACAAAATATCCGTGCAAAATACGGGAGCATGTGCTTGTTAGGTTATAATGGAAACCATAAGTCTGTATAGAGCCTAGTGCGTGGAGGGGTCGTCTAATATGTGAAGGTTGTGACTTCAAATTCCGGCTAACTTAAAATTGCTCCATCCCAAATTGGAGCTTCTAATTGGACATTCTAATCTTTAGGGTTCTTTGATTTTTTTTTCTTTCTGTAGAAAGATTGTTTGCGTTATGAACTTTTACATTCATGGATAGAGGTGGGTCAGATTTACCCAAGTAGGCAGAGTGCTAGAATTATGCTTCGACCGGGATTTGAACTCACGAAAATCGCACTACCCGCTACGCTATATGCAGTTTCCGTGGATGTATCTGACTCACTAACACCTGTGACACTCAAAATTCAGATGTTTTGTGTAGGACTTAGAACCCTTCTGTGAGTGTGTCTTACAGCAGGGCTTATTTGGGCTGTATCGCCATTGGAACAATGCTTTTGTTATTTTATTTCGCTTCTGTTCACATTTATACTTTCTTCACTGATATATGTCGCGTAAAAATCGCAATAATAAGCAATTTTGAGAATCTAGTTAGTAATACATTATGTGGAATGTATTACATAATCTGCATACTTGATGATGAAATAGAAATTTGTGTGATCTTAAGAAATTTTATATTGGGAGTGTTGGAAGGGGTGACAGCATTGAACTAATTTGTTTCACATTATTTTTTGCCAAATTTAAACTTCAAAAATTTAATAGGTACTAAGAAGGATTTAGTGAAATTGTACAATTTGTATGGAAGGTGGTAGAAGGAGTAGGTTTTTAGTGATTTTTCAAGAAACTACTATAATCGTCATGAAATTGATATTTTTTAAATTTCAGATCAGTAACATTCACACTTTTCTAGAAGGTCGAATTTTTGAAAAGTTGTGGAAGTGTGTCACATTGTATGGGAGGAGGTAGAAGGAGTGAAGCTAATCGGTTAATTACTTTTTTATTTTAATAATAAAGTATTTTGATTGTCTTGAAAGAAAAAATTGCTTTAATACCCTGAAATCTTGTTTTTTCGCGTTCCATGACTAAAACCGTCTAAAAATGCAAAACAAAAAGAAAATCGTCTGCCTGAACGCCGTTCACCGTCTATCAAACGCTCAGCGCACATTAACTCCCAAGCCCTTCAAGATAGTAAGTTCATTTTTCGGGGGATTGTAGATAGTTGCGGATCTCAGGCTGACACTCATTTTGAGGGTGTAAGGGTTCATGGGTAGGCGGGGGGAGTGCCGAAACCGAAAACTAAGAATTCAAATATCTCAACCATGGTTCCAGCAACGAAACTGACAATCAATAAACGTAGAGAGGGGTTTGTGGGAAAAAACTTTAAAAGTAATTTTTTTTTATCCATTAGGGGGGGGGGGCTAAAAACAAATGGTCGTCCGAATTTTTTTTTAAATGACTCTATTTTAGAAATTACTTACGATAATAAATTTACATTTTGGGAGATGGCATAGATCCACTAGAATCAGCTTAGAGAGAGGCTAATTATTGTAAGGAGGAGCGTCAGGAGGGGAGGGGGGAGGGGGGGGAGGGTGCAAAGAAACACACTTGAAAATGAATATCTAAACTATCTCTTAAGCTATGTCATTGAAACTTAAAACATATATTAAGCTATACCAGCGAAATACGAGAAAAATATAACATTTGGACATAATAGTATTGGGGAAAATGAGGAGAATTTCATATATGGTGCACTTCCAAAATTCAAACTGGTACATCTCACAACTGAGTGCAGATATCAAATTGAAATTTTGTCAAATTTTTTTGTAGAACTACATAGTATTTAATTTTGGTTAAATTTTTACATCGGTGGTGTAAGGAGAGGTAGGTGGCAGGCAAAAATGTCGAAAATTTTTAATGAATTTTTAGGGCTCTGATAAAAGATAGAAAGTTTAAAGTTTCCATGTGGATACATCTATTTGTTGTACATACAGCAAAAATAAAAAATAATTCCACAATTGTTATGCACAAAAGTGCGGGTCTAACGTGTACAAGGTGTTTCATGTGCAATGAAAAAAACCTAACAGGACTACGATTGGGCGTAAAGCCCAATCTTGCGATACTCTAAATGAAAGAGAAATTTTTCGATTCTAAGAAATCTTGTAGTGGAAGTGGTGTAGGAGGTGACGGCATCGAACTAATTTTTTCACATCACGCTAGAGTTGGCATCAAAATATTTTATACAAAATTTGGGAATCAAAAATTTAATAGGTACTGTGAAAATTAGTGTATTGGATTAATTGAAATTGTGCAGTTTGTATTGGAGGTGGTAGACGGAGGCTATGACTACCTCAGAAATAACTAAAAACATCATATTTTTGACATTTTAAATTTCAGATCAGTAGTCTTCTTACATTTCAGGAAAATCGACTTTTTGTAAAGTTGTGAAATCGTGACAGATTGTATGGGAGGGATTAGAAGAAGTGAAACTAGTTGTCTAATTTTTTGGTCTTACTAATAATTCTAAATAAATAATTAGTGCACTATTTCAGCTCAATCAATTTTATACGTATTTAGTAAATTTGTTTATGGTATTTCATGAAAAAGTAGAGTTCTTAGTTACAGGAGGAGGTTGAAGGAAGGGGAGGACTCACCTTTTATACAGTAGATTGAAATTATCATAAAAGTATTACATTCCAAATTCTAGATCAATAGCATTTATACTTTTCGAGCAAATCCGCTTATTATGAAATTGCTAAGCTAATCGTCTCCCTTATTTTAGTCTTATTTATAATTTTAAATAAATATTTAGTGCACAATTTCAGCTCGATAAATTTTATACGCACTGACAAAATTAGTTTAGAAAATTCCTTGAAAATGTGCAGTTTGTATGGGAGATGGAACAAGAAGGAGGTCACAAATAATTTTATGTAGTAGACTAAAAACATCATAAAAGTATTAAATTTCAGGTCAATAGCATTTATACTTTTCGAGCAAATCCGTTTATTGCCAAATTGCGAAATTGTTTATTTTTGAATGTGATGGAGCGAATTGGCCCGTTCAAGAACTTGACCTTACGTTTTGTCAAAAACGACGTGTACAAAAGTTGAACTCTCTAGCGCAACGCATTCTCAAGCTAGAGAGGACACGGACGGACGGAAGGACGGACGGACGAATACCTAGATTTGAGATTTTTGAGTGATTATATGATCTTCTGTATCGGCTTCGTGAATGTTTTCACGGTGCATTTCGAATTGAAAGAAAAAAATTCCGGATTCTACACTGAACCGCTTTATTATTCGTGACGTTTCGGTCTCTGATGAGACCTTTATCAAACTGATCGACAATTACAAAACACAATTATTATATAGAAGGAAGGGTGCATGATAAATTTTACATTACCCCTTCCCGTACAAATGTTTGGTTTCGTGAATATAAAATACACCAAATTTTCATAAAATTCGGTGTATTTTATATTCAAATTCGGTGCAACTTTGTCTATGAAACTGACATTCTATACAGAGAATATTGAAGCAATCAATTAAAAAATTACTGACATTCACCCAAACTTGCACAAGCGAATGAAATATTGATTAAATGTACTGGAGTTATTGATCTTATTCGCAATTAAGTGTAAAGTTGACAGCAGCCTTGCCCTAAAGAGAGTTCCACTTGTGAAAAGGGGTTCCACTTAGTCTTCCTTAAACACTCTAACCTGCATATTGACTTTGCATGCATTCTCAACTTGTCCCAAAAATAATAAAGTTTCGCCCGGCTTGTTGACCGTTTTTGTACTGATATTAAGTAAAATAATAGTGTTAATTAAGAATTCAGTACAAAATCTTAGCTCGATGAAAGTGATACGTACTGGGAAAATTGGTGTATATGTAGTATTGTAATAAATCGCCTCACGATATATTACCCACTCTTCTACTTAATTTGAACACCAACATAACGTAGATCATCCTGTTCCAAGCAAAACTCATCCGTCACATAATGTGCCAGCGCTATGACATTTGATCTCGTAATATAAAAGCATCAGATCACTTGCTCGCAGCTGGGCACACGTGACCCTTTTCGGGTAATTACGAATGGTACATGTTTTATTGCATAACATACATGGTATGCTATCATGCAATAAATGTCCTTACAATAACAAACAATACCAATTCAAAGGATCAGGTCACTTGCTCGCAGCTGGACACACGGGATCCAATTTGGTAGTTGAAGATCGTACAAATGTTGTTTTAGGACAATACACTAGAATATTTGATGACCAACCGCGAAGTCAGCACCTTTATAGCAGCGAATCGGGATAGTATAAATAGATAAGGATAACCTGATCTCGTGGCAATTGTTAAGACGTAGGCAGTTGATCAATATCTGAACTGCAGTTAGCAGTTCTACGCTATCAGTAACACAGTTCGATACTAGCATTTGGCAGTTCGAAAAGTAACGCAGTTCAATAGTAGCATTAAAAGTTCACAGTCAATTATTTAACTAAGTACTATTTCTTGAAATCTAAGACCTTTTTGCACTCGAAAATAAGTAGTGATCGGAATAAAGCGAAATTTCGCAAAGTGGAATTAGTGTTTTTTCTTTAGCGAAGAAACAACCGAAGGACCTAGACATCCTTCCAGACGAGACGACCCCCCAGTCGTAACAATATTTCATGAAAAAGTGTAGTTTGTATGTGGGGTGGTGGAAGGAAGTATACTGGAAGATTGCATGTATGATAGAAATAATATATGCAAAATTTTAAATTAATAGCTTTTATAGTTTTACAGAAAATTTGATTATTATATATTTTTGAAAATAAGTCACTTTGTATGGGAGGTGGTTGAAGGCGTGAGAGGAGTGAAATTAAACTAAAAACATATTACAACTCGAAGTATAACTAACAAACTGTGCAAGGTTCAGTCGTTTGTGATAGACGGCACGAACCATACCCAGAAATATTCTGTAAAAGACAAAGTGCCTAGAAGAATTGTTTTGTATTACAAAATAGTATTCTAAGGAGCACTAAAATAGGTTTTTTTTTCCAAGCTTCAATTTGAAAATTTGTTTCGAGCCAAACGAAAAATTTATTTGCAGATCTTTAAGGGGAACTCTACTTCTGTCAACAGATCCCTTTAGAACACGTTAAAACGCCCCTGCAAATGGATCTGGAAAAGTTTCAACTTGATCAAAAACGTCGACGAACGATTCTCGAAAAACTAAATGGAATTTGCGAAATACGTGCACGCAATGGCATTCATTTCTCTTATAGTTAGAAATTCAAGAAGTTTAAGTATATTCCCACTTCTGGAAAGATGAATTGCCGTGCAAAAGTATTCGTAGAATAATTTGAAAGATTGAAATTAATTTTCGAGATACATCTTGAAGGTAAAAGTTTTTAAAAACATGCTTCACGTACTTTCAGAATAAAAAAATATATCACAACAAAATTACTGAGGGTTTAACCTCTGACATTTAAATTTCTAAAAAATAGAGCTTACATCATAATCTTTTCGCCAAAAGCTTTTCTTTAGGTCTTATTGGACTTATTTATATTCAACACGGCGAGGAAATTTCCGAAAAATTAATTTCATTAATTTATTTTATTATTCGAGTCATAAGCTATTTTACTGAATGTTATATTGAAGAAAAAAGAGCTTAATATACAAAATAAATAAATCAATAAGCAATAGATACGAATATCTCATTGTTGCCATTAAAATAACAAAATTGCTTTGGCTTCACATACATTTGTCCATTGTTCAGGATCACAGGGAATCGCGAATTATAAATTTAATTAATTTATCGCTCAGTTTATTCCGGGGCTTTAAACTTTTTTATTTACCATCCCTAATTAATTTCGCAAAACCGCAATGTGTACATTTTCCTCCACTAGGTTTTTATTTTTTTTTTTTTTTGTTTTAATTTCATCCCAGCATTATACGCATAGAAATATAATAAATAAATTATATTTTTAGCGCGCATGCATATCCACGTGCACGTACGTGGAGTTGACATTATTCGAAGAGTCGTGGTGGTTCTATGGTCTGGCATGCCGATATATAGAAAATGTTTGCCAATTTTGAAACAACAGACCAACTCATACGTGATGGAAATTGAAATGTCAAAAATCAGAGATGTCAACTTTTCGGAGTGATCTAGGTAGAACGAGTCTACTATAATTGGATAGCGATGGTGCGGTAGTCATACCGACGAAACGCCAAAATATGGGGTGCTCCGGATTTACATGGGCACCTTCCCTATGCAAATGTTTCACGTATGTTCCTTTCAAAATTGGAATAGCGTTGGGGATGATGGCGGTTTGATGGAAATTTTCAACACTCGAATATATGGAATTTGTCGAGTTATTTGGACTTGATTTGAAAGTGAAGGGGAAAGCTTTAATATGATGACAATTCGGAACGATGCTGAATAATTTTGATGTACCTAATACAGAGATTTATGAATGTTTCGGTGTTTTTTTTTATTTTGGAAATATTGAAAGTATTTTTGTTCACGGATGATTCGCTAAAAACAAGCAACAGTTTGTGAAAAATGTTTTTTCTTAATTTTTTTTTTCACAATAATTTAATCATTTTCAGTGGTGTTTGACCATTATGTCGCAAATTTGTTCCCTTAAAAATCATTCTAAGCCAGCAACCATTTGTCACAGTGATGGACGGCTTCAATGACAGATCGGAAATGTGGTATTTTGCTCTTTGCTGTTAATTCGGGACATCAACTGGAAGTGATTGTCGTAAATAAAGTTTAGTTGCGGGTTTGGGGGTAGGAAGTAAGTCTAGCATATTTTGAAGGGTACATTTCCTCTAGAAATGATCTGATAGTATTATACATTCTCTAAAAAATCTAACGAAATTTCTGCAACAAAACACAATATTTACGTATTATAATACCAAGATAATTAATTACATAATTAACTTAATTTTATGTAGCCTATTATAAATTAACTTAATTAAATCCAATTCGATAAGTATGATAGGCAGTGGTGAAAGGATGGTCAAACGGAGTGTGGGGGACTTCTTAAAACAGAGTTCAGTCTCAGTTTGTATCTTAGAATATAGACTCCAGGAAGCGAAGAGCCCAATAGCTAACTGAAGCAATTCCCTTTCATAAATAAAACGATTCCAAGCTAACGGCAAAAGCTCTCAAGTACCCTAAAATCAGCAAATTCGCTCTCAACCCGACGAAAAAACAAGTAAAAACGACTGCACTTTTACTTGTTTTTTCCATCGTAAATCATTCCCCTTGCATTTTATCTCCGCAAGCTCCAGTCTATTTATAGCCGCTCTGGTTCCGCCTTTTTTTTATTGGTCCGATCCACGTGATACAAAGTATAGCAAAGACCAGCGAATGAAATAATATTTTTCTTAAGTAATTTATTTTTTTTAGCTAAATATTAAAAGGGTAAAAGTGGTCCTAGTTGGTTTTAGTGAATTTTCTTTAGTTTTAGTTGAAGAATCACAAAATTAATTTGATATATGACTCTATCTCTCTCTACCACTTTAACAAAATAAAAGGCGTGGCTTGTTATTAGTGCAGCGGCAGAGTTATAATGCTGAAATGATAATAAAAAAAAAGTTTCTGAAGTTGGCACACAGCCTTGTGTGTTACTTAATATACAAGGGCTCCCATGGAATTATTAAAAATAAGTCGGTGCCACTGGGATTCAAACCAGATTCTCGCTTTTTTCTTTTTTTTCAACCATTATTTCTATTTTTTGGTTTGTATATCGGCTTACTAAGTGTATGCTGAATTTGTTCGATACTTTACAGCATTTGTTAATATTTTACCCGTAATCTGTACAATGCGGATATTCCTTAAGTGGTTTTGAATGTCTCGTCTGCTTGCCATTACATTATTATAGAGTCTGATTTTATTCGAAATGTGGTTAACCGTAATATCACTATTCAAGACATCTAAGGCAAAACAGGATGTGAACATAGTTCTTCTAGAATCAAGAGGTAAAAGATTTAATAATTGGAGCCTAACTGTGTAGTGTGGAAGGTTCTCAAAGTCTCTAGGATATTTAAGAGCAGGAATTGCTTCTGGATTGGCTCTATTCTGTTGCTTTACATCTAGTGACCCAAGCATTTTTAAACTATTTGGCTATTGCCTTAATGATCCCAAGAAGTTTATTGGCTTTTGAGATTATTCAGTTGTAGTGAAACTTAAAGAACAGTTTATTGTGAAGTAGTAAGCCGAGGTCGTCAATTTGCACCACTCGATTTAGTTGAGTTCCACCTAGGAAATAGTAATGGGTATGTGGATATTATACGTGAGAAGCTTATAACATGGCGATTACCGACATTGAGCTCTAAATTGTTCTGGCTGCATCACATACACTGTAACTTCATTGGAGTACCCCAGAGGGCACTACTATTTCCTTGGAAATAAGGCCTTGGAACTCAACCAATTCAGTTCTATTACTAAGATAAGCCAGTTAAGTAAAGAAGGATCCACTTTTTTTAACCATAAAACTAGGGTATTGTGATCAACTCGGTCGAAGGCTTTGCTGAAGTTAGAGTATATTACTTCGATTTGATGCCCATTCGCCAATTTATGAGGTTATTCATAGTTGAGCGCCCTGTTTTAAAGCTGTATCGCAGCTAATTTTTTCGAATAGTTTTGGTATAGCTGATGAATGGCTATATCTTTGTAGTTCTTAACACTTCGTTTGTCTCTATGCTTCTGGATGATGACATAAGATCCGAGGATTTCCAGGCCGATGGAGAAATTCCCCATAACAGTGATCTATTGAAGAGAAGTAGAGAGGTGTTGAAAGTTCTTGGGCACACTTTGATAACAATAAGAGGGGAATAAAATCTGAACCTGAGCCCAAAAAATAAAAAACATGCGTATTTCACCATTCTATGCAAAAACACATCTACAGTGGTCGGATATGAAATGTGCACAGGTCCACGTCAGTAATTTAACGTGACTTCGTGCCGCTAGGGCTTAAGTCCACTGTTGTCTTCAGCAACATTGATTGTTATTGTGACGAAAATCATTAACACCCCAGACAAATAGAACAGAAACTTGCAAGTAAGAGACATATAAGCTAGTCTACACCGCTCAATTCAGAGCGCTGTACTCACTGGTAGGTGCGAGACCTATCTAAATCTATTCCTATGTTTGGATCAAGCCGCTTGGTAGTTACGTAACTCTGCGCTGAGGATAGCATTACTCCCTAAGGAGGCTGCAGTTCATAAACCTGAATACTGGTTTTGCAGCAAATGCTCGCCATGTGGGCATTAACCACAACCTCTATGTGTACCCCGAAGGGACCTTATCTTGCCCACTATAGTCTTGTATCAACTCACATACTACAGTTATTGTCCTTTGCACAAAGCACTAGTGCATCACTAAAATGAAAAAGACGAGAGAAGGGCACGAATTCGGTAGAAACAATTAGCGCCTGTGGTGGCAGATAGCCCCTGGTGGGGTTTCGCAAAGATTGGGGATGGACATGTGGTGATCATGCTTATGATCGCTTCCTGCTTTGGTCTAGTCCTGGTTAGCATGATACCGATCGAACAGCTGAAGTACGTGAAGACTTCAAAAGCAGTTACTGAAATCGCTTTCTAGACCACCACTTACTCCCCTACGATATTAACTGAAGCTCGTGGAGTCACTAAAAGTTTCCAGAAATAGTTACATGAATCGACGAACCTCTCCTTATAACTTCTCCTTGCGGGGATGAAATGCACACAGTCCATGACAATTGGAAGGCAACTAGAAACATGGTTCTAACAAGAGCTGAACAATCTGTGAGGTATATGAGCAGAGCGGTGAGAAACGTTGACAAGGTTAGCGATCGGAGAAAACCCAAATTGGCAATCACCTCGCAAAGATGTCAACCAAAGAATTCGCGCAACTACCGTGATGCTCATATACAACATAAGAAGGCTATTAGACGCGCAAGAGAAGAACCATTGGCCAATAAAGCTGCGGCTTACCTTGGGGACATGGGTTCTGTATTTAAAATTATGAAACAGCCTCGAACAGAAATTTCACCGCCAGCCACCTCTTGAAAGATGACAACGAAACTCTCTTTGATATGATTGAATACCAGTTGCGGCGATGTAAGGAATACTGCTCTGATATTTTAAATATCTCGTCAGAAGAAGATATTGTAGAACAAGAATAATTGCCAAACATCAAATAGCAGCAATGCTCTATTATAGACGATCACCCAGATAAGGAAGAGATAGTTTCCGCCATTCGGTCAGTGGCGAGAAAGACAGCCCCAGGTATAGACAGAATATCAACTGAACTGCTAGAAGTGGACACGGAAAGAACAGCCGGTATACTCCTCCCACTCTTTACTGAGGTGTAGAATGAAGGAAGATATCTGGCTGATTGGAAAAAGGGCAACATTGTGAAAATCCTGACGAAGGACGACCTTTGGGATTATTTTAATTGTTTTGGTATATGTATGTCTTCTTACTGCCATATTGAAAATCATGGCTAAGCCAGTTCTTAATAGGTGTGATTTTGTAGGCAGTGGATTCGAAGTTTATCAGGCTGGATTCCATAAATGGTCATTTTGAACAAATCGTATAAGTACCCTACGGAAAATATTGGAGCAGTCCGCCAAAATGGGTAACCCACTACATTTCATGTTTGTATACTAAACTGATAGTTGTTTGATAAAGGTCTCGGCAGAGACCGAAACGTCACGAATAATAAAGCGTAACAGTGTAGAATCCGGAAATCTTTTCTTTCAATCCACAGATGCAAGATGTCACGTTTTATGTAGAGGAGAGCTGTCCGAAGGCTTTCCTGTGCGAAAGGGTGTCAGAGAGGTCAGTATATTATCACCAGCCATATTTCTGGTGGTAATAAATGACATCTTGAAAGTTGGGCTGGTAGGTACTTAAGATAAACGTCTGTGGGGACTGTTTACCATCTTAAGTCACCATGATTATGATAATGACGTTTGTTTGCTTGCACATAACCGGTCGGACTTAAAGAGTTCAATGTTCGCTCGATGCATTGTTAATGCAAAGAGGCAGAACTGAAAATAAATGTGCATAAAACCAGGTACATATGCATGGATTGAACACAAGCTCACCGATTGTTCTTAATGGACAAAATATGTAAAAGGTGCACGATTTTTATTACTTCGGAACCATTGTCAGTATGGGCGGAGGAGCCGAAAAGGATATTGAGGCTCGTCTGAATAAAGCTCGTCAGGTCTTCGGTATCCTTTCCCCTTTCTGGAGGTTAAAAGAGATCTCCCTCGCACGAAACTGAGAGCGTTATTATATGGTTGTATTCCATGGAAAGTGACCATTAGGCTTTCCGAGAAACTGCAAACTTTCGTGAATCAATGCCTGAGACGTCTCTTACGGCGATGGAAACTCCAACGACGAACTTTTGAGTACAACTGGACAGACTAAAATATTCATTGAGTATCAAAGAAGGAAGGGACAGTAAATCGGTCAAACTTTGGGAAAACCAAAGCAAAACATCGCAAGAAAACTCCGAATTATTTTCCTGAAGGTAGACGTCGGGCTAAGTTGGATGCCAGAGAAATAAACAAGTTCTTACGACAACTGTGAAATAGAACTGTTTCTGTCCTGCGCCCTTACAGGGAGTCTTAACAGGAAATTGGTTTACTAAGATAAAGGTCCTAGCAACGAATAACATAAGATAGAGGCCATTACCGAGACTGAAATATCATAATTATTAAATCATAATAGTGTGAAAGCCTGAAATCATTCTATTAATTCAATCTGCCTGTGGCATATGTATATGAAAGACTCAGCCCACACTGTCAATTTTTGTTAGCTGCAATGAGTACAAGAATCTAAATGTTAGAAAATGTGACAGAACGGTGAAAAATATGTCAATTGCCGACAACATCTGTGACAAAATCGACAATATGTCGACATGATAAAATCCCTGAAATATTTGCATTAAACTTAAACTAAGAACGCGAGAACTCATTCTCTTCCATAACAAAGGAACTGCAAGGGGGAGGTCTGTAATTTTTGTATTTAATACCGAACGTGGCATGCAAAATATTTCGTGCTGAATTTAAAATTTGTAGTTTTTATTATTTTCAAAGAAATTGGACATAGTTTCCCTGAAATTGGGGCATTTGTATGGGAGGTGGCAGAGAAAGTGGAGGGATGTAGATGATTTTGAAACTGCTCATCAACATTCTTATTATAATGCTTTGTTTCAATTTCGAAGTCGATAGCTATTACATGTACGAAAGAGAAATGCTTTTCTTGATATTATAATTTAGATATTTGTATGGGAGGGGGTAGAAGGAGTATGCGGATCAAAACAATATTTTTCGTCATCAATGGTATTTCTATTGTTAAACTTTCCACAAAACTTCAAGCGATAGCTTTAACACTTTCAAAGAAAAATAATTTAATTGAAATTTCAAAATTTTGTGAAAGTTGTATGGGAAGAGTTAGAAGGAATGATATGAAGTTGATATTTTTTTTAAGTGATTGTAATTTCAATAAAATTAATTGTGGCAAAAATTCATTTTTTCAGCTATGCAAATTTCAATGGAAATCGTCTAAATGTGTTTTTCAAAATTGTGCATTTGTATGGGGGGCGGGGGGGGGGGGGGGGGTAGAAGGAGTGATGGGAACGAATAATTATTTTGTGGTGTTAGTGATTTATACATCGTTATACTTTGACCCAAATTTCAAGTCAAAATGAAAAGATATTCCTTAAAATTTCGAAATTTCATGACAATTGTATGGGAGGGAGTAGAAGAAGTAGCTCGTTCACGAACTCAGTTAATTTTTGCTAAAATTGATACAGAATAACTTTCAGCACGATAGCTCAAGGCGTTCGAGATTTATGTTGTAGGCAGACGAACAGACGGTCGCTCGGAATCGAGGTTTATAGCAACAACAAATAATACTGTACCCTTGGCGGCTCTGTGCGAGCATAATGCGTGCTACAAACGGTAAGGCTACCACATTATACTCTCAGATTTCATCTAGAGTAGAAAAACCCACCCTTCTATACATTAGGGTTGACCTGAAATCTTAGTTCTGCTATGTATTCTTATTAGCATAGTAATTATTTAAGCTTAAAGATAAATGGAACGATAGAGTTCTAAATTCTTCTATCTCCATAAAATAAAATAGCCATAAGCTATTTACAACTAGCCTACACTCTGGTATCCCTTATCTTAACAATATTCTCATCATACCAATTTAATTCTCAAAATAACCAACATTTATTCTGTAGCTCCAACAACGGAGCTGAACACTGCGTAACTGAATCCTTTTCCAGTAAGACCATAATAAACTTTCGAAGCCTATCAGAGACGGCTATCAGTTCATAATCAAACAAATTTAATGCTCAACTACAACACCAGATTAGTCGGGATAACCACAAACTTCGGAGGACTCTGAAAATCCTCTCTAAGCCATATCAATTCCGTTCGCCCACCATCATCCGACCATATTCAGTTTATTCGAGCCTTGTCCGTATTGAGCGAACGTAGCAGCCAGGCATACTGCACACTCGAAATTGTTTTGCATTAGAGATAACCAACAGATCGGTAGGATACGAGTCGAATTTAACTATGTCCTGACCAATAGTGTGCAGTGATAAGTAGGTTTGGGTATGAGCTAGAATGTTATTTAGCCGAAGCGGTTATATGGGGGATGCTTTACAGTAGTCGACGAAGCAATTGTTGTTTTTTTCGGGAAGTTTATACGAGACCGCACAAATGACCAACTTCTGTGAAAAATTATGAGCGTTGAACAACCACAGAATATAACTCAGTTTGGGGTCGGCCTTTATTGTTCGGGCTTACTATCCGGCCGCTGGCCGGTCAGACCAAATGGACGACGAATTATTTTTAATGTAATTTTTCTGGCATCACACAGACGACATTTAAATTGTTATTGGTCGCATGTATCACCGGTCAAAGTACGTGAGCTGAAAGGATCGCTATTAAAATTAATCGGCACCACAGTAGCGCGGGAAAAATTGAAATTCTGAACCCATAATTTTCGTATGCCCGCTGTGGTTTTGTGTTAAATCGTTTCGCTCAAGCGAACTATGTCACCTGGAGTGGTATTTTTTTTTGCTATCTTCGTAGCGAATAAAATTGAAATTGATAGAAGTCTATCGTAAATATTTTCTACCAACCAATACATATAAAATCCAAAACAAAATTTAAAATTACGAAAAACCAATAAAGGCTAAAATCCGTTCGAACTTCTCGGGATATGCAATAGACATTTTAATACACGTGACTATGTTCAGTCAGAAACAAATCCCTGAAAAACCCCACGATATTATACTTCAACCCTGTGTGTCGACTAATTCCCCGGTGAATTGGGGCTGAAATTCTATCTATCTCCTATAAAGGTATACGTTTAAAACAAAATCATATCTATCAAGAGCAAGTTAGGAGCATCCCTTGGTCCAGGACAAAGATCCTTAGTAACCGGAGATGCCAGGAAATTTGGTTTTCGGCGAAAATATCTCGGGAGAATTGAAATTTATTTTCGTGAAGTAATAAATCATATTAGGGTCTCACTGGAACCATATCAACTTACGCACTAAATCATTCGGGCTGAAAAATATAGATTTTAATTTTCAGGTTACGTTGGTGTGTATTCAAGCGGTCTTTGACGGCAAAGCAAATTTCTACGTTACTTGATGTTTTTATTAAAGAATTCTTTTTAAATTGAAGATTGAAAAAAAAAAAACAAAATTTATCGTGTAAATCAGCAGGACATTTTTTAGCCATATGAGCTTGAAAAACATGGGCTTTAAGCCCAATCATATGATACTCTAGATGAAATGGAAATGACTTTAATATACCGGAAAATATATCATCTCAAATTCTTTTTGCATGGGAGGTGGTAGAAATAAAGGGGAGGTTTGTATTTTTCGTATATGACACCGAACATGGCATGCAAAATATTTTTTGCTGAATTTAAAGTTTTTAGTTTTCATTATTTTTAAAAAAATTGGTCACAGTTTTCCTGAAATTGGAGCATTTTTATGGAAGGTGGCACAGGAAGTGGTGCGTTTAAGATGATTTTGAAACTGCCTGTCATCATCCTTATGACCATGTTTTGATTCAATTTCTACGTCGATAGCTCTCATATACTTGAAGAAGAAAAGCTTTTCTTGAATTTATAATACAGATATTTGTATGGGGGGTGGTAGAAGGTGTGAAGTGGAGCTGATAATTTTTTCTAACACTTATTTTAATTATTAAGAAACAAATTCTGGCAAAATTTGAATTTTTTACTTTTTCTAGTTTGAATGGAAATCGATAAAATGCATTTAAAAAAAATTATGCATTTGTATGGGAGTGGGTAGAAGGAGTGTACTGATCAAAACAAATCGTTTTCGCATTATTGATATTTCTATTTGTATACTTTATACAAAATATCAAGTTGATAGCTTTAATAGTTTCTAAGAAAAATAATTTAATTTAAATTTCAAAATTTCGTGAAATTTGTATGGGAGGGGGAGAAGGAGTGAGGTGAAGTTGGTTATTATTTTTAAAATAAATTGCAATTATAGTAGAATCAGATCTGACATTTCGTCTTTTTAGCTTTACTAGTTTCAATGAAAATCGACAATATGTATTTTTCAAAATTGTCCATTTGTATGGGAGGGGGTAGGAGGAATAAGGGGATCGGGTCAATAATTCGTGATATTAGTGACATCTATATCATAATACTTTGACCTAAATTTCAAGTCGATAGCCTAAATAGTTTAAAAAAAAATCAATTTCTTAATATTTCGAAATTTCATGAAATTTGTATGAGAGGGGGTAGAAGGAGTGGGGGATGTAGCGCTTTCACGAACTTAAAGTTATTTTTTTGCTAAAAATGAATGAATGAAAAAGCTTTCGAGGGTTATGCTGTAGACAGACAGACAGACAGACGGACAGACGATTACTCGGAATCGAAGTTTTTGAGCGATAACAAATATTTCTGTACCCTTGGCGGCTCTGTGCGAGCGTTATTTCTTAGCGTTACAAACGGTAAGGCAAACACAATATACTCTCAGATTTCATCTAGAGTATAAAAATAAACCAGACGGTATAAAAAGAAAATTGCATTTTTATCGCCTTAACAACGGAAAATTTTAGAATGAAAGTGGTGAAAAGCATTCAAATATATTTACACTATTTTCACAACATATAGTTCGAAGTAATAATGGAACATGGGCATCCGAAGCTAAAGTGCTCCCTCTGCTTACGGGTTACAAGGTTGGTAAACTCTCAACACAGAGTTTCGAGTAATAGATTTGGGTATTTTATCTTGGGCGCCCAGTGAGAAAGTCCTTGCCCTTTCGTTTGGCTTGGTTACACGGTTGCCGAATTTTAATTTCAACACTAGGTTTCGAGTGATAAATTCTAGTATTCCACTACGTGCGCTCAGGGTCGAAAACTTTGTCCTTTGGTACAATTTTGGTGACTAGTCAAATTTATCATTTGCGTTTTGGTATTCTTTAGTGGGCGCGCGGGGCTAAAGTCCTCCTCCTTCGTTATTGAGCAGCCGAACTCATCATTTCCTACTGTTTAAGCTATTGTGAAGTACATATTACGCAAAATAAATATTTATGATGGAACGAATTGCTGAACATATAAACACATTTATTTAAATTTCTATGAAATTCTGTTTTCATATAAACGGCACGTAGAAAATCGCTTCATCTTTTGGAAAATAAAAATTGAAAAAAAGTTTGAGCAATTTATGAACATGAATACGATATATATTAAAAAAAAAATTCAAGCGCATTATTCGTACACAATTCTGTATCCTTTTTCATCCTTCGAAGACGTCAACAGCACAAAACGCAAACACTGCTAAAAAAGTTTCGTCGAAGGAAAAATCAACCTATATATCACATTCATACCGAAAGTGGATCCTAACTATACATCCGTATGCAAAATATCGACGTGCATATGCGAACGTGACGATTCGATTTATATGCATTATAAAAGGACGAAAAGGATGTCACAGGCGAAAAAAAAAATTCATAAGCTATTGCATCGCATTTAGGTGGTTAAAAGGATTCCGCACGCTACAGTAAAAAAAGATATCTAGATAGATACACTTTCAAGGATATTTTCGCAGGATTATATAAGGCATCTCTGTACGTGCGTTTTCTTACTGGTTTGCTTTTGCTGATGTCAGAAGTGTAACATCGAATGCTTTTGATGGACTTTTCCGACAAACTGAAATGATGCATCTTTCGTCTGTACCGAACCGTGCAGTTGACTGCTTCATTTTTCCTTTGCATTTAATAATTTTTTTCTGAACATTTAAAGTTTCAGGAAACGATAGAGTAACAAAAAAATTATTGAAAATATTTTTTAACTTTTTTTTATAGCTGTATATGCTCTGGCTTACCGGATATGGAGTTTAATGATCGACGTTTGCGATTGCCTTTTGATATAAAATTCAGTAAAATGAATTAAAGTTTTGTGCGCACTCAAAGGACTCTGAGAGCCGTTTTTCTGCATTATGAAAGATTTTATTCAATTTCATGTGCAGTCGAAAAGTTGAAATGAAATTATTGAGGACTATTATTAAATTAATAGGAAAGAGTATGCAATAAATAAAGGGTTTCTTTTTAGAGGCGGTGAACTTTAAATTGAAATAAAATACAGAAAAATGTTTTCAATATCCATGAAATAGGATTCATTTGAAAGATAATTTTATAACATTAATGTTTGAATATGATTTTAGGCATATGGCTGCCGCGGTTGGCGTGTACATAGCGTAATATGGAAGTCCAATTTTCACACATTCTTAGTAGTATCTCGTTATTCAGACTAGGCTGTGCGCGACCAGTGGTTAAAAGCACTTTTTGGAAAAAACTTTAAAACTAATTTTTTATTAACTGAAATTGTTAGAGCACAAATTATGACTGAAAATATCTTTGTTTACATATTCGTTATGGTTTTTAGTTCTGTATTAGCACAATAATAAACAAAATAGCGCAGAAAACAAATAAATATGAAAAGTTCTTGTCAATTTTTGGGCCGCAAAAACTCGCGATAAATAACATCGTTCAATAAGTTCGTAGGATACACATACAGATAGACAGCTAGGGTGTAGCCCAGTGGGTAGCGTGTTGGTCTTGCAATGCGAAGGTCGTGAGTTCAAATCATGGTCGACGCAATATATAATTCCAGCACATTGCCTGCTTGGATATACCTTGGTCACCTCAATCTTCGAAAATTAAAAATTCGTAGAAAGAGGGTTGTGCGAAGGGCTAACAACCCTTCCACAATAAGTAATAAGAAAATATTAAGAATATTAAGGAACCTGAATGTCAGGAGGGAAAGGTCCGATTTGGGCTGTAGCGCCATTGTAGAAGAAGTAGATACACATATAGATGGCGCCACTATTGAAATATCTATATGATTTTTGGGAAGTACCTACCTTCAAACGATACGTGTCAAAATTTCATGACAATCTGACGTTTAGTTCCGAAGTTACAGTGATATACAGTTACTAGAATAAGTATCCGTACACAATAAAAAGAAAAAAACATGTTAAGAAATTCATTGTTAAAAAAGGTTTACATTTAATTTTTTTATCACGAATTATTATTCAATAACTTAACTACCTTTTCTATACATTTGTTCTTCAGTTTATCTTTAAAAACTAAATTTCACAAAACAAAAACAAAATATTTCACGTAAACGATACAGAAAAAATATCCGTACAATATCAATTTAAAATATTCAACTTATTTTATTAAATATAAGGGTTTAGTAACCCGTGGGATAACCTTTCCGCTGGAGGACCTCCTGAAGTCGATGTGGCATAGAGAAGGTCAATTTGAATGTATCCTGCCTGGTAATTTTGCCCCATTCATTGATGATGATAGCTAGGGTGTAGCATAGTAGGTAGCGTGTTGGTCTTGTAATGCGAAGGTCGTGCGTTCAAATCCCGGTCGGCACAATACATAATTCCAGCGCATTGCCTGCTCGGATATACTTTGGTCACCTCAATCTATTATACGAAAATGAAAAAAATTCGTAGAAAGAGGGTTGTGCGAAGGGCTAACAACCCTTCCACAATAAGTAATGAAAAATGTTAAGGAACCTGAATATCAGGGGGCCAAGGTCCGATTTGGGCTGTAGCGCCATTGTAAAAGTAGAAGATTGATGATGACGCTTTTAAGCATTTATTTGGAGTTATGCTATGCTGTAGCTTGCGTTTCAGCAAATCCGATAAATGCTCGATGGGACTAAGGTCTGGGGATTAGGGTGGCGTATACAACTGATGTTTTGTGTTATATAACCACCAAAGCTTCACATTGTTTGCCGCATGCATGGGATCATTATAATGCTGGAACCAGAAATCGTTACCAAGCCCCAACTGTTGACCGCTTTGCTTCGTATTGGTCTTGAAAATATTTAGTTAACCGAATTGATCCATTGCTGACTCTAAAAAAACAAATTTGCCAACTCCTTCCACCGCCATACACCCTCAGACCATCACACCACCTACACCGTGTTTGACAGGTGGTACAAGATTTTCCTTTTCGAGGGCTCTACCGCTCTTCCGCCACACTAACTTTCTTCCTTTAATGCCAAATATACAAAACTTGCTTTCATCAGAGAATAATAGAAATGTTTCCAAAATTATGGAGACTTGTTTATGTATTCATTTGCGAAAGCCATACGTTTCTTTCTGTTGACTTCCGATATGTACGGCTTCCTACAGGCCATTCGTGCGCGATACCCATCTTTTTTGCGAATTTTATCTTCATGGACATCCTTGCCAAAAGATTTCTTAAATTTTCACTTATTTCAGAAGCAGTTATTCGAGGATTTTTTTTCACTGATTCCACTACATTTCGCTTTTCGCGTACGGTCAATTTGTTAGGTCGACCACAGCGTGCCATTGACACAATGCATCCTGTAGCATTAAATGCTTGCACGAGGTACTGGATAGAAAAGTGAATTCTTCCTTTTATGTGACCTATTCCGCAGAAAGATTTGCCTTCTTTTCTAAGTTTTAAGATAATTTTCCTCTCGCCAACACTAATTTCTTTGGTTTTGGGCGCCATCACAAAATTCTTGTACACCAGAAATATGAAGTAACTGCAAAGTAATCTATTCACTTCAAAATCTATTACAAATTAAAAAAGAACTGTTACTAAGTATAAATATGTAGCCACATAATACGGGAAATCCCTCGTTTCGATCTGTACGGCAATTTTTTCTGGTCAAAAGTGCTGCCATATGTGTGTGTTCCAGAAAGTTCTTTAAATTAGTGATCATTATGAAATATGCTGAGAATTATGTAAAAAGGTCGATTTTATGTGATTATAAAAGAAAACAGTCATATTAAACGAATATCTCAGATTTTTCAATGTAACATCTTTATTTCCTTGCATGTACGGTTACTTTTTCTAGCAAGTGTAAGTGACGATATTCTTGTAATTTAAAATACAATGGAAAAATTTGAATTTTTTGTGTTGCTTTTTAATGTAAAGAAAATACCGTTCAAGCAAAACAATGGCTTGACAAGTGTTATACGGACTCTGCTTCATCGACATCGAGGCAAATAGTAGAGAAGTGGTTCGCTGATTTAAAACACGGCCGTACAAACACTGATGATGCTGAACGTTTTGGCCAAATTCAGCTGCTGTTGCAAAAAACATAAAAAAATCCACAAAATAGTTTTGGCCGATCGTAAGTTGAAGGTACGTGAGATAGCTGTCACCTTAAAGATATCAGCAGGCAGTGTATTCATCATTTTGCATGAGCATTTGTCCATGAGAAAGCCCTGTTTGAAATGACAGAGTAAAAAGAAAATAGAGTAGGCAAGCTTTCTATCTTGTTCGTAGACTCAGAAAGTTTCGTATTAAACGGTGTAAATGATCTCCACTGCACGAAAGTACAGAAGGAACATGGATATGTCTTTGTATTATTTGGTTACGCGATTACCACTTACAATCGTAGAAATTCTTAAAACTTCTCAATTTCTGTAGTACTTGAGCTGAATGGTGGAAGAAACTGCATAGACTCGTCGCTGCTACGTAATTCATTTTGTCGCTTACGCTTACGCGACTCACGCAATAAGTCGGCATTACATGGAGCTATAGAACCGTTGCAAATGAACTCGAAAAATGTTAGTTAAATACTGTATATACTGTTTACATATACATACCTATACACACAGTGTGAGAAAGATAAACTCCCATTTAAGACCACCCCTTCATTTCTCTATCTTCTGTAAAGCATGTGATCCTAAGCAGCGTGGCCCCATAACTCCTATGTTGTTCTATTTTCCTTCTTGTAACGGGATCGACGACGCAGAGTTCGACAGCAACAACACAAAACTCAAAACCCGGTCAGCCAACAAGTGGAAATCCCACAAAAACAACTCCGACCTGAAATACCAGGCGGCTATATTTCAGTTGCAAGCAGAAAAGTCGCCGACAATTCCTCCACTCGGCGAGATAATTACCGTTGTAATTTTACAAATTTTCATACTGAATCTGAACAACCGCTGACCATAGTTCTGCCAGGTATTTCAGATTCGTTCCAGTATGGCAACAATGCAGATTTTTCGGCCGGCTGCGAGCGCATACACAGTGAGTGAGATGATAGATTTATTTGCTAACTACTCAGTTGAGATTATGGGCGCCTGTTATAGAGATTGACTCACAGTAACGTATTTTTTGATGCGCAACATTTTTAGTTGAGTCAATCCATTAGACATATCCATTTCAAAAGTTCCTACTTTCCAAAAGAATGATTTTGATTAGTTCTCATAAAGTTAAACTTTAAAAAAAATTTAACAGCTGATGACTGGAACAAATTTAGATTGTACACATGCCGCGTGTAGATTGTATGCATATTGGTGTGCAGTTGTAGTTGTGGAGGTGTTCCACAAGTGCGCTAAGATCGCCGCCCACATCGTCGCCAGCTGTCAAATAGCTTGAGTAAATCGTTGTAAATAGCAAGTAACCTGGTATTGTGCTAGAGTTTTCGAAATTTTTTGAATGTTAAGTAAGGTTTTTTTTTTATTTGAGATTTATAATTTTTTGGCGCACTCTTAACGTATTTGTCAATTAAGATCGTTTCTGCTCCACGAGTTTAGTTTTCTGAGATTACATTTTTTTCTGATGTGCTAACTGTGTACCTAGAGTACAAATTAGTTTGCATAGTAATTAGCAGACTAAAGTTTTACAATTGAATCGACTCTAGTTCATACGCAATTAATTGTGCTGAAATAAAATATAATTTAATAAGAATTCCAAATAAACTTCCAAATTTTGGACTCAGCGATCTCGTGCCCTTTTCAGGAATTCCAAGCAGAAGATTGAGGGAATTATAGCCAAAATTTAACAAAATTTTGGAAGAAGGCTGCTTAGAAGTAGGTCAGCTCAGCAGAAGCCATTATTCAGTCGCGTCTGAGCTTAATCAATTTCCTGTTAAGACCACTTACAGAGGCAAAGGATAGAAACAACTTTCTTTCGCAAGGCGCGCCTCGGAGCATTGGCCTACAGTTGTCGCCAGGACTTGTTTATTCCTCTGGTCTCCTGCTCAGCTGCTCGCTTCCATGGTCCTCCACCTCGACGTCTTCCTTGAGGATTATAATTCAGATTATAATTCGAAAAGGCACACTTTCTGCAAGATCCCTTTTCAATAGTATCTAATTTGCTTCTTTCAGTTATTTGGTTGGGGCTGTGAGGCGTTCACAAAAAAATTTCCTGGGTCGTACAAATCGATAAATTGGAACGGACGTGATTTAAGGCTGACATTGAAAATAATTTTCAGTCTGTGATTTTGTTTTTCGTTTTCCAAAATTGAAAACGAATTAAGACCTAAGCAATGGTTATCTAAATCAGTAAATTAAATCCTAGAAACCCAATCAGAATCTATCTCGAAAAACCAGATTGAGACAATAACTCTCGCCAATTTTCTCGCATATTAGATTTAAACTTCATCCGTCTCTAGAACTAGAACCCTCAACAGGTTTGTACGAGTATGAAATTCGAATTCAGATCTAAGTCATATATATTGCACATAAATGGAAAAGTTCAATTTACTTTAGGACTTTGGTTTCGATGAGAAATCACATCAGAACCCCAAAGCAAAGCATCACATTGTCCAATGTAGCAGAATCGATTCCATTACTCCAACCCAATCTAAGGACTTCCTGAGCTCATATTCCTTCTTCTGCCGGGAGTACTACACCCGGGAAACATTCAGCGTTCAGCTATGCATGAAACTCTATTTGCATAATAATTTATTTTTTTATCCTGTTCGTATATTCTTCCATAACTTCCCTCCGCTCATTCGCTTAAACTTCCTTTTAGCTATCGCATCAGCCAGAATTCATTCACGAGAATCCTGGGATTCGTTCTTTCTTTCATTTGTAAAGCGCACCAACAATGTTAAAGTGCAAGCGTTGAACGGAGTGAAAAACTAACGATATGAAGAAAAACAAAAAAAAAAAAAACCTAAAAAAAGCAAGAAAGAGCAAGAAGCAGTGGCGTGCAAAGGGGGCGTTGCCGAAAACTCATGAATTTTAGCAGAAAAATGCAAATTATTCGCCAATGTAATGTTAATAATGAAGTTTCGCAACGAACGTCATCAAGGATGAAATGCAGAGCGTATATGGGTGGTATGAGTGAAGCCCACGTATTTTTGCGCGTATAGACGGACTTAGTTAACGTAATTAAAGCGCAAAAGATTCCAAGAGACTTGCTTACGGCGAACACGACTCTTCCACCTCCTGGAATCGTCCGAGCTACTTTTCAGATCTTACTACCCACTGTGTCGAATGGGATAATTACGAAAAAAGTTTAGTGTCTGATTCTACTTGACTTGGAGCGCTCTTCTTTTCAATTAGGTAATGAGGCAGCTTAAAAATTTAATGAAGGCTGCTAATGCGAAGCAGGCACTTTCAGATGGCTCTTTGTTAAATTCACGAAGGACGATTCTTACGGCTTGTAAACCAGATGTTTGGTTTATGAGGCGCCGAAAAGGATAACCGAGCCATGGATCCTTTTCTTTTTTGACGGGTCGAGTTAAGTTAAGTCTTTATGGAAACAACCTCAAGCTGTTACGTTTTTTTAAATTTTAACAAGTCAAAGCTTAAGAATTTTTTCATTCTTCGGAGTTCGGACGAACAAAGCAAGTTAATAGTGTTAAACGAGAAAGGTACACTTTTAAGATTGATGATCTCAGGGAAAAAAGAATTATGTAAATTTCTTTCTAATGCCTTGGGTTTCATTATGGTACAACTATCTTAACATAGCCGATTAATTAAGGTGGTCGCACATCGCTTACAGCTTTGCAAATGTGAAACGAAGTTAACTAGTCATCCTCTTACTTTATTCAGGATTTTTTTTTAGATTAACAAGCCTTTGTATTGCTGCTGAAATATCAAAGAAGTCGTGGACAAGCTCTTCCATATCAGATGACATCATGGTCTATACTAAATAAAAGTTTTTATTTTATTAAGCCCACGCTTGTTTGCTCGGAAAAGGACATGTGCTTAAAAGTGCTTGACTGAGCTTCATTTCATACTAGGCTATGTGATTACCTAATCATGCTTTCCCACTCGACTTTGCGTTTATACGTGACTGAATCATTTAGTATTGCTTCAACTTTGAGCACGAGACAAGAAAGTTGTGAAAATAAATTCGTTTGAAATCCAATGGCAATTGGCTTGAAAATAACGGCGACTGTTGAAACCCTTTTAGCGTGCAAGAATAAATTTAAACTAAATAAATTGGACGCCAATTTCAAATAGCATTTTACAGAGAAATCTCTACAGATAATTTCTCTCACCTTTCAGTCCTAGCGAGTAGTAAACATCGTGCACTAAAATTTATGAGAATCGGTGCGTATATCTCTGGTTTGTGTGTAGATTTCAAATATAAATTAAGGTACCTTTTTACGTTTAGCCTTGTCCTAATAAATTCCCTCACTCTGGGTGTATCTACAGAATTACGTACATATTATCCGTTCAACACTGTACCCAATTTCTCCTCTCAATTTTCCTTTTATTTTTTTGCTATTTCCGTAAACCTCTCTGCTCCCGGAAAATACACACAAGTCGAGACCCATCCATATGTTAAGCATTTTCAAATGATGCCGTGCCGCCCTCAATTTGGTTTTGCTGTTTATCTTTAAATGAAATTTTTGAAAGAAAAAAAAAAAAAGAAAATAATAATAATAAAAAAAGTAAGGGAAAGAACTGTGTGTGTTCGGATATGTGTGTCGGGTTGCGTAAAGGAACGCATTTATTTCCTTTATAATTCACCGCCGGAATGGGCCTGAAATCTCTGACTTGTGAAATTGAGGGTTGGTTTCAAAGTATAACAGGTTAAAGGTTTCCTATGAGAGAAATATGGTATGAAAATATCTGAATGTGTAGGTCGTCTTGTGTTTTACAGCGTCGTTACGTTGTAAGACATAACCATCAGCGGAAATAGGCCGTTGACTCGAATCCCGACAAAAGGAAGCAGTTTTATGCTTCAGTTGAGTTTGGAGAAAAATTGATCTTAGGGAATTTAGAAGATACTATGTGGTAATTTCTTTTTTTTTGCATAATTATTCTGTAGATGAAATCTGTGACTATATTTTTATTTGCTCAAACGGAGGAGACGTTAAGAAATAAGGCTCGTATAGAGTGTTGCTAGGGTGTAGCCTAGTGGGTAGCGTGTTGGTCTAAAATGCGAAGTTCGTGATTTCAAATCCCGGTCGACGCATAATTCCAGCACGCTGCTTGCTTGGGTATACCTTGGTCACCTCAATCTACGAAAATGAAAAATTCGTAGATAGAGGATTGTGCGAAGGTCTAACAACCCATCCACAATAAATAATGAAAAATGTTAAGGAATCTGAAGGTCAGGAGGCCAAGGCCCGATTTGGGCTGTAGCGTCATTATAGAAGAAGTAGAGTGTCGCTTAAGCGCCGAATACATGATGCTAGTTGTGCTAAGTACATGTAGCTAAACTAATCGCAGTGGTCACCACATTTCCAACATACATGTAAGTAGAACGTACGACAAACTTGAAGGCAAATATGGCGGACGGACAAAAAAAAAAAACTAATCACAGACAAACTTGTGTGACAATATGAAAAGTATGTCACACAAGCATTATGTATTCGGCACTTAAAAGTAAATGTCACTTAAAATTGTCAAATCGATGTGACTATCTACGGAGCTGCAATTTATTTCAGAACTTTTGCAGTAAAAAAGATAATTTTAGTTCGTGAATGAAGCCATAAAATTTAGAATATGTATGTCAACCCTAAATTTTGAAAATTCATAAGATGTATAAGTTTTCTCAAAAATGAAACATGGGTCATTATGTAAAATTTTATAAAAAATTTGCTTTTACAATAAATGCAGCAAATGTTAAAAAAAACATCAATTTTATCGTAGTTATTCCATACTCTGCCATACAATTTTTTAGCACTGTTCCGGTGAGGTGGGAAGGATTTTCGATTTTGGGAATTACTGAATCTTATTCTTGAATTGCAGAATCTTGTAGTCTTTCGAGAACTTGGCAGCGAGTTCCACATTCGAAGAATGCGGTTTAAAAACATGTCGCGAAATTTGACAGTGCGACCAAAGATTGGCTTATGAGAATAGTTATGAACAGCGCAAATATTACGGGGTAAAGTTATGCGTAAGAGATTAAGGTTTTTGTCCGATCAATCTCTATTGCAGTAACGACACAAAAGGGTTAAGGAGCTAACAATTCGTCTATACTCAAGTGAATCGCGCGATAAAGAGACTTCAGAATCTCTTATAATTTTAATGGCCCGAGACTGGATACTAACCAAATAGGAGAGAGAAGTTTTTGCAGCTCCCGCCCATAGGCAGATATTAAATTGAAATTTGGTATAAAATAAGCCGTATAAATTGTCAATAATACAGAAGCGGTGAAGGAGTTTTTATGCGTTTTAGGTAAACCAAATATTTAGAAACTTTCTTGGTGATGTTAAACAAATGATCATTCCAGGATAAGTTATCTGTGATTTGGATACCTAGCTAGGGTATAGTCTAGTGGGTTTCATGTTGGTCTAAAATGCGGAGGTCGTGAGTTCAAATCTCGGTCGACGCATAATTCCAGCACGCTGCTTGCTTGGGTATACCTTGGTCACCTCAATCTACGAAAATAACAACCCCTCCGCAATAAATAATAAAAAATGTTAAGGAGCCTGAAGGTCAGAAGGCCAAGGCCCGATTTGGGCTGTAGTGCCATTGTAGTAGTGGTAGATTTGGATACCTATCATCTTAACACTTATATAATTTTCCCTCCGAAAGCGGTTGGATTTAATTTAGATTCAAGCTTATGGGACTCAAGACAGCACTGAGTTTTCGAAGTGTTAAATTCGACATGATTTTTATTGGCCCAATTGAAATTTTTAGCCAAATCGTCATTGAATGATTGAACCACTACTTAGCTAGTACAAAGGGCTAAGGACGCAGTAATAAAGTATTAGGAGAAGTCTAATATTGAATTGAAACTTGGAAAGTTATAGAAAATGTTGTAGAACGATGGGACAAACAACCGAGTCCTGAGGGACACCAGCGTTAGTTTTATAAGAGGAAGAAGCCACGCCATCTAATACAACATGCATTGAACGATTGCCTAAAATCCAGAAAATAAGGGTCTTGCCCAAACCAACATCTTTAAGTTTGGCTAAAAGGACGTTATGCTATACTCTGTCAAAGTCCCGGGAAATTTCAAGAGCAACAATACTAGATTCACCGTACAGGTGAATGCAGTTATTCCAACGGTCTTTGAGGGTGGTTAAAAGTCCTCGCGAGAAACACTTTTACTGGAATCCATACTTTTTGTCATCAATGATAAGATATAAGATATTCCATAACTTTATGTTTGATGATAGTTTCCATGACCTCCGGCAGAGCTTATTGCTATTGGGCGATGATTAGAGACATTTGAAATTATTATTACAGTGCAACCTCAAAAATTGCAACTAATTAATGCAGCCGGTTGTTGCAATTTTCGAGAAAATTTCATCTAGAGTATCGCGTAATTGAGCTTTACGCCCTGTTATGTTTTTTTATTTTTAGTCCACTTATTGAACTAGAAGTTTGTGGTAGCAAGACAATTAGTGATTGATTCTGGTTTCTCACTGATAAAACTTCATTTTTATTTCTAGGATCCTTCAAGAGCTCAATATCCACAAATCTACTGGTCCGGACGGTATTCTCCGATTACCCTTAAAAAGTGCTCAAAATCGGTTAATATCTCGAGGATAACCAGCCAATCCATGATCATCAGTACGGGTTCCGTTTTGGAAGGTCGACGGGTGATCTTTTGGTTTACTTGACAGAACGTTGGAACTCATGCATACATAAACACGGCGAAGGTCAAATTCTTGTACTTGACATTGCAAAAGCTTTTGACAGAGTTTGGCATGTATATCTCATAGTTAAGATTAGGGCCATAGGTATTAACTTTACTCTCGATCAATGGATTGCGAGTTTTCTTTCTGAACGCACTAAGCAAGTAGTACTAGAGAGCGTTAGTTCGTCCTCTTTCCCAATAGATTCCGGCGTCCCTAAGGGCTCTGTTTTATCTCCAACTCTTTTTTTAGTTTTCATCAACGATCTTCTGTCGTCCACTCAATCCAATTAATATTTTTGCGGATGACAGTACTTAAGATAACACCTATGAATTTAACTCTGCTGCGGAATCACGCAAGTATTCTATAGATTCCAATTGCATGGAGTTATTTCGTTCGCTGAACTCGAATCTCAGCTTAATCCTGGAATGGGGCCGAAAAAATAGAGTAGAACTCAACGCCTCCAAAACACAGGCCTGTCATATATCCCTCAAACGTAATGTTCCAGTTTTATCTCAAAATGTGACCTTTGGTAGCGCAGAACTAATCTCGAATAACTTGACACTTCTAGCCGTTAAAATTAATGACCACCTGAATTGGGCCCAGCACATCTTTGATGTTGCTCTCGACGCCTCTAAACGTCTTGGTGCTTACCAAAAAGTGTAAAATGTATTTAACGCCGAATGACCTCGCAGCCATCTATAAGACCACGTTTAGAGTACAATTCGCATGTTTGGGCGAGCGACCAAATCACACGTCGCATTGTTCGACCATGTTTAACAACATGCGGTTTGACTGATTGGAGCCGAGACCATCACGTCTTCTATCCTCTCGAGCATCGCAGAAATTTCGGAGAACTCAGCATTTACTATCGCTACTTTCATGGTATATGCAATGCGGAACCAAGGGCATTCATTCCTCCACTCTATAATTTCCCCGACATAATCGTCAAGCTGAACGCGCACACGAGTACATCGTTCAGCTCTTGCCTTCTCGTATAGTGAAATATAGGCAACACATTACCGGCCAAAGTGATTCCCAACGACTACAACCTCCAGTGCTTCAAAAGCAATTTGCACCGTCACTTTCGTCTTTCTCCACCCAAATTGAATTGGCACAACTTAAGTTGTTTCTCCAGTTCCTATACCGATACAGTGCATAGCATTATAGGGTGACCCCCTAAGTTGTGTTCGGTTCCTTAAGAAAACAAAAAAAAAAAAGATAATAAGTTAATTCTGAATACATCCATGGTTTACTAAATTAATTTTTGTTTTTGTAATTGGCATATGTTGTGCAATCATTTATTCGACTTTGAAGATCGTCGTTAAAAGAAGAAAACAGTTCGATTGATGTCGCAATTGCGATTAAATGATTGCTTTACTCTCCTTACTTAACCTTTAATTTATTTAGATTAGTCCTTCAGTGCACTACTATGTACTGCTGGTTGGGAGTGAACTATTCAACCAAAGGGCCGTGTATACTGAAAATGCATGTTCATTGAAGATTTGATAATTTTGAATCGAAAAATTATTCGAATAGCTCAAAATAGTTGAAAAAGTGAAAAGTTTGATGAAAAAGAGCCATCCGTCTAGTTGGATGGCGGGGAACTGGCTGGAAAAAAATTCTCTTCGAAAATTCGATGCACCATTAAATTACCATAAGATCTAATTGATTCCGTAATTCTTATTATTTTTATCTTTTTTCGGCTCATACCAAATCAATCTATACACAAATAAGTGGTCCTCCCATACAAACTGCACTTTTTCATGAAACACTCTAAGACGATTTTCTCAGAACATGTAACATTTATCGAGCTCACATTTTATACTAAATATTTAAATAGTATTATTATTAAGATTCGAAAAAATTAAGTGATTAGCTTTACTGCTTCTACCACCTCCCATACAATATGACACAGTTTCACAACTTCACGAAAAATCGATTTTCTTGAAAAGTTGGGGATCAATTTTATAATATTCCTTGTTATTTCTGAAAAAAATTACTAAAATCCCCCCACTCTTTCTACCACCTCCCATACAAACTGCACAATTTCACCAAATCTAATAAACTAATTTTCTCAGTTCCTATTCAATTTTTGGAGGTTGCATTTTGTATAAAACATTTTTATAGCTACTTTAGCATGATGGGAAAAAAGATTAGTTCAATGCTAGCATCCCTTGTGCCGCTCTCCATACAAAAGTTATTGAGATCACAAAAATTTCTATTTCATCTATCGTAAGATTGCGCTTTATGCGCAATCGTAGCCCTGTTATGTTTTTTTACCATTTTATAGCAATGATTAAGGGAGAAATTCTGGCAAAATTTTAAGTTTCTGCCTTCCTAGTCGATTGCTTTGAAGAAATCAGATTTAATAGGAATTTCGAAATGTCGTAAAATTTGATAGGAGGGAAGGGGTTAGAAGGAGTGAGGAAAAACTTTAGTGGCATTTTTTTTTTTTTTTCAAAATCAATTCTGGCAGAAATTCGTCCTTTTAGCTTTGCTAGTTGCTCTGAAAGTCGAATAAATATTTTTTTTCTTTTGAAAATTGTGTATTTGTACGGGAGGAGATAGAAGGAGTACGAAGATCGGATCAATATTTTTTTTCGTTATTGGTATTCACATCATTATACCTTGACTTAATTTTCAAGTCGATAACTCAAATAGTTTCGGATAAAAATCAATTTTTTTCCTATTTCGAAATTTCATGAAATTTGTATGGGAGGAGGTAGAAGGACTGGGGATGTAGCCCACTCAAAAACTTGAAGTTTCTTTTATGCTAAAAATAATATAATACGAATTTCAGCCCGATTGCACAAAGCGTGCGAGAGTTATCTTATAGACAGACAGACAGACAGATGTTCACTCGGAATGAATCGAGGCTCTCGAGCGCCAACTAATATTTCTGTACCCTTGGCGGCTCTGTGCGAGCACGATATCTTAGCGTTACAAACAGTAGGGCAAAGACAATTAACTTTCAGATTTCATTTAGAGTATAAAAATATTTAAGATAATAGGATGTGAAAGGTTGTGATAGACGCAAGAGAGAGAGAGAGAAAGAGTGAGAGAGATATATAAAGAAACAAAGAGAAAGACATAGAAAGAAAGGGAGAGGTAATAGGATCTAAAAGGTTGTGATAGACGCAAGAGAAAGAGAGAGAGAGATTGAGATATATATATATATATATGGAGAGAGAAAGAGAAAAACATAGAATGAAAGGGAGAGAGAAAGAGAGAGCGAAATTATCAACATTTTTAGTTTGAACTTTATGATTTGAATCCATTCACTTTCAAAAATTCAAATTAATTGTATTACAGAAATTTTGTAACTAATGTAAGAACGCGTAAGACTGGAAAAAATAATACGCAAGAAGAAGACAGGTATAGATAGAGAGCTCGTATAATAGGCTTGTGCAAAATTTAACCGATACTTTCGCATCGGTATACAGAGATTTGGTTACTTATCTTTTTCTTGCGAATATCACGGACAACTCAATCTGGTAGGTACACACTAGGCGAACGCAAACGTATGCGGCCGAACTTATGTGGCCTTCGTTAAAGAACTTGCTTGCTGTCCACATTACAACGAATGAAAGCGTTCTTACGCACTATCATCACCAAGCCGAGTCGGTCCGTATTTTTTTTTGATATACCATCTCCAAAGCAAACACGAGCGAAAGCAGGCGAATGCAATCGGAAACGTTCGTTGATCGGGAGCGTTCGAATGCGTTCGCCTAGTGTGTACGCACTCATGTGATTAAAAAAATTTGAATTTAGAAATAGTTTTGTGAGCCGAATTATAACGAATGCTTTGGTTTATGCAATATGCAGTTTCTTTGAATCAACAATTCATTTCTTTTTTATGTAAATTTATCACCCATTAGAGATACATATTTGCTCCATATGATGCGACGTTGTCCAGCCTTTTTGAACTTAAATAAACCATTGAGTTAATTGGAAAGGGTATTTGCAAAAGCATTAATTTTAAAGAAATAAAAAATTCCTATTCCCGAGGACTATAACAAAGGGCACCGGATTAAAACAAAAATGATATAACTTTTAACGCCGCCGCTCCCTTTAGCAGAATATTTAATTCTTTCTCTCAAGCTTCTGTTTTGAAGAGTTCGCAAGATAGATACATTTATTATTCAAAAGTAATATCGCCGTAATTTATTCTTGTATTAAAACCGGATTTAAATAATTTGCTTTTGGCACAGTCGCAAGACTGGGGTCTTTAAACACCTTATTTAATGCGGTGATTTTTTTCATTCAGTCCTGTTTAGGGAAATATAATTAAGTTACAAAGGGTTTAGTTGTCATTTCCTGTATAATTTTATTTAATCTTTTTAATGTCTTTCCGAGCTTGGTGTTCGAGAGAAAGGGAAAAAAAATTAAACCTATATAATTCCTTTCTGTACTGCCGCTTTATTTATTAAAACAACAAAATTTTTACCTTTTAACTTAACTACATCTAAATTGAATTGATTTTATGTGGTTATCCTGATCCCGTGGGGTGATATCGAGTTGAGTGACTTTTGATAAATGACCCAATGACTACGTTATGTTGAAAATTTGGCAGTTCCGTAATAGGTAAATTAATTTTGACGAATATAAATTACCCTTTCTTGTTTCAACCATCACCCCCAAACCATCAATTCGATAAATTTATTTCAAAATCATTCATTCCAAAGTAATATGACAATGTTCAATCGAATTAATAATTTATTGCATTACTTTTTTTTTCCAGTTTTATTCGAGATAAATAATCATGCCGTTTCAGTAATTAAACTCAAAATGGTCCAAAAAGTTAAAACAAATCGGGAAAACTTTGAAACCAGTGAACAAAAAAAAGATGAATAATGAAATGAAATGAAAGGACATAAATCGTATATCATGTCGAAAGCGAACAGAGCGGACTTTTATGTGATTGGGCAAACCGATCAGCGCGATGTCATTCATACTACGCCCCAAACTGCAATTTATTACCCTATATGACACTCGATGGCAATCAGTTGACCAACCACGAGGCCAATTATGAATTCGAAGTATTTTTTTCTTTTTGTATTTTATTTGAAGCATGAATTGGCAAATTTATTTTTTTTTTATTTTTGCGGAACAGCGAGTCTTGGACATATGATATGAAATTTATGTATGTTTACATACATATATGTATATTGGCAAATTAAATTGGATAATTCTTACGTGTATAGTAACGAGAAGCAATTTGTAAAATAAATAAGTGTACTCTATGATAAGGAGACCCGTATGCTGTCAGGACTTAATAAGGATCGGCTTACATACGTATAAACATAGCTATGTGAAAAAAAGACATTTTACACATTATTCAGGCAAAGGGAAAAAAGTGAGCAAATGTCGACTGGACCCGATGATGGATTGTAACAAGTGGGATCAGCGTTGTTTATGAAACATAGTCGGGATAGTCCTTCAGGACTATAAATCATCACCTAGGAGATTAGAGAAGAACTGAGAGGGCGAAAATAAAAACAGTCGATTGTAGTCGAGCTGACAGATCGTTAACTTTATTGCTTAGTCGTCCAATAAGTTATGAAGAGCTTTGATTTGGCGATGGCCGACAATTGGAATTTATTTTTAGAAATCGGCATTTGTGTTTATGGGCACAGCGCAAGGGTCTATATAGTTATCATTTATTGCTAGTAAGATCGAACGTTTAGTAAAACATAATGGAACTACGTACGATTATGACAGAGTAATCAGCCAATGATTGGACAGATTTGTCTATCTGTCGTAGGACTGGAGCCCTTGGAATTGCACACAACAACCTTAACGGACAGAAAAATGATAAAGAACACAAGGATTTTGGAATTAACCCATCCATGTATTTTATATCTTTTTGCTACTGCTCTGAAGACAAATGAAACTGTTTCTGCAAAAGTATATGTATTTTACGTTTCCTGCCGAGCACAACTAAAAAACATACCAGGACTACGGTTTGGCGTAAGGCCCAATCATGCGAAACTCTAGATGAAGAGAAATTTTTTGATTTTAAGAAATTGTGTATTGGGAGTTGTTGAAGGGGTGACGGCAATGGACCAATTTTTTTCACATCATATTAGCGTTGCTATTAGAATGTTTTAATGAAAATTTAAGCTTAAAAAATTGAATAGGTACTGAGAAAATTAGTGTAATGGATTTAGTGAAATTGTGCAGTTTGTATGAGAGGTGGTAGAAGGAGTGAAGAGTTCTTAGTGAGCGTTTCAGAGAAAGTTATAAGAGGAGTGTTTGAAAAGTTGTGAAATTGAGTTATATGGGAGGGCGCAGAAGGATTTGTGTTAATCGTCTAATTGTTTTTGGTCAATCAAATTCCTGTTAAGACCCCCTATAGAGGCGAAGGACAGAAACAACTCTTTTTCACAAGGTGTGATCTTGAACATCGGCCTTAACCTGTTGCCAGGACCTGTTTATTCCTCTCGTCTCCTGCTCAACTACTCGCTTCCATGTGTTACATGGTCGACCAACCCGACGTCTTCCTTGAGGATTATAATCCAGAGCCTGTTTGGCGATGTTTCGCTCTAGTTTCCTCAAAGTATGACCGATCTACTGCCACTTCCGCCTTTGAATCTCAATACCTATTTTAGTCTGGCCAGTTGTACTCCAAAGTTCATAGTTGGAGAACACTTCTGGCCAGAATATTACTAAAATGCGTCGAATGCATTGGTTGACGAAAGTCTGTAGTTTTTTGGTAAGTCGAACGGTCACTTTCCACGTAGTAGAACTAGATAGCATAATGGATTTGACGCATGCGTCAAAAACTCGCAGCTTCGTGCGAAGGGAAATCTATTTTAACCTCCAGAAAGGGGAAAGGGTGGTGGGAAAATACCGAACTAAAATATATCCAATCACAATTGAGTCACATTAAGAGAATTGACAGCTATGAACTGATAATCCTGGCATGCAGAATAATGAGATTGCAAGGTTTACTCAACATAGATGGCGCGACAGCCCGAATTGGGCCTGGCCTTCTGAACTCGTCGCCTCCAATCGTTTCGATCCAAAGACCGCGTACTCCAACTGATAATTTTTCAGATGACTTACTGTCTTCATCAACCGAGTCTTCACACCGTTTACGTGGTTTGCCTACTGGGCGGTTACCACTCGCTTTGTCTTTAAGTTGGGGCTTCTGTGGTGTAGTGGGCAGCGTGCTTGCTTTTCATTCAATAGGTCGTGGGTTCGATTACCACTCCAGACGGGAGTTGCTACTGACGATGAAAAATTATTCGAAGTAATATGGGCAAACGGTGTAAAAGTGAAACAGTTCCACTTCAAGAAGGCCTAGATACTCAGTAGATGGATTCTGTTCGCTTTCTATCATTCAGTCCCCCATGACATCTGCAAATATTTGTCAGTAGCAGCCAGTACAACTGAAAAATATATATTAGCTTCTTCTTCAATTTGAAATCGTGTTTATTTCTCTGGTTTCCTTTTCGACTGGGCAACGAAAGGGCCAAAATTAATTTCTTGTTGTATTTACATCGTATATGCGGAATATTTGAATAAATTTGGTCGTTTTGGAGCCCCTGTCGGTCGGATCGGGACACCTCCACCGCCTGTGTAGTAGTCCAACTGGAGTTGATTTTTTGCCCAATAATTTCCAAGTAAATGATATGATATGAAAATCAGTGCAAATAAACTGGAAAACAGCACCCAAAACCAAATTACCTCCAGCAATCGTGCAACAATTCCTGCAAAAATAAATAAGTCGTATATGTAAACTAGAAAAATATCTCGAAATAATTTTCAAATGAGAATAAAATACAGAAAATCGGCTAAAATTGGTAGTGGCAAAAATATCAACCCTTATATGATTCGCGTATACATCGCTGAATTGCTGATATGCAAATTTTTTGGGAAATTGAACCGAAACACAGAGAAGTGGTTTGGCCAACTTATACAGTAGAGTTCTCAGCATTGGTCGATTATTGGGGTCGTTGTGCATGCGGAGATTTCGTTGTCTAAATAGATAGCTTCCGCCATAGGTTGCTTCGATACATACGAGAATGCATTTTCATGTAGGAAGCCAGGAGTCAAACCAATTTTCACAATGACTGCCATTATGCCGAAAAGCCCGCGCTATTTCCTTGGCCCCGACACAGGATGTTGTTTGCTGGCAGGATCGATATATTGATAAACACACGCCTGTGCTTTGCTCTATCTATACAACGACAGTGTCTGCTTATTTCTGTATCGGTTAAATTTATTTTACATCGTAACAAGTTTATTGATCAAATACAAGGTAGTCGGCTGTTGCCGAGCAAAAGCAAGCCGTGCGTTCAAGTGGCATACAACATATGTAGCCCAGTTCCTGCCACTTCCGCCCCACTCTCCCCAATTGTAACGGATTTGTACCCATCGATGAACAAACGGGTGCGCCTGAGCTTAGTTCCGGAATGACTCCTTCTACGTCAGGATCATCTGAGATTCTAATAGGTGGGTGCGTTGGGTGTGCCACGTGAATTTCGCCCCGATAATGTATCAAATCAAATAACTTCCCTTTATAACATTAGAATATCGTAATTGCTTTCATCATCCCCGGTAATCCCATCGGATCTACCCAAACATTATTACGTAGCATCACATCGATACATGGATCTCTCTGGCTGTATCCAGGGCTAAGTACTTCCGAAAACAAGCAGAATATAAAAAGATTTTTATTAGAAATCTCAACCCGAAATAATTGATTTCGTATAACGAAAATCTTGAGAGTACTTCGCAATTTCAAGCTGCCATAACAGCGTATAAATTACGTGTATGAGGCAGCTAAGTAAAAATCAAAGATTAAGTTAGGAGCTAGTTAGTATGTAGTTATCAATGCCTGAAAATATCCCCTCCGATATTACAAACATAGGTTATACAATGTTCTAGCAATTTCATGTAGGAAATTCGATTATACGTATCTGATATCTCATCCACGCTATCACAGTAGGCGATGTGTCCGCACCATCACTAAATCCTAGGCGAGTTCGAAGTCCAATTCGGTTGGACAATTAATTCGGAACCACCCAATTCGTAATTTAAATGCAATTCCTGAATGGATCCAGTTCGATAATGCCGTTTAGACTCGAAAGTACGTCCTTGGTAGCTATATACTTGCTGTGATGTAGTCCTTAACCATTTAGGCCAATGCAGTCGAGGTCAGAGTGCCAGCAGGGACCTTGCATCAGCAACATCGACTCTGGCTTGTTAGTTGGTCGATTGGCATTGGTCAATTTGATTGTAAAGTACTCGCGCGAGAGCGAGAGCCAACAATTACACGTTTTCAAAACATGTCCGGGCTCTGCATTATGCACAAGGAAAACGAATTAACTGACCGAGAATAGACGGGCTTGGATTCGAATTTTCACATAAATAGAAGTTTGAAAGCGAACAACAGAGCGGCCTAAAGTAATAGACAATGATACAAATCAGGCGCACATAGAGTGGCTGGACATACGATATTATGCAGCCATTGTTGATCATGTTCGAAATGTGACGTGACTTATGTAGGAGTAAATTATACCAGCATTCTTATCTATTATTTCCGATAGACATCGAATAATTTGGACTATGAGTAATTGGGGTTGATGATATGGGGAAAAAAAAAATCTGAAAAAGGGATTTTTGTGTCTTAAGAAAATTTAGATATTTTGTATGGGGGGTGGTACAAGGATTTACGGTATTTGACTAATTTTCTTACATTGTGCTAGGAATAATATCGAAATATTTCAAACAAAATTTGAGCTTTAAAATTCGATAAAGAGAATTTGTTGATTTAATGAATATCTTCTGAAATAACAGTATTTGTATGGGGTTATACCGACATAACTGTGCATTGAATTATAGGGAGACTTCCTAAATTATACTCGGGGTAGTAAGAAAAATGTGAAAGAAATAGTGAATTCCGAAAAGATTGCGTATTAAATTTGATGAAAAATTGTTAATCTGTATTTCGTGAAATTGTTGAATTTGTATGGGAAGTGGTAGATGAAATGAAGAGATTCCATTGATTTTTTTAGATACGCGGCATTTGAACTTCTCAAGAAAATCGACTTATTAAGTTATGAGATTTGGTCACTTTGTTTGAGAGAGGGACCTAGGTTATTATGTGATTGATAGGAAAAGTACAAGGTGATGCATCTCTGTAGTTTCCTTCAACTGAAAATATTGGACTCATTCGCCAATTTTTTATTTATTTTATGAAATGTATATACATTTTGTTTTGATGGGCATCGGGGCAGCGCAGACCATATGATGCCTCATTTGTTGCAATTCTTGTTACTATTTTATTTATTAGTGCTAAACTCTAATACTTATTTATTTTATTTAATCATTTCGATCATTTTTTGAATTATTTTTCATTTACTTATAGCCTAGCTTGATCTATGAAATATGCTTAAAGTAGTATACAAATTTTTTATTTATTGTGCTATACACATATGGTATACATATGTCATATATGATAATTATTATACGACATACATAAAATCTGAGAGTATTATAAGTGCCACAAAGTTTGTTACACCGAGAAATAAGGCTCGGAGCAAAAAATTAATGGTACAGAAGTTCATATAACACGCTCAAAAATCTTGAAACCGGATGTCTGTCTGTCCGTCCGTGTCCTCTCTAGCTTGAGAACGCGTTGAGCTAAAGAGCTCAAATTGTGTACACGTCATTTTTGACAAAAAGGTATGGTCAAGTTCGTGAATGGCCCAAATTGCTCTACCCCTCCTTCCACCACCTCCCATACAAACTGCACTTTTTCATGAAATATCATAAACAAATGCAGGCAGTACGTACATATAAAATTTATCGAGGTGAAATTGTGCATCAAATATTTATTTAAAATTATTAGTAAGACAAAAAAAAAAATTACACGACTAGTTTCACTCCTTCTACCCCCTCCCATACAATCTGACACAATTTCACAACTTTACAAAAAGTTGATTTTCTTGAAAAGTTTGAATGCTACTAATCTGCAATTTAAAACATGTCAAAAGCATGATGTAGTTATTTCTGAAAAGTCATTAAGAACTCGTCCCTTCTTCTACCACCTCCCATACAAACTGCAAAATTTCACTAAAGCCAATACACTAATTTTCTCAGTACCTATTAGTTAGTTATAGTTCTTTATTTGTATCCAATATAAATAAAAAGTGATGTCTATTGCAGCGCGAGTATATTTTTCAGGGGTGCCCGTAGTAAGTAATGCTCGCAGATGAACAATGTACGTCCAAGTCGTGCTCGTACTGTCCAAATACCGTCATGTCGTGAGTACGAGGAGCTGTATTTGGGGCGATTTATGGAAGCGTAATGGGAGCGCAGAAAAGATGCATTTTTGGACCAGAACTCTTGAGGATGGGCCAGGCTAAGGTGTTTGTGGATTTGGTTTATTATGAGATGGAAGTTTGGTGATTCCATGACTAGAGGTAATGTAGTGGCGTCCGTAGCAGCAGCAGCATCGGCTGCTTCGATGCCAAGGATTCCGACTTGTCCAGGAATCCATATAAAAGAAATGGAAGGGAAAAGAGTGAGTGCATGTCGGACTGAGGGGATTGGACAGGGCTTGAAGGATGCTCAGGTTGTCGCTGTATATAACTGTGGTTAGGGTCCGCATACTGGAAAAGTGTATGGTAATTAAAATGGCTGCAACTTCAGTTACATAACCTGAGCACGCAGGAAGAATAGCTTGGTGAAGAGTAATGGGGTTGCTGTTTACGCAATGTTTCACCACTGCGTAAGAGGGAATGAAATGAGAGTAAGATCCATCTGTGTATAAAAAAAGTTTGTTACGGACGAATTCTAAGGACTGTTTGCGGAGAATTCGGTAAGTGGAGGCATGCGTAGTGTTTTTGGGGAAAGCACATAACGAGATGTCAATAGTTGGGCAGTAGGGAGTTATTTAAGGTGAATTGGCGCGTGCGGCAAGTTCGAGAGGGAGAGGTTGATGTAGAGGATAGCGGTGAGTGTATAGGTAGGAAGCAATTTTTAATATTGATGATTCAAGTTTGCCTCTCAGAGAGGAGGGATTGAAGGGTATGGGAGGGTCGAGCTCGAATAGGAGGATTTCGTGGAGGGGGTGTTTGGTTGAGGTAAGTGTCTTGCTCGCTAGGTTCAGGGATCTAGAGAGGGAGGTTACAACAAAAGAATGATATTGGGGTTCAACGCGTAAAGCGGGGGTTGGGGTCGCACGAAGAGCTCCGGTTGCTGCTCTGTAGCGCTTGACATCCAGTTTATTTTTGTTCGTTTTGGTGGTCCAGAAGTGTGAAGTTATACCTGTACAATCCCCTTAGTTAGCCTTTTTGATAGAGCAACCTCTAAAAGAGGGCCCCTGTTTATTGAGCACAGCATTTTAAGGAGATTGTGAGTGGATTGGAGGCGATTGGAAAGTGTTCAATATGGGTGCTCCAGAGGAGATTGGATGTGAGAGTGATTCCAAGAATACGGAGTTGTTTGGAGGGGAATGGTGGAGTAATCAATGTCCATGGAGCGGGATTTTCATTACGTTTCCGGCAGAGGTGAAGGGCGTTAATTTTAGAAGGTGGTATTATTGCGCCAATTTGCTGGACCTAAAGATTGAGCGACCGGTAGATGGCTTAGAGTTTGCTCTGTACTACAACCGGTGTGCCCGATGCGAGGATGGAGAAATTGTCTGCGTATGCGCCGACAAAATCTACGTCGGAGTAGTATATTGAAGTGGATATGTGGTGGAGAAGAAGGTTGGCGTTGGCGTTATAGAGGACGACCGACAACGAAGATCCTTGTGGAACTCCTTTGTCGACTGGGAGGAAGTTGGAGTAGTGGCCGTCAACTTACACTTTGATTTCTCTGGACGAGAGAATGGAGTGCAGAAGCTTAAGGCATTTTTCGGGGATACCCCAAGCGTGTAGTTGAATTAAAGTTCGTGTAAGGAGTACACTCTCAAATTCCTTATCTATGTCGACAGAAAGAAGTACGCTGTGCTCACGTGATTTAAGATTTTGAGCATTACGGTGCTCGAGAAGGTGTATTAGAGTATGCACGCCGCGTCCAGGGCGGAAACCGTGCTGCTCATTTTCTCTGCTGTCAGAGTGATTCTTTTACCATTTTCGGGGATAAGGTTTTAGGATAACATGAGTGAGGGAGGACGCCCGTACGATATTTTTTCGTCTCTTAGTGCCGTGTTTTTAGCAATGCTAAGTTGGTGCATCAATTGAGCCATTGTGAAAGACGCTTGGAGGCATTCATGCGTCAGTGGTTGAGGTGGGAGTAGATCAGGGTTAAAATTGAGTTTTTCTTGGATGAGGTGGGGAGGAAGGGACAAGTTGGAGCCGTATTTACTCCATTTCGTGGAGAGAAGATTACATATTTGGGTGGGATCGCATTGGTGAGTAATATGCGAAAAATTTGGAGGAGCTTTGTCTGATCTCAGACGTTTTACTTTGTTCCAGAGGCTGCGGGAGTCAAGTGTAGGGTCTAAGAAGTTAACGAACGTTTCGCAGGAGATACGTTTGACGACTTTAGATTCCCGTTTTAGTAAAGCTTGTGACTTGCAATTGCGTTGGAGAGAGTGGGAGATCGCTTGAACTGTCTCCAGCAAGCATTCTTATATTGAATTAGTTCAGCAATATGGGGAATTAACCAGTTAGGTCGTCGGCGTGAACTTTGGGCTGAGTGAGAGAAATAGGTATACACAAAGAGGCGAGATCGAAGTATTCTTTTAAGTTTGGCTGCTTCTTGATTGGGTTTCGCGGATTGTGTGGATTGGTAAGAAAGGTATTGGGTATTCGATTCAAAGAGGTCTCAGTTGGCCAAGTTTTTTTGAATCGGAGTATGTGTTGTCTGGGGTTTGGGATGGATGAGTTTGGCAGCGGCATTTCGGATATACGGATAAAAATGGAAAGCTGGTCACTACTCTCTGTTGTTGGGTATATCGTTCATTCGAGCCAGTCCTCGAATGTCAATGTCCGGAGTGGCAACGGAGACATCTATAGTGGTCATTGTATTCCTGGTAGGGAAATGGGTAAGTGAACCGTCGTTTAGAACAACTAGACCTCGATCATCGAAGAGTCCGCCAGTGCGAGAGCTATACGAAGAGCCCCATAAAGAATTCGCCGCATTAAGGTCACCTAACAGGTGGTGTGCTCCTGGATAATTTGGTACTTGGTATTTCGGGTGTAACATTACACCTATCTGGTTGTAGATGTTAGTTATATAAGTGGGGATGGCTATGGTGAGGTGTAGGAGCTCGGAGGTTGAAGCGGTGGTTGTGGGAAGGATGAGAATAGTGGGCTTAACTTGGAAGCCAATTCCTCATCGGTTATTAGTATATGGTTTGTTGTGGTAAAACGATTTATATTGCGGGAGGTGAAAGAGTTGAGCTTTGGAATAAATAATTTTAGTCTCTTGGAGGGCGATCATATCTGGATTGTAAACGGATATAAGACGCTCGAGGGCATGTTTATTGTTAACGTAACCTTGAACGTTCCATTGTAGAATGAGTAAGTTAGGGAAAGCTATGATTAGATTCGAGATTGATATTTGTTATTTATTGTGTAAAGTCGGTGGATCTGTGGCAGGTGAACTGGAGATTTGTTTGTTTCGTAGGGGTAATTTGTGTGTTTGATGAGGAAGAGTTGAAATTTTTTATGTATGGAGCAGGGCTCTGATCTATTAAGCTATTATTTTGGGCAGATGTTTGCGCTGCCTGTGAGGAGGATGTGATGATAGTTGAGTCTTTACTGAGTTGCGTTTAAGTTCTGTAATGTTTTTTTAGTGCAATTTCGTCGTCACTCTGGGACGTGGGTGTGGTTAATTTTTTTGTTAAAGTGGTTAGAGAAGTTGATTCAGGTGTGATGAGTTGTTTTGTTAAAGTTGTTAGAGAGGTTGATTTTTGTGCTGATGATGATTTTCATTGTAGTTGATACGATTTTTTGAAGTGGTTCTGAATTTAGGGGAATAGCTAGTGTGGGTGCTGAGTAGGCATTGGGCGTTTCCTTTAATTCCATATTTTTAATCTTATCGGCATAAGCGGTTCTTTTTTTTTTGATGGGCAGAATCATGTGGGTTTCTGTGTTGTCTCTAAAGATGGCTTATGAATGAGACACGTCTATCAACGATGATTTTGTTTACAGACTTGTGCTTGAGAACCGACGGGCAGCTTTGGTCGTAAACCTTATGGTCGTCGGAAGGGTAATTTAGGTACTTGGTAGCAGAGCAAGCATCATGCTCAGGCTGACGGAATTCACGGAAGCTAGAAGGTTTCTTATACAACTTTTTAGTGTGACCCAACTCCTGACAGTTGGCGCATCTCATCGGGATAGATGATGTCCTCGGGGCGTATAATGTCTTCGAACGATAAAATTATAGCATAGTTGCACAACTTTACAATAGAGACGTTCAGGAAAACTACTCATTTGGAAAGTTGGCTACTTTATGCAGTATAACCTATGTAACATTGCATTTTCATCAGTTTTTCCCTAAATATCTTTATAAGAATTAGGCCTTAGGCACGATGTTTGATGGTTTTTAATTATTTTTTTTCCTAATTTTTTTTTGTTTTGGTTTTTTCTAGAATGTATCTCTATCTTCAAAACTGCAAAGTGAATGTTGCTGAAGCTGCTGGAGCTCCTGAGGCTGTTGGAGCTGTTGGAGCTGCCGGGGCTGCTGGAGCTGCTGGAGCTGGTGGGGCTGCTGGAGCTCCTGGGTCTGTTGGAGCTGTTGGAGCTGCCGGGGCTGCTGGAGCTGCTGGGGCTGCTGGAGCTGCTCGTCATGGATGGAATAGAGGCAATAACAATCGAAATGGGGTGGACTACGATTTGCGTAAATATCGCACACAGCGGCGACGACGTTATTGGGCAAGAGTGAACGTAATATGTACATTACAACAAAATTATCATACAATATTTGAAACATATTTTGTTTTGTTTTTATTGCAGGAAAGAAACAGACGTGAGGCAGAAAGCGCGGCGGCGGCGGCGGCAGCAGCAGCAGAAGTTGCTGCAGTACCCACTGACAAGGAAATGAATACAGTTGCGGATAAATCGAAAGAGAGAGGGACAGCGGTTCCGCAAGACGAAGAAATGGAAACAATTTAACAATGTACAAAAAAATAAATTTTAGTGGCTAAAACGGAATACTTTTTTTTTCGAGTTTCAGAGAACCACCGCCACAGGTGGAATGAGTAGATTATCTGCGAGGTTCGACCGCCTGTCGTAGAGGATGTGATTGCTTTCCTCCAAATTTGTTTCGAGTTTTCTATAGGCAGCTGTGTGTTTCCGGCGTCCATCGCGACCCCCTTGTCATCGTCGTGTTTCTAAAATCAGTGGCAAGATCTTCGATTTGTTATTGTAGGTGACGTAGAGAAGAATGCAAGAAATCATCTCAAAAAGAGGTACGCAAAACAATTGGAGCCAGTCCTGGCTCATAGCGATATTCGCTATCGTCGATTTTCAGATTGGGAGTTATAGTATTGCGTAGGCGGCTTCCCCCTATCGCTATTTCGATTTCTGTTGAATCCAGTGTGGTCTGAACGGTGAGATCGGTGGGAGGGGATGTCGACGAGACTTTAGAGATATTGGTGCTGGTCGAAACATTTTGTAGCTGGGTGGGAGCTGTTATGGAAAAACGAAGACCAGTCTTATGCTTTCATTTCAACAGGAAGGGTTCCCAACGGATGTAAAAGGTTTACGGCAGATCTATACACGCTTCCACGAAAAATTCAATCTTTCTTCTGTACAAGTTCATGAAGATCTCGCCACATACGGTTCCCATGTTTCCTTTAAGCATATATCTGATATGCAAAAAAGCCGTGAGGATCATAATCGGTTTTTTTGTTCCTAAATCCATAAATAACCTACGACTTTTCCACAACGCAGGTGGCATTAGAGGGAAGATAAATGATCTCTTTATTGACGCGAAATCATGCCACTTCAATATCATAGTTATTACGGAAACTGGGCTTAACGACTCTTTCAAAAATGAAAGAGATACTAGACAACAACTGGGCCATATACGGAAATGACAGGGATTGTAGCGCAACAGGTCTAACAGAAGGAGGGGGTGTCCTAATCGCGGTTCATAATTCTCTATCTAGTGAGATTGTCAACACAACACCGACAACATATTTCGAGCTTAGATTTATCAAAAGTCTTACTTAAGTTTTCAAGTCTTACTTAGATTTTCAAGTCTTACTTAATTTTTCGAGTCTTACTTAGATTTTCAAGTCTTACTTAATTTTTCGAGTCTTACTTAAGTTTTCGAGTCTTACTTAAGTTTTCGAGTCTTACTTAGATTTTCAAGTCTTACTTAATTTTTCAAGTCTTACTTAAGTTTTCGAGTCTTACTTAAGTGGTGTCAGAGAGAACGCCTTGTTCCTCTAGCTACTTTTTTATAGCTCCTGTTCGGTAAGGCCAATAGTGGTCCTGGACTTTATGCGGCCTTGTTAAAGGTTAAGCGTCGGGTGCATACTTACAGTTACAGGGATCGTGTCAGTTCTAGTTGTTTTTAAAAATTTATCTGCGATTTTCACGGTTCCTAGCTTTAATGAGAAGGTCGCCGGTACGCATAGCTGTTGTTTCGCAGATATTTTTGTCAACGTATTAAATCCCTCTCTAATTGGAATGGGTTGTATTGGTTCACGGATTTGTACCGTTATCAAGTACCGCCACCAGCTTTCATAATTATGAAACGAGGAAGCGAATTATTCACATCTTGTCTGGTTTTTTGCGCGGTTTTCAGATGATGGAAATGCTCCTGCAAAGTTTTTCGTTTAAGTTTATTGCGCCAGATCCCGGATGGTGCGCTTCCAAGGACAGCGTAGTAATTTGTTTCACCCCCATTCTTACTGGTGGCGCCGAATTATTGACCGGGAGTTCTTTTTTTCTTTTGTTGACGTCTATGGCACGTGTTTTTGTTCATGTTTTTTTCTTTTTTTCATTATTTTACCTATAAAACCACCAATAAAGTGGGTTTGCTTAAGCTTCCCTTATAGTAGATAGGACCTTGGTCACTACGTTTTGGTGAGTAACACTATGTTTCGGGATTCGAGAACACTCTACTTAATCTTGTGAAAGATGATAGCTATGCGTCCGATCGCTTTGATGGCTCGCGGCGACTGGTCCGCCAATTTTTTCTAGGCTCTTTTATACCTATCTTCTTCTTCGTTGGAGCTTTTTCCTAACTTCTACACTTTAAAAGTTGAAATGTGAACTTTCGTCTAGTCTTAACCGTTTTTTTAATAATTATCAAAGTTTCGTAATTCATTTCATGTTTAAAGCTCAATCAATTCCGCCATAATTTGAAATTTAGAGAGCCAAATGCATTCAATTCTTAATTTTCAAATTTACATATGGATAGTTCTTCTTAAACTATAAAAACTCGGTATCTAATGTAAAAATAGGAATGACTAACTGAAAGTAAAAATGATAAGTATAGCAAAAATACTAAAGAAGAATACGGGTATTGAAGAGCCGTAAGGTGAACCTTTCTAGGATCAATGTATATTCAATCCATTTATTTGAAACACATCGTTTTGAAAGTTTGCCAAAAGACATCATCTAACCACAGGCAGCCGATAAACTTGGAGATTAGCAGAATCAGGATAAAACACTTTTCTTACTCGATATCATCCAGGTAGAAATTTCCAGAAGCTATTTATTGTTCTCGTCGATGGAATACACCCCATTGTTATGTTTTCTCATCACTTTTCCTTTCTGTATAAGTTTAAGAATTCTTCTGGCCTCCATTCACAGTAAAGAACTGGTCCAATGAAGATTTTGAAGTTAAATGAGATTAGAGTCTATGCTTAGCCTAGTAGATAACGTGCATAGTTTCTACACACTGCTTGCGTGTGTATCACTAGGCCATCTCAATCTACGAAAATGAAAATTTGTAGATAAAGGTTTGTGCGAAGGTCTAGCAACTCTGCTACAGCAACAAATAAAGGTTAAGGAAGCTTGAGGTCTGGGGAAATTTCTGGATATGCATTTCGCTAAATGATATTTTTCGGTAAACTTAGAGATTCGCAGAATCCTACGATTCAATTTACGAGATGACACTAATCTTACTTTATTAAGCATAATTGGAGGTTAAACAGCGTTTAATTGGACGCTTCCATTACTCCCTGGGTTTCGTCCCTAGATTGATTTAGGGATAATTCTCATTTGCAAAGATAAAGCCGGAGTGTTGTGTAAATGTAAGATCATGCAGGACATAACTCTCCAGAGCACACCACCCATTGAACCAGTTGATAACTCGCTATCCATCCAGCTTTAAAGCATCGGTTTCGTTTATTGCCTCGTCATTTAAACTTTTAATCCACTTACAGTCTATTTTAATTTTTCCGATAATGTTAATATCAATGTGCCCTCACTCAAATATCATCTTAAATTTAATTCATCAGAAATTTTATCCTTTCAGAATAAATTTTGAATTTATGACAACAAGAATTTATTATAGCAACCAAGGATCCACGATTCGAGCGAACAACAACAACAATAACATCCTATTTCGGTTTTCACCTAATTTCGAATGCTATCCATCATACTAAACTTATACTATCCTTTTTTCCCTTACCATCCTTTCCTAGACCGTCCAATTCCATCAGTATCTCCTTTAAGATGAAGTCGACAAGAACGAAGACGATAATGAAAAAAAAAATTGATTCCAATAAAAAGGACCGAAGAGCAATAAAGTAGTCCCATGAAGTGGCCCTTAATTAAAAATAATCGTCGGACTTGTCGAAAAGTATGCACAACTCTCACTCCTATCGAAGAACCTTCGTCCTTGTCGTGGTGGTAGCGAACCGGGAAATATTAATTTCATTTACTGTTCCCTGAATAATTGGGTTGGACGATGAGGCCTCTCGCACGTTTCACCCGCAGCCCTCCAGCGCGTCTTCGAAATAACAAGAAATGATAACTGAAGATCCTTTTATTAATTTATTAGTTGTTAACGTTCAAGAAGGGAGCAAGCACGAATCGCTAGCAAGTAACAACAAACTCCTGAAAGAACTTCAGCCACAGGATTTTCTTGTTTTCGGCAAACATCCCTTGATTCGGGGCTTTCCGTTCGCCTTCCGAACTCAGCTCCTTGGCAGGCAGGAAGTTTTCTGGTTTATTAACAATATCATCAGTTGCTTGTTGTTTATATTTAATTTTCGGGTGTATATTGCTGTAAGATTGAGATTTTAAGAAATTCCTTCGATATCCTGCGCCAAGGACTCGAAGAGAATGAGGAAGAAGGGGATTGCTCCTTTCATTCAGGACGGGATGATTTGATTGAGTTGTATTCAGTGGCCCGACGAGAGGAATGAAAGTCTTATCCCTGTCTTAAGGCGAGCATTAATGGTGATTTATCTGGTCCTAATGTGTTATATTTAACCCTTACTCGGAGGGATCGTTGTTTGCGTAGGACTCTGCAATGAAAGTAATTCAATTAAGTTCTTGGGCCCCGTCTGTCCGATGTTGCGAAGAGCAAATTATTTTATACTAATCGTCACGAAAAGCGGCTGGGGAGTCTGGAGTCCATCATCATGACTGATAAAGAAAACGACGAATTCCAAGTCATGGATTGTAAAATTTTAATGGAGCAGTTATTTCGGTCCGTGTACTTTTTTTAGTGCTTTCTTTTTCTTTACAACTTCTTAAAAAAGTAATGACCCATTAGAACTGGTTAAAATGACGTACTTGCGAAATAATGGAAGTTTGCTTTCAGAAGTTCGACAATGCAATGTCCTGAAGATTCTCGTTTCGAGAAAGACCACCACGAGAAAGGACTCTAAAAAGGAAAATAGACTCCCAAGGAAATTTCGTATTTTAATCAGTAGAACGTGATTGTCGTGAAGCCTTCCTTATTAAGGATACGGCAACAGTAGCGAATCATGAGTCCGTTTGGTAAGGAAGATGCCACTTTTTTTCTCGAGGCACTGCCACTATACCATAACCAGACCGGGATCCATTAAGGCTCTTGAGCGGCTCAGACAAATATTAAATAACATCACGAAAAGAGAGAGAGAAAGAAACGTAAAATCAGAAATTATTGTACGTGATTTCCAGTAATCTTTTATGATTCGCCATTTATAGGAGGCCGCCTTGTTGACTTGGCACGAAGTGACATTTTTATTATGCGGATGGCAGAAACCAAAAAAGCAGTTCTGCGAACATTTCTGGGGACGTGAAGGATCTTCTTTTGGTATTACCGAGTGCATTAATTAGTTTAAAGCTTGCAGTAGTGGAAAATTCAGAGAAAGTACGCTTGTACTGCAATAAAACAATGGTGAAGCTATACTGAATGAAGCTGCAAAATTTCTATGTCCAGATAATTTTTTTATTTTAACAGACAGTTTTTTCATGATATTCAATTTTGGTTTCAACATAATACTTGTGACAATACAAAGATGCAAGTAAAGCTAAATCTTTAAACTTAATTGCAGTTCGCTCAGGACACTCGTTCAGCTCGGCCAAGACACAATGTTGTTTTTATCGAGATGAATGAATTGATTCAGCAGGCAGAATGTTGAGGGGATATGGGTTAGAGATTGGAGGGATGACTGCCCTTCGTGTATGGGAGATGCAGTGAAGATGACGAAAAATCGTAAAATTGCCAAACACGGCTGTAGAGTACACATGGGCACTGGGTTGGTAATGTTTAAAACTTAAATTGTAGTCAAACTTTGGTCGCGATTATTTCAAAACTACCATTTTTATACTTGAAATACGAGATTTTTTTTTCGATTTTTCTTCTCTTCAGAATTTTGATCCCTTATCCGAAAATGTCAGGAACTCAATTTTGACCTCCGGCAGGATGTCGTAAATTTTGTCAGCTTGCGTCACACATGGAAAAGAAAAGTCCGAGACAGTGACATTGAGGGATATCACCGTAATATCTAATTTAATATTTAGTTATTTTAGAATGTTATTGCTATGATTATGGTTAGTAGTCACTAAGTCAAATTTATAACTTCTTCTTCTTCAATAGCACATCAACGCGAATCGGGTTCCTTAACTTTTTTTTTGTTATTCGCACAACCCTCTATTTGCGAATTTCCATTGAGGAAGCCCATATATACTCAAGCTGGCAGTGTGCTAGAATTATGCGTCGACCGCAACTATAACTCACGACTTTCGCATTGTAGACCAACGTGCTACACCCAGGTTAAAAATTTATAACTTATAACGCATAATTTCTTATATTTACATACATTTTGTCTATTTGTTATATATTTTGCCGTCTTCCCCTGCAGCTATACGGACGACTGCTGTGTTGACCGCCGGGTCTGTTCTCATCCTCTTCCATTTTCTCCAATAACCATAAAATAATATTCAAGTTTTCCATATTACAGGAACATAGCTGGACCTGGCCGTAATCCAGGATGGGCGTAACGCTGGGCTATGTTTCCGAATAAACGAACGATTCAGAAAGAAAATTCTGCATCTCACGGGTATCCTTAACGAAATTGAACACCTTCTCCAAATTGAGGTCCATAAGTATTTAAAAAATTTTGCAATTAGCATACTTGGTATTCGACTACTGATAACGGCCATGATTGAATAGATGCATCAATCAAATTTAACAGTAATGTTAATAAAGTTTTGGCAACTCTCCAAGCAAAAAATTGATGATCAGTTCGGGAAACGTTCCATGCAATACGAGAAATTTATGGCAGGTTAAGTCGCGGTCTATGCGAACGAACTATAAAAGATTGATTGTTTTAAAAAGATGCATTACATTCAATCAATCAAATTCCTGTTAAGATCCCCTAAAAGGGCATAGGACAGAAACAACTCTCTTCCGCAAGGCGCGATCCCGAGCATTGGCCTTAAGCTGTTGAAATGACTTGTTTATTCCTCTGGCCTCCTGCTCAACTGCTCGCTTCCATGTGTCACATGATCGACCAACCCGACGTCTTCCTTCAAGATTATATTCCCAAAGTATGACCGATCCACTGCCACTTCCGCCTTTGAATCTCAATACCTATTTTTGTCTGGCCAGTTGTACTCCAAAGTTCGTCGCTGGAGATCACTTCTGGCCAGAATATTCCTAAAGTGCGTTGGAGGCATTGGTTCACGAAAGTTTGCAGTTTCTTGGTAACTTTCCACGTAGTATAACCATATAACAACACGGTTTGACGCATGCGTCAAAAACTTGCAACTTAGTGCGAAGGGATATCTATCTGAACCTCCAGAAAAGGAAAAGGACGCGAAGGCCTGACGAGCTTTATTCTGGCGAGCCTCAAAATCCTTTTCGCATTCGCCGTCCATGCTGGCTTATGCTTCCGAGATAACAAAAATCTTGCACCTCTTCAACATCTTGTCCGTTAAGAACAATCGGTGTACTTGCGATGTGCATGTTCTTGGTCTTACGCACATTCCCGCCTCTTTGCATTTAGAAAGCAACGAGCGAACATTTGACTCTAAGTCCGAACGGTTATGTGTAAGCAAACAAGATGTTAAATAGTCCCCACTCAAGACCCTTACCTTCCTTACCTCCCAGTGCAGCTCATTATCACCAGAAACAGGACTGGTGAAAATATGCAGCCTTGTCTGACACCTGTTCGTTTCTATTATTATACTTTCTACAAAATTCAAGTCCATAGCTTTGACAGTTTCGAAGAACAATAATTTCATTATATTTCAAAATTTCGTGAAATTTGTATGGGAGGGGGTAGAACGAGTGAGGTGAAGTTGATGATTTTTTTAAGACTGGTTGCAATTATAATGAAATTAACACTGGCAAGAATTTGTTTATTTATCTTCGCTAGCTTCAATGAAAATCGAATAAATACGTTTTTAGAAATTGTGGATTTGTACGGGAGGTGGAAGAAGGAGTGAGGGGATCGCATCAATATTTTGTGAAATTAATGATATATACATTGTTATATGTACTTTGACTCGAATTATAAGTCGAAACCTTAAATAGTTTCGAAGAATAATCAATTTTTCAATATATCGAAATTTCATGAAATTTGTGTGAGAGGGGGTAGAAGGGGTGGAGGGATGTATCCTGTTCACGAACTTAAAGTTACTTTTTCGCTAAAAATGACACACACAAAATTCAGCACGATAGCTCAAAGCGTTCGAGAGTTACGTTATATAGGTAGACAGACGGAAAGACGGACATACAGACAGACGGTCACTTGGAATCGAGGTTTTTGAGCGACACCAAAAATATCTGTACCCTTGGCGGCTCTGTGTGAGCATTATTTCTCAGCGTTACAAACGGTAAGGCAAACACAATATACTCTCAGATTTCATCTAGAGTATAATAACGAAATTTATCTTGACATAATTCATTGGCATTTAGTTGTATATTCTTAATTCTTATATATAAGTTGTATTTCCTCCTTTAAATACTGAAAAAATAGCACAATTTGTGTTCTAAATATGAAGACGAATATTCCGAGCTAAAGGAGATTAAAGCGGGAATTCCACAAGGAAGCGTACTTGGAACGGTTCTCTACCTCTTGTACACCTATGACCTTCCGAACTTGGAATATAACAACATCGCTACCTTTGCAGAAGACACCGCAATAATGGGTGTAGGAGACACTAATTTGGAATGAACAGAAAAATTGCAAACGGCTATCTTCCAAATTCTTCGGTGGACCAAAAATTGCAGATAAAGCTAAACGATGTCAGATCGGTGCATGCCGACCTTACTAACAAGAAAATTAAGCACATTCCAGTTTACATCAACAATCAAATGATGAATCAAATGATAAATACTTGGGCATGATTTTTTTTTTACGGAATGACTTGTGTTATAGGCAATTTCGGCCTTTATGTGCAATGCACAAACAGAATCATGGAGGGAGGAATGGGATTAGGAAGGTAGGGGAAGAGGAGTGAGAACGATCGTAACAAGTGGAGAAGCTTATATATATTTTTCAGTTGTACTGGCTGCTACTGACAAATATTTGCAGATGTTATGAGATGTTATGGGGGACTGAATGATAGAAAGCGAACAGAGTCCATCTACTGAGTATCTAGGCCTTCTTGAAGTGGAACTGTTTCACTTTTACATCGTTTGCCCATTTTATTTCGAATAATTTTTCATCGCCAGTAGCAACTGAAAAATTCGTGCTTAAAAAAATCCCGTCTGGAGTGGGAATCAAACCCACGACCTATTGACTGAAAAGCAAGCACGCTGCCCACTACGCCACGGAAGCCTAAGCTTAGAAGGAAAGCTGACGTCAAGAATAAAAGTGATGAACTTCAATACAAAAATGTCTTGGCTAATAGCAAGATACTCCTCCTTATGAACTTATAACAAGCTTCTGCTGTACAATCAAGTCCTAAAGCCAGTTTGGACTTACGGTATTCAACTTTAGGGTTGTACTAAGCAAAGTAACATCAAAATAATACAACGTTTTCAAAATAAAGTACTTCGAGGTATTGTGGATGCACCATGGTATGTACATACGCAATGACTATCTACATACATAAGGACGTACATATAGAATTTATCAGGAATAAAATAAAAAAGTTTGCACAAAGTCGCGAGCGAAGATTTCACCAACACATCAATACCGAGGCGACAACTCTTAGACAATAAGACCATAGTGCGAAGGCTTAAGAAGGTTAAACCATTTGTGGAAATAATAGATAGAAATAATTAAATCTAAATGCACAATAAAAAGTGGAAAATATTAGAAACTAAGACAATATCGATGGATAAGTGCTTAGCTTGAAATTTAAAGCTTACTATGTATGTATATGTATATTTATTGCGTATGCTTCCAACATGTTTAATATAATTAAGAAATTCATTTTCAGAGCTAAGACTAAAAATTGTTTATACAACTTTGTTTTGCGCTGAGTAGCAAATGTGCAGATTAATTATTAGCATTTTTAATAAGTTTAATAAGGTTTGGAAAAAAGTGCAAAACCCAATGTTTAAATTATTAACCCTACTTACTTAACTAAAATCCTAATAGAATGTTTATTCGATTGTAGTAATGTTGCAATTCAAACATCCATTTTTGTACTCTAGATGAAATCTGAGAGCATTATAAATTTGCCAAATTTTGTACACGTCATTTTTGACAAAAAAGAAAGATCAAGTTCGTGAACGGGCCAAACCGCTCCAACCCTTCTACTCCTTCCCATACAAAATTACACAATTTCGCAATTTGACAATAAACGGATTTACTCGAAATGTATAAATGCTATTGATTTGAAATTTGAAACACAACACTTTTATGATGATTTGAATCCACTGTATAAAAACTATCTCTGTTCTCCCCTCCTTCCACCACCTCCCATATAAACTACACTTTTTCATGAAATGCTCTAAATCAATTTACTCAGTACGTATCAGATTTGTGGAGCTGAAATTGTGCACCAAATATTTATTTAGAATTATTAATAAAACCAAAAAAAAAAATTAAACGATTACCCTTACTCCTTCTACTCCCTCCCATACAAAATTACATAATTTCGTAATTTGACAATAGACGGATTTGTTCGAAAAGTATAAATGCTATTGATCTGAAATTTGGAATATATTACATTCATGGTGATTTCAATCTACTACATAAATGGGACTATTAGTTCACTCCTTCTACTTCCTTCCATACTTCTATTTCTACAATGGCGCTACAGCCCAAATCGGACCTTGGCCTCCTGATATTCAGGTTCCTTAACATTTTTTTTATTACTTATTGTGGAAGGGTTGTTAGCCCTTCGCACAACCCTCTTTCTACGAATTTTTCATTTTCTTAGATTGAGGTGACCAAGGTATATCCAAGCAGGCAATGTGCCGGAATTATATATTGCTCCGACCGTTATTTGAACTCACGACCTTTGCATTACAAGACCAACACACTACCTACTAGGCTATACCCTAGCTTCCTTCCATACAATCTGACACAATTTCACAACTTCACAAAAAGTCGATTTTCCCAAAAAGTATGAATATTGATCTACAATTTAAAACATATCCAAAGCATGATGTTTATAGTTATTTCTGAAAAAGCCCCTCCTTCTTTTTTTTATTATCAGTAAAAGTTTGTATAAAACATTTTGATGGCAGCTTTAGCGTGATGTGAAAAAATTCATTGAATGTCTTCACCTCCTCTAAAGCTTGCCGCACAAAATTTCTTCAAATCAAAAAATTTCTCTTCCATCTAGAGTATCGCACGATTGGGCTTTAATCCTGTCATGTTTAAATTTGAATTCTAAGTCATTGGTAAGATCATTAATCTGTTGCGTTTATGCTAATTCGTGCGAAAGACGAGTTGAAAAGTACCACGGTTTATTTAGAATAATTTTAAGGAATTTATTTTGGATAATTTGGTAACTGCACAGATTTTTCAAATAGGCGCTCCGTATGTTAAGGCTGGTTGTACTACGATTTTGTATAATAGCAGCTTATTTTCTTCGAACATTTAAGACTTTCTGTTGATCAGTAGATACGAACTTTGAATGTTTTTAGAAGTTTTTGAGATAGTTTGGTCGACATGATTCTAGAAAATTACCTTGGGGTCAAAATAAACTACGGGATATATCTTAGATTTAAATCATGGTACGGATTCGCCAAGTATGTTAATTGTAGGTGAAGGTAAGTATCGTGAGAGTCTACGTTTTGTGAAAAATATGGCCCGCATTTTGCGAGTATTAAACTTAATTTTCCACTATCCTGAGACTTTTTGTCTGATCTTGCAAGTTGTTTATTATTTTTTGAGGATCTGAAGCTGCAGATAAAATGGCGGTGTCATCCGCAAATGTAGCTATTTCGCAGGAATCAAGTTTTGGAATATCTGCTGTAAAGATATTATATAAAGTGGGACTAATGCAAGAACCTTGTGGTAATCCTGAGTGGTTAGAGCTCTGTGGCGAGATAATTTATCTTTCATTTTAACAGTGAACCGTAGTTAATTAAGTCAGAAACTAATTGCTTATTAGTCTTATAACTAGATCCTAGTAACATTAAACAAAAAAAAAACAATCTTTGTTCACGTTCTAAGTCAAGCAACATTGGACGCGTATGGTATGGATGTTCGGAAGCCTTGGAGATTTTTATTGCCAAGCAGCATTGGACGCGAAAGGAATTTCGGTAGCTTTGGGGATTGTTGTTTCGATGACTACTTTCAGTATGCATTCGCCTAACATTAGATATTTTTTTTATCAGAATTTTTTTTATTTCCACATTTCATACCTAACACCTCAATGCAGTGTATTGATCCTACCGGTTTTCGTCCGATTACTAAAGTAAAGCAATATAGGCGATTGAAGTACTGAGATGGAGTCCCGCTTGTAAGTTCCCACTTTATTTTACCTGCCTTAACGACGACATACGCACATGATTTTTGGTTTGTGCTCATCTATGGTACAGTACCTTTTTAATGATATAAATTTAATCCCCCTGATTTTGTAATAAATAAAAAAAAGGTACTGACAATTTTAGGTGCTCACGTATGAAAATACAAGATATAAATTTTAAGCAAAATTTATGATCAGTAATAATTTGGAGTTCAGTGATCCAGTGATCTCAAGGTAGCTTTCCAACTGTCCTATAGGTCCAGAACCCTTCTGCAGAATTCCTGCCTTACTTACTTACGATGGCGCTACAGTTCAAATTGGACTTTGGCCTCCTAAATGGTTTGCCTCCATCCATCTCAGTTCAATGACCGCGTCCTCCAGTTTGAAAATCTTAGCAGTGATTTGCTATCTGCGTCAATTGAATCCTCCCAGCGCTTCCGTGGTTTTCCCATCGGTCTTTGTCCATTGACTTTCCCTTTTAGTGTGCGTTGGGGAATTCTTCCGTCATTTATCCACTCCACATGACCAGCCCATTGTAATTTCTTAAATTGTATGAGGGTTGTCACTTCTGGATTGTCGAAGATGGCATACTATTATCTATTGTATCGTATTCTTCAGATCGAGTCGTCTCTCACAGGTCCGAGGATTCTTCTAAGGACCTTTCTTTGAAATGCGTTAAGTAGTTTTTCGGACGCTTGGGTTAACATCTACGTTTCGCTGCAATAGCAAAGTACAGCTTTTATGGTCGTTTTATATGTTGTTTTTAATTATTGGAAGTACCGAATAATACGTCTTGTTTGCCATCATTATCCTTCTTTTGATTTCGATGGGTTTGCTTGCATCCTTCAGTTCCTGTATGCTCAAAGAGCAGTATGCAATGATCACTGAATCTCATTTTGGGATGCGCTTTCATAATTTGGACATGTTAAGCAATTTATACTAAGCCTTTCCGTCAAGCATCTGTTCCACTGGGACAGAAGTAAGATATGGATCATAACAGAAAAACTGACGGGACACAGACTGAAAGGACACCTTATGAGAATGTGATTTGTCTGTGCGAAGCATTATCCTATGAACGCCATAAGTGTTTTGGGGAGCACTTTATGAATGCTAAATCCATTTCACGCAATGTTTTTTGAGCTTTAAGATCTTAAGGTCCCCACTGAAAAATCCTCCTTACCGTACCAATCTATTCTTTTGGCAGCTGTCAAACAAATGCTAGAATGACAACTTGATTGAAAATTGTAAGTAGCTGAGCTTTAACCGCACAATATCACATTACAAAATCTCCATCTTCGTCTATCACGTTCAGCAACGATACTGGGGGCAGAGAGTGGGGGTTGAAAATGTTCTCTTATTTTGCCATCCTCCAATGAAAATTCCACCAAAAAGCTTATAACAAATTGAATTTATCGAGTGCTCGTTTGTCAAATTCTCATTAATTTTTCGTTTGATTTTTTTTTCCAATATGAAAATCTGTCATAGAAATGAAATATCTTTTTTACATTCAACCCTCTTTTAAAGCTTACCATTCTACGACGCCCATTATGATTTTATTTTAAAGGTAAAATTAAGCGAAAAGTTGTTTCAGTTTTAACGAAATTCGGTGTTATTTTGTTGGAGAGTAAGTGGAGATCTCGATTGGAAAAAAATGAATAAGTCTCGAACAGATGAAAAAAAATGAAACCGTGACAGCTTCGGTTCGATCCCCTGTCGATGACTGTTTAATTAATTTTTCCTTGTTATCACTTGCCGAGAAACAAATAACAAAAAACAGGGAGTGATACGATGTAACGAAAAGTCGAGGATAAGGAAAAAATAATTTATTGAAAATGGGTGGCGATTCTGGAAATCGAGTATCCACTAGCTTGCGAAAGTGGACGCCTGTAAGTATCGATTTTACTCGTGACAATATCGCAAGAAGCACTATGTAAGGATGGGTTCCTTCTCGGTCGTGTGCCGCATATCGAAAACAGGACAGTAAATTGAAATTAATTTCTCGGTAATGGATTGGATTTAAGAAGAAAATATTGTTTCGATTCTTGATTATCATGCTAGTTATTTCGATGTTGAAGTTTATATAATTTATGTCGTTGTGAGTGTTAACGAAATTTTTTTCAATTTTGTAGAAACAATTCTTTAAATTAAAACAAAGATTTTCGGATTTCCCATTGGTATGCTTTATTCAGTGTAACGTTTCGGTCTTTGCTGAGACTTTTATTAACCTCAGTTCGACCGAAACGTCACATTTAATGGAGCATAACAGTGTGAAATCCGGAAATGTTTCCTTTTAAATCGAAATCAACTGTGAAAACATTCACCAAACAAATTCTTTAAACTTTTTGACCATTCAATGAAAAAGTACCTACAGATGATTATAAGATCCAACAAATTTATTCTATACTACTCCGGCGATTGGTTTGATTATTGGGAGTTCAAATTGAAAAAACGCCGTTTCCTCATAGTAGGCGCCAGTAGTAAATGCTGGTCAAAAATGGCGGATCAGAAAGTCACTTGGTGAAGTTTAAGTTGAACTTTTATCTACGTCAGATACTCTTTTGTGGGCGAATATGTCGAAGTTTGAACGAAATAAGCGTTATTTGCGAGAAGTTTTGCTTTTTGCCTTCAACTCGAAAAATTTGAGGCTGAGGCGCGTGGAATGATTGTGGGTGATTTCGGCGATATTTCAATATTATTCTATACTGTCTAGAAAAATATAGCTTAACGAAGGTTGGCACCCCTAATAAAATTTTTTCTTTGAATTGCTATAAATTGGTCAGGAATCTGCATTTTTAAAGGAATAGGCGTTTTTCGTAAACATACTATAGCCCAAATCAATGATCCAAAATAAATAAATTAGATGCTACTGGAAAGGTATTTTCGTCAAGGTTTGCCCATTCTGGGTTCCAAGTCTCTACCTGTTCCGGTTCCGGATTTCTGCTGAAATACGGCAACATGACGAAAGAAAAGGTGAAAGGAAAATTACAAAACTCGTCCCATAATCAGATCACGACATTCGGCAAGCATTCGAGAACTTAAAGCCGGAGCGAGACAGAAAAATAAACAAAAACGCCATTCAGTGGTACCGCCTACCGATCTTTCATTTCATATCAATACATTCGGCAAGTACAGATTCGCTATCTCTTTCACAGTCAATAGGTCGTGGATTCGATTCCCACTACAGACAGTGGATTTTTCTAAGTACGAATTTTCAGTTGCTACTGGCGATGAAAAATTATTCGAAATAAAATGGGCAAACGATGTAAAAGTGAAACAGTTCCACTTCAAGGAGGTGTGTATACTCAGTAGATGGTTATTGTTTACTTTCTATCATTCAGTCCCATCAGAAAATATTTGTCAGTAGCAGCCAGTACAACTGAAAAATATACCAGCTTCTCCACTCGTTTTCGTCATCCTCACTTCCCTTCCCCTATCTTCCCAATCCCATTCCTTCCCTCCAGAACTGTGCTTGCGCATTGCACATAAAGACCGGGATTGCCTACAGCACAGGTTGTTCTGTAAAAAAATCATCTGCAAATATTTTTCAGTAGCAGCCAGTGATTTTGCAAAATATACCGGCATCACTAATCGATAGAGTTGGACATTTAGAGTTCTTCCTTTGTTGTTAGCATATAAGGTTCCTTTCAGTTGTGCGATCGTTATACGTACTATAATGCTTTCGCGTCTTTATTGACTTGTTGTTTCGAATCTACTGGTTAGTATCTATCCGACATTTTGTTATCATGACATGTTTTTTTCTGCTATATATATATTTATAGATATATGAAACCATGAAAGAAAAAAGTGCAAGTCCAACTGAAAATAAAGCACTTCAAAATCATCATTGAAACACGGTTGTAGTTACATCTATTGCTTTCTTTTGCAGGATCGTTTTATTCATCTGTTCAAATTTTTTGTACTAGGCGCCATTTTAAAATTGCGTCCTTTGCTTTTCTCCAATTAATAAAAGTTTCGTGATTTTAAATTTCTTTGCTCACATAAGATTTTAAGTACCGAAGGATTTTTCCTCACATTCAGATTCTTCTAATTTTTCCCGGTGGATGGGATGCATATAGAATACAACACTATGTCAAAGTTTATGCAGGCGGGTCCTACTAAGTAAATATTTTTCACTCTTTAACTATCCCAGCGGGGAAAAAAACGTTAAGGAGTATTTTAAATGCGCTCAATTTATCGCGAGAAAGTGCTTCGAATTCGCTGACATTTCATACGTACATTTTAGCATTATACGTATGTCCGTTCCGCTTCAGTTTTAACAGAAGCGTTTTTAAAGCATATTTTTGAAGCCACTTTAAAACGTATTTTTTGAATTGAGCAAAAAGTGCGATTTAGAGCTCATAAGTGGTGTAAGGAATATGCAAGAGATTATTTACAAGTCGATTGGTCGGTTTGAACCTGGGATCTTAGATCGCAAAGCAGACCACTGAGCCATCTTCACGAAACGTTTAAGTCGGTCAAAAACATGTGACTATGAACCGTTATTAAAGTGTTTGTCCCTAACTTCTTTAGAAGCGATTTCTCTTATTCAGTCCCGTAGGGACTGCTGGTTGCTAGTTTCACTTTATTGTTCTAATAATAAGGTGTTGTGATCGACACAGAAAAAAAAACTGCTATCCAGAAATTTTGTTTTTTCGCGTTTCATGACTAAATTATCCTAAAAAGGTTAAAAAAATCCGCATAAGTATAGGGAGGGCTGTGGGACAAACTCTAATTTAACTAATTTAATTTTTTCATCCATTGGCGTCCGAAAAGGGGGGACTAAAAAACTTGTCGGCCGCATTTTTTTTTCAAATGATTATATCTTCGGAACTACTTGATCCAAAAAAAAATTGTATTTTAAGACCAATTAAGTGGCATACAGTTCCACTATGATCTACTAAAAGGGAGGCTAATAATTGTAAGGGGAGGGAAAAACACTTAAAAACTAATATCTCAATTATCTCTTAAGCTATGTTTTGTAAAAATTTTAAAATGGTGGGTGTTAGGAGAGAGGTGGTGGGCCAAAATGTCGAAAATTTTCACCAAGTTTGTTAGGGCTCTGGTAAAAGATACAAAGTTAAAATTTTGCACGTGCATACATACATTTGATATACAAAAAGAAATAAACTGCCAACAAGTCGGGCGAAACTTTATTATTCTTGGGACAAGTTGCGGATGAGTGGAAAGTCAATATGAAGGTTGGAGTGGTTAGGGAAGGCTAAGTGAAAGGGAGTTCTTGAGCAGGGGGATGTTATCAATTTAACAATATTTTATTCGTTTCTGCAAGTTTGGGTTTTTATGAGGGGAGGAGGAGGGGGTAATAGTAAGGGTGGGTGGATGTTAATAGCTTTTTGATTAATTGCTTGAATCACGTCCAATATTCTCTGTATAGAATGTGTATCATAGACGAAGTTGCATAGAATTTTCATAAAATTCGGTGCATTTTACATTCACGAAACCGAACATTTGTATGGGAGGAGTAGAGGAGGTAGGGGAATCGTAAAATTTGATATGTAGTTTTATTTTGCTTCTCTTGTGAGGTGTTTGTATTAAATTTCAATTTCGTAACTTCTAGTTTGTTGGTTATTAGTTGATTTCATGAAATTGGTCGAAATCATGGTTTTGTATGGGAGGGGATAGAAGGGCAAGCGCGATTTCAAAACTTTTAAAGCAACTTCATTTGAATTATTCTTATAAGTTTTTCTACAAAATTTGAAATTGATAGCTTTTAAGAGTTAGCTGACAACTTATTTCTTTAAAATACTCGAAAAAATAATTTTGTATGGGAGGGGGTAGAGGAGGCAGGGGAATCGTAAGACTTGTGATGCAATTTTCTTTCTTTTTTATTGTAAGATGCTCGTACAAAATTTCAAGTTCGTAGCTTTTAATTTATTGATTATTAGTTGATTTAATGAAATTGGTCGAAATCATACTTTTGTATGGGAGGGGGTAGAAGGGCAAGCGCGATTTCTAAACTCTTAACGTAAATTCATTTCAATTATTTTTTGTTAGTTTTTGTGCAAAATTGTAAATTGATAGCTTTTAAAAGTTAGGTGATAATTGATTTTTTATAAATGGTCGAAAAAATAATTTTGTATGAGAGGGGGTAGAAGTCTTAAAGGTTTTCGACCAGTTAATATTTCGTATATTTAAAGATTTTCTTTAAATGCATTTTGCAAATTTTCAAGTTTCTACCTTAAAATTTCACTCAAAAATTTTCAGTTTATGTGTTTTTTTCAATGCACTTGAAACACCTTGTGCACGTTAGACCGGGGGGTTGGTTTATAACAATTATGGATCAAGTTATTGATATTTTTCTATGTACATCAAATAGATGTATTCACATGCAAAATTTAAACTTTGTATCTTTCAACAGAGCCTTAAAAAAATCACTCAAAATTTTCGACATTTTTGCTTATCACCTCCCTCCCCTTTCACCTCCCAACTTAAAATTTTTACCAAAATTAAACATTATGTAGTTCTACAATCTGACAAATTTTTGATTTGATATCTGTACCCTTTTTTGGGATAAAAGGATTCGTAATTTTGAAAAGTGCGCCATTTTTGAAATGCTCCCCATTTCCCCCACTACTATTATTTCAACATGTTATATTTTTTTTGTATTTTCCTAGTATAGTTTAATATAAGTTTTAAGTTTAAATTACATAGTTTAGGAGATAGTTGAGATATTCATTTGTAAGTGTTTTTCTTTGCACCCCTCTGACCCTCCCCCTTACAATAATTAACCACTCTCTAAGCTGATTGCGAAGGAACTATAAGTCACACTAACGGTCCCAAAATATGAATTTTTTACCATAAGTAATTTCGAAGATATAATCATTTGAAAAAACAATTCGGCCGACAATTTGTTTTTAGCCCCCCATTTTCGGACACCAATGGATAAAAAAATTAAATTATTTTTAAAAGTTGTCCCACAAACCCCTCTATATGTGTGCTGAGTTTTAGCTTTTTAGCTGTTACCATAGTTGAGATATTTGAATTCGTATTTTTTGGCTTAAGCGCTTCTTCCGCCTCCCCCTGAACCCGTACCCCCCCCCAAAATGGGTATCCGTTTGAGATCCGTAACTATCTACAATCGTTTCAAAAATGAACTTTCTATCTTGAAGGGTTTGGGAGTTAATGTGCGCTGAGCGTACACGTCGGCGTACGGCGGACGGCGAACGGCGTACAGACAGACGGATTTTTTTTTTGAATTTTTCGGCTAATTTAGTCATGAAACGCGAAAAAACAAAATTTCAGGGTAGCAAATTTTTTTTTTTTCCAAGTCGATCACAATACTTTATTATTAAAATAATAAAGTAAAAATATTAATTTCTACCAAAAATGTTTTCCACTAAATGGGGCCCTAACCTGCACGAGATGTTTCACGGGTGTTGAAAAAAATACACAAACTCAAAATTTTTGAGTAAAATTTTAAGCTACAAACTTGAAAATTTTTAAACTCCATTAAAAAAAAATGCTTAAAAGTTTAAGATTTTAACTGATTGAATATCTTCAAAACTTCTACCCACTCCCATATAATTTTTCCGACCATTTTTAAAATATCAATTATCAACAAACCATTAAAAGCTATCAACTTGAAATTTTGTACAAACACCTCTAAAAATAGCTCAAATAAAAATGCATCAAAAGTTTTAGAATTCCTTTTGTCCTTCCACCTTCTCCCATGCAAAAGTATGATTTCGACCAATTTCACTAAATCAATTAATAAACAACAAATTGAAAGCTACGAACTTGAAATTTTATAAAAGCAACTTTCAAAAGAAACTGAACAAAATTACAAATGTAAGGTTTTAAGAATATCAAATAAACCGAGAATTTCATAGAATTTATTTCGTCTATGAAACTAACATTTTATACATCGAATTTTGAGCGCGATTCCACCTCCCCCATACAAACCCCAATTTGCATATATAAACGAATCGTAATCGCAGTTAAGTGTTAATTAATTGACAACAGCCCTGCCCTAGACCAAAACCCCATTCATAAAGTCTTCCCTATCCACCCCAACCTGAATATTGACTCCCCACGTATCTTCAACTTGTCCCAAGAATAATAAAGTTGCGCCCGACTTGTTTGTAGATGTTTTATAATTTAATGAAAATTTTTCATTAAATACTTTTAATGATTCTATTATTGGTTAGTAGTCTTTAAAGTTATCATAAATCATTTAATTTTTTTTAATAAACTAATAAATAAACTTTCCTTAAACTGCAATTTTTAACACCCTACCACTATCGTTGAAACCTTTTTAAGCTAATACTGATGAAACCCTACCAAAATAATTGAAATCCTTTCAAACTATTACAATTGAATCGGTAGTTCGAAGAAAGAAACGAATCCAAAATCAAATTTTGGGGACAATTGAAGAAAACTTGCTAAAATTCCCACATGAATCGATTTTAAAGATCAACATCATTATTATTACTTATGACGGAGTTGTTCTTTGTGTCTCTCTTTAACCTCAATTTGTGAGTCCCCTTACAAGCAACTTTTTACCACGGGAATTCAAATTTAAATTTTTTAGCGCTTGTTCCCTTCTTCAAACTACCGATTTAATTGTTGACATCCTAGCACAGTTGTTCACAAATTTTTAGGCTACAATTTTTGACAGTCTAGCAGAAGCAAGATGACTACTGCACGACGGGATAGATAGATAGACATCACATACGATCACTCTGAAATTGCTGCTAGAAAAGTTTTGGGATACAGCAGTGTGAAAAGTGAGTGTGGTGTTGCAGGCTTAAGAAAAACTAAGCTACAAGTCCTTTTCGATACTATCGTCTCTAATGAAAATTATTTATTTTCGACTTTAGGTCGCTCTTGATGACTCGCAACGTTTAGGTATTCTGCGAAAGTGTAAGAAATACTTTCTGCGTCCGAACTGGCTACCATCTATAAGGCTTATATCCGGCTACGCCGAGTGGCGGAGTCTAAAGAAAGGTAAAAGCAACTTATGCTCGAACTTTAAGATTGGGACTTCTCTTTAACAAGCGTAAGAATCTTTAACCCAGAAAAAAAATATTTTTTGTGATTCATGAACAATTTTGTTCATTGTTTGATCAACTTATTTCGAATTTATTTTCGGCTTCTCTCACCGTCGAGTTTTCGGTCAGAGTTGTTATTCAGAATTTTACAAATTTCGGGTATTAGATACTACACACAACTAATACTAACGAGTTCAGAATTCACACTGGTGAGTGCAAGACCGATCAATTTTCCAATCTTTGGGTCATGAAACCCGGTTGATCACGCAACTCCACATCCAGCCTTAGTCTCCTACGAAGCAGCAAGTCGATAAGCCAGATACCGATTGTAGATTATTCTAGTTCCTTATGTTACTGTGCCTACAATATGGATATCAACCACAGCCACACTACGTGTACCCTCAGCTATAGCTTTGCTGATTCGCCCGCATCACGTCGTATCAGTCAATCCATCAACAAATCCGAACATCTATCATATACTGAATTCCCAACATTATATATAAAACTCTTTTGTCAAATCCGTTTGCCTCAGATTTCAGTCTCTTTGGGTCAGAGGTATCTTGCATGTATTTCTCTCGCCTCCGTTTACTATTTTCTTCTGGAAAACCACACTACCCTGCCTTCCTCCAAAGACATGCTTTCTTCCAAATTCGATCCTTTTGGGTATTCGTTAGTTTCGCTTTTCCGCCTGGATTACCGATGGAAAGCTGTTCCGTTGCATCCTTTTAATACTTTCTACTGAAAAATTCATCCATCAATCTCTAATACGATCCTGCTTCAGTTCCGTTAATATCCAATTTTGCTTTTTTCAGCTCTACCTAAAATTTCGCCCATTAACCATGTCGATATAAATATGCATTACGTATTAAAGCGTTACCTTCTACTTCTACAATGGCGCTACAGCCTAAATCGGACCTTGGCCTCCTGATATGCAGGTTCCTTAACATTTTTCATTATGTGAAAGGGTTGTTAGCCCTTCGCAAAACCCTCTTTCTACGAATTTTTTCATTTTCGTAGATTGAGGTGACCAAGGTATATCCAAGCAGGCGATGTGCTGGAATTATATGTTGCGCCGGCCGGGATTTGAACTCACGACCTTCGCATTACAAGACCAACACACTACCTACATCCTAGCTTTTTTAAAGGGTTACCACCTAAGTCATTTCGGTCACCGTAAAAAAGATCCATTTTCGTGGATGCAGGTCGCTTATACATAGAAGGTAGTGTTAACTCTTGATCCAATGATGGGTGTCAACAATTAAATCACTGAAGATTTGAATGCAACGGTTGATATCCCTTTTATTTATTACTACTACTACTACAATGGCGCTACAGCCCAAATCGGACCTAGGCCTCTTGATATTCAGGTTCCTTAACATTTTGCATTATTTATTGTGGAAGGGTTGATAGCCCTTCGCACAACCCTCTTTCTACGATTTTTTTCATTTTCAGCAGGCAATGTGCCGGAATTATATGTTGCGCCGGCCGGGATTTGAACTCACGACCTTCGCATTACAAGACCAACACACTACCTACTAGGTTATACCCTAGCCTTTATTTATAACTATTGATAATGAATTGATAGAATGAGAATCTAAACACTTAAATAAGGCAATCTATTATATAATTGAATTAAATTTAAACTAAGAAATTTACAATTATTAAGCATGCTTACGAAAATTTAAGCAAAATGCAACCAAAATTTGAATTTTTTTTGCAACTTTTTCAATAGACTGTATACAAAACGACTAAAGCACTAAAGATAAATGAATCTTTGTGTGTTAAACAAACAACGACCCTCTCCTTCTACGAAAAATAAGAAAAATACTCATTTATAATGGTTTAAACACATGCATTCTATGTACTCTAGAGGTTTCACCCATTGAATCAAAATCTGGTGGTTCCAACCATTATATATTTATTTATTCATCGAAAGAGATTATCTCAAAAGACTAAAAATACTATAATTAATTATATATGTATAAATAATATTAATTAATTTACCTCTTAAAATTAAAGAATTCTAATTAAATTGACTTTGAACTTCGCTCGACAGTCATCAAAATTAATTTTGTGGCATAGCATATTAAAATAGGAGATGCATCTAGAAATAGGTTCATTAAGCCCATAAATTGTGCGGTGCGCGATGGGATGAGAAATTGTCTTCTGCCTGGAGATAAATCGGAAGATGACCTAGCAATTCCGAACAATTAATGCGATAAGATAATAAACACCACGCATAAAAGCCTTATTCTATGAACGAAAGATTGATCTGGTTTCATACACTGGAATGCGCACTAGTTCAACTTACGAAGAGCAAATTTTGTGAAATTGAGTTGAATCCGCTCAATTCGCCAGACATGAATATGATAAACAGGATCCTAAATCACACGGCAATATTCCACAATCGGTCTCACAAGAGGAACAAAGAGTGCTTTTACAGTATAAGGTTAAAGAAATTTTTAGAATTACGTTTTATAAAACCAAGATTTGAGTTAGCTTTGAAGATTATGTAGTCAATGTGAGAATTGAAAAAAAAAATAAAAATAAATTCCACTTATCAAAATTGAGATCTAATAAGACGTCACACCAATTACAGAATCAGTAATATCAGTTCAAGATAATCATCCAGGCTTGAGATCTTAGAAAAAAGCTTACAATCATCGGCGTACACAAGAGGGCTAGAACAATTAAATATGAAAGGAATAAGGTTAACAAATAAAACGAAAAGTAAAGGCACTAACTGGCTTCCTTGCGGAATGCCAGATATAACAATAATAATAATAATTTATTTCATCAAAAAATTGATTACTACATTTATGAACAGTTGGAAACAATAAAAAAATGAATACAACAGAATTAGGTACACAAAGTTTTTAACTTTTTTACAAAATCAAACATAATTAACCTCAAGAAAGCTGATGTTTTACTTGTGGAACACTCATGTGAAAATCCAATTGCGAGAAGAAGTTATTGAAATCTCTTAACATGAATGAAACTGGTTCATAAAACCCGTAATTCATGCAATGCTGCGGAATTCTACAAAGCTCATAATTTCGCAAAGGACGACATGGAACGTTGAATTTAATCATAGACAGCAATTTGTCAGAGTCAATTACACCTGAAATAACTTTAAAACCGAAAACAACTCTGGCATGGATCTGCCTTTTCTCAAGGGAAGCTATAGACAGCAGATTTAATCGATCAACATATGGCAGCAACCTGAGTGGATCGGAACAATGAAGGCACTGAAGGACAAACCTTGAGAACCGACGCTGCTTCGATCCTATCTACTTATGTGAATGGAATAAAATGGCGACCAAATAGGACTAGCATATTCTAGGATAGATCGGATGAATGCACAATATAACATTTTCGATGTAAAGAAATCATTGAATTCTTTCGATTGTCTCCTAACAAAACCGAGGATAGCGTTCGCTTTACCAGCAATGTGATTCACATGATCATCAAAGGTAAAGGTAAAACACGACGAAAAAAATCCATTTATTCACACAAACTGCCTTCTATTTATTAAGTACGATGAAAACCAATCCAAAAGGTTCGAATGAATTCCTAGAGCCCTCTATTTCTCAATCAAAAGTCCATGCTGAGCCCGATCAAAAGCCTTTTAAAATCCGAATAAAACACGTCAACTTGAAAGTCTTGTTCAATCATATCTAAACATTGTTTATATGCGTTATGCTATAGTATTGATATTTTCCAAGATTCAAATGAAATATGCGGTTAGACAAGCACCCATCGATTACTGAGACCGAACGGGACATGCCAAATCAGACGCAACAGTACTCTCAGATTAACTGATTTTTTTCTCGAAATATTGAAAGTGCAAATTGTAAACTGCCGTTTTTTTTTTTCAAAATTCGAGCCTTTATTTTGCAAAAATGGTTAAACCATAACTTTTTTCCAATCTTTCTGGCAGCATACGGACTCCGCGTCAAAAAAACTACTCTTCTTTTGAGACGATCCGTGAATCGAGCCAATTTTTGGCTTTTTCGTAAAAATCAAAGTGCTGCTCAGCCAGGCCATGCGTCATCGATCAGAAATGGTAGTACTTGGAAGGGGTGATGTCTGAAGAATACGGCGGGTGGGATAGGACGTCCCATTTTAGTGTTTCCAGGTAGGTATTCTGACTTAATTAACTTGTGGCCGAGTGTTACCGTTTGGCAAAATCACTTTATCGTGTCTCTTCTGGTACTGTGGTCGTTTCTGCTTCAACGCTCGGCTCAAACGCATCAATCGTAGTCGATAGGTTTCAGCAGCTCATGAGATACCTCAACAATTTTCTCTCTTCCACCACCATGCCTGCCCTCGACGTCAAATCACCGCTCTTAAAGCTTTAAAATCACTCACGATATGTTCTTCCACTAAGAGCAGCCTCGACGCAAGTGCTTGAGACCATTCCACGCGCCTTAGCCGCAGATTTTTTGAATTGAGACAAAAAGCTAAACTTCCCACAAATGACGATAATTTAGCTCAAAGTTCGACATGTTCGCGCACAAAAAAGTCTATGACGCCGATAAAACTTCACAGTGATGAGCAGTTGTTAACAGATGTCTAAGGCTACGACATGACGTTTCTGATCCGCCAGTCTTGATCATCACTTACTGCTGGTGCCATCTATTGGGAAACGGCGGGTTTTAATATACAATCCCGATTTTATTACAAAGATTGTACGACACTATTCTTATTTCTGAAAATTCTCCGATTTTCAATCCAATTATGCTCCCATCACGCACTTTCATTATAATTTAATGCGATACTAATAAATCCTTTATCCCTAATCCAGCACAGCTTGTTTTCGAAATTTTTGACAAAGATAATCAGTCATTTGATGAAAGGATAATCTCCTCTACTACAACAAATTGCTCTTAAAGCACGGTATTGCTTTCATTCGCACCATCACTTTACGTCCATTATGCATAAGGGAAGTAAAAAAAAAATACCCAAGATTTGCACAAAATCCCACTTTATAGAGAGTGTTCAGAGCACATTGGCATGACGCCATGAATGCCAATGGATTGCCTCAGCTGTTCGTACTTCCTTCACATTACACAATTATAATAAAACGCAACATTAACTTTGCACTGTGCTCGCCTCTAGATGTCATCCTTATTGCCTTTCATCCATCCAAACCGAGCGACTTACACTTTACAGTGTTCTCCTGTTTAGTGCTAGTGAAGCGTTAAGGTACATGCAGATACTGCCGCGGGGCAACATCGTCTAATACAAATCCGAAACGATTAATCTTCATAATCCACTCCGTTGCCGGAAGATATTTTCATCATCCGTCAGTCGCCAGGGTTTTATACGTACATAATTTCGTGGGTAACGGAACAGATTCCCTACACTTTACTACAATAAAAATATCCGAACCGTCATACACCATTGGCTACCACTCCCCCCTCCCTCCTCACCCTTCCAGCACTGAATGTTTTAGTTTTGTTTTATTTTCCTGTTCCCTTTTCTTCTTGGGCAGAGAGAGCGAAAAAAAAGGTTATGTTCGTTTTATTTTGACATTATTTGTCGTAAACAAAAACTCCTTATGGCGCTGTCGTCGACGTTATCGTTGGCGGGGTTCCTAGATGGCAGTGGTTTGGAGGTATGAAGTAGAGTCCTCGCCCTAACCTCACTCCTTTACTTTCGAAGAAGTACATATATCTCCGTTAACCTAGCGCGCCACCATGTTGGGTTCGAGTTGTGTTGTGTAACGGTCGGATGAGAGATGGATAAATTGAGTTCTATGACAACGACTTGAATGAATGGCGGAATCTCGAAGAAAAATTGCTGCGATTTACTTTCAACAAATTGTTGTGACAGATACTGTGCGGTACAATAGCCATAACAAATCTGAATAAATTCCGGGGGAGATTTTCTTTCGGATAAGGACGTGAGCGACGGCGACCAATGATGATGATGATGATGACGATGACGACAGCGAATCAAAGGGGAGAAAGTGTTCTAGAAGGAACTGAAAAGGCCTTAATAACCGTTATGTAAATCCGTATGGTGCTTATGTTTAGCGTCGTTGCGAAAGTGTCCTGATTAACTTATTTGAATATCAAGAGCTTTCCATTAAACGTCATCATCACCGTTACCAACTTTGGTGACCTGTTAACCTTTTTTTTTTACAGTTGTAATCTGTCATAGAGCGTCACAAATGTCAAATTCCGGAGTTATATTTGACTTCAGCGATCTACGTAATTTTTGGTTGAATGGCTTTGTTAACAAGCAAATTGTCGTTTTTGAATACGGAGCTATCCACGAGAAATTCAATTAGAGCCATTGCATTCCTAAAAAACAACTGTTTTATAAGGATAAGGATTTTTAACCATCGCCCCGAATGTCTTCAAAAATGACAGGCGAGATAATATCTGCCAATGGAGAGAGATACCGAAATATGTCGATCGATTTTTATTTTTGCCTAAATCAGATGAAATGGACTTGAGTAGCGTTTGGTTCTAGCAGGACGTTGCGTCCTGCTACACAGCAGGCATAGGACATGAACTATTCCTTCCCACAAGGCCGAATCCTATGCATGGTCTTCTAGATGTCGCCAGGACTTCTTGATTCCTCTCCTGACCCGAAGTCTTCCTTGAGGGTTATCATCTGCGTTTTTTGTATATGTTTTGTTCTGGCCTCAAAGTGTTACCGTCCCACTGCCACATCGTCAGTCACTGCTTATATTTCAGTGTACAAATGCGGAAAGTAGTGGCCGACTGAAGGAAGTGAAAAGTACGGGTTCGTTATAGCCGGGACCGCTTAGTAGCTAACGGAAAGATGTGAAAATCGATGCAAAACTATGGAAGAAAAGTAGCAAATGATGGTTGTGGTGTGCGGAAAGTAGTAGCAGACCAAAAAGGGCAAAAAGCAGGGGTTCAGTATTGCCGGGACGACATAGTAGCTAACGGAAGGATGTGAAAACTGAAGCAATAAGTCTTAGTGAGCTATTGATAGAGGTGAATTGGTAGTACATGATCAAAAGCGTAAGAAAGTAGCAATTGTAATGTTCGAGATGACACTTTGGATCCCCTCCCCGAAGTCACAGTAGGACATTATGGAAGCGAAATCTTGTTTTTGCCCGGTATGAATCGAACAACTAATGATCATACGTAGAGAAAATAGGAATTGAAACTTATCGATGCGACGTGATGCGGGCAAGCCAATACAGCCATGGTTGAGGTCACATCGCAGGTAGAGCTTTATTCCGTACTGCTGTACATGTACAGTATACAGTTCTCTTGGAATGCCTAGTGCAAACCTTGTGCTCGACATGGAGTTGCATATCAACCGGGATCCATGACCCTAAGATTGGAAAAGGTTTGGATAGGCCTTGTTCTTACCAGTGTGAATGCTTACCACACGAAAAAGCATAGACTGGTATCATCCATTGTGATACGTTGGTCATCCTTACGACTATTGTAGAGCTGAGTAGATATATACGTTAAAGATTGTCGTCTTAAAGAATCCGTGTTCCTCAAGACAACCGTGGCATTAAGACTCAGTATCAGGCAATCACGCAAAACAAACAAGACATGGTTCTATGTCTCCCTTGTCAAAAGCACTATTGTATGAATTCTTTCCGGGTCTGGAACCAAGGTAATCGGTTCATGATCGGGAGTAATTCCCGAGCTTGAACCCGAGGAGATTGACGCTAGTTTCGGTAGGGTCAGATCCAGAAGGGCACCTGGGATCGACGGAATGACGGGCGAGATGTGCAAAAATAACAGGCGTGCTATTCCCGAGTACATAGCTTGCGTTTTCAATCGATGCTTTCGAGACTGTGATTTTTCTGCAGGTTGGAAGATTGCACGGGTGGTCGTGCTTCTGAAGTCCCGAGATAAGGTCAGGAGTAACCCTTGGTCGTATAGAAGCAAATCTCATCTCCCAGCCCTTGGTTTGGTCCTGAAGAGGATTATGGTCCGGCGACTGGAGGAGAAAACTGGCGTTGGAATAGCAGTTCGTTTGCCGTGCCTAGAAGTGCACGGAGGATGCCCGTGAAAGACCATGTTGCTCGAAGTGCTATCAAATACGTCCTTGGAATCTTTGTAGATTTCAAGGGTGCATTTGACTATTTAATCTGGGATTTAGTGATTGGCACGCTACAATCCTGTGACTGTCGGAGTTATTTCCCTGGCAGATCAGCATATATTTGGCGTTTACGCTACACTGTGTGCATGGTTGTGGAGCGTGGCTATCCACAGGGCTCCATTAGTTATATATTTATTTGGAACCTGGTGATGGATGACTTTTTGGCGCAGCTCGCTTCATGCAGTGTCATGGCCTATGCTGATGATCTGTTAATACTGGTGGATCGAAACTCCAGAATTGAGCTCGAGCGCAAGGGTGAGGCTTTAATGACTACAATTCGGGAATATGTGACGAATGACCGGTTCGTCACTGAGAATAGAGACAAATTGCGAGCAACTTCACGAGAAGTGGCTCAATCGCTGGTCAAAACCCGTTTTTTTTTTTTTGGATGGATGATCGGGAGTTGGAGATTGGACACGAGATCGGTTGGGTCGCGGATCAGTTCAGGAATGTATGGAAAATATTAATGGTAAAGCACAAACGTAGAAATAAAAGTCAACTATTTAAAAAATATTTTTGAACTTGGAGCGGAGATCTTAGTGAAGAAACAAAAGTAAGATGTTCGATAAACGTTAAGTGGTGTGAGAAAAATAAGAAAAGTTTTCATCTGGAGAAAAAAGTGAAATGCCAAGTGTCTACCACCGGTGGGCCCGTAAAAAGTGATGTGCACAATAATGATAACATAAACAATGTAATAATAAGACAAAATATAATAATAAAACAAAAAAACCAACATTTTCCAAGTGAGGACAGCGACGACCAAGGTAGGGTTTTTTTCTTTATTTATTTTTTTAACTTCGCGTATTTCATTACCACCACTACATGGTGGGTAAGTACAATAGAATGGAGTAGAGCTCCGTAGGGCGCTGTGGGAGTTTGTCATGGCTTGTATGGGTAGCCCTCCTAGTTTGCCTTCGCCGTCCATTGCAAGGAAGCCCTGCTTCTCAGGACGTTCTTGCAATGGCCACAGTTGATTCGGCATAAGGAACTCTTCGTCCTCTCGATTTCATTTTTCTTTCTTTCTCTCTTCTCCTTTCACACAGCTCAGCCCTGACTTGCCTGCAACCATGCTGTGAGGTACGGAGGATGCCCATAATCTGATAGCGGGGCGAGAAGTGGCGATATTGAGGGATAAAACGGTGACAATGATGTTGAAGGGCTATTATCACAATCGCGTCCTTCAATAAAGCTAGAGGGAAGAGGGTTCAGGTATGCGAAGGAACTCAAATACCTGAGAGTCAGAGTTTCCGAGCGGCTGGGATTTAAGCGACACCTGCGAGACCTCAAGGGGCGTCTCCTCATCAGTGTGAATCAAATCCGCAGGGTGCTGCGATACCAGCGGGGTCTCTCTAGACGTTCGGTTCATGTCATGTATGACGGTCTATTTGTTGCTTGCGCACCATATCGATCGGCGCTGCGGTATGAATCGTCGGCGAGTGTTGAGGGCTCTCGCATGATTAACTCGTGCCAAAGAGTAGTCTTGAGTGCATGATTATCTGTTTGTGGCATGGTACTGTCGCCATGCAGGTCCTCATGGGTGCACAGCTGTTGAATCTGGAGGTGAAGCGTCGTGCAAGATCCGGAAGAGACTCTCATTGCTGTTTAACGAGATTTTAGCTTCGGAAGAATTTATTGAGAGGAGCCTTCGCGAATGCAAAGAACTTCTCGAAGTTAAGGTCACGTCATTTTGGCAAGCCAGGTGGGACAGCAGTGACAATGGTAGGGTTACACATCGATTTATTGAGGTCGCAACCTTCGCGAGATAAAACCGTCGTTTGACGGGCCACGGCAGTATAAACGAGTTTCTCCATAGGATTGGTCGAAGCGAAACGGCGGGTTGTAAATGCGAAGCGCTGCTAGAAAGCTGGCTGCATATATTGACAGAATGTCCAAAATATGCAGAACTCAGACAGCTTGATGGCATGGGGGTTGTTGGAAGTGGAGAGGGGCTGGACGTAAGAAGGTGCCTCGTGACTAGGAAATGGTTTGAATGCCTTCGCATCTTCGCTCCGGAGGGGTTCAAAAGAAGGAGGACCGAAGCTGGCCACTGAAGTGGATCAGACCTTGAGTGATTCAGAACGGGTGAACGGAATCACTCCCCCCTATACGCAAGGAAGGGATAAAGCTAGTTATCACATTCTGGTTGAACGACCAAAGTCAGTTCCGGTATAACCTTTGGGAACTACTGACCCCACATTCCCGAAGTGGAGTGCTACCATTCACGGGTTTGCAAAAGGACCTAAACTGGGAGTAATTTTTCACAATTACGAAACCTGACTGGAGGTTTTCTGGTACCACGGGTGTCGGGAGGCCCATGAAAGATTGCTTTCACCTCCGACAATGGGAGAAGGCCCTTCGGGGAGTATAGTGGTGGCTGTGGTTTATCGCCCACATCTCCTAGGAGCTCGGCGTTGATTTGTGTGTTCTAACCTGGTGCCACAACCATAAGATTTGCAGAGATTTGAAATAGGTCTCGCATCCAACAGTGTGAATGCCAAACTTGAATTTGGTATGAACTGCTACCTTCGGGGGCATTAATATTTGTCGTCACAAAAACAATTCACGTTGCTAAAGAAACCGTGAATTTGCGACTTAACGTCAGGAATCAGATATATGTCTCCCTATTAGATCAGAAGACGTAAAATATTTCTATAATTTCCTAAATGTTGAGAGATTTCCAAAGCAATATCAAGGATACGTTGACTCCAATTAAGGTGATTATAGATCTTTATTCTAAGAAGAATAAAATCTTTCGAAAAGCGGTGTTGTACGCCACCACAGGATACATTGGAAAATAATGCAGTAACATCATGATTGAGAGATAGAAGACATTGTGAAGTATAATTCCAGCACACTACCTACGTGGATATATCTGGGTCACCTCAATCTGCGATCATAAAAATTCATGCATAGAAAAGGCTAACAACCCTTTCACAATAAGAAATAAAAAAAGTCAAGGAGCCTGAAGGTCATGTGGCGAAGGCCTGATTTGAACTGAAGTGCCATTGAAGAAGAAGAATTAGTCACTATAAATAGAGAATAGTTTTTGTATTTATCCTGAAAATAGCTGAGAGATTAGTAAGCGAGCATCTCAAATATTTTCGAAAAGTATATAAAAACTGTTTTTTTTTTCAATTTATTTACTTCGCATTGCCTCCAACCTCACTACTAATCTTATTGTTGCCCCAGAAACGAATTCTTTGTTTGGAAATGGAAATTGCTATTCTGAAGAGCTTTAACCAAAAGGACAACTCCAATACAGAACTGCAAAAAAAATCTATACGATAAATTTTCATTTGCCAAAAGGTGACGTAGGTTTTGAAACATTTATCAAACTCTCGATGGTTTTGCACCGATTTATGTCCCAAGCAATAGCCAGCAAACATCCCTTTTAGCGGAAACATATAAAATTTTATCGATTTACAATCCTGCGGAAGGAAGCCTATACACTTGACTCCCTCGGGCCGTTGTTTATGAGCTTGAATCGCAGCAGATGTTAAAGGTCCTTTAACGATTGCTCGGCACAGCAGTCCTATCTGTAATAAATATGCTAAAACTTTGCAACAATGAAAAATTGATGTGCACGCCCGTTCAGGGGCCCCTGAATTAGAATTAAAGTTGACGAAATCTCTGCTTAAATGCCATTAAATTGCACTCAGTAATGGCGTTTTGTCCGTTTATCGAATGCCATTTCATTCGAGAGAGATAAAAAGCCCTCTGCCATCTAAATGTCTTGTCCTTTGCCTAAAAAGGATACACACTGTTCGTCGATTTGAGAACTGAAAGACTGTTTCCTCGGAGCTATACGACAGGGCAAAAGTCAGTCAGAAGAATCGGGCATACCCTTATAGAACTAGGAAAATAATATTTCCTACCCATATGACACCTTCTATCCTAGAACGAAGTGCCATTACCACTCCCAACTATGCGACAGGTTTTTGCCTCACCAAGCAAAATCTTTCTTTTAGCGTGGAATGAAAAATTCCAAACGTCATTTATCACAGCCGTACGAAATTTGCATTCCAACCGGCAGTGGCACGAGGGACGAAAAGGATTCATCGTCGTTTAGTTCTGCCTTGCATTCGGCACCATTATTCAACCCGGACTTGATCCGTTCCCGACAGACAAAATGATAAGAAAGTTATACTTGGCGGCGAATGCTGCTGCCTTATCATGTTTAAAGCGAAACGAATTAGTCGTGGAACGAGGACGGCAACGGACACTTAAGCAATATCCCAGGATTGTGCCCTTTTCGGGCTAGGATTTATTTTCGCCATGGCTCTTCGTGCTATCGTAGTTCCAGCATTGTAATTAGGTCAAGTGAGTTAAACATGGAGTACTTAAGTGCTCGGAAGTATGCCATTAATTGGTCTTATAAATCTTCCCAAGACCGTTTAGTCTTCTGCAGATACCATACTACACCGTGTCACATCCTTGCGATGCGTGTGAACGCGTTACTTTCCAGGATAATTTTCGCTGTCGACTGAATTTATGGCTGAGTCGTAAAAATTGTAAAAAAATAAATAATATACCTATCCATATGGAATATAGTAATAAAAAAGGAAGAAACAGGAGCAAGAAACAAATTTGTGGAACGTAAATTCTATTGTGAAGACTTTCGTATAGGTGTGCCATTTAATGGCTGCTTTTCAACTTATCTTAAAACGAAGGACCTACGACGAGCACAAGGTGATATGTGAATTTCTTTTATAATTCCGCTCGTTTTCTTTATATGTGTGATCTGGGAAATTGAATTCGCCTGGATGAGGTTGCTATGTGCAGAGGCAAGCACGAAGGGATGAATGTGGAGATGAAGTTATTTGACATCTGATATTGATGGCATCATTCATTCTGGTGAGCTATTATTGTTACTGGGAATGAATGTGTTAACAATACTTTCCAATGGCAGTTGCTATCACCTGAGTCCTTTTTGTTCGGAGTAAATTTTGTAGAAAGTCATTTATTAGCAGTTTTTGGAATTAGTCGGATCCTGGTTGAATGCGATTGAGTTTCAAGGATTGAGTTTTCTTAAACATACATCTAATAGAACTTCTAGTACGTTTTGGGCGTCAGAATACATTAACGTAATTGTGATTCGTAACAATTTTATGAATTTATTTTGGTGAAAAGTTTCTGCTCATTTGCGAATAGTATTCCCCATAATAAATAAATGCATTTAATCGATTTTCATTTACATTGATTTTCACATAATTTTGCATTACTCTCCCTCTTAGGGTTAGACCCTGTGATAGTGGTGAGGATAATATGCAATATATTCTTGATATTATGAACTCCTGCTTAGCTATGAGTTTTTTCCCACTCGATTGTAAGTTTGCCGCCGTTTTGTCTATCTCAGAAAACTAAAAATCCTTCTAGTCTTAATGATTTTCGTCCGATTCATATCTTAGGCATCCTTATTGTGTTGGAGAAAGTTATGTCTATCCAAATGCTGAAATATATCAAATTCCTGTTAAGACCCCCTATAGGGGCATAGGACAGAAACAACTCTCTTCCACAAGGCGCGATCCTGCGCATCGGCTTTAAGCTGTTGCCAGGACTTGTTTATTCCTCTGGCCTCCTGCTCAACTGCTCGCTTCCATGTGTTACATGGTCGACCAACCCGACGTCTTCCTTGAGGGTTATAATCCAGAGCCTGTTTTGCGATATTTTGCTCTGGTTTCCTCAAAGTATGACCGATCCACTGCCACTTTCGCCGTTGAATCTCAATACCTATTTTAGTCTGGCGAGTTGTACTCCAAAGTTCGTCGTTGGAGATCACTTCTGGCCAGAATATTCCTAAAATGCGTCGGAGGCATTGGTTTACGAAAGTCTGTAGTTTCTTGGTAAGTCGAACGGTCACTTTCCACGTAGTACAACCATATAACAACACGGATTTGACGCATGCATCAAAAACTCGCAGCTTCGTGCAAAGGGAGATCTCTCTTAACCTCCAGAAAGGGGAAAGGATACCGAAGGCCTGACGAGCTTTATTTAGCCGAGCCTCAACATCCTTTTCGGCTCCGCCGTCCATGCTGACAATGCTTCCGAGATAGCAAAAATCTTGCACCTCTTCCACATCCTGTCCATTAAGAACAATCGGTGTGCTTGCGTTCGAACCCATGTGCATGTACTTGGTTTTACGCACATTTATTTTCAGTCCCGCCTCTTTGCATTTAGAATGCAACGAGCGAACATTTGACTCTAAGTCCGAACGGGTATGTGCAAGCAAACACACGTCATCAGCATAATCAAGGTGACTTAAGATGTTAAATAGTCTCCATTGAAGACCTTTACCTTCCCCACCTTCCAGTGCAGCTGAAATATATACTAGCAACAAAATCCTGTTTTCGGTTTAAAGCCATCGAAATCAACTTAGGGGGCCACCCTTTAATGCACGATGTACATTTATGTCGGCCTGGGTAATGGAAACAAGTGGACATAGGGAAATTAGTAGGGAACACAGGAGTGAAAAGTTTGAAGTGTCGGTGGATGTTGCTCTTGAATTACTGGAGGTTGTATTCCATTGGAATAAATAGTAATGAATTGCATCTCACTGCCATCCGAGCGATGAGGAACTGCCTGAATTTCACTGTTCTCCACGACAAGAGCTTTACAGTGTGCTCATGTGAGCGCGCAGGTTGCATTTAATAGAGGAGGTATGAGGGCTCTTAGTTCCTTACTGCATTTACCATGGAAATATCTATAGCAAATGCAGAGTGCTCTGGTATTTCGACGATGCTCGAGGGATTAATCGGAGTGCATGGTCTTGGATACGGTCGAGCAAAGCTATTTGTGATCTTGGGACTCCAGTCCAAACATACCGGATACAAGCCATAAAGATAGTAGCTAGTTCGAAGGCAGAAAGGCATTTCTTACGTTCCCGCGGAATACCTAGACTTCGTAGATGTGTTGGCTTCAATCAAAGCGATTTTTAAATTTTATACCAAGCAAAGTAATGTTTGCTGCAGCTGAAATCTAGCGGTTGACGTCGGAATATTCTGCTTAAGAGATAGATTATAGGACTGCGTTTTAAGGCATTAAATTATACTCTATTTTTTCTACCCTATTCCAGGATTTAGCTGAGGTCAGAATTCAATAACTGTATTGACTCTGTACGGCATGAGGCCACCCAAGTCGGACGTGCCTCCGCCAGGGATTCAAATTGGTAGCTATTATCAAGAGTATTGTAATCTGCGAAACAATAAATATGATTGAGAGAAGAGGACAGAAGGTCATTTATGAAGACGAAAAAGTGGATGGGAGACAAAACCGAGCACTGGGGGACGCCGGAATCGATGGAAAAGGGTGCAGAAGTTACTCCATCCAGTACGACTCGCAGGCAACGGTGGGAGATGAAACTCTCAATCCATTTAAGGAATGATTCATTAAAATCACAAGCCCTTAGCTTTGCCAAAAGATATTTGTGCCAAATTCTGTCCAACGTCTGATATTAGAACCACTATGAACAAGAAAATGATAACCAACCTTGTTCTCTTCGACTTTTCTAAAGCCTTTGACACGGTATACTAGATCAGACTCCGAAACAAGCTTTCGTCTATTTTCGATTTTTTTAGGGGTGCAGTGAAACTTCTTGGAGCAACCAAACTAAGAGATATCAGCATATTAGAGACGAGAATGCTTTCTATTGGTCTTCACCCTTTATACATATATGGTGTACCCTAAGGGCCAGTTTTGAGCTCACTGCTTTTCAATATGTATATCATTAGTCTACTGGATATATTAAATGACTGCAGCCTTCATTTGTATGCTGGTGATGTACACATCTACTTGGTAACGCGTAAATCAGGATGTTGCTCGCATATTAAGTTGTTATCAACTTAACCATTTCTGCTAAATGAGCAAAAATGTCAATGCATTGTTTTTACACCGGACAATATAATACAAATTTCCGGGATCTGGTGGGAGGAGTATATCGGCTGTTATTTCCGGGTCCGCTTTGAGGAGTCCGCTTTGTAATGCGTCTATACCTGGGGCTTTCCTTCCCGCCATTGACCGAATGGTGGAAACTATCTCTTTCTCATCTGGGGGATCGTCCCTAATAGAATATTGTTGCGGTTGGATGTTTGGTAGTTGTTCTGTTTCTGGGATATCTTCCTCTGGCAAGATGTTTAAAATATCAGAGAAGTATTTCTTCCATAGCCGCAACTGATGTTCACTCATATTAAGGAAAGTGCCGTTGACATCTCTCACCAGGTGGTTGATGGTGAAATTCCTGTTCGTTAATTGTTTCATAATTTTGAATAGTGACCCCATTTCCCCAAGGTAAGCCTTCGATTCTGCCTAATTGGCCAGACCTTCAATGGCCTTTCTCTTGTCACATCTAACAGCCTTTTTATGCTGTATGTGAGCATCGTGGCAGTTCTATCGGGTCTTCTATGGATGACATCGGGCTGAGAGATGATTGCCAGTTTGACTTTTTTCCGATCACCAACCTTGTCATATGTGTCTTGCGACATCCAGTATATCTCACCGCTTTGCACATATCCCACAGATTCTTCAGCATTACTTAGAAACGTGTTTCTGGTTGCCTTCCAATTGGCGTCCAATTTGCGCATTTCATATTCACCCAATGCGGATGACTTTTCGCGTAGAATGGTGGTGTACTCGTGTTTTTTGTTGGGATCTCTGAGTTTATCCACATTGAGCTTGCGCTTCATTTAAAGAATTTGTGGTCGTCGGAGAGCTGCTGTATACAATCTCAAGCAGGCAACCATTAAGTGGTGATCGCTCCCCACGTCAGCTTCACGCTTTGTTCTGAGTAACACCATCAGAAGAGATCCAAGGTCTATCATGGTGACTCTTGTGTGGAAAAAGAGTACCTCCGATGACCATACGTCGAGTACTACAAAACTTCACAAATAATTCGCCATTTTCGGATCTTTTAATCCAAGGTCGTGACGCGGTGACGCAGAAGTCACCATGCTTCCCCATGACGTGTTCTAGTCCAGTGTTGCCAGAGCCAACCTGGGCATTCATATCTCCTGAGATGACAATAATATCACCTCTTGGAACACGTTGGAAAGTGGCCCCAGTTGGCTACAAAACTTCTCTTTATCGCCAGGTGTTGCAATATTAGTTGGTGCGTATCACTATAGAATTGTGACGTCCTGAGTCTGACGACGATAATCCCATCCAAGATTGGTTCCCAGATGATGAGACTGTTTCTCGCTCTCGGTGTAAGGATGACCGCCACGCCATTTTTGGCTTCATTCTCAGGACCAACGTACAGAATGGTGTTTCCGCTCAGGGTTAATTTTTCACCTTATCCCGTCCACCTGACCACGCTCAAGCCCAAAAGTTGGATGTTATAGTGCTCCATTTCACGGTCGTTCACTGATTGGCGGTACAAGGACCGAGTAACACCAGCCCTTCCCCCTTCAATGCTCGAACGTTCCAGAAGCCAATCATAGTCCGTTTTCGAATGTCAAAAGTCGTTACCGTAAAATCCGTCCGTATCCGAGGTGCTGTATCCGTTTCTCGTATCTGTTAGGTCTTGAGATCACGGGTGATAAGCCCATGATCCAGTGAGAATCCATTTCCCATTTTTAGGGCAATCAGTACTGGCAGTGGGTTGATTCTACAGCCCGCATCCCACAGGGGGATATCCTTTAATCCTAAGGATATCAAAAGGTAAAGTGTTCAGCATCGTTCATGAATATTTGCCAATAAAAAAGCTGTGCTCAAAGTGGGTACCGCGTTTGCTCAGAGTCGATCAAAAACAACAACGAGTCGACGATTCAGAGCGCTGCTTGAAGCTGTTTAAGCGCAATAGAAAGGACTTTTTCATGCGCTATGTGATAATGGATAAAACATGGATCCTCCAGAGTCAAATCGGCAGACAGCTGGGTGCCGAGAAGCCAGTGGAAGTCTTCTGAAACGACTAAAATGCAAATGTCCGCCAGTAAGTCTTTGGCGTCTGGGTTTTGGGATGTGCATGGAATATTGTTCTTCGACTACGCTGAGAAGAGAAGAACCATCAACAGCGAATATTGCACAGCGTTGTTGCAGCGATTGAATGACCAAATTGTAAACAATCGGCCCATAAGAAGTCGTGTCACAAGTTGATGGTAACGATGGCTAAATTGTTCGAATCGAAGTCCGAGTTGCTTCGACATCCACTGTATTCTCCAGATCTAGCGCCCAGCGACTTTTTTCCAGTTCGCAAACTTCTAAAAGATGCTCCAGGGAAAGAGATTTGCACCAAATGCTGAAGTGGCAGCCCAATAAATGCTTATTTTGAGGGTAAAGCCAAATCGTTCTATAAAAATGGCATCGAAATGTTGAAGTGGCGCTGGAATGAATGTATCACTCTAGAAGGAGACTATGTTGAAGGATAAAGTCTAATTTTGTCTAAAAGTCGATGTTTCATTAGTCATCCTACGAACTTATTGAACGATGTGTTTTATAGCTACTCTAGCATAATGTGAAACAAATTAGTTCAATGCTGTCACCTCCCCATAAAAAATTTCTTAAGATCACAAAAATCGGTGTCAGACAAGGCTGCATATTATCACCAGACCTGTTTCTAGTGGTAATAAATGGAAGGTGGGGAAGATAAAGGTCTTCTGACGGGAGTATTCAGCATCTTAAGTCATATTGATTATATCCGTGTGTGTTTGCTTATACATAATCTTTGCGACTTGGAGTCAAATGTTCACTCGCTGCATTTTAAACGCTATGCGGCAGGCCAGCAAATGGATGTGCGGAAAACCAAAAACATGCACAAGGGTTCGAACAGAAGCACACCAATTGTTCTTAATGGACATGGTGTGGAATAGGTGCAAGGTTTTTTTTTTATTTCGGAAGCATTGTCAGCAATGGACATTTTAGCTCGTGTAAATAAATCTCGTCAGACCTTTGATGTGCTTTCTCCTTTCTGGAGGGTGACAGAGATTTCCCATCGCATGAAGTTGCGAGTATTTGACGCATGAATCAAATTTGTGTTGTTATATGGTTGTACTTTGTGGAAAGTGGCCGTTCGACTTACCAAGGAGCTGCGAACTTTCGTGAACCAATGCCTCCGATGCATTTTAGGAATATTCTGGACAGACGTGAGCTCCAACGACGATCTGGACAGACTAAAATATGCATTAAGAGTCGGAGGCGGAAGAGGCAGTGGATCGGTCACACTTTGACAAAACCAGGGTGAAACATCGCCAAACAGGCTCTGGATTATAATCCGCAAGGAAGACGTCGGATTGGTCGACCATGTAGCAAATGCAAGCAAGCAGTAGAGCCGAAGGCCAGAGGAATAGTCTTGGCGAGAACTAAGAGCCGATGTTCAGGATCGCGCCTTATTTTCAAAATAATTTATTCTGTAGAAATTAAATCTTCATCTTCTATGCTTCTGTGATGCCACTGGGGACTTTAATAGACTATGGCTTTATTCAAACAAAAAATACTGATAGAAAATTTGAAAAAAAAAATTCTCTTAAATCAAGTTTAAGGCATTTTCCCGAACGAAGAATTTTTTTTCCAGAAATTTTAATTGGACGTGAAATAACCAATAAATCTTTTACCTTGAAAATGATTTCTTGTGCGAATATTTTCAAGCAAATTTATTGAGCTTTGAAAAGAAAAAAAATTGTTTTCCTTTGCAACTCCATTGTATAAAATTATCCAAAAATTAAAAATCTTGGTTTATCAGAATAAATTATGTCTATCATTTTATGATGAATTTTTAATTTCTTCAAGGTTACGGAATTTTAATAGATCCCGTTTAATGGATTAAATCGGCTGTACGTAACCCTAATACGAATATCTAGTTGACCGTAAATGATTGGATGGAAAAATCGGGACGTTTCTTTTAAAGATATTCCACTTGAAAGATGAGCGAAACATTCGCTTTGGATATCGAATGGATTTTTTCGAAGCTATAAAAGCTACCATCTTGAAAATTTCTCCAAAGTATTATTCTGTGAATTTCATTAATTAATAAATTTGCTGTAGGGCATTTGAGAGAATCAGGTCTTTTCTACAAGGCGCGATCCTGAGCATCGGCCTTTGGTTTTTTGGAAGACTTGCTATTTTAATTCCTATTCCTCCTACCTCCTGTTCGATTTCTCGCTTCCAACCTGACGTCAATCTTGAGGAATATTTATCACAGCTTTCTCAAAGTGTAAACGAGCTACTGCCACTTTCGGATTTAAATTTCAATGCCAAACAAATAGTCTGTTGTATTCAAAAGTTGGAAGCATAATCCCTAAACTGAATTCCATCGATGTGGTACGAGCCTTATTTCTTAGCGTTACAAACGTTATCGCAAACGCAATATAAGCTCAGATTTCATTTAGAGTGTAAACATTAAAAGTTAAAATTAACTGGACAATATTTACCCAGATTAGATAGAATCGCAGTGCCACAAATAGGTTTAGTGCGTTAATATCAATGTTTGGCAGATAAAGTCTAAAAAATCGTATATTTTTCCAACAGATATTTTTCATGCGTAAATTTTTTCTTGCAACTCAAAGCTTGAAATACTACAAAGCTCTGATTTAAGTCAATTCCCCGACTCGACACAACTAAACCAATACGACACCTGTTCCCATCGCTCGGAACACAAGTGGAACATATCTGATAACACTTCGGTAAGTTATAACATCGCTTTACAAACCTGCGGTTCGTTTCGAGCACAAATTCCTGGCATTATTCATGTTGTTGTTCTCGAGTACATCTATGTAGTCGCCCCATCGCCTCCTAAAGTATCATCGAAATATTAATGGCTCGCCGAGTCGACTATGATCTGAAGAACTTGCACAAATATTTGCCATGTCACCAGACTCTTCCAACACCATCAATTCCAGGCGAAAGTCTGCCAAAAGTTTTCTCCATCTAATGTCAGCATTCGCTCGAACCCCACCCCATTACGTCTAACCTCCGCCCTAACCTCAATGATGGCAATAGCATTATCGAAATGGATAGGATCCGAAAATGTTAAAGATTAATATGTCCCGAGTGATAAAAGGATTTTCGCCTAACAACAATTTATTTACATACACACTCGCTCCTATCGACCGAACATTATAAAATCCTTCCACATGGGTTATTATTATCCCTCGTAACCCACATAATGCGTTAATGCTTCATTCCAGCTTTCATCCAACAAGCAGAGTGTTCCTTTTCATTTTTGAAGCGTTTTACTTCCATGTTTTTTATGTAGACGTATAATTTTTTTTCTATCCTGCCCTCCTTATGATTGATTAGACCTTCACATCTTGCGAGAGTAAGACGATGATGAAGAAGAAAATCCCGAAATAAACTTACAATATTTTAAGTATGTTAGATCCCGAGACATAGTCGAGTTACTTAAGATCTTTGAATTGAGAATGACGAACATCATTAGGGATCTATAGAGAGGCGAAGAAGTAGAAGAAAAGAAGCACAATTGCAAGGAGGCATATGAAAAACTTTCCTTTCGATATTCAGGACAAAGGTGGATGAAGAAATCGTGCTGTAAGGGTGCGATTCTTAGGACAAGGACAACTTGGGCGAAGATCTGTAGCACACATCTTATTTCGTTACGCTAAATTTCACACTTATGTACTTCATACACTGTCGAATCAAACGATAAATTAAGTGATGTAGAAGTTGAAAGGAAATTTACGGAGTGTGAGTATCAGGACTATGGTTAGCGACGAGGAAATTATTATTATTATTCGGAGGCTCATGTCGTCATGTTTTTTTTTTTTAAATTGTTTGTTTGTCGTAGGCAATACGTTTATGGCGTATTCACACAGACTTTCGAAAGTATCTGAATTTATCGAATAGCTGGCCATTAACGTTTGAATAAGTCACAAAAGCAATTCACTTCGATTATTTTCTCTAAAATGCTCGGCTCGAAGAGCCCACACACTTACATACCTTTGATTTACTCGAAGCATTCTCATACAAATACGTATACATATCAGATATTCGGATAGATACTTTTTCATTCAAGGCTCAAACCACGAATGAACTTTTATTTGTAGGAAACTCAAATGGAATGACAAAAAAAAAATATATTATAGAATGAGATATCTAAAGTGCTTTTCAAGAGCTCAAATTTTGAGTTTCAGCTCTGTCTATTTCCAACCTACAGTTCGTTAGTAACTTGTGGCGCGAATCGGAAAATATTACGACGAACATTTTGATAATAAGTTGCTTTAAGCCTGTTTGTATTTTCGAAAAATGACATCACAAGGAAATGCTCGCAGATTTTAATTGAAAGTGTATGCCCCCGAAATGTCGACTCAAAATTCTCGTATTTTATGCCAAAATCCTTTTATGAATATTCGAAACAGTGCAACGAAAAACGATGAATTAATTTAGTTGATCGGACACTTTGTGCCTTGAAATACACGTAAAGAAATCACTTTCCTCGACAGCACTTGACTTTCGTTACACAAAAATATCTTACAGCAAGTCATGCGCAACTTTATTATACTTGGGACAAGTTGGGAAAGCGTTTAATATCTGTGTTTGAAGTGCAAAGGGTGTCAAGTCCGAATTTGTGAAAAATGGGTTACATGCGCTCTCGGTTAAAGAATGTTTTCCTCTTCATGTGGGTGCAGAGGGCCAAGTCCTTCCTCTATTCTAGGAAGAGTAATTTACGAGTGGCTGTAGAGCTATGTTTTCAAAATCCAGGTGACTGTAGTGAAAAAGGTGTTATGCTCATCTTAATCAAAATTAGCAATTACGGACTTGACACCCTTTCCACTGCAAACACGGATATAGTTAGGGAAGGCGAAGGTGATGAGGGTTATAGAGGTGGACTGTTGATTATTTTCAATAGCTCCATAAAATTCAATATTTTAATCGGATGTCTGTGAGTCCTTTGAGGTTGGTTCCACACCGAACAATGGCGATGCCAACTTGATGAAAAAGTGTGGTGGTTGTGGTTTGACGCTCAAATCCGGATCGAGCTCTTCGTGAGCGGTTGTGCAGTAGCGTTTATCAATAGGGTGTAAGGATCTTCAGGAAGGTAGCGATTTAGATTAATCTTGCATGCACTACTATAAATGCCAGGTCGGATTTGCTAAATAGCTGAACAAATTTTCAACTTGTGCTTTTTGTTTCGAGTCGTTTTAAACTCGTGCCGAACTTGTTTCGGGATATTCGTAAATGACACCAACAGTTTTTCGTTTTCAATATCGTGAAATAGCGTCTGCATACCTCAATTGGTACAAAAGAGGTGCAGTGGTTTTATTTAAAATTCAATATTTTGTGAGATATTTCTAAGAGACTTACAATTTTGATGTACGGGTTAATCCAGCAATTCTGCACCTACTCCAATCTCGACTGCTGTAATGATTCGCAATATCATTACGACATGGAAGCAAATTACGATAATTGTCCAACCATACAGCCCTAATCGCCTTTAGGAAAACTCATTTCATTAAGAAAAAATTTAATGCTTCATGATCTTTTAAGTGCGGACTCTTTATGCTGCTATTTATATCATACGAAATTCTATCCCGAAATTTGAAAATCTTATTTCAAAATGATTGAAGCTAAGGTCAAAGCGAAATGGAACCGAGTCAGAACCAAATTAAATAATAAAAATCAATGCAAAGTGTTTTCAAATCACCGATATAGGTAGAAATCCCTTCTTCGTTGCCACTTCGATTTGCAAAGAATATTTTTCGGTCCTTGACTTAGATATTTTTAGTCACTTGAATCGATCCAATATTGCTCCTTCAGAAAATCCCTTAACAACAAGCCCCATTTCAGTTTTCTTTCTCTGCTTCCCGAAATAAAAATTTCGACCCAGTTAAAGTGCCTGTTAAAGTTTTCCGTTTTCCTGTATAGAAGAATAGATTGCGCTAAGTGGGAAAAGGCTAACCCAACAGTCCAGGAGAATCCGTTCGATTTCAATATATGTACATATAATACACTTAAAAGAATATGCAGAGAGGAGCTGAGGAGAGTTGCGGGGTGGCGAAGATATGGAGCTGGATAGATATGAGATGACGGTAGGTAACTTGATACCATTTGGGCATTATCCACCTCGTGTGTATGCCACGCTATTTCGTCTGCAAATGCTTTTATTGGATTTTGTGTTCAGAGTAGTCTTTTTTTCTTTCGGCCAAAATTTTCTATGGTTCTTTGGTCCTATTGTCCTTAGGGTTGAATCTCTTGGGGAGTTCGAACGATGGTTAAGTAAGGGACATGTAAGTATGTCGTCCCTATTATCTTTTACCATAGGCTTCACAAGACTAACTTAAGTTAAGCATAGTCTAAGGAATTGGATATTTCTGTTCACCTAAATGTAATAAAATGACACGAGAGAGAGGTAATCTTGTTTATGTTGGCGATTTAGAAACCAAATTAGGTGAGGTTTAGGCCAACATACTTAGATAAATTTATGGAATAGTGTGAAGTTATTGGGAATGTAAAGATTTTTCTTCTTTATTTAATTGAGATAATTCATATTTTTAGGGAGACAGGGTTGTGATTGAGCGGCTGAGTAGATAGCGAGAGAAGAAAACTAGTAAGGTGAAGGAAGTGGAGGTTACAAGTAGCCTTGCATGTTTGGAGTTGTATTCCGATCGTTTTGGATGATTGGTAGATTATTGCATTTCCGCTTTGAATTCACAACGGAACATCACCGTGGGACTTCAAAACATAATCACGAATACGCCCTTTGGTCCCAAAATAGCGACAGTAAATGCAATGCACAATCTGATTTTTTCTTGAAAACAATTTCCATTACACAGTAGCAACAAACAATTACTTTATTATTCTAATAACAAAGTATTGTGCTCGACACAGAAAAAAAAAATTGCTACCCTGAAATTGCTTTTTTTCGCGTTTCATGACTAAATTAGCCCAAAAATGCAAAAAAAAAAATCCGTCTCGCCGGACGCCGTACATATGGACTCATATCTCCGAGACCGTTAACGGTAAAATGTTCGTTTTTGGGTGAATTGTTGATTGGGTAAGTGAGCTCTATTTCCTAAATTTTGGAAGGGGTTAGGTGGAAGGGGGAGGCAGCGGGAGGGGAAAAGTCAAAAGCTACACTTGCTAATATCTCCACCACAATGCAGATAGGAAGTTGAAAATCAGTAGTGATATATAGGGATGGCAAAATCTGCTTTTTTCCAATCGCAGTGATCCACTGCGATTGCTCTTTTTCAATATCTGTGAAAAAGAGCAGCTCTTCCAATAGCAGTGATTTTTCCACCTCCCATGCTAGTGCGCAATTAAAAAAAAAAAAAATAGTAATTTTCTGCGAAATCCTGCATCTAACAATCAGGCAGACCCTCTCAGTACCACCAGCTCAGTGCGCATAGTGAACACTTCCCCCATTTCCCCCTGGGAATGAAAAGGTTTTCTTTTACTATTATCCAATGTACGAAAAAACGATCGAGCGTAATCGAGTCAGGATGGCAAAAATGTCAATCGCATTTCATATACACAAGTCAAATAAAAAAAACACCCGGTCATCGATCGCATCGCATATAACCAAATAAAAAAAACACCCAGTCATAGAAAACCAAACCAAAAGGGTCTACTATATATTTACTTTTTTCACACATTACCTCACACAAGCAACTTCATCATGAAAACGTAAAGCTCTTATCGACACGGTGGACTGCAACATAAATCGGCGAAACTTGCAATAACCGCAACATGTCCTACCAACCGACCAGATCGAAACTCAGAACAAAATCCGCCAAAAAAATTCTAGCAAAGCGCATCATTGACCACTTCGGACGTTCCACACCTCACCTATCAGATCAGATCCCACCCACCGATCAAAATATCGCTAAGCAAATTCTTCATCAAATCGCAATCGTTTCATCTACATTCATTCATTCATTAGTATAAAGCAACATCACTGAGAGCAGACACTGCTCGTTTAATATCACAGAGCTGATGTATCGCTGATCGCAAGCGATATAACAGCAACGAAAGAGCAATCGAGAGCAATCGAAATAACAACGTTCAAGCGATATAACAGCAACGAAAGAGCAATCGAGAGCAATAGAGCAATCGAGAGCAATAGAGCAATCGAGAGCAATAGAGCAATCGAGAGCAATAGAGCAATCGAGAGCAATCGGAATAATAACGTTCAAGCGATATAACAGCAACGAAAGAGCAATCGAGAGCAATCGGAATAATAACGTTCAAGCGATATAACAGCAACGAAAGAGCAATCGAGAGCAATAGAGCAATCGAGAGCAATCGGAATAATAACGTTCAAGCAATATAACAGCAACGAAAGAGCAATCGAGAGCAATCGGAATAACGACGTTTGGGTAAAAATCGACTTCCATGGGTTTCGTTTCGGGATCTGATAAGAGCTTTACGTTGTTCATTGTTTGTGTGTGAGGTAATGTCGTGTAAAAAAAACCAAAACAAAAGGGTCTTTTGTTTTGGTTTTCTACGACCGGTTGTTTTTTTTTTTGTTATTTGGCTTGTATTTGTATATATGCGATGCGGTTGTATATATGCCATGCGATCGATGACTGGGTGATGTTTTTTTTGTCTGGCTTGTGTATATGAAATGCTATTGACTTTTTTGCCTGACTCGATTGCGCTCGATCGTTTTTTCGTACATTGGATAGTAAAAGAAAATCTTTTCATTCCCAGTGGGAAATGGGGGAAGTGTTCACTATGCTGAGCTATGAGATTGAGTCTTGCCTGATTGATAGATGTAGGAAAATTACAATTTGCTTAGCGATCGATGTGGAATGCGTGAGTTGCGGGACTAATATGCGAGTGCGAACAAAAACTCTGGAATTTGTAGCGATGATCATTGCGGCAATTTTATTGGTGATAGAACGTAAGCAGTATGCATTTGCTCTGCTCTTCTAATCGCAGCTCTTTTAAATTTTGAATCGCAATATGCGATTGCTCTTTTCAAGTAGCAGTGAAAAAATCGCAGGTATGTGAAATAGCATACCATCTCTAGTGATATAGTGATATAATTTAGTTTCTTTATCCATTGGCGTCCGAAAAGGGGGGGGGCTAAAAACAAATTGTCGCAAAATTGTTTTTTCAAATGATTGTATCTTCGAAATTACTTATTGTAAAAAACTCATATTTAAGGATCATTAAGATGGCATTTAGTTCCACCGAAATCAGCTTAGAAAATGGCTAATAATTGTAAGGGGGAGGGTTAGGGAGCGGTTCAAAGAAAAACACTTAAGAATGAATATCTCAACTATCTCTTAAGCTATGTAATTGAAACTTAAAACATATATTAATCTATACTAGCGAAATACGAAAAAAATATAAGTTGTGGAAATATTAGTAGTTGGGGGAATTGGGGAGCATTTAAAAACGGCGCACTTTTCAAAATTACAAATCATTATATCTCAAAATTGAGTACAGATATTAAATGAAAAATTTGTCAGATTGTAGAACTAAATAATTATTAATTTTGGTAAAAATTTTGAGTTGGGAAGTGTAAGGGGAGGGAGTTGGTAAACAGAAATGTCCAAAATTTTGAGTACTTTTTTTAGAGCTCTGGTAAAAGATACAAAGTTTAAATTTTGCACTTGGATACATCTATATGATATACATAGAAAAAAAAATAATAATTTGTTCCACAATTGTTATAAACCGACCCCCGCGGTCTAACGTGCACAACGTGTTTAATGTGCATTGAAAAAAAAACACATAAACTGAAAATTTTTGAATGAAATTTTAAGGAAGGAACTTGAAAATTTGCAAAATGTATTTTAAAAAAATCCTTAAATATATGAAATATTAACTGGTGGAATACCTTTAAGACTTCTACCCCCTCACATACAAAATTATTTTTCGACTATTTTCAAGAAATCAATTATCACCTAACTATTAAAAGCTATCAATTTATATTGCAAAAGAACTTCTAAAAATAGCCTCAAAAGTTTTTAGAGCGCGCATGCCCTTCTACCACCTCCCATACAAAAGTATGATTTCGACCAATTTCATTAAATCAACTTATAACAAACAAATTAAAAGCTACGAAATTTAAATTTTGTACAAGCACCTTACAAGAGAAATGAAATAAAATCGCATCACAAATTTTACGATTCCCTTACCCGCTTTACCCCCTCCCATACAAATGTTCGGTTTCGTGAATGTAGAATACACCGAATTTTAAGAAAATTCTATGCAACTTCGTTTATGAAACACATTCTATACAGAGAATACTGGTCATGATTCAAGCAATCAATTAAGAAGCTATTAACATCCACCCACCCTTACTATCACCCCTCCCGCTCCCCTCATAAAAACACAAACTTCCATAAACGAATTAAATATTGTTAAATTAATAACAGTCCTGCTCAAGAATTCTCTTTCACTTAGTCTCCCAAACCACTCTAACCTGCATATTGACTTTCCATGCATCCGTAACTTGTCCCAAGAATAATAAAGTTTCGCCCGATGTTGACAGTTTATTTTAATATATTTTCAAGCACCAAAAATACAATTTGTCACTAAAATAGAAAGCAGTATTCTCCTTCTGGAAGTGAATTCTTCTTGATTTGCATTCCATTTCAATTTTCATACTACCCATAAAAGAAAACTAAACTTTAGACAATGAGATATCTTTCCGAAAATTGTATCTTCATGTAACTATTAATTTAAGGACGAAATAAACAAATGCAAAATAAATTACCATTTTTATGCGGTTTTACTCTATGGCATTTGAATGTGCTCATGACCAAGAAGATAGAGTACCATAATATGAAACTGAAAAACAACAACAGCAAGAATAAAACAAGGACATTTTGTTGCTTGTGTCTCATCTCTCCCTCTAAGTGTATTTAAAAAGGAAGGGCGTGCATGGCCAGAGAATAATTAGCATAAGCTCGAGTGTTTGACCAGGATCCATTAGGCTTCGTTCGTCCTTTTTTTTTTTTTGTTCGTCTCGAGCAGTTTGTAGAGAGCTAAACGTTAATTTATGATGGAATGTTTTTGGCTCTTAAAACATGGTTTTGTAGTGAAAACAAACATTATGTATTTTGTCCCAGTTTTACACTTGGTTTCGTTTCGTTTCAATGTGATAATAAATTTAATGGAAATGAGAAAATGATAATTTTATGATTTTGAAAATTATGATTCCTAATGTTTTGATAAATGCGTTATGATAAAGATTGGAAAGATTCGAGGCAGCTGAAGAAGCAATATATGGAAGCTGTGAACTTACCAGAACAATGCTTTGAATTCTGTAAAAAGAATAAAAAATATTAGATTAATTTTTTGGAAAGTTTCATTATTTTTAAAATGTAAAACTATTACTCCCGCTTGAAATATTTAAACATTCATACATTGACAGTTGAATTCTATTATTAATAAATGATAAATTTCACATTTTTTCTTAAAACTGATTTGGTTGGTATCAAGCAATTCTGATAGCCTACACACTAACAGATTTTTTTTAATTACTTTCGATACAAACGTTCTGAAAGCAAGTCGAAAGTAAGCTGATTTTTTATACAACAAAAATAGCTACTTTATGGAAAATTAAAGACAAAAAGTACAAGCCGTACAGAATTCAGTCCGACCAGCAAATTTCACAGTTTTCGCAATTCATTAATTAATTTTTAATGCAATGCTTTAAATATTCTTCACAAGAGCGTGGTGTGAACTAAGTGAATTTACTTGCAAAAACCGTGGAAAAATTGAAGTAAAAACCCTGGCAACATTCAAAATTAGGGAAAATCAGCGAAAAAGATATGCAAATGGAAGTTTTCAAAATTGATTCCCATTGTTTGTATGTATGTTTATTTTCGCCAAAGTATATATTTTACAAAAGGAAATTTTATAATTTTCAACAAATGATTATAGCTGTTAATGCGGAAATTGAGAATTTAGAAGTCTTTATAAATTATTTTCATTTCAGTATCGGCTGAGGAAAATGGCGCTTAAAAACCTCATGAATAACTTGTTAATCTATTTAAAACTAACTTAGCCTATCATTAAATAAAATCGTCTAATTACAGTAAATTCAATAATACATTACTTGCTAATTCTAAATTACTTGAAAACTTACTGGATACAGCTTCAAGTTTATAACTAATTTTATTGACTTAGGCTAATTCATGTAATGCTTCAGTGCGAATTTCATGAATGTGATTTGTCAAAATCTAGTAGCAGCTGGGCACCATAGACGATAACTGGTTGGAATATCATTATGTATATTAGCAATTTATTTTTATACTCTAGATGAAATCTGAGAGTATTATAAGTTTGACACAAAGTTTGTAACGCTAAGAAATAAGGCTCGGAGAAAAAAATGAAAGACACAGAAGTTCATATAATCACTCAAAAATCTCAAAACCGGATGTCCGTCCGTCCGTGTCCTCTCTAGCTCAAGAACGCGTTGAGTTACATAATTCAAATTTTGTACACTTCGTTTTTGACAAAAAAGTAAGGTCAAGTTCGTGAACGAGCCAAATCGCTCCACCCCTTCTACCCCCTCCCATTCAAAATTACACAATTTCATAATTTGACAATAAACGGATTTACTTGAAAAATATAAATGCTATTGATCTGAAATTTGGAAAGATTACTTTTATGATAGTTTTAATCTACTGTATAAAAATTATTTATGTCCTCCCTCTCCTTCCACCTCCTCCCATACAAACTGCAGTTTTTCATTAAATACGCTATACCAATTTACTCAGTGCGTATAAAATTTATCGAGCTGAAATTGTGCACTGAATATTTATTTAGAGTTATTAGTAAAACCAAAAAAAATTAGATGATTAGCTTTACCCCTTCTCACCCCGCCTGTACAAAATGACATAATTTCGTAATTTGACAATAAACGGATTTGTTCGAAAAGTATAAATGCTATTGATCTGAAATTTGAAATGTAATACTTTCATAGTGATTCTAATCTACTGTATAAAATTTGTTTGAGTCCTCCCCTTCCTTCCACTACCCCCATACAAACTGCACTTTATTTTATTTTTCATGACTATAAACAAATTTACTCAATATGTATAAAATTTATCGAGATGAAATTGTGCAACAAATATTTATTTAGAATTATTAGTAAGAGCGAAAAAATTCGACGATTAGTTCCTTCTACCCCCTCCCATACAATTTTTTATTAAAAATTATTAAAATTAAATTGTGTCAGAATTTAGCAAGTTCACAAAATGTCGATTTTCCTGAAAAGTGTGAATGCTACTGATCTGCAATTTAAAACAAGTCAAAAAATTATGTTTTTTGTTATTTCTAAGAAGTCATTAAGAATTCGCCCCTCCTTCTACCACCTCCCATACAAATGCATAATTTTTGTTAAATGCATTATATCGATTTTCATCAAAACTAGAAAAAATGCAAACTTTAAATTTTGTCAGAATTTGTTTTTTAATAATTGCAATAAATGCTAGAAAAAATTATCAGCTTCGCTTTACTCCTTCTACCCCCTTCCATATAAATATCTGTATTATAAATTCAAGAAAAGCAAAACAATTTTTTTTTTCACGTTATTGATATTTCTATTTTTATATCTTTTACAAAATATCAAGTTGATAGCTTTAACAGTTTCGAAGAAATATAATTTAATTTAAATTTCAAAATTTCGTGAAATTTGTATGGGAGTGGGTAGAAGGAGTGAGGTGAAATTGATAATACTTTTTAAAACTAATTGCAATTATAGTAGAACTAATTCCGGCAAAATTTTCTTAGATTGAGGTGACCAAGGTATATCCAAGCAGGCAATGTGCCGGAATTATATATTGCGCCGACCGGGATTTGAACTCACGACCTTCGCATTACAAGACCAACACACTACCTACTAGGCTATACCTTAATGACATCTATATCATAATACTTTGACCTAAATTGCATTTTTGCTAAAACTGACACACAAAATTTTTTAGCTCTATAGCTCAAAGCTTTCGAGAGTTATTCTGTAGACAGACGGACAGACGGAGCGACAACAAATATTTCTGTACCCTTGGCGGCTGTGTGCAAGCGTTATTTCTTAGCGTTACAAACGGTAAGGCAAGCACAATACATATATTCTCAGATTTCATCTAGAGTATAAACAGGAAAATTACTTTCCATAAGCTTATACAATAGGCCCTTGTGCCAAACTTTGTCAAAAGCTTTTTCTATTTTAAGTAACACTAAGCCCATTGATTGCCTTGAACTAAAGGTTTTCTGAATAGCATTTTTAATGCGCTCCATCTGGTGTAAAGTTGAATGGTGTCTTCGAAAGCCGAATCGTTCGTCCGGTAGTATATTTTTCAACTCTAGAAACTACAAAAGTCGCAGTTTTAAGAGTCTTTCGAATATTTTACCTACGTCGCTTAGCAAGCTAATAGGTCTATAACTGGTTGCCATGATAGGCGGCTTTTTAGGTTTCAACACACGTATAATTTTGACTGATTTCCAGCTACTGGGATAATGTTTTTTTTTATACATGCATTAAAAATATACATCAGAAATAGTATACCTTTTCTGTGCAGATTTTCCAAGCAGATATTGGGAATGTTATCAGTTCCCGTTGATTTCTTTGCTTTGATGGACCTTAAGACATATTTTAATTCTTTAGGTTTGAGAAAAATATTTTGTACGTCGAAAGTACAACTACATGATAGTTTTTCAAGTTCTGCAATCGCATTCTCAACAACTCTTACAAAAAGTTTTCGGCAAAAGAGTTTGCCAAATACTCAGCCTTTTCTTCTTTGGTAATATATATTTCGTCCTTATTTTTGTGCGGTGGAATTGGGTTAGTTTTATTTTTCCAAGACTTTCAAGATATTCTTGAAAGGCCTTGTTGCTTTTTGCATTTGAGATAGTTTCCACTGGAAACTCCTAATTCGTATTGATTTTATTGCCAACTAGCTATTTATAACGTACATTAGAGTGGATGTGAATATCGAGGGGCTTTATGAAAACGTAATCCAATTTACGTAATACCACTTCTAAGTATCTCATTCGGAACGCACCGTCTTTTATATATATAGATGCGTTACTGAACTACGTCTGATGCTACGTTGGTTTCGCCAGTTTAGAACACCAATAGGCTCACTTGGTTTTGTAAAACTGAAAAGCAGAGTCTACACAAACGCATAAGTAAAATATCTAAAATTAACTTCTATAAAAATTGACAATTTTCTATTATTTTTCAATTTTTATCTTATCTTATCTCCCTGTAGAAATGAATGAGGTCAGATAGCTAGGTTAAAAAAAATAGAGAATTTATCTCCTTTTGAGCTGGGGGTAGTAGGGTTCATCCATTGACAGCATTGCTTACTCGAAAAATAGCGAAAAGGACACTCAATATACCATTACTTACGAGCAATACATTCAGTTTCTCGTATATGGATAAGCTCTAGGATTCAAAAAAGGACTGTTTAGCCGCTCGAACGTTCGACCATTAAATGACAATGGAAAGAGTCGAGTAGCTTGATATACCGCCAGGCCAGAAACGTCATGAATCTTTAGCGCTACGAATCAAGTAATGCCAGGTGACAAAGAAAAGTTTCATGTTCAATTGTGTGCTCCCCTTGGTGAGTGTTTCACGAGCTGATGTTATTATTATCTTCTCAGCATATACGAAAGCCCAGACTGGCTATAAGATGTAACGGTCTGGAGTTACGGTCCACACCGTTAGCAGACTTTTTGGACCAGGTTTTTTTCTAAACGGGACGACAGCGCGACTTTTGCCGGATGCTCAGGAGCATGGGGTGGGGTGTGTGGAAGAATCCCGGAAGATGCCTGGTCTCAAGATTGCGCGCTGCGTATACAAGACACATGTGGGAGGAACGGGTTAGTCAGTCTTTCCCGGGACGGCCCCAAAAATAAACTCCTCTACTCAGCCATGGAGTACTTGATATTCGGAATTAACTCTAGTGTAGCAAGAAAACGAAGCGGGTACATACCTGAGTCGAAAAAAATAATCGAAAATAATCAAAAACCCCAAAACTTTATCACTCACACTGCACTATATGATATATATTTTTTTGTCACTATATACTTTATACCACTACACTGCTTGACGGTCGATCCAAAAGTGATGATCGTCGCCCTCACGAAAGACCTTCTCACCCGGTTTCTTTTTTTGGTGGTGTTGCCTGATAAGCTTATCGTTGGGTCTTTAGCCGCTTTCAAATTTGAAAATTCAAATTTGAAACCGGCGCGAAGATTAACGAAAAGCCTTTTCGTTACAAAGAATAATGAGCAAGAACACGTTATGGGGAAGCACAAAGATCAATGCTTTTGGCTTGGTAAATGTTTTCATATTTCGAATTGAAAGGAAAGATTCTTCTTCTACAATGGCGCTACAGGCCAAATCGGACCTCGGACTCCTGATATTCAAGTTCTTTAACATTTTTCATTACTTATTATGGAAGAGCCCTTCGCACAACCCTCTTTCTACGAATTTTTCATTTTCTTAGATTGAGGTGACCAAGGTATATCCAAGCAGGCAATGTGCTGGAATTATATATTGCGCCGACCGGGATTTGAACTCACGACCTTCCCATTACAAGACCAACACGCTACCTAGCTTAACTGAAACTCAGCTAAATACTCGACTTCTGTTAATTCTCCACTCGGAAGCTCAGACCATTGCTTAATTTCCGATCGCTTCCAAGTCTCCATCTCGACGCCAATCTCACCAACTCCAAAAAAATTGGTATGGCATTACGGAAGTGTCGATTGGTTCCGTATTAAGAAATTTTATCATTCATTTGATTACTTCAACAGAGGTGATGAGTATACTTCTTCCGCAGTAAATAAAACCATCTTGTTGGGCATGAGACTTTTGATCCACCAAAGCTACAAACCAGTCAAGCTTGATTTAATGAAAAATACAGTACAGCGAAAAAAAGTTAGGAATCTCTTTAAATCCTGCTTACAACGAGTAAAATATTTGCATGGCCAGAAACTGAGGCGAACAATTTTGAGACATCCTAAGAGCAGCAGAAATTTCTAGTATCTCGCTCGTCCCATTAGAGGTAGTTCTGCATCATCAATTCCATCTCTCTCTCTTACTTCAATCCAGGTATTGGATACCTAACTCAATCGGAGCATTTCCTGACCTAGTGTTCTGTTCGAATGTGAGATACTTAACGATCAACAGATGCAACTCACCTTTGCTTCCAGAATCAGCACTCCGTCGTGCGTTTCATACTATTTTCTCTTCAAATACTGATGCTGATAATGTTAAGAATTTTGATACTACTATCTAATCATCGTTTTAACTTTAAGAAAGTTGACTTTGTTGCCTTGAATGAAGATATTTCGAAATGCGATTGGTTGAGCGTACGTAACGTAACAGACATTGAAACTGCTGTTAATGATTTTTACAATATTCTCTTTGGTTGTTTCACTTGGTTCGTGCCGGTTACGAGTCATGGTTCATGTAAAAGATTTCCATAGTTTGACGACGATTTAATAAATCTCAAAAAATTGAAAACTAAAGCATGAAATATTTACTGTCTCTCAAGGATTGAATCTGACTATAAGCGCTACTCTGAGTTACGCGATTTATTTCTTACCAAAATTGGCCTATCAATGTTATCTGATTGATATGAAAAATCAATTAAAGACAAGCCTAAGCAGTTTTGGAATTTCGTCAATTCTAAAAGGCGAGCAGATGGGTTTCCTGCGACTCTGTCTTTTGACGTGGAAGTTAGCGACGACCCCATAATAATTAGCTACTTTTTTGGTGATCATTTTCGTGCTGCACTTGACGCCCCAGACTGTGATATTAATTTTGAGAATTTTCAATACTTGACAAAATTTCCCTCTACTACACTAGAGATGAAGGATATCTTTATTGATGAGCCCACTATATCGAAGTTCATCTCGAATATCGCTGAGAGTTTCAATAGCCGCTCAGATGGTATACCATCTGTTGCACTCTGCACTTTTATCTCCACTGAGCTCCTTATTTAACGCATCTCTTCGTTGTAGGGTGTTCCCCATTTTATGGAAATACTCGAAAATAACTCTCCTGTTCAAGAAAGGCAAAAGAAACGACGTTTGTAATTACCGGCCTATAGCTAGGCTGTCTAGTGTTCCAAAATTATTTCAGGCAATTGTCTGTGATGTAATGTACTTTCATTGCGAATCAATAATAAGCCCAACCCAACACGGATTCACCAAAGGTAGATCCATAACAACAAACCTGCTGGAATTTTCAAATTTTGTGATTCCATCGATTGAAGTAGACAAACAAGTTGATTATATATACAAAGATTTTAGTAAGGGACGTGATAAGATTAATCACAACTTACTAATATACAAGCTTCGCTCACTGGGATTTCCTGCTATTTTTACTACATGGATCAAATCCTATCTTTCTAATCGAACCCAATAAGTACCATTTCGAGATGCTGTCTCATAGATTATTCCAAACTCTTCTGGTGTACCTCAGGGCAGTCATCTTGGTCCACTTCTGTTTATTTTATTTATTAATGACGTGAGTTCGGTCATCTTCAAATCAAATATTCTCTTGTATGCTGACGACGCGAAAATATTTCGTACTTTCACCTGTACGAATGATTATCTACTTATGCAAAATGACATAAAGCTATTTTTTGACTGGTGTACCTTAAACTGTATGCCTATGAGTTTTGGAAAGTGCACGCATGTTTTAGAGGGAATTGCTTTACAGAAATTAAGCCAAGTACGCGATTTTGGTGTACTATTCAATGATAAATTTACCTTCAACGAACATGTCGGCTGTACTGTTATAAAGACTAACTCCATTTGGGGCTTACGGGCTTTAGTGACCCTCACATTACAAAGACACTTGACTGTGCTTTTGTTGGTTCAATTCTTGAATATGCCGTATTAAGATATTCATATCAATAGGATAGAGTCTGTACAGCGAAGATTTTTAAGATTTGCTCTGAAAGGTCTTCCCTGGTCCGATCCGGTATGCCTTCCTCCTTATCAAGAACGACTTCATCTATTTTCGTTGCAGTCCCTCGAACATAGGCGATTAATTCTTATTGCTCCAGTCGCAGTAAAATTAATTTCAGGTGAGATTGACTCTCCGCCCTCGTTAGGAGCTCTCTCCTTCAAAATACCTTATCGATCCTTGAGAGACTACGTATTTCTCGGTATTCCATTCCATTGCACTAATCACGGCCAGCACGAACCTATAACTTCCACTTCACGGGCTTTTAACGTTAATTATAGCAAAATTGATTCCAATCTTAATATTGCTCAGATAAAATCAGCTTTGTTCAAAAAAAAAAAAAAACAATATAGAACAATATGATGTTTTCACTGTAATCTTTGTAATATATTGTAGTATAATTTGTAAGTAATCATATGTTTATGAATTCTTAAAAATAAAAAAAATTAAAAAAAAAATATATACAACAATGAGGTTATTATTCTTTACCACCAATTCGTTCGCGTAACAGATACCGAGTTCTTAAATAAACTTATTTATTCTCTAAAATATTCACTGTTTGCACCGATTATAATGCGAAAATTCTATTTCGAAAAAAGTCTCAGAGTTTACGAACCAAGTATCCTTCGTAGGCCAAAACTACGGCGTCACGGTTATTGCAGCGCTGATTTCGCATAAAATTATCTAAGGTCTGGCGGATATAGTGGGTAATCAAGGATTTCGTAATTCCATTTCGTCAAGAGTTATCGTGCAGCAATATTGGCTCAGACCTATTTACCAGTGAAAGCTGTTTGATACGAAATTTCTCATTCATTGCTATCAGTACTCTGCAGTAAAAATTTTCTGTAATAGTTTAACCAGGCTGCCGGTATAAATAATGGATGACACTTTGGCTAAACCACCGTACCGACACCATGTTTTTATTCGGATGAAGACCTGCCCTGGAATATCTCTGCGATCCACCCAGTGTCCTGTTCGTGCGTACAACATCCATTTTTCATTACAACTAATGATCTGTTTCACAAAGGCAGATAAGAGGCTGCAGTCACCAAATTTAAAAGGCTTAATTAATTCGAGTGGAACATTTAAACATTCTGGATTTTTTTTTAATTATTAAAATGACATTTAAAAAAAAACCAAATTTGAAAATATGCAGTGCATCGAGCTGGAATTCGGGGAAGGATGAGAAAGGCTAGGCTGATAGTAAAATTTTAGTTTCACATTTTTTAAGTTCTTCTTAACATTAGGGAAATCTCGAACATTGCTGTGTAGACGCCGGTCACTTCAAATTTCTTCATTTTCGAAGAGTTTGGATTTCACTCAATCACAAGGATCACAAATCGATCATTTTACAGAATGGTCAAAATATGGAAAATCAAAAACTTTAATGTTTTACAAATTTTGCTCTAGGAAATTAAAAAAAAAAATGAGAACGAAGCCAGAATAAAGTGAATAAACATTAAACGTTTCATAACCACTGCCCTCATCTTACACTAACACATTCGACAGATCTTTTCGATTCAACAGATTTATTTTTCACTTTCAACATGTAACATTGTTATATTGGAAAAATTTTGCATTATGTAAAACATTTCGAAAGCAATTTTCAAAATTTTTTGTTGGAAGTGAAGTTAGTTTGCTCTTTTAGGCTGACCCAAGTACTGTAACCTACCTTATGAGTTTTAATGAAATTTGTATAACAATTTTTTTCGAAAATTTTAAAACAACTAATTTAAAAATTTTCTCTTTTAGTGTAAATGGTAGCTCATCTGATCACAGAACACAAACTTCTCACTTCACCTTCATTCAAGATTAAACTAACCCAGAGTTAAAGTTGATAATTAAAACATTAATGAACCCGAATTCCATTGAATCCCCAATACGGTCGCAATGCGATGAAAATTTAGGACAAGGTAAATTCATGAAAGGAATAAAGTTTGCTTTCTCCTGAATTCCTGCAATCAAAATTCACCGAAAAAAACACATACTCATAATGGAACCCTAAACTAATAATAACTGAAAGTTCGTATAATTAAATTGGGCTCTCTTTAACAATTCGATTTCCAACCCGGACTAAAGGCCTTCTCTTATATTATAATTTCCATACGAGAGTTTTCCTTCGATCCGCTCATGAAAATTTTATCACGCAAAATGTCCTTCCCATCCAACTAGGTTTTGTTCCAAGGGGACATTGGTGGACTATGCTGACTGCCAGGTATTGCCGAGACGACGAATCAATAATCCTTCGGGAAGCAGCAGGCTCAGCTTTAATCACGACGGCAATTAAAAGTAATTACATGCTCGCTTAATTAGGTGGTAGCTTTGAAGAAGTTCTGTTTGGATCAATAATCGGGCCGAATTTGTTCCGAGGCGAACCGATTTAAAGTGACTCCGGTTTTGGGACATGCCGGAAGTCAGTCAGCACCGGGATTTATACGATCGTATTACGAGGGCTTAGTGCTTTTCGAAACAGCCACCTATCTCCAATCTGAAAGTAGTTCTCGGTTTTATTGCACGAATGTATCCCTTATGGCGTAAATTCACTTTGAATGCTGCTTCGTCGCGCCATCCTTGCGGCAAATCAGCTTTCAGACAAAGGGGGCCATAAATAACCGAGTTCCGAGTTAATTTCATGTTCGGTCGTAACGCGTATAAATCAGCGGCGATTTTGTGACGACAATCAACAGGCGAGGACGACGCTTCGAGGACATAATCGCAATGAATTTCGTCCTGAAAGTGACACGATAAATCCATGAAAAAACAATTAATCGGTCGAGTGTTGCCACATCGCCACATAAATCACGAAAATCCGTTTTATCCGTTTTAATTAAAACACACTCGACTCACAAATTGCTGGTTCGCGTTCAAATAGGCGTTTTCGGGATAATCACGAGCAGTGAGTGTAGGTAGGCGAATTTCATCCCGGGGCTGATATTAGGTATCAGAAGCAAGGACTGTTGCACGTGCTACGAACAAGGTCCCATATCGAGCGGTAACAAGCCCACAAGGACGACTGGCTGGCAGCCTGCGAAGCTCCACATCAACAGTACCGACAGAGTTCATTAAATATCAATCAAGCCGTGTGGTGGCCGGGGATTTCTAATTTCAATCGTACTTTAACTTAACAAGGCTGTTTCACCGCTTTGATCCTTAAAGCAATTCGTTCAGATGGATACGTGAAGCCCGAAATGATTATCCGGTGATGCAGTGAAGTTCTTCGGCATCGACGTTGGTACTTTACAACAGTTTACATAATGCTCGTTCATTACCATCGCGACACACGAGGCGTCATGTATTTCGGGAGCCAAAATGCTTTGTGCGTTAAATCGTTTTCGGTGAATTTTAAGTGCTCCCCGGTGGTGTTTGCAATCGAAATGGAATTGGGCTTAATTTAAAAGGACACACACGGCTCTCATTCACAGCACAATGAACTGAACCCGTTCAATTAGTCGATTCGAATGGCAATTTTACTGGCGTAGTTGGGTCGCTCTACTACAAAGTGACGCCATTTATCGAATTGGGTAAGCGAATAATTGCGGCTGACTGCGAGAGCTGTTGGGAACATACTTTTAGTTTTCGTTTGAGTATCCACTAATCTCCTCTTTTCATTTAAAAAAAAAACATGGCAGAATTATGATTAGGCGTAAAGCCTAATCATGTGATACTCTAGATGAAATAGGAAAGAGTTTAATGTACCGAAAAATATGTTATCTCAAATTCTGTAGAAAATTGAACTGTGAATTTTGTATGGGAGGTTGTAAGATCAGAGGGAAGAGGTTTATAATTTTTGTATATGACACCAAACGTAGTATACAATTTCATGCTGAAACTAAAGTTTGTAGCTTTCATCATTTTCGAGAAAATTGAAAAGTTTTTGTCTAAATTTATGGTATTTGTATGGGAGGTGGCACAGAAAATGGGAGGTTTTGGATGATTTTCAATCTGCTTATCAACATCCTAATCATATTGTCAAAAGTCGAAAGCTCTCATATGTAGGTTCGAAGGAGAAAAACTTTTCTTGAATTTCCAATATAAAAATTTGTATGGGAGGTGGTAGAAGGAGTGAAGTGAAGTTCATATGTTTTTTAGCATTTATTGCAATTATTAAGAGACAAATTCTGGTAAAATTTTAAGTTTGTACTTTTTCTAGTTTCAATAAAAATCGATTAAATGGTTTTACCGAAATTGTATATTTATATGGCAGGTGGTAGAACGAGTATTCCAATCAAAATCAAATTTTTCGACATCAATGATATATGTAATAGTATACTTTTCTCAAAATTTAAATTTGATAGCTTTGATGATTTTGAAGAAAAATAATTTGATTGAAATTCCGAAATTTCGTGAAATATAAAATAGTATGGAAGTGGGTAGAAAAAGTGAGGTGAAGTTGATAATTTTTTTCAAAATCGGTTGCAATGAAAATAGAATACTGATGTCATCCCTTCCACCACTCCCCATATGAAATTTCATAAGATCATAAGAATTTCGATTTCGTCTATAATATGGTATGATTAGGCTTTACGCCCAATCGTAGTCCTGTTATGTTTTTAAGGTTAATGTTATTTTATTTAGGATATTTTTTTAATTAACACAAGCTCCAAATATTCCTTAAAGCCCTTCAATGCATGTATGAACTCGAATCACGGAATTGATTTGATCACGAGCTTGACCTATAGAAATGCGAGTACCATGGGTTTATTCTTAATAATTTATTGTACTGATTGCAACAAAATAAAAAGCATTGTGTTCAAAGAGCAATTAAAATAAGCCAATTATATATCCCACATTATGTATTACTAACTACGTTCTCAATAAATGCTCATTATTGCGATTCTTACGCGGACAAAGCCGGAGGGGATGGGGGTTGCTAGTTCGAAATAATTTTGTTTGTCTTTTGATAGATTTTCGTAACGGACTACCGCCATTACTTGATTTAAATGAAAGAAATTTCGATCATTATTAAAGCCAGCAAAACTTTTTGCAATTTGTGTTCCTCAGTTCCCAAACCTGCTCCGAAACAATCAATTTTATGATCATCCATATAAATTGTCAATTTTCGGGTTCGGACTCACGACTTCATTTTAATCCCTTCAAAAGAAAATAGTTTTAACTTTGATGCATGCAATAAAGCGTCAAAATATCAAACCAAGAAAAAATCCTGTTGAAAATTACGTTATAAATTAATGAGAGTTTCGCAGGATGCAGTATTGATTCTGAGCCTGCCATAAATTTTAATTTTAGAAACGAAATTGTCAGTTACGAGTTCTTGGGCGGTTTGAAATGGAAAAAAATTTATAAACATGAGATGAAAAAAAAAGCTAGAGCCTAAATTTATTTGATTGTAACAGACATCGAATTCAGCTGTTAAATCATTCAGCAATATATTCAAACTAGCCAACACCGGCCTTCTGCTGGTCTATCCTTACGTCTACGTTTACATAAAATAATCTACTTAATGTGCACAGATTTTATATGGGGTACCCTTTAAGCCCTTTTTCAGAATTTTAGGGATTAACATTTTTTGGATCTGAATGTTCTTATAGTACTTTCATGTTTCAAAGAATTTAATAAATTAAAAACCGCGAGACATGTTGTTTGGTCTGTGAAATTCTATCAGTCACTTACATCCGAGCATATATATTAGAAAACAGATGTAATAGAAAAGAAAGAGGAAGATAGAGAAGTTGTTGGCCTTGAATCGCATGGGCACATCTGCTATTGTGCTTTGCTGGAAATATGATATTTTTACTGTTGTCAAATTTAAAAAAAACAAGACTACGATTGGGCGTAAAGCACCTTACAGGAGAAAGAAAATAAAATTGCGTCACAAATTTTACGATTCATCTCCTCTACCCCTCCCATACAAACGTTTGTTTTCGTGAATGGAAAATACACCGAACTTTATGAAAATTCTATGTAATTTCGTCTATGAAACACATTCTATACAGAGAATATTGGATTCAAGTAATCAATTAAAAAATTATTAACATCCACCCACTCTTACTTTAGCCCCTCCGCCTCAACTTACATAAACGAATGAAATATTGATTTCATATACTGGAGCTTTTGAACATTTCCGCAAAGTGTTAGTGTGCCCTGCTCAAGAAATCCCTTTCACGTAGTCTTCTCTAACCACTCTTACCTTCATATTGACTCTCCCCGCATCCACAACTTGTCCCAAGAATAATAAAGTTTCGCCCGAATTGTTGGCAGTTTATTTATATATGGAGCCCTTTAAGCCCTTTTTCGAAGGTTTAGAATGTAATATTTTTTTGGATCTGAAAGTTTTTATAGTACTTTCGTGTTTCAATGAATTTAATAAAAAAACATAACAGAATTATGATTGGGCGTAACTCTAGATGAAATAGTAAATGGTTTATTGTACCGGAAAATATGTCATCTTAAATTCTTTAGAATAGTGAATTGTAACTTTTGTACGGGAGGTGGTAAAAGCAGAGGGGGAAGGTTTGTAATTTTTGTATATAACACCGAACGTAGTATACAAAGTGTTTCATGCTGAATTTAAAGTTTGTAGCTTTCATAATTTGCGAGGAAATTGAACAATTTTTGCCTGAATTTATGCATTTTTATGGGAGGTGGCAGAGAAAGTGGGGGGTTTTGGATGATTTTGAATCGCCTTTTCAACATCCTAATCATATTGCTTTGTTACTCATATGCTCGAAGAAGAAATACTTTTCTTGAATTTTCAATACAAAAATTTGTATGGGAGGTGGTAGAAGGAGTGAAGCGCAATTATTAAGGGACAAATTGTGGCAAAATTTTAAGCTTTTACCTCTTTTAGTTTCAATAAAAATCGATTAAACGCATTTTTTCAAAATTGTCCATTTGTATGGGACGGGGTAGAAGGAGTATTCGAATCGAAACCAAATTTTTTGGCATCAATGATACTTGTAATAGTATACTTCCTTCAAAATTTAAAGTTGATAGCCTTGACGATTTTGGAGAAAAATAATTTTGTTCAAATTCCGAAATTTCGTTAAATTGATGAGGTAAAGTTGACAATTTTTAAAAAATTGGTTGCAATTGTAATAATATTAATTTTGACAAAAATTGGTTTTTTTAGCTTTGCTAGTTGCGATGCAAACCGAATAAATGCATTTTTGAAAATTGTACATTTGTATGGGAGGGGGTAGAAGGAGTAAGGAGATCAGAGCAATATTTATAATATTTTACAGTAATGGTATTCTCACTATAATACTATTACCTAATTTTCAAGTCATTAGCTGAAACGGTTTCGGAGAAAAATCAATTTCTTTAAATTTCCAAAATTCATGAAATTTGTATGGGGTGGGGGATGTGGCCCGTTCACGAGCTTAAAGTTACTTTTTTGCTAAAAATAATTATGAAAAATTTCAGCACGATAGGTCAAAGCTTTCGAGAGTTATGTTGTGAACAGACGGACAGACAGACGGTCACTCGGAATCGAGATTTTTGAGCAACAACAAATATTTCTGTACCCTTGGCGACTCTGTACGAGCGTTATTTCTTAGCGTTACAAACGGTAAGGCAAACACAATATACTCTCAGATTTCATCTGGAGTATAAAAACTGCAAGTATGTATGTGCTACCGTTTGGTCTGGGAATTTCCTTCAGCCGCTTACATCCGAGCATATGTGTATATTAAATTCTAATCGAATAGCTATTTGTCGGAAAATAATACGCAACTACGATTTAATAGGAATCTTATAATTTCTGTAATTAAAAACTTTCTTAATTTTAAACCTGAACTGGAACCTATTGAAAATTTAAAGTTTATACCCGAACTCGAACCTCTGCACTCAGAAATGTTTGGGCTCTAAGTTCTGAATTTTAATGCTAAATTTGGGTTAGAAAGAATTTCGTCTTCAACTTGCTGTCACATTTTGTGGCAAATATAATTCAGAGCCTGTTTGGCTATGTTCGCTCTGGTTTTCAAGGTATGACTGATCCACTGCCGCCTTTTAATCTCAATGCCTGTTTTAGTCTGTCCAGTTGTACTCAAAAGTTTGTCATTGGAGATCACTTCTTTCCAGACAGTACGAATATTTCATTATGAAACATTTCGTGTTGCGCCGAATACACTCCGAAGGCCAGCGTCGAGTCCCTTGACCTTTTAATGCAAACGCATTTCCCCGAAAACTTTTAGCCCCCGACAGAAAGTTCAGGTTTCGATCGCGAAACAAGTGGATACTCCCATAACGCCAGAAACATAAAAATTTCGTTTAGTTCTTTCAAATCCGACAAGTGACCAGGATTGGACGAGATCTGTACCGATATGATCCAGTAATTTAGTAAATGACTGAGATTTATAAAGCATGCACCTGTTTTTGCCACAATTCGAAGTTACGGCAACAAGTTAAGGTGATTTTCATACCAAAACCTGGCAGAGCCTCCCATAATATCCCGGAAGCCTAAATTTCTTCCTGGAAAGCATGATAGTTAGCTCCGTACGTGCGAATCTGATCCTCTCGATCAGGTGCCTACACCAATACGCCTATCTGAAAGGTAGGTACATTGATACTGCAGCCGCCGTAAAGAAAGCTTTCCATCTTAAAGAGGTTGCACTCGTTGCCTTTGTAGATGTGGAGGGCGCATTTAACCACGTCAACATTGTTGCCATAATTGATACCGTGCGCTGCCTTAGTGTGGAACCTCCCTTGACTGCATGTATAAGCAAGTTTCTTTGCTTACGAAATATTGTAGCATGAATGGGTGACGAGACGAGGTTCACAAAGGTACGCCGAAAGGAGTCATAATTTCGCATCTCCAGTGGATCATAAGCGTGAATGAACCTCTTTCCATTTACGGGTACTCCACAATATCATATGTAGACGATGTTGACATCATGCTAACTGGTAAATTTGAGCTTGTTCTAGGTGACCTTCTGTAGTTCTCTTTTTACAGCTGTTAGACATCTGAAAACTAGACGAAGGACTTACCATCAACGCTCAAAAAACTGAAGACCATACGTTTTCAAATTACCAACCATTCGAGGTATCTCTATTGTCCTCTCGAACCAGGTTAAATATTTAGATCTCATTCTAGATAGCAAATATACCTAGAAGGCCATCATGCAAGAACGAGCAAAAAAAGCTACCGCAGCATTCTTCGCTTGCAAAAAGACATTCGGTTTGAGATGGGACCTTACTCCGAACCTCATCCACTGGATGCATATCAGTATAGTTAGACCAAGTATTTGCGATGGCACTAAAATCCTAGCTCCTTTACAACTAATCCAACGGAATGCATGATTGTGTGTAGCAGGTGCTCTAAGAATCATACCAACTGCAACCCTGCAGGTAATTCTCTTCCTACCTCCACTTGATCTTTTTATAACATAAACATCAGGCCAGCTGCCATTAGCACCACTGATTGGTCATGGCAAAATTTCAAGCATCATATGAGACGCGTCTTTCCTTTTAGATTGCGAAAACGACCACATGAACACACCATAAGTTTCCTGTAGGAAAAGAATGGGCCACAGACACGATACTTAGCGCGACGAAGGTCCCCATTTTTATGCGAATGGATCTCAAACAAACCAGACGACAGATGCAGGGATCTATTCCCACGACCTCGACATCCACACTTGTTCCCATTTTCCAGAATATGCAAATATGTCCCAAGCGAAAATATTATTAGAATTAGCCATCAACGAGTCTCTAGATTCTTCTCAGAATTAGACGACCTCAGATTCGTCAAACATTCGAGCCTGCTTCTGGTCGCAAATCTTACCAAGTCGCTAGTAGAAGAGGAGCAACAACTTTTTCATAATCTTTAATAGAGAGAGTAAAATGGAGCCAATTAGATGGTTCCGGTGCAATGTGGTTCTCTTTACGATACCACCAGTCTTCCACTGAAACTTTGTTTTCTGTAAACAATCACTAACTACAAGCAGACATTAAGGATTATTTACTTTAAAGTAAAACTCTAAGCCTGAATGAAGCCTCGTCGATAGCATGCTGGTCTACAATGCGATAGTCGTAAGTTCAAATACCGGTTAAAACATAATTCAAGTACACTGCCTGCGTGGGTTACTCTGATGTGCGAAAATAAAAATTTATAGGTAGCTGTGCAAAGGACGAACAATGGTTTCACAAATACAAATAATTTTTTTTAAGAAATCAAAAAGTCATGAAGAAGTTGAAATAAAACAACACCTTTCATATTAACAAATACGGCGTTGAAAATTAGTGCTTAACATTATTCACAGATATTTAAATTAGTATACGGGTTGTTAAGTTGAACGCAATACCATCGAGTCATATATACGAAATTACAAATCATGAGCATATACACTTGAGAGTGATAATCTTCCAGAACTTATCGCCGAGAGATAAGCTGCAACGTGATACCAAACTTGGAAATGTTTTTGGTAATCACCTTAACCATTATCATTATCATCATGAGGATATGAGGTCAGGCTTTGTCTCGTGTCGAGTCAGGATGAGAATTAAGTGGATACCCTCGTGTCGTCGCCCTCCATATGACCCATTAATAGTTCGTATTTGGACTTAGTCTTGGGGGAACGAAGACTTTGATCACGACTAGGACTTCACATATGGTCAATCACGCCAAAACTTTATCTTCTTGGATGCTAGATGTCTCCATCAAGAAAAAGTTTTTCTGTTTTTTATTATTAAAGAGATATGAGTGTGACTTATGACATATGACACCACTGGAACTTTAGCCATCATAAAACAATGCAAAAGTAACCGGTGATCGAAATGAGTCTTGTCGTTAAATGATTTTCGTCCGTGTTGAGGGCAAGGATTCTTAATCTCTATAAAATGTGAAACTTGAGCCTTTACTTACTTTCACTAAAATGATTCTCTTGGAAAAATCCAAAGGTTGTTCATAATCTTTATATGCTGAGTCGAATGAATTTAATAATCGAATGATTATTTGAATCACTCGGATTTCAAAATCACCACATTTTATACGGCAATGACTATTTAAAATCCAAAACATGTATCGATTGATGCAATGAATGAGCCACAAAAAAATAACTCTAGATGCGACACGATACACTTCTTCTACAATGGCACGACAGCCCAAATTGGACCTTGGCCTCCTGATCTTCAGGTTCCTTAACATTTTTTCATTATTTATTGTGGAAGGGTTGCTAGACCTTCGCACAACCCTCTATCTATGAATTTTCGTTTTCGTAGATTGAGGTGGCCGAGGTATACCCAAGCAGGCAGTGTACTGAAATTATGCGTCGACCGGGATTTGAACTCACGGACCGTCGTATTGTAGATCAACACGCTATCCACTAGGCTATATCCTAGCTAGACACGATACACTTAACAATGAGCATGCTTCAAGAACTACAAAGTCAGACAAAGAGTTAAGATCCGTGTCCTTGACTTTCAAACAAAAACAAAACCTATGCGAAATCCGTCAATGAAACATATTCTGTGTTCCATTCACTGCAATTCGTTATATAAATTTCGTTCTCCGGTATGGAGGCAGTAAAAACACCTTTAGCGAGTTCCGCTTGCCCTGAAAGTGGCCTCTCTGGATAATGGGCTTATAACCTGTTATCATAAAATTTAACTGATACGGGAAACGAATACAGCGCCTTAGATACGGACGGATTCCACGGTAATGGCTTTTGAAATTTGAAAACGGACTATGCTTCAGGAACGTTCGAACATTAAATGATGGTGGAAAGGCTGAAATTACTCGATCCATACACGGCCAATCAATGATCGACCTTGAAATGAAGTACTGCACGATCCAGATCTTGGACAGGAGACAGAGAAGAACGAACTTTGGACGCAAACATTTTGTACTTTGATCCTGATTGTGAAGTCGAAAATGGCGTAGCCATTGTCCTTACACCGAGAGCGAGAAACAGTCTCATCAGCTGGAAACCAATCTTAAGTAGAATTATCGTCAGGCTGAGGACCGCAGTCAGAAACGTTGCACTTTAACAGTGCTACTAATTTTACAGCACCTGGCAACAAGATGAGTTTTAATTTGCCTGCTTGAGATTGTGCACAGAGGCTGTCCGATGACCGCAAATTTTTCAAATGAGGCGAAAGCTTAATGTGGATACACTTGGAGAACCCAACAAAAAACGCAAGTGCACTGGACTTTAATTGAGACGCAACCAAAAACATATTTTTAACAAGTGCTGAATAATCTGTTTGATATGCGATAGTCCGGATGTCGCGATAAACATGGGACAGAGATCGGAAGAAAGTCAAATTGACAATCATCCCTCAACCCGATGTCAACCAAAGAACTCCCAACTTGTGATAGAACTACCGCGATGCTCATATACAGCTTATCAAGGTTGTTAGATACGACACGAGAAAAGCCATTGAATATCTAACCAATAAGGCAGATTTTGCGGGTTATCTTGAGGATATAGGTTCGCTATTTAAAACTATAAATCAGTTGACGTACAGGAATTGCTGAGATGACATGAAATCTGATCATCCATCAATGCCGCCATTATTCCAGAGTAACATATTCAGAAGACAAAATTAAACCTTAATCTGCCTTAACTGAGATTCAATGCCAAAATGCCAAAACAACAAATGAAATGAATGTACTTCGGCATACAACTCAGCAATCATAAGCTATGCCATTATGCAATACTTCAAAGCCCTCTAAAGTAGAAAGCCATGTAAGTCAATCCAACAACAACACGTTGGAGTCATAACAAAAATCACAGTTCCATACAAATTCGCTCGCTTTTGTATGGAGCAGACACGGCGGGCTTCATAAGAATCGTGGTTATTCTTAAATGCAGTGTTAAAGATAGTTCAGCTTTCCAAGGCACTTTATTAATAGTGCTCGGCATGTAACTATTACACAGATTTTTAATTGAAAAAAGTGCGATCAAAGTTAAATCTCGGTTTCTTACACCGAAGAAAAACTGTCACTCATATTGTGCAGAGTTCTGCGGTTATTTTTCACACAGAAAACTGTAGAACTTCAGTTATTACGAAAAGTATATTATACAATATTTCTGTGCTGAATTCGATTTAATTATACTTTTGTGTTGATTTCGGTAAAACGTGTTTTTATGACAAGTTCGTCAAAAATAATACAGGTGGTCTTTTGAAATGGAAAAATCCATGACGTCACACCCATTGGAGTCATTCAAGATGGCCGCTACGTCAGTTCTACTTAGCTTGGTATGTAGAAAGCTTTGAATGCAAGAGGTAAACAAAAAAAAAATATAATAATAACAAGTCAACATGTGCCATGTGTGGAACCAGTACCGAGTAATTTGAGTCATTGTACGATGGAAATTATGATTTCGTGCTATCACTCTTGATCAGCATTTTACTAAGAGAAAAAAAAATAATCAAAAGTAATACAAGGGGAAGAAATATTAAAATTCAATAGTTGGACTCTGAAGACAATAAGCAAATTAATGACCTAGATTTCAGAGTTCGATACGAAAAATTGAACTCATGCATTTTAGTTGTACTAAAATTAATGTAAGAATCAGCTAAATTATCATTTAAAATTAAGCACCAAGTTCGTAATAAGGTTACCTTGTAGTTACAATCACAAAACAGTCAAAATTACGATTCGAAGTACGAAAATGGCAGAAGCACCGAAGTCAGTTGATCCACGAGGCACCAGCATCAAGGGAACTAGTAGCGCCCCCATCCGAGGAAATATCAACGACCAAGGAATTTGCTCATCAGTCAGAAAACCGCAGACGGTCCAGCGTCAACGGAGAAATAAAAATGGTAAACTAATAACGTCTTTGATTAATTACCCTCCTATAGCTGACGGGGATCGCCTTTGGCCTTGGAACAGGTGTGAGTTCTGCCTTTGAGTCATAACCCCCAAAAAAACCAAACAGACCAGCATGGGTGGGTAGACAAGGGATCGCCTTTGGCCTCAGGGACTTTAGGCCGTAATCTCCTTACGACTAAGTAAACACAGGAGATCAATTTTGGCATTAGGGCTAGATCAGCGTCTGGTATTTTAGTTATTTCGGCACAAGAGCCAAACTTTCTCTCGGTTCGTTTCTAGAGAACGCCGTTCTAAGTTAACCCTGGTACGAGAACCAGGATGAACACGTAACAAACAAAGCAACCTATGTATTTACATTGGCAATTTGGTGAGAGATGTCAATGGAACTCTCGTTAATGTGAGTGAACGTTTATTGTGACGATTGAAGAAATACTTCTTTGCATCTTGTGAGATGAAGATATTCCAGAAATCGAACAATTGTCAATCTTTCAACCGCAACAATCCTCTATTAGGAACGATCTGCCAGGTAAATAAGCAGTTTTGGTCAAAGGCTAAAAAGAAAGCCTTAAGTATAAAGGGACTACCAACCAAACTCCTCGGAGCGCGCCTACAAATAACATCCGATATACTCCTTCCACTGCAAACTGAGGTGTGTAATGAAGAAAGATAACCGGCTGAATGGAAGGATGGTGTCATTGAGAAAATCCTGAAGAAGGGCGACCTTCGGGATTGTGGCAATCGGCATATGTCTTCTTATAGCTGTATCGAAAAGCATGGCTAATGGATTCCGTAAGGGTTGTCTTGTAAAGATCATACAAATACTCTACGGATAATATTGGAGCAGTCCGCAACTACATATCATGATTGTCAACTTAGAGAAGGTTTTCGACAGCGTTAAGCGAGATTACATACGGAATGCTTTGCGTAGGAGAGGTATTCCAGATAAGGTCATAGCTATGATTAAAGAATCCTACGAAGATGCAAGATGTCGCGTCTTGCATAGAGAAGAGCTAGCTACTTTGGAAGGTACGGAAGATAATGGTCTTCAGTGGGGCCTCGTTAATATCTTAAGTCATCGTGATTATACTGATGATGTGTATTGCTTACACTTAATCGTTCGTATGTTCGCTCGTTGCTTTGTAAATGCAAAAAGGCTGGAGTGAAAATAAATGTGCGTAAAACCAAGTATCATGTACATGTAATGGGTTAGAACACGGGACACCGATTGTGCTTAACGGACAAGATCAGGATTAGGCACAACTTTTGTTTCCTGGGAAGTATTATTAGCATGGAGCCGAAAAGTATTTTGAGGCATGAATAAATAACGCCTGTCAGAGATCTCTCTTCGCACACCTAATAATATGTCTAGTGGCGATCCCATTTGGTCGGACTTCTCCAATATTATCCGATGAGTATTTGCATGGTCTGTACAAGGCGACCCTTTATGGAATCTAGCCCGATAAAATTCGAGTGTGCTATCTACGAGGGTCGTTTGATAAGTCCCTGGCCCAAATGACAAAACGTGGTTTCACGAAAAAGTTTTTGCTGTCGCTAGGTAGATGGCACTTTCGAACGGTCTCATGAATTTTTTCAGGTTTCTGTAGGTAACAGTTTGTTTGTGGCAGCCATTCTAAGTTTACGTGTCACGCGAATCGTCAACGATGGAGCACGTCCAGTACCGAGCGGTCATAAGATTTTTTTATTTGAAAGGTTTAACGCCGGCCGAGATAAAAGTCGAACTCGATCCCGTGTATGGTGAAGCCTCGCCCTCATATGCAACAGTAAAATTTTGGGTTGCTGAATTCAAACGCGGGCGTACGAGTGTTCTTGACGAGGAGCGTTCCGGGCGGCCAAAAAGTGTGTTGACGGACAAAAACGTTGAAAAAGTGCACGATTTAGTTATGAGTGACCGTCGACTTAAAGTGCGTGACATAGCTAAGTCCATAGGCATCTCAACTGAACGGGTGCATCACATCCTAACAGTTAATTTGGACATGAAAAAATTAACTGCGCGTTGGGTGCCGCGCCTGCTCACAGTCGACCACAGACGCACCCGAGTCGTGACTTCAATGGCGTCTCTCGAACTCTACCGTAAAAATCCTGACGATTTCTTGAGGCGTTTCGTTACTGGTGGTGAAACGTGGGTCCATTACTATACTCCGGAGATGAAACGACAGTCGATGCAGTGGACTAAGAAGGGAGAACCGGCTCCAAAGAAGGCAAAGACGGTCCAATCGGCGGGGAAAGTGATGGCCACCATTTTCTGGGATAGTAAGGGGATTATTCTGATCGATTACTTGGAAGAGAGGAAAACCATTAACGGGGAATATTACGCAAAACTTTTGGGCCGTTTGGACCAGGCAATCAAAAAGGAACGTCCTGGTTTGAAGAAAAAGAAGATCTTGTTCCACCACGACAACGCCCCTGTCCACACCTGCGCGGTTTCCATGTCCAAATTACACGATTTGCGGTATGAGATCGTTGACCACCCACCTTATTCGCCCGACTTCGCCCCATGTGACTTTTTTTTGTTCCCCAAATTGAAAACTCACCTCGGTGGACAAAAATTTTCATCGAACCAAGAGGTGAAAGACGCCGTTTCCCAATTTTTTGCAGACTGTGACAAAAATTTCTTTTTGAACGGTATGAAAGGACTTGAGAAACGTTGGACCAAATGTATTAACCTCCAGGGAGATTATGTTGAAAAATAAAAAAAAATTTTCCGGAAAAAATGTTTTTTTCTTACTTGGGCCAGGGACTTATCAAACGACCCTCGTACCACATCACTTATCCTATTGCGAATTACCTCAGCCATGAAGGTTGCCCTACTTCGAGATTTTCACAATGATGCCTTCCTTCAATTCAGCTAGATATTTTGCTTCTTTCCACACTCCAGTAAAGAGTGAAAGGAGTATATTGGCTGTTATTTCTGTGTCCGCGTTGAGGAGTTCGGCGATACCACATACTTATGAAATGCGATAAAGCTTGTTACAGAAAAAGTTAACTCTAATTTTTATGGCAGTGACTGATCAAATTCTCGTGGAAAGCCTCTTCGCATTCTTATTGTACCGACAGAAATCACCAAAATGCTTGCGAATTCGATGAAAGCGCAATAATTTTAGGCTAGCTAGGTTATAGTCTAGAGGGTAGCGTGTTGGTCTACAATGTGAAGGTCGTGAGGTCAAATCCCGGTCGACGCCTACTTCCAGCACAGTGCTTGGATATATCTTGTTTACCTCAATCTAGGAACATAAAAAATTCGTAGATAGAGGGTTGTGCGAAGAGCTAAAATGTTAAGGAACCTAAAGGTCAGAAGGCTAAGGCCCGATTTGGGCTGTAGTGCTATTGCCAAGATGAGAGATGCAATAATTGTTACACTTTTGTCTTTTTATCGTCATCGCTATTCGTAGTAAGCTAATGAGAAGGTTTTCACAAAATTTTCGTCAAATCAGTAAACAAGAACTCTTACAATTCTACCTTTGGAGATGATAATAAATAAATTATCGTATGATAGATTACTGGGTCAATTTGCTAAACAATTCAAAAATTCCTTTACAGAAGTCTTAGGTACTTTAAACAATAGGCACTGCACACAATAACTTACCTACTAAAGTGTTAGCAGTCCTCAAAGTTCCTAGTACGAAACTGTTTACAAGTTTTCCTTTGAATGGCACCGCGTTTCGATATCTCGATATACCACCACATTTAACATTGATCTCATTCTACTAAGGATAAGTATAAAAATTCTCGCTACATCCGTCTCTTTCTTCTTTCATTCGCATCCCTTTTTCCTTTCTCTCTTACTCCACATTTCCTTATCCAATACCAAAAACACTTTACCATCGATTTCAAATGCAGAAACGATTTTTATCTTGAAAAAAAAACCTTATAACCCTTTTCTTTACAAAGCAAACCACTCTTTCTAACCACCCCTGTCATGTTAGTTGGAAAATCCTTAAAGTGTTGACGACAGAAATTCCTTAGCAAAATTTGTTTTTCTAAGCCTTCTTGTCCTGAACATGAATGAAATGTTTATTTCGCTGTTTGTTCGTGTTCCGTTCGCTTTATCATTTCATTTTTTTCATTTTTTTTTTGTTTAACACAAACAAAAGGTAAGAAAAATTGATGTCGTAACAGGGTTTACCCCAAAACGATTCGGCGGGATACAATAAAAAAAATTTTAACAGGAAAAAAGAAATAAGGGAAGTAAATTTAATGGCGGAAAACTGTGATGAAAAATAGCAAACAACAGGAAATTTGCACATTTCCGTAAAAATTCATGAGAAAAATTTTTGGGCTGAGTGAAGACTGCGGGTTGATGGTTTTTTTCGTTTTTTTTTTGGAAAGACTTACATGTTTTAAGTTTGAGTGATTCTTAATGAAAATATTCAGATTTCATATAATAACATGAATTTTGTAACTATGATGTTTGTTTGAAATCATAAAAGAATGATCCAAAAAACTTTATAATTGAAGCTCTTCTAGGGTCCTGTGATCTTTGAATGGCGCATTTAAAAGGAGTCATCTGATAAATCAATCCAAGAAAAGCTCGCACTACTCTTAGAAATCTACTGCTACAGAATAGAGACCAAAATTTGTTCTAGTATGGCGGAACCGATTTTAAACACTTCGAACACCGAAGACAGCGTTTGGTGGAAAACTAAGCGAAGTTGTTCGCTCGGTTTTCTACCAGTTGAAAGCTTACTTTACTGTTCGCAATAGATTTTTCGAAACCTCATCCATTGCCAGTTCAGAAAATGCTGATGTTCAGAAAAATGTAAGTTCCAGCATACAAGCTGTGTTCTAACAAATTTGATCAATTCATAAAGTATACATAATAGATATTGTTTAATTTTAATTTATAGCACGAAATATTGTTTGTTATAACAAATTAAATCCATTCAGTGCGATGATTTCTCATAAAAACATAACAGAATTACTCTAGATGAAATGGGAAAGAGTTTAATGTACCGGAAAATATGTCATCGCAAATTCTTTCGAACAGTGAATAGAAACTTCTGCAAGGGAGGTGTGTAATTTTCGTATATAGCACCGAATATGGCATGCAAAACGTTTCGTGCTGAATTTAAAGATTGAAATTTTCATTATTTTGAAAGAAATTGGACATAGTTTTCCTGAAATTGGGACATTTCTATGGGAGGTGGCATTCCATATAGCCCTAATACAGAAACCAAGAGCTGCGATAGCAAAATTTATTGATATTCCTCGAAAAGTCGGTAAGTTAATTTTCGATGAAAGAAGCGACAGGCCAAGACCTGCAATTCTAATATCTCCAGAAATTAATTACCTGAATATGCCTATTTTCATCCGAACAGATTTAGTCGCGGTACTAGTGAAAATATCACAGGCAGGAAGGGTTCATGAGTTGATACTTGCCTTGGCCTACTTTTCTGGTGAGTAGCTAGATGCTTTACCTTAGGACGTCATGGAGTTTGTGGAGTATAGTGGAATCCACATAATACCAATCATTCTAGCCTGCGACGCAAACGCGCACCACACTATCTGGAGAATTAGTGATATCAACAAAAGAGGTGAATCACTTTTAGAGTAACTTACTACTAACAACCTGGACATAATAAATAAAGGCAACACCGACCTTCTTAAATTTAGCCATGGAGGAAGTACTTGACCTAACCATAACAAGCTCCTGTCTGGTTGACAAGTGCGAAAATTGGCACGTATCAAAAGAAGCTTCATTGTCAGATCATAGGCATATCTGTGTTAATATTAAGACTTCATTTGGCTTTATAGGACAATACAGAAACCCTAAATGGACCAACTGGAATCTTTAGCAGTCAATCCTAGAATACGAGGTAGGTATCGAAGAGAAATCAATAAGCACCCCAGACTGTATTGATAAACTCGTAAGCAATATTATTCAAGCTTACGAACAAAGTTGTCCTATTCTACACAAGACGAGGAACTAACGGCAAAAACCTTTGGGAACTGGGACGAATACAGAGAGTCCCTTACTGAATATAACAAACTTCTAGAAAAGTTACACAAAAGAGTCTTGGAGAAGATTTTGTGAAGAGGTAGATGATCTCCCAACAGCGTCAAGACTCCAAAGGTGTTATCAAAAGATACCCCGATAGGTATCAGACTATTAGAGAGACCAGATGGGTCCTCAATTAAAAGCAGCATGGAAACTCTTGAAGTATTATTGGCAATACATTTTCCAGGCAGCGAGATAATTAGCTGGAATGAAGATTTAGAAATAGAAGGAAGGACGTATCGGCAAACTCCATACAGCAAAAACATTGCTGGTAAAATCTTCACTCCGGAAAATATCAGATGGGCGATCAATACCTTTAAGTCCTTAAAATCAGCCGGAGTAGATAAAATATTCCCTGCATTACTGCAGAAGGGGCTAGAGATTCTAATCCCAATAAGGATAAGGATCCTTGAAGTCAGTTTTGTACGGAGATACATCCTAAAAATCTGGAGGAAAGCGAGGGTGGTATTTGTACCGAAGGCAGAGAATTGTCCCATTGATCAGCCTAAGTCATATCACCCTATAAGCCTTACTTCCTTCTTCGTCAAAACGATAGAGAAGTTAGTGGACATTCACATAAGAACAACCCCTAATAAGGTCTGTCTTTATAATAATCAACATGCCTACCAAAAAGGCCAATAAACAGAGTCCGCCCTTCATCGTTTGTTAAGACAGATCAAAAAGGTAAAAGACTATAAAAAAGTTGTCCTTTGCGCATTCCTAGATATAGAAGGAGCATTTAACAATACTCCCCATGAAGCCATAACAGCGGCAGCTAGGAAAAATGGTGTAGAAAAGACCACGATAAAATGGATATACGCCATGCTAAGGAGCCGAGTGACAACTACGGATCTAGGTAATAGCACATTAACTGCGCAGACCTATAAGGGTCCCCAAGGATGGGTACTATCTCCACTTACTTGGTCAATTGTAGTAAATGCGCTACTGGAGCGTCTAACATAACAAGGATACGAGGCAATAGGCAATGTCATTTTCATGAGAGGCAAATGTGATTTAATAATATCGGAAAGGATACAATCAGCCTTAGAGGTGAAAGTGAACTGGTGTCAGTCTACGAACTCGAGCATCAACCCAAGTAAGACGGAGATAGTACCATTTACAAATAGAAGGAAAATCCACATCATAACTCCTTCAATAAATGGAACACTAATAATGACGTTAAATATCTAAGTGTTTACTGGATAGCAAACTCAACTGGAACAAACATGTAGAATGGACTCATTCCAAAGCATTAACGGAACTTTAGGCCTGCAAAAGATTATTTGGCAGAAAATGGGCATTACAGCCCAAGATGTTCTACTGGTGCTACAGAACCTTCATCCTCCCAACAGTCACATACGGATCAACGATATGGTGGATTAAAATTTTACAATAAAAAGCACAGCTTTAGCTACAAAAATCCAAAGGCTAGCTTGTCTTTGTATCACAGGAGCAATGAAAACCTGTCCTACGGCGGTAATGGAAATATTCCTTAACATCTCTCCGATACATATCCAAATAAAAACGGAGACTATCAAAGGGGTATTACGCATATAGAGGGAAAACAATTACAAATCAGGAGATTTTAGAGGTCACCTCAAAATCCTAAAAAACCCAAAAATAGAGGTTCGAACCTCCACACTATCGAAAATTCAACTTTGAAACAACCTTCAAAATTATCATTAAAGAACGCAAGGACTGGCAATTCATGCTACCTGAAATGGAAGAGGAATCAACCGTCTGGTATACAGATGGCTCGCGCACTTCTGAGGGGACTGGAGCCAGGGTTAAGATCCTAAATCCTCGGTTTCAAAACCACTCGGCAAAGAAGCCACAATCTTCCAGACTGAACTAATAACCTTAGAATAGCTGCCTAAGCATTTTCAATCCAAAATTTCGCGGTATTCTCGGTATTTCCCCGAATGTAACGTAAACTTTTTCTTTAGAATAAAATTTCATTTGAAAAGTGATTTTGCCGAAGAGAATATAACGAGAGCTCATTCGCAACAAATCTGTTTATATCCTATTGGATAGTCAAGCCGTTCTCAAAGACCAAGCATCAAATAAACACGGATCGAAGATAGTCTGGAACTGGCTTCAACACTTAATCATCCAGGGAAAAAAGGAACGATGTAACCTTAATGTGGGTACCAGGACATATGGGAATTGAGGGAAATAAAGAGGCTGATTGCCTTGCAAAAAACGGCGCAGAAACAAATTTTATTGGTCCAGAGCCATTATGCGGAAAGCCAGAAGGGAACCCTATACATACTTAGAAAGTGGGTGGAACAAGAACCTAAAATTTACTGCAGTAGACTTCCAGGCTTATCAATCTCAAAAAAACTAATCCTACAACAAAAACAAAGTGGAGGATATTCCAAAATTCAGCAAGAGTGATATTAGTATTCTAATCGGCTTGATGTACAGTGGACTGAACCACCACCTCAAAAATATAGGCTTAGCTGAAACAGACATCTACCGCCTCTGTCTCGAAGACTCAGAAATGACAGAACACTTCCTATGTCACTGTGAATCAGTAGCAAGGAAAATACACAATCTTCTCGGAAAAGGTTTAATTTCTACCAAGGAACTAGCCAACATGCCTACCTTAAAGATACTTAAATTAGCCAAAGCTATTGAGTTATGGTAGGGTAAAGAGGCAATAAATGCACAATAGGCCGAGAAGATCTCTCACATGTTTCCCAAATTATAAAAAAGGAAATGGGAGGTGGCAGAAAAAGTGGAGCGTTTTAGATGATTTTGAAACTGCTTATCGACAGCCATGGTTTATTTCAATTTCAAAGTCGATAGCTCTCATATATATATTTGAAGAAGAAATGCTTTTCTTGAATTTATAATATAGATATTTGTATAGGAGGGGGTAGAAGGAGTGAAGCGATGTTGATCATCTTTTCTAACATTTATTGAAATTATGAAGGACCAAATTCTGACAAAATCTTAAGTTTGTACTTTTTTTAGTTTTAATTGAAATCGATATAATGCATATAATGGCAAAATTTTCGTTTTTTCAGTTTTGCTAGTTTCATTGAAAATCGAAAAAATGTATTTTTCAAAATTGTGCATTTGTATGGGAAGAGGTAGAAGGACTGAAGAAATCAATATTCTGTGATATAAATGATGTCTACATTCATATACATACTTTGATCCAAACTTCAAGTCGATAACTTAAATAGTTTCAAAGAGAAATTAATTTCTGAAAATTTCGATATTTCATGAAATTTGTATGGGAGGGGTAGAAGGAGTGAGAGGATGTGGCCAGTTGACGAACTTTAAGTTTCTTTTTTGCTAAAAATTGCATTCAACAAATTTCAGTACGATAGCTCAAAGCGTTCGAGAGTTTTTTTTTTACAGAATGACCGGTGCTATAGGCAATTTCGGCCTTTATGTGCAATGCACAAACACAGTCATAGAGGGAAGGAATGGTATTGGGAAGGAAGTGACAACGACCGATGTGAGTGGAGAAGCTGGTATATTTTTCAGTTGTACTGGCTGCTACTGACAAATATTTGCAAATGTGAATGGGAATCGAATCCACGATCTATTGACTGCGAAACAAGCACGCTGCCCACTACGCTACGGAAGAGAGATGGACGGACAGACGGTCACTCGGAATCGATGTTTTTGAGCGTTAACAAATAGTTCCTTACAGTGTGCGAGCATTATTTGTTAACGTTACAAACTGTAAGGCAAACCCAATATACTCTCAGATTTCATCTAGAGTGCGCATAGTCAAAGTTAAATTTTTTTAAACGTTAGTATTTCTTCTTCTCCGTCTACAATAGCGCTACAGCCCAAATCGGATATTGGCCTCCTGAAATTCAGGTTCCTTTTCATTACTTATTGTGGAAAGGTTGTTAGCCCTTCGCACAACCCTCTTTCTACGAATTTTTCATTTTCGTTGATTAAGGTGACCAAGGTATATCCAAGCAGACAATGTGCTCAAATTATATATTGCGCCGACTGGGATTTGAACTCAAGACTTTGGCATTACAAGTTCAACACGCTACCCACTAGGCTACTCCCTAGTTTCTTACTGCAGAGTAAAAATACTATTTCACTCTATTTGATTCCTAAAGTGCGAGAAATATTTAAACTATCTAGTTCATGCATACAGAGAACATGTTCAGTCTAAATTCTATTTTTCTGAATATTCGTAACCAGCTCTAACGAATCGATAGAGTTGAGAATCAGCTCTTTTGTCACACAAAAATTTAAATTGCCTTCAATTTCCCCACAACAATAAAGTGCCATCTTCCGATGATTTCACAATCATCCTCAAATCCAACAAGTCTACGCCACCACCGAATCAAATAACGTGGCCACACATTGAGTTAATCTTTCAACCATAGCCGATAATCCCGACGGAGCAATGAAATCAAAGATAAAAATAAAAAACATTCCAACAATGCCGAACGATTCTCATCTAAAGTCCGTCATAATCTCCAATGATCCTGCATCGTGGTCTGGAGTGGCTTCGCATCCCTAAGGGTTGTTGGTGGTCGTTTCATCACGGCCCACAGTCGATTCATGAAAATCAGAAAACTTAAACGGGATGATTGAATGACGGCGAGAACCAAGGATTCGATGTATTTTGTTTGCTTTTACGACCGGAGTCCTTTAAAGGTTTCGAATTACAGTTGCGAGGTGGCAATGCTTAACAGATTCAACTTAAATGCCACTTTGAGTTCGGGATCCTTTCCAGGGATTCGCAGTAGCATCCCCGTCCCGCATAATAATGCAGACGGGCACGAAAAGTTCCGTAGCGTAGATGTAGCTGGGTTTTGGTCGAAGGTATTGGGGCTTTAAATTTGTGGCTGGCCTCGTATTCTCTCTTTGCGGTCGACTACCGACGTTCGGTTTGCTCGGGAAGCACCTGAATGGAATACGAAAGACCAGGTGAAACAGGCGGTGCTTGCAATCCGAACTACCCTTTCTGGACCCATTCCGCATAGAACGGCCTCGATTGAAGGGATTCATGTAATTTCGTTCGGTATGCAAAGCGGAATGCTTTTGTGTGTTCGACATGAAAAAGCCCTAGAAGTTGCACTTTGGAGAAAAACGAAATTCACAATAGAACTGAGGAAACGAGAAAAACGGCAACGTCCAGTTTTTTCTAAAACGAAACTATTATTTGTCACAACAATAGACGACATGTTTTACTTTTATTCTACACAGTTACTCGAATCTGAAGCGGAAAAATCATTTTCCTTAATGTAGCATAGTCTGTCCGCCTCGATTTCCATTCTCATTCAAGACAGTTTTCCTTTATGAGTTCCATAAAAATAGTCTGCAAAGCAATGAACCAATTTAATTGAGTCGTTTCCGTTCAGGATCCGTACTCCAGGGAATGGAGGCGCGACCAACAGGCTGATTTGGTTCGAGGACGTGATTTATTTTCATCGTAGACAGAAAACAACAATCCGACTCGGTCACATTAAAAAAGTTTCAATTTTATTACATTTATATTAGAGGGAGTTTTTTGAACATTTCGTGGCCCATTCTTGGACAAAAATTCAATTGAGAATTCAATCAGACAAGTGGATTTCGCAGTATTGCAGATGGGCTACTAGAAAACTTTAGGGATGTTTTTTTTTTCTCAGTCTCTCTTTTCCAGAACTGTAAGATACAATTCTGCATCCTTGTTTATATAATACAAAAAAAAAAAAGATTTCCTGAGATAAATAGCAGAAAAGTTTTAATTGCAAAAACTCTGACCTAGTGGAATTTGTTTCCCATTTTTTCATGGAGGGAATGCAAGCTTTTAGCCATTATTGAAGTTTTCTCTTGGTACACTTAGACGAGAAATATGCCTGCATTAAATTTTATTGAGATACTCAAGTATAGCTTGACCATCGGAGCGAATGAATTTGGAAGATTGGCAACTACTTTTAGCTCTCCATAGTATTAATTCGATAAAGCGAAGGATACTTGGTAATACTATTAATTTGTATAATAGATATCGCTAATTTGGACAATACTAGCGATAAATGCGTTTAGTTAGTGTGGACATTGTTGGAATCATCTAAACTTGTGAATTAAGCGGTACATAAGCTTAGCTTAAATTGCAGGCAACATTTTTTTAGAGTATTTATTTAGTTGTTTTTCAGACGTTCTCATGCTCTATGCCGCATCATTTTCGAGCTCGGTATCACATTGCACACATTAGACAATGAGTAAAATTTCATTCCCAATTTTTGTGCAATATATCTTATCTATCATTTACTTGAAACCTGAACTCAGAACGCATTGCGCTTCAAGAAATAGCATGTCGACAACAATCTAGCGCCACTAGATTCGTTTTGGAAACCATGGTCTGAAGGTTGCCCAAAATTAACATTCCAAATTTTGACGGCAATTATTTGTATTGAAAATGTTTCTCCGAGCTCTACCGACGTCTAATCCAAGATAGGCCTATGAGTGGCTATGAAAATATCTTCTATCTGGTGGCCAACCTATCCAGTGAGGCTAAGCGGTTGATTCATCATCTACCTATCACTGAAGATAACTGTTCCTCAGCATGGAAAATATTGTAAGAGCGGTAGAATAATCGACATTTGTTTGTTACTGAAGTGCTTGATCGAATATTGGGGCAGCTGACTGCTCAACGCGAGTCCGCAGACAGTATCGAAGCGTTACATGAAGTTAGGAGTGCATTTTCGTATTGATCAATTTGGAAATCTCAATTGCCAATTGGGATTCAATACTCATTCATATCATCATCCGAACGATGAGCAAAACAACTCATAATCTGTACGAGCAAGCCTTGGAGCATCCAAGGTAAGTTCAGAGCATTGAAGAGCTTCTACAATTCTTTGAGGCGCGGTTCCAATCATTGCAGGCTCTTGGAAGTCATAGGTCTCAGCATACACAAAATGACGATCGAAAGGCTCAGCACATGCGATGTCCACTAAACCAGAGGCAGACCAACAGCCAAAGAGTGCAGTATAGCCTAGCAGCAAGAAGGGAAACTGCTCAATTTGTGGCTAACAACTCTCAATATTCTCGGGCGCCGAGTTCCTAAAGATAACTGCTAGAGACCGCGGCCAGCTTGCTAAAAAGCAAATGCTTCGCATCAACTGTCTTCAGTGGGGCACTTTGCCAACAAGTACTCCTCAGGAAATTGCAGTCAATGTGGCAGAAAACACAGCACATTCCTGCATATAGAGTCGAGCGAAAGGATTAAGATAAAGGAGTCATCTGTAGCATTATCAATCCAAACATGCGCTCTTAGCCACTGCTGTCGTTCAAGTTCTTGATAAATCGAACAACCTATTCGATTGTGTAGTGATCTTGGACTCTGGCTCGTAGAGCATTTTTGTTTCGGCAGACTTAGCAAGACGTTTACAATTGGAACCCGCTGACAAGACCGTAAAAAATGGCACAGAATCTCGCTCCAGCAAAGCACAACAACGTGCGCTGCAATTAAATCAAAGACGACTGATTTCACCTTCGAATTAGAGGCTATCATCCTCTCAGAAATTACATTTAATCAGCCAGGATGCTTCTTAGAAGTTAAGACCTGGCATATACCAAACAACAATAACTTTGCGGATCCTGGCTTAAACAAACCTAAAAGGATTGACATGGTCATTTTTGTGCATTAATGCTGGTTAGACAAATCAAGCTCGGCTAGCATCTGCCGACCTTGCAAAATACACCACCTCGATGGGTCGTTTTGGGCAAGGCCTCAGAACACCAAAATACTCGTCTGTTTTACGACATCACTAGCTATGATAACATAGGGACGATTATTCAACGAAATGGAATAAGTTGGGAAATGGAATAGGTTGAGCCCATCTTCCTTTCTTTCAATGGCGCTATAGCCCAAATCGGGCCTTGGCCTCCTGACCTTCAGGTTCCTTTACATTTTCATTATTTACTGCAGAAGAGTTATTAGCTCATCGCACAACCCTCTATCTATGAATTTTTCATTTTCGTAGATTGATGTAACGAAGGCATATTCGTGTAAGCAGTGTGCTTGAATTATGCGTCGACCGGGATTTGAACTCACGACCTTCGCATTGTAGATCAACACGCTACCCATTAGGCTAGACCCTAGCTAGGTTGATCCCATTTCATTTTTACCGATTTTTGGATAATAAATAATTTTGTTTTTAGACTAAGACATGTCCTGAGTAAAGGCTAAACCCCTGCATCGCATTCTCGCATCGCGCAACAATGGGTAATTTCACAACGTGCGAGTCTCACCTCGCACAATCAGTCTAAACTAAAAGTGGTGTAACTAAGATTTCTTACTTGGGGGGCTTCCTTGAACTGCAGCGTGAACTATTTATTGGAGTATACGAGTAGTAAATTGATTAAACTCTTCCGCTAAACACCATCAATTCAAGTCAATGAGTTATTCCAATGCGCGAAATTATACATAACATTTCTAGCGCGCGAAATTCAAATATTGATTTTTGGTATTTTGGTGCGATCTTACAATTATTTCTCGATAAGATGGAATGAGCTGTAGCTGTAACGGCCAAACCCTTTTGGGAAGGATCATGTAAGAACATAACAGGACTACGATTGCGCTTTACGCTATTACGATACTCTAGATGAAATATAAATTTTCGTGATCGTAAAAAATATTGCATGTATTGAACTAATTCTTCTTAAATCATGATTAAGTGGCTATGAAAATGTTCTATACAAATTCAAGCTTCAACAATTGAATAGGTACTGAGAAAATGAGTGTATTAAATTCAGGGAAATTGTGCAGTTTGGAAGGGAGGTGGTAGAAGGAGTAGGGGTATTCAAAAAATGTTTATACCATACATCATATTTATGATAAAAATAATATTTTCTAAATTTCAAATTGTTAGCTTTTATAATTTCCAAGAAAATTTGATTCATGTAAATGAGTCATTTTGTGTGGGAGGGGGTAGAAGGAGTGGAGCGATTTGGCCCGTTCACGTACGACGTGTACAAAATTTCTCGCTCAACGTGTTCTCAAGCTAGATACCGCACAGACGGACGGACATCCGTTTCTGAAATTTTTGAGCAACAACAAGTTTTTCTATACCCTTGGCGCCTCTGTGAGAGCATTTTTTTTGGCGTTACAAACTTTTGAGCAAACTTATAATACTCTCAGATTCCATCTAGAGTATAAGCAAAACAGCTCAGGTACTCAGCCGTTATTGCTTCCGTACTGACGGGTATTGTGCAAGCATTGCCTACTGAAGCTCCACGCACGGATCGCGGGGAACATCTTTACCAGCCGCTTGACTGCTTTAAGCTCTAGAATTTTCACGGAGCTGGATGACGTTAGAATGTCTATCACTAGAACGTACTTCGGTTGAAACTCTTACCAAGTAACTGACTCGGGTGTATTAGTAGCAATCTAATATTACATAGTGCGACCACAATGAATCCAACAAGTTACGAGTAGTCCCAGTGTCTCCTATCATCTAGAATTCCATAACCTTAGTCCTACGAGGGAAGGTTAAAAATTTCGCGGAATGAAGGGAGTGGACAGAAGAGAGGGGGGGGGACATTTTTACCTGGAGCTATTCTAACAATCAATAGAGATATAAATATAAAGTTTCTATAAAATCGAATTACTAACATTTCAGTTATCGTCAAATCAACGAGTCAATCGGAATGAAAACGCTAACTATGGACAAAATTGAGTTTCGTGCTGTCATTAAGTTCCTTACCAAGCAAGGAAAAACGCCACAAATAATTTTAGAAGAAAGTTCATCTGCTTACGGAGACTCTTGCCCTGGAAAAACGATGATTTATAAGTGACATAGCTTATTCAGGCACGGCATAGAGTTAATTGAATATGATAAGCACTTGAGCCGACCGATTGAGGGCACTTCCTCAAAAATCGTCGAAAAAGTGGAGAAACTTGTTCTCGAAGATGCTCGTTTAAAGAGTAAACAAATCGCAAAAATGGTTGGAGTATCAGATACAACCATTTTGAATATCCTCTACGATCATCTCGGCGTGTCTATAGTCAGCGCAAGATGGGTACCGAGAATGCTCGCAGCGGTTCAGAAAAAGCAGCGTGTCGAGTGTTCACGGAAGTTTTGCATCTCTGTAGCGAGAACAGGGATGAAATTTCGACCCGGCTTGTTACTGGAGACGAAACCTGGGCTCATCATTATGAACCTGAATCAAAGCAAGAGTCAATGCAGTGGCTCCGTAAAGGCACTTCACTCCCTCACGAAGTTCAAGGTCTCACAATACGCCGGAAAAATCATGGCCACTATTTTTTGGGATTCAGAGGATGTTTTAACCATCGACTATCAAGAAAATATCACAGGAGGATACTATGCCAACCTGTTACAAAAATTAAAGGATGCCATCAAAGAAAAAAGAACGAGGTATGCTGCTTTCGCACGACAACACAAGAGCCACGTTGCAATTGCTGCCCTACAAAAATGCGGCTACGGAATATTGAACTACCCCCTTTATAGTCCAGATCTAGGCCCTTCCGATTACTACTTGTTCCCAAAACTGAAAAAAGAACTTCGGGGAAGAAAATTTACGAACGACGATGAGGTGAAGTTGGCAATTTCAGACTATTTTGAAGGCCTTGATAAAACATTTTTGTAGACGGAATTAAGAAACTTTGTAAGAGATTTGAAAAATTTATTAGGCTTAAGGGACAATATATAGAAAAATAATAATAACATGTTTAATTTTACCCCTTCCCTGTCATTCCGCAAAATATAGCGAACATATTTGAAAGTACGAATTAAATTTAAAACCGAATTTTTATGCTGCTAAAATTGTCAAAGCTATTGACGACTTTATATTTAATAAAACGAAAAAACAAAAATGATTCAGATTTTTCATCAACAAGGCAAAAATCACTGCAAAAAAGTTCAGAAGAAATAAAAAATTTGTCCACCAATAACTTCTTGTGTATAAAGTTAAAGTTTCGTTAAGAATTTAAAAATTCCTTACTGGGCAACGAACAAGCAGCAAAGTGTACGACGTCCTTATCCAACAGGAAAAAAAAACGTCTTTCGAGTGAAAACTCGCAAAGAAACATAACTTTGTGCCATACTTCAACCTCAACCGTCACGCATGGGACCAGTAAACAAGGAAAGTTAACAAACAGGACGAACAGCAGTAGAAGCGGCAGCAGCAGCAAAACTTTTGCCTTGAACCTTGCCCCCGAAAGTATGAAGGCGCTTCGTTAAGTTGATGTTTCGACTTGTACGCTGAGATACTTTTAATTTTTTTTTGCGGTTCGAACTTGGGGACCTTGCAAGTACCTACACAACACTTGAGCAATTTACAGTTTTTAGCAGAAATATTTATTGCGTCTGATATTGTGTCGCATTTTGATAAAATTTATCGCGTATGTTTTCAACAAATATATTTATATACAGGATGCATAGTGCAGGGTCTGGCAACACTACACACCGGAGCACTTGTAAATCGGACAACATTTATGGTGCTACGATACACTGGGTTTTTGCGGATGCACTATACCCTATGTGGCATACCTTCGTGTCTGGATAAGATTCTCGCATTTCTTTCCGGAAAAGCGACTCTTGGTAGGTTTCCCAGGTGCAAAGGATTTGCGGTTAGTATGGATAGTTCAGGGAATCGTACATATTCTGTTGCCGTTTATTGTCGTCCATGGTCCCGTAAGCAGTGTTATAATCTGCAATAAAATTAAAGTTGCAGTCTGTTACGGATGCATAAATGCAACGAGTCATGCCATAAATATGTCCATACGCCCTTGAATTCTATGCACAAGTTTTATTGTTTCGAGAGTAAGACGGTTGTTTCGTTGAAATACAATTGCCAGGGAATTTGGATAGAGCACAGTCCGTAGAAGTTTTTGAAAATGGAAAATGAAGGACCTGGTGAGAAATAGAATATATACTATTGTTTTAAATTTGCTTTTAGGTACGTGTTTAAGTGTAGATATTATTTAAAATCGTAGGCTACTGCTTAAATAGGTTTGCAGAGAGAAAAATAAGTTTAACGAGATACTAGGGAAGAGTTTCCGTTTTACTTTATTATTCCGAAACCGAAAACTACAGATGCAAACATTTCAACTATAGGTAGAAAGCTGAAATTTGCCTCAAGTTCAGCTTCACTTAATGCTCGTCGAGGTGGAAAAACAGAGTCAGGTAGGCTGTAAAGAAAAACCCTGTAACATTATCATCTAGAACGACTGGAACCAAAATTATAGATTATATAGCTCTACAATTTGACAAAATTTCAATGTAATATCTCCATAGAATTTTGAGATATAACGAATTAAAATTTTGGAAAGTGCAACATTTTGTAAAAGCTCCTCATTTCCCCCCCTCTACAATTATGTCTACATACTATATTCTTATCATATTTTTCTACTACAGCTTATTATATGTTCCAAGTTTCAATTGCTTGGGTGACGCCTATAGTTACTCCATGGGACACTAGAGGCGCTTTACCATAGTTTGGCAAAGGTGAAGCCTTATATTTAGAGCGAAATTTAAAAAAGTGTCGACCTTATTTTGGCACGTTCTTAACATCAAGAACTACGTGCGGTTTGTAACACTTAAATCAAAAGTTAGAAATAAAAATTTTTAAGCAACAATTTACCTTAGGGTGAATGCAACTCACCACTCCACGAATGGTGAACTACGGAAGACGAATTCGCAGGTGTTGATTGTGACATATCTGCCGTACTATGATACAGTGTGTGTTCCTCTTACCGCATGGAGTGATTTTATTGTAACCTAGTGGTAAGCTTGTTCGTCTACCATGCGAAGGTCGTGGGCTCAAATCCATGCCAACGTACATTAATTCCAGCACACTGCCTGCTTTGATATACCTTGATTACCTCAATCTGCGATAATGAAAAAAATTGTAGATAAGAAGGTTGTACGAAGGGTTAACAACCCTTCCATAATAAGTAATGCAAATGTTGAAAAGCCTGAAAGTCAGGAGGCCGAGTCTTTATTTGGGCTGCAGTGCAGAAGTATAAGTTTCAATTACGTATCTTAAGAGAGAGCCCTTAGAGCGGACCGAAAGGATAAGATAAAGGAGCCATCTGCAGCATTAACAGGAGTTACTGCCAATTGTCAATCCAGACATATGTTCATAGCCACAGCTGTCGTCCAAGTTTTTCATTTATTTATTTATTTATATCTGTACGGAACAAGTCCTTAAACTAATACAGATTATATACATGGAAAAGAATATTTAACAATACTGGAATAAACAATAAAACTAAACAACAAACACAAAAAATATAAAATCTAAGGAGGTATAAAATTAAATAATAAATATAAGATGTGTGTATTACGTATTTACAACGCTTTTAATGCCATTAATACAGGTATTGAAAAAATCTAATTAGTCAGAAAAGTTGTTAGCAGTTCTCATTAGTCTTGCCGTGGGACCGGTTTTTTCCATAGCGGGAAGAGTGACTTGGAACTCTAAAGTTTAAACCCTCAAGTAAAAGCGGGCAAATCAAAAAACCATTCAAAACTTTGTATAAGACGATAAGATCCGACTGCACACGACGAGTAGAAAGATTAGTGAGGTTAAGCAGTCTGAGCATGGAGTCATAGTCGATGTCCTCCATTCAAATATGAAGCTTAAAGCCGATATAACGGAGAAATTTATACTGAACCATTTCAATATTTTTGTAGTGAATTAGGAAGAATGGATTCCATAACTCAAATAAGTACTCAAGCTGCGGACGGACTAATGAGCAATAGAGCATTTTTATGGAAAAAATATTCGTGAAATCCATACTATTCCGAATAATGAATCCGAGCATTCTTCGAGCGGAATTGCATATTTTAGTATAGTGGGGTACAAAAGTTAAGGACGAGTCCAACATAATGCAATCTTTGATAACCTGCACCTCTGGCAATGGTTGGTTAATAATGCAATAGTTGTAATTGAGGCGTGTACGAGATCTGCTGAAAATTATGTACGAACAATTAGGAATGTTGAGCGAAAAATGGTTAGACAAACACCAGTGGAACGGTGCGTCGATGTTATTTTGCAGGGTAGCACAGTCTTGGACTATTCTAATAGTTTTGAAAATTTTTAAATCGTCTGCGAATAATTGATGATCGACATCATGGAATTAAGAAAAAATATCATTGACAAATATTAGAAATAGGAAGTGCCCCAGATGGGAGCCCAGGGGTACACCAGACGTTACTGGGAATGAAATAGACAGTTTTTAAATTGACAGTGGAAATGCGATTCTGCAGATAATCACTAAACCATGAAAGCAACGTACCGGAAATTCCATAGTAATTTAATTTGGACATTAGAAGCCGATGATTGACTTTATGAAATGCCTTTCAGAAGTCGGTGTAAATTGCCTACAGTTGAAGTTTGCACTCCATTACATTGGTAATCTTATCAACATAAGGTAAGAGGTTAGTTAATGTTGACTTACCCTTTTGAGAGCCATGTTGATGAGGTGAAATAATGCCGCTAATTACCGGAGTAAGCTTGATAGTAACAATTTTATCGAAAATCTTAGCCGCAGTAGACTGGATGGAGATCGGTCTATAATTTGCAATGTTACTTTTGTCGCCAGACTTGTGAATGGGTACCAGAAAAGAGGACTTCCACATAAAAGGAAATCTACCTATATGGAGAGAGAGGTTAAAAAGAATAGTAAGAGGTAGTGTCAAAAAATTTCGACATTTTCGCAAGACCAAAGGGGGAACACCATCAGGATCGATACCTTTGTTCGTCCTCCAGCTGCTAATTTTTAAAATGGCTTTGCTGTCTTCATCAACCGAGTCTTCCCATCGCTTGTGTGGTTTGCCTACTGGCCGGTTACCACTCGCTTTGCCTTTAAGAGCACGTTTGGGGATTCTTCTGTCTTCCATTCGCTCTACATGGCCAGCCCACTGCAGTTTACGTAGCTTGATAAACGTTGAAGCTTCTGGCTCGTCGTAGAGTTGATACAACTCATGGTTGTATCTTATTCGCCATTCCGTTCCTTCCTTCACAGGTCCCAAAATTCTTTGGAGGACCTTTCTTTCGAATACGTTAACTGCTTTTTCGGAAGTTCGCGTTAATGTCCACGTCTCGCTGCCATAACAGAGCACAGGTCGTATAATAGTTTTATAAATCCGCAGCTTATAGTTCCTGTGCACTTCCTTGGATTTCATTATTGGAAGTACCGAATAATACGTCTTATTTGCAGGTATTATCCGTCGTTGGATTTCGTCTGTTTCATTACCCTCCTTTGCTAGATTAGCCCCAAGATATATGAAGTTGTCCACACTCTCCAAATTATATTCCCCAATTGTTATGTTTTGTCTGATTGGCGTTCTCCTTCTTGTTTGCGTCATTACTTTTGTTTTGCTTTCAATAATGCGCAACCCGACTTCTTTTGCGGCGGAGTCAAGATTGACAAATACCTCCTTAGCACTAGGGAAGGATCTCGCTAGAATGTTAATATCGTCAGCGTATGCTACTAGTTGGGTGGACTTGGATAGTAGTGTCCCGTTGGTGTCGACTGGGATTTTTCGGACGACATACTCTAGTGCCAAGTTGAAAAGCATAGGGGCTAGACCATCTCCCTGCTTTAAACCACATTCCGTTTGAAAGCTGGTTGTGGAATCGGTTTGTATTCTCACTTGGGATTCAGTGTTCGCCATTGTGAGTCTTGTTAGTCGGACTAGTTTTGGAGGAATTCCAAAGTCAAGCATGATTTGGTACAGTACGCTCCTGTCGATACTGTCGTATGCTTGTTTAAAATCTACGAATATTTGGTGCACGTCTGTGTTATATTCCCAGCATTTCTCAAGCACCTGTTTCACCGAGAATATCTGGTCTGTTGTAGATCGTCCGGTTCTGAATCCGCCTTGGTATTCGCCAATTATTTGATTAGTACAGGGCTTAAGACGACGTTCAATAATTTTTGTCAGTATTTTATAGGACGTACACAACAATGATATACCTCTGTAGTTCTCACAGCAGAGTTTGTCTCCTTTCTTGTAAATTGGACATATAATGCTTTTTCGCCAGTCGTCGGGTATGATTTCTTCTGTCCAAATTTTGCATATCATGTTGTACAGTATTTCAGCGACACAGTTTCCACCGTTTTTCAAAAGTTTAACTGGTATCTCGTCAATTCCCGGCGCTTTGTTTCGTTTTTGGTCACATAGGGCTGCTTTGATTTCAGCAAGTGCGGGTGGTATCGATGATGGTTCATCTTTTTCAGTTGAGGCTTCAATTGAAATGTTGTCTGTCGTTATTGGTGCTACTGGGATGGGATTCAAAAGATGTTCAAAGTAGGAAGCCCATCTCCTTTTGATGTCTTGTGCGTCGCTGATGATGTTCCCCTCCACGTCTTTGCAGAGACTGGTTTTTGGCTTATATCCCTTTTTTAAGTCTTTCACTATTGCGTATGCGTCCCGCGTTTTATTTTTTCTCATGTCGTCGTCCAGTTTTTGTATTTTGTCATTATGGTACTTCCTTTGTTTTCGTCTGCAGGTCTTTTTCGCATATCGCCTAAGCTCGTCATATCTTTCTTCTTTGGCTCGTGTTAGTCGTTCAGTAAAAATTTTGTAAGCTTCGTTCTTTCTATCTATTGCGTCGCGATACTCTCGATTATGTTTAGATCCCCGAAATTTAAATAATGCAATTCTTAGGTCACAATTTCAATTTCATTCCATAGACGAAGTCAAGGGTCAATTGGCAGGCGCTAAATATTTTTCGTGTTTCGATGCGACGTCCGGATTTTGCGCAATACCACTAAACGAAGCATCGTCTAGATTTTGTACTTTTATAACACCCTATGGTCGGTAGAGATACTTACGTCTTCCATTTGGAATTAATGCTGCTCCAGAAATTTTTCACGCCGAAATGATAAATAACTTTAGCGATATCCCAGGTCTTATTATATATATTGACGCTATTTTAATATATGGCTTCACGATATACGAGCACAACGATCACTTAAATTTAGTCCTAGAAAGAGCAAATGCTATAGGCCTTAAATTCAATAAAGATATATCTGTATTCGCGGTAAACGAAATAAAATATTTAGGTCACTTTTTTAACAGTGAAGGCGTCAAGCCGGACCCAAACAAAATTAGAGCAATCAATGACATGCAACCTCCTAAAACAGTTGGTGAATTACAGAGATTTCTGGGCATGGTTAATTACTTGGGATCCTTTATAAAGAATTTATCGATAGAAACTAATAACTTGAGGGAATTATTAAAAAAAAACGTTCAATGGCATTGGAATTCACTTCACGAGTCAGAATTCAATAACCTTAAAGTACTAATTAGTCAAGCTCCAATCTTAACATATTACAACCCTAATAAACAACTCACATTATCAGTTGATGCATCACAATATGCCTTAGGTGCAGTCTTATTGCACGACAACAGGCCCATTGCATACGCTTCAGCCACTCTAACTCAATGTCAGCAAAACTATGCGCAAATTGAAAAAGAGCTATGAGTCATACTTTTTGGTTGCGTAAAATTTCACAGATATGTTTATGGCCAATCTATTCACTTCGAGACTGATCACAAACCTTTAGTTACATTATTTTCTATAGCTTTGCGCAAAGTTCCAGCTCGACTTCAAAGAATAATGTTAAGACTGCAGTCTTATGACCCAGTAGTTTCATACAAACCTGGAAAAAGCATGTTTGTTGCGGACACACTGTCAAGAGCTCCTCTTGCAGAAACGACATTGACTGATATGGATGACGATATTGCTGTTCATGTGAATTTGTTGTCCACTAATTTATCAGTATCTGCATCCAAGTATCAGGAAATTCAAACAGCCAATTTAGCTGACCCGTCCTTACAAAAGGTTAAAGAATATTACAAACAGGGCTGGCCAAATAATAACCAATCTACAGATATTAATGCCAAGCCTTATTATAGCATTCGAGATGAAATACATGTTGTGGGTGATATAGTATTTAAAGGATCTAGTATAATAATTCCTCATGCACTAAGAAATAACATATTAAAAATAATACACGAAGGCCACCTAGACGTGGAGAGATGCAAAAATATTACACGGGGTGTGGTTTTTTTACCTAATATTAGCCTGGATATCACTAACTTTGTATCTCAGTGCGAAACATGTATTAGAAAACGTCCAAACAATAGAAGACAGCCATTATTACGAGACGCCTAATATTCCGTGGAACAAGTTGGCAGCAGATTTTTTTGAATTTGAAAATAAAAAATATTTATTAGTCGTTGATTATTATTCAAAATATTTTGAATTAGCTTTATTGAACACAGGGGCCACGAGTGCAAGGGTAATTATTCAATTAAAATCGATCTTCGCACGACATGGCATCCCTTTAAAATTTGTTACTGATAATGGACCACCATGGAACTCCATGAGATGAAATCATTTTTTAAAGAATGGGACATTCAACATATAACAACTAGTCCATATTTACCTCGCTCTAATGGGTTAGTAGAAAATATAGTGGGAAAAATAAAGAATTTGTTAAAGAAATGCTCTGAAAATAAATCGGATCCCTATATTGCTTTACTACAATTCAGAACGACGCCTAAGGGCAATAACAATTCACCGTCCCAATTATTAATGTCACGTAATTTAAGAACGAAATTACCAATTAGCGAAGAAAACCTTCGTCCATCATTAGTTTCCTATAAAGAACATAATAAGAAAGAGGTCATAAGAAAGGAAAAAATGAAGTCGTACTATGATCGTGGAACAAAAAGTTTAAAGCCTTTACTAAAAGGAGAAAAAGTTTATTACAAAAAAACTCCTGATTCCAAGTGGCAACCGGGAACCGTTAAACGTATTTGTGATGAGCCACGATCGTACATACTTAAGGATGACGATAACGAAACAAAATACAGGAGAAATAGAGAACATATTATTAATAGACCAATTAGTACGCCTGAGTCCCCAAGTAGTGGTACCTCGGCGTCTCCTCTTTTTGAAACACCAAATGATTCTAGTGATGACACGATAGCACAGCAAGATTCTCATGATCTAACTAATCACAAGACGACTCGTTATGGGCGTCCAATTAATGCTCCTAAAAGATTTACGTTTAGCGAATTTGATTAAAAAAAAAAAATATATATATATAACATTTGTTCTTTAGTTAACCGAGTAAGTATAATTTTATGTTTTGAAATACTGCTAAGCCTTTTAAATGGAATACTTTAAATAATTAATTTACACTCACACCTAATGATTTATATACTAAAATAATGTTTTTATAATATTGCAGTAAGTGTAACAGCATAAAATTGAACTGCATATTGAATTTAAAAATTTAATCCATTTAAGTAAATTTAAAAAAAAAAAAAAGTTTGGAAAAAGGAAGATGTTGTGATATGGTAATGTCAAGCCAGATTTGACAATGCCATAACTGGTCGAATGAATATCGGCAATACAGATTTGGCAAGACCAAGACTGACAGTCGCAAGATAGCAGAGTGACAGAGCACTACAATGTAAAAGACACAATCAAAGAATTAAATAAAACATTAACAAAAGTGGAATTTAATAAAAGAATATTAAAATATAACATTCACCTCTGAGAGTATGTCGTCCGAAAAATCCCTGTCGACCCCAACGGGGCACTACTATTCAAATCCACCCAGCTGACGACGTTAATATCCTAGCTAGATCCTTCTTTAGTGCTAAGGAGGTATTTGTCAGTCTTGACTCCCAGGCAAAAGATATCGGGTTGCGCATTAACGAAAATAAAATAAATGTAATGACGCAAACATGAAGGACAACAGATAAAACAAGATAAACAGATAACAATTGCGGAATATAATTTGGAGGGTGTGGGCAACTTAATTTATTACATCTTGTGGCTAATCTAGCAAAGGACGGCAGTGAAACAGACGAAATCAAACTACGGATAATACTAGCAAAGAAGACGTATAATTCGGTACTTGCAATAATGAAGTCCAAGAAAGTGCACAGGAACAATAATCTGCGAATATATAAGACTAATATCCGACCTGTGCTCTGTTACGGCAACGAGACGTGGACATTAACGAGAACTTCCGAAAAAGCAGTTAACGCAGTTCGAAAGAAAGGTCCTCCGAAAAATTAAGATACAACCATGAGTTGTATCAACTCTACGACGAATCAAAAGCTTCAACGTTCATCAAGCTACGTAAACTGCAGTGTGCTGGCCATGTAGAGCGAATTGAAAAAAGAAGAATCCTCAAACGTGCTTTTAAAGGCAAAACGAGTGGTAACAGGCCTGTGGGTAAGTAGAGATGGTATGCTATTTCACATACCTGCGATTTTTTCACTGCTACTTGAAAAGAGCAATCGCATATTGCGATTCAAAATTTAAAAGAGCTGCGATTAGAAGAGCAGAGCAAATGCATACTGCTTACGTTCTATCACCAATAAAATTGCCGCAATGATCATCGCTACAAATTCCAGAGTTTTTGTTCGCACTCGCATATTAGTCCCGCAACTCACGCATTCCACATCGATCGCTAAGCAAATTGTAATTTTCCTACATCCATCAATCAGGCAAGACTCAATCTCATAGCTCAGCATAGTGAACACTTTCCCCATTTCCCCCTGGGAATGAAAAGATTTTCTTTTACTATCCAATGTACGAAAAAACGATCGAGCGCAATCGAGTCAGGATGGCAAAAAAGTCAATAGCATTTCATATACACAAGCCAGACAAAAAAAACATCACCCAGTCATCGATCGCATGGCATATATATAACCGCATCGCATATATACAAATACAAGCCAAATAACAAAAAAAAAACAACCGGTCGTAGAAAACCAAAACAAAAGACCCTTTTGTTTTGGTTTTTTTTACACGACACTACCTCACACACAAACAATGAACAACGTAAAGCTCTTATCAGATCCCGAAACGAAACCCATGGAAGTCGATTTTTACCCAAACGTCGTTATTCCGATTGCTCTCGATTGCTCTTTCGTTGCTGTTATATCGCTTGAACGTTATTATTCCGATTGCTCTCGATTGCTCTATTGCTCTCGATTGCTCTATTGCTCTCGATTGCTCTATTGCTCTCGATTGCTCTATTGCTCTCGATTGCTCTATTGCTCTCGATTGCTCTTTCGTTGCTGTTATATCGCTTGAACGTTGTTATTCCGATTGCTCTCGATTGCTCTTTCGTTGCTGTTATATCGCTTGCGATCAGCGATACATCAGCTCTGTGATATTAAACGAGGAGTGTCTACTCTCAGTGATGTTGCTTTAGACTAATGAATGAATGAATGTAGATGAAACGATTGCGATTTGATGAAGAATTTGCTTAGCGATATTTTGATCGGTGGGTGGGATCTGATCTGATAGGTGAGGTGTGGAACGTCCGAAGTGGTCAATGATGCGCTTTGCTAGAGTTTTTTTGGCGGATTTTGTTCTGAGTTTCGATCTGGTCGGTTGGTAGGACATGTTGCGGTTATTGCAAGTTTCGCCGATTTATGTTGCAGTCCACCGTGTCGATAAGAGCTTTACGTTTTTCATGATGAAGTTGCTTGTGTGAGGTAATGTGTGAAAAAAGTAAATATGTAGTAGACCCTTTTGGTTTGGTTTTCTATGCTGGGTGTTTTTTTTTATTTGGTTATATGCGATGCGATCGATGACCGGGTGTTTTTTTTTTATTTGACTTGTGTATATGAAATGCGATTGACATTTTTGCCATCCTGACTCGATTACGCTCGATCGTTTTTTCGTACATTGGATAATAGTAAAAGAAAACCTTTTCATTCCCAGGGGGAAATGGGGGAAGTGTTCACTATGCGCACTGAGCTGGTGGTACTGAGAGGGTCTGCCTGATTGTTAGATGCAGGATTTCGCAGAAAATTAATATTTTTTTTTTTTAATTGCGCACTAGCATGGGAGGTGGAAAAATCACTGCTATTGGAAGAGCTGCTCTTTTTCACAGATATTGAAAAAGAGCAATCGCAGTGGATCACTGCGATTGGAAAAAAGCAGATTTTGCCATCCCTATGGGTAAGGCACGCAAGCGATGAGAGGGCACGTCTGAGGAAGATTACAAAACCATTTTAATAGTAAGCAGCTGGTGGACGCGGTCTTGGATCGAGACGATTGAAGGCATGGAGTTCAAATGGTCAGGGCCCGATTTGGGCTGTCACGCCATAGATGATGATGACATTTTCACGGCTACCAGAGCTTCGCCCTCTGGAAAACTAAAAACAACTCAAACCAAATATCAACCGAGAAAAATATTTTTAAAAATTTCAAAATTCATTGGCATACTTCAGAACTTCTTTCCCGAAGCTATTTCTATTTTGCATCCGTACCGTGCAAATTCAAAACTTTTAAAAAGAATTCTTTATTCAAGAACAGTTCATTCTTAACCGGAAAGTCAATTAAATATTCTCTCTATGAACGCTTTCCGAACGCAAAGTTACAATAAAGTCGGAGAAACTATCGCACAAAGACGGTTTTTCGTGTAAAATAATGCAACAACCGTCTTCTTCCTTCCAACGTTATAATTTTCGGAATATTTCAACAAAGTACTTTGTTTGAAACTTTACCGCATATAAACAAAAGCCAACAGCACCGTCGTGACGACCATCTTGTTTACAGTCGTTAGTTCGGTTTCGAGTGAACGCATAGGACTTCGGGAAGTCTGTAATCTTAAACTAGTGGGTACTATTACTATTTGTATACCATCTGCATCTTTGGCTTTGGCCGTTGCAATTCAATTCCCTACATAGTTGAGATAGCTAAGTGCCGAAATCTGTTTTAAGCTCTAGCACACGTTGCAAAGCTATCGAAAATACTCAGGCTACAAAGTAAAAAGTTTGATCGCAGCTCCAGTGAAAATTGATGAAAGGTTGCACTTTACAATTTACAAGGTACGAAAAGTTTCGTAGTTGTAAAGTTCCTGTTTTATTATTTTTCTAAAAAAACAAATTTTTTTTGTAGATATTCCGCAGTAAGCAAATGATTTTCTTTACGAAAGAAAAAAACCTAGCTAGAACAGTCGAATAATCCTTTTACCAGGGTTAAACAATATATTTCAATGTTAACGCAAACAAAAGGATTCAATTTTTCATACATTAAATAGCCTAGCGGATAACTTGTTAGTTAGGAATAATTAGTTGGTGATAAATAACTTCTTTTCCGAACACATAACATCCTGATAGATTCAACATCTTAACATGAAATCTCTTAAAATCATAGCATTACTTTTCGAAAATTTCCTGATCTGCTCCAGTCACTGAACACAGTGATTCTTGACCACAAACCGAAACTGACTGCTTTGAATAAATTTCAACCCCAAGCATTCCCGAAAAAAAAACGAAACACCACCATTAAACACAATAACCAAAAAGAATATCCTTCCCATTTGTATGGTAAAATAATTCATATTTTTCTTTACTTTACCGTCCCCTCAGAATTCAGAATATTTCCTTTTGATGAGGACAATAACCGAAATGGAAAAGTAACACATCTTCCATACCGTTGTCGTCGTCCTCGTCCAATCCGTAATTCCGGAGGATGACTGATGATTAGACAATTCTTCTGGGCGGGGTTATGCCGTCCTGTCTTTTATGTGTACTTTTGCATCTCTAGTATTCTAGATACTAGAATGAGAATGGGACGAGGACGGTACCGCCTAAGCGATTCCATCAATCTTGTCAGCTGTGATCGAACGATGAATTATCTCTAATGGATTTGATTGGAATGTTTCCTGGCTATATTCAGCTTTACAGTCAGGTCGGTAGGGAAGCCTGGACATATTGAGATGATGCTCAATTCGGTTGAATTGTTAGGCGCACACGATGCTGGTAGTCGAACGATATCGGAGATATTTGTTTGTCCAATCTTTCCGGAAGATAACCGAAAGAAATGTCAATCTAGGGATAATCAATATTTGCGCAAATAATTAATGATGATGTGCGGAGAACAATACTTTTATGGTGGATTCGCCAAGTTATTTGGATGGTGTCGTATCGTTTAGAAATGCTTAGGCGAAAGAATTCCCTGTTTGTCTGTCTTTTTTTTTTGTACATTTAATCATACCATGACTTGTAATTTGTAAAGATAAATACGAAATTGTATCGTAATAAATTGTTTTCGAAGAGCAGGGTATAGAAATCGTTTGTGAAAAATGGAACTTTTTTTTACCATACCCTCACTTTTCTTTTTCTTAATTACAAATGAAACTATTTTATCTCGAAAAAATATTTAGTGCGAAATGAAGTATACGACATTAATTTATATATTGTACGTTCTTATTTATTCACGTCTGAATTTGGTCTGTTCCAAACCTTGAACATCTTTACCAAACTAAGAGATTTGAAAACTCGAATATGTTGGATTGGTTTAGTTTCGCAACCCAGTTAACTAAAGTATATCATTCGAAATTAGACCAGCTGAGTCTAGCCAACCCAGCCAGTGAACGAACTCTGATGATTGTTCTGGCGAAAACCATAGCCTTCTGACAATAACCTAGGCTATAAGCAAGGCGATACGGTCCTCTCCCCTTTCTGGAGATTAAGAGAAATCTCTCTTCGCACGGTCACCTTTTTTATATACTTGTACCATCTGTAATGCTAGGGTGTAGCCTAGTGGGTAGCGTGTTAGTCTTGTAATGCGAAGGTTGTGAGTTCAAATTCCGGTCGACGCAGTATATAATTCCAACACATTACCTGCTTGGATATACTTTGGTCACCTCAATCTACGATATAAAAAATCCGTAGAAAGAGGGTTGTGCGAAGTGCTAACAACCCTTCCACAATGAGTAATAAAAAGTGTTCAGGAACCTGAGTATCAGGAGGCCAAGGTCCGATTTGGGTTGTAGTGCTAGTGTAGAAGTAGAAGATCGTCTGTGGTCGACCAATTCAAACAATTGTGTGAGTAAAATAACGAAATTCATACTTTCAATATGAATTCGCCTAATATTAGGCATTCTTTAATTAGACACTTTTCCATTTCCTCAGTGCATTGGTACTCAAATCAAGTAGCAAAGAACAATTGCAGTACTGAGATGAATTTACGTTTGTATATTTTTCCTTTATTTTACCTGCTTTAACGGCAACATATATACATTACGTATTAATAAATAAGATGTCCCTAGAGAGAGTAGTGGCTGTGTGTGAAAGAAGGGAGGAAGAAGATGGTAATAGCAAAATGTCGGTAACATTGCCATGGAAACCGGCATTGTTTTTGAAATGATAATAATAATGTTCATTTATTCATCAACTGCCTGATTACTACAAATAATGCAATACATAAAAATTAAGAAAAAGCAATGAAAACCAAAATAACAAGCAAGAAGTCAAGGAATAAAATAAAAATAACAAAATACAATATATAAAACCAAGAATAAAAAATAAGTAAATAATATAAAAATTAAAAGAAAATAAACTGCCAACAAGTCGGGCGAAACTTTATTATTCTTGGGACATGTTGCAGATGTGTGGAAAGTCAATATGCAGGTAAGAGTGGTTAGGGAAGACTAAGTGAAAGGGAGTTCTTGAGCAGGGCTGTTGTCTATTTAACAATATTTCATTCGTTTCTACAAGTTTGGGTTTTTATGGAGGGGAGGAGGAGGGGTAATAGTAAGGGTGGGTGGATGTTAATAGCTTTTTAATTAATTGCTTGAATCACGTCCAATATTCTCTGTGTAGAATGTGTCTCATAGACGAAGTTCATAAAATTCGGTGTATTTTACATTCACGAAACCGAACATTTGTATGGGAGGGGGTAGAGTAGGTAGGGTAATCGTAAATTTTGATATGCAGTTTTATTTCGCTTCTCTTTTAAGGTGCTTTTATAAAATTTCAAGTTCATAGCTTTTAGTTTGTTGGTTATTAGTTGATTTATGAAATTGGTCGAAATCATAGATTTGTATGGGAGGGGTAGAAGGGCAAGCGCGATTTGAAAATTTTCAAAGCAATTTCATTTAAATTATTTTTATAAGTTTCAATGCAAAATTTGAATTTGATAACTTTTAAGAGTTAGCTGATAACTTATTTCATAAAAATGCTCGAAAAAATAATTTTGTATGGGAGGGGGTAGAGGAGGTAGGGGAATCGTAAGACTTGTGATGCAATTTTCTTTCTTTTTAGTTGTAAGGTGGTCGTACAAAATTTCAAGTTCGCAGCTTGCAAATTGTTTGTTATTAGTTGATTTAATGAAATTGGTCGAATTCATACTTTTGTATGGGAGGGGGTAGAAGGGTAAGCGCGATTTCAAAACTTTTAACGTAATTTCATTTCAATTATTTTTGTAAGTTCTTATGCAAAATTTCAAATTGATAGCTTTTAATAGTTAGGTGGTAATTGATTTCTTGAAAATGGTCGAAAAAATAATTTTGTATGGGAGGGGGTAGAAGTTTTAAAGATTTTCGACCAGTTAATAATTCATTCTTTGAGGGATTTTTTTTAAATGCATTTCGCAAATTTTCAAGTTTCTACCTTAAAATTTCATTCAAAAATTTTCAGCTTATGTGTTTTTTCATTTCACATGAAACACCTTGTGCACGTTAGACCAGGAGGGTCGGTGCATAACAATTGTAGAATTTATATTATTTTTTATGTATGTACAATAAATTGATATATTGACCTGCAAAATTTAAACTCTGTATCTTTTACCAGAGCCCTAAAAAAATTACTCAAAATTTTCAACATTTTTGCTTTCCACCTCCCTCCCCTTACACCCCTCCACTTAATTTTTTTACCAAAATTGAAAACTATATAGTTCTATGATCTGACAAATTTTTGATGTGATATCTGCCCTCAATTTTGAGATATAATGGTTTGAAATTTTGGAAAGTTCAATGCTCCCCATTTTCCCCCACTACTATTTAGTCCAAATATTATATTTTTTTCATATTTCTCTAGTATGGCTTAATATAAGTACCAAGTTTCAATTGCAGAGCTCAACAAATAGTCGATATATTGATTTTTAAGTGTTTTTCTTTGCACCCCCCCTGACTCTCCCCCTTACAATAATTAGCCTCTACGTAAGCTGATTCCAGTGAATCTGTATGCCACCTTGATGGTCTAAAATTATAAATTTTTTATGCTAAGTAATTTCGAAGATATAATCATTTGAAAAAAAAATTCGGCCGACAATTGGTTTTTAGCCCCCCCTTTTTGCACCCCAATGGATAAAAAAATTAGATTAATTTTAAAAGTTGTCCCATAAACCCTTTTATATGTATATTGATTTTTAGCTTCCTAGCTGTAACCATGTTTGAGATATTTGAATTCTTAGTTTTCGGTTTAAGTGCTCCCCCCGCCTCCCCCTGAACCCTTACACCCCCAAAAATGAGTGTCCTCCTGAGATCCGCAACTACCTACAATCCCTCCAAAAATGAGCTTTCTATCTCGAAGGGTTTGGGAGTTAATGTGCTCTGAGCGTACACACCTGCGTACGGCGGACGGCGGACGGCGTACAGACAGACGGATTTTTTTTTTGCATTTTTAGGCTAATTTAGTCACGAAACGCGAAAAAACAAAATTTCAGGGTAGCAAATTTTTTTTTTTTCCCAAGTCGATCACAATACTTTATTATTAAAATAATAAAGTAAAACAGTAATAATAAAAGAAAAAACATAACAGGGCTACGATTGCGCGTAAAGCGCAATCTTACGATACTCTAGATGAAATAGAATTTTTTGTGATCCCAAGAAATTTCGCATGGGAAGTATTAGAAGGGATGACAGCATTGAACTAATTTTTCCCCATCATGCTAAAGTAGCTATAAAAATGTTTTGTACAAAATGCTTACTCCAAAAATTGAATGGGAACTGAAAAAATTAGTGAGTTAGATTTAGTGAAAATGTGCAGTTTGTATGGGAGGTGGTAGAAAGAGTGGGGCGATTAGAGTGATTTTTTTCAGAAATAACTAGGAATATTGTTAGATTGACATCCCTGAAATTTCAGACTAGTGCCATTTATACTTTTCAAGAAAATCGATTTTTTGTGAAGTTGTGAAACTGTGTCATATTATATGGGAGGGGGTAGAAGCAGTGAAGCTAATCAAATATTTTTTTCTGATCTCAGTGCTAATACTAATTAAGTATTTATTACAAAATATGAGCTCAATAAATGTTATATGTTCTGAGAAAATCGTCTTAGAGCATTTCATGAAAAAGTGTAGTTTGTATGGGAGGGGGTTGAAGGAGAGGGAGGAAGCAAATAATTTTTCTACTGTAGATTAAAATTACTATGAAAATAACATATCCGAAAATTCAGACTAATAGCTTTTATACTTTTCGAGTAAATCCGTTTATTGTCAAATTACGAAATTGTGTCATTTTGTATGGGAGGGGGTAGAAGGGGTGAAGCTAATAGTCTAAATTTTTTTGAGCTTACTAACAATTTCAAATAAATATTTGGTGCACAATTTCAGCTCTCTAAATTGTATACGCAATGAGTAAATTGCCTTAGAGTAATTCATGACAAGTACAGTTTGTATGGGAGGTGGTAGAAGGAGGGGGAGGATACGCATAATTTTCGTACAGTAGATTGATATTATCATAAAAGTAACATGTTCCAAATTTCAGGCCAATAGCTTTTATACTTTTCGTGCAAATCCGTTTATTGTCAAATTGCGCAATTGTGTCATTTTGTATGGGAGGGGGTAGAAGGGGTGGAGCGATTTGGCCCGTTCACGAACTTGACCTTACTTTTATGTCAAAAACGACGTGTACAAAATTTGAACTATCTAGCTCAACGCGTTCTCAAGCTAGAGCGCGCACAGACGGACGGACGGACGGACGGACGGACGGACGGACGGACATCCGGTTTTGAGATTTTTGAGTGATAATATTAATTTCTGTATTCATCATTTTTTTCTCCGAGGCTTATTTCTTGGCGTTACAAACTTTAGAGCAAACTTATAATACTCTCAGATTTCATCTAGAGTATAACAAGATAAACGAATAAACAACAAATAGGAAAATTATAAAATAAAAAGTGACAATTAAAATTAATGGAACGTCAAGAGAGCTGGTTTTTTACCTGGGTGAGGGAAGACTTGATTGAAAAGTCTGAGCATAGATGAAATGGATTCATGAAAACCATAATTGGTGCAATGCTATGGGAACATTGAAATTAATCGAAGACAACAATTGGTCAAAACCATTCTTGCGTGTACACGTCGTCCTCCAAGGAGTCCAACAAAAGAAAATTCAAGCGATCAACATAAGATGGAGGCCTACGCGAATCTAACCACGGAAGGCCACGAAGGGCAAATCTTAAGAAATTACGCTGCACGGGTTTGATTCTAGCTATGTGAACAGAATAAAATGGAGACCAGACAGGGCTCGCATACTCCAGAACAGAACGGACAAAGGCATAGTACAAAATTTTAATAACAAATGGATCATAGACCTCCTTGGATCTTCTTTTGACAAATCCAAGTTTAGCGCTAGTCTTACTGGCAATATGATCCACGTGGTCGTCGAAGGTGAAAGTGCTATTAAATAATACCCCCAAATCCCATACTTTATCAGAACGAAGTAGAGCGGTTCTATCTACAACATAGCCAAATAGAATTGGTATTCTTTTTCTAAATTACGAGCCAGTAGATCACTTACTAATATTCAGAGGTAAGTTATTTAGCTTACACCAGTTATGAAAACACGTAAGGTCGCTCTGCAAAGACAAGCAATCATTCTGATTAGATATAGTTTTATATATTTGCATCGTCAGCAATGTTCGAGTCAACAATATATGCACTTACGTCATTATTAAACAATTAAAATAGCAGTGGCCCAAGATAACTACCTTGGGGAGCACCGAAAATCACCAACAGTAAGTTATAGCCAACTATTTTATTTAAAAAAATTGGAATAGCTTATACTACAGATGATGATGCATATTTTGCATAGTCAAGTCGGCATAGGGTAGATGAGCGATGTGGTTACAAGCATTGGATGCTAGCCTTGAAACACTGACTGTTTTAAGTTGATGAGAACACGTATTGTGGCAATACATTTCACAGTCTTGATGTTTGAGTGATGAAGAACAGACTATACTTCACTGTACACAACGATAAAGGATTAACAGTGCGCTCATGGGCGCGCGCGGCTTTCCGAGTATTCCTGCGATAGTTTTAAGGAAGAGGGATGCAGTTGGACAGTTTTTCGCTGCATTTATCGTGGAAATATCGATAGTAAACGCTGGATACCGCGACGTTTCAACTATTTTCAAGGGAATCCATAGAAGCTGTGTGTAGTCTCATCTCCAACTAGATGGAACGCATGCTTTTGGATTCGATCAAGTACCTCAAGCTATGTTTTGGGCGCCCAAGCTCATATGTATGAGTTGTATTCCAGACGGGCACAAATATATGCCCTCGTATAAGATAGATCATGAGATGTAAAATACTTTTCAAATTTTCGAAGAACACCAAGACGTTTGGAGATAACAAGTGCAATATCAAAAATATGTTTTTTCTAATTAAGAAGTTTGTTAAGTTTTATGCCGAGTAATGCAAAATTTTCTGAAAAATGTAGTTGTACGTTACTGAAGGCTACATTCGAGGAACCCGCCGGAACATCATTTTTAAGGCATTGAACTCTACTCTATTTTTTCTGCTTCATTCCAGGAGGTCTGAGTTCAACGTGCCGTACAATTCAATACATTTAGGATTCACCGAACCACGATGAGTTTCAGTATTGGAGCCGAATAGAAAGGTGTTATCCAGAGTACTGTCGTCTGCAAAGCCATGAATTGGATTGAGTGTTGTTGACAGAAGGTAATTAATGAAGATTAAAGAGAGTTCAGGATAGAACTTAAGAGATGCGAAATCGATCTGAAACTCAATCCATTTGATAAGAGTAATGTTACAATCTATGGCTATGAGTTTTACCAATACAACTTTGTGCCAAACTCTGTGAAACGCCTTCGCAATGTCCAAAGTCAGTACTTGACCTTCACTTATTTGTTAATGCACGAGCTCCAACGTTTAGTTAGATAGACTAGGAGATTTCCTAAATATTGAATTTCTTTTACTTAGAGGCTTCGTAATGCGGACGTCGTGCCAATAGCCGGTCAAATCCCCACAGATGGAGTTCATCAGGATGCAGATATACCTTCCGTTTACTTCCCCGGAACGAAAACTGTGTAGATACGGAGATTAGTTAATTACTGCAGAGAACGAGGTAAAACTGCTGTTGTTTGGGGCTGCGGCGCTAATACCCAGCAAACAATCTGGGCAAGGACAATAACCTATACAAGAGGTGAGAACTAATTAGAATTCTTAAGTGAAGAGAACCTGTATGCCATCACCTTAGAATATACATGTAAAGGACGATCGAATCTTCATTTCATATCCACTCAATGTGGATGAATTTTTGCGTAGAATGGTGGTGTACTCCCGTTTTTTGTTGGGATCTTCTAGTTTTTCCACATTAAGCTTGCGCTTCATTTGAAGAATTTGTAGCCGTCGGATAGCTGCTAAGCACAATCACAAGCAAGCAACCATCAATTGGTGATCGCTCCCAACCCCAGCTTCACGCTTCGCTCGAGGAGATAACTTCTCCATCGGCGACTTACAGCCAAATGGTCGATTTGGTTTTGAGTAACAACATCGAGGGAAGGAAAAAAATTGGTCCCTTCGATGACCCTTTGCCGAGTACTACAAAACTCCACAAATAATTTGCCGTTTTCGGGTCACCTAGTCCAAGGTAATGATGCATCGACCTAAGGGTCACTATGCTTCCCGATAGCGTATTTAAGTCCAGGGTTGTCAGAGCTAACCTGTGCGTTTAAATCTCCTGAGATAGTAATAGTACCACCTCTTGGAACACGCTCCACTCAGGTGGCCATGAAACTCCTCTTTGTACCAGGCGATGCGGTAGTAGTTTGCAGAATTGTGAGAATTTTGAACTTGGACCTCAATCTGACGACGATTATCCTATCCAAGATTAGTTCCCAGGTGATGATTATATTTCTTGCTTTCGCTACGCCATTTTTGGCTTCCCACTCAGGACCAACCTATAGAATGTGTCTTCGCTCGGAGTTCGTTCTTCTTTTGATTCCATCCACCTGACCTCGCTCTAGCTTAAGAATTGGATATTATATTGCTCCATTTCACGGTCAATCACTGATTGGAGGTTTATGGACCGAACGACCCCAGCCCACTCTACCGTCATTCAATGAGCGAACATCCCAGAAGCCAACATAGACTGTTTTCGCTATATCCGCTTTTCATTTTAGTAAGATTTTAAGATCACAGGTTATAAGCCCATGATCCAGCGAGTATTTATTTGAAATTTTTCGTAAACCAGGACTGGCTATGGGTGTATTCTGCTGCATCCATCCCTCAGTGAATTTTTTGATTTGATTTTTGACGTGAAAACTAGAAATATTTCTTCGTTGTTGAAAAGTACGAAAGCTCTGGGCTCGCAATCTTGAAGAAATCGTTAATTTTGTTGACCGAAAACTACTTGGCGTCAAAAGACACAGAAAAATGCAAATGTGCATATTGAAAGGCTTCGAGGTAGTCGGATGGAAATTTATGAAAATATTAATGAAATCGGAATTTGGCGTATTCAAGCTCGGTTAATGTATATAATTCATTACATTCACATTTATCATTTGTAAATTGAAGCCAACCGACTATTATTTGTCCAGGAAATGCTATTTGCGTGCGGAATTAACCAGTCGGCTTAAGTAGACAAGGAACTATCCTCAATAGCTTTTATTACATTTCGTATCGTCCTAAAAATCTCCTTGAGAATACACACACAGAATGTCATGCTTTGCCCAAATCCAAAGTGTATCCTGTATTTGATATGCAATCGAGTAATAGTAAAGCAAATGCCAGGATATCGCTTTCGGTAAGGATGTTAGTTCCCACATAAATTTTTAATGAATCCTGACGAGAAATCCGTCGTCGTCTCAAGTATAATAACATCTACTTCGCAAAGTAAGTGATATATCAATAGTTTGCCTACAAAACTCGTTAGTTCAGATTTTTTTTTCTTCAGCCATTTTCACGTAGAGTTTGCAAACAAGTGCAATTTTCATTGTGAAATAAACTTTATCTGTAGAAGTTTACAAGCGCCTTGAGTATGTCGAACATCTCAAACACGGTCGACTGTGAAAATAATTTCCTACACGTTTTTCTATTCGCCTTCAAACGAGATAAGGGTGAAAACAATATGATCCAGGACTTAGTAGAAAATTGTTTGGATTTGGCTTCGCTTGAAACGATATTTGAAGCCAGGCTACTTAATAGAAGGGAAAGTTGGCGAGCGGATAAACGCCCGGTCCGGGCGACAAGGACTCTGCAACAGCAGCAATTGTTATTTTATTCGTTGCAATATGTCTTATAGTGCCCTCCGAAGGATAATCCGAACACTAACTTACTGTGAACTGGTGAATCCTTTGTCTAAAGTTTTAAGCTTAAATGTGGAGTTCGGCGAATCTTTCTTTTTTTCCCTCGGTCAGAAAATACACATGCAATAGTTCTGGCCACTTGAAAGAATGTAAAACAAAAGGCACCGATACTCGACTCTGCCGTTCTCGTGGCAAAATAGTATTGCGCTCGTAGTTCTTCTTCTTGGGGTTCTTTTCAACCGGAAATCCTCTTCATACGGATCCCACGAAGTAGAACAGTTGGAAAAGTTTTCGCTGAACAATAACCGCCAATTCTGTGAAGGCTTTTACAGTGAGATAGCTATAGATAATGGCAATCCCGAAGGGAGTTTTAAAGCTGCTACCGCACCTTCTTCGCCACAAAAGACAACTGTGTATCAGGATAGGTAGCAATCCGAGTTGTACTCGAATCGCCTTAGGATATCCATTATGCTCCTTGTGTAGTGCAATACGTATACCTCTAGGTATATGCGAAAGTCGCTATTCAGTACTTAGTTTTAGGTCTGTCTACGGAAATAGTTGATTCGAGCATTCCTCCAGGATAGATAATATCACTCATAGATACCATCCAACGGAGGAGCCAGAGGAACACTGTTCAGGCGTAGACCCCCTGCGGCGGCAGGGCTACATTTTTCTTTCCATATTTTCCGTATATATTTCTTATGTTTAAGGACACATACTTTGCTCGCTTAGATCTATTACGGATAACATGCAAAATAGAAATTCGAAAGGAAAATATTTGTTGTGTGTTGTGACACACAAATGTACTTTAGATTGAGTTTAGAGCTAACATTATTTTCGAATAAATAAAGTTATATATATGTAATATTTTTTTTTCTTGTGGAAAAGAGGATGTTTATACTCCATTATTTTCGGATAAGTAAATAGAGTGTAATGCATCGTATGGAGATGAGAGCTGGTTTTGTTTGTTTGTTTATGATATTATGAAAGTAAGTTAAGTATTCGGAAGAATTATGGACATTTTGTTATACAATATATGAAATTTGAGAGTATTATAAATTTACCATAAAGTTTGTAACGCTCATATTTTTATTCAAAAATCTCAAAACCGGATATCAGTCCGTTCGTTCGCTAGCTCGAGAACGCGTTGAGCTAGAAAGTTCAAATTTTGAACGAGTCGTTTTTGACAAAAAAGTAAGGTCAAGTTTGTAAACGCGCCAAATAGGTCTACCCCCTCCCACACAAAATGAAACAATTTCCGAATTTCACAATAAACGGGTTTTCGCCAAAAGTCTGAAAGCTATTAATCTGAAATTTGGAATGTAACATTCTTATGACGATTTCAATCTACGATATAAAAATTTTTCGAATCCTCCACCACTTCCGCCACCTCTCATACAAACAGCAAATTTCCTTGAAATATTATAAACCAATTTACCCAGCACGTATAAATCTTATCGATCTGAAATTGTGCACCAAATATTTATTTAGAATTATTAGTAAGATCGATCAAAATAAGACGATTAGCTGCACTCATTCTACCTCCTCTCATACAATATGATACAATTTAGCAACTTTTCAAAAATTAGATTTTCTTCAAAAGTATGAATGTGACTGATCTGAAATTAACAATACACTCTTTTTTTACACGGTAGATACGTTCCAGCGAAAACCGTGTAAATCTAGGGTGTAGCCTAGTGGGTAGCGTGTTGGTCTTGTAATGCGAAGGTCGTGAGCTCAAATCTGGGCCGACGCAATAAATAATTCCAGCACATTGCCTGCTTGGATATACATTGGTCAACTCAATCTATGAAAATAAAAAATTCGTAGATAAAGGGTTGTGTGAAGAGCTAACAACCCTTCCACAATAAGTAAAGAAAAATGTTAAGGAACCTGCATGTCAGGAGGCCAAGGTCCAATTCGGGCTGTAACGCCATTGTAGAAGAAGTAGAAAACCGTGTAAGGAAAGCCACAGTAAAATCAAGGATGTGTTCCAGAATTTCAAAAAACCGTGTAAGATGGAAAAATAACTTCATGCTGCTTAAGAAATCGTGCAAAAAAATAACGAAAACCCATATTAAGTTAATTCTAAAAAAAAAATTCAAAATTTTAATGAAACATAAAGCTTATTTAGTGACTATAATCACGTTTCATGTCAACTGGAGCAACATTGCTTTCATCGTTTGGTATGTCTAATATGTTTAATGAGGTTGAACGTATTAAAGACTCCCATTCCTTAATAACGACCTTTGATGTTTTTATTAAGAAAAGAAAATTTATTAAGAAATCTATTTTGAGATTCAGTTTTTTAGGCTTTCAAGGAAAATTTCAATTAATCAATCAAATTCCTGTTAAGACCGCCTATAGGCGCATAGGACAGAAACAACTGTCTTCCACAAGGCGCGATCCTGAGCATCGTCATTAAGCTGTTGCCAGGACTTGTTTATTCCTCTGAAAAATTTGCAATAGAAAATTTATAGCTTCAAGAAATTTTTTTCGAACTGTATTACAAATTTCTATCAAGCAAAATTATTCAAAATGTCCTTCTTCTGTGGCAAAACAAGTTCGCAGTCTGCTTGAACAGTCGTCAATTGAATTACGCACCTTCGCGGGAATTCATCCCTTCCCTTGATCAGGGACCTCTTCTGGATCTCAAAATTAGAGTGCCGTCTTTGGCAGGCCACTTCCTCAAGGATATGAAAAGTAGTCCAACGGATTTAGATTTGCGCACCTAGAGAGCCAATCTGATGCTCCTATGAAATCAGGAAAGTTCTCCTCAAGCCACAGCTGAGTTGATCTGGCCTTGCGGGTGGAATATACAATGAAGTATCCCACATAAGGTATCGCTCAAATGCATCACAATACGCTGTAATCATATGCTTTGGCTGTCATTTTTAAACTTTAGATGAAATCTGAGAGTATTATAAGTTTGCCACAAAGTTTGTAACGCCCAAAAATAAGACTCGGAAAAAAAAGTTAATAATACAGAAGTTCATACAATCACTCAAAAATCTCAAAACCGGTTGTCCGTCCGTTCGTGTCCTGTCTAGCTTGAGAACGCGTTGATTTAGATAGTTAAAATTTTGTACACGTCGTTTTTGAGAAAAAAGTAAAGTCAAGTTCGTGAACGGGCCAAATTGCTCCACCCCTTCTAACCCCTCTCATACAAAATTACACAATTTCGTAATTTGACAATAATCGGATTTACTCGAAAAGTATAAATGCTATTGATCTGAAATTTGGAATGTAATACTTTTATGACGGTTCCAATCTACTGCATAAAAATTATTTCTGTCCTCACCCTTCTTCCACCACCTCCCATACAAACTGCAGTTTTCATGAATTGCTCTAAAACAATCTACTCAGTGCATATAATATTTATCGAGCTGAAATTGTGCACCAAATGTTCATTTAGAATTATTATTAAGATCAAAAAAAAAATAGATGATTAGCTTTACACCTTCTACCCCCGCCCATACAAAATGAAATAATTTCATAATTTGACAATAAACCAATTTGTTCAAAAAGTGTAAATGCTATTGATCTGAAATTTGGAATATACTACTTTCATGATGATTCCAATCTACTGTATAAAAGTTATTTGAGCCCCTTCCTTCCACTACCTCCAACACAAACTGCACTTTTTCATGAAATACTAGAAACAAATTTAATCAGTGCGTATAAAATTGATCGAGATGAAATAGTGCACTAAATATTTATTTAGAATTATAAGTAAGACCAAAAAAAATTAGACGATTAGTTTCACTCCTTCTACTCCCTCCCATACAATCTGACACAGTTTAACAACTTTACAACAAGTAGATTTTCCTGAAAAGTATGAATGCTACTGATCTGCAATTTAAAATGTCAAAAATATGATGATTTTAGTTATTTCTAAAAAGCCATTAAGACTCCCGACTTCTACCACCTCCCATACAAACTGCACATTTTCACTAAATCTAACTCACTAATTTTCTCAGTTCCCATTCAATTTTTAGAGTAAGCATTTTGTATAAAACATTTTTATAGCTACTTTAGCATGATGGGAAAAACATTAGCTCAATGCTATCACCCCTTCTAACAGTCCCCATACAACATTTCCTGGGATCACAAAAAGTTCTATTTCATCTAGAGTATCGTAAGATTGCGCTTTACGCGCAATCGTAGTCCTGTTATGTTTATACTCTAGATGAAATCTGAGAGTATTATAAGTTTGCTCTAAAGTTTGTAACGCCAAGAAATAAGGCTCGGAGAAAAAAATGATGAATACAGAAATTAATATTATCACTCAAAAATCTCAAAACCGGATGTCCGTCCGTCCGTCTGTGCGCGCTCTAGCTTGAGAACGCGTTGAGCTAGATAGTTCAAATTTTGTACACGTCGTTTTTGACAAAAAAGTAAGGTCAATTTCGTGAACGGGCCAAATCGCTCCACCCCTTCTACCCCCTCCCATACAAAATGACACAATTGCGCAATTTGACAATAAACGGATTTGCACGAAAAGTATAAAAGCTATTGGCCTGAAATTTGGTATATGTTACTTTTATGATAATATCAATCTACCGTACGAAAATTATGCGTATCCTCTTCCTCCTTCTACCACCTCCCATACAAACTGTACTCGTCATGAATTACTCTAAGCCAATTTACTCATTGCGTATACAATTTAGAGAGCTAAAATTGTGCACCAAATATTTATTTGAAATTGTTAGTAAGCCCAAAAAAATTTAGACTATTAGCTTCACCCCTTCTACCCCCTCCCATACAAAATGACACAATTTCGTAATTTGACAATAAACGGATTTACTCGAAAAGTATAAAAGCTTTTAGTCTCAATTTTCGGATATGTTATTTTCATAGTAATTTTAATCTACAGTAGAAAAATTATTTGCTTCCTCCCTCTCCTTCCACCCCCTCCCATACAAACTACACTTTTTCATGAAATGCTCTAAGACGATTTTCTCAGAACATATATACCTAGTCCTGCCATAAGTTCTGTCACATAATTCCTCACATTGGCAACAACTTTATTTTATGAGTGACATTTCAATATCGGCCAGTTTTATAAACGTCATAATGTTGTTGACAGTTGATGGTCATTTAAAGTGTGTTCGTTAACGTATGAAGATGGAATGGGGTGTAATAGAAAACCGAACTGCAGTGATTGCACTACATAAGTGTGGAAAATCCGCGAGTGAAATTTTCAAGTTGTTGTGTCCGTTAAAAATAACGCAAAGATTTGTGTATCGTGCGATCCAGAGATATAACGCGATCCAGACTATTGAAGATCGACCTCGTTCTGGACGTCCGCGTGATGTACGTTCTTCTGCTGCCATCAAAGCGGTCGAGAGTCGAATTCGTCGAAATCCGCTTCGTAAACAACGAATCATGGCTCGAGAGATGAACATCTCCACCCGAAGTATGTCTCGCATCATAAAATCTGACCTCGGGATGAGTGCCTTTCGACGATCAACGGGACATTTGCTGACTGAGCAGTTGAAGCAAATTAGGAGCACCAGATCGAAAGAGCTCCTTCGGCGGTACGGCAACAACAAACATCGAGAAATTTTATTTACCGATGAAAAAATTTTTACGGTGGAGGAACATTTCAACTGCCAAAATGATAAGGTGTATGCCCACAGCTCCATAGAAGCCCGAGAAGTTGCCACTAGGGTACAGCGAGGACATCATCCAGCATCAGTCATGGTATGGTGGGGTGTCAGCTACGAAGGGGTCACCGAGCTTCATTTTTGCGAAAAAGGCGTAAAAACTGCAGCGAAAAATTATCAAACGGACATCCTGGAGGGATGTGTGAAGCCGCTGAACTCTACGCTATTCAACAATCGACATTGGGTTTTCCAGCAAGATTCTGCGCCAGCCCACAAAGCTCGAACCACACAAGCGTGGTTGGAAACCAATATTCCACAGTTTATAAGGGCGACGGAATGGCCTTCTGGGAGCCCAGATTTGAATCCCCTGGACTACAAACTGTGGGCGGAGTTAGAGTCCATGGTGTGCACGAGACGACACCCACATATCGAGAGCCTTAAGCGATCTTTGTCAGAAGCAGTAGCTAATTTTCCGCTAGAAACAGTGCGTACTGCTATCGATGACTGGCCCAACAGATTAAAGAGCTGTGTTAAGGCTAAAGGCGGCCACTTTGAATAATTTGTTGCTTATTTTACTTCCATTAGTATGCCAAAATAAAATATATTTTCCTTTGTCAAAAACTCTTTTTCATTTATACAAAAATTGCCCATATACGTGTGACAGAACTTATGGCACGACTAGGTATATTAGCACTAAGATCAGAAAAAAGTATTTGATTAGCTTCACTGCTTCTACCCCCTCCCATACAATATGACACAGTTTCACAACTTCACAAAAAATCGATTTTCTTGAAAAGTATAAATGGCACTAGTCTGAAATTTCAGGGATGTCAATTTTACAATATTCCTAGTTATTTCTGAAAAAAATCACTCTAATCGCCCCACTCTTTCTACCACCTCCCATACAAACTGCACATTTTCACTAAATCTAACTCACTAATTTTTTCAGTTCCCATTCAATTTTTGGAGTAAGCATTTTGTACAAAACATTTTTATAGCTACTTTAGCATGATGGGGAAAAATTAGTTCAATGCTGTCATCCCTTCTAATACTTCCCATGCGAAATTTCTTGGGATCACAAAAAATTCTATTTCATCTAGAGTATCGTAAGATTGCGCTTTACGCGCAATCGTAGCCCTGTTATGTTTTTAGTACGTGTTTTGTGCGCGACTATTTAAATATATATTTTAATTATTTTCAGGTGCGTCTTGTAGCAGTGTTCAAGTTTATTTGTGTTCTTGTGTCTACATTCTACGGTTCGAGAAGCTTAATTTTCTGTTGATGCTAAGTGTTCGAGTGTGAGAAGACTTTTTTTTGTCTTCTCGTCTACTTTCAGCGAGGATTCTCGTTACTGATTTCTTCTTTACTGACAATATTCTATATTCATACCAATATTTAAGTGTATGCAAATACCAAAAATTTCGATATTTTTGATAAAGATATACTAAGCATGAACATAGTATCTTTATTTACGAGACCTTTACATTACAGTGCTGCGCATAGTTTATTGGTCTTGTAACATTTTAAATATTTATTCGCGTATTTTTTATTTTATTTATTTATTATTTTTTTTCGTTTACCTCTTCATAAGCTCCGAGGAATTGACCCGGTTTTTTGGTGAGCTACCAATTAAATATATACATTGTCTAGCAATTAGTAAAAAAGCGAAAAATGCCGAAGTCGTCATCTACGTCCGCATCTCTCTGTGGAATTTGCGCACTTAACCTCGAAAAGGACAACGCTATTTACTGCGATGGAATATGCGATCGTGGCTTCCATATTAACTGTGCCTCACTTAACTCCTCAACTTCATCCAGTTTTACGTGTAATGATTGAGCAGCTATAAAGCCTTGTCATATCTTACAGCTTTTGAAATGACTGCATTAAGGATTGATCAAACTGCCACAGCTTTTGAAGATCCTGAAAGTGATCATGCCTTTATTGGCAACAAAGTAAATAAAATATCGGATTGCGTATCGATTTTAAATGATTGTATAGACGAGTTCTGTGAATACGGTACGCAGTTTGACAAACTGTTCGCATGTTGCAATTTAATTCAACATGATATGTCAAAACTGACTAAAAAATGTGCGCAATCAGGTGTCAAATTAAATACAATCCTTAGTAGCTTGCCGGATATTGACTCTTCAACTGGATTTTCAGGGAGTATTATAAATGTGCCAACTCCAGCCAGCAATGCTCTCTCGCTACTTAAAAGTGGTGAAATTACTTGCAGACAGCGCGGATAAATCTCTTTCTGTCATATCTTCCCAGATGAAAGAATCGAGCAAAGTTCGTTCGGTTATTAACACTTCTAGTTAGACGGATGGTCCTACGGATAGGACTGTCGATCTACCAACACTAGGAAAGAGTATCAGTAAGCTGACAAGTAAGAAAAAAGGCAACATCAAACAAGAAAAACGAGATCAAGAATGTCAGATGAAGGACACTTCACCACCAACTTTAATAGCTGCCCAGTTTACAGATGTCGTCGATGAGGAGATTACCATCTCTTCAGTTTCTACGGTCCTACTAGATCTTGGTAGATCTTGTGATATACCTTGCACATTAAAGGCGGTAGAAAACCCTAAAGTACTTCTTGTGTCATGGCTAGAAACTGATACTTCTGAAATGGATGTTCCTACCAACTTCAGGAATATATTGAAACATGAAAATATTAGTGTATCTCAAAATGCTATTTCATGTAAAAAATTAACTTCAGCTAATCATCGTGGTCAGCCTTTGGTGTCTTCATTTAGAGTCGTGTTGCCAAAATCCTGTTTTGATATGGTTTCCACATCCAACTGTTGACCGACTTCAGCAATCGTAAGGGAATTCATTCCATAGAGTCGACACAATTCAACAGAGCATCGTTTTGACTCTAAGTCAAAAAACAGGATAGCTTCATCTCAATACACAGCGCCAACGTAAATGGCATGCGAACCAAAACCCGTCAACTTTACATCGCTGCTGCTGGTTCCTGCTTTGACGTAATTTGTCTCACCGAAACATGGTTCTGCGGTAGTTTCCATGATGCTGAGCTACTTGACTCTGAATATCAGATTTTTTGCCGTGATCGTCATCTTGAACTTTGGGATGCCAATGTTTGTGGTGAAGTGCTCTGTGCGGTTCGAAGTCATTTTCCGACTGAAGTTGTCGTCATCATTGAAGTTACTGATATTAAGATATTATGCGTAATTCTCTCACTTCAGGACAAAAAACTATATATCGTTACTTTATATATACCACCATTAACACCCTATGTTGTTTATGAGGCAGTATACAATGCAGTTGATTATGTCTGTAATCTTATGCAATCTCGAGATGAGCTACTTGTATTTGGAGACTTCAACATGCCTCTTGTCACTTGGTCTCTTTCCGACAGTGAAGATTGCGTACTGCCAGCTCTTTCTTCCTGTTCACGGATGCAAAATTTCTGGATAGTATGTTTTCAACGGGCTTACTTCAATCCAATCTAATACCAATCTGTTGATCGTTCAGTATCTCACATCCGAGCAGAACATTAGGTCAAGAAATGTTTCGAATGAGTTAGGTATTGGATTGGATTGAAGTAAACTCGTTGAATACATACTATCCAAAAATTTAGCATCTTGCCGTGGACAATCTTCACGGTCGGAAAGAGACCAAGTGACAAAAGGCATGTTAAACGACTTCAAAATACAAGTAGCTCATCTCGAGATTGCATAAGATTACTGACATAAACAACTGCATTGTATACTGCCTCGTAGGGTGATAAAGGTGGTATATATAAAGTAGTAGTAGTAGTTTTTTGTCCTTAAGAACGACGCATTATATCTCAATATCAGTAACTTCAGTGATGACAACAACTTTAGTCGGAAGCTGACTTCGAACCGCACAGAACACTCCACCCCAAAAAATTTGATATTCAGAGTCAAGTCCAGACAGAGTTGTGTTTCGGTGAGACAAATTACGTCAAAGCAGGAACCTGTATTCATAAAGATATTTGGCGAATATAAGTATCAATATACGTATTCGTTGTATTGCTAATGATTTGTAATTTAATTAAATTTTCTGATAGAATTTGACGTAAAATAGTATGAAAACATTACTAGTCATAAATACTATCCAAACCCTTCTATTCTAAATACGGCGTTATTTAAAATTCCGGTCGTATGCCTATCATTATAATCACAGATGTTCCTTACAATGAATTCCTCAATCACTATAATCGTAGAATAAACGCTAAACGTATGAAACTCTATGCTCCACAGTCGGAAACAAATAAAAAAGCCACCATAAAACTTTTCCGACAGCTGAAAAGGATTGTAGAGATATATCAATCACCATCTTTCCTATGATATTTTTTGTCTAGAAAATAAGATACTTACGCTTTTCTATAAGGTTTATACTGTTAGATCTTAATGAGTATGTATGTCGGAACTGACAAAAACTTTAAGCTTCTTCTTTTACTCCTTCGTCCTTCTTTCTCATTCCCATTCTCTCTCTCCCTCTCTCTAGCTAGGTCGTTGTTCCTATTTTACGTGAAAGTTTGATCGATTTCATAATGTTTTCTAGCTCAATCGTAAGTTGTGTGCGGTTGAAGTGCTGCAGAATATTACATAACGTAGTGAAGCTTCATACACTCGTATAAAGTCTGATCTAAAGGTTTGTTTGAATGTCATTTGCAGGTGGTTATTGATTGATTCAGTTGTACAAAAGTTTCGAACAAACAAACTCTTTAAGTTTACGAACGTGTGCAACATACTCATTAACAACTTACTTATTGGTAAACAGAGTTACTCAAGGAAGAAATTGGTGTTTTACTTTAGTCAAGTTTCTATAATCAAAGGTATTCACAAGGTTTTGTTTCAGGGTTCCTTCTCCTCTTTCGGAACCTGTCAAAAAACTATAAATGGACACTTACTGAAACATGGGCTTATTACCTGTTTTTTTAAAATCTAACTAATACGAGAAACCGATACAGCGCCTCGGAAACGGACGAATTCTACGGTAATAGCTTTTGGCATACGAATTATTGGCTTTTGGAATGGCTCAACACTGAATGACGGTGGCAGAACTGGGGTCACGCCGTCCATACACCACCAATCAGTTTTTGATAGTTGAACGGAGCACTATAATGTTAAAATCTTGCGGTTGAGCGAGATCAGGTGGACAGGATCAGCTCCAGAACGAACTTCGAGCGGAAACACCATTCTACACGATGATCTTCAGTGTGAAGCCAAAAAACGGGGCAGCAGTCGTACAGCATTAGCGAGAAACAGTCTCATTGGCTGGAACCAATCCAGGCTAGGACTATCTGCGTCAAGCTCAGAACTAGGATTAGACGAGCCATAGAGTGCCACCTTCGATCATGTTTCAAGAGGTGATATATTTCAAGAAATATGAACGCCCAGGTTGGCTCTGACAATACTGGATTAGACGCGTCACGAAGAAAGAAGGATGTTAACCCATGGGTCGACGTGTCACGACCTTGGATTAAGAGACCCGAAAACGGCGAATTATTTGTTGAGTTTTGTAGTACTCGGCAAATGATCATCGGAGTCACCGTAAACGCTCTTGGGTTCCCCCTGATTGTGTTACTCACAATCAAATCGATCATAAGGCTGTAAGTCGCCGATGTAGTCAATGTCAGTGTCAATGTTCAAATGAAGCGCAAGCTTAATGTGGGTAAACTTGGAAACCTCAAGAAAAAATGCGAGTGTACCAACATTTTACGCGGAAAGTCATCCATATTGGGCGGATATGAAATGCTCATACTGGACGCCATATGAGAAGGAACCAAAAGCACATTTCTAACAAGTGCTGAATAATCTGTGGGATATGCTTAAGATAGTGAGAATCCCCGAATATCGCAAGAAACATGGAACAGCGATCGGAAACACCGAAATTATCGATTATCTCTGAACCAGATGTCAACCAAAGAACTTCGGACTTGAAAAGGAACTACCACAATGCTCATAGACAACTTAGGAAGGGTGTTAGATTCGACGAGAGACCCTCACTCCTGTTTCTGATGGTAATAAATGACATCTTAAAAGCTATACTGAGGAAGATAAACGTGGGGACTGTTTAACATCTTAAGTCACCTTGAGATGCTGATAAAGTGTAGTTTCTTGCACATAACCGTTCTCACTTAGAGGTCCGCCCGCTGCATTATAAATGCAAAAAGGTAGGACTGAGGCAGGTGTTTGAGAAACAGTGAAATAAGTGCTGGAAATATAACACAGACGTCCACCAAATTTTCGTAGATTTTTAACAATCATACGACAGTGTCGTCAGGAGCGTATTGCACTAAATCACGCTTGACTTTTCATTCCAAATCGATTATTGGATCATTCCTGCATGGCTTTGTCAAAGATCCAGATCCACTGTAACTAATCTTATGGAACTCTCGAACTTCTGTCTTTATGCTATCGAAAACAAACAGCAGGTCGATTGCTTATACACTGCCTTTAGTAAAGCCTTTGACAAAATTGATCATAATAATCTTGTGCATAAGCTCCGTCTGCTTGGTTTTCCTGATATTTTCGTCCTTTAGATTAAGTCGTATCGTAGTGATCGCATTCAGAAAGTACACTTTCGTGGGGCCTTATCCTCTGAAATATTTATTACTTCAGGTGTTCCAACAGGTAGCCACTGGGTCCACTTCTATTCCTTCTTTTTATTAATGAACATTCTTCTCTATGCGGATGATGCGAAAATCTTTAAGATTATTTCCAGCAGCAATGACTGTCTATGTTGCAAAGTGATATCTCTCGTTTTCATGAATGGTTCTTACTTAACTATTTACATCTCAACATTAATAAGAGCATTATTGTTTCGTATTCTAAGAAGAGAATATCACGAAATTTTGACTATGTTGTAGATGGCAAGAGAAAAGGCGGATCCATGCCAGAGTTCTCTGTGGTTTTAAAGTTATTTCAGGTATTGAATTGACTCGGACAAATTGTTGTCTATGATTAAATTCAACGATCCATGTCGTCCTTTGCGAAATTATGAGCTTTGTAGAATTCCGCAGCATCGCACGAACTACGGGTTTCATACATATTAAGAGTTTCAGTAACTTCTTCTCGCAATTGTATTTTCACATGAGTGTTCCAAAAAAATCAGGTTAATTATGTTTGATTATGTATAAAGTTTAAATTTTTGTGTACCTAATCCTTTTTTATTCTTTTTAATTGTTTATAACTGTACATAAATGTAGTAATCAATTTCTTGATGAAATAAATTATTATTATTATTATTACTTTGCAATTCCCCCAAAACTATTCCGACTAACAAGACTGCAAAAGTAAAAATACAAACCGATTCCACAACCAGCTTTCGAACGGAATGTGGCTTAAGGCAGGGAGATGGTCTAGCCCTCATGCTTTTCAACTTGGCACTAGAGCATGTCGTCCGAAAAATCCCGCTAACGGGTCACTACTATTCACCTACTAGCAAACGCTGACGACATTAACATCCTAGCAATATCCTTCCCTAATACTAAAGAGGTATTTGTCAGTCTTGACTCCGCCGCAAAAGAAGTCGAGTTGCGCATTACTATAAGAAAAACAAAAGTAATGACGCAAATAAGAAGAAGAAGGCCAAACAGACAAAACATAACAATTGCGGAATATGGTTTGGAGAGTGTGGACAATTCATGGCAGCGAGAAGTTGACATTAGCGCGAACTTCCGAAAAAACAGTTAACGTATATGAAAGAAAGGTCCTCTGAAGAATTTTGGGACCTGTGAAGGAAGGAACGGAATGGCGAATAAGATACATCCATGAGTTGTATCAACTCTACGACGAGCTGGAAGCTTCAACGTTCATCAAGCTTAGAGCGAATGGAAGACAGAACAGTCCTCTTGAAGGCAAAGTGAGTGGTAATAGGCAAACCACGCAAGTGATGGAAAAACTCGGTTGGTGAAGACAGCAAAACTATTTTAAAAATTAGCAGCTGGAGGATGCGGTCTTTGGATCGAGACGATTGGTGGCGACGACTTCAGGAGGCCAGGGTGCGATTTCGGCTGTTGCGCCATTGATGATGAGGACTGAAAATAAATGAGCGCAAAACCATTTATATAGACATGGGTTCGAAATCAAGCGCACCGATTTTCTTAACGGACAAGATGTGGAAATAGTGGACGATTTTTGTTACCTCGGAAGCATTGTCTGCATGGACGGCAAAGCCGAAAAGGATATTGAGGCTCGTTAAGCCGTCAGTATCCTTTCCCCTTTCTCGTGGTTAACGCACGGAGCTGCGAGATTTTGACGCGTCAAATCTGTGTTGGTTGTGTTACGTGAAAAGTTACCGTACGGCTTACCAAGATACTTTCGTGGAACATTGCCTCCGATGCATTTCCGGGATCCAGAAGTGCTCTCTAACTACAAATTTTCGATCGCAACTGAACAGACTAAAATATACTTTGAGAAGTGGTAGTGGATCGGTCAAACTTTAGGGTAACCAGAGCGAAACATCGCCAAACATGCTCTGTACTGTAATCCACAAGAAGAATGTCGGGTTGGTAGATCATGTGGCACATGGAAGCGAGCAGTTGAGCAGGAGCCAGAGGAATAATCAAGTTCGACTCCTTCCCTGAAATTACCAAAGATGGCGCTTATCTTTATTGAGATATTGGAATCACGACACGTAATATTACGTAATATTTCGGAAAATTCCAAAAATTTTATTTGTAATACGAATGTAATACTTTGTAGTGAATCGGCAGGATGTACCAAACTTTACTTAAAGTACTTGATTTTCACTCGGATCAAGCGAAAATCCAATTTACCATTATTCCATGAAGCAACAGGCTTCAGTTTCTTCCACACGTTTCTTCCAATAATAAGAATAATGCTCCATATCCTCATATTACCTCTACCTATCCAACCACCACCACCTCCCTATCATTCATTCATCGCATGAGTGCTGTCGATTTCTCAGAAATGTATGTCCTTATTGGATGGCCCGATATCGGGCTTAACTCTAACCGGTTCCTTGATCGCATCATCCAAACAACAATCACGTACTCATATGACAATACATCGCAATAGTAGCATGCCGTCAACAAGGCTGACATGTTGTTACATCCGTTGCCATCACCGTTTCATGTCGTCCCGACGACACTCCTTTTTCTTCGTCTTTATCGCCAGTCGTCCTCTCTAATATTGAAATACGTATTCTCGGAAATTTCATCTTTTCCACGTACAGTTATGTCATCGAAATGATACGAAACTGATATACCTACGCCCAATTGATGGGGGATCAATAAAAAAAAACCCCTGACAAAGTCTTAAGGATACACTGCAATCTCTGCCGTGTTCTAGATGTCGGGTTCCTCGTCTGGCAATCGATTATGGTTTGTACCAGATGACTATACCGCAGCTCCAGAATGCGTACTTCTAGACGGCGTGTAAACGGATTCCGGATCTCAGGTTGCCTTTACACGCTCGAAGAACTGAAGACGGGCAAAAGAGAATAAATAAAGGATCCGAATCTGTCAGGAAGACTTCCAATTCATTTCTGTCAAAGTCCCATGCAAATAAAGCTAACGAAGCGCGTAATGCTCGTCCTGGTAGAATCTGAGCGCAATTTCGGTGTGTGTACAAAACGAACACCGCCAGAGGAAAAACCGTATCGAGTCGGAATCGTTCTGGTGTTGTTTTTTTCCAGCCGGTTCTGTCAACCTCCTATCCTGGTGGTTTTATTAAAACAGAAAGGAATAGGTGTGAGTGGGCACAGTAAAAAAAAAAATCGGTCCTCTTCAGTTCGAATTTCCCGGCCACATGAGGTGTGATATTGCACGTTCCCATCCGTTTTTCGAGTGTGTACCTACGAGTTTTATGTTAAATTTTCATTCAGACAGTTAACTAATTGCTCTTTTCATGAATCCCAGGGTTTACAATAATTAAGAGGCTCTATCAGGACGAAAATTAAACGATATGTGCACATTCAGGCATTCAGTCACGGACGGACGAGTACGGCCAACACGTATAAATTAAATGGTGTTATTTTAAAGCGTATCGTGGTGGATGAAGTGGAGTTTGTTTTTTATTTTTACATTTTAACTGGATGTAATGTGAAATGTGATATTTTTGATTTGAAATGATTTGTTCGGATGAAGAAGAAACCAATCTCGAAGTTTCACTTGAATTCGGAATTCCAAGGGAGACGACAGTGTCTAAAATGAAAAAGTCGTGAGATGATATCCCAGTTGACATATAATTCTAGCACACTGACTGCTTGGGTATATATTAGCTACTTCCATCCACGAAAACGAAAATTCGTAGATAGAGGGATGTGCGAAGGGCTAACAACCCTTCCACAATAAGATATGAAAATGTTAGTGAATGGCACTATAGCCCGAATCGGGCCTTGGCCTCCTCAACCTGAAGAGGTTCGTTAACATTTTTCATTACTTATTGTGGACGGGTTTTTATCCCTTCGTACAACCGTTTATCTATGAATTTTTCATTTTCGTAAATTGAGTTGACCATGATATACACAAGCAGCGTGCTGGAATTATACGTCGACCGGGATTTGAACAAACGACTTCCGCATTGTAGACCACCACGCTACATCCTAGCTCTTCTCCTAACTCTCTTTATTTTACCTGTTCATAAAAAGGGTAGCACTGTTGACATTAAAAATTATAGACCTATTGCGAAGCTTTCAGTAATTCCTAAAGTTTTTGAATGCATTTTAACTGAAGTGATTTACTTCAATTTTAAATCTTCACTTTCTACTCAACAACAACATGGATTCCTTAAGGGACGATCAACTGTGACTAATCTTCTATCCTTCACTAATTTCGTAAACAGTTGTATTGAAAACAAATCTCAAGTTGACTGTATATATACTGATTTCAGCAAGGCGTTTGATAAATTGTCTCATGAAATTCTACTTCTGAAATTGGATAAATTAGGATTTCCTCCTATACTACTTCGCTGGCTTTGCTCATATTTATCTAATAGAACTCAATCAGTTCTTTTTAGATCTTGTTTTTCCCATGATGTCATGTCTACGTCTGGTGTGCCACAAGGAAGTCATCTTGGGCCATTACTTTTTATTTTATTCGTAAATGACCTTTCCTGTGTTTTACCGAACACTAACTTACTTTTATATGCTGACGATATTAAAATCTTTAAAAAAATTGATATTGAAGCTGACTGTTTATCGCTGCAACGTGATCTTGATGTCTTTCATGATTGGTGTGTTCGTAACAAGCTATTCTTAAATATTGATAAATGTAATGTCTTATCCTTCTCTCGTAAACTTACACCTATTTTAACCTCATACACTTTTAATAATACTGGCTTGAACCGGGTTGATCATATTAGTGATCTTGGTGTTATTTTTGATTGTAAGCTGAGCTTCACCTTGCACTATGACACTATAGTAAGTAAGGCAAATAAAATGCTTGGCTGCGTACGTCGTTATACTCGTGATTTCACGGACCCTTACGTACTTAAATCCGTTTTTGTCTCATTGGTAAGACCTATTTTAGAGTATGCTTCCCCTGTTTGGTGTCCTCATTATGCTGTCCATATTAATCGTATTGAAGGTGTTCAAAAGCGTTTTCTTCGTTTTACCTTGCGGTTCCTTCCTTGGAATAACCCTGAATCTCTCCCACCTTATTCTGAGCGCTTGAAATTGTTATGTTTAGATAATCTGTCTGGTCGTAGAGAGGTCATCAATGTTTTGTTCGCTCATGGCTTACTCATGGGTAATATTGATGCTCCCGATCTGCTCTTACTTTTCAATGTCCGTGTACCTGCTAGATCTTTACGGTTTCATGACTTCTTTTACACTGCTTCTCACAGAACCAATTATGGGCAAGGGCAACCTCTTGATGTTGTTTGTAGAGATTTCAACCGTTATTATGAGCATATCGATTTTAATGTTAGTAAAAATTGTATAAAATCGGCCTTATCTACTTTTGTGTCGTAAATATTGTAGTTTTTCTATTTTTAATGCTTTATTTGTTTGTAAATATTTTTTCTTTTTTTTTTTTTTCTACTATAGTATTGTTATTCTTTCCATTTTTTTAGTAATTATTGTAATTATTCATTTATTCTATTTTAATTTGTATTTGTATGGTCAGTGGTATATAACCTGTCGACTATTGTAAATAAATAAATAAATAAATAAACTCTATACGAAAAGTTTGAGAGTTTGGTTATTCCGCGAGGCAGCAATATCAACTGGCCATTAAGATCATGTGACTTAGTGCCTCCAGAGTTTTTCTTGTGGACCTATGTTAAGTCCATAGTCTATGCAAACGAGCCGCAAACAATTGATGCATTGAAGACCAACTCAACCATCAATGAAATCGATAACAATTTTTGCGGATGCTTCATCAAAAATTAGATCTTCAGAATGTACGCGGTTAAGTCGCAACAGCTCTCTAAACGAAAGCATAGAAAGGTTATCCGCAAAAAGAGTGTTATCCCGTCTTTTGTGGTGGCTGATATTAGACGATCTTTTGAATCTTGCAAGCAGCAGTGGATGCTATATGGGGATACGCGGACGACTTGGTCTTAGCAATTAAGAAAGAATTTTTAGAGGTAATGTGTGAGCAAGATAAACAGCGACATTCTGTGCGGAAAACGCCGTCCAACAATACGCGAAGTATTGAGAATCAATTTTCGACCCTCTTGGATTGTTGGCTTCCTTCTTAATTTACGTTAAGATACTCCTGCAAGAAATTTGAAGATCAACTCTGGATTGGGATGAGCTTCTTACGACGGATTTGCAAAATAAATGGCTAAAGTGTGTAGAGTTACTTTCTGAGATCAAAGAACTATGAATTCCAAGATGCTACTCCACTTTTCTATCAACTGAGCACAAATATGTACATATAGCTGCACATATTTTTAGGCGCGAGTGAAGCTGCTTGTGCTGCGGTGGCCTCTATAGAGAGCTCGCTATTCGGTGCCAAAACGAAAGTCGCTCCTCAAAAACCAGTAACTATTCCTCGACTGGACCTACAAGCAGCACTAATTGGAGCGCGACTAGCAAAGAGCATAGTCGAAGGCTACTCAATCATAATTGATCGGACTCAAAAACCGTTTTAAATTGGTTGAGTTCCGACCCAAAAAGGTATCGGCAGTACGTCTCTTTTCGAATCGGTGAAATACTTGAATTGACCGACTTAAAAGAATGGAGATGGATTCAAACTTAACGTAGCGCACGAAGCGACAAAGTGGTCTAAGATTCCATTCGAACAGTCAATGGTTCACAGATCCATCCTTTTTAAAAGAGAATAAAAACCAATGGCCAGAAATCATCATAGTAACGGACTAGTGAGTATATGACGAAATTCGACTAAACTATATCCACGTTCTACCGCCACAAAATCAACTTGTACTTGAGGAGCGTTTCTCAAGCTGGCTGCGTCTACTCCGAACATTAGTATTCGTTTTCCGGTTCACGAGAAATTTAATAGCCAAAAAATTAGGATTCACTGAAGCCTCAGGTCTTATCACTGCTGAGGAATACACAATAGCAGAGAACAAATTGCATAGGATAGCAAAGCTCGATTATTATCCTTCTGAAATTCGTACGCTTCAAAAAAATAATGATCGACCGGACCAAGCGATTCAACTATCGTCAAGTAGCGATATTTACAAGCGTTCACCGTACCTCGACGAAAATGGAGTGCTCAGTATAAAAGGTTGTATAGATTCTGTCGCGGGAGTTCAGTACGATACTAAGCAGCCTATACTGCTACCAAGACAACACCACTTCACATATCTAGTTGCTCAATTCTACCATCGAAGATATCGTCATCATAATACAATGTTGCGCAACAATTATCTAACAGCTTTTGGAAACGCTGGTGCCGGGAATATCTTCCCGATCTTACCAGGTGGACGAAATGGTTTTGTCGCGTCGATCCAATCAAAACTGGCGATACAGTTATTATCGTTGATGAAGGACAACCTCGGAACTCTTGAAGACGAGTCATAGTTCTCGAAACAACCGCTGGAAGAACCGGTCAAATCCACCAAGCAGTGGTTCAAACAACAACTGGCATACTTACTCGACCTGCAGTAAATTTAGCCGTTTTAGACATATCAGCCAAGAATTAGTTAGATCGATCAATCCCTGATCGATATACCGGGAGGGAGTGTTACGACTAGTATTAATTTTAATTTTAATTTATTAATGTAAGTACGTGCAATCGAATCTTTTACCACTGTAAAAGATTGAATTAAAAATTGAACAAAGTATGCTTTTCTAGTAAAAATCTAAATGTCATTAAAGAAAGCATTGAAATCAGAAAATTAAAAGAAACGATAGAACGCTCATCCAACTTTGACAAACATATTTAAAAATATCTAAATTTTTAAATTAATTGGATTACCATTACATTACTATCGTAAATACAGGGTGGGCCAAATACAAGTTTCTTGTTAAAAATGCAATAAAATGAACAAAATTAAATTTTTTCCATGTATTATGGCTTCATTAGTAAGAACAAACATTCCCATTAATGATGAAATACAATTTTGTTCAAGTGGCTACCTCGGCTGGCTCGGCTGTACTTCAAATTTATTCACACACGACCTTCGCGTTATAGACCAACTTGCTACCCACTAGGCTACATACACCCCAGCTCTTCTGAGAATGACCCATCGAAATTTGAAGTGGATCACGTTTTATGGTATGAGAGAGACGAAGGTACCGGAGCTGACATATGCAGAACAACAGAGAAGTCATTATTGGTCTGTGCTTGCAAAACTTGGGCAATCTAAGCAATTTCTACCGTCAAGCTACCCGTACTGCTCCATTTGAACAGGAATACGATCTGAAACAGGATAACTGTCAGCACACTCATGTCTGAAAGAACACCTTAAGAGAATAGGCATTAATACCGTCGACCAATACAGATTTTTCCTCATGTCCTCCGAGCACATTCTAGGCACCTGCTAGGCAATTGCCTACCAACGTAACTTTGTAAATGCTAACTCAATTTCAAATTTAGACCTTGCCCAAACCATCATTAAGAATAAAGCTACAAGAAGAACTGTAGTCCTAGAGTTCCTCTCCAGAGAAAGTATCCTAAAGTAAAGCCCAATCATCGCCTCACAATAATTATCTAATCTATGTATATTATCTGTGAAAATTGAGCGCCCTTATTGAAAATCCGTGACGTACTGGAGGAAAAATACAGTAAGAAAGTTTACAATCAATGAATTTATGATTTTATTACAGAATTTTTGTAGCTGAATAATAAAAAATCTAACGAACGTTGAAATTGAAATATTTCCAGCATCCTACAGTAATGAAATACATTCGAATGCAGAGCAAAGTGCACTTATCGCCATAGTTAGATTAACTGCAGTTGAACGTTAAAGCGAGAATTTTACATGAAAATTACTCTATCCTTTAATTTGTATGAATAATTACGAATAAAAGAGAAAGGTGTGATAAACGTCACCAAGCTCTGAGGTCGTACAAACTGCAAATTATAAGGTCTTTCACCATCGAGCGCCGCAGATTCATTTTGCTGCCATCACAATTCCCCGCTCCCTAGTATTAAACTTTGCATCAACTCTCCGTAAAACATCTCCTTTAATTTCTCTCCTAGAAAATAGCGATAGCTTCATTAAATATTCCATATCTCAGCATCAAAGTGACTTCCTGAAAGACCTTGTCGACCGAACGACCGACTTTAATTCTCTCCGCCCAATATTCTAGGACTACACACTACACAAAGGTGATTAAGCAGAGTTGGCTGTAATTAGTTGAATGCGATAATTGGGCAGAAGAAAGCTTCTTCTTCTCATCTTGGCCTATAAAATGCCTATGTAGATATGTAAGCCCCTCTCTACAGTAACTGGTGCAAAATCCTTTTTCGGTAGTGTTGCCAGTTCAGTGAATCTGGCGAAGACTGCGCTGAACGTATAAGATGAACTCACCTGTGCAACTTTAAGAATTGTGTAGTACGTTATCCAAGATCCTGTCATGTGAATCATCAGTCTCTCTGGCGTCCTTGTAGGGGGCCCGTCGTGTACTCGGCACAGGCTTGTACACAACTGTCGCACAAGATTAAAAGCACTCGTGGAACATTCTTAAGTAGGTGTGAAGTGGAACTTTTCTACTCTTACATGCTGCCTTTAATTTGGTGAAGTGTTTTCATGGCCAAGGGGCGGAAAATGATGAAAAAGTGCCCTTGAAGGGATACTTTGCTCTTTCTCGCGCTGGAATGGTTTTTTTTTCGCTTTTGCATTATCAACGTAGCTATAGCGCTGCTGCAAATGTTTCAAGTACATTTGCGCTTTTTCAGAAACATGTGAATTACGAGGAGAGAGATACTACTGCTTACACGCAAAGACAAAAATGAATGAAATTTGAAGTGAGTGAAAAATTTGAATTTTTCGTCTTTTTACGTACGAATTTCAACGATTGTAAGGATTGTTGCTCTGATATTGAAATTTAATAAAACCTTTGTAAAAATTCTTGTTATTCGGAAGACTTGTTATGTCAATTCTTCGAAAATGTATTGAATTGAATAATAAAATTAGAGAAGGAATGAAAACACGACAGGTAGGTACGATTGCACTAAACAGGATAACAACATTGCAGCGACTACACAGCAACTTCATTATATAAACATGAGCAGCAATCACAACTTCGACATTCAAAACGTCGGTATGCAAAACATGTTATTGTACTGCAAGGATTGGATACACACAGACCGAGAGGTTGTCCTGGTGAAATCACCAGATGCAGAAATGTCTGGGAATAAACACTAATTAGAATATTTCCATTGGAATAACACAAACAGTAGCCCGCGATTGAAGGGTGGATATTGGCGTAATGGCTGGGCAGTTGGACAGCTAGATTTTGGTTCGGTTCGTATCGCACAATGTCCTGACAAAACTGTATTCGACTTGGATAAGCTATGCGGGTACGAATCAAATCCGAAGGACACTCTTGAATTCAATTTAAACTGATGACTTTAATAAGTGCTAAAGTTTTCGTTAGAATTAATCTTAATCAGCTTTAAGCTATGGGGAAGTCGCTATTGGATTTGGTTGCTGTAATGTGCGGTATTTTTACAAATTTGTTTGTCTATCATTCTAAATATCTCGAATATGTAACGGAAAAAGCTCTGGAGGACGTGGGAACGGCGTATGAAGCCGTTGGTTATCCTCACGCAGAATTCCTTCCGCCAACAGATTTTAGCGGTTTATTCCTCGATACGGAGCGCGATTTTTGCCGGCTAGCTGGAACGTGGGAGTGGGATTACCGAGGAATTATTTATCCGCTCTTGTAACGCGCTACACATAGAAACACATGACCGGTCACCTGTCGAACTCACATTTCTTTATTCAACCCGAACCAGAAAGCGAAGCGAATTATGCTCAGATCACCATGAGGAGGCTTATCCTGCGGAGCCCCAGAGCGAACTCTCTACTCACTATTCATATTTAAACTTTTTTCGGGATTTCTAAGGAAAAAAGATTAGACACCGCGAAACGAAAACTTAACCTTTCCTTTTTTCGACTGTCGCCGAGTTTGCACCTGCGGAAACAATCACAAGAATCTTTACACAAAAAAAATAAGAAGAGAAAAGAAATTTATGCAGGCACAATTCAAAAATTTTTATTCGCCAAATTTTTCTTAAACAAAAACCTGATTTGGGGCCCCCCCCCTTTTCTGATGCGGAGCGTCGTCCCACGGCTTATCGCTGCACGGAGAATTCTTGCACGTTCGTTTATTTTTCAAGATCTGCGGCGGCTGCTCGGATCGACTTGCACTTGAACACCTTTTTTTTTTTAAACACTGTGCCAACTTGCACACTTGTAATGAATTTTTTTTTTTTGTAAACTCAAACTCGAGGTTTCTAATTTTTCGTCCTCCTCGGACCACTTTTCAAAAGCTAATCCCCCCGGGATTTTTTTTCCTCGTTCGCTTCACGAAAACTTGTAACAGTTTTTTCCTCCGATCAAGCCGTTTTTCGCTTTCCCAACAGATGGCGTTAACGTCGTTTGATTGTTTCCCCATATTATTGATTTAATTTAATATTATTATTTTTTTCTAACAAATTGAGGCAATTACTTTGTTTCAGGTGCAAACTCTTTGAAACCACAAAATAGAAGAAAATAAAGATCAAAAATTCTGCCTCAAGAAATCCAAAAAAATTTAAGTAAAAGAAATCCGAAATAACGTACGAAAAAAAAAAACACTGCTCTGTTCCATTTTGCAACAATCGTGGGGACGACCTCGACCCAGGACGAAATGGTCTCATGCTCTAAGCCGGGCAATTTAAAGACGAGGGATAAAAGAAATAATAACAATAATGAAAAAATAAAAAAAAATATACTACTTATGTATATATATATAAAAAAAATATAAATTAAATGTAGACATAAATAACTATAGTTCTCAAAATTTTTAGGTTTTAATGTCCTTGCAGTGAAATATTCCTACTCGTTGTCCATTGTTATCTTCCAATTCGTATGATACGTTTCCTATCCGTCTCCGTACACGGACTTTATTATATTTGGGAGCTAATTTAGCGGAAAACTTATTAACCGCGTCACTTTGGGAATAGTTACGTACATATACAATTTGACCAACTGAGAATTCGCGGTCTCGACTACGAAGATTATAAGTGTGCGCGCTTCTCTTATACGCTTGGTCTAGGTGGGTCTTCACTGCTTCTTGTATCAGACGCATTCGATCAATATGAGATTTGAACTGAATATCAGCATCTGACAAACAGCTCAAGTTACGCAACAACTTGTAATCTGAACCATGTGAAATATAGTTGTATCCAAACATGAGGAAGTGTGGAGGGAATTTCGTCGACTCATGAGTTGTATTTCGCACTGCAGCTAAAATCTGGGGTAAATTCTCATCCCATAAACGATGATCCCTGCCGAGATAAGCTCTAATACCAACTAGTATAGATTGATTAACTCGCTCTGAGGCATTCGATTGTGGTGAATAAATAGGAGAGAAAATATGTTGAACTCCATAGCCTTGCAAGAATTCAGAAAATGATTTGGAAGTAAACTGGGAACCATTATCAGAATGTATCAATTCGGGTACTCCATACACTAAAAACACTTCCGTTTCCAAGAAATGTATGACTTTCTTAGCAGTTGCTTCTGAAAATGGTTTTAGCCACACATATTTGGAGAAATGATCAAGGACAATGAAAATGTACCGATTTCCACTTCGGGATCTAGGATATGGGCCTAAAAAGTCTATATAAAGGCGTTGCAAGGGTCGCTCGGTTTCTGGCTTGTTGCCCATAGGAGGTTTCATAATACGGTTAGGAGGCTTTATCATTTTGCAAGTCTCGCAACGACCAATGTATTGACTCACTTGATGATGCAGTTTTGGCCAGTAGTAATAGCGTTTAAGCAACTCTACTGTCTTGGCTAATCCACAATGTGCTGATGTAGGAGGAGAGTGTGTATCGGCGATTAGTGATTCCGTTAATGAAGAAGGAACCCAAAGCTTGGCTTCAGGTATATCTTTAAGCCAGGATGTTTCTGAGTTCCCTTGTATTACGTAGATCTTAGAATCAATTACACGCAAATTCTCAAATCTGTCAGGTTCTTTGAGAATTTCCTGCACTTTCTCCACATAGTCAGGATCTTTGAAGGCTGCTGAATTAACATCTATGGTAATCGCCGAGACATTGACCAAGTCTGAACTAAAAACACGCGATAAAGCATCAGGTACGACATTTTGCGTGCCCTTTCGGTATTCGATATGGAACGTAAATGATTGAAGTTTTAAACTCCAGCGCGCTAATCTTCCTGATAGATCTTTCTGCTCCATCAACCATTTCAGACTGGCGTGATCTGTTATGATCGTAAACTCCAGACCCTCAATGTATGCTCTAAATCGCTTAACGCTTTGCACAGCAGCTAGACACTCTAATTCAGTGACACTATAATTTTTCTGTGCGGCATTGAGTTTGGATGACATATAAGCGATAGGGTGTTCTTCACCTGCTTCAGATTTTTGGAAGAGAACGCTTCCAATTCCGGTCGCACTAGCATCACATTGTATGAAAAATGGCTTGGAAAAATCGGGATTCACTAAAACCGGTGCGGAAGTCAGAAGCGTTTTAACATTTTCGAAGGCAACATTAGCCGCATCATTCCATTGAAAAACTCGCTTGCCTTTCAATAAATCAGTGAGTGCGGAAGCAACAGACGCAAAATTTGGTATGAATCGCCTGTACCAGCCCGCCATACCCATAAATCTCCGCACGTCCTTAGCAGATTTGGGGACTGGATATGTCGTGATGCCGGAGATTTTCTCTGGATCCGTTTTTAGTATTCCGTCACCAACCACATAGCCCAGATATCTGATCTCTTTCATCAAGAATTTGCTTTTCTCGATGTTTATCGTGAGATTTGCAGCTATTAAAAGACTGGAAACCTGACGTAGGAGGTCGAGATGTTCTTCGAAACTACTTGATGTTATAAGCAAATCGTCGAGATAAACAAATATCCGGTCATGCAGCTGATGCGGAATAACTTTGTGCATCAAACGACACATAGTCTGCGGGGCATTGCAGAGACCAAAAGGCATGACGGTGAACTGGTACAAAGGACGACCAGGTACCGTAAAAGCAGTCTTGTCGCGCGAAGCAGGGTCAAGGGGAATTTGCCAGAAAGCATCCTTTAAATCCAAACTCGTGATGAATCTGGTTGCTTGCAGTCGGGCTAACAGACCATCAATGAGGGGTAAAGGGTACGCATCCTTGATCGTGACTTCGTTCAGACGGCGGGCATCTAAGCATAGACGAGCCTTTCCATTTGCTTTCCGTACAATTGTAACCGGAGAACACCAAGAACTGTTACTTTCTTCTATGACGCCCAGTTCTAACATCCGATCTAGTTCATCGTACAGCGATTTCTGTACGGCAGGGGAAACGGCATAGTGTCTTTGCTTCAAAGGTTTAGCTGAACCTACATCGATAATGTGGCTGAGTAAAGAAGTTTTACCCAAACCGCACTCATTAACCGAAGGAAAGCTTTGAATAACAGTTGCAAGCTGCTGCTGTTCGGTCGCCGTCAATTGGTGGTAAAGTTTGTCGACTGACTCAGTTGTACACTGCAGTTCGTCTATATGCGATGGAACTAGTTGGAATGTATCCCAAAAATCGATTCCAAGATATACGGGGTTAACCAGTGAAGGGACCACCAAGAATCTAATCGATCGGGTTTTGCCATTGAAGGTCACTTGAGCGTTTACGTAACCCAAAACTTTATTTTTCTCACCACTAGCTGTGGTTACTTGCATTTTGAGTGAATGCAACGGAAGAGATAGTTTTTGGATGGTGTCAATAGCGCCTGCTCCTAATATACTAGTAGTTGCTCCACTGTCCAACAGTCCTCGTAATATTTGTCCCTTAATGGTTATATCGGCATACGATCGATTATCTCCAGGTACATGTAAGAATGATTCCAAGCAAGCTAGTTTGAGTTGACGTCTCAACAACCAATATCGGCGAGACCGATCTAAACGACGATTGAAAGATGATTTTGTTGCGAAAGAGTTAGGTATATGTTGCGAAAGAAATGAAGATTGAGAAAGTGTTTCGTCGTCAGAATCTATTTCATCCTGCGTAGTTCGGGATCCGTGTTCGACGCTGTCTCCGAAGTATTCCGAGCTGGACCTCTCCATGCTGAAGTGTGGTTGGTCCTCTGATGACCCACACTTCTCGATTGGTTTCCCGATGACCGAGAACGACACTGGATACAATTGGGCTTTAAAACATTCTCTGCTCCGCATCCAAAACAAAAGATATGGGTAACAGGCTTTACGCAATCAGGGAATAAATGACCTAAATCATAGCAATTCCAGCACATGACATTGCTATTCATTGGAGCCTGTTTTTGTACTTGTGGTCGAGCGTGTTGGAGAATCGAGACTTTTGGTTCATCAAAAACTGGTGGTAGATCGAATTGCACTTCATGAACTTGTCTACGCACTGAACAGTTTGCATCTGCGTCAAAACCAATCCTCTTCCAAGTAGACTCTATTGCCGTACACTTGCGAATAAGCTGCTGTACTGATTGAAATTCCTGTCCGGCTAAATGAGCTTGATGTCCAGGACGCATATTTCGCAATAGGATTTGCATTAAAGACTCATCCGAAAGAGGTACAGACAGCTGTAAGGATAATTGTTCGATTGCATCGACGAACTCTACAAATGATTCCTTCGACTTTTGGAATCGTGCATCCATGGTTCGGCGGACATCCAAATCGGTGTTTTGATCGCCATAACGTTCGCGCAAGGCAGCACATAAGTGTAGCCAATTTGGGGAAGGAGTTTTTTCTTGGTACTTCCAGTACCAATCTAACGCACTACCCTTCAATAGCAAGTACAAACCATTAACCAAATCACCTTGTGACACATCGTTGGAAACAGCTAGGGTTTCCACACGGAAAAGAAAACGTCCTATGTTCAGACCAGACACAGCACCATCAAACACAATTCCCCACTTAGACATCGGAGTACGCTGTTTTTCATGCATTGAAGGTATGGTACGTGTTTGAAACACTGAGCCTCTATGAGTGCTACTAAGTAACGAGTGTGGGACGTTTGGCACGCCTTGAGGGAGTGTTGCCCGTTGCTCAATGAAAGTGGAAAAGTCATTGGTATGAGAAATCGTAGGGTTGGTTAGGTTGGAAAGATTTATCTCATCAATTTTTTGATAAAAAGTGTTATTGTCTATATTTTTGATATCGACAACCAGCATTTGCAACGCATTTATCACATTCAATGCGTCTTTAGCAGCAGATCGGACACTCGCTACTGAAGCATAGCTCGTGAGCCAACCAAAACGTCTAGCATAATGGGCTAATCGTGTCTGGAAACATTCAATACCAGACAGTTCCAATTCAACGTTGTTTTTAAGCAACTTAATGGAGTTTGCAATTTGTTGAACTTTACTACAACACGTAGTGAGCTCCTCTTGAGGATTATCCGCAATCCTTTTCGGCAAGCGACCAGGTTGAAGAAACGGTTTTTCTTCCTCTAAAACTAACCTAGCTTTCAACTCATCGTATTGACGCAAGGCATTACCAGTTATTTCTCGCATAAGGCATTCCATCTGGAATTCCTCAGGCTCCAAATGTGATATGTTGAATGAAGTCATATTTGCAGCAAGGAGCAAAAATCCACCAAACAAGAAAAAGGAAAATCAAATGTATATGTAAGTAAAAATATAAAGATAAAAAAAAATATCAAAGTTCCAAAACTCCAAATATAAAAAAAATTCAATATAAATATATGGAAATGTATTTACGCAACATACGAGGAATATTGACAACGAGCGAAAAACAAGATAAATGGATACGAGATTCTATAGTGTAATTATGTATGTACCACAGAAATAATAAAAAAAAATCCAAAATATAATAAATAATAATGTTATTATTTATTTTCTTTTCCACTTTTGTTGCAAGGTAACAGGGAATTAAATCGTAATAATATCAGAAACAAGGCGATATATGTATAATAAAAAGAAAGAAATGAAAATTCCGGAACTCCGCTAGAAAAAGCACACCTCATTTGGATCTTTCCAAGCATAATTCGTGTAGGTGCGAAAATGTCAAGGAAGAAAAATAATAGTACCAGTGAGTTCAACAAATAACCAATCGATTACGTAGTAGGAATGGGATAAAGGAATGAAACATCGAGAAGATTATTATAAGTTATGTTTAACATGAACAAGAATGACGGAAGTTTCATCAATGTGGTTCCTTTTATTCGCCGAATTTATTCGAAAAGTTGACTGAAATTACAACTGACGGAGCCGGTCCGGATAAAATTCGCAAGAAACCAAATCGGAAATTAATTGCAAGACGCGATACTAAGGAATGATGTCGCTAACAACAGTATTCGAAGATTGTCGGTCAATCACGCAAAAACTGCGGATAACTGCCGCGAGCATCATCCCTTCGTAATACTATGAGAAGTTTGAAAAGTATGATCACAAGCTTATTGGTGTTCCAAATGAACTAATCAGGCACTGAAGGTGCGCTTGGATTTCCTTCATTATATGCAAAAACGCCCGACATGAATTATAATACTCGTACTATCGACGTTAGACGAAAAAAAAAATTCTTAAAAGAAATTATATGAATTAAGAGAAAATGTATAAGGAAAACGAGAAAAAAAAATGTTTGCCAAAATTATAAAAATTGTTCAAGTTTGCCTGCCATAGCCGTGAGTTATAGAGACAATTCGATCCTACAGAAAATTAGGTCATGCCTACTTAGAGCAGCACTTTGTATAAAACCCCCAAATATGTCGCTCAATAGGAGGAAAAATGAATTTCTATCCAATAAAAGGTTGTATAACTTATTTTATTTATGCTAAAACCTTATGGGTGGTCTAATTTAACAGAAAAAAAAAAAAAGGAAATATGAAATTGGCCTTTTGAGCAGCTTGTGTAAACAACAAAAATTTAATAAAATGGCTGTGAGGCATTGTTATAATAGTCTATAGCATAATGCAGGTAGCGAAAATTTTTCTAAGGTTTTTTTTTTTTTTTTTTTATTTTTTTTTTCTAATAACCAAACCAAATCGATCGTCATATTAGTTAAAATTATAATGAAGTCTATTGAAGACAAGGCCATTTCTTTAGCAAGTACACAAACCACAAAAGTTTAAATTTTTCAAAATTTACGAGAACTAGAGCTTATTTTTCCCTAGTTCATGAATGAATCTTGGTAAAGTACTAAGGCTTAACCAAAAAGAAATTTTCTGCTCTCGAGAGAAATTATGAATGAAAAGAATGATTTTATAAAAATGACTGGCCAAAAATTCAACTGAAAAGCTTTAACGTTCTTTGCTTGAACTAAACTAGCTGAGTTCTGCTAGCCTGGTATTTGACGTCTTCAAATTGGTCCAGATTTTTATGAAAAATCTAAAGAATGTAAAGGTAATTGAATGTATGTAGATTTTTATTTCAAGAAATGGTACATGAGTTAACATGTTTCAGTTGCTGGAGAAAAATAATTAAAACAAAATTGGTTTGTCAAAAGTTAAGACTGAAAAAAAAAAAAATATTTAAAGTTGGATTTCGAAGAAAAATGTAAAATATGCGGCTTGATGGCATTGAACAATGCTGGTAAGCTATTGCTCGAACAAATCATGAAAAACGTTCATAAATTTCGTGACGTGGGAACATTTTTTTAAAATATACACGAAGAAAGAAAAAAATATTATTAAAAAAAACTTGCAAAATTTTCGGAATTTGCACTGTGTTAGAGGACGTTAACCTTAAGCCAACATCATTGGAAAAATGCGCGGGACTTTTCACAGTTTGACGTCATAGCGGAAAAATGAGTTCGCGAAAGTTCAAAAATCGCAAAGTTTTCACTTTTTTTGCATTTTTGTAACGCATGTGCTATTTAATATTCACACTTTAATCCACGACTCTGAAAATTTTTGTAAGCTAAAATGATGGGATAGGAAGTAAAAATTAACGAATGCCGAATTTAGTTTGGGCGCCACTGTAACGGAAAAAGCTCTGGAGGACGTGGGAACGGCGTATGAAGCCGTTGGTTATCCTCACGCAGAATTCCTTCCGCCAACAGATTTTAGCGGTTTATTCCTCGATACGGAGCGCGATTTTTGCCGGCTAGCTGGAACGTGGGAGTGGGATTACCGAGGAATTATTTATCCGCTCTTGTAACGCGCTACACATAGAAACACATGACCGGTCACCTGTCGAACTCACATTTCTTTATTCAACCCGAACCGGAAAGCGAAGCGAATTATGCTCAGATCACCATGAGGAGGCTTATCCTGCGGAGCCCCAGAGCGAACTCTCTACTCACTATTCATATTTAAACTTTTTTCGGGATTTCTAAGGAAAAAAGATTAGACACCGCGAAACGAAAACTTAACCTTTCCTTTTTTCGACTGTCGCCGAGTTTGCACCTGCGGAAACAATCACAAGAATCTTTACACAAAAAAAATAAGAAGAGAAAAGAAATTTATGCAGGCACAATTCAAAAATTTTTATTCGCCAAATTTTTCTTAAACAAAAACCTGATTTGGGGCCCCCCCCCTTTTCTGATGCGGAGCGTCGTCCCACGGCTTATCGCTGCACGGAGAATTCTTGCACGTTCGTTTATTTTTCAAGATCTGCGGCGGCTGCTCGGATCGACTTGCACTTGAACACCTTTTTTTTTTTAAACACTGTGCCAACTTGCACACTTGTAATGAATTTTTTTTTTTTGTAAACTCAAACTCGAGGTTTCTAATTTTTCGTCCTCCTCGGACCACTTTTCAAAAGCTAATCCCCCCGGGATTTTTTTTCCTCGTTCGCTTCACGAAAACTTGTAACAGTTTTTTCCTCCGATCAAGCCGTTTTTCGCTTTCCCAACAGATGGCGTTAACGTCGTTTGATTGTTTCCCCATATTATTGATTTAATTTAATATTATTATTTTTTTCTAACAAATTGAGGCAATTACTTTGTTTCAGGTGCAAACTCTTTGAAACCACAAAATAGAAGAAAATAAAGATCAAAAATTCTGCCTCAAGAAATCCAAAAAAATTTAAGTAAAAGAAATCCGAAATAACGTACGAAAAAAAAAAACACTGCTCTGTTCCATTTTGCAACAAATAAGAAATCCAGTTTGCTTAGGCGCACGGTTATTGTCGTACATTCCACGAAATAAATATAAGGGCACCTAAACTTCTTTGATAAAAACAATATATATGTTATTTTCGATTTCTTAACAGTTAAATTCTTTAATTATTTTTTAATGTGGTTACAGACATAATACTTTTAAAAAATAATATAACTTTTTTAAATTATAAAAAAAAAAAAAAATATAAAAAAATGGAGCGAAATAAATTTAAAGGCAATAAAGAAAAAACATTTTTTTTTTTAATTTTTAATTTTTTTTCGACATTTTAGTAAGACGTATGGCCACCATTGTTATTTATGACTTCTTCTAACCGCCTTGGCATCGAATTCAGTAAACTATGAAGGATACTGATATCAATTTCCTTCCATTCCCTATTAATGGAATCTTTTAGCTCTTTTACAGTGGAGTACTGCCGCCCATGATGAAAAACTTTTGATGATAATATGGCCCAAAGATTCTCGATTGGATTGAGATCCGGACTAATTGCAGGCCAATCGAGAACTGCAATACTCCGTGACATAAGGAATTCTTTTGTTTTCCTTCTAGAATGGATAGCCGCATTGTCTTGTTGAAAAACAAACTCAGCACCAGCAATATTCTCTCCATGTTCGATTAATACATTGTCAAGAAGTTCAATATACTTCTCGGAGTCCACCCGAGTCGACACAAAGCAAATCGGCGTGGCACCATTGTAAGACATTCCTGCCCAAACCATTAGAGAGCCTCCGTCAAAATTTCTGCGTTTTCCATTTTCCCTTTTTGAACCTTTATTCCGCCAATGTTTGTGGGCACCATCTGGACCATCCAAGTTAAATTTTTTTTCATCGCTGAAGACTACTGTTTTCCATTCTTTGCCCCAAAAACGGTATTTTTCGGCAAAACGTAATCTAGCCCTCTTGTGTCTTGGTGTTAATGACGGTTTATCACATTTGCTGTCATATAGAAGATTTAATTTGGTCTTTATAATTTGTTGTACTCTACGTACACCTACTTCTAGATCCAACTGGCCTCCAATTTCGTTTGCGCTAAGGTTTCCATTAACGGTAATTCTCCTCATTGCCCTTTTCTCTCTTTTTGAGACCGTTGGTGTCCTTCCTGGTCGCTTTTTGGTGCCGTATATTTTCCTCATTTTAATGTAATTGTCAATGACACAGCTCGATCTGTTTAGCTTAATAGCTATTTGGCGATTTGGTAAGCCCCCGTCGTGATAAGCTGCAATTTTACCCTTTTCTACCTCATTGAGCACTTTTCCGCGCGGCATTCTAATGTACTTAGGTGTATTATTTTCAAATCACATTAAAAAGATTATAAAACTTTTTTAAAAAGAAATACTTTAACTTTGTTGCGTTTTTCGCGGAGAATATAACCAATATCAATAACTTTTACAACGTGCCTTTATACTTATTTCGTATCAAATAACAGAACATTTGACAGATCTTTTTTGATTCTCAAATAACAACAACTATAAGCATGGGTGATTGGGCTTATACTTCCAATGAAACCAATAAAAATATTCTTGTCTTAGTATATTATGTACTGCCAAAAAAATTCAATGATTGTTGTGCTTTTACATTTATTTCGCGGAGTGTATTAGAAATAAACCTAGCCTAAAAGTTTTAGGATGCACAGGGGTGTTTGGTTTGGAAGACCTGGACATTCCTGAAAATGATTACAAACTAAAGCGTTACTTTATTTACTTCCTTGTTTGCATATGATTAAATTTTTAAATTTACAAATCAATCGTGCTGAAGAATGCAAAAAACTCAATCGAAAGTAATTTCGAAGAACTTTGCTTCCTGTTTCTCTTTTATTAGTCATTCGTTATTGAGGTGTTGTTATTTATTAACAACACCTCTAAGTACTATTTTAAACATAACAGGACTACGATTGGGCGTAAGGTCCAATCATGCGATACTCTAGATGAACGAGAAATTTTTTTGATTTAAAGATATTGTTGCGAGCTAAGGGTTCGCCGGATTTCAAGAAAAACACAATTCGTTTTAAAATATAAGGATAATTTATTTATTGCACTTTTACACAATTTCCCGATCACTTCACTTAATTCGCTCTAAAACTTAATTCGCACAACACGGTAACACCGCCGATCTATCTATCGCTTTCGCTTACTTACACCGATAGGTGTTTTCCATAAAACTGTCGCTGAGTAACTAACTAACTTGTCGCAAAACTCTGGCTATTTATGCTTGATTTATCCAATTCTCGAACCTTCTCTGGTGTATGGTTTTCCTGCTGGGTCTGGACTATTCTAGAAGTTACTAGATGGCGTCGGGTGTCATTGGTTGTGGCCCTCTACATGTTGGAAGAATATTCTATATAGTTCTGGCAGATTTGAGAGAGATCATTGCCAGATCTATAACAATATTAAAAGGATTATTCGAGAACTTTCTTTTAAGTAGAGAAAGTTCATATTGCGTGGTTTGTTCTGGCATATTGGAGAAGATCAATATTGCGTGGTGGCGAGATTTATAACAATATTTTGTGTGGAGAGTGGTAGAAGGGGTGACGGCATTAAACCAATTTTTTCACATCATGGTAGAGTTGCTATCAGAATATTTTAAACCTCAAAAATTTAATTGGTACTGAGAAAATTAATGTTTTCAATTTAGTGAAATTGTGCAATTTCTATGGTATGTAGTGGAAGGTGTGGGAGGTTTTTAGTGATTTTTTTAGAAATAACTATAAACATTATCGACTTTTTGTAAAGTTGTGGAAACTTAAATTTTCGAATTGTTTTGTATTACGCCTTGTGAAATCCTAAAAAATTCTGAATCGCAAATAAATCATGGACGCACCGTTAAATTCTTTAAATTGTCTTTCTGTGAAGTTTTTTGTCTCTTTTTTGTAATGTCAATGAAATAAGACGTCATTGTAACGTAAATTACTCGAAATTTTCTTTCTATTTCGTATTGTAAATTCCCCGCTTGAAAGTTTCTTTTCGAGTATTTGCTAGCCGAGTTAATATAGAACGATATTATCTCGGGACTTAATATCGAAGTTAATATATATTAACGCGAGTTAATATCGAAAAGTGGTTAATACGATTTCATCTCTATCGTGTGTCGACAGCCTTATTGTCAAATTCCTAAATTACATCATTTTGTATGGGAGATGGAGCGATTCAGTCCGTTCTCGAACTTATTCTTACTTTTTTATCAAAAACGATATATACAAAATTTGAATTTTCTAGCTCAACGTGTTCTCGAACTAGAGAGGACACGGACGGACAGACGGACGGATAGACTTCCGGTTTTGAGATTTTTGAGTGATAACTTCTGTATCATTAATTTTTTTCTCCGAGCCTTAATTATTAGCGTTACATACTTTATGGCAAACTTATAATACTCTCAGATTTCATCTAGAGTATAAACATAACAGGACTACACTTTGCGCTTTACGCACAATCGTACGATACTCTAGATGAAATAGAAATTTTTGTGATCATGTATGGGGAGTGGGAGAAAGGTGACAGCCCTGAATTAATTTTTCTCACATCATGATTAAGTGGCTATAAAAATTTTCTATACAAAACAAACTTCAACAATTGAAAAGGTACTGAGAAAATTAGTGAACTAGATTCAGGAAAATTGTGTAGTTTGTATGGGAGGTGGTACAGGGAGGGATTTGAAAAATTTCTATACCAGACATCACATTCATGCTAAAAATAATATTTTGTAAATTTCAAATTGTTAGCCTTTACAATTTCCAAAAAAATTTGATTAATGTAAATTATTGAAAATGAGTTATTTTGTATGTGTGAGAGTGGAACGGGTGACGGCATTGAACTGATTTTACACCTCATGATAGAGTTGCTATAAAAATATTTTAAACAAAATTTAAGCTTCAAAAATGTTTTTTCGCGTTTCGTGACTAAAATAGCCTAAAACTACAAAAAAAATCCGTCTGTTTGTACACCGTACACGTACGCTCAGCGCACATTAACTCGTAAACCCTTCGAGATAGAAAGTTCATTTTTTGGTGGATTGTAGACGATTGCGTATCTCAGGGTAACACCCATTTTGGAGGGTGTAGAGATTAAGAGGGAGGGGGGGGCGCTAAAACCGAAAGCTAAGATTTCGAATATCTCAACCATGGTTCTAGCTAGGAAGCTGAAGATCAACATGAACGCAAAACTCAAGAATCCCTTTTCTTACGATCGCATATATTCGACTTGGTTATAACCAGTTCATTTTCAATTTCTGCCACACTACGTCATCATTCGCATTGAACTTTCTTTCCCCTTCGTGCTGGCACCGGTATTGAATTCGTTTGGATGCGAGAGAAGGCAGCGAGCTTTTTCTTTTCATGACTTTTTTCTTGCACTGAGTGAGACATCTTTATGTTTTCACTTATCTCTGCTATAACGTAGCTGACGCATTGCAAAGTTGAAAGGAAAATTTCCGGATTTCACACTATAATGCCTTATTTTTTGTGACGTTTCGGTCTATGCTGAGATCTTTATCAAACTGATCGCAATCATAGTTAAAATTCATCGTATTAAATTCCGATTTCTTGTTGTTGCCTTTTCTAAAATCCCTAAATTTCTCAATCAGTCCTATTTTTAAATCGATTGGAAATTCCCTTAGTTCAATTTCGTTTTTCAAGAACTTCTCCGAAAGGATAATCCGCATCAGCTATTCGACCGAATAAATCTATTACACATTATAAAACCAATAGATGAGTTTCTACGTCTTTCCTGTAGACATGGCTCTTGGCACAGTCAATGTGCCATTTCATGTACCTTGCACACCGCACTCATCAGGAGCCTTTACATCTACCCACACACTTACATATATGTGGCTCAAAATAAATAATACCATCCCGTTACATTCAATTATTTACCTATAGCTCGGAGAGCCCGAGGTATGTTAACAGGAAATCCTTCCATTCACTGATCTGTACAAATACAGAGGGACTTGTCATTCCAGCAATATTGACTTTCACTTTGGAATTTCCGAAATTAAATTACGTCATGGCCACAATGTTTTCCGTTTACTTACTCCACTTCACACGAACGCATACACCGGCATAAGAAAATTTTGGCTTTTACCGGGATAAAATTCGAAAAGTCTTCGGTTATTTCGTAAATGCAGAGATCTAGATAGGCCCAGAAAAAGACAGGAACGGTTGTAGTAGACAACGATTTGTAATAGTATGTTGGTTATGTCTTCTAGGTATATGCTCAACAAAATGTACAAATTGTTGTTACTGTCGCTGATGTTGTCATCTCGGAGCACAAACAACGCAGGATACCATCGATAAGATAAGAGACATTTTGCGACAGCAATATAAAAAAATATTGACTTATGCTTCTTAATGTCGCAAAGTGTCCTCAGGATATTTCGATTCCAAGCGAAAGTTCAAGTATCGGAGCAAAAATAAAAAGTTTCCATTGAGAGTTTCGTAAATAAATAAATAGATATAAGAAGAGGGTCCTTAAGTCGAGTTAGACGGGGACTTTATCGAAATTGGAATGCTCCGTTTTCTGTGCAAATGTTAGTTTTTCGAGCGCATATACGCAAACTTTATATTCGGGATTCATTAGTTTTAATTAAGTGCTGTTTGGATTCTTAGCGCAAGGCCCAGACTCATAACCACCACTTGTGATTTTAACCTGAAGTATTTTTTCGATCTCTCAGCAAGAAATAATACTTAGCTATATGACGTTTACTGTGCATAGAAACTTCGAATTTTTCTTTTAATTATTGGCTATGTACGAGAAGAGGTCGAAAATTTCACGGAATGAAGGAGATGGGCGAGGGAGGGCGGAAATATTCTTACCTGGAGGTATTCTAACAATCAACAGAGATATAAATACAACGTTTCAGTCAAATCGAATCACTAACATTTTAGTTATCGCCAAATCAACAAGTCAATCGGAAATAAAACGCTGACTATGGCTAAAATTGAGTTTAGTGCTGTCATTAAGTTCCTTACCATGCAAGAAAAAATACCACTAATCATTTTGGAGGAAATGTCATCTGTTTACGGGAACTTTTGTCTTGGAAAAACGATGATTTATAAGTGGCATAGTTTATTCAGGCATAAAATAGAGTCAATTGAAGATGATAAACACTAGGGCCGGCCGATTTAGTCCACTTCCTCAAAAATCATCGAAAGATGGAGAAACTTGTTCTCGAAGATGCTTGTTTAAAGAAGAAACGAATCGCAAAAATAGTTGGAGTATCAGATTCAACCCTTTTGAATAACTTCCACAATCATCTTGGTATGTCTAAAGTCAGCACAACATGGGTACCGAGAATGCTAACAGTGGTTCAGAAAAAGCAACGCGTCGAGTGTTCACTCGAGTTCTTGGATCTCTGTAACTAGGACAGGAATGAGATTTTGACCCGGATTTTTACTAGAGACGAAGCTGGGGCTTAACAGTATGAGCTTGAATCAAAGTAGGTGCAGGTGCTCCGTAAAGGCACTTCAGCCCCCAAGAAGTTCAGGGTCTCACAATCTGCAGGAAAAATCATTGTCACGATTTTTTGGGATTCAGAGGGAGTTTTCTTGATCGACTATAAAGAAAAAGGACAAAGTATCACAAATTGCAACAAAAATTAAAGGATGCCATCAAAGATAAAATAAGAGGAAAGTGGACTCGAAGTGTGCTTTTGCACAACACAAGAGCCACGTTGCAAAGACAACCCTATAGAAATGCGGCTACGGAATATTGAACCACCCCTTTAAAGTCCAGATCTGACCCCTTCTGATTATTATTTGTTTCTAAAACTGAAAAAAAAACTTCGGGAAAGAAAATTTACGAACGATGAAGAGGTGAAGTCGGATTTTTCAGCCTATTTTAAAGGCCTTGATAAAAATTTTTTCTAGAAGTAATTAATAAACTTTGTGAAAGATGTGATAAGTGTATTAGGCTTAGGGGGGAATATGTTGAAAAGGAAAAATAATAACTTGTTTAATTTTACCACTCTTCCCTGTCGTTCCGCGAAATTTATGATGTCTTCTCGTACTTAAGTTCCATTGAAAGTTCTCGTTTCATAAAAGTGATCGAAAGTTTTTGGTTGCAATATTTGCGAAACCTAAGTTATGAAGTATTGAACTTATTCGCCAAGGGAATTCACTGGTTATATAGCGTAGTCACAGTAACTACTACATAACTCTCTTATATAGCTTATGTTAACTGAAACTAAAAGATATATGATGGTGTGGTTTCTTTTACACAAAATGAATAATTACCACTGGTGCTCATTTAAAAATCTTTTAAAACAAATCCCAATATTATAAACTTCGCAACTTACAAACCCCTTATGTGACTTAAAGCATGAAAAATTGCTTATGAATTCAACTTCGATATAATTGGCAAAATACACCTTCAAAATCATTGACTTTATACAAAAACTTACTTTAAATTGAAAATATTTATTTTGACCGAATTTCTTATTCAAATGGACCTAATATAAAAAATTCTTATATTGAAAGACAACTTGTAACCCCTCTTCGAATTTACGCTCCAAAAAATGATACAAAGGACCAATCGACATTAATTTGCAAATATAAATGACGACACGAGTTCTATTCCCTTGACGATACATACCTTCATTGTGTGACAAAAAAGAAATTAAGTTTTCCGAGAATTTCACTAACATTTTGTTATACATCGGGACGACTTCTCTGGGCGAATCTATGTCAATTTTCCTTCTGATGTATGTTCTCTTTTACATTTCAAATAGGAATGTAAGTAGATCGTGTTGAACAACTTGTTAGATGAAAATAAAAACATCGGAGCGATACTGTCAACAACTTTAAAGAGTTTTATTTTCTTTTCTTTTTTTTTCATATGGATAGAACACCTTTGATTGTTGTTGGGTGTTTTTTGCACGAAATGTTTCAATTGGTTGGTACCTTTCAGAATAAAATCGAAAAGATTGATGTAAAGAAAAGAAACACATCACGATTTCCACTGTTGTTTTATTCAATTTTCAAGAAGATATTATGAGAAGTCTTACTTTTATGTTCAATACCGTGATAAAAGTAAACTGATTGATAAAATAGAAAAAAAATTAATATTTTCTATAGGTTTTCACAGTAATTTGCAATTTTTTTGTTGGAAATTTGTCATTATTCAATATACATAGCTAGTGGACAACTCAATGCCTCTAAAACTCAACAGTTTTTCATTGTGTCATATTTCGATTTCAAAAACATAAATTTACTTTATTATTCTAATAATGATCAACACAGAAAAAAAAATTGCTACCCTGAAATTTCGTTTTTTTGCGTTTCACAACTAAATTAGCCTAAAAATGCAACAACAAAAAAAAATCCGTCCGCCGTCCACCGATATGGACTCATATCTCCCAGACCGTTAAAGGTAGAATGTTCGTTTTTGGGTGGAATGTTCATTGGGTAAGTGATCACCATTATCTAAATTTTGGCGAGTGTCAGATAGTAGGGAGAGGGAAAGAGTCAAAAACTGTACTTGATAATATCTCAATAGGAAGCTGAAAATCAGCATAGGTATAAAAAGGATTGTGGGATAAACTCTAAAATTAATCTTATTTTTTTTCCATTGAAGTCAGAAAAGGGGGGGCTAAAAATAAATTGTCGGCCGCATTTTTTTTTTTTTTTTTTTTTCAAATGATAATATCTTTGAAACCACTTGATCCAAAAAATTTGGTCTTATTAGTAGTAGAGAGAAACGGGGAGCATTTTAAAAGTGGTGCACTTTTCAAAATCAAACCTTTATATCTCAAGTATTAAGTTGAAATTTTGTAAAATTGTAGAGCTATATAATCTATAATTTTTGTAAAAATGTTTGAGATGGTTCGAAAATATTCACTAACTTTTTTTTGGGGCTATGGTAAAAGATACAAAGTTAAAATTTTGCATGTGCATACATTCATTTGATATTCATAAAGAAAAATATTAATTCGATTCAAAACTGTTATCGAGCTGTAACTGTAACCTGCACTAAGTGTTTTACGAGTATTGAATAAAAAGTTAAAATTTTGGAGTGAAATTTTAAGCTACATACTTGAGAATTTATAAAATTTATTTAAAAAAAAAAAATTTTCTGAGGATAACTGAAATCTATGCTAGGTGTAGCCTAGTGGGTAGCGGGTTGGTCTGCAATACGAAGGTCGTGAGTGCCAATCGACGCTTAATTCCAGCGCACTGCTTGCTTGGGTATAACTTGGTCCCACAATAAGTAATGAATATGTTAAGCAACCTGAGAGTCAGGAGGCCAAGGTCCGATTTAGGCTGTTTTGCCATTGAAGAAGAACTGCAATCTCAAGAACACGAACTTTATTGACCCGCAGTCGAAAAGTTGGTTTTAACCGAGAAAATAAAACGTAAACTTGTTGAATTTACGAAAACGCTAATAGCTTCCAAAAATAATATTCTAAACATATTCAACGCGATTATTTACGAAGGATCCACACATTCATTGCTCGCCGAAACACAATATCTCAGTATCGCCGATAATTTATTTGGCAGAAAGTGGGAAAGTGAGCTTCAAATATTTGCTAGGAACAACTCCATCCACTTTTACGGTTCAATAATATTTCTTTCATTTACGTTATCTGAAAAATGTAGAATAACTATCAACAGATGTCTCTGCAAATTGCTGCCACGAGATTATTTTTAAGTCTCATTTTCTTCAAAGTTAAAAAAAAACTGTGCAATGCAGTAGAATAAATTAAATTTTGAAAATTTAAGGAAATTTGCGTGGCGTATTTGCGTGCTTGCTTCAGAGTCAATATGTAGGTCGTGGGTTCGATTCCCACTCCAGGTAGTAGGATTTTTTCAAGACTGAATTTTTCAGTTGCTACTGGTAATGAACAATTATTCGAAATAAAATGGGTAAAACGATGTAAAAGTGAAACAGTTCCACTGCAAGAAGGTCTATATACTCAGTAGATGGTGTCTGTTCGCTTTTTATCAATCATTATGTGGGAATAACATCTGCAAATATTTGTCAGTGTCAGCTAGAAAGGAATCTGAATGCCTAGGTCCGATTTGGACTGTAGTGCCATTGTAGAAGTAGGCAATCGCGCTATACGAAAAGTTGTCGCGCGTTTTCTTAACACGTTCTTTGAAATAGTAACTATCTATAAGGTCTTAAAGATGGCTCTGCACTTATCTAAGTGAAGCCACGTTCACAATCATCACGTGTTCAGCATACCATAACCATTCGTAGAAGTTACAGAAACAAAAAAAAATTCCTTTTACTGTTACATCCCCTTACGTCAATACTTTTTCTGAAAATATGCTTGACGTCAAAAACATTTCAAATCTTTTTCCAACCCGTTTACTGTAAGTGTTCTTGTAGTAGAGTAAAATAAAAAGTATGACATCGTCAGGATTCACGTTAAGAAATTTATTTCATAAAAATTTTCCATGTCATCCGACCATTTGAACTTTTTGCAAATTGTTAACTCCAAGAAATCTATTATTAAAGTATTATCTCTCTCTATCATTTCTTTCCATTCTTCTTACAAAACCTGCATAGATCATATACGCTACTTAAAAAAAACCACTCCACATCAACTTTGAGGAATCATCTATCCTTCTTGGTATTTCTGTTAAAAGTAAACTTAAAAGTTGATTTGGTCGCTAGGAGCATTCAAGGATTGCTGCTTGTTTCGCTAGAAACTTTTCCTTTACTTTTTATGCAGAAAACAGAAAATAATGTTGCCAGTATGCACTTATTCCGCTCGATAGAAATTTAATGTATGGGAAAAAATAGAAAATAAGTTGAACGAATGTTGAATTTCCAATTTCTTATGTATTTGACCTCTGAAAATAGTTAATAAAAAAAAAAGTTATAGATTAAGTGTTTTTTTTTTGAGATACATATTTGTTTTAAATTTGTAGTTACTTTATTTTATGTGACACTGGAACCAGACAGTCATCGTCCGGATTACCCGAGAATAACATCCACCAAGGAAAGGAAAAGCTGTAAATTGAACCTTCGGGTAAGTCCCATTTGAGTTATAAAATCCGTTTAGTGAAATGGACAATTTGATTTTGTGGCAAAATCCTGCGCACGGTCAACTGCAAAGGGCAATAGCGAATTACCGCAAAGATTCAAAGACAAGAAAAACAAAGTAATTTATATTATAGAAAAGAGTGTAAAAGCTACCGAGTAACATTACGAAGCCTTCAAAGAAACGCACACTAAAATTTTGGATATAGCAACAGCAGAGTCTCGTAAAGTTCGATATTTCACTGACGGCGAATACTCAGAATATGAAGTATTTTATATGCAAATGAAGCCGAAGTCAAGCTGCCAAAAATTACTTTACCAAGCTTCGACGGAAACTACGGATAATGGATTTCATTTAAATACTTCTTCGTATCATTGATCCATGTGAAAGTATCTCTATCCAATGTCCAAAAGCTACAATACTTGAAATCTAGCCCCTCTGGAAAAGCGGAATTGCTGCTACGATCATTTACAATAACCGAAGCGAATTATGATATAGCATGGTCACTTCTTAAGAATCGTTATGATAACACTCAAATTTTGAATTTAAATATCAAGAATCTCTGGGAAGCTGTGCTTATTCATATCATAGAGCAAAGGTTATCATCCGAATCAAGACAATTATGGGAACAACAAGTCGCAAGCGAAAAGACACTACATGCCTTTGGGCAATTAAGAGAATTTTTAGAAGTGAGATTCAGATCTCTGGAAGCTGTTGGTTGCGACAACTCGAAACATCAAAAACCACACACAAATACAAACAAATACGATAGTGTACGAGTTACACGATCGTTTCATTCTGAACAGTTACAAGTTTGCGTGCTTTGTTCGGAAATGCACAGTATACGTCAATGTCCAAAGTTCTTAAGGTTAAATCAAATCAATCGTTTTGAGAAAAGCGGTTTGACTCTTAATTGCTTAGGAAAAGGGCATATAGTCTCACACTATCCTAGTAAATTTGCATGCACTCAACGCAAAAGACGCCATCATATCGTATTGCATAAGCATGAAAACCAACTAGAGGACAAAGATGGTATTGTATGCTTTCCCAGAAACCCCGATGCACCTCAATTCCAACCAGCTTCTTCTAATTCTAAATCCAACGTAAATTCGTTGAATGCTATGTTCAACAAGGAAGTCATTCTTGCGACTGCCGTAGTAACATTTATGGCTCCAATTGGAAACCATCAAGTCTTCAGAGCTCTGTTGAACCAAGGGTCAGAAGCTACGTTCATCACTGAAAGAGCTCTTCAAAGACTTGGTCTCAGAAGGGAGGAAACGGATTTTAAGATAATAGAAGTATATAATAGTTCGCGCTAAGTTACGATTAAATAACAACAAAACACGGGACATACAAGAATATGTTTTAAAGGATATAGCTAATTTCTTACTATCAAAACAAATAATTACTTCCGTTGATGGCTACCCCACTAGCAGATCCCACTTTCCACCTACCGGGCAAAAAAATATCTTGTTTGGTGTAGATGTGTACACGCATATTATTCAGGAAGGTATCTTCCGATTTCCATTTAGCCCTATAGCCCAAGACACTCTTTTAGGATGGAGAATTTCTTGCGTGATAACAACTTCAACTTCACAAGACGTGTATGCTTTCTCAATGAATATTGAAAAAATGGAGAATGAGAACATTAACCAATAACTCCAGCGTTTTTGGATGCTCGAAGAAACTCAATCTCGGCGAGCACTTCCAAAGGTAGAAGAATTCTGTCAACAGAAAATACAACGCGGGCGCAATATGGACGATACACGACACGACAGCCGTTCAAGGATATTAAAACTAAGCAATCTTTGGAAACATTGAGAACAGCCGCAGTGTCAAGCCTGTTACACTTAGAAAGACGATTTGAACGAAACCCAACACCATATGAAATGTATTAATGAATATCTGGAACTTTGACACATGCATATTGCTACGAACACCAAAGAAGAAAAGATAGTTCTGAATCCTGATAGATTTATTCGCTCCAGTTATTATCTTCCTCATCCCGCGGTTTTTAAAGAAAGTAGCACTACCAAAACCATACGTAAGGTTTTCGATGCCTCCAGGAAATCTAGTTCGGGAATATCATTAAATGACACGCTAATGACCGAACCTGCTATTCAGAATGATATGATCACGGTACTCATTTGATGGAGAATGCACCAATACGCTTTTATTGCAGACATGGAAAAAATAAAGAAGATAGCAGCTTTCAAAGAATAGTATGAAGAAACGACTTCTGGACGAAATGAGAGATTATTGTTTAGCGACAGTCACTTTTGGAACAACTTGTGCACTATTTCTCGCTATTAGAACCCTTAAGAAATTAGCAGAAGATGAACAACTCAATTATCCTATTGCATCCAAATCAACTATAGAGGAATTTTACGTGGACGACTTATAAGGTGGAGGCAACAGTATTTTAGAAGCCACATTGAAGCAAAGAAACATTGTAGTCTTATTACAATCCGGCGGTTTTAAATTGAGGAAATGGATAGCAACCGACACTCGAATATTGGAAAATGTACCAACCATAGATAGAGAAATTCAATCAGTACTAAATTTGAATCTCGATGAAGGTTTCAAATCATGGCATCCACTTTCGGACGAATTCAGTTATAGGATCAAATGGAATAATGAATTCGATTACACCAAAAGAAAACTTTGATCAGAGATAGCACGTTTGTTTGATCCCATGGTAATAGTACTACCAAAGATCATGATGCAATCTTTTTGGATGCTTGGCTTAGAATGGGATGAATCTCTTCCTAAAGATATTTATAAACAGTGGATAGCATTCAAAAGTAGCCTTGTTAATTTGAAACAGATAAGAATTGCACGGTGGATTCATACAGCCAACAATTTTGACGGTTTAGAGATACATGGGTTCAGTGACGCTTCGTAGAGAGTATATGCAGCGGTTGTTTATTCAGTTGTTCGAAACAAAAATGAAACCACCAGTAAATTAAAACAAAAATTGCTCCAGTGAAACCTGTCTCCATACCGCGTTTAGAACTGTGCGGCTCAGTATTATTAGCAAAATTGATAAGACTTTTGAAGGAGTCACTCAACATGAAGGATGTCCCTACGTACCTTTAGACTGACTCAACGATAGTGATTTCTTGGTTACGTGGACACCCAAATCGTTCGAGCATATTTGTGGCCAACGACGGAAATATACAATGCTACTGGCAGTACACCCTGGAATACCCTGGAATAGTACGATTTCGAGATGCTGTATCATCGATTATTACAAACAGTTCTGGTGTACCTCAGGGTAGTTAACTTGGTCCACTTCTGTTTATTTTATTTATTAATGACGTGAGTTCGGTCTCCTCCAATTCAAATATTCTCGATGCGAAAATATTTCGTACTATCACCTGTACGAACGATTATCTATTTTTGCAAAATGACATAAAGCTATTTTTTGGCTGTTGTACCTCAAACTGTATGCCTGTGAATGTTGGAAAGTGTACCATGGCATCTTTCTCCAGAAAAAATAATCCATTCGAATTTATCTATGTTTTAGAGGGAATTGCTTTACAGAAATTAAGCAAAGTACGCGATTTAGGTGTACTATTCAATAATAAATTTACCTTCGACGACCATGTCGATTGTACTGTTATAAAGACTAACTCCATTTGGGGCTTTGTAAAACGATGGTGTAAGGAATTTAATAACCCTTACATTACAAAGACGCTTTACTGTGCTTTTATTCGTTCAATTCTTGAATATGCCTGCCCAATAATACAGAGTTTAAGATATTCATATCAATAGGGTAAGATTTGCTCTGAAAGGTCTTCCTGGTCAGATCCGATATGTATTCCTCCTTATCAAGAACGACTTCAACTACTTTCGTTGGAGTTACTCGAATATAGGCGATTAATTCTTAGTGCTGCAGTCGCAGTAAAATTAATTTCAGGTGAGATTGACTCTCCGCCCTTGTTCGAAGCTCTCTCCTTCAAAATATCTTATCGATCCTTGAGAGACTACGTACTTCTCGACATTCCATTCCATTGCACTAATTAAGGCCAGTACGAACCGATAACTTCCATTTCACGGGCTTTTAACGTTAATTATAGCAACATTGATTTCAATCTTAATATTGCTCAGATAAAATCAGCTTTGTAATCTTTATAATATATTGTAGTATAATTTGTAAGTAAGCATATGTTGATGAATCTATACATCTATACATATAAATATAATTATAGTGTCTGTCTGTTATTTGCTTATAAATGGCTGTAAATAAGTTTTTTGCTTTATTTTAGCGATAACTAAGCAGAAACAAACGTTTTTAAAAATTTTCTCTGTCTGTCTGTTTGTCTGTCTTTCCGGTTTTCACGCAAAAACGGCTAAGCCGATTGTAATAAAACGTTAGATGTGCACCGAGATACAATCTGCGTTTGGTCTTACTTCAATACCCCCACGCCTTCCACCCCCTTCCATACAAAATGACTCATTTTCAAAAATATATAATAATCAAATTTTCTTCAAAACCATTGGAGCAAATCTTTTGAAATTTAGAACATACTATTTTTATCAAAAATATGATCTATGGTATACAAATTATTTGAATCCCTTCACTCCTTCCATCACCTTCCATACAAACTGCACTTTTTCATGAAATGATATTCACCAATTTTCTCAGTACGTGTAACTTTCATCGAGCTTAAGTGTTGTACTTTATCCTTAGTTTGCATTATTATTAATATTGGGGAAAAATTATCCGAGTAGCTTCACTCCGTCTACCCCCTCCCATACAATGTAACACAATCCCACGACTTTACTTAAATTCGATTTTCTTGAAAACTGTAAATGTTACTGTTCTGAAATTTAAAATATGTCAATTGCAAGTTAATGATAGTTGTTTCTAAAAAATCGCCTAAGATCCCCCACTCCTTCCACCACCTCCCATACAAACTGCACTTTTTCATGAATCAATGTCTCAAAACCTTTTACTCATATGTGTATCGATTATTGCGGGCCCATACTCATTAGATCAGCCAAAGGAAGAAGTACTAAGACCTATAAACGATACATCGCTATCTTTGTTTGCCTAACCGTAAAGGCTATCCATATCGAGCTAATTAGCGACCTCACAACACCAACATTTCTTGCAGCACTTCGGAGATTCGCTAGTCGTCGACGACTATGTAAACATATCTCCAGTGATTGCGAGACAAGCTTTGTTGGAGGAAACTCTGAACTGGGAAAGATTTTTGAAAGATGTAAAGAGGCAGATGAAAGCCTCGCTAACCAAGACATAACCTGACATTTCAACCCTCCCGCATCACCACATTTCGGAGGAATGTGAGAAGCAGGAGTGAAATTGACAAAATGCCACTTACGGCGAATCTTAGGCAATGCAGTCCTTACGTATAAAGAGCTTAACACCATTTTGATTCTAATAGAAGCGTGTCTTAACTCAATACCATTGTGCCCACTCACTGCCAACCCTATTGATTTAAAAGCACTCACATCGGGCCATTTTTTTACTGGAGATACACTGCTAGCAGTAAGTGAAGACAACCTTCAAGACATAAACATAAATAGACTCAACCGATGGCAATAACTCAACAGTTAGCACAAATATGTTGGAAAAGATAGAGCACTGAATATTTGTCACGCTTGCAACAACGTCCAAAATGGCTATCACAGAAAGTGAATATAAAAAAAAAACGATTTAGTTTTGGTTAAGGATGAAAAAATTCCACCCTATAAATGGCCATTAGGAAGGATCATTGAAACACACCCCGGAATGGATGAGTTAGTCCGAGTTGTAACCGTATTATCCAGAGGTTCAACTATGAAAAGACCAATTACAAAAATTGCAGTTTTACCAATAAATGGAGACGATATCACAAAATAGCACGTTAGCTTGTCTAACATTCCAAATTCAATCTACCCAACCCCAATCTCTCAAGTGAGATGCACTAAAAAATATCTCTTGTTCTCGAATACTGAGGAAACTTTGATACGGAGGAAATGCCATCAATTTCAATTTAATTATACCGAAGATCTTCGTACTCGCTTTCATCAACTTGAACCAGAGGATTCAATGTCCGGAAGAACGTTCAACTCTGATTAAACTCAACGAAATAAGCTCAACGAACGATCGACGATTCCTACGTGAGCCCAACGATGATTGATAACTCAACCCTGGAGATCGTGGTCTTAACGAAACTGATTTTTACTCTTCTTCGCGCTTCTTTAACGTGGTTCTTTGGCTTTTTTTCTAACCTAGAATTAATCTTGTAATTAATTGCGAATTAATCTTGTAATCAATTGTAATATTGAAATCTAATGTGTAATAAAATTTAATGAATTGCATAATTCTCTGTAAAATCAAATTGAAATATTTTAATATAACAAGTGGAAAAAAACCTGTAACATCTTTAGAACAGAACACAGATTGTCAGATTGTAGAACTACGTAGTTTTTAATTTTTGGAAATATTTTAAGTTAGGGGGTGTAAAGAGAGAGAGGTGGTAACCAAAAATATCGAAAATTTTGAGTGATTTTTCAGGGTTCTGGTGAAAGATAAACAGTTTAAATTATCCATGTGAATACACCTATTTGATATACAGTGGCTCACAGCTTATTTCGTGCAGCTACAAATTTGAAATTTGTTACGCTATTATTGGAAAACTATGTAAAATATTGGCAAGATTTAAATGCCATGTTTTAAACAAATATTTATTGTTTAAGTTAGGAACTTCAAAAATAACACAATTGTTGTTTGTAATACTTAATTAACAAAAATTATGAAAATACTGCTTAATTCTGTGTCACAGCTTATTTCATGCACTTGAACTTAGGCCTTAATTTACAAAAAAAAGTTGAATTTTATACAAAATCCAGTATTTAGTATGGTAGCCCTTTGCATTTATTACATCTTTAAGTCTCTTTGGAATAGAATCCATAAGTTTTTGGGTAGTTTCTGGGGTAATTTTCGTCCACTCCTATTTTGGAGTTGTTTAGTTTCTTGTTGGAAATACTATGCTTCCGAATATTATTTTTCAAAATTGCCCATAAATTCTCTATTACATTCATATCTCGACCTTGTGCCGGCGGGGACATAACATACGGGCAGTTCCAAATCAGCCAAGATTGCACAATACCAGACTTATGCTTAGGGTCTTTGTCCTGGTAGAAATGGAATATGTTTGGAATTTCAAGATTCGCAGCACTCTGGCGCAAATTATTTTCAAAATGTTGAGGTACATGGTTTTGTCCATGTTACCTTCAATGAGCTCCAAATTTCCAATCCCGGCTGCCGACATACAGGCCCAAACCATTACGCTTCCACCGTCATGCTTTACTGTAGCTTTTAAATTTTCTTTTTGTAGCTCAGTATTAGGTTTCTGCCATACGTATGCCATGCCATCAGAGCCAAAGATATTAAATTTAGACTCGTCTGAGAATATGACGCTGTTCCAGAAGTCCGACTTTTTGTTGGCGTGCTCTTTAGCAATGGTAAGGCGACTCAGATGATTTTTTCTGCTTATGAATGGCTTTTTTCGAGCCACTCGACCATTGAAGTTGTGGTATCGGAGTACACTAGTGTTGGGTTACTCATACAAGAAGTGGTACAAATGTCCCATTCATGCACGTCAAAATGTCCCATCACTACAAAAAATATTGTTGTCCCACTTCAAAGTTTTTGTCCCACTTCAGAGCTTTTGTCGCATCTGAATTAAGAACATGCATTTGTATGGCTGCTGTACCAATACATTTGTAACACTCAAATCACACTCACTTCACCGGGTTTTGTCCCATGCATTTGTATGGCTGAAAGCAAAGCTCTCAGCACAGAAATATTACGAACCGGAGAACTCTGTACATGAATGACAGATTCTCTTCGATGGGAGAAACCGAGATTTAACTTTCATCGCACTTTTTTCAATTAAAAATCTATTGCACTGATATCAACGTGTAGTGATTACATGCTGAGCACTATTAATAAATTATTTTGGAAAACTGAACTATTTTTAACACTGCATTTAAGAATAAACACGATTCTTACGAAGCCCACCGTGTCCGCTACATACAAAAGCTGGCGAACGGAACTGTCATTTTTATTGTGACTACAACTTGTTGTTGTTGGATTGACTTACATGGCTAGTATATATTTTAACCCTAGTGAAACCGAATAAGTGTAAATAAGAATAACTGAAATAAATAAGAATGTATTTTTTTGAGAGAGATTGAGAGATTTTGTATTTTAATTTTTAAAATTAAATAAGAATAAATAAAATAAAAAAGAATGTATATTATAAACACAACCCACAAATGCCACACCTAATAATACGTCATTTTACTACCGCATCTCAATAAGAAACGGTGTTAGTAGGGTTAAAATACTCTACGCGCACACATAAAAGCGCAATATACGTCATTTTTCGCTCATTTGCTACCATTGCTCCTCAAAAAGGCAAATTGTATGAATGGGACGGACATTGTATGTATGAATGGGACATGGAGCTTTTGAATGGGACATTTGAGGTGGGACATTGTACCACCTCAAATTTCAAATGAGCCCCTCATACAAACATGGGACAAAAATTCTTGTCCTACCCAACACTAGAGTACACGGCGGACAGTTTCTGCACTGCATGACTTAAATCGTCCTTGCTGTATCTCCGCGACTAGTTTTGGAGCCGTAAACTTTGGGTTCGCCTTGATTTTACGTCCAATAAATCGTTCGTCAGACGAATTGAAAATTTTGTTTGGCGCGGTTCTGCCCTTATCTTGAATACGATTTTCATGAACGAAGCGTTCAATGATACTCTGCACTGTGGTGGGACTCCAATTAACGAATTTAGCAATTTCCCGCTGGAATAGTCCGTTCTTGAAATGACTTATCACTAATTCTCGCTGCTCAATTGTCGTGCGACGACCCATTTTATTGTCTCTTACACGTAAAATATTACACTAAATATTGACTACAGCTAGTTGCCAATTATTCAAAAAATTTAAAGAAAAAGAAAGTTCCGTTATACAGCGCGACACGATCGGACAGAAGTGGAGACAAGCAGCTCCATTAAATAAGCTGTGGCCTGCGTTTCTGCTGCACTATCGGTCCTTTTAAACTTAAGAGTATCAGAATTTATTTTTATAAACTTTTTTTATTTATTGTAATCAATAAGCATGTTTTTCTATATCTACATTCAAAATTTCATGATTTTGTAATTAGTTTTTAAGATACAGTGTTCTATAGTTTAAAAATAGCACTGCACGAAATAAGCTATGAGCGAGAGAAAAATAATAATTTGTTCCACAATTGTTCTGCATCGGGGGGTTTAACGTGCACAAAGTGTTTCATGCGCAAAGAAAAAAATACATAAATTTAATATTTTTTATTGAAATTTTAAGGTAGAAATTTGAATATTTGCCCCTCATACAAAAGTAAGATCTCGATCGATTTCAATAAATCAACAAATTAAAAGCTGCGAACTTGAAATTTTGTACGAGCACCTTGCACACGAGACCATTTCATCCAAATCGTTTTAGATAGTTTAACAAATGAATTTATTGACCGGAAATCAACAAGAATATTTAATGATTATACTCTAGATGAAATCTGAGAGTATTATAAGTTTGCTCTAAAGTTTGTAACGCCAAGAAATAAGGCTCGGAGAAAAAAATGATGAATACAGAAATTAATATTATCACTCAAAAATCTCAAAACCGGATGTCCGTCCGTCTGTCCGTCCGTCCGTCCGTCCGTCCGTCCGTCCGTCCGTCCGTCCGTCCGTCCGTCCGTCCGTCTGTGCGCGCTCTAGCTTGAGAACGCGTTGAGCTAGATAGTTCAAATTTTGTACACGTCGTTTTTGACAAAAAAGTAAGGTCAAGTTCGTGAACGGGCCAAATCGCTCCACCCCTTCTACCCCCTCCCATACAAAATGACACAATTGCGCAATTTGACAATAAACGGATTTGCACGAAAAGTATAAAAGCTATTGGCCTGAAATTTGGAATATGTTACTTTTATGATAATATCAATCTACCGTACGAAAATTATGCGTATCCTCCCCCTCCTTCTACCACCTCCCATACAAACTGTACTTGTCATGAATTACTCTAAGCCAATTTACTCATTGCGTATACAATTTAGAGAGCTGAAATTGTGCACCAAATATTTATTTAAAATTGTTAGTAAGCCCAAGAAAATTTAGACTATTAGCTTCACCCCTTCTACCCCCTCCCATACAAAATGACACAATTTCGTAATTTGACAATAAACGGATTTACTCGAAAAGTATAAAAGCTATTAGTCTGAATTTTCGGATATGTTATTTTCATAGCAATTTTAATCTACAGTAGAAAAATTATTTGCTTCCTCCCTCTCCTTCCACCCCCTCCCATACAAACTACACTTTTTCATGAAATGCTCTAAGACGATTTTCTCAGAACATATAACATTTATTGAGCTCATATTTTGTAATAAATACTTAATTAGTATTAGCACTAAGATCAGAAAAAAATATTTGATTAGCTTCACTGCTTCTACCCCCTCCCATACAATATGACACAGTTTCACAACTTCACAAAAAATCGATTTTCTTGAAAAGTATAAATGGCACTAGTCTGAAATTTCAGGGATGTCAATTTTACAATATTCCTAGTTATTTCTGAAAAAAATCTCTCTAATCGCCCCACTCTTTCTACCACCTCCCATACAAACTGCACATTTTCACTAAATCTAACTCACTAATTTTTTCAGTTCCCATTCAATTTTTGGAGTAAGCATTTTGTACAAAACATTTTTATAGCTACTTTAGCATGATGGGGAAAAATTAGTTCAATGCTGTCATCCCTTCTAATACTTCTCATGCGAAATTTCTTGGGATCACAAAAAATTCTATTTCATCTAGAGTATCGTAAGATTGCGCTTTACGCGCAATCGTAGCCCTGTTATGTTTTTTGGTTAAATTTAACTAAAGTTTTCTTTCTGTATAGAGTATATTATGATTAGCCAAGATAAAGCCTGCCAAGTTTGATCAAGATCGATTGACTAGTTTGCGAGAAAGTGGTACCTCCATTTTCCAAGTAAATTGGCAAGATCAACTACCCCCTAGAATGCAAAAAATCATATGTTAAAGAGAATAGTCCGGAGATGAGAGCATTGATTTTAAATTGCGATCTTTGATAACGTCTAAACTGGAGCCAAAATCTTGATATTGGCAACAACCAGCTTAATGTATGAAAATTATAATAAAATAATTTTCAGTACTCAATCCTTCCCATCAAAAAGCTCACTAGACTTCATTCCCGAAGCAACACAAAGCCGAGACTGGAGGTTGAAATTAGGATTCCTTGCCTTAAAGAAACAATTAATTTCCGTTTAACTGACAGCTGGATATGCTTGAGGGAAATGTCTCAACTAATCAGGAATCAAATCAAGTAAAGCTCGCAACATGCGCTACATGTACGTGCCTTTAAGTCGAAGAAATTTATTTAAATGGAAGTAATCGCATATCAAATAGCTTGCCAGCGATTCAATGAGCTCTCGTAGAGAGACCTTCGTTACGTGGAAACGCTACAGCTGCTTGCGAAGAAGTAGAACCTGACAGGTTAAGACTCTAACGTGTGTTCCACGTAGCAAAGATAGAAAAAAGAATCAGCGCGTTCTACAAATCCGTTCGTACCGAATGCATTTTAATTAGACGCATGTCAATCGAACCCAATACTTTGCAAAGAAATGCACCATGCATATGGAGTCCAGACAACAGCATGGTTTTATTTGTGGATTTGTGCAAGTCCTTTCTTCGTTATTTCGGAAGTTGCCATTTTTTTGCCGCTGATGCTTAATCCTTCGTAATTGATGGATTTGGGTTTTGTTTTTTGATTGGCGGGAGTATACGCAAGTATGCTGCCAGACGATTATGTCCTTTAATTAAATCGGAGGAATTAGATCAGCATGTAGGCAAAATACTGCACTCATGCTCACTGCTTTATCTTGTAAACCATTCAATATTCGTTCTTAATGGTCCCACCTACTATATTCATCCAAGGAAACGATAAAATTCCAAACTTGAAATGGTTTCGCAGTCGATGATCCCCGAAATTACCATAATTTTAAAAGGATTGCGATTGCTCCGTCGTCCGCAACATAAAAGGATTTCGTCAAAAGTAGAAATAAGTTGGTTCGCCCTCTTCGAAAAAACACATCTCACTTATCTTCACATTAAAAAGGGATAAGACGGGGAATTTATAATTCAAGATGTTGAGCTTTTTGGGCTTATCGAAGGCTATGAAAACTTGCACAATTTCGGTTTACTTTTTTCTTTTGTTATCGGTGTGATTTGAGTTTCGTTAGAAACTCGAATCGGAAAGAAGTTGAAATATAAGAGAATGTCCTTTTAAGAAGATTTGGAAAAGGATGCATTATCTTAAAAATTTAAATTGAAATAAAAACCCATATAGTGGTAGTTTTTCCACATCGCTCTTAAATTCAACATTAAACATTTGTTTATAAAACGAATCCTTTCAACAAACATACAAAATGTTTATATGCTGTGGCAATTGTGCTGGTTACATTGTCGTCTAGGCCGAGGTGAAATACTTCTCCGGAAACGGAAAATTTATTCCAAAACATTTTCCCAAACCCCTAGTAGTCCCCTGATGCAGTCAAAGGCGATGGCAGCCCAACTGTTACGTTGAACGCAGAGTCAGTTCTCTGTTGCAGCTATTGCCACGTTGGTTAATTTTTTTGGTGCAGAATAAAAACAACTGGACACTCGGCTAACTAAGTTTAAATAGGCCGCGGAAGTCCCGAAAAAAAGTAGTCACAGAAAGTCCGACAGAAATACGAACAAAAGTAACTTCTATTATAGTCGTGAAAATAAAGTGTTCCGGAAGATGTTGGGATCGGAAAGGGTTTTTTTCCCAAACGGCGGAAATTTTCGTGTCATAAGTTGATGGCCAGTGGCCAGTTTTCGGTGCAGTTCCGGTTTTCTGGACTGGTTTCACAGGAAAAGTTTATGTGAAAATTGATTTTTCTCTCGGTTTAAGGATATTTTTCATAACGAAAATGGACGTATTTGATAGGTTCCGGTGGCATTTTTTTTCGGGACTCTATAGAAACCAAGTCACTATATATTTGTCGACTTCGAGAAGGCTTTCGACAGCGTAAAGAGAGTTCAAATGTGAAGTGCTTTGCGTTGGATAAGAGCATATTAATTTTCTTGTGCGAACGGTTTCAAAAAAGTTGCATATTATCACCAGTCTTGTTTCCGGCGGTAATAAATGACTTCTTAAGAGCTACGCTGGAAAATCGGAGAGATAAATACATTCAATGGAGAGTATGACGTGTGTTAACAGCTGGGACTCGTTGCATTCCAAATGCAAAGATTCGGTGCTGCGTAAAACCAAGTACGTGTACTAGGGTTCTAGCACAAACACAACGAGTGTCCTGCTCGAACAAGACATGGAAGAGGTGCCAGCCGGTGAAGCCGAAATGGATGTATAGGCTCGTATACATAAAGCTATTCAAGTCATCCGTATATTTTCCGATTTGTGTAGGTTAAGAGAGAACTCGCTTCGCATGAAGTTCTGAATGTTTGACGGATGCATCATATCCGCGTCGTTATATGGTTCCAAGGACATTTAACCACAAAAGAACTGCAAACTTTTATTAACCAATATTTTCTAGACATTTTAGATGAAGTGGACAGACTAAGATATGCATTTATATTCAATGGCAAAAGTGGCAATGGATCGGTCATATCTTGAGAAAACCATATCAAAACATCTCCAGAAAAGCTCTGGATTGTAACCTTCAAGATAGACGTCGAGCTAGTCGATAAAGTACCAATTAAAGGCTAATTGTCGGGATCTCATCTTGTGGAAAAGAACTGTTTTTGTCCTGTACCTTGAAAGAAAACCAAGAATTTGGTTTGATTGATACGATGTTATATGCTCTGGAGCCACAAGTTTTCTCTGGCTACGAATACAACATACGTTCATCCAACTTTCTTATCTTATTTATATCCTTGATCTTTTCCTAACTTCAAACCTAGCTAAGTACTCGACTCCTTTTTATTCTCCAACTCGAAAGCTCTGACCATTGCTCAATTTCCGTGCGCTTCCCAGTCACCATCTCGACGCCAATCACGCCAATATTGAACGACCAGAAGCTGAGGCAAAAAATGTTGATATATCCTAAGAGTAGCAAAAGTTTTCGGTCTTTCGCTCGTGCCATTGCAAGTAATTGTGCCCAGTCAATTCCATCTTTTATCAATAACAATGAGGTTATTGCGGATCCCAACATGAAAGCAAACACCTTAATGGCTCAGTTTGCTGTCAAATTTTCTTTACCACCAATGAACTCCAACCTTCCAACGTATACTGCGCTAAATTATTCCTTGGGACAAATTTACATTCGTTCGCGTAACGTATACCAAGTTTTTAAAAATTTATGCTAACAAATCGCCCGGTCCAGATGGAGTCCCTGCCTCTGTTCTCTAATATTCTTGTGCTGCTCATGCTAAATATCTATGCAAGCTTTATAATTTTTCCCTATCGTCCTGCACTGTCCCTCTTTATGGAAGCTTGCAAATGTTCAGCTAGTTTCAAAAAAAGGAGAACGTATTAATCCCGATAATTATCGCCCAATTGCAATAACCTCAGTTCAATTGAAGATCATGGAAACAATCATCAACCATAGAGTTATAGAATGTCTTAACAGCAATGATATTATTGGTGACAAACAATATGGATTTAGGAAAATAATGTTCCACTGGGGACATTTTTTCCACCCTCATGGAATGTTGGAACAAAAGCATTCACCAGTTTCGTGAATCCTGTATTGTTGCTATTGATTTTTTCAAGGTTTACTTAAGAGTATGGTACAACGCCTTTTACCCTAAATTAAGGCCATTGGTTTGGGCGACTCCATTATTTCCTGGATAGAAGGTTTTTTCACCAATCGTTCAATGCGTATGGTCCACGAAGTGGTTTCTCTTTCCTATAAAATTATCGCTAGTGTCCCTTAGGGCTCGGTTCTTTCTCTCTCTCTTTTCCTAATATTAATTAATGACTTGTTATATTCTACTTCCAATCCTATACACAGATTTGCAGATCACGGCCCATTTGACTTCTCCACTACCACTTCAACACTGTCTCCATTGCCTGCCATGCTTAGTATAGCAACGTAGATTCTTCTTACGGTTCACGTATTGCCAAAAATTCTTTGTTGTATAATGTATAAGAGTCAGAAGGGATATGTTTAATTACCAAAAATCATTGTTGGCCTTGAATTACACGGGCACATCTGCTGCCGAATTTCGCTGAAATTATGATATTTTATTCCGTCAAATCCTAAAAAAAAAAATATTTGGAAAAAAAATCCATATAACTGGGAATCCGGACCGCCCACATGTCAAGCGAGCATTCTACCACTAAGCCACTGACGCCGATAAACTTATCTCGCCAAAATGTTTTTATCTACTTAATGTTGACAGTTTTTGTTTTGTATGAGGAACCCTTTAAAACTTTTTTCGGAGGCTTTTTTGATATGAAACTTATCATAGTTATTCCATGTTGCAAAGAATTTAATAAAAAAAACCGCAAGTCTGTAGGTGCTACCGTTTGGTCTACAAATTTCCATCAGCCACTTATATCTAAGCATAGATATAAATTTTTTAAGGCTTATGTTACACCACGTCTTAAATTTAAGCTGCAAAACTTCTCTCTCCTATCTGGTTAGTATTCAGTCTCGGGCCTTTAAAATTATAAGAGATTCTGGTATTTCTTCATCGGCCAATTCTCTTGAGCAAAGACGAGATATGAGCTTCTTAACCATTTTGTATCGTTACTATAATGGAGATTGTTCGAACGAGATCTCTAATATCTTACCACCATGCATGGCTTTACTCCGTAATACTCGAGCTATTTCATGTGCTCATAAGTATTCTTTCAAGCTAATCTTCGGCCACGCTGACTAATTCAGTTTTAAATCAGACTGTCCGAATATAGAATTCACTGCCAATCTCAATATTCCCAAAAAACTAAAACATTAAATAATTTAAGAAAAGTATTCATAGCCACTTCCGTCTCTATCACCTTAAATTTCAAAAACCAAAATCCTTCCCACCTCACCGAAGCTGCACAAAGGTAACTCTTTTAGTTCCCGTTTTACATAAATAAAAACTTAGCTATGATTTTCATCTACTAGAAATCTACTGGACTTTTTCGGGACTCAAATTTGGCTACTGTGATCATCTCACATTTTACTCTGTACTCTATTACTGAATAATTGTTGCTAGTATTTTATTTCATTATTGCTAGCAGGGTTTGTCTTAAGTCTTTACAATCTCTTGTAATACGAGTGAGTTAAAATTTCACTGACATTTTCAGTATGTTAGCTGGAGTTCCCACCCTCTCCTGCTGTTTTGTTAAACTTCAACTTCATAATTGCCTTATTTATCTCATGTATGCTAGAAGAATTGCACGATATTGTCGTAATGAATTAGGTGGCATTTTCGCCCTTCCCCATGGATTCCGGCGTCCCTCATCGCTCTATTTTATCACCGATACTCTTTCTTATTTTAATTAATGACTTTCAGTTGTCAGCTCTCAATCCGATCCATTTCTTTGTAGATGACAATTCCCTGGATAGCATCTAGGAATACGATACGACTAATGACGCTTACCACATCCCAGTGGTATCTACGCGTGCGGGATTATTTGTATTATTGAACTCTGAATGCAACCTTATCAAGGAATGCGGCAGTATAAATAGAGTAGAGTTCAAAGCCTCGAAAGCACAAGCCTGTCATCTTTCACTTAAACGTAATGTTCCAGCGACGGTCTGCCATTGGTCGAATACATCTCACTTTTTAGCATTAACATAAATAATAATTTTAATTGGAACCAGCACTTAACGCTTCCAAACGCCGTGGTGTCCTCCGTGGATGAAAGAAATATTTTACTCTTATTGACCTAGGCCTACATTATACATCACCTCGAGTAGAATTCGCAAGTATAGTATGCTCGGCCGTGTCCAGAGACAGGTGTTCCGATTAATTGGAGATGAAGCCAACATGGCCTCAATAGGCTTCCTAGAACAGCGTGAAAATGTCGGAGTACTCAGCATTTAATACCGCTACTTCCTTGGTAAATGCAGTGTGGAACTTTCTACCCTTCTTCCACCCCTTTCCACATTTTCTAGAAATCCTTGCCTAGCTTCAGGCGCACACGAGTTTACTTCTCGTTCAGTGAAATACTAATGGCTTTAGAGTACATTGCCAGGAACCTTCGATTTTTGTAACTTAACGTCAAGCAACATTTTAAGCTTTTCTCTCCTTTCAATCGCGTTTAACCTCAAATTCTTTTTTTTTTCCTTTACCCACATGACTGTGTAAATTACATTAAAGGATATCCCCCGAAATTGAATTCGGCGTCATAAAAAAAACTGCAGGTTGTTCTCGAAAAAATTATTTGTTGCATTATCACATGGAGGTGCTAATTAGTAAAAAAATGCATTTCGATATCTGACTGATAAGTCTATAAGCTTTGTTCTTCCACCAGAGTATTAAACCTCACATCTTTTTCTGGCCAGGACAAACCAATATTTTCAACGAATAGTACGAGAAGCCATTGAAATTTCTAAACATCCACAGAACTTCAACCGAGACACCGGATACAAGTTATCAGCAGTTTGGCTACCTGCTTTAAAATTTGATAATAACAAAATCCGTACCCAAAAATCTTTAGCTAATTTAACTACCTGATACAAAAAACTAACCTTAAATTACCCTTCCCACACCCAATTGACCCAATTGTATCTATTGTAATTGTCGATCAGTTTGATAAAGGTCTCAACAGAGACCGAAACGTGTAGTGTAGTGTAGAATCCGGAAATTTTTTCTTTCATATATTTTTCTTAATTAAATTTTCGGTTTTTTTTTCAAAAGCGAATAACGAAAATGCTTACTCCTCCAAATTGACATTAAAAAACTCACTGACGAAGAACTTTTCTGTAAGTCTTCTAAAAAATTTCCGTAAAGCGATTTTTATTAAGTCCTTAGAACATTTTTTACCTTCTACTCAAACACCTGTTAAAACGTTTCTCTCTCGATTAATAACTAATAAGCATTGCGTCTTTCTACCGCTAGAAGTGATAACATAGCGCCAAATTTACGTCGTCGGAAAATTCAAACTTAAGTGGAAATCCCCATCGAATTCTGAGCTTTCAGACGGCAAAGTCAAAGTATCTAAGCATGAATTGATAATGAATAATCCACCTGTTCACCTACACAAAGACTTCTAATTCATTTAGTAGTGAAAATGAATCGTTTTGAATTAATTATAACTTAAGTGAACTTTATGTTGTGAAGTTACCGCATCGAAATGTTTTGTAGAAAAGGAAGTAATGCTGTATGTAGTTTGATGTAAAGTTGCAGCGGTAGCTTCTAACTCGAATCTGAGGCATGATTAAATATTCGGCGTAAGTGAATGAGAACTAAATTAAGTTTTAGTCTTAACATGTAGCGTTGCTATTTGGTAATAGAGTAATAGGGAAGATGAATTGAAAATTGAAACGAAAGGATTGAGTAGCACTGTTACAGCTACAAGAAATGTTAGGTATGCACATTCAAAATACAAAGTTTTATTGTGAGTATTTTCGCTACAAAGCCAAAATTTTCAAAATCAAATGCAACTTTAAACATTTCTTATTTCAAATCAACCATCTCGAAATCACAAATAATTTTTTTAGTAAAAATCAATAATTATTAGTAAATTTATTTTTATTTAAAGAAAATCTGCCAATAATTTGAATTATGTGCAGTCAGAATAAAAAGAAATCGCACGGAATAATCTAACGTCGTCAACAAGAATGCAGCAGTTTTAATTAATGAAAAGTGTATATGTAGGGTGTATGAACAAGAGATGTAGGATTTGTTTGCAAAACCCAATCAGAGAACGTACGGTGATGCTGGTAGTCCGCCCAATGCAGTTCTTGAGTCAATTGGACGCATGCAAAGCTAAGCCTTTCGCGACAGCGTGGACCTGGAGAGGTCGAGTTCCTGAGCACAGTTACGATTGGAGGTGTTTGGGTCGTTTTCAACATTCTCCTTTATTGCGGCGATATTTTCGGTCAAACGTCCTGGGTGATATCGATTCGATGTCTTCACATCTTGCAGTCTCTTGGAATTTTTTAAGTAGGTGGAGTACACACGTCTCAGAAGTCCCATGATTACGATCAGAATTTGTTCGAATTTTGCGCATCGTAGCTGTGATTGAACGCGAATTTTCGTAATAAAATTCAACCACTGTGTAGCGTTCCATAGTAAATTGCCCGCGCGTATAAGTGACAATCGTGCTTGCTCAAATACCCTATAGTAGAGGACCAATCTCCGAACCTTATGGAATACCGGAGTTAGCTATCAATCAATCAATCAAATTCCTGTAAAGACCCCTATAGGGGCATAGGACAGAAAAAACTCTTTTCCACAAGTCACGATCCTGAGCGTCAGCCTTAAACTCTTGCCAGGACTTGTTTATTCTTCTGGGCTCCTGCTCAACTGCTCGCTTCCATGTGCTACATGGTCGACCAAACCGACGTCTTCCTTGATGATTATAATCCAGAGCCTGTTTGGCTCTGGTTTCCTCAAATTATGACCGATTCACTGCCACTTCCGCCTATAAATCTCAATACCTATTTTAGTCTGGCCAGTTGTACTCCAAAGTTCATCATTTCTGAATATTCCTAAAATGCGTCGGAGGCATTGATTCACGAAAGTCTGTAGTTTCTTGGTAAGTCGAACGGTCACTTTTCACGTGATACAACCATATAACAACACGTAGTTGACGCATTCGTCAAAAACTCGCAGCTTCGTGCGAAGTAAGATCTCTCTTGACCTCCAGAAAGGGGAAAGGATACCGAAGGCCTGACGAGCTTTATTTAAACGAGCCTCAATATCCTTTTCGGCTCCGCCATCCATGCTGACAATGCTTCCGATATAACAAAAATCTTGCACCTCTTCTACATCTTGTCCGTTAAGAACAATCAGCGTTCGAACCCATGTGCATGTACTTGGGTTTACGCACATTTATTTTCAGTCCCGCCTCTTTGCATTTAGAATGCAACGAGCGAACATTTGACTCTAAGTCCGAATGGTTATGTACAAGCAAACACACGTCATCAGCATAATCAAAGTGAATGAAAATGTTAAATAGTCTCCATTGAAAACCCACCATCCAGTGCAGCTTTCAAGATGTCATTTATTACCACCAGAAACAGGGCTGGTGATAATATGCAGCCTTTTATGACACCCGTTCGCACGGTGAAGCTCTCAGAGTTAGCTATAGTCAGCCTAATTTGCAGGCGAAGATCCGAGAGGAAAGGATTGAACCAATTCAGGATAGAAACTGTGGCTCTGTTTTTAGTTTTGATTTACAAATTTTATTTTCGGTGTACAATCCTTTCGCAAAGTCTGTATAATTAACAGTGCTGTGGCATTATTGATTCCGCAAAATTTGATGCGAAGCAGTTTAAGGTGGAAAATAAGCGATCGTTGGATATATTTTCGAGATCCCAATTTTTTAGTGTTAAACGCCAGTTTAATCCAAGCAGACAGTGAAAGATCCTTTTTCAAATGATTTATTAAACATGAAAGAGAAAATGGCCCGGAGAGCTCGGGGAAGATGAAATTCGTAAAGAAGTTTGGCAAATCAGAATGGAGATATAGTCGGTCACGCTGATAATAAAGGGTTTTTGCGGTAGAATCAAAAAGTTCTTGTTAATGAGGTTGAACACAGAAAATATGTTTGACGAAAATACAGTATGGAAATTAAAAAATTGATTATCAGATTCTATTTCTTTCGATTCCTCCTGCCAACTCCTCTACAAATTTCTTCTCTCATACAAATTCCACTATTGCATGAAAGCCAATTTATTATCTTGCAAACTATTATACCAAGGTTAATTCCGTATTCAAAAATTAGAAGCTTTCCCCGCAACTTCCACCATTGAAATAGTAAGTGTAAGTAGAATATCACATAATTAGCTTTTGTACGATGTTTCTTCGTACTACCAAGAAATTTTGAATCATTTGACCCACCTACTAAATCCAAATATGCAAATGTTCCAAAAAATTTGAGTATCATCGCAACTATTCTCAAATCAACCCTAACCTTCATGTTTCGAATCATTTGCATGACGACATTATTAACTCATCGCCAAAGATCCATTATCTTTCATAACTCATATTGCTTCTCCTCCTCCACAAAATTTCTGACTTTATAAATCATTAAGAAAAAAATAATCACCCCTCATTTATCATTTCACGATTCATTTATATGTCAAAAATCTATTTGTAACGACGTCCTTTTGATGCTCAGCACATAACAATTTTTTCCCATACTTTTCATTCTGCCTTCACTCCAATTCTTTAAGCATAAATCTAACGACAAGGATAACTATGATAAGACATATTTTACAGTCAGAATCATAAGATGACTCCCAAACACAGAGACTAGAATATAAAGGAGAGAAAGAAAAAAAATATATATAAAAAGAATATAAGAACTCTCGATAATAAAAAAAAAACCAAGTCAAGAAGAAAGGACACAAGCCGAAAAAATTGGCTACGATGCTGAGAAAATTCAATAAAACCATCAAAAGGACGTGAAGTAGCAGTTGTTTCCCAGTAATGGAGAAATTGAACACAACTAGCGAAAATTTTATTAGTAAAACTTGGGAGTAAGGAACATCTGTGCGATAATGGCGACTATGGGGGTGGCACTATATAGGGGAGCAGCCAGCAGTTGTGCTGAAAGGACGAACTTCTATTGTGAATAATCGAAGCATTAAGTTAGTGGAACATTGTTAGTTTCCGATACGTATACTTTATATACATGTCTGTTCATCTGTAGCTATACAGGATTGAAAGACTTCAGTTTTGAGATACGGATATGTTGTGGTTTCAAACTGGATGTGACGAATTGATAATAATTGGAATCGCTACATTTTAACAGTTCACTGCCTTCACTTGGTTATGGTAATTGCGGTTGTATCTTTAGCATCTAAAGGGTGGTAATTGTTGTAATATTTGCTTTAGATTTGCATTTTTTTTTTAAAGAAATGTAAGGTTAACTGGTTGTAGTTACTAGTATTGCCGGTAGTCGAAATTTTACCAATTGTGTCTGTAAAATAACGACATGAACGGTGTCTCATTACGACCGCCTATTTTGAAATTTGAAGAGAACGTAATGTACATTAGAAAAGCTCAGATGCTTTTATTTTGTAAGAAGTGTAGTCAAGGAGGTTATATATGGAGTAGAACGCCCACCATATGGCCGCGTCGTTGATCCTTTTGATGACATTTTGGCATAATATTGGCTCAATTTCAACAATGGCACGACAAATCTCGACTTTCAATTCAGGAATCGTTTTTAGGTTATTGGCATACACCTATGATTTTAAAAAACCTCAAAGAAGGAAGTCCAATGGCGTCCAATCGCACATGTCTTCTAAATCCATTTCAGCAATTTGAGACCACAAGAAGTTGTTAATCATCTCACGGTAACGAACGCAGCTGACGGTGACTGCATTGCCGTCCGAATTCTCGAAGAAGAACAGTCCAATCAATCTCTTAGCCCAAAATGCGCCCCAAACAGTGACTTGCGATGGATACATGGGATGTCCAAGGATTACTCTTGGATTTTCAGCTCTCCAAATGCTACAATTCTGCTTGTTGACATTGCCAACAAGTTCGAAATGCGCATTATCATAGGATATGATTGTCTTTGAAAAATTACTAAATATTGTTGTTGCTCTAAGATCCAATTCTATACGTTGTGTGTCCATGTAATCCTCCATCACTAAGCCTCAATATTCATTAACACAACTGTGAAATAAGAGCGCTGCACAACTTACGTGAGAGAAATGGGATTAAATTAAAAGTAAACGGTCTTAATGGGACACACTTTAGTTACTGGAATTTAGTTGCACACCAATTTTCAATTCTTGCATATAAGTTTCATTCCTCTCCTTTAAAAATTAAAATAAAATTGCCCAAATTTTTGATGTTCACGTTGCAAGTCAAGCAGCATTGGATATGTTTAGTATTTAGATAGGGGACCACTTGTATAGCTTTACCTGTGTATGACAACAAACACATATTTTCACATCTATGGCACAGTACCTTTGGAATGATATCATTTTCTTCCCTCTCATTTAAATACTAAAACAATTTACCAAAATTTTTGATTTTCAAGTGGTAAGTCAAGCAGTATTGGACGCGAAAGCTTTGAAGATTGTTGCTGTTGATTTTTGCCTTCGATGAATACTTTCAGTATGCCTTCGCCTAATATGAGACATTCTTTAATTAGAAACTTTTCCATTTCTATACATATTTCCTGCCTCAAAGCTCAAAGCAGTGCACTGGACCTACCGGTTCTCGTCCGCTCACCAAAGTCAAGCAGCATAGGACGCGTGTTGTGGTGAGATGGGATCCCACAAGTATATTCCCACTTTATTTTACATGCCTTAACGGCAACATATGTACAAACATGGTTTTTGTTTTGGTGCACGTCTATGGCACAGTAGCATCCCCCTCCTTTTATAATAATAATAAAAAAAAACATATAAGATTAAAAAAAAATTAAATTTCTAAACTTACCTCGAATCAGTTTCTATTTGATTCAGATATCCTGAAAAAGAAAATGTCTCAGTTAAATATTTAAATATGTATGGCTGCATAATTGATTAAATACAAAGCAAATTTGAAAGTATCATTATCACATAAATTCACCATTAAATACCGAGCCGTTTCTAAAACAATCGCATTCTCCTCCTCGTCCTTCACAGCCGATCTCGAATTTTGTCGACAAACAAATTTATCAAAAACATTCAAATTCGAATAGCATTCTCGACTGTGTTTTTGGTACTATAATGGGTTGAAAATTATGTGTACCAACTTTCCGCAAATTGAAATTAATTATGCTAATTGGCCTTTCAGTCACTTAATTCTGATTCGTCCTTCAAATAAATTGTTAATTTTGAATAATAGCGAACGATTGTAAAACGATTCATTACGCAAGATTATAATTAGCATTCGGAATTTGTTTGCAATTAATCCAGAATAAATGTGTTTGATCGTGGTATTGTGTTAAAAGAGTTGAAGATTACGCGTAAAGGAATTTCAATTGGTAAATAAATGATACTTAAACAATTACTGTTTGTATCAAACTTATTCACAAGATTAAAATTTGAGATTTTTCTTTTGATCGATCCATTGTTGATTTATGAAATTTTATGTTTCTGAAATAATGGAGAATTACTGTAGTTGCGGAAAATTTCGAAAGCCGGCAACTATTTGAGAAACCAAGAAATTCAGAAAAAAATAGTTTTCTTGTGACTTTTGTCTCCATGATAACTTGAACACCTTAATAGAAAGGACTGGAGGTGATCGCAAAAAATGTGATACATTGCCGAACAGACCTGTATTGATTTGATAAATAATTGCTAACTAGGAGCAGAAGTTACGACAGTTGAAAAACAAATATACCTGAATAAAAAATTTTGTATGACAAAGTTGAACAACAGCGTTGTATTTTAATTCGGATTAAGAACATCCTAAGTAAAAGTATCCACGTTTGCCATCTTCTTCAATGGCACTACAGCGGATCTTGACGTCCTGACCTTCACATTTATTTTGTTATCGTTGAAGGATTGTTCGCCCTTTGCGTAACCCTTTCTCTACGGATTTTCATTTTCGCAGAGTGAGGTGACCCAGATATACCCACGCAAGGTATGCTAAAATTAGTTGTCGACTGGGATTTGAACTCATGACCCAGTGAAAAGCGTGGCTAGCCTTTTAGGGTTGGTACATGGCCGACCAAACCAACAGAATCGTGGCCATGCTACATCGGATACGATTTGTTAAGAACAGGCTATGCAAAAAAGCCATTAACGTCGCAGGTATTTCGGCTACCTACAATAACCAACCTGCGTAATCTACTCACACATACAAACAGGAAGACGTCGTCTCTAGCGTGGTACCTATCGTGAATGGCTAACCAGCGTATCCCATGGCGGTTATTTTAGTACGTAAGGCGTGAGGTATGTTTCGGTATACTACGACATGAAAAAATTGCCTGACCCTGATTGCCATTAATGAACATCGAAAAAATCACCGCCAACATTTACTGAAGTTAACAATTTCTTACTGCAAATTTTTGCCAGAAATGATTTTAATTAATATCCTAGCGGTTTGAATTAATACTGTAAATATGGCGGCCAGGTTAATAGTTACAGACGTACCTACTGTAGAGAACATTGTGGTTGAGATCACAAAGGCATCGTACATATATTAAATCCACTTTTTGCAGGCTCTACTAAGCACAGTTTCAGCAACCCACATCCCACTCTGCCTTTAAAAAAAAAATATTGCTATACTATTATTTTCGTTAAATCGTAGCCAGCTTCACCATTTCGACCTTTTACGTCTGCAACATTGTCTATTATTTAATTACAATTTTGCCAGTAGTTAGTCTAGATCTGAAGTTGAAGGCACATTATGAGATCCTATCGCCCGCCGCGTTCCCGTTCGCTACAGTCGTTAACAAAAAGCTTCTGCACTATAAAGCCACGAATAACATAAAATGTATAAATAGCGAAAATATGGAGTAGGAGTTATATCCTGTATTCGCTTCGGGTCGAAAAGATGGCAGCAACAAAAACACGGAAGCAAATGTAGTGCCTTCTCTACTGATAGCTTGTAAAGCACAGCTAACCACCGAAACCAAGCTTGGTCCTTGCATTGCACTCTTCTATTGCGGTTTAAACATATTTCCTTGCTTCCCTAAGCATTGAGAACATATATAATACATCCCAGCAGTCATGCACTTTTTTTTCCTTATTTTTATTAAAGTGATGCTGAAATGTTGTAAGATTCGTCTCACTATTTATCTGTCTGTTGGCTCTGATGGTGTGCACTATGAACCGTATGAAAGGCACATAAACATTTTTGTATACTCGTATGACACGAATTGTTCTGGTGGCTTCCATCTTTTTAATTATCACCATGAAATACTCGAAGTACTCTTCAGCTTTTAAAGTTATTGCTTGGAAATGGTTGCCGAGTATACTTTGACGGAAAAGGTGCAGTTAATAAATTTTTCACTGTTTTAATAGCAGTCATGTTTCCTTGTAATTAGTAATAAAAAAATTTTTGGAGAATTAACTTAGAGTCAAGTTAATGCTGTCTTAGTCCAAGAAGTTCAGTATGTCCACAGATCTTCGTTATAACTAAAAAAATAGAGTTTTTCTCTCCCAATCACGCTCGCATCGAGGGAGAGATTTGCACAAAATTACGAGAATATCATCATCATTAGTGGCTCGATAGCCCAAATTGGGCTCCTACCTCCTGAAATCTTCGCCTCCAATCGTCTCGGCCCAAAGACCGCATACTCCGGCTGCTAATTATACTCAAAAAGAAATCTGAGAGTATATTGAAAGAAATAATTCTAACACAGAGCCGTCAAGGGTACAGAAATATTTGTTGTCGCTCAAAAACTTCGATTCTGAGTGACCGTTTGTCCGTCTGTCCGTCTGTCTACAAAATAACTCTCGAACGCTTTGAGCTACCGTGCTGAAATTCGTTGAGTGTCGTTTTTAGCAAAAAAGAAACTTTAAGTTCGTGAACGAGCAACATCGCCTAACTCCTTCTACTACCTCCCATGCAAATTTCATGAAATATCGAAATTTTAAGAAATTGATTTTTTCTCAAAGCTGTTTAAGCTATTGGCTTAAAATTTGTTAAAGTATAATGATGTAAATATCATTAACAACACAAAATAATGATGTGATAACCTAACTCCTTCTACACCCTCCCATACAAATTTCACGAAATTTTGAAATTTCAATTAAACTAATTTTCTTCGATACTGTCAAAGCTATCGACTTGACGTTTTGTGGATAGTCAAGCAATAGAAATGTTATTAACGACGAAAAATTTTGATTTGATCCGTATTCTTCTTGTACCCCCCCCCCCCCCTCTCCCTCAATCTTCCATACAAATGCACAATTTCTGTAAATGCATCAATTACCATTAAAAATAGAAAAAGTAGAAACATCAAATTTCTCCAGAATTTGTCCCTTAATAATTGTAATAAATGCAAAAAAAATTATCATCTTGATTCCTTCTACACCCTCCCATACAAATATCCATATTGTAAATTAAGGAAAAATTTCTCCGGTACATTAAACTTTTTCCCATTTCATTTAGAGTATCATATGATTGGGCCCAATCAGGGTATGAATGACTTCCTATATTTCACTGTACGGGAAGTTGGAAGCTTAACAGTAAACTCGTGTTCGCTCAAAGCTGAGCGTTGACGACAGAAGGTCATTGATAAAGAAAGAGTGTGGGTGATGAAACAGAGCCTTCGGGGACTCCGGAATCTATGGGAAGGGGGAAGATGCCACGCCATCCAATACGACTTGTGGTGCGTTCATATAAAAAACTCTCAATCCATTTTACAAGGTTATTATTAAGGCCAACTGCTTTGAGCTTCACTAGGAGACATTTGTGCCAAACTCTGTCAAACGCTTTAGCGATGTCAAGTGCAAGAACTTACAGCTAGGGTGTAGCCTAGCGGGTAGTGTGTTGGTCTACAATGCCGAAGATCGTGAAGTCCCGGTGGACGCATAATTCCACCACACTACCTGCTTGGGTATACCTTGGTCACCTCAATCTACAAAAATGAAAAATTCGTGGATAGAGGGTTGTGCGAAGGTCTAACAACCCTTCCACAATAAATAATGAAAAAATGTTAAGGAACCTGAAGGTCAGGAGGCCAAGGCCCGATTTGGGCTGTAGCCCCATTGTAAATGAGATGAGATGAAGAGCAAGAACTTGACCTTCGCCAAATTTATGGATGGAAGAGTTCCACCGATCTGTCAGATATACCAAGAGGTCACCTGTAGAACGTCTGGAACTGAATCCGTTTTGGCGATCATTGATAAGTTTTTATCTTTAAGATAGCGGACTATTTTCGATTCACAGCCGTTTCCATCACTTTCGACAGAACGGAAGTAATGGCGATGGGGTAGTAGTTGGGAGGTAACGCCTTGTTTCCTTTCTTGGGAATCGGCTGAACATTCGGTACCTTCCACGTGCACGGAAAGCGCCCACTAGAGTAAGAGAGATGGAATAAATCAAGCAGCGGTTTAGCCAGGGACGTAAAAATATTTTTAAGGACTAGGAGGGAAATACCATCGGGATCTGCAGATTTCTGAACGTTGAGCTCAAGAAGTATTCTGGAGATAAGTCGTATGCAAAAATGAATCTCAGGTAAACGAAATCTTGATGGAGTTACAAGCGGGGGAAACTCGTTTGTCGCTGGGAACTTGGAGCTTCGTACGAAACTTGCTGCAAGAAGATTGGCTTTCTCAACAAGATGGACTACGATTCGGTCCCCATCTTGAGGAGGTCGTGTAGATGATATTACATAGTTGCTGTTGACCGTTTTAATAAATAACTAAAAAGATCTCGAGCCATTTGGTGTTTCGAGAATTTTCTTTCGAAGTTTTTAGTCGTGTTGAAACTTAGCGCTTTTCAAATTGGACTTGCTGGTATTTGTTGACACATTGTAAAGAGATCTGTTGGCAAACGTTGGGTTGCTTTTAAAGATTGTTTCGGATGGCCGTAAGACAATCTTTAGTGAATCCTTCGACGGTTTGATTCGCTTGTAACTAAAGCGTATGAAGAGTTCCATACCTTAAGGATAGTTTCGGTTATAAGCTAACAAGCCGTGTCACAATTATTAGACTCGAAACACAATTTCCAATTAAAGGCCTTCTAACTCTTTTCTTTCGTTCTTCGCTTCCTTTCTTCAATATGGTGATGGTGACTCTTGTGTCTTGTTGCAACTCGATAATGATAAGCGAATATGGTGCTTTTTTCGTTTAACTCATAATTATTAGTTTTCCTTAAATATCGCGTAGCGTTACTCTTTTATTTCAAATTTTCATGGATTCATGCTCCTAGCCGGCAATTTCGATTCGTTGTGTGTTTCAATTTCGAGGGTTGTTGTGCTCAGGACAGTATTTTTTTTCGCTAATGCGTTGTCAGCGCCTCGCCCAACCCCCAACCTACTTATACTGATTTATACACCCTGGTAGAAATAGGTGGGAGTTTTCAGTGAAATTCGACATGCTGGAGTTCTCACAGCTAAGCTGCGAGTCATAATTTTGTCTACTTTCTGAGAGGCACTGGTATTACTGCCAACGCAGGTTAACTCCATGCTCCCTCCTCCTTTCTCAAACGGGCTAGGAACCGGCTAGGGCGTACACAGAATATAGCTAAAGCATAAACCCATCTAAAGATTTTAATATTATGTTTCTTATCTTTTTTCTCCAAGATTACATTTGAGGCGGTTGAGTGGGCTATCCCACATTTTTGCCCAAAACTGTTTAACTCAGGTCGTCGAAAAGTCTGAGTAGTCTGAGAGTACTTAATTCAACGCTCAAAAAATCTGTAAAATGAATAATTTCTTCAAACTCTTTCTACTTAAAGAGAATACATACACCGAAAACCCCAATTATCTCAACTAGGATCACGAAGGGGACTCCCCACTCTGGCATTAACCGCCCCATTTCCGCATATTTCAATATTCCGATTGAAATTTTCCGAACACCAGTTCAAAATAAAAGTATTCTGCTTCATGAAGATTTAATAATTTTAAAGACCTGAGTAAAAAAATTGAAACCAACATTAAAAAATAAACATAACGTGACAGATCATACGAGAAAATTAAAACAAACAGAAAAAATAAATAAATGTATACGAGTCCTATCCGCAAACATGTATGTTGGAAAAAATATGCTTACATGGAAAATCCTTCATTGGCTTAGCAAAAATAAAAAAACTGCTCATTCACCGGCTATCGATGTTATTCTACAGGAATTGCTCGTTATAAATCCGCTCATGAACGAAAGGAATAAATAAAAGCATCGAAAAATAAACACAAAACGGAGCAATAAGCCTGCTCCAGTATTGCATGACTAAAATTTTTTAGTCAAGTCACATTTTCACTTCTCATTTTTTCCCGTCCTAAATAACAAAACTCTCTATCTTCCCATAAGCAAAAAATAACATCAAAGTATCTCTCCCCGCCTTCTCCTTGCAACCACCCTAGAGGAGATAAGTTGTACAAGATGATGCCCACTAGCATATGGCAAAGCGCCTAGTTACAATGAGTTCCTTTACGAGAATTTCCTCGTTTTTCCTTATTACGTAATGTCGGGATACTCAGAGTTATGGGAATGCAAGACATAGTTGCTTTGCTACCCTTCATAGCCTTTGTCACCCATTTTTTCGCTGAATACTAAAGGGATGCGCGAAAAGGCACACCCAAGCATAGGTGAGTGTGAATTTGATGCCATCGAGTGTGAATAACAATAATAAAAAAACCGAAGATCTGTATAAATTATGGAACCATATCAAGGATGAGATTTGAGTTTTCCTAACTGACTTCAAATTCATTTTGAATTGTAGTCGAGCAAAATTTTTGCCAAATTCTATGCATGCAACATAACCGCACCACACACTATTACCCTACATGGGGTGATGTGAGGGAGTAGTCATCCCGTTCTTGACATCGAAGTGATTGTGCCATAATTTGATAAATTTGACTCCCCGTTACGGCGCTAAAAGACAAGGAAAAGATGACGGTAATTGTGGTGGTTCTCCGGCTGTTATTTCGTTCGTTTCATATTGTGAATGTCACATAAACAATCGTCGTGAGTCGACCGTGAGGATATTACAACGATGGCAATAATGTCATCAAAACGAACTGGGGGTTGAGTTTGTGTCGCAATATGGCGTTGATGTATGATGAAAACATCCGGACTACAAAAGACAGTTTTGGGGAAGTTCAAATGGAGCTGGAATGATATTCAGTAAAATCGTGTTAGCTTATCGGTAGCATAGAAAATTCCCCATTGATTTTGGGTCGGGTGAATTTTTCACACTTTACACAACCCATACCAAGTTTGCCGTCCATCTGTCTGTTCGTTTACTCTTTAGTTTGAAAACGCGATGATTTAGAAAGCTTAGACTTTGTACACGTTTTTTTTTTTCAGCGAAAAGGCAAAGTCAAGTTTGTGAACGGGCTAAATCGCTCCGTCCCTTCTATCCTCTCCCAAAATTTGTTGTAAAGTATTTTGGTAGTGATCTTTAATGACCCCTTCTATCACCTCCCATACAAAATGGCAGAATTTCACTATTATAGGTTGATTTTCTTATAAAATATAAATTTTTGAACTTAACACTTTTATGATCTTCTACAATGGCGCTACAGCCCAAATCGGACCTTGGCCTCCTGATATTCAGGTTCCTTAATATTTTTCATTACTTATTGTGGAAGGGTTGTTAGCCCTTCGCACAACCCTCTTTCTACGAATTTTTCATTTTGTTAGATTGAGGTGACCAAGGTATATCCAAGCAGGCAAAGTGCCTGAATTATATATTGCGCCGACCGGGATTTAAACTCACGACCTTCGCATTACAAGACCAACACACTACCTACTAGGCTATACCCTAGCACAGTTCCGATTTTGTCAGTACCTGTGAGAATAATGAAGATCAAATTTGAAGTAAAGGATATTGGTAAAGATTGTGGTAATGCGTTAAGAAATAAATGTTGATCCTTCTACCTCTTTAACTACCATACAAAGCGTCACAATTCACTTTATTCTAATATATCGGTTTTCTTGAAAAGTGTAAAGGTTACTGATCTGAAATATAAATTGTATCATTTTAGATACTTCATTATTCTAATAATAAAATATTGAGATCAACACAGAAAAAAAAATTGCTTTCCTGAAATTTTTGTTTTTTCGCGTTTCATGACTAAATTAGACTAAAAAAGCTGCCAACAAGTCGGGCGAAACTTTATTATTCTTGGGACATGTTGCGGATGTGTGGAAAGTCAATATGCAGGTAAGAGTGGTTAGGGAAGACTAAGTGAAAGGGAGTTCTTGAGCAGGGCTGTTGTCTATTTAACAATATTTCATTCGTTTCTACAAGTTTGGGTTTTTATGGAGGGGAGGAGGAGGGGTAATAGTAAGGGTGGGTGGATGTTAATAGCTTTTTAATTAATTGCTTGAATCACGTCCAATATTCTCTGTGTAGAATGTGTCTCATAGACGAAGTTCATAAAATTCGGTGTATTTTACATTCACGAAACCGAACATTTGTATGGGAGGGGGTAGAGTAGGTAGGGGAATCGTAAATTTTGATATGCAGTTTTATTTCGCTTCTCTTTTAAGGTGCTTTTATAAAATTTCAAGTTCATAGCTTTTAGTTTGTTGGTTATTAGTTGATTTATGAAATTGGTCGAAATCATAGATTTGTATGGGAGGGGTAGAAGGGCAAGCGCGATTTGAAAATTTTCAAAGCAATTTCATTTGAATTATTTTTATAAGTTTCAATGCAAAATTTGAATTTGATAACTTTTAAGAGTTAGCTGATAACTTATTTCATAAAAATGCTCGAAAAAATAATTTTGTATGGGAGGGGGTAGAGGAGGTAGGGGAATCGTAAGACTTGTGATGCAATTTTCTTTCTTTTTAGTTGTAAGGTGCTCGTACAAAATTTCAAGTTCGCAGCTTGCAAATTGTTTGTTATTAGTTGATTTAATGAAATTGGTCGAAATCATACTTTTGTATGGGAGGGGGTAGAAGGGTAAGCGCGATTTCAAAACTTTTAACGTAATTTCATTTCAATTATTTTTGTAAGTTCTTATGCAAAATTTCAAATTGATAGCTTTTAATAGTTAGGTGGTAATTGATTTCTTGAAAATGGTCGAAAAAATAATTTTGTATGGGAGGGGGTAGAAGTTTTAAAGATTTTCGACCAGTTAATAATTCATTCTTTGAGGAATTTTTTTTAAATGCATTTCGCAAATTTTCAAGTTTCTAACTTAAAATTTCATTCAAAAATTTTCAGCTTATGTGTTTTTTCATTTCACATGAAACACCTTGTGCACGTTAGACCAGGGGGGTCGGTGCATAACAATTGTAGAATTTATATTATTTTTTATGTATGTACAATAAATTGATATATTGACCTGAAAAATGTAAACTCTGTATCTTTTACCAGAGCCCTAAAAAAATTACTCAAAATTTTCAACATTTTTGCTTTCCACCTCCCTCCCCTTACACCCCCCCACTAAATTTTTTTACCAAAATTGAAAACTATATAGTTCTATGATCTGACAAATTTTTGATGTGATATCTGCCCTCAATTTTGAGATATAATGGTTTGAAATTTTGGAAAGTTCAATGCTCCCCATTTTCCCCCACTACTATTTAGTCCAAATATTATATTTTTTTCGTATTTTTTTGGTATAGCTTAATATAAGTACCAAGTTTCAATTGCAGAGCTCAACAAATAGTCGAGATATTGGTTTTTAAGTGTTTTTCTTTGCACCCCCCCTGACTCTCCCCCTCACAATAATTAGCCTCTACGTAAGCTGATTCTAGTGAATCTGTATGCCACCTTGATGGTCTAAAATTATAAATTTTTTATGCTAAGTAATTTCGAAGATATAATCATTTGAAAAAAAAATTCGGCCGACAATTGGTTTTTAGCCCCCCCTTTTTGCACCCCAATGGATAAAAAAATTAGATTAATTTTAAAAGTTGTCCCATAAACTCTTTTATATGTATATTGATTTTTAGCTTCCTAGCTGTAACCATGTTTGAGATATTTGAATTCTTAGTTTTCGGTTTAAGTGCTCCCCCCGCCTCCCCCTGAACCCTTACACCCCCAAAAATGTGTGTCGTCCTGAGATCCGCAACTACCTACAATCCCTCCAAAAATGAGCTTTCTATCTCGAAGGGTTTGGGAGTTAATGTGCTCTGAGCGTACACACCGGCGTACGGCGTACGGCGGACGGCGGACGGCGCACGGCGGACGGCGCACGGCGGACGGCGTACAGACAGACGGATTTTTTTTTTTTGCATTTTTAGGCTAATTTAGTCACGAAACGCGAAAAAACACAATTTCAGGGTAGCAAATTTTTTTTTTCCCAAGTCGATCACAATACTTTATTATTAAAATAATAAAGTAAAATGCAAAAAAAAAACATGATAAGCCTACGATTGGGCATAAAGCCCAATCAAGCGATATTCTAGATGAAAGAGAATTTTTTTTTAATTTATAAAATTTTGTATGAGGATTGGTAGAAGGGTTGATGGAATAGAACTAATTTTTTCACATCATGCTAAAGTTGCTATCAAAGCTGCTTATACAAAATTTAAACTTCAAAAATTTAATAGGTACTGAGAAAATTAGTGTATTAGCTTTAATGAAATTTTGCAGTTTGTACGGGAGGTGGTAGAAGGAAGGACGAGTTCTTAATGACTTTTCAGAAATAACTACATCACACTTTTGACATGTTTTAAATTGCTGATCAGTAGCATTCATACTTTTCAGGAAAATCGACTTTTTGTAGTTTTGAAATTGTGATTTTTTTTTGTTTTTTTTTTGGGACTGCGGTTGGAGGCTGTGTGTGAAGAGCACTAGTCGTGCAAACTTTTAGCGAGAAGAAATAGTTGTACCATGAAATCAGTGTAATATAAATCGCCAGTGAAATAGCATAAAATGTGTACATAGCCTAAAAAAATATATAAATAAATTAATATTATTAGTGCAAAAAAAGATTAATAAAGTGATGTATTGTGTGGGCCCACAAGTCACATAATATTATTAAATAAAAAAAATAATACAATAAGCCTACTATTTGCTAGTGGAGTGGAGAGCTCCATTTCGTTACAGGGAGTAGAATCGATAGATCGATTTGGCCCGTTCACGAAATTGACATTACTTTTTTACCACAATAACGTGTAAAAAGTTTGAGCTTCCTAGCTAAACGCGTTCTCAAACTAGAGAGCGAGCAGACGGACGGACGGACATCCGGTTTCGAGACTTTTGAGCGAAAACATTATACCCTTGGCGACTCTGGGTGAGCAGTACCTAGCAAACTTATAATGCTCTCAGATTTCATCTAGACTGTAAAAATTTTTCAACCGGATTCCTTTGTGGCTTAGTAAGTAAGAAAGTTTGCTTTGCACAACACAAAGGAGCAGAAACAATGAATTTTCCTCACGTTTATTGTAATTAACAGGTGGTAGTCCCGTGCTAATCTTCTACTAGATGGACGAGATTTTTAACTGAGTACGATGTGTTACCTACTAGTGGGCCTAACTCCGCCGCGAGAGCCTTAGCAGAGATATTGCAAAAAATCCACTTGAAACCAAAGGATATTTTAGTCAGCCTAGAGACGTGAAATCACTGTTCACCAACATTCCGATTAAGGACACCTTGAGTATCATCAAGAAACTCATCCCGGATAACAGGTATGACTTAAATGAATTTTGTTTAAATAATTCATTCTTAAATTCAACGGAAGTAGCGGCAATGGGATCTTAAAATTCAACAGAGATAGCGAAAATTTTCTTGGAGGAATTCGAAAAGAATGCACTGAACTCAGCTCCATTATGATGATTATATGGATGACACCTTCATCATTTGGCAACATGGAAAAGAAGAGCTCGACAAATTCTTATCACATCTGAGCTCACCACGAGAAAATGAAGTTCGCCAAGAAAACGGAAAGCAATGTTCATAAAGCATTTCTCGTCCCCGAGTCTTTTCGTTGTGGTTGTTGTTGCTTCTATCAAGTATCTCGTGGGTGTTCAGAGTTATCTCCTCGTCATACGATCGCTTTCGGCGACTCTCAACATTGTCTTGTTGTTATTGTTCTTGGTTGGTTGAAACCTCAAGGTCTTCAAACACTCAATGATCGCGCGTTTAGAGTGCACGTGTTCTTTTATTAGCACTGTGTTGTTGTTGGAAGCACTTCACAAGGGACCTCCGCTGTATGATTAATCTATTAGGTTGTTGCAGATGAAATGGCGACTTTGCTAGTGAGATTTCAAACAACTTCAACTCTTATGAAACTTATTTTTTTTAATCAAAATAGGTACCAGCAGATGCAATACACTGCTCCCAACGAGATACAAGTGCATTTTTATCAGTTTCGTAGAAGTCCGACTGTCAAAACTGAAGAAATTCCTCGAAGGCATCTTTGATAGCGGCTTCGTTGTTAAATTGTTTCTCCGCCAAAAAATGATCCAAATGTTTAAAAAAGTGGTAATCGGTTGGCGAGAGGTCTGGTGAATATGGTGGATGAGGAAGAGGCTCATACTGCAACTCGTTTAATTTTTTGACCGTTATTCTTGATACATGAGGCATATTTTGCTCATTAAGCTCATGCGCCCACTTATTAAACTTTTTGACTTTTCAAAGCTGTTGGAAGTACCGGGAAACTGTCGAATAGTGTACGCCAAGTTTTTCTGCAATGTCCCTTACAGTTTGGCGTGATTCAGACTCCACTAGTAAACGCAGCTCGTCGTTGTCTATCGATGGTCCACTTGGCTCACTTTGAAGGGTCATATCTTCTGATCGGAATTTTTCGAACCATCCCTGTGTGATTCGTTCGTTTACTGTGTCAGCTGTTGATGTTTGTGGTTACCTCCCTTGCGTTGTGGTCAAGTTTGAACTCGTAAAGAAAAAGTAACCGTTTTTGACTCGATTCCATATTTTTTTTATTTACTTATTTTTTTTTCTCCAATCTCAGTGATGTCCAAAACTAAAATGATTCATTGACCAAATGTAGGAGTATTTATACTTCAATATTCATTACCACCAGAGCCACCTGGCGGCAGTTTGAGACATGAAAATCGCAACTAACTTCACTTCATCGCGAAAGTCGCCATTTCATTTGCAACAGCCTAACTTGTGTGAGGTTGCACGCCAGTGCGCAGCAGTTCCATTATGTGTGTGTGTGTGTGTGTGTGTGCGATGAGAGATGCAGATGTTCTTTATGGTTGTTTCCGGGAAAAGTGGAAGATTGACAAAATTTGATGAACGACTAGGGCTAACATACATATGTACAACATTATATAAATAGAGTTTATCGAGGAACTAACTACCGATTTGAAGGACTTCAGAAGGCGGCACAACATTTTGAGATCATGACTGTCTTGAGCTTAGCGTTAAAATGATATATGCTAAGAAAGCACTGCAGCTTGGGGTGGCCCTTGGCCAATGATAATGAACCTGAAAAATTCTAGCACTATAATAATATGGCCCTCCAAGTTGGGGGTTGGGCGATGTGTTAACAACTCATCCTCGGATAAACCACACCCGTTTCGATACCTGAACAGGAGGCCAAAGTCCGTGTTGGGCTGTAGCGCCATCGTAATTGTAAAATAATTGAGAATAGTATTGTATTCTTAAAAAAGTTTGATACCTCTTTTAGTAGCTCCATTTTGGAGATGGTCGACAAATATGCTACTGGCTTAGATGGACCGCAACACTTCAGTCAAGTATTAAGCGAGGGAGTACTATGGTTTCAAAGGGCGGCGGAGAAACTGAAGTAAATAACAGATTTAGCAAGACGAGAGGAGCATTTGGACGATAACAGCCAAAATGGAAAGATATCCAGAAAAAGCAAAGTTTGTATCCAACACCATCACAACAAGTACCTATGATTAATATACAGAATATTTTCACCGAACATCAACAGCAACATTGGCCTTTGGATCTTAGCGAACGAATCCAGAGAAGAAAATGGAGTTGGATCGGGAAACTATAAGAAACCATTCCAATAATATCACAAGGTAGGCATAAGAGTAGAATTCTTCAGGTACAATTACAGAACGGTCTGGACGGCCACCAGGAGATGACAAATACTCCAAGAAAGGTAAAGAAAACTCACTTCGAAAAGTGCAGAAATAGCAGCAGCAAACATATTAAGTAGGAAATGCCAAGCCAATGCCCAACGCTCCCCGGAGAAGTAGCAAGAAATCAAATGAAGTACAGATATATAAAATATATCCAAAAAATTTCGTAAAGTTTGAATTAGTCGCAAGGAAAGTTGTACTACGAATTAACGAGAAAAAAATGAAGTCATATTGCAAAAATGAAAAAAATATTAGAAGCACAAATAAGTTTCTATCAAAAATTAGGAATGTATTGTTAAAGAACGGTACATTACCTTCAAGTATTGTCCATCACTAGTCACAACTTTTTTCCCATCTTTCTGGCAGCATTCGGATACCAAGTCAGAAGAACTCTTCATCTTTTGTGGCTATCGCCGAATCGACCAAATTTTTAGTATCTTCACATGATGTAAAGCACTGCTTACACAGGCCATGTGCCATCGACCGAAACAAGTGATAATCGGAAGGGGCAATGTCTGGTGAATACGGCGGGTGGGGTAGAACTTCCCTATTAAGTGTTTCAAAATAGGTTTTGATCGGCACCGTAACATACGTACGAGCATCTACCCTAGTGTTACGGTAGCAAAACGTGGACGCATCGTTTAAAGTATGACCCGCACGAGAGTTCCTCGTAGGTATTTATTAAGTTTTTTTTTTATTTTTCTAAAATTAAAAGGGCGCCAAGTTCAACTCGTGCCCCGGACGACATTTTTCCTCTGCACAGCTCTGACAGAGCTTACTTTATGTTCATGTCACTGTTGTATACTTTATTTCAACAAAAATTATCACTTCAATTTGCTAGCACAAAAAAGTGAACCTACCAATGAAAGTTACATAATTAACATAGGTATATGGTTTGTAATGTTCACAAACATGAAATTTAGTTATTTGCGTGACAAGGGGCAGTTTGTAAATAAAATCTAAATAATTAACAATTAACAAATTAATTTAAAAACTGTCGAGTAAGATAGACAACACGATAATAAAACGGACTCCCGATAAATATAAATCTTATCAGACATTATTTATCATACGATAGGTAGGAAATTTACTTAAATCAAAGTTTTCTGTATTCCGGAGTACACAGAAAATTAACACTGACCTTGTAGGCGGTGCATGTACTTGGTCTCACGCCCATTGATTTTTAATTGTGACTTTTTGCATTTGGAATGTAAACAGCAAATATTTGACTTTAATGGAGCGTTCACAACACACTTTACCACGAAACAAATCATGGTTTGATGCGATGATGATGGTGATAATTCATAGTTGGCAAAAAATTTAACTTAATTCCGTTTTAAATACGAATTACGCTTTGAAATCTAAAAAATCTAACTGCCCAGCCGTATTCATCGCACCAATTTTCGTTTTCCAAAGTTCTAATAAAGCTAGGAATGATTTCCCCGGACATTTGTCCGTCCTACCAAGTATCATAGACTATGAACGGGCCATATCTAATTCTTACCGGTTATGCGAAAAACATGTATCAAAACGACTACTGCTACAGTGGCACAACAGCCTAAACCGGGCCTTGGCATCCTAACCTTCAGGCTCCTTAACATTTTTTTCCATTCCTTATTGTGGAAGGGTTGTTAGCCCTTCGCATATCCCTCCATCAATGCATTTTTCATTTTCGTAGGTTGAGGTAACTAAGGTATATCCAGTGGTCTGGTATTATATATTACGTTGACCGGGATTTGAGCTCCAGACCTTGGCATTTTAAGACCAACACGCTACCCACTAGCTAGCACTAAAACAACTGAAGATGTTAAACACTTTAAGACAAATTTTTATATGCTAGATAAAGTCTGACAGTATATTGTGCTTACTCTAATGTTTGTAAGGCTAGAAAATAATTCTCACATAGAAGTCACCAATATTTGTTGTCCCTTAAAATCTTCGATCTTGAGTGATCGTCTGTTTACAATATAACTCTCGAACCTTTTGAGCTATCGAGCTGAATTTTTTTTTTGTGTTATTTTCAACAAGTCACATTGCCCTTTCACCACCTTCCATAAAAATTTCAAGAAATTTGTTTTTCTCCAACCTATCAACTTGAAAATATGACCAAATTATAACGATCTAAATACCATTAACGTCATAAGATGATGTTCCGATCTGATCATTTCTTCTTCACATACAAATGTAAAATTTTTAAAAATGCCTTGCAGTTATGGATTTTCATTGAAAGTAGAAAACGTAGAAACATGAACTTTTGTTTTTTATACCAGTACCAAAAAATTTTCAAAATACTATCAACTTCGCCCCTCATTCTACCATTTCCCATACAAATTTATATACAAAATTTCAGAATTTAGGAAAAACTATTTTCTTCGAAACTATTAAAGTATTATCTTGAAAACTTGATTGAAGTATAATAATGTCATCAGCAGCAACTCAAAAAGAAAAAAAAATCCTATCAGCTCACTTCTTCTACAATTTTCCATATTTTATCAGTTCTAAAAATTGATAAGAAAAAAATTAATAAGAACCAGTGGCTACTCGTGGACAAATTTCTTGGGAATGCAAAAAAAAATTATTATTATTTGGAAATTTACTTCTTACTTCTTTGTTGCAGAATTGAGTAGTTATTTAAAATTTCATAAGCAAACATCACAAACATATTAAAATATTTATGCAATAATGTCAAAAGTATCTTAAAATATTTCTATTCAGTTTAACCGAACGAGATTTCTATTAAAATAAAAAATATTTTTCTAGAGATATGTATAACGAATACGAATACATATTATGATTCGCCGAATATTATACAAAAGTCAAATTTAAAATATTAATAAATCAACAGAAATTGCACGAATTCTGGGTGAAGCGATGACTGAGTTCAGTTAGAAAATCTAAATCATAAGAACCTTCTAATTTGTAAATGTTATGCATCATTTAATTTCGAATATTTAAATTATGCAAAATAATCACAATTGTTTTTAATTCATATTTCATTCATTGATACACTCAAAGAAATCGACCAAAATTTACAACCCATTTCGGTTGAGAATTCAAATCAAGGAGTAAAAATCATCTAAAAACGATTAAAATGATCAATTACTCCAAAAAAGAGTAAAATACTCGCGTAAATTGAATTTAATCCAATTTGTAATGAAATTGTTCATAATATGGAATGAAAAAAATATTTGAGTGTTTGATAATTACTTATAGAGTAAAAAAGTGAATAGTTCCAAAAATGTTCGGTATTTATGTTAAAATCTCCTTAAAGAGTAAAAAACAAAACAGGACTACGATTGGGCGTAAAGTCCAATCGTGCGATACTGTAGATGAAATTGAGAAATTTTTGATTTAAAGAAATTTTTTATTGGGAGTGGTAGAAGGAGTGACGGCATTGAATCAATTTTTCTCACAACATGCTAGAGTTGCTATCAAAATGTGTCATACAAAATTTAAGCTTCAAAAATTTAATAGGTACTGAAAAAATTAGTGTATTGGATTTAGTGAAATGGTGCAGTTTGTATGGAAGGTGGTAAAAGGGGTAGTTAATGACTTTTTCAAAAATAACTGCGTGCAAATTGTTTAGTTTTAAGTTTATAAACTCGTTTTGCCGAGTAGGGGAAAATGTGATATTTAAATAGTTAGTTAAGTAGATTTAGGTAATTGTAATAAAATCGTAATCGTAACTGGAACAGTATTATAACGATAAAAATAATTGAATAGGTAAATAAAGGAAGATTATACAACTTGAACAAGCGAATTTTACTTTGGAAAGTAGGATTGCAGGAAACAGGAAAAGTAAGTATGATTTGTTGAGGAGTCAAAAGCGTCCCAAGAGGCGCCCGAATCACAGCTCGACAACATTCCCTAATCCTTCCTCCCCGCACCAAATACGCTATTTACAGCTGCGATGGAGAAGATCCCTCTAAACACGTAAGTTGTGCCAATTCCCCCCAACATACAACAGATGCTGCCATATATCAATTTTTTTAGTTTCATTGGAAAAATATTCTTAATATTATAGTTAAATTCATAAAGTATGTACATATAAATTTTACGCGAAATTTGTGTTAAGAAATAATTGGGAGTTTAGTGCTTCAGTGCTCTCGCCACTGATAAAATAAGAACATTGATAAGCAGTTTCAAAATCATCCGAAAATTTTCACTTCTTTTACCACCTCCCACGCAAATTCCATAACTTCGTAAAACACAATTCACCAATTTACTTGAAAATAATGAATTCTATAAACATTGAATTCATCATGAATCTTTAACATATTTATGCATTACAGAGCTGCACTTGGGCGTAGAGCTCAATCATGCGATACTCTCGATCAAAGAGAAATTTTTTTGATGTTCATAAATTCTGTATGGGGAGTGGTAGAAGGAGTGATGGCATGGAACTAATTTGTTCATATCATGATAGAGTTGTGATGTTTCATATAAAATTTAAGCTTCAAATTTTTAATTGGTATGTGTATTCGATTTAGTGAAATTGTGCAGTTTGTGATATTTTGCAGAAATAAACTTCATTTACCGCGTTCTCAAGCTAAAGAGGAGTCGGTGGACGAACAAACGGAGTGATAATATGAACTTGTGTATCATTAAATTTTTTCTTGAAGCCTTTTTCATAAACTTACTCAGGTTTCATCGAGAGTATAAAACTATATACCTCAACCACTCCTTATATCACCTTCCATAGAAAATCCACTAAACACAATTCTAAAAAATTTAAAACTCTTTCCCATTTCATCTAGGAGTATCGCATGGTAGGAAATTACGCTAAATTATAGTTGCAATTATTTTATAGGAGACATTCTTCAAATAAATACAGATGAATTATCGTAAACCGTAATTTATTGTTTTGTTTTATACGTAGAATGATTGTCCGTTGTTATTATTGACGTTAAGGAGTCATTTCTTTCGAAAGGGTCCATGAATCAGTCCACCTATATTCACTTTTGTGTACAAATACCTGACTCATTATATCACTTGAGAAAAAGCCTTAGCAGCAGGTATCCACATTCCTATTTCCAAATGGTGCGAATCAACATTCTCTGCACTTCACCATAAAGAAAACTGATTTCACTGAAAATCTTAATTTTCACTAAGATGCAAATTGAAATGTCTCGAATCGAAATGATTTCAAATAGTGCTGAGTATAGCAGCGAAAGCGAACAACCTTAACTCTCCGTCGGGCACATCTCTGAGCCATCCTTGTTCGGGCGCAATGTGCTTGGCAGGCACTGGTTTAAAATGGTCGTTCTTAGCGATATACACTCCGTTTCATATTTATAACCCACCTATCAATTTGAATTATTTTCGCCTTAAAATAATTTTGCCCCAAATTAAATACAAGGAAAGATTGAGAAACTCTGTGCAATGGTTTTTCTGTAAATCATTTCTCATTACCGGTCTTTTTGCTGCAGTTCTTGGAAATTCATCATTTTTGTGCGTTTCAAATTTATAACCCACATGGTGATTAGTGCAGCTAGGAATCGACACACTGAATCAGTTTAGTTGTTGTTTACAAGAGGGTTTCGTAATAATCTCATTATTTAAAATGCCGCGCGGTGTGTCTTTAAATGATGTCGAAAAGGGTGAAATTTTAGCGTACAAAGATGATGGTTTGAACATAAGTGAAATTTCGAGAAAAGTTGCTCGCAGTCACCGTGTAATTCGAAACTTTTTAAAAGATCCAGAGTTATATGGGAAAACAAAGCGAAAGGGAAGAAAAATAAAACTGTCTCCGCGGGGAGAGAGGTAAATTGTACGGGCTGCAAGCAATTCGACACTAAGTTGCAATAAATTGGCAGCTCTTGTCCTAACAAAAGTGTCAAAAACAATGGTTTGGAGAACAATTCAACGTAATCCTAACATTTCTAGAGGTAAAATGAAGAGTGCTCCACGACTATTAGATTGCCTTAAGAAAGCTCGGATGGAATTCTCAGAAAACCACATGGCTACAGATTGGTCTTCTGTAAGACATACTGGCTTTCGTACTTCTTCATTGTTTAAGATCAAGATTTCATTTTCAGGTGACATTTTCTGATGAAAAGAAATGGAACTTAGATGGGCCCGACGAATTTAATTCTTACTGGCGCGATCTGAGGACGGAACCTTTCTATTTTTTGAAAAGGAATTTTAGTGGCGGTTCTATGATGTTGCTGGAAGCATTTTCTGCAGCAAGGCGTTGGGATATACAATTTATGTCAGCGCGGATGAACATTAGAGATTACATCCAAGTACTCGAAAACAGTTTACTACCATTTCTGGCAGAACATGGTGAAAAAAAATGGATTTTCCAACAAGATAATGCCAGTCGTGAAACAATGAGTTGGCTGGAGACAAATTCCATTAGGGTGATGGACTGGCCGATATGTTCTCCCGATCTGAATCTCATTGAAAACATTTGGGGAGTTCTTGTCAGACGGGTAAATGCTGAAAATGGCCAGTATGAATCACTGGCGGAATTGAAAGCTGCAATTCTTGATGAATTGCAGAAACTTCACCCTGAAATGTTAAATAAATTAATCCAATCGATGAAAAAAAGGATTTTTGAAGTCATAAATCCAAAGGAGGCCCTATTAATTATTAAGTTTTTATATAAAATTTTTTATTTAAAATTTATATGAAATAAACACTTTATTTTGTTGGAAACTTCAACTGGGATATATGTATATATAAATATATGAAATGAGCAAAAAACGTATAAAAGCTGGAACTGTTGCAAAAAAAACGAATCCTTGCAATAATTTACCTACAAATAATTTCAGCTCCAGGCTTTCTACATTTAGCAATCAAATACAAAACCATAATAATTTTCCGAATGGAAATAACCTAAAATTTCTATGTGGGTTATAAATAAGAAACGGAGTGTATATTAATTTCAACTCTCAAAATTAATCACTGAGCTTTATAGGAATGCATACTAAATAGAGCAAATGAAATTTAATGCAAAAAAAACACGATTAATGACTACATAATATTTTAAATAATAAAACAAAAAGTAATCAAATTTTGAAAGGGGCATAAAATAATAACTTCTCAGTACTGAAACTACTTAGCCTAACAGAACAGGATGCAACTACTCACCAGGGCGTCAGGCGATAAACAGTGTGCGGGGGTTCAATGCGCCTCCTCGAGATAGTAAGGTAAGGGGCAGGATCCAACGCCTCACTGGTAGGGAAGGGGTGATAAAAGTTCGTGGCCTGTGCCTGTTAGATCATGTACGCTCGACGGAGGGTTGAAAACTTGCAACTCGGTCTGGTTTCGAAATGAAAATTAGTATCCAGTCACGGCTATGGCATAGCTTTACGTCTTCTCAACCCAACCTTAATAGTTTTTCTATCTGCTATTCCATAATTTCATGATTTTATTCTAGTGCCATTCCGTTTGGATAGGACATTCCCAAGGCAAAACTTCGTCACCTGCATTTAAAATAACAGTCAATACTCAAACCAATGTACTACCTGCTTTTACCAAAAGAAAACCACTACAAACTCTCTCGAATATCTTTAGTTTTATAATTAAACTTCTGGTATTTTCTTTACTTCCGAGTTGTGCAGCCACCGCCTTATTAATCAGTTTACAGCTCCTGCGAACAAAACTCTTCATTTAATGGCATTTCTTGAATTACTACACAAACAAACAAACAAACAAGAATAGGAGTAGATGATTTCGCCTGAGAGCAGGCAACCGAAAAGTATGAGTTTGTTTAAAGGAATGCTCGCAGAGTCGAGTGTCCTTTTCGGAAGCTACCATTTAAATAGCGCAATGTTTATCTTGAGAATTTCGTTCATTCTTCTTTTGAAAAGGACGAACTAAATATTTATGAAGGCAACTCATTCATAGCGGTTGAAATTCAAAACAGGAATTTACTGAAAACGATGGCGCTTTACAAACAACACTAACAGGCTTTTAATAGGATCGCGAAGATTGTTCGACTTAGAAAAATGGCGCCGTTAATGACGGTGACGACAATTGCATTTCCTGTGCAAGTTTTCTGTTCGCATTCGTACGCCTTCAGTGTCCCGAAATGCAAGGATTCAGACTGAACTGAGCACTCTCCGGATATACTGCTAAATTTCGACGTAGCAATTGATTAGTGCGAATTTTATTTAGTAAAAACATTTCCGGTCGGCATTCCTTTTTGCTAAAGCCCTAACTCCGGCAGGGGTGTGTCTGGAGACAAGGAACGCGACAACACTCGAATTGCTACTTTCGTTCAACATAATAAAATTATGTTTGTGTTTCCATGTCGTCCTCGAGACCCTTGGGCTTCGCACCTTTTCTATTTGTTTTCCTCTTATTTACCTTTCCTTTTCCTCAATTGATTACTTTCACTCCGAGTCGAGTGTTTTTATTTAGCCGCGTGCAAAAGTATATTATTCCTCCCTCCCATCATCATCGTTTTCGGTCTGCCACCTTCCATCTCACCTGTCGCGTAGTTATGGCTTTTCATTTCACCTTGGGCGCCATAAATACCGCCACCGCCCCCTCACCTTCTCTTCGACGTTGTCTTCTTCTTGGTTTTCTTCTGGGTTTCTGCTATGTGTTTGCCCAGCAATTATCTTATTTGGTATTTTCTTCGTCAATGCGATGGGATAACACTTTAGGGCTAAACAGAAAGTGTGGATAAGAAGACATGAAGTGCGGCTAAGAGAGCGGGTGCGGTTATGATTAAGGATACTGGGGTGCGGGTGCGGGAGTGGATACCGGTGCGGCTTTTATGAGTTAGTCGAGTTCAAGACGCCACTTTGGACGCTATGCTTACATTTTCATAATTTAATGATGTCTATGGTGGCAAATAAACAGTTATGGACTGCTATTGAGGCCGGGGTTCGACCAGCAAGTAAATAAGTAAGTGAGTGGGTACTTGTTGGTTATTTTTGTAAAAAAAAAAAAATACGAAGGCGAATTTTAACGAGATATTGGCAACAGCGAGGAGCGAACAAGGTCTGCCTGTCATACGGGCGCCAATTGAACAACGAACAAGTGGGATTGACGATAACGACATTCAATGGCGAACTGAAAACTGAATGGGACTTTCTTGGTACTGCTTCGATCTGTTTTGGTGCGATGAAAAGATAATTTGATTGTACAAATATAACAAGGTAATGTTATTTAGATGTTCTGTTATGTTCGGTTCCAGAACAAATGGAAATTTCTTTCCGGATAAAAGTATTCGGTACTTTAGCTGTGGAAAAGTTTGAAAATTAAAAGTTTAGAATTTGCTCGAAGTTATTTATTGAATCATGACAAGCAGAAAGAGTTGTTAAACATACAACATTATCATGTTTACAGTGAAGTTCGTGAGGTAAACGGGTAACTCTCCATATGTGTGAAGTTGGTACGATTGGACACTACTGTGTAGGCCTCAGAATAGAAAGAACAATATCAGGCATTACTCAAATAGTCGGCATTTATGTATGTATATCACTGAAGGTAAATTTCGTATTGAAAACTTTCCCGCGCCCTCTTTATTTGGCGTATCAAAACAAAGTAAAAAGAACGGATTCAGTATTTATTCAAATACACGGCATTTATGGCAAAGAATACAAATTATGTATAAAATAACTTATCCGTTAACTTTTTTTGTAGAATATTTTTTTTATTTTTTTTTTGGCGCATTTTTTATTTTCGCATGTGAAGAAAAACCTCAAAATATAGAATAAAGTGTAGTTCCTAAAATTCAAAGAATCTGCCAACAAGTGGTGTCAATTATTTAACACTTAACTGCAATTACGATCAATAGCTTCAGAACATCAATATTTAATTCGCGATAGAAGGGATTGTTTACATGTCAATAATTGTTCAATTGATTGCTCGAATCGCGCTTAAAATTCGCTGTGTACGATGTTAGTTTCATAGACGAAGTAAATTTCATGAAATTCTCGGTTTATTTTATATTCTTAAAACCACACATTTGTATGAGAGGGGATAGAGGAGGTTAGGGAATAAAAAAATTTGTGATGCATTTTTGTTAATTTCTTATACTCCAGATGAAATCTGAGAGTATATTGTGTTTGCCTTACCGTTTGTAACGCTAAGAAATAATGCTCGCACAGAGCCGCTAAGGGTACAGAAATTTTTGTTGTCTCTCAAAAACCTCGATTCCGAGCTGCTGTCCATCCGTTTGTCTACAACATAACTCTCGAACGCTTTGAGCTATCGTGCTGAAATTTGTTGTGTGAACGGGCCACATACCCCCACTCCTTCTACCCCCTCCCATTCAAATTTCATGAAATTTCGAAATTTAAAGAAATTGATTTTTCTCCGAAACCATTTCAGCTATTGACTTGAAAATTAGGTCATGTATAATAATATTAATATCATTAACCTTAAGAAATATTAATCTGATCTCCTTACTCCTTCTACCGCCTCCCATATAAATGCACAATTTTCAAATTTTCGGTTTGCATTGCAACTAGCAAAGCTAAATGAACCAATTTTTGTCATAATTAATTTTATTATAATTGCAACTAATTTTGGAAAAACCATCAATTTTACCTCACTCCTTCTACCCCCTCCCATAAAAATTTTACGAAATTTCAGAATTTAAATTAAATTAGTTTTCTTCAAAACCGTCAAAGCTATCAACTTTAAAATTTGAGAAAAGTATACTATTTTAAATATGATTGATGTTAAAAATTTGGTTTTGATTCGGATATTCCTTCTACCCCTCCCATACAAATGCAGAATTTTGATAAATGCATTTAACTGTTTTTCATAGAAACTAGAGGAAGTAGAAACTTGAAATTTTGCCAGAATTTGTCCCTTAATAATTGTAAAAAATGCTTAAAAAAACATTGCCTTCACCTCACTCCTTCTACCACCTCCCATACAAATTTTTGTATTGGAAGTTCAAGAAAAGTTTTTCTCCTTCGAACATATGAGAGCTATCGACTTTAAAATTGTAACAGAGCAATATGATTAGGATGTTGATAAGCAGATTCGAAATCATCCAAAATCTCCCTTTTTCTCTGCCACCTCCCATACAAATACCATAAATTCAGACAAAAATTTTTCAATTTCCTCGAAAATTATGAAAGCAAGAAACTTTAAATTCAGCATGAAATATTTTATGTACTACGTTCAGTGTTACATACAAAAATTACAAACCTCCCCCTCTGCTTTTATCACCTCCCAAACAGAAGGTAAGTAAGTATTTCATTTAGAGTATCATAATTCTATTACGTTTTTTGAAAGGTGATCGTGCAAAATTTCGAGTTCGTGCCTTTAATTTTTTTTTATAAGTTGATTTATTATAATAAAATTGGTCGAAATTATAATTTTCCATGGGAGGGGGGTGGAAGTGAAAGGAAATTGCAAAACTTTTGATGCATTTTTATTTGAAATAATTTTAGAAGTGTTTGTACAAAATTTCAAGTTGATAGCTTTTAATGGTTTGGTGATGATTGAGCTCTCGAGCTAGAGAGCGAACTCATTATTGTGGTTCCTAGTTTTGAAGTAAATTGCTTGGAAATCTCATAAGATATTTAAATTATCAAACTTAAATTATTCTACTGCACTGCACAATTTTCTTACTTTTGTAGAAAAGGAAACTTAACAATAATATAGTGGCAGCATATAGCGCAGCATTTATAATAATAGAAGCGATGCAAGCAAAATAAAATATGCGGCTGAGCAACAATTGATAATCTACAGAGGTAGAGTTTTTCTGATGCTGATCTGGTCTTGGTCGTTGCACTCCAAAGGTTAATGCGCAGGTATAACCTACCAAAGTGCATCGACCAAGACCAAATCAGCATATTGACGGCCGATTCTATTTAGCTTATAGTAAAAAATAAATATTGCTGATCGTATTGATCAAGTCTTTAAATGGATTTATAGATATGGAGTACACTTGGAACGCATTTCAATTAATTGGTAAAATGACGGTCAGTATCCCACTTCTGCCACCAGTTCAAACTTTGTCTGGTAAAAAATATCAAACCAATGAAGTTCGTCTTTCCATCCGAATTGTATTACATAAAATTAACGTCATCTTTTCAATTTTTTCCAGCTAAAAAAAAAACAATTCTCAATATGATAAAAAATTCAAATAACTAAAAATTCCTAACTTATCATAACACATTCCTGTATTGAAGAAAAAAATACGAAGAACAAAAACTGCTGAATAAGCATATTTTTGCCTCGCTTGCGATTTTTCACTTTTCTAAACTTTTTTTTCATCCATAATTTTACATTCGAGGAAAAAATGGAAACTTTTTCAGTCCATTTGCCGAACATTTTCCCAATATATAAGAGCGTGTATGTATGTTTAAAAAAAAACATGAAATAAGAAACTTTTTGCTACCTAACCTTACTACAATGAAATTCCGTTTCGCCTTTGAGGCGACAACGCTGACGACTTTACAAACGAATAAACTCATTAACTCAGTTTTAAATTTTTTATAACCAAAATTTGTTCCGCATAATAAGCGCAACTTTTTTCGCCGTCAAAGCCATACATTTTAGTGAATAGATACATATGTTTTTTCGCTTATTTTAGTAGATAACTAGGCGCTATTTTCAACAAAATGCGGCCAATTACAAATTGTGCAAATCTGAAAAGTAGTGAGGATAAAACCAACCGTTCACACGACATGGACACCGGGTAAAAACTAGCAAAGCATACGCTGCATAATGGGCCGTAATGATGGCAGCAGCAAAAGTTTGTCGTTGTTGGACAATATGGCGAAATTGGTGCCGGAAAAGTTCGACTTGTGGAATGAAAAAAATTATATGCAATTCTTTGTGTAATTGGATTTAGAATCGAATCTAGCTTGAAATGTGGTTCGATTGGGTAAAATTGAATCGCAACCAATTTAGATTTAATGGTTTCGTTTGTTAACTTAAGAAATTTGAATCAATCGATTTCATTTTAAAGCTCCCTAAGGGAAGTGTTCCAGATAAGGTCATAGTTATGATTAAACAGTCCTATGGTGATAAGCTAGGGTGTAGCCCAGTGAGTAACGTGTTGGTCTGCAATGCGAAGGTCGTGAGTTAAAATCCCAGTCGACGCATATTTCCAGCACACAACTTGCTTGGGTATACCTTGGTTACCTCAATTTACGAAAATGAAAAATTTCGTAGATAGAGGGTTGTGCGAAGGGCTAACAACCCTTCCAAAATAAATAATGAAAATGTTAAGAAACCTGAAGGTCAGGAGGTCAAGGTCCGGCTGTAGCGCCATTGAAAAGAAGTCCTATGGTGATGGGAGATGCCGTATCTTAAATAGAGGAATGCTGTCCGACAGCTTTCATGGGCGAGTTTACTTATCGGACAAGTTGTGGAAGAAATGCAAGATTTATGTTACCTCGGATGAAATGTAAGCATGAACGGCGAAGACCGAAACGATACTGAGGCTCGCATAAATTTCGGTACCCATTCTTCTTTCTGTAGATCGAAGCTGCATAAAGCTACGAATGTTTGACGCTTGATTCGAATCCGTGTTGCTCTGCATAGAAATAGGGCATTGAGCTTACCACTACTACTACTACAATGGCACTACGACTCAAATCGGGCCTTGACCTTCTGACCTTCAGGTTCCTTAACATTTTCCATTATTTATTGTGGAAGGGTTGTTAGATCTTCGTACAACCCTGTACCTACGAATTTTTCATTTTTGTAGATTGAGGTGACTAAGGTATAACCAAGCAAGCAGCGTGATGATAGAATTATACGTCGATCGGGATTTGAACTCACGACCTTCGTATCATAGACCAACACGGTGCCAACTAGGCTATACTCTAGCTTACCAAGACACTGCAAATTTCGTGAATCAATGGTTCTGACGCATTTTAGGGATATAATTAATCTTCAATGACGAACTTTGGAGTACAACAACTAGACTGTCTAAGATTGGCACTGTGTGGTACTAAGGTATGGTTATCCCCGGTTGCAAAACTGTTTGCCACCACGCACGTGCACAAGGTGCAGATAGTGGAGGACCGATCAGTGGTCGCGGAAAGAGAAGGTTTTTTTCTTCCCAAGAACATTCAATACCATTAACCCATTTCCTTTATCCTCCATAACATCAAATCCCAAACAACATCTTTTTCGCAAGATGTTAAACGAAAAAGTAAACTGGCTTCGGAAAATCCATCATGAAGGACGCAAGAAAACAAATACGAGTAGGGATGCCTACCTAAGTTTCAGTTAGAGCTACAATTACCGAAAAGAGCTCGGGACGTAATGACACCTCCTAAGTTACCAGCAGAATAGCCTTGACGACGTCTGAACCAGGTCGTGGAAGTGATCGCGTTACTAATCCATTGACCGCAGCAATAATCGAGCAGGCAGTTGAAAGGTAAGCTACTACTGTTTCTATTGATGGCGATGATAGCCGCTTGAGTATGCATCTTAGGGGCATCTTTGAGAGCTATGTATCGCTGGAAGACATCACTCTGATTGAGAATGTTAAGGGACTAGAAGACTTCGAAGCATCAAAGTCAATCGTGCGTAACTCTCGAACCGCTAGTAATTGTCGACAAACGACCGTCATTGAAGGAAACGGATGCAAAGAGGAACGCAAGAAAATAAAACTGAGTTCACAGAATAGCGCATGCAAAGGACAACGTGATAGGGTAAGACTACGCAGAAGAAAGGAGGCCAAAGCTGCGGCTAGAGCCACTTTCTCTTCAAGTGTTGTATGCGCTGATACTGCACCGATGCCACTTGATCCTTCTGGCATCAGAAAGAATGATAACTCGAAACGAAAGCCGAAGAAGAATGTATCGGCAAAACACCAACGTAACCTAAAGGCGGTTCCACCATTTTCATCTGAATCGCTACACGCTAAATAAAAAGAGGGACTTGACGACAGATTTTCCCAAAATCAGGTTCGATTCAAGCGAATAGGTGCACGATATTTTTAGAATATCGTGTTCAGACCATCGATTGAGTGAATTCCTCACAAAAGCAGTAAGTGAAATAAAGTCGCCTTTTGACAACTTAAGGCTGGCTGTAGCTCATAAGCAAAATTTTCTCCATCTGATCCACGGCAGCATTACACTGAAAGACCGGAACATCGAGTAGTTAGTGTTATAGGCAATTCTGGCCTTTATGTGCAATGCACAGACACAGTCATGGAGGGAAGGAATGGGATTGGAAAGGTAGGGGAAGGGGAATGAGAACGACCGTAACAAGTGGAGAAGATGGTATATTTTTCAGTTATACTGGCTGCTACTGACAAATATTTACAGATGTAATGGGGGACTGGATGATATAGAAAGCGAATAGAAACCATCTACTGAGTATACACCTCCTTGAAGTGGAACTGTTTCACTTTTACACTGTTTTCCCATTTTATTTCGAATAATTTTTACATCGTCAGTTGCAACTCAAAATTCGTGCTTAAAAAAATTCTACTGTCTGGAGTGGAACCCTCGACCAATTGACTGTGAAGCAAGCACTTTGTCTACTACGCCACTTTCCACCAGATCCTCTGTACCCTGGGAAAAAAGTGTAGTGATTGCTAGAGCGATGCATATAAACTTCCATCACAGTGCAGTGACGACTGTGAATATGCAGGCCAATCTATGGTGTTGCAAATCCAAAATCAACGGCACGGGTTGAATGATCCCTGGTCCCTTGAACCGATGAAACTCTTTAGTTTCACCGGTAAAGCAGGCTGGCTAAATGATATGTAGGACCACATGGTGCAAATGCGTACAATGGGCCCACTGGTACCCTACGTAAGTTGGTGTCCGACCCCTCCGTAAACCGAGCCTTTGGCATTAAGATTCAAAAAGCGGAAATGGCACTGGATAGGTCATACTTTGGAGAAACCAGAGCAAAACATCTTCAGACAAGCTCTGGATTATGATCCTTGGTCGAGAACCGATGAATTAAAATTGATGAATGTACACGTCCTTATGACAACTAAAGCCCGATGCTTTGATCGTGGATCGCGTGGAAGAGAACTGTTTGTTTTCTTTTCAGAAAATTGATGAATTAATTGAAAAAATTGTTTTGTTTCCACTACACTGCTAGTATTTTGACATGGATATACATTGTGATTAAAAAGTACTGAGAATATGTAAGTAAAACGCATATTTAAATAATTGTCAACATTTATTTTGTGGTCTTCAAAGTAATCCCCATTAGATGTAACACACATATCCCAGCATTTTTTCCAGCCCTCGAAACACTTTTCATAAGCACTTCAGCTCCTTCGACGACTTTTGTCTTATGTCCTTTTTTTCCGTCATTCTTATAATTGTTGACTGCTTTGCAGGTAGACCCATATCTCATCCCCAGTTATGATGCGCTCCATGAAGGTGGAATCAGAATTCGCACGATCAAGGATGTCCAAAGAGACCTGTTTACGGTACTTTTTTTTTGAAGAAAATTCAGCCTTATCGGAACGAATCGAGTAAGGACGCGTTTCATGGCCAAAGTATCTAACGAAATCGGACTCACGAGAAGTGTCGAACTCTCCTGCTCTCTCTTTAATACTGGCATGACGATTTTCAAGCATCATTTCCTTCACTTTTTGAATGTTTTCGTCAGTTGAAGAGGTTGGAAGTCGTCCAGAACGAGGCATGTCTTCAACGATCTCTCGACCGTCCTTAAAGGCATTGAACTACTCGAAGGCTCATGTTTTTCATCAATTACTGTAAGCCAACATTCGCAACGACTCCGCACACGAAATTTGGTTGGAAATTCAAAATTTGAGACAAACTCTTTGTTCTATTTTAAAAATCGCCGTGGGCTACTGAGGTGTACCGATTCAACCAGCTGCTGCAAACAAATTGATTAACAGCTGCGCTAATTCTTCGGATCATAATTGAGGACAGTCCTACTTGCTTATCAAAAAAATTTTTTGAAACATCATTTCCCAGAGTAATCTTAATTACTAATTCTCGATACTTTATTGTCACAATGTCTAAGGGCTCGACCCAACCAAAAATTTTGTGCGTCCCGAAATCCGTTACCATGAATCTATGTCTCTATATTTTATTTAAGGGAATACTTGAGAGCACAGCGACCTTTCTGGTCTATTGTGCGCTTATTGCCCCTTTATCCCACCATAACTCTATAGCTTTGGCTAATCTAAGTAAATTTAAGGGAGCCATGTTGGCTAGTTCATCAGTTGTAAGGAAACCCTTTCCTAGAAGACTGAATCTTTTCCTTGCTACTGCCTCGCAGTGACATAGGACATGATCTGTCGTTTCTGAGACAGAGGCGGCAGATATCGGTATCAGCGAAGCCCATATTTTTGAGGAGGTGGTTTACTCCACTATGCGCCGTCAATAGGCCGATTAGAGTACTAATGTCACTTTTGATCTATGTCTCTAACAGGCGCCCATAATCTCAACTGAGTAATAGGCACAAGAATTTCGATTACCTCAAAATGTCCGCTCGAAAAAAAATTCGGCTGCTGAGTTATAGGTGCCTAGTATTCCAAGTCGGATTTGTATGAGAAATCGCGATCTGGTAAAATTTCATGAGTCGACTATGAACGCTCACAACGATGTCGGCGTCATTTGTTCTATTAAGATGACAATAAAAGGAAAATGCACTCTACTCGTCTTCGTCTACATTTCGCCAAACACTTCGATTAAAAAGATACGTGAGTTTTTTGTTTTGGTTTTGTTTGTTTGATTTTTTACCTAACCGACCAGTTGAGATTATAATCACCTGTTGGTCGGAGCTCGTTTTGTGCAATTTTCATTTGTTGGCTGCCTGGGTTTTGAGTTTTGTGTTGTTGCTGTTGGATTCTGTGTCATAAACTACATACACATCTTGAAAATAATCTCGACTGAACATTTCCCATTTTAATATTATTTACTTATAAGAGGCAAACTTTTCATCACAAACAATTCAATTTACTCCGTTTTAAGCTCATCCTTTTACAATCCGTGTCTGTAAACTTGCTTTTTTTTAGTCCTTTATTATTATCATCGTTGAATTTCATTTTTATATCATGCGTGAATTATTCAGTAATCTACGTGAGAGGAAACGAAAAAGATTAAAATTACAATGGAAAACTATATTTGTAAGTGGACTAGTAAAGACAATATACCCGAAGCGAGTGTACGTAGAAAAGTCAGTCTATCAAAAGGATGAATTTTAAAACAGCCTGTATCGGTGTTAATGTTGTCGGGAGTAGAAGCAAAAGTAAACCTGGTATATATATACATATTGCATCTTCAGGGATTTCAAGTGAAACACAATTCGTTTAAAAATAAGTGATAATTTATTTATTCGCACTTTAACTTAATTCGCACTTTAATTTAATTCGCACTATATGGCACTACCACCGATATTGTTCTATCGCGTTCTTGCACCGGTTCGCGTCTTCTATAAATGTCGCTGAATGACTCACTCCCGTCTGACAGCTTCGTGCTTTTATACTATTTTCCCCAATTCTCGAACCTTCTGTGGTGTATGTCTCAACCATACTGGAAAGTTCTAGATCTTTAATTATGGCTTTTTACATATTGGGGGATACTGTTCTTGTATATTCCAGAAAGATCAATCACGTGGTTGCCAGATCTATAACAATATTTTCACTTACATATCGTCGGTTGGCCAGCAGAGTTGTCTAAGTCGCAAAATGAAAATTCTACATCAATGCGTTTTGAAATCGAAGTTCACTGAGTTAATTAAGCTGGAAGAAACTATATGTCGATATTTTTCACATTTTGAATAATTTTAATCCGGAATATATAAACTTTTAATATTTTAAAAAGTTCTAAGTACAGCAGTTAGCTGATTCAAAAAAACAAATCCAAATTTCTAAAAAATTGGACTTAAACATCTCTGCTTGCCAACCGTCAATATTTGAATCGAATATAATAATTTCTTTAGCTCATACTTGAATATCACCTCGAAAACTTCAATTACTACATTCTTGTAATGAACTTTCAAAGAATTCAACTTGCAAATCGTTCCAAAATTTTGCAAGTCACAAAGTTCTTACCAACATTCTTAGATAAAGTAAAGTAAAGCATCATGTGGCTGGCCATTGCCGAAAACACTTTCGCATAAAGATGTTTTGTGTCTACAAAATTTAAAACATTTTCGAAATCATCCACAGACTGTCACACAAGTGCCGCTGACAGAATCCTTCTCTTATATTATCCTCTTCAGTTCTGTATATGTGAACGAGTGCATCTATTGCTTAATATTGTATTTTTTTTTTTTGCTCTAAAAAAAAAAGAAAAAATAATGAAATTTCCGAGTTGGCATAGCCGGAAAACAAAACAGATTGTTTTCCAAGCTTTGCAATAATCTGGATTTCAGAACTGGGAAGATAAAGTTTCTGAATGAATGAGTACAAGTACCACAATTAGAAATGTATCGTATATGCTTAGATTTATTTCATTGCAGTCATTGTTTATCTCTGTTATTTTATCATTGTATGTTTGAGAGATAGAAATTTTCAGAGCTCAATGTTTTTAATTATACGAGAACGTCTGCTTAGGCCCAGTTACATTTTTATGAGTGTTTTGACTCTGTAAGTGTTGGCCCTCCTACCCCGGATGGTACCAGTCTTGTTTTTGAAGGTAGAGTAAAATTTCTGGGTCTTAATTTAGATAGGCACACCGACTGCTCTTAACGGACAAGACTTGGAAGAGGTGCAAGATTTTTTTTATCTCGGAAGCATTGTCAGCATGGACGGCGCAGCCGAAAAGGATATTGAAGCTCGTCTAAATAAAGCTCGTCAAGCCTTTGGTATCCTTTTCACTTTCTGGAGGTTAAGAGAGATCTCCCTTCGCATGAAGCTGCGAGATTTTGACGCATGCGTCAAATCCGTGTTGTTATATAGTTGCACCACGTGGAAAGTGACCGTTCCACTTACTACTACTACTACTACTACAATGGCACTACAGCCCAAATCGGACATTGGCCTCCTGCCTGAAGGTCAGGTTCCTTAACATTTTTCATTATTTATTGTGGAAGAGTTGTTAGACCTTCGCACAACCCTCTATCTTCGAATTTTTTCATTTTCGTAGATTGAGGGGACCAAGGTATACCCAAGCAGGCAGTGTGCTGGAATTAGCGCCGACCGGGATGTGAACTCGCGACCTTCGCATCGTAGACCAACACGCTACCCACTAGGCTACACCCTAGATGTTCCACTTACCAAGAAACTACAAAATTTCGTGAACCAATGCCTCCGACGCAGTTTAGGAATATTCTGGCCAGAACTGATCTGCAACGACGAATTTTGGAGTACAACTGGACAGACTAAAATAGGCATTGAGATTCAAAGGCGGATGTGGCAGTGGATCGATCACACTTTGAGGAAACCAGAGCGAAACATCGCCAAATAGGCTCTGGATTATAATCCTCAAGGAGTACGTCGGATTGGTCAACTATGTAGCACATGGAAGCGACCAGTTGAGCAGGAGGCCAGAGGAATAAGCAAGTCCTGGCAACAGATTAAGGCCGATGCTTGTGGAAGAGAGTTGTTTCTGTGCTATGCCCCTTTAGGGGTCCTTAACAGGAATTTGATTGATTCAATTTAGATAGGAAACTGAGCTGAAAACTTTATTTTCAGGAACGCGTAAATAAAGCTACTGTTGCGCTTTACTCCTGTAACTAAGCCATATTGGATCTACATTGCCGTCATCAAACCCACCTTGACAAATCGCACTCTCCTCGGTAAGGTGCAGTGAACAGCACGTTTATGCATAACTGGGGCTCAGAGAACAACCTCTTCCGCAGCATTAGAAGTACTGTTTCATCAGCTATCTCTCGACTTTACAATTAAACAGATGGCTGCAAGTGCAGCCACCATCTCAAAGAAACTCTCTAGTGGAGCTGCGTTCAAACTGGATATTCCTGGAAGACTTAAAATTTCACCAAAAACACATACTACACTCTCCGAAGATTTTGAAAAAAAAATACGAAAGGTCTATATTTTTTTGTACTTTATTCAAAACTAGAATTGGAGCGGGAGCAATTGTTTTCTCCGCAATGCTTAACTTAAGCATATCTTTCCGTCTTCCGGATCATTCTTGTGTGTTCCAAACAGAAATGATGGCAATGAAAAGTGCCTTGCCTGGCTGAAGTGTAATGAAGTATCTACCAAGGATATTGGCATCTTCACTGGTAGCCAGAAAGCTATTAAGTCCCTGGAATCAGTCAGGTCTACACCCAAGACTGTTCTTGATTGTTGCTCATCTCTGATGGAGATAGCTGAATAATTCAAAATTAGCCAGTGCCAGGTACTGGGGCATAGGGTGATTCCGGGAACCGCAGGGCCAACGAAGTCGCCCAGCAGAAAACCACATTGCAGTTTCAATATGTCAAAGAGAAGCGGAGCATGCCTTTTGTATCCTATAAATTGAATTTTAAGTTGCAAAGCTAATGACAGATGGACAAACGGCGATACATGAAGTATCACAAGACAGATTTGGCCTATGCTGGATCTAGAACGCTCTGCTAGACTGATCTCGCTAAGCAGGTAGATGATCAACTCCGTAGTAGGAGTCATTACAGGACGTTGCCTGATAGGGAGACATGCTCCCAGGCTTGGCCTAATGATTTGAAAATATGTGGAACATTAAGAGACGATTTTTCATATGTTATGCACTTGCTCTGCCCTCTCTAGAAAAATGAAACGCCACCTAAGCGCACTTCCTCAATAGTCTTGGTAGTCTGGCAAATGCGGTCTTCAACGCTTCATAGAGAGCTCCGGTGGGTTCACCGAGTAGGAGTCTCTTCTTTGATCCTGTAAAATTTTAATGAAATAATGTTCTATGTGCTCCCCGACTTGTGTCTGGGCTACCTTGATTCTACAAAGAGATTGGACTCTCTACAACTTTCTAGTACTGTCACAGTCAAGTAATTTTTCATTTTTTTCTTGATGCTGGTGTGCGACAAGTGCAATTGCTGACAACGTCATCAAATTGAGTGGATCTGCTTGGTCTGTTGATCTCACTCGCTGCCGCGATCTTTTCGAACGAACAGCGAATGAGCCACTCTGAAACGAAATATTTCGAGTCGTTCATCCTTTTAACCGAATATTTTACAATTTTGCTAAACACGGATTTTAAGTTTCGTTTTGTATTCAATTATGTATGTAACAAAAATTTCCTATGCTGCATGGAAGATACAAAAGAAACTTTGACATAACAACTAGAGATGTGTAGTTCTCGAACGAACTAGTTCATTTGATCTATTCAAATCATTGAACTAAACGAATTATTCTTTGAAATTTTCACATTTAGTTGAAATGAACTGATAATAAACTGAACGTGAATTCCTGAAGTTCGTGTATTCAGTTCATAGTTTATTATTCACATACAATCATAACCTTATCGTTTAACATATTCGCAAAAGCACCTACCTTTCATTCCAGATTGCATTCGATTGTGTTGTCACCAACTCACTTGTCACAATACGATCGTATCTCACCTATCGGCGAAGAGAACGAACTATATGTATCTTGTATGAATGTACGTATATTTATTTGTGAAGTAAACTGATCAGACTGGCTCACTGATTGCTCTATTTTACAAGTTTAGCTCACGAACGAATTATAAGCTCAATACTATCATATCTAGCGATGAAATGTAAGCGTTATTTCGAAGAAGACTGCAGCATTACTTTTGGATCGAATTAATCAAACTGGCGAAATTTTTTTCAAGTTGATACAAACTATCAGCTTTTCAGTTTCTTCTTTTGTTACTCTCTCCATTTCACTTGTATACAGATACATATATCGAAAACAGATGTTCAAACTTAGACGTGTGCTACTTTTTCCTTTTTTTTCGATTCGAGATATCTCTAAAATTTAGTTGATTCAGTTTGACTCGATTACCTGCAAGAAAAAATAAAAAAAAGTATTTTACGAAAATTTCGAGAGCAGGTGCTAGGATTGAATCAGCTATGATTTCTTTCGTATTACATTTTTTTTGACTCGTGGTATCTGGAAAAAAAAAACTGTGTTTTTTATCATCTTATCTTTTTTCACTCGGTATGTCTGCGAAAAAAAAATGTGTTTGCAGATTCTCATTTTTATTTAAAACACCGGAGCTAGAGTGGCTACCCTTTTGAACTGAAGCACAGATCCGATTAGTTGGGACGGACTTTGGTATTTCCCAATTAAAAAGAGCGAGACGGAAGTGGCTATTAATACTTTTCTTGAATTGTTCACTGCTGTTCTTGCATATACATACCTCGAGAAAAGCTGCTTGAATTGAGTCGGGCGAACAATTTTTTATTATTTGTACTCTTTTTTGACTAGAGATATCTGAATAAAGCGGGATGTCGCATTTTTTTACATATATCTCGATAACGGCTGCTTCGATCGAGTCGCTTTTAATTTTTTTCTTTTCTAGTTTCTTTTTTTTTTGTACTCGAGATAACTGAAAAAATCTGAAATTTGAAGATATAATCTCCTCTAAACTAAATGAACTAGAAAAGCTAAAACAAAGAACTAGTTCTTTTAGCGAATAAGAACTAGTGAACTAGTCAACGAATGAAAATATTTTGCTGATCTTTAATTACAACGATGACACTCTTTGGTATGAATAGAAGCGAAACAGAATGCAATGTTATATGGTAGTACCAAGCTTGAGAAAAGGACCGAGCTGGATGACGATACCGATTAAGGGATAGCCACAACATCATCTCTCTGTGATATGGGGACAGTAGTACACCCACAGCTAGCACTGCTTGCTAATCTACCGTGATCTTAAAATCGAACTGATATGAGAAACAGATAAAGAGTCTTAATGATGATTTAAAATTAGAAATATTTTTAAAGAATACATGAACATGCAATCTATTCGTGTTATCTAGAATATAAACAGCATCACTTTGGCGAATATCCTTGGGATTAGTGCGCGTATAAAATTAGACATGACTAAATTTTTAAGACTTCCAGGCGAATTGAAGAATATTTGTTTCGCAGAAATAGCCCATAAGACATAATTCTTGCTGATTTCGTTGCGAAAGCACAAAATAACCGATTCTTCACAATCATCAAGTTTACTTAAACCTAATTTGATATTCTTTAGCCAACGATGTACAGAAACAAAATCAACAAAAATATGTTTTTAAAATGATCCAGCATACATTGAATTCGGATTATGTGAATGTTTATGGACGAACGTGATAAGAAACCTCGATTTTATCGACATTTCTTTCTATTTCTCGCAGAAGTCCTTCTGCATTTTTTCTTCCGTTCGACTCAGAACCATATAAGACACAGTCCAAATTTATTAGAGCTTGAGCGTACAGAATCTCCTTTACCAGTGTTATCCTTTGTTTTAAGATTTTATTGAGTTTTTACCTCACGTCATACACTGTGCACCCCTATACACTAGCACATATCGAAGGTGATAGTGTTAAGACGGTACAAAAAAAAAAAAAAAACAACCTTTATTTATATATAGATATCGCTGATTGGAATCCTTTTTCTGCAGATACGTTTTCTTGCATCCAAGATATTAGCTTGGTGTTCAATATATTTTCCATTTTCCGTCTGTGGAATAAATGCTGAGGAATGGCATATGTTAACTACTACAGCGAATGAATTGAAACTGATGTAGAAACATAGAACAGGAGTCGATCATAAAATATGAAAAAAGAAACCAGGCGTATATTTGCTAGAAAACTTTAGATGGAAAAATTCACGACTAAAATAAAGTCTTATCTATATCTGCATGTAGAGATGATAGTGCAGAAATTGAAATTATTATGAGAAGAGAATATCCATTTCAGTGTATTCTCTTTTATAGATGTGTTTTTTTTTTCAAGACCTCTTTTATCGACAAAGCTAATAAGTTTTTCGATTCTCGATATTTCTACATCGTTTTATTTTTATCGATAGTGGAAATTCAATCGCCGTTGTGGAAATATTGTACTTTTCCGTTTTTATTTTTATGGAGAAATAAGTCGTCAGGAATTTAACGTGGTTATGTTGGCAAAATTTATTGGTCGTTATGTGAATTCGTTGTTTATTGAGGATTTTGTTGCAATATAGGAAGCTATTAGCACGATTATATTGGAAGTTAGGAAGAACTTAGTTATATTGGGAATTAGGGATAAGGAATTGAAATGAAATGCAATTATTTCTATACAGTTTTGTGTATTGTTTCGCCTTTTTAGCCAAACTTATGGCAATCGATCTAAATAACTTATTTGTTCGACGGATTGAGAGTTTTCCCGCGATAGGTCCAAAAAAACTATCGTATTAGAAACTGCTAGAAGGTCTTCTTTAGTCTCCTTAAACAAAGCAGGTCACACTCATGTTTTTGCCAAACATCAATTTTATTGCCTAACTTTGCCCATAAATAAGTGAAACCTCGAGTTCAATGCGTTTTCTCTGTATGTTGCTTCGAATATTTTCTTCATAGGCAAAGTATTATGTGTTCCCCGGCTGGGAAAACGTACAATGAAATGAAATGAAACCCGTGTGCACTTTAGAGGTGGAACGAGCCTGTCCGACCAACCCGTGGAGACGGGTCGTGGGAGCCAGAGGCCTCGTTCCTTTTTTTTATTCGTGCGCCAGATGACTGTAAAATGACGAGCACAATAAAATTTACACGTATATATAAAAGGCAAAATGCATAATATAAATTAAAATCAAATCTCTAACAGTTCTTTATTTCGAGCATCCGAGCTAATTTCTAATTTTAATAATTTAAATTAATAAATCCTTACAATGTTACGTCTTCAAATTACTCGGTATTTGTTTTTTTGTGGCGCCCTTAATGGTGTCGATGTCGTCTTCGTCGATAATGGTGAAAATTGTGTCTCGTGTTACATTGCTTCAAATAATCCTCGCTGCACCGGCTCGTCGCTTCCTTATTGGTTTATTCGTCCCATTGTTAATTTTGGTATCTCGTTCAACGCATCCTCAGTTTAGTCCCAATACGTTAAGCCCTTCAACAAGGAATTCTCTAGGGCACTTTTCAAATTTTAATCTTTTGACTTATTTTTCCGCTCTTGGACACCTTCGTTCGTGTTGGCGAACAAAAAAAGAACCGAGAAAACGTTCGATCGATCCCAGCTAGCTTTGAATTAGTATCCCGAACAGCTTTCTTTGGCCTTGAACCTCAATTAAGTCACTCAGGGCTTCCAACTTTTTTTGCTCTTGTTTGTTGCTGTAATATATAGATAGAACTTGTTTACTTTAGTTTGTGACTACGCGAGGATTTTGCCAGACCAAGGTAAGTTATTAAAATTTCAACACTCTTTACACTGATTCATTTCTTTTTCTTTCGTCTTTCAAGTATATTCGACTACGTTACGGTGGAACCGTAACAAAAGTTCGTATCTGGTGATCTTTGCTAATCAGTAGTGATGCGAGAGAGACTGCCCGAAATCCGAAGTAACGAGTACCGACGGAAATTTATACTCGTTACTTAAGTAACGAAATGAGCTCCCAAAAATATAATTGAACTGTCAAAACGTTTCGTTACTGTTTCGTTACTCGAGTATTACATACAAAAAAGTACCTATACCGAAAGTAACGTTTAGTTGCTTTATTCGTTACATCACAGGAGGGAAACGAACACTTATGCATAACGTCATACTACCATCCCAACGAAAGAACGAGAGGAAATACTCTTACTGTACCTTACTGTAAAGTCTACTGAGAAAATAATGTGTTCTTTTCTTTTCATTTCTTTAAACACCAAGAATGTCGTCGAGTGAAGTTCTGGCGCTCTGCACGAGCGGCAGGGCAGGCAGTCGTTACTAGTGTTAGGGTTGTAGGATCAATGATACCAGATTGTAGAATTTTTTAATGTTCAGGGTAATAAAGGGATTTTTTATTTTCAATTTGAGGAATTTTTTTTGAAGAAAATTTCGATTTATAAAAAGTTATTTCCTTCACATGCCATGAAAAATCCCTTTAAACACTAACGTAAATAGTGTTTAAAGGGATTTTCTACTTAGAAGAGAATTAAAAAATCGCATTTGGCATCATTGTGTTGATACACGTACTAGGCCAACGAAATCAAGAGCGATTCACAAGCGATTTCTTGTTGCATATAGTTGCTGCATGGGGACTAGATGTGATTCCTTCTAATCGAATTTATGATTTGCTGACCTGGCTTACTTATCCCAGCAACATGGTATGACTGTCATTTCAAATAAACGAGTACCTAGTAACGAATAAAATGTAACGATTATTTTCCTTAAAGTAATGAATAGTTATTGGTACCGAATAGTAACGAAACTTAACATCATTACTAATCAGGTCATTTATATATCTCTAAGTTTAAAAAATTCAAAGCTTGAAAATAATATTGGAACCACAAATTTTTTTTTAATTTTTAAGGCTGCATCTCTCTGATTCTAAGACCATGTTCAAATGCGAGTGATAAAACTTATTGGTGAACTCTTAATTCGGGCAAAGTCTAACAAAATTTTATGTTATTTTAGGCAAAACTCCAAGTCCCTCGAATTTATTGTTTTATTTTTACTAGTGATTCCTCACGACCTTGTCCGCGTAAGAATCGTAATAATAAGCAATTTCTGAGATTTTAATTAGTAATTTATTATCTGGGATATATAATCTGCTTAGTTCAATGGCTGTTTGAGCCACAACGTTTTGTATTTTTTTGGAATCAGAACCATAAAATATTAAGAATAAAACCATGATACTCGCATTTGTATGGGACAGCCTCGTGATCAAATCAATCCCGTGATTTGAGATCATATACGTATTGAAAAGCGTTAAGGACATGTGAATAGTTGTAGCTTGCGTTAATTTAAAAAAAAAAACATTAAGCTTTAAAACATAACAGGATTACGATTGTGCTTAAAGTCCAATACGATACTATAGATGAAATCGAAATTTTTGTATAGGGAGTGCAAGAACTAATTTGTTTCACATCAACTACTAATTTGTTTCACATATGCCTTTACCCCGTAATACTCGAGCTGGTTCACGCGCTCAAAAGTATTCCCTCAACTCCATCTTGGGTCGCACTGTTAAGGTTCGTGATTCGTTTTTAAACCGTACTGTTCGAATATGGAACTCGTGGCCCATCCCAGCATTCCTGCATGACTACTAAATTAAAGAAAAAATACTCAAAAATAGAGATACTGAGAAAATTAGTGAAATTGAGCAGTCTGTATGGGAGGTGCTAGAAGGAGTGGGGGTTTTTGGTGATTTTTTGAGAAACAACTATAATCATCATGCAATTGATATATTTTAAATTTTAGATCAGTAGCCTTCATACTATTCAAGAAAATCGAATTTTTCAAAAGTTGTGAAACTGTGTCACATTGTATTAAACCAGTATGTACACCTTACCGTGGTTGCCCTAGTTGGGCAGTAACAGGATGGTGAGATCGATTATAGTTTTTTTGGAAATCCGACTCACTCTGCAATAATGATTGAAATGAACCCACTAGTTTCATCACCACCGATACAATAGTCGCAGTTTGAACATGATGACACTTCTTTTATACTAATGTTAAAGATATTGCAGAAAATTCACATTTTTTTACAACCTCTCACACTGAATATAATAATTTCTTAAAGTCACAGTACCAGTGCACCTTCGCTCAACTGCCTTCTCACCTCCATCCAAGTAGGTGACATAGGATTCCATTTTCCGTGTATTTCACGATGGCTATCTTACGAGCACTCCTCTAAAGAGCAAGAAAATCGTAAACTCTAAAATTAACAGCGATAGAATTTGCCTGGGCAATTAACTGAACGATGGTCGATTTGAGAGGTTTATTACAGAACAGTTTTAATTAGATTAACTCTAGGTATGCTGCCTATTACAACGGTAGTCAAAGATGATATAGCCAGGGGATGATTGCGTTGAAATGTAATGAATCGTGAAAAGCTGAAGTTATCTACAGGAAGGAAAATAATGTGAAAATTCCATTAGTTCGGTGTACATAATGTGCCTCATGGTTGTGCGTTTAACACTTTTCATTATCTTTATGCTTGATGGCGTCTTGAATTAAGATTTTAATGAGATATGGAGTGGACGAATTGTACTGACTTAGAATAATGGTGATTCGAAAATTGAAGCAGTCTAATCACGAAATGTGTGGAGATCGTATGGAGATAAATTCAAAAAAGCAAACAATTTAGTAAGAGCTTGTCCCAGCATTAATATTAAATTCAAATTAAATTTGAAAATGATTTGTTTGAGAACTGCATCGATTGGACTTTATAGTCTCATCTAGAGCTAGAGTACAAAATTTGGAATATCAATAATATCTAAAATATATTTTACTCCAGTTAATTAATTGGAATCTTATTTAATGAAACAGCTAATAAGGTGTAAGACTTCTGCCTGAGGCAATCAGTACTTAGAATCAAAGAAAAAAGAATATTGTTACATATCAGCCCTAGTCGTATGCCAGAGTGGCGAAAGACTGGCGATCGAGAGGCGAACGAATGGTGATCGAATGGCGAAAGAGTGACGAATAAGTAGCGAAAGAGTGGTGATCGAAAGAGTAGCGTTCAAGCGGCGAAAGTATGGCAAAAAGCGGCCGACAAGAACTGTATAAAAAGGCGAGCATTATCCACGAGTCGAGTGGCGAAAGAGTGGCAAACGAGTGGCAAAACACTGGTGCTTGAGTGGCCAACAAATAGCGATCGAGTGGCGAACAAGTAGCAAAAGACTGGTGATCGAAAGATGATAGAGTGCCGTTCAAGCAATATGGCAAAAAGCGGCCGACAAGAACCCTCTCCCACGGGAGAGAGAATCTAAATTTGGTAACGAAGGAGTCCAGATGATCCCGTGGAAAGTCGCGATCGGAGACAAAAAGCGACAGTTGGTGAACGAAAGAATTTTCTAGTATTTGGAAGAGTTAATAATAAACGATAAATAAAGTTTGCGGATGATTTAAATTAATGTGAACTTATAATTTGAATTTTTTCTTGAAATCCAGAGACCCTTTGCGAACTTCAATTTCATTTGGATTTTCAGTGAGAACGCTCAATCTCTAAAGTTAAAAAAAAAAAAACAATACAAATGCATTTATGCCATTGTCGTAGAAGTCCGACTATCTAGATAGGAAATTCCTCGAAAGAATGTTTGAAGGACGCTTCATTTTTAAGTTGTCTATTCGCCGAAAATGATCCAAATTTTTAAAAAAATGGTACTTTTTTTGGAGGTGGGGGGAGGGGGCACCGAGATTAACTTTGGGAGTCACCCTTTAATGCTATGCACAGTTGAGTCGGAACAAGAAGGAGTATAATGAATACTGGTTACCCATTCCACAGCTTTGTAGTTCGAGAAATGAAAGATCGCCCATATTTTACTATGCAGAAGAAAATACTCATGTTGAATGGAATTAGTTCACGGTGTTCAATACAGCATTTACCGTGTAACTAGCGATAATAAATGCTGAGTACTGCGACATTTCTGCGATTCTCTACGTAGGCTATAGAAACCGTGATGGTTTCATCTCCAATCAGTCGAAACGCATGTTTCTGGACACGACTGAGCAACGCGAGATGGTTTTTGGGTGCCCCAGCTCAAATGTACTCTGAGCGTACAATGGATGATTTGTAGCTGATAGTAAGATCGGAAAGCATGAAATATTTTTTACAATTCCGTAGAATACCTAGACGTTTGGAGGCATCAAATGCAACTTCAAAGTTGTGTCGGCTCCAATTAAGGTGGTTATTAATTTTCATGCCTAGGAGAATAAATGTTCCAAAGAGGAAAATTGTACGCCGCCAAAGTATACATATTAAGACAACGCCGGAACATCACGCTTAAGGGATAGATGACAGAAATGTCTTTTAGTATCGTTAGACTCTACTATGTTTTTTCCTACCCCATTCCCGGCTTAACTTGAGGTCAGGGTTCACCAGCCCAAGTAACTCGCGGTGTTTGGAAGAATGTCTGTAAATTCGTAGATGTTGTCAAGAGTACTATCATCGACAAAACTGTGGATTGGATTGAGAGTTGATGACAAATCGTCGCTTTTTAATATGAGGAATAAGAAGGGAGATACGTCTGAACCTGAGAGACCCCCGAGTTGATAGATTAGGAGGAAAATGAAACGCCTAGTGGCGTGGTGTCCATTGATGCAAGGGAAGCAATGCTTCCCTTACGTTTTGCCCTTTATTCAGTTTAGAAAATCTAAACTGAAATCAGCACGGATATGAAAATTTATTTAAAAATTTCTTTAAAAGAAAGCGCGCATTATTTTCGTCTACCACTGTTTACAGCATTTACGTGATCAGGACAGATTTTTTTCTCACGCTTTTTCTGATCAACGAAAGTTGAAAGCCTTCCACAGGAAAAAGGATGGGATTTTAAAAACGCATTTACAAAAGCGCCGGCCAATGCGAACGAAATTTCCTGCAAGTTCGACTTCAATATGAAGAGGAAATGCGTCGCATTAAAATGATTCCACCCTTCCTCTAATTGCTTTTAGTCGCACATACAAGAAAACGAGACCGCCGACCAATACGAGTGAGCGGGCGCAAGTTCCACTTCTATACGAAGGAGAGATGCGTTAATGCAATTGCTTCCAGCCGGTGCTTTCAGTCGCAAGCTCTGGCTCTCAATCAAAGTATTGCCAATATTGAAATTTCTGTACTAGCCGAAAAATGATCAGGAAGAAAAATGTGAAGAGGTAGATCTGGTAATATTGCCCATATTTATCGTGCTTTGAGTGAAAAGAATCGGTTTCAAGGGAGCACTACCTAAAAATTTGATTTTTTTTTATTTCCGATTAATAATGTAGACTGGATTCTAAATTGATTGCCGAAAACTGCACCCCCCTCGGATGAATAGTATGTGAAGTGTTTCAAATAATGGTGTAAACTTGTGCAGTCATGCATATTGACGCAGCGCTTGTAGCTTGGCGCAAAATAATTGCTTCCCCTAGCTATAAAGTCATGCCACGCCACTGGAAACGCCATCTAATCTAACTTGAATTAAGCGCTTAGAAAGGCAACTCTTAATACACTAGACAAGGAAAGCATTAAGACCGTTAGTTTAACTAAAAGGGAATCATGCTAAACGCTGTCAATAGCCTTCAGGGTGTATAAGACAAAGATTTGACCTTCACCATATTTACGGATACAGGAGTTCCCATGTTTGGTCAGGTAGACTAGGAGGTCACCCGCCCCGATCGGAATCCATACTAGCGATCGTCGATGATGTGATTGAAGTTTGACAGCAGTTTCCATTACTTTCGAGTGTGGTAGTTAGTGGGGTTCCTTCCTTGGAGATTGGCTGAACATTTACAACTTTTCACTTTTGAAGAAAACTTACGGAAGAGTAGGATAGATAGGAAAGGTTACGCAGAGGCTTGGCGGGAGAGGAAGAACATTTTTTAGGGTTCATTAGGGATACCATCAGAACCAGCAGACTTGTGGATTTTAAGCCGTGTACGAAAGTGTAAAGGGAGCAGTGTAAAACCAGTTGCAGATGGAGTGGGAGGGGGACTGGCCAGAAGGTGGTAATGATAAGTTTCTCGCAAAAATCGCTGCCAATAGATTTGATTTATGTACAGAATCAGTTACGGTGCGGTCAACATTAATGAGAGGAGGTGTTGAAGAAGAACAAAAGTTATTGTTGACCGCTTTGACGAATAACCAGTAAGATCACGAATCTTTGGGGCAATTAAAGGTCTGTTGAATATGGTGGACGAGGAAGAGTCTGTAACTCGTTTAATTTTAGAACCTTTGTTTTACACGAGGCCATGATGCATTATGACAACGAAGCAATAAAACTCCTTCTCTGTTGACTAAACTAGGTCACTGAACAAGCAATTTCTGATGCATTTCATCAAGTACAATACTTCTCTGAATTAATGATTTCACCACGTTGCAAAAAGGAATTGCAAATAGCTCCCAGCTGCAGATTAGAGCTACTGTATAGGGACGAACCCTCTCTTATTAGAGTTTGGTCAGCAGGTTTCAGCGCAGAGCGGGAACTTTTAAAATCAAAGATTTTAGGTCAAGTATATTATCTTATTTTCTGCACCACTTTCATCTATATTGAAAATGTGACTAGATCATTCTCTTGAACTATTTTCTCTAGTAATCTTTCATTTTCTAGTAATCTTCTCTAGTAAATCATCACTTGAGCTCTCGCAAGCGACAAGCCTTCTGCTTGGCGAATACTCAACTCTCTATTTCTTCTAAGAAACGAGTTCAACCAATCATATCCCCATCGAAAACTTGGTCCAGGAATTTCATGTACTTGAGAAAATCACGAAAAACTCACACTCAGCACTTAATACGTCTGACTTCATTCACTTGACAAAACGTTATAACAAAGGAACGATCCACTAAGCCTCGTAGCATCAGTTTCCATTAAGCGAAATTTGGCTTAATAACTAATGCAACATGTCTCCCGGAATTACCCTACAAAATCCTTTTTTCATTACATGTCACTATTCTGTTCAGAAGCGGATCGTCGAACTGCACATTTCCATTCATTGCATCTTAGTTGCTCAGTAAGCGCATACGGAACCCAATTATCAAGCTTCTTGACTTTTCCAAGCTATTGCAAGTACGTAAAGTGTACGCCCAATTTCTCTGCAATGCCTTTACAGTTTGGCTTGAGTCTGACTCCATTAATAAACGCAGCTCGTCGTTGCCGATTAATGGTCCTGGGTTTTTACATGACTCGCCTGGAAGAGTCATAACTCCTGAATTTTTTGAACCATCGCCATCCGGTACGTTACCGTGTCAGCTCCACATGTCCTGTTGATGCCCCTGGCTGCCACCGTTCCGTTGTGGCCAAGTTAAAGAAGGAAAACGTTTTTGACTCGCTTCCATATTTTTGTTCTTTTTACTCCTACCCAACTCAATGAAGTCCAAAACTGAAATAATTTCATGTGCAAATGTATGTAGGGGTATTTATACCTATACTTCTTGTCCAAGACCGCCAGTACCCCTGGCGGCAGTTTGAGACCTGAATATCAAAACTCACTTCACTTCTTCGCGAAATTGGACATCTCATCTGCAACAACTTAATATCAATGCCATTGTGTAAAGAAACAATGTATGACAAATAGTGTGCCAAAGGTTAGTAAACATTACTGGCAAATTTCAAACATCGAGGACCCCATTGGGAGAAATAATTAAAAGGTACCGGTAGGCTGACAAAACAAAAAGCTTCTTTCTATAATTAATCCTGATTGATGAGCAAAGCCTTCATTTCCAGTTGAAGCAGTTACCATATATTAAAAACTTGAAGGAATCCTCCATTTTACAAGACAAATTTACAATCTTGCCAAAATTACAAAAACCACAATTACTCCAATTACAATCCTCTAAAATGTATCTTTCTCCTCTACGATTGCACTAGTTATTTAATTATGCCGCCATTTTATTATTCTCGTGCACCAATCCAAATTATTTTCGACTTGTTCCAAGTCTTATTTAACAAAAAAAGAAGTACAAAAAGAAAAAAACACACAGAGGATACACACAACTTTGCACCATAAATATACCAATTTGCTTACACAAGAAAAACTAGGTAACTTTTTAGTCTATAAATCTGTCTTGCTGCGACGGAAAGAGTAAACGTGTATAAAAGGAAAGAAGGGGCCTTGCCAGGCGAGGCGAAAGAAAAAATTAAAATAAAATACAGAGAAACAGTAAAGGAAAAGTCGCGGCATAGCCAGCCACTCAAGGAACGAACAGACACAGAACGAGACAGGTTAGAGTGGCGCGCACAATAAACTTTTCCTCAGTGTACCAACTAAAGTAAAAAGTTTGCACTTAACCTCGAAAGATGTCTTAATTAATTCACTAATTTAATACCTCTGTTTGTTAATGGTGTCTTAAGAGCGACTCGCTGTATCTATCGGAGTGCACTATTTTTTCAGACTAAAGAGAAGACGGTGTTTTTTATTAAATAAGTTCAAATTCTATCAGTTTTTAATGGCTTTTTAAAAGAACTTATTTAGTCAGTAGTGGGAGTACAAATTGAAAACTGCCGTTTTCTTTTCTGTCGACTCAAGCCTTTATTTTGCAAAAATGTTTAAATAGTTATTATTCAAAGAAATGTCCATCGCTAGCCACAACTTTTTCCCATCTTACTGGCAGCATACGGGTTCCGCGTCGAAAAAGCTGCTCTTCTTTCCAGCCGATCCCCGAAACTACCAAATTTTTAACTTCTTCATAAGAATGGAAGTGCTGCTCAGCCAGACTATGTGTCATCGATCGGAATAGGTGATATTCAAAAGTATATACTACGGTCCCATTTCAGTGTTTCCAGGTAGGTTTTCATATCCTAAGCAAAATATGGCCGAGCGTTTTCGTGCAGCGAAATCACATGGTAATTTGAAATATTTGAAATTGCCAATAGTGCTCTTTTAAAAGAATTGCATTCCTTTAAGAAATATTAGAAATTGAAGCCACAATGCCAATGCATTTGGAGGTACATTCAATGCTCGAATAACAGCAAATAAATGTCGCATTTGTTTTCTTCTTCAATGGCGCTACAGCCCTAATCGGGTCTTGGTCTCCTGACCTTCAGGTACCATTTTCATTATTTATTGTGGAAGGGTTGTGTTAAGTCTATTACTAAAACATATTTGATGTCACTAACACTACTATTGATCTATTATATTGTTGCATTAATACCATTGAACTATTAATGTATGTATACTTGAAACATGAATTCAATAAAAAAATCTTGTACCAGCTTTCGTGTGTTTCAGTCGAAGACACAACATATTGTTAGCTCTTCGCAGGGTTTTTAGCTCTTCGTACAACCCTCTATCTACGAATTCATATGCTTCATTTAAACTTTCATGGCATTCATTGTCATTTGAAGCAATACCGCGAGCATTACACGCTTTGATTAAGTGCACCACGTGGTCCATAAATCATGTTTTGCAACATTTTCATGTAATTTACGGTGTATTCGAAAATCTGAAATTTCTGCACATATGACTTCATCAATAATAATAATGCCAACCGTTTTATCACTTTCACACAAATTGATTAAAATGTGGGCATGTGGCAACCCCCTTTTTTGCACTTCTATAGTATAAATTATTGCTTCAACTTTACCAAAAATATGTTTCGTTGCTATTACATGAATTGATTCTTTTAATTTAGCCTTGAATATACGCACAATAATTTCTGGACGGAAATTAGTAGTTTCATTTCGATCAATATTATTAACAATTTCCGGCCAATTAGGGTTGCAAGTCATTGTAACAAATAAAGAAGGTTTCCCAAATCGTTGTACAATGGACATTGCGTCGAATTTTGACATTTTTGCATGAATGTAGGAATAAAACAGTTTATACAATAAACTTCTAAATATATTTGATGAAAGTTAAAAATAAAATTGTTGATGAAAAATATTGAAAGTTACAAAAGAATTTTTGATGATGATTAAATCGATAACCGGCTTTTAGCGGAAATGCAGTAGGGAATTGCCAGACAAATGGAAATATCCTACATGAGTTTGTCAGAGATTTGTTCACATTTTTTATGAAGTACCGGGATGTCATTTAATTTATGTAATTTACTAGTTTAAAATGGCCATGGTAGATTGTAAATTAATTTTAACAGTTTAGTTTGTTTCATTTGTAATTTCTTATGGTGACATTTAGCAGAGCCTGTAACCCACAGGCGCAGCGTCCGTTAATATAGGCTGAAAAATAGTTCTTACTAATATTGCCTTGTTATTTATACTTAAATGGGATTTTCTATTTATTAGATGATATAACCATTTGATGGTATTATTGATCTTAACGGATATAGAGTGGTAACCGAATGTAAATCTAGTATCTAAATGGACACCTAGATATTTAACAGACTCTGACCATGTAATACTTAAACTATTAAGAGCTAGTTGCCTGTTGTTTAGACGGTATTACCATTTGTGAATAAAATTGTATAAGTTTCATCCACGTTAATTTTAATTCTCATTTAGAGAAGAATGTGTATAGTTATATTAAAGTCATATTCAAGTGAGTGAATAATTTGGTCTATATTTTCGTTAGAGACATATGTAGATAGCTGTAACTTCAGCAAATAAACCAATACTGCAATATTTCATAGGTGGAATGACAGAAATGTATATGTTGAAAAGACAGGGACTCAGAATGGAGCCTTGAGGTACTCCAGCTAAGACATCCTGGTATATTAAAGTGTTTCTGCTTATAGAAACAAAGAACTTCTTACTTGAGAGAAAGCTTTGAATAATTTTAATGCACTCTATTGGAAAGTAGTATTTCACAAGTTCATGTACAAGCTCAACGTGCCCCACAGAATCAAATGCTTCTTCAATATCTAGGAAAATTGTTTCGGTAGATTCTTTATTATAAAGGGCAGTTCTCATATCATTTGTAAAAGTTAGTGATATGTTGTTTGGCCAAGGCGGAAACCGTATTGGTAATCAGCAATTAATTTAAACGCTCAGCACACTCTAACTTCAAAACCATTCAAGATAGAAAGTTCATTTTTGGGTGTATTGTAGATGGTTACGGATATTATGCGGACACCCACTTTAGGCGGTGTAAGATTTAAGGGGGAGCTAGAAAGCTGAACATCAACGTATATACAGAGGGGTTTATTTGATAACTTTAAAAATAATTTAATTTTTTTATCCATTGGTGTCCAAAAAGAGGAGGGAGGGGCGGGACTAAAAACAAACTATCGGCCGAATTTTTTTTTAAATGATTATAACTTCAAAATTACTTACAATGGAAAATTCATATTTTTGAACCGTTAAGTTGGCATACGTATCCACTAGAATCAGCTCAGAGAGAGGCTAATTATTGTAAGATGGAGGGTCAGGGGTGTACAAAAAAACATTACCGTTATTTTTTGTCCCAGCTGGGAAAACGTGTAAATGAAAATAGCCCCTGCATCTCGGGGCGGAACGAAGCCTGTCCGGTCAGCCCGTGGAGATGGGCGGTGGGAGGAAATGATTCGTTTTTAGGCTTCGCTCCTCATGGATTAACGCTCCAGGCCAAATTACGGCTAAAACGGTTAAAAAAAAAAAATTGCCACAGAAAGTAGTTTCCGCGATCTGGCTGAAAGGAACTTCTACACAGAGAATATTGAACGTGATTCAAGCAATCAGTTAAAAAATTGTTAACTTCCACCCACCCTTACTATCACCCCTCCCCCCACATAAAAACGTAAACGTGCATAAATAAACAAATGAAATATTAATTATTTGTACTGGAGCTATTGATCGTATTCACAATTAAGTATTAAATTGACCACAGCCCTACCCTAGAACCCCCTTTCACCTAGTCTTCCCTAACCACTCTAATCTGCATATTGACTTTCATGCATTCTCAACTTGTCCTAATAATTAAGTTACGCCCGACTTGTTGGCAGTTTATTAATACTATTACTACTATCACCGGGAAAACATACTGTAATTAAACTAAGTACAACGTTTTCAATGACCTAAGACTTGATGATTGATTGAATTCTTAATAATTAAGGCGACACCTCCGCCTTTGGCGTGGGTTCTATCCGATCTATAAATATTATAATTAGGTATATAAAATTTATTAGTATTTTCGAGCCAGGTTTCTTCTAGGAATATTTGGCTATGTTATTTCTTGTAATATAGTCATTAAATTCTAAATATTTGCTTTTGACGTTACTAGGCATTCTAGTTGATATATTTCAGTTGGCAGTTATTTTCTGCCATGGTTACCTAGATATTTAATGGCAATGAAAGCGTGCTAATGATTTCCGTCGTAATGGAGAGTAGTTCTTCTGTAGTGAAAACGTCATCAGTACTAGTATTTGTGTAATGCTGTATAGGCTTATTGGTATCTCTTTGCAGAACCAAGCTGTATAAAACCAAGTTGTTAATAAGTTACGAAGCGTTGGTTGTGGGAATGATTAGCTGCCTAGTTGAGTTGATTGAAGATGTGTAGTTCACGAACTACCTAGTTAAATTGAACTATTCAATTAATTGAACTAAACGAACTATTCACTAGCATTTTCACATTTAGTTCCATTGAACTGGTAGTGAGCTGACTGAAAGCTTCCGGATGATGACTGCGGTTAACAATTCAATTCAGTATTCACATTCAGACAATCGTCATATTAGCAAGAGCTGATCACACTCGTACGTAGAAAATGTGTCTGCTTATTAAAATAATACTGTGAAAATTATTTATTTAGCATTTAAGAGTTAAAAATCTGTCCGGATGGCTTCAAGGAAAATAAGTTCGATTTTGAATCATTTTGATGAAGTGAAGAGAAGCTCTGTAAATGCAGATATTGCTGAAATAACCGAAGCTCTGTTGGTATTTCTTTGGGAGTCTAAGGAAGCATATGAAGTCCAAGCATCCAACAGTTCTCTTGGAGGTAAAGCTCGTGAAACTTTAAAGGAGACTCCAACTTCAAGCAATAGCTCTAAAAAAAGCTACGAAGCTTTTTTCAGTGCCAGTAAGAGTACGAATGCTTCATTTTCGAACGATACGTCAAGGAAATTCAAGTTTTTGAGCTACAATTTAAAATAATAAAAATAATATACATATGTAATATCATATTTTTGTGAAAGTTATTATTTAGATACTTAAATAGGTAAATTTGCAGACACAGAGTTGTTTATTTTTTGTGTTTAAGTAGTAAAGTATGCTGTAAGCTATCAATTTTGAAATTTTTTTTTTGGTATTTGAAATAGTGAAATTGTTATTTTGATTAAAAGACTAATTTCTCTTGTTTTACTATATCATTAGTCTTGGGGTACTGAAAATGGCAATTTTCATATTCCATTAAAGATACAATAGACAGTCATGCTCTATAACGAGGGTGAACTAAACGAACTAAGGTAAATAACTATTCCTTTTTGTGAACTCGAAGTAGTGAACTAGTTCACCAAATTGAACTATTTTGCCCACTCTAGACTTGATCTCCGTTGGTTTGTTTAAGCGCTGGATGAAAAATTTGCCTGTGCAGTTTGCCTTTATTTTTGAGAGGCATGAATCTTTTGTGGGACAATTTGGATTATTGGCCATATGATTGCCATTGTAGTTTGCGCATATTACTTCGATGTATTTGCAGGCTTGACATTGACTCTGGTGGTGTTTTTGTGCAGATCAGACATTTAGCGGGCATGTTGCTTTTACTAGAAGCGTTGTGTTGGCTTGGATGAGTCATTGCTATAGCATGACCAGCGAATAACCGTATTAAATAGGGTACGAGTTTCTTTAAGATCATTTAGCATGATCGAATTTTTAGCGAACTACAGTAAATACGTCCATTGATCCTCGTAATATTTTTATCCTAGCAATTGATATTTATTTTTGCTAGTTCAGATTTCAGCTCTGAGGTCTGCATGTCATGCAGACCTGATTTTTATTTACTGAGTATTTAACTGTTCTATAATAACACTCTTATGAGCTGAACATTATTTCCGTTAAACAGAAGTTAGCTTAAATGTGGAATCATTATTATTATTTGCACTGAATCAATCAATTAATCAAATTCCTGTTAAGACCCCCTATAGGCATGGGACAGAAACAACTCTCTTCCACAAGGCGCGATCCTGAACATCGGCCTTAAGCTATTGCCAGGACTTGTTTTGGACTGAGGGCAGCTTTAATGAAACTTAGATCCAAATGGGGAACACGATAGGTGATATGTTTTTAGAACACTGTAGCACTATCATCACCTGGGTCTTTGTCACTGAGCATATTAGAATAATGGAATCAACCATCTGGTATACAGGATGGCTCGCGCACTTTTGAGGGGACTGGAGCCGGAGTTAAAGGTTCTAACTTATCGGTTTCAGAACCACTCAGCAAAGAAGCCACAATCTTCCACGCTGAACTAATTGTAATGGAATTGTGCATCCAAGAGAATATAAGGAGGGCTCATCGCAACAAATCTAATTATATCCTATTTGGGACTGCCTTCAAAACCGAATCACCCTGGGAAAAAAGGAACAACGTAACCTACCTGGACATATGGAAGTTGAGGGAAGTGAAGAAACTGAGCCATTCTGCGGAAAACCAAAATGGCACTCCAACTCTATACTTAGAAAGTAAAAAAATTAATCCCACCACAAACAAAAAAAAAGAAACAAAGTGGAGGATATTTTAAAATTCAGCAAGAGTGATATTAGTACGGCCTAATGACGAGGTACAGTCGAGTAAACCACCACCTCAAAAATATGGCTTTAGCTGAAACCGACATCTGCCGCCTCTGTCTCGAAGACTCAGAAATAACAGAACACATCCTATGTCACTGTGAAATAGTAGCAAGGAAGAGATACAATCCTCTAGAAAAAGGTTTCCTTACTACCGAGAAACTAGCCAACATTGCTCCCTTAAAGATGCTTAGATTAGCCAAAACTGTCGAGTTATGGGAGGACGAAGGAGGACAATAAACGCACAATAGGCTGGGAAGGTCGCAGGACTCTCATGTGTTCCCCAAATAATAATAAAAAAAATATATATTAAAGTAATTGGCACTTTTACTGTTGCTGCGCAACGAAGATACGTTGGCATTTTTTTTCGACATTTTCAGTTTATAACGTAATAAATTACTAGAGGATTTCTAGCGGATCCTCTTATTATTTTTCGGATTCGTCAATATTTTGATGTCGTTAATAATATTTAATACGCAAAATAAATGCAATAACGATTTGGCATCAAGCACAAATGAGATCACGTTGGTTACGGTTTGCAGTACGTTGGAGACTGGATTCGACTCTATTTGCCAACGTAAATTAAACATTCTCTCTAACGTTTGCACACGTTTTGTATTGCTATTGCGACTCTGTGATCATCTAACAACAAATACGGTATACTTGGTTGTACGCTTTCGTGATACTTGAAATATAAAATTCTTTTAGTTTTTGTTTAGTTTTATTTATTCTGGCGAACCTTCTTATTTGGGTGACTTCATTAAGGGCTTGAACTCAACTCGACACCTTAAAGTTCTTGTATCAAATTTTTTCCATGCTTCGTGCAAGCAATTAACATTGGAATAATCTTCCCGTAAAAGTTCAGCGTGCAGTTCATCTTGGTGCATTCAGAAAACTTGTATTGACAAATGTATTGTAGTTTTTTTTTTAAAATTACATTCTCTTCCTTTGTTGCTCTATTTGTAACGATCGGTTGTGGTCGCCACGAAATTTAAAATTTCAGCGCGTTACAAGCTAAAGATAATTTTCCAATATCGCGAGATTGCGGCAATGCTCCATCCAGGCAACAGGAGAGCTCGGTTGCGGAAATCAACTTCAACGAACAGTTTTTTTTTCTCTCGGCAGTCGGGCACTGACGTAAGTGGTCAACAGTTAGAAGAAGTGAAAGCGACCCGACAACGAAAAATCCGTAGTTATATGTATTCTGATTGAAACAAACTCTTCTTTCTTTGTGGTATCCGTTTTATTCAACGTTCAAGCTAAGACTAAGATTAATTCTAATTTAACTTAAGACGCAAACTTATCAATATATTGCAGCTTCTTGCAATAGGTTGGTTTTGTATAAATTAGCGGCTTCGTAGTACCATTGTTTGGATTGAATTTGTTTAGATTAGTTCTCTGATTTATGATGTTTAGGTTAACTTCGTGGTGGCCAGTAGTTGTGTAGTTTTAATGTTTAGATTATGGTTTCTTGTTTATGCTGCGGGTGAGTTTATAAATTGGTTGATCGTTTGGTTGGTCGATGAAGACGGTGACGTAACTCCGTCATAGTCGAATCGACACAATTGACAGGGGTCGCCGATAAGATACGCCTCATCGAAATCTCGTCATACAGTCAGGAAAATTTTGCTGTTTTACTCTGCCGCCACTTTTCGCAACCGGCTGCCTAGAGTTGTATCAACAGAGCACGGGGAGAATTCGTGTCAACAAAAAAACCAAAATTTTTCGAAGAAAAGAAAAAAGTGTCATCTCGTTCTACTAGCCGCGGCCGAACACTAACGGCGTCGTTCTTAATGCGGATTTCGTATAACGGGAAGCCGCTTATCATGGAAGACACTCGAAAAGAGAACGCTAATTATTTTACGGTCCGTGCATTTTCCATACGAATCCCGATCAGTGTTTGGATTGCAGACGACGCGAGATCACTCATGTTATCTTTGTTGCGGCGCATGACAAAAAAGGACTGATAATGCATAGAGAAAGCGTTAGATGCTTATTTCTTGACTAAAGGCAACGAGATGAAAGTGATCTACTGCTTCGACGTTGAACCACAACGTGATGAAATCTCGGGACCGTAATTCATGAAATATCCCCGCAATCAAACACATTGCATACCCCGTAAGGCGATCCCCAATAGTTCGAGTGTAAAAAGTTGCAGAAAACGTCAGTCCGGCCTCAATTTTGGTAATTCGTATTTTCGGAAGCAGTTTCACCAAGGACAGCAGTCAAGCCACAGTATCAGCAATTGTCATACTTCGTTTATCATGAAATTCGATCTTAGTTAGATTTAATTGATAATTTTTTTATTTTTGCTTAAAATATTCTTATCTTTCTCTACCACATAAGTTCTGCAATTTCGTGATAATCTTAATTTAAGGTTAATGAATTATTACGAAAACAGCTTAAGATACGTAAGAATTTTTCTTCCATGCTAAAGTAGCTCTTTTGGTGTTTGTTCAATTTTTTTTTTAATAATTGCTTTTGCAACTGAGGTATAGTTGAAAATGATAAAATGTCGCAGTCGCATACACAAACTATTTCCTCCTGTGTACATCATTGTTAAAGTTAGTGCTCGATTTATTTTGGATAGAAACGAAAACCCACATTAGTTGCTTTCAGTTAACAAGATAAATGTTTCAGGGATTAGTGAAGTGACCTAAAACACCTAAAATAAAATTTGGATGTAATTGTTAACACTTTGGATTAAGCAACCATAAGCCTGCTATGAATTGTCAGTAGACTCAACTAGTATGGACTTGGCAGTACCTTTCGCATTTCAGACCGCTCACCTAGAAGAATGGAAAACTCCCGCCAATAGGTAGAGATTCGCGTAAGATGGCAGTATTCGTTTTGAGTTTCAGGCACAGCAGAAACCATTCGTAAGTCGCAGCGGCTTTTAATCAGGCCAACTTCAATTCCCTATCCTCTCCCTTTTGATCGCCGTAACCCACCACACAGACTTTCCCCTTCCGGGAACTTCTGCCTTCTAGCAGGCTCATCTGGGCCTTCAGCCACCCAAATAATTCGTCCTTCATACATACTCCTTTCGACTAACAAAAAGCTGCATGTAAATTTTTATGTATTGAAGAAGTTGGCAAAATCCACCCCGGTTGCCGACGAGCTACGCCGTGCTAGCTTGCAAGCATACAGCAGCCATACACCACCGTCCACTACATATTATACTTATGTAGTTTCTTTTTTCTCCTCCTTCTGCTACTCATGAACAATTATGCTAAATTTATCATTTACCAGATTTTTTTTTGTTTTTTCGTATAATTATTATTGTTACTACAATTTAATTTTCGTTTTACTTCTTCTTTCTTCTCCTTTAATCCTTTAATATACTGTACTTTCAAAAAATAACTTTTTTAGTACTAATGAATAAATATTTATCTATCTACATATCTATCTGTCTACCAAAATCCACACGAGATTTAACTTTAATAATTTAAAATTGTCTTTATAAAATTGTTGCATAGCGAATTGTTTCATAACAAATCGTAGCATGCCGAACTGTACATACAGAATAGTTGTCGTTATCGTTCAAAGATTCCAATTAAAGATATTTTTGAATCATAATGCGAAAATGCGATAAATCTGTATTTAACACATCTTCATTAATTCTTCCAATATTATGCTGATTCAATGCAATATGCAATTTCACATAAATTCAGGTAATTTGTCAAAGCTTAAACGTTTCTGAACGCAACAAAAAATATCACCACGACTGATCATCACTCAAAAAATTTAACTCCACTCCAATCACGCTCCTGGAATACCGCATTCCCATCGTTTTCGAATAATCCTGAACAGTCAATACTTCGGACAGGATTTAAATCTACTAAATCATCGGACGTTAACCACATAAAACCTGAACCCACAAATCAAAACTTCACAATTTGGTTGCCATTTAAAACCAAACTGCGACCAGGGATCATATCTGTCTATAGCGCTATCCACCTGCTAACACATTTATAGCTCTCCCAAACAGTAATGAAAGCGATTTGCAGAACAAAAAAATGGAAAACCCCAGAGGGAGATAGCGAAAAGACAATGCTTCCACCGATAGATCAAGAGGAAATATTTTCCCCAAAAGTCCCTGAAAAAGGACGAAAGAGGCATGGAGGTTAATGCAAAGCTCACCACAACCTACAGAAGACGACAGGACTCGGGGTCATCGATATGATAAGGCCAATAACTGATAACCCCAATTACAGATAGACAGAATGCGATACTAGGCGAGAATCTATTCCCTGCAAGAGAATAATGAAATCTTTTATATAGGTGCAAATGTCTGGACTTTTGGTCAGTGAAAATCCCTTTCAGCCTCCTCTCCACTTCAGCTGCATGAAATCATCCTTACTTTAGACTTTCAGCTTTAAAAGTTCTGATTTATAGGCAAAATTCTCGGAGTCTCGTTCGGACAAATATTCAATGCAGGATCAACCACAAAACTACCAAAGTCCTCCTCAGGCTCCCACAATCTGTGAGTCCTCTTCCCATTATACTAAGCTTCGCCTATCCGGGCGATTCCATCGAAGGCATTTTCACGTCATCTATATAATTCGATGTATGAAATTCCTAGAAGCAATGGAAGCAATTCCAGCTATGTACAGGATGAAAGTAGGAAGGAAGCGTTGCTTGATGCGAATACGAATAATGCTTCGTCCGTACGAAGTAGATGATAGTAGAGAAATTTCATTTGATTATTTTTTTTTTTGCTTTTTGTGCACGGTGGCCAAATTGCAAATGCAGCTGTGCTTAGGCCTGAAATTCTAGTAATACTGCGCAACATTCGTTTGAACATTTTACGACGAGTTGAAATGCTGGTTGAGAATATGAGAAGGTCGTTAATGGTGTTTAAGATCTCTTTTTAACTTTTATGTATTATTGCTTACATCTTGTTCACGTGAAGCATATCGAATCGAAACGAATTACGATCGAGCTATGAATTTTCACGTGGTGAGATTTTCCGATGTGGTAGGACTAGCAAATTCGAATTGAAAATTCGAATAACATATAAGCAAAAAGTAGAGATAACTGTAAGACAGTTATTCTATTTTATCTACCACTGATAGATCAAGGCTGGAATTATGTAACTCGAAACATAAAATAGATTCGTACTATCGAAACAAACTCGAAACGAGTTTAAAAACATATGATACGCGTTACGCCCAAACATATGATACTCTAGATGAAATAGGAAATAGTTTATTGTACCGGAAAATATGTTATCTTAAATTCTTTCGAATAGTGAATTGTGACTTTTGTACGGGAGGTGGTAAAAGCAGAGGGAGAAGGTTTGTAATTTTTGTATATAACACCGAACGCAGTATACAAAGTGTTTCATGCTGAATTTAAAGTTTGCAGCTTTCATAATTTTCGAGGAAATTGAACAATTTTTGCCTGAATTTATGCATTTTTATGGGAGGTGGCAGAGAAAGTGGGGAGTTTTGGATAATTTTGAATCTCCTTTTCAACATCGTAATCATATTGCTTTGCTACTCATATGCTCGAAGGAGAAATACTTTTCTTGAGTTTTCAATACAAAAATTTGTATGGGAGGTGGTAGAAGGAGTGAAGCGAAGTTAATATTTTTTTAGCATTTATTGCAATTATTAAGGGACAAATTGTGGCAAAATTTTAAGCTTGTACTTTTTCTAGTTTCAATAAAATCGATTAAATGCATTTTATCAAAATTGTGCATTTGTATGGGACGGGGTAGAAGGAGCATTCGTATCAAAACCAAATTTTTTGGCATCAATGATACTTGTAATAGTATACTTTCTTCAAAATTTAAAGTTGATAGCCTCGACGATTTTGGAGAAAAATAATTTTGTTCAAATTCCGAAATTTCGTTAAATTTGTATGGGAGGGGGTAGAAAGGATGAGGTAAAGTTGACAATTTTTATAAAATTAGTTGCAATTGTAATAATATTAATTTTGACTAAAATTTGTTCTTTTAGCTTTGCTAGTTGCGATGCAAACCGAATAAATGCATTTTTGAAAATTGTACATTTGTATGGGAGGGGGTAGAAGGAGTAAGGAGATCAGAGCAATATTTATAATATTTTAGAGTAATGCTATTCTCACTATAATACTATTACCTAATTTTCAAGTCATTAGCTGAAACGGTTTCGGAGAAAAATCAATTTCTTTAAATTTCCAAATTTCATGAAATTTGTATGGGAGGGGGTAGAAGGAGTGGGGGGTTTGTGGCCCGTTCACAAACTTAAAGTTACTTTTTTGCTAAAAATGATATATAAAAAATTTCAGCACGATAGGTCAAAGCTTTCGAGAGTTATGTTGTAGACAGACGGTCACTCGGAATCGAGATTTTTGAGCAACAACAAATATTTCTGTACCCTTGGCGACTCTGTACGAGCATTATTTCTTAGCGTTACAAACGGTAAGGCAAACACAATATACTCTCAGATTTCATCTAGAGTATAAACACTCGAAGCAAGAAACTCAATTCGAGAGCTTATTGAAGTGCTCAAGAGGTCGCTGTAATTCAAGTAAAAATAAATCAAACACTTTACTTTAATTTAACCTCGAAATTTTATTTAATTTAACTAAATCGCTTTACACTTGAGACTTTCTCGCTCACAACTTATCGATTGTCAATCTTGACTCTTACACATTCTAAATATCGAATGACTCGTCGACGGCTCCAAACCAGACTGACTGCTCATGAGAAACGCTCGCCTTTTTATATTCCTCTTGTCGTACGAATATTTCCCCTTGTCGTGTGAATCTTTTCCTTTTCGGCCGCCGAGCGCTGTTAATTGCTTCTATAAATCATTGCCTCGTCGATTGTGTCTTTCCTCTGCCGGTCGAGCTTATACGTGTAGTATTTCTCGTCGCCCGAGGCTTTTCCCTTTCGTACGACTCTCTACGTGTAGTTGTTGCTTTCTATAAAGTATCTCATTGGCATACGATACTTTCCCCTGTTGACCGTGTGGTTGTTGTTGCTGAACATTCCGATTGAGTCGCATCTGGTGCCAGATGTTCAGAATTATTTCTTTCTCGTCCGCGTCTCCACACTGCCCCTGTTATTGTTGTTGGATGGTTGGATGTTAAAGATCTTTGAAGATTCAATGGTAGCGCGTTCTATTTGCTTACCGAGTGCACGCGTTCATTCATTAGTGTATGCTGAGACCTAGAACAGCGCTGAATGATTAATCAAATATCCAAGCAACGGAGCTTATGTGTGTGGATGGTAAGTTGTGCGTGTGTTGAGAAGAATGGAATGCAGAAGACTTTGAAACCATAGTGTTCGTACGCTTGCATTAATTTGCATCGATGTTCAGTGGTAGATGATGAGCAAGTAGAGCTGATAATTCGCATTACTTTCGAGTACAGTGAAGGACCGCGGATATTTGTTGAATTAATAAGGCTGGAAAACAACAATATAGTAAGATGCTCGTTTCCAACGCAACCGATCCGCTCGATAAGAGGCAAGCACCATAAATTATTGAAACATATGAAATATGAGAAATCAAAAAACACTTAAATTGTTTCGCTATTTTCAACAAGCTTACCAGAAGCTGCCTATAAGCTGAGACTTAGGAGATAAAATAGAACCCAAACAAGCGCACAATCGATATCGAATTAAACTCAATTGAAATCCTATTCAGTTCGAGTGTGAATAATCCTTAAAATTAATCACAAAAAAAAAAATATTCTCAAAACTTCCTTTAAAATCAATAAACCACAAACAAATCTTCTAAATGAAAAAAAAAAATACTCAAAAAACTTACAATTTCAAGGATTCCAATAGGGTTCCATCCGTAATCCCCTATCATTCAAGCTGTCCCTTTTCAGAATAAAAGTTTATTTCTTCCCAAACTAAGAAAAATACGCTGGTAATTTTATTTTTGGGCGGCGAAAAAAAAATGTCTTTCCATTTTATTTTTCGTTTCAGGACGACTCCAACTATTATTTGATTTATTTAGAGTATGTTTTCACTGGGCCTTCGTCCTTCTACGGATATGCCCGAATATAATTCCCCCGTTGCGAAAATATTTCTATCGGGGACAAAAAAAAATATTGTTTTCCTCGACTTCGGGGCGATGGTATTTTATTAGGATGGGCAAGCAGTTGATTTTCTTTTGATTCGCACAAATCATCAAAATCGACAAGCTCGATGGTCGATAAACCCATTTCACTTATTTCTGTTCTTTCGTACCGCCTGCAAGGATTCCGATTATGTCAATATCCTTCATAAGGATCATTGAATTCGATTACGAATTTAATGGAAACTTGAAATTCGTAGTCAAAATGGCAAACGTTTTCGAGTACTTACTTAAGGTAAATCGAGCAATTTATCAGTCGAACTTGCTCGCAAAAAGCAAGAACGAGCCTAAAATATGGCGACACGATTGACATTAGTTCAATAACTGATATTTTTAAGATGGAATGACTTCTTATAATAGAAAGAATATGATAGATAGAAATTCTAAGGAAAATCCTTTTATTAAAAAATTAATTTAAAATTATTGAAAAAATAACTTAAAAGATTAATTTCACGACGTTCCTAATTATTTTATTTTTTAGTGGATCACCCTTTAATGCACTTTGAGTAGTCGGCATGGGAAAGAAAACCAAGTGGATGCAGAGATGAGAAACTATGCTCGAATCATAAAATGGTAAGATGTATCATCAGAAACCAACAGCGAGATATCACACAATAGATGGTTTCTGTTCGCTTTCTATCATTCAGTCTCCCATAAAATCTGCAAATACTTGACAGTAGCAGCCAGTACAACTGAAAAATATGCCAGCATCTCCACTCATTACGGTCGTTCTCACTCCCTTTCCCCTACTTCCCAATCCCATTCCTTCCCTCCATGACTGTGTTTGTGCATTGCACATAAGGGCTGAAATTGTCTATAGCACAGGTAATTCTGTAAAAAACAAAAACACATAATTGTTTCAGGGCCTCTATCTCAAAATAACTGAAACAAGAAAAATTTGAAAGCTTAGAGCAAAACGGAAAAAAAATCAGCTAAAGGGCTGCACCGATGTGGCATGAATGTGGAAATTTATTGCTACACCCCAGATTATAAATTGCTACCCAACATAAAAATATCGGCCAAAAAAGTCGGGCGCAACGTTATTATTCTTGGGAAAAGTTGAAGATGCGTGGGAACGCAATGTCCATTTTTGGATGGTAGCCTATAGGAGAGACTTTGGAAATGGATGTAGGGTTGAGCTATTGTCGATTATTTAACACTTAAGGGACCATACATATCGAAACGACGATTTCGTGCAAAAATGGCTGTTTTCGCACAGACATGCCTGACAAAGCATTCAATATAATGAAAATTGGTTTTTATAATTTTAATTCTTGTTCATTTTACAACAGCAGGTTGGAAACGAATTTTTAAAATTATGTTTAGGAAAAAGTTTACAGCATAACTCCGAGTTCGGTTTTTTAAAAATGAGAAAAACAGTACTTTTCGATGCGACTTATCACCTATAAGTCAGGCGACGACTAGATATTATTTTTTGCAATAACAATAGAAAAAGGTTGCGACAAGTGCTGTATGGAAGAATATTTTCGATTTTTATAAGTTTTGTTAATAATAAATGGAGTCAAAAAAGAGCGTTTCTTATTGCTTTTTTTGTTCGAATTTATGTATTAAATGTATCGAAGAATAGAATGTTGTTAAGCTTATTCAATGAGTTTGATATTAGTTTTCATAAAAAATACTTCATAATTCTTTGAAAATCAATCAGTAAATTTCGCAGGGAAAATTGAAGCTCAGTATGCCTTGAGACGGCGACCAGAGCAGAGGTCGGTCCGCGCCGATTTTTCAATCGGTTGGTCTCTTTTACAAGATGTTTGTACGCTCTCAAGAGATTTGTCTTTTCCCCTTCGCATTTTCGATGATCGCTTGCATTCTTTGTATGTATTATCGCAGATCAAAGTTCGTAGGTGGTGAATGGTGAGAAATCCATTGACCTGTGCTTGTTGATAACTTTGTGTTTGTATTTTTTCCAATGCATCATTTTCTTTCCTTATTCCTTCGCGACCTATTTCCCCGCTTTCATTTCCACCTCCTCTTTATTCTTGCACATTCCTTTAGTCGCATCTTCCCGCATCGATGTGGAAAAACTAATCATCACAGCATGTACGACTGGCTAGAAGTCGAGCAAATTACGACACGAAAAAGTGTTCAGAGAGAAAAAAATCATTTACTCTCTCGATTTTAAATCGTAGGCAAAATGATTTGAAATCGATATTGACCGATGGTAGGTACGGCCCGTTAACTACGATTATGGTTAATAGCACCTTACATAAACTTCAAATTTCATTCCTTTATTGATGGAAATTTGGGTCTTTATGGGGTGTGAAGATGTTAAGAATTCCTTAATTGATTACTTCAATCACGTTCATGATTGTATGTATAGAATGATGGTTTCGTAGACGAAGAAGACCAGGTTTGGCTTTATGGAGAGGCTGGACACCAATGTGCATAAGCTACCAATTTGCACGCTTTCATATTTGTTCCACGTCCTATATATCATTTAAACAACCTGCTTGGTGAAACACGGGACTCGAGATTATTCAGCTCGTGGAAGAAGTCATTTTGCTGATTTTCGAGTTCTTCGATTTTTATTTGAAATTTTTTTGCGTTTTTGCGCTTTTTTCAATGCACATGAAACCTTGCTCAAATTCAGACTCCACTTTAATGCATAACAGATTTCGTGCAAATTTTAATTTTTCATGTATATATTACATGGGTATGTGCACCAAATTATAATTTTTTATTTTTTACCAGAAACCTGAAAAAATTACTCAAAGTTTTCGACATTTTGTCTTACCACCCCCCTCCCCTAAACTTTTATCAAAACCATACATCATATAGCTCTACAAACAGACGAAATTCCTTCTTAAATTTTGAGATATAACGATTTCAAAGTTTGAAAAGTTCACCATTTTTGAAATGCCCCCATTTTCACCCGTTACTACTATGTTTAAATTCCATATTTTTCTCATATTTCGCTAGTATAGCTCAATATATGTATGTTCCCAGTTTGAACTACATAGGATGTAGGCGTGATATTATAATAATTATAACGTACGCTTGTGCATCCCTCTCATCCCTCCTCTTATTTAGCCTTATTTGAAAATGGTATATACATATATGCGCCACCTGACTGATCCCAAAATATAAACATTTTGTGTTCAGTACTTCGGAAGATAAAAAGATTTGAAAAAAAAAATTTACAGAAAATTGAAATTTTTCCCCTCCCCGCTTCATATAAAAATTATTTTAGTTTCAATTGTTTTCGTTTATAAATCAGGAAATCTGATTTTTTTGTTAACGCACTATAGCCCAAGCCAATTATCCAAAATAAATAAACTAAATACCAGTGGCAAGTTATTTTCATCAAAATGTGTGTTTTCTGGGTTTCAAGTTTCCGCCTGTTCCGGTTCCGAATTTCCGCTAAAACACGGCGATAAGTTGAAAGAATGGCTGAAATTGAAATTGCAAATTCCTTCCATACTTCAATCAGACCACGACATCCAACAAGCATACAAGACCAACACAGAAATATAAATCACAAACGCCATTCAGTGGTGACGTCTACCGATCTTTCATTCCAGAGCGCGATATCCATACGCTCGACAAGCAGACGAGAGCTTGAAGAAGAGCAGGACAAAACGGAATATTTTGCATACGTAATCTACTGAAATGTTTTATTTTTCTTATGTATACTGAGAAAGCACAGTGATCCACATCAAATCTTGGACATTTGTTGTTATCATATAAAGTTTCCTTTTCACATAATGCCTCCGCGTTTCGTTTTCTATGACAGCACGCGTTGTTCGACACAATTTGTGTTAAAAGCCTGTTTTGAATTTATCGGTTAGTATCTGTCCAACATTTTGCAACGCGCACTGTTCATTTGTTCTCCATGTTTTTTTTCTGATACAAATATGTAGCTGTTTGAAACCATAAAAGAAAAAAGTATATGTTCAACTAAAAATAAAGCGCTTCAATATGGACAATGAAATACAGATATTGTATTGCTTTATTTTGCACGATCCTAATCGTTTTATTCATTTGTTTCAATTTTGCATCGACTCTATTTTAAAATTGCACCATTTTTTTCTCCAACTAATAAGTCGTCTTGATTTTAAATTTCTAAGTGCAAATAACATTTTTAATTTAGCAAAACAGCATTTTTTTCCTCACTTTCAAAGTCTTCTAATTTTCAGCACTGAATATAATGTATTTATAACACAACACTCTTTCAAAATATATATGCGGGCGAGCCTTACTAACGTCAATTTTTTCCCGCGCGTTTCACTCTTTTATTGTCCCAGCGGAAAGAAAGCGCTTGCGAAGTATTTTAAATGCGCTTAATTTGTCGCAACGAAGTGCTTCGTACATGCTAACATTTCATACAAATTTTAACATTGCATATCCGCTGAATTAAGCTATCCGCTTCAGCTTAAAATGGTATTTTTGAAGCCATTTTAAAGCGTAATTTTATATCGAGCAAAGTGACTTAGAGCTCATAAATATGTAACGAACAAGTAAGTGATTTTTTCAAGTTGAGAAGTAGATTTGATCTTAGGATCCTAGATCGCAAAGCACACACGTTGGCCACTGAGCCATCTTCACCCAAAGCTTAAGTCGGTCAAAACCCGCTATTAAAATGTTTTTCCCTATCAACTTTACAAGCATTTACAGATCATTAGCCACTAATGTATAATAAGGAATAGTACAAATCCATTCTGTTACGTAGGAACTGCTGGTTGCTAGTACTTTATTATTAGAACAATAATTTGAAACTATGCCGCTAACTTAGCCTTCATGGAACTTCAGCCAGTATACAAATTACGAAAGTTGTCCAAATTATTTTAGAGCTTGATGAAAATCAAACTAGAACTGAAAAATGCTAGCTCTTCATTTTCTTCAATGGTACTATAACCCATTCAGGTTCCTTACTACATATTTATTATAGTGGAAGACTTGATAGCTTTCCGTACACCCCTCCATTTACGAATTTTCATTTTCGCAGATTGATTTAACCCAGATATACCCAAGCAGGCAGTGTAATAGAATTAGACGTCGACTGGGATTTGAACTCCTGACCTTCGGATTGTAGACCAACACGCTACTCTCTAGACTACACCGAGGCCTTGTATCCACTGACTAACTAATTACTATTTTTAGTTATAAATAGCTATGAGAAAATAATTAAATTATTGATTAGCTGGCCATACACGTTCGAGTTAAATCTTCGATGTCCATGTCGTCCAGATAATAGAATTTTTGAGTCGAGATATAGCAAGTTCAAGTGCGTGTGTGGCTCTTCGAGACGAGTATTTTAAAGTAAATGGCGGAACACTTCAAGAAGGCCTATATACTCAGTAGATGCCTTCGCATTCTACCATTCAGTCCCCATAACATCTGCAAATCTTTGTCAGTAGCAGCCAGTACAACTGAAGAACAAATAGAATTATGATTGAACATAAAGACCAATCATATGATAGGAAATAGTTTAATATACCGGAAAATATGCCACCTCAAATTCTTTCGAGTTGTGAATAATGAGTATGAGATAAAGCAGAGTGGGGAGGTCTGTAATTTCTGTATACGACAAAAATCGTGGTATGCGAAAAGTTTAGTGTTCAATTAGTGTGGAAGTTTTCGGATGATTTTAAAACTGCTTATCAACATCCTTATCACCATGTTTTGGTCCAATTTTAAAGTCAATTGCTCTCATATCTTCGAAGAGAAATGATTTTTTTGAATTTATTATATAATACAGATATTTGTATGGGAGGGGATGGACGAAGTTAATACTTTTTTCAGCACAAGATCAGGCAAAATTTTAAGTTTCTGCTGTTTCTAATTTTAATGGAAATCGATATAATGCATTTGTATGGGAGGGGGATCAAATCCAAATTTTTCAGAGTTAATGATATTTGCATTATTATATTTTGCCAAAATTTCAAGTCGATAGCCTTAATAGTTTCGCAGAAGAATAATTTAACACAAATTTCGTGAATTTTGTACGGAAAGGGGTAGGACTGACAATTTTTGGTTTAATGAATGTTTTCACAGTGCATTTCGAATTGAAAGAAAAAAATTCCGGATTCTGCACTGTTACGCTTTATTATTCGTGATGTTTTGTTCTCTGCTGAGACCCTTATTAAACTGATCGACAATTATTTTATACATAATGGGGTTAATTGGATGTGGGAAGGGCAATTTAGGGTTAAATTAGTTAATTAGTATCAGGTAGTTAAATTAGTTAGTGATTTCTGGGTACGGATTTTGTTCTTGATTGTGATCGACACAGAAAAAACAAATTTGCTACCCTGAAATTTTGTTTTTTCGCGTTTCATGACTAAATTAGCCAAAAAAATTAAAAAAAATAAAAATTGTCCCGCCGTACAAATGGATTTATATCTCCGAGACCGTTAATATTTGTTTTTGGGTGGATTGTTAATTGGGTAAGTGAGTTCCATTATCCAAATTTTTGTGTGTGTCAGGTGGAAGGGAAAGGAGGGAAAGAATCAAAAACTACACTTACTAATATCTCCACGAAGAATGCAAATAAGAAGCTGAAAATCATCACACGTATAGAAAGAATTGTGGGACACACAACTTTAAAAATAATTTAATTTTTTTATCCATTGGCGTTCGAAAAGGGGTCGGTCGATTTTTTTTTTTTTTGTTATTTTAAATGTTTATATTTTCGAAATTACTTACTGTAAAAAATTCATACTTTGAGACCATAAAGGTTGCATACAATTCCACTAGAATCAGCTTAGAAAGAGGCTAATTATTCTAAGGGGGAGGATCAAAAGGGGTGCAAATGAGAACACTTAAAAATGAATATCTCTACTATCTATTAAGCTATGTAATTGAAACTTAAAACACGTATTAAGCTATACTAGCGAAATTTTAAAAAAATACAAAAATTGGTTATAGCACTAATGGAGGAAAATGGGGATCATTTCAAAAATGGTGCACTTTTCGAAATTTCAAACCGTTATACAGTACTTCCTCATTAATACGAACCCGGATAACACGAACATTCGGTTTACGCAAACCATTTTTTTCCCTATTAAATCCAATGGTTTCAAACCAAAAATCACCGGCTAGCACTAATTATTCGGGTAACACGAACTGCGAACTCAATTTTGTAACGCCAATACAAAAATGTCGGTTAACACGAATTTTATGATTGACGATGAAAACGAAAAAAAAAAAGAAAAGCCAAGGAGTCTTTGTTTACCGGGAAGTTTTGTTTATGCTTTTATGCTTAGACTTGCGATCTGCCCTTTATCGTTACTGTTTACTTTGACGATTCGCTTTAGTTCTATCGCCTCTTTCTTGAGTTTATGAAGGGAAAATGAGTGTTAAGAAAAGTGCCCAAAGATCTATTGATCTTTCGATAAAGAGGAAAATTCCGGAAGAAGTGGAATGTGCTTTGACATCGAAAACGAAAATAGCGGAAAAATACAGCATCCCAAAATCAACTTTGTCGACAATCATCAAAAACAAAGAAGAAATAGACACTGCTATTGCTTCAGGATCATCCGGCTCATCAAAGCGGCTCCATAAAGCTACGAACGAGGACGTGGAAAAGGGACTTTTGAAGTGGTTTACAAAAGTGAGAGACAATATTGTGCCGATTTCGGGAACACTAGTTAAAGAAAAAGCTAAAGAAATAGGGGACTCTCTCGGGTTCGAAAATTTGAAAAGTAGCGATGGGTGGCTCTGTAGATTCCAAAAAAGATTTAAAATTGGGTCTCTTGTGGTGAGCGGAGATCTGAACAAGGTCAGTGAAAAAACCGTAAGCGAATGACTAAAAGAATTTGAAGAAGTAAAGAAAAACTACGACGGCAAAGATATTTTTAACATCGATGAGACAGGGGTGTACTACAAGTCCTGCCAGATCGTACTTTCGATTTTAAGGGAAACAAGTGCCACGGTAACGGAAAAAACAAAGAACGATTAACTGTAGTCATATGTTGCAATGCTACAGGCTCCGAAAAGCTGAAATTATGCATTATTGGAAAATACCAAAACCCCAGATGTATGAACAAAATAAATCGTCAGGATTTGCCATTTGAATACACCAACCAAAAAATTGCTTGGGTTGATTCGACCTCATTTCGTTTATGGCTAATGAAATTTCAAAGGCAAATGGCAGGGAAAATCGACATGTCCTGCTAACAATAGATAACTGCAGCGCTCATAACATCTACGACTTGGAGCTGCCTAATCTAAAAGTTGTATTTTTCCCAGCAAATTATACCAGTCGTCTCCAGCCATCGGACCAGAGAATCATTGCTGCTTTCAAGTGCCATTTTAAAACGCGACTTGTGCGAAACGCCATACTTTCCAAGGCTCTGGTAAAATGGAACATCTTGCAAGCGATGAGAGGTATGACTGCTTCATGGAACAACGTTTCGCCAACAACCATATCGAATTGTCTCAAAAAAGCTTGGACCACCGTGAACTTGGACAATCCCATGGAAGTTGATCCAACATCTTCGCCTCTACTAAACCTGGAAATTATGATCGTCGGACCAGAAGACTGGGAGAGACTCGTAGTGGCAATTGAACCACCTGTAGCTCTTACTTTTTCGGAGTTCCTTTCACTGGACGAAAACTTGCCAGTGTGTAGTTTGTCCGGCGAAGAAGAACAGGAAAGAGAAGACCAAGAAGAAGAGGAAGAACAAGTGGTCGAGGAAATAAAGAAGCCTAATCGAAGTGAAGTCATAAAGGAATTGGAGATTTTACAAAGGCTTCTGAAAACTTCTACCGAAAACCTAGATGTAAGTTTGGAAGACAATTTGGGCAAGATAAGAAGAGAGTGCATTTGACAATTTCCAAAAACTTATCAACAAACCACAATTACCAACTTTCTGAAACACAGGTAGAAATATAAATTCGTATGTCATCGTATCCTATGCACATTATATAAGTGTTATCAAAAAAATATATTTTTTCTGTACATGATCTATTTTTTCAATGAAATTTTTTACTGTTTTTAACTGCATGGAGATGGATGCAGTATATGTGTCATATTCGGGTTCGGGTAACATGAACCCAGTCCGTATTAAACGAATTCGGATAACACGTATTTATTTAACACGAACTGAGTATTTCTTTCCCCCTTCGAGTTCGTCTTAACGAGGGACTACTGTATCTTAAAACTGAGTACAGATAGGAAATCAAAAATTCGTCAGATTAACTACATATGTATGTCGAAAATTTTTAGTGATTTTTTAGAGCTCTGGTAAAAGGTACAAAGTTTAAATTTCGCACTTCATATACATAAAAAAAATACTAATTTGTTCCACAATTGTTATGCATTGTTATGCATCTAATGATCACAAGATGTTTCATGTACAATGAAAAAAAATTCAAAAACTGAAAATTTGTGAATAAAAGTTAAGGTAGAAGCTTGAAAAATTACAAAATGAATTTAAAAAAAAATCCCTAATTGTATGAAATATTAACTAGTTGAATACCTTCAAAACTCCTCTCCCTCCCCTCCCTTACAAAATTATTTTTTCGAGCATTTCTAAGAAATCAATTATCACCTGGTTTTGTAAATGTAAAATACATTGAAAATTCTATGCAATTTCATCTATGAAACTGATATCCTTTACAGAGAATATTGGACGTGATCCAAACAAGCAATTAAAAAATTATTAACATCCACACACCCTAACTTTTTTTTTTTTTTATGTGTCACCGGAACTAGAGGGGTTGCCCTTTTGTACTGAAGCACAGCTCCGGTGAGGAATCCTATCACCATATCACCCCTCCCTTCATAAAAACTCAAACTTGTGTAAATAAACGAATAAAATATTGATTATACGTACTGGAGATATTGATCGTATCCGCAATTAAGTGTTAAATTGGCAACAGCCCTGCCCAAGAACCCCTATTCTTCCCTACCCAGTCTAACCTGCATATTGATTTTCCACGCATCCGACTTGTTGGCAGTTTATATTTATTAGGACTGACTGCAATTATAATAAAAATAATTCTGGCAAATATTCCTCTTTTTAGCTTTGCTAGTTTCAATGAAGATCAAAGAAATGCATTTTTCAAAATTGGGCATTTGTATGAGAGGGACAGAAGGAGTGAAGGGATCGGATTTTTTAGTTTCGCATAATTATAATCTGACTTAATTTTCAAGTCGATAGCTTTAATAACTTTGGAGAAAAATCAATTGCTTAAAATTTCAAATTTCAATTTCGAACTTAAGGTTTCTTTTTTGCTAAAAATTTCAGCACGTTGTCTCAAAGCGTTTGAAAGTTATCCTGTAGACAGACGAGGAATCGAGGTTTTTGACCGACAATAAATTTTCCTGTACCCATGGCGACTCTGTGCGAGCATTATTTCTTAACATTACAAACTCGTTACGATCGTTCTCACTCTCCTTCTCCTATCTTCCCAATCCCATTCTTTCCCTCCATGAGTATGATCGTACATTGCACATAAAGGCTGAAATTGCCTAAAACACAAGTAATTCAGTAAAAAAAATTACATTATTTCTCAGCAGAGACCGAACCGTCGCAAATTCATATCATGAGGCATCCGGTGCGTCAATAGGTCGTGGGTTGGATTCACACTCTAGACAGTGGAATTTTTTTAAGCACGAATTCTCAGTTGCTAATGGCAATTAAAATTATTCGAAATGAAATGGGCAAATGGTGTAAAAGTGAAACAGTTTCACTTCAAGAAGGTGTATATACTCTGTAGATGGTTTCTGTTCGCTCTCTATCATTCAGTCTCCCATAACATCTGCAAATATTTGTCAGTAGCAGCCAGTACAATTGAAAAATATACCAGCTTTTAGACTCGTTACTATCGTTCTCACTCCCCTTCCCCTACCTTCCCAATCCCATTCCTACCCTCCATGACTGTGTTTGTGCATTGCACATAAAGGCCGAAATTGCCCATAACACAGGTCATTCTGTAAAAAAAGTTCATATCAGGAAAATTTTCTTTGTAGGCAAAAAAAGTGCTGAAAAAAGTTTTATTTGATTTGATAAATTTAAATTTTTGCAAATGCTATGAATTTAGAAAATAAAAATTTTAATTTATCAAATTAAAAGATTATTTGCATCCAACGATACTCATAATGCATTTAGTATCACGGTAGGAATAGCATTGCCTGTGCAAACATGTCCTCACTTTGTACCAATATCCAGGCTATTGACATATATCTGAAGATGTACCGCATCACTAATATCCAGGTAAGTAGCTCATAATTATCTGGACTGTAGTCCAGTCCTACACCAATTTATGTGTAGGAGTACATTGCATAGTGAAATTATGATAAGTTTGATTACCTTTGCTTAATAATTTACCCATATATGTAGGTATAGCTTGAGCAATGGCGAATGTGTATAATATTGGTTTTGGTTACCCATTTTAATTCATTTTGACAATGTTTAGTTGTTTTTAGTCAGGTTTAATTTGCATTTAAATGGTCATATACCATTCTAGTATTGATTAGTAACTCTTAGCTTAATCAATCAAACTACGTTAAAGCTGATAAACATTATTTGTGTGAATCGGCTCCAAAGATATATGAGCATTTAAAGAAATATGAAATTTTTTTTCGCATACAAAAGTTAACCTACTGGATCTCTCAAATAAAACATTGACAATAAACACAAGGGTTAAGCAAATATGAACGAGATTATTTTCTTCTTTATTTACTACCACTGATTGCCCGCGATTTCATCCTCGTAAAAATTTTAATAATGTCCAATTTTCGAGAACGTAACATATGTAGTATACTCGGTATTACCAAATTATGTGATATATAAATTTATTAGTCTAATGCCTTTTTGCACACAAGGTTTTGCGTTTTGTTGGAATCAAAGAAATAAGTGATAAACAATAAAATTTAATTGCTAAAAAAAATAACTCAAATGGCGTTAGAATAATGAGCATGATTATTATAACAAAAGTAAATTGATTGATTAAACAATGATGTGCAATAAAAATAATTAGTAATAATATCAAGGCAACCATTTTTAATGTATAATAAATCATCACTAAAAAATAAATAAATAATAGAATGATTGCCAATAATTCTCAATAAATGGTAATAATCACAATTACAATAAATAAGTTATAAACTGGTAAGCAACAGAATATTCATAGTTTATGTAGGTACCAACGAAGGGGGAGTAATTTAGAAAACTGCCTTAACCGCCCCTAAGATATATTTATCTAGCACCGCGTAACCTTAATCACTCATTCATCTTTTGTATTATTAAAAGTGTCAATACACATTTAACAATTATTACATTATTGACGGATCACCAAGTTTGGAAATGAGAATGCTTACCATAACAAACCCCAATATACAAATTAACCAGCGAATAAATGCTCACCATCTGAAACGAGAAAACAAAAGTAAATTAACTTTAAATTGATGCCAGACTTTAAAATCGTTCGAGTCAAAAAGTCTCAACATTGAAGATAATTTTTAAAATACAACAGGACTTCGATTGGGCGCATTTTTTAATTTTAAGAAATTTTGTATGGGGAGTGGTAGAAGGGGTAACGGCACTGAACCAATTTTTTCACATCATGCTAGAGTTGCTATTAGAATAATTTATTGAAAATTTAAGCTTCAAAAATTTAAAAGGTACTGAGAAAATTTGTGTATTGGATTTAGGTAAATTTTGCAGTTTGTATGGGAGGTGGTAGAAGGAGTGCGGAGTTCTTAGTAAGTTTTTCAGAAATAAGTATAAACATCAAGCATTTGACATGTTTTCAATCGCAGATCTGTAGCACTTTTCAGGAAAATCAACTTTTTGAAAAGTTGAGAAATTTTGTCACATTGTATAAGTGAAGTTAATTATTTAATTTTTTTTATTTACATTACTAATAATTCTAAATAAATACTTTGTTCAAAATTTCAGGTCGATAAATTTTATGAGCACTAAGTAAATTGGTTTATACATAGTATTTCATAAAAAATTGCAGTTTATATGAGATGTGGTAGAAGGAGTAGAGGTGTTTCAAATAATTTTTATACCGCAGATTGAATTTGGTATAAAAATAATGTATTCTAAATTTCAGTTCAATAGCATTTACACTTTTTGAGAAAATCGGTTTGCTGTGAAATCACGGAAATGCCTCTTTTTGTATGGGAGTGGTTAGAAGGGGTGGAGCGATTTCGCCCGTTCACGAACTTGACCTTACTTTTCGGTCAAAAACGACGTGTGCAAATTTGAACGTTCCAGCTCAACGTGTTCTCAAGCAAGAGAGCGAACGGACGACAGACGAACGGACATCCGGTTTTGAGATCTTTGAGTGATAATATTAGCTTCTGTATCATTCATTTTTTTCTCCGAGCCTAATTTCTTACCGTTACAAACTTATGAGCAAACTTATAATACTCTTAGATTTAATCTAGAGTATAAATAAACTACCAATAAGTCGGGCGAAACTTTATTATTCTTGGGACAAGTTGCGGATGCATGGAAAGTCAATATGCAGGCTAGAGTGGTTAAGGAAGACTAAGTGAAAGGAGCTTCTTGGGCAGGGCAGTTCGCAATTTAACATTTTGCGGAAACGTTCAAAAGCTTCATATTTCATTCGTTTATTTATGCAAGTTTGAATTTCCATGAAGGGAGGGGTGAGGGGTGATAGTAAAGGAGGGTGGATGTTAACAGTTTTTTAATTGATTGCTTGAACCAAGCCCAATATTCTCTGTATAGAATGTCAGTTTCATAGACGAAGTTGCATGGAATTTGCATAAGATTCGGTGTATTTTAAATTCAAGAAACCAAACATTTGTATGGGAGGTCGTAGAGAAGGTAGGAGAATCATAAAATTTGTAACGCAATTTTGTTTATTTTCTCTTGTATGGTGCTTGTACAAAATTTCATGTTCTTAGCTTTTAATTTGTTAGTTATTAATTGATTTAATGAAATTGGTCAAAATCAAACTTTTGTGTGGGAGGGGGTAAAAGGGCAAGTGCAATTTCAAAACTTTTAACATAATTTTATTTCAACTATTTTTGCTGTTTATATACAAAATTTCAAATTGATAGCTTTTAATAGTTAGGTGATAATTGATTTCTTAAAAATGGTCGAAAAAATAATTTTGTATGGGAGGGGGTAAAAGCTTTGAAGATATTCAAACAGTTAATATTTCAAACTTTTAGAAATTTTTTTTAAATGCATTTCACAAATTTTCAAGTTTCTACATAAAAATTTCATTCAAAATTTTTCAGTTTATGTGTTTTTTCATTGCACATGAAATACCTTGTGCACATCAGACCTCCACTTCGGTGCATAACAATTTTGGAACAAATTATAATTTTTTTTTTCTATGTACATAAAATAGATGTGTCGACGTGCAAAATTTAAACTTTGTATCGTTTACCAGAGCTCTAAAAAAATCACTCAAAATTTTCAACATTTTTGCTCCTCTTACACCCCCCAACTTAAATTTCTTACCAAAATTAAAAACTATATTGCTCTAAAATCTGACAAATTTTTAATTTGATATCTGTACTCAATTTTGAGATATAGTGATTTGTAGTTTTGGAAAGTGCGCCATTTTTGAAATGCTCCCCATTTCGCCCCACTACTATTATGTCCACATGTTATATTTGTTTCATATTTCGCTAGCAAAGCTTAGTATACGTTTTAAGTGTCAATTACATAGCTTAAGAGATATTCATTTTTAAGTGTTTTTCCTTGCACCCCCTGACCCTCCCCCTTAAAATAATTAGCTTTTATCTAAACTGATTCTAGTAGATGTATATGCCATCTTATCTACGTTAAGTCCCCCCCCCCCCCTCAACATACAACAATTGTAGAAAACATCTTTGGGCACGACCTTGTCCTCTGATATCAGTGCGTTTCAAAGATACCCATATTTGGCGGGAGAACCAGAAAAGAAAACGAAACGCAAAACATTCGCAATTCTCCGTGCCATTGAATATGATATCCTGAATGTTGATTATAACATTTAATTTAGTTTCAAACACGTTTCACTCATCGTGGTATCGACTATGGTTTTCTAGAACTGGAATATAATATTTCAGTTTATTTTTAACTAGGTTAAATTTTTGCGGCATTGATTATGGTTTTCTGAACTTTGAATATATGTAATAAATAAGTGGATTTCTAGCATGATTCAAACTCCGTGGCATTGAATATGATCTCCAGGATGTTGATTGTAACATTTAATTTAGTGTCAAGCACGATTCAATCGTCGTGGTATTGATCATGATTTTCGGAAATTCGAATATAATATAAATTAATTTAAAATTAATTTTCAACACGATTCAATCTTTGTGGTATTGATTATGATGTTCTGGAAGTTGAATATAAGATTTAACTTAATTAAAAAAAAACATTACAGTACTACGATTGCAATACTCTAGATGAAGGAGAAGTTTTTTGATTTTAATAAATTTTGTAGGGGAAGTACGCTAGAGTTGCCCTCAAAATGTTTTATACAAAATTTGGAACTCAAAAAAAAATTTTTTTTGACATGTTCATCCGGTTTTGAGATTTTTGTGTGATTATATGGACTTCCGCTTCATTCACTTTTTTCTCCGAGCCTTATGTCTTGGCGCTACAAACTTTGTCACAAACTTATAATACTCTCAGATTTCATCTAGAGCATAAAAAGAAAAGTAAGTTGACTTGGCGGTACTGATTACGACTCAATGAAATTTATGCACACAATTTATGTTAGTTTTTCTAGCAACAATTACCCATAGCGACAACAATTCTGACTGCATTGTTGTTGTTATTGTTTGATCACAAAGTTTGAAAGAATTACCAGCAAAACTTGACCCTGCGGGGCAGTAACTATAACTCTCTAAATTGGAGTTAATTGACTTCGGTTATCCATAAGACAGAATCAACGTTCAGAATTGAGCCTTGGTACCCGATTTATTTATTTTTTTGCATCCTAGGCATGGGGGTTTGCTAATATGATGATAATGGGCACTTGGTAGTGTTGAGTCCCGTCCTTTGTTGAAATTTTGCCCACCCATCTATGAATGACGCCCACTCTTGGGTGATAATGACCATGATTATCACCCAAGAGTGGGTACCTAATCTATTTTCTTCCTGCATTCTTTTCCTGTCATTGGCTATCCCGAACAGGATAGGGCCAGGGATGCACTATCTCCAAAACTTCTTCGGCGAACTACATGGTGCATAATTACATGTACAGTGGGAACCCTGAGTGACCCCGACTTCCTCCCCCCGCCAATGAACTAGTATGAGCTAAGAGCTAGATGCACCGGTCACTCACTAGGTCTTCCACACCTGGTACACTCCTTGAGGATTTATGACTCGGCACCATGAACCTCTTGGAACTGTTCCAGATTACGTATGGCATGCACGGTTGATGACTCTTTTATAAATCGGTGACTGCTACGGCCTTTCGTTAATAAGTTGAATAGTTTTTTTTTATAAAAAAACTTCAAACTATTCAAAACAAACACAAACGAACCGAAAACTCAAATTTCACAAAACTTGGAAGATCATGCTTTTATTTGTCGTTTTGGGGGTGTCAAACATTTTCAACAGAACCCCCTAATCTACTCTTATTGCTGCATTAAAACAGTGCGGTATACCTCTGAGACTGCAATTTGTAATTACTCAAAAGGATTCCTCATTTCCTTTTACACGAAAATAATTTTCGCGACGAGCTCCTTATTGCCCAGTCCTCCTTCTTACCCTTAAATCCTCTTCAATCGAAAGAACGAAGATGAAAACTATTTTCATCAACATGCTCTTTAGATGCAGATGTCGTTTGTATACCGTCTAATAACAAATTAAACCTTCGGTAATAGCGTTGTGAAGTTTTCAGCAAAGAGTGAAATGTTGGGTGGGGGAGCGAAGGAGTTGAAAGAAAAACGAAGTTAGAGTGGCTCATTTTTTAAAACGGAAAATAATAAAGTTTTGCGACAACGGTAGCCGAAAACAGTGACAGAAGCAGAATGAACGCATTCGAGCCAATACAAAAGTTTTCGAATTGAAAGCAACTCCTTCCGGTACGGTCGTCCGTACCTACAACATCAATTTCAGGTGTGTAAAGAGCGAGAGCCGCCATTTTCCCCTTTTCCTTTCTAGACGGCTCATACATCGAGAACTTTAGTTCGTTTTCATCATTCGAAACTTCCCTACGTAATGCGAATTACATGCACTTCACGGTCCCGAGAAGAAAGATGAATGTGTTGGTGACTGTAACTTGGAAACAATGTTAATTACTTCCTAATAGTCTTATAGAGAGAGCGGAGAGCTCCGTACCGAGATGGAAAGCTCGGTAATGAGCCCGTCGTTGTTTGTACACCAAAAATTTTGCGAAAGGATGATGTTGATGACGATGATGATGGTGACATCAGGACTCAGAAGTCTGGGCAAGGCCATACTCCTGCTCCGGTCTGGGATATGTGTGTGCTTGACTTTAAGTAAATTTCAAACATAATTTGGAGAGTTTTAAGCAGTTCGTAAGTAATTTTGTAGAAATATCATGAAAGTTTTCGTCTCCACGATGATGTAATATTGTCGAATGGATTATGGAATTCTTGGCTTCATTATTTTATGCACAGTTCTTGGAGTACCTTTGGAAGAATTCTTGCGAAAAGGCAATAATTAAGGTAAGTAGTTGCCTTGCAGACTTCTTCTTTAACAGTGTTATTATTGCTGAAGCGATAATATTAAACTGAAGGACTCTGAAGGTGTGGAAATTGCAATTCGTTGTGATATACATGTAAATAAATATACTCGTCGCGAATGGTGAATCGAAATTCATCCTGGCGCACTTTATTCAATCGGATTTATCTTTCGATATTTAAAACAAAAAATTGTCTATGGCATGTATTGGTATCAGCTTAGAGGCGTTTTTACTATTCATTCAGACGTTACCATTTTTTCGCACACGAACAGCCCAAATCGCGACTCCTAACCTTCAGGCTCCTTAACATTTCTATTTGTAACTGTATAATATTTGTTAGCTTTTCACTCAATTCTCTATCTATGAATTTGAATTTTGGCCGATTGAGGTCGCCCAGATGTATTTACGTAGGTAGTGTATTGAAATTATATATCGACCAAAATTTGGACTTCGCATTCCAGACCAACATCTACCCACTAGGAAACACCTAAGTTTGGGCATCTCAAGGTTATTCAAAATTGAGATGTGCTGCCTTAACTATGCCGCAACTAGGGTCGTATCCAAGGTAGTATGCCGTTGTAAGAAAAAGCCGTGCTTGCCGTAATTAATTCAGTCCCTCAAGGTTCGATAAGGTATTTTGGAGTAAAGAGCAATGGCGGAAAGTCGATTTGACCTGAAATTAATTTAACTGCAGCTGCAGCACTAAGAATAACTCGCCTATCTGCGAGTGACACCAACGAAAGCAGTAGAAGTCGTTCTTGAAAAGGAGGAAGACATATTGGATCTGACCAGGGAAGACCCTTGAGAGCAAATCTTAAAAATCTTTACTGTACAGAGTCGATTCTTTTCTCATGAATATCGTAATAAGGAGTCCAAACGTGGCAAGCGTGATTCTTGAATACGCTACAACGTGCAAAAGCCTAGTAAAGTGTCTTATTATGTAAGTTTCATTAATGTCCTTTCACCATCGTTTTACAAAACCCCAAATGGAGTTAGTCTTCATAGCAATACTGTCAACATGGTCGTCGAAGGTAAATTTGTCATTAAATAGTGCACCTAAATCGCGTACTTTGCTTAATTTCTGTAAAGCAGTTCCCTCTCAAACGTAGATAAATTCAAATGGATATTTTTCTGGAGAACTTTCCAACATTTACAGACATACAGTTTAAGGTACACCAGTCAAAAAATTGCTGTATGTCATTTTGCAAAAGTAGATAATCGCTTGTAAAGGTGATAGTACGAAATATTTTTGCATCATCAACATACAAAAGAATATTTGGGTTGGAGTTGACTGAGCCCAAGTTGAAATAAATTAAACAGAAGTGGACCAAGATGACTACTCTAAGGTGCACCAAAAGTGCTTGGAATAATCAATAAGACAGCATCTCGAAATTATACCTGTTGCGTGCGATTAGAAAGAAAGGATTTTAGTAGTAAAACTAGTAGGAAATACGAGTGAGCAAAGCTTGTGCATCTGTATGTTTTGATTATTGTATCAAACGCATTGCTAAAATCTATATATATATATATATGTATATAGAGTCAACACGTTTGCCTACTTCAATCGCTGATTGGATGGGTATAGATAGGGTAGGCATCTGATCGGCGTCATTAGGCGACGCCCAGGGTTGTAACTGTCATTTATACATCAATTGTGCTCATCATACCTCCACGTGGTAGCCACCGGATAATGGTCTTGTCCATCCGGACTTGACTTCCTGAACTAAAGGGCGGGAGTGCTAATGAAACAGAAAAATTCTAGCACTATAATAATATGGCCCTCCAAGTTGGGGGCTGGGCGATGTGCTAACAACTCATCCTCGAAAAAACCACACCCGTTTCGAAACCTTAAGCAACGCCTCGGAATGGATTGATTCAATGGCAACGACCACGCAAACGAAAAATGGACTATTCCTTCGGATCTTGGAACGTGCGTATAGAGCAGGAGCAGTGAGAGCGCTTCTGTAACAGGCAGCCAAATACAATATAAACATAATTGCACTCCAAGAAACTAATTGTTAGGTATCAAGATTACTGACATTAGATCGCACACAATTTTCAAAAGTGGGAAATCATCGGAAAGCCGGGAATTTGGAGTTGCGTTTATCGTCGACAACAAGTTTAAACACCAAGTTACCAACTTCAAATCCGTCAATAAACGATTGTGTGCAATCCGCATCAAAACAAGTTTCTTTAATGTTTGGCTTATCAATGTCCACGCCCCAACGGAAGACAAAGACGACGAAGTTAAAGATGATTTCTACAGCACCTTAGAATCAACATTCGACTCCCATCCGTCGAATGATATTAAAATAGTATTAGGTGACTTTAACGCGAAAGTGGGCAAAGAAGAAACATACATAGGGACAATTGGAAGGTACAGTCTCCATGATATTAGTAACGACAATGTCCAGAGGCTGACTGATTTCGCCAGCAGCAAAAACCTTAGCTCGACATGCTTCCCACATCGTGACATTCATAAGAGAACATGGGCATCACCCGACGGAAGAACATTCAACCAAATAGATCATGTTCTAATAGAGAAAAGGACGGCCTCCTGCATTCGCGACGAGCGAACATGTCGAAGGGCTAATCGCGACACAGACCACCATTTGGTAAAGACCAAGTTCCGATGTCGAAACGCAAACTAGGAAAACTCAAAGACGAAAAAATAGTTGCGAAATATGTATCAGCCTTGGAGAGGCACTTCGCAACAATGCTGAATACCACCGCCAGCAAGCCAATAGAAGAAATGTGGCAAAATATCAAAGATGGCATTACATCTGTTGCAGAGGAGGTGATAGGACAACAACCCCGGCGCAAAAGAAATGATTGGTTCGACAACGAATGCCAAGATGCCTTAGAACGAAAAAATCAAGCCTACAAAATATTAACGGAACGGACTGACAATAATGACAATGACTGAGTCTTTGTCACAAGTCAGAGTAGAAAATGATCTGACTTCCAGTTTTAAAACAGACAACGGCCTTAAACAAAGTGACAAACTTAACACTCGAATATGTTGTTCGGAAACTTCCCGTTGACACCAAGGGAACACTATGCTTCAAATCCACACAACTCGTAGCATATGCCGACGACATAGATATCCTTGCAAGATCTCTGGAGAGTGCTAAGGAAGTATTTGTAAACCTTGACTCGGTAGCAAGGGAAGTTGGACTGCGTATTAATAAAAATAAAACAAAAATTATGACGCAATCAAGGAAAAAGACGCCAATCAGACAATATATTACAGTAGGAGACTATAACCTCGAAAACGTAGACAACTTTATATACCTAGGGGCGAACCTATCGAAGGATGGAAGCGAACCCATCGAAATGAAAAGAAGAATAATTATGGCAAACAAGACGTATTATTTGGTACTTCCAATGATTAAAAACAAAAACGTACACAGGAAAACAAAACTTAAGTTATATAAAACGATTATACGACCTGTGCTATGGCAGCGAAACGTGGACATTAACTCAGGCGTCCGAAAAACTTCTTAACGCCTTTGAAAGAAAGGTCTTCAAAAGAATCCTCGGACCTGTGAGGGAAGACTCGATCTGGAGAAAACGATACAATAGAGAATTGTATGCCATCTTCGACAATCCAGAAGTGTCAACCCTCATAAAATTTAAAAGATACAATGGGCTGGTCATGTGGAACAGATGGATGACGGAAGAATTCCCAAACGCACACTAAAAGGGAAAGTCAACGGACAAAGACCGGTCGGAAAACCATGAAAGCGCTGGGAGGATTCGATTGACGCAGACAGCAAATCACTGTTAAGATTTTCAAACTGGAGGACGCGGTCACTGAACCGAAATAGATGGAGGCAAAGCATTCAGGAGGCCAAAGCCCGATTTGGGCTGTAGCGCCATCGTAAGTAAGTAGTCGCTAGAATCACAAAATTAGCAAATTCCAGCAGGTTTGTTTTTGTGGATCTATTTTTGGTGAACCCGTGTTGAGTTGTGCTAATTATTGATTTTCTATAAAAGTACATTATGCCACAAACAAACACCTCGAATAATTTTGGAGCACTAGACAGCCTACAACAAGGGGGTAGTGGTAGGATAAGGTCTTACCAATTCATGCAACTATCTTTGGAGACTAGGGACTCCACGGACCAGAGCTAACTATCCCCCTGTGAGATGGGGGCAGTAGAATTCACCCACAGCCAGTCCTGCTTACCCTAAATATTGCAAATGGACACTCACTGGATCATGGGCTTTACACCCGTGATATTAAATCCTAACTGATACGAGAAACGGATACAGCGCCTCGGACTAATTCTACGGTAACGACATTTAGCATTCGAAAACGGACTATGATTGGCTTCTGGAACGTTCGAACATTGAATGACGGACGAAGGGCTGGGGTTACTCGGTCGTTCACCGCCAATCAGTGATCGACCGCGAAATGGAGAACTATATCATCCAAGTCTTGGGCTTGAGCGAGGTCAGGTGGAAAGGATCAGGAGAATAACGAACCCCTAGCGGAAACACCATTCTGTACGATCGCCCTGAGAGTGAAGCCAAAAATAGCGTGGCATTCGTTCTTACACCGAGAGCGAGAAACAGTCTCATCAGCTGGGAGCCAATCTCGGATAGAATTATCGTCGTCAGGCTCAGGACCAGTGTCAAAAACGTTACAATTCTACAGTGCTACGCACGAACTATTACTGCAGCACCTAGTGAAAAGCAGGAGTTTTCTAGCCAACTGAGTGCCACCTTCGAACGTGTTCCCAGAGGTGATATTATTATCATCTCAGGAGATATGAACACCCAGGTTGGATCTGACAACACTGGACCAGAACACGTTATGGGGAGGCATGGTTACCCTTGGGGCAACGCGTCACGGTCTTGGATTAAGAGACCCGAAAACGGCGAATTCTTTGTTAAGTTATGTAGTAATCGGCAAATGGTCATCGGACGGATACTTTTTCCACACAAGAGTCATCATGAAACATCTTGTGTTTCCCATGATGGTGTTACTCAGAACCAGATCGACCATTTGGCTATAAGTCGACGATGGAGAAGATGTCTCGTCAATGTGCGAGCGATATGTGAAGCTGACGTGGGGAGCGATCACCACTTGAGATTTGCTTGAGATTTCGTACAGCAACTATCCGACGACCACAAATTCTTCAAATAAAGCGCAAGCTTAATGTGGATAAACTCAGAGATCGCAACGAAAAACGCGAGTACACCACTATTCTAAACGAAAAGTCATACACATTGGGCGAATATGAACGACGAACTTTGGAGTACAACTAGCCAGACTAAAATACGTATTGAGATTCAAAAGCGAAAGTAGCAGTGGATCGGTCATACTTTGAGAAAACCAGAGCAAAATATCGTTAAACAGGCTCTGGATTATGATTCTCAAGGAAGATGTCAGGTTGGTCGACCATGCAACACATGGGAGCGAGCAGTTGAGCAGCAGACCAGAGAAATAAACAAGATCTGACAACTGCTTAAGGCCGATGCTCGGGATCGCGCCTTGTGGAAGAGAGTTGTTTCTATCCTATGCCCCTATAGAGTGTCTTAACAGGAATATGATTGATTGAGCTAATAATCCATCCACACAAACAAACTGAAGTCTTTCGTGGAGTAGTGACGACATTGAACTAATTTTTTCACATTACGCTAATGTTGCTATCAAAACTTTTTTAACGAAATTTAAGATTCAAAAATTTAATAGGTGCTGAGAAAATTGGTGTATTGGATTTAGTGAAATGGTGCAGTTTGTATGGGAGGTGGTAGAAGGAGTGTGGAGTTTTTAATGACTTTTTTAGAAATAACTGTAAACATCATTTAATTGACATATTTTAAATTGCAGATCAGTAGCATTCATATTTTTCAGGAAAATCTAATTTTTGTATCTTATTGTATGGGAGGGGTTAGAACGAGTGAAGCTAATCGCCTAATTTTTTTTGGTCTTATTAATAATTTTAAATAAATGTTTAGTGCACATTTTCAGCTCGTTGAGTTTTATACGTACTGAGTAAATTTGCTTAGAGTATTTCATGAAAAAGTGCAGTTTGTATGGGAGGTGGTTGAAGGAAAGGGATGACTCTAATAATTTTTATACAGCAGACTGGCATTATTATAAAAGTAATATATTCCAAATTTCAGATTAAAAGCTTTGAAAAACTCCGTTTAATGTCGAATTGCGAAATTATGTCATTTTGTATGGGAGGGGCTAGAAGGGGTAAAGCTGATTATCTAATTTGAGTATTTAGTGCACAATTTCCATTCGATAAATTGTATACGCATTAAGTAAATTGGTTTAGAGCATTTCATGAAAAAAAGCAGTTTGTATGGGAGGTGGTGGATAGAGGGGGACATCACAAATAATTCTTATACAGTAGTTTGAAATCATTATAAAAGTATTTTATTCCAAATTTCAGATCAATAGCATGTATACTTTTCGAGAAAAGCCAGTTATTGCAAAAATACGTAATTGTGTCATTTTGGTTGGGAGGGGGTAGAAGAGGGGTGGAGCGATTTGTCCCGTTCACGAATTTGTTCTTACTTTTTTGTCAAAAACGACGTGTACAAAATATGAGCTTTCTAGATCAACGCGTTCTCAAGCTAGGGAGGACACGGACGGACAGACAGACGGACGGACGGACGGACTTCCGGTTTTGAAATTTTTGAGTGATTATGTGAAATTCTGTATCATTCATTTTTTTCCGAGCCTTATTTCTTAGCGTTATACACTTTGTGGCAAACTTATAATACTCTCAGATTTCATCTAGAGTATAAACAACAATTGTTCTGAATATGTAAATTTTGACCTGTCCCGAAAATGGATAAACCCAATAAAAATTAATTAAATAAAAGATTTATGTGATTTGCTAATGGTTACGCTATGCAAAATTCCATTTTAATTATTATGCTCTTTTCATGAATAAAAACCGAAACTGAAAAATGATAAATGCAGTGTGAAATAAAAATCTCTATTGTCAGAGAACATAAATCTGTGGCGTGTAGAGAATATTTAATAGCAAAAGCATCTCCGTACCGAATATATTGTTATTTTTAATGTTGATTTATAATATTTCACTAAATTAAATGGATTCTACCAGCGGTCTCTCCTCTCTTCTCACATACATATGTTCCAGTAAAACTTCCGAACCCTTTTCACAAAACCCTCTTTAGCCGTCAAGCTCTGAAATAAGGTTCTTCGATTAAATCATAAAATCATCCCTTGCCCATATGATTTCTCAAAATTGCTTCCCTTGCTTTTTACCTCAACTTACTGTCTTCTCTTCGTTTTGTTACCGAACTATGGAGCTTTAATAGAAAAAAAAGAGACCTATCCTAGCAGAAATTAATAAAGCAATTCTGTGTCATCACCTGAAAACCATGTGACCATCCCTCTTTCTGGAAAAAACGCCGTCTCTATCATATTCCCTGCATGGTCTTGTCCATTATAGCGAAAACCGTTTTTGCACCCAAAAACGCTGTTCATCCCTTTGACTTTTTGCTGCTATTACGAAAAATGGTGGATACGTGCACACATATGAGTGCGGTGTTCCAGAAAGACGATATTTAACCAGGCAGGTTCTCTATACCTAGATGAATCCCTCTGGCTATACCTTTGAGACACATAGAACTACGAGTATACGCAAATGTAGTGCCATGTAATCTGCTAGGTGATGAGATTTGTAATCAAATCGAACTCTATCCTTCTTCGTCCTTGCCTATCGTTTCGATATTATTTGCGAGCCGTCTGCCACATTCGGATCCAAGTGGCTGAGATCTATAGACTAGTAGTAGATATCGAACGTCATTTGGATTCAAGAAAGTACATCTTTTGCGGTTGACTAAACCACTGTGGTTTCGTTATATCTGTGACTGTTTTTCTGATTTTTCTAATTAAGAGCTTAAAGGCAGGTTACTCAGTAAAGTTTTGTAATCAACAGAAATGGAAATCGGACATAGTTTTTCCTAAATTGAAGCATTTGTATAGAAGATGGCAGACGATACGGAGGATTTTAGATGATTTTGAAACAGCTTATCAGCATCCTTATCATGATGCATTGTTTCAATACGATAGCTCTCATATATTCGAAGGAGAAATGCTTTTCTTGAATTTATAACATAGACGTTTGCATGGGAGGAGGTGGAAGGAGTGAAGGAGTGTCCGTCTGTCCGTCCGTGTCTTCTCTAGCTTGAGGACGCGTTGATCTAATTTTCAAAATTGTGCACACGTCGTTTTCGACAAAAAAGTAAGAACAAGTTCGTGAACGGGCGAAATCGCTAAACCCCTTCTACCCCCTCCCATACAAAATGACATAATTACGCAATTTGTCAATAAATGGCTTTTCTCGAAAAGTATAAATGCTAATGATCAGAAATTTGGAATATAATAGTTTGATGATGATTCCATTCTACTGCATAAGAATTATTTGCGTCCTCCCCATCCTTCCACCCCTCCCATACCAACTGCACTTTTTCATGAAATGCTCTACACCAATTTACTCAGTGCGTATACCATTTATCGATTTGAAATTGTGCACTGAACATTTATTTAGAATTATTATTAAGATAAAAAAGATATAGACTATTAGCTTTACTCCTACTACCCCCTCACATACAATATGACACAATTTCGCAATTTGACATTAAACGAATTCGCTCAAAAAGTATAAAAGCTATTGATCTGAAATTTTGAATATAATACTTCTATAATAAATCCAATCTGCTGTATAAAAATTATTTGAGTTCTCCCTTTCTTTCCACCACGTCCCATACAAACTGCACTTTTTTTTATGAAATACTAAAAACCGATTTACTCAGTACGTACGAAATTTATCGAGCCGAAATTATGCACTAAATATTTATTTAGAATTATTACTCAGACAAAAAAAAATAGATGATTAGCATTACTCCTTCTAACCCCTCTCAAACAATTTGACACAATTCAACAACTTTACAAAAAGTCGAATTTTCTTGGAAAGTATGAATGCTGCTGTTCTGCAATCTAAAATATATTAATTAAATGATGTTCACAATTATTTCTTAAAAAGTTATCAATAACTTCACACTTCTTCTACCACCTCCCATACAAACTGCACAGCTTCACTAAATCCAATACACTAATTTTCTCAGTACCTATTAAATTTTTGAATCCTAAATTTTGTATAAGACATTATGATAGCAACCTTAGCGTGATGTAAAAAAAAGTTCAAAGTCGTCACCCCCCACTTCCCCTACAAAATTTCTTAAAATAAAAAATTTCTCTTTCATTTAGAGTATCGCATGATTGGGCTTTACGCCCAATCGCAGTCCTGTTATGTTTATTATTATATTTTCTACAAAACTTCAAGTAGATATATTTGACAGTTTTGAAAATTGCATTGAAATTTCAAAATTTTGTGCAATTTGTATGGGAGGGGGTAAAAGGGGTGAGGTCGAGTTGATAAATTTTTCAAAACTGATTGCAATTATAATAATATTAATTGTAACAAAAACTCGTTTTTCGAGCTTTGCTAGTTTCAATGAAAATCGAAAAAACCAATTTTTCAATATTGAACATTTGCACGAGAGGGGGGGTAGAAGGAGTGAGAGGATCGTATTAATACTTTGGGATGTTAATGATATATACATCGCTATGCTTTGACCCAAATTTCAAGTCGATAGCTTAAATAGTTTCGAAGAAAAATCAATTTCTTATAATTTCGAAATTTTATGAAATTTGTATGGGACGGGGTAGAAGGAGTGGGGGGATGTAGCCCGTTCACAAACTTAAAGTTGGTTTTTTTTTGCTAGAAATGACATACAACAAATTTCAGCAAGATAGCTCAAAGCGTTCGAGAGTTATGTTGTAGACGGTCAGACGGACAAACGGAATCGAGGTCTTTGAGCGACAACGAATATTTCTGTACCCGTGGCGGCTCTGTGCGAGGATTATTTCTTAGCATTACAAATGGTAAGGCAACCACAATATACTCTCAGATTTCATCCAGATTATAAAAAGCAACCTGGGCATAGTCTATGCTATATCATATGTACTGTGATGCGAAGTTTGTGGGTTCAAACTCCGGCAGATACAAATTTCCAGTACATTGTCTGGATTGGTGTACCTGGGCCACCTCAATCTACGAAAATAAAAGCTCGTAGATACGGGATCATGCAAATATCTAACAATCCATTTCGAGAAATACTTGTGTTTATTACGCAGCCTGAAAGTTAGGAGGCTAAGGCCCAATTTGGACTATAGTGGTGCCCGTCAGTCCGATTATATCAGTTTCTCATATGCATAGTCCCATCAACATAAGCAAGTAGTGTAAAAGTAGTTATGAACGAAAAAATAACTCTTACATTTCTAGATCGGATTGCGAATAATGCGAATCGGGTCCAATTTAGCCGAAAAATTATTAATCTTGACAGCGATGCATCAAAACTAAAAAACTCATTATGTAAAAAGAGATACAATTCTTTTTTTGTAAATTTTTGCTTCCGGTTGACAATTTTAAAAACAATATGGGGCTGTTAGACTATATGACCGATATCTTGCAACAACTTTCGCCTTTTTCCGTTGAGAATTACTCGAGGGTTTTTCAATACACACAGACACAGTCAGATACACATGCAATCGTCACAACGCAATTACTTTTTTAAATTCCTGGGATATGAAATAAAACCAACCACAAAAATTCAACCTTATTTTATAATATCGGGAACTAAAAAAAGAAATAGAACACAGCGGATCTTATTTAGTTGCGTAAAATCCGTTCCAATTCCGATAATATTTAATCATCAATTTTCTGTAATGGCTAAGAACGTCATATTAATTACAATGATTTAAGATAACGCACTTGAATTTCACACAGACTAATTTGAACCATTTCAAAAAGAAAAAAAAATATTAAAAGAGTTCTTGCTGAACTTTTAGACTTCTTCGAAGTAATCTGTAATATCATAATTGGAAACTCGTCCCTGACAGATACTCGAAAGTCTAAATGAATTGCTTCCATTCTAATAATCCGGCTGATAGCTCCTTGGTCCTTCTGACCAATCGATAAGCTCGGCTTTACTTCTGCAGAGGTGAGAATTAAATTCATGCAGCAATCTCACTCTCCGATGATGAGTTCCGCAACACTTTAATTCCGAACTTCAACGTTTCACCTTACCCGGTCAATGGACTTGCATCTGCACTTCGCTATAATCCTATCGGAAGATTCCGAACTGAATCCTTGTGCGAGAGTCCCAAAATCGAGGAAATGATTGTAACCAGAAATTTATGACGATAATATCGCAGGAAGACTCCTGGCTCCGACACGTTTCATTTTTAGAACCATGGGAGAGCAAAAGAAAACTTGGTAAGAGTCCTTTAAAGTGATAAATTACGATTCCACCGGCATAGTACGGAGGTGGCGCTGTGTCGCCCGACTGTCCTTGACAAGGTATAAAAATTACTGGATATGGTCGTCCTCGTCGCTTACATATAAAAATATTGCGTCTGTTTTTTAACGACGAAACTGATAAGGCTGCAAGGAAGACGAAAAAGCGATGGCATATCCTTTTCGGTTCGGCGCGGAGTAGCATGACGATGGGTGTTATGGTGATGGCGAAAGGGCCTTTGCCTTAAGTCTATTGATTTTGGCAAAGAACTCTTTCGAGCCAAACAACATGGCCGTAATATGTTTCGATGTACGAGTCAAGTTCTAGAGCTATAGAACACGTGGCTTGCAGTTACAGCACGGCCGGGCCTGGTCTGACTGGGGCGTTGAGAGATGTCTGTGCCAGTGGGAAACATGCACACTCCCCGAAAAACCAACCTCCATATCCATAGTTGGGACTATGGCTAATCAATATTCTCTGTGGAGCTTGTAAAGTACTTTCTATGTTTGCTTTTTCATCTATGCCAGGACGCTCGGGACGACTCCGAGCACCGGATTCAGTTGGGTTTCTCGATGTGGGAACATATTTGTATACAGAACGGCTTGATGCATATTTTATGACAGAGCCATCCTTAGTTAACTTAAAGGGATCCATGAGGTGGTCTCGAGGAGGACGATGACGATGGCGGTGTCGACAACGAACGACGGGATCGACGTCGACATAAGATTCACGTAGAATGCTGGTGTGGTTCTTCCTCTTTACTTGCTTCCATCCCTACTAGATCCCTTTTTCAATCCCAGTCTAATCGAGGCTTTACTTATTTTTCGGGATGATGACATGGCCATAGGAAGAAGAGCCATCCTCCTCTGTACGTACGCTATATCAGATATGAAGTCGAGAACTTGGGTAATACATTTGCACTTGGCTGAATTATATCAAAGTATCAACATAATTACGTAGAGCAACTTTTTGAAGGAAACTCCGAGGCAAAACTGACAGGAAAATTAATGGATGGTGGCATATCAAGCTTCCACTGCTTGTGTTTTCTTTCGTTTATTTTTTTCGCACCCGCTATACCATTGCTGGAAAATTCGGATGGAAACAGCTCCAACCTAACGTCCTTCCGACTGCCTTTGTGATGAATTTGGCCAAATTTTGGGCAAAATTTTGCTGCATTAAAGCATAACCGATCGATTTTATGTCTGCTGATTTTAACCCGCTAGCACGATAGCGGTCAAATTTTTTATGTATGGAGGGCTGGGCTATGAAAGTATTAGTTGAAATTTTTATCGGAATTTTTGGATTACTCTACTACTTGACCGGATATTATAGGAGAATTAAAAGAAAAACGGGCGACCAAGAAAGATTCATGCCGTCGATACAACATTTAGGACTATTTTTAGTTCAGCAAATAGGTGTCGAACTATGTTAGGTTCTTGCGTTTATAAGTATTGTTAAATTTCTAGTTAATTTAATATCAATATAATTGAAATATGTGTAATAAACTGTACAGAATATTTTTAGAAATCGATTTTATTAAAAAGCTTCAGTTCACAGAGAACTTTTCTAAGCCCCATAGATCAGTTGGTGGTAGCTTCGAAAAATTTAGTGCTAAATCTTTCTCTGTACATGATTTCAAGCATTTAACGAAATAATGACTCATGACCAATTGTCCATTACTAAATATTTACTGTGATCACAAAACGAAACTCCGCAGATTATCGACACCACTGTCGACTTCAAAAACACGTATTTTATCCACATAAGACAATGCTACGGTATATCCTAGTGGGTAGCGTGTTGGTCTACAATGCAAAGGTCGTCAGTTCAAATCTCGGTCGACGCATAATTCAAGCACACTGCCTGCTTGGGTGTACTTAGGTTACCTCAATCTACGAAAATGACGAAAATGAAAAATTCGTGGATAGAGAGTTGTGCGAAGATTTAACAACCCCTTCCACAATAAATAATTAAAAAAATTTTAAGGAACCTGAAGGTTACGAGGCCAAGGCCCGATTTGGGCTGTAGTGCAATTGTTGTTTGTAGATAGAAGACAATGTCGTGATACATCAAACAAGCTGATATCAAGTTTTTCTTTAAGAAATCGTATTGCGATTGTGAATTCATGGCTGGATTTTGATCGGATTTCATAAATGCAGATCGGCAAGCCAGACTTGGATTTTTTTCTAAGGCTATCGATTTATTGGACGGACATTTTTCTGTGGTTCCCGGATGGGCTTTCTCTGAATAAATGAATCGACCGTAATTATTATTTTTGTTAATTTTTCGATTGGAAATGGAAATTGTTCAATCGTTTAACTACTAATCAACTTTTGAATGGAATCCTTCTGTTAAACTTGAGATACTTTCACATTTCTCCTATGCAATGGAATGAATCCACTTTGTTCGCTTCGTTAACGCAAACATTGTAGCCAGAATTAGTTTACAAGTAACTGCGACTTTTTCCAGGTATTGTGCAAAGTCACGGCATCATTTTCTGAACATTCCAAGAACCTTCGAAACGTTTGGAGATCCTAGTAGAAAGTAGTTCAGAGTGAGAGCTTCATTCTCATTTAGTGCGTACGTCAAAGGTCATGAATTGACGATGATTTTCATTTCCGAAGAAGTTCTTTACTCAGACTTCTCATTAGAAGAATACGGACTATATGAGTATTATAAGATTGCATTACTTCTTTCTCCTTCCCAACAGATTCCGGCGTCCCTCACGGCTCTGTTTTTGTTTCTTTTCTTCAGTTTTAACATTGACCTTCAGTCCTCTACTCTCTCCTTAGTTGCGCAGATGATTAGATAACATTAATGAATTTAAATCTGCTGCGGAATCAAAAAAGATCATCGATTCTGGAAATTCACAGGTTATGGTAGAGGTTGTGGAAATCCATTTTTAAGACTTTTCCGAGTGAATATCTCTTTGAAACTACAGAACATATCTGAGCAATAGTACTGATTTAAATATCAAAATCATCAAAATTAACCCAAACACCTATTTGCGGCTGTTCTGACAAAATTAGTCTGACATGGCAATAAAAGGTCCCTTTTCATATCATCATCAATGACGCGACAGCCCAAATCGGGCCCTGGCCTCTTGGAGTCGTCGCCTCCAATCGTCTCGATACAAAGACCGCGTCCTCCAGCTGCTAATTTTTAAAATGGCTTTACTGTCTTCATCAACCGAGTCTTCCCATCGCTAGCGTTGTTTGCCTACTGGCCGGTTACCACTCGTTTTGCCTTTAAGAACACGTTTAGGGATTTTTCTGCCTTCCATTCACCCTACATGGCCATCCCACTGCAGTTTATGTAGCTTGATGAACGTTGAAGCTTCTGGCTTGGCGTAGAGTTGATACAACTCATGGTTGTATCTTATTCCCCATTCCGTTCCTTCCTTCACAGGACCCAAAACTCATCGGAGGACATTTTTTTCGAATGCGTTAACTGCTTTTTCGGAAGTTAACGTTAATGTCCACGTCTCGCTGCCATAACAGACCACAAATCGTATAATAGTTTTATAAATCCGTAGCTTATTGTTCCTGTGCACTTTCTTGTATTTCATTATTGGAAGTACCGAATAATACGTCTAATTTGCAAGTATTATCCGTCGTTGGATTTCGTCTGTTTCATTACCGTCCTTTGCTAGATTAGCCCCAAGATATATGAAGTTGTCCACACTCTCCAAATTATATTCCGCAATTGTTATGGTTTGTCTGATTGGCATTCTCCTTCTTGTTTGCGTCATTACTTTTGTTTTGCTTTCATTAATGTGCAACCCGACCTCTTTTGCGGCGGAGTCAAGATTGACAAATACCGCATAGGGCTGCTTTGATTTCAGCAAGCTTGGGTGGTATCGATGATGGTTCATCTTTTTCAGTTGAGGCTTCAATTGAAATGTTGTCTGTCGTTATCGGTGCTACTGGGATGGGATTCAAAAGATGTTCAAAGTAGGAAGCCCATCTCCTTTTGATTTTTTGTGCGTCGCTGATAATGTTGCCCTCTGCGTCTTTGCAGAGACTGGTTTTTGGCTTATATCCTTTTTTTAAGTCTTTTACTATTGCGTATGCATCACGCGTTTTATTTTGTCTCATATCGTCGTCCATTTTGTGTATCTTGTCATTATGGTACTTCCTTCATTTTCGGCTGCAAGTCTTTTTCGCATATCGCCTAAGCTCTTCACATCTTTCTTTTTTGGCTCGCAGTGGTCGCTCAGTAAAAAATGTTTAAGCCTCATTCTTTCTGTCTATTGCATCGCGACATTCTTGGTCGAACCAATCACTATTTTTTCGCCGTACTTGATATTCTAACACCTCTTCTGCGGAGGATTTGATGCCGTTTCGTATTTTCATCCACACATTCTCCACTGGCATATTTCCTTTTTCATATGAACGGTCACAATTATTGAAAAAATTATGAAAGCTGGAAAAGTACGACAAAATTACTTTAAAATTTTATTTAAAATGTTCTTCAACTATAAAGCCAACGGCATTGAAATTAACAACGTCAGCATAAGCCATATCATCCAAAATGGACAACAAATAGGATATATGGACAGCTTCTGGCTATCTCAGAAGCATAATGGTAACAAACGGCTGCGCAGAAAATGATGTAAATAATCAACCAAGCAAGGTGAGAGCAATATTTGCGCGATAGCGGCCATAATGAAAAATCTTGCAGATATCTAGAAAAATAAAGTTTATATCCATCACCATCACCCAGGTTGTCATTATCAAGTGTCTATGTCTACCCAGAATATTCTGGCCGAACATCATGAGCCCACACACAGGTCTAAGGATCTTAACGAACGAGAAACCTTTAATGAAAAAACATAAGAAAGCAGTTCAATTATACCACAAGCTGGGCATTAGATGCATGATATAAACATTTCCAGAAGCAAAAAAAATCAAGTGCGTCAATCAAAAGAGCATCTCGTGGCGTTTCCAAAACACCCACAATGTCTTGCTATTGGACAATCCACGAATGAGTTATGCCCCAGGAAGCCACAATTGTCTTTTTGAGATTACTCGAAAAATGTCTATCAAACGATTGCAGGAGTCGATGCCTGGGGGCATACCATCTCCGTGGATAGTCCAATGACAAGGCATTAAGGTAACACCATTAGATGGGAAGTTAAATTTGCATGAACACATTTTTCGAATTCTTCGCGATCGGTCAAAATTCCGCCGCAAAACACGAAAAATTCTCAAGTTCCACTTGGCTTGCAATGTACAGTTTATAGTAGAAGACTATAACTTGGATAACGTAGACGATTCTGGGAATATTGTAAGAGCAAATACACCGAGGAATAGAATAACACAGACGAATTATAATCGCTAATATATCTTGGTACATAGATGCTCACAATAAGAAAAACAAAGATTTGCATGACGAAAATCTAATGTCTTTTCTAGTGTTATGGTACCAAAACGTGGACGCTAACGCATAAAGTATGATCAGCAGGAGAATTTATCCTAGGTATGTAGCAATTTCATTATTGTTTCTAATATAAGAGGGGCGCCAAGTTCAACTTGTGCCCCGGGCACCATTTTTCCACTGCACGGCCCTGCTAATATCACACAATAAATAAATAAATTAATATAAAATAAATAGATACAATCAATCGAAATACTTTAGTGATTAATTCTATCATAAAAGTTAATTACTTGACATTTATTTAGTATAATATTTTATGAATTTATGATTGTATTTGATGAAAGCATGGTAGAGTCTGGCAACCGCAACGTAATGTAATGAAAATATCTCTAGTGCTACGAACCCATAAAAACAATTTAACAATATGCAATTATTGAAAAGTTTATTTCACTAAATTTCCAAAACACCATAAAATAGTGCACACCAAAAACAAATCAAAACAGAAAAAAAAACATATCCGCATCGCGAAATACTTCAAAATCATAAATTGAAAATATCGTTAGTAACATGCGTTACATTCGAACGACAACAATTATTTCCGAAAATATAACCCCAAAAAAACAGTAGCCCATTGAAAATCTCATTAAATTCGCTTGTTTGCCGCAAAATATTTCGTAACCATTTTGAAAACAACCACCAACGTCCGTAAATTCTCGAAACATTCGCCACCCACACTATCGCCACATCAAGCAACTAAATGTACGTTGCCCGATATAAACTACCCCCTTGGACACCAATAACTACCATGAAGCTCAGCCCAACCACCCAATTAGAAGAACGAGTAGTGTATAACGAGCATGTTAAACACTTCTATCAAATATTTAATGATAAACAAATTTGCACTCAATTTTCTAGTGCATCACTGCCTTGTGTGCGGTGGCATCTTGCTCCTAGTTGCTCCCATATCGAGCGGCGAAGGAGGCTTTCGGGTAGTTCCAACGGACTTACAGTAGAGTGGCTGCCAGAGGGCCAACAATAAAATTCAATGCATGCATAATGCACACGTCAACCCCACTACAGCTTGCACCATGGATACACCACTAAGCAAACATGCAAAACTGGACAAACACAAACACTAAATAGTTGCTTCGATTATCCTGCTAAACTTTTCAGTCGAGACTCCTCCAGGATTCGAGCCAATGTGTTACCTGGGATACCTGTACCAGAAATTCATGCCCCGATTCATCCTCATAATTCAGTCCTCGATGGATACCAAGTCCAGCCAAATTGCAATTATGGTGGTGTCTTGCTGATGGATAATAATTTAAGTTGCTTCACTGATACATCAACCCCGTTCGCACCTAAATCGTCGTTGTTGTTCGGCAATCAGACAGCGAGTTTTGATGGAAGGGTGATATTTTGTCCTTATTGCCCTAGCTACACACTGCCGACAGGTGAATTCTAGTACGGCTAGCATGCTGTAATGAGTGATACGTGTCTATTACCAAAACAGAAATTATTTGCCAGAGCTCAGGCCGATGCCATGTATGCGAACGACTATAGGCTGCACAGGGAGGCTCGATATAAGTAAGTACACTTCCAGCTGGGAGTCACGTTACCCACTAAAGTTGTAATCTAAACGTAAATTAATGGGACATAATCGTTCCCTAATTTTTTTTCCATGTTGAATTAATAATTTGGTCAACGTGTTAACAAACGAATGTTGGACTGGCGGAACGGACCCCTACGAGCTGACCGGATTGGGAAAATGTCCTCACGAATGTGTGCCAATGAATTTTTTATGAGACTCTGACATGCTGATGGTTAGAAACATGAGTTTCGATGGAGGCATGAATAAAAGCACCACGGTATCTAGAAAGGGACGAACATCTGATCGCTATAGTGTGTACTACCAAGGATTCAGCTTAATGAATACTTTAGGGTATTTAGTAAGCGATATCGGTCAATTTCGAACGATTTTGAATATAGTGAGCAATCAAGGAGAGATTGGCGATAATAGGAATAACGAAATTCAACCAAAACTACAAATATAAACCAATTAGTCTCAGCAGATTACATTTATGCTATCGATTGATTTCTGTCACGACATTTCGAATAAATGAAATTATCGTTAAGTTATATAACTCTGGCAATACCATAAAAACATTGGTCAGAGGTATTGTTAACGGTGGTAAGAGGATTCAAGAGGACTCTAGAGATCTTCACTTCAATAAGAGATATTCTCAAGATAGCCTTTAGCGAAAACTCAACTTCAGCGAACTTATTATGGGGAATGGTTTCATATTTCCCTCAATTTAGTCCCATAGACTTTCGAATAAGTCAAATGAGCGATTTACTTCGGTCATTTTCTTTAAAACCAGTGCCCAGTGTACAAGAAATATTTTCAAATACATGTATGGAAAAAATTATGTGATCCTATGTATGTATAGGTACTAGGCTGGAAAACTATCAGGGAAGTTCTGAAATCTATTGATTAATTTAGCATATGAGCAGGGTGCTAAGTAACTGAGAATATGAACAATTTTCTGAGCAGTTGAGCGAATAAGCAGGCAACTGAGCAAATGAGTAAGTTACTAAGTAATTGAGCTGGCAACAAAGACAATTGTTTCTATTCGTACTCGCCGTCCGCGATAATCGTATTTCGCTTAAAACATTATTGTACCTGCCTTCAGCAAAATATTAATTTGATGACTCCTGTAATTGCTTAAGTGTCAAGAACATAGACGACACCTCAGCATAAAATTTTTATTAAAAGAACTTACTAAGTAATAATCGTGGCAATATCTCTGGAGCGATTGGCAAGTGAAGTATATTATTGAGTTTCGAGTTTCGTTTTAAAATAAATGATCAAGTTTTGTTATAAAACAGTTAAATAATTGAGTTCCCTTTCTACAAATAAATTTGATAGCTTAAGTCGTGTGAAAATAAGATCTTGTTGTTTAATCGAAAAACTTATTCGCGACACAGGATTGAGACTCGGTGACTGATCGTCGCATACTACACGAACTCATCAGTCGATTTACTTTGCATCGCGATATTTGTCCAGCTTCCAAGCCTATATGAAATCGCATATTTACGTGAAAATTTAGTGTTTCATAAACATACGATTTGAAGCCGTTGGAAACCTTAACTTTTTTTTCGAATATTCTTAAATCAAAACTTTGGTAAGGGAACTGGTTTAATGGCAATGTGATCAGTTGATAGGTTTTGAAATTATTAACACTTTCGTGCAGGACGTTTTTAAAAATATATAAAAATGGAAATTTTATAAAAACAAACATTTTTTTTTTTAATATTTTTTTTCCCCATAACTGAAAAATAAAACTTTCCCCGGAGAGAATTGGTTAAAAAGTTTTCCAAATTTCAAAGTTCTTATTAATAATATTACATTCTGAAATAGTCATTTTTTGCTGAAAAAATTTTAATTTGGTTTCCTTTGCATGTAAATGATATTTTTTCGACCCTGATTCTTTATTAGTACAAATTAGTGATGGGCACTATCGACTGTTTTTACTATCGATATCAACAGTCAACGGAACTATCGACTAACTATTTATAATTTTTATTCAAATGAAATTGTCTATTTATTTATTTATTTATTTATTTACAATAGTCGACAGGTTATATACCACTGACCATACAAATACAAATTAAAATAGAATAAATGAATAATTACAATAATTACTAAAAGAATGGAAAGAATAACAATACTATAATAGAAAAAAAAAAAAAGAAAAAATATTTACAAACAAATAAAGCATTAAAAATAGAAAAACTACAATATTTACGACACAAAAGTAGATAAGGCCGATTTTATACAATTTTTACTAACATTAAAATCGATATGCTCATAATAACGGTTGAAATCTCTACAAACAACATCAAGAGGTTGCCCTTGCCCATAATTGGTTCTGTGAGAAGCAGTGTAAAAGAAGTCATGAAACCGTAAAGATCTAGCAGGTACACGGACATTGAAAAGTAAGAGCAGATCGGGAGCATCAATATTACCCATGAGTAAGCCATGAGCGAACAAAACATTGATGACCTCTCTACGACCAGACAGATTATCTAAACATAACAATTTCAAGCGATCAGAATAAGGTGGGAGAGATTCAGGGTTATTCCAAGGAAGGAACCGCAAGGTAAAACGAAGAAAACGCTTTTGAACACCTTCAATACGATTAATATGGACAGCATAATGAGGACACCAAACAGGGGAAGCATACTCTAAAATAGGTCTTACCAATGAGACAAAAACGGATTTAAGTACGTAAGGGTCAGTGAAATCACGAGTATAACGACGTACGCAGCCAAGCATTTTATTTGCCTTACTTACTATAGTGTCATAGTGCAAGGTGAAGCTCAGCTTACAATCAAAAATAACACCAAGATCACTAATATGATCAACCCGGTTCAAACCAGTATTATTAAAAGTGTATGAGGTTAAAATAGGTGTAAGTTTACGAGAGAAGGATAAGACATTACATTTATCAATATTTAAGAATAGCTTGTTACGAACACACCAATCATGAAAGACATCAAGATCACGTTGCAGCGATAAACAGTCAGCTTCAATATCAATTTTTTTAAAGATTTTAATATCGTCAGCATATAAAAGTAAGTTAGTGTTCGGTAAAACACAGGAAAGGTCATTTACGAATAAAATAAAAAGTAATGGCCCAAGATGACTTCCTTGTGGCACACCAGACGTAGACATGACATCATGGGAAAAACAAGATCTAAAAAGAACTGATTGAGTTCTATTAGACAAATATGAGCAAAGCCAGCGAAGTAGTATAGGAGGAAATCCTAATTTATCCAATTTCAGAAGTAGAATTTCATGAGACAATTTATCAAACGCCTTGCTGAAATCAGTATATATACAGTCAACTTGAGATTTGTTTTCAATACAACTGTTTACAAAATTAGTGAAGGATAGAAGATTAGTCACAGTTGATCGTCCCTTAAGGAATCCATGTTGTTGAGTAGAAAGTGAAGATTTAAAATTGAAGTAAATCACTTCAGTTAAAATGCATTCGAAAACTTTAGGAATTACTGAAAGCTTCGCAATAGGTCTATAATTTTTAATGTCAACTGTGCTACCCTTTTTATGAACAGGTAAAATAAAAGATTTTTTCCAGATGTGTGGAAAAACGCCTAACACAAGGGACTTGTTAAACAGTAATGAAAGAGGGTGACTTAAGACATCAGCACAATGATACAAAATGGCACTGGGAATCCCGTCCGGTCCCGAACTATAGGAGATTTTAATCTGCTTAAGGGACTGAAAAATAGTAGCATCACTAATCTTTATAAAATTACAGCGAGGGATTGTATAGCATGGCAAGGAACTGGACAAAGCATCGAAATCCGATAAACCATCGTCCAAGATAAATGATTGGGCAAAGTAGTCAGCAAATAAATTAGATATGATATCCGGGTCGTCAAACAAGTTCCCATCAAACGATAAACTCGAAGGAAAACCATCATTTTTGCGTTTAGAATTAATAAAAGCCCAAAAAGATTTAGGATCTGTCTTAATATCAGTTTGTACTTTCTCAATGTACCTGTTGTAAGCTAAAATAGCGTATTGTTTAAAATTCTGCCTTGCTATAGAGAAATCATTGTAAGAAACAGTCGACCTACTATTACAATAAGATTTCCACGAACGATTCTTAACACGCTTCAAACGACACAGGTATTCATCAAACCAGGGTGCACGTTTTACTGAGTTGATGTTGTTTACAGAGATTGGAACACAAAGTAGGAAAGAATCAAATAAAATATTATAAAAACGAGACAAAGAAACATCTAAATTATTAATATTAAGAAGGAACGACCAATCCACATTAATTAGGAGAGAATGCAATTTTTCAAAGTTAGTCTTACGAAAATTAAAAAACGTCTTACAAGAAAAACTATGGTCAGTATGTTCTAAAATTAAATTAACTTCTAAGGCAGGATGATCAGGAACCTCAGGAACAAGCGGAGAAGCAGAACGTAAAAGTGCTGTATTTGATGGATCAGAAACGAAAATAAGGTCAAGAATTCGTTCACGTACATTTAGAACACTATTGATTTGATTAAGATCAAGACCATTAAGCCTGTCGATAACGTCACATTCCAGGCGAGACGATGTATTCGTCGCAAATAGATGATCCTCAGACTCAGAGTATTTCCAATTTAGAGACGGAAGATTAAAATCACCCAGAATGATGATAGCATCATTAGAGTCCGCAACGTTCGAAATGTGTTCGATACACAGAAGATAGTCTCTGTAGAGCTCGATTGTAATCTTCGGATGAATATACAGAACAATGATGTATATTATAGAAGCAACGCATTTGAGCGATAAACATATTAAATCCAACTTCGAAGAGTTCGGAGGGTAGAGTCGTGTGGATTTTATTCCAGCTTTCACCGCAAGCAAGACGCCACCTCCGACAGTAGTAATTGAGGTACCCTCATGACGATCACGGCGAAAAATGTTGTAATTGTTGAACAGTTCATTGTCCTTAAAGGAAGCATTAAGCCAAGTCTCAGTAAGTGCTACCACGTCAAAACACGAAAGCTCAGAGTTAAACTTGAGCAGAGAAGTTTTAGTTCTGAGACCATTAACATTCTGATAGTAGATACTAAAACTTCTCATTGAGCCATCAATAGATTTTACGTGAGAGGCTGCCGGCGAAAATTGGTGCGAAAATTTTTTCTTGAATAAACAAACTCTTTAACAAGAATATCAGCAGGCCAGAAATCCGGTGATAAGATAATATTTAATAGATTCGGCGGAACTGTCAATTTGAAAGACGAAATGCGGCGATTTGCGATGTTTTTAGGCGTCAAGTTAGAGCAGGTGAAAAGATTCTTGTCAAAAGAATGATTGCGTAGGTTGTCAGCAACGTATCGAAGAACATCATCCTCATTAGTTGTGAATTCCAGCCGAGAAATAAAAACAGCTTTGGGTGGTACCACTACACGAAGCGGGCAGTTACCACTAAAGCCAGCTAGAGGCGCAGAAAGAAGTTCGGCTCGAGCGGGAGTCGAATTATTAAAATCAGTTTTAGACGGAGCTGTTGTTGATGGCTTAGTTGCAGGCTTGGGTGAAGCAACAATGGCACTGCTCTGATTCTTCCCACGTTGAAGACGATGTCCGTCATTCTTTACTTGCTGGGCCATGCTACGCGTCATCACTGTGCAGTTTGGTGGAATCCGGTTGGAGTTGTCTACAACAACAGCCGATGAAAGCGGTCCCTGAAGTCGAGCAAACTCATCTTTCAGTTCCTTCAAATTACAAAGTACTGAATCAATATTTGTTGACATGGAGGTCAATTTAAAAGAAAGGCTCAAAATGGCAGTCTTGTCACAGCTCGGGCATAACCAACGAATGCCAGGTAGAGCAAGAGCGGCGAAATATTTGGCTGCAGAGATGTCCATACATGAGGGATGAAATTCCAAGCCACAAATCCCCGAGCATCTAAGGCTGTCAGAAGTAATTTCAGTCAAGCATTTCCCGCACGTCATTACGAATGATGAAGATTGCAATAAAAAACAAAAATTAAGTACACTTGGCAACACGAAATATCGGTGACACGAACCCGTAGCGTAACAGCTGATTCTTAAAACAAACTGTCAAAAACACAAATTAAGAAAATAAATCCAAAAATCAGGAAAAAAACAGAACCATAACTAAAAAAAAAAAAAAAACAATATAGTGATCTTATAAGTTAAAACTAACACGCAATCAGAGAGCACCAGGTCAACCCTTCGGAGCACTCCCAGACAAAAAGTTGGCAGACAATATAGAGTTCGCGCCAAAAATCGACACTTCACCAAAAAAAGGTAAACACGAAATAAAAACTGATAAATAACCAAAAAATTATACACAGAAGCCAGAGCCGAATTCACAAACGAAAAACTCGACAATTAAACTTAAAAAAAAAAAAAAAAAAAAAAAGTAACTTGAAAGTTATAAAAAAAAGGACGGGCAATTTAATTAAACGAAAATAAGCCAAGCTGTGTACGACGTTGACGCGACGAACTACTGTTGGTCTCTCTTGACTGAAATTGTCGATAGTTATTCAAATAAAAACTTTCGATACTTATTCGAATAAAAACTATCGATAGTTATTCGATAGTAATTCGAATGAAAGCTATCGAAACTATCAATATTTATTTGACTAAGAACTTGCGGATTTTATTTTCTTTCAATAAAGCAATGCTATCGATAGTTTCGACCCGATTGATTGAGCAATATTTATAATGCAAGGGGATTAAAAGAATAATTATTATATTGGGAGTACAAATTGGCGGTGAAAGAGAAACAATTTTTGTGGTATATTATGTGCTGTTGAAACTGATTGAAATCATCACGAGAGATTACTATCGACTACAATTGATGCGTTTGATGCAAGCATTGAAAAAGAAACAGCCACAGTACCAAGAGAGACACGACAAAGTGATCTTGCTGCACGACAACGCCCGGCCACATGTTGTTAAGGTTGTGAAAACCTACCTAGAAATACTGAAATAGGATATACTACCCCACCCGCTGCATTCTCCAGACATTGCCCCTTCTAACTACCATCTATTCCGATCGATGACGCAGGGCCTGGCTGAACAGCACTTCCATTCTTACGAAGAAGACGAAATTTGGGTCGATTTGTGGATCGGCTCAAGAGAAGAGCAGTTTTCCGAAGTGAAATCGGTATGCTGCCAGAAAGATGAGAAAAGGTTGTGGCTAGCGATGAGTATTTCTTTGAATAATAAATATTAGACCATTTTTGCAAAAGGCAAATAAATGTCAGTTTTCAATTTGCACTCCGAATACATTATTAACCAGTGACTATTTGCTTTTGGCAGTCGGCAATTTACGGATAAGAAATGAAACAAATCGAGGAAGATTTAACGAAAGTGACAAAGCTTTCAAGGTATTATTGTCGTATAAGTAATTTAAAAGTCACTAGCAAACACATTTTGTCGACAACAAGCAGTCATCTTGTAAATCCTCACCTTTGGAGAAAAGTTAAACAAATTCGCGAGCACCATAATGGGTAATCTTAAATTGGGCGTAAAGCCCAGTCATATAATACTCTAGATGAAATATTTTATCGGAAAATTTGTCATCTCAAATTCTTTAGCATAGTGTATAGTAACTTTGGTATGGGAGGTGGTAAAAGCAGAGGGGGAGGTTTGTAATTTTTGTATATAACAACGAGCGTAGTATACAAAATGTTTCATGCTGAATTTACAATCTGTAGCTTTCATAATTTTCGAGAAAATTGAACAATTTTTGTCTGAATTTATGGCATTTGTATGGGAGTTGGCAGAGAAAGTGGGAGGTTTTGGATGATTTTGAATCTGCTTTTCAACACCCTAAGAACTTTGCTTTGGTACAATTTTAAGGTCGATAGCTCTCATATATTCGAAGGAGAAATACTTTTCTTGAATTTTCAATACAAAAATTTGTATGGGAGGTGGCAGAAAGAGTGAAGCGAAACTCATGTTTTTTAGCATTTATTGCAATTATTAAGGGATAAATTACTGCAAAATTGTAAGTTTGTACTTTTTCTAGTTTCAATGAAAATGCATCTAATCCATTTACCAAAATTGAGCATTTGTATGGAAGTATTTGAATCAAAACCAAATTTTTCGACATCAATGATATTTGTAATAGTATACTTTTCTCAAAATTTAAAGTTTTTTTTATTTCTCCTTAACTTTAAAAGGAGAAATAATTTAATTGAAATTTCAAAATTTCGTAAAATTTGTATAGGAGGGGATAGAAAGAGTGAGGTGAAGTTGACAGTTTTCCAAAATTGGTTGCAATTGTAATAAAATTAATTATGGCAAAAATTGGATCTTTTAGCTTTGTTAGTTGCAATGCGAACCGAGTTAATATATTTTTGAAAATTGGGCATTTGTATGAGAGGGGTAGGAGGAGTAAAAGGATCAGATCAATAGTTTTAGACGTTCATGACATTCACACCTAATTTTCAAGTCAATAGCTGAAATGGTTTCGTAGAAAAATCAATTTTATTAGATTTCTAAATTTCATGAAATTTGTACGGTAGAAGGAGTGGGGGATGTGACCTGTTCACGAATTTATAAATACGCACGATTGGTCAAATCTTTCGAAAGTTATGTTGTAGAAACATGGACAGACAGACAGACAGACGGACAAACGGTCACTCGGACTCGAGGTTTTTAAGCGACAACAATTATTTCTGTATTTCTGTACCCTTGGCGACTCTGGGCGAGCATTATTTCTTAGCGTTACAACCGATAAGGCAAACACAATATACTCTCAGATTTCATCTAGAGTATAAATACGGCGTAAGAAAAGAAAAATTTAATAAGAATAAACATTTTTTTTTTTTTTTAAGAATGTTCAAAAGTTAAATTATACAATAATATTTTCTTGTGCTTCGTAAATAACAAAAGAAAAGACGTGAAAAGAGTTATTACAGACTCCTTTCACGTCTTTTCTTCTTGAAACTTCCTGTGAAAAATAAAAAAAGATACAAAGATTAAATAACAACGCGAAAATAAATTACTAATTAACACAAAAATAGAGACAATAAAATAAATGTTCGAGGCAAAATACGGAGAATGTAGAATCTGGATGCAGCAAGGGCCCACCGAAGTACAGTTTTTAAATATTTAAACTATTTCATGTAATACTCGTGCTGCTGAACGCACTCATGAGTATACGGTCGATCCACCAAAATCACGTTCAGTGAAATTTAGGCAGTCGCTTCTAACTCGAACAAGCAAAATGTGGAATGCACTACCCGCGGCCGCTTTTCTAGATATTATAGCATTATGCAAATTAACAGTAACATTCACCGACTTCTTTTATCCTGTCCTTACTCAATTATCTGTGTGTTGTATTTATTTTCATTTTATCGCTTCCTAAATCGACTGTGCTGTACGCTACAGTATTAAAGGGTGACCCCAAAGTTCATTTTGATGCTATAAGAAAAGTGCACCATATTCTAATTGAAAAACTTCTTCCTTTTTCTAAGTCTCGTCGCCTGGAACCTACGAAATTTCAAGCCGCAAAGCGGGAATTTAAGGACATGTTGGATTCTAGTCCTCTCCAACCTTTGCAGTTAGTGGCCAACAAATTTAGTGGAGAGTTTTGAGTTTGTGATTATTGGCGGCTAAACATTTAATTGATCGATTGCAAAAGATTACTAGGAATCTTCGACACACTGAACCACGAATAGTCAAAAATCCAGATAATTTTGCTCCAAAAACGTTGAATACTTGCACTTATTCAATAAGGACAAGGCCCTTCCGAATTTTTGGACTTTTCCAAAATCATTTTGTCATTAACATCAACGGACGAAACAAATCAATATCGATCGAACGCTTATAGCCTGCAGTTTTGAAATGTTTTTTGTTTTGCTTTGCGGCCGATTCAAATTCCTGTTTTGCAAAATTTTCTTAAGAAGAAGAAATTACGTAAAACATATGCAAATGTGGAAAAGTGAAATGAAACATCGTCAACGTACTGTCACCTTCCAACCAGGTGTTTGATATGTAGCGGACCGCATAAACATACTGATTGTAATTCTGAAAACATTGAAGAGATCAAATGCGCAAACTGTGGAGATAAGCACCTTGCTAACGACCGCGAATGTCCGAAGAGGAACGAATTTAGTCAGATCAGACAAAAGTTATCGTCGCATAGAAGAGACAAAATTCAAAAAAAGCAACCTTACAATACATTTACAAAATTCGACACCAATTTCTCACCTATACATGCAAGTCGAGCCTCAACTAATCCAACACAGAGCAACAAACCTGGTAACTCATTGCAATATAATACGGTGGTTAAGCAACTGACAGTTCCCCGCATCGATAATTCAATTACCGCTAACGAAACTCTGCTATCACCGCAGCAGCTGATCCAGATGTCTACAGAATTGATAAACAACTTTGCCAAGTGCACAACAAAACACGACCAATTTCTAGTTCTTACTAATTTAGCTATTAAGTTTGTTTATAATGGATAATTTTAAGAATTTAAAAACTCTCCTTTGGAATGCGCAAAGCATCCGAAAGAAATCTGTCGAGACATTCGACTATATTGTAGCCTCAAACATTGATATTGCCATACTAACGGAAACCTGGCTCAAACCGCACGACAAACTCTCGCATTCCAACTTTGTAGTCCACAGAAACGACAGGATTGATGCAACCGGCGGAGGTGTCGCTATCATTATTAATAAAGGCATCAAACATTCAGTTGTACCCAGTGCCAAGACCAAAATCATCGAGACCATTGCAATCAAAATTGAACATTCCAACACGGTCATCGTTGCAGTCTACTTTCCTGGGACAAAACTTAATGCAACTAAACTAAAGTTTTTCGAAGACGATATTAAACTTATGTCAAATTATAATCAAAAGTATTTACTCTGCGGTGACTTCAACTCCCGGCATCGCCATTGGAACTGTGCCAAGGCGAACAAAGCTGGAAAAATACTTTTTGACCTTATTTGCAAACATAATCTTTTCATTCATGTTCCTTCTGAACCAACCCTCCATCCACCAAGGGGAAAGACCTTAACTTTGGATTTCGTCATTAGTAATGGCCTCGTCCCAATCTCCCAACTAATCACGTTACAAGAGCTATCATCTCCCCATCTTCCTGTATCATTTATTATTGAAATCGATACTCCGATCACTGAATTCAGCAACTCTTTTTACTGCTTCAATAAAACAAATTGGAGGAAATTTCATAGAGTACTAAGCAATGTTACAGATACCAGTACTCTTGACCTAAGCACAGTTTCAAGAATCGATCAAATCGATGACCTTCTCCAAACACTAACTACCAACATCTGGAACTCTGTCGAACTCTGTACACCCAAAACAACAATATCCAATCAGCACAAAATCAGCATTGACGAGAACACTAAAGCCATGATCAGGGAACGAAACACATTACGAAGACAATGGCAGAGATCAAGAGATCCGCGTGTTAAGAACCTAGTAAACCGTCTAACTAAAAATATTCAGGCTAGTCTATTAGAAACCAGAAATAAACAATGGAATAACATGCTCTCATCCCTAGATAAAAGCTCCAAAAAAATATGGCATTTAAATAAGATACTCAAAAGACGGGACAAATATATTCCACCTCTATTAGACGAAAACGGTATGACCATATTCAATGACAAAGACAAAGCTGAATCGATAGCAACGAATTTCCAAGCGGCCCATCGCCTTACCGAACACTTAGGCACTTCTCTGTAATGAACGCAATATCAACCATTCCCGATTCTGTTAACTTACCTCCCAGCACTCTCTGCAAGCCGCGCGAAATAATGAAAATACTGAAAACTCTCTCGAACAATAAGGCTCCAGGTGTCGATGGTCTCCCTAATTCGTTGATAAAGCGACTTCCCAAAAAAACACTGATTTTACTGAATTTCATCTATAACAGCTGTCTTAAACTAAGCTACTTCCCAATTGCCTGGAAACTCGCTCACATATTCCCCATTCCTAAAACCGGTAAGGATGCAAGCTGCCCTAAAAACTATCGTCCCATCAGCCTCTTACCTACGTTAAGTAAAATCTTTGAGCGAATTATCTTACACCGGATAAACGATTTCCTCGATCAAAACGATATCATACCCAATTTTCAGTTCGGTTTCAGGACAGGACTCTCGACCACTCATCAACTTTATAGGGTAACTAACGACATTAAGGCATCACTAAACGCAAAGGAATCAGTCGGAATGATAGTACTTGATATCGAAAAAGCGTTCGACTCGGTCTGGCACGACGGGCTCCTAGCAAAATTAATCAAGCTATCCTTCCCCCTATACTTAACTAAAATCATAAAATCATTTTTGAGTAACAGGTCATTCATTGTTAAACTTAAATCCCAATTATCCACAAAATATTCAATTCCTGCAGGGGTACCCCAAGGCTCATGCCTAAGTCCCACCTTATATAACATATATACTGCCGACGTCCCTACTGGAGACAACTGCGAAACTGCTATTTTCGCAGACGATACCTGTATCTACTCACGGTCCATTTGTCCCAACACCATCACACGGGAGCTCGAAAGACAATTCGATCGCCTATACCAATACTACAATCGTTGGAAAATCAAAATTAACCATTCTAAAACACAAGCAATTTTCTTCACAAAAAAAAGGAAACGAAGTAATCTTCCAAGCCACCCTATCAATTTTATCGGACAAACCATCGATTGGAGTGACTCTATAAAATATCTTGGCGTGATCCTAGACAAAAAACTTATCTACAAAGACCTTGTAGAAATTACGTGCTCCAAGGTCTCAAAAAGTATTCATGCTCTTTACCCCCTAATTAATAGGAAATCTAAGCTTTCGGTGCATAACAAACTCCTGATTTTCAAGCAGGTCATCCAACCTATAATTTCGTATGGCGCTCCTATATGGCGTCAATGTTCCGCTACACACAAAGAAACGTTGCAAGTCACCCAGAACAAATGCCTAAAAATACTATTGAATTTACCCTTCCACTTTTCAACTAAACGCCTACATAAAATAGCTAACGTGCATAACATAAAAACACTAGCCGACAAAAGACTTGAGTCCTTTCTAAAGCGATGCCAATATATACGTAACCCGCTGGTTGCATCTTTCCTATAGATCGTGCCTTACAATGCATTCTTCCTTCATCTCACTATATCCTGCAGTTTGTCACACATAATTATAGCCCGGGACTCATGCAAATAGATTGGTAACCGTTTAGTTGTAAGTTAGTTTTAAGTAACTTAATTTTAAACAGGCAAGGCTTTTGCTCTTTACTTTTCCTTGGCAAATCATAACATATAGTAATTATTCAATTATTTCTTTTCTGTTTGCCTAGTGCTATAAATTTACAACTTAGCTGTTAAGATGATAAGTCTAATCTCTGAAACATCATTGTTCTGTTAATGCAATTTGAATTATTATAAATAAATATTGTTTGGAATTTGGAATTTGGAAACATCGTTAAGAGTAAGAAAAACATGTTTTGTTGGTTTGTCGTACATAATTTTTCGATCAGATAAAATATTTAATTTTTGTTATATATTTGTTTTATTGCAAATAACTTCCATTTTCGGTTGACTGTAAATTCCAAATCAATATGGGTTTGTCAGCCGAGGAAACGGATTTCTTCAAACAATTTTCGATCTTCTCTGTTTAGGCTTTCTCAAATTATTGCGCACACACTCCGATACATCACTGAGAGAACCATATTTTCGAACACCTGGGACCTCAGAACACTTTAAAAATCTTTTATTGTTTTATTTTAAAGCTACTTTGATGAATTTATTGCCAGCTAGAGATTTCCCAACGAAAAAAACCTTCAATATTTCAAGTAAAATGTGCAAAAAAATGCCATCACATGTTTTTCACCGCCGAAATTCTTCTCATACAAACTCTCTTAGCTAGGGTATAGCCTAGTAGGTAGTGTGTTGGTCTTGCAATACGAAGGTCGTGAGTTCAAATCCCGGTCGGCGCAATATATAATTCCGGCACATTGCCTGCTTGGATATACCTTGGTCACCTCAATCTAAGAAAATGAAAAATTCGTAGAAAGAGGGTTGTGCGAAGGGCTAACAACCCTTCCACAATATGTAATGAAAAATGTTAAGGAACCTGAATATCAGGAGGCCAAGGTCCGATTTGGGCTGTAGCGCCATTGTAGAAGAGGAAGAAACTGTCTTACACCAAACCGATACTGATACAACTGTGTATCGAATTCAAAAATGAGCCAAGATCAAAGAAACGCTGAATTCCCAAAACTCGCTACCTGCATATTCTATTCCACTCAAGACAGCGGTTTTGTTACTATTTCAATGCAATGGAATGGAGCTCAACTTTCGGAGGCTAAAAAATGGACAAACACCGAGTTTTCATTATGTTTCACCTAATTAACTGAAGGAGTGTGGTGATATCTGCCAAAACTCAGTGCCATTTTAATTTTTTTTAAAAATGCAAGTAGCAAGTTTTGAAACTCAGTGCCTTTCCACTTCGCACTTCATTTGCAGGTTCAAATCAAATCCTATATTGGTAAGTGCTATTTACAGCGACGAAAAAGCCCACAATCACCTTGTTCAACCTTGACACGTTTAAGTTTTTTACCCAGGGCCCGAAAATCCCGCGTAGGTCCCTCTGCTCTACTGCTCAATGGTATCTGAGATAATAAGTTTAGATTCCAGAATATCCCAAATAATAATAAATGGCTCATTCATGCGAATACCTAATGAATAAACAGCATTCATGCATTCATTTCCGTTTCTGTATTAGGTTTCAGTGATTTCTAGTCGGATACGTAAAAGTTCAAACCTGAAGGGTTGATCAAAACCTTCCAAAGTATCAATTTTGACGACTTCACACAGCACGACATGTATCATCCCCGCGAATCGATTGCTCATACTACCACATTAGAAAGATCGATGAAATGATGGTTCTAGATTACGCTAGAATTTCCCTCCCCACCCCTCCCACACACACATATATCCAATGGCCAATAAAGCCGTTCGAAAAGCATTGCCACAATGGATTTTACATGGCAGCTCAATGAAAATGCATTTCCTTTCATACCATGTGTATCTGTAAGTAATACCCCAACATTTATCTACATCATTTATTATTTCCGACAATTTATCATTCTCGGAAGCCATAAATCCTTCTTCATCGAGAACCACACGTCGTTGCACCGAAGCAAAAAAAAAATCTATTTAACTGACTAATGAATCGGTCATAACTCTCAAAATGCACCTGAATAATCCTTTCAGCAACGAATCTTTCTCGCCGTCCCTTCCGCATCCAATACCGCCTATTTTCGATGTCAGACGAGTCAAATGCACGCTCGACTCTAAGTTATCCTTTTACTATTCAAATCGTTTCGCTAAACCTCCAATCAATTAACAAGTAGCATCCTTTCTGAACTATATATATATAGTTTGGTTGGAGGGCCAACTAATCCTCCCCATATATCAGCCAACCACTTTATTGTGTCGAGAGTCCACGTGCTATACATACGTGCAGTTTTCCAATTGGCTAGTTCGGGAGAGACTCTAGCCAAGCGATTAGTGTGCATTGCCTCTCCTACATGTGATTCGTCAAGGTAACAACTGAATTGATTTGATTCATGCCTTGATTCTCCGTGCTCGACTATCAGAATGTTTGAATCAGAGAATCAAAGGGACCATGGAAAACGCTACTGTTTAGCGTTTTCATTTCGGAGGCTAAAAATGTCAGCTGTGGCGAACTTCATTCATAAAAACTAATTAAAATTGCAATGGGCTTATTTTGTCGCAAAAACCACTGCATACTTAAAAGTACATGTCCTCGCGGAATAGTCCTGTAGGACCACTGTGTTACATCAAACAGCAGAGCTTTAGGTTTGACCGAATCACCGTTTCAGCGGCTTTTGGAGTTGAATTTCCTGTAAATAGTGCTTAAGCCAATTATTTTTAATAGTTAACGTAATCGGGTTTAATTGATTCAGACGAAGGATAATCCAATTTAACTTTCCAAAGCTCTCCGATCCATTCCCTGAGTTTTTGACACTATTCTAATTTAAAAGAAATCTAAGAATCATGTCCACGTCACGTTAGATCATCTACTCCACTACTATGATCACGTACGTGCAGGATACATGCCATGGACTTTCGTTCGGTGTGTGAGTCGGAAAGGACATGAGATCCTACAAGATAAATGTCCTACACCGTCCTTTGTTTGTCGCCTTAAGCCAGTTTAAAAGGGGTCTGAGTAAGGATGTGTGGATATGCAGATTCGAATGGGTCCGCTCCAGCACCTCAGCAGCAGTAAAACCTCTTTTCGGACGAACACAAGGAAGAACACTTGTACCCACTGGACAGAATTTTACTCAATGGACATAGGATAAATGGTGTTAGAAAAGACTAATGCAAACCTATGATATATGAGAAGAGACAATCCACCTTGCTATTATAGCTCGGCTATGAATAAGGATTTGCATGATACTGTTTGAAGCGTTAGACGTAAGGATATGACGATGTGTTGGCATTTATATAGAGTTGCTTCCATGAATTCGCAATTATAGCGGCCAAGACGAAGCTGGAGTACATATTACGAAACTTGGTAAACTTTAACAAACAATATAATTAGATTTCTGATTTATTTTGTTTCATTAAGAATAACGTAATATTTCTCTTCGGATTTCTTAATAAAAATGTTTATAATTTTAACAGTAGTAAAGATTTTTGTAGGTAGTGTGTTGATATACAATACGAAGGTCGTGAGATCGAATCCCGGTCAGCGTATCATGTCAGTACACTGCCTATCGCAAAAGCAAATAAATGTTAAAGAATCTGAAGGTTTCATTAACGAAGTCAAATATGTTACGGGTGATACAATTGCCTTGCTGAATAGTTGTTACCTTTAGTTTTGTATATTGGGGATTTGAATAAGTTCTTGCTCTTTCTTGATTGTTAGATGGTATTACCTTCGCATCGGGCAATACTGTAAGCGTAAAGCTACGTACAGTACGTACGCTTAAAAGTATAAAAGGTCGGGAGTATTGCATCGTATCGTGGCTGGCGATGAGAAGTAAATACACTACGATAACTAAAGTCGCTGTAAGCGCGTTCATGCATCAACATCGACGGCAACGCCGAATTTCCATGGTTCGAAACTCATGCTCTGTATTTGTTGGAATCAGCTGGGGGCAGTATATTATTAGCTCCTCCAACCCAACGAACCCCTCACGGGAGATGGCTTTGAATGCGTTTGAGTCGAACATTGAAGGAAACATAACAGGGCTACGATTGCGCGTAAACCGCAATCTTACGATACTCTAGATGAAATAGAATTTTTTGTGATCCCAAGAAATTTTGTATGGGGAGTGTTAGAAGGGGTGTTAGCATTGTACTAATTTTTTCCCCATCATGCTAAAGTAGCTATAAAAATGTTTTATACAAAATGCTTACTCCAAAAATTGAATAGGAGCTGAGAAAATTAGTGTGTTAGATTTAGTGAAAATGTGCAGTTTGTATGGGACAGTGGAAAGTGATGTTCGACTTACCAAGAAACTACAGACTTTCGTGAACCAATGCCTCCAGTGCATTTTAGGAATATTCTGGCCAGAAGTGATCTCCAACGACGAACTTTGGAGTACAACTGGCCAGACTAAAATAGGTATTGAGATTCAAAGGCGGAAGTGGCAGTGGATCGGTCATACTTTGAGGAAACCAGAGCGAAACATCGCCAAACCGGCTCTGGATTATAATCCTCAAGGAAGACGTCGGGTTAGTCGACCACGTAATACATGGAAGCGAGCAGTTGAGCAGGAGGCCAAAGAAATAAACAAGTCCTGGCAACAGCTTAAGGCCGATGCCCCTATAGGAGGTCTTAACAGGAATTTAATTGATTGATTGATTGATGGACAAAGGTCGCTAGATTTCAAGTAAAAATAAAACTAAGAAGGAAATATTCCCCAACACATGGAAGTGATGAGCATTTAAAGAATGAGACCCCCCCCCCCCCCCCCTCCGCACCGTAAAGTTTATCGAACAATCGGCTGAACTATAGATTTCCGTAGAAGCACTCGATGGAGTTCAATGATACTTGGTAAGAATATATGTCGTGAGAGCAAGATCCAGAAGCAGTGCAGCCTGATAAGCTATTAAAAATTAAACAACATTTCAATTACCAACATCAACCTTCGATCACAAGACGTACTCGCTTACTGAATTCTGCCTATCGATCACAGGACTTACTTCCACCTTTCGATCACAGGGCTTACTCGCTTATTGTTGCTTAGTGCATAACTCTGCCTGTCGATCACAGGACTTTGTCACGCCAGTCGATCACAGAATCTACGCGATTACTCACCCCTACTTCCGACCACACGACACGCTTACTTACTCATCCCGGCTGTTGATCGCACACGCCTGCCGGTGCTACTCGCATCTCACTTTCGAGTCAACTGACAACTGACTCTTTAACACAAGCGCTGACCCTTTTTATACCCAGCACAACCGACCGTCGTCCATACCGGCGTCCACACCGACCATTGCCATCCAAACCGACATTCACTCCGACCGTATTCGTCCATGTGTGTCGGCATGTAACATGGTCGGAATTTATGTGCGCGTATGATTGTTGTTGTTGTCGATAATAATGTTTGAAAATCTCGAACATTCGGTGAGCGATTAGGACTGACATGCAACAATAATTTTAATGACGTAATCTATATAAATATAATTGTAGTGTCTGTCTGTTATTTGTTTAGAAATGGCTATAAGTTATTTTTTTGTCTTAGTTTAGCAATAACTAAGCAGAAACTCCGGTTTTTGAAATTCTTCTCTGTCTGTCCGTCTTTCTGTCCGACTGTCTGTCTTTCTGTCCGGCTTTCACGCAAAAACAGCTGAACCGATCGTAATGAAACTTTCACAGTTTATTAGATATGCTCCGAGATGTGATCTGCTTTTGGTTTTATTTCGCTCCCCGCACGCCTTCTAACCCCCTCCCACACAAAGTGACTCATTTTTAATAATATGTAATAATCAATTTTTCTTGGAAACTAACATACAATACGACTTTGCAAAAATTCGATTTTCTTGGGAAGTGTGAAAGTCACAGATGTAAAATTTAACATGTATCAATTGCATAATGATTGTGGTTTTTTTCGAAAAATCACTAAAAACCGCTCACTCCTTCCACCACCTCCCATACAAACTGCACTTTTTCATGAAATACTCTAAACCAATTTCCTCAATACGTATAGCTTTCATCGAGCTAAAATTTTGTATCGAATCCTTAATTAGCATTATTATTAATATCGGGAAAAAATTAACCGATTAGCTTGACTCCTGCTACCCGTGACATAATTTCACAACTTTTCAAAAATTCTATTTTCTTGAAAAGTGTGAACGTTACTGAACAAAAATTTAAAATATATCCGTTTTTTCTCGAAAAATCAGCAAAAAACAATCCCTTCCTTCTACCACCTCCCATACAAATTGCACAATTTCACTAAATCCAATGCACTAAGTTTCTCAGTACCAAGGCTTCCGTGGCGTAATGGGCAGCGTGCTTGCTTTTCAGTCAATAGGTCGTGGGTTCGATTTCCACTCCAGACGGGATTTTGTCAGTTGCTACTGGCGATGAAAAATTATTCGAAATAAAATGGGCAAACGGTGTAAAAGTGAAACAGTTCCACTTCAAGAAGGCCTAGATACTCAGTAGATGGATTTTGGTCGCTTTCTATCATTCAGTCCCTCATAAAATCTGCAAATATTTGTCAGTAGCAGCCAGTACAACTGAAAAATATATATCAACTTCTCCACTCGTTACGGTCGTTCTCACTCCTCTTCCCCTACCTTCCTAATCCCATTCCTTCCCTCCATGACTGTGTTTGTGCATTGCACATAAAGGCCGAAATTGCCTATAACACAAGTCATTCCGTAAAAAAAAAACCTATTCAATTTATGAAGCTAAAATTTGGTACAAAACATTTTTATAGCTACTCTAGCATGATGTGAAACAAATTAGTTCAGAACTATCATAACATAAAAATAACCCCTTCTACCACTCCCCATACAAAATTCTTAACATCACCAAAATTTTGATTTCATCTATAGTATCGTATGATTGGGCTGTACGCACAATCGTAGTCCTGTTATGGATTTAAGCTTAATTTTATTTCATTTGGTCTTTTTATACTCTAGATGAAATCTGAGAGTATATTGTGTTTGCCTTACCGTTTGTAACGCTAAGAAATAATGCTCGCACAGAGCCGCCAAGGGTACAGAAATATTTGTTGTCGCTCAAAAACTTCGATTCCGAGTTGCTGTCCGTCCGTCTGTCCGTCTGTCCGTCTGTCCGTCTGTCTACAACATAACTCTCGAACACTTAGAGCTATCGTGCTGAAATTTGTTGTGTGTCATTTTTGGCAAAAAAGTAACTTTAAGTTCGTGAACGGGCCACACCCCCCCACTCCTTCTACCCCCTCCCATACAAATTTCATGAAATTTCGAAATTTAAGGAAGTCGATTTTCCTCCGAAATCTTTCCAGCTATTGACTTAAAATTTAGGTCATAGTATAATGATATAAATATCATTGACCTCAAAAAATATTGATATGATCCCCTTACTCCTTCTGCCACCTCCCATACAAATGAACAATTTTCAAAAATCCATTTATTTGGTTTGCATTGCAACTAGCAAAGCTAAATGAACCAATTTTTGTCATAATTAATTTTATTATAATTGCAACTAATTTTCGAAAAACTATCAACTTTACCTCACTCCTTCTACCCCCTCCCATACAAATTTTACGAAATTTCGAAATTTCAATTAAATTAGTTTTCTCCAAAACCGTCTAAGACATCAACTTTAAAATTTTAGAAAAGTATCCTATTATAAATATAATTGATGACAAAAATTTTGGTTTTGATTCGGATATTCCTTCTACCCCCTCCCATACAAATGCAGAATTTTGGTAAATGCATTTAACCGATTTTCATAGAAACTAGAAGAATTAGAAACTTAAAATTTTGCCACAATCTGTCCCTTACTAATTGTAATAAATGATAAAAAAAATATCGCCTTCACCTCACTCCTTCTACCACCTCCCATACAAATTTTTGTATTGAAATGTCAAGAAATATGAGAGCTATCGACTTTAAAATTGTAACAAAGCAATGTGATTATGAAGTTGATAAGCAGATTCAAAATCATCCAAAATCTTCCACTTTCTCTGCCACCTCCCATACAAATATCATAAATTCAGACAAAAATTGTTCAATTTCCTCGAAAATTATGAAAGCAAAAATCTTTAAATTCAGCATGAAATATTTTATATACTACATTCAGTGTTACATACAAAAATGACAAACCTCCCAAGCAAAAGGTAAGTAAATATGTCATCTAGAGTATCATATGATTGGGCTTTACGCCCAATCATAATTCTGTTATGTTTTTTAATTAACACAAACTGCAACTATTCAAATGACCTTAACGCTCTTCCATAATTATATGATCTCAAATCACGAGATTGATTTGATCACGAGCCTGTTCCATACAAATGCGAGTATCGTGGTTTCATTCTTAATAATTTTTGGTTCTGATTCCAACAAAATATAAACCATTATCTTCAAAGAGCTATTAAACTAATCAGTTCATATATCCTGGATAATGTATTACTAACTACATTTTCAAAAATTGCTTATTTTGCGATTCTTACGCGGACAAAGTCGCGGGCGATCGCTAGTATTTAATAATTTCTTTCAATAAAGCTTTCATTTTGACGAAAAAGCAGCGAAAACTTATTGAAATTCCCAAAATTTTGCTAAATTTGCATTTAAAAATTAATTTCGCAGTTTAAATACAATATTTCCTAACTGGTCAGGTATTGCTATTATTCGTATGTTGTCAATTGTTTGCCAAGGAATTTAGAATATAATAGCCAAGAAGTAAAAAGTGCCAAAACCGCGTTTGTTCCCTCTTATCTAGTCTATCTTTTTTTAAGGGCATCGTATGTAACTTTGGATGCTAATCTATAATGATATGCACAATTATGTCAGTATAGGTATTGGAAACCAATTTTAAGAGTTATTAAAACCATAAAAGGACTACGATTGCGCACAAAACCCAATCATTTGATAATCCAGGTGAAAGAGAAATTTTTTTGATCTTAAGAAATTTTGTACGGGGAGTGGTAGAAGGGATGACAGCACTTAACTTCTCACATCATGCTATAGTAGCTTTAAAAATGTTTTATACAAAATTTAAGCTTCAAAAATTGAATATGTACTGAAAAAACTAGTGTGTTAGATTTAGGGAAATTGTGTAGTTTGTATGGGAGGTGGTAGAAGGAGTGGAGGGTTTTTAATGATTTTTAGAAATGTATATTAAAATTATGCAATTGATATCTCCCAAATTTCAGATCTCTAATATTAATATTTTTTGCAAATTTGAGAAATTGTTTCACTTTGTATAAGAGAGGGTAGGAGGGGTGAAGCTAATCAGTTATTTTTTTCGAACTTAATAATAATGCTAATTAAGGATTTAGAACATAGTTTGAGATCGATAAATGCTATACGTACTGAGAAAATCGGTTTACAGAAATTTATGAAAAGTGCAGTTTGTATGGGAGATGGTGGAAGGAGTAAGGGGATAAAAAATGATAAAAATAATATGTTCTAAATTCCAAATAATGAGCTCCCTTAGTTTTGAAGAAACCTTGATTATTATGAATGATTGAAAATGAGTCATTTTGAGGTAGTGGAAGGGATAGAGGGATTTGGCCTATTCATGAACTTGACCTTACTTTTTTTATCAAAAATGACGCTTTTAAGTTGTGAACTTTCTAGATCAATGCCTTTTTAAGTTAGAGAGCGGACAGACGGAAAGACGGACGTCCGGTTTTGATTTTGATTTTTTAGTGATAACTTAAACTTTCGTGTCATTCATATTTTTCTCCGAGTCTTATTTCTTAGCGTTCTAAACCTTTGAGCAAACTTATAAAACTCTCAGATTTTATCTTTCAGGCTAACTTGAAGCACTGAAGGCTGCACTAGTTGGGAAAGATTTTGGCTGGTAATGTGTTCCAAGGTCCTGTTGTTCGGGAAATGAACGACTGCCTATACATATTTCACTGCACGAGAAAGCAAGGTTTACTCGTGTGCACGTTCGGTTTGGCGAGTACCCCGGGGAAGAGTATAGAGTTGAGAAATAAGTGCGCTTAGTTCAGCAATGCATTTACCATAGAAGTAGCGATAGTAAATGCTGCGCACTCTGATATTTCTGCGATACTCGAGGGAGTCGATAGAAAATGTTATGGTCTTGTCTCCAATCAGTCGGAGCGCATGTTTTTGAAATCGATCGAGCAACACGAGAAGTGTTTTGGGAGCACCAGCCCAAGCAAGTTGAGTTGTACTATACATAAATGAGGTCCAATGTATATCTTATACCTATATGGTTGCTAATTCGTTCGGCGTATAACATGTTGTACACTTCCAGAGAACACCTTGCTGTTAAGAGGCATCGAGGGCAACATCAAAGATATGGTGGACCCAATTCAGGTGATCTTTAATTTTAACGCCCAGGATTTAGTTATCCGAAGTGCAAAACAGCATAAAACAAAGCCCGTGGGCGCCAGTGAGTCTTACTTTAGGTCATGTTCCTCTAATTATCTTCAGGGCAAGTCACAGACCTGAAGAAGTACTCGTATAACAAAAAAAACGCAAAATGTCTGGAAAGGACTTCACAAGAATCTTCACGCATATAAATTTAGTGAAAAAAATAATGTAGAGAACGCAGAGTTAATTTTAGTTTCTTTATTCACGTCCGATTCTAAAAAACCCTAGCTAATCTTACGTGAACAGTTTTACTTTCGAAATTTCTCCACTGGGGCCCTTGGATGCAATACTTCTCCACCGGAACGTTGGTGTATTGCTCGTAGCGCCTCGTCGAGTGTTGAAAGTTTGATTTTTCGTAACTCCTCGTAGATCGTTGAACGACTCTTCGCAACGCATCGTCAAATGTTGAAAGATTTTTTTTTAAGCTCCTGGTCGATTGTTGTTAAAATAATGAAAGAGGGATACCAACCGAAAACGACCCTCTGCAAGGATGCAGAAGGGAACATTATAAGTAATGCGGAAGATATCACAAAGATGGGCGCAATACTTTGAACACCTTCTTAACCCCAACCCATCACCTGCACGAACAGCAGTAGCCAACACAGTAGCAGGTATAACTGATATAACAGCTGATGAAGGATCCGCTTTGAGTCCTCCTACACTCGAAGAAGTAAACACAGCCTTGAGGAGCCACTCAAACAACAAAGTGCCGAGCACTGATCAAATCCCACCTGATCTTCTGAAAGCCGGCGACACCTGCATAGCGCATCTCCTACATAGATTGGTCACGGATATATGGACGCAGGAACAGAGAATTAAGCCCAATGCTGACAAAGTAATTGGTGAATACCAAGGCGAATTTAGAGCTGGACGATCGACCACGTACCATATATTCTTAGTTAAACAGGTTCTGGAAAAGTGCTGAGAATATAATATTAATGTGCACCAGATATTTGTTGACTACAAGCAAGCATACGACAGTATCGACAGGCGCATACTGTATAACATCATGTTGGATTTTGGAGTCCCACCGAAACAAATTCGGCTTACAAGAATGACAATGACCGAGTTTTTGTCACAAGTCAGAGTAGGAAATGATCTGACTTCTAGTTTTAAAACAAACAGCCTTAACCAAGGTGACAACCTCGCACCAATGCTTTTCAACTTGAAAATCGAATATGTTGTTCGGAAACTTTCCGTTGACACCAAAGGAATACTATGCTTCGCGTCCACACAATTCGTAACATTGCTGACGATATAGATATCCTTGCAAAATCTCTGGAGAATGCTAAGGTGGTATTTTTAAACCTTGACTCGGTAGCAAAGGAAGTTGGACTACGTATTAATGAAAACAAAACAAAAATTATGACACAAACTAAGAAAAAGACGCCAATCAGACAAAATATTACAGTAGAAGACTATAATCTCGAAAATATATACAACTTACCTAGGGGCGAACCTATCAAAGGATGAAAGTGAACTCATCGAAATCAAAAGAAGAATAATGATGGCAAACAAGACGTGTTATTCAGTACTTCCAATAATTAAAAACAAAAACGTATACAGGAAAACAAAGCTTAAGCTACTATATAAAACGTTCATAAGACCTGTGCTATGCTATGGAAACGAAACGTGGACATTAACTCAGGCGACTGAAAAACTACTTAACGCCTTTGCAAGAATGGTCCTCAGAATACGATACAATAGAGAATTGTATGCCATCTTCGACAATCCAGAAGTGTCAACTTTTATAAAATTTAATAAGTTACAATGGGCTGGTCATGTGGAGCGGATGGATGACGGAAGAATTCCCAAACGCACTGTACAAAGAAAAGTCAATGGACAAAGACCGGTCCGAAAAGTACGGAAGCGCTGGGAGGATTCGATTGACGCAGACAGTAAATCACTGTTAAGATTTTCAAACTGGAGGACGCTTTCACTGAACCAAGATGGATGGAGGCATAGCATTCAGGAGGCCAAGGTCTGATTTGGGCTGTAGCTCTATCGTAAGTTTAAGTATGTAAGTTGATCGTTGAAACAACTCGCGCAGCATCTCGTCGATCATTGCACGATTTTTTGTAACGCCTCGTCGATCGTTGCAGCTACTACATACCAACTTCTGCCACTTCTTATTTAATTTTAACCCAAAAACTTTTTTGTAAAACTCGTTGGCACCTCTTTTTCTCAATCATCGTCATTTGTTCCAAGAAACCGCGCCAAACTCCTTTTCCTCCCATCAAGCTTCGAGGTGGTATCAACGGCTTTCTTTCCATGGGAATCTTCCAGCATTCGAATATGAAACCACAACCACCACGTTGCTTCACAAACAGCGTGCAGTCAACTGCTGGGGTGGAAGTAATCTTACGTGGGCTCCTCGACTCCCTTGATGCCAGACAACCTCTGGTCAGGCTTCCCACCTCAGTTAAGTTTCTTGGAATTTGAACCATATTTCCACCTGTTATCAGTTAAATTTTATAAAATAAATTTCCATGAGCTGACATTAATTCCACTAGCTTTCACCGCCATTAATTACGCTAATACCCAATCTCATTTTCACACACTTATCTTCTAATCCACTTTAAACCACAATAAATAAAACTGGCGTTGCCAACACAAGAAATGAAAAAAAAAATCCTCACCGCAAGCGTTCGCAGACATATCCTTTCTGAATAATTAATATCAACCCCGAAACCCATAAAAATCCTCAGTCAACAGCCAATCACACTGAAAATCTGATGGCAAAAAAAAATCCTTACTTAGAACCCTCAAGCACACATGCGAGATGGCTTAACTAAAGTGATAACGAAGATGTAGACAAACATCATGTTGAGTTACTCACCTCTCGAAAGAAGCAGTTATGCTTTGGATTTTCATCACGTGTTATAAAATTCGTAAGGAAAGGGATATAAATTTTTAATGATGCCACACATATCAGGAAAGAACACGCCTGTGGCACAATTTCTCAGAGGAGTTAAAGCTATCGGGGAAAAAGGACGACAAAAAAAAATGCGATCCTAAAAGCAATCCTAAAAAGACTAACTAAAGAATAAAATGTGAATGAAGGAGTTCTTTTGTTTGGCATAAACTATCTTCCGTACTCGATGGATAGAGATGTCGTTTCAATGAGTCGCTAGAAGGCACAACTATCGGAAAATAAAAGATTTACCAAACTAATTACGAATTCGAATTCGTTTCAACAATCCAATTTCGAAAGTTCCGATTGCGTGACTGGAAAACAAGAAGCTTCTCGTTTAAGACTGCAGAGTAGTCCATCCCTATTTCTACCTCGTTTGCTCTCTAATAATATTTTCCGATGTGTATAAATAAAAAGGACTGCGAACGGCGTAGAAAATAAAAGTCGAGGGTTAAAAAATACCGACAAATCAACGAACACGGAGCAAAAATTTCGCCTCAAGACAATTGTGGTAGGCGAATCCTTCAAGGCAATCTAGCATCAGGAAATCAAAGAAACGTAAGGACAAAATAGAAGAACGATAAAATGTTCTGCTTGCAACCGCCCTTAAAAGCAACTGCTAAACGCAAACATTTGCTTCGTTTTTATGTTTTTATCAAAAAGTGCAGAGCGATTTCAAACGAACGTCCTTCAAAGATCCTTTTTATTTTTTGATGAATTTTTTCTTCTGCTTTTTTTTTATCGATAGTCGAATAAAAGAAATGAGATGAGTGCAGAAGATTAAAATCATTTTCAATTTTATGTTTCCACCCGTAAGACAATCGGATAGGCTTGTTTTCGAAGAAAGTAATCTGACGGTGGCTCGAGCAGCTTGCAGAGTGTATTCACGCGTAATGAATCAAATTGGATTTCATTCGAGATTCGACTGCGCTTCTTTAATTAAGTCTCGAAATAAGGATACGTTTTAGATGTGTGATTTATTGGTACACAATTATGAACCTATAAGCTTCCCAACCAAAAAGTCATCTTCCACAAATCGTGTAAAATTACTGTACCGCTGGTTTAATCAAATTCACTTATCGTTTCACAAAGCGATAGACTGAGAGGCTTTGTTGGCATAGAGCTTCATGTAACTTCACAAATTACGGTTGAGCTTCCTCTTTGCATGTCGACGATTTGAGCCGGCAATGATAGTTTCTGGAAAGGACAAACAAATAGCTTAAAGTAGCTTCATATGAGTTACGAACTTCTAGTAGTCTTCCAGCATAGTTTTCTATAGTCATATTCTGTAGTAGTGTGTTGCAATTTACAATACTGCTAAGAACAGAGATATTGCCGGTCGTTTGATGTGTATCCTTTCAAGGTACGTCCTTGTAACAGATAGCGAAAAGTTTTAAACTGCTAAATTTGTTGGAAATTGCCAGAATCTCATCACCGAAAGCGGGAGCTTTTGCCAATGGTTGCGCTCAGTCGTTATATCGTGGCTCAAAAATGGTAAATAGCTGGTACGGAAACAGCTCCAGCTCTACTGCATTTTGAATTACAAACACTATCATACGCTTCGTTTCGTATAGAGAAACATGAAGACTAAAGGACAAGACGAAATTTCTTGCAGCTACAAAGCGACGTCGTTTCATTTTCTGCATCTAATCCTTTTCATTAAGAGTTATTTTGCTCGAATTTCTTAAATTTTTCGATCGTTGTTTTATGTTGTGGAGTTCTAGAAAGAAAGTAATGAACAAGATGCATCAAATGTTTTACTACTGTGAAAAGCTAACCAATTATGCCAACCACCCAACACATAACATACTGTGCAAATATTAAAATTGCGTTACGAAATCCTCACTTCATTTTACGATTACAATCGAAATACAAACATTTTCGTATTTCCTTTTGCAATTTCAGTTCGTCATATCTACAAACATTTTGCGGACTGTTTTCCAACCTTAGATCAGGCACTTTCCAGTACCGATACTGAAATAATCGTAACATTTCACACACTGGGAGCTCTATCGTCTTCCCATACGAATAGTAGTCAATAAAAGTTGCACTCAACTAACTTTTATTGCAAGATTTCGCCCGAAGCAAACCGTTCCGAATACTCGTATATACTCCACGTAGGATTTATTTACGAGGAGTGCTCGAGTCATTTAACATTTGATTTACGCATACGACTATAGTACAGGACTATTTAAGAGTTCATAAAATCAAAAAGGGCTTTCCAGTTTGGTACGGCTCTGATTTATGTCGAATCCGAGACTTCCAGGGTGTAGCAAAGGAGCAATGAAATTTTCCAAAGAAAAAACTCCGTACTGTCGCTTTGTAATGGTTAACAATATAATGGCGATCTTATATCATTATTTTATTACAAAATACAAAAACGTATGACTTGGACACGCTTTAGCTATTGATGGTAGATTTTGTTTTATGAAACAAGGAATAAAATAGAATAAATAGTACACTAGGTAACACATTACAAATGAGAAAAATTTTTTTTTCCGAAATACGACTAAACCTTGCATCAACCAATTTTTTGCATGAGCTTGTAAAAAATTTCATTTTAAAAATTCAATATCAATGTCAATATATAATAAATATATTTCATGAATAAAGTTGCAGTTGCGTGACATTCTTTGTATTAAAGCACTTGCATACTTGTGTTGCGCAACTTTATTTCTTGCGCAATAAAAATGTACTTTATTTTTTCACATGAATGATTTATTTTTGGCACTGGGGCAACTGAGGTGTTTTAGATGCTTATTTTAAAAGCTGTAGACTTGTCCAACAGGCGGAACGAAATTTACAGCAACATTGTAATACTTCTAGATTTTACCTATACTATTAAAATTGGTGTTAGTAAGATCATTTATTCTTAATTAATTAGTAGGCTGATCCGGTATTTGGAAAGGCGCTTAGTACAGATAATAATTTATAATGTTCTGTTCGACAAATTTTGAGCAGTGTTTGTTTCCACATCAAACATTTTTTTTTAATATTGGCTTAGTTGATCTACTACTTCCTCTACTATATATAACCGAACTAACATAGGTATCCGGGAGTCAGGATGCATTAGTTCCCTCTATCCCAAACCATACTTAAACCAGTCAACGGAAGTACGTCCAGCCAAAGACTACCAAAAACAGTACCAGTTCCTGCGAATTGAACTTGACTTCAGAAAACGAGAAAAAAATATGCAATTCTAAAAGAAGTGTTCAACAATAAGATTTTATTTTTAGAAGTTCTACAACTTTTATTGTGAAATAATTTTGATCTCATTTGATTTTCATTTTTTCGGTCACCCAAGTAACTCACCTTATAATGAATGATGCACAGTTGAGTCGATATGGGTAAGGGAAACAAGCAGACATACAACTTAGTACGGTAGCCCAGGAGGGAAGAGTTTGAAGTGACGGTGAACGCTACTCTTAAATTGCTGGAGTTTGTATTCTAATGGAAAGGTATTGCCTGGTAATACCTTTCACATCTTTATTGCCTTGCCTAAATTTTACTATTCTCTACGACAAGTGCTTTACAGTGTACTCATACGAGTAGCTTGGCGAGTATTTCGGGGGCATTTAAGAGAGAAAGTATTAGGGCTTTTACTCCCTTGCTGCAATTATCATAAAAATTTCACGATCCTCAAGGGACTTTATTTCCAACTAGCAATATTCCGCGACTTTGTCCAAATAAGAATCGCAAAGTAAGCAATTTTTAAGTTAGTAATAAATTATCTCGTATATATAATTGGCTAAGTTTAATGGCTCTTTGAACACAATGCTTTATTTTGTTCGAATCAGAACAATAAATTATTAATAATGAAACCATGATACTCGCATTTGTATGGAACAGGCTCGTGATCAAATCAATCCCGTGATCTGAGATCATATACGTATTAAAGAGCGTTAAGGACACGTGAATAGTTGTAGCTTGTGTTAATTAAAAAAAGATCAAATCAAATAACATTAAGTTTAAAAACATAACAGGACTACGACTGTGCGTAAAGCCCAATCATATGATATTACCGATGAAATCGAAATTTTTGTGATCTTAAGAATTTTTGTGTGGGTAGTGGCAGAAGGGGTGACAGCACTAAACTAATTTATTCCACATCATGCTAGAGTAGCTATAGAAATGTTTTGCAAAAAATTTAACTATGAAAAATTTAATAGGTACTGAGAAACTTCGTGCATTGGATTTAGTGAAATTGTGCAATTTGTACGGGAGGTGGTAGAAGGCACGAAAGGTTTTTGATGATTTTTCTAGAAACGACTATAATCATTACGAAATTGATATGTTTTAAATTTCAGATCAGTAATATTCATACTTTTCAAGAAATGCAAATTTTCGCAAAGTCGTGGAATTGCGTCACATTGTCTGAGAGGGGGTAGAATGAGTGGAGCTAATTGGTTAATTTTTCCCGTCACTTTTCAAGAAAATCGAATTTTTGAATTGTCGTGGAATTGTTTCCCATTAAATGGGAGGGGATGCAAGGAGTAAAGCTAATTGGTTAATTTTTTTCCGATATTAATAATAATGCTAATTAAGGATTTAGTACACAATTTGAGCTTGATGAAAGTTATACGTACTGAAAAAATTTGTGTATGAAAAAGTGTAGTTTGTATAGGAGGCGGTGGAAGGAGTAGGGAAATTCAAATATTTTATATATCAAAAGATTGCATTTTTAATAGAAATAATAAATTTTAAATTAATAGCTTTTATAGTTTCCAATAATCAAATTTTATTATATACTAGCAAATACCCGCAACTTCGTCCGCGTAAATATCGATACAATGTGCTTTTCATAGTAATGTACGGTATATTTCATATATAATCTGCTTACACTAATTTCTGCGAAAAATGTTACCCCGTTTTAACCCTTACATATTTTCTTGAGAGCTCAGCACTTTTTATGTTCTATTCCAAAAAAATTTCTGCGAACTAAATTCTAGAAAAGAAATCACTATTAGTGTAAGGCCTCTTTTGCCAAAATCAAAATATAATATTAAAACGCAGCAATAGATTTTTCTCTTAATTTCAATTAATAATTACTTGTACGTATTTTAACTTCCTTTACTTAGAATTACTCACTGACAAAAATCAAAATATAATGTCAAAAATCACCAATAGACTTTTTCACTTATAGACGATCAACAGCATATGATTGAAAAAACTGAATTGGATAAACTTTCTATGTTTTCGTCATAAGCAGCACTTGACGTTTGACACAATACACAATACATACTATATAACGAATGAGCCCAGCGAGAAGTCGTACCCACTAAGCACTTTAAAAACCGTAAAAGATATGGTATTTCCCTAAGGTGCAAATACCAACCAAATCGCCAGCCTATTAATACATCTATTGTTTTTGTGCCTCACATCTTACGTACTAAAATAGCCCCCGCAGGATACGCTGGCTAATCATATACGATAGATACCACGCTAGGGACGAAATTTTACTGTTTGAATGTGTGAGTAGGTTACGCAGGTTGGTTGCTACAAGTAGCCGAAATACCTACGACATCAATGGCTTTTTGGCATAGCCTGTTCTTAACAAATCTCAGCCGATGTAGGATGGCTACGATTTTGCTGGTTTGGCCGGCCATGTACCAGTCCAAAGTGGCTACCTACGCTTTTTACATCCACTTTTGTTGGGTTCTCTCTGAAGATCCCTGCTAATTAAGGATTTAATACAAAATCTTAGCTCGATCAAAGTTTTATGTACTGAGAAAATTGAAGTATAGTATTTAATGAAAAAGTTTAGTTTGTATTGGAGGTGGTGGAAGGAGTTGGGGGATTCAAACTATTTATATACTTGAAGATTGTATTTATAATAGAAATAATATATTTTAAATTTCAAATTAATAGCTTTCATAGTTTCCATGAAAATTTGATTATTATAAGTTTTTGAAAATGAGTCACTTTGTATGGGAGGGGGTAGAAGGCGTGAGGGGAGAAAAATAAAACCTAAAGCAGATTACTCCCAAAGGTAGAGCTAATAATCTGTGAAAGTTTCATTGCAATCGGTGCAGCCGTTTTTGCGTGAAAGCCGGAAAGACAGACAGACACTACAATTATATTTATTTGTATAGATTTTTTAAAATGAGTAATTTTGTATAGGAGGGGGTAGAACCTCACGCCTTCTGCACCCTTTCATACAATTATTGAAATGAGACTAAACGCAGCCAGACAGACAGAGATTTTTAAAAACGTTTGTTTCTGGTTAGCTATTTCTAAAATAAAGCGAACTAACTAGCTTACAAATATTTATAAGCAAATAACAGACAGACACTGCAATTATATTTATATGTATAAATTAGCGTGCCTACTTAGATATGTTCGCTCCAATCAAGGCCATTCCTAATTTTACACTAAGTTACGTAATGTCTGCAGATGGTAAAATTTGTATGCCATTTAAGGATATGGCGGACCAAAATTTTACAACAAAAAACAAGGTGTTATCCATACAGAGGAAAACAAATGCAAATCAGGAGATTTTAGGGGTTACCTTAAAATCTTAAAAAAACCAAAAATAGAGGCTCTAGCCTCGGACACTATGCCGACAAAACTCAACTTTGCAACCCCCTTCAACGTTATAATCAGAGAACGCAAGGACTGCCAATCCATGCTACATGAAATGGAAGAGGAATCCATTATACAGAAAGCTCGCGCACTTCTGAGAGGACCGAAGCCAGAGTTAAAGGTTCTAACTTCTTGGGCTCAAAACCACTCGGCAAAGAAGCTACAATCTTCCAGGCTGACCTAATTGCAATGGAGCTATGCATCCGATAGAATATAAGGAGAGCTCATCGCAATAAATCTATTTACATATAACCTACCAGATATTCAGGCGGTTCTAAAGCCCTAGCATCCAATAAACACGGATCGAGTTCATTTTGGGACTGCCTTCAAAACTTAATCATCCTGGAAAAAATGTACAACGTAACCTTAATGTGGGACCAAGGATATATAGGAATTGATGAAAATGAAGAGGCTGATCGTCTTGCAAAAACGGTGCAGAAACAAATTTTATTGGACCAGAGCCATTCTGCGGAAAACCAAAAGAGCACTCCAACCCTATACTTAGAAAGTGGGCTCAACTTCCAGGTTTATCAATCACAAGAAACTAATCCTATCACAAAAAAGTGATATTAGCAGAGTGGAGTAAACTATGGGGCACAGTGGAGTAAACCACAACCTCAAAAATAAGGGGTTTAGCTGAAACCGACATCTGCCGCCTCTGTCTCGAAGACTCAGAAATAACAGAACACGTCCTATGTATCTGTGAAGTAGTAGCTAGGAAAAGATACAATCGTCTCGAAAAAGTTTTCCTTTCTACCGAGGAACTAGCCATGGCTCCCTTAAAGATACTGATTAGCCAAAGCTATAGAGTTATGATAAAGTAAAGGGGCAATAAACGCACAATAGGGTGAGAAAGTCGCAGTGCTCTCACATGTTCCCCAAATCATAAAAAAAGGACTTGTTAACAGCATATGTCAGAACAGCATGTTTATGAGATAGATGACAAGACTGCGTTTTTGAGGCAATAAAACGTACTCAATTTCTCCTGCCCCATTCAAGGATTGATCTGAGATTAACTCTGCAGAATTCAATGACTGTATAACTCATTATGGAGGTCATTGAATTCGAACAAGCCCCCGCAGGGTAATCAAATTAGAAGATGTTGTCTAGTGTGCTGTCATGTGGGAAATAATTAGGAGTGAGGGTCAACGACAGGAGAATATTTGAAAAAAAAACTTGCATGAAAACTGAACGCTGAGCGACGCCAGAATCAATGCGAAAGATTGCAGAAGTTACTCTGTCTAGTACGACTTATGTATAGCGCTCGCAGAGGAATCAGTTGACATTTCTTTTAAAATCATTTGTGGCATTTTTCCTTGCTTGGTAAGGATCACGGAACTCAATTTTGTTCATTGTTAGCGTTTTCTTTCCAATTGGCTTGTTAATTTGGCGATAACTAAAATGTTAGTGAACAATTTGACAGAAACTTTGGATTTATACATACCTGTATTGAATGTTAGAATACCTGTAGGTAAAAATATTTTTCCCCTCTATTGTCCATACCCTTCGCTCCGCAAAATTTTTGACCTCCCTCGTATTCTAGAGAATGAAAGAGATCATTCTTTGTACTTGTTGAACAGCTGTGCCATATGAAAAGTAAACATTTTGAGACGCAAGTTGCAGTTAATGCATCACAGCACACCTTGCCGATACAGAGCAGAGAAACAAACATTTTTTCACAATCACAATAGTTCCTCCTTCATAACAAGGGCAAGCAACCCGTTTAAAATATATTTTTTCTCAACTCAAGCATGGAATAAAAATTATTTGAAGTCATACTATTTTTACTCAAGTCAAATAGTTTTTAGTGGTTATTATGGATGACTTTAAATACATACATACTTATTTATATGGATTTGAAATTATGATATTTTTGCTGTAGTCAAATCGTAAATAAAATATTTTGGGAAAATTCGAATTGGAAAGTGCTAAAAAACTATTAAACAAAGTTTCGTGTGCCGGGAATCGAACCCAGGCCGCCCGCGTGTCAGGCGCCCATTCTACGAACGAGCCACGAGTGCTAATGAACTTTTCTTGCCAAAATTTAGCCACAATTTTCCAATCTACTTAAGAAAATAAGAGACAAATGGATTCACTTTTAGACATCAAGTCGTTAGTTTTAAATTAAAACAATTAAGGAAAATAGTTTATGAGTATATTAATATCTTTCATATACGATGTGTGCATGTAAAATAACAAAATAACTACTCAGTATCTGCTTAGAAAATAAGGGTAGTAAATTTTGCTGCGAGTCGCCACTAGTTAATGGGCTAATTACTATACAGATAATATTCAGTGTTATTGAGAGAAGATGGAGGAGGGCTTCAATTGATTGTGGCACATGACATGAAATAAGTTTAATCCAATCATCCAGTTGTGTAATCGGCAAGTTCATTACTCGACTCGCAATTTCCCATTTTTGAAACCTGCCAGCCAACTTGCTTAGCATGTCTTCTTGTACAAACATTCGCAAAAAGGGTGGAAAATCTATTGTAAAAGTAATGTTTCCTGGCTATTAGAAATGACTAACTACTCAATAGTTTTCGACGAAACGATATTTTTTCGTATGAACTTCCATGCAAGTTATGCGCTGCCTAAGGACTTTACTTGCCTGTAAAGGCACCACATTAATTATGAAGCTCAATTTTCTGGTTGATATATTTCATACATCAATATAGAACTAATTTAGATTTCTTCTACCACACTACTATACTGAAGGGGCGTCTCCAAATCGGAATTGAGAAAAAAAGTATCTTTCTTTTATTGTTAAAACTTTTTTCCAAAAGATTAATTATTTTTAGGATAATTGACTGGTAGTACATACAAGTACATGGAATGACAATTTTTGTTTTTTCAAATTGTTAAAAAACAAATGTTTTACTAAAAGTTTTGAAAGTAAATTAATTAAAACTTTCGATAAGCGCTTAAAATTAGTTTAGAAAATAAATAATTACATTAATAAATTATGAGTCAAAGTAATATAACTTCAAATCTAATCATGTATTTTATTTCTAAAAAAAAATCTGTCAACAAGTCGGGCGCAACTTTATTATTGTTGGGACAAGTTCAGGATACGTGGGAAGTCAATATGCAGATTAGGGTGGATAAGGAAGTCTAAGTGAACAGAGGTTCTATGGCAAGACAGATCAGTTGTCAAATCAATAACACTTAACCGCAATTACGATCAACAGCTCCAGTACGTAGTATCAATATCTCATTCGATTATTTACGCAATTTTAGATTTGTATGAGGGGGAAATTTAGTTTCATAGACGAAGTAAATTCGGTGAAATTCAACATATTTTATATTCTTGAAACCATTCATTTGTACGGATGGGGGTGTGGGAATCGTAGTATCTGTAATGCGGTATTATTTCGTTTGTTTTGAAAGGTGTTCGTACAAAATTCGAAGCTTTTAATTTGTTGATTATTAATCGATTTTTTAAGTTGACCAATTTCATACTTTTGCATGGAAAAGGGTGTAAGGACATTTTTTTTAAATAAATTTTCAAGTTTGTTGCTTAAAGTTTCACTCAAAAATTTTTAGTTTTTGAGTTTTTTCAATATACCTATATATGAAACACCAAGTGTTGGTTAGGGATCCCTTTTGGTGGATAACAGTCCTGGTTCAAATTATTATTTTTAGTTTAGCCTAAAAATGCAAAAAAAATCCGACCCGCCGTACATATTTCCGAGATCGTTGAAGGAATAATGTTCGTTTTTGGGTGTTAATTTGATAAGTGAGGAGCTCCATTATCTAAATTTTGGGGACTGTCAGGTGGAAAAGGGAGGCGGGCGGAGGGAAAAAGTCGAAAACTACACTTGCTAATATCTCCACTACGAATGCAGATAGAAAGCTGAAAATCGACAGAAGTATAGAGAAGGTTGTGGGACAAACTTTAAAAATAATTTAATTTTTTCATCCATTGGCGTCCGAAAAGGAGGGGCTAAAAACAAATCGTCGGCCGAACGTACGGCGAGATGGATTTTTTTTTGCATTTTTAATCTAATTTAGTCATGAAACGCGAAAAAACAAAATTTTAGGGTGGCAAATTTTTTTTTGGTTTTTAATATTAAAATAATAAAGTAATATAATAAAATATCAGACTATTAGCGTTTATATAAATTTTCCAAGAAAATTAACTTATAGTAAAGTTTTGAAAATGTTTCATTTGTATTGGAGGGAGTAAAAGGGGTGCAGGGATTTGGCCCATTCGCAAAATTGACCTAACCTCTCACAAAAACCAAATTTGAGCTTTCTAGCTCAACGCGCTCTCAAGCTAAAGAGCGAACGGGTAGACGGACATCTGGTTTTAATATTTTTTATCGAAAACAAATATCTCTATTCACTGTGAGAGAATTATTTCTTAGCGTTCAAAACTTTAGAGTAAACTAATAATACTCTCGGATTTAATCTGGAGTATATAAAGCTTGAGTGCTTTATTACATCCAACCAGATATGTAAGTGTAAGTTTCCAATTCTATTCAAACTTTGAACTTTAGAGAAAACAATCTGTAGAAATTTTATTTGTATTATTATGACCAACATTTGCTTGTAAGTTTCCAATTTTTAGGATGTAAATGAAACTATTTTCCTTAATAATGCATTTTCTTCTTTTGAAACTAAGATTCAATATTCGGTTCATTTAATTTGCACGTAGTTTCAAAGTTGCTCATTTTATAAAGTAATAAATGGAACTTTTGGAAAATCTAAAAAGTTTCAGCAACGTGACCAGATAACGATTTGTTATCGAGGTGTTACAATATACAACGGCTTTAATATAGTCCATATCCAATTGACATCAATGGCTGCAACCATTTTTGTTGGAGCAGCTGTATATCTGTGTTTCGCCTTAAAACCAGAGTTCCAAGAAATTAGCCTGGCCAAAAAAGAATTCCAAGTCCTGATTAATTAAATTGTTCAGTTGTGCGAGAGGAAAAGTCCTGGCGACAACTAGAGCCCGATGCTCAGGATCGTTCCTTGTGGAAGGGAACTGTTTCTGCCCTATTCGCCTGTGGAGGGTCTACACAGAAATTTGATGGTTGATTGATTTCATTAAAGACTTGGACAGCGTAGATACTTCGTGTGTATGTGAAAAAAACTAAATTGTCACAACCAATATAGTGGTTAAAATTTAAAATTTTTGTTAACAGAATTCAATGATTGCAAAAATTGGGATAAGTAGTGTTACTAGTCATGAATTCGATAGCTTAAACACTAGAAATCTGAAAGTATATTATGTTTGCTCAAGTGTTTGTAAAACTAATTAGTCTCGAATCCGAGTGACCATCAATCTAATCGAAATTTCATCTTTTTACACAATAATTTCGTACGCTTCAAGCTATCAAAGATTTTTTTTTAAGTTCTAATATATTCAAAACTTAAAGCTTGTGATATAAATTTTAAAATTAAAGATTTTGTTTCATAATTTGAAAATTGCAATCAGTTAAATTGCTTAAATTCTGCCAGAATCTCTATATAAATAATTATTACATTATTTTTTTTATTAATTATTAAAAAATTAACATATTTTCTGGACTCCCTCCACCCTGTCTCAGAAAAAAAAATTTGATATTTTATAAATATAAAGGAAGTATTTTTCAACAAAAATATGAGAACTATCGACAAGCTTCGTTAGCAGCTTCTAAAGCGTTCACATACTTGAACTCCTTCTACCACCACGCATATATTCACAACTTTCACAATAATAAAGATTTTTTGAATTATTACAGTAAGCTGAAGACAATTTGTATTGACAAATTTTAATTAAAGAAATAAAATTATTATATATATTATTATTAATATATATATTTATATTATTATTAATGCGTTGCTCATGGTTGGTTTTATAATATGGCAAATTGTGATTGGAAAGGAGGACGATAAAATCTGAGTTTTTTAATAGGATATAAGTTTGGAAAAACTTTTAATTGTCCAATTTCATAATTTGATTTAATGCAAGATTGCGAAGATTTCGTTAACTTTTTAACCATTGAATACCCTTGCAATGGAAATTGTATATTCGAGGAACTGTAGCTTAAGTTAAAAAAAATGAATAAAAGGTGGTGGAAGGATTGAAGAAAAGCTTGTAATTTTCGAAATGGCATTGAATATGAGAACATTTCGTACCGAAATTTATGTTTGCAGCTTTAATTATTTTCAAGAAAGCTGATAAATTTACTGCTTGGAAATTATAGATTTTTTTATGGTAAATAGTAAGAGCGTAGATTTTGATACTTTCGAAACTACTAAACAACAAATTTTATTTTCATGCTCAATTATTTTGTTATCTTAAATATCTCAAATTGAGCCTACTATGAGCTTACAAACTTCTTTATCAGAAGACAACTAACTTCGCTTTTCATAGATAACAAATTAAAAGCTGGGTACTTAGATCTCAAAAAAATTCGGATATTAGGTCTGTGTCATACTATAAAAATTCTTCATCAAATAAGATTATATGAAATATTTTACAGTATGATATAGCTGCTGTATAAAATGTTTCACTTAGCGCTATAAAATAATTAATAACATACGCAAAAAAATGATTGATGAAATATTATTTGAAAAGAGTAATTTAGACACATGTTTGATCGTTTAATATGTTCAACAAGATTTAATTTTATTTATTTTACATTTTTATCTGCAAAGTATTATAGTTTTCTACTTTCTGCATCTTTTACTTTGTATATTTCATGACAATATTTAAGATAGCAAAAATTAGGGCTGTAAGGAATTTGATTTAAAATATTAGCAAAACCACACTGCTTTTTACCAAGGAAATATTCTGTCAACTAAGACAGCATCTAAAAGGATGAGTACAGTAAACATTTTACCGAATTTTTTATTAACCAGAAAACTTTCTAGATCACCAAATCTAAACTCTTCGTATAAAAAATCGTATATATTATGTCTTACCTAAATTACTGGGATTCACTCTATTTCAAAATATAAAACTTAATTTCAGATGTTAAAGTAACGATTTAAAGCGTTCGCTAGCAAAACTATCTTCAGACAATGTTGAAAGCAAAAGCCTCATTTGTTTCTTTAGAAAATATTTTTCAATGCCATTTTTATAAAATTTATAAAAATATTAACTTATTAAAAAAAAAATTTTCGTGTCTGATATGAAAACAAACCCCATCCTAAAACTTATCCTTTTCAAATATTCCTAAGATATTCCCAATCATAAACTAATCTAGATCCACAATTAACTACACAACATTTAATTTACAACCATGTGAACGGAAATTTTTGAAAGTCCTTAAAACTCTTCTTCCTTACAAACTTTGTCCCATAATCATTTCATAAAATCATCCCCTTAGGCGACCAAACTCGAAAGACAATATGAAGGAGATTTCCGATGGGTGTGATAAAGTCGTTAGGGCTCGTTTAATCGCTTGAACTCTACTCACAAGTTTTACAATTTGGGCGATAGTCTATGCACGTATATATTTAAATATATGTGATCAAAAACTTACCACAACTTATCATTCCGATAATTGAGTACAAAGTGGTTTCGACTTGACTGCCTAATTAGTCAGTAATTAAATTTAACGTGTGTCGAGGTATCTGACGCTGAATTTTTATGCTTACGCTCAATAATTTGTGTCTTTTCGTAATTATTCGTACACTTTAGGCACTTTGACACAAATATCTCACTGGAAAAGAAAAATCTGGTAACACTGTGGTCAGCTAAAACACATGTTTGTCACGTATGTCACTAATTCGAGATTAAAAAAAAAAACACACTTGTTTGAATTATTTGTGTATAACATATTGCTTCAACTTAATTATAAGATTTTTTTTTCTTCAATTTAAATATCTAAGTTCAGAATTAAGTTATTCCAGACTCTGTAATACTTTAATAAAAAAAAAAAAACTGTACCAGAAGATGAGCCTAGAGAATGTGGGATACTTTCAACTGATTGAAAGTAAACACGACCACTCGAGACGAGATACTCTGTACAACTGAATATCCTTGTCGAAAGGAGAGCTTCTCAACGACTCCATACTACAGATTCAATCCGCAATTCGATTCCATGTATGAAGGACCTCGGCAAGAACAAAAACACATAAAACCGTTTGATCCAATCCGCCCGCTATTATCCTTGTAACATGGCAGCACCGAATACTACATAGTTCTCCTCCCCTATATTGTACCTAGTTTTCATATACACTTATTATATATACAGTTTTTATTCGTACACAGACAATGGCTGATAGAGAGGTTCACAGAACCTTACTGCAAAAAAAAAGGATGTTTAATAAAACGATAGAGTAAAAAAGCTCAGAACGGCATATCCACACACACCCACTCACGTTCGTGAAATGCAGACTGAACTGATAAGAAACCTACCCAACTCAAACCTAATCATATTGTGTCCTAGCCCATGCGAAAGCGGGAACCCCCAAATTTTCAACGAACTTTCGTTCGGAGGAGTTACCTCATGCGCACATGCTAGTATTGCTCAGAGCGAGGATTCTATAAAATTTAAAAGTAGCTCTTAGTTATATTGTAGGACTCATTTGTGTGGGAGAATTGTAAGAAATTATCGAAGAATTATTTTTCCATATTGTTAGAATATAAATAGCGTATTAAATGGGATCCTATGAAATGTATTAATATCGATGATAGATAACCTGCAGTACAGAATGGGGTGGAGATTTCAACAATTGAACGATTTCGTCCATTGGAAAGCCCTTCGTCGAAATACTCATGGGCTAAGTACGTGTCAATCAATCAAACTCTTCGAGTTTGAGATGTGGTCAGAAAGCTGTTATTATGCTCTAAGCAAAATAATGGGATTCCACCTGTTGTGCTCTCGTAATTTCAACACAGGTGTACCGTGTGTCGTGTATACAGATATATACACCTACTAATTTTCCGTAATTGTAGGTAGCTGTGGCCTTAACTAAATTATTTAGTAGTAATAAATTTGTGGCTGTATAAATACAGTCCATATCGATAATATTCAATAAAGATAGTTAGTGAATATGGTTCCAATGATTACCTTGAAAATTTCCACTATTTAAGGAGTCAGAAGTTTCAAATTTGGTTTTTTATTTTTGATTCAAGAATTTTAAAGTTTCAGGTAGATCTGGCAATAAATTACAAAGTAATAGACTATCAAAGTCATCACGCTTAATCGAATTCAAACGTTTAATGCGTTTTCTCACCAAATCATCTCCGAAATTGTTAACCAACATATCTCGAAATTAAATTTAACTACATACATATATTAGAGTATGTATAGACGGACTATCAACAGAACTGCTCAAAGCGGACCCGGAAATAACATCCGACGTACTCCTGCCACTGAGGTGCGGAATGAGGGAGACAGACGTCATTGTAGAAATCCCAAAAAAGAGCAACTTTCGGGATTGTGGCAATTGGCGTGGTGTATACTACTTACTGCGCCTAAGATAATAAGATTATTGATGTTGTAGAGAGCGCTGTTGAGGTTCATCATGCTGAGTTCCGTAAACGGTCGTCTTGTACAGACCATACAAATACCCTACATATAATATTAGACAAGTCCGCCAAAATGTGTTCGCCACTACATCTCATGTTTGCGGACTTCGAAAAATCTTTCGACCGCATTAAGCGAAACAACATGTTTCCGCGTAGGAGAGGTATTCCAGATAAAATCATAGCTATGATTAAAGAATCCTGCGAAGATGCAAGATGTCACATATTACAAGAAGAAATTTCACTGTGCGAACGGTTGTCAAACAAGGCTGCGCATTATCTGACTAGAAGAACATTAAAGATTTTCTTTTTCTTCTACACAATACAGCCCAAACCCTAGACATGTTGCTCTACAATGCAAAGCTCGATAGTTCAAATCCCGGTCGACGTACAATTTCAATACACTACTTGTGTGGATATATCTTGGTCACCTCAATCTGCGAAAATGAAGATTCGTAGATAGAGGGTTGAGCGAACAAAACTTTCACAATAACAAATAAATGTTAAGGAATCTGAAAGTCAAGAGGCCAAAGCCCGATTTGGGCTGTAATGTCATTAAGAAGAAGGTTGCCATGTTGCCAAGTTAGATGGAACCCTTTTCCTAGAAGATTTTGTCTTTTCCTTGTTTCATAGAATGTGTTCTGTCGTTTCTGAGTCGCTAAAACAGAGGTGGCCAATACCGGTTTCAGCTAAACCCATGTTTTTGAGATGGTAGTTCACTCCACTGTGGCCCGTCATGAGATCGATCAGAAAACTGTTGCATAATTCTAGAATTTCCTTAAATTCGATTTTCTGTGGTAGGAATAATTTGCAAATCTTATGATTCTTTTTTCAAGTATCCTTAAATCAAAAACTTGGCGAGGGAACAGTTTTAATGACAATGCAGGAAGTTTATAAAAAACATGAAAATGCAAATTTTATGAACAGAAATTTTTTCATATTTTGTGAGTAAGTCTTAGTTCTGTTTTCTCATAACTGCAAAAGGAACCTTTCCATAGAGGGAACTGTTTGAAAAGTCTTCCAAATTTTAAAGTTCTTACTAATAAAATTGATACCTGAATTAGATTTTTTTTCTTGCTGAACAAGCTTGATTTTGATGCAATTTTACTTTATTATTTTAAAAATAAAGTATATTGATCTTCACAGAAAAAGAAAAAAACATAACAGAATTACGATTGGGCGTAGAGGCATTTGTATGGGTGGTGGCAGACGAAGTGGAGCGTTTAAGATGATTTTGAAACTGCATATCATCATTTTTATCACCATACTTTGATTCAATTTCAAAGTCGATAGCTCTCCTATATTCGAAGGAGAAATGCTTTTCTTGAATTTATAATACAAATATTTATATGGGAGGGGGTAGGAGTGAAGTGGAGCTAATAATTTTTTCTGGGATTTATTACAATTAATAAAAAACAAATCCTGCAAAATTTTAAGTTTGTACTTTTTCTAGTTTTAATGGAAATCGATATAATGCATTTAACAAAAATGATGCATTTGTATGGGAGGGGTAGAAGGAGTGTACGCATCAAAGCAATGTGTTGTGTTATTTATATTTTTATACTTTATACAAAATATCAAGTTGATAGCTTTAACAGTTTCAAAGAAAAACGATTTAATTTAAATTTCAAAATTTCGTGGAATTTGTAGGGGAGGTGAAGTTAATAATTCTTTTTAAAACTAATTGTAATTATAGTAGAATAAATTCTGGCAAAATTTCGTCTTTTTAGCTTTAATAGTTTCAATGAAAATCGAAAATATGTATTTTTCAAAATTGTCCATTTGTATGGGAGGGGGTAGAAGGAGTGAGGGGATAGGATCAATATTCTGTGAAATTAATGGCATCTACATCATAATACTTTAATCTAAATTTGAAGTCGATAGCTTAAAGAGTTTCAAGAAAAATCAATTTCTTTATATTTCGACATTTCATGGAATTTGTCTGGGAAGGGGTAGAAGGAGTGGGGGATGTAGCCCATTCACGAACTTAAAGTTACTTTTTTGCTAAAAAATGACACACAAAAATGTTTAGCAATATAGTTCAAAGCTTGCGAAAGTTATGCTGTAGACAGATGGACAGACAGACAGACGGACAGACGGTCACACGGAATCGAGGTTTTTGAGCGACAACAAATATTTCTATACCCTTGGCGGTTCTGTGCTGTTGTTAGCCCTTCGCACAACCCTCTTTCTACGAATTTTTCATTTTCTTAGATTGAGGCGACCAAGGTATATCCAAACAGGCAATGTGCCGGAATTATATATTGCGCCGACCGGGATTTGAACTCACGACCTTCGCATTACAAGACCAACACACCACCTACTAGGCTATACCCTAGCTAGAGTATAATAATTGCTACCCTGAAATTTCGTTTTTCCGCGTTTCATGACTAAAATAGCCTGAGAATGCAAAACAAAATCCGTCTGCCTGTAAGTTCAAAAACAAGATTAGCTTGGTACCACAGGCGCAACGGAAATGCTCCTAGGCATTCCTCCGATACATCTCCAAATAAAAAAAGGAGGTTTTCGAAAGGGTGATACGCATTCAGAGGGAAAATAAATATAAATCGGAGGATTTCAGAAGTCACCTCAAAATTCTAGAAAACTCGAAAAATAGGTTCTAGCCTCAACATTATAAGACATTATGCCGACCAAATTCAATTCCGAAGTCCCCATCAAAGTTATAATCAAAGAACGCAACGACTGGCAATCCATGCCACCTGATATGGAAGAGGGATCATAAATGGCTCATGCACCTCAGAGCGAACTGAAGCCGGATTCAAAAGTTCCTGACTTCTCGACTTCAAAACCCCTCGTTAAAGAAGCTACTATCTTCGGGGCCGAACTGCAATCGATCTATGCATCCCGGAATCTTATTACCTAATAATGAGAAAGTGAATTGAACAAGAGCACAAAATCTACTGGAATATGCTTCCAGGCTTATGAACCTCAAGAAAATTAATCATACCATACAAAAACAAAGTGAAGGAAATTCTTAAACTAAGTAAGACTGAAATCAGTTCTCTGATCGGCATCTTGACGGGTCATAGTGGAGTAAGCCACCACCTCAAAAATATGAGTCTTATAGGAACTGACATCTGCCGCCTCTGTCTTAACATCTCAGAAACGACAGAACATACGCTATATAACTGCGAAGCAGTAGCAAGGAAAAAACAAAATTTTCAAGGAAAAGGTTTCTTTACAATTGATGAACTAACCAGCATGGCTCCTTTAAATATTCATAAGTTAGCCAAAACTAAGTTGTGGTAGAGGAAAGGAGAAATAAACGCACAATAGGCCGAGAAGATCGCATTGCTCTCAAGTATTACCCAATATATAGTAATTATAATAATAATATTATAATATTTTTATTAAAGTACGTTAAACATAGGCAATAAAGTAGCTACTACCACGTACTTCTTCGAATGCTTCCCAATTTTAAAATATATTTTCTTCCAATTCGAAATTTACTATGAAACATTCACCAAAATTTATACAATAATCTTTACAACTATATAATAATGAAAAACTGTGCATATATTTGAAGTCACGTGACTCCCATTAACATGGTATAAACTCGGCTGCCACGCAGCTAGCCCGGGTTCGATTTCCAGCCGATACTCTATTTTACGAAGTTTTTTTTACGATTTGACTACAGTAAAAATATCATAATTGTGGCTAAATTTTTGCGAAGCAAGTTTATCAGCATCGATGGGTGTGACGGATGTCACGCAGGTTCGATTTTCGGCCGATGCAACTTATTTTTTAGAACATTGCAAATTGGAATTTCCTGCGAATAACAGTGTATTTTCATATATATAAAAAAATTTTCTTTCATAGCAACATATGAAAGAAAAATTTTTAATTGAAAGAAATTTTGTAGGGGAAGTGGTGGACGGGATGACGACATTGAACTAATTTGCTCAGAACCCAGAGTTGCAATTAAAATGTTTTACAAAAAATTGAGATTCCGAAAATCTTTAAGGTACTGAGAAAATTAGTGTATTGGATTTAGTGAAATTGTGCAGTTTGTATGGGAGGTGGTAGAAGGTGGAGCGAGTTCTTAATGACTTTTTGAGAAATAACAATAGACATATGCTTTTGATGGTTTTGTGAATGTTTTCACAGTGCATTTCGAATTGAAAGAAAATATTTCCGGATTCTACACTGTTACGCTTTATTATTTGTGACGTTTCGGTCTCTGCTGAGACCTTTAGAAAACTCACGTCTTAAAGGTCTCAGGAGAGACCGAAACGTCACGAATAATAAAGCGTAACAGTGTAGAATCCGGAAATCTTTTCTTTCAAATCATGCTTTTGACTTGTTTTAAATGGCAGATCAGTAGCATTTATATTTATCAGGAATATTGACTTTTTGAAAAGTTGTAGAATTGAGAGTAGGAGTTAAACTAATAGTCTAATTTTTTTTGGTCTTACTAATAAATGTAAATAATATCTTGCGTACAATTTCAGCTCGATAAATTTTATAAGTAGTGAGTAAATTAGTTTATAGTATTTCCTAAGAAAGTGCAGTTTGTATGGGAGGTAGTGGAAGGAAGGGGAAGATTCTCATACAGTACATTGAAATCATCATAAAAGTAACATATTCCAAATTTTAGATCAATAGCGTATAGACTTTTCGAGCAAATCCGTTTATTGTCAAATTGTGAAATTGTGTCATATTGTACGGGAGCGGTAGAAGGGGTAAAGCTAATTGTCTAATTTTTTGTTTTTTTTGTCTTACTAATAATTCTAAATAAATATTTAGCGCACAATTTTAGCCCGACTGAGTAAATTGATTTAGAGGTTTTCATGACAATGCGCAATTTGTATGGGAGGTGGTGGAAAGAGGACACAAATAATTTTTATACAGAAGATTTCAGTCATCAGAAAAGTCTTACATTCCAAATTTCAGACCACTAGCATTTATACTTTTCGAGTAAATTCGTTTATTGTCGAATTGCGAAATTGTGTCATTTTGTATGGGAGGAGGTAGAAGGGGTGAAACGATTTGGTCCGTTTACGAACTGACCTTACTTTTTTGCCAAAAACGACGTTTACAAAATTTGAGCTCTCTAGCTCAATGTGTTCTCAAGCTAGAGAGGACACGAACGGACAGCCGAACAGACTGCCAGATGCACAAAAAGATGGATAGACAGACGGACGGACGGGCGGACATCCGGTTTTGAGATTTTTGAGTGATTATATGAACTTCTGTATCATTCATTTTTTTTCTCCGAGCCTTATTTCTCAGCGTTACTAACTTTAGAGCAAATTTATAATACCCTCAGATTTCATCTAGAGTATAAACATAACACAGTATCATATGATACTCTAGATGGAATTGGAAAGAGTTTATTGTACCGGAAAATATGTCAGGTCAAATTCTTTTGAATAGTGAATTGTGACTTTTGTATGGGAGGTAGTAAAAGCAGAGGGAGGAGGTTTGTAACTTTTGAATATAACACCGAACGAAGTATACAAAATGTTTCATGCTGAATTAAAGTTTGTAGCTTTCATAACTTTCGAGGAAATTGAACAATTTTTGTCTGAATTTATGGCATTTGTATGAGATGTGGCAGAAAAAGTGGGAGGTTTTGTATGCTTTTGAATCTGCTTATAAACATCCTAATCAAATTGCTTTGTTACTCATATGTTCGAAGGAGAAATACTTTTCTTGAATTTTCAATACAAAAATTTGTAAGGGAGGTGGTAGAGGGAGTGAAGCGAAACTCATATTTTTTTAGCATTTATTGCAATTATTAAGGGATAAATTATTGCAAAATTGTAAGTTCGTACTTTTTCTAGTTTCAATGAAAATCGATTAAATGCATTTACTATAATAAAATTGTGCATTATGGGAGGGGGTAGAAACCAAATTTTTCGACATCAATGATATTGGTAATAGTATACTTTTCTTAAAATGTAAATTTGATAGCTTTGACGGTTTTGAAGAAAAATAATTTAATTGAAATTCTGAAATTTCGTGAAATTTTTATGGGAGGGGATAGAAAAAGGGAGGTGAAGTTGATAATTTTTCCAAAATTGGTTGCAATTATAAAAAAAATTAATTATAACAAAAATTGGTTCTTTTAGCTTTACTAGTTGCAATGCAAACCGAATAAATGCTTTTTTGAAAATTTCGCATTCGTATGGGAGGAGGTAGAAGGAGTAAGGGGATCAGATCAATATTTTTTGACGTTAATGATATTTAAATCTTTATACTATGACTTAATTTTCAAGTCAATAGCTGAAATAGTTTCGGAGAAAAATCAGTTCCTTTAAATTTCGAAATATCTTGAAATTTGTATGGTAGGGGTAGAAGGAGTGGGAGGGTGGCCCGTTCACGAACTTAAAGTTACTTCTTTACTAAAAATGATATATGGAAATTTTAAGCACGATAGGTCAAAGCTTTCGAGAATTATGTTGAAGACAGACCGACAGACGGCCAGATGGAGAGACAGACGGACAGATGGTCACTCGGAATCGAGGCGACAACAAATATTTCTGTATCCTTGGGGATTCTGTGCGATCATTATTTTATACTCTAGATGAAAGAGAAATTTGTTGATTTTAAGAAAGTTTATACCACTTCGTGGGTAAAAGGGGGGACGGAATTTAACTTATTTTTTCACATCATGATAGAGTTGCTTCCGAAATGTTGCTTACAAAATTTAAGCTTCAAAAATTGAATAAGTTTTTGGGGAAATTCGTGTATTAAATTTAGTGAAATTGTGCACTTTGTATGGGAGGTGGTAGAAGGAGCGGGGAAGTTTTCAGTTTTTTTTTTTCAGTAATAACAATGATATTATGCCTTTGACATCTCTCAAATTTTAGACCAATAACATTCATTTATACTTTTTAAGAAAAACGATTTTACGTAAAGTTCTGAAAATGTGTTACTTTGTATGGGAGGGGGTAGAAAGAGGTAAGCTAATCAGTTAATTTTTTTCGACCTTACTAATAATTGTAAATTAATATTTAATACACAATTTCAGCTCAATAAATTTTATACGTTCTGAGTAAATTGGCTTATAGCATTTCAACAAAAACTGCAGTTTGTATTGGAGGTGGTAGTAGTAGTGAGGCGATTCAAATAATTTTTATACTGTGGATTGCTGACATTATAAGATTGATGCATTCTAAATTTCAGATCAATAGCTTTAACACGTTTTGGGAAAACCCGTTTATTGTCAAATTGCGACTTTGTACCATTTTGTATGGAAGGGGGTAGAAGGGGTGAAGCGATTTGACCAGTTCACGAACTTGGCCTTACTTTTTGGTCAGAAACGCCGTGTACAAAATTTAAACTTTCTCGCTCAACGGGTTCTCGAGCTAGACAGGACACGGGCGCTTGAACCGACGAACAGACGTACAGAAGGACAGACGGACGGACGGACATCCAGTTTTGAGAGTTTTGAGTGATAATATGAACTTCTTTATCATTCGTTTTATTCTCCAAGCCTAGTTTCTTACCATTACAAACTTTGTGGCAAACTTATAATACTCTCAGATTTCATCTAGAGTAAAATATAGCCATTGTAATAACCTAAACTTAACCTTAAGTTCATAATTGGATGACCCCCTTCAAACCTTGCAAATTTTAGCTAGGTCAGTTTTCATGAAACTACATGTCTGGAAAGATTTCGCGAGTGTTACATTAAAATGTGACACCCTGCATAATCGTAGGCAATATCATAAGGCTAGGGTGCTAGGGTATAGCCTAGTAGGTAGCGTGTTGGTCTACAATGAAAAGGTCATGAGTTCAAATCCTGGTCTACGCATAATTCCAGTATACTACTTGTTTGGCTATACCTTCGTTACCTCAATAAACGAAAATGAAAAATTCGTAGATAGGGGGTTGTACGACGAGCTAACTACCCTTCCACAATAAGTAATGTAAGGGAACATGAAGGTCAGGAGGCTAAGGTCGACTTGGGCTGTAGTGCCATTGCAGAAACAGTAGAAGATCATAAGGGTTGGTGTAACACTGACACATTTGGAGCAAAATTATTTGTACGTTAAATCGAGTAAATTATAATCGGGCTCTATTTTATCTAGAGTAAAGCATGATTGGAGTTTACCCCAATCGCAGTTCCATTATGTTTCGATTCAAAATTAATTCATCTTCAACGAAAACGCCTTTTCGGTATATACGGCCCCTTAATTTGCCTACATTTTCATTCTTTGAGCATTTCTAAAAATTTTTAAGTTCAACAAAATTTGTAACAAAATTATTGACGAAAAGTTGAGCAGAGTTGACGCTGCTTTCGACATCTAACATTTTACTGATTAAATTTGTTAAATTTTAGGTCAAAAAACTTTCGAAAAAAATTTAACAGATGAAATTAATAACGAAAAAATAATTGCGGGACTTAAAAAATTTGGGAATCGCTTGCTATTATCATTTGAATGGATTTTGAACACAATCATATTTTTGTGATATTTCCTAGATAAATTAATAAAAGGTTTAAAACTTGATTTCTACAAGTTTAACATCATTTCGACCAAAAAAGTCTCTATGCCAGAATGAAACTTTCGGATCAAAAGTCAGATTTGAATTCAAATACCCAAAGAACATTCACTACTATTCAAGGATTTTTTGTCCAGGAATATTTCCAAAACCAATGTTTTTAGCTAAAAAAAACAAACAAATCATATTGAATTGCTAAAATACAAAGATATAATTTTTCATATTTCGAAAGATTGAAATCAACCAAGCATCATACTCGACTGTTACCCAGCATCCCGTGTAACTACAGAGCCTTCTTCTTTCCAACTTTCTTTTATATTTTCGCGGGATTTATTACCGTGTCTAAACTTCCTCATTTTTCAAGCTTATCCGAAATATTTTAGCCAATCCTCCTTCGTCCCCGATGTGCACAGAATTAGCACCTATTCCACATTAACGGCTCAAATTCTCAAGTAATTTTCGAAAGGAATTTGCATGAATAACGAGCTCTGTATGTTAATAACTACGTCTTGTGTAGATCTTGGCATTTTATTTATCTCGTTTTCGTTTTTCTTTTTCGGCATGAAGAAGTCTCCATTTGCTCTTTTATTAAAAAATAAAAACAAAGGACGAAAAGCCTAGCCGGAAAGTTAAATTACATGTCTAACGTTTGTACATATCTAATTTTTGTTGATGGTTCTTTTTTCCATCTGCCTTAGTGGAAATACCGTAAGAAAAATGCTTCTTCACGTCGCTAGAATGGCTGGTGGCTGGTATGAAATCTGAAATCGTTTATGAGGCAATAAATCAAGAAAGACGAAAATTCTTCCAGATGTTCCTTGCAATCCTTGGCTTTTCTCGCTTTCTTTCGTGCCGAAGCGTTTGACAAGAATCGAAACGGGCAGGAGGACCGAACATCCCGACAACGTTCAATTTAATGTCGGGTATGTTACTGAAAAATGTCCTTAGGTTCGTGCCACTCCATTCACCGCCAACGACTTGATCTCGCTTTTTGTGTATTCCATTCAGACTCTTGCGACAAATTTAAACGTCTGAAAATGTCCCTCGCAGGACTGCTTCCGCCTCTCATTCACAGCTTCTTGATCCATCGTGGAATTTTTAGGACCTGCAGCTCTTGTACACAATTCTCAACTTGCCTTGGAGATGGCATCGGGTGCGTTGGAGGCGATGCTGCGGCCCTAAGGATTGGTATAAATTTCCTTTTGATACATGCGCCTACTACGACAGAGTAACGTCACGCTTGAAATGTACATATCACATCACGTTGATGTTTCGTCATAAAAACTCATGTAACATCCTAGAAGTGAGTGTGGGTGAAAATCGAGGAACGATAACGGACAGGTTGTTGTGGATTCCATTCTGGTTGCGATTGGAGATAAGGAATTCTCTTATATTTTTCCAGGCTTGCGTAGAACTAGTCAAAGGGGGAATGCAATGTTGGCGAAACCCCTTAGAAAATCGCCCGACGGAGGGATCCGTGTGCCAGGATGGTCACAAGTAGTAATTTTGTCTGCTTCCTGTGTCTGGCTGAATGAAGCTTTTACCAGTGTTGTTTGCGTTATGGCCATCCGTTTCGGCTTCACGATTGCATAACTCCTTTGTCCTAGAAAGCTCTCGGCAAAGCCCCACATCAATTACCCCTGCAGGATTTCACTTTGGCACTCCCTAAGGGACCGAGTACTGGGCGATTTTCACAAAATTTTAAGTGAGTTTGATAGTTAGTGGCTAAGTATTTTGGCCTATTCAACTCCCGTTGGTGACTCCCTGCAGTTTGTCCTTATGTGGGCTCCAGGCTGGATAGAATGGGGACCGGCAGCGTGAGGTTGTTATAAGGTGACAACGGTGGTGGCGCGCTCAATGAGACGTACACTCGACAAACCAAGAAATATCAAGACATCCTGAGTCGGGCGAAGAAAGTTACCCGTAATTTAGAGAGGCCATAAAATTAAAATTTATATGCCTACGAAAAGTACTGGGAAGACAAAGTCCTGGGGAGTATGTGAATATGTGTGTGCATTTGTGTGCGTGCATGGAACAACCCTTAATACTGGAATGGGATGTTAGGATACCGCAAGGTGCAACTTGATGCCGTCAACTGCCGCTGCTCCAACAAAACTCACAATTGGGTTGGATTTTTGGGGTTGATCGGGTTGAAGGCGGCTCGGCGACAGCGGAGGCAACACCAACAGAACCGACGAGTCCTTTAGGACGACTTTAAAAACTTTTCACTATAAATTTTTGACTTTTATGCAAATTCTTGCGCTTTTTCCATTTCATTTTGTCGATGGGTCTGTGTGTGTGTGTGCTGGCGCGTATATGGGTTTGGCGCTGGAAATTAATTTTACAGGAAGCAGACATTTAAATGGGACATTCGGTGGTATATCGTAGGCTCGACGACGAAAATGCAATTGCAATTCGGGGTGAATTTTTTTTTTAGCTTTTCTGTCTGCAGGTATTGATAAAATATATACATTTATTTTTTTCTATTATTTTTTTCCCATGTAGGGAATAAGGTGGTAAAGGATCATGATTGGAGCTGCCAAACAATTTGCAACTATTATTATTTTTCATATGTAAGTAGATAGGTAGATGTGCAGACCTGTATCGAATAGAAATAAAATATCTAAATTGAATGAAACATTTGAATTTATGATTGGCGTAAAATTTGTGCAATTTCGATCCTTCAATATAGGATTCAACTAATTTGTATCGGTTAAAAAAATTTAAATTGCATAAAAATTTAATGAACTTTTTATTATGGAAAATTTAAATTTCATATGTAATTTTGAAAGCTATTCAGAATTAACATTTATCCATAATCAAATTAATGAAGTAACTACCGCTCACGCCCCCTCCCCTAGACAAGCTTTTTTTCAACATTTTTACATATACGTATAATAGATACTTCAGAAGAATGCGAATTTCAATAAAGGATTAGATCTTTTAAGCTGATTGCGTCAAAATGCATTCGTTCTCGAATTTCAATAATAAGCACACAATAGATATATACCTATATATATATATATGGTATTAGTACATGCGTATTTCTGAAATATGGCTAAGTTTGTAGGAGCTTTTTAATTAAGCCTAACCATTTTAGTTAATTTGATAGTGCAGTTCTTTTGGATTTAATTATATGTTCCCGAACTACAATATATATATCCGGGTTCCGCAAGGAAACATCTGTTATTTTAAGAAAAGGAAGACCTTTTTTTTAAAGCAGCTATTCCGGTACTCTTGTATTGCTTCATGACAGGCGTTTTTATACTCTAGATGAAATCTGAGAGTATTATAAGTTTGCCACAAAGTTTGTAACGCCAAGAAATAAGGCCCCGAGAAAAAAATCAATGATACAGAAGTTCATATAATCACTCAAAAATCTCAAAACCGGATGTCCGTCCGTCCGTCCGTCCGTCCGTCCGGCCGTCTGTCCGTCCGTCCGTCCGTCCGTGTCCTCTCTAGCTTGAGAACGCGTTGAGCTAGAAAGTTCAAATTTTGTATACGTCGTTTTTAACAAAAAAGTAAGGTCAAGTTCGTGAACGGGCCAAATCGCTCCACCCCTTCTACCCCCTCCCATACAAAATGACACAAATGCGCAATTTGACAATAAACGGATTTGCTCGAAAAGTATAATAGCTATTAGCCTGAAATTTGGAATGTATTACTTTTATGATAATATCAATCTACCGTATAAAAATTATGCGTGTCCTTCCCCTCCTTCTACCACCTCCCATACAAACTGTACTTGTCATGAATTACTCTAAGCCAATTTATTCAGTGCGCATAAAATTTAGCGGGCTGAAATTGTGCATTAAATTTTTATTTAAAATTGTTAGAAAGGTCAAAAAAAATTAGACGATTAGCTTCACCCCTTCTACCCCCTCCCATACAAAATGGCACAATTTCGCAATTTGACAATAAATGGATTTACTCGAAAAGTATAAAAGCTATTAATCTGAATTTTGGGATATATTACTTTCATAATGATTTAAATTCACAGTAGAAAAATTATTTGCGTCCTCCCTCTCTTTCCACCCCCTCCCATACAAACTACACTTTTTCATGAAATGCTCTAAGTCGATTTTCTCAGAACATTTAACATTTATCAAGCTCATATTTTGTAATAAATGCTTAATTAGCATTATCACTTAGATCAGAAAAAATATTTGATTAGCCTCACTTGCTTCTACCCCCTCCCATACAATATGACACAGTTTCACAACTTCACAAAAAATCGATTTTCTTGAAAAGTATGAAAAGCACTAGTCTGAAATTTAAGGGATGTCAATTTTATAATATTCCTAGTTATTTCTGAAAAAATTACTAAAATCCCCCCACTCTTTCTACCACCTCCCATACAAACTGCACATTTTCACTAAATCTAACTCACTAATTTTCTCAGTTCCCATTCATTTTTTGGAGCAAGCATTTTGTGTAAAACATTTTTATAACTACTTTAGCATGATGGGGAAAAAATTTGATCAATGCTATAATCCCTTCTAACACTCCCCTTACAAAATTTCTTGGGATCACAAAAAATTTCATCTAGAGTTTCGTAAGATTGCGCTTTACGCGCAATCGTAGCCCTGTTATGTTTTTTTACGTATAATTAGTGCTATTTGGAATCTATAAATTGATTTTGAATCAGTAGTAGTAGGAACCAGTATTTAAAAAAACAAAAGATTGACTTTTATACTCAATTTGAGCCTTAATAAGAAATTCCAGTTTTAGTTAAAGGCATTGTGGATAATCACTGATTCTTTTCATTCAGCTGGTTTATTCCTACTTAACAACTTAAAATGAACAAGTTTACAAAACTTCAAAATTTCATGCGCTTACTAGCCAAAATGAGCCCATAAGATAAATTTTACACTTCTATGTGATAACTTTACGGATTGTTTATCTAAATAGAAGTTTTTTCTTAAGCTTAGGTGCTGCAAACATACGGTGATTCCACAAACAAAGGTATCTCCCCATTTTATATCTTGTTTCCCAAATTTCGAAAAATAGTGACTACTTTTGTTCGAAAGCTACTAGTAATTTCAAATTCGTAGGTCAAAATGTGGAAGTACAGTTATTGATCTAATAAGGGTTCCCTCCTCCTCTCTTCTTATTATCAATTTTAAACTATGAGGATGTAATTCGAAATAAGGTAACTGTACTAGTGATGGGCCACTTAAGAGCATGATTACCATTACATCAGCTATGATTAATGTTAGGCCAACAAAACTTTTACTAGGCATAGATAAATCAGTCCTTAATAAAATCCTAAGACCGAATATATTTTAATATTGTTGTCAGTGTGAAAAAATTGAAAACTTGAGAAATAAACTGCCACCAAGTCGGGCGCAACTTTATTATTCTTATTACAAGTAGAGTATGCGTGGAGAGTCAATATGCAGGTTAGAGTGGTTAGGAAAGACTAATTGAAGTGGGGTTCCAGGGCAGGGATGTTGTCAATTCAATTTAAATACGAACATATAATAAATATTTCATTCGTTTATTTATGAAAGTTTGGGTCTTTATGGGGATGGGTGAAAATAAAGGTAGGCGGATGTTAACAATTCTTTAATTGATTGCTTGAATCACGTCCAATATTCTCTGTATAGAATGTCAGTTTCATAGACGAAGTTGCACAGAATTTGTATGGGGGGGGGGGTAGAGGAGATAAAGGAATCGCAAAATTTGTAACGCAGTTTTATTTCATTTCTCTTGTAAGGTGTTCGTACAAAATTTCGAGTTCGTAACTTTTAATTTGTTGGCTATTAGATGATTTATTGAAATTGTTCGAAATCATACTTTTATTTCGTAGCGGGTAGGAGAGCAGGCGCGATCTCCAAACTTTCGACACAATTTTGAAGAAAACTTTTGTATACAATAACTAGCCTCTTTCTTAGCTGATTCTGGTAGATCTGTACGCCACCTTAGTGGTCTTAAAATATGAATTTTTTATGGTAAGTAATTTCGAAGATATAATCATTTGAAGAAAATAAATCGACCGACATTTTGTTTTTAACCCCCCCCCCTTTTCGAACCCCAATGGATAAAAAAACTAGATTATTTTTAAAGTTTGCCCCACAAGCTCTTCTATATACATGTTGATTTTCAGCATCCTAAATAAAACCAAAAAACTACTTATCAATATCCTTATCACCGTGCTGCTTTTCAATTTCAAAGTCGATAGCTATAATATGTTCGAAGGAGAATGCTTTTCTTGAATTTATAATGTAAATTTTTGTATGGGAGGGAGTAGAAGGAGTGATAATTTTTGTAGCATTTATTAAAAATATTAAGATTCAAATTCTGGCAAAATTTTAAGTTTGTACTTTTTCCAGTTTTAATGGAAATCGATATAATGCATTTACCAAAATTATGTATTTGTATGCGAGGGGGTAGAAGAAGTATATTCGAATCATAACCAAATTTTTCGAGTTCAATGATTTTTGCAATATTATACTATTCTCAAAAATAAAAAAGCTTTGACAGTTTTGAAGTAAAATAATTAATTTGAATTTTTGAAATTTTGTGAAATTTTTGAGGGAGTGGGTAGAAAGAGTGAAGTCAAGTTTGATAGTTTTTTCCAAAATTGGTTGAAATTACTATAAAATTCATTCTGCCCTTCCTTTTTTCAGCTTCACTAGTTGCAACGAAAACCGAATAAATGCACTTTAGAAAATTGTACATTTGTATAGGAGGTGGTAGAAAAAGTAAGTAATCGCATTAATATTTTTGACGTTAATGATATTTACATAATTATACTATGACTTAATTTTCAAGTCGATAACTGAAATGGTTTCGGAGAAAAATTAATTTCTTTAAATTTTGAAATTTTTTGAAATTTATATAGGTGGGGGGTAGAAGGAGAGGGGAGATGTGGTCCGTTCATGAACCTGAAGTTACGTTTTTGATAAAAATTACACAAAAATAATTTCAGCACGATAGTGTTAGGTTAGAATCGACTATGGTAGTTAATATAAAAAGAGGTCTGCACTCTATGACAGCCTTTATTTATACTAATACTATTATACAACAGATAGCTCAAAGCATTTGAGAGTTATGTTGAAAACTGACGGACAGACGGTCACTCGGAATCGAGGTTTTTGAGCGACAATAAATATTTCTGTACCCTTGCCGAATCTGTGCGAGCAATATTTCTTAGCGTTACAAACGGTAAGGCAAACACGATATACTCTCAGATTTCATCTGGAGTATAATAATATCGTTTACCGTCCAATCTATTAAAATCGAATTTTTTTCCCAAAAAAAAGAAGAAGAAAAAATTACTTTGAGTAATGTAGTTTAATATATACATCAGACTTGATGAAAACAATAAAAATGTCAAAAGTATATTTAACTTAGCACATAACATTCCAGTATGTTACTATAAGAATCATTACCTCAATATTAAGTTCACAAAAAGCCGAAAAATTTTTGGCCGGAATCCAATTAATTATAAAGTTGAGCGTTTTAAAATTGCTTTCGCCGTACTGCTCCGTATCCTTTTTTTCTCTGTTCTTCTGATTTAATAGCTCCGGAGTAATCCCATTTTACATTAGAAAGGAACGTGCACGAGCACTATTCATCCAGCTTCGTTTTTCGACGGGTAAGAGAGAGAAAAACACATCAACCCTTTTATTTTCCGGAATAATTGTAGTATTCGCTTCCTTATTGTTGTCTATATGGATGGTGCAACGTATCAACTTAAAGTAAAAGCCTGTTGGTGATTGAGCATTAGTTATTTTCTGCAAATGACATAAGCGTGATATCTGCTAGGGTTAACTTTGGAAATTGCTAATCCTTCTTTTACGCAAGTACTTGCATGAATAGTTTGGAGAAAAAAAATGAAAACAAAAACATCAACAACAAAATAAAACAAGAAGCAAAACAATCGGACGTTTAAGTGTCATGACATAGCAAAATAGGACTCCGTGCAGGCAAATGATAATGCCGAAATGATGGATCATCCTCAGGGAGAACTAACCGAAACGTATGGAAACGACTCGATGAATAATGGTGTTCATGGAGGCCACAGAAACCCCCAATTTCCGTCTTTAGGTTCCAAGCTTTTGCCTTTTAATTGCAGATAATCGTCCGCCAACTGCAAACTATTATGTCAGAAGAAAATCGTTTATTCTTCCTTATTTGTCCCACTTTAAAGCTTTTAAGTAAAAAAAACAAATGAAAAATAAACAAAAATAAACTGCCAACAAGTTGGCACAACTTTATTATTTTTGGGACAAGTTAAAGATGCATGGAAAGTCAATATGCAAGTTAAAGTGATTATGGAAGACTAAGTGGAACCCAGTTTCACAAGTGAAACCCCCTTTCACAAGTGAAACCCCCTTTCCAAAGTGGAACCTTTAGGCAAGGGATGATGCCAATTCAACATTTAGTTACGAATACGATCAATAGCTCCAGTACATGTAATCAATATTTCATTCGTTTATGCGAGCTTGGGATTTTTATGAGGGGAGGGGTAGAGGGGTGAGGGTGGGTGGATGTTAATAATTTTTCAATTGATTGCTTCAATTACATCCAATATTTTCTACATAGAATGTCAGTTTCATAGACGAAGTTGCATAGAATTGTCATAAAATTTGGTGTATTTTACATTCACGAAACCAATCATTTGTATGGGAAGGGGTAGAGGAGGTAAGGGAAATGTAAAATTTGTAATGCAGTTTTATTTCATTTCTTTTGCAAGGTGCTTGTACAAGTTCGCAGCTTTTAATTTCTTGGTTAGCAGTTGATTTATTGAAATTGGTCGAAATCATACTTTTGTATGGGAGGGGCTAGAAGGGCAAGTCCGATCTCAAAACTTTTGACGAAGTTCCGTTTCAACTATTTTTGAAACCTTTTGTGCAAAATTTCAAATTGATAGCTTTTAATTTTTAGGGAGGGGGTAGAAGTTTGGAAGGTATTCGACCAGTTAATATTTCATTCTTTTAGAGATTTTTTTTAAATGCATTTTGCAAATTTTCAAGTTTCTATCTTAAAATTTCATTCAAAAATTTTCAGTTTATGTGCTTTTTCATTGCGCATGAAACACCTTGTGCACGTTAGACCAGGGGGGTCGGTGCATAACAATTGCAGAATTTCTATTTTTTTTCGACATTTTTGCTTACCACCACCCTCCCCTTACACCTCCCGACGTAAAACTTTTACTAAAATTCAAAACTATGTACAATTTGACAAGATTTGAATTTGATGTCTGCACTCAATTTTGAGATTTAATGGTTTGAAATTTTGGAAAATGCAATGCTCCCCATTTCCCCCACTACTATTTTGTCCAAATGTTATATTTTTCTCGTATTTCTCTCGCTTAATATAAGTACCAAGTTTCAATTACAAAGCTTAACAAATAGCCGAGATATTGATTTTTAAGTGTTTTTCTTTGCCGCCCTGACCCTCCCCCTGACCCACCCCCTTACAATACTTTGCCTCTAGATAAGCTGATTCCAGTTCATCTATATGCCACCTTGATGGACTAAAAATAAAAATTTTTTACGCTAAGTAATTTCGAAGATACATACATTATAATCATTTGAAAAAAAAATTCAGCTGACAATTGGTTTTTAGCCCCCTGTTTTTGCACCCCAATGGATAAAAAAATTAAATTAATTTTAAAAGTTGTCCCACAAACCCTTTTATATGTATATCGATTTTTAGCTTCCTAGCTGTAACCATGTTTGAGATATTTGATATTCTTATTTTTCGGTTTAAGTGCTCCCCTCGCCTCCCCCTGAACCCTTACACCGCCAAAATGGGTGTCCGCCTGAGATCTGTAACTATCTACAATCCCTCCAAAAATGAACTTTCTATCTTGAAGGGAATTAAGATATTTTTACTCTAATTAAATCTTGAAAAAAACAGTATTTGAAAAAAACCTGGGTATATAACAGGAATTGAATCCCGAGCCGCCCGCAGGTCGGGCGAGCATTCTACCACTAAGCCTCCAAAGCTGATAAGCTTATCCCTCAAAAGTGTAGTCATCTACTTAATGTTGACGATTTTTTTTTTTGTGTGGAGGGCCCTTTAAGCCCCATTCCGGAGGCTTGTAATATTTTTTGGATCAGAGAGTTATTAAAGTAGTTTTATGCTTGAAATATTTAAATAAAACATAACAGGACTACGATTGGGCTTAGAGCCCAATCTCGCCTATTTCTTATCGTGCCTAGCAGCCATCTTAAAATAAATATGAGCATATGAGTATCAAGTAGGGCGTTCTTCGGTTGACATCGGGTTGAGAAATGATTGCCAATTTGGATTTGTTCCGATCGAAAACCTTGTCCCAAGTGTCTTGCGGCATCCAGGATTTCTTACTGTAATGTACTGCAAATCCCACAGTTTCTTCAACACTTCTGGTCGTCTTCTAACTGGCGTCCAGTGTGAGCATTTCATGCCCGCCCACTGTGGATGATTTTTCGGATAGAATGGTAGTATACTCCTGTTTTTAGTTGGGTTCTCCTACTATATCCACGTTAAGCATGCGCTTCATTTGAAGAATTTGCGGCCATCGGATAACTCCTGTGCACAATATCAAGTGGTGATCGCTCCCCACGTCAGCTCCACGCTTCGCTCGCACATCGAGGAGACATCTTCTTCATCGGCGACTTATAGCCAAATGGTCGATCTGGTTCTGAGTAACACCATCGGGTGAAACCCAAGATGTCTTATGGTGACTCTTGTGTGGAAAAATTGTCCCTCCGACAACTATTTTCCAAGCACTTCAAAACTTCACAAATAATTCGCCGTTTTTCGTTATCTTAATCCAAGGTCGTGACTCAAGGGTCGCTATGCTTCCAGTGTTGCCAGAACCAACCTAGCCATTTATATTGCCTAAGATGATAACAATATCACCTCTTGGAACACGCTCGAAGTTTGGCCATAAGACTACTCTTTGTCACCAGGTGTTGCGGTATAAGTTGGTACGTAGCACTGAAGAATTGTGATGTTTCGAACAATTGTCCTGATCCTGACGTAATAAAACACTTCATTACAGATCACATAATTTATATTTATTATTTATTGAGAAAATAAGAACTCGAAGCTCGAAACCATTTTCTATTCTCGAAACTAGAAATTTTGGAATTACTTCTACTTGAGTTATACAAATTTATAGAACATGGTTAAATGTGGAACATTTTCAAAATAATGCTTGCAGCTAAAAACTTGATGAACCTTAAAATGAATATTACGATTTCTTAAGTCCGAAAAAGTTCATTTCCAAAATGAAGAAACTCAACGCAGTCATACTATCCCTTTGTATAAAACCACGTAACAATAATGTAAACCTAATCCCAACTCGATTTGTTCGATACAACCTCATTCTAATACTCTATGTTGGTCTTTCTTCGCCTCCGAACTATTTCAATTTCATTACCTTCTTTCGAAAATGCTATGGGAAATCCTTTCATCCATGCTGAATTCATTGAAATTAATCCTCTTGCTGGCTCTCCTTCTTCGCTGCATATAAAACCAATTTGATGGCTTACAATAAATGTGCAACGTGATCTAATTAACACTTAAAGTAGCCCTACATCTTAGCTATCTGGTAGTAAACTTAAGCCTTGTACTCATTTTCCTCGGTTGGCTTATGGATGTCGCGAAAAACCGCAAAATGAAGAAATTTACACCGTAGAGAACCCATAACGTAATAATAAATAGGCTTCAACCGGTACCCCCAAAGGGACCAACTATGCAAGGATCAAGACTCCACTCCGCCAAACGGAGCTAAATCAGCCGCATAAAAACGAAATATCATGGACTAAATACTGAGGGCCCAGCACGGCCATTCGGGCTTTCATTAGAAGGTACTTCTCTCTATGCTCCTTGCCCTCCACAGTTCATCGCCGTCGAAATTGCTTTGTTCCTGTTAATATCGTCAGCCATTCGGGACATTGTCGTAATGTCCCATAAATTACTTTCCTTCGAACTGCCGGGTGTAGGCTACAGCCCGGCATTGATAGTACTCGTAGTACCCCAGCCGAGTAGAGAAGCGACAGAGAGGTTCTTCTATGCCAAGCGGACACGACCTCAAAATGGGATGAGGTCGAACGCTGCAATTTAATGGATGCCAACATTTTCCGCACATAATTTATTAATTAATTAATAATTAATAAACACAAATAAACCGAATTATCCTTGTTCATTATGAGATCGTAATTAACATCGGAGGGCTTGGCCATTAAATCTCTTGGAAGGTGTTCTCTGCACTCATTCAACCATCTGCGAAAGATATAGAAGTCTGGCCAGAATGGAATATTTAGAGAGGACATAACTTGTTTGTGAAAAGACATTTCCACGGTACGTGGTTTATTGGTGGCAATAAAGTCATGTTGGTTGCCAACAACGCGAATATGCATTTCCAATTTTTGGAGTCAATAAAAAAAATGTCCCCCCAAAAGAGAAACAGAACCAGCCAATACATTGTTATTTTCTATTTGATTATGAGAAATTTGAAAAAAAAATCAACAACCAGACTAACTCGAAGTCCATAAATCCGACCACAATATCCTTAAAAGTGAGCACATCCAATAAAAGTCCAATCCGTCAAAGTGCACGACAACAAATCTCGTTCATTTGCTTGCTATTATGGTGATGACCTGTCAGCATTCACGAAATATCCTCAAACTCGAAAACCCCTTTCTTCATGTCGACCTTATATCCAGGCGACAGTAGCCAGTATCGGACTGGGTTCATCTTCAGATTTATTCCTATCACTCCCACAAAAGGATACTTATACGACAGGAACTGAAACCGACCGACTCACTCTCCACGAGAACATCCTGCTTAGATGTCGTGGAAGGACGAGAGGTCGAATAAGACGAGAGCGGCATGGGACGAGACAAAAAAATCCGGAATCCATTCAAAATCACACGGAACGTAAGAAAAATGCTTCGTCATTCCACTCGACTTGGTTCCGAACATAAAGCGTGAAAAAGTATCAAAGCCATCTTAAGAACGATGTTGAGATGATACTTTGCCCGTTTTGTCCAAGAATGCACATATACTGAAATGTGATGTGATGGGCTAGTGCACCGTAAAAACTGGAAAAAATTTAAAAATAAATAACGAAGAGGAAGGACTTGAAGCAACTCCACACGACGTTTACAACTTCTTCGTAGCACGAACGTTTTGTAGTATTTGTCCACGGAATACTCGAATCGGAAAGAAGGAGCCGGCAAGGCTACCCATCCCTCCCAACTACTGCCACTTATCCTAACCTGCTTTCCCCAGATCTTTTAAAGCTATCATCTTTAGATATCTTTTTGGTTGTATTTCCGTCTATGAATAGGATGTCGTTCGGACAAAAAAAAAGAATGAGTTGGATGACTAAAGAGATACGTTGCCTCGATAAAGAATGAAGAGAAATAGATTCTGAAAATAAGAAAAGGATGATGAAGAAGAAATATGGACCCTCCGATGACGATCAAGCAAAGGACCTGACAATACACTGCAAGAAGAGAAGAAGAATACTTTGCTTCCAATGAATTCGAATTCGACCGTTACGCATTACATACTTGCATATTACGATGGATGTATAGCAACTCTAAAATGATGTGTGGTCATGCATAGAATTTGTTTCGCAATAATGCTAATACGGATTTTCTCTTTTCGTTCAAATAAAAAAGTTGTTGAGTATATCCTTAAGCTTTCTACGGCATTGTTATGTGCTTATCTGGAATTTTAAATTGGATGAAAAATTATTGGAATTGATGCAGTTATGGATTCGGAATATTACAATTTCGTGAGTCTCATATTAGCTAGATCTCGTTTCTTTATTTTATGTAAATAAGGCAAATAACATCGGACCCAAACGGTTGCCTTGTGGAATTCCAAAGAATTATTTTTATTTATTATTTCGGAAAAGGGCCTGTCATTAGGTCCGTGCCATTCTTTAGGGCAAGTAGTGCACCTCAAAGGAGCGGCAAATATTCAAATGTTGAGTAGAGTCTAAATTGAAAACACTATATTTTTAAGCTACTGATTAAAAGTATCAAAAATTACTGTAGATAATCCATGCAGGAACTCTTTTATATTACGGCAAGATTGTCGTCCTGTCATTTCAAATTCAAAAAAAAAAAACGGCGAAAACGAGCTTGATGAACAATTTTCAAAGTATAATAATAAATTCATTATCTCCAAACTGAACAGATTTCATGGAGGTGAAAGCTGATTATTTCATATTTGCCCTGCATATGTACAAATACATCAAAAATATTTGTGATTCTGATTTGTAAGGTACGAAGATGCAAGGTGTCGTATCTAACATATAAGAGAGTTGTCCGAGAGCTTTCCTATGCGAACGGGTGTCAGACAAGGCTGCATGCTATCAAAAGCCCTGTTCCTAGTGGTAAGAAATGACGTCTGCAAAGCTGCACTTGAAGGTGGGGAAAGATAAACGTCTTCAATGTGGACTATTAAACATCATAAGTCACCTTGATTATGCTGATGACGGAAAACGAAATACATGCTCAAGGGTTCGAACACAAGCCCACCGATTGTTCTTAACGAACAACATGTAGAAGAGGTGTAAGATTTTTAATATCTCGGAAGCATTGTCTGCATAAACAACGGAGCAGAAAAGGATATTGAGGATCGTATAAATAAAGCTCGTCAGGAGTATTCTATCCTCTTTCAGGAGGTCGAGAAAGATCTTCGCACGAGTATTTGACGCATGCGTCAAATCTGTGTTGTTATATTGTTGTACTACGCGGGAAGTGACCATTCGACTAACCAAGAAACTGAAAACTTTCGTGAATCAATGGCTCCGATGTATTTTAGGAATATTCTGGCCAGAAGTGATCTTCAACAACGAACTTTAGACTACAACTGGCCAGACTAAAATAGGCATTGAGATTCGGAGACGAAAGTGGCAGTGGATCGGTCATACGTTGAGGAAACCAGAGTGGAACACCGCCAAACAAGCTCTGGATTAAAATGCTCAAGAAAGACGTCGAGTTGATCGAACATGTAGCACATGGAAGCGAGCAATTGAGCAAGAAGCAAGAGAAATCGACAAGTCCTGGTGACAACTAAAGGGCGATGCCCAGGATTGCGCCTTGTAGAAGGGAATTCTTTCTGTCCTATGCTCCTGTGGGGTGTCTTAACAGGAATTTGACTTACCTACTGCGAAATACAGAAATTAGAAAGTTTAATAATATTAACTAAGAGTTTTACCTTGTCTATACATACAAATATAATTGTAGTGGCAGTCTGTTATTTGTTTATAATTAATATAAGTTATTGTTTTGTCTATCTGTCTGTCTGATTGGCCGGATTTAACTTAAAAACGTCTGATTCTTATAAAACGTTCACAATTTTACTTTATTATTTTAATAATAAAGTATTGTGATCGACTTGGGAAAAAAAAAAATTTGCTACCCTGAAATTTTTTTTTTCGCGTTTCATGACTAAAATAGCCGAAAAATGCAAAAAAAAAATTAAAAGAATTATGATTGGGCGTAACGCCCAATCATATGATACTCTAGATGAAATGAGAAAGAGTTCAATGTACCGGAAAATATGTCACCTACAATTCTTTTAAATAATTAACAGTGACTTTTGTATGGGAGGTGATAGAAGGAGAGGGGAAAGGTTTGTAATTTTTGGATATGACACCTAATGTGGTATGCAAAATATTTCGTGCTGAATTTAAGGTTTGTAGCTTTCATTATTTTCAATTGGACATAGTTTTCCTGAAATTGAGGCATTTGTATGGGAGGTGGCAGAGGAAGTGGAGCGTTTAAGATGATTTTGTAACTGCTTATCATCATCCTTATCACCACGCTTTGATTCAATTTCAAATTCGATAGTTCTAATATATTCGAATGAGAAATGCTTTTCTTGAATTTATAATACAGATATTTGTATGGGAGGGGGTAGAAGGAGTGAAGAGAAGCTGATAATTTTCTTTAGCATTTATTGCAATTATTAAAAAACAAATTCTGGCAAAATTTTATGTTTATACTTTTTCTAGTTTTAATGGAAATCGATATAATGCCATTAACAAAAATTATACATTTGTATGGGAGGGGGTAGAAGGAGTGTACGGATCAAAACAAATTTTTTTCCCGTTATTGATATTTCTATTTTTATACTTTATGCAAAATATCAAGTTGATAGCTTTAACAGTTTCGAAGAAAAATAATTTAATTTAAATTTCAAAATTTCGTGAAATTTGTATGGGAGGGGGTAGAAGGAGTAAGGTGAAGTTCATAATTTTTTCAATTCTAATTGGAATTTTAATAAAATTAATTCTGGCAAAAATTCGTTCTTATAACTTTGCTAGTTTCAATGAAAATCGAAAAACTGCATTTTTCAAAATTATGCATTTGTATGGGAGGGGGTAGAAGAAGTGACGGGATCGGATCAATATTTCGTCATATTAATGACATCTAAACCATAATACTTTGACCCGAAGTTTTTGAGAGACAACAAATATTTCTGTACCCTTGGCGGCTCTGTACGAGCATTATTTCTTAGCGTTACAAATGGTAAGGCAAACACAATATACTCTCAGATCTAGAGTATAAAAATCCGTCTGTCTGTACGCCGTCCGCCGACGTGTACGCTCAGCGCACATTAACTCCCAAACCCTTCAAGATAGAAAGTTCATTTTTGGAGGGATTGTAGATAGTTGCGGATCTCAAGCGGATATCCATTTTGGGGTGTGTACAAATTCAGGGGGAGGCAGGGGGAGCGCTTAAACTGAAAATACGAATTCAAATATCTCAACTATGGTTACAGCTAGGAAGCTAAAAATCAACACACATATAGAGGAGTTTGTGGGACAACTTTTAAAAATAATTTAATTTTTTTATCCACTGGGGTGCGAAAGAACCAATTGGCGGCCGAATTTTTTTTCAAATGATTATATCTTCGAAATTACTATCCATAAAAAATTGATATTTTGAGACCATTAAGATGGCATTAAGATTTACTAGAATCAGTTTAGATAGATGCTAGTTCTTGTAAGGGGGAGGGTCAGGGGGGTGCAAAGAAAAACACTTAAAAATTAAATTAAAAATGGCGCACTTTCCAAAACTACAAATCACCAAATCTCAAAATTGAGTACACATATCAAATCGAAAATTTGTCAGATTGTAGAGCTATATAATCTTGAATTTTGGTAAGTAATTTAAGTTGGGGGGTGTAAGGGGAGGTAGGTGGAAAGCGAAAATGTTGAAAATTTTGAGTGATTTTTTTATGGCTCTGGTAAAAGATACAAAGTTTAAATTTTGCACGTCGACACATCTATTTAATGTACATAGAAAAAAAATAATAATTTGTTCCAAAATTGTTATGCACCGAAGTGGGGGTCTAACGTGCACAAAGTGTTTCATGCGCAATGAAAAAAACACATAAACTGAAAATTTTTGAGTGAAATTTTTAGGTAGGATCTTGAAAATTTGCGAAATGCATTTAAAACAAATTCCCAAGAGTTTAAAATATTAACTGGTCGAATATCTTTAAAACTTTTACCCCCTCCCATACAAAATTTTTTTTTTTACCATTTCTAAGAAATCAATTATCACTTAACTATTAAATGCTATCAATTTGAAATTTTGCACAAAAACTTACAAAAATAGTTGAAATAAAATTACGTTAGTAGTAGTAGTTTTGAGATAACACTTGCCCTTTTACCCCCTCCCACACAAAAGTATGATTTCGACCAATTTCATTAAATCAACTAATAACTAACAAATTAAAAGCTACAAACTTGAAATTTTGTACAAGCACCTCACAAGAAAAAAGAAATAAAACTGCATCACAAATTTTACGATTCCTTTACCTCCTCTACCCCCTCCCATACAAATGTTTGGTTTCGTGAATTTAAAATACACCGAATCCAATGAAAATTCTATGCAATTTCGTCTATGAAACTGACATTCTATACAAAGAATATTGGATTTTGTTCAAGCAATCAATTAAGAAACTATTAACATCCACCCACCCTTACTATCACCCTCCCTTCATGAAAACTCAAACCTGCATAAATAAACCAATGAAATATGGAGCTTTTGAACGTTTCCGGAAAGTGTTAAATTGAGAACTGCCCTGCCCAAGAAGCTCCTTTCACTTAGTCTGTCCTAACCACTCGAACCTGCATATTGACTTTCTACGCATGCGCATTTTGTCCCAAAAATAATAAAGTTTCGCCCGACTTGTTGGCAGTTTATTTAATGCTTGGACCGTGTTATGTTCGTTGTTGTTGTAATGAAAGACCATACGTCTGTTTCAGTTGGATATTTGTATTTGACTGCTCTCTACTTTACAACTAGTATAAATCCACTACTACGTATTGAAACATCTCCCTTGCAAAATACATTTTTTTTCCATTGAAAGCAACTGCTCAAAATAAAAATAAAATAATCCTAATTCATCAATTTAAATTCAGCACAAAAGTATAATGTATAAGTATTTCAATTTAACAAAATACATTAAGGCTACATAAAGATTAGTAAAGATATTCAAAACATCAATTCAATAAAAATAAACTGCCAACAAGTCGGGCGAAACTTTATTATTCTTGGGACAAGTTGCGGATAAATGGAAAGTCAATATGCAGGTTAGAGCGGTTTGGGAAGGCTAAGTGAAAGGGAGTTCTTGGGCAGGGATGCTGTCAATTTAACAATATTTCATTCGTTTCCGCAAGTTTGGGTTTTTATGAGGGGAGGAGGAGGAGTAATAGTAAGGGTGGGTGGATGTTAATAGCTTTTTAATTAATTGCTTGAATCACGTCCAATATTCTCTGCATAGAATGTGTTTCATAGACGAAGTTGCATGGAATTTTCATAAAATTCGGTGTATTTTACATTCACGAAACCGACCATTTGTATGGGAGGTGGTAGAGAAGGTAGGGGAATCGTAAAATTTGATATATAGTTTTATTTCACTTCTATTGTAAGGTGCTTGTACAAAATTTCAAGTTCGTAGCTTTTAGCTTGTTGGTTATTAGTTGATTTAATGAAATTGGTCGAAATCATAGGTTTGTATGGGAAGGGGTAGAAGGGCAAGCGCGATTACAAAACTTTTAACGTAATTTCATTTCAATTATTTTTGTAAGTTTTTATGCAAATTTTCAAATTGATAGGTTTAAATAGTTAGGTGATAATTGATTTCGTGAGAATGGTCGAGAAAATAATTTTGTATGGGAGGGGGTAGAAGTTTTAAAGGTTTTCGACCAGTTAATATTTGGTATATTTAGGGAATTTTTTCAATGCATTTCGCAAATTTTCAATTTTCTACCTTAAAATTTCACTCAAAAATTTTCAGTTTATATGTTTTTTTCAATGCACATGAAACACCTTGTGCACTTTAGACTGGGGGGGTCGGTTTATAACAATTATGGATCAAGTTATTATTATTTTTCTATGTATATTAAATAAATGTATCCACATGCAAAATTTAAACTTTGTATCTTTCACCAGAGCCCAAAAAAAATCACTCAAAATTTTCGACATTTTTGCTTATCACCTCCCTCCTATTACACCTCCCAACTTAAAATTTTTATCAAAATTAAAAACTATGTAGTTCTACAATCTGACAAATTTTTGATTTTCAACTTCCTACCTGCATTCGTGGTGGAGATATTAGCAAGTGTAGTTTTTGACTTTTTCCCTCCCCCCGCCTCCCCCTTCTACCTAACCCCTTCCAAAATTTAGAAAATAGAGCTCACTTACTTAATCAACAATCCACCGAAAAATGAACATTCTACCTTTAACGGTCTCGGAGATATGAGTCCATATGTACGGCGTACGTCGGGACGGATTTTTTTTTTTGCATTTTTAGGCTAATTTAGTCATGAAACGCGAAAAAAAAAATTTGAGGGTAACAAATTTTTTTTTTCTTGTGTCGATCATAATACTTTATTATTAGAATAATAAAGTAATTTGTAATGATCTTCAAAACATCAATTCAATATATTAATTTAATCTATTTCATTACTTGTAATGAATCTATTAATTTCTTTTCAACTTCCTAATACTACATATAACATCATTGCTTGGTAGCTCATTAAATAAAGCTTCATTGTCGTTACCGGACTGCTTAGGAAGTTCATTGTTTGTACTTATGTTATTTAATCTATCAAAATTATTGTCAACATTTTTAATTTTAAGGACTGACCACTTCAAATCATCCAATATTGTTTCATAATTATTTTTCAAGGTTTTACTTTTATCTAGAAAAATATGGTAAGCATTTCTTCTAAAAATGTTACCATTTCCGCTTGTATATTATATGATCGTGGTTCTTTACATTTTGATATAACTTTTCCTTTTTACCAAGCAGAGCATGGTAATTTCTTGAAATAAACGCTATCACCGCTACTAAGTGTCATTGAATCTGTTTTCTTTCGATCATATTTAGTTTTAACATCGTCTTGCAACTTTAGCAAATCATTTCTATATTTAGTGTGGTTAAGGTACTTGTGATCCTATTTTTTTGACAAGGGTCGGAATTTTTGTTCTCAATGATCTACCCATTTGCAGCTCAGAGGGCGAATATAAATCTAGAACATGATTTCGTTTCAATTACATAGCTTAAGAGATAGCCGAGATATTAATTTTATTGGCTCTCTGCAATGCCTGAATAAACTATGCCACTTATAAATCATCGTTTTTCCCGGACAAGAGTCCCAGTAAACAGATGACATTTCTTCTAAAATGGTTTGTGACGTTTTTCCTTGCTTGACTTGGTAAGGAGCTTTATGACATCACGAAACTCAATTTTGTCCTTAGTTAGCGTTTTCTTTCCCATTGTTGGTTTGGCGATAACTAAAATATTCAATGCAATGCAATGGCGCTACAGCCCATATCGAGCCTTGACCTCCCGGATGCACCTCCTCCAGTTGTCTCGGTCCAACGACCGCGTCCTCCAGTTTGAAAAATCGAGAAGCGATCTGCGTCGACTGAGTCCTCCCATAGCTTTCGTGGCTTCCCCTACGGTCGGTTACCTTGAGCTTTGCCCTTGAGCACTCGTTTTGGGATTCGTTCCTCGTGCATTCGTTCCATCGTTACCATCGTGGCTTTTATTAACCGAACTAGTTTCGGTGGGACACCTAGTTCAATCGTTATTCTGTACAGAGCATTAAGGTCGACACTATCGTATGTTTGGCAAAAATCGACAAACAGTTGGTGCACATTAATATCATATTCCCAGCATTTTTCTAGCACCTGTTTTACTGAGAATAGCTTGTCCGTTGTCGATCTTCCAGATCTGAAGCCGCCTTGATATTCTCCGATGATGTTGTTAGCGTATTCACTGAGTCATCGTTCGATATTTTTAGTCAAAATTTTGTAACACGTACATAGCAATAAAATTCCTCTGTAATTTTCGCAACGCAAACGGTCACCCTTTTTATATACCGGACATATAATGCTTTTCCGCCAGTCGTCGGGTAGTTTTTCAGTTGTCCAGATTTTACCAATTAATCTAAATATTCGACTGGTGAGCTCTGTTCCACCTTCTTTCAAGAGCTCTGCAGGGATTCCTTCAATTCCGGGCGCCTTGTTCGATCTTAAATTATGTAAGGCTGTCTCTACTTCATCATAAGTTGGTGCAATAGGCAGATGATCTCCATCTCGATCTTCCGGAATTATAAAAGGTTCAGTCTGTGATGTTGTTCTATTTAACAGTGTTCGGAAGTACTGAACCCATCGTGCATTGATTTCGGTAGCGTCGCTTATGATGTTGCCTTCTTCGTCCTTACAGAGGGTAGTTTGCGGTTTGTAACCTTGTCTCATTTGTTTCACGGTATTAAATGCTGCTCGCACGTCATTTTTCTTCAGATTTTCGTCCAGTGATGAAATTTTGTCATTGTTTATTTTGCGTTGTTTTCGTCTGCAGATCTTCTTGGCGTTTCGCCTGAGCCGTTGTTAGTGATTCGATTTTACAGAAACTTCGCATTTATACCTGTATTGAGTGTTAGCATTCCTACAGTTAAAAATATCTCCCCCTCCCTTGTCCATCCCCTCCATTCTGCGAAATTTTTGACCTCCCCTCGTACGTGTAACAAATTTCATTTTTCTAGCTAGAACCATATTTGAGATATTGGAATTGATATTTTTCGGTTCTCGTATTCCCCCCTCCTCCCTTGAACCACAATATCTCCCAAAATTAGTGTCCGCCTGAGATCAGCAGCCACCCAAACATGAACTTTCTATTTTTTTTTACAGAATGATCTGCGTTATATTCAATTTCGGCCTTTATGTGCAATGCACAAACACACTCATGGAGAGAAGGAATGGGATTGGGAAGGTAGGGGAAGAGGAGTGAGAACGACCGTAACGAATGGAGAAGCTGGTAATTTTCAAGGGATTGGGAGTTAATATGAAGCTAGGGTGCAGCTTAGTGGGTAGCGTGTTGGTTTAAAATGTGAAGGTCTTGAGTTCAAATCCCGGTCACCACATAATTCCAGCACACTGTCTGCTTGGATAAACCTTGGTTACCTCAATCTACGAAAATTAAAAATTCGCTGATGGAGGGTTGTGCGAAGAGCTAACACCCCTTCAACAATAAGTAATGAAATTGTAAAGGAACCTGAAAATCAGGAGACCAAGGACCGATTTGGGCTGTTGTGTCATTAAAGAAAAAGTTAGTTAATGTGCGCTGAGCGTACACGTACCGCGGACGGCGTACAGACAGACTGATTTTTTTTTTAATTTTTTTTTTGAATTTGTATTCTAATTTAGTCATGAAACGCGAAAAATCCAAATTTCTGGCTGGCCGGAGCATTCCTCCTCCTGCTTCCACGCGTCCCTTGAATTCTCACTGAGTGGAGACACAAAAAAAAATTATATGTTCCATCAGCACACATAACTTAAAGCCTTTGCGCTCCAGCTCCTCCACTATCTCCTGCTAGCTCTTCAACTTACCCCTCAGACATCAATAAGATTCTCTTCTAGCTGCATAGAACACTTTCTCCCTCTTGTGCAGACAATTTGAATATTTCGCCGCGCAAAATTTTTTTCGAGTGCGCGATCATTACAAACTTACTTAGAGCTAGGACTTATCCAAGCTGTTGCTTGCTTGAAAGCAAAAGAAATAAAATAATGAATACCATGAAAAATTTACAATTTCTCAATTTCATTAAGGACTTCATATAAAATCATGTAAACAGTATCTCAACATAACTATTTTGACACTGTTTACACTTAACTAACTCCTATAATCCTAATTTCCTTAATGTATCCTCTGTCTCAAGTCATTGAATTTCCTGTCAAGATCGAAAAGCAATTAAAAGGACACACTATGATTCAAAAGATCCTTTAGAAAACCATGATACGCCATTTCTCTGTCCGTATATAGCAAAAACAAACTCCTGCAAGGATACACATTACACATTATAAGAAATGTGATGTTTGTAGCGAAAAAGTCTCGAATTACTCGAACCATCAATTTTCGGTTAAAATCCACAACACAAACATTTTCGATCGATTACATCTGCTCCAATGTGTGTTAGGCTAAAAATAGCATGAGGAAATTTACTACTCGCTATCTCTACGTAAAGTGGAGAATCCGAACAGACCAAAAAGGATATTTTCTATCCTCATGATAATGGCAAACTTATACGAGAATGATTCGAGCCGAAATATATATATGGACCAATGGGTGTTTTCTTTGTGTATTCGTACTCAATATTTTACGCGTTCGGTATCCTCCTCTTCATCAACGCTGGAATTCGATCTCCCTTTCTACATATTAGTTACGCATTGGCTACTGGCCAGGATTCTGTATCTTTGGTCATTCGAATTGCTGTTGCGGTTACTTTAATTTGCAGTTTTGGCTTGTTTCGGTTAGCACACCTGCGTTTAATGGATTCTGATATAGAAACTGACACAAAATTCACTGTGAAATAGGCACCAAACTCTTTTTAATCCTTGAAGCACGAAATCCATAAAATTCCGAAAAAATTTCCCGAAAAGAAAATCCTTCGACACAATTTCTTCGCTGACGAAATTGTAACGAAAATATTTTAAAATTGATTTTGGCACCGTGCCAGCTTCAGACATGTTGTTAGTTAAAAGGACGACTCTTACAGTTTTTCTTGGTCGGAAATTTACGATACGAAGGTAAGGATGTTACGAGGTATGAGCTGACCTCTTTTGATATTTTCTCTCGTGTTTCGACGATGAATATTATGCCCATCCTGTTTCCTGGCGACTATGAGAAAGCGTAAATTCGTGATCGATAAAAAGTATTGAGAAAGAAATCACCGGAAATGCATCCTTTATCTGTCGAACATTTTACTCGTTGTTTAGGGTAATGATTGCCATTAGTTGGATATTTCATGCCACGATTTTATTTGCAAATGTTATCGTAATGTGAACAGTAAATTTCGTTTTTATTTTAAGCAAAATAACTTTGAACATTATTTTTGGATAATAACGAAAAGAAATTTTAATGAATGAACATATTAAAGATATATTACCTATATAGTTTTCACTTAATATGCTTCTTTTTTAATATAAAACTTTATTATAAGAGAAGGTGTAGGTGAAATTGCACTGAAAGCTTATCTCCAAAAATCTAAAAAGATTTATCGTATATCTCAAATTAAAATGTTAATATAATGTGTATGCTTAAATTTATAAATTATCGTGTATTATAATTAATTCTTATGTCATTCGCTCTGGTTTATTTTAATTAGATAATCTGCGTATAGTCTTTCAACCACAAAATTGAGGTCCAATCTGAAAAATCTCCGAATTAGAAATGAATTAAATCAAACCAAACTGAACATAGACTGTGAAACCCTTAATAAATCGTTTACTTCCGTTTCGTCAACTTCCCCTACCAAATCTAAGCCAACGTTTTCAGTTGAATTTTCCGAACATGTACCTAAGTCAAAATGTAATAATCCCTCTTATGAGTTTAGTTTCACTTGTTTTACTGAATTAGATGTATAGAATGCTATATTCTCGATCAAATCTGATGCTGTAGAGGTGGACTGTGTTTACCCGAAATTTGCTAAGTTTATTATTCTTTACATACTTCCGTTGTGACACACATATCTTACACGATTTACACTACTTCAACTTTTCCTGATGCGTGGAAAAAATCTAAAATTATTCCTCTTCCTAAGAAACCTCTTAATTCAGGACAAGAGTACAGACCGATTGCCATCTTGCCTTATCTTTTGAAAAACTTATGAATAGCCAAATATCATACAGCTAGGGTGTAGCCTAGTGGGTAGCGTGTTGGTATTGTAATGCGGAGGTCGTGAGTTCAAATCTCGGTCGGGGCAATATATAACTCCAGCGCATTGCCAGCTTGGATATACCTTGGTCACCTCAATCTACGAAAATGAAAAATTCGTAGAAAGAGGGTTGTGCGAAGGGCTAACAACCCTTCTACAATAAGAAATGAAAAAAATGTTAAGGAACCTGAATGTCAGGAGGCCAAGGTCCGATTTGGGCTGTAGTGCCATTGTAGAAGAAAAAGAAATATCATACTACTTCAGCGAATATAATCTACTATCGAATTTATAATCAGGTTGGGATTTACGCCCAATCGTGGTCTTGTTATGTTTTTTAAGATAATTCATTCCAAAAGGCCTGAGTATCTTTTCTTACGAATTACGTTCGCCAGGTCTTGCAGGGCTCATCAACTAATAACACCTAAGTTCTTATCTCTAGTTATACAGAGGCAATTTTTCGTTTATGTCATTCAACAGTGGAATCAACTACCAGTCGAAATTCGAAGATCAAGAGGGAATGGTGATTATAAATTTTCGTTTACCTGTGTTCACTATAGGAGCAGTGACGTGGGGCTAAATTTGGCACTTGCGGAAAGCAATAAGTTACGAACATAACTGCTCGGAAAATAACCTGTGTTCTACTAAAGAAAATTTTACTTTGACGAAAAAGTATACTCTTTCCCGCGATGGATATTGAAGAAGCAGGTAATGTTACTACTTACTAATGTACTGTTTTTGATAGTCCTAATATTTTTAGTTCATTAGTTGTCTAGTATTAATAACAGGTAATAATTGAGAAGTAATTTTGTTTGAATTTCTGAATTCAAAAGTGATTTTAAAAAATGGTTGTCAATATGTTTCTCTCATTTTGATAACTTATAAAGAATGAAGTCTTGTTTTCAAGATGCAGCAAAAACTTTCTGCCCCTAGCTGCCCTTTTAAAAGTTATTGCACTTTCACTGGACGGCGCTATTGCAAAATTTTTAGAAATGAAATCTTAAGTGCTCATTATTAATTTTTTTTTTTTATTTCAGGATCATCACATCATTACGCAACAAAGCGAGTGCAAGGATTTTTAAAAAAAATTTAATATTTAGAAAAATACTTGCCCGAACGTGAAAATTTTAAGACAGAGGAGATAGCAGCGTTCATATTAAAAATAAGCATTTTAAAGAAGGATTTCAAACAAAAATGGAAAGCAGCAAGTAGGACGGAAAGTAAATTCAAAAAAAATATGCGATTTGGCTCGAAGGTAGCTTCAAAATTCCCAAAAGTACCTCGCAATGTTGGCGCCGAACCAAGTCCTTCAGAGAATCGAGCGAGCGAACAAAACGAAGGAAGACAGAAATGCTTCGAAAAACAGTCGAAGCAAACGAATTAGTCTACGCCACCCACATAAAGCTAGGATCATCTGGAAAGAGGAATGCATCGGAAGTCCTACAGGATATAACGAACAGCCCTACTCGAGCATCTAAATATAACAACGCATATCGAGGAAGTTTATCTGAAAAGGATGAGAAATTGTCACCTCTGCGGGCTCGTACGATATTTGCAGAAGCCAATTTATCAAGAGAGCAGTACGATGTTGTTAGATGTGGATACCCAAATGCGTTATCCCGCAATACTCTAATACAAAAAGCGAAAAGAGAATGATATCCGAGATTGGAATCGTTACAGTTTACAGCTACCAGTGCAGAAATTAATTTCCAAGATTTCTTAGACTATATCTCTGGTCAATTAATAGAATATTTACGAGAAGTAGTGAATACTTTGACTGAACGTGAAGGAAATCGTTACGGTTAATAACAAAATGTGGTTGTGATGCATCACATCAGTGCCAATATAAGCAGACATTTGAAACTATTGCGGACTCAGACAGTCATGTATTTCAAACTTGCTTGGAGCCATCGCAGCTTCTTTCCGAAACAGCAAAATGCAAAAAGATATTATTTGGCAACATCTTACTCCTTCTTCACCTCGATACTGCCGTCCAATCCAAATACTTTTTATTAAGGAGTCTAAGGACATCATAAAAAAGTTACGCTATTTCCTTATTTATGATGTCCTTAGACATTCAACAAAAATTGATAATTTAGAGGAAACAGAAATTGAAATCAAGATTTCCATAAACCACATTTTAACCTTTACAATGATTGACGGTAAGGTGTGTAATGCTGCTATACTCGTAAATACTGCATCTTCAATGAATGTTATATTTATGGAGGCACCTTTCAACAAATTAACACAACAAAAAGAGGCTGATCCAACGCCATTAAAATTTGGACTTTCCATATAACACGCCATCATAAGGTTATTCCAGACATTATTACATCTATCTTATCTAAAATTCGACACCAATTTCCCACCTATACATGCAAGTCGAGCCTCAACTAATCCAACACAGAGCAACAAACCTTGCAACTCATTGCAATATAATACGGTGGTTAAGCAACTGACAGTTCCCCGCATCGATAATTCAATTACCGCTAACGAAACTCTGCTATCACCGCAGCAGCTGATCCAGATGTCTACAGAATTGATAAACAACCTTGCCAAGTGCACAACAAAACACGACCAATTTCTAGTTCTTACTAATTTAGCTATTAAGTTTGTTTATAATGGATAATTTTAAGAATTTAAAAACTCTCCTTTGGAATGCGCAAAGCATCCGAAAGAAATCTGTCGAGACATTCGACTATATTGTAGCCTCAAACATTGATATTGCCATACTAACGGAAACCTGGCTCAAACCGCACGACAAACTCTCGCATTCCAACTTTGTAGTCCACAGAAACGACAGGATTGATGCAACCGGCGGAGGTGTCGCTATCATTATTAATAAAGGCATCAAACATTCAGTTGTACCCAGTGCCAAGACCAAAATCATCGAGACCATTGCAATTAAAATTGAACATTCCAATACGGTCATCGTTGCAGTCTACTTTCCTGGGACAAAACTAAATGCAACTAAACTAAAGTTTTTCGAAGACGATATTAAACTTTTGTCAAATTATAATCAAAAGTATTTACTCTGCGGTGACTTCAACTCCCGGCATCGCCATTGGAACTGTGCCAAGGCGAACAAAGCTGGAAAAATACTTTTTGACCTTATTTGCAAACATAATCTTTTCATTCATGTTCCTTCTGAACCAACCCTCCATCCACCAAGGGGAAAGGCCTCAACTTTGAATTTCGTCATTAGTAATGGCCTCGTCCCAATCTCCCAACTAATCACGTTACAAGAGCTATCATCTCCCCATCTTCCTGTATCATTTATTATTGAAATCGATACTCCGATCACTGAATTCAGCAACTCTTTTTACTGCTTCAATAAAACAAATTGGAGGAAATTTCATAGAGTACTAAGCAATGTTACAGATGCCAGTACTCTTGACCTAAGCACAGTTTCAAAAATCGATCAAATCGATGACCTTCTCCAAACACTAACTACCAACATCTGGAACTCTGTCGAACTCTGTACACCCAAAACAACAATATCCAATCAGCACAAAATCAGCATTGACGAGAACACTAAAGCCATGATCAGGGAACGAAACACATTACGAAGACAATGGCAGAGATCAAGAGATCCGCGTGTTAAAAACCTAGTAAACCGTCTAACTAAAAATATTCAGGCTAGTCTATTAGAAACCAGAAATAAACAATGGAATAACATGCTCTCATCCCTAGATAAAAGCTCCAAAAAAATATGGCATTTAAATAAGATACTCAAAAGACGGGACAAATATATTCCACCTCTATTAGACGAAAACGGTATGACCATATTCAATGACAAAGACAAAGCTGAATCGATAGCAACGAATTTCCAAGCGGCCCATCGCCTTACCGAACACTTAGGCAGTCACATCAACAACTTCTCTGTAAGGAGCGCAATATCAACCATTCCCGATTCTGTTAACTTACCTCCCAGCGCTCACTGCAAGCCGCGCGAAATAATGAAAATACTGAAAACTCTCTCGAATAATAAGGCTCCAGGTGTCGATGGTCTCCCTAATTCGTTGATAAAGCGACTTCCCAAAAAAACACTGATTTTATTGAATTTCATCTATAACAGCTGTCTTAAACTAAGCTACTTCCCAATTGCCTGGAAACTCGCTCACATATTCCCCATTCCTAAAACCGGTAAGGATGCAAGCTGCCCTAAAAACTATCGTCCCATCAGCCTCTTACCTACGTTAAGTAAAATCTTTGAGCGAATTATCTTACACCGGATAAACGATTTCCTCGATCAAAACGATATCATACCCAATTTTCAGTTCGGTTTCAGGGCAGGACTCTCGACCACTCATCAACTTTATAGGGTAACTAACGACATTAAGGCATCACTAAACGCAAAGGAATCAGTCGGAATGATAGTACTTGATATCGAAAAAGCGTTCGACTCGGTCTGGCACGACGGGCTCCTAGCAAAATTAATCAAGCTATCCTTCCCCCTATACTTAACTAAAATCATAAAATCATTTTTGAGTAACAGGTCATTCATTGTTAAACTTAAATCCCAATTATCCACAAAATATTCAATTCCTGCAGGGGTACCCCAAGGCTCATGCCTAAGTCCCACCTTATATAACATATATACTGCCGACGTCCCTACTGGAGACAACTGCGAAACTGCTATTTTCGCAGACGATACCTGTATCTACTCACGGTCCATTTGCCCCAACACCATCACACGGGAGCTCGAAAGACAACTCGATCGCCTATACCAATACTACAATCGTTGGAAAATCAAAATTAACCCTTCTAAAACACAAGCAATTTTCTTCACAAAAAAAAGGAAACGAAGTATTCTTCCAAGCCACCCTATCAATTTTATCGGACAAACCATCGATTGGAGTGACTCTATAAAATATCTTGGCGTGATCCTAGACAAAAAACTTATCTACAAAGACCTTGTAGAAATTACGTGCTCCAAGGTCTCAAAAAGTATTCATGCTCTTTACCCCCTAATCAATAGGAAATCTAAGCTTTCGGTGCATAACAAACTCCTGATTTTCAAGCAGGTCATCCAACCTATAATTTCGTATGGCGCTCCTATATGGCGTCAATGTTCCGCTACACACAAAAAAACGTTGCAAGTCACCCAGAACAAATGCCTAAAAATACTATTGAATTTACCCTTCCACTTTTCAACTAAACGCCTACATAAAATAGCTAACGTGCTCAACATAAAAACACTAGCCGACAAAAGACTTGAGTCCTTTCTAAAGCGATGCCAATATATACGTAACCCGCTGGTTGCATCTTTCCTATAGATCGTGCCTTACAATGCATTCTTCCTTCATCTCACTATATCCTGCAGTTTGTCACACATAATTATAGCCCGGGACTCATGCAAATAGATTGGTAACCGTTTAGTTGTAAGTTAGTTTTAAGTAACTTAATTTTAAACAGGCAAGGTTTTTGCTCTTTACTTTTCCTTGGCAAATTATAACATATAGTAATTATTCAATTATTTCTTTTCTGTTTGCCTAGTGCTATAAATTTACAACTTAGCTGTTAAGATGATAAGTCTAATCTCTGAAACATCATTGTTCTGTTAATGCAATTTGAATTATTATAAATAAATATTGTTTGGAATTTGGAATTTGGAATAAATTAAAAAAGTGGATGTTAAAATCGAAGGATGAGAAAAAATTGGTAAATGAGCGAAAAAATGCTATTCAGAAAAGTTTTAGAGAAAGAATGGGTTTGATTGTGGAATTACCCAGACAAGGATTTAGAAATACCAATGACGGCAATACTAGCAGAAGCTTTTTCAACTATCCGAAATTGTCATCGGAAATAATTGGTATCAATATCACTTTGATAAATAGGATTAAGGTAATCTTAGAAGTTATACCCAGACATAGTGAAATTCGGAAGTTATGCCATGGACACAGCAAAGCTACATATATGTAGATTTGCATGCATGGTATCTGAGGACCCTGACTATGCATATGATTTTGATACATGGAGCAATTGTGATTAAGAACGCTCTCTTTCCAATCGGATAATTGTCGGAGGAAACATCTGAGGCATTTCATTTGGAAGACTTCCGCTTATATCACCTCAACAACACAAGACAGTTACGCAGAGCATCCTGTAACAAGGGTGTAATTGACTGGCTACACTGTAATTTTTGGAAAATAAAATCGAGAAAATTGTATCTGAAATGGAAGAATCATCGGAAAAAGAAACCTGAGCGTCATCTTGGGATTAATTTTTTAAATTATTTTTGTATTGTAAGTGGAAAATATATTATATTAATTATACTTAATTATGTATTTTATTCATTCACCAAATATAACATCTCATTTTTTGTATTACAAAAATTGTTAAGTTTAATTTTAACTTGTTAGAATTATTCCCCAATTTCAACAAATTTTATATTTTATTCATTAACTCTAACACTAAAATTTATTTATTGAACCCTTAATTAAAATCCCACATAAGGGAATAAATTTGTAAAACACATTTATAGTTTTAATTAAGAAAAAATATCATTACAGGCAAACATTTTTGCAAAATTCTTGCTAAAAGATACAGGTATACTATTTACGCAATTAAAGCATATTACAAACCATAACATCTGAAAGTTTAATATAATTTTTTGGATGAATACAATTTGAAAGTATTACTCAAATCACCTACTTACTTCATAACATAACATAATTCCCAAGTTTGAGACGAAAGAAACGCATAAATAGTTTTGGCCAGCTAGAATCGACAAATACCCCACTGTACGCCGTCCGCCGTACGCCGATGTGTACGCTCAGCGCACATTTACTTTCAAACCCTTCAAGATAGAAAGTTCGGTTTTAGAAGGATTGTAGATGGTTACAAATCTCAGGCGGACACCTATTTTGGGGGGTTAAGGTGGCGGCGGGGGGAGCACTAAAACCTAAAATTAAGAATTCGAATATCTCAATCATGGTTTTAGCTAGGAACCTGAAAATCAACTTATACTTAGAGGGGTTTCTGGCACAAACTTTAAAAATAATTTATTTTTTTCATGCAAAGTGGTCCAAAAAGGGGGGGGAGAGGCTAAAAACAAATTGTGGGCAGAATTTTTTTTTAAATCAATATATCTTCGAAATAACTTACCATAAAAAATTCATATTTTGGGACATAGTGGCACATAGATCTACTAGAATCAGTTTAGAGGGCGGCTAATTATTTTAACGGCAAGGATCAGTGGGAAGTGTAAAAAAAAACACTTATAAATCAATATCTCGGCTATTTATTAGGCTATATGATTGAAACTTGGAACGTATATTAAACTATACTAGCGACATACAATAAAAATATAACATTTTGACATAATAGTAGTGGGTGAAAATGAGGAGCAAAAATGGTGCACTTTCCAAAATTTCAAACCGTAATATATCAAAACTGAGTACAGATATCAAATTGAAATTTCGTTAAATTGTATAACTACATAGTTTTTCATTTTGGTAAACATTTTAAGTTCGGGGGTGTAAGGCGAGGGAGGCGGTAAGTTAAAATGCCAAAACTTTTGAGTGATTTTTTTTAGGGCTGTGGTGAAAGATACAAAGTTTAAATTTTCCATGATTATACATATTTTGGTTATACATACAGAAAAATTAATAAAAATTTCACAATTGTTATACACCGACCTCCCGGTCTAACGTGGACAAGGTGTTTCATGTGGAAAGGAAAAAAAACCCATAAACTGAAAATTTTGAATGAAATTTTAAGGTAGAAACTTGAAAATTTGCAAAATGCATTTAAAAAAAAAAACTTAATTCAAAACTTCTACCCTCTCCCATACACGCCCATTTTTACGAAATGAATTACCACCTAACTATTAAAAGCTATCAATCTGAAATTTTTCACAAAAACTTTTAAAAATAATTGAATCGAAACTGCGTCAAAAGTTTTGAAATCACGGTTGCCCTTTTACCTCCTCCCAAACAAAAGTATGATTTAAAGCAATTTCAATAAATCAACTACTGACCAACAAATTAAAAGCTACGAACTTGAAATTTTGTACCTTACAAGAGAAATGAAATAAAACTGCAGCACAAAATTTTACATTTCCCTTAGCTCCTCTACCCTCTACCATACAAATGTTTGGTTTCGTGAATGTAAATTCATCGAATTTTAAGAAAATTCCTTCGTCTATGAAACTGACATTGTATACAGAGAATATTGAACGTGATTCAAGCAATCATTTAAATAATTGTAACTACTCACCCACTCTTACTACTACCCCTCACTCCTCTCCCCTCTCCTCATAAAAACCCAAGCTTGCATAAACGAATGAAATATTGATTACATGTATTGGAACTATTGATCGTATTCGCAATTAAGTGTTACATTGACAGCAGCCCTGCCCTAAAGGGTTTCCAATTGTGAAAGGGGGTTCCATTTAGTTTTCCTAAACTACTTTAAACTGCATATTGACTTTTCATGAATCCTCAACTTGTCCCAAAAATAATAAAGTTGCACCCGACTTGTTGGCAATTTGTTTTCATTGTTTTTGTTTTATTTTTGTACCGAAGTTTTGAATTTTACCTTTTTCTAGATACCAATTTCGATACTCATTTGTTAGAAATTCTTTAATCATATTTGACGATAAGTCCTAGCATTTTAGGAATACATACGTGATATTAAAGTGATTTGAAAAAACACTCTTGCCTAGACCTAATAATGCATACATTAATAATAAATTCTCTAATTATAATTGACAGCCTATTTTGTTCAATATTTCACGACACCTACGACATCGTACTAACTTTCTTCTTTGCGAGCCTTATTTCCTTCATTTCAAATTTATTTCTTGCAATTTACTCTTCAGCATCCGCTTAAACTGGCTGATAACTACAAACGCTCGTCTTCAGCTCTACACAAACGTTCATTACAATTCAACTTGTTCCGTTTTGGTTTTGCCGAGATATCCTTGTTCGCATGTCCTACGGTAATAGCGACTACAGTCATCTGCAAATACGTTCGATTCTCAGACGTGTCTTGAATTGACGATTTGATCGGATTTGTCAAGGAATAAATTAGCTTAACGTTACGAATTTTACAAGAGAACTATGTAAGAAAAAGGATCAGCATCGACGTATAAACGATAGTATAGAGCGCGTTTCTGTGTACGGATGCAAGCGAATAAAGTTAAAAAAAAAGCAATGCTTCTTTTACTATGCAATGTCTCATGTTGCGTTTATTTCAGAGACTGCGGCGGTTCCAATTCGATTCGCTGGCTCATGCTTTCCGGAATAGCTCCAAGCCATTTCTAAATGCACTATTTAGGGATGTTTATGCCTGACGGGACTTACCGCGGCCTTCTTTCAATCCAGGAAGATTTTCGGGGTTTGATGGAAAAGGATTGCGTGAGTTTCCTTTGTTTACCACACGATGACGGAAAACCTTTTTTTTCAGCTCGTTTATTCTCTTCGCTATTTTTTTTTAGTCGTCGTGACTTTTACATACTTTTATGAAGAGCTCAAAATAAACCTTGTGACTGAATTGAATCGGTAGTTTAAAGAAGGGAACGAGTCCAAAATCAAATTTTGGGAAAAAATTGAAGAAAACTTGATAAAATTCCAACATGAATCGATTTTTAAGATCAACATCACCATTATTACTTATGACGGAGTTGGTCTTTGTTTCTTTCTTTAACTTCAGGTTGTGGCATACTAAAGAATATTGCAACTAACTCTTTCCCACATTAAATTGTCCGAAACAATTGTCAAATTTTCGAAATAATTATTTCGCTATCCTTGTTTGGCATACTTAAACCCAATTCTATTATCTCTGTCCCGCGTTATACTGTCCGTTGCTAAAGTGCTTAGCTTAAACACGAACCAAAAACTAATAAAATTTGAAAAAATAATAATTTCTGAAATAAAACAGCAAACTCCATTGTACTGAAAATTACTTTATTGCTGACTGAATATTAGCAACCAAGAGAGAATACAAATTATGGTATTTTTTTTGTAAAAGTTTGAAGCCAAGTTAAGCTTGGACGCAATTTTCGAAAATTTCCGAATCAAAAAGTATTCCCACATGAGACAGCCTATCAGGTACTCCACTTTATATATCCTCCTTGTTTGAAACTAGTTTAGTTTGGCAATTTATCATAAGGCGACTCATGCTGAAGTAACGTTTTCAAATTGTTCAAATTTGAAAATTTTGAAAATTTTGTTCAATAATGAAGCACACTTTTGGCTAAATGGCTATGTCATTAAGCATAATTGCCACATTTCCATCTATCTACCATCTACAATGGCGCTACAGCCCAAATCGGACCTTGGCCTCCTAGTATTCAGGTTCCTCAACATTTTTTATTACTTATTGTGTAAGGGTTGTTAACCCTTTGCACAACCCTCTTTCGACGAATTTTTCATTTTCATAGATTGAGGTAACCAAGTTATACCCAAGCAGATAGTGTGCTGGAATTATGCATCGACCGGGATTTGACCTCACAATATGTAACTGTACATCTTTGAATTCAATTGATGTCCGTAATAATCTTTTCATTTACATATAATAATTGTATTGCCTAATCCCGATATTGATACGTAACAATTTTTATACTGCGCACTTAATTTCAAAGTTTCTGTAACACATTTTTTAATGAGTGTGAGGTCGCTACCTGTGTCCAATAAGCCCGTAAACTATAGATTCTTTATAGCTACAGAGCGACACAAATTATTTTTCCGAACAACTTTGATCGAATTCGCGGCACTATTCTGTGGACAGTTAGGTCGTTTATGTCCGTAATTGTTGCATTTAAAGCACTTAGGTCCCTTCAATTTTGATGGACATTCGTGAAATTCATGTAAATTCGACCGGCAATTAAAGCAATGGCGCCCTGATTAATATAGAGTAAAGTTTTCACCTCATTGTCTTGCTGCGCCGGTCAACAATCGTTTGCAGAACACAAATTTCTGTAAATCAGCCCACTGAAATATTTCTGCATGTAAATCGAACTACTGAATCCACTGCCGTATATTGATAGAACCGTCGCCTGAAAATTTCTTCAGGATTCCGTCTATGTCTGAAAACTTCATTGAAACGTTATTAGAAATATTATTCTTATTGCCTTCATCCAAACTGAATCCCTGACTCCTTCGCATCGAACGACGATTCGAATTTTTACCCATACTGATAGCTGCTTCTAAGTATTTTTCTTATCTGTGCTGATCGCGTCGTTTATAATTTTTATCGCCGCTTATTATCCACCTTCCATGTATAAAATTAAATGTAGCGCTACGATTAAAATGTTTCACACAGCTTAAAAATGTTTCACTCAAAATGCAATGTTAGGTAAAAATAAATGAGAAGAGCAATTTATTTTATGGATCCCGATTGGAGTTAACTAATACTAAACAATTCAATTTAATTAAGTTTAAATTCAATCCAAAAATAAATATATTAAGTTCATTGTAAAATAAATATAAAGTGTATGCAATCCGAAACACGTCCTCGGTCCACGGCTGCTGCTTGTAAAAAGAGAAAGAGCTCGGTCCCAAGCTCTGGGATGCTGGAACACTTGCTTCCAGTATTCATTTATTGTGAAGTTTGTTGTGGCTACGTTCGATTCCCACATAAGTGCAGTCAACCTGCTTACCGCCTTCAATCACAAGAAAAGTGAAATTGGTAAATTCCATTAGATTTGTTTTGGTAGACCTACCTTTGGTAAATTCATAATGGACTGGACTATTGTTTAACTACCAATGAAAATTCATTATATCACAAACAACAGCCTCGAACAACTTAGGAATGTAAGAACGATTAGCAATAGGTCGATAGTTCCACGCCTCCTTTTACAATGGCACTACAGCCCAAATCGCGCCTTGGCCTCCTGACCATCAGGTTTCTTAATATTTTATTTGTCATTGCGAAAGGGTTGGTAGCCCTGCATACAACCTTCTAGATCCCATAGTCTGAGGTAACTAAGGTATACCCAAGCAAGCAGTGTGCTGAAATTATGCGCTGACCGGGATTTTAACTCATGCCCTTCGCATTGCAGACCAACACGCTGCCTGCTAGGCTACACCCTACCGATAGTTTTACACACCAACTCTTTTACCTTTCTTGAGCAATGTTCTAATAGTGGAGTATTTTCACAAACTAGCAAATATCCCCGATTTGAGAAATACCACTATAGATATTTATATATACAATACATCTGTTATTGATGCAATATATACGCATTGAATCTCGGAAGAAATGGATTGAAATCAAGATCGCAAAACAAAACGTCCTGAACAAAATAAAACGCGACATGCTGAACTTGAAACCAAAACGAGATGCAGGATCTCCTTCTCACCCCATTTTATAATCCGGACGGAAAATGATATCCACTTTTGTTCTATCCTTTTAGCAGTATAAAGGACAAACATTTGTTCCGAGTGGAATTTTTAATTAGTCCCATGCTTTTAATTTTAATTCGTCGAGTCACGATTAACTTCCATTCGGTGAAGAAAAACAGATGAGAAATTACTTATTAGCAAAATTGTTTCGACTCTTAAAATTTTCATTTTCAGAAAATTTTGATTGAGTAACTTTGCTAGACTTGAACTGAAGCAGTAGAGCAGTAGGACAGATTACAAATCGAAATAACAATAAATTTATGATAGGGTGAAGGAAGCACTGTATATAATATGAGGGTTATATGGATAGTTTTAAGCCTTAACATTAACTCGTCAAAAATATTCGGTTACTTTAATTTAAAGGAAAGATTTCCGGATTTTACACCGTTTGCTTTACTTTGTGTCACGTTTCGGTATCGCTGGGACCTCTAACAACCTCTCTAATTGTAAATTCGCTGCCAATCTTAAAGTGAAGAAATAACCGACTAATTATTTCAGATTACCCGATTTTACCCTTCAATATATTGAAACTATCCGAGTGTTTTATGAAAAGAACGATTTCCGGCTTTTACCCTATACTTTATTTAAAGTGACGTTTCCGTCTCTGCTGAGACCATTATCAAACTAAATCTCAACTTGTACCAAAACGTCTAAGAATATCAGTAATAAATCCGGAAATCAGTAAATCAATCAAATAATTCTATTAATCATCATTCAAGACAATATTTCGTTTATTATACTCTAGATGAAATCTGAGAGTATATTGTGTCTGCCTTACCGTTTGTAACGCTAAGAAATAACGCTCGCACAGAGCCGCCAAGGGTACAGAAATATTTGTTGTCGCTCAAAAACCTCGATTCCGAGTGACCGTCTGTCTGTCTGTCCGTCTGTGCGTCTGTCTACAGCATAACTCTCGAAAGCTTTGAGCTATAGTGCTAACAATTTTTGTGTTTCATTTTTAGCAAAAAAGTAACCTTAAGTTCGTGAATGGGCCACATCCTCCCACTCCTTCTACCCCCTCCCAAACAAATTTCATGAAATTTCGAAAAATTAAGAAATTGATATTCTTTGAAACTTTCCAAGCTATCAACTTGAAATTTAGGTCAAAGTATTATGATATATATGTCATTAATACCACAGAATATTGACCCGATCCCTTTACTCTTTCTACCCCCTCCCATACAAATGGTCAATTTTGAAAAATACATATTCTCGATTTTCATTGAAACTAGTAAAGCTGAAAAGACGAAATTTTGTCAGAATTAATTTTACTATAATTGCAATGTATTTTAAAAATAATTATCAACTTCACCTCACTCCTTTTACCCCCTCCCATACAAATTTCACGAAATTTTGAAATTTAAATTAAATTATTTTTCTTCGAAACTGTTGAAGCTATCAACTTGATATTTTGTATAAAGTATACAAATAGAGATATTAATAATGCGAAAAAAATTTGTTTTGATCTGTACACTCCTTCTACCCCCTCCCATACAAATGTAGAATTATTGTCAAATGCATTTCATCGATTTCCATTCAAACTAGAAAAAGTACAAACTTCAAATTTTGCCAGAATTAGCTTTTTAATATAATTAAAATAAGTGTTAAAAAAAATTATCAGCTCCGCTTCACTCCTTTCACCACCTCCAGCACAAATATCCCTAATATAAATTCAAGAAACGCATTTCTCCTTCAAGTATATGAGAGCTATCGACTTTGAAATTGAATCAAAGCATGGTGATAAGGATGATGATAAGCAGTTTCAAAATCATCTTAAACGCTCCACTTCCTCTGCCACCTCCCATACAAATGCGTCAATTTCAGAAAAACTATGACCAATTTCTTTAAAACTAATGAAAACTAAAAACTTTAAATTCAGCAAAAAACATTTTGCATGCCATGTCTTGTGTCATATACGAAAAATACAAGCCTCCCCTCTACTTCTACCACCTCCCATGCAAAAGTCTCTATTCACTATTCGAAAGAATTTGAGATGACATATTTTCCGGTATATTAAAGTCATTTTCATCTCATCTAGAGTATCATATGATTGGGCTTAAAGCCCAATCATAATTCTGTTATGTTTTTTCGATAAGAAAACATCAAAGAAACCCTTTAGTTTATAGGAATATTTAATTCTTATAGAATATTTACTTTTCATTAGAAACATTTTTATTTTATTTGTTTTGATGCTTTCTTTATGGGGACGGTTGCGCTGCGCCTTTAGTTTACCTTCGGTACTAATGAAGGCCAACAATGGGAAAATGTTAAGAACTAAAATTGAATTTGACAAAAGAAATATTTGTTAGGCAGCATTCAAAGTGAATTTGTTGTGAGGAAAAATTCCTGAACCATTGAAAATTGAACTTACTTATCATCAGTTTCTCAAATTAAGCTGGTTGCTAATCATGACGCTTAGAGCTAAGATCTGTGTAGTACTAAAGATTAAATTAAAAGCTAAACTATTATCCTCAACTCACAACAATTTCAAAATTACAATTTTCCTCTAAGACTTTCAAAGCAAGCGATCCTACATTTTTGCATTAAACGATACTTGTATGCTTCTGAATAACTTGACATTATTTTGCAATTCAGCCCTCGTCGTTCATCGAATATTCGCGATCTTCAGCTATCTGCAATTCCGCACACAAATTTCTCATCGAATCGGAGAAGGTTGGCAATATCCGACGAGGGCCGACAATATCCGACGGCCAAATCGACAGTCAGGCACACCTCGTCGTATGGGCGACTACCAATGACAGGCAGCAAGATACGTCATCGTATGGGCGACGGCTGGCGGCAGTCAGCAAAACACGTCGTCGTATGGGCGACGACCAGCGACATTCAGCGAAGCACGTCGTCGTATGGGCGAGAAACGGCGATGGCCGGCGAGAATTAACAAACACGTCGTAGTTGTTATGCCCGTATGTTTTAATGAAACAAGATTTGTTAAAAAATAACAAGATTTGTTATTTTTTTTGTATACTGAATAAAGTTTTAAAATGATGCGAACCGTTCGTCGTCAATTATCAAAAGGCGTCCATAATATTAAAAGTTGGTCTTTTAAGGTTTACAAATGCCAATGCAAGCAAAAACTATCTTCATCTATATTCCTAAGCTAGAAGGTCTTTTTTGTTATACTTAGATATTGAATTACAATAACAAATATCATACGACTCACTGAAATTAAGTGGCCGCACAACATTGTATACAATAGACGAATTCTTATCATATTGAAACAATAAGAATCCGTCTTCTGCTTGCAACTTTGTTGCTTTCATATACGAAATACAACTTTGTTGCTACCATCCATGGCATAGTGATGTGCGTAAAAAGTGCGAGCTTTCGTGAAAGCAGTCAGTTGTTTGGTGTTATTTGAACAGGAAGTAGTTGATGTCAAAGTTCTGAAGCTGAAAGCAATATAGTGAAGAAAAGTGTTTAAGTTAATGTTGAAAGCGAGTAAATAATGCCTGCGATTATTTAAAATTAAAAGCGACTTAGTTTTTACTTGAAATCCAGCGAGTCATTGCGCGCTTCAATATGTCGAAAAAAAACAACCCCAAATTACCTGCCATTTGCAAGCTACAAGCAAATTTCAAGGACTTCATCTTGAGAAAAGCATACAAAACATCCCCAAGTTTTTAAAGGATTAATTTTTCCTTTTTTTTTTGCACAGCGTTATTCTTCGAAATGCTTTCAAAGACTCGCACTAATTCAGAGAGAGATCTGGAGCTGCAAGTGCAGCAATAGAAAACATCTAGATGCTCCTTAACTTCCACTTAATACGAAAAGTTGATCGTGAAATAAATTTAACAACCAGTTATCTTATTATAGGCTCATTTGAAAGGATAGCGAGAGCTGGTGCAAGTTGTGAGTCAAAATGGACGGGGAAAAACTGTGAAAATTGCTAAAGTTTTCTCTTCAGTGTCGAAAGTAGCTACCGTCATCGTTTTGTCGAGCAACGTCCTTTTATATGCTCTTGAGTGGAAGTGGAACTTTTCATCGTTTTCAGTGTTTAATTATCATAGGTCGGTAACGACATTGTTAGTAATTATTATTATTAGTGTAGCGTTGGATGGAAACGATTTTATTTGTATTTCGTTGAAAAGGATATATTTATCATAAAATTCAGTAATATGAGATAAATTTACACATATTGCTAGTTAAGCGAAAGTTTTTCGTATTCGCCGCAATTTTTACTACTAAGAAGATCCTTGAATCATTCGGTTCAATTAAAATCAATCTGCTCTAGTGACGCACAATTTTCGCTCCTAAATAAATCCATAACTGAATCTAAATTTAACGTATCGAGCAAATATTATGTGTTGATTACATAAAAGACCTTCTTCAACATAGCGAAAAAAACAAGAAAGAAATCAAACACATCTAACACTACACTAATAATAAGAAATTGTATAAAGGATATTGATGAACAAGAATGGACTCATATAACCCTAAAAACTAAATTAAATGGAACTGATGGCAACATCTCCCATCATCGTAGTGATAAAAGTTTCGTATTACACTTCAGTAAGATGCTACACAGAGTAATACGTATAAAATGAGAAAAAAAAAATTCCGAAGTGAAAGGAAGAAAAACTCCATTAGGGTATCCTATTCTGCTATTTTCTCTACCGAAATGGACAAATTTCAATTAAGTCGGCGTAATTAATCGAATGTCCTCGCTTACTACATAAGATAAAATCAAGTTTTCTCCAATCTATGGTATACCTTGGAGGAAGATGATGAGTAGGTACTACATATTTTACTTTATCTATATCATAACAAGGATTATTTACGTTGAATGACTTCCTTTCCATACATAGCAACATCATATAGGAGTATCTATAAATATCTGAATATAAACGGATATCTTCCATATAACCCAGATTTGGAATAATATGTTGATGTTTAGACACCAGAACTACATGCATCGCTATGAATGTATATCTGGAATCCTACGGGTAAGGAACAACGATAGAGGACCAAACGTTTGGCTTATCTCCAGACATCGGTTAATTGGAAATCAGAAGTGGAACAATACCTGAACATTGTTATGTATGTTTGATGACACTAATTGCACGCACTTATGATCTCGTAAATATTCACCTAAAATACAGCTGGCAACATAATTAGATTGGATCCAGTATAATGTCAAGTTAGATAATTCGAAGGTATATATAGGCCTGAGACGATAAAGTTTATGAGCCATGCAGTTTATTGGTGAATATGTACCTGATTGAATGGATATAGGAAATTTAATATCGCTACTTAGAACTTTCCGGAGAAGTTATCGTTGTAGATAGTATGGCTATTCCGGGAAACGGCTACCTAAAATAAATTGTCTTTGACTAAAATCTATACAATACTATACATTTGGAAATCTGGCTGCGAATTATTTTACGCTGATATTATAATTCTTCAGAATTAAATCACTCTCCGTACAACCTCACAGTCATAGAACTTTTCAAAATTAATTAAATGAAAAATTTTACCAGAGCCTTCTAATGCCGACCATATAACTGCAGCAATGCTCTATTAGGGACGATCTGAATGATACAAGCTCGTCAGGCCTTCGGTATCCTTTCCCTTTCTGGAGGTTAAGAGAGATCTCCCTTCTCACGAAGCTGCGAGTTTTTGACGCATGCGTCAAATCCGTGTTGTTATATGGTTGTACTACGTGGAAAGTGACCGTTCGACTTACCAATAAACTGCAGACTTTCGTGAACCAATGCCTCCGACGCATTTTAAGAATATTCTGGCCAGAAGTGATATCCAACGACGAACTTTGGAGTACAACTGGCCAGACTAAAATAGGTATTGAGATTCAAAGGCGGAAGTGGCAGTGGATCTGTCATACTTGGAGGAAACCAGAGCGAAACATCACCAAACAGGCTCTGGAGTATAATCCTCAAGGAAGACCTCGAGTTGGTCGACCATGTAACACATGGAAGCAAGCAGTTGAGCAGGAGGCCAGAGAAATAAACAAGTTCTGGCAACAGCTTAAGGCCGATGCTCAGGATCACGCCTTGTGAAAGAGAGTTGTTTCTGTCCTATGCCCCTATAGGGGGTCTTAACAGGAATTTGATTGAATAATACAGGGACTATCTAAATGTGTAACGGTCTGTATTACCAGTCAGTAGTTCATAGAATCACTGAAAAATCTCAAAACCAGATGTTCGTCCGTCCAAAAAAAAAATAGACGATTAGCTTTACCCCTTCTACCCCCTCCCATACAAAATGACATAATTTAGCAATTTGACAATAAACGAATTCGCTCGAAAAGTATAAATGCTACTGATCTGATCTTTGGAATGTAGTACTTTTATGATGATTTCAATCACTGTATACAAGGTATTTGAGTCCTACCCTTCCTTCCACCACCTCCCATACAAACTCCACTTTTTCATGACGCAACAAATTTACTCAGTGGGTATAAAATTGATCGAAATTGTGCACTAAATATTTATTTAGAATTGTTAGTAAGACCAAAACAAAATTAGACGACTAGCTTCACTCCTACTACCACCTCACATCACAATCTGACACAATTTCACAACTTTCCAAGAAGTCAATTTATCTAAAAAGTGTGAATGCTGCTGATCTGCAATTTAAAACGTGTCAAAATCACGATGTTTATAGTTATTTCTGAAAAAGTCATTAAGAACTCGTTCCTCCTTCTACCACCTCCCATACAAACTACACAATTTCAGTAAATCCAATAAATTAATTTTCTCAGTACCTATTATAACTCTAGCGTGAGGTGAAAAAATTAGTTCAATGTCATCACCCTACAAAATTTCTTAATATCAAAAAATTTCTTTTTCATCTAGAGTATCGCACGATTGAGCTTTATGTCCAATCGTAGTCCTGTTATGGTTTTTTTCTGGTTAGTCATTAATTAATTATCGCTCTTTAATTTACTTATTTTTTTTCTTGATCCTCTTTCTTTTTATTGATTTTTCGAGAAAAAAAAAGAACAGGAGCATCAGTATATAAATCTGATTGATCATGGTTAACTTTACGATCGATCAGATTAACGTTCGGGGCTTGCACTCTTCCTATCTGTCGCTGTATATCCATACCCAAACTGCAAGACCGATTTTTTTTTATGGTTATCGAAATAAACTTAAGGGGTCACCTTTTAATGCGCGATGAACAGTTAATTCGACATGGGTAAGGGAAACAAAAAGAGGGAAGAGTTTGACGTGGCGGTGAAATTTGTTCTTAAACTGCTGGAGGTTGTATTCAGTGGGAAAGAGATTGCCTGGCTATGAATTCCACAATACTGTCGTCCTGGGGATGAAGGACTGCCTAAACTTCAGTGTTCTCCGGTAGCTGGTATTAGGGCTTTTAGTTCCTTGCTGCATTTACCATGGAAGTATCTATAGTAAATGCAGTGTACTCCGATATTTCTTGTAAGGTGTTACCGGGAAGTGAATAGTTTTTATTCTGTTCCGTGACATATCCCCGTCACCAATTGGAGAAACTGATCCTTTCTTGATTCGTGCTAAATTCATTAACGGAGCAACTACACTACTGACAATCAAGGTACTTCGTAGAAACATATGACATTTCAAAAGAGCCAATTGGGGACGCTAAATCACTTATTCAATGCCATTAGTGTGCTTCAATTTCAATGACCACGATGAAGCCAGTAGAAGTGTCACCGAGATTACCATGAAGGGAATGAAGCTCTATACATACATACATATGTACCTTCAATTCAAAAGAGAGTCAGATCGTTGAAGATTTCTTGATTCAATAAACAATATCTCGATGCCATCCAGGCCAAGAAACAAGCTTTTCAAACATTTAGAGGCAATAAAATACCTGACACCTGAGAACTTTTCAATACGGCCTGCAAATCTATACGCTATCGTGTTAAATTTGAGCATGACCAAAAACTTCGTAGGAAAATCCTCCAGTGACCTGAAGGCTTGAGGTCTTACTGGTCATTTGTCAAAACGGTCAACAATAATTTCTTCTTCAAGTTGATGGCAACCATACCGTGGTTGATACTTGCGAAAAAGCAGCAAGTTTCGCAAGAAACTCTTGCCTTCCTCCATCAAACCAATCGTCTCCCGCTTCAAATCTTTCTAGTTTTTACAGTGCAGGCAGCACTGCATTTTCGTACGAGACTTATTTCTCGAATCCTCAATATCCACAAATCTACTGGTCCGGATATTCCCCATTACCCTTAAAATGTGCTACTCTTCTATAGCTAAACCTCATCGCAACCTTTTCCATCTTTCTTACTATTCTGGGTGCTTTCCACGTATGTGTAAAGTTACAAATTTTTTGCCGATTCCCAAGAAAGGAAACAAAGCGAAATCCGCCAGCTACCGCCCAATAGCCATTACTTCAGTGCTCTCGAAAAAAATAGAAAATGCTGTCAATCGTAAAATCGTCAAATATCTGGAGGATAAACAGCTCATCCATGATCGTCGGTATGGGTTCCATTCTGGACGGTCGACGGGAGATCTTTTGGTCTACTTGACAGGGCGTTGGAACTCAAGCTTACATAAATATGGCGAAGGTCAAGTTCTTGCACTTGACATTGCAAAAGATTTTGGTTTAAATGCTTCTTAGTTAAGTAGAGCCACAGACATTAATGATGTTCAATGAATTGAGAGTTACTTCTATCTAATTGAATCCGGCGTCCCTGAAGGTTCTGTTTTATCTCCAACACTTTTCTTAGTTTTCATAAATGACCTTCTGTTGTCCACTCTCAATCTAATCCATACTTTGCAGATGACAGTACTTTAGACAACACCTATGAATTTAACTCTGCTCTGGAATCAAACAAACATTCTATTTCTTCCAATCGCAGGGTGTTACTTAGTTTGCTGAACTCAGATCTCAACTAAATTCTGGAATGAGGCACGAAAAATGGAGTAGAATTCAACGCATCCAAAACACTTGTTTTCTTTTAAAAGAGCTATCAAGATGATAATTGATACTATAGTACTAAAATTTTTAAAAATATATTTCAATATCGTGAAAAAAATTGAACCTTTCTGACACCTCACAGGTCACAATTTTAGCAAATTAAATTAAAAAAACTGCCAACAAGTCGGGCGAAACTTTATTATTCTTGGGACAAGTTACGGATGCGTGGAAAGTCAATATGCAGGTTAGAGTGGTTAGGGAAGACTAAGTGAAAGGGGGTTCTTGGGCAGGACAGTTGTCAACACTTTGCGGAAACGTTCAAAAGCTTCAGTATATATAACCAATATTTCGTTCGTTTATTTATGCAAGTTTGAGATTTGTGAGGGGAGGGATGAGGGTTGATAGTAAGGGTCGGTGGATGTTAATAGTTTTTTAATTGACGTCCAATATTCTCTGTATAGAATGTCAGTTTCATAGACGAAGTTGCATAGAATAAGATTCTGTGTATTTTACATTCACGAAACCAACATTTGTATGGGAGGGGGTAGAGGAGGTAGGGGAATCGTAAAGATTGTGACGCAATTTTATTTCCTTTCTGTTGTAGTCTTCTCGTACAAAATTTCAAGTTCGCAGCTTTTAACTTGTTGGTTATTAGTTAGTTCAATGAAATAGGTAGAAATGATACTTTTGTATGGGAGGGGGTAGAAGGGCAAGCGTGATTGCAAAACTTTTAACAAAATTTTATTTCAATTATTTTTATAAGTTTTCCGGCAAAAATTGAAATAGATAGCTTTTAAGAGTTAGCTGATAACCGATTTCTTAAAAATGCTCGAAAAAATAATTTTGTATGGGAGGGGGTAGAAGAGGTAGGGGAATTGCAAAATTTGTGATGCAATTTTCTTTTCTTTCTCTAGTAAGGTGCTCGTACAAAATTTCAAGTTCGTAGCTTTTAATTTGTTGTTTATTAGTTGATTTAATGAAATTGGTCGAAATCATACTTTTGTATGGGAGGGGGTAGAAGGGCAAGTGCTATTTTGAAACTTTTAAATTAATTTTATTTTAAATATTTTTATAAGTTCTTATGCAAAATTTCAAATTGATAGCTTTTAATAGTTAGGTGATAATTAATTTCTTAAAAATGGTCGAAAAAATAATTTTGTATGGGAGGGGGTAGAAGTTTCAAAGGTATTCGACCAGTTAATATTTTATACGTTTGGGGATTTTTTTCAAATGTATTTCCCAAATTTTCAAGTTTCTACCTTAAAATTACATCCAAAAATTTTCAGTTTTCGTGTTTTTTTCGCTGCACATGAAACACCTTGTGCCCCTTAGACCGTGGTGGTCGGTTCGTAACAATTGTGGATCAAATTATTATTTTTTTTCTGTGTATATAAAATAGATGTATCCACATGCAAAATTTAAAGTTTCTATCTTTGACCAGAGTCCTAAAAAAATCACTCAAAATTTTCGACATTTTTGCTTACCACCTCCCTCCCTTTACACCCCCTAACTTAAAATTTTTATCAAAATTATAAATTATATAGTTCTATTATCTGACGAATTTTTGATTTGATATCTGCACTCAATTTTGAGATATAACGATTTCTAATTTTGAAAAGTGCACCATTTTTGAAATGCTCCCCATTTCCCCCCACTACTATTATGACCAAATTTTATATTTTTTTTATATTTCGCTAGTATAGCTTAGTATATGTTTTAAATTTCAATTACATAGCTTAAGAGATAGTTGAGATATTAATTCTTAAGTGTTTTTCTTTGCACCCCCCCTGACCCTCCCCCTTACAATAATTAGCCTATTTCTAAGCTTATTCTGATGGATCTATACGCCATCTTAATTGTCCCAAAATATGAATTTTTTATGGTAAGTATTTTCGAAGATATAACCATTTCAAAAGAAGATTCGGCCGACAATTTGTTTTTAGCCCCCCCCCCTTTCGGACGCCAATGGATAAAAAAATTAAATTATTTTTGGAGTATGTCCCACAACCTTCTCTATATGTATGCTGATTTTCATCTTTCTATCTGCATTCGTGGTGAAGATATTAGCAAGTGTATTTTTCGACTTTTTCCATCCCCCCGCCTCTCCCTTCCACCCCACACTCCCCAAAATTTGGATAATGGAGCTCACTTACCAAATGAACAATCCACCCAAAAACCAACATTCTACCTTTAACGGTCTTGGAGGTACGAGTCCATATGTACGGCGTACGGCGGGACGGATTTTTTTTTTTTGCTTTTTTAGGCTAATTTAGTCATGAAACGCGAAAAAACAAAATTTCAGGGTAGCAAATTTTTTTTTTTTTCTGTGTCGATCACAATACTTTATTATTAAAAAATAATAAAGTAAAAAATGTTCCCTAAAGCTGTATACAAAACAAGGCAACTTGAGCTACTACTGTCGAAATTAACTTGCTTCGACTCCCACTTCCACCTCCCATATACTCGTACATGTTATTATTGGGCATTCTGCAGAAATTAAGAACAGCTTTACTCCACCATACGTCAAACTTTTGTTAAGTCTTTTCAATGACTTAACTGAAACGCCAGAAAATAGTCAAACATTTATCTGAGCATCAATAAGTCCGAAGTTCTGAGACTTGCCAACCGTGGGGCAGGAAGACTACCCTTCGAGACTTTCAGATTTTAGAGATTGCATTTGTTTTCTATGTATATATTATCTTATTTTTTTAGCTCTTCCCCAGTCGTGAAGTAGTTGGCTTGCATCAACAGAAGTTTATAAATGTGGGAAATGTCGAATTGGGAAAGTGAGCCAAATAGCTTGGTTCCAATAAAACTGCGTCATTATGTTCCCTTTAATCTTTACAAAAACTGAATCCATTTTCCTTTGACGCATTATTTTCATCAGCCAAAAATCCGAAAAAATGAAAATTTAAAGTTTACTTATCTCACGAAAAATCGTTGCATTCGAACCCCACATTAATCCTATTGCGAGATACGAGCACAAATCGAGTGGAAAATGGTAGCAACTTAATTTATGGAAATTTTATATTTTCAGTTGTAATAAACGAAAAACTCTTGGACACAGGACTATATTCGAATCATTGTTCTTAACCCCCTACGAATTTTACTCCCAGTTTTTTATTATCATTACAAAATGCACCCGGAAGGCGTACTTGCTTTTACGACCTATTCAAGCTAAATTGCCGGACAATCTCTTTATTCATCCAACCCCCTATTTTTTATAATTACCGATAACTTTAAGGGCAATGGTTCAATATTGCCTCAGGTCCTGAATCACCATCATCCTGCTCCCAATGTCCTGAAAGGAAGCTGCACCGACTACTCTGGGCTTGTCCAAAGCAAAGGATCCATTTCACTTTGGTCCCGGGGATTATGAAATATTGTTTTAGAGATTGTAAACTTTTATTTTAGTATCGGCATTTTACGGTCGAGTTTCATTACCCAGAACCATTTTCCGTTGCCGAAGAGAGAGTGTTAGACTAAAATAAAACACGGCAAGCAATTAATCAGTGTTTTGTTGTAGTACAAAAGGACAGCGAAGGATTGGAATGGATTATCGTAGTCATCCCCTATCCAAAGTGATCTATTATAATAAGCCTATATAGATGAAAAGTTCCATTCAATTAAAATGTCTTAAGATGTGTCGGTTGACGACGAATAAAGTAAGTGATAGTCATTGTCACCTCACAAAAATTTCGATATTGAATTCAGGGAAAAAAATTGAAAGAGGATTCTGCCTATGACTATTCAATTATAAAATGTCCTGCGTACACTTCTTCAGTAAATTCGAAGTAAATTTAAAGTACTCACTTGCTATTCTACTAGGCATCTCAACACACAATATACATGTATCTATAAAATGATGGATTATTGTGACTCTTGAGCGACATCCGGCAAATGTTGGAAGTATTATGCGAACAAACTGCCAATATCGATCGGCCATAGTGACATCTAAACCTATTGAAATTTGGTATACCACCTCGTACGATTGTAAAGCCACCCCGGAACCCATTCTTTCGATGCGAAGAAAGAGTGAGGCTTCCATATTATTGAGAGCTAATGTAGCATGTACGGACTAAAGGAATAAGATCCAGTCAGGACGATGAGGGATAAAATTGAAAGCGGTACGAAAATATAACATTTGAAAGTAAAAGAAATTCGCATTTTATAAGTAGCAAATAGAAATTCTGGTAAACACCAATCACGTGTGCTCCTTGAAAAACCGTCTTATAAAATACAATGCTCGATATCGAACATATCGATGGGTATTAACTTTAAGGATTCATTTCATCACATCAAAAATAACGCTACGTCTTAAACAAATTGAATGTCGGCGAATCTGTTTACAAGGCAGTATAAGTCAATCAAAATATATTTTGATATTTTATGATGACTTCAAATTTTCTTAATTGGTACGTTAAGAATGTTTTTTAGGGAAATCTTCTTAATGTTCATCTCGGATTGAAATTCATTTTTAATTTTTCAATAAAATTTATAGCCTTCGGTTAAAATCGTTTTGCTTAGTAATAAAATATATACTCAGAGTTATCTTTGAACATAACAAAAAGTTCATTAATTTAGCGAAAAAATTTATGTATAGTTGAGCAGTTTTTGCTGTACAACTTTGCCTTACGAAGATTTTCGATCTGATCGATCAGGAACACAAATTTTATTTTGCGTAGTATACAATACCATTCGATAGTATGTTCTTTGATTGTGAAAACCGCATAACAATCGGTTGAGAAATTTTTGAATGTTACTGTTGCAGACAAAGAACCAAACAGACAAATATTCCAAAATTTGACTCATTTACGCTCTGCCTACAATCGATGCAGCAATCTTTGAATTCCTTCATCCCTTAAAGAAAGTATTATGAAATTAAGCCATCTATCCGGAGAAAGATAAACGGCAAAAGATCACTCGAAAATGTTTACAAATCAAACAATCAATTATCTGGTGTGCGCATCCTTCCATACTGTAAAATGTGTTAAATCGATTCTTATTAAAACTAAAAAAACTTGAAATTTTGTCGGAATTTAACTTTAAATAGTTGCTCTAAATTTCTCAAAAATTATCAACCTTGCATCACTCCTTCTACCCACTCCCATACAAATTCAAAAATTTGAAGTTCAAGTAAAACATTTCGAATGGAAAATAAGAGCTATCGAAAATAAAAATGGAATACAGTATAGTGATAAGAATGATGAAAAGCAATTTCAGAATCGTCCAATTCCTTTTGCTCCTTCTTCCACCTCCCATACAAATGCCATAATTTCAAAAAGTCAATTTGTCAATTTCCTTGAAAATTATTAACACTACAAACATTAAATTAAGCATGAAACCAAGTTCCGTCTCAAATTCAAAAATTATAAACTTCTCCCCATCCATGTACCGCCTCCTATTCAAAAATCGCTATTCGCTTTTGTAAAGATTTGAGATATCAAAGAATAGATGTCACTATTTCTCAGTTTTAGGAGTTCCTCCACTTTGTCGGGAGATTTATTGTTTGAAGATTCAAAAACCAGTACTTTCTAAGTATGGGTCTGGTTCAATGAAACTTGTTTCTGCGACATTTTTTGTTGAACGGTCTGCCTCTTGATTTCTTTTAACCCGTACATGTCCTGAGACCCATATTAAGATTAATTTGTTCCTCTTTCTCAGTGCGGTTAGGTTTTGAAGGCAGTTCCATACTAGCTCTGTGTTTGTTGGATGCTGCTGCTTTGAGAACTGCCTATACAATAAAAAATAAATATTTTTGTTGCGATGAGCTCTCCTAATATTCTCTGAGATGCATAGCTTCATTGCAGTTAGTTCGACCTGGAAGATTGTGCCTACTTTACCGAGTGGTTTTAAAACCAAGAGTTGGTCGCTTTAACTCCATCTCCAGTTGCCTGTGAGGTGCATGAGCCATCTGATAATTGCGTCCTCGATTTCCAGTCGTTTCGCTCTCTGATAATAACTTAAACGGGAGTTTTAAAGTTGATGTTTATTGGCATAGTGTCCGACAATATAGAGCTTAGGACCTCTTTATTCGACAGTTTTTAGGATTTTAAGGTAACCTATAAAATCTCCGGTTTGTATTTGTTTTCCCTCGTAACACCCCTTTAATAGCTTCCTTTTTTACGGAATATTTTCATTGCAGCAGTATGGCAGGTTCTCAGTTCGCATGTGTGTGATATTAAGACAAGCAAGCCTCTGAACTTTTTATAGCGTAAGCTGTTGCATTATTTTAGTCCCTGGGGACGCCCCTATAAGTCCGTACAGTCAATGTGCTATCGCCTAGATCCATGGCTGTCATTCAGCACTTTAGCCTGGCATGTATCCATTTCATGGAGGCCGATTCTAGACCGTTGTTTTTAGGCGCCGCTATTATGGCGTAATTAGGAGTGTTGCCGAATGATCCTTCTGTTTAAGGAATGGGCAAAAGGCACCTGGTTCGTGATTTATAGCCAGTGGCGTGAACTTTTCAGAGCTCCTTAGGCCACGCTTATTGCAGTAAAATTTTGTGAACAAATTTATATTCCACAGAGAAGTAGCAACTGGTCTAGGAAGGTTCGTCGATTCGAGTCATTTGATTTTGGAGCTTAGTAACTCCACAAACCGGAGCTGTTCGATCGATATCAAGCAATGCAAAACGCTAGACCGAAATAGGTGGTGACAGCGCAACACACTGCCTCAGCCGTGTGTGAGCCAAGTCCTACCAGAGGTTATCTGGTACTGCGGGAATGGAGGCGAAGACCTCATACCATGTCGCATCAGTTTGTATAAAAGGATGTGTGAATCATGTGTCGCTCTATAGGCTGGGACAAGCCTATGGGAGCGCGTTTAAGCAAGGCTGTGGGTTGGCAAAATGCGTCGTAGTTACCGTCTTACAACGTGTTTTGCGAGCCATAGTATTCTATAAGCCATAAGTGTCCCAAAATCTTTGCTGTCCCCTGAGCAAAACAATGAGCATTAGATATGTCTAAATGAGAGAGTAAATGTGCGAACAAATGTGTGTGCAAGCAATGAACGGAAAGATGTGTGAAGAGGAGCTGATGCGTTTCTATCTGGCAATGTAAGTATAGCAGAGTTGAAGAAAGTAGCGAATGGAAGAGCAAAGTACTAATTCATATCCTAGTAAAGTCCAAAATGAGCGAAGTCTGTAGATTCTAGCTTATAAGTATGCACGTAAAAGGGAAAGTAACGAAAGGCAGTGAGCGAAACACCGAAACCTGACGGTGAAGTAGTCAAGACTCAAAGAAAGCGAAATCAAATGCAAAACAGTGAGACGACGCTTCTGAAGTGACAGAAAGTAGCGAACCAATATGAGCAAAATGCAGGGGTTTGGAATAGCCAGGACGGCGAAGTATCGAGTGGAGGGCTCTGAAGTCATAGCAACGCATATCAGTGGCAGTATGAGCCCAACACCAAGGTGACCACACGGAGAAGAAGTACCGAGTGAAAGATAGTGTCTGATGACACACGTTTCTCGGCGTGAAGTAGCGCTATACACCCGGACGAAATGACCCACAGACCTGCAGAGATGTTAGATAAGTTTCACATCCAACAGTATGAATGCCGAACTGCAATAGGCATAAAGCATGGAGCTAAGCTTTCACTTAAAATCCTTATATAGGAAATGTACAAAGGTTTAATACAAAAGTGAGGTTTGTACAAATTTTCAGCAAATGCACCACAAAAAGTAAGCAAAATAGAAAAGAAAAAGAAAATAATATAAGAAAAATAGAAGAAATACAAGTAAATATAGGGTGGGCCAAATACAAGTTTCTTTTTAAAAATGCAATAAAATGAACAAAATTAAATTTTTTTCCATGTATTATGGCTTCATTAGTAAGAACAAACATTTCCATTAATGATGAAATACAATTTTGTTCAAGTGGCTGCCTCGGCTGGCTTCGCAGTAGCGCATTCTGTCACCCCAATTTTCCAAGACCATGTCGATGGTTTCGGGCTGCAGCTCACGGATTGCTTGGATGATATTGGCTTTAAGTGATTGAATCGTTTCTGGATTGTTGGCATAACATCGGTTCTTCACGGTTCCCCAGAAAAAAAGTTCAAAGGGGTCAAATCGCAGCTCCGAGGCGGCCAATTGACGTTGCCAAACGCCAAAAAGCGCACTGCTACACCTCACCCACTTTGGAAATAAGTTTTAAATATTTCCCAACGTTGTTCAAGTGTAAAGCGACTGATTTCGTTCTGCGGAGGTATGATACTGACTTTCTGTAAAGATTTCGAGCGGGAAACACCTTTCAGTGTCAAAATAACCTATGATTTAAAAAGAAACCAATGGATGACCCTATACATATGTTTATAAAGAAAAGAGGAAAGAAAACATACTAAGTTATTGGTCATACAAAATTAAAGAACACAAAAGGAATAATTTAAAAGAATACTCAGACAACAGTCTATGGAATGCATCCACACTGATTCCAAGAGTGACATGAAATGGTAAACTATTCCATAGCGTAAAGGAATGAACATAGAAGGACATCTCCATAATTCCATCTTTATGATGAGAAAAATTGCAAAAAAGTAACTTCCAGTTTGTGGACGGGCCACATCCCCCACTCCTTCTACCCGCTCCCATACAAATTTCATGAAGTTTTGAAGTTTAAAGAAATTGAATTTTCTCCGAAACCATTTCAGCTATTGACTTGAAAATTAAGCCACAGTATAATGATGTAAATATCATTAACGTTGAAAAATATTGATATGATCCCCTTACTCCTTCTACCCACTCCCATATAAATGCACAAGTTTCAAAAATGTATTTTTTCTGTCTGCAGTACTACTAGCTAAGCTAAAAGAACAAATTTTTGTCATAATTAATTATATTACAATTGCAACCAATTTAGAAAAAGCTATCAACTTCACCACACTCTTTCTCCACCTCCCATATAAATTTCACGAAATTTCAATTAAATTATTCGCTTCACTCCTTCTACCACCTCCCACACAAATTTTTGTATTGAAAATTCAAGAAAAGTATTTCGCCTTCGAACATTTAAAATTGTAACTAGACAATGTGATTAGTATGTTGATGGAAAGATTCAAAATTATCCAAAACCTCCCACTTTCTCTGCCACCTCCCATATAAATGCAATCAATTCAAACAAAAAATGTTAAATTTTCTCGAAAATTATGAAAGCTACAAACTTCAATTCAGCATGAAACATTCTACATACTACGTGCGGTGTTATATACAAAAATTACACCTTTTGCTTTTACCACCTCCCATACAAAAGTCACTATTCACTAATCGAAAGAATTTGATATGTCTTGTTTTTCGGTATAAAAAACTCTTTCCTATTTCATCTAGAGTATCATATGATTGGGCTTTACGACGCCCAATCATAATTCCGATATGTTTTTTTTTCTAACGCTTGTTAAGGAGAAGCCCTAATCTCAAATTTCGAGTATCACTTGCTTTCGCATTGACCCCCTTAAACGCTGGCGTGGCGTATCTCGCAACGCGGGGTCAGCGGAGTGTATTTATGCCACAGTTAGAGGCCTTTTCAATTCGTCTTACAACAGCATGTAGGACTAACCCTATTGCCTTTCTGGTAGGCGAGTTGGTTCTTAATAAGACAGACCTCGTTAGGCCCTGTTCTTATTTTACGGTATCCAAAATGACTTAGGGGGTAACTCTTTAATGCGTAATGCACAGTTAGATCGACATGGGTAAGGGAAACATGCGGAAATACGGAAATTCGAAGGAAAACGTAAGAGTGATAAGACTGAAATGGCGATGAACGTTATTTTTGAATTGTTGGGGATTGTATGCCACTGCAAATATATTGCCCGGTAAACCATTCCACATCATTGACGTACGAGAAAAGGAGAACTGTCTCAATTTCTCTGTTCTCCAAGGCAGATTCTTCACAGTGGACTTGTGAGTATATAAAACTTGGCGATTACTACGAGAGGCATGTACGACTGGAGGTATTACGTTCTTTAGTTCCTTACTACATTTACCACGGAGTTCTCTGACATTTCGGCGATGCTTGAGGGACTTTGTAGAAGCCGATAGAGTTTCGTCTTTAATTAGACGGAACGCATGTTTTTGGATACGATCGAGAATCGCTAGGTCCAATTTTGGGGTTCTACCCCAAACATTCCAGTTGTACTCAAGAAGTGGCCGGATACCAGCCTTATAGATGGTGGCCAGTTCAACCGCTGAAAAGTATTTCTTACACATCCGCAGAATACCTAAACGTTTCGAGGCATTAAGAGCGGCTTCATAGATGTGTTGACTCCAGTCAAGACGATTGCTAAGTTTTACACCAAGTAACAAAAAGTCTGCAGAAGGTGGAATCAGCTCGCACTGAAAGATGTTATAGCGGCCAAAGCCGGAACATTATGTTTAGAGATAGATGACAGGACTTGATTTTTGAGGCATTAAGCTCAAATCTGTTTTTCCTGCCCTATTCCAGAATTACGTTGAGGTCACAGTTTATCGACGTATTACGACATGAGGACACTGAAGTCTGACGTGCCTCTCCGCAGGGGAGTCAAATTGGAAGATGTTGTCAATTAAAACCCCGAATAAAAATTATAAAGGATAATAAAACAAGAATCAAACTTACTTCATGAGAAATAGTCTGGGCCACCGCACGTCATTCCCCCAATAAAGCATAATTAGAATTTGAAGATCATCCTGCAATTATTACGATATATGCCCCCAAACTTGTACAACATAAAAAAAATAGTACCCCTAAATTAAAACTATATAATCTTACTAAAAAAGGTATACATATTCATAACGAAAGAGATAAAAAAAAAGAAAAAATAGCAGAAAAATAATAAGACAAATAATTAGATATTAAAGGATAGATTTGTTCTTTGGTAAATAACTTTACCGCATCACGAAATGGCTGGGCAGTCCCTATTAATCCAACTTTATTAGGCCCCTTACAAATTTGAATATAACGTAAAACCTTACGTTCTAATAAAGTTGAAAGAGCAACTCTTACTATCACAATTCTTCTAATACCAGCGAAACTATGGATAGGAATACGTACTAACGACAGAAGGCTTTTAAAAATGAAAAAGAATGTGGGTGATAAGACTAGGCCTTGGGGGACGCCGGAATCAATAGAAAAGGGACAGAGGTAACTCCATCTCGAACAACTCATTTGGAGCGCGCAGAGGGGAAGCTCTCAATCCATTTGAGAAAGACCAAGTTAAAGCCAAAAGCTCTAAACTTAACAATGAGATATTTATGCAAAACTCTGTCAAACGCTTTCGCAATGTTAAGCGTACTAGCCCTTCGCCGAATTTTGTAATACAAGAGTTGCAAAGATTAGTTAAATGTACTAGGGAATCTCCCGTAGAGCGTCCCGAAAGGAAATCATTTTGGCGAATGAGGATCAGGTTTTTTTCCACAAGGTGGTTCACTATTCTGCAATTAATAGCAGTTTCTATTACCTTTGAAAGCACTGAGGAAATGGCAATAAGGCTATAGTTAGCGTAGTCCGCTTTGTATCCATTTGGGAATCGGCTGAACATTCGAAATTTTCCAGATATATGGTAAACACACTGGAGAGTACGAAAGATGATAAAGATTTCGAAGTGGTATAGAGCCAGAGAGTAAGCACATTTTTTAAGGATGATGGGCGGATGACATCCGGGCTCCTGCAGGATCTTGGGAAAAAGTCTAGTTCGAAAACGAAGGAGTGGCAGCGTGAAATAAAAGGGTAGTAGTTGACGGGTACTCTGATCTGACGGTGAAAGTTTAGAATTTCTTTCGAAACACGCTGCCAAATGGATTGCTTTTTCTATAGGATCGACAACTGTTCGGTCACAAAGAGGTGGTGTTGAGAATGATATAAAATTATTGTATATCGAGATAAACTGCGACAACGATCTCAACATCAGGATTTCCAGCATAAATAGATTGAATGGAATTTGGAATTTATATGAAAGCCCATTAATTTCTCCATCGTCTTGACGAAGAAGGAGATTAGACTTATAGAGCGATATGACTTAGGCTGATCAATGGAACGATTCCCAACCTTTGATACAAAAACCACCCTCGCTTTCCTTCAGATTTTTGAGATTCATCCCCAAAGCAAACTGGCTTCAAAAAGCTTTATAATTATTGGCTCTCTCTCACCCCTTCTGCGGAGATGCGGGGAATACTTTATATACTCCGTCTGATTTGAAGCATTTGCCGATCTGATCTCTTCGGGAGTGAAAATTTTACCAGCAATGCCATTGCTGAACGGAGTTTGACGATGCGACCTTTCCTTTACTTCTAAATCTTCATTGTTAATTATTTTATAGCCTGGAAAGTTAATTGCCAATGGCACTTTAAAAGTTTTCTTGCTAAAGTTAAGGTTGTTAAGGACCCATCTGGTCTCTCTTAAAATCCAGTACTAATCAGATTGTCTTTTGCTTACACCTTTTGGAATCGTGAAGCCATTGGGAAGTCATCTATCTCTTCACGGAATCTCTCCATGACTATTTTTTAACTTTCTTAAAAGTTTATTGTATTCAGTTAGGGAGTTTCTGTATTCATCCATGTTACCAAAGGTTTTGCTCTATTCAATTTCCTAGTTTCCTTGCGTTTATCTCCAGTTCTTCGTTCCTCCAAGGCGCTTGGTTTCCCCTTTTTTTGTGTAGAACGGGACAGCTTTATTCGCAGGCATTTATGGCATTGTCCTCGAGTTGTTTAGATATGTATTTGTTGCTTTCCTACCTACTTCGTACTCAAGGATTGACTGGTAAAGATTCCAGTTGGTATGTTTCCACAATGGCACTACAGTCCAAATTGGACCTTGGCCTTCTGACATTCAGGTTCCTTAACATTTTTTATTACTTATTATGGAAGGGTTGTTAGCCTTTCGCACAACAACAGTTTGTATGTTTAGTGTTCCTATATTTGCTAACATAGCTGAGAGAAGCCTTTATATCGAAACAGATATGATCAGAAAGTAAAGCTTCTTTAGATACGTGTCGATTCTCACTCTCGTGTGATGTTTCGGTCTCTGCTGAGTTTGGTAAAGGTCTCAGCAGGGACCAAAACGTCACACAAAATATAGCAAACAGGGTAAAATCCGGAAATCTTTCCTTTAAAAAAGAGTAGATACACATATTATATATTCACATTGCATCAAAATAAAAAAACGTCTTATCGATTCCTAATTTCTCAATCTTTAAATAATTGAAATGTCAGTTCGGTTTACTTGAATGCTCTGTCTTCAGTTCTACCATGTTTGTCAAATAAAAATGAACTCGCTACAATTTCGGCGTTAAAGTGCTCGACGTGACGTGATTAATGATGGTCCATCAGTGATTAGTCGATGGTGTGGCGCTTCTGGAACGTTCCATCCTCCTTTTAAAAAACGACTCCTTGATAAGAAGATGTAGTTTCGGTTCGAACGGCGAGACACTAACACATTTGCAGCAGAACGAGAAGCTAATTATTTAAATGGATGACATCTTCCGTTTTACGCTATAATTGGAACACTTTGTCCATGTCACAATCATCCATCATCCAGGATTGATTTCATCTCCTGCGTACGGACGGTGGTCTGGTCTAATAAATTTCATTTTTATCGTCATCTATGTATCTATAACAATTTCCTGGCCAATTTTCAGATAATTTAGCATATTTCAAAAATCCTTGTGCTGAGCACGTTTTGGCACATAAATCCCTTTCTCAGGACATGGCCTAGTTCTAAGCCGATGAATAGAGTTAGGTTAATCCTGGGAATCATTGAAATAAATACCGATTTGAAAATTTCACTTGCAATAAATTCCGGGATTATTGTATTGCACGGATTAAATTTTAGTAGTGCCATCGATGATAGTTGGTATTGGGAGCTGATGCCATTATTGTGGCCGGACGGAGGAAAGTCGTTGTAGTGGTCTTTTATTGTTGGTAGTGCGGATCCAGAAGGTCCTGTACTGCGTCCAGTTCGCTAGTTGCAGCGCTCAACTGGAGAGCATCGAACAAACAAATTCGAGCCGTTTCCGTTTGTTTTTGCCATTTTCGATATTTGCCGTACATGACTATTTCGAATTAGTCCATCTCAGCAATTTTCATCGGGATGTTTTTTTTACTTCTTTTTTTTCGATTTTTATGAAACGCGAAATTTTCACGTCGAACGAAATGGATGCAGTTGAGTTGTAGATAGAATTTTCATTTTCAGCTTATGTTGGTTTTGATTCGGTGTGTGCAGTTTGTTATGTATTTGAAAGTAAGACTAAATGAAAACTATCTTTATATTTAAATATTTATAATCTGGGTAAAATCTGGGAGTATAATAAGTTTGTCACAAACTTTGTAAGGCTGGGAAATAAGGCTCGAAGCAAAAAAATGTTGAAGCTAATATTATAACTGATAAATCTCAAAGCCGGATATCCGTCCTTCCACCCGTCTGTCCATACGCTCTATGCTCGAGACCGTGTTGAGCTAGGCAGTTAAAATTTTGTGCACGTTATTTTTGAAAAGAATGTAAGGTCGAGTTCGTGAACGGGACAAATTCTTTTACTCCTCGCCTTTCGCCCCTCACATACAAAATGTCACATTTTCAAATATTTATAATAATCAAAATTTCTCGGAAACGATAGAAGTTATCAACTTGAAATTAAAAGCATATTATTTTCATGACCATTAGAACCTACGGTATAAAAATTATTTGACTCCCTACTCCTTCCACTATCGCTCATATAAACCTCACTAGTTCTCGAACCTTGATCCGCCTTTCACTTAATGCACTTACAAAATATTAATGCATATCGCGTATCTTGTTTCAAAATTACAAATCTCAGCTTCGAAATGTCATCCTAGCCATTTCATGTCACGCAGTATTATTAATATTATGAATGAAAGTGAAGCTAAAGTCAAAACGGTCCAAGGTATAATTATTACTTTTACCTTCGTCCGACGTGGCATGTACCTTGGATATTTATAAACTTTATAAAATAAACTGCCATCAAATCGGGCGCAACTTTATTATTTTTGGGAAGTTGTAGATGCGAGGAAAGTCGATATGCAGATTAGAGTGGTTAGGGAAGATTAAGTATAAGGGAGTTCCAGGGCAGTTTGCAAGTTTGGTTTTTTATGAGGAGAGGTCGGAGGAGTGATAGTAAGGGTGGTTGGATGTTAATAATTTCCTTATTGATTGCTTGAATCACGTTCACTATTCTATGAATAGTATGTCAGTTTCATAGACGAATTTGCATAGAATTTTCATAAAATTCGGTGTATTTTACATTCGCAAAACCAAACATTTGTATGGGAGGTGGTAGAGGAGGTAAAGGAATCGTGAAATTTGTGATACAATTTTATTCCGTTTCCCTTGTAAAGTGCTCGTACATGCTCGTATTTCAAGTTCGTAACTTTTAATTTGTTGATTGTTAGTTGATTTATTGAAATTGGTCGAAATTATTCTTTTGTATGGAAGGGGATAGAAGGGCAGGCGCGATCTTGAAACTTTTAACGCGATTTCGTTTCAACTATTTTTAAAAGTTTTCGTGCAAAATTTCAAATTAATAGCTTTTAATAGTTGGGTGTTAATTGAATTCTTTAAAATGGTTGAAAAAATAATTTTGTATGGGAGGTATTCGATTAGTTAATACATATATCATACTTTTAGGATTTTTTTTTGAAATTTATTCCTTAAATTTTCAAGTTTCTTCCTTAAAATTTCATTCAAAAAATTTGTGTTTTTTTCATTGCACATGAAACACCTAGTGCCTCCACTTCGGTGCATAACAATTGTTGATCAAATTATTACTTTTTCTCTATGAATATCAAATAGATGTATCTACATGGAAAATTTGAACTTTGCATCTTTCACCAGAGCCCTAAGAAAATCACTCAAAATTTTCGACATTTTTGCCTACCTAAAAATTTTACCAAAATTAGAGACTATATAGTTCTACAATTTGATAAAATTTCAATTTGATATCTGAACTCAGTTTTGAGAAAGAACGGTTTGAAATTTCGAAAAGTGCACTGTTTTTGAAATGCTCCCCATTTTCCCCCACTACTATTGTATCCAAATATTTCTCATAATTCGCTAGTATAGCTTAATATATGTTCCACGTTTCAATTGCATAGCTTAAGAAACAGCCGAGATATTGATTTTTAAGTGTTTTTCTTCGCATCCCCTGACCCTCCCCCTAAAGTACAAGGATAGCACTTAACACTGTATTTTTTTTTTAATATACAGTAACGTGTTGAAACTGGCTGAGATGAGCGGCATCTATCTCTGAAGGGAGAAATGCCCAAAACATGATCAAGGCACGTAGCCAACTTCAGGAGTGACGTAGAAGTGCTGGCTGGAGAGGCCGTAAGGAGAGAGACAGAAGAAAAAAAAAAGAAAACAAAACAAGTCACGCGACGTTTTGCATTTTTCGGCTGAAAATATGCGCCAGATCTGTTTTGTAAAACGCGACTTAAGGTCTCGAGCAAGTGTAAGTCTTTACTTAAATTGAAACAGTATGTTGTTGGGTTTTCCCCGAAGATCCTTAGGTATAACTGATTTTATGACGGTAGGCTATAAAACCGACTGTAAATGAGACGCGAAAGATTGTTCTTAAAGGATCGAATGTTTTGGGTTTTCCCGTTGATCCTTAAGTATAAATGGGTTTATGAGAATGGTTATGAAAAGATGAAATATATGAAGTGTGAAATATATAAGAGATTACATGTGGATGATGTTTTGAGTGTGTTTGTGTGTAGATGTAGATTTTACTGATCGCGATGCTTAGCATGTACATCGGAACTTCAGTTGATCAGTGCTATTAATGTTGTGAGGATTAATGTGAAGTACAGTGAAAAGTATCGTGGAAAAGTATCGTGGAGTAAGCATTGGGGGTGAGTATTCACTGAGCATTTAATTTGGTTTCTAGTAGTTTTTCATATTGAATAGTGAGCAATAATTTGGCTTATTGAACGATAGAGTTTTTCATTGAGTTTTTGGGCAGCTATTTGTTGCATAATTTTCATTTAAGCATTGAGAATTTAACTGTCTTATTTGTTAAATCTTTGTTTTATTCTGTATTGAGGTTTCGTTATTTCTCCTCAATACTGTGGTGCAATTAGTGAGTCCCTGTACAGATGTTTCGAATTGTTTGAAGCAGGTGTTTTGAGCGCACGTATATTCCCCTAACGCCATTGCACGCTTGACAATTTTGTAAGGGTATCAAGAACGGGGCAGACACATTGCGCGCTATTTCCCCTTGTGTCATTGTACGCTCGGCTTGATATTCACGGAGTCGGGGCAGGTTATCTCGCGCGTTATTTCCCTTGATGCCATTGCACGCTCGTCTCCAGATTTTCAGTAACGCTAAGAAAATCCACATGACCATCAAGGACGGGGCAGATACATTGCGCGCTATTTCCCCTTGTATCATTGCACGCTCGGCTTGGTGATGACGGTTGGTCGGAGCAGGATGACTCGTGCGCACGTATATTCCCTTGTCATCCATTGCACGCTCGTCCCCGTAAGGAATAAACGACTCCGTTATATCGTAATTTGTGTGTAGTCATAGTTTAAAGACCGCAGTACTAGTTTACCAAATTGCTCACCCTTGCTTTCTATTATTTACAGATTCGCGGCAGGAACTCGAGCCCGGTGGTACCTAAATTATAACTATAACAAATAATAAATAAAAAAAAAAAAACAAGTTGTGGTATTTTTAAATTCTGTCTTACAGAATTTTTCAGAAGTGGGATCTGATACACGTGATCAATTCAAAATTTTAAAATGGTACCAAGGGTTCGAGTTTCCCGTCGAGATGAATTTTAAATTATTATATTTTTACAAATATGGTGTGTTTGATTTGCTTGCTCTCAAAGGTCGATTTATAAGTGTGAAAAGAAAATGAGTAGTAGAAGGATAAGTTTCAAGATGCATTTCCATGCAAAAGGGACTTTTACGGGACATTGCAAATGATTTTGCGTAGAAGGAAACGACCTGAAGAAAGTATGCTAGATATTTCTTCGAGCTGAAAGCTCTTTTAAACATTTGTAAGATTTCGGGAGCCGATGCAATATCCTGCATTATCGGAGAAATAGAAGATGTCGTAATAAAAACTGGGGTAATTATCAAATAAACGAAATTACAGGAGATTTTTACGTAGAAGCGAGTATTAGGCTTAAAGTAGGTGAAGAGTACTGTATTCCGAGAACGACTATTAGGCAACAGAAGAAGGAAATATGGTGTTACCAATTATTAATTTATCAGACTACGACATAACTATTCATAAGTCCAAACCAATCGCTAGGACATATTCGTGTCTAGAAGAAAAGAACACGGTAGAGCAGGTTTTAAGAGTCGAAACTACACAATTACCGCTTTTGCCTGAAAATGATATAGTTGTAGGTTCAGTTGGCAATGAAAAACGACGAAAATTAATCAATTTAATTCAAAAATACCGGGACTGTTTTGCTCAGGACATTACAAAACTTGGTTGCACGAAAACAGCGTATATTAATATAAAACTCGATGATGATAAACCATTTACATACCGACCGTATCGTATGTCAGTTAGTGAGCAACAATTAGTAAAAACAATGGTTGATGAACTGTTGAAGAATGATATTGTACGCGAATCAAATTCTGATTACTCATCTCCGGTCTTACTAGTAAAAAAGAAGAACGGTGAAAGTAGATTATGTATTGATTACAGAAAGCTGAATTCATTAACGGTTAAGGAACGTTTTCCTTTACCTAGGATCGATGATCAAATTGACAGATTGCAGGGAAGCGAATATTTTTCCAGTTTTGACTTAAGATCAGGTTATTACCAGATACCTGTAGCCGAAGATTCTAAACGATTCACATCTTTTATCACACCCCAAGGACAATTCGAGTTTAACAGGATGCCTTTCGGGCTAGCAAACGCACCAAGTGTTTTCCAAAGGCTAATGAATAAGGTATTGGCCCCTTCGAAAGACATTGCGGCAGTTTATCTAGATGACATTTTGGTTCACACAAAAACAGTGGAGGAAGGAATTGGAAATCTGGAAGTAATATTTAACCTTTTACGAAAAGAAGGACTAACTTTAAATCTATCAAAGTGCGCGTTTTTGCAGCGGTCTATTTCGTATTTAGGATTTGAGATATCGGTAGGAATGGTCAAGCCGGGCGCCGCAAAAACTAAGGCTATAGATGAGTTCCCAGTGCCTACAACAGTACACAATGTCCGACAGTTTATTGGATTGACTGGTTATTTTAGGCATTTTGTAAAAGACTATGCTCTAATAGCACAAAACCTTACAAAACTTACGAAGAAGGATATGCCTTGGCAATGGATGAAACAACAGGAGGATTCATTCCAGAAAATGAAAACTATACTAACGGAAAGACCAGTTCTGGCGATATACAATCCCGAATCTAAAACGGAAGTACATACAGACGCAAGTATGCACGGAGTTGCAGGTATACTGATGCAGCTGCAAACTGATGGTCGTCTACACCCAGTTTGCTATTATAGCAGGCAAACTACAAGAGCAGAAGGTAAATATCATTCCTATGAGTTGGAGACATTAGCTGTGGTGGAGAGTTTGAAAAAGTTCCGGGTATACTTGATTGGTATTACATTTATAGTTGCCACGGATTGCAATGCATTAAAAGTAACTAGTACTAAGAAGGAAATTTTACCACGAATTGCAAGGTGGTGGTTATAATTACAAGAATATAATTTTACCGTGTAGTATCGACCTGGAAATAGATTGAAGCATGTAGATGCATTGAGTAGAAATCCGGCTTTTAGTGAAACACCTCCTGATGAAGTAGTAATGCGTATCAAACAAGCTGATTGGGTGCTGTCCGGGCAGTTAACAGACGGAAAATAAAACATATCAGGGAAATACTAACGAAGCCGCCGGAATCCGAGTACGAACGCAAAATATATAAGGATTACGCGTTGCGCGATGGTAGAGTGTATCGCATTACGATTAAAGGACTTTTGCGGGTAGTTCCATGCGGAATGCGTCAACAAGTTGTAAGGGCATCGCATGACGATAAGGGACATTTTGCAGTGGAAAAGACCTTACACCGACTCTGCGAACATTATTGGTTTCCGCGTATGAGGTCTTATGTCGAGAAATACATTGCGTGCTGTATACCATGTTTATTTAGTAAACGTCCTGCGGGTAAGCGAGAAGGATTTTTGCATCCCATCGAAAAGACACCAGTACCACTAAACACGCTACATATCGATCATACAGGTCCATTTCCGAAAAGTAGGCGCGGAAATGTACATCTAATCGTAGCAATTGATGCCTTCACGAAGTTTGTCTTTTTGAAACCAGTAAAAACGACTAAGACAAGGTTCGTGTTGGACTTCCTTCATGAAATCTACAGCTATTACGGACATCCAAAGATGTTAATTTCCGACCAAGGCAGTGCATTTACATCTTTTAAATTTAAAGCTTACTGTAAGACTCATAACATAAAACAAGTATTAAATGCAGTGGCAACTCCAAGAGCTAATGGTCAGGTAGAAAGGATTAATAGAACCATAAAGGGTATTCTATTAGCAGTATCAGCAGATGAGGATCGCTGGGACGAACATGTACGAGATATGCAGCTAACCATTAATACGACAGTATCTAAGTCCACGGGAAAAACTCCTAGCGAGTTGCTCTATGGGTATAGGCCACGCAGTGGATCGGACTTACCTCTCATTGACGAAATCGCGAATATGCCAGACTTGATACAGGATTTAGTATCCTTAAGAGCAGAAGTAAGCGAGAAACTTGCTCAAAACCAATCGGAACAGAAAAAGCATTACGACAAGAAAAGGAAAAGGGCAACCATATATAAGGAAGGTGATCTAGTATTGATAGAAAAACATGAAGTAGCGGCAAATACTAGTCGCAAGCTGATTCCACCCTATTCAGGACCAATGATAGTAAATGCAGTGTTACCAAATGACCGATATTTGGTTCGCGACATGCCCAACACTCACAGAATTGCTAAGTCAGCCAAGTATGAGAAAGTAGTAGCCGTCGATAAAATGAAGCGATGGATAAAGCCGGGCGGAATTTCCGACGATATAGCTAGTGAAAGCGGAGGAGATGGCGTGGATTTTACGGAGGACGAAGATTCGGATACGCAAGAAACGGAACATCTCGAGGCGAGATGAATTCAGGATGGCCGAATGTAAGTCTTTACTTAAATTGAAACAGTATGTTGTTGGGTTTTCCCCGAAGATCCTTAGGTATAACTGATTTTATGACGGTAGGCTATAAAACCGACTGTAAATGAGACGCGAAAGATTGTTCTTAAAGGATCGAATGTTTTGGGTTTTCCCGTTGATCCTTAAGTATAAATGGGTTTATGAGAATGGTTATGAAAAGATGAAATATATGAAGTGTGAAATATATAAGAGATTACATGTGGATGATGTTTTGAGTGTGTTTGTGTGCAGATGTAGATTTTACTGATCGCGATGCTTAGCATGTACATCGGAACTTCAGTTGATCAGTGCTATTAATGTTGTGAGGATTAATGTGAAGTACAGTGAAAAGTATCGTGGAAAAGTATCGTGGAGTAAGCATTGGGGGTGAGTATTCACTGAGCATTTAATTTGGTTTCTAGTAGTTTTTCATATTGAATAGTGAGCAATAATTTGGCTTATTGAACGATAGAGTTTTTCATTGAGTTTTTGGGCAGCTATTTGTTGCATAATTTTCATTTAAGCATTGAGAATTTTACTGTCTTATTTGTTAAATCTTTGTTTTATTCTGTATTGAGGTTTCGTTATTTCTCCTCAATACTGTGGTGCAATTAGTGAGTCCCTGTACAGATGTTTCGAATTGTTTGAAGCAGGTGTTTTGAGCGCACGTATATTCCCCTAACGCCATTGCACGCTTGACAATTTTGTAAGGGTATCAAGAACGGGGCAGACACATTGCGCGCTATTTCCCCTTGTGTCATTGTACGCTCGGCTTGATATTCACGGAGTCGGGGCAGGTTATCTCGCGCGTTATTTCCCTTGATGCCATTGCACGCTCGTCTCCAGATTTTCAGTAACGCTAAGAAAATCCACATGACCATCAAGGACGGGGCAGATACATTGCGCGCTATTTCCCCTTGTATCATTGCACGCTCGGCTTGGTGATGACGGTTGGTCGGAGCAGGATGACTCGTGCGCACGTATATTCCCTTGTCATCCATTGCACGCTCGTCCCCGTAAGGAATAAACGACTCCGTTATATCGTAATTTGTGTGTAGTCATAGTTTAAAGACCGCAGTACTAGTTTACCAAATTGCTCACCCTTGCTTTCTATTATTTACAGATTCGCGGCAGGAACTCGAGCCCGGTGGTACCTAAATTATAACTATAACAAATAATAAATAAAAAAAAAAAAACAAGTTGTGGTATTTTTAAATTCTGTCTTACACAAGCAACGGAATTGAAGTTTTCGGGCGAATTCATGGATTTAACCGGGAGAAGAAAAAAATAAAAGGAACAGAAAACGTGGCGATCTGATGTCGGTGAATCCGGAAAAATGGAGTCGAGAAGAAAACTTCAGGCGAGCAGAAAATGCAATTAAATTTCGGTTTTCATCGAATTTGCATATATACGTTTCTTTTTCGAACCGAATTAAATAAACGTGAAAAATTTTCACGAAATTGGCCAGAAGGAAGTGTTCCCATTGTGAGACTTGTTTTTTTTTCGAAGCTTGCGTTCTTTTCGAAGAAAAAGTGTCGTTGCCGACATTTTGTGTGATTACACGTAATTTCTGGATGCAACTTTTTCAATTTCCCGCTAAACTGTGTGGTGCATTTCGTTCCAGTTCGTAATTTGCAAGATCGGCACAACAAATTCCGTCCAAAGCGGATTCGGGAAAAAACGACTAAATTGAACTCGAAAATTGCTATCGCAGTAAACATAACCTCGAAGTGTCCAGAACTTTTTGATTGGATTTTTTATACTCTAGATGAAATCTGAGAGTATATTGTGTTTGCCTTACCGTTTGTAATGCTAAGAAATAATGCTCGCACAGAGCCGCCAAGGGTACAGAAATATTTGTTGTCGCTCGAAAATCTCGATTCCGAGTGACCGTCTGTCTGTCTGTCCGTCTGTCTACAGCATAACTCTCAAAACCTTTGAGCTATAGTGCTAAAAATTTTTGTGTCATTTTTAGCAAAAAAGTAAATTTAAGTTCGTGAATGGGCTACATCCCCCCACTCCTTCTACCCCCTCCCATTCAAATTTCAAGAAACGACGAATCAATCGAAGATTGCGTGGAAAAGAAAAACTTCTCGCACACAGGTTCCGCGATCGGAGAAAGTAATTTTTTGTTGTTGAATACCTGGGGTAAGTCAACGTGATTAGCTCTAAAGCTCGTTTTGTTGTTACAGCCCACGGTTTAATGGTCAATATCGGAGCAAAGAACACCCCTCCCCCACGACTCCAGTAGCTAGACCCGGCAACACGCTAGCACGTCGCACCAGCCCGATACTGCCACAGTGATGGACGTTGGTGGATCTCGGACCAGTTCAATTCCCAAACCTTAATTTTCCTTTTTACAGTTATTTCTATATTTTGGTATCGCAATAACCCGTCCTCTGGCCTCCAGCATACAACAAACGATCAATCTATTTAATAATAAGAGGATTCAAAACAGGACAAATAAGCAAGACGGAGAACAAACTACCGTCACAATGATTCGTGAATTATTCCATAAACAATAAGACTTAAAAAAACACCGAAAAACTATAATATTTATTGTTCCTGTGCAAAGCATATATTAAAAACATAACAGGGCTACGATTGCGCGTAAAGCGCAATCTTACAATACTCTAGATGAAATAGAATTTTTTGTAATCCCAAGAAATTTTGTATGGGGAGTGTTAGAAGGGATGATAGCATTGAACTAATTTTTTCGACATCATGCTAAAGTAGCTATGAAAATGTTTTATACAAAATGCTTACTCCAAAAACTGAATGGGAACTGAAAAAATTAGTGAGTTTGATTTAGTGAAAATGTGCAGTTTGTATGGGAGGTGGTAGAAAGAGTGGGGGGATTTTAATGATTTTTTTAGAAATAACTAGGAATATTATAAAATTGGCATCCCTTAAATTTCAGACTACTGCCATTCATACTTTTCAAGAAAATCGATTTTTCGTGAAGTTGTGAAACTGTGTCATATTGTATGGGAGGGGGTAGAAGTAGTGAAGCAAATGAAATATTTTTTTTCTCATCTTAGTAATAATATTAATTAAATATTTATTACAAAATATGAACTCAACATATGTTATATGTTCTGAGAAAATCGGCTTAGAGCATTTCAGGAAAAAGTGTAGTTTGTATGGGAGGGGGTGGAAGGAAAGGGAGGAAGCAAATAATTTTTGTACTGTAGATTTAAATCATTAAAAAAGTATCATATACCAAAATTGAGACCAATAGCTTTTATACTTTTTGAGTAAATCCATTTATTGCCAAATTGCGAAATTGTGTCATTTTGTATGGGAGGGGGTAGAAGGGGTGAAGCTAATCATCTCATTTTTTTTGACCTTACTAACAATTTTAAATAAATATTTGGTGCACAATTTCAGTCCGCTGAATTTTATAAGCACTGAGGAAATTGGCTTAGAGTAATTCATGATAAGTACAGTTTGTATGGGAGGTGGTAGAAGGAGGGGGAGGACACGCACAATTTTTATATGATAGATTGATATTATCATAAAAGTAATATATTCTGAATTTCAGGCCAATAACTTTTATACTTTTTGAGCAAATCCGTTTATTGTCAAATTGCGTAATTGTGTCATTTTGTATGGGAGGGGGTAGAAGGGGTGGAGCGATTTGGCCCGTTCACGAACTTGACCTTACTTTTTTGTCAAAAACGACATGCACAAAATTTGAACTTTCTAGCTCAACGCGTTCTCAAGCTAGAGAGCGCACGGACGGACGGACAGACGGACGGACGGACGGACATCCGGTTTTGAGATTTTTTAGTGATAATATTAACTTCTGTATCATTCATTTTTTTCTCCGAGCCTTATTTCTTGGCGTTACAAACCTTAGAGCGAACTTATAATACTCTCAGATTCCATCTAGAGTATAAATATGCTAAAAACGAATATAAGAAATTAGCAAAAACTATTTTTTCAAAACGTTGCTAAATTCGTCAAACAAGCAATAGTACTGGGCCCAAGGTACATGACCTTCCCTTAACTATAAAACTTATTAATATGAAATTGTGCTGAGATTGAGGAAAATTACAATTACAAAGAGAAACTCCCCCATACAAATGTTGGGTTTCGTGAATATAAAATACACCGAATTTAATGGAAATTCTATGTAACTTCGTCTATGAAACTAATATTCTATACAGAGAAATTTGAACGAGATTCAAGCAATCAATTCAGAAATTATTAACATCCACCCACCCTTACTATCACCCTCACCCTCCTCCTCCCCTTCCCCTCCCCATAACCCTTCTCCTCCCCCTCACCTCATAAGAACCCAAACAGATATAAATAAATGAATGAAATATATACTGAAGCTATTGATCGTATTCGCAATTAAGTGTTAAATTGATAACAGCCCTGCCCAAGAACCCCCTTGGGTAGGGAAGACTACCCAAACAAACTGCACTTTTTCATGAAATACTCCAAGCCAATGGTTTGGTGAATGTTTTCACAGAGCATTTCGAATTAAAAGAAAAGATTTCCGAATTCTGCACCGTTACGCTTTATTATTCGTGACGTTTCGGTCTCTGCTGAGACCTTTATCAAACACACATTTTGATAAAGGTCTCAGCAGAGACCGAAACGTCACGAATAATAAAGCGTAACAGTGTAGAATTCGGAAATCTTTTGTTTCAAGTATTTCTCCATCGAACATATGAGAGCTGTCAACTTTGCAATTGAAACAAAGCATGGTAATAATTATAAGAATGTTGATACGCAGTTTCAAAATCATCTAAAACCCTCCACATTCTCTGCCACCTGTCATACAAATTATTGCAATTGCCAGTTATAGGGAAACTATGTTCAATTTCATTGAAAATAATAATAATTACGAACTTTAAATTCAGCACGAAACATTTTGCATGCCACATTTGGTGTCATATTCAAAAACAACAAACCCATTTCATTTAGAGTATCATAATTAATCATAATTTTGTTATATTTTATTCAATTTTTTGTCCTTCATATGTTACATACACACTACTTTGGTAGTTTATGGCTGAATTTGAGAAATATCAGAACATCTGATATGTATTTTTTTCCCAAATGCTAAGTCGATGGAGCCCACTTTTCACCAAAGAGCTACTGAAGACTACTCGAAAATCGATTGCTAGATATTTAGATGAATTTTCTACTTAAGCTAGTTTTATGCAGCATTACAAAATCATGCATTGCATCTATGTGGTGTACCAAAAAGAGGTGTAGGATTTGTTTCCAAGACCCAATCAGAGAATGTACGGCGATGCTGGTGGTCCGCCGGCTACAGTTCTTGAGTTAATTGGACTTTGTACGTACGCAGAGGGAAATCGTTCGTCAATTTTCGCTGTAGTATGGACTTGCAGAGGTCAAGTTCTTGAGCACGGTGACGAATGGAAGTGTTTGGGTCGTTTTCAACACTGCCCTTCACTGCAGCGGTATTTTCGGTTGAACGTCCGGGGTGAAGTCGTTTCGTTATCTTCATATCTTGCACTGAGCCAGTCTCTTTGAATTTTTAAATTTGGTTGCGCACACACGTCTTAGAAGGCACTTGATTACGATCAAAATTTGCTCAAATTTTGCGCATAGTAACTGCGATTGAACGCGAATTTTTTAATAAAACTCAACGACTGTGTAGCGTTCCATGGTAAATTTCCCGTGTTTATAAATAAAAAATATCATTTGACAACACTCAAGCGACCAGCTGACAAATATTAAGCCTTTCACCTCTTGCTCAAACACCCTTTATATAATCTAAATATAATACCGTGGTGGCCAAATAAAAGTTAACACCTTTGAATATCACCACATACCGCCTCTACCTAGTCCTGCCATAAGTTCTGTCACATAATTTCTCACATTCGCAACAACTTTATTTTATGAGTGACATTTCAATATCGGCCAGTTTTATAAACGTCATAATGTTGTTGACAGTTGATGGTCATTTGAAGTGTGTTCGTTAACGTTTGAAGATGGAATGGGGTGTAATAGAAAACCGAACTGCAGTGATTGCACTACATAAGTGTGGAAAATCCGCGAGTGAAATTTTCAAGTTGTTGTGCCCGTTAAAAATAACGCAAAGATTTGTGTATCGTGCGATCCAGAGATATAACGCGATCCAGACTATTGAAGATCGACCTCGTTCTGGACGTCCGCGTGATGTACGTTCTTCTGCTGCCATCAAAGCGGTCGAGAGTCGAATTCGTCGAAATCCGCTTCGTAAACAACGAATCATGGCTCGAGAGATGAACATCTCCACCCGAAGTATGTCTCGCATCATAAAATCTGACCTCGGGATGAGTGCCTTTCGACGATCAACGGGACATTTGCTGACTGAGCAGTTGAAGCAAATTAGGAGCACCAGATCGAAAGAGCTCCTTCGGCGGTACGGCAACAACAAACATCGAGAAATTTTATTTACCGATGAAAAAATTTTTACGGTGGAGGAACATTTCAACCGCCAAAATGATAAGGTGTATGCCCACAGCTCCATAGAAGCCCGAGAAGTTGCCACTAGGGTACAGCGAGGACATCATCCAGCATCAGTCATGGTATGGTGGGGTGTCAGCTACGAAGGGTTCACCGAGCTTCATTTTTGCGAAAAAGGCGTAAAAACTGCAGCGAAAAATTATCAAACGGACATCCTGGAGGGATGTGTGAAGCCGCTGAACTCTACGCTATTCAACAATCGACATTGGGTTTTCCAGCAAGATTCTGCGCCAGCCCACAAAGCTCGAACCACACAAGCGTGGTTGGAAACCAATATTCCACAGTTTATAAGGGCGACGGAATGGCCTTCTGGGAGCCCAGATTTGAATCCCCTGGACTACAAACTGTGGGCGGAGTTAGAGTCCATGGTGTGCACGAGACGACACCCAAATATCGAGAGCCTTAAGCGATCTTTGACAGAAGCAGTAGCTAATTTTCCGCTAGAAACAGTGCGTACTGCTATCGATGACTGGCCCAACAGATTAAAGAGCTGTGTTAAGGCTAAAGGCGGCCACTTTGAATAATTTGTTGCTTATTTTACTTCCATTAGTATGCCAAAATAAAATATATTTTCCTTTGTCAAAAACTCTTTTTCATTTATACAAAAATTGCCCATATACGTGTGACAGAACTTATGGCACGACTAGGTACATAATGACCTCCGATTATAAATAAAACGAACTGGTGTTTATTAAGTTAACTTTAGTGTTATACTTAAAATGTATAAAACACATAAACAAAAAATTTATTTATTTTGAAGTGATTTCATTTTCGCAACAAAAGTTGTTGAATTGAAAATTATCAACTATTTTGGATTCTTAATAAGAAATTTGTATGGGAAGTTGCTAGTACCTTACCTTACGAGCACGATGACATGGCACAGAGTCATCTTGCAAAATCGGGTCGTAAATGACTGGGAAGAGCCTATCCATCGACGGGATCAATCACGCTGATGGAACTGATCGCATTCGTTGATCTTTCTAAAAACACCAAATCTCCGGTGCCGAAATAGGAAATGCAACCCCAAACCATGTAACTGGGAGGGAACTTGTTTCGAGTCACTAAACAGTCTTTATGAAGTTCCTCTCCGACGTACATACTGCAATCCATCCGATTGGTTCAGGTTGCATTTTGATTCGTCGGTAAAGACTACTCTCTTCCAGTCATTTTCCGACCAATTTCGATGAGATTTGGCGAAATTCAGCCTCGCTGTCCTCATTTGGACCGTTAAAGTTGGTATTTTTCGGGGTCGCCAAGCTGAAAGTTCACATAACTGTAGCATTCTTCTGACAGTTCTGTCGCCAATCATTATTCCAGCCGCTTCCTGGACGTCCATGTTGACTTCCCTAGCGGTTCCTTTTCGGTCACTTAGGCTTATGGTTTTAAGATGTCGGTCATCTCTCGCGGTCGTCTTTTTGTTGCGCCTGTTTCTGGTTTCTGCTGGAGAGATCCGTTTTTTTTTCAAAATTTTAGGCACAGCCACGTGGCTACAAACAATTCTTCTGGATATAGCCCTAGTGGAAAGCCCTTCGTTGCTTAACGCAACAATAATCACTTTTTTTCACTATCCAAGTGTGGTGCCATGTTTACTCGTCAGCGGCTCAACTACAATAAACGACTGACAGAAGTCGACTCTGTAGCGAAACCTGAACAAACCGAGAGATACTTAACACCGCATGGGATTTCCCAGATAAATTTTGGTTAAAAGACCCATAAAAATAGGGTTTTCTAGGAAATTTCGCTTTTTTTTAACAGTGTTAAATTATAATTATTTGGTCAACACGGTATATCGAATATTAAAGAGTGCAAATGTTTTTCGTTATCTTAATCTTAAATATGAAGAAACTTCTTTTTGGAGCAGGATTGACATAATTTTTTTTTTTCGTTTTTTTTTATTTATGTATAATCAAGTGAGACAATACAAGACGAATTAATGTTAATGCATCGCTACAAACAATAAGAACAAAACTTCTCTTGTTATGACAATACTTTCAATAAGATTTCCATTAAACTGCATTCTACGGGATAAAATAGCTTTCAGGATATGATATCCAGTATTCTTTAGCAATTCTCAGCTTGCCCGACCATCGCGGGAATGAAAACTTTTTTAAAAGTTGTCAACTTACTTTTTTTTTTCTTTTTTTTTGTAAGAGTTTCAAGCAAAGACAAAATGGCAGTACTTTGACATTGTGGCGAAAATTGTTTAAGGTCTCGTGTTAGCTCCGTGCACGATATTTTAGCATTTTTTCATCTTCGTCTTGTTCTCGAGCTCTTCTAAGCCGCATCCTTCATCTTTTGTTATCGTGGTGAAGGTGTCGTCACTCATATCCAACATCTTTCTTTCATTTCATTTTGTCGTTTTCGTGCTTCTCGATGTCGACAGTTGTTCGCTATAGAAGAAATGTGAACGCAAAAAAAAAATGTTAAGGATATCTTATGAAAATGGGTACGAAAAGTTTCTTATACTCTGTCTTGGTAGTTCTATTTTTTTAAGTTCATCCGAGATGTGCCTGCCAAAGCAAAATCCATCATTGATTTTTGGATCAACGTAACACAACGTCTTATTGCGGAGGCTGGTAAAATATTTTGTCGTTGTAGCGCTATCGAAGCCTTCTTGCATTATTCATAAAGTTTTATGCCGTCGACTAAGAGGGGTCATATTAAAGGGTGTGTTTTGAATTACTGATATGATTTGAACTGGCATTTTTTTTTCTCTTATTAGGAAATAACTCGACTGTCTTTAAAATTCGTTTATCTTCCGAACTGATTATATTTTCTTATGCTAAGGTGTTGCTTTGAAGTTCTTGTGTTTGCTGATCAAAGGGTAAAGAGAATCCAGCGTTACACTATTTCTCAACCAAGAAAAACAGCCGCTCATGCGATACTTTAGCTGAAATGGAAATGAGTGTAATCCTTTAAAAAATGTTTGATCTAAGATTCATTATTGAGCACTGGTATTTGTGTGGGAGGTGGTAGAAAGAGTGAGGGTTTATAATTTTTAAACAAGTAATTACACTTGGTATGAAAACTCTTATTGTCGAATTTCATATTTCTAAATTACATGATTTTCAGGGAAATGTTTCTGAAATTGTGGTATTTTATATGGGAGGTGGTAAATTTCAAAAATATTTTGGGAGGAGGGAGAAGGAGTCGATGATGTGACCAGTTCAAAAGCTAATATTTTAGAAATTTAGTTGAATTTTAAATTCCTAAAATATCACAAATTATTAATTAGAAAGGAGTCGATGCTGTGACCCGTTCAAAATCTTAAAGTTTTTTTTTAGTGATTTTTCATTTTTATAAATAATATTGCTCTAGTTTACATGTATCACTTATTCATCCTTCCCGTAATCAATGCAATACTAAATTTCATCCTTGTACTGAAATCAAATCGCGTAAACCTTGAAACATTTTAGAATAGAGTACATTTAGATATTAATCAAAATTTCCATATTCTGGCAATAATTCCATGTTCTCAGAAAAATATCGCTATCTTATCTAATTTAAATACTGCCAAGAAACATATCCCATTAGTAGTGTACAGAAAAAGATGAAGCTCATTTCGAATATACGAACCATAACCAATTTACCGCAGCCAATTTGGCAAGCTCTTAATCGCCAGTCACAAACGTTTTTCAACGGCTAAAAAAATAAACCTTCCCAAGTCTTATCTTCAATAAATTTCAAACCGTTCACATTTGGGGATTACCTTCTCTTCACACAAAAACCCCCTTCTAGGACTACAAGATTAACAAAAAAAAATAAACCTCACTGTTATCCACCCTGATTGCTTACAAGATATCAAATCAGAGCCACCGTAAACACTCTTGAGATACTCGTACCAATAATTGCCATGAAGTTGACTACTAATTGTGACTCGGATCCAGGCCAGAAACATCATATAGTATATACAAGGGATGATGAGAGAAAAAAAAATAAAAATAAACTTCAACCACCGTATGACCGCTTATGGAATTAAAATTTCTCTGGTGTGTGGATTAGACGGAATGTGGCCAGATTCCAAAATTTTAGCTGGAAAGCGGTCCTATTTAGCGGCTGGATAATATCCAGCCAAATGTTGTATCCTTTTTTCCATTTTTTTTTAATCATCCTATCAGAGAAGCAACTAATGTAATTGTTCTGTGGTGTAGCAATATCGTTGTTTTTTAGTAGGTAGAGCATGATTCTGGCATGCGAAGCAGAGCAGCAGCCCTTTCTCGTCGACGGACGACACGACGGGACAAAATGGTATCCTCTCGGGGTGGATGTTGTTAATTTATTTTGGCATTCGCTTAAGCTACGACTGGAACAATTTTAGACAAATACAGATCCGAAGTCGTCTTTCTGTTTATCCCTTGAAACCCTGAGCCATGTATCTTGAGGGTATTTACAATGGCTGCGAGATGTTGTGCAGGAGTTGAACTCACCCCTTTCTGAAACCAATCTTTTCTTTAGCTGAGCTGAGAACCATAGAATGACATCCAGATAATGGGGGTAGTGGCATGCATACTACACATGACACACAATCCTTAAACTCGTACAGGACGAACAATTTTGAAGAAGAGGCGAGGAGGCCAAAACATTCCAGTGGGAATGACTTTTAACTAATTGAGATGAGGTGATGGGTGTGAGATAATCATTTTCTAGCGTTCCACTTGTACAGCGGTTTGCGATTGCGAACAATCTTTGTCGAAATCCTGCGACAATTAAACGAAACAATAAAAGGCATCTTGAGAGAATGCTGAGACGTTTTGGCAGTGAATTTCGAGGATCAAGCGTTTCAGTTTGCTGTTGTTGTTTTTTTTTTTTCAACGTCTGATGCGAAGAATTAGTTTGGCGAGAATTTAGGGATAATACTCGAATAATTAAAGGATTTTATCGCATTCGTTTCGTCAGATATATTATCGGAGACGTTACTTATCGAAAAGTACAATGGCATTTATTATTATCATTCAATGTTTTTTAAATGCGGCGGTGATTAAAATTTTAACTAATCATAATAGGGCTACATTATGCTAGAGTAGCTATCAAAATGCTTTATACAAAATATAAGCTCCAAAAATTGAATAGGTACTGAGAAAATTAGTGAAATTGTGCAGTTTGTATGAGAGGTGGTAGAAGAAGCGAGGGGTTTTAGTGATTTTTTCAGAAATAACTACGAATATGATAAAATTGACACTTCATAAATTTCGGATTGGTAACATTCATACTTTTCAAGAAAGTCGATTTTTGTGAAGTTGGGAAATTGTTTCATATTGTATGGGGGGGGGGTAGAAGCAGTATAGTTAATCAGTTAATTTTTTCTAATCTTAATGATAATGCTAATTAAGTATTAAGTACAAAATTTGAGCTCGGTGTATCTGTAGCGTGGCAGTACTCTACTCGATCCATCGAACTACGAGATGTAAGGATCGTGCTAATGGACTATAAAAAGAAGGACAGAGAGAGAAGCTCTTCCTGTTCTCACATGGCTTGATGGCGACGCGCGTCCTTACTTAGAGTTTAAATTTAAATCCTGTAATATTGGAATAATATAATTAAAACTGTAATCTCGTGGAAATAAATAAATGTGTTCTTACTATTAATAAAACAATTGTTTCGCTTTATATGTTATACAAGGTGCGCCATCTTTTATGTCGGTATGTAAACTTTGAATAACTTTGAAAAAAAACAACCGATTTCTATATATAAAGTGTTTTTATTCAATTTGGTCCTTTACAATTTATTTGGACTAGTTTTAGAATACAACATCATTCAAGTGGCCGCCTTTATTGGCCACACCAAAATGTGCCCTTTTTGCTGCGTTTTCCATTACCTTTTCAAGCATCTGGGGCGGTATAGCGATGATTTCGGCACGAATGTTTGCCTTGAGCTCGTCACTAGTCTGAAGCTTGCTGGCTTATACCTTGCTTTTTAAATAATGCCACAAAAAGAAGACCAGAGGGGTCAAATCTGGAGATCTGGGTGACCAGTCAATATCGCCTCTTTTTGACATCAGACGTTGCAGAAACTGAATTCTTCGATTTGCAGTGTGGCATGGACGCACCGTCTAGTTGAAACCAGTAACCGTCAAGACCTTTTTCATGCATTTGCGGGCAGATAATGAGCCAACATCCACCGATATCGATTTCGTTTTCTATGAAAAAAATGGCTCAATGATGGTTTTGGCACAAACGCCGGCCCAAACAGTCACTTTTTGGTCATGCAATCGCGTTTCATGGATCTCGTGTGGATTCTCCGTTCCCCAAATGCGGTAATTTTGCTTATTAACGCCGCCAGATAGTGTGAAATGGGCCTCGTAGGTCAACAACATTTGCTTCCAAAAATCAGGTTCGGTGTCAACCGTTCAAACGACTAAGCAGTCGTATTCCAAGTATATGCGACCAAACGGTCATATTCCAAGCGACGTGGACGATCTTTCAGTAATATTTTTTGTGTTAATTGCACTTTATACGGAAACACATGCAAATCATCCTTCAAAATGCGCCGCAAAGTGATTTCACTGACGCATAAATACTGAGCGCAGTGACGATACGACACTTTTGGGTTCTGGGCAACGCTCTTTCTAACCGCTTCTACCAGTTCATTGGAACGTCTTGGTGGTTGATGAACGGCATGTTGACGACCTCTCACTGTCCCGTGCTCAACAAAATTCAACACCAAACGACGAATAGTGTTGTCAGACAGTGCCTGTTGGCCACGATATGCACGTTGAGTGAACACAACTGAACGACTATTTCCTATGTGCAGCGTCACTATTTCGGCGCTTTTTTACGGTATGAAGCGATTCATGGTTAAAATTGTACTCAATTGACGTTTCGAAAAACATGTCTAATCAAGTCAATCGGTTAATAAATATCAAAGTTATTCAATGTTTACATACCGACATAAAAGATGGCGCACCCTGTACATGTAGGTGTATTCACAAATTAAACGCACTTTGAATACAAAATAATAAAAATGTATTGATATTCAAGTACTTAAAAAAGTAATTCAAATAAATAAAAAGTTAATACAAAACTAATGTTGAGATAGAATTGACTTAACCGTAGCGTAGCTTATAACCGTCGCAACCAGACTGTGTAGATGTTGACTTAACCGTAGCATAGTTCATAACCGTCACAACCAGACTGCGTAGATTTCTTAGCACAAAACTGGTTCGTAATTCCCTGCAGTGTCGTAGTCAATCCCACGTACATACTGAGAAAATCGATTTAGAGTGTTTCATGAATAAGTGCAGTTTGTATGGGAGGTGGTGGAAGGAGAGGGAGAATTCAAATAGTTTTTAATCTATACATAAAATTTATGATGAAAATAATATATTCCAAATTTGAAATCAGTAGCTTTCAAGAAAATTTGATTAAAGTAAATGATTGAGAATGAATCATTTTGTATGGGAAGGGTAGAAGAGGTGGAGCGATTTGGCCGGCTAACGAACTTGACCTTACTATTTTGCCAAGAACGATACGTACAAAATTTGAACTTTCAAGCTCGACGCGCTCTCAAGTTAAAGAGCGAACGTACGGACAGAAAGACGGACGGACGGTTTTGAGATTATATGAACTTCTGTATCATTCATTTTTTTCTGCCAGCCTTATTTTTTAGCGTTACAAACTTTGTGGCAAACTTATAATACTCTCAGTGCAATAAAATTGGTTATAATTTTTTCCATAGGCTTGGGATATCTTATATTATTCATAGTCTTTACTATAAGACTACTGCTGTACACAATCTTAAACAGGCAACCATCAAGCGCGGGTCGCTCACACATCGGTAACTTATGGTCAAATGGTCGATTTGGTTTTTAGTAACACCCTTACTGGAAACCCAAGATGTTTTATGGCGACTACAAAACTCTACAAATAATTTTCTCTTAATTCAAGGTTAAGAGAGATCTCCCTCCGCACGAACCTACGAGTTTTTGACACATGCGTCAAATCCGTGTTGTTACATTTTTTTTTATGTGACATCGGAACTAGAGGGGTTGTCTTTTGTACTGAAGCACAGCTCCGGTGAGGGGGGAAGGATATTGGTTTTTGGGAATTAAGGGGATAGAGACGGAAGTGGCTATGAATATTTCCCTTGAATTGCTGAATGTTGTAGTCATGCGGGAACACCGAGATGGGCAGCGAGTTCCATATTCGAACAGCCCGGAAACGAATCACGAAATTTGACAGTGCGACCGAAGGTGGGGTTGAGAGAATACTTATGAGCGCGCGAAGCAGCTCTAGTATTACGGAGTAAGGGCATACATGGGGGCAAGAGATTAAAGATTTCGTCCGAACAATCACCATTGTAGTAGCGATACAAAAGGGTTAGGGAGCATACAGTTCGTCTATGCTCGAGTGAATCGAGCGAAAAAGTGATGTTAGGATCTCCTATAATTTTAATAGTCCGAGACTGAATACTATCCAGATAGGAGAGAGAAGTTTTTGCAGCTCCCGTCCATAGGTGGGAATTAAATTCAAGACGAGGTCTAATATAGGCCTTATAAATTGTTAATAGCCCAGAGGCCGTGAAGAGTTTTTTTTAGTCGTGAAGATCATAATCGGTTTTTCCGTTCCTAATTCTAAAAATAACATACGAATTTTCTACCACAACGGAGGTGGCATTAGAGGGAAAATAAATAATCTCTTTATTGATGCGAAATCATGTCACTTTAATGTCATTATTATTAGAAAAACAGAAATAATAGGAATTACAGCGCAACAGGTCTGCCAAAAGGAGAGGGTGTCCTAATTGCAGTTCACAAATCTTTATCTAGTGAGATTGTAGACACAACACCAACAACATTTTTTGAACCAAGATTTATCAGAATCACACCGATAAATAGATATGTTTACATCGGTGTTGTATATATCCAGCCTAACTCTGAAGACCCCAAATACCACAACATTCTTGAAATTTTTCATAGTATTAATTGTTCCTTAACAAAGAATGACAATATCTTCCTTCTCGTCGATTTTAATCGCCCAAATATCTCTTTTCAGACTAATCATTCCAATAACACTATTATACCGGGGAATCATACGTCTGATATTGACACAACTATCATCGACACACTGTATAATAACGATTTACATCAGATAGTGAATTTTCCCAATAAAAATAAGAGATGGCTTGATATGATCTTTACCGACGCATACGATGAATTGATTGTTAGCCCTGCCTCAGACGCGGAGAATCTTTTCTTTAATACACTACATCACTCTGCTATCATAGTAGAACTACCATGCGACAACACTAATTTTGTTCACTCTTACAATAATGAAATTGTATGCTGATTTCAATTGCATTAATAATGAACTGTCTTCGATAGACTGGACATTCCTTTTCTCATGTAATGATATTGACAATACCACAACATCGTTCCATGATGTGATCTTTAAAATTGTCCATAATTGTGTCCCTGTGATAAGGCAAAAAGATAATGCTTCAGAACCCTGCTTAGATAGAACCTCAGATCACTGCTGAGTAAAAAAAATAAGCTATTTAAAAAACTTAAGAAAACGGGTACGATTACACCTAATCTTCTGAGAAGATATGACACGCTGACCTCAGAGTTCTCTTCTAAGTCCCGAGTTGTGTATGAGTGTTATGCAAAAAAAATTGGTGAAGATGTTATAACAGAACCAAAAAGATTTTTCGAATTTGTTAATACAAAACGAAAAACTTCGGGTTATCCCGTAACCATGTCCAATGGAATCACGCAATCTTCCTGCCGGCGTAATATCTGCGATATGTTTGCTGACCGTTTTCAAGAAGTTTTTGGTGCCCAGTCAGATTTAAACCACAGCGAACCCAACATTTCGGTTCCTTCACTTGTATACAACATCTCATTGTCTATTCAGGAGGTGCTCGATGCTCTCAAAACTATTGATACCAAAAAAGGTCCAGGTCTTGATCTTATTCCTCCCCTATTTTTATCAAAGTGTGCCCATCAACTGTTAAAACCTTTACATTTTCTCTTCAACAAGTCACTGTCATTGGAAACTTTCCCCTCGGCTTGGAAATCGTAGCATCTCACACCCATCCACAAACGAAAAATTGAGAACTACTGAGGTATAGCAATTCTATCAGTTATACCGAAATTATTCAAAAAAATTATCTACAATAAATTGACCAATATGATCAACCCTATTCTTAATGACCTGCAGCACGGCTTTAGATAAGGTCGCTCGATCACGACGAATCTCATGATTCTTGTATCTGATCGGCTCTGCGCACTTGAAAATGGGCATCAAACTGACAAAATACACACCAACTTTAGCAAAGCGTTCGACCGAGTTGATCACAATGTCCTGATTTTAAAGTTAAAACAAATTGGTGTGACGGGATTCTTACTCGACTGGCTTAAATCCTATCTTAATAATAGAACTCAATTTGTTAACTTTCAAGGTTTTATTTCCAAGGAAATGTTAGTGTCCTCTGGGGTGCCCCAAGGAAGTCACTTGGAACTTCTCTTATTTAATGTTTGAATCTCAAATCTATCATAAGTATTGGAAAATGTTTCACATCTGAAAATGTATCATACCATAGCCTCGCCCACAGATGCCGTACTCCTGCAATCCAAGCTTATTGCGCTAGATCATTGTGCACCAACAACAACACAAAATAGAGCTTAATGTCAGTAAATGCCACATGATAAGCTTCTCATGCAAATCATCCTCATATCACCATGACTATGTCCTAAGTGGAACTCAACTACACCGCGTTGATTAAATTGAGGACCTCGGCTTACTACTACTACTACTACAATGGCGCTACAGCCCAAATCGGACCTTGGCATCCTGATATTCAGGTTCCTTAACATTTTTCATTACTTATTGTGGAGGGTTGTTAGCCCTTCGCATAACCCTCTTTCTACAAATTTTTCATTTTCTTAGATTGAGGTGACCAAGGTATATCCAAGCAGGCAATGTGCCGGAATTATATATTGCGCCGACCGGGATTTGAATTCACGACCTTCGCATTACAAGACCAACACACACTCGGACAACAAACTGTGCTTCAAGCCTCACTATAATCGAATAATTTCAAAAGCCAATAAGCTTCTTGGGTTCATTAAGAGAAAAGCCAAAGAGTTTAAGAATGTATGGGCTGCCAAATTTTTATTCTGTTCTCTTGTCCGCCATATTCTGGAATATATATGTACCATTTGGGACCCCTTTTTCCAGTTATTCAGCAACAGAATAGAGTCAATCCAGAAGCAATTCCTTGTTTTTGCTCTCAGGGACTTGTATGATTCTGGAGACTTTGAAAACCTTCCACCCTACACAGTTAGGCTCCAATTATTAAATCTTTTACCTCTTAGTTCTAGAAGAACTATGCTCACATCCTCTTTTACCTTAGATGATTTGAATGACGATATTAAGGTTGACCATATCTCAAATAAATTTAGACTCAATGACAATGCCGGGCTGACGAGACATTCAAAACCACTTAAGGAATATCCACATCATACAGATTATGGACAAAATTAATCTATTAACAGATGCTGTAGAGTATTTAACAAATTCAGCGCTCACTATACCCTTCCAACAAATAAGCTGGCATATAAACTGAGACTACGCTCCGTTTTATAAGGTCCTCACACCCCGTTTGACCCTTCCACCAGTGCCTATCATACTTATATCAATAATTAATTAAGGTAAATATAACTATATTAGGTTATATTAAATTAAACTATATAAACCAATTTATTATTATGTAAACTATCTTGTTATGATAAAAAAAATAAATATTGTACTTGAAAACGATTTGCAATATAATTAGCCTCATCATATTCGATTACAACAAAACAACCATGAACCATCGTATTCAGCGAAACAAATCTCTTTAATTGCAATTCATACACCATCAACACATCTAAATCCTTGTAGTCTGATGGATTAACAACATTCCGTAATAATTTCTGTATATGAAAATCCATCGTATGCGATAGGAAAACAAAACTTGAAACAAACCGATACAAATTCATTTAAGGAAGGAAAAACTCAATTCAAATGGGTCGTGTGCAAGCGTCACGTGATTTCTCCAGCATCACGTGGCACAGGATCATCCATCTCGTCCGTCGCTCCTTTACTCTGCAAACTCATCTCAAATCGCTTTCTATATTTCCTGATCCATTTTCTCTCGATGTCCTTGTTTTAGCGTTGTGTATATTTTAGGGGTGGTGTACGCTAAATCGGATGGTGTAGGTTATGTACGCAAACACAAAGTGTGGAGCGCTCTTCACTCCTCCACCAGACGCCAGTCCTATTATATGCAAATCCTAAATCTACTATAAATGCATTAACGGAGTCCTTTCTGTGCACATGCCAGAAGAACGAAAGAGCAGAGCGATCCCATATGTACCTACAATTGGAACTTGTGCTGCAGTTCGGTGGTACCACACACTAGTGCTACTGGCGAACTAGGCGCAAAAAGTGCTAATCCGGAGTAGGATAGTGGCTTATTGTCCTCGTACGACCGATCCCCTCGGCTTAAGTGGACCACCGAAGGCTTTCAAACGATTAATTTCTCACAATAGAATTGGAGCTCAGATTATGGTTTGATTCCGTTACGGCACGTTTCGTCCTTTCTTTGGTTTCGAGAAGGAGCTCCCATAGAATTCCGAAGCTGTGCATGCCCGTCACTTTCTCCAAACATCCCGACCACTTCTACACGTCTCTTACCTAAACTTTGCATTGTTTTCGCCTTTTTCATTATTTGATTCGCTCCCGGTTTATTGGTCGCAGGACATTATCACGGCGCTCCCCGCCATGCCTTTTGTTCAAAACTGGACAGCTCCAACATAATTACTATGCAAGTTTTTCTGCTTCCCGTTTTCTCTCTACCGGACGGTAAAACTTTATCCTTTACGTTGTCCTTTTAGTCATGCACCTCGACAAGGGTGAAAAACGTGACAGAAGGCCGTCATCTGTTTGCCAAATAGAAGCAGTACGATTCACTGGAAATGCATTTTCAGAAAACGTTTTCGGTGCAACACTTTAAAAGGACACGGAAAGGGTTTCAGGTTTTTCGGTGGTTTTATCGTGAAAACAGAAAATATTAAATGACAAAATGGAAATTGCTTTTCAGAGAGTTCTATTAAAGGGTTGGCAATGGCCAACAATATCACGCCACGGACTAGAAGACCGAACTAACTGCCTTCAGTGGCATGGAAAGGATAACAGGCAGGACCGGCTCGTGGAGCTCCCGGTGCGACTAATACAACCCGTTTGACATTACGGTCTATCACGACAGTTTTCTGACCGGAAAGGAACTTTTCTGATTTGTTGTTGGGGTAAACGAGCAAAAATTCCGGGTGGAATTTCGAACTGGTCTACGGCTTGAATTGAATTTGAAATAAGGATATTTATCAAAAACTAAAGCAGTTCGGATTTTGGTCGAGAATAAAATGATTATTTTGAATATTTATGTGGATTTGAAATTTTGGAAGTTTTGTTAGGATCTTATCGGCCGATTTAAGTGTGCAGAATGAAATTTTAGTTATTTTGGCTGAAAATGTCAATTTTCTTTTTCGGTTATCGAAATAAACTTAGGAGGTCACCCTTTAATGCGCGATGCACAGTTAAATCGACATGGGTAAGGGAAACATGTGGATATAGGGAAGTTAGCTGGGAAACATAGGAGAGAAGAGTTTGAAGTGGCGGTGAACGTTATTTTTAAACTCCTGGAGGTTGTATTCCTTTGGAAAGAGATTACCTTGTAATGAATTCCACAACACTGTCGCCCGAGGTCTGAAGGACTGCCTAGACTTGACTGGTCTCCATGGCAAGTGCTTCGCAGTGTACTCGTGTGATCATGCAGCTTGGCGAGTATTTCGGGTGGCATTGAGTAGAGGTGGTATTATGGCTTTCAGTTCCTTGCTACATTTACCATGGAAGTATCTATAGTAAATGCAGAGTACTCCGATATTTCTATCGAAGTCGATATAGCCTCATCTCTAATTAATCGGATTACATGTTTCTGGATATGGTCTAGTAGAGCCAGACATGATATTGGGGCCCCAGCCCAGACATGCGAATTATGCGCAAGATGTGATCGGATATAAACCTTTTATATGGTAGCTAGTTCGCAGGTAGAAAAGTATTTCTTCTTTTTATAATTTGGGGAACACGTAAGAGCACTGCGACCTTCTCGGCCTGTTGTGCGTTTATTGCCCCTTTACCCTACCATAACTCAATTGCTTTGGCTAATCTTAGTATCATAAGGAGAGCCATGTTGACTAGTTTCTCGGTAGAAAGGAAACTTTTTCCAAGATTGTGTCTTTTCCTAGCTACTACCTCACAGTGACATAGGATGTGTACTATCGTTTCTGAGTCTTCGAGACTGAGGCGACAGATGTCGGTTTCAGCTAAGCCCATATTTTTGAGGTGGTAGAGTACTCCACTGTGCCCCATCGTTAGGCCGATTTGAGTACTAAAATAACTCTTGCTGAGTTTTAGAATATGCTCTACTTAGTTTTTTTTTTTTTGTGGTAGGATTAGTTTTGTGATTGATAAACCTGGAAATCTATTCCAGTAGATTTTATGTTCTTGTTTAATTTAATTTAATTTAATTTAATTTATTTATTTACCGTAACAAGATATAAATATTAAACTAATATAATTTATTTTTAACCTAATACAATACAGTACAAATATTTATATTAGCTTAAACTAAATTATCCTAATTCAATACAGTGCAATTAAACATAGTAGAATCCAATTCATTAAATTATTTTGTATTATTGAAATCATTTGCTTTAACGATATAGCAATTTTAATGAATATGCACTGGTAGAAGGATAGTCAAACAGGGTGTACGTGATCAGATAAGACAGAACGTAGTCTCAGTTTGTAAGTCGGTTTACTTGTAGGAGGAGTGTAGTGTAAGCTGAATTTGTTAAATGTTCTACAGCACCTGTTGATGGGTTCATTCTGACCGTATTCTGTACAATGTGGGTATTCCTTAAGAAGTTTAGAATGTCTCGTCAGCCTGACATTGTCATTGAGTCTGATTTTATTTATAAAGTGATTGACTTTAATATCACCATTCAAAACATCTAAGGTAAAACAGGATATAAGCATAGTTCTTCTAGAACTAAGAGGTAGAAGATTTAACAGTTGCAGTCTATCTGCATAGTGCGGAAGGTTCTTAAAATCTCTGGGATCATACAAGTCCCTAAGAGCAAAAAGAAGGAATTGCTTCTGGATTGACTATATTCTGTTGCTGTATAACTGGTGATAGGGATCCCAAATAGGACAAACATATTCCAAAATAGGGCGGACAAGCGAACAGAATAATGACTTTGTGACCCATAAATTTTTGAACTCTTTAGCTCTTCTCTTAATGAACCCAAGAAGCTGGTTGGCCTTTGTGATAATTCTGTTATAGTGAGATTTAAAGCACATTTTATTGTCAAGTAGTAAACCGAGGTCCTCAATTTGCTCTACTCGATGTAGATCAGTTTCATTCAAGACATAGTTATGGAGATACGTGGATTCTTTGTGTGAGAAGCTTATCACGTGACATTTACCGATATTGAGCTGTAATTTATTACGGTTGCACCACTCATCTAGTGCTAGAAGTTTCGATTGCAGGAATTCGGCATCTGCGGGTGAAGTTATGGCATGATATATTTTAAGATCATCAGCATACATTAAATGTGAAACATTTTGTAGTACTTCCGATAGATCTGAAATAAAAATATTGAATAAAAGAGGACCCAAGTGACTTCCTTGGGGTACCCCGGAGGACACGACTATTTTCTTAGACACGAAACCTTGGAACTTAACATTCTGAGTTGTGTTGCTAAGATAGGACTTAAGCCAGTCAAGTAAGGAGCCTGATATACCGATTTTCTTTAACTTTGAGATCAGAATATTATGATCTACTCGGTCAAAGGCCTTGCTGAAGTCAGTGTATACAGCGTCGATTTGGTGCCCATTTTCAATTGTACAGAGTGTATCTGATACCAGAATCATGAGGTTAGTCATAGTTGAGCGCCCTTTTCGAAAACCGTGCTGCTGGTCATTAAGAATGGGATTGACAATGTTGGTAACCTTTTCACAAATAATTTTTTCGAATAATTTCGGTATAGCTGATAGAATTGCTATACCTCTGTAGTTTTCAACTTATTGTTTATCTCCATTCTTGTGGATGGGCGTGAGGTGTGAAGATTTCCAGGGTAAAGGAAAAATTCCCGATGATAATGACTTGTTGAATAGTAAGCATAGAGGAATATAAAGTTGAACGGCAGAGTTTGATAAAAACACAGGAGGAATAAGATCCGGTCCAGGTCCTTTTTTGATGTCGATCGTTAAGAGAGCTTCGAGCACCTCCTCAGCGGACAATGAAATATTATCAAGGATTGGAGGAGTCGAATTGTCAGGTTCGCTCTGGTTTGAAAGCGACTGCGGGCCGAAAACTTCATGAAAATGGTCAGCGAACATATCGCAGATATCACTACGTGAGGATGAGTGCGTGATCCCATTGGACATGGTTGCGGGATAACCTGAACTTTTACGTTTAGTATTCACAAAGTCGAAAAACTTTTTAGGGTCACTTATGATATCTTCGCCGGTTTTGTTTACATACAACTCATATGCTGCTCGGGATTTATAAGAGAACTCTGAGGCAAGTGTGTCATATTTTCTCTGAAGACTCGGACTGGTCGTGTCCATTTTTTTCAGTCTTTTAAATAGCTTGTTTCTCCGATTACGCAGCGATCTAAGATTCTTATCTAACCATGGTTCTGTTACTTTAGCCTTTTGTTTGATTATCGGAACATAGTTATCGATAATCCTAAAGACCACATCATAAAACAATGATACAGCATTGTCCAAATCATTAGATGCGAACAGAGAATTCCAGTCTATAGCAGACAGTTCAGTATTAATGCTTTTGAAATCAGCATTGCGGAAGTCAAATACAACATTATTATTGTAGGAGTGAGTAAAATTGGTTTGGTCGCATGGAAGGTCTACTATGATGGCAGAGTGATGTTGGGTATTAAAGAAAAGATTCTCGGCGTCAGAAGCAGGACCAACAATCACCTCCTCATATGCGTTGGTAAAGACCATATCAAGCCATCTCCCGTTTTGATTGGGAAAATTCACTACCTGATGTAGATCATTATTATACATCGTGTCAATAATAGTGGTGTCTATTTCAGACGTAAGGTTCCCGGGTATGATGGTGCTATCGAAATGATCATTAATGAAAGTGATGCTTGGGCGATTAAAATCACCAAGAAGGAAAATATTATCATTTTCCGTTAGGGTACAATGGACACTTTGAAAGATATCCAAAATATCATGGTATTTGTGGATCTCAGAATCAGGCTGGACGTAAGCAACACCGATGTAAACATATTTATTGATCAGCTTGATTCTGATAAATTTATGTTCAAAATATAATGATGGGGATGTGTTTACAGTCTCACTAAATAGAGAATTGTGAACCGCAATAAGGACACCTCCTCCTTTTGTTAGACCGGTAGCGCTTGTTCAACCCACTTTGTAAGTGTAGGGCTGTAATGCCCTTTTGGTTTTCCCCAGAATGGCTCTGGGCCAATAAATTTGTTACTGCGCCGTTTTTTGCGAGGCGATCAGCCTCTTCATTTTCCTCAATTCCCAAATGTCCTGGTATCCACATTAAGGTTACATCGTTCCTTTATCCCAGGATGATTAGGTTTTAAAGGTAGTCCCGAACTATCCTCGATCCGTGTTTATTGGTTGCTAGGACTTTGAGAACCGCATGACTATCTGATAGGATATAAATAAATTTGTTGCGATGAGCTCTCCTTATATTCTCTTGGATTCATAGCTCCATTGTTATTAGTTCAGCCTGAAAGATTGTGGCTTCTTTGCCGAGTGGTTTCGCTACCGAGAAGTTAGGACCTTTAACTCCGGCTCCTGTCCTCTCAGAGGTGCACGAGCCATCTGTATACCAGATGGTTGATTCCTCTTCCATTTCAGATAGCATGGGTTGCCAGTCCTTGCGTTCTCTGATTGTAACTTAGAAGGGGGTTTCAAAGTTGAATTTTATCGGCATAGCATCCGATAGTGTGAAGGTTAGAATCTCTATTTTCGGGTCTTTTAGAATTTTGAGGTGACCTCTGAAATCCCCTCCTTTGATAGCCTCCCTTTTTATTAGGGATGCTTAGGAAAATTTCCATTGCCGCCATGGGACAGGTTTTCATTGCTCCTGTGATACCAAGACAAGCTAGCGTTTGGATTTTTTGTAGCGTAAGTTGTGCTATTCGTTGTAAAATTTTAGTCCTCCTTATCGTTGATCTGTATGTTACTATTGGAAGAATAATTGTTCTGTGACAGCAGTAAATAATTTTAGACTTAAGTTCCCATTTTCTGCCAAATAAGCTTTTGCAGACCCAATTGCTTTGGGATGAGGCCATCCTATATGTTTGTTCCAGTTGAGTTTGCTATTGAGTATAACACCTAGATATTTTTCTTCATCTGAAAAGGGTATTAGGGTATTCGTCTGCGAAACAATGAATAAGACTTTGAGTAGATGACAGAAGGTAGTTTATGAAGACTAAAAAAAGGGTTAGAGATAAAACTGAGCCAGGAGGGATGCCGCATTGATTCCGGCGTCCCTCAGGTTTCAGAGGTTACTCCGTCTGGCACGACTCTAATAGAGCGCTCGCAGAGAAAGCACAGCCTCCAATCATAGTCGCGTTCGAATGCATTAAGGATTTGATGCTGAGATGGGAAACTGTGCTCGAATCATAAAATGATCAGATGTACCAACTGGAGCCAACATCTTAATTAAGAAGCAATATTTTACGATATCACACAATAGGTTAGGATTGTCTGAGATCTTAGAAATATTCTTACGGAGTTTTGTAGGCTTAACAATTTATTATGCAAGTATAAAACTCTCGACTTTGAATTCAACATTAAGTTGGTAACCTTAAATGCCCCTAATTCAATTAGTCACTTTTAATTTCGAGTTTTCGGCATTAGATATAATATCAGGAGCACATTTAACTCTTTACATACATCTGCTAATTTGTTAGCTCCCATTTTCCACTACCTATGGGGATGTGGTGGAAAGTGGTGCATCCAAAGTCACAGAGCCTTTCGATTTCACGGGAGGAGTGTTTCAGCACAAACAAGCATGAAAACAAATGTCACGTAAAGGAAGGAAAGATGCATAGTTAGAGAGCAAAGTATCCAGCTTCGATACGACGAATAATATTCATCATTTTAAAAATCAAATTTTCTTATTAGTGATCCCAAACAAGTTCAATAATGTTTAAATGGAGCATGTGCGTCGGCTAAATCTTGGATTGCTCATGTAGGGGTGGAAAATACTTTTTAGTTATGCCACTAAACTATTTAATAAATCTAAGGACGGAATATTGCGTCCTTAGATTTATTAAATCTCTTGAAATATATTTTTCCCCCAATTGGGGCCAATAAACAACATTTAAACCCGTGAGATGGTAAAATAAAAATGATGAGAGGAGTAGCCACGTAATTTTCTCGACAAGAAAAAGCTCTAATATTTCGCACAGGAAATAGAAAACTTCTCTGTTTCCAAACAATTAATCATTTTTAATTGTCCATTAAACTTTCTGCACTTAATTTTAATGCATAAGAATATTTTTTAAAGGAATGACGTTCAGGATGACACTGCACGAGTCTGGGAATTTCCCCATGGATCAACTTAAACTTAACTACTTCTGGAGAGTCCTTTCGGGTTTGATTGTGCATCGTACGAGTACGGTATAAAGCTACGACAAAATTACCTAGCCCTCTACATATGTAACATATGTTTGTGTTTGGAGTAATTTAATATTTTGCATTTAGAGGCGCATGAGTTCTATGCTGATGTTATTGTACAGTAAGTTGACACAATTAATTTTAATGGGTACTGTTTTCGGTAATTAATTTAATAGTTTGGAAAACTTAAATTTGGCACTAATAAATCAGTCTGGATTTGTAAGAGAATATCGAATGGTAGAAGTTTGATTGGAATTGGTTTTTCTTAGATTTGGTGATTTGAAGGCGTTCGATTGAGTTGAGTTTTAGTTTTAAAGTGCTTTTTTTTGGTAATAAAAATCTTAGTTTCTAACTAATCCAGTAAATCTAAAATTATTATATATTTTGCGAACTACTTACCGACCTCAAGAGCTTTCTAAGTTTAAATTTTAATTTGTTTATATTATTTGCTTTCTTGCATTTTCTCATTTTTGTTTTTTTTTCAATTTGCATTTAAATTTTTCCGGATTTTTTATTTTTTGGGATAAAATTGGAATTGAAAATTATAAAATAAATATTGATTATTAAGTGGGAATTATTTAGTTTTTTTCGATTTTTAAACTAGCTTAAATCTAGATTAACATTTAATTACTATTTTATCTTAATACTATCGAATCAGTTTTGACTATTTTATATTTACATATAAATTTACAACTAGCGATCCTCCGCGAATTCGCCCGCTTAAAAATCGCAATAATAAGAAAATTTTTGCGAACGTATTTAGTAATACATTATGTCGGATATATAATCTGCTTAGTTTAATGATTCTTTGAACACAACTCCAATTGGAATCAGAACCATAAATTATTAAGAATGAAACCATGCTACTCGCATTTGTATAGGACAGGCTCGTGATCAAATGAATCACGTAATTTAAGATCATATACGTATTGAAGAGTGTTAAGGACATGTGAAAGGTTGAGCTTGTGTTAATTAAAAAAAAAAAAACACCCAAAAAAAATAACATTAAGCTTAAAAACATAACAGGACTACGATTATGCGTTAAGCCCAATCATACGATACTATAGATAAAATCGAAATTTTTGTGATCTTACGAAATTTTGTATGGGGAGTAGTAGAAGGGGTGACAGCATTGAACTAATTTGGTTTTCATCATCAAAATGTTTTGTACCCAATTTGAGCTACAAAATTTAAATGGGTACTGCGAAAATAAGAGTTTTTGATTTAGTGAAATTTTGCTGTTTGTATGGGAGGTGGTAGAAGGTGATTTTTTGAGAAACAACTATAATTATCATGCGATTAATATATTTTAAATTGTAGATCAGGACCTTTCATACTTTTCAAGAAAATCGAATTTTGGGAAAAATATGATATTATGTCACATTGTTTGGGAAGGGGTAGAAGGGGAAGAGCTTACTTTTCTCCGATATTAGTTATAATAGTAATTAAAGATTTAGTACAAAATTTGAGCTCGATAAATATTATACGTACTGAGCAAATCGGTTTATAGTATTTCATGAAAAAGTGCAGTTTGTATGGGAGGTGGTGGAAGGAATGTGGTTTTCAAGAAAATTCGATTATTTAATATTTTTGAAAATTAGTGATTTTGTATGGAAGGGAGTAGAAAGCGTGGGGTTATTGAAACAAGACCGAACGCAGATTACATCTCGAGGCATTCCAAATAAACTGTGAAAGTTTCATTATAATCGGTTATGCCGTTCTTGCGTGTTTCTGCTTAGTTATTGCCCAAATAAAGCAAAACACTAAATTTTAGTCATTTATACATTTATAGGAGACAACACTAGAATTATATTTATATGTACAGATTATTAGTACGGCCGAAAAAAATTAGACGATTAGCCGTACTCCTTCTAGCCTCACACAATTATGAAACTTTATAAGTCGATTTTCTAAAAATGTGTGGATGCTTGTCTGCAATTTCGCACATCTCAATTGTATGAATTGTTTAGCTATTTCTAAGAAAATCATTAAGAACTACCGACTTCTGTACAAACTGCGCAATTTCACTAAATCTCAATCAAATTCCTGTTAAGACACTCTATAGGGGCACAACAACTCTCTCCCACAAGGCACGATCCTAAGCATCGGCCTTAAGCTGTTGCCAGGATTTGTTTATTCCTCTCGCTTCCTGCTCAACTGCTCACTTCCATGTGCTACATGATCGACCGACCCGACGTCTTCCTTGAGAATTATAATCCAGAGCCTGTTTGGCGATGTTTCGCTCTAGTTCCCTCAAAGTGTGACCGATCCACTGCCACTTCCGCCTTTGAATCTCAATACCTCTTTTAATTTGTTCAGTTGTACTCCAAAGTTCGTCGTTGGAGAACACTTCTGGCCAGAATTTTCCTGAAATGCATTGGAGGCTTTGGTTCACGAAAGTTTCTTGGTTCGTCGAACGGTCTTTTTCCACGTAATACAACCACATAACAACACGGATTTGACGCATGCGTCGAAAACTCGCAGCTTCGTGCGAAGGGACATCTCTCTTAAACTCCAGAAAGGGGAAGGGATAACGAAGGTCTGACTAGCTTTACTTAGACAAGCCTCAGTATCCATTTCCGCTCCGCCGTTCATGCTGACAATGCTTCCGAGATAACAAAAATATTGCACCTCTTCAACATCTTGTCCGTTAAGAACAATCGGTGTGCTTGTGTTCGGAGCCATGTTAAATAGCCTCCATTGAAGACCTTTACCGTCCCCATCTTTCAGTGCTGCTTCAAGATGTCATTTATTACCACCAGAAATAGAGCTGGTGATGATATGAAGCCATTCCCACAGGAAAGGCAGCTCTCCTCTGTGTAAGACGCGACACCTTGCATCTTCGTAGGATTCTTTAATCATAGCTATGACCTTATTTGGAATACCTCTCCTACGCAAAGCATTCCATATATAATCTCGCTTAACGCTGTCGAAAGCCTTCTCGAAGTCCACAAACATGAGATGTAGTGGCGAACCCATTTCGGCTGACTGTTCTAATATTATCTGAAGGGTATTTGTGTGGTCGGTGCAAGACGACCCTTTACGGAATGCAGCCTGATAAACTTCGAGAGTGCTCTCCACGACGTCACTAATCCTATTGAGAATTATCTTAGCCATGATTTTCGAAACGGTAGTAAGTAGACATATACCAAGCCAATTGCCACAATCCCGAACGTCGCCCTTTTTCGAAATTTTCACAAAGGCACCCTCCTTCTATTTAGTGGGATATCTTTCTTCATTCCACATCTCAGTAAAGAGTGGGAGGGGTATATCGGATGTTATTTCCGGGTCAGCTTTAAGGAGTTTGGTTGGTAGTCCGTCTATACCTGGGGCTTTCTTCCCGCCATTGACCGAATGGCGGAAACTATATTTTCTTTATCTGGGGGATCGTCCCTAATACAGGATTGTTGCGAATGGATTTTTGGTAGTTGTTTAGTTTCTGTAATATCTTCTTCTGAGAAGTATTCCTTCCATCGCCGCAACTGGTGTTCACTCGTATTAAGGAGAGTTCCGTTGACATCTTTCACCAGGTGGTTGGCGGTGAAATTCCTGTTCATCAACTGTTTCACAATTTTAAATAGTGAACCCATATCCCCAAGGTAAGCAGCAGATTCTGCCTTATTTGCCAGATCTTCAACAGCTTTTTAAGTTGTTTATGAGCATCGCGGTAGTCCTGTCTCAAGTCGGGTGTTCTTTGGTTGACATCAGTTGGAGAGATGATTGCTAACTTTTTTCCGATCGCAAAACTTGTCCCATATGTCTTGCGACATCTAGTATTTCTCACAGCTTTGCACATATTCCACAGATTCTTCAGCACTAGTTAGAACGTGTTTCTGAGGCTTCCGTGGCGTAGTGGGCAGCGTGCTTGCTTCTCAGTCAATAGGTCGTGGGTTCGATTCCCACTCTAGACGGGATTTTTTTAAGCGCAAATTTTTCAGTTGCTACTGGTGATAAAAAATTATTCGCAAATGGGGAAACGGTGTAAAAGTGAAACAGTTCCACTTCAAGAAGGCCTAGATACTCAGTAGATGGTTTCTGTTCGCTTTCTATCATTCAGTCCCCCATAACATCTGCAAATATTTGTCAGTAAGCAGCCAGCGCAACTGAGCAATATACCAGCTTCTCCACTCGCTACGGTCGTTCTCACTCCCCTTCCCCAACCTTCCCAAACCCATTCCTTCCCTCCATGACTGTGTTTGTGCATTGCACATAAAGGCCGAAATTGCCTATAACACAGGTCATTCTGTAAAAAAAAAAAAAACTCCCAATTGGCGTCCAGTGTGCACATTTCATATCCTCTCAATGTGGATGACTTTTCGTATAGAATGTTGGTGTACTCGCGCTTTTTGTTTGGGTCTCTAAGTTTATCCACATTAAGCTTGCGCTTCATTTGAAAAATTTGTGGTCGTCGTAAAGAATACAGTTTCCGCTCGGGGTTCATTCCTCATCCTGTCCACCTGATCCGTGGAGTCGCTATTCTTCAAAGATAGTTGCATGAATTTGTAAAAGCTCATCCTACAACTACCTCCCTGCGGAGACTTAATCTAATACACGGATTTGCCCAGCACCTACTAAAGTTTCGAAGCATAAATTTTGCATAAATCATTTTGACAACAACTCTAGCATGATGTGAAAAAGTTAATTCAATCTTGTCACCCCTTCTACCACTCTCCATAAATTTTTCTTACATCTAGAGTATCGCATGATTGAGCTTTACGCCCAATCGTGGTCCTGTTATGTTTATACATACTTTAGATGAAACCTGAGAGTATTATAAGTTTGCCACAAAGTTTGTAACGCTAAGAAATAAAGCGCGGAGAAAAAATGAATGAAACAGAAGTTTATATAATCACTCAAAATTTTCAAAACCTGATGTTCGTCCGTCCGTCCGTCCATTCGTCTGTCCGACCGTCGGTTTATCAACCCGTCCGTCCGTCTGTCCCTCTGTGTCCTCTCTAGCTTGAGAACGCTTTGAGCTAGAAAGCTCAAATTTTGAACATGTCGTTTATCACAAAATGTAAGGTTAAGCTCGTGAACAGGCGAAATCGCTCCACCTCTTCTACCCCCTCATAGACAAAATTACACAATTTCGCACTTTGACAATAAACGGATTTCCTCAAAAAGTGTAAATGCTATTAATCTGAAATTTGGAACATATTACTTATATGCTGATGTCAATTTACTGTATAAAAGTTATTTGAGTCCTCCTCTTCCTTCCACCACCTCCCATACAAATTGCACCTTTTCATGAAATACTATAAACAAATTTACTCCTCTTCTTCTTCTACAATGGCGCTACAGCCCAAATCGGACCTTGGCGTCCTGATATTCAGGTTCCTTAACATTTTTCATTACTTATTGTGGGAGGGTTGTTAGCCCTTCGCACAACCCTCTTTCTACCATTTTTTTCATTTTCGTAGATTAAGGTGACCAAGGTATATCCAAGCAGGCATTGTGTTGGAATTCTTTATTGTGCCGACCGGGATTTGCACTCACGACCTTTGCATTACAAGACCAACACGCTACCCACTAGGCTACACCCTAACTTAAGAAATTTACTCAGTACGTATAAAATTGATCGAGCTGATATTGTGCATATATAATATTTATTTAAAATTATTAATGAGACCAAAACACTACCCACTACCCCCTCATATACAATCTAACACAATTTCACAACTTTACAAAAAGTCAATTTTCCTAAAAAGTGTGTGTCCAAGGCACGATGTTTATAGTTATTTCTGAAAAAGTCATTAAGAACTCGCACCTCCTTCTACCACCTCCCATACAAAATGCACAATTTCACTAAATCCAATACACTAATTTTCTCAGTACCTATAATATTTTTGAATCCTAAATTTTGCATAAATCATTTTGATTGCAACTCTAGCGTGATATGAAAAAATTAGTTCAATGTCGTCACCCCCTCCACCACTTCCCCCACAAAATTTCTTAAAATCAAAAAATTTCTCTTTCATCTAAAGTACCGCATGATTGGGCTTTAAGCCCATTTGTAGTCCTATTATGTTTTTTTAAATGAATTTCTCAAATTTTGAAATTCCTAGCATAAAATTTCAATCAGTAAAATTTAGTTCTTGTGTTACCGCGTTCAATCAAATCTCTCTAAATAGCGCACGGTATTTCCATATCAGTCAGGAATGAATAATCAAATTTTAAGAAAAACCGCATGCGCTTGAGGCATCATTATCTTGCGTTGCTGCATGAGCTCGACGCATGCGCACAATTGAACGAAAAAATGTATCGTGTGGACGTAGTATTACATACGTTTACGCAAATGTTGCTTGTGCGTCGTTCAACGTTTATTCTAGAAGGCATGCGCTAAGCGCACGACAATGAGGCATCGTGTAGACGTAGCTTAACGATCGGAAAACTAAAAAGGAGACGCTACATGCTAACAAAGGAAGGACAGTATGCATGAAAATATTCCGTTTTGTCCTGCTTTTCTTCAAGCTCTTGTCGGATGTATTGATATAACGCTCTGGAATAAAAGATCGGTAGGCGGTACCACTGAATGCCGTTTGTGCTTTATGTTTCTGTCTCGCTATGGCCTTAAGAGCTTGTATGCTTGTTTCAATTTCTCTTTCACTCTTTCCTTCACCTTGTTGTCGTATTTCGGAGGAAATTCGGAACCGTTTGAGACCTGCAACCCAGAAATGGCACACCTTGAAGAAAATACCTTTCCAATGGCATTTCGTTAGTTTATTTTGGATCATTAGTTTGGGCTGTAGTGCGTTTACAATAAAAACCCATATTCTTTTAAAAATGTAGATTAAAAAACAATCAAATTTTTCGATTCATTTTGTGGGCAGTAATTGATTAGCCGCTCCTGTTTTACAATACTTTCACGGAAAGTATTCTATGTTCTTAAAATTATTTTCAAATGGAAAAAAAATTGCGAAGGCTAGTGAATGAAACTTAAATTTGAATTATACTACGAAAAAAAACGATATCCCCCGTAATTTCAATAAAACTATTTACAAAATATCCCTTATGACAAATTCAATTGTAAAAGATTTTACAAACAAGAGATTTTTGAGTGAATCTTTGTGACATTATGAAAAGGTTGTTTACACACATGACAAGTAAAATCCGAAGAAAAATTTCTTGCTTTACAATATGTTTTTTTCGTAAACACTACTGGGAGCTTCTTGGTTGAAGCGAATCGTTCTCATTCTTTTCAGCTAATTTTTTTTTTTTTTCTGTTCTTTCTCATCCTTAGAGGACTTTAAACTGTCATTCCTTCCTTCGGTTTCTTACAACGGATGACTTTCACAAATCCACCTATCGCAGTGATATGTGTGTCCTGGAATATACCACATTGGTGTAGATGTCATCCTTATGCAGACGACAAGGAGACATAGCAAAAGTCAAGGTAAAGGAAATGCAGACATATCGAAGCCGAAGGATAACACATAATTTTTTTGCTTTTTTTAATTTGAAATCAGCACTTTTATTGTAAGTTGTATAAATTTCTCTTCGCCGACACTCAATCCACATGCAGCATTTGAAAATGTGGAGATCTAAATTTATAATATGGTGGGTTGTTTTTGTGATAAATGAAACTGTAACACCCATTCAATATTTGAAACTAATGATTCTAGTGAAAAGTGCTCTACAGAACATTTGTGTAACAACATCTTGATAACTACTATTGGTCGGATGACTAGCTATCTGTAGGTAGTCAGGATGAAGTGCTTTTAAGGACTCACATTCATGATCCTTTTATCGCAATGTCGTTGATAGTGGGTAAGGTTTTTTTGCTTGTAGGGCCGGCCCTTGACTTCTTATCGTCCCAGGCAGAAAGATTTTCACTTACAAGAAGTAACGCATCCTCAACTTAACCTAAGAATAGTAGAGTTGGGTCCGACTTGTTGGCAGATATTTTATTTGCCACCCGCCATATTCACCAGGCATTGTACCTTCCGATTATCACTTGCTCCTGTCGATGGCACATGGCCTGTCTAAGCAAGGCTTTACATCATATGAAGATATTAAAAATTGGGTCGATTCGTGGATAGCCACAAAATATGAAAAGTTCTTCCGACGTGGTATACGAATGCTGCCAAAAAGATGGAAAAAAATATTGGCTGTGATGGACAATACTTTGAATAAAAGCTAATGTATCGTTCTGTCACAATATATTCGCCCGCGACTTTATCCGCGTAAGAATCACAAAATAAGCAATTTTTGAGAATGTTGTTAGTAATACATTATCCGGGATATACCTAGATAATCTGATTAGTTTAATTACTCTTTGAAGACAATGGTTTGTTTTTTTGGAATCAGAACCATAAATTATTAAGAATGAAACCATGATACTCGCATTTGTATGGGACAGCCTCGTGATCAAATCAATCCCGTGATCTAAGACCATATTCGTATTGAAGAGCATTAAGGACAAGTGAATAGTTGTAGCTTGTGTTATTTAGAAAAAAAAGCCCAAATAAAATATCATTAACCTCAAAACCATAACAAGATTACGACTCTGCGTAAAGCCCAATCATATGATACTACAGATGAAATTTTTGTGATGTTAAGACTTTTGTATGGGGAGTGGTAGAAGGGGTGATACTATTGAAATAATTTGGCTCACATCATGCTAGAGTAGCTATAAAAAGGTTTTGCACCAAATTCAAGCTTCAAAATTTGAATAGGTACTGAGAAACTTAGTGTATTGGGTTTAGTGAAATTGTGTAATTTGTATGGGAGGTGGTAGAAGAAGGGGGGTGTTTTTTGGTGATTTTTCGATAAGCAAAACTGATATATTTTAAATTTTAGCTCAGTAACGTTCACACTTTTCAAGAAAATAGAATTTTTGAAAAGTTGTGAAATTGTGTCACATTGTACGGGAGGGGGTAGCAGGAGTGAATCTAATTAGTTAATTTTTTCCTGATATTAATAATAATGCTAATTAAGGATTTGATACAAAATTTTAGCTCGATGAAAGCTGTACGTATTGAGAAAATTGACTTAGAGTATTTCATGAAAAAGTGCAGTTTGTGGGTGGGGGAGTGAGTGGGGGATTTATATAATTTGTATGTTAAAAGATTGAATTTTTAATAGAATTAATACATTCTTTCTTTCTTCAAATCAATAGATCTTATAGTTTCCAAGAAAATTTGATTATTTCATATTATTAAAAATGAGTCACTTTGTATGGGAGTGGGTAGAAAGCGTGAGGGGAGGGAAATAAAACCAAAAGCAGATTACATCTCGGAGTATACCTATTAAACTGTGAAAGTTTCATTACAATCGGTTCAGCCGTTTTTGCGTGAAAGCCGGACGGACAGACAGACAGACAGAGAAGAATTTTAAAAACGTGAGTTTCTGCTTGTATGTAGAAGAGCTTCTGCTTAGTTATTGCTAAAATAAAGCAAAAAACTAACTTATAGCCATTTCTAAGCAAGTAACAGACAGACACTACAATTATATTTACATGTATAGATTTTTGGTAGAATAGGGCGGAAACTTATTTGTACTCTTAATAACTAAAAACCCCACACTCCTTCTACCACTTCCTATACAAACTGCACAATTTCGCTAAATCTAGCACACTCATTTTTTAAGTATCTATTCAATTTTTGAAGCTTTAATTTGATACGAAACATTTCTATAGCTAATCTGGTATGATGTGAAACAAATTAGTTCACTGCTGTCACCCCTTCTACCATACAAAATTTCTTAAGATCACAAAAATCTCTACTTCTAGAGTATCGTATAATTGGTCTTTACGCGCAATCATAGTCCTGTTATGTTTTTGTACCAGAGACTATCTTTAAGGGCATGAAGCCTTGCACACCTTGCAGTCGTAAGAAAGTGACATCGCCGATGGACTATTGGTTCAACAAAGAATGTCTCGATCACCTCTCTGACGATCGTCAGTACGGATTCCGATCGGGAAAGTCTACGGGGAATCTGTTAGTCTACCTGATCGAACGTTGTTATTCCTGTATCCATAAATATTACGAAAGGTCAAATCCTTTTAGTTAAGCTAACAGCTATCGGCTTAACGCTTCCCTTGTCCAGTGGATTAAAAGATTGCTTTCTAAGCGGTCTATACGAGTTGTCATCTTCTTCATACCCAATCGATTCCGGCGTCCCCTACCTAATGTTCAGTCCTATCTTCTATCCTATTCATCATAGTCATCAACGACCTACTGTCGTCAGCTAACAATGCAATCCACAGTTTTGCAGATGGTAGTATTCTTGATAACGTATACGAATTTGACTCTCTTGCGGATTCATGCAGACATTCTTCCAAATGCCGCAAGGTATTTGGTTCGCTGAACCCTGACCTCAAGTTAATCCAGGAGTGGGGTAGGAAGAAACATTGTAGAGTGTAACTATGCAAAAGGACAGTCCTGTCATTCATCCCTTAAGCGTGATGTTCCGGCGTCGTCCTTATTTATATACTTTGGCGGTGTATTTAATTTTCCTCTTCGGAAGATTTTACTCTCCTAAGCATGAAGATTAATAACCACCTTAATTGGAGCGGACACATCTTTGAAGTTGCTGTTAATGCCTCCAAACGTCTAGGTATTCTACGGATATGTAAAAAATATTTTACGCTTTCCGATCTTACTATCAGCTACAAATCATTCATTCGAACTCGCTTAGAGTACAATTCACACTTTTGGGTCGGGGCACCTAAAATACATCTCGCGTTGCTCAATCGTATCCAGAAACATGCGTTTCGACTGATTGAAATGAAACTATCTCGGCTTCTATAGACTTCCTAGAGCATCGTAGAAATGTCGCACTACTCAGCATTTATTATCGCTACTTTCACGGAAACTCCGCGAACTAATTCTCCCTCTTTTTAATTTCCCGCGTTCTACTCGTCAAGCTGAACGTGCACACGATATACCGTCAAACCTTCTTCCTTCCGTGCAGTGAAATATTGGCAATCTTTCATTTCTTTGTTGAGTCCGTCGCTCAAGAAAGGAAAGAAAAAAAAAAAAAATTATAGTTATAATTTTTTTTTGAATTTTTTCCCGCCTTGCAATGCCAACATCGTATGATCGAAAGGGTTCGCCAACCCTGAACCTTTTCGACATAGCAACATTGGCAAAGCAAGTACGGTTAGTTTTGTTGCCGGCCGAGAAAAGACTAGAATGGAAAAACGTGGTGGACAAGTAGCAGGCAGAAAAACTTGGGAAAATAAATTCGCCGATTAAAAGTGTTGCGCCGGTATATTCGTAAAAGTGCGATAGGAAAGTATTCCCCGCGCCGCAGAATCGAAATGCGTTGAATTTCGAGCGGAAAGTGCAGTGGGAAAAAGTGTAACGCCCTCGCAAAATTATCACCTGTGAACGGCGAGGAAAACGCTTGCTCGGCACGCAACACACGAGTTTCGCCGATTAATATGGCCGTGTAAAAAAAAAGAGGATCCGTGCGATTTCAATTTCGGGACGTGAAAAGAACCCGAAAAGAGTGCGCGCTTAACGGGCCCCAAATCGGGCTTCGCCGGGATTCCGCGCTCTGAACTCCACAAGAACCGCACGCTCGACCTTACAGGAATTCGATGCATGTACTCGTACTTAAGAATTAACCTGGCTGTCGGATCGCACCTTGCATGTCGCGAAATTCTAGATTTTTATACGTGATAGCTACATTAGTTTAAAATAGAGTCTGTTATTAGTTTTATTATTAAAGCGCTTTAAAATCGGGAAGGTTTTCCGTCGATATCTGAAATAGTATTTTACTGTGTCCGTGTTTAAAATTAGCGGTCGTAAAAGTGCATAAAATTGTGTATTCGCGATATTGTTACGAAAAGTTGCTATTATACTTTTTACTTTCAATAGTGTTATTTAGTTTTGGCTCTACACTATCTCTCTGTGATATGAAGTGATCCCACTGCCCAATTTTACTACCATTTCTTTCCGAAATAAATATAAGATTTCTTTAAAATCAGTCCCCTTCGTCGATTTTATTGCCGAAATTCCGGGGTGCGATTTTGCGAACCAATAAGAAAAAGTGCTGGTGTTCAATTTGTTTCGGTGTTGTTGTCGTTGGGATTGTCCAGTGAGTTTGCATTGCAGAAAGTTGCGGACCGGAGAGCAGCACAGCTTTTGGCCTAGGATATTTTTTTTCGTTTCTTCCGTTCGGAGATCTTTTGCGACGTCATTCCCTAATCCGAAGGCGGTTAATTAATTACAAGTCCAAGTGTAAAGTGTGCGTGTCGAGATAATTGTAGAGCGAAACCGTTCTTTACTACCATCTTCGATTAACAGTCGTAAATTTTATGGGCTAAGGATTACGTCGAGTATAGAATGCAATGGGCTTCAAAGCTAAAATGATTTGCGGAGTTTCGAAATGTTTTGGAACTATAGATTTCCAGTATTATATTCCTTGTAATGTGCTTTGGTTATTGAACCAATTGAATCACATAATTCAATCTACCTATATGCAAAGACAATAAAAAGAAGGCGGGCTGAGATTTTGATCGGGAGCACATCGTGGAGGACGAAACAAAGCGTTATGTCTAATAGTAAAGTGAATGAGACGTACCGCCTCAAATAATGAAATTCTATAAGAAAATTGAAAATTACGCGACGAAAAGATTTTAAATTGAAACTCGAAATAATGAACAAATAAATGAATAGATCAAATAAGAAAAAAAAAAAGAATAAAGTAAAGAAGGGAAAGGAAAGGGAGAAAAGAAAAAAAGACTAACCTATACAAAACAAATCGACAAGACATGACAGAACTGACCGACGGACGAAACTTAATGAAAAGTTAAAAATCAAAAATAAGTGCAGAAAAAAAAAGGTGATACGTATGAATGGGTAAGTTTTTTTTGCTATTTTTTTTTTTTTGCCATTTCGATATATTTTTTTTTAGATTTTTTTTTTTTGAATATTTATAATTTTTTTGAAAAAAAAAGATGATTAAAGGCTGAAGAGCCCATCTTATAAAATGAACCCGAGCGCTTAGCTCCTTTTGCCCCGAACCTCGACATGGGGCCACGACCAAAAAAATGAATTTTTTTTCTCAAGGAAAGTCGTGGCTGAGGTAGGGAGGGCAGAAAGGGCGCTAAAAACCACCTTAGCGCCCTAACACAAATCGCGAAGTCGGCAACTCCATCGCTTCATGGTCTTTCACGACCACTGGGGAAAATTATCCCAATTTTCACCCTAACCCGGAGTAAGCCGACACGAAATTTTTGTTATACAGGCCATGGGTTTTATGGTCTGATTAAGGAACAAGTACCCCCCCACACTGCCGTAGCTAGTCCCGGCCGCCAGCAAGCGTGTCGCTTCCGTTCCTTAGTCAGCCACCAATTCGGAAGTAGGAGGAATTGGCCCTTTCTTGTCCCAAACATTGACGTTTTCGTTTCCTTTCAGAATTATTTTGGCTTTAAGTCAAAATAATTCGTTCCGCCGGCCTAAATCATAACAAAATGGCGCCCAACGTGGGGCTAGCCAGATCTACGCTAGGAGCACATAGCGTAGCCCGTCAACACGCGCGAGTCGGAAAAATTCCGTGCAAAATCGTTGATGAGCAAAAGGACTAAATTTCGTCGTTCTGCGACAGAATTTTCGCCTGAACGGCAATCACAGTCCATGTGCCAAGCTTTTTTGAGTTTCGTCGGCTAACCATCGGATTGGTTTTGTATGTAGACAGTGTGGAACTGACCTATTGACGAACCGTTTGGCAACCCTTAGGCGCCACTCTGTTCCATAGGAAAGGGAAACATTGTCTGCATGCAAAATTGGTTCTATGTTAGTCGACAGGTTTTAGTCTCTCGAGCCATTCCACTTTTGGTTCGTGAGCACCCATCTGAGAGCTGGGCATGCCTTGTCTTGGCGGGCGTGTCGTCAGACAGAAGGGAAAAATGTTTGCGAATCATTGGTGAGTTTGGTGATGGAGACTATTGCCGAAACTTCAGAAAAGTTCCTTAATTCCTTAACCTTCCTTTTAGAGTTCCTATAACGTAGAGTTTTTTTTTGTAAAATTAACGTAGAGATTTTTTTTTGATGATATAAATTTCTATAAGTCTTCGGACGAAATATTTGATGATTTTCTTTTGCGGATTTTGATGTTTTCTTTGCTTTTCTTCCCAAACAATTTTGATGCATTTTATCGCGATCCAGATTTTCCTAGTGAGTCGGGAAAGAGCATGATCGGCTTCGCGATTTGCTGCAGTTGAGGGGAGGGGAAAAGAGTGAATGCGTGAGGGTTCATTTTGATCATTCATTAGAGTCAAGTATACATAAAATCACTTAAACATTAATTCATTCATTTGTACGTATTTTTTTTCCATATTCGTTCAAACATTCACACAATCAATTATCCATAAATTTAAAGTTCATTCATTCGGAATTCCATTCGTTTATGACGCACTGGTTGTTAATATTCAAGCATTCACTATATCGTCCATTCGTTTTTTTTTCGCAATACATACATTCAATATTCATGCAATCATTTATCCATAAATTCAGAAGTTCATTCAATAGTAGTTTATTTGAGTAATTATACATACAAACACACAAACATTCGCTTATTCGTTCATTCGCTTCGTTAACGCTTACCTTCAATCATTCAATATACATTCGTTCGTAATAATTCCTTTTTACAATCTTAGATTCAGTATTCGATAGTTCATGAATTTTACCTTCTCAGTTGTTCTTTATATACATATCCTTATCCAGACATTCAAGAAACCATTCATCGATACGCACAATTAGTCGTGAAAATTTCCCTATTCCAACCACTCGTTTTTTTTTTCTCTATTTCGTTCAAACACTTAATCGAATTTTGTCGTTCGCTTCACTAACTTATTTTGAGCATGTCTTTGATTCATTCTCCGAAAGCGAGCGTAGATGTTGTCTGCTCAGCTTGTCAGGAAATTATAGATCCGGTGAAAGAAGTAGTCACCAAATGTAGTCATCGATTCCATAGCCATTGTTTGGAATCATGGATCGTTGACAATCACAATTGTCCGAATTGTCGTGGGCATTTGGGTCCTAGAGACTATTGGTCCGTCCTGGGTGTAGAGGGCGCGTCCGCTAAACTAGGCCCAGTGACACGCGGCAAAAAGAAGTCACAGGCCACTAATGCTCAAAAAGTTGGTATGTCGCCTGTGGGGTTAAATTTGGATATGCCACACGAGACAGGAGGCGGACGAGCTTTCTATGCCCCGGACGGATCGATGGTCCCGACGCCCAGTCCATTGACTGAGCCAGACCTAAATTCAATGTTTGCAACAGACACGGGTGAGAGAGAGAAACAAGTGAGATGGTCAGACATCAGAGTTGAACCGCCGGCAGAGTCAATACTAGAGACGCCGTTGGCTATGAATTCACTGAAGATGGACGACTTAGTGCGAATTATACGCTCGGTGTTGCGTGAGGAACAGACTCAGCAACAGCCAAGCATTAACAATATCAACGTAGATTTACCACCACCCTTAAACCGATGTGATGCACTGGACGAACAGGTGCGAACTCGTGGCCGACTGGCCCATGCGACCGCTCAGATTGGCGAACGCAATGGCAACGGCCCAAATTTAAGACACCGCAATCCAGGCAGTCCGATACGCCATTGGAGATTGCGTTTTAATGGAGAAAGCCATTCATTGCGAGCAGAAGAATTGGTCTTCAGGGCCGAAGCTCTTGCAATAGGAGATCTGGGCGGGCGCATGGACCTGTTGGCCCAGAATTTTCATCTGTTGTTGGACGGTCGTCCAAACCAGTGGTATTGGCTCTGGCGGAGATCCAACTTAGAGACCCACTGGACTGATTTACGACTTGCTTTCTTAGAAGCTTGGGGAGAGAGTAGTGACGATTGGGAGGTGCGCAAGCAGATGCTAGGAAGACGTCAGGCACCAAATGAGCCATTCTTGCTTTATGAACAAGACATGACTGTACTCCGCACATTGCTGCCCACTCCTATGTCAGAAAGAGAATTCGTTGGAATCGTTCGAAGTAATTTATTAGCTAGCACGCAACAGCAAATGTGCTTTTACGAAGTACAAAATATGGCTCAGCTACGTCATCTGGTGAAGCGTGTAGAGACTGTACGGAAGACTACACGAGCGAATTCTTGGCAATCGAACAGGGTCCACGAAATCATCGAAACCCAAGTGGAAGAGTTAGTAGATCCCGAAGTTGACGAGGTAGCTGGTTTGTCTAAGCCCTTGACCTGTTGGAACTGTGGCAAGGATGGACATGGCTATCGAGAATGTACCGAACCACCTAAAGGCATTTTCTGCTATGGATGTGGAAGGGCGGACGTGGTGAAGCCCAACTGTGTTCATTGCAAGGCGGGAAACGGCCGAAGGGACGGAAGGACAGCGGGTCCCTTTCGTCTGAACACTGTACCCCGACCGCAATAAATGACGAAGTACAGAAACCCCTTTCCGATTCCCCATTTAATTTAGAACTCCCGCATAAAAAAATTTCTACCAATTGTTCAACCCCTTTAATTACCCCTCCAAATTTTACCACTACACCTTCAACATTTTCTGAACCTGATTCCCATCCTTTTAAAGTAAAATCATCCTTACCTATTCCTCGGAATCTTATCACTTCGCAAGTCACTATTCTGAAAAGAGTAAATGATAATACGGAGTTGGCTGTTTCTCGACCTGAAAATGACCTTATCGTACCCGAAAATTTAAGACGACATTCCCACCATCCTTTCAAGCCTTATCACCTTCGACTAAAAGAGTATATGGAAGTTCGAGAGCGAATTTTTGCACCTACTTCAGTCACTAGCGTTGATCAAGTATCATCACTAGCGGGTGGATTCGGTCGTAGAAAGTCAATCTTACGCCTTCGTATGTTCTGGAGGATGGTGCGTGAAAAAAAGAAAGCGATTCTGTCTACCATCATTACCGAGCCGTTCGATATACGTCCGTACGCCATGGTATCCATATACGGAGTGGACGTTAAAGGACTCCTCGATAGTGGTGCGAGCATTAGTTGCCTTGGAGCAAATTCCCTACAACGCCTTCAAGATGCACAGGTGAGTTATCGACCAGTCTGTCAAGACGTGAAGACAGCTGATGGTGTTGCACAAAGAGTTTTGGGCACAGTAGTTACCGACATTACCTTTCGTGGTGCTACTAAAGCTATTACCTTATATATCGTGCCGAGCCTATCGCAGGAATTGTACCTTGGGGTAGATTTCTGGCGATCATTTCATCTAGCTCCTAACATCATCAGTGCGGTCGATATTCCCGATACTGCATCGCAACTAATTGCTCAGGATGCCCACCATTTAACGCCCTCAGATGTAAAGAGGTTGGAATTGGCAAAGTCCAAATTTCCATCGTACGAAGAATACGGACTCGGTGTAACCAATGTCGTTGAACATAGTATAGACGTTGGGGATGCTAGTCCCATCAAACAAAGACATTATCCCGTTTCACCTGCGATCCAAAATCTGTTATATGACGAGATCGATCGTATGTTAGCACTTGGCGTTATAGAGACCAGCCAGAGTGCATGGAGTTCACCTGTGGTTCTTGTGAGGAAGCCAGGCAAGGTACGGTTATGCTTGGACTCGCGCAAAGTCAATGATGTGACGAAGAAGGATGCTTATCCATTACCACACATTGACGGTATCTTAAGTCGTTTGCCGCGAGCCAATTTTATAACCAGCCTAGACCTCAAAGATGCCTTTTGGCAGATTCCTCTCGAACAAAAATCTAGAGAATACACAGCGTTTACTATTCCTGGTCGGCCTCTATACCAATACACTCGCATGCCTTTTGGTTTATGCAACGCGCCGCAAAGGATGTGTCGTTTGATGGACAAAGTCATTCCACCCGAGTTGAAGGAGCAGGTATTCGTATATTTGGACGATCTGCTGTTGATTTCTGAGGATTTCGACTCACATCTGACTTTATTGAGCGAAGTCGCAGATTGTATAAGAAAAGCTGGCTTGACGATCAATGTCAGCAAGAGCAAGTTTTGTTTGAGAGAAGTGAAGTATCTCGGATACATCGTTGGAGATGGAGGCTTGAAGACAGACCCGAACAAAGTCTCAGCCATAGTCGATTACCCTTCGCCAAAGTCCGCACGTCAAGTTCGACGCTTTCTTGGTATGGCAGGCTGGTATAGACGATTCGTCCCCAACTTTGCTGCTACCGTATCACCGATCTCAGACACTCTAAAGAAGTCCAACCAGTTTGCTTGGACTACAGAGGCACAAACTTCCTTCCTAGTAGTGAAAGACTTGCTGACGAAAGCACCCGTTTTGATCAACCCAGATTTCAAGAGGCCTTTCGTAATACAATGCGATGCTAGTAAGTCAGGGGTGGGTAGCGTTCTCTTTCAGGAAAACGACGACGGATCAGAATCTCCAGTAGCGTATATGTCACAGAAGCTCACTTCCGCTCAACGCAACTATAGTGTAACCGAACTCGAGTGTTATGCAGCTGTGTTGAGCGTGAAAAAATTTCGAGCCTATGTAGAAGGGACTGCGTTCAAAGTCATCACGGATCATGCAAGTCTTAAATGGCTTATGTCGCAGAAAGACCTACAAGGACGGTTAGCGAGGTGGAGTCTGAAACTTCAAGGTTTCGACTTCGTAATCGAGCACCGACGAGGGAGCTTGAACGTTGTACCCGATGCCCTCTCTCGCGTATACGAAGAGGGACTAAATGCGCTGATCGACGTGGCACCGATCGTGGACATGAATTCTCCAGAATTCTCTGGCAAAGAATACAAAGAATTGGTGTCCACGGTTGATGCGAACGCCGATCGGCTTCCTGACGTATGCGTGAGGGATGGTTTCGTGTATAAGCGGACAGAGCCTCACGTCGGTGACCCGATTGCGGAGGACAGGGCCTGGAAGCTATGGATTCCATCAAGCCTTACGTCAACTGCGATTGCTCAGGCGCACGAAGCAGACACTACGGTCCATGGTGGTTACGCTAAAACGCTAGAGCGAGTCAGACGATTTTTGTATTGGCCCGGGATGGCTACACAAGTACGCACCTACGTTCTGGCGTGCGACACTTGTAAAGAGACAAAGTCCCCGAACAGACCTCTACGAGCGCCTATGGGAGAACCGTTCCGGACAGATCAGCCATTCCAACACCTTTACATCGACGTATTGGGACCATATCCACGTACCAAACGGGGTAAAATCGCCATTCTTATCGTCTTGGACCATTTCACCAAATTCCCCCTTTTACACCCCTTGGGGAGAATTACTGCTGAAGAAATCACTAAATATCTGGAGGGGCAGGTCTTCCACACGTTTGGGACACCTGAGACGATCCTCTCCGATAATGGCTCTCAATTTAAGTCAAAAGTGTTTAACTCTATGCTAGATAAATACGGAGTTCAACACCTGTACACCCCGAGCTACTCACCGCAAGCAAATGCGTCGGAACGTGTCAATCAGTCCATCCTAGCCGGAATTCGAACATTCATCACTGATGACCAAACACGATGGGATGAGAGTCTAAGCAAAATAGGATGTGCCCTTCGGAGCTCACTCCACCAAGCCACTGGATTTTCTCCTTATCAGGTTTTGTTTGGGAATTATATGATGTTACACGGGAAGGACTACGAACTGCTGAAGCATTTGCGAGCGTTGGGTGAGTCAAATGTACAGCTTCGACCTCGAGAGGGAATTCCTATCGTGAGACAGCTTGCACAGACGAAAATAAGGGTCGCACATGAGGACAGTAGCAGGCGTTATAATCTGCGTGCTGCTCAAACACAATTTCGTGTAGGACAAGAAGTATTCCGAAGAAACTTTTCCTTGTCCACAGCCGCGCAGAATTATAATGCTAAGCTGGCGAAAAAGTTCCTCAAGTGCAGGATTCGTCGTGTGCTTGGCAACTCACGATACGAATTGGAGGATTTAGGAGGCAAACGTGTGGGGATCTACCACTCCAAGGATCTCCGACAGTGATTCTAGGAATACACCACCTATTGCCCGGCTCTCAGTCGTGAGCACGAGACACCTAGCGACGGCTTTCTTAGTCGATTCGGCGCTGGAAATCAACGGCGAACCGCCTATGTTGTTGAGTCCGTCGCTCAAGAAAGGAAAGAAAAAAAAAAAAAATTATAGTTATAATTTTTTTTTGAATTTTTTCCCGCCTTGCAATGCCAACATCGTATGATCGAAAGGGTTCGCCAACCCTGAACCTTTTCGACATAGCAACATTGGCAAAGCAAGTACGGTTAGTTTTGTTGCCGGCCGAGAAAAGACTAGAATGGAAAAACGTGGTGGACAAGTAGCAGGCAGAAAAACTTGGGAAAATAAATTCGCCGATTAAAAGTGTTGCGCCGGTATATTCGTAAAAGTGCGATAGGAAAGTATTCCCCGCGCCGCAGAATCGAAATGCGTTGAATTTCGAGCGGAAAGTGCAGTGGGAAAAAGTGTAACGCCCTCGCAAAATTATCACCTGTGAACGGCGAGGAAAACGCTTGCTCGGCACGCAACACACGAGTTTCGCCGATTAATATGGCCGTGTAAAAAAAAAGAGGATCCGTGCGATTTCAATTTCGGGACGTGAAAAGAACCCGAAAAGAGTGCGCGCTTAACGGGCCCCAAATCGGGCTTCGCCGGGATTCCGCGCTCTGAACTCCACAAGAACCGCACGCTCGACCTTACAGGAATTCGATGCATGTACTCGTACTTAAGAATTAACCTGGCTGTCGGATCGCACCTTGCATGTCGCGAAATTCTAGATTTTTATACGTGATAGCTACATTAGTTTAAAATAGAGTCTGTTATTAGTTTTATTATTAAAGCGCTTTAAAATCGGGAAGGTTTTCCGTCGATATCTGAAATAGTATTTTACTGTGTCCGTGTTTAAAATTAGCGGTCGTAAAAGTGCATAAAATTGTGTATTCGCGATATTGTTACGAAAAGTTGCTATTATACTTTTTACTTTCAATAGTGTTATTTAGTTTTGGCTCTACACTATCTCTCTGTGATATGAAGTGATCCCACTGCCCAATTTTACTACCATTTCTTTCCGAAATAAATATAAGATTTCTTTAAAATCAGTCCCCTTCGTCGATTTTATTGCCGAAATTCCGGGGTGCGATTTTGCGAACCAATAAGAAAAAGTGCTGGTGTTCAATTTGTTTCGGTGTTGTTGTCGTTGGGATTGTCCAGTGAGTTTGCATTGCAGAAAGTTGCGGACCGGAGAGCAGCACAGCTTTTGGCCTAGGATATTTTTTTTCGTTTCTTCCGTTCGGAGATCTTTTGCGACGTCATTCCCTAATCCGAAGGCGGTTAATTAATTACAAGTCCAAGTGTAAAGTGTGCGTGTCGAGATAATTGTAGAGCGAAACCGTTCTTTACTACCATCTTCGATTAACAGTCGTAAATTTTATGGGCTAAGGATTACGTCGAGTATAGAATGCAATGGGCTTCAAAGCTAAAATGATTTGCGGAGTTTCGAAATGTTTTGGAACTATAGATTTCCAGTATTATATTCCTTGTAATGTGCTTTGGTTATTGAACCAATTGAATCACATAATTCAATCTACCTATATGCAAAGACAATAAAAAGAAGGCGGGCTGAGATTTTGATCGGGAGCACATCGTGGAGGACGAAACAAAGCGTTATGTCTAATAGTAAAGTGAATGAGACGTACCGCCTCAAATAATGAAATTCTATAAGAAAATTGAAAATTACGCGACGAAAAGATTTTAAATTGAAACTCGAAATAATGAACAAATAAATGAATAGATCAAATAAGAAAAAAAAAAAGAATAAAGTAAAGAAGGGAAAGGAAAGGGAGAAAAGAAAAAAAGACTAACCTATACAAAACAAATCGACAAGACATGACAGAACTGACCGACGGACGAAACTTAATGAAAAGTTAAAAATCAAAAATAAGTGCAGAAAAAAAAAGGTGATACGTATGAATGGGTAAGTTTTTTTTGCTATTTTTTTTTTTTTGCCATTTCGATATATTTTTTTTTAGATTTTTTTTTTTTGAATATTTATAATTTTTTTGAAAAAAAAAGATGATTAAAGGCTGAAGAGCCCATCTTATAAAATGAACCCGAGCGCTTAGCTCCTTTTGCCCCGAACCTCGACATGGGGCCACGACCAAAAAAATGAATTTTTTTTCTCAAGGAAAGTCGTGGCTGAGGTAGGGAGGGCAGAAAGGGCGCTAAAAACCACCTTAGCGCCCTAACACAAATCGCGAAGTCGGCAACTCCATCGCTTCATGGTCTTTCACGACCACTGGGGAAAATTATCCCAATTTTCACCCTAACCCGGAGTAAGCCGACACGAAATTTTTGTTATACAGGCCATGGGTTTTATGGTCTGATTAAGGAACAAGTACCCCCCCACACTGCCGTAGCTAGTCCCGGCCGCCAGCAAGCGTGTCGCTTCCGTTCCTTAGTCAGCCACCAATTCGGAAGTAGGAGGAATTGGCCCTTTCTTGTCCCAAACATTGACGTTTTCGTTTCCTTTCAGAATTATTTTGGCTTTAAGTCAAAATAATTCGTTCCGCCGGCCTAAATCATAACAAAATGGCGCCCAACGTGGGGCTAGCCAGATCTACGCTAGGAGCACATAGCGTAGCCCGTCAACACGCGCGAGTCGGAAAAATTCCGTGCAAAATCGTTGATGAGCAAAAGGACTAAATTTCGTCGTTCTGCGACAGAATTTTCGCCTGAACGGCAATCACAGTCCATGTGCCAAGCTTTTTTGAGTTTCGTCGGCTAACCATCGGATTGGTTTTGTATGTAGACAGTGTGGAACTGACCTATTGACGAACCGTTTGGCAACCCTTAGGCGCCACTCTGTTCCATAGGAAAGGGAAACATTGTCTGCATGCAAAATTGGTTCTATGTTAGTCGACAGGTTTTAGTCTCTCGAGCCATTCCACTTTTGGTTCGTGAGCACCCATCTGAGAGCTGGGCATGCCTTGTCTTGGCGGGCGTGTCGTCAGACAGAAGGGAAAAATGTTTGCGAATCATTGGTGAGTTTGGTGATGGAGACTATTGCCGAAACTTCAGAAAAGTTCCTTAATTCCTTAACCTTCCTTTTAGAGTTCCTATAACGTAGAGTTTTTTTTTGTAAAATTAACGTAGAGATTTTTTTTTGACTACAAAGCTGTGGAACACGTTACCAATTATTGTTTTTCGTAAAGAATGTAACCCGCAGTAAGTAACGTCCACCGACACTTTTGTCTCTCCCCGCCCAAACTCGTCTAGCGTCCAATATACTCCACCCTATTCCGACTGACTACATACATATGGAATGCTTTGCGTAGGAGAGGTATTCCAGATAAGGTCATAGCTATGATTAAAGAATCCTACGAAAATGCAAGGTGTCGCGTCTTGCATAGAGGAGAGCACATCGAGAGCTTCCCTGTGCAAACGGGTGTCAGACAAGCCCTGTTTCTTGTGGTAATAAATTATATCTTGGAAGCTGCACTGGAAGGTGGGGAAGGTAAAGGTCTTCAATGGAGACTATTATACCTTGATTATGCTGATGACGTGTGTTTGCTTACACATAACCGTTCGGACTTAGAGTCAAATGTTCGCTCGTTGCATTCTAAATGCAAAGAGGCGGGACTGAAAATAAATGTGCGTAAAACCAAGTACATGCACATGGGTTTGAACGCAAGCACACTGATTGTTCTTAACGAACAGGATTTGGAAGAGGTGCAAGATTTTTGCTATCTCGGAAGCATTGTCAGCATGGACGGCGGAGCCGAAAAGGATGTTGAGGCTCGGCTAAATAAGTCTCGTCACGCCTTCGGTATCCTTTCCCCTTTCTGGAGGTTAAGAGAGATCTCCCTTCGCACGAAATTGCGAGTTTTTGACGAATGCGTCAAATCCGTGTTGTTATATGGTTGTACTATGTGGAAAGTGACCGTTCGACTTACCAAGAAACTACAGACTTTCGTAAACCAATGCCTCCGACGCAGTTTAGGAATATTCTGGCCAGAAGTGATCTCCAATGGAGTACAACTGGCCAGACTAAAATAGGTATTGAGATTCAAAGGCGGAAGTGGCAGTGGATCGGTCATACTTTGAGGAAACCAGAGCGAAACATCGCCAAACAGGCTCTGGATTATAATCCTCAAGGAAGACGTCGGGTTGGTCGACCATGGAACACATGGAAGCGAGCAGTTGAGCAGGAGGTCAGAGGAATAAACAAGTCCTGGCAACAGCTTAAGGCCGATGCTCAGGATCGCGCCTTGTGGAAGAGAGTTGTTTCTACCCTATGCCCCTATCTCTACAATGGCGCTACAGCCCAAATCGGACCTTGGCCTCCTGATATTCAGGTTCCTTAACATTTTTCATTACTTATTGTGGAAGAGTTGTTAGCCCTTCGCACAACCCTCTTTCTACGAATTTTTCATTTTCTTAGATTGAGGTAACCAAGGTATATCTAAGCAGGCAATGTGCCGGAATTATATATTGCGCCGACCGGGATTTGAACTCACGACCTTCGCATTACAAGACCAACACACTACCTACTAGGCTATACCCTAGCTATGCCCCTATAGGGGGTCTTAACAGGAATTTGATTGTATTCCGACTGAACTGTGCATAATATTTAATGGTGACTCCCTAAAAAATAATAAACAAGGCCTGGCAACAACTAAAAGCCGATACTCAGGATCGCACCTTGCTGAAGATAAAATTGATTTATTGATTGGAGCGTACCGTTGGATGTGGGACAGCCATATGTTGTAGTTAATACAAAATTATAATATTAAATAACCTACGAATATGTCTAACGAGTCGCAATATCTTTAATATTAGATTAAAAAAATAGGTAAACTTTATTCGTTCAGAAAATTGCACATCTATGCTAACTCTAAATGGTGTTACGAATTGAACTGGTTAGAATTACGAAATTACGATATGCGTGCAAAGTGCAGCATTTGCCAAATAGAAATTTCTTGATACACTTGCATGGAGCATATTCATTCGAATCAGTGCAGGCTTCCTAAATGCATTTCGCCGTTTATTATGAAAATAGCTCGACTCTAGTGCACCTACAAATCTTAACTATGAGCCGGACAGTGTTAAAATTTAAGTCCTGGTGTTGGTGAAATGTAGATACCTACCAGGAATTTATGGTTTTGATTTTATCCTATAAATCAAATTGTTTTACTGTGAGGTGTGAAATCGTCGGGTCAATGAAACGCACTTCTCGTTGTGCTTTGTAAGTGCGAACTTATTAATGGCTTGCATTTACCAAATTTGCAATATTTTCCTATCTATTTAAATTTAGGGACATTGGAAGTCTGGATTTGAGTAAAATAGCTTTTTTTCATGATGTCCATATTAGTACAGTAGAAATAAGAAAAATAGTGGAAAAATTCAGATCTGGTTTAGTTAAAAATCTATTCTGGGCAGGCAACAGAATAAATCATGTTTTACCGATTTAAATTCGAAAATAAATATTTTATTTGATAAAATAACGGCTAAATAAAGCAATGTTTTTAACATTTTCTAACATTTCAATCAATCAAATTCCTGTTAAGACCCCCTATAGAGGCATAGGACAGAAACAACTCTCTTCCCAAGGCGCAATCCTGAGCATCGGCCTTACACTGTTGCCAGGACTTGTTTATTCCTTTGGCTTCCTGCTCAACTGCTCGCTTCAATATGTTACATGGTCGACCAACCCGACGTCTTCCTTGAGGATTATAATCCACTGCCTGCTTGGCGATGTTTTGCTCTGGTTTCCTCGAAGTATGACCGCTCCACTGCCACTTCCGCCTTTGAATCTCAATACCTATTTTGGTCCGTCCAGTTGCACTCCAATGTTCGTCGTTGGAGATCACTTCTAGCCAGGATATTCCTAAAATGCGTCGGAGGCATTGGTTCATGAACGTCTGTAGTTTCTTGGTAAGACGAACGGTCACTTTCCACGTAGTACAACCATGTAACAACACGGATTTGACGCATGCGTCAAAAACTCGCTGCTTCGTGCGAATTAAGATCTCTCTTAAACTCCAGAAATGGGAAAGGATACCGAAGGCCTGACAAGCTTTATTTAGACAAGCCTCAATATGTTTTTCGGTCCGCCGTCCATGCTGACAATGCTTCCGAGATAACAAACATTTTGCACCTTTCAACATCTTTTCCGTTAAGAACAATCGGTGTGCTTGCGTTCGAACCCATGTGCATGTACTTGGTCTTACGCATATTAATTTTCAGTCCCGCCTCTTTGCATTTAGAATGCAACGAGCGAGCATTTGACTCTAAGTCCAAACGGTTACACGTCATCAAGGTGACATAACATGTTAAATAGTCTCCATTGAAGACCTTTACCTTTCCCACCTTCCAGTGCAGCTTTCAAGATATCATTTATTACCACCAGAAACAGGGCTGGTGATAAAATGCAGCTTTGTTTGGCACCCGTTCGCACAGGAAAGCTCTCGGACTGCTTTCCTCTAAGCAAGACGCGACACCTTGCATCTTCGTAGTATTCTTTAATCATAGCTATGACCTTATCTGGAATACCTCTCCTACGCAAAGCATTCCATATATAATCTCGCTTAACGTTGTCAAAAGCTTTCTCGAAGTCCACAAACATGAGATGTAGTGGCGAACCCATTTCGGCTGAATGCTCCAATAGTATCCGTAGGCTATTTGCGTGATCGGTACAAGACGACCCTTTACGAAATCCAGCCTATAAGCTTCGAGAGTGCTCTCCGCAATATCACTAATCCTTTTGAGAATTACCTTAGCCATAATTTTCGGCAGTAAGTAGACATATACCACGCCAACTGCCACAATCCCAAAGGTTGCCCTTCTTCGGAATTTTCACAATTACATCCTCCTTCCATTCAGTCGGGTATCTTTCTTCATTCCACTCCTCAGTAAAGAGTGGGAGGAGTATATCGGCTGTTATTTCCAGGCCCGCTTAAAGGAGTTCGGTTGGTAGTCCATCTATACAAGGGGCGGAATGGTGGAAACTATTTCTTCCTTATCTGGGGGATCGTCCCTAATACAGGATTGTTGCGGTTGCATGTTTGGCAGTTGTTGTTTCTGCAATATCTTCCTCTGACAAGATGTTTAGATTATCAGAGAATATTCCCTCCATCGCCGCAACTGGTACTCACTTATATTAAGGTGAGTTCCATTGACATCTCTCATCAGGTGGTTGACGGTGAAAATCATGATTTTAAATAGTGAACCCATATCCCCAAGGTAAGCTGCAAATTCTGCCTTGTTGGCCAGATCTTCAATGGCCTTTCTCTTGTCGAGTCCAACAGTCTTTTTAAGCTGTATATGAGCATCGCGGAAGTTCTACCTCAAGTTGGGTGTTCGTTGGTTGATATCTGGTTGAGAGATAATTGCCAAATTGGGTTTCTTCAGATCGCCAACCTTGTCTCATGTGTCTTGTGACATCCAGGGTTTCTCACCACTTTGCAGATATCCCACAGATTTTTCAGCACTAGCTAGAAAAGTGTTTCTGGCTGCCTCCCAATTGGCATCCAGTGTGCGTATTTCATATTCGCCCAATGTGGATTTCTTTTCGCGTAAAATGGTGGTTTACTCGAATTTTTTGTTGAGTCTTTGAGTTTATCCACATTAAGCTTGCGCTTCATTTGAAGAATTTGTGATCGTCGGATAGCTGCTGTACACAATCTCAAGCAGGCAACCATCAAGTGGTGATCGCTCCAAAAGTCAGCTCCACGTTTCGCTCGCATATCGAGAAGATATCTTCTCCATCGGTGACTTAAAGCCAAATGATCGATCTAATTCTAAGTAACACCATCAGAGGAAACTGACTCTTGTGAGGAAAAATGGTCCCTCCGATGACAATTTGTCGAGTACTACAAAACTCCACAAATAATTCGCTTTTTTTGGATCTCTTAATCCAAGGTCTTGACGCGTCGACCCAAGGGTCACCATGCCTCCCCTTGACGTGTTCTAATCCAGTGTTGTCAGATCGAACCTGGACGTTCATATCTCCTGAGATGGTAATAATATCACCTCTTGGAACACGATCGAAGGTGGCGGCACTCAGTTGGCTATAAAACTCTTCTTTGTCACCAGGTGTTGCAGTATCAGTTGGTGCGTAACACTGCAGAATTGTGACGTTTCTGACACTGGTTCTGGGCCTGACGACGATAATCCTACCCGAGATTGGCTCCCAGCTGATGAAACTGTTTCTCGCTCTCGGTGTAAGGACGAACGCCACGCCAATTTTGGCTTCACTCTCAGGGCCAACATACAGGATGGTATTTCCGCTAGGGGATTCGTTCTTCTCCTGATCCTGTCCACCTGACCTCGCTCAAGCCCAAGATTTGGATGTTATAGTGCTCCATTTCACGGTCAATCACTGATTGGCGGTGCAAGGACCGAGTGACTCCCGGCCTTCCCCCGTCATTCAATGTTTGAACGTTCCAGAAGCCAATCATAGTCCGTTTTCGAATGCCAAAAGTCTTTACCATAGAATCAGTCCGTATCCGAGGCGCTGTATCCGTTTCTCGTAACAGTTAGGATTTAAGATCACGGGTGATAAGCCCAGGATCCAGTGAGTGCCCATTTGCAATTTTTAGGGCAAGCAGGACTGGCTGTGGGTAAAATCTACTGCCCCATCCCACGGGGGGAAAATTGTTCAGTTATCTCCCAATTTTTGCTCCAGAAAGACCATTGAAGCAGAGGACAATTTTTCATCCCATCGCGCACCGCACAAATTATGGACTTAATGAACCTATTTCTAGATGCATCTCTCACTTTAATATGATATGCGACAAAATTGATTTTACTGATAGTCGACTGGAGTTCAAAGCTTATATTATAGGAAATTTATAATTTTTCTATGTAATTTTTTTTTATTATTATTGCTTAACTTATTGTTTCTGATTGTTTTCTTTTTTAAATTTTAATATGTACAGATTTTTTATTATAATCCTTTAGTTTGTTGAGATATCCTTTATAGATGAAATAAATAAATATATTTGAAATAAAAGATTTCTGGATTCTACACTGTTACGCTTTATTATTCGTGGTGTTCCGGTCTCTGCTGAGACCTTCATCACTTAGTCTTGCCTAAACACTCTAACCTGCATATTGACTTCCCCGCATCCTCAACTTGTCCCAAAAATAATATAATGGTGCCCGACTTGTTGGCAATTTATTCATGTTAGTTCTTTCTGTCGAGATATTCCCGAAATTATACCAATTTCCAAGGATTTTTATATTTGTTTTTTATTTGACTTCTGAGCGTTATGCTTTCAGGCTAAATTCAAAATTTTAGATTTTAATTGCATGAATATTTTCAGTAATAAGAAACGCTATACAAGAATGGCAAAAAGGAAGTTTGGATGAAGAAATGATAAAATTCCTTTGCGATTCTATATGGAAAGAAAGGAAATTTTTTGAAAAAATAATCATTGCAAATTTCAATCATTCCTCTTTCATTTCTTTACTAAAATCAATAAACTTAATTGGCTACACACCTACCTTGTACTTTACAAATTTCTTTCTCTTCGATAGTGTCCTTAATGATGTTTCATTGCTGCGAAAGGGAAAATGCAGTTCATTTTCAACGCGGACATGGGTCGTTTTAATTGTCCATCATCGATAATATCGCGTAATTGTTGAAAGTTAATTGCTCTCCATTCATTAATTAGCAAACAAATTGAAAACATCCTGCTCCGACAGCCACTTCGATTATCACACTTTTACGTCGTGTTGGCGGTAAGCGTGAGGACGAAGAGGTTAGGGGGGTGCCTTTGAAGGATATTATTCCCTTTCAAGATCCGGTCTACTGTCAATTTCTGTCGCTTCGTTCATGATTCCTGGTAGATTGTGTCGCAGGAGCGGCAAACCAGAACCATCATTGGATCGCTGCCGCTGAAACGTTTGAAGTTGGTCCTCGGTGCAATTCATTGAAAAGGAAAATTCCGAATGCCGTATAAAACAAGAAGCCCGGCATAAATTTTCCCTTTTCGGGGTTATGTGCGAAATGGAAACCGAGTGTATCACCTCATGAATTCTCATGAATAAATTAGGTGATTGTGGAAGAAGGAAAGGGTGCAGTTGTGGATGATGTGAAGCTATGGTGCCACCTAACTATTTCTTTATATTTTCTTTTTACTCTAGGAATGTACAAAACCTTATGGGATTTCATCAACGATGAAAAATAACATTTTATAGGCGATGGCAGATGGAATTCTGTCGGAACTTGCCAGAAACAATGAATTTAAATTGATTTATTTTTTCAATTATTTTTACAATTGGTTTATTTTTAATGTTTTAGTGTTGGAAAAAGATACGTTTTTCTGCGCTGATACACCAAACAAGGTACAATAAAAAATGTGATAACTTGAAGTACAAATCGTTCTAACCTTCTGGGTCAGTAATATGTTGGCTTTAATTCTAAATAGGTTTTCAATCGCATCTAAAAATATTTTAATAGGGGATCACCCCCGCCCCATTGCCTTACCATTTATTTCTTAACTAGCGCTCGTCCGCAACTTTGTCCGCGAAAGAATCGCAATAATAACCAATTTTTGAGAATGTAGTTAGTAATACATTATGTTGGATGTGTAATCTGCTTAGTTTAATTACTCAAAAACATAACAGAACTACGATTGTGCGTAAAGCTTAATCGTACGATACTACAGATGAAATATAAATTTTTGGATCTTAAGACATTTTGTATGGGGAGTGGTAGACGGGGTGAGAGCATTCGTGTTTTGTTTTTGTTTCCCATAATTTCATAGGAGGCTTCCGTGGCGTAGTGGACAGCGTGCTTGCTTCTCAGTCAATAGGTCGTGGGCTCGATTCCCACTCCAGACAGGGGATTTTTTTTAAGCACGACTTTTTCAGTTGCTACTGGCGATGAAAAATTATTCGAAATAGAATGGGCAAACGGTGTAAAAGTGAAACAGTTCCACTTCAAGAAGGCCTAGATACTCAGTAGATGGTTTCTGTTCGGTTTCTATCATTCAGTCCTCCATAACATCTGCAAATATTTGTCAATAGCGCCAATGCAACTGAAAAATATACCAGCTCCTCCACTCGTTACGGTCGTTCTCACTCCTCTTCCTCCACCTTCCTAATTCCATTCCTTCCCTCCATGACTGTGTTTGTGCATTGCACATAAAGGCCGAAATTGCCTATAACACAGGCCATTCTGTAAAAAAAAAAAATAATGCTAGAGTAGCTATAAAAATGTTTTGTACCAAATTTAAGCTTCAAAAATTGAATAGATAATGAGAAAATTAGTACATTGATTTTACTGAAATTGTGCAGTTCGTTTGGGAGGTGGTAGAAAGAAAGGGGGTTTTAGTTATTTTAACTATAGTCATCATGAAATTGATATGTTTTAAAATTCAAATCAGTAACATTCTCATTTTTCAAGAAAAGTGAATTTTCGGAATGTCATCAAATTGTGTCATATTGTATTGGAGGGGTAGAAGGAGTGAAGCTAATTAATTTTAATTTTTTCCAGATATTAATAATAGCACTATTATTATTATTTATTAAGAATTTAGTACAAAATTTAGCTCGATGAAAGTTATGCGTTCTGAGAAAATTGCTGTATAGTATTTCAAAAAGTGTCGTTTGTATAAGAGGTGGTGGAAGGAGTGTAGGATTCAAATAATTTGAATTTGATGAAAAAATGAGGTGAAGTTTGCGAATGTGCCAATTCGATCCACTCTTTTCACTGAATCCAATACCAATCCATTTGTGAAGCTTAAATTTTCAATAAAACATTTTGATCGCAACGCTAGGATGATGTAAAAAAAATAGTTACTTGCCGTCACCCCTTCTACTAATACCCATACAAAATTTCTTAAATTCAAAAATTTTCATCTAGATTATCGCATAATTTGGCTTTACGCGATAAATTGTGTAATAGCAACCAAGAACATCATAAAATGTTGTACATATGTAAATTCCGTAAAAATTGACTTTTTTGTTGTTGCATTTTTAGACTTATCCCACTTGGAAAAAGAAGCATTCCGCATGCATGAAAGTAAAATTCTTCAGCAGTGGGAAATGTATGCCCGTCCGTATCCCCATTCGTTTCCTTTTTACATTGGCATGTCCGCGTAAAGAAGACCTGACCTTTAACTTCGCACGAAGTAATTCAGAATGGATTCCAACTTAGGATTAAATATCTGCGGTTGCCAAGTTCGGAATGAAGAATCTTTCCTTTAAACGTGAAGCGAATCAGAAATTTATGAGAAGCTGAAAGTATTTTATTTTTCTGTGGATAAAAATAAGCTTTTATAAATCTAATCTTATCTAAGACTAGAGATCGCCCGCGACTTTGTCCGCACAAAAATCGCAATAATAAAATTTTTTGAGAATGTAGTTAGTAGTACATTATATCGGATAAATAATCTGCTTAGTTTGATGGCTCTTTGAACACAATGTTTTGTATTCTGTTGGAATCAGAACCATAAATTATTAAGAATGAGACCATGATACTCGCATTTGTATGGGACAGGCTCATGATCAAATCAAACCCGTGATTCGAGATCATATGTATACGTGTTGAAGAGCGTTAAGGACATGTGAATAGTTGTAGCTTGTGTTAATTAAAAAAAGGCCAAATAAAATGACATTAAGCTTACATACAAAACAGGACTTCGATTGTGCGTAAAGCCCAATTATATGATACCACCGATGAAATCGAAATTTTTGTAATCTTAAGAATTTTTGTGTGGGGAGTGATAGAAGGGATGACAGTACTAAATTAATTTATTTCACATCATGCTAGAGTAGCTATAAAAATATTTTGCACCAAAGTTATGCTTGAAAAATTGAGTAGGTAGCTTGAGAAACCTAGTGCATTGGATTTAGTGGAATTGTGCCCTTTGTATGGGAGGGGGTAGAAGGACTGGGGGGTTTCTGGTAGTTTTTCTAGAAACAACTATAATCACCATGCAATTGATATCTTACAAATTTCAGATCAGTTAGATTCACACTTTTCAAGAAAATCGAGTTTTCGCAAAGTCGTGGAATTGTGTCACATTGTAAGGGAGGTGGTAGAAGGAGTGGAGTTAATCGGTTAATTTTTCCCGACAATAGTAATAATGCTAATTAGGAATTTAATACAAAATTTTAGCTCGATCAAAGTTATACGTACTGAGAAAATTGATTTAGAGTATTTCATGAAACAGTGCAGTTTGTATGGGAGGTGGTAGAAGGAGTGGGGGGTTTTTGCTAATTTTTCTAGAAACTATTATAATCATCATGTAATTGACATGTTTTAAATTTTAGATCAGTTAGATTCACACTTTTCAAGAAAATAGAGTTTTTGCGAAGTCGTGAAAGTGTACCACATTGTATGGGGGGGGGGGGGTAGGAGGAGTGAAGCTAATCGGTTAATTTTTGCGCGATAATAATAATAATGCTAATTAAAGATTTAGTACAAAATTTTAGCTCGATCGAAGTTATACGTACTGAGAAAATTGGTTTAGAATATTTCATGAAAAAGTGAAGTTTGTATAGGAGGTGGTGGAAGGAGTGGAGAGTTTTTAGTTATTCTTTGAAGAGTAACTACAACTATCATTCAATTGATATATTTTAAATTTCACAACAGTAACATTCATTCTTTTCAAGAAAATCGAATTTTCACAAAGTCGTGGATTTGTGTGAGATTGAATGGTAGGGGGTAGAAATAGTAAAGCTGATTTGTTACTTTTTTCCTAATATTAATAACAATGCTAATTAAAGATTTAATACAAAATCTTAGCTTGATAAAAGTTATACGTACTGAGAAAATTGGAGTATAGTATTTCATGAAAAAGTTTAGTTTGTATGGGAGGTGGTGGAAGGAGTAAGGTCATTCAATTTATTTATATATTTGAAGATCGCATTTATATTGGAAATAATATATTTTAAATTTCAAGCTTTTATAGTTTCACTTTTTATGGGAGGGGCTAGAAGGAGTGAGGGAAGTAAAATAAAACCGAAGGCAGATTACTCCCCGAGGTAGACCTAATAATCTGTGAAAGTTTCATTACAATCGGTTCAGCCATTTTTGCGTGAAAACCGGAAAGAAAGACAGAAAGACAGACAGAAAATTTTTAAAAACGTTTGTTTCTGCTTAGTTATTGCTAAAATAAAGCAAAAAACTTATTTATAGCCATTTATAAACAAATAACAGACAGACACTACAATTATATTTATATAGATGTCCTCAATGTAAAATATAGTAATCTTATACCTGATGAACAAATAAATATAGTAAAAAAGTTTGAAACTGAAGTTTGGAACATACATATGTACATATGAAAAAGAAAAAAAATAATTTTTTCTTTAATTGATAGTAACAAATTCATATTATAAAATTAACAAAAAATTTATTTTGCGGATTTTAATTCGTGTGTATTTTTATATAATCTATTTTTTGTAAGCTTCATTTCGTCCTTGTATTCACTATGACCGAATTTTTCATTTTTGACAGCATCTTTGTTAAAAAGAACAGCTGGAAACAATAAGTATATTTTAAATTGTTTAAAGTTTTTTTTTTTCTTTTTAAGGCACCGATTATAATTTAGGGGATCACCCTTTAATGCATTGCAGAGTTATGTCGGTATATTTAAAATTAATTAGAAGTTCAAATAATCACTCAAAAATCTCAAAACCGTCGGTGCGCTCTCTAGCTTGAGAACGCGTTGAGCTAGAGGTCACAAATTTTGTACACATCGTTTCTGACAAAAAATTAAAGTCAAGTTCGGGAAAGGGCCAAATCGCTCCACCCATTCTATCCCCTTCCAGACAAAATTAAACAATTTCGCAATTTGACAATAAACGGATTTGCTCTAAAACTACAAATGCTAATGACCTGAAATTTAAAATGTAGTATTTATACTCTAGATGGAATCTGAGAGTATTATAAGTTTGCTCTAAGGTTTGTAACGCCAAGAAATAAGGCTCGGAGAAAAAAATGATGAATACAGAAGTTAATATTATCACTCAAAAATCTCAAAACCGGATGTCCGTCCGTCCGTCCGTGCGCTCTCTAGCTTGAGAACGCGTTGAGCTAGATAGTTAAAATTTTGTACACGTCGTTTTTGACAAAAAATTAAGGTCAAGTTCGTGAACGGGCCAAATCGCTCCACCCCTTCTACCCCCTCCCATACAAAATGACACAATTGCGCAATTTGACAATGAAGAGATTTGCTCGAAAAGTATATAAGCTATTAACCTGAAATTTGGATTATATTACTATTATGATAATATCAATCTACCGTATAAAAATTATGTGTGTCCTACCCCTCCTTCTACCACCTCCCATACAAACTGTACTTTTCATGAATTATTCTAAGCCAATTTACTCAGTGCGTATAAAATTTAGCTAGCTGAAATTTTGCACCAAGTATTTATTTAAAATTGTTAGTAAGGCAAAAAAAAATTAGACGATTAGCTTCACCCCTTCTACCCCCTCCCATACAAAATGACACAATTTCGCAATTTGACACTAAATGGATTTACTCGAAAAGTGTGAAAGCTATTAATCTGAATTTTTGGATATATTACATTCATAATAATATAAATCTACAGTAGACAAATTATTTGAGTCCTCCCTCTCCTTCCACCCCCTCCCATACAAACATCACTTTTTCGTGAAATGCTTTAAGACGATTTTCTCAGAACATATAACATTTATCGAGCTCATATTTTGTAATAAATTCTTAATTAGTATTATCACTAAGATCAGAAAAAAATATTTGATTAGCTTCACTGCTTCTACCCCCTCCCATACAATATGGCACAGTTTCACAACTTCACAAAAAATCGATTTTCTTGAAAAGTATGAATGGAACTAGTCTGAAATTTAAGGTATGTCAATTTTATAGTATTCCTAGTTATTTCTGAAAAAATCACTAAAATTCCCCCACTCTTTCTACCCCCTCCCATACAAACTGCACATTTTCATTAAATCTAACTCACTAATTTTTTCAGGTCCCATTCAATTTTTGGAGTAAGCATTTTGAATAAAACATTTTTATAGCTACTTTAGCATGATGGGGAGAAAATTAGTTCAATGCTATCCCTTCTAACATTCCACATACAAAATTTCTTGGGATCACAAAAAATTCTATTTCATCTAGAGTATCGTAAGATTGCGCATTACGCGCAATCGTAGCCCTGTTATGTTTTTATGATGATTTCAATCTATTTCATAAGCATTATTTGTGTCCTCCCTCTCCTTCCACCACCTCCCATACAAACTGCACTTATCCATGCTATGGTCTAAGCCGATTTACTCAGTGCGTATAAAATTTATCGAGCTGAAATTGTGCAATAAATATTTATTTAGAATTATTAGTAAAACCAAAAAAATTAGACGATTAGTTTTACTCCTTCTACCCCCTCCCATACAATCTGACACAATTTCACAACTTTACAAAAAGTCTATTTTCCTGAAAAGTATGAATGCTACTGATGTGCAATTTAAAACATGTCAAAAGCATTATGCGTATAGTTATTTCTGAAAAATTCATTAAGAACTCGCCGCTCCTTCTGAAATTCCCGAAACACTGGGCATTGACAAATTGAATGCGGTTCTTTGCAATTAACGCACGTTGGCTGGAAGGAAGACGCATGAAAAACATGAGCGTTTTGTTGGAGATTACTACTCCGGACGTTTTGCGCATGTGAACGGGAGCTCGAACTGTCCAAAGCTTCTAAAGTTCGAAAATGTCCTTCTAAGAATGTCGTGAACGACACGAGAGTCGGTAATTCGGAGGTGCACTAAGAGTCTGCTCCCATAATTAATGCGTTTCCTTCGACAGTCGCTGCACTATGTGGAAAATTAGAATTGGATCCGAAGACTTCACATCAATTCCCAGATTTTGTAAGCCAGCTAAATGTTCGTTGAATAGACTTAAGAGCATACGCAAGCCGTGAGCAGAGTTCAGAATTTTATGGGGGCCATAGAATAGTTTGTGCAAATGTGCAGTCACTAAGGGTCGTTTGTTGTGGTATCGTTTCTGCAGCGCTTCCAAGGCAGAATCAAAACTGTCTGCGGTAATGGGAAAATGGTGCAAGAGCTGCTTCGCTTCGCCCGAAATGTTATTTTTTAGATAGTGAACCATTTTGTGATATTAAAGCTGCGAATAAGTCACGTATTTGCCGCTAAAAGTTGAAAGAGCGATACTGGGCAATCTCACATCCATTGACGCCACGCGAGACTATTCGGTTGTCTTAGTCTCGCCACTCTGCTGAGGAGCCCCAAAATTCTCCAGCTCCTTCTACTTATCTGTGACACGAACAATTCAAAGTGGTCGCCTTGGAGTTTCTCCAGGAGGTGAGATATGGATGTCCTTGGTCCTTTCCTGTGCTCGTGGACTACAGTTTCCAATAATTCTGGGAAATCTCGCACCACAATTCTATGGCGGATCTACGTGCCTTCAAATACCCGACTGTTAACCCCGATTTTTCGGTGTTTTCTTAAAATTCTTCCACGACCGATAAAATCTGCTTCAAGTCGGACTTAAATCGCAACGATAGACATTATTTCGCGAGTCACTGACGGATTATAATATTATAATATTTGTCTTCAATTTTCGCGGCGGTTTTTTAATTTATTCGCGAATAAATTAGAAATTGAATGAGGCAAATGGGAATAAATGTTAAGGAAAGATGTTAAGGAAGAAATAAGATTTACCTGTGATGGATACAAAGATGTATCCGGCTCGACGGACGAATATGCTAGCGCGAAAGTCTCAGCGCAATATTTATGAAGCAGTCCGAATAATCCCAACACTGCGATGTTAAAGTGCGAAAATCAAAGCACTTGTGTAAAATCCAATCAATTTCTACACGATTGCAATAATGTTATATATGTATACAGGGTGTTTGGTACTCCGTGCATAACCTTGTAAGGGGTTATTCCTGGATATATTTCGAGCAAAAAATTGTTCTATGGAGATGGTCAATTTTCAATATCCGCGGAGATACAGGGTGACCAAGAAAAGTGTTTTGGACCTGTACCCTCACTCACTCAAAACGCTATATCTTGAAAACCAATAATCGCATTTCAAAGTGTTATAGCTTGTTTTTTAGGGAATCAAATTATCTTTCATTTAGTGTAATAGTCCGTATTGTACCTGTACCCAATCCTGAGGTATTTCCTTCAGACCACAAATTTTTGATACTTTGACCCTCAAAATTCTGTGATCAATGTAGTTTTTCTCAAGAAAACGCATTATAAAAATGTCATTTTAAGTTGTTTTTTTATGTGCCATATTATTGCCTACAAAAGATGCACACATACTTATGACTTAGGTTTTCCCGTTTTTCAGGTAATAAGCGAAAATACATATGGCTTAAAAATAAAATATGCCATAAACCAACCCTCGTTCTAAAAAAACTACCTGAAATGTTGTTAAACTGAAATATTCTTTGTGTCCTTTAATTACTATTTAAATTATCAATGAATGTCCTTTAGGTAGTATTAAAATTATCGAGAAAATGAATTAAATTAAAATGAGTTTCAACACAACTAGGTGCAGCACTTTGCCCTTTTTAATGGATTACCTAACAAAATGAAAAGCCTATAAAAGCAAACCATACTTCATATTTTTATCAGTTTTAGTTAAATTTGTAAAAGAACAAGGTGTCACTAAAATTTAGAAAAGAATTTCGAAATGCCTGAGTTCACGAACGAAGAATATGCAGACATAATTTTCCTCTATGGAGAGTGTCAGGGAAATGAGCAAGCGGCGCGATCTTTGTATCATCACAGATTTCCCAATCGTCGAATACCTTACCCGAGAGTATTCCAAGACGTTTACAGAAGGATTAGGGAAACAGGCAGCGTTAGGACAAGCAGAGTGAATGCAAATCCTGCGCCGGTAATCGCTGTTTCAATTGATCAACGAATCCTAGCTGCAGTTCAAAATGATCCATCAACTAGTATACGACGCTTGGCATTGCGGTTTAACGTCTCTACGTGGAAAGTTTGGAGTGTCCTGAAAGCAGAACGTTTGCATCCCTACCACCACACACCAGTGCAGGAGCTGTTACCCATTGATTTACCCAAAAGGATGGAGTTTTGCAATTGGCTCCTTGAACGACAAATAAGTGACGAGAATTTTATCAGCAACATTCTTTGGACGGATGAGTCCCAATTCACCAGGGACGGTATCACAAACTTCCACAACTTACACACATGGGCTGAGAGCAATCCACATACAAGAAGAGAGGCATCATTTCAGCACAGATTCAGTGTCAATTTATGGGCAGGTGTGATTGGCAACGATTTTATTGGTCCTATTAGGCTTCCGCCTACTTTAAATAGTTCCAATTACTTGCATTTTTTGACAAATGATCTACAGGAGTTATCGGATGATATGCCACTGCAACGATTGGCTTCCATGTTTTACCAACACGATGGTGCTCCAGCTCATTACGGCCGACAGATCAGAGATTGGTTAAATTCCAATTATAGCAATCGCTGGATCGGTAGAAATGGACCGATACACTGGCCTGCAAGATCCCCGGATTTAACTATTATGAATTTCTTTGTATGGGGACGGATGAAGGACCTTGTCTACGCAACGGAAGTAGTAACGTTGCAGGATCTAAACACCAGAATCGATGCGGCAGCAACAGAAGTAAGGCAGCAGTTGAGGAGTATGAACACAAAGAGAACACTGGCAAAACGAGCTTTAGCGTGCATTCAAAATGAAGGTAGCCATTTTGAACATTTATTGTAATTAAGGCAATTTGAAATAAACCGTAAAAACCATTCTTAAGTTCTTTTAGTTCAAGCGGAGAGTGTTGATCAACCTATTCTTGCTTTTTTGACAAAAGTGCTAAATTATTGGAATGATAATTTCTTCTAAACTATAAAACTTATGCAATGCAAGTGCATGCGTCTTTTGTAGGCAATAATATGACACAAAAGAAAACAACAATAAAATGACATTTTTATAATGGGTTTTTTAGAGAAAAACTACATTGATCTTAGAATTTTGACGGTCAAACTGTCAAAAATTTGTGTTCTGAAGCAAATATCTCAGAATTGGATACAGTTACAATGCGGACTATTACACCAAATGAAAGATAATTTGATTCCCTAAAAAACAAGTTATAACACTTTGAATTGTGATTATTAGTTTTCAAGATATAGCGTTTTGAGTGAGTGAGGGTACAGGTCCGAAGGACTTTTCTTGATCACCCTGTATCTCCGTGGATATTGAAAATTGATAATCTCCGTAGAACAATTTTTTGCTCAAAATATATCCAGGAATAACCCCTTACAAGGTTATGTACGGAGTACCAAACACCCTGTATACACACGCATATACACACAAAAGTATTGCATGGTTTTGCCCAGAGCAAAAGAAGACTGAGTGCGAAAACGGGCTATGTTACCCATAGATCAAAAAATTTTTCGCATAAAAAATGCTTACCTCCCAAATGAACGATTTTGATTGGTTCGCTGAAGGTTATACCTCCCAAAATTTTAAACAACTGATTACTAAGTCATATTTCACACGGATATTGTTCGCATATGTGCGTGGAGATTGCACGCATATTGGTGAGCTCAGTTCGAGAAGTTCTTTCCCGTTTGCCAACTGTTTTACGTATAATTAAACTGTGGTTTTGCCTGTAAAGGGTCGACGCCGTGATGGGACGCCATGATCAGGCACTTACTTACTGACTGTCATCAGAAAATATCGTGTCCTTTTAAATAAAGATTAATTAAATTAAAAGTGCGTTTTTCAATCCAATAACGAAAGGTTTGGTTTTGCGTTATGCCACCGTGCCACGGTCAACGCTTTGATTTAGTTCACAAATTCCCGATGGAAAAAGATCGCTGCTGTGATTCGGGACGTTTTGCGATTTGAGCGTTCTACCATTTGCACTTTTTGCCATTTGAGCGTTCTACCATTTGCACTTTTTGCCATTTGAACGTTTTGCCATTTGGTTTGCATTTATGGTTGCATAATGGTTTGTTCGGTTGTTGGAAGTGTAGTTTAGTGAAAGAAGGCAGAAGATCCAGAAGTGTAAAGTTTCTTTTTAAAAACCTTGTATTTATCATCATGTTTAATTGTATATTTTTCGTAGCCACGATTTTAAACTGATGTTCAAAAATTGCTTTGCAAAAAACCGGTCCACTATTACTAAGGCCTTGCGCATTTGTTTACTGCAACGTAACAAATTCAATTTTAAATGGAATCCGTATCTTTTTCACTTTTAAGCCAGAGGATTTGCAACGATTATTCGGAAACTGAGGCGTTGTGACGGAGGATATAATGAATCGATGTGGCCCAATTGACAATCCACCCAAAAACGAGCATGTGGCAATCGGTCGAATTAACTCACCCAAATTACTCTCACTTTTCTTTTTTATGTTCCTCAACTGATTTCGAGGACCAGGTTTCTTCTTTATTAGAGCACATAGGACTAACTAAAAATAAAACTTTAAAAAAAATTGTTTAACTGAATTCAAAAAAAAAAAACAAAATTTAAACATATTCACGCGCTATTAAATTTTTTATTTCATAGTTAAATAAAAACAATAATAAAATTTACGTGTGAGAACTTGAGCCCCCCCCCAATTTCCAGTTTTTTAATTTTTCTTGTTGCAATCGTTTGGTGGGCGTTTGCTGATGATTGGTAGTCACTTTTTTTCGTTTGGTGGTAATCCGTATTCTTAGAAATCACGTTTACTTTGTTTAGCGTGAACTTAGCCCCCCAAAACACATTTTCTTAAATATCTGGAGTTACAGTTATCTTAGCGTAAAACAAATTATGCCATTCGTTTGGTGGTCGTTTGGTGGTGTTTGATAGTAATTCAATTAGCTGTAATAAATGATTTTGTTAAAAAGCGGGAAGTTAACCCCCCATTATGTATTTTTCTACATAACTGGAGTTACGATATTCTTACAGCAAAACGGATTTCACTAGTCGTTTGGTGGTGATTCTCGTAATCACCTTTTAAACTTTGGTTTTTTTCGATTTCGATATGAGCTTTAAGCTTTCCGATTTCGTGTGAAATTGGCCCCCAATGTAAAATTTCTATTTTTTTTTATTGCATTTGCTTGGGGCTCGTTTGGTGGTGCTTGATAGCTTAATTTCATCGTTTGGTGGTGATCGGTATAGTTACAATATCGAATTCCGTTAGAGCTTTATTCCGAAAAAGGCAACCCGAAATAGAAGTATGAATGAAAATTTCCCCAATATTTTTGATTTTTGAATTTTTCTTGTTGCATTCGCTTGAAAATCGTTTGGCGGTGTCTGGTAGTCTAATTTTATCTATTGATGGTGATTAGTATAGACACAGCATCGAATTCCCGCAAGAACTTTATTTCAAAAAAAATCAACTCGAAATGGATTCATGAATAAAACCTACCCCCAAATGTAAAATTTTTTAATTTTTCTTTTTGAATTCACTTAGCAGTCGTTCGGTTGTATTTGGTAGTCTAATTTTATTGTTTAACGGTGATTAGTATAGTTACAATATCGAATTTCCATTAGAGCTTTACTTCAAAAATAGAAACCTGAAATATAATAATGAATGAAAATTTCCCCAATATTTATGATTTTTGAATTCTGATTATTGCATTCGCTTGGCGATAGCTTGGTGGTGTTTGCTCGTATAATATCATCGTTTGGTGGTGATCAGTACAGTAACGGTATCGAATTTCCTTGAGAACATTTTTCTTATAAAAGCATCGAATCTAATTATTAATGAAACTTCCCCCCAAATTTAAAATTTTTAAATTTTTCATTTTGGTTGCTAGTCTACTTTTATCGTTTGGTACACCACCAAACGACTAGTGAAATCCGTTTTGCTGTAATAATATCGTAATTCCAGTTATGTACAAAAATACATAATGATATTTAAAAAAATGTGTTTTGGGGGGCTAAGATCACGCTAAATAAAGTAAACGTGATTTCTAAGAATACGGATTACCACCAAACGAAAAAAAGTGACTACCAATCACCACCAAACGATCACCAAACGATTGCAACAAGAAAAATTAAAAAAATCGAAATTGGGGGGGCCAAGTTCACACACGTTAAAATTTCTACTCGTATGACTGCAGACACTCGAGGCGATGAAACTGCTCAAGGAGGTAGTTCTTCTATTCATTTCTTTCACCGTGCGCATTTACTGCAATATCACCAAAAATATTCTTCTTGATTCCTTCCTTCCCTAGAAGGAATTGTGAATCGTAACTTTGACTGTTTTTCCATTGTTTCGTAGATTTAAAAGTATCGCACATTTTTTTTACGAGCCGTTAGAAATATACTTCTGTTACCTTCCCAGGAAGGGATCTTTTGTATGCATGCCGAGAAGGCCTTCTGAAATTTTCATCTAGGATATTTAGTCATAAAATGTAAAAAAAAAAAAAAATTTGTATTATTAGAATAACAAAGTAAAACGGAATCAGAATTACGTCCTTGCAAAGTGCAGGTCCACAGTATATTTCAGTAGAAAGTTTCTTCATCACATCACCGCAGACGATGGGATTTGTGCAAATATCTTATATAAGTTCATTTTTCGAAATAATGTATATCTGTGAATTATACCAAAATGAAATTTATTATATCCTAAATGACAAATCCCAAAGACTTGGGGTTCAATTCCTTACGAAAACAGAATCTATAATTTTTTTTTTTTTTCATTAATGAATTTCATTTGTTTACAAGAATTCATGTTCATTTTTGGAGACAATCTTGTTTGGATATCGAAAGACCGGAAAAACTGAAATAATAATACTACAACTCAAAATTTATCTGAAGCAGCCACGGCATGGCCTTCGATTCAGTAGTGTCGCCCAAAAGACAATGAAGGATTATTTCCTCGTTCTGAAAGGATATGAGTTTTTTCCAATATTCCATCTCACATGGTTCGCTATAGTTTGTGCGTTTTTCCACCTGAGCTCGCATCATTGTTCTTGGGGTATTTTCTTTGAGCGGCGTGGTTCCATCTCATGAAAATTTTAATCCAATATCAATTTTGTGGCCTGCTTCCCGATAAATGGACCTGTAGCCAAAGAAGAGATTCTCTCAGCCCCCAGTAACTAACTACTCCGGACACCTCAAGGTACATTAAACAACAAAGTAATTTTTTTATAATTTCATCAGTTTATAAAAATAAAACATCATCCTCATCCCCCATGTAACGTTGAGATAAAAAGAACGTTATCGTTCGGTTGTAGCTCGTACTCCAATTCGCCCTAAAAATATATTTTCTAGGAAATTCAAAGTGAACGATATTAGAATTGCAATTTACCAATAGTTCCCAGTCTGCATCATTGATTAGAACAAGTATACCCGGGCGCCTGGAAAAAAAATAGAGCGCCAAGTTAAACAAAAAGACCCCAAAATCTAGCAAGAACTTACACCGAATCATTCTGCAGAAACAATTCTGGCCGCTCGTTAAGCAAGTTTTCCCGAATCCATGCGAGAAAGTCTCTGATTGTCCCTGAAAATAATTTCCGATCAGAACAGATATGAAATTCGACAATAAAGGAGCATTTACAGATCTTAGTTCCGTCCAAAATAACATCCTGCCGCTTCACGTTGTTGAACAAAAGTTCAGCGCCGCCGCTGCAATGAACAGTTATTATTAAATCGAAAGTTAGTCAAGCTGCAGGACGTACCCAAACTCTAAGATAATCTTCATTTCCTTTTGGCTCATGTTCTTCTCTTGTTTTGAGATGGGATAATTTCGCGGTTGAAATTCACTTTAACCTAAAACTTGGAACAGCACAACCACAACAACTGTGAAGTTGTTCCCACTTCGAATTAAAAAATATTTTAGCGGTAACTTCAAAAATTCAACAAAGTATTTTAAATAAATTTTATTGCACTACACCTAGACAAAACAACTACGGCTAATGTTTCCCGCTCGCCCCTTTACTACTCGCTGCCTCTTCCTCCGCAGCGGACGGCAATTTGAAATCGATAGGTTTATCGTAGCCCATAATTTTCACATAGTGCTCGGTATCCGTGAACATCGTCGGCTCCACGAAAAGAGGCGTTTTTCCGACCATAAAGGAAGTGAACATGCCAGGCACGTCGGGTACTTTCACATCAGCTGCTCGGAACTTCGTCTGCAAGAGAATCGTGATTTTTAAATCGCCACATTTTAAAACACCTGCTGTATTCACTCACCTCGATTTTTGTTAAAATGAACGAAACCGTTGTGGCCGTATACTCCTCCGTGCTGGGATTGAAGGCGATCTCGGTCACGTACTTTTTCGTTATGAAATGAAGCAGAAGCGGCGTTACGAACGTGAAGAATCCCACGAAACCGCACATCAACACGACAATTGGTGTACCGCCGATTTTCGCAGCCTGCTCGTAGATGATAGGCTGCGCTGCCATGCCCGTCAGGCTCGTTGTTAGCGAGAACACTTTAACGGCCTTCATTCGCGCGGACAATGAGCCGTGGTAGATAATTTCGTCCTGTCCTTGTGTGTTGGCAGAAAAATGCCGAATTAGAATTGGTCGGAGGACATAACCTCTTTTCAACATATTTCCTGTGAGTGTCCGTTGATTTCGGCATAGCTGGGAGCCGACTGAAAGAGTTCGCATTAGGAACATGATTTCAGTGGAGAATTTGTTGAGTTTAATTTATTTCGACTACAAGTTTTGCGCCCGCGATAATTTAGATTGACGTTTATGAAATGACACTTCGCAACAGGGCTTCTAAAACTGACAACATAATTGGTTTAGCAAGAATTTATGATTAAGGAAGGATTTTAAGGCGAAGTATTTTAAAACAGAATTTATGCGAAGAATTTCAAGACGTGTTTGTTGTTTCAATGCCTTCTATAGTAGAAGGCCGAGTAACTGAATCCAACAACAACACGTTGGAGTCATAACAAACATGACAGTTCCATACAAATTCGATCGCTTTTGTATGGAGCTGACACGGCGGGCTTCGTAAGAATCGCGTTTATTCTTAAATGCAGTGTTAAAGATAGTTCAGCTTTCTAAGGTACTTTGATAATAGTGCCCGGCATGTAATTATTACACGTTGATATCAGTGCAAAAGATTTTTAATTGAAAAAAGTGCGATCAAAGTTAAATCTCGGCTTCTCACACCGAAGAAAATCTGTCACTCATATTGTGCAGAGTTCTCCGGTTAATTTTCACACAGAAAACTATAAAATTTTAGTTATTGCGAGAAAGTGTGCACTCGCGTAATATTTCCGTGCTTAATTTGATTTAATTGCGCTTTTGTGTTGTTTTCGGTAAAACGTGTTTTTACGACAAGTTCATCAAAAATAATACAGGTGGTCCTTTGGAATGGAAAAATCCATGACGTCACACCCGCTGGAGTCATTCAAGATGGCCGCTACGTCAGTTCTGCCCAGCTTGAGATGTAGAAAGCATTGGTTGTTTTCATTGGACTTTTTTCTTTGTTCCCACTTATTATTCGCGAAGGAGAGAAATTATGGTACAACTTCGTTATGTGCGCAAACTGGAAAATGCAAAAAATGAGAACTACAAACAATTGAAAGCGCGCTCGACACTTTTTATACCGATTTCCAACCCGGAAAATGATAAAAAAATGCGTTTTAAAAACTGATTTTTATACTCTAGATGAAATCTGAGAGTATATTGTGTTTGCCTTACCGTTTGTAACGTTAAGAAATAATGCTCGCAGAGAGCCGCCAAGGGTACAGAAATATTTGTTGTCGCTCAAAAACTTCGATTCCGAGTTGCTGTCTGTCCGTCTGTCTACAGCATAACTCTCGAACGCTTTGAGCTATCATGCTGAAATTTGTTGTGTGTCATTTTTAGCAAAAAAGAAACTTTAGGTTCGTGAATGGGTCACATCCCCCCACTCCTTCTACCCCCTCCCATACAAATTTCACGAAATTTTCAGAAATTGATTTTTCTTTGAAACTATTTAAACTATCGATTTGAAATTTGGGTCAAAGTATTATGATATAGATGTCATTAATATGACGGAATATTGATCCGATCCCGTCACTCCTTCTACCCCCTCTCACACAAATGCATAATTTTGAAAAATGCGGTTTTTCGATTTTCATTGAAACTAGCAAAGTTATAAAAACGAATTTTTGCCAAAATTAATTTTATTATAATTGCAATCAGAATTGAAAAAATTATCAACTTCACCTTACTCCTTCTACCCCCTCCCATACAAATTTCACTAAACTTTGAAATTTAGATTAAATTATTTTTCTTCGAAACTATTAAAGCTATCAACTTGATATTTTGCATAAAGTATAAAAATAGAAATATCAATAACGAGAATCCGTACACTCCTTCTACCCCCTCCCATACAAATGCATAATTTTTGTTAAGTGCATTATATCGATTTCCATTAAAACTAGAAAAAGTATAAACTTAAAATTTTGCCAGAATTTGTTTTTTAATAATTGCAATAAATGCTAAAAAAATTATAAGCTCCTCTTCACTCCTTCTACCCCCTTCCATACAAATATCTGTATTATAAATTCAAGGAAAGCACTTTTCCTTGGAATATATTAGAACTATCGAATTTGAAATTGAATCAAAGCGTGATGATAAGGATGATGATAAGCAGTTTCAAAATCATCTTAAACGCTCCACTTCCTCTGCCACCTCCCATACAAATGCCTCAATTTCAGGAAAACTATGTCCAATTGAAAATAATGAAAGCTACAAACCTTAAATTTAGCACGAAATATTTTGCATACCACATTAGGTGTCATATCCAAAAATTACAAACCTTCCTCCTCTCCTTCTACCACCTCCCATACAAAAGTCACTATTAATTATTTAAAAGATTTGGAGGTGACATATATTCCGGTACATTGAACTCTTCTCATTTCATCTAGAGTATCATATGATTGGGCTTTACGCCCAATCATAATTCTTTTATGTTTTAGTTTAGTAAGGACGCGAGACTCGACGGTGATCCTGAGAGCTACCGGGTCTACTTGATTGAAGCGAAAACAACACCGGCGCTACGAAGTATGTTACTTGGAGAAACACTAGTGAACAGGAGTGCTGAACGTTTCCGAGAGCACTACCAGCGGTAAGAAAGGATATGTGATAAGGAGCTGAAAGCCAATTCTGGCAGTTACTAAGATCGATGAAAGCGAGAAACAGAACGTCACGCTGACCAGCAAACATCAAAATTGAAGCAACATCAACGCTTCTTCATTCAAGCAACCTTCAAAGAGAGCGGTATCTACAAACAGCGATGAATACCAAGACATCTTTTCCGGCGATGAGGATTACGGAAGAGCTAGGATGTAGCCTAGCGGGTAGCGTGTTGGTTTAAAATGCGAAGGTCGTGCGTTCGAATCCCGGTCGGCGCGTAATTCCAGCACATTGCCTGCTTCGGTATACCTTGGTCACCTCAATCTATGAAAATGAAAAATTCGTAATTAGAGGGTTGTGCGAAGGTCAAGATAAGTATAGGAGAAAATAATAGATAAAAAAAGAAATATATACATATACAGGGAGAGAAAAAAATTGTTCTACGGAGATTTCGGACCTGTACCCTCACTCACTCAAAACGCTATATTTTGAAAACTAATAATCGCAATTCAAAGTGTTATAGCTTGTTTTTTAGGGAATCAAATTACCTTTCATTTGGTGTAATAGTCCGCATTGCAACTGAGGTATTTGCTTCAGAACACAAATTTTTGATCCTCAAAATTCTGGGATTAATATAGTTTTTCTTAAAAAAACGCATTACAAAAATTTCATTTTGATGTTGTTTCTTCATTTGCCATATTATTACCTACAAATAATGCACACTTACTTATGACTTAGGTTCTCCCGTTTTCCAGGTAATAAGTGAAAATACATATGTATGGCTTAAAAATAAAATATGCCATAAAGCAACTCTCGTTCTAAAAAAAACTACCTGAAATGTTGTTAAACTGAAATATTCTTTGTGTCCTTTAATTACCATTTAAATTATCGAGGAATGTCCTTTAATTAGTATTAAATTATCGAGGAATTGAATTAAATTAAAATGAGTTTCAACACAACTAGGTGCAGCACTTTGCCTTTTTTAATGGTGTACCTAACAAAATGAAAAGCGTATAAAAGCAAATCTTACTTCATATTTTTACCAATTTTAGTTACATTGTTAAAAGTATAGTTACTCCATGGGACACTAGAGGCGCTTTTTCATAGTTTGGCAAAGTTGAAACCCTGTTTTTGGAGCGAAATTTATAAAAAGGGTCGATTTTTTTTTGGTACATTATTAACATCAAGAATTGTGCGCAGCTTATAAAACTTGACTAAAAAGTCATAAACAAAAATTTTGAAGGAACAATTTTGTGAAATATTTACAAAGTTTGCAAGAGAAAATCTCTGAAAGTGCCGCGCATACATATACAAGTCGGACATTTTCGAAACAGTTTCTTATGACTTTCGAAGTTGAGAAATGTCATCTTTCAAACGTCAGTCATCTGTATATGCATACGATAGCCGGATTTTTTGGGAATCCTTCGGGCGTTATTATAGAAGACGATATTCAAGGTGTGAAATGTGCATTACTGGCTCGGCATGGAAGGGATCACTCGGTGATGCCCAGCAACGTGAACTCGGACGAATATTTGGGCGCTGAAGACTATCGGTTTCACTCATGTCGTCTCGACGGCAGCAAGTATGTAGAAATGTCCTTCAGCGGGGGTGACGTATCCCGCTTTCAGTTTCTCATCGTAACTTGATTTGAAGGGGGGATCACGTTGCTGGTTGAATCGATGCTTAAGTAGGATCATTAAGCCCATTGTAGAGTTTGCAAGGATTATTCCCCAACGAAATGATTCAGATATTGCACCGGAAAACCATACTGGAGCGACATCCCCGAGCGCAGCGTTCTAAAAAGTTACTGTGCACACCACTTGGAAGACGGGCTATTGAAACCCAAATGGGAATCCGTAGACGGAACATCACACCATATGCAATCGTTCCACAGACTAATGTTGAGAACATTGTGAAAGAGTATCACGAACAGGACATCATGATATCAATAAAACATTGGCCAAGATCAGTGAAAAATTCTACTGGATTCACCTGCGTGATGATGTGGAAGACTGGTTTCGTAAATGCACTACCTATGCATCAAGTAAAAGGCCATCAGATCACACCTGTCATGGATGCAGTGTAGGCGATGGGTCGCGTGGAAAATTGTGATTGAAAGAGTTGAAATTGAAGAGCGAAAATAAATTGGCGTTTATTTTACTTTAAAGTGAACTTGTTGCTTTTGGTTATTTTTACTTGAAATCAAGCAATCCCTTACGCACCTCAATATATTTCTGAACTTGTATAAAATAGAATTCTTAACAAAAATAATTTAAACTTAAGCAGATCTTCTGAAATTTACGTGGTTTTCTTTCGTTTCTTGTCCGGCTCCTGGCAGGCGGTTATCGCGAATTTTGCTGTATGTTCCGCAGCTAATCTGTTGAATTCATGTCGATTCATTTTGTAAATATCCGCAACGTTACTCTGAAGCGGGCTATCAGGATTTGGTGAAGCCAACAATGCTTGTATATGTAATAAAATCGACTCTAGCGTTAAGGCAGGCGTATATAAACCTTTTGGAGGCATTCGCAAAATATCCAGACAAATATTTCCATCTGAAAAGAAAACAAAAAATCTAATGAAAATGAATTTCTTTTTGCAAATTTGGTAAATATTGCTGGAATTCTTCAATTTACTATTATCGATGTTTGGATGGTAAATGGGCGTGGAAAATTTAATTATTGGAGGCTGAAATGGGTAGTGGTCAGTTAGCGAGATTGTTATGTTGAATTTTCCAGCTTCGTACGGTGTACACTTCGGACCGGGAACAATGGCTTCTAGTTTTGTAATGTCTTCGTCTGTTTTCGGTTTGCAAGTAATTCCTAAAAATAAAAAATATCATAAATTGAATAAATTTAAAGGAAATTTATTAAAACTATGAAATTGAAATAATGTCGTGAAGAGTTTGGTAACAAAATTGGAAACAAAACTAAACGTTACTTCAATCCAATAAAACCCGAATTAATAGCTGACCATGCACGTACCGACATAACAGTGCAATGCATTAAAGGGTGACCCCTTAAGTTATACGGTCTTGAAAAAAAGGTACGGGTAAAGTCTTCGAACGTCTCCTTAACACGTCGAACCACCAATGAACTATTGCGTGTAAGCCATACGAATGAAATGGAAAAAAGATGAACCGCAAGATCTGTAATTATAGATTAATGAATTCGACATACCTAATCGAATCTATTACTCTTAGCGCCAGTATATTCACTTTCTTTTTATTTTCCCCAAAAGGTCTCACATATCCCTTATCAAACTTCGAAATTTTTCAATGTCAATTTCTCTGCGTCTCGTATTTCTACTACAAGCGATCTTTATCATACCAAACGTAAACACACACTGTGTCGAAATCAGGACGATTGGGCAAGATGGAGTCGAAGTTTATTAATTAATCGGTGGTAAGTATCGAAGGATTAATGCGGAGAAGGACTGACCCCGGCGAGTCAGTCCGAGCCGAGCCTTAGAATAGAGGTGTCCGATAAATAAGGTAAGGATGAAATAAGTATTGAGAGTATAAATTGAAAACCGCTATTTTTTTCCAAAATTCGAGCCTTTATTGTGCAAAAATATATAAATATTTATTCTTCAAAGAATTGTCAACAACTTTTTTCCCATCTTTTTGGCAGCATACGGATTCCGAGTCGAAAAAACTGCTCTTTTTTTGAGTCGATCCACGAATCGACTTAATTTTTGGCTTCTTCGTAAGAACGAAAGTGCTGCTCAGCTAGACCATCGATCGGAATAGGTGGAAGTCAAAAGGGGCAATGTTTGTTAAATATGACGGGTGCGGTAGGATGTCCCATTTCAGTGTTTCTAGGTAAGTTTTCGCAACGTAAGCTATATGTGGACGAGCGTTGTATTTCGGCCGTTTTTCCTTCAATGCTCAGCAGAAACGCATTCGCTTTGTTTGTAGTGAGCTCCTGTGTTGGTTTCACCGGGTTGCAGTAGCTCACCGTACATCACGCCGAGCTGGTCCCATGAAATACAACGTGATTTTTGAGCCATGGATGTTGGGGTTGGCCATCGATGTTGATGCATGGTTGTGGTATTACTACGATTTTTTTCGCTTTAGATTATCGTAATGGATCCGACTTCTCATCCCCAGTGACAATGCGATGCAAAAAACCTTTCCATTTTGCCCGATGATGCAGCTGTTCGCATGTGAAAAAAGGCCGTTCGACGTTGCTTGGCTTCAACTCGTATGGCACCCAATATTCTTGCTTTTGCATCATTTCCAAGGTTTTCAAACGATGTGAAATGGCTATTTGGGTCATATACAATGAATCTGCAAGTTTTTGTTGCGTCTGGCATGAATTTTCGTTCAGTAATGCCTCCAATTTTGCGTCTTTCAACTTTTTTACTGTTGCGGGGCGATCCTTATCTTCCACGGCAATTCCAAAGTTCGTCGTTGGAGATCACTTCTGGCCAGAATATTCCTAAAATGCGTCGGAGGCATTGGTTCACGGCAGTCTGTAATTACTTGGTAAGACGAACGGTCACGTAGTACAACCATATAACAACACGGATTTGACGCATGCGTCAAAAACTCGCGAAGGGAGATCTCTCTTAACCTCCAGAAAGGGGAAAGCATACCGAAGGCCTGACGAGCTTTATTTAGCCGAGCCTCAACATCATTTTCGGCTCCGCCGTCCATGCTAACAATGCTTCCAAGATAGCAAAAATCTTGCACCTCTTCCACATCCTGTCCGTTAAGAACAATCGGTGTGCTTGCGTTCGAACCCATGTGTATGTACTTGGCCGGCCTCCTTGCATTTAGAATGCAACCAGCAAACATTTGCAAGTAAACACAGCATAATCAAGGTGACTTAAGATGTTAAATAGTCTCCATTGACGACCGTTACCTTCCCCACCTTCCAGTGCAGCTTTTTAGATGTCATTTATTACCACCAGAATCAGGGCTGGTGATAATATGCAGCCTTGTCTGACACCCGTTCGCACAGGGAAACTCTCGGACAGCTCTCCTCTATGCAAGACGCGACACCTTGCATCTTCGTAGGATTCTTTAATCATAGCTATGACCTTATCTGGAATACCTCTCCTACGCAAATCATTCCATATGTAATCTCGCTTAACGCTGTCGAAAGCCTTCTCGAAATCAACAAGCATGAGATGTACTGGCGAACCCATTTCGGCTGACTGCTCTAATATTATCCGTAGGGTATTTGAGTGGTTGGTACAAGACTACAAGACGACCCTTTACGGAATCCAGCCTGATAAACTTCGAGAGTGCTCTCGACGACATCACTAATCCTATTGAGAATTACTTTAATCATGATTTTCGATACGGCAGTAAGTAGGCGTATACAACAATAATTGCCACAATCCTGAAGGTCACCCTTCTTCGGAATTTTCACAATGACGCCCTCCTTCCATTCAGTCGGATATCTTCCTTCATTCCACACCTCAGTAAAGAGTGGGAGGAGTATATCGGCTGTTATTTCTGGGTCCGCTTTGAGGAGTTCGGTTGGTACTCCGTCTTTACCTGGGGCTTTCCTTCCTGCCATTGACCAAATGGCGGAAACTCTCTGTTCCTTATCTGGGAAAGCGTCCTTCATAGAGGATTGTTGCGGTTTGATATTTGGTAGTTGTTCTGTTTCTGGAATATCTTCCTCTGACAAGAGAAGTATTCCTTCCATCGCCGCAACGGGCATTCACTCATATTAAGGAGAGTTCCGTTGACACCTGTCACCAGGTAGTTGGCGGTGAAATTCTTGTTCGTCAACTGTTTCATGATTTTAAATAGGGAGCCCATATCCCCAAGGTAAACAGCAGATTCTGCCGTATTTGCCAGATCTTCAATGGCCTTTCACTTATCGCGTCTAACAGCCTTTTTAAGCTGTATATGAGCATCGCGGAAGTTCTGCCTCAAGTCATGTGTTCTTTGGTTGCCATCGGGTTGAGAGATGATTGCCAATTTAGCTCTTTTTCGATCGCCAACCTTGTCCCACGTGTCTTGCGACATCCAGGGTTTCTTACCGTTTTGCACATATCCCACATAGTGCTGAAGACACTAGTTAGAAACATGTTTCTGGTTGCCTCCCAATTGGCGTCCAGTGAGCGTATTTCATATTCGCCCAATATGGATGACTTTTCGCGTAGAATGGCGGTGTGCTCGCGTTTTTTGTTGGGATCTCTAAGTTTTGGCTTCACTCACGGGAACGTACAGAATAGTGTTTCCGCTAGAGATTCGTTCTTCTCCTGATCCTGTCCACTTAACTTCGCTCAAGCCGAAAATTTTGATGTTCACTGTGATCACTGATTGGCGGTGCAAGGACCGAGTGACCCCAACCCTTCGCAAGTCATGCAATGTTCGAACGTTCCAGAAGCCAATCATAGTTCGTTTTCGAATACCAAAAGTCGTTACCGTAGAATCCGTTCGTATCCGAGGCGCTGTATCCGTTTCTCGTATCAGAGTTAAGATTAAGGATGATAAACCCATGATCCATTGAATATCCATTTGCCATTTTCAGGGTAAGCAGGACTGGCTGTGGCTGAATTCTACCGACCCCATCCCACAGGGGGATGGTTACCTCAGGTCCGTAGAATCGCTAGTTTCCAAAGATAGTTGCAGGAATTGGTAAAACCTAATCTTACAACTACCATCCTGCGGGACTAGATTTTTGATTAAAAACCACTAATTCGTGATCAGCACCACAAATTGGTCATGGCAATATTTCAAACGTCATTAGAGACACAAAATCCCTTTCAGACTGTGAGTATGATTGCATGAACCAACCGCAGGTTGAAAGACGGAAGTTTCACATTCCGTTTCCTGAACGAAACGATATTCAGCACCTGTACAGGTTCTCATCTTATTCCCACGACCTCAATATCAACACTTCATTTCATCTTCCAGAACACGCGACGATGTTCCAAGCGGAAGTATTAGCTATTAAGGATTGCACAAAATTATTTCGAATATGCAGAACAGTCTCGGAAATTGTTGCATTTTCTCGGACAGCAGGGTTGCGCTTCCGGCACTCCAATCCTACAGGACCACGTCCAAAATAGTGTCCATTTGTAGATACAATTTGAATTGCCTAGCGGCCATAACGGCAGTTTTTCTAATTTGGATACCGGGTCATAGTGACCTGCTAGGAAACGAGGCAGCAGACTCGCTTGCACGGCAAAGATCTACAAACAACTCCACTAGGAAGTCAGTCGATGTAGCAGCAACAATGCAGAAGATTAGCTTCAAACAAACTATTTTGGATTCTTCCTTGGTGGGGCGGCGGCAGCTGGACAGCTGCAGAACGGCCAAATCCTTTTCGGAAGAACCGAATAAAAATATTACAGCTCGGCTGTTACAATGTAGTCGTTATAGCGCCCAAACTATTGTTGGCCTGACCACAGGTCATTGCTTGCGAGCGACAGCCTTTGCAGAGGTTGCGAGGAAGACGAATAATGTATCGAACATTATCTTTGTCACTGTCCGCAAATCTCCAATAGTCCTCTCCGTTGTTTAGGCTCTAGATTCTTCTCAGAACTAGGTGACCTCATAGGCGTCAAACATTCGAGCCTGCTACGGTTCGCAAGAACAAGAGGAGTGACATCCATCTCATAATCAATAGTGAGATTACAATGGACCCAACTAAATGACCCTAGTCCATTGTGATTCTATGAAAACCTAAACCTAACGACCGTCGTTGAAGGAAGCAGATGCGACTCTGCCATATAAGAAAGAAAGCCGAGTTCACGAACTCGCACGCACGACAACATAATAGGGCAAGCCTACGCAGAAGGGAGCCACGTCCTCTTCAAATGTAGTGAGCGCTAATTCTGCACCGACGGGCATCAGAAAGAACGGTAGCGAGTCTCACTGAAAGCCGAAGATGACCGCAAAGCGCCCACGTGCCCTGGAGGCGGTTACTACATCGTCATATAGATCGGTAAGCGCTAAACGAAAAGATCGACTGGACGACAGTGCAGAGATCCCTGCTGCGAAGAAAGACAAATCCGTGGCTCGGCCTTTCAGTGCTGTCGTTGCGGATAGTTTTAGCTTGCAGACGCTGAGAGAAAAATTGCTGAAGAAAATCTGTCCGCCACTGAAGAGGCCACAAACCTAAGCGGACAGTAAAACCCACATTTTCTCTGGGAATCTAAGAGCGGTATTCAAAATTAAGTCATCATCAAAGTTAGGAACAAGGAGTGATACTTAAATGGAAATCGTCAATATTTCGACTTATTTCCAAAATATTTACGAAGAACCATTAAGAAACAAAGGACTCGCTAATGACCTTTTGAAATCGACTTCACTTACCGTGATTGGGAAAAGACGCGTTTAAATGTCTCAATTCGATTGGAACTCTCTTCATTCGAAGATCCGGTAGACTCATGGTTTAATTTTTTGTTTTCCTTTGAGGAAGAAGACGCGTAGGATCGTAAAAACAAAAAGGATTCAAAAGTTGTAAACCGCGCACTGTCAGTTTGACATTCAAAAGGAAAAGCAGGGAAAATCCTTAAGCCAGGCCACCAACGATGCAATTGCTTTAATCAGTTTTTCATTGCACTGATCGAACCAAAATCGATAAATCCACCATGGAATTAACTCCAAAGTAAATTTTAGTCTCTACTTCCGAGTAAATATTTTCATTCATGAAATTCGTCCGTTTCTGTTACGAATTTATTCAAATGGTTAAAATACTGGGAATTCGAGTCTTCTAGTACGTTTTGATTGAAAAATCCCGAATTCGATGTTTTGACAGTTCGGAGCTAAAATAGCAGGGATATTAATTAACACGTGCGTGCGACTACGAAGGTGTTTTTCTTGTTTTTATTAGAATAAGCCATAAATAAAAAAAGGGTAAGTAAAATTAACGTTTTATCAGTCTTTGAAAAATTATAACCAACTAAATTATACCAAAATCAATGCGATGTAAGAACCGGCAATTAGCAAAGAAATTTCGAATTTTTGTGGTTATTGATTTCGGTTTGCTCTGAAGTCGGACGGCGCCATTCTCGCTTTTTAAGTGTAAAATTAGATTCTTTTTGAAAAACACGTATATTTTCATGGGGAATTACAATAAAGCTTTCTAATCCGTGTGCCTCCAGGTTCCTTAACATGTATTTGGTATTGTACGAGTGTTAACCCTTCGCAAAACCCCTAAATTTTTTTTTTTTCATTTTTGGAGCATCTATCTCCTCACCAGGAATGTATGCTGAGGCAAATATCGCCTTTTGGACCCTTCCTGCTGTTGGAATTTTCATTTGGACCGCTACTAAATCTGTTCTAATCAAAATAGGAATATTTAGATATTTAATTTCAGATGGCACGAGAAGTGCAGCTCTTGGTCTGTCGCTTCTTTTTTCATAAATCAACTTACCCATTTTTTGAGGAATTCCAATAATTTTACTCTGTGCGGCCCTTGGCTCTTGTAGGAGGGCAACATGGAATTCATCCTTTGCAAATCTCCACGTCAGTACATCTATGGTCGCTGCTGCACAATGGAGATGGCTTTTGGCCATCTTCGGTTGATTGCGGCTTGCCGCTTCTAACCTCCTTGGCTTTAGAGTGTAGAGTCACACTCGAGAATTTGAACCAGACTCGGTGCTCCTTCTGTTTAAGCCCCTCCATCGATTGGCCGTCAATGGAGAAGTTTATTATGGTGCTTACCCTCTTTCCTTCTACTGAGGACTTTCCAGTTTAAGGCGCACAAACCATCGTTTTGAGCATCGATGAGGGTGGTAATTTCCTCTGTCGAGCCTTCTTTGTGGGCGAAATATCCCATGATTATTTCTAATCGTGGAATATTTTCCTCCCGGACAGCCCTGATGTTGGTGGAGTTGTCCGGCTTGATGGTCTTCGCTGTACGTCCCAGCCAAGATGCTGTTTACTCAACCCGGCGAACAATTAACACCCACCCTGGCTTGAGGCTAAGCCCACCAAATTGTGGCTTTGTTCTCTCTTTGGCAGCTTTTGGAATTTCGGCCAGGATGGATTTCTTCACTATTGAGGCAAAATTCCGCGTACAGGATAAGACATGCAACCACAAATGCCTTCATCTTAAAATTTCACGTGTAATCGTATGCCCCATCCTGGTAGTCAATCACTCAAAAATAATCACGCTCCGGAAAATTAAAAAAATTTGTGAGAATTCTGAAAAGTTAAAGATATTAAAAAAAAAAAAAAAAGTTGGATTTAAGGCAAGTTTCATGCAGAAAAATTTCCGTTAAGCAAGTTTGTGAGTTGCTTGAAAACTTCAAGCGACCGAAAATTTGCCTGCCCTTTGGGCGCCAAATTTTAACTCTGCGCCAGGGGAAAACTGGCGTCACCATGGCAGTGAAAAGTTCTGGTGGTGTATATCGCTCCTCGGGGAAAGTAGATAGCTTCCTTTTCTTCGTAGATAAGAAAAGGAATTACCCGATGGGAAAAATATTAAAATAAAGGAAACTAGAAGGAAGGGTGTAGGCTTAGGAGGGTGGTTTCATAGAACCACAATGCACTGGGGCCACTGTAATCTCCCCATTCATTTAAAAATGGACTCTAGTTTGGACGTGGACCTGTAGAATTGAAGTGCCAGAAGTGCAGCCCTGCTAAAATGTAAGGATTTCCGAGACTGTTCTAATATAATTTATATTCTATTTTCTAATCGCTAATATAATTTTTGTGCACTCGTTAATAGCTATTACTTCCGCTTGGAACACATTCGCGTGTTCTGGGAGATAAAACAATATGAGCATGTCGAGGTCATGGGAATAAATCCCTGCACCTATCTCCTGGTTAGTTTTAGATCCGTCCGTGTAGAGATGAGAACCTGTACAGATGCTGAGTATCGTGTTTATTGCCCATTCGATTCGTTCAGGAAATTTAATGTGAGACTTCCGTTTCTCAACCTGTGATTGGTTCATACAATCATACTCGCAGTCTAAAAAGGAGTTTGCGTCTCTAATGACGTATAAAATTTTACCATGGCCAATTTGTGGTGCTGACCACGAATTAAAAGTGTTTGTCGGCAGCTAGGCCCGCTGTTTGTTTCATAAGCAGATCAAATGAAGGAGGTAGGGAAAGAATTACCTCCAGGGCTGCAGTTCGTGTGGTTCTAAGAGCACCTGTTATACACAGACAAGGTGCTAGGTCGGTTTTTAGTACCACCGCTGGCCACCACACCAGCGCGCCGTAGTAAATAATTGGTCTGACAATACTGGTACACATCCAGTGGCTTAAGGCCCCATCTCAAGCCGAATGTCTTTTTGCAAACGAAGAAGGCTACGGTAGCCTTTTTTGCTGGTTCTTGAATGTTGGCCTGCCAGGATAATTTATTATCAACAACAAGACTTAAATATTTAACTTGGTTCGAGATGACCATAGTGATACCCCGAATGTTTGGTGGATTGATCTGTTTTTTGAGGGTTGATGGTAAGTCCTGTATCTAGTGCCCAACTGTCTAATAGTAAGGCGGACTGCATAAGGTCCCCTAGAACTTGCTCAAACTTACCAGTTAGCATGATGACAAGATCGTCTGGATATGCTATTGTTGGGTAGCCGTTCCGATTTAAAATGGAAAGGAGTTCATTCTGTTAAAATAACAAGTTACTTTGCTGGCGGCTCGACTTCAAGTGCGGCGAGTGTTTATTTGACATGTTTCAAATGAGGTATCTTACAAAAAAAAATCACCTATAGTAATTCTCAATGTTTTAGAACAAATTCAAATTCAATTATAACTATAATTACAACACTTTCCCTGAATTTTAATTTACATACAAGTATAAATACTAATTTGATAATCCAAGTGACTTCAAGAGTTTGCTTTGCCTTGTAGAGTTCATGGCCTTTGTAAAGATGTCAGCGACCATATCTTCAGTTTTTACGTAGATGAGTTTGATGACACCCTCATTTAGCCTGTCCTGAACAAAGTTGCTCTTGATTGCAATATGCTTTGTACATTGAGAGAAGTTGTTGTTGATACCCAAGTGCATGGCACCCTTGTTGTCGCAATGTAGTGTAATGGACTTCGAAGGATATGACAACAGCTCTCTCTCCAGTTGTTTTAGCCATATCTCTTCCTGTGTTACCGCTACAATAGACATTAACTCAGTCTCTGTCGTCAAAACGGCCACGGAATGTTGTGTTTTTGCTGCCCATGAAACGACTCCACCCTGCATCATAACCGTAGCCTGATATCGATTTACGTCTATCGATATAACCACCCCAATGACCATTACAAAAGCCCGTTAATTCGTCATGCACTTTGCTAGAACAAACTAAAGTTTTATTAAGTGTATCTGGGAACTTGTCCACATTTATAATATTATAAAAGTAAAACTAAAAGTTAAGTGAATTTATATGTATATAATTTATTTTCCGTTTAAGTGTTTACGTCTGGAGCAAGTACAAGCTGAGAGTGAGGATTTTAATAAGTACGGACCATGAAGATGATTGCGATTTGATTGAATTTGAATAAACACGCGCTTAGCAACTACCGAGTGGATTCGCCTTGGGTTTTGATTGAATCTGCTTAGTAAACATATAGCAAAGCAAATATCCAGCCTCGTAAATTGTGCTGCATACATTAAAGATCCAATAGCCTCTTGATAAGGGATATTAATCATTTCAATACGTTCCTCTTTGCTCATAGGACTAGTATCCTGAATCAACCGTTGGTTCGGATCGAGTGGTGTCGAAACAGCATTGCACTCCGATATCCCAAACCAAATTCGAGAAATATATTACTTTTAATCCACCGCAATACTTTGCATATCCTTAGAGCGAGTAATCCTCATACCCAGAAGTAGGGTTGGTTTACCAAAATCCTTCATTTTGAATTGGTTCATTTAATTACGAACCAATCGAGGTTCTTCATTTTCGGTGCTGCAAAAAATAAATATATCGTCGACGTAGATAGCCAATATTAAAATATTACTACCATTAACTGAATAACAAATACATTGATCGGCTTGAGATCGAATGAGACCATATTCAATGAACGCTGAGTTCAGCTGTTCATTCCATACTCTGTTTGCTTGTTTGAGTCCATCGATTGATCGTAACAGTTTACACACGCAACCACTTCCGTCGTTGAACATCTCAGGTTGCTGCATGTAGATGTCTTCCTGTAACTTTCCGTTGATAAAAGCTGTCACTGCATCTAGTTGACGCATTTGCAAATTTAACTTCGTTATCAACGCCAATAAAAAACGAATTGATGTGTGTCTAACTACTGGCGAATAAGTTCCTTCGTAATTTATGCCTTCTCGTTGTGTAAAACAATTTGCCACAAGCTTTGTACTCCGTTTGAGTCTTTGCGTTATTTTGATTTTAAAAACCCATTTGCATCCTACTGCTTGTTTTCCCTGCGGCAAGTCCATTAGCTACCACGTTTTATTACATTGAAGCTAGCTTCCATTCCTTTACTTCTGCACTTTGCGAAGCTTCCTTCAAGGTTTCAGGTTCATGCAACTCTTCAGTTTTCACTGAGTATGATTTCTGATGAGGCTTTTACTTTTCTGCCAAAGAATCTGATCGACGCATATGACCACATCTTTCACATTTTCATCACACGATGACATCACACTGACACTGACAGTACTGTTTTCTTCGAATGGTTTTATATCTTTAGCTTCCTGTTCACTTTCTGTTTCCTTATGTTCATTTTTCTTCGATAATGTTATTTCATTTTTATCTTCTTCCATGGCAGATAAATGAATATTCTCCCAGTTGTCATCCTGGCTGCAGCTCTCCGTTTCCAAGAAAACAACGTCCCTGCATATCATGATTTTACGTGTTGAATTGTTGTACAAGCGACATGCCTTCGAATCATCAACGAAGATACAATCTATTGACTTTGGATCTAATTTCGTTCGTTTTTCCTTAGGAATATGCGCCATTGCTTTACATCCAAAGATTTTCATACACTTTAGATCTGGAACCCTGCCAGTCCACAGCTCAGAGGTATGTTCTTTCCTGTTCCCTTGCACTTCAGTCGGTTAACTATATAAGATGCAGAAGCCACTGCTTCTGCTCAAAAACGCTTGCCTAACGCTGAATCCATTAGCATACTACAGCGTACCTTTCCGAGCTGGAAGAAGAAGTTCCTTTTCGATGATAGTCCTATTAATCCTTTCTGCCATGCCATTTTGCTCAGGACGGATATGGCGCAGATTTCTGATGTCTTATATCATTGAACTGTAAATATTCGCGAAACGATTTATTACAATGTTCACCTCCATTGTCCGTTCGGAGAGTAATAATATTATTACCGGTCTGTTTCTCGAAAGTCTTTAAATTGTTTAAACTTCGAAAAAACTTCAAATTTTTCACGGATTTCATAAACGGATAACAAACGGCTAAAGTTATCAACGAATGTGACAAAATATCGGGCTCAAACGTCAGAATGAACAAGCTCAAGTTTTCGTGAAGCGCGTTTCCCTTCAACCTTGAATGGCATTCGCGTTTGTTTGCCTTTTATGCGAACTGTACATGGCTCATCTAGTTTGATAACACTACTGTGACCATCCGACGATGTAAAATATTTGAATCCACTTTGGCAACCATTGCCTCTCTCTTAGAATCGCACTTCTTCACGAAGCAATTATTTTTTCGAACTTTTGCATCTAATTTGTGCATCCCGTCCAACTCCGTTGCAATAACTTCCCGATCACCAATTAATATTTTGCAGCTACCTTTTTCGAAAACTACTTTATTACCGTTTTTAACCGTTTGGCTTACAAAAATTAAATTTGTACATAAATCCGGTACGTACAATACTTTTTAATCGTTGCTTGACAATTTCCCCTAGTAACGGGAAATTGTCAAGCAACGATGGGATCTCCCAAAAATTTTGCACACATTTTCGCATTATTAGCGGCTATTACGGTTTCGTTTGCTCGGGAAATATGATGGCAGTGACGTCATGTGATTAGAAGCACCAGAATCCACAAACAAGTCACCCGATACGGTCTTGAAATCGCGTGAAACATGCAAAACCACATTACTGTTATGAATTTTTACGTTTTCAGGTTTATCCTTTTTTGTGCAATTTCTTGCGAAGTGACCTGACACCCCGCAATTAAAGCATCCATTGTGAGAAGATGTGTTTTATTATTCTTCGTTGGGCGATTTTGAGGATTGAATTTCTTTCCACCCTTTCTGTAAAGCGCTAAGTTTTCGGAATTTCTTTGTCCATCGAATATAATCTCTTGCAACAAAACAGTCTTCACTGAATCCGCCGCAATCTTGTGACCAGAATTTTCAATGCCCATCACGAGTGGCTTAAATTCATCCGGAAGCCCACCAAGCATAAGCGAACCGACGATTTCTGAATCTATGCTTAAACCCGATTAGAACAAAAAACTGAAAAAAACAGTAACACATCCGTTAGCCAGCAATGCATTACAGAGTCTGAATGTTCAAGAAATGAATGACCGCCTAAATCCACTCTATGGGAAGATAAAAGTTTGACATTATACTCGTTCCGCTTGACGAGTATGTCGTGGAAAAGTGTAAAGTGCAGGAATAAATGCGCATAGTTCGAAACTGCATTTACTATGGAGGTAGCGATAGTAAATGCTGAGTTCTCGGACATTTCTGCGATGATCGAGGGAGACAATAGAAGCCGTAATGGTTTCTTCTCCAATAAATCAGAACGCCGTTTTTGAATTCGATCGAGCAGCGCAAGATGTGTGTTCGAATGTCGGCCTTGTAGATAGTAGCTAAGTCAGTCGTGAGGCATGAAAATACTTATTTTTTGCAATTACGAAGAATACCTAGGCGTTTGGAGTCAAAGATATGTTGACTCAAATCGAGATGGTTATTGAACTTTACGCCTAAGAGGATAAAATCTTCGGAAGAACAAAGCTGCACGCTAAAGGCTAGATTTGAAGACGACGCTGGAAAATCACGTGTAAGGGAATAGATGACAGGCCTGTGCGGCATTGAACTCTACTTTTTTTTCTGCCCCTCTCCATTAAATCGAGATCTGAGTTCAGCGAACGAGATAAATCTCTGCGATTGGAAGCAATAGAATACTTGTTTGATTCCACAGCATAGTCAAATTCATAAGTGTTATTCAAAGTACTGTCATTCGCAAAACAATGGATTGGATTGAGAGTAGAACACAAAAGATCGATTATAAATACTACGAACAGAGTCGGCGATAAGGCAGAACCCTGAGAGACACCGGAATTGATTGGGAAGGAGGAAGAAGTAATGCCATCTAATACTAGTATTTTGCGTCTGGATATGAAACTCTCATGCCTTGAATGAGGTTAGCATCAAGGCCAATGACCGTGAGCTTAACAAGAAGACATTCATGCCAAACTCTGTCAAAAGCTTTTGCAATGTCAAGCGCAAGAGCTTGATCTTCGCCGTATTTATGCAAACAAGATCTTCAGCGTTCCGTCAGATAGACCAAGAGATCTCCCGTCGATTTTCCAGAACGGAAACCGTAGTGGCGATCGTGGATAAGCTGTTTATCCTCAAAATATTTGACGATTTTGCGATTGAGAGCAGTTTCCGACACTTTCGAGAGCACTGAAGTAATGGCTATTGGGCGATAGTTGGCGGAGTTCGCTTTATTTCCTTTTTTCGAAATGGTCTGAACGTTCGCGACTTTCCACAATCGTCCAGAAGAGTAGAACAGATGAAAAAGATTGCGAAGAGGTTTAGCCAGAGAAGAGGAGCACATATTAAGGGCAATGGGGGGAATGCCACCAGGGCCAGCGGACTTGTGAATATTGAGCTTTTGTAGAATCCTCGATATGCGACGTGTACGAAAATAAACTTAACGCCGAAAATGATCAAATCTTCTGAAGAGCCAATAAGGGCTCCATTAGAAGCCGACGCTGGAACATCAGGTTTAAGGAAACGCTGACAAACCTTTGTTTTATCAGCATTAAACTCTACTCTATTTTTCCTGCCCCATTCCAGGATTCAGCTGTTATCTGAGCTCAGCGAACGGAATAACTCCCTGCGATTGGAAGCAATAGAATGCTTCTTAGATTCCGCAGCATAGTCATAGGGTGTTATCCATAATACTGTCATACGCGAAACTATGGATTGGATTGAGAGTGGAAGACAGGTCATTGATAAATACTAAGGACAGAGCAGACAGAACCCTGAGGGACCCCGGAATTAGTTGGGAAGTAGGAAGAAGTAACGCCATCTAATACCACTCGTATAGTTCGTTTGGACAAGAAAATCTCAATCCAATGAGTCAGGGTAGCATCACGGCCAATGACCGTGAGATTAATAAGAAGACGCTCATGCCAAACTCTGTCAAAAGCATCGAGAGTATCGCATAATTGGGCGCCCAATCGTGATTCTGTTTTCTTTAACAAACTTAGGTAAATGTTTTTCTCGGTATTAATGAAAAAATTCAATTTATTCTTTCAGATCTATTTGCAATGTCATCGGAATCCGATTCGGAAGTTAGCGGAGATCAGCAGCAAGAAGAGGAGGAGTCCGATAACAGTGAAGTCGAGCAACAGATGGACGAATCCGATGACAGTGACGATGAAGAAGAGCAGTCTCACGACGAAGAAGCCGAAGATGACGAAGAAGCCGAAAATGACGAAGAAGAAAAATCTGACGATGACAGCGAAGAGGAAGAATCCGACAGTGATGCCAAGGATGAAAAACCGGACGTGAAACCGAAAATCCCATTTTACGCAGGAAAAGAAGACCGCAAAGAAAAATACGAAAAACTTAAAGGAAAAACCTTATACCTGCTGTTCCCGAAAAAACTGCCAGTTGATCCCGAAGTTCTCGAAACCGAAATGAAATTATTATGCGATCGGATTATTAAAGTTCGACGTCCACGACAACCATGCGCCCGTTTTTGTCTCCTCGACTTCGATAGTATCGCAGACCGTAATAAAGCCATGACGCAATTAAAAACAACTGAGGTTGAAGGTAAAAAATTGCATATAAAAATTGTTAAAACCGATTCGAGTGACTTCATTGAAAAATTGATCGCAACGCGTAAAAAGAAATTGGCTGAGAAACGCACCAAAAAGAAAATGGAAAAAGTCGTGAAAAATAAATCCAACCGGGACAGTAAAGTATACTCATCGTCCGTTAAGATTGATAATCTGCCCACAGAAGCAACCGAATCCGGATTGAAAAAACTCTTCCCGGACGCAGTCGAAACGCAGATCGTATTTGCTAAAACACCGCAAGATTCGAACAGTGCCATCGTAACGTTCCCTACACCCAAAGACGCAACACTAGCGAAACGAAGGAAAATCGAAATGGGCGAAACTACACTGCGAATTAATTTTGCTGGCGTTCCACGTAAAAAGAAACCGAAGAAAATCAAGAAAACTCAACAGGCGACCAGTGATGCAGAGGATGCTGCCGATGAAGAAAATCCTAAAAAAAAGAAATTCAAGCGGGCTAAAGAATCCGATGACGATAACGACGCATCTAGGACCGAAAGTCCGTCGAAACAAATTAAAAAGCCAAGAAAAGAATTCAATAAGGATTCTCCGAAAAAGAATTTCGGAGAAAATAAATTCCCGGCTAAGCAATTCCAAAATGGAAATAACGATTTCAAAAGAGGCTCAGGCCTAAACAAGAATTTTAATAGAGGTGGACGTGGACGTGGTGCTGCACCGAAAAGAGGAGGATTTGCCGGACCGAACCGGGATTTCGATAGAGGACCGCCAGGACAGAACAGGGGACGAGGTGCAGGACGGAATAGATATTTCAACAGTGGTCCACCGGGTCAGAGCAGAGGAGGAGGTGCGGGACCGAACCGGGATTTCAATAGAGGACCGCCAGGACAGAAAAGAGATTTTAGAGGAGGTCGGGGACAAAAGAGGGATTTTAAAGGAGGCGCGGGACAGAATAGGGATTTTAAAAGGGGTCCGCGACCGAATACTGGCGAATAAGAAGCACGAATAAAGTTGAAAGCAGAGTTAGATACTTTGCAATCAATGTGAAGCAAAAGTCACTGTTTTATGTTATTTTTTAGAAAATATACAAAACTAGGTATAATACAATTTTGTCTTTTTTTTATTTTCATCCTCTAGGTTTTGTTCACATCGATGGATTTTGGGACAGTTCTGTGTTCGTTTGCATGGGAAAGAGCCTTAATCGTAATTTTAATTATGACTAATAGTAATTTCTATTCTACAGAAAATGTTGCCCCGTTATCGCCCTTACATTTTTCTAGCGACATAAACATTAAATTTCTTGCAAGAACGGCCGGAAAATTTATGAAGCGTCGATGAAAGTATTTGACGAAGATGCTTTCAAGATATCAGCGGTTCACAAGTGGTTTCGTGAGAAGGGAAGACTTCAAAGACGACCCACGTTCAGAGCTGTGCTACAGTGGCGTGGTGCTTCCCTTACGTTTTTCCCATTATTCAGTTCAGAAAAGCTAAACTGAAATTAGCACGAATATGAACATTTATTAAAAAATTTCTTTAAAAGAAAGCGCGCATTATTTTCGTCTACCACTGTTTACAGCATTTACGTCCTCAGGCCGGTTTTTTATCACGCTTTTTCTGACCAACAAGGGGTCAAAACCTTCCTCAGGGAAAAAGATGCGACGAGCGCATGTTCGTCTTCAATAGGAAGGGGAGATGCGTCGTATTAAAATGCATCCACCTTTTCTCAATGATTTTAGTCACATGTACAAGAGAATGAGGCCGCCGGCCAATACGAGTAAAATTTTCGCTCGCGACGTTCGCAAGTTCGACTTTTAAAGGAAGGAGAGATGCGTTAATGCAATTGCTTTCAGCCAGTGCTTTCAGTCGCAAGCTCTAGCTCTCGATCAAACTATTGCCAGTATATGTACTTGTCGAAAAATTATCAGGAAGAAAAATGTGAAGAGGCAGATCTGGCAATATTGCCGATATTTGTCGTGCTTTGAGTGGAAACGAATCGGTTTAAGCTTCGGCAGATCGTACGGCATCTTCTCTTGGACGTCTTTACTTTTTTTTTTATCAAGAAAATAAAAACTAGAAGCTTATTTAATAAAAAAAAAAAAAACTTTGAAGGGTCTGTCAAAGCAAGACGTCTCTAAAATATTTCTTCGGAATACCCATTTTTTATTTAATGAAAATGTTTTAATCTTGTTTTGTTTTTGCAATAGATTCTATTCAATTGTCATTGTGGCTTCTTTTGCTTATTGCTGATTAAAAGTCCACCAATATCTAATACAAAAAAAAATGAAAAATGGATTAAACAAATAAAATATTGTAATTAAATATTGGTAGCGTGGAAATTTAAATACTGGAACAAACGACAGTATACCTTATCTTACGTCCACGTTCGTGATTCCTGTATGCTCTCAACATTAATAATGTTTCAAACTGCTGACGAGAGAGGTTTTAGTAATATTTATAACATATTGCTTATGCGTAATGAACCAATATATTTGAAAAATAATTGCTTCCCCTAGCAATAAAGTCACGCCATGCCACTGCTCTGCTCCACCCCATCTTCTGATGAAAACGTGGATCCAGTGAACGGAAATTTCTACGTCGAGGTCCTCAAGCGGCTCCGAGCATCAGTTGCGAATATAATTTTTGTTGTAACAAAAAATAAAAACAAGCATTCTTCTTATAAATCTTTATTTCGGATTATGCTTGATACTGAAGTGCGCTAGGGGTCGCTGGATTTCAAGTAAAAATAAAACTAGGTAACTTTAAATTTAATAAACGCAAACTTTATTAAATCGCCTTTCAAAAATCAATGTAATACATCGTTCACAATATTCCGCTTTAATATTCGCGCTATCGATCACACGATTTAATCGCTTTTCAAATTTAGATTGTTATTCACGCGACTTACACGCTTACTAATTGTCTTTTCTCAAACACTCGCCCTTTATATATCACAGCTGGATACACTGTCACTTCCGCATTTGAATTGCGATGCATATTTTAGTCTGTCCAGTTGTTCTCCAAAGTTCGTCGTTGGAGATCGCTTCTGGCCGGAGTATCCCTAAAATGCGTGGTTCACGAAAGTTTTTTGGTAAGTCGAATAAGGAGTACTATTAAACCGTATTGAAGCGTTTGCGTGAGCAAATCTGTAAGAAACGGCCGAAATTAGGTATTGAAAGGGGGAAGTGGCATGGACTTACCAAGAAACTACAGACATTCGTGAACCAATGCCTACGACACATTTTAGGAATATTCTGGCCAGAAGTGATTTTTAGGATCCCTTCCTGTACTAATTCAAGCTATTCAACTGCTCGCGCGACAAGGCTTTTTATTGACCGAAACCATTTTCAAATCCATTTGAAGCACAGAATTTTTTGTCTAATTTCTTAGGATGTAACCCAGGTGCTTCGGGCATTGTGTTCATCACGACTGATATGCAATCTACGCAGGACGTTGCCGTGAAAACCATCGAACTCAAGAATCAGTCGTCAAAAGAGCTCATTATGCAATCTAATTCGAAAATATTTACAGCTACGACGAAGAATACAATCGATATGATCCTTATAAAGATTACTATTTATACCGTCGACGATATGACCCGTACGATAGCTACAGTCCACGTATGCCTGCCATCCTATCCGGACAACTATCCAGACTATCGTTACGATACGCCGGTACCACGCGACTATCGTCCCATGTATTCGAATGATATTTACGATCGTACACCGGCATATACACCACCAATTGAGGGTCGAAGCCGCAATCGAATTATCTACTATGCTCATCTGCCGGAAGTTGTCCTCTGTCGATCTAACTTATCGTCATGCACGCGATCGATACGATAGTAACTATGTAATGCGATTATGTTGATTATCAAATGGATAATTCAAATCGTAGTATGGAATTTATTAAGCGTGAGGCTGCGAATAAGATGGGTTATGTCGGAAAAAAAAATTCGGCCGACAATTGGTTCTTAGCCCCCCCTTTTCGCACCCCAATGGATAAAAAAATTAAATTATTTTTAAAAGTTGTCCCACAAATTCCTCTATATGTATGTTGAGTTTTAGCTTCCTAGCTGTTACCATGGTTGAGATATTTGAATTCGTATTTTTCGGTTTAAGCGCTCCCCCCGCCTCCCCCTGAACCTGTACGCCCTCCAAAATGGGTGTCCGCCTGAGATCCGCAACTATCTACAATCCCTCCAAAAATGAACTTTCTATCTTGAAGGGTTTGGGAGTTAATGTGCGCTGAGCGTACACGTCGGCGTACGGCGTACAGACAGACGGATTTTTTTTTTTTGCTTTTTTAGGCCAATTTAGTCATGAAACGTGAAAAAACAAAATTTCAGGGTAGCAAATTTTTTTTTTTTCCAAGTCGATCACAATACTTTATTATTAAAATAATAAAGTAAAATGCGTCACACACGTATTCTATCAGCGAGAGTTACCGGACCTCCAGGTACCCAAAGTCTAAATATGCCAGGCCTTTAGCATAAATATGACACTAGACGTTGGTTTATACCGGTACAGCGACACTAAGCGGGATGACGGGTTAACAGTGGTCAGTCCATGTCGATGACTCCATTAACTGCACTTTATATATTTTTTTGTTTTTCTTTTTTCCTTCTTTATATTTTTATTCTATTGTAGAACACAACACACGATAATGGTCGTATAATTATTATTAACACGACACCATAATTAATTACGAAAAAGAAAAGAAAGAACGTAGCGTATTATGGTGGGAAAGAAAAACAAAATCGGAGTGAGCCACGGCACGACCGGATATCCATCGACCGAGATGTTGTCAAGTGTTTTTCTATCATGTATTTATTATAAAATCAACAAAAACCATCTATTTTTGGTGCTCTCGACAGTGACCTTTCATTACAGGGGAAACAATAGATTTCCAGCCGGATTTATCACATAAGCAGTTACTTTCCGGATCGAAAGACCGAAACGATTTCCGGGGAAATTCGGTTGAACGGGATGTCCCACCGAATTTCAGTTTACCCGTTCTGATGCAGACCAACACAGAATCACCCTAAATCTATCAAAGCGAACAAAAGAAAATAAAACAAGACAAAATTATATTAGATCTAGATTTGTATATTTAAACAAAAAAAAAAAAAAATTTACACTTTCATTTTTATTGCAAAGTGAACGTTACTCTGCTTGCAATTCTAGCTTCATACTCTTAAATGGTCTCTGACTACTAAAATCCATATTCTGATTCGCGCCTTCTTCAAAATTTCTTTTCTGTCCGTTACTGAAATCTCGGTTCGGTCGCACACCTCCTCTGCTCTGAAACGGTGGACCTCCCCTGAAAAATCTATTCGGTCTCGCACCTCGGCTCTGTCCTGGTGATCCTCTGAAGAAACGTCCCGTCCCTCCTCCTCTGCTCTGAAACGATGGACCTCCCCTGAAAAATCTATTCGGTCTCGTACCTCGGCTCTGTCTTGGCGATCCTCTAGAGAAACGTCCCGCCCCTCCACCTCTGCTCTGAAACGGCGGGCGACCACTGCTAAAATACCCATTCGGCTCCGCAATGTTGCAATGTTTAATTTTTGTTGAAATGAAGTCACCCGAATCGGTTTGAGGAATTTCTACAAGCAATTTTTTACCATTAATTTCGATTTTCAACAAATGCTGGTGGGCTTTCTTAAGGTCGGCGATACTAGCGAAATATACGAGACAAGAACGGGCGGTTGGTCGAAGTGGGCGACGAACATTAATAATACGATCGCTTAATAATTTCATGTTGGCCGCGAGAGCTCTGATATCAACTGGCAGTGGTTTCGGGAACGTCAGGCAAAGGCATTTTAATTCACGTTCATCGCAGTTTTCTTTGGGGTCTTCATCCTTCTTTGCATTACTGTAGGATCCTTTCTCTTCGCTGTCACCGTCAAAATCTTCTTCTTCGTCATCTTCTCCTTCCTCGTCATCAAACTCCTCTTCTTCATAGTCACTGTCATCCGATTCATCTGTTTTCTCCACTTCACTGTCATCGGACTCCGTCTCTTCTTGCTGCTGATCCCTGCTAACTTCCGACTCGGCTTTTGATGACGACATTGCAAAGAGATCTGAAAAAAAAGTATAAAAATAGCATTATTAACGATTTTACGTATTTCACACTTCATTAACATTTTTGTTAAAAAAACTTCTTCTACTTTCTAATGTATAATTGTAGCAAGTGATAAACTGAATTAGCAATACAGCGCTGGTACATTCATTATATAAGAACTTTGAGACAAATCAAGGTTTCAAATGCATTTATCTCGAAATCAGCAGATAGCACTTAACACTTTTATACACTAAGGTATCAATATATATATAATGGTAATTATTTGGCAGTATTATTTAAAAATAAAAAACAGACACATTTTGCGCATAGATTGTATTGCTGTGTTTATTTCGAGAAGTTCTTTCGAGCCTGTGAAGCTAGGGTATAGCCTAGTGAGTAGTGTGTTGATCTACAATGCGAAGGTCGTGAGTTCAAATCTCGGTTGACGCATATTTTCAGCTCACTGCCTGTTGGGGTATACCTTACTCAATCTACGAATATCAAAATTCGTAGATAGAGTGTTGTGCGAATGGCTCACAACCCTTTCACAAAAGACAAATAAAATGAACCTGAAGGTCAGAAGGCCAAGGCCCGATTTGGGCTGTAGTGTCATAGTAGAAGTAGAACTCGACTTGAAATCGGTAATAGAAAAACAATTAAACACAACCTGAAATTCGGCCCCTCTTCATACAAAATCCGAACGGAAACACGCCCATAATTCAGTAGCAAGCAAGAATTTCAGTCAACTCGGTTGCTGTCCAGGAAAGAAACGCAAGCCGAAAAAAAAACATAACAGGGCTACGATTGCGCGTAAAGCGCAATCTTACAATACTCTAGATGAAATATAATTTTTTGTGATCCCAAGAAACTTTGTATGGGGAGTGTTAGAAAGGGCGATAGCATTGAACTAATTTTTTCCCCATCATGCTAAAGTAGCTATAAAAATGTTTTATACAAAATTCTTACTCCAATAGTTGAATAGGAGCTGAGAAAATTAATGTGTTAGATTTAGTGAAAATGTGCAGTTTGTATGGGAGGTGGTAGAAAGAGAAGGGGGATTCGAGTGATTTTTCAGAAATAACTAAGAATATCATAAAATTAACATCTCTTAAATTTTAGACCAGTAACATTCATACTTTTCAAGAAAATAGATTTTTTATGAAGTTGTGAAACTGTGTCATATTGTATGGGAGGGGGTAGAAGCAGTAAAGCTAATCAAATTTTTTTTCTAATCTTAGTGATAATGCTAAATAAGTATTTATTACAACATGTGAGCTCGATAAATGTTAAATGTTCTGAGAAAATTGGCTTAGAGCATTTCATGAAAAAGTGTAGTTTGTATGGGAGGGGTTGGAAGGAGAGAGAGTACGCAAATAATTTTTATACTGTATATTGAAAATATTATGAAAGTAATATGTCCCGAAATTACGACTAATAGCTATTATACTTTTCGAGCAAATCCATTTATTGTGGAATTGCGAAATTGTGTCATTTTGTATGGGAGGGGGTAGAAGGGGTGAAGCTAATCGTCTAATTTTTTTTGGGCTTACCAACAATTTTAAATTAATATTTAGTGCATAATTTCAGCTCGCTAAATTTGATACGCACTGAGTAAATTGGCTTAGAGTAATTCATGACAAGTACAGTTTGTATGGGAGGTGGTAGAAGGAGGGGGAGGACACGCATAATTTTTATACCGTAGATTGATATTATCAATAAAAGTAATATATTCCAAATTTCAGGCCAATAGCTTTTATACTTTTCGAGCAAATCCGTTTATTGTCAAATTGCGCATTTGTGTCATTTTGTATGGGAGGGGGTAGAAGGGGTGGAGCGATTTGGCCCGTTCACGAACTTGACCTTACTTTTTTGTCAAAAACGTCATGTACGAAATTTGAGCTTTCTAGCTCAACGCGTTCTCAAGCTAGAGAGCGAACGGACGGACGGACAGACGGACATCCGGTTTTGAGATTTTTGAGTGATAATATTAACTTCTGTATCATTCATTTTTTTCTCCGAGCCTTATTTCTTGGCGTTACAAACTTTAGAGCAAACTTATAATACTCTCAGATTCCATCTAGAGTATAAACAGCCATTCCCGGAGAAAATCAGAGCGGAAATCTGACCTGAAATACCGGTTGACCATAGTTCAGAACTAGTTTTTGTTAATCAAAGTATTCGGAGAAATCTAGACAGAGACGAGTATGGAGCGTTTTCCTTTCAGAGCATTATGGGCGCCCGTTAGAGAGATAGACTCACGGTAACGAATTTCGTGACATACAATATTTTTGATTGGTTGGTATTGCAATCTTTGGAGAGATTGGTTCCTAAATATATGAAGTTGTCCACGTTTTGTGTTATAGTTTGCTATCGTTAGATTTTGTTTGATTGGCGTGTTTCTTCGTGATTGCAACAAAACTTTCGTTTTGTTTTCGTTTATGCGTAACCCTACTTCTCATGCTACCATGTCAAGATTAACGAAGACTTCCTTTGTATACAGTTGTGATCGCGCCATTATAGTCTGCGTAAGCTACTATCTGCGATGATTTAATCATCATGTGTGGGAGTTTTCTTACGATATATTCCAAAGCCAGATAAAAAAATTTTAGGTGCAAGGCCATCTTCTTGCTTCAGCTCGGAGAGTGTTTGGAAGCTTGTTGTCAAGTCATTCTATATCCTTACTTGGCATGTTGAGTTCATCATTGTAAGCCTTGTCAGTCGGACGAGTTTCGCTGGTATTCTTCATTCCAGCATTATAGTGTACAGTAGTCCTATCGATGCTATCGTATGCTTGATTAAAGTCTACGAATATCTATTGCACGTCAATGTTATATTCCCAGCATTTTTCTAGCACCTGTTTCACTGTGAATATTTGATCCGTATGTCCAATTATGTTTTCGGCACAGCAATGAAATCCCTCTATAGTTTTCGCAGCAGAGTTTGTTGCCCTTTTTGTAGATCGGACATATAATATATACTTTACGGCAATTATCAGGTAGTGTTCCATGTGTCCAAATTTGCCCGGCGGCTTGTTGTTTTTTTAATGTTTTAAGTGCATCTTTCGCTTCTTCTAATGTTGGGAGGCTCAATATGTTTTCGTTGTCAGCAAGTGCCTTATGAATTCGGGTTAAGCAATTGTAGTAAATATCGCCCTTCATTCCCTTCTGCCACCTCTTATACAAATCCCCCAATTTCAGGAAAACAATGTGCAATTTTATTGAAAGCTATGAAAGTTACAAACTTTAAATTCAGCTAGAATATGCCACGTTCGGTGTCACCGACAAAAATTACAAACCTCTCTTTGTTTCTACCGCCTCCCATACACACTTCACTATTCACTAGGCGAAAAATTTGAGATGACATCTTTTCCGGTACAGTAAAATCTATCCCACTTCATGTGTGAATATGAGAGTGGGTAGCATTTTGGCTTACAATGCGAAGATCGTGAGTTCAAATCCCGGTCGACGCATAATTCCAGCACACTGTCTGCTTGGATATACCTTAGTTACCTCAATCTACGAAAATGAAAAATTCGCAGATAGAGGGTTTTGCGAAGAGCTAACAACCCTTCCACAATAAGTAATGAAAAAATGTTGAGGAACCAGAAAATCAGGAAGCCATGACCCGATTTGGGCTCTCGTGCCATTGAAGAACCCCCGTGAATGTCGATGGATTACTGTAATGTAACAGCCAAAATCGAGTGTTTGCCTCTGGTCTAGAAATTCCGCAACATTATTTTCGGTGCCATCGCACGGTTACCAACCGAAGAATTTTAAATTTCGAAGGCGCTCACATGTACCCCCCCCCAGATGATAAAGCTGGAATTATACGAACTGTATTGTACTGCCATGAAAATGCACTTGTTTTACAAATCGCGATATCAATAACCACAAAAATTCGAAATTTCTTGGGTAATAGCGTTTTTTATTTTAGTTAGATATGATTTTTCAGTTATTTAGAAGACATAAATTGGACTTACCTCCTTTTATTTTAATAAAAACAGAAAATTTATTTTACTTCTCGTCGTGAGCACGTGTTAATTAATATCCGGGCGGCTTGGAATTATGTTACTGTTTGCAATGTGATCATGATGCGATTGTCAAAAACATCGAATTCGGCATGTTTTCAATCGAAACGTACTTAAAAACTGGACTAGAACTAATTTCCCAGTATTGGTATCTTTTGAATAATTTCGTAACAGTTAAGTTAAGAAAAAGAAGAAGGCACCTTATAAATACAGGGTGTTTTTAGATGAAGAGAACTTCAAATTAAAATAAACTACAGAAAACGTTTTTAATATCCACGAAATTGGCTTTATTTGAAAGATAATTTTATGTCATTAATGTTTGAATATGACATTGGCGAATACGGCTGGCGCGTACAAGGCGTAATCTGGAAGTCCAATTTTCACACACTCTCCGCAGGAAATCAGGCTGTATTTTGGCAATAACGTGTCGAATGTTGGCTTCCAAGTGCTCAATGGTTTCTGGTTTATCGGCGTAGACATGGCACTTTACATATCCCCAGAGAAAAAAATCTGATGGCGTCAAATCGCACGAACGAGGTGCCAGTTAACCGGTCCATTTCGTGAAATTAAACGATCATCAAATGTTTCTTTCAGTAAATTAATTGTATCGTGCGCTGTGTGGCATGTGACGCCGTCCTCTTGAAACCACATGACTTCAACATTAATGCTTTCCAATTGAGCCACAAAAAAGTTAGTGATCATGTCTTTGTACCGCTCATATAGTATGTTTATATGGAGAAGTTTCGATTGCTATTGAAACTTGTGATAGATATGTTTATACGCAAGATAAACTTGCAATGTGAAAATTCCGAATTAAGATCGCAAGTATAATGACAGTTCGTCAACCCATCAAAGTCAAAATAATTGCAATTTTTATCAGCAATCTGCTGTGTAATTTCAAAACATATTGCAAATTTCATTAATTTTTTGTTGGGAATTGCATGAAAATGGTACTTCACACGCTGGATAGTGACGAAAAATTAATTTATGTGTTGGGATAGTAGGCTGTCAGTTCACTTACTGTTTACACGATATATTTGATTTGCGATTGAAGTTTCTCTCAGGAATTAGATTGCGAGTGAGCTTTGAGTTTCAATCACTGTTTATACGATATTTTACATCGCGATTGAAGTTTCACTCGTGAAGTTTGGTGTCCGTATACACATAGTAACCGTTGACTTTAACGCTCTGGCATATGGGCCAATAATGCCACTGGCCCATAAAGCGTACCAAACGGTGACTTTTTCTGGATGTAATGGTGTTTCGACAATGGCTTGTGGATTATCATCGCTCTAAATGTGGCAATTTTGCTTACTGACATAGCCATTTAGCCTAAAGTGCGCTCATCACTGAACAAAATGAAATTTTTGACTTCCAGATTATGCCATATACGCGCCAGCCGCGGCGGCCACATGCCCGAAATCATATTCAAACATTAATGTCATAAAATCTTCTTTCAAATAAGGTCAATTTCATGGATATTAAAAACATTTTTCTCTATTTTATTTTAATTTAAAGCTCTTACCTCTAAAAAAAACACTCAGTTTTTGCATAGTAGAGAACGTACCCTCACCTGCTGATGTCGGATTTAGAGACACAGAGTTTGGAGGCGAAGAATTTTGATTTAACTTTTCTTTTGTTTTTCACGAGGAATAATAATATAATTTCAGTTAGAATAATAAATTTGCACAGCTCCACTTTGAAAATAATTTAGACAAAATTGCAAAACTGCCGCCATTAGTAGGACGATAATTCAAATAAACTGCCAACAAGTCGGGCGCAACTTTATTATTCTTGGGACAAGTTGAGGATGCATGGAAAGTCAATATGCAGGTTAGAGGTTAAGGAAGATTAAGTGGAACCCCCTTCACAAATTGGACCCCCTTTAAGGCAGGGCTGCTGTCGATTAAACACTCAATTGCGAATACGATCAATAGCTCCAGTACATGTAATCAATATTCGTTTATACAAGTTTGGGTTCTTACAAGAGGAGGGGGGAGAGGTGATAGTAAGAGTGGGTGAATGTTAATAATTTTTTAATATATTTCTTGAATCACGTCCAATATTCTCTGTATAGAATGTGTATCATAGACGTAGTTGCATAGAATTTTCATAGAATTCGGTGTATTTTACATTCACGAAACCAAGGGAATCGTAAAATTGGTGATGCAGTTTTATTTCATTTCCCTTGTAAGGTGCTTGTATAAAATTTCAAGTTCGTAGCTTTTAATTTGTTGGTTATTAGTTGATTTATTGAAACTGATAGAAAACATACTTTTGTATAGGAAGGGGTAGAAACGCAAACGCGGTCTTAAAACTTTTGACGCAGTTTCGTTTCAACTATTTTTAAAAGTTTTTATGCAAAATTTTAAATTGATAGCTTTCAATAGTTCGGTGATAATTGATTTCTTAAAAAATGTCGAAAAAATAATTTTGTATGGCAAGGGGAAGAAGTCTTGAAGATATTCGATCAATTAATATCTCATACTTTTAGAGATTGTTCTTAAATGCATTTTGCGAATTTTCAAGTTTCTACCTTAAAATTTCATTCAAAAATGTTCAGTTTTACTGTTTTTTTTTTTCATTGCATATGAAACACCTTTTCCATGTTAGACCGGGGGTCGGTACATGTGGAACAAATTATTATTTTTTCTGTATGCGTATCGAATAGATATATCCACTTGGAAAATTCTTACTTTGTATCTTTCACCAGAACCGTAAAAATACATTTTTGCTTACCACCGTCCTCCCCTTACACCTCCTAACGTAAGATTTTTGAAATGCTTCCCCCCTACTATCATGTCCAAATGTTATATCTTTTCATAATTCGCTAGTATTGCTTAATATATGTTCCATGTTTCAATTACATAGCTTAAGAGATAGTTGAGATATTCATTTTTAAGTGTTTTTCTTTGCACCCCTTGACCCTCCCCCTTACAATAATTAGCCTCCCTCTAAGCTCATTCTGGTGGATCTGTATGCCACCTTAATGGTCCCAAAGTATGAATTTTTTATGGTAATTAATTTTGAAGATATAATTATTTGAAAAACCAAATTCAGCAGACAATTTTTTTTAGCTCTCCCTTTTCGGACCCCAATGGATAAAAAAATTAAATTATTTTTAAAGTTTGTTCCACAAACCCTCAGTTTCCTAGCTAGAGCCATGAGATATTCGAATTCTTAGTTTTCGGTTTCGGCGCTCTTAACTCTTACACCTCCCAAAATGGGTGACTTTCTATCTTGAAGTTAATGTGTCTGGAAGTTAATGTGCGCTGAGCGTACACGTACGTCGTACAGACAGACGGTTTTTTGTTTTTGTTTATTTGTTTTTGCATTTTTAGGCTATTTTAGTCATGAAACGCGAAAAAACAAAGTTTCAGGGTAGAAACAATTTTATTTTCTAAATCGTTCACAATACTTTATTACTAACATAATAAAGTAAAATGAAATTGCAGGGAATGCGATTCTGTAAAATGATTATTGTCGTTGATTTATGTAATTTTCCGTGTTGATTTGTTTGAATTTCCGGTATTTCAGTTTTATGGATTTCCTGGCCATGCGACAAAGAATAAACTGAAACGTGTGGAGAGAGAGAGAGATGCACAATACAACAGCGCCGGGAACATCACCAAACATCTGCAGGTTTTTGGATTCCTTACTTCCTACCCACTCAAGAGAATGATTTTCGTATTGTTATTTTGATTGACACGGGAAAATTAACTAATTAAATTGGTATGGTTTTTGCAGTTTTTATTTATAATATTTTTTTTTTGAAAATGAGAAAAAAATTTCTTTAAGGAAATATCCCAAAAGATTTGTGTCCATGAATTACAACTAAACTTTTGTTTTTGAAATAAAATTTTTTTTAAAATTTGTTGATTTTATTTTTAATTCGCAGAATGTAAATATAATTTCGTACAAAAAAAAATTTGCCCACATTTCGCTCGGCAGGCACCAATTGTCTACGTCAACGTAGCTACTACAGTGGAGGAAATAGCTATAAAGCCACCAATCTATTTATTCAGAAAAAACATTTCATTCGTTCTGCAGAAGCAGAATTTTCGTTTACAGTTTCTGGAACATGTTTGCACTCGTTTCGGATAATGCACCATATGATTCATTATAATAAACTGTAAAAGTTGGGGAAAAATTCAGTTGAGTGTCGTAATTCGGGGGGAAATAGTAATAAAGCCATTTAAAAGTGAATTAGGTTTGTCTGTAACCAATGGACGTGTTCGCTAAATTCTACATGATTCACAATACCTTAAGTGACAAAAAGATTGGCCAAGCCGAGACTAACTGAAAGCCATAAGCAAGCAAGCTTAATGTTTGCTAGAAAATAAATGTCATGGAAGGAGGAGTGGCTAGCTTTTAGTGATGAAAAAGAAAATAATTTGGATGGCCCAGACGGCTTCCAGTTTTATCGAACCGATTTTGATTGTTTTTCATTTATTGATAATTGTGGTGCATTTTTTTTTATTTTAAAATGGAAATATATTTGTTACTGAAATATAAAATTAGTATGCGACATGAAGCTAGGGTGTAGCCTAGTGGGTAGTGTGTTGGTCTGCAATGTGAAGGTCGTGAGTTCGAATCCCGGTCGACGCATAATTCCAACACACTGCTTGCTTGGGCATACCTTGGTCACCTCAATCTACGAAAATGAAAAATTCGTAGATAAAGGGTTGTGCGAAGGGCTAACAACCCTTCCACAATAAATAATGAAAAATGTTAAGGAGCCTGAAGGTCAGGAGGCCAAGGTCCGATTTGGGCTGTGGCGCCATTGTAGAAGAAGAAGTAGAATACGACACAGGAAGTTTGAATTCTTTTTTCTCAAAAAGAGTTATAAGATTCTGACAGCTTTATAGCTATTTCCTCCACTGTATTGCGATTATTAATCGTTTTCAAGAACTAAAAACCTACTTACCATTCGAAGAAAACGAAAAACTCAGAATTAATGACAATAATTCTACTGAGAGTCTCGGTTACATTTTTCTTATCGTTATGGTTCATCGAACTATGAACGCTGAGGGAAACCTGAACGAAAATATAATAATATACATTTTATAGTCCTTAAAGAAGTTTCGATTAATACTTATGAAGTAAATTTGTACAACCTACCCAATTTCCAAATTTATTTCAATTCCCGTGTCAAACGTTCGGGTGGGGTTGGTAATTGATAGTAGTTGTTTAGTTGTTTATCTCCCTCAGTAAAAATATATTATATTATAGGTATTTATAAAAATCATAATACTCCTTCCAATAATTTGCTATCTTATCTGATGCATTGAAGATTGCTAAATAAAATGAGTTGCACTAATTATAAACCAATATCCGTAGAGCGAAAAAATCAAGCTTGAAAAATATTAACGGAACGACCGACACGCGCCAAACGGGAAAAATATAATGATCTTGTTTGCAAATACAAACAAAATATACAGATAGAAAAAAAGGAGGTACAATAATGACTAAATTAAAAACATGGAATTTTAAATTACAAGACACAAGAGCCTCGTATTTCTTAGTTAAAAGGATGAATGAGGGATACCAACCGAAAACGACCCTCTACAAGGATATAGAAAGCCACATTATAAGTAATGCGGAAGATATAAAACAAAGATGGGCGCAATATTTTGAACACCTCCTCAATCCGAGTCCATCAACCACACAAACAGCAGCGGTAGACATTAAAGCAGGCATAACTGATATAACATCTGGTGAAGTATCCTCTTTGAGTCCTCCCACAATCGAAGAAGTAAAAACAGCCCTGAAGAACTACCCGAACAACAAAGTGCCGGGCACTGATCAAATTCCAACTGAGCTTTTGAAAGCCGGTGACACCTGCAGAGTGCATCTCCTGCACAGATTAGTCATGGATATTTGGACGCAGGAAACACTTCCTGAAGATTGGGGCAAGAGCATTATATGTCCAATTTATAAAAAAAAGGTGGCAAACTCTGTTGCGAGAACTACCGAAGAATATCTCTGTTGCGTACGTCTTGTAAAATCTTGATGAAAATTCTGGAAAAGATAATTAAGCTGACAAAGTAATTGGAGTATACCAAGGCGGATTTAGAGCAGGACGACTGACCACAGACCAGATATTCTCTGTTAAACAGATGCTGGAAAAGTGCTGGGAGTATAATATCGATATGCACCAGATATTTGTTGACTTCAAACGAGCATACGACAGTATCGACAGGCGCGTACTGTACAAAATCATGTTGTAGCTTGGAGTCCCACTGAAAGTGGTTCAGCTTACAAGAATGACAATGACCGAGTCTTTGTCACAAGTCAGAGTAGAAAATGATCTGACTTCCAGCTTAAGAACTGACAACGACCTTAAACAAGGTGAGGACCCAGCACCAAAGCTTTTCAACTTGACACTCGAATATGTCGTGCAGAAACTTTCCGTTGACATCAAATCCACACGGCTCCTACCATATGACCACGACATAGATTTCCTTTGAAGATCTCTGGAGAGTGCTAAGGAAGTATTTGTAAACCATGACTCGGTTGGACTACGAATTAATGAAAATAAAGCAAAAGCTGTGACACAAACTAGGAATTGCCAATCAGACAAAATATTACAGACTACATCCTAGAAAACGTAAATAACTTTGTATACCTAGGAGCGAACTTATCAAAGGATAGAAGCTTACCCATCGATATTAATGTTGGCAAATAAGACGTATTATTCGGTAACAACAATTAAAAACAAGTATGTGCACGGGAAGACTAAATTAAAAATATATAAAACAATAATAAGACCTGTGTTATGCGAGGGCAGCGAAACGCCGACGTTAACTCAGGCATCCGCAAAATTACTTACCGCTTTTGAAAGAAAGGTCCTCAGAATAATCCTCGGACCTGTGAGGGAAGACTCGAATTGAGAATTGTATGCAATCTTCGGCAAACCAGAAGTGTCAACCCTCATAAAATTTATTTCTACAATAGGCCGGTCAACTGGAGCGGATAGATGACGGAAGAATTCCCAAACACACACTAAAACGAAAAGTCAATGGACAAATACCGGTCAAAAAACCACGGAAGCACTGGGAGGATTCTATTGACGTAGACAGTTAATCACCGCTAAGATTCTCAAACTTTACGCGGTCACTGAACCGAAATGGATGGAGGCGAATCATACAGGAGGCCAAGGGCTGTAGCGCCATCGTAAGTAAGTAAGTAAGTTATATTATGTATTAGTGTGTGAAGAATTTGATCAAAAACGGAGAGTGTTCATATACGACAATTTTTCCTTCAACACATTTGTTACTGACGTCATCCCAGTGCAATCGCAACTACCAAATTCGGAACTGCTGAGTGAAGTATGGTAGTGCTCCCGTTCGTTTCCAATGCTTTTCGATATTTTTCAGTTAAGAACAATGCTTAATACACTTACTAGAAAAGGCATCCGAAAAGAAAACAACATATTAAAAAATTCATTGTTGAAAAAAGATTTACATTTGATTTTTCTATCACGAATTTTTATTCAATAGCTTTTCTATACATTTTTTCTTCAGTTTATCTTTAAAAACTTAATTTCACCAAACAAAAACAAAAAATTTCACGTAAACGATATAGAAAAAGTATCCGTACATAGCAATATTAATTTAAAATATTCAACTTATTTCATTAAATATAAGGGCTTAGTAACTTGTGGGATAACCTTTCCGCTGGAGGACCTCCTGAAATCGATGTGGCATGAAGAGGGCCAATTTGAATGTATCCTGCCTGGTAATTTTGCCCCATTCATTGATGATGACGCTTTTAAGCATTTCTTTGGAAGTTATGCTATACTGACGGTACTGCATTCCAGCAAATCCACTTATTTCAGAAGCAGTTATTCGAGGATTTTTTTTTCACTGATTGCACTACATTTCGCTTTTCGCGAACGGTCAATTTGTTGGATCGACCACAGCGTGCCATTGACACAATACATCCTGTGGCATTAAATGCTTGCACGACGTACTGGAGAGAAGAGTGAGTTCTTCCTGTTATGTGGCCTATTTCGCGAAAAGATTTGACTTCTTTTCAAAGTTTTAATATAATTTTCCTCTCGCCAACACTAATTTCTTTGATTTTGGGCACCATCACAAAATTCTTGTACACCAGAAATATGAAATAACTGCAAAGCAATCTATTCACTTCAAAATCTATCACATATTAAAAAAGAAATGTCATTGGGTCTAAATATGTACGGAAACTTTTTCTGGTCAAAAGTGCTGCCATATACTCATTTATGTATTCCAGGAAGTTCTTTAAATTAGTGATCATTATGAAATGTGCTTGGGGATTATGCAATAAGGTCGATTTTATGTAATTATAAAAGAAAACAGTCAAATTAAATGAATATCTTAAATTTTTTAATATAATATCTTTATTTCCTTGCATGAATGGATACTTTTCGTAGCAAGTGTATGTCCTTTCGACGACATTGTCAGTATTTCGCACGAAGGAAAGCACCTTGCGCAAGGTTCGAGCTATCGATTAAACTCTTGGGAACTTAAAAATAATAATTGTATCGCGAGTTATTATTACACCTCAAAAATTGACAAGAAATTTTCATATTTCTTTGTTTTCTGGGTTATTTAGTTTATTGTTGCGCTAATTATGAATTAAAAACTGTAAAGAACGAAGATATTTCGATTCATAATTAATGCTCAAACAGTTTCAGTTGATAAAAAATGAGTTTTAAAGTTTTTGTTAAAAGTGATTTCGGGCGCTTAACTAACAGCTGATCGGGCTAGTTCCTGGCCTGTATTTCAAGATGGCGGTGGATGGTGCAATGTACAGATGAACCAGTACCACGGATTCGGATGAACTTCATCGTCCATTGCAAATAATCCATCAAACTTTTTATTTTTAATATATTTTTCTCTAATTACGTTTTTTTTCTACTTTTTTTTTTTGTATTTATCAATCAATCAAATTCCTGTTAAGACCCCCCTATAGGACAGGAACAACTCTCTCTTTAGAAGACGCGATCCTGAGTATCGGCCTTAAGCTTTTGCCAGGACTTGTTTACTCTTCCGGCCTCTTGCTCAAATGCTCTCTTCCATGTGCTACATGGTCGACCAACCCAACGTCTTCCTTGAGGATTTTAATCCAGAGCCTGTTTGGCTATATTTCGCTCTGGTTTTCTCAAAGTGTGACCGATCCACTGCCACTTCCGCTTTGCATCTCAATACCTTTTTAGTCTGTCCAGTTGTACTCTAAAGTTTGTCGTTGGAGATCACTTCTGGCCAGAATATTCCTAAAATACGTCGAAGGCATTGGTTCACGAAAGTTCGTAGTTTCTTGGTAAGTCGAACGGTCACTTTCCACGTAGTTCAACCATATAACATCACGGATTTGACGCATGCGTCAAAAACTCGAAGCTTTGTGCGAAGGGAGATCTCTCTTAACCTCCAGAAAGGGGAAGGATACCGAAAGCCTGACGAGCTTTATTTATCAGTAAAGATAAATTTAATATTTCTTAAAAATGTATTAAATTTCATAAATTCTGAAATGTAAATATGTATTTTTGACACGAAAATTAATAAATATTATTTATTAGGCCATATCGTTCCACAACGGTCAAAAATTCCATTTCATTCCAAAAATGAAATTCCTTGAACTTGGCAATGCTTAGCAGACAAATTGCGACGCACAAGAGTTTGAAAAAAAAAACGACGAAGCTGTGAAGCGCGGCGTAAAACGGTCGTGTTTCTGAGACCGAACCGTATTTCTGAAGTTTTCAAAGAAGCTCTAGTTCTAACAGTTTACATGAAAATTTGCGGGATGCGGTGAGGGATGGATTTAATTTTTTTTTATTAATGCTGTTAATGAATTATGTCGTTGACAATAGAACAAATTTGCAAGCTGTCAGACGTTGTTTAACCGCTGTATATTTTAATGCAGCACCAAACGGCTGTATATGTTGGAATTCAGTTTCTATTCGCTTATGACGGAAGTTCGCGGGGCAGTGCATAACTTTGTGAATTGTATACTTTTTTTGAAACAGCATTATTTTTAAATTAAAACGAAATTGAATCGAAAAAGAATAATAACAAAGCAAGAAAAACGCGAAAGGTTAATTTTGAAAACCGATTCCAAGTTCGAAAAGTACAAAGTGCCTCGGCATTATTTTCAGCTGTCAGACCTGACATAACCTTAAATTGTTGTTGTTCTCTCCCCGAACAAACTGTCTCGTCGCGTAGTGAATTTTATTAGTGAGAAGAAATCATTTCGTAGCGCGTTGATTTCATCGAAATCCTCACAAATTGATTTCGAACGAGTTTCGCGATTTCACAAAGTGCCAGTGGAAGGATTCTTTTCGGGGAAAGTTTAAAGTTTCGTGGACGAAAAGTGAATGCTAAGTTGAATGAAATTTTCCGCTGTTGCGAAGCTTGCAGTGATTCTCGTCTTCGTCGTCGTGGTGAGTAATCGAAAATTTTCTTTAGAAATCTCTGAAAAATATTTCGCCGTCCGATTTCGGATTGAAAAATTAAATAGATCCAGCGATTTGCTGCGTAATTTGACCCGTAAAATATTCCCGATGTAATTCGATCCTGCGACAGGTTGACAGCTGTCATGCCCGCCAGAGACTCCCGAAATTCGGTCGGCTGGCACACAACTGTTTTTTCGGGAAGATTTCGCTAGCAATATGGGCAAAAATTCCATCGCAAGTTTATTGACTTCGGTTCGAGTACCTCACGGCCCGAGGTCACTGCGAAGCACCAGTAGATAAGATTTTTTATCGGGTACGCTGAATTCTTTGAGGTTATGGCGTCGTTTTGGGGCTATTTTTACGAAATTTACGTTCTTTTTATGCATTGATTCGCTGCGAATTGGGTCAAGCGTGAGACGTGTCGTGTTTGGATTTATGTATGGGATTCTTCACGGCTGCTAGTTGCGTGCTACATTGTTTTGGTAGCTTGACGAAAATCATTTTTCAGTTCCAAATTTTCGAGCAAATTTGAACCAATTCATAAATCTGTGACTTTGCTTGCTTATAGCAAAGTGATTTGTTTGATGTTCTGTAGAAAAATGGTTATCATGCTTTGCTGCAAGAAACAAGAAGTTTCTTGTTGTCGCAATTTCGAAGTTTGTTGCGACTTGAGTCCGCAATGATCTGGAGTTGTTCTTTCTATTCGACCGAATTTCGCTAAGTAAAATTTCATGTTGCCATTGATGAGTACTAACGGTGGATCAGTTTTTTTTCCTATTGTTGCATATGCAGGCATTCGTACGATGCAGAAGATCACGATCAAGAAAATACAAAGTTGTCTTGTATCAAAGACCATGAATAATATAAGATATTCCAGGCCATTGAAAAAATTCTACACATTGTGATGCGTTGAGATTGGCCGAAAAGGTTTCAAACACCCAAAGCTCCTGATCACAGTTTAATTATATGTAAAACAGTTTACAAAGTGGAGACTACTTTTCGAAATGGACTCACCAATTTGCGTGCAATCTTCACGCACTCATGCGAACAATCTCCGTGTAAAATATGCTTAGTAATCAGCTGTTTAAATTTTCGGAAGGTATAACCTTGAGCGCACCAATCAGAATCGTTAATTTGAGAGGTACGAATTTTTTTGCGCAATTTTATTTTGATCTATGAGCAACATAGAAAGTTTGTCCACTCTGTTCGCTTTTGCTCTGCTCTTGATCCCTGCTCATTAGCTTCTATCCGCGCGCCCACATTCAACAGCCCAGCGATTCACTCGACGATGGTCGCTTTAGGTGTTTGAAACCTTTTCGGTCAATCTCAACGCACCTCATTGTGTAGATTTTTTTTTATGGGATAGAGATATCTTATATTATTCATAATCTTTGATACAAGACATGGTGAACTTCTGCATCATACGAATATCAATGCAACAATGGGAAAAAATTGTATGTAAGATTACGAAAGGGAAAGACCTAAAGAATCTCATAAGCGTTCCTTAGATGAGGGCACAAAAACATGAAGATGAAAATGAAATGCGGAAAAAGATTTATAATGAGAATTCTGTAGCACCATGAACATTCGATTCGAATTTGCCACTTTCGCAGGCAATTGATTTCCTGATGAGTTTCCCAATAGGACAAACTATTCGTGATCCCGAGCATGAGCCGTTTTTAAACATATTTTATCTATGGAGAAGTCGAATACATCAACATTCTTGTTATCTTCTCTTGCAAGACGCGAAATCGGTTCACTCATACCATAGTTGGTCCGGTGAAAGCAAATCTGCAGCAATCTAGGATGCCTCGGTAAAAATTGATCATCAGCAAACTGCATCAAATCCAAAAGTGAAGAGGAATCAACCACCTCAGTAAGAAGTTGATGAGCAAAAATTACATCCGCTACTTCACGTCGTCTCGAGAGTGATGTCATACTTCGTAGCTGAAGTCGGTCGGTATAATACAAGGAGGATATATAATAAGGAGTGACTATGAACATGCTTTGCCGTGTAAGCAAATGGGAATGAAAGTATTTCCCTCCCTTACTAGCGAAATGCTCGAAATTTTTCGAAAAAAATCGTTGCGCTATCTTGGTCTGGCACACTTAAGAATATTGCAACTAACTCTTTCCCACGTTAAATTGTCCGAAACAATTGTCAAATTTTCAAAATAATTATTTCGCTATCCTTGTTTGGCATACTTAAACCCAATTCAATTATCTCTGTCCCGCGTTATATTGTCCATTGCTGAAGTGCTTAGCTTAAACACGAACCAAAAACTAATAAAAATTGAAAAAATAAAGATTTCCGAAATAAAACAGCAAACTCCATTGTACTGAAAATTACTTTATTGCTGACTGAATATTAGCAACCAAGAGAGAATACAAATTATGGTATTTTTTTTGTAAAAGTTTGAAGCCAAGTTAAGCTTGGACGCAATTTTGGAAAATTTCAGAATCAAAAAGTATTCCCACATGAGACAGCTTATCAGGTACTCCACTTTATATATCCTCCTTGGTATAATATCTATAATACACTGCTAGTATACAAACCATGGTATTGAAATCATAATATACGAAACTACTTAGGGTGATACACTGCCCATACGTGGTGTAGTTTGATGTTGTCAAAATAAATTTTCGAAACGTCAGTTGTTTGAACGATTTTCTAAAAGTTTTAATAAGGTTTTAAAAATGGATTTAAAAAAAAACAGGATGTAGCAGCATTATTTTTGAGTCTGGGGCAAATCCAAATTTATAGCCACATTGTGCCCACGCGAAGCAAACGTCTCAGGCAGTTAGCGCTTCGCTCTATACGACGCAGTAATATGTTTCGACGAAAATCCCTTTTATTGCTGTTGGACAAAAGGGCGAAACCGGAATGTTTGGACTACTGTAGCCGCATTAATACCTATTGCTTTTGAATATACATTTATCTATCTATCTCACAGTTTACACTTTGATAGGTAAACAAATCATTGGAAAACTTGTTTATCGGACTCACCGCGCGCTGAAAATGTCGCTGATGGCAGTAAAATGACCGCCATATTAGGTAATATCTATGATACACTGCTAGTATATAAACCATGGTATTGTAATCATAATATATGAAAATATTAGGTTGTTCGAGATAAAATGGCGACTTTCGCGATGAAGTGAAGTTAGCTGCGATTTTTATGTCTCAAACCGCTGCCAGGTGGCTCTGGTAGTAATGAATATTGCAAAGGAGGCAACCAAAAACATTCACAGGGCATTTGGAGCTGACGTAGTAAGCTAACGAACCACACAGCGTTTCGAAAAATTCCGATCAGGAGATATGACCCTTCAAAGTGAGCCATGTGGTCACCCACGACCATCGATAGGCAACGACGAGCTGCGTTTACCAGTGGAGTCAGTTTCTCGGCACTTGCAACAGCTTGGAAAAGTCAAAAAGCTTGATAAGTGGGTTTCGCATGAACTTACTGAGCAAAACATGACGCGTCGAATGGAAATTTGCAGTTCTTTGCTCTCCCGGAACAGAAGCAATCCGTTTCTGAACAGAATAGTGACATGTGATGAAAGTTGAATATTGTACGACAATCGTCGACGGTGAGCACAATGGCTAGATGCTGATGAGGCCCCGAAACAAAGTCTTTATCCAATGAAGATAATGGTGACTGTTTGGTGGTCGGCAGCTGGTGTTATTCACTATTTTTCCAACTTGGTGAAACCATTAATGCAGAGAAGTATTGTACCCAACTCCATGAAATGCACTAAAAATTGCGCGTCCAACGGCCAAGATTGATCAACAGAGATGGAGCTATACTGCTTCATGACAACGCAAGGCCTCATATATCATGAATAACGGTCAAAAAGTTAAACGCCTTGCAGTATGAGACTCTTCCTCATCCACCATATTCACCAGACCTCTCGCCAACCGATTACCTCTTTTTTAAATACTTGGATCATTTTTTGGCGGAGAAACAATTCAACTATGAACCAGCCATCAAAAATCCCTTCGAGGAATTTCTTCAGTCTAGAAAGTCGGACTTCTACGAAACTGGTAAAAATGCACTTGTATCTCGTTGGGAGAAGTGTATTGCATCTGCTGGTACCTATTTTGATTAAAAAAAATAAGTTTTATAAGAGTTAAAGTTGTTTGAAATTTCAATAGTAAAGTAGCCATTTCATCTGCAACAACCTAATACTTAGGGTGATACACTGCTCATACGTGGTATAGTTTTACGTTGTCAAAGTAAATTTTCGAAGCATCAGTTTGTACTATTTTTTGTCGGATAATTTTAAAAATGGATTTCCCAACTTTTGTGCGATTTTCATTGAATGCAACCACTAATATAATGCAATTCGAAATAAAAATTGCTTTTGAATAAATATTTATTTCTTTAGACAGCTAACACGTTGATAAGTAAACAAAACATTGGAAAACTTCTTTATCAGTCTCACCGCACGCTGGAAATGGCGCTGATGGCAGTAAGATGACCTCCATATTAGGTAAAATTGTCGAATTTCAATACCGCATAAGGGCTTCGATATTACGTTTATACTAGCTCGTTTATGTCGTATATACATATATAGTATTGGGTGACACACTGATGGTATTGACAATATTATGATTTGTATACTAGCAGTGAATCATTAGCATAAAGAGGAAGATGGACTCTGTCATTCCAATTAAGGTGACATAAAGCTATTCTCACAAATTTACGCTGAATATATTCAATTCTGCCATTATGCACATCATAATAGGGAGACCAAACTCGAGAAGCATACTCAAGATGAGATCTAACTAAGGTGGTATACAGACTCAACTTAACAACGGAATTGTTAAATTCCTTGGATAAGCGGGTGATGAAACCCAACATAAAATTACCCTTTTACACAATCTTATTTACAGTGACGTGCAAAACTGAACCACCCTGAGGTATTTTTCAACACAAAGTCATTTCTTTAATCAGCGAGAGAAAATTTTATTTCAAAAGTTAAAATGAACTTCAAACATTCTTTTATTGAAAAGTAACAAAAATATTATATTCACTTCATTTTCATAATAAAAAAATTACAATATCCTAAGACTCAGTTTTGCTCGATAAAATATATTAGTTAGAAAGTAACTATTTCGGGGTAGTTAATATTTTGTCCACAGACCCTTAGCTTTCAAAACCTCATTGATACGTTTTGGCATACTTTCTACTAATCGTTTAACATAATCGGAATTAATACTTTTCCATTGTTCTTTCAATCTGTGCCATAAAATGTCAACTGAAGACGGGGGTTGGTCATATCCATTGTGTATTTGAGTTTTTCAGTAGGTTTTAATTGGGTTCGAGGCTTTGTGCCGGCCACTCAAGCTGCGAAAATGGTTGGCTGGTAATCCAATTTCGTACCAACTTGGGGGTGTGCTTGGGATCCCGATCTTGTTGAAAATAAAATCCGTCCCAGGTACTAGTAAATTTTCTTCTAGTAATGCCGCTCCATGATTCCACTAATTCTGTCCATTGAACCAACTCCCCCATGCGGTCATACAGCCCTAAACCATGACCGATCCTCCACCATGCTTCACAGTTTGTTTAACGTGTTTCGGTTGCAGCTTTTCATTTGGACGTAACCACGCCCATCCGATAAAAATCTATTTACTTTGCTGACCAAATAACAGTTTTTCATACATCTATTGTCCGATTTTTATATTTTTTTGCAAATTGTAGTCTTGCAGCAATATTTTTTTTTTAAAAGTGCGGGCTTTTTTGGCTTCTCATTGATATATAGTTCCTTTTAGAGATCGACGGGCTGTCCATTAACTTACTTTGATCCCAGTGCGTTCGGCCAATATTTTAGTATCCATTATAACAGATTTGGCTTCACCGCGTGAAACGCTACGTCCTAAAGATCTCACATCTTGCGGCGAAAGTTTTTTAGGACGTCCACCCAACAATATTGGGGTATCAACAGATAACTTTTTTTTTAATTCTTACAACTGTACTTTGACTCACTTCGCATTTAGTAGCAATATGACGAGTTGAGAGTCCTTCTTGTATAAGAATTTTAACTTCGTCTCTGATATTTTTGCAGGTAGTGGGATTTGAACCAGGGGATTTCGAGTTGCAAAGCGGCCGGGCTGACCGCTGAGCTATCAAGACCCCACGGCTTAGTCGGTTAGTAGCGATGCAGTATAAGCCTCCACAAGTTGTTCCATGCAAGCTTATCACGCTTAGTAGAGTTCGCGATGTAGAAATTAAGGATTCGTTGGAAGACTAGCATGAAAATCAAGAGCTGTGGGTAAATTCGCGAGAACGCGAGAATAAATGCGCGCTACTCGTTTGAAATTTTAAACACTGGAGGCGAACCGGAGACACATTTAGATTTTATTTAGTAGACCGTCGACTCCACTTTCGGCATTATGAAACATCTGGTCTTTAAAGTTTCAGAATTTCTGCTTTAGGCAGAATTAGAATCATTCTATACAAGAAAAAGAAGACACTTCGTAGTAGATTCTGGCAGAGATGTCACAATCGACATCTGCGAATTCAACTTCCTTAATTCACCATTCGTGGAGTAATAAGTTTCTACTTCTACAATGGCAATATAGCCCAAATCGGGCCTTGGCCTCCTGACCTTCAGGTTCCTTAACATTTTTTTTTATTATTTATTGTGGATGGGTTGTTAGCCCTTTGCACAACCGTCTATCTACGAATTTTTCATTTTCGTAGATTGAGGTAACCAATTTATATCGAAGCAGGTAGTATGCAGGAATTATATTACGTCGACCGGGATTTGAACTCACGACCTTCACATTGTAAGACCAACACGCCAGCCACTAGGCTACACCCTAGATAAGTGAGTGATAAGTTTAATGGTTTTCTTTTGCAAAATCCATCCACCTTAAGATAAATTATTCTTTCATAATTTTTGTTTTTGACTTTTTAGTTAAGTATTAAAAACTGTGCACAGTTCTTGATGTTAAAAACGTGCAAAAAAAAAAGTCGAGACTTTTTTTAAATATCGCCCCAAATATAGGGCTTCATCTTTGCCAAACTATGGTAAAGCGCCTCTAGTGTCTCAAAGAATAACTATAGGCAGAACTAACTCTACTAGAAAATACAAATGTGTGAGCAACGTCGCTATAATTAAAAACAAATTCATTCTTATTATCTCTACAAACCTATGATCGGAGAAACTATGATAAAAGATAAGGTCCAACCAAATATTTCAGAAATATGCTAAATGAGATGTAAGAATGGTGTCTTGTGATTTTTCCCTGTTCAATTCCACCAAACATGAAAGTCTAAATTAATATTTTAATTAAGTAAAAAAAAAATTAAAATTTCGTAGAATATTCAATTGGTAAACTGATTAAAATTTATCTCATCACGTTTGGACAGTATAAAAGCAACAACAATAATTATTTGTAAATACGAAACCTTGAAATGATGGATAAGCATTACGACAAATAAATTATAAATTTTACCTTCCGCGATATACATTTTTTATTTTAATTAAAACAAAAATAGTGATAAGAGTTTTTCTAATACAAACATACGAAAGTGAACTAGTTTGATTAGAGAACGGTTATCTAGATTATTTGAATTGTTTAAAACAAATTATTATAATATAAAATCACGGTTAGAAAAACGTAAACATGAACTTGTAATCATTTTTCAGATTATTCAGATTATGATCTGTCTAACACCGTTAAACCTTTATTATTCCGTATGTCGAATTATAGAGAAACTTTGAAGTTTTGAACCTCAAGACTAGAATACAGTTAGGTGCAAAACAAATAAAATTAAAGGAGTAATTTAGGTAGAATTGAGCGATAGTTAATCATTGGTTAACTAACAAAAACGTTGTTTTATCTTATAACCAATCAAATTCGCGATAGATCGATCAATCAATATCCTGTTAAGACCCCCAAGTCGCGGTCCTGAGCATCAGCCTTTTGTTTTCGCCAGAATTTGTTTATTCCTCTGGTCACCTGCTCAACTGCTCGCTTCCATGGTCGACTAACCCGACGTCTTCTTTGAGGACTATAATACAGAGCTTGTCTTGCGATGTTTTGCTCTGATTTCCTTAAAGTGTGATCGATCCACTGCCATTTGCGCCTTTGAATCTCAGTGCCTATTCTATGTCCAAGTGTACTCCAAGTTTCGACGTTGGAAGTCACTTCTGGCCAGAATATCGCTGAAATGCGTCGGTTCACGAAAGTCAGTCTGTTGCTAAGCCTAACGGTCACTTTCCACGTAATACAACCATATAACAACACGGATTTGGCGGATGCGTCAAACACTCGTAGCTTCTTGCGAAGGGAGATCTCTTTTAACCTCCAGAAAGGAGAAAGAATACCGAAGGCTTGACCAGCTTTTTTATACGAGTCTCAATATCATTTTTCGGATCCGCCGCCCACAATGCTTCCGAGTTATCAAGAATATTGCACTTCTTCCACATCTTGTCCATTAAGAACAATCCGTGCGCTTGTGTTCAAGCTCATGTGCATGTACTCGGGTTTATGAAAATTTGTTCATTCACGCCTCTTAACATTTAGAATACAACGAGCGAACATTTGACTCCATGTTCAAACGGTTATATGCAAGCAAACACACGTCAACAGCATAATCAAGGTGACTTAACATACGAGTAGTAAACAGTCCCCATTGAAGATCTGTGCCTTCTCCACCTTCCAATGCAGCTTTCAAGATATTATTTATTACCACCAGAAACAGGGCTGGTGGTAATATGCAGCCTTGTCTGGCACTCGATCACACAGGGAATCTCTCGGACAGCTGTCCTCTATGTAAGACGCGAGCCTTGCATCTTCACAGGGTACTTTAATCATAGCTATGATCTTATCTTTCATACGCAAAGCATTCTATATGTAATCTCACTTAACGATGTCAAAAGTCTTCTTGAAACAACATGAGATGTCGTGGCGATTTATTTATTTTTAACATTATTCGTATTTGTATAGTCTGCACAAGACATTTCACGGAATCCAGCCTGATAAACTCATCCTATTGAGAATTACCTTAGACATGATTTTCGATACGGCAGTAAGTCGACATAGCTATATCACGCCAATAACCACAATTTGCCCTTCTTTGCGATTATGGCAATGAAGCTCTCCTTCTATTCAGCTGGATATCTTCCTTCATTCCACACCTCAGTAAAGAGTGGGAGGAGTATATCGGCTGTTATTTCCAGGTCCGCCTTGAGGAGTTCGTTCGGTTGTCCGTCCACACCTGGGACCTTCTTTCCCATCATTGACCAAATGACGAAAACTATTTCTTCCTTATCTGGGAGATTTTCCCTCATTGAGGATTGTTGCGTTTGGATTTTTGGCAAATGTTATGTTTCTGGAATATCTTCTTCTGAAAAGATGGTTAAAATATCACAGAAGAATTCCAACCTGTGTTCACTCATATTAAGGAGAATTCCGTTCACATCTCACGCCAGGTGGTAAAATTTGTGTTTGTCAACTGTTTGATAATTTTAAATATAGAACCCATATCTCCAAGGTAAGCCGCAGATACCGCCTTATTGGACATATCTTCAATGGTCCGTCTCTTGTTGCGTCTAACATGAGTATCGCGGTAGTTCCGTTTCAACTGGATAGTTCTTTGGTTGACATCGGGTTGAGAGATGATTGCCATTTTGGTTTTTTTTCGATCGCTAACCTCGTCCCATGTGTCTTACGACATCCAGGGTTTCTCACCACTTTGCACAAATCCAACAGATTCTTCAACACTTGTTAGAAATGTGTTTCTGGTTGTCTTCCACTTGGCGTTTAGTGTACGCATCTCATATCTGCCCACGCTTCGCTCGCACATCGACACGACATTTTCTCCATGGACGACTTTTGGCCAAATGGTCGATTTGGATCTGAGTAACGCCATCAGGTTAAACCCAAATGTTTTATGGTGACTCTTGTACGGAAAATTGTCCCTCCGGTGACCATTTCCCGAGTACTACAAAACTCCACAAATGATTCGTTTTCAGGTCTCTTAAGCCAAGGACGTGAAACGTCGACCCAAGGATCACCATGCTTCTCCATGACGTGTTCTAGTCCAGTATTTTTAGAGCCAACCTGCACGTTCATACCTCCTGAGATGATAATAATGGCACTCAGTTCACTACAAAAATCCTCTTTGTCACCGTATGTTACGACATTACTTGGTGCATAGTACTGCAGAATTTTGACGTTTCTGACCATGTCCCTCCATGTCTGACGACGATAAACCTATCCGAGATCGGTTCCCTGCTAATGAGACGGTTTCCCGCTCTCGATGTAAGGACGATCGTACCGCCATTTTTGGCTTCACACTCCGGACCAGCGTACAGAATCGTGTTTCCGCTCAAGGTTCGTTCTTCTCCTGATCCTGTCTACCTGACCCGCTCAACCGCAAGACTTAGATGTTGAACGTATAGTGTATGAACCGAGTGACCCCACCCCTTCCACCGTCATTCAATATGCGAATAGTTCAGAAGTCAATCATAGACAGTTTTCGAATGCCAAAAGTCGTTGCCGTAGAATCCGTCCGTATTCGAGACGCTATATGCGAGCAAGCAGTACTGGCTTTGGGTGTTTTCTACTGCACCCATCCTACAGGGGGAAATTTGCGATAAAAGCTCGCCGTAATAACGAATTCATTACATTTTGAAATAGCTTTCGATTCATTCCTTAATCATGTTTGATGCACAAGACAAATCTCAACCTGTCGAACCTTTTCGACCTTTTATTACCAGTAGAAACTCATAAACAGTTTAGCAAGACAAATTGACTTGCAATCAGAAATCAGATGATGAACTTTAAAGCTTATTTCGCTGCTAAGAAATTTGCTAAGATAACTTTCGTAAACGAAGAAAAAGATATCGTCGTCGTTGTTTCTATGAAGTTATTTCATTTTTTTTTTTTTTCATTTTCATTTCATTTATTGACTTAAATTATTGTTACAGAAACTTACAAACTAGTGATCATACAAGTCGGCTCATCACGAAAAAATTCTTGTGTGTGAGAGCCACAGCGCATCAATCTGATTAATATTACAATAGTATTTCATATCTTTTTTGAAAAATGAAAAATCTACAGTATTGGTTCATTCACGATAATTCTGTAGAGCATCAGACATAATTAACAATTTATACGATTAAACTCTCAAACAAATTTTTATTACTTAGAACAAATTTTTTTAACATTAATTTGTAATTTTTAATATTAAGCGTATGTTTAAATTCCGCTGGAAGTTTATTAAACATTATTGGGCCGAAAAATTTAAAATAACGACGAGCGGTATTCTTATTGCATTTGCTTACAGCTAGACGATTACCTAATTGCATTCGGGTAGGGTATATTGAGCGATGAATTAGAAAATTGTCTTGATTACAAAACATAAATTTGAAAAGATCAAAAACTTATAATTCTCTGATTGTCATGACCGAAAATTCGCTGAAGGCTTGTGTTGTTGAGTCAAATTTTGATTTTTTCAAACATATTTTAACTATTTTTATTTTAATTTTAAATACAGTTTTCCTAATCTTGCTACAAGAATTTGGGATTTGCGATTTCCAACTTAACCTATTATCTAAGATAACTCCGAGATAACGTACCTTCACCACTTCCTGAATTATATTACCACAAAAGGATATATTTTTATTTCCAGTGCCTCCAGGTCGAATTCCGGGAAACCATAGGCATTTAGTTTTTTCAGTCTATGGAGTGATAGCCAAGAATGTATATCATTCATGATAGACTCAGCCGTAGTACTGACATCATTGAATGCATTACCGTTTACAAGTTCTACTGTGTCAAGTGCGAAGGAAACAATACAACTGTTACGGTATTTTCCCTGAATGCCGAGTAAGTCATTCAGGTTCATATTAAGTAGAATGGGCCCCAAAACTGTGCCTTGTGGCACTCCATATTTCAGTACCATAGGTATACAGATTTCAGAACTTTACACTCTGAGTACGATTTTTCAAATAAGAGCTGAATAGGTCATACGTTCTGTTTGAGAAGCCGAAATTATTCAGTTTCTGCAACAGAAGCTCGTGATTAACGGTATCAAAAGCGTTTTTAAGGTCCAAAATAATAGCAAGGTACTTTACAGTTTTTATCCGTATGTTCGTTTATGTAGCTTACAACTTCACGAAGCGCGTTCTTTGTACTGCAGTTAATTTTAAAACCATATTGGTACTGCGAAAGAATGTTGTTATCAACAATATGCTGTTGTACTCTGTTATTGATACATTTTTCCAGCAACTTCGTAAAATTGGAAATCGGACGATAATTACATGGTTCCAACGTGCAGTTCCTCTTATGAATTGGAATTACGTTAGCCGTTTTAAATTTCTCAAGAAAATTTCCCTGGATTAGCGATAAATTAAAAATATGAGTTAAGGGTGCAAAAATAAGATGTCTCAGTTTCTTAATTGTCACAGTAGAGTATCCATCAGGTTCTTTTGATGTATTCAGATTTAATTGGTTAATGTGAGGATGAGTCTCCTCTCCTCCCTAATAACTGGTATAGCACAATTTGGAAAACTTTGTCCAGTTGGGAAAGACTCGGCTTTGTCATTGCCAGGTGAAATAGATTTAGAGATTTGCTCTCCTACATTTGAAAAATGGGAGTTCAGGATCTCAGCAATAGAAGATATATGTCTTAAGTATGGCTGGTTTGAAGGTAAAGTTTATTGACTTGCAGAATACATATGTATATGATCTATGCAAGACTTTTGTCTCGTGGCACCAAATAAGTATTAAGAATAACCATTAACTGAAAGAGCATCCAAACATTCAGAAGTTGTTGCAGTTAGTGGATTCTCCTTGATATTTATGTTAATATCTTCAATTAAGACCATGTCTTCTTCAGCATTGAGTTCTTGCAAAAATTGTTCTAAAGAGTTTATAACTATCTCAAGACTGGGCGACCTATACATACAATACAAATTAAATTATTTATTTTTAAGTGGTTTTTTAATTTTACTTGAAGGTGTAGAGCACTTGCATTGAACTACATATGTCATACTCGTTTTTTACGTACACTACAACTCTATCGCATTTATTATAATGTGTTGGCTTAATAATTTTATCATAGCCTGGTAAATCAAAAGATGGAGTTTCATTTAGCCATTTATCAGTTAAAACAATCACATCGATTTCCAAATCTATTTGATCATCATCATCAATGGCGCGACAGCCCAAATCGGGCCCTGGCCTCCTGAAGTCGTCGCCTCCAATCGTCTCGATCCAAAGACCGCGTCCTCCAGCTGCTAATTTTTAGAATGGCTTTGCTGTCTTCATCAACCGAGTCTTCCCATCGCTTGCGTGGTTTGCCTACTGGCCGGTTACCACTCGCTTTGCCTTTAAGAGCACGTTTGGGGATTCTTCTGTCTTCCATTCGCTCTACATGGCCAGCCCACTGCAGTTTACGTAACTTGATGAACGTTGAAGCTTCTGGCTCGTCGTAGAGTTGATACAACTCATGGTTGTATCTTATTCGCCATTCCGTTCCTTCCTTCACAGGTCCCAAAATTCTTCGGAGGACCTTTCTTTCGAATGCGTTAACTGCTTTTTCGGAAGTTCGCGTTAATGTCCATGTCTCGCTGCCATAACAGAGCACAGGTCGTATAATAGTTTTATAAATCCGCAGCTTATTGTTCCTGTGCACTTTCTTGGATTTCATTATTGGAAGTACCGAATAATACGTCTTATTTGCTAGTATTATCCGTCGTTTGATTTCGTCTGTTTCATTACCGTCCTTTGCTAGATTAGCCCCAAGATATATGAAGTTATCCACACTCTCCAAATTATATTCCGCAATTGTTATGTTTTGTCTGATTGGCGTTCTCCTTCTTGTTTGCGTCATTACTTTCGTTTTGCTTTCATTAATGCGCAACCCGACTTCTTTTGCGGCGGAGTCAAGATTGACAAATACCTCCTTAGCACTAGGGAAGGATCTTGCTAGAATGTTAATGTCGTCAGCGTATGCTACTAGTTGGGTGGACTTGAATAGTAGTGTCCCGTTGGTGTCGACTGGGATTTTTCGGACGACATACTCTAGTGCCAAGTTGAAAAGCATAGGAGCTAGACCATCTCCCTGCTTTAAACCACATTCCGTTCGAAAGCTGGTTGTGGAATCGGTTTGTATTCTCACTTGGGATTCAGTGTTCGTCATTGTGAGTCTTGTTAGTCGGACTAGTTTTGGAGGAATTCCAAAGTCAAGCATGATTTGGTACAGTACGCTCCTGTCGATACTGTCGTATGCTTGTTTAAAATCTACGAATATTTGATGCACGTCTGTGTTATATTCCCAGCATTTCTCAAGCACCTGTTTCACCGAGAATATCTGGTCTGTTGTAGATCGTCCGGTTCTGAATCCGCCTTGGTATTCGCCAATTATTTGATTAGTATAGGGCTTAAGACGACGTTCAATTATTTTTGTCAGTATTTTATAGGACGTACACAACAATGATATACCTCTGTAGTTCTCACAGCAGAGTTTGTCTCCTTTCTTGTAAATTGGACATATAATGCTTTTTCGCCAGTCGTCGGGTATGATTTCCTCTGTCCAAATTTTGCATATCATGTTGTGCAGTATTTCAGCGACACAGTTTCCACCGTTTTTCAGAAGTTCAACTGGTATTTCGTCAATTCCCGGCGCTTTGTTTCGTTTTTGGTCACATAGGGCTGCTTTGATTTCAGGAAGCGTGGGTGGTGTCGATGATGGTTCATCTTCGTCAGTTGAGGCTTGAATTGAAATGTTGTCTGTCGTTATCGGTGCTCCTGGGATGGGATTCAAAAGATGTTCGAAGTATGAAGCCCATCTCCTTTTGATTTCTTCTGTGTCGCTGATGATATTGCCCTCTGCGTCTTTGCAGAGACTGGTTTTTGGTTTATATCCCTTTTTCAAGTCTTTTACTATGGCGTATGCGTCCCGCGTATTATTTTTTCTCATGTCGTCGTCCATTTTTTGTATCTTGTCATTATGGTACTTCCTTTGTTTTCGTCTGCAGGTCTTTTTCGCATATCGCCTAAGCTCGTCATATCTTTCTTTTTTGGCTCGTGTTGGTCGTTCAGTAAAAATTTTGTAAGCTTCGTTCTTTCTATCTATTGCGTCGCGACATTCTTGGTCGAACCAATCATTACTTGTTCGCCGTGCTTGATATCCTAATAGCTCTTCCGCGGAGGATTTGATGCCGTCTCGTATTTTCATCCACGCATTATCCACTGGCATATTTTGGATATTTTCATATATTGGTGTCAAGTGTTTATTACATGCTAGCATGTAAGCCTGCGCCACCGTTTCGTCGTTAAGCTTGTCGACATTGAATTTGCGAGCTCTACTCGTTTTCGAATACCCACGACAAGCTATTTTGCATCGATACTTAGCTCTGACTAGATAGTGATCAGAGTCACAATTCGCACCGCGGAGAGTTCGTACATCAAGTATGCTGGAAGCAGCCCTTTTCTCAATTAGAACGTGGTCTATTTGGTTGAAGGTGTGACCATCTGGTGACGCCCACGTTCGTTTGTGAATATCGCGATGTGGGAAGCACGTAGAGCTTACTATGATATTTTTGCTGCTTGCGAAATCAATAAGACGTTGGCCATTGTCGTTGGTTATGTCATGGAGACTGTGCCCTCCTGTTGTTCCTCTATGAGCCTCCTCCTTTCCGACTTTTGCATTAAAATCCCCTAAGACAATTTTTAGGTCATTCGAGGGCAGTGAGTCATAGGTTGTCTCTAGGGTGGCATAAAATTCGTCTTTAGTTACATCGTCCTTGTCTTCTGTTGGTGCGTGAACGTTGATCAACCAAGTGTTGAAAAATTTAGTCTTTATTCGGATTGCACACAATCTTTCACTTATTGGTTTGAAGCTCGTGACCTGCTGTTTAAATTTTTTGTCAACGACAAAAGCGACTCCAAACTCTCTGCTTCCCGACAATTTTCCACTTGGATAGATTGTGTGTGATCTCATGTCCATGATTTCGCTACCGAGCCATTTCGTTTCTTGGATGGCAGTTATGTTTATGTTATGTTTTGCCACTTCTTCGAGAAACTCTTTCAGAGCTCCTGTCCTAAATAAGGATCGAACATTCCAAGATCCAATAGAGTAGTCCATATTTCGTTTGCGGGGTCGTTGCCGTTGAGTCCATCCTTTCCGAGGCTGTTCTTCAGGTTTCTGGACAGTGTTCTTTTTCCGGTGATGCGTTGTCGGCGCCTCGCCCAACCCCCGACCTGGAGGACCGGTCCTACTTATTTATTACACCCTAGTAGAAAAAGGGTGGGAGTTTTGAGCTAAATATGACATGCTGGAGTTCTCACAGCTATGCTGCAAGTCCAACTATGTCATACTTTTTGCCTACTTCCTGAGACGCACTGGTGTTACTGGCCATTCAGGTTAACTCCATTTACCCTCCTCCTTTCTCAACTCGGGCTTGGGACCGTCTATGGCGGAGTTCTATTTGATGAATTAGTATTAAAAGCTCATCATAATTTTTTGCAACGCTAAGTATGTTCATATGAAAAATTGAAAAACTATAATTAGTGCAATGGTTTGGGAATAATTTACAATCTTTTATATCGCTCAATACCTCCGTACTCACCTGGTCACAATTATCTAAGATGTCATTTAAACTATCAGCCATGTTGACTTACACTAATTTACAATAAGCAATTACTTGTTTTTGTAATTGTAACATTTTAATCAACCAAGTTAATGCTGAGATCGGCGGGACTCCGGATTATCTTGCATCGCCTACCCTCCTCTCGTCTCATAAACACTTGTCCCTGAAAAACCCAAACAAATTGGCATTGGTTGGCTTTAGCGAATTGTATCAAATAAAAACGTCAAGAAATGTTATATAATTTGTAAATACATAGTTGCAAGTTTGAATAAACAAACTTTCTTCTTGATTTCTTTCAGCTTTAGATTCTCCAATAGAAAAGAGTAAAATGAAACACATAAAGGTTATGATACTAGTAATTTGCAATTTTCTATTGAATGCGATCGTGTAAATTGCTGCCATTTAATATGAAAATAAAACCACAAGGTCATAATCGGCAAAGGTGTTTATCGGGGGCGAGTTACTTGTTAGACTTGATGTAAGGGAAAAACAAATCTGAATCGGTTTCAAATCTACCCTGCTTAAATGTTTTTTCGATTACAATTGACTATCGATTCGGTCGAACATATTTTTTAGTTCAAGGTTCAAAATGTGTGAGTATTTCTTGTTTTTTTTTTTAGCCCGGAGGTGACCAACTCTGGGCACTAGTGTCGTTCAGATCTAGAGTCCGTGATAAAATTTTTCCGATGTTTCTTTTCGATGACCAAATCGTACTTATAAATTTTTCGATTCGTAGAAATTATAAATTGAAGAAATAAATGCTCACTAACGAAACATGCTTACGAGAAATTATGTACATTAATTATGTCTATATCAGACTTGATAATAGTCGACATGTTGCCCTTTTTCTGGTTTATTAATAAAAATACACAAGCGCAGGTTTTATCGGATCCGAATTGCCGGACAAATTCGGAAAGTTATGTCTCAAAATTCTAGTTTTCCTGGAATTGAGGCATTTGTATGGCAGGTGGTAAAGGAATTGGAGAGTTTTAGATGATTTTGAAACTCCTTATCAACATATCACCATGCTTTGTTTCAATTTCAAAGTCGATAGCTCTCATATTTTCGAAGATGAAATCCTTTTCTTAAATTTATAATATAGACAGATATTTGTATAGGAGGGGGTAGAAGGAGTGAAGCAAAGCTGATAAATTTTATGGTAGAATTAGTAAGGGGATCGGATCCATTTTTGTGATGTTAATGATATAAATATCATTATACTTTGAACCAAATTTTAAAACGATAGCTTAGATAGTTTCGAAGAAAAATCAATTTTTAATATTTCAAAAGTTCATGAAATTTGTATGGGAGAGGGTAGAAGGAGTGGTGGGATATAGCCGGTTCACAAGCTTAAAGTTTTTTTTTTGTTTTTTGCTAGAAATGACACAACAAATTTCAGCACGATAGCACAAAGCGTTCGAGTGTAATGTTGCATACAGACGATCACTGGGAATCAAGGCTTTTGAGCGACAACAAATATTTCTGTACCCTTGACGGCTTTATGGTAGCATTATTTCATAGCGGTAAGGCAAACACAATGTACTCCCAGATTCCATCTAGAATGTAAAAAGATAATAATTCTTTTTAAATGTTTGGGTCGCTGCCAGAAGTGCACGATTTCGTCAAAGTCAACTCTGTGATGGCCTTAACAGTTCTTATCAAAGTTTCTCTAGAAGTTAGAGAAAACCTTTCGTGAAAGGGTGCCCCTGAAATAGTGAAAAGTCTTCATATACGATTTTCGGCGCATGTTTTGCGTGGTTTGAGGAGTAAAATAATCTCTAATACTCTCGAACAGAACTCAACAGAAAACTTCGCATAGTCTTAAAAGATTAAACCTTTCAGTAGTCAGAACCTTTGTGGTTTTCGGGGTTGATTATCGGCCTGACGCGGGAAGTACATATAAGCAAACATTGCAGCAATTAATTTCCTGTTCAGATCCTCTATTGGGCATGGAACAGAAGTTCTCTTCCACAAGGCGCGATCCTAGGCATTGGTCCTTAGTTGTTGCCAGGACATTTAATATCACCCGCCCAGCTTGGATTCGTTAATCAACTTTCACCAATTTATGTGAATTCACTGAACAATCCTTAGACCATCATAACATTGTTCATGCCATATATACCGATTTTTCGAAAGCTTGTGACACTGTTAATACTAAAATTCTTATTGTAAAACTGGAAAGGTACGGTGTCACTGGCTCTCTCCTGAATTGGTTTAATTCTTACCTCACGGACCGTCGTCTGTGAATTACGTTCAATGGACATACATCTGCTGAGTTTCTATCTAACTCTGGTATTCCACAAGGATCTATTCTTGGTCCGCTGCTATTTGCGCTCTTCATTAATGATCTGCCCCAATTCTTATCATCAAATTGTCTCTTATACGCGGACCGTCTCAAAATGTTCCATGCAATTTCCTCTTACTCTGACTGCTTGGACCTCCAGACTGACTTGTTTACTTTGTCCCGTTGGTGTTCTAATAATGATATTTGTCTGAACATTGAGAAGTGTTTTGCTATGGAGTTTTCGTATAAGACTACCTCTCCTGTCCTCACTTACTCTATTACCGGATCCTCCCTTGTAGCAGTATCTGCAATAAAGGATCTAGGAGTGACCTTCGATCGCAAGCTTGAATTCGTTATTCATTACTCTGAGATTACAAATAAGGCATACAGACTTGCTGTCCTCGTCCTCCGTACGACAGTCCAGTTTAACAGTCCAAGAATAGCAGCCCTGCTATTTTCCACTCTCGTCCATAGTATCTTAAAATACTGCTCCGTCGTGTAGAACCCCCACCATGGTTGCCATGTTGGGGCCGTCGAATCCGTTCAGCGTAAATTTGCTCGCACCCTTTTCTACAGATTAAAAAAGCCTCATATCAGCTACAATGACAGATTGATAGCACTTCAACTCCGGCACTTTTCTTGATGCTTGCTTCCCCTACAAAATTTACAACTACTTGCTTAATACCTACCTCTGCAATGATCTTGAATTTCTGGCAAGGAACAGTCTCAACCAGGAATTCAGATATTTTTATCTTCTTCGAGCTTCTTTCGATATTTACTATCACTCGCAGATGTTAATAATGCAAATAAACCACGATTAACTTCAACTTAGATCTTTAACTACTTTTGTTTTATTTAAAAATAGAGTAAAAACTATAATCTTCAATGTTTGAATTCTTTTCGTCATTTTTCTAATATATCTGCTTTTGTATAAATGAAAATGTTATCTTTTTTGTTCAAAAGCTTTTAAATAAATAAATGTTTTGCACTGGTTGCCTCAATATTTGGCCGATCCACTGCCAGTTACGGCTTTGAATCTCAGCGATCATCTTCGTCTGTCCATTGTACATCAATGTTCTTCGTTGGGAGATGACATCTTGTCAAAATATCACTAAAATACGTTGATGTCATTATTTTGGTAAGCTTAACAGTCACCTTTAATATATTGCAATTATATATGCATGCGTCAAACACGCAGCTTCGCGCGAGAATGATTCCAAGCGAACCAAAATCTTACACCTCTTCCACATCTTGTCAGGACAATTGGTGTGGTTGTTGTCAAACACACGTTTTGGCTTTGGTTTTAAGCACATTTATTTTCTTTGTATTTGGAATGCAAAGATGGGATCTTTGACTAGTTTGTTAGTTTGGCCAACGAAACTGGGCGGAAAGTTTCCAAATCGACGATTATTTCGATCTTAATTTCTGCAATCTATGATATTTTCTACAGGATTTCGTCTGAAAATTCAAACTCTTGTCAGGTTTATTTAAAACAGAATTGAGAATGAATTGGGCTGGATTTTGAGCGGCGGATGCTTTGTGTCATACTACCAGGTAGTTCGTCGAAAGTAGTGAGTTTCATTGTTGCTTACTTTAGTTTCCTCTGCAATCAATCAATCAATCAGTTTGCCTCTATAGGGGGCGTAGAACAGAAACTGCTCTCTTCCACAATGCGCGATCCTGAGCATCGGCCTTTAATTGTCGTCAGGACTTGTTTTTTCCTAAATATACCAAATGTCCTGTGCTATGTGTAAAGCTTTATTTGGGTCTCTTTCTGGCAATTAAAAGAGATCAACATGCATCAAGTCTCTTTCATTGAGCGGTTATAGCAAATGGAGGTAAACATTTTGAGGCGCGAATAGCAACATACAACATAGTTTGAAGATGCAAGGCAAAATATCACTAAATGGGATCTCGGCTATAAAGTTAGTACGGGCGGCAAATTTACTTAAACCGGCACTACACGACTGCGTGTGGAGTTCACTCCAAACTTTTTTTTTTTAGTTTTCAAGCCTGGTAGGTAACGTGTTGGCCTGCGATTTTTTCACTGGTATTGTAAAAGAGCTGCGATTAGAAGAGCAGAGCAATGCATACGGCTTACGGTCTATCGCCAATGAAATTGGCGTAATGATCATCGCTATGATCATCTGAGAGGTTTTGTTCGCATTCGCACATTAATCGCGCAAATTACACATTCCACCTCATCCCGACGATATCGTAGCTCAGAACAAAGCTCGCCTTACAAATCGCCCCACCTCACCGACGGACCTTTTTTTTTTACCTCGCAAAGCTCGCCAAACACATCGCAATCGCTGTGTTTTTTTAACCAACATGTAATAAATATTTTCTTTCAATTTTTCGGATTTTATTTCAGTTTGCAAAATAGCAGCACTTTTCGAAAATATTTATTACTGCAATAGCAGTTTTTGCCATCTTTGTTGTTTATCGTAGGCTTAGGGACAAGTTATTATAAAAAAAATGTCTTCTTCTTTTTTGTTAGTTAGCACTAAAGATCTCTCTAAACCGAAATCTTTTTATTAACCGAAATTCGATTGTAGAGTCGCCACAAAACGTGTCCATAGTTTTGAGTAAAAGAAGAAGCTTCGGGAGTTGCCGCAGGGCGCGCCAAACTCGCCACACATAACATCCTTCCGCACTACCATGGCGAATACAGGCGAAAAACTCACTGTTTTAGAAAAGCTGCCCTTTTTTAAAGATATTGAAAAAGAGCAATCGCAGTGGATCACTACGATTACAAAAGAACAGTTTTTGCCATCCCTAGTCTTCAATGCGAAGGTCGTGAGTTCAAATCCCGGTCGGCATATAATTCTACCATATACCACCTACGTAGGTACATACATATATCTGGGTCACCTTAATCTGCGAACATGAAAATTCGTTGAGGGTTGTGTGAAGTGCTAATCACAGTATCAAAGGTGAATATTTCCTTACCTTGAGTAAAATGGAATCAGTGAACGAGATACATACACTCCGCGACAAAAAGATACGACACCCCTGAAATTTTTCCGATTCTCTGAACTGATGAAACTTCTAAAATTTGTTTGCCTGTTGTAAAGATCCTTTATTAATAAATCTATATGAGTGGTGTTTTTACATATTGATTAATTTTTCCATGAATTTTTCTGCATTTACTGAAAAACTGGTGCGACAGAAAGATACGACAGGAAGAAATTTAAAATTAAACTATGTTATGTGTGAAAAAAAATAGAAAATGTTTTTTTAATTAATAATGTGTTTTTTTCCATGTTATTTATTACTTCTAACATTCGGTTGGGTAAAGATTTATATAGACTTTTTATATATTTTCGAGGAAGTAACGCCCAAGCAGTTGTAATTGCTTTTTGCAACTCCTCCATTGTTGCATACTGCTTATTTCCTCAATATACTGTTCGTGATTATTGTCCCCAGACATTTTCAATGATGTTGAGGTTTGGTGATCTTGGCGACCATTCGAGGACGCTTATATTTTTGGCGACGACAAAGTCCTTTACTGCGTGAGCTGTGTGTACTGCTGCATTATCCTGTTGGAAAATATAATTTCTTCCGGAAATTCTCTCCGCATTGTTCGGTATTTCTTCCTCCAATAATTTAATGTATTCTTTGCTATTCATTTTCCCCTTTATAAACCGTATAGTCGTTTTCCGTTGCAGCCAATAGCATCCTAAATCATTGCTTCACCACCTCCCATTTGTTTTCGTTTATTATAGAGTTCATCTTTCCGTAAATCGTGAAAATAATAACTCCACATGGATGGAGTTATAATTATTATAGTCCATCGAATGTAAATTTCTTTTCATCAGAAAAAATTACTTGTCGCCACCGCTTTTTCTATCCAAGGTGTTGTGCAAACTTCATTCTGTTTGATATGTGTTGCTTGGTAAGCGGCGGATTTCTTTTTAGTCTTTTTCTGTTTAAGATGCTTTGCGTTTTGTATGACATGTTGAACGTTGCGTACATTTGTCTGTACACCCGCTTTTTCTGCTATTTGTCTCGCAGTTCCTGCAGAATTTGACGCTACTCTAAAAATTGCACGTGAATCCCGATTATTAATCGCTCGAGGCCTTCCAGGACTTTTCTTCTTTCCATAATTTTCGGGGTCTTCAAGTAGAGCCGCGATAGCACTCTACTTCTGTTTAATATTTTTGATATTTTAGCAATACTCATATTTTCACTTCTTAATTTTATAATAGTTTGTATTTCAGTGCCAGTAAGTTAATCAAATATTTAGCAAAAAAGGAACCTTAATACTCAAAACACTGCACAAAGATGTAATTTACAGAAGAAATACTGATAACACTTGTAAACCTGTTGACTATTTGAACATCAGTTGGTAAATGTACCAGCTACCTCTCCTGTCGTATCTTTTTTTCGCACCAGTTTTTCAATAAATGTAGAAAAATTCTTGAAAAAATGAATCGATTGGTGAAAGGATCACTCATATAGATTTCTTAGTAAAGGTTCTTTTATACAGGTAAACGAATTTTGCAACATGACCCATTAGTTCAGAGAATCGGAAAAATTTAAGGGATGTCGTATCTTTTTGTCGCGGAGTGTAATTCCCAAACCGAGCGAAGCTTGAATTTGATACTTGATTCAAGTTACATAATGCCTTTCCTGAGTTGATTTTTTTCGAAAGAAAAAAATCTTAAAAATTTAACTACCGTAAAAGATAAAACCGAGTCAAACAATTAAGTTTTGCCTAGACTGTTTTGCCTTGACTGTTTTGCCTTTTATTAACTAGAAACCGTTTCAACTAACTAGCAAATTTTGTTTATTCCTTCCTACTGTCTTTCCACTCAGTCATTCTTTCTAGATAAAAAGATTGTGCCTATCACCTAACACAGCAATTCTTGAAGTTTGTCGAAGGTCGAGCAACCTAAAAAGCCGTCTTCCAAAAAGGTAATTAGGTCTTATCGATGACTAATTTTGATTCCAATGCTCGGCAATATTACTGCTCCATACGGGGCGCACTCTTTTTATTCATCTCCACCACTTTACACGCAAACTAAAATAGAAGCTCCCGACAAATAACGAACCTCTTTCGTCGTTTTTGTGGTGGTGGTGCTGTCGTTGCCGTCGCCAGAGAGAATTTCAATTTCCCTTCCATTTCCCACATATCCATCAAAACACTTGTTTACCGCACAATCTCCGCGTCTTTTCGGCGCGAGTTCGTGCAGAAGTGACACTGCGAGCGAACGAAAACAGCTGCTCTTCACACAACAACAACAACGCGACATTAGCACAGCAGTGTTTAGCTGCCCGCACACACATTCCTCTTCGGCTCGTTCGTTCGTTGGGCGATCTTCGGCATCGAGCTGAGTGAAAGAAAAAGAATTAAGAAAAATGTTCATAAAAAAATTAACTGTACTACGCTCGTCTTATTACGGTGAGCTTGACGGCAGCATCGTGTCCTAAAAAGAATTTAAAAAAAAACAACATCTACAACTCTGCTCCCGTGGGTTTGTGCACATAAAAAATTACTTAATTCGTGGTGAAATTTTTTCGTTATTTGGCAGGTTGGCATACGAAAGTAACAGTAAAAAGTGGTAATCGCTTATTTCTCGCTCTCTGCCTGAGATTTCACAGGTTTCTCGACTTAATTTCCAGGCCTTAACGTTTGTTTTCTTTTTCTTTTCCAGATGATTTCCATCGGCAACCACTGCTGCCGACACGGTCCAAGTCGTCGTCAACAAGTCCACCACTGAAATGACAGTTCTTCAACGCCAGCGTGTTGACATTAACTTGTGAGCTGTCCGCCGAGTAGGTACAACTTTCTTTCGCGAAGTGCTTTTCTTTTTATCATTTCCATTTTTCTTAATTTTAGTTTGTGCGCGCGAAGAAAACGCGATTCGTTGGCCAAAATAACACCCAGAAAAACATTCGACTTGCGACAATGTCAAAAGTGACGTGACTCGTAGGAATATCCCCGCACTCGCGAATCCCATCTCCAGTGAGTGAAAGGAATTTCTTCAAAAAAATTTTTTTTTTTGCGTGGGTCTTTCCAGCCCGATTTAAAATTCATTTTGCCTTCAGTGATGGTCGTCGTCGCCGCTGCCGTCGTATCGGGCCCGAAATCAAAGTGCTAAGAATCGTGTAACTCTCGCTGTGATGTAATTTTAAAAGAGAAGTTGAAGAAAATTGTAAAATAGAAATTTACAGAAAAGTTCAAGTGTGTAGTGTAGTAGTGTGTTGAAAATTGCGCGTCGCGTACTTACAGCAATCTCATAAATTTCGTTCCAAATGAATGAGACGTGCTACGTTCATAAAAAGTATCAAATGAAAATGAAAATGAGTCAAAAGTTTTGCTCCGCACAGGTGCTATCAGCGTCCAAGCAGGGAACCTATTTCCTCCCAACGACGAGCAATAACAACCATGAAAGTGGCTATTTCGAAGACAATCCACTAATCGAGACGAACCAATCGAATCTCGTCGAAAGCCAGCAATCAACTAATCGTCGCGCTTGCGGTACAACCTTATCCTCCTCCGGTCATCATCATCCACAAAGTGCTAAACGTCCGCGTATGTCTTCGAAAGGAGCTAGCGAAACGAAACCGCGTCGCAGTCGCGAAAAGCGCTACAGTAAACGACGCAATCAACCCGCGGTCAATGCCACGAACCCGCTTATTGCTGCTCAACGAGGTCCTAACGATGTTGTCAGTTGTACGAAATGCGATAGCAATTCGAACAATGCAAAGAGACCTCTAAACAATTCTAATAGTAACAAACAACAAAAGGACCGCTGTGATGATTCTGACGTCGATGCAAACGGAACTTCGTCGTTCGTTGATTTAAGCGATAGTAAGAAGAATTCGTTTGCATTGACCGATACCAATAGTGCTGATAGTGCTACGATTATAACGATTTCGGATGAAAATAGTGCCGTTTCGGGTATGCCTGCGAATTCAAGTAATAATAACGCTCATGCCGTTGAAACAACCGATAAACGACCCCTGTCCGATGATCCGGCTGTTACGAAACGTGATAGTAGCGGCGAAACTTCCGAAGCCGCTCGAATACGAACGGAGAAAAGCGATTCGGTAATTTGTACGGGCAGCTATACACAATTCGAATTGGAAATTGAAGAAATCTCAAAAATTAGCACCAAAGGTGAGTTATGATTAAGAAATTTTGAATTTTTCAAATCGATCGACAAAACCAAGAAATTTATCAATATCTAGAATTTTCCCATTAAAATTTGTATGAAAGCATCGACTCCTGACGATGAAAATATTCGTAGGTCTTATACGATTTTCACCAGTTTACAAGTCTATTCGAGTAAAAGCTTTGTCTCATAGCAAAGCTTAGGGCCATTGGTCTTAATGCTACCCTTGTTCAATGGATTGAGAGTTTTCTTTCTGAACGCACTATACGAGTAGTACTAGATGGCGTTACTTCTTCCTCTTTCCCAATAGATTCCGGCGTCCCTCAAGGCTCTGTTTTATCTCCAACTCTGTTTTTAATTTTCATCAACGACCTTCTGTCGTCCACTCTCAATCCAATCCATAGTTTCGCGGATGACAGTACTTTAGATGAATTTAACTCTGCTGCGGAATCACAGAAGTATTCTATTGCTTCCAATCGCATGGAGTTATTCCGTTCGCTGAACTCGGACCTCAGCTTAATCCTGGAATGGGGCAGGAAAAATAGAGTAGAGTTCAACGCTTCTAAAACACAGGCCTGTCATCTATCCCTCAAACGGGATGCTCCTGTATTATCTCAAAATGTGACTTTTGGTGGCACACAACTTTGTACCTCGGATAACTTCACACTTCTTGGCGTTAAAATTAATGACCACCTGAATTGGGCCCAGCACATCTTTGATGTTGCCCTCGACGCCTCTAAACGTCTGGGTGTGCTCCGAAAGTGCAAAAAGTATTTCACGCCGAACGACCTAGCAACCATCTATAAGGCTTACATTAGACCACGTTTAGAGTACAATTCGCATGTTTGGGCTGGGGCACCCAAATCACACCTCGCGTTGCTCGACCGTATTCAAAAACATGCATTCCGACTGATTGGAGACGAGACCATCACGTCTTCTATCGGTTCTCTCGAGCATCGCAGAAATGTCGGAGTACTCAGCATTTACTATCGCTACTTCCATGGTAAATGCAGTGCGGAACTAAGCACACTAATACCCCCACTCTATAATTTTCCCCGAGATACTCGTCAAGCTGAACGCGCACACGAGTACACTGTTAAACCTTTGCCTTCTCGTACAGTTAAATATAGGCAGTCATTCATTTCCCGAACGTCAAGACTTTGGAACTCATTACCAGCTAAAGTGTTTCCCAATGAATACAACATCCAGAGCTTCAAGAGGAATGTACACCGTCATTTTCGTCTTTCTCCAACTAATCTAACTTGAGTTTTTTTCTCCAATTCCTATACCGACACATCTGTGCATAGCATTATAGGGTGACCCCCTAAGTTGTGTTCGGTTCCTTAAAAAAAAAAAAAAAAAGCTATAAAACGCCTCGACATCGAGCCAAACTCAAAATTCGATGCTCGATTCGAGTTACAAGTCAGCGTCTACTATTATAAAAGTAATCGAATAATTATGCAAGTGCCAGTTGGTTTGTTGTAATACTGGAAACAATTTTTTCAAACATGTCAGAGAAGAAAGTTAGTTTTCTTTGCCCCAATTTTTGTTAAACATTGGAAAATTCTGTCCGCTTGAAAAGAGGCGTAGGAACTCAGTTGAAGTAGCACCAACAGTACTGAAGGATTAGTTTCAAACAAACTATTTTGGATTCTTTCTTGGCGGGGTGGCGGCAGCTGGACAGCTGCAGAACGGCCAAATTCTTTTGGGAAGAACCGAATAAAAATATTACAGCTCAGCTGTTACAACGTAGTCGCTATAGCGTCCAAACTATTTTTGGCCTGACCACAGGTCATTGCTTGCTAAAGCTGCACGGATTTAGGATGCGGATCGCAAGCATCAGCCTTTGCAGAGGTTACAAGGACGACGAAGCATCTTTCGAATATTATCTGTGTCACTGTCCGCAAATCTTCTCAGAACTAGACAAACTCAGAGGCGTCAATCATTCGAGCCTGTTTCGGTTCGCAAACTGTACTAAGTGGCTAACACGTATACGTACTCTGTATCGTCAAATCCTCCTATCAAATCTATGCCAACGCTTTCTGCTGAATTTTCCGGACATGTGCGTAAGTCAAAATGCAATAATCCCTCTTATGAGTTTAGTTTCACTTGTGTTACTGAATTAGATGTGTACAATGCTATATTTTCGATCAAATCTGACGCTGTAGGTGTGGACAGTATTCACCCAAAATTTGTTAAGCTTATTCCTTACATACTCCCCGTTGCGACACACATATTAAAAACAATTTTCACTACTTCAACTTTTGCTGATGCGTGGAAAAAATCTAAAATTATTCCTATTCCTAAGAAACCTCTTAATTCAGCTCAAAAAGAGTACAGACCGATTGCCATCTTGCCTTATCTTTCTAAAGTTTTTGAAAAAGTTATTAATAGCCAAATATTATACTACTTCAGCGAATATAATATACTATCGGATTTACAATCAGCTTTTAGTCCCCACCAGAGTTGTATCACTACACTACTTAATGTCACTGACAATATCAGAGTGCAAATGGACAATGATGACCACACTGTTTGATAAAGTTGATCACAATATCCTGACTTACAAACTTCTGGACTATTATTAGTTTTCTACTTCTTCAACATCTTTGATTAAATCACTCCTTCTTAATTGCTTACAAGCCGTATCAGTCAATGAGCAATTATCACCTTTTTTGCGAACAAAATGTGGTGTACCGCAAGGAAGTATTGTTGGTCCTTTGTTTTTGAATGATCTTCTGTTCTTTATAAAAAAATGTTATTTACTTTTTCTCGGATCTCAATAAAGTCCAAAACTGAAGTGATTCCATGACCAAATGTAGGAGTATTTATACTTCAATATTCATTACTACCAGAGCCAACTGGCGGCAGTTTGAGACATGAAAATCGCAACTAACTAGAATCGCCATTTCATTTGCAACAACCTAATACTTTCGACAGAGTTTGCCATGAATCTTCTTTAGCTAAGCTTACGGCCATAGGTCTTAATGCTACTTGTGTTCAATGGATTGAGAGTTTCCTCATTGGACGACTAGTATAGGATTCCGGCGTCCCTCAAGGCTCTGTCTTATCTCCAACTCTTTTTTTAGCTTTTAATAATGACCTCCTGTCATCTACTTTCAATCCATAGTTTTGCGACAGTACTTTAGTCAATACCTATGAGTTGGACTCCGCTGCGGAATCAAACCAGCAGTATATTGCTTCAGTTCCACTTCTAGAAGATTTATGTAGTTTCTCTTCGCTTTCTATCATTCAGTCCCCCATAACATCTGCAAATATTTGTTGTCAGTAGCAGCCAGTACAACTAAAAAATTTACCAGCTTCACCACTCGTTACTACTCATTCTCCTTCCCTTACCTTCCCAATCCCATTCCTTCTCACCATGATTGTGTTTGTGCATTGCACATAAAGCCCACAATATTTCCTATAACACAAGTCACCCTGTAAAAGAAAATAGATCGCTTCCGTCAGAAAACCCCTTAGAACACAAATTGTATGAACGATATTCAGCAGGCGATACTAGTCCTGCTATATTTTGTTACCTTATTGTTTTTCGGACAATTTCAAAAACTATTGTGTACTCGAAATCCATTTCTATAAATTATTTCCTATATTCAAAATCATCGTTCCAAGTTCAGATCACAATCATAACAAAAAACAAACATCACGTGTTTGCCGTAGAATTTCTACTTCACAGCTTTATTCACAATCAAAATAAATTGTCTACGAAAAAAATAATACTTGCACGAATCACGATTCAACTTAATTTAAGTCGAATTATTACGTTATTTTTAGATTCTTGAGGGTTTTTTTTTTATCACATCGTAGAGAAATACTGAAGAGAAAATTGCTGCCGCCATCAAAACAGCAACAAAAATAACAGCAAAATTCTCGTAATGTTGTGCCCTGCGCAAATCTTACTCGTTTACAAAGTTGCCAAGTTGAAAATCAATTTATAAATTAATTGATAGGTATGCAAAGCTACTAGTTTTTTTTTTTTTTTTTAAACATCTCAAGTTGTTTTTTGATGTGTACTTTAAAACAGAATTGCGTGAAAGATTCTGTTCTGAAAGAGGTTTGAATTAGTACTTGTCCCCCGATACGTCTATGAACTCTGTAGTGTAGCACAAACAATGTATGATTTGTGATTTCTTTATTTTCGCAACATGATACGACACAGGGCGCGCTCCCCCATTTAGCATACGTCAGGCTATACAACGAATTGAATTGGTCATATTCAAGTATGTGTGGACAAAAATAACCTACTCCAAAAGAAAATTACTCGTACTTTTGTTGCATTTTGCAATTGTATTGAATAAAAATACATTGTATTCTATAATGCGTTTTTGTTATCGTTCGTTGACAGCGTCTTTCCTGGTTTAGAACCAGAATTTTGGTGTATATTTCCTTAGTATAATCATTCGTTCCTGTTTGATATGCTCTTCAGATATGATTGGTTATTTTTATTAATTAGAGGATTCAGTTCCGGGTGGAAGCGACACTGGGTTCTTTTGGTTCACCAGGAATGAGGCTCATAGGAATTGAGGTGATCGAGGTAGATATGCTAATCTGAAATAATATGTATATGCTATTGTCCTAAATCAAGCTACAAATTACATAGAAGTACTGCTGCGATTTCTTAACGTTTTTTTAGTAGTGGCTCCAAAGAATTTAAATTCAAAACAAAAGTTTTTCCATTATTCCCACATTACATAATTTCAATTGTTAGTTCATTTTATGTGGCGTAACTAAACAGTTCAGTTCCAATCAATGGAGTTTTCTTTCCTTTTTTCAAAAGATATTCTTTGATCTGATTAGCTGACGGGTCTACCACAGATCCTGACGAAGAAAAATGTCGGATATCTAAAACTTGCACTACTATAGGTTTGCATTTTTTAAGAATACAAATATAAATTATTCCGGAGTCAAACAACCTGTCCGAAAATTTAAAAATTTTGTGCTTAGGTAATTGTTTATCAATGGTAAGGTACAATACTTTATTAGATAAAATAATTATTAATTAACCAGCTTCACTAACACATTTTTCCCACCGTCACTATAAAGAGAAAAGAGAGGGGCGGGTGTCGAACCCATTGCGTCCGAACTCTTCCATCATCGCATCAGAAGTGAAGCGCTGATTCCCAGTTATTCAGATTCATATTCCGAATGTTTTCTGGATGAATTCTGAATGCATTCAAAATGTATCCATGTTCGAATTGCTCGGGGGACGATTTGTCATCGTTTGATATCTTTTTCAATGGCACTACAGCCTAAATCGGGCTTTGGTCTCCTGACTTTCAGGTTTCTTAACATTTATTTGTTATTGTGAAAGGTTTGCCCTTCGCACAACCCTTTACCTAAGACTTTTCATTTTCGCAGATTGAGGTGACTAAGATATACCCATACAAGTAGTGTGCCTAAATTATACGTCAATCGGGATCGTTTGATATACGAGCATCCGATTTCCATTCAGAATGTACTTCGAGTATGCATACCGAATGTGCTCCGAATAGAAACTGCATACTTGTATTTTCGAACGAAGAACGAATCGACTGTTTTCATTCAGAAAGCTTTCGTTATGCATGCTAAAAGTACATTTGGCATGCTTTCCAAATGTAATCTGAATGGAAAATGCAGTTAGAACAGTTTCTTAAAAAAAAAGATCGCAAATCATTCAGCTACCTGAAAACAAAAGAGAGCGCACATAATGAACTGCAGTCTTGGTTCACCAGCTCAACTTTCTCAAAAGCATGGGGTGAAAAAGGCTTGAGAGTGAGAAAAAAAACACCACATAACTTAAATCAGATGCATTATATATTCATTCTATGAATGCCGCAATGTAGTCGTTGGATGCTTTCGGAATGAATTCAGAATGTATCCATCTAGACCAGGTAAATCACACAAACAAAATGATTAAATTTACCGCACTACACCGAAGCCGTGTTGAGCTCACAAATTTTCCACTCCATTTCAACGTATTGCATTAAACCACAAATTAATGGCAGAAAAAAAGTAATGGTTTGGTGAGTGTTTTCACAGTGCATTTTGAATTAAAACGAAAGATTCCGGATTTTACACTTGGTTTGGTTTATGATGTGTGATGTTTCGGTCTTTGCTGGTAAAGTTTGATAAAGTTCCCAGCAGAGACCGAAACTTCACACATCATAAACCAAATAGTGTACAATTCGGAAATCTTTCGTTTTAAAACACAAAAAATATCGGAAGTACAAATTAAAACACGCCGTTTCCCAATAGATGGCACCAGCAGTAAATGCTGATCAAAAATGGCGGATCATAAACGTCACATGGTAAGCTTGGGTATCTGTCACATCTCCTCATCATTAGATTTGTGAAGTTTTATCGACGTCATATACTTTTTTTGTGCGTGAATATGTCGAAGTTTGAACCATTTGCGGGGAGGTTTATCTTTTTGCCTTCAATTGAAAAACATCTACGGTTTGAAGTGCGTCGAATGATTGTTGAAACTAATGGCGAGGGTGCTATTAGGGAAAGAACGTATCGTGAGTGGTATCAACGCTTTAAGAGCGGTAATTTTAACGTCGACGACTGGCATGGCGGTGGAAGAGAGAAAATGTTTGTGGTATATCATGAGTATAGTTACTCCATGGGACACTAGAGGCGCTTTACCACAGTTTCGCAAAGGTGAAGCCACCACTCCACGAATGGTGAATTGTGCAAGGCGAATTCGAAGGTGTTGATTGTGACATATCTGAAAGACTCCGTTTTGTTTTCTTCTTCTTGCATAGAGTGACTAATCATGCGCTGTTAAAACCATCACGGGAGATCAGTAGCGACTACAACTGATTCGTTTGAGCCGAGCATTGAAGGCGAAACGGTCGCAGTACCAACAGAGACACGACAAAGTGATTTTGCTGCACGACAACACTCGGCCACATGTTGCTTAGGTTGTAGAAACCTACCTGAAAAAACAGTTATTTCACGAGCAGCTTGAATGTGTTGTTTGGTCAAACTCGACCTGGGCTGGCGATCGTGAACTTCGTTTTTTCTTGTGGAAGAGTGTTTTCACCAAACTGTTCTCGCAATCTTCGCAAGATTTCAATTGAACGGACCCCTTTTCGAAACAAGAACATATTAATTACGGATGCACTGCGGTCTCAGACATCTCTGTTTACACAAACTAGTCCATGATCTTTCCCCACTCCAACAATCTTTTCCTTCAGTGCCTAGTAGTAGTATTTAGAGATACTCGATACACACTAACACTACTCTTCTAATAGAGTTTGGACACTGCAATAATACCAACAACTCAGCGTGAATTTAGAAGTACAAGAAAGCAACATAATAATAATTGCAGTATATGAATTATTTTTTGGCTAATTTCCTCTGTTTCTTGAACGCCTTCAAGAAGTGTGATTTTTCAGTAGCCTTAGTTGTTGGCAAACTCAATACCGCAATTTTTTAGTGAGTTCTCTCCATTTTGTAAAACGGTATTTCATCGCAATTAAAGTTTTTTTTAGAGATTAAGTTGTCTGCATATCATTGCGTTTTTCAACGATAAAAAAAAGGAAATTAATTATATGGGTCGGCAGTGCCGAACCTGCCGTGCATGACGAGCCGCCACTGCTTGGTAGGTACATTTGAGTTTATTTAGCAAAGATTTCCCATGTGAGCTGCTTCTTTTGTGACGTTCAATCTTATTGCACGGTTTGGACGGATCGAATTACGTTTGCACGTCTTCAAGTCGAACATCGCAAACTTACTTCTGAAAATTTTAACCAGTCCTGGCAAGAGCACGTCTACATTGATTGATTGGTTTAATAGCTATATACGTTACTTTTTTTTATTTTCAATAAATACATTTTGTGGAAGTCTTTAAATTCGATTATTTCGAATCTTACCACATTTAAGTCAGACAGAATTCGTAGCGGGGATTTTAACTCACAGGATCTTTGGAAAATATCATAATGTCATTGTACTTGGAATTTTTGCACTCTGCTCTAAAAACTACGAAGTTACAGTTCGAACTAGCGACTGTGCTTAGCAATAATTGCACGGTTCCAGAAAGAAAGTTGTCGTACTTTTCCATCATTACGAAATAGTTTTAACTCATTAGCATATTTCGGCTAATGAAATTTAACTCATTTATAATTAGTACAAACCCGACAACCTAAAAGAATTTGCGAACTGTTAACATTTCCAATATGCTAACGCACACAAAGGCATCGCTCTAGTGCACTTGAAATGTTTTTACCAACAAACAAATGCTCAATTATGCATAATAAATTGCCCTTGACACATTGGCATTAACTAGGGCAGATCCTTTCAAATACCCCTGCAGTCTGTGTGATTCTATACGGGATCTTGGAGAAGACTGTACAAACGTAGACTATCGCCCACTATCAGCTCCGCAACGGGGACGTTTCTAGCGTAGACTCACCTCTTCGTCGCACCATAGCAGCGAACTTAGTGCCCGATTTCAGTGAATGATTTTGCAGTTCGACGAGTGGAAAGTGCATGTAAAGTGCAAACGCTTAAACCGTGAGTGTGATGTAAGTTGGCCAAACTACACGTGCAGTTTTTCAGACAAGGTGTTCCGGAGTGGAGCGAAAATACTTGCCAATGACCTTGAACTGAATTTTGTTCCCAACAAATACGTAGACTTCGACGACGGAGTGGATGGAGGAATGGAGCACGGAGACGCCGCCGCATTACTAGAAAAGTGTGTCGCCCGTTCTCTTGGCTCGTGTTTTTCCAGTGTCCATCTCCACACAACCAGCAAAAACACTCTAGAGTTACTTTACTACTAGCAACCATATACAAGACAGTGCTAGCGCTAGACCCTAGCTAATCTTGCAGTATTGGCTCGGTTCTTTAAGGCATAGAAACATGACTTCAGTCAGGCACGACATATCTTATGGAAGCACAGTGTACGACAGCAGAAAATACCGAATGCTACCCGAAAGACCGATACCGAAACTCAACTATCCGGATTGTATGAAGGGCAAGAATCGAGCATTGAGGATTGAGGTGAAGTATCGTGTGTGTGTGCGTTATAAAGTGGGTTAGATACAGAGACAACATATAGGATAGTCTATGTATGATGGCAATGATAACTGTACTTTTGTATCGTAGGATTGTGGCACTGGCTAGCACGAGAATCTCGGCATGGATGAGGAGAAGAAGAACATAAGCAACAGGTGGATAATAGAACTTTCTAACGGCAGTGTTCTGGATTATGGCTACTGATGGCCAATGGATCTAAGACTGCCGAGCTGATTGGAATAAGACATCTTGTTTGGATATGGCTGTGATAGAAGTGTGCATTCAGTTCAGGGCACGTGTTGCTTGTTATAGGGAATGCACTCGATCAGAAATTGAAAACGTAAACTCCACAGCACTCGTTGCCACTTCCATACATTTCGACTGCAATGCTGTTGATGGAATTGCGGACGTTTATTCTTCAGTCAATCGAATGGAACATCAACTTTATTGATTTTCATTTCACATTTTCTTTTTTTTTTACAATCAATCGAGAGTTCCTCTATTTTATTTTGATGAAAACTGTTTTTAAAATACAAATGTTGTTTACTTTCTGTGCATTATCTGCATCCATGGAGATTATGAACGAAAACACCACCACAACTGTGTGTCGTTTATAAATGATAGAGCAACGGTTGCATGCAGTTACGAAATGGATGAATCAACATGTTGAAATTCAGCTGACCCATTTATCAATATTCCGCTGAAGTTTACATGTTAAAAATTTGTAGCTCAGCATAATATCTTCCATTATTTTTAACTGTTTAGAGCCGTGAAAATCACCATTAAATCGAGTTATTGATAGTTTTCGTTTTGAATGCAAGTTTTTGTTTTCAATTCAAATCGAGAAATTTTGAATTACATAGTTTTAACAGTCAGATCTGATTTATCGATGATCAAGCTAGCACCGCTCTGATAAGCAGTGGGCGCTGAAATATTTAATCGCGTTCATTCATAACTGTTTGGTTTGAGATAAATGATATTCTATATCAGGGTCAGTCTAAAATCAATGCAGCTGCTTCGGCTTCGTCTTTGCGAGGGTTCATGCGATTTAACAAAGTCATCTTAGAGTTCTGCTTGATATGAATTCATATGAAGAATTTTTGAATTTAATGCCTGCTTTAATGAATTGCATAAAAATTTATGTCCGAAAAGTCGTAGCTGAAAGTGGTGCATTCATTGCAGATCAGCCTTAATTTTCACGAGAACGATAGCTCGAACTAGTCAAGAAAACAATTTTTTGCCTTGTCTATTTAATAGGTACTGAAAAAATGAATGTATCGGATTTGCTGAAATTGTGCAATTTGTATGGGAGGTGGTAGAAGGAGTGGGAGTTCTTAATGACTTTTCAGAAATAACTGTAAACATCATACATTCGACATGTTTTAAATTACAGCATTCATACTTTTCAGGAAAATCGACTTATTGTAAAGTTGCGAAATTGTGTCATAATGAATGCGAGGGAGTAGAAGGAGTAAACCTAATTTTTCCCTGGATTACTAAAAACTCTAAATAATTGTTTAGTGTACAATTTCAGCTCGATAAATGTTATACGTACTGATGAAATTGGTTTATAGTATTTTATGAAAAAGTCCAGTTTGTATGAAAGGTGGTAGAAGGAGTAAGGGGATTCGAATAATTTCTTTATAGTAGTCTAAAATCGTTATAATAATGATATATTCCAAATTTCAGATCAATAGTTTTTTTTATACCTTTTGAAAAATCCGTTTATTGTCAAATTTCTGGATTGTGTCATTTTGTATGGGAGGGTGGAAGGGATGAAGCGCTGTTCACGAACTTATCCCTACTTTTTTGTCAAAAACGACGTGCACAGTCCGATTTATATGATATATCTTTGTCAATAGTAGCACTCAAATACAGTACAAATATTTTACCGATTTTCTCGAGTAACGAAAAGGTAAAGATATTTTCTTTACCTTTTGCAAATATAAAAAAAAAATTGATAAGTTTTTTTTAGAAGCCCTACAATTTCTACTCAGGATGTTTATCGATCCGAAATGGGGTTTGTGAAAATTAACTTTGCAGAATATTCGGAAACTAGCCGTACTCCAACATTGTCCTTCGGCCGATCTTTTTTACATCTACGTAGGCGAATGTATTAAACTCATAGAGGCTGTGTTTAAATACTAATAATTACAGTTACCCTGGGAGCACGGGAATCAGGGTGTAGCCTAGTGGATAGCGTGTTGGTCGTACAATGTGAAGGTCGTGATTTCAAATCCCGGTCAGCGTAATATAATTCCTGCACATTACCTGCTTTGGATATACATACCTTGGTTACCTTAATCCACGAAAATGAAAAATTCGTGAATAGCTGGTTGTGCGAAGGGCTAGTAACCTATCCACAACAAATAATGAAAAAAAAAATGTTAAGGAACCTGAAGGTCAGGAGGCCAAGGCCTGATTTGGGCTGTAGTACCATTGTAGAAGAAGGGGAAGGAATCGCACAGGCACATCTGCAAGGTGTAGCCTAGTGGGTAGCGTGTTGGTCTGCAATACGAAGGTCGTGTGCTCAAATCCCGGTCGACGCATAATGCCAGCACACTGCCTGCTTGGGTACACCTTGGTCACCTCAATATACAGAAAATTAAAAATTCGTCGATAAAGGGTTGTGCGGAGGTCTAACAACCCTTCCACAATAAATAATGAAAAAATGTTAAGGAACCTGAAGTTCAGGAGGCCAAGTCCCGATTTGGGCTGTAGTGCCATTGTAGATAGAGACAGACATCTGCTCTCGCTGAAATTATATTTTTGCTCTAGTCAAACCTTAAACAAATAATATATATCATAAGCCATAGTTTTTTTCAAAATTTTTAGTTTATTGTGGGAAAATGGTTGCATAATTATTCTTCGAAAGATTTCCCATCGCTAGCCACAACTTCTTCCTATCTTTCTAGCAGCATATAAATTCCACGTCGAAAAAACTGTTCGGCTTTTGAGTCCATCCACGAATCGACCCAATTTTTGGCTTCTTCGTAAGAACGGAAGTGTTGCTCAGCGAGGCCATACGTCATCGATCGGAATAGGTGGTAGTCAGAAGGGGTGATGTCTGGAGGCGGGTTGAGTAGGACGTCCCATTTCAGTGTTTCCAGCTGGGTTTTCATAACCTAAGCAACATGTGGCCGAGCGTTGTCATGCAGCGATATCACTTTTTCGTATCTCCCCTCGTATTACGGCCGTTTTTCTTTCAATGCTCAGATTAAACGCATAAGTTGTGTTCGGTAGCGAGCTCCAGTGATGGTTTCACCTGGTCCTACCAAATACAAAGAATGATTTTGAACGTAAAAAGCAAAACTTCCCGCAATGACGCTTATTTGGCTTAAATTTCGACATATTTGCGCTCAAAAAAGTATGACGGTGATAAAAGTTCATAAATTTAATAATGAGGAATTGCTAAACCTTACCTGATCCGCCATTTCTGACCAGTATTTCCTGCTGGCGTCATCTATTGGCGGTTTTCCATTTGTACTCTCTACATCTTGAATTGAACCCGAGCCACCCGCACGTCGGGCTAGCATTCTATCACTAAGCCACTGACGCTGATAAACTCATCTCGCCAAAATATACTCATCTACTTAATTTGGAATTTTTTTTTATGTGGGAAACCTTTTAAACCTTTGATCTGTGGTTTAGGGTGTAATATTTATATTCTAGATGAAATCTAAGAGTATTATAAGTTTGCCACAAAGTTTGTAATGCCAAGAAATAATGCTCAGAGAAAAAATTGAATGATACAGAAGTCCGTTCGTCCGTCCGTGTCCTCTCTAGCTTGAGAACGCGTTGAGTTAGAGAGCTCAAATTCTGCACACGTCGTTTTTGACAAAAAAGTAAGGTCAAGTTCGAGAACGGGCCAAATCGCTCTACCCCTTCTACCTTCTCCCATACAAAATGACACAATTTCGCAGTTTAACAATAAAAGGATTTGCACGAAAAGTATAAATGCTATTGATCTGAAATTTGGAATGTAATACTATTATAATGATTTCAATTTACTGTTTAAAAACTATTTGTGTCTTCCCTCTCCTTCCACCACCTCCCATACAAACTGCACTTTTTCAAGAAATGCTCTATAACAAATTTACTCAGTGCGTATAAAATTTATCGAGCTGAAATTAAACTGAAACTAATAGCTTAGTAAGACAAAAAAAATTAAACGATTAGCTTTACCCCTTCTACCTCATCCCATACAATTTCGCGATTTGAAAATAAATAGATTTGTTCGAAAAGCATAAATGCTGTTGATCTGAAATTTGAAATGTATGAACTTTTATGGTGATTGCAATCTGCCGTATAAAAGTTATTTGAGTCCTTCTCTTCCTTCCAGCACCTCCCATACAAAGTGCACTTCATGAAATACTATAAATAAATTTACTCATTACGTATAAAATTTTTCGAGCTGAAATTGTGCACTATGTATTTATTTAGAATTATTCTTCTCTTCAATGACACCACAGCCCAAATCGGGCCTTGGTCTCCTGATTTTCAGGTTCCTTAACATTCTCATTACTTATTGTGGAAGAGTTGTTAGCTCTTTGCACAACCCTCTACCTGCGAATTTTTTATTTTCGTAGATTGAGATAACCAAGGAATATCCAAGCAGGCAGTGTGCTGAAATTATGCGTTGACCGGGATTTGAACTCACGACCTTCGCATTGTAAACCAACATGCTATCCACTAGGTTACACCCTAGCTTTTAGAATTATTAGTAAGATCAAAAAAAAAAATTAGTTTCACTCCTTCTACCGCCTCCTATACAATCTGACACGATTTCACAACTTTACAAAAAGTCGATTTTCCTGAAAAGTATGAATGCTACTGATCTGCAATTTAAAGCAGGTCAAAAGCATGATGTTTATTATTTGTTGTTTATTGTTTATTGTTTATTGTTCTAAGAAAGTCATTAAGAACTCGCCCCTCCTACTACCTCCCATACAAACCGCACAATTTCACAAAATTCAATACACTAATTTTCTAAGTGCCTATTAAATTTTTTAATCCCAAATTTTGTATAAAACATTTTGATAGCAACTCTATCATGATGTAAAAAATTATTATTATATTAATGTCGTCCCCCCTCCATCACTTCCCCTACAAAACTTCCCCTACAAAATTTCTCTTTTATCTAGAGTAGCACGATCGGGCTTTACGCTCAATTGTAGTCCTGTTATGTTTTTTTTTTTTTTGGATCGGAACGTTTTTATAGCACTTTCATGTTTCAAAGAATTTAATAAAAAAAAACCGCAAGTCTGTAGGTGCTTATCGTTTGGTCTGGGAATTTCTATCAGTCACTTATATCCCTGCATATCGATGGGTAAAAACATATGTATGTATGTCCAAAAGTACCTAATTTTGGTTTGAGGGTTTTGAAAGTTTGAAGGCTGACATATTCGCAGAGATGCAAATAGCGAAAACTAATTTCAATTGGTCAGCTTTCTTCAATTGTATTAACTGTAAGTCGCACGAGTAGCCATAACGTGCAATTTATGGCCACAAATCTTGCGTTCCATCTTTTTTCGTTCCATTTGTATTCCTACATCCAAATTTTGACTCGAAAAATACCAGAATGTTTCGAAAAATTTAATCAAAATTTTATTTTTACTATATCTAGTGAGCCGATGGTTTTCGAACCTACGCCTGCAAATATCCCCCAAATGTGGCGTCATAAGGAACGATTGTGGCTAACTATTGGAGCCAGAAATTTGTTTGCATTTGATTTCTACACAAAAACACTTATGGGAATATTTTTAGCTGACAAAATTAGGGCGATTATATGAAATTTAAGAAATTGTGATACATTATATTTTTGGTTTTGCCAAAATTCTAAATAATTGATTTCATTTGCCTGATTCTACGTACTACTATTAGGGTTGGCAAAATGTGCTCTTTTTCAATCGCAGTGATTAAGTGCGATTAGTTTTTGGTTTTTCTCAATATCTGTGAAAAAGAGCAGCTCTACGAATATCAGTGATTTTTCTGGAATTTTTCACATGTATTGTCGGAATTTTATGGAGTATATCACGAAAACTTTTCCACTCTTTTGAAGGTACGATCTCTTCAACAATTTGTAATTGTGATTACGGATAACTGCTTTTTTCCAATCGCAGTGACGATTCTGTTTTTGCAATGTGTGGAAAACATAATAGCATAGATTTTTAGGTCGTGAGGCATATCAAAAAAAAAGGTCGCACGAAAAGTGCGCCTGCGATTTGCTTGGTTTCAATGTCATCAGCCGATGTGTGAATTGCGATTAGGGATACCTGCTCTTTTCTAATTGCAGTGACACACTCACGATTCCTCTCTTTCTGGATTTCTTCTATTCTTGATACTGATTGCAATATTTTTTGCGACCTAAAAAAACGGTCCACCGCAGCCTCAGTAATGTTCGAGTCACAACGTTTTTTTCATTTGTTCAGATGATCATTGCCCCAATCCCATTCAACGCAGGTAGTATACATTTCCTCTGCTCTTCTAATCGCAGCTCTTTTCAATATTCAATCGCATTATGCGATTGCACTTTTACAATACCAGTGACAAAATCGTAGGTATGTCAAATACCATACCATCTCTAGCTACAATAACTTACTGAAGTTTAATTTAAGAAGAAATTATGAGTGAACTCGCTCGAAACATTATTTACGAGGGCATATCCAAAAGTTCCGTGCCTCACATAGAGATAGCGCCAAAATGATGAATATTTTTTATTGTTTTGCATAATTTCATCCTTTTTAGGCCTAACTATGGTCTTATGCTAGGGTGTAGCCTAATGAGTGGCGTGTTTTTCTACAACGCGAAGATCGTGGGTTCAAATCGCGGCCGAAGTATAATTCATTGCCTGGATATACTTTGCATACCGCAATCTACGAAAAATGAAAATTTCGTGGATAGAGGGTTGTGCGAAGAGCTGAAGGTCAGGCGACCAAGGCGAGATTTGTGGTGTACTGCCATTGTAGAATAAGTATCTGAGGTTTCATGCCAATATAGTATTAATTTCACAGTCAGCCGAAGTAAACGCTCCAATCGATTGCAAATCAATGGAAAATTTGGAGATCCCTGCAGTCATTAAATATTTTTATCTAAATGTTTAACTGCAACTGAAAGAAAAGATCATTTTTGTGTTAGAGTTCATAACTTCCGGTTGGCGGTCATATCCAAAAACAATACAGGTCTATCCGTCGATGTACCTGATCTTTTGCGACCACTTCCATCCTTTTCTGTTGCAGTTTACTTAAGTTATTGTCGAGACACACGGATAGGCGTCACAATGAGTCTTACTTTTCGGGATTCTTGTTACCACAAAACCTGGATGTTAAATCTGTCGCGATCTAAATAGCAGCAGATCTAAAAACAAAACAAAACACTCGGAAGTCAAGATTTTAGACTCGTTTTTGGAGGTGTGTTGGTTATTGGTTTTATTTCTTCGTCTTTAATGGCCTTCATCTTATTTGGATTATCGAGGGGATCTAGGGTTTGGTGCGAAGGTCATACAAACCTAATCAACCCCAACCCCATCTACGAACTTGCGTTTTTATCAGATTGCAACGCATTATTTTCCTTTTGTTCAATGTGTTCATTAGGACTCGAACACATAACCTAGTTATAGTAGAGGTTAAAACTTAAATTATTTACTGCTGGTGAGCATCTTTTTAACCTGTTTAATTTTTCTAAACATTGACACTCTTGATATTATTTTTGAGAGGATGAGCAGCAGTTCGTACTTACGCCACTGATCATATTTTTGTTTGCAAATTTCTAGCCCAACTATTAACTAACCCACTTATCATATCCATAATAATAGCAAAATAATGTAGCCTTCTCTACTAGCGCTATAATTTGTCTTGTTTCTATTTTTAATACATCTATTTTTACTAGAAAATATCTATAAATTCTAAATGATGCCCCTCGTACCCACCACACCGCCGGCACTAAACAATAACACACGTTCAGCGTAAAAATACAAATTTCTTCGTAATCACCTTGGCTTGGCATTACAACTTCGTTACAGTGGGTAACATTAATAACTCAAAAGTCAGCGATAATACCTCAAAATTGGCCCATTTTTACGGCGTGTGTACAACACAATAGCGTTGTGGAATAAAATTGGTAACGTCGTAACGCACCCGACAATTAATTAACACTTTTGTTTGGCTCGGAGCCGAGAAGCTTCATCGGGTGATTTGCGACTAGGTACTAGACGCGAGTACTCATTTACCTTGTGAAACATTCATTTCAGGTACTCGCTGCGAAAAATTGCTTGGAAGACGTAATGCTGGATGAAACGAATACGGGGGTGATATTATTCATTTCAATTTTCAAAGTCATTTTACGATTCGCTACTAGTAAACTAGGTCACATGTGCGCTTCGCGCATATTCAAACCGCCCGCTTCGTTCAATTCTCTTTAATGTTTTTTAATATGAAGAATTTTTTCTTCGTTTATTGTTTATATAAATTTTCCATTTGTCGATTCATGTCTTCGTGTGTTTGGCAAAGTTAGCGCACACTCGACATGTCCGGATCTTAAATTTGAAATTCTTGCGCGAAAGAAATATTTTTGCAATGTTGTCTTGAGGCGACGTAATGTCTCTTGGATTTAAATGTATCGGTGCGATCATTTAATGATCGTGCATGATCGAATTTCTTCGGCCTTCGTTAAAATATTCAATTGTACGAATTTAAATGATTTTACTTTTTTAATTTTATTTAATTCAAGTGTAATAAAATAATCTTGTACGATCGTAGAAATATATTACATAAATTTGTTCGATTGTTTACACGACATATTTACACGTAAACAATTATTATTTGCTTTCATCAGACCTTTGTAGTGTAAACAACACTGCACACTTATACAGACAATTCAGTTTGTATCCAACCAGGTATTATGGGATTGTGTTATTTTTAATTTTTTTTTTCTTTTCTTTAATATACTTACATGTTTTATTTTTTTGCCACGCGTAACTGCCGTCCATAACCTTTTAAAGATTCGCCGTAATCGTAACTCTTTAGACATTGAAATTGAAGTGTTTTAGCACGAAAACTAAGATATTGCTTACGATCTATTTTTTTTTTCTTTAATTATTTAGGGGGTCACCCTTTAATGCATTGCTCAATTAATTCGGTAAGGGAAGTGGATAAAATTTATTAAATTACTGTGGAAATTAGGCTGGAGAGAGACGGAAATGACGGTGAAGATTGTTCTTGAAGGACTGGAGGTTATACATACCTAGTTGGGAAAACGTTAGCCGGCAATGCATTCCAAAGTCTGGTCGTTCGGGAGATGAATGACAGTCTATATTTCACTGTGCGAGTAGAAATAGGGATGTCGGCATACTCGTGCGCGCGTTTAGCTTAACGAGTATTTCGGGGAAAGGTCTAAAGTGGTAAACATGATGGTGGTGTATTGATTGGTTTACAATGTGAAATATAAATATCAAATATTTTGAAAACGAATTAAGATCGATAACTTTAACCATCTTTTTATTAATCTAATCGTTACTTTGTACTCTGCAAGCTTTGCACAAGTGTCGGTTCGGTCAATTTTATGACACCAGTCGGTATGACGTTACGGATTTTCACCATTTCATAAGATCTCCTGTATTGTAGCCAGAACTAAATCAAATGCCACACAAAAATATTACACGAAAAATGGAACGGGGAACTCTGCTTAATATGAATGATGGACTCCCTTCAATCCAAATAACGACGATATAACTTTTTGGGCGGTTTTTTCGATGGAAAACGATTGTTTCGATACCAAGATATCAATAATGTATATTACTTACCCTTAACTTAATCAATAATAAACGCAGTTCTTACGACGCCCGTCATATCTTCTTAATACAAAAGTGCGTGAATTTGTATGACGCTGATAGTAATGACCTCATTGATTGAACATCACATCAAAAATCTATCCAAAACTATTTTCTTCAAATCTATAATCGCTTCCATGCAAATGTAAATAACTACTACTACTACTACAATGGCACTACAGCCCAAATCGGGCCTTGGCCTCCTGACCTTCAGGTTCCTCAACATTTTTCATTATTTATTGTGGAAGTGTTGTTAGACCTTCGTACAACCATCTATTCTCGAATTTTTCATTTTCGTAGATTAAGGTGACCAAAGTACACCCAAGCAGGCAGTGTGCTGGAATTATGCGTCGACCGGGATTTGAACTCACGACCTTTGCATTGTAGACCAACACGCTACCTGCTAGGCAACACCCTAGCTAAATGTAGATAACGCCATAGTACAATATTGGTTTTCTTTAAATATGTGAAAATTTATAAACTTAAAAGTTTAACGATCATGTAGCGAAAGACAATTAAAAATTCTCTCTGTCGATTGATTATTTAAGAATTCATAATTTTTTTTTTTTTTTTTTGAATAAACAATAAAAATAACATTCGATCTCTTCTTTTTTTTTAGTAAATCTCTCTAGCGATGACCGGGTTGACATAACTCATTTCGACCCACTTAAAGTGCTCGGAACTGGCGGTAAGTAACTACCACATGAACATAAGCTCTTTTTCGTTAAAATAAAAATTTCATCATACAATAATAAAAAAAAAAAAATCAGAGCTTGTTCAAGATTAACTAACCAAAACGTGTTAAAAGAATAAGAAAACGAAAAAAAAATTGCAATGATCATAATAAAAACAACCTACAATAAAAATTTCAGCTTACGGTAAAGTGTATCTGGTTCGCAAAAAAGGTGGACACGATCATGGAAAGCTTTACGCAATGAAAGTGCTAAAGAAAGCAACAATCGTACAGAAGAAGAAGACGGCAGAGCATACACGGACAGAAAGACAGGTAAGAATTTATTCAATACATCTTTAAAATTATTAAAAATATTTACTCAGCTCTCATATGATCGCGTTGGAAGGAACAGAAATTCGCGCATAAAGATTTCACTCCAATCCAGAGGGGCTGAGTACCTAGTATACTATTGAAGCGATTGTGTTTGTGTCGAGATAAGTCGACAGAGAAGGGCACACTGGAAGAACCCCACAAACTAAGGAAAAAACCATAAGAAACAAGATCGCTCGTTCCTTTCCAATATCATCGTTGATTCCGCGCGAGCGCGCTCACACACAGTCATCATACAACTTGAAGATTCCGGTTCAGTTATTCAACTCCCGTTAGTTAAATTTACTACTATAGTCCGGGCCGAACATCCTACGATGCATACAATCCATTCCCGAAGATATTTGGTTAACCCAAGACCAAAAGATCGTGATGAAATCTTGAACCGGTGAAGAGTGGTTATTACCTTTACCTTTCGCGCAACCTACTTTATCACTTGCGGGCTGCGGTTCGCTATGCGACTTATAATTCAAACTCTTTTTCTTTTTCACTTTCTTTCTCAATGCCAGATACTAGAGTGAAATTATTCTTTGGGGCGAACGACGACGCGACGTTCCCGTTGTGATTTCGATGGTCGTTGGTAGGCGCTTGAAGCGATAGAAATTAAATTACATTCTAATTAAAAAAAAAACAAAGATTTGTCACATGATCTTTTCTTGAGATGTCTGTTATATTATCGATTGTGATATGGTTTGGAAGTTTTTGGGCATTTCAAGGCGTTAAATTAGATCATTTTTTCATTATTTTTTGCCACATAACTGTTATTGTTTCAAACTATTGGTTAATTTGGAGCTATTATGAAGACAACGGTCTGTAGGATGTTGGTTTTATTTAGCATATAAAGCTTTTATTTAATTGCTGAGTGAAATGATGCTAATCAAGAGTCTAGCGTCGATTTATATAAATGAAGAAAATAAATTAAAATTTTAATTTTTCGTCATTTAAAATTTTAGCGAAATTTTAAAAATCTCATAACATTAATTTGGAATAAATAAATTTTTTCTACTTGGACCATTTCTGAGTCTTACACTTTGTAAATAGATGAAAATGTTAATGCAACTGCTTCACTGTTTTCTTTACATTCAAATTTCCTGTTAGGACCCCCTGTAAACAACCACTATAAGCAACTCTCTTCCACAATGCGCCATCCTGAGCATCGGCCTTAAGCTGTTGCCAGGACTTGTTTATTCGTCTGACCTCCTGCTCAACTGCTCGCTTCAATGTGCTGCATGATCGACCAGCCCGACGTCTTCCTTGAGGATTATAATGCAGAGCCTTCTTGGCGATGTTTCGCTGTGGTTTCCTCAAAGTGTGACCATTGCCACTTCCGCCTTTGAATATCAATACCTATTTTAGTCTGTCCAGTTGTACTTCAAAGTTCGTCGTTGGAGATCACTTCTGGTCAGATTATCCCTAAAATGCGTCGAAGGCATTGGTTCACGAAAGTTAGTTTCTTGGTAAGTCGAACGATCACTTTCCACGCAGTACAACCATATAACAACTTGTAGCTTCGTGCAAAGGGAGATCTTGCTTAATCTCCTGAAAGGGGAAAGGATACCTAAGGCCTGACGTGCCTTATTTAGAGGAGCCTCAATATCCTTTTCCATGCTGACAATGCTTCCGAGAAAACAAAAATCTTGTACCTCTTCCACATCTTGTCCATTAAGAACAATCGGTGTGCTTGTGTTCGAACCCATGTACATGTACTTGGTTTTACGCACATTTTTTTTCAGTCCCGCCTCTTTGCATTTAGAATGCAAGTCCGAACGGTTATTTGCAAACAAACACACGTCATCAGCATAATCAAGGTGACTTAAGATGTTAATTAGTCTCCATTGAAGACCTTTACCTTCCCCACCTTCCAGTGCAGCTTTCAAAATGTCATTTATTACTACCAGAAACAGGGATGGTGATAATATGCAGCCTTGTCTAATACCCGTTCGCACAGGAAAGCTCTCGGACAGCTCTCCTCTATGTAAAACGCGACATCTAGCATCTTCGTAGGATTCTTTAATCATAGTTATGACCTTATCTGGAATACCCCTCCTACGCAAAGCATTCCATATGTAATCTCGCTTAACGCTGTCGAAAGCCTTCACGAGATCCACAAACATGAGATGTAGTGGCGAACCCATTTCCGGATTGCTTCAACATTATCCGTAGGGCATTTGTGTGGTCGGTACAAGACGACCCTTTACGGAATCCAGTCTGATAAACTTCGAGAGTGCTCTTCACGACATCACTAATCCTATTGAGAATTTCCTTAGCCATGATACATTGCGACGGCCGCTGATTGAATCGATTGGCTCTTGAATATGGACGCGCGGGTAGAAGCTAATGAGCGGGGATCATGTGCTTTGGGTGCTTAAAACCTTTTCGTCGCACTCAACGCAGTAGAATTGGTTAGAATTTCCATAGGCTTGGGATATCTTATATTATTTATAGTTTTTGATATTAGTTATTTCATATATTCCAAGATTACGTGTTAGATGGACAGTGAGTTGCGTCACTTGGGCTTGCTCCCCAGTTTCTTCTTTCAAAGTCTGCAGATCTCAGACTCAACTATATTTAGTCTTTTCACGTGACGACTGTGTCCTGCGAAGGGACCAACTATTATTATAAGTTTGTTCTTATCTTAACTGAGAAGCCTGAATTAAATGTCAGATTGTGTTATGCTTTCTCTCGAAATCTTTTGGCATGCCTTTGCCCTTAGATCTGGAACCTTTTCGCGTTTATTTTCTGTGTAAACCAGAAGCTGATGATCAATTTCTTGCTATTGAAGAGAATACCTCATTATGACTGCGTGGGGTCCCCTTTTTAACCAGGACGTCATCCTCCCCATTATCTTCTGCTCATCGGAGTGCGATGTGGTTTTGCGTTAAATTTTCAAGACACTGAGTATATTTTCATATTAACTTCGACTTGATTTCGTACGACGAGAGTGCCAGAAACGCTTTTTGATTATCGGCGAGGTTATAAGATCCTCTTCTTAGTGTACCCTCTCTCTATGTTTGCGCATACGCACCTTTCGATAGCATACCCTTCGGCTTAGGATATGGGAGAACACTTTCCTAGGCTGTATGAGATTCTAGCTTTGGGGTATTGTGCATACCATATATTCGGGCTCCTTTTCCATCGTTTTCTAGAGCCAATTGTATACCATATAATGGCTCCATTTTCGAATTTATGTTGTTCAGTCTATTCAGTCCCTGGCGGTATGCGTATTCGGAAACGTTTCACGCAGTCAAAAGTCGTTGGCAATTGATCGGCCACCATGCTTAGAGCTGCATGTTCCATTATTTCTGTACTCACTTTAACAAGCCGTGTGGATCATCAGTTTAGGTGAGATACCACTCGTGGCCTCGGTCGGTATTTTCCTTTTAATAAAGAGGAGAAGCGGAGGAAAATTTAGTATTGCTGCATTGCTTCGCTGGAAGTTTTTGTTACTGTTTTCCTACGGTCATTTTCTTTTGGTTGTATTACGGCGGTTAGCAATTGGAGCAGCAGTACTGGTTGGCGTCTTTGTCGGCTCAAACAACCTGTCTTAAAGGTGCTACGCGCGAACCTTTTTTGGCGATCCTCATCGGCTTAAGTCGTGTTATCTAAATTCTCAACGATTGCTCTTTATAGTATTTCAAGCAGCTCGTTGTTCATGGGTTTCCTGTCGCATATCGCAATCGGGACACTTTCGACAGCATCCTTGTATGAAAATACTGCCTTCCTGTGGACACGAAGTATTTTGTCGGTTTGAACAGATGGTGTCATCTCGTCTCGGCTTTTCCTCGTATTAGAGTTCGCCGCGGACGTTAGATACCGAAGTCCTGGACTGCGGTTGTATCTACATGTTCGCTGAGGTGCTTCTTCAGCCTCTTCTGTGCAGCACTGCTGAACCTTGGCTCCTAAATACCGAGATTCACCAGGTCTGCTTCCTCTCTGGTTTTTATGGAAAGATACCTCGTTCGTTCGAGACTATACTCTCCGTGTCCGTTGGTTCAGTTTCGATGTGCTGCTACAAACATCCAGTCCAGAGATGGTACAGTCTTGAGTTTCTTCCGCCACCTGAATTGGGTTCATTTTATTATCTGATAAATCCATATGTGATCCCCACGAGTAGCGCGTAAAGAATGGCAACTCGGAGCAGAGCAAAGCCTGGAATCTGTAGTTAAACGGTAGCGACAAAGCGCTCCTTGACATGCGGACGTCAGTACGGTGATTCACACTTTACCTTGGGCCACCTTTATAACAATATCAGTTGAAGTTATTGGCTGAATACTAAGCATAAAAGAGTGACTTCTGAACTGCATCACTGTAAAATCCTCGTTATAAAAGTTGTCGCTCTGTATGTCTACCGTGGCGACTCAAATTAAGACTTACGGTGTATTCTCGCTTGCATGTACCCCTGTGTTATATTATATGTCGTAATCGAAGCTTTGATATAGCAACTGCCTCTAGTTAAAAGTTATGCATACTATTATTGCCTAATAAAAAAACTCCTCATTCCTTACACAAGGTGGTATTCCTTAAAAGTAGAAGTAGTGCATATATTAAGTATAAATTTAAATAAATGAATAAAAAAAATAGAAATCTCAAGTAATTCCTTCTAGCGCTGATCATAGTGAAATGTTTCTTTCGGAATGCTTTCTTCTTCTAACAACATATTCCTAATCATATTTGTAATTCTGAAAAAAAAAAAATTATTTTAGGTTCTTGAAGCAATTCGCCAAAGTCCATTCCTCGTCGGAATGCACTATGCCTTTCAAACAGATACCAGACTGCATTTGATATTGGGTAAGATTCCAATCAAAATCTATTTGTAAAAATTTTCTTTCAATTCTAATTATGTGTTGTTTTTCGTTTTTTTCATTTTAAGATTATGTTAGCGGTGGTGAATTGTTCACGCATCTTTATAAAAACGAACACTTTACTGAAGATGAAGTTCGCACTTACATCGCTGAAGTTGTACTGGCCTTAGAACAATTACATAAGTTAGGAATCATTTACAGGGATATTAAGCTAGAAAATATTTTATTGGATGCCAACGGGCATATTGTTTTGACTGATTTTGGACTCTCCAAAGAATTGCAACCAGGGTCCAATGAACGAGCTTATAGTTTTTGTGGAACGCTTGAGTACATGGCGCCAGGTAAATTCTCTTGTTTTTTTCTCTAAATAAGATAAATTAACTTGCTTGCTTTTGTCCACAGAGGTTGTACGTGGCGGTAGTGGTCATGATACAGCCGTTGATTGGTGGTCAGTTGGTGTTTTAACGTATGAATTATTAACGGGTGCCTCACCATTTACGGTTGTCGATGAAAAGAATACTCAACACGACATATCTAGGCGAATATTGAAAACTGAGCCACCTATACCGGATGAATTGGGAAGCGAAGTGAAAGATTTTATTTTGAAATTGCTCGTCAAGGATCCAAAAAGGAGATTAGGTAAGCTCAATTTTTGTATTTGTTTTAGTCTACATTTTCATATAAATGTAATTAGCAGAGATTATTATTCAAGAAATGGAAACAAAACCGTAGCGTCTATTACCTTTAAAAAACGAGATAACATACTTTTCGGGTTTTTAATCAATTTGGGTCGTCGCGTATATTTAGTGGGGCTGTGTACAGTGTACTGATTTAAATTATTGATGTAGTTTAGCTGATTTGATTTGTTCTTGTTATTTAATTAATTTTGTTTTGATTAATTTGAATTATGTGTTGATAATTGATTGAAATTCACACATTTTATTTCAACATTGTAATTTTTTTTAGGCGGCAGTAAAGCAGATGCATCTGAAATAAAATCTCATCCATTTTTCCGTAAAATTGACTGGATGAAATTAGCTAAAAAACAAATACCCGCACCGTTTAAGCCAAAAATAGAAAATGAATTAGACACCAGCAATTTTAGCGATGAATTCACTCGGCTTCCGCTTAGCGAGTCTCCAGCTGCAATACCACCGAATTCAGATCGTTTATTTCGAGGTAACATTTAAATCGTGGGTCGCATTTATAACTGAGTCTTATTAAACTTATTTCTTATGTGATATTGAATAGGCTATTCGTTCGTAGCATCACGACATCTCTTGTCTAAAAAAATAAACTTTGATGATGCTTTTACCGACAGCAATGATAGTGATATAAAGAAACCTAGCCAAATAGATATTGAAAATTATAAGGTAAGAATATAGTGTTTGTGCGTTTTGAAGTTGTGAAACTAAAATGCGTTGTTATGTTTTATTTTTATAGGATTCAAAATTTTCGGTAAAATATGAACTCATGGAGAAACCGCTCGGCGAGGGATCATTTTCATTTTGCATGCGCTGCATCAATCGAACGAATCGTCAAAATTACGCTGTGAAAATAATGAAAAATTCTCCGGAGGTCGATAACGAAATCGAAGCCTTAGAAATTTGCCAAGATCATCCAAATGTCGTTAAGCTAATCGAAGTGATAAAAGACAAAACGCATACGTATATTGTTATGGAATATTTGTCGGGAGGTGAGTTATTAGACAGAATACGTGAATCGGATCGGTTTACCGAATCGGAGGCGAGTCTTTATTTCCAACAAATTGCAAATGCTGTTCGATCGATACATTCGAAAAATATTGCTCATCGTGACTTGAAACCTGAAAATATTCTATTCACTCATAAATCGTCGCGCAAGCTCAAAATCGTTGATTTTGGCTTCGCGAAATCGGATAAGCCATGCTTCACATTAGACTATGCCGCACCCGAGGCCCTAGATGTGTCACCGAACAATACCTATACCGCCTGTGATATTTGGTCGCTTGGAGTGATATTGTACACGATGTTGTGCGGTCATGCACCGTTCCGAAAAAGGGACAAGCCACAATTGCGTTCAGATCAGAACAGTATCGAAGAAATTGTGAAGCGGATTCGTCGTGGCTCGTTCGATACCGAAACAAATGCTTGGCGATTTGTTAGTGATCAGGCTAAGGAATTAGTGCAAGGATTGTTAACAGTCGATGCAAGGCATCGACTGAAAATCGATCAAGTAATACAACATGACTGGTTTAAACAAGTTCCTAGTACCGAATTGTATTGCCCGGGTCGGCGTAGTTTCGATAACATCCAAGGAGAAATTCGTGATACGTTCGATGCCTTTAGTCAGGCACGCGAACAAGGTTTTCATTTGCAAGAAGTCGTATCCGCAAAGATCGCGAAACGCCGACGCCTGAAGAAATCGAGTTCGACATCCGTGACTACGACCAGTTACGGCGAAGAAAGTGCCACAAGTGGTTTGGGCCGAAGTAAAAGTTCCAGCGGTATCGTTACTTCCGATCCGAATAATCGTTCCATTAGTGTAGCTACCTCAAATTCCTCAACCGAAATGATGGACGAACAGGACAACAACAATGAGAAATTCACAACGATAAAAGACGATCAAAGCAACTGCCTGGTCATAAATCTCTCGGGTGATAGTAAAGACAGCTGTGGAACGAATTTGTCTGGTAAAACATTGTCGCCGGCCCTCATTAAACCGGTAACTCAAATCAAACATCCGAAACACGATACTAACCTGTTCACATTCAACGAGCAGCATGTCAAAAAATACTTATCGAATGAATTTGAATTCGCCGGATTTGCTGCAAGTGAAATCCGATTTAATAAGGATTTACGCAGTAAGTACGATGCGATATTAAAATCGCTCGCGAAAGCTTATGCGAAAAGGAGTCGAAAAGTCGTGCACTCGATTGCACCGAAATCGGTTGCAATTAAGAAACGAGTTACGACGAGTACGTCAACACGTGCCTCGGCCCGCCGAAAACCCGATGATGATAAGTCGTCTACAACAACAACAACAACTACTACTACTAATACAAGAAGTACCCAACGGAAAACTACAGCCACGACAAACACCTTCTCAAATGTTACGCATGCAAAAACCGTTGTACCTGGGCGACCGATGACTCGTGCGATGCGCCGGCGCGAGGAAATCTCAGATCGATTTGAATTCATATTCCTAGACGGAGCCACGAAACGTAAAAGTCGAAAACAATGATTAAGAATGCTTAGAAGCAGGATTAGCCGTAAGAATAGCTACGACCTTCTGAGCGGGCACTGTGCTAGATTTATTACAAGTAGTATTTATGGTTGCTGGATAGTAAGAAGAAAAAAAAATAATAATTTGTTTTGTTATTATTTTTATTATAATTATTATTACTACAATTACACAAGAATTATTGATTTTAATCGTTTCTTTCTATTCCTCTTTATTACGTTTATTCGTGTGCATCAGAAGAAAAAAAAACAACGACAAAACAAACAAAACTAGAAAAAAATTGTATTATTATTAATTTTATTCTGTTAGCGAAATTTTAAATTATTTTTATCTCTATCGTTTCCTTTATTTTTTTTCGGTTTTCTGAGTTTGTTTAGTTTGTTTCCATTCATGAGCGTTTTTTGAGATTAAATCTGACGCGATAAGGATTTGATTTGAATTACGTAAATAGTAAGAGATAAAGAGGGACAGTTAGACGGAAAGAAAGAAAGAAAGAAAGAAAACATATCTGAAGATTTACTTTTTTCCTTATCATAATATTTAGATTTTATTAATTGTTAATTTAAAAATGTGCACATATTACTCGCATTCTTCGATTATTTTTTGAACCTATGAATTGAATTGAATGTGAAAGAGAGTGAATTGTATCGAAATGTAGTTCTATTTGAAATGCGTTATGCAACTGAATTATTATTGTTAGCTATCTGATTTAAAATTTAGTTATTTGATTTCGTTTTGTTGAAAGAGAACAAATAACGTTAAGATTTTCAAATATGAAGCACAACTTAATCATTTTATCAATTATCGTTTCTAATACTTAGTAATGTTATACAATTAGTATATAAATTGTGCTCCAATGGCAATTGTTAGAATGTTACAATGATGTATGTTTTTTTTTAAATAATCTTCAGAGATTTCTTTGAGCTTGGTGAAAATGCTGTTACTGCTAAACAATCGAATTAAGTTATTTATGATCGATAAAGAATTATAACAACAAAATATAAATATCAAACAATAATTTGATTACGTTGAGTAGCATCACATGCTAAAATATTTAATAAGACTTTGAGATTATTACAATCAGTGTAAGCGCATTTGGTCATCTTAATATTTAAAATCACATTAAAAAACATAACAGAATTATGATTGGGCGTAAAGCGCAATCATATGATACTCTAGATGAAATAGGAAAGAGTTTATTGTACCGGAAAATATGTCATCTCAAATTCTTTCGAATAGTGAATAGTGACTTTTGTATGGGAGGTGGTAAAAGCAGAGGAGGGAGGTTCGTAATTTTTCAATATAACACCGAACGTAGTATACAAAACGTTTCCTGCTGAATTTAAAGTTTGTAGCTTTCATAATTTTCGACGAAATTGAACAGTTTTCGTGTGAATTTATGGCATTTATGTGGGAAGTGGTAGAGAAAGTGGGAGGTTTTGGATGATTTTGAATCTGCTTATTAACATCCTAATCACATTGTTTTGTTACAATTTTAGAGTCGATAGCTCTCATATGTATGTTCGAAGGATAAATACTTTTTTTGAATTTCCAATACAAAAATTTATATCGGAGGTGGTAGGAGTGAAGCGAAATTCATATTTTTTTTAGCAGTTATTGCAATTAATAAGGCACAAATTCTGGCAAAATTTTAAAATTGTAGTTTTTCTAGTTTCAATGAAAATCGATTAAATGTATTTACAAAATTGTGCATTTGTATGGGAGGGGGTAGAGGGAGTATTCGAATGAAAACCAAATTTTTCGACATCAATAACATTTATAACAGTATACTTTTCTCAAAATTTTAAATTCATAGCTTTGACGGTTTTTGAAAAAAATAATTTAACTTAAATTCCGAAATTTCGTGAAATTTGTATGGGAGGGGATAAAAAGGGTGAGGTGAAATTGACAGTGGCAGTTCCAAAATTGATTGCAATTGTAGTGAAACTAATTATGGCAAAAATTGATTCTTTTAGCTTTGCTAGTTGCAGTGCGAACCGAACAAATGCATTTTTGAAAATTGTGCATTTGTATGGGGGGTAAAAGAAGTAATGGAATCGCTTCAATATTTATTGACGTTAATGATATTTACATCATTATACTATGACCTAATTATCAAGCCAATTTGCAGTTGCAGCACTAAGACCGCTGCCAGTTAAGGCACCTTAAAGAATTGTTTGGTATTTTAAAAGAGCTTATTGGGGGCGCTAAATGAGTTAATCAATGCCTTTAAGTGGAAATTGTGCTTTGATTCCAATAAATGCGATGAAGCCTGTAAACTGCTGCAGGCAGTAACAACGTCGTCACTCGATTTGAACCAACTATCGGCTCTGTCTCGAGTGTACGCGTAATAGTGGCCTGAATTGGTAGCGTTGCCCAAATGGACAACTGCAGCGTAAAGGCTGTAGACAGCTCGGTGGGATTCGCGTCCGCCTGGCGAGTACACTTTTACGCTAATTTCCTTGTTGTAGCACACCTTGTGCGCGAGTTTGGTTTGCATGTGAGACTTCTTATCATATTTGAAGTGTTTTATCGTCAGAATCAGATTATTTGGTTCTTTTTCAATATTCACGGAACGGTGAGCGTCTCTGGGTTTTCTGCATTTCTCGCAGGAATATCGGTTAACGCCAGTTAAATTCTCGGAAGAGCAGTAGTAGTCTAGCAAACATTGGACGCTGTAGTTCGGTGCGCAGTGATTCTGAATCGATTCGGGAAATGCTAAATGTAGATCATGAAAACTGGCAGTATTTCTACTTTCCCAGCTGCACGACAAACACTTCAGGGTTTTTGTGATTTTGCCAGTGAATGTTTTTCCCACTGTGGTTGTCCGTTCCGCCGCGGGTCTGCGCTCTATTGTGCTGCTGGGACCGGCTCCTCCTTCATTCGCCTCGAAGTCTGTCTCGTCCATTACAATTTGAACACCACTCGATTCGACTGCATCCTGTTCGTAGAAGTTTTTTTCCTGTTCCTGCAACGTGTCGAGGAGGTACACCAGATACTCCGAACTGTCTTGTTGGACGCCGACTTCGAATGATGTGGGTTTATAGGCCCAAAAAAAAAATTCAGGCCTCACCACGGGTTCAGTTCTAGAGACCATCAAGGCCATCAATTTTCGCATTTGCCCCATTTCCACAATGGGTGGCAGCAAGAACATCTCTTCGCAGAATCTGTTAAAACAAAGGATTGAGGACGACTTCGAATTTCATCGTCAACTACTACACTTACTCTGTGGTCACTGCCAAGGTCTGCAGCACACTATTCATGTAACAAGTGTTGCCTAAATTTGTAAGCCCCACTGGCGTTGAACTGGCCGTTGTTTCGCAGGCAATATGCGGCGGAGATTGTGCCTGTGCGTCCCGCGTCTTCGGTGGCGATGGCGGCGGCGTGACAGCACATACACTGAGAAAAGGTTCGGTGCTGGCATCATCGTCATCCTCTTCATAGGCGCTGCTTTCGATCTAAAAAAAAAAAATTTGGTTACTTTATGTTTGCCGAAAGTTATCCGTCCTCTTACCACTTCAGACCTTAGTTCGAACCTGTCGAGCTTCCGCTCCAAATTGCTGAGGCGCTGAAGGTAAATCGCCTCAGGCGTCTTCGCTCGAAGTCTACTGAGCTCGGAGGTTTTTTGTTTCAGTAGTGGATCACCGCCACCCAAGTCCTGTATCTGTCTCTCCAATAGCGAGATACATTTCTCCTTGTGTTGTTCCACACTGATCTTCGCCAATTTGAAAAACTCCTTGAGAATGTCTACCCCGGACGAAAATTCTCTCGAAACGTCGTCGGCATCGAGGCACCACATGGTTTTGGTGTCGTGAGACCGCTCCCTGCGTGCCATTTCGTCGCACTCCGCCCCCGCCATGGAATGCCATGGTTCCATCTTCTTCGGCTTGTTACCTCCAAGCAGCATCCTGAGGTTGTGAACTACGTCACGAGGGTTTCGGTTTGCGAGGCGGGATGCGAAACCCGTTGCCACAGACGTACACCCATTAAAGAGGAGTGGCGGCATCACGGGCGTGAAGTGCACTGGCTCCATGGACTCACCGTTGTCGCCGATACGCGTCTGCACCCACCTGTCGTCCTCCGCTGGAAAAATTAAGCGCGTGAGGGGGGCCAGAGAAACGCTCAGGTAGTGATGAGTTCCGCAGTCCCTCCCGTGAGCCACGGAAGTCCCGAACTCACCGTGGCAGGCTTGAAAGAGGGGGATATTATTCGATCCAGGAAAATCCTGCGTCATTTTGATTATAGCGGTCGCTGCTGCTGCGGGAGAGCAGCAATAGCCCGTGTGTTGCCGCAGCTCCTCCGCCAACAAAGCAACTTGTACGTCTTCTGTATTATTCCGGGTAAACATGACGTGCAGCAGCCGTCTCTGGATCCATAGCAGGCCGTCAACCACGGACGGTAGATGCCTCCTCGCCGTCGTGATCCAATACTTGGTCATGTAAATTTCTACGAATTGTTTTAAATTTATTTTATTATTATTACTCCTGCCGACGTTTGGACTGCGTCGAGCTGAAGGCCATGGCCATGGCTCTGTCGTCGGCCTCCCCCTCGAGTCTCACAACGACGCAGTTTCCCGGCATGCCTTCTATCAAATGCCGCGCCTCCTTCCGCGAGCAGGACGACAAACTCGTCACCCTGCTCACGTTGAAGAACCGGTATTGGGGGGTACTACGCTGCCATTCTCTCCAATCGCATTCCGATTGGAATGTAATACTATTATTCCCTCTGGCTGCCCGCAAGCCGGGCAACCTCAAAATTCTGAGGTACTGTGTGCGCAGCAAGTCCGGGTGGAGGGTGTGGAGGGCTTTGATAATGAGTCCCGCCGCTTGCAAACCGAATTCATCGGGATCTACAGCCAGCACCATGGAGCCGTACCTCAATCTTCTTCCTCTTCCTCCAGAAGTGGTCCGCACACCAGCAACCGCCATCAATTCCTCGTAGGCCGAAGAACCTCGTTTGCGGACATTTCCAGTTTTGCTAAGTAACGCATACACGCCGTGACGTGCGCGTCCCACAGTGCTCGTGATTGCGCGCATCATGACTGCTTTTGACGACAACCCCTCTGCGACAAGTAATGTGCAGTGGGCGGCGTTCTCTGTCCCCGCTTCATGCGCGTCACTCAATACTGGCTTCCGTCGCTATGGGTGATTAAAAGGATAAATGCCGGTCACATAAGCACACATTGTGTGTGAGGGGAAAAATATTTACCACCAATCGGGGCCGTCCCCTTGTTGCATGCACCTTCTTCCGAAATGTGTTTACTTCCGGAATCGTTTTCGAGGGAAACTTTCCACTCACCGTTGCACTTCGATCAGCCCTGCCGACGTACGTCCAGCGCTCTTGGATTCGAATCGACGAAGACCGACTTTTCTCGTTTCTATTTGGCCCGCCGTCTGTTCTACCGTTCTCAAGTGGAATCTGGAGATATTTTTTATTGAAATTCCATTGTCGCATATTTTTCCTCGGACTGAACAATCCGTTGGGATTGAACCAAGAGCAGGGAAAAAAACTCACCTCCATCTTCAATTTTATCTTATTCAATTCAATTTAGTAGAAAGTACGAATTCGTTGTTTTGGAAACAAAAGTGTAAAGATAAGTATGTCAGTACAAGTAGTCGTCAGTCGGTTAATTCAAGATACGATATGACCGGACGGTTAAAAAGATTACCAGCAGTAACAACGAAAAGTAGCAATCTGATAAGTCCGAAAACGGAAGAAAATTGTATCGACAGTAAACTGAATTCGATGTTACTGAAGAGCCTGAAAAATCAATAATTTTACTTCATGCTTGTGCCCATAATCCGACTAGAGTCGACCCGAAATCAGAACAATGGAAAGAACTATCACAACTTGTGAAAAAGAAAAAGATTTATCCATATTTCGATATGGCCTATCAAGGATTCGCCAGCGGTAGCGTAGATCGCGATGCTGAAGCTGTACGATTATTCGAAAAAGACGGACATCAATTCTGTTTGGCACAAAGCTTTGCAAAAAATATGGGATTGTATGGCGAACGTGACGGTGCTTTCAGTGTCGTCTGTTCGAGCAAGGAAGAAGCCGATCGTGTAATGTCACAAATTACGGCCTGGTGTGGATACCCACTACTCAGGCCACACCAGCATGGATCCAGCAAACCGAAATGAATCGGCAGTGGACGAATTTATCCGCCTTGAAATGGTTTTAGTGGAAAAGAAATTTCCTTAAATTTCGGAATTCCATGAAATTTGTATGGGAGGAGGTGAAAGGAGTGGGGAGATGTGGCCCGTTCACGAACTTAAATTTAATTTTTTTGCGAAAAATTACATATGATAAAATTCAGCACAATAGGTCAAAGCTTTCGAGAGTTATGTTGTAGAAAGACGGTGACTCGAAATCGAAGTTTTTGAGCGGCAGCAAATATTGCTGTACCCTTGGCGACTCTGTGCGAGCATTCTTAGTGTTATATCATTGACACAAAGCGGTCCTAATTATAATTTAGCTAATTCGTAATTTAGCTCGTCTTCATGGTTAGTAGATTCTAGCACTCATCTCGAACGGGTGTCAGACAAGGCTGCATATTATCACCAGCCCTGTTTTTGGTGGTAATAAATGACATCTTGAAAGCTGCACTGGAAGGTGGGGAAGGTAAAGGTCTTCAATGGAGACTATTCAACATCTTAAGTCACCTTGATTATGCTGATGACGTGTGTTTGCTTGCACATAACCGTTCGGACTTAGAGTCAAATGTTCGCTCGTTGCATTCTAAATGCAAAGAGGCGGGACTGAAAATAAATGTGTGTAAAACCAAGTACATGCACATGGGTTCGAACGCAAGCACACCGATTGTTCTCAATGGACAGGATGTGGAAGAGGTGCAAGATTTTTGCTATCTTGGAAGCATTGTCAGCATGGACGGCGGAGCCGAAAAGGATGTTGAGACTCGGCTAAATAAAGCTCGTCAGGCCTTCGGTATCCTTTCCACTTTCTGGAGGTTAAGAGAGATCTCCCTTCGCACGAAGCTGTGAGTTTTTGACGCATGCGTCAAATCCGTGTTGCTATATGGTTGTACTACGTGGAAAGTGACCGTTCGACTTACCAAGAAACTACAGACTTTCGTAAACCTCCGGCGCATTTTAGGAATATTCTGGCCAGAAGTAATCTCCAACGACGAACTTTGGAGTACAACTCGCCAGACTAAAATAGGTATTGAGGTTCAACGGCGGAAGTGGCAGTGGAGCGGTCATACTTTGAAGAAACCAGAGCGAAACATCGCAAAACAGGCTCTGGATTATAATCCTCAAGGAAGACGTCGGGTTGGTCGACCATGTAACACATGGAAGCGAGCAGTTGAGCAGGAGGCCAGAGGAATAAACAAGTCCTGGCAACAGCTTAAGGCCGATGCCCAGGATTGCGCCTTGTGGAAGAGAGTTGTTTCTGTCCTATGCCCCTAGAGGTGGTCTTAACAGGAATTTGATTGATTTGATTGGCTCACTCATCTATCATATTTTAAAAAAGTGGAATTGCATAGCCAATTGGCAATAAAATTTGCAAGGAAGGCGAGAAAAGAAGAAAAACGATCCTTAGCCCTGTTTTGGAATAGTTTGCAAGTCATCTTTCATAGCTGGGCGTTTAAATCACGATTTAAAGATTTTGGATCTGCAAGTATTTCACTATATCTTGAAACTTCCATACGATTTTTTTTATTCTATTCCATTTTTAGTAGAAATTTAGGTGATCCCATCTAAAGTTATTGCATACTAACACTCTTAAGTTGTAGTCTAATGTAGCCATGATGCGCTAATTCCAACAAAAACAATTTTTTTAAGTGCAAAGATTAAGCCTGATACGCTGTTCAAATGAAATTTGTGTATGTAAAATTATAGTTGGTGAGGAGGTACGTGAACAATTTCATTTTCATTTATACTTTGTGGTACACTGGCGTTAAAATGTGTGATTTTTTCTCCTCATTTTGCAAACATTCGAAATGTTTTCCACGACTTTATAATTTAAAATGACGTGGAAAGTGACATGAGAGTCATTTGAGTGTTGTTTTTTTTTTTTAATTTCTGGTCAAATAATTTTCCACCGAAAATATAGCTGCTTCTGCGGGGCCGAGTTAAAATTTTATTTCAACAGCGAACTAGGCTAAATAATAAAGTTACGCAGTGGTCGCTGTCGGTTAAACTTAAAATGTCTGATGTGATACGATAACTGGGAAATGGCAGCGCACAGTACTCTGGAGGTTTCATTTTTAGGCTGTTAGTTATGGCATGAGGGTATTGCTGCTCTTCAATTTATCCATTTTTAGGCGTAGCCTCACATGAAATCGACATGATTTCGCCGCCTCTCGAAAGAACTGAATCCTAAAATATCTTGGGTATAATATTGATGGTTTCTTGCGTTGTATGGCACGTAGCGCCGTCCTGCTAGAACCATATTTGTTTTCCAATTTGGGCAAAAAATTATCAGCTATCATCACTTGATATCGATTGTCATTTACACTGACGGCAAGTCCTTCCTCATTTTCGAAAAAAAAGATCCGGCTCGACTAAAATGCAGAGCAAACCATGTCTTTTTGCGTATGCATTACCTTTTCTTGAATCTCCTTTGGATAATGGTCGTCCCAAATGCAGCAATTTTGCTTGTTAACAATGCCGCTTATCCAGAAATGCGCTTCGTTGCTGAAAAGATTTTTCGTTTAAAACCAGGGTACACTTCCAACAAACGTCTCTAGAGTTCAGTCAGCGAATGTACGGCGTTTTAATAAACATTGTTGGCCAAATTCGATAGATGTATCTTTTCAAACATGGCCTTTATCAATTGTCAAACCCTTTGTATCATATAGATTTCCCTAAAAACTAGACTGGGTGGAAATAATTCCAACATATATTGGGTCTGGGAAAAAAAAGGTCGTATCGTTCTTTTTAGTAAAATTCAACTGGTTTTCTTATAGTGTGAAATTTAATTTATTTAAACCAAATATGCTCGATTCTTATCGACAATGTTTCGCCATTTTTCGGGTAGAGCCATAATGCCATCGGTGAAGAACTTCTGCAGTTTCTGATTGAAAAACTGAATCAAGTTTCACAGGCTTCTTTGTGATATGTCTGGATTATACGGTGGATGCATCAAAACTTCCCAACCAAGCTCTCGCAATTTTTGACGGGTCGTTAAAGAAGTGTGTGGTCGGGCGTTGTCATGATGGAAGACAATACCTTTCCTATTATTCAATTCGGGCCGTTTTCTTTCATTTGCCTGTCGTAATCCCTCTAGTTGTCCACAGTAAAGTTGAGAATCTATCGTCTGACCAGCTGTGAAAGTAGCTCATGGTGAACGATTTCCTTCCTTAGACTGGAAGCACACTGCATAACCTTTTTCGGCGTCAATCGTGGCTTCGCAAATGTTTGTGACGGCTCACCATCCCTTATCCATGAAATTTAACGATTGTCGTACGTGACCCATTTTTCATTACCGGCTATGACATGTTTCAAAAATGGCTCGATTTCATTGCGTTTCAGCAGTGCAACGCAGATATTAATTCGGTCTATCATGTTTTTCGCGCTCAACTTATGAGGAACCCATACATCGAGCTTATTTTTGTAGCCAGCTTTGTGTAAATGGTTGCTGAACTTTTTCAAGAATTTCATCAGCTTTTTCAGTGATTGGGCGACCAGAGCGTGACTCATCTTTCACATCAAAATTATCAGAACGAAAGCAAGTGAACCAGTTCCTCGCAGCAGATTTTGATAAAATACCTTCACCGTACACAGCACAAAATGTTTCACAAGCCTGCGCAGCGTTCTTCGCTTTGTCGTAATAATGTTGCAAAACATAGCGCAATTTTCATTGCACTGCAACAATTTCGATGTTTATACACTTATACGCTCGAAGTGTCACCTTTCCAACGAACGTTTAGTGGTGTCGCTGTGATCTGTGTTTCCTGAGTTATTTACAATTGACATCATCTATCGAGAAAATCGTCAAATTCTCTGCACTCCTTTTAATCCCCTCTATGCAAATTTTTCATATTTTAAAAATTTAAAGAAAGCTTTTTCCATTCTAACATAGCTTAGATCGAATATTATGCCGAATTAACCAAATTTAACAGGAGATCGAAAATTCTGCATCAGTATGAAATAAAACTTATGCTTTGTATAAATTTTGTAATTTCTTCGTGAGAAATCGAAGAGTTTCGAAATTCGACACTTACATAACATAAAAAAGTGAATTTCTGGGTGTCCACATTCTGTAATTATCAACGTTTCGTTGAAAAAGTGTAATGTCGACACACGACGAACCGCGTACTTTGGATTCTCATAAGCAGTACACTGTAAAATTCTAAAACTTCATTGCGACGTTGTTCCAATCGTTTTTAGTGATGAATCTTCAAACGCCAATGGTGGAAATAATGATCCTTTGAATTTTTTTATTGTCTTGCATGTTTATCATAAAGCCCAGCGGAAAATTAGGCGGAATAAAATTCTTTTTTTTTTACAGAATGACCTGTATTGTAGGCAATTTTGGCCTTTATGTGCAATGCACAAATACAGTCATGGAGGGAAGAAAGGGGATTTCAATTGAACAGCATATTGTCGGAGTAATTGTAATAGCCACATGTTCGACCTTAGAATTACGAGCCAGGATACGCTTAATCAGTTGGAAAATACTTCAAAAGCCGCAGGAAATTACCTTGCGTCTTTCGAGGTACAGTTACATCGACGATATTAGGCTTTATGTAGTGATTATGGTATGCTAGTCCTTGAATCTTGCGCAAAGCCTCCCTTGTCAGTCGATGTGACCGATGTTGCCGCAGGTTCAGGATTTTTGGCGTCGAGTCCTCTAACTGTTTGCTTAGGCGATAATCTCCTTCTTCGGTGTTACAACTTCTCTTTCAAAAGGATATCATCTGGTCTTTATGATATACTCTTTAAATTATTTGACAGTTTCTTCTTTGTCAAATATTTATGATCCTTTCGCACTTTCTATCACTCAGTAGTGGTTTTTGTTGGCGCCTTGTGACAAATTCAAAGAATATTAAATTCATATCATTGTCTTCTTAATATCAAAACAGAAATGCTGAAATGAATTTTGTGAAACTCGGGTTAAAAATATGGTCGGACGAGTATAATGCGCGCAACGCCTAAGGAAGAATCATTAGATTGCGATGATTAAGATTATTTGCAAAATGAAATTCACTTATATTTTTTATTTTCACTAACTTTTACACTGCACACCCTGACGCTGAGATCGATGTCGCGGACGATTTCAATGTTCACAGCATTGCGGGGCCTTAATATTCCCCCTGCACAGACCAAGACGTGATACTAAGCTCTTTACTTCGATAAACGGATTACCAACGGATATCCAACTCGTTTACCAGAAATTGCAGGACAGTTTTCCATCTCCTCGATTTATTTCTCACTAATAAACCAGAGAAATACTCCCTCTCGCCAATTGGAAATACGGATCAATTTCTGATTCGTGCATAATTTGCAGTTGCAGCACTAAGACCGCTGCCAGTTAAGGCACCTCAAAGAGTTGTTTGGTATTTTAAAAGAGGTTATTGGGGGGCGCTAAATGAGTTATTCAATGCCTTTAATAGGAAATTGTGCTTTGATTCCAATAAATGCGATAAAGCCTGTAAACTTATCACCGAAACTATCCTGAAAGGCATGAAACTCTACATACCTTCCAGTTTAAAGAGAGTACGGCCGTCGAAGGACTCTTGGTTTAAAAACGAGTGTCTTGTTGCAATTCAGGCGAAGAAACAGTCGTTTCAAATTTTTAAAAATCATCAAACTTTATCTGACAGAAAGCTATGTATGAAATCAAGAAATACCTGTAAATCTGTCCTCAATCGTGTTAAATTTGATCACGGCCTAAAACTTCGATCGACGGAATATCCTTCAGAGTCCAAAAGGCTCAAGATCTTTCTGGTCATTGATCAAAACGGTCAACAATAATTTCATCTCTTCATCAACACCACCACTCGTAGATGGTGACCGTATCGTAATCGATCCTGTTGAGAAAGCTAACTTATTGGAGGCAAGTTTCGCGAGAAACTTCACACTACCATCTTCAAGCTAAACCCCTCCTATAGCAATACCATCTGGTTTTTCGCTGCCTCCGCTATATTTTCGTACTCGTCGCATATCCAGGATTCTACCAAAGTTCAGTATTCACAAGTCCGCTGGCCCTGATGGCATTCCCATTACCTTTAAAATGTGTTCCTCTTCCCTGGCTAAGCCTCTTCGTAATCTTTTAAATCTATCTTACTCTTCTGGGTGCTTTCCACAATTGTGGAAAGTCGCGAATGTTGAGCCAATTCCGAAGAAAGGAAGCAAAGCGATCCCCGCCAACTACCGCCCAATAGCCATTATTTCAGTGCTCTCGAAAGTGATGGAAACTGCTGTCAATCACAAAATCGTTAAATATCTCGCTAAAGCGGTTTCCGTTCTGGAAGATCGACGGGAGATCTCTTGGTTTATCTAACGGAATGCAGGGGCTCTTGCTTGCATAAATACGGCGAAGGTCAGGCACTGCAGAAGCTTTTGACAGAGTTTGGCATGAATGTCTTCGGCCGTTTCATTGCCGTCCTTTGCTATATTAGCCCCAAGATATATGAAGTTGTCACCACCCTCCAAACTATATTCCGCAATTGTTATGTTTTGTCTGATAGGCGTTCTCCTTCATCTTTGCGACATTACATTTGTTTTGCTTTCGTTAATGCGCAACTCGACCTCAGTGGATTCAGTGTTCGTCATTGTGAGTCTTGTTAGTCGGACTAGTTTTGGGGGGATTGAAAAATCAAGCATGATTTGCAGTACCCTTCTGTTGATACTGTCGCATGCTTGTTTAAAGTCTACGAAAATGGTGCACGTCTGTGTTATATTCCCAACATTTTTCAAGTACCTGTTTCACCGAGAATATGTGGTCTGTTGTAGATCTCCGGTTCTGAATCCGCCTTGGTATTCGCCAATTATTTGATTAGTATAGGGCTTAAGACGACGTTCAATAATTTTTGTCAGTATTTTATAGGACGTACACAACAATGATATACCTCTGTAGTTCTCACAGCAGAGTGTGTCTCCTTTCTTGTAAATTGGACATATGATGCTTTTTGGCCAATCGTTGAGTATTATTTCCTCTGCCTAAATTTTGCATATTAGGTTGTGCGGCACAGTTTTCACCGTTTTTCAGAAGTTCAACCGGAATTTCGTGATTTTTCGGCGCTTAGTTTAGTTTCTGGTCACGTAGGGCTGCTTTGATTTCGGCAAGCGTGGTTAGTGTCGATGATGGCTCTTTTTCGTCAGTTGAGGCCTCCATTGAGATTTTGTCTGTCGTGATCGGTGCTAATGGGGTGGGAAGAACATTTATTAGTTATTTCAAAACCGACCAAATCCTTCCTTTTCTTTTACCACCTTCTATACAAATGACACAATTTCTGAAAGTATCAAAGACATGAATTTTTTTCAATAATTATAAACTCACCACCAACGAGCAATGAAATATAGGCAGTCATTCATACCCTGTACTAAAATACTGTTGAATACATTAACAGGGGGGTGCAATTATGTATTTATATTGAATCGTGTTTTAACTTGTTTCGAGTTTGTTTTGATAGTGTAACAATCGACGAATTTCCCTTCCACAATTCACCATAAGTGAAGTGGTAAGTTTAGTGGTTTTCTTCTGCAAATTGCAAATTAAGATAATATGCTGCCCCAATTTTGGTTAGTGACTTTTAAGTCAGTTCTTGATGTTGAAAACGTAATAAAAAAAATCGATGCTTTTTTTAATTTCATTCCAAATGTAAGACTTCACCTTTGCCAAACTATGATAAAGCGCCTCTAATGCCCCATAAAGTAACTATTACATTGCCTATGCCGCTGAACAATTTGAATACAAGCTACCGAATAGACGAAGCTGATTACTTTCACAAGTAGAAGAGGCTGTATAAGTCCACATGTAATTAGCTTGAATGCGAATTGTCTAAGTGGTATCGTGGCTTAAGTTCTTTGGTAATGTCCAACTTCTCCACAAACCTCGCCCAGCAATAAAGAAATTAATTAACTTTGACTTTTGCCGAAATATCGAGCATAAATAGAGAAATACTTGAATTTCAGCAAGTGTACTTTATATCTTACATCATGTCATATTTAGCATTCATAATAGAGAATTCTACAAGTCTGATCGTAATCGAATTTTTTATCCATGCAACTGTCATTTACTATCATTATTTTCAAAATAATTTCGCCTTCCAGCAACCTAAACACGCTTAATACATCTCAAGCAAACATTTTTCTTCCACAAAACAGAAACAACAAATGCATTTCGCATACGAATAGATAACAATATGTAATAATAATAATGAAAGAAAAAAAAAATATTTATGAAAGTTAACTTTATAGCTAATTTTAAAAATTAAAATATGAAAACAAAATCAACCTTATTTTTAGTAATTAGTCAAAGTAATTCATAATTTAAGCGACAAAAGAGCAGTTTAATAAGAAATATATAAAAAAATTAAAAAGCCAAAAATATTTTTATAGTCAATGTTACGTTTAACTCTGACATAACGCAAACAAACACACATACACACCTATAAAAGGTACATTAAATTTTAATGTCTTTCTAAACAAAACGAAAAAAAAACTATCATTACATTTAGTAATTGTAAGACCAACATTCTAGATACAATAAAAACTCAAAAATAGTAATAATAAAGCAAACGAGAAATGCAAACGATTAGAATTCAAAAAGAGATATATTGTAATGTACGAGTATCTAGTTAGATAAAAAATCGAAGAAGAAAATAACAATCATGTACTAAAGAAAAAAAAATCTTATTAGCTAATTGTGTCGTAGACATAATTTTATTATTATTATTTTATTTCTTAGTTTGTTTGGTCTATTAATGTTCTTGTTATTTGTTTAATTTTTAATATTAGAATTATAAAGAAAAACTACGAAACAAGAATGAAATGGTTTCACAGATTTATAAGAAAATTTGCCTTCAAAAGGATAAACACTTCGAGATCGAAGAATAAACCCTGAAAATATTATGAAATAAACTGTTTAATTTAAAACTAGAAGTAATTATTTTGTATTTTTTTTTTTTTTTAATTTGATTTTTGATTTTTTTTGTAAAATTCTGCTGTGGTGAAATCACCTATCGATCATTGTTGGATTTGGAAATTTCGTGCTCAATTGTTTGTGAAATTTTCGATTTGAATTCAAAAATCTTGGAATTGGGAATATCTTATCGGGAAAAAAGAAAAACATTTTGTAAATGTCTTGCCTTCAAGAAAATTTTCCTATTGCTTGCATCATTTGTTTCATTTTTTTTCCTGGTAAAAATTTGTGACTATAATTTAAGAAATGAACGCAATTTTTTTCGCATGGTGTCGCGTATTCAATAATTTCGGTTCGGTTGATTCCTTCGATAATGTTCAATGGAAATTTTTATCGAGTTTTCTTATCGCAAGTAGCAGTGCCAATTAAATATAAAAAGTAAAACGAAAAAAAAATATACATATATATAGATTTTCAGAAAAGGATTGGTTTTCTCTGTGTCGATTACAATAGTTTAAAAATTGTTCCTACGCTTCCGCCAAGGAGTTCTTTGTATAACTTTCTAATGGGAATAATGTAGGATCGTCAGATGCGTAATGGAAATAAAGAGAAGGGCTCATTATTGGGAGATATACGATATGAAGGTACATTTCCAAATGACGGGCCGAGAACTTGAGGGGTATAAGTGCAAATTCCTTGATAGTGCTGGAATTTCATTTTTAAAAGTGCCTTCAAGTATATACGAAACACAAACAACTAGTTAACTGTACTACTATTATAGTAGCAGCAGTACAAGTTTATTGGTTGTTTGTGTTTCATAGATATTTGAAGGCACTTAAAAATGGAATTCCAGCACTATCAAGGAAAAATTTGTTATTTCACGTGTGTTCTGGTTCTCAGCCCATCAAATATGACCCTGAAATTAAATTAAAAATATATATAAAAAAAAACAATTGTTGACCGCGAAAGATGTAAAAATTGACCTAATTAAAAACAGCTTTAGTTCACCTTCCCTACACCGACTTGATTGTGCATCCAATGCATTAAAGGGGAACCTTCTATGTTATGATTTGGTGAATGTTTTCACAGTTTATTTTGCATTAAAACGAAAGATTTCCCAATTTTACACTTCTTGCTTTATTTTGTGTGACGTTTCGGTCTCTGCTGGGACCTTAATCAAAATCGTTTTAACCCCAAGCTATTTTCGGTGCTATAAAATAACAGCTTACGCGTCGGTAGCCCTGTGAGGAATGATAAAGCTTACGCGAAGGTTGCCCTGTGAGGGACGATGTGAGAACTAGGTGTCAAATGCCGAATGGGGTTGAAAGGATGTCGAGATGTTTAGATGTAACTCTTGAACACCACGTAAACGAGACTACGTTTATGCCATTGAATATTTAGTTAGTTTTCCAGCAAACACAAACGCCATGAAACTTTTACTCCTAAAGTATAGAGCAGCCATCATGATGGTTTCACTGAAAGCAGATTGCCTAGAAGGAAGTGCTCTGCTACGTTTGCACTCATGCTTTCACAAGAAACATTAAGTTGTGTGAGTAACTACTGAGCCTGGACTGAGTTCATTCGTTCTGGATATGTTTGCAAATAAGTTTTGTTTTTTACAAGAGTTATTTTATTCTATTCTATTTTTATTTTACAATGTAAATGCTTATTTCCATACAACTCAAAACTCTTGCTGCCCTTAATAGCTTCGAAACGATATTTCCGACGCTTAAAATGTTGATAGAGTACACGCACGCAGACTATATGGTGGAGTCCATACACTTTTCTTGGTTATTTCAATCCATGATATAGGGTGTGTGCATATGATTCTCCCTTTTTTTGTTAAACTAAAACACATTTGCTTGGGTGGAAAATAAATGAATTGTTTATTGAAAGTATGCTCCATCTGCAGCTACAACTGTCGCTCATCTTTTATACAATTGATGGACTCCCTACCTGACAAAATCTTGGTCTTTGGAGGTGATCTAATCATGAAGCTAATTTTTGATCTCTGCGCGAGAACAGAAAGAGACGACTTCATCGACCGGAATAAGTACTAATCTGAAGGAGCCATGCCTGGTGAATATAGCGGGTAGGGTAGGACTTCCCAGTCCTGTCCTTTTAATCGAATTTTAATTTTTCACAACTTTTGCAACATGTGGTTTTGCATTTTCATGCTGAAAAATTAATTTGTCGTGTCTATTCATCCATTTTGGTCGTTTTTTCTGTATAGTTCGCTTCAAATTTATTAGTTGTCGTCGGTAAACATCGCAATTTAAAATTTCACAAATAATGCTTGCAATTCAGCATCTTAATATTTTTTATGTGGTTTTCCATGCTCTTTATCCTCAATGCCAAAAACATAATTTTTAATCGTCGAAACCATTGTTTGCAAGTTGTATTCGATGGATCATGCTCACCGTAAATTACCACAAGCAAACGATAAGTAATACGCTGCACTTTTGTTTCCAATAATATAATGTAATAAAACTCCCCGCAAATGATGTTTATTTGGAATAAATAATAATAAAATTATACTTCAACCAAATGTCACAAACTGCGATTGACATCAAGTACTATCGCATACAAGTATTGATATTTTATAATACCATAAAATTAGGTACACGTAATTTGCAGAGTCATATTTACGGATCCTATACAATAAAAGAGAAGGTACCGACACGTGTATGTGTCTGACGCCACGTAAAGAGTTGCGGACAATGGACTGACTGATTTTTAAAGTTGGTCCCTCAAACAGCTGTAGCCATAGTTGAAATATTTGACTTCTTAGTTTTCCGTTCTAGCGTTCTCCCCGCCTCCTCTTAACACCTACAACCCTCAAACTTGGTGTCCGCCTGAGATTAGCACCCATCTACAATCCACCCAAAAATTAATTTTCTATCTTCAAGGGCTTGGGAGTTACTGTACATTTCAAATGTGGATATCAATATAAACCCAGCAAAAAAATAATTCATTAAAGAATCGTTAATGAATTATATTATCGTTAACGAGCGTCGTTTACGAGTCATTAATGATTCATCAAGCTGACTAAATGGACATTCGTTAATGAATTACTTTTAACGATTCATTAATGAATTGTAAGACGCTTACAAGAAACAAGTATATAAGCAAGTATATAATCGGTGATCGCAATTGCTTCTTGTTCTGTTTCTGTTTTTTTATGACTGACCATTTCACGAACACACACACACCCATTAGCACACGCAAAATCTACAAGTTTGCAGAGAAAATATCGCTCACTCATGAAACGAAATGTGCGATATGCCTATAGACATAGCTATGTCGACATCATTTTCGGACTCGCATATTGCACGTGTGATGTGAACTCTAGAGTTCCTACTATTTTACTGCTCCTATGCGGGTCTGGCTTACATAATTTTATTTTACCCTCCTTCACGATTTTCGAACGTTTAGATTACTCATCATGTTATTTGTTTTTCAAGCACATAACAGCTCGGGTATGCAAAACGTTTGTTTTTCGATCATTATTTATGAGCGCTCGTTAAAATGTTTGCTGGGAACGCTCTGAGTGACGACATGCGCAGAACATGAACGCTTTTAGTGCGCTCTTGTCGTTACTTTGTATTTATTCCATAATGATTTCATTCCAGGCGAAATCTGAGAGTAAATTGTATTTGTTCTAACGTATTTAACGCTAAAAACTAAGGCTCGTAAAGAGTCGCCAAAGGTACAGAAATTTCAAGAACCCCAAATCTAAACGCAAGCTTTCCTAGCCACCGTTATCTAATACGCAGCGTGAACTGAATGGGAAATTTCACGTCAGGAGAAGTTTATTTTTTATTACGCCAATACATCAATACAAACCAAGAAGGAACAGTCACTATCACAAAATATTGAAGATTCGCCACGTACGATGCAATAGACTCCTTCGAATGCAGTCGGCGTTATCACGCCCGACGAACAACACTGGCGTATTGCGTATTGCGCTCTGTAGGGAAACATAAACACCACATTCCTACTGAGGAGTGCTGGCATGTTGCGCTGGGTGCAATAATCATCCGAATTGATTTTATATCCTTAAAAATATGCTCCAGTCGAAGCGATACACTTCTTCCAACATACGTACAGTGCAATCATCAAAACACTTATAAGCATGTTCCGGAATGACCTTCAACTCCTTCAGGGATTTCTCTTTAATGGGTTCTATCGATTCAAAATGCATGCCACGAAGTGGTAATTTTAACCTTGGACAGATGAAGTCGTATATCTAATGAATACAAGCTTGTTTGATGACGTTTGTTGCGTTTTAGGACAACAATTCTTGAAATTTAGCTCTTTTGAAAAAAGTCATACCTGTGACAGCATCATCTTCTCATGCCCAAATGGTTGGTTCCTCCTACATAAACTTTCAAATAGCTACCTCTTTCAAACTAAAAGTACTTGCCATAAAATGGTGGGGGTGTACATGTGTGTCACAGCAGCGGATGACCCTGCACCTTTGAACATCCGATAAACTATCTCCCTCACTATTTCTATAGATAATGTAAATCATCACAATGTAAGCCGGCCTTAACATTCTTAAGCTACAATTATAGTTTTCAAACACAATTACTCAGTTGATATCGATGATGGACGGCCACAACAAGGATTAAATTCCGCAAATTCTTGACCGCCTTTTAATGCTCTGTGCAACTCGTAAACTGGTATCCTTAACAAAAATTGAGTTACCAAAAGCCTCTTCACCATTTTCAATGAAATTCGTGCACGAAATCTCGTTGAATACACTAAATTTCAAACAAACTCTTTGTTTAATAGTTTTATCCATAGTAAAAATCGCCGATCGCACTTAAAGGCAACTAACAAAACCAGGAGCTGCTAATAAAATTCACAGATGGTGCACAAACTCCGTATCTCGAACCAGCATAGTACCCGTGCAAAATGTTGATGGATGGTTGCATACGCTGTATAGCACGCAGCCTGCCCTGCTGAATCCACATGTTGCTCTGATCAATGCCATCCGATTTCGGTAAAACATAATCAGTTATCATCCTGGATATCGATCAACATTAACAGTGACGGCAAATACTACTTAATTTTCTAGAAATTACGTAACTATGATGCCGTTAGAACTATAGTTACTCCATGAGACACAAGAGACGCTTTACCATAGTTTGGCAAAGATGAAGCCCGATATTTGGAGCGAAATTTAAAAAAGTGTCGACCTATTTTTCGGTAAGTTGTGAACATCAATAAGTGTGCGCAGTTTTAATTACTTCACCAATAACACACAAACAAAAAAATTCTTAAGAAAGAATTTATCTTGGGGTGCATGAAATTGGCAAAAGAAAACCACTAACTCATCACTCTACGAATGGTGAATTGGGGAAGGTGAATTCGCAGGTGTCGAATGTGACGGAGTGACTCTAGTCAGAACTAGCTAATGCTAATGTCGTTAAAGCTCCGACAATTTCGCTAGTAGAGAACTGATTTCCGCAAAAATAATTTCAAATATTACGCAATTACCACGTTGTGAACTGTCGTGTTGCGTTTATAGTGAATAGGTCAGATTACGTATTGTTGGTTGTAGACGGGTCATAGGGGGATTCAACACCGATCTTTCTATTTTGTTATTATTTTTCGAAATTTTACAATTTAAAATTGAAAAGTGAACTTTTAGTTAGGTGGATTCTTATAATAATTAGTAATATTTTTCCGAAGACATAAATTTTCATGCTCTGATTCTAAACTTAGCATTGGAGTCGACTGAATTTTTATCGCAGTCAATCGGTCCAATTTAGCTCTATATACGACAATCTTTCAAACCTCTTCGCAAAATCTAATTTCAAAAAAAAAAAATTTTTTTCTTGAGCTATCGATACAGAGTCAGGCAGGCATATTTCAGGATTATAATTCCTATAAACAAGATACAAAAAAGATTTTGGCCTTGGCGTTCTCATGCAGCTGCTAGTGGAAAAATATGCACATCGCTAACGATTTGGTTAATTATAGAGTATAGAAAGGCCAAACCCTAAGTACGGTGTGTTCTTAGCTTATACAGGAACCCTGATAAGTATCAAAGAGGAATTTCGTTTCAATACAGTGCACTTTATTGTTACTTTATTCATTTACTACATATGAAAGTCCATTAGTGGCTCGACTTGAAAAAATCGGGATATAAGTATATATCAGAAAATATAACGAACATTCAAATAATATCTGTTGAGCCGATGGCTAGACCCTACTTTACATCACTCACCTGCCATTATCTTCGAAATATGACGTCATAACGAGATGCTCGATCTATTGAGTATCAGAGACGATTAAGCAAAAGAATTTTTTTTTGAGTTTCTATAAGTGCTGAGCGCTTAGTCTATTCGATGAGGTATTCAATGTGCTATTTTCATTACAACTCATTGAAAAAAAACGTGGTTCTGTAACTTAATTAAACTTCTTTTTTCGATTTTTCGTTTATTAAATATTAAATTTTATATTTTACCAATTTCTTTCATGAGAAAATAACATAAATTATTACTTCTACACAAAAAAAAAAAAATAAATAAACAATTCGAATTATAATTCAATTAAAAGCAATTAAAATAAAATTTAATATAAATCTGTTCTCATTTAAGTGCAGACTTTAGTCAGTCTCGCGTCTAAACAAAACCTGTAAAAAAATTAATAATCGTATTATATTATATAAATATATTTTGACAAAGTCAGCTTTTATTTCTTAACCTTAAGTCTAAAGAGTAAAAGATTGTATAAAACTTAAGTGTAATGAATATTTAAAAAAAATAGATTTATAACAAGATACATTTGTAATATTGAACAGCAGATGCCTTTCAAAAGTTGCCTTAAACTAATTTGATTGAAAAATGAAAACATAAAAAAAAAAAAAAGAAATATGATGGTAAAATAAAATAACCAATTTAGAAGTAGTGATACACACACACGTACATAAATATATATATACATAGAAATAATTCAAATACAAAAATTAACTCTAAATTTAGAGTAATGAGGAATTTTGCATAAATATTTCTGTAACTAAAAAATAATAGATCCGATATTTAGATTTTTGGTAGTAAAGAAAATACACATATTCACAATATTTAGTTTTTATAAATATAATTTAGTTAGGTAAAAGCATTGGAAAGTCCAAAAATAAAAATGACATAAGAATAAAAAAAAAATCAGGTTGGGGCAGTGGCGTGACTGGTGAGGCGCTCAGAAAATCTTGGGAGCGGAGGAGGTGTTCATCATTAAAATAACAATACTTCATTAAATTAGAGGATGTGTCATTTTACAAAAATGTTTTCATTGAAATAACGGCAAATAAATGTTCTTGCAGCACGATTTTAACTGTAATAAAAATTGCATTAATAGAATTTTTGAAATTTTAGAATAGCCTTAGTTCTCTTCTTTAGCCCAGGCTGCTTAACATTTATTTGTTATTATGAAAGAGTTGTTAGCCCTTCGCACAACCCTTTATGCTGGAATTATGCGTCGACCGGGATTTGATCTCACGACCTTCGCATTGTAGACCAATACGATACCCACACAGAAAGAAAAGAATAGAAAAATCATCTCATGAGTACATCAATTTATCTACTCTTTTTATATGATTTCCAGCCAAATGTTCAAAATCTTTGTTCCACCTAATCATAAGTATATGATTGCCGAAGTTTCTTTTTATATAAATCAAAAACTTTATTAAAAAAATCAAATACGATAAATAGCAATGTCATCTACTTTTGTTCGTAGAATTAAAGATTTTGAGCGACCAAAACAAATACGACAAACAGCCATTTCATCTACTTTTTGAAATTGAATTTTTGTAACAAAATCAAATACAACAAATAGCCATATCACCTACTTTTGTTCGCCGAATCAAAGATTTTGAGCAACCAAAACAAATACGACAAATAGCCATACCGTACTTTTATTAGGTGAATCAAAGATTTTTGAAAATATGTGAAATCAAATTTCATATTTTTGAATTAGTATGTACAATATATGTGTATTAAATATATGTGCATCCTATAATTATATGTGTATTAAATACATGTGCATCCTATAATTATATGTGTATTAAATATATGTGCATCCTATAATTAAATGAAAGCATTTGAAGACATGCTACATAAATATTCTTGTTAAGTTTAGTCGTGACCCTAAACACGGAATGAAGCGGACTATATGTCCGCAACAATTTTCGAGTGTGAATTATCTTCGTACGAAATGTTGACAACGTCAAATAATTAATATATAATGATTCTTAGAATGACATTTTTCGTTTGAACTATATACGTATTTTAAACGATTCATTTGTTATATATGTTTGGATCATATACAACTAGTAATATATATCATATAATTTTCTATATAAAATATTGAATCTCTTTTTGTAAGAAAATTGAATTAACAAATTATTTGAGTTAAATCAAATAAATTCGGAATCACACAATAAATGTATTTGAAAAGTCTAAAATGGACCATCTACTATTTTGTATATGAATCAGTAATTTAGTAATGAAAGATTCATATAATATAATAGGAAATTCAATTAATACAATGTTCAATTCATCTAATCATAGAACATATAATAAGAATTATATAAAAAATCTATTCTTGTTTTTTCTGTGCACTAGGCTTTATTTACAGAATGATATGTGTTATAGGCAATTTCGGCCTTTATGTGCAATGCACAAACACAGTCATGAAGGGAAGGAATGGGATTAGGAAGGTGGGGGAGGAGGAGTGAGAACGACCGTAACGAGTGGATAAGTTGGTATATTTTTCAGTTGTACTGGCTGCTACCGGTTACACTGTAGCAAAAACATTTATCTGTAGTTATTTTAATGAAACATTTTTTTTTTTAAATAACAACATCTAATTCCATGAAACACTATTATTTTAATGATAAACGCTTTCTTCTCCTCCCTCTCCAGATTTTCTGAGCGCCTCACCTATCGGGCAAGTCACGAGCCGCCACTGATTCAACTTTTCTCTTTTGTTCTTCTAAGATTGTGCTGGTTTCCTTCAGTCCTGGCTTTTTTTTATCAATCTTTTCCTCCGTTGCTTTCCGTTTTCATGGTGACTTGATTTCTTCGTGGTGCGAGATCAGGTGGGCTAAGAATTTATCGAGTTCTTCTTTTCAGTTCTGCCAAGTGATGCGTCAATCGCAGAATGAAGACACGATTTCGGTTTGAGTTGTTCTTTTTGAAAAAAAAAATGCGCTGCTACTGATGAAATTGGATATCACATTGCTGTTTCTTCCGTTCGCTTGTATAATTTTTCTAGTGCTGAAAAGAAAGTATTATTTAAACATCTATACCGTGAAACCTTTCCTTTAATTTTTTTAAGTTATACCTAGTGTCCTGATAATATTTAAGGTGTTAATCGAGATGTTGGTGAACAGTGATTTCATATCTAAATTGTCTAGGATTTCCTGGTCAGCGTATAATCCCAGAACTCTTGATTGCGTGGATACGACTATATTTGGGCAACATCAATTTACAAATGTGAAAATTCGTAAATCGTTGAGCGAAGGGCTAATCCTTTCACAATTACAATTAAGAACATGTTTAGGAACCTGAAGGCCAGGAAATAAGGCTCGGAAACACAGAAGATATGACTCAATATTATGACTCAAAAATCTAAAAACCAGGTGTCCGTTCGTCCGTAAGCCCACTACCTTGAGAACACATAGAGCTAGAAAGTTCAAATTTTGTACACGTCGTTTTTGACGAAAACGTAAAGGTCAAGTTCGTGAGCTGGACCCACCCCTTCCACACATCCCATACAAAAAATTAATTTTCCAAAATTTACAATAATCAAATTTTCTAAGAAACTAAAGAGCTAATAATTTAAATTTTAGAATATATTATTTTTATCATAAATGTGATCTCTGTTTTGCAATTTTAAATGAATCACCTACTCACTCATTCCATATAAACCAATTTTCTCAGTGCGTATAACATTTATCGAGATCAAATTTTGAACTAAATACTTAATTACAATAGCATTATTACTAAAATCGGAAAAAAATTAACCGATTAGCTTCACTCTTATCCCTTCCATACAATGTTGCGTAATTTCACAACTTTACAAAAACCCATTTTTTTTAAAAGTATGAATGTTACTGCTTTGGAATTTAAGAGATGTGAATTGCATAATGTTCATATTCCTGAAAAAATCACTAAAAATCCCCCTACTTCTTCTTCCACCTCCCATACAAACTGCATAATTTCACTAAATCTTATATACTAGTTTTCTCAGTACCTACCTATTAAATTTTTGACCATGGTTTTACAATGACACGCAGCTTACGCAGCGATCGCTGTCAGTTAAAGTTGAAATGTATGAACTTGTAGTTGAAGTGATTCGTAATGTGGCGCAGTTACGTAGAAGTTCGTCAACTTTCAACTTTTATGTAGAAATTTTGCGCAAGGTTTACGTTTCGTTTTAAATGAAGCATGAAGCCTAATTTACAACGAAACGTAGACCTTAGGCAACCGATACGTAGCCGAGGTAGCGGCATTCCCAATGAAAACGGTTGGTCCTCAAAATTTATTTGTTATTGTGAAAGGGTTGTTAGCCTTTCGATTAACACTCTATCTAAGAATTTTCATTTTCTTCCACACAAGTAATGCATTGAAACTCTACGGGATTTGAACTCCCGACCTTCATATTGTAGACCATCATGCTGCACACTAGGCTACATCCTAGAACTAACTTATGAGATTCGAAATTGTAAAGAAAGAAAAATTAAGAAGAAGAACAACAACAAAATTACCGCGGGGGTGAACTTTAAGCAGTCTTTATTAAGTTGCATGCAAATGTATTTCGAAGCCGAGGCTGCTGCGACGATTATTATAGACTGGCCCTTATTCTTATTTAACGTAATACAATTTGATTTATCAGTTCACAAAATGACCTGTGTTATAGGCAATTTCGGCCTTTATGTGCAATGCACAAACACAGTCATGGTGGGAAGGAATGGGATTGGGAAGGTTGGGGAAGCGGAGTGAGAACGACCGTTGCGAGTGGAGAAGCTGGTATATTGCTCAGTTGTACTGGCTGCTTACTGACAAATATTTGCAGATGTTATGGGGGACTGAATGATAGAAAGCGAACAGAAACCATCTACTGAGTATCTAGGCCTTCTTGAAGTGGAACTGTTTCACTTTTACACCGTTTCCCCATTTTATTGCGAATAATTTTTTATCACCAGTAGCAACTGAAAAATTTGCACTTAAAAAAATCCCGTCTGGAGTGGGAATCGAATCCACGGCCTATTGACTGAGAAGCAAGCACGCTGCCCACCACGCCACGGAAGCCTGAATCTTATTTAAAAAAAAAATATAAATACTTTCATATTTTGAAGATACATATATCAATCATAGCAACACACATAAGAACATTTTTCTAATCAATATTATTTTAGTTTCATATTTAAAATATTTCCATTATTATTCGTTAGTAATTCTCAATTAGTTTACATTTTATAAATGACTAATGCAAATTTTTTGTAGGAACCAACGAAGAATAATTCTATCTAAAAAGAAACACAGACATAAAATAGCCAATCAGATTGTATATTATAAAAGTGTATTTGTAAATTGACAATTAAATAAAATAAAAATTATAATTGAAAATTTAAATTCATTATCATAATGAAGAAATTATATTATGTAATTAATATTTATATAAAAAATAAACGATTTATTAGTGCAAGAACCAGATTTATTATATTTAATATTAATTTTAAGTCAAAGATAATGAAACAATATCAATTTAATAATAAAAAAATTATATAATTTAAAAACAAAGACAGAATAAGTAATATTTAGGAATATAAAAAAATATGTTATCACCATTAAATATTATTTAAAGAAAAAAAAATATGATAAAATCGTGTTATATATGAAAATAAAAGAATGAGAGAAAAAAAAAGTTTAAAATAAATAAATATATTTCAGTATAAACTTCGAATTGGGTTTTTTATAACTTAACAGCGTGCATTGTTTTACAGGATGACCCCATAAGTTAAACTTATTAATGCCGTACTCAGTTTTCTTCAGTGTAAGTATGTTCTCAAATCTGAACATATTTATTATGACTAGCGTATACGCCGGCGCTTTGGAAGAGCACATTTGCTTCTGTGCTTCGTTTGGGTGTTTTTTAAGAAAAGGAAGAGAGATTTCAATTTTCTTTTGATGTTAATAATTGTTTGATAGATTAGTTGGATTACGTTTAAAATTCTCTGTGTTGAATGTTAGTTTCACAGACAATGAAATTCGATGCATTATATTAGGTTGTTGTAGATGAAATGGCGATTTTCGCGATGAAGTGAAGTTAGTTGTTAGTCTCAAACTGCTGCCAGGTGGCTCTGGCAGTAATGAATATTAAAGTATAAATACTCCTACATTTGGTCATGGAATCATATCAGTTTTGGACGTCATTGAGAGAAAAAAAAAATAATAAAAAACATGGAATTGAGTCACTTTTTCTTTACGAGTTCAAACTTGGCCACTATGCAAGGAAGGCAACCAAAAACATCAACAGGGCATTCGGAGCGGATGCAGTAAGCGAACGAACCACACAGCGATGGTTCGAAAAATTCCGTGAGCCGTGTGGTCACCCAGGATTATCGATAGACAACGACGAGCTGCGTTTACTCTGACTCTGATTCTGACTCACGCCAAACTGTAAGGGACATTGCAGAGAAACTGGGCGTACACTATTCGACAGTTTCCCGGCACTTGAAACAGCTTGGGAAAGTCAAAAAGCTTGATAAGTGGGTTCCGCATGAGCTTACTGAGCAAAACATGACCACATGTATCAAGAATAACGGTCAAAAAATTAAACGAGTTGCAGTATAATAATAATTTATTTTTATTTTATTTATTTGTTCTTCATATAATACTAAATACATTGTTTCGTAAATATTTATTAACGCTTTAAAAGCAGGCTTGTGTTAAGGGTCTTGTTTCGACTTAACTTAAAGTAGAGTGAGTAAAAAATAATAAGTGAGAAAATAATTTTAAAAAAAAGTAATAAAAAAAATAAGTAAGTTAAAATGGACAGTATGAAAAAAAAGAAAAAAAAATATGTTTGTTATGAAAATTAAATTAACAACTAAGAATACTGATCAACTTGTTAATTTACCATTATTTGTCTTTCATATTTGAGCGCAAATTTATATTATATTAGTTAATTTAGTTTAGAATTTCAAGCGAGAAGCCAGTTTTTTAATGTTATGCTAGATTTGATGTCAAGTGGAAGTTCGTTAAAGTACTTTGTTAGTAAATACGATGCATGTTGTTGTGTCTTTGTCAGTTTACACTGTGTCTTTACGAAATCTTGTGTTGTTGGTCGGATCATGATCGCAGAGTGTAAAAGCTTGTGTTCTATGTGCATGGAGAAGAACTACCTTTATGTATAGCCTATTCAGATCTAGAACTTTAAGTTTCCCATCGCTTGCGTGTTTTGCCTACTGGCCGGTTACCATTCGCTTTGCCTTTAAGAGCACGTTTGGGGATTCCTCTGTCTTCCATTCGCTCTACATGGCCAGCCTACTGCAGTTTACGTAGCTGATGATGAATGTTAACTGACGGATACTAGGAAGAATATTTCGAAGTTTTTGAGAAACAGAATTTGCTTGATTTCTCTATATCAGATTACTGTCTATAATTATTCCTAGGTATTTTATAGATGTGGCCACTTCAAATTGTGAACTGCAGGAACATATGTTGTGCAAATCGTAATCACAGGTGTGAACTGTGAGCTTCAAGTTAGTTGATGGAACTCCCCTTCTGTTTGCACTAAAATACATATATTTTGACTTATCAATATTTATACTGTCAACCTTTTTGCATCAAGCCATCTTTTCAGTTTAGTAACTGCAGTCGATGCTTTTTGATAGGTTTCCTTCCATGTGAAGTCACTCACACACACATTACAGTATCGTCTCATCAACAGGATCATTGATGTTGAACATTAATGTGCAATATAAATATATGAGACTCTTCCTCATCCACCATATTCACCAGGCCTCTCGCCAAACGATTACCACTTTTTTAAACATTTGGATAATTTTTTGGCGAAGAAACAATTTAACAATGAAGCAGCCATCAAAAATGCGAGGAATTTCTTCAATCTAGAAAGTCGGACTTCTACGAAACGAGTATAAATGCACTTGTATTTCGTTGGGAGAAGTTTATTGTATCTGCTGGTACCTATTTTGATTACTAAAATTAAGTTTCATAAGAGTTAAAGTTGTTTGAAATTTCACTAGCAAAATCGCCATTTCATCTGCAACAACCTAATATATTAATGAAACCATACATTTGTAAGAAGGTAGAAGAGTTGGGGGCATTGTAAGATTTGTGATGCAGTTTTCTTTCATTTCTTTTGAAAGGTATTTGTACAAAATTTCAAAGTCGTAGATTTAAATTTGCTGGTTATTAGTTGGTTTAATGCAATTGCTCGAAATCATCCCTTTCTTATTGATTTCAGTATCCTCATCTTCTTTTTTTTACTTTGGTTGCATAGGAAGCAACTTTCTTTCTCTTTTATTCCACGATTGAATCTGTCCAACAGTTTTGCAACTACTTTGTCATTATAATGTATAGCCTTTTCGGTATTTTCAGTGACAACTTGAGAAACGTAAAATAGGAGCTAATGAAAGTTTTTAGTTTTCAAACGCTTCAATATAGTTAGAGTCTTTTATGTTAATTTTTGCGTCCTTCCTGAGATAGGTTGTGCTTTCACGTATAGTTTTACGATAATATTCAGATAAATCTAAAAAGCTTTTTATATCTCTTTCAGTTCCTGGAAGTTTTATTTGTTCAATACTTTAACTTTCTCAGGATTATTTAGAAATTTAATAGTTTGGTCATTCAGTGTGATCGTTTTTTCTTGAATATGCTTCTCATGTCTCCTTATTATGATGAGCACGTTGACAGAATTGAATCGATTCAGCGCAAATTTCTGAGAATAGCTTTATGTCACGTTAATTGGAACGACAGAGTTCGTCTTCCTCGTCATACGGATCGATTTCAACTATTAAATATGTCATCACTCTCGAAGCGACCTGAAGTAGCTGATTCTCATCAATTACTTTTTGGGTTTGATGCGGTTTGCTGTTGGTCATTTTTTACCAAGGCATCCTAGATTGCTGCGGATTTGTTTTCACCAGACAAACTATAATATAAATGAATCGATTTCGCGCCACGCGAGGGAAGGTAATAAGAATGCAGATGTATTCGGCTTCTCTATTGATAATCTGCCCAAAACGTAAACTTAACGCTAGATGATTCCGATGTTTTTCAATTTCTTGTTTTCCTTTTATTAGCTGTACTTGGTGTTGGGAGTTGATGTTTGTTTCGTCCTTTCACTAAACAATGAGCCAAAGGATAAATCGATTTACATCTTTTAAATTTGGAACCGATTTTATGGCTTTTATTACTTTTTATTCCATGCACTAAGGAATCCTTAAAATGATAGTGATAAAAAAATTGATTGGCAATATTTTGCTTTCATGGTGCAACTGAGGAACTTGCAGTTTTTGTTAAATGGCAGTACAGTACCAAACATACCCACTCAAGACGTAAGACGTGTTGAAACGTTTGTCGGTGAGGATGGGTTCTTAGTCCTTTAGATCCTCAGAGTATTAACTGCCAATAATTTCAATGTCTATCTTAGGCTGCCCAAGTGCTTCGACGTCATCCGTAAAAAGACATTTGAGACTTTAAAAAAAGCTTGTAGATGTTACAGAATATTTACCTGAATTATTTCTTTAGTTTATAATGTTTACAAATTGGCAATAATCAATCAACTTCCTATTAAGACAGCAGATCCTGCCGTATGTGATCATCAAACCCGGATAAACAGTGACTCCCACAATCTTTACTCAAGGCGCGATATCTTTTATTTGCAGAACTTTTGAGTGATAGCAAATGGATTTGGTAGGTTTCACGTATTAATGAATGGTTTGCAATCACATTTGCTTATTTATCGCATGCTGGAAAATAGGTGGGCGCTTTTTCAAATTAAACTTAAAAGCTAAACTCTATTACCAGGTGTCTTGTTCTTTCTTCTCCATACAGTAACTCTAATCCTGAGCAGCGGCGTGTTACTGCTGCTAGGACTTGCTTAGTCGTAGTAATCGTGACAAAAACAAAGATTGACTGCTGCTAATTTTATAGCAGCAGAGCTCGTAAAACATGACAGTCAGCTGTTAACCTAAAGATATTTTACACGAAAGTAACCAGCCCGCATCAAACGATGGACGATTTGAACTCAGTGATTTACGGCTTAGAATTTCAAGTAATTGAAATATTTTGAAAGTTATCTGTCGAGTAAGTAAATGACCTTTGATTGTAGGCTAGAGCTCTTGCTGCACAACAAGCCGAAAGCAATGAAATTCGATTCTTTATTGCCACCCAATCGTTGAAGCCCAACAACCAAATTCATATGATAGAATTCAATGAAGAGACGTCCTCACTCAGTGCTAAGGTAAGTAGAAAAGAATTGTTTTAAGCGCAGGCATGCCAAACATCTATTTCCCCAACTAGATATTCGCACATTCCTTAGGTGAAGTCTGGAAATTGAATAGCAGCCCGCACGATCCGCGCACTCTACTTTCGTGCTACAGCGTTCAAAAAGGAGCTCAAGTGATAACGCAAACTGCAATTCTAAACATTCCGGAGTCGCTGGATCAGGACGGATCCATGTCGGAATTTCTTCAATTCGATAACATTGAAATACTTCCGACAGCGGTAAAATCCATTATCATCACTTGAATCCACTCTAAAATTTTGTCTTACGACAGGAACACGGCGTTGAAGTTCGGACCACGGAGTTTCATCCGACCGATAATCGAATTCTGGCCACCGTTGTTGATGGGAAAATCTTTTTAACGAATCGAACGGAATCGCAGACACGTATCGCTGCCGAAATTAATGCGAAAAACTCACCGAAATTCACCACCGGGAAATGGTCCCAGCATTACCAAGGGAATAATTTCATCGCGCTGCAAGACTGCAATATTCGGTCATTCGATATTCGCGATTTGAATCATTGTGCGTGGGTTATTGAAGACGCACATGGGCAAATGGTACGCGATTTGGACTGCAATCCGAATAAGCAGTGTCACATTGTGACTGGCGGCGATGACGGTTGCATTAAAGTATGGGATTGTCGAGCTCCTAAGCAGCCGGTGTTTATGCGTAATGATCACTCGCATTGGGTATGGAACGTTCGCTTCAATACATTCCACGATCAATTGATTTTGTCCAGCAGTAGTGATTGTAAGGTGTTGCTAACCTGTGCCGGAAGTGTTAGCTCGGAGACGGTGGAGGATGATGGCGACCAGAAAAAGAGGTATTGAAACGAAAATTATATGGAAATTAAATTTTAAGAGACGTGATTATTTCTTAGGATTCCGGACGGGCTTTTGCAAACCTTTGATCAGCACGAAGATTCGGTTTACTGTGTCGAATGGAGCAGTGTTGATCCTTGGATTTTTGCTTCGCTGAGCTATGATGGGCGGGTAATTGTTTCGAAGGTGCCGAAGCAATATAAGTATCAAATTTTATTTTAGGATAAAGATAGAAACCAAATTATATTTATTTTAAACTAACTTAAAAGGTATGAAAAGTAATTTATTATTATTATTAATCAATGTAATATTGATTAAAATCAATGCCTCAATTGATTTAATCAATATTATGCCTTGCAACGTCGTCGTAGATGCGTGACATACAAGTATGTTGTGAATGATAACCTCTGCTGAGAGTTAATATTTAAAAAATAAAAGGCAGTGGATCTATCGTACATAAGTGCCAAGGCACAGCAAACACTCTTACATTATGGTTGTAATGCTCTTCTAGAACTCTCAGACTACTAGTATCTACTTTTTCTAAAGAACTGGTCTTAGGAAAATTTGACCGCAGTTTTACGATATCTAATTGGTAGATGCCGTAAGGTTTTCTTACCTTAATGCTTGTCCTTCCTACCGCACAATTTCCCTATAAAAAAAATTCGAACAAAATTAATATACAATTGTGCACTTCATGAGATATTTATGAACTTGACGAAATACAATTTCAAAGTAATTGAAAAGAACCTTAGAATCGATCCCAAAAAAAACGTCATTCTTGGAAAAAACAAAAATCGAATTGGCAACGTAAAACAATATATGTACGTTTCAAAGTACCTTGAACGATAATCTAGACAATTTTAATTTTACCTTTTTATAAACAGGAAAAGACCGGTTTTTCCAAGCCATAAAATTTGAAAGAACAAAAAAACAACAATTTAACTGGCTTCTGGAACGCTCGAATATTGAATAACCACACATCCGTGATCGGCGGTCAATTGGAGCACTATAACATCCAAATCTTAAGCTTGAGCGAGGTCAGATGTACAGAATGAGGTCGAAGAACGAACCTTGAGCGGAAGGACTATTCTGTGTGTCGATCTTGAGTGTGAAGCTAAAACTGCGAGAAACAGTCTCATTAGCGGGGAACCAATCTGGAATAGGTCAGACTTAGGATCAAGGTCGGAAACACAATTCTGCAGTGCTGTACACCAACTAATGCCGCCTCACTAATGGCCAACTCAGTTCCAACTTCGAGCGTGTTACACGAGTCGATATTATGATTTCAGAAGATATCAACGGCCAGATTGGTTCAAACAATACTGGACTAGAGAATGTTAAGTGGAAGCATGGCGACCTTCGGGTCGACACGTCACGGCCTTCAGTTGAGACTCCCGAAAAAATCAAATCATTTGTGGAGTTTTCTAGTGCTGGGCAAATGATCATCGGAGGAACCCTATTTCCACACAATAGTTGTCATAAAATATCGTGAGTTTCCCCTTCTGGTGTTACTGAAAACCAAATTACCGTTTGGATATAAAACCAAATCAACGATTTATAAGATATCCCTTTGATGTGCGAACGAAGCGAGGAGCTGATTTGGGGAGCGATTACCAATTGATGTTTGCCTGCTTAATATTGTGCACAGCAGTTGTCCGACGGCCATGAATTCTTCAAATAAAGCGCAAGCGTAAGATGGAGGAGGTAAAAATAAAAAATGTGCCACAGTTCTGTGCGACAAGTCAGACATTGGGCGAAGATGAAATACTTACACTCGACGAGTGGGAGGCAACCAGAAACACATTCCTAGTGCTAAGGAAACTGGGCTATGTGCAAAGCGGTGAGAAGCCCAGGACACACAATCGGTTGGCAATCGGAAAAAAGACAAATTGGGAAGTATTTGTCAGCCCGATGGCAATCAAAGAACTCTCGACTTAAGACGGAACAATGCTCATATACAGTTTAAAAGGGCTGTAATACCCATCAATAAAAGGGCCATTGAAGGTCTGGTCAATAAGGCAGATTTTGCGGCTTACCTTGGCGATATGGGTTAGGTTTTTAAGATTATGGAACAATCGATGACAAGGAATATCACCGCCAATCACTTGGTGAGAAATTTCAGTTGGGGGTGTTTAACATCTTAAGTGTGTATGCTAACCGCTCGGACTTAGGGTCAAATGCCCGCTCGTTGTATTCTAAATATAAATAGGCAGAACTAAAAATTAATGTACCGATATAAACCAAGTACATACACAAAGGTTCACGCGCAAGCACACCGACTGTTCTTAACGTACAAGATGAGGAAGAGGTGCAAGATTTTTGTTTCCTCGGAAGTACTGCAATGGCAGCGGAGATAGGCGTTGAGTTTCAAAGGTGGAAGTGGCAGCGGATCATTCACACTTTGAGAAAGCCAGAGCATACCCTTTCATCTTGACTTCTGTAGAGAAGGCACATATTATAGTTATCTGTTATAAGACTAGAATAATGCACTAGCAAGAAATGGTAGCGAGGTAAGTACATATTTGGGGTTGTATCGTTTCTAGGGAGAACAATCGTAAATTTACCTTTATTTCAGTTACATAAATAATACTAGCTTGAACCGGGGGGTAGATCATATTAGGTTCAGGTTGTAGGAGGGTCATTTCGTAGAACCACAATGCATCTAGTTGGGCCTATTGTACTCTCCTATTGATTATGAGATGAATGTCACTTCTTTTTCTAGCCACTTGGTACGATTTGCGAACCGTAGTAGGCTCGAATGTTTGACGCCTCTGAGGTCGTCTAGTTCTGAAAAGAATCTAGAGCCTAAACAAAGACGACTGTTGGTGATTTGCAGACATTGACAGAGATAATGTTCGATAGATTCATCTTCCTCGCAACTTCTGCAAGGGCTGTCGCTCGCAATTCGCAGCCTAAATACAAGCAATGACCTGGGGTTAGGCCAACAATAGTTCGGATGCTATAGCGACTACGTTGTAACAGCTGTTTTATGCGGTTCTTCCCAAAAGGATTTGGCCGTTCTGCAGCTGTCCAGCTGCCGCCACCCCGCCAAGAAAGAATCCAAAAAAGTTTGTTTGAAGCTAGTCTTCAGCACTGTTGGTGCTACATCGACTGACTTCCTAGTGGAGTTAACGTTTGTAGATCCTTGCCATGCAAGCGTGTCTGCTGCCTCGTTTCCTAACAGGTCGCTACGACCCGGTATCCAAATTAAAAATACTTCCGTTATAGACGTTTGGCGATGCAAATTGAGTGTACAAATGGACATTAGTTTGGACGTGGTCCTGTAGGATTGGAGTGCCAGAAGTGCAGCCGTACTGCCTGAGAAAATGTAACAATTTCCGAGACTTCTGCATATCTAAAATAATTTCTGTACACTCGTTAAAAGCTAATGCTTCCGCTTGAAACACAGTCGCGTGTTCTGGAAGATGAAATGAAGTGTGGATGTCGAGTTCGTGTGAATAAATCTCTGCACCTGGCCCCTGGTTAGTTTTAGATCCGTCCGTATAGAGATTAGGATCTGCACAGGTGCTGAGTATCGTGTTTGTTTGTTGATCATATTAATGACCTTGGTGTTATTTTTGATTGCAAGTTGTTTCCATAACTAAATTGCTAATTATCTCTTTGGTTAGACGTATTCAGGTATGCTTCTCCTGTATGTTGTCTACATCAGATATTAAACAATATATCGAATTCACGGACTTGCCACTCAGCTTGTAGTTAGTTACAAATGTGTTTGTCATGATGTTCATTTACTTCTCAAATAAACGGTTTCGATTGGTTCGTTAGACGTCATACCTTCCAAGCTGATGTGAAGAACAAGAAAAAATATATTTTAACTATGGTTCACACTATGCGGTCTACATTAATCTTAAATAAGTAAAAGCAAAAGTCACAATCTCTGCCAGCTTTAAATACGAGCCCTCAGTTATTTCTTATAAAAAAAAATTTCCAACCACATTTTTTTGTTCATCATTACTTATATTCGACATTATTCATACATACATACAATAATTTACTTCAAAGAGGTGCGCTTAAAATTGAATGCAAAACTAAAAATTTCATTCGATACCGACAACTGAACGAATTGAAGAAATTAATAAAGTAATAAGAAAACATAGTAATAGGCAATAATTGGAATAATTACAATCGAAATGAAAAAAAAAGAAATCAACTACGTCTAATAATAATTTAAACTTGTTAAGAAAAACAAAAATAAGAAATTTATACTAAAAATTGCGAAAGATCCACAATTCTAGGTAAAAAAAACGCGGCTCTAATTTGAGCACAAACGGAATTTTTCAAAATTTTGTATTCATAATGTGATCAAGCCGATTTAGAAGCGATTTTCTCTTTTTTTGTGCAATTTGCCGGAGTGGAATCAAATATTGAATTACGTTATCTAAGATTGCGAATTTAAAATTGGAAATGAATAAGCACGACTTCTATAGTTCTGTATATATTTTTTTTCCGTTAAAATCTTCACTTTATGCATCATGACTGCAAAAGCAAAAATTTGTTTATGTTTGCGTGGTGTTATTTTTGTTGCATTAATTATTAATTTAAAAAAAAGAAATTAAAATAAATCGAGAAAACGACAGCGACTCAAAACGGGCAGCGGTCAACGTTTTGCCAAGCAGCATTTCAAAGATCTTTGTGTTTTTCGTAGAAGGCGTCCAAATATTTCTTGTATTCCGTTGGATTTGTCCACATCATCGATGCCTGCGCATTTAACGGACTATCGTTATTCGGTTCGGCTAAAAGCGATTGAATCGATAGCAAAATTGTCCGGACATCGTAAAGCGCGGACCATTTATCTTTCAGAATGTCGAGACAAATCGAACCCGATAGGTCGACGTTCGGATGATAGCACGGCGTCAGAAACTTTACAATGGGCGCCGAATACGGATACGAGTTGGGGAATTCCATCTGAAGGCGATAGGTATGACCCGTGTAAACGGTACTTTCTGGGCCGGCGATAGTTCCGATCCACTTGAAGATGTTCTCGCCGTCTGGGAACGCCGAAATGCCCTTCTCCGACGACATCATGAGCACCATCAGTTCTTTTTGAAGCCTGAAACGAGACAAGGGAAATAGCGAGGCAGCCATTCGATTAGAATGCCGTTTTTCGTTTCGTTCGAAAAGCATCAAGCAACGCAAGAATCGTGTAATTTTTAAGCCTCAACGCTTCACCCCAAAGTCGATCGAAACCTGAATTACAATTTCGATCTACATCCCAGCGTTAATGGCTTGAAACACACGTCCCATACACACCTTTTGCTAACTGCATGATTGTCTTTTATCGTCACCGCCTCCTCATTTTGTTTTGTTAAATTCGAGGATTGCGGATGTTCAGGATTTATGTTCTGTGCCATTCTGTATTTACTTAAGTTGTGCTTTTTAAAAACAAACCGAAAATAATTCTAGTCGCAAGATCAGGATAATATGCACGAAAAAAACTTGCAAAGAATCGCAAAACGTCGAACGAACTTACTTTCCCTCTTCAAATCGTCTGACAGCTTTGGACGTTAAAAATCAAAATGACTTCCAGCGTGAAAGTTGGGGCTGCCCGATGCTAGAGCGTGCGCTGCAAAGCGTTTTTTTCCAGTTTGGATTTGAAAATTGAAAATTTTGGTTTTTCTTTTTGAAAATTAGGCTTTAAATCCGAGAATCCAAAAAATGAGCCGTGCAAAATAATAAGACAGAATTTATTACTAAGACTCATCCGAATTACGTGCAGGCTTTTGAGTTTCCTTTTTCCTGCTGTTTCTTATGAGGAATTACTTTATAAATAATTTTCAATTTAAATAATCCCGCGCTGAAAGTGCAAAATTTTTTTTTTCGTTAATTCAAACATTGCATTTTACTTTTTATGTTCAACCCTGCTCGAACATATGATTTTCGTGAATCTGTCAAAGTTTTGTATACACTGTGCTCTAAGAAACACAAAAAAGACGAAGTAAAGTCGAAACGAAAATTCACTTTGACCAAATAATGGCATCGGAAATGAGCAGTTCAATGCATTCCCGAAGGATCGGGGTACTTCACGGAACGCCCGAGAGTGAGTTCAGCATCGAGTGCTTCCAGAATTACACGCCGTCGGAAGTTTTCGTTCAAGGTTTGGCAGGCATTGTAAATCAAGGCGATATTGAATCGATGATTCGAGCACAAAAGCAAATGTAAGATACTTCAATTTAAATGTTAGCTATAGGTTTGTGCAGTCAATGTGCTATCACCTAGATCCATGGTTGTCTTCGGCTCTTTAGCATGACGTGTATCCATTTTGTCGTGGCCGTTTCCAAACCCTTTTTCCTAGCTGCCGCTGTTATGGCTTCATGAGGAATATTGTCAAATGCTCCTTCTATATCTAGGAATGCGCAAAGGACAATTTCTTTATAGTCTTTTGGCTATTCAATTTGTCTTACCAAACCATGAAGGGCTGGCTCTGTTGATTTGCCTTTTTTATAGGCATGTTGATTTGTATTAAGGCAGATGTTAGGTCCACTAACTTCTCCATCGCTTTGACGAAGATATGACTTATTCTGATCAATGGGACAATTCCCTGCCTTCGGTACAAATACCATCCTCGCTTTCCTCCAGATTTTTCGGATGTATCCCCATACAAAGCTGACTTTAAAGATCTTTATTATTATTGACATTAGGATCTCTAACCCCTTCTGCAGTAGTAAGGCGGGGAATATTTTATCTACTCCGGCTGATTTGTAAAGCTTAAAAGTGTTGATTGCCTATTTGATCTTTTTCGTAGCGAAGATTTTACAAGGAATGCTTTTGTTGAACGGAGTTTGACGATACGTCCGTTCCTCTGCTTCTAAATCTTTATTGTTGTTAATTATCTTGCAGCCTGGGAAATGTGTTGCCAATAATAGTTCTCTGTAATAGTCCGATATCTATCGGGGTGTCTTTTGATAACACCTTTTGGAATCTTGAGGCCGTTGGGAGATCATCTATCTCTTCACAAAATCTTCTAAAGACTTTTTTTATCTTTTTTAAAAGTTTGTTATATTCAGTAAGTATTCTGTATTCGTTCCAGTTCCCAAAGGTTTTTGCTCTATTGAACAATTTCCTAGTTTGTTTGCGTTTTGCTGTGTGGTTTGTTCGCTTACTGAGTCAGCTCCAAATGGGATGTTGATGTTTTTGGGGGCCTCCCTTTCGTTGTGGCCAAGTTTGAACTCGTAAAGAAAAAGTAACCGTTTTTGACTCGATTGCATGTTTTTTTTATTTTTTTTTCTTCGATCTCAATGAAGTCCAAAACTAAAATTATTCCATGACCAAATGTAGGAGTATTTATACTTCAATATTCATCACTACCAGAGCCACCTGGCGGCAGTTTGAGACATGAAAATCGCAACTAACTTCACTTCATCGCGAAAGTCGCCATTTTATCTACAACACCCTAATATTTTGTCTGTTTGGCGTCTTTTTCCTAGTTTGTGTCATAATTTTTGTTTTGTTTTCATTAATACGTAGTCCAACTTCCCTTGCTACCGGGTCAAGGTTTACAAATACCTCCTTAGCACTCTCCAGAGATCTTGCAAGGATGCTTATATCGTCGGCATATGCTACAGGTTGTGTGGATTTGAAGCAAAGTGTTCCCTTGGTGTCAACGGGAAATTTCCGAACAACATATTCGAGTGTGAAGTTGAAAAGCATTGGTGCGAGGCTGTCACCTTGCTTAAGGCCGTTGCCTCATTTTCTGCTCTGACAGGTGGTCCTTGTCATTCTTGTAAGCCGAACCAGTTTAGGTGGGGTTCCAAACTCCAACATGATTTTATACAGTACGCGCCTGTCGATACTGTCGTATGCTTGCTTGAAGTCAAAAGATATCTCGTGGACGTCAATATTATATTCCCAGCATCTGGTTAACTGAGAGTATCTGGTCCGTGGTCGATCGTCCAGCTCTAAGTCCGCCTTAGTATTCACCAATTACTTTATCAGCATAGGGTTTAATTCTCTTTTCCAGAATTTTCGTCAAGATCTTATAAGACGAGTAGTTTTCGCAGCAGAGTTTGTCACCTTTTTTATAAATTGGACATATGATGCTCTTGCGCCAATCTTCAGGGAATGTTTCCTGCGTTCATATGTTCCTGACCAATCTATGTAGGAGATGCGCAATGCAGGTTTCGCCGGCTTTCAGAAGCTCAGCTGGAATTTGATCAGTGCGCTTTGTAGTTTGGGTTGTTTCTCGGGCTGTTTTTACTTCTTCGAGTGTGGGAGGACTCAAAGCGGATCCTTCATCAGCTGTTACGTCAATTATACCTGCTATTGTGTCTGCTGTTGCTGTTCGTGCGGGTGATGGGCTCGGACTAAGAAGGTGTTCAAAGTATTGCGACCATATTAGTTTTATATCTTCTGCTTTACTTATAATGTTCCCTTCTGGGTCATTGCAGAGGGTCGTTTTCGGTTTGTATCACTCTTTCATCCTTTTAACAAGGGAATACGCGGCTCTTGTGTTGTGTAATTTAAAATCTTCGTCCATGTTTTTGATTTCGTCATTATTGTACTTCCGTTTTTTTTTGTCTGCATATTTTGTTCGCAATTCGTCTAAGATCATATATTTGTCCCGTTTGGCTCATGTCGTCCGTTCTGTTAATATTTTGTAAACTTGATTTTTTCTCTCCAAGGCATCTTGGTATTCGTTCTCGAACCAACATTTATAATGGCATGACAGAAAATCCATTGAATTTCTTGTAATAATTGTCAAAAAGGCGATTCGATGAAAAATGCAGCCAGTAAGTTTCGAAGTGGTTGCAACTTTTTTAGAATCCTCAAAGGGTGCGTTCAACTCAACCGGATCTGGATGCCTCTATCACAAAGTGTTCTTGTTTTGGGGCCTTTGAAACTGTATCCTTAGTAAACTTATCTTGTCAGACAAATGTTGCATAATTTCAGAATTCTTGAATTTAGCTTCCCAGAAAAAGAAAAAAGCGAATAAATTCGATTTATTCCTGAAAAAACCTAGATATTTCGATTTTTATAAGAGCTTACGCATAAAAAATTTTACTATGACTTTTTTTTAAAGATTATAAGAAAATTTTTGCTTTCATCTCGATTTTATCATCAACTCTTTCTGTAAAACAGAAGGACTTAAACTTAAGATTAATAATAAAAAAAATAATCTGTTAACGACAGATTCAGTTTTCATCATAAAATTCTCTGTACTCAAACAGGCTTCAACGTTTCGAAAAAACCAACGAAATGCTACTGAACTGCAATGCTCTTAGTGCTAGTCGACTGAAAACTGCAGGAGAAGATTTCAGAAAACACATTAAACTTCTAAATGAAATGAAAAAGGACTTAGACTACATTTTTCGTAAGATTCGTAATATCAAAACAAAAATCAGTCAGCAATATCCGAATGCATATGCGGAAGCGTTACCGCAACGAAATAGTTTTGCCGAAGAAGCTGAGGATGAGGATGAAGTGAGTGTTGTCGAAAATGCGATGCCAAAACCACAACCACAACCCAAAGAACCGGAAAAAAAGCCGAAAGAATCGAAAACGGAATCAGAAGATGCAACTACAGTTGAGTACGTGCAAATGGAAGAAAGCACCGAAAATGGAAAATCAATCGAAAACGAACTAATAAAACGGATTTGTTCAATTGAAAATGCACAGAATTCAAATGATTCGTCGGATTGTACGTCCGAGGATACCGGATAAATGTAGATAAGTTTTAATCAAATCATTTTACGGTTCTTTTGTGCATATCACAAACTTATTAATGTAAAATTAATGTAATTTATGAGAGTCATTAGGAAAATAATACAAAAAAACTCACAAGTTTTTTTTGCATTATCTTAAACGTAAGAATTTTAATGTGATTACGAATAAGGTAGCTCATTTATAATAGTTTAGCAATCTTAAAAGATGTATTTACAATCGACTTAGGCCACTGTATGCGCAAAGCTAAGTGCATGCACTTAAGTAAAATTGTTTTCATTAAAACTGCGAGCTCGTGCTGTTGTTATCAAGTTCACGCACTTGTGGCCGTCAATGGTAATCGACACATTGCAGATCCATATGCATATTAACTTTAATTTGTTACCATTACGCATGCAAAAGTAAAATAATAAATAGAAACATAGCACGCGCACCACATATTATAATACTTTGCGGAAGCGTATCTTTTTATATTTGATTTGAAATTAAAATGCATTTCCGAAATTTCCATGTTTAAAGTACGGGGAGAGTCTCATATAAGCAAAAATAAATAAAAACCTGAAAAAATGAATTTGACCTTAATCAACAGAAGTATGTATATATCAATTGGCGAACATATTTCTAAAGGTCCAAATCAAAATCAGTTATAATTGACGAGTTGCTTTTATTGCATGTGCAAGCGTACGTAGTTCTAAGAATGGATCACATAGGATCACATATACCGGAAATCACACCTTACGTCGTACGATTGTATAGATAACAAGAACGTTGCTTCTTTAAAAACACTCTTGACTACTAGAGGAACTGCACTGCACTGCTACTTCCATTACAGCTGCTTACATGGTGAATACTTTAATTTCATTAAACTCGTTAATTTTTCCCCACCAAATTCAGTAAGCTGAATGTCATTCCATATAAGGAAATGTTGTAAATTTTCCATTTCTCAAACTATAATATGCCTTTCTATACCCTGTAACCTCAAGTGTTTGAAGAATAATGTTCACCGATATTTTCAACTATCCACTTCAAAATTTTCTCTATTATGAAATGTGGAATAAGTTAATTATAGGACAAGAATCAATTGAATTATTTCTTCAATTATCTTCAAATTTAACAGAAGACACTCTTAAAAGAATTTATAAGCAGCTTATGTTGCAGACAAATTTTGTAAAATAAAAATACTAAAAAAAATTTAGCTGTTTTTCAAAAATCTTTAGTTTTAATTTAAGCTACTGTCAAAATCCTCTAATATGAAATTTTTTAATGTTTGGTATGATAAAGGGATTTGGTTTTATCAATTTGAGGGATTTATAAAATATGCCATAAACCAACCCTCGTTCTAAAAAAACTTCCTGAAATGTTGTTAAACTGAAATATTCTTTGTGTCCTTTAATTACTATTTAAATTATCGATGAATGTCCTTTAAGTAGTATTTAAATTATCGAGGAAATGAATTAAATTAAAATGAGTTTCAACAAAACGACGCTGTCTGACGCTTGGCATTGCGGTTAAACGTCTCTACGTGGAAAGTTTGGAGTGTCCTAAAAGCAGAGCGGTTGCATTCCTACCACCACACACCAGTGCAGGAGCTGATACCCATTGATTTGCCCAAAAGGATGGAGTTTTGCAATTGGCTCCTTGAACGACAACTAAGTGTCGAGAATTTTATGAACAACATTCTTTGGACTGATGACTCCCAATTCACCAGGGACGGTATCACAAACTTCCACAACTTACACACATGGGCTGAGAGCAATCCACATACAAGAAGAGAGGCATAATTTCAGCACAGATTCAGTGTCAATTTATGGGCAGGTGTGATTGGCAACGATTTTATTTGTCTTATTAGGCTTCCGCCTACCCTAAATAGTTCCAATTACTTGCAGTTTTTGACAAATGATCTACAAGAATTATTGGATGATGTGCCACTGCAACGATTTGCTTCCATGTTTTACCAACACGATGGTGCTCCAGCTCATTACGGCCGACAAATCAGAGATTGGTTAAATTCCAATTATAGCAATCGCTGGATCGGTAGAAATGGACCGATATACTGGCCTGCAAGATCTCCTGATTTAACTATTATGGATTTCTTTGTATGGGGACGGATGAAGGACCTTGTCTACGTAACGGAAGTAGTAACGTTGCAGGATCTAAACACCAGAATCGATGCGGCAGCAACAGAAGTAAGGCAGCAGTTGAGGAGTATGGACACAAAGAGAACACTGGCAAAACGAGCTTTAGCGTGCATTCAAAATGAAGGTAGCCATTTTGAACATTTATTGTAATTAAGGAAATTTGAAATAAACCATAAAAACCATTCTTAAGTTCTTTTAGTTCAAGCGGAGAGTGTTGATCAACATATTCTTGTTTTTTGATAAAAGTGCTATACTATTGGAATGATATTTTTTTCTAAACTATGAAATTTATGCAATGCAAGCGTATACATCGTTTGAAGGCAATAATATGGCACATAAAAAAATAACATTAAAATGACATTTTTATAATGCGTTTTTTTGAGAAAAACTACATTGACCCCAGAATTTTGAGTGTCAAAGTATCACAAATTTGTGGTCTGAAGCAAATACCTCAGGATTGGGTGCAGGTACAATACGGACTATTACACCAAATGAAAGGTAATTTGATTCCCTAAAAAACAAGCTATAACACTTTTACATGCGATTATTAGTTTTCAAGATATAGCGTTTTGAGTGAGTGAGGGTACAGGTCCGAAACACTTTTCTTGGTCACCCTGTATCTCCGCGGATATTGAAAATTGACCATCTCCGTAGAACAATTTTTCGCTCAAAATATATCCAGGAATAACCCCTTACAAGGTTATGCACGGAGTACCAAACACCCTGTATATTAACTCGCATCGTGTATCGGTAGCCTTAGTATTTAAAGGGATTTTCTACTTAGAAGAGGGATAATTAAAAAATCGGACATGGCATCATTGTGTTGATACACGTACTAGACCAACGAAATCAATAGCGATTCTTTGTTGCACATAGTTACTGCATGGGGGCACTAAAGGCGATTTCTTCTATTTGAATTTCTGATTTGCAAAACTGGTTTACCCATTCCTATAACATGATATGGTGATCATTTCAAATAAACGAGTACCTAGTAACGAATAAAATGTAACGATTACTTTCCTTAAAGTAACGAATAGTTACTGATACAGAGAAGTAATGAAACCTGACATCACTATGGCACTGCATTACCAGTGAGGCGAGCAAAAAATTGATCCCATAGGCCAGAAGATTTAACTTGAAGCCCACCGACTCCGAGCGCACTTTAATTTTTTATTTTTATTGACGAACAACTGGGGTGCTATTCTCGAATTTCGATCGTAACTACGTCTACGTAATACTGCAGACAGACTGCAAAAAAAATTTCCAAAAACCGCAAAGAGCTTTCAGCTTTTATAAACCGCAATAGGTGACACACTAGCTAGCGTGTAGCCTAGTGGGTACAATGCGAAGGTCGTGAGTTCAAATCTCAGTTGACGCATAATTCCAGCAAACTGCCTGCTTGGGTATACCTTGGTCACCTCAATCTACGAAAGTGAAAAATTCGTAGATAGAGGGTTATGCGAAGGTTTAACAACCCTTCGACCATAAATAATAAAAAAATGTTAAGGAACCTGAAGGCCAGGAGACCAAGGCCCGAGTTGGGCTGTAGCGCCATTGTAGAAGATGAAGAATAGGTGACACACTAGATGGAATCGAGTTTACCAGAACGAGTTTCGACATCATCTGTTCATGGAAGTAAATCGAACTAAAACGTCACACCATATTTCTTAAAAAGTGTGAAAAACTTTATGCTATTGGATTGTGTTGTTATGACTAAGAATTTTATGAGCATTTTCACACGAAAATGAAAATACCTAGAGAATATTAGATATTTAATTATTACACCTTAAGAAATGTAATTTTAGATACGAATGGTTTCAAGAATATCGCATTCATAACTGTACGCCTTCGAATTTTTCACATGCAGCTTTACCCATGCATAAAGATGCGATCGGTCATGGCCCCTGGTCTGAATTTTGAGTTCCCCAAATTATGAATTCGGACATTCGGTTTTTAACGGAGCGTTAATTGTTAGGTGATAGATGACCCTCTTGCAATATTGTATTGTTACGACTACTGTTTAAAACACTTATTTTCTTGCTATATATCCGTTATATTTTAAAGTCACGGGTTATAAGTTGATCTAGTGAGCGTACGTTTGCCATTTATAGGGTAAGCAGGACAGGTTGAGGGTATATTCTACAACCCCCATCCCACAGGGGATGATTAATGCTGCTTGAACGATACGGCAATTCCAATAACTGCCAAATGTTCTTGTAATATGGAAAACACATGGACATTGATGTAAGGATATTGGGCAAAATGGATGAGGATGAGAACAGATCCGGCGATCAACGCTGCAGTAGTCCGTATAGGTGGTGTAGGGAAGACAGCACAACATAAAACAATTTTTTTTAAGTGCATATATAAATAAGTGATTGAAGGCATACACAACAAAAATCACGTAAGACAGCTATCGGGGGAAAAAAAGAAAATTAAATACGGCACTTTTCACATAACACAATTACAGGGGAGAGAAAAAACGAAACACGGCACTTTTCCGCGACGACAAGTCGTCAAGATTGAATCTTGAGATTGTTGCGAAGTCCGAAGATAAATTAATCCAGCGTCAACCGCGATCACGATCAATAGCTTCCTTCATACAGAATGTCAGCCTCACAAACGAAGTTTAACAGAACTTCCACGAATCCTGACGCAATTCACCCACGAAACCACACAAGTATAAAACTTCAAGCCGACAGTTCACAACAATTTGGCGACAATTGGCCCCTCAAAAATTGTCGAAAAAACACCTCCGCATGGCAGGGGCAAAAGCCTCGAAGATACTCGACCAGTCAATATCCAACACCTTCATGGACCCCCCTCTAAGCTCTCTCAACACACATGAAACACCTCGCACAGGTCAGGGCCCCGTTCCGGCTTACAAAAATCTCGGTCCAAACTACCATTCCTCCTCCATGCACATCAAATGAATTTATGGACCCGCAAAACCTTAACACTAACGAGGAGTCTCAAAAAAAAAGACTAGTCCCCGACACTCTACCAAATTTTGGCCGACAATCCGTTTCCAACCCCTTCTCCCGGACCTTACTGAACCCAATACATTCGAATATCGGGTATTAGCCCCCAATCTGCACTCGCTGCGGAAATACTAGCAAGCGTAGTCCTCGACTCCATCTCTCCCCCAGCCACCGCGAAAACCCAGGAAGCGGAACTCACTCATTCAATTCACAATGCACTCAAAAATTAACTTCATATCCTCAAGGATTCCGGAGATATGAGCCCACACGCGCGGCGGGCGGCGCATAGCCAGTCGGACTCTTCATCTCTCGCATTTCTGGGCCAATCCAACCATGAAACAAAAAAAAAAAGCCTTAGGACAGTAGATTCTTTTTTCTTTCATTTCCGTGTCGATCACTAGATCTGACTACTAGAAAAACAAGGCAAAACAAATTTTATGACCCGGAACTATTATTTCACCAACCGCGAAATTTCTTCCTAGTCATTTGCATAGGCAAAATTTCACAATGAGTTTCGAGGCAACTATTATTTGAAAAATATGGGAAATTTACTTTGGCAAGGTTTTCTCGTTGATTTAAGCAATAGGATCGAAAACTGTATAAGGGCAAGTTGCAGACCAGAAAAATGATCAAATTCTTGCCATATTAGTCCCTTCGCAATGGCTTATAATTTTTGAGACAAATGTCTTTCTGTCGTCGTCCGCTCGCTCGGCTTCCTTCAACTTGAGAATGCCTCGAGCCAGAAACCTCAAACCCTGACCACGCCACTCCCGCCCAAGAAGCAAGGTTAAGCCCATAAATAGGCCAAACCAGCAAACAAATGAAACAGAAAACAAATTAAATAGAATTAAAAACAAAAAGGCGTGCACCACTCCGCCTCCGCCCACACAAATCCTTCAACAACACATACTACACCAAGGACTCTAATGTTCCCACTCCCCGCAAATCATGAAACGATAGAGACACGATCGAAATCCACCACGAAAAAACACCTCCGATCCCACACACATTTAGACGAAAAAGGCACCACCGAAAGTGAAAAAAAACACATCCGTATCCGACGACGGCTCAAAAGGCACTCAAAATCATATTACTGAGAAACATAGGGTTTCAATGGGATATCCTATCCCATTAACACCGCCTATTTTGAAATCTGAAAAAAGCAATGTTTATTTGAAAAGCTCTGATGTTTTTATGTAAATAAAGAGTGTTGACATGGAGGTTGCGTATGGAACAGAATATCCGACAAACGCTGCACGACCGACACAAAAAAAAAGTGGGACTAAAGTCAAAATAATTCAAAATGGGCGGTCTTGGTAACTTTTGCTCTCGTAGTCTCATGTATACCAGGGAGCCCTTACCTGGTGTAGCAAACAAAACCACAGAACTTGACAATTTGTAGAATTCGTTTAAAAAGAATCCACAACAGTTAACGCTATTAATAAGTCCAATGCCTTCACCCCTTCCATGGTCTTCCATATAAAAATATTATTTTGTCTATTTTTAATAAATCAATTATCACCAACACATTAAAAGTTATGAACTTGAAATTTCGTAACACTTTTAAAAATTATTCAATACAAAGCTCTATCAAAAACTTTTAATCTCCATACAAAACTATACATAAATTCAACATAAAAAAATCAACTAATGACTAACTAACATAATTTAAATATATGAACGTGCAAATTTATACGAACAAAACAAATTGAAGAAAATGCATGACAAATTTCAATTCCGTATCACAAAATTTCATTCACTAAAGCTTATGCGATCCGCTGCTTCACTTTTTCAAATTTCAATATCCACTTTTGCCTTTTTTTCCGCCTCATAAAAATATTCCTTTTTCCTATTTTTGTTACGAAATTTCCGATAACTAGTGTTGATATAAACCGATTCGATTTACCTGAGAGGAGCTGAGGATTTTTCCGCCTTCGTTCGCTTTTGTCTTTTATGATGCCGCGGCATGCTCGAATCGAGCCGGAAAATGGTTTTGGTGTATTCACTATAAAAGCGTAGGATTTTTGTATGAGGTAAATAGAGAATAAAAACAGTGTTTTTGAAACAAGAAATATATTTCAAATATTTTCTTATAACCATTAAAAATACAGAAGGTAATAAAAAAAAAAACATTTACACAAAAATTGGAACACATTTCCGCTAGCGCTAACATTTTGTTTGTTCGTTTCTTTATTTAAAAAATCAATAAAAACTTTCTAATGTGCTCTTAGGAAGCATATTGTGATGTTTTCTTATAATTTACAAAAAAATGATTTAACCTTATTTATAATTAAACAATTCAAAAATAGTTTCTTTTTAATAATAACAACATGGAAGATAAATCCGTATAATTAAAACAAAATACTACGTATAAAAAATTGTTATTAAAATAATTTAAAAATAATAATTTTTTCAACAACAGTGTCTGAATAAGTAAAAACAAAACTATGTGTGTAAATTGTAGCATTCTAATGGAAGAGCCATTTGTAGTTCTTGATTCACGATTTTGAATCGAATTATATTCCAAAATTATAATTTCAACTAAACTATTATATGTAAAACTCAACTAAATAGATTAACTTCACTTTATGTTTATGCTGTTTATGCTGTTTTGTAGTTGTTTTTTTTTGTTCATTTATCATATTTTTTTTATTACTCCTTCGCATGTTAGTTTTTCTCATATTTACATTATTTATTGTGTTAGTTACAACTTCCACAATATTAAGAATTACTTATAAAACTTGAATCAATTTCATATATCAATGTTTATAAAAAAGTGTTTTTGTATTTATGCTTCTATTGCGGGCTTCATTTGTGCACTCTTGACATTATTTTGCGTCTTTCACACCATATTTTGATGCTTTGCTAATTTTCGACAATCCAATCGATTTTTGTAGTAGTAAGTAAACTGAAATGAAATAAAATACGGTAAAGTGGCTGGGGATTATCGAACAGTTATTAAAGTGAAACTTTTTCTACAACGCCCAAATCGGGCTTTGGTGTCATGACCTTCAGGTTCTTTAACATTGCATTACTTATTGTTATTATTCGCACAACCCTCTATCTACGAATTTTTCATTATCGTAGATTGAGGTAACCAAGGTATATCAAAGTAGGCAGTGTGCTAGGATTCTACGTCGACCGGGATTTGAACTCACGCTACACCCTAGTGAAACTTCTAGTACGAGCATATTCTTTTTTCCGTTATGCGTTATCGTCACCCTTTTGTCCGTGAGAGCGAGAGACGATTGACGATATCACTGGGCTGTTGGATATGGTCGCCCGGGTATAGCAGCCAATGACCGGGGATCGTGAGCATTGAGATTTATCGATAAAGTTTCAAACACCCAAAGCGACACGGTTGTCGGTTGAATCTCTGGGCTATTGGATATAGCTGCGCGGGTATAGCGACCAATGAGCGGGGATTTTGAGCTTTGGGTGTTTGAAACCTTTTCGATCAACCTCAGGTAGTTGAATACGAAGTTCATTGGTTGGAGTAATTACAAAAACTACAAATATTATAAAATTTACATCTCTTAAATTTCAGACTAGTAACATTCAGACTTTTCAAGAAAATTAATTTTTTGTGAAGTTGTGAAATTGTGTTATATTGTATGGGAGGGGATAGAAGCAGTAAATCTATTCAGTTATTTTTTTAGATCTTAATGATAATGCTAATTAAGTATGTATATAGTACAAAATTAGAGGCTTATAGTGTTTCATGAAAAAGTGCAGTTTGTATGGGTGGTGGTGGAAGGAGGGGGGGGGGGGGGGAGGGATTCAAATCATTTTTATACTGTAAATCACATTTATGATAAAAATAATATATTCCAAATTTCAAATCATTGGCTTTTATAGTTTCCAAGAAAATTTGATTAATGTAAATTATTGAAAATGAGTCATTTTGTATGGGAGGGGCAGAAGGGGTGGTGCGATTTGGCCGGTTCGCGAACTTGACCTTACTTTTTCGCCAAAAACGACGTGTACAAAATTTGAACTGTCTAGCTCGACGAATTCTCAAGCTAGAGAGCGAACGGACGGATGGATAGACGGACGGACATCCGGTTTGGAGATTTTTGAGCGACAACAAATATTTCTGTTATTTCGAATTGTAGCTATTCCATGTCTCCCTTTTGCCCACTAACCTCTCCAACAGTCTTACCCTTTCTCTCTCATTGATTCATGGCCTTATTTTTGTGCCATAAGTTTCACTTCACCCGTGCGTCGTGACACACTCCATATTTTTTTTCTTAATAATTTAGAAAAAATATCTACTAGTCTGTACATATCGACGGATTTTGCATTACTTCCGATGCGAATGTACTGGCCTTTATCGCGCTTTTTATCATGAAAAAATTTCTTCAATCGATTGCGCTTTTGAAATTTTGCGGATCACCAAAAACATTTTTCATCTCGTGCCGAACAAATCGCGTCATCATGAACAGCAGAAGCGATCAAAAGCGGAAAAAGTACGCCAGTCATTCGACACCTTTTAGTGGTTCATGATGATGCGCTATTTTTGATTCGAAAAATGGGTGTAGCGATCACAGAATTGCGATAGCGAAAGCGCGGCGAAAAAATTTGCATGATAAAAATTTTCCATGCAACGAAACTCAGTGACCGTTTTGTAAAAATTGCAAGAGTATCAGGCGTACGGAATTCTGCCCAATCCATCAAACTCATTCATAGTCTTCATTTTAATTCATTTTCAAAGCATCGTTTAAAATATTCGCAACAATCGCTTGGTTGTGAACTTGAACTTAAATTTCGCGGTGTTTTCAGAAAGCCTGAGTGAATATACTTAGGCTGTCCCAAAAGTACCCAGCCCAAACGTATAGATGGCGGTTGTTGTTTGAAAAAAATATCTATGGTAGACAGAACCAACCTAAGAAAGCTTAAGTTTGAAGTTTGACGTTACGTCGTTTAGTATTTGTTTGGCAGCCATGTAAACGCTCTCATTGAATCTGTAAACATGAAGAAATTTGCTATCGTTATGTGATACAATACTTTCATTTGAAAGGCCTCAGTCCAGCCTATATCAAAGCGGAGCTAGATGTTACTCTGGAAGAGTGTGGTCCTTCGTTTACAATAGTGAAATATTGGATGGAAGAGTGTAAACGAGGCCGTAGGAGCTGTCTAGGATACATCCATGCACACACACACAACAACCTCTAAAAGAGTTTGGTCAATGCAATATTACCAAAGAGTTCAGCGTGAGTTTAGAAGTACAAGAAGGCAACATAAGAATGTGAAAAACAGTCGAACTCGTAGTTTGCTTGAGTTTTCAAAGTAATGAACACAACCCCAAACTTGCGTTAAACTACAAATTTTTGTATTACAATCGAAAATAAATATGACTCTCGTAAATAACAATTCATTACGATTGTACGAGTTGATAAAATTCAAATTTCGGACAAAATATCCCGCACAATCGCTGTATATGCATTGTCCAAACTCTATTAGGAGATTAGTATTAGTGTGTATCGAGTATCTCTAGAGCTACCAAAATGGAAATCGCATGGTTGATCTAATCAGGTGACTACGATAGAAATGGTGAAAAAAATCCAGAAAATAGTATTGTATGACCGTCAACTGAAAGTGTGCTAGCTAGCAGACATCGCATATTGATTGAAAATTGGACATGAGAGAGCTGTTCGAAAGATGGCTGCCGCGATTAATTGGAATGGAACAAAACAGCGTCGTGGGGTTGTTTCTATCGAGTGTTTGGCGAAGTTTGCATCAATAAAGCCGACGTTTTGTATTGATTCATAACCATTGATGAAACATGGGTCCATCACTTTACACCTGAGACGAAGGAAAGTTAAAATAATGAACTGAGAGGGGAGAATCGGCTCCAAAGAAGTGGGAAAATTTTGATTGATTACCTTCAGAAAGTATAAACGATCGACGGCGAGTATTATGCAAACTTATTGCCGCGTTTGAGTGATCAAATCAAGAAAGAAAGACCGCATTTGACGAAAAAGAAAACTTTGTTTCATTATGACAATGCATCAGTTCACAAATCTGTAATCGCGATGCCCAAAATAAATTAGTTAAAGTTCGATTTGTTTCCTTACGCACCCTATTCACCAGATTTAGCCCACTTGGATTATTTTCTGTTTCCTAACGTGAAAAAATGGCTCGGTGGTAAAATATGTGCAAGCAATAAAGAGGTGGAGTCTGCGGATGGCTATTTTGAGGAGCTCGACCATTCCCACTATAAACCGTGTATCGAAGCTATTGAACATCGCTGAAAAAAGTGTATCGAGATAAAAAGAGACTATGTAGAGAATTAAAGATATTGTTTCCCAAATTTTTTGTGTTTCTGGTGTTTGATTGACTCGTACTATAATTTAAAGTCTGCGAAAGTGCAAACAATTAAGTTGAAAACAAACAAAGGTAAAATTAATTCAACATTTGTGAAACAACAACTGTAGATAAATCTAATTTAGACCCAAATTAAGTTGAGATGATAAGAAACGTGAAATATATTTTGGGATCAATAACGACTAAAAATATGTAAAATAAGATACTTACATGCTCCTAAAATTGCAATTCCTATCGTGAAATAGATAAGGGATCCACTAAATAATAAGTCGGTTAAATAGTATAAAATTGGTGTCAGCGTGATAAACATCCAAACGAGAGTATTGACGAGCGAGCTCAAACGTGGTTTCTGCAAGACACCTTTATATTTTGGCATACCCGAACCTGTTGAGAAATCGCCGTGCGTATGAAAACTATCAACGATTCGGTCTTTTTCCCGGAATAAGTTCTGCATCCATTCTGCAGCGGCAGCCTCTTCAACAGGTATTGACATAATTGGTGTTCGCCGTACATACATATAAGCGGTGACACCGTTGCCAAACAGTAGATTGGAAACAGTTGGCTGGATCTATAAATATATGTAGTTAATTAAAATTTTGATTTCAATGAATTTTCATTCGGAATAAATACCGGATCATCTTTCTTGAATACAAGTGTTATATCATAGGCGGCATCACATCTGCCTCGTAACGTCGGAAGACTCGTAGTAAAGCCCTTTGTTCTCGGTATAAGATGATGCTTAAGCTCCGTCATACCACGTTCTCGTGCAAACTTAACCGAAGCTTCGTGTTTCTCGGGTGTAAAACGTGTTCCTTCGGCATTTAGAAGCAACTAAGAACACAAAACTTATTAAATCAGTCGACATTGAAAGCAAAATCTCATCTTCCATACCCAAACTGGATCGGGATAATCGAAAATTTCCTTAAGTTGCTTCGCAATAATTTCCTTATCTTTATCAAATGAACGTTCCAAGAAAACAAATTCGGCAAATTTCCATGACCAGCCAACGGCTGGGAAATATTGAATTACTTTCTTTGCATAGGCTTTACAATTGCCTAAAACTCGGGTCTTTTCACACCAGACCCAACCCATTAACCAATCGATTTCGTATGTATGGTTCATCAGTAGTAAGACATGTTCGTTACCAGCATATTTATTCAGAACTTCCTCATCGCAATAAACATAAAGCTTACTATTCGACCACCAGTCAGCAATAAATACTAATTCTATCGAAGAGAAAGAAAGAGGTTGTTAAATAATTTGGTAGAACAGCAATGTCAATGTCAATACTTACGACAGTAAAACGAATAACACAAATAATACATTAGTTTCCTGTACCATCGCTTACTGAACGGCTTCAGACATACGTGTAAGATGAACTGCACTAAATTGATGATCAGACCAGATGAAAAGTATGATATTGCTACACATAAGACTAACAGCTTCGATTTTCTTAAAACTCCCATGAAATCCATTTTCAAGTTCGTTCCCTTACTTAAATTGTCTGCAATAATAATAAGAAAATTAAATTAAAATCCAGTCGACGCAAATTTGTAATAGTCAAGGTCAACGATTTGAAAGTTGGAGTCATATCGGGTTTACGTAAGAAGAAAGTCTAAAGTCTAACAATTTCTGTTTTCTTGTGAATTTATATAACTACGTAATTCTATAAATAAAATAAAATTATACAATTTCTAACTGCAGGCGAAATGAATTTTAAACTTTTATCTTATCAGAGCTTAATGCCAATTGACGTTGACAATGGCCGATACGGTTTATGATTCTCTCGTTGAAAAATGTATTTTTAATTCATATTACCGTGCTTCTAATGCAATGATTTAGATACAGTAAGCTCTGTAATCTTCATTTGGAATTAATTTCGATAGCTATAGATTAAAAATAATAGTTATCTTGATACGGAAAAACTAATTATTTCGTAAGCTTTTTAGAGTAGTTTATATGTTTTATTGGATAATCGTCGTATTATAATTTATTGTAATTGAAAAATTAATCATTCAGAGCTTAATTATTATTAAATATTATGAAATCCAAGAAATAAGCTTCGGATTTATAAAACGTGGACATTAACGCGAACTTCCGAGAAAGCAGTTAACGCATTCGAAAGAAAGGTCCTCCGAAGAATTTTGGGACCTGTGAAGAAAGGAACGGAATGGCGAATAAGATACAATCATGAGTTGTATCAACTCTACGAGCCAGAAGCTTCAACGTTCATCAAGCTACGTAAACTGCAGTGGGCTGGCCATGTAGAGCGAATGGAAGACAGAAGAATCCCCAAACGTGCTCTTAAAGGCAAAACGAGTGGTAACCGGCCAGTAGGTAAACCACGCAAGTGATGAGAAGACTCGGTTGATGAAGACAGCAAAACCATATTAAAAATTAGCAGCTGGAGGACGCGGTCTTTGGATCGAGACGATTGGAGGCGACGACGCCAGCAGGCCAGGGCCCGATTTGGGCTGTCGCGCCATTGATGATGATGAGAAATAAACATCCATCACTCAAAGACTTTCAGTCCCTAACCACGTTAAAGCGATCGAGTTATACATAAACAAAAACGTTAAGTCGAAAATCGCTTCGATAACAAAAACAGTACAGATTTCGATCTTCATGTTTTACGATCAATTATCCTATCAATTTTATTCTGGGATTCTGTTCTTACAGTTCTGCCCTCAATTTTTTTCAGTTTCGCGCCAGGTCAGTTGAGAATGAAACAAGAAAAGTGCAGAAAATATAACTTTTCTTCATAATTGTTTTTCCCCAACACTAAACCGATTTTTTATTGAAAGGAATCAGCTTAATTTCAATTTCAGAAGCTTCAGCAAAACAATTAAACATTCGAAAATTTGTTCAATTTACTTCTTATATCCTTTTCAATTCATTGTTTCGTTCTTTCCAACCAGATTTGACAAACTATGTTCTCAACCCTAGCAGATCAATCGAGAATCAACTCGCCCTGTTAAAAAATTCGGTGCAAGAAATATGAGTTTTTTGGTTCTTTTTTCTACCAAGGACACAAATCAATGCTTCAAGGGCAGCATCTTTTTTTTAGAATAGAACATAAAAAATGATAAAACACTGCTAGAAAACATAACAGGGCTACGATTGCGCGTAAAGCGCAATCTTACGATACTCTAGATGAAATAGAATTTTTTGTGATCCCAAGAAATTTTGTATGGGGAGTGTTAGAAGGGATGATAGCATTGAACTAATTTTTTCGACATCATGCTAAAGTAGCTATGAAAATGTTATGTACAAAATGCTTACTCCAAAAACTGAATGGGAACTGAGAAAATTAGTGAGTTTGATTTAGTGAAAATGTGCAGTTTGTATGGGAGGTGTTAGAAAGAGTGGGGGGATTTTAATGATTTTTTCAGAAATAACTAGGAATATTATAAAATTGGCATCCCTTAAATTTCAGACCAGTGCCAAGAAAATCGATTTTTTGTGAAGTTGTGAAACTGTGTCATATTGTATGGGAGGGGGTAGAAGTAGTGAAGCAAATCAAATATTTTTTTTCTCATCTTAGTAATAATATTAATTTAATATTTATTACAAAATATGAGCTCAACAAATGTTATATGTTCTGAGAAAATCGGCTTAGAGCATTTCAGGAAAAAGTGTAGTTTGTATGGGAGGGGGTGGAAGGAAAGGGAGGAAGCAAATAATTTTTGTACTGTAGATTTAAATCATTAAAAAAGTAATATATACTAAAATTGAGACCAATAGCTTTTATACTTTTTGAGTAAATCCATTTATTGTCAAATTGCGAAATTGTGTCATTTTGTATGGGAGGGGGTAGAAGGGGTGAAGCTAATCATCTCATTTTTTTTGACCTTACTAACAATTTTAAATAAATATTTGGTGCACAATTTTAGCCCGCTGAATTTTATAAGCACTGAGGAAATTGGCTTAGAGTAATTCATGATAACTACAGTTTGTATGGGAGGTGGTAGAAGGAGGGGGACGACACGCACAATTTTTATATGATAGATTGATATTATCATAAAAGTAATATATTCTGAATTTCAGACCAATAACTTTTATACTTTTCGAGCAAATCCGTTTATTGTCAAATTGCGTAATTGTGTCATTTTGTATGGGAGGGGGTAGAAGGGGTGGAGCGATTTGGCCCGTTCACGAACTTGACCTTACTTTTTTGTCAAAAACGACGTGTACAAAATTTGAACTTTCTAGCTCAACGCGTTCTCAAGCTAGAGAGCGCACGGACGGACGGACAGACGGACGGACGGACAGACGGACGGACGGACATTCGGTTTTGAGATTTTTGAGTGATAATATTAACTTCTGTATCATTCATTTTTTTCTCCGAGCCTTATTTCTTGGCGTTACAAACCTTAGAGCGAACTTATAATACTCTCAGATTCCATCTAGAGTATAAAAATGTAAGTGCATGAACGAGGCAACATTTTTTCGTAGAATAGAAATCACTACAATACATATTATTAAAGCCTACATCTGCTGAGTGCTTGAAACACACTAGATCCAACGAAATGCAAAGCAAATGGAATAAAAAGCTACTAAAAATAGAATAGTACAGAAATAGGCGTTCAGCATTCTCGAATGTGAAGACTCATTGGACCGAAAAAACTATGCTTACAAAATAATAACCGAACGGTCGAAAAGAGCCAAAATGGCCAAATATAACGATCTTCAGCAATTTGAAACTGAATTTGAAACGAAATCCGCACACAAAAAAAAAGAGGCACAATAATGACGAAATTAAAAACATAGACGAACATTTTAAATTACACAACACAAGAGCCGCTACTGTCTAATCAAAAGGACGATTGTACAATACAAACCCAAGATGACCTACTTACAGAGGGTCGTTGGATTGTTTATAAGACAAAATGATAAATAATGCTATTGGCGCAATAATTTTGCGGGTTTAAGGTCGAAAACTACACGTGCTAATTGTTGCAATATTTTGAACGACTCCAATTCGAAAATATCAAATGCACGAAAAGCAACAGACATAATAGCAGGTATAACTGAATCAGCAGCTAGTGAAGGATGCAACATTCGACTCCCTTTCGTCGAACGATATTAAAATAATGGTTTGGTGAATGTTTTCACTAAGGTGTAGCCTAGTGGGTAGCGTGTTGGTATTGTAATGCGGAGGTCGTGAGTTCAAATCCCGGTCGGCGCAATATATAATTCCAGCACATTGCCTGCTTGGATATACCTTGGTCACCTCAATCTACGAAAATGAAAAATTCGTAGAAAGAGGGTTGTGCGAAGGGCTAACAACCCTTCCACAATAAGAAATGAAAAAAAAAAATGTTAAGGAACCTGAATGTCAGGAGGCCAAGGTCCGATTTGGGCTGTAGTGCCATTGTAGAATGTTTTCACAGTACATTTCGAATTGAAAGAAAAGATTTCCGGATTGTACACTGTTACGCTTTATTAATCGTGACGTGCTGGAAAAAACATTTGCAACCGAAGTCAGAAACAAACTTTTTTGTTCGAAACTTTCTTCATTTTGAATTGAACTTAACAATTTTTTAACAGAGCCACAGTTTTATCGTCATTTCTCAGTAGTTCCCGTTAAGACTTCCTATAGGGTCACAGGACAGAAACAGTTCTCTTCCACAAGACACGTGCCTGAGCATCAGCCTTTAGTTTTCGCCAGGAATCGTTTATTCTTCAGACCTCCTGTTCAACTACCCACTTCAATATGCTGCATGGTTGACCAGCCCGACGTCTTTCTTTAGCACAGCTTATCTGGAGGCGTATTACTCCCATTGGTACTTCTGCCTTTGAATCTCAATACAAAACTCATTCGGTTCAGTTTTACTCCAAAGTTGTTCATATTTTATCAAAATGTCTCTCCAAAACTAAAATGTTTGCGGCTGCGATATCTTTCGTCTTCTCGGTGCCGAATTTAAGTTCGGTTAGTTATTCGCAGGTCCCCCGTTTGCTATTCGACATCGGAATTAAGAACAGGGATGCTGCAAGCTACTATCAGAATGTAGTCTATCTGATTATACGTCCTTCCATCGGGTAAGGTTTTTTTTCTTTGTAATGCTCCGGAGCGGGAAGCATGCCGAGCTTACTACAATGTTTCTGCTGCAGGCGCAGTCAACTAGATTATGACCGTTAATACATGTTTGAAAACTTTCTCTTGACTTGTGGACGAGCGTTATTGCACGCCCGAAAATATAATTCAAGCCGGAGTCAACAAAAACTTTAATTTCATGTCTAATTTGGGGAGTTGCTTAATGCGTTCAGTCGCAAACATTCAATTTCTCCTTCCCAATTCGAGTGGTATCATTAGCTTCGAAATCAGATGTACATACAATTAAATAAGTAATTTTTTATTTGACAGCGTTAAATTATTCCTCATAAAGCAACTCTCATGCTAATTGTCGCAATATTTTACAATTGAGCATTAACCATTAGACGAGACATAATTTAATTTAAATTCTAAAATATCATAAATTTTGTTCATTATCTTGATGTAAGTGCATGATAAAGAAAAAAAATCGCAAATAGAGAAACCACCTGATGATATCTCGTAGTGCGGATAGTGTGAGGCACCGAAACAATGTGTGCAAATGGTAGGGTAAATGGTGGAAATAAGAAATGATGAAAATGAAACAATCAGCAAAAATCGACGACTGATTGCCAAGAGGGGTAAAGATCAATTGCAAATTTGCGTTATCTTTGCGATAGGAGTAGTTTTTCTGTTCGGCATTAGCATAGGCTTCGAGCAGATTTCGAACAGAATGGTTGGCACAGATGCGCCGAGTTCAATAGACTTTCGGTGCGATAATTACATTTATAACTCGGATGTAGAGAAAGTCGGGAAAACGGGTATTTTCGATCTAGACAATTTCTGAGACGGCAAGCGAGAAGCCCTTTAAGCTAAAGCCAGTGGGATGATGCTGTTCGAACGTGGACCGTGCGATGAGTTAGTTGAAATAGATGCAACTTTTTTTCGGACCTTATGTGATGCGGTGCAACGTGTTCAATCGAGCGAAATTGCTTATGCAAAGGCAAAAAACGACGAATGGCCCTGATTCATTCTCGACTGATTTTGCTGCACTACAGCGCAAATGGGTCAAAGTACACGGTGATTGCGATTTTGTTGGCGCTGACCGCTGCTGACCAATCATCCAGAAATGAGGTGATGTTCGTGCGTGTTTATTGGTCGAAAGCTTATATGATGTTCGCCGTCGGACGATTTTCCAAGCAAGAAATTACTTTGTTTCTAAGAACAGGATTTTCTATAGAACCAACTCCTTATAACCTCAACAATTACACAATTACTTCGATAGAGCCCGCTCAACTTACGCGAAAAATAAAAAGAATCAACTTATTTCTTCGTTCACGGCCGAAAGTCATCCGAATCGGAAAAAACATGAAATCATTGCCTAGGACGAAATCCAAGAACTTTTTTTGGAAATAAATTAAAAGTAATATTAATTTCCGTCTGCACTTCACACTTTTGAATTGGCTGAAAACTTCGCGACTAGCAATCACACGAGCGAACTGAACAACGGCCGAAAACACACTTCGACTTCGGTAGAAAAATGTCAATGAACAAATAAACAAATCCCAAGAAAATATTCAAGCAGATATTTTTCTTTAGCGGTGCTTAATTTTTTTATACATCGTAAGGCAGCACTAAAATCGCTCAATTTTGGAGGCGCTCAATTTCAATGACGTTGTTTTTGCATGGACAAATTTCTCCTAGTTCGATGTTTTTTGGCGCGAAATCTTGCGATGTTTTATGAATTTGAATATTGATGCTTATCAATTTCGAGCAAGGTCTGTATATTAACAAGAGGTGAAGGATTTTTTTTTTTAAATAAAACGGGTGTCTGAAATTTTTATTGCATTATACAGGGTGCTTGGTACTCCGTGTGCCAACTTGTAAGGGGTTATTCCTAGATATATTTTGAGAAAAAAATTGTTCTACGGTCAATTTTCAATATCCGCGGAGATACAGCGGAGATACAGGGTGATCAAGAAAAGTGTTTCGGACCTGTACCCTCACTCACTCAACACGCTATATCTTGAAAACTAATAATCTCAATTCAAAGTGTTATAGCTTGTTTTTAGGGAATCGAATTACCTATCATTTGGTGTAATAGTCCGCATTGTAACTGTACCCAATCCTGAGGTATTTCCTTCAGACCACAAATTTTTGATACTTTGACCCTCAAAATTCTGCGATCAATGTAGTTTTTCTCAAAAAAACGCATTATAAAAATGTCATTTTAATGTTTTTTTTTATGTGCTGTATTATTGCCTACAAATGATGCACACATACTTATGACTTAGGTTTTTTTCCGTTTTCCAGGTAACAAGCGAAAATACATATGGCTTAAAAATGAAATGTGCTATAAAGCAACCCTCGTTCTAAAAAAACTGCCTGAAATGTTGTTAAACTGAATTATTCTTATTGTCCTTTAATTACTATTTAAATTTTCGAGGAAATTCCTTTAATTAGTATTTAAATTATCGAGGAAACGAATTAAATTAAAATGAGTTTCAACACAACTAGGTGCAACACTTTGCCTTTTTTAATGGTGTACCTAACAAAGTGAAAAGCGTATAAAAGCAAATCTTACTTCATATTTTTACTAGTTTTAGTTACATTGTTAAAAGTACAAGGTGTCACTAAAATTTAGAAAATAATTTCGAAATGCCTGAGTACTCGAATGAAGAATATGCAGACATCATTTTCATTTATGGAGAGTCTCAGGCAAATACACGAGCGGCGCGATCTTTGTATCATTAGAGATTTCCTAATCGTCGGATACCTTCCAGGAGAGTATTCCAAGACGTTTACAGAAGGATTCAGGAAACAGGCAGCGTTAGGACAAGCAGAGTAAATGCAAAAATCAAAATGATCCATCAATCAGTATCCGATGCTTGGCATTGCAGTTAAACGTCTCTACGTGGAAAGTTCGGAGTGTCCTAAAAGCAGAGCGTTTGCATCCCTACCACCACACACCAGTGCAGGAGAAGTTACCCATTGATTTACCCAAAAGGATGGAGTTTTGCAATTGGCTCCTTGAACAGATTCAGTGTCAATTTATGAGAAGGTGTGATTGGTGACGATTTCATTGGTCCTATTAGGCTTCCGCCTACCTTAAATAGTTCCAATTACTTGCATTTTTTGACAAATGATCTACAGGAGTTATTGGATGATATGCCACTGCAACGATTGGCTTCCATGTTTTACCAACACGATGGTGCTCCAGCTCATTACGGCCGACAAATCAGAGATTGGTTAAATTCCAATTATAGCAATCGCTGGATCGGTAGAAATGGACCGATACACTGGCCTGCAAGATCTCCTGATTTAACTATTATGGATTTCTTTGTATGGGGACGGATGAAGGATGTCTACGCACCGGAAGTAGTAACGTTGCGGAATCTAAACACCAGAATCGATGCGGCAGTAACAGAAGTAAGGCAGCAGTTGAGGAGTATGAACACAAAGAGAACACTGGCAAAACGAGCTTTAGCGTGCATTCAAAATGAAGGTGGCCATTTTGAACATTTATTGAAATTAAGGAAATTTGAAATAAACCATAAAAGCCATTCTTAAGTTCTTTTAGTTCAAGCGGAGAGTGTTGATCAACATATTCTTGGTTTTTTGATTAAAGTGCTATATTATTGGAATGATGCTTTTTGCTAAACTATGAAACTTATGCAATGCAAGTGTAGACATCTTTTGTAAGCAATAATATGGCACATAAAAAAACAATATTAAAATGATATTTTTATAATGCGTTTATTTGAGAAAAACTACATTGATCCCAGAATTTTGAGGGTCAAAGTATCAAAAATTGTGTAAATACCTCAGGATTGGGTACAGTTACAATGCGGACTATTACACCAAATGAAAGGTAATTCGATTCCCTAAAAAACAAGCTATAACACTTTGAATTGTGATTATTAGTTTTCAAGATATAGCGTTTTGAGTGAGTGTGGGTACAGGTTCGAAACCCTTTTCTTGATTGTTTTTTTGTGAGTAAATAAAGACGCGAAGGCATTATGTGTACGTATAACGATCGCACAATTGAAATGGAATCATTATATGCTAGCAATAAAGTAAGAAATGTTAATTATTTATGTTAATTACTGTGCTCTCAATATATGTAGATATGAAATGAAAGATCGGTATGGTACCGCATACCGATCTCGAATGGCGTTTGTGCTTAATGTCTCTGTCTTGCTTCGGCTTGAAGTTCTTGTAGGCTTGTCGGGAGCAGCTATCAATTTTCCTTTCACCTTATCTTTCATCATGTTACCGTATTTCAGTGGAAATCCAGAATCGGAACACGTAGACCTGAAATAGCTAGGATGTAGCATAGTGGGTAGCGTGTTGGTTTACAATGCAAAGGTCGTGAGTTCAAATCCCGGTCAACGTATGGTTCTAGCACACTACCTGCTTGGATATACCTTGGTTACCTCAATCTACAAAAATTAAAAATTCGCAGATAGAGGGTTGTGCGAATAGTTAACAACCCTTCCACAATAAGTAATGAAAATGTTAAGGAACCAGAAAATCAGGAGGCCAAGGCCCGATTTGGGCTGTAGCGCCATTGAAGAAGAAGAAGACCTGAAATGGCACACCTTGACGAAAATACTTTTCCAATGGTATTTAATTTGTTTATTTTGGATCATTGGTTTTGGCTGTAGTGCGTTTACGAAAAATTGCTTATTCCTTTAAATATGTATGTAGATTCTACCCATGGAAGCCTTCTAACGTGTGTTGGAGAGCTTCTAGGGCTTATTAGAACAGCTTTTGATTCATTGCTTCATAAAATATTATGCCATTTTGAGATGGGCCATAGCTCATGTTCTTTAGCAAATGATATCCTTTTTTAAGTGTCTCTGGTTTAGTTTTTCCTCTTAGATTTTTATTACGAATTATACGGAGAAGTTTCGATTGCGATTGGGAATTGCGATTGAAACTTAGGATGTTTGTATACGCAAGATAAACTTGCAATTTTAAAGTTTCGAATTAAGATCGCATGTATAATGACAGTTTCTCAACCCCTCAAAGTGGAAATGATAACAATTATCATCAGCAATTTGCTGTGTAATTTCAAAACATATTACAAATTTCATTGATTTGTGTTGGAAATTGCATAAAAATGGAACTACACACGCTGGATAGTGATGAAAAATGAATTTATGTGTTGGGATAGTAGACTATCAGTTCTCTTACTGTTTATACGATATTATTAGTTCACGATTCAAGTTTCACTCAGGATCTAGATTGCGAGTGAACTTTGAGTTTCAGTCACTGTTAATAACGGATGTTTTTTTTTAGAGGCGGAGAGCTTTATTAAAATAAAACACAAAAAAATGTTTTTAATATCCATGAAATTGACTTTATTTGAAAGATAATTTTATGACATTAATGTTTAAATATGATTTCGGGCATGTGGTCGCCGCGGCTGGTGCGTACATGACGTAATCTGGAAGTCCAATTTTCACACACTCTTCGCAGTAAATCAGGCTGTATTTCAGCAATAACGCGTCGAATGTTGGCTTCCAAGTTCTCAATAGTTCCTGGTTTATCGGCGTAGACATAGGACTTTACATACGTCAAATCGCACGAACAAGGTGGCCAGTTAACAGGTTCATTTCGGGGGGAAATTAAGCGATCATCAAATGTTCCAGTAAATTAATTGTATCGCGCGCTGTGTGACATGTGGCGCCGTCCTGTTGAAACCACATATCTGCGACATAAATGCTTTCCAATTGAGGTACGAAAAAGTTAGTTATCATATCTCTGTACCACTCACCGTTCACTGTAACGTTCTGACCATCACCATTTTTGAAGACATATGCACTAATGATTCCACCGGCCCATAAAGCGTGACTTTTTCTGGATGTAATGTAATCGACAATAGCTTCTTCTACTTCTACAATGGCACTATAGCCCAAATCGGACCTTGGCCTCCTGACATTCAGGTTCCTTAAAATTTTTCATTACTTATTGTGGAAGGGTTGTTAGCCCTTCCCACAACCCTCTATCTACGATTTTTTTTTATTTTCGTAAATTGAGGTGACCAAATTATATCCAAGCAGGCAATGTGCTGGAATTATATATTGCGCCGACCGGGATTTGAACACACGACCTTCGCATTACAAGACCAACACGCAACCTACTAGGCTACACCCTAGCTCGACAATAGCTTGCGGATTATTATTAATTGAAAAATGGTTTTCAAAATAAATTTGAACAATTTGCAAACGTTACTCCGGTGTGAGTCTATTCGTGATGAATTGCCAAACCAAACGAACCCCAAAATAACCGGAAACTGTCAAATCGGCTGTCACAGGAAACAGTGTTGCCAATTTAAAGTTCTCCGCCTCTAAAAAAGCATCCTTTACTATGTCTTAATTCGCGATTGAAGTTACACTCGTGATGTTTGGTGTCCGTATAAACATAGTATATGTAACAGTTGTACGAAGTTAAATGTAGACTGAAGACTCATGAAAGGGAAATAAATCTAAAATGGAATTACATAAATTAAATAAAACCAATCAATTTTATACACTTTTTTCTTTACGTATATTTAATTAATATACTTTCACCAAATACAATACCGTGATTAATGTAATCAGTATTTATGTTATTTATATATAATAAGTAATATTACATGTGCAACATGTTTTATATATGTTTGGTTTACATTAGACTTTTTCTTTTCTAATTATACAATTTACAATAGTAATATAGTACATTTTTTTGTCGTTTTCCTTCTTAGTTATTATACCTTAGACTTGTTGTCTCATGCTTTTCATCAATATTTTTGTTTTATTTGTAGTTTCATATTAAAATTATGAATAAATAATGAGAAGCTTAAACATTAAACATTTTATGGAAAAAAAGAAAAGAAAAATATAGGTTCAGCAATAGCTTTACTAATTTTATTTCATTTCACGAAACGAAGGTTTTTTTTTTAATGTATTTATTTAGTTTTAAATTAATAACGTGGCCGGTATGTAGTCATATTATAATTATTACATAAAATCGCCTATATTTTTTTCTATACGTTTTTTGCTGTTGTGTTTTTAGTAGATTTATTTATTTTATTGTTTAATACAGTTGCTCATATAATTGAGTGTATACCCTTGTAAGAATAACTGCGACTTGAATAACTTGAATTGCGCTTTAATTTCAGAAAAGAAATTATTTCTAAATTCAAAAGAAAAAGATTATCTAAAATATGACTCTGAATATAATGTAAAATGTTACATTTAAATATCGTTTTAAAGCAAAAATCAGAAATATGTCACAATTTTACTCTCACAAAATAGTTACGAAAATGAAGGAAGCAATAAAAGAAACTGACCTGTCTATACGAAAACTAATTATTAAATTATTTTCTGATCAATGGTATTGGAAAACTAAAATTTATCTAAAATGAAATATCTATCGTAAATATCCAGCGAAAAAAAATTAAAGTCCTCTGCAGAAAAACTATAAATGCCGCCAGTTTATTACTTTCAGAACGACAATACCACAAAACATAGACCACATGCATTTAGTTAAGAGTGATTGTTGTACAATGTTCCGAAGCTCCTGAAAACTTCTTCCCAGTCATCTGTTCTCAACTTAATTCAGCATTTGTGGCATGAGCTCAAGATTCGGTTGAAAAATTGCAATAATTTTTATACAATGACAATACAGCCTAAATCGGGCTTTGGCCTCCTGACCTTCAGGTTCCTTAACATTTTCATTTCTTATTGTAGAAGGGTTGTTAACCCTTCGCACAATCCTCAAACTAAAAATTTATAATTTTCACAGATTGAGGTAGCCCAAATATACCCAAGCAGGCAGTGTACTGGAATTATACGTCGACTGGGATTTGGACTCATGGCCTTCGCATTGTAGACCAACACGCTACCCACTAGGCTACACCCCAGAAAAATTGTAATGCCACAAATAAAAACCAACTATTCAAAAGGAAATCCTAAGAAAAATGGGGAAAAAATTGCACGAAAATGGATTAAAAAAAATAAAAATAGTGGAATCTATGCCTCGGCGCTTATAATCAGTTATAACATCCAAAGGATATAACAAAATAAACCATAGAGACATAAATTTCCTGAATTCCATGGCCGAAATATTGCTTTTAAACAGGTTGCAGATCTCGGTCAAATAGCAAAATTTTAAAAGCCAGCTTTCGCAAATTGTACTCCACAGATCACGTTAGCTGTGAAGTTCGTAGGGTAATCGAGTAACTCTACATATGTGTGAAGTTGGTTTGCAATTGTGCCTTTGGGCAATACTGAGTAGACTTCGGAAAAAAGAGAACACTCAAAATACATGGCATGTATGTTAATGAGGCATAAATTTCATAAAGAAAAATTTTCCGCGCACTTTTTATTTATTATTATGCAAAATGGAGACACACTGGATCAGAGTCTGGCAGAAATGTAACAATCGACTCCTGCGAATTTACCTTCACTAATTCACCATTCGTGAAGTGGTGTGTTTAGTGGTTTTCTTTTGCCAATTTCATCCACCCTAAGATAAAATGTACCTTCAAAATTTTTGTTTGTGACTTTTTAGTTAAGTATAAAAAACTGCGCTCAGTTCTTGATATTAGGAACGTACCAAAAAAAAGGTCGACACATGTTTAAATTTCGCTCCAAATATCGGGCTTCACCTTTGCCAAGCTATGGTAAAGCGCCTCTAGTATCCCATGACGTAACTATACACCTGACAGGCAGCTACTGCATGGAACGCAACAGTCGTTGAATTTTATTACGAAAATTCGCGTGCAATCGCAGATATGATGCGAAAAATTTGAGCAAACTTTGATCGTAATCATGTGCCTTCAAAGACGTGTGTGCGCAATCTAATTTAAAAATTCCAAGAGGCTGGCTCTGTGCAAGATGTGAAGACATCGAAATGACTTCGCCCCGGACGTTCGAACGAAAATATCGCCGAAGTGAAGAACAGTATTGAAAACGACTCAAACACCTTCATTCGTCACTGTCACAAGAACTCGACCTCTCCGCGTCCACACTGCAGCGAATATTGATGAATGATTTGACTCTCCATGCATACAAAGTCCAATTGACTCAAGAACTGCAGCCGGTGGACCACCAGCAGCGCCGTACGTTCTCTGATTGGGTCTCGGAAAACATGAATGACGAAGGGTTTTTTTGCAAAAAAAATCGTGTTTTCCGACGAATCTCATTTTCACATTGGCGCTTGCGTTTATAAGCGAAATTGCCGCATTTGGGGATTCGAAAATCTGCGAGTGATTCAGGAGACGCCAATGCACTCACAATGAGGTACTGTTTGGTGCTGATTGTGGGCCGAAGGCGTACTTTTCGAAAATGACGGCGGAAGAGCCGTTGGCTGTGGAGGACGCATGATTATCAATTTGTTGTGGCCGGAGATAGAAGAGTATATGGACGGATGGTGCTACGTGCCATACAAGTTCCGAAACAATCGAGTTATTACGCACGAAGTTCTCTCCTCGAGTAATTTCACGTTTTGGAGACGCCAATTAGTCACCAGGAGAGCTGTCCGAGAGCTTTCCTGTGCGAACGGGTGTCAGACAAGGCTGCATATTATCACCAGCCCTGTTTCTGGTGGTAATAAATGACATCTTGAAAGCTGCACTGGAAGGTGGGGAAGGTAAAGGTCTTCAATGGAGACTATTTAACATCTTAAGTCACCTTGATTATGCTGATGACGTGTGTTTGCTTGCACATACCCGTTCGGACTTAGAGTCAAATGTTCGCTCGTTGCATTCTAAATGCAAAGAGGCGGGACTGAAAATAAATGTGCGTAAAACCAAGTACATGCACATGGGTTCGAACGCAAACACACCGATTGTTCTTGATGGACAGGATGTGGAAGAGGTGCAAGATTTTTGCTATCTCGGAAGCATTGTCAGCATGGACGGCGGAGCCGAAAAGGATGTTGAGGCACGGCTAAATAAAGCTCGTCAGGCCTTCGGTATCCTTTCCCCTTTCTGGAGGTTAAGAGAGATCTCCCTTCGCACGAAGCTGCGAGTTTTTGACGCATGCGTCAAATCCGTGTTGTTATATGGTTGTACTACGTGGAAAGTGACCGTTCGACTTACCAAGAAACTACAGACTTTCGTAAACCAATGCCTCCGGCGCATTTTAGGAATATTCTGGCCAGAAGTAATCTCCAACGACGAACTTTGGAGTACAACTCGCCAGACTAAAATAGGTATTGAGATTCAACGGCGAAAGTGGCAGTGGATCGGTCATACTTTGAAGAAACCAGAGCGAAACATCGCAAAACAGGCTCTGGATTATAACCCTCAAGGAAGACGTCGGGTTGGTCGACCATGTAACACATGGAAGCGAGCAGTTGAGCAGGAGGCCAGAGGAATAAACAAGTCCTGGCAACAGCTTAAAGCCGATGCTCAGGATCGCGCCTTGTGGAAGAGAGTTGTTTCTGTCCTATGCCCCTATAGGGGGTCTTAACAGGAATTTGATTGATTGAATTAGTCACCAAGATCTTGCGATTTAACTCCGTTAGACTTCTTCCTTCGAGGTTTTGCTAAGAGTAAGATCTACGCTAACCATCCGCAAAAAATTCCAACTCTCAAAGCAAACATAGAAGCTGCGATCGCCGAAATAGAGCATCAATTATGCGAAAGAGCGATCGAAAATTTTGAGAAAAGGATGAATGTCTACAAGCAAAGCCCAAGGAAGATATATAAAGTGGAGTACCTGATAGGCTGTCTCATGTGGGAATACTTTTTGATTCGGAAATTTTCGAAAATTGCGTCCAAGCTTAACTTGGCTTCAAACTTTTACAAAAAAAATACCATAATTTGTATTCTCTCTTTGTTGCTAATATTCAGTCAGCAATAAAGTAATTTTCAGTACAATGGAGTTTGCTGTTTTATTTCAGAAATTTTTATTTTTTCAATTTTTATTAGTTTTTGGTTCGTGTCTAACCTAAGCACTTTAGCAACGGACAATTTGACGCGGGACAGAGATAGATGTTTTGGGTTTAATTATGCCAAACAAGGATAGCGAAACAATTATTTTGAAAATTTGATAATTGTTTCGGACAATTTAACGTGAGAAAGAGTTAGTTGCAATATTCTCAAGTATGCCAGACAAAGATAGCGCAACGATTTTTTTCGAAAAATTTCGAGCATTTCGCTAGTAAGGGAGGGAAATACTTTCATTCCCATTTTCATACATGGCAAAACGTGCTCATAGTCACTCCTTATTATATATCCTCCTTGGCAAAGCCGAGTCGGTCATTTGACAGATATTGTGTCCCATACATAATTCCCATGTACCTACTTTATAATGCAATAAAAATTTCAGAGACTCCAAACAATTTGTTGCAGTTTGATAAAGGTCTCAGCAGAGACAGAAACGTCACAAATAAATCGGTTTATGAAATTTTTTAATTATTGTGTTAAATGATCAGTGCCAACCTGACAGACTGCTAATTTTGTCATTGTCAAAATGTTTTTAGATTTTTTGTAATTTTGAAATGAATTTTAAATAAATTTTTTACTGCTATTATACCACAAAATATTAACTAAAGTAATTATTAGGTTTTTGCACAGTAAAATTTTAATTAAATAAGCTGTACGCTGAATTTAATGTCAATTTTGAATATTTTTTTTGTTTTTGTTAAGAAAGATGTATTTATGCGTAAAACATATTGAAAATTAATTCATATTTGGACTATAATGCTGTTCTTTTGAAATAATAAAATATTTTCTTGAAAACGAAACAGCAACTTAAATTTTTTACCTATTAGCAATTTTTATATGGGAGTACGCACAATTATGTGAGCAACTGCATGTGTTTATCACAAGAAAAAATTAAGGAATTCGGCGGTTTCGACATTAGATATAGTTTTGTTTTTAGACTAAGTGCTTAATTTTATAAAGTTTGAAGGTCTAGGGCTGAAATTGGAACCACACCAAACGAATTCCTTTACTTTTCTTATTCGTTCATGTTTTTCATTTTGTTGTGTTTATTTTCGTTTTTTTTGTATGTCGTTTTATTATTTCAGATTATTATTTTTATTTCTAACGTACATTCAGATTGTTGTATATATGAAAATATACATGCATAATAATAATTAATATATATTTTGTGTATAATAAATATAATTTTTTTTCTCTCTTTTAGTTATAATTTTTATACTTTGTTGGGATATTTAACATTTTATGTTGTTTTACATTTTTTTATAGCTAGTCTTGCATTGCATCTAACACATTTATTTAGTTTATGATTTAATTTTTAAAATTTTTTTTGTTTTTCTTTAGATATTAAGCACTACCGTTCGTAAAGTTGATAGTGCACCCTTGAAATTTGACGAAACTAATTTTAATGGAGAAATTTCATGTAAATTTCGACACTGAACAATGTATAAAAATTCCATCAAATTTCAAGAGTGCTTGAAGTATGTGAGGTTTTATGTCTGATGGCATTATTGGATTTTAAAATACATGAATAAATTTAATTAAAACGTAAAAATAATGATATTTCAAAATTCTAGCCAGGCGGGAAGTTGGCTTTCGTTGCAGCAGTATTTTTTCCTAAAAAAGCTTTAAGGACAATAAATGGGATTCAATCAGTAAATTTTCTAGTAAATTGGGCATTGGACAGATACTCCTACAGTTCTCTTCTACAATAATTTGCATTTGTTTTATCCTACACCAGAAATGGTGTTGTACGAAATTAAAGGTAGTTGAATTCTCTAATAATTTAATAATGTTTTTACAGCGTTACGAAAAACGACTTAAGGGGGTAAGCCCGCAAGGCTCCTTTACATAGTGTCTGTCTTATGGGGGACAAATGACCCGTTTTCTCAGAAACCGCTTATCGTAGCTAAATCAAATCTTGCACACCTTTTACTTATGCCAAATTACACATTTTTAGCTGTTTGGTTTTTATTCTGATGAAAACTTTTATCTACAGCTCATGTGAAATTTTTTTGTTGTCTTATGTGATAATTTATGACTGTCTTCATTCCATATTTCAAAAACTGGCGGGAATTTTGACATTTCCACAGCTGTTTTGTTAGCCAGTGTAACCATCTTCAAATAAAAAAAAAGTGTTACAATATGTCTTGTACTTTTGGAATAAATGGGTCTTTTATGAAAAAAAAAGAAAGGTGTTTGTAGTTCATTTTGAACGAATATTAAAAGCACTTCTAGTTGTCAGCATTCGTTTCATTGCCTTCCCGCCTGGACTACGCATATTTCTCCACTGAATTTTATTATTTTTCCAATAAAGTCAAAATTATAAAATTTATGCTGGATTTAAAAATTATATCATCACATTGTTGTTATACTTTTAAGTTTTATTGCTTTTCTGATTCAAGGCAAATACCAGCGGAAATAGTTTTTAAATTTTAAATAATTTTAATTGAATTTTCAGATGAACTAAATTATATTGGTTATGGATTTTTTTTTTTTTTTAATTTGTGCAGTAGGGATTAGAGCTTACAGAATAAAGCAGACAAGATTTTTTTGAAAGAGGACATAAATTTCGTTCAACTGATGGCAAGTGATTCTTCTAATTTCTTTTATTCTGTTTCTATTTTATTAATAATGTATGTTAAGTCTAGTTACGGGTGTTGATAGAATTCAATGTGATTGTCTTTGATGTTTTGTAAATACGAGTAGTGTTTATCATTTTGCTATAATTTATTTTATATTTTCATTGTTCCGTTCTCATGATATTTTCATTTCAAAGTTTTTTAATCTTTTCGATTCGATTATTATCTCAATAAAATTGCAAGGAACTTTTTTTTTTGTTTTGTTGCGCTAATCAATTTGTGTGTTTTGTTTGTTTTAGAATGTCTACAGTTTACATAGAGATGATTTAACAGAAAAATGACTTATTTACTAAAATATTTTGTGGTTTTCTCTATCAAATAGAGTTACTTTATTTTATTTTTATTTGAATTTTTTATTATTTTTACAGATTGATTTATATTTTAATTTTTGTAATATTGAAATCAAGTATTTTTACTGCCATCAGTTTACTTGTAACTATTTTCGGAATAAGTAGCATATCGTGGGTTTTCTTAAAATTCACTAAATTTTTTTTTTTAGTACGTAATTATATGTAAAAACGATAGATTTACTAATTTAAGAGCGCGCAAGATACTATTATTAACGCATGGAACTACGTTTTGGGTGGCCCTGCGGGGCTCTTATTATTAAACCCTCTTTTTCGTATCCAACTACGGCTACGCATGGAACTACGTTTTGGGTGGCCCTGCGGGGCTCTTATTATTAAACCCTCTTTTTCGTATCCAACTACGGCTACGCATGGAACTACGTTTTGGGCCCATTCCATTTATAATGGAATCCCAGCCGAGGAAAATGAGGAAATGGCCATTTTAGAACCTCAAAAATGAGATTTTGAAATGCAATTTTCCTCATTTTCCAGGCGGAAAATCGTTAATAATAGTATCTTGCGCGCTCTTAAATTAGTGAATCTATCATTTTTACGCATAAAATAAATTAATAACATTCATTTTTATACATTTTAAAGAAACCCACGATTTGCTACTTGTACCCTATTTTCATGTAAATGCTAGAATATTAACAAAATTCGTATTGTGATATAATGATTTTTGTGCAGGTATTAAAGCGGATTTCTGTGCCTAAAATTTGATTGGAAGAGTAACTCTAAATAAACTGCCAACAAGTCGGGCGCAACTTAATTGGGACAAGTTGAGGATACGAGGGAAGTCAATATGTAGGTTAGGGTGAATAGGAAAGACTATGATTCAAGGGCAGGGCTGTTTTCATTTATTTAACACTACAGTACACTACACTAACTGCAATTACGATCAATAGCTCCAGTACAGAGAATCAATATTTCATTCATTTATGTATGCAAGTTTGGGGTGCGATAGAAGGGATGGTAACATGTCAATCATTTATTAATTGATTGCTCGAATTCCGCTCAAAATTCGCTATATAGAATGTTAGCTTTATAGACGAAGTAAAATCTATGAAATTCTCGGTGTATTTTATATTCTCAAAACTATATATTTGTATGGGAGGGGATAGAGGAGGCGAGGGAATTGCAAAATTTGTGAAGCAGTTTTGTTCAGTTTCTTTTGAAAGGTGTTCGTACAAAATTTTAAGTTCGTAGCTTTCAATTTTTTGTTTATTAGTTGATTTATTGAAGTTTTGTAATTCAACTAGTTAATATCTTATTGCAGCTCAGCTGTTACAACGTAGTAAGTATAGCGTCCAAACTATTGTTAGCCTGACCACTGGTTATTGCTTACTAAAGCAGCACGCATTTAGGATGCGGATGGCGAGCGACAGCCTTTGTAGAGGTTGCGAGAAAGACGAAGAATCTATCGAACATTATCTTTGTCACTGTCCGCAAATCTCCAACAGTCGTCTTCTTTGTTTATGCTCTAGATTCTTCTCAGAACTAGACGACCTCAGAGGCGTCAAACATTCGAGCCTGCTACGGTTCGCAAATTCATCTCATAATCAATAGGGAGAGTACAATGGGCCTAACTAGATGGCCCTAGTGCATTGTGGTTCTACGAATCCACCATCCTACAACCTAAACCTAATATCTTAAGCTTTTAAGAATCAAAATTAATCTTACAAATTTTCAAGTTTGTAGCTTAAAATTCCACTCAAAAACACCTAGTGCAGGTTAGGGCCTCCCTTTGACGGGTAACAGTTTTGGTTCAGATTAATATTTTTTCTTTACGTATATCAAATGGATGTATGCAAAATTTTAACTTTGTATCTTTTACCAGAGCCCTAAGAAAATTAGTGAAAATTTTCGACATTTTGGCCCACCACCTCGTTCACCTTATACCCCCCATTTTAAAATTTTTATGAAAACTATAGACCATATAGCTCTATAATTTGACAAAACTTGAACTTGATACCAGTTTTAAGTTTTGGGATATAACGGTTTGAAATTTTGAAGAGTGCACCATTTTTGAAATGCTCTCCATTTCCGCCCTCTACTATTATGACCAAATTCTATATTTTTCTTGTATATATTCCGCTAGTATAGCTTAATATATGTTTTAAGTGTCAGTTACATAGTTTAGGAGATAGTTGAGATATTAGTTTTGAAGTGTTTTTTTTTGCACTCCATGACTCTCCTCCTTACAATTATTGGCCTCCCATTCAGTAATAGTCGAACTGTATGTCACCTAATTGGTGGTAAAATAAGAATTTTTCGGATCAAGTTGTTCCAAAGATATAATCATTTGAAAAAAATGCGGCCGAAAATTTGTCTTTAGCTCTCCCTTTTCGGACTCCTATCAATTGGAGTCCGAAAAGGGGGAGAAAATTAAATTATTTTTAAAGTTTGTCGCACAACCCTCTCTATGCTGGTTTTCAGCTTCCTATCTGCATTTGTAGTCGAGATATTAGCAAGTGTAGATTTTTGACTCTTTTCCTCCCCCTTCCACCTGACACTACCCAAAATGCAGCTCACTTACCCGAGCTAGGGTGTAGCATAGTGGGTAGCGTGCTAGTCTGCAATGTGAAGTCCGTGAGTTCAAATCCCGGTCGACGCATAATTCCAGCATACTACTCACTTGGGTTGGTATACCTTGGTAACCTCAATCTATGAAAATCAAAAATTCGTAGATAGAGGGTTGTGCTAAGGGATGAAAACCTTTCCGCAATATATATATATACATATATGTAATGAAAATGTTAAGGAACCTGAAGGTCAGGAGGCCAAGGCCCAATTCGGGATGTAGCGCCATTAAAGAAAAAGAGAAGCTCACTTACCCAATTAATAATCCATCCAAAAACAAACATTCTACCTTTAACGTTCTCGGAGATATGAGTCCATATCTACGGCGTACGTTGGGACGGTTTTTTTTTTGCAATTTTATGCTAATTTAGTCGTAAAACGCGAAAAAATAAAATTTCAGGGTAGCAAATTTTTTTTCCTATGCCGATCACAATACGTTATTATTAGAATAATAAAGTAAAATGGTTTCTACTCGGTATCTAGACAATTTATATCCACAACAATTCGTCCAATAGACAATCTATTCATAGGTCAATTGGATAGTTCGTCCACTGATCAATTTGTGCCGCGGACGAACTGTCCGATGGACGAATGGTCTGTGATGAATGGATGGATCGCTCTATGGACAAATTATCCTAAAGACGGATTATTCACTGAACGAATTATTTGTCCTATGGGCACATTTTCCCGTGTGTCCAATGGAAGAATTGTTCTATAGACGAATTGTTTTTTTTTTATAGATCAATGATATTGGACAGTGAAGCTTCTTTTTATATTTTTTTTCCTACAGGAAACCTTTATTCCTGGTAACGAAACTTAAATAGTTTAAAAATATTCGTTTTATCGACATTTGAAACGAAAAATTGGAGAATACTGATAAAATCATAAATTAAATTATAGTTTTTAATGCACGACAATTTGGTTTATAGTCCATGTAAAAAAAACAAAAATTCAAAACATTTTCATTGTTGATTGTATAATCAAAATGATAACACTGCCTCAGAGATCACTTTTATGCTCTAGATGAAATCTGAGAGTACATTATGGTACCTTGCCGTTGCCTTGCCGTTTGTAACGTTAAGCAATAATGCTTGTACAGAATTGCCAAGGGTACAGAAACATTTATTATCGCTCAAAAACCTCGACTCTGAGTGACCGTCTGTTAGTCTGTTTACAACATAACGCTTTGAGCTATCGTGCTGAAATTTTTGTTATTTTTTAGCAAAAAACTTTGCGAACCGGCGCCTTCTACACTCTTCCATACAAATCTCATGAAATTTCGAAATTTTAAGAAATTGGTTTTCCTCCGGAACTATTTATGCTTTCAACTTGAAAGTTGGGTCAAATATTTTTTTTTTACAGAATGATCTGTGTTATAGGCAATTTCGGCCTTTATGTGCAATGCACAAACACAGTCATGGCGGGAAGGAATGGAATTAGGAAGGTAGGGGAAGAGAAGTAAGAACGACCGTAACGAGTGGAGAAGCTGGTATATTTTTTCAGTTGTACTAGGTGCTACTGACAAATATTTGCAGATGTTATGGGGGACTGAATGATAAAAAGCGAACAGAGACTTCTTGAAGTGGAACTGTTTCACTTTTACATCGTTTGCCCAATTTATTTCGAATAATTTTTCATTGCCAGTAGAAACTGAAAAATTCGTGCCTAAAAAAATCTCCTGCCGGGAGTGGAATCGAACCCACGACCTATTTGACTGTGAAGCAAGCATTTATTATTTTATTTATTTATTATAGCATTATTTATGGTTAGCAATTCCGAAGATAAAATCATTTAAAAAAAAATTCGGCTGGCAATTTATTTTTAGTCCCCCCCCTTTTCGGACGCCAATGGATAAACAAATTTAATTATTTTTAGAGTTTGCCCCACAACTCTCTCTATTCTGATTTTCAGTTTCCTATTTGCATTCGTAGTGGAGACATTAGCACTTGACTTTTTCCCTTCCCCGACTCCCACTCCCACCGGACACTCCCAAAAATTTAGATAGTAGAGCTCACTTACCCAATTAACAATCCATCCAAAAACGAACATTCTACCTTTAACGGTCTCGAAGATATGAGTCCATATGTACGGCGTATGGCGGGACGGATTTTGTTGTTGCCTTTTTATGCTAATTTAGTCATGAAACGCGAAAAAACAAAATTTCAGGGTAGCAATTTTTTTCTGTATCGATCACAATACTTTATTATTAGAATAATAAAGTAAAATTATACGATAGCTTTTAATAATATAATTAAAAAATCCGCTTTAATTACTTGTCTAAATAAATCAAAATATTGAAATGATTTTTACGCGATAGCAGTCAATTATTAGAAGGTAGGTAGGTGTATATATATAGTTTTCGAATTGGTTAAATATTATTATATTTATGTATTTTTTTAATAGTTATTATACACATTATATCGCAATAATTGCTAAATTTTTAAAATTAATATATAGTTTGATTTAAGTAGGTATATAATATAATATATATATATATGTATACAAACAGCCAGAGAAACTCTAAAAATGTTAACTGATCCTTTTTTTATCTTGTATTTTTTATTATTATTATTTATTTTAGTTTTTTTACATTTATTTTAGTATATATTTTTTCTGGTAATATTTATTACGCCTTTTATTTTAGTTCAAATATTTATTAATTTTACTTTACAATGATCATATCTTAATATGTAAATATATACTTTTTTTTCTTTTCCTTTTTAATTTCCATATAGAATTCTCCATTGAACTGGAGATATGTTAACTCTAAATTGCACATCACAAGTTGAAAGTTTTTTTTTTCATAATTATTATAAGATTATTAATTAGCTTTTAGTTTTTTTTTTTATTATTTTTTATTATCGGTGATAGAATTTGATCTGTTTTACAGATGTTTTATTTTCAATTTTATTATAGTTGAAATGAAAAGAAGAATTCAAAGTAAAAGTAATGATTCAGTAAGATAAATTTTTGTTTTTCATTAAATTTGAAAAAGAGAATAACCTAAAGTAGGAAAAAATTTCTTAAAAATAAAAATCTTTTTTTTTAGTCAATGGTCCAAATTAATGGTGCCGCATCCTCGATTTTTGAATTTCGCCAAGTGACAGCTGGATTAACGGTTCGATGGTCAAACTCGACATGAGGAAAAGAGGATCCATTGGTATAAAATAAATCTAGTCCAGATGAACGTACAGTTCATCTAGCCGGATAAGAATTAGGTATCCCTCAACTATCAAATTTTCGTTTTTTAAGCCGAATCAAATTCTTCATATTCAATGGCACTACAGCTCAAATCGGGCCTTGGACTTTTTATTTTTCGACTCGTTAACGTTTTGACATGGATATGCCTAATCGCTTGACTAACCGACAATTTTGTGCATCAAACATATGTTACCGTGAGTCTATTTCTCTAATTGGAGCCAATAATCTCAATTGATTAGTAAGCAAATAAAATATTCATTCCACTCAAATTGCATGCGCTCGTAGCCGATCGAAGGATCCGCATTTTTTCCCATATTCAGTATGGGAAAAAATGCGGATTTTTCGAATCTAATACCAGGTGTGCAGAACTATAGTCAGCGAGTTGTTCAGATTCAGTATGAAAATTGTGAATGTCGCCTACTTTTATACTTACAACTGAACTATGCCCACCTGGTATTTCGGGTGAAGAGTCTGTGGGAGCGAGAGACGATTAAAGATATTGCTGGAAGATATTGGGCTGTTGGACATGGGCACGTGGGTTATGAAATTTCTTCGTGATACAATATTCAGTTCAAGTACTACAGAAATTGATAATTTTTAAGAATTTCTGCGATTACGTAAGAATCGCTCAACCATTTATTTATTTGTCATTGTAGAAGGATTCCCTGAATAACCCTGAAAAAATGACTGAAATGGGACGTCCTACCCCACCCGCCATGGTCGCCAGACATCACCCCTTCCGACTACCACCTATTCCGATCAATGACACATGGCCAGTCTGAGCAGCACTTCCATTCTTACGAAGAGACCAATAATTGGTTCGATTCGTGGATTGGCTCAAAAGAAGAGCAGGTTTTTCGACGCGGAATCCGTACGCTACCAGAAAGATGGAAAAAAGGTGGCTAGCGATGCGCATTTCAATGAATAATAAATATTTAACCATTTTTGCACAATGAAGAAACGAATTTAAAAAAAAAAGGTGTTACGAAAATCATTAATATCGAAAAAATTTGGTTTTGATCTGAATACACTTTCTACCCCCTCCCAATCAAATGCACAATTTTGGTAAATGTATTATATTTATCATTGAAACTAGAAAATGTAGAAACTTGAAATTTTGCCAGAATTTGTCTCTTAATAATTGCAATAAATGCTAAAAAAATTGAGTTTGCTTCACTCCTTTTACCACCTTCCATATAAATTTCAAGCTAGGGTGTAGCCTAGTGGGTAGCGTGTTGGTCTACAATGTGAAGGCCGTGAGTTCAAATCCCGGTCGACGCATAATTCTAGCACACTACCTGCGTGGGTATACCTTAGTTACCTCAATCTACGAAAATTAAAATTTGTAGGTAGAGGGTTGTGCGAAGGGCTAACAACCCTTCCACAATAAGTAATGAAAACTGTTAAGGAACCTGAAGATCAGGAGGCCAAGGTCCGATTTGGGCTGTAGTGCCAGTGTAGAATAGAAAACATATAAATTTCGCAGTTTCAAAAACATGGAAAACCATCCGCTTCCTCCCTTACAGATACCCCAATTTCTGGAAAACAAAGTTCAATTTGTTTGAAAATTATGAAAGCTAAGAACTTTAAATTCAGTATAAAACATTCGGTAATGAAACAGACGAAATCAAACGACGGATAATACTTGCAAGTAAGACGTATTATTCGGTACTTCCAATAATGAAATCCAAGGAAGTGCACAGGAACAATAAGCTGCAGATTTATAAAACTATTATACGACCTGTGCTCTGTTATGGCAGCGAGACGTGGACATTAACGCGAACTTCCGAAAAAGCAGTTAACGCATTCGAAAGAAAGGTCCTCCGAAGAATTTTGGGACCTGTAAAGGAAGGAACGGAATGGCGAATAAGATACAACCATGAGTTGTATCAACTCTACGACGAGCCAGAAGCTTCAACGTTCATCAAGCTACGTAAACTGCAGTGGGCTGGCCATGTAGAGCGAATGGAAGACAGAAGAATCCCCAAACGTGCTCTTAAAGGCAAAGCGAGTGGTAACCGGCCAGTAGACAAACCACGCAAGCGATGGGAAGACTCGGTTGATGAAGACAGCAAAGCCATTTTAAAAATTAGCAGGTGGAGGACGCGGTCTTCGGATCGAGATGATTGGAGGCGACGACTTCAGGAGGCCAGGGCCCGATTTGGGCTGTCGCGCCATTGATGATGATGATAAAACATTCTGTGTATCACCCACGGTGTCATATATAAAAAATTACAGACCAGCCACCCCCCCCCCCTCAAAAAAAAAAAACACATGAACAAATTTGAAACTTTCAGAGCTTATCAATAAGTTAGTTTTGAATACTTCTGAATTCCCTCTGATTAGTAGAATTAGTTTCACTAAAATTATAAGTGTACAAAAAATTATTAAAATCGGGCAAACCGTTCCCGAGAAAATGGTACCGCACTTTCAATGGTCAAGAGGCATATGATTCATCGAACGTGGAGATGAAACTGCTGGATAAGTGCTTTACATGAAATCTAACTTGATCGAAGACTGATAGAGTACTAATTTGACAGTAACACATAAACACTTTGTATACATTCAATTATAGATGGTTGCGATCATTACTTTAAATTTTTTTTAATTATAAAAATGTGAAACTTCACTTGTATCAAAATATTCCTACGGAATACATCATTCAAATAAAATAAAACCAATTGTTGTTTTATTATAATTATTAAAGACATCTTATATCGGGCAAATTGATTGGGGGTGTTTATTTGCGCGTTAAAAAGCGCCACCCTAAGAATGGTACCTTAAACTATCTCGAAGCCAACGAAATGGAGAAAGAGTTGGCTATTGAAAAACTAATGAAGTGGCCACCAACATACTAATAGACTCAGAGAACATGGATCCAGAGGTTATTCTTACCGCTAATGGATCTCAATTGATGTGCACCAGTTATTTTTTGACTTCAAGCAAGCATACGATAGTATCGACAGGCGCATACTTTAAAAAATCATGTTGGAGTTTGGAGTCCCACCGAAACTAATTCGACTTACACGAATGACAATGACCGAATCTTTGTCACAAGTCAGAGTAGACAATTATCTGACTTCCAGTTTTAAAACAGACAATGGCCTTAAGCAAGGTGATGGCTTCGCACCAATGCTTTTCAACTTGACACTCGAATATGCTGTTCGGAAACTTCCCGTTGACACCAAAGGAACAATATGCTTCAAATCCACACAACTCGTAGTATATGCCGACGATATAGATATTATTGCAAGATCTCTGGATAGTGCTAAGGAGGTATTTGTAAACCTTGACTCGGTAGCAAGGGAAGTTGGACTACGTATTAATGAAAACAAATCAAAAATTATGACACAAACTAGGAAAAAGACGCCAATCAGGCTATAATCTAGAAAACGTAGAAAACTTTATATACCTAGGGGCGAACCTATCAAAGGATGGAAGCTAACCCATCGAAATCAAAAGAAGGATAATGATGGCAAACAAGACGTATAATTTGGTACTTCCAATAATCAAAAACAAGAACATACACAGGAAAACAAAACTTAAGCTATGTAAAACGATCATAAGACCTGTGCTATGCTATGGCAGCGAAACGTGGACATTAACTCAGGCGTCCGAAAAACTACTTAATGCCTCGGACCTGTGAGGGAAGACTCGATCTGGAGACTACGATACAATAGAGAATTGTATACCATCTTCGACAATCCAGAACTTAAAATTTAAGAAGTGGAGCGGATGGATGACGGAAGAATTCCCAAACGCACACTAAAAGGGAAAGTGAATGGACAAAGACAGGTCGGAAAACCACGGAAGCGCTGGGAGGATTCGATTGAAGCTGACAGCAAAACACTGCTAAGATTTTCAAACTGGAGGACGCGGTCACTGAACCGAGATGGATGTAGGCAAAACATTCAGGAGGCCAAGGTCCGATTTGAGCTGCAGCTTCATCGTAAGTAAGTAATGGATCTCAAAGTTTGAATCAAACTATAGCTGATCTTCGGTTGAACTTCTCACCGAAAGGGGGACTACGATTTTCGGCAACGAAGATATCAAACGTCTTACACTAATGACCTCCTGATGTCTTCGTTGACGGTTATAATCCAAAGCTTGTTGGGGATGTTTTTCTCTGACTTCCCGCAAGTGTAATGAGCAGTGAATCGGCCACTTTCATCGTCCACTTAACAAACAAAAACATAAACATAAAAAGAGTGGATGTAGTGCAGTCTAAATTCTGCAGTCGTTCTAAAAAAAAAAGAATCTGCGGAGCTAATACAAATGTGAATACGTGGAACGATACTGCGCTGCCTCAGTACAGTAGGAACTTTGGAGATAGATAGGACAATATCTGGGGTGGTCGCAGTGCGCCAATGACAAATAAGACCTTTACCATTCTATACAAATCTGCAAATTAAAAAAAAATGTGGAAAAGTAATTCAATACGGTATTATTTTTGTTTCACAGATCCTGAACTATACCGAGCAGCTTGAATTTTGTCTGCTTTTGAATTAAATAAATAAAAAGAAATATGTAAAAACATAACAAAGTTACATAAATTGGAAACAACTTTTGGAATCATAATTTTAGGCGAAAATAATTTTAGTTATTTGTTTTCATTGTTTAAAAATGTTTTGTTTTTTTGTTTTTATGTTTTTAGTTTTATTTTTGTTTTTAAACATGTATTGTTATTATTTTCACGACATTCATTTTTTGTTTTGTTATTTTAATTTCTACTTCTATTACTATTTAATATAATATATATATTTTTTTTGCCAATGTACTGATGTTTGCCTGCTTGAAATATCAATGCGATTTTGTTTTCTCTCGAAATATCAAAGCGTTTGTTTGTCAATATTATATTTTTAATTTTTAATATTTTTCGGTTTGCATGCATGGAAGGCGCATGTTATTACAAGGATAGCATTTTATGTACAATATATTTTTTTAACTTGGTTTATTTATTTATTTTTTTCTTATTAACTACATACTTAGCTTTTTCATAACAGATTTTTGTTTGATTTGTTAAAAAGAATAACTAACACATCTTTATGGTATGAGAAATGGAAATGAAATGGGATCGTGGTGATCTTTCGGTTGTATTTGAAAAGAAAAGTTTAATCTTGTAGTTTTAGTTATAAGGAAATAATTGATGCAAATTCTAAGTTCTGGTGAAATTCGAGAATAAATCGTTCAGTTCATCAGAATTAAATCATGCATAGCAAAGTCTTGTCAAATTTCAATTCCCCATTTTGTCATTGTTTACACGTCACAACTGTGCATAATTACAGCTTTAAGTTTACAAAAATGTATCTCTATCGAATTCTGGGAGTTTTAATGTAGCATGCTATATATGCTAATAATAATCGGCAACAGTTCGAAAATTAAAATTTTGCAAAATATTTCTAGTCGGTTTGATTTCAATTTGAATCGATTACTTTAAATATCTTTGCAATAATTTTGGTTAACGAGTAAAACAAAAGTACACAAGTAAACAATTGAAAATAATCTCAAAGTATAACGAATACAGTAGTGATTCAATCGCCAACAGATCATGCGAGAAAGAAAACCGATAAAAACACCTTTTTTTGTGTGTGTGTATTAAGAATGTGGGTAGCTCGTTAATAAAAACTAATAAACATTTATTATTATTTCATTTATCAATTTGTTGTTCTGCTTCACATATAAATTTGTTCATAAATATAAATTACAGGATTACATTGTATATATAGATGTATGTATGTATATATATAATAATATATATAATATGTTAACTTTTTCAGTTTTTTTCTTATTTCTTCGTGTATCTTTCTTTCCATTGATTTCTTGTTGTTTTTTCCTCTTATTTATAATAATATATATAATAATATAAATCGCCATAAATTTTTATTTGTTTCAAATATAATTTATTTAATTTTTTTTTTTACTTTTTACTTTATTTTAGATACATTAATATAATTTTATTTATTTATTTTTGTTGTTGTTTTGTTTTTAATTACATCTTTTTTTTTTTATTTAAATGTTTTCATCTCTCTTTATATAGAAATTTTCTCATTAATAAATTTATTTTTAAATATTTTTTTAAAATATTTAAAAATATTGTTTCATGAACCCATTGGGTTTAAAAATAAAACTGTACCACTCATACCCCTCACAATTAGGATAAGAAATAATTTATAGTAAATAAGAATAAAAGTAATTTGTTATTTATTTGTTTATTTTATTTTTGAATTCATTTATAGTGCGTGATTTTTTCGTTATTTATGCTATTTTGTATATTTGTGTGGAAAATTAAATAAATAAAAGAAAAATATATAAGAATTGAGTATAAAATGATTTTATGAATAGTTGTTTCATTACATTCAACGTAAAATAAGATTTTAATGTCTTTTTTTAACTTTGAAATAATATTGATTTTTTACTTCACCAATTTTTTTTTTTTTAACTTGTTTCTATCAATAGTTTTTGCAATTTTTTGTACATTTTAGAAGTGCTAACCCTCATAAAACTCAAGAAGCTACAATGGGCTGGTCATGTGGAACGGATAGATGGCGGAAGAATCCTCAAACGAACGCTAAAGGAGAAAAATCAATGGGCAAAGACCAGTTAAAACATAACAGGACTACGATTGGGCGTAAAACACAATCGTGCGATACTCTAGATTTTTTTTTATTTTAAGAAATTTTGTAGGGGAAGTGGTAGAGGGGACGACGACATTGAACTATTTTTGTCACATCACGCTAAAGTTGCTATCAAAATGTTTTATACACAATTTAGGATTCAAAAATTTAATAGATACTGAAAAAATTAGTGTATTGGATTTAGTGAAATTGTGTAGTTTGTATGGGAGGTGGTAGAAGGAGGGGCGAGTTCTTAATGACTTTTATAGAAATAACTGTAAAAACATTTTTAATTGCAGATCAGTAGCATTCATTAGGAAAATCGACTTTTTGTAAAGTTGCTGAATTGTGTCACATTGTATGGGAGGGGTAGAAGGAGTAGAGCTATTCGCCCAATTTTTATTTGGTCTTAGTAATAATTCTAAATAAATATTTAGTGCGTAATTTCAGCTCGATAAATTTCATACGTATTGAGTAAATTGGTTTATAGCATTCCATAAAAAAATGCAGTTTGTATGGGAGGTGGTGGAAGGAAGGGGAGGACTCGAATAATTTTTATACAGCAGATTGAAATTATTATAAAAGTAATATACTCCAAATTTGAGATAAATAGCTTTTATGCTTTTTGAAAAATCCGTTTATTGTCGAATTACGAAATTGTGTCATTTTGTATTAGAGGGGGTAGAAGGGGTAAGACTAATCGTCTAATTTTTTTTGGTCTTACTAACAATTTTAAATAAATGCTTAGCGCAAAATTTCAAACCGATATATTGTATACGAACTGAGTAAATTGGTTTAGAGCATTTCATGAAAAAGTGCAGTTTGTATGGGAGGTGGGGGAAGATACAAATAATTCTTACACAGTAGAATGAAATCACCATATCACGTTTATACTTTTCGAGAAAAGCCGTTTATTGAAAATTGTGTCATTTTGTATGGGAGGGGTTAGAAGGGGTGGAGGGATTTGGCCCGTTCACGAACTTGACCTTACTTTTTTGTCAAAACCCACGTGTACAAAATTTGAACTTTTTAGCCCAACGCGTTCTCAAGCTAGAGAGGACAAGGACGGACAGACAGACGGACAGACAGACAGACGGACGGACAGGCAGACGGACGGACGGATATCCGGTTTTGAGATTTTTGAGTGATTATATGAACTTCTGTATCATTCATTTTTTTCTTCGAGCCTTATTTCTTGGCGTTACAAACTTTGTGGCAAACTTGTAATACTCTCAGATTTTGTCTAGAGTATAAAAATCATGGAAGCACTAGTCGAATTCTATTAACGCAGACAGCCAATTACTGCTAAGACTTTAAAACTGGAGGTCACTGCACCAAGAAGAATCGATCTCCAGACCCGATTTAGGCTGATATGAGTGTAGACCTACACACCCAGATTGATTATGATAGTCGATCGGCAAAATCATATTTTATATGTACATTAATAGAATTTTGGACTAGCAAATATTTTAAGACTATTTTTGTCTTAAACTTAAATTAGCGGAAATGCGATTTTGGATAAATTCAATCATGCAATACTCTAGTCTAAATGATGTAAATTTTTTCTTGTATACTAAAATATACTAAAAAATTAGTCTAGTATAATTTAAGGAAAGTATGATATTTTCTATGGGAGTGAAAGATAGCGTGCTGATTTTCTTTGATATTAATAAGCTGATTGTTGGAGCATATCAACTTACGTATCGACTAATAATTCAGGAGCCTTAGAACAAAAAATCGCCACAAGGACATCAAATGCATAAGGTTATAGTGCAGTATGTGCATGATGGTACTTTGATTATTCTTGCTCGAATTATTTCAATCATTAGCGAAATTAATTTAAATGATTCAGACCTGCCTCGACTTACGTCATAACGTAAATCGAATCCGTTTGAGTTATTGAAATAAAAGCATACTCCACAAACTATAAAAGCTCAATTAGAATTGCTTCATCCGTTTTTGAGTTAAATTCGAACATACTTCTTCTCTTCTTCTATGGCATTACAGCCCAAATCGGACCTTGGCCTACTGACCTTCAAGTTCCTTAAATTTTTTTTTTATTTGTTATTGTGAAAGAGTTGTTAGCGCTTCGTACAACCCTCTATTTACGATTTTTCATCTTCGCCAAGAGAGAGGTAGCCAAGATATACCCACGCAAATAGTGAGCTGAAATCATACATCGACCGAGATTTGAACTCCCGACCTTTGCATTGTAGACCAACATGCTCTCACTAGGCTACACCCTAGCTCCGGACATACAGACAAACAAAAATCTGAAAAACGTGTTTTTATGCTCAGTTATTGTGCAGATAAAGCAAAACACTAACCTATAGGCATTTATTATCAAATAACAAACACACTTCAATTACATCCATATGTATAGATTTAGATTAATTTAGAAACATGACAGGAAAACCAATTTGCTTATCGTCAAGGGAAGTTATTATTGAAGTTGATAGATGGAAAATAATTAGAATAAAAATATTCGGGAAGTTAGGAGAAAAAAACGAAGATTATTTTTTTCGTTCCTGTGATATTTGTCAAATTCAACTCAACAACTCAGTTCCATAAGAACGATTCAGTGTTTGCATTTTCATACTTTTCTAATTTTTTTCTAATTTTCACAGATTCAATGTAGGAAATGTGATAGAATTATGACTGCACCGGAATTTGAACTCAATACCTGCACGCTACTCGAAATAGCCCGAGGCTAAATGCAAGTAAAATTGTTAGGTTCACTCATATTTTTCACGCGGCCATTTTCGCAACTTTTCAGCCAACATGCTTGCAAGTAAATGAGCAAGTCGAACGGTAAGTCAATTATCAATATATCTTTATTTTTTGAAATTAACTTTCATGCAAGTTTCGTGCAACGTATGTCATAATGAATTTATAAGTTCACGTTTAATAACGAATACATGCCTAGGGAAGTACTAGGTAAACAAAAACTTATAGTTTTCTACTGGCACTTTACTATTCTGGCACAGAGCGAGCGCAGACCCCACTACCCTGCTTCGGTGTGAAGAATAGCGCTTGCTCAGAGCAGTGAAAAACGATTTTCTTCCTGATTCAACAACCGTTACAATTGCCCACACTACTCGCGATTTCGCTTTCGGCTAAATCGCACTGAAATTTGCCAATCATTCAATCAATTTCCAGTTACGACCCTCTTTAGGAGCATAGGACAGAAACAGTTCTCTTTCCCAAGGCGCGAAGCTGAACATCGTCCTTTTGTTGTCGCCGGGTCTTGATTATTCCTCTGTCCCTTTTGCTGAAATGCTCGCTTCCATGCTAAATGGTCGATTATAATCCAGATCTTGTTTGGCGAAGTTTCGATCTGGTTTGCTCAAAGTGTGATCCATTCGCTGCCACTTCCGCCCTTGAATCTCAATGCCTTTTTGAGTCCAGTTGTACTCCATCTGGACAAAATACCCCTAAGATGCGTCAGGGGCGTTCACGAAAGTTTTTCAGGCTAAGGTTAGCGTTCACTTTCCATATAGAACAACCATATAACACGCATTTGACGCATACGGATTTGACGCATTCGAATATCCTTTCCCACTCTGCATTCTATGCTGACAATGCTTCGGAAGTAACAAATATCTGAACAATCGGTGCGTTTGTGTTCGAACCCATATGCATGTACTGGTTTCTACGCAAATTTATTTTCAGTCCTGCCTCTTTGCATTGAACATTTGACTTTAAGTCCGAACGGTTGTGTGCCTTAGATGAAAACTATGATGTTGGGTTACTCATACATGAGGTGGTACAAATGTCCCATTCATGCACGTCAAAATGTAATATTATTATTTTTGTCCCACTTCAGTTTTTATCCCATTTGTATTAGTCATGCATTTGTATGGTTGTCGTACCAAGACATTATTTGTACCACTCACTACACTCTTTTGAGAGAGTCGTGCGGATCAGAACTTATGAGGAACGCAAACAAACGCATGTGGCCGAATCTTTTCATTACAATAAATGAAAGATCATTTTTCTTTATTTTATCATTATGAATAGGGTTCCACTCGTTTGCTCTATATAATTTTATTAATTTTAAGGAATCCGAGTTACACCACTCCATACCGACTACAAAACTACAAAAGCATTCTTCTTGACGTGCACACAGACCCAGCCGAGCACGTGCGGTTCCCCTTTTCCAATGATGTAGCGCCTCCCGATCGAGCGCGTGCGAAGACAAACGAATGCATTCGGAAACGTTTGTACGTTTGCTTTGACGTTCACACTGAACGTATGAAATCGCTGGCGTGCAGACGCACCCAGTGGAAAACGCTATTAATATTTCATTCATGAAAAGGACAATAAATACTATGATGAATTTTTTTCCTATAAATCTTCTAAAGAAGAAATTATTCCTCATACTTTAAAAACACATGAAAAAATATTTTAACGAATGAAATTCAACTACATTTATGTAAAAGAGATAAAAAAAAATCATTTTATACATAATTTGTTGTGTTAATTGAAATTTAAATTTAAAAATTTAAAAAAATATTTCCATAAATTACTTTTAACTTGCTTGATTTTCTTTAAATTTAAAAAAAATATGAGGGGCACACTGTGATTCAACAGCCCGAATCTTGTCATCATTTATGTGTTTTTTTTTTGTTTTCTTTTCTCTCTAAATTTTTTTAATTACTTCTTTCTTTAAATATTTATTTATATAATGTTTTATTAAAATATATATATTTTTATGTATATGTATGTATGTCTGTATATTTTATAAAAGTTGTTTTTGTTGTTTCTTGAATTTTTATATAGATTCTTTTTTTTATAATATTCCTTTGTTTTTCATCTATTTTTTTTAATATATTCATACACAATTTATTTCGACTAATAATAAATTATTTCTTGTTTGGAAAATAATAATATATATAAAATAAAAATATAATTTTCTAATAACAGAAAATTAACAAATAAAAAAAAACAATAGAAATTTGATTTTTTCGTTATTTTAGGACACCATTAATTTATATTAAGAGGGGTACTTTATAATTAATTTTTATCAAATAGTTAGCATTTGTTTCTACATAAAATGTAAAAGAAAAAAAAATTCTTCTCTCACAATAAATTTAAAAGAAATTTTAATAGAAAATAAAAATTTTGCTAAAGTTGTTTGTGTTTGATTCTCATTTATGTAAGTTGAGGTAATCGTATTTTGTGCGAATTGTTTCTACTTTGTTTACTTTCAAACCAGTATTTTTTTAGTATTATTTATTTATTATTTATAAATATTTGCATTAAGAAAAAAAAATTATAAAATTATTAATTGCTTTTTTTTTTGTTATGGAACAATAATATTACACTTAGTTTTGATTTATTTAAATTTAATTAGTAAATGATTTTTGTATCATTGTGGTGATTCATTATTTTATGTTTTGTTTAGTTTTCACTTTTATATTTACATAAAATGAAAAAAAAAAATTATATTAGAAAATACGTTAACAAGTTGACTATTTTCTATTTTATTTAATGATCACAAAAATAGATTTTTCTTTAATAAATAGTATTTAGTTCTCTATATATTTTGTTTGGAACATAGCAAAAAACAACTTGGTTAAAACAGAAAAAAATGATAATCACAGTTTTTTTATTTAATGTGTAGACGCTAGTCAGGGAAAATTTTTTGAGCAGGATACTGTATAATATTCACGACATAAACTTTTGAGGCAATTAATTGAATTTGGGTGTTTGATTTGGGGGAAAAAAAACATGGTAGAAACTGTTGAGAGAAATTTCGGGTAGGATTGTCGCGCCTATGGTTTTTTCATAGCTGGACATAGACGTTCGAATAAGTCGCACGGGGCGAAGAGACTATAAACAAACCAATAATAAGTTTTTGTGTGTAGGAAATTCGTATGGAATGAGAAAAAAATTGATCTCAAGATCTATAGCCATAAAGTCCTTTTAAAGGTCTCTTTTTTTCCATTTCGTACGTGTTCCGTCTTAAGTAGTTCATTGGTGATTCGTGGCTTCAATCGAAGCTAATATCCACCATATACCCCGCGAGCATCTACAAATATGACAGCATAAAGAGGTACTCGTTCACGTTACTCGAACGTGTATGACCTGCTAATGATTTATCTTTTAAATGAATGACTGTGCTCGTTTTAAGGGTCGACGGACCTCTTAATTTGAGTTGTAGAATGTGTAAGATTATACATGATAGGTTTGGTTTTACTGAAAACTTGATCGGAGTATAGATATGGATACTGCTTAAGCTGTGGTAGAGTTTGAATAGGAGGAGGAGAAAAATAAACTGTAAAACATTCCTGACAGATATTTGAAACAAAATTTTCCCTATGTTACAATATTTTTTCTCGAAAACGCTGCACATTTAAATTTTCATGTCTGAGGACCGATTATAGAAGATACTCTAGACGTTAATTTTGTCCTGAATGGATGAAGTATGTATCTTGTCATTTTATTATCCATTTTAGCTATTTTAGATAGAGAATCCTGAATATAATGGAAGAAGTGAGAAAAGTATTATACCGTAGTGGACAAAAGACTTTGGGCCTGTGAACAAGCGGAAGCGATCAGACTTTTTGTTTTCGAAAAATTCTTCAAACAAAACTCAAAATTTTCACTTATTCACAAAAAATTCCATGGATTATTAAAAAGGTGCACAATTATCGCTACCAAGTGGAGTTGCGGCCATTTTTCAGATATGGTTTTCTATACATAATGCTACTGATAGGTTTTAAAAATCGAAAAGAAATTATATCGATATCTCTCACACAACGTTTTTTATTTAGATTTACAATATTACAATATATACCGTTAAGCAGGGTTTTAATGCGTGACTACAAAGCTCGCGGCCGGAATTTTTTTGTAAGCGATTAGTAAATCAGAAAATACAATCATCATTTAAGAAAAGAATCACTTTCTGTGAAATTTTTGAACCGATATCAGACATGCGGACTACAGAAAGTGAGATTAAGCCCGCACAATGATGCTACTTTTGTTTGTTTGTTCTCATTTTTAGCAGCCGCAGAAGAATAGTTCGAGTTATTCAATTCTACAATGGCACTAGAGCCCAAATCGGGCCTCGAACTCCTGACCTTCAGGTTCCTTGGTCGTTAGCCCTTCGCACATCCCTCTACGAATTTTCATTTTCGTAGATTGAGGTAACTAAGGTATACCCAAGCAGGCAGTGTGCTAAAATGCGTCGACCGGGATTTAAACTCACGACCTTCGCATTGTAGACCAACACGTTACTCACTACGCTACACCCTAGTTCGAGTTAACCCAACCCGATCTGGCAACGGATCCGGATTATGGCATTTTCATTGGCTTCAGCTGAGGATGGATGGTATTCATCCGGGTATGAAAATCCCGTTTTAATTAAGCTGTATTCCTCGTAGACAAAATCCTGCTCGACATTTGGTGTGTATACGTAATTGAATGTGTAGTTGTCGTTATTTTTTAAAACAATCTGCGGTTCGTCCGGAACTTTCTCGGTAACGTTTTGGCATCCTCTTTCGATTTCTAATTTACTAACGGTCGGATTCGTACCACTACTACCCGAACACTGTCTGTGTCGGTCATCGCTAGAAAAACGCTAGTAAGTTATTTTGAACACAAAGGGCAACGGAGCACCACCGCCAAGAAACTTGAAATTATTACCAAACGAAAACTTAACTTTAAAATTAAACGATGAAATGTCCGCATCGGGGAGGCGAGCGTTATTCAAAATAAAATTGACGTATCCTATTCATATTCAATACAAAAAGCAAAACAGTGATTTTCGAACTCAAAGCTAAGATAGTACATGCTAGATTTCACTTTCAACTCCATCGAGATTGGTGATTCGAAAACAAACTCGAAACGAGTATCAAAATACACGAAATTACTTATAAATGGACTAACGTCTCAGAATTCAGATATGTTGTGCTAGGCTTTCCGCTCATTTTGTTTTGCAATTCAGCATTTCTCAAAATTTTCTGTACATCACATTAAAAGTATAACGTTGAAAATGGTCTGATTTTTTCCTTAATTTAAAGTGTGCGAATCTACATTTAGGTATTGGTACTACAATAAAATTCTAGTTCATAAGAAGAAAAATATATCGGTGCGATGGAAACACATTATATTGCCTCGATTGCAAAATTGAAAAAAAAATGTAATGAAATGCGTTCATCGCTAAATATGTTATTTTTTTTAATTTTTCATAATAAATATGAATCAGTCGATTAAAATTAATCATGTTTGATTTTCTTTCATGCAATCGCATCATTTGCAGGGTTCTATATGATAGAAAAATATGCTTCATCACAGCAGAATACCTTTTAAATAAGCTGCAATTGTTTTCTGTTAAAAAAAATTTAACAATTACGAAATGGCTCAATATGAGCTCAATAATCTTTAATAATTTTTAAAGACAGATCTTATTTAGTATTATTTCCTTATTTCCGAACTAAAACCCTCATAAACCTATGGTAGTAATGATTTTATACTGGTATTCCTAGATGTAAATGAGTTTCATATGCTTCCGAATGTCAATAAAAATCCATTTTTGCACTGTATCAAAGCTTTCTACATCTCAAGCTAGGCAGAACTGACGTAGCGGCTATCTTGAATGACTCCAGTGGGTGTGACGTCATGGATTTTTCCATTTCAAAAGACCACCTTCATTATTTTTGTACAATCTTGTCGTAAAACACGATTTACCGAAAACAACGCAAAAGCTTAATTAAATCAAATTAAGCACGGAAATATGCAAGTGCATACTTTTTCGTAATAACAAAAATTCTACAGTGTTTCGTGCGAAACTAAACCGGGGAGCTCTGCACAATATGAATGGCAGATTCTCTTCGATGGGAGAAACCGAGATTTGACTTTAATCGCACTTTTTTCAATAAAAAATCTATTGCACTGATATTAACGTTTAATTATTACACGCCGAGCACTATTAATAAAGTACCTTGGAAAGCTGAACTATCTTTAATACTGCATTTAAGAATAAACGCGGTTCTTACGAAGCCCGCCGTGTCTGATCCATACAAAAGCGAGCGAAACTGTCATTTTTGTTATACCTCCGACTTATTTTAATTGGATTGTCTTAAATGGCTTTCAACTTTAGACGGTTTTGACTGTAACCAAAGAATTTCAAGGTGATATATCGGTTATCGTATTCAATATAGATATACCACTACTATAAGCAGATACCGCTCAAATCTGAAGATGGGATTCTATGACGCAATTTATTCGATCTTTAAGGCAAGTGTGTAGTGCACAACTCTTACTCAAGTAGAGTGAAGTGAAAGAATCATTTTCACTACAGTATAAACATAGTCCATATATTGCCCTATATCTGAACGAAAATACTCTCACACTCACACAAAATCTCAATATCGTGCGAAAATGGAGTGGAAGGACCAGATTAAATATTGCCCGTAAGCATAATGTAGAGGAAATGCACGGGTGTTTCAAAGCTGGAAGCGATAGCTGGGTCAAGTGTAAGTGCTGGTGATAGTGTGATTTTCATATCCTAAGGAGATTCTAGATAATATGTAGGATTATCCGCAGTACATCCAATACGTTATCAAGTATCTATCTTTTTTACAAGCAGAGCTCCGTAACGTTACATCGTAACTTTTTCCCTTTCAGTCGATTTCTCACAATTTTCGAGAAAACCAATGGTTTTTCGGTTAGACCCATTAATTGAATTTTCACGAAATTGAAAATATGTTGAAAACAAAAATTGGGCTCCAGGGATGCTCGTAGAAAGTTGTTTAGTATTCAGGACAAATTTATTGAAATTGGGTAAAAGTAATTAATCGGGATAAATTCAAATGATAAACCAGTGCAGTAAGTATTTACACCAGTACCACGCGAAACTTTAAGTTTAACCTAATAAATCAAGGTTTTGATATTAATTTATGACCTGTATAGACTTTTTTTTTCGTAATGAACTTTTAACTTTTCGAGAAATACACTGACATGATCATACTAAAGTAACAGAATTTCATAAGTTTCAACGAAAATTATGCTTATACAGTAATGATTGCATACAGTGCATGTAAAAATGTTACATATAATATCATTGCTCATAAAAGTGGATTTAAGAAATGTGGTAAATCATTGTCCTGTATACAATACAAATGTCTGAAAGGGTTAATAATTATTTCGTTATTTTTCATTTTATTAAAACGGCAGAACTCACATTTACATTGGATTAAACTTGATAAGATAAAAATGATCTTACGATACATAGATACAGAATTTCGATCGAGTCAGGTTATTCAACAAAGTTGTTGGTTTTAATGGCGCAGATTGCAAATTAACCAGCGGTAACTGAATTTTACCGAGGAAAAATGTAAAAATGACGTCATTTTCCCCGCACTCGACTCGATCCAAGCAGGCGTTTTCTATATTATATCGTTATTTTTCGGTCGATTTTATAACTTTTCCGAAAAAACGAAAAGCATACCGTTATTTCACAGCCCTGGTTAAAAGCCATGTTTAATTATTCTAAAGCCTTGATCGTACACTCATACATATCTTTACGTAAATACGGTGGAGAAATATTCAATAAAAAAAATCTTTCTAAAACGAAAAAATTTCTTACTATCATTTAAGATGCGCACGCAAAAAGTCGTACAATATTGAACTCTTTAACCAGCTAGTTAACCCAATACCAGATTTCATAGAGTGATTTGAACGCAACTTTGAGCATAGTTCATTTTCCCCTCAAGAAGAATCCGGTCTGCCCAACATTGCAACATGTATAATAAAGCGAATATCGGATACCTAATAAAGCAATTTCAAAACCAAAGAACGTGTTTTAACAAGTCTTAAAACTGATTGGGAAAATCTTGAATGGCTAGAACATTTCAACGGCAATAATGTAATAAATTAACGAAAGCAACAAGAGTATCGGACTATTTTAATTTCTTCCAACTTTATTTTGATTGAACTAAATATTTCGTTCTTATCGACAAGACAAAAATGTTATATCGACAAGAGTTGTTTTGATGATATCGTGTTTAAATTCTAAAAATAATACACGTAACATTAAGTTTTTTTTTTTAACAAGTTGAAGCTGATTTCTGCGAACGGAATTAAAAATTTAAATTCGAATATTTTTTTCTTCATTATTAAAGTGGTAACAATAGTCAACATGTTTTTTTTTTAACTAATATTTTACCTTTTTTCATTTAATTATTCGCTCGCGCTCTTTAACAAAAGATAAGAAAAACAAAAGTCTCAAAATAAGACTACAAAATATTAGTTTTTATGATATCAAGATGTTAAACATAAAAACCCACCAACTAAAATTATAACATCACAATATTTAATAATATAAACAAAATGAAATAAAAATAACGCACTATACAACAAGGAAAATAAAAAAAAAGTAAAGAGTAAATAAATAAAAGTTTCAATATGATTCAAAATTTTTTACATAATAATTATATATACTCGTATATACATCTAAACATTACTATCGCAATCCGATCCCATCGAATGAACAAATAAAACTTAAACCACAAACAAATAAAAAAGAATTAGTCTCTTCCTAATTCGGTAAACAATTCGCACAAAATAACCCTCATGGTATAAGACTTGTGCTTAAAGAACATCTTCAAGCGTTTAATTTTTTAGATTCAATAGATAATATATCTTTGTTAGCTAATTATACTTTTTTTTTTAATATGGTCGATAAAGCCATTCTTATAAAGTAGAAAAATAAAAATAAAAACAAAATTATAAAATAAAATTTTATGCTAATATGGTAAAAGCCTTACACCAAACGAATTATTATTCTTTTTCTGTTTACCTGATTTTTTTATATAAAATATAATAGTTTAATAATTATTTATAACATTGATAACAATATTATTATTAATATTTTTTATTTAAACTAATAAAATTGCTAATAAAAACTGAATAAAAGTAAAAATTTATATAATTTGAAACTTTAAGCAAAAATCTTAAAGCCAAACCTAAGAATATTAATTAAAAGTATGCTCGCAAGCAAGCACCTCTACTCAGACACACTTCACACACGTACACATATCATTTTTTTTGTTAATTTTTATTTTAACCAACAACATTCATTACTAAATTTCTGTGTTTACATAGATAACAAACCTTTTTCTGAATTGTATGGTCCGTTTGTTTGTTTTTTTTTCTTTCACTATAAATCGTTGTTTAATAATAATCGTATTACCATTTCGATCGTCGGTTCAGCCGTTGGTCAATTATGACCGATCGTACTATCTTCGGTGTGTGAGTACAATAGATCTTCGGAATCTTCAAGTTCGCTTTCCAAACGTAATTCCAATTGACGAATGTCGTTTGCGATTCTAGCATCATATCTATCTTCAGGAACTTCGTTTCGTGCTGGTGTTGATTCTTTTGACATATCCCATAAACTAGATGTTGTTGGACTGATCGATTTCGTTTCATTCGCGTTTTTCCAAATTGTTATAATTGGAGTGTGCTGTAAAGGTAAAAAAAGTACATTTGAATGATATTTAATTTTTATTTGTACGTAGCCTATCAAAACTTTACAGGTTTTAATAAAATTTAAATAGTCATGTGCAGCGGAAAAATGCCACGTAAAAGATTTGAAGGTGACAGAGTTGAAAGAGACACTCGGTAAACGTAAGTTGCCTACAGTCGGAAACAAAGAAGAGCTTGTAAACCGGATGACGGAAGCAGAGAGATACAGTGCCAACATTTATGAGTTCCCCATCGAGCACCTAACTGTTCTGGTAAGTTCTGAATGTTCGGATACAACGATCCAAGCCATGCAACTCATGATGATGAAGATGGACGCTCTGGTTGGATGCCTAACAAATGATATGTTGACGAAAATGGAACCGCAAAGTCAAAAGACAAGGGAACTGACGGAAGATCTCAACCAGCGAAATGAACAGCTAAAAGATAATCTAAAATATGAAATTGAACAGACGAATGCTCGGTAAACAAGAAATTGAAGAGCAGTTAATATTAAGATTGCAGGGATCTGCGACCGAAATCAGCAACAGCAAAGCGACTTTCAGTTCATGGTGGAGATCACATGCGGGAGATTTATAAAGCGCAACTTGCAACCGTATACAAGAACTCGTCGAATCTCTACAACAACTTGCACAGGATATTCAAAGGCTGGCGTTATTATCCTTCCCCAGCTTGGATCCGGAAAACTGCAATGAACGAATAGTGGACGCATTTATCAATGCTCTGCTGGAGAGAAAGCTACAACAGAAATTAAGATTGGTGGGCAAAAAGACACCCCAGGAAGGTATATGCCATAACCTTTGAAATTGCCAAACAATTGTCACAAGGTAATTGGCAGGTGCAAAAAATAACTGTGCTTGCGCCAGAGGTTAGTACAAAGCGAAAGCCATATAAGAAACGTACTACGTTGTTGGATTTGTGGAAACGTCGGGCACATAAGATGTGAGTGCAGCAGAAACAAATCAACAGAAATACATTGCTCAGGACGTGTTGCCAAACAAGTGTCGCCAAATGATTGGCGAATCGGTAGAGACTATCAGAACCGTGCAAAGATTGTGCCAAAAGAAGAACCCAATAAACAGAGCTACAATGTTTCCCGATGTTTGAATTGCAGACAGGCAGAACACTTCTGTAAACGAAGGAGATCAATTTCTTATTCAGAATGTGCCTCAGTTTTGCGAAACAAACAGAATTTAAGATCTGGAGCTACGATGTTGGGATTGCGGACGAAATTGAAAGATGCTCAACGAAACACTCCTCTGAGCATAATTTGAAAAAACAACATGAAACATAACAGAATTATGATTGGGCTTAAAGCCAATCATATGATACTCTAGATGAGATGGAAATGACTTCAATATACCGGAAAATATGTCATCTCAAATTCTTTCGAATAGTGAATAGAGACTTTTGCATGGGAGGTGGTAGAAGTAGAGGGAGAGGTTTGTATTTTTCGTATATGACACCGGACATGGCATGCAAAATGTTTTTTGATGAATTTAAAGTTTTTAGTTTTCATTATTTTTAAAGAAATTGGTCATAGTTTTCCTTAAATTGAGGCATTTGTATGGGAGGTGGCAGAGGAAGTGGAGCGTTTAAGATGATTTTGAAACTGCTTATCATCATCCTTATCACCATGCTTTGATTCAATTTCAAAGTCGATAGCTCTCATATACTTGAAGGAGAAATGCTTTTCTTGAATTTATAATAGAGATATTTGTGTGGGAGGTGGTAGAAGGAGTGAAGCGGAGCTGATAATTTTTTCTAACACTTATTTCAGTTATTAAAAACGAGTTCTGGCAAAATTTGAAGTTTGTGCTTTTTCTAGTTTGAATTGAAATCGATGAAATGCATTTAACAAAAATTCTGCATTTGTATGGGAGGGGGTAGAAGGAGTGTACAGATCAAAACATTATTAATATTTCTATTTGTATACTTTCTACAAAATATCAAGTTGATAGCTTTAACAGTTTCGAAGAAAAATAATTTAATTTAAATTTCAAAATTTCGTGAAATTTGTATGGGAGGGGGTAGAAGGAGTAAGGTGAAGTTGATAATTATTTTTAAAATAAATTGCAATTATAGTAGAATTAATTCTGACAAAATTTTGTTTTTCAGCTTTACTAGTTTCAATGAAAATCGAAAATATGTATTTTTCAAAATTGACCATTTGTATGGGAGGGGGTAGAAGGAGTAAAGGGGTCGGGTCAATATTCCATGGTATTAATGACATCTATATCATAATACTTTGACCTAAATTTGAAGTCGATAGCTTAAATAGTTTCAAAGTAAATCAATTTCTTAATTTTTCGAAATTTCTTGAAATTTGTATGGGAGGGGGTAGAAGGAGTGGGGGGATGTGGCCCATTCACGAACTTAAAGTTATTTTTTTGCTAAAAATGACACACAAACATTTTTAGCACTATAGCTCAAAGCTTTCGAGAGTTATGCTGTAGACAGACGCACAGACGGACAGACAGACAGACAGACAGACAGACAGACGGTCACTCGGAATCGAGGTTTTTGAGCGACAACAAATATTTTTGTACCCTTGGCGGCTCTGTGCAAGCGTTATTTCTTAGCGTTACAAACGGTAAGGCAAACACAATATACTCTCAGATTTCATCTAGAGTATAAAAACCCCAGAGGAACAAAAATAGCTTGGCCAGAAATAACAGCTAAGTGGCCACTGAACAGATCAAGCACCGTCAACTTGTATAATGAAATTGATCAAGTTTTTGGAAAGGCAATTTGGTAAGGCTGTGTAATCACAAAGGCTTCAAAGTAATCAGGAAGGACCATATCAATCCATCACTGAAATAAATAACGCATTATGCCGTGAGCCTAGCGCAAAGAAGGAGTTAAAGAAGCCCGCAGTGGCGTAGCGTCCATTGAAGCGGGGGCAGCATTGCTTTAGGGATGACAACCTCACCACATTCCATCGCTACAAGTATTGTCGCCAACCATTAAAATTTCGTTACTAGCAGAAAAATAACGAGGAAGAAAAATTTGAAGGAGCAGATCTGCCTAGAATTTATAATTCTGGCAATCTTTGATCGAAGTTTTGCAGATCTTAACCTCAGTGCACACTACTCTATACAACATGCTGTTTATCTTTATGTTTGTAACATTGTTATAGAACAATTAAGTGTGTACATTTAAGGAAATGTTTTATAACAGTTATATGTTAATTCAGTACAATATGCCGGTGGTGAAAGCAGCAGCATATTGGCAGGTGCAGTTTCTTGCGCAGCTTTTTGTGTTATTATAGTTGCAAAAATTCAAAAAACGCAATAGAAAATGTTGAGGTCAACTGAAGATTTTATAGCGTATTACATAAATGTGAACTATTTTGCAACAAGTTACTAAACAATATTATACTATTTAACTTCTTTCGATGTTGAGCAACACTCGATCGAAGTCATACAAAATGTTGTATACTATCAAATTTTGTTATATTTTCGCACAAATTTTATAGCAAGTTATACGAGTCTAATATAGTTTTGTATACCAACTATCAAGGCTATCGACTTGAAAATTTGACCAAGTATAACGATGTGAATAACATTAACGTCAAAAAATGATGCTACGATTCGGGGTAGAACGACCTCTTCCATAACAAAATTTTAACAAGTGAATTATATTGGTTTTCATGGAAACATAAGGTAGAAAAAAATTCTTCCACTTTTTCTAGCAATGCCACAATCTTAGAAAGTCCATTTATCAATTTTTTTGAAAATCATGGGCTCAATTAAAGTGTTCGGACAGGACAGACAGAGGGACATTGTAGGTTTTATACGTTTTCATTATTAATAAACAAAATCAAATTGAACATACCTTAGATGATGTATTCTTATCCTTGTCCATTAATTGTATGCCAAGTCCAAAATCATACTTACTAGCAGACGATGATCCGTCCAGTTTACTACAATCTTTAGCTTTCTTTGCAATATCACGCAATTGTGTACTAACATTTACCCCACCTCCGGCAATTTCGTTTGTTTTCGCAAACAAATATGTATCTTGTGGTGATAATGTGGAAATATTGAAATCGTTTGTTGCTGCAAGCATTTTCGATGATTGTTGATCGACTGTAGTGGGCGCGTAAATTTGCCTGTTATCGACAATATTTTGGGACGGCGGTGAATTGTTTGTAAATGGCCACGGTGGATTGGATGCATTAGGTACAATATTATCGCCATAATGCGATGAATTCATATTTGGATTCGGTGCATTTGACATTTTTGTCATACGCGATATCGGCCCGAACCTGTTGCTCGTGATATGCACAGCATCGAATGGGACGTATTCATCATCCTGCAGTATTGAGTCGGATCGAACAAAAGCTTCACGATTGGCAGAAGCTGTGGCCGCATCAATTCCATAGTTTGGACCGGTTCCTTGTGATCCGAGTGCCCAACAATTTGGCAGCATATCTTCTTTCGACATGTTGTTGTTATTCAGTGCATGCTGCTGATGTTGCTGCTGTTGTTGTTGTTGGTGGTGGCTGAAATTTTTATGAATGTTACCATTCAGACCCGAATTCGACGTCATTATGTCCATTTGCTTTTGACGGTCGTAGAGTTGACGCATTGATAATTCAGAATTATTATTATTGTTGTTATTATTATTATTCGGCGAGTTTAAATATGGTGAACTAGTGGGCGGAGTGTTCAAATTGATGTTCATTTGTTGTTGTTGATTTTGCTGTTGATGTTGCTGGTGCATTTGCTCCCATATGATCGGCTGACGAATTTGATGTTCACGCTTGGGAAAATCGTTGACGCGATTACCGGGCGGCGGGAAAAACGTGCTATTCGGTGGTAGAATTGGAGGAATTTTTCCTTGAGAATTGGTTGACTGGTGTTGTATTTGTGAAGGTATGACTGAGTTTGTGGCCGAATTCACCGTGTTGTATAGTTCCGATGGGCCGAAATTTCCTAAATTGTTGATTGGTGGATGAAAAATTGCCTGATTATTCGATGACTGCGGTGGCGGCGGCTGGTGTGGCGATGATGGTGGCGGTGCTGAAAAATTAGGACGCTGCGGACGCATTGATATGGGCGGTCGCACTGAATAATTCATGCCATATGGATTATCGTATTGATGTCTAGCTACATTTGGCACAATGCCGGCCGGATTCATCGCTCCGGATGGTATCGGACTTGCTGCATGCATTTGTGGTATCATGTCAACAAATGGCGTGGGTTGGAGTAATGTTTGCGACGATGGCGGTCCCGAGGTTTTGCCGCCTCCGCTGCCAGGGTAACGCATCGGCGATGTCTCCTCCGACGGTAAGCATGAATGTGTAGGTGTATCCAAATAATCGACAGTCTCTTTAGCGTTAACGGTTGGCGTTTTTGTACTATTTTTTCGGCTTTTCAAACGATATTTTTCTAATTCGGCTTCCGAATGGGCAAATGTGCAACTGGTCCCACGTGGACAGATTCTTTTCACAGCGAGATCACGACAGTAACTAATTTTATATTTTGCGTTCGGGTTCGATTGATTCGATTCCTGTAATTTTCGATTGCCGTGATGTTGTACGAATTCGACAAGACCGATGACGACCTGTTTCACATCATCCAATGCTTGTGCCACCTCTTTCCATGGTACATTTGTCTCCCAGCTAGGGTCAATATTGGCCAAGTGATTCAACGGACTTCGAAGAGTCGATAGATTTGCGGGATCGCCAGTTCTTTGCAGAGCAATGACAAGCTCTTGTACGGATTGAGCAAATGATTGTGGTGTCTGCAGCTTATCGATTATACTTTGCATATGAGATTTATGTGCTGTGTCTCCGTACAAAAGTGCTGACCATTGATCTGGTGCAATTCTCAAACCGGCTTCGGTCGCAATTTGAACAATCTGCGCATCGTGTTCGCGCCGCAATGCATCATACGTTCGGAACTCTTCTTTCAACTGCATCAATGATGAGTCGCCATCGCGCTTCGAAACTTTAAAGCAACTTGCTCTGTACAGTAACTGTACAACGTGACCGATACTGGTTTTAGATGCTTGCGGAAAATGCGGTTCCAGCCGTTGCACAACAAACATGACCAGCACCTTGCGCGACAAAGCCGAACCATCTTCGAGCGCTAATAAAACTAATTTAAGTACTTCTTCCTGCATAGCAGGACCCAAAAATTGACATCCTCGCGCACGCACCGCCGCCCATAAGTTCGAACTAAGCTGTTGCGGATTCTGATGTTGTAATATAAGTTCGGTTACGGTACGTTCGCCCAGCGAACGTGCGGCTCGCAACGCGCGTGATCTACCCTCATCTTCAACTAGCTGACAATTTACGAGGGTGACCAGCTTTCGTTGCATCGGACGCGACAGCAAACATCCCGAACTGCCATTTGAGAACGGCTTCAAATACAATGCTAACTCCTCGATACATTTGTTGGCAAGCTTGTAACGTTGGAGATCGTCGGGCGAAAGATTTTGTACGCTCTTTGAATTAATAGCATCTGACTCGATAATACCACTAGCGGTAATTTGTGAGCCACCGCTATTACCCACTAGTTGTAAAAGTGCATAATTTACTGGTAAATTGTCTAATTCTGTGGTAATCGATGCCTGCGAAATAAATTTAAGCGGTATTCGTTTGAGTTTCAGAACATAATTGATGAGTAAATTTAGGTCTTACTTGATCGAATGGACATTGGCTATTGTGGAGTGTGGCCAAACATGTACGACAAATCGTATGTCCGCAGCCTAAACTAATTGGAGGACGATGTTTTACCGCAAATTCATTAATGCAGACCGGACAGGACAAAAACTCTGTCCATTGGGGCGCCTGTATCGGCATTCTGAAATTAAAAAAAAATAGATGAGTTAAAATTTGTTTTATAAGGAAGCTAGAATAAAAGTCCTTATGTATATTGCTTCACAATAAATAACGGAGTATAGAGTACAAGTGAGTTTGCCAACAGATGATGTAATAGCCACGGCTAAAGTGGCGGTTACATGACGCTGGTTTACCAGCCACTAGCCGCTGTCACGGAGAAAAACATTATTGCTGTGAGGAAAATGATTGACGAAAGAGAAGTACATACCGTTCTACTTTGCCAGCGCTGCTAGCCACTAGTAGCTAGCGGCTGGTAAACCAGCGTGGTGTGACCGCTACTTAAGTGAAAACTTATAGCTCATTAATTTATTCTTATTGCGACGAAGCCCGAAATATCGCATGCAATTATTTTGCATTTAACAAAAATATATGTCAACAAGTCGGGCGAGACTTTATTACTCATGGGACAAGTGGATGACTGCTATCTAATAAAAATTGTATAATGCGCTCAGAAAGACAACCCTCAATACACTCGATAAGAACACGTTAAAACCAATGACCGTCAGCTTAACCTGAAGAGAATCATGCTACATGCAGTACAGCTCTAATCGAGCTTTGGCCTTCTGACATTCGGGTTACTTAACATTTATTTGCTATTTTTGAAGAGTTTTTAATCCTTCATTCCATATAGAAATTCATAGCCATTCTAGTTTTCACATTGTAATACGGTTAAGTTTTATTAAAAAATTTTATTTTATAAGAATTATCTTTAGCTCTGAAAGTTGGGCAATAAATGAACTGCTAGTAATTTTTCCTTTTCTTGGGCTTTCGCATTCCGCTCGTGCCTAGGTGTGTAGCCTAGTACGTGAAGGATGTGAGTTCGGCATAATTCCAGGACACTGCCTGCGGGAGTTTTTTTTAAGGCAACAAGTATTATTTAGGGGGCCACCCTATAATGCAATGCAGTTATGTCGACATAGGAAGTGAAAAAAAGTGACGGTGGACATTGTTTTTGAAGCAATGGCGGTTGTATTCGTTGGGAAACATTTTGGCTGATAATGTTTTCCTTAGACTTGAAAATTAATGATTGCCCATATTTCACTGTACGAGAAGGCAAGGGTTTAACGGTGTTCTCGTGTGCGCGTTCCGCTTGGCGAGCATCCCGGCGATAATTAAAGACTGGAGGAAGAGTGCGCTTAGTTCCGCACTGCATTTACCATGGAAGTAGCGATAGTAAATGCTGAGTACTCACACATTTCTGCAATGCTCGAGAGAATCGATAGAAGACGTGATGGTCTCGTCTCCAATTAGTCGGAATGCATGTTTTTGAGTCAACGCGAGGTTTGTTTTGGGCGCCCCAGCCCAAAAATGCAATTTGTAGTGCATGTCTTATATTGGAGATGGTCGTTCGGCGTGAACTATTTTTTTCACTTTCGGAGTCGAGAACAATATCAAAGATGTGCTGGGCCCAATTCAGGTGGTCATTAATTTTAACGCCTAGAAGTGTGAAGCTATCCGAAGTGCAAATTAGTGCGCTACCAAAGGTCACATTGTGAGATAACACGGCAAGGAACATCACGTTTAAGGGATTGGATTGAGAGTAGACGGCAGAAAGTCATTGATGAAAACTAAAAAAAGAGTTGGAGGTAAAACAGAGCCTCGAGGGACACCGGAATCTATTGAGAGAAGGAGAAAGAAGTAATGTCATTGAGTGCTACTCGTATAGTGCGTTCAGAGAGGAAACACCCAATCCATTCAACAAGGGTAGAGAGACCTATAACCGTAAGTTTAGCTAAGAGGGATTCATGCCAAACTCTGTCAAAAGGGTTTGCAATATCAAGTGCAAGAACTTGACCTGCGCCGTGTTTATGTATGGATGAGTTCCACCCTTCTATCAAGTAGACCAAAAGATCTGCCGTGGACCTTCCAGAGCGAAACCCACACTGACGATCACAGATTAGTTGATTTCCTCGAATCAGAATCATTTCGAGCGGAGGTGATTGGTTTGAAGTGGGAAGACGTGACTTTCCAGCGAAATTTGCTGCTAGTAAGACAGCTTTTCGATAGGATCGACCACGGCCATAAACAAAAGGTGGTATTGAAGAAAGCACGAAATTGTTGTTAACTGTTTTGTCAAATGACCAGTAAGATCTCGAGCCTTTAGGGGTAGGATCTTCCGTCAAAGTTGTTGGTCAAATCATGTTCTCAAATTGAACACGCTTAAGTATGGATTCGCTGGCACTTCTTTACATATTGAAGAATTGTGTTGGCAGGTATTTTATTGCCTTTAAAGTTTTCGAATGCTTATTTTTTGGCATGAATGGGCATTGAGACGATCTTCATTGCATCAAGAGTCCTTCGACGGCTCGACTCTCTTATGACTGGAAGGTATTTTTGAGCTTCATACCTTTCAGCGTAATCAAGGTGACAAGTCTACTAGCTTCAGTCATTGGAATCAAAGTACAACTTCCAATTAAAGGCGTTGAAGAAGTCACTTAGCGCCCCTAATTAGCTCTTTTGAAATGCCAAATATTTTTTCGAGGTGCCTTAATTGTCAGCGGTATAAGTGCTGCAACTGGGCATTGTACACGAAGCAAGAAATGATCCGTAATTTCAATTGCCGATGAGAGGGACTGAATATTTCTCGGGCTGACTGGTGAAAAAAAGGTCAAGAATGTTGGGAAAATGTCCTGCAAGATCTGGTAAACGAGTAGGCTCATCTACCAGCTGTGTTAAGCCGTTTGTGGAAGCAAAAAGCTCAGCATTACGCCCCTCTGGATCGTAGTAGAAAAATGTTTATGCCAGACAATGTTATCACCATTAAAATCGCCCGCGATAACGATTTCAGCGTCAGGGTTTGCACTTCGATCCGCACGAGCAAAAATATTCGCAAATAACTGTTTAGGATACTGAAGGTCAGAAGTCCAAGACCCGATTTGGACTGCATATGTTCAAACACAAAGCAACTATATTCAACGCTTGAACGTACACAATGCGTTCCTGGAAATCGGAAGAACTCATCTCCAGCTGATTTTTCGCCAAATCATCCATCACTTTATCTGCCATTATCAAGACATTTTGTACTTTTTTTTTAAATTAATTTTATTCTCCGGTTCAGGAAAATCAGGAATTCATTTATCGTCGCCAGAATATTGATCAGTCGTACGGGCATGTTCAACATATGTGTTTATTATATCATTATATAAAATATAAAATCTTATACATTTAAAAATAAAAAAAAAAGCTCAACATTTAAATACAATAAAAATAAAACAATCGTCAGCAGAAAAAAATTTCTGTAAGACTATTGAAAAAGGAAACAAGTGAGTAAAAGTAAAGTCAAAATTTGAAAGAAATAGAAACTAAAAGGAATTTAAAATATCGCGTTTGAAAGTTGCTCGAGTGTCGGTAAAGTCGATTTTGTCACATATAGAATTATAATAAGTAATGCATCTGGATATTGGTTCATTCTTTCCATAATTAGTTACACGCAAGTATTCACGAAATAGAATCGTTTGACGAAGCGGACGTTCAGGAGCATATATCGGAATGAAAGAAAGTAAGTCCGAACAGTTAATATGATAAGACATAATATCTTTTATTAACATGATGCCAATCATTTTCCTCCTTTCAGATAAGGATTGTAAATCAATCAGTAGAAGTCAGAAGTCATAAGATGGAATACGAGAATACCAGTTCAACTTACAAAGAGCAAATCTCGTAAAGTTACGCGGGATACGTTCAATTCGATTGATGTGTACTAAATAGACCGGATCCCATATAACACAACAGTAAAAACGGGGTCGAACCAGAGATGTGAAAAGAGCCTTCAAAGTACTCCACATTTATACTTGAATAGAATAGGATTGAGACATCTGTAAGCGGAGAAAATCAAGCATTTACTGATATTAAGTTTGAGAGAGTTTACCTCACACCAAACCGAAAATTATTCAGATCATTCTGAATTTGATAACAGTCTTCAAAGCATGTTATACGAGAGAAAATCTTAACATCATCCGCGTATAATAAACACGAGCAGAAATCATTAACAGATGAAATGTCATTTATAAAGAGAATAAATAATAAAGGGACCAAATGGATGCCATGAGGAACACCAGATTCCACAACAAATGTCTCTGAGCCATAACCGCTAATTTTAACGAACTGTTTTCTGTTAGATAAATACGAAGACAACCATTGAAGGAGGTTCGAATGGAAACCCGAGAGCCCGTAGCTTAGCAATAAGAAGACCATGGTTGACTCTGTCAAAAGCTTTTTGAAAATCTGTGTAGATAACGTTGACTTGAAAACTATTCTCAATAGAATTCACACAAAATTTAGTGTATAGAGTTAATTGCGAAGCTGTAGATCGACCCTGGACAAATCCATGCTGACAACAGCAAATAGATTCCTTGAGAAATATATTTTATCCTTGACAATCGCTTCGAATAATTTCGGTATAAACGAAAGCATAGAGATAGGTCTATAATTTTCAAGAAGGTGCTTAAGACCTGTCTTATGAATGGGGGTAATAAAAGATATTTTCCAGATATCCAAAAACTCTCCAGACGACAGTTATTTATTGAAAATTGGGGCTAAACAGTGACATAAAGATGAGCAATTTTTTAAGAACATCGCAGGAATCAAATCGAAACCTGCGTTTTTTTGGCTATCAAGATTATTAAGAGCTGATCGAACATCTTCGTCGGATAGAGAGATAGGTAAGTAATAGTATAATTGTCATATGAAACCTCAGTCCGATCTGAATTGTATACTGAGCTAAAGTACGACGCAAAAAGATTACAAGTTTCTCCGATGTCATTGGATGAAATGCCTGAGTATTCCATCGACTTCGAGAGCCGGGATGATTTGCGCTTAGAGTTTAAATATACCGAGAAGACTCTACAATTATTTTTAATATTTGATTCTGTCGAGGATAAGTACCGACCGTAAAGAAAACGATTCAGAAAATCGAATTCTTTCCTAAGACGCAGGAAAATAATGTGGTCATTTATGCTTTTTTGTTATTTTGAACCTCTTATATGCCACGTTTTTATGGTTTTTTAGATTACTGCGACGTGAATTGCCCCATGGAACTTTCGAAGTAGCTTTCTTTCTATACACGGGGATGAATAAATCAAGAGCCATCTTCAATCTGGATTGAAAAATTCAAAATGTATCAGATAAATTTAAATTAAGAAAATTACTCTCCCAATCAATCGATTGAAAATAATCGTTCAATGCAAGAAAATCGGCTTTAAAAAAGTTAAGTAAGATGAAGAACTACTCAAAGATTACTTGTTTGCTAGAGCTTAAAATTTAAAAATAATAGAAATAGCTTTGTGATTAATTGAGTTGTTCAAAAGAGAAGTACGTACCACATGTAAATAATGTTCAATATCGTTACTAATTAAAACTAAATCTAATTATCTATTAATCCTATTTTTCACAAAATTAATTTGAAATAAGTGAAGAGAGAGTAATGAATCAATGACTGAGAATTACGTGGGCGTCTTCATATTGAAGGGTATAAGGAATTTTCTTCATCCGAGAATGTCCAATTAATGTCGCCAATATTGAAGTCACCCATAACGCAAGGATATTGCGCCTCGCCTAGGTCCTTCATGGTAATCACGATGTTGGATATGTGTGCCGTGTATAAGTCTATATCGCTTAATGGAGGAATGTAGCTTACGATGAGGGTATAGCCTAGTAGGTAGTGTGTTGGTCTTGTAATGCGAAGGTCGTAAGCTCAAATCCCGGTCGGCGCAATATATAATTCCGGCACATTGCCTGCTTGGATATACCTTGGTCACCTAAATCTATGAAAATGAAAAATTCGTAGAAAGAGGGTTGTGCGAAGAGCTAACAACCCTTCCACAATAAGTAATGAAAAATGTTAAGGAACCTGAATATCAGGAGGCCAAGGTCCGATTTGGGCTGTAGCGCCATTGTAGAAGAAGTAGAAGCTTACGATGAAATAGACGAGTTAGTTGGAAACGCTTTAAAAACGCGTACACAGATATGGTCGATCAATTCCGACTTATGATGCCGATCAATGCATGCTAATAAACGAAGTACGTACTGCCAATAGAACTCCACCTCCACGTACCTTGCCGGTAGCGCGAAGAGAGCGATTGCATCGATATACGACTTAGTTGGAGTCGAAAAGTTCGGCGAAAAGAAAATTCGATTGCAGCCAAGTCTCTGTCAAGGCGATGACATCGTAATCAAGTGATGAAGATGATAAGAATGTACTTATACATCTGAAAAATATTCTGGCGACGATATTTTTACATATCAGCTCTAGTCGCTCATCGCGTGTTCGCAATCTTGAACTGTTCTCGAAACCAAATAAGTGCGCGCATGCGAACACTATGTCGCTTATTAAATGTTCGAGGTCGTTAGCCGTCAGGGAATCTGCAGTGTTGAAAGAACACCTGCACTCTTGTTCTTGAATGAAAGCAAATACAAATACGCGTCGAAATTTAGCGAACACGTCTGTTGTGCTGGGTGAGCGTTCGTGAAAAAGTCAGTCTGAGTCGGGGAGCGAAAGAGTGGAGATCAGGTTGTCGCGTAGTCAAGCCGCGACGGAAACAGTCGAGTTTTGGAAAGCGAAAGATTCGGAGCAGATGCTCGAGAGCGGGAGTGATCAGCTTAAACGGAAAATAAGGTGACTTATTTTATTTTTACTTGAAATCCAGCGACTCCTTGCAAAATTTGAAAATTGTGAAATTCTCGAACGGACAAAGTTATGAGTAACAATTGCGAGCATTTTCTCTGCCATTGCCCATGCCTCCGAACAATGCGAAGACAAATTCTCGGAGAGTACTTCTTCATCGATCTGAATGATCTCCGGTCCTTTGAACCGATTGAGTTTCTGGGTGATTGGTAGCTTTAATCAAAAAACCATTGATGCAGTTTTTTTCACTATCGAAAATATATTTATAAAAAAAAACAAAAACAAAAATCTTTCAAAACAAACTTAAAACAGAATTCATAAAAATGTAAAAAAATCACTGGACAAAAGTCTACGTACAGTCAGTGTTTGCTTACTTATAGACAAAATGTTTGGGTAAACATAACAGCATTTTTCCAAATATTTTTCTTTTCAGTACTTTGTTGGACCCCCGTGAGCATCAATTACTACTTGCAGTCTTCGGGGCATAGAGGCGACTAAATTACCGGTTTCTTCTGGCGTTATTTTCTCCCATTCTGCTATGAGCGCATTTTTCAGCGAATTCTTGTTTTTTACAAAGCACTTTCGAATTTTTTGCTCTATCGGGTTTAAATCCGGGCTTTTTAAGCTGTCTGGGAGCGTAATATAATAACCAATCCTTGACGATATGAGCTGTGTGCTTTGGATCGTTGTCTTGTTGAGAAATCCAACTGCTTCCAAGGCACAACTTCACCACTGATGGCTTCAAATGTTATTCCAACATGCTTTTATATACAAAGCGATCCATAGTGCATTCAATAAATGCTAATCTTCCGACTATGCTATGGCTCCCCAAACCATGACATTGCTTCCACCATGCTTGACGGTAGGTACCAAGTTTTTGGGATTTAAGACAGTATTGTTCTTCCTCCAGATTTTGGCGCGACCATTTAGTGAAAAAAACTGCATCAATGGTTTTTTGATTAAGGCTACCAATCACCCAGAAACTCAATACAAGGTGCTGTATGTAGACTTTTGTCCGACACTGTATATTAAACGAGCTTTCACTCTAATAGCTATCATTACATTTTTCTTCAATGGCACTACCACCGTTCAGGTCTTGGCCTCCTATTTATTAGGGTCCTTAGCATTTTAATTTGTTGTGAAAGGGTTGTTTGCCCTTCGCGCTTATCTCTATCTTTTTTATTTTCCAAAATAGTAGTAAGACCTACGATCTTCGCATTGCTGATTAACACGCTGGCCACTAAGCTACACCCAATCCAATATTCAAATGCAAATGTTAGATGAAAGGGTACCTAATTTAGAAGACTCGGACTGCACTCCATAGAAGCAGATGTTGATTAGCTCCTCTTTGTTAAGAAAAAAACTCTGTCTCGAAAGGCAGTCGCTAATTAGCTCGACCGTATATGCGACTTACTGCGTCGACAAAAGATTCATGTCTGCTTTTATCGACGTATCGCTACCTCCGCCCTCCAGTAATCTAATCACAGCCAATTGGCCGTTGACCTGACCAAATGTTTTTTTTTTATGTTTTTTTTACCCAAACACCCGACAAAGCGTGTTCGTTTGTCGTACACCTTGAATTAAACCATTATGACCTGAACATTTGTTATTGGTCATTAAATCTTCTCATCCAATCAATCTTATCAATTGTTCGCTAATGCCCAGATTCGAATCAATTAAATCGATTAAATTCCGTCGCGGTAAACTATCGAGTTGATCGCCATCGTATCCGTACGACTTTACAAAGCCCGCGCTGACCTCTAAGGTGCACTCTCAGTCGAGCGTTATCAACAAAACGAAACAAATATGGAAATATGGTGACCATTTATAGAAGAAAAACCGCGGCTCAAAATAAAACCCATGAATAAAAAATAAAACGCTGGCAAGCAGGGTACAGTACGAAGCAGAGAGCGCGAGCTACAAAGACAACAGACGAGCTGGGTTGAGGCGACTTTATGCAGCGTCTGTAATCGTGTTTGAGGTGATTCATTAGCAGAGCACTAAGCAAAAATTATCTCGGCAAATACGAAAGAAAACGAAACAAAAAAAAACTGTTGAATGCAAAATTCAACAGGTCAAACGAAAACATGATGCAAATTGGATATGAATCTAGGATTAGAAATGAGCTGGAGAGCAAGGGCTTTACTGAAAATTTGCAACGTATAAAACCGCGCGCGTCACAAGATGACTAACGAGCCGAAAGATCGCTTGGCCTATATCGTCGTGCCCTTGCCGTCTGCACTTATTAAATAAACAAATTTGCGAAAAATTATCATCCTGTAGCCGGATTTTAATGACGACGGCAGTCTTGTCGCCTGCAAGACTGCTCGAATTGCGCCCGCTGGAATTATTCACCTTTGGCCCCGCACTAAATTGCTAAGGTCAATTAAGATTGCCAAAAGGAAGTGAGGACGTGGATTGGTTTCGTGTACGGCTCCAACAAGACAGAAAAAAAATCGGTCCATTCGATCTGGCCAATGCCGTTGAAAGAAAATCCGTGTGAAAGTGGTCGAGATTTTCGTATGACGAACAAGATCCATTCCACTTCACGTCGAAACCGCGCACCGCCACGAAATTCGTCGCCGCTGCAGGCGCGCCTCGCCATGCAATAATTAAAAACCAACTGAATTTAACGAGTTTTATTCGAGAGGATTGTGAAAACAGCGATCGAATTTCCAGACGAGCAGTAGTGCAACATGTAAAACTGAAGCGATTTTGCCATATGCCACCGAAATGACGAAAAACGAATAAATTTTTTTTCCTGAATTCGTTTGGCGGAGGGTGGGGCGGTGGATGGAGGTCGACCGTCGTCGATTGCGAATCCCAACGACATTCGGATAGGAAGAAACTGGATTTTTTTTTATTTCACTAGGACCCGAAGGGCTGAATTGGGGTATCATCAGAGGGCGAACCAATCCGGCACCAAAGGGTGCCCGCGTTCGTGACGAAATCATTGCGAATCGGTGTAAAAGAGAGCTGTGCGCCGGGGGAGGTGGTAGGTTGGTGGTGACTTAGCAAATTGGTCAAATGTCAACGGCAGGCAGCGTTGGCTTTTGCCAATGAAAGTGCCAACTAGACAAATATTTTTTTTCTTTTCAATTTCGTTTCGAACTTTTGCACTTGTCGCGTTCACTATGTCGTCGTTTTTTTTCTTCCTCTTCGGGTCAAAATATTTTCCCTTTTCGGGTGTTTTTCGGCTTTGGAAAATTCACGAAAAGACGAATTCTGCCGAGATTTTTTCATTGTCGTCGTTTGTTATCGTTGCACATACCACAAGAAAAAAAAAACTTTTTAACAAGAAATATTTGATCGATTTTTTTTCGAACTTTGTCTCACTGAACACTACGTTTTCAACACACCGTGGAATTTTCGGGTATTTCACAACAGTTTCGACCGATTTTCTTTTTGCACTTTACCTTGGTCATTTAACGAATTTTTCATCACATTTTACGAGTTGAAATATCATCGGCCATGGAGGAGCGTTTTTTTACTGCTGATGAAACGATTTCCTTCCGATTTCTGACCTCCGCTCGGCTGCTGTTGATCCGTTTTTGCGTTTGGACGATTTTCGTTTCGTTTTTGACTTTTCTTCTTCGCCTTCGTCATCCACCTTCCACTTATGCCAACTTTGACATTTCACGCGAGACTGGCTGTCAAAGTGACAGGTTCATTGGGTGGTGTTGCTCAAAGTATTGGCGCTGGACTATTTTGGGCTGTGGCACCAATCACTTCTGCACAGCATAATAATTGTTGCAAGCAGTACGGCTTTGATTTTCGGTGTATGAATTTTAAAACTTAAGAAATCGGAAATGAAAGTTAATGGTTAACTTCACTAAGATTCTTAAATAGTTTTCGTTCGTTATTTCGAGCGAATTTGATTCGTATTTTATAATTTCTAATGTTTTGTAAATAGCAATGGTTGAGATTCTTAATTGAATTCTAATATACAGGGTGTTTGGTACTCCGTGTGCCACCTTGTAAGGGGTTATTCCTAGATATATTTTGAGAAAACAATTGTTCTACGGAGATGGTCAATTTTCAATATCCGCGGAGATACAGGGTGATCAAGAAAAGTGTTTGGGACTTGTACCCTCACTCACTCAAATAGCGTTTTGAGTGTTATAGCTTGTTTTTTAGGGAATCAAATTACCTGTCATTTGGTGTAATAGTCCGCATTGTAACTGTACCCAATCCTGATGTATTTGCTTCAGAACACAAATTCTTTATACTTTGATCCTCAAAATTCTGGGATCAATGTAGTTTTTCTCAAAAAAACGCATTATAAAAATGTCATTTTGATGTTGTTTTTTTTACGTGCCATATTATTGCCTACAAAAGATGTATACACTTGCATTGCATAAGTTTCATAGTTTAGCAAAAACTATCATTCAAATAATTTAGCCCTTTTATCAAAAAAACAAGAATATGTTGATCAACAGTTCCCGCTTGAACTAAAAGAACATAAGAATGGTTTTTATATTTTATTCCAAATTTCCTTAATTACAATAAATATTCAAAATGGCCACCGCTCGCTAAAGCTCGTTTTGCCAGTGTTCTCTTTGTGTTCATTCTCCTCAACTGCTGCCTTACTTCTGTTGCTGCCGCATTGATTCTGGTGTTTAGATCCTGCAACGTTACTACTTCCGTTGCGTAGACAAGGTCCTTCATCCGTCTCCATACAAAGAAATCCATAATAGTTAAATCAGGAGATCTTGCAGGCCAGTGTATCGGTTCATTTCTACCGATCCCGCGATTGCTATAATTGGAATTTAACCAATCTGTGATTTGTCGGCCGTAATGAGCTGGAGCACCATCGTGTTGGTAAAACATGGAAGCCAATCGTTGCAGTGGCATATCATCCAATAACTCCTGTAGATCATTTGTCAAAAAATGCAAGTAATTGGAACTATTTAAGGTAGGCGGAAGCCTAATAGGACCAATAAAATCGTCACCAATCGTACCTGCCCATAAATCTGTGCTGAAAGGATGCCTCTCTTCTTGTATCTGGATTGTTCTCAGCCCAGGTGTGTAAGTTGTGGAAGTTTGTGATACCGTCCTTGGTGAATTGGGACTCATCCATCCAAAGAATGTTGTTCATAAAATTCTCGTCACTTAGTTGTCGTTCAAGGAGCCAATTGCAAAACTCCATCCTTTTGGGTAAATCAATGGGTAACAGCTCCTGCACTGGTGTGTGGTGGTAGGGATGCAAACGCTCTGCTTTTAGGACACTCCAAGCTTTCCACGTAGAGACGTTTAACTGCAATGCCAAGCGTCGGATACTGATTCATGGATCATTTTGAACTGCATGTAGTATTCCTTCATCGGTTGGAACAGCGATTATCGGCGCAGGATTTGCATTTACTCTGCTTGTTCTAACGCTGCCTGTTATCCGAATCCTTCTGTAAACGTCTTGGAATACTCTCATGTCAGGTATCAGACGATTAGGAAATCTCTGATGACACAAAGATCGCGCCGCTTGTGAATTTTCCTGACACTCTCCATAAATGAAAATGATATCTGCATATTCTTCATTCGTGTACTTAAGCATTTCAAAAATATTTTCTAAATTTTAGTGACACCTTCTACTTTTAACAATGTAACTAAAACTGGTAAAAATATGAAGTAAGATTTGCTTTTATACGCTTTTCATTTTGTTAGGTACCCCATTGAAAACGGCAAAGTGCTGCACCTAGTTGTGTTGAAACTCATTTTAATTTAATTCATTTCCTCGATAATTTAAATACTAATTAAAGGACATTCCTCGAAAATTTAAATAGTAATTAAAGGGCAATAAGAATAATTCAGTTTAACAACATTTCAGGCAGTTTTTTTAGAACGAGGGTTGCTTTATAGCACATTTCATTTTTAAGCCATATGTATTTTCGCTTATTACCTGGAAAACGGAAAAAAACCTAAGTCATAAGTATGTGTGCATCATTTGTAGGCAATAATATGGCACATAAAAAAACAACATTAAAATGACATTTTTATAATGCGTTTTTTTGAGAAAAACTACATTGATCACAGAATTTTGAGGGTCAAAGTATCAAAAATTTGTGTTCTGAAGCAAATACCTCAGGATTGGGTACAGTTACAATGCGGACTATTACACCAAATGAAAGGTAATTTGATTCCTTAAAGAACAAGCTATAACACTTTGAATTATGATTATTAGTTTTCAAGATATAGCGCTTTGAGTGAGTGAGGGTACAGGTCCGAAACACTTTTCTTGATCACCCTGTATCTCCGCGGATATTGAAAATTGACCATCTCCGTAGAACAATTTTTTTCTCAAAATATATCTAGGAATAATCCCTTACAAGGTGGCACACGGAGTACCAAGCACCCTGTATTTTAAATTATAGAGTAATAAAAATGAACGAAAAAATATGAAAGGAATTTCTTTGCCTGTGCTCACAGTTTTCTTGTATTATGCTGTTTCGCACAGTTTTCTTGTATATCATGCGGCATTTCTCATAGTTTTCTTGTATTATGCGATTTCTCACAGTTTTCTTGTATTAAGGATGGCTGTTGAAAATTTGCTCAATTTTTTTGTGAGCGTGGGATAATGAATAATTGTAGCAAGGACCGCAACCAATTTAGAAACTTAGCAGGCGTTATGACGTCAAATAATATCCGTTGAAATAAATAAGATTCCATGAAGGTCTGTTATGTAGATCGCTGGGTAATGCTAAAAGATCTACAAATAGAGGGGAATAAGTCGAACAACTTGCTGTCGGCTCCGTATCCTATCTATGGTAATTTGGCGGATGTGGTAGGGGGAATAAATCGTTCAACCAGCTGTCGGCTCCGTATCCTATCACAGCATTAATATTCTAGTAATCTGGGCTGGACATATTTTAGGCAGATTTCAAGATATTGGTGGTTACAAGGGGATTTATCCCTAAAGTGACTCGCCAGTGTACGTACTACCTTAATGGTGACCTTTACAAAGTTCGACGCTAGAGGAATAAATCTTGGAAATAAAAATCCCCAAATCTACAGTGAAACAACTTATGCAAAGGATGTATAGTTAGTGTGCAATTAACCGCTAATATACGAACTCTAGATATCAAGCGTCCTCCAGTTTCAATTTACCTTCCCCTGATAATGCGGAGCTTTTCCAGGGGTGACACAACTTTCTCGCGCTACTCGTGGGAATTAAATTGATATTCCAAGTGTTCCAAAAGGGCAGATGCAACCCCTAAAACATCACAAAAAGCGACTGATGCCCACAAAAAGTACGTGAAGTGACTGCAGAGGCCAATCCTTCGATCATGATAAAGTACAAAAGACCACCACTCAAAGCGGATAGAAAAACGCCTAGTAAGCCTTTAGTGGATGAGCAACTTTTATCAGCAGAGCTGAAATAGTTATCGCTCAAAGGAAATAAAAAGAGGCTAAGCGGGGCTGCCAGGAAACGGTATTCGTGCCACCGTAACCAAAGTGAAACTGCAAACGAAGCGTACGATCTTGCTTGCCAGCCAATAGAAAAACATTGTTGCCAGCACAGAATAAGGCAATGAAAAAGAGGCAGAACCTCATCTACAACACCGCTATATGTAGGGAGTGATAACAAAAGGCCTAAGACCTTAAGTAAACGCGTCGTGCATAGACCTGCAGCAGAGGTTCAGCCCTCCACGTCGGGTACTAGCTACAGGGACGCGGTTAAAGGGATCAGGATGGGTATTATACTTGCCGATCATCCTCACAAGATCCTTATATCGTAGCAGCTAGCTGCAACACAAAAATCGATCTTGAAAGAGATACCTACAGCGGATAAAGAGGAGATAAATCCACAATTTGGTGGACTCAGCATTAAGCCGGGGTGGATACTGATCGTTTGCCTTGATGAGCAAACCGCAGTATGGCTGGAAAGAACAGCAGGAATCATCATGAGCCCACGAATATCAGGGCAGTCAGGGAGGAGAATATCCCGCGGTTAGAAATAATCACGGGATATTTTCCTCAAGAGACAGGCTCATCAGAGGAAATAGCTACACTCATTGATGCTCAAAATGCTGATTTGGAATGGAAGACGGTCAGCAGGAGAGTAGACTAGCGGCAAAATGCAAACAAACTAGGAATTTGTTCAATAGAGCAAAAACCATGGGGAACTGGGACGAATACAGAGAGTCAAACTCCGTTCAGCAAAAGTATTGCTGGTAAAATTGAAGAAGATCAGATGGGCGGTCAAAACCTAAGCCCTATAAATCAGCCGGAGTAGATAAAATATTCCCCGCATTACTGCAGAAGGGGTTAGAGATCCTAATGTTAATAATGATAAGGATCTTTAAAGCCAGCTTTGTATGGGGATACATCCCAAAAATCTGGAGGAACGCGAGTGTGGTATTTGTACCGAAGGCAGGGAATCGTCAAATTGATCAGCCTAAGCCATATCGCTCTACAAGCCTTACCTCCTTCTTCGTCAAAACGATGGAGAAGTTAGTGGACATTCACATAAGAGCAGGGCCTTACAAGGTATGTCTTAGTAATAATCAACATGTCTACCAAAAAGGCAAATCAACAGAGTCATCTCTTCATGGTAATCGAAAAGGCAAAAGACTATAAAGAAATTGCCTTTGCGCATTTCTAGATATCGAAGGAGCATTTGACAATACTGAAGCCATAATAGCGGCAGCTTTCGCGATTTTCCACGCGATCACCTGATCTCTACTCTATCGCTTTTCAATAGTAACTGAGACAGTCGCAGTTCGCAAACGCTCGCCCTTTTAAATCGTTCTATTCGGACACTTTTCGTCCGCTATTCGTCTACTATTCGTTCGCTATTTATCCATTATTCGTCTGCTATTCTTCCGCTATTCATCCGCTATTCATCCGCTATTCGTCCGCTATTCGTCCACTATTTGCTTGCTATTCGTCCGCTATTCGTTCTGTTTTCGTCCGCTATTCTTCCATTGGCTATTCGGCGCTCCCGCGAAGCCCAATCGATAAGCAATATGTCCATTTATTTTCAGCACCTCTTTGCATTAAGAATACATTAAGCGAACATTTGACTCTAAGTCCGATTATCCCTATACGAGGTCTTAATAAGAAAACAGGGAGCCGATAAATAATACACTACACTACACATGATATAAATGAGCTTCACTTCTTTAAGATTGCTACAAAAATATTAATGGTAGTCCCGGGATAGTACGAAAGTTCTGAAAAATTTCGGTTTTACCATATCCGACTTAAGAACTACATTCATTCTTTTTAAGAAACATCAAGACCGATCTTGTTCTTCTTTTGTACTTTTGCTCAGTTTTGGCGAGTCAGGTAAATTTTAGAAGTCCATCGATTCAAAGTTTAATTCATTTGAAAAGAACAATTAATTGGAATTTAAGAAATAAATGAATTCAGTTCTAAGAAATAGAATTATCAATTAATTAATTATCTGTTAAGACATGCAGCATGAAAATTTTTGTTTTCAAAATGATTTAAAATTCGAATGGTTACTTACTATCGTATTACACATCGTATTACCTGACTCGGTAAGGGGTTCACATGTCAATTTTAAAAAAGCAAAATTTCGCAAAAAATGCGTTACTTAATAATGGCCTATTTTTTGGTAATCATACAAAAAATCAACCTTACGGCGACATAAAAGTGTAGGAATTTTGTAACTTTGCTCTCACCACGAGTTAATTGCAGTTACTGAATGACAGCAAAAATAATCATAAATATTTATAAAAACAAAAGAGGTCATGGCCTGTGCCGGAAAAGTATTGGCGCGATAAGAACCGGGGATGCTCGTGACTGTGGAAAACTGTCGGTGGCTTGCTGTCGAACTTACAGCAGTAACAATCTGTCTGTTCATCTGAAATGAACTTTCTAAGCGAGAAATCACTGATTATCGAATACTGGACAATCATCTTTCCACTGTTGGGAACATTTCTATTATTCGTTTATTTTCGGAAGAAAACAAAACCAAATTTACTTAAGGATCAGCTTGAACTGAATTTTGAAGATGACAATAATTCAGGTTAGAAAATTTGTGTGCTGAAAAGCTAGTGTGAAATTGTTTTTTTGTTTTAGATCTCACTTATGACAAATCGGACATCACTTCATCGCTAGAAGAAAAGGATCACATACCATTCGGTGGCGTAACTATAACAATGCCCGGTGGTTCGCATGCATTCTACGAAATGGTGAATAATCGTCGCAGTATTCGAAAATTCAGCTCGAAATCGATCCCTTTCGAAGTAATAGAAAATTGCGTTAAAGCAGCTGGAACGGCACCGAGCGGCGCCCATACCGAACCATGGACATTTTGTCTAATAAGTGATCCCACTGTAAAATCGCAAGTACGTGAAATAATCGAAGCCGAAGAGTTCATCAATTACGAGCAAAGAATGTCGAAACAATGGACAGCCGATCTAGGTCCGCTACGAACCTATCACGTGAAAGAATATCTGACTGTCGTGCCCTATTTGATTCTGGTTTTTAAACAAGTCTACGGTATTCGTAAAGATGGAAAACGTAAACAGCACTACTACAATGAAATATCGACATCGATTGCAGTTGGAATTTTGATTTCAGCCCTTCAAGCTTCTGGAATTAGTTCGCTTGTAACGACACCGCTCAATTGTGGACCGGCGCTTAGGAGTTTGCTGAATCGGCCATCGAATGAAAAATTGCTGGTACTGTTGCCAATTGGCTATGCAGCGAATGACTGCACGATTCCAGATCTTCAGCGTAAGGATATCAGTGAAATATTAGTTAGATATTAAAAGTAGTTATCATAGATTTTCAGTAATCGCGTAATTCTAAACGTTCACTCTTATGTGTAAACAAAAATTAAGACTTTATCAGCAACTGCAAAATTCACTTGCATTATTTTTAGCGCGGTTTAATGTAAATAAAAAAAAATCGATTATCTGTAACGACGCTCTTTACTTTTTACCTTTCTTTCCAAATGACTTAAATTTACTTTTGTTTTTGAAATTTCTACCCATCATTGCCTGTCGTCGCTTATCTTCCCATTTCAATTGTTTCTCTGACGATTTATCTGTGTTGAAAATTTCTTTCGATGTTCCATGTCGCTTATCTTTACTGCTTTCCTCTAGTAGCTCGGCAAAATCATCGGCGGCTGCGAATAGCGAGCTTATATCTAAAATAGAAACGATTAAGAATTAATTAAAATTGTGAATGAGCTGTAAATGTTGGTAATTGGGGGAAAAACAAGTTTGAATGCAGTCTTGGGGTTTACTCGAAAGTGGCAGACGTTGCTATTAAAGAGTTCAGCAAAAGTTTGAAGTTGAACTTGGTTCTTTGATCATGTTGAATTCTTGAATACTTCATGCCAGATACTGAAAGTAATCACTTTCGACGAAAGTAGTGACTTTCGAAAACACTTCCACTTTATTATTCTAATATGTTTTTTTTTCGAGTTTCATGACTAAACTAGCCTAAAAATGCAAAAATCTGTCCGTCTGTACGCCGTATGACGTATGTGTACGCTCAGCGCACAATAACTCCCGACCCTTGAACATAGAAAGTTTATTTTTGAATGGATTGCAGATAGGTGCTTATCTAAGGCGAACACCCATTTGGAGGAGAGGATAGGGTGTAGGAGGAGGCGAAGGTTTTGTTAGAATCGAAAATTACGAATTCGAATATTTCAGCCATGGTTCTATCTACAAAGGTGAAAAGCGACATACCTAGAGTAGTGTTTGTGGGAAATAATTTAATTATTTTAATTTTTGTATCCAAAAACGGGGAACTAAAAATAAAATGTCGTCCGAATTTTTTTCAAATGATTCGGGATTACTTAACAAAAAAAATTCATATAGAAAAATATTTTTATTATATACATTTGCCCATAATAGTAGCAGGGGAAAGGGGAGCATTTTAAATATGGTGCACTTTTCAAAATTTCAAACCGTTATATTTCAAAATTGAATACAGATATCAAATTGAAATTTTGTCAGATTGTAGAGCTACGAAGCGAGGTCAAAAACGAAGGGGATGGAGAGGGGAAATATTTTTACCTGGAGGTATTCTAAAGTTTCTGTCAAATCGAATCACTAGCATTTTAGTTATCGCCAAATCAACAATTCAATCGGAAAGAAAACGCTAACTATGGATAAAATTGAGTTTCGTGCTGTCATGAAATTCCTTACCAAGGTTACGGGGACTCTTGGCCTGGAATAACAATGATTTATAAGTGACATAGGTTATTCAGGCAAGGCAGAGAGTCATTTGAAGATGATAAACACTCGGGCCGGCCGATTGAGGCCACTTCCTCAAAAATCGTCGAAAAACTGGAGAAACTTGTTTTCGAAGATACTCGTTTAAAGAGTAAACAAATCGCAAAAATGGTTGGAGTATCAGATACAACCATTTTGAATTCCTCTACGATCATCTCGGCGTGTCTATAGTCAGCGCAAGATGGGTACCGAGAATGCTCTCAGCGGTTCAGAAAAAGCAGCGTGTCGATTTTTCACGCGATTTTTTGATCTCTGAGAACAGGGATGAAATGTTGACCTGGTTTGTTATTGGGCTCATCATTATGAGTCTGCACTAAAGCAGGAGTCAATGCAGTGGCTGGTAAAGGCACTTCGTCCCCAAGAAGTTCAAGGTCTCACAATCCGGCGAAAAATCATGACCATTATTTTTTAGGATTCAGAGGGGGTTTCGATGATCGACTATAAAGAAAAAGGACAGCATATCACAGGGGGATACTACTACTATCAACCTGCTACAAAAGTTAAAGGATGCCATCAAAGAAAAAAGAAGAGGAAAATGGACTCGAGGTGTGCTGCTTTTGCACGACAACGCACCTGTTCACAAGAGTCACGTTGCAATGGCTGCCCTACAGATATGCGGCTACGGAATATTGAACCACCCCCCTTATAGTCCAGATCTGACCCCTTCCGATTACTAATTGTTATCAAAACGGCAGAAAGAACTTCGGGAAGAAAATTTACCAGCGATGAAGAGGTGAAGTCGGAAATTTTAGCCTATTTTGAAGGCCTTGCTAAAACATTTTTTTAGAAGGAATTAATAAAGTTTGTGGGGGATGTGATAAATGTATTAGGCTTAAAAGAGAATATATTGAAAAGGAAAAATAATAACTTGTTTAATTTTACCCCCTTCCCTGTCATTCCGTGGAATTTTTGACTTCCCTCGTATATGATCCTTAATATTGGTAAACATTTTAAGCTGGAGAGTGGAAGGGGAGGGCTGTGTAATGTTAAACAACTTTGAGTAATTTTCTTAGGGCTCTGGTAAGAAAAAAACTCAAATTTTGCAGGTGAAGAAAACCATTTGAAGTATTCTTCTTCAATAACACTACAGCCCAAGTCGGGCCTTAGCCTCCTGACCTTCAGGTTCCTTAAATTTGCATTACTTATTGTGGAAGGGTTATTAGCCCATCCATCTACGAATCCATCCATCTACGAACAACCATCCATCTACGAATTTTCGTACGATAGATTGTGGTGACCAAGGTATACCCAAGCAGGCACTGTGCTGCAATTATACATCGATCGGGAGCTGAGCTCACGACCTTCACATTGTAGACCAACACGCTACCCAGGGCACGCCCAGATTATCCATTTGATATACATAAAGAACAAATTATAAACCTGCACAAGGTTTCGTTTTGAAAAAATACAAAAACTTTTTGATTAAAATTTTAAGCAAAAAAAATTTGTGAAATTCATTTAAAAAAAATGCTTAAAAGATATTGACTGGTCGAATAATTTCAAAAACTTCTACCCCCTCCCATAAAAAAGTATAATTTCGATCATTTTCAATAAATCAATTAATTACACTGTGCAACAATTTGAGGGTCAGTTTGTGCGAACAAGAATTCCATGTTTTTCTTTATGGTGTAGAGAAACTTTTTCACGAAGAAACATACCCCCCACCACATATAATTTTTTTGCTATGAGCTGTCCAAGATTCATAGGTGAGTTATGACGGTTTCAATATTTTTTCTCGAAAACGGTACAAACTTCGATTTTTATGATTTCAGGATTGATTATAGAGAATACTCAAAACAATAATTTTGTTCTTCGGGTCAAGTTCCTATATTGTTCCTATATGAATTTCGGTAATTTTAGAGGATCCCGAATATGGTGAAAGGGTTGAGAAAAGTATTATATCCTAGTGACCAAAAATCTTTAGCCCCAAAAAAGACTTTGGGTCTGCGAACAAGTGAAAGCGATCAGACTTTTTGTTTACGAAAAATTCTACACACAAATTCAAAATTTTCACTTATCCATAAAAAAATACCATGGATTGCTAAAAGAGTGCAAATCAATTAAGGAGAATATTTTAGCGAATGATCTTTAACATCAAGTTTCTATCTTGTCGTTTCGCTATGAATTTTGGCAATTTTATAAAAGTTCTACAGGTACCACTGATCCGAAATTGAGAACGCGTTGAGCCAGAAAGTTCAAATTTCGCACACATCGTTTTTGACCAAAAAACAAGGTCAAGTTCGTGAACGGTCCAAATTGCTACACCCCTTCTACCCCCTCCCACTCAAAATTACATATTTTCAAAAATTTACAGTAATCAATCAATTTTCTATCCTATAAAAGCTAATAATTTAAATTTTAGAATATATTATTTTTATCATAAATGTGATCTATGGCATGCATATTATTCGAATCCTTCAACTTCTTCGACCCCCTCCCATACAAACTGCACTTTTTCATTAAATACTATAAAAAAAATTTTTTTTTTTGAGTTCGTCTAGCATTTACCGTGCTCAAATTTTGTACTTAGTACTTAATTAGCATTATTATTAAATTTCGGAAAAAATTTAACCGATTAGCTTTACTGCTTCTACGCTCTCCCACACAATGTGACACAATTCAATAAATTTACAAAAATCTAATGTAATTAGTGTGAAATTTGAGAGATGTCAATTGCTCAATGTTCATAGTTATTTATGAAAAAAATCACTGAAAATACCCGACTCCTTCTACCAGCTCCCATAAAAACAGCACAATATTAATAAATCTAATACGCTAATTTTCTCGGTACCTATTCTATTTTTGAAGCTTAATTTTTGTACAAAACATTTTTATAGCTACTCTAGCATGGTGTGAAAAAAAATTAGTTCAATTTTGTCTCCCCTTCTACTCCTATACCCATACAAAATTTCTTAAGATCACAAAAATTTCTGTATCTTGAGTATCATATGATTGGGCTTTACGTGTTATGTTTTTTGTTGTTAATTATTGTTAATATGATTTTAAAGATAGATGCAATTGTTTTTGGGAAATATTAAGGAAATTTGAGTAATCTTCAAAGCTATCTAAAAAAAAAAGCCAAAATTCATAGCAAACTGACAAAATAGAAACTTGTGAGAAAATTCTTTTTAAATGGTCTTCAGGCATAAACATGAAAATTTGCACAAGCCAAAATTTCAACAAGCCATGGAATTTTTTATGAATAACTGAAAATTTTTAAATTTGTGTGAACAATTTTTTGTAAACGAAAAGTCTGATCGCTTCTTTTTGTTCGCAGACCCAAAGTATTTTCCGGGGATTAACATTTTTGCTCATTACGGTATAATACTTTTCTCTACTTTAACCAATCGTCAGAAAGGCGAGATAGCATTGAGTGTTGGTTGGACAATCGACAATGAATCGGCTTACAGTTAGCATTGGAGCACTGCTCAAAAAGTTAAATTTTTTCCTCACCTTTCACGAAAAGTACAAATTTTCCAAATTCTAGTATAAAAAGCATGGCTATCACGACCTTTTTTCAAAATGCATCTCCTGAACAAAGAAGCTGGGAGAACATTATTATCTTGTTAGTACGAGCTGTCACTCATCGACTATTTGAAAATCAACGAGTTATAGCTCGATTAACGGCACCGAGGTCAAACTCGACACCAGCATAAAAGGGCGCGTTCCAATATAGTAACTCTAACATTGATGTATTGATGTATTATGGTAATCTAAATTTTGAGAGAAATTTATGATATGACTTAATTGATAGTTCAGTGCTCCAGTGCTTTTAAGGAAGCTTCGCCACTGGTCAGAACCTTAAGATATAGACGAAAGAGCTTACACAGAGACTAACAAGAGAGTAATAACATATTATAAGTACAAAAACACAAGTTTCTGGGTTGGATTTTGTATACTTTTGCATTGCGACGAACCTACCCAAATAATTACAAGATCGTAAATGGAAGAGTAGAGTTAACAGCATATTTCGCTGCTAAAATGGTTTCTTTACATGATGTATCAATAAACATCTCATTATTAATTTCAAAAGGTGATTTTCATCGAAAGTAATGAAGTGTGGAGCCTATGAAGCAGAATCGCACACTTGGTTCCCACAACTGAAAATAACTTCAACTCAAATCTTGTGATATTCACTTCAAATCTTGTGATATTCAGAAAACTGAATGTTTCGAAAAATTATGAATTGCTCAGCAAAATGGCGTATCAAATAAGAATTCGAAAAATATCTGTGATGCGAATAAGGACCATAGTTCCACGAGTTAATATTAAAGATCTATAATATAAGAAAAAAAAATAACTTACCCCTTGAACCCTTTAATGCCTTATCGAAATTCTTACTATTCCTAAGCTTCTTCGATTTAGGCTCGTGCTCGTCAAGCTCAACGCTGCTTTCGTCATCCTCATCCATGGAACCTTCAGATAGTGAATCAATTTCCTCCGCATCATCGTCTGACTCTTCATCGTAAGATCCCTCATCTAAAGATATCGATCCTTCATCACCGCTTCCCAATTCTTCATCATCTTCAACGTCATCCGCCTCTTCAATCGATTCATCGTCATCTTCATCCTCTCCATTCCCATCTTCCCAATCATCTATAGCGGCATCGCTATCATCCTCGTCATCTCTCGCCTTTGTTCCTCGTTTCTTCTTCTTATTTGTCGTTTCGTCGAATTTAAGATCCGTTCCCATTTCTTTGAGAAAATCTATATCGAAATCATCCTCTTCATCCTCGTCAGGTTGACTCTCTGGCTTCTTGCAAAGGCCATCCAAATACGATTCAAACTCATCGTCATCGACTGACTGTGCATCATCATCTTCATCATCATCATCATGCTTGTCGGCATCCTTTTTCACTACTTGCCTTTCGCGTTTCTTTTCCAAGTAATTGAAAATGAAAAGTTCGTCTTCAGTGCAAGTGTCTTTCGTAAGCGATTTAACAGGTTGACCGCGACCTCCATGTGCCGTATAAGTTTTATTATAGACCGACTTAATTGCTGTTTTCGATTCTTCGGACTTTTCATAGTTGAGTTTTTTCGGATTCTTAAATGCGAAACGTTCTAGGAAAACACCCAAACTGAAATCTCGAAGTGGATCACCGTAATAACCGATAGGTTTTCCTGAAATAAACAAAAACCGATTAGAATTCAGTGTGTATATTAAAACAAAAATACTCACCATCTACAATCGTTTCTGCGAAAACTTTACACGTAGGATGGAAATGTTCTCGTAAAAAGTTCAGCTCGCTATTAATGGCCAACTCGGCACCTGCAAAAGCTGGTACTCTATGATACGGATCGTACTCTGTAGCTGTGAAACTCTTAACCTTTTTCTCCTCATCATTGCCGTCTCTTTTGGCACTCATTATGTTAGCATGATGCCATGACGCGACCGTTTCCGATTTTTTTTCCTTGCCAGCGTCCTCTTCATCGTCACTATCGAATCGAGAGAGATCCATTTCACTCGCAGGAGCTGGCTTTTCTACTATACTCTCAACTTTCGTGACACGCAATTCCGGGCGACTTTTCAAAATCTTGTTAACTACAACCAAACAACCGCAGGTCACATGCGTCGGCATGTACAATGAAATTTGCAACAATCTCTTGATAAATGCCAACGATCGGGAAACGTTGGAATCAATGTGAATGGCACGATGAACGATATGAAGAAATTGTGCAGCCGTTTTCGTCCCCATTGTCGTCAAATTCAAATCCAATAATTTCTTGTAGAGTGCATTATAGAATCGATCCGATTTCTCACTACTAACGGCCACCAGCTGCAATAGTAAACTCAGCGTTTGAATTGCTATTCGAATGTCGGCCAAGTGAATCAACCGATAGATCGTATCTTGCATTTCTTTCGTCATAATTTCTGTACTTCCTGTCGCAGGCTTAGCATCGACGATTGCCTTTTGTAAACAGCGCAGAATAGCTTGCATGGTCTTATTATTGACTGCTCCCTTTTTTACGAGGACTTTGAAGAACGAAAAACAAATATTAACCAGTTTCGCGCAGACGTCTGGATGACCGCGTGGCGCTATTTGTGCGAGGAAGCATAGAGCAAAATGTTGAGCACGTTCAGAGATGTTGTTACGGAACAGAAGTTTTTCAGTTTCATTCGTGATCACGCCGCACATGTTCGGATGCTTGAATGTCACTTCGGAAAGATGATGAAGAGCTTTTGATGCGATTTTATTCGATGGATCGCCCAGCTTATTGATCAACATAGATAATAGCATTTGTTCCTTTTCGGGAGCTTTGCATAGAAGTTTTGATGCACAAACGATTGAGGTGTTTTTACTTGAATCCTGACCCGATTGAATACAGTTTTGTAGATTTTTTAAAAATTCTAAAAGAGAAAGAACATGTTTTATAGAAAATATCGTAATTTTGGTGTCTTGTAACTACTGATCCAGAATGACTATGTTGTAATAATATCAATGAATCAATTAAAACCAAACTGTAATTTCATTACCTACCTCATCGCCTTCTAGTCGATGTGCTATGTTAGAGAGGTTGAACGCGAGTGCCTTGGTCTATCAACAAGTATAGGTCGGACCCACTAGGTTGGGGGGTTTGGCGTTCGTTAATAATTTATTTTTAGAAAAAAGCAGACTTTTTTGGAGACTTTAAGCAACATTTCTGAATGTATTGATTAAACGGCTACGCAAAAGCAAAATGAACTTTTTCTTTAGATCTAGTAACGTGCGATTCCTGTACAGGTCAGAAGTAGTAAGAGCACTTCTGGAGCAGGTGAGCAAGTACAACATGAACATCACTGCATTCCAATAAAGTAAATTATTAGGTAGCGAGCTTACTGCCAAGATCGCACAAAATTGAAATGCGCACACTGGACGCCAATTGGGAGGCAACCAGAAACACTTTTCTAACTAGTGCTGAAGAATCTGTGGGATATGTGAAAAGCGGTGAAAAATCCTGGATGTCGCAAGACACATGGGACAAGGTTGGCGATGGGAAAATGCCAAATTGGCAATCATCAACAATGACTTGAGACAGAACTACCGCGATGCTCATATACAGCTTAAAAAGGCTGTTAGACGCGACCAGAAAAAGGCAAGATCTTCAGTCGAACAAGGCAGAATTTGCGGCTTACCTTGGGGATATGGGTTCCCTATTTACAATCATGAAACAGTTGACGAACAGGAATTTCACAGGCAACCACCTGGTGAGAGATGGAACCCTCCTTAATATGAGTGAACACCAATTGCGGCGATATAAGGATTACTTCTGATATTTCAAACATCTTGTCAGAGGAAGATATTCCAGAAACAGAAAAACTACCAAACATCCAACCGCAACAATCCTCTATTAGGGACGATCCCTCAGATACGGAAGAGATAGTTTCCGCCATTCGGTCAATGGCCGGAAGAAAAGCCCCAGGTATAGACGGACTACCAACCGAACTCCTCAAATCGGACCCGGAAATAACAGGCGATGTACTCCTCCCCCTATTTACTGAGCTGTGGAATGAAGGAAGATATCCAACTGAATGGAAGGAGGGCGTCATTGTGAAAATCCCGAAGAAGGGCGACCTTCGGAATTGTGGCAATTGGCGTGGTATATGTCTACTTACTGCAGTATCGAAAATCATGGCTAAAGTAATTCTCAATAGGATTAGTGATGTCGTGGAGAGCACTCTCGAAGCTTATCAGGCTGGATTCCGTAAAGGGTCGTCTTGTACCGACCATAAAAATACCCTACGGATAATATTGGAGCAGTCAGTCAAAAGGGTTCGCCACTACATCTCATGTTTGTGGACTTCGAGAAAGCTTTCGACAGCTTTAAACAAGATTACATATGGAATGTGAGCTGGTGATCCTGATTGTTAGATACAGGATTTTGCAGAAATTCTTTTTTTTTACTGAGCTGTTATTTTGACAAACATGTAAATAAATACTTTGAATTTTTCCGACTTGATTTCATTCCAGTTTTCTCTGCTTTTTCCTTTATTTCATTTCGTTTTTCTGTTTCCATTTGAATCATTGCTAAAATTTAAGGAAAAAAAATGAAATAGCAGCTCTTCCGAAGATATTTATCACTGCAATAACAGTTTTTGACATCCTTGCGCACTAGCGTGGAGAATAGAGGTGAAAAAATCACTGCTATTGGAAGAGCTGTTCTTTTCACAGATATTGAAAAAGAACAATCGCAGTGGATCACTGCGATTGGAAAAGAGCAGATATTGCCATCGCTAGTTACAGTGCTCCATTTCACGGGCGATCACTAGTTCGCAATGTATGGACCGAGTGACCCCCACCACTCAATGTTTGAACGCCCCAGAAGACAATCATGACAATCAGATGAACTTATAATTTGGGATAATTGATGTCGGTCAGACAATGCGTTTGCAATTTGGTCGTTATTGATTGCAATAGCATTACAAAGCTCAGTATCGGCAAGACCGGTCAACTTACCAAAGTAAAGATCCTTTAATTCACTCTCAAAATGCCAGTATGCATAGATTTTATTTTTCGCTTCTTTCGTGATGTCCTCGCGTTTTCGCAACGCCTTCCAGTCGGCACCACGTAGCGATAGTTGCAGCAATTTTCGATCGGACGGCAACAGAGCTTCCATGAAAAGTTCCGAAAGCACAGTCAACACTTCCGGTCCCGTTCGGTTCGAAATTTTGCATAATCCGATCAAAGTATCTAACGCCGATAAATTGGCCAGCGGATTGCTGTGCACCAGCAGCGCGCCAGCATTCACTCTGTCCTTGGCCGTGCCTTTGTGCAGTGCAGTTTCCAACCATTTGGCATCGGATGGGTTTTCTGAAAAGCGTAAATACAATAATTAGGCAAAGATACGTGGTGAAATTTTGTGACATTCTTTTACTTTTCAGTTGATGTGAATGTTCCGCTTCGAAACTCGACTTGCAAGTGTCGTTGAGGGCTTTAAGTTCGGTTTCTTTCAGCTCGACTAGTTCCGAGTTCGTGTTGAATTCTGTGTACTATGGAAATTGAAAATTTTACTTGTCGCAGTTAAATTGATATTCTCCGGTACTAACCACTAAGTACCAGGCTTGATTTTCATCGTCCACTTGATATCCTTTCGGCCGGCGACGTTCCTTATAGCTCTGAGCGCCACCGTCATCTCGTTTTCGTTTCTGACCGGATTTCTCTTTTTGAAATTGATTCTCGCTTACGGTAATTACCTCGCCATCTTCATCGAAGATTATTTTCTTACTTTTTAAACTGTTATTGATTGTAATTGTGTCCGAGTTCCTTTTAATCGCAAAGTCTCGTTTTGATTTCTTACCGGATTTCTCTTTTTTAAATTTATCCTCACTTACAGCAATCGCCTCGCCATCTTCGTCGAAGACAATTTTCTTATTTTTTTTACTGCTATTGATTTTAATTGTGCCGGAGTTCATTTTAATCGCAATAAATCCAGCGACATGTGTAAGAAAGAGCTCACGTGGGCCGCGGTAAAAATTCAAAACAACTCGAAAATATGCGGTTATGTAGAACTAACTGTCAAATCAATTGGGTAAGGGCAGTATTGTGAATACACAATACTGTGTTCTGTGAACTGTAACTGTTCCGGACTTCAGCTTTGCCAAACTATGGAAAAGCGCCTCTAGTGTCTCATGGAGTAACTATAGTTAAAACTAAATCAGAGAAAGAATTTTCCAATTCCATATCAAATCTAATTAATAAATCCGAAATCCTTAATCGACCATTTTTGTACATGTACTTAATTTTTATCATGAAATACCGAACGCACTCATCCGTCCGTACGATTTGTCAAATTGAAAGACGTCAAACTAGATTTCACAACTTATTTGCCAGATAGTGGCTCTCTGTACCAAATTGTTTTTGTGTCTGACATTTTTGTAAAGGATGCCGCCTCGACGAAGTACTATCGGAAGCTCCGACGATCAGGACACAGGCGATGATGATTACCGGAAAAAGCGCGAACGCAATAATCAGGTAAATTGGAACTTTCTCTCACCCGTCGCTTCACTGCCTTTCTCCACGACTTAGAACAAATTTTTTTCAACTGTTTTCTAGGCCGTCAAGCTTTGTCGCGAGAAGTCCAGTAAAAAAGCTCAAGAGACACGCGTGAGGGTCGACAATTTGAAACAGGAGAACATAAAATTGGAGGCAAAAATAGCAAACTTGAAGCAGAACGTTGTCTATTTGAAAGGACTGTTACTCGAATCCAATGCTTCCGAGGAACGAAAACGCGCAATTAAGAAAATTGTCGACGAGGACGACCCTTAAATTATTGTGTTAGATAAGTTGGGACTATGATTAAGTCTTAGAGTTAAGACAGATTTGTTAAGCCAGTTTCTAAGAAGCTACAATATTTTATTTTATACACAGAAAAACAAATGTTTCATTGGGTCAATCGTTGTTCAACCTTAGAATCCTCCCGGTACTGCGATGTAGATTTGAAGAACACCAGCTGTTTGTTTATGGTCGTAGAAATATAATGATTGCTCCTCTTTATTTACCTTTCTAGCTGTCAATCGAAGGAGTTTATTGAGCGCCTCGACACAATTATAAAACACATACATGATACTGCACAAAAATAAGTCTGATAACTAAAAGTTTGATCAACGAAATAAAACTCAACTGTGTAGCGCGTATAAGAAAACTAAAAAATTGCCAAAAACTTGGAAAAAAGCAGTTTTTTTTAACGAAGCTTTTAACGGACTCACCTAGAAAAAAGTAGAATCGAAAATTGCTTTACCCCAAGCATTTATACAATAGTTCATCATCTGGAGAGCTAGCAGATCGAAGTAGCATCGCTGAGGAATTTACCAAATACTTCATCATTACTTACGTGAGAAACACTATGAGAACTGCATCCGAAATCATGAATTATCATCGTTGAAGAGTATCCAATTTAACTAGCGATGTCTGTCAAAAACTAATAGTTAGGAATGGAAAAATCTGCTCTTTTCCAATCGCAGTGATCAACTGCGATTGCACTTTTTCAATATCTGTGAAAAAGAGCAGCTCTTCTAATAGCAGTGATTTTTTCACCTCTATTCTCCATGCTAGTGCGCAAGGATGGCAAAAACTGCTATTGCAGTGATAAATATCTTCGAAAGAGCTGCTATTTATTTTTTTAAATTTAGCAATGACGAATTAAACGGAAGAGCACAGAAAACTGAAATGAAATCACTGAAATGGAGGAAAGAAAGGACATAAAACAAAAATCATTGTGGACTACCTAGGTGTACCGATTCAACCAGCTGCTGTAAACAAACTGATTAACAGACCGCCCTAATTTTTGGGATAATAATTAAGGACAGTCCTACGTCACCAAAAAAAAAAATTTTGAAATATCATTTCCTAGGGTAATTTTAATTACAAATTGCCGATACTTTATGGTCACAAGGTATTTGTTAAAAATTTAAATTATGACTTACACGTCTAAACTTATGTGTACTACTCGACGACGATATACATCAGGTTTATCTTAAATACTATTTTCTTATCTCCAACATATCTGGTTCACCACCACTCATGAGCAATATATTCATGAGTAACGTCATTTGATAACGATGGTTCATTTTTATCCTTATGGCGATTAACTGCGTGGTGCAACGTTTATTTGCTTTATCGCTCGCAAATAATCCGGCCACTTGTTTGGGTCCGTTATCGGTTGCAGATTTTGTTCTGGTGGCTGATGAATCATCGTGTTTTGTCCACTTGGGGTAGGTTTTGGTGAATGTGACCTTAGTGGCTATGAAGAGTACGTAACTTCTCCGCACAAGTGAAACAAAAAACGTGGTGGCCCAAGTGGGTCAACGGAACCACCACACCAGCATTTTGCGAATAGTATATGGATGGTCCTGCAGTCTTTGACTCCTCGCAAGCGTTTTACCTACATTAACGGGACTCCAGTTTGTCATCATTAAAGCTATTTTTTAGTTGTGAATCACTTTTTTTGTCAGATGATTCAATTTGCTAACGTTAGCTTGAAGTTGCGAACAACGAAAGAACTTTAGGTTGCTTTCTCAACACGTACCTAAAACGCCGAGCGCTTATCTTCATATTTAACTTAATTCGCACTTGTGAACCTTCTTATCTAAACGATAACGTCGTACAATCACGTACACTTAACTTTAACCTACTTGTGCCAAGCTGGTCAATGAGAGCTCCTACTTTGTTCAATTAATTAAACTTTGAAACAATTTTCCTGCTATAACATTACGAACGAATAAATCTGGTATTTTCAAACGGATTGGTAGCTGTTTACAAAACAAATAACTATTTTTTTCAATCGCTTCTTTCTCTATTTCATTGCATTTCTGTGTTATACCATGAGGAACCAACAAATCAAACTAAAAAGTCTTAAGAGGCGGAACCCGAGCTAATAGGAGCAGTTTGTTCAAAAATAGTGAATTTATAAAACACTTTAAATTCAAAGCTTGTAATTATTTGACTGAGCTAGAGTGCAGCCTAATGCATAGCGTCTTGCAACAATGCGAAGGTCGTAAGTTCAAATCTCGATCGACGTATAATTCCAGCAAATTCATAGAGGATTGGGCGAAGGGCAGACACCAGACCAAACGATGTAGTATCCGCGCTTGACCCACAATTCGTGTTTCATCATCCCATTTGCCCATTTTAATAAAGTTTAAAAATAGTTATTGAATTTTTTTCTTGCACGGTTCGCTGACCACCCTATAGCTTTTCATTAAATACCGAACGCAATGATCTTTATGACTTTTCCTTATCAAAGTAAAAAACTTCAAATCCAACCAAAAAATTTCACAAATATCGTATGATCGAGGTTTTTCCCCGAATTGCTTTTGTGTAAAATTTGATTTTTGTAAACGATGGCGAATCGTCGCCAAACTATCGAAAACTCTGAAAATCAGGACGCTAGCGAAATCGAATATCAGAAAAAGCGCAAACGCAATAATCAGGTAAAAAATTAAAATTAAAAATTAAAAGAGCGATCACTCCCGGATCCGCCAGTTTACTGCTCCAAAACTTTCATTGAGTGTATTTTATCAATTTTCTAGGCCGTCCAGCGTTGCCGCGAAAAGACAAAAAGGATTGAGCAAAAGATCGAGGAAAGTGTCGAAAATTTAAAACAGGATAACATCAAATTAGAAGTGGAAATTGCAAATAAAAAGAATTCGGTGCTGTACTTTAGAAAAATGCTGCTCGACTTTGATGCGTCCGAGAAGCAAGAACGCGCAATTCAGGAAATTATCGGCGAGGATGAACTTAAATTACTGTTAGATGAGAAGGCACTAGGATAAGACTTAAAATTAACAAATTTATTCATTTAAATTGTAAGAATATAAGAAAGTTAATTTAAGTTTCTCTTGGCTTCGAGCCTCCTTCCACTATTGGACATGATTAAATCTAAAGGATTTCAAAGTATGTAAGACAAGAATCGAGACATGATAATCTAGAGATCGAAATAAATCAGTTCTATTTTAGCGGCAATGTATCAAAAGACCTTTTCGAACGCCTTAACACAATCATGGCAAGGAGTAGACCTTAAAAACACTAAGAACGGAAACTCAAAAGCCTGGAAATTACTACAATAGTAATGCAACACAACTACAGAAAGTAGTGAATTTGTCATTAAAAGCAGTATCCAAAGAATAAGAGTTTTAATAGGAGCAGCAATTATTGGTCTCCCCAACCAATTGAATTCATAATCTCACAGTCTGAAATTCTTATTTGGAGCGATTTCCTTAAACTGATGGGTACGCAATTTTTTAGTTATTAAATGCTTCGTTGAAAGGCGCACAAAATTATTTTATTAAAGCTATTAATAATTTCCTTTGTCACCCGTTATCTTAAATCCTAAGTGATACGAGAAACGGATTCTACGGTAACCATTTCTCGCATTCGAAAACGAACTATGATTGGCTTCTGGAACGTTCGAACATTGAATGACGGGGGAAGAGCCGGGGTTACTCGGTCCTTGCACCGCCAATCAGTGGTCGACCGTGAAATGGAGCACTATAATATCCAAATCTTGGGCTTGAGCGAGGTCAGGTTGACAGGACAGGAGAAGAACGAGCCCCGAGTGGAAACACCATTCTGTACGTTGGTCCTGAGAGTGAAGCCAAAAATGGCGTCGCAGTCGCCCTTACACCGAGAGCGAGAAACAGTCTCATCAGCTGCGAACCAATCTCGGCTGGAATTATCGTCGTCAGGCTCAGGACCAGTGTCAGAAACGTCACGATTCTACAGTGCTACGCACGAACTAATGCCGCGACACCTGGTGACTATAGTTACTCCATTGGACACTAGAGGCGCTTTTCCATAGTTTGGTAAAGCTGAAGTCCTGTTTTTGGAACGAACTTTAAAAAAAGTATCAATTTTTTTTGGTACGTTCTGACCATCATGAATTCTGCACAGTTCGTAATACTTAACTAAAAAGTCACAAACAAAAATTTTGAAGCAACAATTTATCTTAGGGTGCATGAAATTGGCAAAAGAAAACCACTCCACGAATGGTGAACGGTGAGTTCGCAGATGTCGGTTATGACATTTCTGCCATACCTCTTGCATGGAGGTACCCTACTAGTGACAAAAAGGAGTTTTATAGCCAGCTGAGTGCCACCTTCGAACGTGTTCCAAGAGGTAATATTATTATCATCTCAGGAGATATGAAAGCCTAGGTTGACTCTGACAACACTGGACTAGAACATGTCATGGGGAAGCATGGTGACCCTTGGGTCGACCTTGGATTAAGAAAGCCGAAAACGGCGGATTATTTGTGGAGTTTTGTAGTACTTGGAAAATGGTCATCGGAAGGACTCTATTTTTTCACCAAAAAAAAAAGGTCGATACTTTTTAAATTTCGCTCCAAATATTGTGCTTCACCTTTGCCAAACTATAGTTACTCCATGGGACACTAGAGGCGCTTTCCTAATATTTCGAGCGAAATTTAAAAAGCGTCGACCTTTTTTTTGGTACGTATTTAGCATCAAGAACTGTGCACAATTTTTAATACTTAACTAAAAAGGCGCACACAAAAATTTTGAAGCAACCATTTGCCTTAGGGTGCATGAAATTTGCAAAAGAAATCATTAAACTCATCACTACACGAATGGTGAATTGTGTAAGACGAATTCGCCGACACCTGCGTGACATATCTGCCATTCTCTACTCCATGCAAGAAGAAGTAGAGTCTGGTAGATATGTCACAATCGACAACTGCGAATTTACCATTCGTGTATTGGTGAGTTTAATGATTTCTTTTGCAAATTTCATGAACCCCAAGATAAATTGTTGCTTCAAAATTTTTGTTTGTGACCTTTTAGTGAAGTATTATCAACCGCGCACAGTTCTTGATGTTCAGAACGTACCAAAAAAAAGATTGACACTTTTTAAATTTCGCTCCAAATTTTAGGCTTCACCTTTGCCAAACTATGGACGCCTCCAGTGTCCCATGGAGTAAGTATAAGTAAAATTTGATTGCCTGAATTCGTCAAAAAAATCAATTATGATTTTGATAATCTTTTCAACATCAATCATAACACATGATTGCATGATAGCAAATTAAGATCTGATTTTTATGTGACGATCATCCAAAATTGGAAGATCTGATTTTCTCACAGCAAATTCAGGCATGATTTTAATGTATCGATGAGGCACGCATGGCTGAATTTTCATTTCTTGGGAAAAAAATTATTTTGTCCACAGGTAGTCTGATCGTTCATGAATCAGTTTAGTTTTTGTGTTTTTGAATTGTGACATTTAAGGTAAGTTTTTAAGAATTCTATTTATTTATTTATATTAGTCTTACTATATTTTATTGACAGCAAAAGTTCAAATCGTGCATACCATTTTTCAGCTTTCCCGGTCGACTCACAAAGCATGGACATTTACATGGTTAACTTTAGGAGTTTGCAGATCAAGTACTAACAAATACAATTAATGAAATTCAAGCACAAATGCCTTGCTTTGCCATATGAAATGTACCATATCTCGATCCTGCTAATTCACATCGTTTAAAGTTTTAATTTGGAAGTATAAGCTTAAAAAACAATTATTGAATAATTAAATTTAAATAAATTCTTCTTTACAGTCCGAAATTTCATATTGTCCTAGCTGAAAACTGTATAATTGTAATTGAAAAATATTAATAGTTTTTTCATTACTTAATAAAAATTAGCTTGTTCAAATATTTTCGCTATGTTCCTATCTCCTTGTTCAAATAATTCCGATAAGTTCAAAAATTGCATTAAAATATGAATACCTTTTATTTCTTAGGAAACAAAGAAAACGAGCCACCAATATTCTTAGTCGGGAATCACTCAAAAAACGAAAGTCTACAATTTACAGATGATGTAGCAGAAATTTAATTTTTGGCACAATTGAATCTCTAACTGAACTCAATATAAAGTATAAGAAAACAATTATGATAAGATATAATGTTTTCGTTCTGCCTTACAGAACTGGGTTTTATTCCAGAAATTTTTTGTTTTTTAAATTTGAAAGTTCTAATATTGAACTTATATTTGCAACATATATCTCATTGACGTGGAGCGCACTGTAGTGTCTTCTTCAATGGTACTACAGTCCGAATCGGGCCTCGGCCTCATACGAAATTTCATATTCGCAGATTAAGATTTTTCAGAATTTTTCGACCACTCAGTTCGAAAATACAAGAATATTGCTTCAGGGCAACATTGGGCGTCAGGGGTAGCACGTACAATTTTCTTTTGGAAATACTTTTATTTAAAACTAGTTCGCTTTTGAAAAAAAGAGTAAATATTAATTATAATTTATGATTTTAACTGAAAAAATAGTTTTTAGAAGTTGTAAAGCATAATTTTGCGTCACATTTCATGCAATCAACTTTGACTTGATTTTCATAACGAGTAAAATCCCCAATTTGGTCATAACGAAGGAGCTTACAGGAGCTATTTCGTTGTGTCTTTTTTTTCTGCTTCATCTTTGTCCTTATTGGAAGGATGCCCACGTTTTTCTGGGCAGAGTAAATTTTTGGGTAATAGTCAGCCCCTGAGCTCTTTGTGCAGAAAATTTAAGTAGTGTCAAGACCGGTTTTCCATTCCTCTGGCCCACAGGGTTTTTGCAAATTTTTTACTCCCAGAATTGTTTACACTAAGACTTTACATTTTCTTGCATCTGTGCATACGACAAAATAAAGGTGAAAAGATCTTACTCTGAACACTGTAGCGATGTATGAAACAAATAATTGTTGGTACTGAAAAAGAAATAAATATATATATTTATCTAATCTTTTGGCACTCGTCTACTTTTTTTACAATGTCGCTACAGCCCAAATCGGGCCTTGGCCTCCTGACCTAAAGGTTCCTTAACATTTTTTCAGTATTTATTGTGAAAGGGTTGTTAGACCCTCGCGGATTTGTCATTTTCGTAGATTTGTTATATGCTGGAGACCAAAGGATAAGTTATTTCGATACCAAGATATCGAAATAACTATTAAAAAGGAAAAAATCAGATTCGGGGATGGAACTGGTCCGAGATCCACCAACGTCCATCTCGGTGGCAGTATCGGGCTGGTGCGACGTGCTAGCGCGTTGCCGAGTCTAGCTACGGGAGTCGCCAGCGACCTGCCCGTCCGCGATGAAATCCAGAACACGACTTCGTGTTTTCGATCCTCTGTCCCTTTCCTACGACACAGTCCCGCTGTTGCCACCAGAGTACAACAAAGAGTAGGAACATTCAGCTAAAAATGCGACCCGGCTCCGAAAATTTGCCGAAAACACACTCGTGTTTCATCGCCGATACGTGTGCTTCCTCTCTCTCACGCTTATAGTGAACATTTAATCTGATCTTTCCATTTCATTCTCGCAAAGATTTTTTTTTATTAGACAACAGCAAGCGAAAAATATCGAAAACATTGAGCGGAAGGAGAATCGTCGATCACCCGCCGACCATGACCCGCGCACCCGCCGTCCAAGTTGAATACGACGCGAGCAAAAGCTGTAAGAACGCCATGTACTAGAATGAGAGATAAGAAGTGTCGCGCACTCGGCGGGACACGTTTCTCTCTTTATTTTCAGAGGTAAAAACCGGATTTTTCAGAGGTATTACGTCACAAACATGTTAACCCAGGCACTATACAAAGTGTTCTTACTCTTTGTTGTACTCTGGTTGCCACGGCCTGTTCGGAGTTGCGTGGTGGCAAGGCGTATTTTAGTTGAGCTAATCCCGGTTGTGATATTGACTGGGAATTCTTCGTTCGAAGGGTAGATGTTCACGGTGTGTAGAAGGAGCTTCTGGAGTTGCCGCAGGCGTGCCAAACTCGCGACACACAACAGATTGAGCTGACCAAGGTGTACCCAAGCAGGCAGTGTGCTGAAATTATGCGTCGAACGGGATTTTAACTCACGACGTTCGCATTGTAGACCAACACGCTACCCGCTAGGCTACAAGGCTCGTGCCTTCGATATAATAGCCAACTGTTGACCACAGTTACGTTTATAGCCCAAAAATATAATATTTATTTGCAAATTGGGATAAACAAACCAAAACGCGGTCAAACCCTTGCCTTCTCGTACAGTGAAATATAGGCAGTCATTCATTTCCAGAACGTCAAGACTTTGGAACGATTTGCCAGCTAGTTTGTTTATTTATTTATTTATTTATCATAACAAGATATTTAGTTACATAATAATTAACTTATATTATTTAATTTAATTTAATGTAACTTAAGACAATTTAACTTACGTAACTTAATCTAACTAGTAAGATGGACACTGGTAGAAGGATGGTTATACAGGGCTTGGGATACTTTATAAAACAGAGCGCAGTCTTAGTTTGTATGTCAATTTACTCATTGGAGGTGTGTAGTGTACACTGAATTTGTTAAATACTCTACAACATCTGTTAATAGGCTCATTTTGTCCGTAAACTGTACTATGCGGATATTCCTTTAGTAGTCTTGAATGTCTCGTCAGCCTGACATTGTCATTGAGTCTGAATTTGTCTAATATGTGATATACCATAATATCGCCATTCAAAACATCTCAGGTAAAACAGGATGTGAGCATAGTTCTTCTAGAACTAAGAGGTAAAAGATTTAATATTTGGAGCCTAGTTGCGTACGGTGTTTCCCAACAAGTACAGCCTGCGGTGTTTCAAGAACAATGTCCACCATCATTTTCGTCTCTCTCCACCTTAATACCTCCACTTCTACTTCCTATACTGACATAACTGTGCATTGTATTAAAGGGTGACCCCCTAAGTTATACTCGGTGCTGTAAAAAAAAAAAAAAAAACATGCCACCACTGCGCAATGTTGCCTTGAGGCAATATACGTTTTTGTCTCCATATCACTGTCTCCATGTCACTGTTCATTCATGAGATATATTATGAATACAGTGGCTCACAGCTTATTTCGTATAGCTACAAATTTGAAATTTGTTACGCTGTTATTGGAAAACTATGTAAAATATTGACAAGATTTAAATGCCATGTTTTAAACAAATATTTATTGCTTAAGTTGCGAGCTTCAAAAATAAGACAATTGTTGTTTGTAATACTTAATTAACGAAAATTTTGAAAAAACTGCTTAATTCTATGTCACAGCTTATTTCATGCACTTAAACTAAGGCCTTAGTTTACAGAAAAAAGCTAAATTTTATACAAAATTCAGTATTTGGTATGGTATCCGTTTGAGTCCACAAGTTTTTGGGTAGTGTCTGGGATAATTTTCGTCCACTCCTCCAAAATATTTTTTTTCAATTGTTCCTTGTTGGAAATACTATGTTTCCGAATATTATATTCCAAAATTGCCCATAAGTTTGCTATTACATTCATATCTGGACTCTGTGCCGGCGGGGGACATAACATGCGGGCAGTTCCAAATCAGCCAAGATTGCACAATACCAGACTAGCGTTTTCCACTGGTACTTTTAATGTGCACTCTGGAGCAAATGGAAATCGTACTGCCCCAATGGCAAAAAATTTCCACACCTATGAACTTATGATCATAACTAGAGTCACTGTATAACTGAGCTACTCGGTAAAGGATAGATATTTTAGTACAAAAACAGCATGTTCTAAAAAAAAAGTGTTAATGAAAATAGGTGTAGACTGTGTAGCAATGTCTTCTATAGTAGAAAGCCGAGTAACTGAATCCAACAACAACACGTTGAAGTCATAACAAACATGACAGTTCCATACAAATTCGAGCGCTTTTGTATGGAGCAGACACGGCGGGCTTCGTAAGAATCGCGTTTATTCTTAAATGCAGTGTTAATGATAGTTCAGCTTTCTAAGGTACTTTATTGATAGTGCTCGGCATGTAATTATGACATGTTGATATTAGTGCAATGGATTTTTAATTGAAAAAAGTGCGATCAAAGTTAAATCTCGGCTTCTCACACCGAAGAAAATCAGTCACTCATATTGTGCAGAGTTCTCCGGTTAATTTTCACACAGAAAATTGTAGAATTTTAGTTATTACGAAAAAGTGTGCACTCGCGTAGTATTTTCGTGCTTAATTTGAACTAATTATGCTCTTTTCTTGTTTTCGGCAAAACGTGTTTTTACGACAAGTTCGTCAAAAATAATACAGGTGGTCCTTTGGAATGGAAAAATCCATGACGTCATACCCACTGGAGTCATTCAAGATGGCCGCTACGTCAGTTCTGCCCAGCTTGAGATGTAGAAAGCATTGTGTGTAGCAATGCTTATGATTCCAACGTGTTGTTATTGGATTCAGCTACTCGGCTTTCTACTATAGAAGGCATTGTGTGTAGTCATTCTGACATATCCCATTCATATCATTACCACGCCGATGGTTCTCCATGAAGCTATTACAGCTACTTACTGTCGTAAAACATAGATTACTTTAACATTGCAATGTCATAGGCAAGCATTCGTTTTTGCTACTTTCTGCATTACAAAGGATCGACATTGGAATCTAGGGAAACGAATGAATAAAGTAATGATTGGAAAAAAATCGGCAATATAATGGTCGCGATAGTATCTACGAATGGTTGTAAAAGAATAGAAAGCAAATTAATCTTTGAGAAGGTATTCTTATATTGAGGGAGCGATTCATTTTGAATTAATAATGAAAATTGTGATGAAATTGGATCCTGCTTTTGATATGAATTCAGTATTTTAAATTCTGTTCCTATAATTTAACTAATTTTGTTGCTGGAAAAATACGACTTAAGATTTTTTTTTCTCGCAATGAACAACTTGTAAAATTTTACGGGAATATTAGAAAGCAACGGGTTATGATAATAATAATGTTTTCTATTATTAATCTTTCGTTTTGTGCGCGGCAAGTTTTGAAGATGATCATTTATTTTATGCAATCTCCTCACATTACCTTGCAATGCATATCCTATTCCCTAAATAAACTGCTACTTTATTTAATGCCTTCACATTACTTCAGAATGCATTGCAAATTTCTTAGGTCGATTTGAATGATTTCTCAATTTAATGATTTTCAATAAAAGGGAATGGATTGCAAAAAACCCTGTTGGGATGTTTGGTAAAGATGTGTGGGTGCAGAAAATTGCAAAATAAAATTGAATTTTTGGCTGTTTCTAATGGAATGGCACAATAATATTAATTTTTCAGGGCACATAATCAAATTCCAATTGCATTTTGATAAATATCTAACCGAATATGTATATACACCAAAAAATTAAAACTTAACGGTTTCAACATCCCAGACTCCCCGAGTTGCTCAGTTATACAGTGACTCTAATCATAACTAGAGTCACTGTATAACTAAGCAACTCGGTAAAGGAGTCTGGCAGATGCGTATCAGAGTTGAAACCGTTAAGTTTGAATTTTTTGGTGTATATACATATTCGGTTAGATATTTATCAAAATGCAATTGGAATTCGATTATGTGCCCTGAAAAATTAATATCATTGTGCCATTCCATTAGAAACAGCCAAAAATTCAATTTTATTTTGCAATTTTCTGCACCCACACATCTTTACCAAACAGGTTTTTAGTCTAGTTTATGATTCTGTTTGTTGACACATGGCGGAAAAACATCCCAACAGGGATTTTTGCAATCCATTCCCTTTTATTGAAAATCATTCAAATTGAGAAATCATTCAAATCGACCTAAGAAATTTGCAATGAATTCTGAAGTAATGTGAAGGCATTACATAAAGTAGCAGTTTATTTAGGAAATTTGATATGCATTGAAAGGTAATGTGAGGAGATTGCATAAAATAAATGATCATCTTCAAAACGTGCCGCGCACAAAACGAAAGATTAATAATAGAAAACATTATTATTATCATAACCCGTTTGCTTTCTAATATTCCCGTAAAATTTTACAAGTTGTTCATTGCGAGAAAAAAAATCTTAAGTCGCATTTTTCTAGCTTGTTGCTGTTAGTTAAATTATAGCAACAGAATTTAAAATACTGAATTCATATCAAAAGCAGGATCCAATTTCATCACATTTTTCAATATTAATTCAAAATGAATCGCTCCCTCAATATTAGAATACCTTCTCAAAGATTAATTTGCTTTCTATTCTTTTGTAACCATTCCATCGTAGATTCTATTGCGACCATTACATTGTCGATTTTTTTTCCAATCATTACATTATTCATTCGTTTCCCTAGATTCCAATGTCGAGTCTTTGTAATGCAGAAAGTAGCAAAAATGAATGCTTGCCTATGACATTGCAATGTTAAAGTAATCTATGTTTTACGACAGGAAGTAGCTGTAATAGCTTCATGGTAAGAATCATCGGCGCGGTAATGATTCCACTCCCTACTGGGATATGTCAGAATGACTACATAGTCTACACTTATTTTCACCAACACTTTGATCTTTCGAACGTTCGATTTTTAGTACCAAATTTTTTAGCACGTTCGATTTTTGTACTAAAATAGCTATCTGCCAGACTCCTGGACCGAGTAGCTCAGTTATACAGTGACTCTAATCATAACTACTTGTGTGGAACCTAATTTAACGGTAATATTTCAAAATTTGAAAGTTCCTAACATGGCAACGCTGATTTGACGTCAGTAGTGGCAGCACTCATGAGTCGCTTTGCAAGCGCAGAAAGAACTAACTTGGCGGCGTCAATCAAATCGTTTTCTGTTTACGTCGAGTTTTGAGTGATAAAACTGTTGAATTAATATCTTTTTCAAGCTCAGTTCAGCTCTATTGCTTTCCTGTAAGTGCAACGACGCGTGAATTGCACGTAAGAGTGTAAATTGCACCTAAATAACCACAGTAACTCCTTACGCCTATCATGGCGGCTTCTAGCCAATCTGCTTGCATTCGTGTTGGTTTTTAAAGTGTGCGTGCGATAAGAAACTTCAAGCGTTCGCCAAACGCGATTCATCCCGGCACGTTGAGGTTATTTTAAGGCGAAATTATCAATTGAAAAGAGGCTGAGCAGTCAAACCGCGGTGGAAAAAATCGCCCATCATGTCAGAAGCGGATTGTAACGTGGAAGGGCCTGAGGTGCTTGAGGACATAACTTCGACCAAAGCTACAGAGCAGACGGCGGCGGCCGCTGAACTCAACGACTCTGCTGCGAAAGAAATAGCCGATCGCCCGCTTCACTCAGACCCCGTCTCGCCCGCAACGGCTGTTCCAAAGAAGGGTGTAGATTTGCCCGTCGACGACGAACCGAAAGTTATTCTGAATTTGGAAATCGCCAAACTTAATCAAAACGGAAATGACAAGGATGCGGCTGAGAGTTCCGTTGCCACGGAAATCGAAACTGTGCGAATATCGAACGCGGACTCGTCGAATGAAATCGCCGCAAGTAAAGAGATTTTTCTGCACAATAACCGAATTAGCCATTCGCTAAACTCCAGCGACGAAGATGAGAATTTCGAAGTTGTTGAAATTATCGGCATGCCCGTGGCCGACATGAAATCCTCGCCGACCCGGAAAAATCCATTGGCTGACGTTACCAACGACGAGCTGCTTGCGATTTTGGAAGGGGATGTGGACAGCACAACTGCAAAGGCGGATGAAGATGGCGACGAAGCTAATCCAACTGTAGTTTTCGAAATTATCGACGTGCCCGAAGAGGAGCGCCCCGCTCTCGATGATGACGACATAAAAAATATTGCAAGGGAACAGATGAACAGCATGAAGGCGAAGAGACGCGGGCGACCTCCTAGCTCGCAAAAACCAGCGCTCAAAGTTTCGGAACTGGTAAGTTCGTTGGTGTCGGAATGGAGCGATACTGAAAAAGATCCAGACCCAGAAAAACCCGCTCCGAAATCTACATTGCCGGTAAAAGAAGCCACGTTGATCAAGAAAAATCCGGTAATTCAGATCGTTAAGAAACCCACACCGGTCGTAACACCCTTCAAACCCACGCGTATTATAAAAAAGAAGATCATTTGGGATCCGGATGCACCAGAAACACAAATATCTTACGCTAGTTTGGTGAAATCAACGGTCACACCGCGAAAACGCCAATCGTCCGCGAGCAAATCATCAGCTGGATCGACATCATCCGAGCCAATGCTTCCTATTTCGCACACAAAACCGAAGCCAGACATTCACGTGCCGTTCGGTAAATCTAAAATGGAACATATTCCGCTTTTAAAGTCTAAACCTGATCCGCCGCCATCCACCACTACCCAGTACCAGCCAAAAATGCGCATTCTGAACTCAGCAAAGCGTTCTTCACCATCACCACCTCTCATAGCACATAACAAGCGAAAACGCGTGAGTGAAATAGATAAGCTTCTGAATGATGAGGGTGCCGCTAACATGCTCAACACCCTCGAAACTGTCGAAAAGCCGGCTGCAAAGGAGCCACGCGCAAAAAAGACACTGACACCAGTCCCGGTGAAAAAAGAAACGACTCCACGGAAGCGTGGTGGACCACGTTCTTCGGCTTCCTCCAGCTGGGACTATGTCTACAATCAGCGTAATGTTGATTCGCTGATAATTCGCCGACGTTCGAACAGTTCGTATTCGAGCACAACAAGTCCACGTCGTTCCAGCGTCGAGAAGAAAAAACTTTCGAATCCGCGCAGCACTAAAAGCAAAATGAAATCATTCGAATTCGCGAAGCCAGAAACGAAGAAGATGGGTAAGAAGTCGCCGGGTGGACCATCTGAAACTCTTCTGGTGGATGACATCAAGAAGGCCGAGACGCGAGATTCGTTACGAAAATCGTCGCGTACGCCGCTCCCAACCGAATCGAAAGATAGCGCACCGGTGGCCGATCGTTCAGCACCGGAAGCAATAAGCGCCGACGAGGTAACAATCAAACGACACGGTGCCGTTGTGCAAATGATTTTGAAACCAAAGATGGAGAAAGTAAAGAACACTTTTACCGCACAGGTAGCTATTTTTTTTCTACGTATTTTCGTCATCCTTCCTTATCGAATTTTCTCTGATCCTAGCTTATGAATGAGGTCGTCCGACTGTTGAACATATTGGAGACGGATAATACTTGCAAAATACTCGTGATCACTTCGGTTGGACCGAATTTTTGTCAAGGTGTAGACTTTCTGGCAATCACACAAGGCAGCGCAGAGAAACGAAAGAATGCAGCACTGGAGTTAGCCGACAGTGTTACGTGAGTAATGTTGACAATTTGATATTTGCTTAGGGGCTAGACTGTCCGGCTCACTAACAGTACAATCTCGCTTATATTTTTGTCGAGTTGAATTTTATTTTGTAATATTTCCAAGAAGTTTTCGATTCTAAAAAGTTCTCCCTAACCGTATCTGATTAGAGATACTCGATACACTCTAGCACTACTCCTCCAAGAGAGTTTGACCATTACATTTTAAGCGGCTGAGAAATTTAAAATTTTTGAACTCTATTTGAATTGAAGTGCGCAATGCGTCGCTGGTTTTCAAGTGGAAAAAAATCACCAGTTTAACAAGTTCACTTTGATTTAACCGCAAAACTTTATTTTTAATTCAACTAAATCGCTTTGCATTTTTCACTTGAGAATTTCTAAATGCAGTGCGAAACTAAGCGCACTCGTTTCTCCACTGCATACTTTTCCCCGGGATACTCGCTAAGCTGAAGCACGCGAGTACACCGTCAATATAGCCAGTCATTCATTTCGTGAACGCCAAGACTTTGGAACACCCAGCCAAAGTGTTTCCCAACAGTACACTTTCGTCTCACTCCACCCGAACAAATCCAACTTCAATTTTTATCTGTTCGTAGCATTATAAGGTGACCCCTTAGGTTAAACTCGGTGCCTTAAACAAATAAAATAAACAAAAGAACAAAAAAATATTCAGTTATGCAACGAGTCAACGCATTCGACTAATCTTCTATGGTACAGCCCCAGTGGCTTTGGCTTCCTGACTGTTAGGTTCCTTGACTATTTATTTGATATTGTGAATGAGTTGTTAGCCCTTCGCACAACCCTCCATCTATGAAATTTTATTTTTGCAGAACGCAGTGAAGCTATCAACATATAATGATCGGGATTTGAACTCACTTTTTTGCATTGAGGACGAACTAGCTAATAACTAGGCACACACAGATTCGGCAAGTCTTAGCTTTCCAGATTTTGTAGTTTAATTCCAACGGTTTATTGCTTCCAGAATTATTCAGCGTCCTTTAGTGTCAGGTTAAAACGGTTTATCATTCTCAGAATCATCATCATCGCTTAATTATAAGAATTATGTAGGCTGCTAGGGTTTAGCCTAGTGGGGAGCGTGTTGGTCTACAGTGCGAAGGCCGTGAGCTTAAATCCCGATCGACATAATTCCAGCACGCTGCCTACTCGGGTATACCTTGGTGACCTCAATCTACGAAAATGAATAATTCGTAGATAAAGGTTTGAGAAATTTTGTCGACATGTTCTGCACACTCTAAAGTGTCAAAAAATGGGAACTGTGAATTTCAAGAATCGTTCTTGAAAATCGCAATATCTCAAAAAAAATGTTTTTCATTATAAAATTCCATAGTTGTAAAATTACATTGCTCGGCCAATTTTTGTATTTTTTTTAATAACAAAACAAGCGATTTGTTTAGAATTTCATCTAGTATTGTATTAGAAAATGTATCTAACTCAAGACGCAAGATAAGATCCCTTTTCACATTGACGGTCACATATAGCGCCAAATTTCAACGATTTACACGAATACTATAACGCTTTTGGTGTCAAAATCCAATGGCTTAACGGTCGCACCCTTTGGTGCGAGTTTGCAATAGCTTAAAGGACTATGTGGAACTAAAATTTAACGGATTATCGACTCCACAACTATAGGATTTCTTCGATCCTTAAAGGTCACGTAATACGTTTATTATGGTTTGGCAAATGAAACCGAACAACCACATAGACACCGCCGTATATTCTCTGACTCTAGCTGGTTCCAAATGGACCCTGATTTTGGACAAAGAATTACCATGAGCTACGAGGCGCATTTCTAGATGAGCCACTTTATTAACAAGCAAAATTTCTGAATTTGGGGCAAATACGTTTTAAAACCAACTTAACCAAAAAATTGCAAAAACTTCAATAAATACCTGTTAATAAGTAATTTTCATGGAATTTCAGGTCCTTTTTGCAAGCTCTTTTATGTTTTTCGAAGCCTCTTATAGCTGGAATCGTTGGTTCATGCTCGGGTATTGGCGTCACTATGTTGCCGCTATTTGACATTGTTGTATGCAGCGATAAAAGTACATTTGAAACGCCTTACGCAAAAATGGGACAACTTCCAGAGGGACACTGTATTTTAACAGCAACAAACAACATTAGACACACATTTGTAAGTACTAAAACTTATATTTACCAACTATAACAAATAACTGCGCAATGCCAACACGGTTTTCGTGATGACTTTTATATTAAACTATTCAGCTCATTATCTGCAAAACATTTGATATTCTTATTCTTACAGAAAATGAAACTACTCTGGCTTTGCGATAAGCTTAGTTCAACAGAAGCAGCGCTATCGGGTCTGGTTTGTAAATTGACTGCACCGTCGAAAGTAATCGAAGAGACATTAATGTATGCCAAACGGACAGCAATGCTATCGCAACAAGTACTTCGATATTTGATTATAGACCAATCAATATTTTAATTAATTTTCAATCCTCTTAGGCTCTAGTCTCGCTAAAAGCACAGAGGCATGATCTAAAGAATCTGACAGCAATCCTGAAAGACGAGAAAAAGATTCTTGCTGGTCAATGGCAGACAATAGAATGTCAAGACAAATTCAAACAGTTCATTGCTAACGGGCACTGGTGAATTTAATTGTAAACAAATCAAAAATAAAATGATTTTTATTTTATTTCATAGTATGGGAAAATAGAAAATATTTTTATAAACTCTTAACTAAAATCGATTAACATTAAAAGCTAATTCGATTTTTTTTTAGTTACTTTTACTAGTTTTCCGCATGTTGAATGTGCGATAAAGTAACGATAGAAAGGAACCCGAAATACATACATAATTCATTAAACTCAAATTTCATGAATTACTTGTAAGAAAATCGAAACAGAATAAAATCAAATGCAAATAGAAAATCATATTAAGTAACCACAATAGTAAGCTGTTTTTATTCGAATTATAATTGTTCATTTTAAATATTAATTTCATTGTATAAAAAAAAAAGATGTGAGAATTTCGTTTTTTAATTGTTTACAAGTATTCATCGAATTTACATTAATCATTTTTTTAAGCAAAATTTACACCAATATTTTAATTTTTACGTTGCAATACACAGTCAAATTGACATCAACAATATTATTTTAGTATTTAAATAATTGAACTTTAATTAAATTAGTCATAGACGATAAATAATAATTATTGTTATGAGATAGTCGCGATGCTTTATCATATTTTTTTTTTTTCCAAAAGTCTTGTTTTTGGATAAATTTTTATTGTGTTTTCATGAAATGTTATTAAAAAAATTGAATATCTTCTCTTAATTCTAATTAATTATGTTGTAATATTGCGCAATCCGTAAACCAATCATAAGAATAAATAAAATCATGTTAAGACTGGATTAATTAGAGTTATTTCGGTGAGAAAAAAGGGTTTACTATAATCTTCAACGACGTACTTTGAAATAGAACTAGACAGACGAAGATAGGCATTGAGATTCCAAGGTAGAAATGCCAGTGGTTTGGTTACAGCTTGAGGAAGCCGGAGCAAAACAATAGGTTCTGGATAAGAACCCTATAGGAGGGCGTCGGGTTGGACGAATATGTAATATAACAGTCTGGCCATTTGAAGACTACACGATAATCCCCAAATCACTTTGAAATTAAAGTAATACTAAGAAATGCATTTGAGAAAAAATCGTTTAAAGTTTTCATGATAATCCTCGCATTTCTATTAAAAGCTCTGAGAATTTATGACTAACTTTTCTAAAAAAAATGTTCTTAATACTTAAAACTATCGAAAAAAACAGATCAGACAGTCCACTATTGCAAGTTTCACCGATTCGTGTTGCAGTCCACTGCGTCGATAAGAGCTTTACGTTCTTCATTGATTTAATTGCTTGTGTGAGTAATATCGTGTGAAAAAAGAAAGCAGGGTCTATTGTTTTCTTTTTCTGAACGACCAACACGAGCCAAAAAAGAAAGATATGACGAGCTTAGGCGATAGCGAAAAAGATCTGCAGACGAAAACAAAGGAAGTACCATAATGACAAAATACAAAAAATGGACGACGACATGAGAAAACATAACAAAATGATGAGATGAAAATGACTTCAATATACCGGAAAATATGTCATCTCAAATTCTTTCGAATAATGAATATACTCTTTTGCATGGGAGGTGGTAGAAGTAGAGGGGGAGTTTTCGATTTTTCGTATATGACACCGAACATGACATGCAAAATGTTTTTTGCTGAATTTAAAGTTTTTAGTTTTCATTATTTTTAAAGAAATTGATCATAGTTTTCCTGAAATTGGGGCATTTGTATGGGAGGTGGCAGAGAAAGTGGAGCGTTTAAGATGATTTTGAAACTGCTTCTCATCATACTTATCGCCATGCTTTGATTCAATTTCAAAGTCGATAGCTCTCATATACTTGAAGGAGAAATGCGTTTATTTATAATACAGATATTTATATGGGAGGTGGTAGAAGGAGTGAAGCGGAGCTGATAATTTTTTTCTAATATTTATTTCAATTATTAAGAAACAAATTCTGGCAAAATTTGAACTTTGTACTTTTTCTAGTTTGAATGGAAATCGATAAAATGCATTTGAAGGGAGTGAACGGATCAAAACAGATTTTTTTCGCATTATTAATATTTCTATTTGCATACTTTATACAAAATATCAAGTTAATAGCTTGAACAGTTTCGAAGAAAAATAATTTAATTTAAATTTCAAAATTTCGTGAAATTTGTATGGGAGGGGGAAGAAGGAGTAAGGGGATCGGATCAATATTCCGTGATATTAATGACATCTATATCATAATACTTTGACCTAAATTTCAAGCCGATAGCTTAAATGGTTTCAAAGATATTTCGTAATTTCATGAAATTTGTATTGGAGGGGGTAGAAGGAGTGGGGGATGTAGCCCATTCACGAACTTAAAGTTCCTTTTTTGCTAAAAATGACACAAAATGTAATTTTTAGCATTATAGCTCAAAGCTTTCGGGAGTTATGCTGTAGACAGACGGACAGACAGAATCGAGGTTTTTGAGCGACAACATATATTTCTGTACCCTTGGCGGCTCTGTGCGAGCGTTATTTCTTAGTGTTACAAACGGTAAGGCAAACATAATATACTCTCAGATTTCATCTAGAGTATAAAAATAAAATGCGGGACGCAAGCCAGTCTCTGCAAATACGCAGAGGGCAATATCATCATCAAATCAAAAAGAGATGGGCTTCCTATTTTGAACATCTTTTGAATCCCACCCCATTAGCACCGATCATGATAGGCAACATTTCAATTGAAGCCTCAACTGACGAAGATGAACCATCATCGACACTACCCACGCTTGCTGAAATCAAAGCAGCCCTATGTGACGAAAAACTAAACAAAGTGCCGGGAATCGACGAAATACCAGTTGAACTTCTGAAAAACGGTGGAAATTGTGTCGCTGAAATACTGCACAACATGATATGCAAAATTTGGACTGAAATCATACCCGACGATTGGCGAAAAAGCATTATATGTCCAATTTACAAGAAAGGAGACAATCTCTGCTGTGAGAATTACAGAGGAATATCATTGTTGTGTACGTCCTATAAAATACTGACAAAAAAAAAATTTAACGTCGTCTTAAGCCCTATTCTAATCAAATAATTGGCAAATACCAAGGCGGATTCAGAACCGGACGATCTACAACAGACCAGATATTCTCGGTGAAACAGGTGCTTGAGAAATGCTGGGAATATAACACAGACGTGCACCAAATATTCTTAGATTTTAAACAAGCATACGACAGTATCGACAGGAGCGTACTGTACCAAATCATGCTTGACTTTGGAATTCCCCCAAAACTAGCCCGACTAACAAGACTCACAATGACGCACACTGAATCCCACGAGCGAATACAAACCGATTCCACAACCAGCTTTCGAACGGAATGTGGTTTAAAGCAGGGAGATATTCTAGCCCCCATGCTTTTCAACTTGGCACTAGAATATGTCGTCCGAAAAATCCCAGTCGACACCAACGGGACACTACTATTCAAGTCCACCCAACTAGTAGCATACACTGACGACATTAACATCCTTCCCTAGTGCTAAGGAGGTATTTGTCAATCTTGACTGCGCAGCAAAGCCATTTTAAAAATTAGCAGCTGGAGGACGCGGTCTTTGGATCGAGACGACTTCAGGAGGCCAGGGCCCGATTTGGGATGTCGCGCCATTGATGATGATGATTGGAAACATTATTTTTGCTATTGCCTATTCGCATGTTTGTTTATTCGACAACTAACCGACCCATGTCGGCCGTCCACTTTCCGCGACCTGTAACGCGCGCACTGGCATACAGTTCTGCCTTTCTTACAGTATAGAATTATCTTGATGAAACCACGTCTAGTAGTATCATAGTAAGTCGAGATATGATTATAACCATCCAGACAAGGGTTTTTTAAGCACGAATTTTCAGTTGCAATGAAAAATCATTCTCAATAAAATGAGCAAACGGTGTAAAAGTGAAACAGTTCCACTTCAAAAAGGTCTATATACTCAGTAGATGGTTTCTGTTCGCTTTATATCATTCAGTCACACTCCCCAAAATTTAGAAAATGCAGCTCACTTACCCAATCAACAATCTGCCCAAAAACGAACATTCTACCTTTAACGGTTTCGGAGATATGAGTCCATATGTACGGCGGGACGGTTTTTTTTTTGCATTTTTAGGCTAATTTAGTCATGAAACGCGAAAAAACAAAATTTCAGGGTAGCAAATGTTTTTTTTCCTGTGTCGATCACAATACTTTATTATTAGAATAAAAAAGTAATTGATTATGAGTAGAAAATATATATAATAATAATAATAAGTTAGAAAAAAGAATGAAACGAGTCATAAATAATGATGTTATAATGTAATATTGTAATATATACGTTTGAAAAACGAACTTTTGCCATTATGATAAGTTGGAAAATATTTTTTTTATATTATTTTTTTTTTATTCCTTTAATTGAGTATATTATATTTTTATTCGCTACTTGAAATTACCATAAATAAATTTCTTCATTAGTGTTAAACAAGTCAGAGAGATATTGTTGCCAAGTAGTTGTCTTCTTGCTATTGGAGAATTAGAGCTGTAAAACTCAATATGAAACAAGTTAAATGATCTAGTCACTCTGGTAGGAATGCGTAAATTAATTTCATATAAGAAATCTGGAGCATTTATATTACTATTCACGAGATTATATAGAAAAACGGCATCGTTAAAAATTCTTCTAGATTCCAATGAGGGAATTTTCAAAAACTTCATCAACTCAGAATATATAATATTACCAGAATTTATTCCCATTTTATAACCAATACAGATTAAGAATTTGTGCTGTACATTCTCAGTGGCATCAACATAGCATCTGTAGTACGGATTCTATAAGGTAGAAACATATTCCAGTTTGCTTCTGACAAGCGAAAAGTATAATATTTTTAGGGTACCAATCTTGAAGAATTTTGAATTTCTAATAATGAAACCAAGCATTCTTCGTGCTACTGCTATAATATTATTAATGTGTGAGATATGAAATTAAGTGAAGTAAAGTAATACCTAAGTCTCGCACAGTTTGCACTTCCTTCACTGGAACTTTGTTGATGTAATAAATATTATTTAAAGGTAATTTGGATCGGTTAAAGCAGATATAATAGCATTTATCAATATGAACTTCAATACAATTGCTTGTACAGTAACTATAAAAACTATCCAAATTATTTTGTAAAGTAGTAATATCAGCTGCTGATGTAATAGTCTTAAAAATTTTACAATCATCTGCAAATAGTAAAAATTGAAAAAGAGCAATCGCAGTTAATCACTGCGATTGGAAAAGAGCAGATTTTGCCATCCCTATCTGGAACTGTAGTAGAAAGTTGGCAATATTTAACTTTTGATGCGCTATAAAGTTGCCATTGCGAGTTTAGAAATGGTGAACGAAGTGGAAGAATTTATCAAAGTGATTAAATTTAACCCAATTTTATTCAACCTTTTGATAATAAACTCATGCAACCCTGCAGCGGCATGATACGATCCAAATGCTAGCAGTGCAGTAACATGCAGTGGCAGCACATTGTTTTTCAGCTGCAAAGTGGCGAAAAGTACTTCTAATAAAAACTTTAAAATTCAGTTTTTATCAACCGAAACTGTATGAGCATTAATTATGAATCGAAATATCTTTGTTTACACTTTCTTTATTGAATTTAATTTAGAATAAGCAAAACAAACAAAATAGCGCAGAAAACATAGAAATATGAAAAAAATTGTAAATTCTTGAGCTGCGATACAATTTTTATTTTCCAGTCTATCTAATCTACTTGCGTAGATACATCTTGGTCACTTCAATTCACGAAAATGAAACGTAGGGTTGTGCGAAGGGCTAACAACCCTTTCACAATAGCAAATAAAATGTTAAGGAACCTGAATGTCAGGATACCAAAGCCCGATTTGAGCTATAGTGCTATTGAAGAAGAAGATTCGGCAAGGGAAGCGATTTGGCAGGAAGGACCGACAAAAACGATATAAAAAGGAGCGGGGGTTCGTGAAAGAGTCAGCCGAGATTGAGCAGTCGACGGAGATAGTTGGAGATTAGATATAGTCGGCCGAGGTTTTTTTGGACAGCGAAAGAGTGAAAGCTTGGAAGCGAAAGAGTCGAAGCGGTATAATGAACGAAAAGCGATCCAGCGACTCCTTTTGCACGTCAATACGTACGAAGAGAAAAGGCTTTCTTTAAATTTCTAAATTATGAATATTTTAATATTTTCAAACATTATTGTAATAACTATAAAAGTAAGTCTGGTAAAATACCATGTTTCTACCTTGTCTAATTTAGGAAACCGATATAATTAATTGAACAATTGTATGGTAGGGAGTGAAAGCGGTGAATGGATTGCAAAATATTTTTTGGCGTTTTTGTGTTCACATCATATTTTCGGCAGTCGATAGCTTCGATTGTTTCGAGCAAACATTTTCTTTTCAAATTCTAATTTACTTGAATTTGTATGAGACGTGAAAACTGCTTCGATTGATGGGAAGGCAGCTGCTCTTTGGCAGCATCTGCGATAGCTATGTATCGCTGGAAGACATCACTCTGACTGAAAATAGTAAGCGACGAGGAGACTTTGAACCATCAAAGTCATTTGTCCTTGAATCTCGAGCTACTGAGCATTGTCGATAAACGGCAACGTAATAGAGCAAGAATGCACGGCAGAGAGGAAGCCAAAGCTGCGGCTAGTACCACTTTCCCTTCAATTATAGTATGCGTTGCACCGACGCTAACTAATCCTTTGGGCATCAGGAAGAATGGTAACGAGTCGAAGCGAAAGCCGAAGAAGACTGTAATCGCAAAGCACCCACATAACCCAAAGGCGGTAAACACATCGTTATCTGAAACGGAAAGCGCTAAACGAAAGATATCGCAGAAATCGCTTTCGCGAAGAAAGCCAAATTCGTAACTCGGACTTTCAGTGCTGTGGCTGCGGTCTAAAGATGGCCCTCGTAGGCTTAGTAGATCCCGAGGAAAAAATCTGTGATAGAAATCAGTCTACTATAGAGGAAGAGGCTACAATCCTACTGGACGAAGTTATGGACGCAGTAGGGGTTCCCAAAATGAGATTCGATTGGAGAGAATAGAATATCGTGTACAGACCAGCGATCGAGTGACTTCCTCACAAAAACAATAAGTGGCTTAAGCCGCCTTATGAGTCGTCGCGATTCCTAACGTAGTTTACGAAACAGAACGACATCGATGCGAGAAGTTGGAACATCCGTCAGATGACACAATCTAATCCAACCTTGCGCAAGATGCTTTCTTTCGCGCAAAGTACTGACGATGATGATGTCTGTTTCGAAACCAAGACCGATATTTTTTTGAGTCCTTATACTGATTAAACTGTGGCTCCGATCATGACTATGCATACATTCTATTATAGAATAGGACTATACTTGTTTTCGAGTACATTAAATAAAAGTTCCACTCAAATAAAGGTAATTGTTGTTTTATTATAATTAGAGAAATCATAACGTGATATTTAGATATACCGATAAGTCCTCAATTATTAGCCCTTCAAAAAAAATTATTACTTTTACACATGATTAAAACATTCTACAACTTTGATTTTCTCATTAGAAAGTTCGTCATAGCATTGATAAACTCATCCGAGGACCATTTTTGATGCAATGCCTTCGCCTCCAAAACTAGAGCCTGCTCTAGTTTGGCTATCTCGAATTTCTGAATGAGTCCTTTCGATATTTTTACAGTTTCGGGCGGCAATTGGGCATACTCTTGTATTTTTGGCCAAATTTTCGTATGAAATTCACTGGCTTTGAAAAGTTCCGAGACGAAATTGAATCGCAGCGCTTCGTCCGCAAACATTTTATAGTTTAGCAGAAGCATTTCGGTTGCCTTACTCCGGCCGAGAATACGCGGAAAAGTGTATGTTGAGCAACCCTCAGGAACTAGGCCAAGCAACGTGAATGGAGTGTAAAAGTAGGCCTGAAAAGATGGAAACAAGAAGATTGAACTGATGTCTTTCAAAGATTTGGCCATATGTATTTTCAACTATCTACTTACCGTGTCGACGCAGTAAATAACATCGCAGAGAGCGGCCGTGGTGGCTGCAATTCCAATACACGGTCCATTCACAACAGAAATCAAGATTTTTGGGAAATGAATGAAGGCTTCGATAAATTTCACGATGCCTGTCCGGGCCTCTTCCATAGCTCCTTCTATGTTCGAACTGTTGTCCTCGGACATGAAGCCGGATATATCGTTGCCAGAACTGTAAAAATCACCTATTCCGGTCAGAACCACTACCGTCACCGTAGTATCTTTTGCTGCCTCATTTAAGGCCTTCGTTATACCGCCATAAGCTTGCCGGTTTAGAGCGTTCTTCTTGCGTGGATTATTAAACTTAATTACTCGTACTTTTCCATGATTTTCGATTAAAAGGTGCCTTTCCTGCGATCCCATCTTATTGTGTCCGTTTTGCAAAAATTGCAGCGTAATTTCACACTTTGAACTCGCGTCTCTTTATCTCTTAATTAATCGCGAAATTGGACCGGCGACTTTTTCGATTAGTGAGCATCATTGAAGGTTGTTAACAGCTGTTTTACCCGAAAAACAGATGATTTTGACATATTTAGAAGTTGTAGTAGAAGCGAAAAAATGGAGTTTCTTGCTGAAAATAATCCTTGCGGGCAAAATTTGCTGCGCGTTGTGTCGGTTGGGAATGCTATTATTGCAGAAATATTGCGACTCAAGGACTACATTCCGGATGTTTTCAGGTGGGTGGATTTAAGTGTTTTTTTTTCTATATATTTTTACTTATTGGACTTCTTGCATTCAATATTTTATCATCTTCGATCAGCGACTTCATCCTGGAGAGTAGTAACTATGTTCCGATATTGCTAATTGAGCTTTATAAATACGGCATTGTCCTGGGCTCAACAATCTTAAGTTTGAGAACAAGAAAAAGAGTATTAAATCCTTGTGATGGTACGGGAAAAGAGATTTGGTCTGTAAAATAGTGTGATGCGGATTCTCCTAGTAAAAAGCTTTGACTCCTTTATTCATAAGTCTTCCTATTCGATTAATATTGTATGCAGGCGATTGGCTCCATATTAGAAATCCATAATTTATATTAGATGAAAGCGCATTATTCATCTTTTTTTTTTTGTATCAATGCCCTAATTATTAGGGCATCGATACAAAGGGCCTAATATATTGGACGAAGACACAATCAATGAATTTGAAAATATTTTAGATTCAATTGATCGGATTCTCTCCAAACACTCAAATCGGAAATCGCAGTAGCGGGCGATTGTCCGCAATATAAATTGGCTTCGACACTCCCGTAACACATACATCTCCAGCCGGTCGCCGATTTGTTGAACTTTTCGCATCGTTGAATAACCTATGACAAACTATAGACAGGGCTACTCGAATCCCTGACGTTGCAGGCCAAGGATCTTATCTTCTTGATCTTTTCTTAACTTCAGACCTAGCTAAATACTTCACTTCTGTTAATTCTCCATTCGGAAGCTCAGACCATTGCTTAATTTCCGTCTGTTTCCCAGTGTCCATCTCTAAGTTTATTCTCAATGGGATTAGTGATGTTGTAGAGAGTACTCTCGAAGTTTATCAGGTTGGATTCCGTAAAGGCTCGTCTTGTACTAACTATGCAAATGCCCTGCGAATTATATTGTAGTAGTCAGCTGAAATGGGTTCGCCACCACATCTCAAGTTTGTGGACTTCGATAAGGTTTTCGACAGCGTTAAGCGAGATTACATATGGAATGCTTTGCGTAGGAGCGATATTCCAGATAAGATCATAGCTATGACTAAAGAATCCTACGAAGATGAAAGATGTCGCGTCCTACATAGAGGAGAGCTTTCCTGTGCGAATGGGGGTTAGACAAGGCTGCTTTTGATCATCAGCCCTGTTTCTGGTGGTATTAAATGACATCTTGAAAGCTGCACTGGAGAATGGGGATGATAAAGGTCTTCAGTGGGGATTATTTAACGTCTGAAGTGACCTTGATTATGCTGATGACATGTATTTGCCTCACATAACCGTTCGGACTTAGGGTCAAATATTCGCTCGTAGCTTTCTAAATGCAGAAGTAGACTTAAAATTAATGTGCGTAAAACTCCCTTGTGTTCGAACACAAGCGCACCGATTGTTCTTAACGGAAAAAAATTGGAAGAGGTGCAAGATTTTTGTTACCTTGGAAGCATTGTCAGGCGGACCTGAAAAGTGTATTGAGGCTCGTATAAATAAAGTTCGTCAGGCCTTTAGTATCATTCCTCTTTCTGGAGATTAAGAGAGATCTCCTTTCGTACGGAATCGTACGAAACATTCGCATTCCAGCTGCGAATGTTTGACGCATGCGTCAAATTCGTGTTGTTATATGGTTGTACTACATGAAAAATGACTGATGGACTGCAAACTTTCGTGAACTAATGCCTCCGACACATTTTAGGGATATTTTGACAAATGATTTCCAACGACGAACTTTTGAGTACAGCTGGACAGACTAAAATAGGCACTGAGATTCGAAGGTGGAAGTGCCAGTGAATCGGTCACAGTTAGAGGAAACCATTGCGAAACATCGCCAAACGAACTGTATTAAAATCCTAAACGAAGACCTCGGGTTGGTCGACCAGCGAGCTGTTGAGCAGACGAATAAACAAGTCCTGACGACAACTAATGACCGATGATCAGAATCGCACCTTGTGGTAGAGAACTGTTTCTGTCCTACACCCCTATAGGAAGTTTTATCAATTTCCTATAGGGAATTGATAAAACTGCAGTTTGACGACGAAAATCTTTTTGAGATTGGCTCCTAGCTAATGAGACTGCCTCTCGCTCTTGGTGTAAGGATGATCGCCACGCCATTTTTGGCTGCATAGCGTACAGAATGGTGTTCTGATCCAGCCCACCTGAAACCGCTGTAGCCTGAGACTTGGGTGTTAGAATACTCCAGGGTCTTAAGAACAAGGGTGATGGTCGCATGATCCAGTGAGTTTTTATTTGTCATTTTTAGGGCATTTCAGGAGTGGCTCCGGCTAAACTCTATATCTATGTTCAAGTAAAATTTAAATTTTTCAGATTGGAATCGAAAACGGATCAGCAAAAGTATGGAGAAATTATTTTCGATTTCAGTTATCTACGAGTTTCAGAAGCACAGGACAAAAAAATTGAAGACAATCCGGTAAAACTGGATGTGATTGAAATATTTTGAAAAATATAAACATTTTTTTAGGACTTACAAGATCTCGATGAAGAATTTCGCGAAAACTATTTAGAAATATTAACAAGATTTTATCGAGCATTTGAGAGTACTCATCGCTATGCAACCGATCTGCAGCATTTCATCGAGGAATTGAACGAGGGCTATTACATTCAACAAACGTTGGAATCAGTACTCCAAGATGAGGAGGGCAAGCAGTTGATGGTTAGTCGATAAAATAGTTTTGCAGGAGTAGCGAGTCATTTCTACGATTTTGTAATTTCAGTGTGAATCTCTTTACTTATATGGCGTTATGCTGCTCATCCTCGACATGCATATACCGGGCTTGATACGAGAGAGACTGTTGATTTCTTATTACAGGTACAGTGCAGATAAAGCGCATGGCGACAGTAACATTGATGATATTTGTAAACTTTTGCGATCGACTGGATTTTCAAATATACCGGGCAGTAAACGAGTTGCAAATTATCCGGAAAATTATTTTCGGTAGGTGGCAGATTCTTATGTTTAGTATTGGTTCAAAATTGAAAAAGAAAAAATGCTTTCTCGCTACAGACGATTCGATTTCGATCAAACTTTTGTCGATATGGTAATTGGTCGATTACGGTCGGACGATGTTTACAATCAAATGTCCGTTTACCCGCATCCAAATCATCGATCGACGGCGCTTTCAAATCAGGCTGGAATGCTTTACGTTTGTCTCTACTTTTCATCGAATATTCTTCATAATCATCTTGCACAAATGCGCGAAATTACGGATAAGTTTTTTTCCGATAATTGGATTGTTTCGATTTACATGGGGATAACGGTTAATTTAGTAGATGCTTGGGATAGTTATAAAGCTGCTAAAAGTGCTCTAAGCACTGTTATCGAGACGAACTTTCTCAAGGACCTCAGTTCAAAATACAAGGAATCGTTGGTCAAAGCTCTCCCCAAGACTCACGATATTCTGAAAGAAGGGACGCTAATTGAAAGTTTTCTCATCAAAAATATCACTAAAGTGATAAATTTGATTCGAGACTGTAATGTAACGCTGCGATGGTTTCTCTTACATACCAGTCCGGCCGTATTGGAATTCGGTGGCAGCAAGAGAACGAAACAAGTTCTAGAACAAATCGTTTCCGATTCGGGCTGGAAGAACTCTGAAGTTTTTGAATTGCTTTTGAATACAAGTCAATTGGAGCTTCGCGTCAAGGACATTCTGAAGGAATTGATGAACGAAAAGACCAATCGCTGGGACTATTATAAAAAAGAATCGGCCGATCGTGTTGAAGAACTGGCCGAAACTTTTTCGGGCACTCGTCCGCTTTCAAAAATCGAAAAAAATGAAAATTTAAAGATTTGGTTTACAGAGATTGCAAAAGAAATTGTAAATTTAAATTACGATAATCCAAATATGGCTGGACGAAAAATCATTCAATTGATACAGGCTCTAGAAGAAGTCGAAGAATTTCATAATCTCGAATCAAATATGCATATCAAACAGTATTTGCTTGAAACTCGGAAATTTCTGCATAGCATGATTCAAACGATCAACATCAAAGAAGATGTTTTAATTAATATTCAATTGATCGGTGATTTAAGCTATGCTTGGCATATTATCGATGGCGGTTACACGAAAATAATGCAAGAAAGCATTAAAAAGCAACCGACACTGGTGATCAAGCTTCGTGCGACTTTTTTGAAGCTAGCAAGTGCCTTAGAAATACCGCTATTGCGGATTAATCAAGCCCGTAGTGAGGATCTCGTTTCCGTGTCGCAATATTACAGCGGCGAATTGGCGAATTACGTGCGAAAAGTGGTTCAAATTATTCCTGAAACAATGTTTGAACTGCTGGCAAAAATCATCTACTTACAGACGGAGGTACTAAAAGAGCTACCCACGCGTTTGGAAAAAGACAAATTAAAAGAGTACGCGCAGTTAGATGAGCGGTATAAAGTAGCAAGTCTTACGTACTCCATTTCGGTATTCACCGAGGGAATTCTAATGATGAAGAAAACTTTGGTCGGTGTTATTGAGCTGGACCCGAAGCAATTGCTTGAGGACGGCATACGAAAAGAGCTTGTGAATAAGCTGTCGAAGGATTTGCACGACGGGATTGTATTCAATGTAAAAGGAAAATCATCCGACTTGGAAATTAAATTGAGCGGGCTTGCCAAAACGGTTGACGGCTATCGTAGATCCTTTGAATACGTGCAAGACTATCTAAACATACAAGGCTTGAAAATTTGGCAGGAAGAGGTATTGCTAATTATATTTCCTTACTATTTTATCTTATCGTTAACTTGCAGCTATCTCGTATCATAAACTACAACGTTGAACGCGAATGCAATAGTTTTCTACGTAATAAAGTTCAAGATTGGCAATCATCATATCAAAGCACAACAATTCACATTCCTAGCTATGCACCGCCAGCAGGCGATACAATTTCGAATAATTTTGTCGGCCGCTTAGCTAGGGAGCTTCAAAATTGCTCCGATCCGAGAACTACAATATACCTTGATTTGAAGAGAGCATGGTACGATCGTAAAACTCAAAAAGAAGTAACGAATTCGCGAATCTTCTCGAAAATTCACGATGCAATTGGTCCGCCCGGACTAGTCGGACTGGACAAACTCTTCTCGTTCATGATTCTAGCCGACCTCGAACAGAATATGAAAAAATTACAGAGGAATATTATGAGCGATAAGATATGGCTGGAATTATTAACGACATTAACTAAAGAGTTAGATGTTTACGTAATCGTTCCGAATCCGAATAAGTTCTACAACAGTTGTGTTACAAAGTGGACGAAAATTTGGCCAAATATTCTCGAATGGTTTCTCCAGATTGGACATAAGCAAATTTTACGGCAACATATTGCATACGAATTGAATAGCAGTTGTAAATTTAATGCGAAACAGTTCGAATCTTCTCTGGGAACTTTCAATGAGTGAGTATTTGTCGTTTTAAACGGCCCGTAAAATGAAGGTAATGCGTTTTATTTCAGTGCCTTATTAACCGATATGAGAGCACATGAATTGGATAATACGAAACCGAAACCATCGAACCAATTGCTCTTCGAGTTGAACAGTTATTTAGAATGGGCTGGACTCTACGATCCGCTACAACAAGTTTTTGTAACAATGAAAAATTCGCATTTCATTTCATTATTTCTCTTCCTGTTCACGATATCACATATTTCAAAATTTCATTTTGTTAAAAACGTAAATAATCTACTGCCAAAGAAGTCCGGTGAACAAATCGATGGTATTCCTTTGATTATCGGAATTTTGACGATCCTACAGCAATTTCATAAGGACATAACGAATTTGTATTTGGATTATATTTGTCAGTTTGTAATGTCGATGCTGGAAGCTAATTTAAGGTGGAAAATGATTTTTATGTATTTTAAGAGAAAACTGGTAACCATTTTTTTTTTCAGTAATAAACAAGAGATGCATCCCGACGTCTACACAATGTTACATTATTTGGAGGTTTTTGTTCGTACTGGGAAAATATCACGTTGTATTTTGAATGAGCGAATACCGGAAGCGGTTTTAAATCAATACGAATTTTTGGCTACCGGTACAAAAGCGTAGTTTTTATAAATTTAGTGATAAATTATGCCTTCAACATTATTATTAAAAGTTTTATATAAAAATATTAACAGAGAAACGTATAATGGTTATTTGATGATATAGTGACAACGAATGCCCAGACGCATTAGACCAATAAAAACAAAGCTTACATATGGTAGTACTAAGTGATTGGCCTACACAACGCAAACAGGACAAATATAACGATCTTGGATGATTCGCAAACAAAATTTGCAGACAGTAAAAACGAGCATTTTAAAATGACGCATTACGCATATTTTCTAGTTAAACGGATAAAAGAAGGATACAAACCCATAGACGAGCCTTTCAAAAGATGAAAAAGCCAAAATTATAACAATTCGGTAGATATTAAACTAAGATCTGCGCGATCTGAACACTTTCTCAACTCGAGCTCGTCATCCGCACGGAAAGCGTCGGAGACATTAGCAGATACAACTAAAGTAACTGATGAAGAATCCTTTTTGAGTCCACTTGAAGAAGTAAAAAACGGCCCTGGGGAACTACCCAGAACTATCTGGGAACTGATAAAATTCTAGCTAAGCTTTCACTTGGATAGCAATTCTCCTACACAGATTAATCACGGACATATGGACGCACGAAATACTTTCTGCAGAATGGAGGAGAAGTATCATATGCTCAATTTATAAAAATCGTTAAACCCAATTACGAAATATTTTTTTTTAACCTAGTACAAATAAAATTATAATGATTAAAGTGAAAATTCGAAAATCGATCCATGAAATCTCTAAAGTGAAAATTCGAAAACCGATCAATGAAATTTGTAAAGGAAAATTCGAAAACCGATTAATTGTTAAAGAAAAGAAGTGGAATGCAAGCAGTATTTACAAATGCGGAAAACGGAGAGGTAGTGAATAACATAATCGGCTATACAACAGAAACAAATACAACACACCATTAACGATACGATACTATCTTTTATTAGTGAAAAATAGGGAAACTCAAAAGGAAAGAGCGGAAATTAGGAGAGAAGACCGTAGATCCTTTGTGGACAGAGCTGTCAACAATTGCCGAAGAGATAACGTACAATTCTCAAGTCTATTTAAAAATGAACCAACCAAAGGGCGAACAATGTGTTTACTTCCAACGATTTCTTAAACCTGTCACAAAATCTTTTCGGTATGAACCTATCAGAGCTTATTAGTAGGAATAACCAATTCTTACCTGACTTTCTATCCCTGCATGACAGAAGTGAAAAGCAGGCACAATGCAAAAATGCATCAATCAATTAAAATTATTACTTAAAATGCAAGATCACTAGTCTCCGATGCTAGAAAGTTATCGCTGCTTGATTTTATTCAGAAGAATGAGCCAGATGTTCTTCTGTTAAACGAAACAAGATTAAAAGCAAATAATCGTCTATCCATAGCTAACCATGAAGTGCTTAGAAACGAAGATAAACCGGGTGTCGCGATTATATACAGACGCAATTTAAATATTAATACGGTACCAATACAGTTCTCTAATATACCAACAATTTCTGCGGTTTTAACATTCTTAGAAAAGGACAATTCGCAAAAAATGTGTACATGGTGCTTAAAACTATAAATGCTTCGGATTTTCGTAATCTAAGCGAAATAAACTCTCTTTACGAAAGTAATGAATTTGACTTTGTTATCCTGGGGGATAGGATATAAGTGCAAAATATCCTAGCTGGGCCAACGCTAAAATAAATAATTATGGTAGAATTATTAACGATTGGTTTGATCAAAATGTGCATATCAATAATTTTGTTATTGTGCATCCTAACACAATAACTTTTCCTCTAAGTAACAGTGTGGTAGATTTTTTTATAGCCTCCAATATAATTAACTCTTTAACACCAAATTATACATGTCAAACTATAGATTCGTTCTCCGACCACTATGGAGTTGAGCTTAAAATTAACTTTTCCTTGATCGTTCCCGAAATCTTATACCCACCAAGTTTTAGATCGTTTCATAAAACAAACTGGCGGACTTTTATGCTGGATATGAACTCCAGTTTTGAATTGCTTCCCCGATTTGAAAATACGAACCTGACTAATGCAAAAATAGATGAATATTTAGCATACTTTAATCAAGCAGTTTTGTTAATTATCGACAAGCATTCCACTTTAGGTAACAATATTAAAACAAGAATCAAGCTTCCGCAGCATATTCAAAGGCAAATTTCGGCGTAAAGATCTTAAATTGAGGTTGGAAAGAAACTGCTTTATACACAATCAAGAAACAAGAAACCTTAGTGTAGTAGAATTCTAATCACCTAAGGGAACTAATCAAAACAATCAAACCAAAAAGGTCTTCCGGGCTTGATGATATATCCTCTTTTATTCTGAAAATATTGTCAAAAAATGCTCAAAATTACTTAGTTTGTCTTATTAATAACTGTATAAACAATGGCTATTAGCCCAGCGAGTGGAAAAAAAGCTAAGTTGATCCCTATTATCAAAAACAACTCTTCTTATGAAGTCAGTAACTTCAGACCAATATCCCTTCTCTTTAATGTCGGAAAAATCCTAGAAAAATTTATATTGACCAATTCTGCGATGAAAACTTGCTAATACCCGAGGAACAGTTTGGTTTAAAAAAATTCAACTCGACTAAGCATGCACTAGTTAAAGTGCAACACGACATTACTATAAATCTTAGAAATAAAGAAACTACTGTAATGTGTTCACTAGATATAAAAAAAGCGTTCGATTCTATATGGGTGAATGCCGAATGTGACCTTAAGGTTAATATTCAGTTACTTCATGGAAAGGAAATTGAAAAATTGCATTGACAATTGCTGGTCCACGGAAATCGTTAAATCTGGTGTCCCACAAGGATCTATCCTCAGTCGGAAACTATGCAATATTTATTTGCACGACTTTCCACACAAAAATGTACGTGAAAACTTAAATTTAAGGTCAACGGCAATCCGATATGTCGATGACACTCTTATCTATTCTAACGCCCGCGATCCAGCCCAGGGTTTGAAATTAATTGACAGTCACTTGGGCTTCCGTGGCGTAGTGGGCAGCGTGCTTGCTTCTCAGTCAATAGGTCGTGGGCTCGATTCCCACTCCAGACGGAATTTTTTTAAGCGCAAATTTTTCAGTTGCTACTGGTGATAAAAATTATTCGAAATAAAACGGTATAAAAGTGAAACAGTTCCACTTCAAGAAGGCCTAGATACTCAGTAGATAGTTTCTGGTCGCTTTCTATCATTCAGTCCCCCATCTGCAAATATTTGTCAGTAAGCAGCCAGTACAACTGAACAATATACCAGCTTCTCCACTCGCTACGGTCTTTCTCACTCCCCTTCCCCAACCTTCCCAATCCCATTCCTTCCCTCCATGACTGTGTTTGTGCATTGCACATAAAGGCCGAAATTGCCTATAACACAGGTGCTTCTGTAAAAAAAAGTCATAAACGATTACTACCAAAAGTGGTGTACCGACATAAACTTCGACAAATCTTCCTTAGTTTGCTTTCGGAATGCCAGCGGATTTTTCTTAATTTTTTTTTTCGTTCCAACTCCTTTAGATTCTCTGCCCTTAATGTAACGTAAAAAAAACCGAGACATACTATATATATACCTTTTCTCATAATCGCAGGTATTACCTTCCTGTGTTCAGCTCGAAAGTCCGCAACTTATTAGTTTTAAAGAATGTTAAACTATGATAGGTAAAGATTGGCCAATTTTTTCCTCTAAAATTTGTTTTCGGTATACAAAATTAAAAGGAAGAAATATTATAGTTTCACAATCCTTTATAACAACAAAGCGCCGGGCACTGATCAAATCCCAGCTGAACTTCTGAAAGCCGACGACACCTGCATAGCGCATCTCCTACATAGATTAGTCGCGGACATATGGACGCAGGAAATACTTCCTGAAGATTGGCGCAAGAGCATCATATGTCCAATTTATAAAAAAGGTGACAAACTCTGCTGCGAAAACTACCGAGGAATATCTCTGTTGTGCACGTCTTATAAGATTTTGACGAAAATTCTAGAAAAGAGAATTAAGCCCTATGCTGATAAAGTAATTGGTGAATACCAAGGCGGATTTAGAGCTGGACGCTCAACCACGGACCAGATATTCTCAGTTAAACAGGTGCTGGAAAAGTGCTGGGAATTTAATATTGATGTGCACCAGATATTTGTTGACTTCAAACAAGCATACGACAGTATCGACAGGCGCGTACTGTATAAAATCATGTTGGAGTTTGGAGTCCCACCGAAACTGGTTCGACTGACAAGAATGACAATGACTGAGTCTTTGTCACAAGTCAGAGTAGAAAACGATCTGACTTCCAGTTTTAAAACAGACAACGGCCTTAAACAAGGTGACGGCCTCGCACCAATGCTTTTCAACTTAACACTCGAATATGTTGTTCGGAAACTTCCCGTTGACACCAAGGGAACACTATGCTTCAAATCCACACAACTCGTAGCATATGCCGACGACATAGATATCCTTGCAAGATCTCTGGAGAGTGCTAAGGAAGTATTTGTAAACCTTGACTCGGTAGCAAGGGAAGTTGGACTACGCATTAATGAAAACAAAACAAAAATTATGACGCAAACTAGGAAAAAGACGCCAATCAGACAAAATATTACAGTAGGAGACTATAACCTAGAAAACGTAGACAGCTTCATATATCTAGGGGCAAATCTATCGAAGGATGGAAGCGAACCCATCGAAATTAAAAGAAGGATAATGATGGCAAACAAGACGTATTATTCGGTACTTCCAATAATCAAAAACAAGAACGTGCACAGGAAAACAAAACTTAAGCTATACAAAACAATCATAAGACCTGTGCTATGCTATGGCAGCGAAACGTGGACATTAACTCAGGCGTCCGAAAAACGACTTAACGCCTTTGAAAGGAAGGTCCTCAGAAGAATCCTCGGACCTGTGAGGGAAGACTCGATCTGGAGAATACGATACAATAGAGAATTGTATGCCATCTTCGACAATCCAGAAGTGTCAACCCTCATAAAATTTAAAAAATTACAATGGGCTGGTCATGTGGAGCGGATGGATGACGGAAGGATTCCCAAACGCACACTAAAAGGGAAAGTCAATGGACAAAGACCGGTCGGAAAACCACGAAAGCGCTGGGAGGATTCGATTGACGCAGACAGCAAATCACTGCTAAGATTTTCAAACTGGAGGACGCGGTCACTGAACCGAGATGGATGGAGGCAAAGCATTCAGGAGGCCAAAGTCCGATTTGGGCTGTAGCGCCATCGTAAGTAAGTAAGTAATCCTTTATAACTTTTTTAATATAACTTTTTCTCTTCCCCCCTTGCATACATAAAATCTAGTCCTCGATAATTTTCGAATATTAAAGTAGGTTCAACCTTGTAGAAAATGAAAACTCTTCTGTGGCTCGGTAACTGAAAGAAAGAAAGTAAACAAAACAAAAATCATGTACTTTGTAACAGAAAAGAAAATGAATAATAACCGATATATGTATAACCCCCCTCACGGCTCCCTTAGCTAGACCCGGCAACACGCTAGTACGTCGCACCAGCCCGATACTACCACCGAGATAGACGTTGGTGGATCTCGGATCAGTTCAATTCCCGAACCTTAATTTTTTTCCTTTTACCGTTATTTCGATATCTTGGTATCGAAATAACTCGTCCTTTGACCTCCTGTATACGATACACTGTGCTTTGATTTCCGTTGCAAGTTCAGCGTATTTATTTAATTTCTTCATGTAGGTTTTCTCCATATTTCTACTAAGCGGAACTGCTATGTCTACTAGGTATCCTCCTCTTGTAACCTTGTTAACTGTGGCGACTCTGCGCAAATTATTCAGGTGCCTATTCGATAAGGGCGTCAAGGTCGATCTGGGAATTCCGTACGAACTGTGGGATAAGCCGAATATGAAAACAAAGTGTGAGGACTTCTTGCTCGAACGCTACGAAGATGCCATTAAGAAGTGGTATATTTCATCATCAGGAGAGCAAACCGCTTATCAAGTATTTGTGCGAGAAGCAAGCGTTGATAAACAAGGACACCGAAGAATGTTTGTACGAAGTTCTCGATAAGAGTAAAATGAAAAGCGATGCGGGACGAGATGACGAGAAGGATGAGTTGTAGTTGTAGTTGAAATTAGGAGTAGCTTTAGTGTTTAATTTAATTCTATCGCAAAGAGATGAAATAAGAAAGATTTTTTAAAGAAAGTATATTGGATTTTGTTTTAGAGTAATTAGTACAGCAGATGCCCGTGTAATGTCGAGAATGTTTGTGTTTCATGTACAATGAAAAAACGACATAAACTGAAATTTTTTTTAATGAAAATTGAAGGTAGAAACTTGAAAATTTACGAAATGCATTTTAAAAAAATCTCTAAAAGTTTGAAATATTATCTGGTTGAATACTTTTAAAACTTCTACCCCCTCCCATATAAAATTATTTCTTCGATAATTTTTAAGAAATCCATTATCACCTAATTTTTAAAAGCTATTAGTTTGAAATTTTCAACAAAAACTTTTAAAAATAGTTGAAACAAAATATTACATACACGCATTTTCCGATTGAAGTGCTCTCCGGACAGAGTCCATTTGTCAACAAAAATACTCGAAAAATTTTCGATTTTCGTTCCGAATTTCGTCATGTCCGCGTCGCGAAAAGTATTCTCCTTGAAGGAAAAATCGACATAATGAACATGGTAGAGAGCAACGAGTTTCCGGCACGCGATCTTCTGCCTGTTGAGTTCCCTTTGATGCATTGTGTATAAAGTTCTATCGAAGTATATTTTTAGGCTGTATCTGTTTCGATGACTGGGTTTGGCTCATACAGATAATATCTTGACTCTTCTAGGATTATACTGTTGGCTTTTAATATTTCAAAATGTATTATTTTAGCAACGTTGTTATGGCGTTTGACATAGTCGCTTTGGGCCAATGTTGGACATGCTGATATTATATGGTCAATGGTCTCACCACGCGCTTAACTACATATTTCCAATAGTTCCAAGGTAGTAGCACCTCATCTGTCATTATTATTATACGAGGGTCGTTTGATAAGTCCCTGGCATTTTTTCCGGGAAATTTTTTTTTATTTTTCAACATAATCTCCCTGGAGGTTAATACATTTGGTCCAACGTTTCTCAAGTCCTTTCATACCGTTCAAAAAGAAATTTTTGTCACAGTCTGCAAAAAATTGGGAAACGACGTCTTTCACCTCTTGGTTCGATGACAATTTTTGTCCACCGAGGTGAGTTTTCAATTTGGGGAACAAAAAAAAGTCACATGGGGCCAAGTCGGGCGAATAAGGTGAGTGGTCAACGATCTCATACCGCAAATCGTGTAATTTGGACATGGAAACCGCGCAGGTGTGGACAGGGGCGTTGTCGTGGTGGACCAAGATCTTCTTTTTCTTCAAACCAGGACGTTCCTTTTTGATTGCCTGGTCCAAACGGCCCAAAAGTTTTGCGTAATATTCCCCGTTAATGGTTTTCCTCTCTTCCAAGTAATCGATCAGAATAATCCCCTTACTATCCCAGAAAATGGTGGCCATCACTTTCCCCGCCAATTGGACCGTCTTTGCCTTCTTTGGAGCCGGTACTCCCTTCTTAGTCCACTGCATCGACTGTCGTTTCATCTCCGGAGTATAGTAATGGACCCACGTTTCATCACCAGTAACGAAACGCCTCAAGAAATCGTCAGGATTTTTACGGTAGAGTTCGAGAGACGCCATTGAAGTCACGACTCGGGTGCGTCTGTGGTCGACTGTGAGCAGGCGCGGCACCCAACGCGCAGTTAATTTTTTCATGTCCAAATTAACTGTTAGGATGTGATGCACCCGTTCAGTTGAGATGCCTATGGACTTAGCTATGTCACGCACTTTAAGTCGACGGTCACTCATAACTAAATCGTGCACTTTTTCAACGTTTTTGTCCGTCAACACACTTTTTGGCCGCCCGGAACGCTCCTCGTCAAGAACACTCGTACGCCCGCGTTTGAATTCAGCAACCCAAAATTTTACTGTTGCATATGAGGGCGAGGCTTCACCATACACGGGATCGAGTTCGACTTTTATCTCGGCCGGCGTTAAACCTTTTAAATAAAAAAATCTTATGACCGCTCGGTACTGGACGTGCTCCATCGTTGACGATTCGCGTGACACGTCAACTTAGAATGGCTGCCAAAAACAAACTGTTACCTACAGAAACCTGAAAAAATTCATGAGACCGTTCGAAAGTGCCATCTACCTAGCGACAGCAAAAACTTTTTCGTGAAACCACGTTTTGTCATTTGGGCCAGGGACTTATCAAACGACCCTCGTAACTATCATTCGAGCGAATTCAAATGTCGCGCTTTTGCCGTCAACCATAAAAAATCCCTCCACAGACACACCGAAACCGGAGACAGTTTAGATCGAGCTTTGGCTCAATTTCGGTGGCGCTCAATTTAAACGAAAAGTGTGGCAATACCAAAACCGCTTGACAGATTCCGCTCGGAAAAGTAGTGTCTGTCGTCGGACGTGTGTGTGTCGGTGACGGTGTAAAAAATTTTTTCTTAGAGTAAAAAAAAAAAAAAACTTGTGTGTTTCGCTAAAATATGTGCATGAAAATCATCTTAAAAATGCGTAGAGCACACGTTAAAATGCAAGCATAAGTGCCATGGAGACCAATGCATCGGTGAGTAAGTGCCAGCAGATTAAAAAAAATGTCGAAAAGATGGAAGAAAAAAATTGGAAAAAATCGAATGTGCCGTTCTCGTGTGCTGGCAAGTGCCGGAAAAGCCCCCTCGAAATTTTCAATTCGTTCCGATTGTGGCCGGGTTTTCGGTGAAATTCCTACGAAAATTCCGTCGCTGCAGAGTGCCGTGAAAACGCGACAGAAAAAAGAAGTTAATTTTTTCTGGGTGTCGTTCGGTCCGGCAGCGGCATTCCGCCGCGCGCCGTGTGAAATTGTCAACGACGACGAAGTTGCGCCCGGAATGGGCACGTTCACCTAAATTTATTTTCTTTTTTTTCCACTTCTGTGCTCGATTCGTTCGCACCGTGATTTTCTAACCACATTCTTCGTGAGAGGGGAGCTTCGTCTAGATTCCCCCGGCTCTGGAATTTTCTCGGAAAATTTCAATTGCTAGATGCCGGCGAAATACTGAAAAAAGTCGCAAAGTTACGCGCAATCAACTTTTTTTTTTCTTCATCGCTTGACATGAGAATTCTTGGCCACCGGGGCGGCAGATAATTTGCCTACGTTGGCATTTTGATAAGAGCAAGGCGGCCGCCACTTCCGCTGTGTACTGGCCCCGCATTCCGTTTGGCCATGTGTGTGCTCCCCGCATCTCGGCAAATTTCCATTTCGCTTTTTCCGAATTCCGGAACAACGTGATTTCGAAATTTCCCACTCGTATACCTGAGTGGCGAGTGGTGTTAAGAGTCGGATATAACCTTAAATGCGGCGGGGCGGTTTTTGCATATATGTAGTTTCGTTGGAACTGTTGCGCCCCGCCTGATCGAAAGGGAGCTTAACTATCGAGCTGACAATTTGCGAGCAGATGACGATGCGAAATTTTCTAATTTATTGTTTATTTGCTTATTCTGGGAGGAATTTTAAGCTGAAGTGTGTCGAGCAAAATGGAAATAATCGTCGAAGCTGTCTATCAATCTGCGCACTGCTCGAAAGTTTTCTTACATCTAGCGTAATGCTTGTTTTACGAGGGCTAGCTATTAGCGGGTATTGAAAAAAATTGCAGCTTATTCACGTTGCGTATGTAAATGCCGAGTTTTCTAGAACTTAAGTCAGCTCAATCGCATTGAATTCTCGTTTGTATAACCTTGAAAATAAAACTAATTTAATTTTTATTTATTCATAATTTTCCGTTAAACAGGATACCACTTTATCCAGGGTTTTTGGTAACTTGGTGTCTAAGCTTCTTGTCGACGATAAACGCAACTCCCGGCTTCCCGATTTTTTTTCCCACTTTCAGAAATTCTGTGCGATCCATTGTCAGTAATTTCGCTACCTAACAATTTAGTTTCTTGGAGTGCAATGATGTTCATATTGTATTTGCTTGCCTGTTCCTGCTCTGTACAGAGATCGCACGTTCCAATATCCGAAGGAATAGTCAATTTTTCGTTTGCGTGGTCGTTGCCGTTGAATCAATCCAGGCCGAGGCGTTGCTTCAGGTTTCGAAACAAGTCTGGTTTTTCCGTGGATGAGTTGTTAACACATCGCCCAACCTTCAACTTGGAAGGCCATATTATAGTGCTAAAATTTTTCTGTTTCATTAGCACTCGCGCCTATCAGTTCAACAAGTCAAGTCCGGATGGACATGGCCAATACCCGGTGGCTACCACGTGAATACTTACAATACTGGGCGTCGCTTTATGACGCCGATCAGATGCCTACCCTATCTACACACACCCAACCACCATACACAACATTTTTGAAGTTTCAATTATGTAGAAAACAGTTTTATAGAAACTCTAGCATGATGCGGAAAAATTAGTTCAATGCCGTAACCCCTTCTACCATTCCCCATACAAAATTTCTCAAAACCCACAAAATTTCTCTTTCATCTAAAGTGTGGGAGGAGCGGCTAAATTGTTACTATCTATATTCCGGTTATAGTCAAAGTATTTTAGCCGCGTCCAAGTTTTGTTTGAAATTCCGCACTCCGGGAAAGGACTATCCAGAAGCAGTTTCTGTGTTTCTGTCCATGAGGCGGTATATGTACCATCGCTCCTTTGCATGAACCCGACTAGAAGAGTCTTTTGACAGAATTTTTTTTTAAGTTTCCTAGGTTGCATGGAGCTTATAACGAGTGGTGCTCCATTTTTTCTATTTAATTTTTTCATGGGGCCAACCATATCATTATTTCTCATAACCGTAATTTTTTAAGTAGTTCTCCTCAATGGCATCGGTCCCCTGAGTAGCAAGTGTGGTTGAGTAACCCAACACGTTCTCTCGGTGAAAAAGCATGCCAATTTGTGGCTCTAGGATGGACGATGCTAGAAATCATGGTCTATTGTAAAAGTTATCAATCTGTGGTCGGATATTGACTCTTCTCGAGAAAACATCCAATCTTTCACTCTGTAGGTCGACGACAGGGATACCACAGTGATGTCGGTAATCTCTGCCCTGGCTTTGGTAAGAATGGTGTACTCGTTACCTCTATTCGTTATCATCATATTTGTCCTTACTAGAAATTCAACAAGTCATTCATCTCTTTTATTTGTATCTGAGCTTCCCCCATCATGAATGATGCGCATTCGCATCACAAGCTAGAATCAGACTAAACCGGTTCTGGTCTGCGAAATTTACTAGTTGCCAGCACAAATCCGATGCTGGTGGTGTTCATGAATCGAGCGGCATGTAGATTAAGGAGAAATAACCTTTCCCAAACTACAACCGTTTGGTCCTCGCTGTAAAACTTGCGAGAGCTTGATTAATTTAAAATCTTCCTTCGCTATTATACATGAACGCGGCTGCAGTGCCGTAGTAAACATCAAACATACTGACGTTACATCCAAGGATCTTGTTGTCGCTAATCACCCATGTGATGAGCGCCCAGTCGCCCCTACTCTGACGTAGATGGGCTTGCAGACTCACAGATGCCGCTGCACTCTGGCTAGGGTGTAGCATAGTGGGTAGCGCGATGGTATACAATGCAATGGTCGGAGCTCAAATCTCGTTCGACTTATAATTCCACCACGCTGCCTACTTGGGTATACTTTCGTCACCTGAATCTACGAAAATGAAAAATTCGTAGGTAAATTGAGGGTTGTGCGAAGGGCTAACAACCCTTTCACAATAACAAAAAAAAAATATTATGATTTGGGCTGTAGTGCCAAATCGCGATCAATCTAGAGTCTGCCATCAATTCTAGCATATTTCCAGTCTAATTTGCAATGAACTTCTCTCATTTCCTTGAGTTATTCCATTTAGATTGATACACTACAATACATTTAAACAATTGCTGTCTTAACATTTCACTTAGAAAGCATTGGACAATGATTTTCGTTTTCCTGAATTTCTCGAAAATAATTTACTTCACGTTTTGAATTTTCTAAATTGTTCTTACTTTTCTTTCGCTTCATACAAAAAACGATTAAGAAATATTGCGTGTTATTAAAACATGTCGTGAGTTTTTGGGTCAAAGGACTTGAGTTCGTTACCGAAACGAAGTGTGACCTTAAGAGCTTTGACACATTCTGTATTTATCTAATACTGAACAACAAAAGGACATCGAATTTCTCTTGTAATGTATCCTGCAATGCTTTTGTTGCTCTAATTCAAATAATATTAATAATATTATTTGTTATATTTGCTGACATCAGCGCTATTAAAATTTATCAGCTTCAAAATGGAAAGGTTATCATCATCGATGGTGAATGCAATCGCTTATCCACATATAGTCAATTAATGTGACTGCGATTTTTTTCTTTTTTACTTTGTTTTATAAGAAACGTACTTTCTGAACGAGTATGACTCAATTTGTGCGTGAATTAAAACAGCTTTCTGATAAAGAAAACTGGGTCGTTATATGGTATTTTCGTAAAATAAAAATCGATAATTTTTAAAGCGCACATTTAATAGATAAATTGATTGCAAGATTAATTTTCAGTGGTGCTTATGCTTTCTAAACTTGACTGTTGCGTATTGAAATTTATTGTGTTTTAAATCGAAACGAATAATTTAATTGGAAATGAATTTTGTTCGCTAATCAAATCAAAAACCTTTTCGTCGATTAGTGAAATTTGGATTTGAAATTATATCGAAAAATCACAAACACTTTCTAGCACGTATGTGTCTTAAAACAAAAAAAAAAATCTTTCTTTTTTTCTGTATCGTACGATTATTTTTTTTTTCGGATCTGATCAGGCGGCGCCTTATGAGTTTCTAGATCTAACTGACATTGATGATAGTGAAAGAAAACAATTGATTTGTACTCTGTATAAGACAAATTCAGAGGAACAACATCAACAGAAAAAACATCACGATCAGCAACAAAGTCAACAAACATTGAATGATTCGTTTGCTACGTCGTCGACAACGTCGTTTACAATCAATCAGAAAACAAAAAAATCAACGTCTTGTTCTACTCATGGCACTACATCTGCTACAACAACAGCAACATTCACAAAAGATTTCAACAAATATTCGCGTTACGAAACGAATAAATATGTTAATAAAAATGTAGCGACGATTAATCTGCCACAGCATTTGACAGCAAATAATGGTAAGATATTGTTTGAAAATGTTAAAAAAAAACCACACGCACTCATAGAAACACTCAAGATTTTTTAATTTAAAGTATAATTTAATACATTTTTATTCTTTTGTAATTTGTTTTTTAACTGCACTAATATTTGATGAGTTTCGTTCCATTGCAAAACTTGACTTTTATTTGCGTTTAAAGTAAACCACAACTAGCAAATTTGTGCAATTGAGGTTTTCACATTTTTCGAAATTATTTTCTGTATTAATCAAGCATTTGATTTGAAAAGCATTTGAAATAAAAAGATTAAAGGTTCTTTTTGTTTTAGACTGCGATAAGATAAGTTTTGATCTGGAGCTTCTCATTTGAAGTTAATTTTTTTTCCTAATTAAAGACAATAATGCATTTTTATAGATTGTTTTTGTTTTCTGACCTATTGTATTGCTTCTAATTTAAAGAAACGCTCAAGAAAAGGACTTATTATTATTTTTTTATCGTTTTATTTCTTATACTGTAAATTAGATCCGACCCAAAGTTTACTTCTTAGAACAATTTGGAGAGTAAGACGATTGTTTTTGTTCATTACTTTTAATATAAAACAATTTACATGGAACAGGTTTGGTGGAAACCAAAAATCAATCAATCAATTTTCTATTAAGACCACCTGTAGGAGCATAGGATATAAACAGTTCTCTTCCACAAGGCGCAATCCTGATCATCGGCCTATAGTTTTTGCGAGAACTTGTTAATCGGCCTCCTGCTCAACTGCTCGCTACATTGTGCTACATGGTCGACCAACCTGACATCTTCCTTGAGAATTATAATTCAGCGCTTCTTTGGCGATGTTTCGGTCTCGTTTCCTCAAAGTGTAATCGATCCACTTCCATTTCCGCCTTTGAATCTCAGTGCCTATTTTAGCCTTTCCAGTTGTACTCCAAAGTTCGTCGTTGTGGATCACTTCTGGCCAGAATATCCCTAAAATGCGTCGTAGGCATTGGTTCACGGAAGTTTGCAGTTTCTTAGTAAGTCTAAACAGTCACTTTTTTGTAGTACAACCGTATAACACCACGGATTTGACGCATACGCTTCCTTGTGCTACAAGGTCGACCAATCCGACATCTTCCTTGAGGATTATAATTCAGAGCTTGTTTGGCGATGTTTCGCTCTCGTTTCCTCAAAGTGTAACCGATCCACTCCCATTTCCGAATTCGAATCTCAGTGCCTATTTTAGTCTTTCCAGTTGTACTCCAATGTTTGTCGTTGTAGATCACCATTTTTGCCAGAATATCCCTAAAATGCGTCGTAGGCATTGGTTCACGAAAGTTTGCAGCTCCTTGGTGCCTAAACGGTTACTTTTCGTGTAGTACAACCATATAACAACACGGATTTGACGCATACGTTAAACACTCGCAGCTTCATGCGAAGGGAGATCTCACTTAACATCCCGAAAGAGGAAAGTATACCGCATGCCTGACGAGCTTTATTTATACGAGCCTGTATATCCTTTTCGGTTCCGTCGTCCATACTGTTACTGACAATGCTTCCGAGCTAACAAAAATCTTGCACTTCTTCCACATCTTGTCTGTTAAGAACAATCGGTTCGCTTTTGCACTAACCCATGTGCGTACACTTAGTTTTACGCACGTTTATTTCCAGTCCTGCCTCTTTACATTCAGAATTCAATGGGCGGATAATTGAAGACATTCATCTTCCCCAACTTCTAGTGCAGCTTTCAAGATGCCATTTATTACCAACAGAAACAGGGCTGGTGATAATTTGCAGCCTTTTCATACGAACGGTATAATAAAGCTCTCGTAGATTTCTCCTCTATGTAAGATATCTTGGTACTTCGTAAGATTGTTTAATCATAGCTATGACCTTATCTGGAATACCTCTTTTACGCAATGCATTCCATATGTAATCTCGCTTAGCGCTGTCAAAAGCCTTCCCGAAGTCCGTAAACATCAGATGTTGTAGCGAATACATTTCGGCGGACTGCTCCAATATTATCTTTAGGGTATTTTTATGGTCTGTGCAAGACATTTTACGGAATTCAGCCTGATAAACTTGAAGACTGCTCTTTACAACATCACTAATCCTATTTAGAATTACCTTAGTAGTAGACATATAGCACGCTAATTGCCACAAGCTCGAAGTTCGCCCTTCGGGGTTTCCACAATGACGCCATACTTCTATTCAGCTGGATATCTTTCTTCAATCCGCACCTCAGTAAAGAATAGGAGGAGTATATCGGCTGTTATTTCCGGGTCTGCCTTGAGGTGTTCGGTTGATAGTCCGTTTATAGCTGGGGCTTTCTTTCCCGCCATTAACTGAATGGCGGAAACTATTTCTTCCTTATTTGGGGGATCGTCGCTAAGAGAGCATTGTTGCCGTTGGACGTTTGACAATTGCTCCGATTCTGGAATATAAGAGAAGTGTTCCTTCCATAGACGCAACTTGTATTCACTCCTATTAAAGAGAGTTCCTTCGACATCTTTCATAACTTGGTTGGCGGGGAAATTCCTGTTCGTCAACTGTTTCACAATACTAAGAGCGAACCCATATCCGCAAGGTGAGCTGCAGATTTCGCCTTATTGCCCAGATTTTCAATGGTCTTTCTCTTGTCGCGCCTAGCAGCCGTCTTAAGCTGTACATAAGTATCGCGGTAGTTCCATCTTAAGTCGAGAGTTCTTAGGTTGACATCGGGTTGAGAGGTGATTGCCAATTGGGCTTTTTTTCCTATCGCAACCTTCTTCCATATGTCTTGCGACATGGTTTCCGTCTTGCGCATATCCCACAGATTCCTCAGCACTGGTTAGAAATGTGTTTCTGGCTGCCTCCCAATAGGCGTCCAATGTGCGCATTTCATATCTTTCGAACATGGATAAATTTTCACGTAGAATGGAGATACAATCGTATTTTTTTGTTGGGTTCTTCAAGTTTATCCATATTAAGCTTGCGCTTCATTTGAAGAATTTGTGGTTGTCGGATAGCTGCTGGGCACAATCTCAAGCAGGAAATCATCAAGTGGGGATCGGTCCCCATGTCAGATCCATGCTTCGCTCGCACATCGAGGATAAATCTTCTCCATCGGCGACTTATGGCCAAATGGTTGATTCGGTTCTGTGTAATACCATCAGGAGAAACTAAAGATGTTTTATAGTGACTCTTGTGTGGGGAAAGGGTCTTTTCGATGACCGTTTGCCGAGTGCTACCAAAAATTCGCTTTTTCGGGTCTCTTAATTCAAGGTCGTGACGCGTCTACCCAAAGGTTACAATACTGCCCCACGACGTGTTCTAGTTCAGTGGTGTTAGATCCAGCCTGGGCGTTCATATCTCCTGAGATGAAAATAATATCACCTCTTGCAACACGGTCGAAGGTGCCACTCAGTTGGCGATAAAACTCCACTTTGCCGCAAGGTGTTGCGGCATTAGATGGTGCGTAGCACTGCGATCATGACATTTCTGACTCTGGTCCTGCGTCTGACGACGATAATCCTTCCCGAAAATGGTTCTCAGCTGATGACACTGTTTCTATTAGTTAAATTTTAAGATCACGAGTGATAAGCCCTTGGTCTAGTGATTGTCCATTTACCATTTTTAGGGCAAGCAGGATTGGCTGTTGGTGTATTCTACTGCCTCATCCAACAGGGGTAATGGTAGTCATTGACGTATTAGACCAGACGTATACATCAGCTGTCATCGCCAGAGATTGGAGTCGCTGTCTACATTATGGTCGCTGTGTCTTTATCGTGCCATACGAGTTGTGTGCACGAAAAACCGAAAAAATTCCCATCGTCAGCCACTCTCGACACCTAAACGTGTATTCGAAAGAACCGCACATCGAATTATTGCAACATGCAACATTGTTTGGCTATACACGTGCGAGCAAAGTAATCGAAAATTTTCTTATTACGTCATACATATTTCAGAGGTTGAAGCTATCAACTTTCACCAAATATCGAAATTTTATTCTATTCTACTCTACAATAGCACTACGGTCCAAAACGGCCCTTGACCGACCCTTTCTTAACATTTTTTCATTACTTATTGTGGTAGGGTTGTTAGCCCTTCGCACAACCCTCTATCTATGAATATTTTCATTTTCGTTTATTGGTATCCAAGCAGACAGGGTTCTGAAATTATACGTCGACCGGGATTTGAAGACCTTCGCATTCTAGACCAACATGCTTCACACCAGGCAATACGCTAGCGCTCAAAATTTAAGTAAATTACTCGTGCGACTTACGCGAACGTCGTCCAGCTAAAATCTGTGCTTCCTTCCTTCCTGATATGACAGCCCTTGCAATCAGGATTGCAATTAGGTAGCTTAAATCGAGCGCCAAACTCGAATTGTTTTAGCTTCCGTGGCGTAGTAGGCAGCGTGCTTGCTTTACAGTAAAAAAAAAACTATCTCGTTTCGATACATCACTGTATCTTAAGCAGAAAAAAATTGAAACATAACAAATGTCGGAAACGCCTCAAGCTGGAATCGCACATTTTACTTTAATTCATTATTTTAGCTAAGCTAATAGCGTGTATTCACGTTGGCTTTCGAAAGTATTCCAATTTTTCGAATATCGTCTCGGAAGTTCATGGGGTTAGGAATATTTGAATTGAAAATGAATTAAAAAACGGTTAATGATTAAGTTGATCGTGCTGAACTCTGCGCATCTGATATTTGTGATATGAACACAAAGCAGTCAGTTTGATCGAAAGTAGTTACTTTGGTCTAAACTCTGCTTACTGTCGACGTACATTCAGTAGTACATTATTCGATGCAGTGATGCAAAAAACGTCAGTATGTGCAGACTATTAGTCAAATTTGTGGTCATAGCAGGCATTTTTAATGTTTCGTATACCGATGTTTCAGCTTTGTTTCATCTGTTGGAATATCTGTATCTTGAATTCTGGCTTACGTGCAGTCGGATTTCTCCGTTGAATGTTCTAAGTTCGATTTTACAGTTCAGTTTTCGATGTGCATCGTGAAGTTTCTAACCTTAGTATTGAGTTTAGCGACGATATCCGAGATTTTTCCCCAGCTAGCGAAATTAGTTCTCGCTCGCGGTGTAAGAACGGTTGCCTACTTGTTTTCTGGCTTCGCCGTACAGAATGGATTTTCCGATCATAAACCGTTCATCACTGAGTCCAAACCTCCTGGTTTTATTCATTGGATTCAGATATTATAAAACTCCGTGTTAAGGTCGAAGCAAGTTCTGGGCCGACGCTAAGAATTACAACTAGTGGATGGGAGACTTTTCTATCATATTTTAAAGTATTTTATGGTCCGCGTAATTAAGGAAAGTCGCTTGTAAAGGCATTTTAAGGTGCGTTTTCCCCAATTGCGCAGAGCCGAGCCGAACAAAGCAAATCTGCTCGAAATGTCCAGCCTCTCTTTGTTTGCACTATGCGTCGCGCACGACCTAGCATGCTCACAATGCTCCAAATTTCATTGATAGCGAAAGCTTTTGCTTGCTTAGCTTGTTTAGTTTGAACGATGTGGTGCAGTCTGACTTGTGAAAAAAAATGGATCTAATTGATTATTATCGGCGAAAGGAATCGATTTAGAATCCTAGCCAAAAAAACTACCAAATAAATAGATGCGTTGAATGACATTTCAACTGACGTTTGCAAACTGGAGTATTCAAAATGCTCGAGACAAGTTGGAGCATCGCAAACATGTTCGTTTGTGCTTAGATCACGTTCGGGCTGGGTGAGCATGTTTACATCGAAAGCTTTCGCCCGGCTCTGCGCATTTGGCGAAAACGCATCTTTACTCAAATTCGAAATTCTTTAGCACACATGCAAAATTCATAACTGATTGGAGTTAGAGAGCTTTTAAAGTTGCTGACTTCGAAACTAATTTCTTGATTTAAAGCTCTTCTATACCTGTTTTCTCGTTTGTTCTTTTTTTTCGAAATTTTGCACTTTTAATGTTAAAATCTTTACTTTCGGCTAGTCTTAAGCGTTCTCATAGTAGGTACCGAGATGGTTTAACTCATCGCGAAAGCAGATATATTCACAATTTAATTTGAAATTCTACTTCTTCAATGGCACTGCAACCCAAATCGGGTCTTGATCTCCTAAGTTTTAGGTGCCTTAACATCTTTTTAAATTTTTTTTATTTCTTATTGTGAAAGGGTTGTTAGCCCTTCGTACAATCCAATTTTCATGTTCGCAGATTGAGGTAACCCAGCTATACGCACACCTGGAAGATTAAAATAGGCATTGAGATTCAAAGGCGGAAGTGGCAGTGGATCGGTTAAACTTTGAGGAAACCAGAGCGAAACAACGCTAAACAGGCTCCGGACTATAATCCACAAGGTCGTCGGGTTGGTCGTCCATGTAGCACATGAAAGCGAGCAGTTGAGCAGGAGGCCAGAGGAATAAACAAGTTCTGGCAACAGCTAAAGACCGATCGCGCCTTAGGGGGTCTTAACAGAAGTTCGAATGATTGAGATATACCCACGTAGGCATTGGCCTGTTATTATACGTCGACCGGGATTTGAACTCACGACCTTCGAATTTCATATCAACACGCTACCCATTAGAATACACCCAGGCTTTGAATTATTTCACTTCTAACATTTTCCAATTACTGCGCAGTTATTTCAGTTTTTGTCATGAATTAAATTATAAAAATTTGGGTTAATAAAGTTCACATTTAAATTTCAAACGTGTAAAATTTAGTAAAAAACTCCAAACAAGAAGAAGACATGTAATGCTGACAGAAAAAATATCCACCTGATTTATTGCTAATTTTATAAATTTTGTTTATGATTCAGTCGTTTGCTTGTTAAAAATCGTCCCCTTTGGGCCGGATCCGATAGAGATCATAAAATTTGTTAATTTAAATATTTTATTTCCATCCCAAGTCTTATTGACACTCTGCTTTGTTATCTCTCTTGTTCATGCTTACATCTATTTTTTTTCTCAATTACTTACTAAATACATACTTACATCAAGAGTTTCAGTTTTAAGTTTTGGTAGCCAGAATTGCATGTCGGTTTTTTTTTATAATAATCATAAAACATTTAATATACTTGCGTAAAATAACATTTGCAAAAAAAAAAATTGAATGAAACCTAGAATGATTGTCTTCATTTTTGTAGAAAAGACATCACCACCATCTGCACATGTGGTACGCAATGTCGTGTTCCCGCGATTATTAGCGCCAATAACGCTACCAATTTGCGCTGTTGTTAAACCGACTTTTGCTGAGGTTGCAGTGGTACCTCTGCGCACGCCGTCACTTTCGGCGGCGGGTGCTGCAGGTAAAATTCAATTAATAGAACAAGAAAACTCAGATTAATATATTTTTTTTCGAAATTTTACATGTACAATTACACTTTGTTTTTTTTTTCTTCCAAAAAAAAAAAAAGAAACAGACTTTATTTTCAATCATAAAGCAATTTGGATACATTTCCTTACGATTTGCATTTTATTTAACGATTTTATTTGAAAAGTTTTTTCCAGTTCAGTCATAATAACTTTGTAATTTTTTTCCCATTGTAGCAAAACCACTAGAACAGCAGCCAAAAAAAAATAATTATAAGGCGATAATTAGTCAGAATACAACGATGGCACAACATAATACCTCGTTGCATCATTCGCAACAGCAACAGCAGCTTGTTGGCCAGTCGGTTCAACTGCAATCGCAACAGCAGAATGTGCAATCTGTTGCATCGCAGCAAAATAATAATTTGAGTAGCTATTCGAGTAGCCAGCAACATGCTCACAGTTTTAATCAAATCCACCCAAATGGTGTTTTTATACCGCAACACGGTCATGGTCCGGCCATGTATCAAATGCTGCCGGCATCTTTACCAGGCAACGTTTACGTGAATAATGTGACGGCTAATGTTAATTTGCATGGATATTCAGTACCGCAGTACATGTCTCCTTATATACCCGGTGAGATACAGCAGGGAGTACCGCATGGAGTTGAACAGGTAAGATTCCGCATAAAGTTATTTTTATTTTCGTTTATATAATTGTTTTTTTTTTTTTTTTTCAGGGTGCGCAAATGATTCAATCGGTTCCGCCTTTAAACAACAACCGGGGATCACGTCGTGGCAGGGGCCGTGGCGGTAACAATAATAATCGGCGTAATGATTACATGCAACGACAACAGGCTAGTCCAGCACCGCAGGAAATGATAAATCCTGGAATTGACCAGCAAGGAATGGGACCTGGTGGCTATCAGCCGTATTATCCGTATTACCCACAACCGTTTTTCAGTGCTCCGCCACAAGGTATGGGCCATCCACAAGCTCAGCAAGCTACGGGTACTCCACTATATGTAGCCGGCCCCGTACCGATGTACGCAACCGCACCACAAATGTATAACTATCCGGGAATTGTGTACAACATGATGCCGCCTGAGTATCAAATGATTGACGATAAGATCGAAGAGCAACCGACTGGCGAAGGAATGATGACGCAGTTATGGCAACCGCATATGCATGGAATGGAATATTCCGACGAATATCTAAATCCTGAACTAGTGGACGACATTAACAATCAAAATGCTTCGCCATTGTCGTCATCACACACGCCTAGCATAATGAGTCCAATATTGTACGAACCACCGATGGATATACAACAACAAATGAATGCCTTACATATTTATGATGCCTCACCATTATCGCAACAATCTATTCAATCGGATGAGCAAATACAAGATGGTAGTGTTCATCATCATCACCATCATCATCAAATGCATACGATTTTGCATGAACAAATGATTGTTGCTGATCAAATTCCCGTCGATGAAATGCAAATGATCGACGAACAGCAACAACAACAACAGCAACAACAACAGCAACATCATCATCAAAATATTAATGACACAAATGCTCTTAACGTGAATGAACCAATACCGAATAATGTTCCTCCCCAATCGATTGCTGCTCTTGTGTCAGCTCCGCCTCCAGTTCATATTGTTGAGCATAATGCCCAGCATATGCCACTATTTGTAAATAATTCAATGCCTGTAGAACAAAATGTAAATACAAATGTTGTTGCTGCAGCTAACAATAATTTAATAATTGATAAAAATCAAAATGTGCCAAATGTCCTGTTGCGTCCTGAAGAAGAGCCGACGGTAATGATCGTTAACACGCCCGTTCCTATCGTTCAATATCCGCAAGCTCAATCAATCGATATTCAAGAGATTGTTGTGTCGGCCGTTGATAATGTTGCGGCCGGATCGAATGTAAATAAGACAATGTCTTGGACTAATCAGGTGAAGAAGAACACAACATCAGTTGCAGTTACTGCAACGCCTGTATCGGCTGCTAAAATTGCACAGCCAACAGTTCCGAGCAATAAATTTCCTGCTTTGAATGTGAGCGGCGGTAGTCAAGCGACACAAACTGTTCAAGTTAAAAATCATGGCGTAATGAAAACTCCATCGTCTCCGGTGGCAAGTAATGAGCCGATCTTTGAAAAGAAAACCAATTCTGCTCAGCTAGTTGAAACGGTCAAAATGGTTTCCACAACTTCAATTGCGAGCACCGTTGTACCGCAACAGCTTCAACAAGAACACAAGGCCGCACCATTACAAACTCAATTGTCAGTTGAGTCTAAAAAGCAACAGCAAGATGCGTCACCTACTACTCATGCTATCGCTGGTCCCCGTAATTCGTCTGAATTTGTGAAGTCACGCAAAGATGAGAGTCCCACAATCACTCTACCAACACCTGCTCCACAAGCACAAGCTCCGTCATCTCAACCCAGTACATCCTGGGCTAGCCTGTTCACCAGCAATGCATCATCTGCTGGCAGTGTACCGCCAGCGGTACCACCACAAATCGGACATATAGTTACAAGCCATCAAAAAAGGCCGATTGCCAAGGTTCTACCGTTTGAAGGAACTTCGAATATTGCACCAACCCTACCACCTGGAGCCATGTCATATTCGGCCGCATCAGCTCAAGGTTTGTCGACAAACGAACAAACCTTAAACAATTCTAATTCTAAACCAAAAAGTTCAGCCACACACCACCACCACAACAACAACAACACAATAACTGCCAATACAAAGGGAAACGTCGATGATTGGTCATTGAAGTTTGCCGATTTCCTAACTAAATACAAAGTTGATTTCACGCCAGTTAGTTTACGACCCCGCGGTCTTACAAATCGTTCAAATTACTGTTATATAAATGCAATACTTCAGGCCTTGGTCGGATGTCCACCCTTCTATAATCTAATTAAATCGATTCCAAAACAACCAGCTGCAGTTTTCATGGAAAAAACAAACATGCCTACAATAAATGCAATGTAAGTTTTTTCTCAAGTCCGATTTTAAGTTCGAGAATTCAATTTTTTCTCTATTTCATAAAACTGAACTGAATTTATTTCGACAATACAGGTTACAACTTGTATCGGAATTCTCAAATTTACCACCAGGAGCACGACTTATGAGCAATCGTCGCGAAAAGGGCCAGAAAAAAGATGATCTTTCTGCAGAGCTAACTTGTGATCCAGCTTTTGAACCGACTGCTATTTATAAATTGTGGAATGCTAGTCGATCGGATGTTGTCGAGGGACGACAAGAGGATGCTGAAGAGTTTCTTGGCTATGTTTTAAATCAATTAAACGATGAAATGCTTGAGGTATTCAGTTTGGACTAAATTTAGATGAGAAATTGTTTTTTTTTGTTTTTTATTAATATTGGATTTTTTTTCGTTTTGCAGGTCATAAAGTTAACCACTAAACCGCCTGTAGAACAACAAAATGGTGATCAAAATGCCGAAGGTGATGATGGAGATGATTGGCAGGTGTGTATTTTTTTATAGTAGTTTGAAGTCAGTAAATTATTCTGTTTACTTATCGATACATAGATCAATTTCCTTTTTACATGTGAAATGTTGTCGCAATTATTTTTTTTTCTAGCGAGTTGAATTGGCGAGTTTATTTTTGGAGATTCTTAGTTAGTTTTGGGGATCTTTTATTTTTCAAACAATCATGGAAATCGACAGTTATCCTTCTCAATTACGGTTTATTCCTCGATTTCTCTTTCTGTAAGGACCTGAGAGATATTAGCATTCGTAAATATAAAATAGTTTAAATTAAATTAAATAAATTTCATACCACCACAGTTCAGTCAGCAAATTGTTGGAATTTTTAAATAAACAATGGGCGTTACAATTGTGGAAGATTAAATAAATTTTATTGCTTGAAAATATGCGTGACTGTTCTAGTTAGCGTATTGAATAGTATGAAATTTATGCTTTTCTCGAGAGTTGGTTCCCGGTTTTTAATTTCTAGAATCCATAGTTGAGAAGCAAACATTAATTTTTGGAAGTAATTGGAATGATTTTTTTTTTAATGCCGATTACTCTCAAACCTTTAATTTTTTTCATTGTTTAGAGATAGAGATCGCTTCAAAAGGTTTTGAACAATGAAGCTACAGCCCAAATCGGACCTTGGCCTCCTGATATTCAGGTTCCTTAACATTTTTTTTTTCAAAAGGTTTTAGTGTTACGGAAATGATTTTCGGATTTCGCATTGCTCTGCTTCATTAGTCGTGACGTTTTCAGCCCCTGCTGAGATTTTTGTTTGAAGAGCATTCATCAAACCAAGTTTATGCAGTTTATCAAATTAGCCGGATGAAAGTAAATTTCCGTAGTTCCGGTACGATTTTTTTCCGTTCGTGCTGAAAATTTTGATATTGAAGTGCTCTAGGGGTCGCTGAATTTTAAGTAAAAATAAATAAGATAACCGCAAAACTTTATTTTCGCTTTCCCATCTTAGACTCCTTCGCTTCCGAACTTCCACTTTCCAAATTTCGTCTCTCCTGTACAAATGTCAACTACTTCTTTCACGAATGCTCGCCTATTTTATACACGGCACTACGATGTACTCGCTGATCGTCGACGTGTTCGCTGACTGTAGACCCTATCGTCGCCCATACGACGATGTGTTCGCTGACTTCACCGACCGTCGCCCATACGACGACGTGTTCTTGATCGGATTTGTGTGCGTGTGTAGTTATTGTCGAGAATAGTTGAGCGGAAGATTGCGAACATGCGATGAGCGGCATAGTGTTGGCATGCAACAATATTTTAAACTGAAAAACTATCTGAATCGAATCGCGTAAAAACCGTAGTTTACTTTTGTTATGTAAAAAAAAATTTCAGCATCTGGCAAAGTTCATTTTGAAAAATCGTTCGATCGTATTTGATATAAACTGTACAGTAAGGAAATAAATATTTTACGGTTAATCAAAATAATTCATAACGGGCTTAATAAAACGTGAACGAACCATGGACTTTAACTAGTTTACTAATTCATTTATTTAAAATTTCCCGTTTGGATTTATTTTTCTTTTGATTGTTGGCGATCAATTAAAAGACAAAACTTTGTAGTTCTTTATTTTGAAGCTTTTCTTTTATGCCAGTAATGACTTCTTTATCTCACAGTTCAGTCAGCAAATTGTTGTAATAATCGATTAAACAATGGGCGTTACAATTGTTGAAGATTAAATAAATTTTATTGCTTGAAAATATGCGTGACTGTTCTAGTTAGCCTATTGAATGGAATGAAATTTATGCTTTTCTCGAGAGTTGATTTTTGAGTTATTTATCATAAATCATAGTTGAGAAGTAAACATTTTCTTGGATGTAAATCGAATAAATTAATTTTCGCCATTGATTGATTTTTTGATCTTGTTGGATTCATTAAGCATGAATCGATTGTACTTAATAACTACATAGTTCAAGCAATTTACCTTTAAAGTTTCTGTTTAAATTTGGTTGGATTGCAATTTGTTTGAGCAAGTAACGCTAGCTTTAAATTTCGACATTTTTTGATCAATAATATCATTATCCACAGTTCAGTCAGCAAATTGTTGTAATTTTTAGATAAACAATGGGCGTTACAATTGTGGAAGATTAAATAAATTTTATTGCTTGAAAATATGCGTGACTGTTCTAGTTAGCATATTGAATGGCATGAAATTTATGCTTTTCTCGAGAGTTGATTTTTGAGTTATTTATCATAAATCATAGTTGAGAAGCAAACATAAAATTACATTTAGCGTTGTAAATATCTATCGAATTTCTATAAATCGATTTAAATATTTTATTTTTCCTTTTCAGATGATCTACAATAATCGCAACAAGGGTAGTGTAACGCGACAAACTGATTTCGGACGTACACCACTGAGTGATATCTTCCGCGGTGAGCTACGATCACGTTTGCAACGTGAAGGCGAGCATTCAACAGACGATATTCAGCCATTCTTTACATTACAACTTAATATTGAGGTAAGTTTAGCGATGTTCAGTCCCGAGAACTAGACGTACAACTTTCATCGTGCGGATTGCCAGGATTAACTATTTTTTAACTAAAGTACATCTGTTTTAAATTTGCGCCTGCTATTTCATCCGTTTTCTCTTGAAAAATTTTTTTTTCTGTTTGTCTACGTTTTGATAAAGAATTTTTTCATCTGGTGTATTTGGAGTAGTTTTACGCGCCAAAACAAAAATAGCATCTGCTGAAAGAGAAACGTGCCTTAATAAACAGGCTAAGAGCGACCAAAAACTTTGGACCTGCATTGAAAACTGACTCTCAACTCTAACTTCTGATATCACTAAGGAAATTATCGCGCAGGTTAATTATATGCTGTCTAAAACTGAAAACAATATTATGAAAAGGATTAAGTTGATTGAATCGTCACTGCTCGCCGACATAGCACGTTTTAAATTAACCGTGCACGCCTTCGAGTCTCCTCTGGTCGACTTGGAACGTAGCTTGGTATCGTCTGATCTCGTTCTGTACCCTTTATGGAAGAATTGGATTTGCTTCTAGATTTGCTTCTACATGTAAAAAAGTTCCGTTCTTATCTCAATATAACACCGGAGGTGAAATCTGTCTTTCGTACGCATACTGCAGATAATAAACAATCAGACAGATCAATAATTCTCAAAGTTGGAAACGCTCGTCAATAGAACCCAGTTATCAAAGCTTGTGGTATGAAGAGAAAAAAAATGCCACTAACTTTCTCAGAACTGGGATTGGAGTCAAACTCAAACCTGTTTGTGAATGAGGGTTTAACAAAGCGAAATTATTCCATTTATTTCAAAGCTTTCATACTTAAGCGTTATGGAAAAATTAAACTAGTAATTAGTGGTAAAGTTTACATTCGAATAAGCGATGGCCATAATAATACTAATCTACTTCTACAATGGCGCTACAGTCCAAATCGGACCTTGGCCTCCTGATATTCAGGTTCCTTAATATTTTTCATTATTTATTGTGTGGAAGGGTTGTTAGTCCTTTGCACAACCCTCTTTCTACGAATTTTTCATTTTCGTAGATTGAGGTGACCAAGATATATCCAAGCAGGCAATGTGCTGGAATTATATATTGCGTCGACCGGGATTTGAACTCACGACCTTCGCATTACAAGACCAACACACTACCCACTAGGCTATACCCTAATACTAATGCAAAGCTGATATTTAGCTAAACATCTAATCATAGCAGCTGACTTTAACTATAATCTGCTAGACTACCAGAGCGACAATATTGTTAGGAATTTTTTTGATAATATCAATCAATCAATCAAATTCCTTTTAAGACCCCTATAGGGGCATAGGACAGAAACAGCTCTCTTCCACAAGGCGCATCGGCTTTAAGCTGTTGCCAGGACTTGTTTATTCCTCTGGCCTCCTGCTCAACTGCTCGCTTCGACCAACCCGACGTCTTCTTTGAGGATTATAATCCAGAGCCTGTTTGGCGATGTTTCGCTCTGGTTTCCTCAAAGTATAACCGATCCACTGCCACTTTCGCCTTTGAATCGCAATACCTAATTTAGTCCTTCCAGATGTACTCCAAAGTTCGTCGTAGGAGATCAGGCTTCCGTGGTTGCTTGGTTTTACGCACATTTATTTTCAGTCCCGCCTCTTTGCATTTAGAATGCAACGAACGCACATTTGGCTCTCAAGTCCGAATGGTTATGTACAAGCAAACAGACGTCATCAGCATAATCAAGGTGACTTCAGATGTTAAATAGTCAATTGCCACAATCCCAAAGGTCGCCATTCTTCGGAATTGTCACAATGATGCCCTCTTTCCATTCAGTCGGATATCCTCCTTCATTCCATACCTCAGGTAAGAGTGGGAGGAGTATTTTGGCTGTTATTTCCGGGTCCGCTTTGAGGAGTTCGGTTGGTAAGCCGTCTATACCTGGGGCTTCCCTTCCCGCCAAATACCGAATGACGGAAACTATCTCTTCTTTATGTGGGGGATCGTCCCTAATAGAGGACTGTTGCGGTTGGATGTTTGGTAGTTGTTCTGTTTCTGGAATATATTCCTCTGACAAGATGTCAAAAATATCAGAGAAGTATTCCTTCCATCTTCGCAACTGGTGTTCACTCATATTATGGAGAATTCCGTTGACATCTCTCACCAGGTGGTTGGCGGTGAAATTCCTGTTCGTCAACTGTTTCATGATTTTAAATAGTGAACCCATATCCCCAAGGTAAGCCGCAGATCCTGCCTTGTTGGCCAGATCTTCAATGGTCCTTCTCTTGTTGCGTCTAACAGCCTTTTTAAGCTATATATGAGCATCGCGGTAGTTCTGCTTTCGGTCGGGCGTTCGTTGGTTGACATCAGGTTGAGAGATGATTGCCAATTTGGCTTTTTTCCGATCGCCAACCTTGTCCCATGTGTCTTGCGACATACAGAGTTTCTCACCGATTTGCACATATCCCACAGATTCTTCAGCACTTGTTAGAAACGTGTTTCTGGTTGCCTCTCAATTGGCGTCCAGTGTGCGTATTTCATATTCGCTCAATGTGAATGACTTTCGCGTAGAATGGCGGTGTACTCGCGTTTTTTGTTGGGATCCCTGAGTTTATCCACATCAAGCTTGCGCTTCATTTGAAGAATTTGTGGTCGTCGGATAGCTGCTGTACACAATCTCAAGCAGGAAACCATCAAGTGGTAATCGCTCCCCACGTCAGCTCCACGTTTCGTTCGTACATCCCGGGTCCCTCCGATGACCATTTGCCGAGTACTACAAAACTCCACAAATAATTCGCCGTTCTCGGGTCTCTTTATCCAAGGTCGTGATGCGTCGAGCCAAGGGTCACCATGCCTCCCCATGACGTGTTTTAGTCCAGTTTTGTCAGATCCAACCTGGACGTTCATATCTCCTGCGATTATAATAATATCACCTCTTGAAACACGTTCGAAGGTGGCAGCACTCAGTTGACTATAAAACTCAGTTGGCTATAAAACTCCTCTTTGTCATCAGGTGTTGCGGTATTAATTGGTGCGTATTAATTGTTGTAGAATTGTGACGTTTCTGACACTGGTCCTGAGACTGACGACGATAATTCTATCAGAGATTGGTTCCCAGCTGATGAGACTGTTTCTCGCTCTCGGTGTAAGGACGAGCGCCACGCCATTTTTGACTTCACTCTCAGGCGTTCTTCTCTTGATCCTGTCCACCTGACGTCGCTCAAGCCCAAAATTTGGATGTTATAGTGCTTCATTTCACGATCGATCTGATTGGCGGTGCAAGGACCGAGTGACCCCAGCCCTTCCCCCGTCATTGCTCGAACGTTCCAGAAGTCAATCTAGTCCGCTTTCGAATGCCAAAAGTCGTTACCGTATCTGTTTCTCATATCAGTTAGGATTTAAGATCACGGGTGGTAAGCCCATGATCCAGTGAGTGTCCATTTGCCATTTTTAGGGCAAGCAGGACTGGCTGTGGGTGCTCCATCCCACAGAAGGATAGTTAGCTCAGGTCCGTGGAGTCGCTAGTCTCCAAAGATAGTCGCAGGAATTGGTAAAACCTCATCCTACAACTACTCCCTTGCGGGGTACTTTACTTTAAATTTTATTTAAAAATGCTGGTTGTTACAAAAAGCAAATAAAAAAAATAGGTTTTTGTCGTAAATTACCCCTTAAACTATTTTTTTGTACAGAATTTGTCGCTTTTTCGATAATATGTTATTCATACATACACATATGAAAGATATTTAGTATCTTTATTGTGAAACGAATTAAAATACAACGAATTAATATACATTAAATATATAAAAATAAAGAATCATCAATACACTCAACGGTGAACTAATCGATTTGTTTCGAATTTTCAGAAAGCCGCGTCTGTAAAAGAAGCCCTTGAAATTCTTGTCGGACGCGATCAACTCGAAGGCGTAACATGCAGTAAAACAAATCAAGAAGTCATTGCATGGCAACAAATGACACTAGAAAAACTTCCGGTCGTTCTAATTCTGCATCTGAAATGGTTCGATTATAAGCCAGATGGTTGTACGAAAATTTTGAAAACCGTCGAATTTCCAGTCGAATTAAAAATTGATACAAGTAAGTTTCAAAATCTTTTAGCTGTTAGCAATTAAAATGGCAAAATTCTAAAAACTTAAAACGATGTACTGTAATGAAAATTGCTTAACTTTGTTCCTAACTTGAAATGTTCCTTTCTTTTAGAAATTTTGGCTTCAAAAAAATATTCCCAAAAGCAAAGACTGTACAGACTCTTCGCGGTTGTCTATCACGATGGCAAGGAGGCATCGAAAGGCCACTACATTACCGATGTTTATCACGTTGGCTACAATAATTGGTTACGTTATGACGATAGTTCAGTAAAACCGGTTAGCGAACATAGCGTATTGCGTCCACGAGCACAGCGAGTACCTTATCTTCTATACTATAGGCGATGTGATACAGTAACACCATCGCAACAGCAACAACAAAATCAACACCAACAACAACAACAACAACAGCAGCAGCAGCAGTAGCTACAATAATAGAAACATTTGTATTTACAATCAGAAAATAATTATTGATTTCGTTTCGTTATTATTATTTTCATTACGTCTAGTTTGTTTTATAACTACAATTATTTTTCTTATGAATATCACGTATCCAGTAGTTTTCATATTGATAGAATTAACTTAGGATAGCATTTATTCGCCTCCCATAAAATTTTGGTTTTATGTTTTATTTCGATTTTTTTAATCCGTTCCGCGAAACATCCTGTTTCCTACTGATGATTAAATGACGTTTAGTTTAAGAAATGATTTAAATGAAATTTTAGGTGAGCCTATACAAGTTATCAAAATTATTATTAATTATTATTATTGTAACAAAGATGGAAAGAAACATATGAAGAAAAAAATCCTTTAAGAGGTATAGTTATATAGTATGTATGTATTTAATTTTTAACAAAACAAAAACAAACACAAAAAAAAAAAATTATTGGGTTAACACGTTATTTATAATCTACAATTAAAATATATTAAAAAGTTTTCTTTTTTGTTCTTTAATAATTACATTCAGACAAAGTGATTTAGAATCGTTTTATAATAAAATTATAACATTATAATTATGATTAAATTAATAAATGGAGATTAGATTATCGTATTGTTATATAATATTAGTTTAAATTACACACAAATATTTTATTTTATAAATTTATGTTATAATCAAATGAATTGAATACAATTGTCTTAAAATGGTCAATTTTCAATCGGATTATTTTTAGTTGAAATTTATTGAAAGATGTAATAACGTGTAATTGATTGTTTTTTCAATTTTAAAGGACGGCATAATGTAAGTTTATTTTAAAGTGATAACAAGTAGTATTTAGAATTTATCACGCTATTATGATGGAATATTGGTTCAAATATCTACTACATTTTTATTTTATTGTAAGGTTATTTTTCTAAAAACAAATTTGTTGCGCGATATTACATTTTAATCAACGAATTGTTTCCACTGTGCCGCAATTCGATTTGACGATTAAGGACTATTTCTTTTGTGAAGTTTTTATACAAACCAATAGACCAATAACTACATTAAAAATTCTTCACAAATAATTCCTAAATCGCTGAATCGAATTAAAAATTAAATTCATTTCAAGTATTTTAACTTCAATAGAAATATTTTTGAAATTAATTCTAAAATAAAATAAATTTGTGAACTATCATTTTTGAATATTCGATTGGAAAATGACGAAACATTTATTTAATTTTTTTAATCATATCGTAATATTATTGTTTTTTTTTTATTAAGGAAAAGTTTTATTTTTATTATTATGCTAAAAGTTAGCCATGCCTTAAATAATATAATTGTGAATCAAAAAAAATTAATAATAAAAAAATGAATTTCGGCTTCAAAATGTATAGCAAACAAGATTTGTACTATAATATGAAATTTAAATGTGAAAGTGAACAAAAAAATCTATATATTAAAAGAAAAACAACATAATATTAAACTAAAAATAACTATAAAATTTAGAAGTAAAAACAATTGTTTTAGATACTATTAAAAAAAAAAGAAAAGATCGCCTGTAATTTTTTTCTCTCTCTGTTTTGTTGTGATCCGTAATGCCAAATACAGCAGGTTTAAGTTATATCAAACTCTGTTTTAAACACACACACAAAAATTTATCATAAAAACTTGTAATACTCGATAGATTTCATCTAGAGTTTAAACAAAATAGAGAACCAAGGCAAAGCCATACACAGGCAACAGTCACTTAGTTCGAGTATGTATGTATGTAATTTTTTTTATTATTTGGGACTACTCTTGTAGTGTTCGCTTTACGAAAACTGTTATTTAAACTGGCCTTGTTGAATATTTTCGCAACGATTTATTAAAAATGAAAAAAAAAGAAACCATAACAATAGAAATTTAATACAATATTTGTCTTTAAAATCATTTGGTAATAAATTTTCAAGATATATTAAAAAAGAAAAAACCGTAATTTATAAATTTACTGTTGTTTTGGTATTTAGATTATTTTGTTGTAGTTTTGAATGACCTTTTCAGAAAGTGCGAAAATTTTCAATTATTTCGAAATTATATGATCGCGTGTGAACAATAATTAATATTTGTAATGGAATAGAAACATGAAACTTGGTTAATTCTTACGTCGAATATAATGCTATATTGAAAGAAAGTACGGTTGTGGACTTCGTCGCATTAACATCGCGATCGGCAAAAAATAAAATGAACGCGTTTTTTTGTTTGGGCTCGGTATCTTTAAGATGATTTTGAAACTGCTCAATATCCTTATCACCATGCTTTGTTTCAATTTCAAAGTCGGTAGCTCTCATATGTTTGAAGGAGAAATGCTTTTCTTGAATTTATAATTTAGATATTTGTATGGGAGGGGGTAGAAGGGGTGAAGCGAAGTTGATACTTTTTTCAGCGTTTATTGCAATTATTAAGGTACAAGTTCAGGCAAAATTTAAGTTTCTGCTTTTACTAGTTTTAATGGAAGTCGATATACCGATATTACCAAGAGGGTAGAAGGAGTATACAGATCAAATCGAAATTTTTCAGAATGCAATATTTCATCATCATCAATGGCGCGACAACCCAAGTCGGGCCATGGCCTCCTGAAGTCGTCGCCTCCAATCGTCGTGATCAAACGTCCGCGTCTTCCAGCTGCCAATTTGTCTGCCCGCCAATCACAACGCCTGTTGTATCTCTTCATCCAGTAAAGCATCGAATAATGCGTCCACTATCCGTTCGTTTTGGTTTGCTGCTGGGAAAGGATAATACCGCCAACCTTTCAATGTCCTCAGCAACTTGTTGCAGGATTTCTCCGGGCGCAAAGATAAACATAGGTCTATTATGAGGATCGAGTAGAATTCCCATATCGAGTCACATCAAAGTCGAGTCACGTCTTATGAAAAGAGAATTGCACAATCAACGTTTGCGAAAAATATAATTTTTGACTAATTGAAACCAACTTCACTATGGAGAAATAGGTTGTTGACAGTTAAATTTATGTGATTTTAGATTATTTTAATTTTTGTGTAGTAAAACTATCGAAATGATAAGTTCTGTGGATTTCTTATCGATAACAATGAAAGGGAACTAGAGTCATTGTCGTGGAAGTTCCATCCTGGTAAATCGAATCCACTGGAAATGACCAGCAAAAGTAAGAGGAAACTCAGTTACCAGTGCGAGTATTTAAAAATCTAATATACTTTATTTCTTTATTGTAGGTCTACAGGTCATTTCCAATTGAATAAAGAAGCGTTCATTTATGTGCTTGAGGTGAAAAAGGATAAATTTCAAGTGAGAGATCAAAAAATGACGATTCTACCTATTCTCAAATTGGTTTGTTTTTGTAACGAATTCAACTTAAGTTATATTCGGAGTTGTTTACACTCTAGATGGCATTTGAGAGCATTATAAGTTTGCAGTAAAGTTTGTAAAAAATTTCAAAAACAGATTCCTGTCCGTCCGTTTGTGCGCTCTCTAGCTTGAGAACGCGTTGAGCTAGATAGTTCAAATTTCGTATACTGTGTTTTTGACGATAAAGTAAGGTCTACTCCCTGCTATACAAAATGACACAATTTCACAATTGGACAATAAACGAATTTGCTCGAAAACTATAAAAGCTACTGATCTGAAATTTAGAATGAAATACTTTTATGATGATATCAATCTATTGTATTATAATTATTTGTCTCCTCTACTTCTTTCCACCACCTCCCATACAAAATGCACTTTTTCATGAAATGCTCTAAGAAGATTTACTCAGTACGTATAAAAGGTATGAAGCTGAAATTGTGCACTAAATATTTATTAAGAATTATTAGTAGGACCAACAAAAAAATTAGACGATTAGCTTCACTCCTTCTACCCCCTCTCATGCAATCTGACACAATTTCACAACTTTACAAAAATTCGATTTACCTGAAAAGTATGTATGATCTGATCTGCAATTTAAAACATATTAAAAGCATGATGTTTGTTCCTTCTACCACCTCCCATACAAACTGCACAATTTCACTAAATCAACTATACTAATTTGCTCAGTACCTTTGAATCTTAAATTTTGTATAAAACATATTGATAGCAACTCTCGCGTGATATGAAAAAAATAGTTCAATGTCGTCACCCCCTCTAACACGTCCCCTGCAAAATTTTTTTGAATCCAAAAATTTCTCTTTCATCTAGAGTATCGCACGATTGGGCTTTACGCTGGGCAAGTAAGAGTTCCAACGTTCAATTTATTGCAGACTGTACTCGTTTGTATGTAAAAAATATGTATAACATTTATGTATCTATATTTTTGATTTATTATTCTAATAATAAAGTATTGTGATCGACACAGGAAAAAACAAAAATTTGCTACCCTGAAATTTTGTTTTTCACGTTTTATGATTAAATTAGCCTAAAAATGCAAAAAAAAATCCGCCCCGCCGTACATATGGACTTATATCTCCGAGATCGTTAAAAGTAGAATGTTCGTTCTTGGGTGGATTATTAATTGGGTAAATGAACTCCATTATCTAAATGTTGGGAAGTGTCAGGTGGAAGAGGAAGGCGGGGGAGGGAAAGAGTCAAAAACGACACTTGGTAGTATCTCCACTACGAATGCAAATAGGAAGCTGAAAATCAGCATAGGTATAGTGTATAGTGGGACAAACTTATAACAAATAATTAAATTTTTTTTGCAGTGGTGAACAAAAATGTCGAAAATTTTGAGTGATTTTTAGGGCTCTGGTGAAAATTCAAATTTTGCATGTCGATACATCTATTTGGTGTACATATGTTCCGGCATCGATCGCTAATGTAACCTTCGGTGGTGTCCAACTTGACTCTTCCGATTCCTTCTCACTCCTTGGCATTAAAATAAATAACCATTTGAATTGGAACCAGCACATAATCGACGTGGCACTTGACGCTTCCAAACGCCTAGGAGTTTTGCGAAGATGTAAAAAATATTTTACTCCCAGGGACCTAGCAAATATCTACAAGGCATACATTAGACCACGCCTTGAGTACAATTCGCATTTATGGGCCGGGGCACCCAAAACGCAACTTGCGATGCTCGACCGTGTCCAGAGGCAGGCGTTCCGACTAATTGGTGACGATGCCATCAGGGATTCTATAGACTCCCTAGAGCATCGTAGAGATGTCGGAGTACTAAGCATTTACTACCGCTACTTTCATGGTAAATGCAGTGAGGAACTTGCTGAACTTATCCCACCTCTGTACACTTTTCCTAGAAACACTCGCCTTGCTTCAAGCGCGCACGAGTTTACTGTTAAACTTCCAACTTCCCGTACAGTGAAATATAGGCAGTCATTCATACCCCGAACTTCTAAGCTCTGGAATGCATTACCAGCGGCTGTATTCCCATTGTCATACGACCTACGACGTTTCAAAATCAACGTCCACCGGCATTTTAGGCTTTTCCCTCCTTTAAATCCCATTCCCATTTATCCTTAGCTCCTTTTTCTCCCTTACCGACATGACTGTGTAAACTACATTAAAGGGTGACCCCCTAAGTTGTGTTCGGCTACGTAAAAAAAAAAAAAAAAAAAAAATAGACAAAAAATAATAATTTGCTCCACAATTTTTATGCACCGACCACCTTGGACTAACGTTCACAAGGTGTTTCATGTGCAATGAAAAAAGACAAAAACGTAAAATTTTTGAATAAAATTTTAAGGTATAAACTTGAAAATTCGCGAAATGCATTTAAAAAACATAACAGGGCTACGATTGCGCGTAAAGCGCAATCTTACGATACTCTAGATGAAATAGAATTTTTTGTGATCCCAAGAAATTTTGTATGGGGAGTGTTAGAAGGGGTGATAGCATTGAACTAATTTTTCCCCATCATGCTAAAGTAGCTATAAAAATGTTTTATACAAAATGCTTACTCCAATAATTGAATAGGAGCTGAGAAAATTAGTGTGTTAGATTTAGTGAAAATGTGCAGTTTGTATGGGAGGTGGTAGAAAGAGTGGGGGGATTTTAGTGATTTTTTCAGAAATAACTAAGAATATCATAAAATTGACATCTCTTAAATTTTAGACCAGTAACATTCATACTTTTCAAGAAAATAGATTTTTTGTGAAGTTGTGAAACTGTGTCATATTGTATGGGAGGGGGTAGAAGCAGTAAAGCTAATCAGATATTTTTTTTATCTTGGTGATAGTGCTAAATAAGTATTTATCACAAAATGTGAGCTCGATAAATGTTATATATTCTGAAAAAAATATTGAACTAATTTTTTCCCCCATCATGCTAAAGTAGCTATAAAAATGTTTTATACAAAATGCTTACCCCAAAAATTGAATAGGAGCTGAGAAAATTAGTGTGTTAGATTTAGTGAAAATGTGCAGTTTGTATGGGAGGTGGTAGAAAGAGTGGGGGGATTTTAGTGATTTTTTCAGAAATAACTAAGAATATCATAAAATTGACAACTCTTAAATTTTAGACCAGTAACATTCATACTTTTCAAGAAAATAGATTTTTTGTGAAGTTGTGAAACTGTGTCATATTGTATGGGAGGGGGTAGAAGCAGTAAAGCTAATCAGATATTTTTTTTATCTTGGTGATAGTGCTAAATAAGTATTTATCACAAAATGTGAGCTCGATAAATGTTATATATTCTGAAAAAAATATTGAACTAATTTTTTCCCCCATCATGCTAAAGTAGCTATAAAAATGTTTTATACAAAATGCTTACCCCAAAAATTGAATAGGAGCTGAGAAAATTAGTGTGTTAGATTTAGTGAAAATGTGCAGTTTGTATGGGAGGTGGTAGAAAGAGTGGGGAGATTTTAGTGATTTTTTCAGAAATAACTAAGAATATCATAAAATTGACAACTCTTAAATTTTAGACCAGTAACATTCATACTTTTCAAGAAAATAGATTTTTTGTGAAGTTGTGTAACTGTGTCATATTGTATGGGAGGGGGTAGAAGCAGTAAAGCTAATCAGATATTTTTTTATCTTGGTGATAGTGCTAAATAAGTATTTATCACAAAATGTGAGCTCGATAAATGTTATATATTCTGAAAAAAATATTGAACTAATTTTTTCCCCCATCATGCTAAAGTAGCTATAAAAATGTTTTATACAAAATGCTTACCCCAAAAATTGAATAGGAGCTGAGAAAATTAGTGTGTTAGATTTAGTGAAAATGTGCAGTTTGTATGGGAGGTGGTAGAAAGAGTGGGGGGATTTTAGTGATTTTTTCAGAAATAACTAAGAATATCATAAAATTGACAACTCTTAAATTTTAGACCAGTAACATTCATACTTTTCAAGAAAATAGATTTTTTGTGAAGTTGTAAAACTGTGTCATATTGTATGGGAGGGGGTAGAAGCAGTAAAGCTAATCAGATATTTTTTTTATCTTGGTGATAGTGCTAAATAAGTATTTATCACAAAATGTGAGCTCGATAAATGTTATATATTCTGAGAAAATCGTCTTAGAGCATTTCATGAAAAAGTGTAGTTTGTATGGGAGGGGTTGGAAGGAGAGGGAGAACGCAAATAATTTTTATACTGTATAATGAAATTATTATGAAAGCAACATATCCCGAAATTCAGACTAATAGCTTTTATACTTTTCGAGCAAATCCGTTTATAGTCGAATTGCGAAATTGTGCCATTTTGTATGGGAGGGAGTAGAGGGGGTGAAGCTAATCGTCTAATTTTTTTTTGCCTTACTAACAATTTTAAATAAATATGTAGTGCACAATTTCAGCTCGCTAAATTTTATAGGCACTGAGTAAATTGGCTTAGAGTAATTCATGACAAGTGCAGTTTGTATGGGAGGTGGTAGAAGAAGGGGGAGGACACGCATAATTTTTATACCGTAGATTGATATTATCATAAAAGTAATACATTCCAAATTTCAGGCCAATAGCTTTTATACTTTTCGAGCAAATCCGTTTAATGTCAAATTGCGCATTTGTATCATTTTGTATGGGAGGGGGTAGAAGGGGTGGAGCGATTTGGCCCGTTCACGAACTTAAAGTTACTTTTTTGCTAAAAATGACACACAAAAATTTTTAGCACTATAGCTCAAAGCTTTCGAGAGTTATGCTGTAGACAGACGCACAGATAGACAGACAGACAGACAGACGGACAGACGGTCACGCGGAATCGATGTTTTTGAGCGACAACAAATATTTCTGTACCCTTGTCGGCTCTGTGCGAGCGTTATTTCTTAGCGTTACAAACGGTAAGGCAAACACAATATACTCTCAGATTTCATCTAGAGTATAAAAATCCCCAATTGTATGAAATATTAACTGGTCGAATACCTTCAAAACTTCTACCCCTCCCATGCAAAATTATTTTTTCGCCCATTTTTAAAAAATCAATTATCACCTAATTATTTAGAGCTATCAATTTAAAGTTTTGCATAAGAACTTTTAAAAATAGTTGAAATGAAATTACGTTAAAAGTTTTGAGATCACGTCTGCCATTCTACCCCATACAAAAGTATGATTTCGACTAATTTCAATAAATCAACTACTAACCAACAAATTAAAAACTACGAACTTGAAATTTAGTACGAGCACCTTACAAGAGAAACAGAATAAAACTGCATCAAAAATTTTACGATTCACTTACCTCCTCCCATATAAATGTTTAGAATTTTATGAAAATTTTATGCAACCTCGTCTATGAAACTGACATTCTATACAGAGAATATTGTGCGTGATTCAAGCAATCAATTAAAAAATTATAAACATTCACCCACCCTTACTATCACCCCTCTTCCTCCCCTCATAAGAACCCAAACTTGCATAAATAAACGAATGAAATATTTATTACATGTACTGGACCTATTGATTGTATCCGCAATTAAGTGTTAAATAGTCAACCGCCCTGCCCATGAACCCCCTTTCACCTAGTCTTTCCTAACCACTCTAACCAGTATATTGACGCATCTTTAACTTGTCCCAAGAATAACAAAGTTGCGCCCGACTTGTTGGGAGTTTATTTGTAGTTAGAAGCAAATTCAACCATAAAACGAAATAAAACGATGAATTTTCCAAATAATAAATTATATTGTATTTGAATATTGAAAGCATTCTTGATAAAAGATAAAATCTAGTTAGGTTAGATTTTTAATAAACTAATGCACTAGACACAGAACGCGAGTTTAAGCATTTTACCTCACAATTTTGATAAAAGTACGCTGAATTATGTATTGGATAGTGACATTAATAACATCGTAAGACATGTTAAAGAATTTTAACTCGCGTCGTGTGTCGAGGGCATTACGCAACTATTAATTAATAACAAATACTTATAACAAGATAATCTTAATAATAGAAGCGTTATGTAAGTGTGCATGAAGTGAATAAAGTAACACGATGTATATTTCATAGTTAATACCAAAAATACTACGCAATTTTAAAATCTAAATAAAATTTGCCGCCTTTTTATAATAAATTGTACAATATTAAAGGTGAGACGGATGATTGGCAAGTGCACTTATCAATTATTGTTATTATCATAGCTTTAATGTGACGTGTAATAAATTATTTATAAAAAAAATTACAAAACTAAATTAATGATAAAAATAAAACATTAATCTATAATAATAAAAAAAAAGTTGTTTAATTGTATTTTATTGCGGGATTCAAAAATATTTGAGAACATAAATAAATATAATAAGTACATTAACTACATACACCTAAAATACAACATTCCTCGACCCGAAAAATCTCAAAAATTTGATATATGTGTAAGTTTCTATCTCTTTTGGTATCCAGCCAAAGTTGAGATAAAAACCCTATGAGAAGACAGAACGAGGCTTCACATTTTGGTAAACCTCTAACAAGTTTAGATTGGCTTACAACATTATAAATACAAAAAAAAAAAACTTAAATATATTTTGGAGTTCTTTCATTCTAAATGATCGCGAAAATCACTGTCAAGTTAAATTTGATCATTTTTTCACGTTTTTTTGAAGACATGTTAATTTAAAACGGCGAGTGAAAAATTACCTTAGAGTATACTTAAACCCGCTCTAAATATAAAAATTGCGCAGTCGGGATGATTGCAATAAAGATTGTAATCAAATTATTAATTTTATATTTTAAGCGACAAGTGAAAATAATTAGTGTTTAAATAACAATTTCAATCCGTAAAATAGAACCTCACGATTCTAATTTGAAACTAGTAACGTTAGGGCACACTAGGAACTTTGGAAATAGCTCAGTGTTATTGTGTTGTGTTTGTGAACTTTATGTATATGGAGAACGATAACAAGCCTAAACCTTTTTAAGTAGTCTTTGAGGCTGGAGAACAACTATATACTTAAGAAAAGATTGAAAAATTCAATTGGAACGAAACCCAATAGTAATCTCAACTTTTACTCATAGTTAAGAACCAGAGATTCGACGAAGGACGACCAATCGAAGGCATCGCTGAAGACCAGTATGAAGACGTCAACCAACAGCGTTAACTTATCATGGCTCATGCAGGAGTAAATAAAGGTAACGAATTACCATTACAACTTTAAGTATTAATCTATATGAACTTGTATCTAAATTAAATTCAAATGACGGAAGTAGCACTAATTTAAGTACATTCGTGCAATATTGCCAGTAATGATAAGATATGATAACTATAGCAACAATATTATAAGGAATCTAATTAAAACCAAATTTACTGATAGGGCGAAACCGCTAGTAGACATAAATTTTCACATAACAGAATGGTCCTTTTTAAACAAACAACAAATTCCCTTTTGCTTCTATTTCATAAAAATAAGTATCCTATTTCATTAAGACACGTGTTCTGGGGCTAAAAATCAACAACATCCTGCAGGCAGCTGAAAGCAACAAATTAGATCCTGATTTTTAGGTCCAAATCCGTGAGAAAAATCGACTTGTGCTTTTCTGCAGTAGTAGATTCCATTTTTCTTCAATTTGTGCAATGCAACAAATTCTATTTACGTTTTTATACTCTAGATGAAATCTGAGAGTATTATAAGTTTGCCACAAAGTTTGTAACGCCAAGAAATAAGGCTCGGAGAAAAAAATGAATGATACAGAAGTTCATATAATCACTCAAAAATCTCAAAACCGGATGTCCGTCCGTCCGTCCGTCCGTCTGTCTGTCTGTCTGTCTGTCTGTCTGTCTGTCCGTCCGTCCGTGTCCTCTCTAGCTTGAGAACGCGTTGAGCTAGAAAGTTCAAATTTTGTATACGTCGTTTTTAACAAAAAAGTAAGGTCAAGTTCGTGAACGGGCCAAATCGCTCCACCCCTTCTACCCCCTCCCATACAAAATGACACAATTGCGCAATTTCACAATAAACGGGTTTGCTCGAAAAGTATAAAAGCTATTGGAATGAAATTTGGAATATATTACTTATATGATAATACCAATCTACCGTATGAAAATTATGCGTGTCCTCCCCCTCCTTCTACCACCTCCCATACAAACTGTACTTGTCTTGAATTACTCTAAGCCAATTTACTCAGTGCGTATAAAATTTAGCAGGCTGAAATTGTGTACCAAATATTTGTTTCAAATTTTTAGTAAGACCAAAAAAAATTATACGATTAGCTTCACCCCTTCTACCCCCTCCCATACAAAATGACACAATTTTGCAAATTGATAATAAATGGATTTAATCGAAAACTATAAAAGCTATTAGCCTGAATTTTGGGATATATTACACTCATAATTATTTCAATCTACCGTAGAAAAATTATTTGCGTCGTCCCTCCCCTTCTACCCCCTCCCATACAAACTACACTTTTTCATGAAATGCTCTAAGTCGATTTTCTCAGAACATATAACATTTATCAAGCTCATATTTTGTAAGAAATACATAATTAGCATTTTCACTAAGATCAGAAAAAAATATTTGATTAGCTTCACTGCTTCTACCCCCTCCCATACAATATGACACAGTTTCACAACTTTACAAAAAAACGATTTTCTTAAAAAGTATGAATGGCACTAGTCTGAAATTTAAGGGACATATATTTTATAATATTCCTAGTTATTTTTGAAAAAATCACTAGAATCCCCCCACTCTTTCTACCACCTCCCATACAAACTGCACATTTTCACAAAATCTAACTCACTAATTTTCTCAGTTCCCATTCAGTTTTTGGAGTAAGCATTTTGTATAAATTTTTTCATAGTTACTTTAGCATGATGAGAAAAAAATTAGTTCAATGCTATCATCCCTTCTAATACTCCCCATACAAAATTTTTTGGGATCACTAAAAATTCTATCTCATCTAGAGTATTGTAAGATTGCGCTTTACGCGCAATCGTAGCCCTGTTATGTTTTATTATGACAACAAGTACCCTGATTGCAAAAATTAACAAAATCTTGCAGGCAGCTGGAAGCAACAAATTAGATCTTCATTTTTAGTACCAATTCCTTGCGAAAAATCTACTTGTGCTTTTCAGTGGCAGTTAAATCCCTTTTTCTTCAATAGGTTGCCACCACTACAACAAGCATTTTTATTTTTTCCGATTTGACCTGATTGGACGTGGATCGTCGATTCATAGTGTTTGATTTGTATAAATTTTGCTATTTTGAAATAACTTTTTTGTAGACCTACTGACCTCTTAATATCTTTTCGATTAATATATCTCCTTATTTCACTTATTTCGTTTCTTTATTTTCGATCCTTTTCAGTCGAACACAGAGTTCCTTAAAAAATTAATAATTTGCTTGTATACCAACAGGATAAGATTTAAATTCTAATACATCTTATCTTATAAAAAGGGTATTCTTTAAAATTGTATTAGTGGTACTTATTAGTTTTATTAGTTTATTAGGGGTTACATTACCAAATGTTTATATAACTATAGCTCTTGTAAAATTGAGTTTTGAGATATTCGAGTTTTTCCTAGAATTTTTTTTTGATTAATTCGAGATTATTTTCAGAGTAAAGTAGTTTAGAATAGATATCGATCTAGAATAATTTCATTATCATTGTGTATACAGAAATTTGTATGTCTTACCACCTCGTGAGCTCATTATATTTTGACCAGTCTTTTAAAATAACATCCTTTCGTATTATTTGCTTTTGACGCAGGATGCATGTTTTTTACCATTCAGCAAGTATATTGTATTTGTTTGCTGAGTTACGTATGCACTCATATCGCATACATACTAAGTAACATTTTTATTAGGGTAAGATATATTTATAAATAGTTTTAATGGTATTTCCAAATTACGGGGAATACCAATTCTTTTATAATAGACGTTCAAGTGTCATAAAAATTCGGTTCAAACTTATCCCATTTTTACACATTTTATTGCCTTTATTTTAAATCTCCTTTTTCATTTATTGTCCCTTTTTCATACATATCCCACTTTTCATACGAAATCCTTTTTATAAAGTAAAACGTTCTTACCTGACACTTGAACCTCTAAATTGATATAAATATCCTGTAATCATTAATGTATAGTCAGTCGACAGATAGTTCTCAAAAAAGTGTTATTATTAAGAAAAATAAAATTAATATAAAAAGAAATCAATATTTAGTGTTTAATTTATAAGTTAAAAATACAAATTTAAGTTGTATTTTAACTGGCGCAGTCGGTCTGTCTTACAAAATCGTTGTAAGGCAAAAAGTTAATCCTCGCGAATTGAAAATACGCATCACGTATTTTTCTTTTGAAGTGAAAAAAAATCAAATTCTAACAGAATAATAAACCATCTTCGATAAATGAGATCGGTAATTCTAGAATCTTGATGTACTTGATGTGAAGTGAAAATATCAAATATTCTAACAGAACAATAAACCATCTAAATGAGATCGGTAGTTCTAGAATCTTGATCTTTTTTTATATACCAAATTACACTGGAAACAGGACAAAGTAAGTAAGAAAGATATTTCTTAGCGCCCCTTGTCGCATAAAACAAGCATAGTGCGAAAATAAAGAGAACTCAAAGGCGAACAACCAACTTTAAATTGGCTTACAATATAGACAACCTTGTAAATAGGTTACGAACAATTGTAACCATGAATCCAATACCCGAAGAAAATCATTTAGAAACTCTAAGTATCCAACCGCTCAAATATATTCAGACACTAACAGCATTCGACGGTAAACGCGAAGATTTATATTCATTCATTCATCGCATCGATAACATAGCTGCCAAAATAGAACGCTATGATGTGGAATCAAAATCAATAATAATGGACGCAATCAAAGATAAAATAATAGGAAGGGCACGTCAAGCCATTGACATATATTTAAATATTAATTCGTGGTTAGAAATTAGAAATTTATTAATTAGACATTTTTCGAATAATAAAAATTGTTCACAATTGTTTCGGGAGTTAAGACGCGTAGAATTTAGGAATAATGTAAATGATTACTATGATAATATTCAAAAGGCTTTATTCGAATTAAACACAAAAGCTAGAGAAACAGGGCAAATTTATCAAATTAATTCAAATATTGAAGAAGCTTTGGAAGTGTTCATCGTAAATTTACCACGGGATATGCAAACTATTTTGTATGCCAGAAATCCTGGTACTTTGGAAGAAGCTTATCGCATCCTTCAGCATTCTGGATTTTGTAATATGAATAATTCACAAAATCCTCGAAGAAATTATAACCAAAATTCTAGTAATTTCGCCCCCCAAATGAATGTAGAACCGATAAGACGGCATCCATTCAATCCATCATTTGACCAATTTAACCAAAATAACGTCGGATTAAGAAACCATAACTTTAACCATAATTATAGAAATCAATTTAATCGCCCCAATACATCGCAAAATAGATTCTATAACCAACAAACTCCAAGTCAACAATTTCGCCAACAAAACAACAGAAATGTTGGTAGACCTGAACCTATGGACGTAGATCCATCAATTCAAACTAGTAATTCTAGTAGTCTAAATGTAGAAAGGTCAAATAATAGTTATGAAGCTGTAAATTTTCCAGTAACAGCCTCGGACAGATCAAAATACTACCATATGTAATCCTTGAAACCGAAATAAGTTCAGTTAAACTCCTAGTAGATACTGGTGCAACAGACAGCATAGTAAATCCGGGAGTAGCTCGACCAAATTTTATTAAAGAAATAAAACCCATAAAACTAAGAACTATGAACGGAATAACTATCACAAATCAAAAGGTCGTAATACCGAAATTCAAAAATATGCCAACTTTAAGAAACCCGGCATTCCTTGTAGTACCATTTCATGAAAAATTTCATGGACTATTGGGAAACGATATTTTATTTGAAAATAATGCAGAAATAAACTACGAAAAAAGAATAATGAAAATCAACAATAAAGAAATAATATTACATTTTAATGATGCCGAAGAAAACAACGCAGATAACTATGAAAAATCTATTCCTGATGAGGTAAATTATTTCGGAGGTGATATTAAATATGTAGGAAATATTGAAAGAGAAGTTCGACTCGGTCATTTAAATGCGGAAGAAAAAAATGAACTCTTGAAAATCTTAAAAGAATATCAAGATGTGTTTTTCAGAGAAAGCGAAAATTTGACTTTCACGCACCAAATGAAACATGAATTAAAATTGACAAGTGACAAGCCAATATATACCAGGAATTATAGATATCCTGAAAAACATAAAGTAGAAGTAGAAGAGCAGATACAAGACATGTTACGACAAGGTATAATTAAACCAAGTAACTCACCATATTCATCACCACTATGGGTTGTTCCAAAAAAAATGGATGCCTCAGGAAAGATGAAATGGAGATTGGTGGTCGACTATAGGAAAATTAATGAAATCACTGTCGATGACAAATTTCCTATACCGAACATAGAGGATATGTTCGATCGTTTTGGGAGAGCAATGTATTTTACTACAATCGATCTGGCAAAGGGATTTCACCAGATAGAAATTGCTAAAAATGATACATATAAAACCGCATTCTCAACGAATAATGGACACTATGAATTTCTTCGTATGCCATTTGGTTTGAAAAATGCACCCGCGACTTTTCAGCGGCTAATGAATTCGGTTTTAGCAGAATTCATAGGAAAAATATGCTGTGTGTACATGGACGATATAATTATTTATAGTACATCGCTAACAGAGCACCTACACTCGTTAAAACTTATTTTTAATAAACTCCGCAAAGTTAATCTGAAAATACAATTAGATAAAACAGAATTTCTTAAACACGAAACTGAGTTTCTGGGCCACATCATAACTACTGAGGGAATTAAACCCAATCCAAACAAAATTGAGGCTATACATAGTTTTTCAATACCAAAAACAACAAAACAGATAAAATCATTTTTAGGTTTAGCCGGATTTTATAGAAAATTCATAAAGGATTTTGCGAAAATTGCAAAACCTATGACTTTGAGACTCAAAAGAGGTACGAAAATAAGAATAGATGACGAAGACTACATACAATCATTTGATAAATTAAGAGGATATTTAACTACAGATCCTATCCTCAAGTATCCAGATTTTAACAAACAATTTGTTCTGACAACAGACGCTTCAAATTACGCAATTGGAGCTGTATTATCTCAAGATGGACATCCCAATTGTTACGCAAGTCGCACCCTAAATGAGCACGAAATTAATTATTCAGTAATAGAGAAGGAACTGTTAGCAATAGTATGGGCGACGAAGTATTTCCGTCCTTATTTGTATGGACAGAAATTCAAAATACAAACTGACCATAAGCCATTGAAATGGTTAAGTAACCTTAAAGAACCAAACCAGAAATTGCAAAGATGGCGAATCAAACTTGAAGAATTTAATTTTGACATCGAATATCTTAAAGGTAAAGATAATATAGTCGCAGACGCTTTATCAAGAATTGAAATCAATCAAAATGAAGAAGAAAATGAAGAATTACTATCCAATGCCGCTACAATGCATAGTGCGGATCTAGACGATCATTATTTTATTCAAATTTCCGAAGGACCTTTAAATCGATTTAGAACACAAATCATTATTAAAAGAGGTCGGGAAAATAAAATAATAATTGAGAAGCCATATGGAAAAAAGAGAATCATATGTACAACAAAAGAACCTAATGAGGAATATTATAAATATATTCTTAGGAATCATTCACCAAGATTTGGTGTAGTTGGAATCATGATCGAAGATGAGCAAATATTCAAAGATTTTCAAAACACTTACGTAAAATGGAAAGAAGACAATAAAGAAATTAAATACATTAAAGCAAATTACAGACTATATGAAGCATCAGAAGAAGAATTAATGGAAGAAATTCTGAAAACACATTCAAGGAAAAATCATATCGGCATAACTAAGATTTATTACATATTGAAGCACAGAACTTATTTTCCGCGGTTAAAAGAAAAAATAACAGAAGTAATAAACAACTGCCAAATTTGCGAGCAAAGCAAATACGAAAGACTCCCTGCAAAAATACCCTTTCAAATTTCTGAAGACGCTCAAAAACCAAGAGATATATACCACATGGATATATGGTTTCGTGACAGACAGAATTTTTATTTGAGCTGTATAGACAAGTTTAGTAAATATGTTTCAATGATCAAACTTAAAACTCGAAATTGGAACGATGTAATAAATGCAATAAAAGAAACATTTAATATAATGGGCAAGCCCCGCAAATTAGTTATTGACAACGAAAGTTCTATCAAAAGTGAACTTACCCAAAATTTCCTAAGAGAAAATAATATTGAATATCATTTTACGACACCAAACCACCATACCGGAAACGCTGATATCGAGAGATTTCATAATACCCTTAATGAACATCTCAGAACATATTTTATAAGACAAAAAACAGAAAAAACCCTTAAAATGCTAAATCCAATAACGGAAATATTGCAAATATATAACACCACAATTCATAGTTCAACGAAAGAAGAACCAATTAGAATTCACCAAGGCGATGTAAATATAGAAAATATTAAGAAAATATTACAGGAAACAAAAATAAAAAATATCAACAAAAGAAATTTAAATAGAAAGGAAGAAAAACTGAATACCGAAATCATTAAAATGAACAACACCAAGCTCATGCCTAACGCGAGACTAAGAAAGCCCAATGACAATAAAATATATCACAAACAACAGTATAAAAAAGCTAAAAAATACCAAAGGAATAATGATAGTAATAGCACTAATATACCTTCAACATCCTCGAACTTTCAATGTAGACAAAATTAGGGAATCTACGATAATCCACACTAAAATTTTCAAAAACTTAAATTAATAATAGAGAACTTAGGGAGAGAAAAGTATTAATAAATGGACGGAATAGATGAACCATATGAATAATGAAGTTTAGTACAAAATAAAATCGATAAGCACTTCCAAACGCCAAAAATAAAAAAAAAAAAAAAAAAAAAAAAAAAAAAAAAAAAAAAAAAAAAAAAAAAAAAAATAATATTTTGTTTTGTGTAATGCTATATATACACATATGTATATCTAAAACATAACAAATATACAAGGAATTAAATGATGCAAAGAAAATAGTTAAATTAAATGAACCATAATTAATTACTTAAACATAAAAATGAATAAATATTTAAAAATAAAAAGCCACTGCAAACAAAGTAATCATAATTTGTATATCGTAGTATTTTACATTAATAATATTTAGAACCTATACCTAATAAGAATAATAAACTGTAATTAAACCATGCATCTAGTTTTTTGCAAAATAATATTAATTATCATCATTAGAAATTAAGAAAAATTATAAAATGAGAAGTTATAAAGAAATTAAATGTAAGATTGCTATCCAAAAAATAATATAGTAAAGAAACAAAATAAAAATCTCATAATGTTCCCTATTACGAACCATAATTTTGCCAAAATTATTATAAATAAGCTCGGAAAAATTTACAATAGAAATTATAATAACATATTCATTTATTTATGACATTGTAAGAGTAATCCTTATAATTAACAAAAATGTAACCTGGACTTCATTCGTCAGGAGTCGAATAATCTAGGGGAGGGAGGAGTTACGTATGCACTCATATCGCATACATACTAAGTAACATTTTTATTAGGGTAAGATATATTTATAAATAGTTTTAATGGTATTTCCAAATTACGGGGAATACCAATTCTTTTATAATAGACGTTCAAGTGTCATAAAAATTCGGTTCAAACTTATCCCATTTTTACACATTTTATTGCCTTTATTTTAAATCTCCTTTTTCATTTATTGTCCCTTTTTCATACATATCCCACTTTTCATACGAAATCCTTTTTATAAAGTAAAACGTTCTTACCTGACACTTGAACCTCTAAATTGATATAAATATCCTGTAATCATTAATGTATAGTCAGTCGACAGATAGTTCTCAAAAAAGTGTTATTATTAAGAAAAATAAAATTAATATAAAAAGAAATCAATATTTAGTGTTTAATTTATAAGTTAAAAATACAAATTTAAGTTGTATTTTAACTGCTGTGAATATTCGCATTACACATTGCAGATCGTGCAAGGAGTCATCGCACGAGAAACACAGACGAATCACGACTAAGTTTTGTTTTCAGGGCTGCTTTCATCATATGTATTCAGATAATATTGTTTCTGCGCTTCTGATAAAGCGTTTAGCTTCTGCGGTTGAAGTTTTTTTTAATTTCGTTTTTGTTTTTTTTGTAATGATCGTACAATTTTCCAAACGGATTTCTTTTTCCTTGCTGCGTTTTAAAATAAAAATCCTATAACAACCAATAATTATTTTACCGAATTAAAAGTAAACTTACAGGAAACAATTTCAAAACTTGATCCAGAATTCATGAGTAATTATTAGGTGTGATTGGTTCGGACTTCAAATTTACATCCACGGCAATTAAGGTCCTGCGTATTACTATCTAGAAGCTTCGAGTTCTTGTTGAACACCGAAAAAATTCCTTTCATGCTTTCGATCAGTAAATTTAAAAGTGCGTCCGCCTTTTGGTTTTGTATTGTTATTAAGGACGATTAAATCTTAAGAATATTTTAATATTTACCTTTGGTAATTGGAGTCTAGTGGATGTCAAAGTTTCACTAATAAACAAAATTTATTTTGGTTTGGTGAATGTTTTCACAGTGCATTTTGAATTAAAAGAAAAGATTTCCGGATTCTACACTGTTACGCTTTATTATTCGTGACGTTTCGGTCTCTGCTGAGACCTTTATGATGAAGATTTCCGGATTCTACACTGTTACGCTTTATTATTCGTGACGTTTCGGTCTCTGCTGAGACCTTTATGATAAAGGTCTCAGCAGAGACCGAAACGTCACGAATAATAAAGCGTAACAGTGTAGAATCCGGAAATCTTTTCTTTTAAAATTTATTTTATTTATAAAGAACAATTATAGCAGAAATACTTTTTAATGATCATTTGCATCATCAGCCAACCTTTTTTAACAAGAATTCAGCGGTGTAACACTAGATGATATGTAATCGTAAATCCGAAAATTACCTCTTTTTTGCGCTAAATTAGCAATTTCTCGCGAAATTTGAGCACTTTGAAAAATTGCGTTATTCAGCGACGCGAAACTTAATTGAGTGACACTTTCTTAGCATACACAAACGTGGCGGCTCTTTAATTTAAAATGCTAAATTATCATTTCAAAAGCTTAGCTTTCGTTTTGAATATGGTTAACTGTTAATTTAAGAACACGGCTAATTGCAATAAACACGGTATAAGTTATTTAAAAAAAAATATTTTTTTATTTGTTTTGAAATGGTTACTGCTTCTTTTCAAATAAAATATGTTTTTTAAATGGCAGTGTTTATATTAAAACGATATTTTATTGAAATAAAAATAATAATAATAAGTGACATGTTTCAAACAAGAATTTAAATTAAAAACATAACAGAATTATGATTGGGCTTAAAGCCCAATCATATGATACTCTAGATGAAATGGAAATGGACTTTAATATACCGGAAAATATGTCATCTCAAATTCTTTCGAATGGTGAATAGAGACTTTTGCATGGGAGGTGGTAGAAGTAGAGGGGGAGGTTTGTATTTTTCGTATATGACACCGAACATGGCATGCAAAATGTTTTTTGCTGAATTTAAAGTTTTTAGTTTTAATTATTTTCAAAGAAATTGGTCATAGTCTTCCTGAAATTGGCGATTTTGTATGGGAGGTGGCAGAGGAAGTGGAGCATTTAAGATAATTTTGAAACTGCTTATCATCATCCTTATCATCATGTTTTGATTCAATTTCAAAGTCGATAGCTCTCATATACTTTAAGGAGATTTTCTTTTCTTGAATGTAATCGAGATATTTGTATGGGAGGTGGTAGAAGGAGTGAAGCGGAGCTGATAATTTTTTCTAACACTTATTTCAATTGTTAAGAAACAATTTCTGGCAAAATTTGAAGTTTTTACTTTTTCTAGTTTGAATGGAAATCGATAAAATGTATTTAACAAACATTATACATTTGTAAGGAGTGTACAAGTCAAAAATTTTGATTTCTATTTGTATACTTTGTACAAAATATCAAGTTCATAGCTTTAAGAGTTTCGAAGAAAAATAATTTAATTTAAATTTCAAATTTCGTGAAATTTATATGGGAAGGAGTAGAAGGAGTGAGGTGAAGTTGATAATTATTTTGAAAATAAATTGCAATTATAGTAGAATTAATTCTGACAAAATTTCGTCCTTTCAGCTTTACTAGTTTCAATGAAAATCGAAAATATGTATTTTTCAAAATTGTCCATTTGTATGGAAGGGGGTAGAAGGAGTAAGGGGATCGGGTCAATATTCCGTCATATTAATGATATCTATATCATAATGCTTTCACCTAAATTTCAAGTCGATAGCTTAAATAGTTGCAAAGAAAAATCAATTTCTTAATATTTCGAAATTTCATGAAATTTGTATGGGAAGGGGTAGAAGGAGTTGAGGATGTAGCCCATTCACGAACTTAAAGTTACTTTTTTGCTAAAATGACACACAAAATTTTTTAGCACTATAGCTCAAAGCTTTCGAGAGTTATGCTGTAGACAGACATACAGACGAACAGACGGTCACTCGGAATCGAGGTTTTTGAGCGACAACAAATATTTCTGTACCCTTGGCGACTCTGTGCGAGCGTTATTTCTCAGCGTTACACACGGTAAGGCAAACACAATATACTCTCAGATTTCATCTAGAGTATAAACATAAATTTTTTTTAAAATCTAATCAAGGTTAATTTTATGTGGCAGTTTTTTTTTTCAATGCACAAGCAAATTTGCTTACAGAAAAAATGAGAGGCACAATAAACATCTAACCGAATTGTTGACGAACGTTGCCAATGCCAAATATCGTTAAAGAGATATCAGATCTTTTCAGGGGGTTTCATCGAAGCGAGGTTTCATGTCGATTCCTCTTCTATTCCGGAACCTCGCCAGAGTATATGCATCCAAACGAATTTCTTCATTTTCGTGCAATTTTAATGAACCTGTTAACAAGAAATAGAAAGGTGCGATGCATATAGAAAAAAATGTTATCATCTCGAAATCCAGAGCCAGAAAGAAACAATTCATACGCTGTTTTGAAATATGTACCATACATACATAAGGAAACAATTTGCACACTAAGAATGTAAACTGAAGAAAACACCAGTTTCCTATTAGAAGACACATAGATTGTATTCTAAAATTTATAGTCCTGAAAAGTGGAAATTGAATTATTCCCTCCACCTACCAGTCGCATTCGGGTGATTTTTCTACCAAACATAATACGCTGTAACAAATAAAATTCAAATACAAAATATTTTCATTTGCATAAATTGCATAAATAAGACATTTAGATCTCGTGATAGACTGAAGTCGGTTTTCTAATAGATTTGGTTTAAAAACCCGGATCTAATTTGTTGCTTCCAGTTCCTGCAGGTTTTTGTTAATTTTTGCACTCAAAAAAATTGTTGTCATGATAAAAATCATAAATAGAATTTGTTGCATTGCACAAATTGAAGAAAAATGGAATTTACTACTACAGAAAAGCACAAGTCGATTTTTCTCACTGATTTGGAGTTAAAAATCAGGATCTAATTTGTTGTTTCCAGCTGGCTGCAGGATATTGTTAATTTTTGCACTCAGGACACTTGTTGTCATGATAAAAACATAATTAGAACTTGTTGGATTGCACAAATTGAAGAAAAATGCAATTTACTACTGTAGAAAGGCACAAGTCTATTTTTCTCACAGATTTGGTCCTGAAAACCTAGATTTAATTTGTTGCTTCCAGCTGCCTGCAGGATTTTGGTAATTTTTGCACTCAGGACACTTGTTGTTATGATAAAAAAACAAAAAGAATTTGTTGCATTGCACAAATTGAAGAAAAATGGAATTTACTACTGCAGAAAGGCACAAGTCGATTTTTCTCACGGATTTTGTCCTGAAAACCTAGATTTAATTTGTTGCTTTCAGCTGCCTGCAGAATTTTGGTAATTTTTGTACTCAGGACACTTGTTGTCATGATAGAAAACATAAAAAGAATTTGTTGCATTGCACAAATTGAAGAAAAATGGAATTTACTACTGCAGTAAAGCACAAGTCGATTTTTCTTATGGATTTGGACCTAAAAATCAGGATCTTATTTGTTGCTTCCAGGTGCCTGCAGGATGTTGTTGATTTTTAGCTTCAGAGCACTTGTCTTAATGGAATAGGATACTTATTTTTATAAAATAGAAGCAAAAGGGAATTTGTTGTGCTGCACAATTTAAAGAAAGAGAAATTTATTAGAGCTGAAAAACAGTTGTCGGTTTCTCATATATTTCATCCTGTAACGCATAATTTTAATCGTGCTATCTGTAGTAATTTTGAAATTTTTGAATTTCTTAAAATAGAGATATCCACGCATTTTATTTGTGGATATCTCTATTTTAAGGATGATTAAAAATACAGTTCATTCTTTTGTTGCATTCCATTTGTTTCTATGTCTTTTTTAAATGATATTTATTACGGCATAATTTTAGGTGCATTAATCGGAAGGAGTTTCCGGAAATGGTGACTTTTGTTCTTTTGTTTACATTTGCACTCGGATATCCGTGATACAAATTTATTTGGTACCTACTTAAGATATTACACCTGCATTCGTATCACGAAAATCGTTTAATTCACGTGTTAGCCTTAATTTCGTTTTTATCGCTAATAGTACTAATATCTGTTTTCAAATTAATCGGAGCAACATTTGTTTTATTGTTTTCTGAAAGTACTTCAAAAGCAACAAATTCTGGTACATATATCATCCTTCTAGGATAATTAGGCAATGAGCAATCGCGGTAGCTGCTAACTTTAGATTTAAGATAGCAGTCCGCCATTTTCTCGGGAATCCTTGAAGATACGAATTTTATTTTGGCGTAACAAAACAGCTACAAATAAGTAACAAAATATCCAGTTATTTTTTTTTGCAGGCAGCTACAAGCGGACTGCTAACTTTATATACGTCTAAAAGTTGCCTCAGTTTACATATTAATGTTTCAGGTTTTAGAAAAAATTAAATGAACTATAATTATAATCAATTAATATCAAAATCAATGTTACAAAAATTTAAAAAGAACTACTATTTTTGTTATCATAATGAAAACTTGAATTGTTATTGTTGTTATATCATAATTAACTTTAAAGCAGACTCCTCATCCCTAAAACAAAATTCTTATCTTAGGGAGTAGTGAAATAATAATACATATATTATTGTATTACTACAATACAATTTTTATTCCATTATTAATAAAAAAAAAATGTTTAAAGAGAATTAAATACTTTTATTTCTCCTTAAATTTTATAAACTTAATTCATATTTTTTTCTTCTTTAATCTTCATATAAATATATAAATATTTATAAATAGTTTATGTATTATCTGTATCTTATTATTAATCTATTTTATAAAAAATCACGTTGTATTAATAACATATTCAATTTATCATTAGGTTACTGGCGCAATGATTACTTTGTATTTAGTTAGGTGATATTTGGACTGGTTATATTCGGTTTGTGAGTTGGACGCGACTGCTAGCCGTTTTATCAAATGGTGAAACCGTTGCCACCGGTTTGGAATCGGAGTTGTCCTTGAACAGACTAGCCCAAGTCATGGCTGGTGGAACCATTTGTACTGCCTTTTTTTTCGGAACATTTTTTCGCGGTTTGAGGGATAATTTAATGGATGGTCCGATGTCAAAACTAAAAGCTTTCTTGACTGCTGGAGTCACAACACGATTTTGATGTTTCTCGTCTTTACGGTCTGCCAGCGGCTGTTTCAGCTTAGGTACATTGCTCTCTGGTACGACACTTTTAGGATCATCATTGCGAGGCGAGCGCGTGAGAACTGGCTCATCTTGACTGACTTCTTCGCTTTTGAGTTCGATATCATGATTTTGTTGAATTGGTTCCGTAGTTTTATTAGTGGGCAAAGATGCAGTTTCGAGTTCTGAATCGAGACGAATACTTTTCACATCATTTTCGACTATTTCCAGGATTGTATCATGCACAATAGGTGCAGGAATTTGGAAAGGAGCCAAATCTTGAGTTAACACTCGAGTTTTATGTTTGCCGTCTTGAAGGTCTGCCAACGGTTGTCTTGGTGCATTGATCTCTGGTACGATCTTTTGGGGATCGTCGTCGGTGCATTGTGGCTGCTCTAGAGCTAGCTTATCTAGACTGACTTCATCGTTTTTGTGTTCATTTTCAATATTGTGTTGAGTTGGTTCTTCAGTTTTATTAGTGAGCAAAGATGTTGTTTCGAGGCCTGAATCCGGACGGACATCTGTAGGAGCATCGTCTAATGGTTGAGGGGATGTATCATGCATAATAGGAGCAGGAATTTCAAAAGGAACAAACTTTTGAGGATCAGACACAAAACGAGGAGTGTCGTAAGCATCGGCTTCATTGTTAGGAACACAGAAATCTATGGGACCCATTTGATGGTGATTATCTGTAATTGGGGTTATATCGTGGGGAGGGCTTTGAGGATCGATTTTATCGTTTCCGACAGGAAGTAGAACTTCTGACATAGTCAGAGTTAGATCATGGGTAGGTTCGAATTCAGTAGGAACTTCACCCAGGACAGGAACCATATTATGAGGAGAAAATTGAGGAACAGCATATGGAAGAGCTTGAGCGAGAACAGCTGAACCATTAGGAGAAATTTGGGAGCTACCATAGGGTTGAGATTCGCACATAAGAGGAATTATTCCCTGAGGAGAAATCTGGGAAGGATGGAACGGTTGAGGTCCGGAAACAAATGGAGTATGAGATGGAATCATGCCATTTCTTTGCTCGTGCATGATTGGTTGCATTTGATAATGCGTTTGATCGACTATTGAACTACCCATTGGATGGTAATTAAAGAATGGAGCAGGATCAGGATGCATGTCATTCATCGGTTCATAAAGAACTGGTGAAGTGTGTCCACTATGGCTAACTATTTCTGGGTTCATTCCAGTGAGCAAACGTCCTATTTTTGGTACCATGTAAACCAGTCCCGGATAGTTGAAGGTGGCTCCGCCGTTGAATTGCTGCGGGTAGAAATAAAATTCTTGATACCCGATAGGCTTAATATCCGATGGAGGAGCATAACTCTGTTCTGCTACATATCCATTTCTTCGGGCATTATTGTATCCACCACGACCACGGCCGCGCCCACGGCGAGATCCCCGAATTGAATTGGAGCTAGCAACCGGAAGCTGAGCTAGATTTTGAGCAGCCTGAAATTACAAAAAAAAAAAAAATGATTAATATCATCTAAGGAAAATTCACCACTAAAAACTTACCTCTTCCGCTCCCGGCAGTTCCTCATTCTCTTCTGGTATACATTGAGGATTGAAGTGCGGCATGTGCTGAGGAGAGACTTCCGAGGTTGAAGAATTGGGCATATTCACATTGGCCGTCATGTTGTTTACGAAAACGTTTCCGGATACCGATGGTGGAACCATTGGATAAAACGATGGTCCATTTCCAAAAGTTGGTCGACGTTGTCCTTTTGGATGATGGAAGCGCCTGGGATGATCCTGATTCCCATAGAATCTGCCGCTGTTCACATTTTGGTTAAGTTGCGGCTGCACTTGATTCACGCCGTTAACAAGTCGGCTTTGTTCCTGGTGCGATTGTTGTTGCATGAATTGATGAGGAGCCATCATAATTGTAGTCGGAATAAAGGCGAATTTTCTGTGGATAATGAAAAATCTGTGTAATTATTTAATGCAATCCAAAGAATGTTTGAAGTGAAATTACTGAAAAGATAATTTTGTTCCGAGATAATTTTGCGAACATACTGAAGCTAATATTTGTAGAAATCACAGGTAAGTAAATATCAGGCTCTAAACGATTTCAAAAATGGAGTATTTAGAAAAGGTAATTTTGAGAAATCCATAACATTTTTTTCTTGTAAATTCAATTATTTTCATTTGGTTTTAGTATTAAAAATAAATAAAAATAGATAACTTAATTGTTCTAATATATTTCCTAAATTACTTTTCAAATTATAAAAATAACGGAAAAGATGACAAATAATAAAATGACGATTTAGACGAAAATCTCATTAGCTGCTCGTATACGTTGCTGTAAATTCTTCGAGCAACATCTTATGAAGTCAAATTTCGGAGATAATCGCATTTGTGTGGGAAAATGTAGGTTCGAGCCTTCAACTCACCAGATACTAAAATTTTCGTTTGGTTGTTTAGAAACTTTAAAAAAATCTAATATTTTTGGAGTTAATCCAATTTTCTGTATAAAATTATTTTATAGGCATAGATCTTATGTACGATCTGGTTTCTGTTACAACGCACAAAAGTTAATTGCTCGTTTATGGCTCGACTGGAAAATTATCCTGATATCTTATATGCACTCGTATGAGATAGATACAAATCACTCGTGTGACTAATTCGAACGGTCATGGCTAGCCAATATCTTGGGCGATAAATGTATAAACAAAACTTGGAGAAAACTTTTAAATATTTGGAAACATCAATAATGCCGATTGAATCACTTCAAAATTAGTGTTAAGTAAGACGTTTTGAAAGAATAATCGAACACAATAAAACACTTGTTTTCGAAACAAAGAGCCTTTGGCTTAAAATTCCAAAAATAGTTGATGCATACCTTGCCAATTATATGTTTGTAACGAAGAATTCAAAGATGTAAGAACACTCAATTTTCACTCAAAATTTGTAAATTAAATATCACTTTTTGTCTAGCGTGGAAGGAACTTTTCACTTTGAAACGAAATTTTTAAGTTAAAGCTATAGAAAGCATTTGAACTGAACTAATAATTTTATAAAACTTTTAATCTTTATTTTCAAAACTATCGACCGAAAGAGAAGTTCAAAATTTCTGAACTGATAAGGTTTTCGCGAATTGGCCGGGTTTTATACCAACTCGATAATTTTTTTGGGATGATCTGAGCTGATGAAAAGGATTTTAGGAGGGGATAATCTTAATGCCCGATGAATTTTATTATCTCAACAGATACAAATTATCTCTTAGTATTACAGAACTATTTGTAATGCCCTGAGTCGCGAAATGTTACATGTATGCGCAGGTAGACAGGATTAAAACTGTAGCTTAATTCAATTTACGTATTATTAACGATGTATTGGTGTATTTAGATATTTTTAGGTTCTTATATCATGAAATAGAGGGGAAATATTTTGATCGTGAAAAATTTCGGAGTCCGGTTTTTGACGGACGCCCACTAATTTATTACATGGGGAAATCCAGAGAAGGGATTTTCTGGCTGTGTATGATTCAGCGATAATTCGATTAACGCTCAACAAAAAAGAGTCGGGATCGTTGGATAGATCTTTGGGAATGATTGTCAGCTGTAAGTGGCAGTCATGAGCATTTAACAAAAATCGTTTTTCGGATAGTCTCCTGCGTTCGTACATTAGTTACCAAAGTTTTGCAATTTAATTCACGGTGGAAAAGAATTTAGAGAACGTATGGATTTAATTCCTAATTTTTAAATTAAAACGTGGTAGCTTTTGCTTTCGCAATGATCCAAACTATGTATAAAAACTCCGTATCTAATGTAAGAATGCGAGAGATTAGCCGAAATTACTAATTTGAACAATAGAAATATAATAATTAGCAAAGACTAAACTAACTAAATAAAAAGAAGACAGGTATAGCCTTCACAAAATAATGCTTCTTTTTTTTACCTGATTGAAAAATTGTAAATGACAAAGATCAGGTAAAATTTTTTTCTTACATGTTATGTTTTTTCGTTTCGACGCTTGGTTGTCGAGATAAAACTCATTTCTTTGTCTTATTCAACTGTAATTTTCCGTATTTCAATCGGATTAAAAAGAGAAAAAACTATAATTTGGATTAATAGAACAAATGGTGAATTCTCCATCAATTCAACGTGAAAAATTTTAATTTATTATTCACCATTTCTGATTTCGATGGAAATTTGCAGATACATATGTATGTATGTTCATGTAACGAAAAAAAAATCGTACAAGATTTTTTTTTTAGGAATTTCTTTTTCTGCGATAAACGCAAAAGAAATTTGTATTTTCGATCTTTTGCGCGCATTATAGAGCCAACATCGAATAACCATACTTGCTAAACTACAACACAAGCTATAGACTGAGATGGAGATGAACAGTTTTACTTTATTATTTTAATAATAAGGTATTGTAATCGACTTGGGAAAAATAAAAAATTTGCTACACTGAAATTTTGTTTTTTCGCGTTTCCAGACTAAAATAGCCTAAAAATGCAAAAAAAAAAAATCCGTCTGTCTGTACGCCGTCCGCCGTACGCCGACGTGTACGCTCAGCGCACATTAACTCACAAACCCTTCAAGATAGAAAGTTAATTTTGGGGGGGGGGGGGGGGGGGGGGTTGTAGATAGTTCCGGATCTCAGGCGGATACCCATTTTGGGGGGTGTACAAGTTCAGGGGGAGGGGGGAGCGCTTAAATCGAAAGAATTCAAATATATCAACCATGGTTACAGTTAGGAAGCTAAAAATTAACATACATATAGAAAAGTTGATGGGACAACTTTTAAAAATAATTTAATTTTTTTATCCATTGGGGTGCACGAGCAAATTGTCGGCCGATTTTTTTTTAAATGATTATATCTTCGAAATTACTTATCGTAAAAAATTGATATTTTGAGAGCATTAAGTTGGCATATAGGTCTACTAGAATCAGTTTAGATAGAAGCTAATTATTGTAAAGGGGAGGGTCAGGGGGGTGCAAGGAAAAACACTTAAAAAAAAATATCTCAACTGTCTCTTAAGGTATGTAATTGAAACTTGAAATGTATACTAAGCTTTATTAGCCAAATATGAAAAAAACATGTTGAAATACTAGTAGTGGGGGGAAATGGGAAGCATTTCAAAAATGGCGCACTTTTCAAAATTACAAATCCTTATATCTCAAAAAAGAGTACAGATATCAAATCAAAAATTTGTCAGAATGTAGAACTACATAATGGTTAATTTTGGTAATTTTAAGTTGGTAGGTATAAGAGGAGGGAGGTGATAAGCAAAAATGTCTAAAATTTTGAGTGATTTTTTTAGGGCTCTGGTGAAAGATACAAAGTTTAAATTTTGCACGTGGATACGTCTATTTGATGTATATAGAAAAATAATAATAACTTGATCCATAATTGTTATAAACCGACCCCCCGGTCTAACGTGCACAAGGTGTTTCACGTGCATTGAAAAAAACACATAAACTGAAAATTTTTGAGTGAAATTTTAAGGTAGAAACTTGAAAATTTGCGAAATGCATTTAAAAAAAATGCCTAAATATACGAAATATTAACTGGTCGAAAACCTTTAAAACTTCTACCCCCTCCCATACAAAATTATTTTTTCGACCATTTTCAAGAAATCAATTATCATCTAACTATTAAAAGCTATCAATTTGAAATATTGCACAAAAACTTGTAAAAATAGTTGAAATGAAATTACGTTAAAAGTTTTGAAATTACGCTTGCCCTTCTACCCCCTCCCATACAAAACTATGATTTCGACCAATTTCATTAAATCAATTAATAACCAACAAACTAAAAGCTACGAACTTGAAATTTTGTACAAGCACCTTACAAGAGAAACGAAATAAAACTGCATATCAAATTTTACGATTTCCCTACCTTCTCTACCCCTCCCATACAAATGTTCGGTTTCGTGAATGTAAAATACACCGAATTTTATGAAAATTCTATGCAACTTCGTCTATGAAACTGACATTCTATACAGAGAATATTGGATGTGATTCAAGCAATCAATTAAAAAACTATTAACATTCACCCACCCTTACTATCACCCCTCACAACTCCCCTCATAAGAACTCAAACTAGCATAAATAAACGAAGGACTACTGCCCTGCCAAAGAACCCCCTTTCACTTAGTCTTCCCTAACCACTCTAACCAGCATATTGACCTTCCACTCATCTGCAACTTGTCCCAAGAATAATAAAGTTTCGCCCGACTTGTTGGCAGTTTATTATAGTTTTGATGCAGCATTTAATGCAGTAAATCAAAAAATGCCGCATTTCGTTCATTTGCTTGTATTAGGTCTAAGAAATACAATATAATATTATATAAATAAATATAATATTAATTTTTCTATTTCTTTGTTTTGATAAGCACTAATTTCACTTATATTTTAAGGTAAACAATCAGAAGGAGGTGTTTCTAGTTTTGCATCAGCTTTTAAAGTAGTAGAGAAAATGATTATAGTCCCGACAACTTCCTTATTTTGTATACTCTAGATGAAATCTGAGAGTATATTGTGTTTGCTTTACCATTTGTAACGCTAAGAAATAATGCTCGCACAGAGTCGCCAAGGGTACAGAAATATTTGTTGGCTAAAAATCTTCGATCTCGAAAGACCGTCTGTCCGTTTGTCTACAACATAACTTTCCAACGCTTTGAGCTATTGTGCTGAAATTTTTTTTAAATAATTTTTATCAAAAAAGAAACTTTAAGTTCGTGAAAGGGCTACATCCCCCAACCCTTCTACCTCGTTCGATACAAATTTCATGAAATTTTAATAAATTAGTTTTTCCTCCAAACTACTTAAGTTATTAACTTGAAATTTTGGTAGAAGTATAATTATGTAATGTAAACCGATTTTTTTGAAAAGTTTAATAGCTATTGATCTGATATTTGGAGTATATTATGTGTATATCAATTTCAATTACGGTATAAAAATTATTTGAATCCCTTTACTCCTGTTACCACCTCTCATATAAACTGCAGTTTTTCATGAAATATTATAAAGAAATTTACTCAGTACGCCCTGAAATTTTGAACAAAATATAGTTAGTCCGGTGAAAACAAATCTGTAGCAATCTAGGATGCCTCGGTAAAAATTGACCGACAGCAACTGAACAATTTCACTAAATCCAATACACTAATTTTCTCTGTATCTATTAAATTGTTGAAGCTTTAATTTCCAATAAAACATTCTGATAGCAATTCTAGCATGATGTGAAAAAATTGGTTCAATGCCATTCTACCACTCCCCACACAAAATTTCTTAAAATCAAAAAATGTCTCTTCATCTAGAGTATCGCATGATTGGGCCTTACTCCCAATCGTAGCCCTGTTATGTTTTATTTTATAACTAGTATTTATCTGCATTTCAAGATATAATAGAAGATGGACACTTTTAAAGTTTGGCTGTGTCATTTAAATTAGCGGAGTAATATTTTTGGTGCAAATACGTTTCTTATATTCAATTGTTTTGCTTATTCTCCTGATAAAACTTTTTTCATCTATGTACACATTAAGGTATTGTATAAGAAGGATAAAGTTTAATTGATTATTCTAATGATAAAGTATTGTGAGCGACACAGAAAAAAAAATTGCTACCCTGAATTTTTTTTCATGACTAAATTGGCCTAGAAATGCAAAAACAACCGTCTGTCTGTACGCCGTACGCCGCTCATATCTCCAAGGTCCCTTAATATAGGAAGTTTATTTTTGGTTGGATTGAAGGTTGGGTAAGTGAGATCCAATACCTACATTTTAAAAAGAAATGGTGAAGGCGGGGAGAGAGGAAGAGTCAAAAACTACACTTGCTAATTTCTCCACTACGAACGCAGATAGAAAGCTGAAACTTGACACGCGGATATACTGGTTTATGGGCAAAACGACAAAAACAAATTAACTTTTTTTATATAGAATGGTCCGAAAAGTGGGGCTAAAAAAAAAATATTCGGCCAAAATTTTATAAATGAATATATCTTCAGAATTACTAAACGCATAAAGTTCAGACTTTAAGACCATTCAGGTAGTACATAGCTCCACCACCATTATCGACTTTGAAGGAGGGAGAGGATCAGGAGGAGTACAAAGGGACAAAATTAAAAATTAATATCTCAACTATCTCTTAAGCAATGTACCGAAATAAAAACATAAGTATATTGAGCTATATTAGCGAAATATGAGAAAAATATTACATTTGGACAAAATAGTAGTAGTTCGGAGAACTTTTCAAAAATAGTGCACTTTACAAAATTTCAAACCGTTATATCTCAAAATTCCAGAAAGGTATTAAGTTGAAGTTTAGTCAGATTGTAGATCTTTATGATTTATAATTTTGGAAACAATTTTAAGTTGGGGGATGTAAGGGGAAAGAGGTGGTTGGCCGGAATGTCAAAAAATTTGAGTAATTTTTTTAGGGTTAAAAGAAAGAAACTTAAAATTTTGCACGTGCATACATCCTTTTAAAGAAAAAGTAATAATTTAAATTAAAACTGTTATCCACCGAAGGGTCAACAAGTCGGGCGCAACTTTATTATTCTTGGTACAAGATTATACGTGGGTTAGGGTGGATAGAGAAGATTAATTGACCGGGAAGGGCATTATAAGGGGTGGGTTGATGTTAATATTGTTTTATTTGTTTGCTTGAATCACGTTCGAAATTCGCTGTATAATGTTAGTTTAATATGCGAAGTAAATTCCGTGAAATTCGGTATATTTATATTCTTAAAACTATGCATTTGAACGGGAGGGGTAGAGAATTTGAGGGAATCGCAAAATTTCTTCTTTCAAATTCGTAGCTTTTAATTTTTTGGTTGTTAGTTGATTTATTAAAATTGGTCGAAATCATACTTTTGTATGGGAGGGGGTGGAAGGGCAGAAGGATTTCAAAGATTTTGATGCAGCTTTATAGCGATCGCCGGCGACTTTTTCCGCTTAAGAATCGCAATAATAACATTTTTAAGAATATAGTTAGTAGTACATTATGTCGGATAAATAATCTGTTTAGTTTGATGGCTCTTTGAACACAGTGCTTTGTATTTGGAATCAGGACCATAAATTATTAAGAATGAAAGCATGATACTCACATTTGTATGTGACAGGCTCGTGATCAAATCAAACCCGTGATTCGAGATCATATACGTGTTGGAGAGCGGTAAGGACATGTGAATAGTTGTAGCTTGTGTTAATTAAAAAAAGCCCAAGTAAAATGATATTAAGCTTAAAAATATAACAGGACTTCGATTGCGCGTAAAGCCCAATCATATAATACAACCCATGAAATCGAAATTTTTGTGATCCAGAGAATTTTTGTGTGGGGAGTGATAGAACGAGTGACAGTGCTAAATTAATTTATCTCACATCATGCTAGATTAGCTATAAAAATATTTTGCACCAAATTTAAGCATGAAAAACTGAATACTGAGAAACTTAGTGCATTGGATTTAGTGAAAATGTGCAATTTGTATGGGAGGTGGGAGAAGGAGTGGAGAGTTTTTGGTAATATTTCTAGAAACAACTATAGTCGCCATGCAATTGATATGTTTTAAATTTCAGATCAGTTAGATTCACACTTTTCAAGAAAATCGAGTTTTTGCAAAGTCGTGGAATTGTGTCCCATTGTGTAGGAAGGGGTCGAAGGAGTGGAGCTAATCGGTTAATTTTTTCCCGATAATAATAATAATGCTAATTAGGGATTTAATAAAAAATTTTAGCTCGATCAAAGTTATACGTACTGAGAAAATTGGTTTAGAATATTTCATGAAAAAGTACAGTTTGTATGGGAGGTGGTGGAAGGAGTAGAGGGTTTTAAGTTATTTTTTGGGAAGCAACTATAACTATCATTCAATTGATATATTTTAAATTTCATTTCAGGAACATTCACAATTTTCAAGAAAATCGAATTTTTGCAAAGTCGTGGAATTGTGTCACATTGTATGGGAGGGGTTAGAAGGAGTGGAGCCAATCGGTTAATTTTTCCCGATAATAATAATAATGCTAATTAGGGATTTAATACAAAATTTTAGCTCGATGAAAGTTAAACGTACTGAGAAAATTGGTTTACAGTATTTCATGAACATGTGTAGATTGTATGGGAGGTGGTGGAACAGAACTGTAACATTCACACTTTTCAAGAAAATCAAATTTTTGAAAAGTCGAGGATTTGTGTCAGATTGTATGGGGTAGAAGGAGTAAAGCTAATTGGTTAATTTTTTCCTGATATTAATAACAATGCTAATTAAGGGTTTAGTACAAAATTTTAGGTCGTTGAAAGTTATACGTACGTAAACAATTGGAGTATAGTATTTCATGAAAAAGTGTTGTTTGTATGGGAGGTGGTGGAAGGAGTAGGGGGATTCAAATTATTTATACACTTGAAGATTGCATTTATAATTGAAATAATATATTTTAAAATTTCAAATTAATAGCTTTTATGGTTTCCATGAAAATTTGATTATTATAAATATTTGAAAATGAGTCACTTTGTATGGGAGGGAGCAGAAGGCTTGATGGGAGTAAAATAAAACCTAAGGCAGATTACTTCTCGAAGTAGACCTAATAATCTGTGAAAGTTTCATTACAATCGGTTCAGCAGTTTTTAGGTGAAAGCCGGAAAGACAGACAGAGAAAATTTTTAAAAACGTGTGTTTCTGCTTAGTTATTGTCCAAATAAAGCAAACAACTAACTTATAGCCATTTATAAGCAAATAGCAGACAGACACTACAATTTTATTTATATGTATAGATGTATAGATATGTTTGAAAGTGGTTGCACAAAATTTGAAGTTGATAGCTTTTAATGGTTTGGTGATAATTTATTTCCTAAAAATTGTCGGAAAATGCTTTTGCATAGGATGGGGTAGAAGTATTTAAGGTATTCGACAAGTTAATACATTTAACATTTAAGGATTTTTTCAAATGAATCATACAAATTTCCAAGTTTGTAACTTAAAATTTCACTCAAAAATGTTGAGTTTTTGTGTTTCTTTTTTTTCATTTCACGTGAAACCCTAGTGCAGGTTAGAGCCCCTTTGGTGTATAACAGTGCTGGTTCAAATTATTTCTTTTTGTATATCAAATGGATGTATGCACGTTCAAAATTTCAACTTTGTATTTTTTATCAGAGCTCACCTTGCATCCTCCATCTTAAAATTTTCATGAGAATTATAAATTATATTGCTCTATTGCTCTACAATCTTACAAGACTTCAACTTAATACCTGTATTGGGTTTTGAGATATAACCATTTGGAATTTTTAAAAGTGCACCTTTTTTGAAATGCTTCCCACTTATGCCCACTACTATTATGGCAATACATTATATTTTTTCGTATTTCGTTTGTATAGGTTAATATACAATCGAAGTTTCAATTACGTAGCTTAAGAGATATTCGGAATATTAGTTTTTAAGTGTTTTTAATTGACTCCTCCCCTATATCAGTTATTGGTCACCCTCTTAATTATTTATAGTAAACCATTATGCTACCTAACAGGCTCTAAAAATTTTTGTTTGTGTCAAGTAGTTCCAAAGATATAATCATTTGAAAAAAAAATCAGCCGAAAATGTGGTTTTTCTTTTCCCTACTTGGACCCCAACGGATAAAAAATTTTAAATTATTTTTAGAGTTCGTCCCGCAACTCCCTTTAAACGTATGTTGATTTTCAGCTTCCTATCTGCAGTTTTTTTTCTCAATGCACAAGCAAATTTGCTTACAGAAAAAATGAGAGGCACAATAAACATCTAACCGAATTGTTGACGAACGTTGCCAATGCCAAATATCGTTAAAGAGATATAAGATCTTTTCAGGGAGTTTCACCTAAGCGATGTCGATTCCTCTTCGATTCCGGGACCTCGCACAAGTCGATTTTTCTCACTGATTTGGACCTAAAAATCAGGATCCAATTTGTTGTTTCCAGCTGCCTGCAAGATATTGCTAATTTCTGCACTCAAGACACTTGTTGTCATGATAAAAACATAATTAGAATTTGTTGCATTGCACAAATTGAAGAAAAATAGAATTTACTACTGCAGAAAGGCACAAGTCGATTTTTCTCATGGATTTGGACCTGAAAACCTAGATTTAATTTGTTGCTTCCAGCTGCCTGCAGGATTTCGGTAATTTTTGCACTCAAGACACTTGTTGTCATGATAGAAATATAAATAGAATTTGTTGCATTGCACAAATTGAAGAGAAATGGAATTTACTACTGCAGAAAGGCACAAGCCGATTTTTCTCACGGATTTTGTCCTGAAAACCTAGATTTAATTTGTTGCTTCCAGCTGCCTGCAGGATGTTGTTGAGTTTTAGCCTCAGAGCACTTGTCTTAATGAAATAGGATACTTATTTTTATGAAATAGAGGGGAATTTATTGTGCTGCACAATTTAAAGATAGAGAAATTTATTAGAGCTGAAAAACAGTTGTCGGTTTCTCATATATTTCATCCTGTAACACATAATTTTAATCGTGCTATCTGTAGCAATTTTGTAATTTTTGAATTCCTTAAAATAGAGATATCCAGGAATAAAATGATTATTAAAAATACAGTTCATTCTTTTGTTGCATTCCATTTGTCTCTATGTCTTTTTCAAATGATATTTATTACGGCATAATTTTAGGTGCATTAATCGGAAGGAGTTTCCGGAAATGGTGAGTTTTGTTCTTTTGTTTACATTTGCACTCGGATATCCGTGATACAAATTTATTTGGTCCTACTTAAGATATTACACCTGCATTCGTGTCACGAAAATCGTTTAATTCACGTGTTAGCTTTAATTTCGTTTTCATCGCTAATATTTAGTACTAATCTCTGTTGTCAAATTAATCGGAGCTTTCTGGTACATATATCATCCCTCTAGGATAATTAGGCAATGAGCAATCGCGGTAGCTGCTAACTTTAGATTTAAGATAGCAGTCCGCTATTTTCTCGGGAATCCTTGAAGATACGAATTTTATTTTTGCGTAACAAAATAGCAACAAATAAGTAACAAAATATCGAGTTATTTTTTTTGCAGGCAGCTACAAGCGGACCGCTAACTTTATATACGTCTAAAAGTTGCCTCAGTTTACATATTAATGTTTCAGGTTTTAGAAAAAATTAAATGAACCATAATTATCATCAATTAATATCAAAATCAATGTTACAAAAATTTGAAAAGAACTACTATTTTTGTTATCATAATTAAAACTTGAATTGTTATTGTTGTTATTATCATAATTAACTTTAAAGCAGACTCCTCATCCCTAAAACAAAATTCTTATCTTACAAGGGGCAGTAGTGAAATAATAATACATATATTATTGTATTACTACAATACAATTTTTATTCCATTATTAATAAAAAAAAAAATATGTTTAAAGAGAATTAAATACTTTTATTTCTCCTTAAATTTTATAAACTTAATTCATATTTTTCTTAAAAATAATCTTCATATAAATATATAAATATTTATAAATAGTTTATGTATTATCTGTATCTTATTATTAATCTATTTTATAAAAAATCACGTATTAATAACATATTCAATTAAGCGAAATAATCATTAGGTTACTGGCGCAATGTTTACTTTGTATTTAGTTAGGTGATATTTGGACTGATTATATTCGGTTTGTGAGTTGGACGCGACTGTTAGCCGTTTTATCAAATGGTGAAATCGTTGCAACCGGTTTGGAATCGGAGTTGTCCTTGAACAGACTAGCCCAAGTCATGGCTGGTGCAACCATATGTACTGCATTTTTTTTCGGAACATTTTTTCGCGGTTTGAGGGATAATTTAATGGATGGTCCGATGTCAAAACTAAAAGCTTTCTTGACTGCTGGAGTCACAACACGATTTTGATGTTTCTCGTCTTTATGGTCTGCCAGCGGCTGTTTCAGCTTAGGTACATTGCTCTCTGGTACGACACTTTTAGGATCATCATTGCGAGGCGAGTGCGTGAGAACTGGCTCATCTTGACTGACTTCTTCGCTTTTGTGTTCGATATCATGATTTTGTTGAATTGGTTCCGTAGTTTTATTAGTGGGCAAAGATGCAGTTTCGAGTTCTGAATCGAGACGAATACTTTTCACATCATTTCCGACTATTTCCAGGATTGTATCATGCACAATAGGTGCAGGAATTTGGAAAGGAGCCAAATCTTGAGTTACCACTCGAGTTTTATGTTTGCCGTCTTGAAGGTCTGCCAACGGCTGTCTTGGTGCATTGATCTCTGGTACGATCTTTTGGGGATCGTCGTCGGTGCATTGTGGCTGTTCTAGAGCTAGCTTATCTTGACTGACTTCATCGTTTTTGTGTTCATTTTCAATATTGTGTTGAGTTGGTTCTTCAGTTTTATTAGTGAGCAAAGATGTTGTTTCGAGGCCTGAATCCGGACGGACATCTGTAGGAGCATCGTCTAATGGTTGAGGGGATGTATCATGCATAATAGGAGCAGGAATTTCAAAAGGAACAAACTTTTGAGGATCAGACACAAAACAAGGAGTGTCGTAAGCATCGGCTTCATTGTTAGGAACACAGAAATCTATGGCACCCATTTGATGGTGATTATCTGTAATTGGGGTTATATCGTGGGGAGGGCTTTGAGTATTGATTTTGTCGTTTCCGACAGGAAGTAGAACTTCTGACATAGTCGGAGTTAGATCATGGGTAGGTTCGAATTCAGTAGGAACTTCACCCAGGACAGGAACCATATTATGAGGAGAAAATTGAGGAACAGCATATGGAAGAGCTTGAGCGAGAACAGTTGAACCATTAGGAGAAATTTGGGAGCTACCATAGGGTTGAGATTCGCACATAAGAGGAATTATTCCCTGAGGAGAAATCTGGGAAGGATGGAACGGTTGAGGTCCGGAAACAAATGGAGTATGAGATGGAAGCATGCCATTTCTTTGCTCGTGCATGATTGGTTGCATTTGGTAATGCGTTTGATCGACTATTGAACTACCCATTGGATGGTAATTAAAGAATGGAGCAGGATCAGGATTCATGCCATTCATCGGTTCACAAAGAACTGGTGAAGTGTGTCCACTATGGCTAACTATTTCTGGGTTCATTCCAGGGAGCAAACGTCCTATTTTTGGTACCATATAAACCAGACCCGGATAGTTGAAGGTGGCTCCGCCGTTGAATTGCTGCGGGTAGAAATAAAATTCTTGATACCCGATAGGCTTAATATCCGATGGAGGAGCATAGCTCTGTTCTGCTACATATCCATTTCTTCGGGCATTATTGTATCCACCACGACCACGGCCGCGCCCACGACGAGATCCCCGAATTAAATTGGAGCTAGCAACCGGAAGCTGAGCTAGATTTTGAGCAGCCTGAAATTACAAAAAAAAAAAAAATGATTAATATTATCTAAGGAAAATTCACTACTAAAAACTTACCTCTTCCGCTCCCGGCAGTTCCTCATTCTCTTCTGGTATACATTGCGGATTGAAGTGCGGCATGTGCTGAGGAGAGACTTCCAAGGTTGAAGAATTGGGCATATTCACATTGGCCGTCATGTTGTTTACGAAAACGTTTCCGGATACCGATGGTGGAACCATTGGATAAAACGATGGTCCATTTCCAAAAGTTGGCCGACGTTGTCCTTTTGGATGGTGGAAGCGCCTGGGATGATCCTGATTCCCATAGAATCTGCCGCTGTTCACATTTTGGTTAAGTTGCGGCTGCACTTGATTTACGCCGTTAACAAGTCGGCTTTGTTCCTGGTGCGATTGTTGTTGCATGAATTGATGAGGAGCCATCATAATTGTAGTCGGAATAAAGGCGAATTTTCTGTGGATAATGAAAAATCTGTGTAATTATTTAATGCAATCCAAAGAATGTTTGAAGTGAAATTACTGAAAAGATAATTTTGTTCCGAGATAATTTTGCGAACACACTGAAGCTAATATTTGTAGAAATCACAGGTAAGTAAATATCAGGCTCTAAACGATTTCAAAAATGGAGTATTTAGAAAAGGTAATTTTGAGAAATCCATAACATTTTTTCTTGTAAATTTAATTATTTTCATTTGGTTTTAGTATTAAAAATAAATAAAAATAGATAACTTAATTGTTCTAATATATTTCCTAGATTACTTTTCAAAATATAAAAATAACGGAGAAGATATGACAAATCATAAAATGACGATTTAGACGAAAATCTCATTAGCTGCTCGTATGCGTTTAAGTAAATTCTTCGAGCAACATCTTATGAAGTCAAATTTCGGAGATAATCGCAAACAAAACTTGGGAAAACTTTTAAATATTTGGAAACACTAATAATGCCGATTGAATCACTTCAAAATTAATTTTAACTAAGACGTTTTGAAAGAATAATCGAACACAATGAAACACTTGTTTTCGAAACAAAGAGCCTTTGGCTTAAAGTTCCAAAAATAGTTGATGCATACCTTGCCAATTATATATTTGTAACGAAGAATTCAAAGATGTAAGTACACTCAATTTTCACTCAATATTTGTAAATTAAATATCACTTTTTGTCTAGCGTGGAAGGAACTTTTCACTTTGAAACGAAATTTTTAAGTTAAAGCTATAGAAAGCATTTGAACTGAACTAATAATTTTATAAAAATTTTAATCTTTATTTTCAAAACTATCGACCGAAAGAGAAGTTCAAAATTTCTGAACTGATAAGGTTTTCGCGAATTGGCCAGGTTTTATACCAACTCGATAATTTTTTTGGGATGATCTGAACTGATGAAAAGGATCTTAGGAGGGGATAATCTTAATGCCCGATGAATTTTATTATCTCAACAGATACAGATTATCTCTTAGTATTACAGAACTATTTGTAATGCCCTGAGTCGCGAAATGTTACATGTATGCGCAGGTAGACAGGATTAAAACTGTAGCTTAATTCAATTTACGTATTATTAACGATGTATTGGTGTATTTAGATATTTTTAGGTTCTTATATCATGAAATAGAGGGGAAATATTCTGATCGTGAAAAATTTCGAAGTCCGGTTTTTGACGGACGCCCACTAATTTATTACATGGGGAAATCCAGAGAAGGGATTTTCTGGCTGTGTATGATTCAGCGATAATTCGATTAACGCTCAACAAAAAAGAGTCGGGATCGTTGGATAGATCTTTGGGAATGATTGTCAGCTGTAAGTGGAAGTCATGAGCATTTAACAAAAAAAAATCGTTTTTTTACCTGATCAAACAATTTTGTATGAAGTTTACAAATTTTTCTATTCTTTTTGGGTTTTTTTTGTTGGCATGACTATCGGTTTTAATGATTTTTTGGTTACATAGGGTGTTTGAGCAGGAGGTGTAGGGTTGGAAAGGTCTATAACTTGACAGCTGGCCGTTTGTCATCTACAAACTCAGGAAATTTATCATAGAATACTACACAGTAGTTGAATTTTATTACGAAAATTCGCGTAAGAAAGAAAATTTTCTTGGTCTCAGTATCGAGGTAATGAAAAATCTATTACATCGTTTTTGTAAGATTTTGGAAATAATTTCTGGAAACCCCACAGCGACATTATTGGCTTGCAGAATAAATAATATTTGTTTGGACACTCTAGAAATGTATAACGAGCTCCACTTTATATATATTGTGTTGTATTAGTTTATGATACAACAATTCTAAAAATTATGTTAATTGTAGGTCTTTCGGATGTTAGAGGACAGTTATAGCTTAAAATTAATCTGTATTCGGGATTTGAAAGTTGTAAAACACATTTCTCAGATTTCCCAACTGTATACAACATTATACGATATTATACAAAGGCTAGCATTATTACAAATATTAAATAATTTCATTATTTTCTATGATACGTTAAATCCTACCACTTTAACATTTTAACAACTGCACTGCACGCTACATTTTGTGTTTTGACATGTAAAAATAAAAGGTGCGCCAAAATTTTGAATACAAACAATTTTCGCGGATTATAGAATCTGAGAAATTTCATATGATAAAATAAAAATAAATCAATACATTTGAGTAACAGTTGATTTTGTTCCCTTTATTTCGATTTGTCATGTCAAATAAGAAGAGTGAAGACATTTTTCTCTATACGAAATTTGCTCATTGTCATAAATGTATATTTGTGTATTTTGAGCGACATCTGGTTTCTGGTACTATTCTCTTTTTTCAAAAGTCATAGATAAAAACACTATGTTCTTTAGTAATAACGAAATTTGGTATTGAAATTTCAAAAACCTAACAATGATTGTGGACGACCAAAACAAACATATACATATAGCGCTGAGATAGTGGAAAAATATATTTTTTTTTGTTTACGTTAGAGTGACAAAATTTTTAAAGACGATAAAGTGACAAAATTGTTCTGAAATTATGTTCAGAAATAATGCGGTTTTCCACATAACGACAATTTAGAAGCTAAATTTGTGACACATTCATCAACATTTTGTCGAAACAAATAAAATGATTGACTTATGAAAAAAGTAGGCCACGACATTTAAATGATAAATTTTTAATAATACAATTTTAACACAAAATTTGTCAGATTTTGCGAACGGAACAAATGTTACAGGTTGTATGCAAATTTGGTGGCATTTCGAACTATTCTTGTTGCTGGAAACAAATTAAACTGTAACGAAATGTTTTGAACTTATTTAGGCTTCAAAATAGAAGTTGATTGAATTGGCTTAAAAATTAATAATTAATTTGTTGATTTAGAAAATTTAAATAGCTACAATATTTATTTAAGCATTAAACTGTAACAAAGAAAGAATAACTGAGAAACACTTAGTTTATTATGCGATGCGGAAAAAAAAACGCTTGCTCGAAACAAAAAAAAATGTTTTCGCAAATCATCACAACAACGTTAAAAGCATATTAAACGTCCACAAATGTTTAAAAAAATTGTAACAAACAAAAATTTAGTAGCGATAAATTTTAGAATTTTTTAGCATATTTTTTCATGTAATTTTCATCTAGAAATCTGAGAGTATTATAAGTTTGCCACAAAGTTTGTAACGCTGAGAAGTAAGGCTCGGACAAAAATGAATGATGTAGAAGTTCTTATAATCACCCAAAAATCTCAACCCGTAGAAAGTTCAAATTTTGTACATATCGCTTTTGTTACAAAACTAAGTACAAGTTCGTGAATGGGCCGAATCATTCCACCCCTTCTACCCTATCCCGTACAAAATGACACAATTTCACAATAAACGGATTTGTTCGAAAAGTATAAATGCTATTGATCTGAAATTTGGATTATATTACTTTCATGATGATTTGAAGCTACCGTATTAAAAATTATTCTAGTCCTCCTCTTCTTTCCTCCACCTCCCATACAAACTGCCCGACGCATCTACTTCACTTGCACCTAGGCAGGACCGGCCCTGTCCAGTTCGCCGTATTTTCAATCGGATAAAAAACACTATGATTAAAAGTTGTAGAGTTTGCAAGAACTTTTTGTTATTTTCACATTTACCAAACCAGAAGAACTAATTTGATAAATTTCCTTCCTTTTCATAAAATAACAGATGTGATATGCTAGTTTAGGCAAATAAATTGAAATACCCATTTATCATGCTCCTGTTGATTTTCTTTTACATCTATTATTTATATATATATTTTTTAAGCATTATGAAAATAAAGTGAGAGTTTATTTTCATTTTTGAAATAGTTGAGCGGGGCTGAATCTAAAAGTTCCCACAAACATAGTCCTATATTAGAGATATGTTTATTGACGAACGAGTATTTGTTGGACAAAAAATTATCACAAATAAAATTTTCGTAATGCCTGATTTTTCTAGATACCCAATCGTCAATTCATAGAATTTCGATTCTTTTAAATACTTTTTACAAAACATTGCAATCTAGATAAGGTCATACATCATTTAATGTAAGATTATTTTAAATCTCGTCAATATTCCACAAATATAGAAAGTAGCATACCTAGGGATTTCGAATACCCCGTGCACCCTTATCCTTCTTACGTAGCTGCGCTGCTGATTGTCTTTACGAAATCCTCAACAAAAAATACATGTCTCTTATATGGTATACAGATCTACACTCGTATGACGAATTTAGGGAATCTCATTTTTCCATAGAAACGATATAATACAAAGTTTCAAAAGTATGTCTCTTACACGTTTTAAATTCCAAGAAAAGATGTCAAAAACAACCATATTTTATGAACCATAAAACTCCAACAAAACTAACACGTTATTATAAATCTCACCCATTATTTTATTAGGGTGCAATAAAATACTACATACCTACGTATGGATTTAAAGTATGCCAAAAATGTATTTCAATTATCCTTTTAACCGTAAAATGTAAATTCATATTCATACTTTTAAACTAACTCCAATTTTTCGGTAAACTCCATTTTTATTTACCTTTCTTCATTTTTCATCAAATTTACCTGCAAGAACGAAACTGAAGCCATCCGATATGACTAAAAACTTTCAAAGTAGAATATATTTATTGTGCGTCCGAAAGCTAGGGGTCCGGCGGTCCAGATATTTGAGTTTCCCATATGCGCAGTCTTTCACTTTATTATTTTTATACCCTAGATGAAATCTGAGAGTATATTGTGTTTGTCTTACCGTTTGTAACGCTAAGAAATAACGCTCGCACAGAGCCGCTAAGGGTCAGAAATATTTGTTGTCGCTCAAAAACATCGATTCCGAGTGGCCGTCTGTCTACAACATAACTCTTGAAAGCTGTGAGCTGTCGTGCTGAAATTTGTTGTAAGTCATTTTAGCAAAAAACTAACTTTAAGTTCGTGAATGGGCAACATCCCCCCACTCCTTCTACTCCCTCCTATACAAATTTCATGAAATTTCGAAATTTCAAGTAATTGATTTTTTCTCCGAAACTATTTAAGGTATGAACTTGAAATTTGGGCCAAAGTTTACTGATGTAAAGATAATTAAATTCACAAAATATTGATCCGATCCCGTCACTCCTTCTACAAATGGTCGATTTTCAAAAATCTATTTATTTGATTTTCATTGAAACTAGCAAAGGTAAATAAACAAATTTTTGCGAGTGTTAATTTCGTTACAATTGCAACCAGTTTTAAAAAAAATCGTCAACTTCGCCTTACTCCTTCTACTCCCTCCCGTACAAATTTCATGAAATTTTGAAATTTAAATTAAATTATGTTTCTTCGTGGGGTGCGGGTGGGGGTGCATAGAAAAACACCTTAGAATTAATATCTCAACTGTCTCTTAAGCTACATAATTGAGAATTGAATCATATATTGAACTATACTAGAAAATTATGAGAAAAATATAAAGTTTGGACATAATAGCAGTGGGGGGAAAATAGGGAGCATTTTAAAAATGGTGCACATTCCAAAATTTTAGATTATAGAATTACATAGTTTTTAATTTTCGTAAAAATTTTGAGGGGAGGGAGGTGGTAAGCAAAAATGTCGAAAATTTTGAGACATTTTTTCAGGGCTCTGGTGAAAGATATAAAGTTTAAATCTTCCATGTGGATACAACTATTTGATGTACATAGAAAAAAACAATAATAATTTGTTCCACAATTGTTATGCACCGAAGTAGGAGTCTAACGTGCAAAGGTGTTTCATGTGCAATGAAACAAAAAACACATAAGCTGAAAATTTTTGAATGAAATTTTAAGGTTGAAAATTTGCGAAATGCATTTTAAAAAAATTCCTAAAAGTATAATATTTCATACTGGTGGAATACCTTCACAACTTTTTCCCCTCCCAAGTTTTGAGATTGTGTCTGCCCTTCTACAAAATTATGATTTCGACCAATTTCAATAAATCAACTACTAAGCAACAAATTAAAAGCTGCGAACTTGAAATTTTGTTCGAGCACCTTAAAAGAGAAACGAAATAAAACTGCATCACAAATTTTACAACTCCCTTACTTCCACAGCCCCCTCCCATACAAATGTTTGATTTCGTGAATTTTGTAAAAATTCTATGCAACTTCGTCGATGAAACTGACATTCTATACGGAGAATATTAGACGTGATTCAAGCAATTAATTAAAAAATTATTAACATCCACCCACCCTTACTATCAACCCTCTACCCTTCCCCTCATAAAAACCCAAACTTGCATAAACTAAGGAAATGTTAATTATATGTACTGGAGCTATTCGTATTCGCAATTAAGTGTTAAATTGGCAGCATTCCTGCCCTAAAGGGGGTTCCACTTAGTCTTCCTTAACCACTCTAGCCTGCATCGAGTTTTCGAAGCACTAATTTTCTGATGAATAAGATTGCATCTGAATACTTGACATAATTAAAAATATTCGGAGGTCCCGAAGATTATCCGAAACTTGAAAAGTTTGGAACATGAATTTATTTTCTAGAGTTCTCCTGAGCACTCCCCAAAGTTCACTGAATCTTTATTAGTATAATTGCATGTTAGCCCTAGTCAAGTATCCACGGTTTTCCCCTGTACTCGAAAGTAATATGAAATGTAAGCTCTACTTTCTTATCATCAAATTAATGCGCGCGTACGAACACCACAAAGAACGCTATGCGACTTATGATTTAGTGGAACGGCGATGACCGGCGGGTGTCTGGAATGGACGTACTAACGAAGAAGGTCGACTGCGGCCGACGAGCGTTCAAACAGTAGAGAAGGCCGACAGCGAACGAAATAGCGAACGAGATGCAAACGAATGGAAAGCAGTGTAAATAGGCGAGCGTTCTTGGTGAACATTTAGTCTGGTTTGGGCCCGTTGACGAGTGAGTCGTATGGAGAATCGAGAGCGAAAGATTTAGAAGCGATAATTTGTGAGCGAAGAAGTTTTGAGTGTAAAGCAAATAAAAATTAGTTGAGTTAAACAAAGTTTTGCGGTGAACTAATAAGACTGGTGGTTTCAATTCTTTACTTGAAATCCAGCCACCTATTGCGCACCTTCAGTATCAAGAAATGTAAATGTGAAACTTAAAGAAAACTAATCTCTAAAATAAGTTTTTTAGTTTATATTTTCAGGACCACCGTGAGATATAGGTAATTGAACAATAATACATTATCGACTGTCGGGTGCAACAGTGCACAACTCAAATCTTCTGAATATATAAGATAATACGTTTTATAAACTGCTCTGTTCGATCTCATATTGATGTATCATTCGTGCACGCATTTACTTTATCTAATATCTCGAAATAGTCCTTTTTGTGTTGTGCCATTAATATAGCCGATGAGCGATATTTTACTCCTAGAATAACACAATTCGCCTTATGAGAAGCCTTCTAAGTCCGACACTGTTAATTTCGAAGAGTCGTCATCACACCAGGATTCCATTCGCTTAATCGTTTTTTCACTCCTTTTTAATTTGTATTACGCATGGTCCAATCTTTATGCCATTTCCGAAATATATTTCATCAAAGTGTGAAAAGGACGATTTGCTTAATTCATTACACATTAGTTTTTCAGAAAAATCCTTTTCAATTGAATTCAAATTCCATCCATTTCGTCCTAAAGTTGGCACTACCCATTCAAAACTCTCCACTGATGTCCTTTTCATTGCTCTCGTTCCCCAAACACGCGCTGCCAATGCGAAAGTGGAGAAATATTGATTGCCGAGGTGCAGCCGACTGCGAACCGAACGAGCCAAGTCCTGTCGTCAAATTCACCATTTTTCGTTTAGTTTTTCTGTGACTGTTTTTAGGGCGGTTCCGCACAGACAAGACTCGAAGACGTGCAAAACGGGCAAAACGCCATCCAGGAAGAAAATTTTAGAAAAAAGAAAACCCTGAGCTGATTTTCCATCGTATCGGAAAATTGGAAATCGAGGTCTGGTTCGGTGTAACGCGCGATTTTTTTTTATTAAAAAAAAGTTGAACGTTAAAGTAAAAAGTCCTAAAGGAAGTGATAGGAAAAAAAAATAAGAAAACGAACGGGTATCGTGCGAGTTTTGGGTTTCCTTGCAGTGTGTAAAAGGGGAACGGCTGCTGCTGAGCTGTGAAAATCGGGCGAATCGTAAGTCGGTGGTGCGGTCGTGTGACGACGACAGTCCTGCAATAAAAAAAAAAGACGATACAAAGGACGAAAAGGGAGCCTTCTCCGGGTCTTCCAAATTTTTTTCCTGGTGCTCGGTTCCCGTTTTTAGCCCGATTTTCGGAAAATTGTGCAAAGAAAATTTCGTTCGTTTCGGTTTTTCTGTTGTGTGTAAGTGAAGGAAGGTTTGAGTTGATTTTTTCAAAATTTTTGTTTCGATAAGAAAAGTGAAAAAATCCCAAATTCGATTTCATCGGTGCTTTTCACGTAATCCATACAAAAGTACGTCCAGGAGCGACGGTGATGTAAAGTTTTCCGGGCAAGGCCTTCCAATTTTTATGCAATTTTCCGCGCGTGGATTGGGGCGACCCTTTTGCTACCAGCGGAGTCCACCGCGATCGGGAAATTCCAGTCATTTTCGTCGGTGGTGTGTCCTAGGTGCGGTTTTTTTTTACTATCCTGTTATTAAAGCGGTTCTATTGACCTTATCTGCAGATGCCAAGTCTCGGTCGGGATGAACTTTTCGACGGCAAGGACTCGATCGAATTTTAGAAAACGAACAATTCCCGGGATTTCGATGAGTACGAATTTCGGAGGAGGAAAGTGCGGAACATGTTTGGGGTGGATTCGCTACAAATTGACACAGTAATTCCCCGGCTATCTTCCCGAGAACTTATTACACGGTGAAATCTTATCTGCTTTACTCCAAGCTACGCTGTTGTTGCTGTACTGTTGGTGAAGTGTGAGAGTGAAGGTCGCTCGAACCTCGAAAAGCCGCAATGAGTTTTGTGCAGTGACGAACTTTTTTTTTGTATTCTATTGAACAGCCTTTAAGAACAAAATGTGCCCAAGTTTTTTTCTCTTTTGATGTACTTAATGTGCTTCTTAATTTATTTTCATTTTTCTTTTTATTAAATTTCTTTTAAATTTTACAGCTTCGAAGATTATGAAAAAATAGGTGTAGTTTGGATGTTTTTTAGTTTGTTATACAATAAGAGAAAACACAAAAAATAAATATGTGCGTGCCTTCATAACAAAGACCTAAACATAATTTAAAAGCAGTAGGAACGAAAAAAAAAAACAAACAAGCAAATAAACAATGGATTAGCAAAAGCTTAGAGGTAGGTCAACGACTCTCTAATATAATTAACTTACTTTTCATATGGATTATTTTTGTTTATTATTTCATAGTGTTTCCACTATTCTTCGAGTAACAAAACTCAACAAACATTATGTCACGATGTCTCTCACTATGAACATATTATAGTTATCTATAAGAAAGATGAATCATCTTAAACTTTTACTTGTGTTTTGTTTCGACTTGTCGATTTTGTGGCTTTAGGATTTTCTGTATTGCCTCCTTTTTCGAAACGATTTTTTTTTCTTATAATAAAAAGGAGAGGGGCGTATACTTGGTCAGAAAAACATGAATACTTTCACGATTGCTATCATGAATTTTCAGAGCTTCAGTATAATTCTGAATCTTGCAAAATTCAAATGCAAATCAAAAAATTTCTCTTTGGTTTCTTTGTGCAAACTATGTATCAAACATTAATGGGAAACTCTCAAGGTGGAAAGTTATTTATGCACTGCAGTCTCTCTTTAAAGTTATGTTCCATATAAGGAGCAATTTTACTGAAAGCGTTGAATAATTTAAAGGTTTTAAAAATATAGTAACTATCGATGCTTGGATTAAATATTAATAACACATTCTACATAAGCACAGAGGCATTAAGGGGGCGGCGCAGTTGCAAAATTCCATGTAAATTGTCTAATAGTTAAGTACCTTTTTCTCTGCTCCCGCTGTACTAACTTTTTAGAACGTTTTTTGCAGGTTTGTTAATGTAGTCGACTTCCATTGAATGCAATAATAATAAGCTACAAAAACAAGAAATGTTTTAAATAACCTTCGGATCATTTTTTTTTCTAATATTTTTTTCTAATATTAATTAATTAAGCGCGTTTAATCGTAAAAGAAAAAATTAAATGGAGTAGACTTCATAACAGTCTTCATTGATAGTTTCAAAGAAATTTTGGTTATAAAAGTGTCGTCGAATTTTTGTTTTTAAAAACTATCATAACCTCAAAGTTCATGGGCGCACTCACAGGCGCATCACTAGCCAAATCGGCTTCAAGTACACGAAAACTTAAGCTAATATTGCCGGAGACAGTGACTACGGGCAACAAAAAACATCAAATGGACACGGATGCGAAAGTAGGTGAATATTTGTTAATGAGGTAATGAATATCATTGGAAAGTTAATGGATACGAAATTCGTCCATTTCGCCACCGAAACTGATGTCCAGGCAATCTTTTTATTTATCTAATTCATTAACATATGATTACTTACAAATGATACTATATTACAAAGATTACAGTGAAATTACAAAGATTACAGTGAAACATCATATCGTTTTTTTTAAACAAAGCTGATTTTATCTGAGCAATATTAAGATTAAAATCAATGTTGTTATAATTAACATTGAAACACCGTGAAATGGAAGTTATCGGTTCGTGCTGGCCGTAATTAGTTCGATGGAATGGAATGTCGAGAAGTACATAGTCTCTCAAGGATCGATAAGGCATTTTGAAGGAGAGAGCTCCTAACAAGGGCAGAGAGTCGATTTCACCTGAAATTAATCTTACTGCGAATGCAGCACTAAAAATAAATGGCCTATGTTCGAGTGACTGCAACGAAAGCAGAACGACTTCATTCTTGATAAGGAGGAAGAAATATTGGATCTGACCAGGGAAGACCTATAAGAGCAAACCTCAAAAATCTTCGCTGTACAGACTCTATCCTTTAATTATGAATATCATAATACGAAGTCCAAACAGGGTAGGCATATTCAAGAATTGAACGAACAAAATCACAGTAAAGTGTCTTTATAATGTAAGGGGCATTAAAGTCCTTACACCATTGTTTTACAAAGCCCCAAATGGAGTTAGCCTTGATAACAATACAATCAACATGGTCGTCGAAGGTTAATTTATCATTGAATTGTACACCTAAATAGCGTACTTTGCTTAATTTCTGTAAAGCAATTCCCTCTAAAACATAGATAAATTCGAATGGATTATTTTTCCTGGAGAAAGATGCCATGGTGCACTTTCCAACATTCAAAGGTATACCGTTTAAGGTACACCAGTCAAAAAATAGCTTAATGTCATTTTGCAAAAGTAGATAATCATTCGAACAGGTGATTGTACGAAATATTTTCGCATCGTCATCATACAAGAGAGTGTTTGAGTTGGATATAACTGAACTCACGTCATTAATAAATAAAATAAACAGAAGTGGACCAAGATAACTACCCTGAGGTACATTAGAAGTGTTTGGAATAATCGATTCGAAATTGTACATATTGAGTGCGATTAGAAAGATAGGATTTCATCCACGTAGTAAAAATAGTAGAAAATCCGATTGAGCAAAGCTTGTAAATTAGTAAGTTGTGTTTAATTTTATCAAATGCCTTACTAAAATCTGTATATATACAGTCAACTTGTTTGCCTGCTTCAATCGCTGGAATCACAAAATTCGAAAATTCCGGCAGGTTTGTTGTTGTGGATCTACCTTTGGTGAACCCGTCTTGGGTTGGGCTAATTATTGATTTGCAATGGAAATACATTAAATTACAGACAATTGCCTCAAATAATTTTGGAATACTCGATAGCCTAGCTATAGGCCGGTAATTACATACGTCGTTCCTTTTAACTTTCTTGAATAGGGGAGTTACTGTTGAGTATTTCCATAAACTAGGGAAAACACTACAACGAAGAGATGCGTTAAATGAGAAGTGGAGTGGAGATAAAAGTGCTGAGAAGCACCCTTTAAGCACAACGGACGGTATCTAATCTTGGATGCAGTTGGAGTACTTAGATTGGAATGCAAGAGGCTGAAAGAATAACTTTCCTAAGTTTTGGCTCAAGAAGCCAGTTCGAGTAATATAGTGAGTATAGAAATGCTCGAAAAAAATTCACGTCGTCAAAATCTTTTCTTCTGGGGATTAATACAGTCAAAAGCATTGCTGCAAGTAATCAACCCACTGTTTCAGATAAGGGACCGAGAACTTATTCTGAAGGAATTTAAAGTGTTTCGAAAGTTCAGAGTGTAGTGGACAATGCCAAGAACCTGAAAGACACCAAAACCATTCTGCAGTCTCAATCAAAGTTATTTTTGCTTATTAATTTTTTGATTAACTTAAAGCAAATAACAAAGTTAACAGTTTTAATTTTATAAAGCTAACTACGATGATATAAACTCTAAACTAAACTATTAAAAGAAATCAATTGGCAAGATATTCTGGTTGGTAAATATCTCAATGATGCAACTCATATTTATACTTTAGATGAAATCTGAAAGTATTATAAGTTTGCCAAATAATTTGTAATGATAAGAAACAAGGCTCGGAGAAAAAAATTAATGATACAGAAGTTCATATCAATCAATCAAATTCCTGTTAAGACCCTTTATAGGTGCATAGGACAAAAACAACTCTCTTCCGCAAAGCGCGATCCTAAGCACTTGCCTTTAGCTGTTGCCAGGACTTGTTTATTCCTCTGGCCTCTTGCTCAACTACTCGCTTTCATGTGGTATATAGTCGGCGAACCCAACCTCTTCCTTGAGGATTGTAATCCAGAGCCTGTTTGGCGATGTTTCGCTCTGGTTTCCTCAAAATGTGATCGATCCACTGCCACTTCCGCCTTTGAATCTCAACGCCTATTTTAGTCTGTCCAGTTGTACTCCAAAGTTCATCGTTGGAGATCAATTCTGGCCAGAATATTCCTAAAATGCGTCGGAGGCATTGGTTCACGAAAGTTTGCAGTTTCTTGGTAAGTCGAATGGTCACTTTCCACGTAGTACAACTATATAACCACATGGATTTGACGCATGCATCAAAAACTCGCAGTATCGTGTGAAGGGAGATCTCTCTTAACCTCCAGAAAGGTGAAAGGTAGGCCTGACGAGCCGCAATATCCTTTTCGGCTTCGCCGTCCATGCAAACAATGCATCTGAGATAACAAAAATCTTGCACATCTTCCACATCTTGTCCATTAAGAACAATCGGTATGCTTGTGTTCGAACCCATGTGCATGTAATTTGTTTTACGTACATTTATTTTCAGTCCAGCCTCCTTGCATTTAAAATGCAACAAGCGAACATTTGACTCTAAGTCCGAATGGTTATGAGCAAGCAAACGCACGTCATCACCATAATTAAGGTGACTTAAGATGTTAAATAGCCTCCATTGTAGACCTTTATCTTCTCTACCCTCCAGTGCAGCTTTCAAAATTTTATGTATTACCACCAGAAACAGGGCTGGTGATAATATGCAGCCTTGCCTGACACTCGTTCGCACAGGTAGCTCTCAGATAGCTCTTCTCTATGTAAGACGAGACACCTTGCATCTTCATAGGATTTTTAATCTCTTCCTTATCTGTGGGATCGTTCCTAATAGAGGATTGTTGCGGTTGGATGTTTGATAGTTGTTCTGTTTCTGGAATATCTTTCTCTGACAAGATGTTTAAAATATCAGGAAAGTATTCCTTGCATCGCCGCAACTGGTGTTCACTCATATTAAGGAGAGTTCCGTTGACATCTCTCACCTGGTGGTTGGCGGTGGAATTCCTGTTCGTCAACTGTTTCATGATTTTGAATAGTGAACCCATATCCCCAAGGTAAGCCGCAGATTCTGCCTTGTTGGACAGATCTTCAATAGGCTTAGGGTGGATAGGAAAGACTAAGTGAATGGGGGTTCTAGGATAGAGTTACTACGATTAACTCGGCACAAACTCCCTACGGACACTAGAAGGTAAAGTTACGAACCACTGTCTTCTTACGAAACACGCTCGAAGACTTCGCCTTACAACCAAGGGCATTTGCAAAGGCTGCGGTGAGGAGCATGAGACTACAGAGCATTTCTTCCACCATTGCCCATGCCTCAGATGAAGAGGCTTAGTTTGACCGGTAGGGTGGGCTGGCTGAATGATATTAAGGTTTTCATGGTAAAGACGCGGAGACGTACAATGAGCTTACTGGTGGCCAAAGTACAAGGGTAAGTCAATCATTATCCGCAGTGTAGTTATAAATTTTATTGCAATACAAATAGGAAGCTTACATGTACAATATTTTTCAACATAGTCCCCTTGTTTTTCAACGCACTTGGTCCATCGTTGCACAAGCTTTCTAATGCCCTCATTAAAGAAGGTTTTCGGTTGAGCTGTGAACCAGGAATGCACCGCTTCTTTCACTGTTTCGTCCGAGGTAAATCTATGGCCCCCTAATGCCTCTTCGAGTGGACCAAACAAGTGGTAGTCAGAAAGGGCAAGGTCAGTACTATACGGAAGATGAGTCAGTACTTTAAAGTTGAGTTTCTGGAGCGTTTCAGCAGCAGTATGTGGATGGGCATTGTCGTGCAACAATACAACACCTTTTGAAAGCAGTCCTTGGCGTTTGCTTCGAATTGCAAGCTTCAAATTGTCAGTAAGAATTTCACTGCAACGCGCACTGTTTATTGTTGTGCCCCTTTCCTGAATGTTCCAGTATCACGCCTTGTGAGTCCCACAAAACTATATATAAGCATCAGTTTTCTTGCCGATAGTTGGCATTTGAACTTTTTCTTGCAGGGCGAATTTGGATGTTTCCATTCCATACTCTGCCGTTTATTCTCCGGCTCGTAATGATTGATCCAAATTTCGTCCCCAGTGAAAATTCTGTCTAAGAAGTTGTCGCTTTGTTACCATAGCGATCCAAATGTTTTTGGCAGATATCCAAGCGCGTTTGTTTATACAACTGTGTGAGTTATCTTCGGACCCATCTTGCACAGACTTTATGAAACCTAAGTCTGTTGTGGATGATTTTATAGGCAGAACCATGACTAATTTGCAGACGATGTGCAACTTCATCAGTAGTTACTCGTCTGTTTAACAGAACCATGTCACGGGCATGCTCAATGTTTTTCTCATTTGAGGCGGTAAACGATCGTCAGGCTCCTTCGTCGTGCGTATCACTTGTCCGACCATTTTTGAATTTTTCAATCCATTCGTAGGCACTCCGTTGCGTCAACATACTCTTCCCGTGCCGCACCAAAAGCCTTCGATGAATTTCGGTCCCTGATGCATCTCCCGACCACAAAAAACGGATCACTGTACGTTGCTCTTCTTTGGTGCAAACAAAAAGCAAAGCAGCCATGGTTAACGGCAGGGCAACGATAATGGAACTAACCTAACAGCATCAAACCTGGAGAGACATAGCAACAATTAAACCACGCATGCATAATCTACGCAACACGACAGCACTACCAACATAAACAAAAATATAACTACATTGCGGATAATAATTGATTATTTGGGAGGGGGTAGAAGAGGTGAGGGAATCGTAAGATTTGGGATGATTTTTTTTTGGAAGATGTTCCAATAAAATTTCAAGTTCGTAACTTTTAATTTGTTAATAATTAGTTGATTTATTGGAATTGATCGAAATCATACTTTTGTATGGGAGGGGGTAGAAGGGCAAGCGGAGTTTCTAAACTTTTGAAGCAACTTTGTTTTAAATATTTTTAAAAGTGTTTGAATAAAATTTCAAGTTCAAAGCTATGGTTTGGTTTTAATTAATTTCTTAAAAATGGTCGAAAATTGACTTTTATGTGGGAGGGGGTGAAAGTTTTGAAGGTATTTGAACAGTTAATATCTTAAACTTTTATATATTTTTATATTTTGGATAATATATGAGAATATTATACAAAACATTTACTACAAAGTTTGTAACGCTAAGAAATAAGGCTCTGATACAGAAGCTCATTTTATCTCTCAGAACTCCGTCCATCTGACCGTTCGTCCGTCCCCTCTAGCTCGAGATCGCGTTGAGCTAGAAGTTCAAATTTTGTACACGTCGTTTTTGACAAAAATGTAAAGTGAAAGGGCCAAATTGCTCCACTCCTTCTACTCCCTCGGAATTTAACAGTAAACTAATTTTGTCGAAAAGTATGAGAGCAATAGATCAGAAATTTAGAATATATTATTTTTATGATGACTTACATCCACAGTATATAGGTATATATTATTTTAATTGGTGCACACCTTTTACCACCTCCCATACAAACTAAACTTTTTGTTAAAGTACTATAATTTACTCAGTACGTATGAAATTTATCGAGCTGAAATTATGCACCAAATAATTTTTGTATAATTATTAGTAAGAAAAAAAAAAAAATTAGACGACTAGCTGCGCTCCTTATACCTCCTCCCATAAAATATGACTTAATTTCACAACTCCATCCCATTAAATATAACTTAATTTCACAACTTTACAAGAAGTCGATTTTCCTGAAAAGTATGAGTGCTACAGATCTGAAATTTAAAACATATCAGAAGAATGATTTCTGTAGTTATTTCTGAAATAGTCATTAAGAACTCCGTACTCCTTCTATCACCTTCCATACAAACTGCACAATTTCACTAAATCTAATAGCTAAAATTTTTAATGAAACATTTTGATAGCAACTCCATTTATTACTACTATTATGACCAAGTGTAATATTTCTCTCGTATTTCGCTAGTGTAGCTCAATATATCTTTCAAGTTTCAATTACATCGCTTAAGAGATAGTCGAGGTATTAATTTTAAAGTATTTTTCTTCGAGCCAAATGCCTCTACCCCGTCCCATACAAAATGACAAATTTTCAAAATTTTCCAATAATCAGATTATATTGTAAACTATAAGGGACATTAAAATATGGAAAATATTATTTGAATCCCCCTCCCCCCTCCGGCTACTACCTCCCATACAAATAGAACTATTTCATGAAATACTATAAACCAATTTACTCAGCACGTATAAAATTTATCGAGCTCAAATTGTATTTTAGACATTTGATTAACATTATAAGTAAAATTGAAAATAATTAACTTTACAAAGAAGAAGAAATAGAATTAATAGTTTTACACATAAACGTAATCAAGTCATGTCAGACTTCTGGTTTTCTTTCTCCAAAGAAAATATCTTTTATTACTCACAAAAGATCTTAATTACATTCGATTCATGGCTCCTAATTCATTAAGCGCTTTAAAGAAATTCCTTTTAAATTTATCTCAAACGAAAATAAATAAGTTTTTATGCATAAGCACTAAGGACTAAGCCCGATGCAAACCACAAGCTTTACATGATGAATATGCCAAAGCCTTGGCAGCTCGCTTCAAAGTTTCAAACACAGGATATGTCTAGACGGCATCTCATTCATAATCTACATCGAAGCCATCTCTAAATTTCTGCTGCGTATGGCTTTTGCCTTTGATTTATCCAAATCCTTAATTATTCCAGACTTTTTCGATGGGCTCCTTTTCGTTTCCGGATCGTTGCTGAGAGTATCCCTGTCGTCCTTAGGCTCAAAAAACGTTGAGACTTCCGCTAGGATTCCACCGATAGCCAGCAGCTTCATCAATTTGGCGTTTCAATTTTAGCATAATTAGCTTATATGTCGGATGGAGCAATGCCGGACGCATGCGTTCGCCAGGACGAAAGCTTTAATGGCGTTGGCTGGTGACTTTTGCTTTGCTGGATCCTGTTTTTTTTCCTATGTGGAGAGTTTCCACAATCATCTGAACTATGCGGGGCAGATGTGAGAACCTGCATGTGTATGCAAGAGGATGCCTTTTGTGTATGAAAGTGCCTTAACAGGCAAGTAAAGTCGTCGTGTACGGAATCCTTTGATCACTTTCGGATGCAACTTAAGTCTCTCCGGGGGGGGGGGAATTGCTGCAGACTGAATGTCTGCGATTTTCACGAGGATAGTGCGCCTCGTTAAGGTGTGGCAGAAGCGGAAACTTTTCACAATGACTTTAACTGTCTTCTTATTGTCTTAATGGAGAGTAATTTTCGGTAGAGTCATTTAGGATAAAAGGACGACTTGCGTAATCTCATGAATAGGGGATGCGATAAGGCAGCCGTCTTCTCGGGCCCTTTGTGCGATCCGAAAATATGTCGAAACGATGAACTGCCATGACTGTTACTAAAATTTTCAGGGCTTTATCCTTTATGGGTTATTAAATCACGTTCTTGTGACCGATTCGAGGTATTGTGCGGTCATTACGATCAGCAATTGGTTCTATTTTATGAAAATAAGGAAAATCTCGACGACATAAAAACCATTTCTATTTATTTCAGTGTTAATAATTTTCTCACAATACAATAATTAAACAAGAATTGCTATAGAGCTTTTCTTTTGTTTTTCATACCGATTAATTTTCCGCTTAACTTGACGACCCTCTTAAGCTGGTGTTTGTTGCATGGCTCAAGTTTTCGTCGACAAAAATAAAATCGGTTTTCTTGTGATTTCACGGCGAAGAAGTGGGTGGTGTTGAGAGTTCTGCAATTGAAAAATATAAGAAAGTACAAAAACAAAATAGAAGAAAGTAAAGTTTCGATGCATGATTCCAGTTGAAGTAAATACAGGAAACAAATAAAAATTAAGTACGAAAAGGGGGCAATAAATTTCCGTAAAGCATTCATTTATTGATTCGAAATGAACGCCGAAAAGCAAAAAAAAAAAAGAACAAACAACGAAGTGAATGAATGGAAATGAATGAAAAATGTAATGGAAAAGGGAGAATCGAGCCAAGTTTGCACTTTCGGTGAAATTTAGTAGAAACGATTGCTTTCGTCATTTCTTCCTCAATAACTCACACAAGTTTTCGTGTTCCAGCTATAGAGATGTTGGGATGTGTTTGTGTGTATGCTTTAGTGTGTTTATTTTTTCGCTCTGGTCTGTTCTCCTTTTCTCATCGTATTTTTCGTTGGTGATTGATGTTATCGCATGCCAAATTGCTTTTCGACTTTTACGATATATAACGTGAAAAAACAAGCGACGTCGGCTCTCACCAGTGAAAACAAAATATCGTAGATTTTCTAGTCCCTCCGATTGATAAAATTCGCTACCAAGAAATCACAAAAATTAACGATTTATGAAGACAGATACCAGCACTTAGGATATTGATGGCGTTTTCCATGGCGAAAATAAAAGAGAAAATATAAATTTTTAAGTAGGTACCTACCCCTATTGTATTTCCCCAAAATCCTTCTAACTGTCATCCAAATCTTATTTAGCTTTTATTTAATTTAATTTTTTAGTCTTATAAATAACATTTTTAAACAAAGGAATTTGTGAAAATTGAACAAATTAATCAATTGATTTAAAATTATGACGCGAAATTCCGCTAACCCTTATAAATACCATAAATTCGGAAAAAATTTATTTAAGTTTTGGTTTTGATGGAAACCAGCAACATCATCAATGGCGCTACAGCCCAAACCGGGCTCTGGTCCCCTGAAATCGTCGCCTCCAATCGTCTCGATCCAATGACCGCGTCCTCCAGCTGCTAATTCTTATGATGGGTTTGCTGACTTCATCAGCCAAGTCTTTCCATCGCTTGCGAGGTTTGCCTACAAGCCGGTTACCATTTGCGGTTTGGGGATTCTTCTGTCTTCAAATTCGCTCTACATGGCCAGCCTACTGCAGTTTACGTAGCTTGATGAACGTTGAAGCTTCTGGCTCGTCGTAGAGTTGATACAACTCATGGTTGTTTCTTATTCGCCATTCCGTTCTTTCCTTTAAAGGTCCCAAAATTATTCGGAGGACCTATCTTTCGAAAGCGTTAACTGCTTTTTCAGAAGTTCACGTTAATGTCCGCGTCTTGCTGCCATAACAGAGCACAGGTCGTAGAATAGTTTTATATGTTTGCAGCTTATTGTTCCTGTGCACTTTCTTGGATTTCATTATTGGAAGAACCGAATAATACGTCTTATTTGCAAGTATTATCCGTCGTTTGATTTCGTCCGTTTCATTGCCGTCCTTTATTAGATTAGCGCCAAGATATATGAAGTTGTTCATACTCTCGAAATTATATTTCGCAATTATTATGTTTTGTCGGATAGGCGTTCTCATACTTGTTTGCGAGACAAATACCTCCTTAGCATGACGCCATATCTTTAAGTAATAAAATAGCAGCCGATACTGGAAACAAAGCTTGCGCCATCTTTCTTAATCTGGCTAAGACATTTGACTCCATCCCGCATGAAAAAATTGTAAAAAATGAGAACAAAATGGAACTGAAAGCAGCATGGGAAATTGGTTTGCAAGCTGCCTGGAGAGAAGAGACTAAAGAGTTAATATTGGAAATTCAGTAAGTGATACTTTGTATTCTGAATACGGAGTACCACAAGGTACGGTAGTGGGACCAATATTATTCCTAATTTATGTCAATAACCTGTGTGAGGAACTAGTAAAGGGGGAAATGATGTCTTGTGCTGATGATACAGTACTTTTCATTGAAGAGAATTCATGGGAAGGCATTAACCTAAAGGCTAACTGTAGTATGTTGTTAATAAAGGATTAGTTAAATACTCTAAATGCCTCTCAATCCAATTTCATTTGCACTAACACAAAATGAATTCCCTGTCTCATTGATATACAGCTTCATTCCTCGGAGTGCACTTCAAATCATCAATGTCCTAAATCATCAGGGGTTTCTAATGTAGGCCAAAGCACAAAATTGGGACATTCAAGTAGAAAGTGTAACTAAGCGTTTAAAAGAGCTTATTCCTGTATGTCTAGATATGTTTAGGTATTAGGTCATTAGGTCATCAACAGCACTAAGAATATTTTACTTTGGTGTAATCAACTCAGCTTCACAATAGGGGTTAATTGCATGGATATCCGTTACCGCCACTATCGAAAAGCCACTAATAATAACCCAAAAACTACTGATAAAAACCTTATGAAAAAAAACAAAAAGATTCCCCTCACATCTCCTCTTCCCTATTATAATTGTTATCTGTTTGGAAGACATGTAAAAATTGATTTATTGCGTTCAGATTTATAAGGACGTTCAAGATAATCTTATAAGACTGAACTTAAACAATACAAGAAAAGGGATGCAGAGTGATTTGGTATTACCACTACGGAAAACAACGATTGGGTAAAGGCATTACTCTTACGTAGGAATTCAATTCTTCATTATATTACCGAATGAAAATAAAGTTAGTAATAGCTTTAACCAATTTAAAAGTAAAGTTAAATTCTTTAAAAGTTTATCTCCTCTAAAATGTGAATAAAGATTTGGATGTGTATGGAATATGCATTGTAATTATCAAATGAATTGTAAAATGTGAAAATCATGTATAGATTAAGTATAAATAAATTATAATTATTAAAAAAATATATATGTATATTAAAATAGATTTGAAGAGCAAATGAATTGTAAATTGAGATTAATTTATGTATAGATTAGAAAAATACGATAGATTTAAAATGCTAATAAAGCTAAAGATGTACAATAAATATACACTGTAAATTTGTAATGGATTCCAAAATTTTAATAATTATGTATGGATTAAGTAGAAAAGAAATACAAATAGATTGGAATAGAACCTTAAGAACACTTAAAATTTAAAATCATCCTAATATATAAAAAAATTTTAATTTAAAAATAAACTAAAATAAGTTCTTATAAAGTTTTTTAAAAACACCAAAAATTTAGAATGACATTAAATTATTGACATTAAGCAGAAGAACTCCCCACCCTTAACACAAGGGCAACCTTAACTGGGGGAGTAGTGCTTAAGATAAAATTATGTATTAGTATATCATATAGAAATTAATAAACAGAATTATAATATTAGGAGTACAAATAAGTTTCAGCCGTTTGACAAAAGATCACCTCACTAGAAATTTAAAATTTTCAGATGTAAAACGTAATATTGTAGGATTGGACATAATTTGGTTCGTGTGAAAATGTCAAGTTTTGTGCCGAATAGGCGTCATTTGCGGGAACTTTTGATTTACTTCTTTAATTTAAAGAAATCTGCAGTTGAGGCGTATCGATTGCTTGTAGAAGCATATGGTGAGACCGCTTTGTCGTGAGTGGTTTCAAAAGTTGAAAAACGGTGAGTTTGATGTGAAAATCAAAGAACGTAGTGGAAGGCCGAAAACTACGAAGACACGGAATCGGAAGCATTATTGGAGGAAGCTCAGTGCCAAACGCAATAATAACATAGATTTACATTAGAAGTGATTCAACAAGCAATTTCACATCGTTTAAAATCGTTGCAAAGGATTCAAAAACAAAAAAATCGGATTCCATATGAACTGAAGCCGAGAGACGTTGAACGCCGATTTTGCATGTGTGAAATGCTGCTTGCCAGGCATGAGTTTTTTGCATCGTATAGTCACTGGTGATGAAAAATGGATCCACTACGATAACCCAAAGAAGAGAAAATCATGGGGACCACCTGGCCATGCTTCAACAACGACAGCCAAACCGAATATTCATGGGAAAAAACTCATGCTGTGTATTTGGTAGGGTGAGCTTGGTGTCGTGTATTATGAGTTGCTCAAACCGGGCGAAACCATTACTGGAGCTCTTCACCGAACACAATTAATGAGATTGAGCTCAGTAATCAAGGAAAAATGCACCCATTTCCACTCTAGATACGACAAAAATTAATTTCTTACATGATAATGCTCATCCGCATGTTGTGGCGCCGGTCAAAACCTAATTGGAAACACTTAATTGAGAAATCCTACCCCACTCGCCGTAATCACCAGACATTGCCCATTCCGATTATCACTTGTTCCGGTCGATGGCACATGGCCTGTCTAAGCAGCGCTTTTATGAAGATACTAAAATTGGGTTGATTCGTGGTTAGCCACAAAAGATGAAGAGTTCTTCCGACGTGGCCTCCGAATGCTGTCAGAAAGATGGGAAAAAATAATGGCTAGTGATGAACAATACTTTGAATAAAACATGATACATTAAGTATCGTTCTTTCGCAATACATTCGAAATTTTTGATAAAAAACGGCGGAAACTTATTTGTACTCCTAATAATAAAAAAAAAATTTCTGTTGATGTCGACTGGGATTTTTCGGAGGACAAACTCCTCCCTGCTTTAAACCACATTCTGTTCGAAAGCTGGTTATGGAATCGGTTTGTATTCTCACTTGAGATTCAGTATTCGTCGCAGTGTAGGGTTTGAGACAACGTTCAATTATTTTTGCCATTATTTTATAGGACGTACAGAAAATGACATTCCTCTGTAATTCTCACAGCAGAGTTTGTGTCCTTTCTTATAAATTGAACAAATGATGCTTTTTCGTCGGGTATGATTTACTCTGTCCAAATTTTGCATATCATGTTGTATAGTAATTCAGCGACACAGTTTTCACCGCTTTTCAGAAGTTCAACTGGTATTCCGTCAATTCCCGGCGCTTTTGTTTAGTTTTTAATCACATAGGATTGCTTTGGTTTCGGCAAGCGTGGGTAGTGTCGAAGATGACTCTTCTTTATCAGTTGAGGCCTCAAATGATGAAAACCATAATTAGAATGATTTCTGGAATACAAAATTCTCACGCACACACCAAATAAATGTTACAGCTGACTAATGTGGAGAAGTTGAGATGAAATTTTGTTTTTAGCCCCTCTGTTTTCGCGAGCCACTTGCTGAAGAAATTTGTTTATTATTGCATTTATACTTGAAGGTTTATTGTGGCTCTAGAATGAAGAAAATAGAAAATCTGAATTATTTCTCATGAGGTCGGCTGAAAAAATTTTCTAGGGGAACTGAACTTGACATGCAAACGTTTTGTACTGAATTTAATGTTTGTAGATTTCACAATATCAAGGAAATTGATAAATTGACTTCTCTGAAGTTGTGCCATTTGCATTGGGGTGGCAGAAGAAATAGTACGATTTAGACGGTTTCGAAACTGATAGAGATTACTCGTATAGCCATGCTCTCTCTCGATTTTCAAGTAGATAGCTCACATCTGTTCTAAAGGAAAATGCTTTCCTTCAATTTCTAAATAAACTGCCAACAAGTCGGGCGAAACTTTATTATTCTTGGGACAAGTTGCGGATGTGTGGAAAGTCAATATGCAGGTTAGAGTGGTTAGGGAAGGCTAAGTGAAAGGGAGTTCTTGGGCAGGGCTGTTGTCAATTTAACAATATTTCATTAATTTCTGCAAGTTTGGGTTTTTATGAGGGGAGGAGGAGGGGTAAGGGTGAGTGGATGTTAATAGCTTTTTAATAAATTGCTTGAATCGCGTCCAATATCCTCTGTATAGAATGTGTTTCATAGACGAAGTTGCATAGAATTTTCATAGGATTCAGTGCATTTTACATTCACGAAACCAAACATTTGTATGGGAAGGAGTAGAGGAGGTAGGGGAATCGTAAAATTTGTGACGCAATTTTATTCCCTTTCTCTTGTAGTGTGCTTGTACAAAATTTCAAGTTCGTAGCTTTTAATTTGATGGTTATTAGTTGATTCAATGAAATAGGTAGAAATGATACTTTTGTATGGGAGGGGGTAGAAGGGCAAGCACGATTTCAAAACTTTTAAAGGAATTTCATTTCAATTATTTTTATAAGTTTTTAGACAAAATTTGAAATGGATAGCTTTTAAGAGTTAGCTGATAACTGATTTCTTAAAAATGCTCGAAAAAATAATTTTGTACGGGAGGGGGTAGAAGAGGTAGGGGAATTGAAAAACTTGTAACGCAATTTTATTTCCTTTCTCTTGTAAGCTGCTCGTACAAAATTTCAAGTTCGTACCTTTTAATTTGTTGGTTATTAGTTGATTTAATGAAATTGGTCGAAATCATACTTTTGTCTGGGAGGGGGTAGAAGGGCAAGTGTGATTTTGAAACTTTTAAAATAATTTCGTTGCAAATATTTTTATAAGTTCTTATGCAAAATTTCAAATGGATAGCTTTTAATAGTTAGGTGATAATTAATTTCTTAAAAATGGTCGAAAAAATAATTTTGTATGGGAGGGGGTAGAAGTTTTGAAGGTATTCGACCAGTTAATATTTTATACTTTTAGGGATTTTTTTTAAATGTAGTTCCCAAATTTTCAAGTTTCTACCCTAAAATTACATCCAAAAATTTTCAGTTTTCGTGTTTTTTTCGTTGCACATGAAACAGCTTGTGCCCATTAGACCGGGGTGGTCGGTTCATAGCAATTGTGGATCAAATTATTATTTTTTTTCTATGTATATCAAATAGATGTATTCACATGCAAAATTTAAAGTTTCTATCTTTGAGCAGAGTCCTAAAAAATTCACTCAAAATTTTCGACATTTTTGCTTACCACCTCCCTCCCTTTACACCCCCTAACTTAAAATTTTTATCAAAATTATAAATTATGTAGTTCTATAATCTGACGAATTTTCAATTCAGTACAGATATGAATTTTGAAATATAATGATTTCTAATTTTGAAAAGTGCACCATTTTTCAAATGCTCCCAATTTCACCCCACTACTATTATGACCAAATTTTATATTTTTTTTTGTATTTCGCTAGTATAGCTTAGTATATGTTTTAAATTTCAATTACATAGCTTAAGAGATAGTTGAGATATTAATTCTTAAGTGTTTTTCCTTGCACCCCCCCTCCCGACCCTTCCCCTTACAATAATAAGCCTATTTCTAAGCTTGTTCTAGTGGATCTATACGCCATCTTAATTGTCCCAAAATATGAATTTTTTATGGTAAGTAGTTTCGAAGATATAACCATTTCAAAAAAATATTCGGCCGACAATTTGTTTTTAGCCCCCCCTTTACGGACGCCAATGGATAAAAAAATTAAATTATTTTTGGAATATGTCCCACAGCTCTCTCTATACGTGTGCTGGTTTTCATCTTTCTATCTGCATTCGTGGTGAAGATATTAGCAAGTGTATATTTAGACTTTTTCCATCCCCCCCGCCTCCCCCTTCCACCCCACACTCCCCAAAATTTGGATAATGGAGCTCACTTACCAAGTTAATAACCCACCCAAAAATCAACATTCTACCTTTAACGGTCTTGGAGGTACGAGTCCATATGTACGGCGTACGGCGGGACGGATTTTTTTTTTTTGCTTTTTTAGGCTAATTTAGTCATGAAACGCGAAAAAACAAAATTTCAGGGTAGCAAATTTTTTTTTTCTGTGTCGATCACAATACTTTATTATTAAAATAATAAAGTAAAAGTACATCATACAAGTACTAACGAATATTTAACAATATAAAACAATTAATAATCAATAAATTATTTGACGCATAAAGCTGGCTCTAACTGCGTGCCTTCTACAATGGCGCTACAGCCCAAATCTGACCTTGGCCTCTTGATATTCAGGTTCCTTAACTTTTTTTTTTATTACTTATTGTGGATGGGTTGTTAGCCCTTCGCACAGCCCTCTTTCTACGAATTTTTCATTTTCATAGATTGAGGTGACCAAGGTATATCCAAGCAGGCAATGTGCTGGAATTATATATTGCGTCGACCGGGATTTGAACTCACGACCCTCGCATTACATGACCAACACGCTACCTACTAGGCTACACCCTAGCTAACTGCGTGTCAGATTAATTATAATAAATTCGGCAGTAATTATTATTGAACCAATTTTGTCCATAGTTGGTGCACTGATGTGAAGTGGCAAATAATGTCACAATGATGAACGCGGAGTAGTAAGTTTCAAAGTTTCGAGCAAATACGGGGAATTAATTTTTCTTAAAATAAACTGGCAACAAGTCGGGTGCAACTTTATTATTTTTGGGACAAGTTGAAGATGCATGGAAAGTCAATATGCAAGCTAGAGTGGTTAAGGAAGACTAAGTGGAGCCCCCTTTCACAAATGGAACCCCTTTTCACAAGTGGAACCCCTTTTCACAAGTGGAACCCCCTTTAGGACAGGGCTGCTGTCAATTTAACACTTGATTTCATAGACAAAGTTGCATAGGATTTTCATAAAATTGGGTGTATTTTACATTCACGGTACCAATCATTTGTATGGGAGGGGGTAGAGGAGGTAAGGGAAATGTAAAATTTGTGATGCAGTTTTATTTCATTTCTTTTGTGAGGTGCTTGTACAAAATTTCAAGTTCGTAGCTTTTAATTTGTTGCTTAGTATTTGATTTATTGAAATTGGTCGAAATCATAATTTTGTATGGGGGTGGTAGAATGGCAGGCACAATCTCAAAACTTTTAACGCAGTTTTGTTTCAACTATTTTCAAAAGTTTTTGTGCAAAATTTCAAATTGATAGCTTCTAATAGTTAGGTGATAATTGATTTCTTAAAAATGGTCGAAAAAATAATATTATATGGGAGGAGGTAGAAGTTTTGAAGATACTCGACCAGTTAATATTTCATTCTTGTAGAGATTTTTTTAAATGCATTTAGGAATTTTCAAGTTTCTACGTTAAAATTTTCTTGGAAAAATTTTTAGTTTCTGTGTTTTTTTCATTGCACATGAAACACCTTGTTTACGTTAGACCAGGGGGGTCGGTGCATTTTTATTATTTTTTCTGTATGCACAACAAATAGATGTATCCATTTGGAAAATTTAAACTTTGTCTCTTTCACCAGAGCCCTAAAAAATCACTCAAAATTTTCGACATTTTTGCTTACCACCTCCCTTCTCTCACACCTCCCGACATAAAATTTTTACCAAAATTAAAGACTATGTAGTTCTACACTTTGAAAAAAATTTTAATTTGAAATCTGCACTCAGTTTTGAGATATAACGGTTTGAAATTTTGGAAAATGCGCCATTATTGAAATGCTTCCATTTTCCCCCAATACTTTTATATCCAAATTCTATTTTCTCGTCTTTCGCTAGTGTAGCTTAATATACGTTCTAAGTTTCAATTACATAGCTCAATAAATAGCCGAGATATTGATTTTTAAGTGTTTTTCTTTGGTTTTTAGCCCCATTTTTTGCACCCCAATGGATAAAAAAATTAAATTATTTTTAAAGTTTGTTAATTTTTAGCTTTCTAGCTGGAATCATGGTTGAGATATTTGATTTTTTAGTTTTCGGTTCGAGCACTCCCCCTGTCTCCCCTGAACCGTTACACCCCCCAAAATGGGTGTCAGCCTGAGATCCGCAACTATCTACAATCCCCCCAAAAATTAACTTTCTATCTTGAAGGGTTTGAGAGTTAATGTGCGCTGAGCGTACACACCGGCGGACGGCGTACAGACAGACGGATTTTTTTTTGCATTTTTAGGCTATTTTAGTCATGAAACGCGAAAAAACAAAATTTTAGAGTAGGAATTATTTTTTTCCAAGTCAATCACAATACTTTATTATTAAAATAATAAAATAACGCAAAAGCGGTCCTAAGAATAATACGCCTATTTTCAGACCACTCTAGAGAAAGGAGTTAAGGAGGAAAACGCAACGTATCTGATGAAACTCCAAAGGGAGTTGGCCTTCCTGACATGACCGTCAAACGTAAATCAAATCAAATCAATCTGAAATATACACCTAGATCTAATACTTTGTCTGTTAGTTGTAGTCGAAATTTAGGGGAGATTTGTTCCTGAAGAATGAAACGCTTGCTATTTATCAGTGCCGTAACTAAGAACAGCGGCGATCCCCGAGAAATTTTCAGAGCTCTCCCAACCTACAGACGCATTTATTGCTGTAAAACTTTTGTTCAAGCTTATAATGCAAAAATGACGCTCATCAAAGAAAGCAGCTTAGAGGGCTTAAAGGCTGCTTTAAAGGAAGCACTTTCACAAGTTTTTTTTGCGTGCAGAAAAGAAGCGCTTAAATAGTGCTTTTTTAAAAAGTGCTTAGGGGAGATACCCGCTTTACCATGCCATGTGGACGCCCTTGTTATAAGTGTCATCAAATTAATTTTTACACAAAATTTAATGCTTGATTAATTCATCCATTATAAATCTCGCCAAAATGCTAAAGTTGATATACATAAACAGCTGTAACTAATAACACAGCGGAGCGAAATGAAGCGCTTTATAAAAAAGCAGTATTTAAGCAATTCTTTTCTGCAGCCTTCAATCCCTTTAAACTGCGTTCTTTGATGCGCTTTAAAGATGCTTCCTTAAAGCCGTATTTAAGAACATATGTGCTTTAAGATCGCTTCAAAAGATGTTAGGGCAAAGCACATGCTGCAGTTTTTCACTTTAATGGATTATTCAATTTATACATAAAATCCGAGTGAACTCAATCGGTTTCGACCGACTTACTCTTTGGATGAAGATGACTCTGTGCGATCTAGGATCACAGGTTCAAATCTGCTTCTCGACTTGCAAAAAAATCAATAATGAGCTCTGAATCACACTTTTTGCTCAATACAAAAATACGCTTTAAAATGGGTTTGAAAATGGCCTTAAAAATGGTTTCTATTAAAGCTGAAACGAAGATCTTACTTCAGCGGGCATGCAATGTTAAAATGCGTATGGAAGGTAAGCAAGTTCGAAGCACTTCTTCGCTCCAAATCAAGCGCATTAAAATTACTTTTTGAGCCCTTTTTTCCCGCAGGGTAAACTATTTGACATATCAAGCTGAAATTCTCATATTGTGTCTGGAACAGGTGTACCAACATGAAAAAATATCATCTTGGTACGATTTCGGCGTGCTTTTTAAATTGAAAAGTCCTTTCACTATTTGCCCATAGTATTACCACTTGAATTTGAATAAAAGGAAGTAAGCAAAATCACGCTAAATGGTGTAGCGTCCAATCGAAATTGGAAGCAGCAGCAGCAGAGAAGTGTTCTTCGATAATTCACATATTAACGTGTGTGATATTTCCAGGCAAGCGATATTTTCACGCGTTTCTGATACTGAAATTTTAAATCGCACAGTTGAAAATTAAAATTGTTTTTTGTTTACAATTATACTTTATCTTGAAAAATCTAAAGTAGAAAGATTTTCGCTGGGTTTTTAAAATACCTATTAAATTAATTGTGGTAAATACCGGTAAAAATTCACTTCAGTAATTTTTGTGGTGATACTCGTATACTCGGAGACCTAAACATTTTTACTTTCCGAAATAATTGCAATAATTACAAACAGCCTTAATAATAAAAACTGATCTGACTCTCCTACCATTCAAGGACTTTGCGGCTGTACGTCGAAATCACATGAAAGCATAATTAACTCATTCATAAGCCTACAAACTGTGTGCTGTGGTACGGATTAACATTTCATCCGTTGTGGGCAACAAACGAATGAAATTGGTAAAAATATCGACCCAACAAAAAGCATAAAATAATTGCCTGGCGCTAATGAAATGATTTCGTTTGACTGACGGCAACTATTCCGTTGGCAGAATAAGCCCTCGAAACATGAATGCCGTTGTATGCTTTAATTCGCCACTAAAAACCGATTGTCCTTAATTGATCTGACCCGGATATCCCTTATCTCTCGGCCACTATGACTGCTCCCATGCCATCCACGTTGGGTCTGTCTAGGAATCGGAGTCGGACAGCAGTCGTGGCGCTTTTCCTTGCGTCCGTCCGGTCCGCTCTAATCTACCAATTTCGTGCCAACCTGTTTGCGTGACAGCGCCATTTCCTGATAAGATTGGACAAGGATGTCTAAGTGGCACATGACTTTCATTTCGTAATTACGTATCGGGCTCGTTTATCACACGTTTCGGTGGATGTGCCCGACCTGACTAATCACGACCACTAACTACACCTGAACGCGACTCTCCCTGGCCTTTAGACTAGCCCGGAAAAAAATCTGGCAGCAGAGGTTTTTATCAGATTTCAGAAAAAACAACGTGGACTTCTTTTGCTATCGCGTTTGCTTCATCTAATTAGAGTCAAATATTCCACACATTACTTGACAAATCACTCACTTATCCAGGTTGGAACTCTTGTGGTATAGTGGTTCGAATTGGTCTGTTTACTTCGGTACATAAATCCGAACCATGTTTGCAAACGGAAGCGGTATGAGAGATCCTTATCGTTTCATGTAATTGGGTATTGGTTAAGGTTAAATGAGGTTGCTTGATTGATTTTGGTTGCTAAAGTGACATTGCCACCCCGATCGATTGGGGAAAGTCTTTTGGTTATACATATGTGAGCTCATTGGAAAAGTATAAGACGATAATAAAACCGGGCATTTTATGTTATGGTAGCGAGGCATTAATATTTCTTGAGGCATATGAGAAACTAATAAACTACGAGTCTGCGAGGAGAGGTACAACCTTAGTGTGCTTTCTTCGATAATCCCGAAGATTGAGTTATTTTTGTCATTAAGAACAGGCCAGACTGTAATAAATCTACGGTAATTATAGCGGTATTGACAGCAAATATGATAGTCAACCATAACCTGATATATCTACAGATCTAATCAGCATTGAAGAGAATGAATAATACTGGTTCTAGAACGCTTCCTTAAGGCTCATTGAAGTGGATTTCGAGTAGGGCTCCGTTATTACAGAGTTTCTATTATGAGGAATATATTTTGAATATTTGTTTTTTACTTTATTGTTTTAACAATAAAGTACGTTTCAAAGAAATCCGTTTGTCTGTACGCCGTCTGCTGTTCGCCATACGTGTGCGCTTTTTAAATTTCAACGACTCAAGTCTCCGAAATCAATATAGATAGCAAGTTAATTTTTGGGTGAATTGTGGATTGGGTGGGGAAATTTTATTATTTGGATTTTGAGGAGTGTTGGATGGAAGAGGAAGGACTAGAGTCGAAAACTACACTTGTTAATATATCTACTACGAATACAGATAAAAAGCTGACACTCGAGTTTCAGGTTTAATAATTTATGGGGAGAAAGTGAAAATAAATTGATTTTCGTACACAGTGGGGTACAAAAAGGGAACGGGAGCCCTAAACCAAATTTCGGCCGAATTGATTTTTTTTCAAATGATTATATCTTCGGAATTGATGAAGACAAAAAGTTCATACTTTAGGACCAATTAGATGGCGTATGCATCCATCATAATCGACTTTGATAGTTGAAAATTTTTTTCAGGTCTCTGATAAAAGATAGAAAGTTCAAATTTTCCAGATGAATGCGTCCATTTGATATATTTGATATACAAAAAGACAAAATAGTAATTTGAGCCAAAACTGTTTTGCACCGAAGTGGGGTTCTATCCTGCACAAGGTGTTTCATATGTATTGAAAACAGAAAAAGTCAAAATTTTTTTTGAAAATTTGCAGAGAGCATTTAAAAAACATAACAAGACTACGATTGAGCGTAAAGCCCAATCGTGCGATAATCTGGATGAAAGAGAAATCTTTTGATTAAAAGAAATTTTATAGGGGAAGTGGTGGAGGGGGTGACGACATTGAACTATATTTTTCACATCACGCTAGAGTTGCCATCAAAATGTTGCATACAAAATTTGGGATTCAAAAAATTAATAGGTACTGAGAAAATTAATGTATTGGATTTAGTGAAATTTTGCAGTTTGTATTTGTTTGTTTGTGGTAAAAGGAGGGGCAAGCTCTTAATGACTTTTTCAGAAATAAACATAAATATAAACATCATGGTTTTTACATGTTTTTAATTGCAGATCATTCATACTTTTCAGGTAAATTGACTTTTTGTAAAGTTGTGAAAGTGTCAGATTGTATGGGAGGGGGTAAAAGGAGTGAAGCTAATCGTTTATTTTTTTTATCTTACTCATAATTCTCAGTAAAAATTTAATGCACAATTTCAGCTCGATAAATTTCATACGCACTGAGTAAATTGGTTTAGAGCATTTCATGAAAAGTGAGAGCGGGTGGAAGGAGAGAGAGTACGCAAATAATTTGTATACGGTAGATTGCAGTCATCATAAAAGTAATATGTTCCAAATTTCAGACCGATAGTGTTTATACTTTTTGAGCAAATTCGTTTATTGTCAAATTGCGAAATTGTGTCATTTTGTATGGGAGGGGGTAGAAGAGTAGAGCGATTTGGCCCCTTCACGAACTTAACCTTAATTTTTTTGACAAAAATAACGTGTACAAAGTTCGAGCTCTCTAGCTCAACGCGTTCTCATGCTAGAGAGGACACGGACGGACGGACATCCGGTTTTGAGACTTTTGAGTGGTCATATGAACTTCTGCATCATTCTTTTTGTTCTCTGAGTCTTATTTCTTGGCGTTACAAACTTTGTGGCAAACTTATAATGAGAGTAAGTTTTTTTATATTTTCATCTAGAGTATAAACATAACAACATTATGATTGGGCGTAAAGCTCAATCATATGATATACATAAATAGAAAAGAGTTTATTGTATCGGAAAATGTGTCATCTCAAATGCATTCGAATAGTGAATCGTGACTTTTGTATGGTAGGTGGTAAAAGCAAAGGGGGAGGTTTGTAATTTTTGTTTATAACACCGAAAGAAGTATTCAAAATCTTTCATGCTGAATTTAAAGTTTGTAGCTTTCATAATTTTCTAGGAAATTTAACAATTTTTGTCAGAATTTATGGCATTTGTATGGGAGGCGGCAGTGAAAGTAGGAGGGTGTTGATGATTTTGAATCTGCTTATAAACATCCTAATCACATTGCTTTGTTACTCATATATTCGAAGGAGAAATACTTTCCTTGAATTTTCAATATAAAAATTTGTATGGGGGGTGGAATAAATAGTGAAGCGAAGCTCATATTTCTTTTAGCATTTATTGAAATTATTAAGAGATAAATTGAAATTCCGAAATTTTGTGAAATTTGTATGGGAGGAGGTAGAAGGAGTAAGGGGATCAGATCAATATTTTTGAACATTAATGATGTAAGTATCATTACTATCACTATTAGGATTTCTTAATGCAAGGAATTGCCATAAAATCGGCTCCAAGTATCAAAGATGGGAATCAATTTATATTCTGGCTCATCATTTAGTGAAGGGACAAAACAAACATCAACATCCCTACACCAAGAACATAAATAAACAGTTAAGTTAAATCTGCGTTTTAAACATATTTTATAAGTCGAATACATCAACATTCTTGTTAACTTCTCTTGCAAGACATGAAATCGGTTCACTCATACCATAGTTAGTCCGGTGAAAGCAAACCTGCAGCAATCTAGGATGCCTAGGTAAAAATTTATCAACAACAAACTGCATCAAACCCAAAAGTGAAGAGGAGTCAATCACCCCAGTAAGAAGTTGATGAGCAAAAACTACATCAGATACTTCACGTCGTCTCGATAGTGTTGTCATATTTAGTAGCTGAAGTCGGTCGGTATAAGGAGGAAAACGGACTCTGTCATTCCAATTAAGATGATATAAAGCCATTTTAACAAATTTACGCTGAACAGATTCAATTCTGCCAATATGCACCTCATGATAGGGTGACCAAACTCAAGAAGCATACTCAAGATGAGATCTAACAAAGGTGTTATACAGACTCAACCTAACACAGGAATTGTTAAATTCTTTGGATAAGCAAGTGGTGAAACCCAACATAGAATTACTCTTTTGCACAATCTTATTTATATGCAAGCCAAAATCAATCTTTTGGTCAAATGTAACACCTAAGTCAAGAATGGAATTAACACGATCCAAAATACAGTTATTGAGACTGTAAGTTAATACAAACGGTGAGGTTGTCCTAGTAAATGGCCTTACATGACATTTATCCAAATTCAATCGAAGATCATTATGGCGACACCAGTTACTAAAATTTATCAAATCCTCCTGAAGAAAATTATCAGAGTTGGAACTAAGAGACCTAAAGATTTTAATATCATCATGAGTACTTCCGAATAAATAGAAGTGGTCACAAATGACTTTCTTGAGGGACCCCAGAATGCGCAATAAATGGCTTAGAATTGCAATCACGAAAGATAACTTAGATTCGATTTTATTGAAAAGATATGACTTAATCCAATTTATAAATCATGTAGGAAAACCCAAGAAGCTTAATTTCAACAAAATTATATTAGGGGTTGGAATTAATTCGTAGCGTTTTACAAAAGGTGGCGTTACTCAAGTATCCATAGTCACATGTACAAAAGCAAATATTCTCCATAAAGCTACAGTCATGGCGCATCTAGTCATCTGAACGACATTTCTTTATCGAGTTTATAACATTTTGTTATGCGTCATCAAATTTGTCAACGTTCGTGCCCGAAAATCTGTTTTTGCGGGGAGTATTGCTTCATTACTTCCACATGAAGAAAAGTGCCGCGGAAAGTCATCGTATTTCAGTATATGGTGAATATGCTCTAGCTGAGCAAACATGCAGAAAGTGGTTCGCTCGGTTCAAAAATGAAAATTTTGGCTTGGAAGACAAGGAGCGTCCCGGATAGCCGAAAAAGTTTGAAGATGAAGAATTGGTGACAATGCTCGATGAAGACCCGTGTCAAATGCTTGCACAGTTGTCAGAATCGCTTGGAGTTGACAATAATACCATTGTAATAATATTTTCAGAATAAACCATCAAACTTTGCAAAAAAACGCTCGAATTAATTCCAACGCCCAATAGAATGGGGTAATTTATCAATAGCTTTACTAAAATCAGTGTATATACAATCCATCTGCTTATCATCTTCAATAGCCAAAATGGATTTATTCGTAAACTCCATCAGATTAGTAACAGTGGACCTATTCCTAACAAAACCATGTGTTCAACAGCAGATTTTAAACCACTCTTATGAGTAGGTATGATAAAAGACGACTTCCACACGTTTAGAAAAATTCCCGTTTTTAGAAATCTTTAAAAGAGGAGGGAGAGTAGCTCAGCAAGAGAGAGACAACAGCGCTTAAGGACAACCGCAGGAACACCATCTGGGCCAGGAGAAGACACATCTTTAAGGCGAGAGATGTGATTGACTATATCATTATAAGAAATTGGTAAGCCAGACAAAGAAGTTGAAGCAAAGCCATCAAAATTAATCGTTACTATCGTTGCCAAGGAATTGAAAAGAAGCTGGATAACCACACAACGATGGTTCGAAAAATTCCGATCAGGAGATATGACCCTTCAAATTGAGCCATGTGGTCACCCAGGACCATCGATAGACAACGACGAGCTGCTTTTACTAGTGGAGTCTGACTCACGTCAAACTGTAAGGGATATTGCAGAGAAACTGGGCGTACACTATTCGACAGTTTCCTGGCACTTGCAACAGCTTGAAAAAATCAAAAAGCTTGATAAGTGGGTTCCGCATGAGCTTACTGAGCAAAACATGACGCGAATAATAAGAATAATGGTCAAAAAATTAAACGAGTTGCAGTATGAGACTCTTCCTCATCCACCATATTCACCTGACCTCTCGCCAACCGATTACCACTTTTTTAAATATTTGGATCATTTTTTTGGCAGAGAAACAATTTAACAATGAAGCAGCTATCAAAAATGCCTTCCAGGAATTCATTCTTCTTCTTCTAGTTGGTATGTTTCTATATTCTAATCCTTTGGGCTTAGTGTAGTTATGCATAATAAGCTTTTTTTTACAGAATAAGTTATTGGCAATTTCGACCTTTATGTGCACTACACAAAAACAGTCATGGAGGGAAGGAATGGGATTGGGAAGACAGGGGAGTGAGAGCGACCGTAACGAGTGGGGAAGCAGGTATATTTTTTAAGATGTACTGGCTCCTACTGAAAAATATCTGCAGATTTTATGGGAGGTAGAAAGCTAACAGAAAGCATCTACTGACTATACAGATTTTCAACAAGTGGAACTGTTTCACTTTTACATCGTTTGCCCACTTTATTTCGAATAATTTTTCATTGAAAAATTCGTGCTTAATATCAAATAATCTGTAGACATGTTCAGCGAAAGTGGCCTCTTTTGCAATATAGCTCCTCGCCGAGCGGAAAGGGGCAGAAACGCGATGCAAAGGAAAAGAATAGTAGAACGAATTGAAATCACAAATTTCAAAATTGGCAGGCACTATCACTAAACCCAGACATGTAGATACAGATAGTGGGTTGGAACTGTGATACATGTCTCAATTGAAATACAACTCCACAGGAAAAGAATACACATCTACATCAACATCATCACACGAACTGAAATGTTGTCATTTCTGCCTGCTTCCGTTCTCATTTATCCAATACAATCCCATTCGATTGTGTCATTTTCATTAGAACAGAAGCACCCCCTCTCCTTTCTCCCAACATCCAAGGCCTTGTAAAACTACTGAATTGAAATTTGCACAATGGCACTAGCCTCGTTCATTGTGTCCTTAACAAAACGTCTAATTGAAAAACACTTCCTGTTCCCACACCTTCACTAAATGGAGAACTTTCAGACGTAATGACACGTAAAACCTGTCGATATTTACACATCAGTTGTTCCATTCAATGGGAAAAATCGCATCATTTATTTAATCGGTGACCCACTGACCCCGCGTAGCTTCCAGCTTCCTCTGCTGAAAGGACATTTCTCATGCCGCATCGTTATCATAAAAATAAAATAAAAAACCATTTCGAATAACAACCAGAAAAATCCCAATGATTTATGCAGATAGGTTTCAACTTCAGCAGAAAGAAAATGCATCGAAGGAAGCGAGAGGAGCATAAGGAAAACTCCTTAGAGCGATGCATTATTGCACGTAACCTCCGACATTTATCGCCAGGACGATAAAAATTATGAGCAACGTTCCGCCGCCACAGGAAGGGAATAAAATTTTACGCGTCCTTATCAAATCCCATCGGAAGACGGAAAAGGAAAAATTACGATGCACGAGCAAGAGCTGCAATAGGGAAGGGGGAAGGGGTGGTAGGGAGACTTGAGAGCTGGATGAAAGGAAGCTTGAAATTCTCAATTGCCGCCAGCATGGTCTGTGCATGATGAACGATGTGGAAGCGGAGGTTGCGATGGGTATGGGTGGGCAGGAAAGTTAGAAAATTAAATACTCACCGTAGATATTTGTAAAATCAAAATCAGAGGTGCTCCTTCTGTGACGTGGCGGACCGTAAGATGGCGAGTGGTAGTACGAGGCGTACGGATGATGGTCACGGTGGTGATGCATTGGAGCAGCATCTCTATTGTGGCTGTCATCCTGACGCTGGTCTTCTCCGAGACGACAGGATTGGGCTTTCACTTGACATTCCGGACAACAATCGTTGCAGCAGTAGAGTTGCAGCGGCGGGTTTGAGTGGTGACAGCGGTGGTTTCCCGCTTTCATATTTTGATCATGTGGCTTCTGTGGTATTAGTTGATGATGCTGCTGCAGATGGGATTCTCGCCGAGGCAGTGTCGACCGTTTTGTCATTTCTGTGCTCCCGTATTCCGGGAAATTATTATTCTGCTGAATTGAGTTCTTGCGAAATAAATCATACGCTTGCTGCTTGAGATATGCAGATGACGAGCATTTCACTGCGCTGTGGCACTTCTGCGATTCGACAATTTCACCGGCACCATTGTCGTAAGCTCTGGCACTGATTCTGCTTTTGTCATCATGGCAAATGTATTGTTGGTCCGCTGCAGCCGTAGAAGCAGCAGCAGTTGTATCTGATGTATCCTTCCCAGGCTTAGCAATGTTGGCAGGCACTTTATTAGTGCTTTTGTTACGCTTTATGCTGGACGTAGATGGCGGCGCATGGTAAATATTTTTGCCGCTGGAACTTCGTTTTGTGTGCATTTCTTCAAACTCTATTCTTACTAATTTACACATTTCGGTGATTTCCTTTTGCAGGGCGTCGACTTGATGTTCTTGGAATTGTTGAAGGATCTGAAGAATAAAAATGATTATTTCTTTTGTTTTCAAATTCGCGAAGTAATGAACATTTTAACTGCCCGGTGTTGAAATTAAATGTCCGACTTAACTTTAAAGAAAAACACATAACAGGACTACGAGTGGGCGTTAACCCCAATCGTGCGATACTCTAGATGAAAGAGAATTTTTTTTATTTTAAGAAATTTTGTAGGGGAAGTGGTAGAGGGGGTGACGATATTGAACTATTTTTTTCACATCACGCTAAGGTTGCTATCAAAATGTTTTATACAAAATTTAGGATTTAAAAATTTAATAGGTACTGAGAAAATTAGTGTATTGGATTTAGTGAAATTGTGCAGTTTGTATGGGAGGTGGTAGAAGGAGTGTGAATTTATTAATGACGTTTTTAGAAATAACTATAAACATCATTTAATTAAAATATTTTGAATTGCAGATCGGTAGCATTCCTACTTTCCAGGAACATCGACTTTTTGTTGTTGAATTGTGTCAAATTGTATGGAAGGGGCTAGAAGGAGTGAAGCCAACCACCTTATTTTTTTTAGTATTACTAAAAATTCTAAATAATTATTTAGTGCATAATTTCAGCTCGATAAATTTCATACGTAATGAATAAATTTATTTAAAGTATTTCGTAAAAAAGTGCAGTTTGTATGGGAGGTGGTGGAAGGAATGGAGGATTCAACTAATTTGTATACAGCAGATTGAAATTATTATAAAAGTAATATATTAAAAATTTCAGATCAATAGCTTTCATGCTTTTTAAAAAAATCCGTTTATTGTCAAATTGCGAAATTGTGTCATTTTGTATGGGAGGGGGTAGAAGGGGTGAAACTAAATTTCTAATTTTTTTTGGTCTTACTAATAATTCCAAATAAATATTTAGCGCCCAATTTCAGCTCGCTAAATTTTATACGCACTGAGTGAATTGGTTTCGAATATTGAAAAAGTACAGTTTGTATGGGAGGTGGTGGATTGAGGGAGAGGACACTCATAATTATATGATAGATTAATATCATCATAAAAGTAATATGTTCCAAATTTGAGACCAATAGCTTTTATACTTTTTGAGCAAATCCGTTTATTGTCAAATTGCGCAAATGAGTCATTTTGTATGGGAGGTGGTAGAAGGGGTGGAGCGATTTGGCCCGTTCGCGAACTTGTCCTTACTTTTTTGTCAGAAAACGACGTATACAAAATTTGAACTTTCTAGATCAACGCTTTCTCAAGCGAGAGAGGACACGGACGGACGGACGGACAGACGAACAGACGGACGGACATCTGGTTTTGAGATTTTTGAGTGATTATATGAACTTCTGTATCATTCATTTTATTGTCCGAGTCTTATTTCTTAGCGTTACAAACTTTGTTGCAAACTTATAATACTCTCAGATTTCATCTAGAGTATAAAAAATATTTTAGTTTCTACTTTTTATAAATTTGAGTACTAAAGTATACTTTTTGACTAAATGTGGCAAATTATGTACGGCGAACTTTGATTTCTTTATTGATTTTCGAAGGACTCTGATCAATCCCATCAATAACTCCGAAAATTTTTTAAATTATAGGTCGGCAACTAAAGGGTTTTTCATCAATCGATCTCTGACAGCTGATAACGGCCATGTTTGAAAATATACAGCAGTTAAATATGTTGTGTGCGAAGGCTTCGGATAGATTATAATTCTTCACCAAAGTGTCGGAATAATCTGAAAGGAAAATAAAGTTTGGCGAATAAGTGGGCAAGGTCGTTCGATTTCAGTAAAAATATTTCCACTGGAGCGATATTCTAGCAACCAACGAACACTCGACTCGAGGCAGAACTACCGCGATGCTCATATGTATACAGCTTAAAGAGGCTGTTAGAGGTGACAAGAGAAAGGCCATTGAAGATCTGGCCAACAAGGCAGAATCGGCGGCTTACCTAGGGGATATGGGTTCACTATTTAAAATCATGAAACCGTTGACGAACAGGAACTTCACCGCCAACGAACTGGTGAGAGATGTCAACACCAGTTGCGGGGATGGAAGGAATACTTCTCTGATATTTTCAACGTCTTATCAGAGGAAGATATTCCAGAAAAAGAACAACTGCCAAACATCCAACCGCAACAACCCTCTGTTAGAGACGACCCCCCAGATAAGAGAGTGAGATAGTTCCCGCCATTCGGTCAATGGCGGGAAGGAAAGCCTCAGATATACACGGACTACCAACCGAACTCCTCAAAGCGGACCCGGAAATAACAGCCGATATACTCCTCCCACTCTTTACTGAGGTGTGGAGTGAAGGAAGATATCCGACTGAATAGAAGGAGGGCGTCTTTGTGAAAACTCCGAAGGAGGGTGACCTTTGGCAATTATTGTGGCAATTGGCGTGGTATATGTCTACTAACTGCCGTACCGAAAATCATGGCTAAGGTAATTCTCACTAGGATTAGTGATGTCGTCGAGAGCACTCTAAAAGTTTATTCCGTAAAGGGTCGTCTTGTACCGACCACACAAATACCATACGGATAATATTGAAGCAGTCAGCCGAAATGGGTTCGCCACTACATCTCATGTTTGTGGACTTGGAGAAGGCTTTCGACACGTTAAGTGAGATCACATATGGAATGCTTTGCATAGGAGAGGTATTCCAGATAAGGTCATAGCTATGATTAAAAGATCCTACGAAGATGCAAGGTGTCGCGTCTTGCATAGAGGAGAGCTATCCGAGAGCTTTCCTGTGCGAACAGGTGTACGACAAGACTGCATATTATCACCAGCCCTGTTTCTGGTGTTAATAAATGACATCTGGAGAAGGTAAAGGTCTTCAGTGGAGACTATTTCACATCTTAAGTCACCTTGATTATGCTGATGACGTGTGTTTGCTTGCACTTAGAGTCAAATGTTCGCTCGTTGCATTCTAAATGCAAAGAGACGGGACTGAAAATAAATGGAAGTACACCGATTGTTCTTAACGGACAAGATGTTGAAGAGGTGCAAGATTTTTGTTATCTCGGAAGCATTGTCAGCATGGACGGCGGAGCCGAAAAGGATTGATGATCATCTAAATAAAGCTCGTCAGGCCTTCGGTATACTTTCCCCTTTCTGGAGGTTAAGAGAGATCACCCTTAGCACGAAGCTGCGAGTTTTTGATGCATGCGCCAAAACCGTGTTGTTTTATGGTTGTACTACGTAGAAAGTGACCGTTCGACTTACAGGCCAGAGGAATAAACAAGTCCTGGCAAAAGCTCAAGGCCGATGTTCAGGATCGCACTTATGAAGGAGAGTTGTTTTTATCTTATGCCCCTACAGGGGGTCTTAGCAGGAATTTGCTTGATTTTGATATGTATTGCTCAAACACAGTCATGGAGGGAAAGATCAATGGGAAGGGAAGTGAGATCAACCATAACCAGTGGTAAAGATGGTCCGTCAAGTCCCGTAAACAACATTACACACCTACCATCAATGGAATCAACTCTGATTTATGCAGTCACGCCATCTTAAATTTCCAGAGTGCGCGCTCTGCCAAGGGAAACCATGTACTGTGCAAAAATTTAGTATTGGGTACAAAAAACAAAGTTACCAATACTTCAGATCGCTGTGGATACCCAATACTAGCTGAAAAATTATGGGTATGATATCATGGATTTTACCAATTCATAAGACTACCTGTGTCATTGTTGTACACAGTAGTAATATAGCTACGATTTACCAAAAATATGAGCTGACATTTTTGTTCTGACTTTGAACTTTTCATTGTTATCCGGCTTGAAGCTTAGATGTTGGTGTCCCAGTGCTTCAATTTGCTCGCGCCATACCATACGTAACCTCACCGATCTGTTCAAAGCTCAGTAATTAACCACCTCAGCAAACTCCTCTTTGCTCAGATGCTCAGTAACCTGCTCATTGGCTGAGTAATCTGTAAATATGCTCAGTTGCTCCATAATCTGCTCCCCATTCATTATCAGCTTTGTATTTAGGAGCAATCAAGAAATGGCGCGAAATTAGAACTCGACAATCAATTTATGGGACACTCTATAGTTAGTGCCCCAAAACCCAAAAGAATTTCTTTTTAATAATAATAAAAAAAAAAAAGAAGTAGCTAATGTATTTCTGCATTTCTTAAATATAAGAAAAAACTTTCAAAGCTATAATTTTTACGATCAAACAAGCTAAAGTCCACTTTCATGAGCCACTTATCTATTAAAATAACAAAACAAAAATAAAATTTTATGAACGAAATAACATTCTCAATTTAACAACAACTTTCATAACTCCGTATTATACTTTTCGGCTTCTATGTACTTATTTCCTTCTCAGCATTTAATACCAACAAGAACAAAAAAAAAACTATGAATAAATCAAATCTAAAGAGCAAAGTAAACACAGGAAAATTAAAAAAGAAAATTAAAAGAAACTTCAGAGCATTCGGCAACTCCTTATCCTTGGGTACTTACGGCCAACTTTTCTTTTTCCAACTTGGTGAACGCCAATATTTTATCATTTTCCAATCTCGACTTTTCGAGTAGATTAATTTTTTCCGAACTTTTCCTCAGTTTTTCGCTGAGCGCTTGGACGATAGTCAGTTCGGCTGTTTGCTTTCTGTTAAATATAAAATTCAGGAATTACACGAGTGTGAAGGAAGTGAAATGAGCGGTATAGAATCAAGAATTCCGGTAAGGTATGGAGAGAGGAGGGAGGGGTGGGGTTGGGGCGAATTGGTTATTAATGGAATTAACAGAAGCCCAAGTTTGCATATTTCAATCTTCCGGATTGAACACAATGGGAACCAACAAATCTCTCAACTAAAAGTGCTTGACTGTACGTTCTCATCCTTCAGATCCATGGACCGTTCCAGCACTCTTAGCTTGTGATACGATATTTTTTATTTATCCGCCTTGTGAGCTGGCGAGTAATGTAAGAGAAAGAGTAAAAAAAAGAGCGAGAGAGAGACAGGTTTCATATAAATACTTATGTAAAATTGTAGCTAAATTTATGGACAAGAGCAGGCTTTCGAGCGTCCGGAAAACTCAAACAATAAACGCTGATCAAGTTTTCTACGAGACCGGAGCCGAGGTAGGTACTCTACGCTCGCACACACTCAAGAGCTCGTCCTTCGAGAAGTTATGCTTACTTTACAATATCCTGCAAAGTTTTCAGTTCATTTTTGAGAAGTTTGCATCGGTCTTCCAGCTTGTGGATTATACATGCTTCCCTGTTGGCAGTTTCCTTGAGTTGATTCTGTAAAGGACATCTAGGATTAAATAAGGTTATATTTATGGTAGCTTTCACATATAATACTTTACGACGTCTATAGCTCTTCAGTCTTACCTTCAGACATGAAAGTTCAGTTTTAAGGATTGCAATCTCGTCACGGCACTTTGAAAGTTCGCCTTGTACGCCATGTTTCTCGTTCTGTAAGCTTACACTTGCATCTTTCGTTCGACTACTGCAAGCATATTTATAGAACACAGAAAAGGATCTTAATTTTCTCGGCGAAAATTTGTTCATTTCTGGTGTATGGTATATGGGTATTTATGAACTGTTATCCGTATGTATAAATTTTGAAATGGAATTAAGTAAGTTAATATTTGAGCTTATTGTTCGCGTTCATGTTTTACTTTAAAATTGCAGATAAGCTTATGTTTAAGTTGATGGCTAGAGATGGAAGATGTGGATAGGGTTGATGGTATAGTTTAGTGGCGATAGGATCAATAACACAGCATTTTCCTATTTTCTCAGCTAATGAAGTAGGAACATCCTGTTTATTTTTCTTTGCTGGAATGATTCCGAAAGGAGAACATGTTCAAAGTTAACACAAATAAGATAAAAAATTACTTTCCCCGCATAAATGGATGTTTATGTAACAAATTTCAGCTTAGTAGCTTGAATGATTTCCTTGAAATTCCCTTTCACACCCTATCATAATCCTTAATAGATTTCTTTTTCAATATCACTACAGCAGGAATTGATATTTCATAGTGATTTCTATTCTGGAAAAAATGTGACCCGTTTTTGCCCTTTAAGACGCAAAACTATTTCATTTTTGCACTCATTTTCTTCAGTTTCGTTCGTCAGGTCTATTTACAATAGAAGGCTTTATGTTTGAAAAGAAATTTGCATTTTTTTAACATGTTGGCTGAAGCGCGCTGAATAGCTAATTGCCTTCCGAAACTTTTAAAAACGATGTTGTCATGGGATTTTTATATTCTAGATGAAATCTGAGAGTATTATGAGTTTGCACAAAGCTTATAACGCTAAGAAATAATGCTCGGAAAAAAAAATGAATGATACAGAAGTTTACATTATCACTCGAAAATCTCTAAACTAAAAGTCCGTCCATCCGTCTGTGTACTCACTAGCTCAACAGCGCGATGAGCTAGAAAGTTCGAACTTTGTACGCGTCGTTTTTGCCACAAAAGTAATATCAAGTTCGTCAAATCGCTCCACCCCTTCTATACTTTCCCATAGAAAATGACTCAATATCACAATTTGACAATAAACTGATTTTCTCAAAAACCATTCAAGCTATTGATCTGAAATTTAAAACATGTTTTTTTATGATGATTTCAATCCATAGTATGAAAATTATTAGAATTTCTCCACTCTTTCCACCACCTCCCATACAAACTGAATTGTTTTATTAAATACTGTAAGCCAATTTCATCAATGCGTATAAAATTTGTCGAGCTGAAATTGTGCACTGAATATTTATTTATTTAGAACTACATATGAGTAAAACCGAAAAATATTAGACGTTTAGTTACACTCCTGCTGCTCCCTCCCATACAATATTAGACATTTACACAACTTTATAAAAGGACGATTTTCTTGAAAAGTGTAAATGGTACTAATCTGCAATTTAAAACGTGTCAATTGACTGATGTTTATAGATATTTCTGAAAAAGTCATTATTCAATCCCACTCCTTCTACCACCTCACATACAAACTGCACAATTTCACTAAATCCAATACACTAATTTTTGCAGTAACTTTTTAATTTTTGGAGCTCAACTTTTCAATAAAACATTTCAATAGCAACTCTAGCAAGATGTGAAAAAATTAGTGCAATGCCGTCACTCCTACCACTCCCCACACAAAATTTCTTAAAATTAAAAAAATTTCTCTTTCACTTAGAGTATCGCACGATTGTACTTTACGCCCAATCGTAGTTCCGCTATGTTTTATTCATCTTCTCGGAGTAAGAAATATGACTTTTTTCGGTCAAGTTTTACTCAGGGCTAAAAGTTTTTTCATAATAGAACGGACCAAATCGCTCTACCGCTTCTACCCCCTCCCATGCAAAATGACGCATTTTCGAGGTTTGACATTAAACCGATTTTTTCGGAAATTATAAATTCTATTGAACTGCAATTTAGAATATATCATTTTTGTACAAATTTCAATCATAAATATATAAAAAATTATTTGAATCCCCGTACTCCTTCTACCACCTCTCCTATAAACTGCACTTTTCATGAAATTCTATAAACCAAATTACTCAGTACGTATAAAATTTATCGAGCTGAAATTTTGAAAAAAAAAAAAAATTTTTTTAAGAATTATTAGTAAGACAAAAATAAAATGAGATGATTGGGTTCACTCCTTCTGCCCCCTTCCATACAATATGACACAATTTCACAACTTTACAAAAAGTCGATTTTCCTGAAAAGTTTGAATGCTACAGATATGCGATTGAAAACATGTCAAATGCATAATGTTTACAATTATTTCTGAAAACTCACTAAGAACTCCCCACTCCTTCTACCACCTCCCATACAAACTGCACAAATTACCTTAGTCCAATACACTAATTTTCTCAGTACCTATTAAATTTTTGAAGCTTAAATTTTCAATAAAACATTCTGATAGCAACTCAATGCCGCTACCCCTTCTACCACTCTCCATACAGAATTTCTTAAAATCAAAAAATGCCTCTTCATCTAGAGTATCGCATGATTGGGCCTTACGCCCAATCGTAGCCCTGTTATGTTTAAATTTTACTTTATTATTCTAATAATAAAGTATTGTGATCGGCACAGAAAAAAGAAAAATATGCTACCCTGAAATTTTGTTTTTTTAGCGTTTCATGATTCATATGATTAAGATTTGGTCAAATTTGCAAGTCGGTAGCATTAATGGTTTCGAAAAAAAAAAATTAATTTCTTAAAATTTCGAAATTTCACGAAATTTTTATAGGAGGGGATAGAAGGAGTGGGGGGATATGGCCCGTTCACAAACTTTTTTCTTTTGTACTAAAACAGCGCCAACAAATATTTCTGTACGTTTGCGACTCTGTGCGAGCACTATTTCTTAGCGTTATAAACGGTAATACAAACACAATATACTCTCAGATTTCATCTAAAGTACATATAAATAAATATACACAAACTCGGTTGACAGATTTATCCGTAAGAAACTGCAGCTTTTGTCAAGGGTTTGTTTTCCATGTTGTCGTACATTACAGGTCAATTGAGCATCATCGCCGAAAAATTGGGGGCAAGAAATATAACTTTTTTCAAGTTAAGTTTTATTCAGTGCGCAAACCATTTTCCAACAGGACAGAATTTTTTTAATAATAGAATGAAGGAGCTGCTAGAAAAAATATTAAGGGCAAAAATGGGTCACATTTGTTTTCGAATAGAAATCACTATAAATTTCCGAAAAGATGTGGAAGAGGTGCAAGAAACGGCAAATTGATATTCACTTCTTCAAAGCATCTTAGAAATTTCAATTAATCAATCAGTTTCCTGTTAAGACCCCCTTTAGAGGCATAGGACGCAAACAGTTCTCTTCCTCAAGGCGCGATCCTGAGCATCGGCTTTTATTTGTCCCCAGGACGTGTTTATTCTATTTGTCTTGGAAATACATCTTCTGATCCGAAATAATTATTATGGTTTTCTGAGGACAACGGAGTTACGAAGGCGCAAAAGTTGAATACCGCCAAATCGTACCTGACTAGAACCCCAAGATAAAAATTGTATTGAAATAAGCAGTCAAGGATCTAATAATGTAGGTGTTTCGGATTTACTGGGCTGATAGTGGCTTACTAAGCGAAAGGTTATGGGTTTAGCTCCTAGTCACAAAATTTCAATGGACTATTTGCCATCTCAATATCTAAAGAGCCAGAAATAAAATTCTGAATGGGCCTAAAGCACCATTAAATTTGAATAGGAATAAAAATGTTCGCTCATCCAGAAAAATGATTGTGTGTAAAACTTATTTATTGTGACAAATCGTAAAAAAATACCATAAATATTTCGAAAATCCCATCTAATAAACTGTCTATGCCTCCCCATAACTGTTTACGACCATCCACAACTAAACAACACTAATCACACCCTTTTTCTTTACAAGCTATAGACTAGTCTAGATTTTGACTGCTCTATCGTTAGTGACGGGCACACACAAGTGTAGCGAGCAGTATCCGTGGTAAGACATATCAACTTCATATCCATAATACTTTCAAAGTATTCATTACCATAAATTAACAGTTCATACGAAGAATTACAGTAACTTGCACTATAATTCTATGGAAGTACTCGACTATTGTGGTTGCTTCTGCCTACCTATCCCCATGTTGATGTTCGTTCATTGGGGTTTCAGTAGTGGATCGATTGTACTGGTGGGCACCGACACCACTACCAATACCGCAACCGAAACCTTCCCCCGTCACAAAGTGAATAAAATCCTTCCAACTTTGCTCTTCGTCTGGTTGTATGGACTTTTCATAAAGTCGAGTTGGATATTTATCCGTTTGACTCGATGAATTGCATATTTTCACGCGATTTCCCTGAAATAGAAATATGATAAATTTTTTATATTTTGTAATTAAATTCCGATTTTTTATTATTATTTCATCATTTTTTGATACTCTGGAGGTTAATAACAAACTTAACTAATTTTTCACATATGTATATGTAGCTACAATTTCTACCGAAATACTAATACTAACATTCAAGCTTCATAAGTTTGGTAGGAACTGAGAAAATTTGTGTTTAGAATTTCGAGAAATTGTGTGGGAGGTGGTAGAAGGAGTGTGAAAATTTTAACATTTTTTAAAGAAATGAGTCAGTAAGTTCAAAATCTCAGATTTTTCGGGAAAATGATCTCATTATAAAGTTTTGGAATTAAGTCCATTAGTACGGGGTTTTAACCCGCTCACGAGCTTGATCTTATCTTCTGGCCATAAATAACATGAGTTTTCGAGCTCAATGCGTTCTCGAAATAGAGAGCGAACCGATAGCTAAACGGATATTCGGTTGCGAGAATTTGGAGTGATGGCATGTACATCTCTTTATAAACCATGATTTCTTTAGAGTTGACTTTTAACGCTCTCAGATTTCATCTACAGTATAAAAATGTGACAAAATTCGTGACACTTATTTCCATGATTTTCGATATAAGGCGTGATTTTTTGGAAATTCAATTAGCGAGATCATAGCGGTAGTGGTTTTCCGACCGGTCTTTGTCCTTTGACTTTCCCTTTTAGTGTGCGTTTGTCCGTCATCCATTCGCTCCACATGACCAGCCCACTGTAACTTCTTAAATTTTATGAGGTTTGACACTTCTGGATCGTCGAAGATGGCATACAATTCTCTATTGTATCGTATTCTCCAGATCGAGTCTTCCCTCATAGGTCCCAGGATTCTTCTGAGACCTTTCTTAGTTTTTCGGACGCCTAAGTTAAAGTTCACGTTTCGCTGCCATAGCATAGCACAGGTCTTATGATGGTTTTGTATAACTTAAGTTTTGTTTTCCTGTGTACGTTTTTGTTTTTAATTATTGGAAGTACCGAATAATACGTCTTGTTTGCCATAATTATTCTTCTTTTAATTTCGATGGGTTCGCTTCCATCCTTCGATAGGTTCGCCCCTAGGTATATAAAGTTGTCTACGTTTTCTAGGTTATAGTCTCCTACTGTGATATTTTGTCTGATTGGCGTCTTTTTCCTAGTTTGCGTCATAATTTTTGTTTTATTTTCATTAATACGTAGTCCTACTTCCCTTGCTACCGAGTCAAGGTTTACAAATACTTCCTTAGCACTCTCCAGAGATCTTGCAAGGATATCTGTCGTCGGCATATGCTACGAGTTGTGTGGATTTGAAGCATAGTGTTCCCTTGGTGTCAACGGGAAGTTTCCGAACAACATATTCGAATGTTAAGTTGAAAAGCATTGGTGCGAGGCCGTCACCTTGTTTAAGGCCGTTGTCTGTTTTAAAACTGGAAGTCAGATCATTTTCTACTCTGACTTGTGACAAAGACGCAGTCATTGTCATTCTTGTCAGTCGGACCAGTTTCGGTGGGACTCCAAACTCCAACATGATTTTATACAGTACGCGCCTGTCGATACTGTCGTATGCTTGCTTGAAGTCAACAAACATCTGGTGCACATCAATATTATATTCCCAGCACTTTTCCAGTGCCTGTTTACCTTAGAATATCTGGTCCGTGGTCGATCGTCCAGCTCTAAATCCGCCTTGGTATTCACCAATAACTTTGTCAGCATAGGGCTTAATTCTCTTTTCTAAAATTTTCGTCAAGATCTTGTAAGACGTACACAAGAAAGATATTACTCGCTAGTTTTCGCAGCAGAGTTTGTCACCTTTTTTATAAATTGGGCATATAATGCTCTTGCGACAATCTTCAGGAAGTATGTCTGTGACTAATCTATGTAGGAGATGCGCTATGCAGGTGTCACCGGCTTTCACAAGCTCAGCTGGAATTTGATCAGTGCCCGTTGCTTTGTTGTTTGGGTGGTTCCTCAGGGCTGTTTTCACTTCTTCGAGTGTGGGAGGACTCAAAGCGGATCCCTCATCAGCTGTTACATCAGTTATACCTGCAATTGTGTGTGCTGCTGCTGTTCGTGCGGGTGATGGACTCGGATTAAGAAGGTGTTCAAAGTATTGCGCCCATCTTTATTTTATATCTTCCGCATTACTTATAATGTTGCCTTCTGCATCCTTGCAGAGAGTCGTTTTCGGTTGGTATCCCCCTTTCATCCTTTTAACAAGGGAATACGCGGCTCTTGTGTTGTGTAATTTAAAATGTTCGTCCATGTCTTTAATTTCGTTATTATTGTACTCCCGATTTGTTATATATTTTATTTTGTTTGCAAGTTGTCTTAGATCATTATATTTGTTCTGTTTGGCTCGTGTAGGCCGTTCGGATAATATTTTGTAAGCTTGATGCATGGGAAGTCAATATGCAAGTTAAAGCGGTTAGGGAACACTAAGTGGAACCCCCTTTCGCAAGTGGAACCCCCTTTCACAAGTGAAACCCCCTTTCACAAGTGGAACCCCCTTCACAAATGAAATCCCCTTTTACAAGTGGAACCCTCTTTGGGGCAGGGATGATGCCAATTCAACACTTAGTTGCGAATACGATCAATAGCTCCAGTCCATGGGTTTTTATGAGGGAGGGGGAGGGGTGATATTAAAGGTGGGTGAATGTCAATAATTTTTCAATTGATTGCTTCAATTATGTCCAATATTTTCTGCATAGAATGTCAGTTTCATAGACGAAGTTGCATAGAATTTTCATAAAATTCGGTGTATTTTACATTCTCGAAACCGAACATTTGTATGGGAGGGGGTAGAGAAGGTAAGGGAATCGTAAAATTTGATATGTAGTTTTATTTCGCTTCTCTTTTAAGGTGCTCTTACAAAATTTCAAGTTCGTAGTTTTTAGTTTGTTGGTTATTAATTGATTTAATGAAATTGGTCGAAATCATACTTTTGTATGGGAGGGGGTAGAAGGGCAAATGCGATCTCAAAACTTTTGACGCAGTTTTGTTTCAACTATTTTCGAAAGTTTTTGTGCAAAATTTCAAATTGATAGCTTTTAATTTTTAGGTGATAATTGATTTTTTAAAAATGGTCGAAAAAATAATTTTGTATGGGAGGGGGTAGAAGTTTTAAAGGTATTCGACCAGTTAATAATTCATTCTTAAGGATTTTTTTTCAAATGCATTTTGCAAATTTTCAAGTTTCTATCTTAAAATTTCATTCAAAAATTTTCAGCCTATGTGTTTTTTCATTTCACATGAAACACCTTGTGCACGTTAGACCAGGAGGGTCGGTGCATAACAATTGCGGAATTTTTATTATTTTTTCTGTATTTATTTTTTAAATTTAAACTTTGTATCTGTTACCAGAACCCTAAAAAAATTACTGAAAATTTTCAACATTTTCACTTTCCACCTCCCTCCCCTTAGACCCCCAAACTTAAATATTTTGCCAAAACTAAAAATTATATAGCTCTACAATCTGACAAATGTTTGATTTGATATCTATACTCAGTTTTGAGATATAATGGTTTGAAATTTTGGAAAGTTCAATGCTCTCTATTTTCCCCCACTACTATTTTGTCCAAATGTTACATTTTTTTCGTATTTCTCTAAAATAGCTTAATATAAGTACCAAGTTTCAATTACATAGCTCAACAAATAGCCGAGATATTAATTTTTAAGGGTTTTTCTTTGCACCCCCCTGACCCTCCCCCTTACAATAATTAGCCTCTATGTAAGCTGATTCCAGTGAATCTGTATTCCACCTTGATTCTAAAAATATGAATTTTTTATGATTAGTAATTTCGAATATATAATCATTTGAAAACAAAATTCGGTCGCCAATTGGTTTTTAGCCCCCCTTTTTGCACCCCAATGGATAAAAATTTAAATTATTTTTAAAACCTGTCCCACAAACACTTGTATATGTATATCGATTTTTAGCTTCCTAGCTGTAACCATGTTTGAGATATTTCAATTCTTAGTTTTCGGTTTAAGTGCTCTCCCCGCTTCCCCCTGAACCCTTGAACCCCCAAAAAGGGTGTCCGCCTGAGATCCGCAACTATCTACAATTCCTCCAAAAATGAACTTTCTATCTTGAAGGGTTTGGGAGTTGATGTGCGCTGAGCGTACACACCGGCGTACGGCGTACAGACAGATGGATTTTTTTTTGCATTTTTAGGCTATTTTAGTCATGAAACGCGAAAAAACAAAATTTCAGGGTAGCAAATTTTTTTTTTTCAAGTCGATCACAATACTTTATTATTAAAATAATAAAGTAAAATTGTGTATCATCATTTCATTGAAATAAGCCCTGCAATGTTTACATAGATAGTTAGAGAAATGCTGAGTAAAAGATAAGACAATGAGGCATTGCGTAAGTCAATTTAATTTTATCTCAGCGTAACTGAACGCACATCGTGCAAGCATGGCGCACATTCAAACTTGTAAAAGAAAATTGCTCGTATCTTTTTGTGTTTATTGATTTGCAGAGGTAAAATATTTTTTTTTGTATCATTACTTCTTATTGCATTTTGATCTATTGTTTTTAAATCTCGTAATATAAATAGTTTTCCATTTAAAAAAAATGAATACTACAATTGCAAAGTTTTTAGAATAAAGACTTTCTTGGTTGGTTGGTTTGGTTTGTGCAAGTGTAATTTTTTCTTGAAAACGATCTCCCGCGACTTACATATATTCTTAATGCATTCATTAATCTCAACCTCTATTCCAGTAGCTGGAAATCAGCCAATAATATACCTGTGTTGAAAACGAAACTAGCCAACTTAGCAAGCAGACCAATTAGCTTGATAAGTAACGTAGGCAAGTAAAATATTCGAAAACAACTTAATAAATTAAATCTTACACTTTCTAAAGGGGAAAAATATACAATACTACCGGTAAAATTTGGCTTTCAAAGACACCATTTGGCATTACCCGCTAGACAAAATAAAACATTGATTGGGCTAGGTGTTACTTGACATAGACAAAGCTCTTGACAAAGTGTGGCACAAACGTTTTTTTTTTTTGATACCAACACTCTGCACAATTATTTTAAAGACCGGTGGAGGTCGCGGATTCCAATTAAATTAAACAAAAAAATTAAAATGCCGTTGAAAAAAAATGGTTTTATAAAACTAAAATAACTTACAAAAATTTTAAAAACAGATGTAGGGACTTGTTCCGACTTTCAAATAATCGACCTCCAGGTTTGGTCGATTGTCACTACAATCGTTTTATTAATAGCTACAGTCTTAATTCAGTTGGGTTTACTCCGAATTACGTAACCATACATCCTCCCATAAATGTGTAATTTAAATCCAACTATTTGCTATGATTGATGTGCTTAAATTGCCCATGCATCAGGACTAGCCAAAAAAAATTGATTTAATCGAAATTCGCGTAAATTCCCAACTAAAACCCTCGAATCCGTAAAGCCGGATCATTAAATGTTTCCAAAGAGCGCTAGAGGGATGAAACTTTCCGGGTCATGATAATCATTATCATAATTTAGTGCCGAACAAACCGGACCAGCAGTAATTTATTTCCCATTGTGTTCTCATGTCCATTTGGCCTCCGCCTGTCCGGCCTGACCCTATTTTCGTGGTGCATATATGTATACCGCGGCGCATCCAACCCGATTTTCCAATACATAAATAATTGTGGGTCCAATTTTATAAATAGTTGCGCCCTAAATAATTGCAAAATTTTAATCAAAACATTTAATTTTAAGTTTTGAACTTTGTTTCTCGGGCATGGCAATTGCAGTGTGGGAGGCATTTGCGAAGCAAGGGAGGAGGGGGGGGGGGGGGAGGGTGAGAGTCGGACATATCCTGGCAGCATTTTCATGTTTAATGGACACCGAACCAGGCAACATTGAACCCTTGAAACGATGCAGGTACTGTGTTTGAAAATCGTGTGCGATAGATGCAATGTGATGCAAAAATGCCTCTGCAACTAAACATGCATCGCGCACTAGAATATAATGTTACGGAGGCTCATCTGATGAGATCAGGTCAGGGTGAAATTGGTCCTGCAATATGACACCGAGCTACGTTGGAGCTGGGAGCTACCGACATACGCTAAAGTACATCTGGAGCACTCGATGTGGACTAGAGAAAAGTGTCAGTCCCGGCACCCTTATTTCATTTTGTGATATTTTATGGGATTATGTGCGCCATGTAACAGAACAAGACCCTGGCAAACAAACAAATAAGAGCTTCAGCTGGATATGGAGGTTTTTGCTGCTGTTGTTGTTGTTGTTGTTTGGGAGGAGGCATTGGGCCTTCGTCCTTATCTGGAGGAGTCATGCTGGCCAGACATCATCGCGATGGGTGAAATAATGCCTGGGAACTGCGTGATGGATGCTGATACGCCGGCACCAGTGGACTTGATGGCTTTTTTTTAGCACAAGATTTCACGGAATTTTCCACATTTTTTCCGTTGTTTTTTTTTCTGTTTTTTGTTATTCGCCCTGTGATAGCGATGGATCACGAAAGTGAAATCAAAATAAAACACACAAACAATGGCGGAAGGATTTATAGGAAAGAAACGAAATAAATCATTTTCGTAACGAATATTGTCGAAAAATGTTGAGGGATTTTGTATTTTAATTGTTTGTCCATGTGACTGAAGACGAAAGCTCGAGAATTAGGAGATGCCGGAAGGATCTTTTTTCTTTTCAAAAACGTTAATCTGTCTGTCTTTATAAATGAAATCAGATAGACGTGAAAGAGCAATTTTGGTTTTTTTTTCTTATTTTCTCTTCGTATCCATCTCGAAACATGTTAACTTTTTTTGCATTAAAAATATTAATTTTTTTTTCACTTTTGAATGACGAATCTGTCCTATCTAGGAATATTGTGCAAAATTATCAAAGTTTTAAATAAATAAAATAACCAGCCGAGAACTGAGCAGTGGAAATGCTTTAAGGGGGTTACTGATTTGACCGTTTTCAATACAAAATGCAGTACCATTTTCTCGGGAACGGCTTGACCGATTTTAATAATTTTTTGTATACTTTAGTGAAACTAATGCTATGTAGCAGAGGAATTTCAAAAATATTCAAAACTAAGTCATTGATAAGCTGTGAAAGTTTCAAATTTTTTCATTTTGTTTTGAAAAAAAGAAAAAACTATTTGTAACAAACTATTTGAAGTTTTCTCTGTACTGTTGTTAGCTAGTATTGCTACCTATCGATCAAAAAAATAATCATACTGATATCTGTTATCATTTTCAAGAAAAATGTACAGATGTGGATAAAAATGTGACAATAAAAACTTTTCAGTAGAGCAAAAATACTAACAGACTGGTAGTACGATTTAAACCGACATTCCTAACATTGAATTAATTTTTTAACCACTTCTACTCATCGGAAAAATATGCGGTTTGTTTTATTTTGTGTTAAATTTAATGAAGAATGATAATTAGCACAAAAAAAATCGATTTTTTTATACTCTAGATGAAATCTGAGAGTATTATAAGTTTGCAACAAAGTTTGTAATGCTAAAAAATAAGGCTCGGAGAAAAAAATTAATGATACAAAAGTTCATATAATCACACAAAAATCTCAAAACCGGATGTCCGTCCGTCTGTCTGTCCGTTCGTGTCCTCTCTAGCTTGAGAACGCGTTGAGCTAGAAAGTTCAAATTTTGTACACGTCGTTTTTAACAAAAGAGTAAGGTCAAGTTCGTGAACGGGCCAAATCGCTCCACCCCTTCTATCCCCTCCTATACAAAATGACACTACTACGCAATTTGACAATAAACGGATTTGCTCGAAAACTTTAAAAGCCATTAGTCTGAAATTTTGAATGTATTACTTTTATGATGAAATAAAAATTATATATGGCCTCCTCCCCCTTTCACCAGCTCCCATACAAACTGCACTATTTCATGCAATACTCTAAGCCAATTTACTCAGTGTGTATACAATTTATCGAGCTCAAATTTAGCATTAAATATTTATTTAGAATTATTAGTAAGACCAAAAAAAATTAGACCATTAGCTTCACCCCTTCTACCCCCTCCCATACAAAATGACACAATTCCACAACTCTAAACGGCTTTTCTCGAAAAATATAAACGCTATTGATCTGAAATTTGGAATATGTTACTTCTATAATAATTCCAATCTGCTGTATAAAAATTATTTAAGTCTTTCTCTTCCTTCTACCACCTCCCATGCAAACTGCACTTTTTCATGAAATACTCTAAACAAATTTACTCAGTACGTATAAAATTGATGGAGCTGAAATTGTGCACTAAACATTTATTTAGAATTATTCGTAAAACCAAAAAAAATTAGGCGATTAGCTTCACTCCTTCTACCCGCTCCCATACAATTTGACACAATTCAACAAAATTACAAAAAGTCGATTTGCCAGCAAAGTATGAATGCAACTGATCTGCTATGCCAAATAAATGATGTTTACAGTTATTTCTAAGAAATTTATTAATAATTCCACCCTCCTTATACCACCTCCTATACAAAGTGCACAATTGCACTAAATCCAATACACTAAGTTCCTCAGTACCTATTAAATTTTTGAATCCTAAATTTTGTATAAAACATTTTGATAGCAACCGTATCGTGATGTGAAAAAAATTAGTTCAATGTTGTCACCCCCTATACCACTTCCCCTACAAAATTTCTTAAAATAAAAAAAATTTCTCCTTCATCTAGAGTATCGCACGATTGGGCTTTAGGCCCAATCGTAGTCCTGTTATGTTTTCATATTCAAGTCAGTAACCCCCTTAATACGGAATAGTCAATATCTATTTCAGTTAGCATGCATCTTTCTTTTCAGAAATTCTATTGCTCACAACTCAAGTGGAGTCGGATTTATGAACGACAGTAAAAAAAAAAGAACACTTGATTTTTTAGTTTTATAAAAAGCACTATGAAGTGAGTTACTTTCATAGCTTGAATTAAAAATGTATGTTTATACTCTAGATTGAATCTAAGAGTATTATAAGTTTGCTCTAAAGTTTGTAACGCCAAAGAATAATGCTCGCACAGAAATATTTGTTGTTGTCCAAAATTTTAAAACCGGATGTCCGTGCGACTGTGCGCTCTCTAGCTTGAGAACGCTGTTAAAATTTTATACACGTCGTTTTTGACGATAAAGTAACGTTAAGTTCGTGAGCGGGCCAAATCGCTCCACCCCTTCTACGCCCTCTCATACAAAATCACTCACTATAAAAGCTAACGAATTGAAATTTCTACTTCTACAATGGCACTACAGCCCGAATCGAGCCTCCTGACCTTCACGTTCCTTAACATTTTTTTCATTATTTATTGTGAATTGGTTATTAGCTCTTCGCACAACCCTCTATCTACGATTTTTTCATTTACGTAGATTGAGGTAATCAAGGAATATGCAAGCAGGTAGTGTGCAGGAATTATATTACGTAGACCGGGATTTGAACTCACGACCTTCGCATTGTAAGACCAACACGCTACCCACTAGGCTACACCACAACACACAAATTTGAAATTTAGAAAATATTATTTTTATCATAAATTTTTGGTATGGGATAAAAATTTTTCGAATCCCCCACTCCTTCCACCACATCCCATACAAACTGCACTTTTCCATTAATACGTCAAGTCAATTATTATCCGCAATGTAGTTATATTTTTGTTTATGTGGGTACTACTGTCGTGTTGCGTAGATTATGCATGCGTGGTTTAATTGTTGTTATGTTTCTGCAGGTTTGATGCTACTACACTCAGAAAAATTAATTACTTAGAATTAATGAAAAAAATTTTTATTATTTTAAAGGCTCGCATGGAATGTAAATTTTCATTGATTTTACTGTAGTTTTTCGTTAATATAATAATTTTTTTCTCTGAGTGTAGGTTAGTTCCATTATCGCTACCCTGCTGTTAACCATGACAGCTCCGCTTTCTGTTTGCACCACCGAAGAGCAACGTTTGCAACCATGTGAGTTCTTTTGGGATCCATCTTGCACCGGCTTTATGAAACCCAAGTCTGTTGTGGATGATTTCGTAGGCAAAACCATGACTAATTTGCAGACTTCACCAATAGTTACTTGTCTGTTTAACAGAACCATGTCACGTGCACGCTCAATGTTTTCCTCATTTGTGGCGGTAAACGGTCGTCCGGCTCCTTCGTCGTGCGTAACACTTGTGCGACCATTTTTGAATTTTTTGATTCATTCCAATCCATTCCGTTGCGGCAAATACTGTTCACGTACTGTACCGAAAATCTTTGATGAATTTCGGCCCCGGATACATCTTCGGAGCACAAAAAACGGATCACTGAACGTTGCTCTTCTTTGATGCGAACAAAAAGCGGAGAAGCCATGGTTAACGGCAGGGCAGCGATAATGTAACTAACCTAGCAGCATCAAACCTGCAGAGACATAACAACAATTAAACCACGCATGCATAATCTACGCAACAAGAAGGTAGTACCCACATAAACAAAAATATAACTACATTGCGGATAATAATTGGCTTACCCTCGTACTATAAACCAATTTTCTCAGTACGTTTAACATTTGGTGAGCTCAAATTTTGTACTAAAGACTTAATTAGCATTAATATTAAGATCGGAAAAATTAACTGATTAATATTACTGCTCTCTCGTACAATATGCCTCAATTTCTCAACTTCACGAAAAATCGATTTTCTTGAAAAGCATGAATGTTACTAGTCTGTTGGGGATGTCAATTTCATAATACTCACAGTTACTTCTGAAAAATTACTTACTCCTCTCTTCATTCTACCACCCCCCATACAAACTGCACAATTTCACTAAATTTGATATACAAATTTTTTAAAACCCAACACATTTTTGGAGCTAAAATATTATAAAAACCATTTTTATAGCAAATCTTTTTACATTATAATTAATGTAAAACAATTAGTTCAATGCGGGGGTGACGGCAAAAATTAACCGATTAGCTCCACTCCTTCTACCCCTCCCTTACAATATGACACGATTTCACGACTTTGCAAAAACTCGATTTTCTTGAAAAGTGTGAATCTAACTGATCTGAAATTCAAAAGATATCAATTGCATGGTGATGATAGTTGTATCTAGAAAAATTACCAAAAACCCCCCACTCCTTCTACCACCTCCCATACAAATTGTACAATTTCACTGAATCCAATGCACTAAGTTTCTCAAGTTACCTATAATAATGGGGCTTTACGCTCAATCGAAGTCCTGTTATGTTTTTAAGCTTAATGTCATTTTATTTGGGCTTTTTCAATTAACACAAGCCACAACTATTCACATGTCCTTAACACGTATATATATGATCTCGAATCACGGGTTTGATTTGATCACGAGCCTCTCCCGTTCAAATGCGAGTATCATGATTTCATTCTTAATAATTTATGGTTCTGACTCCAACAAAATGCAAAACATTGTGTTCAAAGAGCCATTAAAGTAAGCGGATTATATATCCCATATAATGTATTACTAACCACATTCTCAAAAATTGCTTATTAATGCGTTTTTTATGCGGACGAAGTCGCGGGCGTTTGCTAGTCAAAAATAAGATCTAAATATTTGACTTGATTCGAGAGGACCACAGTGATACGCCGAATGTTTGGTGGATTGAAAACATATGGTCTTCTTCTTCTGAAAAAGAGGACCAGATCTGGTTTTTGTGGGTTAATGGTAAGTCTATGTAGTGCCCAGCTATCTAACAGTCGTAAAGTGGACTGCATAAGGTCCCCTAGAACTCGTTCAAACATAGCAGTTAGCATGATGACAAGATCGTCTGCATGTGCTATTGTAGGGTAGTCGTTCCGATTTAAAATGAAAAGGAGTTCATTCACGGTTAGAACCCACAAGAGAGGCGATATTATGCCGCCCTGTGGCGTTTCTTTGTGGACAGATCCTTTTCTTGTCTCTTCACCTATCCGTGCTACGATTTTTCGTGAGCGATGAAGCGTAGCTATCCATGCAGTCAGGAGAGGTTCCACACTATGGCTGCGCAAGGCCTGAAGTATGACATCAATGTTGATGTGGTTAAAAGCGCCTTTCGCGTCTAGAAATGCACCGAGTGCAACCTCTTTATAATGGAAAGCTTTCTCTACGGCGGCTACCGTCACATGCAAGGCGGTGTCAGTGGACCTACCTTTCAGATAGGCGTGTTGGTTGGGGCATCTGACCGAGAGGTTCAGATTTGCCCGTAGGTAGCTGTCAACCAGTCTTTCCAGGGCTTTAAGAAGGAACGAAGTCAAGCTGATGGGTCGAAAAGCCTTCGGGATGTTGTGGGAGGCTCTACCTGGTTTAGGTATAAGAACTACCTTAACCTCTTGCAATAGCTTCGGTATGTGGCAAAGACTGATGCATGCTTTATATATATCAACCAGGTACTGAATTATTGTTTCATCCGCATTCTGGATCATTGCGGGATAGACTTCATCTAGTCCTGGTGACTTATGAGGTTTGAAGGAACTAAACGCAATTTCTATGTTTTTTGGCGTCAGGACTGTATATATTAGTTATAAGTTGGCTAGAATACGATCAACACATGAACTTTGTGCCGGGGAATCAAAGCATCCGGGGAAATGCGTTTGCATTAAAAGTTCAAGTGACTCGCCACTAGACCCCGTCCATGAACCATCGCCATTGTCCAATTGTATAAGTCTTTGGATAGGGTCCTCTTTATCCTAGCAGTATCGTTGACGTTATCGATTTCTTCGCAGAATCTCTTCCATGAATTTCGTTTGACGGCTCTTAGCTCTTTTTTATACAGTGTAAGTGCTGTTTGGTATTTGTCTCAGTCTGTGTCAAGTTTGCTGGAATTAGCTTTGTTAAAGAGCTTCCTTGCTCGTTTTTTCAGAATATTGAGATCGTTATTCCACCAGACAGCGTTCTTACTATCTTCTGCGGACTTCTGATTTGTTAACATACCCGCTCTTTCTAAGGAATCTGGTGTTTTTATTGGGTACTGAACTGTTGCCGGTAGTTTATTAGGTATATTAGCTCTTGATATTTAACCCAATCTGTTCTTGCTGTATTCCTGTAAAACCGTTTTTTTTTTGTTGATCCCACTATTCCAAATCTTATCCACATGTGATCTGATAAGGATGGTTCTTTCGAAACTCTCCAGTTGCAGACTACTAGTGATTTAGAGTTACTTGCAAGAGTCAGGTCGATAGCCTCGCTTCTTGCTCTATTTACGGGGACTGTAACCAATATTACAAACATTTAGTTTGTTCATGCTAAGAAATTCTGGAATTGACTTACCGCGATCAGTTTGTGCTAGACCAGTAGGTGGGATGGGCATTGGCATTACAACCTTTTACCAAGTCAACTGTGTTGGACTGGACAAGCTGTCAGAGGTCAGTCGTTGGAACATCCCTTGCTTGGTATGATGAAACCAGGTTAATTGGCTGCGGTGTTCAGTTAAATGACCTTTCCCAGAGCGTCGCTGTTTGGTCCGGTCTGCTAAATTGCTGAATTAATGTCAATTTTAGTGCCTTTTTTGCAACGACACATGTCCGTAGCTTACCTGTAAAAGTTTTGTTGCACCATCCTAAAATGTGGTTAAAGCCACTCAACCACAGTTCCTGGACAAGTGCAACATCCGAGTAACCTCCCAAGAGGCTTTGTTGGAGATTGGCGGTCGCCGCTCTACTCTGATGTAGACTGCCTTGAACCACTCTGAGTTTGCCGCCTTATAGCCACTTAATTCTGTGACAACAATTAGTTCAATGCTGTCACCACTTCTACCACTCCCAATAAAATTTGTTTTGCGATCATAAAAATTTCTATTTCATCGTACGTAGTCCTGTTATGTTTTTTAATAATGTCAAAACTAATTAACCTCTATATACAGTAATTTCAAGTATCACACTTTCAAAATACTAATGGCGCCCAACATAAGGGCATTCATCAATATTACCTTATTTTCGTAATATCATTTTTTTCCGGAAATGTTTCAGTCATCTTACTCAAACTGTTGATAAAAGCAAGCAAGAGTGTCTTTTGAAATCAATGCTATGACTATATCCTATATCCGTAAAGCCGTACATGATAAAGCAATTTCTGTTCAATAAAATGTAATTAATATCAAAGTCCTGATTCCGCCCTAAATAAATCTCAAGCGTCAATTGCAATACATCAAAGGCGACTTGTCTCTGTGCAATGTGTTTTTTCGTTCGGGAAAGGCGTAATTTTTATAAATCTATCGAAATCAATTGCAAAACCCGATGTTAAAATGAAATCTAAGTGAAAAATGAAATGAAAAATTGCAATCGATTTTTCAGAATACGTTCTCGATGAGATGCAGAAAAGGAAATCAAGCCGAATCCAATGCAAAAGAGGAGACATTTGACTATTTGTTTTTTTTTTTGGATTTCAATATTTCACTAAGCTTCCTTATGCATACAGCAGAGCCCTGCCGTTTACGTTTTCAGGAGGGAGCTGTATGCAAGCAAGCTTTTAAATTCGTTTGGCATCGATTCAATTTTCTTTATGTTCCATATTTCCGTTGGATTTGATTTTTTTAAAGGATTATGTCAATCTGCTTATAGTCAAGAACAATTCATTCAAAGTTTCTTTTTGCTTCTGTTCGGTGGTGTTCCCTATCACGTCGGATGTTTAACATCGATATGATTTTCATTATCAATGAGTTTCCGTTTCGATTCTTTGGGGAGTTTAAGGAAGGAGTGTTAGTGTACTACTGTGCTATATTGGCTGAGCATGATTTTTGTCGGTATAAGACATTCGAAAGAAAAAAGTCATTTAATCAAGAAAATTCAAATGTAAAAGGATGTTACTCCTTTCACAGCAATTTCTGTACTATGTAAAATATTTACATTAAGCTTCTTTTTCTTCAAACTATCTTTAGTAAAAGTTTTGAAATTTCCCACCATTTTTTCAAAAAATAGATACAAAACTGTATCTGAAACACTAAAAAATTCTGTAATTTGATCAAATTGCATTAAACTTGATGACTGATTTTGAATGCTCCTCAAAGTGGGCATGTAATGGTGGGATTTCGCTAGTGCGTTTCATTGTTCATGTTTTCTTTGAAGCGTTCAGGCACTGATAAGGGAGTTCATTTACCCAATTAACAATCCTCCCAAAAACGAACATTGCACCTTTAACGGTCTCGGAGATATGAGTCCATATGTACGGCGTGCGGCGGGACGGATTTTATTTTATTGCATTTTTAGGCTAATTTAGTCATGAAACGCAAAAAAAACAAAATTTCAGGGTAGCAATGTTTTTTTCTGTGTCGATCACAATACTTTACTATAAGAATAATAATGTGAAATGCAAAAAAAAAAAATGCGTCTGTCTGTATGCCGTCCGCCGTACGTGTACGCTCAGCGTACATTGGGGTATATAGGTCTTAAGGGGTAGGCGAAGGAAGCGCTAGAACAGAAAACTACGAATTCAAATGTCTCAACTATGATTCTAGCTAGGATACTGAAAATCATCATACGTATAGAGAAAGTTGTGGGGAAAACTCTGAACATGATTTAATTTTTTTATCCATTGCAGTCTGAAAGGGGGAGGGCTGAAAACAAAATGACAGCCGATTTTTTTTCCCCAAACGATTATATCTTTGACATTACTTACCATAAAAAATTCATACTTCAAGGCCAATAAGGTAGCATGCACATCCACCGCGATCATCTTAGATGAATGCTTGTTATTGTAAGGGGGAGGGTCATGGGGTGCAAAGAAAAACACAAATTAATTTCTCGACTCTCCCTTAAGTATGTAATCGAAACTTGGAACACATGTTACGCTGTACTAGAGAAATATTAGAAAAATAAATAAAATTTGGTCATAATAGGGAGTGGAAGGGGAGGGGGGGGAATGGGAAGCATTTCAAAAATGGTGCACTTTCCAAAGTTTCAAACCGTTGTATCTCAAAACTGATTACATATATCAAATCGGAATTTTGTCCGATTTGTAAATCTATGATTAAGTTGAAGTCTTTAATTTGGGTGGTTTAAGAGGAGGGAGGGAATGAACCAAAATATCGAGAGCTTTCACAAATTTTTTACGACTCTGGTAAAAGAAACAAAGTTCAAATTTTGCACGTTCATATACCCATTTGATATACTTACAGAAAAAATAATAATTTTAACCTGAACTGTTATGTACGGAAGGGGGGCCTTAACCTGTACGAGGTGTTTCATGTGTATTGAAAAAAGAAAAAACAACACACACATAATCTCAAAATTTTTGAATGAGATTTTAAGTTACAAACTTGAAAGTTTTGAGAAATTCATTTGAAAAAAATTCTTAAAAGTTTAAAATATTCTTCATGCATGGAACACTGAGCTCTTTGCCTCGTTAAACGGTCTAACACACAGCTAGTAAATGAGCCTACTCGTTTACCAGAAATTGCAGGTAAATTCTCCAAACTTCTTGATTTATTTCTCACCAGCCAACCCTAGCCTGAGGCTAGGGTGTAGCCTAGTGAGTAGCGTGTTGGTCTACAATGCGAAGGTCGTGAGTTCAAATCCCGGTTGACGCATAATTCCAGCACACCTCAATCTACGAAAATTAAAATTCGTAGGTAGAGGCTTGTGCGAAGGGCTAACAACCCTTTCACAATGACAAATAAAATGCTAAGGAACCTTAAGATCAGGGGGCCAAGGCCCAATTTGGGCTGTAGCGTCATTTTAGAAGAAGAACCTGAGAAATACTTTCTCTCTCTCTCTCTCTGTAATATCCCCTTCACCAATTGGAAATACGAATGACTTCTTGATTCGTGCACAATTTCCAGTTGTAGCACTAAAACCGCTGCCAGTTAATGCACCCCGAAGAACTTGTTGGAATTTTGAAAGATCATATTGGGGGGCGCTAAACGTGTTCTTCTATGCCTTCGGTTGGAAATTGTGCTTCGATTCTATTGACTGCGCTGAAGCCTGTAAACTTGTCACTGAAACTATCTTGAAAGGTACCATACCTTCTAGTCAAAAGAGTCCGGCCGTCGAAGGACTCTTGGTTCAGAAACACCAGCTAACAGCATATAATGCATCAAGAAATACCTGCAAGTCTATCCCTGGACGTGTTAAATTTGATCACGATCAAAAACTTCGGCGGAAAATCCCTCAGAGTCCAAAAGGCTCAAGATCTTTCTGGTTTTTTGTCAAAACGGTCAACAACAATTTCATCTCTTCATAGACGCCACCACTCCTTGATGGCGACCGTGCCGTTATTGAACCGGTTGAGAAACCTAGTCTATTGGCAGTAAGTTTTGCGAGAAACTCCACACTACCACTTTCAAACCCTTCCTATTGCAACACCATCAGGTTTTTCGCTGCCTCCTCTACATTTCCGCACGCGTCTCATATTCAGGATCCTGCAGAAGCTCAATGTTCACAAGTCCGCTAGCCTTGTTGGCATTCCCCCCATTATCCTTAAAATTTGTTCCTCTTCTCTGGCTGAATCCCTTCGGAATTTTTTCTCATCTATCTTACTCTTCTGGATGCTTTCCGCGAATGTTCAGTCAATTCGCAAGAAAGGAAGCAAAGCGAACCCCGCTTACTACAGCCCGATAGCCATCACTTTAGTGCTGTCAATCACAAAATCATTCACTATCTCGAGGATAAACAGCTTATCCACGATCGTCAATACGGTTTCTGTTCTGGAAGGTCGACGGGAGATCTCTTGTTCTACCTGACGCAACGTTGGAACTCTTGCTTGCACAAATACGGCAAATGTCAAGTTCTTGCTCTTGACATTGCAAAAGCTTTTGACAGGGTTTGGCACGAATCTCCTTGTTAAGCTAACGGCCATTGGCCTCGATACTACCCTCATTTGATGGATTGAGAGTTTCCTGTCTGAACGCACTATACGAATAGTATTAGATGGCGTTACTTCTTCCCCTTCCCAGCTAATTTGGTGTCCCTCAGGGATCTGTCCTATCGCCTACTCTATTTTTAGTATTTATCAATGATCTTTTGTCTTCTACTCTCAATCCAATCCATAGTTTGTAGATGGCAGTGCTTTAGATAACACCTTCGAGTATAACTCTGCTGCGGATTCTTGCTTCCAAACGCAGGGAGTTTGTTGAACTTCGACCTCGACTTAATCCTGGAATGGGGCAGGAAAAATAGAGTAGAGTTCAACGCTGCTAGGACACAGACCTGCCACCTTTCCCTTAAACGTGATGTTTTAGCGTAATCGTCTAATTTAGTCTTTAATAGCGTACCAATTTGCTCTGTAGATATATTAGGCGTAAACCTAACTTCCCAACATTGTGCTAGAAGTCTGTGTGTCTCCGTAACATTCACTCTACTTGCGCTGTGTATACATCCCTTGTCAAACCCAGCTCTGTTTTTGAAAATTTCTTTGACCTATTTTCAAATTTCATGAATAATCTTAGTGCCAATTCTACGTTTTTATCTGTGGTGACTTTAACATGACCACCACCTCGTGGTCCAACAATCATACGGCACCTATATCTACAACTTTCCGTCTTAACGTTAGTGCTTCATCTTTTATCGAACTTTGTTCTCTTCAACAACTCAATAGTATTCCCAATTCTAACGATAAACTACTTGACCTTGAATTTTCGAATACGGATGCTTCTAATGTGTCAATCTCATCTTTCGATGTGACTGTCGTTTATATGTTGACGATCTCAAAATATTCCGAGTGATTGATTCTCATTTTGACTGTCAGGCACTGCAAAGTGACCTTTATTTTCTATCTAAGTAGTGAAACAATGACATAATGACATAATTAACCCGACTCGTTTTTCTGAGTTTAGCACTTATAAGGACCTTGGTGTTCTATTTGACAGTAAGCTAAAGTTTACGCATCACTATCCTGAAATCTTAGCTAAAGCCTATCGGTTAACTGGTGTTATAATGCGCTTTACTAAATCCTTTTCGAGTATAACCGTTGCTATTTTACTGTTTAAAACCTTAGCTCGTCCTAGTGAACTGTTCTCCCATTTAGAATTCTCATTACCAGTGTTATATTGACCTTATTGAGTATGCCGAATGGAACTTCACTCGATCTCTATTCTATCGCTTTGATATACCACATGTTTCTTATGCTAATCGTTTGGCGGAACTTGATCTTCCATCCCTTTATCAGCGACGTATTTTAATCGACCAGTGTACACTATACAAAAACGCTAATGGTATAGTTACTTCACTTTTGCTTATTGAACTATCATTCCGGGTTTCTACTGCTACGAGGAATCGTGATATTTTCTATTCTCCTCGAGCACTTCATAATGTTTATTTTCCTTCGCCCTTTCCTAGATTTCAAAGGATGCATGACCTCCTGCAGCTTGGTTCTTTAACTGTTCCATGTAGTTTATTTTTGCGCACACTTAAACACATACTTAACCTACCTTGATTAACGTGTCTTCTTGTGATTTGTAATTTTATTGTTTTTATTTTTTTTTATTTTTTTAATTTATCTTACTCATTGTAATTACTTCCTTTTAGTCATTTGCTAATATCGCAATTTTTATTTGTACATAAAATCACTTTTGTAAATGGTGGCTTTACATTATTGGAGCTATCTGTGCTAAAGCTGTAATTAAGTAAATAAAGTTGCATCAAAAGTTTTGAGATCCCTTTTGCCCTTCCCTCTTCCAAGAAAAAAGTATGATTGCGACCAATTTAAATAAATCAAGTAATAACCAACAAGTTAAAAGCTACGCACTTGAAATTTTCTATGAACAAGATAAACCAAATAAAACTGCATCACAAAATTGGCGATTCCCTCTCTTCCTCTTACTCCTCCCATACAAATGTTTGGTTTCGTGAATATAAAGTACCCCGCATTTCAAAGGAATTTTAAGTAATTCCGTTTCTGAAACTAGCATTCTATACAGAGAATTTTGAACGTCATTCAACAGCTACCCCCTCCTCCTTCTCCGTACAATCCCAAACTTACATAAATAAATGTGAATGAAATATTGATGAAATGTACTGGAGCTATGAAGCTATTGATCGTAATCGCAATTAAGTGTTAAATAATTGACAAATACCTTTCATTTGCCAAGTGTAACGGCTAATAATTCTTAATTGTTTAAAAAGATGGCGTTGAAAACAAAGGTTGGTTCACAGTCTAAGCTCTTACGTCTTTTTATTGCTATGGCAGTACCTTTCGAAACGCTGTTGATGTTTAAACGAGTTTTGGTTAGCGTAAATTTTTTGTCGTTTGGTAAACATATCGAGTTTCAAGCAAAATAAAGAACATTGGCGGTACGTACTTTTTTGTTGGAGCTGTTTTTGTTTGTTGGAGTTTTCTATATCGGATGACTGGACACGAAAAATGGATACATATTAAGAACCTAAGCCCAAAAAATCATGATTTAGCCCAGGACAATCTTCAACATCTACCACTAGACCGAACCGCTTTGGAAGGAAGACAATGTTGTGCACTTGGGGGGATCGGCAGGGATTCGTGGATCAGGAGTTTCTGAAATGAAGTGAAACAGTTGATACCGTTCGATACCGTCAATGATCAATCTGAATCGAGAAGCGAGCAGAATTGGATACAAGACACGGAAATGAAATTTTGCAACACGACAATACCCCATCACACACAGCGAAAGCGGTCATTTCTGCACTTGACTGAGAACAATTGCTCCACCCGTCGGTCTCACCAGACTTGGCACTTCACAACCACGCAGATGTCCAAAAATGGCTTGATAATTGGATCACCCCATAAGGTGTAGGGCTTTTGCAGGAGATCATCCACAAATTGCCAGAGAGATGGGGAGAATGTGTGTCTAGCGATGGCGCATACTTTGAATAAAACATATTTTACCTTTCTTTCAATTTTAATGTGTTTTTTCAAAGAAAAAATTAAGAGTTAATAACCGCCTCATCTAGTAGTCTTTCCTATTCACCCTAACCTGCATATTGACCTCCCACGCAACCTCAACTTGTTCCAAGAATAATAAAATTGCGCCCGACTCGTTGGCAGATATTTTAGTTGGCATATTGAGAAAAAATGGAACCAATCGAGCACTCATCAAAGTTTAGATGAAAACTGAGGAAGTGCTGATCCGTATATGAACACGAACTAAATTGAAGAAGAAGAGAAAAAGCTCTCATTGTGCTTAAATGTCAAATCCTTCGGAAAATTTCATCTCTTTTCGGTAGGTTTGGCTGCAATGCAAAGGTTGTGAGTTCAAATCCCGGTCGACACGTCATTCCAATATACTGCAAGCGTGCCGGGACCACCTCATCTGCTAACAAATATAAAATTCCTGGATAGCGGGTTGCGCAAAAACCCTTGCGCATAGCAATATATTCAGGAACCTTCAGGTCAGCAGACCTAGTCCCGATCTATTCCATTCAAGAAGAAGAAGTCAAAAATTGGGAAAATATCTCACTTCCCATTGAAGTTGCGACAGCCATTTAAAAGAGAAAAACCTTAGCATTGTACACAAATTTAACTCCATATACTTTTGCAGATTATCTTCTTAATTTTTAAATACGCGTACAGACCGAATTTTATCACTTATGCTTCAAGTGCTGCTCAAATATTATTTTTAATGTCATTCTTAATAGCGAATTTATTTACAAAGCTGCGCCATAATTTATTTCTGGCATTTTATTAGGTACACATAGCTGAAAACGTTGTTAAGAGCAAACTCATAAAATGCTCCCCGTTTCCGTGAGATTATTAACACGGCTTATCCTCCCCGTTTTAATCAAACATTTAAGACCTCTTCTCAGGGCGATATTCAAACAGAAGATCACTAAGCAGCAGCAACATTATTACCCGGTGAATTCAGGAGGTATACACCTAAAGGTATAACAAATGGCGGTAGTGCGCCGTATTTAACCATAAAATATGTCCCCATCTGAAAATATCGTACAATATTAATTAACTAGCGACTGGCATAACTCTTTGAGCGCACAGCGACTATGCAACTTCCTCGGCCGAAACAACACCACACGCTGGCAGCCATTAAACCAAATAAACTGGCTAAACCGAGACCGAAATACGAGCAGGAAGTATTGTTCCATTGCCGGCAATTAAATTTAATAAGTAATAAGTCGGGAATACGCTACGCTATTGAGGTCCTGGGTGGATTCCTATCGAAAACCGAAAATACTTTCGGCTCTCAGTTAATCAAATGGATTACAGGATAGGAAACTACTGGTCAGAGCCACTCCGGGCTGGACAGTAAAACCTCATTTGGTCAAAGAGGTTTACGGTTGCATCGCTATGTATTTGTGTGGATTCAGTATGGTGTCCTGGCGTCCCAGTGCTCTACTTTCGAATATCCCCAATAGTAAACTTTCGGACTGAGAATTCTGCCGGGACGACATCCAACCGAATGTTCTCGTTCGGTGTGGGAATTACCATTGAAGATATAAGATCCAACCAATACAACCGGTTAGAGAGGCTTCTAGAATTTTCCAGCTGGTAGCGTAAAAGTAAAGGTACGGTAAAGGATATCTCTTTCAAATGTACTTCGATATGAGGTACCACAAAAATGGAAAAACTTTTAAATGGGATGTGGATTCGATTTGCTCCTGGCTACACGTGGAATTACATCAATGTTCGGGTCAAAAGTGCACTTACTTGCATTATATTACCACTCGATGCACAGGACTGTTCTGTTCTGGGCGAGAGTTTTTCAATTCGCTTAACAGCGTCATGAATTTCGTCTAGGATTTTCCGTATATTTCTATCAGCTGAAAAATGCAAGAGGAAATTGCATTTTTAATGCGATGGTGTGCTGCGGTATACATTTACCCGGAAGACGAATTTTCAGCTTTGAACGCAATTCATTGGTGAGAAATAGTAGAATTCGGCACGGATCAAATTGTAACAAATTCAAATTTTGCGGCGTTCCGACTGAAGTTTGTGAGGTGCTCTGTGAAAAAAAATTATTTATAAGTGAGAATTAATGAAAAATAAATAATAAATTGTCAAGGAATGAGTGCTCCCAGTTTCAATCCTTCCGGCAATTGTTTCATTACTTAGTAGGCCCATCTTTAAGTACTCTGCTGCGAATGATTCTCCTTAATAATGTCATAGTATGCCTCTCCTTCTATTCCTAATGAAGCATCACATAAATGCCGAGCAATTTTTCTTAATTTATTCTGCCAATTCATAAACTTCCTTAAACGCGTAATTAGAAATACGAGGAACAGAATTGATTGATTACAATCAGCTTTCCCGGCTTCGTGCTCCTCTATACCCTCTTGCCATTATCGTTTTACTCATTAAGCATTACTCTATATCAATTTCGAGTTATTTTTCCCTCAGCATAATGAAATTAATATAAAGAAAACTATGAAGTTTCCTCCTCTCCTGGATCGAATTCCGTGTCATAACCGCACGAAAATGATTTCAATGAAAGAATAACCACCCACATTAGAGTCCTTCAAAGTCCTTCGTAATTCGGTTAAGTTCCCTCGAGATTGAGGCTCGTGTGTGCGATGCCATTGATTGTGGCCGCCCCATCCTCCTCCTTTTTCGAGTTCGGAGCTTTGCGACTAACTTATCTAAATATACGTCCTATATCAGTCGATCAAAAGACCGATATATGTGACATATCAATGCCATCTAAAAGTGGTTCTTTACTAATGCAAAGATCCTTCACCCTCGCTCCCACTCACATACACGCACGCATGTAGTCCAGCCAAGGGAATGGAAAAAAAGGCCAGTTGTTCGGAGGCACGCAATTCAACTGAGCTATCAAGGACTGTATAGGAATTTAGCAGCCTGCTAATTAATTCATGGATGACCATTGGCTTTTAATATGAAAGCAGTTCAGCAGCGAAAGGACCTTGGATCGATATGTTTAGCCTTTTTTTCTGCCTTTGTGCTACTGCCGTTCTTGTTCTTTTTTTCTTCCGTCCTCCATGGGCAACAATAAGGACACTAACTCGCCCCGTTAAAGTGGGATTTCTTGAAAGTCACTGGGTAATTGGTTGTCGGTATGCCATTAATTGGGCGCCGATTATTGTTCCATCTTCTTTGTCAACAGAGCGTTCAACATTTTGATTGATTCGGTCAGCGAGGTGGACGCGATCGATAAAAATAAATTGGAAGTGTACGACCGATTGTTTAGATTGGATATCGTTAACGTTGAACAATAGCACACCTTGCCGTTTATAAACGGACTGTGTGTTCTTTCGAGCCTGGAGGTGGTGGTAATTCCTGTGCTTCGTTTGCGCGGAGTGAGTAATAGAATCGCTTTATTTAGGCACAAGGAAAGTGGTTCGATTGTGTGGGGGCTTTACGTGCAGACAGGCACTATAACTTTGGTTATTATTATGGAGAAAACAAGGTAATAATTGGCGGCGGTGTTAAATTTCAGAGGTGTAAAACATTGACAGTAATTCAAAGCTGTTATCTTTGCTCGGTGGTATTAGATCGCTTGGCAGGAAGCAAAGTGTGAAATTCATTTTGATTTTTCTAGCTACACACAGCGCCATTATGATAGGTTGTTGATAGATTTCAGTAATAATATTAGATAAGAATATGGAGGTATCACTATCAGCAATTAGGTACTGATCGATAGACTCAATCTTCGCTCTCATTTTGTTTAACTCTATGGTAATTCAAATAGCTAAAGCCTTTAGGTTTCAAATCACCATAGAGCTCCTTTGTTCAAGAGCAGTATGCTTGGTTCACAACCAATAGGTCATAGGTTCAATTCACAGGTAGTAGTATTTTTTAAGCACGAATTTTTTCAGGTGGCAATAAAAAATGGACAAAAAATAGCAAAACCATGAAAAAGGTTAACAATTCCACTTCTAGCAAGTTTATATACTCATATACAACTATACGCTTTCTATCGTTCAGTCCCTCATAACGTCTGTAAATAATTGTCAGTAGCGGCCAGTACAACAGAAATAAATACCACTCGTTACGGTCGTTCTCAATCCCCTTCATCTACCTTCCCTTAGTCCTAAATGGCTGTGCATTGCATAACAATCTATTAAATTCCGGTTAAGATCCCCTATAGGGGGGCATAGGACAGAAACAACTCTCTTTCACAAGGCGCGATCGTGAGCATCGACCTTAAGCTGCCAGGACTTGTCTACTCGCTTCCATGTGCTTCACGCAAGCGGCAAAAGCTCGCAGCTTCGTGCGAAGGGAGATCTCTCTAACTATCCAGAAAGGAGAAAGCATACCGAAGGCTTGACGAGTTTTATTTAGATGAGCCTCAATATCCTTGTCGGCTCCGCCGTCCATGCTAACAATGCTTCCGAGATAACAAAAATCTTGCACCTCTTCCGCATCTTGTCCGATAGGACAATCGGTGTGCTTGTGTTCGTACCCATGTGCATGTACTTGGTTTTACGAACATTTATTTTCAGTCCCGCCTCTTTGCATTTAGAATACAACAAGCGAACATTTGACTCCGAACGGTTATGTGCAAGCGAACACACGTCATCAGCATAATCAAGGTGACTTCGTCTCCATTGAAGACTCTTATCTTTGCCACCTTCCAGTGCAGCTTTCAAGATTTCATTTATTACCATCAGAAACAGGACTGGTGATAACAAGCAGCCTTGTCTGACTCCGGTTCGTACAGGAAAGCTTTCGAACAGCTCTCCTCTAGACAAGCAAGACGCGACACGTTGCATATTCGTAGGATTCTTTAATCATAGCTATGACATTATCTGGAATACCTCTCCTACGGAAACCATTTTATGTAATCTCGGTTAACGCTGTCGAAAGTTTTCTCGAAGTCCACAAATATGAGATGTAGTGGCGAACCCATTTCGGCTGACTGCTCCAATATCATCCGTAGGGTATTTATATGTTTGGTACAAGACGACCACCAATCTTATTGAGAATTACCTTAGCCATGATTTTCGATACGGCAGTAAGCAGACATAGACCACGAAAATTGCCACAATCTCGAAGGTCGCCCTTCTTCGGAATTTTCACAATGACGCCCTCCTTCCATTCAGTCGGATATCTTCCTTCATTGCACACCTCAGTAAAGAGTGGGAGGAGTATATCGGCTGTTATTTCCGGGTCCGTTTTGAAGATTTCGGTTGGTAGTCCGTCTATACCTGGGGCTTTCCTTCCCGCCATTGACCGAATGGCGGAACCTATCTCTTCCTTATCTGGGGGATCGTCCCTAATAGAGGATTGTTGCGGTTGGATGTTTGGTAGTTGATCTCTTTCTGGAATATCTTCCTCTGACAAGATCTTTAAAACATCAGAGAAGTATTCCTTCCATCGCCGTAACTGTTGTTCACTCATGTTAAGGAGAGTTCCGTTGGCATCTCTCACCAGGTGGTTGGCGGTGAAATTCCTGTTCCTCAACTGTTTCATGATTTTGAAAAGTAAACCCATATCCCCAAGGTAAGCCGCAGATTCTGCCTTGTTTGCCAGATCTTCAATGGCCTTTCTTTTGTCGCGTCTAACAGCCCTCTTAAGCTGTATATGAGCATCGCGGTAGTTCCGCCTCAAGTCGGGCGTTCATTGGTTGACATCGGGTTGAGAGATGATTGCCAATTTGGCTTTTTTCCGATCGCCAACCTTTTCCCATGTGTCTTGCGACATACAGAATTTCGCACCGATTTGCACATATCCCACAGATTCTTCAGCACTAGTTAGTAAATTTTGGTAGTATTGACAAATTTGCGGCTTTCATTTCATTACCGCAGAATCGTCAATAATTTAATTTTTGATTCTGTCTCTAATTTTTGTAATTGCAAGAAACCTAAGCAGAACACCCATCAACTTCGAAAACATGAAAGTTTAGAAAGTTTTGCTGTAGGGGGGTTGTTGTGAGGAAAGATGAGGAGACTGCCCGGCACTGCTAATTCCTTTGGGAATTGGGAGAACAACTTTTCACGCCCTTATACGAGCTACACCACCTATTCAAATTTTTTTTCAGGATAGGGCTTGGAAACCCTATATCCCACCCCTCTTCGGCCAACCCATCGCGCTGAAAGCTGGTTGCATCACAGTCACAAGAAGAACTTCCACACCTGGTACACTCCATGAGAAGTCTCGATCAGGCATGGATCTGTTCCAGTTAAGATTACGTAAAATCAGCACGATTAACAGCCACCTCATTCTTGCTGTCAGTTATCGTGCTCTACGGCCTTTCGTTACATTCTCATACCTGAGATCTCTCGGTGTTGTAGTTAGCTTTGAGTTTTCTTATGAAGCATTTTTTCTTGGTAATATTGCACGGGTGGAATTAAAAGGATATGGCATGACATTATTTTGAAATCCAAAAACCCGTGGTGAATTGGATAAGAAGATATGACTGGCACACTGGGAAATAACAAGATAAGCTTGACGATTGCCCAGATGCCAAACTGCCATTTCGTTTCTGAGTGGAAGATCCTGCCTATTCCCATGTAACCAAAACGCAAAAGCATATAAATTAGAAAATACCTTGGTCCGTGCACTAAGCAATCCGTCCCAGGTAGTTGGTTCGTCCGTCTTTCGGTTATCGCACTCGTTTGGCTTTACGGGCTGACTCTTTGTTCCTGGAATTGCCGTCACTGTATCCCTTTTGTAGTTACGGATACGGTTGACTCGTTTTGTACTGGCTACAATGGTGCCCTGGCCAACTGTATTTGCTCTTGCTCTTACTCCTTTTCCAGCCACGATTGGCACTGACGATGGCATTCGTCTATGAGTCGTTGTCGTCATTGTTGGCTTCGATGGCGTCCGCTTTGTGCTTTTTGGATTTTCACTCAATTAGCAATAAAACAATTCGCCAATTATGCTAATGCCTACTTGGCTAAAAGGATCCGTTTTCGCATTTCCAATTCTGTTTTATTCTCTTCCATTTTTTTTCCACTCAGCAAATTTCGCTCACTATGACTTCCGAAGGACTAACAAACAATTGGCAGCACGATGGTGCTGAAATTGCTCCCTTTTGAAATTCACTACCGCACTCTAGCGGATGGAATAACAATTAATTGTCGCATGAACGGTAAATTGGCAAACAAAATAATCGAGCGTTTGAGTTATGGCGGCCGCGTCGTCCCGAGATAATTGTTTATGTGATTCTTTTATGGGGGTGAAGTTGAATTTTCCGTTTTATAACTTTTCGATGCGAGCTCTATCGATTCCGTCTGACGTTCGGCTGAAATGTGATTGACGTTTAATTATAATAAAGCAGGCCAGGAAAATGATTTTCTCAAACGAGCCTTGCACCTCAGGGTGGATACCGATTATTATTTTCGTTTCAGAATCCCAGCCGGGGAGTACCGAAGCGCGCGAAGCCATGTCCCTTGCTACGTCATTCGTGTCTAGGCTCTAGAGCCTCAGTATCGGCGTTTAGTTCTTAATTAAAATTTGATGGAAAAGTTAAATGAGCCGAGGAATCGATTCGTCCCAAAAATATGATTTGAGATATTTTTGAAGCATAAGGGTTAACAATTTTATTGTTGCTATTTTTAATTATATTCAGATGAAAAAATATTCAGTTGAAGGAAGAGCCTGCAGAGATATCAAAACTTTGTTTAAATAAGACCAAAAACGAGGAAAATTTTTCTTTACACTTTTTAGCGTTTATCATAAATGTAAATGGAGTGACAACAGCTTTATAAGATGGCAGGAACTCTTCCGTCCGAAATTTTCCAGTGGAGAATATGTTCATGAAAATACGAGACGGCATCAAATTCTCCGCAGAAGAGGTATTAGGGTATCAAGCACGGCGAAAAAAACATAACGAAATTATGATTGGGCTTAAAGCCCAATCATATGACACTCTAGATGAGATGGAAATGACTTTAATATACCGGAAAATATGTCATCTCAAATTCTTTCGAATAGTGAATAGAGACTTTTGCATGGGAGGTGGTAGAAGTAGAGGGGAAGATTTGTATTTTTCGTATATGACACCGAACATGGCATGCAAAATGTTTTTTGCTGAATTTAAAGTTTTTAGTTTTCATTATTTTTAAAGAAATTGGTCATAGTTTTCTTGAAATTAGGGCATTTGTGTGGGAGGTGGCAGAGGAAGTGGAGCGTTTAAGATGATTTTGAAACTGCTTATCATCATCCTTATCACCATGCTTTGATTCAATTTCAAAGTCGATAGCTCTCATATACTTGAAGAAGAAATTATTTTCATGAATGTATAATAGAGATATTTTTATGGGAGGTGGTAGAAGGAGTGCAGCGGAGCTGATAATTTTTTCCAGCATTTATTGTAGTTATTAAAAAACAAATTCTAGCAAAATTTGAAGTTTGTACTTTTTCTAGTTTGAATGGAAATCGATAAAATGCATTTAACAAAAATTATGCATTTGTATGGGAGCGGGTAGAAAGAGTGTACGGATCAAAACAAATTTTTTTCACGTTGTTGATATTTCTATTTGTATACTTTATACAAAATATCAAGTTGATAGCTTTAACAGTTTCGAAGAAAAATAGTTTAATTTAAATTTCAAAATTTCGTGAAATTTGTATGGGAAGGGGGTAGAAGGAGTGAGGTGAAGTTGATAATTATTTTTAAAATAAATTGCAATTATAGTAGAATTAATTCTGACAAAATTTCGTCCTTTCAGCTTTACTAGTTTCAATGAAAATCGAAAATATGTGTTTTTCAAAATTGTACATTTGTATAGGAGGGGGTAGAAGGAGTAAGGGGATCGGATCAATATTCCGTGATATTAATGACATCTATATCATAATATTTTCACCTAAATTTCAAGTCGATAGCTTAAATAGTTGCAAAGAAAAATCAATTTCTTAATATTTCGAAATTTCATGAAATTTGTATGGGAAGGGGTAGAAGGAGTGGGGGATGTAGCCCATTCACGAGCTTAAAGTTACTTTTTTGCTAAAAATGACACACACAAATTTTTAGCACTATAGCTCAAAGCTTTCGGGAGTTATGCTGTAGACAGACGCACAGACGCACAGACAGACAGACAGACGGACAAATGGTCACTCGGAATCGAGGTTTTTGAGCAACAACAAATATTTCTGTACCCTTGGCGACTCTGTGCGAGCGTTAATTCTTAGCGTTACAAACGGTAAGGCAAACACAATATACTCTCAGATTTCATCTGGAGTATAATTAAATTCCCGAATTTCGCTTACCACCCTGTCGTTGAACTTGACTTGTTAGTACAAAGTAATTTTCAATTCCTTGTAAAATTTCGAAACATAATTTGGGAAATTGGACAAATTATGAAATTTTTATAATTGCATATATGTCTATATCGTTATTTTATACGTTTTACAAGTGGAACCCCCTTTCACAAGTGGAACCCCCTGTAGGGCAGGGCTGCAGTCAATTTAACACTTAATAGCGAATACGATCAAAAGCTCCAGTACATGTAATCAACATTTCATTCGTTTATGCAAGTTTGGGTTTTTATGAAGGAAGGGTGATATTAAGAGTGGGTGGATGTCAATAATTTTTCAATTGATTGCTTCAATTACGTCCAATATTCTCTGCACAGAATGTCAGTTTCATAGACGAAGTTGCATAGAATTTTTATAAAATTTGGTGTATTTTACATTCACGAAACCAATCATTTGTATTGGAGGGAGTAGAGGAGATAAGGGAAATGTGAAATTTGTGATGCAGTTTTATTTCGTTTCTCTTGTCAGGTACTCATACAAAATTTCAAGTTTGTAGCTTTTAATTTGTTGGTTATTAGTTGATTTATTGAAATTGGTCGAAATCATACTTTTATATGGGAGGGTGTAGAAGGGCAGGCGCGATCTCAAAATTTTTGACACAATTAAGTTTTAACTATTTTCAAAAGTTTTTATGCAAAATTTTAAATTGATAGCTGTAATTAGTTAGGTGATAATTAATTTCTTAAAAATGGTCGAAAAAATAATTTTGTATGGGAGAGGGTAGAAGTTTTGAAGGCCAGTAAAATTTCATTCAAAAATTTTCAGCTTATGCGTTTTTTTCATTGCACATGAAACACCTTGTGCACGTTAGACCAGGGGGGTCCGTGCATATAACTTTGGAATTTTTATTATTTTTTCTATATGTATAATAAATAGATGTATGCATGTGAAAAATTCAGACTTTGTAAAAAAATCACTCAATATTTTCGACATTTTTGCTTACTACCTCCCAACGTAAAATTTTTACCAAAATTAAAAACTATGTAATTTTACAATTTGACAAAATTTTAATTTGATATCTGTACTCAATTTTGAGATATAACGGTTCAAAATTTTGAAAAGTGCACCATTTTTGAAATGCTCCCCATTTTCCCCCACTACTATTTTGTCCTAATGTTACATTTTTCATGTATTTTTCTAGTATAGCGTAATATACGTTGCAAGTTTCAATTACATAGCTCAATAAATAGCCGAGATATTGATTTTTAAGTGTTTTTCCTTTCACCCCCCCCCCCTCCCCCCTGACCCCCTTTACAATAATTAGCCTCTCTTTAAGCTGATTCTGGTGCAGCTATACGCCACCTTAATGGTCCCAAAATATGATTTTTTTAAGTTAGTAATTTCGAAGATATAATCATTTAAAAACAAAATTCGGCTGACAATTGGTTTTTACCCCCCCCCCCCCCTTTTTGCACCCCAATGGATAAAAAAATTAAATTTTTTTTAAAAGTTGCCCCCTATATGCATGTTGATTTGTAGGTTCCTAGTAGGAAGTGGTTGAGATATTTGAATTCGTAGCTTTCGGCTTAAGCGCTCCCCCCCTTCCCTCTGAATTTGTACACCTCCCAAAATGATTGTCCGCCTGAGATCCGCAACTATCTACAATTCTCCCAAAAATAAACTTTCTACCTTGAAGGGTTTGTGAGTGAATGTGCGCTAAATGTACACACAATTTAGGGTATAGCCTAGTGGGTAGAGTGTTGGTCTACGATGCGAAGGTCGTGAGTTCAAATCCCGGTCGACGCATAATTCCAGCACACTGCCTGCTTGGGTATACCTTGGTCACCTCAATCTACGAAAATGAAAAATTCGAAGATAGAGGGTTGTACGAAGGTCTAACAACCCTTCCAAAATAAATAATGAAAAATATTAAGGAACCTGAAGGTCAGGAGGCCGATGCCCGATTCGGGCTGTAGTGCCTTTGTAGTAGTAGTAGAGCGTACACACCGGCGGACGGTGTGCAGACAGACGGATTTTTTTTTGCATTTTTAGGCTATTTTAGTCATGAATCGCGAAAAAAGACAATTTCAGGGTAGCAAATTTCTTTTTTTTTAAGTCGATCACAAAGTCACAAACAAAAATTTTCAAGGAACAATTTATCTTAGGGTGGATGAAATTGGCAAAAGAAAACCACTAAATTCACCACTCCACGAATTGGGGAAGGTGAATTCGCAGGTGCCGATTGTGACATGGTGTGACTGTAATGCTGGTCAGGTAGGCAGGACCAAAGGTCGGCAAATACGGACTCAATCCCCCACTCGTTTGTTAGATGTTAAGAGCGTGACGGTAGCATCCTTCTCCCAACCCGAGAATACCCAATATGCGAACATATGGCGCATAAGAGTCCTGCAGAAGCGCGAAGGCATACCCTCCCGCTTTCAACTGCTATCTGCTAAATAACAATGTAACTTTTCTATGGAATATTGCAATAGAAAAATTAAATTCCCGGATTTCGCTTACCACCCTGTCGTTGAACTTGACTTTCGAATTCCGATAAATTTAAAATGCAAAACGAACGCCTCTCCGTCGAGTTGAATTAATTTCGTTGGCTTGAGTTTTTCTTTATCCACAAATTAAAACACATTTTTCTGACTCACTCTTTCTGTGCGAAGATTTACTCCAGCTCGGCAATGTTTTCTTATGTTCTTGCTGCGTTCAGTCTGCAAGTCCAAGCAACTCCCCCACAACAAGTCCGAACAATCTGGAAGCCACCGCTGCAATTAAAGCGACGAAGAAAATTGTAAACAAATAACGTTGACTATGTAGCAGCGCAGCGCTCGTATCAAAGTCGTTGATAGCCAGACTAGAAGTTAGTAAGCAACTCGCTATCGAGTAGCGAGAGTAACTGACACGCAGATTGTTGTAAGCTAGACGAATAGTTAATGCTCAGTCGTAAAGCAATCGACGCGACGTTCACCTGTGTGTTATTGCCGAGCGGTTATAAGTAGGTTACTATCGCGTCAATGTCGAATTATAATGACCGTGTGTCGCGTCACATTAATTGAGTTTTTCTGTTATCACCGTCAGTGAAATTCGTGTGAGTGAATGTGTAAGTAAAGTGAAAGTGCGCCGTTTTAGGTTTTGTGTAATTTTTAGCAACAGTCAAGGCGAAGGCGCATTGAAGCAGAACATCTCGCGTTCTACACATGAAGTCAATAACATAACGCGAAGCCGGTTTAACAGGTTCGAATACAATCTTAAAGCTACCTTAAAGAAATCATTCAAAGTTAGATACGGCTAGCATCTTCTAATCGTACTTAAATAGAGTGTTAGGTGATTTCAAGGACGGATTAGAGCAATTACAGGTGATGCGATAGAATTATAAGGAAAACCTGACCCGGATGCTCCGAGTACCTTCAGGAATGTTTTAATTACCCTTTGGTTTCAGTGCTGGTAATTGCTAACTACCTATAAACAAGAATCATGTTATTGAAATGCCAATTGCTCGAGTTGATAGAACATTGTTAAAATGATTGCGGCAATTAGGAATTTTTTATGAAACAGAAATAATCGCTTTTTGTTCGCCTTGGCATTTGAGTTGGAAATTCTGCTCAAAGGAGATAAAGAACAAAAACGTTATGTTTGAATGACGGTGCGAATCCGTATCATAAGTTTCATTAGACAGATTATGAATTTGGATTAAATTTTGTGTTTAATAATGATCGTAATCTGAAATGTGCTATTGTTGACTTTTCATCTGAATTCGACTTTTTAAGATAAAATTGCAGATTATGAAACTTGAATTGCACGTGTTGACGTTTTCGTAAAACATTGATATTCATTTAGGCTAATAGTAATTAATAGTGGAGTCATGTTATACCATGATACATAGCGCAGTTAAATTATAATAAAGGCCTAAAGTATCATTAAACGGCTGTGTGTCATACGCTAATTTAGCTAAATTACCAAAATAGTGATCAATTATTAGCTAAATGCCCTCAGCTAAAAAATCTCATTTAGATATATAACGATGAAAAATGTACTAGGTCTGCCAATTTCATCTACGAGGGGAGGTCAACAATTTCGCGGAATGACAGGGAAGGAGAGTAAAATTATACAAGTTTTTATTTTTGCTTTTCAATATACATACATATTCTCCCTTAAGCCTAATACATTTGTCAGATCTCTTAAAAAGTTTATGAATTCCTTCTAAAAAAAATGTTTTATCAAGGCCTTCAAAATTGGCTGAAATTGCCGACTTCACCTCTTCATCGTTAGTAAAATTTCTTCCCCAAAGTTCTTTCTATAGTTTTGTGAAGTAATCGGAAGGGGCCAGGTCTGGATTATAAGAAGAGTGGCTCAATATTCTGTAGTCTCATTTCTGTAGGGCAGCCATTGCAACGTGGCTCTTGTGAGCAGGTCCGTTGTCTTGTACCTCTTCTTTTTCCGTTGAAGGCATCCTTTAATTTTTGTAGAAGGTTGGCATAGTATCCCCTTACGATATTTTGCCCGTGCAAAAAAAATTGACCTATAATGTACGACAACACAAAAAAAATCTTCTGATAACAGCGGCAATAGATTCTTCTCCTAGCAAATAAAAACGACTTTCACGGGTTTTGAGAAAATTTAATAGTTAAATAGTTGTAAACGTAAATAGTACGAAGATAACAAGCCAAATAAAACCGATCCAACTTGTTCGTAGCTTTGTTTTGACAATTTCGGAGGGCAATCAGCTGTTCGGTACGGATCAGTTAATATGATAAAAAGAATGCAAAAATTTAAATACACTTAAAGCGTTCTATTTTAAATTGACCTGACGGACGGAACTGACCAAAATAAGTACAAAACTGCAATAATTTTGCATCTTAAGGGGGGAGCATAGTATAGGTCCAACCAAAACGCACCATGTTAATTTCTCGCGCAAAAGAGCCATTGTTTCGTTGGCTGTGTGGCAAGTGGCACCATCCTGTTGGAACCACATATCGTCCAGGTCCATATTCTCAATTTCTGGCCACAAGAAATCCGTTATCATCTCGCGATAGCGAACACCATTCACGGTAACTGCTTGGCCGTCCTCATTTTCGAAGAAGTACGGCCCGATGACGCCGCCAGCCCATAAACCGCACCAAACAGTCACTCTTTGTGGATGAATCGGCTTTTCAACAATCACTCGTGATTCTCATTTGCCCAAATGCAGCAATTCTGCTTGTTAACGAATCCACTGAGGTGAAAGTGTGCCTCGTCGCTGAAGATGATTGCATTTTGATTTGAACGCCCATTTTCGTAAAAGGCTTCAATAACCTTAACGCGCTGCTCAATTATGTACCTTTCCATGGTTGAATTTGTCAAACACTGAAACAAAGAAATGTCAAATTTAGTTGGGCGAAAAACTTGACGTTAATGTGTGACTCACAATTAACATCGTGCATTATGGTTGGACCACCCTATATTTTAGGTAATTTTTTAACTATTTTTTTTAATTTTTTATCTGAAAGTACAATGTCTCAAGAATATTGTGTCCAAAGTTCATGTCGATCGGAGTGAAACTGACAAAGATATGGCAGTAAGTATCGGCAAAATGTTCGGTAATTTTTAGTATACAAAACATTAAACCGTTTTTCCCACACTTGGCATTTTTCAAGTCGGTGAACACTCTAACTCAAAATCTAATTAACCGATCCTTTTGCCCTTTGGTACACTCTTCCTACACATAAATCACGAGGTAACGCTGTCGAGTTTTTGTTTGATAAATGTCTCAGCAGAGACCGAAACGTTACGAATAATAAAGCGTAACAGTGTAGAATCCGGAAATCTTTTCTTTCAATTCATTTATGTCTTTTATTATAAATAAATAAAGGAGTCTAAAATTTTAGATGCTCACGTATTAAAATATAAAATTATAATTTCGTTTATTAATTTTATAATATAATTTCGTTTATTAATTTTACTTTATTATTATAATAATAAAGTATTGTGATCAACACAGAAAAAAAGAAAAATTTGCTACCCTGAAATTTTTTTTTTGTCGCGTTTCATGACTAAATTAGCCTAAAAATGAAAAAAAAAATCCGTCACGCAGTACGCCGTCCGCCGTACATATGGACTCATATCTCCGAGACCGGACTCGAAAATCGGTGGCGGACCGGATGGGATCCCGAACCTTTTTGTGAAAACTCTCTCCTCGGAGCTCGCAGTGCCATTATCTATTTTGTTCAATAAGTCTCTTGAAGAAGGCTCGTTTCCTGCATGCTGGAAGTTAGCTAACATAGTACCCATTTTAAAGAAAGGAGATAACGAAAATGTCTTGAACTATCGCCCTATTTCCACCCTGAACTGTTTTGGAAAGGTGTTTGAAAGATTAGTTCATAATGTAATGTGGGAAAAAACTTTATCACTTGGTATCACCAGCCCAACATGGATTTGTGAAAGGTAGATCTACTTCTACTAATTTATGTGAATTCACTAATTTCGTTGCTCAATCCTTAGATCGTCATAATACTGTCCAAGTCATATATACCGATTTTTCTAAAGCTTTCGACACTGTTAATTGTAAAATTCTAATCTCAAAACTTGAAAGGTATGGTGTCTCTGGCTCTCTCCTGAACTGGTTCAGTTCGTACCTTACGGACCGTCGTCTCCGAATTACGTTCAACGGACACTCCTCTACTGAGTTTCTTGCCAACTCTGGCGTCCCTCAGGGATCGATCCTTGGTCCTTTATTATTTACTCTCTTCATAAATGATTTGCCCCAATTTGTATCTTCGAACTGTCTCTTATTCGCTGATGACCTCAAACTGTTCCGGGAAATTTCCTCCGTTTCTGATGACAGGATTCTCCAGGCTGATTTGTCGGCTGTCTCTCGTTGGTGTTCAAACAACGATATCTTTTTGAACATTGAAAAGTGTTTTACTATGGAGTACTCGTATAAGAATACCTCCTCTGTTCTCTCTTACTCTATTAATGGATCCACCCTTACAGCAGTAACCACAATAAAGGATCTAGGAGTGGTCTTTGATCGTAAACTTAAATTCGTCAATCATTTCTCCGAGATTACTAATAAGGCATATAGACTTGCTGGCTTCGTCCTCCGCACGACCGTCCAGTTTAATCGTCCAGGAACGGCTGCTCTCTTATTTGCCACACTCGTCCGTAGTATTTTGGAATACTGTTCCATCGTCTGGAACCCACACCACTCTAGCCATGTTCAAACCATCGAATCTGTTCAGCGTAGATTCACTCGAACCCTTTTCTACAGATTAAGGAAACCTCATATCGACTACAATGGCAGACTTGAAGTACTTCACCTACAGCCACTGCATTTAAGGCGGACCTTTCTCGATGCTTGCTTCCTCTACAAGATGTGCAACTACCTGCTCAATACCCACCTTTGTGACGACCTGAACTTTAGATCAGGGATAGTCTCAACAAGGAATTCAGACATCTTCAATCCTCCACGTGCCTCTCTAGATGTATACCATCACTCTCCGATGCTAAGAATGCAAAGGAACCACGATCGACTCCAATTTGGCTCTTTAGCTTCTTCTTTTCCATTATTTAAAAATAGAATTAAATCTATCATATTTAATGTTTAAATTTTTAACTTCACTATTCATTTATTTTTTAGCGTATATTATAAACTATGATCTTCAATGTTTAAATTTGCTGTTCTTTTGTTTTCCGCTTTTGTTTAATTGAAATTGTAATCTTTTTGTTCAAGAGCTCAAATAAATAAATAAATAAATAATAAATAAATCACAAAAAATTCATATTTTGGGACCATTAAAGTGGCATATAGATCCACCAGAATCAGCTTAGAAAGAAGCTAATTATCAGGGGGGGGGGGGGGGGGGGGGTGCAAAGAAAAACACTTAAGAATGAATATCTCGACAAAATGATTTTCAACACAACTAGGTGCACTTTGCCTTTTTTAACTAACAAAATCTTACTTCATATTTTTATCAGTTTTAGTTACATTGTTAAAAGTACAAGGTGTCACTAAAATTTAGAAAATAATTTCGAAATGCCTGAGTACACGAATGGAGAAGATGCAGACATCATTTTCATTTATGGAGAGTGTCAGGGAAATACACGAGCGGCGCGATCTTTGTATCATCAGAGATTTCCTAATCGTCGGATACCTGACAGGAGAGTATTCCAAGACGTTTACATAAGTATTCGGGAAATAGGCAGCGCGAGGACAAGCAGAGTAAATGCAAATCCTGCGCCGATAACCGCTGTTCCAATCGATGAAGGAATACTACATGCAGATCAAAATGATCCATCAATCAGTATCCGACGCTTGGCATTGCAGTTAAACGTCTCTACGTAGAAAGTTTGGAGTGTCCCAAAAGCAGAGCGTTTACATCCCTACCACCACACACCAGTGCAGGAGCTGTCACCCATTGATTTGTCCAAAAGGATGGAGTTTTGCAATTGGCTCCTTGAACGACAACTAAGTGACGAGAATTTTATGAACAACATTCTGTGGACGGATGAGTCCCAATTCACCAGGGACGGTATGACAAACTTACACACTTGGGCTGAGAACAATCCACATACAAGAAGAGAGGCATCATTTCAGCACAAATTCAGTGTCAATTTATGGGCAGATGTGATTGGTGACGATTTCATTGGTCCTATTAGGCTTCCTCCTACCTTAAATAGTTTCAATTACTTGCATTTTTTGACAAATGATCTACAGGAGTTATTGGATGATATGCCACTGCAACGATTGGCTTCCATTTTTTACCAACACGATGGTGCTCCAGCTCATTACGGCGGACAAATCACAGATTGGTTAAATTCCAATTATAGCAATCGCTGGATCGGTAAAAATGGACCGATACACTGGCCTGCAAGATCTCCTGATTTAACTATTATGGATTCTTTTGTATGGGGACGGATGAAGGACCTTGTCTACGCAACGGAAGTAGTAACGTTGCAGGATCTAAACACCAGAATCGATGCGGCAGCAACAGAAGTAAGGCATCAGTTGAGGAGTATGAACACAAAGAGAACACTGGCAAAACGAGCTTTAGCGTGCATTCAAAATGAAGGTGGCCATTTTGAACATTTATTGAAATTAAGGAAATTTGAAATAAACCATAAAAACCATTCTTAAGTTCTTTTAGTTCAAGCGGAGAGTGTTGATCAACATATTCTTGGTTTTTTGGTTAAAGTGCTATATTATTGGAATGATAATTTTTTCTAAACTATGAAATTTATGCAATGCAAGTGTATACATCTTTTGTAGGCAATAATATGGCACATAAAAAAACAATATTAAGATGACATTTTTATAATGCGTTTATTTGAGAAAAACTACATTGATCCCAGAATTTTGAGGGTCAAAGTAGCAGAAACTTGTGTTATGGAGTAAATCTCTCAGGATTGGGTACAGTTACAATGCTGACTATTACACCAAATGAAAGGTAATTCGATTTCCTAAAAAACAAGTTATAACACGTTGAATTGTGATTATTAGTTTTCAAGATATAGCGTTTGGAGTGAGTGAGGATACAGGTCCGAAACACTTTTCTTGATCACCCTGTATCTCCGCGGATATTGAAAATTGACCATCTCCGTAGAACAATTTTTTTCTCAAAATATATCTAGGAATAACCCCTTACAAGGTGGCACACGGAGTACCAAACACCCTGTATAGTTTTTAATTTTGGTAAGAAATTTAAGTTGGTGGTGTAAGGAGAGGGAGGTGGAAAGCAAAAATGTTGAAAATTTTGAGTAATTTTTTTAGGGCTCTGGTAAAAGATACAAAGTTTAAATTTTGCACGTCGATATATCTATTTGATAGACATAGAAAAAATAATAATAATTTGTTACAAAATTGTTATGCACCGAAGTGGGGGTCTAACGTGCACAAGGTTTTTCATGTATAATGAGAAAGACACATAAACTAACAATTTTTGAATGAAATTTTCAGGCAGAAACTTGAAAATTTTGCGAAATGCATTTAAAAAAAAATCCCTAAAAGTTTGAAATATCAATTCGTAGAATACCTTCAAAACTTCTGCTCCCTCCCATACAAAATTATTTTTTCGACCATTTTTAAGAAATCAGTTATCAGCTAACTATTAAAAGCTATCAGCTTCAAATTTTGCATAAAAACTTATAAAAATAATTGAAATGAAATTCCTTTAAAAGTTTTGCAATCGCGCTTGCCCTTCTACCCCCTTCCATACAAAAGTATAATTTCGACCTATTACATTGAATCAACTAATAACCAACAAATTAAAAGCTACGAACTTGAAATTTTGTACGAGCACACTACCCCCTCCTATACAAATGTTTGGTTTCGTGAATGTAAAATCCATAGAATCTTATGAAAATTCTATGCAACTTTGTCTATGAAACTGACATTCTATAGGTATACAGAGAATATTGAACGTGATTCAAGCAATCAATTAAAAAACTTTTAACATCCACCCACTCTTACTATCACGCCTAACCCCTCCTCTCAAACTTGCATAAATAAACGAATGAAATATTGATTATGTGTACTGGAGCTTTTGAACGTTTCCGCAAAGTGTTAAATTGACAATTACCCTGCCCAAGAACCCTCTTTCACTTAGTCTTCCCTAACCACTCTAACCTGCATATTAACTTTCCACGCATCCGCAACATGTCCCAAGAATAATAGAGTTTCGCCTGATTTGTTGCCAGCTTATTTAATAGTAATACTAATAACGAAAACTCAATAAACTTCTGGAACAGCGCAAAATTTGAGAATACCCTCCTCAATTTTAGTGCTACAATAACAATTGTTGTATAGATCCAAGCCACCATCGAAAATGCTAATAGTACTGGCAGAAGATTAATATTTCCTTCTACTTAAGTTACTCAAAGGATTCGAAAATTTCGCGTTAATTTCTTTTTCTACACCTATTCTTTATTATTATTATTTCGAATGTGTGATTACAATCTACACGCATATATAAAGAATACAACAACGCGACAGTATAACTATACATGTAACCGGAACATAAAACATATTTACGGCTCACGGATTACATCATAAACAGAACAACAAATGGCCTTGCAGATATCGCGTGCTGTTATGCCGACACCATTTAAAATATGAATTAACTTGAATGGGCGAGGAATGGTAGGACTTCAAGCCCGTGTTCCATTTCATCTCTAACATGGCACGAATCCTTTTCTAGTTCTCGGATGTCTGCAAAGTGCAGGATTCTCCTACCAATTCGAGTTACCGTGCATATAAAAAGCTTTGCATTAGGGAGTCCATCAACTCCTTCAAAGGCAGAAATTAATTAAAAATAATTCCAAACGTAATGCCGGTCGGAAATAATACATCCCGAAAATCTTAGCGAGTTGCTGGATCTTCCATCGACGCGGCCATTACAGTGGGCCAGTGGCTTCTTGAAACATTCATGGAGCAAGGCTCCTCGGAGGCCTGAACTTTATTCCTCATTCATACGAAATGACTTGTGAGCGCAGAGTTGTACACGGCGTCCTTCATGTAGAAAACGTCTGAATCGTGATGGAAATACATCCAGAAGTCCTAAACTACTACACGGATAATTACAAAGTTCTTCATGCCTCAATATGAAATCCAGAATATCAGATGACTGGAGGACTGAGTCCCCTCTGAAATCATGACTTAGCTATCTCTATGTTAGACCTAAGTCTATATCATACATAAAGCACACAAACCTCAACTTGGCCTCGAGGAAAAATCGCATATCAGCGCAGAGGTAGCTCCTGAATGGAGCAGGACTTTGAAATGAAGGGAGAGTACAATATAGAGGTACTTGGGTTTTATTAAAAACAACACCAACAACAACACGGAACTTTATTTCTATGCGATGCTGGCTGGATAGTGTTCAGTGCGCTTTAACCTTTGAGGTCATGGCATCCAGGCTCTCAATCTGTCTCGCTTCGGCACCTGTCTCAGCTGCCGGTGTGTCCTTTAAAAGTGATTGAATGGAGCGGAAGCTCAAAAACACGCTATTCTACGGCCTCTATAGCGTAACAAGTGCTTCGGTTTCATTTATCTGGGACCATTGAATACTATCGAAACAGTGCCATCTAAATGTCAATTTGATGACCGGCTTGATGTGCAGCTCTCAAGTCTTCTGTCTCTCGAGCAACATTTTTGTGAGCACGCATCCGAAATACGCACAGAAAAGCAGGCACAGGTGTGCATGCGGTATTAGATTTGATGGATCTGTTTTGTGTGTTTGATGTTTTTGTTCCGTTTCGAATGGTGTATGCCGGTGAGATATGATGCTTTTCATACTTTTATGGAGGTAGATTTTCGAAAGTTTTCGAAAAAAGAGGGAAATTCACGAATATGGCAGGAAGTTTAAAATTATAAGGCTGTTGGTATTGGAGATGGGGTGTGATGTGCTAACCTGCTATTTTTTCGGTGTGACAGCCCCGGAGCTGGAGCTGACAGTGATGGACTAACTAAAACCGTTTTGACTAGAGTCTGTGAAGAGAAAAGAACAAGTCACCTGGTAATAGAATTTGGTCAAGGTGATAACCAGCTTTTCTGTTACATTTGAAAAAACGCCCACCTATTTCCCAGCATGCGATAAGTAAGCAAATTTGACTAAAAACTTCTCATTAGTACGTAAAACCTACCAAGTAAATTTTCATCGCTTAAAAAGCTACAAATAAAAGATATTTACTAGATAAAACAACTAAAAAGTTACACAGGCACGCAGCACGTGTACATATGAAAATAAAAAGCGCCCTTTTAACAGGTTGACCTTTCAGATTCTTTCTTCTTCATAGAGTAACTCTAACTGTGATAGAGCAGACTGTGATGGACAGAGTTAAAATATGTAAAAGAGTCGACAGGCTTTCTATCTAGCCCATAGACTCAACAATTTTTCGCATAAAAATTCCTACCTCTCAAATAAACGATCTTGATTGGCTCACTCCATGTTTATACCTTCCAAAAATTTATACAGCTGCTAACTGAGACGTATTTTAAACGTAGATTCTTCGTATGTATTGTACGCTTGTTGGTGCGATTATTTCGAGAAGTTCATTTCAGTCTGTAAACTATGTATGTAAATACATTTAAACTGTGGTGATGGAAATTGAAATGATCTCTTGCTGCCTCGCGCCCAAGAAATAGTTAGGTTAGAACTTGCTAGAGTTACTGTTTATGAACGGGCCCTCTTCTGCCCCTTTGAGTATGGCCACGGAGCCTTTGATTGAACTGTCATCATCAATGTTTGACAATAGAGAAAGTCGTCAGAGCACCAAGCATACTCCCTCATATGACATCGCCATAATGAAGTTACCGATGTTATGCCTAAGAAAGAAACCAGCATAGGGGCAATACTGATTTCTGAATCGATGTCGCAATCATTGCCATTCCCACTGGGATCTTTGCCTCGTCGTTTGTGTAAAATAAAAATATGTTGCGAATGGTAATAAGTGTCAATCATCAATCGATTTCCTGTTAAGACCCCTCGTACTTCAATTTTTTCTACGAATGTTTAAAACTCATGGGGGCTGTGTTTAATTACCAATAATTATTTTTGGGACTGCACATTTGCGTTCGTACTTTGCTGAAATTATGATATATTTACTCTAGTTAAGTCTGTAAAAAAAGTATTTGTGAAAAAAAATTATTTCGCTGGAATCGAAACCCATACCGCCCTTTCGTTGGGCGAGCAATTCACCATTTAAGCCACTGACGCCGATAAATTTATCTTCTCAAAATGTAGTCATCTACTGAATGCTAACAGTTTTGTAATCGACGCAGATAAAAAAAATTTGGTACTCTGAAATTGGTTTTTTTTCGCGTTTCATGACTAAATTAGCCTACAAAATCAAAAAAAAAATTCGTGCCGCCTTACGCCGTACATAAGGACTCATATCTCCAAGACCGCTGATTGTAGAATGTTCTTTTTTGGGTAGATTGTTAATTGGGTAAGTGAGCTCCATTATCTTTTGGGGAGTGGTAGATGGAAGGGAAGGCGGAGGGAGAGAAAGAAACAAAAACTACAGTTGCTTATCTCTCCACTACGAATGCAAATAAGAAACTGAAAATCAGCATAGATTTAGAGAGGGTTGTGAGACAAACTGTAAAGATATTTTAATTTTTTTATCTATTGGCGTCCGAAAAGGGGGGGGGGGCTAAAAACAAACTGCCGGCCAAGTTTTTTTTTCAAATGATTATATCTTTGGAACTACTTGATCCAAAAAATTCTTATCTTAAGACCAACTAGGTGGTATACAGTTTCACTATAATCTACTAAAAGGGGGGCCAATAATCGTAAGAGGGAGGGTCAGAGGGGTATAAGGGAAAACACATAAAAACTAATATCTCAACTATCTCTTAAGCTATGTAATTGAAGCTTAAAACATATACTAAGCTTTACTAGCAGAATACAAGAAAAATATAAAAATTGGTCTTAATAGTATTGGGAGGAAATGGGGGAGAATTTCACAATTAGTGCTTCTTTCAAAATTTTAAGCCGTTGTATCGAAACAGGTATTAAGTTGCCATTATGTCAAATTGCAGAGCTGTATGATCTATAATTTTCGTAAGAATTTTAAGGTGTAAGGGGCCCACCTCGTTGGTGGGCCAAAATGACGAAAATTTTCACATATTTTTTTAGGGCTCTGGTAAAAGATACAAAGTTCAAAGTTTGCACGTGCAACATTCATTTGATATACATAAAGAAAAATATTTCGCTACACAAATTGTGCTACATGTCGCACTTTAAGCTCCACTCCCGAAGTATTCAAAAGTTTGATACGAAATGAGCCTCCTGAGACCCATTCCGCATGCAGAATTTTAATGAAGTCCCCCAGGTCTGGACAGCACTTCCTGCCGGCTGCTCAGGAGCGTGGGTGTGGGGAATTCGACCTGGAGGATCCTCATCCTAGAGGGTGCTGTCGCTAAGGAGGTGTGTGCTCCACTAGAATACCGATCATTTTGGCCCGGGGCTCCGCATATGGCCACCTAGGCTTTACGGGGCCCAGGGCAGTACGGCAAGGTCAGCGGGGCATGGATTGACAGAGGCGAGCTTCTCTGGACATAGTGAGCGCCGAGGCCACATTTGGGCGGCTTAGCACTTCATCTTACGTTCTATGCACAACATGAAAACAAACTTAACTTTCGTGGTTGGATCCGTACCTGCTTGCTGCTTGACAGTGAAATTTAAATTTAGGAGAGAAAAATATATACATATACCTATATACATATGATAGAAGAAAAATGATAAGAAATGATATATGTGGTTGAATTCAAATAAATTTTATTAATATCTTAAATTGTTCTTAACTACTATAATACTCGTTACTTTTAAGAGAAAAAAAAAACGGTGGGTACCTGGAGTCCAGCGTTGGGGCCCGGGATCATGTAGCCAATTTGCAATTTCGCTTGTTTTTTTTTTTTATTTGTTTCTCAACTTTTAGTGTTCACTTGGTTTTTTTTTCAACTTTTAGTGTTCACTCGGGTTTTTCAATTTATGATTAAACATTTAATGTTCACTCGGTTTTTTTCAATTTATAACTCAACGTTTAGTGTTCACTCGTTTTTTTTTCAATTTATAACTTAACGTTTAGTGTTCACTCAGTTTTTGTAATTTTTCATCTACTTTTCAACATAAAGGAAACAACCAGAAAAAAAAATCCACCCGTTCTTCTGCGAATTGTTATTATTATTAACATTATTATTATTATTAAAAAAAACTATTTATATGAAAATTATAAAGGTTTGACAAAAAAAATGACATAGCAGAAAAAGAAATGAAAAATGGCAAAAATACAGGTGCGGGTCGAGAATTCATGGAGATCCGCTCCATGAAATGAAAAATAAAAAAAATATATATTAAAAAAAAGGAATGGACGCTCATTTCGTATCAAGTTGTTCATAAAAGTCTGATGAAACTGAAAACTATTCACTATACACCGGCATACATGCATGACGATATGGAAAGTATGTCACACATGTAGCTTCAAGGACTTAACGCAAATCTCTGTATATCGGACGCCACAATGGTTACCCAAATCATAAGATAAAAATTTGGATGGGGAGGAAACAGCAACCAACGTTTTGTCAATGTTGTCGCTAAAATGGAATAAAATTTTAATGTGTCGACGAACAACCAAACGCCAAATAAAACTCTGCAAAATATTTTTCTAATTTTTTTATTATATTATATATACTAGTAATATTTCTTTAAATGGCCATGTTGGGGCCATCGAATCCGTTCAGCGTGAATTTAATCGCACCCTTTTCTGCAGATTAATAAAGCTTATTTCAACTACAATGGCAGATTTGAAGCAATTCAACTCCAGCCTTTGCATCTACGATGGACCTTCCTCGAAGCTTGTTTCATCTTCAAACGTTACAACTATACTTACTCAATATTTACCTCTGTAATAACCTGAATTTTCGACCAGGAACAGTTTCAACCAGGAATTCTGATATTTTCTATCCTCCTCGAGCTTCACTAGATATTCGCTATCACTGTCCGATGATAAGAATGCAAAGGAACCATGATCGACTTCAACTTGGATATTTAGCCACTTATTATACTCTAGATGGAATAATAATAATTTTATTCATCAAGAAATTGATTACTACATTTATGTACATAAGAAATAATAAATGGTTGGAAACAATAAACAAAAATCAAAATGAAATTGAAAAAGAATTCGATATACACAAAAATTTAAACTTTCTACAGAATCGAACATAATTAACCTCAAGAAAGCTGATTTTTTACTTCTGGAACACTCATGTGAAAATCCAATTGCGGGAAGTAGTTATTGAAATCTCTTAACATGTATGAAACCGGTTCATAAAACCAGTAGTTCGTGCGATGCTGCGGAATTCTACAAAGCTCATAATTTCGCAAAGGACGACATGGAACGTTCAATTTAAACATATACCATTGACACAAAGCGGTCTTAATTATAATTTAGCTAATTCGTGATTTAGCTCGTTTTCACCGTTAGTAGATTGGTGACACACAGCACTTTGCTAATTACGAAGAGCAACTCACTCATCTGTCATATTTTTAAAAAGTTGAATTGTACAGCCAATTGGCAATAAAATTTTGCAAGGAAGGCGACAAAAGAAGAAAAACGATCCTTAGTCCTGTTTTGTAATCGTTTGGAACTCATCTTTTAAAATTTTGTATAATTCAGAGCTGTCAGAAAATGACTTTTGTTCTTCTCTCTTGCACGAAAAAGCTTTTATGAAAGCTCCAGATCTAGTACAATCTTCATCGTTATAGCCATATATGAGCCGTTCACTGCACAAATCGATTAACTCCATAAAACGAAATGTGTAGAAATGCGATGAAATAATATACACTGTTTTTTAAAATTCCCTTCATAATATAAATTCAAATAAATATTGTATTGTAGAATGCCTATATATAGATGTATAATAGCTTTCATCTAATTTATTAAACATAAAAAAATCTACGACTGAACCAAGTGCTTTGACACTTAAATTTAAAATATTTCAAAAGTGGAGTTAATCGATTTGTGCAGTGAACGGCTCATATGTGAATGGGATAAAACGGCGACCAGATAGGACTAGCATATTCTATGCTAGATCGGACGAATGCACAATATAACATTTTCGTTATAAAGAAATTCTTTCGATTGTCTCCTAACAAAACCGAGAATAGCATTCGCTTTATCAGCAATGTGATTCACGTTACCACCAAAGGTAAAATTACAGTTGAATAGTATGCCCAAAAGACATACTTTATCAGAACGAAGTAAAAAGCATCCATCTAAAAAACAGTCCAAATTAAGTGATATCACTTTGCAATTATAAGCAATCGTTGCTGCTGGAGATAATCTTAAAGATCGCGTCATCGGCATAGAGAAGAACATTCGAGTTAGATATAAACGAACTCACGTCATTAATAAAGAGAAGGAATAGAAGTGGACCCAGATGGCTACCTTGCGGAACGCCTGAAGGATTAAATATTTCAGAAGAAAACGCTCTGCGAAATTGTACTTTCTGAATGCGATCACTAAAATACGACTTAATCCAAAGGGCGAAAATATTAGGAAAACCAAGCAGGCGAAGCTTATGCACAAGAATCTGAGAGTATTGCAAGTTTGCTCTAATGCTTCTAACGCCAAGAAATAATGCTCACACAGAAGCGCCAAGAGCACAGAAATATTTGTTGTCGCTCAAAAATCTCAAAACCGGATGTCCGGCCGTCCATCTGTGCGCTCTCTAGCTTGAATACGCATTGAGCTAGAAAGTTCAAATTTCGTACACGTTGTTTTTGACGCAAATGTAAGATCAAGTTCGTGAACGGGCCAAATCACTCCACCCCTCCTATCCCCTCCCATACAAAATGACACAATTTCGTAATTTGACAATAAACGAATTTACTCGAAAAGTATAAAATCTAAAATTTGGAACAAATTACTTTTATGATGATTTCAATCTACCGTATACAAATGTTTCGTGTCCTCCCCCTCCATCCACTACCTCCCATACAAACTGCACTTTCATAAAATGCTCTAAACAAATTTACTCAGTTCGTATAAAATTTATCGAGCTGAAATTGTGCACTAAATATTTATTTAGAATTATTAGTAAAACCAAGAAAAAAAAATTAGACGATTAGCCCCCCCCCACCCCATACAATTTCACAATTTTACAAAAAGTCGATTTTCCTGAAAAGTATGTATGCTACCGATCTCGAGTTTAAAAACATCATGTTTATAGTTATTTCTGAAAAAGTCATTAAGAACTAGCTCTTCCTTCTACCACCTCCCATACAAACTGCACAATTTCACTAAATCCAACACACTCATTTTCTCATTACCTAAAAATTTCCCCTACATCTAGAGTATCGCATGATTGGGCTTTACGCCCAATCGTAGCTTTGTTGTATTTATCATCATCAATGGCGCGACTGCCCAAATCGGGCCTTGGCCTTCTGAAGTCGTCGCCTCCAATCGTCTCGATCCAAAGACCGCGTCCTCCAGCTGCTAATTTTTAAATTGGCTTTGCTATCTTCATCAACCGAGTCTTCCCATCGCTTGCGTGGCTTGCCTACTGGCCAATTACCACTCGCTTTGCCTTTCAGAGCACGTTTGGGGATTCTTCTGTCTTCCATTCGCTCTACATGGCCCGCCCACTGCAGTTTACGTAGCTTGATGAACGTTGAAGCTTCTGGCTCGTCGTAGAGTTGATACAACTCATGGTTGTATCTTATTCGCCATTCCGTTCCTTCCTTCACAGGTCCCAAAATTCTTCGGAGGACCTTTCTTTCAAATGCGTTAACTGCTTTTTCGGAAGTTCGTGCTAATGTCCATGTCTCGCTGCCATAACAGAGCACAGGTCGTACAATAGTTTTATATATCCGCAGCTTATTGTTCCTGTGCACTTTCTTGGATTTCATTATTCGAAGTATCGAATAATACGTCTTATTTGCTAATATTATAATACTCTCAGATTTCATTTAGAGCATAAATATCTAAATGAAATCTGAGAGTATTTTGTGTTTGCCTTACCGTTTGTAACGCTAAGAAATAATGATCACAGAGCAGCACAGAGCCGCGAAGGGTACAGAAATATTTGCTGTCGCTCAAAAACCTCGATTCCGAGTGTCCATCTGTGCGTCTATCTACAACATAACTCTCGAACGCTTTGAGCTATCATGCTGAAATTTTTTATGTATCATTTTTAGCAAAAAGGTAACTATAAGTTCATGAACGGGCTATATCCCTCCACTCCTTCTACCCCTTCCGTACAAATTACACGAAATTCCGAAATTTTAAGAGATTAAGTTTTCTTCAAAAATATTTAAGCTAAGTATAAAGTATATAAGTATAAAGATGTATACATCATTACTATCACAAAATATTAAGCCGATCTTCTCACTCCTTCTACTCCCTCCCATACAAATGCACAATTTTGAATAATTAATTTTTTCGATTTTGATTGAAACTAGCAAAGTTATAAGGACGCATTTTTGAGAGAATTAATTTAGCTATAATTGCAATCAGTTTTCAAAAAATTATCAACTTCACCTCCCTCCTATACAAATTTCCAGAAAATTTTTAAATTTCAATTAAAATAGTTTGCTTTGGAATTACCAAAGCTATCGACTTGAAGCTTTGTGGAAAATAATAATAAAAATGACGACGAAACATTTTGTTTTGATCCGGACTGCTTTATGTTATATGTATAACAATGTTGTTACTTTTATGCATTTATTTTTTTTTTTATAATACAATTTGGCGTTACTATTAGTACTAATTAATAATTAAATTAAAATTAATGTCAATGTTATATTGAACTGTCGCTACAATCTTTGTCTGTCCGCTATGTATCCAATCGGATATATTTTAAAGAAAAATAATATTTGGCCTAAGCTTGTAGGCTTTTTTGAAATTATTCAATATTTAAAATGTACTCATAATAATTAATGTTGTTTTTTTCTGTGCATTTAATTTCAGATTTGATGTCTTTTTAAATTTGGAGAAATGAAGGCGGTGCAGTAGAGTACTTTGAAATAGTGTGGTAAAATAGTGGTTTCGTTTTACGGCGCGTTGCAATAGTTTCCGATTTATAGAGAGATAGAATTTTTACCAGTAAAATCACATAGCTGCCTCACAGCACAAGTCTTAATAGTGCTGAACTCAGCCAGTCCATTCATTGGAATAATTTAGCTGAAAGAGTGCTTCGAACCGTATTATTGGACGCTTGTAAATTGGAAGTCTTCACTGTTGAAACTGGAAGAGATAAACAATTCTGTCAGACTGGTACAACGAAATGGCTGGCCAGTGTATTAAGGTTAGTACCTATATAAACAATCTATATTTGTTTTTGTTTTTGCAGATTAAGTTTATAGTCGGATTGATGATTTCGAAATATCGACCGGAGAAATGTCGATTGTTCAAAAATTGGACTGAAAAAACAACTAATTCATTCTTAGATCAACGATAGCAAAGTGACAATTCAGTCAAAATTTCTTTTTTACAAAATTTGCAATTTCAATACCGATTTAATTGAAACGATGATTCCAAAATCTCGAATAGAATAGATTTTTTACGTTAAAGATGCCATCAACTTCTATTTTTCCTTCAATAGCGACAGACCTTCAGGCTCTTGAGGCTTCCGAGGCGTAGTGACAGCGTACTTGCTTCACTGCCAATAGGTCGTGGGTTCGATTCCCAATGTAGGCAGTTAAATTTTTAAGCAGGAATTCTTCAGCTACTACTAGCAATGAACACATAATCGAAACAATATGGGAAAACGGTGTAAAAGTGAAGCAGTTCCACTTCTAGAAGCTCTTTATATTAAGTAGATGGTTCTGTTCGCTTTCTATCATTCAATCCCCATAAGCACAATTGAAAAATAAACCAACTTCACCCCTCGTTACGGTCGTCGTTTTCACTCTCCTTCCCATTAATCCTTCCCTACATGATTGTGTTTGTTCATTGCACATAAATTCCGAAACTGCCTATAACACATGTAATCCTGAAAAATAAAAATTAATTCTGGGGAAAATTTGTCACATAACTTTCTATCTGCGAATATTTTTTTCAGATTATGGTTGCTATACCCACGTAGGGATATTTTGGCCAGATGTGATCTCCAACGACGAACTTGGGAGTAAAAATTCTTCTTCAATGGCGCTACAGCCCAAATCGGGCCTTTGCCTCCTGACCTTCAGGTTCCTTAACATTTTCATTATTTATTGCGGAAGAGTTGTTAGCTCTTCGCACAACCCTCTATCTACGAATTTTTCATTTTCGTAGATTGATTTAACCAAGCAGGTAGTGTGCTGGAATTATGCGTCGACCGGGATTTGAACTCACGACCTTCGCATTGTAAACCAAACACGCTACCTACTAGTCTACACCCTAGAGAGTAAAACTAGATAGACTAAAATAGACACTGAGATTCAAAAGCAGAAGTGGTAGTCTGAGGAAACCAGAGCAAAACATAGCCAAACAAGCTCTGGACTATAATCCTCAAGGAGGACGTCGAGTTGATCGACCGTGCGTGGAAGTGAACATTTGTGCAAGAGCCCAGAAGAATAAATAAGTTCTGGCGACAACTAAAGGCCGATGGTCAGGATCGCGTCTTGTGGTTGACAATTGTTTCTGTCCTGCGGGTAGGGTGTCTCAACAAGAAATTTATTGATTGAAATATACTGACGTAAACTTTGTGCTGAAATTATGCATTGACTCACGATCTTCGCTGTGTAACCACTACCAACTAGCCTATTTAATTTCTTCGGAAATAGCAAATTATCGTCTAGGACTGGTCAAAATCGAGTGGATTACATTTTTCACGATCCCATGCTTAGACGGCTGGATCTTGAAGAATTTGCATTCATTCAAAGTGATCTGAAGCAACCTGAGTGTTTGTTGGTTTACAATCCGAAAGTCGTAAGTTCAAATTCCGATCGGCTTATAATTCCAGCAAACGGCTTGTATGGCCAACCAACCACCCCAATTTGCGAAAATGCAAAACTCGTAGATAGAGGGTTGTGTGAAGGGCTAACATCTTTTCCACAATAAATAATGAGAAAATGTTAAGGAACCTGAAGGTCAGTAGGCCAAAGCCCGAGTTGGGTCGTAGAGCTATTGACGAAATTAGTACCTAGTCAAGTCATAAATATTGGTACACAGAAAAATCGACGCCAAATGAAAACGAGTTAATATTTTTCGAAACTTTTGGCGACGATGGCGTATATTGATTGGTTGAGAGGCTTCACAATGGGTTCCAAGACGGTCGATTGATATGCTTTGCCTGATGTTTTCACTCCTTTCTCGCAAAAATGGAGCTTGGTAACGCCATCGTAGCTCACTCCTCACCATACCTTTAAAGACGCGGGATGGTGGCCTCTTTGGACCCTCGGGATGAGTTGCGATGCTTCTCTGGATGACCGAGCATACACACGGTCGTTCTGTTTATTGAGCGATTCTTCTACGGTGAAAATTTTCTCGTCAGTAAACAAAATTTGTCTGTGAGCGTTCTTCGCGTACCGGCTGCGTAACGCTTTCGATTTTCGCCTCCCTTTTTCCTTCAATACGGCCGTGAGCAGGTGTCCAGTGTGTCGCTTGTACGCGCTGAGTCCCAAATCTTCTTTGATAATGCGAGACATGGATTTATGCGAAATTTGCATTTCCCGCGACAATATTTTCTGTTTTCGCAGCGGTTTTCGGTCGATTCGTTTCTCCACGGCTTTGATCGCTTTCGGAGTTCTCACAGTGCGTGGACAGCCGAATCTTTGACGGTCTCGTACTCCACCAGTATCCTCAAACAACTCCACAGCACGATACACAAAATTGCGAGTGATTCCAAGCGGTCGCAACGTCCGAAAGATATCGCCTTTTTCAAAGTTGCATTTTAGTAAGCCAACTACAACAATACGATTTCCGATGTCGCCACATTCCATGTTTGTAAATAATTGATGCCAAAAACTTTTTACGTGGCAATGAAGCAGAAATGTCAACTGTCAAATCGCAGTCAAGACGAAATGGATGCGGCCAATATTGCATTCGTAATGAATGCGTTTAGTTGTGTACCAATATTTATGACTTGACTAGGTATACTATTTTAATAATAAAGTATTGCGACCGACATGAAAAGAATAAATAAATTTGCTACCCTGAAATTTTGTTTTTTCGCGTTTCATGACAAAATAGCCCAGAAATGCAAAAAAAAAAAAACTCCGTCTGCCTCTACGCCGTCCGCCGTACGCTGATGTGTACGCACGCTCAGTGCACATTAACTCCCAAACCCTTCAAGATAAAAAGTTCATTCCCTCTATTGTAGATAGTTGCGGATCTCAGGCGGACACCCATTTTAGAGAGTGTAAGGGTTCAGGGAGAGGCGGGGGAGCGCTAAAACCGAAAACTAAGAATTCAAATATCTCAACCATAGTTATAGCTAGGAAGCTGAAAATCAATATACATGTAGAGGGATTTGTGGGACAAACTTAAAAAATAGTTTAATAATTTTTATTCATTGGGATCCAAAAAGTAGGTGCCAAAAACAAGTCCGCCGAGTTTTTTTCAAATGATTATATTTTCGAAATTACTTACCATAAAAAAATCCATATTTCGGGACCAATAAGGTGGAATACAAACCAACCATAATCAGCTATAAAGGAGGCTAATTGTTGTAAGGAAGAGGGTCTGGGGGGAGGGGGTTGTGTAAAGAAAAACACTTAAAAATTAATATCTTGAGACTTAGAACGTATATTCAACTATACTAGGGAATTATGAGGGAAATAGGAATTATAAGAAAATAGTAGGGGAAAATGGGGAGCATTTCAAAAATGACACACGTTCCAAAATTTCAAAACCTTAGATCTCAAAGTTGAGTTCAGATATTAAATTGAAATTTTGTCAGATTGTTCAACTATGTAGTCTTTGATTTTGGTAAAAATTTTGTGTTGGAGGATGTAAAGGGAGGGAGGTGGTATGCAAAAATATCGAAAATTTCGAGTAATTTTGTTGGGGCTCTGGTGAAAGATACAAATTTTAAATTTTGCATGTAGATACAGAAAAAAAAAATTTGCTACCCTGAAATTTTGCCTTTTCGCGTTTCATAACTAAATTAGTCTAAAAATGCAAAAAAAGTCCATCCCGCCGTACGCCGTACATATGGACTCATATCTTCGAGGCCGGAAAAGGAAGAATATTCGTTTTTGGGTGGATTGTTAATTTGGTAAGCGAGCTCAATTATCTAAATTTTGGGGAGTGTCAGGTGGAAGTGGGAGGCGGGGGAGGGAAAGAGCCAAAAACTACACCTGCAAATATGTTAACTATGAAAGCAGATAGGAAGCTGCAAATCATAAGTATAAATTAAGAGCTACGAACTTGAAATTTGGTACAAACACCTTACAAGAGAAATGAAATAAAATTGCATCACAAATTTTACGATTTCCTTACCTCCTCTACCCCTCCCATACAAATGTTTGGTTTCGTTAATGTAAAATACATCGAATCTTATGAAAATTCTACGCAACTTCATCTATAAAACGGACATTCTATACAGAGAATATTGGACGTGATTCAAGCAATCCATTAAAAAATTATTAACATCCACCCACCCTCACCCCTCTACCTCTCCCCTCATAAGAATCCCAAGCTTGCATAAACGAATGAAATATTGATTACATGTACTGAAGCTATTGATCGTATTCGCAATTAGTGTTAAATTGACAGCAGCCTTGCTCTAAAGGAGGTTCCACTTGTGAAAGGGGGTTTCACTTAGTCTTCCTTAATCACTCTAACCTGCATATTGAATTTCTATGCATCCTCAACTTGTCCCAAAAATAATAAAGTTGCGCCCGACTTGTTGGCAGTTTATTTTTAATCTGCTGCAATAAAAAGTTCGGTGGAAAAATGGCCTTAATGGCTAGGCATCGAACTAATTAAACATTCTTACGGACTTGGGGGGGGTCTGTCATCTGCGGTTATCTAAAATCATCTTTATTAATTAAAATTCTTCTCTTTAATGACCACAATCCCCAAACTGATCGCAACGGTATGAGCATAGTATTATAATCCTGAATAAGTAATTCCCTGTCTCGAATGTTGCATCATTAGCGTAACACTTTTTTCTACCACCAACCGCGCATCTAACTGTCATTTCAAGGACGATGGCTTCCTACTGCGGTGTCCCAACATGAATGATAGCCCCGTCTCTCCTACCCGTCGCGAACAAACTAAAAAGTTCTGGTCCCCATAAACAAAACCGAATGCCATCCGTAAATTTTTCGAAATCTCCCAAAAGTTTCTAATTTTTGGACCGAATCGAGTATAGCTCTCCTAATGGTGTATTTGTACAGCAGGGTGTTGTTTGTGCAAGTTGTTTTTTTTTTGGTTAGACGACGAGGCTACGACGACGGCATTCATATTTGCACAGAAAGACACTGCTTGTGCTCCAGATTTCGTTTTACCTTCTGCTCCCAACCACTAACCCTGCTATTTACCAATTTCCCCCCTTTTCCTGTAGCCGAGCCATTTGTGCAGAGAACCGAAAAATTGCGGGCTCATAATTCCCGCACACAGGATACTCCCGAATCCAGCACCGCATCAACCAGCGCTCACTGAGACATCCCTTTCTTTAGCTGAACCAGTCAGCCTAGTCGGCAAGAACCTCATCCTTCGGTTACAACGTTCTGGAGAGCTTTCTCTTGTTGTTGTTATTATTGTTAGTGTCCTCTTCCGAATGGCTCATACGAGCGCACTATACACAGTGGCACTCCTACACGTACTTCTCTGCCCACTACTATTGAGCCGGATCCGAATTTTGGAAGCGTTCGTTGAACCGAACCCTTACTGGGAGATTCATTTTAAATATTTACCGAAAATGTTTGTTTGCAATGTAAATACGGCGATGTCTCAACTTATTTAAAGGGTTGAAATGTTCCACCTTCGAGTGTCAACTCGAATGTCATGCTCTCACATCTTTTCCCGGCCTCGTCCTGCTATTCACGCTAACTTAAGACTCTTACATGGTATGTCCTTGTTTATCTCTTATGCCAGCGTCGATATTTGCTTTTGCTCTGCCACAATTTGGGGCCTGAATCGTACACAACGTGTGTGTTTGTGCGGTTACGTGAATATTTGGACAATTCACGAGTAGGATATAGCGGTTGAAAACGCTTACGAAATAATAAAAAAAATCTACGAAAGGATAACGAAAAAAAAGAAAAGGAAATACATGGTTGTGTTCGAAAATAATGTGATTTCACACGTGTGAACACGGTGTGGTGTGACACACCTTAAGATCGTTCCGAACTATTTTCGCATTAAGCCGGAACTTAAAATTCCGGACACGATTCCGCTATAGTCGGTACCTTGGCCAAAGTTTTATTGAGTGTAAAAGTTTGTTTCGGGTGGTGCACTAAAAACCGACCGCTTCCGGGGCTAAATAAGCTCAAGTTGCTCGGTAATGGCACGTTTTTCATTGCGAAACAGAAGGTTTCGAATCCATTTTTAACGCTTTCTATGAATTCGAAAATAAAGGCAGCCGTAATTTTGTGTTTTTTGTTTCAGGCTAGTACGGAATGACCTAGATAATATCGGGTTTTGCTCTGGATAATATTAATGACCGATCGTAAAATCGTCTTTGAGAGAAGGTCACAAGTTCAAATTTTGATTACGTTTGAGAACGATCTATTACTGGCATATTAGGAATTTTTATTTGTCGAAAATTAAGTTTATGTGAGGTCATCAAAGACAATATGTTTGAAAACCACACACTTATAGGGCTTGTATCCTTGATTGTAGTTGCAAAACATTCTCAAATTAATTCTCGAAACTTTGTGTTTTTTTGGAACACAATTGCTGAAATGGATCTCGAAGACATGTGCTTTCAACAGAACGGTGCAACCTGCCACATAGTGAACCAAAAGATGGAATTGTTGAAGATAAAATTTAAAGCGAGAGTTATCTCGCGCCCCGGCGATGTGAATTGGCCGCCATGATCATGTGATTTGATGCCATTGGATTTCTTTCTTTTTTTATAATCAAAGGTGTATGCCAATAACCAAAAAATGATTCCTGAATTAAAAGTCGAGTTTTGTCCCCTTGAAATTGGGCCGGTAATATGCCAAAATGTTATCGAAAATTTCGTCAAAAGGATCAACGAGTGTCATCAGCCACAAGGCGGACATTTGTCGGATATTCCATTCCATACGTAGCCTCCATGTCTACAATCTTTACTAGAACCAAAAAGCTTTTTAAGTAAGTACTGCGTTTTTTTCAAATTTCAAAATAGATAGTCTTAATGGGACACCCTTTATATGGGGTTTAAAAGTCACCTTAGCGATTGCTACACAAAGATTAATTTGAGATACATTTTTGAAATCTTCATTGCTAATACGCAAGTAGTCATACTTACATACTGAAATCTATCAGATATTTTTCTAGAAAAAGTTATTACTGCACACCTTTTAACGATCATTTGCATAGCGTTAATCAAACAGCATTGAGATAAAATTCGGCAGTGCTGAAAATTATAATATATATATTGTATAAGTTGCATTCGTTTGAAAGTAATCGCACTTCGTTAATTAAAAGTATAAATAAAAGAGGCCCCAATATGCTACCTTGAGGGACGCCAGAAAAGACTGCAGTCATTGTGAATAGATACGATGAACATTTAACGTTTTTTTTACGATCTCTGAAGTTCGACTTCAACCACTTCAATTTATTATAGCAAAACAGCTCACAAAGAACTATCTGATCATAGATCTGCACAGAGTCATATTTTTAAAAAGTTGAATTGCATAACCAATAGGCAATAAAATGTTGCAAGAAAGGCCATAAAAGAAGAAAAGCGATGCTTAGTCCTGTTTTGGAATCGTTTGCAAGTCATCTTTCACAGCTGGGCTTTTAAATCGCTCTTCAAAGATTTCAAAGAAGCCAGAGCTGTCAGAAAACGACTTTTCTTCTTCTGTCTAGGACGAAAAAACTTATTTGAAATGAGCAGCTCCAGTACATTCATCATGATTATAGCCTAAATTATGAGAAAAATGAGAGGATTATGCTAAATAAGATGATTTAGCTGATAAGTAAACAATATTTTAGTAAGTCACAGGTCCGAGGATTCTTCTGAGGACCTTTCTTTCAAATGCGTTAAGTAGTTTTTCGGACGCCTGAATTAATGACCACGTTTCGCTGCCATAGCATGGCACAGGTCTTATGATTATTTTATATATCTTAAGTTTTGTTTTCCTGTGCACGTTCTTGTTTTTAATTACTAGAAGTACCGAATAATACGTCTTGTTTGCCATCATTATACTTCTTTCGATTTCGATTGGTTCACTTCCATCCTTCGATAAGTTCGCCCCTAGTTATATAAAGTTGTCTACGTTTTCTAGGTTATAGTATCCTACTGTTTGTCTGATTAGCGTCTTTTTCCTAGTTTGTGACATAATTTCTGTTTTGCTGTCATTAATAAATAGTCCAACTTGCCATCTACCGAGTTAAGGTTTACAAAAACCTCCTTGGCACTGTCCAGAAATCTTGCAAGGATATCTATGTATATCGTCGGCTTATGCTACGAGTTGTGTGGATTTGAAGCATAGTGTTACCTTGGTGTCAACGGGAAGTTTCCGAACAACATATTCGAGTATCAAGTTGAAAAGCATTGGTGCGAGGCCATCACCTTGCTTAGGTTATAGGAGGGTGGTTCCATAGGACCACAATGCACTGGGGCCATCTAGTTGGGCCCCCTATTCATAATAAGATGGAAGTTACTCCTCTTGCTCTAACCACTTGGTTCGGTTTGCGAACCGTTTCGAGCCGAATGTTGAACGCCTCTGAGGTCGTCTAGTTCTGAAAAGAATCTAGAGACGACTGTTGGAGATTTGCGGACATTGACAAAGATAATGTTCGACAGATTCTTCGTCTTCCTCGCAACCTCTGCAAAGGCTGTCGCTCGCGATCCGCATCCTAAATGCGTGCAGCTTTAGCAAGCAATGACCTGTGGTCAGATCAACAATAGTTCGGGTGTTATAGCGACTACGTTGTAGCAGTTGAGCTGTAATATTTTTATTCGGTTCTTCTTAAAAGGATTTGGCCGTTCTGCCGCTATTCAGCCGCCGCCCCCCGCCAAGAAAGAATCCAAAACAGTTTGTTTGAAGTTAGTCCTCAGCACTGTTGGTGCTATGTACTTCCTAGTGGAATTGATGTTTGCAGATCCTTGCCGTGCAAGCGTGACTGCTGCCTCGTTTCCCAGCAGGTCGCTATGACCCGGTATTTAAATTAGAAAAACTTCCGTTATGGCCGCTTCTACTTCTACAATGGCGCTACAGTCCAAATCGGGCCTTGTCATCCTGACTTTAAGGCTCCTTAACATTTTTTTTTCATTATTTATTGTGGAAGGGTTGTTGAACCTTCGCACAACCCTCTATCTATGAATTTTCATTTTTCGTAGATTGAGGTAATGAAGATATATCCAAGCAGCACGGACCTTCTCATTGTAGACCAACACGCTACCCACTAGGCTACACCCTAGCACCCGTTATGGCCACTAGGCGATTCAAATTGTGTCTACAAATGGGCACTAGTTTGACCGCAGTCCTGTAGGATTGAAGGGCAAGAAGCGCAGCCCTGCTGTCCGAAAAAATGTAACAATTTCTGAGACTGTTCTGTATATCTCGAATAATTTTTGTACACTCGTTAATGGCTAATACTTCCGCTTGGAACACTTTCGCGTGTTCTGGAAGATGAAATGAAGTGTGGATGTCGAGGTCGTGGGAATAAATCCCTGCACCTGTCCTCTGGTTAGTTTTAGATCCGTCCGTATAGAGATGAGGACATGTACAGGTGCTGAGTATCGTGTTTGTTGCTCATTCGTTTCGTTCAGAAAACTTAATGTGAAAATTCCGTTTCTCAACCTGCGGTTGGTTCATGCAATCATACTCGCAGTCTAAAAGAGAGTTTGCGTCGCTAATGGCGTTTAAAATTTAGCAATGACCAATTTGTGGCGCTGACCAGGAATTAGTGGTTTTTAATCTAATGGCAGCTAGGCCCGCTGCTTATTTTATAAAAAGATCAGGTGGAGGTAGTGAGAGAATTACCTCCAGGACTGCAGTAGGTGTGGTTCTAAGGGCACCTGTTATGCACAGACATACCATCCGTTGGATTATCTGTAAAGCTGTTAGGTTGGTTTTTAGTACCACCGCTGGCCACCACACCAGCGCGCCATAGCAAATATTTGTTCTTTGGATAGGGTCCTCTTTATCCTAGCAATATCGATGACGTTATCGATTTCTTCGCAGAATCTCTTGCATGAATTTCATTTGACGGCTCTTAGCTGTTTTTTATACAGTGTAAGTGCTGTTTGGTATTTGTTTCAGTATGCGTCAAGTTTGCTGGAATTAGCTTTGTTAAAGAGCTTCATTGCTCGTTTTTTTTTGAGAATATCGAGATCTTTATTCCACCAGACAGCGTTCTTACTATCTTTGGTGGACTTTTGAGGTCAGGAACTCTTGTATGAGTTTGTTAGTATATTTGTTATCTAAGGAATCTGGTGTTTTGGGTAAGGAACTATTGCCGGTAGTTTACGGTTTATTAGCTTCTGATATTTAACCCAATCTGTTCTTGCTGGATTTCTGCAAAACCGGCTATTTTTGGCTGATCCCACTATTTCAATTCTTATCCACATGTAGTCTGATAAGGATGGTTCTTTCGAAACTCTCCAATTGCGGACCACTAGTGATTTCGAGTTAGTTGCAAGAGTCAGGTCGATTACCTCGCTTTTTGCGCTATTTATGAAGGTGGGACTGTTACCAACATTGCAAACAGCGATCGTTGCAGTCTGTGCTAGATCAGTAGGTGTGATGGGCATTGGCATCACAACCGATTACCAAGACCCCTGTGTTGGGCTGGACAAGCTGGCACAGGTCAGTCGTTGGAACATCCCTTGTTTGGTATGATGAAACCAGCTTAACTGGCTGCGGTGTCTCATTAAATGACCTTTCCCAGAGCTTCGTTGTTTGGTCCGGGCTGCTGAATTGCGGAAATGTCAATTTTAGTGCACATGTCCGTAGCTTACCTGTTTTGAGTCCGTGAAGTTTTGTTGCACCATCCTTGAATGTGGTTAGAGCCACTCAACCACAGTTCCTGGACAAGTGCAGCATCTGAGTAACCTCTTAAGAGGTGTTGTTGGAGAGTGGCAGTCGCCGCTCTACTGTGAATTAAATGGGCTTGAACCACTCTGAGTTTGCCGGCTTCTGAAGTTGGTCGTATTTGGTTTCGGTAGTTTGAAGTGGACCTTGTTGAGCCCACAATCCGCGAAACCTTTCGCTACAGACAACCTTTCCATAGAGCTTTGGTCGATTCCGAGAACAAGAAGTTGGCCCATGTCTTTTTGTTCTCAATGGAAAAGTTTCCATACCGCCGTGGAAAGATTGTTTTGCAGCTTAATGTCTTACAAGAGGAGTCCAGGGTCTTCAATGATACCCGGGATCCATACAGACACTTTTATTAGTCTAGGAGCCTCAGCACCTTCCACCTGTAGCTTAGTGTCCTTCAAGAGCTGGTTCATCTTGGGAACCGCCTCCTGAAGGAAGACCAGAATGCTTTGGTCAGCACAAGTTATCCTAAGATAACCTGGCTCGAAGTCATACTTAAGCTTGGTTTAGCTGGTGGATTACCTAAGAGGTGTTCCCTCAGAATGTTCCTCAATGAAGAGGCCTCACCGACTGTGGTATAATGCCTAGCAAGTCGTTGGTGTTAATGACTGCTGCCTGGAGGGAACTCCTAGCGACGTCGCTATAGGTAGCCGATCTCGGCTGTTTCTTTTTTGCTGCAGGTATCGGCGTATTGCTACCATACGATCGGATGCGCTTGTGTGTCTGCTACAGTGGTTCGAGCTTATTACCGGCGGCTGTCCCCGCGGACGATGAGAGTTCTTTGGTATTCACGGTGCCACGAACCGATCGTCCCGAAGCAAGCGGGGATGAAAATGTTTGAACCATTTCGAGATTTTCCATTAACGGTTGCAAAATGAGAGTAGCAGCTGATTGGGGACCCGGAGTCAAGCTATGAGTCTTACTCCGTGGGGCTGCCCTTCTGAGCATACTCCTCCTTTTCGTTGCCGTTGTCCACATTCGCTTCGGAAGTACTAGCTTTTTTAATCAGTGAGGTTGCTGGGATACTGAGATCTTTCGCCTTTTATATTATAACTTATAATTTATTAATTTATTTAAAAATGAATTAAAAATCGTAATTCCTACTTGATCAATTCAATAGTAGTAATTAAATCGATCAACTAGCAATTATTTGTTTATTTTCCTTAATAACAATAATAAAAACAAGAAAAAAACTAATAAAAAATAATTTATTAAATTTTATCATCCATGTGCTATCGAATCGGATGATGTGTCAACATTGACGTATTAGCCGGCCGTTCGCGTGTTATGGCGGCTAACGGTGAAGCTTCGATGATCTCACCTCCATCTTCGATTTCAAACGGGCACGAGCCTATCGGTAACATACCGCCATTACCACCACCGCTGCGTTCAACACAAATTATTCAACCATTGTCGGTTTTTCCAGGTGGGCGCTCTATGATTATACTAGTAGTATGCGTGCTTTCTGCAAATTTTCCGAAACAATTCTTTGTTTCATTTCAATTGTAGTTAATTTTTAAACAAATTATAAAATATACATAGCAGTAATTATAAAGTGATCTGTTTTTTTTTTTTTTTTTAAGTCATAATTGGCGTTTAATTTAAACGATAAAAAAATTAAATTAAATTGTACTCACACTTTAGTTTCGAATTTAAAAATAACGCTGTTTTATAGTGCAACAAAAAAAACCAATGAAAATTATTTTTAATTTTTATTTATGAAATATTTCGTTATTTTAGTTTAGTTGTTTATTTCCGTTCTACCACAAAAAAAAAAAAATCAGTTATTCGTTTTTCTTAACACTCTGAAAATACTGATGCAGTGTTTTCTTATTCTTCTTGTTTCGTTTCGTTTTTCGTGTGGCTTTATCGTTGATTTTGTTGTAGAGTGAGTATTTATTTTATTTTTTTACATACAGTGGCTCACAGCTTATTTCTTAAAAACTAATTAGAAAATCATGAAATTTTGAATGTAAATATAGAAAAACATGCTTATTGATTACAATAAATAAAAAAAAGCTTACAAAAATGAACTCTGACACTCTTAAGGCTGAAAAGACCGATTGTGCAGCAGAAACGCAGGCCACAGCTTATTTCATGCAGATACTTGTCTCCACTTCTGTCCGATCGTGTAGCGCTGTATAACGGGACTTTCTTTTTCTTTACTTTTTTTGAAGAATTGGCAACTAGCTGTAGTCAATATTTAGTGTTATATTTTACGTGTAAGGGACAAGAAGTGCTTTTTGAAAAAATGGGTCGTCGCACGACAATTTAGCAGCGAGAATTAGTGATAAGTTATTTCAAGAACGGGCTATCCTAGCGGAAAATTGTCAATTCGTTAATTTGAGTACCACCACAGTGTAGAGTATCATTGAACGCTTCGTTCATGGAACAGGCGAACACAAAGTTAACGGCTCCAAAACTAGTCGCGGAGTTACAGCAAAAGGACCACGTAAGTCACGCACTGCGTTCTCCGAGACCACAACTTCAATGATCGAGTAGCTAGAAAAAGGCTATTCATAAGCAGAAAAAACCAGCTGAGTCGCCTTGCCTTTGCTAGAGAGCACGCCAACAAAAATTCGGACTTCTGGAACAGCGTCATATTCTCAGACGAGTTTAAATTTAATATCTTTGGCTCTGATGGCATGGCATACGTATGGGGTAAACCTTATACTGAGCTACAAAAAGAAAATTTAAAAGCTACAGTGAAGAATGGCGACGGAAGCGTAAAGGTTAGGGCCTGTATGTCGGCAGCCGGGATTGGAAATTTGGAGTTCATTGAAGGTAACATGGAAAAAACCGTGTACCTCAACATTTTTTAAAAAAAATTGTTCCAGAGTGCTGCGAATCTTGAAATTCTAAACATATTCCGTTTCTACCAAGACAATGACCCTAAGCATAAGTCTGGTTTTGTGCAATCTTGGCTGATTTAGAACTGCCCGCATGTTATGTCCCCGCCGGCACAGAGTCCAGATATTAACGTAATAGAAAATTTATGGGCAATTTTGGGAAATAATATTCGGAAACATAGTATTTCCAACAAGGTACAATTGAAAAAACTATTTTGGAGGAGTGGACGAAAATTACCCCAGAAACGACCCAAAAACTTTTGGATTCTATGCCAGAGACACTTAGAGATGTAATAAATGCAAAGGGCTACCATACCAAATACTGAATTTTCTATAAAACTTAACTTTTTTCTGTAAATTAAGGCCTAAGTTTAAGTGCATGAAATAAGCTGTAACATGGAATTAAGCAGTATTTTCATAATTTTCGTTAATTAAGTATTACAAACAACAATTGTGTTATTTTTGAAGTTCCTAACTTAAATAATAAATATTTGTTTAAAACATGGTATTTTAAATCTTGTCAATATTTTACGTAGTTTTCCAACAACAGCGTAACAAATTTCCAATTTGTAGCTGCACGAAATAAGCTGTGCGCCACTGTACATATAAAAAAATTTATGAAATATTAATTAATTTTGTTTTTTAATCATTTGTTTTTTTCTTTAAATAAAAACATAAATCTATCAAATACGCAGTGTCCAATTTGAGTGAGGACGGATCTTACGATTATGTTTTTGGTGGTCGGCTTGAGACCCCACCCTTATCGTCAACACTCAAGCTGACCTCGCCGCCAATCAGACTGAGATCCGATGGTAATTTTAATTGTTTATATATGTATATATTTTTTTTCGTTATTTTTATATAATAATAAAATAATCTGAATTTTTTTCCAGTAGATGTTCTAATGTACAATCAGTTTAAGATTCGTACAGCGTTTATTATTCTATTTTATCTGTAATATTGTAACCTGTTAATTAATGACCATGCCATTGCTGTTTGTCAGTTTAGTTTTTCTCATTATCTGAGCCTTTATGTATAATTTTTTGAAAAAGTGCGTTTATAAAAAAAATGGAGTATTTCCTTTCTGAAATTTCAGTTCTATGGACTTTATTATCTTAACGTAGTGTAGCCAGAGGCTATAAAAATATGCTTTCCATATTTTCAGCATCAGGCAACACAGCGATTATGAGAGATTAGAGAGAAAGAGTATCAAACAAAAACAATTAGCAACGACTGATCGCTGTAATTACCGTTAGTTTAATGTTCCTTAAATTTATCCGGAGCATAACTATAAACGCAGTAAGAAGATTGTCATAAGTTTGTGCTATCAACTATTGATAATAAGTCAAATTTATTCAAAAATTATTAAGATCGTTATTGTTTATTATTAAAATGCCGTGCGGAATAGTGCTTACAGATTGGAAATAGAACAGATTCTTGCATTTTTTGAAGAAGGCTTGAGCAAGCTTGCAATAGAGATACTCGATACACACTAACACTTCTGTCCTCATAGAGTTTGGACAATGCTCTAATACCAACAGTTAAGACTGCGTTTAGAAGCACAAGAAGGCAACATAAGAAATACAAAAATCAGTCAAACTTGAGTTTGACCGATTTCAAATGTACGGACATGAGCGAAAACTTGCGTTAAACTACAAGTTTTTGAATAGAATTCTCCTTAAAACCGAAAATAAATATGACTTTCCTAAATAACCATTCATTTTGACTGTGTTTACTTCATAAAAGAAAAAGAATTGAGAAAATTCAAATTTCCGGCGAAATATCCCGCGCGATCGCTGTACATGCATTGTCCAAACTCTATTAGGACAGAAGTGTTAGTGTGTATCGAGTATCTCTAGCTTGCAAAGGCTAAACAGCTCATTCGGTCTGACGCTGCCATTCGGAATGTGCTACAAGACCCTGAAAATTATGAAAAAAAAAACAGAACAAGAGAACCAAAAGGTTAGCTTTCAGATCGAAATAAGCTTCGGATAATTCAAAATGCAAGCAACTCCATAAAGACCGCTGCCCAAATCAGGCAACTCTGCACAATATGAAAGATGGATTATCTTCGATCCTAGAAACCGAGATATAACTTTGATTTTGATTGAAATCCATGGCGTCATATCCACTGGAGTCATTCAAGATGGCCGCTACGTCAGTTGTGCCCAGAGCTCTAGAAAGCTTTCGTCTGCTCCATCCACGTTCTCGTTTTATGATTCAACACAAGATAATGACAAGAGCCGTTCATGTTCTGAGCATGATGTCACTCAGAGACTATTCACACATGAACTGCCTTAATGCCTTTTTAGCTGTTTTCGCATTTAAAAATCTCTGAGTGACGTCACAGAAGAGAAAATACATGCGCGTGCCGTTATCTGCCTTTTATTGTATCATGATTTCAATCAATGAACTTTTCATTTACCCACCTGTCTTGAACTGTAGATTTTAGTCCATCTACAGTTCCTTGGATTAGAACATGGTAGGTAGATAGGTAGAGGTGACCGCACAGATACAAAACCCGGGCGCACAGAAACCATAAGCAAAATCGTTGTGATGCCATAGAATCTCGGAAGAGACTCCTACTCGATGAACCAACCGCAGCTTTCTATGAAGCGTTGGCTCCTGGTCATGGCATTTACCAAATTACCGAGACTATTAAAGAAAAGTGCGCCTAGGTAGCGTCCCTTCTTCTGGAGAGAGTAGGGCAAGTACATAACAGATGAAGAATTGCCTCTTCCTCTTCTTCATATTTGCAGCTCCTGTAAAAGTCTGAGCATGTCTAGAAACCATAAGCTGAATCGTTGTGATGCCACAGAATCTCGGAAGAGACTCCTACTCGGTGAACCAACCGCAGCTTTCTATGAAGCGTTGGCTCCTGGCCATGGCATTTACCAGATTACCGAGACTATTGAAGAAAAGTGCGTCTAGGTGGCGTCCCTTCTTCTGGAGAGAGTAGAGCAAGTACATAACCGATGAAGTATTGCCTCTTCCTCTGCTTCATATTTGCAGCTCCTGTAAAAGTCTGAGCATGTCTACCTACCAGCCAGTGTCCTGTAATGACTCCTATTATGGAGCTAATCATTTGCCTGCTTAGCAAGATCAGTCTAACGTTTTAGATCCAGCACAGGCACATGTAATACCTTTTGCCCATCTGTTGTTGGCTTTTCTAATCGTATCCCACTTAAGTTGCAGATTATTAGTTTGCAAGAGGCATACATACAGCCTAGGGTGTAGCCTAGTGGGTAGCGTGTTGGTCTTGTAATGCGAAGGTCGTGAGTTCAAATCCCGGCCGGTGCAATATATAATTCCAGCACATTGCCTACTTGGATATACCTTGGTCACCTCAATCTACGAAAATTAAAAAAAAATCGTAGAAAGAGGGTTGTGCGCAGGGCTAACAACCCTTCCACAATAAGTAATGAAAAATGTTTAGGAACCTAAATATCAGGAGGCCAAGGTCCGATTTGGGCTGTAACGCCAGTATAGAAGAGAAGAAGAAGAAGCATACTCAGCTTCCCTTTCTCAGATTGAATCTGAAATGTGGTTCCGTGTCGGGCGAGTTCGTCAGTTCCCCACAATGGCCCTATGCCCTGAGACCCAGCACTGGCGAAACTCCCTCAGAGACGCGCAACAATCAAGAACAGTTTTGGATGTTAACATGACTGATTCCAGGGATTCGTAGAGGCCTTGCTATCTGTGAAGCTGCCAATATCCTTAGTCAATTGCTTAGCACTTAAGCCAGGCCAAGGCTTCTTTTATCGCCATCACTTCTGCTCGGAACACTCTACAATGATTCGGAAAACGGACAGGTGTGCCTAAGTTAAGCGTTGCCGAGAAAACCCCTCCTCCCACTACACTTCTAGTTTTGGAGCCATCAGCACAGAAGGATATGGACTCTTCTCGAATTTCAGCTGTCTCCAACTCTTGTTTCGAGGGGATGACGGTGAGGAAATTATTATCAAGATCAAAACTTGGTAGAATGCAGTCTGTCTTTTCGGTTAAAATCTCGAAATCTTCCAGAATTAAGAAGTGACCAGTAGGTTCATTGGCGAGTTTCTGTGAGGTGGGCAGCTGCACTTGCAGCCCCCTGTTTGCCAATAATATTGAGAGGTAGCAGATGAAACAGTGCTTCTAATGCCGTGGAGGGGGGTGTTCTCAGAGTCCGATTTATGCATAAACATCCTGTTTCCAGCACCTTACCGAAGAGAGTGCGGCTTATCTCTGTCTTTAGGGCAGTCCACCACATAATCACACCATAAAGCAAAATGGATCTGTTGACGGCAATGTAGAACCAATGCACTACATTGGACTGTCTTCCTCATTTCTTACCTGTAGTTTTCTTACAGGAGTAAAAGGCAACCGTGGCTTTGTTGACACATTCCTGAATATTGGGTTTTCAGCTCAGTTTCCTACTCAGAATAAGACTGACTGAGATATTTTGCTCTATCTGTGAAAACACGACTGGTACCATCCAGGTTAGGAGGGTCAACATGCGGAATTTTATGTTTTCTTGTGAATAGGACTTGCTCGGATTTCAGGAGACCATTTAGAGAGTATTGAGAGGGCATTTTGCATAACCTCGCCCAAAGTAGGCAGATGCTTACCAGAGATGGTTATTGCAACGTCGTCCCCATAAGCAATCACTTTACAGCCTGCCTCTTCCAGTTTTCGCAGTAGTCCATTGACCGCCACGTTCCAAAGAAGTGAAGAGAGGATTCCGCCATGCGGAGTACTTCTACTAACAAACCTTCCTGCTGATGTGACGCACAGATGTCCTACATGTCAACATCAAATTAATCAGCACACCAAGCGAATCGTCCGCCTTCAGAATTGAAAATGCGTCCGAAATTACTTCTGGTCCTACGTTGTTGAAAGCCCCCTCGATATTGATAAAAGCTACCATAGTGTACTCTTTAATACTTAAAGATTTTTCAATATGACGAGCGTGTGTAGGACCGTTTCAAATGATTTCCACTTCTAATATGCGTATTGGGCTGATAACAACATTCGCTGATCGGTGTTGGTACGTAGATGGATGTCTATTAATCGTTCTAAAATTCTTAGAAGGAATGACTTATAGGTCTAGGGTCTTCGGACATGTATGAGAGCTTCCTTCCGCTTTGGGGATAAGAACCACTTCGGGTATAAAAACCACTTTCGCCTCCATCCATGTTTCAGGAATGTGAACCAGTCGTAGGCAACCTCTAAGAATACCGTCCAACCAGAGAAGAAAGATATCAGAGTTGTTTTGAAATTCGGCAGGAATTATGCCAGTCTCGAGTTGATGCTCTTCTTGGTGCGGATCGTCTGTGGAGATACCCGAAAAGTGGGTATTTAAGAGAAGATCAATGGTGTCGTCACTTAAACAGGCCCATGAGCCATTGGATTTCTTCATGTAACTGCGCATTAAGGGAAGGTAGGGACAATTTTTTCGAAATCTTGACACTTCGGATGTCCCTTCTACCATACCGCAAAAAAACTTTCCAAGATTCGCGTTGTCCTTTCCTCAAGTTCATTTTATAACACCAAAGGGCTTCCTTACAGGATTCCCCGCCTGAGGCCTCTTTAGTTCGCTTGGCCCTATTAAAAAGTCATCTACAGCCTTTCCTGAGATCTCAAATTTTGTCGTTCCACCATGGTAGGTTCTGTTGACCTCTTGACTTCCTAGTAGAGAGCGTGACAACTGTTGAAAAAAATTACTTTCAGAATGGAAAACGCTATAAATATCTTGAACGTTGTCCCGACAATTCCATTATGACGTTGAAAGTACAGATTTTTTTTGCAGTTTTTAAACAGAAAAGAATTTGCTAACAATATACATTAGAACCCGGTTATAGCGTCCTTGGACCAACAAAATTTTAATATTGAGGTCATAAATTTGAGAGTATTTTTTTGTACTGAAATATTGGGACCAAAATTAATTTTACGCTATAACCAAAATTTCGTTTTAGCCGAGTTCGTTATAACCGGGTTGTAATATAACGAAAAAATTTTTTGCATGAAATTTAAATTTACTTCATAATTTTATTTGTCAATTCTTTATCTAGATAGAACCTTTTGTGGTATATTGACAAAAAAATATTTAATTTTGCGTGGTGATTTCAAGGTCATAGCGGTAAGAGTCGCAACATCTAAAACTTCATGTCGAATTGAGCATTTAGATTAAAATTCAGATTTGTAATTTTTTTTTTTTTAAATTAGATCCAAAATATGGAAAAATACATTTTTATAAGTTAGTTATTATTATTATTTTCTTTTTTTGTAATTAATAAAATTAGTATTTTCTATGATAATGAATTGTATTTATGTATTAATTAGACGGACCACACGGTAGTCACGTAGAAGATGGACGAAGCTTTAGTTATGCCCCAAGGAGACCACGACCCGTAGTGGAACGCAGTTCCAGAAGGGGTCATGGCGACGACGAGGCCACATTACGGCAATTGCTTCTCGAGTATGTATCAGAAATAATTTCAATAAATTTTTAAATATCTATTCCATCTGTTTTTCTTTTTTGTTCAGTTTCTTGTTATCGCGATTTTAAACTCTTTTGATAAATTTCAAATTTATATTGTAAGTTTGTAAATGTCGTATTTTTTTTTTTTGTTATTTTTGACTATTATAAATGTTGTTATTTTTCAACCTGTTCGATATCGTAAAGAGAATGAAAAAAATGTTTGTTCACTATTTTTCTAGATATTGCCCTATTACAAGGATAAAAAATCATTTTTCATCAATTCATTCATTTTGACTGAGTAAGATTTGTGCATGAATGATGATGCTAGATTTTTGGGTTGTTTTTTTTTTTGTTAACAAAACAGATATCTGTCACATTTTGAAAATTGAAATTAATGACGATATCTCATAAATTCGTTCGATTAAATTTAAGTATCAGTCTATATTGCTGGAAGAAACGTACGCATCAAAAGTATACTAGTAGTTGTTTATTTTTCTTCGGTGTATAAATTAAAACAATTTTTGAAACCTCAATCGAAGATATGAATTATGCAAATAATATAGATAAATAATTTGATTACCTTATTCTTTACATATTTTAAAGGTTTTCTCCCACTTTAGGGCAAAAATTCGTTTAGCCTTTTTTTCCAAACATTTTTAAAAATAAATTTATTAATACATTTTTAATTCACATGCTATTCATTACTCATGTTCGTTATCTCAAAATTAAAACTAAATGGTTTTCTTCTGGATGGAATGAGAATCTAGAACGGTTGCGCACTATAATAATTATCGTATTATTAATGATAAACTGCCAGTAGACTTGAGGACTGGCATTGTTAAATATATATTTTTAAGATTGTCATGTAGTATAGAACTGTTATTGCGCAAACATTGTAATATCATACTGGCATTTATTGAGTATTGAGTATAGAGTTTTATTTCATATCTTTTTACAGTGCTCATGTCGGAGTAGATATGATCATTTTATTAGCTTATCAAGATTTTAATCTTGAGAGATTGCCTTGATGTCAGTACTATAAAGCTTGCATGAATTATCTAAAACAAATTTTCTTGACCGTTTCTCAGTATACCCGTCACTATAATGCAGATTAATTACATTGTACGACATGAAAATAAGCCCTGGCACCATTCCTGCTGATTCTTATGTAAAATGACCTCCGTTTTTCCCCATCACCCACCGTTTTCGGGGGGAGACCCCGCCTATTTTTATCAATTTTCCATAATTTAGAGGGATGAAAAGGATTATTTTAGCCTTTAAATTCCTTTTGAGGGGCTTGAGAGGTGAAAAAATCTAAACCATGAACATTTCTAGCAAGGAGGTAGATTTGGAGGGGATTTACCCCCCTATATTGTAAAATACTAATTAAAAATTATTGATTTTTTCTATTTTTTCCCAATTTTTTCACTTATTTTGTACATATTCGAGTTTCCATATTCTATATCCACATATTGCAGCTTCGCTCTTTCTTTATTTACCTGATACTAATCTTACTTAACCAATTTAACCATAATTACCCTTACCACACCCAATTTACCCCATTAACCCCATTCTACATACATGTATATAAAATCATAATCTTCGGTAGTTGTCGATCGGTTTGATAAAGGTCTCAGCGTAACAGTGTGAAATCCGAAAATCTTTCTTTCCAATTAATTTACTGCACAATTATGCCACGCGAGTGTTAAAATCATCCCTATAGCGAAGAATTAACTTTCAAAGGGCAACGAACACGCCTTTCTCCGCTCCTTAAAACTGCCTACAAATTGTACTTCCATTGCGAAGTTGGGGATCGCGACAAGGATAGGGCTCCAACCGTTTGCTTCACTACTTGTTACAGTAGCTTGACCAAATGGCTCAAAGGTACCCGTAAACCAATGCCATTTGTTGTGCCCTTAGTTTGGCGCGAACCTCGCTATCATCTCATAGATTGTATGACTTCCATCGTCGTGCAAAAGTAAGCTGTCGTCTAGCAAAAGTTAGCATACAATTCAGCATCCAAATATCCCTTCAGCTCTAAGACCAATTCCACACAGTGAATCTTGGCCAATCCCAGTGCCCCCAAAAACCTATACTCTAGAGATTTGACAAACTTTGAGCCACAAACTGTTCCATCAAATGATCCGTCCATCGATAATGCAGAGTGTTAAGCAGATTTAGTTCATCGACAATCTCACTTCGTTACTCAGTCGGAGTTGAATGATCTTGTCAGGTATTTGGAGTTGATGCAATGGAGCTACATCCCATATCGAGCCTTGGCCTCCCGGATGCACCTCCTCCAGTTGTCTCGGTCCAACGACCGCGTCCTCTAGTTTGAAAAATCGAGAAGCGATCTGCAATCTGCGTCGATTGAGTCCTCCCATCGCTTTCGTGGCTTCCCCTGCGGTCGGTTGCCTTGAGCATTTGTTTTGGGATTCGTTCCTCGTGCGCAGTTTGATCACGATAGATGCTGGTGGGTCGTCAAATAGTTGATACAGCTCATGGTTGTATCGAATTCGCGAATCATTTCCTTCCTTAACTGCTCCGTACACCGTTCGAAGAATTTTTCACTCAAACGTGTCGATTAACTTCGCCGACACCCGCGTCAAGGTCCACGTTTCGCATCCATATATCAGCACAGGACGAATTAATATCTTGTAGATGCGTAGTTTATTGTTTCGATGGACCTTCCTTGATTTCATTATGGGGAGGACCGCATAAGATGCTTTGTTAGCTGACGTAATTCTTCTTTGAATTTCATGTCGCTCATTGCCGTCCTTCGTGAGAAGGGCTCCCAGGTATACGAATTCATCCACCTGTTCGAAGTTGTATTCGTCCATAGTAATGCTCTGCCTCTCTGGGACAGTCCTTTGTGTCTGGGTCATGTGTTTAGTTTTCGCTTCATTAATCGGGCGTCGTCTGCGTCCGCCACCAATTGAGCGAATTTTACGAGTAGCGTACCTCTGGTGTCCACTGAGGTTACTGAAGTTACCTTCCTGACGACATACTCGAACACTTAATTAAAGAGCGTGGGGGCGAGACCATCTCCTTGCTTGAGACCTGAATCCATTGGAAGGCTTTGAGTCAACTCGTTTTGGATTTTTACTTGGCACTCATTGTTTTCCATCGTGGCTTTATTAACCGAACTAGTTTCGGTGGGACACCTAGTTCAATCGTTATTCTGTACAGAGCATTATGGTCGACACTATCGTATGCTTGACAAAAATCGGCGAATAGTTGGTGTACATTAATGTCATATTCCCAGAATTTTACTAGCACCTGTTTTACTGAAAATAACTGCTCCGTTGTCGACCGTCCGGGTCTGAAGCCACCTTGATATTCTTCGATGATATTGTTAGCGTATTCACAGAGGTTTCGTTCGATAATTTTCGTTAAAATTTTTTCCTTTGTAATTTTTGCAATGCAGACGGTCACCCTTTTTGTATACCGGACATATAATGCGTCAGTCGTCGGGTAATTTTTCAGTTGTTGATTTTAATAATTAATTTAAATTGAGGAGGCAACCAGAAACACTTTTCTAACTAGTGCTGAAGAATCTGTGGAATATGTGCAAAGCGGTGAGAAACCCTGGATGTCGCAAGACACATGGGACAAGGTTGGCAATCGGAAAAAATCCAAATTGGCAATCATCTCTCAACCCGATGTCAACCAACGAACGCCCGACCTGAGGCAGAACTACCGCGATGTTCATATACAGCTTAAAAAGGCTGTTAGACGTGACAAGAGAAAGGCCATTGAAGATCAGGCGAACAAGGCAGAATCTGCGGCTTACCTTAGGGATATGGGTTCACTATTCAAAATCATGAAACAATTGACGAACAGGAATTTCACCGCCAACCACCTGGTGAGAGATGTCAACGGAACTCTCCTTAATATGAGTGAACACCAGTTGCGGCGATGGGAGGAATACTTCTCTGATATTTTAAACATCTTGTCAGAGGAAGATATTCCGGAAACAGAACAACTACCAAACATCCAACCGCAACAATCCTCTATTAGGGACGATCCCCCAGATAAGAAAGAGATAGTTTCCGCCATTCGGTCAATGGCGGGAAGGAAAGCTCCAGGTATAGACGGACTACCAACCGATCTCCTCAAAGCGGATCCGGAAATAACAGTCGATATACTCCTCCCACTCTTCACTAAGGTGTGGAGTGAAGGAAGATATCCGACTGAATGGAAGGAGGGCGTCATTGTGAAAATCCCGAAGGAGGGCGAGCTTCGGGATTGTGGTAATTGGCGTGGTATATGTCTACTTACTTCTGTAGCAAAAATCATGGCTAAGATAATTCTCAATAGGATTAGTGATGTCGTCGAGAGCACTCTCGAAGCTTATCAGGCTGGATTCCGTTAAGGGTCCTCTTGTACTGACCACACAATACCCTACGGATAATATTGGAGCACTCCACCAAAATGGATTCGCCACTACATCTCATGTTTGTGGACTTTGAAAAGGCTTTCGACAGCGTTAAGCAAGATTACATATGGAATAGTTTGTGTAGGAGAGGTATTTCAGATAAGATCATAGCTAATGGTTTTTAGAATGTTTTCACAGTCCATTGCGAATTGAAAGAAAAGATTTCCGGATTGTACACTGTTACATTTCGGTTTCTGCTGAAACTTTTATCAAACTGATCAGTTTGGGAGAGGGCTCAGCAGAGATCGAAACGTCACAAATAATAAAGCGTAACAACGATAATCTGGAAATCTTTTCTTTTAAGATCCTACGAAGATGCAAGGTGTCACTTCTTACATAGAGGAGATATGTCCGAGTACTTTCCTGTGTGAATGGGTGTCAGACAAGGGTGCCAACAGCCCTATTTCTGATGGTAATAAATGACATCTCGAAAGCTGCACTGGAAGATGGGGAAGGTAAAGGTCTTCGTTTGGAGACTATTTAACATCTTAAGTCACCTTGATTGCAGATGACGTGTGTTTGCTTGCACAAAATCGTTCGAACTTAGAGCCACTCGATGCATTCTAAATGCAAAGAGGTGGGACTGAAAATCAATGTGCGCAAAGCCAAGTACATGTACATGGGTTCGAACACAAGCACACCGATTGTTCTTAATGGAAAAGATGTGGAAAAGGTGCAAGATTTTGATTGTCTCGGAAGCATTGTCAGCATGGATGGCGGAGCCTAAATAAAGCTCGTCAGCCCTTCGGTATCCTTTACCCTTTCTGGAAGTTAAGAGATATCTCCCTTTGCACGAAGTTGCGAGTATTCGACGCATGCGTCAAATCCGTATTGCTATTCATGGAAAGTGACCATTCGACTTACCAAGAAACTGCAAACTTTCGTGAATCAATGTCTCTGACGAATTTTAGGGATATTCTGGCCAACGAACTTTAGAATACAATTGGACAGACTGAAATAAGTATTTAGGTTCAAAGTTGCAATTGGCAGTGGATCGATCAAACTTTGAGGAAACCAGAGCGAAATATCGCGAAACAGGCTCTGGATTATAATCCTCAAGGGAGACGTGGGTTGGTCGACTATGTAGCACATGGAAGCGAAAATTTTAGCAAGATGCCAGAGGAATAAACAAGTCCTGGTATCAGGCCGATGCTCAGGATCGCGCCTTGTGGAAGAGATCTGTTGCTGTCCTATGCCCCTATTGGAGGTCTTAATAGAAATTTGATTGATTGGTTGACTATGAGCACGTCAGTTACTTCAGGCCTTTTCTCTTCTCTTGCTTCACAAGTAAGCCTAAAATGGACTAGCCGCCTCTGGCTTTCAAGTGGCCCTACACATTCCAGTGTAATAAATAAACAACAATTTTGTTAAAAAAAAATTCAATATATTTTCAATAGGAAAAAAAATGAAAATTGTTAACATTTCCACAATCTTTCAATTATCATTCTTCTTGCGATCTATTATTCGTTACTTTCACATTTTTCATAAGGTTACATCGACTTATAAACATATTGCAAGTTCCAATAACAATCAGAACCGAACCTTCTTGTTATACATTTAATAAGTGAGAATTATAGTACTGGGAGACCATCACTCGAACCTTCCTTTTACCACACACCTGCAAGTATATTCGAAACACAGATGTCATAAGGATATGTTCGAGTACTTTACTCGAACGTGTACGACGATGAGTTATTGGAACAGATATTTCCTTAGTAAATATTTAAGTACTATTATCTTAAGTTTTTCTATAATCTTCCATATAGAGTTTGGTCCCCGAGTTTCGCGACTGGACGAGAAATTTTCAAATCGAAGATTATTCTTATGTTATTTTCTGCGACCTAGTGGAAAAGCATCCGTTCGTACTAACTCTGTGGAGGAATCTCATAAAGCCAATTCAAGTAATCTCCATTTTGCACACCTTTTAAATTACCGCTCCTTTGTCCTGTAATCTCACAAAAAGCACTAGAAACCATTTGCTTTCGATTCCAAATCGAAAAATGATGAAATAAGCTGCAATAAAAGTTAATCCAATTTGTTCTAGGACATTATACTCGATACAGAGTCGTTTTTCCTGTTTCGATGGTTTCCCTCAAAAATTCACAAAAAAACACAGCTCAGAATTTTCCTTTTGTTCCATTCCGTCCCCAACCCCTCTACTACCGTGTATCCCGAATTTCCTAATCGAATTTATGGTCTAGAAGTGAACATCGCATATGCCACTAATGGGTGACATTTGAAGTAACACTTTAGTTCAATGGGTCTCTAATTTGCGTAGAGCTGGGTCCTGCCAATGCCCGATGACGGCAGCGACGCGACAGAAGGACATCCAAATCGAATTTGAAATCGGGTCTGTTTATGATGCGGGGGTTAGTGTGGGAGGTTGGTGTGCTGCGACTATTTCTACTGATTTAGTCGGAAAATTTCCCTTTATAACAACGATACATAGTATGCATACACACTTGCCTCCTCTCGTCTTTATTATTCTGTATATGGGAGCGATGTGTTCTGTTGGTACGCTACCATGACGTTCCGATAGGCTGGTCCTGAATTTATTTTGGCCATTTTTTATTTTTATTTCCATACCCATTCGATGGACTTTTTGTTCTGTTCATTCGAAAATTCATGGCTTTATCGAATGTTATCGGCTATTTTTCAATATGTCCTTATTTTGTTATGCATTTGTCGGTTAATTTTGATAAAATGTTCACGTTTTTGTCTACTACATAAACATTTTTCGGGTTTTTTTTTTATTGATTGAACCATGTGTGACTGAACTACGGAAAATTTTCAATAATACAAAAAAAAAACAATTATTTTTTATTTACGTGTGCATTTTAGAGTGTGTTGAAAAATATTTATCCTGCTGCGAAATGCTACAAATCCAGGCAAAGAGATGGATTTTGTAGAGTTGTTTTTTATTCTATTTATTATTTTGTTTTTGTTTTATTACTCGAATGCAGATTTAATGCCCTGAATTGTGCTATGATGTGGTGTTGCATTTTGGATTCATTTTTGCATCATTAAAATGTAATGAAGTAAATAATTAACGATTTTTTTTTTGTTTTCACATTTAGTGCTTGTAAATGTGGTGAATATTTTGCACCCAATTATGTTTTATTCGTTTTTATTTATTTAATTATTCATTTTCATGGTTGATGCTTCAGTCAAAGACTCACTTTGTTATTCTCATATTTTAAATGAACATTTGCCTACAAATCCATCCATCAGTGCAATACGCAATTCATTTACAACACCCATTAATACACTTTACACTAATTTAAAAAATACAAGTAGAAGGAATTCTGGAGATGTACAAAGTGTTTGTAATTATATTTATTTATTGGTAGATGGTACTTCACTGAAACTATGTACTTCTTAAGAATTGTGAAGTTTCTTTATTAATATGACTAACATAAAAGAATTCAAATGAATTCAAACCTTTTTTGTTTGTCAAAGCTCAACAAAAAAAAAAAACAATCGTTTATTTAATTAATCAATAACTAACGTCTGCAATCTTCAATATTAATAAACTTAAAAAATAATTTTTAATCATCATAATTTTCCTGTTAAGACCCCCTATAGCGGCATAGAACAGTTCTCTTCTCAAAGGCGTTATTCTGAGCCTCGTCTTTAGTTGTCACCAGGATTTGGTTATTTTTAATGCTAAAAGCAACAAACTTTTAAAACAAAATTTTCTCAAAATTGTTTAATACAAAAAATTTAACCTTTGACTGAAGCATTCTTCATTATTTTCTTGTACTCAATTTCGACAATATTATTTCATACCTGATTTCATTTTTGCCAAATTTTGTAAATGACCCTTAAAAAAATTAAAATTAGCCCAAAATATTGAAAATAATTAAAAAAAATCTGCTGCATTTGTTATATAATGTTATTCTTCTCTTTTTTTTCTGTTATAGATTTGCATAAATTGGTCAGATTATAGAGCAGTGCGAAAAAAACACAATAACCTGACCTAGTTTGGGCATACGACATTCACCAACCAAAAAAAAAAAAAAAACTTTTAAAAATAAATAAAATAAATCTAATCTAAAACACTAGTAAGATTCTATCGAAAATAAAATAAAAATCAAACGGAATGCAAATATATACCGATAATAGTTTGCCGTATTTTATATATGTAACGTGCTTAATGCTATAAATAAGAAAATCAACAAAAAAATAATTATAATAAAAGAAAACGACAAGAAATCGATTCGGTAGAGACAAAAGAAAAAAAAAATTGATAAATCGGAAAAAAAGAATCAAGAATAGATAAATTGAAAAGGATAATCTTCGTTAAAATAAGGCGTAATAGGCTATTAACTAAAACCAAAAATCAATAAAACTAGGATAATTCTCATCCTCTAAAACATCATCTCTCATCATCTTTATATTATTGTAAAAAAAAACACAGTTCATCAAAATGATGGGCACTATGCCTCCAAGGTATATCAATTTTTAAAAAAAAAAATTATTTTATCTTTTTAATTGTGGGATCTAAAGATTTTTTTATATTGTTTTTTTTTTTCTTAGTTTAGTTTCACTCATGTAAATATTCATTCACATATCTTTAAATGTTTTAATTTTTAAGTATGCTGTAATGTCGGAACATGTATTACTATTTTCTGTTTTTTTTCTTCTAACTGTACTAATATTAAATTGGTGTAAAGAAACGCGTTGTCTTCAGTATCTTTCAAGATAGCTTTCATTTTAACATTATTTGAATATTATTTGCCTATTTTGTGGCGCTGATAAGGTATACGGATTTGTCTGGAACCAACCACATACAAAACGTCTCAATAAAGGTAGACGTTTTTTCTGTTCTAATCACTTTATTTAAGTAGTTGTTTCCTCAGATTCAAAGCACTGGCGGCTCGTGAGGTACGGCAGAATCGGCACTTTTGACCCACAAAGAAATTTTAAAAAATATGTTTCGTCGTTTCGCACCATTTTATGTTATTCATAGCTATTGCTCTACATGTAAATCGAAGCATTTAGTTATAAATTTATGAATCATTATTTTGGGTTCATAAATTTACAACTATTTAATGCAGTAGAAAATCGTAATGAAATTGAGTTTAAATGGGCTGCTCATAGGTTTGAGGAGAGAAAGCGAAATTTCATTAAGGAGCATGTTTATGTGTTGAGAGATTTTAGTGTAAGCATGTCTTTAAATACAATATATAGGCGCCTTTGTTTAATTTGTGGGAATTAATGATGGATTTACATGCTTTGATGTCCCTAATATTGCCATCTCTAAACTAATAGGCCATGTTATAGGAATGCTGACGTCACACTTAATTCAAGGAAGGAATTATGACTTGTTGATTATTGTCATACTGATTGTTTTTTTTTTGAAGGATATAATCTCATTGTTAACGAATGAAATATTACTTTATTATTTTAATAATAAACAATTTTCAAAAAATGATACAGATACAGGTCGTGCAGTTCTACAATACTATTGACTTTGACAGGTTCTTGCATTACACATATCTTGTACTGGTCGCAATTTTGATCGGAAATTAAAGCAGAAGAACTTTGCTCCTAAAATATATATATATATATAAAAAACAAACGACTAAATTGAAATAATATCGTATTGGCATTCGTATCACATTCCACACGACTTTCCACCTTAAAAGAACTCAGAATGTGCCTCATCAAACTTAAAAGCGCGCTATGTTCAAAATCTTGTATGTCGATATCCTCTTCTACAGCGTATTTTGATTCAAGCTAGAAGCCACTTCGCAGCTGTCTCGAAATATTGTCCTGGAAACCTTCGATCGCCATCTCTCATTGAAATTTCGTGGGGTTCTATGGTAACATGACTGACGAATAGATATAATACGAATTTTGACATCGTCAGTAATTAGCACCGGATCAATTATACGTTTTTATGCTTCTAGATGAAATCTGAGAGTATAATAAGCTTACTCAAAAGCTTTTAACGCTAAGAAAGAAGGCTCGGAGAAGGAAATGGACTGGACAAAAGTTTGTTTCATCGCTCAAAAACTTCAAACCCGCTGCACTTTTTCATGAAATACTAAAATACTATAAACCAGTTCACTCAGTACGTATAGGATTTATAGAGCTGAAATTATGCACTAAATTTTTATTGAGAATTATTAGTAAGACCGGAAAAAATTAGACGATCTTCTTCAATTCTTCTGCCCCTCCCATATAATATGACGCAATTTAACAACTTTATAAGAATTCGATTTTCTTGAAAAGTATGAATGCAAATTAAAACATGTCGATTGCATGATGTTCATAGTCATTTCTGAAAAATCATTAAGAACTCCCCACTCCTTCTACCACCTCCCATACAAACTGTACAAATTCACTAAATCCAATACAGTATTTTCTTAAATTTAAATAAAAGTTTGTAGCTTAAATTTTGCATAAACCATTTTTTTAGCTACTCTTGCATGATGCGAAAAAATTTAGTTGAGTTCTGTCACCCCTTCTAGCACTCCCTATACAAAATTTCTTACGATCGCAAAAATTTCTATTTCATCAAAAGTTTCGCATGATTGGGTCTTACGCCCGATCGTAGTCCTGTTATGTTTTTTAAAGAGAGTTTCGGTAATACATTTTCTAAAGCTCTACATCGAATTTGGCTATGATTTCTGATGACAATCGTAAGAACTAGTCAAAAATTTAACGTGCCTATTTCAAGTTTTGCCCCTTACTCAAGGGAACGAACCCAAGTCAAGATTCATGAAACGCGTTTGATGCTACGTTTCTGCGTCTCAACTAGCTGCCATCAATAATGGTCCCTGTACATAATGGGCCACATGGCCTTCACCCACTATTCTATGCCGTCGTCGCCAGCGAATGATGCCAATGTCCACTAGATGTCGCTTATGTCCTTACCGTGGCACATAAACTATCGATATATGCACGAACGACTGACAAATTTGTTGACACGGAAAAGATTCTTCTTCTTCAATGGCACATCAGCCCCCTTGACATATTGAACTTCACGTTCTTTATTTTTTTTAATTTGCTATTGTGGAAGGGTTGTAAGCCCAACCCTCTCTCTACGAATTTTCATTTTTGCAGATTGACGTAGCCCAGATATAATCATTCAGGCACTGTGTGTGACCTACTCATTGTAGGCAACACTCACTAGGCTACACCAAGGCCGAAAAAAGGAAATACACCCGAAGATATGTCATCTCGAATAAATAGTTGTATGGGATGTGGTAAAAGGAGTAGGAGTACATTCAAGTAAATTGATAAATTAAATTTTCTAAAATTGTAAGATATGTTTGGAAGGTAGCATAAGGGTTCAGGAGATATCACTTCATTCTAAACCACTAATCATTGTTATATTGTTAGCAATTTTCAAGATGACAGCTTCTTATGTTTGATGAGAAAATCTTAAATTTCTAAAATATAAAAATAAATTTATAAGAGCAGGAGTAGGTATATGGAGTTGTTGCAATTTTATATAGGAGAAATTCTGTTAAAATTTTTGACTATATAGTTGTATTTACATTATTACAAATTGGCCCAACATTTAATTTTTTAAATTTGGTGGAATTTGTATTGAGGTGCAAGAAGAAGTTGGAGGATAAGGCTCATTCAAAAATCCTGTATATTATTTTTTTCTAAAAAAGATGTGGAAAAAAATTCTGCTCGATAGCTCGTAGCGATCGAGACTTACTTTTTAAAGAGATTAACGGTTACTCGAATTCTTAGTTTTTGAGCGACACAGAAATTTTTGGATTCTTTGCGACTCTATTAAAACCAAGTCCTGCAAATTCTATTATAACTTTTTCACTAAAGCGAGGGGCAAATAAAAGTCAAGGAGGTCTACCCCAAGTCAAGTTTTTTTTTCAAATGAAATTTTTTTAAATCGAAGCCAAATCCTTCATATATGTTAAAAAATATATTGAAAGTTGCCATGTTTACACTACACACGGCCAGGCCCGTCCCCCACTGGTGGCCAAGTATAAATGAACTTCGCTTATATCCCAAGTGTTATTTCCTTTAAATTTTGGTATTTTTGAGGAACAACTGTATGGAACAGCGTTAAACAAAGTGAACACAGTTGTAGTTCTCGCAATCCCAGATATGATTTAATACAAAACTTAAATGCTACAAAAAATCAAAACCCAACCATATTTTGCATCAGTTTTCGCAATAGTCCCGAAGTTACTCCAACTTTTATGCTCTTGCCTTGCAAAAATTCTAGTTGAAAAATATTTGATAAAGTGTCAAGAGATTCGTAAAAAATTGAAAATCATCGGTCGAGCCATTTTTAAAATCGGATCAATAGAATCCCAGAGGTATTGGTTAGCTGCATAGACTTCCATTCTAAATGATACTTTTTTCTCACCTTGACGACAAGCCAAATTTTTTGGAACGTACGTGATATTGATCCGGAATTTGGAGCATAATGCTTTGATAATTGTAGTCTACTATATAAAAAATTATTAGAGTTCTCCTCTCCTTCCACCACCTCCCATAAAAACTGCACTTTTCAACGAAATACAATAAACCTACATTATTAAAATGCTTTATGATTATCAAACCTCCTAAAACATCTTCGAACCTTAAATTTAAAACTTGTAATTTCTATGATTATTATGGTTATTTTTGTAAAAATTATAAAATGTTCTCTTGACCATTTCAGTAAATAAAACAATTTCTTAAAGTCAGGAAAATCTCTATTTCATCTAGAGTATCGCATAATTGGGGCTTAATCGCAAACGTAGTTGTTTATATTTATATGTACGGCTATTCTACTTGCATTTCATTATGCAAGGTTATTTTTTCAATAGGACTACAGCCCAAGTAGAACTTTGGCATCCTGCTGGTTCACGAAGGGACCGTTTTGTTTTTAGAAAAGAATGGGGAAATTTTTTTTATGTGTACGGCTATTTCACTTACGTTTCATTATGCAAGGTAATATTTTTAGGGCTACAGCCCAAGTAGAATCTTAGCATTCTGCTGGTTCATGGAGGGACTCTTTTGTGCAGGGTGTATAGAAAAGAGTGGGGAACTGACCGACATTTTTGAACAATTAATTTTACAATTCCGTTTTTCAGCACAACTGCAAATCTATGTACATACTGCATTAACTTTATGTAGATTTCATTTTAGGTGTGGAGGGTCCAGTAGTTCTCTAATCATCAAGAACATGGGTCTTATGTGCCACCATCTACCTTGATGAAAAACCTACAAAAAGTACAATTTCGCAAAAATATTGCGAAACATAGATTAGCTTAATTTTATTATTGAAAAATTAATTTGTAGCTAATTTTCCAATAGGAGAGCACTTCATGTTTCGACAATAGCAGTGTCCTCCTTAATGGTACCTGCATTCAAAACTAGCTACAAATGTTAGACCAAATATATACAATCAGATTTCACATAGAATATAAAAATACGTCATATTGATAACTTTTAAAATTACAATTAAGATGACAGCCTATCACATAAACCATGCATAGCTATCTCTTTATTTTTTACTTTTTTGTTTTTGTTCTTTTTCATAGCTAGTCATAGTCATTGCAATTAGATGCCATTCATAAATTTCAATTATCATTTCATTAGAAATAATATTACGCCCAAAACTAACCAACAAACGAATTGGCAAATTAATAACGTTATTTAAAATAAATAAAATATCGTTCACTGACTAATTCAGAAGGTTGACATATGGCACGAATATTAAAAAAAAAACATTAATATTGAATGTCTTCGTTAAATTGCGATAAAATGTCATATTTAAAAAAGAAAAATTATTGATTTGATTTGTTTATTGTGAATTTAGCTTATATTCTCATTTTTTAATCAAAACAATTGTGTTATAAAACTTTATTTATTAAACTTTAGTAAAGTTGGTGGATGTCATATGTCAAACTATACCATATAAACAAAAATGCTTCTTTTATTATCATTGTAGCATATTTGCCAAATTCAATTTAGAAATATAGAAACTCACTTCAAACAATTTATATGGGTAAGAAGAAAAAAAATTTAAAAAAATTATAATAACGCTTAAAACGAAGATTTGAATTTAAAATATGGTGTATTGAAAATTTTTCACGAAAAAAAAAAAACAACAAAAATTAAACAACGATCTTTAAGGTTTTTGGGGTTAGTTAATTTAGTTATGGGCCATTTTCGGAAAGTTATGATACGAGATAGTGTGGGACTAGAAAGTGTTATACACTGCTAGTATACAACACCTGATCGCTCCTCGATTTTTCAAACTGGAGAGCGCGATCGTTGGACCGAGACAACTGGAGGAGGTGCATCCGGGAGGCCAAGGCTCGATATGGGCTGTAGCGTCATTGCATCATTATCATACAACACCTGGTATAATCAATACCATCAGTGTATCACCCAGTACCATGCACATATGTGGTATACGTCATGGTATCTATATAGTATTGAAGACTTCTGTCTAAATTCGAAAATGTTTCATGGTATCAAGACGGTATAGTTCGTACTAAAACGTTTTTGCGCCGCTGTAATTAAATGTCCTAAATATCTGAGCTAAATTTTTCCCTGCATTAATGATAGGGGATATATAAATGATAAAATTCTGATTTGAAGATCATAAAAATCGTTGCCATCTTCAACAAAGCCTAACGTTTCCATGCAAAATGACGATTTATTTGAAAAGTTGTCAACTTTAAATTTTGAGAAAAGTATACTATTACAAATATCACTATGTCAAAAAATTTATTTTTGATTCGAATACTCCTACAAATGCATAATTTTGGTAAATGCACTTAATCGATTTTCATTGAAACTAGAAAAAGTAGAAACTTAAAATTTTGTCAGAATTTGTCCCTTAATTATTGCAATAAATACTAACAAAAATATCAACATCGCTTTACTCCTTCTACCACCTCCCATACAATTTTTTGTATTGGATATTCAAGAAAAGTATTTCTCCTTCGAACATATGAGAGCTATCGACTTTAAAATTGTAACAAGGCAATGTGATTCGGATGTTGATAAACAGATTCAAAATCATCTGAAACCTCCCACTTTCTCTGCTACCTCTCATACAAATGCCATAAATTCAGACAAAAATTGTTCACTTTCTTCGAAAATTATGAAAGCTACAAACTTTAAATTCAGCATGGAACTTTTTTAATACTACGTTCGGTGTTACATACAAAAATTATAAAACTCCCGGCTCTGCTTTTACTATCTCCCATACAAAAGTCACTATTCGAAAGAATTTGAGAGGACATATTTACCGATACAATAAACTCTTTCCTATTTTATATAGAGTAAATCATAATAAAACCTTGCACTTGTTTCAACGGTTGCGGGACGAGCTAACAACTCTTCCACAATAAGCAATGAAAATGATAAGGAACATGAAGTTTAGGAGTCCAAACTCCGATTTGGGGTGTATTGCCATTATAGAAGTAGAAGAAGTACTAATTTTATTGACTGTTATTTGAATCCGCCTGTTCTCTTAGGAATGAAATTGATTTACAAAAGTTTCCGTAAATAACATTTCATGGCTACAACAAGGGGGAAGAGGACTAATTTGGTTGCAGAGATCATTCAAGACTCTATCGACTTGGTCGCATATCGAACGCCTCCTGGACTTAGTTGTTAGGATTTTTGTTCTCCGATATTTGTCATGAGTACTGAACTTTCTAATGGATACTGATTTGTATCTACGTTTTCTATTAAAAATGGCATTACGTCAATTTAAAAGTAGATTTCTGTATACTATATAGTCAGTACAGATTTTCTCAATGTTACAGTCGTGTAAATTTGGCATAATTCCGGGCTTACATCTGATCTCAATACTGATCAGTAACAGCCATATAGTAGAGTTTGACAAAACATTTCTTATCTATTAGAAATTACTAACTAAATTTGCCGGCCACATAAACGCGGTGTAAATATATTCTGAAGGAAACTGACCTGTAGCCTGGTGGTAGCGTTTTGTCTACAATGCGAAGGTCGGGGGTTCAAATTCCGGTCGACGTATAATTTCAACACACTATTTACGGGGGTATACCTTGATCACCTCAACCTGCGAGAATAGAAATTCGTAGATACATGGTTGTGGGAAGGACTAACAACCCTTTGAAAATAACAAATAATTATTAAGAAACCCGTAGGTCAGGAAGCCAAAACCCGATTTCGCCTGTAGTGCCATTATTGCCGATATTGTAGTACAAGGTTTGCCAATATTATCAGCCGCAAGAACAAGAAATATATTGGTAATATCAGCACCTTACGAATTTTGAAAATAAAGTCGATTTTGAAATAGAGATTTTGAAATGGATTTTATAAATGTTCTGAAGAATATTTACTGCGAGTGTAGCAAAGTGGCAATTGCTGGTATGAGTTTCGATCGTTTCAAGTTATGAGATTGAAAATTAAACAATTTTAACTAAATTTTGATCTCTTTAAGCCACCCTTTTAGGTTTAGGTAGGGTTCCTGTATAAGCTAAGCCGAACTCGCCGTATTCTGGGCTTGGCTTTTGGGCTGTGAAAATTTTGAATAATTTTACGATTTTCTTAATTGCGTACAAATAAGAACTGTTAACATCATTTATAGTTCCGGAAAATTATCATAAATAAACAAATCGTTAGCGATGTGCGTATTTTTCCATTACGAAGTTCAATGTCAAGCAATCGAATATCAGATGATCCCCAACTAAAAATTTCAATGTATCACCTAAGGCCAAACTATTTATTTATTTATTTATCATAACAAGATAATTAGTTACATAATAATTGCTTAACTTAATTTAATTTAATACAGCCTAATATAGTTAAATTTATCTTAATTAATTAAACCCAATTTGATATAATTATGATAGGCACTGGTGGAAGGGTCAAACGGGGAGGGGGGACCTTATAAACGGAGCGCAGTCTCAGTTTATATGTCAGCTTACTTATTGGAGGTATATAGTGTGCGCTGAATTTTTTGAATACTCTACAGAATCTGTTAATAGGTTCATTTCGTCCGTAATCTGTACGATGTGGATATTCCTTAAGTGGTCTGGAGTGTCACGTCAGCCTGACATTGTTATTGAGTCTGAATTTATTTGAGATGTGGTCAATCTTAATATCGCTATTCAAAACATCTAAGGTAAAACAGGACGTCAGTATAGTTTTTCTAGAACCAAGAGGTAAAAGATTTAATAATTGGAGCCTAACTGTGTAGAGTGGAAGGTTTTCAAATTCTCTAGGATCACACAAGTCCCTAAGAGCAAAAAGAAGAAATTGCTTCTGGGTTGACTCTATTCTGTTGCTGTATAACTGGAAAAAAGGTGTCCCAAATGGGACATACATATTCCAGAACAGAGATTTGGTGACCCATACATTCTTAAACTCTTTGGCTTTTCTCTTAATGAACCCAAGAAGTTTATTAGCTTTTGAATTTTTTCGATTATAGTGAGATTTGAAGCACAGCTTATTGTCCAGTAGTAAACCGAGGTCCTCAATTTGATCAACTGCAGGAAGATTGCGTGATTCCTTTGGACATGGTTACGAGATAATCTTTTTGGTTCTGTTATAATATCTTCACCAATTTTTTTTACATAACACTCATATGCAACCCGGTACTTAGAAGAGAACTCTGACGCCAGCGTGTCATATCTTCTCTGAAGATTAGGAGTAATCGCGCCCGTTTTCTCAAGTAGCTCTGCGCTTATACAGGGACCCAAAGTTTAGGCAATAAAAGGGTGGTCTTGGAAATAGAACCACGTTGCACTTCTGTATGGGACTCAACAAGCCGAATGTCAGCCGATCACCAGCCGAAAATTTCACTGTATTACCCAGGTCCAAACTCCGAGTAGCTCTGAGCTTATACAGGAACGCTAGGTTTAAGTAGTAGGAGGGCGGTCTTGGGAATAGAACCACGTTGCACTGAGACTATCTAGTTGGTCCCATTCTACTCCTCTATATATGAGATGAATGTTACTCCTCTTGTGCTACCCACTTGGTAAAGTTTGCGAACCGAAGCAAGCTCGAATGTTTGACGTCTCTGAGGTCGTCCAATTCTCAGAAGAATTTAGAACCTAAAGACAAGAGACGATAGTTGGATATTTGTGTACAGGGACAAACATAGTGTTCGGTAGGTTCCAGGTCTTCCTCACAAATCTGCAAAGGCTGTCGCTCACGATCCGCAACCTGAATGCGTGAAGCTTAAGCTGTCCTGTGTTCAGACCGACAATAGCACGAACGCTATGGCGACTATGGCGACTACGTTGTAACAACTGAGCTTTGATGTTTCTATTCGGTTCTTCCCAAAAGGATTTGCCTGTTCTACAGCTATGAGTTCGCTTAGATGTCCTGTATACACTGAAAAGACTAAAAGCTTTCTACACAAATTTTCTGCAGTGACATATGCCGAAGAAATGAAATATTTGACGAAATAAAACTTAATTTCTTTGCCCTAAATTAATTAATTCGTAAGGATGTAGGAAATAAATATAGTATCGTCTTTATGGTATTATTTCTTAGGCGTTATAAGACAGAATTTACGAAACTCAGGAATTATAATATTACTTCAACAGAACAATATTTTTCGTTTAGCAATTTTCTTCTCATTGACTCTAAAACCAGAATAATAAGTCTTCTAACCTCCTCTAATTAAATTGGAAATAGTATTATTATAACTGGTATAATAAATTTTCAAGTAGTCGTTCTCATTGGAGCATTTTTCTCAGTGTATGTATAAACTTAAAATAGCAATTCGATATACTCGTACATTTTATGATAGCTATAATATTCACGTGGCGCAAAATTAAATCTACAATATATAACTCCACGTGATCGCTTCTAAGATTAAGCACTGTGTGCTTTTCAATCAAAGGAATAAAACAATATTAAGTTTACAGACATCAGTTCATCGCACATCTCAGGGAGATCACTTTGCTACATAAGAATGTACACTTTTAACAAAACATATTTTTAGAGAAAATATTTTTACTTTATTATTCGAATGGAAAGGTATTTTGGGAATAAGGATTCAATTTATCCATATAAACTAAATGACACTTAGCAAAAGAAAAATTGCAAAATAACGATTGTATACTGTGTTATACTTTTTAATTCTGGTTGCCACACAAGTAATAATAAAAAATTTAAAACTATTCACTCCTATTTACTTGAAGTAAAATGCAGACTGGTGTGAGTGGCGCAACTTTTTTATACATGTTAGTATGATATGTACACTATGATCAGAAGATACCGGGAATATCTAATTTAAACGAACCACAGATCCGGTATTCTTTTTTTTCTGAAGTTTGTACACCCTTAAGTGATACTTGTGTCCAATTCCGGAGGTAGGTTTAGGTAGTAGGGTTGAGGTCTCAAAAAGAGAACCACATTGCACTGGGACCATCTAGTTGGGTCCATTGTACTCTACTTATTAAAGATTATGAGATGGGTGTTACTCCTCTTGTGCTAGCTACTTTGTACGTTTAGCGAACCCAAGATATCTCTGAGGTCGTCTAGTTCTGAGAAGAATCTAGAGCCTAAAAAGAGGTAACGACTGTTGGAGATTTGCGGACAATGACAAATTTAGTGTTCGATAGATTCTCGATCCGCAACCTGAATGCTTGGAGCTTAAGCAGCCAATGACCTGTGGTCAGCCCGATAATAGTACGGACGCGTTAGCGACTACGTTGTAATAGCTGAGCTGTGTTGGTTTTATTCGATTCTTCCCAAAAGTATCTGGTCGTTCTAGCTGCAGATATTCCATTGGGAAAGAATCTAAAATATTTTGATATCGACTGACTTCCTAATGAAGTTAATGTTTCCAAATCCTTGTCTGGAAAGCATGTCAGCTGCGTCGTTAGCTAACAGCTCGCTTTGGCCAGGTGTTCAAAAGAAAAATACTTTGGTTATTGCCGCTAGGCGATCCAAATTGTGTATGTACGTGGACACTAGCATGGACGTGGTCCTGTAGGATTGGAGTTCCAAAAGAGTAGTTCTGCTGTCCGATAATATATGGCAATTTCCAATACTGTTCTGTACATCTATGAGAATATTTGAGCACTCGCTAATGACTAATACTTCCGCTTGGAACACTGTCGCCTGTTCTGAAAGATGAAAAGAAGTGTGGATGTCGAAGTTGTGGGAATAGATCCCTGCACCATTCCACTGGATAGTTCTAGATCCGAATGTATAGAGATAATGACCTTTCCCAGGCGCTGAGTTTCGTGTTTGTTCGTTTCGTGTAGGAAATTTAATGTGGAACCTCCGTTTTTCAACCTGTGATTGGTTCATACTAGGTTGTAGCCTAGTGGTTAACGTGTTCGTCTTACAATACGAAGTTCGTGATTTCAAATTTCGGTCGACGTATGTAATCCCTGCACACTTTCTGCTTGGATATACCTTGGTTACTTCAATCTACGAAAATGAAAAATTCGTAGATAGAGGCCAGGAGGCCAAGGCCCGACTTGGAATGTAGTGACATTTGTGGATCATTGTCAGCATGGACTGCGAAGCCGAAAGGGATATTATATAAGTAAAGCTCGTCAGGACTTCGGTATGCTTTCCCTTTCTGGAGGTTAAGAGAGATCTCAACGCATGCGGTTGTACTACGTGGAAAGTGACTTACCAAGAAACTGCAAACTTTCGCGAACCAATGCCTCCGATGCATTTTAGGAATATTCTGGCCAGAAGTGATCTCCAATGACGAACTTTGGAGTACAACTGAACAGACTGAAATGGGCAATGAGATTTAAAGGCATAAGTCGCAGTGGATTGGTCATACTTTGAGGAAACTAGAGCGAAACATCGCCAAACAGGCTTTGGGTTATAATCCTCAAGGAAGACGTCGAGTTGGTCGACCAGCCAGCAGTTGAGCAAGAGACCAGAGCAATAAACAAGTCCTGGCAACAATTAAAGACCGATGCTCAGGATCGCGCCTTGTGGAAGAGAGTTGTTTCTGTCCTATGCCCCTGTAGGGGATCTTAACAGGAATTTGAATAGTGATACTCCGAATGGTTGGTGGATTGAAATCGTATGGTCTTCTTCTTCTGGAGAAGAGGACCTGGTCTGTACCAGTTCTCTAACTGTTGTAAAGCGGACTGCGTATTCACGAAGAACTTGCTCAAACTTACTAGTTAGCATGATGATAAGATCATCTGCATATGCTATTGTGCGGTACCCGTTCCGATTTAAAATATAAAGAGTTTATTCATGGTTAGGACCCCCAATAGAGGCGACATTATGCCTCATTGTGCCTTTATGAGCCGAGCCTTTTCTTGTCTCAAAGTGAAGAAGCTTACCTATACATACAGTCAAGAGAGCTTCCACACTATGGCAAGGTATCAAGTATGGCATAAATGTTGCCTTTCGGCGTCTAGAAAGGTACCGCGTGCAACCTCTTTATGATGAAAAGCTTTCTCTACGGCGGCTACTGTTACATGTAAAGCGCTTTACGCTGCTGTATATCTCGTCTGTCAGAACTATTCTTGAATATGGCTGTATACTTTGGTTACCATATTATCGCTTCCATATTCACCGCTTGGCATTGGTCCAAAGAAACTATCTGCACAATGCATTGAAAAGTCTTCCTTGGAATAATTTAGTTGATTTACCACCATGTAAACGATTATCCCGAATTGGGCTGTAGTGCCATTGTAGAAGAACTGATTATCATCCGCAACAAAAGCAGACAGTTGATGACGTTATCATCAGAATTTTCAACGTAGACTGTATTCGTTTATCGGTGGTTTTCAAAGCAAATGCATAAAGACGAAGAAACTCATCCACATCCTTTGACATCCAAAGAGTCCGAGAATGATATACGAGTTCAAACGTTAGATATCTTTGTTTTATTTCTCCTCTTCATAATAAATTTGATTTGAGTATTATAATTAAAAAAAAAATGATAAAGGAATACTAAAAATACTTCTTTTATTGTCTCATCTACCGCAATTCATCCCATACAAAGGACAATTTTAATTTATGAACAAGAACGCAACTACACCCTGTCACCTATAAACTATAAAAACAATATCATATGCTTCTTCCTGTCATTGTTCCTTTCAAAATACTCTATAGTTTAAAAGGCTCTTTCAAAGCGTTTTTGATTAATAACCTCCTGATAGAATTGTATCCTGCTGGTGCGAAAAACCGGGTAAAGGACGAAAATAGCAAAGAAAAAAAAATGTTGGAAGTAAGCTAGCAGGAAGAAGAAACGCAGAGCCGGCTATTATGTAAATGTTTTAATAAAATGTTCCATAACCGCAGGTAACATATTTCCTGTGAGCCATTCTTACAGTCTTACCGTACTTATCTTAAGCATAAAAGAAGGAGCGCGAACTGAACAAGGCCATAATCTCACTCGTTTGTCGTTTTTCTTTCGTTTCGTTTCGTTTTTTTTTTTATTCTTGCTTGTTGTTCCGATATTACAATAAACATTACTAAGGATATGTGTGCTTGCCTTGTGCTAGCATATATGCACATCGAAATGCTATACCGGGCCACAGTCACATGGAAACTTATGTAGCTATAACGAAAGAGAGCGCAGAAAAAAAACAGCATTATTTTATTATTATCCTTGCTTGAACACAAACACTCTCAAACAGATTTCGAGCGATAAAAATGCAAGAAGGACATTTTGTTTGCTAAGGCGTGAATTTTGTATGAGAGCGAGAGCGAATCATTTCGTGTGTTTTTTTTATATATTCGTTTTTTTTTCCTATGCTATATAACGAAAAACATTTTCACAATATCCTTTAGGACATTCGCAACGCCATCTACATCCATCTAGTACATTTGTATATGGGGGTGCAAGTATGCATACTTAGCGCCTTTTTTGTTTACGTTTTTTCCCGTATTTCATTTTTTTTCAACTTTTCCTCCCATCCAAATGAGATAACCTTATGTGTATATTTTTTTGTTTATTTCAACAGAACCGCCATAATCTTTATCCCGCGTGCTTAACGTCCTTTTAGCAAATCGACTTCACCTTTTTTTTCATTCTTCCATTTTTTTTGTGTGTATTCCTATCTCTTTTCCCACATGATGAACGGTAATACTCATCTACAATATCTTCTAGTCCGTTTCTGATGTGTCTTTAAAATAAAGAAAAAAAATCCATGTCCTTCGTAGTATAAAAACATTTTCTTTCGGTTTTCTTATCTTAAGAATTTTTACTTTTGTCCTTGTTTTGTTTTTGTCCACATTTTTCAGTTTCTTGTCCATATTATATATTTTCTGTCCTTTTTTGTTCATTTTCGACGTCACCTTTTCAGATTTCGTACTAAATGTTAGGTTATCTTTCGTAACGTCTTGTGTTGATATTTTGATTTAATTTTTTTTTTTGTATTATTATTAAATGCACTTTTAAGAGCTCGGCCGGATCTAAAATTATCCTAAGACATAATAATTATCTTGAAAATTGTAGTTACTTCTTTAGACCATTTTTGTTTCTTTGTTATTGTTTTTAGATTTTTTTAATGGTTATGTTAAATTGAAGAAAAAAAAATGAGATAAGTTTTTCTTGAAAACATATAATTACAACAATATGCCGTGAAAAATTAAATCTTAAAGTAGTTTTGATTTAACATATTTATCTTAGTGTAATTTTTAAGAATTCCAAATGCTTTAGTTATTTTTTTTTTTATTTATCGTTTATAGATTTAAGAATACGGATTAAAACTATTTAATTAGAAATGATTTTAAATTTTAATAAAGTTTCAGTTGAAATTAATCAATTTGTCATTCAATTATGATGAAATACAGCAATGGAAAAACCGCAACGAATTAGAGTTTTGAAATAATTGATAAGCCTTGCAATATCGTAGTACGGGCCACATATCTGAAATAGTTTTTTCTTTCTAGTTAAAAATTATGCGACAGCAACCAACATAATTGTTATTTCGAAGTTAAGTCATCTTATCTGAGTCATAGAGTAATACCCGAATCTCTATCTTATCAGTACTTGACTTTTGATACATTATTAAGTTTATAACATGTTCACGAACTAAATAAATAACATTATGAGTTTTTTATTAGTACTCGGGTCAAAAAATTGTTGATGTAGTTTTACTTAATATTCTAGTAATGAAGAATTGAGATCTAAACACTTCGCTACCCTGAAAATGTTCACGTTTAAAATGATTTTTACTTTCAATCAATCAATTACATGTCAGAAACAGTTCTCTTCCAGTTGTTAATAAAATTTGTTTTGTTCGTCAACATTCAACATTTTCATGTGAAACATGGATGACATTGAAAGTTGTAATCCAGAGCTGGTTAGAAAATATCTTGCTCTGGTTTTTTCAAAGCGTGACCGATCCACTGCCACTTTCGCCTTTGAATCTCAATGATTCTCTTACTGTGTCCAATTGTTCTTCAAAGTTCGTCATTGTAGATGACATCTGTCCAGAATATCCCCAAAATGCGTTTTTTTTTATAATTTGGGGAACACGTGAGGACACTGCGACCATCTCGGCCTATTGTGCGTTTATTGCCCCTTTACCCTACCATAACTCAATAGCTTTGGCTAATCTAAGTATTTATCTTTAAGGGAGCCATGTTAGCTTGTTCTTCGGTAGAAAGGAAACCTTTCCCAAGAAGATTGTGTCTTTTCCCAGCTACTGCTTCATAGTGACATAGGATGTGTGCTGTCGTTTCTGAATCTTCGAGACAGAGGCGACAGATAGCAGTTTCAGCTAAGACCATATTTTTGGGGTGGTAGTTTATTCCACTGTGCCCCGTCATTAGCCCAATTAGAGTACTAATATCACTTTTGTTGAATTTTAAAATATCCTCCACTTTGTTTTTTTAAGATTGATAAGCCTAAAAGTGTATTCCAGTAGATTTTATGTTCTTGTTCAACTCACTTTCTAAGTATAGGGCTGGAGTGTAGAAAAATTTGCAGTTTCTTAGTAGCTTCATCGGTCACCTTATATGTGCTGAAACCATATAACAACACGAATTTTACGCATGCATCAAACACTCGCAGCTTCATGCGAAATGATAGATAATTGTCTTAACCGCCAGAAACAAGAAAGGATACTGAAGGTTTAGCAAGATTCTTTTATACATTCCTCATTGCGCTATTCATGATAACAATGCTTACAGGATAATATAACTTTTGTACCTCTTTCACATCTTTTCGGTTAAGAATACAATAAGTGTGCATGTGCTTGGACGTACACACTTTACATTCCTTTCAGCTCCACTGAAAATGATTCGAAATCCTGATACGAAATGAGCCTCCGGAGCCCCATTCCGCATGCATGTAGAATTTATCGAGGCTCTTCCAAGTATGGACAGCACTTTTGTCGGCCGCTCAGGAGCTTGGAGTGCGGAATTCGACCTGTAGTAGCGCACATCCTTGATGTGCCGAACCTTGCATCCCTTTCACATTTTGTTTCTTCATGTGTATGTCGTCGTCCGTGGCGCAGTGGTAGCGCTCTTGCTTTACAGCCAATATATCGTGAGTTCGATTCCCGCTCTAGGCAGTAGTAAGAAGACTTCATCAACACGTCAATACCAAGGCGATTCAACTCCTAGACAATGAGACCATAGTGCAAAGGTTTATGAGGGTCAAGCCATTTGAACTAGTGTCGTGCTGTGGAAATAATGGACAAAAATAATAAATAACAAAAATGATTTAATCTAAATATTCAATAAAAAAATGAAAAACATTAGGAACTAAGACAATATCGATAGATAAGTGCTTAGGTTGAATTTTAAACCGTAAAACGTTAGATTCGTGTTGAACACTAATGTACGTAGGCTACCAGTGGAGCCCAATGTACACCTCCGTTTTTTTACCATGTGGGCCTACATATCATTCAGCCAGCCCGCTCTACCGACGAAACTAATGAGCTTCATCGGTTCAAGGGACTGGAGGTCATTCAGCTCGGCGAAGAAGTACTCTGCGATAACTTGTCTTCGAATTATTCAGAGGCATGGGCAATGGAAATGTTCTATATCCATCCTCCTTACCGCAGCCTCTACAAGTGTCCTCGGTTGTAAGGGGAAGTCTTCAAGCGTGTTTCCTAAGAAGACAGTGGCTCGTGACTATGCCTACTAGTGTCCATAGGGAGTTTCTATTGAGTCTCAATATTGTTATTGATTTCCCTCTATCAAAACCACCCCATAGCATTATCGTGGTGCTACACGACTCGCTTTGTAACCCATTGAGATTTTCCCTTCTAGACACTTTGTCAGTGTAGATTGTCTTAATGACTCGTAAGCCAATGCCAACATTGTCCGTTTCCTCTACGGTGGCAGCGGCAGATCCGTTCCTGGCCAGGTTGTCCGCAATTTCGTTTCTAGGTATATCGCGATGTCCCGTAACCCAACAAAGTCTCCAATTCTTTCAACATATCCATACAATGGTTTAAGCATCTAGAATTGCAGCTGCAAGTGGAAAAGGCCTTTTGTGCAGTTTGGCTATCTGAGTAAAAACTAGCTCACTTACCATTTTCTCCTGTACTCAAAGCCAGTTCCGCCCCTTTCACAATAATTATTACCTACGATTGGAAGATTGTGGCATATTCTGGTAGATGCCTTAAAACTTTCAAAAAAGATGCCACCAACTGCCTCCTTCATTTTCGAACCGTTAGTAAATATCACAATCTCATCATTCTGCATGACATGTCAGTCTGTAGTAAATTAAGTCAGAAATAAATTCGTTATTAGTCAGCTGGATTGTAATAACATCAAATCAATCATTCACACCACCACTTCTAGATAGGAACCAAATTGTAGTTCATCCTGTTGAGAAAGCAAACCTTCATTCATCAAGTTTCGCCCGAGACTCCAGGCTGCCAACGACAAACCAGTCTTTCCCGCATTTGGTACCACCTGGATTTCATCTACCTGCAATTCCTTTTCGCACACCACTTATCTCCAGAATTAATCGTGACCTTAATGTTCAGAAATCTGCACGTGCCGACGGTAATCCTTTCATAGTCCTCAAAAATTGTTTTTCCTCTTTGACTTCTTCCATTTCCCGATATATTCCATTTCCCGATATATTCCATTTCTCTTACTCTTCTGGGCACTTTTGGCGCACGTGGAAAGTAGCAAATGTTCAGCCGATTCCCAAGAAAGGAAACAAAGCGTTACTCGCTAACTACCACCCCATTGCTACTACCTCGGTTCTGTCGAAAGTAATTGAGGCGGCTGCCAATCGCAAAATAGTCCGCTGTCTTGAATATGACACTCTTATCAATGATCGCCAATACTGATTCCATTCCGGAAGTTCTTTCGGTAACCTCTTGGTATATCTGACTGAAGGTTGGGACTCTTGCCTGCATAAATTTTGCGAAGGTCTTGCACTTGAAATAGCTAAAGCGTTTGATAGAGTTTAGAATAAATGTCTCTTCAATCAATCAAATTCCTGTTGAGACCCCTATAGGAGCATAGGACAGAAAAAACTCTCTTCCACATGGCGCGATCCAGAACATCGGTCTTAAGCTGTTGCCAGGACTTGTTTATTCCTCTGGTCTCCTGCTCAACTGCTCGTTTCCATGTGCTACATGGTCGACCAACTCTACATCTTCTTTGAGAATTATAATCCAGAGCTTCTGGATTCCTCAACGTGTGACCAATCCACTGCCACTTCCGCCTTTGAATCTCAATACCTATTTCAGTCTGTCCAGTTGTACTCCAAAGTTTGTCGTTGGAGATCATTTGTGGCCAAAATACTCTTAAAATGTTCACGAAAGTTTGTAGTTTCTTGGTAAGTTGAACGGTCACTTCCATGTAGTCCAACCATATAACAACACGGCTCCGCCGTCTATGCTGACAACGCTTCCGAGATAACAAAAATTTTGCACCTTTTTCACATCTTGTCCATAAAGAACTATCGGTGTATTTGCGTTCGTGCCCATGTGCATATAATTGGTTTTGCGCACACTTGTTTTCAGTCCCGCCTCTTTGCATCGATCCACTCCTTGCGCCACCTCCCATACAAATCGAAACTTACATAAACAAATTAAAGAATTGTTAGCCCCCTTGTACTAGAGCTACTGATAATATTGCAGTTACATAATTGGCAATACCCCGGCTCCAGTTCCTTTTCCCTACTCTTTCGCCTTACGATTTCACTATTATAGTTTATTATCAAAAACTACTTGCTCTGGAGATATAGTCAATGCAGTTTCCACATTACGATGAGAATCGATATTTAACCAAAAAATAATTAATTTCAACACAGACTGAAACTTTATTAAAATATATTAAAAAATTATATGATTTGTTTCAAAACAAAAAACATTACTGGCACAATTAAATTTTCAGTTTAATAGTTTTTTTGGAAATTCAATATAATTTGAAATTAAATTGAAAATCGTATCTAATCGATTGTCATTGTTTTCTTCAACCTTTTGGTCGAATGATTGCAGTTTGCAAAAGCAAGTTAGCGTGATGAGTATGAATCTGTCAGCAAAGCTGGATGAGCTGCAAAGAGGCGATAGACACTTGGAGACTACGGTCGCCTTGTGTGAGATTCGGACTCAACTCCAAGAGTTGACAAAGTCCGTGGAAAGCTGCCAAAGTGAAGTGTCTGAAGTAAGTGAATCTAATCTAATCCTATCTTACCGGATCTATGTAATCTGGCCTAATCAAATTCGTTGTTTTTTTTATTTAGGTGAAGCGAGATATGGTAGCAATAAAACATGAATTAGATACCGTGCAGCAAGTTAAAGAAGAAATTGAAGAATTACGAGAATACGTCGATCGATTAGAGGAGCACACGCATAGAAGAAAACTGAGACTTTTAGAACAAGTTTGTTACGAATAACATTAAGGATTTATTTTGTTGGTTTTTGATTTTATGTTTAATAAATTTTCTTTTAATTTTATTACATAATGATTTTGTGTTTAATTTATTTTAAATTAAATTTTTTTATTGTTCATTAAGATTTAAATTATAGTAAAATTCATGGCTATCTATTCTATTTCACAGGGTCTTACGTTTTTCCTAACGTATGCAATTTTTGCAGCGGTTCTGGGAATGTTACAATTCGGTTACAACACAGGCGTAATAAATGCTCCCGAAAAAAATATCGAGAATTTTATGAAGGATGTTTATAAGAATCGCTATGGCGAAGACATTAGCGAAGAATTCATTCAGCAACTTTATTCGGTGGCAGTATCGATATTTGCCATCGGTGGTATGCTGGGAGGTTTCAGCGGCGGATGGATGGCAAATCGATTTGGAAGGTAGGTTTTTAGTAATTACTAGCGATCCTACGCGACTTCGTCCGCGTAAAAATCGTAATAATAAGCAATTTTTGAGAATGTTTGATAGTTAGTAATACATTATGTGGGATAGTCTGCTTAGTTTAATGGCTCTTTGAATACAATGTTTTGTATTTTGTTGAAATCAGAACCATAAATTATTTAGAATGAAACCACGATACTCGCATTTGTATGGGACAGGCCCGTGATTAAATCACCCCTGGGATTTAAGATCATATACTTCAATACGTATATGATCTGGAAATGTAAATAGTTGTAGCTTGTGTTAATTCTAAAACAAAGTCTAAGTAAAATAACATTAAACTTAAAAACATAAGAGGACTACGATTGTGCGTAAAGCTTAATTTTTGAGATCTTAAGACATTTTTTATAGGGAGTGGTAGAAAGGATGACAGCATTTCACTAATTTGTTTCACATTGTATTAGAGTAGCTAGAAAAATGTTTTGTACCAAATTTAAGCTTCAAAGGTTTGAATGGAGAAAATTAGTGTATTGGATTTAGTGGAATTGTGCAGTTTGTATGGGAGGTGGTAGAAGTGTGAAGTGATTTTGAAGAAATGACTATAATTATTATGCAACTGATATATTTTAAATTTCAGATCAGTAACATTCATACTTTTCAAAAAAATCTAATATTTGAAAAGTTGTGAAATTGTGTCACATTGTATGAGAGAAGAAGGGAAGCTAATTTGTTTTATTTTTTTAGTATTAAGAATATTTTTAATTCAGGATTTAGTACAAAATTTGAGCTCGATAAATTTTATACGTATTGAGCAAATTGGTTTATAGCACTTCAAGAAAAAGAGCAGTTTGTATGTGGAAGGTGTTGAGGGATTCAAATAATTTGTATACCATGGATCACATTCATGATAAAAATAATATGTTCTAAATTTCAAATTATTCTGTCCGTGAGGGGATTAAAATACATCATCGGAGTATACCTGAAAAATTGTACAAGTTTCATTACAATAGGTTCAGCCGTTTGTGCTTGAAAGTCGGCCGGACAGACAAATAGACAACAATTTCAAAAACGTTTCTTTATGAATTGTTATTGTCCAAATAAGACGAAACACTAACTTATAGTCATTTAAAACAAAAAACAGACAGACACTACAATCATATTTATGTATATAGATTTGATTTAGTTCTCTTGTAAGTTAACTTTTTTTTTGAGACTTGAGTAATAATGCTAGTTGTAAAGTTTGTGTATGAGAGGTATGGCGTTGATCTGAAAAATTATCAAAGATATAACACTAAGATGTTTTGGGAAAAAAATATTTCTCAACAAAGTTAAAAATCATGTATAGTAACAGTATTATTAGTATTTTGATTGCTTTCATTTTATCTTACAAAAGAGTAATTTTCAGGAATCTATAGCATAAGAGATTTGATCGAGCTCTGCTTATCCTAACTTTCTTTTCACATTTTAGGAAAGGTGGATTACTTCTAAACAACGTTCTGGGTATATCAGGTGCTTGCTTAATGGGCATTACGAAAATGACTCATTCCTACGAAATATTATTCCTCGGACGATTTATTATAGGAGTTAATTGCGGTAAGTTTACCTCTTCTTTTTAACCATGCCAAGTTAAGAACATAAAAGGGACCTAATTACACGTATTCCATTACAGGTTTAAACACATCTCTAGTTCCAATGTACATCTCTGAAATAGCCCCATTAAATCTCAGAGGTGGCCTTGGTACGGTAAATCAATTGGCTGTGACTGTAGGTTTATTATTGTCCCAAGTGCTGGGCATCGAGCAAATTCTAGGAACAAATGACGGATGGCCAGTGCTACTTGGTCTCGCTATATGTCCAGCTATTTTACAATTAATATTACTTCCGGTTTGTCCAGAATCACCCCGATATCTTTTGATAACGAAGCAGTGGGAGGAAGAGGCACGAAAAGGTAAATTTTGTATATACATAGGTACTCGTACTATGCTTAGTTTTTAAGAAAAAATTATGTTTGCTTGCATGTTTGATGAAGCGTTTCAAATTCCCTGAATTTTTCAATCTTGGCCGTTCTCGTTTTTTGAATATTGATTGTTTTCCAATAAAAGAATTTCCGGATATTTGTAGGTTATAATTAAAAACTATCTAAAAAGAAAATTTATAACATTAGAAGTGGGAGCCTATTATTCAATTTGTTCAAAAAGTTTTGGAGCGCAAGGTGGTTCATTTGGAAGGAGACTTCTCAACATTTGTTTCCTGTAGAATCCTTAAACCCTTGCTTGGAACAAATTTGGTTACAGTAGGAAGCTAGATGTTGAATGTTTTCAAGGTGAACCAACAGGATTTTTGGAGTGTCATAAAAACGCTCATATCATTAATCATTGCCGTCATTACTAACTTCACGTTCAAAACTCAACTTTCTAGTTTTAATCACAATTTCCAATGCAAACGCTATGTTCTGTTGAACAAACTTTTTTTTATTATTATTACTGGAAGATACGTGAGACACGACCTTCTCTGCCTGCTGTGCCTTTATTGCCTTCTTTTTCCCTACCACAACTTGACAGATCTGGCTAATTTAATGATGTTTAAGGGAGCCATGTCAGTTAGTTCATCAGTTTTAAGGAAACCTTTTCCTAGAAGATTTTATCGTTTTTTTTTGCTACTCTTTCGCAGTGACATATGATATATTCTGGCATTTCTGAGTCGTTTAGGGAGTATTTTCGTACATATGTATGTCCGTTATTAATCTGTGTAGAAGATTTGCTATGCAACTGTTGGCAACTGTCAGAAGCTCTATTGGAATTTGGTCAGTGCCCGGCGCTTTGTTTGGATGGTTTCTCAGGGCTGTTTTCATTTCTTCAAGTGTGGGAGGACTTAAAGAGGATCCTCGAACAGCTGTTACATAACTAGTACCTGCAATTATATCTGCTGCTGCTGTTCGTGTGAATGAGGGGCTCGGATTGAGAAGGTGTTCAACCCATCTTAGTTTTATATCTGTTGCCTTCTGCATCCTTGCAGAGGATCGTCTTCGCTTTGCGTCCCTCTTTCTTTCCTTTAACTAGGGAATACGCGGCTCGTGTGTTGCGTGTTTGAAATATTCGTCATTATTTTATAGGGTTTGTTTAGGGGCGGAGAACTTTAAATTGAAATAAAACACAGAAAAATATTTTTAATTTCCATGAAATTGGCTTTATTTGAAAGATAATTTTGTAACATTAATGTTTAAATATGATTTTGGGCATGTGCATACATGGCGTAATCTGGAAGTCTACAATTTCTATTGAAAATTTGGTTTAGTATTGAATCACACTTTTGGCTAAATGGCTATGCCAATAAGCAGAATTACCGCATTTCAAGCAATGATGATCCATAAGCCATTGTCGAAACACCATTACATCCTGAAAAAGCCACCGTTTGTTTCGCTCTATGGACCGGTGGAATCAATGGTCCATATGTCTACAAATATGATGATGGTCAGAACGTTACACTGAACGGTGAGCGGTACAGAGACATGATTACTAATCTTTTCGTGCCTCAATTGGAAGGCATTAATGTCGCAGTCATGTGGTTGCAACAGGATGGCGTCACATGCAACACAGCGCGATACAATTTACTCGATTACTCGATTAATTTCACAAAATGAACCTGTTCATGCGATCTGACGCCATTTCTCTGGGGATATGTAAAGTCCCATATCTACGCCGATAAACCAGAGTATTTGGAAGTCAGCATTCGATGGGTTATTGCCGAAATACAGACTGATTTACTGCGAAGAGTGTTTGAAAATTGGGCTTCCAGATTACGCCATGTACGCGCCAGCCCCGGCGGCCACATGCCTGAAATCATATTCAAACATTAATGCTATAAAATTATCTTTCAAATAAATCAATTTTATGGATATTAAAAACATTTTTCTGTGTTTTATTTCAATTTAAAGTTCTCTTGCAAGAGTTTCTAATTTACATTTTCTCGTATCACTCGAACATCCCGCTCCCTAACAATTTAGTTGTCAGCAGCCCAACACGCATACTAGAAGGCATTTTCCCATTCCAATATGCATGCTGTATGTCACATCAAAAAATCTGTAAGTATTAAAGAGTACGCTATGGTATCGATATCAAGGGGGCTTTCAACAACGTAAAACCAGAAGCAATTTTTCAATTCTGAAGGTTAATGCTTTGCTTGACGTGCTGATTCATTTGATGTTGGCATCTAGGATTATCAGCACAAAACTACATAGGCGTCGCATCAGCTAAGCTTTGTTAGTTGAGGTACTCCGCACGACGAGGTCCTCTCTCCATTTCTTTGAAATGTGGCGGTCAATGAATTACTGCTAAAACTGGACGAGGCAGACTATAAAGTGACTGATTATGCGGATGACGTTAAGCACCCGAGTACTCTGGGCGAGGTTATGCAAAATGCCCTCTCCATACTCTCTAAATGCAATCGTGAATGTGGACTGGGAGTGATACCACACAAGACCGAGCTAGTCCTTTTCATAGGGAAACTCAAAATTCACCAATTTTACCCTTCTAACCTGGATGGTACCAGTCTTGTTTTTGCAGATAGAGCAAAATGTCTTATTTTGGATATGAAACTGAGCTGGAAATCTAATATTCAGGAACGTCTAAACAAAGATACTGTTGCGTTCCACTCCTGTAGGAAAGGCATAGATAAGATATGGGGAATGCAAAGATGAGAGTGACGAAGAGATGATTCTTCATCTGCTACGGACTTGCCCTGCTCTCTTTAGAAGAAGAATACGCCACCTTCTTCGATAGTCTCGGTAATCTGGAAAATTTGGAAACCAGGAGCCTTCAACGCTTTATAGAAAGCTCCGGTTAGTTCACCGAGTAGGAGTCTCTACTGAGATCCTTAGGCATTACAACGGAACAGGCTATGTGCCCGATCTTGTGTCTGGGCAGCCACCTCCACCTATCTAAATACCAGTTTATGTTAGCCAATTCTTAGAGATAAGGAGCGGGGGACTCTTCGATCGTTTTGGTCTCTGCTAAGATTTTTCTCAAACTTCAAATCAACATCAGTATGATGAAAGCCTTATGAATATACTGCAACAAAATGTAAAACCAAGTCCATGAAGATGGGTTCGAACACAAGTAATCGTGGAAGAAGTGCAACAGTTTTGTTACCTTGGAAGCATTGTAAGCGTGAACAACGAAGTCGAAAATTATGTTGAAGCCCAAATCGGTATCCATTTTCCTTTGAAGATGCGAACCGTGTTTTTGGCTGATATTTTAGAATGATAAAATCGAGGATCTTATTATTTTAATTTAACAAACCCAATTCATTATTTTTAGCTCTTCGAAGACTCCGAGCATCGAATCAAGTCGAAGAAGATATCGAAGAGATGCGTGCCGAAGAGCGGGCGCAACAAGCCGAAAGTCATATATCAACGATGGAGTTGATTTGCTCGCCAACGCTTCGGGCGCCCCTCATTATCGGAATTGTTATGCAACTTAGTCAGCAGTTTAGTGGTATCAATGCGGTATTTTATTATTCAACATCACTTTTTATGAGTTCCGGTTTGACGGAAGAGAGCGCAAAATTCGCCACGATTGGCATCGGTGCTATAATGGTTGGTTTTGTGTGCCACGTGAATATCTTTTAATATCAATCTCTTAACTATTCGAATTTCGTTATCAGGTTGTAATGACTTTAGTTTCTATTCCACTTATGGATCGAACGGGCCGGCGTACACTACATCTGTATGGACTCGGTGGAATGTTCATATTTTCAATATTCATAACGATCTCGTTCCTGATCAAGGCAAGTACAAAATTTCCAAATCGTCTTTTTATTGTGAGAAATTTAAAAGATGTCCTACGCGATGGGTTTGTATGCCTTTTTCCTAAATTTGTATATTAATGTTGTCTTGTATGTATTTAACTATGTGTTTTAACCATGGCTTGTGTTAGTTTTTTGTATGTTTTTGTTTGACAAAAATATCGCAATGGTGATCTTTATTTTTAAATTATAAAATTTGGCGGAAATTAAGTGTCGACTCCTTGAAATTATATATTATTGAAGATTCTAGAGATTCGGTAATGCTTCCAATTGTGAAAGGTATGCTCCATGAATTAATTTGGTCTTGGAAGCATCTTTTGAATCTTTAAATACCCATAAACATTGAACTATCCCTATTACTGCAGCTTACAACCGTTTTTTTTTGTCAACACTTTCACAGTGCATTTTGAATTAAAGGAAACTTTTCCGGATTTCACACTGCTCTGATTTCTTAATCGTAACGCCTCGGTCTTTGCTGAGGCCAGTTCAGTGTTATAAAAGTCTTGCAGAGACCGAAACGTCACGATTATTAAATAAAAAAGGTATAAAATCCGAAAATATATTCTTTATAACAACTTTTTATTACCATTGCGATTTATCTACTAAACCATTTTAGAAATGAATTTTTTTTTCTTATTATTATTACTTCAAATATCGGACATAATGTTTTTCTTGAAAAGCATGTTACTTAGAATAGGGCTTCTTTGCGGACAACCTATTTTTTCTTTAGTGTACATAAGATTTTTGCAATCTATTTGCCTAGACTATTGTGTATTTAAGATTTTTTTGCATAGACGAAAAAGCCATATAAAATTGTATTTTCAAAATACCCATATAGTAAGTACTCTTTTGGAATTTTAAACAGAATTCTGCCGAAATTCTTGTATGTAAATATATTTTGAAATGTGTCAAAATGAAAATGGCAATTTTTTTTCCAAGTAACTTTTGACTATTTTGATATTAGTGTTTCTTTTTTTATAAATATAGACTTTATTTTTCTGAATATTTAACACTTTTGCACATGTGATATGCTTTAATGCTCTTCGCTTCTTAGTTATTGTTGTTTGTTTTTTGGGTTAATTTATATGTTTGTTGTTAAAATAAAGTTTCGTTACATTTTTTTCTTTCCATTAATTAGTTTATTAGGTTAAGTTACTGAATGAACGAATTTTCATCTAAGAGAAAAATATTTAAGAATAACAGTTGCTATTAAAGAAAAAGTTTGTGAAATTTTATTAAAATTGTATGAATTAAATTCATTCATTCAGTTGTCTGTCAGCCCCTGTTTTGTCAAATATTTCTCGATTTGTCAGGCTTTTAACCCCTGCGGCTCAATAAACCTAATAAAAAATATATATCAAAAAATCTTTTGTTATTTAAAAGTTTCTAAATTAGACAGTAAATATATAAATTACGCAAAAATATGGAAAAAAAACCAAAAATTAAAAATGATTACAAACAACGACAAATAAACAAATTATGAAAAAATTTGTGTCAGCAAAAAAAAACACATATTATTTAAGTATTAAAATTCAAAATTCATTAAAAATTAGTTGAAAAATGAAAAAAAAAAAAATGCTTCTGGGTTTCCTCTTGTGCTTTTGTTTGTTTTTAATTTAATCCGCACTTTCCTTTACTAACTACTGAAATAATAATTTAATTGATTTCTTTTAGAATATTTTTCATAAACTAAAGTTTCTGTTTTTTCATTTATAATTTTCTTATTAAAATTATTTTTGACATAAAAAAAAAAACAATAAAACCCTATACTGAATCAACTATGTGTATTAAATCAGCGGATACACAATTTTAAAAATAATTTCTAGTTTATGATAAAAATTTAAATTATTGCCAATATAGCGAAATACTTCTTGTAATAATTTCTATAAAGACACATTCCGTTAGAGCAAAAAAAAAATTTGAAAAAGGTGAACTGCACTGGGTTGGAACTAACATAAAATTTAATTACATATTTATTTTTCTCAAAATATTTTATACGAGGCATTTATTATTTTAAACAGCTTTACAGATTTTATTTGTCATAATTTTATTACTTTAATTTTAATTTTACTTTTAATTTACGTGGTGTTTTTGGGATAGAATTAGTTTTAATCACTTTCTGCGGATTTATGAGAGTGATGAAGAAATAAACACACATACACTTTTAGCCTCACAATAAATCTCACAATCAAGAACATAATAAAGAAGTTCACTGCGCGCTTATGCATACACTTTTGACCACATCACAAAATACAATTTGTCCCAATTTAAAAAAAAAATTTAAATAATAATTCCGAATTTTTAGCTAGTAATGAAATTTAATGTTTTTTCACGAAGAAAATAAACACAATTTCAATGTTTTTTTCACCGCGCAGTATTTTTATCACTGAAATAACCTTTGCAGAGAGAAAGGGATCGCAGTTTTTTTTTCAGTCAGATATCAATCATAAATCATTAAAAATATTTGATCATAACAAACCATAAAATAAAAAGCATGATTGGGCATAAAGCTAGATGAAATAGGAAAAAGTTTATTGTACCGGAAAATATGTCATTTCAAATTCTTCGAATAGTGAATAGTAACAGTTGTATGGGAGGTGGTAAAAGCAGAGAGGGGGGGCGAAGTTTAATTTTTGTTGGTCGTAATATGCAAAATGTTTCATGCTGAATTTAAAGTTTGTAGCTTTCATAAATTTCGAGGAAATTGAACAATTTACGTCTGAATTTATGACATTTGCATTGGAGGTGGCAGAGAAAGTGGGATGTTTAGGATGATTTCGAATCTACTTATCAACATTGCTTTGTTATAATTTTAAAGTTGATAGTTGCCATATGTTCGAAGGAGAAACACTTTTCTTGAATTTCCAATATAAAAATTTGTATGGAGATGGTAGAAGGAGTGGCAATTGAAATAAAATTAATTATGACCAAAATTAGTTCTTTTAGCTTTGCTAGTTGCAATGAAAATCGAATAAATGCATTTTTGAAAATTTTGCATTTGTATGAGAGGGGCTAAAAGGAATAAGAGGATCAGATCAATATTTTCTAGTCAATAGCTGAAATGATTTCGGGGAAAAATTAATTTCTTTAAATTTCGAAATTTCATGAAATTTGTAAGGGAGGGGGTAGAAGGAGGGGGAGTATGTGGCCCGTTCACGAATTTAAAGTTTTTTTTTTACTAAAAATGAAATATGACAAATTTCAGCACGATAGGTCAAAGCTTTCAAGGGTTATGTTGTAGACAGACGGACAGTCGTACGGACAAACAGATGGACAGACAGACGGACAGACAGATGGTCGTTCGGAATCGATGTTTTCGAGCGACAACAAATATTTCTGTACCCTTGGAGACTGTGCGATCATTATTTCTTAGCGTTACAAACAGTAATGCAAACACAATATACTCTCAGATTTCAACTAGAGTAAAAAAATTGTTTTTTTCATATGTTTTACGGCATCGATTATAGTTTGGTTCACTTTCGACAATCGTATTTTATCCAAGATCGAGTCTCGGTAAAACGAAATTATATAATCGAATTTATTCTAAAATTTTTAGCCCGGCTTTCGAAAATATCAGTATTTAAGGATCTTCTATACCGGTCCTCTTCTTGTTGGTGTCTTTTGCGAAATTTTACACTTTTCAAGTTTAAATATGTACTTTTCGCTTGTCTTACGCATTCTCACACTAGTTACCAAGATTTTGTAGTTTAACTCATCGCGAAAGCACACATTTTAATTTAACACTCTAGCTTCGAAACCATTCACTTCTTAAGTTTTATATTACGGCGCTGTTATTTTAGTTTTCGTCGTGAATTAAATTAAGAAAATTTGGTTACTAATGTAAGAAGGCGTAAAGATGCGTCCAGACGTTGCCTCATTTTCGTGTGCTTAGCACATGCCTTTTACAATAAAAGCGCCAGTAGTACACAAGCAATCCGCACTCAAAAGCACAGAAGCAATAGAGCTCAAGCCAATCGTGTGAAATTGCGCGCAAGCAAATATTTACTTGTGCACTATTGCTTCTGCGCATTTGGGAACGGTTTGCTTGTGCGCTACCGAAGGCGTTTTGCCTGCGCTTTTGTTGGAAAAGGCATGCGCTAAGCGCACGAAAATGAGGCATCGTCTGAACGCACCTTTAGACTGTCCGAAAGTGCACATTTTTACTGTAAAAGGGGAAAGTTTAGCAGTAAACATCAAACAAGAAGGAGACAGATATTGAAGAGCCTTAATTGCTCGATAGATTACAATTTTTTTTACAAATCAATGAATAGGCATCATATTGGATGGTCTAGTATCTTCTTTATATAATCAACTTTACTTTGAAGTAACAAGCTCAATCAAAATCAAAACTTATTATACTAATTGACCTTATTAGAGATCTTGTTTTATTTGAGCTGTTTTTAATTTTAATTTATCTGAATCAAGTTCAATTTCATAATTGACCAGGTTATTGTTTGGGGATTGAGTTCCGCTTATCTTTCGCTTTATATAGGGTTTTCCAGTAAGAGGTGTTATTTTGAAACTTTTCCCGTAAAAGATCAATGGTTTCGGTGCTTGTGTGTCTTGTTGAAAGTAAACGTTGTCCAGATCAATATCATCCAATTCCGGCCACAAAAAATCATTAATCATCTCTGGATAGCGCAATCCATTCACCGTAACTGTTGCTCCAGCCTCATTTTCGAAAGTAAGGTCCAATGACCCCGCCGGACCATAAACCGCACCAAACAGTCACACGTTGAGGATGGAGAGGCTTTTCAACAATAATTCTTGGGTTTTCCGAGCCCCAGATGCGACAGTTTTGCTTGTTGACGTAGCCACCGAGGTGGAAATGGGCCTCATCAGTCAAGAATAGTGAATTTTAATAATTTCAATGTATTGTTGAAGCGTGTATCGTTCCATTTTTATTAATGGCGTAGTTTCTACTTGTCAAATGTCAAAAACTGACAGCTTCAAAAGTGACATCTACCGAAATAGCGGGCTATTCAAAATAACACCTCATATAGAATAACCCTATATATACACAAACTGAAAAACCGGATATTTTAACACTAGGCGAGTGCAAGGTGTTATCGGAGAGTGAACAGTTTTACTCTGTACCCGGATATCACATTATCCCAGCATTTTTTCGGCAGCGTGGTGTCGTACTTTACATCCGCGATGATGTGCCCTTTCAGTTGGTTCCGCATTTAGGTTCCTGCTCCAATCCGGAATTCAATTTTATCTGTATAAAATTATTAATCCAAGGGTACATTTTGTATCTTTGTTACGTCTATAGAAGTCCGGCAATGAATGCAGCCAGAACAACTAGTTAGCTGGGTAGTTTGTCCGAGTCTATTCAGACCATATACGCTGCAGACCCTGACGCTGAAATCGTTGTCGCGGACGATTTCAATGTTCACAACGTTGCGTGGCTTAAATATTCCTCCTGCACAGACCAAGACGGACGTGATACTGAGGTCTTTGCTTCGATAAACGGATTAACACACTTGTAAATGAGCCAACTAGTTTACCAGAAATTGCAGGACAGTTTTCCAATCCTCTCGATTTATTTCTCACTAACAAACCAGAGAAATACTTCCTCTCTGTAATATCTTCTTCGCCATTTGAAAGTACGGACCATTTTCTGATTCGTGCACAATTTGCAATTGCAGCACTAAGCCCGTTACCAGTTAAGGCGCTTCGAAGAATTGTTTGGCATTTTAGAAGAGCTAATTGGAGGGCACTAAATGAGTTCTTCAATGCCTTTAATTGGAAATTGTGCTTTGATTCAATAACTGCGCTTCAATAACTGCGATAAAGCCTGTCAACTTGTCATCAAAACTATCCTGGAAGGCATGAAGCTCTACATACCTTCCAGTTTAAAGATAGTTCGGTCGTCGAAAGACTCTTGTTTTACAAACGAGTATCTTCTTGCAATCCAGGCGAAGAAAAAGACGTTTCAAAATTTTAAAAATCATCAAACTTTAGCTAACAGAAAGCTATATATGAAATCGATAAATACCTGTTAATCTGTCCTCAATCGTGTCAAATTTGATCATGACTAAAAACTTCGACGGAAGATCAATCAGAGTCCAAAAGGTTCAAAATCTAATCCCGGCTAAACCTCTTCGTAATCTTTTTCACCTATCCTACTCTTCTAGGTGCTTGTGGAAAGTTGCGAATGTTCAGCCAATTTCCAAGAAAGGAAACAAAGCGGACTCCGCCAACAACCGCCCAATAGCCATTACTTCAGTGCTCTCGAAAGTGATTGAAACTGCTGTTAATAGCATAATCGTTAAATATTTCGAGGATAAACAGCTTATTCAATATCACCAATACGGTTTCCGCTCTGGAAGATCGACGGGAGTTCTCTTGGTTTATCTAACGGAACGCTGGAACTCTTGCTTGCATAAATACGGCGAAGGTCAAGTTCTTGCGCTTGACATTGCCAAAGCTTTTGGCAGAGTTTGGCATGAATGTCTTCTTGCTCACGGCCATTGGCCTGGATGCTACCCTCATTCAATGGATTGAGAGTTTCTTGTCCAAACACACTATACGAGTAGTATTAGATGGCGTTACTTCTTCTTCCTTCCCAATCAATTCCGGTGTCCCTCAGAGTTCTGTCTTATCGCCGACCCTGTTCTTAGTATTTATTGACGATTTCTTGTCTTCTACTCTCAATCCAACCCACAGTTTTGCGAATGATAGTACCTTAGATAACGCTATGAATTTGACTCTATTGCGGAATCAAACAAGCATTCTATTGCTTCCAATCGCAGAGAGTTATTCCGTTCGCTGAACTCAACTCTCGATTTAATTCTGGAATGGGGCAGGAAAAATAAAGTAGAGTTCACTGCCGCTAAGACACAGGCCAATCATCTATCCCTCAAACGTGATGTTCCAGCATCGTCGTCTAATTTAGCCTTTAATGACGTACAACTTTGCTCTTCCGAAAATTTTATCCTTTTAGGCGTAAAGTTCAATAACCATCTCGATTGGAGTCAACACATCTTTGAAGTTGCCCTTGACGCTTCCAAGCGCCTAGATATTCTTCGTAAATGCAAAAAATACATCACGCCTCACGACTTAGCTACCATCTATAAGGTCTACATTCGACCTCGCTTAGAGTACAACTCGCATCTTTGGGCTGGGGTTCCCAAAACTCGCCTTGCGCTGCTCAATCGAATCCAAAAACATGCGCTCCGACTAATTGGAGATGAAACCATTACGGCTTCTATTGACTCCCTCGAGCATCGCAGAAATGTCTGAGTACTCAGCAGACAGAGAAGAATTTTAAAAACGTGTGTTTCTGCTTAGTTATTGCTAAAATAAAGCAAAAAACTAACTTAGAGCCATTTATAAACAAATAACAGAGAGACACTACAATTATATTTAAATGTATAGATGTATAGATACAATGGTATTTAGGTAATTGACAGTATTATTTAAAAATTTAAAACAGATACATTTTCCACGTAGATTGTATTGCTATGTTTGTTTCGAGAAGTTCTTTCGAGCCTGTGAGCTCATTAATTCAACTCTGCCCTGTATGTTGCAATAATCATTGCCTGGCTTTCCCATACGAAATCGGATCTCAAATAATCGGCGTCTATAATTCTCGTTGTCGACTTACCATCAGCATGAGAAAAACAATCAAACGCTACCTGAAATTCGGGGTAAGGTTGAATACTGCACTTGCTAATATCTCCACCACCAATTAAGATAGAAAGCTGAAACAAATTCTGTTATATTGACTTATGGAGAAAAAGTGAATAAAAATTAATTTTTTTTTCCAGTTGGATACAAAAAAAGAGGGGCTGTAAACCAATTATCGACCGATTTTGTTTTACAAGTTATTATATCATCGAAATTACTTAACGCAATAAGCTATGCATATTTTTTCAAAACCAGTTAGCACCTAGATTAACCATAATCAACTTGGTAAAAGTACTTGCAAGGGTCAGGGGGTGCAAATAAAAACACTTAAAAACTAATATATCGACTATCTCTTAAGACATATGTATAATTGCAACTTGGAACTTATATTAAGATGTACTACTATGAGAAAATATAAGACTTGGACATAATTACAGTGCGGGAAAATAGGGAGCATTCAAACATGGTGCACTTCTTAAAATTTCAAAGAGTTATACATGAAAAATCAATTTGGTCAGAACTAGAGATGATATTCTATTTTACATACCTGTGATTTTTTCGCTGCTCTTTTAAAATACCAATCGCATATTGCGATTACAAATTTAAAACAGCTGCGATTAGAAGAGCATAGCAAATGCATACTACTTACAGTATATCGCCAATAAAATTGCCGCAATGATCATCGCTACAAATCCCAGAGTTTTTGTTCGCACTCTCACATTAATCGTGCAACACACACATCCCACCTCACCCCGACGAGATCGTAGCTCAGAACAAAGCTCGCCAAAGAAATCGCCGCTCACTCACGAAAGCGCATCTCATTGACCACTTCGCACGTCCCACGTCTTAAATTCGATAACCTATTGACATCACTAACCTAAGAATCTGGGAGAATAAGATTGCACGGGAGAGATTCAGGAATATGACACAAGGATCACACATCATCTGAACATTGTTATTACTCGCTAATGATACTGCATCTTGTCCCTTCAACCGTTCCGTATTTCCGTTTAATTTGGCGTTTGCAAATGCGGAAGCGGCAGTGGATCGGTCGCACTTTGAGGAAACCCGAGTGAAACATCGCCAAACAGGCTCTGGACTATAATCCTTAAGGAAGACGTCAGGTTGGTCGACCATGCAGCACATGGAAGAGAGCAGTTAAGCAGGAGTGAAGAGGAATAAACAAGTCCTGGCGACAGCTATAGGCCGATGCGAAAGATCGCACCTTATCGAAGACAGCTGTTTCTGTCCTTTGCCCTATAGGGGGTCTTAACAGGAATTTGATTGATTGCTTCCATGAGCATTTTTTACACGGTAAAATAAAGGATTTTTGAAAATAAGCCCATATTTTGGGAATTGCAATTGTGTTCTCTTAACATGATTAACGGCACACATCGTTGTGTGGTTATATTTTGGAAGGCTTCTGTTTCTGAACACACATGTACTTATATATCCATCTATATTTCAACCCTTGCAATAGGTTCCTAAAGTAAACCGCAGGTATACATCTAGAAGTGCACCTTTACAATGGGACAAATTTTTATTAGTTATAAATTTCGAATTGGTCAATGGGCACCATAAAATGGTGATCCCAAGGCTGTTGGCACTCTACAGAGGCTTTACTGTATTAATATTGAAAAGCTCGTTTATTTTATTTTCTAGTATCTTTTTCTTTTATTATCTCTTTCTCTCTGTCTCTCTATCCATTCTCCCGGTTATTTCCAAATGACTTTTTATTTCCTAATTTTTACCAATCTTACGTTTTTCGTTTTTACCAAAAGTTTCAAATTTTACAACTAACAATTACACGCTAAATTAAAAGAAAAAAATCTATATACTTTTATTAAAAAAAAAAAAAAACCAACAAAATTAAATTAAAAAAAAAATCAGTTTTAAATTGATAAAAGCCTCCAAATTCGAGAGAAACAGTATCTACACGTTTTGTATAGGAGTTTTTTGGTTATGTGCAGGAAATGATCGATTGGATGTCGTATTTATCTGTGGTCTCAACCCTGGCCTTTGTCGTATTCTTTGCCGTCGGACCAGGCTCAATACCGTGGATGATTACGGCCGAACTATTCTCTCAGGGTCCCCGACCAAGTGCTATGGCCATAGCTGTTTTAGTCAATTGGATGGCGAATTTCGTTGTTGGAATTGGTTTCCCAAGTTTGAAGGTAAAATAAAAATTTCCTTAGAAAAATCTACATGAACACATTGAGCTCTGTATAAGTCACCGTCACGGATCATTTGGAGTTCATCCACGTTCCATAAAATTAAAAACAGCGTGAATTATAGTATGGCTCAATGTGTCTATAAAACAAAAAAAAATTTGTTCAATTTAATTAATTTCCTCATTTTCCTTTTCAATATTTTACAGACTGCATTGGAGAATTATACATTTTTGCCATTTAGCGTATTTCTAGCAATTTTTTGGATTTTCACATACAAAAAGGTTCCTGAGACCAAGAATAAGACATTCGAGGAAATTCTTGCACTCTTCAGACACGGAAACGGAAGGTAAGTTTCTTCTTTCATTTCAATGAAATTTTCACTTAATTGCGAATAAGTAAACTAAGTTAGTGAGTAATCTTTCAAGTGGTATTTAATTTTAACTTTTAGACATTTTTATTGAAATTAAATTCAAATATATGAATTTAAAATAGAAAAAATTATTACAAAATTACATATCACAAAAAATCTATAAAAAAAATATTTAAGTTAAATGATTTCAATCTAGTCGAGAATAAAAATAATATTTTCAAATATTAATTCAAAACCCGAATCCAATAAATTAAGAAAAATTAACATTCGACAGTTTAGAAAAACCCAAAATATCCTATCCCGAAAACCTTTGCTCTTTTACCAACAATTTCTATTTTTCGTTAAATTTAATTTAATTTATAAAAAAAAAAAAAGATTTTAAAAAGGAAATTATTAGTTTTTGTTAAATTTACGTTATTTTAAATATTAAACCAGAAGGACCCTACGCGACAGTAGGCTCTACGGGTAAGTTGCATGGATACATACTCTTGTAAAACTGTTGTACGTTCTCGTTAAGAATCGTTTATCGTTTTCTTATTTTATTTAAAACTGTTTAAGAAATGAAAGAAAAGTAAAACATAAAATTCTACTTGAAATAAATTTCGTTTGTTAATGTTCTGCTTAAAAAAAAATTACTGTAGGAAATTCTCATTTTGCAATAATAATTTTTGTGGTAACAAGAATAAATTTTCTTGCATGCCAGAAAACGTTCAAAATTTCAACATTATTTCTTAAAAATTTAATTATTTTCGCTAAATAAAATCACTTTAGATTAAGATTTCAGTTTTATTTATTTTATAATTATTTATGTATTTTTCTGTTTTATTTATTTTTGATGGAATTCGATTCATACTTTTTTTTTTATTATTATTTAGTGACGATAATACACCTGGACAAAGTATATCGACGCTTGAATTCGATGTTGCTCATGAAGAAAGATCGAAGACAAAATAAAGAAAAAAAAAATATTAATGATGATGATTTTGTTTTGACATATTTGACTCGACTAAAAAGTGGTTTGTTTTGAAACTGGCACCTATTTTTATTTTAACATTTAAGTTCTTTTTGTGAATAATTTGTGTTTTTTTTTTGTATATTTACTTCTAAGTATCAAATAAATTTTTCGAATTTTGTTAAATGTTGTTGGAGAAAACAATTCTGATGGACTAAAAAATATATATTTTTCAATTAAATTCTTATATCTTTCTAATAATAATTTATTTTGAATGGAATTTGTTAGATAGGTATGTAGATATGAGAAAACTGTAATTTTCAGGAAAATACATTCGCTTTGTTTCGCAACATTGTATTTACGTCATGAATCTGGTTGGATTTTTCACGGTGCGTTCGTCATCTAATATGATTTATAACATAGTACTAATGTTTAGTTTAGTTTAACATAGGACAAAAATTTTCTAAATTTTCATATTAATATGACAAGCAAAGCATCAAATTTTCCAATTAATGGATAATTTTCTTTTCCAACCTTTTTCATTTTTCTTAGAATGCGAAAAGCTATAAAAATGTTTCTAGACATAAATTTTGTGGAAAATCGTTTCTTTTCGTGTTTTTCGAAATACAATGTTATTTGTAACATACATTTGCAGCAAAAAAAAATCCTGCGAAAATACTATATTAAATGTTCTCACAGATTTAGGATAACATAATTATTCAAATCATGAACACCATTGCACACAGGGCAGCAACTAACAAGGTGCAAATAGAGTAGTTGCGCCGGGTGGCATGTCTGAGGGACAGAATCATCAAAAGACCGAAAAGTTGAAATGAGCCTACTGGCTGATTTATCCCAAGGAGGATATATAAAAGGAGTACCTGATAGTCTGTCTCATGTGGGAATATTTTTTGATTCGGAAATTTTCGAAAATTGTGTCCAAGCTTAACTTGGCTTCAAACTTTTACAAAAAAATACAATAATTTGTATTCTTTCTTGGTTGCTAATATTCAGTCAGCAATAAAGTAATTTTCAATACAATGGTGTTTGCTGTTCCATTTCAGAAATTTTTATTTTTTCAATTTTTATTAGTTTTGGTTTGTGTTTAAGCTAAGTACTTTAGCAACGGACAATTTAACGTGGGACAGAGACTTACTTTGGGTTTAAGTATGTCAAACAAGGATAGCGAAACAATTTTTTCGAAAATTTGACAACTGTTTCGAACAATTTATCGTGGGAAAGAGTTAGTTGCAATATTTTTAAGTGTGGCAGACAAAGATAGCGAAACGATTTTTTTCGAAAAATTTCGAGCATTTCGGTAGTAAGGGAGGGAAATACGTTCATTCCCATTTTGCTTACAAGGCAAAGCATGCTCATAGTCACTCCTTTTTATATATCCTCCTTGATTTATCCGAATTTTTTTAGTATCAAATATGATATTTTGTCGGTGTCACATTTTTCGTCAGAAATTTATCAATAATTTCATGACAAATAAACAATTAAATTTAAGCTAATTCCATTGTGAATACAAAACATTGTTCTAACCCCTCCCAAACAAATTTCACGAAATTTCGGAATTTCAATTGAATTATTTTTCTTCAAAACCATCAAAGCTATCAACTTTAAATTTTGAGAGAAGTGTGCTATTAGAAATATCGTGTCGAAAAAATTGATTCGGATTCGAATACTTCTTCTTCCCCCTCCCATACAAATGCACAATTTTGGTAAATGCATTTAATCGATTTTCATTGAAACTAGAAAAAGCACCAACTTAAAATTTTGCTGGAGTTAATAAATGCAAAAAAAACTATTAACTTTTCTTTACTCCTTCTACCACCTCCCATACAAATTTTTTTATTGGAAATTCAAGAAAAGTATTTCTCCTCCGAACATATGAGAGCTATCGACTGTAAACTTGTAACAAAGCAAGGTGATTAGGATGTTGATAAGCATATTCAAAATCATCCAAAACCTCCCCCTTTCTCTGCCACCTCCCATACCTGGTAACCTAGAATTTTCTTTCTTTCTTGCGAACGGGATAATTTTATCAAACACTACATAAAGTTTCGATCGAAAAGTTAAATGGTAGCTAAGTAAATTTAAATCAGAGAAAAAACGAATCTCAATTTACTGCCGATAAATAATTATATAGTGACAAAATCTATTTTAACAAAATTATAGACTTTAGAGTTTACGTCGCTTCTCTTGAAAAATATAAAATTCGAAATTAATGGCAATGGCTTTATGATCAATTGAGTTTTCCAATAAAGGACAAAGAAATTAAATAAGTAAGTTTTGAAATCATCTGTAACAAATATTAAATCGGAAGTGCGGCACCGGTTATTTTTGATAAAGTTAATTTGAATTAATGCAAGAAAGTACAATGAATCAATAACTAAGCGGTCATATTCTTTTTTCTACATTTAATGTAATAATTGTTCATCCAGCATAAAGTTCCAGAGGACGTCGCCAATATATTGATGTTGATAGAAGCTAAGGTCTCCATAGATAGTCAAGATATTAGAAATATAACTTATCATGCACATCTACTAGACTTTTTGGCGGGATGTAGATAAATTGTTAGGATAATTACCCAAAAAGTCATTTGTAGCCAATTAATATAATATTATGGAGAAAAGATTAAGGTTTCGAAAAATCTATATGAGTATAATTGGGCCATCATTGCCCATTTACAGACTTTTCTAAAAGCCGCATATTCGTTGGTGCTAGTTTCAAAAATGTTGATGTTCAGAATAATGAGGTATCCTACCTATAACTCTCAAAAAGTTTCGTTACTCGAGTATTCGTTCCCCATACTTATACCGAAAGTAACGTTTAGTTACTTTTTTCGTTACATCACAGGAGGGAGACCTACACTTGTGTATAACGCCGTTCCGCCATTCCTAAGCACTATGAATACTTTTATTCTACCTTACAGTGTACTGAGAAAATTATGTGTTTTTTCGTGCCGTTGCCTTCAACACCAAGAATGCCGTCGAATAGACTTTTGGCGCTGGGCTCGAGCCGCGGCGGTGGCAGTTGTTACTAGTGTTAGGTTTGTAAGATCAGCGATACCAGATTGATTTTTTATTCTTTGGGTGATAAAGTGATTTTTTTTATCAATTTGAGGGATTTTTGTTAAAGAAAGTTTCGATTTAATAAATTTTATTTCCTTCAAATTGTTATTTTATTTACGTTAGTGTTTAAAGGGGTTTTCCCTTTAGAAGAAGGATAATTGAAAAATCGGACTCGGCATCATTGATAGACAGGCCAACGAAATCGAAAGCGATTCATCAGCGATGTTTTGTTACATATAGTTACTGCATGGGACAGTAGAGCCCATTTCTCCTATTTGAATTTAGGATTTTCAAAACTGGCGTACCCATGCCTGTACCATGATATGGCGGTCCTTTTAAATAAACGAGAACCTAGTAACGAATAAAATGTAACGACTACTTTCCTAAAACTAACTAACTAACTGGTACCAAAAAGTAACGAAACTTGACATCACTACTTTCAAACTGAAAATGAATTCTTGAATTTTTTTCTCTCTATTGCTACCTAATTTTTTACATTCTTTTTTTTTTTTTAAATTCAAACTTTCAATTTCTTACTAGATAGCTAAATATTTTTTTTATTTAAATATTTTAGTTCCATCGGACTATTTTCAATTGGAATGTAAATATTTGATATAATAGTTAAGCTAATTGAATATTTATGTTAATTTTCATTGGAGCAATTTTATATATTTTTTACTATATATGTATCAAAAGCATCACTGACCGAAAAACAACTCTCTCAGAAAATTTCTTTTTATCGTTTTATTTAAACGATTAAATTATGTATTATGTTCTTATACAATATAATTATTTTCATTAAAATATTTTCTATAATCATTTAATTTATTTTATTTTATTTTCATTTTTTCACCTATTCCGCATAAATAAAATCATTCACCCTTTTAGAGCACAAATCTACCTTCTTCACTCCTAGCCCCGGATAATATTTACAGTAAATCTTAACACGATTAAATATAAATCATTAATAAAATAATATTGCACCAATTAATAACTAAAAAAAAAACTAGAACTCCTTCACATTTAGGCAATCACCAATCTCTCTTTTACTGTTCAACTCTTAACTATATTTCCTAAACACATGGAAACAAAAAGATATCAAACATTTCGAAATAAATTACCAAATTTTACACGCCGTTATTAAAAATTCTTCAAAATAATAATAGAAAAAAAAAGTTATATGCAAAACTCACCTCTACTTTATTAATTAAAAATGAAATACAAATAATAATAAAACACAAATGAAAAAAATATTAATTTTTCGAAATTAACTGCTACAAATTATTATGATTTCATTTTTTATTTTTTATGTTATGCAAAAAAAAACATGTAAATAAGAATTTAACTACACTTAAAACATAATCGTAGAGTGTGCGAATTTCAGGAGTATGCTAAACTGCGTAAATAGCTTGGAGCCGCAAAGTATGAATTCGGGCATCGAACATGCCGCCCTGATGGTATCCGAGGAAAAAACTCAACACGATTCACGTAAGAATGCCAAAAACCTAATAAAATTCATTAAAAAAAATCTAAATTAAAAATTAAGAAAAAGAAAATTAATTTTTTTTAATTATTATTGAAGTCTTGTCGTTTTAAGTTGACTAAATTAAATGATTTTGGTTTTTGTATTTTTTTTTTTTTCGTTTTAAGTTTATTGTTCGATGTGTTCAATCTTTTCGTAGTATCATTGTCGGTTAAATTACTTTTGAAAAAAAAATTGGCACCTTTTTAACTAATTTTTTTTTAATCGCTGTTTTGGTTGAGTTATTATTTAAAATTAGAAAAAACCTAAAAAAAAAATTAATTTAGAAATTATCCATTTATGTTATGTGGAATATTTTTTGACTTTATTGCGACCTTAAAAAGCTATTGGCATATTTTTGAATATACTAGTAAGACTTACTAAGATAATCAATTTAAATAGTAGGGTGAACGATGTAATCTGACCACGAAATTTATAAGGCAGCCACACCCAATAAGCGCATTTATATAACTCGTATCGAGTTTGCAACTTCGACTATTTATACTCTAGATGAAATCTGATAGTGTTTAAAGTTTGCCACAACGTTTGTAACGTTAAGAAATAAGGCTCGGAGAAAAAAACTAATGAAACAGAAGTTCATATTATCACTCAAAAATCTCAAAACCGAATGTCCGTCCGTCCGTCCCTGTCCTCTAAAGCTCGAGAGCACGTTGACCTAGGAAGAAAAAAATAAGGACAAGTTCGTGAACAGAACGAATCGCTCTACTCCTTCTGCCCCCTCCCATATCAAATGGCACAATTTTGGAATTTTGCAATAAACGGAATTCCTCCAAAAGTACAGAAGCTATTGATCTGAAATTTGGAATATATTATTTTTATATCAATTTCAATCTATGGTATAAAAATTATTCAAATTTCTCCACTCCTTCTACCACCTCCCAAATGAACTGCACTTTTTCATGAATTACTATAAAGCAATTGACTCAGTATTTATCGAGCTGAAATTGCGTACTAAATATTTGTATATTTAGAATTATTACTAAGACCGAAAAAAACTAGAAAATTAGCTTCTTCTACTCCTTCCCACACTATATGTCACAATTTTACAATTTTTCAAAAATTCGGTTTTCCTAAAAAGTATGATCTGCAATTTAAAACATATCAGAAGCATGATGTTTATAGTTATTTCTGAAAAGTCATTAAGAACTCTCCACTCCTTCTACCACCTCCCATACAAACTACACAATTTACCTAAATCCAATACACTAATTTTCTCAGTGTCTATTCAATTTTTGAAGCTTAAATTTTCAATAAAACATTTTGATAGCAACTTTAGCATGATGTGAAAAAATGGTTCAATGCTGTCACTCCTTCTACCACTGCCCATACAAAATTTATTAAAATCAAAAGATTTCTCTTTTATCTAGAATATCGCATAAATGGGCCTTACTCCCAATCGTTGTCCTGTTATGTTTTTAAACTTGTTTCGAGTTTCCTTTGGTATTATAAATCTTGATGGAACTAAAACCTTGCTAAACGGTGTCGAATATTTCGAATAAATTCTCTCTAATTAGAGTATTTAGTTTGCTTTATTTTGTTTTTTGGATTAAATATGAGTGACTGTAACTAACCTACGATAAACAAATGAAACGAGTAGAAATTCGCATATTTTATTGCTTCTACTACAATTGCATTTCAAAACAAGAGACCAAACTCGAAGTTGGTGCTCGATTCGAGTTACGAAATTCTCCTCTCGTTCGTCTGCGCGGGAAAGTTTTATTGTTTTTAAGTCTCTGTTTCCATTGAAATTCAGGGCATTTAACGAAGATGTTTTTGAGCATATCTTAATACTTTCTCAATCTTATGTTCATCTTGTTCAAACAATAATGTGACTGAAATTATATTTCACAAAGTTTCTAACGCTAAGAAACAATGCTCGGAGAAAAAAATTAATAATTCAGAAGTTCATAAAATCACCCAAAAATATCAAAACCGGCCAAAGCCAAGTTCGTGAATTGGCCGAATCGCTCAACCCTTCTGCCCCCTCCCATACAAAATGACTCAATTTCACAATAAACGGATTTTCTGAAAAATTATAAAAACTATAGATCTGAAATTTAGAATATATTATTCTTATGATGGCATCAATCCAGAGTATAAAAATTATTTTGATTTCCTCACTCCTTCTACCACCTTCCATATAAACTGCACTTTTTGTTGAAATATTATAAATCTATTTACTCAGTACAATTTTACAAAATTTATCGAGCTGAGATTATGTACTAAATTTTTACTTAGAATTATTAGTTAGATCGAAAAAAAATAACTGATTAGATTCACTTCTTCTACCCCCTCCCATACAAATTAACCCACTTTTAGAACTTTACATAAATTCGATTTTCGTGAAAGTTATGAATGTTATTGGTCTGAAATTTGCAAAATGTAACGTGCATAATCTTCATGGTTATTACTGGAAACCCCCACCCTCCTTCTACCACCTCCCACACAAACTCCGCAGTTTCAGTAAATGTAATACAATAATTTTATGAAAACTTATCAAATTTTCGATGCTTAAATTTTGTGTAAAACATTTTTATAGCAACTCTCTCATGAAGTGAAAAAAATAGTTCAATGCCGTCACCCATTCTACCACTCCCCCATACACATTTTTTTACAATCAACAAATTTCTCTTTCATCTAGATTATCGCCTTATGCCCAATCGTAGTCCCGATATGTTTTTCTCAAATTTTCATAACATAGCTAGTTAGTATTTTCAAAGTGTCGTACCACATGGTTGCACCTAAGATTTTAGCCCAGTAATAAGAAGTCCTAAATATTGTCATAACAATCTCATATAACATAAATGTAAAAAAAAAACAATTTTACTTATTTTAGAATATTACCAAATTCAGTAGTTTCGTATTTTATAATCCGAAAATATATTAAAAAAATTTCATTTACTTTTTTTTGCATGAATCCCCTTATTAATGTAAAATTAAAATATTTTGTTATTAGATGTCCGTCCACAAAAAAACAAAAAATCGTGTAGTTTGAATTTATGTTTAATTTTTTAAGGTAATTGGTTCATAAATTATTTAATTTTATTCATTTTTTTCCCTTTCTTTAATTTCAAATTTATAAAATGCCCGATTAAAAAAAAAACAAACCCCAATGCATTTTCATACAACATTTGTTGAAATTGTAAACGAAATATTCGAATCATCAAATTAAAAATTGGAATTGGACGAAATAAAAAAAAACTCTTCTTTAATCAACCTCAACATTTGGAGAATCGAAAATTAATAACAAAAAAATTTAAATTGAAACATCATAAACCAAAAATCAAAATCAAAAAAAAAAAACAATGTTAAAACTCAAGTTTTTGGAACAACTTCGTTTTCATTGGCTGTTGAAGGAATGGGACCCTATCCGCTAAGCGATAGCACAAATCTTTTGGGTCCTACTAATAATCGGGTCGGAGTGTCAACATGTCAATATGTCAACTACGGTACAAATGTCAATACTCCAGTTCCTAAAAGAAAATGCTCTTACACTCGTGACAGTTTCAGGAGGCATTCAGCACATGGCAGAATTAGTTCGTCAGGTATACCGAAAAAAAACCCCAAAATCAAAATTTGAAAATTTTGATAATCAACTGTATACAACACACGAGCAACTAATATTTTATTTATCTTTTTTTTTTCCTCATTTTAAGACACTCGGCAAATATATTTGTCGAAAAATTGTGATCACGTATAGTTTTAATTTTTACTAGTCCGAAGTCTAAATTTGATTTGACGATATGCCACTGCCAAAATGAAATAAAAAAAAAACACATCAAAATTTCAAAAAATCATCAAATCAAATAATGGATTTGGAAGTAAAAGGCACAGTGCCCAAAATGGAAAGGCCCTTAAAACTAGGTCGGCAGTGTTTTTTTCAACACATTAACAGACAAAAATTCACTTGACTAACTAACCTGCAAAAAAAAAACAAAAATGATTGAAAACAAGGAAAATATTCCAAAATTCTGCACTATAAACGACGAATCAGAGTTGATAAATTGCAAACAAATCACACACAAGCAAAACTAAAACACAAAAATAATTAAAAAAAAATGCGTAATTTAAAATAATATACATTCTAACAGATTCAACTTTTTCAATGCGCTTTTCTTTTCACTTTTACCACATTTTTAGTTTCGAATTTATCATATTTTATTTTTTGTGTATAATTATATTTTGAAATTTCAAGAAATGCATGTGATAATTTTGATAATGTGGTATGATGAAGTTTTTTTTTGCATGATTTGATTCATTGATAAGATAAATTGACTGCAAAAAGGCTGCAAATGCACGGCTCTTAAATATAAATCTAGTCAGCACCACAATGATTTTAACTTTATAATAATTATGGTTTGATGAGGAATATGCAGAATTGTGAGGATATTTGATAATAAATTTAAAATATTAAGTTTGAATTTGCTGAAAAAAAACAGGAAAATGGACTGATAAAGATTTCAGATTCATGTCAATTGTGAAAAAAATATACTGGGGTCTTAGGTCTGATGACCTAATGATTTATAAAGGATATATAGTAGTTGCGGCGTTTTACATTGTTTGAGGTGGTTTTATAGGAGTTTTATAAAACTTTTAAGCGAAAGTTTTATCATCTATGTAATGGAAAGCTTTCTATTACCACTTAATATAATTTTAATTAGTTAAATCATCATCATTTTCCGGGCATAGGACAGAATCAGTTCTCTTCCAGAAAGCTTGATCCCAAGAAGAACTTTTTAATTCCTGCTCAAACGTGTGATCGCACGCTTTTGAATATTCCAATGTTCGAACGTTCCAGAAGCCAGTCATAGTCCGTTTTTATATATCAAAAGTTGTTATCGTAGAATACGTCCGAGCGCTGTATCTGTTTCTCGTGCCAGTTAGATTTTAAGATCACGGGTGATAAGCCCATGATCCAGTGAATGTCCCTTTGCCATTTTCAGGGCACGCGGGAATTACTGTGGGTATATTTTACTGCACCCATCCACAGGTTGCTGAGTTATATGTATAAGAAAAATATACCTTTTTTTATAATTTGGGGAACACGTGAGAGCACTGCGACCTTCTCGGCTTATTGTGCGTTTATTGCCCGTTTACCCTACCATAACTCAATAGCTTTGGCTAATCTAAGTATCTTCAAGGGAGCCATGTTGACTAGTTCCTCGGTAGAAAGAAAACCTTTTTCAAGAAGATTGTGTCTTTTGCTAGCTACTACTTCACAGTAACATAGGATGTGTACTGTCGTTTCTAAGTCTTCGAGACAGAAGCGGCAGATGTCGGTTTCAGCTAGACCCATAATTTGAGGTTTACTCTGCTGTGCCCCGTCATTAGAGTACTAATATCACTCTTGCTGAAGTCTATTCCAGTAGATTTTATGTTCTTGTTCAACCAACTTTCGAAGTACAGATTTATAGTACCCTTTTCGTTTTCCGCAGAATAGCTCTGGGCCAATAAAATTTGTTTCTACGCCGTTTTTTGGAAGACGATCAACCTTTTGATTTCCATCAATTCCCATATGTCCTAATTCCCACATTAAGGTTTTGAAGGCAGAACCAAACTATCCTCAATCTGTGTTTTTATGATGCTAGGGCTTTGAGAACCGCCTGACTATCGGATAGGATATAAATAGATTTGTTGTGATAAGCTCTCCTTATATTCTCATGGATTCATAGCTCCATTGCAATTAGTTCAGCCTGGAAGATTGTAGCTTCTTTGCCAAGTGGTTTTGAAACCGAGAAGTTCGGACCTTTGACTCCGGCTCCTGTGCTGTCAGAGGTGTGCGAGCCATCTGTATACCAGATGGTTGATTCCTCCTCCATTTCAGGTAGCAGTCCTTGCATTCTCTGATTATAACTTTTGAGGGGGTTTCAAAGTTGAATTTTGTCGGCATAGCATCCGATAGTGTGGAGGCTAGAACCTCTATTTTTGGGTCCTTTAGGATTTTGAGGTGACCTCTAAGATCCCCTGATTTGTAATTGTTTTCCCTTTGTATGTGTAACACCCCTTTGATAGCCTCATTTTTTATTTGGAAATGTATCGGAGGGATGTTTAGGAACAATTCCATTGCCACCGTAGGACAGGTTTTCATTACTCCTATGATATCAAGACAAGCTAGCCTTTTGTTTTTTTGTAGCGTAAGCTGTGCTTTTCGTTGTAAAATTTTAGTCCACCATATCGTTCATCCGTATGTGGCTATTGAAAGAATGATTGCTCTGTAACACCAGTAAATTATTTTGGGCTATAATCCCCATTTTCTGCCAAATAAGCTTTTGCAGACCCAAAATGCCTGTAGGTGTTTGGCATGAGTCCATTCTATATGTTTGTTCCAGTTGAGTTTGCTATCCACTAGATATTTTACCTCATCTGAAAATGGTATTGGTGTTCCATTTATTGAAGGAGGTATGATGTGGATTTTCCTTCTATTTGTAAATAGTAATAACTCAGTCTTACTTGGGTTGATGTTCAAGTTCACTATCACCTCTAAGGCTGATTGTATCCTTTCCGATATTATTAAATTATATTTGCCTCTAATGATAATGACGAGGTCAACGGCATATCCTATTGCCTCTTATCCTTGTTCTGTTAGACGGTCCAGAAGCTCATCTACTACAACTGACCAAAGAAGTGGAGATAGTATCCCTCCTTGGAGACAGCCCCTATAGGTCTGAGCAGTCAATGTGCTATCACCTAGATCCGTGGTTGTCATTCGGCTCCTTCCATTTTATTGTGGCCGTTTTCAAACCCTTTTTTCCTAGCTGCCGCTATTATCGGTTCATGGGGAGTATTGTTAAGTGCTCCTGCTACGTCTAGGAATGCACAAAGGGCAATTTCTTTATAGTATTTTGCCTTTTCGATTTGTCTTACCAAACCATGAAGGGCTGACTCTGTTGATTTGCCTTTTTGGTAGGCATGTTGATTATTATTAAGACAGACCCTATCCTTATGTGAATGTCCACTAACTTCTCCATCGTTTTAACGAAGAAGGAGGTAAGGCTTATAGGGCCATATGACTTAGGCTAATCAGTGGGACGATTCCCTGCCTTCGGTGCAAATACCACTCTCGCTTTCCTCCAGATTTTTGGGATATATCACCATACAAAGCTGGCTTTAAAGATCCTTATCATTATTGGCATTAGGATCTCTAACCCCTTCTTCAGTAATGCGGGGAATATTTTATCTACTCTGGCTGATTTATAGGGCTTAAAGGTGTTGACCGCCCATCTGGTCTTTTCCGGAGTGAAGATCTTACCAGCAATGCTTTTGCTAAACGGAGTATCGTCGTCGTCCTTTCCTCTACATCTAAATTTTCATTGTTATTAATTTCCTTGTGATTACACCTTTTGGAGTCTTGAGGCCGTTGGGAGATCATCTATCTCTTCTCAAAATCTTCTCCAAGACTCTTTTTTTAACTTTTTTAGAAGTTTCAGTATATTCAGTACGGGACTCTCTGTATTCGTCCCAGTTCTCAAAGGTTTTTGCTCTATTGAACAATTTCCTAGTTTGTTTGCGTTTTGCCGCTAGTTCCTCGTACCATAAAGGTGCTTGTTTGGCCCTTTTTTTGTGTAGAACAGGACAACTTCATTCATTTTATTTAACAATATTCTGGATACTGTAACGAGAGAGTAGAAATATGTTTAAAGTGCTCTTTGCAAGCTCTAGGTCTACTTTGGTTTCGTAGATGAGAGTATAGTTAGGAGTCTTCAGTCCACAGATTAGGTTCCCAATAGCCTAAGATTCTTGGATCAAGACTATGTCTTCTCCTTGCTGATTCAGCCGGCGAAGTAAGAAAGCTAACGCCAATTTTGAGTGGTGAAGCCTAGTTTGAAGAAACTTCTATGTCTGAGCCATTTCTGTGTTCTACTTCCACCACTGTGACGTCTGCTTCTTCCGGATCAGAAGCCAAAATTTCGTCCTCCCTGAGCGGATGCGAACTAAGATGATCGTCCTCCATCTGTGAGTCGTCTTAGCTAACGGATAGACTGGCGATATGAAGGGCTGGATCGGATTCGGATCTAGAGTCATGTCCATCACGGTTCCTGGGCTCTTTGCTCCGTTTGCAATCCATATTTTTCCTGGTCCCCGGTCGTCTTGACTAGCGGATAGACTGGCCATATGAAGGACTGGATCGGATTCGGATCTAGAGTCATGTCCATCACGGATCCTGGGCTCTTTGCTCCGTTTGCAATCCATATTTTTATACACTTTCATTGTGACCGAATCCATAATTAATGATGCCTTCGATTTTCGCCAAGTGAGCTAGGACTCTTTGTTGATCACTATTACGGCTCACCTAGAATTACCTTTAATCTCCTCTAGCTTCCCAAGCCTCGAATTATGGTTTGATTTTGCTTGCAAGACCGAATAATTTCCAAAATCCCACCTGCATCGCTCGGCTCTGAAGGTAACCATACACGGGTTCGAGTTTGGCTTGTATTGACATCCCTTGACACAACCTCGGGATGTGCGCCTGACACAATTCTCCCAATGTAACGATTACGATTTTGTACAAATTCGCGGACCTTTGGTCAGCACACTAGATCAGTTTTGCATGATCCTGGTACCATCCGCCGTCTCTGCGCACCGCTGGATGACCAAGATGGTCCCGGATAATGCTTAGGAAGTTGGTTGAAAGTTTACTTTCAACATTCCTCCTCACATGATTGCTACAAGCGCTCATGAGTAATGCTTCCATCATTATCACTTTTGTCGATGATGGCTACTACCAGGCTATCATTAAGGATATCGCTAAAGGGACTTGTTAAACTCTCGGTACTGGTGCTGGCTGTGTCCGGCCTCTCCGCTTCCGTCGGGAACTCATCATGAGATCTTGTACGCCTTCCCGCCCAGGGGCAGTCTGCATATTCGGCGATCATTTTGGGGGCCCACGCTGCAAATTCTCTCTTCTTTTCGGTTTTGAAGTGTGCCGGGATGTTCCCCAGGCAACTCAAAAGCCTTTGGGCGCTATGCTGCTCCCTAAAGAGCAGTTTTGAGGGTGGAATCCTTCGGTTCCCCCTGATTAACCCACCGGAGTTTTTTCCACCAGTTGCACAGTGCACGCCGCTATGGGTCCAGGTTTGGTATCCATGGACTTTACCGGCTGTGTGCTATCTGCATTAGGTTTAGAGGAAACCGATTTTTCCCCTCATGCCCTAAGCCAGTAGATTCTGGTTTAGGGTCCAAAAATCCAGATGCTTGCGTTTTGGGGGCCTTACGTTTTATGCTTGAACCAGGTTTGGTAGCCGTTGTCTTTGCAGCGCCATTATGAGACCAGGCTTGGTGGCCAAGGCATGTTAGTTTTCGTACGGCATTTTAAGAGAGCCGGTCTCTGGAGGTTGTATAATATTATTGGACATATATGATCCAACGAGTAGCGGAGAAAAAAAACGGTCGACTTGCGCAGACAAGGCTAATTTATTCGGAGGTCGCCTGGTATCCGGAGCTTTCGCTAGCGACTAAGCTATTTAAGTGGGCCCTCAGCCTGGTCGGTTCTCAGCATGGGTACCTTAATCCAGTCTATTGATTGTAGAATAGTATGGGGATTTAACGTGGACGGATTTCATAATGGAGAAGATTCGCAGGAGGTAGAATTGGAAAAATGGCGACACAGTGGGAAAATATTCACTTTGTCACATGACCAGAAGGACAAAATTAATGCTTAAAGTATGCTTTATAATTGGTACTCAGACATGAAGATCTAAATGGGCACCGTTTTCCAGAAAAAATATTGAAATGGTCGCAACTCACCTATGAAGTTTTGAGAGCTCATAGCGAAAAAAAACAGATGTGGTGGGTATGAAGGGTATGTTTCTTCGTGAAATAGTTTCTACTACCTAATAGGCTACACCCTAACTTTGCACTGTGTATTTGCTTGTTGCACTGTGTATTTACCAAAACGAAATTTTTTAAAAATATAACGACTTCCTCATTCTACTTGAACTCGGAAGCTTCTTCCTGCAAAAAGGCCCTTTTTCGCAAGTAACAACATACAGATACTATGTCTGACACTGTAGCACCAAAATGGGGGATTTAGTGACCCCTTGTGAAGCACCTTGTCCTCTAACGAACGGCAAAATCGACCGTGAGAAAATCGGGAATGTGACTGAGGTGATCGATTCAGTGCCCCATTGTTGACTTTCGCATGCTTGAAGATTCCTCCTCGTTTTAGCCAGTTTTTAGCCAGCTACGTACGACTCCACTCTTTCTCCCAGTTGCTCACTTTACTATCTGCCTTCACCCCGTTCTTGACTTCATCGCTAATATCATTTTTTTCTCGCTACTGAGCTTCCCTCTTAGCTACATAGAACTCATCCAATTTCATGCGCGGATAATTTGAAAGTTCAATCAATCAAATTCCTCCTATAGGGACATAGGACAGAAACAACTCTCTTCCACAAGACGCGACCCTGAGCATCGGCCTTTAGCTGTGTCCAGGACTTGTTAATTACTCTGGCCTCCTGCTCAACTGCTCGCTTCCATGTGCTACATGGTCGACTAACCCGATGTCTTCCTTGAGGATTACAATCCAGAGCCTGTTTGGCGATGTTTCGCTCTGGTTTCCTCAAAGTTTGACCGATCCATTGCCACTTCCGTCTTTGAATCTCAATGCCTATTTTAGTTTGTCCAGCTGTTCTCCAAAGTTCATCGTTCGAGATCACTTCTGGTCAGAATATTCACGAAAGTTTGCAGTTTCTTGGTAAGTCGAACGGTCGCTTTCCACGTAGTACAACCATACAACAATACGGATTTGACGCATGAGTCTCTTAACCTCCAGAAAGGGGAAAGGATACCGAAGACCTGACGAGCTTTATTTAGACGAGCCTCAATATCCTTTTCGACTCCGCTGCACCTCTTCCACATGTTGTCCATTAAGAACAATCGGTGTGCTTGTGTTCGAACCCATTTGAAAGTTGCTTCACTCGAAATTTTCAAATTTCATGTTGACAGTTACGAGCGATCATTACAATTAGACACCGAATTTTTGTAACTTGAATCATATCTCTGAAAATTTTGCGAGGAGGCGCTACTGCTCTTCGTAACGCCACTGGCCAATACTCTACCCAATTATATAACTTAAGTTTTATAAATATGGTGATGAGAACGGTTTTCCCATGCTTAGACGAATTCTTACCAAAATCATATCTCAACAGAAACTGAAATTTAAATTCAACAATTCTGCATATACCAATTCAAACAAAACTACCATTCTTTAAAAATAACAAATTTTTACTAATATAAAATATTTTTTTAAAATCTTACAATATTTAGCTGCTTCCGAGCGTTGTTCCGAAGGCGCCCGAAATATCCAGCAGGGGCGAAACGCTGTCTCTGTGCCCCATCACCTTCGTCAGCAAGTACCTGTCTGCCAGAACAGCGGGCCTTGACTGAAGAACGCCTCGCCTCCTGAAAATGTCAGCTTGCATACAACACCAACTAAACATCATCCCGAACAACAACAACCACAATCATCACAGCAACATCATCCACATTCAGCTCTGCATGACGACAACGATGACGAGGACGATGACGATAGCGATCCCGACGATCATCGATCATGTCATCTACAGTCGTCAACTCATCATCTGGCATCGTCACCACATCCACATCATCATCATCAACACGGAAGAAATAGTACCAATCGAAAATCGAGCCAACATCATCATCATCACCATCACTATCACCATCGTCGACATCGTGTTCATCATCATCATGGCGATTGTCCGCGCAAGAATCGTTCGCAAACCGACGTTTCGAATGCTTCGATAAATACATGTCATGATTCCTGTCCGGATCAGGAAGTTCGTGAGATCCTTATTCAACGACCATGCTGTAGCTCATCGAAAACCGAGATCGTTCAATACTTTGTCGAGGATCTCTATGGTCCATCAGGCCGAGTGTCCTGTTGCACTTCGTCCGATTATTGCTATCACACGGACTCAACGAGCCTGTACGGATCACGATCATCTCTCAGTCGAAACAATTCGATCAAATCCGGATCGGTAACAGTTCGAAAGAAACGCATCCATCATCGTCAGCCTTCATATACGTCTGTGTCCTTATGCAAGTTGAACGGAAGCAATCCGAATAGTTTGATCGGATCGCTGACGTCGATCTTTGATAAACCTCGTGATAGTGCTGGTAGTGGCAAAATGGTGGTATCACCATCCAAAGTCACCATCGAGCATCAAACAAAAGAAGCGTGCACTTCGAAAAATCAACATGCCGACTACGGATGCACCTCGTCACCAATCCGTTGGAGCTTTCTGGCGGACAGCGAAAGTAAGACGCCATCGGATGATGTTGGTGGAGCGATAGCACTTGAGCACCAGCCGGGATTGTCGCGAAAATACGACGATATGTCCGGTGAAATGTCACACGAGAGTCAAAGTTCGACACTGAGCAGAACCGAATCGAATACGGTGGTGTTCCATCAGGATGGCGAGGCGGCCAACAACTGTTGTAACAGCTATCTACAATGCAATGCGTTCCTCGATCAGGACTTACAAATCACCAGCGAGGACATTTGCGGATACCTCTCGAAAGGAAAGGACGGCGAAGTCCTAAACAATTCGGTAAACTATCCGTTCCAGCCATCGAACGCATTGGAATTCCAGTATCGTAAAAACTTTAGTATATCGAGCAGTAATTCGCCCGAAATGCGACGCCTTAGCAGCAAGGAGACCAATCTCAATCAAAATCCCAACGAATCGACAACGCTTTCACCAACCAACATTAACTTATCGCACAGTTCGAACAACATCAACATCATTTTCAACTCGTACGGCGATAACAATGCTGGTGAAGTGAAATTCATTAACACGACCCGCGAAAACACCGTATCAACCGAAGGACATCATTCATCTTATCTCCCCTATACCTATCCCAGTTACGATTACACCAATATGTCATCGAATTCGCTCTTCGATAAACCGCTGGGCATTGATGAGATCCCTTCATCATCAACAGCACGAACTCCAGCCGCCGATTCGATAGCATCGAACTTCTTCGAATCGGCCTCGAATCAAAACCTTCTCTACTATCGCTACGCATCATATCGTGAGGGTCATTCGAATAGCACCATTATCACCGCCACCGGCACCAACAACAATAGCAATCAATTTCAACAAGATCATCAACTTCAACTAATTCATCATCATTCCCATCAACACCATACGCACAGATGGCAGCATGTTACTGAAAACTTAAAAATTGGCAATGCACTAAGATTGGTTCGTAAACGTGCCAGAAAATGTGCCCAATATTTACGTAAGAAATAGAAATTATTTATGGTAGGTTTATATTTAAAATTGTAAAAATAAAAATGAAAAAAAAAAATAATAATAATACAATAACAACGATTTTCAAAAACAAAATTTCAGTAATTCGAATTTTAGGTTTTTTGTTGTTGATTTTGTGAATTTAAAATTTAATTCTTTCCCGGAATCGAACGAATCTCGAAAATTAATAAAATTAAAATTACTGCAAAAAAAATGTATAGTCGGCATCACTGACCGTAACTATAATGCATCGTTTTGATGTGCAAATTGATTTAATTATTGTTATGTGGTGCCCATGATTGCTCAAAACTTTAGTATTCACCAATATCGTTTCTACTTCTTATTCTTCTTCTACAATGGCATTACAACCCAAATCCGGCCTTGGCCTCCTGACCTTTCAGCAACATTTGCATTACTTATTGTGGAAGAATTATTAGCCCTTTGCACAACCATCCATCTACGATTTTTTCGTGCGATAGATTGTGGCAACCAAGTTATACCCAAGCAGGCACTGTGTGGCAATTATACATTGATCGGGAGTTGAGCACACTACCCACTAGGCTACACCCTAGCTCAGCAATATCGTTTGTTTTCCAGTTAAATTCGCACAAGAGTTGGGATTTTTTCACAACCGATACATCGTTCGTCCTGTTCCTGGCCAACTTCAAATCGCCGTCAGCGCAACTTGTGTTGCAGTCAGCCACCAACACCCATGATTCAGTTTTATATTCGATATTTCACCAACCATTTCCAACACTTTCGAAGTAATGGCTATCGGGCGGTAGTTGGCGGGGTTTGCTTTACTTCCTTTCTTGGGAATCAGCTGAACAGCAACTTTTCACAATCGTGGAAAGCACCCAGAAGAGTAAAATAGGTGAAAAAGATTGTGAAGGGGTTTAGCCAGAGAAGAGTAGCACATTATAAGTGTTAAAAGGGGGACAGCCATGAGGGCCAGGCGACTCGTAAGCATTGAGCTTTTGAAGGATCCTAAATATAAGACGCTTGCGGAAATGTAGTGGAGGCAGTGAAAAACCAGAAGGTGTTGCGATAGGAGGGGGTATCTGTAACGGTATGGTCGCCATCAACAAGTGGTGGTGTTGATGAAGAAATGAAATTATTGTTGGCCGTTTTGTCAAAATAATAGAAAAATCTTACGCCTTTTGGACTCTAAAGGATTTTTCACCGAAGATTTTGGTCGTGATCAAATTTAACTCGTTTGAGGATAAATTTGCAGGTATTTCTTCAAATATATTATAAAGCTCTCTGTTAGCTGGAGTTAAAAAAATTTTAAAATTTTTAAACGATTGTCTGAATTGCCAAGAACCAAGAGTCGGCCGGACTCAATTTTGACTAGAAGGTATGTGAAGCTTCAGAATAGTCTCGGTAACAAGTCTACAGACTTCATCGCACTCAAATGTGAATACCTAATATTCTAAGGAATTTGTGATACACTATTTACTATTTCATATAGAGTATCGAATTAAGGATTCTATTATGTTTTTCTTATTACTTTGTTGAAAAGATAAATCAATTATGCAATTATGGGTCACAGACTGTGTAGGTAGGTAGATAGAGGGGCTGCCCAGGAATACATAAGTCCGAGCGCTTATAGATCATAAGCTGGTCCGTTGTGATGCCATAGGATCTCAGAAGAGACTCTTACTCGGTCAACCAACCGCAGCTCTCTATGAAGCGTTGAAGGCTCCTAGCTTCCGCATTTACCAAATCACAGAGACCATCAAAGAACTGTGCGCCTAGGTGGCGTCTCCTTTTTCTGAAGAGATCAGGGCAATTGCATAGCAGATGAAAAAACGTCTCTTCCTGTTCCTTATCTTTACAGCTCCTGCAAAAATCATTAAACGGCAAGCCAAGCCTCTGAGCATGTGAGGACTCTCACTACGGAGTTGATCATCTGCCTGCTCATCGAGATCAATCTACCCGAGCGTTAATCTAGCATGGGCCAAATCTGTCCGGTAGTATTACATGTAAAACCGTTTGCCCATCTGCCTTTGGCTTTAATAATCACCATCATAATCAGGCATGCTCAACTCTCAACAACTCACAGATTGAATCTGCAAGGTGGTTCCGTGCCGAGCGAGTTCGTCGGCCGTGCAGTTCCCCGGAAAAGCACTATGCGCTGGTACCCAGCAAAGGCGAATATTGTTGTTCAGCCATCTCTCAGAGATGCGCGACAATCAAGAGCAGCCTTTGATATAGACATGACTGATTCCAGGTATTTAATAGCGACCTGGTAATCAGTGAAGGTGCCAATATCATCAGAATATACTCCACCACACTTGAGCTAGGCCAAGGCTTCTTTTATTGCCATCACTTCTGCTTGGAACACACAAAAATGAATCGGCAGACGGCACGATATGGTTAAGTTAAGCAGCTCTTCCCCATTCTACTTCTAGTTTTGGAGCCTTAAAAGGATATGGATACTATGCCACCCACTCTTATCGGGAGGAGATGGTGGTAAGGAAATTATTATCAAAATCAAAACTTGGGATAGTGTAGTCTGTGTTTTCGGTTAAGTGCTCGAAATCTTCCAGAATTAAGGGGGTTCAATATTTGCCTTCTTCCAGCCCCCCTCCCGCCTATAAACAGGCGTTTTTTAGGAACCAGAACTCGGGAATGGCTCAACCGATTTTTTTCAAATTTGGACAAATGATTCTTGACGATATTGTCTATGCCCTGACGGGAGCTTTTGGCAAAATAGTGTTTTGGAAATTATTAATAAGAGTTTACATTTTTTAGTCATTTTTCACAACTTTAACACAATATAACATTTTAACGTTTAATTTTTTTTTTAAATCGGCTCCGTCAGGGCATAGATAATTTATCGTAGGACATCTGTACCAAATTTCAGTTCAATCGGGTGATATTTACCTGAGATCTGTGTTCCTAAGAGGTGAAAAACGTGATTTTTCAGGAGAAGCGTTTGAAAGAACCGGAAAGAGGAATTATTCCACTAATCGCTTCAAACCCTTTAGATTAAAAATTAAAAATAAAATACTTCTGATTGGAATTTTGAAACGGGACAAGTTGCAAAATGTGCAGAAAGAGTTGTAGAATTTTTGAAGCCAATAAAAAAATTTTTAATTTTGTTCGTGATTTTCAAGTATTGAACCTCCTTAAGGAGTGCCAAGTTTAAATGCAGGTCCATTGGTGAATTTCTTTAAGGCGAGCAGCTGCAGCCATCTGTTTACCAATTATGTCGATAGGAAGCAGATGAAACAGTACTTCTAGTGCATAAACACGCAGCCACTTCACCTTGCCGAGGAGAGTTCGGTTTGTCTCTGTTCTTAAAGAAGTCTACCACACAATCACACCATAAAGCATGACGGGTCTGATGACGGTAACGTAGAGCCAAAGCTCTATTTTGGGCTGCATTCCCCATTTCTTACCTGTGGCTTTCTTACAAGAGTAAAGCGCAACTGTAGCTTTGTTTACACGTTCCTGAATAATAGGTTTCCAGCTCAGTTTCCTATCCAAAATATGACCCAGATATTTTGCTCTATCTATGAAAACAAGACTGGTACCATCCAGGGTAGGAAGGTTACCGTGGGGTGTCTTGTCTTTGCTTGTGAAACGGACTAGCTTGGTTTTGTGTGCTCATTTCCAGTCCACATTCACGAGTTCATTTATAGAGTAGTGAATGGGCATTATGCATAATCTCGCCCTGAGTGCTTGGATGCTTACCAGAGATAACCATAGCAAGGCCGTCCGCAAAAGCAATCACTTTACAGTCTGCCTCTTCCAGTTTCAGCAGTAGTCCATTGACCGCCACGTTTCAAAGAAATGGGGAGAGGAACCTAATTTGCGGAATATCTCAACTAAGAAGCCTTCTGGCAGATGCGACGCTCAGTTTTGTGTGTAATCTTAGATGTCAACATCAAATTAACCAGCACACCAAGCGGCCAAAAGTACGTTCGTAATTGCATATGGTCTTACGTTGATGAAAGCCCCCTCGATATCTATCTCCTCCCATATAAATCTCATAGAATTTCGTAATCTTTAATTAAATCATTTTTCGTCAAAACCGTTAAAGCAATCGACTTAAAGTTTTGAGGAAAGTGCAAATATTTTCAATGCCAAAAATTTTTGCATACTTCTTGTACCTCATTCCATGCAAATGCATTATGTTGAATATCACTAAAACTAGAAAAAGTGGAAACTTAAAATTTTGCCAAAATTTGTCACTTAATTATTGCTATAAATGCTAAGAAATTATTACCTTCGCTTCATTCCTTCTAACCCCTCCCATACAAATTTCTATATTAGAAATTCAAGAAGAGCATTTCTCCTTCGCACATGTGAGAGCTATCGACTTTGGAACAAAGTATGGTGATGCAGATATCGATAAGGATAATGATAAGCAGTTTTAAAATCTTCTAAAACCTTGCACTTCCTCTGCCAACCCCCATACAAATCCCCGCAATCAGAAAAACAATGGTAAATTTCTTGAAAATTATGAAACCTACAAACTTTAAAATCAACGTGAAATATTTTGGTGGAATATACAAGAATTATGGCATCTACCACCTCCCATACAAAAGTCTCTACTCACTATTCAAACGAATTTGAGATGACACTATATTTTTCGATACATTGAATTATTTCTTTTCATCTAGAGTATCGCATGATTGAGCTTTACGACCAATCATAATTCTGTTATGTTTCGATATGGCAAACGAATGTGTGTTTCAACCAATTTCCCTGCGTGTTGAGCTGCTGAAAACATTCGCTGATCGATGTTGCTGCGTCGATTGATGTCTTTCATTTGTTCTAAGACCTTAAGAAGGAATGAGGACAGACTTAGAGCTTATTGCTGCTGAGAGCTTCTTCTCGCCTTGGGGATAAAAAACTTTCATCTCCTTTCATATTTCAGGAATGTGGACCAGTCATAGGCAACCTCTAAAAATAGCGCCCAACCAGGGAAGGATAATATCAGAGATGTTTTGAAATTCGTCGTGCGGTCCAGGATATTTATACGGATTGAGGCTGCGTATTGGCCCTTAGATTTTGTTCCGCGTGATTATGATTTCGGATTCTCCCATTGGAGGCTCAAGCTCGTACTCTTCTCGGTGCGAAGCGACTGTAGAGCTACGCGGAAAGTTAGTATTTAAGTAAAGATCAATGGTTTTGTCACTCGAACAGGTCCATAATCCATCGGATTCCTTCATATAGGTGGGCGAAGTTTTGATGCTTTGGATGTCTCCTCTACCATACGACAAACTACTTTCCTTTCGCGCTGCACTTTCTTCAACTTATTTTTATAACATCATTGGTTCGGTACTGTCTTTCCAGAGATCTCGAGTTTCGTCGCTACACCATGGTAGGATCCAGTTTGCCTATTTGCGTTCTGGTGGGACATAAGCGTGATATTGCTCATTTAAAACCCTTGTGAGGGTAGATACGATCCCATCAAAACAACTGTGGTATCCGGAAGGCTTGTAAATTTGATGGGAAGCAGCACCTTGACGATATCTCTGCAGTTGGACCAGTTAGTGTTCCGATTCCTTCCGAGTTAATCCAGCCAGCAATCAACGGCTCCGAAGACTCGGGCTCCTTTGAGCTATTTTGTTGGCCGTACAGATTTCACTTCCCTCGCTGGTTCAGACCAAATAACTATTCACTTCAGCATTTGCGAATCAATCAATTTTTTACTCCACCTTCGCTTCTTCGATCACCACTGTACAGCCCACTCCAGGACTTGCCAACTGGGGGGAGTATTTCGCTCAATTCATTCCGCTACTAATTTTTTGACAACTCTTCAACAATAAGAGTCTCCGATTTCGTTCCGCTTAATTCGTGTCAGGTTCCACTCCCTTCGGTCCGCTACTTTCATCATCGATTTACTGTTTCGCCAATTAATCAATTTCATCCGTTCTTCCACAATTCATCCTCAGTACACCTTCTTCCTCAGTCAATTCTGCTGCCCCATAGATTAGGTTAGGTTAGGGCAGTGGCCTTAGCCTACATAGATCCTTCGGGATCCATAATGATTTCATATAAATTTAGGAAAATCTAATGTGTAGCATACTGCGCTGTTGCGAGTTCCTTGTTGAGCTCAAAGGTTCCCGTTGTCGCGGCGAAATTCAATAGATTCCGCATACCCCAATTCGAGGCCTTCTTGAGGTCGGAGAAGAACAGTGTGCCGATGGACTTAAGCCTTCTTCTAGCAAGAGTCGGACTGTTACACAGTTCGCGCTCCGCCGTCTCTCTCTCTCTCTCTCTCTCCCTCTCTCTCTCCTGGCTATTTGTAATCCTTACAGAGACCATGCGATACTAAACCCATTTTGTTAAAAAAACATTCTCAAATTGTTCTGAATAATTATTCTGGATAGTACACTTCGATTTAAATATCGGGCTTGACGGACCAATGGCACAAAGAAGCCCAACTTTTCAGAGCTGGTGAATACAACAGGTTCATAGAATGTTGGCATTTTGCGAAAATGAAGAAAATTTTCAGCCACTTAGGTGATATCAAATTTAAAGTAAAGTGGGATCCAACACCTTCCATCATAGATTTCTCTAAAGAAACGCAAAGTTCCTGATCAGCTTGAAATAAATTTAAGTTAAAGTTGATTGCGAAAGAAACATGAAACCATAATGACACAACTTAAATAAATTTGCATATCTAAGCACGCTTTCAAAATGGTGATATCTAATATTAAACTAATGTTAAATTAAAACAAACGAAAAACATTTAAAATAAATAAAACTTAAAAAAAAATCATTATCCCCCATTAAAAAATTATCCCGTAGCTTATCAAAACTTAGTAATTATAAGTCATAGCTAAGTACTAGATATAATTATTTATAAAAATGTAAATAATAAAAAAATAATAGGAAACAGTAAACCGAAATCCCATAAAAATTCAAAACACTATAATGATGATTATTTCTCATTTTTACACTCATTCTTACTCAGAAACGAGTCATAATAATTATTTACAAACAACAAAAAACAGCCACAACCATAATATATTAATTTTAGATTAACTTTAAGTTTTTGTTATTTTTAAATAAATTGTAAAAAAAACATAGTTTAGCAAATAAACGATAAAAAAAAAGAATAAAAAATCTTGTAAATTTTCTCGAAAAAAAAAAACCAAAAACCAGAAAGTCAGCTACACAAAAAATATTACAGATTATGATAAAATTTAAACATTGTAAATTTCAATTAAATTTTAAAATAATCTGCGATTATAACAAACAACAAAAAATTATTATATTTAATAATAAATATATTTAGAAATAAATTAGAGTATCTAGTTCATAATCAAAAAAAAAAAAGTTGAAAAAAAATGATCGCATAGCAAAGGAAATTCTAAATTTATAGTAAATAATTAGGAACAAAATAAAAATAAAAATTTTAAATATAAATAAGAATAATATTTTCTTTTTGTTTTAAATTATTAAATAAATTCGATTTAAATTTTTTAATTTATTTTCCATTAAGAAATTGGCTTAGGAAAATTTATTTTTTAATCATGTTTATATGAAATGAAAGCTTCAAAAATATAAAAAGTGATTGAATTTGTTAAAAATAAAAACATACAAAAAAACAAATGAAAATAACCATAAGCTAAATAATTTTTTGTATTGTATTATTACAATAGTTAAAAATTCATAATTTTTTTTTGTTTTGTTATTTTTACTGGATTGTTTTTATTATAATGTTAAGTACTGTTTTTATGAAGTACCTAGAATTAATGTAAGTTTTTATGGAAATTGTTTATTTCAATGGTTTTGTTTATTTTTTAAAGCTACATAAATGTACATAAAACGACAAAGAAAATGTGTAATGAGATATAATAGTAACAATAGTTTTTCGTATTGTGACCCATCTCTCATTTAGGAACAATTTTTCTGCTGCTAGGTGAGGAAACAATTGAAGCATTGTTTTAAGTTAACTTGTTAATTACTGTTGGGTTCAGTGACGTGGAATAACTAGGGTGATTGAGTGAATACCAGAATATCTTTTTTTAGCATCGTGCACATCAAGGATATTTTTCTTAGTTAATAGATGGGAGTCTTAAAGAGACTTGTCACAGGTTTTTAGGCGAAAAGATGCTGACCTGATTCAGTTGCGTCACATATTGTATTTAGGTATTTGTTTAAGGCTCAATATCCTGTTAGAAAAGTTATAAGATATTCGATCCTAATTCTGAGTTTACTAGAAAAAATTCATTTTTCCTACAATAGTTGAATTCCTTCTCTTTTTGCTGCCTCAACAGTCAACTTCCAAGATTGCATTCTGGACCTACGGGGTGTAATCATGCCGCATCTTCGGCCCATTCGTTCGCCTTCTTGATGCTCAGATTGTTTGCATATGCGAGTTACCCAAAGTAGAGAAACTTTATTTCTAGGGCCACATTTAACATTACCTGGCAGTCCTGGCAACAGCCTAAGACCGATGCTCAGGATCGCGCCTTGTGTAAGAGAGTTGTTTCCGTCCTATGCTCCTGTAGGGGGTCTTAACAGGAATTTGATTGATTTAACGTTACCTGCGCTTCCGATGTTAAAGTGCAATTTGTGGTACAGGAGTCTTGACTATCGGACCATATTATTAATTGATGGGACAAATGCAAATTTTTTCCTAAGTACAAATGAACGCTGACCAATATTTTTCAAAGTTTTTTTTATTAAAGAGAGCAAATATTTCTATTATTTATGGAACAGAATTCCATTCATGTGGCCGCCTTGGCTGACTTCACAATAGCGTACTCTGTCAGCCCAATTTTCCAAGAAATTGTTGGTGGTTTCTTCCTCTATCTGAGGGATGGCTATTCAAGGTAATCCTTTTAATTGTTTCTGGATCGTCCACATAACATCGATCTTTCGCGGTATCCATCAAATCGAAGTCCAGCGGCGTCAAATTGCAGCTCCGAGCAGGCCAGCAAAAATGGCTGCACTGAACCAACAATTTTGTGCGTCACAAAATTCGTTACCTTGAGTCTCTCTCTCTCTAATAGGCGCCCATAATCTCAACAGAGCAGTAGGCAAAAAAATGTTGACCGACTCAAAATGTCCGATAGAAAAAAAGAAATTTCATATCGGATCTTGTCTGAGCAACCCGGCGACCATAACTCAGCAGCAAGCAACCGAAGCAAAAAAAAAAACAATGGAAAGAATATTCTAAAATTCAGCAAAAGTTATATCAGTACTCTAATCGACATAATAACGGGGTACAGTGGAGTAAACCACCACATCTAAGATATGGGCTTAGCTGAATCCGTTATCTACCGCCTCTGTCTCGAAGGCTCAGAAACGACAGAACACATCCTATATCACTGTAGGAAAAGACACAATCTGCTCGGAAAAGGTTTACTTTCTACCGAGCAACTAGCTAAAATGGCTCTCTTAAAGATACTTAGATTGAACTAAAGCCATTGAGTTATGGTAGGGTAAAGAGGCAATAAACGCACAATAGGTCGAGAAGGTCGCAGTGCTCTCACGTCTTCCCTAAATTATAAAAAAAACCGAAGCTCGAGTCCTTGTCCTCTCTCTTTATCTTTCTTCCTCTCAAAAAATATTCAGTCCACAGCCGAAAAATCCACATTTTACCCATACCGAAGCGCATCTGAAACACCAGGCATGCAGAACTATGGTCGCCAAGTTGCTCATATTCGATATGAAAATTTTGAAATTTTTGGCCGGATTTTTTCCCGAGTTGGTCGATATTTTATTTTGTTCGGTTGAGATTATGAGCACAAGTTGGTCAGGGCTCATTTTGTGGGATTTTCACTTGTTAACTCCCCGGATTTTGAGTTTTCTGTTGTTGCTGTTGGATTCTGCGTCGTTAGGGCGAAGTCGTGGGGCCGCGTTGCTCAGAATCGTAAACCTTTCGGAAGATAGGGAGAGAAAGAGGATGATCTTAACTGTGAGTCTATCTCTCTCGTACTTGTGTGTAGATAAATATAGTATGTATGTAGACTAATGGTCATTCTTACAGTAGTTGCAACTCGATGCGAAGCACGTTCACTGTGTGTCTATCTGTGAACCGATCCCAATTTCTTATCATTTCGTTTTCACACTTTGTCTCATACCACGACTTAGTCAAAATTTTGTCATCCACATCTCACATCTAAGTCATAATCCGAATCAGGATATCCTCCTTTATGACTGTGTCGTATGGTTCTAAAGAAATTCTTGTAACACCAAACCAGCCACAATCTTGACTCTCCTTCTTACTTCGTCGCTGAAGAGCCTTTAGGGGTTTTCTTTTAGATAACACAAATTCCCCTAATAAATTATTCATTTAAAATAATTTTTATTAACAACATTTATTTATTTTAAGTTTAAATTAACATTCACTTTTAGTATTTATTATTTAACAATTGTTAGATATTTATTTAAATATTTTTATATTTTAACAACAACTATTTTTTTATTATTTATGTTCTTTTTTATTTAATAAATTTTTCAAAACAGATATTTAATTTTACGACAACGTTTTTCAAAAATGACTATCTAGTAAATCATTTATTTTTCAACTCCTTTGTTTTTTACAATTTTTTCATAAAAAACTAATATGATTATTTTATATTTTTTTGCGATCTATTCATTTATCAAAAGTAAAGTAGCGCTATTAAAGTAAGTTTCTACGATTTACTTAATTAATAAAAAGTAAAGTAGTGAAAGTAAAGTAGGCACTACATACCCCCTTCCTAGAGAAGATCTTTGATCTTTTCGATATTATATACATTAAAGAATAAACAAAAAAGGAAAGGAATGTCTGTGGTACGCATTTTGTATTTAATTGACAAAGGAAACTTTCTTTTTAACTCTTGACGAGTTTGTTGCTTCGGAAGAACTAATGAAGCAAGGCTTAAGACGATCAATTGATACTGAAGTCGGTTTGTCTTTGATCTTAATGACGAAAAACTTGTTGTTTCTCTGAATGACTTCAAAAGGGCCTTCATATGGAGTTTGAAGAGAGGTGCGAACCTTGTCTGTTCTCAGAAAAACATGGGTACATGTTTTGAGATCTTCAAAAACAAAAGGAGTTTCCAAACTATGTCTTGATGGAGGGCGAGGGCTTGATTTGTTGATCCGATCACGAAAAATTTCAACAAAATCACTTCCAGACATTGTATTCGATTTGTTCTTGTGTTGAACAAAATCGTAAGGAAGTCTAATATTCTGACCGTAAAGTAATTCGGCGGGGGTCGCGTTGGCATCATCTCGAATTACTGTTCGTAAACCGAGAAGTGTAAAAGGAAGTGCATCTGACCAACTTTCGTTTGTTTTGCATTTCAAAGTTTCTTTAAAAACTCTGTGCCATCTTTCTAACATGCCGTTTGCTTTAGGATTGTATGCAGTAGTTCTGCAGCGTTTAAATCCTATCAATTTTCCTAATTCGTGAAATAATCGAGATTCGAATTGAGGACCTTGATCCGTAATAATAGAAACTGGCGTTCCGTAACGTGGAATATATTCATTGAATAAAGTAGATGCAACAGTTTCTGCGCGAATATCTGTAAGGGGATAAGCTTCGGGCCATCTGGTGAAACGATCCAAAACTGTAAGGCAGTATCTGAAACCGTTCGAAGTTGGCAAAGGACCAACCAGATCAATATGAATTGTTTCAAATTTGCTTGAAACTGGTTTGAAATCTCCTAAAGGACTTGTGACGTGTCGAGAGATTTTTGCTTTTTGACATGCAAAACATTCCTTAGTCCATTTACGACAATCTTTATTGATTGAGGGCCAAATGAATCTTTGTCGCATAAGTTTAACGGTAGCCTTAATTCCTGGATGCGATAAATCGTGAACAGTACGAAAAACGCGAGTTCGTAAATTTAAAGGAATGTAAGGTCTAAGTTTATGCAAGGAATTGTCACACCAAAGAGGATTGATGGTACCTTCAATAATAACCGGAATGATTTTTAAACTGGGTAAATTTTTAGCTTTATTTAATTCAGAATCAATTAGTTGAGTATCAGCAATTTCGCAGTAGTCAATAGTTGTCGGAAGGTTTAATGCTTCAATTCTCGATAAAGCATCAGCGACAACATTGTTTTGACCAGAAACATGACGAATATCTGATGTAAATTGACTGATGAAATCCAAATGTCTGAGCTGACGTGGCGAAGCTTTTTCAGGGTTTTGTTTAAGAGCGAAAATTAACGGCTTATGATCCGTAAACAAAATAAAATCTCTGCCTTCAAGCATAAATTTAAAATGTTTAATGGCAATATAAGCCGCTAGAAGCTCTCGATCATATGCACTATAATTCTTTTGAGGTGAAGAAAGTTTCTTCGAGAAAAAGGCTAGTGGTTGCCAGTCATTTCCATATCGTTGTTGAAGAACGGCTCCTAAAGCTGTATCTGAAGCGTCCACTGCTAATGAAAGAGATGAAGAAGTGGAGGGAAAAGCTAAAGTTGTAGCTTGAGCGAGTTGCTTTTTGCAACGCTCAAACGCTTCAATTGATGTAACCGACCAAACCAATTCTGTTTTATCATTCTTTTTCTTGCTACCAATAGTGAAGCTGTCAAGAATTGACTGTGCTTCGGCAGCGTGAGGAATAAATCGGCGATAAAAATTAATCATTCCTAAAAATCGTCGCATATCTTTTACTGTAGATGGACGTGTATAAGCTAATATAGCTTCGACTCGTGAAGCGATTGGTTTGATTCCATTTTTGTCAATCGAATGACCGAGGAAATCGACCGAAGATTTAAAGAACGAGCATTTAGTTTGGTTAATTACCAAATTATGAGAGTTAAGTCGTTCAAACAATTTCTCTAAATGATTGAAATGATCACTTTCTGATTTAGAAGCTACCAAAATGTCATCGATATAGACAAAACAAAAATCAAAATCATTTAAAATTGAGAAAATGAATCTTTGAAAAGTTTGTGCTGCATTGCGAAGACCAAAAGTCATCCGCACAAACTCGTAAAGTCCGAAAGGTGTCGTAATGGCTGTTTTCGGAATATCATCCTCATTAATGGGAATTTGATGATAAGCTCTCTCTAAGTCAACAGTTGAAAAAAATGTACATCCTTCCAACTGTTGACAGAAGTCCTGAATATGAGGAATAGGATAAGTGTCAGGAGTAGTGATAGCGTTTAAAGATCTATAATCACCACAAGGCCTCCAACTACCATCCTTCTTCTTCACCATGTGAAGCGGTGATGCCCATGGACTGTCGGAGGGTCTACAGATACCACGTTCAATCATTAGATTGAATTCGGCCTTAGCTGCTCTAAGCTTTACCGGATCTAGACGACGAGGTCTGGCAAAGATTGGACGACCTTTAGTAACGATAAAGTGTCGCACTGTGCTCGACTCTATGAAACTATAATTTAAGGTGCGTCGTAATCCTTCGAATTTAGATAATAACAACTCAACTTTTGGATTTAAAGGTGTAGTTGACAAAACAGCGAGATTTGAAGATGGTCCATTAACCAAGGAACCAGTTACTGAACTAATTTGTGATAGTGGATCGATAATACATTTACGTCGGATATCCACGATTAAACCGAAATGTTTAAGAAAATCTGCACCAAGAATGGGTTTTTCAACATCGGCTATAATAAATTTCCAATTAAATACTCTTCTTAATTGGAGAGAGATATCTAAAAATTTAAATCCGAAAGTTTTGATGTTAGAAGAATTGGCGGCTGTGAGTACGATAGATTTATCACAAACCCTGTTTTCCTTTGGATTAACCGGAAGAACAGAGATGTCAGCTCCAGTATCAATTAAAAAACTAAACTTGGATAAATTGTCTAAAATGAATAGGCGACTTGATGATGATGGTTTGTTGTCGAACATCGCCACTTCAGACAACTTTTTCAGTTTTTTGGATTGTTGAACGAACAAGGTTTGCGACATTTAGTTGCATTAGTTCCAAATTTTTTATGATAGTAACAGAAATTCGAATTTGGTATTGAATTATCACGATAGTTACTAAAAGAACGTGAATTACTTCTAGAACGTGATCGATTCCTTCTATAAAATTGGTTTTGTTTCAGAGTCAATAATTCAATCTGTTTCGTTAACAGGGACATCTGATGAATGATTGAACTTTCAAAACTAAATCGATCAGTTCTAATTTCATTAACTTTTAGTTGCGAGATATTTGAAACGTCCCAATTGAAATTAGGATTAGTTTCAATAACTCGATCTGCAAGAATGCTTAATTCGTCGAGTGAAACATTCGCTACTGCTAAAATCGATTGTGCATTAGGTGGTAATTTTTGAAGCCAAAGCTTCTTTAAAAGAGGTTCTCCAACAGAAGACCCAGCTAACGCCTTCATCTTACTTAAAAGATGAGATGGTTTATCGTCTCCAAGATCAAGACCGTTAATTAATTTCTGAAGTTTGTGATCTTCCGATTCACCAAATCTAGAAATAACAGCCAATTTCAAATCCGAATAAGGTGTGGTAGAGGATAAATTCTCAATAATGTCCAACACCTTATCACATTCTTCCTGAGTCAACATACTCAATGCATAGCTAAATTTCGTTGCTTCTGACGAAATGTTAACTGACCGGAATTGTACCTCGAGAGCTTGAAACCAAGCAGTCGGATTTCGTCTCCACAAACAGACCTTTTGAATTGCGACGGTCGCAATATTATTTGAATCGCCTAACCCCAAAAAAGGATTAGCTATCAACGATTCATCCCGAGATGAAGGAGGTAAAGTTTCATACGACATGACGCAACTTAATATCAAAATCAATAAATCGCCACAAAATTTAAAATTTACAAAGTGAAAATGAAATATATATATGAAGTAAAATATAAATATTAGATTAAAATTTACTTGATTTATGTATTTTCTTATTCTGAGCAATTACGTATTCTGAATTTTGCTGCGGTTGTTATTGTTGCGCTTTGACTGTTGATGTAGCTGCTGCTGCTGCTGTTGCTGTTGTTGCTACTCTTGCTGTTGACGTTGTTGCTGCTGTTGCTGTTGCTGTCGCTTCTGCTGCTGCTATTGCTATTGTTGTTACTCTTGCTGTGAACTCGATGCATTCACTGTTTGCTGTTGTTGTTGATGTCAGAGTCACCAATTAATTCTTGATGTTATAGCTGCTGCTGTTGTTGGGATCGGGTCACCAATTTATTCTTGATGTTATAGCTGCTTCTATCGGAGTCACCAATTTATTATTGGTGATGTTGTTTCTATCGGGGTCACCAATTTATTATTGGTGATGTTGTTTCTATCGGGGTCACCAATTTAGGGGTTTTCTTTTAGATAACACAAATTCCCCTAATAAATTATTCATTTAAAATAATTTTTATTAACAACATTTATTTATTTTAAGTTTAAATTAACATTCACTTTTAGTATTTATTATTTAACAATTGTTAGATATTTATTTAAATATTTTTATATTTTAACAACAACTATTTTTTTATTATTTATGTTCTTTTTTATTTAATAAATTTTTCAAAACAGATATTTAATTTTACGACAACGTTTTTCAAAAATGACTATCTAGTAAATCATTTATTTTTCAACTCCTTTGTTTTTTACAATTTTTTCATAAAAAACTAATATGATTATTTTATATTTTTTTGCGATCTATTCATTTATCAAAAGTAAAGTAGCGCTATTAAAGTAAGTTTCTACGATTTACTTAATTAATAAAAAGTAAAGTAGTGAAAGTAAAGTAGGCACTACAAGCCTACTCTTACAATTTTAGGAAAGAAAACTATAGTGCAGTAAAGAAGATTTGAAGAAGATTTGCTTTACCTTGTAATGTAGATGGTTAATCCTGTGCGCTCTGCACTTACTCTTACTTTAATCTTCTCTGAAATATTTTGTGATGGTGTCTGGTCTGGTGTAAGATGCTTAAAACGAAGCATGAGTTATTGACTTGCATACCATCCTTCCTTGTAACGCTGGCTCTGAATAACTACTCTCTAATCCTTTCTTACGAACTTCACACCAATCACTCTCAACATCTTCAGCATACAAATACTTCTCAGTCACTATAAGACGAGGGTGGGACAACAGAATCCAAATATTGTTCTTCGTAATCAGTTAAAAACAGATTCTGAAGAAGGAACACTTAACTATACAAAAATTTAAAATGCATAAGACAAAAATAACAAACAAAATATACCTTTAGAATGTTCAAGAAATTAAGAAACATCCAAGAGTGGAATGAAGGAACGTTTCCTCGTCTAAGAGAGGAGGTGTAAGCGAAACACGAAAACCCGTCCGTACTCATCTTTCGTTCCACTCTCATTACCGAAGCTCTCTCCGTCAGCTTTCCAAAGATTTGGTGTTCAAAACATTCGCCTTCTTTGGAATGGCTACCCCGTACATAATATTTACAAAGTTCTCAACTATACAAAGCGTGTAACTTGCAAAATATCACTGCTGCTAAAAAAATGACCCTTTTTGAAGGAAATTTAAATACGTGTATGAATAAATTTTCCGTGGGATCGATAGTTACAAGATATAAGCAAAAAATTTGGAAAAGTCACACTTAAACTGACACTGGTACAAATCCCGAGATTTATGTGAACAACTTTCTTGTAAAACTACGGTCTGTAGACGTTCTAGTCACGCCTTAACCTAGCGAATATGTAAAGTTTGTAAATTCAGTAACTTTATCCCAAAAAGATAATTAACGTAGACCAGGATATGTATAAGGGGAGTTCACAGAGAAAGTTCCTTCTGCCTGACTGTATGGCCTATATGCAAAAACAATGCTGCCAACTGATTCCAACCAATATCCCACCCCAGTTATAGTGCCGGAATATTTCCCTAAATAAAAAATAATAAATAAAAAATGGAGAAACTTAAATACTCCTTTAATTTTGCTCATTCTTATATGAAGTCTGCACATCATGCAATCTGTTTCTAATAAATTCAATATACAATATTACTACAATATTGGGGCACTAAAAGTTAAGCACAATAATAAGGTTAAATGACGCTGCTGGCCAATGGGAATTTCCTCCTTAGCCCTTGATGGCCAATAACTGTACCAAATAACACATGGTTTTCATGGTATAAAATTCGCTTGAAAAAAATCAAGTAATCTGCAAATTTAAAAGAATAAACGTTGTAAACGCAGTACAGCCCTGCCCAATGATCCAAAATAAACAAACTAAATACCTTTGGAAAGGTGTTTTCATCAAGATGTGCCTTTTCTGGATTCAGATGTCTACCTGTTCTGGTTCTATATTTCTACTGTAATCCGATAACAGGATGAAAGAAATATGAAAGAAAAATTGTAAGCCCATCCCATACTCCAATCAGATCACGACATCCGACAAGAAATTAAAACCAGAAAGAGACAGAAACATATCGTATGTTAAAGCACAAACGCCATTCAGTGCTACCGTCTACTGGTCTTTCATTCCAGAGCATGATATCCGTACATTCCGCACGTACACAAGAGCTTCATGAAGACCAGTTATGCGATCATTTATCGTACACGTGATGTCTTTGAATCTTTTTAACTCACAAAAAAGCATTACTATGACCCCTATCCTCAATGACGGAACGCGCCGTTCGCAACAATTTTGTGTTATAATTCTGTTTCAAATCTACGGGCTAGTATCTGTCCAATATTTTGTAACGCGCACTGTCCCTTTTTCCTTTTGTTATAACTATGTAGATATATGAAACCATGAAAGAAAAAAGTAGAAACCCAACTGAAAATAAACGCTTTAAAATTCATCAATGAAATGCGTTTGTAGTAGCACTAATTGCTCACTTTTGCATGATCCTAATTTTTTATACCTCTCTTCCATTTTTTTATTGACGCCATTTTAAAATTATGCCATTTGTTTTTCTCCAACTAATAAGAGCGACTTGATTTTATATTTCTAAGCGCAAATAAGATTTTACAATAGAATTTTTTCCTCTCTTTCAAAGTCTTATAATTTTCCCCGCTGAATAGGATGTATATGCAATAGAACACTCTGCCAAAGTATATTCGGGAAAGTCTTACTAACGTACATTTTTTCCCGCACATTTCATTCTTTTACTACCCCAGCGGGAAAAAAAAGCGCTTGCCGATTATTTGAAATGCGCTTAATTTGTCGCGTGGAAGCGCTTCGAACTTCCTAACCTTTCATATACATTCTAACATTGCATGTCCGCTGAAGTAAGCTCTCCGCTTTATCTTTAATGGAAGACATTTTAAAGCGCATTTTCGAAGCCATTTTAAAGCATAGTTCATGTATTGAGAAAAAAACGCAAACTGGTTCACCACTGAGCCATATTCATGCATCATTTAAATCGACCAAAAGCGTGTGACTATGAATCGCTATTAAATTGCTTTTCCCTAACATCTCTAGAAGCGATTTTAAAACACATTTCCTGTGTTTGTAAAAGAGAGGATCAGATTAGCATTTACAGATCATTGGTGAATTATGCAAAATAAGATATGGTATAGACTTATTCAGTAACGTAGCGACTGCTGGTTGCTAGTAGTTTATTATCAGATAAGTAAAGTAATATTGGGATGGTTTTTTCGTGTGCTACCCAAGTAGAACGCATCCCAATGATCAATGATGAGACCAATTTACGGAGAACTTTCAAAAATATTTACTAATTACAGCTGATTTTGATTTACATAGTATTAAGACAATATCTTAATTTATCTTAATAGGAATTTTATCGCATTTATTTCCAAACGTTTTCTTTGATTTATTTCTTTAGCTTAAAAATATGTGAACATTGAACTGATATAAATAAATCTGCCGAATTCTCATTCACTCATGGTGAGGTATATAACTAAACCAAAAAACAAACTTCAATCTTATAATGATAGCAAGACGAGAAACCACAATTTATGTCGAAATAGCCCATTGCTTCACCAATATTTTACAATCATACATTTCCCTATTTGAATTATTAAGTATGTATAAGAATAAATGAATGGAATCTCACAAAAGTAAAAATGATAATGTGCGATACCATCGAAAATGGTTATAATTCTAAAAAAGTAAACATTTTAGTTTCAAAAAAAATTGCACACAACAACTAGAAAACAAATACACCTTAACTGACCCTTTTTTTCATTTCACTTCACTAAAGAGTTTTGATCTTAAAAGGAATTCTTTCATTTTGATTTGAGTGTAATAAGTGGTATTCATAGTCATTCTGTGGTATTCATTATAAAAGTATTGTTAAAAATAGCATAGTACTTCGCATGTATACAACATATAGAAAGGTCTTTTTTCCAAAAAAAATAAATAAAATAAACACATTTTTAAACTTTAGACAACATTGGGCAAAACTAAAAGCATACCATATTTTTTAATTTACATAACAGAAAAATCAAATTGAGTTTATTTGTAATAAAAAATATGTTGCCATTTTCAACGACTCATCATATCCTCAATTTTATTTGTTTTATTTGTAATTAAAATTCCTTTTATTCAATTTTAAAGCTTTTTTAACTCTTGAATGGTTGTAAAGCTATAATTAAAACTCGGTACTTAGTATCGAAATTTCTCCAATTTTCGAGACAGCAGTATTTTCTGCAATCAATGCAGCACCACCTACCTAGTCTGTGCCTATAGTATTGGTTCGAGCCACTACTAACTTATAAGTCAGCTTTTGTGAGTTGGAAATACGTGACTCCTTCACACAAAGGTTCATTAGTGATTTTTGGCCCGACTCGAAAAATATCTGAATAGAGGAATATTTAAAAAAGTATAACGTAAATTCAGATTTTTGGTGTGCCGATATACTCGAAGACTCGAATGTGTATCTCTAGCTAATTAGAAAGCTTTGAAAAGCGTAAGAATATATTTCCAGGAAATATTGACTCGATCTTGGTAACCACATAGAGCTTGACAACTCAGTCAGACTACTTTCGGCTTGAGTTTTAAACATAAGACATTTCGGAACAAGACCACAAAATTATATAAATCAGAATCAGTTAAAATATTGTTACAATAAAAATAAACTAGTGTTTCGGTCACTCTCATAGTCATAAAAGCTCTTCAATAAAAAGTCAAAATAGTTTTTTTCCTTTATTGTTATGAGCAGTCTACAAAATACGCTGATGAGAAATTAATGGCACGGTTAGTATCGACCGTATCTGTCGACATTGATTTTCTGATATAATTTATTGAACGTTTCACTATTTCTACGTATATTTATTTTGTTAAGGCAGTACCTCACCTGCCTCTTCTGACGAGCCGCCACTACCCCACATCACGAAAGTACATTGTAAAACATGGACTGGTGCCAAAGGAATGTGTGGGGAATGAAAAAATAAATTTACACCTACAGATACAAACTTTGTGTGATTCGAAGGTCTCGCTCTAGACCATCGCGATGTTTTTGAAGCCTGAAGTCTAATATAAGCGAGTGAAACGTCCTTACCTTACGGGCAGCATGAAAGCAGCAGGAACGAGTAGCAATAAAATGCTTTTGTGTTGTTTTCTTGCGCCATTCCACTTTAGAGGCGGTGAAACTTTAACTTCCAGAGTAAAAAAAATTAGTACAGAACAAGAAGATGCATTTTAAATTTGACAGTTAACTGGACCTCAAATCAATTGACCCTTAAAAGTGTATTCGATTTGGTTTAATATCTTTTTACATAGAGTTTAAAATCAAATAGATTCTTACATTAAATCTTAAAAATTCAAATTTCTTTTGAAGCCGAAAATAAAACGATATGCAGGAATTGTTTTGTTAAAACATATATAGGTACATACATACATACATATATTGAACTTCATGCCTCTCCTGAAATCATTAACTTCATCATTTTTCATAAAATTGTCGTCTTGATTGCATGACTAACATACATATAATATTTCACTTAATGTTTAAACATATTTCAGTAGTTTAACTAATTAAAAAAAAAAAACAATAACGCAAACAGATAAAAACCTACTTAATCCCGAAATTAGATAAATAAAACAAAAATCGGTTAGAAAAAAAAACAAACAAACAAACAAATATTTAAAAATAACTAGGTAATTGTAAATATGAACCTAAAAAAGTTTAATGCACTGCCAATACGGTTTTTAAAATATTTTTAAACTAATTAACTCTAAACAAAGAAAAAAAAATTGAAAAAATTAAAAAAAAATCAACTCATTTAAATCTAGGCTATAAATAAAATAAAAATAACAAAAATAATTAAATTAAGGTCAAACAACAACAACTAAAACATGTTAAGATTAAACAAAAGCGTTTCGATAGATTAATAAATTAATAAAAATCATAAAATTATCATAAAAAAATAAGCAAAACAACCAATAAAACCAAAAAACATGAATGACTACAACTACTAATAAACAAAAAAAATATATTTGTTTCATATTAAATAATTATAATTTCGTATTTTTATATAAAAAGACAACAACAAAATTAAATGAGAATTAAAGAAAATAACTAGCTAAAATTGTAAGTAATTAATAAGCTAAATACATAATTAATTAATAAACAAAAAAATGTTATAATTTTTGATGAAAATAATTCAATTTTAAAAGAACATCGTATATATAATTACTTAATTTTAGAGTGCTATAAGTTAAAAACAAAAACGAAACATAGTAAGCTATTCATAAAAACAAAAACTGCAATAAAAGCAAAAAAAAAAAATTATTAATAAAATGAAAAAAATTATAATGATATTACAGTATTGAACATTTTTTACATAGCTCCTAAGTACGTTAATCATAAACGAAACAAAAACAAAACATAAAAACCAAAGCAAAATTACACACTCACATAACCAATAAAATTATATAGGAATTAATTTTAAATTTAATATGAAAAAAAACCAAAAAAATTTAAAAAGAATTAAACACTAGCATAAAAAAACAACAGCAAATACTTGTCTAAGAATGCCCAATATTGATATTAATAGTTAAAAAGTAGTAGAAAAAAATTGCGTTAATCATTTGAAACTAAAAAAAAACACTATTACTACAACAATTTTTAATTTCATAAATCAAACTATAGATAAAAACCAAAACATATGCCAGTCATGAATTGTATAAAAAAACACACACACAAAAATAATTATAATTAAAATCGCGTCTCCAATTTATTAAAATAATATCTACTGGCCGACATCATAATCCAGACGTTCTAGTTATAATGGAAGCAAATTTAAAAGTAAATAATATAAATAATATAGTATTGTAATAAATTAAAATGATTTGAAACAGTAACACAAACAATTGTAAAAACTACAAGAAAAATATTTAAAAAAAAATGGGAAGAAGAAAAAGAAAATTATAAAAAAAAACAATCTAAAGTCTGGTAGCGAGATATTATTAAATTAAATTAATTGTTAAGGTCAATAAAACAACAAAGATATAAATTAAAACGAAAATCATTAAAATATATCTTGTACAATATATTTAGCAACAAAACAACAAATACCTAACCAATTCTTAAAACAAATTATTTAAGAAAATTATTTGATTTCTTTAAAACAAAAAAAAAATATATAAAAAATTAATTAATTAAAGCAACAACTGATAAGCAAGAAATTATTATTATATTATATATAAATAATAAAAAAAATCAAGTTATAAACGAATAGATAATTAATAATAAAATAAAAAAAAATTAATGAATAAAATTACAAAAAAAAAATTAAAAATAAAAATTTTCAAACGGAGGTAAAATTTTTAGGTGATGTTAACTATTTTCATTTCTGTGTTTTTTTCATTAAGTATTTTTTATATAGTTGTAACTCGCTAAAAATTTTATTCGCCTTTGTAAATTTCGATGTTGGCTAAAGTTGAACTTGTTTGGAAATGTGTTAAGAAAAAAATTATTGAATTAATTCGAAATTATTTTTATTATTTTATTTGTTTTGTCAAAATTAGGAAATTAGTTCTAATGACAAAGCTTTCTTTTAAATCTAGTATCATAATTTTTCAATTAATATAACAATGTCTTCCAAAATTCGATCATAAATCGCATATTATTAACTCACTCTTTGTGTATGGCACTATTAATTTTGTTTTAAATGTTTTTAGTCAAAGTTTTTACCGCTTCTCTACATATACAATATATAGAGAAAACTAACTGATTATAACAAACATCAGATCTGTTATGTCCTTCCTCATTCAACTCTGATAATTCAAACGCTTTTCATTTATACCTTCTAGTAGTACGAGTACTATTGCCGTCTTATAAAAATGGCTTCATAAAGATTTATTCTTGCTCATATTTTTATGAAATGTAAGCTCTACCAAAAAACTAATTATTTCACAAGCTTTCAAAAAAAACCCTTTTGAATATTCCATTCAAATTTCCTTTCTAAATAAAAAATAACAATTACTGCCAACAAAAATTATATTCGAAAAGACATCAAATTAATCAAATCAAAAATTATTAACACAAATACTCAAACAAGACATAAACTAAGTCAACATTGGGCGTTATTCTAAATGTAAATATATAAAATGCAAGTATATAGACTTAAATTAATTAAAAATAAAAATGATTAAAAAAAAAATTACACAAAATTTATATTAAATCAATAAATTATTATAAATTCATGGAAAAGAACTCACTTTAAGGACTCATTTTTTTCAGATATTATTTTTGATGATCAAAAATTACTCAAAATTAACAATTAACTTCTAAAACAAAATGAACAAAGAATTTTTTTTACGTAAATAATTTCCTTCCAAAAGCATAAATTGAAATAACACAAAAAACAAGTAAACATATGTAATAATTCAAAATTGAAAAATTATCTCAGTCAACATAATCAAAAATCAATATTATTTATTTTGATATTTATACTTTTATTTTCAAATAATTTTGAGGCAATATATCTGTAGATATCATTAAAACAAACAAAAAATAATTAAAAAACACAATGAAACCAATTATCTTTCGATTTACTTTTGCTCAATTTAGCAACAAGAAAAAATAAAAAAAAAAAATACGTTAAGAAAAAAAATTTAATTCAATGTTTTATTTGCAAATCAAAGACATTTCATTTTAGGCATGAGTATGGCAAGATCCTTATCGGTATTACACTACATTAAACACAAAGGGGAAGCTGGGATGCCTCAATCTCCGTATATTAGTAAACAAATCAAACTAAGAAGTCCTAAGAGTGGGAACCCGAGTAAATACGAGCAGTTTGTTCAAAAATAGTGAATTTATTGAAGTGCGCAAGGAGTCGCTGAATTTCAAGTAAAAATAAATAAAAACAACAAGTTCACTTTAAATTAAAATAATCGTAAATTTATTTTTAGCTTCTCAATTTCATTACTTTTCGCTTCCACTCTTTCGTTTTTCAATTTGAGCTCTTTCCATCGCGACTTTCCACGCGACTACTCGATCTCGACCCTTTCGCCTCTGAGTCCCAACTGATTGCTTCACGAATGCTCGGTTCTACTTACAGTATGTCAAATTAGTATTCGTACATCCACTTCAAAGGTAATAACTAGTGAATAGTAGCTTAGACTACTCCTAAAAAACATAAACGATGGTATTAATCTATCGTAAATGTGTCAAATAATTGTTCTGTAACTTAAAATTTCATTTCCATTCCAAGAAAAGAAAATAAACACATTTTTTAAAAAATAGCACAGTCTAAATTCGTATTCGTACACTTTGCATCAAACGGGTATGTACGAATACGAATTTGACATACTGTATACTGACCATCGTCCATTCCGTTGTAGTGTTCGTCGCCTGTTTCGTCGGCGTTCATAGCGAATCTACAACGACCATTGCCCGTCGCCATCGTCGCCGTTCACAGAGAATCTACGCTATCGCCTTCGTCTAGCGAGTTTGCATCGTCGCCTATGTATGTACTATGTAAGTAGAGCTGTCATTTAGCATAACTTTCGAATACAGTGGAAGGCCGCAGATATTTGACAAACGACTAGGGTTAACATGCAACATTATAAAATACTTTAATTTAAAAGATTATATTTAATGTACATACTATAATCTTTCACTCAGCTTAGAGGGTAGTGTATTGGTCTACAATGCGAAGGTCGTGACCTCAAATTCCTATCGACGTATAAATTCAGCGCACTACTCCTCAATCTACGAAAATGAAAAATTCGTAGATAGGATTATGCCAATTGCTTACAATCCTTCTACAATAAATAAAGAAAAAAGTTAGGAACCTGAAGGTCAGAAGGCCAAGATCCGATTTGGGTTGAAGTGCCATTATAAAATAGAATAGAATTAATTGACTCGTCTCGGATCCGGACTCCTCTGAATTCGACGCTTGGTTCGTACAGTCATTAAGCCCAGACTCTTTTAAGGGCCTGATTTTAGGATTTTTTTAAAGGTTGGACCTAAATTCGAAGTTATCTACGCTATACGTATACAGTTATCGCCGATAGTACAATACAAATTATGGTAGAAGATATCATTTGGGGATCGTGTGGATGGAGCCAAACGTGGCGATGAAATGAATATGTTTGGCAATACAGTAAAGTCCGTTCAATACTCGTACGCTGTTGACAATTGATTTTATTTGTGGATGTTAATAGTTTTTTAATGATTGCTTGAACCAAATCCAATATTCTCTGTATAGAATGTCAGTTTCATAGACGAAGTTCCATATAATTTTCACTGGATTCGGTGTATTTTAAATTCACGAAACCAAACATTTGTATGAGTAGAGGAGGTAGGGGAATCGTAAAATTTGTGACGCAATTTTATTCCCTTTCTCTTGTAAGGTACTTGTACAAAATTTCAAGTTGGTAGCTTTTAATTTGTTCGTTATTAGTTGATTTAATGAAATTAGTCGAATTCATACTTTTGTGTGGGAGGGGGTAGAAGGGCAAATGCGATTTCAAAACTTTGAACGTAGTTTTATTTCAACTATTTTTGTAAGTTTTTGTGCAAAATTTCAAAGTGATAGCTTTTAATAGTTAGGTGATAATTGATTTCTTAAAAATGGTCGAAAAAATAATTTTGTGTGGGAGGGAGTAGAAGTTTTGAAAATATTCAACCAGTGAATATTTCAAACTTTTAGAGATTTTTTTAAATGCATTTCGCAAATTTTCAAGTTTCTACCTAAAAATTTCATTCAAAAATTTTCAGTTTATGTGTTTTTTTCATTGCACATGAAACACCTTGTGCACGTTAGACTCCCACGGTGCATACCAATTTTGAAACACATTGCTATTTTTTTCTATGTACATCAAATAGATGTATCGACGTGTAAAATTTAAACTTTGTATCTTTTACCAGAGCCATTAAAAAAATCACTCAAAATTTTCAACATTTTTGCTTTCCACCACCCTCCCCTTACACCCCCCAACTTAAATTGCTTACCAAAATTAAAAACTATATAGTTCTACAATCTGACAAATTTTTGATTTGATATCTGTACCCAATTTTGAGATATACCGATTTGTAATTTTGGAAAGTGCGCCATTTTTGAAATGCTCTCCATTTCCACCCACTACTATTATGTCCACATGTTATATTTTTTCATATTTCGCGGTTAAAGTTTAGTATACGTTTCAAGTTTCAATTACATAGCTTAGGGGGCAGTCGAGATATTCATTTTTAAGTGTTTTTCTTTGATCCCCCCTCCCCCCTGACCCTCCACCTTAAAATAATTAGCTTCTACCTAAACTGATTCTAGTAGATCTACCATATATGCCGTCTTAATGGTCTCGAAATATCAATTTTTTATGGTAAGTAATTTCGAAGATATAATCATTTGAAAAAAAAATTCGGCCGACAACTGGTTCTTAGCCCTCCCTTTTTGCACCACAATGGATTAATAAATTAAATTATTTTTAAAAGTTGTCCTACAAATTCCTCTATATGTATGTTGATTTTTACCTTCCTAGCTGTAACCATGGTTGAGATATTTGAATTCGTATTTTTCGGTTTAAGCGCTCCCCTCGCCTCTCCTTGAACCCGGACACCCCCCAAAATGGGTATCCGCCTAAGATCCACAACTATCTACAATCCCCCAAAAATGAACTTTCTATCTTGAAGGGTTTGAGAGTTAATTTGCGCTGAACGTACACGTCGGCGTACGGCGGACGGCGTACAGACAGATGGATTTTTTTGCATTTTTAGGCTATTTTAGTCATGAAACGCGAAAAAAACAAAATTTCAGGGTAGCAAATTTTTTCTTTTGCCAAGTAGATTACAATACTTTATTATTAAAATAATAAAGTAAAATCATTAACGTCGAAAAATTTCCCTGAATAATTGCAATAAATGCTTGAGAAAATATGAAATTCGCTTCACTCTTTCTACCACCTCCCATGCAAATTTTTGTACTGTAAATTCAAGAAAAGTATTTCTCCTTCAAACATATGAGAGCTATCGACTTTCAAATTGTAACAAAGCAATGTGATTATGATGTTGATAAGCATATTCAAAATCATCCAAAACTTCCCACTTTCTCTGCCACCTCCCATAAATTCAGACAAGAATTATTCAATTTCCTCGAAAATTAAGAAGTTACAAACTTTAAATTCAATGTTTTATTTTGTATACTACGTTCTGTGTTATATACAAAAATTACAAACCTGCCCCGCCCCCACCAAGGAGAATATATAATAAGGAGTGACTATGAGCATGTTTTGCCGTGTAGGAAAATGGGAATGAAAGTATTTCCCTCCCTTACTGGCGAAATGCTCGAAATTTTCCGAAAAAAATCGTTTCGCCATCTTTGTCGGGCACACTTAAAAATATTGTAACTAACTCTTTCTCACGTTAAATTGTTTCGAACAAATTTTCGAAAGAATTGTATCGCTATCCTTGTTTGGCATACTTAAACCCAAAGTAACTATCTCTGTCCCGCGTTAAATTGTCCGTTGCTAAAGTGCTTAGCTTAGATATGAACCAAAAACTAATAAAAATTGAAAAAATAAATATTTCCGAATTAAAACAGCAAACTCTATTCTACTGAAAATTATTTTATTGCTGACTGAATATTAGCAACAAAGAGAGAATACAAATTATGGTATTTTTTTTGTAAAAGTTTGAAGCCATGTTAAGCTTGGACACAATTTTCGAAAATTTCCGAATCAAAAAGTATGCCCACATGAGACAGCCTATCAGGCACTCCATTTTATATATCCTCCTTGGCTCCCACAGCTTTTATCACATCCCATACAAATTTGAAAGAATTTGAGATGACATATTTTCCGGTACAAATAAGCTCTAGATTATCATGTAATTCTGTTATGTTTATTGTTCGAGATTCGGTTCGATTATCTTCGCTTTTAGATTTAAGCCTTCAATATCCTTTGCTTCCCTCTTCTATTTGATTGACATAAAGATAAATTGTTGCGGAAAGAAGAAAATAAGAAAATTATTAACATAAAAAAAAATACTGCGCAAAATATCAAAAAAAAATCAGTAGTAGGCCTTTAAAACCGAGCAACTCTCATTTTCCCAATTTGCATCATTAAAATTTTTTATTCCAAACGAAAACAATAAAAATTAAAAAAAAAATAATCTGTAATTTATAAAAAAAATCCTTTTAATTATTTTTATTTAAATTGACCAAATTTTAAGTGTACAAACGGTTAATAATTTTCGTATTCAATTAATTTAAATTTATCTAAAATAATAATATTCAAGTTATAGTCTATTTTACATGTCTGTTTTAGTTATTGTTAAGAAACTTTTTTGTTTTTCTAATTTTAAAATTTTATCTTTCAGTTTTGGTAAGAAGTTTCCTCTCGGTGCAAAATGAATAGGGGTGCCCATGGAATTGAAAATTGTGATAATCGACCACCACCACCTGCTTCCACCAACAATAGTTACTACTCGGTCCCTCCTCATATTCCATATTATTATTTTACGGGAAACATTTTTCCCAAAGGCGGCACGACATGTTGCGACCAATGCGGCGAACCACGGACATATTGTACCGCCGTGTCTTGCCTTGATATGCCGTCCGACACTTGCTATCCGGAATGTTTCCCACCTATGGCACCCGGAGCATGTTTCACAGGTGCATCCTATCACGTACCTGTTGGCTATCATCCGTTTGGTGGATCATTGGGCCAGTATTGTGGCTTGTGAATGGTTACGGTTATCATCGGAGCAATACATTTCAGAAAAATTGTTTAATTTTATTTTGAAATTATTATGTATGAAATTTTTTAATAAAATATTTTATTAAAATTATAAATATAAAATAGGATTTGTGCTTTTTTTAATATTTGCATTTATAAAACTACTTTTATTTCTAAATTGTATTTTAGATGAGCTCTGAAAGTATTGTGTTCGCTCTAACGCTAAGAAGAAATGCCCACACAGCGTCGAAAATTATACCCTAAAATAAATATTTGTTTTCCCTCCAAAAATATTCCGAGTGACCGTCTGTCCGTTTGTCTGCGAAATATGCTTCTTGAGATTTTAGCAAAACAGAAACTTCTTTTACCACCTCCCATAAATAAAATTTTTCTTAATTTTACTATTAAAACTATCGACTTAAAAAATATTCCAAATTATAAAGCAGTATTAACCAACTACGCCGATATGAGCAGCTTATTCATTCTAAAAGTACATTATACCGATTTACTTCCCTTTCATCTCCCTTTGTACCTCCTCAAATATAAATGTCACTATTGATTGGAGGGGCATTATGCGGCGCTCCCAACGTCACGCCAACAAACGAAACCATGGGAAAAGATCAAAACACTATCTATCGCTTTTCCTTCTGTGGTGGTTTTCTGTGACAGATATAATGTTTGAAAAATGTTCCATCGTTCGGTTGTTTGGTATGGCGTGTTTGGAGTCAATCCACGCAAGAAGAAGATACACTGCGTCAGTCTGGCAGAAAAGTCACAATCGACACCTACGAATTCACCATCCCCAATTCACCATTTGTGGAAGCGGGAGATTAGTGGTTTTCGTTTGCCTAAGATAAATTATTCTTTCAAAATTTTTGTTCGTGATTTTTGATTAAGTAATAAAAACCATGCACAGCTCTTGATGTTAAGAACGTACCAAGAAAAAATCGACTTTCTTTTTAAATTTCGCTCCAAATATCGGGCTTCTATTCTATTCTACAATGGCCTTACAGCCCAAATCGGACCATGGCCTCCTGATCTTCAGGTTCCTTAAAAATTTTCATTATTATGAAAGGGTTGTTAGATCTTCGCACAACCCTCTGTCTATGAATTTTTTTCATTTTCGTAGATTGAGGTGACCAAGGTATACCCAAGCAGGCAGTGCACAGGAATTATGCGTCGATCGGGATTTGAACTCACGACCTTCGCATTGTAGACCAACACGCTACCCACTAAGTACACTTAGCTATAATATCGGGCTTCACCTTTGTCAAACTATGTAACAAATGAAATTCGTCAGAATTTTCTTCAAAAAAAAAATACTAATTGTATAATCTGAATTGTAAAATAAGAAAAAGAAAAAAAAAACAAACTAAGAGACATTGCGACGAAGTGCTGCATCGTCGGCAGCTGGACCTCTTTATTAAACAAAGCTTTTGGGAAGAAGAAGAATAATTTTTCAAAAATTTTTGAGGGTTCGAGGCTTGAGGATGAGGCTAAGCAAGCTTCTTCTGGATCTAGACCTGGCTACGAAAGGTCGTCTGAGCAAATCAAGAAATAAAAAAATATTTTTTTTTGGACCATAAGAATAAAAGGAAACGCACCTTCGAAACATCGAAAAAAAGAGGATCCAGCCAGCAGGAAGCAGCCGATCTCACAACAGAGGCAGCCTACGGGGCCCCCAACAAATCGATACGTACTATAATTGATTTTTTTGTTTTATTTTATTTTTTTTCGAATTTTTTTTATTAAAGTCAATTTATGAGAATAAATAAATAAATATTGTAAATGACCCAATTCATTATTTCGCAAGTAGATTTTCGGTAGCATGTGCTAGACGGCAACGGAGGGACGTGTGATGAAAAGATGGTGGAGGACAGAAGGGTGAGTGTAGTTTTTTTCGGTTTTGAAATGTGTGTCTAGTGGCAGCACATGCGATATTGCGTGGGCTCGATTCTCAAAACCCATGACCCGACTGAGGCAAAGGCCGGCAAAAGTGCTGCTGGGTATAGCCCACCCAATTGAATTTTCTTCTTTTTCTTCTTTTTTTGCGACAGAAAATTAGGAAAATCTAGATTTTCCCGACGCGTTCGTCACAACTATGGTTAAGTGCCTCTAGGGTCCCATGGAGTAACTATAGGCGTGTTGCACACACTCCATTATTCGGTTTTCATCATTCGTCATCGGTATTGATTGGTTCGGCCATAACAGATTGTGGAATGAATCTTATACTAAATCTTACACTCAACTCTTTTTTACACGGTGTTTTTTGCATGATTTTGAAATAACGGTCTACGAAGAAGGATGAAAACCAATTTTTTACACAATTTTTTTGTTAATACGTTTGCAAAAAAATATGCAAAACGTAACAGGGCTACGATCGCGCGTAAAGCCCAATCATACGATACTCTAGATGAAATCAAAATTTTTATGATCTTAAAAAAAGTGTAAGGGGGAGGGTCAGGGCGGAGGGAGGGGTGCAAAGAAAACACTTAAGAACTAATATCTCAACTATCTCTTAAGTTATGTAATCGAAACTTAAAACATACATTAAGCTGTACTAGCGGAATGCAAAAAAATTTGGTCATAATAGTAATGGGGTAAAATGGGGAGCGTTTTAAAAATGTTGCACATTTCAAAATTTCAAACCGTTATATCTCAAAATTTGAAACAGGTATCAAGTTGAAATTTTGTCAAATTGGAAGAAGAGAAAGGACTCAAATAGTTTGCCTCCCATATGTTACATTTATGCTAAAAATAATATATTCTAAATTTCAATTATTAGTTCTAACAGTTTCCAAGGAATTTTTGAAGCTCATCGTGCTTCGACGAATTCTAAATGCATCAAATTAAACGATTCTTTGAACTCAGATCTCCACTTAATCCTGAAATGGGGCAGGAAAATTAGAGTGGAGTTCAACGCCTCAAAAACTCAGACCTATCATTTATTCCTTAATGTAAAAAGTATTTTACGCCTCACGATCTACCTAATAGCTAAAAGGCCGGAATTCATTCGTCCCCGTCTTGAGTACAGCTCATTCATATGCGGTACTCGTTCGAATCCAAAAGCTTACGATCGCTCTAATTGGAGATGAGACTATTACAGCTTCTATAGATTCCCTGGAACATTGTAGAAACATCGCGGTACTCAACGAAAAACTGTCCAACCTCAGCTTGAATAACGAAGTTGGATTATAAGGTGTTATCCAGAGTACTGTCATCTGCAAAGCTATGAACTGAATTGGGTGTCGTTGACAGAAGGTCAATTATGAAAATTAAAAAGAGAGTGGGGGCAAAGCCTTGAAACGCCGAAATTTATCTGAAAAGGTTGGGATAATACACCATCCATTACGACTCGTATCGAGCGTTCATAAAGGAAAATCTGAATCCATTTGATTAAGGTTGTGTTACAATTTAGAGCTATGAGTTTTACCAATAGATCTTTGTGCCAAACTCTGTCAAAGGCCTTTGCAATGTTAAGAGCAAGTAGTTGACCTTCGCCGTATTTGTAAATGCGTGAGTTTCAACGTTTAGTTAGATAGATTAGGAGCTCTCCAGTGGAACGTCCATAACGGAACCCGTATTGGCGATCATATATAAGATGGTTATCTTTAAGATAACTGACCAGTTTGCGATTGACAGCCGTTCCCATTACTTCTTATAGTACTGAAGTGATGGCTATAGTTCGGTAGTTCGAGAAATTGCTTTATTTCCTTTCATGGAGATTGGCTGAATATTCGCCATTTTCCACATGATTGGAAAATGTTCTGAAGAGAATGTCAGGTAAAATAGATTGCGGGGGGCTTAGCCAGAGAGGAAAAACTTTTGTTAAGTGTAATATGGGGGATGCCATCAAGACCAGTAGATTTGTGAATAATGAATTCTTTGAGTATCTTGGAGATAAGACGTGTTCGAAAGTAACTAGGTGTAAGTGAGAAACGAAAATGCAGTGATTTTGGGGAAGACTGATTTGATGGTGTGAATCGAAAGTTTCTCGTGAAGTTTGCAGCAAGAGGATTAGCTTTCTAAACAGGAATCGTAATAATTCGGTCACCATCCGTAAAAGGAGATGTGGAAGATTTTTATCACGTTTTCGTTGACCGTTTTAACGAATGACCAAAAATATTTTGAGCCTTTTCTAGTTTCAAGAATCTTCCTCCGAAACTTTTAGTCATGTTGGAATTTAGTATTTTCGAGAGTTGATTTACAGGTATTCCTTAACACGTTGTAAAGCAATTTGTTGGCAGGAGTTGGGTTACCTTTCATTTGTTTGACATCTAAACAACCTTTGTTGAACCATATATCTTTAGATGTTTGAAGTGATGATAGTTACTATTATAAATAAGCTTTAATAAATAAATTATCTTTTATAGAATTAACATAAATGAGTTTTCATTATTTTCTTCTCGTTTTTTAAACATTATGCTATTTTTTCATCTTGCACGGGTTTTTTTTTAACTCTAGAACAACCTTCGATTTTATTACACATTTTTTTACACTGTTTTCGTGACTAAAAAAAATTGTCTACTCGAATTTTACCTGTTTTCAAATTCGTTTTTCAAACAGAAATTAATCAAGTCATCATGTATAAAGATATTAAACAAATATTTTATTTTAATTACATTATACTTTTAAGCTCCACATGGAAACCATATCATAAAACGAGAAAAAAACTAAAAAAATTCAAAACATCAAAAAAAAATTACCAAATTTTTGAAATCAAAATTATCAGTGAAAATTAATATTTATAAAATTTCGGCATAGTAAAAAAGAATCTTATTAAAAACTGTGGTCCAAATTTGCTGTAAATAATTACTCCGCTTTATTGAAGTTTAACGAGTGCAAATTTCAGATACATTATAGTACAGGTAAGTGATTTTTAGGATAGTTAAAGTTTTCTAGTTTAAATTTTCGTGGGCGGTCTTATTGCGATTTCTTCGTTGTTTCCTTAGTGATTGATCAATAAAACTTTTGTCTTCCTTAATTATCTTTCTGGCCGAAAAGTATCAGTTTAGAAAATTAGTTCTTCTTCGATACAGTTGACTAAGAGAAGTTCACTCCCTAATGTGAAATGTTGTGAGGTGGTGTTGAGACAACTGCTGGACCAATAGCCCCGTCAAGTAGCTCTGGTCCATATACTGTGCCGGCAGACATTCCGCACTATTATATGACTGGCAACATTTTCTCCAGAGGCTTCAAGAAATGTTGCGAACAATGCAGTGAGCCATGAACATTGCATTGAAAATGCCGTCAGGCACTTGCTATCGGGAATGTTTCCCACCTATATGTCACCTGAAACTGATGGTCACAGGTGTCTCCAATTACATGCCTATGGGATACCAGCCGTTCGGTGTTCACTAGGCCACTGGTGTGGTCTATAATCAAGGAAATTAACTTAATAATTTATAAAAAATTAAAAATTTTTGTGTAAGAACTCCATCTCGGTCAATATTTTAATAAAAAAATTTAAAGGATTTTTTTTTTTGTAATGAATGCTAAATTTCAAATTCGAAAAATTGAATGTTTCTCAGACAATACTGGAGAATGCAATTATGTTTCTCGAAAACAGTTTCTTCTTTCGACTGTTTTTGAACTCGTAACGAGTTTGTTTTGGTAGCATCGATCTCGATCTAACTAAAAAGCGTACAGTATTCATATACTTCTTCATTATGTGATTTACATTAAATATTAGCTTATTTGAGGGTTGCTTCCTGAAATGAAAATAAAGAAAAAAAAACCAAAATGAATGCCAAAACCACTCTAAGCACCAGTTCGACGCTCGGTTCGATTTTCATAATTCCATCTCTGAATTTAAACTTCATTGCAGATAACATTTATTTTCTTGAAATTTTTTTTTGGAAATGGTTGGGGTCCCCAAACACGGAATCCCGAGAGTCTAAAAAAATCTCCCAAAATCTTCAAATAAAAATTGTCGCCAAATTGGATTTAGTATTTTTGGAATGGTAGTGGTATCCATTTCCCATTAATTTCTTCCCTCCTTTGCTCTGTAAAACTACTTTTGCTTGAAATTTGAAAATAAAAATTATTTTCGGAAACTGAAAGTTTCTTTTTTTTTATTTTGTATTCGAGGGTCTTGTGGAGTTTACCAATTGTTGAATTTTTTGTGAGTGATAACTTTTTTGGAGTTGTTTGAGAATGGTCCTAGTTTTTTGTGAATGGTTGAATTTCTTGGAATAGGTTAAAGAAAGATTGAAATTTTTGGGATTGGTTGTACTTTTTGAGATAGGTTGAAATTTTTGGAAGTGTGGATTTGAATGGAGCTTTTTCGGTTTTTCGAAAACAGTGGGTATGATAGGTATGGGGGAGGTATTTTTGGAAGCATTTTTGGAAGCATTTTTGGAAGCATTTTTATCAAATAACACCACACTTCGCATTGATTATTGCATTTTCCGTTGCTTACAGATATGGCTGGAAGAAAAGCGAATGTACGAACGTCTTCAACTCGACGACAGCCTCGTTCTAAGAAAACTTCTAACAGGAGCGGTGGGGCACGTAATGGTGGTGAAATAGGAGAAGGACAAGCAATTTCTACTAGCATGCTTCGTACGCTCTATTCTCCGCAGTGTGCACCTTGCTGTTACTCCTCTGGTTCAGCAGGATATGCCTCGCAAACATATTCTTCGGCTGGATACATGTACTCGGGGGGATGTTGTAGTCCAGGTTATGGAATGGGCGGATATTTTTAAAAAGCTGAGATTTATCTTTCAAGAAATTCGTTTTAAGCCTTTTAGTGTTATTTTAACCGAGATGTATTTCATTTGAGGAAATTACTTTCAATAAAAACTTTTTATTCTAATTTTAAAGTTTACATTTTTGATCTGATGTGAAAGTAATGTAGGTTTAGCGAGTCAGGACTTTCTGAAGTCACTCATAACTTTATAAATGTGGCTTTATAAGAGTATCTGTTCCATAGACTTAGGCAGCAGGGATGTAGTAAACAATGTCTCACTGAAAAATCCCACATTCATTTCGAACAAAGAAAAAAAATTTATTGATCTAATCGAGTGTTATTTTTCTAATTTCAGATGTCGTTCAACCCTTGTATTCCGCTTTATCAATGCTATCCCGAATGGATACCAAATTGTTGCCCATCTCCTTGTAGTCCAGCACCGTGCCCAACTTCTTGTTGCCCAGCACCGTACCCAGTTTCTTGTAACCCAGCAGCGTGCTCAGCCCCCAGCTATTCTAGGTGTGATCCGAACACTTGCGTCGCTATGCCAGTATGCTGTCCGCCAAGCGAATGCATGATGTCTATACCATGCATAACATATCCTTGTAGCGGACCATGCTCCTAATCTATTCCACAATTTGAACACTACAAAGCCGATGAAATACTTTCGGACTTCGTGAGGAGTTCATAAATTTCAGTTCATTTGTGAAATGTTCAATGAGGTTTCCACTCGGGAGTTATTAATTTATTTAATTATCAAGTATAAAAAAATTTATATTTACTACAGTTAGTGATATGTATTTTCTTCAAAAGTATGAATGTTGCTGGTCTGCAATTTAAAAGAAGACACCTGCAAAATGTTTACACTTTTTTTTGAAAAAAAAATGAGTAAAAAGCCTTCACTCCTTCTACCACCTCGCATACAAACCGCACAATTTCATTAAATCTAATAAACTATTTTTCTCAGTATCTATTTAATTTTGTGTTTTATTTTTATAAAATATTTTGTGGAAAACATTTTTATAGCTATTCTAGGATGATGTGAAAAAATTTGTTCCATGCTGTCACTCCTTTACCACTCCCCATACAAAATACCTGAAGACCATAAAAATTTCTATCTCATCTAGAGTATCGTATGATTGGGCTTTACGCGCAATCATAGCCGTGTTGTGTTTTATTATGGCATTCGTCATCTGATTTTATATTGTCTATACTTTTATTTATAACCCTGCTCATTCCGCATTACTATTGCCTCCGTTTTGAATGGTCAGTTTCGTACTACGCTATAGTGCATATAATGGCACTATAGCGTAGTACGAAACTGAATTTTAATGAAATTTTTTTATAATATTTCAGATGGCCTGTTACTATCCTTGCGGTGCGGTTTGTGAGCCACTAATGGTACCTCCTCCTTGCTACCAATGCTGTGTTCCTAGCTTCGGTCCGACTACTTATTGCCCGGTATCTTATTGTCCGACACCATGCTGCCCACCGTCTTGTCCACCAGCTTGCTGTCCACCGTCTTGTGGACCATCGTGCTGTCCGCCACCTAGCGATCCTAATACATCCTATGCGACTCCAGTATGTTGTATGCCATACAATGGACCGTGCTGCGGACCAAGCTGTGGGCCATGTTGTTGATAAAGGAAAATTTAAGCCTTATGCACAGAGTCATCTGCAGAAATTCAGGAACAAGGTGGAAGTTTATAGAAGTGCGTAACATATAAGCGCAATTGTTAATGATATTTAAACTTTAAGAAGCATTTATTTATTTATTAAGAACTTCCCAATAATTGTTATCAAAATCCATGTAATTAAAAAAATAAAGAATAAACCGAAACTAAAATGTATATAATAATCTTTTGATATTTTCAATGTGTATCTTCGAGATTAGTAAATACATTAAGGATAAATAGCGGTGGCATTATGAGCAGTGGCGTGGCGTCCATTGATGCAAGGGAAGCAATGCTTCCCTTACGTTTTGCCCTTTATTCAGTTTAGAAAATCTAAACTGAAATCAGCACGGATATGAAAATTTATTTAAAAATTTCTTTAAAAGAAAGCACGCATTATTTTCGTCTACGGCTGTTTACAGCATTTACAGCTTTTTTTCGCACGCTTTTTCTGACCAACGAACGTTGAAATCCTTTCACAGGGAAAAAGATGCGATTTTAAAAACGCATTTACAAGACGCTCGCAGCTAGCGAAAGTTCCACTTCTACCAAGAGGAGGTGCTTTCAGTCGCAAGCTCTGGCTCTAGATCAAAGTATGGCCAGTATTGAAATTTCTGTACTAGCCGAAAAATAATCAGGAAGAAAATGTAAAGAGGTAGATCTAGCAATATTGCCCATATTTGTCGTGCTTTGAGTGAAAAGAATCGGTGTCAGGGGAGCACTACCTAAAAAATTGAAAATAATCGATTTTTTTTTATTTCCGACTAATAATGTAGACTGGATGACCTGACGGTCAGGAGGCCAAGGCCCGATTTGAGCTGTAGTGCCATTGAAGAAGAAGGACTCTTTTAAATATTACTGACTCTAGGAAGGCAAAATCTGCTCTTTTCCAATAGCAGTGATCCACTGCGATTACTCTTTTCCAATATCTGTGAAAAAGGGCTCCTCTTTCAATAGCGGTGATTTTTTTACCTCTATTCTCCATGCTAACGGAAAAATGGACAAAATGGCAATTTTCTGCGAAATTCTGCATCTAACAATCAGGCAGAACCAATCACACTCGTAGTGCCACCTGCTCAGTGCGTGAACAGTTCCCCCTGGGAATGAAAAGGTTTTCTTTTACTATCCAAAGTACGAAAAAACGATCGAGTGCAATCGAGTCAAGATGGCAAAAATGTCAATCGCATCGCAAGCCAAATAAAAAAAACTCCCAGTCATAGAAAACCAAACCAAAAGGGTCTATTGTTTTCTTTTTTCACTTGATATTACCTCACACAAGCAATTGCATCATGAAGAGAGCCTGTTTGGCGAGCAGTTGAGCAGGAGACCAGAGGAATAAACCAGTCTTGGCAACAGCTAAAGGCCGATGCTCAGGATCGCGTATTGTGGAAGAGAGTTGTCTCTGGGGTCGTAACAGGAATTTCATTGATTGATTGATTCAACTCTATGGCACGTTGGCTTTACTGGTTCATTTCCGTCATCATTTGTTGTATCAGCTGCATAATCGTTGAGTCCGAAAATTCAAAACTTTGCCGCAGTACTTTGCTGTACGATTAGTTACTCGACCTCCCTGTTCGATGGGGAACTCATAGTTTTCGGCACTGTGTCCCTCAGCTTCCAACACTTCTATCATCCGGCTTATCATTTCCGCCTTGTTTCCGTCCGTAGGTAACTCACGTTCACCGAGTTCCTCTTTAAACTCCGTCACCTTCAAGTCTTCCACGTAACGAATCATATTACAATTAGTAAAGTCGCGAGCGATTGCTAGTACGTAATTCATCTATAGAAAAGTGAATATGGATGATTTTATGTTTAACATTCGCACAATTCAATTCAAACGAGAGGTCCACGTTAATTCGGACAATCGAGGCTCTAAGCTGTTCTTTAAAACATACAAACTTTTGTCTTGAAGTAAAATTTTATTAAAATATTTTCTGAAAAGTATTTTGCAATCGAAAAAAATATCAATTCACAAAAATTATCGGATGAAAATTTGTAGCCTTAAAATAAAGAGCCGAAATAAAAAAAAATCCTTTCCTGAGCGCAACGCAATCGCAAGGAATTGTCGAAACAATTTCATAATATTAAAGCATTACAAAGTGCTGAGCACAATGCAATTAAGGAACTTCTTTGCGATTGCATTGCCCAAAACGAATGCATAGCCATTTTATGTCAGGAACTAGGTGGATCTTATCTGAATCCCGACGAATTGCCGAATGGGGGATATGCCATTGGCGGATATTTCGAGTAACAATTTGCGGGCATCATGCATTCCGGATAGCAGTGATTCGATGGCATCTCATTGCATGAAAGACCAGTACTATAGGTTACTGGTCCATCTTCACAACCGCGGCAATCACCGACGCTTGGAAAGGTTCTTCCCGTAAAATAGTAAAACTTAAATAAATCCGGAACCGCATAGGGATTGTTACGATTTTCAGGAGTGATAGGGCCACTAGTGTTATTCATCTTGCAAGGAATTTGTTTTACTTATTTAGCTGTAAAATAAATGTTTTCAAATCACACAAATTTATGATATTCAAATTAAATAAAGAAACCTTTCAAAATTTGTCTTATTCAAATTCGATATTAAAGCATAAAAATATTTAACAGCTATTGAATATGTGGCCCAGAAATTATTCAAGAGGAGATAAAATTTTGAATTTATTGTTTGTCCTGAACTTACGATTAAAATATTATGAATAAATTTAATTTTGAAAAAATGCAATCAAATCTGATGTGATAGCCTACTGGAAGACTTTATTTATTTATTTATTTTTCAAGTCGAAATTCAAAGTAGTTGTACTAGAAAAAAAAACATTTCAAAAAAATCATCATGTAATCTCAAGCTTCGTAAAACCAAGTTATTTGCCTTCCTTTCCTTAAAAGTATCGAAAAAAGAAATGGAATACTGAAAACATTAAAATTTTCTTTTAACTAAACACTCAAAACTCTCATTACACATTAAATTTTATTAATACTTTTCTTTTTAATCGATTAACATTTATATAGTGTGTTTAATCCTACTAAAAAAATCTTAGGACAGTATTGAATGAGAAAATATTTTTTTTAAATAAACTCAATACACAAATATTATTGAACATGTCATCTTACATTAAAAAAAAGAAAAAAATCTCAAAAAAATTGTTTAATTTAGATATAAATGTACTTAAAAATAGTTGCTTTTGTTTTCTTTCCACTAATAAAAAAATATAAATCACAAAAAGATCTCAGAATACACGGAATATTAAAAGAGGGTTATTTCATCAACCTTCATCACTATTCTCCTCCTCATTGGCCAGTAATAAACTTGTCGATCCATAACTACGTAGTCTGTAAAAGAAATCCAATTAGATCACTAAACGGTCGTAGTCTTATCGATTTATTAATTTCTTAGTTATTAAACAAACAAAAAAAAATTCCTTGAATCCAATCTATCCCGAACTACTTACATCCTCATCCTCAGATACCTTAAGCCCATCCAAATTAATACTGTTACGCGAATAGGCATCACGCTTCGATGACGATCGCGAGTGATCGTCGAAAAATTGAATTGCTTCGTTCAAATTGTGTTTTTGCGATTGCATAATAATATCGTTCATGCCTCCTCCTCCCGATGATGATGACGAATCGATGACGTTTCGTTTCGATGAATTATTCATTTTCGAATTATTATAATTATTGAATTTATTCGATGACGATCGTTCGCGATGATGTGGATTATCGAATTTCTGTTTGACCCGTTCGAAATCTAAATTTCGTGATTTCGATTCGAAAATGTTATCCTCCAGGTGTGATTGTTTTGCATCGAAATACGATTGGCTCATGTTTTGTTGTTTTTCGTTGCCAGCAATTGACGATCGTTTCGAATCGCAACTGACAAAGCAGTGACGATTATCGTCGAACAGTTGTCGCAGATCGTTAATACTTGGCTTACAATCGGTCGGAATGTTCGATTTAATACCGGATGATGATGCTGATATGTAAGAATTGTTAGTATGATGATGTTGTTTAGGACTAACTGATCGTCTTGCGATTTCAAGATGTGGTGGGTTAGTATGATAGAGAAGGCCAAAAAAACAATTTAGAACCAAAATTAGGGCGTAATACGATTAAATTTGTATAAGCAGCGTCCAAAGAAAGCAATTTTATTAGTGAATGGTTAGAATGAGTTATGATTAAGTATTAAGCAACGTTCATAATATTTAACAATAAAAAAATATTGATCGTACAATAGCAGCAAACTGTTACCTTGTTTGTAAATGTTGAATTTGAACCTGAAGACCTTCAGTTTGGCCCGACAATTCTTCATTTGTACGTTGTAATCGACGTACTTGATTACAGGCAGCATCCAATTCATCTTCTGCTCCAGCTAGTTCGCGTTTGAGCTCTTCTACGCGAGATCGAAGTCTTTTTACCTAAAATGAAAACGATGAGTTATTATTAAGAATACTTCATTAAAATTATTTAACAATTAGCTTATAGTAATTTCTATTCTGGAATTCAGTTCTGCTCTCTACTTTTTGAGTTTTGCCGTCAGTTCAGTTAAGAAAAGAAAAAAAAGGAGCACAACATAGAATTTTTTTTTCATTATTGTTTTCTCCCACCCCTTTTATTGAAACAATTTAAGTCAATGTTTCGATATTTTCGACAGTTTTTAGAAACTTTTGGATTATGTTCGCAAGCTTGATAGGTCAATCAAGTTGCATCATTCAAAAATTCGGTCCAAATGCCTTTTTCGGAGAACTTTTCAACCAACCAATTACAAAACCATTAATTCAATCAATCACATAATCAATTTCCTATTAAGAGCTCCTATAGGAGCATAGGACAGAAGCAGTTCTCTTCCACAAGGCGCGATCGTGACCATCGACCTGTAATTGTCGCCAAGACTTGTTTATTTCTCTGGATTCCTGCTCTACTCCTCGCTTCCATGTGCTACATGGTTGACTGACCCGACGTCTTCCTTGAGGATTATAATCCAGAGTTTGTTTAGCGATGTTCTAGTGTCTTCAAATTGTGACCGATCCACTGCCATTTCCGCCTTTAAACCTCAACGCATATTTCACTCTATCTAGTTGGACTCTAAAGTTCGTCGTAGGAGATCACATCTGGCCAAATTATCCCCAAAATGTGTCGGAAGCATTGGTTCACGAGAGTTTGCAGTCTCTTGGTGAGCCTAACGGTCACTTTCCATATAGTAAAACCATATAAAAACATGAATTTGCCAGATGCGTCAAACACTCGCAGCTTCCTGCGAAAAGAGATCTCTCTTACCATTCAGAAAAAGGAGGCCTATTTATACGAGCCTCGAAATTCTTTACGGCTCCACCGTCCATGCTGACGAGGTAAAAAATCTGGCACCTCTTCCACATCTTGTCCGTTAAGAACAATCGGTGCACTTGAGTTTGCACCCATGACCATTTACTTGATTTTAAGCACATTTATTTTCAGTCCTGCCTCTTTACATTTAGAATGTAATAAGCGAACATTTTACTCTTAGCCCGAAAGGTCATGTGCAAACAAACACAGGTAATCAGCATAATCAAGGTGATCTAAGATTTTACACAATCCCCACTGAGGACCTTTATCTTTCCCACCATCCAGTGCAGCTTTCAAGATGTAATTTAATACCACACGGAACCGAAAGGAATATTGTGTCGGTCTTCGGAGTAGTATTGTTGCCCATGCTAAGGCATGGCACAGTGCAGGTACACGACACTCTATCGCCGTTGACCCTGCAGCGAAAAATTTATTAGAACTGCATAGGTCATCCGAATCTATCCAGTCTATAAACACTACAAAACCCTAAAGCTGAAGTCGTTATCGCAAGCGATTTCAATGTACATTACATTGCATGGCTTCAACATTCCTTACTATGGACCAGGAGGGCCATGATACTGAGCATTTGCCTTCATAAAGGGCTTAACACACCTGGTAAATAAATCCACTCGTTTACCAGATATTGCAGGACATTTTTCCAACCCTCCAAACCTTTTTCACATCACCCAGCCAAAGAAATATACTGTATCTGTTATATCCCCAGACTTCCGTGGCGTAGTGGGCAGCGTGCTTGTTTCTCAGTCAATAGGTCGTGGGTTCGATTGCCACTCTAGACGGGATTTTTTTAAGCGCAAATTTTTCAGTTGCTACTGGTGATAAAAAATTATTCGCAATAAAATGGGGAAACGGTGTAAAAGTGAAACAGTTCCACTTCAAGAAGGCCTAGATACTCAGTAGATGGTTTCTCTTCGCTTTCTATCATTCAGTCCCCCATAGCATCTGCAAATATTTGTCAGTAAGCAGCCAGTACAACTGAGCAATATACCAGCTTCTCCACTCGCTACGGTCGTTCTCACTCCCCTTCCCCAACCTTCCCAATCCCATTCCTTCCCTCCATGACTGTGTTTGTGCATTGCACATAAAGGCCGAAATTGCCTATAACACAGGTCATTCTGTAAAAAAAAAAAAACAATTGGAAATAATGATCATTTTTTGATTCATGCACAATTCCGAGTTGCACACTTATACCGCTGACAATCAAGGCACCTCGAAGAAATAGTTGTCATTTCAAAAGAGCCAATTGCGGGCGCTAAATAACTGCTTCAATGCCTGTAATTGGAAATTGTAATTTGATTCCAATGATTGCGATGAAGCTTGCAGACTTATCATCGAGATTATCCTGAAAGGTATGGAGCTTTTCATACCATACCTTCCAGTCATAATAGAGTCAGGCCGCCGAAGGAATCTTGGTTCAATAAAGATTGTCACGATGCCATTCAGGCCAAGAAACTAGGATTTGAAACCTTTAAAAGCAATAAAACACCTGCCAACAGAGAACTCTTCAATACGTCAAGAAATGTCTGCAAATCCATACTTCAGCGTGTTAGGTTTGAGCATGACCAAAAACTTCGACGGAAAATCCTTGCCCTATAGGCTCGAGATCTTACTGGTCATTCAACAAAACGATCAACGACAATTTCAATTCTTCTTTAATACCACCTCTTGTTGATGGCGACCGTACCGTGATTGATCCTATTGAAAAAGCTAACTTACTATCAGCAAGTTTCGCTAGAAAGTCACGCCTTCCCACTTCAAACCAATCGCCTTCCGCTATAAGTGATTTCAGTTTCTCACTGCTCACACTTCATTTTCGCATGAGATAGTAATGCTCTAGCTCTCTGGGACAGTCCTTCGTGTCTGGGTCATGTATTTAGTTTTCGCTTCATTGACTCTGTGCCCTACCTCACCCGCTGCTGACTCCAACTCCTGGAATACCTCCTTAACGCAAAGTATTGATCGGGCCAGAATATCCAGGTGGTCTGCGTACGCCACCAACAGTGCGGATTTTACGAGTAGCGTACCTCTGATGTCCACTGAGGTTACTGAAGTTGCCTTCCTGACGACATACTCGAACACTAAATTAAAGAACATGGGGACGAGACCATCTCTTTGTTTGAGACCTGACTCCATTGGAAAGCTTTGAATCAACTCGTTTTGGATTTTTACTTGGCACGCATTGTTTTCCATCGTGGCTTTTATTAACGGAACTAGTTTCGGTGGGACACTTAGTTCGATCGTTATTCTGTACAGAGCATTACGGTCGACACTATCGTATGCTTGACAAAAATAGACGAACAGTTGGTGCACATTAATATCATATTCCCCGCATTTTGCTAGCACCTGTTTTACTGAGAATAACTGGTTCGTTGTCGATCGTCCGGATCTAAAGCCACCTTGATATTCTCCGATGATGTTGTTAGCGTATTCACTGAGACTTCGTACGATAATTTTCGTTAAAATTTTATAACACGTACACAACAATGAAATTCCTCACCCTTTTTGTATACAGGACATATAATGCTTATATAATGTTTCACCTTCTTTCAAGAGCTCTGCAGCGATTCCGGGCGCCTTATTCGATCTTAAATTATGTAGGGCTGTCTCTACTTCATCATAGGTTTGAGCAATGGGCAGTTGATCTCCATCTGGATCTTCCGGAATTATAAACAGTTCAGTCTGTGATGTCGTTATATTTAACAATGTTCGGAAGTACTGAACCCATCGTGCATTGATTTCGGTAGCATCGCTTGTGATGTTGCCTTCTTCGTCCTTACAGAGGGTAGTTTGCGGTCTTGTCTCATTTCTTTCACGGTAGTAAATGCTGCTCGCACGTCATTTTTCTTCAGGTTTTCGTCCAGTGATAAAATTTGGTCATTGTTTATTTTCCGTTGTTTTCGTCTGCAGTTCTTCTTGGCGTTTTTCCGTTTCCCAGCCTGGAGAGGCGCAGAACACTCGCCTTCACCCTTCTCCGTCTGCTGTTTTGAACAAAACACCCAGTGGCCACCGCGAGAAGGTGGAGATAGGAATCAGTAGCAAAGCTGTGATGTTATTTACAATGAGCTTTTCACAGAATTTATGCTACATCATGTACCAGAGGACGATTACGCAAGTGACCCTTACTACCATTCGGCCATTTAGGCAGTCATTAATTTTCCGAACGTCAAGACTTTGAGACACATTACCAGCTAAAGTATTTCCCAACAAGTACAACCTCCAGTGCTTCAAGGGCAATATCAACCGTCACATTCGTCTCTCTCCACCCAAATAAGCAATAAGGAGTTGCGTTCTGGAAGTCGACGAGTGCAGTCGCAATTTTGGTGAGCTAGTGATCTAGTGCTTAGTTTTAAAATTAAAAATAAAATAATAACACGAAACATTCGAAATATACGGTAAGTGTTTGAACAATTTTGGCTGTGAAATAGTTCTCCACGACATATTCGTGGATTGAACGATTTTGGCCAAAAATAGTGCCTGTTGCGGAGTCTCAACGCTTGCACAGAGATTGGCATAACGGAGGTTTGTATCCCGCTAGGCCAATATACTGTACGCGAGACCGCTAAGTGCGCATTTCCAGAGCAAATTATTCACGGAACAAGTTTTAAGTTATAATATACATAACTGTGAATTATATGTGAAGGAAATTTTCATATGAATATTTTTCAAGTTGGAAACAATAAATATTAGTTAAATAACGGAGAAATCAAGAAAGAAAAAAATCATTAAGGGAAGTTCGAGGATGCTGAGGTCACCAGTTGACAATGCAGCATCACAAAGGGGTACGGAACGACGCGAGTCAGCCCAAATAATACGCGCAACTGTCGAACCGTCGGCCCGATTATCAGATTTTCAAAAGCTAGGCGAGCAAATCGGAGGCTTAGTAGAAATGCTGGAAGACGGAAAAAGGCGTTCGATCCACCAAGCGATGAGAGACGCCATTGACAGCATAAGAGCACTCTGGGAGCTCTCGGCGATTCAGCTACACGACGAGAAAGCAAAGGAGGTGATCCGAAAAAACAACTCCTCTCAAACTTCTCCCTGGCTAAGATCGAGCCTGGAAACAAAAAAAGGCAGGTTACGGATAGCGAAACCCCAGAGCTAAAGCGGAAAACGAAACATTCATCTGCAGCAAAAAGCCTGAATAAGGATGCCATGATCTTCACTGAGGCTCCATTGATTAGTGAGCAATCGACAGGAGAAGGTGGATGGTCAATAGCGCTTCGCAAGAAGACTGCCAAAAAGCAGCGAGAGAAGCAGATGGCAAGAGAGAATGGTGCGGCAAAAGCCGACAGGAAGAAGATCGTCAGGACCAAAAAAACTAGACCTGACGCTATTGTAATCGAAGCGAAGGGTGAACTTTCGTATGCGCAGATACTACGCAAGGTAAAGGCAGACCCTAAATTAGAAGCCGTAGGAAAGGCGGTATCGAAAATCAGAAGGACGCAAAAGGGAGAACTCCTAATTCAACTTAAAGAGACGGGAGACATTACTGTCGAACTCAAAGGCGCCATTAGCGAAGCATTAGCAGAGCAAGCGAGTGTAAGGTCCCTCACGCACCGTTCTATCATCGAAATTAAAGATGTTGATGAAGCCACTACAAAAGATGACATAAGCGAAGCAATCAAAACCCAGTTTGGAGTCGAAGGAGTTTCGCAAGGAGACATATTATCTCTACGAAAGGCGTACGGCGAAACGCAAACAGCAACAGTCAGCCTTCCTGCAGAAAACGCTAGAAAGCTGTTGGAAGCTGGAAGAGTTAAGATCGGCTGGGTCAACTGCCGCATTCGCGAACGAACGGAACTTATAAAATGTTTTAAATGTCTAGAGTTTGGTCACCTAGCCAGGCAGTGTAAAAACGGAGAAGACCGCTCCAAGCTTTGTAGGAAATGTGGAACGGAAGGCCACATTGCGAAAAGTTGTGACAAGGAGCCATCATGCATGTTTTGTAGGAAGGATCACCCAGAAAATGCGAAGCATGTAGCCGGCAGCAGCAAATGCCCGATTTTTAGGAGAGCCATCACAAGTATAAAATCATGAAGATAATACAGATTAATCTGAACCACTGTAGGATAGCGCAGGATATCCTGACACAAATTGCTAAGGAAGAGGGAGCGGATATCGTCTTGATTAGCGAACCGTACAAAAATCTCGATGGAAATATCTGGATCCCTGACAAAACAAAGCTAGCGGCAATATGGATATGTGGAAAACACGCGTTCCAACAAATCAGTGAACAGGCGGAGGGCTTCGTACGAGCAAAAATAAATGGAATTCACTTTTACAGCTGTTATGCACGACCCAGCTGGACGACGAGTGAATACCAGACAATGTTAGATAATCTAACGGCCGAAACACGCGGTAAAACTTCAGTGGTCATAGGCGGTGATTTTAATGCATGGGCAACAGAGTGGGGTAGCAGGCTCACCAATGCTAGAGGACGCATTTTGCTCGAGACATTTGCACCACTGGAAATAGGAATTGCAAATATCGGGCGGGCAAACACGTATCGCAGAGCAGGAATGGGATCCATCATAGACATAACCTTCGTAAGCAACTCCCTTCTACGAAATACGAAATGGCGTCTTAGCGAGCAATATACACACAGTGATCATCAAGCAATAATACTTGATATAAAAGAAAGAAAAGCCGTACAACGACCGAAATTAACAGGCCCAAAATGGAAGGATAAGCTCTTCGACAATGACACGTTCGAAGAAATGATAAACACCGACGTCACAAATCGAAGCGAAACAGCAAAGATCCTTGCGGAACAACTCACCCACACTATCATCACAGCGTGCGATGCAGCGATGCCCAGAAGGACAATTAGTGGAAGAGGTGCACCATGGACCAGGAAATAAAAACACTCAGGGCAAAGTGCTTACAAGCCCGACGCAGAGTCCAACGGTCAAGGGGAAGAGTAGACTTTCAGGACCGATTAAACACTTTCAAACTAGCAAGACGAGATCTAAACAAGGCGATAAAACAGAGTAAGGCAATTTGTTTCAAAAATCTCTGTAACGAAGCGGATATAAATCCCTGGGGTATAGCATATAGGATGGTGATGACAAAGCTGAAGGGTCATAGGTCCCCACAAATAACTTGCCCGATAATGCTAAGATCAATAGTAGAGCACCTGTTCCCCAAAGGCCATCTACTATGTGTAGCATATCCAGAGAGATCAGCATAGAGTCTATCCCTGAAATTACGTTGGAGGAACTATTTGAGGCATGCGGTAGGATGGAAAACAACAAGGCACCTGGACCCGATGGCATCCCAAATATGGCAATAAAAGTTGCTGTTCAAAAGAAGCCCGACATCTTTATAGCAACCATGCAAAAGTGTTTTGAGGAAGGAGTCTTTCCTGAGCCATGGAAGCTTCAACATTTGGTACTTCTACCAAAAGGAAACAAGCCTCCTGGAGAACCATCGTCATATCGCCCAATATGTTTACTTGATACGTTGGGAAAAATCCTTGAGCGAATTATTAACAACAGACTGCTCGTACTAGCAGAGGAAAAAGGAGCACTGTCAGACCACCAGTTCGGATTTAGGAAATCGCGTTCTACTATTGACGCCATAAAAGTGGTAGTCGATACTGCAGCGGAGGCGATACAAGGAGAAAGATGGCGATGGGGGACAAAAAAATATTGTGCAGTAGTGACACTGGACATTAAAAATGGCTTTAACTCGGCAGATTGGTCACTCATAAGCAGATCGTTAGTTAGAATGGATACACCACACTACATGTTGAGAATAATCGCAAATTACTTCACCAATAGGAAGTTGAGGTACCAAACTGATGAGGGGGTTAAGGTACTACAACGTCACCGCGGGAGTCCCACAAGGGTCTGTACTAGGTCCTCTCCTGTGGAATATTATGTACGATGGAGTTCTTCGACTATCGTTGCCGCAAGGAGTAAAATTAATCGGGTTCGCTGACGACATCGCTGTTGTTACCGTGGCTAAGCACATCCACGAAATAGAGTCAGCAACAAATGAAGCCGTATCACAAATTAGAGACTGGCTAGAGTCCGCTGGCTTGGAATTAGCTGATCACAAAACGGAGGCTGTTCTAATAACAAGCCGAAAGAAAATTGAATACGTGAACATTCAGGTCGGCAGTCAAATCATCAGATCCAAGGAGGCAATTAAATACCTAGGAGTTATGCTCGACAACAGATTAAAATTTAAAGTTCACGTGGACTTCGCGAGCAAAAAGGCGTCACAAATGCAGGCAGCCCTCTCCCGAATACTGCCAAACATTGGTGGACCAGGATATGCCAGAAGGATACTACTTTCGAGAGTAGTCAGCTCAGTTCTTCTATATGCTGCTCCGGTTTGGGTGGCGGCGCTAGCAACAAAGGAAACAAGGAAGAAGATGTCATCAATATATAGACTCTGCGCGATAAGAACAATCAGCGGTTTCCGAACAATATCGGACGAAGCAGCCTGTGTCATAGCCGGAATGATCCCCATTGACATTCTCGCAAATGAAATGCTAAGGATATATGAAAGAAGATCCTCGATTCAACAAGAGGCAGCTGTTACGAGGAAAATAAAAGAAGAGGAAAAGGCAACATCAATAGCTATGTGGCAAGCCAGATGGGACAACGCTACAAAAGGCAGATGGACCTATAAGCTAATTCCCAAAATTGAGGTCTGGACAAAGCGGGTGTATGGGGACTGCAACTACCACATCACGCAGTTCCTATCAGGTCACGGCGGCTACCGCAAATACCTACATAGGTTCGGACACGATGATTCGCCTCTTTGTCCAAATTGCCCAGATCAAGAAGAAGACACAGAGCACGCGGTTTTCAACTGCAGTCGCTTCGGAGAATGGAGAAATAATATTCCGAGTCCACCATTCATCATTGACTATATGATGGAATCAGAGGAAAATTGGATGGAAATTTGCACATTTGTAACGAATGTGCAAAAGGATCTTCGGAGAATCAAGAGAGAAAGGAGAGCAGAAGCAATATAAGGAGCACAGCATAAAATGCTAGCCAGCCCCGCGAAGTAATACCTAACGGCAGTCCCGCGGGGAGAGTGGTTGAAGTCTGTGTGCGGGGGTGTGGTTTAGTACGCAGGCACATATCGGCTGACAGTTCTCTGTTAGGATCAGGTATGTGAATCGTGCATGCCAATGGCACGGGCTATTGGTATCTAACGAAGATTCCACACCTCTCTGGCGTAACCAGAAAAAAAAAAAAAAAAAAAAAAAAAAAACCCAAATAAGCCCAACTTTATTTTTTTCCCAATTCCTATACCGATATATGTAACTGTGGATAACATTATAGATTGCCTTAAAAAATAGGAGGCTAGAGGAATAAACAATTCCTGGCGATAACTAAAAGCATGCTCAGGATCGCGCCTTGTAGAAGAGAACTGTTTGTATCCTTTGCCGGGGTCTTAATAAGAAATTGAATAGCAGGTGATGGTGTACAATGTAGCCTTTCAACAGAAATAAATGTTACGAAGCCTGAAGCTCAGATTTTCGCGTTGAAAAAGACGTCATTTCGACGCAAATTAAAAAATTACCTCCGATTCATACTGTTCTGCCCGTCTGACTGCATGGCCATGTTCAATATTAGCTTCGGACAAAAGTTTCTTCAATTTTGAGTGGGAATGTTTAATTTCACTGACTTCCTGTAAATTAAAAAAAAAAAATAATTGATTTATTTAAAAAATTCACATCAAAACAAATCCGACAGTACCTTATTTTTATCCGCCAGTTCTTGTTGCAATGCTCTGATTTCGACGTCCGGATTAGGAATAGGACGCCCTTTTCGATCTGATCGATCCTGAAATCATTAAAAAAAAATTACCCATTGTATTTATCCAACCTAAAATCGCAATTTTCTACTTGTATATCTCGAATTTCGGATTTTAATTTCTTATTATCTCTCTCCAAAGCCAATTTTTCAGTTTCGAGACGTTCACGTTTGCCCCATTCCGATGCATTTTCAGCTTGCAATCGTTCGAGCTGAAACGGAAAAAATACATTTTCAGCGAAATTAACAAAACAAAAATTTTGTTTTTCCCGAACATACTTCAGTACGTAGTTCACATAAACGTCTTTCGAGATTCTCTCGCGATAATACTTCTTCCTGTAGGGAATTATTAAGAATTCGAACTTCTGCTCGATGTTGTTCTTGCAATGTTAGAAGTTCACGAACAGCTTCCTGTTTTGCAGATCGTAGCTCTTCATGTTTATCGCGTACTTCTTGAATTTCTAAAGATATTTTCTCTATACTTCGGTGTAGAGAATTCTTTTCGCTGAAATTTTAGTTTAGAGAGTAAAGGAAAAATTTAATGTGTTCACCAGACTTACTCTCTTTCTATTTGAATGGTTTTTTGAGCCTCGTCCAATCTTAATTGTAGCATTGAGATTTTCTGCAGTAAATACTCTTCATCAAAATCATCTTTCGAGAGCTGCTGTATGAGATGTTTTTCTTCGGCGCTGACTTCATCTACTTAGATCGCAATGTGTAAGAAAATAAACTTGTTTTTTATTTTTTCCTGCAGTGAATCAGTGACAACTTACCTTTGTCGTCGTATAATTCTGATAAATTTTTTGGCACGGCACCCTGTAAAACGTACTCCTCGATATCGAGATCTTTAGATTGGCTGCTATCTACAGCGCCTTTTGTGACCTGCAAAAAACCGAAAACTGAAGAATACTGGAAAAATACAAAACCAGAAACCACCGACCAGTCCATCTTCACTGTTTACATTTTTCAATCCATCCGATGACATATCTGGTGAGCAATTTATGTCCCTACCATCTCGTTCCGGTTCATCGCCATTGTCAAGCCTGTAAGAAAATCTTTTTATAAAACGAAATTGTGAAATTTGCAATCAAGTTTCATACTTGTGAAACTGTCCGGCATGTTTCATAAGCAGCATGTGAATTTTCTCCATTTCTTTTTTGAGCTGCGTAATCTGTAATTCGAGATCATTCTTCTCGCGTTTATACGAATTCGATTCCTTAATGGCAACTTCCAAATTGCTTCGTAGCTGTTTAGCTTCATCGCGAGCCTTGTTACGTTCGTTTCGTACCTGCGAACAAATCAAACGTATTTCTAATTATAAATTTTATTTCAAACAAAAGCACAATCCTACGCAGCCGAGCCGGAGAGAATTGAAAGCGATATGGAATTTATCTATTTAGCAACTCTCTGAGATTCACCTCCATAATATTCAACCCGTCCCGATAGTTCAATGCCAAGAGAAATCGATGGAAACTTTTCTGAATCACAATTACTATGCCGCGGTGTAATTAAATTCGGTGGGTTCTGTTGTGAACGAATCGATTTTCATGTGATATTGATTAAACTAAGGTTGCCGGGCATTTTGTCCGGAATTAACTTAATTGCAAATCGAATTATGGTAATTATTTTCAATTAGGATCGAAAAGGAAAGCCTAATTGCGAAATTAGAGAAATTTTAGTGACAGTGAATATCGCATCGACTGATGGCTTGTTTGAATTAGTTGTGGCGTCCATTAGCCCGAAACAACAATGGTTGAGCAAATTCAATTTAATCTGACACCCTTTCTATGCTTCATACAAAGATCTGAGTTTAGATTATTTAGAATGACAATTTTGTCATAAATAATCCAGGGGTGGTACTTTCTTATCATTTGATGGAATAAAACAATTTCAGAGACGATGCAAAATATTAATTAAAGAGGAAAACTAATTTCGCTTAATTTTAGAACAAAGATTTCTAATTATGGAGATTTATATTAAGAAATATGTCCAGTTCTTACCTTGCTCCACTTTTCTCTCCAATTCGCCGTACAATCCGACCACCATTTCATTGTTTTTTCCATTTGAGCAGCCCGTGCTCGAGCCTCTTCCAATTCGCGTTGACGTTGAGACTGAAATTAAATAAAGCGAGCATTATTTTTTAGATAATTTAAAGGATGTGCTTAATTAGAGATAGAGTGATGCGGTCAAAAATTTAGCTTAGAAATTGTTCGCAGGTTGAAGATTTGTATAGAATTAGTTCTAATCTTAGGGGCACTACATCCTTCATCTATTCACAGCTGCTCAATGATACCAACCGTGTCGAAGAAGCGCTGCATTGTGTTAGGTTGAGAGCAAGTTGTGTAAGCTGGAAAGATTTCTCAAAGTGATTAAGTCTTCTGCGTGCGATATCCACGCATTCGTATAGTGCATGCTCTGCAGTTTCTTCTTTTTCAAGGCAAAGCTTGCAGATATCCGACTCAACTATGTTTAATCTATTCACGTATTTGGTGAGATTCTAGTCTAGACGAAGAGACCTTATTATCACTTTCTGTAATGCGTTCTCCAGAAAACTCTGCCCAGGAACCTGGGGCCGTTCAAAGTTTATTTCCGGTTTCCGGTTTAGGAATGGTTTAAGCAAAACGTTTGAATAAGTGGTAAGCAAAAAGTTTGAATTTCCCTGTATCCGCATAGAGTTGGGGTTTGATTTTAAAGCTTAGTACGCTGTTCAGGTGAAATCAATATTTTACATGAAAAATTATAGTTGGCAAGAAGTTCCAGTTTCACTGCGCGGTACGCTGTTTGCCGTTTTGCAAACGCTTAAAATGTTTTTCACGGCCCTTCAATTGACCGTAGTATCGAAAAAGAAGTGAAAAAGTGACATACATTGTGACCATAAAGTATCGGGAATTTGTAATTAAAATTAGTCTGGGAAATGATATTTCGAGCTTTTTTTTGTATTATCCCACAAATTAGCGCGGTCTGTTAATCAGTTTTTTTACAATAGCTGGTTGAATGGGTTCACCTCAGTAGTCCACGGCATTTTTTGTTTTATGTGCTCGATCTACTGAAAACGGAAAAAGTCACATGGGGCCAAATCTGGTGAATACGGTGAAGCAATTTGTTGCTTTTTTGGCCTCAAATTCGGTAACAATTGAGGCTCAATGCGAAGGCGCATTTTCATCGTGGATAATCCTTCCATAATTCCGGACGTTTTTTACGGTTTTATTTACGCAAACGCTTCAATATAGTCAAATAGTACTCCCTTTGACTGTCTGTCCCTCCGGAACGAATTCATGAAGGATCAAACCTCGAACATCGAACCATGTGCATCGTCTTGATTTTTGAGCAGCTTTGGCGTGGTTTTTTCGGTTTTGACTCATTTTTTTCCTCTATTCCGACGTTTGTTGACTGGTTTACATGGACCCATGTCTCATCGCCAATTATCGCTTATCAATGTGGGATTAGGATTCATACGATCAAGCATGTCCAAAGTGACCTGTTCACGGTATTTTTTTGGAGAAAATTCAGTTTTATCGGAATGATTCGAGCAAGAACGCGTTTCATGGCAAAAGTATCCACCAAAATCGAACGAACGAACTCGCGAGAGATGTCAAGCTCTCCTGCTATATCCCTAACACTCGTTTGACGATTTTTGAGCACCATTTCATTCACTTTTGGAATGTCTTTGTCAGTTGAAGTGGTCGAAAGTCGTTAAAATAATTACCACAAAACTTTATTTGACTTAACTACTCTTAATTCGCATTATACTCGATACTTCTTCGCTCACAAATTATCGCTTCTAAGCCTTTCGCTTCTCGTCTATCGGATCTAAACCAGACTCTTTCGCTGCTGAGTCTCAACTTGCTGCTTCACGGATGCCCGCTTCTATTTATACTCGGGTCAACCGACCATCGTTCATATCGCTGTCTATGTCGCCGCTCATAGTAACTCGTCGTCGTCGTTGGTATCATCGCTGACTCGATTTGGAATATTCAGCAAAACAACAACACAGAAGAATTACTTGGCACGCACAATCGTCGACTGTCACCAAACAAAAACAGTAACACTGGCAGCGACGACAAGTTACGCTCTTGTTCGATTCATTTTCCTTTTTTTTTTTTTAAGGAACCGAACACAACTTAGGGGGCTACCCTATAATGCAATGCACAGCTATGTCGCTTCGTCTCTGCATTGCCTATGTTGTTTTTGTTGTAGACCTATACTTGTATAATATTTTCTATCCCCTCGAGCAATTGTTTATTTTCATTCGCCCTTTCCTAGATTTCAAAGGATACATGATCTCCTGCAGCTTGGTTCTTTAACTGTTCGATATAGTTTATTTTTACGCACACTTAAACACATCACACATCTTGATCAACGTATCTTCTTGTAATTTGTAATTTTTTTTTTTTTACTTTTTTTTAATTTTCTCTTGCTCATTGTTAGTATTTCGTTTTAATCATTTGCTAATATCGTAATTGTTATTTGTACATAAAAGACTTTTGCAAATGGTGGCTTTACATTATTGGAGCTGTCTGTGCTAAAGCTGTAAATAAATAAATAAGAAGTGATTTCAATGATCAACTGAATGCAACAAGGTATCATTGAATAGTCAAACAGCCCCTGGACTTCACCGGTAGTACTGGTCAATAGTTTATCTCGAAGATGTGATTGTTATCGAAAAGATCTTCGAGGAGCATTTAAGGAATCTGCGCGAATTTTTCCAGCGGTTTGGAGCAGCACAGCTGAACCTGAGCCCGAAAAAATGTACTTTGTTCAGTTCTGAAGTCAAATATTTTATATATCGTCGATTCGTTAAAAGATCTTGCGAACTCGCAGTTAACGCAACAAAGAATGTAATTTGTTTGGAATCAGCTATATCTAAAGGCGTTCGAAGAATTGAAGAAGTAGCTTTGCCAGATTCCTTTTTTGGCATATCCAACCCCACGAAAAGTTTCCGACACCGATACTAGCAATTTGGGAATCGGAGCAGTTCTCTCACAGGAAATTGACGGACAAGAAAAAGTGCTATCGTTTTACGAGGGCTGTATAATAAGTACCCGTGTTTACCGACTGATGGTAACACTGACGCAAAATATTTATGCCATCATGTAGCGCCATTTTTACAATGACGACTGTGAAAATTTCAGACAGATTTATCGAGTAGTTTTGTTTCGACAGCTGTTGAAATTCACCAAGTTCGTGTTTATTTGCAATCATGGAGAAAGAGCAATATCGATCAGTGATTCGATTTCTTTTTATGGATGGGAAGACGTGTGAGGAAATCAAAGTGAAGTTGCATGCCGTTTATAAGGACCATGTACCTTCGATGACTACCATCAGATATTGGTTTAATGAATTCAAGCGTGGCCAAACATCCGTTTTTGATGAAGAGCGCCCAGGCCGTCCGATTGAGGTGACTACGGAGGATATGGTTAATAAAATCCATGATATTGTGTTAGCAGATCGTCGGATGAAGGTGAGAGAGATTGCTGACATTGTACACATCTCAATTGAACGCATACAAAATATCCTACACGAAAAATTGGGCATGAGAAAGCTATCGGCGAGATGGGTGCCGCGTTTGCTAACAGTGGAGCAAAAACGGAATCGCATGACAACTTCGGAGCACTGTTTGGACATGTTTAAGCGCAAACCGAAAGAATTTCTAGGTCGTTTCGTGACTGTTGACGAAACATGGATCCATCACTACACGCCAGAAACGAAAGAACAGTCAAAACAGTGGATTTGACCCGGCGAAACTGCTCCAAAGAAGGCGAAAACGGTTCCATCAGCCGGAAAAGTCATGGTCAACGTTTTTTGAGATTCGCAAGGCATCATTTTCACGACTATTTGGAGAAAGGAAGGACAATCACGGGGCAGTACTATGCCGATTTATTGGATCGATTCAATGCTGAATTGATAAAAAAACGGCCTCACTTGGCGAAAAAAAAGTCCTTTTTCACCATGACAACGCACCTGCTCCCTCGTCCGCAATCGCCACAACAAAACTGGTCGAATTGCGCTACGAATTGCTGCCTCACCCACCATATTCCCCTGATTTGGGCCCCTGTGACTTTTCCTCTTTCCAAACTTGAAGAAATCGTTGGCAGGAAAGAAATTCGGCTCGAATAAGGAGGCTATCGACGCAACAGAGGACTAATTTTGCGGAGTTCGACAAATCATATTTTTTGGATGGCTTGAAAAAGTTAGAATATCGCTGGACTAAATGTATCGAGCTGAAAGGAGATTATATTGAGAAATAAATAAAAAAAAATTTTTTTTTTAATGCGTTTTCTTGCCTAACACGGGTACTTATCATACACCCCTCGTACAGTCGAGTGCTTCCAAAATCCAAGCAAATTTACTTTGTGACCCGAAGAGAGCTTTTAGCAATAGTAGAAGCCAAAAGTAGAAGAAAGCTAGGGTATAGCCTAGTAGGTAGTGTGTTGGTCTTGTAATGGTCGTGAGTTCAAATCCCAGCCGACGCAACATATAATTCCAGCACATTGCCTGTTTGGGTATACATTGGTCACCTTAATCTAAGAAAATGAAAAAATTCGTAGAAAGAGGGTTGTGCGAAGGGCTAACAACCTTTACACAATAAATAATGAAAAAATGTTAAGGAACCTGAATATCAGGAGGCCTAGGTCCGATTTGGGCTGTAGCGCCATTGTAGAAGGAGAAGAAAAGTAGAAGAAGACAAAAGTTCATCTTTCGAACGGACCATGCATCGCTGAGATAACAACTCCAATTCAAGAATGCGGAAGGACAAGTCGTGAGATAGAATGATTGATGATTTTGAGATGGAAGGGGAAAAATTCATGGTAATGCTTATGCGCTTTCACGACAACAATGCCAGCCAAACTGGAACTACCACCGTCTAGAGTAAATGAAATAATCCAGATATTGCACCAATGGTAGGCTGTCTATAGCGGACACCTCAGTGGAAACAATGGAATTCTCTCCACATGGAGGACGGGTTATTGAAACGAAAATAGGAGTCCGTAGATGAAACATTGCACCATATGCAGACCATCGTTCTACGCTCCATTCTGAAAGAGTATCGCAAAGAAACCTCTGAAGGACATCATGGAGTGAATAAAACATTGGCCAAGATCAGGAAAAAATTCGACTGGATTCACGTGCATGATGATGTTGAAAACTGGTGTCGTAAATGCACTACCTGCATTAAGTAAAGTAAAGCCCTCAAGCGGCAAATTGCAAGAGTACAATGTTCGAACTACATTCGAAAGAATTGCAATTGATAACGCTGGACCTTTTCCGGAGTCAGAAAAAGTTAACCGCTACATCGGTCATTGATTATTTCAGTAAATGGCCTGAAGCATACGCCATCCCAAATCAGGAAGCTATTACCGTTGCCGAACAAACTATCTCGAATTGAGTGAGCAGATTCAGAGTTCCATCCGAGTTATACTTTGATGAAGGCTAAAAGGCGAAGGTTAAAATCCCGGGCGACGCATAATTGCATCATACTGCATGCACGAAAATGAAAAATTCGTAGATAGATGGTAGTGCGAAGGTCTAACAACCCTTCCACAATAAATAATGAAAAATGTTAAGGAACCTGAAGGTCAGGAGGCCAAGTCATAACTTGGACTGTAGTGCCATTGTAAAAGGCGGTAACTTTGAATCAGGAACATTGCAAGAGATGTGCAAGCTACTTGGAATAAATAAAACCAGGACAACATCGTTGCATCCACAATTTGACGGGATGGTGGAACGTTTCAACAAAAGACTCAACTCGAGTTTATACAAACACGTAAGCGAACGACAAAACTGGAATCAGCATATTCCGCTTTTCTAGGCCTACATGATCTCAGTGCACGCGACGATGGGAGAAACACCATCTCAAGTCATCTTTAGGAAAAAACGGATTTCTACAGATCTTATTTTTGAAACGCCACATCAGCCGGCACTTTTAAAGGATTTCATTTCGGATTGGCGAAATCGACAACAAACGATCCACAACCTGGTCAGGAATAGAACCCTCCTCGCCACCAATCGAATGAAAACCCGGTACGATCTACGAGCCAACTCTTCAGGTTTTCAGGAAGGCTAATTGGTGTGGCTGTGTAGTCTGTGACGCCGGAAAGGAAAGTCACCGAAACTGCAGCGTAATTAGGAAGGACATTATCAAGTCGTCATCACTAGAACGAATTACGTAGTATATCGCGCCCAACTATACAAAAATCCACGCACAAAAATGAAGGCAGTGTATCTGGCCAAATTGGCTGACCATAACGATTCTGTTCGGGACGAACAGGAGCTAAAGAGGGGTTCATGTTACATGACAATACTAAGCCGTTCGCGGAATGTTTGCGACTTGCTTGACGATCGGTTGTTTCCGTCCTAAAGATCTCGGAAGTAGAACATTAAAACATAACTCACTCGTCCAGTACTCTTCACCAATACTCGTTTATTCTATTCCCAAGCACCTTCATAATTCCGCTTACTTATCAATCATCCCTCGTATAACAAAAGACAGAAATCTCTGTGAAACATATGTACTTAGGGAATCGTGAGATTAGAGGAAGTGAAATCCTTTTCTAACCCAGCCATAGGCTTGAAATAGTTTTGTTTTCTTTAAACTCGCTCTGATCAACACAGAATCAAGAATAAGGAACGCATAGAAAAGAAATTCAGGAGCCAGGCGAGGCTCTGCGCCACTGCAGGCTGAATGCACAGGACAATCATTTTCAAAAACGAAAAACCCAATAAAACGCAAATAATAAAGAAATTGAAAGTTTCCAGGCCGAGCCGCACAAAAAACATCCCTTTTAAAACACCCCCCATACCTACCTCCGAAATGTCCCTACAAACAAATGTTCAACTGCGTACCCTGCACCTACCTCTCTCGCTGAGTCCCATTCGTTCTCGCCGAACCGCGCCGACATCGAAGTTCCAACTCCACCACCGACACCTTTTTAGAAATAATTGCAATTATAGTAGAATTAATTCTGGCAAAATTTTGTCTTTTCAGTTTTACCGCCAACATTCGGATCCTGTTGATCCCGATGACGTCGAGTCGGTGCGCCAAGTGACGAAGCAACAGCAGCCACGCTGCCTCCTCCGCCCTGAGACATTTCGCGTCAATTGAGTCCGTGTCCTCCCGGCGCAATTGCAAAACTTCCTTTTCAATTTTTCGCCCGGAAAACTGCACAGTTGTCGCAAAACTTGCACTAATTCATCACTTTACAGCTCCGAAATGCCGATTTTCGTATTTTCGCGCAACATTTATGAATTTTTCTGTGACTTTTCGCGAAAAGAAAGAACGAGACGCGAATCCTTTCCGTAAACACGAAAATTTTGATGGCGACCGTTTCGAATTGCTCCGAAATGTCAAAGATGACTGTTGAGTAGTTGCAGAAGGAAGCGAATGGGGCTGCCAAGTTGATGGTGCAATTTTAATTAATTATTCTAGCCCGCGAAGTCGTACGCGTATTTGCAATAATATGCATTTTTCGAAAATATATTTATTATATGAGCCGTTCACTGCACAAATCGATTAACTCCATAAAACGAAATGTGGAGAAATGCGATGAAATAATTTAAATGGTTTTTTAAAATTCCCTTCATAATATAAATTCAAATAGAATGCATAAATACAGATGTAGCTTTCATCTAAGCGTATAGAAAATTAATTAAAAAGAATAACCAAAAAGTAATCGTTAGTAATGTTGTTTTAATATTGAGCAAAGCAACTAATGTTTTTTGTAACTAAGTAGCTTATACAATTTTCATGTATACTAGAGTTGACAGCTAGGAGGTTGAAAATTAATTTCTTCACTTTTCAATCGTTGTTATTTTAATAATTATACATAATTATTACAAATGTTGCCATTTTTATGTGATTGCCAAATCCTCCCAGCAAGTGAAAAGAATAATAAAGTTAAATTCAGTATTGAAATTTTTAAGTTTTTATAACAGGAAAAGTTCTTTATTTTATATTTTTATTCATAAAAATTAATATTGTCAGTTCGGCTATATTATATTATTTGTGATTAATTCTTCAGCAATATAAATAATGTCTTCTTCATCAGCTGTATGTGATGTCTCGTCATTTCGTTTTGTTCTCAAGTTTTTATAGTAATCATGTTTAACAGAAGGAATGAATTTTAGCTGGTCTATCATGACTAGAGTCACTGTATAACTGAGCAACTCGGTAAAGGAGTCTGGCAGATGCGTATCAGAGTTGAAACCGTTAAGTTTGAATTTTTTGGTGTATATACATATTCGGTTAGATATTTATCAAAATGCAATTGGAATTCGATTATGTGCCCTGAAAAATTAATATCATTGTGCCATTCCATTAGAAACAGCCAAAAATTCAATTTTATTTTGCAATTTTCTACACCCACACATCTTTACCAACCAGGTTTTTAGTCTAGTTTATGATTCTGTTTGTTGACACATGGCGGAAAAACATCCCAACAGGGATTTTTGCAATCCATTCCCTTTTATTGAAAATCATTCAAATCGACCTAAGAAATTTGCAATGCATTCTGAAGTAATGTGAAGACATTACATAAAGTAGCAGTTTATTTAGGGAATTTGATATGCATTGAAAGGTAATGTGAGGAGATTGCATAAAATAAATGATCATCTTCAAAACGTGCCGCGCACAAAACGAAAGATTAATAATAGAAAACATTATTATCATAACCCGTTTGCTTTCTAATATTCCCGTTAAAATTTTACAAGTTGTTCATTGCGAGAAAAAAAATCTTAAGTCGCATTTTTCCAGCAACAAAATTAGTTAAATTATAGCAACAGAATTTAAAATACTGAATTCATATCAAAAGCAGGATCCAATTTCATCACATTTTTCAATATTAATTCAAAATGAATCGCTCCCTCAATATTAGAAACCTTCTCAAAGATTAATTTGCTTTCTATTCTTTTGTAACCATTCCATCGTAGATTCTATTGCGACCATTATATCGTCGATTTTTTTCCAATCATTACATTATTCATTCGTTTCCCTAGATTCCTATGTCGATTCTTTGTAATGCAGAAAGTAGAAAAAAACGAATGCTTGCCTATGACATTGCAATGTTAAAACAATCTATGTTTTACGACAGGGAGTAGCTGTAATAGCTTCATGGTAAGAATCATCGGCGCGGTAATGATTCCACTCCCTACTGGGATATGTCAGAATGACTACACAGTTTACACTTATTTTCACCAACACTTTGATCTTTCGAACGTTCGATTTTTAGTACCAAATTTTTTAGCACGTGCGATTTTTGTACTAAAATAGCTATCTGCCAGACTCCTGGACCGAGTAGCTCAGTTATACAGTGACTCTAATCATGACAGATACAGATTTACTTATATTTATTTATTTAATGGCATTAAATTCTGAATATTCATAATATTCATATTTAAAATGTATGAGGTGGGGTTTTGTACCTTTCTGATTTTATCCAGCGCATTTTAAGCCAATCTACTAGACATCTTGTATTACTTTTCTATTAAAGACTGAATTTTCTGAAGGTTTTGTTGAGAATAAATCTTGGTCATTTGGATTACACTAAATAGTGCTTTCTTTTTACTTGTTTTGGTTGTATTGTACCAATCATCTGGTGAGAATATGTTTTGAATTTTTTTCGCATGTGACTCAATAATGGCAAAATCTGAATCATTAGGCTATAATAATGTCCATTCACCAAAAATGTAATTTCAATTGACTCAGCTCTTATTTCCGTACTACGAGCATGCTATTGAATTTGAGTTGGATTATTGCAACGATTTATATTAGAGTACGGAGCTGATCAAAATGGCTTCTGAAATAAATTATTTATAATTCACTGGCCAAAAAATATTGTCGTTCAATGGTGTTAATCTTTATTATTTGGGAAATTTATTTACAATAAAAAAGCTTTGACTGAACCAAGTGCTTTGACACTTAAGATAAAAATATTTCAAAAACTGGAGTTAATCGATTTGTGCAGTGAACGGCTCATATGTATGGGTGTGTACAACATGACTATTTTCATGTTTCCTTGTTTTGTGCTTTGTTGGAATCAGGAGCATAAATTATAAAATTTCTGGAATCGGTGGTGAGAATAATAGCTGTTGATCAAGATATTTCCATTCAGTTAGACAACGAGAGTAGAGCAGATTAGAGCTACTCTATGGAGTAGAAAGAACAAGACACCTGGTAATTGAGTTCGGTCATCACCTTGACCAGCTTTTCCATAAAATTTTAAAAAGCACCCACCTGTTTTCCAGCCTGCGATAAATAAGCAAATGTGATTGCAAACCGTTCATTAGTACGTGAAACCTACTAAATCAATTTTTTATCACTGAAAAGTTCTGCAAATAAAAACTACAATATCTTGTGTTGTCATTAAAGTTAACAGTTTTTTGTTTTACTTAAAAAAGCAAGATATAACAATTCCTAATTTTTGATAGAAAATTTATTTGTACTCCTAATAAGACAAAAGTTTTTCGGATTTCACTGTATTATGCTTTATTAAATGTGTCGTTTTTTTTTATTAATTTCAGCAGAGACCGAAACGTGCCTAATTTACTTTTTAACAAAACTCAAGATCAAGCATTTCCAATCACATCTCTTGTTGAAAAACTCTTATATTCTACACTTCAATTCTTGAGAGGTATACCATTCAATGAACCAATCAATCTCGTTCATTTCGGAGGCACGATATTTTTATAATTGGGATCAAAACTTACCTGGAGCTCTTCGTACATCAACTTCACATATGCTAATATGTATGTGTGGGATAATTGCTTTCAAAGATTTTTATCAAAAAACAACGTTTTCTGTGGCGTATGTATCGGGTCAGAAAAGATCCATTTCTTTTTCATAAGTTACTTCAATCAGTATTTCATGAACTCTGATGAGCGGGACATAATCGAAGTGATTAAGAAATATTTTTGCCGACATATTAGCTAGTGGATATGTTAAAATAAATTCAGTTTATTTAATTTTTGATATTGGAACAGCTAATTTCATTAAACGGTAAGTGCTTGAACGTCATTTAACTTGAACATTGACTTGATTGTTTTGTGAAAAGGCGAAATTTCAATTCTTATCAATTACATTAATAGGGACAGTCTCTATATTTTTCGTGTTAAGACATTTTTCATGAAACATGACGCACTATATATGCTAACACAAAATACTGAAAATACCATAAAGAAATTTATATTCACATTTAGTGTGCAAAAGGGAGTTTTACTGTGCTCTTAAGCACTTAGCTAACAGCTGATCGTATATCAAGATGGTGGTGCTGTTACCGTAAATGAGCGGAAAATTCGTGGTTTCGTAGCCGATTTGGAAAAGTATAAATTCTGTTCATTCTGTATTCATTACGTACGTTTAAAATTTCTAATAAAAAGCGGGGTTGTAAAAATTTTATAGTAACAATTTGATCCGCAATTCTCAATGCAACGCAATTTACGCGGCGGTCACTGTGAGTTGGATTTGAAATGTTAAAACTTTCTAATCTAATCTAAAAGTTAATTTTAACTTCAATTATTTAGTCCTGATATAAATGAAAATAAAAACTTTATATAGGTTGGCAGAATAATAAATTTGATATTTGTTATCCAATTATTAGAGAGAGAGAGAGAGAGAGAGAGAGAATGATTTCATGTAATCAAATTTTTTCGCTGTACAAAGAACCTCCTGAGAGTTGCAGCATTTTGAGAGGTTAGGCATGAATTTCCTGGTTTTAGGTTTTTGATAATCTACAATAATAATTTTGGCTCATGTTGCAGTTTATCTCTTGGCATTTTCTGCATCTGAAAATTAAATTATTATTAGTGATACATTTACGGATTCTGAGCATTGATTTTGGTCAGTTCCGATTTTTTATGGCTGGATTATTTTCCGGTTAGCCATGAATTTACAATGAAAAGCAGCGGTCGCTGTCAAAAGTTGAAATGTATTGTATTATGTAATTCGTAATGTGTAACGCAGCTTACGTAAAAGTTCGCTAATTCATATTTTACGTAGAAATTTTCGACATAACTTAAAAATTGATTTCAATACAAACTTTAGCTCTTGTTATGAATGAAATGGAAACAACAATGTTTGTTAACACAAGCATTTGGCAGTCTAACATTTTCGCTAGCTAATCTGGAGTTTGGAAAACGAATTATGTTGAAACGAAAACTGTTATGAATCGAAAAAAATGGTGAAAAATGGTAGCCAGAAGCTACGTCGGCTGCGAAAAGTCTACGTTTCATAGCAAATGAAGCATAAAGGTTTTCTTCGAGTTTGTTGGATTTTTATCTGGATTTGTTTTCTTGAAGTTAATATCTACTACTACTGCAATGGCACTACAGCCCAAATAATGATCTCCAGGTTCCTTAACATTTTTTCATTATATATTGTGGAAGGGTTACTAGACCTTCGCACAACCCTCTACCTTTGCAGATTGACCAAGGTATACCGAAGCAGGCAGTGTACTGGAATTATGCGTCGACCGGAATTTGAACTCACGACCCATTGTAAAGCACCACGCTACCCTCTAGAACACAGTTTAATTATACGTAAAACAGTTCACAAACTTGAGAGAACTTCTCGAATCGAACTCACCAACCTGCGTGCAATTTTCACGCACACATACGAACAATCTACGTGTAAAGATAAGCTTAGTAATCAGCTGTTCATGAATTTGAGAGGTATGATATGAAAAACTCATACCTCTCGAATTCATACTGCGAAAACATTTTTTGATCTATAGGCAACATAGCAAGTGTGTGCACTCTAATTTCTTTCGCTCTGCTCTAGACTATACCCTAGCTGATGTTGATGTTAATTTCGCAAGGGTGATTTTTCCAAATGTGTTTTGTTTTACTTGTAATTCAATTTTATCCAGTCTCTTCTTCGACAAATTTGTACGGGATAAATTTTTAAAAATAAATTTTTATCCTTATTTTATTTTCCAAACTTTAATATCGATTGATAGAAAATTTACACTGCGAAAAAAATACGGCCAAATATGTTTTCCTCAGAATTGTAGTATTTTCCTATCGACCCATAATTTCAACTAACTTTAATTTACATCTTATTAAACTTCAATTATTCGACTTTCAATGCAAAGTTCAAATTCCAATTCGCGCCTCTCTTCAGCGTTCTGTCTTTGCTTAAAAAAAACCGTTTCACGTCCGCCAACATAACAAGAATAAATTTCAAACCGTTTGGCGTCAGCCAAGTTTGAAAGCCTCTCACGCTCCGTCACTGGGGGCAGTTGAGCCGTCATTTCATCGAAACAGCACTGAAAAAAAAGTTTCTCTCGGTCGACGAGTTTCGTGTCGAGTCCGTGGAAAAATGGCGTGCGTTTCGGACAGCGCAGTCGGTTGTTTGCAAATTGTTGGAAAACGGTAAAGAAAATCGCATGGAAAAATCCTTCCCGTTAGGTGAAAACTGTTCGCGATCGTGTGAAAATGTCGCGAGGAAATTGGTGAAGTGCGAAAAGGTCGAGTGTGTGTGTGAAAACCAACGAAAACCGAAGAAGTAAAAAAAAATCAAAATCTCATTCACCTTGCGAATTTGTTCGCTATTTTTTATTTTTGTTATTTCTCCTCGCACTATTTTGCGTGCGTGTGACGCGAATGAAGTGAAAAATAATCAAAGAAAAGAAAAACAAGTGGAGGAAAATTGAAAAAGTAAATGGAAAAAAAATTCTGTGAAAATTTCGAACGCGTCACGATCATTTTCCTCAATCGTTTTCTTTCGTCTTTTGGCCGCTCCCGTAGCAAGCTGTCACCCACCCCCACACAACCTACAAATTGGTTTTTTTTCTCATTATTTTCGTATTTTATTTCTGAATTTAGCACCGAATTTCGGCGGAATTTGTCGCCTCGCCAGTTTGGCAGTCGCCGCGACATCGGGGCGAACAATTTTCTGGCTGTCATTGAGAGTAGCTTTCGGTCATTTTTTTGTTGTACCGGATCCTGCCTGTCCGCTATGCTACTTGTTTGCGTTGTCCCCTCGTCAGACGTAATTCAATCCGTTCCGCTTGCTGACTGTCTGGATTCTCCCGTTTCCATTTTTTCGCATTAAAATGGCGTTCGGGGCTCGGACAAAGGCGTCGCGACAAACGCAAAAACTGCCGGAAAACCAGAATGCCATCACACATCACATAGCCCCGACATAATTACCCCGAAAAAGTATACACGGGGCGACGACGGAGCAAAAAGCACAAAAAGAAAACCTTTCCCGCATGCAAATCGGCAGCTGAACCAGTGCCCCTGGCTGGCACCGGACATTCCGGGGAACGAAAGATCACGACACGTCCCCCCGGCAGCTGAAAACCAATTTTACGATCGTTTCGGCGTTTTTCAGGTCCGCAACGTCGCATCACTATGTTGCCAAGAAACAGAGCAATGTAAAAGGAAAAAAAACCGACAACCATCGTTTCTGTTTGTTGCGAAATTATTCCGGAAAAAAAACAACAAACTGTTGCGGAGCTCCCGGGCCTGCGTTCACGCAGCCCCTGATTCAATGAGTGATTTTTTTCTTTTTCGCTCGTTGTCGTCATGTTCGTGTCGTGGCCTCGCCATGAAAATTGAAAGCAAGAGGCAATTGCGTCTTGGCGGAAAGATTTTTGGTGGCAAACTAGTCGGCCGGCAGGAGGTCCCTGAATGTCCTCCGTACGGGAGAGGCTTGTAATCGTTTAGGGAGTTTCGCATGATGCAAAGACTTTAGGGAAGAGGTAATTCGTCTGTTGGTTTCGCGGCTTGAAAGCCCCTTTTTTTTGCTGACGTCGCTTTAATTTTTCAAGAACATAAGGGAGCTGGCATAGTGCCACGTTTGATTTAGGGAAGGAACAGGAAATAAATAAGTTTTAGGTTTACGGTGAGAATTTTCTGACTATTGGATGTTCCAGATGCTATGGAAATCGTGAAATTCAGCGGTGAGCAATCCAGCTGCAGCTGGCGGTACTAAAACCAAAGCCACATGGCAATCTACGGAACGAATAATAAACTGAAAACGGGCCTCCAGTGGCGCCATGGGGTTTCGGGGAAACGTACTAAGGATAGTGAGACATAAAAGTACGGAATTGCTTGGATACCTGATCTATGTATGTGCTCTGGTAATGAAATTGAAGATTTTGTAGCCAGGAAAAGGTAAATGAGTAAGTTAATCCCTCAGTCTGTTGCAAGAATTTAAGATCACTCAGACGAGACTATTCGGTCTCAAACTGCAAAAAACATGTGGTGGGCTTAACTTACCTCTACATAGGTGGACATCTTGAAAATCGCACAGAAATTGGGGAGGAAAATTTCCTTAGTGAGGGCAGTTCAATATTTTTAGTCACCTTTATTATGCTGATGACGTGTGTTTGATTCTTAGTGTCAAATGTCCGCTGTTTTATTTCAAATGCAAAGAGGCAGTATTGATGGTTCGAGCACAAGTACTCCGATCGTCCTTAACGGATAAGATGGGAAAGAGTTGCATGACTTGTTATCTCGGATCGCAAGCATTGTCAGCATGGACGGAGGAGTCAAAAGTGTTGTTTCACACAAATCCATCTAATTATAAGGTTGTACTACATGTAAACATTAAACAATTCTTCCGATGCTTTTTGGAGCTATTCTGGCCAGTAAAGATGTGTAGTTCACGAACGAACTAGTTCATTCTAGAACTAGATTATTTACTAACATGTTCACCTTTAGTTCGAAATGAATTGGTACTGAACCCAAAGTTTGACAGTTTGCGTATTCGGCTCATAATTCACATACAAGCATAACCTCATCGCTTAACATATTCGCAGCATCCAATCCATACAGCACCGATTGTGTTATCGTCAACTTAATACGATCGTATCTTACCTCTCGCACAAAGAATGAATTATATCTTGTATGCTTGTTTGTACGTTGTTCTGTTAAACTAATATGATTAGGCTGGCGCACTGATTGCTCTAATGTATATGTTTAGTTCACGAATGAACTATCTGACTGGAGCAATTTTTCATTTCTATTTGTGTCCAAAATATCTACAAAAAGCTAAAACTTTCATAAAACAATTCTTCCGATGCTTTTTGGAGCTGTTCTGGCCAGTAGAGATGTGTAGTTCACGAACGAACTAGTTCATTTGAACTTTTCACAGCGTCGAACCAAATGGATTATTCATTTAGTTCGAAATGAATTGGTACCGAACTGAACGGAAAGTTTGATAGTTTGCGTATTCGGTTCATAATTCACTTACATGCATAACCTCATCGTTAAACGTTCGCAAATACAGTATCCAATTCATACACCACCGATTGTGTTATCATCATCTCAATACGATCGTATGTTACCTCTCGCATAGAGAATGTATGCTTGTTCGTATGTTGTTCTGTTGAACTGTTTGGAGCTGTTCTGGCCAGTAGAGATGTGTAGTTCACGAACGAACTAGTTCATTTGAACTTTTCACAGCGTCGAACCAAATGGATTATTCATTTAGTTCGAAATGAATTGGTACCGAACTGAACGGAAAGTTTGATAGTTTGCGTATTCGGTTCATAATTCACTTACATGCATAACCTCATCGTTAAACGTTCGCAAATACAGTATCCAATTCATACACCACCGATTGTGTTATCATCATCTCAATACGATCGTATGTTACCTCTCGCATAGAGAATGTATGCTTGTTCGTATGTTGTTCTGTTGAACTAAACTGATCAGGCTGGCGCACTGATTGTTCTAATGTACAGTGGCTCATAATTTTTACAACTCTATTTAAAAAAACAATTATTGTGTACATAATTATGCTTGAACGGTTTATTATTAATTTAAAACAAAATAATTCCTAAATGAGCGATTTTAAAAAAAGTTCGGGTCAAATGTTCAATAGGGTTGAGAGCCGGACTTTGTGCTGGGGTATGAATCACTTTAGAGCAATTGTACAATCGCTAGAGTCGTCAAATAGACGAGTTGTGTTGGGATCAATGTCTTCATAATAACAAAAATGCTCCATTTGCATTTTCCGTGCACTTTGAAGCAAGTTCTCTTTGAGAGTCGTGAGATGGCCATATTTGTCGTATTTACCATTTATAAATTTTAGATCGCCGACACCAGCTACGGACATACAGCTTCACACTAATTGCGACCCGGTACCATGTTGTACATGCTCATGTGTTCGAACGCAAGCACACCGATTGTTCTTAACGGACAGGATGTGGAAGAGGTGCAAGATTTATGCTATCTCGGAAGCATTGTCAGCATGGATGTTGAGGCTTGGCTAAATAAAGCTCGTCAGGCCTTCGGTATCCTTTCCCCTTTCTGGAGGTTAAGAGAGATCTCTCTTCGCACGAAGCTGCGAGTTTTTGACGCATGCGTCAAATCCGTGTTGTTATATGGTAGTACTACGTGGAAAGTGACCGTTCGACTTACCAAGAAACTTCAGAGTTTCGTGAACCAATGCCTCCGACGCATTTTAGGAATATTCTGGCCAGAAGTGATCTCCAACAACGAACTTTGGAGTACAACTGACCAGACTAAAATATGTATTGAGATTCAAAGGCGGAAGTGGCAGTGGATCGGTCATACTTTGAGGAAACCAGAGCGAAACATCGCCAAACAGGCTCTGGATTATAATCCTCACGGAAGACGTCGGGTTGGTCGACCATGTAACACATGGAAGAGAGCCGTTGAGCAGGAGGCCAGAGGAATAAACAAGTCCTGGCAACAGTTTAAGGCCGATGCTAAGGATCGCGTCTTGTGGAAGAGAGTTGTTTCTGTCCTATGTCCTTCCTTAACAGGAATTTGATTGATTGATTTACCATGTTTCACTGTACATATGAGATTCTTTAAATCCAACTCAACAAAATCACTTCCATCTGATCCAAATATATTATAATTGCTTTCGTCTGCGAAAATAACTGTTTTCCAGAAATCGTGGGATCTGTTTACATGCTCAATCGCAAATCGAAACCGCCTTCGTTTGTTTGTTCTGTTTATGTAGGGCTTTTTTCTAGCAACTCTGCCGTGAATTTCGATGGACGTTTCTAACAGTTTCAGTACTGGCAGCCAACCCAAATCTGGTTTACGCCCGTGCATTTCATTTAGAGTAGCACTTAACTTCACGGGCATTAAATACACATGGACGCCCTGACCTCTGCTTTTTATCGATGGATCCAGTTTCCTTGAAACGAGCAATTCTATCATGAACTGTCGATTCACTCACTTTCACGATTTCCGCAATACTACGTTCCGATTTATTGTCCTTAAAATGGTTCACGATTTCCGCAATACTACGTTCCGATTTATTGTCCTTAAAATCGTTAATAATAAGCCTCCTAACACAAATTTCAACTTCCCGCGTTTTACGAACCATTATTAAAATAATTGCGACCAACAATGAAACAGACATAGCTATACTAATTATAATATTTATTACCAAATATAATAACATGTGAATTCAATGTTGTGTAATTCCAAGAATTCGTTTCTGCCCGAATATTTTTTTGACTGCCAGACACGTGCATATTAATTCTTGTAAAAATGCTTCTATTTAAATCGAATGCGACTTATTTTGGTATCCACTTCAAAGCATTATCATGATCCATTGAATAAAGGATAAAGATACGATTTCATTTCCTTGCCAAATTTGTTTCTTTCATTATTGCTGCTAATTGTGCCTTTGCACGGGTACTTTTTTGAGACACTGTATATGTTTAGTTCACGAATGAACTATGAGCTCAATACGATCATACCTCGCGAATAAATGTAAGCGTTTAGCTCGAAAAGATTTCCGGACTCAACACTGTTAAGCTTTATTATTCGTGACGTTTTGGCCTCTGCTGAGACCTTTCACAAACTGATTTCAACAGAGAACGTAACGAATAATAAAGTGTAACAGTGTAGAATCCGGAAATCTTTTCTTTCAATTCGAAATGCACTGTATTCACCAAACTTAAGATTTTTACGATTTTGAATGTACTAAACGCTGTCGCATCGTGAGACGGGGAAGTTCAATTTGAAATATAACACAGAAGAATGTTTTAATATATATGAAATTGGCTTTATTTGAAAGATAATTTTATGACATTAATGTATGAATATTATTTCGGGCATGTGGCTGACGCGTCAATGCCGTAATCTGGAAGTCCGTGCTCAATAGTTTCTGGTTTATCGGCGTAGACATAGGACCTTACATATCCCCAGAGAAAAAAATCGAATGGCGTCAAATCGCACGAACGAGGTGGCCAGTTAACAGGTCTATTTCGTGAAATTAATCGATTATCAAATCTTTCTTTCAGTAAATTAATTGTATCGCGTGCTGTGTGGCATGTGGCGCCGTCCTGTTGCAACCACATGACATTAATGCCTTCCAATTGAGGCACGAAAAGGTTAGTAATCATGTCTCTGTACCGCTCACCGTTGAGTGTAACGTTCTGACCATCATCATTTTTGTAGACATGAACCAATGATTCCCCCGGTCCATAGAGCGAAACAAACGGTGGCTTTTTCTGGATGTAATGGAGTTTCGACAATGACTTTTGGATTATCATCGCTTCAAATGCGGCAATTCTGCTTATTGACATGACGATTTAGCCAAAAGTGTGCTTCATCACTGAACAAAATTTTCAAATGAAATTGTGGATCAATAGCAATGCTTCCCTCGGCCCATTCATCAAATGTACGGCGCGATTCTTGTAAGCACGTAAACCAAAATCTTTACGCAAAGTTTTCCATCAAGTGGATGGACACAAGTTTAATTGTTGAACAATTTGCAAACGTTGCTCCGGTGAGATGAACTGTTAAACCAAACTAACTCGGGAATTGTAAAATCGGCTGTCACAGAAAACAGTGTTGCAAATTTAAAAATCTCCGTCTCTAAAAAAACACAAAATCATGCCATTGCAACGATTGTCCGCATCGGCTAGCCGCTCCAAACAGTCGCACCGGCTAGCCTTCGGCCTTCGAATCTTAGACCAGCACGCTACCCACTAGGCTACAGACACCCATGATCTAGTGTTGGGTTACTCATACAAGAAGTGGTACAAATGTCCCATTCATGCACGTCAAAATGTCCCATCACTACAAAAAATATTGTTGTCCCACTTCAAAGTTTTTGTCCCACTTCAGAGCTTTTGTCGCATCTGAATTAAAAATATGCATTTGTATGGCTGCTGTACCAATACATTTGTAACACTCAAATCACACTCACTTCACCGGGTTTTGTCCCATGCATTTGTATGGCTGAAAGCAAAGCTCTCAGCACGGAAATATTACGAACCGGAGAACTCTGCACATGAATGACAGATTCTCTTCGATGGGAGAAACCGAGATTTAACTTTCATCGCACTTTTTTCGATTAAAAATCTATTGCACTGATATCAACGTGTAGTAATTACATGCTGAGCACTATTAATAAAGTATTTTGGAAAACTGAACTATTTTTAACACTGCAATTAAGAATAAACGCGATTCTTACGAAGCCCGCCGTGTCCGCTACATACAAAAGCTGGCGAACGTGTTTTAACCCTAGTGAAACCGAATAAGTGTAAATGAGAATAACTGAAATAAATAAGAATGTATTTTTTTGTGATATTAATTAAGGAGATTTTGTATTTTAATTTTTAAAATTAAATAAGAATAAATAAAATAAAAAAGAATGTATATTATAAACACAACCCACAAATGCCACACAAATACGTCATTTTACTACCGCATCTCAATAAGAAACGGTGTTAGTAAGGTTAAAATACTCTACGCGCACACATAAAAGCGCAATATACGTCATTTTTCGCTCATTTGCTACCATTGCTCCTCAAAAAGGCAAATTGTATGAATGGGACGGACATTGTATGTATGAATGGGACATGGAGCTTTTGAATGGGACATTTGAGGTGGGACATTGTACCACCTCAAATTTCAAATGAGCCCCTCATACAAACATGGGACAAAAATTCTTGTCCTACCCAACACTACCATGATCGACGTCTTGGGGATATTTAATTTCAATTCCATGTATCGCATCGAAGACTTTAGCTCACTTTTGATGAACTCACAAACATTTTTGATGCTGTGTTTATTCACATATTCTCTGGGTTAACCCGAACGTTCGTAGTCATTCAGTTCTTCGCGACCTTCCTTAAAAAGCGTAAACCAGTGGTAAATTGTTGTACATGAAAAAAAAATATACATAGCATAATTTCCTAATCAACATAGGTGGGGATTTTAAAAAGCTCCATAATCATGGCATATTTAACGATTTTATAAGGTTAGTTGTGCTCTATATTATGGTAAAATGTTATTTTACTATGCATGCAGTCCTTTCTCCCTGTTTATTAGCTGCTATTTCAGCTATGTGCAAAGACATTTAGTGTTATGCTATTTTAGCCTTATACATAACTGATGCTCCATTTTGCCACGGTAGCATGTATTTTTCATTTAAAAGTGAGATTGGCAAATCAAATAGGTAAGTTACTAAAATGTTTAGGAATACTGACTGACGTCGTTCCGTACTCCTTTCGTATGAAAAAAAATTCTTGGTATATAATTCGCACGTTTGTTATTTTCGACATGTTATAACTCGAATTTCTTCCGAAGAAGAGTTTGCTTGGGTATAGCTTAGAGGGTAGAGTGTCTACAATGCGAAGGTCGGGAGTTCAAATTCCGGTCGAGGTATAATTCTACCACATTGCCTACATGGGTATATTTGGATGACTTCAATCTGCGAACATGAAAATTTGTGAATAGAGGTTTGTGCGAACGGCTAACGACCCTTTCATAATAACGAATAACTGTTAAGAAACCTGATTTGGGCTGTAGTGCCATTGGAGAAGAAATAGAAGAGTTTGCACTTGCCCACCTAACTAAAATTAATAATTAAAATTGACGTAATTTTAGTTGATCTTAAGATTGTTTTCTTTGTCGAAACTAGAGACAACGGAGTTTTACCAAAATAAATAGCAGGACTACCTAAATAAATATTAGGAAAACTGTTTTAGCTGATTGCGCGTAAAAGTATGCTGTTAAGCATATAGATTAAGCTTTTAGTGGAATATGAACAATTGTTCATCATCCTATCAGTCATCTCACATTTTTGAGGCCTTTATTGCATTGAAAACACTTTTCAGCGGTAGTTTCGATGCTTCCCTCTTAAAATTAACTTCCAAATTTCCATTTATTCCGGTCCATGCATACAAGTTTTGTAAAGGTCCGCCTATGTCTTTGGAGAGAGTTTTCAACCTGCTTCCGGTTTTAGTTTAAAAACATACATGTAAAGGAAGGCCAAATCTGAAAGAGAATCGAAGCTATGGTTAAACAAAAAATAAAAAAGAAAAAGAAAGAAGGAAGAAGGAAAAAAACGAGAAACCAGTTTGAATCTCAGTGCCGCCTTTAAAGTTTGAATAATTTCATGGTGGCCCTTTTATATTAAATAACATATAAAGCTGTGTGCCTACTTCCTCAACTTTTTTTCCCCATCATTGCAATTCTTTGTACTACGCCACTCCACTGATAACAAGTCACGCCTTTCATTTTGACAAAAATGGCAGAGCAATATCTCACAATTTGGTTTCGTGATTCTTCAATTAAAACTGAAGAAAAAGCACAAAAACCAACTACGGCCAGTTTTACCTTTTTAATAGTTACATAAAACAATAAATCACTTTAAGAAAATGTTATTTCGTTCGCTGATCTTTTCTTTACTTCCTACCGCGTCTATCGAATCACCAAAAAAAACACCTAAAAATATACCACTTTTGTATGATCTTACGGAGGTAAAATGCAAGGGGAATGATTCACGATAAAGAAAAGGAAGATGATTTTGTCAGGCTAAGAGCGAATTCGCTGGTTTTAGGGTATCTGAGAGGGGTCGGCGGCAGGTTAGGATCGTTTTATTTATTTATAGGAATAGCTTCAGTTGGCTTTATAGGGCTCACCATTTCCATATATATATTCTAAGGTTTTACTGTAAAATTTTGTGATTCTTACTAAAACAGTACAAATATGTAATGCCGTTCCGACCCGAGCGTACTACCTTGCTCTCAGCTTTCAATTACCTAAAAAAAATCTACTTTGAATGGTAAATATCTTCAAAGTCACCTTAGAACTCGTGAAAAAAAATTCCCACATGCCATAAATCAAATTATGAAACCACAAATCATCTTATTATTTTCATTCTTTTTCAAAGTATGCTGACAAACTACAAAGTTGCAGTAAAACTAGAGAATATTGAATTTCATTGTGGAGACGTAGACTAGTAACAAGTATATTTCTATATTTAACTCCTCCTAACCTGAAACTAAAGGGCCCTCACGACCAGGAACAGTTGCTATAAAGACTTGTGCTTTTTGCGTCACCAATGCCACCACCTCATATTCCTTTTTTCTGCTGTTATTTGTTAAGTTGAAATTTAAATCACACGTCCAATGCTGCTTGACTTACAACGTGAACATCAGAAATCGTGGTAATGGAGGGGAATGAAACTTATATAAAAGAATTAAGAATTACTTTACAACTGAAATCCAATTAATTATGTGAAAGACAGGATGAATTTCGTTATTTTACACACGTATTTGGTCGAATTTCGACCACTGGCGATACTAGTTTCAATAAATACCTGTTGCCATTCGCGTTCACGATTTCTTGAAGAAATTTTGAGTGTGCCGATATGGCAAAGTATATAAGAACACCAAAGGTGGTTGTTTACCTACTTTTTGCAATCCCTTATTCAGTCATTGTGATAAATTACTACTTGAAATCATCTTCATGGATTGTTTCTATCCAGCTTCATACTTGCACAGCCCTTTGTTACACACGTTCAGTTTTACTGCACAGTTTTATCTAATCGAATTGGTTTCATTTCGACTGTACAGATGCAGAGTTTTTCTTTACATAAATATTTCTAATGGCTGGACTCAACCAAAAATTTTGTGAGTCCCGAAATTCGTTATCATGAGTTATCTCACAAACAGGAGCCCATAATCTCAACAGCAGTAATCAGATTCCATTCGATATGAAAATTGCGAAATTTCTGGCTGGAATTTTTCCCTACTGCTCGGTTGAGTTTATGGACGCCTGTTGGTCGAAGCTCGGTTTGTGGGATTTTCACATGTTGGCTGCCCGGGTTTTGAGTTTTGTGTTGCTGCTGTTGGATAATGCGTCGTCGGGATGCTCGACCGTGTCTTAAATTTTGCTAGCTTACAGCCCAAAGTCGAAAGGTTTGTTTAAAGAACTTGACACACAGCGATATTACGAAATGCTGATAATTCTCGGCGGCGATCTCTAGACTTACGCAGCCCTGATAGTGCCGAATTTATCGAATTCATGTACGACGAACGCGGATTGACACTCAACAACGACTTTGCCGTTTCCACGTCATGCAATTCGACCTGTATCGACGCAATTTCCTCGCGTCACACTATGTTTCAGACTTTAGTACCCACCGTACTTTTTTGTCAATAACCTCGCTATTTAAAATCATCTTCTTGGATTGTTTCTATCCAGTTTCACACTTGTCTGTTCTTTGTTACAAACATTAAGTTTTACTGCACAATTTTATTTAATCGATTTGAAGGAATTGATTTCATTTCGACTACATAGCTGCAGGGTGTTTTTTAATGGCTGGACTCAACCAAAAAATTTGTGCGTCCGGTAATTCGTTACCGTGAGTTATCTCTCTAACAGGAGCCCATAATCTTAACTGAGCAGGAAGCAGATTCCATTCGGTATGAAGATGGCAGAATTTCTGGCCGGATTTTTTTCCGGAGTTGGTCTAATTTTTTTTCCCTACTGCTAAGATTATGGGCGCCTGTTGGTCGAAGCTCATTTTGTAGGATTTTCACTTGTTGGGTGCCCTAGATTTGAGTTTTGTGTTGTGTTTTCATCGATTGTTTCTATCCAGTTTCACAGGCTGCGTTCCGCCCCAGGTGCAAGGGGTTAAGAGTACTAAGTACGTTTTTCTTAACCGGAGAAAAACTGTAACACTGTTCTTTGTTACAAACTTTCAGTTTTACTGCACAGTTTTATCAAATCGATTTGAATGAATTGATTTCAGTTCGACTGTACAGTTGCAGGGTTTTTTTTGCTACATACTCTTCGATTACACTACATAGTTCTAACAATATAGTCTGATCTCTCAGTTTTAACTGCTCGTGTGAGGTAGGCCTTAGACGAAAAAATAAAGTACAAGAAAATTGCTTTAATTCATTTATTGAACTAAACTTCAATTACAGCCAAGGGAAAACTCTGACTTAAAAAATTCTAGCTTTCTGTCTCTGCATCATGCGAAATACCCTTTTCTTGCTTTTATCAAAATCGTTTTCACATCACAATCGTAATCATAAAAAAAAATTAACAATCTAAATTACCAATTTTTCTGCAGATAAAACAAAAATAAAAAATCTAAAACAAAAAACCAACCGAAGAACATCTCAACAGTTCAAATAAAATTAAACTAAAAACTTCTAAGTGTAATTTTATTCCGTTCAACTATCGAGTTTTTAACTGTGCATGTGCGTTTTTTTTCTATTAAAAAAAAAATTAAAAATATAAAATTTAAAATTGCACCAAAAAAAAAACGTTCTTTCGTTTTTAATTAATAAAAAATAAATTTAAAAGAAAAAAAATCTATTTCTGTAAACGTGGTGTGGCGTCTTTGCAATTCGCGTACACCATTTTCATCATCACTAAAAGAAATTCTTTGTTCAAGTTCTGAATCAAACACAAATGAAAACTTCGCATTTTCCGTCGAATTACGACTTTTCGAGTCGCCCTCACTTACAGGGTGGTCACAGCAGCCAACAAACAACAACAAACGCCAGCGACAACAATACAAGTGCGATATCGTATGCTAATCAAAGCGGTCATCATCATCATCACCATCAGCAGCAGCCGCAACAACCACATCAGCAGCAACAACATCATCAGGCGCAACAACAACATCATCATCAACAGCAGCACTACGACGATCATTACGCAGCAGCTACGCCGGTGAATGCAACGTCATCATCATCGTCCAATCGCCTCGCTGCCGCTGCTCAATCGTCGCGTATTACAACTGGCGGTGGAGGTGCAATTGTTTCATCAACGTCGTCGTCAACGACTTCGAATTCCCATAATCAACACAAATTAAACGGAAATAATGACAGTGACGTTTCGATCACATCCACTTATAATCTTGTAAATAACGGTGCCAGTGGTCTGCAGCAGATCAATTTTTTGGAACAACAACAGTCGAATCATCACCATCATCATCATCATCATAATAATAATAATCAAACGACTCACCACAACAGTAGCAGTAGTAGTCATCATCATCATCAACAACAACAGCAGCAGCAGCAATCTCAACATCATCAACAGCAGCCAGTTTATGGCAATGGTGCAGCAGCGAATTTGGACAAAGTTGTTGTCAAATACGAACCATTAGCAAGCAGTGGTGGTGGCGGAACGAGCGGCGGCGGTGGCAGCGGAAATCTAATTAGCCAACCCGACTCCAAAGAGTACCAGGTTATTCGTAGCACTACGAAATATCAACAGCAACAACAGCAAATTCAACAGCAGAAGGCTACGAAAAGGAAGAGAGAAACAGGTAAGTTTTTTTATTTTTACTTTTTCAATTCCGTATTGTATTTTTTTTTAGTTGAATCAAGACATGAATGCAAAGAGGCGGGACTGAAAATAAATGTGCGTAGAACCAAGTACGATTGTTCTTAACGGACCAGATGTGTAAGAGGTGTAAGATTTTTGTTATCTCGGAAGCATTGTCAGTATGGACGGCGGAGCCGAAAAGTATATTGAGGGTGGTATAAGTAAAGCTTGTCAGGCCTTCGGTATCCTTTCCCCTTTCTGGAGGTTAAAAGAGATCTCCAGGCCAGATGAATGGGCAAGTCCTGGCGACAACTAAAGGCCGATGCTCAGGATCGCTCCTTGTGGAAGAGAACTGTTTCTGTCCTAAAAGGAATTTCGCTGATTGATGGCATGGATAATCCACTGTCGCTGGGCAATTTGAAAGTTGTGCGACCTTCGCTCAACCCAAGTCTTCCATGGCATCCCAAACGTTGTTTTTTGGATGAGTAGCGGTTCGAATCGCATGTTTTGTCGACTCCACGGCTAACAATACCTTAAACTATAGAACAGAAAAGCCAACCATTGATCAACAATTGTATGGTGGAAGTGTCAAGTGGTTTGCGGTCGGATCTCAGTTCCTAGTTAACAAGAAGCGATTTCTGTAATCCAGTTCAATGATTTGATGCTAAAACTTGAAATCTATTAATTGCTGAATCGTTCATTATGATGTACCTTTCATCTAAAGTTGCTTCCTTCAATAGAAATAACTTCTCTAATTATTTCTTACTTCTTTTCTGACTTGTGCACGGGCTTCTCTAAAGTTTCGTGTAAACGAATATCGTCTTAATAATTTAGTCCTTAATTTTATTTCGAAAATATAAATATTTCAATTAAAATAATTCGTGTCATATTTTCACATTTTTAAACCACTCAGCAGTTTTGCAATTTTGGATTGCGTGTCCTGTTGAGTTAGTTTTAAATACAATTTTCAATGACTTCAAAGAAATTATTTTATCACAACTTGCAATGATTTTCGAGAATCATTACGAGATTTCTTTAATCAAATTCCGACTTTTCGTATTTGAAAGGAAGTCATTAATTTTAATACTGAGTAGAAACTCGTGACTTCTTTATTCGTTTCGAATTAATCCCAAACAAATCGAACAGTTTTGCGATATTTATGTTGTACAAAATTTTACTTTTTAAAAAAGAGTAGAATGCTCTCGATCATAGTATTTTTTTTTTTTAATGTGTGCACCGATTAGTCCAGAATGACGGCGCAGATTTGAATGATTACTTTTCTGTTGTATTCAGGATTATTTTCCTTTGGTCCCCATGTACCTTTTCTTCTCCAAAATGTTGTAGTTTCGGGATACTTTGAAAAAATCTAGAAATTTTATTTTATCTAACAAGAACATTTTGTAGGTATGTTTGGTATTCCTCGCTTTTTGAAATCTTTCTTGGTGAAGGAATATCATTAATTTCATTAGGTATTGGGGTGCGCTGATATTATTTTATGAATTTCTATGATAAGGATTCTTAGGAGCTTTTGGAATATTTTTAACTCGATTTTGAATCAAAAACTTTTGAAAATGTCTATGAGCCGTCCTTTCTATTATAGTTCTCATAATTTTACTCCTTACTTAAAATCGCTATTGGAGAAGTTAAAAGTTTTTGGAGTGGCTTATGTCGATTTGGCACATCCGCATGAATGGAAGGAGGGCGTCATTGTGAAAATCTCGAAGAAGGGCAACCTTCGGGATTGTGGCAATTGGCGTTGTATATTTCTACTTACTTCCGTATCGAAAATCATGGCTAACGTAATTCTCAATAGTATTAGTGATGTTGTGGAGATCACTCTCGAATTCTGTCACACTGGATTCCGTAAAGGGTCGTCTTGTTCAGACCATTCCAATAACCTACGGATAATTTTCGAGCAGTCCGCCGAAAAGGGTTCGCCACTACCTCTCATGTTTGTGAACTTTGAGAAGGCTTTCGACAACGTTAAGGGCATATGGAATGCTTTGCGTAGGAGAGGTATTACAAAGAATCCTACAAAGATCCAAGGTGTCGTGTCTTACATAGAGGAGAGACGTGCGAGAGGTTTTCTGTGCGAGCGGGTGTCAGTCAGGGCTGCATATTATCGCCAGCCCTGTTTCTGGTGGTAATTAATGACGTCTTGAAAGCTGCAGTTGAAGGTGGGAAAGATAAAGGTCTTCAATGGGGACTATTTAACATCTTAAGTCATCTTGATTATGCTGATGACGTGTGTTTGCTTGCACATAACTGTTCGGACTTAAGAGTCAAATGTTTGCTCATCATCATCATTATCAATGGTGCGACAGCCCAAATCGGGGCCTGGCCTCCTGAAATCGTGGCCTCCAATCGTTTAGATCCAAGGACTCCACCTGCTAATTTCTAAAACGGCTTTGCTGTCTTCATCAACCGAGTCTTCCCATCGCTTGCGTGGTTTGCCTACTGGCCGGTTACCACTCGCTTTGCCTTTAAGAGCATATTTGGGGACTTTTCTGTCTTCCATTCGCTTTACATGGCCAGCCCACCGCAGTTTATGTAGCTTGATGAACGTTGAATCTTCTAGCTCGTCGTAGTGTTGATACAACTTATGGTTGTATCTTATTCGCCATTCCTTCCTTCATAGGTCCCAAAATTCATCGGAGGACCTTTCTTTCGAATGTGTTAACTGCTTTTTCGGAAGTTTTGCGTTATTGTCTACGTCTTGCTGCCATAACAGAGCAGAGGTCGCATAATAGTTTTATATATCCGCAGCTTATTGTTCCTGTGCACTTTCTTGGATTTCATTATTGAAAGTACCGAATGATACGTGTGTTAGTATTATCCGTCGTTTGATTTCGTCTGTTTCATTACCGTCCTTTGCTAGATTAGCCCCACTCTCCAAATTATATTCCGCAATTATTATGTTTTGTCTGATTGGCGTTGTCCTTCTTGTTTGCGTCATTACTTTTGTTTTACTTTCGTTAATGCGCAACCTGACTTCTTTTGCGGCGGAGTTAAGATTGATAAAAACCTCCTTAGCACTAGGGAAGGATCTTGCTAGGATGTTAATGTCGTCAGTGTATGCTAATGGTTGGGTGGATTTGGATAGTAATGTCCCATTGGTGTCGACTGGGATTTTTCGGACGACTTACTCTAGTGCCAAGTTGAAAAGCATAGGGGCTAGACCATCTCCCTGCTTTAAACCACATTCCGTTCGAAAGCTGGTTGTGGAATCGGTTTGTATTCGCACTTGGGATTCAGTGTTCGTCATTGTGAGTCTTGTTAGTCGGACTAATTTTGGAGGAATTCCAAAGTCAAGCATGATTTGGTACAGTACGCTCCTGTCGATACTGCCGTATGCTTGTTTAAAATCTACGAAGATTTGGTGCACATCTGTGTTATATTCCCTGCATTTCTCAAGCATCTGTTTCACCGAGAATATCTGGTCTGTTGTAGATCGTCCGGTTCTGAATCCACCTTGGTATTCGCCAATTATTTGATTAGTATAGGGCTTAAGACGACGTTCAATTATTTTTGTCAGTATTTTATAGGACGAAAACAACAATGATATTCCTCTGTAATTCTCACAGCAGACTTTGTCTCCTTTCTTGCAAATTGGACATATGATACTTTTTCGTCAATCGTCGGGTATGATTTCCTCTGTCCAAATTTTGCATATCATGTTGTGCAGTATTTCAGTGACACAGTTTCTACCGTTTTTCAGAAGTTTTTGTTTCGATTTTGGTCGTATAGGGCTGCTTTGATCACACAGGGCTGCTTTGATTTCAGCAAGCGTGGGTTGTGCCGATGATGGTTCTTCTTCATCAGCTGAGGCCTCAATCGAAATGTCTGTCGTGATCGGTGCTAATGGGGAGGGATTGAGAAGATGTTCAAAGAAGGAAGCCCATCTCCTTTTGATTTCTTGAGTGTCGCTTATAATGTTGCCTTCTTCGTCTTTGCAGAGACTGGTTTTACTTTATTATTCTAATAATAAAGTATTGTGATCGACACAGGAATAAAAAAAAATTTGCTACCCTAAAATTTTTTTTTTCGCGTTTCATGACTAAATTAGCCTAAAAATGCAAAAAAAAAAATCCGTCTCCGCCGTACATATGGACTCATATCTCCGAGACCGTTAAAGGTAGAATGTTCGTTTTTGGGTGGATTGTTGATTGGGTAAGTGAGCTCTATTTTCCAAATTTTGAGGGGTGTCAGGTGGAAGGGTGAGGCGGGGAGAGGGAAAAAAGTGGAGAACTACACATGCTAATATCTCCACCACGAATGTAGATAGAAAGTTGAAAATCAGTAGAGATGTAGAGAGGGTTGTGGGACAAACTTCAAAAATAATTTAACTTTTTTATCCATTGGCGTCCGAAAAGGGGGGGCTAAAAAGAAATTGTCGGCTGAATTGTTTTTTCAAATGATTATATTTTCGAAATTACTTATTGTAAAATATTCATATTTAGGGAACATCAAGGTGGTACATATATATTTCCATTGGAATCAGCTTAAAGAGTGGCTAATTATTGTAAGGGGGAGGGTCAGAGGGGGTGCAAAGAAAAACACTTAAAAATTAATATCTCAACTATCTCTTAAGCTATGTAATTAAAACTTAAAACGTATATTAAGCTATACTAGGCAAATACAAAAAACATATAACATGTTGGAATAATAGTAGTGGGTGGAAACGGGGAGCATTTCAAAAATGGCGCACTTTTTAAAATTACAAATCCTTATATCTCAAAAAGGAGTACAGGTATCAAATCAAAAATTTGTCAGATTGTAGAGCTACCTATATCGTCTTAAATGTTGGTTATTTTTAAGTCAGAGGGTGTAAGAGGAGGGAGGTGGTAATCAAAAATGTAGGGAGGTGGTAATCAAAAATGTAGGGAGGTGGTAATCAAAAATGTAGGGAGGTGGTAATCAAAAATTTCGAAAATTTAAGAAATCAATTATCACCTAACTATTAAAAGCTATATTTAAAATTTTGCATTAAAAACTTTTAAAAATAGTTAAAATAAAATTGCGTCAAAAGTTTTGAAATCGCACCTGTTCTTCTACCCCCTCCCATACAAAAGTATGATTTCGACCAATTTCATTAAATCAACTAATAACCAACAAATTAAAAGCTACGAACTTGAAATTTTGTATGAGCACCTTACAAGAGAAACGAAATAAAATTGCATCACGAAATTTTACGATTGCGTTACCTCCTCTACCCCTGCCATACAAATGTTTGGTTTCGTGAATGTAAAATACACCGAATTTTATGAAAATTCTATGCAACTTCGTCTATGAAACTGACATTCTATACAGAGAATATTGGATGTGATGCAAGCAATCAATTAAAAAACTGTTAACATCCACCCACTCTTACCATCACCCCTCACCCCTCCTCTAATAAAAACTCAAACTTGCATAAATAAACGAATGAAATATTGATTATATGTATGTCCTGGAGCTATTGATCGTTTCCGCAATTACATATTGACTTTCCAGGCTTCCGAAACTTGTCCCAAGAATAATAAAGTTTCGCCCGACTTGTTGGCAGTTTATTTTTATGATGATTTCAATCAACTGTATAAAAATTATTTGAATCCCCCACTCCTTCCACCACCTCCCATACAAACTGCACTTTTTCATGAAATACTATAAACCAATTTACTCAGTACGTATAAAATTAATCGAGCTGAAAATTTGCACAAAGTATTTATTTAGAATTATTAGTAAGACCGTAAAAAATTAGATGTTTAGCTATGCCCCTTCTGCTCCCTCTCATATAATATGACAAGATTGTATAACTTTACAAAAAGTCGATTTTCTTGAAAAGTATGAATGCTACTGATCAGCAATTTAAAACATATTAATTGAATGATGTTTATAGTTATTTCTAAAAAAATATTAAGAACTCCCCACTCCTTCTACCACCTCCCATAAAAATTGTAAAATTTCACCGAATTCAATACACTCATTTTATTACTAACTATTTAATTTTTAAAGATTAAATTTTCAATGGATCACTTTCAAAGCAATTCTAGCAAAAAATTAGTTCAATGCCGTCAACCGTTCCACCACCTCAGCCAAACATATGTAGTTTCTTAAAATCAAAAAAAAAATCTCTTTCATCTAGAATATCGGATGGTTCGACCTTAAGCCCAATCGTAGTCTTGTTATGTTTCCATACTGAGTTCAAGACGATTCACCCGAAACTTAAGTTTTACCGATCCCATAAATGGATTTAATTTTTGCCAAACCCATACAGCACAGCCATTTTCATTTGTGCATAGCAAATCCGCAACACAGAAGCCCTAATGAAAATTCCCATGCCATTATGACATGAATTTTGGAATGCGATTTCATAATTAGCAAGCACTTCAAAATTAAGTTGTGTGCCGCGTGAATTTTATTTCTACGAGCTAAAAAAACAAGATGATGCGGAAGTCTACAAGCAATCAACATTAATATTCATCCCAAGACACAAAGTCCGCCAACCAAGCCTCGTCGTAGAAGAAAGCCGAAACTCCAAAAATATTGATAAAAGAGCAGAATTTCAAGACGAAATTAAAATGAGGAAGAGATGTTGTCTAGGTTTTGGAAGAAATCCAAGAATTTCTCAAACTATACACTATAGGTTTTGTGAACCTGCCTACCGAACATCCATTACCGCACAACAGACGCGTTCTGTTTATGTCGTAAGAAGGGTTCTCCGGATGGTATTTCTTTCGGGAATGTGTGTTGTATAAGGGAGATGCAATCAAAATGGGTGGAAGCCATGCTGGCAGTTGCTTTTCTCCATCATCGTCAAAAGTGCTTTGGATTTCACCCGGAAAGTATTTGTAACGCAGAAAAGCGGCCAATGCACACGTTACAATGCACTTTGGATTATGGGAGTGTTGAGCGATTTTAAAGGCTGCAATCGTACGACTTCAAAGAATTCTGTGTTTCAAACAGAGAATGCCTGCTGGCTTGGTGGAAGGTGTTTTCTCGAATTGATGTATAAAGTAAATTTTGTTCAAGAACGTTGCACCAAACCTGGAGGATCTAACTTGGAGCTTCTGCATAAGGAGAGCGGTTCTGTGTCGATGATGTGGTTTTGGTGGCAAAAATCTACACGAAACAGAAACGAAAGGCAATAGTGAATTGCATTGACATGCACTCTGAATATAACGGCGTGCAGCAATCTGCTATCGAGATGGAAAACCACATTTCCCACCGACAACCCACAAATGTTTTCCAAAGAGTCAAGAGTCTGCTGCCTACCAACGTCGTCGCGTCGGGGCCCCCCGAACAACATAAGAGGTCCGACAGTACACTGCACTCATCCGGAGAAAAGATATAGAGCTCTGTCCTACTTAAAGATATCGAGCTGCATAAATCAATGTCTGGCTGTTGCCAATGCCTCGTTGCTTTACACACAGCTTCTGCACGTCGTCTGATAAATGTGAATTGGAGAGCGTTCGTAATTAGGCACACAGCTGACTCTTCTCTGGCCGTCACCCGTCTTCGGTATGATGATCCCACAGGCTACATAACGTGAATGCTGCTTAATTGCATTTGCGACGCATTTATTTTTGTATGTTAAAGGTAGATAGGCTGCGATTGACCACATGCTGTACGAATCAAACGACTGTAATTAAAGTTGCAGATTTTTCCTTTGGGCGCACAGAAGCCAGTCGGAAAGGAGGTCTCGATCTGTTGCGATCTATTAGCGTGTTTTTCTCTGCCGATCGCTATAATTATGCTTTTGAACTTATCATAGATTATGAAAATTACTGGTTAAAGAATCAGTAGGAAGTCGTAGGTTCAGATTTTTAATCGCATACTCGATACTTTCCGTATTTATCATCGACGATGAGCGAGAGATCGCAAGAAACGATTGAACGTGCTTTGTAGATCATTTTGTAAATATTGATTGAAGATGAAGAGCTCATGCATAATATTTTGATATTTAAATTAAATTATTGATGATTAATTAAAACTAGATATCTGGCATTCTGGATATGTGTATGTGTACCATATCTAAAGTCCCATTTGTATGAAGGCTCCTCGAAGACGGAAGTACTTTTAACTAGAGTTCTATCGAAAGAAGTACTGATTCACTCCATTTATAAAAAAAAATTAAAATGTTCGAATATGGAAAAATTTCAATTATTCAATTTAGGGCCCCTACCCCTGCATAGGACAGAAAAAGTTCTCTGCCACAAGGTGCGATCCTTAGTAGTAGCCTTTAGTTCTTGGCGGAACTTCTTTATTAGTCTGACCTTCATTACAACAGCTCGGTTCCATATTTTAGATGGTCAACCAAATCGCCACTTTCGTCGTTGAATCTTAGTCTATCCAGTTGTGCTCCAAAGTTTATTGTTACAATAAGTCAGAAGTATTTCTTTTTTTTTATGTGACACCGGAGCTAGAGGGATTGCCCTTTTGTACTGAAGCGCAGCTCCGGTGAGGGGGGAAGGATATTGGTTATTGGGAACTAAAGGGATAGAGACGGAAGTGGCTATGAATATTTCTTTTGAATTGTTGAATGTTGTAGTCATGCGGGAATACTGGGATGGGCAGCCAGTTCCATATTCGAATAGTCCGGTTTAAAAAAAAAATCACGAAATTTGACAGTGCGACCGAAGATAGGGTTCAGAGAATACTTATGAGCACGTGAAGCAGCTCGAGTATTACGGGTTAAAGACATACATATGTGCGGGTAAGAGATTAGAGATTTCGTTCGAACAATCTCCATTGTAGTAGCGATATAAAAGGATTAGGGAGCTTACAATTCGTTTATGCTCGAGTAGTGATGTTAGAATCTCCTATAATTTTAATTGCCCGAGACTGGATACTATCCGGATGGGAAAGAAAAGTCTTTGCAGCTTCCGCCTATAGGTGGGAATTAATTTCAAGACATGGTCTAATATTCTATTCTACAATGGTACTACGGCACAAATCGGGTCTTGGCCTCCTGACATTCAGGTTCCTTAACATTTTTTTCTTATTTATTGTGGATGGGTTGTTAGCCCTTCGCACAAGTCTCTATCTACGAATTTTTCATTTTCGTAGATTAAGGTAACTAAGGTATATCCAAGCAGGTAGTGTGCAGGAATTATATTATGTCGACCGAGATTTGAACTCACGACCCTCGCACTTTAACACCAACACGACACTCATTAGGCTACACCCTGGTCTAATATAAGTTGTCAGTAACCCAGAAGCGGTGAAGGAGTTCTTATAACGGTTTAGGTAACCCAAACATTTAGATACTTCCTTGGCGATGTTAAATATATGATCGTTCCATGATAAGTTATCTGTGATTTGGATACCTAACATCTTAACACTTGAAGAGTTGGTTAATGGCTGGCCTCCGAAGGTGATTGGATCAAGGTTAGAGTAACGTTTGTACAAGACAGCACTGGGTTTTCGGAGCATTAAATTCGACTTGATTCTTATTGCCCCAACTAAGAATTTTAGCCAAGTCGTCATTCATTGATTGAACCATGTACCTATGTTGTTCTACTAAGCTAAGTTCATCGGGCTAAGGACGCAGTGTTGAAGTGATAGTCTAATACACTGTTATTAGCGAAGCTATGTATACGATTCAAAGTTGAAGATAGCAAGTCATTAATAAATATTATTAGGAGTACAAATATGTTTCCGCCGTTTTGTATCAAAAATTAGGAATGTATTGTGAAAGAACGGTACATTACCTTTTATTCAAAGTGTTGTCCATCACTAGCCACTACTTTATACCATCTTTCTGACAGCATTCGGATACCACGTCGGAAGAGCTCTTTATCTTTTGTGGCTATCCACGAATCGACCCAATTTTCGGTATCTTCATATGATGTAAAGCGCTGCTTAGACATGCCATGTGCCATCGACCGGAACAAGTGGTAATCGGAAGGGGCAATGTCATGAATACGGCGGGTGGGGTAGGGCTTCCCAATTAAGTGTTTCCAAATAGGTTTTGACCGGCGCTGCAACATGCGGACGAGCATTATCATGTAGGAGAATAATTTTGTCGTGTCTGGAGTAGTAATGGGCCCGTTTTTCCTTGAGTGCTCAGCTCAATCTCATTAATTGTGTTCTGTAGAGAGCTCCACCAATGGTTTCGCCCGGTTTGAGCAACTCATAATACACGACACCAAGCTGATCCCACCGAATACATAGCATGAGTTTTTTCCATGAATATTCGGTTTGGCTGTCGATGTTGAAGTATGGCCAGGTGGTCCACATGATTTTCTCTTCTTTGGGTTATTGTAGTGGATCCATTTTTCATCACCAGTGACTATACGATGCACAAAACCCTTCCTTTTATGGCTGGCAAGCAGCATTTCTCACATGCAAAATCGGCGTTCAACGTCTCTCGGCTTCCAATCCAATTTCCTTGTTTTTGGATCATTTGCAACGATTTTAAACGATGTGAAATTGCTTGTTGAGTAACTTCTAATGTAAGTGCAAGTTTTTCTTGTATTTAGCACGAATCTTCCAATAATGCTTCTAATTCCGTGTCTTGTGAAATGGTTGTTAGCCTTTGGTGGTGGAATTATACGTCAACTGGGTTTTGAACTTTCGACCTTTGCATTGTAGATTAACACGCTCTGATGAACTAAAATATTTTTTGGGGCACATTTACCAAATCAGTTCTACAAAGTAACAAAGTTCGCTATGACTAGTTACATGCAGAATTCACCGAAAAGGGTTGATCTGTCCAAAAGAACTGTGAACTATCACTATTGTATCGCCAGCTGAACAAAAGAAAATCGTTTTCTTCTCTCCATCTTATTCCACAACTGAGAGGATATTTGCAAACATACATCAACAGAAGCAACCAGGAAGTTAACTTTGTCATACTTTTTCGAATCTTCTACATATGTATCTTCGATACTATAATCGATTCTTTTTTTTTTTTTGCGATTTTCATTTCCGTTTCAAATGATTTCCCATCGTCATCTTTATCCCCATCTGTCACGTAAATCCATTGCAATATTCTTAATCGTGTCTATCTCGAATGTGGAAAAGTTTCTTTGTCGCAACAGCTATCAGGGCCGATGTTAATTCGCTTTGAACTATGCAATCGTTTGTGGCTAGCTACTGGTGGTTTTATGTAATTCCTGCCTTGGCGAGGTTTAAAGAGATATTTGTTCCTATTATTTTAGTGGATAACACATATCGCATTATCTGTCCATCCGTCTCGCTATCAAGGACTGGAAAAAAAAACCGTTTTTCCGTTTTGACTACATAAAAATAAAATCGAAACCAGAACAAAAACCCAACAACTACGCAAAAAGCAACTTTCACAACGAATTCGATTCGGAAATTGCGTATAGTTTGAGGGATTTTTTACGCGATATGGCGTGCCGATGGCGTCTGAATTCGCATAAAAATTTGCAGCGTAGAAGCCTCTCGGATGGAATTTTTGTTGTTTTTTTGTTTTTGAAAGTGACTGAAATCCTCTTTATCAACCGATAAAGAATTCCATTGCACGCAAGTATCTTGGCCACTAGCAACATTACTATTGTGTTTGCTTAATGGAACGAAACTGCTCTAGCGATGACGAGCAGATGAAGGTCATTTGTTTGTCATCTATCCAGCAAGTAGTCCAGGGATACAATACGGCCAGAGCGCTATATTTGTGGTGACATTGAACCATCATAAGCAATCAGAACAATCCTAGTTTATAGCACTTTGAATATACGGGCTACGTTCGCCACCATGCTTCAAAGCATTTGAACTGTGTTCTGAACTGACATAATATGACGGTGAAGGTCATATAAAATTATTTTAAAAGTTCGAATTGATTAATTCGATTTTTTGCTCTTGTGAAGAACGTGCGCTCACTTACCAATGTGTGCTCGCGAAATGACCTTCTGATAAAACACTGTGTTGTTTTTCTTGTTCCATTGCGCGAATTCCTTAGCGATTAGTATGGTACGTATGTCGAGCTAATACACGTCCTTGGGAGGCCAGGTTCTACTAACGGTTTAACTAATAGTGAATTGAGTGTTGATCCATTCATGATATCCGGAGTTTTTTTTTTCTTGCAAACTGATATCAGCATGATTTATGAAAGCTTGTAAAACAATGTGCTTGGAAGCAGTAAATTTTTTTTTATAGTTTCAAATCGTTTTGACTTTAAACTAAAGGTAAAGGTTTTCAAATCATCGTCAAATACTGAAAATTGTATTCGTATATCATCGTTGGCATTAATATTAATGAAGAAACAATAACGGACTAAAATGAGAACCTTGTGGGACTCGTAATGGGTATTTATTGACGATGAAGATGTGATTCTGTAAGTCACTTATCTATTAGTTAAAATATCAAGCTTCGAAATTAATACGCAGAAGTAACAGAAGCCTTTGAGAAATTCATTTAAATATGCATGGAGCATTCCAAAATCTTCAAATGTATCTCGAAATATGAACTTCAAGCTAATTCAATGTCAAATAAAATTTTTGACTTTAGTATTCTCTCAATTTCAAAGTTCTCATCAGAAAAACAAGTTAGTATTCCAAATGTAATCCCATCATTCGAATTTTCATAACAATATAGAGACGAAATTCGATATCACTATTATCCGATTCCATCAGCTTGACTCTACTATTGTCGTACACATACATTTGGGGCAGCACAAATCATATGTAATGTCATAGCTTCGCCCTTAGTCTTATATAGTTGCGTTAAGGGTATATAGTTTGACATTGAACTTTTTCTTTCTTGGGTATGTCTGGGAGAAAAATGAAACTTCTAACTGCCATGGATAAGTACATACACATATCTAGTTATAGTCAACTCACTGAACTACGCTTCAGGACTGTAATTTATGTTGGAATACGCAAACTCAATTTCAGTCCCTTTCGAATTTCATACATCAGTGCTTCCTGATTCCATATGGAATTTTATTTTTCTGGCGATCAAGAGTGCTGAAAAAATTGAACAGGCGAAAATATATAAAACATTTTTTTGTGTGACGCCCCTTAGCTTTCAGCTATTACAAAAAAAAAAATACTTTGCTTTGATTCAAAGGGGTTTTTTTTCAGCAAGCTGCATGAGCAATTTGTCGAATATTATTCCTGAAGTAATTCGACGATTCAAAGCAAATCATTAATTATTCACGTCCTAACTTCTTTGTAAGAAAACTCAGATCGCAATTAAAATTAAAAAGTGTTACGTTTAATATATCTTTCTATATGAGAGATGGTAGAAGCAGAAGAAATTTACGATGAACTTTTATTTCCCAATATTGCGAAAAAAAATCGAAGCTATTATGACTGCGAAAAATTTCGAAATTCTGTTTTTGATGGATTTCATGAATCGGTTTCATGAATCGAAAAAATAGGTTTTGTTGTGACGTCTGACTGTGTGTCGCGACAGGAACTAGATTAAACTTTCATAGAAAAGAGCGGGAGTGGTCGCAAACATTTGGGCATATCGCCAGGCTGATCTGTATTGTTTTTGGTAACCGATACCGTTGCTATGCGATATGACGATTTAATTGATGTGGTGAATATTTTAATTAATGGAACTCGCATAAACATGACTCAATTTTATAATAAGTCGATTTTCTTGGAAGAAGTAGCAAATGAGAATACTGCACTTTGTTGTGTGTCATCCAAGCTGACTGATTCGTTAGTATTGCTTACATAACCAAGCCTCAGACGCAATATGGTGCAGATAGTTAAAATTGAACCTGGGAATCCATTAGGTTGATGCAAAAGTTCTGTCGTATTTTGAAGAATCAGTTTTAAAAAGGTTTATAGTGCAAGAGCTCTAGAACAAAAAATAACAAAGAAAAGCGAAAAGAATATGAAATGCATATATTGATAGAACGCAGTAAAATTAAACGAAAGACGAAAATTTAATTTCCAAAACCGGTGCCAAACGGGTACTGCGTAGTGGGATAAAGAAATAATTTGAAGGTAGAGACACAAAGTTGGTGTCACTTAAAAGGTCTCGCTGAGCACTTTACAAAAATGTAATTTCATTCCTGGTAAATTGTTCTTTTCGACACAAAAACGGTAAATTGATATTATAAATGTCATAAAATATTGTGTTAAATTGTTACAAAACAGTTTGTAACTGCGAGAAAAAACTTTCATCTAGTTTTTAATTTTTGCACATCGCAACGAAGTTCTTGATGAACTTTTTATCCTTCCGATATCAGCGAGTTAAATTAGGTGATAAAATGTCATCCTCTATGCACCTTTCTATTGGCGTTCCTCAGGGCTCCATTCTAGGCCCTCTCTTATTCAGTTTATTTATTAATGATTTATCAGAGGTAATTGAAGACAGCAACTATCATTTTTATGCTGACAGCTGTACACCAGTAGTGCTACAGGCTTGGTCGAAGATTGTGCGGCGTGAATCAATAGCGACATTGATAGGATTTATAAGTATTCCTTACAAAATAATCTAACGTTAAATGTCGGCAAATTTCAATATATCTTTTTTTATAATCATTTGGAGAAACTATCTTCGTCGAATTTGCCAGTGGACGTGGTAAATGGGTCTCCTTTACAATTTTTTATTCGAGTACGTAACTTGGGTGTGATTGACTCCTCTGTGAGCTGCTATTCTGAAGCTGTTCTTGGTAAAATTTATGCAGGATTGCCCCGGCTCTGGCTGTTCGCTAGTATTATTTTTACTGATAAGCGATTGATGCTGGTTAAGACACTTTTAATATCTCTTTTCATTTATGGAAGACTGGTGTTTCCCATTCTCGATTCCATTTGTTCACGAAAATTCTAAGTTGCCTTTAATGATTGCACTCGTTTTATTTACGGGTTAAGGAGATTTTCGCATGCCTCCTATGTATGTTCGTGATTCCTTATTGGGTTACTCGCTACACATCGCTATAAACCGACGCGCTCTGATTCTTCTCTTCCGACTGATAAAATATGGAAAGCCTACGTATCTGACAAATCGGCTTATATTCCTAAAATCTACGCATAGGACTGAGCTATTGATTCCGATAGCAGACGGTGATTTCGCAGCACTTTCACTTTGTCCACTCAATTAAATTATGGAATAAACTTCCAAGCCATAATCAGAGCGCTGCCGGAGTATTCAGTTTCAGAAATCATGTTTTATAAATATCAATTTATCTTTAACATTATTAGTAGTTTGGAACCTTATGTATTTGAATTTGACTTTAATTACTTCATTTATCTTTTCGTTGTTTCTTACAATAGTTATAACTTTTATTATCTTGTAAATAATTTTTTCTTTTATTTTTGCGTAAAAAAAGATTGCAAATTTTTCTGAATGAATAAATTAGATAGAGTTCCTCAAGGGCCTTCCAATGACAACAAGTTTTTGTTGATACCTTCGAATTAGATTTTCGTTACACTGTACTGGGCTCGTTTGGCACCGAATTAGGATTTTACGTCCTTCGTCTTATTTACACAGTGTACCACCATTATTTGTACTTCATACCGTTGTCGCTTTCCGTTGTTATGTTTGTTCTAAGGATCTTGGACTATTATATATGTATTAATCAATTATATAATTTAATTGATATCAACGAGTGATTACCAATTGCCATCTTTCAGGCAACTCGTCGGTTCCTCTAGCGTAGAAGTCCTTATCCTTGGACCTTAAATATCCAGCAACTGTTTTTGAGGCATCTTCGAAAGAAATTTAAATTTTTTTCCGTGAGATACATACCTCATTCTACAGCGATCTGAATAGATAATAATCTGATGGTCCGAACTCTTTCTATTTTCGTTTCGTTACCGTTGCAGCCTTGCATTATCTTGGTGAAACACAATTCCTTTTCTGTTCGCTAATACTGATCGCTTTTCCAGAGATAAATGCATTCAATCTATCTAACTGGTTACAATAAGTTTTCGCATTGATGGTTTGTCCCTGTTTAATTAGCTCGTAGTACACTGAACCGCTTCTATCCCACAAACAGCATCACATTCCGTTGATGAAGATCTGGTTTTGGAATAGTTGTGGCGGATCTTTCAGGTCGTTCTGACTTTCTCGTCAAGAATCGAATTCACATCGTCCGTAATCAGCTTCTCAAAAAATTACTCCACATTGTGTCTAATGAGGAGAGACAAACAGATTCTCACACGATCAGATAAGTTTTTTTTCAGTTAAATTGTGTTGAACCGCTTTAAGATAATTCTAAGATGACCTGGTTGCTTTGAACTAATAGGTAAATTGTTACCCTTTAATGCATTGGATGCACAGTCAAGTCGGTACATGATAGGCGAATGATGGTGTTACAAGGGAGTTTCAGAATGGAAGAGTCTAACGATTGTAGACGTTGAGTTCCCCGACGTTTCTACGGAGTTTGAGGGAGTCAATAGAAGCTGTTATAGTCTCATCTCCAATTAGACGGAACGAGTGCTTCTGGATCCGATCGAGTACCGCAAGTTGTGTTTTTGGTGACCCAGCCCATATGTATAAAGAGAGGAGCTCTTCTACAATGGAAAATCGGATCTTGGCCTCCTAACCTTCAGGTTTTTTAACATTTACATTTATTGTGGAATAGTTGTTAGCCCTTCCCACAATCCTCTAATTACGGATTATTCATTTTCGCAGATTGAGGTGACCAAGCAGGCTGTATACGTCGATCGAGATTTTAACTCACGGCCTTCGCAGTGTAATATAGATCAACACGTTACCTACTAGGCTAAACCCTAGCTCATTTACCAGTTCATTTCTTTTACCATCTCATCTCTTCTACCACCTCCTCGCTCTTACCATCTCCTCTTTCTTACCATCTCCTCTCTTCTACTTTTTCTTCAGAGGCATTACACAGCCTGATTCATGCTTTGACCTCCTGTCCTCCAGGTTCCTCAACATTTATTCTTTATTGTGAAAGAGTTTTTAGCCGTTTGCACGACCCTCTATCTACGGATTTTTATTTTCGTAGATTGAGGTGGCCGAGATATATATGCCCAATCAAGTATTGTACTGAAATTGTGCGTCGACCGGGATTTGAACTCCCGACCTTCACAATGTTGACCAACACGCTACTACCCACTAGGCTACACCCTAACTTCTCTTTTATACCACCTTCCCTCTTCTATTATCTCCCCTTCATTAATTGTATCATTCCTTCATCTCCCATCTTCTTTTCTACCTCCTCCTTTCTTCTCCCTACCACCTCCTTTCTTCTCCCTACCACCTCCTCTCTTCTTTCTACCACCTCCTCTCTTCTCTCTACCGTTTCCTCTCTTCCCTCTACCGCCTCCTCTCTTCTACCACCTCGCTCCTCTACGACTCCCACTCATGTACTACAACTCTTCTTGTATTACAACCCTTCTTGTACTACAACCCATCTTGTACTAAGACCCTTGTTGTTCTACCAGTCGTCTTCTACTACAACCCCTTTTCTACTATTCCCTATTCAACCATCCTCTTTTCAACCAATTACAGTCTTCTTTCACCTTTCATCAACCTCCACCTTGCAATTTAAAAAAAAAGTTCATATTTGTTTCCTGCCAATTTCCACAATCCTCTTCACCATATTTCACTAAATTCAACGTCATCATGAGACTCATCATACGTCAATAGAACATTGCCACTACAAAATCTATTTTAGCTTTTCGTATTAAACTTTACTGCCAATCCAGGATAACCCCAGTGATGGCTTCCATCATTCTGTAAGTTTGCAATTAGGTTATGCCACTGCACTCTCTGTAGGCGTTTGTAGCCGATTTCCTTAGTCCATTGTGCTTCCGTAAAACTCTTTAGTGCAATTCTAATTGCATCACTACACCAACACTCTAACCATTGCGTTCATGATTCATGTGTAACAAATTGACAATTTCCAAGATTAAGCAATTCGATTGTTATGGCAATGACCTAGATCTTATTTAGACAAGAAATACGATTCAGTTAAGTTTCTCTTAGAGTCCATAAAAACTCAACTTTATCTAACAAAATTAAGTAATTCTTGCATCCTAAAGGACAAACCTAACGACTGGCATTGACATTTTATTCTTGTTAATCATGGCCACAGAAGTATGGTTATTTCATCTTAAAGTAAAAAGTTTTGTTAGTGGGAGTTCCGTATGGTTGTTACGCAGTTATGGGTATGAATAAGATTGAAATAATTGTTCTTTGCGAATTTAATTTCTTCGTTTGCGTAATCCCATACTATTGGTGGATGATTCAACCTACAATACAAGAAAAAAACCGCTTCTTAAGTATTGGTTAGGCTACAGTACGTCCCATTGGTGATTAACTTGCTCACTTGTAATTATTTTACTTATTGGTGATTAACTTACTTAATGTACCGCATCCATGTAATTTTGTAAGTAAATACTTCAATGCTATGCTTTGATGGACGAGTGGAAATAATTCTTGAAATTTACTTTCTTGCAAAAAAAAAATCAATCGTTGCAATCACTCTTATTCCGTCGAAATGAACTTCATCTAAGAAAGGCCTCCGTAGTTGGGGTTCGATGCCAAATTCAGAATTTCATAAGAATTTGGCAGTTGCTATTGGCATTCAAAAATTTCAAAAATGCGAAATCGGTTTACACATAAAATAGTTCCACTTCTGAAGATTAGTAGCTTCGTTTAATGATGGTTGCAATTTTCGCTGTGATGTATGGAATTTTCTCCACTGACTATTCGGATATTTTGATAATTTTTCGTATTTTCAAAAAACATAATTAAAAATAATGGTAGAACGATTAAAAAAATTAATAATTAAACTCTAGATTGAATCTGAGAGCTTATTACAATTTTGCTTTGAAGTTTATAACGCTAAGAAACAAGTTTAAGAGAAAAAAATGGTGTACACTAAAATTCATGTTATCACTCAAAAATCTCGAATCCGGATGTCCGTCCGTCTGTCTGTCCGTTCGCTATCTAGCTTGAGAACGCATTGAGCTAGAAAGCTAAAATTTTGTATAAATTATTTTCAGCGAAAGAATAAGATCAAGTTCATAAATGAGCCAAATTCCTCCACCCCTTCCATCCCCTCCCATACAAAGTGACACAATTTTTTATTGTAAGACAATTTTTTTTATAGAAAATATAAACGCTACTGATTTGAAATTTTGAATTTACCATTTAATGCCAAATATATTTGTTCGATTTTTATATATATATATGTATATGTATATATACTGAAATCCCCTCACTCCTTCTAACACCTCCCATGCAAACTGCACATTTTCACGAAATACAATACAATATTTTTTCCAGCATCTATAGATGCTCAAATCTGTTGTAAATCTGGTAGCGAGTGTAGTAATATGAGAAAAAAATTAGTTTGATCCTGCCACCTCTTCTTTCATCTCCCATACAAAATGACACAATCTCATAACTTCAAGTCGATTTTCTTGGTAAAAAATAATGCTAGTGCTCTGAAATTTTAGATTTTACTTTTGTTTTGGTGACATTAATTATTAAAAAAAAATTTAATTGTGCCCTTTCCTTCCACCCTCTCCCATATAAACTACATTATTTCACCAAATATAGTGCGTCAACTTTCTCAGTACCTATTAAAGTCATGAAGGTGAAATTTGAGTTTAAAAAATTTGGTAGTGATTGTAGTGAGGTGTGAAAAAATAAGTTCAATTCCGTCAACCCTTCAATCACCTTCCATCCAATTCGGCACAATTTCACAACTTGTAAAGTGTCGATTTTCTTGGAAAGTCTAAAGGTCACTGATCTGAAATTTTAACTGTATTATTACTATGATGATTTTAGCCACTTCTGTAAAAATCGTTGAAGTACCTCCACTCCTTCTACCACCTCCCATACAAAAGTGGCACTTTGGCGATACGCATTGAAACAATTGTTAAGATATTATACTTCTACAAGTAGGTTATTGATATGGCGGGAAAATTACCCCTTCCGAAGTTACTTTCATTCCGGCTGGATTATCGTATGGTTATGGTTCTAATTTTCGAGGTTTAAAACCTCCAGAAGGGATTTTTGCAATGTGACCAATTTTGAATTAGTGAATGCTTACGTTGAACATTCTTTTCCACATCGAGTCCACAAAGTAGTCACTTTACAGAACTTTCACTGTAATTGATTTTTAGTTTTTCTAATAATGTGCGTCTCTAGTGAGATTACTCCCATCTTGAATTTAAGCAATTTTGGTTTTTAGGATTTTTGTATCTAATTCTTTTCTCTCGCAGTTCAACTGCAATACACAGCGTAAACTTAATAAATCAGTCCACTTGGCATGATCGGCATAAAACAAAATGAATTAAAAAAAACACAGTAATCCCGATTAGGTCAACAGATCAATTTTCTACTCGATAAGTCGCAAGTTGTTGTGCCTCGTCCACGTACACTGACAAACATAAAAAACTTGACGCGTGGACTTCATTTCTCGATTACGTGAGCGTGATTTATATACATTTTTTTTTCACTGCTTCAATCGCCACATGTTATTTTTAGTCTTGTAAATAACAAATTTCGAATTCTAAATGAGCTTCGCAAAAAGCTACTCGCTCTCTCAAACTAAACGAAATAGAAAAACAACATTTTTTCTTCATCGCGAAAAATAAATGCTCGAATTACGAGCTATCTGTGCGCTATTTGAACAAAAGAAAAAAAAAAAAAAATCCCGAAGCGTCAACATTCGGCCATATTGTATATAAAATTACCCAAAATCTAAAATGAATTAAATATTTTATCATTTTCTTCGTTTTTCGAAATTGCGACTTTGAAATCAAATCGCATTTAAAGAGCTACGTGTGCGCTTCATCGAAAATTAATAAGAAATTATAATTAAAAAAAAAGGAACTTGTTTAAGATTTCGAGTTGGTTGGTGGTGCCTACGTAGATGAAAGCCCAGCCATGTCACCGACTTAAGACGCGACAACGTTTGTCGCTACGTGCCGTGTCGGCCTGAAGAAATCTCACATTGGAACATAAATAAAATTTCGAAAGGCACCTATACACGCAAACTACACACACAAAATTATTATCGATCAACATGAGAACCATAAAAACAAGTCAAATGTGGCGGCTTTTTATTTCGAATTTCGAAGCCTTTGATCGAAAAATTCATCACACAGTGTTTGTGGAGATTGCTGTCTTTATTTTTATTTTTTTTTTATTGCATGGCCCCATCAACCTTGGGCATCTTTGCGTTTTCTTGAGGTCGACAAGTAAATCGCGCATAATACAGGTAAATTTGTCTTTATCAACATTAATTGTGAGGGTGAGCTGCATATACGAATTGCGTTTGCATTCTTCTGCTTTGATGAGATTCGAATTTTTTTTTGGAAATTATTGTAATTATTATTAGCTATTACTGAACTGGAGAAATAAGAAAAGAATTTTTAATAGGCCTCGTTTTTATTAATTGTGACTTACAGGGCGATATACCATTTACTTACCAATTACTTTTCAAGTCGACCTGAAATAAACCCTCACGACTTACTTTCTCTTGTTGACCGATTTGCAGTGATTATCACTGTCACGAACTTGTAGTGATTCTTATGCGATGATCTTACTATATAGATCAACCAGTAGTGGACTTGAGCGAAGGAGTACACGCTTTTGCATTATCATTATTTATCTGAACTGGTTGCGAACGATCTGTCTAGTCGTGTTCGATTAAAAGGCATTTGTGTTATACTTTAAACTTATAAAAAATATCTTTATAGGTTAAATCTGTGAGAGTGGAGTGCAATTTATTCATTGGGTCAGTTTAAAAAGGTTCTGAAATGAACGCACTGGGTTACAAAATTAAGATCACAAAAATTTTTATTTCGTCTACACGCAATTGTAATACTCTTGTGTTTTGCTCCTTTGCCCTTCAATCTCAATGACTATCCTGGGGAAGAGAACTGTTTGTTCTATGTCCCTGTAGTGAGTTTTAACAGAAAATTGTAAATTTTGATCTCGTCCCAGGCCGCCTATTTAGAGTTATTTGAAAAGCTCTGTATTTTTATTTTAATGAAGCGTGTAGACAACTGAAAAATATTCCAATTTCTCCACTTATTACGGTCGTTTTCATTCCCCTTCCCCTACCTTCCCAATCCCATTCTTTCTTTCCATGACTGTGTTTATGCATTTCACATAAAGGCCGAAATCGCCTATAACACAGGTCATTCTGTAAAAAAAAAACATGTAGTTTATGTATGGAACAGAATATCCGACATATGGCCGTCTTGCGACAGATGGCACTAGTTGATCCTTTTAACGAAATTTTCAATGACATTTTGGCATAGTACTCAATTTCATCTATAGCGCGACAAATCTCGACTTTCAATTCAGGAAACATTTTTGGGTTATTGGTATATATCTTTGATTTCAAAAAACCTTAAAGAAAGATATCCAATTGCATCAAAACGCATGATCTCGGTTCCCAATTCACATCGCCGCGGCGCGAGATAACTCCCCCTTAAAATTTCATCTTTAAAGATTCCATCGTTTCGTTGGCTGTGTGGCAGGTTGCGCCGTCCTGTTGAAAGCACATGTCTTCGAGATACATTTCAGCAATTTGAGGCCAGAAGAAGTTTATCATCTCCTGGTAACGAACGCCGTTGACGGTGACAGCATTGCCGTCCGTAGAACGGTCCAATCACTCTCTCAATCCAAAATGCGTACCAAACAGTGAATCGCGGTGGATACATGGGACGTTCATGGATCACTCTTGCATTCTCAGCTCCCCAAATGCGACAATTCTGCTTGTTGATATTGCCATCAAGTTCGAAATTCGCCTCATCAGAGAAGATGATTATCTTTGAAAAATCAGCATTCGCTTGTTGATGCTCTAAGATCCAATGTGTGAACGTTCGGCGGTGCGCATGATCTCCTGGCTTCAATTGTTGTGTCAATTGAATCTTGTAAGCATGCAAATGCAGATCTTCAGTCAAAATTGGCTGTAAACTGCTTCGTGAAAGTCTCAGTTGCAGAGAAAGATAAGAGAGAAATAACGTTGCACGACCGACTCAAAAAAATGGGGCTAAATTAAAAATAAGCGGTCTTAGTGGGACACCCTTTAGAGTAACTCTCATATTTGTGATCCAAAACATCTACCTAGTCGTGCCATAAGTTCTGTCACACGTATATGGGCAATTTTTGTATAAATGAAAAAGAGTTTTTGACAAAGGAAAATATATTTTATTTTGGCATACTAATGGAAGTAAAATAAGCAACAAATTATTCAAAGTGGCCGCCTTTAGCCTTAACACAGCTCTTTAATCTGTTGGGCCAGTCATCGATAGCAGTACGCACTGTTTCTAGCGGAAAATTAGCTACTGCTTCTGTCAAAGATCGCTTAAGGCTCTCGATATTTGGGTGTCGTCTCGTGCACACCATGGACTCTAACTCCGCCCACAGTTTGTAGTCCAGAGGATTCAAATCTGGGCTCCCAGAAGGCCATTCCGTCGCCCTTATAAACTGTGGAATATTGGTTTCCAACCACGCTTGTGTGGTTCGAGCTTTGTGGGCTGGCGCAGAATCTTGCTGGAAAACCCAATGTCGATTGTTGAATAGCGTAGAGTTCAGCGGCTTCACACATCCCTCCAGGATGTCCGTTTGATAATTTTTCGCTGCAGTTTTTACGCCTTTTTCGCAAAAATGAAGCTCGGTGACCCCTTCGTAGCTGACACCCCACCATACCATGACTGATGCTGGATGATGTCCTCGCTGTACCCTAGTGGCAACTTCTCGGGCTTCTATGGAGCTGTGGGCATACACCTTATCATTTTGGCGGTTGAAATGTTCCTCCACCGTAAAAATTTTTTCATCGGTAAATAAAATTTCTCGATGTTTGTTGTTGCCGTACCGCCGAAGGAGCTCTTTCGATCTGGTGCTCCTAATTTGCTTCAACTGCTCAGTCAGCAAATGTCCCGTTGATCGTCGAAAGGCACTCATCCCGAGGTCAGATTTTATGATGCGAGACATACTTCGGGTGGAGATGTTCATCTCTCGAGCCATGATTCGTTGTTTACGAAGCGGATTTCGACGAATTCGACTCTCGACCGCTTTGATGGCAGCAGAAGAACGTACATCACGCGGACGTCCAGAACGAGGTCGATCTTCAATAGTCTGGATCGCGTTATATCTCTGGATCGCACGATACACAAATCTTTGCGTTATTTTTAACGGGCACAACAACTTGAAAATTTCACTCGCGGATTTTCCACACTTATGTAGTGCAATCACTGCAGTTCGGTTTTCTATTACACCCCATTCCATCTTCACACGTTAACGAACACACTTTAAATGACCATCAACTGTCAACAACATTATGACGTTTATAAAACTGGCCGATATTGAAATGTCACTCATAAAATAAAGTTGTTGCCAATGTGAGAAATTATGTGACAGAACTTATGGCAGGACTAGGTATATAATAAACAAAAACTGTGCATATATTTGAAGTAACATTAAGTAGACGAAAGTATCTCGGCAAAACTTAGTAAAGTTTCGCCGAGATGATTTCGTCGGAAAAACTCGCCTGCCACGCGACCGGCTCCGGCCCATAGATTTAAAGTTCTGGACTGAGTTTAGCAATAGTGTTTGAAATACTACATATAAACCAAATTTATTGAGCTGAAATTGTGCACTAAATACTTATTTCGAATTATTAGTAAGACCAAAAAAATTTGGACAATTAGCTTCACTTCTTTTACCCTCTCCCATAAATATGACACAATTTCAGAACTTTGCAATATGTCGATTGTTCTGAAAAGTATGAATGCATGAGTACGAATGTGTGTCCCCCCTTACACACACCAACACACACCAACACACACTGATACTAATCTATGTTTCTCATTAAAACCAAGTTTAATTTGTATTAAAATTATTTCTCATGTCACACTGGGTTATGGGCAACGGGACTGCTAGTAAGAAATAAAATAAGCACCATTATGACTTATTTAAAAACTGCATCAAAAAAATCCAAATTCATTAAGCATTTCAAAAACTGGAACCAAATTTCAATTCTCATTGACAAATTCCAATTTAATAGAAGTACTTTCAAAGAATTCTTAAGGTAATGACGTGCATAAAGTTGTGCCTTTTGAGAAAAAGAAATCACAAACTCAAAAATTTGGAACATGGCCAATTGGGAATTCACCCATGGAATTGAACAACACTCTTTTTACGAACCACTTTGTTGTGCAACATTTTTGTCCTTCTCACGATGGACATAATTGATATAACATCATTCGTATCTGAAATCAGAAAAACATACTTCGACATTAACAAATGCCTTCATAACAATTCTATATTATTTTTAAAATAAAAGTCGTTAATGTATTTCAATCATCATTATCAACATTGTGCACAAATGTTTATGACAAAGAAAAAAGGATCTCCAAGGAGTGATAAAATCATTTTTCTGACCATAACACGCGTATTTTGAGTTGAAGGATGAATCGCGAGCTCACTTTTTTTTTCGCCATAAATAAAAACCACTCTAATCTATCACACGTCATCATTTGCATTTTAAATGAAAAAAAAAGAAAGAAGACAATAACAATGTCCAAGATAATTAATTAGAGAGACTTCATTATTCATGCTGCTGTTGTTGTTCGCGATACTGATACAGAACTTTCCGTTAAAAACAAACTTGCTGCCAAAAAATTTATTTCAAGAGAAATGTCTATTGAATTGGTTGTTTTCAAAAGTCAAACTTAAATTTATTATTTCAATTTTTTTTTTGTAATTGTTTTGTAAATATAAGATAAATAATTTAAAATAAAAATGCAATGAGACTTTGAAACGTGTGCTAATCTATTTTAATTAAAAAAATATTAATTGTATCTAACAAGTTAAGAATTAATAACAACCTGTTTCAAAATAACGGAATGACTGTTTTTTTTTATAAAGTTCAAATAGCATTCTAAATTGAATTTGGTTGTTTAAGTTTTTAGGTCTGCTTCCGCGGTCGTGAGTTCAAATCCCGGTCGACGAATAATTCCAGCACACACTGCGTGGGTATAATTGAGTCACCGCGATCTGTAAAAAATGAAAGGTCTGTGCAAAAGGCCATCAACCGTCTTACAATAATAAATACAAATGTTAGGGAACCTGGAGGTCATGAGGCCTGATTTGGACAGAAGTTTTGAATAAATGTCAGCAATTTTGGTTAATATATTTTAATTTTTGAAATTTCTGGAAGATATACAAGGAGAGTTCAAAAGGTTCGCGGAATAACAGAAGGGGCGTAAAATTAAACAAGTTATTATTTTTCTTTTTCAACATATGCTCTGTTAAGCCTAATACATTTATCACATCTCTCACAAAGTTTATTAATTCCTTCTAAAAAAGTTCTATCAAAGCCTTCAAAATAGGCTTAAAATGCGGACTTCACCTCTTCATCGTGAGTAAATTTTCTTCTCCGAAGTTCTTTTTTCAGTTTATGGAACAAATAGTAATTGGAAGGGGCCAGATCTGGACTATAAGGGGGGTGGTTCAATATCCTGTAGCCACATTTCTGTAGGGCAGCCATTGAAACGTGGGTCTTGTGAACAGGTGCGTTGTTGTGCAAAATCAGCACACTTCGAGTCCACTTTTTATTGTTTCTTCTTTGATGGCATCCTTTAATTTTTGTTGCAGGTTATTTGATCTTTTTTTCTTTATTGTCGTTCATCAAAATCCCCCCTGTATCCCAAAAAATAGTGGCTATGATTTTTTCGGCGAATTGTGGCATCTTGAACTTTTTAGGGAGTGATACGCCTTTTCAGGGCCACTCATTGGCTCCTGCTTTGATTCAGGCTTATAGTGATGGATCCAAGCTTCTTCTCGAGTAACGATCCGGGTCAAAATTTCATCCCTGTTCTTGCTACAGAAATCCAAACTCGCGTGCACTCTCGGCGTACTGCTTTTTCTGAACCGCTGAGAGCATTCTTGGTACCCATCTTGCGCTGACTTTAGACATGCCGAAATTATCGTTAAGGATATTCAAAATGGCTGTATCTGATACTCAAAATATTTTCCCGATTTGTTTCTTCTTTAAACGAGCATCTTCGAGAACAAATTTCTCCACTTTTTCGACGATTTTTGAGAAAGTGGCGAACTTCTTGACCGCTTATCTTACAAAGATTTTGATAAGATAGAGCTACCAAAAATTTTAATGTATCCTCAAAAAAGTATTAGGAAAAAACTTGAAACTTAAAATCCAAACATCAGTCTTCTGTTAAAAATACGTGAACTTTAAAAGATTTTACCAAACGAGCATTTCGAAAAACCATTGTTTTTGATTCAGAGATTTTTGAAAGATATTTGAGAAACTACGAGATACCGACATGAACTTCCAAATATATTTATAAATTAAAAATAATCGAATTTCAAAATTCGTCCCCTAAGATCTGAAGTTCAGTTTTTGAAGTAATAATATTTTTTTGCTTTTCTGTAAAATTTGCGGGATATATCTTGAACATGACAGCAGTCAGTTTGAAGAGAGGAGTTAGGTTTTTGGAACCGGATACACGTCAACTAAACCTGTTACTGAGCAACATCTTTATTGCTTGTTTTCTACTTTTTTTTAAATATAAGTTTTGTTTTACAATCTTATCAATACAAATATCAGCTGCCCTTTTAAAATAGTGAACATAGTAAAAAGTGGATAGGGTCACACCAATCTTAAACCTCCTTTGAGCTATTTATCTCCTGGTTTGGTGAATGTTTTCACAGTGCATTTCGAATTGAAAGAAAAGATTTCCGGATTCTACACTGTTACGCTTTATTATTCGTGACGTTTTGGTCTCTACTGAGACTCTTATCAAATTATGTTTGTTAAATTGTTATCTTGAAATACTCACGTCACAACATGCATTCTTTTGTTTATTTGGGCGGATGTCCAGAAAGGGGTAGGTCGTATGTGTTTTTCTGCAAATATTATCAAAACCAAAAGGATAATAATGAGATTGAAAAGTGTACTCTAATGTAATATTTTCATCCCCTTTATTATGTAATAATCAACAATTTCATTTGATGCGAAATAATACAAAATACATACATAAAAGATTTTTTTTAAAAGTTTTTCGTACCTTATATCAAATGTGACATCACCTCTCTACTTGTAGCGTACAGATTTTTTTTTAATGTAAAAGGGTACATGTCACAAATTTTGCGTTACAGGGGTATATGTCAGCAAATATAAATTTAAAACATAAAAATTCTGGGCTTAAAAAATTTTGATTGTAATACATTAAATTATATTAATCTGTCTTCGGAATATAATGTGCAGCGCAGTGAATCATATAGGGCGTTATGGAATTAACCTGTGATTTGTGGGACGAATTCGATTTTTATAATTCAAATTCTCAAAATTTTAATAAGAAACCTGAACACCACAGAATTTTGTGAGAAAGTTATTGCTGTTGTTTATTGCCCATTGATTAAAACACTCAATTTCCAAAATAATCGGTTTCATTATTTCTAAAAAAAAGTAGATGTTATTATGGTTGTGGATAATTCTATGGTACATAGAAATAGAGATTATTGCAAAAACGTGAGCGAAAAAAGATGCTTTTTAAACTTAAGGGGCGTATACCATTTGCGAAATCGCGAATTCAAGTGAAAATGTAGTGTTTTATAAACAACAAATTTTGCCGAAGCCGTTGGAAACTCGAACTATTTTTTCGAATATCCTTAAACGAAAGCCTTGGTGAGGGAACTGTTTGAATGCCAATGTAATTGGTTTATTGGTTTTGAAATTATTAACACTTTCGTGCAGGAAGTTTGTAAAAAAATATAAAAAATGCAAATTTTTATAAACAAAAATTTTTTGAAGATTGATTTGTTGTGAGCCAAAAAAAAAAATATTAAAAATTCAGCAATCAATTAGGTTTTATGACCATTTAATCTCGAATTTTCAAAGACAATTTTTTCCAGTCAGCTCCTGGCCATCGAGCCAATTACTTCTAAGCCATTTTCTGCGCATTCTGGGGTCCCTCAAGGAAGTCATTTGGGACCATTTTTATTTATCCTGGCCATTGACGATGTTGCCTCTGTTTTTAAATATTCGGAAGTACTCATTTATGCCGATGACATTGAATTCTTTAGATCTCTTAATTCCAACTCTGACAATTTTCTTCAATAGGATTTGATAAATTTTGTTGGATAAATGTCATGTAATGTCATTTACTAGGAAAATCTCACTGTCTGTAGTAACTTACAGTCTCAATGAGTGTATTTTGGATCGTGTTAATTCCATTATTGACTTGGATGTTACATTTGACGAAAAAGATTGATTTTGGCTTGCATGTAAATAAGATTGTGCAAAAGGGTAATTCTATGTTTGGTTTCACCTCTCGCTTATCCAAGGAATTTAACAATTCCTTGTTAGGTTGAGTCTGTATAACACCTTTGTTAGATCTCATCTTGAGTATTCTTCTCAAGTTTGGTCTCTCTATTGTGATGTGCATATTGGCAGAATTGAATCTATTGGGCGTAAATTTGTGAGAATAGCTTTATGTCACCTTAATTGGAATGACAGAGTTCGTCTTCCTCCTTATACCGACCGACCAACTTCAGCTACTAAATATGTCATCACTCTCGAAAAAACGTGAAGTAGCTGATGTAGTTTTTGCTCTTAAAGGGGTGGTTGACTCCTCCTCACTTTTGATGCAGTTTGCTGTTGGTTAATTAAAAACATAACAGCAGTACGATTGGGCATAAAGCCCAGTCGTGCGATACTCCAGATGAAAGAAATTCTTGTATCTTAAGAAATTTTGTAGGGGAAGTGGTAGAGGGGGTGACGACATTGAACTAATTTTTTCACATGACGGTAAGGTTGCTATCAAAATGTTTTATACAAAATTTAGGATTTAAAAATTTAATAGGTACTGAGAAAATTAGTGTATTGGATGTCGTGAAGTAGTGCAGTTTGTATGGGAGGTGATAGAAGGAGGGGCGAGTTTTTAATGACTTTTCAGAAATAACTATAAATATCATGCTTTTGACATGTCTTAAATTGAAGATCAGTAGTATTCATACTTTTCATGAAAATCGACTTCTTATAAAGTTGTGAAATTGTGTCATTTTGTATGGGAGGGGGTAGAAGGGGTAAAGCTAATCGCCTAATTTTTTTTGGTTTTACTAATAATTCTAAATAAATATTTAGTGCACAATTTCAGCTGGGTCAATTTTATACGCACTGAGTAAATTGGCTTAGAGCATTTCATGAAAAAGTGCAGTTTGTATGGGAGGTGGTGGAAGGAAGGCGAGGACTCAAAAAACTTTTATACAGTAGATTTATATCATCATAAAAGTAATATATTCCAAATTTCAGATCAATAGCATTTATATTTTTCGAGCAAATCTGTTTATTGTGAAATTACGAAATTGTGTCATTTTGTATGGGAGGGGGTAGAAGGGGTACAGCTAATCGTCTCATTTTTTTTGGTCTTAATAATAATTTTAAATAAATATTTTGTACACAATTTCAGCTTGATAACTATTATACGCACTGAGTAAATTGGTTTAGAGCATTTCATGAAAAAGTGCAGTTTGTATGGGAGGTGGTGGAAGGAGGGGGAAGACACAAATTATTTTTATAGAGTAGACTGGAGTCGTCATAAAAATATTACATTCCAAATTTCAGATCAATGTCATTTGTACTTTTCGAGGAAATCCGTTTATTGTCAGATTGCGAAATTGTGTCATTTTGTATGGGAGGGGGTAGAAGGGGTGGAGCGATTTGGCTCGTTCACGAACTTGACCTTACTTTTTTGTTAAAAACGACGTATACAAAATTTGAACTTTCTAGCTCAACGCGTTCTCAAGCTAGAGAGGACACGGACGGACAGACAGACGGACAGACAGACGGACAGACGGACGGACGGACGGACGGACGGACATCCGGTTTTGAGATTTTCGAGTGATTATATGAACTTCTGTATCATTCATTTTTTTCTCCGAGCCTTATTTCTTGGCGTTACAAACTTTGTGGCAAACTTATAATACTCTCAGATTTCATCTAGAGTATAAAAACCAAGGCATCCTAGTTTGCTGCAGATTTGCTTTCACCGGGCTAACTATGGTATGAGTGAACCGATTGCGCGTCTTGCAAGAGAAGTTATCAAGAATGTTGATGTATTCGACTTATAAAATATGTTTAAAACGCAGACTTAACGCTAGTTGACACCAATTTATGTCAGTTTTTGTCAATTTATTGCAGTTTTTGTCAATTTATTGTGCTCTGTTTATTCTGTTTATTTATGTTCTTGGTGTAGGCCAAAGGGAAAATTGATTTCCATCTTTAATACTTGGAACCGATTTTATGGCAATTCTTTGCATTAAGGAATCCTGATAGTGATTAATTTATATAAAGGAGGGATAAGACGACTAATTTCAGCAGCGGACATAAAATTATCTGCAGTAGATAGTGTGTACACCGACATTTCTGCGATGTTCAAGGGAGTCTATGGATGCCGGATGACATTATTATACATATATTATATTTTATATATTATTATTATCCAACACATCAGAACGTAAATCTCTGAGTTCGGTCCAGTACAGTTAGATGGGTGCCCCAACCCAGATATGACAATTGTACTCGAGTCGGGGCCTGACGTGTGACTTGTAGATGGTTGCAAGACCGGATGGTGTTAAATATTTCGTGCACCTTCGAAGAAAGCCTAAGCATTTGGAGGCCGTCTAAAGCTACATTGTGGATGTGCTGGCTCTACTCAAGTTTCTTATTAATGTGCATACCTAGAAGATAGAAATTCTACCAATGATCAAGTGTTACACTATCATCCAAATGTTGTTCGTAAGAGAAATATGACAGGCTTGTTTCTTTGTTGACATTAAACTCTACTCGATTCGCCCTGCCCCTTTCCGGGATTGTGTTGAGATCAGAATTTAATGAATCGCACTTTAAACGGCACAGAAGGTCGAAGCTGTAAGTGTTTTTAAGTATACTTTTATCTTCGATGATTTGAATTGGATTGAGAGTCGATGATAGAAGCTCGTTAATAAGGATTGAGACAAATGTGGGTGATAAAACGGAACCTTGAGGGACGCCTGAATTGACAGAAAACGGAGTCGAAGAAACGTCAACTAAAACAATTTGTATGGTCCTTTTCGATAGAAAGCTACTACTACAACTATTTTGAACTGTTCGCATAATTTTTCGATTCGAAGTTACTTCATTCTCAATGAAAACGTTTTTTTTTTGTGCTCACGACACCCTTAATATTGTCAATAGTTTTGTATCGTTAATTTTATCTAAAATCAAGATGAAAAAAATTCAGTACTTCGTAGAAAAATGCATGTTTGATGATAAGAAACTGTAGTTTTTTCTAATCAATTTTTTGCTGAAATAAAATTTAAAGGCGCCGCAATCAACAAAATTACTTAATGGATTTTGTGATGATAATATTTCGGAATTTCTTTCTTCACTAAAATATATCACAGATTTAGAGCTGGCGCAAAAACGACCCGGATATCTTGAAATCTTAAAAGTTTTAAAATTAACGATTTTTTGCTTGTTACAATATTGCGCAATAACGAAATATTGCTATGAATAATTAAATGCACAAGGCAAACACTATAAAGATTAAATTAGACATATTTACAGCTATATACTCGTATGTCAGTTTTTTTTTTGTGCAAAACTGCATTCAAAAAATAAATAAATTAATGAAATAATTGAAGTCTTGTATTCTAGTAACTAAGAAACTAGGGTATAAAAACTGATCATTTCGAATGTGGTATTTTTGTGTAGAAAAACAAGAAATACTTATTGAATGTGCCAAGTTATTTAGATATTTATATATTTTTTTTTTTAGAAACACACTCGTAACAAAACTTCAAATTTCTGCATAGAAATGTTATTTTAGAATGTAAAAAATATAAAATAAAAAAGGAAAAATTAATTATTTAGAATTATCTAAGAATGATTGATGGCACTAAATTTGAGTTTAAAATGCGCATTCCGAATACGAGAAGGCATCGTATTCTGTAGAGTATAATTGAGGATGTGAATATTACTTATTCTTTTTATAGATTTTTAATGTTTGAGTAATGAATTGTGAAAACAAATAAAAATTTATGACCTACTGTAAAGTATGAATTATTTCTGTTTCTGTTGTTATTCATCTATAAGTAAATAGTAATTGAAATTAATGATTATTAAGTTGAATTGTGTTTAGAGCTTTTGAATGTTCGAGAGCGTGTGCAATGGGGACGTATGAACATGATTTAGGGATGATGTCTTTAAGGGGCCGGACCCAAATTCTGATTCCTACGTATTACTTTATTATTCTATTAATAAAGTACATATTGTGATCGACTTGGGGGAAAAATTGTACTACCTTGAAATTTCCATAACTAAACTAGGCTAAAACTGCAAAAAAAAAAAATCCGCCTGTCTGTACGCCTTACACGTATACCGTACGCCGTATCTGTTCGTTCAGCTCACAATAACTTTCAAACTCTTGATGATAGCAAGTTAACTTTTGGGTAGATTGTAGATGTGTGATCTGATCTCAGACGGGGTTCTTAAAAAGGAAGCGGAGGGAGCGATAAAACTAGAAACCAGGAATGTCTCAACCATGGTCTTAGCTACCCAACAAACAAATTCATTTGTTAAAGAATCGATAATGAATTATATTAACTTAGCAATTGGATCGTTAACGAACATCGTTAACGAGTCATTAACGAACGTCGTTAACGAGTCATTAACGATTCATCAAGCGGACTAAATCGACATTCGTTAATGAAGTGTAAAATTGTAGTGGTATTTTTTTTTGGTCGTCAACTGCTGGAGGTTGAATTCAGTGTACTGCATTTATTATGGAAGTATCTAGTAAATGCAGAGTACTTCGATATTTCGACGACGCTCGAGAGAGTCGATTGAGGCCGATATAGCTTCATCTCCAATTAATCGGAGTGCATGTTTCTGGATACGGTCCAGTAGAGTCAGATGTGATTTGATTGCCATTGAAGAAGAAGATACAATAAATTGAGATACTTTAGATACTGCGTTCGATAATAATAATTCAAGGGCGTGTTGCTCGTGGGCTCATTACCTCGGTGCATCATTTAAGTTGTGAAAAACGAAATATCTCTAACTAAATATTTTATCTAAAATAAATCATTATTTCTCCATATTTACAACTTCTACAATTGCACTACAGCTCAAATCGGTTCTTGGCCTCCGAACCTTCAGGTTCCTTAAAATTTTTTTATTACTTATTGTGGAAGGGTTGTTAGCCTTTCGCACAACCCTCTATCTATTTATTTTGTAGATTGACAGCGTGCTGCAATTATGTGTCGATCGGGATTTGAACTCACGACCTTCGCATTGTAGACCAACATGCTACCCACTAGGCTGCACCTTAGCTTTCTCCATATCACCAGACTTAATGTAGAGCACACATGCCACCTCAATCTTTAATTGAATACAACTTAATAATAAAAAAAAATTGTATTGTTTAATTATAAAATATTGAAAATAAAGCTCAGTGCTATTACATTTAAGTCACGGTAGACACTGATACAAATAAATAACGAAATAAAATAAAACACTTTGCAATCTATTTTATTGCAAGGCATATTTTTTTTGTAATTTATTTTTCAACAGAGGTCACAATCGAGATTTATTGAATCACAAGCTGTATAAAACATTTCACTTTACTGCACATGTTGGATTTTATATTTTTTTTTGTATTAAACAAAAAAAAAAATGATTTAAAATTAAAACGAAGTCATAAATTGTGATCATTCCAAATACAAATCGATAAATTTTCTTCGATTTTTGTTATTTCATATTTTGCATCGCTTTCGCTGCGTACGCTGTTGGTGGGTTGTTGGTGTGGAAATAAACCAGCAACAAAAGCAGCTACACAAAACAAGCCCAACTTTTGATCAACAACAGAGACACGTCTATCTAACGCAATCGAATGACTTTTCCATTACATTCCAGCTGTAGAGTAAGTTGCTTGCTAGCTATGCCTCCATTTCTAGAGTTATAGACGTTGTTCAATTTACACACAGACTTTTAATTCGAATTGCTTGATAAAATCGTCGGCGTTGTTGTCGTCGTCGACGCCGGACGACTCTATTTCTAGCCTTGCGCTTGTCATTATTTACAGCTTACTTTTATTATATTTACGTAAATAGCTTTTAGCCACCACTTTTCCGAAAACTTTTCGTGCCTTCCCTCTTATTCTCTCGCGTATCTCTATGTTTTATATCTAGCAAATAACTAAATAGAAAAATACTTTTTCAATAGTACTAAAATGTTGTTTTTCTTTCTATTTCAGGTAAGAAATGGCAGTTTTATCGCAATTCTTTTGGATCATATCCAGATACTTTAAGGATTTGGATGTGGACGATGGCTTTCAGAAGCATTATACTTCGGACTAGTGGAATTTTCTAATTAGGAGGATAGAGGATAGAAAAGCAAAATCCAATTATTAAACTGATTATGTCGCTGCATGCTACCAATTTACGCTTAGTTGTTGTTGAAAACAACTACAAATCTATCTAAATCGTAGTGATTATGGCTGGAGGCTACGTGTAGACTCACTCGTAGGTATATTTTGTTTTTCAGTTTTATGTCAAGGCAGGTGTGAATTATTATTGACGAAAACTGTGTTGATTATTTACTTTTTTCAACTGACTAGCTATGCGGTTTTTTGCTCGTTTCATCATGAATGATTATTTTGGTAATATGCTAAACAATGATAAGAAGTCTGATTAGCGAAGAACTCCAGAACAAGGACTGTCCTTGTCGGAGTTGTATTGACAACAAAATACCATTTTTTTTTTATTAATATTGGAGTGAGACAGATAACTTTTTGGCTCCAACCATTTATCTACGAGGATTTATTGTTAGCCATTCGACCAACCTTCCGATTTGTTAGCTGTGCAGATTGATGTGGGAGACATAACTTTTTCTTATTGCAGTCGAATTCGTGATTGGAGTTTGTATTGTAAATAATTCAGTGTCATAAGTCTTATGGAAATCTAAAAGTAGAACAACACGAGCCATAGTCAAGCCAAATATAATGATGTTATTGTTAAACGATTTGTAAATAATAAAAAAAGAAGAGAAAGCTCACTAACGACGTAAATAAGAATGCAAGTCAGAGTATACAAAAAAGATTTGAAACACAAAAGTTGTGACGCAAAGAAGAAGAAAAAAGGCGCCAATCAGATATAACAACATTCAAAAGAATTGTAGATTCGACAAATTCATGTATGAAGGCAAAAAAATGAATCGAATAAGTCGTATATTATACGAGCAACAATAAAAAACGATGCGTATACACTAACTTCTCCAGGCATTTGAAAAATTCAATTTTGAATGAAAGATTCTCAGAAGAATTCTTGAAAAAATCGATATTACGAAAATATACCTATTTTTCTTTTTCAATTTCCATTTACATTCTTCTTAGAATTGTATGTATCCCTTGAAGTATCACTACTAATTGGTAAATCAATAAATCATTTGAAGGACCTTACAGTAAATTACTTCGGGAAATTCCAAAATTGAAACCGTCCTACCTACCCAATAATTGTCATTCGAATCTGTTTTGTAGTAAACATGCAGACATGCAAATTGGAATCGCATGACTGAAATTGTCATCCAATGTTAGAGTTAGAATGCTTAGCTTTGGTAATAAGAGCTGATAAGAACAGATGTTAAATGTTGTAGTCAAATTAGGATAATTCCTACTTGAATGCTAATCCACAACGTCAATATTGGCAGATTCTGTTTTTCACAAGACTTCTGCACCAAATTACGTACCCTGTATCATATTGCTTCCTAAAAATATTATTGGGAGTGTAAATTGAAAACTGCGTTTTTTTTTTTTTTTCAAAATTCGAGCATTTATTGTGCAAAAAATGGTAAAATATTTATTCTTGAAAAAATTTTCCGTCGTTAGCTGCAACTTTTTTCCAGCATACGGATTCCGCGTCGAAAAAATTGCTCGATCAACGAATCGACCCAATGGGCTTCGTAAGAACGTAAGTGCTGCTCAGTCAGGCCATTCGTCATCGATCGGAATGGGTGGTAGTGAGATGGGGCAATATCTGGAGAATACAGCGGGTGGGGTAGGATGCCCTATTTCAGTGTTTCCGGATAGGTTTTCACGCGTCGAAAAAATTGCTCGATCAACGAATCGACCCAATTTTTGGCTTTTTCGTAAGAACGTAATTGCTGCTCAACGAGGCCATGCGTCATCGATCGGAATAGATGGTAATGAGAAGGGGGACAATATCTGTAGAATATATCGGGTGGGGTAGGATGCCCCATTTTAGTGTTTCCAGGTAGGTTTTCACACCCTTAGTAACATGTGGCCGATCGTTGTCGTGCAGCAAAATCACTTTGTCGTGTCTCTCTTGGTACTGTGGTCATTGCTCCTTTAACGCTCGGCTCAATTGCCTCAATTATTCGATAGTGATCACCCGTGATGGTTTCACTCGGCTTCGAAAGCAGATGATGTACCACAAAAATTTTCTCTCTTCCATCGTCATGCCAGTCCTCGACGTCAAAATCACCGCTCTTGAAGCATTGAAACCACTCACGATACGTTCTTTTACTAAAAGCACCCTTGCCATAAGTTTCAACAGTTAATCGACGCGCGTCAGCCACAGATTTTTTTGAATTGAAGGCAAAAACAAAACTTCCCGCAAATGACGCTTATTTGGCTCAAACTTCGACTTATTCGCGTATAAAAAAGTATGTGACGCCGATAAAACTTCACAAATCTAATGATGAAGAGTTGTTGACAGATGCCTAAGATGTCGTGAGACGTTGTTGATTAGCACTTACTGCTGACGCCATCTATTAAAAACGGCGGGCTTCAATTTGTACTCCCGGTAGATTGAGATGGCCCACATGTACCTACGCAAGAGGACTCACCAAACTGGTGAATGCTTGAGGGTGAGGGTGCTTAAAAGATCTCCTGTGGAACGTTCTTTGTCGGAATCCATACTGTTTGTCATGTGGAGATATTCTATAACTCTATGGTTGATGATTGCTTTCCTCGACAGAAGTGAGGTTATTACTGTTGGGTGATAATTAGCGGGATTAATGCGCTCTCCTTTTTTGGGCCTGGCAGAACATTTGCTTACATGAAGTTGAGACAATGCAGGGCGATAAAGAAAGACGATAAAACTTATATAGAGATTTAGCAAGAGAAGCGCTGGACATTCATCTGGACCGGACGATTTGTTAGCATCTAAATTCTTAAGAACTCGGCATAGGTTACGCTAACGAATGTTAATTTGTTCTAAGGAAGAATTTAACGCAGTAGACGTTGAAGGGTAAAGAGTTCGTTGTTGGTAAAGAACAGTTGGCAACAAATTGAGCCGCTAAGATGTTTGCCTTCATAATGGGATGTGTAATAACCTCATTGTTGTAAATCAAAGATGGAATTGATGGGGCAGAATTACTTCTGGTGACCAGAAATTTTTGCAACCCTTGGGATTTCTCAAAAAGTCTTGCCACTGTTTCTGGTGATGATTTTTATTTTATATTGTTCACATCATCAAATTATCGCGCTGGTCGAATGAATTAAGAATGTTGAAAAAATTTTACGCTAACAAATGTTTCAAATTCTGAAAGAAATTAAAGGATATGCTTTTTAAAATATTCTCCACACTTTATAGTCCAATCCTTTCTAATTCAATGAATTTCAGGAATCTTTTATATTTTTCGACCTTGCCTTTGGCTTACATATATTCCACGAATTATAATCCACAAATAAAATACAACGTAAAAGGAAATTCACATCTATTTCGTATTCGGGGTATTTTCACATTGAAACTGTGTGATTTTCGGTGTGTTAGAGCCTCGCCCAAAAAATTCTTTCGGACGTAGTTTAGAGATATATGATAGCAGCTATGCCTGCTGTTTGAAGAAGGATTTCTGCAGTCTTTACATATTTTTCGTATTTTGTCTTCTGAAAATTTCCCTAAAATTATATTCCGAAAATTGCTTCTCGTTTCCAAACATGGTTGTTAGTTACATATAGGTTTTTGCATAAAATCTGTAGAGTACTCCCGCCATAAGCTAGGAAAAGTTTTCCTTTGTAAGAAAAGAGAGTGGATGCTTAACTTTTCGGAGTTTTTCGTTTCGAGGCGGGATATATTTCGATTTATTTTTTGATAAAGCGATCAAAGTGGAACTTGCGAACAAGCTTTAGGGATAAATTATCTCGAAAGCTATCTAAATGTTAATTATATTATGAAAATTTCTTTCAGAAAATATATAAATGTTTTAGTGTGGGGAGCTTTTTTATTTTTTAAATAAAAATACAAATGAAAAATACAATGTTCAAAGGTTTCCAGACTTTATTAGAATATTCATGACGCGGATAGAAAGTAAATTGAAAAGTCTTAGCGAAATATTTGATGAAAATACGGTAAGCAAGTTCAAAAAAAAAAAAAAATAATTATAATAATAATTATAGGGTTAAAGCTTCAGATTTTGGATACAACTCGTAAATTTTAATAAGGGGTGATCCTGAGAATCGGTCTGTAGTTGTCGCCAGGACTTGTTTATTCCTCTGGCCTGCTCCAATACTCGCTTACATGTGCTACATGGTCGACTAACCCGACGTTTTCCTTGAGGATCATAATCTAAAGCTTGTTTGGCGACGTTTCGCTTTGGTTTTTTTCAAAGTGTGACCGGTCCACTGCTAAATCCGCCTTGGAATCTCAATGTCCATCTCGTACTCCAAAATTCGTCGTTGGAGATCGCTTCTGGCCAGAATATCCCTAAAATGCGTCGGAGGCATTGGTTCACCAAGGTTGCTGTTTCTTGGTGAGCCTAACGATCACTTTCCATGTAGAATATTTAACACTGATTTGACGCATGTGCCAAAGATCTCTCTAAACCTCCCGAAAGGGGAAAGGATATCGAAGGCCTGTCAAGCTTTATTTACACGAGCCTCATTATCCTTTTCGGCTCCGCGGTTCGTCCTGGCAACGCTTCCGAGGTAACAAAAATTTTGCAGCTCTTCACATATGGTATTATCCGTTAAGAACAATCGGTGCGCTTGTGTTAGAATCCATGCATGTACTTGGTTTTACACACATTTATTTTCAGTTCTGCCTCTTTGCATTTAGAATGCAACGAGCGAACATTTGACTCTAAGCCCGAACGGTTATGTGCAAGCAAGCATACGTCATCAGCATAATCAAGGTGACTTAAGATGTTAAACAGTCCCCACTGAAAATCTTTATCTTTCCCACCTTCCAGTGTAGCTGTCATTTATTACCACCAGAAACAGGCCTGGTGATAACATGCAACCTTGTGCGACACCTGTTCGCACAGGTAAGCTCTCGGACAACTGTCTTGGTAGGAATCTTTAATCATTGCTATGATCTTATCTGGAATATCTCTCCGACACAAAGCATTCTGTATGTAATCTCGCTTCACGCTGTCGAAAGCACTCTCGAAGCGTATACCGGTAGTTATCACCCGATAGCCATTACATCAGTGCACTCGAAAGTAATGGAAACTACTGTCAATTGTAAAATCGTTCAATATCTCGTGGATAATTCTAATGCACGATCGTCAGTATGGGTTTCGTTCTTGAAGGTCGACGGGATATCTTTTGGTGTACTTAATAGAACGTTGGAACTCATGCACACACAAATATGGCGATAGTCAAGTTTTTGCACATGACATTTCAAAAGCTTTTGACAGGGTTTGGCATGAATCTCTTTTAGCTAAGGTTATGGCCATAATGCTACGATTGTTCAATGGATTTGGAGTTTCCTCTTTGGACGCACTATACGAGCTGTATTTGATGGCGTTATTTCTTCCTCCCGGCTCCTCTCAAGGCTATTTTCTTAGTTTATATTAACGACCTTCTATCGTCTACTCTCAATCCAATCCATAGTTTTGCGGATAGAAGTACTTTAAACAACACCTATGAGTTTTACTCTGCTGCGGAATCAAAGAAACAGTCTATTGCTTCCAATCGCATGGAGTTGTTCGGTTCACTCAACTTTGATCTCAATTTAATCCTGAAATGGGTCAGGAAAAATAGAGTAGAATTTAACGCCTCCAAAACACAGGCCTGCCATCTATCCCTCAGACGTGAAGTTACAATGTTCTCTCACCATGTTACATTTGATGGCGCACAACTTTGCACCTAAGATAATTTCACACTTCTAGGCGTCAAAATTAATGACCCTTGAATTGGGTCCAGCAAATCTTTGATGTTGCCTCTGAACGTCTAGGTGTTCTCTGAAAGTGCGAAAAATACGACTTAGCAGCCATCTATAAAGCATACATCACACTACGCTTAAAATCGAACTCGCATGTTTGGGATGAGGCTCGATCGTATTCAAAAACATGCGTTCCGACTGATTAAAGGCAACACCATTTCAGGTTCTATCGATTCTCTTGAGTATCGTAGAAATGTCGGAGTACTCTGCATCTACCATCGCTACTACAATGGTAAATGCAGTTTGGAACTAAATGCACTTATTTTTACTTTTCCCCGGAAAACTCGGGAAACTGAACTAGCCCACAAGTACACCGTCAAACCCTTGCCTTCTCGTACAGCGAAATATATTCAGTCATTCGTTTCCCGAACGTCAAGACTTTGGAATGCATTGCCAGCCAGTTCATTTCCGGAAGAGTACAACCTGCAGTGCTTCAAAAGCGATGCCCACCGTCACTTTCATCTCTCACCAGCTTAGCCCGATTCCAAAATTCCTTACCGACATTACTGTGCATTGCATTAAAAGGTGACCCTCTAAGTTATTTTCGGTGCCGTAAAAAATGCATTCAAGTATAATAAATTTACCCAGATTTACGATATTTGCAATAAAATTACTTAACTATAAAAAAAGTTTGAAGTTGCACTTGAGTACTTTCGAAACAAAAATCGATCTTGCCATTTCAATTGAATCTTTATTTGCGTTCAGCGTCAGCCGCAAAAAAAATATAATTCACTGATTAACAACAATCGCAGCTGTTGAAGAAACTTTTTTTTTAGATATATGAAATCAACAACTTTATATAATTTTGAAAGTGAATTCCAACGAATTATTTTTAATAAATTTGTCATATGACTCTGAATAGATAAGTGTACTCAGTGATCATGCATCATTACCTTTCACGTTTACGTACGTGTTTGAAAAGCTTTCTAGTTACAGTTGGGCCATATGATTCACAATTTAAATTTATTATGAAAAATATCTCGATATAATTTTCCAAGATAAATTAATAAAATATTTTGGGACATTATTGCAGTTTCGAGTATTTTAATGCAATTCAAATAATAATATTTTGTCATTTCCCATATTATGCCATATTATGGGGAATACCATTTTTTTGATAAAGTAATTGATATAATTTCGATGTCGAAAAAATCACTTTCGAAATGAAAGCGAGGACTTCAATTAAATTTATTTTTCATGTTTGAAATAAAGTTTTAGTTAAATCATTCATTTCATAGAAATAACTAGGTGTCCGTCGGTCCGATTAAATTAGTTCTCTATATGTGCAGTCCCATTTATAGCATAGCTCAACTATGACGGAAGTACTCCCAACTAGTGCCTTTCCAAACAATGTACCAGTTACCTTCAATTTAAAAATTCGTAAATTTATAAAAATTTGCAAATATGGGTAAAGTCGATATGCCAAAAAGTTTTCTTTTAGTTCTTTTAGTGTCTTTTTCTTAGCGTTTTTTGCTGCACATAAATATTACAGTGTATTACTATCAGGATTCCTTAACGCAAGGAATTGCCATAAATTAGTTCCAAATTAAAAAATTGAAAGTCGATTTATCCTTTGGCTCATCATTTAGTGAAGGGACGAAATAAACATCACACCCAACACCAAGTACAGATAATAAAAAAAGAACAATAAATTGACAAAAATTCATATTCATGGGTGTCAACTAGCGTTAAGTCTACGTCTTAAACACTGCTTATTAATAGGGAAGTTGAATACATAAGTAATCTTATTAACTTCCCTCGGGATACGCGAAATCCGTTCATTCATTCCGTAGTTTGTCCGGTGAAAACCAATCCGCAGCAATGTAGGATACCTTGGTAAAAATTGACCAACATCAAACTCAAAAGGGTGGAGGAATCAACTAAACCTTGTAAAAAGGTTATGAGCAAAAACTACATCAACTACTTCATCTCGTTTCGAGAGCGATGACATATTTAATAGCTGAAGTCGATCAGTATAAGGAGGAAGACGAACTCTGTCGTTCCAATTAAGGTGACATAAAGTTATTCTTACAAATTTACGCTCAATCGATACAATTCTGCCAATATGCTCATCATAATAAGGAGACCATACTTGAGAAGCATACTCAAGATGAGATCTAACAAAGGTGTTATACAGACTCAACTTAACAAAGGAATTGTTACATTCCTTGGATAAACGAGTGATAAATCCCTACATAGAATTACCCTTCTGCACGATCTTATTTATATGCAAATCGAAATCAATTTTACGGTCAAATGTAACACCTAGGTGAATAATGGAACTGACTCAATCCAAAATACATTCGATAAGACTGTAAATTATCACAAACAGAGAGATTTTCTTAGTAAAGCATTACATGACATTTATCCAAATTCAGTCGAAGGTCATTGTGGCGACACCAATTACTAAAATTAATCAAATCCTCCTGAAGAATTAAGAAACCTAAAAATCTTAATGTCATCTATATAAACAAGTTCTTCCGATTATTCAAAAACAGATGCAACATCGTTAATGGCCGAGACAAACATAAGTGGCCCCAAATGACTTCCCTGAGGAACACCATAATGCGCAGTAAATGGCTAAGAAGTACAATCCCGAAAGAGAACCTGATAAGTTCTATTAAGTAGATATGACTTAATTCGATTGATAAAACATGTGGAGGACAAGCCAAATGAATCAGCCCTCCTCCCCTTGTCCACCACATTTTCAGAATGAAAATTCTTTTTTATCAGGGTGTTTAAGAAATTTATCATCTATGTAGCTATCGACGTCAACTGTGAAGAGTTTTGCTGACTTCTGATCGCGCCGAAACACAAAACAAAAAAAAAATATTTGAATTTCGCGCACTACAAATATTCATATTTCGCCCGCTGGAATAACTCATTGCGCTATCCAGTTAGAACTATAGTGGTGAAGAAAAATAGGACTGGCAGAAGGAGGTCATTTTTTTTCTGGGGCGGTTGTGGGGCAGAAAAGTGGTAAACTGACAAGGAGAAGAAAAAAAGGAAGAAGGCGTTTGAGGATGAATAAATTTTGTGGCGAACTCTTGAAGTAATCGTTAATTTAGATCGTTTCATTTTAAGGGATTATCATTTGATTTGCGGTGTGTCCAATTTAACACTTAGAGAAGGAATTAAGTAGCAACCTCAGTTCGGTCTTAGTAATAAGAAGCGCAAAGTGTTATAATAAAAGTGGAGCGGAATCGAATTTGAATCTAAAGTTAATATAAAGCAGTAAGATAATAATATTTATCTGGATTGCAAATTGAAACCCACCGTTGCCCAATAGATGGCGCCTATTTAGACATCTGTCAACAACTGCTCATCATTAGATTTGTGAAGTCTTATCGGCATCATTCACTTTTTTGTGCGCGAATATGTCGAAGTTTGAGCCAACTTCTCGTCATTTGCGGAAAGTTTTGCTTTTTGCCTTCAATTCAACAAAATCTGCGGCTAAGGCGCGTCGAATGATTGTTGAAACTTATAGTTCGGGTGCTATTAGTGACATAACGTATCGTGAGTGGTATCAACGCTTCAATACCGGTGATTTTGACGTCCGTCATCGACGTGATATATCATGTGCAGTTGAAACCGAGTAAAACCATCGCGGGAGCTCACTATCGACAACAATTGATGCGTTTGAGCCGATCATTGAAAGAGGAACGGCCACAGTAAGAGAGACACGATAAAGTGATTTTGCTGCACGACAACGCTCGCCCACATGTTGCTTAGGTTGTGAAAACCTACCTGAAAACACTGAAATGAGACATCCTACCCGGCCCGCTGTATTCTGCAGACATCGCCCCTTCTGACTTCCACTCATTTCGGTTGATGACGCATGGCTTGCCTGAGCAGCACTTCCGTTCTTACGAAGAAGTCAAAAATTCGGTCGACTCGATTATTTAGGGAACACGTGAGAGCACCGCGATCTTAGCCATGTTGGCTAGTTCATCAGTTTTATGAAACCTTTTCCTAGCAGATTTAATCTTTTCCGTGCTACTGCCTCGCAGTGATATAGGACATGCTCTGTCGTTTCTAAGTTTTCGAGACAGAGGCGACAGATGTCGGTTTCGGCTAGACGCATATTTTTGAGGGAGTGGTTTACTCAATGGGCCGGTTAGAGTACTAATATCACTTTTGCTGAATTTCAGAATATCCTCCACTTTGTTTTTTTGTGGTAGTATAAATTTCTTTGAAATTGATAAGCCTGAAAGTCTATTCCAGTAAATTCTATGCTCTTGTTCAATCCACTCTCTAAGTTGGTTTTCCACAGAATGGCTCTGGTCAAATAAAATTTGTTTCTGCGCCATTTTTGCGATGCGGTTTGTCTCTTCATTTCCCTCAATCCCCACATTTCCGGGATCCACATTAATGTTACTTTGTTCCTTTTTTCCATGATGATTAGGTTTTGAAGCCAATCCCAAACAAGCCTCGATCCGTGTTTGTTGGATGCTAGAGCTTTGAGAACTGCCTGACTATCCGATACGATATAGTTATTTTTATTGCGATAAGCTCTCCTAATATTTTCTTGTATACATAGCTCCATTGCGATAAGTTCGGCTTGGAAGATGGTAGTTTCTTTACCAAGACGTTTTGAAGCCGAGAAGTTAGAACCTAAAATTCCAGTTCCAGTTCCCTACGAGGTGCGCGAGCCATCTGTGTACCAGATGGTTGATCCCTCTTGCATTTCAAGTAGCATGAATTGCCAATCGTTGCGTTCTCTGATTATTCCTTTGAATGGGATTTCAAAGTTGAATTTTGTCGGCATAGTGTCTGAGAACGTTGAGGTTAGTACCTCAATTCTCGGGTTTTTTAAGATTTGGAGGTGACCTCTAAAATCCAGCGATGTACGTATTTGTTATCCCTCTGTATGCCAAATTTAATTTGAAACTTAGGAGCTGAATCTTTTTACTTCCTAAATTTGAAATTACGGCTTATTTAATTGAACTTTCGCTGTGAATTAAATTACAAAACTTTGGTAATTAATGTTGAAACTATCAAGACTATACACATTTGTGTGCACATTTAAAACTTTAAAAGTGTAAAATTCAGCAAAAACACCAAAGAAGAAGACAGGTATAGCAGATCTTTAAACTGTTCTCCTGTTTTTGTTGTGTATATGCTCATAACTTCTGTTTACGGTTGGCGTTGATTCCCAAAATCCATACAGGTCTGTCCGACAATTTGCTCGATTTTTTCGACTTTTTCCACCCTTCTCTGTTGAGATTTACTCGAGTTATCCAGTAGACGGCACAACGAAACATACTTTTGGAATAGTTGACATTCGTCAAAAACCGTTTATGGAGAGCTAAAAAACTTGGTTAAAAATTATCTTGAAGTTCCGAACTGTGCACTAAAACGTTGAACCAGCAATAATAGAGAAGGTCGACAGGTCAAAATTCGAAACAGAAATAACACACCTTAAAAAAAAATTGCCAATGAATTATTGCATTTTGCTAAAACGGATTGAACAAAGAAATATTCCGTCCATTTCCATAAAAGCAGAAACATCAATTCTGAATACGATATTCTGAAAATAAACATGAAATTCAAAAGAAAGAATTCTCTGGTCACTTTTAATAGTGCGTAGTATACCATACCCTAAATAAATATAAATTTTCGCTTGGTAATTATTTCTTTCTGTAAATAACGTAGCAGCAATGTGTAAAATTCTAAAGAACATATAGCTTCGCATTTTACTTGACCGATTCATGCTATTATTATTTTTTTTTAAGTTGGCAATAATTGCTTGTGTGTTTCGTGCGATGGCATTATACTTAATTTTCAAAAAATATTAAAAAAAAAAATATTTTCGGTTGCTACGAATCTGTTCACAACATGATGTGGTTTTGCTGAATAACAAAATAATTAGCAAACAAATACTTAAAAACGAGGTATAGATCATGCGCAAAGTTCATGGATTTGAAATTAAAAAAAAAAATCTATAATTTTAAGATAAGTTCTCATAACATTTACATCATTTGGAGAAACAAGTATTCAAGTTCATCGTGTATCCAATTGATTAATGAATTCGCCGTTTTCCACGTTTCCGAATAGACTTGAAAATTTATTTGTTATTTGGTCTGGTGCGCGGCCCACATCTAATTAATTAGGCGCCAATAATGATGACTCGCTTTGAATTGTTTGAGAAAGGGATGGGGGGTGGGCAAACATTCGTATTTGTATCTAAATTGAATCACTTAGTTATGACATCAAATTTATTTTCATTCCAGGAAATTACATGGCGATAAATTTTAATTAGAATTTTCCTCAAATGATTTTATGAATATTTAGCATCAGATCGAAGCTTCGTGTAAAACCCATTTTTTTCTCCTTCATTAAACAATTTCCAGTATACAATGCATTAATTTTAATTGAATACATCTTAATAAAATTTCAAGGCAGATGTCGGGTAAAGAAAAAGTTGTTAATGATGTCTACTCACGGAGCAACAAATTAAAATACTTTTACTTATTTCGTGCACTCCATCTGGACGCAAAAAAAAAATTAATTTCAACAATCACATCCATGACAATTGTTGTTATAATTTTACTATCGAAATTTTTTTTTGTCGTTAATGCAAAATGATGGCAAGTTGTGCGCGTTTTGGAACATGAAGAAAAGGAAACCTGCAAAAAATGACACATGCACAGCATTTATAGGTGGGTGTGATCTCTTTTATTTTCAGAAAATTAATTTTATTTTTGGTTTTTAATGGCTACTGCCGGGGAAAATCATTGGAAATCCACCTAAAACAGTAGCAGCGCCGTTTTATCATTCAACTGGCAAAAATTCAAAATAAATTAAAACATAGGATAAAATTAAACAATTTGCATATCATATTAATTTAAAATGATGAGCTCATGCGTTTTGTAATTTCACTGGTCAATTTGTTGCAATTTTCATTTTTACCCGCCAAATATGCTGTTATGGGACGTATCCTATGTTTAAAAAACCCGGAATCTTCTATATAATAAGGAAAACCTGTGCATATATTTGAAGTGACGTGACTTATGTTAAGTAGATTACTAAGTTTTACAAATTAAAGACTTGATGTCTAAAAGTGAATCCATTTGACTTTTAATTTTGTAAGTAGATCGAAAAATTATGGCTAAGTTGAGGCTTCCGTGGCGTAGTGGCAGCGTGCTTGCTTCACAGTCAGTAGGTCGTGGGTTCAATTCTTACTCCAGGCAGTAGATTTTTTTAGGCACGAATTTTTCAGTTGGTACTGGCAATGAAAATTATTCGAAATAAAATGGGCAAACGATGTAAAATTGCAACAGTTCCACTTCAAGAAGGTCTGTATACTCAGTAGATGTTTTCAGTTCGCTTTCTATCATTCAGTCACCCATAACATCTGCAAATATTTGTCAATAGCAGCCAGCACAACTGAAAAATATACCAGCTTCGCCACCTCTCTTCCCCAACCTTTCCAATCCCATTCCTTTCCAATCCCATTCCTTCTCTCCATGACTGTGTTTGTGCATTGCACATAAAGGCCGAACTTGCCTATAACACAGGTCATTCTGTAAAAAAAAATCATAAGCATTGGTGGTTCGGTGGTAGAATGGTCGCCTGCCACGCGAGCGGCCTGAGTTCGATTCCCGGCCCACGAAACTTTCTTTCTTTTTTTACGATTTGACTTCCGTAAAGCTAAAATCCGATCCTACAATTCAATTGCTTTAGCCGTTGTTTCGTCAGGAATTACTGCAATATTATTGGTGAAAAGGCAGGCCATTCCAGATTTTCTATTCCATTTTGACGTAATTATTTTGACTTAACAATTTTTTGACTTATTCAACAGCAAGCATAGCTATAAGGTGGAGCTTATTTAGGTTACTTACCTGAAATTTTCTTAAATGTCCTTCTTTTTCGTACAAAATACCCGAAGCACGGCGGCAGATATGCGAAGCACGGGCTCATGTGCTTGTTTGTCAATAAAACGAAAACGGTTCAATTATTCATGAATATTTATTTTATCCCTTTCACAATAATCTCGCAAACAATACATATATTCCAACGCTTCTTTAAAATTTTCAAAACATTTTTCATAGGTCGATTTCGGAATCGCTCCTTCAGCGAATACTCCTTTATCGCCTCAATCGTCCGGAAATGCTTAGCAAAAGTTACTGACAGATATACCGACCTAGAAAACAAAAAAAAAAAATTTTTGACAGTATCTTAAGCGCGGTTTGTTTAAATGAGAAATTCCGTGTACTTTTTGAACATAGTAGTAAAGGGTTTTATTGGAGGCGGAGACCTTTAAATTCGTAATACTGTTTTCTGTGACAGCTGATTTGATTTGTTTTGGGGTTAGTTTGGTTTGGCAATTCATCATGAATAGACTCACGCCGGCGCAATATTTGTAAAAATTGTTCAAATTTATTTTGAAAACCATGGTTCAATTCGAGAAACTTATCGGGCAGTACGAGCATTTCATGGTGCCCGTAATCGTCCATCAAAGCGATTAATTCGAGAAACTTTGGATCGTTTTCGCAACACGTTTACTCTAAACGATAATACACATCGCGTAAGACGTCGTACAGTGCGCACACAACAAGCGATTGATGGTGTGCAGTAGTGTAGTGTTGATGCTGATCCAAACGTTTCAATTCGTCATCGTGCTCAACAATTAAACTTGTGTCCATCCACTTTATGGAAAATTTTGCGCAAAGATCTTGGTTTACATGCTTACAAGATTTAATTTGTACAGGAATTGAAGCCACACGATTATCGTTCGCGCCGTACATTTGGTGAATGGATAATCCACAAGCCATTGGCGAAACACCATTACATCCAGAAAAGTTCACCGTTTGATGCGCTGGAATCATTGGTCCATATGTCTTCGAAAATGATGATGGTCAGAACGTTACAGTCAACGATGAGCGATACAGAGACATGATTATTAACTTTGTCGTGCTTCAATAGGAAGGTATTACTGTCGCAGATATGTGGTTTCAACAAGACGGTGCCACATGGCACACAGCGCACGATACAATTAATTTGATGATCGGACATGTAAAGTCCCATGGCTACGCCGATAAACCAGAAACTATTGAGCACTTGGAAAGCAACATTCGACGCTTTATTGCTGAAATATAGCCTGATTTGCTGCGTGAGGTGTGTGAAAATAGGACTTCCCGATTACGCCATTTACGCGCCAGCCGCGACGGTCATATGCCCGAAATCATATGGTAACATTAATGCCATAAAATTATCTTTCAAATAATAATTTCATGGATATTAAAAACATTTTTCTGTGTTTTATTTCAATTTAAATTTCTCTGCATCTAAAAAACACCCTGTATATGCTGTATGACATATGGTATTAAAAATTGGCATTTTGAAACACATGCACATTATTATAATCAGAATAACAAAAACGAAATAAAAATGCATTAAAAAAATAATGTTCGGAATCAGTTTGCATGTGACTAACCTAGCAGGTGTAGGTATATGCGAGGAAATACCGGCAACTTCATAAAATATTGACAGATCGACCTTGGTGAGCTTTGTTTATCACAAAGGAATCGATAAAGTTATTATGAGAATAAAATGAAAGGGAAAAAATTCAGTTTAGTATACAAAGTTTTATCTAGCTACAATTTATTATGTGTGTTAGTTAATTGAAAAAGGAAGTTCATGGCAAGCGTGCTATATCACTATGATATGAGAAGATTGCGGGGTAAAGAACAATATATCGACGGTTGGCGTTTTTTTTTCCAAATCAGCTGTCTTAAGATTATTTTAAAATAATGAAAGTTTTATATTCCGGCTTAAAATTATTAAAAATGTGAAAAATACCGACATATAATTTTTTCCAGCTTAATTATCACAACAAATTTCGGTGTCAAAACGCTCTGATGTGGAATTTGCATTTTGTGACTTAAACCATTGACACATTCAAATTCAAATTTTCCTGTTAAGATCCCCTACAGGGGCATTGGACAGAAACAACTCTCTTCCACAAGCGCGATCCTGAGCATCAGCCTTAAGCTGTTGCCAGGACTTGTTTATTCCTCTGGCCTCCTGTTCAACTTCTTGCTTTCTTGTGCTACATGGTCGACTAACCCGACGTCTGCCCTGAGGATTATAATCCAAAGGCTGTATGAAGATGTTTCGCCCCGAATTCCTCAAAGTGTGAGCGATCCACTGCCACTTCCGCCTTTGAATCTCAGTACCTATTTCAGTCTGTCCAGTTGTACTACAAAGTTCGTCGTTAGAGATCACTTCTAGCCAGAATATTTCTAAAATGCGTCGGAGGCATTGGTTCTCGGAATTTTGTAGTTTCTTAGTAAGTCGAACGGTCACTTTCAACGTTGCACAACCATATAACAACATGGATTTGACGCATTTGTCAAAAAACTCGCAGCTTCGTGCGAAGGGAGATCTCTCTTAACCTCCAGAAAGGGGAAAAGACACCGAAGGCCTGACGAGCTTTATTCAGACGAGCCTCAATATCCTTTTCGGCTCCGCCGTCCATGCGGACAATGCTTCCGAAATAACAGAAATCTTGCACCTCTGAAGAACAATCAGTGTGCTTGTGTTCGAATCCATGTGCATGTACTTAATTTTACGCACATTCATTTTCAGTCCTGCCTCTTTGCATTTGAAATGCAACGAGCGAACAATTGACTCTAAGTCCAAACGGTTATGTGCAAGCAAACACACGTCATCAGCATAATTTATGTGACTTAAGATGTTAAAAAGTCTCCATTGAAGACTTTTACCTTCCCCATCTTCCAGTGCAGCTTTCAAGATGTCATTTATTACCACCAAAAACAGGGCTGGTGATAATATGCAGCCTTGTGTGACACTCATTCGCACAGGAAAGCTCTCGGACAGCTCTCCTCTATGTAAGACGCGACACCTTGCATCTTCGTAGGATTCTTTAATGATAGCTATGACCTTATCTGGAATACCTCTCCTACGCAAAGCATTCCATATGTAATCTCACTTAACGTGTCGAAAGCCTTCTCCAAGTCTACAAACATGAGATGTAGTGGCGAACCCATTTCGGCTGACTGCTTCAATATTATCCGTATGGTATTTGTGTGGTCGATACAAGACGACCCTTTACGGAATAAACTTCGAGAGTGCTCTCGACGACATAACTAATCCTATTGAGAATTACCTTAGCCATGACTCTCGATACGGCAGTAAGTAGACATATACCACGCCAATTACCACAATTCCGAAAGGTCGCCCTTCGGAATTTTCATAATGACGTTCTCTTTCCATTCAGTCGGATATCTTCCTTCATTCCACACCTCAGTAAAGAGTGGGAGGAGTATATCGGCTGTTATTTCCGGGTCCGCTTTGAGGAGTTCGGTTGGTAGTCCGTCTATACCTGGAGCTTTCCTTCTCGCCATTGACCGAATGGCGGAAACTATCTCTTCCATATCTGGGGGATCGTCCCTAATAGAGAAATGTTGCGACAGGATGTTTGGTAGTTGTTCTGTTTCTGAGATATTGTCCTCTGACAAGATTTTTAAAATTTCAGAGAAGTATTCCTTCCATCGCCGCAACTGGTGTTCACGCATATTAAGGAGAGTTCCGTTGACATCTCTCACAAGGTGGTTGGCGGTGAAATTCCTGTTCGTCAACTGTTTCATGATTTTAAATAGTGAACCTATATCCCCAAGGCAAGCCGCAGATTCTGCCTTGTTGGCCAGATCTTCAATGGCATTTCTCTTGTCGCGTCTAACAGCCTTTTTAAGCTGTATATGAGCATCGCGGTAGTTCTGCCTCAAGTCGGGCGTTCGCTGGTTGACATCGGGTTGAGAGATGATTGCCAATTAGGCTTTTTTCCGATTGCCAACCTTGTCCCATGTGTCTTGCGACATCCAGGGTTTCTCACCGCTTTGCACATATCCCACAGATTCTTCAGCACTAGTTAGAAACGTGTTTCTGGTTCCCAATTGGCGTCCAGTGAGCGTATTTCATATTCACCCAATGTGGATGACTTTTCGCGTAGAATAGTGGTGTACTCGCGTTTTTTGTTGGGATCTCTGAGTTTATCCACGTTAAGCTTGCGCTTCATTTGAAGCATTTATGGTCGTCGGATAGCTGCTGTGACTTATAGCCAAATGGTCGATCTGGTTCAGAGTAACACCATCAGGGGAAACTCAAGATGTTATATGGTGACTCTTGTGTGGAAAAAGCGTCCGTCCGATGACCATTTGTCGAGTACTACAAAACTGCACAAATAATTCGCCGTTCTCGGGTCTCTTAATCCAAGGTCGTGACACGTCGAGCCAAGGGTCACCATGCCTTTCCATGACGTGTTCTAGTCGAGTGTTGTCAGATCCAACCTGAGCGTTCATATCTCCTAAGGTGATGATAATATCACCTCTTGGAACACGTTCGAAGGTGGCACTGAGTTGGCTATAAAACTCCTCTTTTTCACCAGGTGTTGCGGTATTAGTTAGTGCGTATCTGACACTGGTCGTGAGCCTGATGACGATAATCCTATTCGAGATTGGTTCCCACCTGATGAGACTGTTTCTCGCTCTCGGTGCAAGGACGAACGCCACGCTATTTTTGGCTTCACTCTCAGGGCCAATGCACAGAATGGTGTTTCCGCTAGGGGTTCGTTCTTCTCCTGATCCTGTCCACCTGACCTCGCTGAAGCCCAAGATTTGGATGTTATAGTGCTCTATTTCACGGTCGATCACTGATTGGCGGTGCGAGGATCAAGTGACGCCAATCTTTTCCCCGTCATTCAATGTTCGAACGTTCCAGAAGCCAATCATAGTCCGTTTTCGAATGCCAAAAGTCGTGTTACCATGTGTATCCGAGGCGCCTTATCTGTATCTCGTATCAGTTAGGATTTAAGATCACGGGTGATAAGCCCATGATCCAGTGAGTGTCATTTGCCATTTTTAGGGCAAGCAGGACGGGTTGTGGGTCCCACAGAAAACTATACCTAACAAATCGATTGAAAGAATCGAATTTGAAAAGCAAACCAACATCTCAGAACAGATACAAAAACATATTTTATGTCGTGCGGTTTCACTTGATAAACATTGTTTATTAATTGGAAATTGTTGCTTTTGAGTAAAAAAAAGTTGCTATTGAATTTGAACCTTGTTTTTATTTTTATCAACGAATCGGTTCGAAAAACGAGAGAGTTCCAATGTTTAGAAAGCAGGAAAGCACTTCGTACGCAGTTTTAATAATTCAGACTTTGTTATCCCGAAACAAAGCAATTTCTTTCAACCGGGACAGACATTGTTTCGACTGTTGATGCTAAAAGTGTTAAGAATAAAAAGAATTCCAACAATGTACTCATGTAATTAACGCGATTTATTAAAATTGTGCTCTAATTTTAACGGTTTTGCACTTCTAGACCGACTGATAAATTACACAGCAGAAATCCGATAATAATAATTACACGATTGTAGGGTTAAATTACAATAAAAAGAAAATGTTTTTATGCATACAATCGATCTTATTATATCGTTGTTATGTTCTTTTCAATTAGTAACCACAATTGTAACGGTCGAAAATGCATTGAAATGGCAGCTAACTTTATTATTTTATCGAAACAATAAATTGTTCGTTAGATCCGGGACATAAACAATTGAAATTTATCGTACAACTGGAATTATTGTTGTTTTACTATGACGCGGCTAGCCAACAACTCCATTGCCCATATCTATTAGAATTTCTAGTCCGAGTTTGACGAGGCGAAATAGATAAATCTGCACAACCATGAAATGGGATTCGCAACGCAATGTTTGCAACAAAGCACGACACAAGAGGTCGCACATGTATGGCGGCTGTTGTCCTCAGAAGCCGTGAAGTATCGCATAATGAAAATGTTTCTTTGTCGAGATAAAAATAGCCGCTCTGGAATATTCATCAAGTCGAGATAGTAGCTCCCCTTTGTGTATCTTCGGTCAACAGGTTAGATTACCGATTATTCTAGTACTACGCGAACTGTGAACCAACCGACCGGCACACAATGAACCTTTGACGGTATTGTTATTTTCCATCCAGTAACAATACGATAACGACTTAAATATTCAAATTTTTTTTTTTGCTTTTCGCAAACAATTAGCTCAAAAGAAAGAACCTACAGTTCTTTCTTTTTGGTTGATGAGTGGGTGAGGGATGATTACTATAAGTTTGAGGGGTGGGTTGGCTTCAGGTGAAGCGCAACAGTATGAATATAATCGAGTACTTAACGGACAGAACACATTATGCCTGGGTGTTGTTGGGGGCCTAAGCCAACCTCCAGCTACAACGTAGAACCATTCCAGAATGTACAAACCCATGAGTCACTGACTCATTCACTTGTAAATCCCAGGCAGATCGATATAACGAACCGAACAGAGCAGGCCTGGAAGTTGTTGAATCATCGTGGGACGTAGTAGATACGACCCCGTCCTGGGCATACCAGGTTACAGCTCTCGACTAGAGGCCACCTCTATATGGGAAATTTCTATACGATAATGTGTTGTGAGGGCTTCAGGCCAATACACCACATCGTCATGACCCATACTACGGCTTCAGCTTACGACTATGAAGAGAGAAAGATATTTTGCATGGAAGATTGCCCTCCATCTTCTTATGGTTTTTTTTGTTGTTTCCATTTCCATCTAGGCAAAAGATAAGGTAATCGGCTTTTACTTGGGAGCTGGTAAAAGCCACTCCTACGTCATGTCGTAGATTCCGTTATGGCTCTTTTGCAGAGTGTTTCCTGCCTGCGAAACTGGTAGATTTATTTGCCTGCCATCGGCAGCCTCCAATTCGATGCCGCATTAGTCAACGAATCTACCAACAACCTAGCGATACTCTTGGCCGATAGATAAATACCGCTTAGCCAAGACACATAGATCTTGTTATAGTTTCAAGTCGTATGCAAATTTAGATTTTTCTTGACCATTTTCGAAGGTTCGGAAATAGCAATCATCGATGCAAGGAGAAAGGTGAAAAGAAGATTTTGAATTGTTGTCAATTTTGTAGCAGTTTTATTTTACTCGAACAATTTCGTGACAAGATGACAGAATTACACACGCAAGTTAATCTGCTGTTTTTTTCTTCTTATTGCGTCGTAATTTATCGAATTTGTATGTTGTTCTAGCGTTTTGTTTTTGCCATAGTATGACATGTTAATTTGTTTATTCGTATATTGCGCAATAAATTCGTCTTATCATGATTCGGGGCGAATATCTATAAACGGTATTTTCGTTAGATAACCCCCAACCATAAGATTATGTTATGGTTTAATGCTTATGCCTAAGTTGCGAGATAAATATACGCAAAGAAGTAAGATTAGAACGCTAATAAAATACGTCTTTACGGTGGCTCGAACAATGTTCTAAGATTAAGCAGAATGAGATGGAATTAGAAAAGGTAATGCGATTAAGAAACCAAACGCACATAATTATATGTTTGTAGAGAATTTTCAAAAGTAAGCGAACTGCTTTAATGTCATTGAATTTGTTTGTTGGATTACGGAGTCTTCAATTTAACTATAGCCCTTATTTGTAGCTTTAATTTCTTTTTGTATTTCGTAGACGCCATCTATGGTTATTCGTTCGCGTAGTTCTCCATGTTTACGTATTTTTTTGTCTAATGAACTCGCCACTGACTCAGAGAATCCAATTAAAACATTGACTGAAGTAGGATATCTTTGAAGATTAACAAGTAGTTTTTAGCAATTCCATGGAAAAATCATGTTGAAAAATGTCACCAATTAATTATTTTAAAATTATTTTTTTTTTACCAAAATGTCGCAAATTTTACCAGTGAAATATCGTACCAGATGTTAAAAACTGTATTCATCAATTCACAACAAATTTTTGGCACAAAATTATTATTATTCTTTTTTTTTTTGTAGCGTATCTTCTAGTACGGACATATTCCTTTTTGCGTTATGCGTTACGGTCATCCCTTTTGTCGCGGTGAATAATTTGTGAGACCAAGAGACAGTCGCCTATATCGCTTGGCTGTTGGATACATATTGGCATGCCGATAGCGAATAATGAGCGAAGTTCATGAGCTTTGAGATTTATTGAAAAAAATTTCAAACACCTAAAACGATTGAATCGCTTGGCTGTGGGATATGGGCGCGTGGATGGCGGCCAATGAGCGGGGTTCATGAACTTTGAGTGTTTGAAACCTTTTCCGTCAATCTTAACTAGTGATGGGCGTATTCGATTATGAAAATCATTCCATTATACCAAAACCCCTAAAGTATAAGCCAGGTAGCTGTGCAGTAGTGATGTTCGTTACTTTCCGGTACCAGTACCTAAGGAAAGTAATCGTTACATTTTATTTGTTACCTAGGTACTCATTTATTTGAAATGACCGCCATATCATGTAGCGAGTTTTGCAAATCATAAATTCAAATAGAAGAAATCGCTTCTAGTGCCCCATGCAGTAACTACACTGGTGGTCAAAATAATAAATACACGCCTGCGTTTTTTTGGGAAAACATCTATTTTTTAAGCTTTCAATACCTTGTAACTTAAGCCAGTCTATTGAAACGATACGCTGAAATGTGTAGAACATATTAGTAGGAAAAAAAGCGGGTTTTTAATATATTCCGATTTGGATTCATTATCCTAATTATAGAGTGGACAAAATAATAAATACAGTATTAGAAATTGTATTGAAAAATTTAATTCTTTTCAAGAGAAGTTTTCAGTTTTTTTTTTATAATTTCAACTTAGTAATTTATTGCACGACCCTTATTTTTAAAAATTTCTTTGCAACGAGCCGGTATCGAATCCACTAAACGTTCACAACTTTCTTTTGAAATCAGGTGCCACTCTGCAGTCCACAATTCGAACTTATTTCTGGGTTTATGTACATAAACCTTATCCTTGACTTGCTTCCACAAGTTCTTAATAGGATTACAGTCCGGTGACTGCGCTGGCCAATCGAAAACCGACATTTTTTTGCGCCGCAACCACTCCTTCACTATTTTTGCAGTGTGCTTCGGATCATTATCGTGTTGAAATGTCCATTGTAGTGGCATGTCTTCCTCTGCAAATGGCATTATGTTCTTTAGTATGTCCAAATAACTTTATTTGGTCATAATCCCGTCAATCAACTGAATTGGGCCTACATCATACCAAGAAAATGCTGCCCACACCATTATGCTACCTCACCCATGCTTAACGGTCTTTTTGGTATATTGTGGATCAAATGGTTTGTTGGGAGGACGCCTAACATATTCATTTCCGTCCGATCCGAAGATGTTGAACTTGCACTCGTCACTCCAGAGAATATTTCGCCATTTTCTCGTGCCTTCTTCTCCGCTCCTATCTAAATGGGCCCTTGCAAAATTTAATCGGTTCCGTATGTTTTTTTTTTTTACTTAGGAGAGGCACTTTTCTTGGTGATCGGGCTGGTAAGTCTGCGTCCAATAATCTTCTACGAATTGTTGTAGCACTGACTTTAGTATTTGTTTCCCGCAAAATCACGACCGAAGACGCGAAAGGGTTCCTTTTAGAGACGCGCACAATTTTTCGATCCAATGATGGGTGGTTTTCCGTGGTCGGCCGCGATTTTCTTTATCATTTTTCTCCTTCATGGCATTCTGGACCATTCCCAAAGAGCATTGAGAAATTTGTGCCATCTGTCGAAGAGAGTAGCCATCGTCCCTTAGGCGTTGCATTTCGATCCTCCTTTCTGCGGAACAGTGCTTATTTCGGCCCATGTTTGAACTAAAGAATTATTACAAAATCAGATAATTTGAACTTGTTAGAAAAGTTTTCACTTAACTTACTCGAAAGAAAATAAATTTGGAAAAAAAAAATTAAAAAGTAGCCCGAAAGTACTTATTTACAAACACTGTATTTATTATTTTGTCCAATGTGAAAGTGGTCCTTTGACTATCAAATTCAAATTGACATGTCCGCATAAAACATACATACGAACAGGCTTGCTACTTAAAACAATGGCTTCCCAATCTAATGGTTCATTGCAGTTGATTACGTCACTTGAAAAGCATTGCCAGCTGAAAAAATAGATGTTTTACAAGAAACTTAGGGGTGTATTTATTATTTTGACCACCACAAGCGATTTCTTATTACATATACACTATATGTAATAAGAAATCGCTTGTGTATCGCTCTTGAATTCGTTGGCCGAGTACGCGTATCAACACAGTGATCTCAAGTCCAATTCTTCAATTCTGAGTAAAAAATTCGTTTAAAAACTAACGTAAATAAAACGACAATGTGAAGGAAATAACTTTTATTAAATCGAAATTTGATTAAAAAAATCCAATTATCACCCCAAACATTAAAAAAATTTTACAATCTGGTATCACTGATCCAGAACCCTAACACTAGTAACGACTGCCTGCCCCGCCGCTCGGGCCAAGCGCCACAACTCTACTCAATGACATTATTGGTGTTGAAAGAAACGAAACGAAAAAAAAACATAATTTTCTCAGTTGATTTTGCTGTAAGGTAGAGTGAGAGTATTCCTTCTTATTCTTATGCTTTGGAATAGCGGTACGGCGTTATGCATAAATGTAGGTTTCCCTTCTGCGATGTAACGAAAAAGCAACTAAACGTTACTTATTTTGTATGTGGAACGAATACTCGAGTAACGAAAAAGTAACGAAACGTTTCGACAGTTCAGTTAATTTTTTGGAAGCTCATTTCGTTACTTAAATAACGAATATAAATATGCATCAGTTTTATAGAATTGACATCTCTTAAATTTCAGTCTAGTAACATTCATACTTTTCAAGGAAATAGATATCTTGTGAAGTTGTGAAACTGAGTCATATTGTATGGGAGGGGGTAGAAGTAGTAAAGCTAATCACTTAATTATTTCTGAAGTATTTAGTACAAAATAGCTCGATAAATATTATATGTTCTGAGAAAATCGGCATGAAAAAGTACAGTTTGTACGGGAGGTGGGGGGATTCAAATAATTTGTATACCATACATCACATTTATGATAAAAATAATAAATTTCAAACCATTAGCTTTCATAGTTTCCAAGGAAATTTGATTAATGTAAATTTTTGAAAATGAGTCATTTTGTATGGGATGGGGTAGGAGGGGTGAAGCGATTTGTTCACGAACTTGGCCTTACTTTTTCTCCAAAAACGATGTGTACAAAATTTGAGCTTTCTAGCTCGGGTGTTGTGTTCAAAATAGCAGACGGAGAAGGGTGAAGGCGAGTGTTCCGCGCCTCTAATCGGAACTACCATCCAGAATGGCCCTCCAGGTGCGAGGGTGGGGCGAAACAGCGTCTCCCCAGAAAAAACTCGCGTGTCCAGAAACCTGGACGGGAGGCCAAGGCTCGATATGGGCTGTAGTGCCATTGTATCATCATTATTTTGAAGAATAAAAAGATGATTTGAAAATTCTACCCAAGCCAAGAAAAGTAAGTTGAAAGATCATAGTCGAACCTCAATTTCGTGTATAGCCGTAGTTAAAGAAGAACAATAAGGAATAAATTACAATATTGCGTGTGCGATGGAAAAAGGGCAAAAAACTTCCTGGCCCTTTATAAGTGCGAAACACCCATCAACCCGTCTCATTATCACCGAAAATAGAACAGACATGTTACTTAAACGCTCAAGATTTCCATCAACCTTCCAGTACTTGGAGGTGCCGCTAAGTCAATTAAAACTCGTATTTCACGTCAGTTATTTTTCACTTAGCCATCTCCAAAGTAATTGGAAAGCAACACCCAAGAGAGCCTTGCCGGTGTTGAGTGCCTCCATTTCAATGCTGACAACCGCTACCGACTGTGTCCTTAGTCGAGTCGAGAATTGCTTATTGTGCGTCAGAGAAAATGCCAAGGCAAAACATTTTCGAGAGTTTACTGTGTGCGTAATGTGGGACATACACGATTTTAAATCGAGATATCTTACTATTAAACTTGTGAAATAACGAAGGAAAGGATGACAGTAATTTTTTTTTAAACTAATTATCAACATTGTACCTAAGGAAATGGGATCACCTTAGTCCGGTTCGGAGAAACCAGTCCCAAGACATTTTCTATAGTTCAGCCCAGAGTACTAGTGCGGCGGCGCCGTTCTGTGAAATACAAGCCGCGTATACTTTGAACAAAAATGTATAAATAAAATTCATTAAAAAATAAAATACAAGTCTACGAGCACAACTCGAAGGTGCTTATTTCTGTTTTTTTCTTTTCGAAATTCGAAACCATCGAGTGAAAATTGGGTTAAAGTCGGCAAAGAAGCAGCATCAGCCGCCGCCATCGCCAGCGAGCAACATTTAAAACGTTCGCCTTTCATAAAGTCAGAAAACGTTAAGGCGATTGCTGCTGTGACGACGTCATCGTCATGCATCTTTTCACGATGTGATAGCTTTACATCTTGCAGCCATAAGTGCAGTGTGCCTGGCATGCAATAGTGGAGCACTTGTAGTGCATTCACATCTCGGGTCGATAGCAAACAGTGAAGGCAAGAAGTTTTCGAATGGATTACAAACTTGAAGTGTTCTTGCTGATTTGTTTGCGAGTCTGACTACAAACCCGTATAATGCAATATAACAAGAATTATTTTTGAAAATTTTCAAAACTGTTTAAGAGACATAAACAGTGCATTTGTACAAAATGAATGTTTAATCTGTAAGACGCAGTAGTATTGAAGAAAAACTGGAAAGTTTCATTGTAAAGGAAGCGCAATGTGAACCTACCCAGCAAACAGTTTAACGAGCGCTCGTAAATAGCGATCTTAAAACGGGCATGAAATGACATAAAACAACTAAACTGATCATGATCTTAAGTAAACCAAACAAAAAGGGTTGCACAACGTCGATCTTGTTATATACAAGCAGTTTTCGTTTCACAATACGCATTAACAGCACAAAATTATGTCGTGTTGATATATCAAAATATTGCAAACGGTGAAAAACTTAGAGTTTGCAGAGAAATCCGAGTGTGCTTGTGTGTGTCCATGAAATCTTCAAAGTCATAAACAACAGAAACAGAACAAAAAGCAATTGCGATCGTCAAAAATCATTCGTTTAGCTTTAAAAGTCAAGTTCTTTAATAAATCGTTAATGTTTCATAAATATCGTTTATGAATCGTTAACGATATTAATTAATGAATTAAAATAAAAATTATTAATGATTCATTGATAACGATTATATACTTACTTATATATTATATATACTTACTTATATATTATATATACTTACTTATATATTATATATACTTACTTATATATTATATATACTTACTTATATGTTATATATACTTACTTATATATTATATATACTTACTTATATATTATATATACTTATATATTCGTTCCTTGTAAGCGTTTTACAATTCATTAATGAATCGTTAAAAGTAATTCATTAACAAATGTCCATTTAGTCCGCACGATGGGTTGTTAATGACTCGTTAACGGCGCTCGTTTCTTTAATGAGTGATTTTATTTGCTGGGTATGACCTAGTATACCTATCGCTGTTGGTTAAAGAATCGAATTTTATATTTGTGTAGAAAATGTGCTGGAGGTATTGTGAGTAAACAAAAATATTACTCAGACAAATGCCAGAAAACAAGAAACAAAAAACGAAAAGAGCCTCGTTCAAATCAGAATACAGAATCTATGCATCATTAAGACTCACTACGAATTGAGACACAAAAACGGATTCATTGTTCTCAAATTTATTAGAAAGTAAAAAAATGAGTCGATCCTCCGCAATAAATCATCTGTGTATGCCTTGTCAGAAGTCACGTAAGATGAATGTGTCAGCCTAAGATGCGAGCATATGTCTTTAGATTGAAACCAATTTGATTTTAGAAATAATTTTCGAAATGAAGACAAAGGGAAGTAATTTCACAAAGTGAAATATTTTTTTTTTTTTGTGGAAACAAAGAAGTTTCAGATAACTTTTAATAACGTCTAAAAATTCGAATCCTACAAAGATACAAGATTTCGCATCTTTCATGAAGGAGATCTGTCCGAGGAGCTTTTCTGTACGAACGGGTGTAAAACAAGACTGCATATTATCACCTGGTGGTAATACATAAAATACAACGTGAAAAGCTACAATGGACGGTGGGAATCAACCGTTTCCCATCTTCCTGTTTAATATCTTAAGTTATCTTGATTATGCTGATGACGATATAAGTTTGCTGGCGTATAATCGTTCGGAATTCGAATTAAATGTCCGCTTTTTGCATTCTAAGGGCAAAGTGTGGGCTGACCTTCAGGTTCCTTAACATTTTCATTATTTATTGTGGAAGAGTTGTTAGCCCTTCGTATAACCCTCTATTTACGAATTTATCATTTTCGTAGATTGTGACCAAGTGACCAAGGGGTACCCAAACAATTAAACGTTGATCGGGATTAGAACTCACGACCTTTGAATTGTAGACAAACACGCTATCCACTAGGCTACACCATAGCTTTTGTTTCATTAAGTATAAAAATATGGCGGAAAGGCCAATAACATTATTTAATTTTTACAGCATGAACTAATTCGATTGAAATTTACTTCGATTACATTTCATTTATCATAAGATAAATTGAAATTAAGAAAAAAAGAAGGAAATATTTGTACATATATTGAATTTTTTAGCACTGAGCATTTTTAAAGTTGGGTGTTTTTATATGGCAACAATCTGAATTTAATGCTGAATAAAATACCGAAACCAACAAGCTCTTCTAAACTAGACTGAATAAAAGAAGACTTATAATAATAATAATAATAATAATTAAAATGAAAGCATAGTATAACAACAACAACAAATTAACAACGAATGAAAATGTGCATACGGTTGAGAATTTTAGAGTTTCGCAATTTGATTATACAAACAAGAAAAAGTTGAGAGCCACCTTCGGTTTCAATTTCTAAAAGTTTAAGTACTTCGGCAGCAAATAAGTTGCCTTTAAAATATTTCTTGTAATATTTTTCCAACAGTCTCTTAGACATTGTGAAGAACACACAGGTTTCGAAGTAACTAAATTTGACAAGAAAGAGTTCTTAAAGTTCATCGGTATTGAAGTTATAATTGGAATCGTCCATTTTTCTTCGTTTGAAAATGTATTGGCATAAGGCAACCAATATCTCGAGCATTTCAAATTGTATGACAAGGAATCCTTTTCATTTGATACGAAATAATTTTACTCTTGGAGTTGACTGGGAGAATTTCGTAAAAGCAACAACCATCACCAATATGTGGTTCCTCTTTGAGCGTAATGCTGGCAGTTGACCAAAATGATCTAATGGGGACCGGTTTTTTAAGTGGGCTTTGTAAATTATATATGTTTAACACAGGTTTTTTACGAATCGATCCACCTTCTTGGTCATCTGCTGAAACCAATAGTGCTTTCTCATTCTTTCCGTGGTTTTTTTCGATGCTGAGGAGTCCATGGATTTGTCGAACGACAACGTCTTCCATTCCATTTGGGACATGCATTTGAAGTTTATCATTCCTCCCTCTATAGAATATGAGGTCGCCTTTAAGCTCGAAACCGATCATCGGTTCCTGTTCCAGCATCTCCCTTATAGCTCTTGGTTTCTTGGCTATTTTTATCTGAAAATCCACGTCTGTGGTCTCAACAAATGCCATCATCTGGGTCTTCGGTTTTCTGTCATGTTTCTCCTTCCTCGGTGCCAAATATTCTGCTCATGGCATTGCACCCACATAATCCATCGAGATTCTCCCTCCTATGTTTTACATTACAGTCAAAGTTTTCTAGTTGATTGCCCATCGCTCGATTTGGGCATTCATCTGCTTTCTCTCTAAGGTTAGTAACAAAGCATTCCAATCAGTTACTACCTCGAAGGGTACGCCTTTCAAATATATTTCAGATCGTTTGAGAGCGATGACCATGACCAAAGTGCAAAACTATGGTGTCGTGATTCAGTGGCTTCCGTCGCTTTGAAGACATACATGACTGGGTACAGTTTTTCATCCTCCTGATGCTGCAACATCACGGCTCCGTACCCCATAAAGCTGGAATGACAGTGCGATCCGGTGTCTTTATCCGGGCAGTATATTGCAAGGACTCGCGCCGGCGCCTATTTGTCTCTCAGGTAATGGAAGGCTGATACGCATTAATCCGTCATCTCGAAGGGTACGCCCTTCCGTGTCAATCTGTGTAATGGTCTAGCTATGTGAGTACAGAAAGGAACAAAATTCTGGAAGTATGCGAACAAATCGAGGCACGACTCCATCTTCTTGGTGGTTTTGGGAAGCGGATACCCTTTTATTATTTCGATGTGCTCGTTATTTGAACGAATACCAGCAGCGCTAACTGAGTATTTTAAATAATATTTCATTAAACCCAAACTTACACTTTCCCCACTTTCACTCTAATTCCTTTTCAGCAACTCTTCTTAATAACTCGGTTAATACCTCAACATGTGTTTTGAAATCAGCGATTGCGATTTTCGAATATTTCTGTTGTATTTCGCTTGCCTGACCGGCACCACAATAGAATCCTGTGCCATGTGTACATGAAAGAATCCGTCCGATGCATTCTTCGATAATGGGTAGGGGATACTTGAAAGAAAAGATTTCCGGATTCTGCACTGTTACGCTTTATTATTCGTGACGTTTCGGTCTCTGCTGAGACCTTTATCAGTTTGATTCTACACTGTTACGCTTTATTATTCGTGACGTTATAATAAAGCGTAACAGTGTAGAATCCGGAAATCTTTTCTTTCAATTCGAAATGCACTGTGAAAACATTCACCAAACCAAGGGGATACTTATCCCGCACAGTTAATTTGTTAATGGCTCTATAATCAACGCACATGCGCAACTCGTCATTCTTCTTCTTTAACAGCACGATTAGCGTCGCATATAGGGATTGGCTATGTCAAATCACCCCGTATCTAAGAAGCCATCTACTATCATACAAACTTATCCTCGTTCGAAATAAGACAGACAACAGGTTGCGGTATGAATGCGGTATGAGCATCGTTCTTCAGTTTTATTTCTAGGGGAACCCGGGGCACAACGGGCGGAATGAAGTGTGTCAAGGAGGTGCTGCCAGCGAGCGGTAATAAGAAGAACTAGACTATCCTGTTACTGCTGAACTATTGCAGCTATTTTACTTTAGTTTTCTTGAGTATTGGTATTATAATGTGTTTATAGAAAAATTTGCAGCTCCCTGAATTAACCCTTTTGTATTTTTAAACCATATTTCAACTTGTACCCCGTTCTGCCCCAGGTTCCCGTATACTTTATTTATGTTATGATCTCAGATAACCTCTCGAAATTAAGCCTGACGCGTTTTGGGTGCATTATAATAGGTAATAACATTTCGTTATCAGCTATGCACCTCCCACTAGGGTGGTAGTTTCGCACACTTGTCAAGCTTGTGTCTTGTTTCTATTTTCAAAATCTCAGCAATCTTCTATTTTCTCTTTGTCCCATTACCTAGCTTCATCGGAGGTGTGTTTCAGGTGTGTGTTAAATCCGTGTTATTTGTTGTACTGCAGAGAAAGTGATCGTTAAGCTCACTAAGAGACTGCAAACATTTATGTCATTTAAACCGCCACTGCCTCCAACGGCTCCTAGGGATATTCTGGCTAGACGTCATCTCCAACGACGAATTTCCAAGAACAACTGAATAGGCTAAGATCGACATTGGGATTCAAAGGCTGAAGTAGCAGCGGATTGGACGCACTTTGTGGAAGCCAGAGTAAAACATAATCCCGATGGGAACGAGTAGTTGAACAGGAGACCAGAAGAAAATGAGGTCGATGAACAGGATTGCGTTTTATGCAAGATAACTGTTTCTATAGGGAGGTCTTATTAGCAAATTGGATGATTGACTGATATATAGAGCTGCTATCTACTCTTTTTATCACATAAATTAAAATTAACTTCTTCTCAGAAATCAAGTTTGATAGTATCAAACAGCGAATCTTTTTCATTAATTGTAGTAATGGAATTACAGCTTGGGTGTAGCCTAGTGGGTAGCGCGTTGGTCTACAATGCGAAGTTCGTGAGTTCAAATCCCGGTCGACTCATAATTCCAGCACGCCGCCTGCTTGGGTATACCTTGGTCACCTCAATCTACGAAAATTCGAAGATAGAGGTTTGTGCGCAGGTCTAATAACACTTCCACAATAAATAACGAAAAATGTTAAGGAACCTGAAGGTCAGAAGGCCAAGGTCCGATTTGGGCTGTAGTGTCATTGCAGAGAATGGAATAACAACATAACTGCTTTATGAACTCTTTTAGTTTAGAAAAGGAAAAGATTTATCGTTTCTTCTTTTTGGAAATTAATTTTTGACGTAAGACCATATTTATTCTAATCAGTTTTTTTTTAATATTTTGGTTATGACAGATCTAAATCACTACTGCGATTCAATTCATCATAAAAAAAATCAAAGCAGTCCTAAACAGCGATTCAATCAATCACAACATAATACAAACCAGTTCAATATATCACAACATTTTAATTAATCGATTATATCAGCTCACCGAATAAAAAACAAAAATAAAAAAAAATATGAATTCAATATGAAAATATAAATAAAAACCACAAGACGTCCAATAATTTTACGGATCTACTGTCGCGCCTAAGGCCGATACGAGCTGACTTTCGAGTTTTCCAGTGTATCTTATCTCATACAGAAGGGCAGAATGTCAACGAACGTGCAATGCAACACACAATTCTGAAAACATAAAGTCTTATATTTTCTTATAAAACCTTAAAGAAAAAAAGAACAACAATAAACAAGACAAGGCTTTTGCCAACGTTGCATAACGAATACTTCGAGAGCTTCAGCCTCGTTCGATTGGCAAACCAGCCGGTTCGTCGTTCGACCATACTTCACCTTTTTGCCAAGTCTCTGTGACGAACGCCTCGAAGATTAATCACGACTTGCCCCACAAAAGATCTTTATCTTGCGAGCAACTAAGCATTGCTCAATTGCATAAAAAGAAAAACCTTATAACAACGGAAAATTTCAACGGAAAAAAAAAACCAACTCACTAAAAATAATAAAGATAATAAGAGAAGTAATAATCCAGTTACAACTAAAGAGATCGGATTTAATATGAGCATATAAGGCGTAAATTTTATCGATTTTCCTCCTATCTACCCACCTAATCTTTTGTTGGTGTCGCTTCATACCACTTTCCCCATTAGTGTTTAGTTTCCCACTGGCTGATTGGGATGACGACGAACCATTGCGATATATCCTAGAGAAGAAAACTGACGACGACGACGACGCGAAAAACCCCGTGTGGGCGACACGGAATCCCATTTTCCTTTTTCGATCTCATATTTTTCACTATGGTTGCTGTAATGGAAAAATATATACTTACCGTATCACTGGCAACCAACACGATATTTTCATTCACAACATGAAGCATTGTTGGTACGTGGCATTTTTCTTTTCTTTCAACGAATTCGAAATTTTATGTATCTGACATAAGACGACAACCAATCCAACTCCCACGCTCATCACCGATTCCCCACCTACTAACCCATCACATTTCGACATAAAACCCATAGCTCAGTACGAAAGCTCAAGTAAACAATTGCTTTTCGAAAAGGAAAAAATACGCAGAACGAAGCCCACCTATTCTGTCTGTATAGGACACATTAATATTCAAGGATATTTCATACATATTACTTATTTCGAGTCGATTATTATTGTTCTTAGAAAATCATAATTATTATTACACATTTTCATGGAAGCTCACTGTAATTTCATTTTCAGAGAAGGATTACGTGCTTTTCGTTCATAACCCTTTCCTTGATTCTTTTATAGGCGTATATTACCGTGCTCGGAAAATATGATGAATTTTCTTCTGTTTTTTTTTTTTTTTGCCCGAGAAATTAAAAAGCTATGAGTATTTCATGATTGGAAAAAACGTTAGAAAAAGAAAGCGTAATAAGCAAAGAAGAAAAATACTGTCTTCCTCTTCAAATGGGGCCTTGCCATCCTAGTGTTCCTTATCCTTAACATTTATTTGTTTTTGTGGAAGGGTTATTATCCCTTCAAACAAACCTTTGTCTACGTGTTGTCATTTTTCGAGATTAAGGTTGTCCAGATATAACCACATAGGCAGTGTGCTGGAATTATACATCGATCGGGATTTGAACTTTCGACCTTTGCATTGCAAATCAACACGCTACCCACTATGCTATATCTTAGCCTGTAGTGAGTCATTTTCCACAATTTCTCTCTGAGACCCTTCGTCCACAGCACAATTTATCCATTAACAATTCATCTATTCACAATTCGTTTAATGGATAATTTATCCATCGATATATCGTCGCTTCAATATTGAATGCGGACATCGCCATGGCTGGAGTAAACGGTATTCCAAAATGTATTAAAATTCTAAGTATCATGTCCGAAAGTGTAGCAATATGATTTACTTCGCGCCTGGCTTTCGGAAGCAAATGAATGAAGAATTATTAAATTTAAATTAATGGAAACCATCTGTTTTCTTGTAATCTTCACTACTGTATATCACATAATCTCTTTTTCAGCTAATTTTAAGCTTTGAAATGTGACGAGATGTTGATGGATAAATTATTCCTTTGATGACTTGTTAAAAGACGAATTTCATATCAATTGGATAAATCGGAGCCTGGAACAAGTCCTGGCGACAATTGAAGGCCGGTGCTTAGGATCGTGCTTTGTGGTGGAGAGCTGCTTCTGTCCTATACCCCTTGTGGGGATCTTAACAGGAAATTGATTGATTGATGGATAAATTGTCAGATGAACAGATGAATTGTTCTATGGATGAATTATCCAATGAATGAATAATTGTCATATGGACGAATTGTCCAACAATGCGTTGTGGATTTATTATTCTGGACAAATTGTAATTCAACTTTAGTGAGAAATAAGATCAACCTTAATTAAAAGAAATATTTCTGGATTTCACAATAAATATTTGTGACGTTTCGGTCCCTGCTGAGACCTTATTAAAACTGGACGAAAATCTAAAATAAAATCATTCATATTTTTATAAAGAAGGAAATTAAATGGAAGTGGGAAGGACAATTGGGGTTAATAGGTTTACGGGGGATAATTGATTAGCGTGAGATAATAAAGTTAGTTGGGGACTTTTGGGAACAGGTTTCGTCTTCACCAGATTTTAGGAAGTTTCATGGATTTTTGAAAAATTTCTTGCTATCCTTTCGATAAATTATTATTTCCATATGACAGTACGAGAAACCATTGAGATTTGCAAACATTCATGGAATTCCAATCGAGGCACAATTGCCGACTTACCCTCTTCATCGTTGGTAAATTTTCTTCCCTGAAGTTCTTTCTTCAATTTTGGGAACAAATAGTAATCGGAAGGGACTGGTTCTGGACTATAAAGGGGTGATTCGATATTCCGTAGCCGCCTTTCAGTAGGACAGCTATTGCAACGTGGCTCTTGTGAACAGGTGCGTTATCATGCAAAAGCAGCACACCTTGAGTCCACTGTCATCTTCTTTTTACTTTGGATGCCATCTTTAATTTTTGTAGCTGGTTGGTATAGTATTCCCTTGTGATATTTTGTCCATTTTCTTTATAGTCGATCATCAAAACCCCCTCTGTATCCCAAAAAATAGTTCGGACGACATACTTTAGTGCCAAGTTTAAAAGCATGGGGGCTAGACCATCTCCCTGCTTTAAACCACATTTCGTTAGAAAGCTGGTTGTGGAATCGGTTTGTATTCACACTTGGGATTCAGCGTATGTCATTGGGAGTCTTGTTAGTCGGACTAGTTTTGGAGGAATTCCAAAGTAAAGCATGATTTGGTACAGCACGCTCCTGTCGATACTGTCGTATGTTTGTTTAAAATCTACAAAGATTTGGTGCTCGTCTGTATTATATTCCCAGCATTTCTCAAGCACCTGTTTCACCGAGAATATCTGGTCTGTTGTAGATCGTCCGGTTCTGAATCCGCCTTGGTATTCGTCAATTATTTGATTAGTATAGGGCTTAAGACGACGTTCAATTATTTTTGTCAGTATTTTATAGGACGTACACAACAATGATATTCTTCTGTAATTCTCACAGCAGAGTTTGTCTCCTCTCTTGTAAATTGGACATATAATTTTTTTTTCGTCAATCGTAGGGTATGATTTCCTCTGTCAAAATTTTGCATATTATGTTGTGCAGTATTTCAGCGACACAATTTCCACCGTTTTTCAGAAGTTCAACTGGTATTTCGTCAATTCCCGGCGCTTTGTTTAGTTTTTAGTCACATAGGGCTGCTTTGATTTCAGCAAGTGTGGGTAGTGTCGATGATAGTTCATCTTCGTCAGTTGAGGCTTCAATTGAAATGTTGTCAGTCGTGATCGGTGCTAATGGGGTGGGATTCAAAAGATGCTCAAAGTACGAAGCTCATCTCCTTTTGATTTTTTGTGTGTCGCTGATGATGTTGCCCTCTGCGTCTTTGCAGAGACTGATTTTTTTTTCCTTTTTTAGGCCTTTTACTATTGCGTATGCGTTTTATTTTTTCTCATGTCGTCGTCTATTTTTTGTATCTTGTCACTGACTGGTCTGAAGTTCGTGACCTGCTGTTTAAATTTTTTGTTAACGACAAAAGCGACTCCAAACTCTCTGCTTCCCGAAAATTTTCCACTTGGATAGATTGTGTGTGATCTCATGTCCATGATTTCGTTACCGATCCATTTCGTTTCTTGGATGGCAGTTATGTTGATGTTGTGTTTTACCACTTCTTCGAGGAACTCTTTCAGAGTTCCTGTCCTAAATAAGGATCGAACATTCCAATATCCAATAGAGTAGTCCATTTTTCGTTTGTGGGGTCGTTGCCGTTGAGTCCATCCTTTCCGAGGCTGTTCTTCAGGTTTCTGGACAGTGTTCTTTTTCCGGTGATGCGTTGTCGGCGCCTCGCCCAACCCCCGACCTGGAGGACCGGTCCTACTTATTTATTACAGCCTAGTAAAAAAAAGGGTGGCAGTTTTGAGCTCCCATACAAAGTGACGCAGAACTTTACATAAAATCGATTTTCTTCAAAAGTATGAATTTTATTGATATGAAATTTGAGAGATGTCAATTGCATAAACTTCGTAGTTATTACTAAAAAACAGCTGAAAACTCCTTCTACCACCTTCCATACAAAGTGCATAATTTCACTACATTTAATACACCAATTTTCTCAATACCCATCAAGTTTTTGAAGCTTAACTTCTGTATAGAACATTTTGCTAGCAACTCTATCATGATGTGAAAAAACTAGTTTAATGCCGTCACCCTTTCTACCACTCCCCATACAAAGTTTCTTGAAATCAACAAATTTCTCTTTCATCTAGAGTATCGCAGTCCTGTAGTTTTTTTTTTTTTTTTCATAATTACAATTTTCCAAAGATGTTACATTTTGATCTTGTTCATAAATTAGTCACTCATGCTATCTTGGTGGCCTTGGATAGATCCACGTTTTTCAAAATTTACGATGCATCCAATTATTTAAAATGCCGATAAAGATAAATTCCCTGTGAATTTGTCATGGCAGTCGGTTTCGGTTATCACAATTTTGTGGTTTTTGTTTTACAATTTTATTTTTTGTTGATGCCATTCATACACTTTTTAATCGAAGATTGAATTGCGCCATTATTTAGGATTTTTTTTTCCTAAAACGTTAGAGATCCTTTTAATTCTGCAAAATAATGAAAGAAATTTTGGCATTTCGAAAATTAAAATAGGCTTAATCTTTTGTCATCCTAAATGGAATTAGTCATAACACATGTCTCTTGTTAGTCATAACAGATATATCGATTTGAAAAAGTATCTCTGGATGTTCTTTTGTATGGATGTCGTCATCTTCAATGTCATTATAGACCAAATCGAGATTTGACTTCCTGACCTTCAGGTTCCCTAACATTTTTATTTGTTATTGTGGAAGGGTTGATAGCCCTTCTATCTATGAATTTGCATGTTTGCATATTGAGGCTACCCGGATATACCCACGTAGACAGTGTAATAGAATTATGCGTCGACCTGGATTTGAACTCACGACCTTCGCATTGTAAACCAACTCGTCACACAATAGGGTGCAAACAGGCTCTGTATGGATGTACTTGAAGCAAAAGTTTATTTTTAACTATATGCATTTATCGATATGAACATCGTGATGTGTTCGTGTTGATCGATAAGCATTAATTCAATCGAATCTATTGTTATCATAAATAAAATGATTCGTTGTGATAAGTGAGAAGTAGAGTGTTCTTGAACATATCTGAATCTTCCCTATTTAATTGCAATAGGTAGTAAATCCATAACCTTATTCAGTTATATTGGCATTGTAAATATATCAGTATTATATCTTGGGATTGTCTAGTCGTACTTATCGTAATCATGCTCACCTTAAAAACGGATTATGACCTCTTACCTTGAAACTGTTAGAAGTTCTATATCAAAAAAGTTGTCCTTTGTAAATTTCTTTGGACACCAAAAAAAAACTTTATTGTGTGGTCCACTCCTGAGGAGATTTAAATTCTTATCGAAATCATTTCTGGGTAACTTGAAGCGTGTATTTTACGTGATGCAAGATAGTATTTCTTTAGGTTCTCAATTTTTGATTCAGTCAGTCGCTTTTGGCAGAATTTATATCATTTTTGTTGTTTTTTTTGATACCGTATATTTTCCGTAGTCTTTCACTTAATTTATTGTGAAGTTGAAGTTGGATAAAGTTCTTATGTTTTTAGTTTAACGTGAATGCACGGGCCGATGCCTTGCTTCATTACGGATTTACTTCACGGTTGCCCTTAGCAATACGGTTTGTTTTGTGACGACAATCATTAACGCCCTTAAAGATCGCACTCTATACCAAATGTTTTAGTGTTGGGTAGAACAAGAACTTTTGTCCCAAGTTTGTATGAGGGGATCATTTGCAATTTGAGGCGGTACAATGTCCCACCTCAATTTGTCTCACCTAAAATGAGGTGTGAATGTGAAATTGCGAATGAGGTCAAGAGATAGGGCTAAAATACATTCTATGCACACGGCATAAGAGCGCAATGTATTGTCTGTGGCCCTGGGTGAAGTTCTTCTAATCATGTATACATGTCTATGCCATTAAGCCATTCGCTACTATCGCACCTCAGTAAAACAAATTGACGTGACAGCGCTACAATTTCACTTTCATACCTCATTTGAGGTGATACTTCAATTAAGGTGATACCTCATTTGAGGTGATACCTCATTTGAGGTGATACCTCATTTGAGGTGATACCTCATTAGAAGGTGATACCTCATTAGAAGGTGATACCTCATTAGAAGGTGATACCTCATTTGAGTTGATCCCCCTATTTGAGGTACCTCATTTGAGTTGAGACAAATCGTATGCCAATATCTCTCCTAGTCATGCATACATTCTCACATTGTCATTGCCTTATTCGCTTTCACACAGCTCCCCAGTCCTCATTCGCAGGACTCTCTCGAAACTGTGTAGCGAGTGCTACAAAAAAAAATACTGTCTTGGTACAGCAGCCATACAAATGGGACAAGAACTGTGAAGTGGGACAAAAATATTTTTTGTAGTGATGGGACATTTTGAATTGCATGAATGGGACTTTGGTACCACCTCATGTATGAGTAACCAACACTAACCCGTTTGGTTGTTAGCCCAACGAATAACCTTCTATCTACGAATTTTCATGTTCGCAGTTTAAGGTGACCCAGATATATCCACGTAGGCAGTGTGGTAGAACTATATGTCGACCGGGATTTGAACTCACGACCTTTGCATTGTAGACCAACACGTTACCAAATAGGCTACACTCAGACTTTTGTTTAATCTAAATGCATATGAGACATCAGGAAAAATGAAACCCTAACCCCACAATTGATGCCTACATAAATGTAAATTTTAATTTGTAGATAACTAAAGTTTTCCATTAATTTATCAATGACCAAGCTCGACCACTACCACTCTGTCGAATGTGCTTTATTCGCTAGTTCAAAAAAAAGTTCGCAAGCGTAAAAAAAATAAAAGCTCGACGCAATAAATTCATTAAAATACAAAATTTTTGTTGATTATGCCCCGCAAATATCCAGACCACAAAATGGTAATTTTCGCTTGATAAGATAAGAGGACGCGACCAGCCCAGCTATGCTTGATTGGTGTGGTTTGGTTGCTGACTGCCATCATTCGAATTAGTTGGCAGCGAGTTGGCTCTTATGTTTCAAGTCGGTCGGCTACAACCAGTTTGAAGCGTTTTGATTGCTTCGCAACTGCGGCGGCAGCAATCAACTCCGAGCCAGCAACAAAAACGCCGCCGATCACCAAAACGTATCCCGAATTAGCTCTGGCGAAAAATTCGCACGTCACCACCACCGCCGATAATGCTGGTGCAAAAACACGGCCCGCTTGGGCTCAATATTGTGAATTATTATTTGGCATTAATGCCGAATGGAATTGTAAACAAATGCCAAGACTGCGCAAGTTTCATAATGAGCACAACGAATCGATTATTTCGATGAACGAATTCGGTTTGGGGAATGACCTCAACGAGGCTAATGACACTTTATGTACGTACTACACCGTTCGCATACAGGTGAGAGACCCCCTCAACCTCCCCAGGAGCTAGTTCAATTTTTTTTCTCTGATTATTTTTGCATAAATGAAAGTCACGTAAAAATTGTTTTTGTTTTCCTTTTTGACAAAAGTGTGTATTTTTTTTTTTTCGTTTCTAGCTCCCACTGCTCTGATTTCTGATGACTTTGTGGCGGAGGGTAGTGATGGACTTAAGTGAACTTTAATTTAATTGGATTATAGACCCAGCTATTCAGAGGTCAGATGAGAAGAAGGGAGAGAGCTAGGGGGAGGTGGTTCCTCTAGAAGAGGAATCGCCACTTCTACTGAATCCACTGTGCAGGCTAGTGTAGTTTTGAAATCTGTTCAATTTGCTTGATGATTGAATAATAGAAGCAACCATGACTGTTGAAAATAATTCCGAATCCTTATGCATAGAGAATTGGTTTTTGATTCGAACGAGGTCAACGCAAATATGGTTCACTTTGAAGTTAAGTGCACTCGCTCTGTGTTGCCTCTCTTGCCTTGGCTCGATGTACGGGAAGAAAATTAATAGAAATTCACACGTTGCCAATACATTTTGCATCAAAGAAATTTGCATATACGGTCGCCGAGACGTTGATAACAATGTATGTGGTTGACATAAAATGGTATTCTTTATGAAGGTAATATTATACTCTAGACGGAACCTGAGAGTATTATAAGTTTGCTAAGAATAGGGTGAATATTTGTTGTCGCTCAAAAATCTTGTCTGTAGCTCAAAATTTGTCTACGTGAATGGGCCAAACTGCTCTACCCCTTCTACCCACTCCCATACAGAATGACACAATTTCACAACTAATCTAAGTGAATTTTCTTCGAAAATTTAAATGCTACTGAAATTTGAAACTTCTCAAACTTATTTCTTCAAAAAAATTAGAAATTCCTCACTCATACCACCTCCTATAGAGACCGCATGATTTCACGAAATACAATACATCAATACTATCAAATTTATGATGCTCATATTTGTTGTAAAGTATTTTGGTAGCAATCATAGTGACATGAGAAGAAATTAGTTTCAACGCACCGCCCGTTTTATCACCTTCTATACAAAATAACACAAGTTTACAAATTAAGTTGATTTTTTTGAAAAATTTCAAAGCTAGTGCCCTGAAATTTGGAAATTAACACTTTTTCACTGATATTATTTAGCTGTTATTCAAAAATTTTAATCTTCACACTTTTCTACTATCTCTCATCCAAACTGCATCATTTCATGAAATACAATGTTCTAATTTTATATAGGTATAGAACCTTTCAAAGTTATGAAGCTCAAATCTAATAAAAAAGTATTTTGGTAGTGATTATAGTGAGATATGAAAAATAAGTTCCTTCCTATCACCCCTTCAAAACACACAATACGGCACTTATGTTGATTTTCTTGGAAAATATAAAGATTACTGTTCTGAAATTTAAATCGTGTCATTTTTGCAGAATTTTTTATCGATTTTAACTATTTCTCTAAAAATTCTGCAAAAATCGTTGAAATCCTCCCACACCTTCTATCATCGCCCATCCAAAAGTTGCAGTTTATCGATACGCACTACAACATTTTCAAGTCTTTTCAATCTGATGAAAAAATATCCGGAGCGAAGTTTGTAGATATTCAGAAATATCAACTTTTTGCCATACTTACTTTTTCGATATTTTTATATCTTCTTCACGTTTTCTTCAATTTTGAAATTTTTGCAATTGATGGTTTTGTGATCATGCGGACGACCTTTTTGTGAGTGCTAAAAAAAATAAAATATGAGCTTCGCTTCACTCCTTCTACCACCTCCCATACAAAGTTTTGTATTGAAAATTCAAGAAAAGTATTTCTATGAATCAATGAACTCTTTCCTATTTCATCTAGAGTATCATATGATTGCACCTTACGCCCAATCATAATTCTGTTATGTTTTAAAAGGGTTTTTGCAACTTTTACCGCGCCCTCAGCAGCTCCCTTCGATTGTTGATAATGTGAGCTACTTGTGATGTGACTAAAGGACCATTCTTCGGCGAATTTTCCAAATTCGTATGATTCGATCGTCTGGAACTGTGTATCAATATCTGTATAAACAATTTCGGGAATTTCATGTCGGCTGTTTCACGCGGCATCCTTTTGAGTTCTTCAATTTTGAAGTATCTTGAATGACGATCGGTAATTACTATGTACCACTTGTCGTTCAGTTTAAACAGGTCCATTGCGACTTTCTGCTAGGGGTATTCCGGTAGTTGCGATTGAATTATTGGTTCGAGATTATTCGACATAGATTCTATACAGATTGAGCAGGATTTTACCTTTCCTGCTATTGCATGGGAGATACCTGGCCACCACATATTGCGTTTTGCTCTTTTTCGGGATTTGCTGATCCCTAAGTGGCCTTCGTGTATTTTATTCATCTTGAAATGTCTAAGTCCAACTTGTATAACCATTCTATTGCCTTTGAGAATAACATCGTTAATTATTGTCAATTGATTTCTAATGGAGTGGAACGGTTTGATTTAGATGGGAAGTTCTTCTTTGCGTGACCAGTCGTCTAGGATATATTTCCGAATTGGCTGACATGTGGCGTCGTTTGAGTTTTCAGAATTTTAATCACGTTTTCATCTGTTGTATGTAACGGGTGTTGTTTTAGAGGCGGAGAACTTTAATTGGAAATAAAACACAGAAAAATGTTTTTAATATGCATGAAATTGGCTTTATTTGAAAGATAATTTTATGGCATTAACGTTTGAGTATGATTTCAAACATTTTGTCACCGTGGCTGGCGCGTACATGGCGTAATCGGGAAGCCAAATTTTCATACACTCTTCGCAGTAAATCAGATAGATAATGAATTTTTTTTGAAGTGGTCTCAAACTTTTGGCCAGCAGTGTACATTCACTACTGTCGCAACCCAATAAGGCAAATTGTATGTATCTGAACCCGCCATGTGACATGGTACATTTGAGGTGCAACATTGTACCGCCTCATATTGCAAATGAGCCGCTCATACAAACTTGGGGAAAAATTCTAGTCCTACCCAACACTAATTGATTGCGTATCCTTGGTTAGCATTCGAGTATACCCATATTGATCTAAACTATCACCTGACCTTCCAACATTTTTAAAACTTGACAATCAAAAAATTGTTCGGCCAAAATATTTCTAAACTCCGTTTAAATTAAAGGTACACCACGATTCAAAAGACAGTAGTCTCGCATTAATTACAACAAAATTAATTAATTAATTACAAAAAAAAAAAAAAATATAAATCAAACGAATTACGTTTCACTTCTTGGAAGCTCGTGTGCTTGAGGTATTTATTCCATTCAAATTTTATTTACTTTTTTGCCCGCATTTGCTAATCGTCATTGCCAAATATATCTAATCTCTCTCTAAATGCAAATACCAATAATTAAAAATAATAAAAAATATGCTCATAGTCATGTTTAGGTATAACAACATAGACAGATGTTTTTTTTTTTTTTTTTTTTTTGGTAAAACGCAATAATCTCTCCTAATGACCGATTCCATATTTAATTGCAGACTTTTTTAAGAAAATGAAGTGTTATCATTTTTAAAGTCACAAAGATGGTAATACCATATTCAAAAAAATAAAGAAAAAAGAAGGAAAAATAGTAAATGAAAATAAGCTGGAAACTTAAAGAGCTTAGAAAATTTATTTATCAGGGGTACGTGCATGTTGCCGACAAGGTTATCAACAACGTTATTAAATTTTTGATGGAAAGCATATAAAAAAAAACACTTCGGTATTGATCAAGATAAATATTAGCTAACTGACTGACGTAATATTGATGAAATCGAATGAGAATTAGGTGTGTGTGCCGACGAGGGGGTTGTTTTTCAGAATGAAAATACAAATATTTTTAATATATAGCTGGAAATGTTTCAGTCAGTATATTAATATTAAAGATCGATGTGTTTATTGTGTTAATGTTTAATTGGTTGTCATAGTTGCGTTAGTTTATATCTAGGGCAACTAATTAGTTTATGTGGAATAGTCTGTTCTGTATATCCGGACTGCATCCTTCTTCCAATAACTTATTATTTTTTTGTTTAGTGCAATGCATAAAAGACACCGTATCATCAAATAACCAAAACTCCATTTGTTCTGCAGTTGTTAGAGTTGTTGAATAATACTAATAGCGTAATGCTAAATTTAATCTCTAGCTAGGATATAGCCTAGTGGGTAGCGTGCTGGTCTACAATGCGAAGGTCTTGAGTTCAAAATCCCATCGACGTATAATTCCAGTACACTGCCTGCTTGGATATACGTTGTTTACATCAATATACGAAAATGAAAAAAATCGTAGGTAGAGGCTTGTGTGAAGAGCTAAAAGCCCTTTCACAATAAAAAGTGGGAAGCTAGGGTGTAGCCCTAGTGGGTCTAAAATGCGAAGGTCGTGAGTTCAAATCCCGGTTGACGCATAATTCCAGCACACTGCCTGCTTGGGTATACCTTGGTCACCTCAATCTAGAAAAATAAAAAATTCGTAGATAGAGTGTTTTGCGAAGGTCTACCAACTCCTCCACAATAAATAATGAAAAAATGATAAGGAACCTGAAGTCCAGGAACCCAAGACCCGATTTGGGTTGTAGCGCCATTGCAGAAGAAGAAGAAGAACAAAAAGTGAAAATGTTAAGAAATCTGTTATCAGGGGTATAAGGCCCAATTTGGGCTGCAGTGCGATAGAATAGTAGAAAATTTAATTCGGCTAAAAATCATCACATTATTTCTACATACTTATAAGCTAGTTCCTTGTGTTCGGTTTTTCAGTTCATTTAGGTTTTAGGAGGTTGTACTTGCAAAATTCAGTCTTTTGCAGATATCTCGGGTAAAAAATTATACTCGATTAGATCCGAGCAGCCGTTTCCGAGATGTCTGTAAGAAAATGCGAAATTCAGCTTTATGCAAAATTGCTCGAATTAAAAATTAGAAGAAATAAAACAAAATTCACACGACTTAATACTAACAGCTGTTCTCGAGTTATATAAAAAAAACTGCAAACACGGTTTTTCCCCGAACCCCGACTAAAAAAGGAATAAGACGGATAAAAAACACACCCCACTCGATTCAATCTGATATTCTCAAGATATCTGGGAAAAAATACACTTGAGTTAAACATATCAAATTGAAAAAAATTACACCAGTCTGATTAGTTCGATCCACAAACAAATCTGTAGCCTGTCTTCGAACTAAATGCTTACATTTCTTCGCGAGGTACGAGGTCATAGCTCGTTCATGTACTAAACATATACATTAGACCAATCCAGAGCACCAGTCTGATCAGTTTAGTTCCACAATACATCGTACGAACAGTCATTCAATTCATTCTATAGAACTTCAGCTCAGTACCAGTTCATTTCGAACTAAATGTGACAATTTTAGTGAATAGGTTGTTTAGTTCAATGATGTGAATAGTTCAAATGAACTTGTTCGATCGCAAACTACACATCTATATAATAATGAAAAACAGTGCATATGGTGATGTCATGTGAAGTAGAGGACTTAGTTTTACCAAGATAATTTCGTCGGTATTGGTAGTTCAGTGAAAAAACTCCCCTGACACGCGGGCTGCCCCGAGTTCGATTCCCGGCCGATATTCTTTTGTACGAATATTTTTATTTTTATGATTTGACTACAGTAAAAATATCATAACTTCAAATAATTTTTATTCCATGCATAAGTTCAAAATAAAATCGACTTATTTGATATTTTTTAGCATACTGCAAATTTGGAATTTTTCCAAAATAACAATGTTAGACAACTCTATGTATGTCGCTATGAGTTGAGTCCAAACACAAGAAGACTCGAACTTATTTATAAGAAATAAGATTTAAAGTTATTTATAAATAAATCCAATGGGAAATTCATCACAAAGAATGTCGTGTATAAAGAAGCCCTAATATAAAACATCGACTTCTTTCATTACATTACAAACTGAGTTTGGCAACTCAGGGGTGGTTGAAGGGACTCCAAATAAGTAAAAATTATATTTTATTAAATAAACAAATATCTCTAAAATGAGTAATTATTTTTGCTTATTTATTTTACTTTATTATTCTAATAATAATTGTGATCGACACAGAAAAAAAAATTGCTACCCTGAAATTTTTTTTTCGCGTTTCATGACTAAATTAGCTTAAAAATGCAAAAAAAATCTGTCCCGCCGTACACCGTACGCCGTACATATGGACTCATATCTCCGAGACCGTTAAAGGTAGAATGTTCGTTTTTGGGTGGATTGTTGATTGGGTAAGTGAGCTCTATTTTCTAAATTTTGGGGAGTGTCAGGTGGAAGGGGACGGCGGAGGGAGGGAAAGTGTCAAAAACTTCACTTGCTAATATCTCCACCACTAATGCAGATAGGAAGCTGAAAATTAGCAGAGTTATGAAGAGGATTGTGGTACAAACTTTAAAAATAATTTAGTTTTTTTTATCCATTGGCGTTCGAAAAGGGGGGGCTAAAAACAAATGGTCCGTCGAATTGTTCTTTCAAATGATTATATCTTCGAAATTACTGATCACAAAAAAATTCATATTTTGGGACCATTAAGCTGGCATATAGATCCACTAGAATCAGCGTAGAAAGAGGCTAATTATTGTAAGGGGAAAGAAAAACACTAAAAAATGAATATCTCGGCTGTCTCTTAAGCTATGTAATTGAAACTTGAAACGTATACTAAGCTTAGCTAGCGAAATATGAAAAAAATATAACATGTGGACATAATAGTAATGGGGGGAAATGTGGAGCATTTAAAAAATGGCGCACTTTCCAAAACTAAAAATCATTATATCTCAAGATTGAGTACAGATATCAAATCAAAAATTTGTCAGATTGTAGAGCTATATAGTCTTTAATTTTGGTAAAAAATTTAAGTTGTGGGGTGTAAGGGGAGGGAGGTGGAAAGCAAAAATGTTGAAAATTTTGAGTAATTTTCTTAGGGCTCTGGTAAAAGATACAAAGTTTAAATTTTGCACGTCGACACATCTATTTGATATACATAGAAAAAAAATTATAATCTATTCCGAAATTGTTATGCACCGAAGTGGGGGTCGAACGTGCACAAGGTGTTTTAATGTGCAATGGAACAAAACACATAAACTGAAAATTATTTTAAGGTAGAAACTTGAAAATTTGAGAAATGCATTTAAAAAAAATCTCTAAAACTTTGAAATATTAACTGGTCGAATATCTTTAAAAAATCTACCCCCTCCCATACAAAATTATTTTTTCGACCTTTTTTAAGAAAACAACTTCCCGTTCTTTTGTCCTTGGATGCTTCGGTTTCCACGCCTTATTTATTTCGCTCGTTTTGTATCCATTTGCTGTGAATGCCCGATTCAACTGTTCCTTTTCCTTTCGTAGACTGCGCGAATTTCCTTCAGTTATGCATCTGGGGTCTGTGTATTAGGGTCTTCAGTACGCCTGATTTTTGGCTTGGGTGGTGCTGTGAATGAGCGTGGAGATATCTGTTGGATGTATTAAAACACGTTGCACATTCGTGAAAATTAAACAGAACTGACAGATTTTTGTGAACGATTCTGACAAATGAATCAACTGACTCATAATAATCTTTAGTTCAAACATATGAATTCAAAGTGCACCAACACGTTTGTCCTGTATATAGGACACAATCAACGAAAGGGTTAAGGAGTAATAAGAATTTACTAAATCGCATTTGTAATGCATTGTATCTATAAGAATATGTAAGAACTATACATGAATTTACCATACTACTTTCGAAGCGAAGCCATGAATTTCTTCATGCATTACACTGGGAATCCATCAATGCTCATCTTACACAGCATGTGAGATACATCGTTAGCAAGGTCTTCTTATCGTTCACCACATATCAGGATTCGACATTTTTAAGGATAAAGTCGATAAATCTTGGATGATCATATCACTCGATATCCCACCTTCTCGTTGCATGGTCAAAAAACCGGTTAACCCACATTACATATATGGATTTTTCTGGTCATTCACATAACCTGGACCTTCGGCCGACTGCATCATTAAAATATTGTCAACAATTTCTTTGCTTTTCTACTGATTCTCAATGCAACACAGGAATTACACATATGTGAGTATTTTCTTGCAACATTTTATTTAAAAAATAAAATAAAGTAACTACAAAAACCAAGTAAAATGGTTTAAAAAAAATGTACTCCGGAATTTCATCTGTACTACCGTCGTAAACAACACGATGAGGTAATGTGTTTGTGCAACCTCATTCACGGTCTGTGGAGTACCTGTTGAGAGAAGCGCAAAAAAAATAATAAGATGTATATAAGCACGTTTCTTAATTAGCTTAAGTTACCTTTGTCGATAAGTTGGCGTCTTTGTATACGTCTCACGTCAAAATCAATTTCTTTCACTCCAACATTTTCTCTTCACGATATCCCTTTCAAAATTGAAAATATTTTTTTTAACAATTTTTTTTTTTTTTTTAATTTGAACGAAATTTGTTTTTTCGATTTTATTCTTTTACCAGAAAAAAAAATCATGAGTAAAAAATAATGGCAAACCACAAATTTAGTGTGAAATCTTGTAACGCTAGAATGATATTGAGGTTATGACTAAGAGCAAAGGAAGAAGAAGCAGAAAGGCGACTTGTGTTCGTCGCGGTTTATGATCAAAGACCGTCAAAAAGCGTCAAATGCGTAGAAACCATCGGTAACATCTAAGGTTTAGTTGAATTTCTTCATATTGAAATAAAACATGATTTTTTTTTCTCTCTATGTATTGTCGACCGTAAAATCGCTTTTATAGCGAGAAAATTGACGGTTGTACTTAGGCAGGTTTCTCGTTAAAAAAAAAGATAAATAAAAATTTTGACATAGAAAAATCAACTGAAAATTTGAATAGATGCCTAATTAATGTAACAAAAACTTAACCGAAAATTGACTTAAAAGCTATCACGGGATTGCGAATCTTTTGATTGTTGTGTAATTTTACACGTCAAACTTTAAAACGCAAATGTTTATATAGCAATTAGTAATTAAAAATAAACAAAAACAGAGATTTTTACTTAATTGTTTTTCATTGCTTTTGAATCGTATTTAACTGGCACAGCCACCCACATATTTAATGTCAATTAACACATATGACTTGTAACTAAAAAAAATAATAAAAAAATTGTGTTGGTTTCTTTTCTGTAAAAACCATGATTAGAAATAAAATTTCGAACCAAATTAAATTTTTGGAATGTTAAATACATTTGTGTGTATAGCTTCGAAATCACATTGTAAGTTGTTTAGTAACTCTTCACAGAGCAAAACTAGGTGTCCGACGGCCCAGTGACATTTGTATGGGAGGTGATAGAAGGCGTGTGGTGGAAGGTTGGCGGTTTTTTTCCCAAAAACAATACAGTTATATCCGGCGATGTGGTCCTTCTTTTGCGAATACTCTCATACTTTTTTGTTGGGGCTTACATGTGGTATCACCGAGAAACACTGACAGATATCACAGAGACACACTGACAGATATCACAACGAGATTTTTGTTTTTGGATCTTAAATATTGGAAATCTGTCATACGCTGAATGGGGAAATTTTTTGGGATCACTAAAGTTCCTCTTAATTTCATAATATGGCGAATTTAAACGGTGCTATGGAAGCACCGTTTCGGTGTCGAATACCTCACTATATTTATCGGATCAGGTATTGCATTTATGAATTGAAAAATTAACTGCAGAAGATAAATTCATACACTGCATCTGACCAAATTAAAAAAAATGATTGATATATTATGTTGTACCTAGAACCATATATTATTTTATTTAACGTGGACAGCCTGACACTAAGTCTTCATGCCACGGTTGTCTTTAGCAACGCGAATTGTTATTGTGACGACAATCATTAATTGCACTCTGAGGTTATAATACGTACCGAATGCAACCTATCTAAATTTCTTCTCTTACAATCTTTGAGTCATGGCACCGGGTTGAACAACGCAACCCCACGCTGAACTCCTAGGAGCTCTGTCCGTGATGCGGTAACCACAGCCACTATGACATTCCGCGATAGGTCATCTTCCCTTGTCGAGGGTGGAAGCAATTTTCCATGGCTCCCCGACACCCACACCCGTGGTGCCAGAAAATCTCCGGTCAGGTATAGGTTTTGTAACTTTGGAAATTACTTTCCGTTTGCAAACCCGTAACTGGTAGCACTTTGCTTCGGAAAACGTGGGGTCAGTACTCCTCAAAGGTTATATCGGAATTGACCTTGGTCGTTCGCTCGGTAAGTGATAATTAACGTTATCCCTTTCTTGCGTATATGAGATAAGAACATATGCTGTCAATTTGTTGAGTTAGCTACACTAAACCCCTACGTCCTCCTGTGTCGGCCCGTTTTGACCCATCTTTTTCTAAACACGTTGTGCGTGAAGGGACGAATGCATTCAAACATCTGTCGACTCGCGAGGCACCCACTGACATCCAACCTCTGCTCTCAGCTGTCTGATGTCCGCGTATGGATATTCGGCCAGAATATGCAGTCAGCTTCTAGACTCCTTACGGTACGCAAGCAACGGATAGACCGATGTATATGGTATGAACCGAGCGCCTGGTAAGGTCCCATTTTTTTCGTAGAACTCTGTGGATCTTTCCCACAATTGTAGTGAGACGCTCTCTGAGTTTTCGCAGATGCAGCTCGATTCTCAACTTCTCGGAAGTCCTGATTACATAGTACCTAACATTTGTCACATACCTTAGCCCAGTTCCGTCCAGCGTTACCAAAGGAGGATGGGAATGCGACAATGAGCCCTTCAGCAACATTATAACTGTCTTTGTACTACGACTCCAACCTTCAGACCGCTTTCGAGCTGAACCCTTGGGCACAAGCTCAAGTCGAGAGTTTCCCTCCACCAATATGAGCAGATCGTCAGCATACGCCGCATGAATCCGCGAACTGTACCAGAAGATCATCCATCATTAAGTTCCACACGAATGGACCACTGATGGAGCCTTGTGATCAGCCATGCACGCTGTTAAAGAAATAGCTCTGCCAGCGGGTGATTTTTTGACAGTCGCAGCTCCATAGCACATCGAGCACCGCGTCTCAGCTCAAATAGTCAAATGCGCCCTTGAAATCTACAAAGATTCCAAACAAGTACTTGCTAGCACTCCTCTTAACCGACTCCTTAATATACATCAACGCATCCCCGTGTATCCTCGTATTGCCTTTCGGAAGCGAGGTGGGCCACTTTCTCCCCCAGTCTTCTGATGATAATTCTCTCCAGGATCTTGCCAAGGACCGAGAGAAGAGATATGCCCCGGTAGGACCATGGATTACTCCTGACTTTCTCTGAAGATTTCAGGAGCACGACTACTTGCGCTATCTTGTAACCTGCAAGGGAAAACACGATCTTGAAAATATCGGTTGAAAGCGCAATCACGTTTTTGGGAATGGCGCGCCAGATGCACATTTTGTCCGTCAACCCCAGGCACCTTGCCGGATCTGACCCTACTAAAGCTTGCTTCAATTTCCTTGGGAATTTCTCCCTCTCCTGTTATTTGATCATGAAGACGCTCTCTCGGATCCTGACCCGGAAAGAATTCTTTCAATAGTGCACTCATTCCATGTCGATATAATGTTGCCGCCAACATTAAGGGGAGCACTCCCTAAGAAGTTGAAAAAAAAAATTGATTTTCTTTTTATTTTCGATCAATAATGTAGACTGGATTCTAAATCGATTGCCGAAAACCGCACCCCTCTCGGATGAGTAGAAGTGTTTCAAAAAATGATGTAAACTTGTGGAGTCATGTATATTAACGTAGCGCTTGTAGCTTAGCGCTCGGCTTACTTCCCGGCCGCTCCGGCACACTGACATAATCACCACCCCCACAACCAGTACTACTACCCCGGCAAACCAGTTTTTTTTTGTAATCATTAATTTTATATTACTTCTCTATTAAATGTAATGTAAATATATTTGATAAATAATCTAAAAAAACTCTTATTTGGTGTTTTGCTTCTCGTGAAAAGTAGTGTTTTTATTATTTAGGTGCACTTTTCTACAAAACTACGCAACGTATACACTTGAATTTTCGTTTGTTGAAAAGATGGCACTACTGGCTGTCAACGGAGTAGCATTTTTTTTTAAATTTTGATTACGATTTTTTTTACAAGATTTTTACTTGCACGAGAAAATTACTAAACTTTGAGAGTTTTATAGAAAATTCCATATAAATTGTTTTTAATCACAATTTACTCTATTTGCTAATTTTCGAGTAAAATACATGCCTGAAAAATTTGGACGAAATCGGCCAAATAGTTCCAGAGAAACGTGCACTTCAATTTGCACTGATAATGTTCTTGGGAGTGCTCCCCTTAATGCCGGACATCTTAGGCTCCGATCGATTTCCCCTGCAGATTTTATAGACCTGACCTCAGTTTACACGGACGAAGCGCTTCCAATCTTTTTCCTTCGATGACAAGATCACGTCTCGGTATTCGTACATGCCTCGCATTTGCTTAACATCTTGCAAGAACCCTATGGAACATTTGTAGAATTCAGTGTATCAGAGTCCCTTCCTTAGACGGTTAGAGAATATTGTTGAGGTTGGACGTGAGAAAGGATCTGGTGATCTACAATCGCCAATTGCACCCTTCGATTACTGAGCAACTCAATCTAACACGTAACATACTTTTCCTGAAACATTAAAACTACAAAAAACACAAAACGATAAATTTTCTTTTTTAAATTCGAATACATCAACGCATAAGATTTAGGTTTGAAAGAAAAGATTTGCAGATGTTACACTGTTTGCTTTATTATGTGTGATGTTTCGGTCTCTGCTGAGATTTGAAAAAGGTCTCAGCAGAGACCGAAATGTCACGAATAATAAAGCGTAACAGTGTAGAATCCGGAAATCTTTTTTTTTTTGTTTTTTAATTCAAAATGCACCAGATTTAGGTTTTGTTTTATACATAACACAAGAGTTTACGATTACAATATAATAATAACTTGATTATATCTCAAGTTTTGTGAAAGAATCTTGTTAACAAATTAACCGATTCATTCGTATTGAATTGAAACTATGTAACCTAATTATAATCAATATTTGATTGTTTGTTCAGAATTCCACAAATTAGATAAAGGAAATTCAAATCCATTTAATCGTTAGATAGAGAGAAAAAAACAACAACATGCAATAACACAAAATAATTAAATTACATAAGGTTAACATTTAATGATGAATAGAACAGAATTTGTGCGATTCAACACAGTACATCATCAGTACGAAACACGTGTCAATTAAAGACTCGAAATCACGTTGTTTGATTTTCAATGGATTGAAAAAGGACATGCAATTTGACATTATAAAGCGAGGTTTCTGAAAAAAACCATTAATTTATCTGCGCATATTTTTCTTCTTCTATATATATAAATTTTTTTTTTTCGATTAATACACTTTTCGATCAAACACTAAAAAGAAATAAAAGAGCATTTTGCCAACTTACCAAACTTGTATCGAGTAAATCAAATCAAGTATTGATTTACCTTAAATAATTATCACGTTTGGAAGCAACCTGAATAATCGTATGTCTGGATTAGGCGCGAATGTTGTCTCTAATGTGTGTATAGTGAACGACATTGAAACAGATAAAATGTCATTCTAATAAAAAATAAATATGCTGTTTGGATTTCGTGTTTTCTATTTAGTTATGTTTATTATTGTAACTAGTTTTCTAGAATAAAATGTTTACATGATGTTTTTGCAAAATGTCAGGTGATACATATTTTATTTGGAGCATAACTAGTTCGTGAATAATACGCGAGAATTCTAAAATTTATAGAAGAATGTAGTTTAAGATTTGGACGTAGACTTGAATTTATGAAATACCAATCCTCAATCTACGATGACGGAAATTGTTAGAAAGGAGGTTCTGTAGATTTTCAAATTATTTCGAAACTTGCCGTTAAGGTTCGAGAGTATAGAGTTCGATTCTTTATTTTTATTTTAAATTTAATTATTTTAAAAACCGGCGTTTATTAATATTTTCCTTTATTTTCAATTTTAGATTGTGATTGTGGGTGTGTAGATACAAACGTCAGCACAACGGCGCCATCAGCAGCATCATCGTCCAACAGCTCCAAAACGGCACACACCAAAGTTGCGACCTCCGGGGGGCATGCAAATACGCAGCCCCCCAGTAAAAGGTCAAGCAGCGGTGCCGATGGAGACTATCAACTTGTACAGCATGAAGTCCTATATTCATCACTAGCTGAATATGAGGTCAGTTAATAAATTAATAATCAAAATTAGATTAGATTTTATAAGCTCCTCTATTTAAATCTTCTTGAGCTTGACCCATTTTTGAGTCAAAAAGCTTAGCAACAATTTAGCTATAGAAATCAAAGATATATTGTCAATATTGAAGTGCGCCAGGGGGAGCTGGAGTTTCAAGTAAAAATGAATACTAGTTTTCGTTAAATTAAAATAACCGCAAACTTTAATTTTTTTTCTCGAATTTTGCTTTTCCCTGCCGAACTTCCACTCTTTCGCATTCCAAAATTTCGACTCTTTCGCTTTCGAATCTCGACTCACAACTATCCACTCGCAATGACATCTATTGCGATTTCACCATGCAATAACCAGATCTCAAGTGACTACTTCTCGACTCACAACTATCCACTCCCCCATTTCATACCCAGCACTATGACGCTCTCGCTGGAAGTCGCTCTGTTCAATTATCGTCGATTTCCGACGTGATTTCAATAGTTGTTGCTTTTCTTTCTCGGCGAAGAACTCACAGGCGTTCTTTTTATTAGCACAGAATTGTTGTTGGTTGAAGACATTCGAAGAGTGTACATCGGAATTTTCGCGCGCGTATATTTATTGTTGGTTGAAAATAAATGAAGATACAAAAATACGGCGAGCGACCAAGAGATCGACTCAGTCCAAGATGTGAGGACACCGAAGGACTTCGCCCCGGACGTTCGACTGAAAATATTGTTGCAGTGAAGGACAGTGTTGAAAACAACCCAATTACCATCATTTCTCACCATGTTCAAGAGCTCAGCCTCTCCAACCCAATCACCTCTATGTCTCACCATGTTCAAGAGCTCAACCTCTCCACGTCCACACTGCAGCAAATACTGACAAAAAATTTCGCTCTACATGAGTACAAGGTTTCCAATTGACACAAGAACTGCAGCCGGCGGACCACCAGCAGAGCCGTACGTTCTCTGATTCGGTCTTGCAAACAAATCGTACACCTGTTGTTGATACACCCTATTATATCGCACCGTGGAAAAAAATCACAAAAACTCTCACTGTTTGTTCGGGAATTTTCTACCGGTCAATTACAGAATCCGGCTTTAGAACTTTCCTCGCGGTCACTTGTTTCGCGGTAAAAGTGCTCAAGCATTTTCCTTTTGTCCGTTCGCTATTTCGCTATTTCACATTTGTCACTCATGATTTTTTCTTTGAGTCCCATTTCTGACACCGATTGAAGTGTTCAAGGGATCGATTTCAAGTGAAAATTAAACTAAGTCGCTTTTAATTTAAAATATCCCCAAACATTATTTAATCCTTTTTTTTAAACTTCGCTCCACTCTTCCGTATTTCAAAAATTCTCGACTCGCAACTATCACCTCCCAACTGCCTCTAACACGCGATCTCGATTGACTAATTTTCGACCTCCGTCGCGGTTTCAATAGTTGTTGCTTTTCATTCCCGGCGAAGTACTCACTGGTATTCTTTTTGTTAGCACAGAATTGTTGGTTGAAAACCTTTTACATGCGATGACTGTACATGGTCGTAATTTGTGCACGCGTATATTTGTTGTTGGTTGAGAATAACTGAAGACGAAAATATACGGCGTGCGACTACGGCTGACATGTAACAATATGTCGCAGTGCTGGTCCGTTCTGTACTTATAATTTTGAAATTGATTGCCGAAAAATTTGATAATCCCTGGTTTAAGGGAGTAACAAATGACTCAAGACATATGGGTGATTCTACTTATTTATTTGTATTAGGGGAACACGTGAGAGCACTGCGGCCTTTTTGGCCTATTGTGCGATTATTGCCCCTATACCCTACCATAACTCAATAGCTTTAGCTAATTTGAGTATCTGTAAGGGAGCCATATTGGCTAGTTCCTCGGTGGAAATGAAACCTTTCCCCAGAAGATTATGCCTTTTCCTTGCCACTGCTTCACAGTGGCATAGGATATGTATTGTCGTTTCTGAGTCTTCGAGACAGAGACGGCTGATGTCGGTTTCAGCTAAGCCCATATTATTGAGGTGGTGGTTCACTCCACTGTGCCCCGTCATTAGGCAAATTAGAGTACTAATATCGCTCTTTCTGAATTTTAGGATATCTTCCACTTTGTTTTTTTGTGGTATGATTAGTTTTTTTGAGGTTGATAAGCCTGGAAGTCTATTCCAGTAGATTTTGTGTTCTTGTTCAACCCACTTCTTAAGTGTCGAGCTTTGATGCCCTTTTGGTTTTCCGCAGAATGGCTCTGGACCAATAAAGTTTTTCTCCGCGCCATTTTTTGCAAGGCGATCAGCCTCTTCGTTTCCCTCAATTCCCATGTGTCCTGGTGATTCTACGCTACAGTTTCAATTTCAATCAAAATTCCTAATCCAAATTTAATAATTAAAATAATTTTTTTTCGCAGGTTCTTGAATTTTTGGGTCGCGGCACATTTGGACAAGTTGTTAAATGTTGGAAGCGTGGAACAAACGAAATTGTAGCCATTAAAATTTTAAAAAATCATCCATCCTACTATCGACAAGGACAAATCGAAGTTTCAATATTGCAACGTTTGAGCCAGGAAAATGCCGACGAATTCAACTTTGTTCGGGCATTCGAATGCTTTCAACACAAAAATCACACATGTTTAGTATTTGAAATGCTCGAACAGAATCTTTATGATTTTTTGAAACAGAATAAATTTTCGCCATTGCCCCTTAAGTACATACGGCCAATTTTACAGCAGGTAAGAATAGAACGGAAGCAATTAATCCGGTCGAGTTAATTAGGAAAATAACAATTACTGGAATAACAATATTATTCATTACTTTTTCTTTCAGGTTTTAACAGCGTTGTTGAAACTAAAACAACTTGGACTAATTCATGCTGATTTGAAACCAGAAAACATTATGTTGGTTGATCCTGTACGCCAGCCGTATAGGTAGGTTTTCCGAAATCATTTCTTTGTTGTTGGTTTTTCTCGTTAATTGCAACTTTTCAATTCGTAGGGTTAAGGTCATTGATTTTGGAAGCGCATCTCATGTTAGTAAGACTGTTTGTAATACATACCTGCAATCAAGGTATTATCGAGCACCTGAAATCATTCTTGGATTACCGTTTTGTGAGGCAATCGATATGTGGTCGCTGGGTTGTGTGGTGGCAGAGTTATTTTTAGGATGGCCCCTGTATCCGGGATCATCAGAGTTTGATCAAATAAGGTAAATGAGCTTGTTCGGATTTTCTTTCCCATCTTTTTTATCTCGGAAAAGACCATTAAATAACTTTGGATTAACGTTTCAGGTACATATCACAGACACAGGGATTACCCACTGAGCACATGCTAAACAGTGCAAGCAAAACATCAAAGTTTTTCTACCGGGATGTTGATTCAACGTACCCATTTTGGAGACTGAAAACAATAGAAGAACATGAGGCTGAAACAAACACAAAGAGCAAGGAGGCTCGTAAATATATTTTTAATTGCTTGGATGACATTGGACAAGTCAATGTACCGACAGATTTGGAAGGCGGTCAATTGCTAGCGGAGAAAACAGATCGTCGTGAATTTATCGATCTATTGAAACGAATGCTAACGATCGATCAGGAGCGTAGAATAACACCGGCCGAAGCATTAAATCATTCGTTTACAACCCTTACTCATTTGGTTGATTATGCACACTGCAATAATGTTAAGGCCTCAGTACAAATGATGGAAGTTTGCCGCCGTAGTGATTTCCATACGTAAGTTTATCTCATCTATCGAATCATAGACATTCGTTTGGTAATTCTCTTAATTTTCTTTACACAGGGTACAACCAACATCAACTTTGGTTACAAACTTTGTTCCTAATTCGACCGAAAACATGACGTTTACAATTAACAATCAACTTTCTAGCCAAGTTCAGCGATTAGTTCGCGAACGACCGATCCCGTACGATAGCCTATACCAAATCTACGGTAGCCGAAATGTCGGCCGTCAATATGCAAACGGTCGAACGGACGCGTTCCAACATCAGCTCGTATCGAATATTTTATGCCCGCCCGCGTACCAAGCAATGCCCAGCCCAACAAAGCATGTTGTTGTCGGCAGTGCTGCAATGCAACCACCACTTCAAGTAAACTACCAAAATCGATTTATTTTTATATTCATTTGTGAACTCTCTTCCAAAAACATAACAGGTTCCTCCGCAACAGTACGTCAACGTTCCCGTTCCGGTTTCGATGGTCGAGCCCGCCTCACAACGAATGTTGCTGGCGAATCGCGTTCAAGGCAACAGTGTAGCATGGCCGAATACCACTCGTCAGATGGCCTTGGTTCCGTCGTGGCCGCAACAAGCTGCCTCCCATTCCCTGATCGTTGATTCGGCGCCGTTCCTTAACGTCGAAGATATCTACCCGAAGCATCATTTGAATTTGCCGCGGCACGAGCCAAAGAAAGAATCGCCGGTACATCATCTGGTGTAAGTTGACTATATTGCCGAGCAATTGAAATTTCAAATGGCAATTTTTAGCTGTAGTAGCGGCTCATTTTTTTCACTCAGAACTTATGCTTTCAGTGTACCGCGTCACGAAAAGAAAGAAACGAATCAACTGTCGCCGGTCAAAAAACGCGTCAAGGAAAGTTCGCCGCCGCATCAGCAACGCTACAATCGCGCACACGCCTCACCGCAGTATCACAGTCATGGTTCGCACAATTGCAGCTACTACAACAACAGCAACAATCAAAATGCAATCCAACAAGTCAGCAGCCATCCGAAATCGTCAGGACATCATGCCGAAGTTATTTCGAATCACCATGCAGGTAATACTGGACATCATCATCATGCGAATGCAGTCCCAAATTCAAACGTTAACAATTCCCATAATACAGTGCAGGGACATTCGTCATCGTCGTATTCGTCGAGTAACAATCACGGCAACAGCGGTCACGGCAACGGTGGTCATCATCACTCGAGTAGCGGAGCTCTAGCATGCAATCCAAACATTGGACACGGAGCAATAGTGAAACAGCAACAAACGATTACCATCAACGATACGCCATCACCGACCGCCGTCATCACGATTTCGGACAGTGAAGACGAATCACCTGATGTTCAGCCATCGTCGTCTTCGTCCTCCAATAAGGTCCCACCGTCATCAACGCAACGTGCACATGCACAATCACAAACAACAGCACCGTGCCGTCCTATCAATAACGGTAATATGATCGGCAACCAGCAGCCTGCACATCAAAATTCCTCGATACCATCGACGTCTGCTGTCAACATTCAACAGCAACAGCATCAGCAACAGCAACAACAGCAGCAACAGCAACAGCAACAACAGCAGCAACAGCAACAACAGCAACAACAACAGCATCAGCAACAGCCAAGCACTTCACAGTACCATAATAATAACAATGCAAATAATTCTGCATCTAATAGCAATCGACAGCGCAAAAATGTAATATCATGCGTTACAGTCGGTGACAGCGATACCGAAGATCATCGCCGCAGTCCGAAATATCACCCGAACATAAAATACGAACCACATACCGGACAGCAATCGCAAAAGAAGCGTCTGCTTGCAATGGCCCAGAACGAGTGCTTGCTATCGTCGACCAATCAATTGCATGTTCCGAAACAAGAACCGGCCGAGTTCTACGAGTATCCGCAGTTGGACAAGCGATCGTCGTGGGCCCCGCCAGCACATCATAACCATCATAAGCGCGAAGCAACGACATACATAACATCACAACAGGCACCGCCGCCGCTCGCTCATACCAAGAATTCCAGCTCGGCAGTGGCCGCAACATGGGGTGCTCCGATCTATCGCCAACAACATCAGTCCAATACGCCACTAGGCGGATCGCCAGCTGCTGTTTTACAACAAGACATTTACGCACAGGGCGACATGTATCGGCGGCCGACTGTTTTCGTCTCGCAAGCACCCTATCAAAATTACAGTCGGGTCGTGCCACCACCGGCGCATAATGGATCTAGTCGACAGGTAAATTCTGAAGAGAAATTAGTTTTTGCCCTTTAAAATCGAATTCTTCTATTTTTAATGCAATTTCAAGACAAATCTCTGTACATTTCTTCTTTTTTTTCTGTAATTGCTTTTGTTTAATAACACAATTTTACGCACTGTTTTTTATAACATTTAAGTAGATTTGTCTTGATTTTTTTTTATTGATTTTTAAAAGAAAAACAAATTTTACCGAAATTTTGTATACATTTATCAAGGATGGAAACGAATTTCCTATATCTTCTACTGAGCCCGTGGACTACTCGATTTCTGATTTCAGTGAGGCATATTTGGCTTTGATAAATTCTTCTCAGCCCTTTAATTTACATTTCGATTCCGATCAGTTTGGTTTACCAAATTCTTCAATAATCGAGGACAATTGGAATTCTCAATCGAATTTCGATGACGATACACAATTGTCTGATAGAAGTTGTTCTTCCGATATTTCGATGACGAATATCGATTTAGAGGAGCAATTATTGCAAAATTGTAATGATTCTTCGAACTATTTAAGCGACGAATTTGATTTATCTGTTTTGGAATAAATTAAAAAAAAAAAGAAAATAAATAAATAAAAAAAATGAAATGAAAATGTTTTAGAGAGAAAATTGCATGCACAATTTATATACAAGTAAATTATAAACTGAAGTTACAGCTCAATTGAAATTTGAATTTTAAATTGTTATTAGATTCGAACAAATGAATGGAAAACATTATGAAATTAATAATAAATCATTTGAGCATAACATTTTTTTGGTTCACCATTTTTTCATCCCGACAATTCATAATTTTCGTTATGTTATGTCGTGTGTATCGTAAAATTGTGTGTATTATAAATTGTTTGTGTTTAAATGTTCTTTTTTTTTGTTCATGAAATATTGAACTTTTGGCAGGCAGATTTAATTGAGGTTTTGATCTCGTTATAAAAATGAATCGTAATATTAAATTTATAACGAGATTCCTAATGCAAGAGTTTAGGAACTAGGGGGGTGGGGGGCATATTTTTTTTTAACCATTCGCACGACCCTCTATCTACGAATTTTCATTTTCGCAGGTAGAAGTAACCCAGATATATCCACGCAGGCAGTGTCCTGGAATTATACGTCGACCGAGATTTTAACTCACGATCTTCGTATTGTAGATCAACACACTACCCACTAGGCTACACCCAGGATATATAACGCTTTGAGTTATCGAGCTGAAATTTTTATGTCATTTTTCGCAAGAAAATTGAAGTTCTTGTACGGGCCACATCAACCAACTCCTTGCATCCCCTGTCATACACATCTCGTAATTTCGAAATTTAAAAAAAAAAATTTCTTTGAAACTATCACAGCTATCAGATTGAAAATGTGACCAAAGTATAACGATGAGAATAATATTAACGTTGAAAAACGTTGCTCCGATCCGCTCAATCCGCTCAATCCTTGCATAATGCATAAGATAGAAACTTGAAATTTTTCCACAATTTGTCTCTTAATATTTCCAACCAATTAAAAAAAAATATCTTCGCCTCACTCCTAATCCTACACGTCCACACTCAAACAATAACATCGGATGTTTTGGCGCTTTGCGAAACCAAAGGGTTGCCTGCTGGCGAACAGTCGTAAGAATGGCGTCTGATTCCATTCGTTTCAAATCGATTCCGACGTCGCCCAGGGTTCTGTTTTTATCCCTCATTCTCTTTTTAATCTTCATTAATGACAACACTCAATTCAGTGCATAGATTTGCAGATGACTGTACTGTGGAATTGGACTCATCGCACTTCGGTGTCATTCTGTATAGGTCACTGTTCAACCATGTTCCAAGTGGCGAATGTTTAGCCAATCCCTAAATAAGGAAACAAAGTGATTCCCTCAAACTACCGTCCTATCACTTCAGTGCTGTCGAAAGTGATGGGCACGGCCTTCAATCGCGAACGATTTAGTTATCGCGAGAATAACTATATTATCCATAATTGCAAATACGAGTTCCGTTCTGGACGTTCCACTGGAGACTTCCTTTTCCGTCTGATTGAACGTTAGAATTCGTGCATTCAAAAATGCGAAAGGTCTATGAGTAAAACTCGTAGCAATAGGTTGTCATACTACCCTTTTCAAATAGTTTGGGAGTTTCCTTTTTGAGCGCTCGATACGAGTCGTAATGAATGACGTCTCATCCCATTCGTTTCAGATCGATTCCGGTGTCCCTCAAGGCTCTGTTTTATCCTCCATTCTTTTTTATAATCTTCATTAATGATCTTCTGTGAACAACACTCAATCGAGTTCATAGCTTTGTAAATGACTGCACTCTGGGTAACACCTTTCAATTGGACTCATCATACTTCGGTGAATTCTAAACGTGACGAGTTATAAGGCTCACTCACTGCGGTAGCGTACAACACATTGATCTCAGCACGAGGGTGCGCTTCGGAAACTCGATATTGCGATAACGAGTAGAGCAAGTCATGGCCTCTAAAACGGACCACAACTCTCTAGGTAGGTCCACTGACACCGCCTTGCGTGTGACGGTAGCCGCCGCAGAGAAAGCTTTCCGTCATAAAGAGGTTGCACTCTGTGCCTTTCTAGGCGTGGAAGGCGCTTTTAAGGACGTCAATATTGATGTCATACCTCAAGTCTTGCGCAGTCATAGTGTGGAACCTCTTCTAACTGCATGGATAGCTAAGCTTCTTCGCTCACGCACGGATGGGTGACGAGACAAGAAAAGGGTTTGTCCACAAAGGAACGCCAAAGGGCGGCATAATATCGCCTCTCCTGTGGGTCCTAACAGTGAATGAATCCCTTTCCATTTTAATTCGGAGCGGCTACCCCACAATAGCATATGCAGACGATCTTATCATCATACTAACTGGTAGACAAGACAACTGTTAGACAGCTGGGCACTAGATAAAGGACTTATCATTAACCCTCAAAAAACAGATGTTTTCAATCCACCAAGCATTCCATGTATCATTATGGTCCTCTCGAATCAAGTTAAATATTTAGGTTAGTAAATTATCCTGGAAGGCCTACATTGAAGAAAGAGCAAAAAAAGCTACCGTAGCCGCCTTCGCTTGCAAAAAGACATTCGGTTTGAGATGGGGTCTTAAGCCGCACCTCATCCACTGGATGTATACCAGTATTGTCAGACCAATTATTTGCTATGGCGCGCTGGTGTGGTGACCAGCGGTGGTACTAAAAACCAACCTAGCACCTTTACAGCTAATCCAACGGATGGCATATCTGTGCATAACAGGTGCCTTTAGAAAACCAACTGCAGCCCTCAGTACCTCCACTTGATCTTTTTATAGAACAAGCAGCGAGCCTAGCTGCCATTAAGTTGAAAACCACTAATTCGTGGTCAGCGCCAAAAATTGGTCATACAAAATTTTAGTCATTAGAGACGCAAACTCCCTTTTATACTGCGAGTGTGATTGTATGAGTCAACCGCAGGTTGAGAAACGGAAGTTTCACATTAAGTTTCCTGAACGAAACGAATGGGCAATACAACAAACGCGATACTCAGCAACTGTACAGGATAAATCTAAAACTAACCAGGGGACAGGTTCAGGGATTTATTCACACGACTTCGACATCCAAACTTCATTTCATCTTCCAGAACACGCGACAGTGTTCCAAGCGGAAGTATTAGCCATTAACGAGTGTACAAGAATTATCCTGGATGTGCAAAACAGTCTCGGAAATTGTTACATTTTCTCGGACAGCAGGGCTGCGCTTCTGGCACTCCAATCTTACAGGACTACATCCAAACTAGTGTCCATTTGTATTCGATTGGGGCTGTAGCGCCATTGTACAGGTAATGAGGCAGCAGACAAACTTGCACGGCCAGGATCTGCAAACACCAATTCCACTAGGAAGTCAGTCGCTGGTGCACCAACAGTGCTGAAAACTAGCTTCAAACAAACTATTCTGGATTCTTTATTGGCGGAGTGTCGGCAGCTGGACAGCTGCAGAATGGCCAAATTCTCTTGGGAAGAACCGAATAAAAATATTACAACGTAATCGCTATAGCGTTCGAACTATTGTTGGCCTGACCACAGGTCATTGCTTGCTAAAGCTACATGCATTTAGCATGTGGATCGCGAGCTACAGCTTTTGCAGAGGTTGCGAGGAAGACGAAGCATCTATCGAGCATTGCCTTTGTCATTGTCCGCAAATCTTCAACAGTCGTCTCTAGATTCTTCTTAGAACTAGACGACCTCAAAGGCGTCCAACATTCGAGGCTGCTACGGTTCGTAAACCGAACCAAGTTGTTAATGAATAGGAGGGAGTACAATGGGTCCACCCTCTTACAACCTAAACCTAACCATTTGAGATTTTCCGTTGCCCACACTTTATTGGCGTAGATTGTTTTAGTGACTCTCAAGGTAATGCCAACATTGTCCGTTTCTTCAACTGTGCCAGCAGCAGATCGGTTTCTGGCCAGCCTGTCCGCCATTTCGTTTCTAGGTATATCCCGATGATCCGGAACCCAACAAAGTCTTTAAACGTTTTGATTTGCAGCTGTAAGCGAAGAGGGCCTTCCGTGCAGCTTGGCTGTTCGAGTAAAAGCTAACTCGTTTACCATTTACTCTTGCATGCAAGGCCAGTTTCGCTCCTTGAAAAGGTCCCTCTTCCAGCATCGACCTTTAGCTGTCGCCAGGGTTTGTTTATTCCTCTGGCCTCCTGCTCAACTGCTCGCTTCTATGTGCTACACGGTCAGCCAACTCGACGTCTTCCTTGAAGATTATAATCCAGACCTTGTCTGGAGATGTTATGCTCTGGTTTTCTCAAAGTGTAACCGATTCACTGCCACTTTCGCCTTTGAATCTCAGTACCCCTCAGCTTTGTACAAAAAAAAAAAAACGATCATTATATAAGTTCATTTAAATTAATTTAAATTGTTTTAACTAACCCACCGATTACTTTTACATTAAAAAATTCATAAACAATGTTCTATCAGTTTCAAGCAGCTTCACTACTAAATCTTTCGGTTCTGTACATATATTTATTTATTATTATTTTTTTTTTTTTCATTTTATTTTTATTTTTTATAATTTTTTATCTAAAACAACTTTAAAACGAAAGAAAAACTACACTCTAATCTCGGCTATTAGTTTTAAGATCTCGAAATTGTTGGTATATATTTTTTTGTAGGAAAATTTTCTGTTTTCGTTCATTCAGGTATTGCCAACGCATCCGCTACCAGCTCATATTCAATTCCCGACACAGTACAGCCAATTCGGTCCACTAAGTCCGGCTCAAGTAGCCAATAAGCATGGACATTATGCGCCGACGAATATATGGTATGGCGAATAAAACTAAAAAAAAAAATAAACTCTAAAAAACACAACTAAAAATGTAGAGCTGATCGAGTGAGTTTTTTTATCATATTTTTTTTATTGTTTTAAAACATTTTTTTTCAAGTGTTTTACCTAGCATACTAAATAAATTCATGTTTTTGTTTTATCACAGAAATTTATCGAATAATTTACAATATATGACGTTGCTGGAATGGTTGTTGCAGCAGCTAAGCGGCAATTATGAAACGTCTGCAACAGTTTCCACCTCCTCTACCACCACTATCACAACAACAACCAACAACTCCACCAAAATCACTTTGAAACGAAAAGACTTGATAAGCCGATCGCGATCACGAAAAGATTAATTTCGAAATCGACATCTTTATATTTATTCATGAGAGTGTGCGTGTGTGTGAGCGAGAGTGTTTTAATATTTTGTGTATATTAAATTCGGAAACGCAAGAAAATGAAGATAAAACGATAAATCGTAAAAAAAAAAATCGATCCAGAAAAAATGAAATAACGCAGTTTATGGGGATGTTCGCTGAAAGAAGGAAGTAGTAGACGTAGAACGTTTAAAAATAAGTAATTTTGTGATTCAGTAGATTTAACAGAAATTGCAAAAAAAAAGAAAGAAGCCAGAATAATAATTAGAAAATGATAATAGCAAACATCTTTGTACATCCTGGCTGGTGTAAAATATGAAACTAATTATGATTTGTGTTGAGAATGCTATTTTATATTTTTAAGGAAAATTGTCTTTAGCTTAGTATTGTCCTATAAAAACATGTAATTTTTTTCTGTTGTATATTTCTACAATAATTTTCAACACCATGATGACAAACGTATACTTATGTTCCGGTTTATTTTAACTTAACAAAAAAACATTTTTTTTTCGGTTTATTTTCGGGTAAAAATATTTTTTTTAATCCAATTTGCAAATATTCTTATAAATTCGTATTTTTATTGTATACTTCGTCAATATATTAGAGAGTGCGATATAGATTTGTACAAGTTACGAAGAATTTATTCTATATACAGTATATAAAAACAAATTAACAAAAATTAAATTCGTAATGCACAATTCGGGGTAGAAATAATGATTAATTAAAACTAATAAAAAAAAATTATTGGCGTAGAAGTAATTATTATTTTTTAGTAAAGCAACAAGAATAGATGTGTGTGTGCTTTTTTCACCGTAATTTTCATTTTGTTCACTATTATTTTTCTTTATATGTTTTCTTTTTTTTTCACAATTCAATTCCGTTTGTTTACAATTAAATATATTTTATAGTTCTTTTTTTAACTAGTGCATACATTATAATTTTTTTTCTCTATTTCATATTATTAAATATATCTTGATATGAACGTTATTAGATTATTACAAACAAATTAAGAAAAAAAAAACAAACAAACAAACTACAGTATAAAACTTTAATACACACCGAGAGAGAATAAATTTCTAATAATTATTGAGCATAGATAATTAGGTTTAAATTAGTGAGATAAAGCAAAAATAATAAAACAAAAAAAAAATGAAGAAAAATTATTGGCATATCATTGTACTAGAATATGTTTTGTTTGTACGTAAAAAAAATGGTAGGATTTTAAGTAATTCAGGAATATTTTATAAAATTTTGGTTTTCATAATTTGTTCTGTGGCTATTAAGTTAGGTTTGGATTGAACTTGATTTATTTAATTCGTTGATAGCATGAATAACGATTATAGATCAGTTTATTAATTTGTTTTGATGTCAAATTTGTTTAGGGTATGTACAGTTTTACAGTTAAGTTCTGTCATCGTTTCCATATTATTGTAAATATATTTTTTTTCTTAGTATTTAATCACATGAAATTAATGGAATTTATAAATTTAGCAGTGTATATAATTAAGTTAGCGATTTTTGATTTATGTATTTGAGAATTTCGTTCCATAGGTGGCAAAATTACTGACATTGTAGATAATTTTGCTGATTGGATTGCGTGTTTAGCGATACAATTATGAGAAAAGATTTAAAAATTATGTGTTTTGAAGAATTCTGGTAATCTTTGAACTATTTTCAAAGAGACCAAAGACGGTTCCGTTAATACAGAGTTTATTGTGGATTAACTATGTCAGTTAAATAAGCTGTTCTCGGTTCAGAATGCTTCTCTTCTATGTACATATTTATTTGACTAAAGATGGAGTCTGTAAATTATTCTATAGATATAGGGTATAATGAACGTTTCGTAAATGTAAAGAAATACTTCCGGAAGTTATAGCGCTAGCATTTCTTAATTCGTAATGTTTTAGTCTTTGCTGTAACGTTTAAGATACTGGAAGCATAATTTATCATGATTGAGCATTAGAGTAGCGTGAGTCATGAAGCTATGAGTCTAATACCATTGACACATAGCGCAGCTAAATTATAATTAAGGCCTAAATTATCATTAAACGACTGTGTGTCATACGCTAATTTAGCTAAATTGTCAAAATATCAGCTAAATACCTTTATCTCATTTAGCTAAATCCTCTAATTTTTCTGCAAAGATGAAGATTGTGCTAGAGCTGGAGCTTGCATAAAAGTTTTTTCGTGCAAGAAGAAAAGTCATTTTCTGCCAGCTCTTACTTATATAAAATTTTTGAAGCGTGATTTAAACGCCCAGCTGTGAAAGATGACTTGCAAACGATTCCAAAACAGGATTAAGAATCGTTTTTCTTCTTTTGTGGCCTTTCTTGCAAAATTTGATTGCCTATGCAACTCAACTTTATAAAAATATGATAGATGAGTGAGTGGCTCTTCTCAATTACCAAAATGCTATGTGTCACCAATCTACTAACGATGAAGATGAGCTAAATTACGAATTAGCTAAATTATAATTAGGACCGCTATGTGTTAATGGTATAACGTTCGTTAAATGTTCAAAATTTCGTCTAATTGTTCGATATGAAATGGAATTCTGGCGAAAAACTCGTGTTTCGTAATACCTATGATACACTGCTGGTATACAATACACAAAAATCGTTATCGTGAGCCTATCTCTCTAACAGGCGCTCATAATCTCACACAAGACTGTCGACTAACTCAAAATGTCCACGACTGTGTCGGCGACATTTGCTCTGTTCAGACGACAATGAAAGGAAAACGCGCCGTACTCGTATCCGTCTACATTTCGCCAAACAATTAAAAAAAAATTAATTCTGAACCATGGTCGTCTAGTATTTCAGGGTGGATTATTCTGTATACGAAGCGGTTGAATTTCCAGCCTCCTTTCTACTCTGAGTTTTCTTCGGGGAGGACGGTACTTTTTCGGCTTGCGTTTCTTTCGTCGCGAGCAATAGAGTTCACCGAAATTCTTGCTACTGAATTATGGGCGTGTTTACGTCCGTTTTTTGTATGAGGGGTGGGGGGGAGGTTTGATCGGTTTTATCGTCTATGTGCACTCGAACTTGTGTTTGGGCAGCCATATCTACCCACGTAATGAATCAATTTCGTACTTCCTTTTGAGTAATACAAGTGATAAAAATCTTTCCTGATGTGTTCGAATCCAAAAAAAATGAAGAGCTCATTCATCCTTATTCGGTTCCCACTTAAGGCTCTTCTATACCTGTCTTTTATGGTGTTTTTTTTTTGCTAAATTTTACTCTTTTAAAGCTTTGGCTAGCCTTGAGAATTTCTACATTAGGTACCAAAGGTTTGTTGACAGTGAAAGCTGAGTTAACTGCGCCGTAATTTGAAATTTACAGAGCGAATAGATTCAATTCCCAATTTCAAATGAAAACGTAGGAAAACTCTGCTTTCGCGATTATTCAAACTGCGAGAAGTCGATATTTAATGTAAAAACGTGTAAGGCTACAAATTTAAACATTAGAAGTGTAATAATTTGCAAAAAAAAAAAATGCAGTAAAGAAGAAGAATTTCCTGCTGCACGGATCATGAGAGACGTGATGTTGAGCTCTTTGCTTCGATAAACGGACTAACACAACTGTTTAATGAGCCTACTCATTTACCAGAAATTGCAGATCAATTCTCCAATCTCTTCTTTTTATTTCTTACTAACCAACCTGAGAAATACTCCCTCTCCGAAATTCATCATCGGCAATTGGAAATACGAATCGATCACGATTTTCAGTTGCAGCACTAAATTCGCTGCCAGTTAAGGCACCACGAAGAACTGCTGAACGATGCCTTTAATTGTAAATTGTCCCTTGATTTTAATGGCTTCGATGAAGCCTGCAGACTGTCCTAAAAGGTATGTAGCTCTACATACATACTATCTAGTCAAAAGAGAGTCCCGCCGCCGAAGGACTCTAGGTTCACAAATGACAAAGAAACATTCAGATCAAAAAATCTGGCCAGAACATTACCAAAACATTATTCTGTCAAATAAATGACAAGAGCCAAGTCAAATTTTAGATATTAATGCTGAAGAGGTCATAAATGGTCGACTCGTTTTGTCACACGAGCAGATTGCTTGCCAGATCATCATTTTCTTCTCGAATTCATCCAATTTCGTGAACTATTGGCAACATTCAACCGCTTATCAGCAATGTTCCATTTTTGTCCAGGAATCTGTTTGGCATCGACTTTCAGATAGGTTTAAACCAGCTAAAATTTTTGGTCAGAGCATTGTCATACAGCTTTCTGGCTCGGTTTCTTGCCACTAGATTTTGCTTGTCGTTGCGATTGGGCACTTTAATGGTTTGATAGGACTTAAAGTCAGCCTCTGACAATATTCTTCTCACAGAACTCGTCGATGTTCCAGTTTTTTGCCTTCCGTTTGCGATTTTTTTCACTTCTTGGGGTTCGATCAACACTTTTGAGTCTCCTTGAGCCGATTTATAACCCTGGTCACTGTTGATTTCACAGTGCTGGTTCCTTTTGCAATCACAGAATGTTACCCCGTTGGATTTTCTGCAAAAAAGTGCAAAGTGTTCTTCCTGTTTACAATTTCCATTTCTTTTAATTAACAAACTCTTATTTTAAATGCGATTTTATTATGTAATCAGGAATGTTAAGGCTAATATATGAATATAACTTTATTGTAATTTGATTTTAAATAACAGGAGGAAATGTATTTCAAATCGGTGCAAATTGATCGGGCCTATCCCTTAAAATATTACCAACATCAATTCATCAACTCTGGATGAAATCTGAGAGTATATTTTGTTTTCTCTAGCCTAGTAAGTAGCGTGTTGGTCTTGTAATGCCAAGGTCGTGAGTTCAAATCCCGGTCGGCGCAATATATAATTCCAGCACATTGCGTGCTTGTATATAACTTGGTCACCTCAATCTACGAAAATGAAAAAAATCGTAGAAAGATGGTTGTGCGAAGGGCTAACAACCCTTCCACAATAAGTAATGAAAAATGTTAAGGAACCGATTTGGTTCGATTGGGCTGTAGCGTCATTGTAGAAGGAGAAGAAGAACGTTCATAACGCTGGAAATAATGCTCGCAAAAATTCGCCATGGGTACAGAAATATTTTTTAACGCTCAAAAAAATTTAATTTCGAGTGATCGTCTCGTTTACTAAGCATTTCCCGAACGCATTGAGCTATCGAGCTGAAATTTTATCCATTCCGTTTGTTTCTTTTTTTTAGCAAAAAAGTAACTGAAAGTTCGCGAACTCCTTTTTTACTTTGTATTCGATTTGTTTGAATTTTCGAAATTTGGTAAATCGATTTTTCTATCAACATGAAAATTTTACCAAAGTTGAATGATATAAATAATTTCGACGTCTAAATATGATCCACTTATCCCTTCTACCATCTTCACCTTCAATCATTCTACAAACGAAATCTGGCCTTGGCCTGCTGACTTTCAGGTGCCTTAGTTTCTTACCTACTAATTTATTATCATTAGGCTGCAGTCTGTCTACCACCTTCCATACAAATGCACAATTTCGGAAACAAATTAAATCAATTCTCTTACGATTGATTTTAGTGAATTAAGAAACATAAAATCTTGCTACCACTGCTTTATTAATAATAACAAATCTCCAAAAAACTATTAACCACTTTTTCTTTCCATCACATCGAAATTTAAGGAATTTTTTGCGCGCGACGAGCTCAAGTTCGACTTCATTGGGAAGGGGAGATGCGTTGCATTAAAGTGCTTCCACCTTTCTTTTCACTGCTTTTAGTCGCATATATGTACAAGAGAACGAGACCGCCGGTCATTACGAATAAAATTTTCGTTCACGGCGAGCGCAAGTTCGACTTCTATAGGAAGAAGAGATGCGTTAATGCAATTGCTTCCAGCCAGTGCTTTCAGTCGCAAGCTTTGGCATTCGATCAAAGTATTGCCAGTATTGAATCTTCTGTACTAACCGAAAAATGATCAGGAAGAAAAATATGAAGAAGTAGATCTGGCAATATTGCCCATATTTGTCGTGCTTTGAGTGGAAACGAATCGGTTTAAACTTCAGCAAATCGGGCGACATCTTTATTTTATTTTTTTTTTTAATTAACTATATGCTTAAACTAAGGCTTGAATTAATAAATTATTCAACATTTTTAAAGCTTACAGTGTACCAATAATGTCTTCGTACAGCAGCTATTTGAAACTCAAGTGATAAAAAACAATAAATTGTTGCAAGAAATTTGAAAAAGTTTTAATGCAGATTTATTCATTAAATATTTTTATTTAAATTAGAAACAAAAACTAATCCATTTCAATTATTCATTACAAAGTTATTAACTGAAAAGAAAACAAAGTCGACAATTTGCCTCCAATAATGTCTTCGTACACTTACGAAACTGTTTATGAAAAATCTTTAAAACTATAGATACATTTTTTGTTAATATTTAGTTGGCTAGCCTTTATTTTTAATTACGGCTTTAAGGCGGTGTGGCATCGATTCTACAAGTTTTTTTTTTGCATAGTTTGGCTCTATTTTCGCCCATTCCTCCAGAAGAGCCTGTTTTAACTGAGGTTTCGAGCTAATATAATGAGTCCTAATCCTTTTTTCCAGCATGTTCCACATGTGCTCAATGGGATTGAGGTCAGGACTTTGCGGTGGTGTCTTAAGCAAATGTGGAGTTTTGTACGCCAAGAACATCCTAGTATTATGAGCCATGTGCTTAGGATCATTATCTTGTTGAAAGTAAAAATCCTTTGATAAAACCAATTTTTCAGCACTTGGCTCCAAATTTCTTTTGAGAATTTCAATATATGCCCGATGATCCATGACTCCTTCAATTATTTCTATGTTTCCAACGCCGCTGACAGCCATACAGCCCCATACCATTACGCCGCCGCCGCCATGTTTTACAGTTTTGATGGTGTTTTTTTTGGGTTGTAAGCTTCCCCTAGCTTTCTCCACATTCTAAGTCTCCCATAAGACCCAAAAATGTTGTATTTGGACGCATCAGAAAATATAACATTGCGCTAGAACACGAGAGATGCATTTTGGTATTGCCGAGCGAAGTCCAAACGTTTTTTGCGATTTACTTCACTTAGCAGTGGCTTTCTGCGATGTGTACGAGACTTAAATCCGGTATCAATCACGCATTTTCGTACTGTTTCTGGATAAACTTCTTTTTGATTGGATTGACGGAGCTCTGCACTAATTTTTGGTGCACTTATGAACGGATCCTTGGCAATCATACGCTTGATTTGCAGCCGATCTGCATCAGTGAGAATTGCAGGGCGTCCTGATTTAGGCTTATTCTCTACGCGGCCTTCATATTTAAAGCGCCCGATTACAGATTGGATAGTAGAACGGCTCCGGGACAGTATTTCCGCGTATGATTTTTGCTCCTTTACGTGTAAATTCACTATAAGCTTACGCTCTTCAAGCGACAAGTATTTACCAGGCATTATTTCGATTTATACTGAGCGAAACCTCTCCAAGGCTGATACATATTTCGTTACTATTTTCTCGTCTTTAAGTTTTCCAGTGTCGAATTTAGGAACCTGTAGTAGTCTTAAGTATCTTCGGTTTGCGATTCGACATCGGAATTTAGTTTTTATCAAATAATGATCTGTGTCGCACGTCGAGAATGCACGAGGCCGTCCTTTTCTCTTTTAGAATGTGGTCTATTTGTTAAATCGGACCAAATTCGATGCGCCCGATACTTTCTGTCTTGCATTATACACAAAGTAATCACTTTCGTCGAAAGTAGTGACTTTCGTTGTAATTAAAACCAGCTTTCTTTCATCCCGCTTTCGGTACATTCGTATCGAAAATAATGCAAAATCCATCGCTGTGTACACGCTATTATTCAATTCCAATAATAAACATTTATAATAAATAAAATTTTTGTTTATTCTAGAACAATGATATGCTTTCAAATTTTTCCTTCAGTACTAATTCTAAATAATTAAAAAATGTGTTATGTGATGTAGTTTATATATATAAAAAAAAGTAAAAGCACATAAAACAATAAATAAATAAAAACAAAGAATATATATATTTAAATCGGCAAAAAATATAATTATTACGAAATATCTAAAGCAAAATAGCAAAAAAAAAAAATTTATTACATAAAAAAAAATCATATTTATTTTAATAATTTTTTTTTCTTCAGTTTTTCACGCTTAAGTAAAAATTTACATATTACTAATTAATTATTACAAATCAAATTTAAATAGTGGTGAGTATTGGCCTAAAAAAAACAACAAGCATATTAGATTAGAAACAAAAAATATTCAAAAATATGCAAAATATGATAATAAAAGTGTTTTAAAAACTCCATACCTAAAAAATTGTAATTAAAAAAATTAATAATAATTATATATAATTTATCCTTACGTAAATATTTTAATAATTATTTTTATTCGATTTGGTTTTTATTCGTCCTCAATTATACATTTTATTTCAATTTTATATAAATTTTATTATATTAATATTTTTTATTTTATTCAAAAAGAAAGAAAAACAAAACTAAAAAAAAAAACACCTTATAAATCATTTCTACACTTGGGACATTTATTAATAAAATATTATAGATTAAAAAAAATTAATACCTATATATATATATATTATTTTGTGATTGTATAATAATTATTAAGAACAACTTAAAATTAAACAAAAGAACACAATGCTAATGTTATATATTAAATATAGATAAAAACAAACAAAATAATTTGTACTAATTTCATGTAGATAACTTCCAAAACTAAAAGATATATAACACACAAGAAAACAATTTATTAAATATGAAAATGAAATTATATTATATATGAATAAAAAAAATACAAAAATGTACTTGAATAATATTATATATGTGTAAAAAAAAAATTAAATACAAATACAACAAAAGGAAAAAATAAAGTAGAAAAGAAACGAACAATGAAAAAAAAAATATATACATATATATTATGATATAAAAATAAATGTGTGTGGGCGCGTTTTTTAGTGTGTGCGTGTGAATATATTTGCTAACTCTTTGTACTCTTGTAGAAAAAAACAACCGTTTTATTACTCTTACATAATCGTATTAATAATAATTAATGTGCTACGATTTATTACTATACAAATACACATAGATATATTTTGTTAAAAAGAGATAAAAAAACAAACAATGAAACATAATTAAAACAAGAAATTATTATAATAATAACTTCATCTTTCTTATTTTGATTTCAATTGATTTTAATTGACAGTCTTGTTTTACGTTAGAGATTTGGAAAAAAAAAAGTTCTTAAGACAATTTTTTATTCGGTTTTTTTCTCGTTTTCGGTTATGATTAGTTTAGGTAGTCGAGAGAAGATACACTGACAATCTCGCACCTGCACTGCTAGATTATAATTTTCAGACTCCTTGCAAGATGTATCATTCGAAATTATTGAAAACCGCTTTACTCAGGATAATTTGGTATTGCTGTGGTAGTACTAACGCCGTTCTAAATTGCCTTGTTCTCGCTTAATATTTTTTAGTCAACAATTGTATAATCACAAATCATTCTCAATATTTGATAATTAGTTTTAATTCGCAAACAAAACATATTACCTATGATGAGAGATGAGTAAAAGACATAAAGATGTCGCACTCCATACAAGAAAAAATTCACACCACGAAAAAGCGCGGTTACTAGCCTCGCATCGAAGCAAATTCGATGAACAAACGAAGGAGAACGTTTGAAGCGAACAAATTTTTTTTTTTGCGTACCTACGCACGAAAACTTAAAGCGAACTTTTTTCGTTATTTCGTCATGAACGGGTTTTCTGATCGATTGAAAGAGAAGTAAATCGTTGTTTTGAAACATTTATATAGGGTTATTCACAAATTAAACGCACTTTGAATACGAAATAATAAAAATTTATTGATATTCAAGTATATAAAAAAAGTAATTCATATAAATAAAAAAAATTAATACAGAACTAATGATGCGAAAGAATTGACTTAACCGTAGCGTAGCTTATGACCGTCGCAACCACACTGCGTAGATTTCGAATCCTCACTTTCGTCTATGTTCGAAGGCTTCATAAGATCTGCCGCTGATGATGTATTAATAGGACCCTCCATTTCTCCAACTTTCTGTAGATCGTATCGGTTGTTTTTTCGCACTTTCACTACTTTATACGGACCCAGGAACTTGGGGTATAGTTTTAGTCCTGGACCAAACTGTGTGCGAGCAAAAGCAACCAATTCGTTGATTTCATATTTCGTTGCTGGCTTTCTCTTTCTGTTGTATGCAATGCGATTTTCTTATATTTTAAGAATTTGCTTTTTCGCATTGTTGCGTGAAAGCATTCACGATCCCTCGAATTTATTGATAAATTCTTCTTTCATCACTTTCATTAGCGCCGCGTCTTCTAAATTCGACATTGGAACTCCAAATAGGAGCTCAAAGTGAGTTCTGTTTGTATTTCTTGATTTCGTAGCATTTAAAACTCTCTGCAGAAACATACTTGTACTACTTTAGCGGATTCTCAATCGACATTTTTGACAAAATTGATAAATGTTAAAATAGCTAACAACACTTTAGTAAATGTGAAAAAAAAAATCACGAGGATTGACATAGGAGGTTGGGAACCTTCACCGTCGAGATGTTCGAAGAAGTACTTTTCTTGAATTTCCAACCCAAAAACTTTATGGGAGGGTGTAGAAGAAGTGAAGCGAAGTTGAAATTTTTTTTTTTTAGAATTTATTGCAATTATTAAGGGACAAATTCTGGCAAAATTTTAGGTTTCTATTCGGAGTTCAAATTGAAAACCGCCGTTTTTTTTCTTCAAAAAATGGTTAAATATTTATTATTCAAAGAAATGCCCATCGCTAACTAAAACTTTTTCCCATCTCTCTAGCAGCATACGACCTCCTTTTCGATAAAACTGCCGTTCCACGAATCGACCTATTTTTGGCTTCTTCGGAAGAATGGAAGTGCTGCTCAGCCAGGTCATGTGTCATCGATCGGAATATGTGGTAGTCGGAAGGGGAGATATGTGGAGAATACGGCGGCTGGGGTAGGGCGTCCCATTTCAGTGTTTTCAGGTAGGTTTTCACAATGTGAGTAGCATGTGCCCGAACGTTGTCGTGCAGCAAAATCACTTTGCCGTGTTTCTCCTCCTATTGCGGCCGTTTATTCTTCAATGCTCGGCTCAAATGTATTCGTTGTTTTTTTGTAGCGATCTTCCATGATGGGTTCAGCCGGATGTAGTAGCTCACAATACACCACGCCGAACTGGTCCCACCAAATACACTGCATGATTTTCGAGCCATGAATGTTGAGCTTGACCGTGGATGTTGATGCATGGCCGCGGTATCCCTACGATTTTTTGCTTCGAATTATCGTAATGGACCCACTTCTCATCGCCAGTGCCGATGCGATGCAAAAAATTCGTTTTTGCCGTTGAAGCAGTTGTTCGCATGTGAAAAAAGCCATTCGACGTTTCCTGGCTTCAACTCATATGGCACCTAATTTCCTTGATTTTGCATCATTCCCAAGCTTTTCAAATGACACAAAATGGCTTGTTGAGGTATGCCCAATGAATATGTAATTTGTTGCGTTTGACATGAATCTTCGTTCAGTAACGCCTCCAATTTTGCGTCTTCAAACTTTTTAACCGCTCCGGGAGGTTCCTTATCTTGCACGCCGAAATCGCACATATTACAGTGTTGAAACCATTCGCGACACGTTCTTTCACTAATAGCACTCTCACCATAAATTTCAATAATCATTCGACGCGCCTCAGCCGCAGATTTTTTTGGATTGAAGGCAAAAAGCAGAACTTCCCGCAAATGACGCTTATTTGGGTTACTTAACTTAAACATATTCGCGCCCAAAAACATGTATGGCGCTGATAAATCTTCACAAATCCAATTATGAGGAGTTGTTGACAGATGCCCAAGTTTACCATGTAACATTTCTGATTCGCCATTGTTGATCAGCAGTTACTGCTGCCGCCATCTATTGGGAAACGGCGAGTTTTAATTTGTACTCCCGATACTTTTTCTAGTTTCAATGGAAATCGATTACCAAAATTGTGCATTTGTATGTATAGGAGGGGGTAGAAGGAGTATTCGAATCAAAAATAAAATTATTCGACATCAATGATATTTACAATAGTATACTTTTCTCAAAATTTAAAGTTGATAGATTAGACGGTTTCGAAGAAAAATAATTCAATTGAAATTTCGTGAAATTTATATAGGAGGTGGTAAGGAGTGATGTGAAGTTGATAATTTTTTTTTTCAAAATTGTTTGCAATTATAATAAAATTAATTCTGACGAAAATTCGTTCTTTTACTTTTGCTAGTTGCATTGGAAGCCGAATAAATGCTTTTTTGTAAATTGTGAATTTGTATGGGAGGAGGTAGAAGGAGTAAGGGAATTGGATCAGTGATTTTCATATCATTGTGCTATGACCTAATTTTCAAGTCGATGGCTGAAATAGTTTCGGAGAAAAATCAATTTCTTTAAATTTCGGGATTTCACGAAATTTGTATGGGAGGTGGTAGGAGTGGAGGGATGTGGCCCATTCACGAACTTAAAGTTACCGTTTTGCTAAAAACGATATACAACGAATTTCAGCACGCTAAGTCAAAGCTTTCGAGAGTTATGTTGTAGACGAACGATCACTCAGAATCGAGGTTTTTGGAGCGACAAAAAATATTTCTGTACCCTTGGCGTCTCTGTGCGAGCATTATTTCTTAGCGTTACAAACGATGAGGTAAACACAATATACTCTCAGATTTTATCTAGATTGTAAAATTCGCATATCAATTTCACTCAGTGAGTACCTAATTCTTATCAAAAAAGTTATTTTACTACTTTCAATGTTTTTAGCAAATCATTATTGATTTATTCCCTAATTAAATAAAATAAATTTGAAACATGAAATTGTGCACAAGATATATTTAATACACTTAGAGCTGTTAGAAAAATTATCTACTTCCATTCACTATTTCTACCACCTCCCATTAAAATTTCTACTTTTGTTGGAATTTAAAGTCTTTTCCTTCGAACATACGAAAGCTATAAACTGGAACATTGGTGTCCAACATGCTGGTAAGAATGTTAATTAGTGGTTTTAAAATTATTAAAAATTTTTCGCGTCTTCTACCACCTCCCAAACGAATACCACTTATTGAGCATTCTGAAGAAAGTGAGAGGACATCATTTTCTAATTTTCTAGTGCATTAAAATTTTTTTTCTATATTATCTAGACTCTAGATTATCGCATACTTGGTCTTCACATACAATTGTAATTCTGTTATTAAAGAAATAATTGGTTCGGTCTAATAGAGCTGAACGATCGAGCACGGGCCACATATTTTCAGTGCTGGAAAAGTGCTGGGAATATTTGCACATCAATGCATCAGATATTTGTTAACTTCAAACTAGCCTACTACAGTATCGACATTCGCGGCCTATTCCATAAAATTACATTGGAGTCTGGAGTCTGACCGAAAGTGGCTCGGCTTACAAGAATGGAGACCGCTACGGCACGGAGCTAACTTTCAGTGATTTGGTGAATGTTTCCATACTGTTTTGTTATTGGTGACGTTTCGGTCTTTTATCAAACTTTCAGCATTAGGACTAACAACGGCTTTAAACAAGGTGACGGCCTGGCACCAATGATTTTTAATTTCAGCTTAAATACTTTGTTCGTAGACTGCCTGTCAACACCAATGGATCGTTATCAAATTCACGCAACTCGTAGAATATGGTGACATAAATATCTAGCAAGGAACATATTAACGTAAACTCGGAAAAAGACGCCATTTCGAAATATCATATTACAATAGGAAACTTTAACCTACCTTTGTACACCTAGAGGCAATTTATCGAAGGGTGGAAATGAACCTTAGGGAGATTAAAAGAAAAATAATTATATCGAACAAGACGCATCGTGTTATCCAATACTTTTAATTGATATGATATATATAGAACGGTAATAAAACTTATGAAAGGTTCACAGAACAGTCCTTGGGACTGTGAGAGAAGACTTGGTCTGGCGTTTAGGGAATACAATGGAGAATTGTATATCACGACGGAAGGATTCACAAACGCACACTAAAGAGAAGGGTAAATGTTGAAAGACTACTTAAAAAACCTCGGAAGTGTTGAATGGATTATATTGACGCGGCAACTGAACTGAGAAAGAGGTATAGTATACAGGAGGTCAAGGCTTAATATGAGTTGTATTTCATTTTTCGATTATACCCGAGGAGCAGTTTGGTTTTGAAAAATTTCATGCTCCAGTTAAAGTGCAACACGGCATTATTATGAATCTCAGAAATAAGTAAACTACTGGATATAAAAAAACGTTCGATTCTATATGGATCAAGGATCTACTATACAAGTTAAACTCCACGGGAAAGCCGAATGTGTCCTTCAGGTTGATATTCATTTACTTTATGGAAAGGAAATTGAAAATTTACATTGACAATTGCTGGTCCAAAGAAATCGAAGTAAAATCTGGTGTCCCACAAGGATCTATCATCGGTCCAAAATTATATAATATTTATTTTCACGATTTCCCACACAAAAAGTAAGTGGAAACTACGATTTAAGGTCAACAGCAATCCTATATGCCGATGTCACCACTCTTATCAACACTAACGCCAGCGATCCAGCCCATGGTTTGAAATTAATTAACAGTCACTCGCAAGTCATAAACGAAACGATTACTACAAAAAGTGGAGTATCAACATAAACGGAAACAAATCATCTATGCTTTCGGAATGCCAGCGAGAAAGGGCCATGAAGTGTGTGCAAAGAGAGTAACTCACTAAGTCTGTCACAAATACCTCTGGTGAATAATATTAAATATTTGGGTTTACATCTGCACAACTTATTTAAATTTAGTAATCACGCGAGTTGTTCTCTCATAAAGGCAAACCGAGTATTCAACATAATTATGCCAGTTACATATATGCTATAAATCCAAACAACTGAAAAATATACCAGCTTCTCCACTCGTTACGGTTGTTCTCACTCCCCTTCTCCTACTTTTCCGATCTCATTCCCTCCCGCCATGACTGTGTTTGTGCATTGCACATAATGGCCGAAATCGCCTATAACACAGGTCATTCTGTAAAAAAAATAAAAATGTTAGGAAACCAAGCTCTAATCAGAAATTCACAAAGCAACGAACTTGGAGCCAGGTATGCAAAATTTCTTCGAATTGTGGGCCAAAAGAGCCAAGGAGTTGCACGATCATTCAAATTTTCTTTTAAGGAATGCAAACAATATTCCACTCTTAGAAAATCCCAATTATCTATCGCCTTCGAATTTAATAAATTCATCAAAAATGTTACCGGTGTCAAATAAAAACATAACAGAACTACGATTGGGCGTAAAGCCCAATCAAGCGATACTCTAGATGAAAGAGAAATTTTGTATGGGGAGTGATAGAGTGGTGATGGCATTGAACCAATTTTTTCGCATCATGCTGAAGTTGCTATCGAAATGTTTTATACAAAATGTTAGCTTTAAAAAATTTATAGGTACTGAGAAAATTAGTGTTTTGGATTAGGTGAAATTGTGCAGTTTGTATAGGACGTGATAGAAGGAGTGGGGAGTTCTTAATGACTTTTTGAGAAATAACTATGAAAACAGCTTTTCGAAAAATTCGACTTTTTGCGAAATTATGTCATAATGTATGGGAAGGGGTAGAAGGAGTGAAGCTAATTGTCTAATTTTTTGCGGGCTCACTAAAAATTTTAAATAAATGTTTAGTGCATAATTTCAGCCCGATAAATTGTATACGTACTGAGTAAATTGGTTTATAGTATTCCATGTAAAAGTGTGGTTTTGTATGGGAGTGTTAGAAAGAGTAAGGGATTCGAATAATCTAAAAACAGTAGAAAGATCAATAGCTTCTATACTTTTTGAAAAAATCCTTTTATTGTCAAATTCCGAAATTGTGTCATGTTGTATGGGAGAGGGTAGAGCAGGTTGAGCGATTTGGCCAGTTCACGCACTTGTCCTTACTTTTTTGTCAAAAACGACGTGTACAAAATTTGAACTTTCTAGCTCAACGCGTTCTCGATCTAGAGAGGACACGGACTTCCGGATTTGGGATTTTTGAATGATATGAACATCATTCATTTCCCCGGGTCCTGTTTCCCTATGTTCCCTGAGAGAACTGTATGAACAGTATGCTGTGCAGCAGAATTGACCTTACTATAGTCGTATGGATCCAGAGCGTTATTCTCGAGTTCATTTTGCACGAGTAGGAAGCGTTGATCGCTCCTCAATATTTTGTTTCTATGTAAGCTCACTATCTAAGATCAATCCTAAATACTTTGCATGGTTGGTCAGAGTCAGTTCTGTGTTTCCTATTTTCGGCAGCATGAACTCCTGAGTTTTAATTTTCCGAGTGACCTAGCATCAGTTCCGTTTTTTGCGTATTTACGTTAAACCCGATGCTTTTTGTGCAGTCGTATAGTTTTTGAAGAACTTCTTCTGTAAGTTCGGTCAATGAGCTGGTGTACTTATCTGATACTGTTATCACTACGTTAGCAGAATAAGCCACAACTTTCACCCCCGAACTTCCCAGGGCCTAAAGTATGTCATTCAGAGTCCGTACCCACAAAAGTGTTGTTCATCTACTGATGCATTTGCAGAAGTGTGCTTTGCCCCAGCAGACTGCTTGCCTGGCTATACCTTGGTTACCTCAATCTACGAACAATGAAACATTCGTAGATAGAGGGTTATGCAAAGAGCTAACAACCCTTCCACAATAAACAAAAAATGAAAGTGTTAATGAACCTCAAGGTCAGGAGGCCCAGGCCCGGTTTGGGCTTTAGTGCCACTGTAGAAGTCCTTTTCTCTAGTTTGCTTTTGACTATATTCGAGTATAGATGCCAGTCCGCTTTTACACTTTTGTTTGGAGTAAGCGCCATATCGAACCCTGTATATCTGTGGTCGGAGAGCGATGTTTTGTCAAACACCTTCCAATTTTGCAACCTCGGTTATCGATTAGAATGTTAGTATTTAGTATGAAGAGAGGCAGTGACTCACCTCTTTTATTAATGCCCTTACCACACCATATTGTGTGAAAGTTTGCGTTCCCGCCGATTAGTAGGCTGAGCTTCGTCCGTGCGGCCCCTCCTTCGCTAGTGTCCGCTGCTACTCTGTTGGTGATGTCATGTCATGGGCCGTGTACATCGATGCCATTAACAGTGGGGCTGTTGCTTTTCACCGCATATCGTTTCCGGAGATACGTGGCTTCTGTGTCAGTGCCACATCGAATTTTCCTTCGGAGTGAGCAGTAGTTCAGACGAAGCTAATCTACTGTAATGCAGGTTTATCTGGATCACTTTTAACATCCTGAGCGGTTCGAGTAGGATTCAGTGTTGCGGACGGAGTAGCTCTTTTCACCCGTGTCCATTGAACATTTTTTCGGGTTTCTATCCTCACATTCCTTTCCACTTTGTTGAGCAGGCAATTGGCCGTTGGAAAGTCGGGATTCTGCCGCTTGAAGCTTCAAGGCGGTTTCTGCGCGCATCACCGGTTGAAAGTCCAAGATATTGCAGCCTTTCACCACGTATTATCGAGAGCACTCACGGTCTTCCTACACCAGTCCAGAATGGGTCGTGTCGTTTCTCTTTACAGTTCTGAGTTGAACCACCGCTCCATCGAACGAGGGCGTCACTTCTTCATTCTACCCAATTGATTCCCGCGTGCCTCAAGACACAGTTTTATCTTTTCTTAGTTTTCATTAAACGATCTTTTGTAGTCTACTCTCAATCCAATCTATAGTTTTGCAGATGACAGTACTTTAGACAACACCTATGAATTTAACTCTTCTACAGAATCAAACAATCATTCTATTGCTTCGCAGGGAGTAGTCAGGTTCGCTGAACTCGGATCTCAACTTAATCCTGAAATAGAGTAGAGTTCAACGCATCCAATTGACAGGCCTGTTATATCTCTCAAACGGGATTTTCCAGTGTTGTCTCACAATGTAATCTTTGGTGCACAACTTAGCGCTTCGGATAATTTGACACTTCTAGGCGTCAAAATTATTGACCACCTGCATTGGGCCCAGCATAACTTTGATGTTGCCCTTGCCTCTAAACGTCTAGGTGTGCTCCGGAAGTGTAAAAAATATTACACATCCACCGACTTAGCAACCATTTATAAGGATTACATTAGAAGAAGTTTAGAGTATAACTCGTATGTTTGAGCTCGGGTACCTAAAATACATCTCACGTTGCTCGATCGTATTCAAAAACATACATTCCGACTGATTGGACGTCTTCTATCGATTCTCTCGAGCATCGCAGAAATGTCGGAGTACTCAGCACTTACTATCAATACTTCCATGGTAAATACAGTACGGAACTAAGTGCACTCATTCCTCCAATGTATAGTTTTCCCCGGAATATTCGCCAAGCTGAACGCGCAGACGAGTATACCGTCAAACCTTTGCCTTCTCGCACAGTGAAATATGGGCAGTCATTCCTTTCCCGAATGTCAAAACTTAGTCTCCCAACAGGTACAACCTGCGGTGCTTCAAGAACCATTTTCACCGTCATTTTTGTCTCTCATTATCATCAATGGCGCAACAGTCCAAATCGGGCCTTGGCCTCCTGGAGTCGTCGTTCAGAGCACGTTTGGGGATTTTTCTGTCTTCCATTCGCTCTACATGGCCAGCCCACTGCAGTTTACGTAGCTTGATGAACGTTGATTTTTGATTTTTGTCCCTCTCCTCCTCAATAAGTCTCATTCCATTTCCCATTTCTTATACCGACATAACTGTGACGCCCAAAATTGTACTTGGTGCCGTAAAATAAAAAAACTAAAAGATCCGTCTTCTCCTTTGGAGTGAATTCCTTATTGTTGACAAGTTCCATTTCATACGTAAGTTTTCGGTTAGGATTTTGGTATATTCTTGATCCGATTTCGGTTCGGAAGTGTCCAAAACAAGTACTTTTATTAGTTTGTGTGTTGAGGTCAGTAGTTATACCTTCGGGACATTCTGACTCCCTCACTGACCCAGATGTGGTAGCAGTATTCGCACCATCCACACAGTCATCGTGTGGATTGTTTGTTCGATGCCGCTAGCGACACAGGAGGTCTTGACATCCCCGAGTCCTTGCCGGTAGCCGATACATTTATTTTCTCACTTTTTCATCTAACTAATCATCTCCTTAATATTAATCGAATTTGATACAAATATTTGGCCAAAATTTAAACTAAAATTTCATAAGAATTAAATAATAATTCGAAAAAAAGTTATTTTAAAAAGTTAATTTCTTTTTCGTAATTAACTGCAAGGAACGAATCATATACACAAAATTTAGTTTTCACTTCAATTAATCATTATAAGGCTACGTATTTAAAAATAACAACACCATCCTAAAAAGTTAAATTAAACGTTTCTCTCATTAAAATTCTACAACAACAAAAAATTGATACTATTTGTACATATAAGTGTAATTTTTCCTAACCATGTTTTTAATAAATTTTTACATTTACAAAATACTGTTTATCGCAAATAAAATAGAAAGAACAAAAAATTATAAAAGCAAAGACACAATAATTATTAATCAAATACAATAATTTAAAAAAAAATTATGAGTTATTTAAATAAATAAAAAAAAAGAACTAAAATCTAAATCAATATAAATTGATAATTTTTATTAAGTAAAATCCAATATTTATACAGATATTTGGTTTTAATTTTATTGTTTATTAAAAACACACACACAATTAAATAATCAATGTGTTTACTTTGCCGGACTTCTAAAACAATTAATATCTATTTTTTTTTTAGAATTTAGATTTATTGAAACATAGAAGACTTAAAAAATAAATAAAACAAGATTTTTAAACGTTTTTTGTAAATAGTTATGAAATTAATGAAAAAATTTAGAAATTTAGTAGTGACGGAGATTCGGATAAACTACAATATGAAAAAAATATCTAAATGATATATTTTGGATAGCATTTTTTTTTTTAATTTTGCTTTAAATGCTTTCAACAGGCATTTACATATTTTAGGATTTTTGTAATTTAAATAAATTAGGTTTTTTTTTTAAAGCTTGGGTAAATTTATGAGATTTTCTTTTGATTTGAATTTTTTTATGGGAATACAAAGTTGTGGTGAAAAAAAAAGATTGAATTTATAAACATATTTAGTTTTTCGATTATGAACATTGACAAATCTCACTGCGGCAGTCATTTTAGCTTACACTTTGGAAATTAAATATTCGAATACTTTTAAGGGGCTTTGATCTTACTTGTAAATTTGGAATGATATTTTTGATTAATCAGCCACTGACTGTTAGTAAACTTTTCGTTATGAATGCAAATAAATGCCCAAATCGGGTCTTGCCCTCCTGTATATTCCGCGTCGATCCTTCTCGGTTCAGTGATGGCGTCTTCCAGTTTGAAAATCTTAGCAGTGGTTTGCTGTCTGCATCAATAGAATCCTTCCAGCGCTTCCGTGGTTTTCCAACTGCTCTCTGTCCATTGAATTTGCCCTTAAGTTTGCGTTTGGTAATTCTTCCGGCATACATCCGCTCCCCATGGCCAGCTTTTTGTAGCTTAACAGGCAACATGGTTTAGGTTTATGTAATAGGGAGAGTGGTCTCGGAAAGAGAACCACATTGCACTCGGACTATCTAGTTGGGTCCATAATACTCCCTGTCTTGAAGATTACGAGATGGATTTTACTCCTATTGTGCTAGCCACTTGGTAGAATTTGCGAACCGAAGGTTCGAATGTTTAATGCCTCTGAGGTAGTCTAGTTCTGCGGAGAATCGAGAGCCGAAACAAAGAAGTCGACTGTTGGAGATTTGCGGACAGTGACAACGATAGTTTTCGATAGAGTCTTTGTCTTCCTCGCAACCTCTGCAAAGACTGTCGCTCGCGACCTGCAGCCTGCGGGCAGGCCGACAATAGTTAGGACGCTATATCGACTTTTTTGTAACAGTTGAGCTGTGACATTTTTATTCGGCTCTTCCCAAATGGGCAGTCATCCCGTCGGGAAAGAATCCAAAACCTTTTGTTTCCGATCTAGTCTTCTGCACTGTTGGTGCTACATCGACTGTTACGTCGTTACCTAACATGTCGCTATGGTCCGGTATCCAAATTAAAAATACTTTGGTTATAGCCGCTAGACGGTGTGTCTATAAGTGGACACTAGTTTGGACGTGGTCCTGTGTAATTTCCGAGACTCTTCTGTATATCTAAATTAATATTTATGCACTTGTTAATGGTTAATAGTTCGCTTGGAACACAGTCGTGTATTTTGGAAGATGGCAAAAAGTGTGGATGTCGATGTCATGGAAATAGATCGCTGTACATATCCCTGGTTAGTTTTAGATTCTTCCGTATAAAGATGAGGAACTTCGCAGTCGCTGAGTGTCGTTTTTGTTACCCATTCGTTTCGTTCAGAAAAATTAATGTGAAACCTCCGTTTCGGAACCAGTTGCTGGTTCAGGCAATCGTACTCGCAGTCTAAAAGGGAAGATGCATCTCTAATGACGTTTAAAATTTTGCCATGACCTATTAGTGGCTCTAACCACGAATAAGAGGTTTTTAATCTAATGGCAGCTAGGCCTGTTATTTGTCTTATAAAAAGATAGTGGGAGAATTACCTCCAAGGCTGCAGTTGGTGTGGTGATTGGTTGATGGATTGAAAATAATTGATCTTCTTTTTCTGGAGAAGAGGACCAGGCCTAGTTTCTAAGGGTTGATGGTAGGTCCTTTATCTAGTGCTCAACTGTAGTTGTAAAGCGGACTGCATAATTGGTCACCTAGAACTTGCTCAAACTTATCAGTTAGCTTGATGACAAGATCGCCTGCATATGCTAGTGTGGGGTAGCCGTTTAAAACGGAAAGTGAATCATTCCGAGTTAGGATCCACAGGAGAAGCGATATTATGCCGCACTCTGGCGTACCTTTTCTTGTCTCGTCACCCATCCATGCTACCATACTTCGTGAGCTAATGTGCTTACCTATTCATGCAGTCAAGCAAGGTTCCATGTTATGGCTGTGCAAGGCATCAATGTTGACGCCATTAGATGCGCTTTCTACGTCTAGAAAGGCATCGAGTGTTACGAAAGCTTTCTCTACGGCGGCTACCGTCACATGTACAGTGGTATTGGTGGACCTATCTTTCAGATCGGCGTGCTGGTTTGGATACCGGATCGAAAGGGTTAGATTTTCACGAAGGTTGCTGTTCACCAGCATTTCCAGGCCTGTAACAAAGAACGAAGTTAGACTGATGGGTCGGAATGCCTTCGGGATGTTATGGGAGGCTCTGCCTTACATAGGTATGAAAACCATCTTGGACTTCTTACTATAACTTCGATATGTGGCAAAAACTGATGTTTGCTTTGTATGGGTCAGTCTGGTACTGACTTATCATCCAGTATTGGTGACTTGTAGGGTTTGAACGAACTGAACGCAATTACTATGTTTTCTGTACTTTCTGGCGTCACGACTGTATCGACTAGTTCCGAGTAAGCTAAAATGTGATCGATACTTGAACTTTGTGGCGGGGATGCAAAGCATCCGGGGAAATGCATTTGCATTAGAAGTTCAAGGGATTCGCCCCTGGAATCCATCATCTTTATTTAGTAATTCAGACATGTTTGGGTCTTTTGATAGGGTCGTCTTTTTCCTGGAATTTCCTTTTACAGCTCTGACATGTTTTTATATGGTGTAAGTGCTCCTTGATAATGATCCCAGTCTACCTATGTCTCGTTTATTGGTATTAGCTTTTTTATAGAGGTTCCTGGCATATTTTTCTGAATATCATGCTCGTGTTACCACCAGACATCGTTTATATTATCTTCGGCGGGCTTCTAGGTCAGGAGCTTGTTGTTTATTGTTAGCAGGTAGTCTGGCTCGAAGTTATACTTCAAACAGCTTGGCTTTGGTCGTGGATTACTTGTGAGGTGTTCCCTCAAACCAGTTTTTATTATTTCTCAATGAAGGTTAGATCTGGGGCCTGAGCGACTCCCGCCTGATGCCTAGCAAGTCATTGGTGTTGGTGACAGCTGCCAGGAAGGTTCTCCTTGCGATGTCGCTGTAGGTAACCGTTTTCGACTCAGTACGGGTCAGTACGGGGGACTGCGTCTCATTGTATTTTTGGCTGCTATTTTGGCATAGTTTTTACGGAAAGAATGTTTGCAACTATTTCCTCCTCAACGTTTCGTCATTATTTTAGGCTAACAAAGAGATGGGACGTGTGTCCAATGGACATGTTGAAGAAAGAACAACTTAATTTCTTGCTATTGCCACGCTAACCGTGGATAAGGATCTTGCGACACATCGCGGCGTTCCCTATTCACCACCTGAGGACGCGCCTGATAGATGGTCCAATCCACAGGTAACATACAACATTATTTAAAATATAAATTCTTGCCAGCTAAAGTTTTTTATTTTCTGGTTTGGTAAATGTTTTACAGTTTATTTTAAATTAAAGTAAAGGATTTCGTCCTGTTCTGCTCAATTATTCGTGATTTTTCGGTCTCTGCTGAGACCTTTACCTGGATCGCTCAAAAATCCTGAAGTCGAATGATCATCTGAATGTCAGTCTACTAAATGTCTCGCGATCGCATTGTGCTATCAACTTTAAATTTCACCCATGTTATTTTTAGCAAAAGGTTAAATTTATGTTCGTACACTGTCGAAATCACCCGCCTCCTTCTTCCTCCTCCTATACGAATTTCACGAAATATCGGAACGAGAAAAAAAATGTTTGGAAAAAATATTATTTCGATTGCCTAAAAAGCTTGACAGTAGTTTGTTACGATTGTTGCAACAAATGTTCAAAAAATCAACTTTACTGCACTCCTTCTACCACCTCCCATACAGATTTGTCATAATCTACAAATTCAAAAAAATAGCATTTATCCTTCGAAAATATTAGAGCTATCCACATGAAAAGTGGCGCATTTGAGCATAGCATAAGAACGTTGATTCTACTTCTACAATGGCATTACAGTCAAAATCGGGCCTTGGCCTCATGACCTTCAGGTTCCTTAAGAGTTTCACCCTGAATCCATCATTATACGAAAGCAGTTTCGCACAACGCATAATAACATACGTCTTCATGCTCCAACAAATCTTATTTGAAAAAATTTAAAAACTCTTCCGAATTATTTATTTTTTCAAATTAAATTAATATTCAAATTTTCGAATTATTCATTGCAAACGAGGTCAATTATTAAAGCGAATAAAATCATAAGACATATCTGCGTACGGTATTTTATTCATAAAATATTATTTTTAATAAAGCAGACCAGACAAAAATATGTTTCTATGAAAAAAATAAATCAAAAGAAAATTTCTAAAGCTTTTATTACTTTCTTTTTATTTTTAATTGGAAATATTTATAGAATTTAAGTAATCGCCTTAATAATAGTGAAAAAGAAAATCAACAAATACAAAAGAAAAGAAAAAAATACATAAATAAAATGAAAGTAGAAAATGTATAAACAAGAAATATTTAATGATTAAAAGAGTACACACTAAAACAATGTGAATATATTAAATAAATAAAACAAATTTATATTTGGTCCGTGTATTTATCTACTTAATATTTCACTACGTATTACAACTCTTTACTTGTCATATATTTAGAGGATTTACCTAAATATATAATAATAATTATTGTGATTTTATTATAAACCTAATACTGAATAAATATTTATAAATTACTAAAACCAACCAAATGAGGATAAGCAAAAATTATTACGATAATTAATGGGTTGTTGTTCCTACAACATTTTTTTTTCTAGTGTATACTGGTTCTTTAACTTTTTCCACAACATTTTTTTTATATTAACGTAATACTGAAATAATTACAAGAAATAACTTAACATAGAATTTTATTACACAATAAAAATAAAATTTAATCGCTGTGGTAGTTTGAAATATTCAATACATAACAAAAAGAAAATACAAAATATTTATGAATATTAATAAATGGAACGTTGCAAATATTATTAAATAAATCAAAAAATACAAATTAATTAAAACTATAATTACAAAACTTGTTCAATACTAAAACTTTTTTTTTCTGTTCTAGAATAGGTTAATAAAAGACCAAAACTACACGAACAATGTATTAGTAATTAAAGAAAGAAATTATAATAATTAAAATTCAGTAATCATTCATAACAACACAATAAAATTAAAAATATGTATGGCAAAAAAATGTATTGCAACTTAACACAAAAAAAAATGAATCGTAAAATATTTTTTAACTAACGTAGTTTAATGTGATCATTATAAACTAATTGTTTTTTTTTCTAAATGTTCATAAAATAATAGTTACGTACAAAAAAAAAAAATTAACTGAATATTATTAAAAAAAAGCAAAGAATTTACTACTATAAAAAACCTTATTAATTATAGAAATATATTTTCTAAATATAAAGACAAACAAATAAAGAAAATTATGTAATTATGATAATATGTTTGAAATTACCAAAAAAAAAAAATTTAAAGAAAATTTAAAAATGTTATTACAATTAAAATAACAATAACAAAATAATTTAGTGGTTGTACATTTTTTTTTATAGAAATAGGGAATATATAAATAATATGAAATATCGTAAAAAGAAATAATTAATAGTGTAAATACCGAGATATCAAATTTTGTACATGTTGAATTTAAATGGCAAGGAGTGAAATACAAAAAATCAAATAATTAATAAACTAATGTTATAAGATTACTTAAACTAACATTTATATTACTTTAAAATAAACAAATTTAATTTGACTAAAAAACAAATAATTACACGTATTAATTTGAGATTTAAATTTAAATTTTGTATCATAGACGGACAGAACATTATTATGTTTTTTTTTTAATCTTATTTTTAGCTTTGCGAATTTAATTGTGCTAATTAAAAATATCATAACTTGGAAGTTAATTAATTAATAATTGCGAAAATTCGAAAAAAAGAAAATTGTTGATCTGGATGCAGCTTAATTATTTCTATAAATAGCGGCATAGACATGCACGCCTTATGTATTAGCGGGCTCTAGTTTGATATTATTATTCCGGCCCGGCGAATACTGTTTTCAATAATAAAATCATAGGTCATAATAGCAATACAAATAATAATAGGAAAAAAAAGCAAAACATTTTTTAAGAAACTACCTAAGAAAGTTTATAGTTGTATTGAAACAGTTTCAATATTCTGTAGAACAGTCAGTGAAATACGTTCTTTTTACCACTTAGAGGTCGAGTTTCGAAAAGCCCACATGATCGTTTCGGCTTGGGAGGTACCCATATGCCAAACTTCATGTTTCTAATTGAATACAATGCAAAGATAATTAATCAAATATGGGGTTTTCCCCTACTTCACCACCAAAATGGTGAAGTCAAATTCAAATTCGTGAAATCCAAAAGCCACTTATATATTCTGAGTCTAATTGAAACATACGCCTCAAATTTTCTACTTCTAGGATTTTTGTTTTTCTGGCTATCAAAATAAATTCGAAAGAAGAAATATGTACGCCATTGAAGAATAAAGAAAAGAATGTCTCAATTTGATCATTGTATTTGAAAATAAGTGTAAAGTATATTTGTAAATGGAATTAATTGGTTGATTTGTTAAAATTCAACCAACTCTCCACAAGGACATTCTAGTTGCCGATGTCAATTGTACTGTCACCTACGAAACTATGAACAGGATTGAGAATAGACGACAGAATGCTCTTAGTAAAGACTAAAAATAGGATGGGAAATAATACTGAGTCCTAAGGGACGCCGGAATTAGTGGTCTGCTACTTGTATAAAGTACTTGGAGGGAAAAATCTCAATCTATTTAAGAAAGTATTTGTTACCTTAAGCTTGACCAAGCAACTTTTTTTTCTCAAACTCTATCTACTTTTGAAAGCTCTGTGGTAATGGCTATAGAGCGATAGTTAGTGGGGCTCGCTGTGCTTCATTGCTTCGAAATTGGCTGATCATTTGCGACTTTCCAAAACTGAGGAAAGCATCCTGAAACGTAAGAAAGATGGTATAGATTATGAGGAGGATCAGCTATAGAAGAAGCACAGTCTTTAAGCGCAAAGGAGGAGAGGATGCCATCAGGCCCAGGATACTTTTGAATATTGAACTTCTTTAGGATATGAATTCCAATGAAGTGGTGGCAGCGTGGAGCCTGAGCCTTGCAGACATGGAGGACTTCGACCGTGGAAGTCTAAAGTTACTAGCGAATCTCGCTATCATATAGTCTGCTTTCTCAACAGACAACGGTTCGGTTGCCACCGAGAAGACGATATGAAATTGTTGTTGACGGATTTCGCAAATAACCAGAAAGATCTTGAACATTTAAAATTTGCAATGTTCTTCAGTTTTTCGTTATCTTCGAATTTAGAACGCTTTAAGATTTTATTGCACGTGTTTCTTGAGTGCTTGTTTTATTTCGAATTCCTCTTTTACTTATTAAACCAGGGATCTTTCGAATGTCTGATCCTTTTGAAATTGGATGGAATAAAAATTTTCATGTCATTTCCGATCGCGAGCGACATCCTTTGCAGAGGTTGCTAGGAAGACGAACAATCTATCGAACATTATATTTGTCATTGTCCGCAATTCTCCAACAGTCGTCTCCTTTGTTTAGCCTCCAGATTCTTCTTAGAACTAGACGACCTCGGAGGCGGCCAACATTTGAGCCTGCTACGGTTCGCAAACCGACTAAAACCTGACTAGAGTAAGGGGAGTGACTTCCATCTTATAATAAATAGGGGGAGTACAATGGGCCCAACTAGATGGCCTCAGTGCTTTGTGGTTCCTATGGAACCAGCCTTCTACAACCTCCTACAACCTAAACCTAAACCTAAAGGAAGAAAAGGTTCAGGGTTGAATGGGTTGAGACTCAACTGCATCTATCTTAGCGTCAGTATCGGTGCTGGAGCGACCCGAGGTCTATAACAACAAAATATGAGCCATACAGCTCGTCGTCGTCTTATCCCGGCTCCCAGCACTAAAAGGGACTTCATCATGCTCGCGGTGCTTACCCGACCAGATTCTTCGACGGCGGCGTCAGATGGTGTGACGCCACTGTCTTACTGTCTTACATAAACTGCTTATGTGTGGCCCCAAGAAGAGAGTTGGTTGAAAAGGTGTGAAGTACTCTCGGAGTCCTTCAAATCAGAATCAGTTTTTATTTTAATTCATTTTCTTTTGCTATATCATGCGTTTAACAATGTAAATTATAATTTCAGGCCTAACCTATTTTTATTTTAAAAAAAAAAAATTCCGGATTCTACACTCCTACGCTTTATTATTCGTGACGTTTCGGTCTCTGCTGAGACCTTTATCAAACTAAGTTTGAGCAGAGACCGAAACGCCACGAATAATAAAGCGTAACAGTGTAGAATCCGGAAATCTTTTCTTTTAATTCGAAATGCACTGTGAAAACATTCACCTAACCTATTTTTATTTTTATTTCATATATAAAATGGATTAATTCCGTAGTAACCCTCGTTTCATCTCTACTTATTTTGCTACGACATATCAGAATCGAGGTGATATACCACCACCTTAGCTAAAGGCTGATACTCAGGATCGCGCCTTGTGGAAGAGAGTTGTTTCTGTCCTATGCCCCTATCGGGGGTCTTAACAGGAATTTGATTGATGGTAGGTTCTCTTAAATCTGCCTACCGTTTCGCTTCCTAAATTGTTGTAATTTCGGATCCAAACATCTAGCGATGTGAGTGAATGTGCTTTATTAGTGAAAATTTCGGCAGATCCATTAACTTTGTTTATTTAAGTAGGAAAAAAAATTGTGCTCACTTTTTTGAATTAAAATTCGAATTAGGGTTGGGGAAAAGATAAAAATGAAAAAAAGTCCGATTTAGGACAGAACTTAATTTCTCAATAGAAAATATTTTGGTATATAGCTGAGCGTAGGCCCTGAGGGGTGGGGAGCTAAGGGGGCAATTTAGCCCAGGCCTCGCGTCGGAAGGGGCCCAGGATTCGAGACGACCATAGTTTCCGAAAAAAAAACTTTTCATAATAGTCACCATTCAATTCTACAACGCAACCGGACGATGGAATTTACTTTGCAATCACCATTTCTCAATAATACTGAACTAAGTTCACCATATTTTTCATTCATTGATGAATTTGATGTTTAATAGCTTGGGACGCGCAATATAGTGCATTAGTCTTCCTGTGGCATTTCTGCAAAACAAATGGAAATCCTATACCATATGATGGAATCACCACATAAACAGGCCAGTGCTAATTGTAACCTAATTTTAGATCCTTCCCTTACTAAATCCAAAACCTGACTGATTTTCAAGCATTTCGATTCGTCGAGGCTTTCACAATTTTGTATAGAAAAAAAAATTAGTTGGAATAAAATGAAAATAAGAAACAATAGGACTACGATTGGGCGTAAAGCTCAATCATGCGATAATCTAGACGAGAGAAAATTTTTTTGATTTTAAGAAATTTTGTATGGGGAGTGGTAAAAGGGGTGACGACATTGAACTAATTTTTTCACATCATGATAGAGTTGCTATCAAAATGTTTGAAGCACAATATAAGCTTCAAAAATTTGATAGGTTTTGAAAAAATTAGTGTACTAAATTTAGTTAAATTGTGCAGTTTGTATGTGAGGTGGCAGAAGGAGTGAGGGGTTTTCAGTCTTTTTTTCCGTAATAACTATGAAAATTATGACATCTTTAAGACTTCATACCAATAACATTCATATTTTGTAAAAAAATCGATTTTCTGTAAAGTTCTAAAAATATGTCATTTCGTATGGGCGGGGGTAGAAGGAGTGGAGCTAATCGTCGATTTTTTTACGGGCTTACTAATAATTCTAAATAAATATCTAGTGCACAAATTCAGCTCGATAAATTTTATACATACTGAATAAATTGGTTTGTACTATTTCATGAAAAAGTGCAGTTTGTATGGGAGGTGGTAGAAGGAGTGCGGTGATTCAAATAATTATACTGTGGATTGATGCCAGCTAGGGTGTAGTCTAATGGGTAGCGTGTTGGTTTACAATGTGAAGGTCGTGAGTTCAAATCTCGGTCAACGCATAATTTCAGCACACTGCCTGCTTGAATATTCCTTGGTTACCTCAATCTACCAAAAAGGAAAAATTCGCAGGGATTGTGCGAAGAGCTAACAACCCTTTCACAATAAGTAATGAAAAATGTTAAGGAACCTGAAAATCAGGAGGTCAAGGCCTGATTTGGGCTGTGGTGCCATTGATGATGATGGATTAAGAATAATTTATTCTAAAATTCAGATCTATAGCTTTCATACTTTTTGAGAAAATCCGTTTATTGTGAAATTCCGAAATTGAGTCATTTTGAATGGGAGGGAGTAGAAAGGGTGGAGCGATTTGGCCCGTTCACAATGTGGCAGTTTAATAAAGGTCTCAGCAGAGACCGAAACGTCACGAATAATAAAGCTACGAAAGAAGACGTCGAGGCTTGTGTGACCGAATTGGAAATAGGGACTCGGCTGCCCTTCTGACTGCTGGTAAGCCTTGTCTAACATTCCGATGAGCATGCCATGTGGATACGAAATTATCGTTGTCCTTAGTACAGCCTGGATTTCGTTTCGTTTATTGAGGCTCATGTCCTGCTATTGAACTTGCCGCTACCTAGGGCTAATATCCTTTTTTTTTATTTATACGTTGTTTGTTTTTCCTAGCCACTCAATTGCCGATGAAGGACGAAATGGCATAGAAGGAGTGTAACCAATAGGGTTCGAACCGATGACTTTGCTTTCTGGACTTTTAGACTTTTCTCCGGTTCTTAAGCTGTACTTTAAGGAAATTAGTGCACCGAAACTTAACAACATAATCCTACGTGCTGCGCCATACCCCCTCCTTCCAAAGCGAAGCGGAGTTGCCAGAGATGCAGAAAATATTCATTGCTTGGCAGTGAAATTTGATTTTTTTTTAAATCGTGTTTCGCCAACTGTTGGCGCGGAATCATCCGCCTTAACACAACGAGACTTTATACGTTAAATGAATACATTTATTTGCCGATTAAAGGTTTTCCACCTATTTAACCCCTTGAAGGTTGAGTTCTGGAAGAAAATTTGAAATTAGCTCCGGTATCTAAGATGGACCTGTGTGCATATTTCTAAGCCAAGGTGTTTGAATATTTGGTTCTTTCACAAACAAAGATTTCCCCGTGCATTGCCTCTTGAAGATCAAATTTAAAAAACTCTGGAAACAACTTTTGTTCATAACTGAATCATCATCATGTTTTACTTCAGAGCATGCATGGTTGCAGTATTCTCATAATGTCTTCTGCAGTCACTGATATTGAGGACGAATTCTTTAATTATGTCGATACTTTGAGGAGTCGTATTTTCAGCACCATGGCCATTGTGCTAGACGTTCTCTCAAATCGCTCTTCTGGCTTTTCATTAGGTAACACATGGCTTACTAAAATATGAATAGATCTATACGAGATAGATCAGGAGTTGAGTTGCTTTCCAATTTTCGACCCATTAACTGAACTGAACTTAGTGCTTGTGGTTTAAATGAAGAAATAAGGCATAGAGCAAGAAAAAATGGATTACGCAAATATTCTTACTATCGTTCCGTTTGTGAATCTGTCGTAAAGTATGAAACAGTTCTATTCCAAAAGACGAGATCCTGAGCATCGACCTATAGTTGTCGCCAGGACTTGCTTATTCCTCTGGTTTTCTGCTCAGCTGTTCCCTTGCATGTGCTACATGGTCAATCAACGCGACGTCTTTCTTGAGTATTGTTATCCAAGTTTGGCAATATTTTACTTTGATTTCATCAAAGTGTGACCGATTCACTTCCACTTCCGCCTTTGAATCTCAGTGCCTATCTTAATCTGTCCAATTGTACTCTCGTCGAGATCACATCTGGCCAGAATATGCCCAAGATGTGCTGAAGGCATTGGCTCACAAAATTTTGCGTAAGACCCACTGATCTGAAATTTGAAAAATTTATGTAAAAATCATTAAGATTCCCGACTTATATCAGTAAAACACGTTTTCAAAGTACTTATCATTAAACAGAATATTTTGGTTGCAATGGTAGTGAGAAGAGAAAAAAATAGTTCAATTCCCTCTCTCCGTCTATCACCTCTCATACAAATGTCTTAATTTTTCGAGAATAAACATTAAACGAACTACCTTGAAAGGTATCATTGTTCGAGCTCAATTTTATGTAAAACATAAAAGAATTATGATTGGGCGTAAAGCCCAATCATATGATACTCTAGATGAAATGAGAAAGAGTTCAATGTACCGGAAAATATGTCACCTCCAATTCTTTTAAATAATTAATAGTGACTTTTGTATGGGAGGTGGTAGAAGGAGAGGAGGAAGGTTTGTAATTTTTGGATATGACACCTAATGTGGTATGCAAAATATTTCGTGCTGAATTTAAAGTTTGCAGCTTTCATTATTTTCAATTGGACATAGTTTTCCTGAAATTGAGGCATTTGTATGGGAGGTGGCAGGGAAAGTGGAGCGTCTAAGATGATTTTGAAACTGCTTATCATATCATCCTTACCACCACGCTTTGATTCAATTTCAAATTTGATAGTTCTAATATATTCGAAGGAGAAATGCTTTTCTTGAATTTAAAATACAGATATTTGTATGGGAGAGGGTAGAAGGAGTGAAGAGGAGCTGATAATTTTTTTAGCATTTATTGCAATTATTAAAAAACAAACTCTGGCAAAATTTTAAGTTTATACTTTTTCTAGTTTTAATGGAAATCGATATAATGCACTTAACAAAAATTATACATTTGTATGGGAGGGAGTAGAAGGACTGTACGGATCAAAACAAATTTTTTTCTCGTTATTGATATTTCTATTTGTATACTTTATGCAAAATATCAAGTTGATAGCTTTAACAGTTTCAAAGAAAAATAATTTAATATAAATTTAAAAATTTCGTGAAATTTGTATGGGAGGGGGTAGAAGGAGTGATGTGAAGGTGATAATTTTTTCAATACTGATTGCAATTGTATTAAAATTAATTCCGGCAAAAATTAATTTTTACAACTTTGCTAGTTTCAATGAAAATCGAAAAAATGCATTTTTTCCAAATTATGCATTTGTATGGGAGGGGGTAGAAGGAGTGAAGAGGAGCTGATAGTTTTTTTAGCATTTATTGAAATTATTAAAAGACAAATTCTGGCAAAATTCTAAGTTTATACTTTTTCTAGTTTTAATGAAAATCGATATAATGCACTTGACAAAAATTATGCATTTGTATGGGAGGGGGTAGAAGGAGTGTACTGATCAAAACACATTTTTTTCTCGTTAGTGATATTTCTATTTTTATACTTTATGCAATATATCAAGTTGATAGCTTTAACAGTTTCGAAGAAAATTAATTTAATATAAATTTCAAAATTTCGTGAAATTTGTATGGGAGGGGGTAGAAGGAGTAAGGTGAAGTTGATAATTTTTTCAATACTGATTGCAATTACATTAAAATAAATTATGGCAAAAATTCGTTTTTATAACTTTGCTAGTTTCAATGAAAATCGAAAAATTGTATTTTTCAAAATTATGCATTTGTATGGGAGGGGGTAGAAGGAGTGACAGGATCAGATCAATATTCTGTCATATTAATGATATTTATATCATAATACTTTGATCTAAATTTCAAATCAGTAGCTTAAATAGTTTCAAAGGAAAATCAATTTCTGGAAATTTCGGAATTTCGTGAAATTTGTATGGGAGGGGGTAGAAGGAGGGGGGGGATGTGGCCCTTTCACGAACTTAAAGTTTCTTTTTAGCTAAAAATGACACACAAAAAATTTCAGCATGATAGCTCAAAGCGTTCGAGAGTTATGCTGTAGACAGACGGACAGACGGACAGACGGACAGACGGACAGACGGACAGACAGACAGACGGACAGACGGACAGACGGACAGACAGCAACTCGGAATCGAAGTTTTTGAGCGACAACAAATATTTCTGTACCCTTGGCGGCTCTGTGCGAGCATTATTTCTTAGCGTTACAAACGGTAAGGCAAACACAATATACTCTCAGATTTCATCTAGAGTATAAACATTTAAATAGGAACTCTAGAATGATATGAAAAAAATTAGTTGAATGTCGTCACTCCTTTTATCGCCTCTCCTTCAAAATATAATAGTTTCTTGTTTACTGAGACTCTTTCCCTGAAAAAACGATGATTTATAAGTGGCACAGTTTATTCAAGCAAGGCAGAGAGTCAATTGAAGATGATAAATACTCGGGCCGGCCGATTGAGGCCACTTCCTCAAAAATCGTCGAAAAAGTGGAGAAACTTGGTCTCAAAGATGCTCGTTTAAAGAAGAAATAAATCCCAATCAAGAGGTGAAGTCGGCAATTTCAACCTATTTTGAAGGCTTTGATGGAATAATTTTTTGTTTACAAGGAATTAATAAACTTTGTGAAAGATGTGATAAATGTATTAGGCTTAAGGGAGAATATATTGAAAAGGAAAAATAATAAATTGTTTACTTTTACCCCCCTTTCCTGTAATTCTGCGAAATTTTTGACCTCCCCTCGTATGATAAAGCTTTACGCTCTATCGTAGTTCTATTACGATTTTAGTTTTAGTTCATCGTAGGTCCTTAGTCAAGCATTGGTCGTAAGCGTCAGTTTTTGCCCCCCATACAAGATTTGGCGGGGTAAATTTTGTATGGAGGAATATTACGAGCATTCTGACCAAGATTTGGCGGGGTAAATTTTGTATGGAGGAATATTACGAGCATTCTGACCAAGATTTGGCGGGGTAAATTTTGTATGGAGGAATTTTACGAGCGCATTTTTTAACTGTGTTGCTAAAAATGTTTATGGTTTTCAGAGAAGCTACTAAAACGATCACGATCGCCGAAGAAGGTTTAGAGCTTCGCGATGATTGGTTCTGTTTGCGTACATATCTATATGTCGTACGGTTTCCGACGACATTGTTTTGATTGCTTTTTTTCACGTGGCCGAACACAACTTAGGGAGTCAACCTTAAATGCAATTTACACCGTCTTGTCGGTAAGAGAGAAAAAAAGGAGTTAAGGTTAAACGGGATTAAAAGAAAGCTAGGGTGTAGCCTAGTGGGTAGCGTGTTGGTCTACAATGCGAAGGTCGTGAGTTCAAATCCCGGTCGACGCATAATTCCAGCAAACTGGTTGCTTGGGTATACCTTGGTCACCTTAATCTACGAAAATGAAAAATTCGAAGACAGAGGGTTGTGTGAAGGTTTAACAACCCTTCCACAATAAATAATGAAAAATATTAAAGAACCTGAAGGTCAGGCGGCCAAGGCCCGATTTGAGCTTTAGCGCCATTGTAGAAGTAGAAGGGATTAGAAGGAGGGAAAGCTTAAAATGCCGGTGGACGTTGAGGACATGATGGGACGAGAACAGAAATTTTTCTTCGAAAGTAATAGCTTACAGTTTAGGTGGAGCCTGGGTATAGCCTCGTAGCGTGTTGGTTAACAATGCGAAGGTCGGGAATTCAAATCATCGTCGACGCATAATTGCCCCACACGGCTTACGTGGGTATATTTTAGTTACCTCAATCTGCGAAATTTAAAAAATCGTAGATAGACGGTCTTCCACAAAAAGAAATACATGTTAAGGAACCTGATGGTCAGGAGGACTAGGCTCGATTTGAGTTGTAGTGCCATTGTAGAAGCAGACTTAAGGTAGATACATTCTCAAAAGTTATTGTAGGCTTTGGAAAGGATATAAAAGACTTTAAAAAGTGTATAACACGTTTCTAATCAGTTAAAATAATCGCTTCTGTCTCGGGTATTTACTTCCTTTTTAATCGACCTTAAAAAAAAATATTCAAAAAATTAAGCAGTGTAGTTTGGTTACCCTTATTTTATATTTAAATTTATTTTAATACATTTAATTTTATTTAGTAATCAATAATATTCTGTTAAAAAAAATAAAATTATATTTGAGTATCGAATTTATTATTACAGTAATAAAATTAATTCTACAATATATTAAAGCACACAATTTATTACTTTTATTATTAATTAATTTCAATTTGTTATTAATTGTATTATATTTACGTTTATTATGTTAGCGCGATATAATTTTTATTGCTTTATAATTTAAGACTACAATAGAAAGTTTAAGAAAATAATACACAAATTGTAAAGAAATCAAATTAAAAAAAAAATAATAAAGATAAAATAATTATATTCAATTTCATTTATACTTGTTTTATTATTTAAAGTTTTTGTTTTCTTAAATTATTTTACACTATTTTTTATTTTATTTCATTTCAGTTATAAATGAACTAAATTCGTGATATTCTAGTGAGAATCAAACACCCATATTTGAAACGATATATTTTTCCGTGCTTTTTTTTGTGTTTTGCTGGGAAAATTTCAAAATGTGCTTATAAATAATACGGAAAGAAATAAATACTTGAAGACTGAATTTTGATGATTTGAACATTGCTAGAATTTATTTCGGTCGCTTCCGAGACCTTTATCGATCTGTTTCGTAAAAGTTTCATCAGACACAAAAGCCGCACGATTAAATGCTTAAGCAAAAAAACATTTCCGGATTCAACACTGTTATGCATTATAAACCGTGACGGTGCGGTCATTTATCAAACTGATTAATAATTAAAATATTTATCAAACAGTTATCAAGCAGTTTGTCTCAGCAGAGACCGAAACGTTACATTTAATAAAGCATAATAGGATGAAATCCGAAAATCTTTCAAAAGCTTGATAAAGTTTGATATAGTTCTCAGCAGAACGCCAAAACGCCACATTTAACAAAGCGCATGAAATCTTTTCTTTAAATTCAAAATGCACTGTTAAACCATTCATCAAACCACTTCAAAAAATAATCAACGAATATTTTATTTGCAAAAAGGCGATATTTTTCATTAAACATGTTTCATATCTTACTGATAGACTTTGAAAAGGATTGTTTAATATAAAACAAAAAAATTATTTCACACATTATATGTATTAGAAGGTGACCTACTAAGCTGTAACGGCGCTGCGCTGAAAAAATTAGCTCTATAGTTGCCCAAAAAAAGGTGAAAACAATCCCATCCCGAATACTGCTTTAAATTTGCATTACATTAGCTTCTATTATAACGTCATAAGCATTTAATAACATGTGTGGTTCCAAAACACCAAATTCTTTTTTTTAACCTAGTTTCTTTTTTAATGATAAGCTTTAAGGTTTGTACTTTAAGTAAACTTTTATAGAATAAATTTGATATAAAAAAGATTATCTGTAGCGTGCTTTTTCCGATCTTTTTTGTAGAACTTTTCAGATTCTCTTAGTATTAAAAAAACTCTACAATTATATAATTTTTGGCAATATTATTCAGTCTCCTAGTAATAAGATACAATTCAATTCTTATTTACTTACTTATACAATCATTTTACGCTTACCTAACACTAAGGCTCGCCAAAATAACTAATTTAAGTCGAACTGTCCAACAAAAAAAAATAATGCCCAATATCAAATAGCTTTACACAGTAGCTTAGCTATTTATCTATTGGAGAATGAATAAAGACCAATTTCGCATAGGCTTAAACACTAAAATCTAAAATGAGCTTCTTAAGAAAACCCGTCACACAATTTTTTCTTACAACTCCTATTCTTTCTTATAACATTGCTATTAAAAATAAAACTAATCTTTTGCTTTAGTAGAACAAGAAAAACATTTCTAAAACGAACATTACAAACCGTCCAAAATAATAAAAAAAAAACTATTTTCATTTCTTAATAGTTTTATAAATAATTTTTCTATTATAATTTATAGACTTACTTAGATTTTTATACTTTTAAATAATACATTTATTTCTGACCGTTTTACTTGTACATAAAGGTCAACAAAAAAAAATAATTAGTATCACTACGGGCCATAAAAAATAGATGTGTAAATATTTAAAAATAAATCAAATAGTAAAAATAAAATAAAACATAAAAATAATTATTTAAATATAAATGTTTGTTCAAATAAATTATGTGTAAAAAATTTTTCAAAATAAAATATTACCGAAAAAAAGGCACAAATAATAAATTATCCTTAAATTTCTTCAGTAATAACCAAAAAATTCCAATAAAGTTTAATAATAAAACCAAAATTTTTTTTTATCTTTTCTTTCAAAATTCTCATTTTTATAATAGATGATTTTAGAAATGAAAAAAAAAAACTGTGCATATTAGTTGAAGGCAAAATACAAATTATTATAAATAAAAAATAAAAATATTTTTATATTAAAATTTATATACAACAAGAAAAAAAAATGCAACAAAAAATGATAACAATGAGCAAACCAAATGATAAAAAATTAGAAATTAGTTTGAATCTTTATAACACAAGCATTAAATAATAATAAAATGACAAAGTTATGTCAGTTATGCAGTTAATTAAAAATAATAAATCAATAAAAACAATTCCATTCTTTTCATTAGAGTTATTTAAAATAACAAGAAGTAATTTTTTTTTTGTGTTTAAAATACAGTGAATGTAGAGTATTAAACAAATAATAATAAAGAACCGGTATTTGAAATGCATTATTTCATAAGTCGGTATAATAATTATATCGATAGCTTGAGTGTAGCTTAGTGGGTAACGTGTTGGTCTACAATGCATACTGTTTGCATCGGTATATCTAAGCCACATCAACCTGCGAAAATTAAAGTTCGTAGGTAGAGGGTTATGCTAAGGACTAACAGCCCTCCTACTATAACATAATATATAAATGTTAATGTAAATTTTTGCGACAAGCAAACAACTTTTATGATTTTTTAGAGTCTATTGAAACTTTTTTTGCAAAGAAATGTTTTACATGAGCTACCAATATTTCTCAAAAACATGCACATTTCGATTTTCATGTCTGGGGATCAATTTTAGAGGTGCTTTGTGGGATTCTAAAAAATATTTTCTTATTAAAATTTTAACTTTGGGGTCAATTTTTAATGCAATGCACAGTTGATTCGGTATAGCGAGTGGTTAGAATAGATTACTTGAAAAGAATTTTGGCAGTGAGAGTCAAAAGTGATGGTACACGGTATACTTGGAGAGCTGGAGGCTGTATTCGTTAGGAAAATCTAGCTCAGTGCACTAATGCTGCAGTAAAATCTTCATATCCTGCCGGTACAAACTCTATTTTCTTACTACGCGTCACCCGCACCACATTCCGACCATTAAAATTTCTCTACTGTCGGAAAAATGATGAGAAAGAAAAATTTGAGCAACAAAGCTGGCAGTACTGGCGAGAATTTGTCATGCTCAAGCGTGATATGGTATTTAACTTTTGAAAGAAGTGGTTTTTACATTCAACTATTTATATTTATTTGTAGGTTTGTAACTAAACTAGAATAAATATACAATACAACTATGTCCCCAAGGTATTTCAGACAAAATTTCCGACGGGAATAGTCAACCTCGCCCTTGTTAAACATGCGGCGATTTCTGCCAGCAAAACAAGGTGGGAGTTGATATCTTCCGAAATCAAGAATAGATCGTCCAAGTACACCAAAATTTGGTCCATTAGTTCCGGTGTGAAGAAACGATCCATCAAAGGACACATACGTTGGGGTGCATTACTCAGGCCAAATGCCATTCGGGTAAAATGATAGAGGGGTCGACCAAGTATAGTGAATGGGGTTATTTTTCGGGACCTGGTTTCGAGAGGAATCTGCCAAAAGGCGTTCTTCAGGTCAAAACTGGTTATGAAATTAGCATGTGGCAGTCTACTCAATTATGCCATCAATGTTTTTTTCCTTGGTAAAGCATCGAAAGCCTTGAAGTGCGGGACTTGAACCCGCTAAACCCTTCGCCTAACTTATTATCTACCAGGACTACCATTGAGTATTGCGTTAGGAGGTGGGAGACGCATGAAGCTCAAACGTCAATTTACTGTCACGTGTAATGTCTTATGTAACCTTGTCTATGTCACTCTTTCTAAGTCCTTTGCCTATTTAATTTAATTGTCAGTTACTGTGTTACTGTCTCAGATAGTTCCCATCGTAGTCTTTCGAGTCTGCTTAGCTCGATAAGAACTGTTAAGCGTATCTCAGTCACCGCGTCCCAGATTTCCTTGCTGTTCAGCATATGCGGGACAATCTTGTATTTTCTCCCCCGTTGTCCTCTATTCTCCTTCTGATCGTTTCGAAGATTGGGCAGTGAAAGATCACATGCTCTGCAGTTTCTCTTGTATCTGCACAGTTTTGACATGATGTCGAGGAGTCATGGGCACATTTCTGCAAATAGCTTCCGTAACAGCCGTGCCCTGACATAAATTTAATCATTTACTAATCTACTTCACCGTGCTTCCGATCGGCTGACTTATCTACGTCTCTTATGGTATTCCATTACAGTTGTTACATTATTATACTTTGCGTCACTCTTGAAAGAAGTATCCTCCTATTTTGTGAGGACCCTTCAATGTTCGCCATTATTCTGTATAGGGCGGAGTTCACTCGTTTTACTTTTGCGCAGGCTGTTTCAATGTTCGTCTTAAAGGATAGTCTTACGTCAATCATAAGACCCAAGTATTTAATGAAGGGTTAGGATACGATTTCAAGTTCATCTATGTTCAATGCTGTATGCCCTCTTTGCTTTCTGTTTGTAATAAGAACTACTTATGTTTTTTGTGCAGCTAGTTCTAGATTAGATCTTTAAGCCATTTCTTAATGTGATATTGGTGCTTACTTTGTTCATACTCTGTAAGTCTTTCGCTACAACAGGGCTACATCATCCGCGTAGCCGAATATTTGTACACCTCTCTGTAGTGGAAGTCGTAAGATGTCATCATATTGTATATTCCATAATACGGGTTCTAGTACTGAGCCCTGTGGGATTCCACATGTTATGTTATATGCCTCCATTCCTTTTTCGGTATCAAAGCGTTCATGATATACGTCCATGCCACCGAGTTGAACGCATTTTTGACGTCTAGTGTTATTATAGCGTAGTGTTCTTTAGATCCGTTCTGCCATCTGCTGCCTTCAATAGCCTTTTCAGCAATGTTTATTACTATTTCTATTATGTCGACTGTAGAGCGCCCTCCACGCAGGGGGTTAGTTGCATGAGGAGGACTTTTCTAAATCATGTGAGTATCTTTAAAGACTTAGGCTACTCCACGGACTCAAGCCTTCGCAGGGAAGTAAGTGCTGGTCCAGAAAGCTACGGCGATTCCAGTAACTGCTTTTGAGTACCTGAGGGGTGTGACCAGTCACGAATTGCAAGTAACTCAACTGCAGTAGCTTCGGCCGCGAAGCCTGACCGGAGATTTTCTGGTGCCACGGGAACCGGGAAGCCCCACGTTTAACGAACACGTGGTGGCTTACGGTGGCCAATATCGCGGACAGCGTGCTTCGGAGCCCGGCTTAAGGTTTCGTTCCTGCAACCTGGTGCCATGACCGATAGACTGGCAGAGATTTAGATAGGTTTCGCATCCAGCAGTATGAATGCCGAACTTGCTGTAGGTATAGACTGCCACCTTCGGAGGCGTTACTGATTGTCGTCTTTAGCAATCCGCGTTGCTAAAGGCAACCCTGAGGTTAAACTGTAATGGTAGAAGCTTTCCGGCCGAGCACTTCACGTTAAACAAATATAGACGTTTATGTAGAGTGCCCTTTGCGGAATCCATAATAATTTTCTGTAATGTTTTCACTCTCTTGTAGATGTTGTTCTGTTCTAATCTGTTAAGAATTAAGCATTCTAGAATTTTCCACAGTGAGTCAAGCATACACAGTGGCTTACATGAACTCGGCTCTCCGGGTGGTTTGTTTGGTTTGTACGTTACCGTTAATATTATGCCATCACTGTGTAGTAATGAATATGCACTCTTTCTTGTCACATCGTTGACTTTAAGTGAGTCCAAACTTAACCTTTTCCTGGTTTTCTCCGGCGAGCTCCTTGCACTTTGGTTAAACTGTATCACTCCCATTTTCAGCATGCGATCGACCTCGCCATACATGAGGTTATGAATTACAGGTAATACTTTGATAAAGGTCGCGTCTCCCACATTAATGACGCGTTTGAGAACGTTATTCTTAACCAATCCGAGATATAAATACCGGGGGAGAGTTGTCACGATGTAGAGAGTAATTGCTTTTATGACGTTATGAAATAAAATTGAGATCACTCTCTGTGAAGCAGCTACAGCCGTTTTCATCTCATTACAAATCGGCTTCCAATACACTTGCGCTCGCGCTTGTCTTTCTATTTTTCATTGGTCTCAAGGCAGCAATAACTTGCACCGCTGTCGAGTAGTCCCATTTTTGCTTCACATGGAAGATAGACACCATCGCATCGAGACGTACGTTCATAGGTTCGGGAATAATCGAGAACACAAGTGCCCTCTTTCTCAAACGAACTCTGTGCGAAAATTCGCATAAAGGTAATATTGTCTTTTTTGGTATTTTTGGGAAGTTTGAAGAGTGGAAATGGATGAAATGGTAGGAATTGAAAATCCTGCCTCGTGCCTCCATGAGAACATGTCGTAGTCCGGGTCGTTAAAGGTATGGAATTCTGGTGAATATGGTGTATTGGTCACAGTTCTGAAGATCTCCACCATAGGCGGTGAAAGGGGATCCTGATTCCGAGTTGCTGAAGTTATAGTTTCGTCTAAGGGTGTAATTGCGCAGGTGGTTTCGTGTTTGAAACACCTGAACGAGGGAGACCCAGTGCTCGTCCCTCCGATCCCCAGTTTTCCCAGTTACAGCTCGCACACCTCGGTTTTAACACATCTTTTCCTCCGCAGCCATAACAGAAGATGCCTTTCTGAGCTTTACAATAGTGTAACCGTCTGAAACCGTGACTAGCACACTAGAGAAGCAACCGCCACAACCTCTGCTGGGGCTTTGGAGTCAATGTGCACATTAGTAAATCGGAGAAACCGGAGAAGTTTCAGTCAGAACTGTAGCGAGTGGGCGGCTACGGCGCTATGTTGCGTTTCGTCCCAGGCTTGCTTACGACGGACTCGTAAGGCTTATGTAAGTGGGCCCTACCTTAGACGCTAAGGGAATACCGTGCAGGTAGTGGAATTAGAATCCGGGATTTTGAGTTGCAAAGCGGTCGTGCTGACCACTGAGCTATCTAGACCCATGGCTTAGTCGGTTAGTAGCGATGCAGTATAAGCCGCCACAGAACTTCTAAATCGCTAGACTTGTAAAAAAAGCATGTCTCAAGTATGCCCAAATGGGAACTATTTTTGACCGGTGCCAAATCCAGAACCATTGGTTGGGATGATCCTGCAACAGAAGATGGAAGTTTCTGACTAGGAAGTCCATGTGACGCCCTAGGCAGTGCTGGCAAAGGGCTTCAGTTCTATAAATGAGCTCTTAAGCTCGGAGCATAGTGTTGTCACCATTATATTTCAGTCCCCATGAACGAACTGGACTGATGGATACGCGTTGTCTGTAATTGGGTTTGAGGTATCGGCTGCTTCGATTCGCGCTTTCATGCGGCGGCAATTGCTGCTTTGCAGTGGGCTTCCAGTAAGTAATTTGATGCACTCGCTCTTCTGGCTCGTTTGAACGTTAGGGTAAGTCATGGAGATCAAAAGATCGCTCCTCCATAAGAGTACTACGTATCAGATGAGTAATCTCATCAACTCCTAGATTCACTTTCGCAATTTCTGTCGCATTCTTGTCCGTTGGCCGAATGTCCCGTGGAAAGAAATTTTCTCGAATTATTCTTTCGAATATCGGGGCATAGAACGCAAGTCCTCCTATTTTCTGCTGAAAATCCAAATTTAACGCGACCGAAGAGATCTCGCTATCTGTAGGCTTGGAACTCAACGACGTGCTCACGCTCTTGATCTTCGGCCTCTGACGAGCAGTTGCACTTTTCAAACCTCGTATAGACCAATAGTCTGAACGATTTAACACCTGACAACATATTGCGCAAGAAATACTGGAATTTGTGTGCACATTTGAAAACGGCTACATCCTCTGGTAGTACACAGTTCAAATTATCGTCGTCAGCTCGACTGAGTTCTCATAAGAAATATTACGTTTCAAAGACAAGAAGATAAATGAAACTGGTATACTCTCTACTTATCGTATGCACATTACAGGTCAGGAATGAAAGTGTGCCTTAGTAATGCGATATTATTAATAGCACTCAATTGCGATAAAATAGTACAAAAAATAAATTATGCTTCTACAAAAGCGTTTGAATTAGTTGTATCAGCCGTTTATAGGCGAAACTTTACAGTCTAGGCATTAAATACAGTTTGGCCCTGGTCCTCCTCTCTCCTGCTGGTGTTCGTCGAAACATTTAGACACGTCAAGAGGGCAACCAGTGCGGGAAACTTGGGAAAAGGATAGCAAAAAAAAATATGTTAAATTTTCAAAAATAAAAAATAAATCGCGAAACAAATTAATCACATGCTTCACTCGTAGGCACAGGTATTGTACCATTTCTCGGATAACTTGTCCGCCAAAGCAGGAGAGATTCCGGCGTCAAGAGGGTTCTTGTGCCTGCAAATAAGACACATACAATGTTTTATTCATTTCTCCCAAATTCTAACATTGAGGTTATCCGAAGTGATATTGTAACTCCCTCATGGACTTTATTGGCGCCTGCAAATTCGTCAATGAGGTGGTTTCGACCTCACCCAGAACAGTCACGATATTGGAATGTAGCGAATGAGCGGCTAGGATGTAGTCTAGTCGGTAGCGTGTTGGTATACAATGCGAATAATTCCAGCACACAGCCTGCTTCGGTATACTTTGGTCACCTCAATCTACGAAAATTAAAAATTCGTAGAAAGAGGGCTGTGCGAAGGTCTAACAACCTTTCTATATACAATAAATAATGAAAAATGTTAAGGAACCTGAAGGTCAGGAGGCCAAGGCTAAATTTGGGCTGTAGCGCCATTGTAGAAGAAGAATGAGCGGCTACAACGTGGTAAAGCTATCCAGATCCCACGGCTTAGTTGGTTAGTAGCGTTGTATTGTGAAGTCTTTTGATGGCTTTTCGGGCCCCACGTTGGGCGCCATTTTTATTGTATCCGTGGATTTTGGATGAACTACTTCAATATCGAAATAATTTGAAAATAAATATAGTTCAGCAATTGAGTAGACCTGAATTAAACTTACGTCCGATTGACAATACGAGTATCTCTTGTATCTTTGCTGGAGCGACGTGCTTGCTCGCTTTCGGGCTAGCTGCGGCTGGAAGGTTTGTTTCTTGCGCTAAAGAGAAGATTTTTGGGGCGGCAGCAGTGCGCGCGGACTCATCTTAGTTAAAAACTTGGAAAAAAAAATCTAATTTGCTCAGAAATACCAGAAAACTTAGGTATTTTTGAAGATAATAGGAATAGTAAATCAAAACAAGCTCTGCATGATTACATAAAATGTCAAATAGAACTAATAGCAAACCAAGCCTAAAATACAGTAATATCGTATTGTATTAATAAAGAAACCTAAAAAAATTCACAGCAGATAACTTTCTGTAACTTGACTTTACTGTAATACTTTAGACAAACTTAATACAGAAAAATCGACTATCAATAGTATTCTAAAGTATTCCAAACAGCTTAGAAAAAGTCACAATAGACAATTTTCTGGAAGGATCCTTACCGACATAACTGTGCATTGCATTAAAGGGTGACCCCCAAGTTACACTGGGAACCGTAAAAAAATCTCTACATTTTGTTCGTTCCCGTAATCTTCTAGTCAGTCCTAATATGGATAAATGGAACACTTCGATGAATAAAATCTTAATGTTAAGTTTACTGAACTACCACTAACTGAAATATTTTTGTGAGAAATATGGAAAAAATTATTACATTTTAAATTGCCAATTTGTGAAAATATTTAGAAATAAACCAAAGATACACACTTAAAAAAACGATTTAGATCTAAAAATTGTCCGGTCCCTACAGATCACTTTCTGTAAAAACAAAAAACTCACTCAATTTAAAATGCCTGTCACCCAACCAAAAGTTGCAAATCAAGTAAAGTTGTCACAATAATATTTTCAAAACGAATTTTGGCACATCGCAGAAAAATTCACAAAACAATTTCATGCGCTATAAAATTATTAAAGATGAAATTCAAAATTGGGAATAAATGCGGTAAAATAATCTTACAGCAATTCACAGAGAAGTTTCTGTAAAATACTGTAGACCTCGAATGATTCTGTAATACACCAGACATGCCGGATATTTTGCACGGAAAATAAATTTAGATCGGCAAGAATAGCTAATAAGCTGACATCGCTAAAGCCTTATCTGAATAATTCGTTGACGTAAAATTGAATTAAGATTAAATTTAGTCGTCCACATAATAATTTTCAAGTATGGTATTTTATTTATGTAATCATTCATACTTTTCCTTTCAAATTCGATAACCACAAAAAAATTTGTATTTTTCTTTTCCACCACACTGAAGCTGTTCAACCGACTTGATTTCATAAATTGGACGTCCCTCGCGATAACACTCTTTTGCATCATATAAACTATGAATATAGTAGAATTTTATAATCAGTTATTTCTTTTATAATATTATTAGGCTTACTATCCCAAAAAAAAGTGTCGCACATTTGTAATGCTTGTTACATTTAAATATATTGCTTAAAATATAAATGAAGATTGGAATAAAATTGTATTTTGCAAAGAAAGTCGAAGAAGAGAAAGGTAAAGGTAATAATATATCTGAGCTTCAATATTACAAATATTATAACATAAAATTATAATTTTTGTAGGTAAACCCTTGAAAAGTGCGTTTCAAGTTTTTTATGCGAAATATTTAAAGTTAAAAGCATTGTAATTTTTATTTTAAACTGATACAACAATTTTGTGTTTAATCGTTATAAAGATAATCATGTATTATGTATCTAAGAAGGATCTAAATTAAAATTTTTACCACATAAAAACAAAATATATAATGAAGCTTTAGCACTAAGTGTTTTATATAAAGTAAATAACAACAACAATATTTTATCCTAGTTCTTTCAATATAATGGATTTGTTTATATTGAAATTTATTAATTTTCGGTCATATTTTCAATCCACTTTTTGTAGAAACTAAAAAATTCAAGGAAGTAAAAATGTTTCTGAAAAAAAAAATGTATTGAATAAATAAAAGTGACAAAGTACTATAGATAATAACAGTAAATATCTTAGATAATTTATTGCATTAAAAGCAAACCCACTCACACAAAAACGTTGAATTTAAAAAATTACAGAAAATTTAATTAAAAAAAAAATTATAAATCTTTGTACCTTTGTCGTATGTGTGTTTAATGGTTCATAGGAATCAATATAAAAAAAAATTAAATAAACATTACAAACCTTATGGCTGTTTTATATCATATGAAAATAATAATGGAAAATTTAATAACTAACAAAAAATAAAATTAAAAAAAAAATAAAATAAATAATAACAATGTATTAACTGATGTATTAAAAGCAGAAAAAAATATATATATAAATTAAAGCACTAAGTATAATGTTTTAATGTATATAATAATTATTTAACCGAAAAACTGAAATTCAACTTAGCTGCTATCGGTTTCGCCGGCTAAATCCTTAGCACGAAAAAAGCCCAAAAGTTGCACAAGGTGCTGTTCCACCATTTTTATCCAAAATTTAACTAAAGACTTCACCATCTTCATCCACACCACCAACACGCTTCTAGAAATTCTCAAAATGGAGTCGAAGTGCTCCACCACCGCCTTCTCGTACCCAACTTTTAAAAAAAATCTATAAGAAAATAATGTACCCCAACTTCGTCAGCAAAAAAACTAAAACTTAAAGCGGAGTGGGAAATACTGATTGATAAAGAATCCCACGGGATGTTGTACCGTAAAAGACATCTCTAAGAACTGAAAAACGCTCTGTAATATTACGAGATGAAGGTAACTGACTGTGAAGTAAGCACTCTGTGTACTACGCCATGGAGTCCTAATTACTTTATTATTTTAATAATGAAGTATTGTGATCGACTCGGAAAAAAAATTTGCTACCCTGAAATTTTGTTTTTTCGCGTTTCAAGACTAAATTAGCCCAAAAATACAAAAAAAAATCCGTTTGTCTGTACGCCGTAAGTGTACGTTTAGCGCACTTTAACTTCCAAACCCTTCAGTATAGAAAGTTCTTTTTTGGGTGGATTATAGATGGTTGCGGATCTCAGCCGGACGCCCATTTTGGAGGGTGTACGAGTTAAGGATGAGGCGGGAGAGTGCTAAGACCGAAAACTAAGAATTGTAATATATATGTAATGCTATACATATGAAAAATATACAATTTGAACATAATAGTAGTGGGGAAAAATGGGGGGCATTTCAAAAATGGTGCACTATTCCAAAGTTTCAAACCGTTATATATCAAAACAGAGTGCAGATATCAAATTAAAATTTTGTCAGATTGTAGAACTACATAGTCTTTAATTTTGGTAAAAATTTTAAGTAGGAGGGAGGTGGTAAGCAAAAATATCGAAAATTTCGATTTTTAGGGCTCTGATGAAAGATTCAATGTTTAAAATTTCCATTTGGATACATCTATTTGGTTTTTTTTCACAATTGTTATGCACCGATCCTCGGTCTAATGTGCTCAATTTGTTTCATGTGCAATGAAAAAACACGTAAACTGAAAAATGTTCAATGAAATTTTAAGGTAGAAACTTGAAAATTTGCAAAATGCCTTTAAGAAAAATCTTTAAGAGTTTGAAATATTAATTGGTCGAATATCTTTAAGACTTCTATAAACAAATAAATAAAACTGCATCACAAATTTTCTGATTCCCTTACTTCCTTTACCCCCTCTTATAAAAATGATTGGTTTCGTGAATGTAAAATACACCCAATTTTATGAAAATTCCATTCAACTTCGTCTATGAAACTGACATTCTATACAGAGAATATTGGACGTAATTCAAGAGATCAATTAAAAAATTATTAACATACACTCACCCTTACTATCGCTCCTCGCCTCTCCCCTCATAAAAACCCAAACTTGCACAAACGAATGAAATATTGATTACATGTACTGGAGCTATTGATCGTATTCGCAATTAAGTATTAAATTGACAAAAGCCCTGCCCTGAAAGGAGGTTCCACTTAGTTTCCTTAAGCACTCTAACCTGCATATTGACTTTCCACGTATCCTCAACTTGTCTCAAAAATAATAAAGTTGCGCGCGACGTGGTGGCAGTTTATTTTGATTTATTATGATTTGCTTCCATTAATTGCCCACAAGTAGCGCGAGAAAGTAGAGTCCCCCTGGCAGAGTTCCGCATTACCATTTACCACTTAGTATAGGTTAGTTACCCACTAACCATTCATTCTTGGCATATTCTATTCCACCGTAGACTAGGGGATTTTTATTCCTTAGGTTTACTCCTCGAGTGTCGTACTTTATAGTGGTCATTATGTAGGTAGTACGTTTACTTGCGAGTCACTTTGTAGATAAATCCCCATGTGAAGAAATATTTGTTGTCGCTCAAAAACCTCGATTCCGAGGGGCCGTCAGTTCGTCTGTCCGTCTGTCTGTCTGTGCGTCTGTCTACAGCATAGCTCTCGAAACCTTTGAGCTATAGTGCTAAGAATTTTTGTGTGCCATTTTTAGCAAAAAAGTAAGGTCAAGTTTGTGAACGGGCCAAATCGCTCTACTCCTTCTACCCCCTCCCATACAAAATGGTACATTTATGCAATTTGATAATAAACGGATTTGCTCGAAAAGTATAAAAGTTATTGAACTCAAATTTGGAGCATATTACTTCTATTATAACTTCAATCTACCGTATAAAAATTATGTGTGTCCTCGCTCTCCTTCCACCACCTCCCGTACAAACTGCACTTCTTCATGAAATGCTCTAAACCAATTTACTAAGTGCGTATAAAATTTAGCGAGCTGAAATTGTGCAAAAAATATTTATTTAGAATTATTAGTAATGCCAATAAAAATTAGATGATTAGATTCACCCCTTCTACCCCCTCTCATACAAAACGACACAAATACGCAATTCGACAATAAACGGATTTGCTCAAAAAGTATAAAAGCCATTAGTCTGAAATTTTTGAATATATTACTTTCGTGGCGATTTAAATCTACGTCATAAAAATTATGCATGTCCTCCTCCTCCTTCCACCACCTCCCATACAAACTGTACTTTTTCATGCAATGCTCTAAATCAATTTACTCAATACGTATAAAACGTTTCGAGCTGAAATTGTGAATTAGAATTATTATTCAGCCCAAAAAAAAATTAAAAGATTAGTCTTACCCCTTCTACCACCTCCCATACAAAATGGCGCAATTTTGAAATTCGACAATAAATGGATTTGCTCGAAAAGCATGGATACTATTGATCTGAAATTTGAAGTATATTACTTTTATGATGATTTCAATCTATCATATAAAAAATATTCCTCCTCTGTCTTCCACCACCTCTCATACAAACTCTACTTTTTCATGAAATACTCTAAAATAATAACTCAGTATTTATAAGATCTATCGAGCTGAAATTGTGCACTTAACATTTATTTAGAATTATTAGTAAGCCCAAAAAATTAAGCTATTATCTGTACCCCTTCTACCCCCTCGCATACAATCTGACACAATTTTACAACTTTACAAAAAGCGGATCTTCCTGTAAAGTATGAATGCTATTGATCTTTAATTTAAAACATGTCAAAAGCATTAAGGACTCGCTCCTCCTTGTACCACCTCCCATACAAACTACACAATTTGGATAAATCCAATAACCTAATTTTCTCAGCAACTATTAAATTTTTTTATCCTAAATTTTGTGTAAAACATTTTGATAGCAACTTTAGCGTAATGGGAAAAAATTAATTTAATGTCGTCAACCCCTGTACCACTTCCCCTACAAAATTTCTTGAAATCAAAAAATTTCTCTTTCATCTTGAGTATCGCACGACTGGGCTTTATGCCCAGTCGTAGTCCTGTTATGTTTTTTAGAATGTGTTTGCCAGTACGATGTTAGCGGGGCCTAGATTAGTTTTCTTAGATTTTGAATTTTTTGTTGAGAACATTGTTGCCAATAATGCGTTGGAAAATTATGCGGTAGACGATGGTTGCAAGGCAAATTATAGCAGGAAGCGCCACTGGGCTATTTTGGTGACTTTAAGAAGGATGTTGCGACGAAAATGAGGCCGCTGCGCTATACCATATACCTATCGCATATACGTATCAGTTATTTAAAAATATCATTTACTTACTCTTTCGTTTATTTTATTATCCTGAATTATTGTCAATGTTGAGGTAGACTTTATTCATATAGAAAAATAAATTCAATTATTAAAACTAATTCTTTATTGTTATTTGAATTCAATTTTGGAAAAAAAAAAATATTTTTTTCCTCTCGAAACTTTTTCTTTTTTTCTTAAATAGAGTACATTAAAAATCGCTGACGATTTTGAAAATTTTATCAAATTATTTGGCAGTAAATTAAAGTTAAATTGCGTATTCATCACAAATAAAAGTAAATCGTCCGAAATTAATAAAAAAAAATATTTAAGTTTATTCTTGCAATTCGACCTAAAGGTAGAAGTAAGATTATAAAAAAAAATGTGAAAAACGCTCCTTAACGGATTGGGTGTAAAGTCTGTTGGTATAATTATTTTTGTTAAATTAATGAGACACTTTAAAAGCACTACTACACTAGTGAATCAGCTCCTTAACCTATGTTGCGGTTAGTATGGGTTAGCATTTCCCATTGGTTGGATTCTTCGGCCGGCATATTTTGCTTCGTCCGTTGGCGCCGTAGACGATGTTACACGAGAAGGAGAAGTAACCGCACGTGGACGATTTTGTATAATAGGTCGATGCAAAGTTTTTGTTTTCCTGCGGCGGATTTTTGCTTGTGTCCAAACTACCCGTTACCGATTTCGTAACGGTCACATAGCTATCTGGCCTCTTAAGTGACTCGTCATCGTCTAAGTTGTTTGCGCGGGATTTCGATGGCATCAGCCTCGTGTGGTACTTCTTCTCGGTATTGACTGTTCCTCGGAATCCTGGGGGAACCTTATCGGCGATTGTGGCCGATTTTGGATGGTAGGCCACACGGCCATTTTGATTTTGAACGATGCTGAACTTGTCGACTGCATCACTTACGGTAGCCTGTTGCTTCTGCGTCGGCGAGGATTGTGTGAATGTTTTGCTTGCTTCGGTCTCTGATTTTTCGTTTTTAGTCTCACTTTTGGTTTCGCTCGATTTTGGCTCGATTTTGATGGGGATTTCATCGGAGTACTCGTCTTCGTAGTTGATGTCGTCAGTGTCGTCATACTCGTTATCTTCGGCACTAACTTTCGATGCTGTTTGTTTCTCTGAAATTGTATGCTTCGTTGAGAACGATTTAATTCAACCTGGCTCTACTCTTACCCTCTTTAGCTTTGTCCGTTTTTCTTGATCGCAAATATGTGTCATTAACAAGTCCTGATACTCCATAGCTGGGCTCAGAGGCTACACCTGCAACAAGCCCAGTTTCCGTGCTGCTACTGCATTAGGAAAAATATTGAAAACGATTATTTTACTCAATAATCTCTTGTCACCCATAAGGTTTAGTAAAACTATGTCAAGGTCAAGTTGAATTCGAAAACCTTTAATCTATTCAATATTACGTTACGTCTTTCTCGACCAATTACCTTCCTTTGTTACCCATTTGGCTTATGGTCTGGAAGAGTACCTTATTCTGCTCTCGATATGTTGCGACTTGCTCTTTAGTTCCAGATGCAGCTTGGGCAGCACCATGGTAAGAAATTCCGTAGCTAAAGTAGAATTCAATTAAATTTAAATATCTTCCCGAATTTTCATTTCTTACTTGAAGTTTCCATGAATTTGTGACTGACTTTGTCCAGAAATCGATCCAGATTGCGCCGAAGCTTGACCACCACCGTTGAAAATCGCATTTTCGTTCTCTTCGTCATCGCTTTGTGGTTTAAATCCGATTTGCGCCTGTGACGAAGTTTGACCGGGACCGCTTGATTGCGCATCCGCCAATCCCCCCTTTTCGTTGGCCTGAACTTCACTTTGGCTTTGATGATTCAGTCCCGAGCTTTGAGATGATGACGTTGTTCCGCCACTCTTTGAGTTTACTTGCACTTGTGACTGAGATTTGCCGGCACCACCTTGACCTTGCGAGGCACTCATAGCGCCATCTGCACTTCCACTCACCTGTACACAATGTTATACTCATTGGGATTTTAATTAAGTTTGGTTTTACCTGAGAGTTTGATGAACGATCGATGTCAGAAGTCATTGCGTTCGCACTAAATGTTCCAGATCCACTGTAGGTTCCCGAAACTTGTGTTTGGGCTGTGCCACCATTCTTTTTACCTTGTGAACTTGCCATTGCGTGACCGTCTTTAACAGAAGACTCAGCTTGCGAAAATGAATCATCGGCACCTGTGATAGAACCGCCCGAAGTTAAGGCTGTAGTACCGTACTGGCTAACTAAGTTGCCAGGACCAATTTGGCCACTAGGGCCGCCTCCTGTCTGATCTGTTCAAATAAATAATTTAGTTTCAAACAAATTAAATCAATCTTGATTAATATAACCTATAGTTCCAACACCGACAACGGTACCCAATCGACCTCCTGAAATTCCAGTGCCACCAGTTCCAATTAATCCATTGCCACCAGCTCCAATACCACCGTCCGATAAGCCATATTTTGCGCCCGGTACATATCTTTGTCCTGTCGTACCAATAGGAATTGTTGAACTACCTTGTGATGGGATAAGTTGTCCATTGGATGAAAGATGCTCACTAATTGGTCCACCAATAACAGTAGGTCTGGTAGCACCCGATTGATCCATTGAATGTGGTGTGAATTGTGTACCGCCACCAGGGAAGGTTCCTGATGTTGAACTTCCGCTTGGAAAGTATTGTCCTCCAGCTCCAGCTCCATATTGACCTGGTTTTTGGTAGTCCCCGGTAGGAACTTCACTTCCAATTGGACCATATTTTCCTTGAGTGCCAGTACCACTTCCTATAGCACCAGGTATACCAATTGTTCCACCTCCATTTGGACCGTATTGCATTCCGCCAACGGTACCATCAGCACTAGGACCATACTGTACTGGAGTACCGGAACTAGAGAGGCCTCCACCTGTGGGGACATATTGTCCCGGGGTTCCAGCGTCATAAGGTCCTCGACCTACAACACCTCCATTGTGACCATATTGTCCTTGGGTACCATACTGCTGAGAACCACCGATGCCAGATGACCCTCCGTATTGCCCTTGGGAACCACTTTCACCTGGACCGCCTCGACCGGAGCCAAATTGTCCTTGACCTCCAGTACCAATAGTGCTACTTCCGCTGGGAACATATTGTCCTGGAATACTAACATCACTTGTACCAGTTGCACTGGTCCCATATGGTCCTTGTACACCTCCATAGCGAGAACCGCTTCCACCAGGACCATATTGCTCCTGAGCACCAGTGCCAGCAGAGCCAACTCCACCGGAACCATATGGACGTTGAGAGTCAGTGCCACTAGGACTACCTCCACCAGGATGGCGCTGTCCAGTGCTAACAGGACTACCATTGGGACCGTATTGGCCTTGACCCCCCGTTCCAGAAGTTCCGCTAGGACCATATTGCCTTTGATCTCCAGCTCCAGAAGTACCACCACCACTAGGCGCATATTGTCCTGGACCACCACCACTAGGCGCATATTGTCCTGGACCACCACTAAAAGTCGGTCCACTGGGGCCGTATGGTAATTGACCACCAGATCCAGAAATACCATTGCCACTAGGACTATACTGCGCAGGGCCACCGCCAATAGCAGGACCTTCTACATGATGACCGTAATGCCCTTGAGCGATACCTCCACTAGGTCCATTTTGTCCTTGGCCTCCTAAGGTTGCAGGGCCTCTACCACTGGAACTATGTTGCCCTTGTCCTCCGGGTCCACTTCCATATAATCCAGTTCCAACTGGTTGTTGTGTCAAGGCATCGGGTCCGGAATATCTCGTTCCATCATCATAATACTGTTGTGGAATATTTGCTACTGGCCCAGATGTAATTGTTCCATATTGCAGACCACTTGGTCTATAACCACTGCCAGCGACTATCCCACCTGTGTGATGAACGGTCTGAGTTGGTCCGCCTGTACCTACTAAAACGGTGAGCCCTCCAGGAGGAGTATATACAGTTTGTTTAGGTCTGCCATCAGTCCCAGTTCCAGGAATAATGTGAATTCCTCCTTCATTAGGATGTCTGTCGGTAAAAACTGTTTGATGTGGACCACCAGTGCCAACTAATACTGTAAGTCCACCTGATTCATTTACTACCGTTTGATCTTGACCCGGAACAGTCATCACATGAGTTTTACCATGAGTACCCTGAGGCGGAGATATGAGTTGACCGCCTATTTGTGAAGGTATCTGCGCTGTTTGCCATCCGGGTTGAGTTCCTGTTTGCCCGGGTTGACCTGTCTGCCATCCGGGTTGTCCACTTGGTTGACCAGTTGTTGGTACTCCAGGTTGTCCGCCACGTTGATCAGGTTGACCTGTTTGCCATCCGGGCTTTCCACCTGGTTGGCCAGTTGCTGGTACTCCAGGTTGTCCGCCACGTTGATCAGGTTGACCTGTCTGCCATCCGGGATGTCCACCTGGTTGACCAGTTGTTGGTACTCCAGGTTGACCACCACGTTGATCAGGTCGACCTGTCTGCCAACCGGGTTGTCCGCCACGTTGATCAGGTTGACCTGTCTGCCATCCGGGCTGTCCACCTGGTTGCCCAGTTGTTTGTACTCCGGGCTGTCCACCACTTTGACCAGGTTGACCTGACTGCCAACCGGGTTGTCCGCCAAGTTGATCAGGTTGACCTGTCTGCCATCCGGGCTGTCCACCTGGTTGACCAATTGCTGGTATTCCAGGTTGTCCGCCACGTTGATCAGGTGGACCTGTCTGCCATCCGGGTTGTCCGCCACGTTGATTAGGTTGACCTGTCTGCCATCCGGGTTGTCCACCTGGTTGACCAGTTGTCGGTACTCCGGGTTGTCCCCCACGTTGATCAGGTTGGCCTGTCTGCCATCCGGGCTGTCCACCTGGTTGACCAGTTGTTGGTCCTCCGGGTTGTCCGCCACGTTGACCGGGTTGACCTGTCTGCCACCCTGGTTGTCCACCTGGTTGACCAGTTGTTGGTACTCCGGGTTGTCCACCGCGTTGATCAGGTTGACCTGTCTGCCATCCGGGTTGTCCACCTGGTTGACCAGTAGTTGGTACTCCAGGTTGACCGCCACGTTGATCAGGTTGACCTGTCTGCCATCCGGGTTGTGCGCCACGTTGATCAGGTTGACCTGTCTGCCATCCGGGCTTTCCACTTGGTTGGCCAGTTGTTTGAACTCCGGGATGTCCACCACGTTGATCAGGTTGACCTGTCTGCCATCCGGATTGTCCACCTGGTTGACCAGTTGTTGGTCCTTCGGGTTGTCCGCCACGTTGATCGGGTTGACCTGTCTGCCACCCTGGCTGTCCACCTGGTTGACCAGTTGTTGGTACTCCGGGTTGCCCACCGCGTTGATCAGGTTGACCTGTCTGCCATCCGGGTTGTCCGCCACGTTGATCAGGTTGACTTGTCTGCCATCCGGGTTGTCCGCCACGTTGATCAGGTTGACCTGTCTGCCATCCGGGCTGTCCACCTGGTTGGCCAGTTGTTGGTCTTTCGGGCTGTCCTCCAGGTTGATCAGGTTGACCTGCCTGCCATCCGGGTTGTCCACCTGTTTGACCAATTGTTGGTACTCCAGGTCGTCCGCCACGTTGATCAGGTTGACCTGTCTGCCATCCGGGTTGTCCACCAGGTTGGCCAGTTGTTGGTACTCCGGGTTGTCCGCCACGTTGATCAGGTTGACCTGTCTGCCATCCGGGTTGTCCACCAGGTTGACCAGTTGTTGGTACTCCGGGTAGTCCGCCACGTTGATCAGGTTGACCTGTCTGCCATCCGGGCTGTCCACCTGGTTGGCCAGTTGTTGGTACTCCGGGTTGTCTGCCACTTTGATCAGGTTGACCTGTCTGCCATCCGGGCTGTCCACCTGGTTGACCAGTTATTGGTCCTTCGGGTTGTCTGCCACTTTGATCAGGTTGACCTGTCTGCCATCCGGATTGTCCACCAGGTTGACCAGTTGTTGGTATTCCGGGTTGTCCGCCACGTTGATCAGGTTGACCTGTCTGCCATCCGGGCTGTCCACCTGGTTGGCCAGTTGTTGATCTTTCGGGCTGTCCGCCACTTTGATCAGGTTGACCTGCCTGCCATCCGGGTTGTTCACCTGGTTGACCAATTGTTGGTACTCCAGGTCGTCCGCCACGTTGATCAGGTTGACCTGTCTGCCAGCCGGGTAGTCCACCGTGTTGACCAGTTGTTGGTACTCCGGGTTGTCCGCCATGTTGATCAGGTTGACCTGTCTGCCTTCCGGGTTGTCCACCAGGTTGACCAGTTGTTGGTACTCCGGGTTGTCCGCCACGTTGATCGGGTTGACCTGTCTGCCATCCGGGTTGTCCACCAGGTTGACCAGTTGTTGGTACCCCGGGTAGTCCGCCACGTTGATCAGGTTGCCCTGTCTGCCATCCGGGCTGTCCACCTGGTTGGCCAGTTGTTGGTCTTTCGGGCTGTCCGCCACGTTGATCAGGTTGACCTGTCTGCCATTCGGGCTGTCCACCTGGTTGACCAGTTGTTGGTACTCCGGGTTGTCTGCCACGTTGATCGGGTTGACCTGTCTGCCATCCGGGTTGTCCACCATGTTGACCAGTTGTTGGTACTCCGGGTTGTCCGCCATGTTGATCAGGTTGACCTGTCTGCCACCCGGGTTGTCCACCACGTTGATCAGGTTGACCTGTCTGCCATCCGGGCTGTCCACCTGGTTGACCAGTTGTTGGTACTCCGGGTTTTCCGCCACGTTGATCAGGTTGACCTGTCTGCCATCCGGGTTGTCCACCTTGTTGTCCACCTTGTTGTCCAGGTCGTCCATTTGTTTGGAAGATGCTTCCTGGTGGACTAACTCCAATTTGAACTTGTCTCCCTAACGCATCGGATGGAATTGCTCTAATCGGATCAGGAGACGGTGACCCATAGGTGCCTTAAACAAGATCGGTTAATTATAAAGTTAAATAAATTATAAAAATTTTTACCGAAGCTGGGCTGAGCTACGCCACATTCACTACAATCTCCACCCGAGAACTGGCTCTGTGCTTGACCCATTCCATGTGTTCCAGCTGAAATTTTTTAATTTTGATGTACAGAATAATTTCAAATTAATTTTTCTGAATTTAACTTACTAACAAATGAACGTGAGCCCTGTTCGGAAGCTTCGGCTTCAGCTTTTCCTTCGCTTTCGGGATCTCCGAAATTCAAGTATTGCGACTGAGTTTGTCCTCGTGAGCTTCAAATCAAATCAATAAATTTATAATATTTTATTATTTGGAGTTTTAAATTTATTAAAATAAAAATGTTCTTAAAGTAAGCTTTATTCCTAATTATTCAGTAATGCAGTTAAAATTGGCGCGAATGAATTCATATTACACGTATGTTACTGAACTGGTCAATTGTACTCGTTTGTTAATCAACGCGATAGACTAATAAATATCAACATCTGCTAAAAAAAGCACATAAACAATAGAATTGGTGCGACTTTGACTTAGGAAATCGATAAATTCGAACCGGGACTGCACTAAATTTAGAGCTTATTTCCTCTTGGTTTTTAATTCAGAAATTTTAATTTTTCTTTGAATTTTCGAAGAAGAAAAAATTGTTGAATATGCGTAAAAATAATTACGCAGATGATGAAAATTTACAGTTTCTTAAAATTTATTGAACGACGTGATCACATGAACTTCAAAGTGTTGAATGCACATGTGAATAAATGTGAAGAAATCTAAGTAGGAGCCAATTTTAAAATTTAAGAAAAATAAATAAAAGATTAGATTAATTTTAAAATTTACTTAAAAAACACAATTGTTAATCTACTCGTACCATTTAGAAGTTATTGCATCCTCAATCCCTTATATGCACACTAGAGTTATTCTCGAAGTGCAAAAATTTACAACTTACGAGGTTACTATTGTGTACCTTATGAGAGGATGATAAGTTCTGTGAAATTATTTTTCAAAATTTTATCCATTTAAAGGAAATGGTCTCTAAAAATAATTTTGTTTGTAATTTTGCACCTAAAGATTAACCACACATAATCGTTCATGCCAAACATGTTTGAAAAAAATGTCGACATAATTTGCAATTTCGCTTCAATGGAATAAATAAACCTCTGTTAAATGATTTTTATTATTATTTTTTTTTTAATTTTCATGAAATTGATTTTGTTTGATTGAATTTCCAAAATGTTATTAAACATCTCGAAAATCACTTTAACCCAGTCCACCATTTCAAAATAATTTTGTCCAAAAAATCAGAATAATTTTTTTCTTATGGAAGATATTTTTGTGCATTAGGGAAGATGCACAAATACTTCAACTGTTATAAAAAACAAATCCTTTTTCCATAATTTCTCAATTTTACAATGATTTTTTTCAAATTGAAAGGAAAGATTTGCCGGATTCTATAAGGTAATTCTTCTCGCTGGCCAACTCCCGCCAAATTCTTCAACTTTGACATCAAAGTTGGAAAAAACAATAGATTCCTTCAGTAAGCAGCTTGAAATGATGCAAAATTCCATCGAAGGACTTAAAAATGAATTCCGATCATTCGAGGATAGGATTTGGGCCAAAATAGGAGAGAAATTCACGACACTACACAACAAGGTTAATGAAATATGAAAAACTGTATCTGCATTTGATGAAAGGATTGAAAAAATCGAGCGTAATTTAATTGTGACCGAAGTTATTATGACAGGACTCCCCGAGGTGCGGAATGAGGACGCCAACACAATATTCAACCACTTTTGTTCATCCATAAACTGCGTTGTACCTTTCAACCAAATACTGCAGTTCCAAGCAAAAACAAAAAAGAAAGCACGAGATCAAAACACTATGCTGATCAAATTTAACACGTTTGATAAAAATAAATTTCTTCGATGCACATTTGCGAAACTAAAGACGGCAAAGCAGCTCACTTTAAGAGACGTTGGCTTAAAGGACGATTCGCCTGTTTTGGTTTTTGAATAATAATCAGGATGAACTAGTAAGAGCTGCTGCAATTATAGACTGGAACGATATTCTTATGACCAGTGAACCAAACATAGCCTTGAGTAGTTTCATGATTAAATTAGATGAATGTATGGTATACGGTCTTGCCAAAAGCCCAAATCTCTCAATCTCAGAAAGAATAAGAAAATTAAACCCTGGATTACAGTTGGACTCTTAGTGTGTTTACGAAAACGTACAAAACTATATAAACAAATGGTTACAAGTCCTGGAGATGTAACTTTAGTCAGCACATATAAAAAGTATAGAAACTTCCTAACAACACTTACTAGAAGAGCAAGGGATGATTACTACAAATTAAGAATAAAAGAAGCTCATAATGTATCCAAGCTTTGGGGAGTTGTTAAAAATTGTTTAGGTTAGCAACAAAATCGTAGAGTAAAAGTAGACTCAATTGCAACTGACAATGAGACTATTTATTTTAAGGATGATGCTGAAGCCATATGCGAAAAATTTAATGAATTTTATGTCTCAACTGGCAAAAAGTTTGCACAGAACATAGAAAATACCTGTCAATGCACTAAAAAAATATTTAATCAAATACGAGTACCTCGCGTAAGTGAGAACCTGTTTTTTGTCCCAGTAACAAAAAATGAAGTTAAAGACAGAAGCTCAAGGGTACAAATGCTACAGGTCCTGATAATATATCGACTAGCTCTGTCAAACTCATAAAGCAATATATTAGTAAGCTATTAGCTCATGTTTTCAACCTATGTTTGACAAATGGATGTTTTCTCATAGTTTGAAAGAATCTCTAGTAATTCCTATTTATAAAACTGGAGCAGAAAATATTATGTCTAATTACAGGCCCATATCTCTCTTACCTTGTCTTATCTCAAAAATACTGTAAAAATGTATCAAAGCAAGATTGATAAATTTCGTTGAGAAGCATAATATATTAGCAAAAAATCAATCTGGTTTTCGCACTAACTTGAGTACAAATGATGCAATCTATAAACTAACGGAAACAATATATAAAAATCTTGAGGATGGTCGGAAAACTATTGCAATATTTTTAGATCTACAGAAAGCTTTCGATATCGTGCATCATTCTACCCTCTTATATAAATTAGAATTGATGGGACTTCGAGGAAAGCCTTTAGATCTCATACATAGCTTTCTATCTAACCGAAAGCAAAGGGTTAAAATAGAAGGGACAGTCAGTTCTGCGAAAATCACTGATTACGGTGTTCCTCAGGGTAGTGTTCTGGGCCCACTTTTATTTATATTGTACATTAATGATATGTTCAACATCAACGATCCTGTGGATGGCCTGATCGCTTTTGCAGGCGATACTGTAATGTATGTGAGTGACTTCACATGGAAGGAAACCTATCAAAAAGCATCGGCTGCAGTTACTAAACTGAAAAGATGGTTTGATGCAAATAGGTTGACAGTAAATATTAATAAATCAAAATATATGCATTTTAGTGCGAACAGAAAGGGAGTTCCATCAACTAACTTGAAGCTCACAGTCCACTCCTGTAATTGTGATTTGCACAGCACCTGTTCCTGCAGTTCATAATTTGAAGTGGCCACATCTATAAAATACCTAGGAATAATTATAGACAATAATCTGGCATGGAGAAATCAGGCAAATTCTGTCTCTCAAAAACTTCGAAATATTCTTCCTAGTATCCGTCAGTTAAGGAATATTATGGAGATTGTGACACTGAAATCAATATACCAAGCTCTATTTGAAAGTGTTCTTCAATATGGTATTTTGGGATGTGGTGGTGCGTGTAAAACTAATTTATACTCTATCAGTATTGTTCAAAAAGCAGCTATTAAACAAATTCTTAGGAAGCCAATTAGATATTCTTCGCACCAAGCATTCTCAGAACTAAAAGTTCTAGATCTGAATAGGCTACATAAAAAGGTAGTTCTTCTCCACGCACATAGAACACAAGCTTTTCAACTCTGCGATCATGGTCCGACCTACAACACAAGATTTCGTGAAGATTTAAAGAAACTAACTGCAAAGTGTAAGCTGACAAAGACACAGTAACATGCATCGTATTTACTAACAAAGTACAGGGTGCGCCATCTAAATCTAGTATAAATAGTTTCACCTTTAAAGTAAAATTAAAAAACTGGCTTCTCGCTTGGAATTCTCTAAACTAAACTAATCTATATAAATATAATTGTAGTGTCGGTCTGTTATTTGTATAGAAATGGCTATATTACTTTATTTTAACATAGTAATAACTAAGCAGAAACATGCGTTTTTAAAATTCTTCTCTGTCTGTCCGGATTTCACGCAAAAACGGCTGAACCGATTGTAATGAAACTTTCACAGTTTATTAGGTATGCTCCGAGATGTAATCTGGTTTTAGTTTTATTTCCCTCCCCTCACGCCTTCTACCTCCTCCCATACATTTTTAATAATATCTAATAATCAAATTTTCTTGGAAACTATAAGAGCTATGAATTTGAAATTTAGAATATACTATTTCTATAACAAATGCAATTTTCAAGTATACAAATTATTAAAATTTCCCACTCCTTCGCCCACCTTCCATACAAACTACACTTTTTTATTAAATACTATACACCAATTTTCTCAGTACGTATAAATTCCATCGAGCTAAAATTTTAAAATTTTCTACCAAATCCTTAATTATCATTATTATTAATATCGCGAAAAAACTAACCGATTATCTCCACTATTTCTACCCCCTACCGTACAATGTGACACGATTCCACGACTTTACAAAAACTCGATTTTCTTGAAAAATATGAAAGTCACAGATCTAAAATTTAAATTATATCAATTGCATAATAATCGTAGTTGTTTCTCGAAAAATCACTAAGAACCGCTCACTCCTTCTACCACCTCCCATACAAACTGCACTTTTTCATGAAATACTCTAAACCAATTTTCTCAATAGCTTTCATCGAGCTAAAATTTTGTATTGAATCCTTAATTAGCATTATTATTAATATCGGGGAAAAATTAACCGATTAGCTCAACTCCTGCTACCCCCTCCCATACAATATGACACAATTTCACAACTTTTCAAAAATTCGATTTTCATGAAAAGTGTGATCGTTACTGAAATAAAATTTAAAATATATCAGTTTTGTTTCTCGAAAAATCACCAAGAAACACTCCCCTACTTCTACCACCTCCCATACAAATTGCACAATTTCACTAAATACAATGCACTAAGTTTCTCAGCACCTATTCAATTTTTGAAGCTTAAATTTGTTACAAAACATTTTTATAGCTACTCCAGCATGATGTGAAACAAATTAGTTCAGTACTATCACCCCATCTACCACTCCCCATACAAAATTCTTAACATCACAAAAATTTCGATTTCATCTGTAGTATCGTATGATTGGGCTTTACGCAGAGTCGTAGTGCTGTTACGGTTTTTAGCTTAATGTTATTTTATTCAGTCTTTTTTTTTATTAACACAAACTATAACTATTCACATGTCCTTAGTGCTCTTCAATACGAATATGGTCTTAGATCACGGGACTGATTTGATCACGAGGCTGTCTCATACAAATGCGAGTAACATTGTTTCATTCTTAATAATTTATAGTTCTGATTCCAACAAAATGCATTGTGTTCAAAGAGCCACTCGACAAAGCAGATTATACATGTATTACTAACTACATTCTCTCTGCTTATTTTCGATTCTTACGCGGACAAAGTCGCGGGCGATCGCTAGTATAATATAAATTTGCGCTCAAAAATTATTTTCTCACTTATTACTTTTTTTTACTCACTCTACTTTAAGTTAAGTCGAAACAAAACGCTTAACACAAGCCTGCTTATAAAGCGTTAATAAATATGTACGAAATAATGTATTTAGTATTATATGAAATAAAAAAAATAATGTTACACTTTATTATTCGTGACGTTTCGGTCTCTGCTGAGACCTTTATCAAACACATGTTGAGTTTGATAAAGGTCTCAGAGTCCCATTCACTTACTTCTTTTATATCTCCCAAATAAGCCCACAATTTCCGAAAATAAATTGTTTCGGTGTTCTCAAAAACTTGGCAAGGTAAATATAAAAAAAAAATATTTTTTTTTTTAATAATTGCAAAAAATAAAAATAGTTATATAATAAAAATTTCACCGCACTCCTTCAAATATTTTTGAGTATGTCAACATCCAGCACAAAGCTCCAGGGATGGATCTCGCGAGGCGTTGATATCAACTGGCCACCAAGATCATGGGACTTAACGCCATTCGATTTTTTCTTGTGGGACTACGCTATGTCTATGCGATTAAGCTTCAAATAATTTATGTTATGCATGGAAGACCAACATTACACATTCATTAATGAGATTAAACAGTTCGAAAAAGTTTTAGAAGAAAATCAATCACTCAATTTCTTAAAACAAATTATAACAGAATCCTATACCTTAAATGTACAAAATACCCCTAACTTATCATTTTGGTGTTCTGTTGAAAATCCGTGTTATAAACATCATTTAGAAGCTCTAGACTATTCTATATTAATCATTTTAGAGAAATATTGTAAATGGGAGTCCAACATTTTCCCAACAAATATGCATGCCAACCGTCATATCGGCATGTATTAAAAAGTTTGCAATTCGAAGGGTATTGAATAAGTTTATGCACAATCTCATGTTTCTAACTTATCCTAAAATCCAAACTGTCCAAAAGACAATTTCATTCGTTCATAAATCACACAAAACCTACGCTTTACTAGGGATTGATTCATAAAATCAAAAACAAAACCATGGTACTGACTTTGCTAAAAGAAAAGAAAAAACGTTTAGGAGATCAATTCAATTCTATATACGAAAAAAACGCACAGCTCAAGTATCCCTTTTCTAAGGATCGTGTATTTTCGACCTGGTCATAACCAGTTCATTATCAATTTCTGCCACTCTACGTCATCAATCGCCTTGAACTTTGTTTCCCCTTCGTTCTCGCACCGGTATTGAATTCGCTTGGATGCGAGAGATTGCGGCGAGGTTTTCCTTCATATGACTATTTTCTTGTACTGAGTACTGATCTTTATGTCTTCACTTATCTCTGGTATTACTTAAAATTTTCGCGACAGATTTTTCTAAACGGCGGATATTCCTAAATGACCACTTTCGCGGATTACACAATATTAATATTATTATTAGCAGTCCCTTAGCACAATTGGTTGACTCTAAGTGAAATAAACTGCCAAATAAGTCGGGCGCAACTTTATTATTCTTGGGACAAGTTGAAAAGGCGTGGAAATTCAATATGCAGGTTAGAGTGGTTAGAGAAGAATTAGTGAAAGGGGCTTCTTGGACTGGGCTCTTGTCAATTTAACACTTAATTGCGGATACTCCAGTATATTGAATAAAAAAATAAAATTTAGTTTTTGTGTTTTTTCATTGCACATGAAACATCTTGTGCACGTTAGACCACCACTTCGGTGCATAACAATTGTGGAACAAATTATTTTTTTCTATGTATATTAAATAGATGTATCCATATGCAAAATTTAAACTCTATATCTTCACCAGAGTCCAAAAAAAAAAATTACTTAAAATTTTTCCTTACCACCTCCCTCCACTTACACCTCAAAACTTGAATTTTTTACTAAAATTAGAGACTACGTAGTTCTGACAAATTTTCGATTCAATTTTGAGATATAACGATTTGTGATTTTGGAAAGTGCACCATTTTTCAAATGCTCCCCATTTCCCTCCACTATTGTTATATTAACATGTTATATTTTTTTCGTATTTCGCTATTATAGCTTAATATATGTTTCATGTTTCAATTACATAGCTTAAGAGATAGTAGAGATAATCATTTTTAAGTGTTTTTTCCCTCCCCCTTACAATAATAAGCCACCGTCTAAGCTGACTCTAGTGGATCTGTATGCCACCTTAATGAAACCAAAATATCATTTTATCTATCTATATAAATATAATTGTAGTGTCTGTCGGTTATTTGTTTATAAATGGCTATAAATAAGTTTTTTGCTTCATTTTTAGCAATAACTAAGCAAAACCAAACGTTTTTAGAAAAATTTCTCTGTCTGTCTGTCTGTCTTTCCGGCTTTCACGCAAAAACGGTTACACCGATTGCAATGAAACTTTCACAGATTATTAGGTCTGCCTCTGGGAGTAATCTGCTTTAGGTGTTATTTTTCTCCCCTCACGCCCTCTACCCCCTCCCATACAAAGTGAGTCTTTTTCAAAAACTTATAATAATCAAATTTTCATGAAAACTATTAAAGCTATTAATTTGAAATTTAAAATATATTATTTCTATTATAAATACAATCTTCAAGTATATAAATAGTTTGAATCCCCTAACTCCTTCCACCACCTCCCATACAAAATAAACTTTTTCATGAAATACTATACTCCAATTTTCTCAGTACGTATAACTTTGATCGAGCTAAGATTTTTTATTAAATCCTTAACTAGCATTGTTATTAATGTCAGGAAAAAACTAACCAATTAGGTTTACTCCTTCTACTCCCTCCCATACAATCTGACACAAATCCACGACTTTGCGAAAATTCGATTTTCTTGAAAAGTGTGAATGTTACTGTTCTGAAATATAAAATATATCAATTCAATGATAATTGTAGTTGCTTCTCAAAAAATAACTAAAAACCCTCCACTCCTTGCACCACCTCATATGCAAACTGCACTTTTTCATGAAATATTCTAAACCAATTTTCTCAGTCCGTGTAGTTTGATCAAGCACAAATTTTGTACTAAATCTTTAATTAGCATAATTATTATTATCGGGAAAAATTAACAGATTAGCTTTACTGCTTCTACCCCCTCCCATACAATGTGGCACAATTCCACGACTTACCAAAAACTCGATTTTCTTGAAAAGTGTGAATCTAACTGATCTAAAATTTAAAACACATCAATTGCATGGTGATTATAGTTGTTTCTAGAAAAATTACCAAAAACCCTCCACTCCTTCTACCACCTCCCATACAAACTGCACTTTTTCATGAAATACTCTAAAACAATTTCCTCAGTACGTATAACTTCGATCGAGCTAAAATTTTCTGATGAATCCCTAATTAGTATTATTATTATTATCGGGAAAAATTAACTGATTAGCTCCACTCCTTCTACCCCCTCCCTTACAATATGACACAATTTCACGACCTTGCAAAAACTCGATTTTCTTGAAAAGTGTGAATCTAACTGATCTGAAATTTAAAAGATATCAATTGCATGGTGATGATAGTTGTATCTAGAAAAATTACCAAAAACCCCCCACTCCTTCTACCACCTCCCATACAAATTTTACAATTTCACTAAATCCAATGCACTAAGTTTCTCAAGTTACCTATTCAGTTTTTCAAACTTAAATTTGGTGCAAAATATTTTTATAGCTACTCTAGCATGGTGTGAAAAAAATTAATTTAGTACTGTCATCCCTTCGATTTCATCGGTAGTATCATATAATGGGGCTTTACGCACAATCGAAGTCCTGTTATGTTTTTAAGCTTAATGCCATTTTATTTGGGCTTTTTTCAATTAACACAAGCTACAACTATTCACATGTCCTTAACACGTATACATACATATGATCTCGAATCACGGGTTTGATTTGATCCCGAGCCTCTCCCATTCAAATGCGAGTATCATGCTATCATTCTTAATAATTTATGGTTCTGACTCCAACAAAATACAAAACATTGTGTTCAAAGAGCCATTAAAGTAACCGGATTATACATATATCCCATATAATGTATTACTAACTACATTTTCAAAAATTGCTTATTAATGCAATTTTTACGCGGACGAAGTCGCGGGCGTTTGCTAGTAGTAAATAATTTCGAAGATATAATCATTTGAAAAAAACAAAATTCGGTCGACAAATTGTTTTTAGCCCCTCCTTTTCGGACGCCAATGAATAAAAAAATTAAAATATTTTTAAAGTTTATCCCACAACCTTCTCTATACTTCTGCTAATTTTCAACTTCCTACCTGCATCCGTGGTGGAAATAATAGCAAATGTAATTTTTGACTCTTTCCATCCCCCGCCTCCTCCTTCCTATAATTGAGATCACTTACGCATTCAACAATCCACCCACAAACGAACATTCTACCTTTAACGGTCTCGGAGATATGAGTCCATAAGTACGACGGACGGGATTTTTTTTGCATTTTTAGGCTAATTTAGTCATGAAACGTGGAAAAACAAAATTTCAGGGTAGCAAATTTTTGTTTTCTGTGTCAATCACAATACTTTATTATTAGAATAATAAAGTAAAATAGAAATAAATGCTCTTTACAAAATGAAGAGTGAAATCTTTTGTTTCCAATCATTCGTCCAATGTCCTGAGAGAATAAATCAAGTGGGGAATAGAAAATAAAATGTTTAGGAATTATCCTCGACTTAAAGATTTCGTTCCGCCAATCACGTGGTCGAGTGTCAATCAAAATAAAACATGATTTGCTTATGGATAATTATTTAATTTTATAAGTGGAACTAGAGATTTAGAACGACTAAATTAAAATCTAGATTCCAACTTTCGTGCGAGTTTATAAAAATGTTGATTTCTGGATTTGAATTTTGTGCGAGTCTAGAAATCGCTGATCTTGCATCTGGATTGACGCTTATGCATTATAAAATTCTGATGGATCATATGATGCAAGTGTTTCCTTACATCATGAAGCAAACTTGAGTATTTGTCAGATGAGGATGCTGACGCATACGTAACTCGCGCACGCCTATTCGGTAGTATTTAAAGGCTCAAAATCAATTCGTATTCTGTATCCAGTGATAAATAGAAGATCTAGCTTACCTTTCTAAGATAATAAGATAAATTTGAAACAAGACATGGTGATAAGGATGTTGATAAGCAGTTTTTAAGTCATCTTGAACCTTCTACTTTCTCTCCCACCTGCCATACAAATCCCCTAATTTCACCTATGTCCAATTTCTTTGAAAATAATGAATAACACAAACTTTAAATTCAGCAAGAAACATTTTGTATACAAAGCTCGGTGTCATACACAAAAATTGCAAACCTCCTCCCTCTGCTTCTACCACCTTCCATAAAAAAGTCACTATTCACTATTCTAAAGAATTTAAGATGACATATTTTTTTGGTGCATTAAACTCTTCCCATTTCATCCAGAGTATCGCATGATTGGGCTTTACGCATTAACACACGTGTTAAGGATTATCTATGTTTTGGTAGAAAAATATATTCATATTCTTTTACATAGTCTTATTACACATTCATTTCTGAGTAAAACTATGCAAACCGCATGTCTCTGCGAGGTCAGAAACTGTCATAAATAGCGCTGTGCAGTGAGAAGGTTCGGGTGAAAAGTGTATCAGCTGTTGTGTAAAATTTCTTCAGTAGGCTCGGGATATCTTCTATTATTCATAGTCTTTGATAAAACCAATGCCATTTATATAAAAAACGTCATATTTTTATAAAAACTTTTGTAAAAAAAAGCATACTCATAAAATAATAACAAAATAGATATAAGATTTTTAGTTTCTTGCTTGCCTGAAAAGTGAAATATTTTATACATTTGACCCTCTGGAACTACTCATCCGATCGGTGGGTTTTTTGGTTTGATTCATAGATTGCACCAATGTTCATAAGTAGAGTGAAGTGAAACTCAAAATTTGTAAATTTTTAATAATATGATGATGATGATGATGATGCAATGGCGCTACAGCCCATATCGAGCCTTGGCCTCCCTTTTTAATAATATAGATTTGCTATTTGTATAGCCTTCGCAAAAATTTTAAAATTCGACTCCACTCTATTTTCTAATTTTACAATGATAAATAACTGTGCAAAGTTTCATTCAAATCTGGCGAGGGGTTCCTGAGAATTTGGGTCATGAATTATGTAATGAAAAGGCCTAACGATATGCTTCCCTTAAGCTAGTTTTATGGTGCGCTGGCGAAATGGAATTATTAGGTAGTAAGCGAAATGAAATTATTAAAAATTTTGAATACAAAACTTTCGTTTCACTTGTACTAGGCTTTACATATCAAATTTTTGAGTTTTAAATTTTATTTAAAACACTTTGATTGCGAATAAAATGCGATGTGTAATAGTAAGTTCAGTGCCTTCACCCCTTCTGCCATCCACAATACAAAGTATAATGATGTATTAACACTCTTCCGTCGGTTACTTTTCCAATCAAAACAGTCATTGATGTAGATTCTAACCATGATTTAAATCCCATAAAAATCTAGAAAAATTTATGGGTGAAGATGTTTTTGAAATAGTGCCAAAATTCTACTCGAGTTTATGCATAAATAACGTTTCTACAAGACAAGAAATTACACAAACGACGGATGAGTGTTAAAGTTCCAAAAATTTGTATTTCATTCAGAGGTTCGCATAATTGAGTTTTATGTTGCATCATAGTTCTGTTAAGTTTCAAGTGTCGATTTAGTAAAAAAAAATTAAAAAATTCGTTTTTTGCAACAATCTATAGTTATTGGAGATTCAAGTTATTGTAATTGAATCGCAGATTGCAGAAACCACATGAGTTACATTTTTTTCAAAATGGCTTTTTTAATACTTTCACATTGTGCAGAAATGACATGAGACTGGTTGTTACAAACTTCCAAATCCAGCGTGCAAGGACTGGAATTAGTGTAGAAACCTCATAAAAATAATCAGTTTTTTTTTCAATTTCCCAACAATGTGAAATTAGTGACTCAAGTGGTTTCTGCAATCAGCTATTCAATTGCATTGTCATACCTCCTTAAATTGCATTTAAATATAAAAAAATCACTCACTGTCCAAGTGGACTTCGTTTGATCCTTTGGGCCTTATCCATTGCCTCAACATACTCCAGACTTCCAACAACTGCATTTTCATCGATAGGGAACTGAAAAAAACCAACACCAAATATCAAGCCAGATGTTAAACTTCTACAACTTATTTAAAATTAATCTTCATTCTTATCTACTCCGGCACTACGTCATCGATTAAAATAACAAACCCTAACAAAGTAATAGTGCCCCATATTTAACAAAAATCTATATTTTTTCACGTCACACCACATCCATTATCATTTTCTACGCTAATATAATATCATATACAATTCTATGTATCTTTGTTAGAATTTTTCATAAAAATTTGAAAAAATTTCAACAATTTATGCGTACGCGCCTGCCTTATACAGTTCAAGGGAGGTCAGAACTGATCGCGATTATCGAGAACTGAACTACTTTATTTGACGGCTAAGCTCTTCATCAAAAAATAAAATTTGAATTAAATATTTTTTTTTTTTTTATAATTATGAAACTAATCCAAGACTTCACTTAGTTGACATAATTTTGATAATATATTACTTCTGCCTATTCCTTAGGCCGAATAAAATGACCTTGCCATTTTCAAATGATCTTCGCGATCGAGTTATCAATTTCCGGTTAAGAAATCAGAGCATAACGAATTTGAATTATGAATTTAATATCGACATCGAAGCCCGTAATATTGCTTAGGCGCGGTTCAAAACGATCGTGTCCATACAATTAATATAAAGATATCAAGATCGCAAAGATCGCATCACTTACCGGAACCGATGCACTATGCGTTAAAGTTAAGGCGACTGCAACGCAGAACGCCCAAAATACGGGCGTCATTTCGATGCACTTCAATTGATCACAGATTTGCTTTTTTCAAAATTCATATAGAAATCGCTAACGATCACCTTCAACACACGAAAGGACTCGAATTGTATCTTATCTTCTTTCACTAGTTAAATATTTTTATTTTTGTGCACACACTGATCTTATTCTCTCGATCGAGGATCAAAAACACGATCGCGTCAATTTCGTAATAATGAAGAAACGAAACAACAACAATCGAATCCGTGATCGTTTCAAGGAGCAGATCTCGATCGATCGAGCGATTCGGACGAATTGAAATTTATAGTTGCGCTGGAATCGTATTTGGGTAGCTAGTGGTGAACGCGGCGACTGCCCCCTCGCAAATACTCGAATGCTGAAGTTCGGCGTGATCATTACTTGAACATACTCGACGACTTTTGACCCATTTTAAAGAAGTGCTGGGTATAAATCTAATTTCCGATTGTAAGTAATCCAAAACCGACTGATTGTCTATACGAGCAGCGTACTAAGGCATATCCCCCTCTCGGCGTCTTCAAAATTCTAATGTGTGATTTGTGTGGCTTATTTTGCCTCGACATATTCAACATCATTATTGTCCATATCGCCGCTGTACTATCAATTGCCAATGTGTGGTACAGTGCGGGCCTGCATCATGTGGTTTCGGCCTTTAACTTTTTACAAGATGTTCCCGAGAATTGTATACTTCTGAAGACTTTCTTTCTGATTTGAAATCATTGTTTTAACTGGGTGAAATTTTTAAATGTGCTTTAGACCGTTACAATTGAATTATTTCACCCCTTTTTAGCCTTTAACGTTTCTAAGTTGTTTATGATCATGGAATTATGTTAAATAAATTAATTTATTGCTTAGGATCTTTTTTTGAAGGGCAGTGATTTAACATTTAAACGTTCGAGTTTTATGAAACTTAATATATTTGTGATTTCTTCACACTGGTCAAAAATATAAGATATACGACCCGAACGGTAGCATCGACCATTGTCTGCTTATCTATCATCTGTTCGACAATTCGACCATACGTTAAGTTTTTAATTTGTAGCAGTAAAGTTAATATGAAGACGTGAGCAATTCGAATTCAACCGTTCCTACTACCACCTCATATCAAAATTTCTGAAATTAATTTGTTGCTAGCGTCTTGAAAATTTAACCAAAGTATGCTGTCTGAGTATCATAAGAGCAATGAAAACCTGCCCTACTGCGGCAATGGAAATGTTCCTAAACGTCCCTCCCTAGAAGTTCTAACCCCAACATTATCGGACACTTTGCCGACAAAATTCAACTTTGAAATCTCCTTCAAAGTTATAATCAGAGAACGCAAGGATTCTACTTGAAATGGAAGAGGGATCACTGCGAAGCAGTAGTAAGGAAAAGATATAACCTTCTTGGAAAAAAGTCTGTTGAACTACCCATCATGGCACCCTTAAACATACTTAGATTAGCCAAAGCTATCGAGTTATGGAAGGGTAAAGGGCAATAAGCGCACAATACGCCGAGAAGGTCGCTGTGCTATCACGTGTTTCCCTTATTCAAAAAAAAAAAAATGAAGAATACTTAAAGTTTCGAAATGTTGTTAAACATTAATTGCAAATCCGTTCCTCGAAAATTTTAAGAAACCTATTTTGGAATAAAAGAGAGCTTGAAAATTGGCAAAATCTTTTCAGCCATTCTATCAACTCCTATACAATAGCCATAATATCAGATAAGCCGATTTATTTAATTAATTTAATAATAATAATTGAAAATCAATAATTTCCATATGGACTGTAAAATTATGTTTAAGTACTGAGAATTTATCGGAACTATCTCTTTCTTAAAGTACGACGATGCGCTTTTTCGTTCAATTTTCGCATGCATGTGGATCACGTCCTTTCTCCTTTCTGGAGATTAAGAGAGATCTTCCTTCGCACGAAGTTGCGAGTTTTTGACGCATGCGTCAAATTCGTGTTATTATATGGTTGTACTACGTGGAAAGTGACCGTTCGACTTACCAAGAAACTACAGACTTTCGTGAACCAATGCTTCCGACGCATTTTAGGAATATTCTGGCCAGAAGTGATTTCCAACGAAGAGCTTTGGAGTACAACTGGCCAGACTAAAATAGGTATTGAGATTCAAAGGCGGAAGTGGCAGTGGATCGGTCATACTTTAAGGAAACCAGAACGAAACATCGCCAAACAGGCTCTGGATTATAATCCTCAAGGAAGACGCCGGGTTGGTTGACCATGTAACACATGGAAGCGAGCAGTTAAGCAGGAGGCCAGAGGAATAAACAAGCTCTGGCAACAGCTTAAGGCCGATGCTCAGGATCGCGCCATGTAGAAGAGAGATGTTTCTGTCCAGTACCCCTATGGGGGGTCTTAACAGGGATTTGATGTGGATCACGTGCGTTATTTAGAGCGATTTGCTTGTACGCGGTATTTATTCTTTGGAATCGAGTAACTAGCTAATAAGAAACAAACTTAAAATGAAAACCAAAGAAAACATTCTCAATTTTATTGAGAATTATAGAACATGACTTGTTCTATGAAATATCGATTTAGCTACGTATACATGTTACGTTATTTTTGTGCATTAAGCGCATGCCTTCAAGAAGAAAAGTGAATGCACAAGTTATCGTATGAACGACACACAATTCATTGCACGCGCTTTTCTTCTAGAGCACATGCACTTAGAACATGAAAATGACTCAAAGCATTTACGTAGCTAACTTGAACTTTTATGCATTTTTTTTAAATGAAATTTCAATCTGAAATTTTTAGTTTTTGTGTTACGGCGTACAAGGGAATCGCTCTAAATAGCGCACGTAATCCCTATATCAGTCTGGTAGCATTTCACTATCACATGCGTCATCAAACTTCAAGGAAAAGCGCATGCATAGGAGGCACTATTATTTTGCGTTACTGCATGCGCAAAATTGAACGAAAAACGGTTACGCAAATGATTCATGTGCGTCATTTAACTTAATGCATGCGCCTTTATTCTAAAAGGCTTGCGCTAAGCGCACGAAAATGAGACTTCGTGTGGACCTAGCTTTATAAAAGCAACAAGTTTAGAAATTTATATTAATAAATTTCCCTAAAAAACATGAAACGAGGTACAACCTTGTTACCATTATTTCAGTCAACCGTCTAAAATAGTCTTTCCATCCTCTCTACCAGCTCCCAAACAAATATCACTATTAAAATTCATCCAACTAGATTAGAATAGACTTCGCGGTGGGGTAGTGTCTTTTAATCACCAGAGGCTTACACTTAGTGATAATATGGTCTGGTGGTTGCTGAGATTGCCGCCTTACTGTTCGTGAAAATGTAAATGTCCTGATTAAAGAATGCTCTGTAGGCAAGGAGGATATATAAAATGGAGTACCTGATAGGCTATCTCATGCGGGAATACTTTTTGATTCGGCAATTTTCGAAAATTGCGTCCAAGCTTAACATGGCTTCAAACTTTTACAAAAAAAATACCATAACTTGTATTCTCTCTTGGCTGCTAATATTCAGTCAGCAATAAAATAATTTTCAGTAGAATGAAGTTTGCTTTTTTATTTCAGAAATCTTTATTTTTTCAATTTTTATTAGTTTTTGGTTCATGTCTAAGCTAAACACTTTAGCAACGGACAATTTAACGCGGGACAGAGATAATTGTTTTGGGTTTAAGTATGTCAAACAAGGATAGCGAAACAATTCCTTCGAAAATTTGACAGTTATTTCGAACAATTTAACGTGGGAAAGAGTTAGTTGCAATATTTTTAAGTGAGCCAGACAAAGATAGCGCAACGATTTTTTCGAAAAATTTCAAGCATTTCGCTAGTAAGGGAGGGAAATACTTTCATTCCCATTTTCATACACGGCAAATCATGCTCATAGTCACTCCTTATTATATATCCTCCTTGTCTGTAAGTAATCTCGAAAATATAAAAAGAGCATACTGCAATCAAAACATTTACAGTTCTATTGCATGTGCTTCAGCTTCGAAAACAAAACAACAAAACAGAACTCATGCATACTGGTGAAGATACTGGTACTTGGACCTACTTCTTATGCTACTCCACCTACCCCTTTTTCTGTTTTAGAACCATCTGTGTACCAGATGATTGATGGCTTTCTTGGCCATGGTCAATGGATTGATCTTTCTTAGCTGTTCCTCATTCAGCTTGATCGCTCAAAGAGTGTAGAATCACTATCTTTATTTGTGTTAAAACATTTCTAAATGAGGCCTTGGAAGAGCTTGGAGTCGAGTTGAGTTGTATGCTCTTATCTTCAACCGGCTTTCTCTGCGCTGATTCAATGTTCCTCTGTACCAGTTTGATTCCATTTGTAGACGTCTGAACCTCTGTAGGCACACTCCTTGGTTTCTCAATCCTTTGCACCTAGTTTGAGACCTGTTCTGGTGTGCGCCCATAAGATCTGTTTCTTTTCAATGCTGTGACAGTGACTTTTTTTACGTCGTCCAACTTTCGGTGTTCTATGCATTCACGCTCTTGTCGGCGGGCCTCCTGCGGTGTTGTACCATCAGCGATTTGAGCTCGAATTCAGCTCTTGAAGGCTCCTAAGAAGTACTTGAATTTACTCTTCATGTCAGGTTTCTGCAGAGATGCTTTGGTTTCATCAACTACTGGTCTCAGGTTATTAACTTCCCCTAACATGACTACTTCCACTCTCAATAAAGTTGGGGCAAGCATGTTCTGGTGGTATCAATTAGAGAATATTTTCATATTCCCTTCCCGCTTCGCTCATTATGGATCCAAGTCGACTGGGGCGGCACTTGCAGTCAATTCTATTCGAAAAAAGTAGGGTATCAGTTTGGATTCGACGAGTATGGCGAGAAAAGAAAGCCTGCATCAGATCAGCTCCGATTACGAATGTAAGGCTATCTTACAAAGGGGTGTCGCACAGTGCTGACCCAGTTCAGCTGTTTACTATCCGCAACCTGTGACGATCGTGGGGGCATACAATTCTGCCTTTCTACAAGATGGGATTATTCTAGCGAACTTTAATCCAACTAATATAAGTAGGGCTTATATTATAGTTTATTGCTAGTGTGTAGTCCAGTGGGGAGCGTGTTGGTCTACAATGCGAAGGTTGGGAGTTCAAATCCCGGTTGACGCATGATTCCAGCACACTGCCTGCTTGGGTATATCTTGGTCACCTCAATCTACGAAAATGAAAAATTCGCAGGTAGAGGGTTGTGCGAAGGTCTAACAAACCTTCCACAATAAATAATGAATGAACCTGAAGGGCAGGACGCCAAGGCCCGATTTGGGCTGTAGTTTGATGAATGTTTCAGCAGAAACCGAAACATAATGTTTAATAAAACACAACAGTGTTAATTCCGGAAATCTTTCCTTTCAATTCGAGATGCACTGTGAAAACATTCACTAAACCATTTTAATATTTTCCGCTCTAACCCTTCGAATTGCTCTGGAAGAATTATGGACTAACGTTGAGAACCTGGGCAGAAATTTTTTTGTTTGCACAGAATACCACTGTATATGTTATAGTTGTGTAAAATAAAAATAATTAATGATTTTTTAACATACACATATAGAATAATAAATGAATAAGTCTTCAATTTAATCTGTTTCTTACATGGAAATGTTATTTTGTTTGAAAAAAAATGCTACTAAAATATAAAAGAGATAATTCAGCTCCGAGTAACGTCTAAAAATGGTAATGACATGAGCTATGCATAATATAATTTGCTCATGAGCGAAAATGTATCATTTATTTTTGGGAATTTGTATCAATTGTGGCGATTTGATTAAAATGTGTGTTAAATTAAATGTGTATTAAGATGGAATGATAATACGGCAAGGAAGACATAACTTACATACTTTGTAATCCCGATTAGCTTTAACCGAAAAATTCTTTTGTGATTGATTGCACAGAGGTCAAAGTTTACAAATTATATAATTCTGTAAATTGCTAGCTCACAGAAATAATGATTAAAAATATTAACAAAAAAAACGTATAAATTACAAATGGATTTATCTCTGTACAAATGAGGCAGTGTGTACTTGACACATGTACACGTTTGTAATGATAATTTCAGTTGTAGGCTTAAATAAATTTCGTTGCGGTAGTTCTGCATGAAATTTGTTTACAACATTTTTTGTTTGATGTATTTGAAATTAGTTTTTTTTTTTGGTTTTCTTGATGAATTCGATAAATCGAACATTCAACACATTTCGGCGGTTTTGAAGTAGGCCACGAGGTACCTATTTTTGAAATTCCCTGCTACCAAATAATTTGAATTACAAATTAATTTTCGGAAATTTAACGCAACCTTGCTCCTTGTTCTAGAATGGCACGAGGTAATCTCAAATCAATTGCCGAACTAATTTAAAAGGGTAATTGAAATGATGTCATGTTGTGTTTAACATTAGTAACAATGCTGTTTATTGTTATTAGTTTATATGGTTTTACGGTGATCAATAATTTAGTTCAGTTTTGATTTTTCAACCATATTTTCGAAATTAAGTAAACCACATATTTCAGAATTTTACTGTCGATCGTACTATTTGATCTAGTTTAGTTGCGGCCCATGTGCCCGAGGCCTTAATTACCCGATTTGATTGTCACAGCTAATTAAAATCAATTTGTTCGCTTCGTACATTCGCTGGGACTCCGACAAGTGCAACACTTCATCAATTCTAATTGCATGTGAAGAAAAACCCATCAGCGCCACATTAAGATTATCATGTCCGTCTGTTCTACACATTTTTTATTCCGTATGACTTCGTATTGGGTCTTAAAAAAAATTTTTTTGACCGCATATTCTGGACAGTATTCCGTATAATGTTGATTTTAAAAGGGATTACTACTCATTCTGTGGTATAAATTATATTGCAAGTATGGGTGAATTGGTTTATTAAGTATGTTTTTGCACTGGTCAACACCATCATGTGGTTCGTTTGAAAATTTTCCATATTACGATCGTAAGAAACTATAAAAGTGCCATCTGGATTTCAAAGTTTTTCTGCTCTTGAGAAATTGCTAATATGAGGAAATTAACAGCCAAGAGATAATCGATACATAAAAAATCATAGTAGGAAATATGATACTAACCAGCTGTGAGATATTCATTTAGAAGCTCAATTATTAGAGCTAGAAAGGACGGTGAAATAATTTTTGCCAAATTTACGGGAATTGTTAGTTAATATACTGTGCTAGTAAACATCCAGTCTTAACAATTCTGCAGGACGCGATAACATCCTCTTCACTGGCTTTACGATGCTCGTGGTAACAAATACTATTGGGACTAACAACAACATTTCCTCAAAAACAATTGTTTCGTCTGGAATAAGGGAGAAAGGGACCTCCTTTAAATTAAAGTCAAAGAAGAATTAATTTCTTGAATTTTTTTTGTGAAAAGCAAATTATTTAGTTGTTCTTCTAAATAGTAACTGTGGCGGACAATCTTTTTCATCTTTCATACTCTCGATTTTTAGCTTTCTATCTTGTTACGGAAATATTCATTCAACTCTTTGAAATAACACGCTCCATGAAGAAGAAATTTTTCGTTTTAACACGTTTGCAAACATGATTTTTATACTCTAAATGAAATCTGAGTGTATTATAAATTTGCTCTAAAGTTTGTAACGCTGTGAAATTAGGCTCGGTGAAAAAAATGAATGATACAGAAGTTCATATAATCACTCAAAAATCTCTAAACCGGATGTCCGTCCGCGTTGAGCTAGAAAGTTCAAATTTTGTACACGTAATTTTTGATAAAAAAGTAAGATCAAGTTCGTGAACGGGATAAATCGCAGCGAAATCATAATGAAATCACTTGAGGTTCATTTTCACTTCTTTTCGAAGTCACTTCGGATCCACTATCCACGTACTAAAAACTTAACCCCAGCCTGAAATTAATATATGAAGTCAAAAAAATTGCGGAAGTGAAGCAGACCGAAATTCAAAAAAAGACTTCGGAAATGAATGAATTCACAACATTATTTGCAACTGAAAAAGAACTGATATCTATACTAGGATGCAGTATGCTTTCAGTAGAAGGAATCATATTGATATTTTGAAGCTGACGTTGAATTAAGTGAAAGCAATTTTAATTCACGATGGTCGTACTCTATTCGGTCGGAAGTGGATATTATTTTCTACTTTCTTCATGATTTCTGGTACAAACTAAGAATAATATGAATAATGAAACAAACTACCAAATAATTTTAATATTTAATATTTGTGATAAATATTTTAGAAATTAGTACATAAAATATTTATCATAAATATTTTTATGGCAGATATTTATATAAAAATAACAAACATAAAAATCTCCTATTGTGTTGCTAGTAGGAATTACAAAATATTCCAAATGCAAAAAGAAAATAAACATTAGTTCAAATCATTTATACAGGGTGTAACAGAATAGATGTGACAAAAAAAAACATGGTGATAGGGGACCTCGTGGTGCACAAAAAAATATTCTACGGAAGACTTGTAGCTCCAACCCCTGGCGACTTAGGGGTGATTTTCTAGTTTTTGGTTCGTGGAGGAGGTTGATAAACTAAAAGGCCAATATCTCCGAAATTACTTGAGATAGCTCAATGCGTAATATCTATGTTTTATGGCTTTTTCCAATAATTTAATCTAGACACACATCCTTTAGATTTATTACTTTAAAAAGATAATAAATAAACTGCCAACAAGTCGGGCGAAACTTTATTATTCTTGGGACAAGTTGCGGATGAGTGGAAAGTCAATATGCAGGTTAGAGTGGTTAGGGATGGCTAAGTGAAAGGAAGTTCTTGGGCAGGACTGTTAACAATATTTCATTCGTTTCTGTAAGTTTGGGTTTTTATGAGGGGAGGAGTAGGGGTAATAGTAAGGGTGGGTGGATGTTAATCGCTTTTTAATTAATTGCTTGAATCACGTCCAATATTCTCTGTAAAGAATGTGTTTCATAGACGAAGTTGCATAGAATTTTCATAAAATTCGGTGTATTTTACATTCATGAAACCGAACATTTGTATGGGAGGGGGTAGAGAATATAGGGGAATCGTAAAATTTGGTACGCAGTTTTATTTCGCGTCTCTTGTAAGGTGCTTGTATAGAATTTAAAGTTCGTAGCTTTTAGTTTGTTGGTTATTAGTTGATTTAATGAGATTGGTCGAAATCATAGTTTTGTATGGGAGGGGGTAGAAGGGCAAGCGGGATTTCAAAACTTTTAACGCTATTTCATTTATATTATCTTTGTTAGTTGTTATGCAAAATTTCAAATTGATAGCTTTTAAAAGTTAGGTGATAATTGATTTATTGAAAATGGTCGAAAAAATAATTTTGTATGGGAGGGGGTAGAAGTGTTAAAGGTTTTCAACCAATTAATATTTCGTATATTTAGGGATTTTTTTTAAATGCATTTCGCAAATTTTTAAGTTTCTACCTTAAAATTTCACTCAAAAATTTTCAGTTTATGTGTTTTTTTCAATGCACATGAAACACCTTGTGCACGTTAGACCGGGGGGGTCGGTTTATAATAAATATGGATCAAGTTATTATTATTTTTCTATGAACATTAAATATAGGTATTCACATGCAAAATTTTAACCTTGTATCTTTCACCAGAGCCCTAAAAAAATCACACAAAGTTTTCGACATTTTTGCTTATCACCTCCCTCCCCTCACACCTCCCAAATTAAAATTTTTATCAAAACTAGCCATAATGTAGTTCTACAATCTGACAAATTTTCGATTTGATATCTGTACTATATTTTGAGATATAAGGATTTGTAATTTTGAAAAGTGCGCCATTTTTGAAATGCTCCCCATTTCCCCCCACTACTATTATTTCAACATGTTTTATTTTTTTTGTATTTGCCTAGTATAGCTTAATATACGTTTTAAGTTCAATTACATAGCTTAGGAGATAGTTGAGATATTAATTTGTGTTTTTCTTTGCACCCCCCCTGACCCTCCCCCTTACAATAATTAGCCGCTTTCTGAGCTGGTTCCGATGAAAATATATGCCACCTTGACGGTCTCTAAATATGATTTTTTTAGGATAAGTAATTTCGAAGATATAATCATTTGAAAAAAAAATTCGGCCGACAATTGGTTCTTAGCCCCCCCTTTTTCGCACCCCAATGGATAAAAAAATTAAATTATTTTTAAAAGTTGTGCCACAAACTCTTCTATATGTATGTTGAGTTTTAGCTTCCTAGCTGTCACCATGGTTGAGATATTTGAAATCGTATTTTTCGGTTTAAGCGCTCCCCCCCCCCCTCCCCCTGAACCCGTACACCCCCCAAAATGGGTATCCGCCTGAGATCCGCAAATATCTACAATCCCCCAGAAAATGAACTTTCTATCTTGAAGGGCTTGGGAGTTAATGTGCGCTGAGCGTACACGTCGGCGTACGGCGTACAGACAGACGGATTTTTTTTTTGCATTTTTAGGCTAATTTAGTCATGAAACGCGAAAATAAAAAATTTCAGGGTAGCAAATTTTTTTTTTTCTTGTGTCGATCACAATACTTTATTATTAGTAAATTAATAGGTACCCGTACTTTATGCGTTCTTACAATATTTTAATCCAGATACTTTAAGTTTATAATTAGAAAAAAGATATTATTTTCCAATAAATTTTACTTTTAAATTAAATTATTAAGTTGTTTTTCAATTTGCAATGGAAAAAATAAAAAAAAATTTTTTTTTTCACAATGCCGAAATTTTGGATTTGATGGTTTAGTTTCGGTTTTTTGGTCATAACTTGGTAAAAAAACGAGCTAGGACAATTTTTTTTGTTTTTAAAGAAAGATAAATGTGTCGGGTAGTTTTTAAGATTACAAACTTAAAAAAAATTTAGTCAAAATTTTGAGCAAAAAGCTTTCAAAGTTGAAGGACATTTTTGGAAAACAAAATTTTTTCATGTTCAACTCAGTGACTGATTTGATTTTTGATTGCACCTTTGTTGGAAAGGTACATTAATAAGCTCTCCAACAAGATATTACGCATTGAGCTATCTTAAGTAGTTTCGGAGATATTGGCCTTTTAGTTTGTCAACCTCCTCCAGGAACCAAAAACTAGAAAATCACCCCTAAGTCGCTAGGAGTTGGAGCTACAAGTCTTCCGTAAAATATTTTTTTATGGACCACGAGGTCCCCTATCACCAGTTTTTTTTTCACATCTATTCTGTTACACCCTGTATATACATACATAGCAACAGTACAAAATATTTAAATCCTGTAAATTGTTTTCTGGAAAAAAAAATATTAATATTTAGCAAGTTCGTTAAAATATGTGCATTATTGAATTTTAATTCTTACCAAACGCCATTGAAAATTGCTCTTAATAAGTTTTTCTTTTTCATTTTCAGGAACTAGACATACAGGCGCCTATGAATAAATATTTAAATTTATATACTTATAATTTATAAAATATATAAAACTCACTTTTTTAGGAAAAAGTGCAATTATACCCCTTTATGCTATTTTAATTAATTTTCGGTAGTACACGAAAATTTGGCAGCAACTTCTTCAATGGAATTCAAATTCTGAAAAGAATGTGAGGGTCTACCAAAAATGTTGTAACCATTGATTCAACTCTAGCACAGAATGTCAATAATTGTTTCGACATATCGTTGCTATCAAAAATATCTCTTAGGAAAACTTTAAATATATTTTAATTCCGACTTACCAGATATAATTTTTTTCTTACCACGACACTTTTTTTTAATGCAAATATTTTTAATTTAATTACGTATTTTGCGCTTTGACAGTTTCGTAGCTGAATGAAAAAAGAATTAAATTATTCCTTTTTTTATAATGTAGAAACATTTATCATTGCATGATCATATTTTGAAACGGAAGTGAAGCAAAGAATGCATTTCAGAGCGTGAAATCATTTCATTTATACTAAGTGACAAAAGAGTGAAAGGCGCAAAAGCATGTTCAGTAGTGTTTCACAAGAAGAAAAGAATCCCAGCAAACAATGAGAAATCACAGTGAACTCATAATGAAATCTTTATATGAATGTGAAATCACTTAAGGTTCATTTTGGCTTCTTTTTGAAGTCACGTCGAATCCACTATCGTACTAAAAACTTTACCCCAGACTGAAATTAGTATATGAATTCAGAAAAGCTTACGTAGGTGATGCAGAACTAAACTCAAAAAACGACATCGGAAAGATGTCACAGAATGGACCCACAACGTTATCAGTAACTGGTTAAGAACTGATATCGATATTATCCATATTCGTGAATTCATTTAATTTTTACTAAGTGACAAAATAATGAAAGGCTTAAAAGCATGTTCAGTAGTGATTCATACGAAGAAAAGAACCTGATTTATTCACAAGTTAATCAGTTTTTGAAACCGAAGTGAAACGAAATCTCAGCAAATGATTTCATATAGGCTTCATTTATTGAAATTTCACCAAATTGTTCGCTGGGAAAGAGTTGGGAGTATTAGTTATTTTCAGCTCTATTCCTCCCCTTCCGAGTTAGAAGTTATGAGACATTTTATTGCAGAATGCCCAGCTCTTAAAGAATTAAAGCAGAAACATTTAGTAACCCATGTTACGGAGTTTCGCCAGAATAATCCCATCCTGTAATAAAAGCAGAACTGCGTCACAGGTTGCGGATGGTTGACTTGGGGCCGTTAGTTGCCGAATAAGCGAATCACAAAGAGCATGTTTCCAGAAAACCTTCTTTGTTGTGAAATCCATCTTCTTCCCAAATCATCATCCTTTTCTATACCCAATCCAAGGTGTACAAGCATCGTGCCGCGGGTTTCATGATATCAAGCGACACTATTTTGTACGTTTGTTGCTTTTACCAAAGAGAGAAATAAAACCAAATTGAAAAGCCCTAACTTTTTGATGAAACACTGAAATATTCCAGTAAAGTGTAAATGTCTAAGAGTAATTCTAGATAAGAAACTAGCGTGGAGTATTCATCTAGACAATGTTCTAGAAAAAGCCAAAATATCTATCCGGATGTGCAGGAACTTTTCGAACAAAACCTGAAGGCTCCATCCAAAAGCTAACATACTGAATGTATAATACTATTGCCAGGCCCATAATACAAGAAAAGCTAACAAAAATACAAAGACTTGCTTGCATTAGAATAACTGGAGTAATGACTACCACTTCCACTGCAGTCATCTATCTCTGGAACATAACCCTTCGACGTCAACCGCTAATATGTCCTTAAATAACGTACAGACTTCACCTTCTGCAGACTTTAACTTGCTTGGTGTGTAACTCCCCCATAGACGGTCCCAAGCCCTGTTGAGAAAGGAGGAGGGAAGAATTATTGCAACCGGAATGGATGTCTCCGAAAGTAAGACGTGGAAAAAATGATGAATAGCCCTGTGTGCTCAGACTTCCAGTTTAGTTGTGATAACTTAGACACTTATGAATACTCTGAAGCAATAATCCAGGCCAAGACCGGAAAAGATCCGAATCGGAGAGACAAAGCACAAAAGAAGGATATTAAGATGGAGACCAGTAAAATCTTATTTATATCATACTAGAAAATGATTATACACAAGAGAGCATTGGACTGGTGACTATGTTATTCTGTTACGGCAGTAAGTAAGCATAGGAGATCGTAGTGCAAGCTATATGAAATGCAGTGAAGCACTCCATTTTGCAAAAGATTACAATAGCCCACCATGCAGCATTCTATATAAGAGCAGCGGAAGTGTCGACTTTAATCATTCTACAAGCAGTCGAATATGTCCCGCATACTTAGAAGCACACAAAATAAAAAAAAAATATGAAAATAGTTCAGATTAACCTCGAACGCTGTGAAGCAGCACAGGATCTATTAAAGCATAAAATATACGAAGAGAAATTTGACGTAGCGATCAGTAGTGAGCAATATCGAAAATTAGAAGATTTAGAATGTATCTCAGAAAGAACACAAAAGGCAGCAATTTGGGGCAGTGGAGACAAAACTTTCGAAATATGGCCATGAATCCTCGGCGCCATGTACAAGCTGTACAAATACAATAAAAAATACAGAACATATATTCTTTCACTGCCGAATGTATGAAATGGATAGAAGGACAGTAGAGGACATCGTGAGAGAAAATATTAACCCTGACAACATTGTCCTACATATGCTGAGCAGCAACGGAATCTGGAACGCGGTGACTGAGATGTGCATGACAGTTCTTATCGAGCTAAGGAGACTTGAAAGACTACGTAAGGAATATCTGAGACAGAAGTGCCTACAGTAATAGTTGAAAGTTAAATAAAATGGGTAGAGGCATATAAAGGGTTTTCAAATAAGGACTTGACAACTTTTTTTCAAAGTAAATTTTTATAATTTGCAGACGTTATTCCTTCGTGTACTTTACCATGATAAAAATGTTAAGTTTACTGAATAAATTGACAGTGACAGTTTGATGATTAGTGAAAGGGTGCGTTCACAAATTGAATTCAAAGTTGTCAAGTCTCTATTGGAAAACCCCTTTAGTCCATATAAAGGGTTTTCCAATAAGGACTTGACAACTTTTTTTCAAAGTAAATTTTTATAATTTGCAGACGTTGTTCCTTCGTGTACTTTATCATGATAAAAATGTTAAGTTTACTGAATAGATTGACAGTGACAGTTTGATGATTAGTGAAAGGGTGCGTTCACAAATTGAATTCAAAGTTGTCAAGTCCCTATTGGAAAACCCGATACAAGGTGACATAATTCTTTACATGTGACAGTAAATTGACGTTTGAACTTCATACTCCTCCCACCTCCGCAATACTTAACGTTAATCCCGGGAGGTAGTGGCTTAGGCGAGGGGTTTTAGCGGGCTCAAGTCCTGCACTTCAAGGCTTTCGAAAATAAAACCTAGCTTGGTGTAAAATTCAACAATCGCCTTGATTGGAGCCAACACATGTTCGAAGTTGCTCTTAGTGCTTGGAATCGTCTAGGTAATTTACAGGCGTGTAAGAAATACTTTTCTGCCTTCAAACTGGCTACCATCTCTAAAGCTTATATATCCTGAGTGTAATTTGTACGTTTGGGCAGCAGCCCCAAAGTTACTCCTAGCTTTGCTCGATTGCATCCAAAATCATACATTCCGTTTAATTGAAGATGAGGCTACATCGACCTCAATAGACTTCCTAGAGCATCGACGAAATATTGGAGTGCTCTACATTTACTATGGTAAATGCAGCATGGAACTAAAAGCCTTACTACTTCCTCTATTAAATGCCCCCTGAAATACTCACCAAGCTGCATGTTCACCAGAGTACATTGTGCAGCCATTGCCGTAAAAATTCGGGAAATCTTTCATATCTTGGACGGCAGTGATGTGAATTACATTACCAGGCAATCTTTTTTCGGAATACAACCTACTCTCTACTAATTTCTCGTACATACATTGTGACCATAAAGTACCGGGATTTTGTAAATAAAATTACTCTGGGGAATGATATTCCAAATTTTGGACTGCTGAGGTGTACCCATTCAACCAGCTGCTGTAAACAAACTGATTAACAGACCGCCCTAATTTTTGGGATACAATTAAGGACAGTCTTACCTGCTTACCAAAACAAAAATTATTTACAAAATCCAAGTACTTTATGATCATAATGTATGTCGACTTAACAATGTACCGCGCATTAAAGGGTGACCAAAGTTAATTTCGAGCTAGGGTATAGCCTAGTAGGTAGTGTGTTGGTCTTGTAATGCGAAGGTCATGAGTTCAAATCCCGGTCGGCGCAATATATAATTCCGGCACATTGCCTGCTTGGATATACCTTGGTCACCTGAATCTAAGAAAATGACAAATTCGTGGAAAGAGGGTTGTGCGAAGGGCTAACAACCCTTCCACAATAAGTAATGAAAAATGTTAAGGAACCTGAATATCAGGAGGCCATGGTCCGATTTGGGCTGTAGCGCCATTGTAGAAGTAGAAAGTTAATTTCGATGGCCATAACAAAAAAGATACCGAGTCTCTGTAGTTTGAAAATTCTCAAAAGCAGAGGGGTCCACGTTTTAATTTGAAATTTAAGAATTGAATCCATTCGTCCTCTAAATTTCAAATTACTGTTGCCCATGAACCCCCTTTTACTTAGTCTTCCGTAACCACTCTAACCTGCATATTGACTTTCCACACATCCTTAAATTGTCCCAAGAATAGTAAAGTTTCGCCCGAATTGTTGGCAGTTTATTTTATTTTCGTATATTAAGGTGACCAAGGTATTTCCAAGCAGTGCTGCAATTATACGATCGGGATTTAAAGTCAGAACTTTCGCTTTGAAGACTAACACGCTAACCATTAGGCATCTTAGAACAATTGCCAAATGGAAAAGAGTTTAATGTACCGAAAAATGTGTCGTCTCAAATTCTTCGAAGAGTGAATAAAGACTTTTGTATGAGAGGTAGTAGATGCAGAGGGGTAGTTTTGTCATTTTTGTATATGACACCGAACATGCTATGCAAAATTTTTTATGCTGGATTTAAAGTTTGCAGCTTTCATAATTTTCGCGGAAATCGAACGATTTTTGTCTAAATTTATAGTATTTGTATGGGAGGTGGCAAAGGATGCGGAAGATTATGGGTGATTTTGAATCTGCTTATCAACATCCTAATCACATTGCTTTGTTAGAATTTTAGAGTCGATAGATCTCACATGTTCCAAGGAGAAATACTTTTCTTGAACTTCCTATACAAAAATTTGTATGGGAGGTGTAGATGGAGTGAAGCAAAATTGGCTTTGTAATTTAAAATATTCCATATTTTTAATTTCGTCATTATCGTACTTCCCTTTTTTCTGTCTGCATTTTTGCAAATTTCTTCTATTGGCATGCTGGCGTTGTTTTCAGTAAAACCGTGAAGTCTCTAAGGCTGGTACGTACCTCGCAACTACGTTCTCATCCTTGAGTTTTCTTATGTCGAATTTAGGAACCGGTTGTGTTTTTGGGTGTCCTCGGTTTGCGATTCGACATCGGAACTTGGTCTTTACCAAATATTGATCTGTGCCGCAATTAGCTCCACGACATGTACGCACGTCGAGAATGCAGGAGGCCGTCATTTTCTCTATTATCAATCAAATTCCTGTTAAGACCCCCTATAGGGGCATAGGACAGAAACAACTCTCTTCCACAATGCGCGATCCTGAGCATCGGCCTTAAGCTGTTGCCAGGACTTGTTTATTCCTCTGGCCTCCTGCTCAACTGTTCGCTTCCATGTGTTACATGGTCGACCAACCCGACGTCTTCCTTGAGGATTATAATCCAGAGCCTGTTTTGCGATATTTTGCTCTGGTTTCCTCAAAGTATGACCGATCCACTGCCACTTTCGCCGTTGAATCTCAATACCTATTTTAGTCTGGCCAGTTGTACTCCAAAGTTCGTCGTTGGAGATCACTTCTGGCCAGAATATTCCTAAAATGCGCCGGAGGCATTGGTTTATGAAAGTCTGTAGTTTCTTGGTAAGTCGAACGGTCACTTTCCACGTAGTACAACCATATAACAACACAGATTTGACGCATGCGTCAAAAACTCGCAGCTTCGTGCGAAGGGAGATCTCTCTTAACCTCCAGAAAGGGGAAAGGATACCGAAGGCCTGACGAGCTTTATTTAGCCGAGCCTCAACATCCTTTTCGGCTCCGCCGTCCATGCTGACAATGCTTTCAAGATAGCAAAAATCTTGCACCCCTTCCACATCCTGTCCGTTAAGAACAATCGGTGTGCTTACGTTCGAACCCATGTGCATGTACTTGGTTTTACGCACATTTATTTTCAGTCCCGCCTCTTTGCATTTAGAATGCAACGAGCAAACATTTGACTCTAAGTCCGAACGGTTATGTGCAAGCAAACACACGTCATCAGCATAATCAAGGTGACTTAAGATGTAAAATAGTCTCCATTGAAGACCCATACCTTCCCCACCTTCCAGTGCAGATTTCAAGATGTCATTTATAACCACCAGAAACAGAGCTGGTGATAATATGCAGCCTTGTCTGACACCCGTTCGCACAGGGAAGCTCTCTGACAGCTCTCCTCTATGCAAGACGCGACACCTTGCATCTTCGTAGGATTCTTTAATCATAGCTATGATCTTATCTGGAATACCTCTCCTACGCAACCTTTACGGAATCCAGCCTGATAAACTTCGAGAGTGCTCTCGACGACATCACTAATCCTATTGAGAATTACCTTAGCCATAATTTTTGATACGGCAGTAAGTAGACATATACCACGCCAATTGCCACAATCCCGAAGGTCGCCCTTCTTCGGAATTTTCACAATGACGCCCTCCTTCCATTCAGTCGGATATCTTCCCTCACTCCACACCTTAGTGAAGAGTGGGAGGAGTATATCGGCTGTGATTTCCGGGTCCGCTTTGAGGAGTTCGGTTGGTAGTCCGTCTATACCTGGAGCTTTCTTCCCGCCATTGACCGAATGGCGGAAATTATCTCTTCCTTATCTGGGGGATCGTCCCTAATAGAGGATATAGAAATATTGATCTGTGCCGCAATTAGCTCCACGACATGTACGCACGTCGAGAATGCAGGAGGCCGTCATTTTCTCTATTAGAACGTGGTCTATTTGGTTGAATGGTCTTCCGTCGGGTGATGCCCACGTTCTCTTATGAATATCACGATGCGGAAAGCATGTCGAGCTTACAATAAGATTTTTGTCGCTGACAAAATCAGTCAGCCTCTGGCCGTTATCGTTGCTAATGTCATGGAGACTGTGCCTTCCAATTGTCCCTATGTAAGTTTCTTCTTCGCCCACTTTCGCGTTAAAGTCAATATTTTAACATAATAGAATTATGATTGGGCGTAAAGCCCAATCATATGATACTCTAGATGAGATGGAAATGACTTTGATATACCGGCAAATATGTCATCTCAAATTCTTTCGAATAGTGAGAAGAGACTTTGCATGGGAGGTGGTAGAAGTAGAGGGGAGGTTTGTATTTCTCCTATGTGACACCGAAAATGGCGTGTAAAGTGTTTCGTGCTGAATTTAAAATTTTTAGTTTTCATTATTTTTAAAGAAATTGGACAAAGTTTTCCAGAAATTGGGGCATTTGTATGGGAGGTGGTAGAGGAAGTGGAGCGTTTAAGATGATTTTGAAACTGCTTATCATCATCCTTATCATCACGCTTTGATTCAATTTCAAATTGGATAGTTCTAATATATTCGAAGGAGAAATGCTTTTCTTGAATTTATAATACAGATATTTGTATGGGAGGGGGTAGAAGGAGGGAAGCTGAGCTGATAATTTTTTCCAAAATTTATTGAAATTATTAAAAAACATATTCTGGTAAAATTTTAAGTTTGTACTTTTTCTAGTTTTAATGGAAATCGATATAATGCATTTAACAAAAATTATGCATTTGTATGGGAGGGGGTAGAAGGAGTGTAAGGATGAAAACAATTTTTTTTTCCTGTTATTGATATTTCTATTTTTATACTTTATGCGAAATATCAAATTGATAACTTTAACAGTTTCGAAGAAAAATAATTTAATTTAAATTTCAAAATTTCGTGAAATTTGTATGGGAGGGAGTAGAAGGGGTGAGGTGAAGCTGATAATTTTTTCAAAGTTGATTGGAATTCTAATAATATTAATTCTGGCAAAAATTCGTTTTTATAACTTTGCTAGTTTCGATGAAAATCGAAAAACTGCATTTTTCAAAATTATGCAGTTGTATGGGAGGGGGTAGAAGGAGTGATGGGATCGGATCAATATTCAGTCATATTAATGGTATCTATATCGTAATACTTCAACCCAAATTTCAAATCGATAGCTTAAATAGTTTCTAAGAAAAATCAATTTCTGAAAATTTCGAAATTTCGTGAAATTTGTATGGGAGGGGGTAGAAGGGGTGAGGGGATGTGGCCCGTTCACGAACTTAAAGTTTCTTTTTTGCTAAAAATGACACACAACAAATTTCAGCACGATAGCTCAAAGCGTTCGAGAGTTATGCTGTAGACAGACGGACAGACGGACAGACGGACAGACGGACAGACGGACAGACAGCAACTCGGAATCTAAGTTTTTGAGCGACAACAAATATTTCTGTACCCTTGGCGGCTCTGTGCGAGCATTATTTCTTAGCGTTACAAACGGTAAGGCAAACACAATATACTCTCAGATTTCATCTAGAGTATAAATATCGTTCGACGGAAGGGAGTCGAATGTTGATTCTAGGGTGCTGTAGAAATCGTCTTTAACTTCGTCGTCTTTGTCTCCCGTTGAGGCATGGACAATAATAAGCCAAACATTAAGAATTTTGTCTTGATGCGGATTGCACGTTTCAAGATCCGAAGGAATAGTCCATTTTGCGTTTACGTGGTCGTTGCCGTTGAATCAATCCAGTCCGAGTTGATGCTTCAGGTTTCGAAACAAGTCTGGTTTTTCCGAGGATGAGTTGTTAACACATCGCCTAACCCCTAACTTGGAGGGCCATATTATAGTACTAGAATTTTGACCGCAATTTGTCCCTTAATAACTGCAATAAATGTTAAAAGATCGCTTCACTTCTTGGCAACATTCAAGAAAAGCACTTCTCATTCGAACATATGCGAGTTATCGACTTTGAAATTCAAACAAAGCATGGTGATAAGGATGTTGATAAGGAGTTTCAAAATCGTCTTGAACCCTCAACTTCTTCTGCCACCTTTCATACAAATGTCCCAATTTCAAGGAAAGCTATTTCTCTTAAGCTTCAAAGTTTAGATTCAGCACGAAACATTTTGCATGCCACGTTCGGTGTCATGTTTAAAAATTATTTTGGTGTGGCGGTTAATAATTCTGAATATTTTCAATACGTGGCGCTGCTGAAACCTATTGATTGACTGTCAAAAGTGTAATGTCATTTTGTTGACATGACATAATACTCTAAAACGCCATTCAACTTTAATCGTCACTTTTTTTCCCACGGTAAACATGTTGAGTTTTGAGCCAAATAAGGAGCATTTGCGGCACGTGCTGATTTTTTTATTTAATCAAAAGAAAAATACAAGTGAAAGTCATCGTATTCTTGAGGAGACTTACGGGAACGATTTGCTATCACTCCACGCTTGCATGCGTGGGTTTCGACGCTTCAAAAGTGGTGATTTTGACTTGGCAGACAAAGAACGCCCAGGTCAGCCGAAAAAATTTGAGGACACCGAATTGCAAGTGCAGCGAGTGAACGGCTACAGCGCTGTGTTGCGTTTCGTCCGAGGCTTGCTTATGACAGACTCGTCAGTAAGGTTTGTGTAAGCAGGCCCTACCTTAGACGCTAAGGGAATACCGTGCAGGTATTGAGATTTGAACCCGGTGATTTTCGAGTTGCAAAGCGGCCGTGCTGGCCACTGAGCTATCTAGACCCCACGGCTTAGTTGGTTAGTAACGATGCAGTATAAGCCACCACAGCAAGCTTTATTAGACGAAGACGCTACACAAACTCAACAACAACTGGCAGAGAGGTTGGATGTTGCTCGCCGAACCATTGGAGACCGCTTGAGTGCTATGGGAAAGATCCTGAAGAGCGGAAAATGGGTACCACATGAGTTGAAAGATAAGCAGAGGAAGAGGTGAAAAACTATTTGTGAAATGTTGATTTCTCGCCTCGAAAGAAAGTCTTTTTTGCATCGTATCGTGACTGGGGACGAGAAATGGGTTTATTTGGAAAACCCCAAGCGTCAGAAATCGTATGTTGATCCAGGAAAAGCATCAACATCGACCGCAAGACCAAATCGCTTCGGGAAGAAGGTCATGCTGTGTATCTGGTGAGACCAGAAGGGTGTCGTGTACTATGAGCTCTTGAAACGAGGTGAAACTGTTAATACGCAACGCTAACGACAACAAATGATCAATTTGAACCATGCATTGATCGAAAAGCGACCGGAAGCTCCATGCCACACATCGAAACCGGTCAAAGACACCATTATCGCACTTGGCTGGGAGGTCCTGTTCCACCCGCCGTATTCATCAGACTTGGCTCCTTCCGATTACCACTTGTTTGCATCCATGAGACGCGCACTTGCTGAGCAACAAACACTTCGAAAGAGTTGAAACTTTGGCAATTTTGATGGCTGATTGGCTCAACGAAAAAAATGAAAAGTTTTATTGGAAGGGAATTCACAAATGGTCTGAAAGATGGGAAATATGTGTGGCTGACGATGGAGCATACTTTGAATAAAAATAAATTTATCGTTCCATTGGAATTATCGGTGTTTTACTTCAAAAATATTCAGAATTATTAACCTGGTACTTCTACCACCTCCCATACAAGAGTTACCATTCACTTTTTGAAAGAATTTAAGATGACATATTTTCTGGTACATTAAACACTTTCTCATTTCATCTAGAGTATCTTATGATTGGGCTTTACTCCCAATCACAATTCTGTTATGTTTTCTTAACAAATACGGACGGAAAAGGTTTTACGAATTAAAGCCGTGAAATTTGTTTTGAAGGTGGAAGAAACAATTAGAGGATTTTATGTTATTTTCAGGTAGGTATACCCATTTTCAGATTTATAGATTCCGTAAATTTAGAGTTATTTCAACGAAATCTCTGAAATTTGTGCAAACAGTAGTGATAGAAGGAGCGAAGTAAATCTCACTATTTCTTTTAAATTTTTATTTTAACTAAATAATTAATACAAATTTTTACACTTAAATTGTGTATATTTATAAAAGCAAAATACAAAAAATTACAAAAGAAACTTTCTAAAATCTATTAAGAAAAACTATATGACAAAGAATAATCTTCTCTGAACATTAAATGTTTTCTATACTCAACTTTTCATTCTAACGATAAACGTGAAATAAATTTTTTTTTCCGCAAGTCTATGACAAAATTAAGTAAAAAAAATGTATTGCACTATTCCGGCCACTTAAAAACTAATAACAATAGAAAATAATAATATAATTAAATAAATGTAAATTTATTGCATTCTATCAATATAAAACTAGAATAGCATAATGAGAATTTCAAAATTAATTGTAATTGCAAAGAAAAAATATACCATATAAGCTAAAATTAAAATTTCATCCATTTCATATTTAAAAAAAATAATAGAGAAAAATAATTTTTAAAGACTAGACAATCTCGTCCATTTGGTAAAAAAGAAATTCAATTCCGTGAAGGACTGGTTTCTTTAATTACTTTTTTTGTATATATTAAAAATAATTCTAAAATCTACGGACAAATCTGGTTCAAATTTATACAAATAATCTAATAAAAAAAAATCTAATTATTATTATCACAATTTACTGTAAGTACTAACTACATCGTTTTCTTTAACAGGCCAGTTTATGGCAACATTTCAATTTCAGTATTTTATTTAAATTTAGTATCGAAAGTCGGATTCATTTTGCAAATCTAAACTCCGTTCGTTGCGTTGCCATAAGCTTCGGCCAATAGTTCAAATCAAAACCAAATATGATTCTAAAATTTCGTTCTATTCTTAAATTAAATGCTAACACTATTTTGACAAATAGAGATATATAATACAAAATCAATACTAGCAATAAAATTCGAACAGGAGAAATCCTTTTGGTTTCGAAACTCAAAGAAAAAATCTTCAAAAATCTATTAAATCTATTGGAGCTTTCACATTATGAAGAATACTTCTGTGAACACGTACAAAAATAATGAAAATTTTTGGTCCTCAATAAGAAATTGAAAGGAATTAAGTTCATTACAAAAAAAAAAGAATTTCAATGTAATCAAGGATCATAGTACTATGCCAAAATTGCATAACTACGTGTTAATTCAAAAGGGCTGGTCTTCATCGAATGTGAAAAACTATTTTTTGGTGAAAAATCCACAGGATTCTCTTGATAGAAGTTCAATTGGAGAGCATTCGATTCGTAATCCTGATTTGAAACGGGTGTTTTTATAACGCTTATTCTAGTGAATCGATCGAATTCGTCCTGCGATATGGATGACGTAAGGGTTGTATAGGATTTCTGATTTCGCTCTTCTGCAATGACATCAGTTTCACGAGGAATCGAATCGGATGTGGGTGGCCAAATAGTTATGCTTGACGGGATAATGGCTCGTACGGGTTCCAGAGGTTCCTTTTTCATAAATTTCGACATTATATTGGATTTTGGCGTGTCTGATTTTGGCAATTTTGTTCGATCCTTATCTTGTTTGATATGATTTCGCATGCATGATGATTCCTCGTGCTTGTACAAGTAGGATTTCAGGGCGAATGCTTTTCCACAACGATTACAGGCATGCGGTTTTGTATTCGAATGCGTCTGAATATGAGCACGAAGATTTGATTTATCGGCAAAAGCTTTCGTACAGATTTCACATTTGAAGGGTTTTTCGCCTAAAAGTAGAAAAAATAATGACGTAGATTATTAAAATTTGAGGAATTTTTGTTTTTGTATAAATTTTTAAGTGACACCGGAATTAGAGGAGTTGCCTTTTTATATCGAGACATTGATCCCCTCAGCGGAACACAAGGTTTCAAGGGACTTAGAATAAAGGAGGTTAACATTTACTTTGATTTATTGCATAACTCAATCTGTTGAAAAGTGTGTTCCATATTCATCCGGTATGGTTTAGAACTGAATCACAAAACAGAGAAACATAGAGATGACAGAATACCGAGGAAAAAACTGGGGGAGGATGAGCCTATGGTTTTAGGGAATATCGATTAACTCTATCCACCTAGTAAACCGAGGTAAAGCCAGTTAGCTTACTTACAATGAGAAAAAATGGTGGAAACAGCTAGTAACCTTGGCTGTAGCGCAATTGAGGAAGACTACCTGTAACTGTAGAAATTTAGTACAAATAAGAGAGTCCACTAGATCATGGGCTTATCACTCGTGATCTTACATCCTAACTGATACTAGAAACGGATACAGCGCCTCGGATAAGGACGGATTCTACGGTAACGACTTTTGGCATTCGAAAACGGACTATGATTGGCTTCTGGAACGTTCGATCATTAAATGACGGGAGAAGGGCTGGGTCCACTCGGTCCTTGCACCGCCAATCATCGACCGTGAAATTGAGCACTATAACATCCAAGTCTTGAGCGAGGTCAGGAGGACGGAATAAGGAGAAGAACCAACCCCGAGCGGAAACACCATTCTGTACGTTGGTCCTGAGAGTAAAGACAGTCTCATCAGCTGCGAACCAATTTTGGATAGGATTATCATCGTCAGACTCAGGACCAGTGCCAGAAACGTTACAATTCTACAGTGTTACGCACTAACTAATACCGCAACACCTAGTGACAAAGAGAAGTTTTATAGCCAATTCAGTGCCACCTTCGAACGTGTTCCAAGAGGTGATATTATTATCATCTCACGAGATATGAACGCCCAGGTTGGCTGTGACAATACTGGACTAGAACACGTTATGGGGAAGCATGGTCACCTTAGGGTCAACGCCTTACGACATTGGATTAAGAGACCCAAAAACGGCGAACTGTTTGTGGGGTTTTGTAGTACTCGGCAAATGGTCGTAAGGGGGATGCTTTTTCCACAAAAGAGTCACCATAAAACATTTTGGGTTTCCCCTGATGGTGTTATTTAGAATTAGATCGACCATTTGATTATAAGTCGCCGATGGATAAGATGTTTCATCGATGTGCGAGCGAAGCGTGGAGCTGACGTGGGGAGCGATCACCACTTGATGGTTGCCTGCCTGAGATTGTGCACAACAGCTACCCGACGGTGAATATAATAATGTAGATAAACTCAGAGACCCCAACAAAAAGCTCGAGTACACCACCATTCTACGCGAAAAGTCATCCACATTGGGCGAATATGAAATGCGCACAATGGACGCCCATTTGGGAGGCAACCAGAAACACGTTTCTAACTAGTGCTAAAGAATCTGTGAGATATTTGCAAAGCGGTGAGAAACCCTGGATGTCGCAAGACACAAGCGACAAGGTTGGCGATCGGAAAAATGCCAAATTGGATATCACACACAACAACACACCAACACCCGACTTGAGGCAGAACTGCCACGATGCTCATATCCGCTTAAAAAGGCTGTTATTTGCGACAAGAGAAAGGCTATTGAAGATCTGGCCAGCAAGGCAGAATCTGCGGCTTACCATGGGGATATGGGATCACTATTTAAAATCATGAAACAGTTGACGAACAGGAATTTCACCGCCAACCACCTGGTGAGAGATGTCAACGGAACTATCCTTGAAATGAGTGAACAGCAATTGTGGCGATGGAAGGAATACTTCTCTGATATTTTAAACATCTTGTCAGAGGAAGATATTCCGGAAACAGAACAACTAGCAAATATCCAATCGCAACAATCCTATATTAGGGACGGTACCCCTGATAAGGAAGAGATAGTTTGCGCCATTCGGTCAATGGCGGGAAGGAAAGCCCCAGGTATAGACGGACAACCAACCGCACTCCTCAAAGAGGACCCGGAAATAACAGCCGATATACTCCTCCCACTCATTACTAAGGTGTGAAATGAAGGAAGATATCCGACTGAATGGAAGGAGGGCGTCATTGTGAAAATTCCGAAGAAGGGCGATCTTCGGGATTGTGGCAATTGGCGTGGTATATGTCTACTAACTGCCGTGTCGAAAATCATGGCTAAGGTAATTCTCAATAGCATCAGTGATGTCGTCGAGAGCAGTCTCGAAGTTTATCAGGCAGCATTCCTTAAAGGGTCGTCTTGTACCGACCACACAAATACCCTACGGATAATAGTGGAGCAGTACGCCGAAATGGATTTGCCACTACATCTCATATTTGTGGACTTCGAGAAGGCTTTCGATAGCGTTAAGCGAGATTACATATGGAATGCTTTGCGTAGGAGAGGTATTCCAGATAAAATCATAGCTATGATTAAAGAATCCTTCGAAGATGCAAGGTGTCGCGTCTTGCATAGAGGAGAGCTGTGCGAACGGGTGTCAGACAAGGCTGCATATTATCACCAGCCCTGTTTCTGGTGGTAATAAATGACATCTTGAAAGCTGGTGGGAAGGTAAAAGTCTTCAATGAAGACTATTTAACATCTTAAGTCATCATGATTCTGGTTTGCTTGCACATAACCGCTCGGACTTATGTCGTGTTCGCTCGTTGCATTCTAAATGCAAAGAGGCGGAACTGAACCAAAGTAAAACCAAGTACATGCACATGGGTTCGAACGCAAGCACACCAATTTTTTTTAACGGACAAGATGTGGAAGAGGTGAAAGATTTTTGCTATCTCGGAAGCATTGTCGGCATGGACGGCGGAGCCGAAAAGGTTTTTGAGGCTCGGCTAAATAAAGCTGGTCAGGCCTTCGGTATCCTTTCCCCTTTCTGGAGGTTAAGAGAAATCTCCCTTCGCACGAAGCTGCGAGTTTTTGACGCATGCGTCAAATCGGTGTTGTTATATGGATGCTCTACGTGGAAAGTGACCGTTCGACTCCGACGCATTTTAGGAATATTCTGGCGAGAAGCGATTTCCAACGACGAACTTTGGAGTACAACTAGACAGACTAAAATAGGTATTGAGATTAAAAGACGGAACTGGCAGTGGCGGTTACACTTTGAGGAAACCAGTGCGAAACATCGCCAAACAGGCTCTGGATTATAATCCTCAAGGAAGACGTCGGGTTGGTTGACCATTTAGCACATGGAAACGAGCAGTTAAACAGGAGGCCAGAGGAATGAGCAAGTCTTGGCAACAGCTTAAGGTCGATGTTCAGGATCGCGCCTTGTGGAAGAGAGTTGTTTCTATCCTATACCTCTATAGGGGAGTCTTAACAGGAATTTGATAGTGAAGCTCGCTTCTTGCTTAATACTAAGATCGACAAGTGGTAAGGAAAGTATCATCCCCAAAGAGACTGTTCACAGCTTACTTTATCAAACATTTAATATAAATTACCTGTATGAGTTCTAATATGTCCCTGCAGCAACCACGGCCTGGAAAAACATTTTCCGCAATGCGGACATTTACATCCTTGATTGTGTGTTCTCACGTGCATTGAATAAGCCGGCATTGAAACATAGACTTTCTCACAATGAGGACAGCGTCGTGCCTTTTTATCCAGGATGGATCTAAAATAAAAATTGTTCATGTTGTTGTTGTTTGAATGCTGGGTTATTGCGCCATCAACTTGCCTGTGAGTTTGCCGATGTCGTGCCAAATTTGATGATGTCGAATATTTCTTTCCGCATTCCGGACACACATGATCATCGTCTGCCATTGAAGATCCCGATTCCAAACTTTTGCCCGAATGTCCTAAACAATGGTCATCCACACTGCTATTACTTGGTAAACTGCTGCAGGATAGCTCGTCAAATCTTGAATTATTATCGGAGATGGTCGATCGTCGTGATTTCTTTTTATCGAAAATTTTATGACTGTAATAGTTCGAATCGTCGTCGGAAGAGGACTGAAAGTGGACACGATCGGAGGACGGCTTACAGAGAACATTTTGATCCCTTTTGATCGCGGAATGTTCGTCTTTCGTTGTCGGTAGGACCTGCTGGCGTATGTCTTCGAAACTTCGATTCCAGTTGTCTTCGAGGGTATGTCTTCGTCGGAATTTCATTTGTTTACTATCGCCGGCGGCAGGAATAAGGACACTATTTGTTTGAGGACCGTCTCTGTGTTTCTCGTTGTTTATGTAGTCCGTGATTTCGTTTACATTTGTCGTACTGAGACGGCCAGCTGCTAAAGTCACTTCGGCCAATTGAGTTAGATTGTAGAGTTCTTCGGGAATGGATGGGATTGCGGTTTTTTGCACCATTTTGAAATATTGCTGAAAAGAAATAAAGTATTAGTATGGCTTCATTAATTTTAATAATCATCTATTTAGAATCAATAAAATCTTAACAATCTAATCCTATGATGTAAGTAATATAACTCACAACAAGTAGGGCGCAACTTATTATTCTTGGAAAAAGTTGAGGATGGGTGGTATGTCAATATGCAGGATAGGGTGGTAGCAGATAGAGAACATGAACCGAAGGTTCTAGAATAGGGCTGTTGTCCATTTTTTAACACTTAACTACGATTACGATCAATAGTTCCAGTACATAGAATCAATATTTCATTCGTTTTACCTGCTTGTGGGTGACCGGTACACACCGTGTAAAGCAAGTAAAAAGCGTATTGTAAAAATTTGTGGCTATCTCGGCATCTTGTTCATTAAGAAGAAAAAACAGTAAAATCAGTGTGAAGCGCAGGATGAAGTGCAGGATCTGGCAGTAGTGGAGCAGTACAATAGTTAATAGTCATGCTGCTTAAAGTCGAAGAAAAGATTAGATCTAAGTACCTCCCTAAACCGTTGGCTATGTGATTGGACTGAAATAGACTTGTCGACAGCATGCAGTCCAAAAAAGGTTCGTCTTGCCGAGAAGCCTTTCCAGTGAAAGATGGCATCCGGAAATCATCATCTTCGAAACGAAACCATATCACATAAAGTAAATTAAAATCTCCAAAAGTAAGCATCTCATCTGAAGGACGCATAAGATCGCAGATTCTCTGAGTAGCATTATAGACGAATTCGTATACGCTAGACTCGTTTGATATTGAGCTGTAGGTAGTAATGATGTAGATAAACGCAGATAAACTCAATTCCACTGGATTCAGGAACCTCAATGGACGTAGCGGAGAGTTCCCGTTTAAAAGCATAGAGCACTCCGCCACCCACTGGTGCGTTAAGGAGATCGAGGTGACGATCAGAACGAAATACTTGATAATCGGAGTCAAAAAGTTCAGCATCCTTAAAATTGACACAAAGCCATGTTTCAGTAATGCATAATATCAAAACAGGTCGCAGCAGCTGCGACGTTAAGCTGTCTCGTTTTTTAACGCATGCTGCTTACATTGTTGTAATAAAACGAGATGTTATTGAGTTTATTGACCCAGAGGCGCGATGAGCTTTGCAACGAAATGGCAGGAATTTACGTACAATTGCAGACGGTGGCCAATAGTTTGAGCCTACGACACCGTCGGAGCACGGCATCGGTAAAACAATCCCGAAAGAAGTAACGCGAGAATTGCCTTTTCGCACGGCCTGACCGATTTTTATACTCTAGATGAAATCTGAGAGTATTATAAGTTTGCTCTAAAGTTTACAGAAAGGATACAGAAATATTTGTTGTTGCTCATAAATCTCAAAACCGGATGACCATCCGTCCATCTGTGCGCTCTCTAGCTTGAGAACACGTTGAGCTAAGCTCAAACTCCGAACCCGTCGTTTTTGACCAAAGTTTGTGAACGGGCCAAATCCCTCCACCTCTTCTAGCCCCTCCCATACAAAATGACACAATATCGCAATTTGACAATAAACGAAAGATCTCAAAAAGAATAAATCTATTGATCTGAAATTTCGAATATATTACTTTTAGGATGACTTCAATCTTCGGTACAAAAATTATTTGTCCTCCACCTCCTTCCACCCCCTCCCATACATATTGCGCTTTTTCATGAAATGCTCTAAGCCAATTTGCTCGGTGCGTATAAAATTTATCGAGCTGAAATTGTGCACTAAATATTTATTTAGAATTATTTATAAGACCAAACAAAATTAGCTTTACCCCTTCTACCCCCTCCCATACAAAATGACACATTTTTGCAATTCGACAACAAACGGATTTGGTCGAAAAGCATTAAAAGTATTAATCTGAAATTTTGAATATATTACTTTTATGACAATTTCAATCTACTGTATACAAATTATTTGAATCCTCCCCTTCCTTCCACCACCTCCCATACAAACTGTACTTTTTCATCAAATGCTCCAAACCAATTTACTCAGTGCGTAAATGTAGCGAGCTGAAATTGTGCACTAAATATTTATTTGGGATTATTAGTAAGATCAAACAAATTTATACGTTTAGTTTCACTCCTTCTACACCCTCCCATACAATCTGACACAATTTCACAACTTTACAAGAAGCAGATTTTCCGGAAAAGTATGTATGCTACCGATGTGCAATTTAAAAAATATCAAAACCATGATGTTAATAGTTATTTCTGAAAAATTCAATAAGAACTCGCCCCTTTTTATACCACCTCCCATACAAACTGCACAATTTCACTAAATCCAATACACTAATTTTCTCAGTACCTATTAAATTTTTGACTCCTAAATTTTGTATAGAACATTTTGATAGCAATTCTAGCGTGATGTGAACAAATTGGTTCAGTGTCGTCACCCTTCTACCACTTCTCTACAAAATTTCTTAAAATCAAAAAAAAATCCTTTTCATCTAGAATCGTCCGATTGGGCTTTACGGTTCACAGCGGGGGCACTACGACGTTTCTCAACAACATTATAATTATAGTCACTGTGATTCGCCACTCTTGTCTTCTTGATTTTGTTATTGTGTACATTTCCCCTATTATTGTTTGCCTTCCTTATTAAGACTGTGTGAACAATCTCTTTCGGAACCATAGTGGGTTTGTCCGTCTAACATGAAGCATAAACGCCTGAACAAAGGTTCTTAGATTCTTTTAAACGTGGAGAAATGGTTAAAGGAGTTTTATCAGAACTCTCCGCAATTAATTTTGCAACTTTAATGCCATCGTCTCCACAGCGGGTAGTTGTAGGATGAGGTTTTACCAATTCCTGCAACTATCTTTAGAGACTTGCGACTCCACGGACCTGAGCTCACCATCCCCCTGTGGGATGGGGGCAGTAGAATTCACCCACAGCCAGTCCTGCTTGCCCTAAAAATGGCAAATGGACACTCACTGGATAATGGGCTTGTCACCCGTGATCTTAAATCATAACTGATACGAGAAATGGATACAGCGCCTCGGATACAGACGGGTTCTACGGTAATGGCATTCGAAAACGGACTATGATTGACTTCTGGAACGTTCGAACATTGAATGACGGGGGAAGGGTTGGGGTCACTCGGTCCTTCCACCGCCAATCAGTGATCGACCGTGAAATGGAGCACTACAAAATCTAAATCTTGGGCTTGAGCGAGGTCAGGTGGACAGAATCAGGAGAAGAACAAACTCCGAGCGGAAACACCATTTTGTACGTTGGTCCTGAGAGTGAAGCCAAAAATGGCTTGGCGGTCGCCCTTACACCGAGAGCGAGAAACAGTCTTATCATCTGGGAATCAATCTCGGATAGGATTATTGTCGTCAGGCTCGGGACCAGTGTCAAAAACGTCACAACTCTACAGTGCTACGCACTAACTAATACCACAACACTTGGTGACAAAGAGGAGCTTTATAGCCAACTAAGTGCCACCGAAGATCGTGTTCGAAGAGGTGATATTATCATAACCTCAGGAGATATGAACGCACAGGTTGGTTCTGACAACACTGGACTAGAACAAGTTATGGGGAAGCATGGGGACCTTTGGATCGCCGCGTCACGACCTTGGATTACGAGGCCGAAAAATAGCGAATTATTTGTGGAGTTTTGTAGTACTCGGCAAATGGTCATCGGAGGGACCCTTTTTCCACACAAGAGTCACCATAAAATATCTTGAGTCTCTCCTGACGTTGTTACTCAGAACCAGATTGACCTTTTGGCTATAAGTCGGCGATGGTGAAGATGTCTCCTCGATGGGCGAGCGAAGCGCGGAGCTGACGTGGAGAGCAATCACCTCTTGCTGGTTGCCGCTTGAGATTGTGCTCAGCAGCTATCCGACGACCGCAAATTCTTCAAATGATGCGCAAGCTTAATGTGAATAGACTTGGAGACCCCATCAAAAAGCCCGAGTACACCACCATTCTACGCAAAAAGTCACCCAATACGCATACTGGACGATAATTGAGAGGCAACCAGAAACACGGTTCTAACTAGTGCTGAAGAATCTGTGGGATAAGTGCAAAGCGGTGAGAAACCCTGGATGTCGCAAGACACATGTGACAAGGTTGACGATCGGAAAAAAACCAAATTGACAATCATCTCTCAACCCGATGTCAACCAACGAAAACACGACTTGGGGCAGAACTACAACGATGCTCATATACAGCTTAAAAAGGCTGTTAGATGCAACAAGAGAAAGGCCATTGAAGATCTGGACAACAAAGCAGAATGCGGCCTCCCTTGGGGATATTGGTTCACTATTTAAAATCACGAAACAGTTGACGAACAGGAATTTCACCACCAACCACCTGGTGAGAGATGTCAACGGAACTCTCCTTAATATGAGTGAACACCAGTTGCGGCGATGGAAGGAATACTTTTCTGATATTTTAAATATCTTATCACAGAAAGATATTCCAGAAACAGAACAACTACCAAACATCCAACCGCAACAATTCTCCATTCGGAACGATCCCCCAGATAAGAAGAGATAGTTTCCGCCATTCGGTCAATGGCGGGAAGGAAAGCTCCATGTATAGACGGACTACCAACCGAACTCCTTAAAGTGGACCCGGAAATAACAGCCGATACACTCCTCCCACTCTTTACTGAGGTGTGGAATGAAGGAAGATATCCGACTGAATGGAAGGAGGGCTTCATTGTGAAAATTCTGAAGAAGGGCGACCTTGGGAGTTGTGACAATTGGTGTGGTATATGTCTACTTACTGCCGTATTGAAAATCATGACTAAGCTATTTTTATTGAAATAAATATAAGAAATAGAGCATCGATCTGGAACGATAATGAAACACGTAGACGTCGGTTCCTGGTCCTGCTAGTAGAGGATTTTTGTCCAAAGCAATTACAAAGCAGCAAGAAAATGAAGAAAGGGTACATGTCATCAAGCAAATCATCAAAACAGAGCCCTATGAAGATTACGTTCTCGAAGAAGGTCTTCTGAAAAAACGCATAGGTTCACGGTAATGGTCATTTTGGCATTAAGAAAATGACAGAGGAAATCCAACGAGAGTTTTATATCCAAATTTGCATGCAGTGTTGCATTAGCTGTGTCTTGGCCGAAAAGAAAAGAGGAAAGAAGAAGGGGTTTCTCGCGCCAATTCCGAAAAGTGATGTGTCGCTGCATACCTACCATCTTGATCATCAAGGACCGATACGAGTAAGCTGTACAAATATTTGTTAGTCGTGGTGGACGCGTTTACGAAATTTGTCTGAATTTACCCGACAACACAGAACGCCACCGAAGTGCTGGATCGCCGTAAGAGTCAGCAAAAAAATTTTGAGAATCCATATCGATTCATTACCGGCAAAGGAAGTGCATTTAGATCATAGGAGATTATTGCACCACAGAGAACATACAACATTTATCCATTGTTACGGGTATTCCTAGAGGGAATAGTCAAATAGAGCGGTTTAATGGAATCATTATACCCGTATTAACGAAAGCATCCTTGGAATGTCCAGAAAAGTTGTATAAGCACGTGGCAGAAGTCCAGATAAGTCTCAACAGTACTCATCAAAGAAGCATCGGAATGACACCGTTTCAAGCATTAATTGGCATCAGAATGAGACACAAGCATGCCCGAGTATCACTTCAATTATTGAACAAGAGAAATATTTTGAAAGTTCAAGACGAAAATCGTCGAACGCACAACAAAAGGTGCAAACCTGCTAAGCAGTATGAAGAAGGCGACTTGGTAGCCATCAAAAGAACTCAGTTCGGACCAGGTCTGCTTCGAAATTCCTAGGATCTTATGAAGTAACGAAGATCAAAAGAAATTACCGCTATGACGTGGCCAGGATCGGAGAAGGAGAAGGGCTCAAACAAACATCATCCGCAGCCGACCATATGAGCGTATCCCTCGAGGTCCGAGGATATGTCAGGAACGGTCGAATGTAGGGACGATATTGTGAGCCACTGTAGCAGCGAGGAGTCTAATACGAACCATCATAAAAGAAACAGAAAGGGAGATCAGACGTAAAGAGGTAACTGACAGCTGCGGATGTGCTTTAAGGTCGGAAACGAGTGCAATACATATAAAGAATCTTGGAAATAAAATTAGTGTTGAGGGCCGAGGATAATTCCATTTCATTTAATAAACAATTCTCACAAGTATAGAAAAGATAGTTAAGTTATTGAATAAAAATTCGTGATAAAAAAATTAAATTTAAGTCTTTTTTCAACTGTTGTTCTTTTCATTGTGTACGGAAACTTTTTAGTAAGTGTATGTCGATAAGATATTCCACCAAATGCAAGGACTGAAGGAAAAACGCCGACTGAAATTCAAAACTCAAAACAAAGCAATTTGAAATAAACGGAGGGAAATGTTGACAAAGGGAGTGTGCTCAATGACAAGTTTTCTTCGGGATCAAAAAACTTTTTTTAGTATTAAGCTAGGAGAACTAATCTTTCTTATTTATGATAAACTAATTTCAGTTCCAATTAGTTCGGCTACAGTGCATTATTGTTCTGGCTAAATTTCAGCATAAATCCGAATAACTAATCGCTCTAATCCATTCGAATCGAACGGATTTCCGTTGACAACACTTTACTACAAACGACAACTCGCATATCTTCTGGTCTTAGCAAACAAAATTAATGGCATACTTTCAATGATAATCCCCAAATATTTTCTTAGTGAAAAACTGGGTTAACCGACGCAAATGCCAGCCGTCGCTGATCTATGGATGCCGAATTTCTAGTCCAATCGATAAATCAGGGGTTTTCCCCACTCTTAACATAAACAAGTCGTTCCTCACGAAAACAAAATGTGCTTTATGAACTTTCCGAACGTTTCGTTCAAAATGTGCGTATTTTATCAATAAATTCGGCGTCTCTTGGCCACCGCTAATTCACTTTCAAGAAAACCTCCTTTCAGGCCTTTGCGTCAAGCGATTTTTAATAAGCACTCATCAACAGCACATAATTCGCAATGCAGAAATAACTCGAGGACGTCATCAGGAAATATCGCTTCGCCGATCGTCGCTCATTAATTTTCATTTCACTCATAATAAGCGATGGAAGCAGTGGCAGCGCGCGATAGAAATACTTGAGCTGAAAAGTGGTCGCGGACAGCGGCCTGGCTAACGAACCAGCATGTTTGTCAGACGAATTTGTCTTCCTTGTTGTTAAAATCGCACACGTTAATTTGAAATTTGGGGCCTTGCCTTTCAAAAAGCTCCCGAAATAGCCGCGTTTTCGAAAGCCACTTACACGCTTCATTTTCTTCAATTGACCCGAAACTTGCGTCAAATCTCTCGGATCTGTAAGGAGAGTGTGCGCTGGCAGTGGCGATTATTTTCGAGAGGAGCCACGAAATGCGGACGGGGCCAAGAAACAACCTGTGCCCTCAATTATTATGATGATGATCGGGCCGACTCTTTGCCACTTGGGAAATTTTCAGCTGCCTCTAGTACTTAGTCGGTGCGGTGAAACAACCTGCTAAGCGGTCGATAGTGCGTCACGATGGCCATTTCTTGGGTATTAGCCAAGAACATTTTTCTTTCTCGTCAATATTTCGAATTTTAAATTTAGCGGTCCTCCTCCCGCTCTGCCCATGTTTATTTGCTTTCGATCGGGGGAAAATCCCGCGCGCGTTAAAAGAGATTTCCAATCTTCTGGACAACGGTTGGTGTCGGTCTGAACTTTTGAAATCCTGCGATCGCTGTGATCCTGCTACATCTACGAACAACCTGTGGAAAAAGATTGCGAAGCGACGATATCAAGATGCCTGCATCGTGGCCAATGTGGCAATCTTTGCGAGTGTTTATTTATCTGAATCTGAAGGCCAGAAACGTAAACAATTGATTCATTGGCTTCACTTCACTTGGCAGCTAGAGCGTTCATCTACACAACGCTAGTCTGGGAGCGATCTGAAGCGCATTTCCGATGAAAATCCGTTCGGTCGGTGGCATCCTCCTCCGAACACACTTCATTTCCGCTTTCCATGTGTGCTTGTTGGAAATGCACGACGAAACATTAACCCAAAAAAAAAAAAACAACAACGCCCCGACTATTTTTAACTTTACTCTACGCCATCGCCGGAACGCACCTTTAAATTGAAACTGAGAAATATGTTCAATGTCTTGTCGGGGCTCCTGCAAGATGTTTTTGGCTACCGCTAAGAAAATCTCGAGATATACCTTTGCCGGCTTTAAATTTGATCGCAGGATGAATGACCTGTTCGACTACCGAGCTGTGCTGAGATTTTCACTCGCTCTAAAAATAGACGAAATTTTAGTGTTTTCGTCTTAATATCCGTTAAGATCCAAAACACGCGCATATACAACTTGTACGATTTTCTAAGGCGGTGTCCTCGATGTGTTCGAATAACATATGAGGAGATCTGGCTTACACCGGAGTTAAATATAAGGCAGTCTGAATTTTCCCAAGATTCGCGATATTTTCCAATTATTTGTATTAACGAATATTTCAAAATGTCCTGCAACTCATGACGAACAAAATAGAATAATATTAAGATCACAAAGAAAAATTAAAAGTATGAGGACGCAACTTTTTTTCAACAATGTCAAAATGGATTAAAGAGTCGACACTAGCCAAGACAAATATTGATCACTTGTATATTTAAGAGTTATGTCGGACTGGAAGATTGAAGATAGACGACAGTACGGCCTCGAATCCCGAGATGGCGGCTTTGTTCATTACATATTCCAAATCTTACGATTTTTGAACTTAATAGCCAGACGAAAGATCATTGCGGGAACACAATTCCTGTGTATGTAGGTTCTATATTTTTTGGAATGTTGAATTAAACACAATTTGCTTTCAAATTGGAGTATAAACATAACAGAATTATGATTGAGCGTAAATCCTAATCATATGATAAATAGGAAAGAGTTTATTGTACCGGAAAATATGTCATCTCAAATTCTTTCAAATGGTGAATACTGACTTGTGTATGGGAGGTGGTAAAAAAAAGGGGGGTTGTTTTTAATTTTTGTATGTAACAACGAACATAGTATGCCAAATGTTTCATGCTGAATTTAAAGTTTGTAGCTTTCATAATTTTCGAGGAAAATGAAACAACAGTTTTTTTTTAATTTATGGCATTTGTATGGGAGGTGGCAGAGAAAGTGGGAGGTTTTGGATGATTTTGAATCTGCTTATCAACATCCTAATCACATTACTTTGTTGCAATTTTAAAGTCGATAGCTCTCATATGTTCGAAGGCGAAATACTTTTCTTGTATTTCCAATACAAATATTTGTATGGGAGGTGGTAGAAGGAGTGAAGCGAAGTTCATATTTTTTACCATTTATTGCAATTATTAAGCGACAAATTCTGGCGAAATTTTAAGTTTGTACTTTTTCTAGTTTCAATGAAAATCTATTAAATGCATTTACCAAAATTGGTTCTTTTTGCTTTGCTAGTTGCAATGCAAACCAAATAAATGCATTTTTGAAAATTGCGCATTTGTATGGGACGGTATAGAAGGAGTAAGGTGATCAGATCAATATCTTTTGACGTTAATGATATTTACATAACTATACTATGTCCTATTTTTCAAGTCAATAGCTGAAATGGTTTCAGAGACAAATCAATTTCATTAAATTTCGAAATTTCATGAAATTTGTATGTGAGGGGGTAGAAGGAGTGGAGGGATGTGGACCATTCACGAACTTAAAGTTACTTTTTTGTTAAGAATGACGTATGACAAATTCCAGCAAGAGAGTTATGTTGTAGACAGACCGACAGACGGACAGACAGACCGACAGACGGTCACTCGGACTCGGGGTTTTTGAGCGACAACAAATATTTCTGCACCCTTGGCGACTCTGAGCGAGCATTATTTCTTAGTGTTACAAACGGTAAGGCAAACACAATATACTCTCAGATTTCATCTAGAGTATAGTCATGAAGATAATACAAATTAATCTGAACTACTGTAGGACAGCGCAGGATATTCTGACACAAATTGCTAAGGACGAGGGAGCGGGTATCATCTTAATTAGTGACGGCAATAACTGGATCTGTGACAGAGCAAAGCTAGCGTCAATGCGGATATGGGATATGTAGAAAACACGCCTTCCAAGAAACCAGTGAACAGGCGGAAGGCTTCGTACGAGCAAAAATAAGTGGAATTAACTTCTACAGCTGCTATGTACGACGAGTGAATACCAGACTATGTTAGATAATCTAACGGGCACGTGGTAAAACTCCAGTGGTCATAGGCGGTGACTTCAATGCTAGGGCAACAGAGTGGGGTAGCAGGCTCACCAGAGGACGTTTTTGCTGGAGATATTTGCACCACTGGGAATGGAATTGCAAACATTGGCCGGGCAAACACGTATCGCAAAGCAGGAATCCAGAGGCTACATCATAGTATATCCATGATATATGTATATAATCTTCGTAAGCAAATCCCTTCTGCGGAATACGAAATGGCATCTTAGCGAGGAATATACACACAGCGATCATCAGGAAATTACATTTGATATACAACAAAGAAAAGCTGTACAACGGCCCAAATGAAGAGGCCCAAAATGGAAAGATAAACTCTTCGACAGGGCACGTTTGAAGAAGTGATGAACACCTCACACATCACAACTCGAAGCGAAACAGCAAAGATCCTCGCGGGGCAACTCACCCATACTATCATCACAGCGTGCGATGCAGCGATGCCCAGAAGAGATGCATTACCAAATGGAGTGCCTGATAGGCTGTCTCATGTGGGACTACTTTTTGATTCGGAAATTTTCGAAAATTGTGCCCAAGCTTGGCTTCAAACTTCTACAAAAAAAAAACATAATTTGTATTCTCTCTTGATTCCTAATATTCAGTCAGCAATAAAGTAATTTTCAGTGCAATGGAGTTTGGTATCTTACTTCAGAAATTTTAAGTTTTTCAATTTTTATTAGTTTCTGGTTCGTGTCTAAGCTATTCATTTTAGTATCGGACAATTTAACGCGGGACAGAGATAGTTGCATTGGGCCTAAGTATGCCGGACAAGAATAGCGAAACGATTGTTTCCAAAAATTTCGAGCATGTGGCCAGTAAGGGAGGAAAATACTTTCAGTCCCGTTTTCTTACCAAGGCGAAACAGCTCATAGTCTCTCCACATTATATATCCTCCTTGTGCACCATGCTCCTGATGGAACGAAGAAATAAAGACACTCAGGGAACAGTACTTACAAGCCCGACGCAGAGTCTAACGACCAAGGGGAAGAGCAAATTTTCAGGACCGATTAGACACTTTCAAAATGGCAAGACGAGACCGGAACAAGGTGATTAAACAGAGTAAGGCAATTTCAAAAATCTCTGTAACGGAGTTGGGGTTTAGCTAGGGTGTAGCCTAGTGGGTAGCGTGTTGATCTACAATACGAAAGTCGTGAGTTCAAATATCGGTCGACGCATAGTTCCAGTACACTGCCTGCTTGGGTATACCTTGGTCACCTCAATCTATGAAAAGGAAAAATTTGTAGATAGAGGATTGTGCAAAGGTCTAACAACCCTTCCACAATAAATAATGAAAAATGTTAAGAAACCTAAAGGTCAGGCCCGATTTGGACTATAGTGCCATTGCAGTAGAAACTGGGGTATAGTATACAGGATGGTGATGACAAGGCTGAAGGATCATAGGTCCTCACAAATTGCCCAATAATGCTAAGGTGTAATGTTCTCCCAAAGGCCAACTACTATGCTATGTGTAGCATAACCAGAGAGATTAGAATAGAGTCCATTCCTGCAAATACGTCGTAGGAACTATTTGAGTCATACAGAAAGATTGGAAAGAGCAAGGAACCAGGACCCGATGGCATCCCAACAGTAAAAGTTTCTTTTCAAAAGAGGACCGACATCTTTATAACAACGATGCAAAAGTGTTTAGAGGAAGACGTCTTTCCTGAACCATGGAAACTCCAACTTTTGGTTCTGTTACCAAAAGAAACCAAGCCTTCTGGAGAACCATCGTCATATCACCCAATATGTTTATTTGACACGTTGGGAATGATGAATTATAAACAACAGACTACTCGTGATAGCAGAGGAGAAAGGAGCACTGTCAGACCACCATTTCGGATTTAGTAAATCGCGTTCAACTATTCCATAAAAGTGGTAGTCAATGCTGCAGCTGAGGCGATACAAGGAGAAAGATGGCAATGGGGGCAAAGAAATATTTCTCTGTAGTGACACTGAATATTAAGAATGCCCTTAACTTGGCAGATTGGTCACTTATATGGAGATCGTTAGCCAGGATGGATACACCATAATATACATGTACTTGTTGAAAATAATTTCATACTACTTCACCAACAGAAAGCTGGGGCACCATACTGATGGGGTACTACAACGTTACCGCGGGAGTCCCACAAGGATTGGTACTGGGTCCTCTCCTGGGGAATAGCATGTACGATGGAGTTCTTCGATTATCTTTGCCACAAGGAGTACGATTAATCGAGTTCGATGACGACATCGCCGTTGTTACCGTGGCCAAGCACATCCACGAAATAGAGTCAGCAACAAACGAAGCCATATCAAAAATCAAAGACTGGCACCGGCTTAGAAGTAGCTGACCAAAAAACGGAGGCTATTCTAAAAATCGAAAGAACATTAAATACGCGAACATTCAGGGCGACAGTTAAACCATCAGATCCAAGGAAGCAATTAAATATCTAGAAGTGATACTCGACAATAGCAAGCAAAAAGGCGTCACAAATTCAGGCAGCCCAGCCGAATACTGCCAAACATCGGTGGACCTGGATATGACGGAAGGATTCCACTTTCCAGAGTAGTCAGCTTGGTCCTCCTATACGCTGCCCTGGTTTGGGCGGCGGCGTTAGTAACAAAGGAAACAAGGAAAAGGCTGTCGTCAAGGGGGGTAGTTCAATATTCCGTAGTCGCATTTTTCTTTGATGGTATCCTTTAATTTTTGCGGCTGGTTGGCAAAGTATCCCCTGCTATATTTTTCATCAAAACCCCATCTAAATTCCAAAAAATAAAGGCCATGATTTTTCCGGCGGATTGTAAGACCTTGAACTTCTTGGGTGGTGATGCGCCTTTACAATGCGACTGCATTGAATCCTGTTTTGATAACGATGAACCTAATTTTCGTCTCCAGTAACAATCCGGTTCAAAATTTCATACCTGTTCTCGTTATAGAGATCCAAAAACTCGCGTGAACACTTAGCATGCTGCTTTTTTTGAGCCGCTGATAGCATTCGCGGCACCCATCCTGCGCTGACTTTAGACATGCCGAGGTGATCGTTGAGGGTATTCAAAATGATTGTATGTGATACTCCAACCATTTTCGCGGTTTGTTTCTTCTTTAAACGAATATCTTCGAGAATAAGTTTCTCCACTTTTTCGACGATTCGATGTCGTAGCTTTCGATTGTGGTATATTTTTGAAAATGAAGCATTTTGTATGGGAGAGGGTATAAGGCGTGGGGGATTGAAATGAAACCAACGGATTATGTCTGCAAACATATCTAACAAACTGTGAAAGTTTAATTACAATTTGCTCAGCCGTTTCTGCGTGAAACCCGGATACAGAAACATACAGAAAAGCAGGCAGACAAAAAAGAATTTCAAATTATGCGTAGTTATTGTCTAAATGAAGCAAAACACTAACTTTTGGTTATTTATAAGCAAATAACAGGCAGACACTACACTTGCCTTTACATATACATATATGTAGATTGATCGAATACCTTTACCATTTCTTCCCTCTTTTCTACTACTTCGACCATTTTTAATAAATCAACATACAACCAACAAATTGAAAACTACGAAAACATGAAATTTTGTTCAAACACCTTTCAAAACAAATGAGGAAAACTGCATTAAAAATTTTACGATTCTCGTCAACCTCCTACCCCCTCCTATACAAATGTATGGTTACATGAATATAAACTACACCGAATTTCAAAGAATTTTCTTCGTCTTTGAAATTAACATTCGATACAGACAATTTTGAACTAGATTCAATCAATCAATTAAACAATTATTAACATCTTCCACCTCCCCTTCCCCATACAGATCTAATCTTGTATAAATAATGGAATGAAATATTGATTCTCCTACTAAAGCTATTGATCGTAAGTTAAATGTTAAATAAATGATAATAAACCACACCTAGAACCTCCATCCCCATAGTAGCCAGTCTACTGCCACCATAACCTGCAAATTGACTTTTCAAGCTTCTTCAACTTGCTCCAAGAAAAATAAAGTTGCGCCCAACTTCTTGGCAGATATTTTAAATAATTTCTAATTCAAGTCATCTCACAAAAATATATGGAGCGAGCGAGTAACTAATTTCTACACCACGACAGCCCACTTTGAAATAAGCTGTTCAAGCTGAACTGATTTTAAAAGAAGATTTCAGTTTTTGAATAAGAAAACTCGTAAGATCTGCATATACATAGGCAGTGAGATCATTGCAATAATCATGAATGAATATTAATGTTAAAAATAGTCGAAAATGCTTAAATCTCTAGACTGTTAGCATCATCAGTGGGCACAAGTAGACAAATTGGCTGCTGTTGGATATGTGAAAAATTATTTGGAATTCTCATTTAAATCAAACTTATAGATGTCGATCTTTACTTGATAGATTTTTTTCCGAATCAATCTTGATTTACTTGATCTTGATCTAAATCGATTTCATATTATAAATAGATTTTTTATTTAGACCATTCATAGATATTTGTTAACAATTTAAAATATAAAAGAAAAGCGATTCTGTTAGCCCAGTTCTTCTTTGTTTTTCTTCGAACAACCGAACTTGTGTTATTTATATCACAATGCAAATTTTTATAGAAATTACAGCGAATTTCACCATCAGTCATCCAGAATCAAATCCCAAGAATTTCGAATTTTAAGGAAACCGCTAAAAAAATTTATATGACTTGATTTTTAAAGCAATGTTGATTCACTAAGGGTTATGAAATTCGTTAAAAATATAATTTTCCCACGAAATTGGATTTAAGGACTTTCGATTTTAGTGGTGAAATTATTCTTTTCGTCGTATAAATTGCAAATAAAAATTGTAAAAAAATGATATTTTCTTTGTTATGAAAAATTTAAAAAAAGCCTCAATTATAAAACCAAATTAGTTCGCCAAAATAATTAATAAATCATTTTGATGCTAACATTATTTTGGCGATGATATCAAAACTATACAAATACAGAGTAATATTCGAATTAATGACAAAGATGACGATAAAACACTTTTCACTTGCCAAATTCAAATTTTATATATTAAGGATGACAAAAATCTTGATCTCATCAATTAATTAAAATAATTACACCTGAATATATTTTTTGAAAAACTCCCAAAACCACATTACATACCAGCCGTACCATAATCTTACATAATCAGCACATTTTACTCACCTTTCCAAAAATATTTTGAACTAATCCCAAAAGAGGTGTCCTTCGTAAATGAAAATTTCCAACAACAACCGAAAAAACCACTTAAGCAATTGGCATCAAGTCAATTAAGAAACAAAAAATAAATAAGTAAATAAATAAAAACAATTGTCTGCGAAAACGCGGCGATTGCACAAATTCGATTCAATCACATGCTCAAGCAATGTCCTTTGGCTCGAAAATACTATGCAGAATAAAAACTAACTCGATTGGATCGCGCACGTTTTATGCTCCTATCACGTTCACGATCTCGTTATAAACTGATTGAAAAGAAAACTTGCCGATCGGTATAAAAGATCTTTACGTAGGATCTGCGCAATGGTTGTTCCTATCGCGTCCGCCGTAGAACGAGTTATATCGTAACTACCCCTTGGGTTGATTCTTTTAAGATTTCATACAGCGGGCCCCAAGCAGTATATGAAACAAATAAAGAGCGATTGCGCCAAGATCGAAAAACATGGTCTAAATATAATGACGATATACACGGGGATCCTCGGATCTTCGGAGGAAAATCTCCTCTCTAAGAAAATCTCATAGCACGATCTGCCAAAAAATCGAAGTAAGGAAAATGCGAGAGCTAGAACCGATCGTGGTGATCGCGGCTACTCGCGTCGTTTATGTTTAAATTCTATTTTCGTCCTTATGTATGATGATGATGATCGGCTCGGCCAGCAGGAAAACGCAGTCACGCACACCATGCATACTCGATCGTTTTTCTTTTCTCTTTGGATTTGAAAGCCGGCTGTGGGGTTTTCTTCTTTTTTACCGATTTTAAAGATTTTTTTTTTCCTGTTTCTTTTGGTTTTCGCCGTCGGAAAATGGTTTTTCCTATTTTTAGGTAAATACATATATACGCATTTTTCTAGTGTTATTTTGTTTTATTTTAAAGAAGACTGAAATGGATGATGATTACCAGATCATATCCGTGCATAATTCCTTGTCTAGAAATTTTCGAAACAAAGGTGGTTTGAATTTTGAGAGATCGGTTATGATCTTCTGGTTTAAATCGCGATATTTTACACTTATTGTTAATCCTTTAAAATGATGCATCGTGGCTCAAAAAGTTGCCAATAAGATCGATCATCGCGATCCTCATTCAATTTGTAGCATTAGTCTGAGGATCTTAGATAAATATTTGAACAAAGTGATTCAACAGCGAATAACCTACATATATGCTGTTAATAGATTGTTAAGTAAGCAAGACATCAAGGAAGTCGCATGAGTCAGGATATGAGTTTTCTCACTATCATCATAACGTGTCGAAATTATAAATTTGTATCGTTTTTATTTAAGATTTCTGTGAGACCTTGTTGAATCAACCGGACATGCATAAAGCGTTTGAACATTTGAGATACAAAGATATTATTTTTATAAACAATTCATAGCGGAAATTGAATTCGTGGAATTTATTGCTCGAACAAGTGGGAGAAGAATCGTAAGAGAGAATGAAATGAGGAAAAAATTTAAAAATCAAATTAAAGATTTTGTATAAATAATTGCATTTTTATTGAAACGCATATCTTCCTTATATAAGTGCGGAAATGGTACGAGGGGAAGTCAAAAATTTCGTGGAATCAAGTGGGTGGACAAGGGATGGTCGAAAAACATGGTCTAGTTTATTCAGGCAAGGCAGAGAGTCAATTGAAGATGATAAACAATCGGGCCGGTCGATTGAGGTTACTTCCTCAAAAATCGTCGAAAAAGTGTAGAAACTTGTTCTCGGAGATACTCGTTTAAAGAAGATGCAGATCGCAAAAATGGTTGGAGTATCAGACACAACCATTCTAAATATCCTCCACGATCATCTCGGCATATCTAAAGTCAGCACAAGATGGGTACGGAGAATATTCTCCGCGATTGCGAAAAAGCAGCGAGTCGAGTGGTCACGAGAGTTTTTGGATCTCTGTAGCGAGAACAGGGATGAAATTTCGAACCGGATTATTACTGGAGACGAAACTTGGGCTCATTATTATGACCCTGAATCAAAGCAGGAGTCAATGTAAATGCTCCGTAAGGGCGCTTTACCCCCGAAGAAGTACGAGTTCTCACAACATTTTGAAAGTTGTGAAATTATGTCAGATTGTATGGAAGGGGGTAGAAGGTATGAAGTTAATCGTATAATTTTTTTGGTCATACTAATAATTCCAAATAAATATTTAGTGCACAATTTCAGTTCGATAAATTTCTTACGTACTGGGTAAATTTGTTTACAATATTTCATGAAAAAGTGCAGTTTGTATGGGAGGTGGTGGAAGGAACGGTAGGACTCGAATAATTTTTGTACAATAGATTAAAATAATCATAAACGTAATACGTTTCAAATTTTAGATCAATAGCTTTTCTGCTTTTCGAGCGAATCCGTTTATTGTCGAGTTGCGAAATCGTGTCATTTTGTATGGGAGAGGGTAGAAGGGGTGAAGCTATGAGTCTAATTATTTTTATACTCTAGATGAAATCTGAGAGTATATTGTGTTTGCCTTACCGTTTGTAACGCTAAGAAATAATGCTCGCACAGAGCCGCCAAGAATAATGCTCGCACAGAGCCGCCAAGGGTACAGAAATATTTGTTATCGCTCAAAAACTTCGATTCCGAGTTGCTGTCCGTCCGTTTGTCCGTCTGTCCGTCTGTCTGTCCGTCTGTCCCTCTGTCCGTCTGTCCGTCTGTCTATAACATAACTCTCGAACGCTTAGAGCTATCGTGCTGAAATTTGTGGTGTGTCATTTTTAGCAAAAAAGTAACTTTAAGTTCGTGAACGGGCCACATCCCCCCACTCCTTCTACTCCCTCCCATACAAATTTCATGAAATTTCGAAATTTAAGGAAATCGATTTTCCTCCGAAACTTTTCCAGCTATTGTCTTAAATATTAGGTCATAGTATAATGATATAAATATCATTGACCTCAAGAAATATTGATATGATCCCCTCACTCCTTCTGCCACCTCCCATACAAATGCACAATTTTCAAAAATCCATTTATTCGGTTTGCATTGCAACTAGCAAAGCTAAATGAACCAATTTTTGTCATAATTAATTTTATTATAATTGCAACTAATTTTCGAAAAACTATCAACTTTACCTAACTCCTTCTACCCCCTCACATACAAATTTTACGAAATTTCGGAATTTCAATTAAATTAGTTTTCTCCAAAACCGTCTAAGATGTCAACTTTAAAATTTTAGAAAAGTATCCTATTATAAATATAATTGATGTCAAAAAATTTGGTTTTGATTCGGATATTCCTTCTACCCCCTCCCATACAAATGCAGAATTTTGGTAAATGCATTTAACCGATTTTCATAGAAACTAGAAGAAGTAAAAACTTAAAATTTTGCCACAATCTGACCCTTACTAATTGTAATAAATGCTAAAAAAATATCGCCTTCACCTCACTCCTTCTACCACCTCCCATACAAATTTTTGTATTGAAAGGTAAAGACATATGAGAGCTATCGACTTTAAAATTGTAACAAAGCAATGTGATTAGGAAGTTGATAAGGAGATTCAAAATCATCCAAAATCTTCCACTTTCTCTGCCCCCTCCCATACAAATATCATAAATTCAGACAAAAATTGTTCAATTTCCTCGAAAATTATGAAAGCAAAAAACTTTAAATTCAGCATGAATTATTTTATATACTACATTCAGTGTTACATACAAAAATGACAAACCTCCCCCTCTGCTTTTACCACCTCCCAAGCAAAAGGTAAATAAGTATGTCATCTAGAGTATCATATGATTGGGCTTTACGCCCAATCATAATTCTGTTATGTTTTGTTTTTGCCTTACTAATAATTCTAAATAAATACTAAGTGCACATTTTCAGATCGTTAATTTGTATACGCACTAAGTAAATTGGCTTAGAGCATTTCATGAAAAAGTGCAGTTTGCATAGGATGGGGAGGAAACAAATAGTACTTAAACAGTAGATTGAAATCATCATAAAAGTAACATATTCCAAATTTCAGATTACGAGCTCTTACACTTTTGGAGCAAATCCGTCTAATGTAAAATTGCGACATTGTGTCATTTTGTATGGAAGGGGGTAGAAGGGGTTAAACGATTTGGCCCGTTCACGAACTTAACCTTAGTTTTTTGTCAAAAATAAAGTGTACAAAATTTGAACTTTCTAGCTCAATGGGTTCTCAAGGACGGGCGGACATCCGGTTTTGAGATTTTTGAGTTATAACATTAACTTCTGTGTCATTCATTTTTTTCTTCGAGCATTTTTTCTTGGCGTTACAAACTTTGTGACAAACTTATAATACTCTCAGATTTCATCTAGAAGTGAGTGCGAGATGTCAAGATAGATAGATATGTAGATAATAAATTTTATTTTTAAATTCAATTAGATTTAGATAAATTATACAAATTCATAGAAAAGTTATTTTCAACATTAACTAAAAGTCGTCTGCCAGATTAACAATACATTTTGGTTTTATCAAGTAAGTGATAAAAAGAAAACAGGAAAAATATATCAAAATAAAATCAATTATAAGTGCGTCACGTCGAAGAATTTCGACATTGATTCTTCATACCAAATGGTTGATCTTGTCTGGGTGTATAATAGTTTGAGAAGGTTTATTAATTTCGTTTAACTACCAATTACTGACAGCTTATAGAATAATGAGCTTCTTACAATCGTGTCAAAGGCTGAACTGAAATCTACAAAAAAGGCTCATAGTTTCTTTTTTCTTGTTTTTAAATGAAAATTTACAATGCTGGCGAGGTTGAAAATGTTATCTATGGTCGCGTAACCTCTTCTAAAGCCGGCTTGGTCTTCTATCAGAATATTATTTTGTGAAAACCAGAATACGATGAAGCTAGGGTATAGCCTAGTAGGTAGTGTGTTGGTCTTGTAATGCGAAGGTCGTGAGTTCAAATCCCGGCCGTCGCAAAATATAATTCCGGTACATAGCCTGCTTGGGTATACCTTGGTCACCTCAATCTAAGAAAATGAAAAATTTGTAGAAACAGGTTTGTGCGAAGGGCTAACAACACTTCCACAATAAGTAATAAAAAAAAATGTTAAGGAACCTGAATATCAGGAGGCCAAGGTCCGATTTGGGCTGTAGCACCATTGTAGAAGTAGAAGCATACGATGAAGCAGAAGCAAAATGTGAAGATACCGAAACGACTTCGTCCCGGACGTTTGACCGGAAATATCGCCGCAGTAAAGGACCGTTTAAAATGGAAGACGATAGGAGTCCAAGTTGCCTATCGATATATTGTTAAGCCTACTTTGGTACTGAGTGATGGCGGAACCGGGAACAAAACTTACCTCTCCCACACCCTCACCTTGCTGCGCGGTCTCGGCGACGCTAATTATCTGTTAGCGGAATGGAGTCATTCATTTCATTACAGTAGCACCCAACGTGGGGCTGAAATTTTACCGGTTGACAGTGAATACCATTATTGTCTTCTTTTTTTCGCCCCTTTCAATACGCCTGTTCAAGAATGGTGTTTTCTCGCAACAATAGAGGAAGTCCATTATCCGTTGACTCAATGACGTCCTAAATTTCGTTGAACTGGTTTTAACATTTCGGTCTTTTGATGATGTTGCCCTCGTAAGCATACCGCCCGGTGCAAGTGTTCCATTTGCATCTTCGTAGCACCGGCCCTCAATACGATCGAAACTCGTTTGGGACTGCCTTCAGATACAAATAAAACTAGGAAATAAAAGCCAAAGTACCTATTATTTAGATCCCGGGACACAGTGGCTTTGAGGTTAATGAACAATCTGATTCATTGGTCAGGAAAAGATCCGAAATCCTATTCTTTTTTGCGAGATACAACTCAGTACTATAAAAATGAATATCAAAATGAGGCTGAAATCACAGTGTGTCCTTTACTGGGACTCGATATCAGGCATAGATTCTAAGCTTTATCAACAGTAAGAGACTCAATGAGAAACTGTAAAATATATACATGAACGTACATCACTATAGGCCCAGCAGTGGCTGCAGTGATAGAGGAAACCAAACGTACCCTACTGTGAAATCTACTCTAATCTATTTCAACAGGGTTAAGCCCTTCGTGTAGAGTGAAATTTTATTATTTATTTATTCATTTATTCATTTAGAATTCATCAACAAATGATTACTTACAAATTATACTACCATATATATTACAAAGATTACAGTGAAAACATCATATTGTTATTTTAACAAAGCTGATTTTATCTGAACATTATTAAGATTAAAATTAATGTTCCTATAATTAACGTTAAAAGCCCGTGAAATGGAAGTTATCGATTCGTGCTGGCCGCAATTAAACCGATGGAATGGAATGTCGAGAAGTACGTAGTCTCTCAAGGATCGATGAGGTATTTTGAAGGAAAGAACTCCTAACAAGGGCGGAGAGTCAATCTCACCTGATTATGTGACGACTTTTATTTTGGAACGTTTGAACTGTCTACAGTTCATAACACAGAAGTGTGCTAGGGGTCACTGGATTTCAAGTAAAGAAATAAAATCATCATCGGCTTACTAAGTTCACTTTAATTTAACCGCAAAACTTTACTTAATTTAATTAAATTGCACTAAAGACTTTTCGCTCAGAAATTATAGCTTAATTCCTTCGCTTTGAAAACATCAACTCGTCGATGGCTCTACACCAGACTGGACTGCTCACCAAAAACGCCCGCCTTTTTACATTCCTTTTGTCGGTAGAATTATTTCCCTTATCGTGTGAATCATTTCCTTATCGGCCGAGCGCTTCTATAAAGCATTTCACCGTTGTCCGAATCTTTTCCCATACGTACGTACTCATACGAGTAGTGGTTGTTGCTTCGTATCAAGTATTTCGTCGTCACCCGAGTCTTTCCGTGTCGCCCGATCGCAGTCGGCTGCTTCTCTACATTGCCCGTGTTATTTTTATTGGAGCCCTTCGATGATCCTGCATGCTAGGGCGCACGTGTTCTTTCATTACTGTTTGTTGAGATCTATAAAGTATTTCATTCTCGCCCGAGTCATTCTTCTGTCGATCGATCGCAGTCGTTGCTTTCTTGGTAAAGACCTTGATTTCTACATTACTTTTCATCACTTTCGGGTACAGTGGAAGACCGCGGACATTTAATGAACGACTAGGGCTAACATGCAACAATACAAACAAACATTTATAGGAAAAATTGATCTTAGTGTATATGAAATTTGCAAAGGGAAATCAGTAAATTTACAACTCCATGAATGGTGAATTTGTAAGAGGAACTCGCAAATGTCGATTTCGGTATTTGAATCGGACTCTACGACAACGTCTTGCATAGAGTGATTTTAGAAATATCCAAAACTGCCGGTTTTCACGCGTCTTTGATTTTCTTGACATGGTCTTCATCTCCTGATGTCGGTGGCCGTTTCGAGGGTTTCCATGTGCATATTTGACGTCCTAACGATTTTCTTTGAACTCATTAATCCAATCATAAACTCTCAGCTTTTTCTATTATTCAGTTTCTTTTCTTCTACAATGGCACTATAGCCGAAATCGGGCCTGGGGAGCATACTGTAGTGCAGTGGATTTTAAAATCCGCCTGTTATATGAATGTTAACCTGGCGTCGTAGTGTAGTATAGTGGAATTGAAACTAACAGTTGAAGAATAACTGGCCACAATTAATAATTAAATCTTGCAATATAAAGCCTTCAAAAGTGACGTAGCCATTTAAGGTAATTTTCACAAAATCATAGAAAATTTCTTATGAAATAAAGAATCCTAGAAACTGAAATTCTTAAGAAATTATTCGATTATAAAACATAATTTCTCAAACTTCGTTTTACCGAAAGCTTGAAAAACTGTATGTTTGCGATGACATTTGTAATTGATTTTTTTTCCACAGAAAAGTATAAAACAGGATTCCTCAAACTTGTTTTTTTCGTAGTACAAAATTCACTACGATACACTACATTGAATTATTCACGTGGTGGACTTTAAAACGCACTCCACTAAACTACGCTCCACGTGAATGTGATATTATTCTTTTCTTTATTTTGCGTGAACTATGTTCGACATAAAAACAAATTTCTTAGTTACTAATTTTTGAACAGATCTTCTACGATTTTGAATAATAATAAAATTTTTCGATTTGATTAAAGAAGAAATGTGTGCCTATTTGTATCCATTTGCCATTTTCAACAATGAGCTCTGACAGGTGAGGATGCAGCCTGACCTTTCAGACTAATCATCATTAACTATCAATCGCGCGACAGCCCAAATCGCGCCCTGGCCTCCAATCGCCTCGATCCAAAGACCACGTCCTCCAGCTTCTAATTATACTCTAATGAAATCTGAGAGTATATTGTGTTTGCCTTACCGTTTGTAACGCTAAGAAATAATGCTCGCAAAGAGTCGCTAAGGGTACACAAATATTTGTTGTCGCTCAAAAACCTCGATTCTGAGCGACCGTCTGTCTGTCTGTATGCCCGTCTGTTTGTCTGTCTGTCCGTCTGTCTACAACATAACTCTCGAAAGCTTTGACCTATCGTGCTAAAATTCGGCATACATATGTCATGTTTAGCAAAAAAGTAACTTTAAGTTTGTGAACGGGCCACATCCACTCCTTCTACTCCCTCCCATACAAATTTCATGAAATTTCGAAATTAAAAGAAATAGATTTTTCTCCGAAGCAATTTCAGCTATTGACTCGAAAATTACGTCCTGGTATAATTAACGTCAAAAAATGTTGATCTGATCCCCTTACTTCTTCTGCCGCCACCCACAAAAATGCACAATTTTCAAAAATGCGTTTTTTCGGTTTTCATTGCAACTAGCAAAGCTAAAAGAACCAATTTTTGTCATAATTAGTTTTATTACAATTGAAACCAATTTTGGAAAAATTATTAACTTCACCTCATTTTTTCTATGCCCTCCCATACAAATTTTATGAAATTTCGGAATTTCAATTAAATTGTTTTTCTTCAAAGCCGACAAAGCTATCAACTTTCAATTTTGAGAAAAGTATACTATTACAAATATCATTAATGACGAAAAATTTGGTTTTGATTCGAATACTCCTTCTACCACCTCCCATACAAATTTTATTATTGGAAATTCAAGAAAAGTATTTCTCCTTCGATCATATGAGAACTATAGACTTTAAGATTGTAGCAAAGCAATGTGACTGGGGTGTTGATATGCAGATTCAAAATCATCCAAAACCTCCCACTTTCTCTGCCACCTCCCATACAAATGCATAAATTCAGGCAAAAATTGTTCAATTTCCTCGAAAATTATCAAAGCTACAAACTTTAAATTCTGCGTAAAACATTTTGTATACTACGTTCGATGTTATATACAAAAATTATAAATCTCCCCCTCTGCTTTTACCACCTCCCATCTAAAAGTTCGGAAGAATTTGAGATGACATATTTTCCGATACAATAAACTCTTTCCCATTTTATCTAGAGTATCATATGATGGGGTTTTACGCCCAATCGTAATTCTGTTATGTTTTTTAGATGGAATTGATAAACTTTATGAAAGATGTTATAAACGTATGAGGCTTAAGGGAAAATATATTGAAAAGGAAAACTAATAACTTATTTAATTTTACCCCCCTTCCCTGTCATTCCACGAAATTTTCAACCTCCCCTCGTACAGCCTAACACAAAAAAAAGGTGAATGATGAATGTAAACAAATGTAATTAAAACGAACCTATAAAACTCAATGATTCAGATTCGAAATTTTTCCACTTTATACTTACTGACTTAAAATTTTCAGATTAATGGCGGAAACAAGTGGGCAAATAAACAAAACGAAGAAATTAAATTAAAATACAGGAACAAACAATGTAATGGATTGAATTACTTTACCGAAAATATTAAACTTAATGGGAATTAAATCGAGGAAGCACAAGATGCTGATATTAAATTGTATAAAGAAAAATTGAATTAGATAAGTCGGTGATTTATTGAAAAATCCCAAAATTTTCGTATTCAGAGAAAATTATTGGGTGAAATTTCCTGGAATAGTTTTCGAAAAGAAAAATAAAAATAAAATCGAATATGAAAAAGAAAGATGCGGTACGACGCCATATTCTCCAATCGACCTAAAAATAGACCCCACCCAGGTTTTTACAGTCTTCGCAGCGCAGATTGCTGTAATGCATCAAGTAGATAATCTAAACCCCCGCCCCCCGTCCTCCCCCCGATTTAATCTAATACACTGGGGTTCTTGGTGTTTTGTTGCACGATCAATAAATTTCGTTTTATTGATTTTGCTGTAAATAAATTTCACCACCGATCTCAATCTACTTTCGTAATATTGGATTCGTACATCCGCTATGTTAGTGATCGTGTTGCGATTTTGTACAAACACCTTCAAGCGATAAATCGAAAAGAAAAGTTGTAAGAATTGAATTGAAGGTTTTTCCGTGGTCTGTGGAATTGCGCGTCGGCGATCGACGTTCGATTTGAAAGTTTGGCGCGGTCAACAAGTGTGTTTCGAAAATTTTCTTGAAAATTTTCCGACACAACATGACAAAAGTATGGAAGAGACGATCGCTACGCAACAAAGAGTTTTCCATCACGCAATACATTTTCGTGGGATTAAAATAGATCGCTGATTGGTTCTCGAATAATGCGTCGTGGGTACGATCGAAGTGATCTACGAGTTGCCGGCATATTTGAATTTCTTGCCGTTCCCATTAGATCGTGTTGAACGATTGGAAAATCTTTTTTAAATTTACACCACCCCGGACAGAGATTGCAGTTAAAATTCTTCCTATCCAACTTCAACATAGTTGACATAGGATTCAGCTAGCTGGCGATCTGGCGGTATTGTTGCAACACGTGCAATGTGTCATCATAGAGATCTACGCATCGACAACACAACCACCTCCGCTGATCGTCACATTTGCGGGGGCCTTTTTTCTGCTGCGGCACATCTTGAGATTGTAATGAGATCGAGCCAACCACTGATCTTTTCGAAAGGATTTCCCAAGAGTTCGTTACCTCCAGGGCCGTTGTTCGCAGTCAGTCCCCTTGCCGAGATGATCGACTGAATCGGGCGCGAGAAACGAAGATGTGATGGCAAGTTGTTGGCCGTTGATCTCCGCACGATCTTCATCTTATCCGTCTGTTGAAATTAAATATTTTCTAAAAATATCGGGAGAAAATCGCTGAATGCCGGTCTCGGGATTTGTAGAAATTTTCGGAAATGATGCAGAAACATTGCAAAAGAACGTTGAAAACACATGAAAACCACATGCGATGAAAATCTGAGAAGCAAGCGCGTGCCAAAAAGAATTTATCCGAAAACATAATATAGGTAAGATCGGTGGTCCAGGCTAGACGGCATACCACCAAGAACGAGCAGTGTGAGGATCTCGGAGATGTGTCGCTTGACGAAAAAGGGTGAAGCGACGAAAAACTTATATACCGGTGGAAATATGTTGGCGACACTTTTAAGATGATCATGCCATAAGGCAAGATCGTTATCCCACTTTGTTTCTGTTTCGACACATCATGATTGCTAAGTTAAATTAATACGTTGTTATTACGTCACATGATCATTTCGAGGAAATTGTAACGACTTGAATCGCGATCAGTAACTCTAATCACAATCGAATTGCGATTACCTTCGACAATCGCACCTCATGAAAATATTGAGATGATTTAAGTTTTGGCGCGATCATTTTTATTTACATCGCAAAGTTCACAAGGCCAATACGAATAAGCGTATATCACCTGTTCTGAACTTCACAAATCTATTTTGAATGTCCGAGTCTTGTGATTCGATCGAGCCATGTGTGATTTTGTAAAGCATTTCAAGAGATGATCTTCGTTTTCATAATAGAATTTCTACCGCAGTTGTAATTACAATTAATTAGATTTCAACTACGTCATTCTGTATGCCATACTAATAGGAACTATAGCAAAACAATTCCGAGAATAGCGTCGTTTACTATTTATCGAGTATGATTGAATTGCAAAACGAGCGTGGCCCTCGATAGGAGTTGGAATTTAAAAATCTTATATCGCACTCACGTGAATCGTAGTGACTTTTATACTGAGACAAAAACACTAAAGTTCGGAATCCTGTCATATACTTTTCTGTCAAATATTATTTGCAAATGTTGTCGCAAACATACAATTTTTCAAGCTTTCGATAAAACGGGAGGAGTTGTTTTATATTCGTATAATTTCTTAAGATTTTCAGTTTCTTGGACTCTTTATTTCATAAGAAATTTTCTGTGATTTTATGGAAACTACCTTAAATGGCTACGTCACTTTTGAACGCTGGGTGTCGCAAGATTTAATTATTAATTATGGTCAGTTATCCTTCAACTGATAATTTCAATTCCACTACACTACGATGTCAGGTGAACATTCACTTGGTGTCCTTTACCTCTGGTACACAGATATACATATTGTTGCGAGCTACGGGTTCGCCGGGATTTCAAGTAAAAACACAATTCGAATAAAAATAAGTGATAATTTTTTTATTCGCACTTTAACTTAATTCGCACTATATGGCACTACTGCCGCGTACTTTTCTATCGCTTTCCTAGTTCGTGTCTTCCATAAAAATCGCTGATTACCTCCTGCCCGCTGAAAACTTCGTGCTTTTATACATTTTATGATAGTTCTCGAAGCTTCCTTCGGTGTGTATGTGTGAACAGTTCTCGAAGCTTCTTTCGGTGTGTATGTGTTATACTGGAAAGCTCTAGATCTTTAATTATGGCTTTCTACATAGTGTACTGTTCTACATAATTCTTGTCTATTCGAGAGAGATCGAGTTGCGGAGTTGCCAGATCCGCATATAACAATATATTAGAAAATCATGAGGAAGCTGGGATGGAGACATCCTCATAGTCAATACCTGGTGGAAAATATTTCGCCAAATGAAGCTGAGAGCTTCTTGTTAGCTTGGTACCAAGCAAAAGCAAAGTGTCAGAGATCTGCTGACGGCTACACTTCTTAAATGTAAGATCACAATTAAAGATTTCAAAAATATGTATCTAATTATGTTACATCGTCCATTGAGAAAACGATTGAAATTGTTATTAAACATAATAGGACTACGATTGGGCTTAAGGCCCAATCATGCGATACTCTAAATGAAGAGACATTTTTTGTTTTTAAGAAATTTTGTATGGGGAGTGGTAGAAGGGGTAACGTCATTGAACCAATTTTTTCACATCATGCTCGAGATCCTATCAGAATGTTTAATTGAAAATTTAAGCTTCAAAAATTGAATAAGTGCTGAAAAAATTAGTGTATTGGATTTAATGAAATTGTGCATTTTGTATGAGAGGTGGTAGAAGGAGTTTGGATTTCTTAGTGAGTTTTTCAAAAAAAAAAATTATAAACATCATGCATTTGGCAAGTTTTTAATCGCAGATCAGTAGCACTCAAACTTTTCAGGAAAATCGACTTTTCGAAAAGTTGTGAAATTGTGTCGTATTGAATGGGAGGGGATAGAAGGAGTAAAGCTAATCATCTATTTTTTTTGAACATACTAATAATTCTAAGTAAATATTTTGTTCAAAATTTCCGCTCGATAAATTTTATTCGTACTGAGTAAAATGGTTTATAGTATTTCATGAAAAAGAGCATTTTTTATTAGAGGTGTAAGGAGGAGTGTGGCGATTTGAATAATTTTTATACCGTATATTGAAATTCCAAATTTCAGATCTATAGCTTTCATACTTTTTGAGAAAATCGGCTTACTGTCAAATCTCGAAAATGCGCCATTTTGTATGGGAGGGGGCAGAAGGGATGGAGCAATTTGGCCCGTTCACGAACTTGTCCTTATTTTTTTGTCAAAAACAACGTGTACAAAATTTGAACGTTCTAGTTCAAACAGACGGACGGACGGACGGACAGATGGACAGACGGACATCCTGTTTTGAGATTTTTTAGTGATAACATTAACTTCTGTATCATCAATTTTTTCTTAGCGTTACAAACTTAAGAGCAAACTTATAATACACCCAGATTTCATTTCAGAGTATAAAAAGCATTTCATCTACGCGGACGAAAGGTTCCACAGGAGGAGTTTATCTTTAAGAGAATGCGCCGCAATTAACTCAAATTTTTATGAAAATCTGTTTTTTAATTTTACTTTATTATTATAATAATAAAGTATTGTGATCGACCAAAAAAAAAAAAAGTTTGCTACCCTGAAATTTTTTTTTTTCGCGTTTCATGACTAAATTAGCCTAAAAATGCAAAAAAAAAAAATCCGTCTGTCTGTACGCCGTCCGCCGTACGCCGACGTGTACGCTCAGCGCACATTAACTCCCAAACCCTTCAAGATAGAAAGTTCATTTTTGGAGGGATTGTAGATAGTTGCGGATCTCAGGCGGATACCTATTTTGGGGGGTGTACGGGTTCAGGAGGAGGCGAGGGGAGCGCTTAAACCGAAAAATACGAATTCAAATATTTCAACCATGGTAACAGCTAGGAAGCTAAAACTCAACATACATATAGAGGAGTTTGTGGGACAACTTTTAAAAATAATTTAATTTTTTTATCCATTGGGGTGCGAAAAGGGGGGGCTAAAAACCAATTGTCGGCCGATTTTTTTTTTCAAATGATTATATCTTCGAAATTACTTATCGTAAAAAAATTATATTTAGAGAATGTCAAGGTATCATATAGTTCCATCGGAACCAGCTCAGAAAGCGGCTAATTATTGTAAGGGGGAGGGTCAGGGGGGGTGCAAAGAAAAACACTTAAAAATTAATATCTCAACTATCTTTTAAGCTATGTAATTGAAACTTAAAACGTATATTAAGCTATACTAAACAAATACAAAAAAAAATATAACATGTCGAAATAATAGTAGTGGGGGGAAATGGGGAACATTTCAAAAATGGCGCACTTTTCAAAATTACAAATCCTTATATCTCAAAAAATAGTACAGATATTAAATCAAAAATTTGTCAGATTGTAGAACTACATAATGGTTAATTTTGGTAAAAATTTTAAGCTGGGAGGTGTAAGGGGAGGGGGGTGATAAGCAAAAATGTCGAAAATTTTGAGTGATATTTTTAGGGCTCTAGTGAAAGATAAAAAGTTAAAATTTTGCATGTGAATACCTATATTTAATGTACATAGAAAAATAATATTAACTTGATCCATATTTATTATAAACCGACTCCCCCGGTCTAACGTGCACAAGGTGTTTCATGTGTATTGAAAAAAACACATAAGCTGAAAATTTTCGAGTGAAATTTTAAGGTAGAAACTTGAAAATTTGCGAAATGCATTTAAAAAAAATTCCTAAATATACGAAATATTAACTGGTTGAAAACCTTTTAAAACTTCTACCCCCTCCCATACAAAATTATTTTTTCGACCATTTTCAAGAAATCAATTATCACCTAACCATTAAAAGCTATCAAATTCAAATTTTGCAAAACATCTTACAAAAATAATTAAAATGAAATTGCATTCAAAGTTTTAAAATCGCGCTTGCCCTTCTACCCCCTCCCATACAAAAGTATGATTTCGACTAATTTCATTAAATCAACTAATAACCAACAAATTAAAAGCTATGAACTTGAAATTTCGTACGAGCATCTAACAACAAAAATGAAAGAAAATTGCATCACAAGTTTGACGATTCCCCTACCTCCTCTACACCCTCCCATACAAAATTATTTTTTCGAGCATTTTTTAGAAATCAGTTATCAGCTAACTCTTAAAAGCTATCAATTTCAAATTTGGCATAAAAACTTATAAAAATAATTCAAATGAAGTTGCTTTAAAAGTTTTGAAATCGCGCTTGCGCTGCTACCCCCTCCCATACAAAACTATGATTTCGACCAATTTTATTAAATCAACTAATAACCAACAAACTAAAAGCTACGAACTTGAAATTCTATACAAGCACCTTACAAGAGACGCGAAATAAAACTGCGTATCAAATTTTACGATTCCCCTATATTCTCTACCCCCTCCCATACAAATGTTCGGTTTCATGAATGTAAAATACACCGAATTTTATGAAAATTCTATGCAACTTCGTCTATGAAACACATTCTATACAGAGAATATTGGACGTGATTCAAGTAATTAATTAAAAAGCGATTAACATCCACCCACCCTTACTATTACCCCTCCTCCTCACCTCATAAAAACCCAAACTTACAGTCACGAATGAAATATTGTTAACAGTCCTGCCCAAGAACTCCCTTTCACTTAGTCTTCCCTAACCACTCTAACTTGCATATTGACTTTCCACTCATCCTCAACTTGTCCAAAGAATAATAAAGTTTCGCCCGACTTGTTGGCAGTTTATTTATTTTTCACGTTACGTTTTTTGAATTTGTTTTGTTTAGGAATTAAAGGAATTGTTATACTCAAAATGAAATATGAGAGTATTATAAGTTAGCTCTAAAGTTTGTGCTCTAAAGTTTGTGTTCAAAACCGGATGTCCGTCCGTCTTTGCGCTCTCTAGCTTGAGAATGCGGTGAGCTAGATAGTTCAAATTTTGAACACGTAATTTTTGACAAAAAAGTAAGATCAAGTTCGTGAACGGGCAAAATCGTTCAACCCCTTCTACCCCCTCACATACAAAATGACACAATTCCACAATTTGACATGAACGGATTTGCTCGAAAAGTATAAAAGCTATTGCTTGTTTGGATTATATTACTTTCATAATGATTTCAATCTATCGTATAAAAATTATACGTGTCCTCTCCCTCCCTCCACCATCTCCCATACAAACTGCTAAATTTCACTAAATTCAATACACTAATTTTCTCAGTAGCTATTAAATTAGTGAATCCTAAATTTGGTATACAACATTTTGATAGCAACTTTAGCGTGATGAGAAAAAATTAGTTCAATTTTGGCACCCCCTGTACCACTTCCCCTACAAAATTTCTTGAAATCAAAAAAATTCTCTTTCATCTAGAGTATCGCACGACTGGGCTTTACGCCCAATCGTAGTTCTATTATGTTTTGCTTTACTTTTGAACATTGTTTTTATCTCCCTAATCTTAAGTCTTGCAGCTTTTCCACTAAAATAATTTTATGTTGCGATTTTAATATTTTTTTTTGGTACGTAAATATATATTTTTATTTTTAAGGAAAGATTTTTTTTATTTGCTATTAGCAATCCCCGCGAGTTTGTTCGCATAAGAATCGCAATAATATGCAATTTTTGAGAATGTTGTTAGTAATACATAATGTGGGATATATAATCTGCTTAGTGTAATGGCTCTATGAACACAATGTTTTGTATTTTGTTGGAATCAGAACCATAAATTATTAAGATTGAAACCATGATACTCGCATTTGTATGGGACAGGTTCGTGATCAAATCAATCCCGTGATTTAAGTCATACACATATTGAAGAGCGTTGTAGCATGTATTAATTAAAAAACAAAACCCAAATAAATTAACATTAAGCTTAAAAACAAAACAGGACTACGATTGTGCGTGAATCATACGATACTATAGATGAAATTGAAATTTTTGTGATCTTAAGAAATTTTGTATGGGGAGTGGTAGAAAGAGTGACAGCATTGAACTAATTTGTTTCACATCACGCTGGAGTAGTACGAGTATTACCAAATTTAAGCTTCAAAAAGTGAATGGATACTGAGAAAATTAGTGCATTGTTTTTAGTGAAATTGTGCAGTTTGTAGCTAGGGTGTAGCCTGGTGGGTAGCGTGTTGGTCTACAATGCGAAGGTAGTGAGTTCAAATCAAAATGAAAAATTCGAAGATAGAGGGTTGTGCGAAGGCCTAACAACTCTTCCAAAATAAATAATGACAAAAAAAAGTTAAGGAACCTGAAGGTCAGAAGGCCAAGGCCCGATTTGGGCTGAAGCGCCATTGTAGTAGTAGTAGTGCAGTTTGTATGAGAGGTGGTAGAAGGAGTGGTAGGTTTTAGTGATCTTTTGAGAAACAACTATAATCATCATAAATTGATATATACAAGTTTCAGATCAGTAATCGAATTTTGGGAAAGATGTGATATTGAGTCGCATTGTATGAGAGGCGGTAAAAGGAGAGAAGCTACTTTTCCCTGATATTACTTATAGTACTTATAAAGGATTTTAGGATTTTGATAAATGTTATACGTACTGAGCAAATTGGTTTATAGTTTTTCATGAAAACGTGCAGTTTGTATGGGAGGTGGTGGAAGGAGTGGAGGAATTCAAATAAATTATACCATAGATCACATTCATGATAAAAACAATATACAGTGAAACCTCCACTTGCGTACACCTGCAATAAGCGGACACCTCCCATATCCGGACAAATTTCCTCTACACTCGCTTTAGGACTCGTTTTACGAGCAAAATGACCTCCGACAACCGGACCCTCCAATGAACGGACGCGGACACCATATTTGTGTACAATTGGTTAAAATGACCTCTCACAAGCGGAAACAAAGCTTGTTTAGTCACAAAAATATTCATACAAAAATTTATATTGAATTGGCGATCCCCTTATTAGACGTATTTGAGCAGAGATTGTAGTGTATAGGGTGATTCCCCGTATTAGAAATAGTTCTGTTTTATATGAGAGTCGTGCTAGTGATCTAGTTGTTTCATTCTGTGTTTCAGCATAGTTCGCGAAGGTTAAATGTTGTTTTTTATGTTGTGTTGATAGCAGAATGGCTCCACGAAGAAACGTTATTTCCTTAAATGAAAAAAATGAAATAATTAATGTGTTTGAAAAAGAAAAGGTGTCGAGAATTAGTTGAGAGGTGATTTATAATGGTTTAGTGAAATGAATTGGAATAGAATCTTTTTTTTTAAGGTTCCATATTGGGAAAACTCAGGCCGCAGAAATTGTGAAGAATCGAGATGACATTCGACTACATCAGTCTGTCAACCCTTGGATCAAGGGATAATTCAAAATTTTGAGGTACTGTATAGAGGATTAATCCTTAAACATATCATCTCAAAAATAGATACAATGAAATCAGCATCAAAGCTCGCCAAAACTATCAATGTTCTTGAAGCTTTGTATTTCATCAGAACTTCGTGGGCCAAAGTTTCATAAACTGTTTTTAAAAAGCAGCATTCATTCAAACAAACCAGGACCTTTTAGAATTTGAAGCCGAAGATGATCTACCGTTATCAACGTTATTCGGCTCACTGAATATGTTCGTCAATCTAAAGGATCAAAATTTGGAAGAATATTTGAACATTGGCAGGACGGTACAGATTGAAGAAGACGACGATGTAATTCTATTTAAAAACCCAGTTGACACTATGGAAGAAAGTGACTTCAGTAGCGAAGACATTGAAGATGCCGTTCCAATAAAGTTATGTGGTGAGGCCCTGAAGGAAATAGTTCGTCTAAGGAAGTTTGTAAAAGATGACTATTTAGCTTTTCAACACTTAAAATTTGCAGAAAGTCTTATAGAGAAACAGCAAATGAAATGGAAACAAAATAAATGTTTTTTTATAATTATATTTTCATATAAAATTTAGCATTTTGTTCGATACCTCCAACAAGCGGACACCTCCTATAGCCGGACACAAAGACTGTGACCATGGCTGTCCGGCTATGAGAGGTTTCACTGTATTCTAAATTTCATTGGAATTGCTATAATTCGAATAAAGCAGGTAAAATTCTCTTCGAAGAATTATCAAAATCAAACGTTGTTGTGCACACACCATCAGCTCCCACTCTCTACCCACCCAAAGGGAGATACTCAACGATTGATTTAGTACTAAGTAATGGTCAAATTCCTCTTTCTCAACCCATTACCTTACAAGAATTGTCCTCACCCCACCTCCCAGTTGAATTCTCGACTTTGCAAAATATGCCCAGGAATAAAGACAGGTCATTGATAATTTCCTACTCCAAAACGAACTGGTTCAAATATAAAAAAAAACTATCAAAAAAGCATTAAACCATGCAAAGCTCGACTTATCTCAAATTAAATCGACTGAAGAAACAGACCTACTGATAGAAAAATTTACCCAGCTGATCGTAGCCACAGCGAAAAAATTCACGCCATCGACAGAAGTAAACGACTATAGTCTAAAAATTGATGACTTCACAAAATCTCTGATTAAACGAAAAAATCAAGTTCGAAGGCAGTGGCAGCAAAATAGAGATGCATACCTTAAAGCCATCGTAAATCGTCTTGACAAACAAATTAAAGAGAACATTCAGGGACTAAAAAACAAAAATTGGACCAATATGCTTTCATCACTAAACAAAGGTCAGTCTAAGTTATGGTACTTAAGCAAGGTAATTAAAAGGGGGCGTAATATCTTTCCCCCGTTGAAATCAACAAACTCTGATGTTTATACAAACAAAGAAAAAGCAGAACTACTAGCTGAAATTTTTTTCAAAAACCACATGATGTCTCAAAATCTAGGTGATAGACACACTGATGACTTAGTAGGAAAAACAGTTTCCCAGTTTTCTTTTTCCGCTATTGGAATCCCACCTGAACAATTATGCAAGCCAATCTTCCCAAAAAAGGTTTAATTTGGCTGAACCTCATATTTAATGCATGTCTCAAATTCAAATATTTTCCTAATAGTTGGAAAAATGCAATAGTTATTGCTCTACCCAAACCCGGTAAAGACTGCCGCCTACCTACAAATTATAGACCAATCAGCTTACTATCTATCATGGGTAAAGTATTCGAAAAACTTTGGCTTAACCATATAAACCAACAACTAAGCTGTTCACCTCTCTTACCAAATTTTCAGTTTGGATTTAGGCCAAGACACTGCACAAACCACCATTTATTTAGGGTTACTTCAGACATTAGAAACGCATTAAAAAAGAAAACGTCGACTGGTATGATTACCTTAGATATCGAAAAAGCTTTTGATACGGTCTGGCATCACGGTTTACTATACAAACTAATATCATTCAAATTTCCCGACTATCTAATTCAAATTTTAGCATCCTTTTTAGATAATAGAAGTTTTGTAGTGAAAATAAATGATAGTTTCTCCAAGCAATGGGAAATACCTGCAGGAGTCCCCCAGGGGTCGTGTCTCAGTCCTATGCTTTACAATATATACACATCGGATCTTCCAATCACATCCAATTGTAACATTGCCACCTTTGCCGATGATACAGCATTATACACGAGCGCTAAGGACCCAAATGAAATTATAAACCATCTTCAATCACAGCTCCAGCTCATATCAACTTTTTATAACAAATCGAAAATCAAAGTTAACCCGAATAAGACTCAAGCTATCTTTTTTACGAAGAGAACAGCCATACAATTCCTTCCAAATCCTACGATAAATATTCTAGGTAATCAAATAACTTGGGATAAGAACATTAAATACTTAGGTTTATATATAGACAATAAATTGACATTTCATGAACATGCGTCACAATCAGTTTCAAAAATTACTAAATATATACGGACACTGTACTCCCTAATATATAGAAAATCAAAGCTGTCTCAGGAAATTAAGCTGCTAATATTTAAAACAGTAATGCAGCCAGCACTCAGCTATGGAGCATCTATTTGGAATACTTGTGCATCCACCCACAAACGTAAGATGCAGATTATACAAAATAAATGTTTAAAAATTATATTAGACAAACCTTGGCATTTTTCTACTAAGAAATTACATAAAATCGCAAACTGCACTCTGCTCGCTGTCTTAGCAAACCGATTAAGTGAAACTTTTTCAAGGAATTGTGCACAATTAGAAAATCCACTAATTACCTCTTTAATAAATAATAAACCAGCCTAATTGGAGGGTTGCTACCCTATATTTAATTAATGATTATATATAGTTAGTTTAAGTTTTAGTCGTAGGGTTTTAGGTTAAGTTTCAAGAGGTTTTTTGTCACGAATTTTCCTCAAACATGTAATAATCGATAAATAAGCAATAAGTATAAATAAGAAATGTTAAATAAAAATTACATAGTTGCATAAGTAAAAGCTTGGACTACTTAAACATAAAAACAAGTAAAACTGTAAACCGAATTATATAATAAGTGAATAAATTTATCTATCTATCTATCTATCTAAATTTCAAAATGAAATTTTCTTTAAAACCATAGGAGCGGTTTTTTAAGAAAATTTGATTATTACCAAGTTGGATTTATAAAATGGAGTGCCTGATAGGCTGTCTCATGTGGGAATACTTTTTGATTCGGAAATTTTAGAAAATTGTGTCAAAGCTTAACTTGGCTTCAAATTTTTACAAAAAAAAAACCATAATTTGTATTCTCTCGTGGTTGCTAATATTCAGTCAGTAATAAAATAATTTTCAGTAGAATGGAGTTTGCTGTTTTATTTCAGAAATTTTTATTTTTTCAATTTTTATTAGTTTTTGGTTCATGCCTAAGCTAAGCACTTTAGCAAAGGACAATTTAACGCGGGACGGAGATAGTTACTTTTGGTTTAAGTATGCCAAACAAGGATAGCGAAACAGTTCTTCCGAAAATTTGACAATTGTTTCGAACAATTTAATGTGGAAAAGAGTTAGTTGCAATATTTTTAATTGTGCCAGACAAAGATAGCAAACCGTTTATTTCGAAAAATTTCGAGCATTTCGCCATTAAGGGAGAGAAATACTTTCATTCCCATTTTCTTACGCGGCAAAGCATGCTCATAGTCACTCCTTATTATATATCATCCTTGATTATTACATGACTTTGAAATTGAGTCATTTTGTATGGGAGGGGGTAGAAGGCGTGGGAATATTGAAATAAGACCAAACGCGGAATACATCTCGGAGCATACCTAATAAACTGTGAAAGTTTCGTTACAATCGGTTCAGCAATTTTGACAAACAGACAGAGAAAAATTTTAAGAACGTGTATTTTTACCTAGATATTGCTAAAATAAAGTGAAAAACTAATTTATAGCCATTTATAAACAAATAACAGACAGACACTACAAATTAATTCTTAATTTATTAGTTTTTCGTCGGCTACGATATAAAGTAAATTTGGTGGATTCATGCCCTCATTGTACTTCGAAACTCTGAATTAATCACGTTTTTTTTCTGATTCGAAATCGTTACATAAAATTTTTGAGTTTCGATAAAAATAGTGTTGGTCCTTGAAATTCTGCCCTTTCTGATCTTGGCATTGAAATTTTCAAATCTTGGCCGAACTGTGTGTAGTTTTAGTTTTTCGGATTGCGATCACGCGAAATCAACAAAGCCGCGATCGTGACAAGACAAAGAAAGAATGTGAAGCGCACTTGCGTCTTGCGTGCCTTGCACGCGACACATTCTCCAAGAGTGCGTGTCGCGCCAACAAAAGCAATTAATCTCTTGCACGGGGAGGGGGAGCATGGTGAAACCCGCAGCTAACACATGCCAAAACAGGCAAAAGATGCATCCAACTTCCATCGTCAGCGTGCTGTAGCCTTGCAAAGTGCAGCCCGTTCACCATAAACCACAAAGGCCGAAAATCCTTGAAGTGGTTCGTCAACGCGTCATAGGAGGTAAAAGTGCAAAGGGACTTGAGCGTTCGGTGCAGCAGATTGTCGTGCATTTTCGTCTAAAAATAGGCGCCCTGCGATGCACTCGAAAATAGCGCAAGCGACGAAACAAGGCACGAAACGCGTCTAAGGAGCCCTCCTAAGCCGCAATCAATTTTCTGCCGGGGGACATCTTGTCTTTCTTTCGTTCGCGTTTCTTCTTTTTTCGTTCTTAATGGGGCTGCGACGATGCGTTGCCATAGCATGGGGCACTGCTTTATTCCGATTTTTTTTTGCTGTCGTAAAACTGGAAGCAGGTGACTTCCACACAGTCACGGGCCAGTTCCTTCCAAATGACAACAATAAACAACATCGAAGGAAGGAAGCCGAGTTGGATGCCATGTGTCGCACTTAAATAGTGGCATATGCGACACGAGGAGCCATACGAGTCCATCAGTGGAGACACGTGCTCCCGTTTACGACCCAAAGCCTCGCATGAAGTTTCAGAAAGGTCTGCAGAAATTGCACCGGGCAAGGCTAAGTCTGTGCAGCTATTTCCGTACCAAATTTAGTCACGGGCAGCCGTCTGTCCTGAATCATTTCTCTCGATCGATGCAATTCTGGACGCTGCAGCAATCAACGCGCGGAAACCGTTTCGTGTTAATGGCATCATCCACGGCCACCTACAAGTGCTGCATTCGCACTTTATGACTATTTGGGACGTTGAAAGGTGCGGAGGCCATTTGATTGGCATGCACTATGCAGACGTGCTGCAAAGGATGCACTTAGTGTTGGACGCTATCCGTATGAATGGAAAGAAGTCGCATGAAATGCTATTTTGGGAAACCGTAATCGATTGCAAAGTGGACTTGCACCCGATGAAAACTCATAGTTTTTATGAAAGAACTTAAATTCAAGTCAGTAAATTCCGAGAAATATGCAATTACATTGGTCATAAGCGTAGCAAAAAATAATAAACTAGGCTTGAGCAAAATGAAGCACAATTGTTATGGGGCAAAACTCATTAAATGATGCATCATGGAAAAAATGTAGAATATTTAATGAATTAACTGTTTTCTTTGATTTCTAATATAATATCTAAATCGCTCCAACCATTCTACTCCCTCCCATACAAAATGACACAATTCCGCAATTTGACAATAAATGGATTTACTCGAAAAGTATAAAAGCTATTAGTCTGAATTTTGGGATATATTACTTTCATAATGATTTAAATCTACAGTAGTAAAATTATTTGCGTCCTCCCTCTCCTTTTACCCCCTCCCATACTACAAACTACACTTTTTCATGAAATGCTCTAAAACGATTTTCTCAGAACATATAACATTTATTGAGCTCATATTTTGTGATAAATTCTTAATTAGTAGTATCACTAAGATCAGCAAAAAATAATTGATTAGCTTCACTGCTTCTACCCCCTCCCATACCATATGACACAGTTTCACAACTTCACAAAAAATCGATTTTCTTGAAAAGTATGAATGGCACTAGTCTGTAATTTAAGGGATGTCAATTTTATAATATTCCTAGTTATTTCTGAAAAAATTACTAAAATCCCCCCACTCTTTTTACCACCGCCCATGAAAACTGCACATTTTCACTAAATTTAACTTACTAATTTTCTCAGTTCCCATTCAATTTTTGGAGTAAGCGTTTTGAATAAAACATTTTTATAGCTACTTTAGCATGATGGGGAAAAATTAGTTCAATGCTATCATCCCTTCTAACACTCCCCACACAAAATTTCTTGGGATCACAAAAAATTCTATTTCATCTAGAGTATCGTAAGATTACGCTTTACGCGCAATCGGAGCCCTGTTATGTTTTAAACTGTTTTTATTAGTAATGGGGTGCTTTTTAATTTCTAGTTTTAGTTTTGCCCATATATGCTCAATTACATTTATATCGGGTGATTATGCTGCCGTTTTAATGATGTGAGGGCAGTTGTATAGCATCCATTCCCTAACAAGATAAGATGAATGCTTTGGGTCATTATCATGGAAGAAGCTAAAATTGCCCTTTATTCCCATATTTTCGGCACTGCTTTTCAAATTCTGCTTAAGGATGTCGATGTACATGTGTTTGTCCATATTGCCTTCTATAAAGTGGAGTTTTCGGACGCCTGCAGAGGACATGCAGCCCCAAACCATAACATGACCTCCACCATGCTTAACAGTAGGCCGCAAATTCTCAAGCTTTAGCTCCTCATTTGGCTTTCTCCAAACAGAAACCTTCTTATCTGATTTAAAAATATTGAATTTACTCTCATCTGCAAAAATTATCGTTTTCCAAAAGTCCTGTGAGCTGTTTCGGTACGTACGGGCAAACTCCATTCGAAGACGCACGTTCTTAGAACTAATCAGGGGCTTGTTTCTCGCTACTCGTTCATGTAAATTTTCTTTATGAAATATTAGTCGCACTGTTTCAGAATGAAACTTCTTTTCCAACCATTTCTCCACTTCAGACGTGAGCTTTGGAGTACTGAGCAACGGTTTTTTCCGGGATTTCCTGGTCATCCATCGTTCATTGTGGTCTGTGAAAATTTTGTTCGGGGCTTTCCTGCCTTTATTTTCAAACCGATTTTCGCGTAAATATTTTCCAATAATATGTTGTTATACTCTAAATGAAATCTGAGAGTATATTGTGTTTGCCTTACCGTTTGTAACGCTAAGAAATAACGCTCGCACAGAGCTGCCAAGGGTACAGAAATATTTGTTGCCGCTCAAAAACCTCGATTCCGAGTGACCGTCTATCTGTCCGTCTGGGCGTCTGTCTACAGCATAACTCTCGAAAGCTTTGAGCTATAGCGCTAAGAATTTTTGTGTGTCATTTTTAACAAAAAAGTAACTTTAAGTTCGTGAATGGGCTACATCGCCCACTCCTTCTACACCCTCCCATACAAATTTCATGAAATTTCGAAATAATAAGAAATTGATTTTTCTTTCAAACTATTTAAGCTATCGACTTGAAATTTACGTCAAAGTATTACGGTATAGATGTCATTAATATCACGGAATATTGACCCGATCCCTTTACTCCTTCTACCCCGTCCCATACAAATGGACAATTTTGAAAAATAAATATTTTCGATTTTCATTGAAACTAGTAAAGGTGAAAAGACGAAATTTTGTCAGAATTAATTTTACTGTAATTTCAATTTATTTTAAAAATAATTATCAACTTCACCTCACTCCTTCTACCCCCTCCCATACAAATTTCACGAAATTTTGAAATTTAAATTAAATTGTTTTTCTTCGAAACTGTTAAAGCTATCAACTTGATATTTTAATAATTTATTAATAATATAAAATTTTTTTGATCCGTACACTCCTTCTACCCCCTCCCATACAAATGCATAATTTTTGTTAAATGCTTTCAAACTAGAAAAAGTACAAACTTCAAATTTTGCCAGAATTTGTTTCTTAATAATTGAAATAAGTGATAGAAAAAATTATCAGCTCCGCTTCACTCCTTCTACCACCTCCCATACAAATATCTGTATTATAAATTCAAGAAAAGCATTTCTCCTTCAAGTATATGAGAGCTATCGACTTTGAAATTGAATCAAAGCACGACAATAAGGATGATGATAAGCAGTTTCAAAATCATGTTAAACGCTCCACTTCCTCTGCCACCTCCCATACAAATGCCCCAATTTCAGGAAAACTATGACCAATTTCTTTAAAAATAATGAAAACCAAAAACTTTAAGTTCAGCAAAAAACATTTTGCATGCCATGTTCGAAAAATACAAACTTCCCCCTCTAGTTCTACCACCTCTCATGCAAAAGTATCTATTCACTATTCGAAAGAATTTGAGATGACATATTTTCCGGTATATTAAAGTAATTTTCATCTCATCTAGAGTATCATATGATTGGGCTTTAAGCCCGATCATAATTCTGTTATGGTTTTAAAATGAATTTCAGAAAATTTCATGCTTGTAGCTTAAAATTTCAATCAAAAATTTTCCGTTTTTTTCAGTACCGTTGGTCGGGGTGATATTGATCAGATAGACATCCAAGGGTGTCCAATTAAGACCGCTGATACGATGCAGAAAATTAATGAGGTCCCCCAGGTCTGGACATTACTTCCTGCCGGCTGCTCAGGAGCGTGAGTGTGGGGAATTCGGCCTGGTAGTGCGCTCATCCTTAAGGGTGCTGTCGATTCAGGTGTGTGCTCTAGCGTCTTAGCGAACTATGTCGCAGGGAATTACGGGAAGTACGTAATGGGGTTTCTCCGCACATGATGGGATGCGAGGTCCCCCACTAATCGCCCTAGCACTTCAGCCCGTGTTACTCCACTTCGGGCCCAAAACTTACTGTACACAATAACTTTATACTTATCAATATCAGGAAAAAAATGATGTAAGTTATAATTCAAAAAAAGCTGAAATTGTCACTTTTTTGTTTGTTAAGGTACCTGGTATGTCATTGCGTTCTTTTTTTTTTCCTCGAATCGCCGTCTCTGCCTTGCCACAAACATTTCGCTGCGCTCGCTGGTTTTTGTTTTTTTTTGTTGATTAAACACTCACTAAGTTTATGTATAGTTAGGGTAGCGTGTTGGTCTTGTATTGCGAAGGTCGAGAGTTCACATCCCGGTCGGCGCAATATATAATTCCAGCACATTGTCTGCTTGGATGTACCTTGGTCACCTTAATCTACGAAAATGAAAAATTCGTAGAAAGAGGGTTGTGCAAAGGGCTAACAACCCTTCCACAATAAGTAATGAAAAATGTTAAAGAACCTGAATGTCTGGAGGCCAAGGACCGATTTGGGCTGTAGCGCCATTGTAGAAGAAGAAGTTTATGTTCATCACTATTAACAAAACTTTGATCAAGAGTGTATGAAGGTTTTAATAATCACTTCACTTTATTTATTTATGTATTAGGTTGTTGCAGATGAAATGGTAACTTTGCTAGTGAAATTTCAAACAACTTTAACTCTTATAAAACTTAATTTTATTAATCAAAATAGGTACTAGCACAAGCAATACACTTCTCCTAACGAGATACAAGTGCATTTATGCCAGTTTCGTAGAAATCCGACTTTCTAGACTGAAAAAATTCCTCGAAGGCATTTTTGATGGCTGCTTCATTGTTAAATTGTTGTTGTTGCCAAAAAATGATCCAAATGTTTAAAAAAGTGGTAATCGGTTGGCGAGAGGTCTGGTGAATATGATGGATGAGGAAGAGTCTCATACCGCAACTCGTTTAATTATTTGACCATTATTCTTGATACATGAGACCGTAAGTAAGCTCATGCGGAACTCACTCATCAAGCTTTTTGACTTTTCCATGCTGTTGCAAGTGCCGGAAAACTATCGAATAGTTTATGACCAGTTTCTCTGCAATGTCCCTTACAGTTTGACGTGAGTCAGGCTTTACTAGAAAACGCTGCTCGTCGTTGTCTATCGATGGTCCTGGGCGACCACATGGCTATCTTTGAAGGGTCATATCTCCTGATCGGAATTTTTTCGAACCATCACTATGTAGTTCGTTCGCTTACTGTGTCAGCTCCAAATGCCCTGTTGATGTTTTTGGTTGCCTTCCTTGCGTTGTGGCCAAGTTTGAACTCGTAAAGAAAAAGTAACCATTTTTGACTTGGTTCCATGTTTTTTTTATAATTTTTTCTCTCCGATCTCAATGAAGTTCAAAACTGAAATGATTCCACGACCAAATGTAGGAGTATTTATACTTCAATATTCATTACTACCAGATCCACCTGGCGGCAGTTTGAGACATGAAAGTCGCGAAAGTCGCCATTTCATCTGCAACAACCTAATAATATTTTTTTCTATTAAATATTTTAAGTTTATATTCTTCTGATAAGAATTTTTCGCGTTTCAGCTTAGTCTTTTATGCACTTCTCTTCTTCACTCAAAAGCCAAAGCCAACAAAAAGCCCCCGTGTCCATCCATGGAGCCGCTTTTGTATCATTTTTTTTTTTTTCTTAACGGGTTTTCTCTCTCGAGTTTTGGCGTGCAAGCAGTTTTTAATTGTTCGCAGCATTATCACACGGGCGTGGTGGTAGTTTGCGAGAATTAGTATCAATCGCTATTTGTATTCGCAATGAATTAATATTTCTACATTAATTCAATAAAATTTTCGATTAAATAATTAAAGAAGAAGCTCCATTTTAGGCACGAATGTGGGTATTAATATATATTATGTAAAAATACGAAGAAAACAAAGGGAAGTAGACTTGTGAAAATAAACTGAAAGTGAGAAAAAACTGAAGCAATAAAAAACTAGAAGCATTATTCTTATCCATTTAATTCGGTAGAAAAAAAAATTAAAAAAAAACAAAAAAAATTTACTTTGTATCTCCGCCTATTTTGAAATTTGAAAAAGCGCAATAATAGTTTGAAAAGCTCTGATGTTTTTATTTTAATAAAGAGTGTAGGCATGGAGGCTATGTATGAAATTGAAACTCCGACATTTTTGTCATTTCGTATGGGTGGGGCAGGCGGGTGGAGCAATTTGGCTCGTTGACGAACTTAACCTTACTTTTTTGTCAAAAGCGACGTGTACCAAATTTGAACTTTCTAACTCAATTCGTTCTCGAGCTGGAGAGGACCGACCTCTCCTATCTCTCCGGCTATACAATTAATTAAATTAAAACTTGAAGCCTATATTAAGCTGTTTTAGCGAAATATAGCTTAGTTTCGATGGACCTTCTTTCATTTCGTTATGGGGAGGACAGCATAAAATGCTTTGTTAGCGGTCGTGATTCTTCTTTGAATTTCATTTCGTTCTTTGCCTTCCTTTGTGAGAAGAGCTCCGAAGTATACGAATTCATCCACCTGCTCCAAATCGTATTCGCCCATAGTAATATTCTGCGTCTCTGGGACAGTCCTTCGTGTCTGGGGCATGTATTTAGTTTTCGCTTCATTAACCCTAAGCCCTACTTCACCTGCTGCCGACTCCAACTCCTGGAGTACCTTCTTAATACAAAGGATTTCGGAGTTCGGTTGGTAGTCCGTCTATACCTGGGGCTTTCCTTCCCGCCTTTGACCGAATGGCGGAAACTATCTCTTCCTTATCTGTCCCTAGTAGAGGATTGTTGCGGTTGGATGTTTGGTAGTTGTTCTGTTTCTGGAATATCTTCCTCTGACAAGATGTTTAAAATGTCAGAGAAGTATTCCTTCAATCGCCGCAATTGGTGTTCACTCATATTAAGGAGGGTTCCGTTGATATCTCTCATCAGGTGGTTGGCGGTGAAATTCCTGTTCGTCAACTGTTTCATGATATTCAATAGTTAACCCATAATCCCAAGCTAAGCCGCAGATTCTGCCTTGTTGGCCAGATCTTCATTGGCCTTTCTCTTGTCGCATCTAACAGCCTTTTAAGCTGTATAAGAACATCACGGTAGTTCTGCCTTAAGTCAGGTGTTCGTTGGTTGACATCGGATTGAGAGATGATTGTCAATTTGGCTTTTTCCAATCGCCAATCTTGTCCCATATGTCTTGCGACATTCAGGGTTTCTCACCGCTTTGCACATCTCTCACAGATTCTTCAGCACTAGTTAGAAACGTGTTTCTGGTTGCCTCCGAATTGGCGTCCAGTGTGCGCATTTCATACTCACCCAACGTGGATGACTTTTCGCGTAGAATGGTGGTATACTCGCGCCTTTTGTTGGAGTCTCTGAGTCTATCCACGTTCATTTGAAAAATTTGTGGTCGTCGGATAACTGCTGTGCACAATCTCAAGCAGACAACAATCAAGTGGTGATCGCTCCCAACGTCAACTCCACGTCAGCTCGCACATTGAGGAGATATCTTCTCCATCGGCTACTTATAGCCAAATGGTCGATCTGGTTCTGAGTAACACCATCAGGGGCAACCCAAGATTTTGTTTTATGGTGACTGTTGTGTGGAAAAAGGGTCCCGATGACCATTTGCCGACTACTAAAAAACTCCACAAATAGTTCGCCGTTTGCGGGTCTCTTAATCCAAGGTCGTGACGTGTCGACCCAAGGGTCACCATGCTTCCCCATGACGTGTTCTAGTCCAGCCAACCTAGGCGTTTATATCTCCTGAGATGAAAATGTCTATGATTTCCCGGAATTCGACCTGGAGGCGCTGGAAATGAAAATATATCCATTTGTTTTAATATAATTCAGGAAGTGGCGGAGGTATGTTATCTCGGAGTTATCTTAGATAATAGGTTTGTTGTAAATCGCAAATCTCAAACCTTTGTAGCAAGATTACGAAAACTGTATTTAAAATTAAAACCCTATCACATATACTAGACCTGCATCTTATGAAAGTAACTTACTTCGCTCTTGTGCAATCCATATTGCAATATGGCATGTTTGCTTGGGGTGGAACATACACCGCTACTTTAACTCCACTTTTCAAGTTACACGGCAAAATAGTTAAAATATGTTTGAAAAAATGAAAATTTGACTCAACAACAAAAGCTTTTAATGAATTTTCGGTCATGGCAATCAGAGATTTATACGTTTTTGATCTTTTGAAAGTTATGTTTTGTAATCAAGACAAATTTCCAATTCATTCCTCAAGGCAATTAGGTAATGCTCTAGCTGTAAATAAGTGCAATAAAAATACCGCTTGTCGTCATTTTAAATTTTTAGACTCAATAATGTTTAATAACTTTCCAGCGGAACTCAAACATACGCTCAATATTAGTTATTACAAATTAATGTTAAAAAAATTTGTTTTAAGTGATACTACGCATAACAAATTTGTTTGAGAGTTTAATCGTATAAATTGTTAATTATGTTTGCTGTACTACTGAAATATCGATGTCCTGTGGCTCTCACATACAAGAATCCTTTCGTGAGAAGCCACCTTGTATAATCACTAGATTGTGAATTTTGCAACAATAATTTAAGTCAATAAATGAAATGAAAATAAAATGAACTATCAACTTATTTCTGAAAAACTCATTAAGAACTCCCCACTCCTTCTACCACCTCCTAGAAGAACTGTACAATTTCAGTAAATCAAATAAGCGAATTTTCTCAGAACCTATTCAATTTTTGGAGCTTAGATTGTGTACAAAATATTTTTAGAGTTGCTCTAGCATGACCTGAAAAATTAGTTCAATGCTGTAACCCCTTCTACCACTACCACATAATTTCTTAAAATCAATAAATTTATCTTTCATCTAGAGTATCGTATGATTGGGTTTTACGTCCAATCGCAGTACTGTTGTCTTTTTTCTGTTTCAATCACAATACCTTATTATTAGAATAATGAAGTAAAAATTTGTAATATTCGAATGAGAATTCAAAACAATGATATACTGCTAGAGTTATTAATAACAACAAAAAATTAATAAATTATTAAGTTAAAAATTATGATGATTTGCAATAAATATAAATATTGATAATAATTCATTGTTGCTGATTGATGGAGCAGCAATTTACGGAGCCCAAGTCAACCTTACTCGAAATTTAACGGAAATAATATAACGACAAATTTCATTTCCCTTTTCCTTTCGTACAAATGAGAGAGCTTTTGCTTTTCCTGTGCCGGACTTTTGTTTAAACCGTAAAAATGATTTTTTGACAGCGAAACCGCAACGGCAGGGATACCAACCAAGTCCCAACAAACTCACAGGCTCGGCAGAAGCTGTCAAACAACGCAACGGCAGGGATACCAACCAAGTCCCAACAAACTCGGCAGAAGCTGTCAGATCACGAACGTAATTTGACGCGTCAAAAACAAATCGGAGAAATTTGTCTCTAAAATTATGAAAATGTGTGCACAGGAACCTTGAAAAAAGTGAATTAAAAGTTATATCAGCCAAAAGGCGATTCGTGAGAGCTAGTAGTCACTAAAAATTTGAGGTCGTTTCTCTAGAAAATGCCACCTCAGCCACTCGAAGGTATGCAAGGTCCGGTCGCGGGTTACATTCCTTCGGGCCAAGAAGGCGGCCCACGGACGAGCTCCATTTCGCTGGGCATGCTGATCGATTTCATTATTCAAAGGACCTATCACGATCTAACCGTGCTGGCCGAGCTGTAAGTTTCCGGGTGCTCCCGGTTTTTAGGTTAACTGCTAACGAAGCGCCGACTTTTTTTTAGGTTGCCCCGAAAAACCGACATGGAGCGGAAAATTGAGATCTACAATTTCTCGGCCAGAACGCGACAACTATTCATTCGACTGTTGGCGCTCGTGAAATGGGCCAATTCGGCCTCGAAAGTGGACAAATCGGCGGTAAGTGAAATGGACCTGGCTCAGTTTTCTGTGGAATTTAATTTTGTTTATCGCCTTTCGCAGCACATCATGAGTTTTCTCGAAAAGCAATCGATGCTGTTCGTCGAAACGGCCGATATGCTAGCGCGTATGGCTCGCGATACTCTGGTTCGGGCGCGTCTTCCCAACTTCCATATCCCAGCGGCGGTCGAAATTCTAACGACCGGGACGTTTAACAGGCTGCCGGCATGCATTCGCGAGCGTATTGTACCGCCCGATCCGATTACACCGGCCGAGAAGAAGCAGACGCTACTGCGCTTGAATCAAGTTATCCAGCATCGGCTCGTTACGGGCAATCTTTTGCCACAGATGCGGAAGTTTAAGGTAAGTTAAGGTTTTGTGCAATATGACGAAATCAGGTTTATCGAAAAAAAATGGACGAGATTAATTTTCGACTTTTCTATGCTGTGGCAACTGCTGCTCTGAAGTTCGTCCACCAAATTTCTGCCAAAGAAGCGACATGGCAACAAGCCGCAATTGTTTATATTTAAATGCCAAACCTATAAATTAGTTTCTGGCTATTGATGGTCAACTTTTGCCAAGAAATTTTAACGTACCCTAATCTGCCGTATTGTAAAGACCAGAAAACGAAAATTCAAGTTGTCAACAACAGTTTCAGGATCGGCATCCAAAAAATGAAACGCAAATGCGCAAACGTTCCCAAAAATAGCAAAGAACGCTATTTTTCTCGCTTGTACAAACTTTCCACACACGATTCTCTATCTCGTTCATTGTTTCTATGGGATCTGAATAAATGGAGCTGCCTTATCCTAAATTAATTCTCGTCTAGATAAAAGCCGGTCGTGTGACCTTCCACGTCGAACACGAGTTCGAAGTTTCGTTGACAGTGATGGGAGATGGTCCAAACGTTCCGTGGAGATTGCTGGACATCGACATTCTCGTCGAAGACAAGGAGACTGGAGGTAAGTTGTGTGGCTCGGGGTGCTCAGCAAAACCTTCATAACGTAACCTTGCAGATGGAAAGGCCCTAGTTCACTCGCTCCAAGTCAACTACATTCACCAGTTGATTCAGGCTCGCCTAGTCGAGAATAAAAACGCTCTTGCCGAGGTCTACAGTTGCCTGCACTACTTTTGCCAATCGCTGCAGTTAGAGGTTCTGTACACGCAAACGCTGCGCCTTATAATGGAGCGGCTCGATGAAAACATTCGCGTCGACGAATACGTACCGGGCGTTAAGTTGACTGTGTCGTACTGGCGCGAATTGACCAGCAAAGATCCGAAATCGGAGCTGGGCTTTCGCTTAACCATTCAAAGTGACCCGAACGAGACGGCCAGACCGTTGGCTGTAATCCACATTCCGTCTATTGGATCGAAGGTAAGAGATCTTTCGCATTCAGAAAATGTGCAGACAATAGGCTTGAAAATGTTCAATGAATTTTTTTTTTTCAGGAATCTTCAGAGGTAGCCGATCGTGCAGTTCGATCTGATCATCTTTCGATGGAGCGTTTACTTGTGCACACGGTTTATATTCGATCGTTGTCCCGTCTCAGCGATTTGAAGCTAGAATTTCAGAGTTTTTTGAAAGAAGTTGATTGTAAGTGAACTTTTAGAGTACATCTCAGAAGTTTCGGAAATTCTAAAGCATTTAAATATTCAGATCACTTGCAAGGAACACCAGCAATCTTAACAGTGCCCGTTTTGAATCCTTGCCTCCGAGCCGAACAGGTTCACATCACGGTCGACACGCATACCGGCATGCTGCGATGTCACGTTCCTAAACATCTGGATTGTCCCATCATTCAGGACTTGCAGAATACTCTCAATGGAGATCATAGCAAACTAGCTGCACTTATCTCCGAATTAAGGTAAGTTATGAAAAAAAAAAAAAAATGTTCCGACTGAGAGCGGGACTGAAAATTAAAGTTCGTAAAACTATGTATATGTGCATGCGTTCGATCTATGCAGATAAGATTTAGTAGACGAGCATTGTCAGCATGTTACTCCTATAAATAAGTTTTACCTAGCCCTCGGTAATGCAAAGAGGCGGAACTGAAATTTAATGTGCGTAGTTTTTGATGCATGCAAGTTTTGTTATATGGTTGTACTACGTGGAAAGTGACCGTTCGACATATCAAGAAACTACAGACTTTCGTCTGGCCAGAAGTGATCTCCAACGACGAGTTGAAGTTCAACTGGACAGACTAAAATACGTATTGAGTTTCCGATGCTCAGGATCGCACCTTGTGGAAAAGAGTTGTTTCTGTCCTATGCCCATTAGAGGGTCTTAACAGGAATTTGATTTGATTGATTGAGCCTTATATTACGCATGCTTGAAATTCGTGTTATCATGGATATTATCGCCATTTTTCTATCACAAAATTCGAAAACGCATTAATAAAAATAATCTTCTAAACAAACCAATTCGAATTTTCCAAACAGATTCTGGATAACTCATAAACGTTGCGAGAAAACTCTACAACACTTACCGGCAGTTGCTGTTGAGAATTTAACATTTTTAAATTGCCCGGACAATGCTCTTCTCCAGCCGGGGCGTCATAAAATCTTCGTCAAACTTCATCGTCATCCAAAAGTAATTTTGGTAAGGAATTTTGTGATTTGCTGCCTCAATTGCAAAAGCATTAAAATCATTTTCTCGCAGATCGTCCAATTGAAGGAGAAACCAGCGTGCCCCAGCGAAATGGAGTACACCTTTCATTTGGGTTTCGTCGGTTACTCGTCGAGCGATGGCGACGCGATCGAAGAGAATTCCCTTCCCGAAATCCCGAAAATGTACATAAAACTGTTGAAAGTTATCGAATTCGATACGTTCGTGGCGACACATGGCCCGGGCACGTATGTCGACGGTGAGTTTAATCAAGCGGTCACAGAACCAAAGCTTACAAAGACGATATCCGTAGATGCATCGACGAAACGTAAATCTTCCATGCAAGATTCGGGTCCGCCGTCGAAACAACAGAAAACCATTTATCCGGCGTATTTTATTCCCGAGTTGGCACACGTCGTTGCCATGTGCGACGAAAAGATTCCGTTCCTGACGCTGGCACGAGAATTTGCAAAGCGTAATATTCCGCATAGCGGATTACAAGTCGAGGCGAATGCAACGTCGTTAGTTTTGAAGTTATTAATGCTTCCGAAACCGGGTAGTGGTGGTGGACCGAGTGAACAACAGCCAAAGGTATAAACAGGGCTCCGAATTAAATGCGGTAATTGGATTAATTTTTTCTGCAGACTTCGATTTCGACTCCAACAATCGCACCGCACGTTTGGAATAGTTTGTTGAAACGCTTGCTGTCGGTTTCGATTCGCGCCCAGATGAACAAGAGCAATCAGATTCGAAGTTGGCAGGTGGAGTTGGTTTTTCATAGTACCCCGTTGCCGAGTATAAATCACAAAGAGCAAGGCAGCCGCAGGACTGTTTACTTGCAGTACGATTTGTCGACTACAAATTTTGCCAAAACTGTGGATGATTTGTTGAGGGATTGGGCGAAAATAGCATACCTGTACAGTTTGGTGTATGATTTCGCTGAGCACTACAAGAATGGTGAGTTTATTTATTTTCTTAACTTTATAAATAAACTCGTTTTTCTTTCAGATAAGCTGAGCTTCCAGAGCATGGTCAGTGTCAAGTCGTACAGCTATACGAATTTATTGTTAAACTACGGACCGAATAAAGAAGTTACGTTCAGCCTGTTTTGGTCCTCGCAGGCAAAAGGTTTCAAAATGGTAACGTGAAAACTTTTTCAATTAGGGCTTGACAAATTTTAAATAGACTTCTTTTCTTTGTAAGATTTTTGTTGGCGGAATCACTGCCATAAACGCTCATTCGATGATGCTAGAGCAGCTGCAATCGCATCTCAATCGACATCACAATCTCTCCCATATAGTGCAAATTTTACATGAAACGTTTCAACCGCTCAGTTCGATTGCGAAACTTCCGATTATTCCTCAGCTTGGAATCCCGGTTGGTTTAGTTATTTTTTCTTTAATTAAATTTATGTAATTAATTTTCTATTGTTTTTAGCGTCCTCAAGTGCCGGTCTTAACGTTCTGTATATTACCACAATCACCAACATTGCTTAGATTGTCGTACCAGGCGATGTATTGTCTGGAGATAAGGCTGCGAGGTGGAGGTTTAGTGTCCATAAGAGATGGAGCCTACAGTCGATTTGATAGAAGCAATGTAGTTGAGGAGTTTTCGCCAACACAGGGGTTAAAAGTAGCATTTGATTTAAAAACGAAATTTTACGTAACAATAATGGTATCTTCCTGTAGGGCTTCCTCTCAAAATACGTAGACAAATCGGCTGTCTATCGTCGTCGATCGCAAAGTGAAGACGACAATCCACCATCACCGATTACAATGGAGGAATCGCACGGTCCCGGTGCTGGCGGATCGTCACCGTTCCTAGGAAGTGGTATGCGCGGTCCACAAAGCCCTCGTGATGGCGGATTACGATTTGCACCCCCCATAACCCCACCATCCGGATCGAATCCGCACACTCCGGCAAGCCCGCATCCAATCGGACAAAGTCATCCAAATTTCAGCATGACTTCACCACCAGCATCGCACATGCCACATCCTTCGCCAAGCGGCCTGATGCCATCGTCTCCATTGAATCCGCAACCAAGTCCGATGGCTCATTCGCCCGGTCCCAATGCTCTTTACATGCAAGGTCATACCGATGGCAGTCCGTTCACTGCACTTTCGCCGGCAGCTTCGAATTGGCCGGGCTCACCAAGCATGCCGCGACCATCGCCTCGTCCCGGACAAAGTCCCGAACACAAATCTCAGGCACCATCCTGCACGCCACATCTTTCGCGAGTATTGCCAGCACGATCCTGGGCTGGTGCTGTGCCGACGCTGATAACACACGAAGCGCTCGAAACACTCTGCCGCCCATGTCCGCATCCGAATAAAGATATGGCCGGACCGGAATTGAGTCCGCTTGAAAGATTTTTGGGCTGTACTTATATGCGACGTCAGCTACAACGGAATATTCAGTCGGAGGAATGGTTAACACCGATGACTTCAAGCGAGCCGGGCGTTGTTCTGTTCAAAGTCGATGGCCTGCAGTGTCAGGTCTATCTGAATCAGACCCATATGCAATCGCTGCATATTAAGGTCAGCCAAATGCCACCGCCGCTACCGTTGGCAGATGGAAAGCAACCGTACCAATGGAGTCAGGACGATATGCAGGTTATCGAACAGTTCTTCGATTTGCGCGTTGCTGCACCACCGTATCGGCCCAATGCGTTGCACGGATTTTGTCGAGCACTGAATGTACCGCCGCAAGTTCTGAAAGATTTTATACAGGTATGCTTTGAAGTGATAGATTTTTTTTTGACTTCAGTGTCAAGAGCAGAAACAATTGTTGTTGATGTGATGTCCACTCCAAAATCAAACATAATTTTATGCATTTTACGCGCTACTGTCGCATGCCGCCAAACACCACTATAGAACTTGATAAGCTATCAACCGCTATTCAAGCTATATATGCTGCACAGCCTGACGCTGAGATCGTTGTCGTGGGCGATTTCAATGTTCATAACGTTCCCTGGTTTAAGCATTCCACCCATATCGACCAGCCGAGTCGTGACGCTGAGTTCTTCCCATCTATCAATGGTTTAGTATAGCTGGTAGACAACCCTTTCGTCTACCTGACATTACAGGCCAGTGTCCAAATTTGCTTGACCTCTCTTTAACCACCCACCCATTAAAGTATGAGGTCTCGTTATTGGCTCCAGTAGGAACAATGACCATTTTACACCAAGCACCATTAAGCGAGCTTAATTGAACATGATCGGAAACGTCGACTTATGATCATTAAGAATCCCAAAAACTCAAGATATTTCTGGTCGTTTGTGAAATCGGTCAACCAGAATTTCATCACATCTTCAACACCTCCTCCTCTTCTCGATGGTGACCGAACCGTTGATGATCCTATTGAAAAAGCAAACCTTTTGGCAGCAAACTTCGCTAGAAAGTCGAACCAGAGTCCTCCGTACTTACTCTGCTTTCTCGCTGCCACCACTTCGTTTTCGAACTAGGGTTATTTCCAGGATCTTGCAGTAGATCAATATTCACAAGTCTGCTGGGCCAGATGGCATTCCCCTATTGTCCTCAAAAACTGCGCTTGCTCCCTAGTTAAACCTATTCGTAATCTCTACCATCTTGCATACTCTTCAGGGTGCTTTCCTAACATCTGGAATGTCGCGAATGTTCAGCCAATTCTAAAGAAAGGAAGCAAAGCGAACCATGCTAATTACCGCCCCATAGCCATTACCTCAGTGCTTTCAAAGGTAATGGAAACTGCTGTCAATCGCAGGATAGTCAACTTTCTTCTCATTCATGATCGCCAATATGGATTTCGTTCGGGTTGTTCTACAGGTGATCTCCTGATCTATTTTACCGAGCGTTGAAATTCCTGCATCCACAAATTCGGTGAAGATCAATGATATTTAAATTTTTTTTGGTAATCAGGTAGGACCGCTCTTAATTATTATCCCAAAAATTAGCGCGGTCGCGGTTGAATCGGTACACCTAGTAGTCCACGGCGATTTTTGTTTTATGTCCTTTTTTTCCCCCGTTCCGATGATTGTTGACGGGTTTGCATGTCAAACTCATATACCCATGTCTCATCAATAGTTATGATGCGCTCCATGAATGTGGGTTGAGAATTCGCACGATCAAGCATGTCCAAAGAGACCTGTTCACGGTAATTTTTTTAAAGAAAATTCAGTTTTATGGGAATAAGTCGGGCAAGAACGCGTTTCATGGCCAAAGTATCCACCTAAATCGAACGAACGGACTCGCGAGAGATGACGAGCTCACCTGTTATCTCCCTAACACTGGTATGACGATTTTCGAGCACCATTTCCTTCGCTTTTTAAATGTTTTCGTCAGTTGAAGAGGTCGGAGGTCGTCCAGAACGAAGCATGTCTTCAACAATCTTTCGATCGTCTCTAAAGGCATTGTACCACTCGTAGGCTCGTTTTTTTTGATATTACTGAATCACTGTAAGCCTTTTCCAACATTTGCAACGATTCCGCACACAAAATTTGGTTGGAAACACAAAATTTGAGACAAACTCTTTGTTCCATATTTTTATCTATTGTAAAAATCGCCGTAGACTACTGAGGTGTACCCATTCAACCACCTGCTGTAAACAAACTGATTAACAGACCTAAGCTAATTTTTGGGATAATTATTAAGGACAGTCCTACCTGCTTACAAAAAAAAATATTTGAAATATCATTTCCCAGCGATCACCACTTGATAGTGATTGTGCACAGCAGCTATTCAACGACCACAAATTCTTCAAATGAAGCGCAAGCTTAATTTGGACTTAGAGACTTCAACACAAAGCGCGAGTACACCACCATTCTACGCGAAAAGTCCACTTTGGGTGAATATGAAATGCGCACACTGGACGCCAATTGGGAGGTAACCAGAAACACGTTTCTAACTAGTGCTGAAAAATCTGGGATATGTGCAAAGCGATGAGAAACCTTGGATGTCACAAGACACATGGGATAAGATTGGCGATCGGCCAAATTGCATTGCTGACAATGCTTGTCGATATTGAGGCTCGTCTAAATAAAGCTCGTCAGACATTCGGTATCCTTTTCCCTTTATGGAGGTTAAGAGGGATCTCCATTCGCACGAAGCTGCGAGTTTTTGACGCATGCGTCAAATCTGTGTTGTTATATGGTTGTACTACGTGGAAAGTGACTGTTCGACTTATTAAGAAACTGCAAACTTTCGCCTCCGCATTTTAGGAATATTCTGGCCAGAAGTGATTTCCAACAACGAACTTTGGAGTACAACTGGACAAATTAAAATAGGTATTGAGATTCAAAGGCGGAAGTGGCAGTGGATCGGTCACACTTTGAGGAGCCCAGAGCGAAACTTCGCTAAACAGGCTCTGGATTATAATCCTCAAGGAAGATGTCGGGTTGGTCGACCATAGAGCAGGAGGCCAGAGGAATATACATGTCCTGGCAAGAGCTTAAGGCCGATGCTCAGGATCGCACCTTGTGGAAGAGAGCTGTTTCTGTCCTATGTCCCTCTATAAGGGGTCTTAACAGAAATTTAATTAATTGATTGATTTCCCACAAGAATTTTAATTACAAATTCCCGATACTTTTCGGTCATAAGTATTGAAAATTAAAAATAAACCACCATGTGTAGCATCCAGTGGCGACTCGGAACTATCTCGGCGAATTATCAGTCTTCTTCGTTAAGTCAGGTACTCAGAAATCTTCTTCAGCGGCCATTTTTTTTTTTGGTATCTTTTCCAAATAACATTCCACCAATTTTACCTCTCTGGAAACATTAGTCCTCGAATTATATAGCGACGATCGGACAAATAATCACAAGTCCAGAGTCGAGTTACTCTTTCATCTTCCCCTAAAAATCTATGCTTCGCAGGCAATAATAAATAATCGCCACATTAATTTCTCTATTTTTTTATTGAAAGAAAATAATTTTTTGTATGCAATTATTTTATATTTTAATCCAATTAATTATTTACAATTAACTAAATAATACTGTGAAATTTCCTTATGTTATAAGTCTCAAGCTACACTAAAGAAACAGATTCAGCCTTATGGCGGGAGCGGTACATTGCCTTCTAATTTCTCGTCGCACTCCTTCTGAAGACATACATCATCGCTCACTGAACGCTTGATTGTTTTCCTGCAAACAAAAACGAAATATTTGTTAAAATTGCTTGTTTTCGTACGGCGTAACATCAAATTTTACCATTCTAATAAAAGCTTCATCAAAGCAGGTGCTTTCAAATTATCCGCTGAGGCTCTAATGTACAACTTCATAATAGCGTTCAAGCGACGTCCAATCGCATTTACCAAGCCTTGCAGTTTTTTGATATGTGCACTCATCGGAAATATCATTGCTAATCTGAAAAATTCAAATTTAGTATTTTGTTGAGGCTTCAGTAGTCACACTTACTTCGATCCCCAAGCTTGAACAGTAGCCTGCATTATTGGGAGCTGTACATTCAAATTTCTCGGCACAATGCGAATCGCTTGGCCCATGAACAACGACTTTGTCATACATAATGCCATATTTGCAAATGTCTCATCTTCGAATTCAACATAAGCCATTCCACGTGATTCTAAATGTTCGTCGTACAGCATTGTTACGTTTTCAACAAAACCACACTGTTCCATGTGCTCTTTCAGTTCTCCGGGCGTAGCGTCTCGTTCAATATTGTAGATAAAAACGGATCGTAAATCAAGATCCCGTTCAGGGCTCAAAGTTGATGGATGATATTCGCGATACTCTTTCACTTGAGATCGAAGAATCTTCAGGATGATTTGAATTTCGTTCCGATTTCTATCGATTTGTCCATATAAATAGTCAACTGCTCTTTCGCTATAACGAAAATTTTTTTTGTTAAAATATTAATTTTTGATTCGTTTCATAATAAAAAGAAAAAATTTCAAAACCAATACATACATATCTCTTTTCATCCTGTAAAGTTTTGGATTGATTTTATGACTGCTACGTTTTCGAGCTGATTCCATTTTTCTTGTTCCAAACGCGTAAGATGTGAGTTTTCGATCTCGACTGTGCTTAGTTTCAATTTCTCAATCTCCTTTTATAGTAAAAAAAAGGACATTTTACCTGGTGATCCTTATTTAATAAAATTACCAGGATTAAAATGTTTCTTTGATTACCTGCCTTACTATTTCGTTAATTGATCGGACTTCTTTTAATTAGGATAAATGTTGTCCTTACCTGGAATACTGAAAGTAATTATTTTAAAGTTGAAAGGTAACAAATTTTAGTTTACTGATTATAAAATGTAAATTATAGTTAGGATTTTATGTAAATATCTTTGGGGAAAGTTCACCGAAGGAAATCCTGCTTTCAAGTTAATTGATATGATGTATGATTATCCTGAACGATCAAATATTTACTTTAAAACTAAATTCTGGATTTACCTATCTATGTAACGAAAATTAATTGAAATAGTTGAAGTTGACGCATTACACTATTTCTCATCCGATCTACAAGTTTTTGATATAAATTAAATTAATTCCATTTTGTTTTTGTTATTTACAGATAATGCGGTTGGAATTGATGCCTGATTTAGTGCAGGGACTCAAATGGACTGTGCAATTTTGTATGCGTGTACCGCCGCTTGGTGCACAAATTGTTCCGGTCGGAAATCCTTCGGTACTTCTATGCCGTTCGAAAATACTATTCTTTGTAAGTTCGATTATTACTCAGCATATTTGGAAGGCGGAATCAACGTTTTTTAATAATTCTTCTTCCAGTTACAAATAACCCGAATTCCATATCACGGACAAGAGTGGAAAGACAGTCCATCGCTTGTATTACCGATGATCTACGACAGTAGTTCGAATTTGACACAATTGGCTGAACGTCGTGAACAAGTTCAATCGCCAGCTACGAATCCGGTCAGTGCTCAACTTCGACAGTTTTCCGATTACGGAGCACAACATGGCGAATGTACGCTGTTTCCAGCCATTCGTGATCTCCTAATGAATCTTGTTCTCATGAATGATACTCCGCCGCCTCCTCCGCCTATGGGTATACCGGTAAGTTTAAGGATTTTTTTTTTAAATGGGGGAAAAAATCGAAACTTTATTCAAAATATAGATTGTCCCATCGCCGGTTGGTCCGGTCGGATCCAGTCCTGGACCAATGATGCACTCACCAATGCCGCCCATGGGACAAGGTGGCCCACCTCAGCAAGTTTATGGTATGGGACCGAACCAAGGACCAAATTAGTAAGCGTAATTATTAAAAGAAAATTCTTATTTAAAAAAAATGTAAAAGATAAAATGTATGAATTCTACTGAAAATGATATAAAAAAATTGTAAGAAAAATCCAACTTTAAATCATATTTTATTGTAATAAAAAAAAATCACAAAACAATCATCCCTGATGCATTTTTTTTCTTAAATATCACTCTACCAATTCTAAATGGTTATTTTAAATGTTCAGTACTGCGTTCTCGCTTAAATGTTTTCTGTAATTGTATCCGCACCTTCTTCCAGTTCATCTAAAGGTGGCATCATTTCGATATTGTATCTCACTTTCTTGCTTCTTAGGTAACTGTACGAATTGTCGAACACGAAAATATCTAAAGAAGAAAGAAAAAACCATTAAATCTCAGTTCGCAACTAAAACCGAAAGTCTCCCTACATTTGCAATTTTCGCGACACGTAATATAACCGACCTCATCCATTTCGTTGGAGCAGACTCGTGCAATAGGAATCTCAGAATGATGCAGTCCCGACTTATTATCGATACTTTTAATTCCGAATCGAATATCATGATCGTAAGTTCTAAAATCCCATCTGAAAATTAAAAGAACGTTAAAATAATTCTTCATGTAACTAAAAGCAACATTGATAATACTTCAGCATGCTTCCATCTACAACACAATCGAATTCCAATTTCAATTTGCTTCCCGTACTAACGACAGCTTCGACATAGTTTGCATTGTTATTTTCTTCATTACGTTTATTGTACATTTCCTTTGGTATTTTACCACCCCAACAAATCTTCGAAATGACTGAATTGCATGTTTTTTGTCTTTGCGATATTAAATTAAATTTACCTTTGATTTGCATTTTGGATCGCCACTTTCATCGGTCATTGTTCCACCATAAATTTTTGGAAATTGTTTTGGATCGACATGTTCGAAAAGTTTCTGTTGCCATTTCGTCGATCCTGTATTGAATATCATAATCTTACTAGTTGTGTATTCGTCCATGAATTTTTTAACGAAATTGTAGGCTATTGAGAATATTTTTGGTGCTAGAATAAAAAAAAGAAAATACAGATTCAATTTTTTTTTCCCGCAAAACTTTTACCATTAACTATGTAACAAATTTTTAATATTTCCGGATAGTGAAGTTCGTAATTTTTAACCAACGATATAACTAATTCGGCAGCTGAAATTAAAATTTACTGTGATTGGATGCGAACAGGTATGTTATATTGCTTTTTTTTCATTACCTGGTCTCCATGCGTACTGTTTTAAATTGAAATTTTCCATATCGAAAAAGACGACAAATTGCCGGGCATTAACACCCTGTGTCACACTGTTGTCGTATCCAATTTTTGAATATCGTTCCAATAATAAAACAGTCGATCGCATAAAATCCGATTGTGTAACGCAATGTAACATGCCCCACATATCTAATCCCGTGAAGGGTACTACAATTACTGGTGATCCTTCGTTATCGAAACCGCATAATCCATGCGGAACATAGTCGATAAGAACTTGTGGTCGTTCCCAGTTTTCCAATTGATCAACGTTCCACATTTGTTTGTTCCTGTGAGCCTGCAATTGAGATTGGTTACACAAAATAAGTGATTACTGGCTTTTCAAGCAGTTTTCAAAATTATAATCTTACATTACGTAACATTTTTTCGGCTGCTTCTGTATTCCATTTTCGGGCTGAAATTGTTCAGAAAATGTTAGTCTTGAATTTAACTACCGAACTTATTAATATCATGCCTCTAAGCCATCGAAGGAGATAGAAATCATCGTGTTCGGGATCTAAGATGTCTTCAACACTACGCCGGAACTGAAACAAAATAATAATTTATTAATATTAGTTATAGGTTTGATGATAAAGATAAAAATTAGAAAATTTTTGAACTTTTTTTTAAAGAAATGTATAAGGAGTAGAGTTTTGAAACTTTAAAATTTTTTTCTTATTAACAGGTAAAAATTACGCGCTCTATGATAAAGCTATGAAATTTGATAGCATGAACAGTGGCAAATCTTTCGCTTTCAATTTTCAATAAAAAAAATGAAACTATTTTCAAACATGTATGTAGTCAATGAACTTAGAGAAAAATCAATATATTAATAATACGAAAAAAATTTGTTTTGATCCGTACACTCCTTCTACTCCCTCCCATACAAATGCATAATTTTTGTTAATTGCATTTTATCGATTTCCATTCAAACTAGAAAAAGTACAAACTTTAAATTTTGCCAGAATTCGTTTATTAATAATTGAAATAAGTGTTAGAAAAAATTATTAGCTCTGTTTTACTCCTTCTACCACCTCCCAAATATCTGTATTATAAATTCAAGAAAAGCATTTCTCCTTCAAGTATATGAGAGCTATCGACTTTGGAATTGAATCAAAGCATGGTGATAAGGATGATGATAAGCAGTTTCAAATTCATCTTAAATGCTCCACTTCCTCTGCCACCTCCCATACAAATGCCCCAATTTCAGGAAAACTATGACCAATTTCTTTAAAAATAATGAAAACTAAAAACTTTAAATTCAGCAAAAAACATGCTATGTTCGGTGTCATATACGAAAAATACAAACCTGCCCCTCTACTTCTACCACCTCCCATGCAAAAGTCTCTATTAACTATTCGAAAGAATTTGAGATGACATATTTTCTGGTATATTAAAGTCATTTCCATCTCATCTAGAGTATCATATGATTGGGCTTTAGGCCCAATTCTGTTATGTTTTACTTTGGATTTGATTTGGATTTGAAAACATTCTTGCTGCATAATTTTCATTGTTTGTGAAAAAGTCTGAATTGAACCTTACCTGCAACCAGGACTAGAGATACTGTGTATAGCCCCCTTTTTCTCATATTGATTTCTGTGCCACCGGGTCGGAAATTATCTGTCACTTAGCGAAATTTAAAAAGTCGTACCGAAAAGTTGATAAAATCTTACGATTTCTCAAAAAAAAACAAATAAAAAATACTTGACTTGAAACATAAATATCGTAAATATACAAAAGTACAAAAATATACTTGGCCTACAACTTCTACGAAAAAGAGCAAAGATGTTTACCTTCTTTTCATCTGCTCGTTATTATGTGCTACGTCATCGAGCAATCCCACGTTTTCCTTGGGGGCTTATAATCCAGACCGATCCATTGCCACTTTTTCCTTTGAAACTCAATGCCTATGTATCTTGGTCAATTATTTTAATTTTGACAACAAAATTTCATTCCGAAAAACGGAGTGAATCAATCAAAAAGCAAAGCTTCCAAAAATTTTCGAATCATGTTATCAATTCGATTATTAATTATTACTTTTCTTCAAATTTTAAATTTTGAGGAGAAAATACATTTTTGTTAATTTTTTTTACAATTTTCATTGTCCACTAAAAAATACAATTTTTTTTTTGCAGTTGTCATGCATATTTAATTTAAGGATCCTTCATAATATTCATTCCCGTCTTTACACAATTCTGCATACGCCACTGATGGCATTACTTATACAGGTTCGACTGTATCGGTGAGTAATCTGGTATAAAAACACGCTAGACGATCAAATACCACAAATCAGATTTATCGCATCGTATTATGTCCGGATATAAAAGAAATTTCCATTCAATATGTTACGAGTATAACCTCTGTATATTGGACAAAAAAATACCCTCTGGTATTTGGCCTAGTAGAAAATAGTCTGCTTCATAGTATGGCAGTTTGATTTATAGTAAGAGAATCGGTAATTTCCTTGACCTTCAAAATGCTGTCTGATATGACCTTGAAACTGGTATTTCAACGTAATATCAAATAAATTCACCGATATACATATATTCGAATTAAAATACGAGTGTTATAATAACAAGTTTTATCAGCGTGAGTATTTTTGATAGCTAGGGATTGGTATCTTATTTTGTGAATTGTCGATAAGAAGTAGATTTTTTTCTTAATTCTAAATTAAGTGAAAAACGACCTTTAACAGTTTCGGTCAATGTCGCACTTATAGGTGGCAAATTTTTACTTATATGAGCTACAATGAGCTTTAAAACCGAATAAATTGAGCACAAGGTTCAAACTATTAAAGAAGTCATGAAACTACGAAAAAATAACATGAAGGGCAAGTAGCTAGCTAGAGCTGCTGGGTAAGGTTGAATGGCCCACTCCACGTAGTAGTGAAATAAGAAATGGGCACTTGTAAATGGACAAGAAGTGCTTCGCGAAGTGCTACAAGCACTTTCACAAAACGCTTGTGTGAATTAAACCACTTAGAAAATATGGACGCATGTTTAATTGGCTGTTGATGGTAGTAAAATTCTAGAGCGGTTCAAATTGAGTCGCGTTGACATCGGAAGTACTTGTGAACAAAACTATTTTTAAGTGTAAATGAGGCTGATTAAGTCTTGTAATGCTTTCTTAGTGGCTGTGCCATACTATTTGTGATATGAAAAACGATCGTCTTCGAGTTATACCCAAAATGTTGCCTTCGATTCACTTAGGTTCGAACTATTAATCTACTTTAGTGTAACATTAAGCATTTGATATCTGCTGCCAAAATTTCCTTCGAGGTATAAATTTTGAATGCAGCATTTTTTTTTAAATGATACCAAAACGTTTATGCTGAAGTACATTATCATTTAATTGAAAGTGGAATGGAATGATAATGAGGAACGTAGAACCATATCTTGTTTTGTTTAACGTGGACAGCCAAACACTAAGTCTCCCAGCCGCTGTTGTCTATCACAAAGCGGATTATATTAGACGAAAACCAATAGCGTCAGGTAATAGAACAGAATCTTGCGCATGTATTTACATACATACTTCAAGAGGCATACATAATAGTCCTTAGTCGGTCCCGGTCTATACTGACTTGCACGTTCAGTATCCACAACGGTAAGTGTAAGACCTATCTATGTCTTTTCTTATCTTTGGGTCTTGACGCCCGGTTGATACGCAACTCCACGTTGAGAACAAGGTTTGCCGAAGCCTCATATAAGGCAGAAAATCAAGAAATCCGTGTACTGCACGTTGCGTAATACAGCATAACGAAAGATAGTCTGCCTGCGATATAGGCCTCAACCATCAGCCATTATGTGTACCCCGAAGGGACCATGGCTGTGTTGAATCGCCCGCATCACATCGCACTAACTAATCCATCCGTCAATTTGAAATTTTAGCAATTCTAGAATAACCGTCCGTCAATTCCATCATGCAGCGTTACATTCGATTTCGCTCCCTTTGGGTCTTAGGTATCGGATTTTGCGAACGGTTCCCTCACTTCCGGTCATTACTTTCTTCTGGACAAACCCACCATACTGCCACCTTCCTCCAACAACATGTTTTCCTCCGATTCCGATCCCTTGGGGTCTTAGGTAGCTTATGAACGTTCCATCGTATTCGGTCACTAATTTCTCCTAGACAAACACACCTTCCGTCAAATCCTATATCTCCCACACTCTAGTATAAAACCCGTGAATATCCAATTTCGTTCCCTTCAGCTCGATACTACTTAATATTTCGCTCACTTCAATTCACCACTTTCTTCCAAGAACCACCAACGAACATTTACTGTCCGTTTATGTGTCCTGCATCCCTTGCTATCAATCTTCGGTTAGGATCCACCTCTCATGTTCTCCCATCGAGATTTCGGTCCCATTGCGAGCTAAATTAACCGACAATTCCTACTTTTATCTCCTTCCGCTACTAACACAATACTCTCAGTGTACTGTGCTTTCGCAGCTTCACAGACCTGTACCACCAAAACCAACCACCCTAATCCCTCCCCAGCTGCAACTAATCAAGCCCGTATACCATGAATACTAACCAACTGATACGATATGATGGGGGTCTCCAATACAACTCCCGTAGTACCATGTTTTCCTGCTAAACTTTAATACTGGTCGAACAGTTCACGTACGTGGAAGCATCATTCCCCCCCCGCCCCAATTCAAAAAAATTTTGGATAATTTTCATCTTGAAATTTTAAGTTGCGTTTATTCAAATGCTCAGAGCTGAGAATGCGTGAGCCGAGCAGGTTGGACAAGCGTCTGCATATGTATGTGTATGTAGCGAGTTTTGCTTTTTATTTTTAGATTTAAAAATAAACAACTGAAAAGGAAATAAGACATTTGCCATTTCAACTTAAAAAAATGTTTAGACTCGTAACTCACCTGCGATCCTCGTATTCAATCCATCAGAATAATACTTGCTCCGATAGCTGGTATCTTCAAAAGGATAAGTAAGAATGTTCTTGACATACATAAGAGAACTATATTGCATTCACTATTTCTGAGCCACATTCAATATGGTGTAGCTATTTTTAAACTTATCCCAATTCAACGATTACAAAACAAAGCAATAAAATACTTATTAAGCATTGACAAAAGCGCAATAACAAAAACTATCCATCAGTCTAATCATCTTCTTACTCCAGAAAAACTGTATCATCTGGAACCCGCGAATCAAAAAAATGTGATAAAAAATCATCTCACAAATACGAACTTAATTGTGCAATATCACAGCGATAACCATGACTACAATACCCAACGGGAAGATGACATACTATATCTTGAAACTGCGCGCACTATATAGTGCAAATGGAATAATGACTAAGTCCATTAAGAGCTGGAACGAACTTCCACAGACGATCAAGATGGACTCAGTTAAATTCAAATCTAAATTAATAGAATATATTTGTATATTCAACTTAAACTCATAATTTTCCTAATTTAAAATTAAATTAAATTCTTTCTTTCGTTTTTAGCACACACACGAAATAAATTATTATTATTAAAAACTAAGAGTTATGTACTGATACCTACAACGTTTCGGCAATATTATAATTATAAAACTTAAAGGAGACTTACTGGTCACTGTGACTTTTTATTGCCTCCTTTTTATGTTATATAAGAGTTATATATAGAAATAGCCATCACGTTTTCATACAATCTTATAAACATTACTCACGTAAGACTTGTCCTTCTTCTGATATGAAGTTTTAGGTGGAGTCGGTATATCACTGAAACGGCACTGGTGGACAAAAAAATGGTATCAGTTTGGCGTTTCGCAACACGTTACACTTCACGACAGAAATGTAGAAAACGAGCCAAAACAGTGAATTTCACACTGCGATCGTTATCACCAAAGAAGACGAAGTCAGACTCATCGGCCGGATAGGTCATGGCCACCGATTTCTGAATCGACTATTTGGAAAGGGGAAGAACGATCACAGGACAGAGTTATGCTTAAATATCGGGCACACACGATCACATGTTCCACGTCGGTATAGCGAAATTGAAATAATTGAGCTACAAATTGCCATCGTATGCGACACATTCTCTACATTTAGCCTTTCTCCTGCGACTTCGTTTTATTTCGAAACATCCAAAAATGGTTCGACGAAAAGAGATTCACATCGACCGATACAGACAAAAGCTATTTTTTTTTGTATGACTTGAAATAGAATAACGTTGATCGATATGTGTATCGAGCTAGTTAATAAATAATTTGATTAAGAACTGAAAGGTGTCCAATGAACATTTCTTTTCAGATCAACGATACATTCAAATTTATTTAGATGATCACCCTCCCTACAAAGCAGTCTTCAGGAACTACAGGAGGACTAAACTGGTCCAAGCAGAGGGTTACTATCAAAAAACTGGTTCCCTCCGAAGTTCGAAACCTTCCGGATGTCACCGCTGCTCTTGATGGGATCGTGTCTACCCTCACAAGGACTTTAAATGGGGCAATGTCATGCTCTTGTCCCACTAGGAAGCCGAAGGTAAACAGAAGTCACCATGGTGGAGCGACGCTATTCTTAGAGGTTGCCTACCACTGGTCCACATTCCTGAAATATGAAAGGAGGCGGAAGTAATTTTCATCCCCAAAGCGGGAAGAAGCTCTCATACATGTACGAGGGATCTTAGACCTATAATTCTATCTTCACTTCTTCTAAAAACCTTAGAATGATTGATAGATATCCATCTACGTACCAACATTGATCGGCGAATGTTGTCAGCAGCAGAAACGGCCCTACATACACTCACCATATCAAGAAATCTTTAAGTTTCAAAGAGTACATGCGAGATTTTATCGATATCAAGAGGGCTTTCAGTAACATAAGACCAGAAGTAATTACGGACGCACATAAAATTCTGAAGGTGGAAGCTTCGCTTGGCTTGTAGATTGATTTGATGTAGTCATGTTGGCATCGCGTCTGCTAGAAGGTTTGTTAGTGGAGGTACTCCGCAGGGCGGGGTCTTCTATCTACTTCTTTGGAACGTTGCGGTCAATGGACTACTGCTAAAACTGGAAGAGGCAGGCTGTAAAGTGATTGCTTATGCGGACGATTGTACTGTACTGTAGTTATCTCTGGTAAGCATTCGAGTACTCTTGGCGAGGTTATGCAAAATGCCCTCTCAATGCTCTCTAAATGGATTCGTGAAGTTGGACTGGGAGTGACCTACATAAAACCGAGCAAGTTCTTTTCACAAAACTCCACATGTTGAACCTCCTATCCTGGGTGGTACCAGTTTTTATTTTGCAGATAGACTAAAATATCTGGGTCGTATTTTGGATAGGAAACTGAGCTGCCAACCTATTATTCAGGAACGTGCAAGAAACGCTACTATTGCGCTTTAATCCTGTAAGAAAGCCATAGGTAAGAAATGGAGAATGTAGCCCAAAGTAGTGCATTGGCTCTACGTACCATCTTGCTTTATGGCGTGATTGTGTGGCCGACTACCCTAAAGACAAAGACAAACCGCATTCTCCTCGGCAAGATGCAGGGAACAGCATGTTTACGCATAAGTGGACCTCTGAGAGCAACCTCCTCGGCAGCATTAGAAGTACTTTTCCATCTGCTACTTCTCGCAATTATTGGTAACAGATGGCTATAAGTGCAGCCTCCCGGCTCAAAGAAACTCGCCAGTGGACCTGCATTGGAGCTGGTCACTCCTCAATTCTGGAAGATTTCGAGAATTTAACCGAAAATTCAGACTACACTCTACCAAGTTTCGATTTCAATAATAATTTCCTCACCGTCATCGCCTTGAGACAAGAGTGGGAGGTTAATGAAATACGGGAGAAATAGCCCATATCTTTTTATACTGACGGTTCCAAAACCAGAAGTGGACTGGGAGGAGGTGTATTTTCCGCAATGCTTAGATTAAGAATATCTCTCCTTAATTCAGATCATTGTAGTGTGTTCCAACTAGAAGTGATGGCGATAAAAGAAGCCTTGGCCTAGCTAAAGTGTAATCTGTAATAATGAGGATATTGAAATCTTCACTGATAGCCAGACTGCTATTAAGTCTCTGGAATCATGTGTACATCCAATACTGTTTTTGATTGCCGTGCATCTCTGATGGAGATAACTGAACAATTCAATATTATCCTGTGTTGAGTATCAGGGCATAGGGCCATTCCGGAGTATTGCAGGCCCGACGAGTTCGGCCGGCATGGAAGCACCTTGCAGATTCAATCAGTGAGAGAGAAGCTAAACATACCGCTCGCAACTTATAAGCTGGATGCGATTAGCATAGACAATAATAGATGGTCAAACGGTGCTACAGATAATATCACCGGATAGATTTGGTCTGTGCTGGGTCTAAAACAGACTTGTGTCTGGTCATCCATCTCTACCTATCAATCTTTATCCCTGTAATATATCTAATGTACCCAAATCTATTGAACAATATCGGATTTTGTGGTCTTCTAAAATTTATTTCCCGAAAGTGAAAAATGGCAAAAATAGGGCCGAAAAATTTGTTGCGAAAATGTCATACTATTGCGACGCTCTGTGAAATTCTCGACACATTTTTAGGAAAAGTATCTCGAACTTAACCATTGAAATGTCCTGGTAGATGTCGAAAACTGCGTCAACCTTGCCAGCCATTTCGTAATAAATTTGGTAATACTAAAAAGGGGGCTATGAGAAAAAAGTTTAAACAACCAACCGTTGGGGAAGATTAATGAACGCAGGCAGTCAATATTTGTGACGCGCCGGCCCTAGCCAATGGTAGCTTATCTTGCCAGAAGTTAAAACTGAGCTTTTGGCGTCATAAAAAAAATACACAAATTTCAGAGATCGGCGAAAAAACCGCGAGAAAAAGCCAAAAATTGGCGCAGTTATGACACTTTAAATATAGGAGTTGAAAAGGGTAGGATAATTGATGTTAACACAACACACAAATTTGTTTAATTAAATGACAGCAAACAAAATGAGCAGTGATAATAATCATAATTTAAAATCAACCAAATTATTATTTAGTTATAAACTAACACCTAGCTAATTGCGATAACCTGGTAATAATTACTTAAATATTTATGAGATGAGATTCGAAAATTATTCGCATCCGCTCAATTGTATTAGTCAAGCAGGTTCGTCGTTCGAGTTACTAGGCAAAACCTTCTTTCATTTTCAAAATAACTATCATGCAATTTCGTAGCTTTCCAAATAAAAAAAAAAAGCTTACGTGCATACATATCTCTCAAACAAATTGTTGTCTGACAAAATTTTTGACCGCAATTACAATGAAATTGCACAGAAATTGCATTAACCTAAACCCGAGGAAAAAGTCTGCATGTCGTAATGGTATTGTAAAATAAATAAATAGCAGCAATAAAATCTGAGAAGAAATTCAAATTTCATCTCAATATTTATATGCATACAGTTTTCGCGATTATTCATAAATTTTTTGTTAAGTTCACTTACGAGTTTATCAAAGTTCACAGCTACTTATCAGTGCTCCAACTTAGCCAGTTTTCAGCTGCACGAAAAATTGTGAAAACAACAATTGCCGAGAATGAATACAAATCGAAACGGAAAACCCCATTCGACTGGTTGTTTCACTTTCAGTTTTCATTCTGGCCGTGAATTGCAGTAGCAAATATAGCTCACAGCAGGGTTGTTTATGGTAAATGTGCAGACATAGTTGAGATACTCTGTACCATGCTGTTACTTATGGAGAAATGACAAAACTATTACTACTAGCTTATAACTGCACTACATCACGCTCTATTGGTGCATTTTATTAGTGAACATATGTATTTGCGAGTTGAACCGTGAATCCGTCCGCTAGCTGAAGCTAACGAAGGTTACCGAAAAATAATAAAATGCTTCTTGGTTGTTGGTTCAAGGTCATAGCTAACCAAACCAAATTTTATTACTGAGGACAGAGATTCATTATGTTTTTATAGTTTGTGTACGGTTATGGAGGCGCATTTTATTGCCAAAAAACTTTTTCGCAACCATCTCCAGTGCTCAAGTTTTGTGCAACGTTTGATTGCCGTATATGGATCTGAACCGAAAGAATAAAATTTGTTGGTAACGAGATCATCGTTAGAAAGCAATTACAACAAATATCGAAATAGGTAGTAAATTACTTATTGCTAGGCATACACAAAGCATTTTTTTATTGGTTATTATGAAGCGGTAATTTAAAATAAACATTTATTTGAGATAAATTAATAATTAAAATAAACTAATTGATTTTCGTTAAGTTAATTTAATGAATAGAAAAAAAAAATCAAAATGGGTAAACGATGTAAAAGTGGAACAGTTCCACTTATAGGCCTATCATTCTGCCCACATAACATCTGCAAATATTTGTTAATAGCAGCCAGTTCAACTGAAAATTTATGATGAGCGTAAAGCTCAATTATGTGGTACCCTAAATGAAATGGGAAACAGTTTAATCCTTCGGAAAATCAAATTCTTTCAAATCGTGAATAGTGACTTTTGTATGGGAGGTGGTATAAGTAGAGAGGGGAGGTTTGTAATTCTTGCATATGACACCGAACATTGTATGCAAAATGTTTCGCGCTGAGTTAAAAGTTTGCAGCTTACATAATTTGCAAGGAAAGTGAACATTGTTTTTCTTTAATTGGGGGATTTGTATGGGAGGTGGCAGTGGAAGGTTGTGGATAATTTTGAAACTGCTTATCAGTATCATTATCGGCATCTTTATTACCATGCTTTGTTCCAATTTTAAGGTCGATAGCTCTCATACCAATGAGAAATGCTTTTTTTGAAATAAAGAAATTTGTTTGGGAGGGGGTAGAAGGAGTAAAGCGAAGTTTATATATTTTTAAGGATTTATAGCAATTATTAAGGAAAAAATTCTGCCAAATTTTTAAGTTTCTACTTTTCTAGTTTAAATCGAAATCGAGGTAAAAAAATTGTGCATTTGTCTGAAAGGGGGTAGAAAAAGAAAATAAATTTTGTACTTTGAAGAGATTAAGATTATTATACTTTGGTACAAATTTCACGTCAACAGCCTCAGACGGTTTTGAAGAAAAATAAATTAATTGAAATTATGAAATTTGTATTGAAGGGGGTAGAAGGAACGAGATGAAGTTGATTATTATTTTTTTGAAAATTCGTTGCAATTATAATAAAATTAATTCTGGCAAAAAAATCATTGTTTTAGCTTTACTAGTAGCAATGAAAATCAAATAAATGTATTTTTTGAAAATTATACTTATGTATGGGAGGGGGTAGAAGAAGTAAGGGGATCGGATCAATATTAATGGTCGGTAATGATATTTAAATAGTTATACTAGTTTAAAAATTTTAAGTCGCTAGCTTGAATAGTTTCAGAGAGGAATCAATTTCTTTAAATCTCTAAATTTCATGAAATGTGTATGGGAGGGGGTTGAAGGAGTAGAGGATGTAGTCCATTCACGAACTTAAAGTTTCTTTTTTTCTAAAAACAGCATAAAACAAATTTCAGTACGGTAGCTTAAAGCGTTCGAGAGTTATGTTGTAGACATACATACGGAAAGACAGACAGACGAACAGAGAGACAGGCGGACGATCTCTCGGAATCGATGTTTTGAGCGACAACAAATATTTCTTTACTCTTGCTGAATCTGTAACGGTAAGTCAAACACAATACACTCTCAGATTTCATTTAGAGTATCTAATATATGTATGAGGCTATGAGAGCAACAAGATAGTATAACTAGTGCGTAAAGTAAACAACTTTTTAATTCGGTTAAAATGACTCTCACGTAATTAGGATGTTCGACTAGTACAGACAATTCCACTAGGGTTGATGCCTGAACTTGTTGTGATATTCATTGTAACATTGATAGTCCCTCATTTCATCCAGGTCCTATCCGCACAGGCTAGAGTGAATAAATCTAAATCTACTAATATTAGCCAAGCTGCGGCAAAAGCATCCGCTAATAACAATTCTGCACTCTTGAAGTCCACATCTTTTAATATTAGCCAAACGTCTTCAAAAGAACCCGCTAATAAAAATTTTACACTCTTGAAGTCTACCAAAGAATCTTCGAGTAGTTCTCAAGCGTCTCTTACGGATGCTAATCGCACTGGGTCTTCTTCTTCCATACCAACAGATGTGGACTGCTTACTATTGTGCCTCGTCCAAAGGCCCTTTTTGTCTCTCGACTTGATTCCCCAAAATTCCAGGATGATGTCGTAAATTATTTGCTTTCAAAAAAATTTTATTTTAACAGGATCGGCAGTTAAATGTGATAAAATTAGTGAAGATACTAGTTATATTGCCTACTTTAAAATTTTTATGGCCAATACTGAAATTTTCAATTAGTTGTTCGATAATAATTCATGGCCCTCTTAAGCATTTCTTAAGGAGTTTATTTCTCGTCGTAATAATGCATCCGGTTCTGGTCCAAAAAACTTAGACAATTGTCCCTTTACTATCAAAACGCAAATGGACTGCGCACGAAAACCCATGTTATATTTGCTTCGACTCAGAATTCTTCGTATGATGTTATTGCTCTAACTGAAACGGGACTTTCTGACTGTGAACTCTTTAGTTCAAGTTTTTCGTAGGGATCGCTATGTTTCCGATCTGAGATTGAAGGGTCAATCAATCAAATTCCTGTTAAGACCCCCTATAGGGGCATAGGACAGAAACAACTCTCATCCACAAGGCGCGATTCTGAGCAACGGCTTTAAGCTGTTGCTAGGACTTGTTTATTCCTCTGGCCTCCTGCTCAACTGCTCGCTTCCATGTGTTATATGGTCGACCAACCCGACGTCTTCCTTGAGGGTTATAAGCCAGGGCCTGTTTTGCGATGTTTCGCTCTGGTTTCCTCAAAGTATGACCGATCCACTGCCACTTTCGCCGTTGAATCTCAATACCTATTTTAGTCTGGCGAGTTGTACTCCAAAGTTCGTCGTTGGAGATCACTTCTGGCCAGAATATTCCTAAAATGCGCCGGAGGCATTGGTTTACGAAAGTCTGTAGTTTCTTGGTAAGTCGAACGGTCACTTTCCACGTAGTACAACCATATAACAACACGGATTTGACGTATGCGTCAAAAACTCGCAGCTTCGTGCGAAGGGAGATTTCTCTTAACCTCCAGAAAGGGGAAAGGATACCGAAGGCCTGACGAGCTTTATTTAGCCGAGCCTCAACATCCTTTTCGGCTCCGCCGTCCATGCTGACAATGCTTCCAAGATAGCAAAAATCTTGCACCTCTTCCACATCCTGTCCGTTAAGAACAATCGGTGTGCTTGCGTTCGAACCCATGTGCATGTACTTGGTTTTACGCACATTTATTTTCAGTCCCGCCTCTTTGCATTTAGAATGCAACGAGCGAATATTTGACTCTAAGTCCGAACGGTTATGTGCAAGCAAAAACACGTCATCAGCATAATCAAGGTGACTTAAGATGTTAAATAGTCTCCATTGAAGACCTTTACCTTCCCCACCTTCCAGTGCAGCTTTCAAGATGTCATTTATTACCACCAGAAATAGGGCTGGTGATAATATGCAGCCTTGTCTGACACCCGTTCGCACAGGGAAGCTCTCGGATACCTCTCCTCAATGCAAGACGCGACACCTTGCATCTTCGTAGGATTCTTTAATCATAGCTATGACCTTATTTGGAATACCTCTCCTACGCAAAGCATTCCATATGTAATCTCGCTTAACGCTGTCGAACGCCTTCTCGAAGTCCACAAACATGAGATGTAGTGGCGAACCCATTTCGGCTGACTGCTCTAATATTATCCGTAGGGTATTTGTGTGGGCGGTACAAGATGACCCTTTATGGAATCCAGCCTGATAAACATCGAGAGTGCTCTCGACGACATCACTAATCCTGTTGAGAATTACCTTAGCCATAATTTTTGATACGGCAGTAAGTAGACATATACCACGCCAATTGCCACAATCCCGAAGGTCGCCCTTCTTCGGAATTTTCACAATTTTCCTTCCATTCAGTCGGATATCTTCCCTCATTCCACACCTTAGTGAAGAGTGGGAGGAGTATATCGGCTGTTATATCCGGGTTCGCTTTGAGGAGTTCGGTTGGTAGTCCGTCTATACCTGGAGCTTTCCTTCCCGCCATTGACCGAATGGCGGAAACTAGCTCTTTCTTATCTGGGGGATCGTCCCTAAGAGAGGATTGTTGCGGTTGGATGTTTGGAAGTTGTTCTGTTTCCGGAATATCTTCCTCTGACAAGATGTTTAAAATATTAGAGAAGTATTTCTTCCTTCGTCGCAACTGGTGCTCACTCATATTAAGGAGAGTTCCGTTCACATCTCTCACCAGGTGGTTGGCGGTTAAATTCCTGTCCGTCAACTGTTCCATGATTGAAGGGTGGTGGAGTATTATTAGCAGTCCGTAGCTGTATTAATTGTGTAAAAACAGTTGACTGTATAACTTTTCTTCATAATAGTATGAATATCTCTGACAAACTCAATTTACTGGGTGATTTTAATATTCCAGGACTTTCTTGGTCTCTCTCTGACGATGATTCCACTTTCTTAGTTTCTGATTTTTCGTCCTCGTTTGAATGTTTTTTTGTTGATAGTATATTTGCACTTGATCTCCATCAACTTAACCTTGTTCGGAATTCCTATGGAAGGCAGCTTGACCTAGTTTTTTATTCGGACTATTGTGCCTGTTCCGTGGAAGAGAGCTTAACTTCAATTTCTACTATTAATCTCTTGCACCGTCCTATTAATATTTTTCTTATAATTGACGAGGAGCATATTGTCAGCCCTAGTGAGAAAGAGCTTTCCTTTGATTTTAATAAAGCAGATTTTTCTCGGTTGGACTACCTTATATCTAATTTCAACTTTAATGAAATTCTTGACAGTCCTGATTTTGAAGGTGCCGTAGTTGAGTTTTATTATGTTCTGCATCAATTTTTTGTTGCTATAGTTCCTTTTACCTATCGCACGAATTTTCAGTTGCTACTGGCGATGAAAAATTATTCGAAATAAAATGGGCAAACGATGTAAAAGTGAAACAGTTCCACTTCAAGAAGGTCTGTCCACTCAGTAGATGGTTTCTGTTCGCTTTCTATCATTCAGTCCCCCATAACATATGGAAATATTTGTCAGTAGTAGCCAGTACAACTGAAAAAATATACCAGCTTCTCCACTCGTTAAGGTCGTTCCCACTCCACTACCTTCTCGATCCCATTCCTTCCGTCCATGACTGTGTTTGTGCATTGCACATAAAGGCTCAAATTGCCTATAACAGAGGTCATTTTGTAAAAAAAATGAGACTAAAAGCAGAACTGTGGCCTTTGTAGTTTTGAAAAAAAAAAATAAATAAATAAATAAAAATGGGGCATATGCGCGAAAAACAGCTGCATGGCGTGAATTTAGGGTTTTCAGGTTTCCTAAGAAGTTCGATTTTTTGTAAAACGGTACAGTTGTGTCCAATTCTTACACTTACTTAACTTTTTCAAGTGATTTTTTTTAAATGCCAAGCACGGATTGGAGTTTCTTTGGAATAGGGGATAATTTAAAGTATCATCATCATCTGTTCATAAAACATATATTTATAAGAATGGTAAAAACTAAATAAGATTTTGAAACACTATAACAAATTTTTCAATTTAAATTTTGAAAATCTGTCTATTCAAAAACATAAGCCAGTATCATAGAACGAATGGTTTGATACCGAAAAACTAATATTTTTGTATAGGAAATGAAAGATGTAGTGATCTCCTTAATGAAAAATCCATTCGTTGTTAAGAGCGTAATAAATTAATGGAACAAGCAAAATTTCAGAAATTTGGAGTAAGGTAATAAATAGTCTCGAAATTTTTAAAACCTTTCAAACTGCGCTTTGGCGCAGAAGCTTAACAATAAATGTCTGTAAATTATTATAACAAATAATTTTTCAATTTTACACTTCATTATTTGCTCATGTCTTGCGAGCAAACAATTAATAAAAAAAGAACTTTAGCAAAAAGCGCCTTAAGTAACAAATGAAGTAGCCATAGCGTATACCATCTACGTCAATCCGCAGAGATCTTGAATCCGTCGATAGCGTGCTGAATAAATATTTTGAAACATAAAGCCAATACGCAATTTGGGCTGTAACGCCTGGGTCGAGGGTATTACGATGATGGAAAAAAAGGTAATGAACTCTTTATTGAAATGTCTTATGTTATTACAAATTTGAAATTGAATACAGGTAAGCAATATACGCTCAATGATGCTATTAAAACAACCTGACCATGATTTTGAATGTCATTATAATTAACCTTTTTACAGACCAATTGCATAAGTGCGTCAAGGGATTTATTCTGTTCAGGTGATTATAAAAAAAAAGAGTAAAAGTAATTTGTTGCGAAGTAACACGAATTTTTAGTATTCCACTTTTGCAGACCCATGTAGAAATCCAGTTGGAAATTACCAAGAACAAAATTAAATTGTGCTGATTGGACATAGTCCGCCTAATTAGCATAACTACATATATGAGATGAAATAACGAGTGACACGCTAAGATGAAAATTACAAATGTCGAAAAGCAACATTCATTGTTGTAACTTTCTTGTTAAGCATTTAATTACGAAGTACCATAAGACTATCATTATTTTTCGTTACGACAATCTCGAAAATTGAGTGCTGATCTAAAGTGAAAGATCTCATTTAACATTAAAAAATATTAACGCATGGGAACAAATAAAATGAAACAATTATATTATAATTTTTATAATTTAGATGAAATCTGTTATAAGTTTGCAACAAAGTTTGTAACGCTAAGAAAAAAGGCTCTGAGAAAAAAATATATGTTCATATAATCACTCAAAAATCTCAAAACCGGATGTCCGTCCGTCCGTCCGTCTGTTCGTTCGTATCCTCTCTAGCTTGTGCATGCGTTGATCTAGAAAGTTTGCACTTTTTCATGGAATGCTCTAAGCCAATTCACTAAGTGCGTATACAATTTATTGATTTGAAATTATGCACTAAATATTTATTTAGAACTAGCGATCGCCCGCGACTTTGTCCGGTTAGGAATCGCAATAATTACATTTTTTGAGAATGTATGCATGTAGTTAGTAGTACATTATGTCGGATAAATAATCTGCTTAATTTGATGGTTCTTTGAAAACAATGCTTTGTATTTTGTTGGAATCAGAACCATAAATTATTAAGAATGAAACCATGATACTCGCATTTGTATGGGACAGGCTCGTGATCAAATCAAACCCGTGATTCGAAATCATATTTATACGTGTTAAGGACATGTGAATAGTTGTAGCTTGTGTTAATTGAAAAAAGCCCAAATAAAATGACATTAAGCTTAAAAACATAACAGGACTTCAATTGTGCGTAAGGCCCTATTATATGATACTACCGATGAAATCGAAATTTTTGTAATCTTAAGAATTTTTGTGTGGGGAGTGATAGAAGGGATGACAGTACTAAATTAATTTTTTTCACACCATGCTAGAGTAGATATAAAAATATTTTGCACCAAATTTAAGCTTGAAAAACTGAATTGGTAACTTGAGAAACTTAGTGCATTGGATTTAGTGAAATTGTGCAATTTGTATGGGAGGTGGTAGAAGGAATGGGGGGTTTTTGGTAATTTTTCTAGATACAACTATAATCACCATGCAATTGATATCTTTTAAATTTCAGATCAGTTAGATTCACACTTTTCAAGAAAATCTAGTTTTCGCAAAGTCGTGGAATTGTGTCACATTGTATGAGAGGGGGTAGAAGGAGTGGAGTTAATCGGATAATTTTTCCCGACAACAGTAATAATGCTAATTAGGGATTTAATACAAAATTTTAGCTCGATCAAAGTTATACGTACTGAGAAAATTGATTTCGAGTATTTCATGAAAAAGTGCAGTTTGTATGGGAGGTGGTAGAAGGAGTGGGGGTTTTGCTAATTTTTCCAGAAACTACTATAATCATCATGCATTTGATATGTTTTAAATTTTAGATCAGTTAGATTCACACTTTTCAAGAAAATAGAGTTTTTTCAGAGTCGTGGAAGTGTGCCACATTGTATGGGAGGGGGTAGAAGGAGTAGAGCTAATTGGTTAATTTTTGCACGATAATAATAATAATAATGCTAATTAAAGATTTAGTACAAAATTTCAGCTCGATAGAAGTTATACGTACTGAGAAAATTGGTTTAGAATATTTCATGAAAAAGTGAAGTTTGTATATGAGGTGGTGGAAGGAGTGGAGAGTTTTTAGTTATTCTTTGAGGAGCAACTACAATTATCATTCAATTGATATATTTTAAATTTCAGAACAGTAACATTAATTCTTTTCAAGAAAATCGAATTTTCGCAAAGTCGTGGATTTGTGTCAGATTGTATGGGAGGGGGTAGAAATAGTAAAGCTAATTAGTTACTTTTTCCCAATATTAATAAAAATGATAATTAAAGATTTAATACAAAATCTTAGCTTGATAAAAGTTATACGTACTGAGAAAATTGGAGTATAGTATTCCATGAAAAAGTTTAGTTTGTATGGGAGGTGGTGGAAGGAGTAAGGGCATTCAAATTATTTATATACTTGAAGATCGCATTTATAATGAAAATAATATATTTTAAATTTCAAATTAATAGCTTTTATGGTTTCCATGAAAATTTGATTATTATAAATTTTTGAAAATGAGTCACTTTGTATGGGAGGGTGTAGAAGGAGTGAGGGAAGTAAAATAAAACCTAAGGCAGACTACTCCCCGAGGTAGACCTAATAATCTGTGAAAGTTTCATTACAATCGGTTTAGCCGTTTTTGCGTGAAAACCGGAAAGACAGACAGACAGAGAACATTTTTAAAAACGTTTGTTTCTGCTTAGTTATTGCTAAAATAAAGCAAAAAACTTATTTATAGCCATTTATAAACAAATAACAGACAGACACTACAATTATATTTATATAGATAGATTGAAATTATAATAAAAGCAATATATTCCAAATTTCAGATCAATAGCATCTATGCCTTTCAAGCGAATCCGTTTATTGTCGAATTGCAAAATTGCGTAATTTTGTATGGGAGGGGGTACAGAGTGAAAGCTAATCTGCTAATTTTTTCGGTCTTACTAATAATTCTAAATAAGCTCAATAAACTTTATACGTACTGAGTAAATTGGTTTATAGCATTTCATGAAAAAGTGAAAGTTGTATGAGAGGGGGTGGAAGAAGAGGGAGGACGCAAATAACTTTTATACGGCAGATCCAAATCATCATTAAAGTAATATATTCCAATTTTTGTCTACTAGTTTTGTATTTATCGAGCAAATCCGTTTAATGTCGAATTGCGAAATTGTGTCATTTTGTATGGGAGGAGGTAGAAGGCGTGGAGCTAGAGAGCGCGCAGACGGACGGACGGACATCCGGTTTTGAGATTTTTAAGTGATTACATTAATTTCTGTATCATAACTTTTTTTCTCTGAGCCTTATTTCTTAACGTTATAAACTTTAGAGCAAACTTATATTCTCTCAGATTTCATCTTGAGTATAAACACGTATCCATTTCGATAGATGATTGAAACCTGCATCTACATGCAAGGAACATAATACTTAACTATTATACTAAAACTTTTTATTTAACGCTTCAATGGAAGGGGAGTGTGTAGTGACTCGTGCACACCGACCCTTACACTTCACTTAAAATGATTTTCCCACGCGATTAATATTCAATTGATATTTCTATTTCTACATTAATCCTATCCGTTAATTTTGTTTAGCAATTTTGCTAATTCCATCCGTTACTTTGAAACGGATTTATCATCAATTTAAAATAATTGAATAGCTTTAATTATTATGTACTTTAGGATTAATACTTATGTAAATATTAGTTTTAAGTTTTTTAATGAAAATAAATTAAGTATCATTTTCGAGCTCGACGACAACACGTTATTTAATTTTAAAACAACATCGGCATGAGTTATACCCTCACAAATTAAATTAAATTAAACTGACGACTATATAGTCAATGTTGTTTTACTTCTTTTAGTTTAAGAATGGAAATAAGCATACATTTATATGTTTGGAAAATAAAAGAATCTACTACTACTACACTTTGTAGTAATGACATCATAAACAATGTTACATGTAAAAACATAGCACTATGTAGGATTCATTTAAGAGGTAAAAAGAACCATGTAACAACAATACATTACCTCGTAAAAAAAAGTAAACTACACTATGCTGGTTCGAAAATCCCTTACTAATTTAATGCCAACCCAACAATCGGTAAGACATTGCTCAAAAAATACGTGGTATAAAACATGGAAAATCTACAACTACCAATTTGTGCGAGTTTAAAAACTTCATAGCCAAATCTTTCGAAATCCATCAGTCTGTTCACACTGTTTACACAGATTTTGTAAAGGCATTCGATACAGTTAATCCCAAGATTCTAATTGGGAAACATAAAATATATAGCGTCTCTGGAAATTTACTTGACTGGATTTCTTCCTATTTATCTACTGGTAGTATGCGTGTAACTTTTAAGGGAGATGAGTCTTATGTATTTCCTGCGTGGTCTGGTGTTCCTCAGGGGTCTATTCTTGGTCCACTATTATTCCTATTTTTTTATAAATGACCTACTCCAGTTTTTACTTTCTTCTTGTCTCCTGTATGCGGTTAACAAGGATTATCATTTTAATTATCGAAGGTATACTGCACAATGTCACATAAAATTACCATTTTTATGGTAATTAAGAAAAATATGGGGTTTCATTACTTAGATTTTACAAAAGAGTCATATAACAAGAATACTATTTGGTCTATGTGTCCTGTAGGGCTCACAGATTTCAATAGCATTTAAACTGGTCTACTGATAATTTGAATAATAGCGCAGTTTACCTCCTAGTTTCTAAATATTTTTATAAATTTTCAGATAGTCAGTAATTTTTTTAAGATTTTTAGTTTTGTATATTATGAAATAGGGGTAACTATTTTGACTGCGAAAAATTTCGACACTTGGTTTTCCACTATTTAATGTTCCAGGAATACAAAAAAGTAGGTTTTATTGAGCCATCTGTCTGTGTGTCTCGACGATAGCAGTAATAGACCTCAATAGAAAAGTCTGATATTGGTCGCAAAAGATCGGGCATATCGACAGACAGACGCAAAAGGAAGGTATGAACATCGAACCAAATAAAAGTTTTTCATTTACCTGATCGAAAGACTTTGTACAACAGCTTAAAACAATTTGTTTGTTTTTTTTAGCGTTTTTTTTTTTGTTTTATTGCATGGCTGCCGAGTTAAATGATGTTTTGGTTTTATTTAACCGTGTTTTCAATCGTACTAACAAATGGTCTGCTTAAAAGTTGTAGAGTTTCCAAAAATGAAAACCTTTTGCCATATCTACTTTTGCTATATTTTCTTCTTAGTTTTTTTAATTTTTTTGGCAATTGAAAGTGGACTGGATGTCGTCGAGGAGTTTTTAAATAAATATGGAACTGATACATCGGAGCTGACGGGCGCCTAGTTTTCATTCTATACGTTTTTTCTAAACACAAAAGTTGTGGTTGGTGATTTTGGGATAAGACTTGAAATAAAAGAATGAAAAGTATATCGGGATCAAGATATCTAATATGTATTTGCTTCAGAATCGACTAATTCAAGTTACGTGTGTTTGTTCTTCGTTTCGACCATTTTAGAGAAAATGATCACAGTAAATTACTCGGGTTACTTATTCGAAATTCTGTGGACAGCTATCGCTACAGACATTCGTAACAGGAGCTTAGCGTAAACTATGTGAATTTCGAGGTGCCATTCGATAAATTCAGATACTTTCGAAAGCAGGTGTGAATAGATATACTATTAAATTTTTATACTCTAGATGGAATCTGAGAGTATTATAAGTTCGCTCTAAGGTTTGTAACGCCAAGAAATAAGGCTCGGAGAAAAAAATGAATGATACAGAAGTTAATATTATCACTCAAAAATCTCAAAACCGGATGTCCGTCCGTCCGTCCGTCCGTCCGTCCGTCTGTCCGTCCGTCCGTCCGTCCGTCCGTGCGCTCTCTAGCTTGAGAACGCGTTGAGCTAGAAAGTTCAAATTTTGTACACGTCGTTTTTGACAAAAAAGTAAGGTCAAGTTCGTGAACGGGCCAAATCGCTCCACCCCTTCTACCCCCTCCCATACAAAATGACACAATTACGCAATTTGACAATAAACGGATTTGCTCAAAAAGTATAAAAGTTATTGGCCTGAAATTTGGAATATATTACTTTTATGATAATATCAATTTATCATATAAAAATTGTGCGTGTCGTCCCCCTCCTTCTACCACCTCCCATACAAACTGTAGTTATCATGAATTACTCTAAGCCAATTTCCTCAGTGCTTATAAAATTCAGCGGGCTGAAATTGTGCACCAAATATTTATTTAAAATTGTTAGTAAGGTCAAAAAAAATGAGATGATTAGCTTCACCCCTTCTACCCCCTCCCATACAAAACGACACAATTTCGCAATTTGACAATAAATGGATTTACTCAAAAATTATAAAAGCTATTGGTCTCAATTTTGGTATATATTACTTTTTTAATGATTTAAATCTACAGTACAAAAATTATTTGCTTCCTCCTTTTCCTTCCACCCCCTCCCATACAAACTACACTTTTTCCTGAAATGCTCTAAGCCGATTTTCTCAGAACATATAACATTTGTTGAGCTCATATTTTGTAATAAATATTAAATTAATATTATTACTAAGATGAGAAAAAAAATATTTGATTTACTTCACTACTTCTACCCCCTCCCATACAATATGACACAGTTTCACAACTTCACAAAAAATCGATTTTCTTGAAAAGTATGAATGGCACTAGTCTGAAATTTAAGGGATGCCAATTTTATAATTTTCTGAATTTCTGAAAAAATCAATAAAATCCCCCCACTCTTTCTGCCACCTCCCATACAAACTGCACATTTTCACTAAATCAAACTCACTAATTTTCTCAGTTCCCATTCAGTTTTTGGAGTAAGCATTTTGTATATAACATTTTCATAGCTACTTTAGCATGATGTCGAAAAAATTAGTTCAATGCTATCATCCCTTCTAACACTCCCCATACAAAATTTCTTGGGATCACAAAAAATTCTATTTCATCTAGAGTATCGTAAGATTGCGCTTTACGCGCAATCGTAGCCCTGTTATGTTTCTAAATAAAACCAAACGATTTTCATGCATAAACAATCCGTCTGTTTTAAGTAAAACAGTCATTACAAGAAATTGCTCATGGGAGCTAACTCCTATTATCCTGAAGTGTTGAAAAAGTATGTTTGACTGTATTTGAGGTCACGTTACCTGTTAAGTGTTTATGGCTCGAAAATTTGAACCGCAAAATCTCAATGAAAGTTAACGAACAGCAAATGATATTTTCATTGAGTCGGTGCACTTTATTTTATATAAATTTAATTGATTAAATTATGTATTCGATGCGCAAAATCGGTTTAGCCGATTGTATCTGACAACTTACCAGTAAATATTGCATAAGTTGCTAGGCTGCTTTTACACTTAAATGACGCACCTACTAAAATGTGCAGATAAATTTATGTATCGACGCAGAATGTTGACTTTAACCTAGTAAGACCTGGTAACAGTTCCACTTCTGAAACTAGGTATGCTCAGTAGATTGATAATTATCTTTTTCACTTTCTTTCATTCAGTCAAACGTTAACATATGCCAATATTTGGCAATAGCAGGAACTGAGAAGTGTTCGACATTTCCATTTACTATGTTCGGTCGCACTCAGTAATGTTCGTTAAGTAAGAAATGATTTTTATTCTACTCACGTTCTATCTATTTGCTTAATAACTCTCAAACGCTTTAAACTGACATATTTTCCTGCTTTTTATAGCGAAAGAATAACTTTAAGTTCGTGATGGAAAAAAAATCACTTCACTTCTTCTACCTCACTCCATACAAATTTTTAAAAAAATATATATTAACTTGACCAATGTATAATTATGTAGATATTTTCTAGTGTATTAAACTCAAGTCAATGTCATGTTAATGCTTTTAGGGTCTTTACTTTAAAACTATAAAATTTGTATATACTCGTGTAAATAATATCAAAATATCAAATTAATAATCTTGAATTATAATTCTCATGCTAGATAAAGAATAGAAACAGAATGAATAACAAGTATAATTTAATAATAACATCTGGTACAGCATGATTTTACATAAGTTTTATAGCTTTATAGAAAATATCTTTATTATATGATTTTAAGAGTTTCGAGTTTCTTTATACCTACTGAATAGTTAATTGTTAAATGGGAGTAGTTACTATTATCGCATCGTATTATTACATACTGTTAATAATTCATAGAGTGCATGAGTTTCAAGGGAAATCCAAGTTATTGTAAAATAAAATGTTTATTTGCATTGTAAATTTAAAATATCCCGTTCATTACTACTCCACACTATAATTTTATTTTTAAGGGTTAACGAGATATTTTTGTTTATAATTTCAAGTAAAATTTAAATCATTCGCCAAACAAGAATGTAATAATTTTTTAGTATTCAACTGATTATTAGAGGGAAACATGTGGCAAATTTAATTTTTATAGTTTTCTATGAAATTTGTTTTATGCATTTCTTCTCCGTAAATAATATGACTTTGTGGGACAACGGAAGGTTAACTGATTTTAATGAGTTTTAAGTTTTCAACAAATATTTTTGTTGAAATTAATTATTCTAGCAATCAAGTCTACTTCTACTTGTAAAATGGCGCTACAGCCCAAATCGGACCTTGGCCTCCTAACCTTCAGGTTCCTTAAAATTTTTCAATATTTCTTGTGGATGGGTTGTAAGACCTTGGCACAACCCTCTATCTACGAATTTTTCATTTCCGTGAATTGAGGTGACCAAGGTATATCCCAGAAGGCAGCGTGCTGGAATTATGCGTCGACCGGAATTTGAACTCACGACCTTTGCATTTTAGACCAACACGCTACCCACTAGGCTAAACTCTAGGTCGCAATCATTTCAGCTTTACTGGATTTGGAGATAAATTGGTTTAAAATTTCCAGAGTTTGTGTAAGAAGTGATAGAAGATGCAACGAATTTTCTAGAACAAATTTTGTTTTGCTCATTTCAATCAAGTCGATACTATCCAACCAATTAATCAATTTCTTGTTAAGAGGTCCTAAAGGAGTATTGGACAGAAATAGTTTCCTTCCACAATGCAGCATTCTGAGCATCGGCAACTTATCGCTATAATGTGCTAATGATCGACCTACCCGACGTCTTCCTTGAGGGTTGTAGTCTAGAACTTGATGGGAAATGTTTTCCCCGGCTTTCTCAATGTGTGACCGATCTACTGCCATTTACGTCTTCAAAACGCCTATCTTAGTTTGTCTAAATGTACACTACATTAAAGGCCTAAAGAAAGACGTTAGTTTGATTGGGTCGGAGCGAGTATTTGAACCGGAGGTGAGAGAAATAAACAAGTCCTGGCAACAACAGCATTGGTTCTACAAGAATTCGTAGGAAAGGGACATTGAAAGGCGTTTGGTTACGTGCAAAATATTGCTCTGACGATAAGAATGAAAGAGATTTTTTACATCGAAACATCACTGGAGATGAAAAATAGATTCACTACGGCAATTATAAATGCAAACTGGCATGAGTGAATCCAGGTGAACCAAAGAAAGAGGCTATTCAAGAAAAACAGGCGGAATGGCACGATAGAAACGAGAAGCTGATTTTGCAGCCAAACAACGCTGGGCCAGCCCGTCCGGGCATACCTAGAAGAGATGGCATGGGAGGTCTTACCCATCCGCAGTATTCGCCAAAAATTGCCTCTTGAGATTGACATGTATTTCAGTGGAAGCAGTCGGTACTTACTTGGAGAGCATTTCACCTCATATGATAGCATCAAAAAATAGATCAATGACGAAAGAAATAGAATTCTTCACTCGAGGAATCCGTTTATTGCCCGAAAGATGGGCGAAGTTTATCGCTTCAGATGGAAAATATTTTGAATAAAATCATTTAATATATTCATATTCAAACTACGCTTTTTTGAATATAAAAAACGATTAACACTTATTACCATGGTAGTGGACAAAATTTCAGATCAATTGTTCATAGCATTCGATAGTTATTTAGTAGACAAACAGAAGAATTCGGGGCTTTCGAATGAAAACAAACATTATCCTTTGCGGCTCTGTCCTAATTGACCAAAAAAAAAACACAAAAAAAAAATTATGGAAACATTAGTCAAGGAAATACAAAGAAATCAGTGAAATTTCGTAATTACTAAGTTATTATTATTATTTTTAGTGGTAGAGAAGAAAAGACTCAAAACTATATAAATATAGTATGAACGCATTATCTTACTCCTTTAGTTTTGATTGAAAATAGTTTCGCGCACCGATTCGTACATTTTTTCCATCATCCAAATGTGCCTTAAGAGACAATTTTTTAATTTCCTCTTTATTAGAGAGAAGACAATATAAAAGGTAACAGAACTAGGATTGCGGGTAAAGTCCAATCATAAATTTTTGAAATCTTAAGAAATTTTGTATGGGAAGTGGTAGAAAAGATGACAGCATTGAACTAATTTTTTCATATAAAACAATTTTATAGTTACTGGTTTTAGTGGAATTGTGAAGTATGTGTAGGAGGTGGTAGAAGGAGTGAGGGGGGGAGTTTAAGTGTATTTTATTTTTCAGAAAAACTATGAACATTATGAAATTGATATCTTTTCAATTTCAGACTAGTAGGATTCATACTTTTCAAGAAATCGGTTTTAAAATTGAGTCATATTTTATGGGAGGAGGGGAAGGAGCAAAGCGATTCGATTTTGGTTTTGTCTTAATAATAATGCTGATTCAGTATTTATAACAAAATTTGAACTTGATAAATGTTTTACGTACTGGGAAAATTGGTTTATAGCTTTTCATAAAAAAGTGCAGTTTATATGGGAGGTATGGTGGGGGAATGCGAATAATTTGTATACTCTGCATTACATTTATGATAGAAATAATATATTATATATTTTAAATTATTACCTCTTATAGTTTTCAAGAAAATTTGATTATTATAAATTATTTAAAAGGATGGGGTAGAAGGGGTTGTGCGATTTGGCACGTTCACGAACTTGACCTCACTTTTTTGTCAGAAATAAAGTATACAAAATTTGCACTTACTCAACGTGCTTTCAAGTTAGAGAGCGCACATACGGACGAGTATTCGGTTCTGAGATTTTGGAGTGATAATATTGAATTCTGTGTTATTCATTTTTTCCTCCGAGATTATTTCTTAGCGTTACAAATTTTAGAGCGAACATAATACTCTCAGATTTTATCTGAAGTATAAAAAAGTGCCCGATTCCTTAGTGCTGATATGCGCCAAAGCCCATTAGGCCGACACTGCCAACGGCAATTGCAATTTGAAAGAAGCGTTAGAGTAATTAACAATAAAGTTCATTCATGCAACTGAATCAACACGAGCTTTGAATAAGTAAAATTATTATTCGGTCAATTAATCTATTTAATTGCTTGTTAGCAATGATTTATAATATTGAAGGTGATTTTCAAGGAAGTTTAGCTATTGCTATAAAGCTATTATTTTTTTTTATGGAGAAATTAATGATACTAAAAAATTAATTACCGTTTTAAATTACTCATACGATATATGTAGATATAAAAAGTATCAGATTGCCAAAATTGGATATCGAATAGACTCAATAAAATGTGCAAATGTTGTATCGTGTATGGCATACTTAAGCTAAATTATAGTCAATAATAAAACAAAGAAAAATCACAGATTCAAATTGCGCGCCAGAGTCATTTATAAAGTACGATGTGCTCACACGATGAAATCTACCCAGCGAATTTTTTCAAACACGGAATCGAAGGAAATAGCAACAATCATTTTCACCCAAAATTATTAAGTTTTTTAATGTTGCCATACGTGAAATGAATTAAATAAGCCTAAAATTTGTTCGTGTTTTCGTTAAAAAAATATATGCATACTTAATAATTGTTATTTGCTCCATTTTAAGGAATTTGCTAGTAGTTTTGATCTTTAATGCTTAATTCACAACGCGATGCAGACCTTAAGTATATTTTACGCAACCGACGTTGTTTTTTCCCGCATTTTTTGCCATGTCAAAATTTCCCGCGTCCCAGCAGTTTTCAGTTTAACATAATTCTTTTTTCAAACTAGCGACTATTTATCAAAAATTCTCGAATACTAAGTGCTTGAGTTAATAAACATTATTTCTGTCCCCTTTCCTGCGTGCAAGCAAACCGGCCTCTATAGCTTTTCTTCTAAAAGTTCTAGTACTAATTGGTAACTCTCAACTATTCAGTCTGGACGAAGCTGATACTTCCATTTGAGAAAATCATCCGCTCTCCGTGAAGTTTTCCTGTTTCTTCCTCGGTGTGCTTGTGTTCGAACCCAGTAGGTAGTGTGTTGGTCTTGTAATGCGAAGGTCGTGAGTTCAAATCCCGGCCGGCGCAACATATAATTCCGGCACATTGCCTGCTTGGGTATACCTTGGTCACCTCAATCTACGAAAATGAAAAATTCGTGGAAAGAGGGTTGTGCGAAGGGCTAACCACCCTTCCACAATAAGTAATGAAAAATGTTAAGGAACCTGCATGTCAGGAGACCAAGGTCCAATTTGGGCTGTAGCGCTATTGTAGTAGAAAAAAAATTAGGCGATTAGCTTCATTCCTTCTACCAACTCCCATACAATTTGATACAATTCAACAAAATTACAAAAAGTCGATTACCAGAAAAGTATGAATGCAAATGATCTGCTATGCCAAATAAATGATGTTTACAGTTATTTCTAAGAAATTTATTAATAACTCCACCCTCCTTATACCACCTCCTATACAAAATGTACAATTTCAATAAATCCAATACACTAAGTTCCTCAGTACCTATTAAATTTTTGAATCCTAAATTTTATATAAAACATTTTGATAGCAACCTTATCGTGATGTGAAAAAATTAGTTCACTGTTGTCACCCCCTATACCTACAAAATTTCTTAAAATAAAAAAATTTCTCTTTCATCTAGAGTATCGCACGATTGGGCTTTAGGCCCAATCGTAGTCTTGTTATGTTTTTTATCTGAAATCGGTTTCTTAAGTTCGGAAAAGGAAAATTACAAATAGTTATGACAGGAACAAATCGATTAAACGCGGAGTGGAGAGTATTATAAAATGCATGTACTGCTTCATTTAAATTTAAAGTATTAAAAATGTTATTAAAGTTTGACTTATTAAAGCGATATACAGTTGATTTAAATGGTATCTTATTTAAATTATGTTCAAACTTAACAATTATTTCTAATGATGTATGGTATAAAAAGTTTACTGGAAGCAAAGCTAAGCTATTATCAATAGGTTTGATCAATACAACAGAAAAGGTTGAAAAAAATAAATCTAATAAATTATAACTACTATGATTACTACGAACCGTGTTGAATTGTGATAGATTGAGACTGCAAAAGGTGTCGATGACTGTGTTTCCTCCAATACATCAGTCAGGAGCAGTCCATTTAGGAACCCCCATTACTAGGAAGATTGTAGTCTCCAACGATTATTAATTCGGCTTTTTTGTGCATTTGTCTAATACGTATTGGTTCCTCGCAGTGGTAAGAAAAACATGGGAGGTAAATACTCGTACCATCCAGGATTGAATAATAATTTCAAGTTCCAAAAAAACTTGGCCGAGTTATAAAAACTGTATTTTGTGTTTTTTAGCGATAAAAAAAATCAGGTTTAGAATTGAAAAGGTGGTATAAAATGTAAACGAAATTAGTAATTTAAGTTCGTACTGCACCTTTCTATACTATATTTCTTTTAATTATATCTTAATACCGCTTAAAAAGTCGTAACAATAAAATTAAATTTATTACTCGTAAATTGCAATCTCGTAATTGCAAAAACTGTTCTTAAGATTATTTCAGTTAAATTTATGTTTTGATAAACGTGGTTGAAAATTCAAAGAAATACGTTGTTAACTAAATGTAAAATTAGCAACATTGTTCTCATCTGAATTTTTTATCGTAATAGTAATCTTCTTCTAGAATGGCACTACAGCCTAAATCAGGCGTTAGCCTCCTGATCTTCAGGTTCCTTACCATTTTTTACATTACTTATCGTAATAATAATACGTAATACAATGAAGTTTTTAACAATTTGCCAACAATTACTAAGAATCTCGGACAAAATTTGCGACATTCGTTTTCATGTTTTTAAGTATAATTATCTTTTATTTCTATGCTGCATTATGCCTCGTAATCGTTATTTAGCCTCTGTTTTTGAACATTGTACCATACTTTCATGTTCGCCGCTTGCTATAACACTTTGTCTTAATGCTTAACATTATTTAATTACTTCTTGTGGAGGGGTTGGTAGCCCTTCGCACATCCTTCTACCCACGAATTTTTCATTTTCGCAGATTGAGGTGACGAAGGTACACCCTTGCAGGCAACGTGCTGGAATTATACATCTATCAGGATTTGAACTTACGACCTTCGCATTATAGAACAACACGGTACCCACTTGGCTACATCTATACATAAAGGGGAGCTATTGTTCGCACTTAGTGTTCAATGCATTCCAAATGCAATGAGGCAGGACTGAAAATATGAATTGCTTAAGACAAAGCACATGCATGATTATCAGGACGTGTAAGTTCTTTCTTTTTGTTAAAAAAAATGATTGTCTAAAATATCTAATCAGATTTCAAAAATCAATTCTGCCCTCACCACAAGTTTTGTTACAAATCGTGGTGGTAGCGTGTTGGTCTACAACGCGAAGGTTGTGGGTTCAAATTCCACTCAACGTATAGTTCTAGCACACATCATGCATGGGTATATCTGGGCTACCTCAATCTTCGAAAAATAAAAATTCGTGTGTGTAGGTTGGTGCAAAGGGCACAATAACAAATACTAAATGTTAAGAAGTTATTTTAAAGAAGTCATTCATAGTCTATAATTCCAAAAAATAAATGGTTCATTTCACTGGGGAGAGAGATTTAAACCGTAAAGATCCATGTTTTCTTCTATAAGGTTGTAACATCATAAAATCAAAATTAAAATTTTTCTACAGACATTTACATTTTAAAAAAAAAAAATGTGTATTGTATAAAAATGAAAATTCACAAGATTTTATTTATCTTATCGCAAAATGCACAAAGGTTCTGCTTATTATCACAATAAATCATTACAAATTCGACTTGTAATATCTTGATGAAAACAAAAAAAAATGATCAACTTAACACACAGGTTAATAAATTACCAAAACAGTAAACAATTTAAAAGAATATCAACACTACACTTGCACTTAATTATAAACATTTTACGAGTAATAATTACCTTCAATAGTGCAAATTTCTGATCGTCTTCAAGATCAGGTCGTCGCTTAATTGCTGACATTTTTTTGTGTTTCGATGCGTTCAAATGTAAAGAAAAGCTGAACGGTCTGTGCTGTTGGGAATCACTTGCTTGTAAAACTAATAAATCCAATATTGACACAGTTGATCACTTGCACTGTTTTTCACCTGACTTCACACACTTCGAAATTTCAAGCGTAATTTAATTAAATGCGAAACGAAAATTCGATATTCCGATCAGTTAGATTTCTCAAAACAAACTGCGCGAGAATCTAAAGTTCGCGACGCGAACTTCTTGCGGCGATTGTATGAATAACTTTGAAAAGCTAATAAAAGCTGAAAAACTGAAAACCAATGCCGAATAAACCGAAGCAAACAGTGGGGCAGTTAAGATTAAGATAATGACTAATTGAAGATACGTGCAAGTCGAAAAAAAGCTCCAGGTAGTCGTGCATTAAGTTGCTACTAGATAGTAGTATTATTGGCCCAGGTGAAACAATTTTACTGTCATTTATTGCGGAGACCTTGCGTCCGTTAACCCATCGTTTTCCGATTTTAGCTAATCGATAGTTGAATTTCGCACGCAATAATTAGTTGCGATGTAAGAGTAAGTAATACCTTCGATTTGGAGATAACTCAGCACTGAGATATCTCGAGCTTAATAAGGCAAAAGTTTCATTTCTGAATCGTTGATTCACAGTTGGAAATTGCTTTCATGAAGAATAATTACCGATTCGATTGTTTGCCATTGAGCTAAGTATGCCGAATTTTTTTCTATGAGAAATTCGCCAATTTCATCACAAGGCTTGCAAGCAGATTTTTGCTATGAATGATGATATGCACTATTTCAATGATTATAATTGGTGAGGACTTTTGCAATTCAATTGAGTGAGTATAAAAAATCGGTAAATATGTACAAAGTGATAGTGAAATTTATTCGCTACTACTTTTTAGCATATTTAAGATTTTCTGAGGATTCAATCAATCAATCTTCTGAAGATTACAATCAACTTATAGCGTTTTTTATTCTGAGATTCAGTTCTGACAAATCCCATTTTTTATAATTTGGGGAACACGTGAGAGCATTGCGACCTTCTCGGCCCATTGTGCGTTTATTGCCCCTTTACCCTACCATAACTCAATAGCCTTGGCTAATCTGAGTATCTTTTAGGGAGACATGTTGGCTAGTTCCTCGGTAGAAAGGAAACCTATTCCGAGATTTCGGGTTTTTCTTGCTATTGCTTCACAGTGACATAGGTTGTGAAACATAATCCACAAAAATAGGATATATTTCAGCGTCCTTTTCGCTAAGAAATACGACAAAATCATCTTCCGGAATGTTCAATGAGTTTAATACTGCCAAAAGTAATTAGAAATTAAAAATGTATACAATAAATGCCGCAAGTTATCAATTTTTTTACATTCGGAGCGCAAAAATTCTTTTCTGTAACTGATTTTTTTACATTCAAGATTGCAAAAAACCTGATTTTTCAATTTTATTCGATGCATTGTGAAATTGTAGAAGGCTTTTTCCTAATTTTATCTTTAATTTAGATAAATTATAAAAAAAATTCTCGCGTAAAATTGAATTTTGTCATACTCTACATTTTGCATTCATTTTTGAATATCCCCAAAATTGGGTTAATTAATAAATAAACTATAAATTGAATACTCAAAATCTAGATATTATAACTCCACTTTCTCACTACTAAATTTATTTACCCGCACTATCTTGGGTACACCCGCGAACTCAAATGTAAAAAATTCGGTATACATCTTCGTCAAAAGTCAAACTAATTATGATGCAAATTTAATAATGAATAAATTTCAAAAAGCTTTATACTAAAAAAGAATAAAGTAAATAAAAAAATCGTATATATTGTAAACATCTGCTAGTCACTCAGATAAAATTTATCCCTCGTCGATTGAAAGGACTATGAAATAGACGTGTTCATTTGCTTCTTGCGATTTTCGCGAAAAAAAAAAATCAATCCTTTGTGGATATAAATTTCATCCCTCAATGTATAAAATTATCTACCAAATAACCACTTTTGTTTCTCCGAATTTTCGAAAAAAAAATAAAAAAAAATCAATCTTACGTTGGTATAAAATCTATTCCACGTCATATAAAATTGAAATAATTATCTTATACCTTCGACAGACGATGCAAGCTAATATATGTGTATTAACTTCCTATTTTGATATAAGAAGGCTGAATTATGTAAAGGATAATGACACCTGTATTATCGAAAAGCGAGATAATATATATTAACTCGCATCGTGTGTCGACTGCCTAACGTTCATTTAAAATCTATCCCTCGCCGCATAAAAGTACTTATGAAACGATCGCATTTGTTTCTTATGTTTTTTTGTGAAAAAATCAATCTAACGCTGGTATAAAACCTGTTTGGAAAGTAAATTAGAAACGCCTTTGTTTTCAATGTTTTGACATTCTTTCGTAGTTTTTAAGATCGAATGCATATTAAAGGGAAGATAAAAGATATTGTCCATATGCTAGTATTTATTCAATAAGTATCAGAATAATTTTAATACACAGTAAAATTAAATTTATCTTGCGCAATTATGAAGGGAAATCTGTATATTTTTCTCCATATGCACTTTAAACTAAAGCAATATAAAAAATTTTCATAAAATTGATTTTCATAAAAACCATACTAATTTTCGTACACATGACTTTTATAATAAAAAATTAATAGATCAGTTCTATCTTTTACACCAATACTTTTAACCGTGTACATGGTTTATGAATTGGATCAAATCATATCTATTTAATAACCGTGTACATGGTTTATGAATTGGATCAAATCATATCTATTTAATAGAACCTGTCAAGTTATCTTTCGTGATTGTACTTCTAAGCCATTTGCTGCGCATTCTGAGGTCCCTCAAGGAAGTCATTTGGAACAACTTCTATTTATCCTGGCCATTAACGATGTTGCCTCTGTTTTTAAATATTCGGAAGTACTCATTTATGCTGATGACATTAAAATCTTTAGGTCTCTTAGTTCCAACTCTGATAATCTTCTTCAGGAGGATTTGATAAATTTTAGTAACTGGTATCGCCATAATGACCTCCGATTGAATTTTTGATGACTGTGATAATTCCATTACTGACTTAGGTGTTACATTTGACGGAAAGATTGAATTTGCCTTGCATATAAATAAGATTGCGCAAAAGGGTAATTCTATGTTGGGTTTCACAACTCGCTTATCCAAGGAATTTGAAATTTCCTTTGTCAGGTTGAATCTGTATAACACTTTTGTTAGATCTCATCTTGATTATGCTGCTCAAGTTTGGTCTCCCTTTTGTGATGTGCATACTGGCAGAATTGAAGCTATTCAGCGTAAACTTGCGAGAATGTCACCTTAATTGGAACGACAGAGTCCGTCTTCCTCCTTATACTGACCGACTTCAGCTACTAAATATGACATCGCTCTCGAGACGTCGTGAAGTAGCTGATGTAGTTTTTGCTCATTAACTTCTTATTGGGGTGGTTGACTCCTCTTTACTTTTGGGTTTGATGTAGTTTGCTGTTGGTCAATTTTCACCGAGGCATCCTAGGTTTTTGCAAATTTTCTTTCACCGGACTTACTATGTTATGAGTGAAATGATTTCGCGTCTTGCAAGAGAAGTTACCAAGAGTGTTGATGTGTTGATGTATTCGACTTCTACATAGATAAAATATGTTTAAAACGCACAATTAACGCTAGTTGACACCAATTTATGTCAATTTTTGTCAATTTATTATGCTATGTTTATTTACGTTCTTGGTGTAGAGATGTTGATGTTTCTTCTGTCTCTTTACTAAATGATGAGCCAGAGGATAAATTGATTTCCATTTTTTATACTTGAAACTGATTTTTTGGCAATTCCTTGCATTAAGGAATCCTGATAGTGATAGTGATAAATAAAAACAGATTTTGAAACTTGTTATAACAACATCCTTCTCATAATCGATAGTCCCAATTTTAAGGTCGATTAGTCGCAAATGCTTTTCTTGAGTTTATAATATATGTATAGAAATTTGTATGGAAGGGGCAGAAGGAGTGAAGCGAAACTTATACTTTTTTCAGCATTTATTACAATTTTTAAGGTTCAAGTTCAAGTAAAATTTTAAGTTTCCACTTTTTCTAGTTTTGGAAATGAAAATCGATTTACCGATTTTACCAAAATTATGCATTTGTATGGGAGGGGGTAGAAGGGGTATACGGATCAAATCGAAATTTTTTGACTTTAATGATACTTTTATTGTAATGTTTTGTTCGAAATTTCAAGTTGATAATTTCGACAGTTTCGAAGAAAACTAATTTAACTGAAATTTAGAAATTCGGTGAAATTTGTATGGGGAGGGGATAGAAGAAGTGAGTTGATAATTTTTTTCAAAGCTGACTGCAATTATAATAAAAATAGTTCTGTTAAAAATTCGTCTTCTTAGCTTTGCTAGTTTGCATTTTTCAAAATTATGCTGTTGTATGAGATGTAGAAGGAGTGAGTGCATCAGATCAGTACTTCTTCCCATTAATGATATTCACATCATTATACTTTCACCCAATTTTCAATTCAATAATTTATATACATATATAAGTCAATAACTTACATAAATTTCTTAAAATTTCATGAAATTTGAATGGGAGGTGGTAGAAGGAGTGGAGAGTTGTAGCCCGTTTGCGAACTTAAATTTTGTTTTTTGCTAAAAATAGATAGAGATATAAAAAATTTCAGCACGATAGCTCAAAGCGTTGGAAAGTTATTATATGTTGTAGACAGATGGACAGACGGATAGATAGACCGACGGTCACTCGATATTGAGCGGAAACAAATATTTCTGTACCCTTGACGTTATATGAAAAGCTCTGAAGTTTATATTTCAATAAATAGTGTAGACATAAGGATTATGTTTGGAATAGAATATCCGACAAACACTGCACGTCCGGCATAAGAAAATGAGGATAAATTCAAAATAATCCAACATAGGCTACAATAGGATACAAAACCTATTTACTTATTTTTTGTATTTGCCGAGTTAGTCAGTCGTTGAACATTATGCAATTGTATCAAAAAATTAGAAAAACTACGTAAGCAGTGCAATCATTTCACAATGCAATATTTTTTTCACGTAAGAAATATTTCATTCAATTTGACGGAAAGTACGGTTCGAATATTAATAGCGACATATCTACGACGAATAATTCAAACAATCCCATCCTCTAAAATTTTGTTTGTTCTCATTTGCCGTAGATATGTTATTATTTTCTTTAATCGTATACAAATTAACATGTATTTCATCATCAGAGGGAGAAGAAATGGTTTTAGAATAGCACTAGCACTAGTCCTGAGTAGAGTTACTCTATGAAAAAGAAAGAACAAGGCACCTGAAAGGGTTAGGACAACCTAGTGAATGCTATTGCAAAGTTATTCAAAAGTTTTTTCTATCGATAGGGAGTATCGAATAACTTTCTGAATGAATGAAAATTGCTATTGATAGTAACTATGGATAGTTGCCATTGATAGTGATTATCGAATAACTTTTCAAATGAATGAAAATTACTACTGTTAGTGACTTTCGAATAATTTTCCGAACGAATGAAAATTATTATCGAATATCTTTCCGAATGAATGAAAATTCTTATCGAAGTAAATGTTGAATCATTTTTATCGATAGCGGTTATGAAATTACTTTTTTGAATTAATGAAAATTACTATGGACTGGATGCGACTATTGAAGCCGTCCGAATGAAATGTCTTAAGACTAATAGTGAATGAAAAAAGGACATATATAGTTTAAAGATTTTTACATAGAAAATTTGAGTTGGACATGATCTCGCGGCTTGCTGAGGTATGATCTCTTTTGTTTACATTAACGCGTGTGTGGTTCAAAGATTAAACCTAATCGGTTTCATATGTTCAGATGCGTATACCTATTATCAGTGTGTGTGTGTGCACGGATGTTAATATAATAATTGTAATTATTTTTTCATGTACTTTTATTTAAAATATAATGTCGCGGTTTTCTGTTATTTCTTTTGGCAAATAGTTATGATGAGTAGTTCTTTAAAAAAAAGTCGTGTTTGAAATAATTTTTAAAAAGTTGGACTGACGAAAGAGCAATGCAAATTTGCAAAAAGGATTCCAAGTTTAGTGGAAATACCTCCAATATGAATGACCATAGAAAACGAAGACATCCTACAGTCATTCATGATAAAGACAGTGAAGTTCACTAGATAGAGAAGCCTGAAACTTGAAGCTAGTATTCGTTGCATGACCCCTTACCATTAAAGTCAACTAATATTACAGATTCGGCTTCTACTACATATTTGTGAATTTTCGACTGGAAGTGAAAAGAGACAGTGGTTGCAAACTACAATCACTCATAAGCCTGTTGTTTTAACTGCGACGGAACAGTTAAATGTCATTACTTGGAAATTTTGTAAAATTGTATCATACCTCAAGATGTCTAAAAAATGCAAAGCGATGCAGAAAGAAATGGATCTGAATGAACTCAAATTAAAGAAGGATGTTGTCACTAGATGGAATTGAACCCTATTAATGATGGAAAGATTAATTCTTTAGAGGAACCACTTTCAGTAGTACTACCATCGAAAAGTCCGGAGTCTCTTTCTAACATTGAATGGAGTATTCTGGATATAGCTAATGATGCAGATATAACACCCAGCAATGATTTTGGGCCTCTCTTGAAAAAAAATTGCTAATTTGAAAACTGCATTCTCTATTCGTGGTTTATGATTTAATAATGATAAAAAATTATAATCATCTTTCCCACTTACTCCGAAATAAAAATCATTTACATTTTTGGAAGAAAAACGAATTTGTTTTTCCGAATGTTACCAAAGTTGCAACGAAATTTTCGTGTACCCCGACAATTGTTTAACTTTTCTCCAACAATCACGTTTTTCAAGGTGACTCCTTTTCGCCGACGAATGTCTTTGCAAGTGACTGTTAAATTGCTCATACGACATATCTTGAAAGTTTTAAAACTTTCGTTAAATCTTCCTCGATTTATTTCATTCTCTATTCGTGACTTGCCGACAGCCAAAATCATATAATCACTCTGGTTAACAATTCACAATAATTGTTTCTTTCATTCCCTTATAGTATAGATATCGCTCAATTAATGAGGTCGAAACTATCGATGGTATTGCCTTTTTATTGAAAGAAATTTAAACCCGTAAGTTCTTACTCAAATAACTATTGAAAGTTTCGAGTTTTCATTCGAATAACTATCGAAAACTTTTATTCGAATAAAAACTATCGATAGTTCAGTTAACTATTAATGGGACTATCGATAGTAAAAACAATCGATAGTGCCCGTCACTAGGACAACCTGTCAGATTGGGCGCTTTTTATTTTCACATTTATACGTGCAACATGTTCATGTAACTTCTTAGAGGTTTTATTTCTCAAATATCTTGTATTTGCAGAACTTTTAAGTGGTAAAAAATTGATTTGGTAGGTTTTACGTACTAATGAACGGTTTGCAATCACATTTGCTTACTTATCGCACGCTGGAAAATAGCAGTGCGCTTTTTCAAATTTAACGGAAAAGCTCTATCGCCAGGTGTCTGTCTTCTTCTTCATTCTCCATAGAGTAACATAGTCCTGAGCAACTGTTACATGTTCTGTGCAACTGCTACATTCTAGTTTTCAGTATTTTTCAGTTTGAGCGCTCCTGGTGGAAAACTGAAAACCCAATGCACAATTAAATTGAACTGCCTTATCTGCTTGTCTCTTACCCTATACAGCATTATATGCTTAATTACACGGCAACACAGTTCATTTTACCATTCGTTACCAAATTGGTTGTTGTCTTCGCTCAACGGTGATTTAAATTTAAACTAATACTGAAGATTATTTTCTCGGGAAATTTTCTCGCCAGAAATCATAGTAAACATAAAATTTTAATTTGTTTTAAAAATCATTCCTGTAAACAAATGAAAGATAATCGGATCGAAGCGGATAATCTAAAGAATATGCGAATTAAAAAAATCGATGAAGAAAACTTTCCAATAAAATGATTACCGCACTAAGCCATAATTTCCTGTTTTTAATTTCTATCGAAAATGTAAATATTTACAGGCGATCATCGTTTTTTTATTTCCCCAAGATCGGGAACTGATCGCAGACGCCGTCGATTAACGAAAGGCGATGTCAACAGAGCTGTGAGAAAAGGCTCGGAGTAAGGTTGTGACGTAGCTCATTAATTTTGGCGCGGACAGACTTTCGTTTCCACCTATTCACTCGTTGGGGGAATTTCGGTTAATTTTAGCGCGAATAATTGGAATTTCTCACCTGGACGAAATTTGTTTATTCCGAGTTACGCACGGATGCAAGTTGTGTGGTGAAGTACTTCGGCGTGTTTGAAAACAAACATCAGTCCGGTATGGCGGGATGCAAGGCGCCGGAACATTTGCCATAGTGAATTCGGAAAAAGTAAGGTCTAGCATTACCTCTAGCTTAGATACTAGCCAGCCAGATTATGTTTATATGCATAGCTGACGGGATCAGTTAATGTTGGACGTCTCGGACTAAAGTGGTGACGCAGAGAGAGGATTGTGAGGATTTGATGGATCGATCTCGTGGTGTTGAGTGGGCAAACCGATTTCTCATCGAGATTACTGCCGCTCAATCAAATCGATCGCTTCATTCTGCGTCTTACGTCAGGCTTTTTCGTATTTTCCACGTATTTACATCAGGAAGTAAATTTCGTCAGGTGAACTTATTTGGAAGCTGACTGGGAGTTGGGAAATGTACAAGTGACGTGCTGCGCTTATTTTTACAATTTATTTGAATCAATAGATGAGCTAGATACACATTCTTTTTATTGAAGTGGACCTGCCAGGAGGTTCTTACCTATGGAGTTTTGGACTCGTTTTGGATTTCAAAATATGTTCTTGTTTGTATCTTATTTTCTATAAATGGATGAGGATTAATTATACTTCCATCAAAAAATCCTAGGTCTACTTATGTCGCTTTCAAAGAAGTCCTCATTTGGTGCAATATACTTGTGACAAAGCTTAATCAGTTTTTGAATGCGTTCCATCCTGGTTCGATATTTATTTTATTGTCTTAATGCTATTAAAAGAAGTTCGTCGAAATGGTTTTTTGAGTCTGTTGATTAGAAAAAAGTCACACATAGCCATAACATGTTTTCGGTGAATTTTTGGTGGTATTGTTACTGTTTTTACCCAAACATTGTCGAATATTTAATACGTTATGAGATATTGCGTGGTCATAATTTTAAATTCACGAATTACTTCCCCATAAATTAGGTAAGCTAGGGTGTAGCCTAGTGGGTAGCGTGTCAGTCTTCAATGCGAAGATCGTAGGTTCAAATCTCGGTTGACGCATAATTCTAGCACACTACCTGCTTGGATATACCTTAGTTACCTCAATCTACGAAAATTAAAATTTGTAGATAGAGGATTGTGCGAAGGGCTAACAACCCTTCCCCAATAAGTAATGAAAAATGTTAAGGAACCTGAAGATCAGGAGGCCAAGGTACGATTTGGGCTGTAGTGCCATTGAAGATGAAATTAGGTAAATTTTTTTGTTACTCTTCCTTGTCGTAAAGGGCTTCCATTTGACATTTTCATTGTTGCTTCTGTTTTTTTTTCTCACTCTCCCATGTGAGTTGTCTTGCTCCAATTCTTTGAGTAATTGTTGGTCTTCAGATGTTCTTTCAATCAAATTCCTGTTAAGACCCCCTATAGGGGCATAGGACAGAAACAACTCTCTTCCACAAGGCGCGATCCTGCGCATCGGCTTTAAGCTGTTGCCAGGACTTGTTTATTCCTCTGGCCTCCTGCTCAACTGCTCGCTTCCATGTGTTACATGGTCGACCAACCCGACGTCTTCCTTGAGGGTTATAATCCAGAGCCTGTTTTGCGATGTTTTGCTCTGGTTTCCTCAAAGTATGACCGATCCACTGCCACTTTCGCCGTTGAATCTCAATACCTATTTTAGTCTGGCGAGTTGTACTCCAAAGTTCATCGTTGGAGATCACTTCTGGCCAGAATATTCCTAAAATGCGTCGGAGGCATTGGTTTACGAAAGTCTGTAGTTTCTTGGTAAGTCGAACGGTCACTTTCCACGTAGTACAACCATATAACAACACGGATTTGACGCATGCGTCAAAAACTCGCAGCTTCGTGCGAAGGGAGATCTCTCTTAACCTCCAGAAAGGGGAAAGGATACCGAAGGCCTGACGAGCTTTATTTAGCCGAGCCTCAACATCCTTTTCGGCTCCGCCGTCCATGCTGACAACGCTTCCAAGATAGCAAAAATCTTGCACCTCTTCCACATCCTGTCCATTAAGAACAATCGGTGTGCTTGCGTTCGAACCCATGTGCATGTACTTGGTTTTACGCACATTTATTTTCAGTCCCGCCTCTTTGCATTTAGAATGCAACGAGCGAACATTTGACTCTAAGTCCGAACGGGTATGTGCAAGCAAACACACGTCATCAGCATAATCAAGGTGACTTAAGATGTTAAATAGTCTCCATTGAAGACCTTTACCTTCCCCACCTTCCAGTGCAGCTTTCAAGATGTCATTTATTACCACCAGAAACAGGGCTGGTGATAATATGCAGCCTTGTCTGACACCCGTTCGCACAGGAAAGCTCTCGGACAGCTCTCCTCTATGCAAGACGCGACACCTTGCATCTTCGTAGGATTCTTTAATCATAGCTATGACCTTATTTGGAATACCTCTCCTACGCAAAGCATTCCATATGTAATCTCGCTTAACGCTGTCGAAAGCCTTCTCGAAGTCCACAAACATGAGATGTAGTGGCGAACCCATTTCGGCTGACTGCTCTAATATTATCCGTAGGGTATTTGTGTGGTCGGTACAAGACGACCCTTTACGGAATCCAGCCTGATAAACTTCGAGAGTGCTCTCGACGACATCACTAATCCTATTGAGAATTACCTTAGCCATAATTTTTGATACGGCAGTAAGTAGACATATACCACGCCAATTGCCACAATCCCGAAGGTCGCCCTTCTTCGGAATTTTCACAATGACGCCCTCCTTCCATTCAGTCGGATATCTTCCATCATTCCACACCTTAGTGAAGAGTGGGAGGAGTATATCGGCTGTTATTTCCGGGTCCGCTTTGAGGAGTTCGGTTGGTAGTCCGTCTATACCTGGAGCTTTCCTTCCCGCCATTGACCGAATGGCGGAAACCATCTCTTCCTTATCTGGGGGATCGTCCCTAATAGAGGATTGTTGCGGTTGGATGTTTGGAAGTTGTTCTGTTTCCGGAATATCTTCATCTGACAAGATGTTTAAAATATCAGAGAAGTATTCCTTCCATCGTCGCAACTGGTGTTCACTCATATTAAGGAGAGTTCCGTTGACATCTCTCACCAGGTGGTTGGCGGTGAAATTCCTGTTCGTCAACTGTTTCATGATTTTAAATAGTGAACCCATATCCCCAAGGTAAGCCGCAGATTCTGCCTTGTTTGCCAGATCTTCAATGGCCTTTCTCTTGTCGCGTCTAACAGCCTTTTTAAGCTGTATATGAGCATCGCGGTAGTTCTGCCTCAAGTCGGGCGTTCGTTGGTTGATATCGGGTTGAGAGATGATTGCCAATTTGGCTTTTTTCCGATTGTCAACCTTGTCCCATGTGTCTTGCGACATCCAGGGTTTCTCACCGCTTTGCGCATATCCCACAGATTCTTCAGCACTAGTTAGAAAAGTGTTTCTGGTTGCCTCCCAATTGGCGTCCAGTGTGCGCATTTCATGTTCACCCAATGTGGATGACTTTTCGCGTAGAATGGTGGTGTATTCGAGTTTTTTGTTGGGATCTCTGAGTTTATCCACATTAAGCTTGCGCTTCATTTGAAGAATTTGTGGTCGTCGGATAGTTGCTGTACACAATCTCAAGCAGGCAACCATCAAGTGGTGATCGCTCCCCACGTCAGCTCTACGTTTCGTTGTTCTTTGGCTATCCATATCTCTTCTGTCTGGGAATTCCACTTTAATGATATTCTTGTGATATTATTAGTTCGCTTTCTGATGTTATACTCAACCCAATTCCATTTTTTCTTCTTGATTTGTATCAATTGTAGCAAATAGAAAATTGGGAGATAACTGAGCAATTTAGAGCTATTAATGCAATAGGAGATAACATCCTTTATAAACATCTCGCATAATAACTTTCTTCGATGAGCTAAAGATTGCAAGCCAATTTATCGACACCTAGTTTAATACGTGGGAATGTCAGCGCTCCAGTTAAACTTACGAAGAGCATATCTAGAGAAATTACGTTGAATTCGCTCAATTCGCAACACATTAATCTGATATACAGGATCCCAAACCACACAGCAAGGGTGTAGTCTAACAGGTAGCGTGTTTGGTTTACAATGCGAAGGTCGTGAGTTCAAATCCCGGTCGACGCATAATTCCAGCACACTGCCTGCTTGAATATATCTTGGTTACCTCAATCTACGAAAATGAAAAATTCGTAGATAGAGGGTTGTGCGAAGAGCTAACAACCCTTTCACAATAAATAATGAAAATGTTAAGATACCTGAAGGTCAGCAGGCCAAGGCCCGATTTGGATTGTAGCGCCATTGAAGAAGAAGAAGAAACCACACAGCAATATTCCAAAATAGGTCTCACAAGAGAAACAAATAGTGCTTTGACAGTGAATGGGTCAATGAAATCTGCAGCATTACGTCTTATAAATTCCAGATTTGAATAATCTTTGGAGATTATGTAATCGATTTGAGAATTAAAGTTAAAATTAGAATCGATCAAGACGTCAAGATCCTTTAAATCCGAGGATCTCTGAAGAGATCTGTTATTAAAGTTGTAATCAAATAAAATGGGAAAAGATTTTTTGTAGGTTGGTTAGCCGTATCATTTTGGTCGTCTCATTTTTGATTCACATGCATTCTGCTCTTGAGATTTGATTTGTAGGGCTTATCAGCATTTCCTTGAATGATCTACGTGTCTTATCTATTTGGGATAACACCTCATTCGTTTAAAGAAAAGATTTCCGGGTTCTACACTGTTACACTTTATTATTCGTGACGTTTCGGTCTCTGCTGAGACCTTTATCAAACTGTTTGAGTTTGATAAAGGTCTCAGCAGAGACCGAAACGTCACGAATAATAAAGCGTAACTGTGTAGAATCCGGAAATCTTTTCTTTCAATTCGAAATGCACTGTGAAAACGTTCATCAAACCATCATTCGTTATTCATATTGAATTGTGCGTTCTCCTGGTTTTGAGTTCAATTACTTTTACTTTATTATTCTTATAATAAAGTATTGTGATCGACCCAGAAAAAAAATTTGCTACCCTGAAATTTTGCTTTTTCGCGTTTCATGACTAAATTAGCCTAAAAATGCAAAATAGAAAAATCCGTCCCGCCGTACATATGGACTCATATCGCCGAGACCGTTAAAGGTAGAATGTTGGTTTTTGGGTGGATTATTAATTGGCTAAGTGAGCTCCATTATTTAGATTTTGGTGAGTGTTAGGTGGAAGGGGGAGGCGAGGAGAGGCAAAAAGTCAAAAATTACACTTGCTAATATCTCCACTACGAATGCACATAGGAAGCTGAAAATCGACAGAAATATAGAGAGGGTTGTGGGACAAACTTCAAAAATAATTTAATTTTTTTTATTCTTTGGTGTTGGAGGGGGAGCTAAAAACAAATTGTCGGCCGAATTTTTTTTGAAATGATTATATCCTCGAAATTACGTACCATAAAAAAACCTATCAATTTAAAATTTTACACAAATACTTTTGAAAATAGTTGAAACGAAATTGCGTCAAAAGTTTTGAGATCGCGCTTGCCCTTCTACTCCCTCCCATACAAAAGTATGATTTCGACGAATTTCAATAAATCAGCTAATAACCAAAAAATTAAAAGCTACGACCTTAAAATTTTGTACGAGTACCTTACAGGAGAAACAAAATAAAACTGCATCACAAATTTTATGATTCACTTACTTCCTCTACCCCTCCCATACAAACGTTTGGTTTCATGAATATAAAATATTCGGAATTTTATGAAAATTCTTTGCAAGTCCGTCTATCAAACTGACATTTTATACAGAGAATATTGGACGTGATTCAAGCAATGAATTAAAAAATTATTAATATCCGCTCACTCTTACCATCACCTCTCACCCCTCCTCTAATAAAAACTCAAACTTGCATAAATGAACGAATGAGATATTGATTACATGTACTGGAGCTTTTGATCGTATCCGCAATTAAATCTTAAATTGACAACAGCCCTGCCCATGAACCCCCACTTAGTTTTCCCTAACCACTCTAACCTGCATATTGGCTTTACACGCATCTTCAACTTGTCCCAAGAATAATAAAGTTGCGACCGACTTGTTTGCAGTTTATTTCGTTTAAAGTCGTATTAGAGTTGATTATTGCTATTATTGATAAATCATTTACTTTGTTGATATTCAAGATTGTCTCAATTTTAAAGGCACCAATATCAAGTAATTTGATGTAATTTTTTTTTTCATTTTAGCTTTTTCAATTGTAGTGTGCTTGATTGTCAGTGTCAGCACTGTCTGTTCAAGTTCTGGCCAGTCATCATATTGGATGCTATGATTATTAATAATTTCTAGAATGTTTGTAGATACATGGTTTGGTAATGTACCAGATTGTTCCTTGTTGGAAAGACCCGATTTAGAATCTCAATGTTGTTCACCTTCAGCATTTCATTATAGATTTGTGATGTTTAGTTCTCTTATAGTATATCAATATTGATGTCAGCCACTGAAAGAATCCTGGGATATTTTGAGTAGATTGCATTAAGGTATTCAACAAATGGATCCTTTGTTAATGGTGAATTGTCATTAATTAACTCGACTATTATTTTGTGGTAAGCATCATCAATCAGGATAGTTTGAAATTTGGCATCTTTCCTAACATAAATAGCAGTGCTCCCTCCTTGACCAGAATCATGACTGATGTGTATAGCAGTGAAACCCTTTAGATTAAAGTATTGCTGTTCTGAAGTGTATAGCCATGTTCCAGCGAATATTAAAAATTGGATCTCCGGGTTTTGTATTAATTTTTGTATTTTGTATTATATTTATCAATATTTACAATTTCATACAGAAATAGTTAGTTTTATTTTGCGCAATCTTTAAAGCTTTTTGATATTCTACACTGTCGGCTCAGTAGAGATAAACCATTGTCTTGTTGTTCGTGTCGTGTTACTAAAACTTGATGATGGTGTCTTTTAATTGTCTTCGATTTAAGTTATAAAATGGTTGTATAGAAGAAACTTATATATTTCACTGGACTACGCTATATATTACTCGACGGAACTCGAACTAATATGCCCTAATGGAAAAATTTATCAAGTGTAATTGCCACGAAATGCTATAAAAATTCTGAAAATAAATTATTGACAATTTTTGGTAATAATTTAAGTATATTAAAAATATAAATCTGAAAGAATTTAAGATGCTCGCAGCTAATTTATGTGATGAAGTAAAAGTCGATACGTTCAGAAAATGTTGTCATAAGCTTGTTTCTAAGGATGCTTGGGATAGTGGGCACGATGTATGCTTCTTTTCAATATGCTGGATACTTAAACCGTAGTTTCAATAATGTACGTCGCATTAATAAAATAAGAGAAGAAAGGCAATTATAGCGCAAAAAATGCTAATAAACAACTCAAAATTACTGATGGTTTCATGAACTTTACATGAGTTTATGGTATACGAACCATAATTACATAAGTGCAACTGCATTTTTAACAGTAACCATAACCCAATCATTCTATGGTTTAAATTAATTGGGAAAGAACTTAATGGCATCTATTTCCGAGTACTCAACACAATACAGGGGACTTACAAATATCGATTAATGTTTATCTGTTGACTTCCATAATTATATCAAAGAAAAGTGAATAAAGTTCTAAAAATTGTTCAATTTGTATGGAAGGGAGGTGGAAAGATTATAGTTTTTGAATATGTGATTGCACTTGATATTAAAATTTTCTGTGCGAAATTACATGTTTACAGTTTTAATTTTAGAAATTGATTAATTTACTTTTCGTTAATTTTGCTATTTGTATGGAAAGTAGTACAGGAGGTGGAACGATTTTGACGACTTTTAACAATTATACTAATCGATATTTCCATGGCCACGCTCTATACAAATTTTTAAGTCGATTAAATTTCTGTACTATGAGAAATTAGTTTGTGACGGGTAGAAACAAAGGGCTTAATTATAATTAGCTACGATAGCTATTATAAATTTTATATTTCTAAATTCGCTATTTTTTTAAGAAAAGTACTTATGTTGGTAGATGTGGTGAGCAGATCGCATCAACAATTTATTGGAATCTATAACTTTTAGAAATTTTTAATCTTTTGCCACGATTAAAAAAATTTAAAATTATTGTTTTAGATTGTGCAGTTTGTAAGGAAGGGGTGGTAGTAGGAGGGGTGAGTTCTTAATAACTTTTCAGAAATAACTGTTAACATCGTGTTTTTGACATATTTTAAATTGCAGATCAGTAGCATTTTTACTTTACAGAAAAATTAACTTTTTGTAAAGATGTGAGATTGTGTCAGATTGTATGGGAGTGGGTAGAAGGGGTGTAGCTAATAGTCTAATTTTTTCGGTCTTACTAATAATTCTCAATAAATATTTAGTGCACAATTCCAGCTCGATAAATGTTATACGTATTGAGTAAATTTGTTTAGAGCATTTCATGAAAAAGTGCAGTTTGTATGGGAGGGGTGGAAGGAGAGGGAGAACGCAAATAATTTGTGTACGGTAGATTGCAGTCATCATAAAAGTAATATGTCTCAAATTTCAGACCGATAGCGTTTATAATTTTTGAGCAAATTCGTTTATTTTCAAATTGCGAAACTGTGTCATTTTGTATGGAAGGGGGTAGAAGGAGTGGAGCGATTTGGTCCGTTGACGAACTTGGCCTTACTTTTTTGTCAAAAACGACTTGTATAAAATTTCAACTTTCTAGCTCAACGCGTTCTAAAGCTAGAGAGGACGCGGACGAACGGTTTTGAGATTTTCGAGTGATTATATGAAATTCTGCGTCATTCATTTTTCAATCCGAGCCTTATTTCTATACTCTCAGATTTCACCTAGAGTATAAAAAGCAAAAAAATTGTACGGGAAGAGTAGATGGAGTGGATGATGTGGATCCTTTACTTAGTTAACCAAAAGAAAAATTGTCAGATCTTACATAGTTCACAGCATCAGAGCGACTCTGTGCAAGTTTTATTTCTTAGTGTTTCGAATTTCGAATGCCATCTAGAATATGAACATTTGCTTGATCTCTTTTTCAGCGCATTTTTTGTGTTTTATTGGCTATAAAGATCCGGGCTATTTGATAAACCGAACAATTCTTGGAATATCATATATATAAATACGTGACCATCGAAAATTGTCAGTGACCTTGTTATTCATTATAAGAGCAGGGGAATGAAACTTGCGTCATTAAGATGGTGATGTGCCATAGATGTGCACAAACTAAAAATCATCTTTGTATGTTACCGTTAAGGCAGGCTAAATAAAGTGGGAACATACAAGCGGATCCCATTTCAGTACTACATGTGTTCAATGCTGCTTGACTTTGGTGATCGGACGAGTACCATTAGATCCAGTTCGCTGCATTGAGATTTAACGCAAGCTCATTTTGACAGTAAATGTGGAAATGGAAAAGTGTCTAATTAAAGAATGCCTAGTATTGGGCGACGCCATACTGAAAGTATTCATCGAAGGCAAAAACCTACAACAGCAATTTCCCAAGCTTCCGAACTTCCATTGGCGTCCATTGCTGCTTGAATTACAACTTGAAAATAAAAAGTTAAGGTAATATTTTTTTAGTGTTTAAACTTATATGTAAGAATAAAGAATTTGTGTGAAACTAAATTCCAATTCATTATGTCAAAAACAAGATGAATTTCGTTAACACATAATTGGTTGAATTTCGACCACAGGCGATACTTGTACTCATAATTGTACGAATTATCGAGCCACCACTGCACCCACATATTTCGTGAAATTGCAGCTTTGTTACTGCTCTCAGAACAATAACAATTTCCATCGTATCAATTTTCTTTTCTAATATAATGATAAAATACCGTTAAAAGTTGTGTACAGAAAAGAACCGCATCTTACGAGAAAAAAAGATACAAAAACTGTTTAAACACTTTAAATGAAAAGTTATCTGTAAATATTTATAATAATTATTGATTTACGATACGGTTCTTGAATGATTGTAGAATAGTAAGTAATTTACGAGTAAGTAATTAATATCGAGCTCATTCACACGAGCAGTTGAGCAGGAGGCCAGAGGAATAAACAAGTCCTGGCAACAGCTTAAAGCCGATGCGCAGGATCGCGCCTTGTGGAAGAGAGTTGTTTCTGTCCTATGCCCCTATAGGGGGTCTTAACAGGAATTTGATTTGATTTGATCATTCACAAACTCATTACAGGTAAATTACTTAGAAGTACCGTAAAAGTAAAATAATTCATAAACCTTAGAAATACAGAAGATTATCGTATATCAGGACAAACACATAACGACGTTTTTAAGCATTATCTTATCCGACAATTTACTACAAATTTACAGCGAAAACAGGTGTATCTAATACCCGATTTAAATCTCACTAAGTTGACAAGTTGCATTCAAAACTTCAAAGTGCACCTGCCAACAACAATGTATATTATGCTACCATCATACATACATTTTCATCAATACGTGCAAATTAGCGATTGTCTTTAATCTCTATAGTCAAGGTCTGACGATGTGCGAACCTAATTGAATAAAAACTAATTTGACCTCAAAGATCTAATAGATAAGTGCGCCATTCGGGCAGCATAATTCTGAAAGCCCAAACTCGAATATTGCAAATGACCGCATCATTGATAGACACTCTGTAAAAAATGTCCTTAAGTAAAATTTATGTCATGTTCATTTCTCCTCATACGTTAAATGTTGAGTTATTCTTCGACGCTTGGCTTTCACTGTACGATTAGCCGCGCTCGAAAGATTAGTAATCCGCTAATCCGATTATTAAGCGTTTTCAGATTTACGGGTAAACGGCGCAAAGCAAAAATAGATTTTTTCAATAATTAAAACCTAGAGGAATAGGCAAGGGAATACTAGAGACCCCGACTAAAATCTTATGTAATCGGCTCTAAAGGAAGACGACCCTCAGACAGCGGAATCTTTTCGATGATAATTCCACTAAATGCACTTAATATTTGTAATAACTACGAACAGGATGATCCTATTCTGCAGACGGAACAGATGTGCTACATTTGATCCATGCATTTAATGAACTTCTTCCCACTCTCAATCGCACATTGTTTGAATATTTAGTGGATAAATATACGGCCCGTTTGTATGATAATTATTCATTTTTCATTTTGGCCGCAGTCCGGAAAATTAAACCCAAACGAACTACTAAATCGTTAAGAATTTTAGCACTTGCTAATTATGTAGTTGAATAGCGGCGTTGAATGGCACACGATCGATAGTGCTGCACAGTGTAGAGAAGTTCTAACGTTAAATAATCGTGAGTTTAAATTTTATACGAGCTGAGCGTGGAAAGCTTCCAGGATGGCGTCCATCCACCTAATCGCATGTAGCGGGCGAAAACCACCAAGGTGAGGTATTCTTGTAAATAATTTACAAATGGTGGCGTCTTATCAGCAAGCATATGAGAGGAAAAGTCTCTTCGAAGAACATTTTGCAGGTGGGAAGGAAGTGACTGCTTGTTTTGGGTAAGAAAGATGAATACCGCCCTCATGCTTAAGACATTTGGTCCCTGTGTCAAAACATCGCATTAAAAAGGACCTTCATTATTTAAACTTCAAATTGAGGAGATAAATATGACTGCAAGTTGAAAATAAGATTTTTCCGAAGGAGGGTTACTTAATGCCATGATTGAAGACATTAATGGTATGCACCCTTGACAAAAGTGAGTTTTATGCTGTCAATGCGACTACAAGGTCCATTAAGAAAAAGGGAACCATCCATATATTTTGCTAATGGAAAATATTAAACGTTCTATACAGAAACTAATGCAATTAACTATAAGCATTCAAATCCGCGTAAAATATTCCAATTTTCAGTACGGCCTTCTATGGGAGATAAACCATATTTTTATGAATTATAGTAAATTCGGTGTTAAATCGTTAGTGCGTATGATAATTTGCGAATGAATGCGCAATTTAAATTTAAATCAGATTAATAAATTCAAAATTCAAATTATACATAATACTGCTAAATTTTTACACGGACATATTGTATTTATATTAGTAAATAGGCAATTTTATTTTGTAGGAATATCTAGGTAACCTCAATTTCGAACATGAAAATTCAAAATGTTTTATTGAAAATTTAAGCTTCAAAAATTAAATAGTTATTGATAAAATTAATGTGCTGAATTTAGTGAAATAGTGCAGTTTGTATGGGAGGTGGCAGAAGGAGTAGAGAGTTCCTAATGACTTTTTAGAAATAACTACAAACATTATTCAATTGATATATATTAAATTGTAGATCACTACCATTCATACTTTTCAAGAAAACTGACTTTTTGCAAAGTAGTGAAATTGTGTCGTATTTTATGGAAGGAGGAAGAAGGAGTCTATTTCTTCCGGTCTTACTAATGTTTTCAAATAAATATTTCGTGCACAATTTTCGCTCGATTATAGGTACTGAGTAAATTGGTTTTTAGTATTTCATGAAAAATCCAGTTTATGTGGGAGATTATGGAAGGAGTAAGGGGATTCTATATAGTAAGAAATCATCATACAAATAATATTTTAAAAATTTCAGATCATTAGCTTTCGTACTTTTTGAGAAAATCTGTTTATTGTCATAATCCGAAATTGACTCGTTTTGTATGGTCTCTTGAGTCATTTTGTATGTCTCCCATGGGGTAGAAGGAGTGAAGCATTTTCGCCCGTTCACGAGCTTGACCTTACTTTTTCACGAAACATTGCATGTACAAAGTTGGAGCTCGTTAGTTTTACGCGTTTTCAAGCTAGAGAGCGAATAGCCGGATATGCGGTTTCAGATTTCATCTTGAGTATGAAAATCCATCTTGAGTATGAAAATTTATGCCGTATATCTATTTTTTTCAATGACGCTACACCCCAATTCGGGCTTTGGCGTCCTGACTTTCAGATTCCTTAACTTTTATTTGTTATTGTGGAAGGATTGTTAGCCCTTCAAATTCAAGACTTTCGCATTAAAGACATACACGCAACCCACTAGACTATACCTAACTTGAACGTTGTACATATCTCCATGTTTCCTTAGAGATAGGAAGTTAATTTTTGGGGGGATTGCAGATTGGGTAAGTGTGTTTTATTACCTTAATTTTGTGAAGTTTTCAATAGAACGAGGAGGCGGGGGAGGTATAGAGCCAAAACTTCACTTGCCAATATCGCGACTACAAATGAAGATAGAAGTCTGAAAATCGAAATTCGATCGTTAATGCGCAACCCGACTTCTTTTGCGGCGGAGTCAAGATTTGGTAAATACCTCCTTAGCACTAGGATATTAATGTTGACAGCGTATGCTACTAGTTGGGTGGACTTGAATAGTAGTGTTCCGTTGGTGTCGACTGGGATTTTTCGGACGACAAACTCTAGTGCCAAGTTGAAAGGCATGGTGGCTAGATCATCTCCCTGCTTTAAACCGTTCAAAACCTGGTTGTAGAATCGGTTGGTTTGTATTCTCACTTGAGATTCAGTATTCGTCATTGTAAGTCTTGTTATTCGGACTAGTTTTGGGGGAATTCCAAAATCAAGTGTGATTTGGAACAGTACCCTCCTATCGATATTTCCCTTCTATACATAACTATTATTTCGACCTTTTTTTAATAAAACAATTGTGACTAACACATAAAAGAAACTACGAACTTTAAATTTTGACACGAACACCATTCAAAAGAATCAAAAGAAAACTGTATCAAAATGTTACGATGCCCTCAACTCTTCTACCCTCTCCCATACAAGTATGGTATCATGAATATAAAATACACCGAATTTCATTCAATTTACTTCATCTATAAAACTAATATTCCAAAAAGACATTTTTGAACGTGATTCAATCAATCCTTCAAGCAATTAGTAGCATCCACCAAATTCTCTATCGGCTCCCTCCCACTTTTATACAAATCTTTACATAAATAAACGAATAAAATATTGATTCTATGTGCTGGAGCTATTGCTGGCAATCGCAGTTAGGTGTTAAATAATTGACAGTAGCCCTGTACTAGAACACCATTCTCTTAGGCGTCGCTATCGGCTACCACCCAAACTCACATATTGACTTTTCCCACATTCTTAACTTGTCACAATAATAATAAAGTTGCGCCCGACTTGTGAAGAATTGAATCGTAAAAGCGCGAGGTTATTGACAAAAGACGGTGGTACGAAACGTAGGCTTGTGTTTTCAGGTAGTCGATGTGGCATTCGAAAATTGCACTGACACAGGTCGAACTGCAGGAGTTGAAAACGGCGACATTATTGTAGAGTGACAATCCGAGTCCATTGGTCGATAAATTTGCCACTATTATGACCGTTTAATCCAACATCAAAAACTCAAAACTCAAAATGCGGGCAACCAAGTGAAAATCTCGTGAAATCTGAGCTGAGTAGTAGTCAAATACTATACATACAAAATATATACATATACCACCCTCCTCATATCTTTATCTTCTGCAAAGCGCGCAATCCTGAGCAGCGCGGCCCCACGACTCCTCTGGTGTTCTGCTTTCGCTACGCAGAATCCAACAGCATCTTTACCAAACTCAAAACTCGAACAGCCATCATGTGGAAATCACACAAAACGAGCTCCGACCACCAGGCGCCCATAATCTCAACTAATAGGGAAAAAATTTTGACCAACGCGGGAAAAAATCCAGCCAGAAATTTCACAATTTTCATACCGAATGGAATCTGAGCCACTCGGCGACAATAGTTCTGCGTGGTGTTTCAGATTCAATTTGTTATGGAAAAAAAACGGAAAATTTTGAACTGAATATTTTTCGAGAGAAGGGAAAAGAGAGAACGGACTCGAACTTTGGTTTGTTGTGGTTGAGTTATGGTCGCTGGGCTGCTCAGACTCCATTCAGTATGAAAATTGTGAAATTTCTGGCTTGGTTTTTTTCGAACGGACATTTTGAGTTAGTCGAAATTTTGTACGTACTGCTCAGTTAAGATTATGTGCACCTATTACAGAGATAATTTACGATAGCGAATTTAGTGATGCACGACATCTTACGAGGGGATTAAAATTCAGAGTTTGTTTGGTGCTTTGCTCTGGCTTCGTTTCAACTTCCTTAAATCATGACCAATCCACTCCCTATTCCGGCTTTGATTCTCCAATCTTGTCTTAGTGTGTCCAGTTGCATTTCAAAGGTTGTCATTGCAGATGACTTAAATAACCCTAGTAGGCTTCGGAGATATTGTTTCACGAAAGATATCATTGGTTACCACCAAAAACGGGGCTAGTGATAATATGCAGCCTTGTCTGACACCCGTTCACATAGGAAAGCTCTTGGACGATCTTACATAAAGGAAAGATGCAAAATCTTGCATTTTCTTTGGATTTTTTAATCATAGCTATGATCTTATCTGGAATACATCTCCTACGCAACGCATTCCAAATGTAATCTCGCTTAATGCTGTTCACTATCGCTCGTACAAATTTTCAAGTTCGTAGCTTTTCGTTAGTAGTTGATTTATTAAAATTGGTCGAAATCATCGTTTTTTATGGGTGGGGGTAGAAGGGCAGGCGCGATCTCAAAACTGTGGACACGATTTCGTTTCAACTAATTTTGAAAGATTTTGTGTAAAATTTCAAATTGATAGCTTTTAAAGGTTAGGTGATAATTAATTTCTTAAAAATGTAAATGTATGTAAAAAATAATTCTGTATGAGAAGGGGTAAAAGTTTTGAAGGTATTAGACTAGTTAATATTTTATACTCTTAGCGATTTTTTTTATATATATTTTGGAAGTTTTCAACTTTCTACCTTAAAATTTTATTCAAAAATTCTCAGTTTTTGTGTGTTTTCCATTGCACGTGAAACACCTTGTGCACATTAGACCCCCACTTCGGTGCATAACAATTGTTGAACAAATTTTTTTTTCTATGTACATCAAATAGTTGTATTCACATGCAAAATTTAAACTTTGTATCTTTCACCAGAGCCCTAAAAAAATCATTCAAAATTTTCGACAGTTTTTTTTACGACCGAAATCTTACGAAATTTCAATTTGATATCTGTACTTAGGCCGACAATTTGTTCTTAGCGCCTCCTTTTCGGACCCCAATGGATAAACAAATTATATTATGCTTAAAGTTTGTACCACAAACCCTTCTTTATATATGTTGATTTTCAGCTTCCTAGCTAGAGCCATGATTGAGATATTTGAATTCTTAGTTTTCGGTTTTAGCGCTCGCTCCCCTTAACTTGTCCACCCCCCCTGCGATCCTCAACCATCTAAAATCCACCGAAAAATGAGAATTCTATCTTGACGGGTTTGGGAGTTAATGTGCGCTGAGCGTACATGTACAGACAGACAGATGATTTTTTTTCTGTATTTTTAGGCTATTTTAGTCATGAAACGCGAAAAAACAAAATTTCTGGGTAGCAAATTTTTTTTTCCGAGTCGATCACGATACTTTATTATTAAAATAATAAATAATACAAGACGAAAAACAAACTACCGACGAAGAAGTCATAAACAATAAAAAACAAAATTTTGTCTGTTTTGGTGAATATTGGTTAGTTTAATAAAAAATGATTCGTTTGGAATATTTACTTGTCGCGTCGAAAGACTGAAATACTCGAACATATATTGAGAATAGAAACAAAAACAAAGACCCATGAATTAGTGAAAATTATTTTTTCAATATTTTTTTTAATTTATCAAAACAAAATTAGAAGATACAATAGATCCAGGTACATAAGCTTACCCTAAATATTTACAATTGCTAACATCAATGCAAAGATGATTCCAAAAATCAAAATTAGCTCTCTAACAGAATTTAAAAGTTACTTGAAGTGCGAACAAGAATTTATAACACAATGGCCCATTTCTTTGTAATTACTTGGTTAATTCCTATTCTGCATTAGAATGATCAAATTCGCTCAAATACAATACATCTGCGTGTTATTTATGTTATATTTATGCTTTGCTCAAAATAAAGATCCAGAGGATGCAATAAATATTGAGAGAACAGAGGTACTTTGATGTTCAATTGTTGTATTAAAATTCCAACCTCCTACCGAGGTTATTATGTAGATATTCGCCTTTATCTTATTGAATTTTCCGGTTTTTAAATTATTATATCATTTTGCAGACTTATAACAAATAATTTTAAGGTTCTAGAATAAGTTGAGTTCCTTACATAAAAATTTCATTCAGTTCCTTGTCTAAATTTTCAGATATGCAATCATTTATCTATGATTTTTAGTTCGCTATATTAGGAAATAAAGTCCAACGCAATTGCTAAAAATTTTCGACATTTGGGTTTTGTAAAATTTTCAATTTTTGAGGTCTGAGGAATCTAAAAAGTTGGTCCCTTGTGAAGTTTGTCTGTGTGTCTCGACGATGACTCAAGTAAACCTTAACAGAAAAGGGTGCGAGTAGTCGCAAAAAATTGGCATCATCATCGGGCAGACAGATACAAATTTTTGTTGTTGTGTTGGCACAGTTGTCCCTAACATATATTGACACAGGTAGCCAAATTAAATATTTAACATGAATGTAAGAATAAAGATATTGCGACACGCGCATCCATGAAAATGTAGTGACGCCGCGAAGAGCGTACGCCGCTCGCTTTTGTTTCTCGCAACGGTCTTAATATTTATGTCTTACCGTTTTTCTGTCTCAATAATTTATTATCTATACATATTAATGTAATTGTAGTGTCTGTCTGTTATTTGCTTATAAATGGCTATAAGTTAGTTTTTTTAGTTATTTTAGCAACAACTAAGCACAAAAACACATTTTTGAAATTTTTGTCTGTCTGTCCGGTCGCTTTTCACGCACAAACGGCTGAACCGATTGCAATGAAACTTGCACAGTTTGTTAGGTGTCCATCGGGATGTAATCTGCTTTTGGTTTTATTTCACTCCCCTCACGCCTTCTACCCCCTCCCATACAAAGTAACTCATTTTCAAAAATATATGTTAATCAAATTTTCTTGGAAACTATAAAAGCTATTAATTTGAAATTTGGAATATATTATTTATATTATAAATTCAGTCTTTTGGTTTAGAAATTATTTGAGTTCCGTTACTCCTTCCACCACCTCCCATACAAACCTTTACAACAAAATAAATAAATTTTAAATTGTATCTTTTTCGAAGGGATTTTCAAGGCTCCATTTCCAGCTAAGTGTCGGCTAACGGACCGGGGACTTCAGTATGTTGGTTGTATCCGTGCATGGGCCTAGTACTTGCACGAGTCTTGCAATTGCGGACCTTGGGCCGTAAATTATTTTTCGTTTGAGTTGCTGTCTATGCTTTTGGTTTTTTTTTTTAATTTTGCTTTTCAATGCGCGTGTTTCCATTTCGAGTTGCCATATTCTCGTTTTTTTCTGTTTTTTAAATTTGTATGATTTCATTTTTGTATATTAATTTTTTTTTGACAAATTATAGCTATTAGTTTTTCTTGTAATGAGTACGTTTTTATTTCGCTTTGATATATTTTTAGTTTATTATTTCTTTATTAACTTAAATTTACTATTTTTGTCTCAAATTGTTTTCTCCTTTTATATTGTTTTTAATTTGAGCTCTGTTTATTTTCAACTCCTTACTTTTAGTCTCATTTTTTCTTTCTCTATAAATATATATATTTTTGTACTCCCTTCTATTTTTAATGGCAACTTTTACGATCGACCAGGTCAACGTTCAAGGATTGAGTAATGCATACCTCTCGCTGTACATTTACACCCAAACATCAAAGCCAGTAATACTAGCACTTGTCGAGTGCAAGGTGTTACCAGGGAGTGAGCAGTTTTATTCTGTTCCCGGATATCACTTTATCCCAGCATTTCTTCGCCAGCGGGGGATCGCTTTCTACATCCGCGATGATGTGCCCTTCCAATTGGTTCCGCACTTAGGTACTTGCTCCAATCCGGAATTTAATTATATTTGGATAAAACTTTTAATACAAGGGCATATCTTAGATGTTTGTTACTTTTTTAAAAGTCCGGCATTGAATGCAGCTAAAACAGCTAGTGAGCTAGATGGTTTGTCATAATTTTTTTTTTTTTACGGAATGACCTGTGTTATAGGCAATTTCGGCCTTTATGTGCAATGCACAAACACGGTCATGGAGGTAAGGAATGGGATTGGGAAGGTTGGGGAAGGGGAGTGAGAACGACCGTAGCGAGTGGAGAAGCTGGTATTTTGCTCAGTTGTACTGGCTGCTTACTGACAAATATTTGCAGATGTTATGGGGGACTGCATGATAGAAAGCGAACAGAAACCAACTACTGAGTATCTAGGCCTTCTTGAAGTGGAACTGTTTCACTTTTACTCCGTTCCCCATTTCATTGCGAATAATTTTTTATCACCACTAGCAACTGAAAAATTTGCACTTAAAAAAATCCCGTCTGGAGTGGGAATCGAACCCACGACCTATTGACTGAGAAGCAAGCACGCTGGCCACTACGCCACGGTAGCCTCTAAATCTATCCAGTCCATTTAAACTGCGCATCCTGACGCTGAAAACGTTATCGCGAGCGATTTCAATGTTCATAACACTGCCTGGCTTAAATATTCCTCCAGGCCGGACCAAGAGTGACGTTATACTGAGCTCTTTGTCTTGTTAAACGGTCTAATACTGCTGGTAGATGAGCCTACTCGTTTACCGGAAATTGCAGGACAATTCCCCAATCTTCTTGATTTATTTCTTACCAGCTAACCTGAGAATTACTCTTTCTCTGTAATATTCGTATCGCCAATTGAAAATACGGATCACTTCATGATTCGTGCACAATTTCCAGTTGTAGCCCTTAAATCGCTGCCAGTTAAGGCACCCCGTAGAGCTGTTTTGCAATTTAAAGGAGCTAATTGGGGGGGGGGGGGGGCCTCTGAAAGAGTTCTTCAATGCCTTCAATAGAAAATTGTGCTTCAATTCTAATGACTGCGATGAAACCTGTAAACTTGTCACCGAGACTATCCTGAAAAGCTCTACGTACCTTTTAATCAAAAGAGGATCCGCACGTCGAAGGACTCTTGGTTCACAAATGAATGTCTCGCGGCAATTCAGGCTAAGAAACCATCGTTACAACATTTTCAAAGTTTTCCAACTCCATCTAACAGAGACCTTCAAAATGCATTAAGAAATACCTGCAAATCTATCTTTAAACGTGTTAAATTTGATCACGGCCAAAAACTTTGGCGGAAGATCCTTCAGAGTCCAAAAGGCTCAAGATCTTTCTGGTCTTTTGTCAAAACGGTCAACAATTATTTGATCTCGTCATCAACACCGCCACTCGTTGATGGCGACCGTATCGTTATTGATCCGGTGGAGAAAGCTAACCTAATGGCAGCAAATTTTGTGAGAAACTCCACGCTACCATCTTCAATCCAACCCCCTCCTATCGCAACATCATTAGATTTTTCGTTGCCTCTGCTACATTCCTGCACGCGTCTCATATTCAGGATCCTGCAAAAGCTCAATATTCACAAGTCCGCTGGCCCTGATGGCATTCCCCGCATTACCCTTAAAATGTGCTCCTCTTTTCTGGCTAAGCCCCTCCGCAATCTTTTTCATCTATTTTACTCTTCTGTGTGCTTTCCACGATTGTGAAAAGTCGCGAATGTTCAACCGATTTCTAAGAAAGGAAGCAAAGTGAACTCTGCTAAGTACCACCCGATAGCCATTACTTCAGTGCTCTCGAAAGTGATGGAAACTGCTGTCAATCGCAAAATCGTTCACTATCTCGAGAAAAACAGCTTATCCATGGTAGCCAATACGGTTTTCGTTCTGGAAGGGCAATGGGAGATCTCTTGGTGTACCTCACGGAACGTGGGAGCTCTGGCTTGCACAAATATGGCGAAAGTCAACTTTTTGATTTTGACATTGCAAAAGAGTTTGACATGAATGACTCCTCTTTAAGCTAACAGTTCGGTTCTCATATCCCTCAAGGTTTTGTCCTATCGCCTACTCTGTTCTTATTATTCATTAACGACCTTTTGTCTTCTACTCTTCTACACTAGATAACACCTCACAAGCAATTTGTTGCTTTCAAATGCAAGGAGTTATTCGATTTGCTGGACTCTGACCTCGACTTAATCCTGAAATGCGGCTGTCAAAATAAAGTAGAGTTCAACGCTGCTAAACCACAGGCCTGTCATCTTTTCCTTAAACGTGATGTTCGAACGTAGTTGTCTAATTTAGCTTTTAATGGCATACCAATTTGCTCTTTAGATGAGTTTATTGTATTAGGCGTAAAGTTAAATAGCCATCTTGATTGGAGCAAACATATCTTTGATGTTGCCCTTGATACCTCCAGACGCCTAGGTATTCTTCGCAAATGCAAAAAATATTTTACGCTTCACGACTTAGCTACCATCTACAAGGCTAACATTCGACCTCGCTTAGAGTACAATTCGCATTTAAGAGCTGGAGAACCCAAACATCACTTTGCGCTGCTCGATCGAATAATAAAATATGCGTCCCGGCTAATTGGAGATGACACCATTACGATTTCTATTAATTCCCCTCGAGCATCGTAGGAACGTTGGAGTACTCAGCATTTACTATCGCTATTTTCATGATAAATGTAGTGCGGACCTTATATCACTCATTCCTCCACTTAACATTTTTCCCCGAAATACTCGTGAAGCTAAACGCGCGCACAAGCTTACCGTCAACCCTATTCCTACTCGCACAGTGAAATATAGACAGTCATTCATCCGAACGTCCAGACTTTGGAAAGCATTGCCTGCTAGCATATTTCCAAGCAAGTATAACCTTTACCGCTTCAAAAATAGTGTTCATTGCCATTTCGGTCTCTCTCCCCTAAAACTCCCATAATACTACCAAATTTCATCCTCTTCCTATACCAATATAACTGTGCAATGCATTAAAGGGTGACCTTAAGTTATAATCGGTGCATTAAAAAAGAAAAAGAATCGGACCTTGGCCTCTTGACCTTCAGGTTCCTTAATATTTTTTTTTTTACTTATTGTAGAAGGGTGGTTGGCCCTTCGCATAACCGTCAATCTACGAATTCTTAATTTGCGTTGATTGAGGTAACCAAGATATATCCAAGCAGGCATTGTAAGACCAAATGCTATCCACTAGGCTACATCCTAGCTAGGTCACCTATTTGGTCGCAAAATATGAACTCATTTTGTTAAGTTATTTCGAAGATATTGTCATTTGAAAAAAAAACATTCGGCCGACAATTGGCTCTCAGCTCTCCCTCTCCCTTCCAGCTAGGTAAAAAAATTGAGTTATGTTTATGGTTTGTCCCATAAGCCTGTCTACATGCATATCTACTTTTAACTTTGGATCTCCTTCTTTGGGGTTTTTTTTATAAATCAAATGTGTATGCCCGTAACCCAAAAACGATTTCTGAATAATATGAGCTGAATGATATTGAGATGAATGATATTGAGCCGGTACTATGTATACTAAAATGTCATCGATGCTGCCATTTGCCAGATATTCTGTTTCATACATAACCTACATATCTACACTCCTTACTAAAATAAAAACATCAGAGCTTTTCAAAAAAATTCTGCATTTTTTCAAATTACAAAATAGGCGGCCTTAATTGGACACCCTTAATTTAAAGGGAGAAAAATAATAGTGATGAATCAATGAAGATTTTTTGGGAAAAAACAAAACTTCGCGTAAAAGAATTTTGGAAATATAATTTTTTTTAAAAATATAGTTATTGTGTATCGCAACAGAAATAAATTATTGTATTATTATTTTTATTTAGGCTCTTGTATATTCTTCTTTCTTGGAGTTTTTTCCTAAATTTTTCACTATAAAAGTTTAAATGTGAGCATTCGTCTAGTCTTAACCGTTCTTTTATTAGTTACCAAACTATTGCAATTTCATTCACGCCAAAAGCTCAATTAACTGCACCGTAATTTGGAATTTACAGAGCGAATGCAATCAATTCCTAATTTCCAAATTAAAACGTGAACACTTCTTCTTTTGCGATGATTCAAACCGCACAAACTTCGTATCTTATGCGAGAGCGCATAAGACTAATCGAAAAAAACAAATTTAAACATTAGAAGTATGCTATTAAGCAAAGGTAGAAGAAGACGAGAGGTATAGAAGACCCTTAATAAACAGTTCATTTCAAAAACTAAATATCAAAATATTAAAATCAGATTAATATTGATCAAACTTCATGAATCTTCATAAATAACGAACCCTATTTAAAATAGGAAATAGATACTGCTGTAATCCCAAAACATCATTTATAAAAAATTATACGACAGCTTTTCGTTATTCAAAGTGCACACCCAATTACCTGTCGACATTTTTCTTCAAAAAAAAATCGGTAAGGTTATACGAGTGGATATTGAAGTCTAAGGTGAAGAGCATGTTCGCCTCGATGAATTTCCACCCTCCAGGATCAAAATTTCCATCCATCACTTTCGAAAGTGTTTCACGGCAAGCGGAAACGATGCGACTCCTCGAAAGTACTTCCGTGCCCTTTGTTGACGAGTTGTTTTCACATGAAAACTGAGAATTGCTTTCGGGCTCTAAATAATGGCAAACACATGTAAACAAGGCATCCATCTTCGGGAATTGTTTATCCAATGAACTCGATGTTAGATAAGATGTGTAATTTGTCATTCTCGAATGAAAGCCTTGGAATTGCTTTCCAAATAAGGTTCGAAGCCATTTAATTCGGGTATAGATTGGCTTTTTAGCTTGCAGCTTAGCCCGAAATCATATATGGAGTTTTCTCGGCAAGCGCAGATGTTATTTTAGTCAAAACAAAAATCCTTTTTTTTCAGGGTTTCAGTGACCCTTCGATGTCCCGGATTCCGTCTTAATCTTGAAATTCCAATCCAAGTACAATGACATTCCGTGAAATACAGCCGTCGGGCTTAAATCCCTGTCGCTTGTCTCCAGCGGAAGTTATTGCTGTAGAAATTCGCACAGTGCCGTCTTAGATGTTCCGTTTAAGACGAGTCTCTTCCGCTCCATCACAGGAAAAATGCATAAAAATAGCAACAAGTAGGTACAAGTAGAGCTAACGATGGACAATTTTTATTTTTCTTTCGCTGTTCGTAGATGTTCAATGCTACGACATCCGAAGTTACAACGCCCAACTGAAAAGAAGGAAGAAAGTACCCGGGCTATGGGACCCAAACTGGCTGTTCTTGCTGACAAGCGTATAAGAAAAGAGAAAATCTTTAAAAATAACCGCGACGTCCTGTCTAGACGACATGGGTCTTTTTTGGCATCAAAGTTTGGCATATCTCCGCGAAATTGTCGCGCTATTCAGAAGAAAAAATTTATGCTAAACGGCCATCATTTAAATCGGTTATGGATAGGATGTTCCACAAAGATACCAGAAAGAAATTAAGGGAATTCGTGAGGAGAGAAAAAGATCTATCTTGTATCTGAAATTGAATTCGAGAAAAAAAAAACAAACAGCTGGCGCCTGAAGTGGTTTTAGTTAATTAGGAATTGTTAGTATAGAATATAAGAAATTTTATGTAATAAAAAGAATAATGAATTGATAATATTAGAAAGTGGGCTATTTAGATAGATGCTGTGCTTAGACAAAAAAACAATCTGTTTCTCTCATATGAAATTTCTTTACAAGTGAAATTTGATCTTTCTTCTTGATGAAAAGAAGAATTGGACAAAGAATTTATAATTTTGAAAGAATGTGTAATTTTTAAACTCTTAATTTTCAGATTTAGCATAATACAAACCATACTGACGACATTAAGAAATAATATATTAAAGTTACTGTAACAAAAGACGTAAATCATATTGAATGAAGTTCAAGAATTCAGTGCAGAAGAAGGGGTTCAAGTGCAGCCAAAATATGAAAATCGGCAGCAAACAAATTCACCTTTCAACAGCTTAGGTATTAACCATTGGTGGCGTGCAGCCTCCAACACTGGATTTTCGGGCCTGGGGATAAAATTCATTCAGGCCCCTAAAATATTTTGTATGGAATTTAGTTGGGTTTTGTTTTCAGTAGAGTGAACTTGATCTATTCACGAACATAAACTTACATTTTTCATATGCTTATTTTCATCTTGTAGTAAGTACGAACTAAACAGGGATGTAGCCTAGTGTCTACAATGTCTACAATGCGAAGGTCGAGAGTTCAAATCCCAGTCGGTATATAATTTCAGCACACTACTTGCAAGGGTACATCTCGGCCTCCTCAATCTGCGAAAATGAAAATTCGTAGATAAAGGGTTGTACGAAGGGCTAACAATCGATTCACAATAATAAATAAAATGTTAAGGAACGTCAGGAGGCCAAAGCCCGATTTTTGCTGTAGACGAAGTGAGTCCGATCTGAAAGAATAACGGATAGACGGTCCCTTGGACTCGATATGAAACCCATGAAGCTGCTGATTGGCATAATGCTTTTAGAAACTGATTTTAAGAGCCATTCAACTAATATTTAAATTAAATTTGTGTATTTGTTTATCTAACAAGTTTTGTTTAAAAGAAATTATATGGAGAGTTAGAAGCATTAGGCGAAGAACTAGCTTCAGACAATAGTGAGTAATCTCAATCAATTCGAAAGATGCAGAAAAATATCTATGCACAGTATCTTTATTAAATCTTTTGATGATGGCCGGAAAATTCAACTTCATTCGTGAGGTCGTTCTACTGTAATAGACTTCTAGACTTATCAATCTCAAAAAAACTAATCCTACCACAAAAAAAAAAAAACAAAGTGGAGGATATTCTAAAATTCAGCAAGAGTGATATTAGTACTCTAGTCGTCCTAATGACGGGGCACAGTGGAGTTAACCTACACCTTAAAAATATGGACTTAGCTGAAACCGACATCTGCCGCCTCTGTCTCGAAGACTGAGAAACGACAGTACATATCCTATATCACTGTGAAGTAGTAGCTAGGAAAAGACACAATCTTCTTGGAAAAGTTTCCTTTCTACCGAGGAACTAGACAACATGGCTCCCTTAAAGATACTTAGATTAGCCAAAGCCATTGAGTTATGGTATGGTAAAGGGGCAATAAACGCACGAGGAGGTCTCAGTGCTCTCACGTGTTCCCCAAATTATAAAAAAGAGGTCGCTCTTAATGGATAAGATCGCTAAGCCAGAAAGGCGTTCCTAATGCATGCGTGTTCTTCCGACAGACTTGAAATGCTTCAATTTATTGAATGAATATAGAAACTGAAATAGTACCAAAAATCCGCAAGGCTAATCACAACTGGAGAAAAATATCTTCTAAATGACGCTCACAAATGCTGTTTAGCTTTCCAAACGGAGTATCCAGCTGTGAAAGAAAAACATTTTCAGCAATTTCTGAAAATGCGATATTTCACCGCCAATTTGGTGAAAACCTTTCAATCAAAGTATTTATAGACTTAGTGTTCGCAATTGAATTTGTCGCCATTGCAAAATTACAGCAAAATCTTGACAAATTAATTTAGCTTGCTTTGCTCGATTATTGAAAGCATAAATCAAGTGTTTCAAAGAAAGTTTCTCTCTTATATTTCGAAATACCACTTTCGTTTGGAGGATCTATATACTCTTCGCAGCTAGACATTATCCTGCTAGAAACATTAGATAGTTCTTGTGTCAGAAAACTTTTGCTGGGAATAATATGTTGATGTTACATTTATGAGCTAGTTCCTAGTTTTTGATAAGCTATTATTAATTTTATCTCGGTAGGCAATTAGTTTTTCAACGATTTGACTGAAATCATTCTTGAATTTAAAGACAACTCCGGACATTGCAAAACGACGGTACGTTCATGAAACATTGTTAATAAGCATTCCCAGCAAACAATTTAATGAGCACTCGTAAATAACGATCTCAAAAAGAGCATGAAATGCCATAAAACAAATAAACTGCGTGATGATCTTAAGCAAACCAAACTAAAAGGGTCGCTCTACGTGGATCTTGTTATATACCAGCAGTTCTCATTTCACCATGCGCATGAACAGAGCCAACAATTATTTCGAGTCGATATCTGAAATGTAAACGGTGAAAAACCCGGTGTTTGCAGAGGAGAACACGTGGGCTTGTGTATCAAGTTCTTTAATTAATCGTTAATCTTTCATAAAAAAATCGCTTATGAATCATTAAGATATTCATTAATGAATCAAAATAAAAATCATTAACGACACATTAATGATTCATTGATAACGATTATATACTTTCTTCTATACTCGGTTTTTGTAAGCGTTTTACAATTCATTAATAAATTGCTAAGGGTAATTCATAAACGAATGTCCATTTAGTTTGCATGATGAATTCTTAATGACTCGTTAACGACGCTCGTTAACGATTCTTGAATGAATTAATTTGTTTTCTGGGTTGTCTTAAATCTCGCAAAAAAAAAATGATTAAACCGATCACCTCAGCTTTCGTACTGGTTGCTATTAAACAAATTTGACATCTTCTACAATTCCCCTCAAGACGTCTTGCTTGCCTTCAAACTTTCTTGCTAGGGTTTCACACCAGAGGGGTAGCAGAGATCTGTTTCCTGAAAGTTTCAACAAAATTTTCCATCAATGGGAACTTGTTGAAAATGTCGCATAGACACGGTCAATGTTTCCAAAAAACGTTTTGATGTCATGACATGTCCTAATTATGCAGTAATGCGTCATACGGCGACAGACATGTGTTTTTAACGCAACTTTATCAAAAAATTAAGCGATAAATTGTTAATTTAAAGGGACACACTTTCTAGCTCAACGTGTTTTGGAACTAGAGAGCGCACAGACTTACGGACGGACATCCGGTTTTAAGATTTTTTGGAGATAATATGAACTTCTGTGTGATCCATTTTTCCCCGAGCCTTATTCCTTAGAGTTATAAATTTTGTGGCGAACTTATAACTTATACTGCTTATATATAACTGGTATTCGCCTAGATACATTGAGAAAAATGTTTGACAAATTTGTGTTCATTATAAGTAAAGATGGGCATCGCCAAGCCACCAGTTTCGCCGGTCATCTACTTCACCGGGCCCCGGCTTCGACGTGAACATTTCCACTTCCAACCCCCACACCCCTCCCTCTGTGTTGAGGGCTGATTTTATATATAAAATTTGATCTGTGTAAGATATACATATATGAAGACATTGAGGTTTTTATTTGGGAATACATATAATAGAGTTTATTATGATCGCCTATAGGACAGAAACACGAGGTGCGAAACCGAGCATCAGCCGTTAGTTGTCGCCAGAAATTTTTTATTCCTCTGGCCTCCTGCTCAACAGCTCGCTTTCATGTGCATCTTGGTCGACCATCTGGACGTCTTTCTTGCAGATTATTATAATCCAGAGCTAGTTTGGCGATGCTTTACTCTGTTTTCTGCAAAGAGTGACCAATCCACTGCCACTTCCGTTTGTGAATATTAATGCCTATTTCAATCTGTCTAGTTGCACTCAAAAGTTCGTCGTTGGAGGTTACATCTGATCCAAAAATGTGTCGTAGGCTTTGGTTCACGAAAGTTCGCAGTGTTTTTATAAATCTAACGGTCACTTTATGACAAAATGAACGTAAGCGTCAAGCATTCTCTGCTTCGTGCGAAGATATGTATATCGCTCTTAACTTCCAGAAAGGGAAAAGGATACTCAACAGTATCCTTTTCCCAACGTCCAACATAAAATACCATTTCGCTCGAACATCATGCATAAACGCTGGGGTCCAAGCAGATCGTCGTCCAGATCCTATTTTGGATGATGATGATGTCGCTAGATTGAATATTGAATATTGCTACGAATGGCAAGCGTACGGATTGTTCTTAACAGACAAGATCAGTAACAGATGCAAGATTTTTGTTACCTCAGAAGCATTGTCAGGAAATGTATGTTGAAGCTCGCATAAATAAAGCTCTTCAGGCCTTCAGTATCCTCTTCCCTCTCTGGAGGTTAAGAATCAAGTCCGTGTTGTCCCATAGTTGCACTACAAGGAAAATGCGAACTTTTGTGAACTAATACTTCCGACGTATTGTAGGGATATTCTGGTGAAATGTGATCTCCAACGACGAGCTTTGGAGCACAACTGGACAGACTAAAATAAGCATTGACATTCAAAGGCGGCAATGGCTGTGGATTGGACACACTTTGAGGAAACCAGAGCAAATCATCGCCAAACAAGCGCTGGACTATAATCCTTAAGAAAGACGTCGGGTTGGTCGATCATGTACTATAGTACAAGGAAAATTATCATATTGGATTAAGTGAAAGTGTGCAAGGAAGGTGATAGAAGGAGTGGGGGGTTTTCAGTGATTTTTTTCTTAATTAGCTATAAACATCATGCAATTGATATATTTTAAATTGCAGATCAGTAAAATTTCTATTTTTCTAGAAAATCGAATTTTTGAAAAGTTGTGACAACAATTTCAAAAACGGGGTTTTGTGCTTAGTTATTGTTAAGATATAAAAAAACGTAACCTATAGCCATTTATAAGAAAATAACAGACAGACACTTCAATTATATTTATATTTATAGAAAAGCATTTTCTTTTCGATCATGTAAGACCTATAGACTTTTTGGAGAAAAGCGTGATGATTAGAATGTTGATAAGCAATTTCAAAATCATTCTCTACCACCTCGCATACAAATGCCATAATTTCGGGAAAGACAAGATGCAATTTCCTTGAAAATTATGAAAGGTGCAAACATTAAATTGATGATGAATTTAATTTCAGATAACAAATTTTCCGGTTCATTCAACTCTTTCCCATTTCATCTAGAGTAGCGTATGATTGGGCCAATTATAATTCTCATAATTATAAAGTAAAAAGGTTGAAATTTTTTGAATTCCGTTTGAAAGGAATGATTTAATTCAACTACAATAAAGTGCCACCCAATGAAATTCTTCATTGTATTTTAGAAAAACTTTTGTGTCGCAGATTTAGTAACGAAAATTTCAATTAAGTTGTTCGACCAATTGTGGTTTACTCAAATATTTTCACAAAAACAAAAAAAAATAGTATCTGATGTCCGTGTTGCTCTGTGGTTTGCATAGTAACGAACTCTGACAACCGAAATATAGTGGTTTCGCACATCTATGAGGTTGAAAGGATTCCAATATCCCATTGATGATTTCTGTTCGGTTCTCTGTAAATCTGATCGGGTTTGGTTGATACATTAAACATTGATCATACTAATCAATTTTGGTTTTTAGTAAAGCAACAAATTTTGGTTTTAATTTCGAATACGGATTATGAATATGGTATATATTTTGCATATTATTATATTTGGCTAACGTCAGCTTCTTAATAATGAAAAGAGGATCTATAATAATACAATGATATAAAAAGTAGATTATTTCAGTACACCCACTTATAAAAAGAGCGTTGTTTTTGGGATGAGAAGCCTACTGCAAAGTTAATTCTTGATAAAATAATATTAAAAGTGTTGTTTGTAAATATAAACATTAATAATTCAAAGCAAATACTGACAGGAGGCCAAAGTCCGATTTCGACTGTAGCGCCATCGTAAGTAAGTAAGTAAGTAAGTAAATACTGACAGCTACTAAAAATTTCGTTGTCACAATTAGAAATCTAAGTATAACCTTACTTGTATATAAAGCCCAATCATATGATACTCTAGGTGAAATGAGCAAGAGTTTAATGTATCGGAAAATATGTCATCTCAAATTCTTTCGAATAGTGAATAGTGACTTTTGTATGGGTGGTGATGGAAGCAGAGAGGCGAGGTGTGTAATTTTTGTGTATGAAACCGAACATGGCATGCAAAATGTTTCGTGCTGAATTTAAAGTTTATAGTTTTCATTATTTTTAAAGAAATTGGACATAGTTTTCCTGAAATTGGGGCATTTGTATGGGAGGTGGCAGAGGAAGTGAAGCATTTTAGCTGATTTTGCAACTGCTTACCAACATTCTTATCACCATGCATTGTTTCAATTTCAAAGTCGATAGCTCTCATATATTCGAAGGAGAAATGCTTTTATTGAATTTATAAAATAGATATTTGCATGGGAGTGGGAAGAAGGAGTGAAGCGAAGCTGATAGTATTTTATAGCATTTATAGCAATTAAGGGAAAAATGTGGCAATTTGAATTTTCTACTTTTTCTAGTTTTAATGAAATGCGATGTAATGCATTTACCAAAATTATACATTTGTATGGGGGGGGGGGGGGAAGAAGGAGTTTCCAGACGAAAACAAAATGTTTCATCGTCAATGATATTTCTATTATTTTACTTTCTACAAGACTAGTTTCGAAGAAAAATAATTTAATTGAAATTTCAAAATTTCGTCAAATTTGTATGGGAGGGGGAGTGTAGTGAAGTTGATAATTTTTTCAAAACTGATTGCAATAATAATTAAATGTTAATTTCATTAATTCTGGCAAAATTTCGTCATTTTAAATTTCGCTAATTTCAATGAACATCGAAAAAAATAATTTTTCAAAATTGTGCACTTTTTTGGGAGAAAGTAGAAGGAGTGAAGGGATGGGAACAATATTTTGTAATGTTAAAGATATATAAATATATACTTTGACTAAAATTTCCAGTCGATAGATTAAGTAGTTTGAAAGATAAATTAATTCCTTAAAATTTCGAAATTTCATGAAATTTGTATGTTTTAAATATTTTTAGAGGTGATTTGTGGCGGATTATACTGCAACGCTGCTAAACGACTAAGCTGTGGGGTCTAGATAGCTCAGTGGTCTGCTCGGCTGCTTTGCAACTCAAAATCCTCGGGCTCTAATCCCACTACCTGCTCGGTATTCCCTTAGCGTCCTGCTAACACAAGGCCTTACTGATGAGTCCATCCTAAGCAGGCCTGGTACGAACACAGCGCAGTAGCCGCTTACTCCCTACATGTTCGAACCAGTTTTCAAGTTGATAGCTTCTAGTGGTTTGGTGGTAAGTGTTTTCTTAAAAATGGTCGAGAAAATACTTTTGTACGGGATAGGGGTAGAAGTTTTAATGATATTCAACCAGTTAATATTTAAAACTTTTATGCATTTTTTAAATGAGTTTTCCAAAATTTGATTTCAGTGCCAAATTTTTTTTTTTTTTTTATTTCACATGTAGGTTAGGGCCCTCCTTCGGTAGATAACCGTTATGGTTCAAGCTATTATTTTGTCTGGATATCAAATGGATGTATGTACAATGCAAAATTTGGATTTTGTATCAAAAATATTATTCAAAATTTTTGATTTCTTAGCTCGCGACCTCTCTCCACTTTCCACCCCCTAACTTTTAAAATTTTACCAAAATTACACGTCATGTATTTCTGCAATCTGACAAAATTTCTACTTTTTATATTATCTGCTTTGTATTTTGAGATATACCCATTTGAAATTTTTAAAAGAACACAATTTTTAAGCTGATCCTCATTACCTCTCCCCCCCATTTATGCCAAAATGTTATATTTTTCTCATATTTTCCTAATAGACCTTACTACACGTCCCAAGTTTCAATTAAATAGCTTGGAAGATAGTCAAGATATTAATATTAAAGTGTTTTTCCTTGCACCCCCCTTACAAGTATTGGCCTACCTCTAACTGATTGATGATTATGGTTGACCTTTTAGCCTCCTATTTGGTAATAAAATATGAATTCATTCTGTTAAGTAATTTCAAAGATATAGTCATTAGCCATTTAGCCACCCCCCCTCCCCCCCGGCCTTTGAACCCCACTGGATAAAGAAATTAATTTATTTTTTTTGTACCAGAATGTCGAGTTACAGCTTTCTATCTGTATTCGAAGTGGAGATATTAGCAATGACAGATTTCGACCTTAACACTCCCTCCGCCTCCTCATCTTACCGTAAACTCTCCAAAATTTAGGTATTGGTAGTTTCCCACTCAGTCTGCAATCCACCCAAGAAGGAATTTTCCTTCTATAAGGATTTCGGAGATATGAGTTTTTGAATGTCGTCGGAGCGTACAGGTACGGCATACTGACAAACGGATTTTTTTTTTTTCATCTTTAGGCTAATTTTGTCATGAAACGCGAAAAAACAAAATTTCAGGGTAGCAAATTTTTTTGTTTGTGTCGATCACAATACTTTATTATTAGAATAATAAAGTAATTAATGTTTAGAGTAGCCTCCTATGATTAGTTTTCAGACCAGAAATGAGCACCATTTTCGAGAAAAAGTATTAAACCGTCGTAACTCACTCATGAAGTTTTGACAGCTCATAGCAAAAAAAACATAACAGGACTACGACTGGGCGTAAAGCCCAATCGTGCGATACTCTAAATGAAAGAGAATTTTCTTATTTTAAGGAATTTTGTAGGGGAAATGGTAGAGGGAATGACGGCAACGAACTAATTTTTTCACATCACTCTAAGGTTGCTATCAAAATGTTTTATGCAAAATTTAGGATTCAAAAATTTAATTGGTACTGAGAAATTTAGTGTATTGGATTTAGTGAAATTGTACAGTTTGTATGGGAGGTGGTAGAAGGAGTGTGAATTTATTAATGACGTTATTAGAAATAAACATCATTTAATTGACACATTTTAAATTGCAGATCAGTAGCATTCATACTTTTCAGGAAAATCGACTTTTTGTAAAGTTGTTGAATTGTGTCAAATTGTATGGAAGGGGGTAGAAGGAGTGAAGCTAATCGCCTAATTTCTTGTTGGTCTTACTAATAATTCTAAATAATTATTTAGTGCATAATTTCAGCTCGATAATTTTCATAAATTTATTTAGAGTATTTCATAAAAAAGTGCAGATTGTATGGGAGGTGGTGGAAGGAAGGGGAGGACTCAACTAATTTTTATACAGCAGATTGAAATTGATTATATGAACTTCTGTATCATTAATTTTTTTCTCCGACCTTATTTCTTAGCGTTACAAACTTTGTGGCAAACTTATAATACTCTCAGATTTCATCTAGAGTATAAACAGACTGTGATTCGCCTTCACTTCGATCTCTTTTCACTATATAGTCGGGTATCAGTTTAAATGATGAATAGTATTGAGCCGAGAGCAGTTCCTTGTGGTATTACATTTTGAAACCTTTGTTTAATTTCGTCTCTATTCACGGAAATTGAGTTACTCCCCATATCAGCTGAAATCTACAATTTGTATAATTAAAGAGTGACCTGCTAAGATGTATTTATATTACAGTTCTACAATATCTGTAAATAACTTTTTGATATCTATTCTTTACTGGCAGATTTCCAGATAGTAAACTTAATCTATCACAATACCCCTAAAGAATTGTTCGTTACATTCGAACAATGAGTTTCTGTTCCCACGTTTCTGCGGTCAAATTTTACCTGGTTTTGTTGCGTATACAAGTGATATGGCCAGTAACCCGTTTAATTACCTTCCTCCCTTCTAATGACGGTCTTCGTACTACCTGAGCCCAAATATAAATTTCGTTGTCTAGTGTTCCAACCCCAACAAAGTCCGAAATCGCAAAGTCCGCATTGCTTGCTATACGTGCAGCGAAAACAACCCTAGAAGAAATATAGTGGCGTTTCGTTTGGTTTATGCGATTCGAGGCGCGTAAATTGACACCATCAATCTCCTACCGTGAATTATACAGTTAGCATTTGGACTCTGAAGCCTCACAACCGACATGTCATGTTATCCTTTCAGTTCCCAAGTGTATAATAGACTTAATCCCATTTCTATTTTCATGAATGTGATGTCTCTTCGCCGGCCACACTGTCCATAGTTGATAGCCACTACACTGCAGAATCGACAGACAATTCTGACCACATTTTGCCAATGTAAGAAGATAGGGTTACGGGCGGTATTCGATTATTATCGGACTCTGTTCACCCTTATTTATCGTTGAATCTGGCGGAGAACACCCTGACGAAGGGTGTAATGCGATGCAACTACACAAATTGTAATTGAGGAAGTCGTGGGATTTTACAGTCTATGAGTGCCTTCAGACTGCCCAGTGGCCGGCCAATAGAATTAAATCGATTTTCTTCGATTTGAGTCCGACGTCGACCTACTCGCCGTGCACATATTATGTCCCTCTAGCTCAATCCGAGGGCGATTTCTTTGCCTCCGGAACAAAACTTTTGTCTTGGATTTCATCCACTTAAGAGGAGGAATCGAAAATTATACGTTTCTCGTAAATCCAGTGCACGGTAATTTTCTCTAGTTATTTTTTTACTCAAGATTTTTGTTTGAGGAATTTCACTCCGAGGGTCCAATCGGCAGTATAGAATTCCATTTCTCTCGAACATCATGCATAAATGTTGGGGTCCAAACAGTTCGAGGGTTTTTTTTTCGCCGTCGTCCAGATCCCTATTTTGCACATGCCGGATATTTTAAAAAATCCTAAGACTGATGACGTCGCCGGAATGGATATGGAAAATCTGCCACGAATGGCACGAGCGTTCTCCCTTTTGTTTGTCAGCAACATCAGGATATTGAATTTCATATTTGCCTGGTCCTTCTGCCCTTTTTGCCCTTGTGCATAATGGGGTTGTTCGATTTTCATTCTTGTTTTTTGTTGCTTCTCATCTAACAATCTTGGTTTTTCGTTCTGGATTAAGGACTACGTTTTTTATTCCGTTCGTGGTGTTAGATGAGATGGAAGCAAGGTGATAAAAGGAGCAGAACAGATGACAGGATCTACATGAAATTTATGAGATTATTAGACATCTCGAGTGCTATCGAGTCGAATCAAATAGAGCATTTTTGTTTGGATATCGTCTATAGTTGACATGTTTTGAGTTATATGAAAAAAAAAAGAAAATGAATAGTGCAATTTCTTTAGATGAAAATTAGAAAAAAATGAGGTTGGAAAAATAATAATTTTTTTGTTTGGATTCGAAAACTTTGTTTCGAACATAGAAATGAAATATTTTTAGGTTGGATGAAAAAGTAAATCTTGCGAATAAAAAAAAAAATTTTAATATTTTATATTTTCACTCTGAGTAGAATCAATAGCAAACTTAATAGCTTTCAGATTCCTTATGTTTTTGTGGAGAGGCTTTTTTTTTGTCAAATTCAGTTTTATTTCTCAACATCGTCTTCTTGTTTGTCTACGGATTTTTTCCAGCCATTCTCCCGTTTTTTTAATCCGTGAAAATAGTAGCTGGCATTTTGCTCTACGAATGGTATGACGTTAAATTCGATGGAAATCCCTATCTTCCTTGCGAATCGTTGAGAATAGGAAATAGAAAAAAGTTGCTTTAAGACCTTAACTGTCGTCCTAAAGGAACGAAGATTCCTTGTTCTTTAAATGCTGTCGTTTTTCGCAATTTCTGTTTTCAGTTTGCCATGTACTGATGCGCGAATTGGTGACTTTAATCTGGCACCAACTGGTGAACCTTTCCGATACTGTCAGTAGTGGTTCCAATTGTTGGTTATTCCTAGCTGACACATATATACCTAGCTGGTACAGCTCCCCAAAATTTTACGGTGGTAAATGATACGGCAATCGACAAATCACTTCAGAAATTTTAGACAGGGATAACGCGGTCATTGGACAGAGAAAATTGGAGACGAAGCATACAGGAGGCCATGACCCGAATTAGGTTGTAGCGCCATTGATGATGATGAGGCAGAGTCCCCGCGAACAGTGTTTATCTTACCTTTATTTTGTGTAGACGTATTTTAAATATACGTATAAATTTTATGACGCCTCCATATTTGAGTTTCTCCATTTTTTTAGAAACAATAACATCGACTGATCCAAACGACTGTTAAACAACAACTGAGCGTCTAAAATGGTTGAAATTTTCAGGAATATGGTGCTCATAATTTTTCAAACTGACAGCAAATTGAAAAGGACGAAAATTGAAGGCCACTTTTGCAGGAATCTTGCGCATGAGTTTTTGTTCGCCAAATGGTTAATTTTAACGGTAACATAAATTTTTAGCAAACATATGTCTCCAGTACACAAAATAGAAATCCTTGTTTTTGAAGATTGTCACATTTTAACTATGTCCATAGTCAAATCGAAAATTATTTCCCATGTGCTTAATCCAGGCTCCAGTTTCTTAAAATAAAACTCGTTTCCAACTCAAAAGCTTCAAATTTGGAATTTTTGTTTGTTTGGTTGTTCGCCGAGCTAACTATTAGTTTATTAATCTGTACTTAAACGGTGATACATGTCAATTAATAGCAAATAACGTTCTCGCCCAAACATTTTTTCAAATAGCACTGAAATCAATAATTTTTGCAAAATTATCTTTTGCATGTAGAAACTTTTTCCACCAAACGATTTTGTTATTATTATGAATGTATGGTAGATTGCAAGCTTGCGTTCAAATAGATCTCATTTTATCTGATTGAAATAATCCACAACGTTATCCGGTTAAAACGAACCACTTTAAGGACGTTTAAAAAAAACAAACCCCAAGTGATTTATTCATCACACCCTTGTAACCCTTTCTTGACAGTCATGAACATCTCGATTATGCATGTTCTAAATTACACGCTCTCTAACATATCACACCCGTGGCTCTCATATATCGTCATGTAGTAAAGTGGTAAAATGCTCGCTGTAGCTCATTAATATCAGGTGACCCTAATTAATTTGTTTGATTAACGGATTAAGACCACAAAGTAGAGGCAAATCGTCAGGCCTGGCAAAGATCCTCGGATTGACTGCAATCAATCCGTGAAAATTGCTGTGGTATCTGAAAACGAGTGGCTGGCTGCTGCACAGATGCTTTAGATACGGCAAACAGCAGCAGGCGAATCTTTCGAATCTCCAAATGGTGTTTTGGTGGTCCTGCACGCTCTTCTGTGCATTTGTCGATGAGTATCGCATAGGGCGAAGAAAAATCGCTCCAAGTCGTGATCCGCACGCACTGTCGATTATGCCGGCAATCACTTGCTTCAATGGCCAAATACCTCCGGCAATCATCATCCCGAGACCAAGTGCCATGACACGTGCGGTTCGATGAAAATCCGCGTCCTATACCAGGACCAGGATGACCTCAATGCCCTTCGTTCAATTATCTGAACAAGAAAAAATTTTGTGTTTTTTTTGCCCAGTAGGAGTACAAAAAAAACATAGAACCATGCATCCCTTTACGTGCTGATCAGAAAGGTATCCTCTATACTACGGCGATGAAGAAGTATTCGGGCCGGGCACGTACCTCAGAAGGATACCTCCTCGACGTGTTCTTTGGACGAAGAAACATCTGTCCGTGCTGTCGACTTTGAGTTCCTTCCTGTCTGTTGATTTCTTAGGGATCGGAGTCCTCTGTATGGAAGTTGTTGTTAAAGAAAAAGGTTCTGCACTTTTTCAGCGTTTTTTTTTCATCTTAAATGGTGATGATCGTCCTTATATGCTCCTAAATATGCGATTTTTTGTCGACTTGCACTCTCAAGTCTTGTAGTGAGGTCTGGATTGAAACGAGTGCCGGCACGTATGGTGCAATCCGACACCGGAACAAGTAAATGCATCGAGTTTATAAAAGGTTAATGCTCGAAATTATAAGAGTTTTTTTTAGTAATATGCGTCCAATGCGCATATGGAAATTGCAGGTTGGAGGGTACGACCATTGTTTTGGTTGCTTCGTAAACCTTAGGGTATCGGCTGAAATGACCGAAAAACATTGGTTTGCAATTGAAATCTTTAACTAGCCCTAAAATTTTAAATTAATAATTTCACATTCTAAATTAGACTTCAAAGACTAACTAATTCTACTTTATTACACTAATATGAAAGGATTTTCAAACAACTTTTTAAGAGGTAATGAACCTCTTTGGTCGATTAAAATTACGTTAAAAAACATTGCACATGAAAGAAAAGATTTCCGGATTCTACACTGTTACGCTTTATTATTCGTGACGTTTCGGCCTCTGCTGAGACCTTTATCAAACTGACCCCTCCCTCCCCCGCTTGACAGGCCGCTGGCCCCAGATTGGATTAGATGTGCTGAGATACATAAAAAAATACTGTATATTCTCAAAAACAAGGACCTTAAAATCATATCGAATAAGCCTTTCTATTTTTCGACTAGCGAACTATATGATCTTGTAGAAATTTTAATATTATCAATTTTTGTAGAGAACTATTAAAAGTTTAAGAAAAATTTCTACCCTCTCATAAACAAAAGTTTTTTATCGACCATTTTTACGATATTAATTATCACCAAACTATTAAAAGCTATCATCTTCAAATTTTGTATAAGAGCTGATAATACTATTTAAAAAAAACTGTATCAAAAGTTTTGAAATACCTTTTGCCCTTCTACCCAGTCCCATAGAAAAGTTTGATTTCGACCAATTTCAATAAGTCAATTAATAACAACAAATTAAAAGCTACGAACTTGAAATTTTGCTGAAACACCTTTCAAATAAAACAAAATAATACTGCATCACAAAACTTACGATTTCCTCAACTACCCTCTCCAATACAAATGTATGCTTTTAAGAATATAAAATACACCGAATTTACTTCGTCTATGAAACTAACGTTCTATACGTAGAATTTTCAACATGATTCAAGCAATCAATTAAAAAATTAATAACATCCATCCATGCCTTCTTTCGTCTCTCCCCTCCCTACCAACCTAATCTTGCATAAATAAACGAATGAAATATTGATTCAATGTACTGGAGCATTGAGTTATCCTAACATGCATATTGACTTGCCACGCATTCTTCACTTCTCCCAAGAACAATGAAGTTGTGCCCAACTCGTTGGCAGATATTTTTCCTTATGCATTTCGAATGGATGTGTACACCTGCAAAATTTGGATTTTGTATCTTTTCCTAGAGTTCTTAAAAAAATTGCGGAACTTGTCATTTTGGCTCACCGCCGTCCTCTCCTTAGGTTAAGGTTAGGTTCGGGGAGGGGTTGGGCTCCAATGTGCTTAAGCCAAAAGTGGGCCCATTGTACGCCATGTGGGCCTACTTACCATTTCGCAAGCTTGCTCTATCGGTGAAACTAATGAGCTTTATCGGTTCAAGGGACCGGAGATCATTCAGCTTAGCGAAGAAGTACTCTCCGAGAATTCAACTTCGAATGGTTCGCAGGCATGAACAATGGCAGAGGAAATGCTAAACGATCTCATCTCTCTCGCCTCTGCAAATGTAATCGGTTGTGAAGCAAAGTCTTCGAGTATGCTTTCTAAGAAGACAGTGGCCTGCGACTAAAGGGAGTGTGTCTGTAGGGAGTTTCTATCGAGTCTCAATATTTTTATTCGCCTTTCCTTTACACCACCACCTTGAATTTTTTACAAAACTTAGATCATATAGCTATAATCTGGTAAAATTTCAGCTTAATATCTGTTTTAAAGTTTGAGATATAATGGTTTGAAATTTTGAAAAGTGCGCCATTTTCTAAATTTTCCCCATTTCACCCCGCTAATATTATAATAAAATGTTATACTTTTCTCATATTTTGCTGGTAGAGCTTAGAATAGAATAGAATAGTTTAGTTATCCATAGTATTACAAATATAAGGCTTAACCTTTTGATAACATTTCGGCGATCAGACTTAAATCTATACAGTACGCGTTAATGTTAGAAGCATGAAGCAAATAACAGCATAATTCAATTATAATATAAAGTTTGAAGGAAAATTGAATAAAAAAAATCCTTACATTACAAACTACCTTATCAACTACCTTAAATAACTTAACAACTAAATAAATCTAGCAAATAAACTAGAATGGAATCGAAGAGAGAATCAAAGAGTTCTCGGAATTTTGACAATTATTTAAAAAATTATTGTTTAATTTTGTTATAGTGCTGGTAGAGCTTAATTTATGATCCAAGATTTAATTACATGGCTTAAGGGGTGACATACACCTGAGTAGTTAAAAAAAATCCAGATATTGTAAGCAAGTTATAGAGGATATTTTTAAATTATTTCCGAAAGAAAAAAAGTTATATCATATTTGTTTCTCTATTGTTTTCAATTAATTAAAAATGACTGAAATTTTTACATTATCAAATAAATTATTTAGTAAATTACATATTTATTTTAAATAGAACTATCTCAGTACACAGCAAAAATGAATAGACAAATTGACTAATTTCTTAGCCAACTAATTGATTTAGACAAATTGACTAATTAAATCGATTCATCAACTATTGATTGTATTGATAATACAAAATGTTTAGAAGATAGAACTATTTTAAGTAGTCAATTTGTCTAAATAAATTAGTACGTTGAAAATCATCTATTGTTTAGGTAGTTTTTCTATTCGATTCTTTCAGTGCAGAGCAAATGGGAAAATTAGCAAAGAAGTATTACAGCCTGTGTCGGAAATATCACGAAAACGGAATAATTGAAAGCAAATACAAATTAATAGGGTGTAGTCTAGTAGGTAGCGTGTTGGTCTTGTAATGCGAAGGTCGTGAGTTCAAATCCCGGTCGACGCAATATCTAATTCCAGCACATTGCCTGCTTGGATATACCTTGGTCACCTCAATCTACGAAAATGAAAAATTCATGGAAAGAGGGTTGTGCGAAGGGCTAACAACCCTTCCACAATTAGTAATATAAAAATGTTAAGGAACCTGAATATCAGGAGGCCAAGGTCCGATTTGGGCTGCAGCGCCATTGTAGTAGTGTAGTAAATACAAATTAATCATTTTATATATTTTTTGTGAACGTTTCCTTTTTTAAATATTTGCAATATTTTTTTTTATTTTTTATTCATAAGAAATGTCTATATTTTTTTTCTTTAATTTAAGGAATAAAATTTATCTTCTTTAAATTCTAAGACATTAATAACCATGTAAAAGTATTACTTCCATTATTTATTAATACTTTTGCTTAAGCTAATTTTTTTATAAAGTTTTGCTCAATGATAAAATAAATTATTTTACAACTTCAATATTTTTAATTAACAAAACAAATCCATTTATTTTATTTACCCTTTAGTTATCCTGGGTTTCGCAAAAGGTTTGTATAAAACAAATTAATTCTTCAGTTTAATTCAATTTAATTTATCGATTCAAGACCAATTAAATTCTATGAAGTGGCTGCAGGCTTCTTTAAAGTAAAGAAAAAAATCGCTTAATCAATCAATTTTAATGTTACGAAGCCATAGAATGTATTGAAAAATTAAATGAATATTTAAAGAAAAATTAATGAATTTAATTTTATGAAATGACAAAATATTTCTTCAGAGTTTAGAAAAAAAAAACAGTGGAATTGATTTATTGATTTCCACCAACTACCTACAACGGGACTACTCTAGATGAAAGAGAATTGTCTTTGATTTTAAGAAATTTTGCAGGAGAAGTGGTAGAGGGGATAACGATACTGAACTAATTTTTTCACATCACGCTAGAGTTGCTATTAAAATGTTTTTTTTTTCAAAATTTAGGATTCAAAAATTTTATAGGTACTGAGAAAATTAGTGTATTGGATTTATTTAAATTGTTCAGTTTGTATGGAGGTGGTCGAAGGAGGTGCGAGTTCTTAATGATTTTCCAGAAATAACTATAAACATCATGCCAAATTGCAGATCAGTAGCGTTCATATTTTAGGAACATCGGTTTTTTGTAAAGTTGTGGAATTGTGTCAGATTGTAAGAAAGGGATTAGAAGGAGTGAAGCTAATCGTGTATTTTTTTGGTCTTACTACTAATTATAAATGACTATTTAGTTCACAATTTCAGCTCGATAAATTTTATACGTACTGAGTAAATTTGTTAAGAGTATTTCATGAATAAGTGCAGTTTGTAGGCGGCGGAAGCAAAAAGAGGACTCGAATAAATTTTATACAATAGATTAAAATCATTATAAGAGTAATATATTCCAAATTTCAGATTAATAGCTTTTACAATTTTGAGCAAATCCGTTTATTGTGAAATTGCGAAGTTGTGTAATTTTGTATGGGAGGGGGTAGAAGGAGTGGAGCGATTTGACCCGTTCACGAACTTGACCTGACTTTTTTGCCAAAAACCATATGTACAAAATTTCAACTTTCTAGCTCAATATGTTCTCAAGGTAGATATGAGACGGACGGACGGACAGACGGACGGACGGACAGCCGGACGGAAATCCAGTTTCGATATTTTTATGTGATTATTTAAAACTCTGTATCACTCATTTTTTTCTCCAAGTTTTATTTCTTAGCGTTACAAACTTTGTGACAAACTTATAATAACCAACATTTTACCATAATATAGAGCACAACTAACCTTAAAAAATCGTTGAATATGCCATGATTATGGAGCTTTTTACCTTAAAAACTCCACCTATGTTGATTAGGAAATTATGCTATGCAAATTTTTTTCCGTGTTGATTTGCAGGTTAAAAGCATATCCCTTATTGGTCCCTGTCATTTCCACTTACACGAAATCTACAATAATTTCATCCCCAGAGCTCTAGTGTTGGTTTCCAAAAAAATTTTATACGAAATTATACAGTAAAATGAATTATAATGAATTATATATTTAAATATATACATATAAATATAATTGTAGTGTCTGTCTGTCATTTGTTTATAAATGGCTATAAATAAGTGTTGTGCTTCATTTTAGCAATAACTAGGCAGAAACACACGTTTTTAAAAATTTTCTCTGTCTGTGTGTCTGTCTTTCCGGTTTTCACGCAAAAACGGCTAAACCGATTTTAATGAAACTTTCACAGTTTATTATATGTGCACCAAGATGTAATCTGCGTGTGGTCTTATTTCAATACCCTCACGCCTTCCACCCCTCCCATACAAAATGGCTCATTTTCAAAAATATGTAATAATCAAATTTTCTTCAAAACCATTTGAGCAAATCATTTGAAATTTAGAACATACTATTTTTATCAAAAATGTGATCTATGGTATAATAATTATTTGAATTCCCTTACTCCTTCCACCACCTCCCATACAAACTGCACTGAAATGCTAGTCACCAATTTTCTCAGTACGTATAACTTTCATCTAGCTTAAATGTTGCACTTAATCCTTAATTTGCATTATTATTAATATCGGGGAAAAAATTAACAGATTAGCTTCACTCCTTCTACCCCCTCCCATACAATGTAACACAATTACACGACTTTACAAAAATTCGATTTTCTTGAAAAGCGTGAATGATGCAGATCTAAAATTTAATATATATCAATTGCATAATGCTTGTAGTTGTTTCTCAAAAATTCATTTAAAACTACCTACTCCTTCCACTACCTCCCATACAAACTGCACTTTTTCATGAAATGCTATACACCAATTTTCTCAGCACGTGTAACTTTCATCGAGCTAAAATGTTGTACTTAATCCTTAATTTGCATTATTATTAATATCGTGAGAAAAATTAACCGATTAACTTCACTCCTATCATACAATGTGGCACAATTCCACGACTTTACTTAAATTCGATTTTCTTGAAAAGCGTGAATGATATAAACCTGAAATTTAAAATATGTCAATTGCATGATGATTATAGTTGATTCTCGAAATATCCCCAAAAACCCCCCTTTCCTTCTACCACCTCCCATACAAATTGCACAATTTCATTAAATTCAATGCACTAAGTTTCTCAGTACCTATTCAATTTTTGAAGCTTAAATTTGGTACAAAACATTTTTATAGTACTCTAGCATGATGTGAAACAAATTAGTTCAGTGCAGCCACTTCCCATACTAAATTTAAATTTCATAATATCACAAAAATTTCGATTTCATCTATAGTATCGTATGATTAGGCTCTACGCACAATCGTAGTCCTGTTACGTTTTTAAGCTTAATGTTATTTTATTTGGGCTTTTTTTTTAATTAACACATGTTATAATTATTCACATGTCCTTAATGCTCTTCAATACGTATATGATCTCAAATCACGGAATTGATTTGATCACGAGCCTCTCCCATTCAAATGCGAGTATCATGGTATCATTCTTAATAATTTATGGTTCTGATTACAACAAAATACAAAACATTGTGTTCAAAGAGCCATTAAAGTAAGCAGATTATATATCCAACATGATGTATTACTAACTACATTCGCAAAAATTGGTTATAATTGCGATTTTTATGCGGACGAAGTCGCGGGCGTTTGCTAGTACTATAATGAATGTAGGCTGCACAATTATTGCAGTAAAAACTTTTTTGAGTGTATGCAATTTTAAAATTACGCTTTATCTCGTGTTATCATCAAATATTTCACAACTGAAAGATACAAGATTATGACTGATTTATCAAATTACCAATCAAGACGAATTGTACACCAAGCTTTGGAATACCATCGACTCCGTTGAAATGGACCGCCAGCAACAAGCAACACTACTGGCACCCAAGAACCAACTGAAAGCAATATCACATAAGTCCCTACTTAAAACTCATACGGGTCTCGAAGAGGTCCACATCTGGCACAGCATCATCGCATCCCGGCATCTGGCTCCGACCAATGACCACGACGAGTGGCGTTTTTTACTGTCCACGATAGGAGGAGCCTGCGGGATTCGCTTCTGATTTTAATGTTTACCTTCGGTAGATAATCCGTGACGTGACACACTCAGTCCCTACTCTTTGCACTCGAAATCAAGCCGGCTTTCTATATACACAGTACAAGTCAGCCAGGTGCTCACCAGGTATGTTATGTGAGAAATGTTGGCTGTCCCAACGAAGAGCAGGCCAGGTTGGCCAGGTAACCATACGTTTAATGGAAAATACTTTCGAAGAGAACTCGATTCGAGATAACGAGCCAACTCGAAGAGAAAGTCCACATATCGGGGTGGACTGGAAACTCGAGTTTCCATCCAAAGCTTCTGCTGGAGAACTCTTATGGTTTCTGTTCTGAAGTAGAAGGCTGCCGTTGCTGCCATCGCGACTCAGTGCGCAACGATGCAGTCCAATAATTCAGTGAGGAATTGGCCTTAGTACAAGTAAATACGGAGTCGGTCTTATAAAAATGTTTTACCATCGGGGAAAGGTAGTCAGTTGCGTACGGTACGTTAGTGAGGAACAAACTAGCACGGACTACAAAGTAGTACACAGTGAAATCTAATCATAAAATACTTCGATTAAATTCCTCAATTAAAAAAATAAAAATAAAAGTATTTCAATTTTTTTTTTAAAGAAAATTATTAAAAGTGTTGTTTTGTGTTCTGTTTAATTAATTAAAAAAAAAAGTGATTGTTTCAGTGAAAATTAAAAAAAAAAAATCTACCAAAAATTTATTTAAAATAATTTTGAAAATTTAATGTGAATATTTCTCTGGAAAGTGTGTAATATCGTAAGCTTCAGATTTAATTAAAAATTATGGATTACAAACTCCATTAACGGATCGCACAATTGTTTGAAAAAAAAAAGAAAAAATTAACTTCGAATCGATCGTCTCATCATTTTTGGTCTCCGAGTCACATCAAGGCTGTGAATCTGCAGTTTTGGCATATCGAAAAGGTGGGTTGAGTTTACCGTTCATTTGGTTTTTGGTTTTGGCAAAAATTTTGGCTCAAAACACTTTTAGTCGAAAATCTGACTTTGCATTTTTCGTTTTTAGTAGTTGTGCAATAATTTTTAAGATGTTCCAAATTTGGGGAATAGTACGCTCAGTAGGCGCGACAGGTTACTTTTTAATCGAATCTTTTAATGATTTCAAAAGTTATAAACGAGCATTATAGAGATGTCATCACGATCACAGTCAGCTGATCGAACGATCGTGGGTTTTGATCATATGCCGATTCGATGCCGCTCATATCTTTACACTTGTTGTGATCATTTCCAAAATACATTTTACCGATCAGTGTGATCATGTTTTGATTCGTATTAATTTTAATTGGGCAATTTTTAACGATCGTAAAGATATAATAAAAAAAAAATTAAGTTTAAGTAGGTTGTGTACGGATTTTAAGTTTTTTTTTTTTGTTGTCCAGAGATTTAATCTCGTTCTCGTTTTTTATATTGAGTGGATGTTATTATAAAAGCGAAAATAATGAAGATCATGTGTGTTGAAGTTTTTCACACGATCTTCATCTCCGGTATGACCTGTGTTTCGTGTGTGAATAATGTTTTCGTCCGGTGACAATTGTTAAACATCCACGTGTATGTTTAAATTTTCAGTTTCTGTTTTACAAGTTGAAAAACATTGAAATTAACACAAACAACAACAAGAGCAACAAGAAAGCATAATAATTAAGTTTTTGTGTAAATCTTGCAAAATTTTGGAAATTATGTTGTTAGGCTGGTGTAGATATTCTGCAGCAGTGCGAATAGAGAGGAGTGAAGAACAATAACATGAGAGATGTGAGTAAGTTCAACAGTACACGCGGAAAGTAAATATAAACTGTTTTCGTGCAATACCCTCTAACTGTGAAGTTAGTTAGTTAGTTTTCTTATTATGATCATTATTTCTTTTTCCGCATTGGCGTTTTAAGCTCGCAGTTACTTTTACTTTGGCTTCTTAGGTTCGGTCTAGAGTGCGCGATCTTTCGATCGATGCGTCTTTAATCGAGATGTGTTTCTTTTCTGCTGTTTTTTTTCTTTCTTTCTTTCTTGAGGAGTCCATCAAATTAATCCAAGCATACAAACAGTACTTTGATCGTGTCGATTTGCACTGGACTTGAGAATTACGATCGATGGAGAAAAGCCTTAGCGTATTTCTCATGCTGTGCAATGATCCGTCTGTTGATCATAATCAGTGTTATAGAACTTTTTTTTATTTGCCAAATTCTAGCCCAGATTTTACCGATTTCCTCCCTGGAGATTTGGATCGTATCGATCGTGTGGGGGATTGCGCGCGATCGTATAGGTCATGTTGGTGGTATACAGAGTGAAAATGATTCCGATCGCAGTATAACATAGCGTTAAGGTTTGGAGAAGCACTTATCCGGCACAATATGCGATCACTTTGGCATGCCGATTGGATCGACACGATCGCCGGGACTCGAGATATGTGAAAATGTGTGAGCAATCAATCGCATAGTTTTGCCGGGGCGATCATTAGTGCGATCAAGGTGAGGAGATTAGGAAAACGGAAATTCACACGGAAAAAATGACGGAAGTCGAAAAAGTGTTTTTCGATTATTGTTATATGTGGGAATCGTAAATGTACCGATCGATGATGATTTCGAGTGATAGACGAACATTTTTTAGACTACTACGGTGAGTGAGTGAAGGAGGAGTGGAGGCGAAATTAGTTAGATAGATAGAGGAATTTGTTTTATAGACATTGTGGTGAGGCAGGTGAAGATCACCTCTGTTTAGTGCACGATCAATTTATAGGTGCGGTTTTTTCTTTCTTTCTAGACATGGGAATTGCGTGCGTTCAGACATGTTGATTATGCACGATAAAATAAATAAAATTGTCGGTATAATAAGTTTTACTTTTATTGAGGTCTTGATTGTTATTTGGGTTTTTTTTTTTGTGTGGGGGATTGTGGGTCATTGTGTGGTTTAGCTTAAAGATACGATCGGAAATTTTTTATTATGATTCGATTTAGAGTGATTTTGTTAGTTAGATATTTTGGTTTTTTTTTTGATTGGCTTTTAATTTGTTAAGATAATTAAGAAAAAAGTATCAAGATTTATTTATCATCCACTGAGTTCTAAGAAAAAACTTAAAAAAAAAGACTCAACAAATGCATATGTATGTAGTACTTAAATTTATTTATTTCAAAAATTCATCAAAACAATAATTACTTAGTATTTTTTTAGTTTATTTATTTGGTTTAACACAATTAAAATTAAAATACAAGAATCTTTTTTTGCTTAATAACGGCATATTAACTATTCAAATTATGTGATCCATTTCAAATTAGTTCTACATTAATAACAGTTAATCAAAAGAAGAATAGAAAAAAAAACAAAAACAATGAAAATTTAATTAGAAAAAAAAAGCCTAGGATTCAACCTCCTAAGTATACCCTGACCCTCCTGCAAAAATCACAATCCCCTCCTGATCTACGAATTTCGACTGGTAGTTGATTCCACTGTTGAATGACATAAGCGAAGAATTGCCTCTGTGAAACTACAGATAAGAACTTAGGTGTTATTAGTTGATGAGTCCTGGAAGATCTGGCGAACTTAATTCGTTGGAAAAGATACGCAGGCCGTTTAAAATGAATTAGCCTAATCATACTCAAGAATAGAGCGTACAAAAGCACAGTATAAAGTCTTAGTTATATAAGGGTCATTGAAGTCCTTGCATTATGTTTTAACGACATGTTTAAACGGAGTTGCCCTAGCTAGTCAATATGATCGCCAAACGTAATAGTCCAGTCGGATTAGAATTTTGGGGCGATATGCTGATGATTTTTTTGAACCTCATTGTTTTTTTGTGTAGAGTACAATAAAAATATGACGACCACTGGTGGAGTGGGGAAGGACTCGAAAAATAGCCAAATTTGCAAATTTTCGCTGGTTTTAAAGTTTTTTTTTTGAGATATATGACGTTATACTAAACTATATTGAAAAACTAAAAATGAGGTTCGCTTGCAGAAATTTAGACCTCTTATTTGAGTGGTGCATAGTTAAATTCGGTTTATCTAAACAGTTTTGAAGGCGTTTTTGGCAATTTTCAAAGAATTTGTGTTTTTCGAAGGAAACGAGTATCTCACAAACTGAGATATTCTAACAAAACTTGCGGTATTTCCTCTAATTAACTGTACTTTAACTAATCGAAACGGAAATCAATATAAATTTAGCCGGTTTCATAGAAATTTTATCTGATGAAGTAAATTTTTTCCTAAACGACTTTTCGGGAGCTCATTTGCTTACTTAAATAACGAGTATAAATCGGCGTCGGTACTCGTTACTTCGGATTTCGGTCGGTAACGAGTACTCGTGTAACGAATAGTTACTTTTTTCACATCACTATTCGAGAGTAGCACTACCAAAAGTTTAGAAGCACATGGTGGTTATTGACAATCATTATAAAATATGCGGTATCCAGATTAACCCCTTATCTTTTTTAGAAATTCCAGCGATAAAGGAAAAAGAAACACGGTAAAGCATAGCAAAAATCTTCACCAATCAATTAATGGCACAACTGTTCCATTGAAAAATAATATTAAGTACTTCGGGGTACATTTTAATAAGCTTTTTAAATTTAACGATCACGCGAAGATCACACTGGAAAAATTATTTAAAGTCAGTAATATTCTCGCACCATTAATTCGAAACAAAACCAAACTTAACGTTAAAAGCATATATAAACAACTAATACGACCGATAATAATCTACGGCCTGGTTCTCATTATCAACCATCATAGCCAAAAAGATGGAAGCCCTGGAGAGAAAAATCCTTCGCAATTGTCTTTCAAAAAAATATAGATGCAGAACCAGACTATATTCCAATAAATACATTTATACAGAATCAGAAATAATCCCTCTTATGACGCACACTATCAACTTCTACAGCAAAAAAATTAATAAAATAAAACATCATTCTAACCCGATTATTATAACACTAATAACTCAGCTGCGGATAAAATTTATATATCTCCAATAACTCTAATTAATGACCATACAAGTAGCTCAAGTCGGGATATGAATACAATTATCAAATTGTATGCAACAAAAGATCAGACACACCATCGTGGCTAAAATGGACAGTTTTTCATCTCTTCTATTCCTAACTTCCACCATTTCTTTACTATTTTTTTCGCTTTCTTTTCCTTTTCCTTTTAGGGACTGTGCAATTAAATAATATTGTACTATAATGCGTACTATAAAAACAAGTATTATCACGTCTTAAATTGCCAATGTGAATAGAAATAAGAATTTACTAACAAAAAAATAACTAATAGATACAAGAAAAAAACAAATTTATCGTATGTATCTAATAAATTTCTGTTTAAAATAACATTAAATAAAAAACTATTTAAAATCAATAAATTAATCTAATTTAATCTAGATAATAAACGCCACTTTTAAAAAACAATTTATAAAAAATAAATTTTTGTTGTAATTCTTCAATATTTCCCTTAGATTGTAATTTTCATTATTTTATTTTACAACTGCCCGAAACAGAAAAAAAGGTTGAAAAAAATTATAATTTCTTTTATCTATAATTGGGGCGGCGTTTTTCAACATAGTACTGCGGTAATACGCCTCATTCATATTACAAAACGCCTCTTCATAAATAACTCATCATTAATTGAATTACCAAATATTATATACTGGAAAGTTCGGTTATAACGAACTCGACCATCACTTTTCGTTCGTTATAATCGAAATTCGCAATAACCGATGATGCAACAAATTGATACTAATATCTATTATTTATTTCAATAATACATATATTTTACTTATAACGTTTAAATTGCGTGAAAAAAAGGCAAACTTACGAGCAGCTTCAAATCCAAAATGATGTATTTTGGAGAAATGAAAATTTAAATGTCGAATTAAATAAATTAAAAGGAATATTGTACCAATTAATGTATGAAGTCTATGAAAACCTGTTGAAGAAAAGCAGAAGTGCTTAAGTCCAATTTTTTATAAAATTGGGTTTTTCGTCGAGCCAGTTTTCTGTTTTCCTTAGAAGATTTTAAAATATTAAAAATTAATACATTCAGACTACCCGGGGCACAACGGAGTACCGGGGCGGAATGAAGTTCGACGTTATTCGATGTTAAGGAGGTGCTACCAGCGAGCGACAATAAGTAGAACTAGATGAAGCTAGGGTGTAGCCTAGTGGGTAGCGTGTTGGTCTACAATGCGAAGGTTGTGAGTTCAAATCTCGGTCGACGCATAATTCCAGCACACTGCCTGGTTGAGTATGCCTTGGTCGCCTCAATCTGCGAAAATGAAAAAAATCGTAGATGGTTGTGCGAAGGTTTAACCATTCCACAATAAATAATGAGAAAATGTTAAGGAACTTGAAGGTCAGGAGGCCAAGACCCGATTTGGGCTGTAGTGTCATTGTAGTAGAAATAGAAGATCAAGCTGTTACTGCTCAACTCTGGCAGCCATGTTAATCTAGTTTTCTTAAGCGTTGGTGTGTGAAGTTTTCGTTCTGTGTTTTTTGCTCCTTTATTGAAACTTCTGCTGATTTTGTAACCACGATAAAGTGTTCATACTAGTTTATATTACAACTAAAGTTAGTACATACTTGAAGTACGTTTAATTATCTTTAATTTCGTGTAGTTAAACGTTAATTTACGTATCTTTCTCGATTGGTCATACCACCCTAACTTGAATCGTATCCCCCTGGGGTGGAATGGGAGAAGCGGAATGGGGAAGTACTCCATTCTGACTGTGAATGTTTATATTGCAATGAATTTTACTCAAAATCAGTTGAAGGCTGGATCGGTTGTTCCAATTGCAAAAAAAGGGCGAACAATTTCTGTGCGGGAATACATAGATAGCGAAAATAATGAGGCTGTCCTAGTGCGTGAATTTTGCGAAAGGATTTAAGAAAAGCTCACAATCAAAAGTGTAGCTAACCCGTCGTAGTCACTTAAAACTAAATAAATATAGAGCAAACTTATTTTGTCTGCGAGCAAAGTTCTGGCGATAACTAAAGGCCGATACATCGCGCCTTATGGAAGAGAACTTTTTCTGTCCTATGCCCCTACGAGTATAGAGGGTCTTAACAGAAAATTGATTGATGCGATTACAAGAAAGGACAGCTTATAACTTAGCTTATTGACCAGTTAGTTATTCTTGGCTGACCTTTCACCTTGTTTATGATCATTATGGCTATAATCAGTGGGAAGAGCGGCTAATACCGGTTAAGAGTCCCAGCAGATATCATACCCTACAGTAGTATCTCTAAAGATTGGGCAACGATCATAGTCATTGAACACCAACAGCTCGGTTACTCGACCGGATACCTATCAGAACTTCATCTCCTTCCAGATGGTGTCCAGTCTGCCATCAAATGTGGGGTTGGCCCTGAAAATTTTAAATCGGGCGATGTGCTAACAACTCCCCGTAAAACGCATATTTGTTTCGAAATCTGGCAGAAGGGCAAGGTCCGATCTAGACTGTAGCGCCATCGTGAATAAGTAGGTATGATTCGACAAGCTTCAAAGCTTCAAAAATTCCTATTCTCCTTACGCTATTTGAATTAGCAGGAATACATGTCCTTACTTAAAAAACGAACGAACTCTTTAAAACGCGCTCAATGCTGTTAAACTTACGCGAAACATTCAATCAATGAATTTGAAGCCAAATTTCTTCAGGTTGCTTTATAGATCGCAATCAAAACAAAAATACGGGAGCAATGAATCAATACGGACATTTTTTTACGCAAAATTGTAGATTGAGATTTCAAAATCCAACGAAAGGATAAATGCTGGCCATTTGCGTTCGAGTAAAGTCTTCGAGCATATATTTATGACGTCATATTACGGAGATATTTGCAGATGTGTGGTAGAATGTTGCTTCGAGACATCGGCTCAACGTTTGTTAGGTTTTTCGGAATATCCTAATACCACCATTGAACTTTTGTATGCAAAAAGACGTATGGAACGCTAAAAAGGGGATCAAATGCTCTAAAGAGAATTTTATGCCTCTAGATTTTTTGGTCTACCTCTTTTCTTTTCATTCTTAAAGATATCGGGATATTTGATATTTTTCAAGTTAGTCCAGATACTTATTTATATGCTCTTCGAGCTAAGCAATTTAGAATAAATGGTCGAAGTGAATTGCTTGTGTATTTATTCGAAAGTTTAAGGCTAAAAGTTTCTGCATTCAAATAATTTCTTATGCCCTTATATAAAATTTAAAATAAAATTTACGTCGAAATTTCATGATTTGTGTTGTGGGTAAAAATTATGAGAAGAGCTTGCGAGAAGTTTATTTGTTGGAATTATGTTGACAATTAATACATCCGGAAACATTGACAAATTTAAATCTCGATTATCTCAAAACTAACAGTTTTGAACTTCAAAATTGAAAACGTCTTAACTTCGTTTGGGCGATTCTTATTGCTTTCTCTTTAGAATTTTGTCTTTTATTCAATGATATGAAAAAATCAATTTTGACTTCTCGTAAGATAAGGTCCCTTTTGTCAGCTTGGGTCACAAATGCTGTAATCTCTTTCTTCGCTTTTTCGATACACCTTAATAAGGTTATAAATGAAATTCTGCATACACCGATTTAGTGAAGGTCAAGTTCTTGCCCTTGCCAAAGCGTTTGACAGAGTTTGGCACATATATCTCTTAGCCAAGCTAGAGGCATTTGATTTTAACACTTCGTTTCTGCAATGGATTGAGAGTTTCCTCTTCGAGCGCTCTATTCGAAGCGTACTAGACGGAGTAATATCTGCGCCCTTTTCCATTGATTCCGGCGTCTCTCAGGGATCAGTTTTATCTTCCACACTCTTTTTAGTCTTCAAAAACGACCTTCTGTCGTCTACTTTCAATCCTGTTCACTGTTTCGCAAATGACAGCACTCTAGATAACATCTACCAATTTGACTCTCCTGCGGAGGCTCGGTATTATATAGGTATTCTGCAGAAATGTAAGAAATACTTTTCTGCCTCCGAACTCGCTACCATCTATGAGGACTATATCCACGTCTTGAGAATAACTGACATATTTAGGATTCTACTATGGCGCTACAGCCCAAATCGGACCTTGGCCTCCTGATATTCAGGTTCCTTAACATTTTTTCATTACTTATTATGGAAGGGTTGTTAGCCCTTCGCACAACCCTCTTTCTACGAATTTTTTCATTTTCGTAGAATGAGGTGATCAAGATATATCCAAGCAGGCAAAGTGCTGGAATTATATATTGCACCGACCGGGATTTGAACTCTCGACCTTCGCATTACAAGACCAACACGCTACCTACTAGGCTACACCCTAGCTTACATATTTAGGCTATATATTATGTATTATATCTTTGCTCGACCGTATTCAAAAACAAGCATTTGGATTAATTGGAGATGAGGCTATATCGACCTCAATAGACTCCCTCGAGCATCGTCCAAATATCGGAGCACTCTGCATTTACTAAAGACATTTTCATGGTAATTGCAGCAAGGAACTGAAAATCTCCTCTACTTAATGCCACCCGAAATACTCGCCAAGCAGCGCGCTCACACGAGTTCACTGTGAAGCCCTTGCCGTGGAGAACAGTGAAATTTAGGCAGTCCTTCATTCCTCGGACAACAGTGAAGTGGAATTCATTACCAGGCATTCTCTTTCCAACGGGATACAACCTCGAATAATTTAAGATCAACGTTCACCACCACTTCAAAATCTTCTTTCCTGTGTTTCCCTACTAATTTTCCTGTATTAACTTGTTTCCCCATACTCATGTCGACTTATCTGTGCATCGCGCATTAAAGGGTGACCCCCTAAGTTATCTTCGATGGCCGTAAAAAAAATGTGTATTCATTGTAGCAATTATTTCAAGAACTCCCTACTTATTACGAAACCTAGAATATCCTCCTCATTTTTTCTCTGTATGGCTGTTCTTCTGTCCGAAAAATTATAACATAACAGGGCTACGATTGCGCGTAAAGCCCAATCTTACGATACTCTAGATGAAATAGAAATTTTTGTGATCCCAAGAAATTTTGTATGGGGAGTGGTATAATAGCATTGAACTAATTTTTTTCTGATCATGCTAAGTACTGAGAAAAATAGTGTATTATATTTAGTGAAATTGTGCAGTTTGTATGGGAGGTGGTACAAGGAGTTGGGGGTTTTTAGTATTTTTTTTTCAGAAATGACTGCGAATATTATAAAATTGACATTTCTTAAATTTCAGACTAATAACATTCATACTTTTCAAGAAAATCGATTTTTCGTTGAGGAATTGTGTCATACTGTATGGGAGGGGGTAGAAGCATTAAAGCATATCAGTTAATTTTTTGTGACCTTAATGATAACGGTAATTAACTATTTAGTAGTATTCGAGCTCGACAAATGTTACACGTACTGAGAAAATCGGTTTAGAGTGTTGCATGAAAAAGTGCAGTTTGTATGGAAGGTGGTTGAAGAAGTCTGGGGATTCGAATAATTTTTATACTATACATCACATTTATGATAAAAATAATCTATTCCAAATTTAAAATTATTAGATTTGATAGTTTCCAAGAAAATTTGATTACTGTAAATGATTGCAAAATGGGTCATTTTGTATGGGAGGGGGTAGAAGGGGAGTGGAGCGATTTGGCCCGTTCACAACTTGTCCTTACTTTTTCGTCAAAAACGACGCCTTCAAAATTTGAACTTTCTAGCTCAACGCGGTTTCGAGTTAGAGAGCGATCGGACGGACGGACATCCGGTTTTGAGACTTTTGAGCGACAATAAATATTTCTGTGCCCTCGGCGACTCTATGCGAGCATTATATCTTGGCGTTACAAACTTTAGAGCAAACTTGCAATACTCTCAGATTCCATCTCGAGTATAAATATACAAAAATGTGAAAGAGCTAATAACTATAGCATAAGCTCGATGCAAACGTCGTGCTCAACACTTCATAACGCTAATGAATAAATTAAACAATAAACGCATGATCGTTCCACACTAGTGACCAAAACATAAAAAAAATTTCTTTCAACTTTTCGCTATTTACAGAAATTATAATTCTTGAATTATTTCTAGTCAATTTAACACAAGAGAAATTTAAGTTTTTGATCCGATCAACATTAAAAGCGCAACCAATTTTAAATTAAAAATCATGAAAATAAGTTCCCCCCACTATTGCTAACACATTCGTATTATACATATTTAAAAAAAATAAAAATCGGGAACCTTATTGCCAAACAAAATAGAAAACTGCTGAAAAAAATTTATAAGCAATTATCGACGCCGTGAAATCATCTTCTTTCCAAAAACCTCAAAAATTAATAAAAGATCGCACTTACACGATCGTGTGTGTTTTTTTCTTTTTTTCTTCTTCTTCCTTTCTCGACATATAAATTTAAAAAAACATTAATACGCACATAATAAGTAATAATACTCGTCTGAAACTCATAATCTTCGTTTCATATTCATAACAAATAATACCGCAAGATCACTGAAGATCGCATTAAAATCATACCCCAAAAAATCTGATCTACAGATTTATATATTTCATAAATTAATTTAGTGCTCGCGAGCGTTCATAATTTTCCACTTTCTTTGGTTGGCTTTCGCCTGGGCTGGATCACTGCAGTAACCTATGTTTTGTTAAAATCTAACCGATCAGTAGGTGAATCTTGAAGAAATCTAAACCATAATGTTCTGGAATTATAAATTTTTTTTTTCTTTCTTGGAAATTTCTTCAACCAGATCGAGGATCATTAAGATTTTGGAATTATACTTAATGAAGATTGCTGGCCCTATTATTGAGTAATTGATCACGATCACTATACGATTACTACTTTTCTTTTAAAAAGGAAAGAAAAGATATTAACATGCAAATGTAAGGCAAATATTTGAAAAAATTAGTTCCACGGTGTGGTTAATCTGTATCCGAAAAGATGCAAAAAATGAACTAACTTAGTAGTGCACAGTTATATAAAGCGTAGAGTGTTATTATATTTTTGCACAAATTCCTAGGCGCAACGGTTACATTCCATAAATTGGAAAATTCACTGAGCATGAACACAATGTAACAATGGTGAAAAAATAAATTTGTATCAAGACTTTAGAGACTAGAGGTAACTTTGGTCGAACGGATTTTTACGAGAAAGTTGGATATAAAGTATGACAAATATATTTATAACATTTCATTCGATTCGATCGTGTAGATCTGTTCACCTGTAATACAGGTGAGCGAAAAAGAGTGTAAGAAAAGTATGATTTTGTTTTTTATTTTTTATTTTTTTTATTTATTAGAACACCGTTCGGTTTTCAGAGGTCTGAATTGTTCATCGCTCGTAACTGTTGATTGTATCTATTAGTATTATATTCTTGGATGTGCACTCTGGCACGATCGATGTGGTTCGGTGATCATTATCATGATCATCATGATCTTTGAGCGAACATAAAAGTAATCCGTGTTATGGGTTATGGCCCTAATTACCTTGACTCCAATATATAAATTATAGGCTACAAGTACAAGTGAGAAATTATTCGATGCGCGCACTTCCTTTAATTAGAGGTGATCGCGAACTCGCACGCGCGATCTTTTAGTGCAATCGAGATAGACAAAGATCACGTCTAGATTAATCGAATTGTACTCAATATTTATCGTGAAGTTCACAATGTCAATTTAATTGCTCGATCGCGATCTTTTCAATTTTTTTTTTATTGTTAACCCTGCTCCGTATATGTAGGCAATCAACAACGCCAACAACAAGATCACTGTATGTTTGATTGATCAAATTGCTGATTTCCTATCCGTAATAAATGCCGCCAAGGAATTTTAATTCAAATTCTACTGGGGAATTTGTGTATTCCTTTTTATTCCGATCTCACGGGTGTAATTAGACATTAGAGAGCAGCGGTTTTTTTTTATCTGTTGTTCGCCTCCTCCTTTAAATGAAATAATCGAATATTTTTTGAGATTATTTACAACGTCCAACTGTGAACGGCACAGCATGGATTGCATGCTTTTATGTTTACAAGACCCCCAAAGAATAACTTAGTTTTCTCAGATATAACTTTATACGGATGTAATATCGAAACTCTAAATCAAATAATCCATCGTCATTCACAAAATAGGAACAGACAAAAATTAAGATATTTTTGCCTCCTTCACAAGATTAGTTGGGTTCGAGGGGCAAACAAAAAATTAAGGTGTACGATCAGCTCTGTTTCTTTTTTTTTTTGTGTAGGAAATTCCCTAGTTTGGTACAATTTCAGTATAGAGTCAGTCCAAACTAGAGAAAAAAACGCTATGTATGACTCAGGCATACTACAAGATCATTTACTTCGTGCGAAAAAATCTAGTAGATAGAACTTCTCAGTTGGATAGCAAGTTCTCAGACCCCACCTGTGTCTACACCCTATTGGTAAGGCATTTAACATTGAAATCTCTTCATGGTCGCCATATGGATTAAATATACTAAAGCACAAAAAAAACAAATCCGATCATATAAAACCAGAATCCGATGAGGACAATGGCTTGATGTGGTGGATAATGGTGCGATCTTGTGCGATCTGATCTTACCTTCATCATTATGTATATTCGTCGAAAAAAAAAACGAAAATTTTGCAGATAGAATTTTTCCTATGTACATATTCATTAAATTTATCCCCTTACCGTCAGTCCGCACCTTCGAATTCAGCCACTATTCTGAAACATGAAAACAAAAAAATAGTAAAAAACGGTGATCGTAAAGGTGATCTTAAGCACTCATCTTCGCCTCTCCTGTGGCACGATCGTCTTACGACCTAGAGACATTCAGGTATAAATCAAAATGAAGATGTTACCATATGGACACGCGAATATTAAAAATTCGGTACGGCCTTTTATTTGTTTACTACTTTGAAAGATCGAGCATTTATTGGCGCGATCACCTCTCTGTTTTTTCCCCGATTTTTATCGAGATTTAAAGCCATCACATATAAATGTCAAATCAAACAAAAAGATGATCGGATTTTGAAGTGATCAAGTGATCTTCAAAATTTTTAGGTTTTTCTTTTTCTTTTTTTTTTTTTGTTTATTTTCAAGAGCAGCTTAAGGTGGGCGGACACAAGACACATACATTTTGGGATAAGTATAACTTAAAAAAAAGCAGGTAGATATTATGCATTGCTTTTGGACATTTCGTTTGGATCGATCGGACCACAACGAGAACAACGAAAAAAAAAATTGACTTTTTAATTAAGCTTTTGAAGAAGTGTTGATGATGAAGATCGTTTGGCTTTCAGGTAGCGCTCTATGGTTAGAGGATTTGTTTTTTATTTATTTTAAATTTTTTACCATCCTAGACAAGTGGGAACGTTTGATTACCTCTTAGTGTACCGATTCGGATTGATCATTTGTTGACATAATAAACTGATCGTGGTGGATCGATCGGAAAACTTTTGATCTTTGATTTTTGAAAAAAAAAGTACTTTGCTTCAAATTACTGAGAGAATAAAATTAATTAGATTGTGACAAAAAAAAAATGAAGAAAGACTTGCATTAAGTTTGTGGCGCTGATTTTGCCTGTAGTCACTTCTGAGATATGGAAAAGAATCATAGTTATTCTTATCTACTTGCTAAGTGATGTAATAGTTCCAGTTCTGAAGACTAGTATAGCCAGTAGATGGTTTCTGTTCGCTTTACATCATTCTTTCCTCCATAAAAACTGAAAATATTGGCAACTTTCGCCACTTACTCTGGCCAATAGCACTCTCCTACTGAATCTTTCCATTCCAATCATCCTTCCTTCTAAGACAGTTTTTATAATTTCCATAAGAAGGCATAATCGTATAAAAAAGAACTTTATAGACATGACAAAACTAGGTGAACGTCAGTCGAGATATATCAATACTTATAGTAACGACGGATGTACTCCCAGCCAGTTAATCACCAAACAAAGTATTACTTTGCAACAATTAGTAGTAGTGGGGGGAAATGGAGAGCATTTAAAAAATGGTGCACTTTCCAAAATTTCAAACCGTTATATCTCAAAATTCAAAACAGGTATTAAGTTTAAATTTTTTTTCAAATTGTAGAGCTATGTGACCTATAATGTTCGTAAAATTTTAAAAGGAGGGGGATGGGGGGAAGTGGGAGTAAGGGGAGGTGGCGGACCAAAATGTCGAAAATTTTCAGTAATTTTTTTGGAGCTCTGGTAAAAGATACAAAATTAAAATTTTGCACGTGCATACACCCATTTGATATACATAAGGAAAACTATTAATGTGAACCCAAACTGTTAACCCCTAAAGGGGCGCTCTAACCTGCACGAGATGTTTCATGTGAATTGAAAAAAAAAAACACAAAAACTCAAAATTTTTGATTGAAATTTCAAGCTACAAGCTTGAAAATTTGTAAGATTCATTAAAAAAAACACTTAAAAGTATAAGATATTAACTGGTCGAACCAATTATCACCAAACCATTAAACGCTATCAACTTAAAATTTCGTCCAAGCACTTCTAAAAATATTTCAAATAAAAAATCATCAAAAGTTTTGCTCTTCCACCCCACCCAAGCAAAAGTATGATTTCGACCAATTACAATAAATCAACCAATTAAAGCTACGAACACCTTTCTAAACAGAACTTAACATAACTGCATCACAAATATTGCTATTCTCTTCGGTCACCATCTGTAAGAGGAGGTGTGAAAGATTCTATCAAGTTTCGGTTAACGGTTTTAGTGAAATACCAAAAATATAGTGAGCCATCCGGGGTTTCAAGGATCTTCCGTTGAAGCTTTTGGTCATGTTTGAAAATTGATTTTCAGGCTTTCTTGACACGTATAAAGCAATTTGTTGGCAGGAGTGGGAATGCCTTTGAAAATTCAAATGCTTTTTTCTTCTTCTGGCTCACTATATTTTTGGTCTTTCATTAAAACCGTCAACCGAAACTTGATAGAATCTTTCACACCTCATTTTACAGATTCTGACCGAATTATCCTGTTGAGTAAGCTAATCTTCTAGCCACATGAAACTCTCGGCTCCCACCATCACATCTACTTCTACAGTGGCACTACAGCCCAGATCGGGTCTTGGCCTCCTGACTTTCAGGTACCTTAACATTTTTTCATCATTTATTGTGGAAGGGTTGTTAAGATCTTCGCATAACCCTCGATCTACGAATTTTTCACTATCGTAGATTGAGGTGATCAAGGTATACTCCAGCAGGTAGTGTGCTGGAATTATGCGTCGACCGGGACTTAAACTCACGACCTTCGCATTGTAGACCAACACGCTACCCGCTAGACTATACCTCACCATCACTTCAGTCTCCCTCAAAACCATAACATTCTGGTTTTTCACTACCACTCATTCAATTTCGAAAGCATCTTATCCCCAGAAATGAGGAAACTCAATATTCACAAATCTGTTGATCCTGATAGGATCCCCCCTCTTATCCTTAAGAAATAGTTTTCCTCTCTGGCTAAACCCCTTCACAATCTATTTTACATGTTATTCACCGCAGGACACTTTCCAATCATACGAAAAATGGTGAATGTCCTGCAAATTCCTCAAAAAGGAAACAAAGCGATTTCCTCGAACTACCGCCCCGTAACTATCACTTCAATGTTGTCGAGAGCGATGGGACGACTGTCAATCACAAACTATTCAGTTTCCTTGAAAATAGCCATCTTATCCATGATTGCCAATACGGGTTCCGTTCTTGTTGTTTTGCTGAAAAACTCCTTGTCTATCAGAGTGAACGTTGGAATTCGTGCATTCATAAATTCCGTAAAGGTCAGGTACTAGCTCTTGACATTGCGAAAGCCTTTGACAGAGTTTGGCACAAAGGTTTATTAGTAAAACTCACAGCAAGAGGTTGTAATACTACCCTTGTCTAATGGATTGAGAGTTTTCTTTTTGAATGCTTTATACGAGTCCTAATGGGTGGCGAATCATCCCAACTGTTTCAGATCGATTCCAACGTAACTCAAGGCTCTGTTTTATTTCTGACTCTGTTTTAAATTTTAATTAACGACCTTCTGATGACAATACTCAATCCAATTCATAGTTTTTCAGTACTCAGGATGACACCTTTCAATTCGACTCTGTTGCTGAAGCTCATCGTACTTCTGTGAATTCTAAGCGCGGCGAATATATGATTAATTGAACGCAGACCTCAACTTTGTCCTAAAGTGCCGCTGGAAAAATAAAGTAGAGTTCAATGCCACAAAAATGCAAGCCTGTAATCTATCCCTTAAAAATGATATTCTGGCATTCTTCAGAAGATTTTACATTAATCGGCATAAGAATTAAATCTTAAAAAATGTTTGATGTTGCGCTTGATGCCTTAATGTTCTTCGAAGATGTAAAAAATATTTTACGTCTCACTACCTAGCTAATATCTACAAGGCTTTCATTCGTCCCCGTTTTGAGTACAACTGGCACATATGTGCTCGGGGACCCAAAGCAGAACTTGCGGAACTCGATTGAAAGTATGTGTTTCGACTAATTGCAGATAAGACTATAACAGCCTCTATAGACACCCCGAACATCGTAGAAACGTCGAGTTACTCAACGTTTATTATCGATTCGATACTTCCTAATCCCTTCTATTTTCAATCAATCGAATTCTTGCTAAGACCCACCATAGGGGCATAAGACAGAAATAACTCTCTTCCACAAGGTGCGATCCTGATCATCGGCCTTAAGCTGTTGGCAGGACTTGCTTATTCCTCTGGCCTCCTGCTCATCTGCTCACTTTCATATGGTACATGGTCGACCAACCCGATGTCTTCCTTGAGGATTTTAATCCAGAGCCTGTTTAGCCATGTTTCGCTCTGGTTTCCTCAAATTGTGACCGATCCACTGCCACTTCCGGCTTTGAATCTCAAAGTTCATCGTTGGAGATCAGTTCTAACCAGAATATTCCTAAAATGCGTCGGAGGCATTAGTTCACGAAAGTTTGTAGTTTCTTGGTAAGTCGAGCGGTCACTTTCTACGTAGTACAACCATATAACAACACGGATTTGTTTTGAACTATTTTTTTTAAATTAAAGGTAGTAACCATGGACAGATAATTCAAAAAAAAAAAAAAAAACTGATTCCAATTTATCATTTTCGATCTCATTAAACAAATTATTCTCCCAATTCTTAAGTTAAACAATTTTTTTTCCTCTTAATCGACTCCAGTATTTAATGTCATTTCGGCAAGCTTAATCCCATAAATGAGAACAAAATCGTATTAAGCGTACTGAAAGCCGCATATATACTTGTAAATGGCTAAAAATAACGAATATATTGTTTGGTGATGCGAGATATATTCAACCACTTAAACATCTGCTCAGACTTTGCGATCGAATTGGGTGGCACAGGGTTGTTCTATACCACAGAAGAAAGGAAGCCATTGATCTAAATCCTGGGATATAATCGCTTCCTTGCCTTTATGGGTTCCATCCATGAAGGCAATGGTTTACTGAATTTTTCCGTTCTTTTCCTTGTAACTTTTCCGGGCGGGAGAATATAATACCATCCAGAAATCGAATAAATTTGCATTTTCTTGGTAAAAACCATCGAGATTTAAATAATCGATTAAGCAAGCTACGCTGATAGATAGTGGGAAAGGGTAAAATATGCGACAGGTTTGATCGGTTTCTAGGCCAAAAATAAATTCATGTCCTAATTGCACAGTAGAAGCTCAACGATTTCTAGAATAGCCTAGACCTTAATTCCATTCAGATGGCAGTGAAAGTGCAATTGATCAACTTCTTCGTCGCCATCGTCATCGTCGTCGCCACATACGTTGGCGCTTCCTCACCACCCCAGGCTATTTTCGTTCGATTCAATTCTATTTTCGAACTATGTCCATTTTGCACAAAAGCCCATGTAACTTAATTTCACTATGATTTCGACTAATTTTTCTTTTTTTTTTTTGCGTAATTTTCAGGGTTGGCAGCACGTCTACGGATGGGAACATTTTCCACATAGCTAGTGCATCGAAGTTACGACCGACAATTTTCTGTTGCCACGCTTTCATTTCAGACTCGCAGTCTCATCCTGTTGCAGTGCATAAATTTAGCGTCTAGACATACTCAAATGCGAATTGTCAGCAAGGACGTATGTCGACAGAATTTGCACATTAATTACATGTGTGCATCAGCAACGAATCGATTCATTCACTCATATCATATCGACAGATAGATAGGGGAGGAAAAGAAAACCGGTCGATTTATTCAAAACGGAAAGGAAAATCGCAGAAAAATATAAAAATGATGATAAATTATCCAGCATTTTGAATTGGTGTGGGAATTATTCGAAAATAATTCCAAGAGAATTCTAGAGAATAAAAAACCAAAACACAGCAACTGAAAAAAAAAATTGAACCAGAGAACAAGAATGGTTCAACAACAACAAATTCCGACTGTTATTGACATTCCATCTGATGATATTGACAAAAAATATGATGCAGATCGCTACAAGTTTTGTCCGCCACCACTCTTCATCATTCTGATTTCGCTGGTTGAGGTAAGTTCTTATGATAATTTTGTTTTTTGTAGTCTGCTCATTTAATAACCTACTGTTCCTACTGTTGAATCGATTTTTTTAATCCACTGTGGAATTTCGATTCCTAGTGCCCACTGTAGATGCGAAGATTATTTGTGCCCAACTGTAGAATTAAGCCACTTCAAGCAGAGTTTAACCTGGATGTAGCCTAGTGGGTAGCGTGTTGGCCTACAATGCTAAAGTCATGAGTTCAAATCCCGGTCGAAGAGTAATTATACCACACTGCTTGCTTGGGTATATCAGGGTCACCTCACTTTGCGAAAATGAAAAATTTGTAGATAGAGGGTTGTACGAAGGGCTAACAACTCTTTGACAATAACAAATTAATGTTAAAAATAAAATCCGCAGATCAGGAGACCAAAGCCCAATTTGGACTATAGTGCCATTGAAAAAAAAGAAGTAGAGTCCACTGTAAATTTGATGCGGATTTCATTGTAATTTTAAAATGAAACTCAGCGTTGATTTCAACAATTCAGGCTCCATTTATCTATAATAATGGGCCGTATATACTGAAAAGGCGTTTTCCTTGAAGATGAGGTATTGTCGAACCGAAAATAGCTCAAAATTGTTGTAGTCGTGATAAATTGGAAATAAAATAGCCATCCGATTAGCTGGATGGTCAGGAAAGCTGTATTAGAATTAACTTTGAATATTTAAGGGTGTATAACAAAAAGTTTTTTTTAGAAAGCTGAAGAAAACTTCCATACAATTCTTAAGATAGGTCTTTCTTGGTGAACTACCTATTTTTTTTTGCCTTCATGGTGTGTTTGTGTGTGTGGTGTATGGTTCCCTTCAATTAGTTGCGTAATTTTGACAATTTTCATTTTTTTCGGCTCACAATAAATCAATCTTTATTCTAATAAAAGAGAAAATTGCGTTAAGCTTGCAAAAAATTAAAATCAAATTTTTTCAGCAAAACAAAATGAGTTATTTCAGAATGTAATATTATTAGTAAGAACATTTAAATTTAGAAAACTTCCTAACTAGTTCCATCCATGGAAAGGTTAATTTTATTATGGGAAAAAAGTTAACACTTCCTCGCAAAAAATAGGAAAAAAAATTTGCTTCTAAAATATGCATTTTTGTATTTTTTTATAAACTTCCTGCACGAAACTGTTTATAACTTCAAAACCAACCAACCAATTATATTGCCATTACACCAGTTTCCTCAACAAGATTTTTATTGAAGGTTATTTGAAAGGAAAAGTTTGAGGTTCCAACGGCTTTGGCAAAAATTTTGTTTATAAAACATTAAATTTTCGCTTAAATTGGCGATTTCGTGTATACGCCCCGTTAATCAAAATTTTCGTTACATGTACTTCAAATATTGCACAACCTTTATGCAATTTATAATCAACATCGAGATATAAATTTCCGCGACGATCAACATTCCACCCAGCACCCCCAATTCGAAGCCAATCAGGAGAGAAATAAAAGAGTCGTCGATCAGGCTAGAAAAATAACGTCGACCCAGACAAATAGTCGGAAATGTATAAATCCCCCGAATAGAGTCAGCCAGTCTGCAACATATAAGAATTCATATGTACTGAACGAGGGGGTGGGGGCGAGGCGTTGGAGCTGGTTTGTATTTTCATCTTATCCGTGTGCATTCATCCCCTTATAGCTTACGGTTAAATCATGGTGGCATTTTCACATATCCCGAGGGTGATATCTACCTTTAAATGGAAATTTCAGAAAGTTTATCCTTGCATCACCCTATGCTAGAAGATATGTGGCGACGACTAGCATAAGTATGTTTTCTAACAATTTTTTTTTTTCAATTTCCATATCTCGTAGAAGATGGCCAAATTCAATTTTAAGGGATGACATTTTCTTATATCATATTTTTCTACCCGAGTTTCAACCATTTTTCTATACCGACAAAAATAGGTCTCCGCACGTAAGACGGATATGTCGAGACGACTAGATAAAAATTACCTGAAAGTCGACATACGTGTATATAAGTTGTGATGTTTCTTTTATGGTTTAGATGCATTTGGCAAGCATAAATTCAAGTCATTTAACAAATTGATATGTTCCTTAAGTTAGGGATTTTCGTTTGAAAAGGGGATTGGGGTTTAGATGGGACATGTAGTATATTGTTTATTATACAGGGGGAGTAGGATATAAAAGTTAATGTTTGAAATGGATTTTATATTTTATGGTAGTCATCATTTTTATTATTGAGGGCGCATATAAATAATGACACGCTCCTTTTTATTAAAAAAAAAGATTAAAGGATGATGATAATGTTCGCGGCAGCTTTAGAAAAAAATAGGCAGATAAATTTCGTAATAGAATACAAAGACCAAGCGTACCCACAGAAGCAATGTCATCTCTAATAATAATAAAAACAAATAGTAAAAATATGAAAGAAATCAATTATAGAAATAGGATGCTTCGTATTTTCGAAACCAAATATAATGATTGCGGCCTCCATGGTTTAGTGGGTAGCGTGCTTGCTTCATAGTCAAAAGATCGTGGGTTTGACTCTTACTGCAGGCAGTAGGATTTTTTGAATCACGAATTTTTCATTCACCACAATGAACAATTATTCGATATAACACGGGCAAACGATGTAAAAGTGAAACAGTTCCACTTTTAGAAGGTCTATATACTCAGTGGATGGTTTTTGTATGCTTTCTATCATTCAGTCTCCCATAACATCTGCAAAACTTTGTCAGTAGCAGCCAGTACAATTGAAAAATATGCCAACTTCACCACTCGTTACGATCGTTCTTACTCCCCTCCCCTATTTTCCTATTCGCATTGCTTCCCACCATGACTGTGTTTGTGGATTGCACATAAAGGCCGAAAGCCGAATTTGTCACAAGTTATTCTGTAAAAAAAAAACTATTTTTGTAGGTATATAAAGGAGTTAGAGAAAAAAATTAAATTCATGGACATGTAGCAGTCCTAGTTTTGCGTAAAGACGTGAACATTTTTCGCACATGAACTATTTGCATATATGAAAGTTAAATTCGAATTGATTGCTTCACGAAAATTTCCTCACGCCTAGACGCATATTGGAAATGAAGAAACTTCGGCTTCAATTGATAAATGAAAATTCTTATTTTACTTTGTACTAATTAAATTTGGTTGATCACAAAAAAGGGATGTAAAACAAAGTTTTCAAATTCAATATGACAATTTTTTACCGAATACTACATTGACAAGAATTTTTGGTAGTTTCTGAATTTATCGAATATCGTCTTAAAAATTTGAAAAGCAAACAGTATAAGATCCGGAAATCTTTCCTTTCAATTCGAAATGCACTATGGAAACATTCACCAAAACATTGAAAGTTATTTGAAAAACGATGAACAAATTTGGAGGATTGCGATGAAGTCTGCGCGCCTGATACTCTATGCCTTGAGATAGACAAAAAGTAGTCGCTTTCATCGCTTATTTCGACTTGCTTTCAGTAAATTTGCATCAGAAAGTAATGCAGAAGCCGTCGTTGTACACAGACTATCAGAATGTTTTTAAAATGAATTGAATGTCACCTAAAAACTATTTTGAAATCGAATGATTGTATTCATATTTTATTTATTATTTTAATCCACTTTCTGGCATATTCTTTTCAAAATATTTTAGTGAATTCGAATTCGAATTGAAACGTATGATATCCAGATTTCACACTGTTCTACTTTTTTTTAATGTGACATGATAAATGTCTCAGCAGAGACCGAAACATCACATTTAATAAAGCATCACATATTGAAATCCGGAAATTTTTCATCTCCATCTTCCTGATTTGAAGGACCTCACTAGAAATAATGAATACAAATCTGGAATAAAGTCCAATATTTATCTGAAACCCATTGAAAAATCAAATTGCTTAGAAGACGCAATAAAAACAAAAATAGAAACTTTATTATTATTATTGATGTGCGGTCAGAAAAAATTGTTTCATCTGCCAAAACTATTTGACCGAATTGAAAAGTGAATGTTTTTGTCCAAATTACGTACGAATTCAATGACCTAAATTTGAACAATTCGATTGTTACATCCACCGCTACTGAATTTGATTTGTAGCTAATTTGTGCTACCTAATTACGAGCATTACTATATAGGTGAATTGAAATTTATAGTCTGGCATTTACATTTAGTGTTAAATTTACATAAATTTCATGAATAGTATTAAATTTTATAATAAGTTGAACATATTTGTAAGGTTTGTTTTTCACTTTAATCTGGTAAATAATGGCATAGAAATTTGGTTTATTTTTGGCAAATACTGAATAAAATCAAGCATTTTACTCAATTCGAAATGCATTTCATATGATGAGAATTTAACCTGACTTATATTATAAATTTCACATTCCTATTACAATAACTGCTTTTTAAAAAAAATATGAATAGAAAGAAACAGATAAATTAAATCTGTGGAAGTTACGATTCCAGTTTCAAACAATCCTAAAAAAAAATTAAATCTCTTAAATTCCAAAATTTTAGCGCAAAAAAAACAACAACACTTTATTATTTAATTCTAAATAGAGTTAAGTAGCTCATTTCAATCTAATAGGAATCATCGTTTTCTTCGAGTTTATTCACATCACCTTCTTCGAACTATACAGTCCGATAAATTCTTTCAAATAATTTTAATTCCATTATTTAAACTCTATTTTTTTTTTCTCCTCATCTTTTTATCTCGGGGCTATAAAGATGTATTTTTGAATTTTAAACCAGTTTGAAGAAAACAAAAATTGTTGTAAAAAAAAATGCATATCAAATAATTTGCCGAATGAAAGAAAAATACCATTGAAAATTGATCGCTCTATTTTTAAATAAATTAACTGAAATCTTGTAAATTATCTATGATAAGTTGCTTATAATTTTTTTTTTGTTTTTGGTTTCGTTCAATTAATCGAAATAAGTTGAAGGCTCGTACAAATAAAGCTCGTCAGAACTTCGGTATCCTATCGGCTAAGAGAGATATACCTTCGCACGAATTTCCGAGTATTTGACGCATACGTCAAATCCGTGTGATTATATGGTTCCACTAAATCAAAGTGACCGTTAGACTTACCAAGAAACTGTAAACTTTCGTGAACCAATGTCTCCGACGCATTTTATATATATTCGGACCAAAAGTGAACGATGAACTTTGGAGTAAAACTGGACTGACTAAAAAACGCAGTGAGATTCAAAGGCGGAAGTGGCAGTGGATCGGTCACACTTTGAGGAAACCTGAACGAAATATCGCCAAACAAGCTATGGAAAGCGAGCAATTGATCAGGGGACCAGAGCAATAAATAATGCTAACTTAACGAGCACTCGCAAATAACGATCATAAAACGAGCATGAAATGCCACGAAATAAATAAACTGCGTGATGACCATAAGTAAACCAAACAAAAAGGATCGCAGAACGTCGATCTTATTATTTACAAACAGTTTTCATTTCATCATGCACATTAACAGAGCCATAATATTAACAGAGCCATAAATGTTTCGATATCTCAAAATATTGCAAGCGCAAATGGTAGAATTTGCAAAGGTGTCCGCGTGTGATTGTCGGTGTGTATCCGTGAAATATTAAAAACTATAAAAAACAGAAATATAACTAGAAGCAATTGCGATCTTCTCTTGTTTAGCTTTAAAAGCCAAGTTCTTTAATAAATCGTTAATGCATCATAAATAATATCGTTTATGAATCGTTAACGATATTCATTAATGAATTAAAATGAAAATCATCGTTAATGATTTAATGATTTATTGATAGCGATTATATACTTGCTTATATACTCGTTTCCTGTAAGCGTTCTACAATTCATTAATGAAGCGTTAAAAGTACTTTATTAACGAATGTCCACTTAGTCCGCTTGATGAATCGTTAAAGACTCGTTAACAAAAAAAATTTTTTTAATGAATTATTTTGTTTGCTGGGTCGTCTTACGGAAGAGTATCTGTCTAATGTGTCTTAACAGGAAATTTATTTGATTGATTGAATAAACCTACCTACAAAATTTGTGTATTCAGGTCTGAATATACGGTTTTTTCACCCGTAATGAAATTTGAGAGTATTTTAATTTTTCCATAAAGTTTATAGCGCTCGGAGAAAAAAAAAACTCCAAAACCATCAGTTTGCTCGTTCGTCGCCGCACTCTAGCATGAGAACGCATTGACGTAAAGTTCAAATTTTATTCACATCATTTTTGTCGAAAAAGTGAGATCAAGTTTGTCAACGGGACTAATCGTTCCATCCCTTCTATCCACTCCCATACAAGCTGCACAGGTTCTAAAATTTGGTTTCAAAAATTTTGGTATCACTGTACTTCCTCTACCACATCTCAATTTTCACGAGTTAAATAATTTGTTTAGTTTTCATAGAACGTACAAAAAACACCGTTCCGAAATTTTAAACATTTTTCTTTTATGCTGATTTTAGTAATCTTTGTAAAAATCATTGAAATCTTTTTACTTCTCTCACTTCCCATTAAATTTTTTCGATTTCCAAAAAAATTCCGCAATACATAACAAAGTTCTGAAATTTTAATTAAAGTTTTTTTTTTTTTCATTTTTAATCCAAATCCTCAGTCACAGATAAGTTTTTAATCAATGAAATCTAAGTAGGTAGTAAGATTTTAGGCACAATTTATCAGTTTGTGATGAAATTTTGAATTCCGATCAATTCTTTGTTTTTTTTTTTTTGATATTTTGATGAAAGGTTTTTTCTTATTTTTAAAGGTCCGATTTGGGCTATTCATTGTACAATAGTGCCATTATATGATAGAATAGAATAAAAAATGTCCTCACTTTAAAATTTGTTGAAAAAAAACATCATTGACATCAGTGCGGTTAGTTAGAGCCCTTTACTATTACCTGGAAAGTATAATTAGCGAATATTGCCGTCAAATTGGGACTCAGCAAATAGTTTAACGAGGCTTCGCAAATTTTCTTTTTCAATGACACTACAGCTCAGACCGGGCTTTAGCCTCCTGACCCTCAGGTTTCGTTACATTTATTTGTTATTGTGGATGGGTTTTTAGCTCTGCGCGCAACCCTTTAGCTACAAATTTTTATTTTCAAAGATTGATATACCCACGTAGGCTGTGTACTGGAAATATAGGTCGAGCGGGATTTGAACTAACGACCTTTGCATTGTTGACTAACACGCTACCCACTAGGCTTCGCAAATAACGATACATAATTATCGTAAAAACGATTCATCATTTTCATTCTTATTGACATTTAAAACATTCTTAAAAAATAATGCTTTAACGATTTATTTACGAATTATTTACTGTTGAGCTTAAGTCTATGCTTTACTACAACCCAAAGTTAGAACTTACATTTCATATTCTCTCTTCAGTGACCCTATATCTTAGATCTGATTTTGGCCTTCTGACCTTCAGGTTTCTTAACAATTTATATGTTATTGTGAAAGCGTTGTTAGTCCTTCGCACAACCCTTTATCTACGAATTTTCATTTTCGCAGATTAATGGGGCCAAGATATACCCTCGCAAGTAGTGTGCTGAAGTTAAACGTCTGCCAGGATTTGAACTCCGGACCTTCGCATTGTAGACCAACACGCTACTTCCTAGTATCACATTTCATATTGAAATATCAAAAAAGTAAACTTATCATATTCATCTTTTTCAATGATCCTTCAGCATCATTTATTGCTCGATTACCTCCAAATGTCTTCATCGATCAAAACTAAATACATCCATCCACACTATCAACAAACACATCACAGGTGTATTGTCCTGCTATCAAAAATCACCTTTTATTCGTTTTTTTTTCTTCTTCTTTACATTATCTTCCTTAAGTTCACTCCCCTGAGATCTTTTACACTCATCTCGCTCAAGAATCATATCTTATGAGACAATAAAACCTGACCAAAAACGATGTATACGTATTTATATCGTTTCGGTTCGGCTTTCCTTGTGTTATTTTTTTACGTTGTTGTAGGACATACAGCCTCTAATACATTGCCCTTATACCACCCAAGATACCAAGAGTGATGACGTTATGTGTGGTATTACCTTAAAAACCTGGGAAAGACCGCGCAACCGGTGCCCAGGCAGACTTCGACCAGACGAGGGAAACAACAAGACAATGGTTACACCCTCGACTATGTAAATAAACACATCGGAGAGAATAAAAATTTTAATAACAACCAACGTGACATTTAACAAATTTATTATATCTCGTTTTCAAGTCCTTCCCACACCCTTTTTCTCATTTTTCGCCCCATAAAGTACTCTGTGTAATTTTAATAATAATAAAACGAAAAATTTCCATTTAATTTTTTTCCAGATCGGAGTGTTTGTGTACGATCTCCTAACGACCGAAACGCAAATGGAACCGGCTGGTCCGATCCCTATCGATTCGGTACTGATCTATCGACCGGATCGTCGTCAGGAAATTTGGCGATTTTTCTCATACATGGTTTTGCACGCGAATTGGTTCCATCTGGGCTTCAATATTGTCGTGCAAGTAATTATCGGGTTGCCGTTGGAAATGGTGCACGGATCGTTGCGGATAGCTTGCATTTATCTGGCCGGAGTATTTGCCGGATCGCTGGGTACTAGTGTGGTCGATACCGAAGTGTATTTGGTCGGTGCTAGCGGTGGAGTTTACGCCCTATTGGCCGCCCATTTAGCCAACATTTTATTGAATTTTGGCGAAATGAAGTATGGCGTGTCGAAATTGGCATCAATATTTATTTTTGGTGAGTAATTGTTTATATTTTTTTTATTAATTATTGAAATTTTTATAAAATTATCGAAAAATTTGAAAATATAAAATTTGATACAAAATTTAAATGGTTGTGTACCACAATTTCATAAATATCAAAAAAAAAATTTTATTTATCAATTTTAATAAACTTCGTTTCCTTTTCTGAAATTGAAAACATATTCAAATTGTTGACAATATAAAAATTTGCAACAATCTTATTTGACTAGCATTTTTTGTCAAATCTAATTCGATGTTGTCTTCCAAAAATATCTAAATAATATTTAAGTCGTTTGTCAAAAACCGAACTCATAATTCCGAAATTTTGACTGTTTGGATGTAAAAACTAGACCAGCAATATGATGCGGTGTCAAAATTTTGGCAAAAAAGTTGACAAAATTCACCAACATAATGAGCTTGAAAAATGTGTCATCTATCGTTTATGAGAGAAAAAAATACTGATAGCAAGAACAAATTAAAATTAATAAAAATATTCATATTCATATTGGTAACATTTTTTCTGTTAAAAATTATTTCTGGTTCTTGAGGACAGTTGGAAAAACCTTTATTATCAAAATTCAGATCTCTCTTCTTGCTGTAGAAGTTGAGAAAACTTATAATTTTCTCAAATATCTTTTTTTTTGACCCGAATATATTTTCACGTAGCAAGTTCAGTTGGTTTCGTTAGAGTTACCGAATATTTGAACCGAGCTCATTCACGAGACAAGAAATTTTGAAGTTTGAATAAATTTTGTTAAGGTAACTGCACAAAACTAGTCTACAAATCTTGAGACATTATTATCAGAATACTTATTGAAGTGCGCAAGGAGTCGCTGGATTTCAAGTAAAAATAAAACAACTTGCTTGACAAGTTCACTTTAGTTTAACCGCAAACTTTAATTATCTTTGAACTAAATCGCTTTCCACTTTTCACTTTCGACTTTTTCGCTCACAAATTATCACTTTCCAATCTTGACTCTTTCGCTTTCCAAACATCGACTGACCCGTCGATTCCTCCTATTATCGTCTGAATCATTTCCTTCTCGTCCGAATTATTACCTTTTCGTAGTAATCATTTCCTCATCAATCATTTCTTTCTCGGCCACTCGAAGTTAGTTGCTCCTATAAAGCATACCCTTGTCGTCCGAATCATTTCCTTCTCATCAGAATTGTTAACTTGTCGTACGATCGCTGTCGGCCGCTTCTTTTCATCGCCTTCAGACCTTGCACATTTGATAATTGTGTGTATGTTTTGTTCTTTCTGACATGTAATACTACTATTATATAAAAACTTAAAAGTTTATTCGAAAATTGAAGTATTGCAACCCTAAGGAACTTTTTCCAGATCGAAATTTGTAAAAGTACATATTGCATGAACATATCAAGAAATTTTTCAAAATGTTGAACCAACTCAGCCAAAATCCGTGCTGCAAAAAATTCAAAAAATTGTAATTAAAATAGGGAACATTGTGAAATTGTTATAATTTCGGCTAAAAACTTAAACTTTTGACAGCAAACCACACAAGTCAAATATCGAAAGGAAAGATTTCCGGATCCTACACTGCTACGCTTTATTATTCGCGACGTTTCGGTCTCTGGTGAGACCTTTATCAAACACAGTTTGACCTGAATTCGAAATTGCATGCGAATTTAAAATTTTCACCAAATATCAACTGACTAAACTAAACCCGGGCGCGATACAAAATTATTTAGTATATGTATCGATCTTATAAAATAAAATCAAAACTTTACGCCAAGTCGCCGAAAATCAAAATTTTTGGATTTTGATTAAATTCGCCAAAAAAAAATTCATATATTAAAAATTTCGGTCCAAAATTTTACACTGTTTGGTTTAATATGTGTGACGTTTTTGTCTCTGCTGAGACCTTTATCAAACTGATAAGCAGATTGGTAAAGGTCTCAGCAGAGACCGAAACGTCACATCTAACAATACTGTAAAATTCAGGAATCTATCCTTTCAATTGGAAATGTACCAAACCCAAAAATATAAATATTCTAGATCCATAATTTATCAAGTTTGAACCTTGTTCCTTACCTTGCTCAAACCCGGACTCCAGACAAGTCTGGAAAACTTTAAAATATTCGAAAAAAAAAATAGATATTTATTATTTATTACATTTACGCACGAATTTTATGAATTAAACTTGAATTTTGCCGATCTCATTTCCTTTCTCAACTGTTTTCTTCTTCTAAATTTTTTACGGGAATCAAATTCAAAACTACGATATCCTGCAGTTCTAATTAAAAGCGAAGTTTTCTTTTACGGAAGGATAATAAACAGAAATCTTGAAAATTATTCTTTTGGTCAGCTGGCTTTTAGTCGTTGATTCTAAAATAAAATCACGATACTCATCGAATTCGAAATAATAAACTTTCGAGAGAACCCCCTTGAATTTTGGCGGTTCTTTTTTCGATATTATTTTCGCAAGTTCGAATGTAAACACCGCAGTTTAGAGTGATGCTATTGATGGTGTTATTTAGCGACGTCATTAAATTCGATCGCCTACATATTTATCTCGGACGTATACGATTGAACAAGATATCTAAAATAGATTCATGATCGAAGCGTTTTAATTTAGTTGCCGCAAAAACAAAGAAACAGTGATTAAGACTGCTGAGAAAGCACATGTTTAGTACAACAGGTTGCTCCAATGAATTAATTTATTATTAAATAATCGAAAAGCTTGTTGTTTGGTTAAGAAGTCCAATTCATTTCCAGCAGGTGTTTGCCTTGAGGTTGAGCCCGGGGGGTTAAGAAGTCTGACAATAAAGTCGAAATTAACCATTAAAAGTGATAGCTTGGATAGTAGCTATGCAGCTGACGAATTATTTCGAAAGATTAATTTTGCTAAAATTAAAATATCAATCGATTCAAAATATTGACAATTTTCATCGAACGTTTTCGCCGTCCAATTAGGTGAGATTTAGTAAACTGTATCCACCTTCTCAATAATAATCCGAACGCTTCTGAAACGCATCTGAAAAGTTACTTAACAGCTTCTCGATATTTTGAATTGCTAATTAGCATTTTGGGATTATGTTCGGATCTGAACAGTCGTAAATTATGTTATAATGTGCTTTCGATTTCGATGGATCTGCGAACACAGATGGTTCTTTCATCTTACAAACATAAAAAATATCAATGATAGCCCGAAGCATTTTTTGACACATTTTTCTAATCGCGATTTATTTATAATCGATCATTATAAGATTAATGCGGTAAGATGCTTATGAATTCTTTGATGATATTGCGATTTTAGTTTTTTTTTTTTTTTAGTATTATTTAATATTCTATTATTATTTTTTACGGTTGATTAAACTTTTTATTATTTGATGATTTCAAGGCATTAAACCTGCTCTCGGTCGTGCTTCGAAATTTTAAATAGTTCAGAGGACGTTTTTAGTAAACTTAATTACTTTTAATTTTTATGTTAAATCTCTAAAACTAACCTTAAATTTCTCTTTTTCTTTACAGCATCATGCGATTTTGGTTATGCCATTTATTCCCGCTATGCAATCGAACCAATAAATGCGCCATCAGTATCGTATGTGGCTCATATAACCGGAGCCTTAGCTGGTCTAACAATAGGTTTATTAGTATTGAAAAATTTTGATAATTTAAATAAATCACATAAACATTTGCTATGGTGGTCTGCTCTCGGCATCTATGCCGCATTCACAATCTTTGCGATAGTATTTAATTTAATAAATACTATGACCGCACAAATACTCGAAGAAGAGGGCGAAGTAATAAAACAACATTTGCTTCATGATTTGGGTGTTTCGTAAATTTTTATAATTACAAAAAAAAATATTTAGTCCTTTATTTAATTCAATTGATTTTTTTTTTTTCTAATTAATTAATTTATATTTATATATTATTTTTGTTTGTTTTAATTATATTATTTTTGTTTTGTAAATTATTGAAAGAAACATTTTCTTTCGTTCTTTGTTTATTATTGTATTATTATTTAATTTTATGTAAATAATGTTTTATAATAAATTCGCGCGCGATCAATAAAATTAAGTACTATTTAGTAAACTAAAATAAAATGAATCCCAAAACGTGAACCAAACTGTTGTGATATTGCCAAAGACTGATTTGTATAGAAAGTTTTTTTTTCTGTCTAGTTATAGTTATATTATAATTGAATGAGAATAAATCTAAATGATAAGAAAATTTCCGATGAAATTATGTAAGTGTGTGTACGATTCAGTTGTATAGACAAAGTTACGAAAAAGAAATATTTATGTGAAATATCCAAGGCAAAGGTGACCCGGTGATTATCGCTTAGTTGCAAAAGATCACTATTGTAAAATACTAGACTTGTCTATCAGCGGTACAACTTTGTCCTCTTCAAAAATTTCAATTTAGTAAATGAAGATATTTAAAATAAAATACTAAATATAAATGTGAAATAATCGAATTGATATTTTCTTTCTAAAATTAAGCAAAAAAAAAAAAAATCATAGTCACAAAATACACTTTACACAATTGAAATCACTTAAGCTAGTCGACAATTTATAAAAAAAACTATTAACAAAAATACAAAAAACAAAAATTAATGAGAAGTGAAAACTATTAGTATAGAAATGTATTTTATGTTAAACCCGAGCCCGATTGAATTCAATCGGTTTAAGTTTTTCATGAAACAAAACACACAAAAGAGTATTATTATATTATTTATTTATTAAAAAAAACATAAAAACTAAAAAAAATATTTGAAAATAACAAACAATTTTTATTTATTCAAAAAACCGAAAATTTAATTTCCATCTAGTTCTTTCCACTCCTCCCCCACTTATACCATACATGTCTCTTTCAATCTCACCAATTTTAAATAATGCAAAATTTATGAAAAAAAAACAAATCCATTAAAAAGAAACATAAATCATATATCACAATTTTATACTTCCAGTCAGCTATCAAACAGCAATAGAAATAAAATAGTAAATGAACAAACTGCAAAAAAAACCAAAGAACTTTTTTTTTAATATTTACCTACTTATTAAAAACAGAGCAAAAAATGTATTTTAAAGAGAACTTAAAAACAAAATTAATAAAAACATATTTCTGGGTATGCAAAAAAATATAAAAATAATAATTATTATTTTGGAATAATATTAATTTCTTCCCCATGAAATATATATGAAAAAAAAAATCATAAATGTTTTAATTAACTCCACTTAGTCAAGAAATTGAAATATAAAAGGATAACAAACTAGCAAACAAAATGTCCTTCCATCAACTCCAGTGAGTATAGAAATAGATTTAGATTTTATAGCTATTCTTTATTTCTGCATAATTGTATAATATAACAAAAAAATATCAAAAAAATAAAAATTAACTGAGAAAAAAATGGTAAAAAAATCAAATTATAGAAAAAATTGTTGAAATAGTAAAAATTAAGATTTTTGAAAAACCCTACAAAGAAGAAAATCATCAAAATTTTGAAATGTATTACAAAGAAAAAAAAAATGGAAATGTGGAAAAATATTATGAGCACTGCCAAATAAAATGGAAAATTGAAAGAAATAAAATTGTTTAAATACAAAAAATTTAAAATAATAATTTTATTGGTTTTATTTATTTATAACATTTAAAAAAAAAAGAATTGGAGTTACCGTTAGTTTCAGTTTGATAAAGGTCTCAGCAAAGACCGAAACGTCACGAATAATAAAGCGTAACAGAATAGAATCTGGAAATATTTTCTTTCAATTCGAAATGCACTGTGAAACCATTCACCAAACCAACAAGTAATTTCATTTCAAGAAGATGCCATTTTCTTTTCAGTTTTAGACATTTTTCAGAAGTTGTTGCATTCGTGCTTAATACTCTACCGATTTTTCCGAATTATTTATAATTTGAAAGTTATGCGTGCAGAAAAACTAAACAGATTGAAACCTACCAATCCTCATCTAGACTGACCAGGCCATAAGAATTGAAATTTTTTAAAGTTGGCAAGAATTTTGTTAAGTTAAGATTTTTTTCCTTTCAAGTTCTGGTTTAGAAAAAAATCAAATAAATGAGGTGTCAAATAAAAAAGATCAATTCGATAGTAACAATTTTTAAATTTTTTTCCGCCTATTGCTGGAAAATTTTTCAAAAAAAGGAACGGAATAGGTACAGACCACTGGAAAACCTGGGTATAGCCTAGTGGGTAGTGTGTTGGTCTACAATGCGAAGTTCGTGAGTTGAAACCCCGGTCGATGCATAATTACAACACACTGCCGTACATATGGACTTATATTTCCGAGTCCATTAAAGATTGGAAGTCAATTTTTGGGTGGATTGTAGATTGGGTAAGTGAGTTCCATTATGTATATTTTTGAGAGTGACATGTGGAAGGAGGATGCGGGGCAGGACTCTAGTCAAAAAACTACACTTGCTAATATCTCCATAACGATTACATATAGAAAGCTGAAACTCGACACTCGGAAATATTGGTCTATGAGGAAAAGAGAAACTAATTATTGTACCCAGTGGGGTCTGAGGAGGGGGTGGGGCTAAGAACAAATTGTCTGTTTTCTTTTTTTTCCAAATCATTCTAAATTTGAAATTACTAAACGAAAAAATATGATATTTTAGAACCGTCCAGGTAGTGTACAGCTCCACTATTTTTGACTTTGACGGATGCCAACGCTTGTAACAGGGAGGGTCAGGGAAAGTGTAACGAAAAACACTTAAAAATGAATATATCGTCTATCTTAAGCGATGTAAGTGAAACTTGTATCGTATATTTAATTGTACTAGCGAAATATGAGATAAATATAAGATTTGGAGTTTATAGTAATGGGGAAAAATTTCGAGTATTTCAAAAATGGATGTTTTTCAATAATTGCAAGTATACAGCTATATGATCTGTAATTTTGGTGAAACTTCCCAGTTGGGGGTGTAAGGAGAGTGGGGCGGTGAATCGATTTGCTGAAAACTTTAAAAATGTTTTTTTTGAGCTCTGGTAAAATATAAAAACTAAAAATTTTGCAGGTGCCACATCCTTTGGCTTACATAAAGAAAAAATAATAATTTCAACCAGAACAGTTACCTACCGAAGGGGAACCCTAATCTGCACGAGGTGTTTCATGCGAAATAAAATAAACACAAAAACTCAAAAATTTTTGATTGAAAATTTAAGCTAAGACTTAAAAATCTTGAAAACTTTTTAAAAAAATGCATGAAAGTTTAAAATAGGACTCATTGAATACCTTTAAAAGTTCCCCCCCCATACAAAATTTTTTTCGACCATTTTCAAAAAATCGATTATCACGAAATCATGAAAAACTAAAACTGACAATTTTATTGAAACATTTTTCAAAATATTGCAGTGCACTATGGGCCGCTGGATTTTAAGTCAAAATAAAACGCAGTCGCTTTTGTTTTAAAATAACCGCAGAACTTGATTTAATTGCTTTCAACTAAATTGCTTTTATACTTTTCGCTCAAAATATATTGTCTCAGCCCTCGCGCTCACTGCCCTGTCGTACACACAACTTTATCGACTTCTTAATCCGGACTGACTCATTCATCGCCTTTTCATATCATTTTTTTCGGCAACTGACGAACTTCTTCGCTGTTTCGGTCGCTGTCGGCTTTCTCGAATGATTCGATGAGTCATAATGTGTGCATGTGTGTGTGACAGAATAGTAGACTGCTGAAGATTCGGAATATTTGATGAACGACTGGTCTCAGCATGTAACAATATTTAGAACAAAGTTGCATCAAAAGTTGGCAAATCCTCTTTGCGCTTCAAGTATATTGTCGTAGAAGGAATATTCATATCACACCCCCTTCAATAAATGGAACAATTATACGCCTTTCAGAAGAGGTAAAATATCTAGGAGTTATACTGGATAGCAAACTCAACTGGAACAAACATATAGAATGGACTCATGCCAAAGGCATTTTGGGCCTGTAGAAGCTTATTTGGCAGGAAATGGGGACTTAAGCCCAAAATGATTTACTGGTGTTACAGAACAATCATTCTTCCAATAGTCACATACGGATCAACGGTATGGTGGACTAAAACTTTGCAAAGAAAAACACAACTCACGCTACAAAAAATCCAAAGGCTAGCTTGTCTTGGCATCACAGCTGCGATGAAAACCTGTCCCACAGCGGCAATGGAAATGTTTTTTAACATTCCTCCGATACATCTCCAAATAAAAAGGGAAGCTATCAAAGGGTAACACCCCTTTGATAAGCATACAAAGGGAAAACAACCATAAACCAGGGGATTTTAGAGGTCACCTCAAAGTCCTAAGTAACCCAAAATGGGAGGCTCTAGCCTCCACTTTGTTGAACGATATGCCGACAAAATATAACTTTGAAACCCCCTTCAAGGTTATTATTGGTGAACGCACGGACTGGCAATCCGCGTCACCTGAAATGACAGAGGGTTCAACCATCTGGTATACAGACGGTTCGTGCACCTCCGAGGGGACGGGAGCTGGAGTCAAGGGACCTAACTTCTCGGTTTCAAAATCACTCGGCAAAGAAGCCACAATCTTCCAGGCTGAACTAATGGCAATCGAGCTATGCATCCAAGAAAACATAAGGAGAGCTCATCGCAACAAACCAATTTATATCCTATCGGATAGTCAGGCAGTTCTAAAAGCCTTATCATCCAACAAACATGAACTGAAGCTAGTTTGGGACTGCCTTCAAGACCTAATCATCCTGGGGAAAAGGAATGATGTAACCTTAATGTGGGTGCCAGGACACTTGGGAATTGAGGGAAATGAGGAGGCCGATCGCTTAGCAAAAAAAGGCGCGGAAGAAAACTTAATTGGCCCAGAACCTTTCTGCGGAAAACCAAAAGGGTTTCTTAACTCCTCAATTAAGAAGTGGGTTCAAGAAGAAAATGTAATCCACTGGAATAGACTTCCTGGTTTATCAACCTCGAAAAAATTAATCCTACCACATAAAAACAAAGTGGAGGATATCCTGAGATTCAGCAAAAGGGATATCAATACTCTAATCGGGCTAATTACGGGGCACAGTGGAGTAAACCATCACCTCAAAAAAATGGGCTTAGCTGAAACTGACATATGTCGTCTCTGTCTCGAAGACTCAGAAACGACAATACATATCCTATGCCACTGCGAAGCAATGGCAAGGAGCAGACTTAAGATTCTTGGGAAGGGCATCCTTTCCACCGAGGAACTAGCCAACATGGCTCCCTCACTTATACTCAAATTAGCTAAAGCTACTGGGATATGGTAGGGTAAAGGGGCAATTATCGTACAATAGGTCGGAAAGACCGCAGTGCACTCACTTAGTCCCCTAACTTAAATAAATGAAATAATATTGTCGTATGTTGGCCTAGTCATTCCTCAAATATCCGCGGTCTTTCTTTGAACTCCAAAAAGTATTGCGAAATGTCAGCTCTACTTGCTTATCATCAAACTAATGCGCGCTCATGAACACTATAAGGAACGCTATGCAACTTGATGGAAATGCCAAGGTCTCCAACCACAAAAATAGACCAAATAGACCATTCTTCTCATATGCACACATACACATCTTTGATAATGCGTTATGTCCAAGTTGTACAGGTGCAATAGAAAATGTAGATCATGTATTCTTTCACTGCCCAGTCTACGAAATGTACAGAAGGAGAGTCAAGGACATGGAAAAAATATTAACCCCGACAACATAGTCCCACATATGCTGAGCAGCAACGAAATCTGGAATGCGGTGACAGTTCTCACCGAGCTAAGGAGACTCGAAAGACTACGTAGGGAACTATCTTAGACAGAAGTGCCTACAACAGCTAGAACAGTTGGTAGTTGAATAAAATAGGCAGTGACATAAGACATTACATGTGACAGTAAATTGACGTTTGAGCTTTATGCTCCTCACTCCTCCAGACGAAATACTTAACGGTTATCCCGGGTGGTAGTGGGTTGAGCGAAGGGTTTTTAGCGGGTTCAAGTCCCGCACTTTAAGGCTTTCGATGTTTTTCTCTACGTTAAAAAAACATCTTTGATAATCCGCGATCATCAATTGCATGTGACCGCAAACTGCTCGTGGGTACTGAAATCCAGACGAAAAAGCAAACAGACGAATAGCAGGCGAAATGAAGGCAGACGAAAAGTAAGCGAAATGAGGGCGAAAAGCATTGGTAAGTGAAAGAATTGGTAAGCGAAAGAAGACATCATCCGTTTAAGCCGAGCGTTTTGTGCTGGAACGCTACACTCAAGCCATTTTTCATTTACCCCTTTCTTCCTTCATGCACATTAAGCATTCATACCGAAAGAATTCGGAATGGAAACAGTCAATTTATCATCGTCCGGAAAACAAGCATTCAAGAATCCATTCGGAATGCATTCCGCATGTATACTCGGAATACATTCAGCATGTATTCCGAATGCATTCTCAATGAAGGTTGGATGCTCGTTTATCAAACGAAAACAAATTGCCACCCGAGCAACTCGGATATGGCCCTTCCAAATGAATACATTCCGGATGCATTCAAAATGCATCCATCGTTTGAATTCCGGTGTTCATAGAATGGATCCTTGGATGCATGCTGCTACTCATAGAATGGATCCAGAATGCACTTCGAATGTGAATCTGGCTAACTTGGAATAAACTTTGTTTGGTTCGCTTGGTCCTCATTGATTCTAACGAGCTGTTTTCGGTTAGAAAGGTTTAATTTACATCATTTATTTTTCTTATGTTACCTATATCTGTTCAGATTTTTATGCCGTCTTATATTTACAGTTTTCTTTCTGTCGAACATATTCATATCTTTTTATTGGGCTAAGAATGAGTGAGAAGAAGTAAGTGCATTATGGCGGCACTGGATCTGCTCATCGTCAACATCATATAGAGCTTGGCTTTCTCGCATAATCCCCTTCGTCTGTTATTTGCAACAACGATCACCACCTTCAGGTCATTTTTGCCCCACCCAAACGCTCCTGAGCAGCACGCCCAGACTCGGAGAAGCCTCATTAAGAAATCCGAGGCAAAAATGCTGCTCCACAGTCGATACAATATGTACCGATTACTGGCAAACTATTTCAAAATTAAACTATCATACATATTTCTTGAAACTAACTACTTTTTGGGCCTTTTGGTGAGTATATATATATGTGACTCTCTCTGACGCGGAGAACCTTTTCTTTAATACACAACTTCACTCTGCTATCATAGTAGAACTACCATGCTACCAACATTAATTTTGTTCACTTGTACAATAATAATACTGTATTTGACTTCCGTAATGATAGGATGTGATGTGTGATGAACTGTCTTCGATAGACTGGCATCCCTTTTCTCATGTAATGATCTCGACAATGCCATAACATCGGTCGTTGATGTGACCTTAAAATTGTCGATAATTATGTCCCTGTAATAAAGCGAAAAGATAAAGTCTTAGAACCCTGGTTAGATGAAAACCTCAAAACAATGCGGAATAGTAGAAATGAGCAATTTAAAAAACTTAAGAAAACTTCTTCAGAGAAGATATGACACACTGGCCTCAGAGTTCTCTTCTAAGTCCCGCGTTGCGTATGAGTGTTATGTAAATAAAATTCGCGAAGATATCATAACAGAACCAAAAATATTTTTCTTCGAAAAAGTTCGGGTTATCCCGTAACCATGTTCAATGGTATCACGCAATCTTTCTGCTAGCGTGATATCTGCGATATGTTTGCTGACCATTTTCAAGAAGTTTTTAGTGCTCAGTCAGATTCAACCCACAGCGAACCCAACATTTCAGTTCCTCCACTAGTTGACAATATTTTATTGTCTATTGAGGAGGTGCTTGACCCTCTCAGAACTATTGATATAAAAAAGGTCCAGGTCCTGATTTCATTCCTCCCCTATTCTTAGTGCGCACATCAACCTTTAACACCTTTAAATTTTCTCCTCAACAAGTTACTGTCATTGGGTACTTTCACGTCGGCTTGGAAATCGTCGCATCTTCCACCCATCCACAAGAATGGAGACAAACGAAAAGTTGAGAACTACAGAGGTATAGCAATTCTATCAGCTATACCGAACTTATTCGAAAAAATTATCTACGATAAATAGACCAATATGATCAACCCTATTCTTAATGACCTGCAGTACGGCTTTAGAAAGGTCGCTCGACCACAACGAATCTCATGATTCTTGTATCTGATACACTCTGCGCACTTGAAAATAGGCATCAAATCGACACAATACATACCGACTTTAGCAAAGCGTTCGACCGAGTTGATCATAATGTCCTGATTTTAAAGTTAAGAAAAATGGTTTGACAGGGTCCTTACTTGACAGGCTTAAATCCTATCTTAATAATAGAACTCAATTTGTTAAGTTTCAAGGTCTTATTGCCAAGGAAATACTATTGTCCACTGGGGTACGCCAAGGAAAACACTTGGGACTGTGCTTCAAATCTCACTATAATCGAATAATTTCAAAAGCCAATAAACTTCTTGGGCTCATTAAGAGAAGAGCCAAAGAGTTTAAAAATGTATGGGTCACCAAACATTTATTCTGTTCCCTTGTCCGCCCTATTCTGGAATATGTATGTCCCATTTGGAACCCCTTTTTCCAGTTATACAGCAACAGAATAGAGTCAATTCAGAAGCAATTCCTTCTTTTCGCTCTCAGGGACTTGTATGATCCTAGAGACTTCGAAAGCCTTCCACCCTACACAGTTAGGCTCCAATTATTAAATCTTTTACCTCTTGGTTCTGTGTTAGAAGAACATGCTCACATCCTGTTTTACCTTAGATGTTTTGAATGGCGATATTAAGGTTGGCCACATCTCAAATAAATTCAGACTCAATGACATTGCCGAGAGATTCCAGACCACTTAGGGAATATCCGCATCGTGCAGATTACGGACAAAATTAACCTATTAACAGATGCTGTAGAGTAGTTAACAAATTCAGCGTACACCTCGAATAAGTAAGCTGACATTAAACTGAGACTACGATCCGTTTTATATGGTCCCCACACCCCGTTTGACCCTTCCATCATATTTATATCAAATTTGGTTTAATTAATTAAGATACGTTTATCTCCACAAGGCGCGATCCTGAACATAGGCAATAAGTTGTCGGCAGGACTTGTTTATTTCTCTGCCCTCCTACTCAACTGTCCTTGAAACTTACAATCCAGAGCGTGTGCGGCAATGTTTTGCTCTGGTTCCCTCAAAGTGTGAGCGATCCACTGCCACTTCCACCTTTGGATCTCAATGCCTAATTTAGTCAGTCCAGGTGCTCTGCGAATTTTGTCGTTGGAGATTACATCTGACCATCTTAGTAAGCCTAAAGGTCACTTTCCACGTAGTACAACCATATAACAACACGGATTTGAAGCATGCGTCAAACACATGCAGTTTCGTGTGAAGGGAGAACTCTCTTAAGCTTTAGAAACTGGAAAGGATTGCGAAGATCTAACAAGCTTTTTTATATGAGCCTCAGTACCCTTTTCGGTTCCGCCGTCTATGTTGTCAATGCTCCCAATATAACAAAAATCTTGTACCTCTTCCACATCTTGTCAGTTAAGAACAATCGGTGTGCTTGTGTTCGAACTCATATTTACGTACTTGATTTTACGCACATTTATTTTCATTTCTGAGTATCTGCACTTAGATAGCAACGAGTGAACATTTGACTCTAAGTCCAAACGGTTATGTGCAAGCAAACACAACTTAAGATATTAAACAGTCCCCATTAGAGGCCTCTATTTTCCTCAACTTCCAATGCAGCATTCAAGATGGAAACAGGGCTGGTGATAACATGCAGCCTTGGCTGACAGCCGTTCGCACAGGAAAGCTTTGGGACAATCATAGGTATGATCGTCTTGATTTTTGACCGGCTTTGGCGTGGTTTTTTCGGTTTCGGTTCATTTTTTCTTCCATTCGGACGATTGTTGACTGGTATGCATGTCAAACTCATAGACCCATGTCTGATCACCAGTTATGATGCGCTTCATGAATGTGATGTTCACTTAACTTTTTTTTTTTAGAAAATTCAGCTTTATTGGAAAGAGTCGAGAAAGGACGCGTTTCATGGCCAAAGATTCCACCAAAATCGAACGAACGGGCTCGCGAGAGATGTCAAGCCCTCCTACTATCTTCCTAACAATGGTATGACGATTTTCGAGCACCATTTCTTTCACTTTTTAAATGTTGAAGAGGTCGGAGGTCGTCCAGAACGAGACATGTCTTCAAGTATCTCTCGAAGGCTCATGTTTTTGATGTTGACCGTAAGCCTTTTCTAACATTCGCAACGAATCCGCACACGAAAATTGGCTGGGAACACAACATTTGAGACAAACTCATTGCTCCATATTTTTATCCATTGTAAAAATCGCCGTGGACTACTGAGGTGTACCCATTCAACCAACTTCTGTAAACAAACCGATTAACAGACCGCGCTAATTTTTGGGATAATAATTAAGTACAGTCCTACCTGCTTACCAAAATAAAAAAATTTGAGTAATTTTATTTACAAATTATCGGTATTTTTTTGTCACAACGTATTGGTGTCAGGTGTTTATTACATGCTGACATGTAAGCCTGCGCCACCGTTTCGTCTTTAAGCTTTTCGACATTGAATTTGCGAGCTTTACTCGTTTTTGAATAACCACGACAAGCTATTCGGCATTGATACTTAGCTCTGACTAGATAGTGATCAGATTCACAATTCGCACCGCGTAGGGTTCGTACATCAAATATGGTGGAAGCAGCCCTTTTCTCAATTAGAACGTGGTCTATTTGGTTGAATATGTGACCATCTGGTGATGCCTACGTTCGTTTGTGAATATCGCGATTTGGGAAGCACGTAGAACTTGCTATGATATTTTTGCAACTTACGAAATCAATAAGATGTTGGTCATTGTCATGGAGACTGTGCCCTCCTGTTGTTCCTCTATCAGCCTCCTTCTTTTCGACTTTTGCATTAAAATCCCCTAAGACAACGTTTAGGCCATTCGAGGGCAGTGAATCATAAGTTGTCTCTAGTGTGGCATAAAATTCGTCTTTAGTTATATCGTCCTTGTCTTCTGTTGGTGCGTGAACATTGATCAACCAAGTATTGAAACATTTAGTCTTTATTCGAATTGCACACAATCTTTCACTTACTAGTTTGAAGCTCGTGACCTGCTGTTTAAATTTTTTGTTGTGTGTGGTCTCATGTCCATGATTTCCTTACCAAGCCATTTCGTTTCTTGGATCGCAGTTATGTTGATGTTAAGTTTTTCCACTTCTTCGAGAAACTCTTTCAGAGCTCCTGTCCTAAATAAGGATTGAACATTCCAAGATCCAAAAGAGTAGTCCATTTTTCGTTTGCGGGGTCGTTGCCATTCAGTCCATCCTTTCCGAGGTTGTTCTTCAGGTTTCCGGACAAAATATTTTTTTCCGATGTCGTTGTCGGTGCGTCGCCAAACCCCCGACGTGGAGGACCGGTCCTACTTATTTATTACACCCTAGTAGAAAAAGGGTGGTCGTTTTCAGCTAAATATGACCAGCTGGAGTTCTCACAGCTATGCTGCGAGTCCAACTAGTATGTCATAATTTTTGCCTACTTCCTGAGCCGCACTGATGTTACTGACCATTCAGGTTAACTCATGCTCCCTCCTCCTTTCTCGTTCAGGCTTGGGACCGCAAGCCTTCTGTATATTGCGACCTTGACAATTGTTAATGTTGATCATTATTTTATGCATATTGTCAAAGCGACGCAATAGATTATATAGTCACGATTTATTCCCGCAGCTGCTTAAGCGGGCCGCGACAGGATAAATTTTGGTGTCGAATGGTGGTATCCTCATTAAGCTACGGCTTAATTTTGTCGAACAGCTGCTGTGCACAATCTCAAGCAGGCATCAAGTGATGATCGCTTTTCGGTTTCTATAGTGCCAGTTTTTGCATTTTGCACCAGTAAGGTGAAATTATTTGTTATGAGCACGAAATGTGTCCATATTTCATCGGTACGAATATTTTTTGTCGTCTTGTACGCATTGACGATTCTTGTCACTCTTTCGTAGTTGCTATTTTATATTTTTCATTTGAGTTTTCTGTTTTATCAACGCATTCGAACTGCCATTGCGATCTTGATCGCTTTGTTCTCCGTAGTCGCAAACTTCAAATATCGAAGCAAAAAGTCCTTTTATTTCCAAGTGCGCACTTTCAAGCTGCTCGAACTTGAACGTATGAAAAACTGTAAGAATTGTTTATCTCGAGAAGACTTGGCTTTCACTTTACCTAAACCTTCAGTTGACAACTCAGCGCAATAAAAACCCCTTCGCAAATTCCTCAACGAATTTCCAATACGGCGTTTTTTCGCAACATTTTTCAAAAAATTCCACCGATCCACGAAAAACACTTTTATTCGGGAAGGGCTGCAATCGCTCGGGAACAAAGCGGCGGGCCCGGACAACGGGCATACCGGCAGCATCGTCAATTTCTTCGTGGAAAAAAACGAGCACGTCGAACTGCACTGCTGCCGACAATTACGTACGGTCCTGTTGTCTCCGACTTGTCCTTTGTTGTTTTTTTCCTCAAGTCCCGGAATAACGGTACTTGGGCCAATTCCTCAACTGTTGCGTGGTCAAGAGCTTGCGATGAATTTCTAATTTGGAAGTAGCGAGGCGATCTCAGGTCCGCCGCGCGACCACCGGGCCCCGGAGTCACAATCCTCCAGGTTTCTTCGTTTCGACTCCTTTTTTCTTTTTCAGGTCGGCCCTATGCGAGGAATTCAAACGAAACGGGAGTCATGGCCGGCCGGACAATTGCCGAAAAAGTCTGCAAGCAAAAATGTCTTGTCGTCTCGTGCATTTCCCCAACTGACGGACGTCTTTGGTGGAAGACGAAATGTTGGCTTTCTTTTTGCCCGGCTGCCGTGTGTAGTTCGTCGTAACCACACACATGGCGACATAGCGACTCTTGGCCAGCCAGCGATGTCGAGGGTATCACGCACTTGCGTCGCACCGATCGGGACCAGGCGGGCGATTAAATTGGAAAAACGCACATCTCGGAGTTCGGACAGGACACACAAAGGGAGTCGAGAGATCCATCACATGCGGTCGGACCGTGGTGGAGACTATCATCTCGTCCGCACAACAAACACGAAAAAAAAAACCGAGAAAACTGAGATCGAATAGAGGCGCCGACTTACACCTGTCGTTTCGCAATGCATTTTGCGGAATGTTTTCAATGGGCCTCCGCGGACTCGAACGATCGCTCTGTCAGTGGTCAGGCCAGACGGATGGACAGAGGACAGCGTAGCTGTGAATGTCTCAGCTCGGCCAGGTATTCAGGTGATCGCGTCTTACGTCGTCCCCGCGAGAAGCGAACAGTTCGTCTCGAAGTGTCAACCGATGCAGGAAATATTTGCATATGAATAGGACGGGGCTTGAACCACAGACGCGATTACATTTGTACCTGACGCGAGCAGATCGGATCATCGTGCTCGGATGATCGCCCCGGTCTCCAATTAAGATTCAGATTGCGCCCCTTATGACTTCCGACGAGGCATGGCGTGACAGAGCGCTAGGCGCAGGATCTATTTAGAGGAATTTCGGAGATTTCCACGAAACTTAATTACGGATGGGAGTTTCGTCAGACTGCGATCATTCATTTCGGAGTCCCGGCGTTGACATGGGGCGCTGCTGAGGAAATGACTCCTTCGAGATATTCATTGGTTTGGTGACTTTTTTATTTCTTTCTTTTTATGCATGTTTTTATGATGACGCATTTCAGTTGAGGTGTTTTTTTCCGATGATCGTTAAGGTGTGTCCGACTCTTATGACAGTACGTGCGGAAGCGAGGAAGGAAGTGGCATGGACTCGTATTTCAATTTAACGGATTTTCTCTTTTATTTAAACTGTTTTACAGTCTACGGAGAGCATATCGTGGATTGAAGCACTTTTGCAGTTTTCAATAGCAGGATGTAAGTAAGTAACTCAACATCTATCACTGCTTTTTGTTCATGGTTTTAATCGAAGCTCTCGGACAATTTATAGGATATTCCAACAGAACAGTAGTGATGTCGAAAAGGTAACTATTCGTTACACAAGTACTCGCTACAATCCGAAATCCGAAATAACGAATACCAACGCAGACGGATATTCGTTACTTAAGTAACGCAATGACTCATAAGCAAAGCATAACACACGCGAAAAAGTACCTGAACTGTCAAAACGTTTTGTTACTATTTCGTTACTCGAGTATTCGTACCTAACCAACATCACATGCATAAAAGGTGCGTATACCGAAAGTAACGTTTGGTTGCTATGTTTACCTTACATATCATGAGTGCTCGAATAACCTATACTTGTGCATAATACCGTACCATGCCATTTCTAAGTAAGAACGAGTACCTTTCGGCAAAGGTTCTACTGATGTGTTTTTCTTTCAACACTAAAAATGTTGCCAGGCAGAGCTGGGGTGCATTCGTTATTTGTATGAGAGTTATGTACACGCAAAAGACCAACGATAGTATCTAGTAACTAGTAACGAAAAAATGTGACGACTATTTTTCTAAAAGTAACGAAAAGTAACGAAACTAGACATCACTACTGAGCAGCATCACCAACTTAAGTCTTCAAATAAAGTAAGTATGTACTTATGTACTATATATGAGCAAAAGCAGCTGGATTTGGAATACTTAAAAAAAATGCCTAGCTGTGGCTTAAACACCGACGGAGTAGGAGCGGGAATATGTGGACAATACCTCAAGGCTAGAATTTCTCCACGTTCAAGAAAGTATTCTTTCATACACCAAGCCAAACTGTATAAAAAGGGGCGTCTAGTACCATGATGATATTCGTGGCATGTATTCATTAATCCACATCGTATCGAAGCCTTCCGTGGTATACTAAATCCGTAAGGTTTTTGTAGCGACGGAGAACTTTAAATTAGCAACATTGTTTTCTGTGACAGCCGATTTGACAGTTCCCGGTTGTTTTGGAGTTTGGTTGGCAATTTATCGCAAATAGACTCACGCTGGAGCAACGTTTGCAAATTGTTCAAATTTGAAGATTTTGAAAATTTTGTTCAGCGATGAAGCACACTTTCGGCTAAATGACTATGTCAATAAGCAGAATTGTCGCATATGAAGCGATGATAGTCCAAGCCATTGTCGAAACACCAGTACATCCAGAAATGGTGCGCTTTATTGGCCTGTGGAATCATTGGTCCATGTCTCTTCAAAAATGATGATAGTCAAAATGGTACAGTCAACGGTGAGCGGTACATAGACATGGTTACTAACTTTTTCGTACCTCAATTGGAAAGTAATAGTACCGCAGACATGTGGTTACAACAGGACGGCACCACATGTCACACAGATCGCGATACAATTAATTTACTGAAAGAAACATTTGATGATCGATTAATTTTACGAAATGGACCTGTTAACTGGCCACCTCTTTCGTGCGATTTGATGCCATTAGATATTTTTCTCTGAGGGTATGTAAGTTCCATGTCGACGCCGATAAACCAGAAACTATTGAGCACTTGGAAATCAATATTTGACGCGTAATTGCCTAAATACAGCCTGATTTACTGCCAAGAGTGTGTGAAAATTGGAGTTCGAGATCAGCCGCGGCGGCAACATGCCCGAAATTATATTTCAAAATTAATGCCATAAAATTATCTTTCAAATAAAACTAATTTCATGGATAGTAAAAAAATTCCACGCAGAGGGTAGGGGGGTAGTTGTAGGATGAGGTTTTACCAATTCCTGCTTCTATGTTTGGAGACCAGCGACTCCACGGATCTGAGCTAACTATCCCCCTGTGGGATGGGGGCAGGAGAATTCACCCACAGCTAGTCCTGCTTGAACTAAAAATGGCAAATGGACACTCACTGGATTATGGGCTTATCACCCGTGATCTAAAATCCTAACTGATACGAGAAACGGATACAGCGCCTCGGATACGGACGGATTCTACGGTGACGTCTTTTAGCATTCGAAAACGGGCTAACATTGGCTTCTGGAACGTTTGAGCATTGAATCACGGGGAAAGGGCTGGGGTCACACGGTCCTTGCACCGCCAATTAGTGATCGACAGTGAAATGGAGCACTATAACATCCGAATCTTGGGCTTGAGCGAGGTCGGGTGGACGACATCAGGAGAAGAACAAAATCCGAGCGAAAACACCATTCTGTACGTTGGTCCTGAGAGTGAAGTCGAAAATGGCGTGGCGATCGTCCTTACACCGAGAGCGAGAAACAGTGTCATCAGCTGGGAACTAATCTCGGATAGGATTATCGTTGTCAGGCTCACAACTCGTGTTCCAAGAGGTGATATTATTAACATCTCAGGAGATACGAATGCCTAGGTTGGCTCTGACAACACTAGCACGTCATGAAGAAGCGCGATGACCCTTGGGTCGACAGGTTACGACCTCGGGTTAAATGACGCGAAAACGGCGTATTATTTGTGGAGTTTTGTAGTACTTGGCAAATGTTCATCGACGGGACCCTTTTTCTACAAAAGAGTCACCATAAATCATCTTGGGTTTCCTCTGATGGTGTTACTCAGAACCAGATCGACCATTTGGCTATAAGTTGCCGATAGAGAAGATGTCCCGTCAGAAGGTGGGGAAGGTAAAGATCTTCAGTGGAGACTATTTAACATCTTATGGGTAACACCTTGATTATGCTGATGACGTGTGTTTGCTTGCACATAACCATTCGGACTTAGAGTCAAATGTTCGTTCGTTGCATTCTAAATGCAAAGAGACAGGACTCAAAATAAATGTGCGTAAATCCAAGTACATACACATGGCTTCGAACACAAGCACACCGATTGTTTTTGACGGACAAGATCTGCAAGATTCTTGTTAGCGCGGAAGCATTGTTAGCGTGGGCGGTGGAGCCTAAAAGGATATTGAGGCTCGTATAAATAATCGTCGTCAGACCTTTCCCCTTTCTGGAGTTTAAAAGCGATCTCCCTTCGCACGAAGTTGCGAGTTTTTGACGCATGCGTCAAATCTGTGTTGTTATATGGTTTTACTACGTGGAAAGTGACTGTTCGACTCACTAAGAAACTACAAGCTTTCGTGAACCAATGCTTCCGACGCATTTTTGGAATATTTTGGCCAGAAGAGATCTCCAACGACGAACCTTGGAGTACAACTGGAAAGACTAAAATAGGTATTGAGATTCAAAGGCGGAAGCGGCAGTTGATCGGTCACACTTTGAGAAAACCAGAGCGAAACATCGCTGGATTATAATTCCCAAGGATGACTTCGGGTTGGTCGAGCATGTTGAGCAGGATGCCAGAGGAATAAACATGTCTTGGCAACATCCATCCAGGATCTCGCCTTGTGGAAGAGAGTTGCTTCTGTCTTAACAGGCATTTGATTGATTTGAAAAACATTTTCTGTATTTCATTTTAATGTGAAACTTCCCGCCTCGAAAAAAACACCCTATACAATCAATCAATCAAATTTCTGTTGTTAAAAAAAAATACATTTTCGTAGGATTCTTAAATCACAGCTATGATATTTACTGGAATATCTCTTCTACACAAAGCATTTCATATGTATTTTCGATGTCGAAAGCCTTCTCGAAGTCCACAATATAAGATGTAGGGGTGAGCCCATTTCGGCGGACTGCTCCAAATTTATCCGTTGGGTATTTTTATGGTCTGTACATGACGACCCTTTACGGTATCTATCCTGATAAACTTCGGGATTTCTCTCTTCAGTATTAATAATCCTGAGAATTACCTTAGCCTTGATTTTGGGTAAGGCAGTTAGTAAACATGCACCAAGCGAATTGCCTTAACTCTGAGGATTTTCACAATGAGGCTCTCTTTCTATTCAGCCGGATATTTGTTATCATTCCAGACCTCACCAAAGGAAGGGAGACTGTTATTTCCGGGTCGGTTTCGTGAAACCGAACTCCTGAAAACCGTGTCAGTCTTAAACTGGGGCTTTCTTTGCCGTCATTGATCGAATGGCGAAAACTATTTCTTTCTTATCGGTGAATCGTCCCTAATAGAGAACCTTTCCGATTTTGATATTTGGCAATTGTTCTTCTATACTGGAATATCTTAATCTGACAAGATGTTCAAAATATCAGAGAAGTATTTCTTCCTTCGCTGCGACTGGTGTTCATTCATGTTAAGAAGAGTTGCGTTGACAGCTTTGTTTGTGTGGATGGCTTGACAATCCTGTCCGTTGACTGTTTCATAAACTTAAAAGCGAACCCATCCTCCTAAGGTTTCACCTTACTGGTCAGGTCATCAATGGCTCTTCTCTAGTCGCGTCATAATGCGCCTTCATAAGCTGTATGTGAGCATCCCGGTAGCTCCGTCCCAATTCGAGAATTCTTTCGTTGACATTGTATTAAGTGATGACTGTCAATTGGTAGTATACTCATGTTTTTTGTTGAGGTCTCCAAGTTTATCCAAATTAAGCTTGGGCTTCATTTGAAGAATTTGTGGCCGTCAGATAGCTGTTACGCGTAACCGCAAGCAAGCAACAATCAAGTGGTAAACGCTCTCTACTTCAGCTCCATGCTTCGCACGGAAATAGAGGAGACATCTGTTTCATCGGCCACTTATGGCCAAATGGTTGATTTGGTTTTGATTACCACCATCCAGGGAAATCGAGGATGGTTTATGATGACTCTAGTGTGGAAAAAGAGTTCCTCCGATGACCATTTACTAAATACTACAAAACTCCAGAAATAATTCACCGTTTTAAGGTCTCTTAATCCGAGCTTGTGACGCATCGACCCAAGAGTCACCATGTTTCCCCGTGACGTGTTCTAATGAAGTGTTAACAAAGCCAACCTGGGCGTTCATATTTCCTAAGATGATGATAATATTATCTCTTGGAACACGCTCGGAAGTGGCACTCAGTTGGTACTTAGTTCGCCATAAAACTTCTCTTTTTCACTAAGAGTTGAGTCATTAGTTGATGCATATCCTTGCAGAATTGTGACGTTTCTGACCTTGATCCTGAGTCTGACGACGATAATCTCATTCGAGATTGTTTCCCAGCTAACAAGACTGTGTCTCGCTCTCGGTACAAAGACGACCACGCTATTTTTTGCTTCACACTCAGAATGGTGTTTCTGTGCGGAGTTCGTTCTTCTCCTGATCCTGTACATCCAACCCCGCACAAGCACAAAATTTGGTTGTTAAGTGCTTCGTTTCATGGTCGATTGGCGGTGTATGGCCCGAGTGACCTGCTACTCGTCGTATGAAATCAAATCGAAATTGGTACAGGAATGTAGTCAGGCTCTTTTAAACCTTGTGCAAAACCATCACTTTACTCTCCTGTGTATGCCAGAGCTCTTAGAGGAAGCTAGCATCCTGGTAAGAAAAGCTGGCATCCTGGTAAAAACAGGTGAAAGACCCGTAGCTACAATATGGCATTCCCTCCAGCTGCGTGAAGGTGGCTGCTGTCAGCTCTTGGCCTAAAATGGCAGTGGAGTTCAAATAGTAACAAGTGTCTTGAAAAAGGCATTCCAAGAGATTACTTCTTCTCAAGAAACACATGCACAGTTGTGTCTGAGATCTGGTGATATTGGGTTACATCACTAAGCCCAGCGCAGAAGATGCTACTCGTTCTCCGCCTACTGTGCCTTCTTGATACATACGGTATCTTAGAGTAGAGTTACTGTATAAGAACGGATCCTCTGTTATATAAATTTGGACACCAGGTTCCAATACAGAGCGGAAAATTTTCAAATCGAAGATTTTGGGCCAAGTATTTTACCAAATTTGCTACGATCAATTTTGTTTTTCGTTGAAATTTTAGGCCAAGTATAAACTCCCGAGAATTACGTTTTAAATAGTTTTTAGTGAAAAGGCAAACTTTTATCAGTACGAGCTGTCACTCGTCGACTTTTTGAATATCGACGAGTGACAGCTCGATTAACGGATCCGAGGCTAAGCTCGGCACCAACCGAAGAGGGCACTTTTCTTTGCAGTAACTCTATCTATGACTAGCAGTAACCGCACTGCTCCAAGACAGGCCTTATTCGTCCTATACAAATCCACGATATAATGATTCAACCCCAAATCGAAGCACTAAAATTAAATCGACCGTTTCTAATCACATGTTGCGAGAAGCAAAATGTGTAGTTTATTACGGTGAGTCAATATCCCCTTCATTTAAGTTTAAAAAGTGGCAACTCAAACTGCACGTATATAAACCCTTTCCCTCCTTTAGGGAGCACTTTGATGCTCATTTCCATAAGAGATGATTACAAAGCGTTTCTAATTTCAAATTATCTTGTAGAGCTTAAGCTCGTTCTAATACTGTTTTCAATCGCTTCCAATACATAGGAAACGTTCACTTCACGTGCAATTAAAATGAAATCCTTAATTTCTGCAACTCGTTATCCAACGTTTTCATCAGTAATTTCTCCCTATGCACAAGTGTCTTGCCTTAAGACGACTATAAGGACGTTCGAACGATAGTCGTTATGTGCCATTTATATGATTGCTTCGACATATATGATCGTTCGATGCTTTCACAGTGCAGTAGTCGGCCGACACCCTCATTACCAGGGGATTCAATTAGTCGGGCATAGATGTTCTTCGACCGAACACTTAAAGACATGCCGCCATGATCAACCTTCAGTTCACCTTATGTGGCATGTTGTGAACTTTTTAAAAACATCGTCCTGTGCAATTTCGTGTGCCCGAAAACGGTCGGACCTCGTATACCTTTTGCGGTGGCGTTGGGCTGTGTCTGCGAACCGGTGCCTGATGGTGGTGTTTAATTATGTGCCATCTGAGGAGCAAAGACATCGATTCTCACACCGGACCCGATAGGTGGTTGCCGTCGCCGCCGGTGGCGCCTGAAAATTTGCCCGTCCGTGTCGTGCCAAGCACCCACTCATTTTCTCGCTTGCCAGAAGAGCTTACAAAAATCCCATCGGTTGGCTTTAACACTATACGAAGGCTCTAACTATCGTTTCAGACATAATCTTCGGTCATTTGTTACTTCTTTTTTTGATGAGAGTGTGTTATTTGTTGTTTTCTGTTTACTCACCACCTTCAATCGAACCCTGATGACGGCCATTACGTCCGAAGAATCTTTAACAATTTTGAAGGCTTACCTCAACGGTCGAGTCTCGGGCCTTTGCTTTTTTTTCCAGTCGTGTTGTATCTGGCCGTGTGGTTTTGTTATTGTTACAGGTGAGCTTGCCTCTTATTGTTTGCGATCATTATCAGCTGATGATCGCCCATTTTTGCCATAATCCTCTCGTGGAAAATCTCGGACTCTGCGCGTAATTATAGGGCGGCAGAGAGTAAATTGTTGAGAAATTTTTGTTGTCTTTGCGTTTGTCATGGCCGTTTGTGTAATAGAGGGCACACAGAAAAACACAACAGGTTACAAAAGATGATTCAAAGATTCGGACGGATGACTTCGAGAATTTCAGATTCACTTTCTTTGCGCCGCGCTTCTTTCGTTTCGATTTTTCATTACTTAATTGAGTAGCAAAGGTATACAGCGGCTCGCATTGATGGGATCTGTTTGTTTTTGTTCTTGTTGGTTTTTTTTCTTGGCTTAGATCTAGCAACATTTTATTAGTTGAAGTAGTTGGGAAGTATTTAACGAGGGGAAAATAGAATAATTGGACTCAAGTTTAGAATGAAGTTCTGGTTTGATCTAATCAATTTCGAGCCTATTAATTTTGAAAAGCCGGCAATTCGAATAAAACTAGGAAGTTTAGATTCCATAAATAGAAGCAAGACGGATTAGTAGAAAAATTCAAAGTCACTCTAGCCAATAAGGTAGTTTGGACAAATAAAATTGTGAACGTCACTTAAAAAGTAACATCAACACATCATTCAACAGATTGACCTTTTTTTTAAGATTTTTTGAGGAATTTAATCTACAGTTTCTTAAGAGATTTTTCGCTCTACCATCTTTAAACTGTGTCCAATTCGCCTTGGAATCTGAATGTCTATCTCAGTCTGTCCAGTTGTACTTAAGATTATTCGTAAAATGCATCGACGGCGATTGTTAACGAGGGTAACAGCTTTCAGTTTATTATTCTAATAATAAAGTATTGTGATCGACATAAGAAAAAAATAATTTGCCACCCTGAAATTTTTTTTTTCGCGTTTCATGATTAAATTAGCCTAAAAATGCAAAAAAAAAAAAAATCCGTGCCGCCGTACGCCGTACATATGGACTCATATCTCCGAGACCGTTAAAGGCAGAATGTTCGCTTTTAAGTGGATTGTTGATTGGGTAAGTGAGCTCTATTTTCTAAATTTTGGAAGGGGTTGGGTGGGAGGGGGAGGCGGGGGAGGGAAAAAGTCAAAAACTACACTTGCTAATATCTCCAACACGAATGGAGATAGGAAGTTGAAAATCAGTAGAGATATAGAGAAGGTAGTAGGACAAACTCTAAAAATAATTTAATTTTTTTATCCATTGGTGGCCGAAAAGGGGGGGCTAAAAACAAATTGTCGGCCGAATGTTTTTTCAAATGATTATATCTTCGAAATTACTTATCGTGAAAAATTTATATTTTTTTTAGGCCTCTGGTGAAAGATACAAAGTTTAAATTTTGCATGTGAATACATCTATTTAATATACTTAGAAAAACAATAATTACTTGATCCATAATTGTTATAAGCCGACCACCCCGGTCTAACATGCACAAGGTGTTTCATGTGCATTGAAAAAAAAACACATAAACTGAAAATTATTGAGTGAATTTTTAAGGTAGAAACTTGAAAATTTGCGAAATGCATTTAAAAAAAATTCTTAAATATACGAAATATTAACTGGTCGAAAACCCTTAAAACTTCTACCCCCTCCCATACAAAATTATTTTTTCGACCATTTTCAAGAAATCAATTATCACCTAACTATTAAAAGCTATCTACTTGAAATTTTGCACAAAAACTTACAAAAATAGTTGAAACAAAATTGCTTCAAAAGTCTTGAAAGTGATCTTGCCCTTCTACCCCCTCCCATACAAAACTATGATTTCGACAAATTTCATTAAATCAACTAATAACCAACAAATTAAAAGCTACGAACTTGGAATTTTATACAAGCACCTTACAAGAGAAATGAAATTAAACTGCATCATCAGTTTTATGGTTCCCTTACCCGCTCTACCCCCTCCCATACAAATGCTCGGTTACGTGAATGTAGAATACAGCGAATTTTATGAAAATTCTATGCAACTTCGTCTATGGAACACATTCTATACAGAGAATATTGGACGTGATTCAATCAATTAATTAAAAAGCTATTAACATCCACCCTCCCTTACTATTACCCCTTCTCCTCCCCTCATAAAATCCCAAACTTGCAGAAACGAATGAGATATTGTTAAATTGACAACAGCCTTGCCCATGAACTCACTTTCACTTAGTCTTCCCTAACCACTCTAACCTGCATATTGACTTTTCACTCATCCGCAACTTGTCCCAAGAATAATAAAGTTTCGCCTGACTTGTTGGCAGTTTATTTTTCAATGCCACAATACAGCGTAAATCGAGCGAGGTCAGCAGGGGCGCTATTTACACCACTATCTGGATTTTTCAACCCGATGTCAACCAAAGAAGAGACCTACCGCAGAACTACCGCAATGCACACATAGAGCTTAAAAAACAATTAGACGTGGCAAAAGTAGAGCCATTGGGGGGCTGGCGGATTCTAGGGCTGACTTGGGGATATGAGTTCTCTTATTAAAATTATAAAACAGCTGCCGAACCAGGATTCCAGCACTAACTTCCTAGAGCGAGATATGAACGAAATTCTCATTATTCTTAATAATAGTTGCGGCTAAGGAAGGAATACTTCTCTAATATATTTAACAAGATACTCCAGAAATAACACAATTACGAAGCTTCTAATCACACATTATGGATTATCTCCCAGATAAGGTAGAAACAGTTTCCAGCATACGGTGAACGGCGGGAAAGAAAGCTGCAGGTATTGAAGGACAATTAATCGAAGTAATTAATTACCGAGAACCTACAGCTGATATGCTCCTCACACCAAAATCCGAATAAATGGAAGAAGCTCGTTGTTGTCAAAATCCCGAAGAAAGTGGATTTTTGTAATTTCGTTAATTGGTGTGGTATTTATCTCGTTACTGCCACTTTGAAAATTATAGCTATTTAAAGTCTTTGATAACTTGGTTGCATTTTCGCTACGGACACAAAGGATATTATTCCGAAATGGCACTACAGCCCAAATCGGACCTTGGCCTCCTGATATTCAGGTTCCTTAACATTTTTCATTACTTATTGTGGAAGGGTTGTTAGCCCTTCGCAACACCCTCTTTCTACGAATTTTTCATTTTCGTATATTGAGGTGACTAAGGTATATCCAAGCAAGCAATGTGCTAGAATTATATATTGCGTTGACCGGGATTTGAACTCATAACCTTCACATTACAAGACCAACACACTACCCACTAGGCTACACCCTGGCTAAATGTATATTAAAGCTTGTATGTAAATAAAGCTCGTCAAACCTACGGTATCCTTTCTTTTTTCCAGAAGTTAAGAGAGAGAGAGAAAGAGAGAGAGAGAGAACGAGAGAGAGAGAGAGATCCACCTATGGTTGTATTCCATAGAAGGTAACCTACAAGTTTATCAAGATTCTGCCAACTTTCAAACAACACTAGCAATTAAATTTAGAATCCAACTGGACAGATTGAAACTCCAAAGCAAAAGTGGTTCTGAATCGGTCACACTTTGAGGAAGCAAAAGCGAATTATCTTTAAACAACGTCTGGATTATAATTTGAGTTGGTCGACCATATACCACATGGAAGCGAGCAGTTGAACAGGAGGCCAGATAACTGCTCCTGTCTTATTTCCCTACATAGATAGAAAATTGATTATATCTCCTCCCATACAAATCCAAGGTTTAAGGTAAAAGATTTAATATTGGTGTATTTGTTTCCAGTAAACTACTTAGGTATATTTTAATGGAGTTAAAGTTAGAGCAAGATTAATCAATTTTTAGAGAATTTTCATTCCACTTGAAAATTTATCGTTTCGAAATTATGCAGTTACTAATGGAGCACTATTGCTTTTTCGTAAGCTAAAATTGAGCTCATAAAAATGTATGAGAATGCAAAAAATTAAAATTTTAGTCTCAAGTTTTTCCTTGCTCGGTTGGGTTTAATTGCGCGAATATAACCGCATTCATCAGACATATTTGCAACGAAATTTGCACAAATTGTTTCTCACCTTTTCGCTTCACTAGAGTTTGAAATTTTTTAGAGAAGCGCCAATATTGCATGCAATTGCAGCCTCACTGCAAAGGACGAATGCTAAACGCCTGTACCTGGCACTATGCAGTTTAAATACTAAGTCTTGGTCTGGAGGCCATTATTTTCCCATGTCATCCATTTCCCACTTCGCAAGAGTGTAGAGTTCAAGTGTGCGGCAAACCATTGCACCTACGACGACGCTGATGGCTTGGCTCGACTGAGCGTGCAGACTGATGCAGACTCAGTGCTCTAAGCGCATATCATCTGCCCTGTCCTCATAAATGTTTCTACGAAGGTTCCTATTTAGGTTTTGTCACGTGCGAATCTATTCCGTCGTATAGATCACCTTCACCTATGCCGCTGCCACCAGTTTCTCCATTGTTTCCATGTTCAAGCCAATATAGTCAGTCGTTTTTTCTGCATCGGTTGCGAGGAGTCTGTATCAGCATCTGGATTTACGTGAATCCATCGCATACGACACACATGACGATAAACATGTAAACCTGGCGAGAGGATCTCGCATAAAGCGACAGAAGCGAAGCAGCCCTAGGAGCGTATCAGAGTGATTGACACTGGGGATTCTGGTTTTTCCAAATGCGAAATCGGTAACAATTCCCCGTTGAGCTGTTTCGCTGTGGCACATACGTATGAAAAAACGGATTGGATTCTACACTGTGGTATGCCGGGACAGACAGACAACCGATCTGAATTACATTGTATATACCCTTAAATTGATTGTATTTTATATCCGATAGATTAGATTGATATGGACCGAAGCGAGGTGGAGGACTGCTTGAAGTGTGCATTTTTCTATTCTACTCCAGGCTGGATTCTGCGGTTTGGCTGCTTCGACAGACACCAAGTGGTTTATTAATGCTCATCATGCTGAGCCTAAATAATGGAATCACTTCTGCAGAAGACTGTCAAAGCCGTGAAGTGAATCACCTTGTCATGGAGCTCATTTCAAATTCCAGCGTCTACTTAGCATAATGCGTAGCGTTGGTAATTACTTAAATGGAATTTCGCTTAAGGTTATTGTGTTTTCTGCGATGTGAGGAATGGCGCCGTCGGTTTAAAGGAGTAACGCTTTAGTTAACTCGAAGCGGTTAGAACTTTATTATAAGAATGTCCTGTTGATTGAGTAGTAGACCTGTGAAATGCTTTAGGTGCAGCCTAGTGGGTAGCGAAGGTGCTGAGTTCGAATTTCGTTCGACGCATAATTCTAATACATTGTCTTTCGCGGGTACATCTGGGCGAAATGATACCATTGTAGATGGAGAGTTAAATAAGTTAAGAAAATGATCTGATAAGTCTTCCAAGTTTCTGGTTTCTGCATGAGCTTTGAACACGAAGACTACAATGCGTCCGACTATTGGCAAAGGCACTGAAAACTTTTTAATGCAAATAAAAAATGAAAAATTTTGCATTATACTCGATCTTTTTCGTAAAAGAAAATAAATTATTTTTTATCGTGGATTAAACTGAAAATCATTTAAATTTTCCTCCTTTTTCAGAAAAAAAAACCTTTGTTACGAACCATCTGTCCAATAAGTTCCAATTAACTGAGTTGGAATATTGACAGAAATGTTCCAATCAAAACTCTCCACAAAGTCTGTTAGCGAGTTAATAAATTGTCTAAATGGCAATGGAAAACATTCGCAAATGATCCTGAAGAGGTTCTTCTCGTCTATAGCGAGGCATTAAATCATACCCGCACAGCGTCTTTTCACAAATTCAATCCGAGCATATATCCAGGCCGATCGGATACCACTAACAAAAAATCTGAGCCCACTGTCATCTGTGATGGTGCCCGTACAGCAAAAAAAATGAATCGGTGCGCATAAGAACATGAAGACTTCATTAAAGTGGGCTGAGTGGGTTTTCTTTAACAACACTGAAGATCGCAGTAAATACAAGAAGAAAACGGAAAAAATCAACCTAACCTATCAATAAGTCGGTTAATTTTGCGTTCTTGATGGCTCGCTCGATCGCAATTGCAAGCCTCCACAGTCCTCGTCGCTGCAGAACAAAAGACAATTTTAGGGTTAAGCCGAAGCTAAGTGATCTGCTCACCCAAAGGAGATCGGTTCGATTCCCTTCGCAGTCTCGAACTCGTCTGTGAGTGAGTACCAGCGATCTACACTACCCAGATCCAATTTGGACTTGGGAAATCGCCGAAGCTTCGGTGGTGGTCATTTCATCCATCAGACCAGTCCGGCCGCAGTCCCGATATACAAATAGGCCTTTCAACCCAGCGATCGGCCCGTGATCTTATGGATTATCTTTGCGACTTGTGTGTCTTGGCCGTTCAATTTTCGTCGGGGGCAGTTCGCTCCATTCGAGTCGACTGATTGAATCGTCGAAAACTCGGGATTTTTGGAGACCATGCGACCGATTTATTTTCCCGGCATTGACAGTTTACCGTAGTTTTGGGATTATAATGACCTGGGAATCGGAATTTATGGAAAGGCATATTAAAATTAATTGAACGAAAAAGGATTGGAATGGATATCATTGTCTTGGATGTTGAAGCATGCTGCAGATGTTTAAGCGGTCTGTAGAGTGGTTGTTTCAGTGGCGCTTCAATTTGGGTATTGCGATTATGTAGGAAATTTGAGCTGGGCCGTTAACCGATTCGTTTGATTGATTCGTCCAAAAAGAAGAATATCGTGCATGCCAAAATTCATTATTTTTAGTTATCTTTTAGATATCTTCAATAATGGTCTATAAAGGAGGAATGAATAAACCAAAATGGATTCTCATTTTTAGATATGGAAGAGAAAGAGTTTCTTCTTGAGCATTTTAAATGAAACTGCTAGCCCTATATTGGCAAAAGTACTTAGCTTCGTTACACAAATACTCCAAATTAAATGTTCTAGCGTCCTTTCACTCTCTAGTTCTCTATTTCGTAAAGCAGTAAAGTCTAAATTTTGTGGGTACTCGTGATGTCCTTAGAAGCATAGTCCCATTTATACAGTTTACAAAGATAATCCTCAACGGCTGAAGTACTCCATGCTAGATAAGGGCCAAACAAAGTTCCATTAACTTTCAATTTTGCAAAAATTGCAGACTTTAAAACATATGAAAAAAATATACGAAAATTATATTTGGAAGCTCTACAACTTTCACTTAGTATCCGAAGTAAAAAAAAAATTCTTATATTTTTTACAGAATGACTTGTGTTATAAGTTATTTTGATCTGCATAGGGTGGGCAATTAATTGGTTTCTTTTTAAATCATAGGTTATTTTGACAATGAAAGCTGTTTCCCGCTCGAAATCATGACAGAAAGTCAGTACCATACCTCCGCGGAACGAAATGAGTCGCTTTACAATTGAACAACGTTGAGAAATATTGAAAACTTATTTCCAAAGTGAGTGAGGTGTAGCCCAAACAGTGCGTTTTTTGGCATTTGGCGATGTCAATTGGCCGCCAAGGAGCTACGATTTGACCCCTTTGGACTTTTTTTTCTGGGAAACCGTGAAGGACCGATGTTATGCCAATAATCCAGAAACGATTCAAGCACTTAAGGCCAATATCATCCAAGCAATCCGTGAGCTACAACCCGAAACCATCGACATGGTCTTGGAAAATTGGAGTGACAGAATGCGCTACTGCGAAGCCAGCCGAGGTAGCCACTTGAACAAAGTTGTATTTCATCATTAATAGGAATGTTTGCTCTTACTAATGAAGTCATAAAACATGTGAAAAAATTTAATTTTGTTCATTTTATTGCATTTTTTAAAAGAAACCAATTAATTGCCCACCCTGTATGTGCACTACACAAACAAAGTCATGGTGGGAAGGAATATGATTGGGAAGATTGGGGAAGAGGAGTAAGAACGAACGCATTGAGTGGTGAAGCTGGTATATTTTTCAGTGGCACTGGCTACTACTGACAAATATTTGCAGATGTTGTATGGACTGAATAATAAAAAGCGCACAGAAACCATCTACTGAGTATAAAGACTTTCTAGAAGTGGAATTGTTTCACTTTTACTTCGTTTGTCCATTTTATTTCGAATAATTTTTCATTGTTAGTAGCAACTGAAAAATTTCCAAAACTAATAACTATCTACCCGGCGATCTGCACGATCATTGTTTTCTGCTGAGATTTAATCGAGCTATCATGGAGACATACAGAAACAGGCAGAATGAAAATTATTTTTTATGATACCTGGAACCAGAACCAACTACCCCATGACTGTATCTCACAAACAAGAAAATAAAAAATTAGGATGGACTGTCGCTCTCCTCGCCCCTCGGTTGGCACGCCATTACTTGGAACCTTAATCAATTTCCTGTAAAAGCCCCTTATAGGGAGGAGCATACGGCAGAATCTGTTCCGCAAGACGCGATCCTGAGCATCGGCCTCTAGCTGTTGCCAGAATTGTTTATTCCTCTGGCCGCCTGCTCAACTGCTCGCTTCCATGTGTTACATATAATACAGAGCTTGTTTGGCGATATTTAGCTCTGGTTTCCTCAAAATGTGACCGATCCACTACCACTTCCGCCTTTAAATCTCAATACCTATTTTACTCTGTCCAGTTGTATTCCAAAGTTTGTTGCTCTAGTTTACATTTGTTTATTAAAATTCAATATTACAATTAGAATTAAATTCCATGTAGATGAACGATAACAAAATTTGAATTTAATGAAAATGTAAATAAGAAAATAAAGAAATGATAACAAAATAAAATGAACTAAGCATAGAATAATATATCAAAATTAAAATAAAAAAAAATGTATTTTAAAATAAAGGAAAGAAATACACACCACGCTTTTAGGACCAAATGAAAGATTGAGGAAAAAAAATTCTAATTTATGCTTTGAGAAAATTTGTTACTGCTTTACCAAATTCGCGAATAGAGAAAAATTTTCTTATGGAAATAGGTAAACTATTCCATATTCTAGCTTCTTCCACAAATAGAATGCGCTCTCGTATATTGCATCTTAATCTCGGAATAATGATATTACGAGTCCGTAAGGAATTACCGAAACAAATCTGAAAATAAAGATATGCTGGTTCTTTAGTTATTATGATTTTGTGAATAAATAAGCATATCCTCATTTTCAGGTACTCCTTAAGTACTCCTTAAGAACGTGTTTGCTACGTGAGAGATATGATCAAATTTCCGAATTACACAAAGCGAATCGAATTGTTAAACAATAGCTGTAATCTGTGCATTTCCGCATAGCTCAAAAACAATAAATTGCACATTCATAGTTAAAAATCGGAATAATAAAGGCAATCATCAATGATTTCTTAATATTAGTTGGTAGGAACTTCGCCGATACCCACATAGTTCTTAAAATAGTGTAGACCATTCTAGTCACCATGTGCACTTGATCATTCCATGTCTTATTAAAAACTAGCGATCGCCCGCGACTTGTTCGCGTAAGAATCGCAAAATAAGCAATTTTTGAGAATTTAGTTAGTAATACAGTATCCAGGATATATAAACTGATTAGTTTGATGGCTCTTTGAAGACAATGGTTTCTATTTTGTTGGAATCGGAACCATAAATTATTAAGAATGAAGAACGATACTCGCATTTGTATGGGACTGGCTCCTGATCAAATCAATCCCGTGATCTAAGATCTTATTCGTATTGAAGGGCATTAAGAACATGTGAATAGTTGTAGCTTATGTTAATTAAAAAAAAGCCCAAATAAAATAACACTAAGCTTAAAACCATAACAGGACTACGACTCTGCGTAAAGCCCAATCATACGATACTACAGATGAAATTTTTGTGATGTTAAGAATTTTGTATGGGGAGTAGCAGAAGGGATGATAGTACTGAACTAATGTGTTTCACATTATGCTGGAGTAGCTATAAAAATGTTTTGTACCAAATTTAAGCTTCAATAATTGAACAGGTACTGAGAAACTTAGTGCATTGGATTTACTGAAATTGTGCAATTTGTATGGGAGGTGGTCGAAGGAGGGAGTGTTTTTTGGTGTTTTTTCGAGAAACAAAACTGATATATTTTAAATTTAAATTCTGTAACGTTCACACTTTTCAAGAAAATAGAATTTTTGAAAAGTTGTGAAATTGTGTCACATTGTATGGGAAGGGGTAGCAGGAGTGGAGCTAATCGGTTAATGTTTCCCCGATATTAATAATAATGCTGATTAAGGATTCTATACAAAATTTTAGCTCGATAAAAGCTATATGTATTGAGAAAATTGGTTTAGAGTATTTCATGAAAAAGTGCAGTTTGTATGGGAGGTGGTGGAAGGAGTGAGGGGATTTTAGTGATTTTTCGAAAAACAATTACAATCATTATGCAATTGATATATTTTAAATTTTAGATCTGTGACTTTTACACTTTCCAAGAAAATCGAATTTTTGTAAAGTCGTGGAATCGTATTACATTGTACGGGAGCGGGTAGAAATAGTAAAGATAATCGGTTAGTTTTTTCCCGATATTAATAATAATGCTAATTAATTGATTTGGAACAAAATTTTAGCTCGATAGAATTTATATGTACTGAGAAAATTGGTGTATAATATTTAATGAAAAAGTGTAATTTGTATGGGAGGTGGGCGAAGGAGGGGGGGATTTAAATATTTTATATACTTGAAAATCATTTATAATAAAAATAATATATTTTATATTTCAAATTAATAACTCTTACAGTTTCCAAGAAAATTTTATTATTACTTATTATTAAAAATGATTTACTTTGTATGGGAGGTGGTAGAAGGCGTGAGGAGAGGTAAATAAAACTAAAAGCAGATTACATCTCGGAGCATACCTAATAGACTGTGAAAGTTCCATTATAATCGGTTCAGCCGTTTTTGCGTGAAAGCCGGACAGACAGACAGACGGACAGATAGAGAAGAATTTTAAAAACTTGAGTTTCTGCTTAGCTATTGCTAAAATAAAGCAAAAAAGTAACTTATAGCCATTTTTAAACAAATAACAGACTGACACTACAATTATATTTATATGTATAGATAATACCCAAATTTCTCACAGTGTCACAGCATGCTACTGGCACTGAGTCCAGAAGAATCAATGGAAAAGAAGATGTGTCAACAGATTTTTTGCCTCAAACTATACACTGTGATTTTTTAGGATTAAGACTAAGACAATTATCATTGGTCCAAAAATTACTTTATGTCAAATCCTCATTAATAAGTCTTACACATGAAAAAACATCACTTTGGGGACAGATTAAGTAAACTTGCACAAAGTCAGCATATAGTAAGCACATAATGTACCCAATAAACAAGTTTATCTGAAGACTAAGAATGAAGTTTTTTGTTGTATGTCGGTATATGTGTGAAGCAAATGAGATTGTCTGATAAACTAGATGAACAGTTACATTCCTTAACACATTTGGTAAATCATTAGCAACCATGAAAAATAACAGAGTCCCCAAGACCCAGCCCTGAGGAACACCACACAACACCAAACTACAAGATGACTCCATTTCTCCAATCCTAACCCTTTGAACTCTGTGACTTAAATAGCTATTGATAAATGTGCAAGCTGACGGTGAAAAAATAAAATTACGCCTCAATTTACCAAGTAATAATTCAATAGTTTACACTATCAAAAGCTTTTGGAAAGTCCAGTAAAGTCAGGAAGGTAATATGATTTATATCAAGGCTGCAGCTTATATCATTAACTATTTTAGCAAGTGCGGTATTACAACTGTGCTTAGCACGAAAACCTGACTGGGAAGCTGTTAATTGGTTAGTGATTTTTAGATAATTTTTCATCTGAGAACTCATTAGCTTTTCCAATACCTGGTGATGGTGACAATATATGGACGCCTCTGAAGTCTTCTGGTGCAATTGCATTCTTGTTTTTAGGAATGGGGATAACAATAGATTTTTTCCACAGACCCGGAAAAGTTAATTGCGTAATATTAGAGTTGAAAATATGAGTTAAGGGTTCAAGAACGAAGGGTAATATTAGCTTTATAAATCTTATTGCAACACCATCTGCACCAATTGCGTTCGATTTGATACTTCTTATTGCATCTATAACATCCAGCTAAGTAACCTGTTCAAATTCAAACTCTGCACAAGAAGAATTGGTAAACGTCATATTTTGAATTAGTGTTAGCTGCAAGAACAGATTTAGTCGCATGCAAAAAAGGTTTATTTAGACCATCAGGATGTGTACATCTAGCCTGAGTATCAGTAAAATGCGGCGGAGATATTAGCTCACGAAAGTTTGTAGTTTCGTGGTAAGCCTAACGTTCACGTGCTAGGGTATAGCCTAGTAGGTAGTGTGTTGGTCTTGTAATGCAAAGGTCGTGAGTCCAAATCCCGGCCGGTGCAACATATAATTCCGGAACATTGCCTGCTTGGGTATACCTTGGTCACCTCAATCTAAGAAAATGGAAAATTCGTAGAAAGTGGGTTGTGCGGAAGGCTAACAACCCTTCCACAATAAGTAATGAAAAATGTTAAGGAAACTGAATATCAGGAGGCCAAGGTCCGATTTGAGCTGTAGCGCCATTGTAGAATTGTAGAACGTTCACGTGCCATGTAGTACAACCATATCTTCTTCTTCAATAGCACTACAGCCCAAGTCGAGCTTTGGCCTTTTGACATTCAGGTTCCTTAACATTTTTTTGATTTTGTGGAAGAGTTTTTAGCCGTTCGCATAGCCCTCTGTCTACACATTTTTCTGAGGCGGACCAGATATACCCACGCATGTAGTTTGTGAAAATTATGCATTAACCGGGGTTTGAACTCACAAGACTTCGCATTGTATACCAATGCACTACCTACTAAGCTTCACCCAGGTGCATGGATTTGACGCATGCGAAGGGAGATCTCTCTTAACCTCCAGAAAGAATACCGAAGGTCCTAAGAGTTTTATTTATACGAGCCTCAATATCCTTTTTGGCTCCGCCGTTCATGCTGACAATGTTTCCGAGGTAAAAAACATTTTACACTTCTTCCACATCTTGTCTTGGTGCGCCTGTGTTCGAACTCATGCGCATGTACTTGGTTTAACGCACATTTCTTTTCAGTTCCACCTTTTTGCAATTAGAGTGCAATGAACATTTGACTTTAACAATAAGTCCATATGGTTATGTGCAAGAAAACACACGAAAACCACGCTTGTATAATCTACTCAACACGACAGTACTACCAACATAAACAAAAATGTAACTACATTGCGGATAATAATTGGCTTACCCTCGTATATTAAGCTATATTAGCAAAATACGAAAAAAATGTAACAATTGGACATAATAGTAGTGGGGGAAAATGGGGAGCATTCCAAAAATGGTGCACTTTCCAAAATTTCAAACCGTTATATCTCAAAACTGAGCACAAATATCAAATTTGTCATTTTGTAGAAAGTAGTTTTAAATTTTGTTAAAATTTAAGATGGAGGGTTTAAGGGGAGGGAGGTGGTAAGCAAAAATGTCGAAAATTTTGAGTGATTTTTTTAGGACAAAGTTTTAATTTTGATACATCTATACGTAGATAAAAAATTATATTTGTTCCACAATTGTTATGTACCGAAGGAGGGTGGGTGTGGGCCCCATGTGCACAATGTGTTTCATATACAATGAAAAAACACAAAAACTGAAAATTTTAAAGTAGAAACATGAAAATTTGAGAAATGCATTGAAAAAAATCCCTAAAAGTATGAAATATTGGTCGATTACATTTAAAATTCCCTCCCCTTCCCATACAAAATTATTTTTCCGACAATTTTTAAGAAATCAATTACAATATTTAAGACTATCAATTTGAAAATTTTACAAAAACTTTTAAAAATAGTTGAAACGAAATCGCGTCAAAAGTTTTGAGATCACGCCTGCTCTTTTACCCGCTTCCATACAAATGTATGATTTCGACCAATTTCAATAAATCAACTAGTAACCAACAATTTAAAAGCTACGAACTTGAAATTTTGTAAGAGCTTTTTACACGAGAAACGAAATAAAACTACATCATAAATTTTACGAATCCCTTACCTCCTCTACCCCCATCCATACAAATGTTTGGTTTCGTGAATGTAAAATACACCGAATTTTACGAAAATTCTTTGCAACTTCGTCTATGAAACTCACGTGCTATACAGAGAATATTGATCGTAATTCAAGGAATCAATTAGAAAATTATTAACAACCATCCACCCTTACTATCACCCCTCCTCCCACCCCTCATAAGAATCCAAACTTGTATAAATTAATGAATGAAATATTGATTATATGTACTGAAGCTATTGATCGTATTCTCAATTAAGTGTTAAATTGACAACAGCCCTGCCCTAGAACCCTTTCGCTTAGTCTTCTCTAACTGCTCTAACCTGCATATTGACTTTTAACGCATCCACAACTTGTCCCAAGAATAATAAAGTTTCGCCCGATTTGTTGATAGTTTATCATCTAAATATATAGAACACATTGATTGCATGGTTATAGTCTAGTGGGTAGCGTGTTGGTCTACAATTTGAAGGTCATGAGTTGAAATCCCAGTCGGCGTATAATTGCAGTAAACTGATTTGGGTCAAAATGCTAATCCTCGGGCTTGGGGGTGATCACATAAATAAGTGCATTGGAAAAGTTTAAGAAACACTACGATTTCACTCCTCACTTAAACTGAACGTGGCGTTCAGCTCTTCAACATCCGGAGAGAAGATTGTATAACATTATCAACATATGCCATACTGAACTGCAGTCTTGAATTTTTACAACATTGATGTGCGAAAGGGATCGTTGGATTTCAAGTAAAAATGAAACTAGCTTTCTATAATTTAAAAATTCCCAAAAATTTTATTTTTCGCTTTGAACGTCAACTTAAATACTTTCCGTTCATTACACCGCTTTTCATTATCCGGCTCTTCCACTTCCGACCACTTTCGAAGACGTCGACTGCTCGCTCTTTACTCAATTTCGCGAGTTTACAGCGTGATGACTGCTCTTTCGCTTCTCCGGTCAACCGACTCCGTCGACTTCACCATGTGTTGATCTGATTTCGACTCTCACTTTCGCGTTCTAATCTGCAACTCACTCCGTCGAGCGCTCAATCTCGACCCTCGATTCCTCGACGTATTCGGTAACCAATCTCCACGGTTGATCATACTTCGTACTTATTTATTGGATTCTGCCTGTCGATCACAGGACTTACTTCCGCCTGTCGTTCACAGAACTTACTCCTGGCTGTTGATCACAGAACTTACTCACTTAATGTCGCTGTACTCTGTCCGTCGTTCACATCACTTACTTCTGCCTGTCTTATAGACTTACCCGATTATTGTCGGTTACTGCTGAACTCCGTCTGTCGATCACAGGACTTACTCCTGCCTGTCTACTAGAACTAACTCGCTCAGTCATCCGGGCCATCGATCGCACTCGCCTGCCGATTACTTTACTTGCTTCCCAATTTCGACTCTCCTGTTCAAATATCAACTGATTTCACGAATGCTCGCTGCTTTTTATATCTAGCACAACCGAAGTGTTCGCTTACTTTCGACAGGTATTTGTTGTTGTTTTTAATCATAGACAAGAGTGCACGTGTTCTTTTATTATTTGAGAACTGCTGCCGATTGAACATCTCCAACATATGATGAGCGACATTTTGTAGGAATGTGAAAGATCGGAACTAGCGCCCGCGTGTATTTGTTGTTGTTGTTTGAAGAGAACATGATCGGAATTTGTAGCCGTATATTTTGTTGTTGGTCACAGGTGTTCCTTTTATTAGCACATCGTTTTTGTTGGAGACCTTGAACATTCGCTGAGTAGTGTGTTCGCATGAAGGCACATATTTGCTTTCGATATCAGTGGAAGATTGCGAACATGCTATAAGCGACAAGAGCTGATATGCAACAATATGAAATTTGCTTAATGGTGTATAAAGTTGTGAATTCGTCCTAGCATTTATACGTTGAAATTCATTCATTTTAATCCAAGCGAACAAAGCCTAATATTGCCGCGTTACATCTGTAGACAGACCTCGTTTTTCGTGCTTGACATTGGACTGTAGAATAGTCATCTACCTGAAATCAATGTTAGAAATCATTTTTATACAGTAAATTGAAATCATCATAAATGTGCTACATTTCAAATTTCAGATCAATAGCCATAAAACTTTTTGAACAAATCCGTTTATTGTCATTTTGATTTTGGTAGAAGGGGGTAGAGCGATTTTCACAAAATTGTTTTTCCTTTTTTATCAAAAACGACGTGTACAAAATTCGAACTTCATAGCTCAACGCGTTCTCACGCTAGAAAGGACACGGATGGATGGACGGACGGACATCAGGTTTTGATATTTTTGAATAATTATATGAACTTCTGTATCATTCATTTTTTTCTCCGAGCCTTATATCTTAGCGTTACAAACTTTAGAACAAACTTATAATACTCTCAAATTTCATTTAGAGTATAAAAATTCAAAGCGATAATGCATCTCTGCTTTTCTAGTCGACACTTAAAATTAATGAAATTTTTGCTCTGTCCCTGTTATTTTGGAATTCACTTGAGCGAATTTGTCATACGCATCAGTGCACCCCTAGAGAGACAAATGGAAAAAGGCACTATGTAATTCACATAACTGAAATTAAATTTTGCAAAAATAAAAAGCTAAGATTTATGTAACGTATTTGAGTTGTAGTCTCGCACAATAGAACGGAGCTTACGCACCCGGCATGTCACATTTTAATGAACTTTTCCCTAACTTTTTCATTTTCTTTTACGAGTACAAGGCGGTGGCGTTGCTGTTTGTACCAAACAAACGGAAGCCGGAGCGCACTGAGAAATCATGTTGCACCCTACGTGACTATAATTAAAGCCGAACAAGTTCAAAGAGATTCCCATGACAATTCTACGAAATTATTTCATAAATTTTATTACTTCGTTTCTTGAATTCATGAGCGAGTACTTTTCAATTAATTCATAAGACTTGGTGGACGGCGGGAGTAGGATTCGTTGTTGCTGGAGTCAACTCCAGCTCTGACCTGGGGCCAACTAATAAGAATGCCGGATGCCTTCCCGCTTCCATTATGATGGACAACACAAAACCTTTCTCAACAATAAACTTTCGAGTTGTTTTCTTTTTCGCCTTCTCCGGCAGGATACATCGCAATGGGCTCCACTTCGATACAAATTTCAAGTGTTTGGTCTAAGATTTCCATTTTCCTTGTCGGAGCGACGTGAGTCGTCGATAACAATTTCCTTTTCCTTATTAAGACTGTTCCGCACTATCGGCATCTTAAATCGAATCCCCCGCCCCCGAACGGGCAGACTCTAGGCAAATATCGGACTCATCCTCCGCCGGGAAACGTGAGAAAGTGTACCGAGCATTGAAAAGCGTTAAACGCAGCAAACAAGAGTCCTCGTTCGTCTTTGACAAAACCTCTCGAGTTGTTGCAACCACTTTTACTCGCTTTTATCAACATTTAAACCCAATGTTTGCAAACAATTAACTCGGTTATTAATAAATGCGTGTAAATGATCGTTTCAACAGTGGCCGCTATAGAGTGTGGGATAGTGCGTCCCGTCCCGGCTTGGACAATCGGACGCAATGCCGAGCGCTCCCGTTCCTCCTCTTTCCCAGTTGGCCGTCTTTCAGGTGTGTGTACACCTAATTATGTCCATTGTGCGCCCTCTCAGTACGCAACCTTTCCGAACACAAGATTTTCTTCTTGTTCTTTGCGTAAGAATACCGCGCGGTCAAAGATACCTGCAGTACAGCATATCTCAGAGTATCAACATGGGTCGAAACGCGTACAAGTTGTAAGTGTGTTCTTGATATGCCGTGCAGCTCAAAACGTTTTTCCATGTTTCAATTTCTCACCGAAAAACTTTTATTTACTTTCTCATGGAACACGAACACATGTCGAGACAGACTCGACACAATGAATAAAAAAATCGACGGTAAAAAAACCACAAATTGAAAATTTTTATTTGGGAAGAAAAAACGAGCCAACATTATTGAAAGGTTTTCATTTCGAAAAAAGAATCGTTTAATTTGGAAGACATAGAAAAAATTGCGGATAATAAGCTTTTGAATAGACACTGTGAGACTGGGAAAGAAGTGGAAATCTTTTCGAAGCAAAACACATTTTCCTGTCCATTTTAGCGTTAGCGAACAGAACAACACAGCCTTGGCAGTTAGTACTCCACGATTTTTTAATTTTCAGTTGAATCGGCAAAACCGCATTGAATAAAAGGAGTTTTCCGGCTTCCGGAATGATTTGAAAAGATTCTACGGATATTTGTTTTCGAGAAGAGCTAGTTTCGCATTTTTCGGCAAGGATATGTATTTGGTGGTCTTTAAAACAAAAAACAAGGCTTTATTAAAGTTTTTTAATTAAAAACCTCGCAGAATGAAACTAATTTATATTATTTCTGATCTAAAGGCTTGGAATATCTTATACTTAGCATTTCAAAAGCAACTTCCATTGCTACTTTGGGCTATGTTTTTCGTTCTATTAGCTTTAACCTCATTTTTATACTCTAGATGAAATCTGAGAGTATTATAAGTTTGCCACAAAGTTTGTAACGCCAAGAAATAAGATTCATACAAATTCGATTTCGAGTGTCCGTCTGTCTAAAAACATGAGCTCATTTTTAGCAAAAAATATAAGTTTGAGAATATGCCGCATGCTTCAACTAATTCTAACACCTCCCACATATTTTTTGAAATTTAAAAATTAAAAAAGAAAAACATTTTTTATTCAAAACGATAACTGCTGTAAGCCCACTGTCTAACCGTTTGAAATTGGCGAAACCTCTTATTAATTTGAAAACGAAAACTCTTTTCGGCAGAGAAACGTCTAATACAATGGCACTACAGCCCAAATCGGACCTTGGCCTTCTGAAATTCAGTCCGTCGCACAATTTCTTTCTACAAATTTTTCATTTTTGTAGATTGAGGTGACCAAGGTATAGCAGGCAATGTGCTGGAATTATATATTGCGTCGACCGGTATTTTGAACTCACGACCTTCGCATTACAAGACCGACATGCTACCCATTAGGCTACACCCTAGATTCAGCAAAGAAAGGTCGCTGGATTTCAATTAAAAAACATAGCAAAACTAATCGTGCGATACTCTAGATGAAGAGAAATTGTTTTATTTTAAGAAATTTGGTTGGGGAAGTGGTAGAGGAGGTGACGACATTGAACTAATTTTTCCACATCACGCTAAGGTTGCAATCAAAATGTTTTATGGAAAATGTAGGATTCAAAAATTTGAAGGGTACTGAGAAAATTAGTGTTTTGGATTTAGTGAAATTGTGCAGTTTGTATGGGAGGTGGTAGAAGGAGTGTGGAGGGATTAATGACATTCTTAGAAATAACTGTAAACATCATTTAATTGCCAGATTTTAAATTGCAGATCAGTAACATTCATAATTTTCTGGAAAATCTACTTTTTGTAAAGTTGGAGGCGAAGTGAAGCTAATCGCCTAGTTTTTTTTTGGTCTTACTAATAATTCTAAATAAATATTTAGTGCATAATTTCAGCTCGATAGACTTTATACGCTCTGAGTAAATAGGTTTAGCGCATTTCGTGAAAAAGTGCAATTTGTGTGGGAAAGGGTGGTAGGAGGGGGGAACACAAACAATTTTTATACAGCAGATTGGAATTATTATAAAAGTAATATATTCCAAATTTCAGATCAATAGCTTTTATGCTTTTCGAAAAAACCCGTTTAATGTCGAATTGCGAAATTATATCATTTTGTATGGGAAGGGGTAGAAGGGGTAAAGCTAATCGTCTAATTTTTTTGGTCTTACTAATAATTCTAAATAAATATTTAGTACACAATTTTAGCTTGATAGATTTTATACGCACTGAGTGAATTGGCTTAGAGCATTTCGTGAAAAAATGCAGTTTGTATGGGAGGAAGCAGGGGAGGACACAAATAATTCTTATACAGTAGAATGAAACCATCATGAAAGTATTGTATTCCAAATTTCAGATCAATAGCATTTATACTTTTCGAGAAAAGCTGTTTATTGACAAATTGCTCAATTGTGTCATTTTGTATGGGAGGGGGTAGAAGTGGTGAAGTGATTTGGCCCGGTGACGAACTTGTTCTTACTACTTTGTCAAAAACGATGTGTACAAAATTTGAACTTTCTGGATCAACGCGTTCTCAAGATTAATTATTTTAATTAATTAATTCGTCCTGTGTTGCTATACGGATGCGGAACGTGGATCTTGACGCGGGTATCGGACAATTTAATCAGCACGTTTGAGCGAAAAATTTTCGGAAGGAGATGATTGGCAAATTAGATACAACCATGAGCTATATCAACTATTTGACGACCCTCCAGCATCTATCGTATCAAAATCCGCTAGCGACAATGGGTTGGCCACTTGGCGCGAATGCACAAAGATTGAATTCCAAAACGAGTGCTCAAGGCAACCGACCGCAATGCCTTCGACATATTTTAGATATATGGCAACATGTTGTCTGCAAGTTCGAACTTTGAAGTACAGCTGTATAAAGTAAAATATGCACTGAGATTCAAAGCTGTAAGTGTCACATGGAAGCGAGCAGATGACCAGGAGCCCATCGAAATAAACAAGTCCTGGTGACAACTATAGGCAAATGTTCAGGATCATGCCTTGTGGAAGAAAACTGTTTCTGTCCAATTCCCCTATAAGGCAATTGGTTTTAATAGAATTTAATGAACAGGATCATATTATTGCCAATATTTTTCTTCTATGATTACGCAATCAGAAAAAATTTTGATATTACTGTCAGAAGTTTAAGCCCAGACATACGATGGATGCAGCTAAAACTATTATAGCCTCTTTAATAATTTATGTCAAATCAAAATCAATCAAATTCCTGTTAAGACCCCTTATAGGGGCATAGGACAGAAACAACTCTCTTCCACAAGGCGCGATCCTGAACATCGGCCTTAAGCTGTTGCCAGGACTTGTTTATTCCTCTGGCCTCCTGCTCAAATGCTCGCTTCCATATGTTACATGGTCCACCAACCCGACGTCTTCCTTGAGGATTATAATCTAGAGCCGGTTTGGCGATGTTTCGCTCTGGTTTCCTTAAAGTATGACCGATCCACTGCCACTTCCGCCTTTGAATCTCAATACCTATTTTAGTCTGGCCAGTTGTACTCCAAAGTTCGTTGTTGGAGATCACTTCTGGCCAGAATATTCCTAAATTGCGTCGGAGGCATTGATTCACGAAAGTCTGTAGTTTCTTGGTAAGTCGAACGGTCACTTTCGACGTAGTACAACCATATAACAACACGGATTTGACGCATGCGTCAAAAACTCGCAGCTTCGTGCGAAGGGAGATCTCTCTTAACCTCCAGAAAGGGGAAAGGATACCGAAGGCCTGACGAGGTTTATTTAGCCGAGCCTCAACGTCCTTTTTGGCTCCGCCGTCCATGCTGACAATGCTTCCGAGATAGCAAAAATCTTGCACCTCTTCCACATTCTGTCCGTTAAGAACAATCGGTGTGCTTGCGTTCGAACCCATGTGCATGTACTTAGTTTTACGCACATTTATTTTCAGTCTCGCCTCTTTGCATTTAGAATGCAACGAGCGAACATTTTGACTCTAAGTCCGAACAGTTATGTGCAAGCAATCACACGTCATCAGGTGACTTAAGATGTTAAATAGTCTCCATTGAAGACCATTACCTTCCCCATCTTCCAGTGCAGCTTTCAAGATGTCATTTATTACCACCAGAAACAGGGCTGGTGATAATATGTAGGTGTAAAAATTCCTTTAAAATAATATGATTAAATAACTGTTCCATCGGCAATATTAAAGAAGTGATATATTTTGCATTTAGAAAATAATAGAAAATTATTAATTTATATTTACGTCAATAATAGGAACCTTTTTAAATTTCCAAATTTTTAATATGCTTGAAATCTTCAAAATTCAGTTCCTTTAATCACATTTTGTTGCATAAAATGTTGGAGATACAAAGATTGGATTCGGAACTTTTTTCTTTGAAATTTTCTGTTCTTCAATTATTATTCAAGAAATTTTTTCGGTGTCACCAACATTTTTCGTCAAAAACAGCAATTTTTTCTCATTAAGTTTGTTGCCATATCTCTTCTTATTTCTTTTTTTTTATTTTAACTGCATTTTATGTACTTTTGTTCTCCAAAAAGATTTTGTGTGTTCAATTTAGAAAGAGTTACCCATAACGAACACTGGACTGTATCAACTTTAAAATTTGACCGAAGTATTCGTACTAATGTGAGTAGCAAGGCTGTAGCCTAGTGGGTAGCGTGTTTGTCTATAATGCGAAGGTCGTGAGTTCAAATCTCGATCGACGTATAGTTCCAGAACATTACCTGCTTGGTTATACCTCAATTTAAGAAAGTGAAAAATTCGTAAATGGGGGGTTATGTGAAGCTAGGGTGTAGCCTAGTGGGTAGCGTGTTGCTTTACAATGCGAAGCTGGTGAGTTCAAATCCCGGTCAACGCATAATTGCAGCACACTGCCTGCTTGAATATATATTGGTTACCTCAATCTACGAAAATGAAAAATTCGGTGGTAGAGGGTTGTGCGAAGAGCTAACAACCCTTCCACAATAAGTAATGAAAATGTTGAGGAGGTTGAAAATCAGGAGGCGAAGGCCCAATTTGGGCTGTAGTGCCATTGAAGGAGAAGAGTTATGGGAAGAGTTAAGAACCCTTCCACAATATGTAATGAGAAATTTTAGGGAATCAGAAGTTTAGAAGGACAAAGTCCGATGTGGGCTGTAGTGGCATTGCAAAATAAAATAGAATGTGAGAACTGACAATGTAAACAATTTTAGTTCAATCGGTTCAATCCTTTTATCAACTTCCATTAAAATTTTAATATGTTAGTCACTTTTACTTGAATTAATTTATATGAAAATTTAAAATTGTATGGACTTACTTCATTTTCATAACAACAGTATTCTAGAACTGATTAAATGGCCAGCATATGCTAAAAGGAACTGGCTCAAATTCCAGATCCATTTAATTAATGATCTTGATGCGTCTAACTTCAATCTGGTAAAAATCATCATAAATGATTTCGATGGTTCAATTTTTCAGCAATATTCTTGAAATAACAAGTGTACCCCAAAAATCAATCAATCAAATTCCTGTTAAGACCCTATATATGCGTATAGGACGGAAACGACTTCCTTCCACAAGGCGCGATCCTGAACATCTGCCTTAAGCTGTTGCCAGGACTCGTTTATTCCTCTGGCTTCCTGCTCAACTACTCGCTTCTATGTACTACATTTTCGACCAACCCGACGTCTTCCTTGAGGATTATAATCCAGAGCCTGTTTGACGATATTTCGCTCTGGTTTCCTCAAAGTGCGACCGATTCACTGCCACTACCGCCTTTGAATCTCAATGCCTATTTTAGTCTGTCCAGTTGCGCTCGCTCCAAAGTTCATCGCTGGAGATCACTTCTGACCAAAATATTCCTAAAATACGTCGGAAGCTTTGGTTCACGAAAGTTTATAGTTTCTTGGTAAGTCGAACGGTTACTTTCCACGTAGTACAACCACACTACAACACAAATCAAGATACTACAAAATATCGTCACTCTAAATAATTTTGTCAATTATATCATTTCAAAGCGGAGCGCAAAAAGAAGACAATAGCAGAGCACTAAAAACCCACAATTCAAGTCAGAAATGAACTGGCCCCAAAAAATCACGAAATCTTCCAAATAAGAAATAGTAACTAGAATAAGATGCTTAGTTAGATAAAGGAATAAACTTTGGCAAATACGTAAGGTTCTTAGCAGAAAAGAGCGTGGTGTAATTTATCTACTTGACGGCAAATATAAAATATATGAAAGCTTCAAATCTGAGCTTAGGGCTGATAATTTTCTCGCCGCCCACCGCATTTCTTCCAACTTGGGCAGCATTGCTCTAAGTAATGCAGGTAATGAAAAAATAAATTCTCTCTCTTCCTCGAGTCAAGATTTTGAACCTGTAAGCCGAAAGATATCAAATTCCAACTAAAATGATTGAAAATCAAGAATAAACTTATTACTGAAAAACCTTCCTAGAAAAGGCATTATACATTTTAATGCAATATTTAACGGATTTCTCAAACATGGATATTTCCTTAATATGTGGAAAAAAGCGATTTTAATCCTCATTCCGAGACCTGGTAAAGTGTCCGATCTCAAAAATATTAAATACAGACCAATTAGTTTGCTACCATCTCTTAGCAAAATCTTTAAAAAAATCTTGTTAGAAACAATGCTAAGCCATATGGCAGAAATTCATATTATATCTAACCATCAGTTTTCGCCACGAATATTCTACTAATCATCAGCTCTTGAAAGAATACAATACAATAAGAATTGTCTTAATCAAAAGCTAGGGCTGATCACCTTGAATATAGAAAAATCGTTCGACAATGGATTATATTTAAAACAAATAAGCTTATTCTTCCGACTATATGTAATTAAAACCATGCAATCAATTTTATCTAATAGGTAATTTCACACTTAAGCTAAAGCAGTTTCGTGACACGAACGAATAATACCCTCAGGTGTTCCGCAAGGCTCTTGCATCAGTCCCATTCTGTACAACATCTATACTTCCAACATATCAACTACATAAAACTGCCAATTTGCCAATTTTGCCGACGATACTGCTCTTCCTTCGACTCAAACATGATTGTTAATGATCTTCAAATTTAATTGGAAGAATTAGCCACATATTTCAATAACTGGAAAATTAAAATTAATAGTAACAAGACGTAAGCTACCTTTTTTACCAAATCCAACTATTAATATTTTAGACTAAAGCACTGCGTGGACGGAAAATATCAAGTACACCAAAGTGTATTCCTCAACAAAAAGCTTACATACCATAAGCATAATACACAAACATGTTCTAAGATACAAAAAGACATTAGAATTTTCTGCTGATAACAAACTACTAATCTACAAATTAGTTATGAAAGCCATGCTATTATATAGCCACCCATCTGGAAGAATTGTGCAAAGACGTTAAAAAAAAATTACAAATTATGAAGAATAAATGCATACGAATAATAATAAATAAATAAACCTTAGCAGAACTACACGAAATCGCAAATACTCCATTGGTCAAAGATATAGTAAGCAAAATTTGTACCAATTTCACTGAGAAATGTAGAAAATCGGACAACCCTCTTATTATCTCTATTTTATTTAGCACCTGAAAAATGCCACACTGTCTTAGACAAAGACAAAGTTTTCTTAATTTTAAATTCATACTAATTAAGTTTTTCATTTAAATTCTAGTTTAAGCTTAGCTCTAAGTTTTAGTTTAAGTTACTTACATATATAAGGTTTTGCTTTTCCTTTTCCTTATACAAATTAAAATTAAATACACTATACCCAAGCTTAGGTTTAGGTTTAGGTAGTAGGAGGGTAGTTTTGAAGAGCCACATTGCACTGGAGTCATCTATTGGGGCCTATCGTACTTTCCCCATTGATTATGAGAGCGATGTTATTTCTCTTGTGCTAGCCACTTAGTACGGTTTGCGAACCGATGCAAGTTCGAATGTTTGACACTCTGAGGTCGTTAAGCTCTGAGAAGAATCTATAACCTTAACAAAGGAGTCAACTGTTGGAGATTTGTGGACAGTGGCGAAGATAATTTCGAATATAACATACTTGAGCTTAGGCGTAAAACTATCTTTGCGTTGACCTCTGGTCTGAACAGCAAATATATGTTAGACAAATGTTATAAGCAATAGGGAATATTAATAAAATATAATGAAATTTAATATCTATCGCGAACTTCTTTCACCTCCGATACTAAACTCATAATTATACAAAATTTCTCAAACAAATTTCCATAAGAACTATGAACAGCATCTCCACACAATATTAGTATTGAATAATCTAAAGAAGTAAGCATGTCCAGAATCTGCAGATGATTGGCGATCCTCATCATTTTCACGGCATAATTTTCGCTTTCGTTCGCATCTTCTGCAAACCGCTTTGAAGCTAATTAATAAACTGCCCACAGTGCGCCACGACGATGGTCCATTCCAGGCGCGCTTTGATAATTTCACAGCATCTTCGTAGGTATCTTCAGCACCAGGCTCTTAATGCCTTCTTGATCGCTTTATGCCAGCTGGGCCGCTCGGTTTTATCTCTTACACCGCACCATTCGGTAATTAAATCAATGAGACATATGTTCCGAGATTAAAAGCTACGTATTCTCCTTCATGATCGCCTCGTTTACAGCACACCACACATCTTTACTAAATCGAATTTTTAATTGCCGCTGAAAAACTTATGGAGGTTAATTTTGACGAATGTCTGCCAAGTGTTCGGGAGTAGCCCAGATCAAATTTATAGGCTCAGTGGGGCGGTTTGTATTCTCTACTATCTCGTAATGATGGGTGATAAAAGTATCAGAATTTTTCAGATGCTTGTTCAAAATGTCCTAATAAAAGTGCAATATAAGTTGCACTTACAAGTCTATCGGTGCAATCTGCCGTGCCCAAGTCGCTTCCTACTGTGAAGTTAATTAGGGCAAGTGGTGAGAAGTCGCTGTATTTGCGTTTCGACGGTTGCAAGGTGTGAACTACGGATTTCACCGGGTGTATCCTCCGTCATCACTTTCCACAGCCGTGAGCAAGTACTCGCTTGGCACTAACCGCAACAAGGGTACTGAGTGATGCAACCGTTCCCAGAGTGCATCCAAAACGAGGAGGCCGCCGCGCCGGTTTGTTTACATTTCCGTCGGCAGATAGGCGAGACGTGCGCCATCTCCCCGGATTCGGGACATTGCACCTTCGCTATCTGCTTAGTAGCACCTTGCACTCCATAAACCACTGACTGCGAGGACTCTACTCCACGCCACTTCAATCTCGACGTGTTTAGTTCGATGACGAGTGTTTAAAAGTTGCACCCGAACGAGACACGCATAAATCTTAACTCTTCTGGCTTAATCTCGCAAGCGATAGATTTGAAGCTTATTAGTGCGTATCTAATGATCTTCAATAGGAGTTAATGTCGATTTTGAGGCGAGCAACCAAGTTTGACCATCACGACGGCAGCGTAAAATGTATTAAAATGTTGCGGTCGGGTGTTGCTCAGTCACCCCGCTGCCGTGGAATTTTAATTGAAACAGCGGGCACGCGAGATTGTAAAGACGACTTTCTTAAGTTTCCCATCCGACTGATTTATGAGACAGTGAATTTATTGAATTAAGCCCATGTCAGGTGGAGGCACGTCTGGGAAAGAGTGTGCCCTCCGGAATAGGGCAGAGTTTCGTAGACGAGAATGGCAATTCGCATACGACTAGGTTTGCATCAAGAGGTGGGAGAGGTGCAATCAATAAATTTAATTAATGAAATCGGAGACGGAGATCTCCGAGCTTGATTACTTTTTAAGAATTTAGCGCCGTACTACAAACATGCCAGCCAACATCAAACAACTTGAGTGTTTAGCGCTGCAGGAGAAGTTGCTTGACAACAAAATATGGAGAGATAGCGAAAACATTGTATTTAGCACGATTTTTACTCAGATAGTAGTAGATTGGATTTTCGTACTCTCTCTCTACTATCTACTACTACTACTCGTACTACTATCTCTTAATAAATTTTAACAAAAGTAAAAGGGAAATCTAATCAGTATCACTCAGGAAGACATAATTTGGAAAAAAAGTGACACACAACAAATTTTGTCAAGACGGATTTCCGCGGTTTTCAGCCGGAATAAAGCAAATACAAATAATGAAATGATAAAACGCATTATTGAATAATTCGAGATTACTGTTTCAATGTTTTTTTTTTACGGAATGACCTGTGTTATAGGCAATTCCGGCCTTTATGTGCAATGCACAAACACAGTCATGGAGGGAAGGAATGGGATTAGGAAGGTAGAGAAAGGGGAGTGAGAACGACCGTAACGAGTGGAGAAGCTGGTATATTTGTCAGTTGTACTGGCGCTATTTGACAAATATTTGCAGATATATGGGGGACTGAGTGATAGAAAGCGAACAGAAACCATCTACTGAGTATCTAGGCCTTCTTGAAGTGGAACTGTTTCACTTTTACACCGTTTGCCCATTTTATTTCGAATAATTTTTCATCGCCAGTAGCAACTGAAAAATTCGTGCTTAAAAAAATCCCATCTGGAGGGGGAATCAAACCCACGACCTATTGACTGAGAAGCAAGCACGCTGCCCACTACGCCACGGAAGCCTCATATTGAATTCAAAAATTATCACTAGAGAGAGGCAAAAGAACCTCAAGGGGTCAAGTATTTTTTGAAAATTGCGCGTAAGACATTTTTCATAAAACCAAGTTCAGACTTATAAAATCATATTTAAAAAAATGTTGTGTTTGAAAATATATAGTAGTCATTGCGAAAAATGTTTGAGAAAATGTTAGGCGTACAAACTAACATCGCCAGAAAACTTTTCTATTGTTTTAGGTTTTTTATAAGCCCTATTTTCGAATACAGCTCTAAATAAAAATTATCAATACAACTATTGGGTTTTTTTTTTTTGAAAATCCTTAACATTTGGTCCGTCGAGCCGGATACGTGGTACAATACAGTTTACTCGCGTGTTCACGTGTGAAAATAATCGAACAACCATTTAATAATCTAATAAAAATTTAAAAAGTCAACGAAAACCCGGTTATAGTAATGAAATTATTTTTCCAAACCCAAGATAAAGGTTTTATTATGTACTAGGACTTAAAGCCATTTGCAATGTAGGGTACCAGGTGAACTGAAAAATTTAAAATCATACACATCTATAAAGCTATTCTATTTAAAAATCATGTTTAACACACACAAAAAATAAAGACAATTTTTAGCCAAATTTCGGCAAACTCCAAAAGTTAAAGCACTGCCACACAATTTATGCCCAAATGTAATGAAATTAACAGTATTTGTAGCTTTACCTATCAAAATTGTCGAAATTTCATGTTAAGATAGGAAGCTTTATATCATCACTACCTACATCTCAACTTCAAACGATTCTAGCGTTTGCGAGTCCGTCTATAATGCCACTGAGAGAATCTGCGATATTATGCGTCCTTCCGATGAGCTGCTTATTTTCGGAGATTTTGATCTACCTTATGTGACATGGTGTCGCTCCGAAGATGACGATTGCCTGATGCTATCTTTCACTGGAAAGGCTTCTCGGCAAGACCAACATTTTTTGGATTGCATGCTATCGACAAGTTTATATCAGTCTAATCATATAGCCAACAGTTTTGGAAGGTACTTAGACCTAATTTTTTCTTCGAGTTCTAGCAGCATGACTATTAGCCATTGTATTGCTCCACTACTGCCAGAATCAGCACTTCATCCTGCGCTTCACGCAATTTTTCATTTGGATTCAAGTGCAAAAAGTAACGTTGGTAAAGAAGTATCATATCAATTTAATTTTAATAAAGCTGATTTTACTGTTTTGAACCAGGACATACTATCATGGGATTGGTCGCGCGTTCTTAAAGAACAAGATGCTGAGATAGCTACATACTTCAAATTTTTACAACACGCTTTTTACTTGCTTTACACGGTGTGTTCCGGTCACCCACGAGAAGCAGGTAAAACGATTTCCATGGTTGATTCTCTCATTTGAAAAATTTAAAAATTAAAGCATGGAAGTCATACTGTCTCTCGAGAACCGATGCGGAATGTTTTTTACTCTGAGCTACGTGATTTGTTCGTTAGTCAGTCTACTGCGGTGTATAATAATTACGTCAGTAAAATGAAGCGATCAATCAAGGATAAGCCTAAGCAATTCTGGAATTTTGTGAATTCCAAAAGGCGCACCGACGGTTATCCCGCTTCTATGTCCTTCGACGGGTTAGTCAGTGATGACCCCTTAGTTATAAGCAACTTTTTTGCTGACCGTTTCCGTACTGCTTTTACTACCTTAAATCGTATGATTAGTCCTGAGGATTTCCATTACATATAGAAATTTTCTTATACCTCATTAGAGATGAAAGATCTTCATATTGAGGAAGCGACCATTTTAAAGTTTATTTCAAGCATTACGGATAGTTTTTCTAGAGGTCCAGACGGCATCCCTGCTGCCGTATTAAAGCGTTGTAGTACCTCTTTGGTTCTGCCTTTATGCCATATGTTTAACGCTTCTCTCAGATCGGGGATATTTCCTAGTTTGTGGAAATACACCACTATCAGACCTTAAGCTTAAGAAAGGTAAAAGAAATGACGTGTGTAACTATCGTCCTATTGCTAATCTTTCTTGCAATCCTAAGTTGTTCGAGGCTGTTGTTTGTGATATAATGAATTTTCATTGTAAATCAATCATTAGTCTAGCCCAACATGGGTTTACCAAAGGTAGGTCAACCACAACAAATCTAATGGAATTTCCCAATTTCGCTATTCCTATGATTGAAGGCGGTAAGTGGGTTGACTGCATATATACCGACTTTACCAAAGCTTTTGATAAAGTTGGCCATACTATTCTTGTTTACAAGCTATACGCACTTGGATTTCCTTTTACTTTCATAGATTGGATCAGATTTTACCTATCTTATCGTACCCAAAAATGTTTTTTGGAGATGTTTACTCCTCTGCTATACCAAACACATCTGGTGTGCTACAGGAAAGCCACCTAGGACCACTGTTATTTATTTTATTTATTAACGACGTGAGTTTGGTTATTTCCCACTCGAAAAATTTGCTCTATGCTGACGACGCGAAATTGTTTCGCGATATTTCGAATCAGAATGATTGCGCATTGCTTAAAAGTGATTTGCAACGTTTATTTTGACTGGTGTACATTAATTTGTATGCCTTTGAATATTAGTAAATATGCAAGCGTTTCATTCTTCAGGACCAAATCTCCCATACATTTCGATTATGTCCTAGACAGTAGCACAGTACAACAGACAGATAAAGCACTATATCTCGGTGTATATTTTATTTCCGCATTTACGTTTGACGATCATATTGACTACATAATCAGCAAGGCCAACTCCGTTTGGGATTTCGATAAAAGATGGTGGAAGAACTTTAATGATCCTTATATAACTAAGACTTTATACTGTGCTTTTGTACGCTCTATTCTGGAATATGTTTGTCAGGTATGGGCTCCGTATTACAAGGAACATAAGAGTAGGATTGAGTCTGTATAGCGAAAATTCTTAAGGTTCGCTCTAAGGGACCTTCCCTGGTCTGATACGTAGCGTCTTCCTCCTTACGAACAGCGTCTAAAACTCCTTTCTCTAGAGTCGCTTGAGAATAGACGGATTATCCTTAGAGCTGCTTTTGTATTTAAATTAATCTTAGGAAAAATTAATTCCCCATATTTGCTCGAAGCCATAACTTTTAGTATTCCGCGTCGATCCATGAGAAACTATGTGCCACTCCACATTTCTCATCACCGCACCAACTACGGACAAAACGAACCAATCGCATCTCTTACGCGTATTTTCAACAATAATTACTCCCGGATTGACTATAATTTATCTAGCATGCAGTTAAAGTCAGCTTTATGCGAGAAATAATTTGTGATTGTTGATTGTTTTACATTGGATACTCGTATGATGTATTTTTTACGTACTTTTTTTGTAACAATATTTTGTAAGTAATCATTGTTTTGATGAATTTTTAAATAAATAAATAAAGTAAATGGTTCTTTGTCCAAGTGCATAATACAAAAAAAAAATTATAAAAACCTTTTTTCTGCAATACCACAAAAAATCAAAGTGTCCCCGAATTACTCTAAAAAAGTTATTGTCTGCACTGCGGCAAGCATGATTGAGGTTTACCCTCAATCGTAGTTCTGATGCATTTAATTCATCAGTAAAGTTGTGTTACATTTGCGTGTCTATTTACAAACACTTTTTAATACGAAAAACAGTTGCATATTATGCAAAGTACATACACATAGGTTCGAACACAAGTACACCGATTGTTCTTAACAGACAAGATGTGAAAGAGGTGCGAGATTTTTGTTATCCCGGATGCATTGTTAGCACGGACGGCGGAGCCGAAAAGGATATTAAGGCTCGTCTAAATAGAGCTCGTCAGACCTTCGGTACCCTTTCCCCTTTCTGGAGGTTAAGAGAGATCTCCCTTCGCACGAAGCTGCGAGTTTTTGACGCATGCGTCAAATCCGTGTTGTTATATGGTTTTACTACGTGGAAAGTGACCGTTCGACTTACGAAGAAACTACAAACTTTCGTGAACCGACGCAATTTAGGAATATTCTGGCCAGAAGTGATCTCCAATGACTTACTTTGGAGTACAACTCGACAAACTAAAATAGGCATTGAGATTCAAAGGCGGAAGTAGCAGTGGATTGGTCACACTTTGAGGAAACTAGAGCGAAACATCGCCAAACGGGATCTGGGCTATAATCCTCAAGGAAGACGTCAAGTTGATCGACCATGTAGCAGAAGCGAGCAGTTAGGCAGGAGACCAGAGGAATAAGTAAGTTCTGGCGACAGCTTAGGGCCGATGCTCAGGATTGCGCCTTGTGAAAAGAGTTGTTTTTGTCCTTTACCCCTATAGGGGGTCTTAACAGGAATTTGATTGATTTAATTGATTAAATTATGCGCAAAAAATCTGTATGCAGAATTTTCACTACCTACAGAATTTGTAAGCTAAACCAACGTCATTGACTTTTGATAATTAGTGGCAAATTCATTCAGATAAAAGTCGCTTACAGGCGTACTATACAATCAATTCATGCACAATAAGAATTAATTGAGATCTTCTGAAAATTAATTAACGAGAAACACATCGAACCTATGCATCGATAAGCGCGATGATAAAACTGACAAACAAAAAAAAAATTTTAATTTCCATCGTTATCCGTGTTCTGTTTTAGTCGAAAGTTTTCTGCGAAGCCTGCAAATTAATTCTGAATTCCACCTGGGATCAAACACTAAATCCAATCGCGGTCGGCGGCCTCGGTTGCTCATATCGTTACAAAAACTTGCCCACATGTTCGTCAGCGCTGGGCGTTTATCCCTTCCTCCCTAGTAGTTAGCTGCCGAATTCTTCGGGCATGTTTTTTTTCCCTCCAATCGTCGAGTATAATTTTTGCGAAATAATAGCTGCATCACAAAATTGCCGAATCTGTAGAAAAAGTCGGCAGTTGGAGCTGCTGCAATTCACCTGATGCGAGGATGCGATTTGGGAGAAGGTACGTCACGGCGCTGTACAGGTGCAGTTCGCGTGCAACACTCGGACCAATGCGTGTTTTTTCCACGTTTGGGTCAATTTGAGTCTTGGATTTGCGCTTATGCCACATACCCCTAAACATTTAATCATGGCTCACAAGGCTACCAATTAACTATTTTTCGAGTGCTTCAAGTTATTCGAAAAATCCTTCCATCCGTGTGGTTGGCATGGCTGGCCCTGCTCCTTCCTTCGTGGAGAATGCGTTCCGTTTTTTTTTCCGGAGCAATTTCATAGCACTCGGGCTGCACTTTATTGCCTCGGCTTAATTGAGTGCATGCAAATCATGTTAAACGTCGGCAAGGAGTTCTTTAGCCTCAATTTAAATTCGGCTTCTTACCAGGAACCTGGAAGCAATAAACTCTTGGTACTGTCGTGGGCTTCTACCCAGTTCGGGTGCGATTGCTATCATCCGCACCTTCGAATCAGCCAAGGACGGCGATGTGCCATTGATCTACGGATTAGCCTGCTAATTCTCAACGCCAGACAATTAATCGAAATATATTTCCCAAGTAGATCGGTTTTTATAGATTCTTCAAAATTCTCGATAGAACCAAGCACAAAAAAGCCCGTGCACCGCCAAACGTTTTCTGAAAAGAGATTTAGACGAAATTCCGATTCTCAAGATGAAGAAAAAATCCCGTCCAGAAAAGAATTAGATTCGAGAATAATTACGCGGTCTGGTCCGTATTCGTCCGCATTATCAGCATAGCTAGTCCGGCCTGGCCTGGCCTAGCCCGAGTCTTGGCGCGAAGAGTTCCCACAGTTTTATTAACGAAAAAAAAGAAGCGTAACCGTCCAAATCGAACTTCTCAACAACGTTCAAAAGAACAAATAAACAAGAAAAATCAAAGAAACGATCGGTATCGAAATTGGAAAAAGAGAAGCTTAAAGTTGGCCGGCCCCGACTTTGAATGAGTGTAGCTTAAGGCTGAGCCTACGCGCATTCCGTCTTCGATTTGACCTGGGAATGCCACCCAAGATTGCACTCTCGCCTAGCACGATCGCCCGCCCCTACGCAGGGAGCGTGTGCCGGTCAAAAGTTGTTTAGAGCGACATTTATGATTGCAGAGAAACAGTTCGGTCCTAGGACTCCTTGGTGGCTCGATCTTGGGCCTAATGGGCCCCATAAAGAACTCAGGCCAGACGCGAAGGCATTCTTCGCTAGCAACCATGGTGTCCACTGTAGCAACAAAAGTCGAACATGCATGCGTCAATAAACAAAGAACTCTGCCGCGTCTCTCAAAATAAATAACGAGCTGTAATGAGCCCGATGCTCGAGATCCGATTTGTTGTTGTTGTTTTTTTTTTTTTTTTGGTGCCCTAATCCCACTCGTACAAATATCGAGATCATCCGGATCAAGCGATCGATCCTTCTGAAATCGGATACAGTTTGCCATCAACGAAGAGTTAATTAAGATACGCTGCGATAGCTGGCTGATTCCAGGCCGATTGATCTGTCTTGACGGGGCGGGGGTGCAGGACGAACCTGCAGCATTTGCCGATCTTTGATGCTTTGATCGCGTGTAGAATGGCCGAAAGTTTGTAAACAAATAGAAGCGATGTTTACGTAGACAAGCAGCGCCGCCGACGACGTCGCAAGCGAAGATATGAACCGCAAGCGTACGCTGCACGCACGCACAGTCCGTGCGGAGCTGCAATCGATGTTGCAGGTTTACGGCCAGTTCTTTCGATTTCCTTGAAGTAAGACAACAAACAGCCCAAAGATGCGATCCGAGGCGTAAACATGCCTTCCAAATCGAGTGTTGCACAAGTCCGAGTCGGTTGCCAGAAGAGGAGGAGGAGGATCATTTGAAAATTGGTAATTGACTCCAACTTGCTACGCACTAAGCACTAATGAACTGGCACTGCTGTTGTTGCTCAATTGATTCATTGGGATATTTTTAACACTTTTTACCGGGAATCGCATGTGGAAAAGTGCGTTTTATTGATATCGTCGGGTTTTCGTGACCCATTTTTATGGAAGGTGGCAGGAAGTCTTGCGATTCCCGGATAGTTCTTAGATCATGCGATTTAGAAATTATTAGATAAACAAAATTATAATATTTGAGTCGTTTCCTATTCAGAAATTCAGTTCTGTTCTCAACAATGGGGATATAGTACTCACTTTTCTACTTTCACAAGCTAGGAGTGTAAAACATAAAATAAATAAATTGATCAAATCTGTGTGTTATCAAAAAAAATTATTTATTTAAAGATAAAAGAGTGTATATCAATTTAAAACCATTTTATAGAGGCATCTAAGGCCATCCGATACCGTTTAATAAATTCTCATCCTAATTTGCTTTTTTTTATATTTACAGAGAAAGCAGAGTGATCGTCATCAACTAAGATTTTAAATTTAGCAACACTGAAGCATTTTGTCACACTTCCAGAGTCTTCTAATTTTTCCCTGTGGTATATATAATACAGCATTATGACAAAGTACGAGGATAAGTCAATTATTATCCGCAATGTAGTTATACATTTTTTTGCAATATAAATAGGAAACTTACATGTACATTATTTTTCAACATAGTCCCCTTGTTTTTCAACGCACTTGGCCCATCGTTGCACAAGCTTCCTGATTCCCTCATAAAAGAAGTTTTTCGGTTGAGCTGCGAACCAGGATAGCACCGCTTCTTTCACTATTTCGTTCGAGGTAAACCTATGGCCCCTTAATGCCTCTTTGAGTGGACCAAACAAGTGGTAGTCAGAAGGGGCAAGGTCAGGACTATATGAAAGTCTGTTGTGGATGATTTCGTAGGCAGAACCATGACTAATTTGCAGACGATGTGCCACTTCATCAATAGCTCTCTACTCGTCTGCTTAACATAATATCGTTAAAAATGATGCAGAAATAAAGACTGGATGATGTTCACCAAGCAATAATACATCGTCTTCAAGCTCTAGAGGCAGTATCCCAGATAGTCATGTCACGTGCACGCTCAATGTTTTCCTCATTTGTGGCGGTAAACGGTCGTCCGGCTCCTTCGTCGTGCGTAACACTTGTGCATGTTTAATACTAGAGGTCTTTTGGAGGGAGCTAGAGTCGAGATGTGTAGAGGTTTGTAAATTGATAAAGAGGCCTTCGTCGGTCGTGATCCTGGTGAGATGGCAATCCTGAATCGTGAGTCCGAATCCATTACAGTCATGGTGCTGCTGTTACAATGTGAGCGCGAATTTGAGGGATGCCCATAATAGTGCTCACAGCTGAACAGCGTCCTTCCGCGACGCATCAAAAGTATTGTGATGCATTCCTGTCGCGAGTTGGAGGGGTGGTATATAGATCGGGTGATGAGCGCATCGTGGAAGTTAAGAAAGGAGTTGTTGGTTGACCAAGTGTTTTGGAAATGAGTATGCGAATGATGTTTATGAATAAGGAAGAAGATTAGGAGCAAGCTGGGGGACTCTGTAACTAAAGGTATTCCCTCTGGCCGCTGCATCTGGTGCTTCATTGCCAGGTATACCTACATGACCTGGAATTCGAACTTACTTACCTTACTTACTTACTTACGATGGCGCTATAGTCCACATCGGACTTTGGCCTCCTGTTTCAGGTTTCGAAACGGGTGTGGTTTTTCCGAGGATGAGTTGTTAGCACATCGCCCAACCCCCAACTTGGAGGGCCATATTATTATAGTGCTAGAATTTTTCTGGTTCATTAACACTCGCGCCTACCAGTTCAGAAAGTCAAGTCCAGATGGACAAGACCAAGTGGCTACCACGTGGAGGTATGATGAGCACAATTGATGTGTATATGATAGTTACAACACTGGTTGTCGTCTTATGACGCCGATCAGATGCCTACCCTATCTATACACACCCACCCAGGAACTCAAACTAGGGAGATAAAAGGAAATAGAGAGGGCGCGTGTCAGATGGCAGCGACTGAGGGGCATTTATTATAGGGATTGCATAGGGCTAGAAGGATATTGAGGTTGTCATTGTATATGATTGTTGCTAAGTGCTGAAAATTAGGGCTTGATGCAGAGTGATGGCTGGTTGTTAAGACCCCCTATAGGGGCATAGAACAGAAACAACTCTCTTCCACAAGGCGCGATCCTGAGCATCGGCTTTAAGCTGTTGCCAGGACTTGTTTATTCCTCTGGCCTCCTGGTCAACTGTTCGCTTCCAAGTGTTACATGGTCGACCAACCCGACGTCTTCCTTGAGGATTATAATCCAGAGCCTGTTTCGCTCTGGTTTCCTCAAAGTATGACCGATCCACTGCCACTTTCGCCGTTGAATCTCAATACCTATTTTAGTCTGGCGAATTGTACTCCAAAGTTCGTCGTTGGAGATTACTCCTGGCCAGAATATTCCTAAAATGCGCCGAAGGCATTGGTTTACGAAAGTCTGTAGTTTCTTGGTAAGTCGAACGGTCACTTTCCACGTAGTACAACCATATAACAATACGGATTTGACTGGCTGGTTGGCCTACACATTTTCACAGCGTAAGGGGTGAACTTGGCCTAGGAACCGTAGGTATGGTGAATTAATTTGGGAGTTTTCCAGTGAAAGCTTGTGGATAGTATAGTTAATGTAAGCTGGAGTTGAGTGTTTTGGGTATGCTGCAAGCAAAATATCGATAGTGGTTTGGTAAGGAAGAATTTCTGCTGTGATGGCGTCTGAATTTGAAAAGAAAAGTTGCTTGGATTGCGGAAGGGAGTAGTTTTGAGTGCAGAGGTGAGATAGGAATGATTTTGCCTTTCTGTCGGGAAGAGAAAGAATCTGCAAGAGTGTGATGTTCACATAGTAGGATGTTATGAAGTGGGTAAGATTCAGAGACCAGTGCTAGCTAGGTTTTTTTTTTCTTGTTTCAATGAGTATTGGCGTGATTTGTGAAAGAATCACAAAATTTTTTGATTTGCTTGAAGTGCTAACAATCCTTCCACAATAAGTAATGAAAAATGTTAAGGAACCTGAATGTCAGGAGGCCAAGGTCCGATTTGGGCTGTAGCGCTATTTCAGAAGAAAGTTTATTGAGTCTATTATGTTTTCAAAGGCAGATCGACTCTGACTAATCTTTGGAATTCTCGAACTTCTGTCTTTTTGCTGTCGAAAACGGGCAATAGATAAATTGGATTTACACTGTCTTTAGTAAAGCTTTCGGCCAAATTGACCATAATATTCGTAGATAATCTCTGCCTGCTTGGTTTTCCTAACATTTTCGTCCTTTGGATTAAGTCGTATCTTAGTTCATAAAATACACTTTCGTGGAACCTTATCTACTGAAATATTTTATACATCGGACGTTCCGCAAGGTAGCCATCTAGGTGCACTTCTATTTCTTCTCTTTATTAATGACGTGAGTTCGTTTATCTCTAACTCAAATATTCTTCTCTATGGGAATGACTCGAAAATCTTTAAGATTATCTCCAGCAGCTATGATTGTTTATTATTGCAAAGTGATATCTTGTGTTTTCAGGAATGGTGCTTACTAACAATTTACATCTCAACAGTAATAAGTGCACTATTGTTTCGTATTCTAAGAAGAGAATATCACTTAATTTAGAATATGTTGTAAATGGATGCTTTTTACTTCGTTCTAAAAAGTACGTGATTTGGACGTACTACTTAACTGTTATTTTACCTTTGATGTTCATGTGAATCACATTGCTGGTGAAATGAACGATATCCTCAATTTTGTTTAGAGGTGGTCAAAAGAATTTAATGATTTCTCTACAACGAAATTGTTATATTGTACATTCGTCTGAACTATCCTAAGATATGTTAGTTCTATCTGGTCACCATTTAAAAATGTTAAATGTTCTATCTATATAAGAATCGAAGCAGTTCAATGTCGGTTCTTAAAGTTTGTCCTTCAAATTACTGTCTATGATTAACTTCAATGTTCCACATTGTCCTTTACGAAAATATGAACTTTGTAGAATTTCGCAGTATTGCACGAGATTTTCACATGAGTATTTGTGTTTTTAGAGGCGTAGAACTTTAAATTGAAATAAAACGCGGAAAAATGTTTTTAATATCAATGAAATTGACTTTATTTGAAAGATAATTTTATAGCAATAATGTCTAAATACAATTTCGGGCATGTGGTCGCCGCGGCGTACATGGCGTAATCTGGAAGTCCAATTTTCACACACTCTTCGGCAATAATGCGTCGAATGTTGGCTTCCAAGAGCTCAATAGTTACTGTTTTATCGACATGGGACTTTATATATTCAAAGAGAAAAAAATCTAATTGCGTCAAATGGCACGAACGAGGTGACCAGTTAATAGATCCATTTCATGAAATTCATCGATCATCAAATGTTTTTTTTTTCATGATCGCAAAAATTTTTATTTCATCTATAATATCTTACGATTGGGCTTTACGCGCAATCGTAATTCTGTTATGTTTATACTCTAGATGAAATCTGAGAGTATATTTTGTTTGCCTAACCCATTTGTAACGCACAGAAATAATGCTCGCATAGACCTGCCAAGGGTACAGAAATATTTCTTCTCGCTCAAAAACCTCGATTCCGAGTTGCTGTCTGTTTTTCTAACTTTAAGTTCGTGAACGAACTATATCCTCCCCTCTCCTTCTACCCGCTCCAATACAAATTTGACGAAATTCCGAAATTTAAGAAAATAGATTTTTCTTCGAAACTTTTAAAGCTGTTGACTTGAAATTTGGGTTGAAGTGTAATGATATATATATATACCATTACCGTCACAAAATATTGAGCCGATCTCCCCACTCTTTCTACTCCTCCCATACAAATGTACAATTTTGAAAAAATTTTTTTTCCGATTTTCATTGAAACTAGCATAGACGCATTTTTGGGGGAATTAATTTTCTTATAATTGCAATCAGTTTTTAAAAAAATTATCAACTCCACCTCACTCCTTCTACACCCTCCCATACGAATTACAAGAAATTTTGAAATTTCAATTAAATTAGTTTACTTTGAAACTGCCAAAGCTATCGACTTGAAGTTTTACCCCCTCCCATACAAATCCATAATTTTGGTAAATTCATTATATCGATTTCCATTAAAACTAGAAAAAGTACAAACTTAAAATGTTGCCAGAGTTTGTTTTTTTAATAATACCAATAAAAGATAAAAAAAAAATTATCAGCTTCGCTTCACTCCTTCCACCCCCTCCCATACAACATTATATATTCAAGGAAAGCATTTCTTCTTCGAACATATGAGAGCTATCGACTTTGAAATTGAAACAAAGCCTGGCGATAATGATGTTAATAAGCAGTTTCAAAATCTCTTAAAACCCTCCACTACCTCTGTCAACTCCCATACAAATGCCCCATTTTCAGGAAAACTATGTCCAATTTCATTGAAAATAATGAAAGCTACAAACTTTGAATTCAGCACGAAACATTCTGCATACCCCTTAGGTGTCATATGCAAAAATTACAAACCTTTCTTCTTTACTTTCACCACATACCACCTCCCATACAAAAGTCACTATTTACTATTCGATAGGATTTTGGGGTGGCATATATTTTATAGCTAGGGTATAGTCTAGTGGGTAGCGTGTTTGGTTTACAATGCGAAGGTCGTGAGTTCAAATTCCGGTCGACGCATAATTCCAGCACACTACCTGCTTGAATATACCTTGGTTACCTCAATCTACGAAAATGAAAAATTCGTAGATAGAGGGTTGTGCGAAGGTCTAACAACCCTTCCACAATAAATAATGAAAATGTTAAGGAACCTGAAGTTCAGGAGGCCAAAGCCCGATTTGGGCTGTAGCGCCATTGACGAGAAGAAGATATTTTCCGGTACATTAAACTCTTTCTCATTTCATCTAGAGTATCAAAGTGGTCCAACCAAATATTGAAATTTACCATTGAGTATTCTTTTATTTTATTTTGCAAAAATAGCGATCCCAAGTGACATTGTCCGCGTGCAATGATGAGCATTTTTTGAGAATTTAGTTAGTAATATATATATTATGTGGGATATATAATCTGCTTAGTTTAATGGCTCGTTGATCACAATGCTCTGTATTTTTTTTTAATTAGAACCATCAATTATAAGGAATGAAACCATGATCCTCGCATTTGTACGGGACAGGCTCGTGATCAAATCACCCCCATTATTCGAGATCATATACGTATTGAAGAGCATTAAGGACATATAAATAGTTGTAGCTTGTCCTGATTAAAAAAGAAAAGACCAAATAAAATAACATTAAGCTTAAAAACATAACAGGGCTACGATTGTGCGTAAAGTCCAATCATACTGTTGCGAGCTAGGGGTTCGCCAGATTCCAAAGAAAACTCAATTCGTTTTAAAATATAAGGATAATTTATTTATTGCACTTTTACACTATTTCCCGATCACTTCAATTCGCTCTAAAAACTTAATTCGCACAACACAGTAACACCGCCGATCTATCGCTTTCGCTTACTTACACCGATAGGTGTTTTCCATAAGACTGTCACTGAGTGAGTCATTCCTTGTCGTGAGCTCTGGCTATTTATAATGGATTTATCCGAGTCTCGAACCTTCTCTGGTGTATGTTTTTCTGGACTATTCTGGAAGTTACTAGATGGCGTCGGGTGTCATTGTTTGTGTCTTTGAGAAGTTACTAGAAGCCCTCTACATGTTGGAAGAATATTCTAAATAGTTCTGGCAGATTTGAGAGAGATCATTGCCAGATCTATAACATTACCCTCTCCTTAGTCCCTGTTCGTCCCGAACAGAGTCGTTCATTTCCGCAATGGCACCGTGGTACTTTGTTAGTCGGTCGAGATGTACCACTTTCATTTTTGTACGAGGTTTTCGCTGATTCCATCCATCCTCTGGTTCGATCGTTAACCTCCGAATGGTTTTTCCGGCTTCTTTTTCCTTCTCACGTTCGCGTTCTTTCTCCGTTTCCTTTTCGCGCTCATTCTCCTCCTTAGCGGCACGTTTACTTCCCTTTTCTCGTTCCGCATTCTTCCTTTCGCGATCTTCTCGATCATATCGCTTCCCATGTTTGGTCTTGTCACGATTATTCGCATGAAGTACTTGACCGTCACGACTTCTACCCGTTCGTTCGCGATCCTTATTCGATTGTCCATCTTTGCTTCCATGATCTTTCCCGATGTATTGTTCTTGTCGCAATCGATCTTGGCGACTCGAGGTTTTCGACCGACTCCGGTATCTTTTATCCAAACCGTGTGTAAGATTTGAACTCTGACGACTAGTTCTTGACCAAGATCTACCTGCCCGATCTCTATCTTCGCGTTGTTTAGCAGCGCAGCCGGAACAATAGTTGGTCGCTTTCCGGCAGTCGAGTCTCAAGTGTCCTGCCTGTCCACAATTCCAGCATCGGAGGGCACCAAATCTTTCGCTCCGCTTGGTGTACTCGGCTTTCTGGCACACACATTCTTCTACTATTTCTCGAACTCGATAGTTACTCCGCGAGCTTTGCTTGGCAGCTTCGAACGTCAGCCCATATACTAAGGCTTCGCCAATCGTTTTCTTACCTGCCAGTTTTAACGCCTGTTGCAGCTCTCTGTCCAGTACAGCATTGTTGAATGCGAAAACAGCCGTATCGTTGCGTTGCTCTGTTTGCGCATTGGGCAGCGATAATAATGTGAGTCGTTCAATATCGCGTGCCAGCTCCTGAAGTGTTTCACCATTCTTTTGAGTTCGGTTGTACAGCTCTATTTTGTAGATCTCTTTCATGCGGTCACTGCCGTAATGAAGATCCAATGTTTGGACTAACGTTGAAAAATCTTGTTGTTGCTCCTGCGGAATCGTTTGAAGAACCTCCGCTGGTGGACCTCTTAACGCCAATATAAGAGCCGTTCCTCGTTCGAGATCATTCCAATGGTTGTTTCTGGCGGCAGCCTCAAATTGGATCTTATAAATAGCCCACGGCGTCTGTCCATCGAAGATTGGAGCTTTGAAACCCTTATGCGTAACGTGCTCTGCTTTCATGACTCCGACTGCTTTCACGTTATCCAAGTCCCTTTTTAGGCGTTCGACTTCTTGTACAATCCCAGATATCTTTTCCGTAATTTGCTCTTCGAAGATTCGAAGTTTCTTCTCTACGTTTTCTTCTATTACCTTACCCATGGTGTCTATTTTATTATTTTGCAGCTCCAATTTTTGGTTGAGGTCCTTTGAGGTCTGATCTAATTTCTCTAGTTTCTGATTAATGTCCGCAGATTGTTGTTTAATGTCCGCAGATTGTTGTTTAATGTCCGCTGATTGTTGTTTAATGTCCACTGATTGTTGCTCTAATTTGTTCATCATTTGTTGCATTAACTGTGTTAAGGCATCCGATGTACCGGAAAACTTCTCTTTACGAGCTTCTTCGATTTGGAACTCAAAACTATCTGCATCTTCGCCCTCAGCCTGCAGTGTCTCGATCATACGGCTGACAAGTTCAGACTTGCTCCCTGTCGTAGGTAACTCGCGTCTACTGAGCTCTTCCTTCAGCTCCGTTACTTTTAAGTCCTTTAAATAACGCGGCATTCTCACTACCGATTATTTCCAGTTTTTCCGCGATTCGAATTCACTTAAATTTACGTCACTAATTAAAGTCACTGCTCACTCGAGAATATTCGTTTTCACAAATTTCTCACTGTCCGTTCGAGAATTTTAGTTCCGCGATTTTACTTCGCTAATTTACGTCACTGTTCACTAGAGCACTCGAGAATATTCGATTTCACAAAATTCTCACTGTCCGTTCGAGAATTTCAGTTCCGCGATTTTACTTCGCTAATTAAAGTCACTGTTCACTAGAGCACTCGAGAATATTCGATTTCAGAAAATTCTCACTGTCCGTTCGAGAATTTTAGTTTCACTTTTTCGCTCTCACAAAATTATCCGTTCCGAGAATTTTTAATTTCACTCGCGATTTTTAACCCGAATTTATCCTTGAAATCCCACTCTTCTGACACCAATTGTTGCGAGCTAGGGGTTCGCCAGATTCCAAAGAAAACTCAATTCGTTTTAAAATATAAGGATAATTTATTTATTGCACTTTTACACTATTTCCCGATCACTTCAATTCGCTCTAAAAACTTAATTCGCACAACACAGTAACACCGCCGATCTATCGCTTTCGCTTACTTACACCGATAGGTGTTTTCCATAAGACTGTCACTGAGTGAGTCATTCCTTGTCGTGAGCTCTGGCTATTTATAATGGATTTATCCGAGTCTCGAACCTTCTCTGGTGTATGTTTTTCTGGACTATTCTGGAAGTTACTAGATGGCGTCGGGTGTCATTGTTTGTGTCGTTGAGAAGTTACTAGAAGCCCTCTACATGTTGGAAGAATATTCTAAATAGTTCTGGCAGATTTGAGAGAGATCATTGCCAGATCTATAACAATACGATATTATAGATGAAATCGAAATTTTTGTGGTGTTAAGAAATTTTGCATGGGGAGTGGTAGAAGGGGTGACAGCACTGAACTAATTTGTTTCACATCATGCTAGAGTAGCTATAAAAATGTTTTGTATCAAATTTAAGCTTCAAAAATTGAATAGATACTGAGAAAATGAGTGCATTGGTGTTAGTGAAATTGTGCATTTTATATGGGAGGTGATAGAAGGAGTGGGACTTTTTAGTGATTTTTTTCATGCAATTGACATATTTTAAATTTAAGATCAGTAACTTTAATACTTTTCAAGAAAATCGAATTCTTAAAAAAATGTGATATTGTGTCACATTGTATGAGAGGGGGTAAAAGGGAAGAAGCTAATTGCTTTACTTATCCCCGATATTAATTATAATACTAATTAACGATTTTATACAAAATTTGAGGTCGATAAATTTTTGGTTTATGAAAAAGTGCGGTTTGTATGGGATGTGGTGCAAGGAATGAGGGAATTAAAATAATTTGTATACCATATTTATAATAAAAATAATATTTTCTTAATTTTAAATTATTTGCTTATATAGTTTCCAAAAAAATTACAATAGATTAATATATAAAAGAAAAAGAGTCATTTTGTAGGGACGGGGTAGAACGCGTGAGAAGATTTAAATAAAACCGAAAGCAGATTGCATCTGCAGCTTTCCCAACTAACTGCGTGTGCTTATTTCAATCGGTTCAGCAGTTTTTCAGGTAAATTCGGACATACAGACAAACAAGAATCTGAAAAACGTGATTTTATGCTTAGTTATTGTCCAAATATAGAAAAACACTAACTAATAACCATTTATAAGCAAATAACAGAATGACACTACAATTATATTTATATGTTTGCTTGTGTTTATAGTTAAGCTCCGGCTAAATTTAAGCAAAGTAAAACTAAAGGTAATTACTGTAATTAATTATTGTTGTTGTTTGCTTCTGTCTCCCTCTAATCTCTCATAATCAATTAAACAATAACTGTATTTCACTACGTAAATTGAAAAAATGAGCGTATTTTGACTGCGTTTATATTCATGCTCCACACCTTTTTTCCGAAATTATTATACTTTATTTATCGCTTCTTATTAACACTTACACAGACTTTTTCCATTCACAAATTGTCGCTTTTCTATATCTGATTCTTTCGCTTCCGAATTTTAACTCCTCTATCGCGACTTTAACACCCAGACGCCATGTCCTGATTTCGACGGACTTACTCATCGCAATCGCTCGCCTTTTAATATCGTTCATTTTGGCAGCTTTTCGGCCTTCAATCGTCATCGTTTCGATCGCTTTTCGGCCGCTTTTCGGAAAGTGTAGGTTGCAAAAAGCTAAAGCTAAATTTCAGTAGCATTGTGCAGCACGTATACTGACTGGTATTAACAATATATTGAAAATAATCTCATTATTTTATCCGAATGCTGGATTATTGCTTAGGGAAAGGAAGACCAACAAGTTGAAAGAGTCGCTAAAATATTCAGTTTATCATATAAAATTTCACTTCTTAGAAGTTATTAGCAGTTAGTTAATAGGAGGGTAAATGGAAGCTATAAAGTGCATGACGATTTATGTTCTTAATATTTTTAAATTCTGTTTATCCCTTCTAAACGAACCGAAGAATCGTATCGTCTAATAAATTCCAACAAGTAGTGATTCCTAGAGTTTATTTTATTCAACAATAATGTTTCCCCCGATATGCAGGGACATAATTTTATCGTAAGGTAACAACTGCAAGTCTGTGGAACATAAAGTGCATGGCTTTTAATTTGAATATCGTTGGAAGCGATCGCAGACCTACGAGTAGCTCGCGCTGCTGCCCTGTGTCCAATTTTGACCACCGCCGCGCCGCACCATCCAACGGGGCTGCGTCTCATAAATGCGAGGCAAGCCATCACCGTCGTCATGTGTGCAGATTGTGCAGAAATGAACGAGTAGTTTACGTGGGCAGTTAACATGTCGCTGATTCCTTGCATAAACTAAGCGACAAACAATACGCGGATAACATCGCCATCGGTCTGAACTTCCATGAAATGCGAATCGGGATCTCGCTATCCAGAAATTCCAGAATGCATGCCGCAAATGTCAACATTATGCGAACGAAATGCGAATCGATGGGAGCCTAGTGCAGCCCTTCCTCCCCTAATCCAAACTGCCCCACATGATTAATGGTAATCAGATGGCTATCAGCTCCCAAATACCAGAATACCTTCGAATAGCGAAATGTGCGACTGACATAAGAGGTAGCTGCTGCTGTTAGCTGGCTGGAAGGTCGAGTTGGCTCGTTGACAGGCTTCAGGCTCGAACGCTTTCAAAACTCCTCAGCTCAACTCAAATCGAAACTTTCGGCCTGTCATATCGGAAATTGAAATTTATCACTCATTCGGGCGAATTTTGATTTTGAATGCGCCTCGTCCATCAGGAGATCGGATCCCCGAGATTAGAGGCTCCCCGATGGATATGTTTATGGTAATCTGATGGCCAGAGCCAAAGCCATAGAACGAGCCGTGGCTTTCGATTGGCAAAGTTCTATGCCTGGGGCTGATCCCCAAGGGGAGATAATGACAGGATTTATTGGGATAGGAGATTGCCTTAGAGGCGACTTTTGTTCCTCGGACATAACCGACTTGGACAGAATTTGACGAAGGACATGCATGAAAATATTGTGGAATTGTATAGGCGAAGGCTTTTCGAGTTCACATAGGAAAATTGAAGATTTTCGGATGATTTCCTTTTTTTTCGGTTGGGTTTATTGATTACAAATTAGACCGTTTCGAGAGATTGACGAGATATGATGGATAAGAGGGTATAGAAAATAGGAAAATGTTCGCATCAATAAGCACCGTCAATTGGAAAAGTTTGAAATTAACTTTTCAGTTTTTTCTTTTATTTGTGTTGCTGTTATTGGATGGACGTTAGGTGAAGGCGCAGAACTCTCAATCCAGATTACTAAGAATTATTAAAAATAGAAATTATTTTCGAAGTCATACCTCAAATTAGGGCTATTGTTCAGGGATGACGTAGTGCTCAGTGCGATAGGTTAAACATGTAAGAAGTGCTTAAACATTCAGTACAATAAGCTATTAGTGTAATAAAAACGAAAATCGAATGCGAAACATACTTATATTAAGAGGTAAGTTATTTAGTAAACACCAGTTATCTTTAAAAAGGCAAGGGCGTAGCCTAATGAGTAGTGTGTTGGTCTAAAATGTGAGGGTCGTGAGTTCAAGTCCCGGTCAACGCATAATTCCAGCACACTGCCGGCTTGGGTATACCGTGGTCACCTAAATCTACGGAAATGAAAAATTCGAAGATAGAGGGTTGTACGAAGGTCTAACAACCCTTCCACAATAAATAATGGAAAATATTAAGGAACCTGAAAGTCAGGAGGCCAAGGCCCGATTTGGGCCTTGGTGCCACTGTAGTAGTAGTAGTCAATCAAATTCGTCTTAAGACCCCCTATAGGAGCATAGAACAAAAACATCTATCTTCCACAAGGCGCGATCCTGAGCATCGGACTTTAGCTGTTGCCAGGACTTGTTTAGTAGTAGTAGTTGTAGTAGTAGTTATCTATAAAAACCCGTAAGGCCATTCTGCAATAATAAGAATTAATTTTGATTAGATATAGTTTTGTATATTCTTGGGTTGTCAGCATAGAGAAGAATGTTCGAGTCAACAATAAACGCACTTACGTCGTTAATAAATAACAGAAATAGCAGTGGTCTAAGATTCCTTTCGGGGAACCCGGAAGTGTTCTACATCTCAGAAGATAAGGCACCACGGAATTGCTCTTTCTTAATACAATTTTTTATTTAAGGCACCGAGTATGAAGGGGGTCACCATATAATGCTATGCACTTATGTCGGTATAGGAATTGAGAAAAAAATAAAGTTTACTTAGGTGGAGAGACGAAAGTGACGATAGACATTGCTTTTGAAGCACTAGAGGTTGTACTCGTTGGGAAACACGTTAGCTGATAATGTATTCCAAGGTCTTGACATTCAGGAAATGAATGACTGCCGAAATTTCATTGTACAATAAGACAAGGATTTGAAATTGTATTCGTGTGCTTGTTCAGCTTGGCGAGTATCCAGGGAAAAGTGTAGAGTGGAGGAAAAAGTGCGCTTAGTCCCACAATCAGTCGGAATACATGTTTTTTGAGTGCTAAAGCGCAAACATGCGAGTTGTACTTTAAACGTGGTCTTGCACTTTCGGAGAACACCAAGACGTTTAGAATCGTCGAAGGCATCATCAAAGGTATGCTGAGCCCAATTCAGTTAGTTATTGTTTTTAACGCTTAGAAGCGTGAAATCTTCCGAAGTTCAAAGCTGTGCACCACCAAAGGGCACATTTTGAGATATCACTGGAACATCACGTTTGAGGGCTAGATGACAGACCTGTGTTTCGGAGGCGTTGAGCTCTACTCTATTTTTCCTGTCTCATTCCAGGATTAGGTAGAGATCTGATTTCAGCGAGCGGAATAAATCAATGCGATTGGATTCCGCAGCAGAGTTAAATTTATAGGTGCTATCTAAAACTAAAGCTAAGAAATGGAATGAGAGTAGACGACAAAAGACCGTTGATAAAAACTATGAAAAGTGTTGGGGATAAAACAGAGCCTTGAGTGACACTGGAATCTATTCGAAAAGTGGAAGAAGTATCGCCGTCGCCATCGTATAGTACGTATAGAGAGAAAACACTCAATCCATTGAACAAGCGTAGCATGACCTATGGTCCTACAACTCAATATCCCAAACTCTGTAAAAACCATTTGCAATGTCATGCCGTGTTTATGTATGCATGAGTGTCATCGTTCTGTTAAGTACAAGTAGACCAAAAGATCTCCCGTCGAATTTCCTTAAGATCAACTAGTAAGTGGTTTTATTTGATATTTTAGCCGCTAGATACCATAAAATTTTACTTAAAGTACATCAGCAATCAAAATAATGAAGGGGGTGGAATATTGATTACCTCTTTCGTAATTCAAAACGCCCCAACTTTGAAATTTTGAGCGACTCTTGCGCCGTAATTTTCAGAATTTTGTCCTTCATCCAATTATATCAAAAACTCAATTTTGACATCTGACTAGATAAAGTCCCTTTTGTCAGATTGCGTCACATTTGGAGACATACTAGTTGGATAATTTAGGTTTATCTTTCAATGATACTTTAACATTCTCTAGGTATGGGAATAAGCAGCTCAGTATTGGAAATTAATTAAATCCCTTCTAACATCCTTAAACAAAATTTGAAGGTTCCAGTAATCTTTTTATTACCTTATTCTTAAATGTTTTCAGCGATTCTGAATAATGAATGAAATTAATGAATAATAAAAACCGACAGTACACGACTCAAATTTAATATCCTAAAAGAAAATCGATAGAATTACTTTGCCTATTGAAAATGTCATTTTCTAGCATTCTCTAGTTAAATACTCCTATGTGCTTCATTAGTTAGTCGGTAAACAAATTTGAATACGTAATAGCCTGAATTATAGGACATGTCTCGGAATTTGTGTTGTGGAATTCCTTCAGTAGCTTTCATTTGCCACGAAAATCCCCTAACTAAATTCACATACTGTTTCGTGTTGAAACTAATTAAAACTTGATAAGATATTAGACGATTTGAATTTTGAATAATTTAGAGAAAAATTGTGGCCTAAAATAACTAACAACCTAATGGGAATTGTGTTCTGCTCGCCATGCTACATGGAATTGTTATCTTGAAGAATCAGTTTTTCCCTATAAGAACACCACTCACCGCACCAAGTTCAAAACTGTAATTTATAGTTTCAGCTCAAAAAGAAAACTGCTCGCTTCTGGGAAAAATTCATAATAAACGACGGGATGCGATTTAGCCAAAGTGGCTTCGTAAGCAAGCCAAAAAGCTACTTTCATGCTTTTGTAAATCAATAATTGATTTATCAAAGTCCCTTACAATCTCATCGAGTGACAGTATGACAGGATATATGGGCTAAAGATGCCATCAGCAGTTATAATAGAAGTTCGATTTGTGTTGCCAATTATGTTCGACCCGAGAGTGATTGATCTGTAATAGCAAAATTCAATGAAAATAATTTATATTACGATTATATATTAAAGTGATCACGTGATTGATAACTTTTTAACATATCCGGAAGTTGTCTGATTTGGCTCTTGAAAATATATGCGCTATGTAATGCGCTAACAATTTTGCCGAAAATTATTTCCGATATAAATTACAACGTCTGCTTTAAATTGGGAAACCATAATTGTGGGGGGTTTGCGGGTTAAGACCGAAAACTAAAAATTGAAATATATCAATCATGGTTCTGAAAATCAACAAATATATATATAGAAGGGTTTGTGACACAATTTTTAAAAGGGGAGCTAAAAACAAATTTTTGACCAAATTTCTTTCAATAATTATATTTTCGAAGTTACTTACCAAAAAAAATTCGTATTTTGGGAAAATTGAGGTGATATACAGATCAACTAGAATCAGCTTAAAGTGAGGCTCATTATTGTAAGGGAGAGGGTCAAGGGAGGTGCAAGAAAAAACACACAGCACAAATCAATATCTCGGCTATTTCTTGAGCTCAAACTTGAAACACATTCAGCTATACTAGAGAATTATGAGAAAAATATAACAGTAGGGGGGGGGGGGGGGAATATATTACATATATATATTATATCTCAAAACTGAGTACAGGTATCAAATTGAAATTTTTTCAGATTGTATAAATGCATAGTTTTTAATTTTGGTAAAATTTTAAGTTGCGGGGTGTAAGGCGAGGAAGCTGATAGGCAGAACTGTCGAAAATTTTGAGTGATTGTTTTATGGCTCTGGTGAAAGATACAACGTTTAAATTTTCCATGTGGATACATCTATTTGATGTACATAGAGAAAATAAACTGCCAACAAGTCGGGCGCAACTTTATTATTTTTGGGACAAGTTAAAGATACATGGAAAGTCAATATGCAAGTTGAAGTGGTTAGGGAAGACTAAGTGGAACCCCCTTTCACAAGTGGAACCCCCTTTCACAAGTGAAACTCCCTTTCACAAGTGGAACCCCATTTAGGGCAGGGATGATGCCAATTCAACACTTAGTTGCGAATACGATCAATAGCTCCAGTACATGTAATCAATATTTCATTCGAAGGGGGGAGGGGTGATATTAAGGGTGGGTGAATATCAATAATTTTTCAATTGATTGAATGTCAGTTTCATAGACGAAGTTGGATAGAATTTTCAGAAAATTTGATGTATTTGACATTCACGAAACCAATCATTTGTATGGGAAAATCACTCAAAATTTTCGACATTTTTGCTTACCACCTCCCTCCCCTTACACCTCCCGACGTAAAACTTTTACCAAAATTCAAAACTATGTAGTTCTACAATTTCAGAAAATTTGAATTTGATATCTGCACTCAGTTTTGAGATATAATGGTTTGAAATTTTGGAAAGTGCAATGATCGCCATTTTTCCCTACTACTATTTTGTAGAAATGTTATATTTTTCTCATATTTGTCTAGTATAGCTTAATATAAGTACCAAGTTTCAATTATATAGCTCAACAAATAGCCGAGATATTGATTCTTAAGTGCTTTTCTTTGGACCCCCTGACCCTCCCCCTTACAATAATTAGCGTCGATGTAAGTTGATTCCAGTGGATCTATATACCACCTAAAAATATAAATTTTTTATGCTAAATAATTTCGAAGATATAATCATTAAAAAAAAAAATTCGGCCGACAATTGGTTTTTAGCCCCCCCTCCCTTTTTGCACCCCAATGGATAAAAAAATTACATTAATTTTAAAAGTTGTCCCACAAACCCCTTAAATCGATTTTTAGCTTCTTAGCTGTAACCATGTTTAAGATATTTGAATTCTTAGTTTAGTGCTCCCCCGCCTCCTCCTGAACCATTAAACCCCACAAAATGGGTGTCCGCCTGAGATCCGCAACTATCTACAATCCCTCCAAAAATGAACTTTCTATCTTTGAAGGGTTTGGGAGTTAATGTGCGCTGAGCGTACACACCGGCGTACGGCGGACGGCGTACAGACAGACGGATTTTTTTTTTTGCATTTTTAGGCTATTTTAGTCATGTAACGCGAAAAAACAAAATTTCAGGGTAGCAAATCTTTTTTCTTTTGAAGTCGATCACAATACTTTATTATTAAAATAATAAAGTAAAATAATAAAAATTCCACAATTGTTACCCATCAAAACATGAGGTTAGGTAAAAAAATTCCATGTTTCTTATTTGATATTCTAACCACTAGATAATATAATATTTATTTTTTTTTCCGAACCTCTACCGAAGAAATAAAAAACTACTTCGAGAAAAAATATAGAGGAAGTGTGCTGAAACTATTGTATACGTGGACCGGGATTTGAACTCACGACTTTCGCATCATAGATCAACATGTTATCCACTAGGCTACACCATAGCTTGCGTCACTTATAAGAATATTTCCCGAATTTCGATTTTCAAAGTCCCTCTATGAAAATCACATCGTTAGCACTTCACATATTTATAATATGCTAAACAAATGATAAACATCTAATCATAATATAAATTGTAACGCTATAAGCTTCCCCATTCACCACATTCATACGGAATTAGTTTTATGCAAAATTCAATCCTTGCCCATATATCACGGAATTTAATACGGTGGTTGTATTTATCTCAGTGCGCAAAAATTCATGAAAACGTTGCACTGCAAGCTGCAACAACTGAATTATTCGTTAAACAATACTCGGCTTCCCTGCCTCCTTCTTCTTGTAAATTATGTCATGTAGCCAATGTAGATTCCGGTCCGTTTCGCAATAGTATCCAGCACTGTAATTTATAAGAAATCTGTTCATATTTCGCCTATTCTTGCTTCTTGCCAGCCAAGTGATTCTTGCTTGGATTCATTTGATTCATATATTTAATAATGTAATATAAATCAGGTGAAGTGCTGTAAGATTGCTGCAATAGGGTTGGTGGGTGAGAATTTACGAACTTGGATATATTATATACAGGGTGTTTGGTACTCCGTGCATAACCTTGTAAAGGGTTATTTCTGGATATATTTTGAGCAAAAAATTGTTCTACGGAGATGGTCAATTTTCAATATCCACGGAGATACAGGGTGATCAAGAAAAGTCCTTCGGACCTGTACCCTCACTCACTCAAAACGCTATATCTTGAAAACTAATAATCACAATTCAAAGTGTTATAGCTTGTTTTTTAGGGAATTAAATTACCTTTCATTTGCTGTAATAGTCCGCATTGTAACTGTATCCAATTCTGAGATATTTGCTTCAGAACACAAATTTTTGACACTTTGACCCTCAAAATTCTAGGATCAATGTAGTTTTTCTCTAAAAAACCCATTATAAAAATGTCATTTTAATGTTGTTTTCTTATGTGCCATATTATTGCCTACAAAAGATGCATACACTTACATTGCATAAGTTTTATAGTTTAGAAGAAATTATCATTCCGATAATGTAGCACTTTTGTCAAAAAAGCAAGAATAGGTTGATCAACACTCTCCGCTTGAACTAAAAGAACTTAAGAATGGTTTTTATGGTTTATTTCAATTTTCCTTAATTACAATAAATGTTCAAAATGGCTCTTGAATGCGCGCTAAAGCTCATTTTGCCAGTGTTCTCTTTGTGTTCATACTCCTCAACTGCTGCCTTACTTCTGTTGCTGCCGCATCGATTCTGGTGTTTAGATCCTGCAACATTACTACTTCCGTTGCGTAGACAAGGTCCTTCATCCGTCCCCATACAAAGAAATCCATAATAGTTAAATCAGGAGATCTTGCAGGCCAGTGTATCGGTCCATTTCTACCGATCCAGCGATTGCTATAATTGGAATTTAACCAATCTGTGATTTGTCGGCCGTAATGAGCTGGAGCACCATCGTGTTGGTAAAACATGGAAGCCAATCGTTGCAGTGGCACATCATCCAATAACTCTTGTAGATCATTTGTCAAAAACTGCAAGTAATTGGAACTATTTAGGGTAGGCGGAAGCCTAATAGGACCAATAAAATCGTTGCCAATCACACCTGCCCATAAATTGACACTGAATCTGTGCTGAAATGATGCCTCTCTTCTTGTATGTGGATTGCTCTCAGCCCATGTGTGTAAGTTGTGGAAGTTTGTGATACCGTCCCTGGTGAATTGGGACTCATCAGTCCAAAGAATGTTGTTCATAAAATTCTCGTCACTTAGTTGTCGTTCAAGGAGCCAATTGCAAAACTCCATCCTTTTGGGCAAATCAATGGGTACCAGCTCCTGCACTGGTGTGTGGTGGTAGGAATGCAACCGCTTTGCTTTGAGGACACTCCAAACTTTCCACGTAGAGACGTTTAACTGCGATGCCAAGCGTCGGACAGCGTCGTTGTGTTGAAACTCATTTTAATTTAATTCATTTCCTCGATAATTTAAATACTACTTAAAGGACATTCATCGATAATTTAAATAGTAATTAAAGGACACAAAGAATATTTCAGTTTAACAACATTTCAGGTAGTTTTTTTAGAACGAGGGTTGGTTTATGGCATATTTTATTTTTAAGCCATATGTATTTTCGCTTATTACCTGGAAAACGGGAAAACCTAAGTCATAAGTATGTATACATCTTTTGTAGGCAATAATATGGCACATAAAACAACAATATTGAAATGACATTTTTATAATGCGTTTTTTTGAGAAAAACTACATTGATCACAGAATTTTGAGGGTCAAAGTATCAAAAATTTGTGGTCTGAAGCAAATACCTCAGAATTGGGTACAGGTACACTACGGACTATTACACCAAATGAAAGGTAATTTGATTCCCTAAAAAACAAGCTATAACAGTTTGAAATGCGATTATTAGTTTTCAAGATATATTGTTTTGAGTGAGTGAGGGTACAGGTCCGAAACACTTTTCTTGGTCACCCTGTATCTCCGCGGATATTGAAAATGGACCATCTCCGTAGAACAATTTTTTGCTCAAAATATATCCAGGAATAACCCCTTACAAGGTTATGCACGGAGTACCAAACACCCTGTATAAGCACTGTACCCTGTGCCTATAAAATGTGAAATGTATTTAATTATTTACATCATTCTTACTTCGGGTTCAGTGGCGTCGTGTGGCATATTAAAACAGAAATTACTTCTCCGTAATTTATACATAGAGGTGAGACTAGTGATGTGGAGCGGTTGGATGACAGATGAACTCGAACAAACTCACACTAATGGGAAAAGGGACTAAGATTATTTGGAAAATCTCGGCAGCTGGGAGGAGATTTGACTGCTAAGATATTCAAACTGGAGAGCTCGGTCACTGAACCGAGACGAATTGCAGCTTAGTATTCAGGAGGCCAAGAACCAATTTGGGCTGTAGCTCCATTGACAGCATCTACTACAAATAATTTCATGATCACAGTAGTGATGGAATCAGTCGGCGTGTCCAGTGCTGTCACCTTACATCACTTTTAGTGCAGTAGATTTAATGAAAAACTGCAGCAGATTGAATTTTTGCGTAATAAAAACAGAAATTCATCATCATCATCAATGGCGCGATAGCCTTAGCCTCCTGAAGTCGTCGCCTCCAATCGTCTCGATCCAAAGACCGCGTCCTCCAGCTGCTAATTTTTAAAATGGCTTTACTATCTTCATCAACCGAGTCTTTCCATCGTTTGCGTGGCTTGCCTACTGGCCGGTTACCAGTCGCTTTGCCTTTCAGAGCACGTTTGGGGACACTTCTGACTTCCATTCGCTCCACATGGCCAGCCTGCTGGAGTTTACGTAGCTTGATGAACGTCGAAGCTTCTGGCTCGTCGTAGAGTTGATACAACTCATGGTTGTATCTTATTCGCCATTCCGTTCCTTCCTTCACAGGCCCCAAAATTCTTCGGAGGACCTTTCTTTCAAATGTGTTAACTGCTTTTTCGGAAGTTCGCGTTAATGTCCACGTCTCGCTGTCATAACAGAGCACAGGTCGTATAATAGTTTTATATATCCGCAGCTCATTGTTCCTGTGCACTTTCTTGGATTTCATTATTGGAAGTACCGAATAATACGTCTTATTTGCTAATTTATCCGTCGTTTGATTTCGCCTATTTCATTATCGTCCTTTGCTAGATTAGCCCCAAGATATATGAAATTGTCTACACTCTCCAAATTATATTCCGCAATTGTTATGTTTTGTCTGATAGGCGCTCTCCTTCTTGTTTGCGTTATTACTTTTGTTTTGTTTTCGTTAATACGCAACCCGACTTCTTTTGCGGCGGAGTCAAGATTGATAAATACCTCCTTAGCACTAGGGAAGGATCTGGCTAGTATGTTAATGTCATCAGCGTATGCTACTAGTTGGGTGGACTTGAATAGTAGTGTCCCGTTGGTGCCGACTGGGATTTTTCGGACGACATACTCTAGTGCCAAGTTGAAAAGCATGGGGGCTAAACCATCTCCCTGCTTTAAACCACATTCCGTTCGAAAGCTGGTTGTGGAATCAGTTTGTATTCTCACTTGGGATTCAGTGTTCGTCATTGTGAGTCTTGTTAGTCGGACTAGTTTTGGGGGAATTCCAAAGTCAAGCATGATTTGGTACAGTACGATCCTGTCGATACTGTCGTATGCTTGTTTAAAATCTACGAAGATTTGGTGCACGTCTGTGTTATATTCCCAGCATTTCTCAAGCACCTATCTCACTGAGAATATCTGGTCTGTTGTAGATCGTCCGGTTCTGAATCCGCCTTGGTATTCGCCAATTATTTGATTAGTATAGGGCTTAAGACGACGTTCAATTATTTTTGTTAGTATTTTATAGGACGTACACAACAATGATATACCTCTGTAATTCTCACAGCAGAGTTTGTCTCCTTTCTTGTAAATTGGACATATAATGCTTTTTCGCCAGTCGTCGGGTATGATTTCCTCTGTCTAAAATTTGCATATCATGTTGTGAAGTATTTCAGCGACACAATTTCCACCGTTTTTCAGAAGTTCAACTGATATTTCGTCAATTCCCAGCGGTTTGCTTAGTTTTTGGTCCCATAGGGCTGCCATGATTTCAGCAAGCGTGGGTCGTCAGTTGAGGCTTCAATTGAAATGTTCTCAGTCGTGATCGGTGTTATGGGGTGGGATTCAAAAGATGTTTAAAGTAGGAAGCCGATCTCCTTTTAATTTCTTGTGTGTCGCTGATGATTCGCTGATGATGTCGTCCTCTGCGTCTTTGCAGAGACTGGTTTTTGACTTATATCCCTTTTTTAAGTCTTTTACTATTGCGTATGCGTTCCGCATTTTATTTTTTCTCATGTCGCCGTCCATTTTTTGTATTTTCTCATTATAAATCAAATTCCCGTTAAGACCCCCTATAGGGGCATATGACAGAAACAACTCTCTTCCACAAGACGCGATCCTGAGCATCGGCCTTAAGCTGTTGCCAGGACTTGTTTATTCCTCTGGCCTCCTGCTCAACTGCTCGCTTCCATGAGGATTATAATCCAGAGCCTGTTTGGCGCTGTTTCGCTCTGGTTTCCTCAAAGTATGACCGATCCACTGCCACTTCCGCCTTTGAATCTCAATACTTATTTCAGTCTGGCCAGTTGTACTCCAAAATTCGTCGTTGAAGATCTCTTCTGGCCAGAATATCTCTAAAATGCGTCGGAGGCATTGGTTCACGAAAGTTTGCAGTTTCTTGGTAAGTCGAACGGTCACTTTACACGTAGTACAAACATATAACAACACGGATTTGACGCATGCGTCAAAACTCGCAGCTTTGTGTGAAGGGAGATCTCTCTTAACCTCCAGAAAGGGGAAAGGATACCGAAGGCCTGACGAGCTTTATTGTCATTATAGTACTTCCTTTGTTTTCGTCTGCAGGTCTTTTTCGCATATCGCCTAAGCTCGTCATATCTTTCTTTTTTGGCTCGTGTTGGTCGATCAGTAAAACTTTTGTAAGCCTCGTTCTTTCTATCTATTGCATCGCGACATTCTTGGTCGAACCAATCATTATATTTCCGCCGTGCTTGATATCCTAATAGCTCTTCTGCGGAGGATTTGATGCCGTCTCATATTTTCATCCACGCATTCTCCACTGGCATATTTTGGATATTTTCATATATTGGTGTCAGGTGTTTATTACATGCTAACATGTTTCGTCGTTAAGCTTGTCGACATTGAATTTGCGAGCTCTACTCGTTTTCTAATATCCCCGACAAGCTATTCTGCATCGATACTTAGATCTGACTAGATAGTGATGATAGTCACAATTCGCACCGCGGAGAGTTCGTACATCAAGTATGCTGGAAGCCGCCCTTTTCTCAATTAGAACGTGGTCTATTTGGTTGAAGGTGTGATGCCCACGTTCGTTTGTGAATATCGCGATGTGGGAAGCACGTAGAGCTTACTATGATATTTTTGCTGCTTGCGAAATCAATAAGACGTTGGCCATTGTCGTTGGTTACGTCATGGAGACTGTGCCCTCCTGTTGTTCCTCTATGAGCCTGCTCCTTTCCGACTTTTGCATTAAAATGCCCTAAGGTAATTTTTAGGTCATTCGAGGGCAGTGAATCATAGGTTGTCTCTAGGGTGGCATAAAATTCGTCTTTAGTTATATCGTCCTTGTCTTCTGTTGGTACGTGAACGTTGATCAACTAAGTGTTGAAAAATTTAGTCTTTATTCGGATTGCACACAATCTTTCATTTACTGGTCTGAAGCTCGTGACCTGCTGTTTAAATTTTTTGTCAACAATAAAAACGACTCCAAACTCTCTGCTTCCCGACAATTTTCCTTCTCTTCTTCTTCTACAATGGCGCTACAGCCCAAATCGGACCTTGGCCTCCTGATATTCAGGTTCCTTAACATTTTTCATTACTTATTGCGGAAGGGTTGTTAGCCCTTCGCACAACCCTCTTTCAACGATTTTTTTCATTTTCGTAGCTTGAGGTGACCAAGGTATATCCAAGCAGGCAATGTGCTGGAATTATATATTGCGCCGACCGGGATTTGAACTCACGACCTTTGCATTACAAGACCAACACGCTACCTACTAGGCTACACCCTAGACAATTTTCCACTTGGATAGATTGTGTGTGATCTCATGTCCATGAATCCATTACTGAGCCATATGGTTTCTTGGATGGCAGTTATATTGATGTTTTGTTTTGCCACTTCTTCGAGGAACTCTTTCAAAGCTCCTGTCCTAAATAAGGATCGAACATTTCAAGATCCAATAGAGTAGTCCACTTTTTGTTTGCGGGTTCGTTGCCGTTGAGTCCATCCTTTCCGAGGCTGATCTTCAGGTTTCTGGACAGTGTTCTTTTTCCGGTGATGTGTTGTCGGCGCCTCGCCCAACTCCCGACCTGGAGGACCGGTCCTACTTATTTATTGCAGCTTAGTAGAAAAAGGGTGGGAGTTTTCAGCTAAATATGACATGCTGGAGTTCTCACAGCTATGCTGCAAGTCTAACTACATATGTCACAGTTTTTGACTACTTCCTGAGACGCACTGGTGTTACTGGCAATTCAGGTTAACTCCACGTTCCCTCCTCCTTTCTCAAACCGGGTTTGGGACCGCGGAGTTTTACCGAATGGCGGAAGATATTTCTTCCTTATCTAGGAATCTTTTGTTGTGGTTGAATGTTCGGTAATGGTTCTGTTTCCGGAATAGCTTCATCGAAGAAGATAATTAAAATATTAGAGAAGAACTCCTTTCATCGCCGCAGCTGTCGTTCACTCATGTAAATACTTGAACTAAATTAATAGATACATAATCGCCTGTAAATACCGTTTTCGGATAAACTTAAACTACCGCGTACAAGTAGACACTTAGCAACTAGTGCAAAACCTCAATAGTATAATTAGCATTGCATTTAACTATCACTTTACAGTTTACGCCTAATAACGAACAACACCCATTAATAATTTTCACACTGTGCGATCTATGGTGCGATATTTCATTGTCACTTCATATCTAACAAAATACCCTGCGAAGAAGTGCGCATCATGTTGGGAAAACGGCATTTGTAGAAGAGGCTCGAACGACGACGACGCAAACGCCTTCTGTTCGAACGGAGCGCCCTCACTGGGGCTCCAACTTTGCCGCTTCTGCTCTGCCATTGCGAGCTACTGTTGTTGTTGTGATTGTTGCATTGTTAAGCGTGGCTACGATAAAAAAATGGTTCGCGATCGGGCGCATCTCAAAAGATCACTCGACCGGATCGCCATAAGACAGGTGGATATTTCCGTCGGCCGCGCTTCTAGATAGCGGGAGTGCGGGCTGCCGAGGTCTTACCGCACATACGTGCAATCGTACTGTGCTGCTGCTGATCGGTTTTTTCCGCATATCTACCGCTGGGTAATTGCAGAGCGTTTCCCAGCCAGTAATAGTAACGCCGTAGTGCGATGCATGTGTGCTGCTGCCTATGCTCATTTTTGCGAAAGCCTGGCCAAACGATTACCACCAGTCATGATCGCTCTTAATAGCGAGCAAAAACTCCTTCTGGATATTCACTGCAAATCTAGTTAGAGCCTCTGCCGCAGCACAGCCATAAAAACCGAATAATCCCCTTATCAGCGGATTATCCAGCCTCGATCTTCGACCACGAACGTAGAAGCCAATAATTTCGGAGCGGTTGCACATTGCACAAAAAAAAACTCGAGTCATAAATTTTGAAATTTGTGAGTTGTGACCACCAACCACCTCGGCCGGACAGTACCGCTCGTGTACTTTCTTCGAAGCACCTTTTCCCAAAGAGTGTCCGAGCTCCGTGGTCCTATCGCACTTCCATCGCTTTTTTATAGGTGTGGATTTTCATTATGGAGGCAGGCTTATCGCCGGATCTCTCCGTGCCAGCCAGGCTGCTAATCTTCCGAAAGGTGTCAACGGAATTTCAGATTTTTTGGCGATTTCTTCTCCGAGACTTTTGTGCAGTTCGTCTTCGTCGTCGTATCTCTTATTGCTCCCAGAGGTGTTTTTACGTCTGTCTTACGCTGTCCCAGGCGGCTCGGTGGTATGGTGGCTTATGCCACGGCCATATTTTGGCCGTAATCCGGAGGTAATGTAAGTCCGATTCGAATCTCGACAGGCCCGGGCTCCTGGTAAGTGTGGCGCTTACTGAATCGTAAATTAGCGGATAAAAATCAAAAACGTTCGAATATTGCACCTTCCCAGCTACTTATTTGGGCTTCTTGGGACCATTTCACAGAATTATCGAGGTGTTGTTTTGGTTTATCTCGTTTTATAAGATTTTTCGGAATAATAAGAGAATTTCGTGTAGTTTCTATGTGGTGTTTGTTTCGGTACGGATTTACGGTAAATTTGAGGTCTTAATCGGGAAAAGGACACCCGATTCGGTGGTGTCGACTCGGTCGAACATATCGGGAGGATATCTGACAAGGGATTGTGTTCGAGAGAAAGTCGTATGATTTCGAGGGTGGGAATTAGAGAGGATCAGACACTTTCATCCCTTGTTTTATAACAATGTTTCCTTAAGTTTTATCATTTCATCAAAATTACTTTGTAGTTTTCCATGTAAAAGGATGTCAGATTTGATGAAGACATTTTCGGGAAATTTATAGCCACCCGTTGATTACATCTTAGCGCTGAATGTTATTTTTATCGGAATTAATTTCTTCTGTAATTTATTGCCTTCGATTTTAGCCGGGAAAACAAAATAATTTGTGATGCATATTTCGAAATTCCAAGTAAAATAATTATTCTTGCGGAGAATACAACTGAATTTGTTTTATTACTGGCTGGGAATTTGAACAAAATTTTAGACCACAAATAATCGAAAAAATCACAACTGTGATAATTCGATTCATCAAATAAGAAAAATTGAAGAAATTAAATAGAAGTCAATAATCCAAATGCGCGGAATATGTAAGTGAAAATAAAAAAAGCGGAATAAGTTTGTATAACAAATTTAAAATAAATTATTAAAATTATTGAACGAAGACAATCATTCCAAGTATTTAAGAATTACAGCAGTAACAAAAAATGCTTTAATTTTGATTGAAACTGGTCTGCAGATTCTTCAAGACCATTAGGTAGATCAAAATTGCCTTGTTTAACACTGAATTCGATCTTTATTTCGAGGTGATGGCAGGGCAGACGGATATACATATCTTGCAGCTCGGCGCGTATTCTACAGATGTTTGTCGTAGTAACACATATGTAGGTCAATACTATGTCGATTTTGGCTTTTAAATTTTCATGCTCAATATGAGTTAAGTTTGCTTTAAAGCTTGTAACGCTAAGAAATACGGCACGGAGAAATAAAATGGATTGAACAAAAGTTTGTTTCATCCCTCAAAAGCTTCAAGACCGGATGTCCGTCTGTTGGATCTCAAGCTTAAGACCGCGCTTAGCTAATTTTGTAGACGTTTTTTTTTACGAAAAAGTTCGTGAACGAACCAAATCGCTTCACCCTTCTACCCGTCCCATACAAAATAACTAACTTTCAGAATTTTACATAAATCAAATTTTCTTGGAACTTATAAGAGCTAACAATTTGAAATTTAGAACATACCACTTTTATCATAAATGTAACATAAAGGAGCTACGATTGCGTGTAAAGCTCAAAAATACAAAAATTCAAAAATTAAATAGAAGAAGTGGAGCGATTTAGCGCATTCTCACGAACTTCATCTCACTTTTTCGTCAAAAACGACGTGTACAAAATTTTAACTATCTAGCTCAACACGTTCTCGAGCTAGAGAATGAACGGACGGACGGACAATTGAACAGACATCCGGTTTTGAGACTTTTGAACGACAGCAAATATTTGTGTACCCTTGACGATCTCTGTGCGAGCACTACTTTCATTTTCATTTTTCATTTCATTTCATTTATTTGGTACATACTACAAGATTACAAATCTTTTAAAAGTACATAAAATGTGGTAGAAACTCGGGCAAAAAATAAAAATTTAAATTAAATTAACTAACTTATAACTAAATACAGTGAGTTATAGAGATGTATATTAAAATAGAAATAATGTAAATAATGTAAAAATAAAATAAGAATTATAGTATATATATTACTTCCTGGCGTTAGAAACTTTACAGCAAACTTATAATACTCTCAGATTCCATCTAGAGTGTAAAAATTATTCGGTTCTCCATACTCCTTCCACCACCTCCCATACAAACTCCAGTTTTTCACGACATACTTTAAACCAATTTTCTCGGTAAGTATAAAATTCATCGAGCTCAAATTTTGTACTGGATACTTAATTAGCATTATTATTTAACCCCCGCAGGGGAATAGTTGTATGATGAGGTTTTATACAATTTCTGCAATTATCTTTGGAGACTAGCGACTCTATGGATTTGAGCTAACCATCAATCCGTGGGATGGGGGTAACTGAATTCACCCACAGCCAGTCCTTACTTACTTACTTACGATGGCGCTACAGCCCAAATCGGACTTTGGCCTCTGAATGCTTTGCCTCCATCCATCTCGGTTCAGTGACCGCGTCCTCCAGTTTGAAAATCTTAGCAGTGATTCGCTGTCTGCGTCAATCGAATCCTCCCAGCGCTTTCGGGGTTTTCCGACCGGTCTTTGTCCGTTGACTTTCCCTTTTAGTGTGCGTTTGGGAATTCTTCCGTCATCTATCCGCTCCACATGACCAGCCCATTGTAACTTTTTAAATTTTATGAGGGTTGACACTTCTGGATTGTCGAAGATGGAATACAATTCTCTGTTGTATCGTATTCTCCAGATCGAGTCTTCCCTCACAGGTCCGAGGATTCTTCTGAGGACCTTTCTTTGTTTTGTTTTCCTGTGTACGTTTTTGTTTTTAATTATTGGAAGTACCGAATAATACGTCTTATTTGCTATCATAATCCTTCTTTTAATTTCGATGGCTTCGCTTCCATCCTTCGATAAATTCGCCCCTAGGTATATAAAGTTGTCTACGTTTTCTAGGTTATAGTCTCCTACTGTGATATTTTGTCTGATTGGCGTCTTTTTCCTAGTTTTGCGTCATAATTTTTGTTTTATTTTCATTAATACGTAGTTCAACTTCCCTTGCTACCGAGTCAAGGCTTACAAATACTTCCTAAGCACTCTCCAGAGATCTTGCAAGGATATCTATGTCGTCGGCATATGCTACGAGTTGTGTGGATTTGAAGCATAGTGTTCCCTTGGTGTCAACGGGAAGTTTCCGAACAACATATTCGAGTGTTAGTTAAAAAGCATTGGTGCGAGGCCGTCACCTTGTTTAAGGCCGTTGTCTGTTTTAAAACTGGAAGTCAGATCATTTTCTACTCTCACTTGTGACAAAGACTCAGTCATTGTCAGTCGGACCAGTTTCGGTGGGACTCCAAACTCTAACATGATTTTATACAGTACGCGCCTGTCGATACTGTCGTATGCTTGTTTGAAGTCAACAAATATCTGGTGCACATCAATATTATATTCCCAGGACTTTTCCAGCACCTGTTTAACTGAGAATATCTGGTCCGTGGTCGAGCGTCCAGCTCTAAATCCGCCTTGGTATTCACCAATTACTTTGTCAGCATAGGGTTTAATTCTATTTTCTAGAATTTTCGTCAAGATCTTATAAGACGTACACAACAGAGATATTCCTCGGTAGTTTTCGCAGCAGAGTTTGTCACCTTTTTTATAAACTGGACATATGATGCTCTCGCGCCAATCTTCAGGAAGTGTTTCCTGCGTCCATATGTCCGTGACTAATCTATGTAGGAGATGCGCTATGCGGGTGTTCCCGGCTTTCAGAAGTTCAGCTGGGATTTGATCAGTGCCCGGCGCTTTGTTGTTTGGATGGTTCCTTAGGGCTGTTTTTACTTCTTCGAGTGTGGGAGGACTCAAAGAGGATCCTTCATCAGCTGTTACATCAGTTATACCTGCTATTGCATCTGCTGCTGCTGTTTGTGTAGGTGATGGGCTTGGGTTAAGAAGGTGTTCAAAATATTGAGCCCATCTTAGTTTTATATCTTCCGCGTTACTTATAATGTTCCCTTCTGCATCCTTGCAGAGGGTCGTTTTCGGTTTGTATCCTTCTTTCATCCTTTTAACAAGGGAATACGCGGCTCTTGTGTTGTGTAATCTAAATTGTTCGTCCATGTTTTTAATTTCGTCATTATTGTACTTCCGTTTTTTTTGTCTGCATATTTTGTTTGCAAATCGTCTAAGATCCTTGTATTTGTCCTGTTTGGCTCGTGTCGGCCGTTCCGTTAATATTCTGTAAGCCTGATTTTTTCATTCTAAAGCATCTTTGCATTCGTTGTCGAACCAATCATTTCTTTTGCGCCGAGGTTGTTGTCCTATCTCCTCCTCTGCGACAGATGTAATGCCATCTTTGATATTTTGCCACATTTCCTCTATTGACTTGCTGGCGGTGGTATTCAGCATTGTTGCGAAGTGCCTCTCCAAGGCTGATACATATTTCGCAACTATTTTCTTGTCTTTGAGTTTTTCTATGTCGAATTTAGGAACCGGTTGTGTTTTTGGGTGTCCTCGGTTTGCGATTCGACATCGGAACTTGGTCTTTACCAAATAGTGGTCTGTGTCGCAATTAGCCCCTCGATACGTACGCACGTCGAGAATGCAGGAGGCCGTCCTTTTCTCTATTAGAACATGGTCTATTTGGTTGAATGTTCTTCCGTCGGGTGATGCCCATGTTCTCTTATGAATGTCACGATGCGGGAAGCATGTCGAGCTTACAATAAGGTTTTTGCTGCTGGCGAAATCAGTCAGCCTCTGGCCGTTGTCGTTACTAATATCATGGAGACTGTGCCTTCCAATTGTCCCTATGTATGTGTCTTCTTTACCCACTTTCGCGTTAAAGTCACCTAATACTATTTTAATATCATTCGGCGGAAAGGAGTCGAATATTGATTCTAGAAATCGTCTTTAACTTCGTCGTCTTTGTCTTTCGTTGGGGCGTGGACATTAATAAGCCAAACATTAAAAAAACTTGTTTTAATGCGGATTGCACACAATCGTTCATTGACGGATTTGAAGTTGGTAACTTGGTGTTTAAACTTGTTGTCGACGATAAACGCAACTCCAAAATCCCGGCTTCCCGATGATTTCCCACTTTTGAAAATTGTGTGCGATCTATAGTCAGTAATCTCGTTACCTAACAATTTAGTTTCTTGGAGTGCAATTATGTTTACATTGTATTTGACTGCCTGTTCCAGAAGCACTCTCACTGCTCCTGCTCTGTACAGGGATCGCACGTTCCAAAATCCGAAGGAATAGTCCATTTTTCGTTTGCGTGGTCGTTGCCGTTGAATCAATCCAGTCCGAGGCATTGCTTCAGGTTTCGAAACAGGTGTGGTTTTTCCGAGGATGAGTTGTTAACACATCGCCCAACCCCCAACTTGGAGGGCCATCTTATTATAGTGCTAGAATTTTTCTGTTTCATTAGCACCCGCGCCCATCAGTTCAGCAAGTCAAGTCCGGATGGACAAGACCAGTATCCGGTGGCTACCACGTGGAGGTATGATGAGCACAATTGATGTGTATATGACAGTTACAACACTGGGCGTCTGCCTAATGACGCCGATCAGATGCCTACCCTATCTATACCCATCCAACCACCACAGCCAGTCTTGCTTGCTCTAAAAAAGGCGACAAAGAAGAGTTTTATAACGAACTGAGTGCCACCTTCGACCGTGTTTCCAGAGGTGATATTATTATCATCTCAGGAGATATGAACGCTTAGGTTGGATCAGACAACACTGGACTAGAACACGTCCTGGGGAGGCATGGTGACCTTTGGGTCGACGCGTCACGACCGTGGATTAAGAGACGCGAAAACGGCGAATTATTTGTGTCGTTTTATAGTACTCAGCAAATCTTTATCGGAGGGACCCATTTTCCACACCATAAAACATCTTGGGATTCCCCTGATGGTGTTACTCAAAACGAGATCGACCATTTGGCTATAAAGAGAAAATATCTCCTGGATGTGCGAGCGAAGCGTGGAGCAGATGTGGGGAGTGATCACCACTTGATGGTTGCCTGCTTGAGACGACCATAAATTCTTCAAATGAAGCGCAAGCTTAATTTGCATAAACTCAGAGACCCAAACAAAAATTGCGAGTACGCCACCATTCTACGCGAAAAGTCATGCACATTGGGCGAATATGAAATGCGCACACTGAACGCCAATTGGGTGGCAACCAGAAACACGTTTCAAATTGGCAATCATCCCTCAACCCGATGTCAATCAAACGAACACCCGACTTGAGGTAGAACTACCGCGATGCTCATATACAGCTTAAAAAAAAAATCTGCGGCTTAACTTGGGGATATGGGTTCACTATTTAAAATCATGAAACAGTTGACGAACAGGAATTTCACTGACTGAATGGAAGGAGGGCGTCATTGTGAAACTTACGAAGAAGGGCGACCTTGGGGATTGTGGCAATTGGCGTGGTATATGTCTATTAACGTATCGAAAATCATGGCTAAGGTAATTCTCATATAGGGTTCTATATTGATCCCTTGACCCTCATACACTAAAAATGTACGGACTTCCGAAAAGGAGAATACCCCACTTCAACCCTTCGTCAGTTCGGTACAATCACTTACCCAAAAACTGGCTATACTTTATCGCATGAGCCGCACGGTACTTTGTATACTCCTTCAGTCTCCAATGGTTTTTTGTCCATCTGGTTTCCTAAAATTCCTCGGATAGTAGTCGGGGTAGTGAATGTTATCTTGATGTTGGATTTTCGAAGGATTTTTCCTATCTTATCCGTCGTGCCCTGGATATAAGGTAGTTTTATCCATCGTTTGTCTGCATTTCCTTCTTCAGTGTCTTCTCGTTCTGTTGTCCTTGGATGCTTCGGTTTCCACGCCTTGTTAATTTCGCTCGCTTTGTAGCCATTTGCTGTGAATGCCCGATTCAACTTTTCCTTTCGTAGATTGCCCGGATTTCCTTCAGTTATACGTCGAGCACTGTGTATTAGGGTCTTCAGTACGCCTGTTTCCTGGCTTGGGTGGTGATGTGAATGAGCGTGGAGACATCTGTTGGTGTGAGTTGGTTTCCTGTATACCCCGAAGCTTAGCGACGTATCATTCCTTTCGATGATTACATCCAAGAATGGCAGTTTCCCGTTGCTTTCTATTTCCATAGTGAACTTAATTTTCTCGTGGTGTGAGTTCAGATGTGCTAAAAAATTTTCGAGTTTTTCTTTCCCATGTTGCAAAATGATGAAGGTATCATCCACATACCGTAGATACAATTTCGGTGTTAATGGAGCTGAGTCCAGTGCGTTCTTTTCGAATTCCTCCATGAAAATTTCCGCTACCACCGGTGAAATTGGAGATCCCATAGCCGCTCCTTACGTTTGCTTGAAGAGTTTCCCTAGAGCTGAAAACAAAGTGAAAACATTCACCAAACCATTACCTGATACTTATTAATTAACCTTAATTAACTAATTTAACCTTAATTACCCTTCGCACACTCAATTAACCCCCCTTTTCTATATAATAATTGTCTTTTGTAATTGTCGATCAGTTTGATAAAAGTTTCAGCAGAGACCGAAACGTCACGAATAATGAAGCGAAAGAGTTTTGAATCCGGAAATCTTTTCTTTCAATTCGAAATGCACTGTGAAAATATTTACCGAACCATAGAGAGATATGTACATAGGTGATGAGAGCATTTCATTACAGTCTTCGAGTAGTGTAGGTATGTATATTAGTGTGATAAAATAATTGATAATGTCGTTAGCAGCCTCTCATTTATTGTAGCTCACGGATTGATATTTGCCTTAAGTGCTTGAATCGTTTTTGGATTGTTGGCATAACATCGGTCCTTCACGGTTCCCCATAAAAAAAAGTCCAAAGGGGTCATCGCAGCTCCGAGGCGGCCAATTGACATCGCCAAGACGGCTGATAACACGATTTGGGAATTTGGTGCCTAAAAAATCGATTGTGGAATGGCGCGCCATCCTGCATGAACCAGAGGTCGTCCAAATCCATGTCTTCAATTTCAGTAAAAAAAAAGTCGGATGACATGGCTCTGTAACGTTCACCGTTGACCGAAACGTTGTTCCCAGCCTTATTTTCGAAGAAAAATGGTCCAATGATGCCACCACTCCACAATCCGCACCAAACTGTCACTCTCTGTGGATGCATTGGCTTCTCGACAATAACGTGCGGGTTTTCCGAGATGCGGCAATGTTTGTTAACGTAGCCTCCGAGATGAAAATGTGCCTCGTCAGAAAAGATGATTTGTTGTTGTGAACGTTGTTCAAGTGTAAAACGACTCATTTCGTTGCGCGGAGGTATGATACTAACTTTCTGTCACTTTCTGATTTCGGGCGGGAAACAGCTTTCAGTGTCAAAATAACGTATCATTTAAAAAGAAACCACTAGATGGCCCACCCTGTACATAGCTCATTCGTGAACGAAGATACCCTTGCTCTAGCTTCAGAAGTTGTATTGATTGAGATTGGCGATAGTTCTATATGTTGTATTTTTTGTAGTTGATTTTGTTTACAAAACGGAAAATTGCTTCGGTATTAGCTACATATCTTCTCTTTACAGACCGTGATATTTTCTACCTCGACAAATATCATTGGTTTTATTAATATTGTAACAACAAAACAAGTCCTGGCAACAGCTTAAGGCCGATGCTCAGGATCGCGCCTTGTGGATGAGAGTTGTTTCTGTCCTATGCCCCTATAGGGGGTCTTAACAGGAATTTGATTGATATTAATATTGTATAAATAATGCATATAATTATTATCCTTTCGAGCTTAGTTCATGGATTACATTAAATAAAATCAACCATGAAGCATGAAAACGAGCAATTGCAAAGGACTCTGGACAAATAAAGAAGTCTTGACAACAACTAAAGGATATTGCTTGTTGAAGAGAACTGTTCGTGTCCCATGCCCCTATAGGTGGTCTCAGCAGGAAATTTATTGACAACAGAAATATTGTAATAACAAACAAAACTCTATAATTAACGTTTGTTGAGTAAACATTATTTCATCGGGAAACTGTAATATCAACATTCTCTGTGTAATAAAATTTACTTACTCGAAATCCGATCGATAATTCAAGCAATTCCGTGAATTTAGCATTCGATCAATAATTCATAAAGTACAGCGACAAAAAAAAACTCTATTTATCGTTGGCGAGCGAAAACTTTAAAATTTTAATGCATCCTGTAAATCAACAAGACTTCACTAACATCCATTGTTCCATCGATATGGGGGTGGGCCAGCTATCCCGATCCAATCGAAAGGTACACCACTGTCTCGTATGTGGCCGGCCACATAGCACAACTATCGCCAGTCCTTATCCCATCGCCATCCTGTAAAATCCTGGCCATAAATTCATGTCCATGTTATCGATATAAATGGAGTATCGAGGTGTGTGTGCGGTCTGGTGTGGTTGTGAAAAATTTGTTTTGCATTTGCGGTACGGGGTGGTAATTAATGGGGCAGCATTACGGGCCAGAGCGGTTTCAGTAATGTGTTCGACACGACATCGCTCATATATAGCGCCCGAACACATTGCGGTCGATTGCTTTCTCTCTGCTCTCGCGGCTCTATACAAACACCACTATATCACACTATCGTGTCCTTTTCTGTTTCGCCACCAGGATTCACCGTCACCGCATCATCTATCGCCACACAATATTTTTCGAGGTGAGAAGTCCGATATGATGGCGGCGCGATACTTTTTCAGTCCCTGATTACTTAATTAATTGGAAATGTTAAGACCTCTGGGGGTTTGGCTTATTCGCGTTTTCCTATTCGGTGCGAAAAATTAAGCCGGAGCAAACAAAAGTTTCGAGATAAATTACGAGGAGAAAAGGAAACCGAAAATGGCAGTGACAGGTCGTTAGTTTTTATGAGGGGGGCCAATATTAGTAATTGTTATTTTGATTAATGAAATGGTTTTGTTTATGTTTTTATTAAGCTTGCCGAATCGTGTTTGTTTGGTCTTATTCGAAGATGGAGATTGTAAATTGAGTCGAAAAAGCTAAGGAGCTATGTTTGAATATACCTAATTGAGTAATCGGTCACAGGTGGGAATAGATTTACTGTATACGAAGGTACCCTAGGGTGTAGCCTAGTAGGTAGCTGTTGGTTTACAATGCGAAGGTTGTGGGTTCAAATCCCGATCGACGCATAATTCCAGCACACTGCCTGATTGGGTGTACTTTGGTCACCTCAATCTACGAAGATAGAGGGTTTTACGAAAGTCTAACAACCCTTCCACAATAAATAATGAAAAATGTTAAGGAACCTGAAGGTCAGGAGGCCAAGGCCCGATTTGGGCTGTAGTGCCATTGTAGATGAGAGATGGAGAGAGAAGGTACCCTTACATATAGAGTTTGGCCATCTTCTTTTTCGCAGGAGTTGTAGGTTAAGTATGAAGCATATTTGAATTCCCGATGTTTCCGTTTGAAATAATTTTTTTGTGAAATCGCTAGTTATCAACATCTTTTCAGTACGCGCTGCCACTTGTTATCAATGGACAGCCCAAATCGGGCCCTGGCCTACTGAAGTAATCGTCTTCAATTGCCTCGATCCAACGACCGCGTCCTCCAACTGATAATTCTTAAAATGGCTTTAATATCTCCACCAAGTGATTCTTCACTTCGCTTGCGGAATTTTCCTACTGGCCATTTATCACTCGCTTTGCCTTTAAGATCACGCTTGAGGATTCTTATACTCTAGATGAAGTCTGAGAGTAAATTGCGTTTGCTTTACCGTTTGTAACGTTAAAAAATACTGCTTGCGCAGAGTCACCAAGGGTACAGAAATATTTGTTGTCGCTCAAAAACCTCGATTTCGAGGGACCGTCTATCTGTCAATAACGTAACTTTTGAACGCTTTGAGCTATCTTTCCGAATATTGTTATGTCATTTTTAGCAGATAAGAAACTTTAAGTTTGTAAACGGACTTCATTCCCCACCCCTTCTTCCCCCTCCCCTACAAATTTCATGAAATTTCGAAACTTTAAGAAGTTGATTTTTCTCCAAAGTTATTGAAGCTATCGACTTGAAAATTAGGCCAAAGCATAATAGTGCAAATATTATTAACGTGAGAAAATATTGGTCCGATCGCCTAACTTTCTACCCCCTTCCATACAAATGCACAATTTTGCAAAATGCATTGCTTTTCAATTTTCGTTGAAACTAGCAAAGCTAAAAAGACGAATTTTAGTCAGAATTGTTATACTCTAGATGAAATTTGAGAGTATTATAAATTTGCCACAATATTTGCAACACTAAGAAATAAAGCTTGGAGAGAAAAGTGAATGATACAGAAGTTCATATTATCACTCAAAAATCTCAAAACCGGATGTCTGTCCGGCCGTGTCCTCTCCAGCTCGAGAACGCGTTGAGCTAGAAAGTTCAAATTTTGAAAACGTCGTTTTTGACAAAAAAGTAAAAACAAGTTCGTGAACGGGCTGAATCGCTCTACCCCTTCTACCCTCTTCCACACAAAATGTCACAATTTCGGAATTTGGCAATAAACCGAAATTTGGATCGTATTAATTACTTTATTATTATAATAATAAAGTATTGTGATCGACACAAAAAAAAAAAAAAGTTTGCTACCCTGAAATTTTTTTTTTTCGCGTTTCATGACTAAATTAGCCTAAAAATGCAAAAAAAAAAATCCGTCTGTCTGTACGCCGTCCGCCGTCCGCCGTCCGCCGTACGCCGTACGCCGTACGCCGTCCGCCGTACGCCGACGTGTACGCTCAGCGCACATTAACTCCCAAACCCTTCAAGATAGAAAGTTCATTTTTGGGGGGATTGTAGATAGTTGCGGATCTCAGGCGGATACCTATTTTCCGGGGTATACGGGTTCGGGGGGAGGCGGGGGGAGTGCTTAAACCGAAAAATACGAATTCAAATATCTCAACCATGGTAAGAGCTAGGAAGCTAAAACTCAACATTAATATAGAGAGGCTTGTGGGACAACTTTTAAAAATAATTTAATTTTTTTATCCATTGGGGTGCGAAAAGGGGGGCCTTAGAACCAATTGTCGGCCGAATTTTTTTTTCAAATGATTATATCTTCGGAATTACTTATCGTAACAAAACCATTTTTTGAGACCGTCAAGGTGGCATATAGTTTCATCGGAACCAGCTTAGAAAGCGGCTAATTATTGTAAGGGGGAGGGTCAGGGGGGGTGCAAAGAAAAACACTTAAAAATTAATATCTCAACTATCTCTTAAGCTATGTAATTGAAACTTAAAACTTATATTAAGCTATACTAGGCAAATATAAAAAAAATATAACATGTTGAAATAATAGTAGTGGGGGGAAATGGGGAGCATTTCAAAAATGGCGCACTTTTCAAAATTACAAATCCTTATATCTCCAAAAATAGTACAGATATCAAATCAAAAATTTGTCAGATTGTAGAACTACATAATAGTTAATTTTGGTAAAAATTTTAAGTTGGGAGGTGTAAGGGGAGGGAGGTAATAAGTAAAAATATCGAAAACTTTGAGTGATTTGTTTAGGGCTCTGGTAAAAGATACAAAGTTAAAATTTTGCATGTCAATACCTATATTTAATCCACATAGAAAAATAATAATAACTTGATCCATATTTGTTATAAACCGACCCCCCCGGTCTAACGTGCACAAGGTGTTTCATGTGCATTGAAAAAAACACATAAACTGAAAATTTTTGAGTGAAATTTTAAGGTAGAAATTTGAAAATTTGCGAAATGCATTTAAAAAAAATCCCTAAATATACGAAATATTAACTGGTCGAAAACCTTTAACACTTCTACCCCCTCCCATACAAAATTATTTTTTCGACCATTTTCAAGAAATCAATTATCACCTAACTATTAAAAGCTATCAATTTGAAATTTTGCACAACAACTAACAAAAATAATTAAAATTAAATCGCGTTAAAAGTTTTAAAATCGCGCTTGACCTTCTACACCCTCCCATACAAAAGTATGATTTCGACTAATTTCATTAAATCAACTAATAACCAACAAATTAAAAGCTACGAACTTGAAATTTCGTACGAGCACCTTACAATAAAAATGAAAGAAAATTGCATCACAAGTTTTACGATTCCTTTACCTCCTCTACCCCCTCCCATACAAAATTATTTTTTCGAGCACTTTTAAGAAATCAGTTATCAGCTAACTCTTAAAAGCTATCAATTTCAAATTTGGCATAAAAACTTATAAAAATAATTCAAATGAAGTTGCTTTAAAAGTTTTGAAATCGCGCTTGCGCTTCTACCCCCTCCCATACAAAAGTATGATTTCGACCAATTTCATTAAATCAACTAATAACCAAAAAACTAAAAGCTACGAACTTGAAATTCTATACAAGCACCTTACAAGAGACGCGAAATAAAACTGCGTATCAAATTTTACGATTGCCCTATATTCTCTACCCCCTCCCATACAAATGTTCGGTTTCATGAATGTAAAATACACCGAATTTTATGAAAATTCTATGCAACTTCGTCTATGAAACACATTCTATACAGAGAATATTGGACGTGATTCAAGCAATTAATTAAAAAGCTATTAACATCCACCCACCCTTACTATTACCCCTACTCCTCCCCTCATAAAAACCAAACTTACAGAAACGAATGAAATATTGTTAACAGTCCTGCCCAAGAACTCCCTTTCACTTAGCCTTCCCTAACCACTCTAACCTGCATATTGACTTTCCACTCATCCGCAACTTGTCCCAAGAATAATAAAGTTTCGCCCGACTTGTTGGCAGTTTATTTTATACCATTTTCAATCTACGGAAAAAAAATTAATCGTATCTCCCTACCCCTTCTTTCACCCACCATATAAACTGCACTTTTTCATGAAATACTATAAACCAATTTACTCAGTACGTATAAAATTTATCGAGCTGAAATTGAGCACTGATTATTTATTTAAAATTATTAGTAAGACCGAAAAAAATAACATGATTAACTTCACTCCTTCTACCCCCTCCCAATTGACACTTTTTAAAAAGGTCGATTTTCCTGAATAGTTTGAATGCTACTGATCTGTTATTGAAAACATGTCCAATGTACTGATCTGTTATTGAAAACATGTCCAATGTATGATGTTTATAGTTATTTCTGAAAAACTCACTAAGAACTCCGGTACTCCTTCTACCACCTCCCATACAAACTGCAAGATTTCACTAAATCCAATACACTAATTTTCTCAGTAACTTTTTGAATCTTAAATTTTCAATAAAACATTCTGATAGCAACTCTAGCATGATGTAAAACAATTGGTTCAATGCCGTCACCACTTCTAATATTCCTCATTCAAAATTTCTTAAAATCAAAAAATTTCTTTTCATTTAGATTACCGCATGATTGGGCCTTACGACTATTCGCAGTCCTGTTATGTTTATGCTCTAGATGTAATCTGAGACTGCTCTAAAGTTTGTTACGCCAGAAAGTAAGGCTCGGTGAGAAAAATGAATGATACAGAAGTTCAAATAATCACTTAAAAATCTCAAAAACGGATGTTGATCTGAAATTTGGAGTATTTTACTTATATAATGATTTCAATCTGCCGTATAAAAATTATGCGTGTCCTTCTTCTGCTTCTACCACCTCTCATACAAACTGTGCTTTTTCACAAAATACTCTAAACCATTGGTTTGGTGAATGTTTTCACAGTGCATTTTGAAATGAAAGAAAAGATTTCCGGATTCTACACTGTTACGCTTTATTATTCGTGACGTCTCGGTCTCTGCTGAGACATTTATCAAACTGATAAAGGTCTCAGCAGAGACCGAAACTTCACGAATAACAAAGCGTAACAGTGTAGAATCCGGAAATCTTTTCTTTACTCTAAACCAATTTACTCAGTGTTTATAAAATTTAGCGAGCTGAAATTGTGCACTAAATATTCACTTAGATTTATTAATAAGCCCAAAAAAAATTAGACGATTACCTTCTCTCCTTCTTCCTTCTCCCATACAAAATGACACAATTTCGCAATTCGACAATAAACGGATTCGCTCGAAAACTATTAGTCTGAAATTTGGAATATATGACTTTTATGATGATCTACCGTATACAAATTATTTGCGTCATCCCTCTCCTTACATCTCTTCCATGCACTTTTCATGAGATGCTCTCAACCAATTTACTCATTACGTATAAAATTTATAGAGCTCAAATTGTGCAATAATAACTTATTTAGAATTATTAATGTGACAAAAAAAAATAGACGGTTAGCTTTACCCCTTCTACCCCCATACAAATGCCGCAGTTTAGCAATTCGACAATAAACGGATTTGCTCGATAAGCGTAGATGCTATTGATCTGAAATTTGGTATATATTACTTTTATGATGATGTCAAGCTGCAGTATATTAGTTTGTATAAGTTTGTAGTTATTTCTGGAAAGTCATTAAGAACTCGCCCTTCCTTATAACACCTCCCGTACAAACCGCACAATTTCACTAAATCCAATAAACTAATTTTCTCAGTATCTTTTAAATTGTTGAGTCCTAAATTTTATATAAAACCTTTTGAAGGCCACTCTAGCGTAAAGTGAAAAAAATAGTTCCATGCTGTCACCCCCTCTACCACCCCCCCTACAAAATTTCTTAACATCGAAAAATTTCTCTTTCATCCTTGAGCAACGCACAATTGGGCTTTACGTCCAATCGTAGTCCTGTTATGTTTGCTTGCCAATACTGCGAATCGCGAGCGACAGCCTTCAGATCCTCATACACTAAAACTGTACAGACTTCCAAAAATTCACAATTCGGTATAATCACTTACCCAAAAACTGGCTAAGGCTCTCGCAACTGAGTTACATCCACTAGTAGGTAACACATCACGCTCTGTAAAAAATTCCGATCATCTAGTAAAGATTCTTCAGAACATCAACTTGGGACCAACGGATATTTTAGTCAGCCTAGACGTGGAATCACTGTTCACCAACATCCCGATTAAGGAGAACTTAAATATTATCAGGAAACTAATTCCGGACAACATGAATGACTAAATAGAAGTTTGTTTAAATAATACTTTCTATTCAGCTTTAGGGAAACTCTACAAGCAAACGGAAGGAGCGGCAATGGGGCCTCCAATTTCACCTGTAGTATCGGAGGAATTCGAAAAGAACGCACTGGACTCATCTCCATTAACTCCGAAATTGTATCTACAGTATGTGGATGACACCTTCATTATTTGGCAACCTAAATTCACACAACGAGAAAACTAATTTCACAATGAAAACAGAAAGGAACGGAGAACTGCCATTCTTGGATATACCCGTAGATAGGAATGATACGTCGTTAACCAACAAAAAAAATTACTCATTAAAGAATCGTTAATGGATTATATTAACGAGCGATTTGATCGTTAAAGAATCATTAACGATTCATCAAACGAACTAAATGGATACTTGTTAGTGAATTACTTTTAACGATTCATTAATGAATTGTAAATCACTTAAAAGAAACGAGTATATAAGCAAGTATCGTTATCAATTAATAATTAATATGTCGTCACTGATTTTTATTTTAATTCCTTAATAAATATCGTTAACGATTCATAAACGATATTGTTTATGAAACATTAACGATCTATTAAAGAACTTGACTTTTAAAGCTAAACAAGAGATCTTCGAAGATCGCAATCGCTTCTCGTTCTCTTTCTGTTGTTTATGACATTGAACATTTACCGAACACACACACCCACAAGCACACGCGGATTTCCCTACAAGCTCTAGGTTTTTCACCATTTGCGTTTGGAATATTTTGATATATCGACACAAAATAAGTTTTGGCTCTGCTAATGCGCATTGTGAAATGAAAGCTGCTTGTACATAACAAGATCGATGTTGACTCCTTTTGCATGGTTTGCTTAAGATGATGACGCAGTTTATTTATTTTGTATCACTTCATCCTCATATTAAAATCATTATTTGCGAGCGCTCGTTAAATTGTTTGCTGGGTAAGCTTCGGAGTGTATAGGAAACCAACTCACACCAACAGATATCTGCCCGCTCATTCACATCACCACCCAAGTCAGAAAACTTAAGCGTACTGAAGATCCTAATACACAGAGCCAGATGTATAACTGAAGGAAATCCGCGCAGTCTACGAAAGGAAAAGGAACAGTTGAATCGGGCATTCACAGCAAATGGATGCAAAGCGAGCGAAATAAGCAAGGCGTGGAAACCGAAGCATCCAAGGACAAAAGAACAGGAAGACTCTGAATAAGGAAATACAGACAAGCGATGGGTAAAACTACCTTACATCCAGGGCACGACGGATAAAATAGGGAAAATCCTTCGAAAATTCAACATCAAGACAACATTCACTAATCCGACTACTATCCGAGGAATTTTAGGAAACTAGAAGGACAAAAAACCATTGGAGACTGAAGGAGTGTGCAAAGTACCTTGCGACTCGTGCGGTAAAGTGTACATAGCAGAAACGAGACGCACAGTTCAAACAAGGATCAATGATGGACACGGAAAAACCAAATACAGTTATCAGCGATCGCGGAACATGCAGGACCGTACAATCGATTTCGGCAGTATGCAAATTCTGGCCAGGACAAATCAATATTTTCAACGAATATTACGAGAAGCCATTGAAATCTGAACATCCACAAAAATTCAAAAAAGACACTGGATACAAGCTATCAGCAGTTTGGCTACTTGCCTTAAAATTTGGTAAGAACAAAATCCGTACCTAGAAATTTTTAACTAATTTAACTCTTCACTTCAATGGCACGACAGCCCGAATCGGGGCTTAGCCTCCTGCTTTTCAGTTTCCTTGACATTTTCATTGCTTATTGTGGAAGGGTTGTTAGCTCTTCGCACAACCATCTATTTGCGAATTTTCCATTTTCGTAGATTGAGGTAACCAAGGTATATCCAATCAGACAGTGTACTGGAATTGTGCGTCGACCGGGATTTGAACTCCCGATCTTCGCGTTGTAAACCAACACGCTACCCACACTACACCCTAGCTTAACTGATTTAAGCACCGGATGCTAATAATCTAACCTTAATTAACTAATTTAACCCTTGAGTGTGGACTCTATTAACACCATTCTGTATAAAATAATCAGTTTGAAAAAGGTCTCAGCAGACCGAAACGTCTCACGTAACAGTGTAGGATCGCAGTATGAAAATATTCTTCTTTGTTTAGGCCCTAGATTCTTCTCAAAACTTAATGAGTTTTATGGGAGGTGGTATCAGGACTGGGGTTAGAATGAAAACTTTTCCTGCCGAATTTACTATTTTTTGGTTCAATAATTTTCACGGAAATTATTAATTCACTTTTCTCGAAATGGTGTCATTTTTACGGGAGGTGGTAAAAGGTATTATTTAAAACTCTCATCAGATTTCTGAGTTAATTTTTATGTCGGTGCGACAGATCTTATATTCTTCTAAAATGATGCTACAGCCCAAATCGGACCTTGCCCTCCAGATATTCAGTTTCTTTAACATTTTTTTTTATTACTTATTGTGGAAGGGGTGTTAGCCCTTCGCACAACCCTCTTTCTACGAATTTTTCATTTTTTTAGATTGAGGTAACCAAGGTATACCCAATCAGGCAATGTGCCGGAATTATATTTTGCGCCGGCCGGGTTTTGTACTCACGACCTTCGCATTACAAGACCAACACACTACCTATTAGGCTATACCCTAGCTTATATTTAAGAAGATAAATAAACATTACAATCTGGTGGTCCACCACCGCGTTTGGCACTCCTCTCGAATACGATAATTATATACAGCTTAATGTAGTTCAGTTCTATGTTACGTACATTTAGCTTCTTTACACAGATGCAGTTTGAAATCGGTTTATTTATGTTATGGTTTGTGAGTGAAAATCGCCAAACATTGGCAAGACTCTCATAAATCACCAAGCCCTCGAAATATTCAATTACTTACTTACTTAACAAGGAATCGGCAAATTATTTATTAGCTATTAATTTTCGCAGATTGTGGTGACCAAGCTATACCGACGCGAGTAGTGTGCTGAAATTATGCACTGACCGGGATTTGTACTCCCGACTTTCGCATTGTTGACCAACTCATTACACACCAAAGCATGGAGGAGTTTGCTTGCTTAAACAAACAAGAAAATTATTAGCAACCTTAAGTGCTGCCTAGGCAATCACGCCAACAAGAATAGAAAAAGAAAATGTGAAGCTCGAAGAAAAAGCTCGCTTATTATATAAAGCAATGGATATATGTTAAATTTCATTGTGATAAAAAAAAAGAACATTTGCGAAAAAAGTTTGCCAGCCGAAATTATTCTCTATTTTGTTCGGTGTACTGTTTATACTAAATCACTAAATAATAAAAATCTTCCAATGCAAAACGATTTGCATTACAATGAAATTCAGATTCCCCAATACCAAACCACTCCGATTACCTTATTCGATCCCAATCCAAGATAATAATTTATGAACGCTACAGCTCCTAATATCCCAATCAATCAAACTCTATAAAATGCACGCACATGTTCTACCGGCAGCTACCACACGGGTTTTATGTCAAATTTTGCTTATCCGATCTCGAAAAATTAATTGGAAGAAAACGAAGAAAAATTAATTCACCACACCTCTTGGCACATTTTCCACAATAAAACTCGCGCGGTAAAACCTCCAACTCACGGCCATATGGCGCTCCGGAAGGTTCCATCCCTGGTCCAACGTAATCTCGCGCTGGCAATCATCAGAAACCACAGGTAGCTCCGCGAAACATGCATCCGATTCTCCAGTCCTTCGATTATCAATTCCCGACAAATATCCTGGAACCGATGCTTAATTGAGTTTACGTTCGTCCTCCGCGCGCGATGCATCGAAATGAAGCCGGGACCATGTGCCTTTCGGCCAAGAGCCCTCGAGACGAAAGTGAAAATGCAGAATGCGTTCATCTGTGCATAAAATTCGTCAAGTATATCCTCGAGGATTGCTGGAGGATAATAAAAGGCATTGAAGCGGACGGAACGGGGCGGTTTGCGGTCGCTGCTTCGTCTACCGAAATTTGTTTTTCTTGATGAAAAATGAAAGGCAACAGCTGCCACGGTTCGGGGGGCTGTCGATCTGTCCCGTGCCATCTCAACTTTACCGACTTCATCATAAAAATCAAATTTTAGTACAGGATCTCGACAAATTTTTAATGGGATTTCGGGCTCGTTTTTTCTCCAGTTTTCGTCATTTTCGGGTAAACGGGTCGCAACCGTCTGCCGAGAAGCCATTGCATAGCAATCAACTTCCGTTGCATAAAATTCGATGATTTCGTTCGGATAGACGGGAAGAAGTCCGAGACCAGAAAGGTGGACGAAACTTAAGGATTTGGCGCACGCCACTCGAACGAATCTCACTTTCTATCAGCGCGCGCCGATCTCGTGAGGTTTTCGATGACTTGCCAGCATGACGGGCGTGTTTCATTCGGGAATGATCCGTGTCAGTTTCACTGAAGGTGAGAATAAATCACTCGTTTTATGACGGGCCCGAAATCCTTTTATTGCCCCCGGTTTCGGTTTCGGGGGCGCATCCCAGGCAAGCCTCAAATCGACTTAGTCGTAAATTTATCTTTATCGCTCGATTTAAGTCTCTGGTTTGGTTTAATTTCGGGCAATGTGCCCACAACACTGCCGATGAGGGTTAATAGTGCGGTAGCAAGTGCTCCTGCCATAGTTATTAACTACAAGACTGATGGGTTTGTTTAAGCCGAAGGGAAAACTTTACGAGTCTCACCTTTGACCTGTACGCGTGCCAGACATCGGGCATATGCTAAGTGAGTGTAATAGGTGCTGCCTAAGTACATTTCTTGAGTGCATTTGCTTAGAGACACAATCTAAGACGACTTCTGGAACTTGCAATTCATAGGACTCATGGGGTGTTGTGTTGAGGACAAGGAATTCCACTTAGTTATGCACGAAGAGAAAGCACCTTCAGGAAGGAAGACATACGTCAAAATATGTCGTCCGGAGATGGATATTCGCAAGCCCTAATTCATATTTTATGCAAACACTAAGCACCCAGCTATATCAATCGTCAAGCTGAATTTAACCCGTCCTAGTGGCATGTCAACCTTCGACATTTCATTTCAATTGAATTTTCCCGATATCTCATTCGACACTTTCCCAAAGAGGACGTCTAATTGAGGAAATTCAGTCCCAATTAGGCGTTGTACGAGCTCTTTGCCGAGGATATCGAATTACCGGCTTCAAGTGCTCTCTGTGTGTAATACAGCACTTTTCGATTGATCCACTCGAGTATTTATTTAATTGCATCGAGCGACAGGGTAAAGGTTGTCGAGACCCCTCTTTGACGGATCAATGCAATATGTATGGCTTCAATTGGGAATTGACTAGGATTCCCGCCGAAACTCTAAAGAGCAGCACGCACATGACTGCCATAAACATATGACAAGAAAACCATACATGCCCGTTTTTAATAAGTTTTGGGCAAAGGGTAATGTTTCTCGGGCATAGTCGAATGCCAGCGATTAATTCGACATCTGTTTGCCTGCCAATTTCAGTATTTAATAGCTATGGTTTCAGTTCTAGTAATCTCACCTCAACGAACTTACAGCCTCTACACTTTATTACTTAAAAGCAGTGAAAGGCAATGCGTCGCTTTAGGATGTTTGATAAAGGAGCCATGAAATTAATTAATTAGTTTTCCAAAGCATATTTATACCCTTGATTTTGGTTTTGGTTATGAATGATATGAAATCATGTTCGAAAAACTCTGCATTCTATGATTCAGAGTGGTTCTTTTATAATTGCATAGAACTACCACCTCCTTTACAAATACCGTAATTGAAAAAAATTGTTTTATTAAAATTAATAAAAATAATAAACAAGAAATTCTGCACATAAAGTTTTCATACCATTACGACTTCTCTACCACCTCCCATACAAATACAAATTTCATTAACTTAGTCCTTAATTTGCATTATTACTAATATCGAGAAAAAAATTAACCCATTAGCTTCACTCCTTCTACCCCCTCCCATACAATGTGACACAATTCCACGATTTTACTTAAATTCGATTTTCTTGAAAACTGTAAATGTTACTGATCTGAAATTTAAAATATATCAATTGCAAATTAATTACAGTTGCTTCTCAAAAAGTTACTTAAGACCCCCCACTCCTCCACTCCACAAACTGCACTTTTTCATGAAATATTCTAAACTAATTTTCTCAGTAAATACAACTTTCATCGATCTAAAATTTTGTACTCAATCCTTAATTAGCATTATTAATATCGGGAAAAAATTAACCGAGTAGCTCCACTCTTTCTACCCCCTCCCATACAACGTGACACAATTCCACGACTTTACAAAAATTCTATTTTCTTGAAAAGCGTGAATGATACAGACCTGAAATTTAAAATATATCAATTGCATGATGATTATAGTTGTTTCTCGAAATACCACCAAAAAGCCCCCTTTCCTTCTACCACCTCCCATATAAATTGCACAATTTCATTAAATTCAATGCACTAAATTTCTCAGTACCTACTCAATTTTTGAAGCTTAAATTTGGTACAAAACGTTTTTATAGCTACTCTAGCATGATGTGAAACAAATTAGTTCATTGAAGTAAGCTAATTATTTATCCCACATAATGTATTACTAACTACATTCTCGAAAATTGCTTATTATTGCGATTCTTATGCGGACGAAGTCGCGGGCGTTTGCTAGTAATCAATATATTATTCGTTTATTTATGCAAGTTTGGCGTTGTTATGAAGGGAGGGGTGAGCGGTGATAGTAAAGGTGGGTGGATGTAATTTTTAATTGATTGTTTGAATCACATCCAATATTCTCTGTATAGAATGCCAGTTTCATAGACGAAGTTGCATAAAATTGTCATAAAATCCGGTGTATTTTTATTCACGAAACTACACATTTGTATGGAAGGGGTTAGAGAACGTAAGGCAATCGTAAAATTTGTGATGCAGTTTTATTTCGTTTCTTTTATTAGGTTCTCGTACAAAATTTCAGGCTCGTATCTTTTAATTTGTTGGTTAGAAGTTGATTTATTGAAAATTGTCAAATCATGCTTTTGTGTGGGAGGGGGCAAAAAGATAGGCACGATCTCAAAACTTTTGATGCAATTTCGTTTCAACTATTTTGAAAAGCTGTTGTGCATTTCAAATTGTTACCCTTCAATAGTTCAGTGATAATTTATTTCATATAAATGGGAGAGGGTAGAAGTTTTGAAGGTATTCGACCAGTTAATATTTTACACAATTTGGGATTTTTTCAAAATGTATTTTGCAAATTTTTAAGCTTACACCTTAAAATTGTCTTCAAAAATGTGCAGTTTTGTGTTGTTTTCATTGCACATGAAACAGCCTATTCAGATCTAGAACTTTTAGTTTTGAGAATGCTTGGTGTGATAGATATCTAGTAGGCTTCCCAAGAATTTGTTTAATAGTTGTTTTATGGACATATCAAAGTCCACTTTCGAAATGGTATATGGTATATTGATTGAGCTGAAAAGGATATTGAGACTCGTCTAAATAAAGTTCGTCAGGCCTTCGGTATGCTTTCCTCTTTCTGGAGGTTAAGAGAGATCTCCCTTCGCACGAAGCTGCGAGTTTGTGATGCATGCGTCAAATCCGTGTTATTATATGGTTGTACTACGTGGAAGGTGACCTTTTGACTTACCAAGAAAATTTCGTGAACCAATGCCTCCGACGCATTTCAGGAATATTCTGGCCAGAAGTGATCTCCAACGACAACTGGACAGACTAAAATAGGCATTGAGATTCAAATGCGGAAGTGTCAGTGCATTGGTCACACTTTGATGAAACCAGAGCAAAACATCGCCAAACAGGCTCTGGATTATAATCCTCAAGGAAGACGTCGGATTGGTCGACCATGTAGCAATTCAATTTAGGTGATGAAACTCCCTTTCTTCTTCTATACTGGCACTACAGCCCAAATCGGGCTTTCAGGTTTCTTAACATTTTTTGTTTCATTATTTATTATTAGACATTCGCACCTCCCTTTCTATTTGCACTGAAATGCATAAATTTTGACTGATTAATATTTACTGTCAACCTATTTTCATCAAGTGATCTTTCTAGTTTGGTAACTCCAACCGATGCTTTTTGATAGGCTACCTTCCATGTGAAGTCATTCACATATATTACTGTATCGTCTGCAAAAGCGATCAGCTCATCCATAGAATCATTGATATTGAACATATCATTAATGTACACGATAAATAAAAGTGGGCCTGAAACACGTATACATGCTTTTTCGCAGAACTCTCTGTACCTTCTATTTTAACCCATTGCTTTTGTATGTATGATATCTAGAGGCTTCCCTCGAATTTTCAGCGATTCTAGTTTATATAAGAGCGCAGATTATCTAAAACTTTAGAGCTTCGTAAAATTCAAAAATCTAATCAGAACATTTCTTTATCTTGAGGACCGCTCGATGTTTATTTGAGAACGTATTGAGGCTAATTTCGAAATTTAACAACTGCTCCTATCCTTTTCGCAACTTAAAATACAAATTTAAACAAGCACAGTATTTTTCAAATATGTGAAACCAATCGACTTAAACTCAACATGAATAATTTTTTCGCAAAAGTTAGCTAGATCTAATATTGTCAAGCGTATGGATTTGTCCCAGTACATTTGAGAAAGATAAAGTTTATAGGGTGCATATTTCGTGATGAGTAGCAAATTCTTGCACGAATTTGAGTTTTTTTTATAAACAAACGCAATTGAATGTCAATAACCATATCAAGTCATATTAAACCGCAGATAGTAAGGAATCAATCCTGACTTAACAGTCATCTCAAATACGACCAAAGTTTGTTTGGGATTGCCTTCATGCACTAAAAGAGCTAGAGAACGAGCAGAGGATGGTTAATTCACATGAATCCCAGGGCGCAGTGGTTTTGCGAAAAGCTGGTTCATTTGCCAGGAAGGAAATCGAATTTGATTTCTTCTGCCCCTTCCTTTTTGCGAATTACCGCTCAGTACTCCAAAAATTAACATTTAAATGAGGCTAAAATCACAATGTGTTCTTCACTGGTACTCGGCACCAGATAATGAGCATGCAAAGATTTTCATGCCAAAACATTTGGTTCAAAAAGTCTGGATACACACGTAATGGGGAAATCGCAATAGATTCATCAAAAACTTATCATGAAAAAGTAAAGAAAACCAACCGAATCGCACAATCTCTTCTGATATTTATTATATTGAACTACTAGCTTTGCATCATCGAAATTGCAGAAATTTAGGTTTTATATCATTCTCTTTTTATTATAGTTATTCTGCTTATACTTATCCAGATCCTCCTTATGTCGTATTACGAAATTAAAGCCTGGAATTGGGGAAAAACTCATATAATATCAATTACTGTACTCCCACAAAACTTTGATCTACGACCATAAAAATCATCCAAAATAGCCACGAACAAAAGTAGTTACTCTTTTTTCTCGAAATTTCATCCCCAAGATGTAAAATGGAGAGAATAACCCTGTTTCTGAAATCATTATATTTTTGTAATACCTTATCGTAAGGAATAAAATAGTAAGATACTACCTAAATGAAGAGAATCAATAATTACCTACAACGCCCTTAACTAAAAACTTCAATTTTGAATAAAATTGGTTAAAATTAAGTCTAAAAGTCATCAAATTAATCTGCAGTTTCAAAACAAATCCTTTATTAGCCACTGCTACTTCCTCCCACCTGAAACCCACAATCCTTACTTGTGAAAAGGAACTCGCTTGAATTTCATTTCCAAGATCCGAAGATCATGTGTTGGTCCCAGATTGTAATACAGAAATATATTATTAAATTCAAATATTTTACGCTGCTGCTGATTTTCTTGTATATCTATGTGTATGTATGTATGTCTTTTCTCCATTTCATAAAAATAACGTGCACTATCAATTTACCTAAAATATTTAGTTTTAATTCAAAAGCTCAAATAAATTTCACCGTCTTACAGAAATACGGATGTTATTTATTGCGTGCTCATTATTGAAATTGGAAGACGCATGCATTTTGACGCAATCAGCTATTCATGGGGCTTTAACTTCAATATTTTTGAACATATCTTACTCAAAATATTGCCAGTAGATGGTTAATCTTGTAAAGTCATTTAATGTAGTTCATATTCTTCTAAATTATCCATCATATATAAATGTTAAAAAAGTAACGTGTCTGGATTGGCACAAGCCCCAGTAAGTATGCCATTGTTCATTACTCGTTTCGCACCACCGAAATTTTTCTCAACATATATTACCCCTTATATATATTGATATAACTGGGCATTAGTGACGTCAAAAAATAACTATTCGTTACACGAGTACTCGTTACTGACTGAAATCCAAAGTAACGAGTTCCGACGCAGATTTATATTCGTTACTTAAGTAACGAAATGAGCTCCCGAAAAAGTAACTGAATTGTCAAAAAGTTTCGTTACTGTTTCGTTACTCGTGTATTCGTCCCACATACAAAAAAAGTACCTTTACCAAAAGTAACGTTTAGTTTCGAGCTGCAAAGCAGGCAGTCGTTACTAGTATTTGGGTTGTGGGATGAGTGATAACTGATTGTAGAATTTTTCAACGTTGGGTGAAGAAGGGTTTTTTTTTATCAATTTGAGGGATTTTGTTGAAGAAATAAAAGTTATTTCCTTCACATTGTCGTTTTATTTAAGTTAGTGTTGAAACGTCTTCTCTATTTAGAAGACGGATAATTAAAAAATTGGACTTGCCATCATTGTATTGATACATGTACTAGACCAACAAAATCAAGAGCGATTTCTTATTGCATATAGTTACTGCTTGGGTCACTAGATGCGATTTTTTGCAAAACTAGTTTGAGGGGGTTACTGACTTAACCGTTTTCAACACCAAATGCGGTACCATTTTCTCGGGAACAACTTGACCGACTTTAATAATTTTTTGTACACTTATTACTTTAGTGAAACTAATGCTATGTATTAGAGGGATTTCAAAAATATTTAAAACTAAATCATTAATGAGCTGCGAAATTTTCAAATTTTTTCATTTTCTTTAAAAAAAACAATTATTTATAACAAACTATTTGAAATGTGCTCTGTACTGTTATTAACTAGTACTGCTACGTATCGACCAAAATAAAAATCATATTGATATCTGTTATCATTTTCAAGAAAAATTTACCGAGGTGGATAAAAATGTAAAAATAAAAACTTTTCAGGAGAGCGAAAAACTAACAGACTAGTAGTACGATTTACACCGACCTTCCTAACTTTGAATTAATTTTTTGACCACTTTTACTCATCGGAAAATTGAACTAACGACCTTTGTGTTGTAAACCAACATGCTACCAGCTAGGCTACACCCTACACTAAACGAGTACTTAGTAACGAATAAAATGTTTCGATTAATTTCCATAAAGTAACGAATAGTCGCAATAACCCAAAAGTACCGAAACTTGACATCACTACTGGGCATTGCAGGTTCAAATCAAATCCGAAAATCATGTGGTGATCCCTGTCTGATGTGTTTTATAATTTTAATCATTATTTTTATTATGTAAAATAATTCAATTAATTCTTTTCCACTTTCTGCTTGAATATTATGCAATACGGAAAGTTATATTTTTACTCGAAATTGCCAGTCACAAACGTTGATTAATTTAAAAGCATATATTTCCCTTGAGTCACGCTCGACTGACTCGTGTCTTTCACCCTTTCAAAACTTATCGATTCGTCGCTAAGTAACCCACCGTTGAGTCCAATGACACACATATTTCCCAGGCCTACAATTCACTCGTGTCCTGATGTACATTTATTTTCACCTGTCATACAGCTCATCAATTTATCAACGTCCTTGTACAGCAGCGTACCAAAGCATGACACTAGGAGGCTTCCTCTTTGTCCTTGGTTTGAGTGTAAACAAATTGCTCGTAAGTAAAATTGAAGGTTACTACACCCACTACCCAACTCCATGTGACCAAAGTTTTTCAAGCAAAGTCAGTACGGTGGAAAATAGAGCAATTGGAACCGGCCAGGCTCAGTATTCTTCCGTGTACTCCAGGTTCGCTAGCGTAAGCGAAAAAAAAAAAAATTTTTTTTCCCACAGAAACGACGGCCAACACCACCTGTACACTGAGGAATTCCAAGCTCGCGCTTTGATAACCAGTCGACATGGCGCAAACTTATCACCTACGGACAAATATTTGTCAGCTGACTAGAGCCGCGAGAGTGCTCAGGTGGCGGAGGCGTTCGGGGCGGTGGAACTGGTGACCCAAGAAGCGCGATACCGAACCTCTAAGACAATGCGGAGGCCTGAGAAATGCTTTATCGCCGCGACGACGATGCATACCTTGGATAGGTGGTGTCGTCTTCACCTCGGCAAATATTTGCCGCCGCCTAATGCACAGGGAAATTGGTGATTTTTGTTGGATACCTTCCACATACGAGTACTCGTCGCTTGCCGTAACTTAGGAGGCTCGAGCGTTCTCATATACATAAGTGGAGCGAGCGACGTGAATCATTAGCGCGCTAGTTACAGTGCACGTAGAGGCGGCTTTTTAGTGTCACCTTATCAGGGCAGCAGCTGATTGCTATGTTTACCAGTAATTACCGAGGTGTGTTCCCATTTGCACCCACTTACGTGAGTATCGCAGACTACGAGATTTATGTAGCCGATCCGAGAGCAAACTTAAAGCACTTACGAGTCCTTAACAACTTTAAACTGCAGTGTCCATTACGCCATAGTTGTACAAAGTTGTGTAGTCCGCAATCTTATTGTGTTAAAGAACTGCAGGACTGGACGGGACCCATCTGGGCAGGAGAATGGCACGTATGATTTTATTGATCAAACACTGGCCAGCGGAATAGAGTCATCTTGGGAATGGACCGAAGGAACCTGCAGACGTGACTCGCCAACTTTGGTAACTTGTGCCAAACGTAAAAGGCAATGTAGGCCATAAAACCAGAAACACTGAAGTTTATTAAGTTATACTGTGATGGATGAATGTGGCAGTGGCTTGATTATCTGTCTCGAAGCTTATTTATGGGATCAGTTTACCTGTGCGATATCATACAGAGGTAACATGTACATGTGCGGGTGGGCAGATTGTCTCTACGGACGACGATATTAAGATTTATGGTCGTCTTAATCCCGCTTCAACATGGAAACTCATAGACGGGCGATGGTCGATGAGTGTTTGCTATATCCGAAATAGTCAATGTAAATAACGATACCTTAATATCGGATCACAGTAATGCCTGCGGGAAATTTTCTTATACGACAAGCAATAACAACTTAATTAAAGTAGCAATAGTGTTGGCTTTCTTCTGTGATTAGTCATAACATGAGTGTTTCAAAACTCGCTTGAAAGTTCTGAAAAAAATATTTTTGAGAAGTTCGTTTAAAATTATCATTCTATATTTTCAGCACCAAAAATCACTTCATTTCAATTTGAAATGAGTAAATTTTCAAAATTAACTGTGCTTCCGGTTGTATGGAAGCCATTAATAAGATAAATTTGATAAGTTTCTTATTCTATTTTGAACCTCCTTTTTAAACCGAACCAATCAAGAAACAACATCAACAAGATGTTGCATGGTAGAGTTTGTGAAGCATTTCGCATTTCAATCGATCCTGTTCACACTTAAAAATAGTTAGACCGTGGTAACAAATGTGTCATATTTACGCAACCTCTATTATATGTTTGCCACATACTATGCCTTAAATCAGGTTCAAGTTCAGCTAGAGTGTAGCCTAATGAGTAGCATATTGGTCTGTAATGCGAAGGTCGTGAGTTCAAATCCCGGTCGACGCATAATTCTCACTGCTTACTTGGCTATACCTTGGTCACCTTAATCTACGAAAAATGAAAAATTCGTAGAAAGAGGGTTGTGCGAAGGGTTAACAGTCCTTCCACAATAAGTAATGAACAATGTTAAGGAACCTGAATGTCAGGAGGCCGAGGTCCGATTGTAGAAGTAGAATTAGTAAATATCAGGCTCAAAATATCATGGTTATTGCAGAATATAGCATGTAGCATCACCCCTTCACGTTTTAATCAACCCTGCTCTAAAAATTATTTTTTGTCAAACTGGAAGCAATATGGTCATTCAAAACATGGTATGGTCATTCAAAACATATTGAACTTTTAGTCACAATATGAAAATGTGGTATTTTTGCCACAAATTTATTGTCATAGAAAGAATGTCGGAAAAAATGTCGATTTATTAGCTGTTTCGAAGGACTCTGCCCCATTTACTCTACATAAGTGGCGACCGTTAATTTCAAACGTTGGGAAATGATAGTTTAAGTCATTCTGAATAAAAAATATTTTGCAAGAAAAGATCTCAAATCTGTTGACCTCGTGGGCGAAGGGGTTCCAAGCGGCAATGGTGCCTAAAAGAAGTTGAATGCAAGTTATACTCAAACTTTGAGATTGGGGTTTTTTAGGATTTAAGAGATTTTCGGGCCCTGAGGATAAAATTCAAGCAGCCCTTAATTAATTATAGAAATCATTAAGCAATTTACGGAGAAAAATAAGTGTGATCATAATATTACGCAATTGTTTTGAGTAAAATATCGGTCAAATTCTGACAAATAATGACAAGGGTTTACGTGTAGAATTGCAACTGAAATTTATTGTTCTGTACTCCATTACAGAATCCTACACCTATGCCGCATTACATAAGTTCAAATGACAAAGTATTTTACATCGCAGTCATCTTCCATATCAATTTTACACCGCTCACATGAAAGCAAGGGGCTTACACCGAAAAACATCTATCACAACCTCTTCTCACGTTAAATTTCATAAGAGGAGCAGAGAACCACTGCAACGTTTAACTCATATCTGAACAGAACACGGTTTAATGCTGAATTTCAGCAAGTGAATTTACGGGTTCCGAGAGCAAAACGGCGACCGGAATGTAAAGGATAACGAGCGTTCGGGGCACGTTTTAAGGGGGTAAATGAAATTCATACGGAACAGTCGAAAGTTACATGCAAAATTATTGCATGTGCATCGAATAGCTAACTAGGAGACTAGGACCGTCACTACGTCCATCCCTGCTGCAACGGCTACTAGGCATCATTTTAGCGCTGACTGCACTAAAATCTGAAGTTATGTACAAGTTCTGGCCAAGCATTTTTATAGGCAGGATAGTTCCTCCTTAGAAGAATACTGCTCCGTTCTAAGATTATGTGCCATACATTTTAGCATTTTATTGACAGAGATTTGTGCATCGTCCTTGTTGCCAAACCCTTACAATCGGATCGATAAAGTCGTTTTCGAGATTATTAGGAAAAATTACAATGCTCTGCATAGAGTTGGCTGCACGTGTGGTAGTTCCACACCAACTCATCTACAGTCGTACGTTACCTGCCGGTAATTGGAATTGACTGCATCGAAAAGGTGAAGATACGCTATGGTCAATGAGCACTGTTCCGTGATTGCAGCCACGGTGGGTACCTTCTGCTTATTATTACGATCTGGAACAACAATTAGCTCAGGAATGAGCTGATAATCAGCATAGTAACATCTCGCCGATGGGCAATGAGGAAGACTTGTGATTTCATCTTGTGCTCTGCTATATTTGGCGTAAGACTGCGCCAGTGTTTACCTTTTGTTTTCCCTCCATCCAGCTTGGCATAAGTGCATGTTAGATAACAGCTAAAGCGTAGAGCAATCGGTGCTTGGTCTAGGATGAAATTGCAGTTGCCATCATCATCATCATCGTCAACATCCCCATCCGAGAGGTATTCAACGAGGCTGTCCTTGGAATACTGCTGTTAATTGTTGCGCGAGAATCTTGATAAGTACTTGCCTAATATTTGAGTGTGCCTTGCGGTAGAGCTTATTGTTTCAAGATGGATAATTTCATGGGTAATTGTGCACTGTGCAGTACTCGTATCTTTCTGAAATAACGTCTCTAGTTTAGATTAGAGAAGTGTTGGTTTTTCGTGCTATTATGTCAGTAATTTGTGCGAGACTGTAATAGAAATTGTTTTATCTGATTGAGTTAACGTTCATAAAAATATTTAAATTAGATGTAGTTTCGTACTTAATTACAAACAAGATATGGTTCTACGTTCCTTATTATCATTCCATTCCACTTTCAATTAAATGATAATGTACTTCAGCGTAAAAGCCCAATCATATGATACTCTAGAGACTTATTATTCGGTACTTCCAATAATCAAAAACAAGAACGTGCACAGGAAAACAAAACTTAAGCTATACAAAACAATCATAAGACCTGTGCTATGCTATGGCAGCGAAACGTGGACATTAACTCAGGCGTCCGAAAAACGACTTAACGCCTTTGAAAGGAAGGTCCTCAGAAGAATCCTCGGACCTGTGAGGGAAGTCTCGATCTGGAGAATACGATACAATAGAGAATTGTATGCCATCTTCGACAATCCAGAAGTGTCAACCCTCATAAAATTTAAAAAATTACAATGGGCTGGTCATGTGGAGCGGATGGATGACGGAAGAATTCCCAAACGCACACTAAAAGGGAAAGTCAACGGACAAAGACCGGTCGGAAAACCACGAAAGCGCTGGGAGGATTCGATTGACGCAGACAGCAAATCACTGCTAAGATTTTCAAACTGGAGGACGCGGTCACTGAACCGAGATGGATGGAGGCAAAGCATTCAGGAGGCCAAAGTCCGATTTGGGCTGTAGCGCCATCGTAAGTAAGTAAGTAAGTATGATACTCTAGATGAGATGGAAATGACTTTAATATACCGGAAAATATGTCATCTCAAATTCTTTCGAATAGTGAATAGGGACTTTTGCATGGGAGGTGGTAGAAGTAGAGGGGGAGATTTGTATTTTTCGTATATGACACCGAACATGGCATGCAAAATGTTTTTTGCTGAATTCAAAGTTTTTAGTTTTCATTATTTTTAAAGAAATTGGTCATAGATTTCCTGAAATTGGGGCATTTGTATGGGAGGTGGTAGAGGAAGTGGAGCGTTTAAGATGATTTTGAAACTGCTTATCATCATCCTTATAACCATGCTTTGATTCAATTTCAAAGTCGATAGCTCTCATATATTCGAAGGAGAAATTCTTTTCTTGAATTTATAATACAGATATTTGTATGGGAGGTGGTAGAAGGAGTGAAGCGGAGCTGATAATTTTTTCTAACACTTATTGTAATTATTAAGAAACAAATTCTGGCAAAATTTGAAGTTTGTACTTTTTCTAGTTTGAATGGAAATCGATAAAATGCATTTAACAAAAATTATGCATTTGTATGGGAGGGGGTTGAAGGAGTGTAAGGATTAAAACAATTTTTTTCGCATTATCAATATTTATATTTGTATACTTTATACAAAATATTAAGTTGATAGCTTCAACAGTTTCGAAGAAAAATAATTTAATTTAAATTTCTAAATTTCGTGAAATTTATATGGGAGGGGGTAGAAGGAGTGAAGTTGATAATTATTTTTAAAATAAATTCCAATTATAGTAGAATTAATTCTGACAAAATTTCGTCTTTTCAGGTTTCCTAGTTTCAATGAAAATCGAAAATATGTATTTTTCCATTTGTATGGGAGGGGGTAGAAGGAGTAAGGGGATCGGATCAATATTCCGTGTTTTTAATGACATCTATATCATAATACTTTGACCTAAATTTCAAGTCTATAGCTTAAATAGTTTCAAAGAAAAATCAATTTCTTAATATTTCGATATTTCATGAAATTTGTATGGGAGGGGGTAGAAGGAGTAGGGGGTGTAGCCCGTTCACGAACTTAAAGTTAGTTTTTTGCTAAAAATGACACACAAAAAATTTTATCACTATAGCTCAAAGCTTTCGAGAGTTATGCTGTAGACAGACGCACAGATGGGCAGACAGACAGACAGACAGACAGACGGACAGACGGTCACTCGGAATCAAGGTTTTTGAGCGATAACAATTATTTCTGTACCCTTGGCGGCTCTGTGCGAGCGTTATTTCTTAGCATTACAAACGGTAAGGCAAACACAATATACCCACAGATTTCATCTAGAGTATAAAAATGTTAATAATAAAACGATTGCAACAAAAGAAGGCTTAGCTTATTCGATTTGTTATGAAGATAATTGTACGGAAGGTAATCACAATCATGGCTTCAAATTCGTACATTTTTTGGTTCGGGTTCATGATCAGGTTCGAGTTAACTCGAAAAACTTTTTCTAAACGTAGTTCTGGCTCGCGATCGCCTAAATTTGATGAATTTTTACTACTAAATATTTCAATATTCAGACAGTCATTATTCAATTCATTACAATATCGCACATATCGCTTGTTTAACGTAACCTTAAAGCCTTGAACTTAAGCTAGGGTGTAGCCTAGTGGGTTATGTATTGGTCTACAAAGTCGCTAGTTCAAATCCCGGTCGACGTATAATTTCAGCACACTAATTGCGTGAGTATTAAATTCATTGATTGAGGTTTGTACGAAGTTATAACAACCTTTTTACAATAACAAATAAATGCTAACGAACCTGAAGGTGGAGAGGCAAAAGCCCAATTTAGGGGTTTCCTAGCTCGAGAACGCTAGGAGCCAAAAAGTTGAAATTTCGCACATGTTGTTGTTGGCAAAAACAAGCTCAAGTTCTTGAACAGGTCAATCGTTCTACCCCTCTTTCCATACAATATGACGCAACTTTGCAAACTTTACAAAAAGATGCTTTTCTTGAAAAGTATGGATGGCGCTGGTCTGCAATTTGTTAGATATTAATTACATGATGTTTATAGATATTTTGGAAAAAAATCTTGAAGAATCACCTCCCATACAAACTGCTCAATTTCACTAAACGGATTATACTAATTTTCTTGGTATCATACCTATTCAATTTATGAAGCATAAATTTTGAATGAAATATTTTTATAGCGACGTGAAAAAAATCTGCAAACAAGTCGGGCGCAACTTCATTATTATTGGGACAAGTTGAGGTTGCTTGGAAAGTCAATATACATGTTAGAGTGGATAGAGTAGACTAAGTGAATGGAGGTTATAGGGCAGGGATATTGTCAATTGTTTAGCACTTAACTGGGATTACGATCAAAGGCTCCAGTACATACAAATAATATTTCATTCATTTATTTATGCAAGTATGGATTTGTAGGAGGAGATACAAACGGTGGGTTGACCATAAATTTTTTGCTGACATCACGTTTAAAACTCTTTGCATGGAATGATAGTTTCATAGACGAAGTAATTTCTATAAAATTCGACGCATTTTATATTCTTGAAACCATATAGCGAATTAATTCGATGAACTCTGCTTTTTCGCTAAATTCCCGGAACGATTTGTTCTCCTTATTACAAATTTTCTGTACAGCGAAGTTTTCTCTATTACGAATTGTTTTCCAGTCTCAACATGTGCATTCAGGCATTTTTAACTTCTCTGTGGTAACGCAAACACCAATTGAAATTAAAATTAGGAGGAATACCTTTATGCATATGTAATATGTATACATGCAAGAATTGATTGCTATAGCGGAACGTTCATAAGTATTTAGGCAATGCCTTCTATAGTAGAAAGCCGAGTAACTGAATCCAACAACAACAACACGTTGGAGTCATAACAAACATGACAGTTCCATACAAATTCGCTCGCTTTTGTATGGAGCAGACACGGCGGACTTCGTAAAAATCGCGTTTATTCTTAAATGCAGTGTTAAAGATAGTTCACCTTTCTAAGCTACTTCATTGATAGTGCTCGGCATGTAATTATGACACGTTGATATTAGTGCAATGGATTTTTAATTGAAAAAAGTGCGATCAAAGTTAAATCTCGACTTCCCACACCCAAGAAAATCTGTCACTCATATTGTGCAGAGTTCTCCGGTTAATTTTCACACAGAAAATTGTAGAATTTTAGTTATTACGAAAAAGTGTGCACTCGCGTAATATTTTCGTGCTTAATTTGAACTAATTTTGCTCTTTTCTTGTTTTCGGCAAAACGTGTTTTTACGACAAGTTCGTCAAAAATAATACAGGTGGTCCTTTGGAATGGAAAAATTCATGACGTCATACCCACTGGAGTCATTCAAGATGGCCGCTACGTCAGTTCTGCCCAGCTTGAGATGTAGAAAGCATTGATTTAGGGGAGCCCCACGAATACTATGAACGGACAGTCAACCAGTGGCATAATTATTACGAGTTCAGTTTTGTTCGCGGACTTTTCTAAAATGGAACGTAAAAGCTTTACACTAAAACAAGAGTAATTAATTACAAACGAAGTGGAAAAGAGAGAGTTAAAGAAGAAAGATATTGCTGAAAAATTTGGAATTTCTGCCAATACATTATCAACAATTTTAAAGAATAAAGATCAGATTTTGGAATATGCAAAAATTGAAGAGTTAAATTCTACGCGTAAAAAGTGTCGTCCGTTTATTTTCGAAGATGTCGACGAAGCTATGCGCAAATGGATAGTTGCTCCCCGTGAAAAAAATTTTCCTTTGTTTGGGTCAATTATGAGGGCAAAAGCCAAAGAATATGCTGAAGCATTATGACACCCGGATTTTAAAAGCAGTTCTGGTTGGTTGGATGTCTTCAAAAAATGGTATGGTATTGTCGAAAAAACACTGTGTGAACAAAGTGTTGACGTAAACTTGCAAGATCGTGATGAATGGTTGGATAGCGTTTTGCCAAAGTTATTGGAGAAATATGACAAAAGAGATGTCTTCACCGCCGATGCGACAGGCTTATTCTTTAAATGGCTACCGAGTAAAACACTAGCATTCAAAAATGAAAAATGTTTTGGTGGAAAAAGGAGCAAAGAGAGGATTACAGTGATGGTCGGATGCAATATGACTGGATCGGAGAAATTGCTCGTTATCGGCAAAGCCAAAAATCCACTTGCTGCAAAGGCATCAAATCTCTGGAGGTGGATTATGAATACAATTCAAAATCCTGGATGACCTCTGAAATTTTTGAAAGATGGCTTTTGAAGCTGGACAAAAAATTGCCAGAAAAGGAAGATTTTACTATTTGTGGATAACTGCACGGCACATCCCAAAAGTGGTCAAGACAAATTAAAAAATATTTAGCTGGTATGTTTCCCTACTAACATGACATCTGTACTACAACCGATGGATCAGGGTATTATCTATAATATTAAACAACATTATAGAAAGCGAATATTGATGAATATTTTAACAGACACGGAGGAAGGAAAACCTCCAGTGTCCATAAATTTACTTGATGCAATTCGGAATTTAAATTAAGTGTGGACTTTCGACGTAAAGCCGGAAACAATTGCAAATTGTTTTAGAAAGTCAGGAATTGAAAAAATATGCTATCGTCGATTCTACTTCACTTCTCTGGGATGCAGACGACATTTTATCGTTGTTACAATTAAGAAAATTGTGGACTTCGCTGGAAGCTTCGTTAAACAATGACAATTTAAGTATTTTGGAAACTCGAATAGTTAGCCAAGGTATCTTTACAAATCAATATCTTGAGAAATTCATATGCCTATGCAACCCTTTTGTATACCCTAGTTTTTGATTTTTAATTATTTATAGATTCTGAGGATGAAAAGTTGCCTGAAGCTGTAAAAAAATTAGCCACTAGGGAGGAAATGTCGTCATCAATTGCAGTATTGCGAAATTTAATTGAGATGACAAACAATGTTCCATCTAACGTGGTTTCATCTCTTAATATATTAGAAAATTTTATTAAGAGAGTAAAATGGAAGACTTTAAAACCAAAGTATCCGATTATTTTTCCAAAACAACATAAGAAATAAATTTAAATTTTTGTAAGTTCTGTTTATAATATAAGTTTATGTGTACTTGTTTGTGGTAATTTATTGCATTGAGTGTTGGATTACTACATATAACGAAATAAAAAAGAATTGAATAATTTTTTTTTAATTTTCTCTGCAACGAATTTTCTTTATAACGAAGAAATTTTCCGGTCCATTGACGATTAGCTATAGGCAAGTTTGACTGTATTTGTTTGGGAGGGGGTTGACGAGTTGATTGAATCAGAAGAATTGTAAAACAAAATTATGAAAATAATGAGCTAATATTTTTGGCCTTACTGAAAATTGTATCAACATATTTTGTACAAAATTAGAGCTCGATAAGCTTAATACTTACCGAGAAAATTGTTTTTTTTTTCGAGAAATATTGTTGTTTCAATGGTGGCGGGGAAAGAGGGAGGATTTCAATAATTTTTAGAAGAATAAGAGCACCAGGACTTTTCGTAAAAATCTGCTTATCATGAAGTTTTGGGAATATGTCATATATGGAAGGTGGTAGAATAGGTGAAGGGGTTTGGCTTATTAACGAACTTGACCTTAATTTTTCGACAAAAAAATGTTACAAAGTTCAAACCTTCTAGTTCAGCGCGTTCTCAAGTCAGAGAGCGAATGGACAGACATTCGTATTTGAGCTTTCTCGGTAACGATATAAGCTTCAGGCCGTTTCTGGAATTTAATTGAAAATAAGGCATCATGATGTCAAAACCCAATGCCTTCTATAGTAGAAGGCCGAGTAACTGAATCCAACAACAACACGTTTGAGTCATAACAAACATGACAGTTCCATACAAATTCGCTCGCTTTTGTATGGAGCTGACACGGCGGGCTTCGTAAGAATCGCGTTTATTCTTAAATGCAGTGTTAAAGATCGTTCAGCTTTCGAAGGTGCTTTATTGATAGTGCTCGGCATGTAATTATGACAGGTTGATATTAGTGCAATGGATTTTTAATTGAAAAAAGTGCGATCAAAGTTAAATCTCGGCTTCTCACACCCAAGAAAATCTGTCACTCATATTGTGCAGAGTTCTCCGGTTAATTTTCACACAGAAAATTGTAGAATTTTAGTTATTACGAAAAAGTGTGCACTCGCGTAATATTTTCGTGCTTAATTTGAACTAATTATGCTCTTTTCTTGTTTTCGGCAAAACGTGTTTTTACGAAAAGTTTGTAGAAAAATAATACAGGTGGTCTTGTGAAATGGAAAAATCCATGACGTCATACCCACTGGAGTCATTCAAGATGGCCGCTACGTCAGTTCTGCCCAGCTTGAGATGTAGACAGCGTTGCAAAACGAGTATTTGAAAGGTTGAAGAGATTGAATGATATATGAGTGATATTACGAAATTGCTGCCTTTACAAAATTCATCACCCACACAAAAATCTATACATATAAATATAATTGTAGAGGCTGTCTGTTACTTGCTTATAAATGGCTATAACTTAGTTTTTTGCTTAATTTGGACAATAACTAAGCAGAAACTTACGTCTTTAAAAATTTTCTCTGTCTGCCTGTCTGTCTGTCTGTCTGTCTTTCTGGCTTTCACGTAAGAACGGCTGAACCGATTGTAATGAAATTTTCACAGATTATTAGGTCTGCATCGAGAAGTAATCTGCCTTAGGTTTTATTTTACTCCTCTCACGCCTTCTACCCCCTCCCATACAAAGTGACTCATTTTCAAAATTTTATAATAATCAAATTTTCATGGAAACTATAAAAGCTATTAATTATATTATAAATGCGATCTTTAAGTATGTAAATAATTTGATTCCCTCTACTCCTTCCACCACCTCCCATACAAATTACACTTTTTCATGAAATAATTTGCTCCAATTTTCTCAGTACGTAAAACTTTCATCGAGCTAAGATTTTGTACTAAGTCCTTAATTAGCATTGTTATTAATACCAGGAAAAAATTAACCAATTACCTTTGCTCCTTCTACACCCTCCCATACAATCTGTCGCAAATCTACGACTTTGCAAAAATTTGATTTTCTTGAAAAATGTTACTGTTCTGAAATTTAAAATATATCAATTGCATGATAATTATAGTTATTTCTCAAAAAATAACTAAAAACTCTCCACTTCTTCCACCACCTCCCATACGAACTTCATTTTTTCATAAAATGCTCTAAATCAATTTCCTCAGTGCGTACAACTCATCGATATCGAGCTTAAATTTTATATTAAGTCCCTAATTAGCATTATTATTAATATCGGGAAATATTAACCGATTAGCTCCACTCTTTCTTCCCCTCCCATACAATGTGATAAAATTTCACGACTTTGCAATATTTCGATTTTTTTGAAAAGTGTGAATGTTACTATTCTGAAATTTAAAAACACATTTGCATGATAATTACAGTTGATTTAAAAAAAATAACTAAAAACCCCCTACTCCTTCCACCACTTCCCATACAAACAGCACTTTTTCATAAAATACTCTAAACCAAATTTCTCAGTCCGCATAACTTTTATCGAGCTAAAATTTTGTATGAAATTCCTAATTAGTATTATCATTAATATCGGAAAAAATTAACCGATTAGCTCCACTCCTTCTACCCCTCCCATACAATGTGATACAATTCCACGACTCTGCAAAAACTCGATTTTCTTGAAAAGTGTGAATTTGACTGATCTGAAATTTAAAATGTATCAATTGCATGGCGATTATAGTTGCTTCTATAAAAATTACCAAAACCCCCCACTTCTTCTATCACCTCCCATACAAATTGCACAATTTCACTAAATCCAATGCATTAAGTTTCTCAGTACACATTCAGTTTTTCAAGCTTAAATTTGGTGCAAAATATTTTTATAGCTACTCTAGCATGATGTGAAATAAATTAATTTAGTACTGTCACAACTTTTATCACTCCCCACACAAAAATTCTTAAGATCACAAAAATTTCATCGGTAGTATCATATGGTTGGGCTTTACGCACAATCGTAGTCCTGTGATGTTTTTAAGCTTAATGTTATATTATTTCGATTTTTTTTTTAAATTAACACAAGCTGCAACTATTATATTTACATTTCCTTAACGCTCTTCAATACGTATATGCTCTCAAATCACGGGGGTGATTTGATCACGAGCCTCTCCCATTGAAATGCGAGTATCATGGTATCATTCTTATTAATTTATGGTTCTTTTTCCAACAAAGTACAAAACATTGGTTCAAAGAGCCATCAAACTAAGCAGATTATTTATCCGACATAATGTACTACTAACTACATTCTCAAAAAAAATTATTATTGCAATTCTTCGCGGACAAGGTCGCGGGCGATCGCTAGTCTTTTAATAAATTAGTAACTGCTTCACTGCAATCATTCACTGCTAAGCATTTCGTTCTCCATTTTTCTTTCTTAACTTGCGCTTTTAAAATATTTTAAACTGCAATTTAATCGTTGTTATGCAGTGTACTATAAACTGTGGTCTTGTTATTCTTTTTACTCTAGATGAAATCTGATAGTATTAAAAGTTTGCCACAAAGTCTGTAAAGCTAAGAAAAATGGGAGCAAAAATTTAACGAAATTGAAGTTCATATTGCCACTCAAAAATAGCGAAACAGGATATCCGGCCGTCCGTACTCATCTTTAGCTCGAGAACGCGTAGACCTAGAGAGTTCAAATTTTGAACACGTCAACGAAAAAAAAACCAGGTTCATGAACGAGCCAAATAGCTACTCACCTTGTACCCCTCGCATTCGAAAAAACACATTTTCGAAAATTCCCAGTAATCAGATTTTATTGAAAACATTGCAAGCTTCTTCGTCTTCAATGGCACTACAGACTAAATCTTTGTTAGCCCTCCGTACAACTTCTCAAGCTACTAACTCGAAAGTTTGAATTTGTTACGAAGTTTAAATGATAATTTTGAGATATGGTATACAAATTATACAAATCCCGCTACTCTGTCCATCATCTTATCCTGCTGAAATTGTACACTAAATATTTATTTACAATTATTATTCGGACCGAAAAAAATTAGACGATTAGCTTCACTCATTCTACCCCATTCCATACAATATGACACAATTTCACAACCTTACAAAAGACTTTCTTGAAAAGCGTGGATGCAGTTGGTCTGTCATATGATGTATGTCAATAACTTGATGTTTGTAGTTATTTTCAAAAAAAAACAAACATTAAGAACTGTCCACTCCTTTTACCACCTCCCATACAAAATGCACAATTAATTTAGTGGAATTGTGCATTTTGAATGGCAATAAACTAATTTTCCAAGAACCTTTTAAAGTTCTGATACTTTTATAACAAATGGATATATGCATATGCATTTCAACTTTGTATCTTTTACCAGAGAACTAAAAAATAGTGAACATTTTCGACATATTACATGCATATTTTTGGAAAAAAAAATACGGCCGACAATTTGTTCTTAGCCCCCTTTTTTTCGGACGCCAATGGATAAAAAAATTAAATTATTTTTGGAGTAGCTTCCAATCTGCATTCGTAATGGTAGTAAGTGTAGTTTTTGACTCTTTCCCTCCCCTCTCCTCCCCCTTCTACCTAACACTCCCTAAAAATATGATAATGGAGCTCACTTACCCAATTAACAATCTACCCAAAAGCGAACCTTATATCTTTAGCGGAGACAGCAGTCCATATATACGGCGTACACTAGATAAAATCTGAGAGTATATTGTGTTTGCCTTACCTACCGTTTGTTACACTAAGAAATAATGCTTGCACAGAGCCCCAAAGGGTACATAAATATTAATTGTCGCTCAAAAACTTTACTTCCGAGTGGCCGTCTGTCCAACTATCTGTCTGTCCGGCTGTCCACAACATAACTTTCGAATGCTTTGAGCTATCTGAAACTTGTTATTTGTCATTTTTATCAGAAAATTTACTTTAAGTTTGGGAACGGGCTACATTCCCGCACTCCTTCTACCCCTTTCCATGCAAATCTCATGAGATTTCGAAATTTTAAAACATTGATTTTTATTCAATTATTATTGAAATTTGGGTCAAAGTATAACGATGTATAAATCACTAGCATCACATAATTTTAATTCGTTTCCCTTACTTCTTTTACCCCCTCCCATACTAATGCACAATTTTCAAAAATTTATTTTGCCGGCTTTCATTGCAACTTGCAAAGCTGAAAAGAAGAATTTTTGCCAGAATTCATTTCATTATAATTGCAATCACCTCATTTCTTCTACCCACTCCCATACAAATTGACTTGAACTTTTGTGGAAAGTATAATAACAGAAATATCCTTGACGAAGAAAAACTTTGTTTTGATCTGTATACTCTCTCTACCCCTACCAATTAATATTAAAAAAAAGAGGTAGAAGGAAATTGGTAAATGCATTATATCGATTTTCATTAAAACTAGAAAAAGTACAAACTTAAAATTTTGCCAGAATTTTTCCTTTAATTATTGCATACAAAAAAAAATTATCAGCTTCGTTTCACTCCTTCCACCCCCTCCCATACAAATATCTTTTTTTTATAAATTCAAGAAAGGAGGAGGAGAAATGCTTCTCCTTCGAACATATGAGAACTATTGACTTTGAAATTGAAACACAGCATGGATAAGGATATTGATAAACTATTTAAAAATCATATAAAATCCTCCATTTCCTCTGCCACCTCCCATACAATGCCCTAATTTCAGGGAACTATGCCTAATTTCTTTGAAAATAATGAAAATTACATACAAAATTAGCACGAAACATGTTGCATGCCACGTTCGGTATCATATACAAAAATTATAAACCTTTCCCCTCAGCTTCTACCACCTCCCATACAAAAATCACTATTCACTCTTCGAAAGATTTTGAGGTGACACATTTTCTGGTGCTCTTTCCCATTTCATCTAGAGTATCATGTCATTAGGCTTTACGCCCAATCACAATCATGAAACGCGAAAAAAACAATATTTCAGGGTAGCAATTTTTTTTTTGTGTTGATCACAATATGTTATCATTAGAATAATAAAGTAAAATTAGTTCAATGTCGTCACCCCTGCTATCCTCCCCATACGAAACTTCTTAAAATCACACAATCCTGCTATGTTTTTACAATATGTGTAATGTCCCAGCATGCTACTTTTCCAGCAGCTATTAAAAAATGCACAATAAAAGTTCTTCAGTGGGACAGTGCCGAAAACCACCCATGTATTCAAATTTTACTATAACAGAAAATTGCCTTATTTTGTCTACGAACTTATAATGCTCTCAGATTTCATCTACAGCATGGGTGGGCGAAAACCGATTAATATAAAATACACCAAATTTCATAGAAATTCTATGAAACTTCGTCTGTGAAACTATCATTTCGTACTACGAATTTTGAACGTGATTCAAACAGTCAATAAAAAAAACTATTAACATCCCCCACCCTTCATGTTGCCTCTCCGCCCATACAAATCCAAACTTGCATAATTAAACGAATCAAATATTGATTATTTGTGTTGAAGCTATTTATTGATCGTAATCGCCGTTACATGTTGAATAATTGACAGCAGCCCTGCCCGAGAACCCCCATTCGTTTAGTCTTCCCTAGCCACATATTAACTTTCAACGCACCCTCAACTGTTCCCAAGAATAATAAAGCTGCGCCCGACTTGTTGGCAGACATTTTATATTATCATGGATTATCATATTCAAATCCATTTCAGATTCTGCAAGAACATCACTAAGCGTCGGGAAACACTTAAACTTATTTTGCTCCACAGCTGAAGCCCAATATTGTATTTTTCTTGATAAGCCGCCAAGACTATTACGCGGAACCCTTATTTTGTTGGTGGAACCCCACGATTCCGCGGAACCCACTTTGGTCACAACTGATCTAGAGTGTAGAAATAGAATAAAAACTATTATCTTTAATGTTTTAATTTTTCTCTTTGCTATTCTTTTATTTTCCGCTCTTGTTAAATTCAAATTGTTATCTTTTTGAAAGAAAAGATTTCCGGGTTCTACACTGTTACGCTTTATTATTCGTGACGTTTCGGTCTCTGCTGAGAGCCTTATCAAACTAAGAGAGTTTGCGTGTTGCAAAGTTCCGAATTTGGGCTGTAGCGCCATTATAGTGTAGTGTAGTGTAGGATCTGGCTTAATAATAGCCAGGATCTATCACTAAGTTTAGAGTTTAATTGTGCTGCAAATGAGAAATTATTTCTAATCATACCACCATAAAACTATTTCATCTTATTACGAAATCCACTACGTAGGCACCATCGAAATGGTGACATCATATGACGATGAGGTGTCATTTCTTCAATATGTTTACCTTTTATGAAGCATATGTACAATGCTCGCAACAATTCATTACGGCTGCATGTGAATGAGCCCACGAACTCGGCACTAATAATCAAGCCAAGCTGCGTACGGTTCGTTACAAGTAAAAGGTGCAATCGATGTATGGTGTACCTTCAAACCAATCCAGTTCGCGGTTAAACCTGAAGACTGACGCGGAGGAGATGAAGAAAAGTCTCAGATAATCCCATTTAGCACAGCAGTAAATAAATCGTCGATCCTACGTAGGAAGCGGACAGGAAGTAACCGCGCCACATCTAGCGCCACTTTCAAGTCATGTGGGCTCCTCGATTCGAGCGTTCCTCGAGGCCTGTGCGAGAAATTTTCATTTATAACGAGCGCAATAGCAAAGTTGGGGCACGAAATGCACGCCCGGCCGAGCCCACAGTGTCCAATACTTCACCCAGCATCGATCGACAATTGAAGTTAATTACGAACCAAAGTGGGCAACTTCTTCGCTCGCCGGTTGTTCCAGTGTGTGGGCCACCTTATAGGGCACCTATCGCCGAGACACGCGGAGCCGGCACTTTTGCTTTCGTAAGCACTGACAACAACTATCGCAACTATGGAAATCAATTACTCACGCACCTCTTGGATTTTCCGAATCGACTGAGTCAGTTAGATAGCCGCGTCTTTTCCGGAAAGAAATTCGAATTTGTCAATTTCAAGTAGCTATTGCGGATGATGATGGAGCTGATAGAGCCGTCGTTTTTGAGGAAAACCTCGTGGACAAGCTGCCTTTCACGATATCGAGCTGTAGCTTCGCTATACCCCGACATCATCGAGTGGTCACTTCTACGCGGTCAACAGTGGTTTTTCCGAAGCGTTTTCTCGTTATGTCTTGTCAGATGCATCATTACAAGGCCGTTTTACTTTAGAGCATGCTCTTTTTCTGCGATCCTCTTACAGCTTATATGGTATAGGGGCACGATCGCCACCAAAACCATCAATAAAACATCTCTCGCAGAAAACATGAACGGATCGTGTAAGACGTGGGCCGTGTGCGATCTTATGGTCTTTCTTTACGCTACATTCTATAAATCGCATTGCTATGAAGCGATTCTGGCTCGCATGCTATCGCCGCAGTGTCCTTTCGTTCCAAGCTGGACAATGTATGACTCGCGAAGAGAATGGAATTTTGAGTCAATGATAAATTGATTTCATTGGATTGGACATTTGTACAACAGGTTGCTAGGAATGTTGATGCAGTTTTGATCTATCACGACATGAACGTAATACGAGTTGTTTGATGTTGAGCAGCTTCTTGTTGAACGATCGTAGACAATCAGGAAGGCTTAATACAATGGAAAATCTGCTGTTAAAAGTATTTAAATTATAAATTATGGTAGAATGCTGTCTGAATTATCACTAGTTATGGAACTCTTTCGAAATCACCATTATATGAATGATTTACACTATTTGAAGTTGCATATATAAAATTAGATTTCATTTTGACACCTGTTTGTGTGTCTCGACGCTGAATCGAGTAAACCTCAACTGAAAGGGATGGAAGTGGTCGTAAAAGATCGGGAACTTCGGCGGAAAGACCTGTATAGTTTTTGCGAATGATCGCCAGCCGGAAGCTCTGAGCACTTAACTAAAAAACAATCTTCAAGCTTACATTTTACCTCATCGGAAAATCTTTTAATTTCGATGGGTTCTCTTCCTTTCTTCGATAGGTTTGCCCCTAGGTATACAAAGTTGTCTACGTTTTCTAGGTTATACTCTGGTACTGTAATATTTTTTCTAATTGGCGTCTTTTCCTAGTTTGTGTCATAATTTTTGTTTTGTTTTCATTAATACGTAGCCCAAGTTCCCTCGCTACTGAGTCAAGGTTTACAAATACCTCTTTAACACTCTCCAGCGATCTTGCAAGGATTTTTATATCGTCGACATATGCTACGAGTTGTGTTGGTTTGAAGCATAGTGTTCCCTTAGTGTCAACGGAAAGTTTCCGAACAACATTTTCGAGTGTCAAGTTGAAAAGCATTGGTGCGAAGCCGCCGCCTTGTTTAAGGCCGTTGCTGTTCTAAAACTGGAAGTCAGATTGTTTTCTACTCTGACTTGTGACAAAGACTCGGTCATTGTGATTCTTGTAAGCCGAACCAATTTCGGTGGGACTCGAAACTCCCACATGATCATATACAGTACGCGCCTATCGATACTGTCGTATGCTAGCCTGCAGTCAACAAATATCTGGTGCACATCAATATTATATTCCCAGCACTTTTCCAGCACCTGTTTTACTGAGAATAGAGCTGGGGTGTAGCGTGTTGGTCTACAATGCGAAGGGCGTGAGTTCAAATGCCGGCCGACGCATAATTCCAGTACACTGCCTGCTTGGGTATACCTTGGTCACCTCAATCTACGAAAATGAAAAGAAATTCATAGACAGAGGGTTGTGCGAAGATCTAACAACCCTTCCAGAGTAATTAATGATTATGTTAAGGAACTTGAAGATCAGGAGGTCAAGGCCCGATTTGAGCTGTAGTGCCATTGCAATTATTAAATTATCTGGTCCGTGGTCGATCGTCCAGGTCTAAATCCCCCTTGGTATTCACCAAGTACTTTGTCAGCATAAGGCTTAATTCTCTTTTCTAGAATTTTCGTCAAGATCTTCTGAGACGTGCACAACAAAGATATTCCTCGGAAGTTTTCGTAGCGGAGTTTGTCACCTTTTTTATAAATTGGACATTCATATAATGCTCCTGCGCCAATCTTCAGGAAGTTTTTTATGCTTTTATATGTCCGTGACTAATCTATGTAAGAGATGTGGTATGCAGGGGTCGCTGGCTTTCAAAAGTTCAGCTGGAATTTTACCAGTGCCCGGTGCTCTGTTGTTTGGGTAGCTCTTCAAAGCCGTTTCTACTTCTTCGATAGTGGGAGGACTCAAAGAAGATCCCTCATCAGCGTTACATCAGTTTTACTTGCTTTTATGTCTGCTGCTGCTGTTCGTGCGGATGATGGGCTAGGATTAAGGAGTTGCTCAAAGTATTGTGGCTATCTTAGTTTTATATCTTCCGCATTACTTACGATGTTGCCTTCTGCATCCTTGTAAAGGGTCGTCTTCGGTTGGTGTCCCTCTTTCAACCTTTTAATTAGGGAATACGAGGCTCTTGTGTTGCGTAATTTAAAATTTTCTTCCATTTTTCTAATTTCGTCATTATTGTACTTCCGTTTTTTTTGTCTGTAAATCGTCTAAGATCATTATAGTTGACTCATTTGGCTCATGTTGACCGTTCCGTTAATATTTTGTAGGCTCGATTTTTTAGCATTCTTTCAACCAATCATTTCGTTTGCGCGGGGTTGTTGTCTTATCACCTCCTCTGCGAAAGATGTAATGCCATCTTTGATGTTTTGCCACATTTCTTCTATGGGCATGCTGGTTTCGTTGTTGAGCATTGTCGCGAAGTACCTCTCCAAGGCTGATACATATTTCGCTACTATTTTCTCATCTTTCAGTTTTCCAATGTCGAAATTAGGAACTGGTATTGTTCTTGAGTTTCTCCGGTTTGCGATTCAACATCGGAACTTAGTCTTTATCAAACAGTGATCTTTATCACACTTAGCCCCTCGAAATATAGGCCGTCCTTTTCTCTATTAGAACGTGGTTATAGGATTGCTGGCGAAATCAGTCTTAAATTTCGTCGTCTTTATCTTCCGCAAGGGCGTGGAAATTAATAAGCCAAATGTTAAAGAATTTTGTCTTGATGGAAATTACACATAATCGTTCACTGATGGATTTGAAATTGGTAATTTGGTGTTTAAGCTTCTGTCGACGATAAACGCAACTTCAAACCCCGGGCTTCCCGATTTTTTCCTACTTTTGAAAATTGTGTCCGATCCAATGTCAGTAGCCTCGCCACCTAACAATTTAGTTTCTTGGAGTGCAATAGCGTTCATATTCGATTTGCTTGTCTGTTTTAGAAGCGCTCTCACTGCTCTTGCTCTCTATAGGGATCGCACGTTCCAAGATCCGGAGAAATAGTCCATTTTTCGTTTGCGTAGTCGTTGCCGTTGAATCAATTTAGCCCGAAGCGGTGCTTTTGATTTCGGAACAAGTCTGGTTTTTCCGAGGATGAGTTGTTAATACATCGCCAAACCCCCAACTTGGAGAGCCATATTATAGTGCTAGAATTTTGCAGTCTGGTGCTTTCTTTCTCGCCATTGACCGAATGGCGAAAGCTCTTTCTTTCTTATCTGGACGATCCCATAATAGAGGATTGTTGCGGTTGGATGTTCGGTTGGATCGTTCTGTTTCTAGAGCATCTTACTCTGACAAGAAGAATTCCTTCTATCGCGGCAACTGATATTCACCTACATATATTAAGTAGACTTCCGTTGACATCTCTCACCAGGTGGTTGGCGGCGAAGCTCCTGTTCGCTATCTGTTTCATAATTTTAAATAACGACACTTGCGGTATATGGCAGTACTGAATTTTGTATGTTGTATTTAAAAATTTAGAACTCACCAGCTGATCACTTCCCCTGACGTTTTTTGCTGTTTCATACTCGATATAAAAAGATTAATTTCTGCAATTAAAGTTCCTAAACTTTTAACAACTTATGAAATTTCATTAGCGAACCATGACATCAAACCGATTAGAGAGGGACAAAAGAAAAGTTAAAAAATTATCAATACAGCAGTTAAGATAAAATAAGTCGGTAAATGTTCCTCATTAATTATTCGTCTTTTCTTCAATGGCACTGAAGCCCAAAGCGGGCCTTGTCCTCCTAACCTTCAGGACTATTAGCCCTTTGCAAAACCCTCATACTACGAGTTTTCATTTTCACTGATTGAGATAGCCAAGATATACCCCAAAGAATGCAGAAACTATACGTCGACCAGGATTTGAGCTGCCGACCTTTGCATTATAGACCAACATGATACCCACAAAGCTACACCCTAACTTTCATTAATTGTTGACGTTTAATAACTTTAGAAAAAGCTACCGCCAGCAGCGCTTACCATATTTTGCTTGCTTGAAGTACTCGCGTCTGTATATACATATGTATATTGGACGGTACTTGTTTTGGGTAGTCTGTTCATCTACAATGCGAGTTCAAATCAGTCGGCCGCGCGCAGATACATTAGGGCTACAGCTGCCTACGTAAATGAACATTTTTAGAAAGAGCGTTGTAAGGAAGGCTAACTTCTTCTTAAATGTCACTACAGCTCAAATCCGGCATTGGGCTCCTGAGCCTTAGGATCCTTAACATTTATCTGTTATTGCGAAAGGTTTATTACTCTTCCACAATAAAAAATAAATGTTAAGGAACCTGAATGTAAGGAAGCAAAGTCCCAATTTGAGCTGTAGTGCCTTTGAAGAAGAAAAGGAAAATCAAGATACTCACGAGTGCGTTTTTCAGAGCGAGTGAAGTGATTGGTGGATTTGAATACCATAAAAATTCTAATGCAATAACACATGAAATTGAAACAATTAAATTAATTTTATTTGTATGGAGCTAGCAAAATAAATCATTTATTTAAGAGAAAATAGTACAAACTTAATAATTACATTCTGCGGAAAGTGTTCCTTACGGAATTTTAATTACAAACTGCAGGATATTTACCAATATCCGTAATTCGTTTTCCTATTGTTTAGCAAACCACAATATAAGCATTATTTCAATTATTTGGTATTATCGAATTTAATTTCTTTGTGTAAAATACTTAGGAGTTTCGGGAACTCCTTTGAAATGGAAATCGAACTATCGTAGTTTCGTTCTGCAAATAGCAAGGTTAAATTTCCATTTTGTATCTTCACTGAAATTGAACCACATTCTGAATTTGTTTCGAAGTTAAAGTATTTAATCTGGAAACTTACTTCATTGAGTTTTGATCAAAACTTTTATTAATTAATTTTTGCTTTTGTATGGGAATAAAGGGAAAAAATGTGTCTAATCAATGGTATAGTTTGATTTCATCAAGGCATCAAGCTAATGTCTAGGACTCATTTTGGAAATGTTTCAGATTTATGTGAATGCACACCTCAAATGCTTCTATTACGAGGGTTTAAGTTCACGGTTGCCTTTAATAACTCGGATTGTTTTTGTGGCGACAATCTACTAATACGGACCAACAGGATCTAGATACTGAGCTCTTCGCTTCAATAAATGGGCTAGTGGAGTTGGTAACCGAACCAACTCGATTACCTGAAATAGCAAAACCATGCTTTAAACTTGCTTGACAGTTTTCTAACGAATCATCCCGAAAAATATTCTGTTCCTGGGATATCGCCATCCCCGGTTGGGAATACTGACCACTTTCTGATTCTAGCACAATTTCAGATTACAACAGTAAATACCTTAAAAGACAAAGTGCATCGAAGAACCATCTGGTATTACAAAAAAGCAGACTGAGGAGCATTAAACCAATTTTGAAGGGTCTTTAATTGGAAATTGTGTTGAGAGTCTGATAATTGTGATAAAGCTTATCAGCATATAACCGAAACTATCCTTAAGGGTATGGAACTTTTCAAAAGCTTTAGTTATAAACGAATCAAACTGTTGAAGGATTCGTGGTTCACAAATCATTGTGTTACGATGATGATGCAATGGCGCTACAGCCTATATCGAGCCTTGGCCTCCCGGATGAACCTCCTCCAGTTGTCTCGGTCCAACGACCGCGTCCTCCAGTTTGAAAAATTGAGAAGCTACTGAGTCCTCCCATCGCTTTCGTGGCTTCCCGTGCGGTCGGTTACCTTGAGCTTTGCCCTTGAGCACTCGTTTTGGGATTCGTTCCTCGTGCATTCGTTCCACGTGGCCAGCCCATTGCAGCTTGCGCAGTTTGATCACTATAGATGCTGGTGGGTCGTCAAATAGTTGATACAACTCATGGTTGTATCGAATTCGCCAATCATCTCCTTCCTTAACTGCTCCGTATACCTTCCGAAGAATTTTTCGCTCAAAAGTGTCGATTAACTTCTCCGAAAACCATGTCAAGGTCCACGTTTCGCATCCATATAGCAGCACAGGACGAATTAATATCTTGTAGATCCGTAGTTTATTGTTTCGATGGACCTTCCTTGATTTCATTATGGGGAGGACCGCATAAAATGCTTTGTTAGCTGCCGTGATTCTTCTTTGAATTTCATGTCGCTCATTGCCATCCTTTGTGAGAAGGGCTCCCAGGTATACGAATTCATCCCCCTGTTCGAAGTTGTATTCGCCTATTGTATTGTTCTGCCTCTCTTTTTGGTCATTTGTTAAAACAGTCAACAACATCCATGTAAAGTCATCTACACCACCTCTTCTAGGTGGAGACCAAATTTTAGTCCATCCTGTTGAGAAAGCCAATCTTCTTGCAACGAGTTCCACACGATACTCAGACTGCCACCGACAAACCCGTCTCTCCCGCTTATAAAACCATCTTAATTTCATTTACCTGCGATTCATTTTCGCACACGGCTTACCTCCAGACTTCTTTTTGAGCTGAATGTTCAGAAATCTGCAGGTCCCAAAAATTATTTTTCCTCCTTGGCTAATCCGCTGCGCGATTTATTCTATCTCTCTTTCTCTTCTGGGCACTTTCTGAAAAAGTGGAAAGTGACGAATGTTTAGCCGATTTCCAAGAAAGGAAACAAAGCGTTACCCGCCAACTACCGCCACATCGCCATTACTTTCGTTCTGTCGAAAGTGATGGAAACGGTTGAGAATCACAAAATAGTCCTCTTCCTTGAAGATAACAAACTTATCAATGATCGCCAATACGGATTCCGTTCCGGACGTTCTACAGGTAACCTCTTGGTATATCTGACTGGTTGGAACTTTTGCATCCATAAATTTGGCGAATGGTCAAGTTCTGACACTTGATAACGCTAAAGCGTTTGACAGAGTTAGGCACAAATGTTTTCTAGTGAAGCTCAAAGCAGTCGGGTTTGATAATAACCTAGTAAAATTGATTGATAGTTTCTTATATGAACGCTCCATACAAGTCGTATTGGATGGCGTGGTATCTTCTCCCTTTCCCACAGATTCCGGAGCTTTCCAAGGATCTGTTCTATCACCCACACTCTTTCTTATTTTTATTAATGATCTTCTGTCGTCAATGCTCAATCCGATACATTGCATGCAGATGACAGTACCCTGGATATCATCTATGAATTCGACTCTATCACTAAAGCTCACCGTGTCTCGGTAGTATCTAAACGTGCCGAACTATTTGGATCATCGAACTTAGACCTGAACCTAATCTTGGAATGGAGAGTAGATTTCAACACCTTAAAAACATAGGCCTATCATCTTTCCGTTAAACGTGATGTTCTCTGTCTGTCGGTCTCTAATGTAACCTTCCGTGGTGTTCAACTAGACTCTTCCCAATACTTCTCACTACTTGCCATTAAAATAAATAAACATCTTAAGTGGAACCAGCACATACTCGACGTAGCACTTCACGCTTCCAAACGCCTAGGTGTTCTCCGAAGATGTATAAAATATTTTACTCTCAGTGACCTTCCAAATATTTATAAAGCCTACATAAAACCTCGAGTACAATTAGCATTTATTGGCTGGGGCACCCAAAACGCAAAAAATGCGATGTTCGGCTGTGTCCAGAGCAATTATTGAAATATATTGGAACTTCATGTAATTTGCTTACGCAATATATTATGAATATTACTAAAACCTTTCCCGTCTGCTGCTTAGTAGAGTAGGTATACTGTCGTTAGCTCCAGTATTTAGATTCGCATTAAACTAAAATATTTTATTTTTAATCCATTTTAGACTTTTCATCATTATTCATAAATTCACGTATAATTCATGTTTTTCAATTCATAACCAATAGATGGCCTCTTATTTACTATGGTGATAACGAACTGAAATTCGAAGAAATCTTATAGCGATGTTTTGCTTTGACAGGCCATTAAACTTTTTTTTCTATCAAATTTAGTTTTAAAAATTTTGAACAAATAATTAATACAAGCTTTAGTATAAAGTCACATATATATTTTTTTTTTCGTAATAAAAAAATTAAGATTTCAAAAAGATTATGTCGCCCGATCTGCAAAAGTTTAAACCGATTCGTTTCCTTTCAAAGCATGAAAAATAAAGGTAATATTGCCCGATCTACCCCTTTCTTCCTGAACATTTTTCGGTTTGGAGCGAAATTTCTATACCGGCATTTAAGGAATTCGATGGATTCACGACTAAGAGTATTGAGGGTAAGGTGGAAGCTATTACTGCAACGCATTTACCCTTTCTAGAGAAGTCAAATTTTGCTCACATTGGTTGGCAGTCTCTTGTATGGGAATATTGGGACTAGGAGCAATTAGAGTAAGGTGGAAGCAATTAGTGCAACGCATCTTCCCTTTCGAACTTGCGCTCACCGCGCGCGAAAATGTTGCTCGTGTTAGCCGGTGGTCTCATATATCCATCTCACCAATTTTTCCATGTGGAAGGCTTTGAACTTTCGTTGTTCAGAATAAGCGAAATTAATGCACTCATTTTTTTAAAGAATTTTTTTAATATATTTACATATTCGTGCTGATTTCAGTTTAGTTTTTCTAAATTGAATAAAATGCGAAATGAAAGGGAAGCAACGCTTCCCTTACATCAATGGACGCCACGCCACTGGTCCAGCAAGAGGCGTTCCGATTATTTGAAGATGAAGTCAACACAATTTCTATAGACTCCCTAGAGCATCGCTGAAATTTCGGAGTGCTAAGCATTTACTAAGCTACTTTCATAGTAAATGCAGTAAGGAACTTGCTAAACTTATTTCACCTATGTACACATTTCCTACAAATAATCACCTAGCTTCAAGCGCGCACAAGCTTACTGTTAAGATTCCAACCTCCCGTACAGTGAAATATGGGTAGTCATTCATACCCCGAACTTCAAAGCTTTAGAACGCATTGCCAGAAGCTGTATTTCCATTGATCTTCGACGTTTCAAACTCAACGTCCAACGGCTTTTATTGCATTAAATGGAAAAAGTGACCCCCTAAGTTGTATTCGGTCAAGTAAAAAAAAACTCCTCGGAGGTCATGCTCATATTCCTATAAGCAAGGCCTATCTAAACCTCTGCTGATCTATTGGTCATGTCGGCCGGTTGCAAACGCAACTCTGCGCCAAAGAAACGAGAACAAGATCCAAGCTTCTCTGCCCGCGATGTGTACATAAATGTCACCATCACGTGTACCCCGAAGGGATCTCATCAATGGTTATACTGATTTGGCCAAGCCATGTCGCTTGAGTTCCTCTCTCCACTTCTGTATGATCATCAGATGTTCCATGTCATCAGCTTTCACAATTTCGGTTCCATCAGTTCACTGCTTTAACATCTGCATGTCAAGCTACAGTGTATTTCGATCACCTCGGTCACTACTCTCTTTCGCATGTTCCACGAAGTCATCTGTAAGCGTCTGATTTCGCTTTCTCAGCTCGCTACTCCGCCGTCTCGGCTATACCGAACTCCTGCATTTCGCTCATTTTGTTAAATACTTTGTTACGCGTTCACCATGCGCTACCAGTCACTATTAGGCGTTCACGTTTTCTTCCGGTTACACATTCTTCAGACAAGTACATTACAACCTAACCTTACCATGCGAAGGTCGTGAGTTCAAATTCCAGTCGACGTAATATAATTCCTGCACACTATCTGCTCGATTATACCTTGGTTACCTCAGTCTTTGCGAAGGGCTAACAACCCATTCACAATAAATAATGAAAAAAAATATTAAGAAACCTGAAGGTCAGGAGGCCAAAGCCCGAATTGGGCTGTAATGCCATTGTAGATGAGACCTTACAACCTACCCCAGGAACTCTGAGTGGGAATATTTTGTTCACTTCAGCCTGCCTTAAATTTCCGCGAACCAATCACTTAACAGCCAAGACCTCAGATTTCACAACCCTTAGTTTCGCACCTTTTGGCTCACTACTCTCATCATCAGCAATTTGATTCAGCAATTCTATCGTTTCTTCAGTTCCTCTCTCATCGGTTCATCTATTAATTCATCGGCTTAACTCAACTCTATTCTTTCGCCTGTTCTCTTCTCTATAACTCTATGTGCTCATAGTTCCACAGACCCTGTATACATTTTATATAGCCCCGATATGACCTGATTAAGGGTTCTCAGTACCTTCCCCGTAGTACCAGTTTCAGTCCTTTGGTCCTTCTTCATGCACCCACCCACTTCAGTCTATGTTTATGAATAACTTTGAAACTGACCGATCAGCTCGGTCCGTGGGGTTGCCAAGCTCTAAAAGAAAATTACTAGAACTGGCGAATCTTTCCAGACCAGTTACTACTCCTCAGCCGGAAGTATTCTAGACAGATTATTGCACATATCTTTATATCATTGCTTTTAAGCCATTAGTGGCAACGGATTGGTCACATTTTGGAGAAACTAGATTGAATACTGCTAAATAATCTCAAGCTAGGGTGTAGCCTAGTAAGTAGCGTGTTGGTCTACAATGCGAAGGTCGTGAGTTCAAATCCCGGTCGACGCATAATTCCAGCACACTGCCTTTTTGGGTGCACTTTGGTCACCTCAATCTACGGAAATGAAAAATTCGGAGATAGCGGGTTGTGTGAAGGTCTAACAACCCTTCCACAATAAATAATTAAAAAAACTGAAGGTCAGGAAGCCAAGGCCCGATTTGGGCTGTAGTGCTATTGTAGAAGTTGTAGAAGTAATCTCAAACCTCAAATTTTCATTGTAACTAATCAAGTAAGAATCGAGAGCTTTGACATCAGGTAATCAAATTACTTGATTTGTTACGCAGGCTGCTTGTACAAAATCATCGCCATATGAACTTGTTTGGTGGAAGCAATAAAGATTTGTTGATTTAAAGGCTTATTTTATTTGTACCGATAAAAGACCGGTTGACAGCAAAGATGACATCTATCAATACAGACAAAATTCATAACTCGAAAAAAAATTATTTTTCGTAACAGCAAAATACACAAATACGACTCGACGATGTTACTAACCTCAAAACTATTGCAGTCACTTTTTTTACGGTATAAAAGATCTGTCGCGAGATGTATGTAAATACCCTCCATCAGATTGGGAGATAAATTTTCACAGATCGCATATTGCAAAGACAATGGTCCCCCCATTAACATTAACCCCATTGGCTTCTCAAAAAACACACGAAACATGTTAAGAAAGTTCGCTCTTTTCCGTCTTACAAACTGCACATCAAGATAAAAATCATTGCATTCATCTCGCAAAATATTCCCAAGATTGCCTGTCAGATCGGAATGTTTGTTGTGTATAACTGGCAAAATGAAAACGTTCCGTCTAAAATAGCACACTAACAAAAAAGATAAAACTATATCCGACTTGATCTAGGCAATACCGAGCTGATTATAGACGAGAAGTCCCACAGCTTAGGTTGCATCTAATTTCGTGTAATTACCAAAAAAAAAATTAAGATAGAAAAAAATGAAGAAATAAATACAAGAGCCGGTTACAAATTACAAACAATAAAAGCTATGGCCAAATGGTAAACAGTTAAAGCACTGAATAATTTCGTACAATTACCGAGAATGGAAAATATGTATGAGGTATAAGTTGGTAGTTGATTAAGATACTGGGGATCGGTGAGGGCCCCACGTAAGACTCCCAGACTCGGTGGCGGCCGCAGTGAGTCCGAAAGGTCCATCGAAAATATCTTAGATCTGCGCCGAAAGAGTAGCGGAAAACCTGAATGGAAAGCCAATCAAAGTGGAACTTATTACCGTTCCTCGGTTTCATAAATTCGTTCTCTATGGGCTGTCTACACTAGGCCATCATCACATATCATCGCGCACAGTGCACTATGCGGCGGAGTCTGTTCACACAGGTGTCGGGCTGCGAACAAAACACACGGAGACATAGTACCTAGCCCTGCGGTATGCCATCGGAAATTGCTCGATAAAGTTGTCTGTCCGAATCCATTGAATCGGACCAATTGGCCATGCTATTGGGAATCAAGGTGGTTGCCTGCGATTCCGAATGACAGACCGACGATGGATCCCATAGCTCCGGAATCGAATCGAATTCCAATCTCGCCTTCATCGTGCCCACCAGCGGCTAGCTTGTTGTTCTAGCGTTTGGGAAAACAATTAAAATCGCCCGATTTCACACGTTTTTTGGGGCGGACAACCTGCTCGAAAGTACAAAAGGCGAGGGCAGGCAGACTGAAAGAAAGCCACCATCGCGCGACGAGGCCAGGAGCTAGACGAGATGAGCCGCAAAGTCAAGACCTTTGGACCACTATCGTATCACTTATTATACTCGTTATTGATTGAGCAGTGAAGATGATCCGCTTGTGTATTGTGTGTTCTTTGCCGAACAAGACACGTTACCGCGCGGTAGTTGGGCCGGCCCGTACGTACATTGTTCGCCACGGTGATGAAGTGTTTGTTTGCTTTGACCGCCGCGCACCGGGAAGCCTTGGATTAGGCATAAATAAGGCTTTATCTGGACCGAATTGATCAATTTGGGGGAACAAACTGGGCACAACCAGCTCAAAGAAACGCCTCGAATTACCGGGCCGCATTGAAATTTCGATCGAGCGATGATCAAGGATTTACCCGGACCGATAGTGTACAAAAGTCGTGGGAAATCTTGTCCACGATTATAAATCAATTTCGATGACCATAGAGAAAGCATAGTGTAGCGAAGGTGAAGGTGGTGAACGCGGCTTGAAGGTGTGGACGCATGCGATTTGATCTTGAGCGACAGTAAATATCGGTTGGGAGTATGACGAAGTCTAATTTGGACATCCAGAGGTTTTTTCGTTGTTGTCTGAGCTGATCCACTTGCTGTATACTTGTCGTCCGATGAGAGAGTGGTTTCTCTGCGGGGTGTAAGGTATACTCTAGAAAAAAACATAATAGAATTGGGGTCTTTTTAATCGAGAACGGCCCAGGCTTTGTACGTTTTAATAATGGTTCGGTATTCATTGGAGTTACGAGTAATTGGAGTTTTTGTTCGATCTGCATTCGGAAATACCAGAGAATTAGATACAGATAGAGCCATTTTACAGTCGAAGTGAATAGAATTAGGAAAAAACATCTCTCATTATGGTTTTAGATCTGAGTAATGTTTTCGAAACTAAAATAAATATAAAATTTTATTATTGTATGAGTAATTCCAACTGCTCGATTCTTATCAGAAAGCAAGAGTGTGGGGAGAAGGGTTGCTAGAATCTTCTTCTTCTTCTACAATGGCGCTACAGCCCAAATCGGACCTTCGCCTCCTGATATTCAGGTTCCTTAAAATTTTTCATTACTTATTGTGGAAGGGTTGTTAGCCCTTCGCACAACCCTCTTTCTACGAATTTTTCATTTTCTTAGATTGAGGTGACCAAGGTATATCCAAGCAGGCAATGCCGGAATTATATATAGTTGGTTGCTAGAATCTATCCATCCGAAATTCATTTCATTCAAACCGAAATGGACACTCTCTCCCCATTCATTAGGCCTAGCGCTATTGAATGTAATACAATCGTAGGAAGCCACTCATCTCCGGTGAATGACTTTTTTAGAATCTTTGGACCTTGGTCAAAATACATATTGTTACATGTCAGATCTACTTGCTTATTATCTACCACTCAACACTGAATCAAAATAATGCGCGCGTTCTAGCACTATAATGAACACCTGCACTATAGAACGCTCGATCATCGGCTGATCGGAAACTGGAGACCTTGAGCATTCGACCAACCGGCAAACTATACGTGTAAACTCGACCGACAAAAAAAATAATCGAACAAGAATGAAATAATTCTGAACACCTGCGAGGTCTTTACTAAGAAAGCAACAACAACTACACGGATGACAGGGAACATCTGCCACCAAATGCGACTCGATCGGAATGTTCAGCAGGGCAACGAGACAATGCTTTATAGATGCAATTAACAGCGCTCGACAGGAAAGAAAAAGTTGTAAGACAATGAGAATGATCCCACCGACAAGAGCAATATAAAAGGCGAGCGTTTTTGATGAACGAATCAGTCCGGTTTGGAGCCGTCAACCAGCCCGTCCATGTTTAGAAAGCAAAAGAGTGAGAGAAAATTAAAGAGACTTCTGAGGCGTTGTGGGCTGCGTGCTTGTTTCACAGTCAATAGGTCGTGGGTTCGATTCCCACTTCAGGCAGTAGACTTTGCTTAAGAACGAAGTTTTCATTTGCCACTGGCGATGAACAATTATTCGAAATAAAATAGGCAAACGATGTAAAAGTGAAACAGTTCCACTTTCAGAAGATCTATATACTCAGTAGATGGTTTCTATTCACTTTCTATCTTTCAGTCGCCATAACATCTGCAAAACTTTGTCAGTAGCAGTCAGTACAACAGAAAAATATACCAGCTTCACCACTCGTTACGATTGTTCTCACTTCTCTTGCCCTACCTGCCTAATCCAATTCCTTCACTCCGTAAATGTGTTTGTGCATTGCACATAAGGGTTGAAATTGCCTATTACATTACATATTTAATATGTTTGAAGTTTCTGTAATGATGAAAAATCATTGAATTTTTTAAATATACTAATTACTTTATTATTCTAATAATAAAGTGTTGTGACAACACACTTGCTAATATCTCCACCACGAATGCAGACAGGAAGTTGAAAATCAGTAGAGATATAGAGAGGGTTGTGGAACAAACTCTAAAAATAATTTAATTTTTTATCCATTGGCGTCCGAAAAGGGGGGGCTAAAAATAAGTTGTCGGCCGAATAAAATTACAAATCCTTATATCTCAAAAAAGAGTACAGATATAAAATCGGAAATTTGTCAGATTGTAGAACTACATAGTGGTTAATTTTGGTAAATTTTAAGTTGGGAGGTGATAAGCAAAAATGTTGGAAATTTCGAGTGATTTTTTTAGGACTCAGGTGAAAGATACAAAGTTTAAATTTTGCATGTGGATACATCTATTTAATGTAAATAGAAAAATAATAATAACTTGTTCCATAATTGTTATAAACCGACCCCCCCAATCAAACGTTTACAAGGCGTTTCATGTGCATTGAAAAAAACACATAAACTGTAAATTTTTGAGTGAAATTTTAAGAAATCAATTATTACCGAACTGTTAAAAGCTATCAATTTGAAATTTTGCACAAAAACTTTTTGAGATATTTGAAATAAAATTGCGCCAAAAGTTTTGAGATCGCGCTTGTCCTTCTACCCCCTCCCATACAAAAGTGTGACTTCGGTATTAAAGGAGAGGGACTTGAAATTTAGGTCAAAGTATTATGATATAGATGTCGTTAATATCACGGAATATTGACCCGATCCCCTTACTCCTTCTACCCCTCCCATACAAATGGGCAATTTTGAAAATACATATTTTCGATTTCCATTGAAACTAGTGAAGCTGAAAAGATGAAATTTTGTCAGAATTAATTCTACTATAATTTCAATTTATTTAAAAAAAAATATCATCTTCACATCACTCCTTCTACCCCCTGCCATAAAATTTCACGAAATTTTGAAATTTAAATTAATTTATGTTTCTTCGAAACTGTTAAAGCTATCAACTTTATATTTTGTATAAAGTATACAAATATAAATATTGATAATGCGAAAAAAATTTGTTTTGATCCTTACACTCCTTCAACCCCCTCCCATACAAATGCATAATTTTTGTCAAATGCATTTTATCGATTTCCATTCAAACTAGAAAAAGTACAAACTTCAAATTTTGCCAAAATTTGTTTCTTAATAATTACAATAAGTGTTAGAAAAAATTATCAGCGCCGCTTCACTCCTTCTACCACCTCCCATACAAATATCTTCATTATAAATTCAAGAAAAGCATTTCTTCTTCAAGTATATGAGAGCTATCGACTTTGAAATTGAATCAAAGCATGGTGATAAGGATGATGATAAGCAGTTTCAAAATCATCTTAAACGCTCCACTTCCTCTGCCACCTCCCATACAAATGCCACAATTCAGGAAATCTATGACCAATTTCTTTAAAAATACTGGAAACTAAAAATTTTAAATTCAGTAAAAAACATTTTGCATGCCATGTTCGGTGTCATGTACGAAAAATACAAACCTCCCCCTCTACTTCTACCACCTCCCATGCAAAAGTCTCTATTCACTATTCGAAAGAATTTGAGATGACATATTTTTCGGAATACATATTAAAGTCATTTCCATCTCATCTAGAGTATCATATGATTGGGCTTTAAGCCCTTTCATAATTCTGTTATGTTTTTTACCTGCGTTTTTCGTGGTGGGTTTCCCCGAGCCGTTTTCCTTTTTCGTCTAGCAACCTGCGAAAAGCTAGGGTGTAGCGTATTGGTTTGCAATGCGAAGGTTATGAGTTCAAATCCCTTGCAACGCATAGCCTTGCCTGCTTGTATATTCCTTGGTTACCTCAATGAAAATGAAAAATTCGCAGATAGAGGGTTGTGCGAAGAGCTAGCAACCCTTCCACAATTAATAATAATGAAAAATGTTAAGGAACTTGAAGGTCAGGAGGCGAAGGCCCGATTTGGGCTGTAGTGCCAGAAGAAGAAGAACCTGCGAAAAACAAGATGTTGTCTTGGATTTGATGTTGTAGAGAATAAGGAAAATGAGCTGCTGAGATTGGGGAATGGTTTTGAGAAGAAATGGCACTAATTAGATGAAAAACATTCTTTTTAGCCGCGGCTAATTATTCACAAAATATCGTATTCAGCAGCTGGCCGACCCCTGCTCGGTCATCCGCTATCCGCAACCTGTAGACGCGCGTGGTGGTATACAGCTTTACAATCTTCAGGCGGGGATAACCTGACGAGTACTACGCTACATCTTTATCTTAGTTCGATTTGGCCACTAACAAGAACAAAATTTTACTAATACAAAATAAAAGCAAGAATTTGAAATCAAATTTATTCGTATTTACAAAGAACCGTTGGAAAGCAATCGCACAAAACCCAACTAATAGAATGGACCTAAGCTGCAAACTGGAAAAAAATTCCAAATCAAGTCAGCACTGGCAGGAACAGAAATATATTCCGCGGTCTTGAAAGGAAATTCCATGCGATGGATTGCACCTGTCTGGCTAAAGACACGCGTGCTTGTACTCTTAAAAATGTGAAAACGTGAATTAAAATTCCGCAGAACCTGATTTCGGTGCGCTGCGGAGTGGCGATCCTGGGCACATTAAGCCACCACCGGGGGAATAAGTGCAAACAAGACGATTGTCAAACCATCATGGTCCGGCTATCGCGATTTTCGCTGCATTTATTTAACCTTCTAGGCAAGATCGTTGCTGCGATCGATGATCGCACCAAGATCAGAGCCGTAGAGATGCTGAAGAAACAGCTTGGCTCCGGACGAAAAATCTTATGTTCGAGAAAACCTCACGTAGAAAAACCGCGCGACGAGCTAAAAGAAAAGTACAAGTGATCGTGTTGATCGCGTGGACGCGTAAGATCACCACAAAGAGATCACAAAGAGATGCGAATGCAAGGAAAGATCAACCAAAACAAGCACCACATCATCATCGTCATCATCATCGAATTGAACTGTTTTACCGCGAAGCACACATCTCTTCGAATTGCAACGGGAGGAAGGCCTTTGACTCTAACTGAGCTAGAGCTCTGCTACCTGTTGTCCAACAAAAGTTGAAGTTGTCATCAATCAGTGTGCAGTGTGTGCGCAGATGCTTCTGATGACACGGCTGGGCCCGAAGATCATGCGCACAGTTTTAGCGAGATCGGAGCATCCCAGGTATACTAAAATACTTTGAACAGCAACAACAACAAGGTGGTCGATCAATGGGCAATTCTGCAGCTTCGGAGGAGGCATTGATGGGGACACTGCTGGACAAACTGGATGCTGTTCAGTTTCTTCTCGATCGGCAAGTAATTCAAGAAATCGAAATTTATTGCTAGGAATTCCCCAGAGTGCTATTGATTATTAAGCTATTCCCGACCGTTCAACTTTAGAACTGGACCGCTTCGGAATAGTGTGTGGCGACTATGCGGCAAGGTTCTCGTTCTTGAGCGGACATTTATATAAGAAACTGCATTCTAGCTTAGCGCATTGATTTTTGCAGATCATGAAGAAGAGTTTGGTTTAATCTTCTTTTGTGGCACTACAGGCCGAATCGTGCTTTGGCCTACTGACCTTCACGTTCTTTTAGATTTTTTTGTTATTGTGGAAGGGCTGTTAGCATTTCGCACAACTCTCTTTGTACGAATTTTTAATTTTCGCAAATTGAGGTGGCCCATATAGAGCCATGCAAGCAGTGTACTACATCGATCGGGATTTGAACTCCCGACCTTCGCATTGTAGACCAACATGCTACCCACTAGGCCACACCTAGATTGCTTTAATACATTGCGGAGCATAGCTATAAACGCAGTCAAAATATGAGATTAGAGAGTGAGAGAGTAGCAAACAACAACAATTAGCATCAACTGATCGCTGTAAATAACGTTAGTTCAACTTTCCTGAAATTTAGCCGGAGCATAACTATAAAAGCAGTAAGTAGATTGCCATTAGTTTGTGCTATCAACTGTTGATAACAATTCAAATTTATTCAAAAAACATAACAGGGCTACGATACTCTAGATGAAATAGAATCCCACGAAATTTTGTATGGGGAGTGTTAGAAGGGGTAATTGCATTGAACTAATTTTTTCCCCATCATGCTAAAGTAGCTATACAAAAGCTTTCTACAAAATGCTTACTCCAAAAATTGAATAGAAGCTGAGAATATTAGTTCGATTTAGTGAAAATGTACAGTTTGTATGGGAGGTGGTAGAAAGAGTGGGGGGATTTTAGTAATTTTTTCAGAAATAACTAAGAATATCATAAAATTAACATCTCTTAAATTTTAGACTAGTAACATTCAAGAAAATAGATTTTTTGTGAAGTTGTGAAGTTGTGAAACTGTGTCATATTGTATGGGATGGGGTAGTGCAGTGCAGTGAAGCTAATCAAATATTTTTTTCTGATCTTAGTTATAATGCTAAATTAGTATTTATTACAAAATGTGAGCTCGATAAATGTTATATGTTTTGAGAAAATCGGCTTAGAGCATTTTATGAAAAGTGTAGTTTGTATGGGAGGGGGTGGAAGGAGAGGGAAGACGCAAATAATTTTTCGAGCAAATCCATTTATTGTCGAATTGCGAAATTCTATCATTTCTAATGTATTTACCAAAATCATGCATTTATTTGGGAGGTGATAGAAGAAGTATACGGATGAAAACAAAATTTTTCGCCGTTAATGATATTTCTATTATTTTAGCTTTGACAGTTTCGAAGAAAAGTGATTTAATTTTAATTTCAAAATTTCGTGAAATTGGTAGAAGAGGGTGTAGAAGGAGTAAGATGAAGTTGATTATTTCCTTAAAACTGGTTGCAATTATAGTTAAAATAATACTGGCAAATATTTCATTTCAGTTCATTTAGCTTTGCTAGCTTCGACGAAAATCGAATATGTACATTTTTGAAAATTATGCATTTGTATGGGAGTGGCAGAAGGAATGAGGGTATCTTATCAATATTAATATATAAATGGTTGAAATATACATAGTAATACTTTGACCCTAATTTCGAATCGATACCTTAAATAATTTAGAGGAAAAATCAATTTCTTAAAATTTCGAAATTTCAGAAAATTTGTATAGGAGGGGGTAGAAGGAGTGAGGGGATGTAACTCGTTAACGAACTTAAAGTTACTTTTTCGCTAAAAATGAATCAAAACAAATTTCAGCTCAAAGCGTTCGTGAGCTATGTTGTAGACAGACAAACAGAAGGACAGACAGACGAACAAACGGTAATTTGAAATCGAAGTTTTTGAGCGACAACAAATACTTCTGTACCCTTGGCGGCTCTGTGCGAGCATTATTTCTTAGCGTTACGAACAGTAAGGCAAACACAATATACTTTCAGATTTCATCTAGAGTATAAATAGATACACCTTGTACTGTAATGACATTTAAATAAAAACATTTCTTGAAAAAATCTTTCATCACCCGCTGAATTACAAGCCCTTCTTCAGCTTCAACCAGAGTTTATGCGAAAATTCTTCATTCAGAAATCATTCAAAGCAGATCAATTTTGGTTCACCCTTTATTTCGATGTGCGAAATTTATGGCTCTCATCATTTTGGTGTGAATTTCACCAGTGTTGAATTAATACTATTTACATGTGTAGTAGAGGTGCGCCCTCAAAATTAGCCTAGTAGGTAGCGTGCTGGTCTACAATGCAAAAGCCGGGAGTTCAAATATCGAGCGACGTATAATTTCAGCACACTTCTTGCTTAGATCTTGGCCACTTCAATCTGCGAAAATGAAAATTCCAGGATAAAGGATTCTTCGAAGGGCTAAAAACCCTTTCATTATAACAAATAAAATGTTAAGGGAACTGATGATCTGAAGGCCAAAGTCCAATTTGGACTGAACTGCCATTGAAGAAGAAACAAAACAGATTTACTCACAAAACACCAAATTGTTAGCAAATCCTGTGAGACTGTCCTGTCAGAATAAAAGCTTTTGAAATGAAGTGAAATTAAAAGAAATTCCATTTAAATTAGAAGAAAATTCATTTAAACTTTAATTAGAATTGGCTGATCTGGAAATCAAGTTGTATTGAAATTTACAACACATTTCCATACAGTAACTAAACAGTAACTAAATAGCAACTGATAATGTTGTTTTACATAATACTTAACCCGTTCGATTTAGCCCTGTTGTTACGGAACGAAGCAGTTTGTCCTCTACTTCAAATTGATGTTATGACACATGCAATCAGTGCCCTTTAGAAAAGCGCCCGTTTGATTAAATTCGTTTGGCTTTCAGAGGCTGGAACATAATTTGGGAGCACTGCATGGCACTAATGCAGGCTCGGAGTTTTCAACGTTCAATAGGATGGAAATTACGAAATTTCCCATAGGTTTGTGTTTGGAGCTCATCGGAAATTTATGGTGCCAGTTGTCTTTATCGCTTCGTTTGGAGTCCAGAGACAATGCTGCCAGATTGTTGTTCAACTCTTCTCAATGGGGATGGATACGCGATGCATCTGATTATACAGAGTTGTTCCCGTACACCGAGTGGGTCTATACAATGGCCCAGTCCAAAGCAAGATCTTAGCAAGCATCGCTCGGAAGTAGATTGGGCCTGCTGATGGATTGAAGCTGTGTGCAGTAATCAGAAACTGTAAGTGCAGAAGAAACATTCCGTCATCACTTGTGCCAGTTAAATCCCATTACACAATGCATTTGATCGAGATTAGCATTCGTGGCTGGAGTATTCCCGAACGGAAGCCTTAAATTAGCTCTAAACGAGCCGCAATTGTCTTCATCCACTCGTTTGGATGTGAATGAGAAAATGGTCTTTTCGTGCTAATTCGGCCGAAATTCTTGCTTAACAAATTCGTCGCACTGTCGCGTTGTTTGTCTTTTCCTGATGTTTTCCGTCGACCGTTTTTTTTTTTCTCGCTGGCAATTGTCTTTCGTATGCTGATGCTATCTCGTCATCCTACCGAATCAACTGACGGACAAAAGCTCCCTGAAATCTTTTAGAGCCATGGAAACTGTAACTATGAGGGTGGATTATCTGTGGCCTAGATATTCCTAATTGCGATATGTCCCTAACGAGCCACACTGGCACCTTCACATCTCACATGGAGTTTTCAAGACTCCACAATGGCTCCTTCGTATAGTTTGCCAGCGGACTGACTGGTTGTCTGGATGGTCGCTATGTCGTTTTATGGCCAACCGCAATGATTAAGTGAGCATGGGCTCGGAGACAAACCACATCTGATGACAATCACCACTTCCATAATCGGATCTTGGGTTAAATTACCTGTGAACTCACCTGTCTCGAGAAAACACAATTTTGTAGTTAGATTTGTACCCGTTTTCGAGTCAGCCTTTTGATTCGGAGTGTGATTTTAATTACGCAAATGCATGATAATGATGATGATGGCGATGACGATTAACCGCAATGTGACGTTCCGGACAATTAACCAACAAATGATAACATTTAAGAGTACATCACAAACATCATTTTGTTTGTGCGGCATCTGGTTGAAGGATTCGTATTCGTACCAACTTTGATGACTTTGAGCAATTTAATGTAACCTTGAGCTTCGTACTAAAATTTTCAAAATTGCTAGGGCAGCGGCCACTGCCTTCGGTAGTATATCTCGGTCGCCTACATTTGTGAAAATAAAAATTCATGGATAGAACGTTGCGCGAAAGACGGACAACCCTATCACAATCTTTGCATATAAATATTATTGCAGTATCTGCCTATTATTTGTTTATAAATGCCTATAAGTTAGTACTTTGCTTTATTTAGACAATAAATAAGCATACAAGCACGTTTTTGGAATTCTTGCTTGTCTGTCCGGATTTAACTCGAAAACCGGCCGAACCGATTATAATGAAACTTTCACAATTTGTTAGGTATGCTTGGAGATATAATCACTATTGGTTTTATTTCAATATCTCTAACTACCCCGATTTACATCATGACGTAAGTCGAGGTACTTCCGATTGGACCTATCGATTTGACTTTATTATTAGGCTATCAAGCACGGCGAAAAAATGATGATTGGTTCGACCAAGAATGTCGCAATGCAATAGATAGAAAGAACGAGGCTTACATAATTTTTACTGAACGACCAGCACGAGCCAAAAAAAACATAACAGAACTATGATTGGGCGTAAAGCCCAATTTTATGATACTCTAGATGAAATAGGAAAGAGTTTATGTTTAAAATATGTCATATCAAATTCTTTCGAATAGTGAAAGGTGATTTTTGCATGGGAGGTGATAAACGCAGAGGGAGGAGTTTGTGTAATTTTTGTTTATAACAACGAATATAGTATACAAAATATTTCATGCTGAATTTAAAGTTTGTAGCTTTCGTAATTTCCGAGGAAATTGAACAATTTTTGTCTGAATTAATGGCATTTGTATGGGAGGTGGCAGAGAAAGTGGAAAATTTTGGATGATTTCGAATTTCCATCCTAATCTCATTGCTTTGCTTCAATTTTAATGTCGATAGCTCTCATATGCTCGAAGGAGAAATACTTTTCTTGAATTTTCAATACAAAAATTTGTATGGGAGGTGGTAGAAGGAGTGAAGCGAAGTTCATATTTTTTTTAGCATTTATTGCAATTATTAAGGGATAAATTCTGGCAAAATTTGATGTTTATACTTTTCTAGTTTCAATGAAAATCGATTAAATGCATTTACCAAAATTTAGCATTTGTATGGGACGGGATAGAAGGAGTATTTGAATCAAAACTAAATTTGTCGACATCAATGATACTTGTAATAGAAGACTTTTCTCAAAATTTGAAGTTGATAGCTTTAATGGTTTCGGAGAAAAATGATTTAATTGAAATTCCGAAATTTCGTGAAATTTGTATGGGAGGAAGCAGAAAGAATGAGTTGAACTTAATAGTTTTAAAATTGGTTGCAATTGTAATAAAATTAATTATGAAAAAAACGGAATCGAGGTTTTCGAGTGACAACAAATATTTCTGTACCCTTGGCGACTCTGTGCGAGCATTATTTCTTAGCGTTACAAACGATAATGCAAATACAATGTACTCTCAGATTTCATCTAGAGTATAAAGATATAACGAGGTTACGCAATATACGAAAAAGATCTGCAGGCGAAAACGAAGGAAGTACCATAATGACAAGATACAAAAAATGGACGACGGTATGAGACGAAATAAATCGCGGGACCCATACGCAATAGTGAAAGACCTAAAAAAGGGATACAAGCTAAAATCGAGTCTCTGCAAAGACATATTGGGCAACATCCTCAGCGACCACAAGAAATCAAATGGAGATGGGCTTCCTACCTCGAACATCTTCTCAATACCTCTTCATTAGCATAGATCAGAGGAAACAACACAAGAATTGAGGTTTCAGCTGACGAAGACGCACTCACGCCTGACGAAATCAAAGCAGCCCTTTGTACCCTAAAACTACAAAGAATGCCAGAAATTGACGAAATACCAGTTGAACTTCTGAAAAGTGGTGGAAACTGTTTTGAAATACTACACAGCATGCTATGCAAAATTTGGACACAGGAAAACTTACCCGACGGCTTTTCAAACATAACAATTGCGGATAATAATTTAGAGGACAACTTCGTATTAAGGGCTAATTTAGCAAAGGATGGCGAAGTAACTGACGAAATTAATCGACGGATAATACTAGAAAATAAGACGTATTATTCGGTACTGCCAATAATGAAATCCTAGAAAGTGCAGAGGAAAAATAAGCTACGAATATACATATAAAACTATTATACGACATGTGTTCTGTTATGGCATCGAGATGTGGACATTAACGCGAACTTCCGAAAAAGCAGTTAACGCATCCAAAATAAAGATCCTTTTGGGACCTGTGAAGGAAGGAACGGAATGGCGAATAAGATACAAACATGAGTTGTATCATCTCTGCGTCGAGCGAGAAGTTTCAACTTTCATTAAATTGCGTAAACTGCGGTGGGCTCGCCATGTAGAGCGAATGGAAGAAATAAGAAGAAATGACCCCAAACGTGCCCTTAAATGCAAAGCGGTTGGTAACCGGTCAGTAGGCAAACCACGCAAGCGATGGGAAGACTCGGCTAATGAAGACAGTAAAGCTATCTTAAAAATTAGCAGCAGGAGGACGCGGTCTTAGGATCGAGACAGTTGGAGGTGGCGACTTCAGGATACCAGGGCCAGATTTGGTCTGTCGGGCCATTGATGGATGAGTTCGAGCAAGAATAACCAATATTCTTACATGCCTTCTACCACCTCCCATACAAATATCGCAACTCTGCCATATGAGAAGCATTTTTGATTTTTTGTTGATTTAAAATAAAATTGTTGTGTTCTGATATGATTGTAGTAAAATGGAGCCAGATTATTTAAATGTTCCTCCCTCACTTTCCACCTCCCATACAGAATGTGTCATTTTCAGATTTTTTTCTATTTTCTTAGAATGTGTAATAATTGGGATTATCATGTTAAAATTGAAAAATTCGAGGGTTGTGCAAAGGGTTTACAACCCTTCCACAATAAGTAATGAAAAATGTTAAGGAACCTGAAAATCAGGAGACCATGGTCCGATTTGGGCTTTAGCGCCATTGTAGAAGATGTTAAAAGTGAATTAAGTTCCCACACCCTTTCAGCACCTCCCACACCAGACCTGAGCGTAATATATTCCTGATCTCAAAAATCCCAATTCTTTTTAGTAAGGATGCTTACGATAACAACACGGAGAAATTGGAACCCCAAGCCTCCCATGCGCACAGGCATGTTAAAATTTCAAATATCATAACTTCACAATTCACATTTATGAATTTTCTTAATATAGGTTTCTACTAGACAGTTTGTGCCTTTGTATGCAATGCACAGTCGTGGAGGGAGGGATTAATCGGAATGGAAAGGAAGGGGAAAAATAGTGAAGACGACCGTAACGAATGGTCAAACTGGTACATTTTCCATTTGAGCATATCAAATTGATTCAATCTCCAGACATCGCCCCTTCCGGCGATTAAGATCGATGACGCATAGCATGGCCGAGCAGCACCTTCATTCTAATGAAGACACCAAAAGTTAAGTCAATTCGTTGATCGGCTCAAAAGAAGATCAGTTTTTTCGACGTGGAATCCGTATGCTGCTATGAAGATGGGAAAAAATTGTAGCTAGTGATGAGCATTTCTTTGAATAAAAACTATTTAACCATTTTTGGACAATAAACGCTTCAAATTTAAAAAAAAAGGAAAAAAAACGGCGGTTTTGGTACTCCCAATATAAATTTCCAAGTCGATCAAAGTACTTTATTATTAGAATAATTAAGTAAAATAAATTGACCACTTTTAGCTCATATAATACCCGGCCCGTACATTGGAATTACCTAAAGAGGAAGGGGGTCGTGCAGACAGGTCTATCCCGTACATATGTATATACATATAAACATGTCATAGTTTGGCTCCACAATTCACATTAATACATTTTCTTGACTTATCTATATCTATACAGATATGCATATAAATATAATTTTAGTGCCTGTCTGTAATTTGTTTACGCTAGTTTTTTTGATTTATGTTAACTAAGCATAAATAAACTGCCAACAAGTCGGGTAAAACTTTATTATTCTTGGGAAAAGTTGCGGATGCGTGGAAAGTCAATATGCAGGTTAGAGTGGTCAGGGAAGACTAAGTGAAAGGGGCTTTCTGAGCAGGGCAGTTCTCAATTTAACACTTTGCGAAAACGTTCAAAAGCTCCAGTACATATGTATAATCAATATTTCGTTTATTCATTTATGCAAGTTTGAATTTTTATGAGGGGAGAGGTGAGGGGTGATAGTAAGGGTAGGTGTATGTTAATAGTTTTTTAATTGATTACTTGAATCACGTCCAATATTTTTTGTAGTGAATGTCAGTTTCATGGACGAAGTTGCATAGAATTTTCATCGGATTCGGTGTATTTTACATTTACGAAACCAAACATTTATATGGGAGGGAGTAGATGAGGTAGGGGAATCGTAAAATTTGTGATGCAATTTTATTTCCTTTCTTTTGTAAGGTGCTCGTACAAAATTTCAAGTTTGAACCTTTTAATTTGTTGGTTATTAGTTGATTTAATGAAATTGGTGAAAAATAACCTTTTGTATGGTAGGGGATAGAAGGGCAAGAGCGATTTCAAAACTTTTAACGTAATTTCATTTCAACTATTTTTATAAGTTTTCATACAAAATTTCAATACTTACAGTGCTGGAAAAAACATGTGCAACCGAAGTCACAAACAAATTTTTTTGTTCAAAACTTTCTCCATTTTGAATTGAGCATAACAATTTGTTAACAGAATTATTTCCCGCAATATACTAAACACAAAAGCTATAACAAATAATAATTTTCAAACAAAACATTTGTAACTTTTATTTTAAATGTTTCATTTTTTAATATTTACTTGAATGGTCACGACTTTTGATGACTTGTGCACATCTTCTGGGCATAGATGAAATCAATTGACATTTTTATTTTTTTTTATTTTTTGTTAGAGTTGAAAATTACTATTTGTTATAGCTTTTGTGTTTAGTACATTACGGGAAATTATTCTGTTAGAAAATGGATAAGTTCAATTCAAAATAAAGAAAGTCCTGAACAAAAAAGCTTTTTTCTGACTTTGGTTTGCAAAATAACATTTGCAAACCAAAGTCCAGCACTGTATATGATCTCAAATCACGGGGGAGATGATCGCAAGCCTGTTTCATACATATATGAGTATCATAGTTTTATTTTAAATAATTTATGGTTCTGATTCTAACAAAATACAAAATATTGAACTTAAAGATCTATTAAACAAGCAGATTATATATCCAACATAATGTATTACTAACTACATTCTCAAAAATTGCTTATTAGGGCGATTCTTACGCGGACAAAGTCGCGGGTCATCGCTAGTTTGCAATAATTTTGCACCAAGTACGATTCCCTATAGCATGACGACCAAATTTCTTAATAACTAAAAATCCCGTTTTTATTATACAAAACATTAACAAATCACAAGGACAAACCTTTGGAAAAGTTGGCGTAGATTTCAACAAAAATTGTTTTACTCATGGGCAGCAATAGGAAGCATATTCAAGAGTTAGTGATTCCTGCAATTTAGTAACTTATGCTTCTGATTCCAACAAAACACTAAATTTTGCGTGCGAAGAGCCATCAAACTAAGTACATTTTAAAAAATTGCGTATTATTAGAATTGTTGCACGGACGAAGTCGCGGGTGATCGCTAGTAACAAATAAATGTTAAGAAACCCGAAGAGGAGGAAGAAAGAGTATCATATGTTAATTTCGTAGCTTAGAGAAACACGATATAAAGTTTATGATATTGTATAGCCCAGTGGAAGCAAAAAAAAAAATAATAATAAAATGATCTGCATTCAAAAAACATCGAGACCAGCAAAATTTCTCAAATCTATAACTTAATGAATCCAAAAATTCCAGTAAAACTTCAAGAATGCGGAAACAGACACGACCAAATTCGGAAATCCGATTTAACATTTCCTACGAAGATTTACATCCCAATTAACATGATTGAGAAGAATTCCAATAAAATCTCGAAGAAAATTACAAGCAGATGAGACAGTTGGGAAGGCAAAGGTACGGCACCATTCTTCACGTCTTCGGCCACAGAGGCTCGGAGTCTTGCACTTGAAGTCGATCATCTTTAACTCAAACAGAAAGACGCCAGTAGGGCCCTCTTAATCGTATTGCGCACAGCGGCGGCAGAAGCAGAAGCTGCGCAAACCGCTTGTATGGTGGTAGCGCGTGCCATATGCGTTTTCCTGCTGTGCGCACGAACTGCAATGCAGCGCGCATCCTCAATTCAAATTGCAGCGAGAAGCGCAAAACAAATTCCTTAGTCACGATCCTGACGATCATTATTGAAGCAATGCTCAGACGGGCAGAAAAAAAAACCGCCGAGAAATGATCCGATGAGGAGGTGAAAATGTGATTTATGATCAGGTCTTTAGATCGAATGATACACGGCGGCATGTTTAAGTAGTAAGCGATAAAAACCAGTCACAAGACCTCTACTACGTAATTAATTTAATTATAATTTGGCCCTGTCGAAATAATTAAATTCGGGAGACATCAATTTGGGCGTTGAGAAGGGTTGACAATGTTGCATCACGCAATTTAAAGGGTCCTTCGGCGTGAACAGCACACCCGGGCTGCAAGTAAATTGGTTGTCCTTAAGTAATTGCCAAGGACTTGGAAACTCAATTAAGTGCCGAGTGGATGTGTTAACATGAAGAACGACATTCATTCGAATTTGGAACACAAATAAGTGCGAACGGCTGGCAATCCTTCCCTGCGCCCTTCAGTTGCCGAAAAGGAGGAAAAGTAGCAGATTGGTTGCAGTGTCAAGTTACCACCTCAACAACGGCAGCACCTTTAGGTGAACCCTTACAGTAGAGCGGCCGAGAGGCCCTCAAGAGGCCATATCGTCCGGATCGGGTTTCATGCGATGCCCTTTAGCCGTCTGCGGACCATCGATCACTTCATGTTGTTCAATTTTTAACGTCATCATGTCCGAACTGAAGGTTCGATCCTTGATCCTGTTTGTCTGCAACTCGAAGAAATTTGATCCGGCGAACGCGTGGCCAGCGGTCATTATTAATCCTTGTGCCTGAATTCGATAGACTCAGTTTTTTTTCTGCCGAATTTCGATACAAACTCGACTTTTTCCTTCCAACCGAGTTCCGACAGGTGTGATATTGGAGAAATTTTTTGAATGTTGATTCCGATGCAGCATCGCAGTTGGGCCCCGATCTTAACTCAAAGGTGATTGTTTTTTTGTTTTTTTTTGCATCAATATTGGAAGAAGGAAAAAAGAGAAAACTGATTCAAAGTAATGAGACCGAGCGAATGGTTGATTCGGCAAATAAAAACATCTGTCACGGCGCAATGTTGCACCCAATTAGTCCTTTTGCTCTTGATATGGCGGAGGTTTTTCATTTATTATTTCTATCGAGATATTTACATGCCGAACTGCGCCTGATCCCTGATAATCTACGGTCAATATTTAAACACTTGACGAACAAAAAGCGACTCGGCAAACATACGGAGAGTTTTTCGAAACGAAATTGGCTTCATTCGGCGCTCATCAAAGGCCCGAACCGCATGCGTAATTATTGAATCGAATCGCATGATGCAGGAAGAAATGCAACAAAACTCCCGATGCATTTTGCCATTGAGGGTCCGGTTCCTTGTGGTCTTGTTAAGATCCGAAGCATTCAAGGAGCCTATCCGCGTGGAACATGCGAAAGGAAATCGACGAACGATATGTACCTGTGCAAACACAGCGGTTGAGAGTTGATCGCTAACCTCAAGGTAGACAAATCGGTCCTCTTGAGGATTTCTGTGTTTGCTAAAAAACACTCAAAATTACGCTTCCATACTTGCGGACCAGTTTGTAAGTAGTTTGGAGCGCCCCGAATATTTTATTTTATTTTTTGATTTTCGTGTGCGGTATTTTGACTTTCATTTGCAGTTTCTTTTTTTTTTCAATAATTTATTTTGAGGTTTCCAGGATTGTTTGCTAGACTTTGTTGAAAATTTTCGGAATTAATTTGATCAAATAAAAAGGTGCCAAGTAGTGCCCATTGTTCTTTTGTATCTACCGCGTGTTTAGTTGATATTGAGAATATTGCCTCGAAAACTAATGAAAAAAACAAAACAAGCCAATGAAAATGGTAAACAACTTTCTTGGGTTGTTAGGCAAATCGGTGATCCAAAAAATCGCTCCACACGTTTATGACAAAAGCGGTTGGTCAGTGCCAGCCCAAGTTAATTGGCCGCTCGAATCATTTTTTTATCGCGCCCTTTAAATGACTAACATTAGTGTTGTTGCTTGTTAACTAAAGAGAGATATTTTGTACATCTACAAGATGTGGTGTGACCCATTCATTGCCACTTGCGCCACCAAATATTCAACTCTGTGTAGTACAACCGTGGCAAAAGTTATTTTGACTGATCTGATGTTTTTTTCTTTAAGCACTTGCGTTTTTTGCAGACGGGAACTGCGCACAATAGCACGGACAGTTTATTTTCCTGAGATAACTTACGTTTTCTATTATATTTTATGTTATGGAAATTATGTTACTTTTCAGTGGAATAGTCAAATTATGAATAAGAAAATTAAATAGATTTGGCCCGAGATTAGATCCTTGCGCTACTCCAGCATTAACAGGAATGGTTATCGAAGTGGAGTTCACTATCTCTGTGAAAAGCTTTCTGCCTGTTAGAAAGTCAATAATAATTCTGATAAGAGCTTCCGGGTAGCCGTCAGAAAAAGTTTATATAATTAATAAACCATGCATACACACAGAATCGAACGCCTTTTCTTAGTTCATCGAACACGCAACTGTACATTTTTTCTGCAGACTATTTTTTATAATACTATGTTGTAAGTATAAGAATTTTCAAATAAATTCCCTGTAAAAATTATTAAATTTGGCTTGAATGCATTTTAAATAAAAAACAAAACAGGGCTACGATTGCGCGTAAAGCGCAATCTTACGATACTCTAAATGAAATAGAATTTTCGTGATCTCAAAAAATTTTGTATGGGGAGTGCTAGAAGGGGTGATAGCATTGAACTAATTTTTTTCCTATCATGTTAAAGTAGCTACAAAAATATTTTATACAAAATGCTTACTCCAAAAATTGAGTGGGAACTGAGAAAATTAGTGTGTTAGATTTAGTGAAAATGTGCAGTTTTTATGGGAGGTGGTAGAAAGAGTGGGGGATTTTAGTGGTTTTTTCAGAAATAACTAGGAATATTTTAAAATTGACATCCCATAAATTTCAGACTAATGCCATTCATACTTTTCAAGAAAATCGATTTTTTGTGAAGTTGTGAAACTGTCATATTATCATATTGTATGGGAGGGGGAAGAAGCAGTAAAGCTAATCAAATATTTTTTTCTGATCATAGTGATAATACTAATTAAGTACTTATTACAAAAAATGAGCTCGATAAATTTTATACGTACTGAATAAATCGGTTTAGAACATCTCACGAAAAATTGCAGTTTGTATGGGAGGGGGTGGAAGAAGAGAGAGTAGATTGAAATCATTATGAAAGTAAAATATCCCGAAATTCAGACTAATAGCTTTTATACTTGTCGAGTAAATCCATTTATTATCGAATTGCGAAATTGTAACATTTTGTATGGGAGGGGGTAGAAGGGGTGAAGCTAATCGTCTAATTTTTTTGGCCTTACTGACAATTTGAAATAAATATTTGGCGCACAATTTCAGCCCGCTAAATTTTATACGCTCTGAGTAAATCGGCTTAGAGTAATTCATGACAAGTACAGTTTGTATTGGAGGACCCGCATAATTTTTATACAGTACGTTGATATTATCATAAAAGTAATATATTACAAATTTTGGACTAATAGCTTTTACACTTTTTGAGTAAATCCATTTATTGCCGGATTGCGAAATTCCATCGTTTTGTATGGGAGGCGTAGAAGGGGTGAAGCTAATCATCTAATTTTTTTTTGGTCTGACTAATAATTCTAAATAAATATTTAGTGCACAATTTCAGCTCTCTAAACTTCATATGCACTGAGTAAATTGGTTTAGAGTATTTCTTTAAAAAGCGCAGTTTGTATGGGAGGTGGAGGAAGGAGGGGGATGACACGCATAATTTTTATACGGTAGATTGATGTTCCCATAAAAGTAATATATTCCAAATTTCAAGCCAATTGCTTTTATACTTTTCGAGCAAATTCGTTTATTGTCAAATTGCGCAATTGTGTCATTTTGTATGGGAGGGGGTAGAAGGGGTGGAGCGATTTGGCTCGTTCACGAACTTGACCTTACTTTTTTTTGCCACAAACGACGCGTACGAAATTTGAGCTTTCTAGCTCAACGCGTTCTCAAGCTAGAGAGCGCACGGACGGATGGACGGACAACCGGTTTTGAGATTTTTGAGTGATAATATTAACTTCTGTATCATTAATTTTTTTCTCCGAGCCTTATTTCTTGGCGTTACAATCTTTAGAGCAAACTTAAAATACTCTCAGATTTCATCTAGAGTATAAAAATTAGCATATCATTAGACGAACTGCAGCAGTTTAAGCTTGGGCTTTATTCGAAGAATTTGTGGCCGGCAGACAGCTTCTGAATACAATCACATGCAGACAACCACCAACTGGGAATCGTCAACTCTGCGCTTCGCTCGCACATGTAGGGCATATGTATGTTCTCCATCGACGAGTTACGGGCAAATGGTCAATTTGGTTTTGAGTAACACCATTAGGGGAAACCCATGTTTTATGGTGCCTCTTGTGTGGAAAAAGGTTTCCTCCGATGACCATTTGCGGGTACTAAAAAACTCCACAAATAATTCGACGCTTTGTGACTCTTTACTCTTTATCCAAGGTCGTGAAGCGTCGAACCAAAGGCCAACATGCTTCTGCTTGATGTGCTCTAGTACAGTATTATCAGAGCCAACTTACGTGTTCATATCTTTTGAAAAGATAATAATATCACCTCTTGCAACACGCACGAAGATGGCACTTATTTGAGCCTTAAAACACATTTTAGTCACCAGGTGGGGCCGCATTAGCTTGGGGCGTAGAACTACAAAATTTTGACGTATCTGATCTTGGTCCTGAGATTAATGACGGTAATCCTATCCGATAGTGGTTCCCAGGATATTAGGCTGTTTCTCGCAGTAGGTGTAATGCCCATTTTTAGCTCCACACTCAGGACTAACGTATGGAATGGCGCTTCCCCTCGAGACGCGCTCTTCTCTTGATCCTGTCCACCTGACCTCCCTCAATCCCAAGATTTGGATGTTATAGCGCTCCATTTCACGGGCGATCATTGAATTGCAATGTATGGACCGAGTAACCACAGTCATTCCACCGTCGTTCAATTTTCGAACGTTCCAAAAGCCTATGTTTTCGAATGCCAAAAGTCATTACCGCCGAATCTCGCCAGTATCCGGGGCGCAGTAATCGTTTTTCATATCAGTGCGATTTTAATATCACAGCTGATAAGCCATAAGATGATCCAGTTAGTATCCATTTGCCATTTTTAGGACAATCAGAACTAGAGATACTCCTTGCACGCACACAACAACCTCTAAACGAGTTTGGTCAATGCAATAATACCAATAGTTCAGGGTGAGTTTTGAAGCACAAGAAAACAACATAAGAATGAGAAAAACAGTCAAACTTGTAGTTTGCTTGAGTTTGACGGTTTTCCAATGTACCTACGCAAGCACAAATTTGGGTTAAAATACAAATTTTTGAATAGATTACTCATTACAATCGAAAATAAATATGACTTTCGTGAATAACACTTCATTACGATTATCTTTATTTCATAAAAGATAACGAATTGAGAAAATTCAAGTGTTGGAAGAAATTTGGCGCGCAATCGCTGTATATGCATTGCCTAAGAGTATTGTTAGTGAGTATCGAGTATCTCTTATCAGAACTAGTTGTGGGTGTATTCTAATACGCCCATCTCAAATCTTTTAAGTTAGTAAACGAGCATTGGGCAATGTTAGATATTTAACGAACCATTCATCGGATTAATATAAAATAATTTTCAGCTAAAATTTGTATTCGTTTTATTTAATTTCATGTATTTATACGCATTACTGAAATCAGTGCATACATACATAACTTCAAAATATTTAAATTCAAGTTGCTCGATTAAGCACTCTAACTAACATTTTGGGTAGCAGAGCAAAATCCCAAACATTACAAAACTAAGCACAAAACTAAAATTCACATGAAATACAACAGCATAAAACTTTTATCAAGCACATAAATATTTTAACTACCCTAACTTTAACGACACTCTACATCCCTTTTTGTTCGCAATTTGTATGCAATATAAATGAGAATTTCAGTAATTTGCCAAGTCACTTACTCCTGAAATTCCTTATCTTCGTTCACAATTACAATATTACGGACTATAAAATTCAGATTTTATTATTGCCGGCTCATTGCCAAATATTTATGAAAAAAAAACACCTACAGCCCAAGTAAACTTCATTTATCCCCAGTGTTTGTTCAAATAAAGCCGGTCAAATAAAAATTAATCAAAGCAAGACTAAAAAACAATGAAAGAAAATTTAACTCACAAGTCTACCATTTTCGATTGGTCTCTTCGCTATGAGGTAAGCAACTTTTAAAAGGGTATAATTCACGGGAGTGTTAACCTCTTTACTTGAGTAAGGGTAAATTACCTGGCTGAGGCCGCCGGCAGCGAATTTTACATATTTCGAGATTTCATATCGATATAAGTTGGCCCAATTCGGAAACAAGCCAGTTCCAGGAGCTCATGCATACTACCTAAGCTCTATACCTGCGAGAAACAAGCAACTATGCTGAACAATTCATAAATCATGATAGCCGGCACGCAAAACCCCGATCCTTCGGACCACTGCGAACTATCCTGGAATCAGAAGTTGAGTTGTCCTTCTATCGATTTTCGAAATACCGGACGCTGCTATATATAAAAAAAAGAAAACTACGACTATGCCCAAACTGAGAGTGTAGCAATAGCGTACTGAAAACAATAGGGCAGGAAGCTCCACTGCAACAACAACAACGAAAAAAAAATCAGTAAAAAGCAAGGAGCTATTTGAGTCTTTCAGCCATTTTCTGGAGCGACAAATGTGAAAAAAGGACGAAATTCGCATAATACCAGCGTGTTCAAGCGGCCTTGCATAAATTACAGACAACCGGCTTCCAACTGTGCGAGGATACCATCAAAACCCATCCCGAGAATTATGGCCGCAGTTAGATTGGTGCTGGGCACGAAAACGCCATAGCGAAAAGTGCTGATGAATTGAATTTGGCCTCAACAAGGAGGCTCCTGCCCGATTAAACTTTTTCGGGTGCCGGACGCTCGATGAGTGGCGGCCTTCCTGATGAGTGTCGTCGTTTTCCACCGACCGCCAACCAAAAGAGTGGAAAATTTGCGTTTTCATGGTTTGATTTAAGTCATTAGCTAAGGAAATGGACGATTAAATACTTCAAGGAGCTTTCCCGACGGCAAATAGTTTTTCATTTTGTAATTGCTACGATTTTGTCAACTTCCAGCGAAATTCAAGTTTGTTTAATACTGGAGAATTACTGAAATTTAAATGGGCTTGCAAATAAAGTCTTCTAACATTGCTCATAATTATCGCTATCATCAATCCGCTTATCTGATTTTCTTTGATTTCTCAACCCCGTATGTGAAATTAAATCATACTCTATAGCAAGACGTTATATTTCGTCTCTGATCTTGCAAAACGTTGAGTAAGTATTCTCAACAGTTTTCGACTTTTTCGGGAAATACACAATTCGCACACCACCGGCTTTTAAATAGCACATACTAAAAACTTGTCTATAGGCAAAAGTTTTAATTTTTCTTAAAGCATTAATTACAGGCCAGTTACTAGGAGACGGCTTTCTAACGATCTGCACCGCCAGTTATTACTCCACAAACGACTGCTCCAAGCTCGTTACATGGCAGCCACCTAGTAATCAGAACCATTAAAATGTGCACTTATATTCGGCGAATAAACGGGGTAACATGAACCACCGAAAAGGCGGATTGCCGAGTGTACATTAACTCCACCTGAGCAACGGAGCACACTATGCTCCCCATTAAACCGGCATCCTTGCGATGGGCTCCGATTTGTTTGGGACGAGAATGGCAATACCACGGGATGGGAATCATTGGTATCGGCCATCGCCATTCGCCACACACGGCAATCAAATCGCAACAGATGTTTAGCAGAGCGAAGAACATGAGCAGGTGAAATTAGCGCAAATGGAAGTCACAGCCCGGGGCTAAAGAATCAGGGCTAAGGTGCAATAAAAACTGAGCCGAGATCCGAGTCCGTGGGCCTTGGGTTCGGTATATCCACTTCTAATTTATATAATCGTTTATGGTTTTTTCGTTGTCTTGTTCGAAGCGTTTTACATTTTGCCATTCGACGAGCGAGCGCCTTGACCACAATCCGACCGGATCGTCCGTTGTCCGCCGATCACAGGCGGTCAATTTATTCTTTGACTTCTACGATGGCGAACCATTTTATTCGTTCGTTCATATTCCTGGAGAAAATTAAAAAAAAAAAGAAAAAAGAAAAATAAATAAAAAAAAAGATCAGACCCGTCTCTGTTGCTGTTCCCGAGAAGATGCGTTCCTCCGTCAGCCACATAATATCGAACAGCGCTATAAAAGGGCACAGCTCCTAAAGTTATTAATTTCTCGTCTTGGTGAATACCAAAAACTAATTAAAACTGAACTGCCAGCGCGTTTGAACTATTTTAAAGCGATCGCATTACACACGGTTTAAACGAGGATCGTCTTCTCTTTGGTCAAAGATCTCCAGAAAGATCCCATAAGGATCGCGAGATTCGGTTGCCCCGAGGACTGGCCGGAATGCAAAGTAATCTTAGGTCGATTCCTTCAGCGGGGTGGACTGCATACAAATGGGATTCGGAGCGAGATTGGTTAATTTTAGACAATTACGGAGGTAGCGAGAACTACCTGTAGGGCGATTTGCCAATATTGAAATATGCCAGGATCATTTTTATGAAATTTTAAATATTTTTCAAATTTTTTTTAGTTTTCATTTTGCTAAATTTATTAAGAGCTCTTTTTGGATTACTCGAAGATAGAATTTTAAATTCCGTTCCCATGCTGTTACTACAGAACGTGGAAAACATGTCGGAATTCAATGCATCCAAAACACAAGGATGTCAGTTATCACTGTGTCGAAGTACGCAATCTACATCCACGATGATGTATCTTTCCAATTAGTTCCCTATTTGGGGAACTGCTAAAATCCAGAATTCAAACATAACAGGACTAGTTGAAAGAGGAATTTTTGATTTTAAGAAATTTTGTAGGGGTGGAGGGGGGGACGACATTGAACTAATTTTTTCAAATCACGCCAGAGTTGCCATCAAAATGTTTTATACAAAATTTTTGGATTCATAAATTTAATATGTACTGAGAAAATTAGTGTATTGGATTTACTGAAATTGTGCAGTTTGTATAGGAGGTGGTAAAAGGAAAGGCGAGTTCTTAATGACTTTTTCAGAAATAACTAAAAATAGCCAGTTTTTGACATGCTTTAAACTGCAGATCGGTAGCATTCGTATTTTTCAGGAAAATCGATTTTTTGTGAAATTGTGAAAATGTGTCAGATGGTAGAAGGGGTGAAACTAATTATTTAATTATTTTTGGTCTAAATATATAAATATTTAGTCCACAATTTGAGCTCGATTAATTTTATACGTACTGAGTAAATTTGTTTAGAGTATTTCATGAAAAAGTGCAGTTTGTATGGGAGGTGGTGGAAGAAAGGGGAGGACTCAAATAAATTTTATAGATTGAAATAATCACGAAAGTAATGTATTCAAAATTTCATATCAATAGCATTTGTATTTTTCGAACAAATCCGTTTATTGTCGAATTACAAAATTATGTCATTTTGTGTGAGAGGGGGTAGCTGAGGTAAAGCTAATCGTCTAATTTTTTTGTCTCATTAATGATTCGAAATAAATATTTTAGCTCGATAAATTTTATGCGCACTGAGTAAATTGATCTAGAGCATTTCATAAAAAAGTGCAGTTTGTATGGGAGGTGGTGGAAGGAGACGGAGAACACAAATAGTTTTTATACACAAGATTGAAATCATCATAAAAGTATTACATTCCAAATTTCAGATCAATAGCATTTACATTTTTCGAGTACATCCGTTTATTGTCGAATTGCGAAATTGTGTAATTTTGTATGGGAGGGTGTAGAAGAAGTAGAGCGATTTCGCCCGTTCACGAACTTAAACTTACTTTTTTGTTAAAAACGCTTTCTCAAGCTAGAGAGGCCACGGACGGGCTGAAAGACGGACGGTTTTGAGATTTTTGAGTGATTTTATGAACTATCATTTATTTTTTTCTCCGAGCCTTATTTCTTGGCAATACAAACTGTGGAAAAGTTATAGTATTCTCAGATTTTATCTGATCCATAGACATATCATGTACTTTTTTTATGTGTATAGGAACCCAAAAAAGACTGCAACGAACACTTTATTAGAAATGGATAGGTTATCTGAATCTATTCAGTCTATATACATAGACTGCAAATCTTGACGATGAAATCTTTATCGCGAGGGATGTTCATAACATTGCCTGGCGTAAAAATTCCTCTACTAGGAACCAAGAGGGGCGTAATACTGAGCTCTTTGCCTTATGAACTGTTTAACAAAACTGGTAGATGAACCCACTCGGTTACCAGATATTGCAGGATATTTTTCCAACCCTCGTGACCCTTTTCACACTAGCCATCCAGGGAAATACTCTGTCTCTGCCTCATTCCCATTGCCAATTAGGAATATGGATCATTTCTTGATTGAGCTAGGGTATAGCCTAGTATGTAGTGTGTTGGTCTAGTAAGGTCGTGAGTTCAAATCCCGACCGGCGCAACATATAATTCCAGCACATTGCCTGCTTGGATATACCTTGGTTACCTCAATCTAAGAAAAATGAAAAATTCGTAGAAAGAGGGTTGTGCGAAGGGCTAATAACCCTTCCAGAATAAGTAATGAAAAATGTTAAGGAACCTGAATATCAGGAGGCCAACTACCATAATGACAAGATACAAAAACTGGACGACAATATGAGACAAAATAAAACACGGGGCGCATACAGTAAAAGACATAAAAAAAGGGATATAAGCCAAAAACCAGTCTCCGCAAACACGCAGAGGGCAACATCATCAGCGACACACAAGAAATCAAAAGGAGATAGGCTTAATACTTTGAACATCTTCTCAATCCCAACCCATTAGCACCGATCACAAAAGACAACATTTCAATTGAGGCCTCAACTGATAAAGAAGCACCATCATCGACACTACCCACGCTTGCGGAAATCAAAGCAGCCATCTGTGACCAACAAAGCGCCGGGAATTGATGGAATACCAGTTGAACTTCTGAAAAACGGTTGAAACTGTGTCGCTGAAATACTGCACAACATGATATGCAAAATTTGGACATAACCGATGATTGGCGAAAAAGAACCAGATGTCCAATTTACAAGAAAGGAGACAAGCTCTGCTGTGAGAATTTCAGAGGAATATCATTGTTGTGTACGTCCTATAAAATAATGGCAACAATAATTCAACGTCATCAAAGGGAGCTAGGGTGAAGCCTAGTAGGTAGCGTGTTGGTCTTGTAATGCGAAGGTCGTGAGTTCAAATCCCGGTCGGCACAATACATAATTCCAGCACATTGCCTGCTTGTATATACCTTGGTCACCTCAATCTACGAAAATGAAAAAATTCGTAGAAAGAGGGTTGTACGAAGGGCTAACAACCCTTCCACTATAAGTAATGAAAAATGTTAAGGAACCTGAATATCAGGAGGCCAAGTTCCGATTTGGGCTGTAGCGCCATTGTAGAAGAATTCAACTTCGCCTTAAGGCCAATACTAATAAAATAATTGGCGGATACCAAGGTGGATTCAGAACCGGACGATTTGCAACAGACCAGATATCATCGGTGAAACAGATGCTTGAGAAATGCTGGGAATATAACACAGACGTGCACCAAATCTTCGTAGACTTTAAACAAGCATACGACAGTATCGACAGGAGACTACTGCACCAAATCATGCTTGACTTTGGAATTCCTCCAAAACTAGTCCGACTAACGAGACTCATAATATAGAACACTGATTCCCAAGTGAGAATACAAACCGATTCTACGACCAGCTTTTTAACGAAATATGGTTTAAAGCAGAGAGATGGTCTAGCCCCTATGCTTTTCAACTTGGCACTAGAGTATGTCGTCCGAAAAATCCCAGTCGACACCAACGGGACACTACTATTCAAGTCCACCCAACTAGTAGCATACGCTGACGACATTAACATTCTAGCAAGATCCTTCCCTAGTGCTAAGGAGGTATTTGTCAATCTTGACTCCGCCGCAAAAGAAGTCGGGTTGCGCATTAACGAAAGCAAAACAAAAGTAATGACGCAAACAAGAAGGAGAACACCTATCAGAAAAATTATAACAATTGCGGAATATAATTTGGAGAGTGTGGACAACTTCATATATCTTGGGGATAATCTAGCAAAGTACGGGAATGAAACAGACGAAACCGAACGCCGTATCAATCAAATTCCTGTTAAGACCCCCTATAGGGGCATAGGACAGAAACAACTCTCTTCCACAAGGCGCGATCCTGAGCATCGGCTTTAAGCTGTTGCCAGGACTTGTTTATTCCTCTGGCCTCCTGCTCAACTGCTCGCTTCCATGTGTTACATGGTCGACCAACCCGACGTCTTCCTTGAGGGTTATAATCCAGAGCCTGTTTTGCGATGTTTTGCTCTGGTTTCCTCAAAGTATGACCGATCCACTGCCACTTTCGCCGTTGAATCTCAATACCTATTTTAGTCTGGCGAGTTGTACTCCAAAGTTCGTCGTTGGAGATCACTTCTGGCCAGAATATTCCTAAAATGCGTCGGAGGCATTGGTTCACGAAAGTCTGTAGTTTCTTGGTAAGTCGAACGGTCACTTTCCACGTAGTACAACCATATAACAACACGGATTTGACGCATGCGTCAAAAACTCGCAGCTTCGTGCGAAGGGAGATCTCTCTTAACCTCCAGAAAGGGGAAAGGATACCGAAGGCCTGACGAGCTTTATTTAGCCGAGCCTCAACATCCTTTTCGGCTCCGCCGTCCATGCTGACAATGCTTCCGAGATAGCAAAAATCTTGCACCTCTTCTACATCCTGTCCATTAAGAACAATCGGTGTGCTTGCGTTCGAACCCATGTGCATGTACTTGGTTTTACGCACATTTATTTTCAGTCCCGCCTCTTTGCATTTAGAATGCAACGAGCGAACATTTGACTCTAAGTCCGAACGGGTATGTGCAAGCAAACACACGTCATCAGCATAATCAAGGTGACTTAAGATGTTAAATAGTCTCCATTGAAGACCTTTACCTTCCCCACCTTCCAGTGCAGCTTTCAAGATGTCATTTATTACCACCAGAAACAGGGCTGGTGATAATATGCAGCCTTGTCTGACACCCGTTCGCACAGGAAAGCTCTCGGACAGCTCTCCTCTATGCAAGACGCGACACCTTGCATCTTCGTAGGATTCTTTAATCATAGCTATGACCTTATTTGGAATACCTCTCCTACGCAAAGCATTCCATATGTAATCTCGCTTAACGCTGTCGAAAGCCTTCTCGAAGTCCACAAACATGAGATGTAGTGGCGAACCCATTTCGGCTGACTGCTCTAATATTATCCGTAGGGTATTTGTGTGGTCGGTACAAGACGACCCTTTACGGAATCCAGCCTGATAAACTTCGAGAGTGCTCTCGACGACATCACTAATCCTAGACATATACCACGCCAATTGCCACAATCCCCAAGGTCGCCCTTCTTCGGAATTTTCACAATGACGCCCTCCTTCCATTCAGTCGGATATCTTCCATCATTCCACACCCTAGTGAAGAGTGGGAGGAGTATATCGGCTGTTATTTCCGGGTCCGCTTTGAGGAGTTCGGTTGGTAGTCCGTCTATACCTGGAGCTTTCCTTCCCGCCATTGACCGAATGGCGGAAACTATCTCTTCCTTATCTGGGGGATCGTCCCTAATAGAGGATTGTTGCGGTTGGATGTTTGGAAGTTGTTCTGTTTCCGGAATATCTTCATTTGACAAGATGTTTAAAATATCAGAGAAGTATTCCTTCCATCGTCGCAACTGGTGTTCACTCATATTAAGGAGAGTTCCGTTGACATCTCTCACCAGGTGGTTGGCGGTGAAATTCCTGTTCGTCAACTGTTTCATGATTTTAAATAGTGAACCCATATCCCCAAGGTAAGCCGCAGATTCTGCCTTGTTTGCCAGATCTTCAATGGCCTTTCTCTTGTCGCGTCTAACAGCCTTTTTAAGCTGTATATGAGCATCGCGGTAGTTCTGCCTCAAGTCGGGCGTTCGTTGGTTGACATCGGGTTGAGAGATGATTGCCAATTTGGCTTTTTTCCGATTGTCAACCTTGTCCCATGTGTCTTGCGACATCCAGGGTTTCTCACCGCTTTGCGCATATCCCACAGATTCTTCAGCACTAGTTAGAAAAGTGTTTCTGGTTGCCTCCCAATTGGCGTCCAGTGTGCGCATTTCATGTTCACCCAATGTGGATGACTTTTCGCGTAGAATGGTGGTGTATTCGAGTTTTTTGTTGGGATCTCTGAGTTTATCCACATTAAGCTTGCGCTTCATTTGAAGAATTTGTGGTCGTCGGATAGCTGCTGTACACAATCTCAAGCAGGCAACCATCAAGTGGTGATCGCTCCCCACGTCAGCTCCACGTTTCGCTCGCACATCGAGGAGACATCTTCTCCATCGGCGACTTATAGCCAAATGGTCGATCTGGTTCTGAGTAACACCATCAGGGGAAACCCAAGATGTCTTATGATGACTCTTGTGTGGAAAAAGGGTCCCTCCGATGACCATTTGCCGAGTACTACAGAACTCCACAAATAATTCGCCGTTTTCGGGTCTCTTAATCCAAGGTCGTGAAGGGTCGACCCAAGGGTCACCATGCCTCCCCATGACGTGTTCTAGTCCAGTGTTGTCTGATCCAACCTGGGCGTTCATATCTCCCGAGATGATAATAATATCACCTCTTGGAACACGTTCGAAGGTGGCACTCAGTTGACTATAAAACTCCTCTTTGTCACCAGATGTTGCGGTATTAGTTGGTGCGTAGCACTGCAGAATTGTGACGTTTCTGACACTGGTCCTGAGCCTGACGACGATAATCCTATCCGAGATTGGTTCCCAGCTAATGAGACTGTTTCTCGCTCTCGGCGTAAGGACGAACGCCACGCCATTTCTGGCTTCACTTTCAGGGCCAATGTACAGAATAGTGTTTCCGCTAGGGGTTCGTTCTTCTCCTGATCCTGTCCACCTGACCTCGCTCAAGCCCAAGATTTGGATGTTATAGTGCTCCATTTCACGGTCGATCACTGATTGGCGGTGCAAGGACCGAGTAACCCCAGCTCTTCCCCCGTCATTCAATGTTCGAACGTTCCAGAAGCCAATCATAGTCCGTTTTCGAATGCCAAAAGTCGTTACCGTAGAATCAGTCCGTATCCGAGGCGATGTATCCGTTTCTCGTATCATTTAGGTCTTAAGATCACGGGTGATAAGCCCATGATCCAGTGAGTGTCCATTTGCCATTTTTAGGGCAAGCAGGACTGGCTGTGGGTGAATTCTACAGCCCCCATCCCAGAGGGGGATAGTTAGCTCAGGTCCGTGGAGTCGCTAACTCCAAAGATAGTTGCAGGAATTGGTAAAACCTCATACTACAACTACCCCCTTGCGGGAAACGCCGTATAATACTTACAAATAAGACGTATTGTTCGGTACTTCCAATAATGAAATCCAAGAAACTATTATACGACCTGTGCTCTGTTATGGCAGCGAGACGTGGACATTAACGCGAACTTCCGAAAAAATAGTTAACGCATTTGAAAGAAAGGTCCTCCGAAGAATTTTGGGACCTGTGAAGGAAGGAATGGCGAATAAGATGCAACCGTGAGTTGTATCAACTCTACGACGAGCCAGAAGCTTCAACGTTCATCAAGCTACGTAAACTGCAGTGGGCTGGCCATGAAAAACGAATTGATGACAGAAGAATCCCCAAACGTGCTCTTAAAGGCAAATCAAGTGGTAACCGGCCAGTAGGCAAATCACGGAAGACTCGGTTGATGAAGACAGCAAAGCCCTTTTAAAAATTAGCAGCTGGAGGACGCGGTGTTTAGATCGAGACGATTGGAGGCAACAACTTCAGGAGGCCAGAACCCGATTTTGCCTGTCGCGCCATTGATGATGATAACATCTTTGATGTTAGCCTCTACACCTATCCGAAAGTGCAAAAACTATTTCACGCCGAACGACCTCCTAGAAACCATCTATAAGGCATATATTGATTAGGCGACGCTTAGAGTACAATGCATGCAAAACATGCATTTCGACTGATTTGAGACGAGCAGCGTAGAAAAATCAGAGTAATCAGCATTTAATATCGCTACTTCCATGGTAAATACAGTGTGGAACTGAGCGCTCTCATTCCTTCACTCCATACTTTTTTCCCGAGATACTCGACAAAATGAACGTAGAATCTCCACGAGTACACCATCAAACCCTAGACTTATCTTACTCTTTAATTTCCCGATCGCCTTTGAGATTGTAAAGTATTTCCCAACAAATACAACCTCCAGTGCTTCAAAAGCAATATCCACCGTCACTTTGCTATCTTTTCACCCAAATTGACTCAATTTTAGTTTTTTTTCTCCAATTCCTATACCGACATAGTTGTGCACAGCATGAAAGTCTGGGTATTCTTAGAAGATCCAACAAAGTCTTTCCTTTTTTGAATGGATGTAACCTTCGAGTCCAGGATAAGCTATTTTCGAATCGCAATTTCTTCAAACTACACGATCTCCAATCTTAGATTGTTGAACTAATAGAACTTCTTGGAGTCCAGGACACATACAGAAATACACTGCCACCCATTGCGTTTCGAAAAACATACGACATCTAACGATTCGTTCATTCCTTCTGGTCCTTGAATCGTCATAAAAAGAAACTTTCTAATTTATGAAAAAATTAATCTTATCGATCTTACTCCTACCTGTTCCATCCTTTCCATATGTACCCTCTGTAGTATTGTCGTCTTACATCCAATAAGACGTAGTGCTCCTGCCATAGAATTTAGTTCAACCAACTATCACAAATTGCCGGGAATAAATCCCATAGACAGAGTAAATTACATCTGTCCAAGGTCCAGAATGGATGAACCGAAAACCAACCATTTTATTATCTAAAAGCAATTAAAGTTTTCAATTCTTGGAAGCTTATTTACAACATTTCGACGTCAATGCCATATTTTAGCGGAGAACGCGGGTACCTACAGTGGTGGTTTCATGCATGATATCCATTAAAACGAATCCGATAATAGCAGTGCCCTGGACTATGCTGGAAATACGAGCCATAATCTCTCGACATCTGAGCCCGGTCCAAATAGCCTCGAGCTACCAACTTGGTTCGAACTTGCCAATCCGAAATTTCATGCAATGCGTTGCTGGTGCATCTCGAACAGCTGTTCGCCGCGTAATCTTTTTTTTCCACAATCTCACACATGGAGCAGAGCATCCTTCGGTGCATCGTCAATACGCATTGACCATTATTGCGTTGTTGCGACGATGATCCCCGGATTGACCAACTCGAGTACAACAAAAAACTGGTCTACCAATGCAGCCATCAGAACCGCACACCACCACCACGAGACCTGCCCGACCCCATCACGGTCTCAAGTGCAAGTCGCAGACAAAAACAAATCGAAAAGGAATGCATCAGCCGCAACAGCAATAATTGCTCGTTTTAGCTCTTATTTATCTGTCCGTTTGGTGGATCGCTTTAGATACTTTGCTCTTTGCTTTTGTTTGAAAAAGATGGATAAAACGGCGTAGAATTATGAGCAGTGCCGCGGCGTTCGAACGAGGAAGATGCCATCCAAAGGACGACGCCAAAGATGCACTGCAAAAATTCCAATGCTATGAGCTCTGGCAGCTTGGACGAAATATAAGCAAATAACTCGTTGGGGTCCACGCATATAAAACGACACCATCACCAGCACTATCATCATCATCTCCCTGGGTGCATAGTACAACTCTAGATCTTAGATCCCAACTTCTTAAGATGTTGCGCTTTGATTGAGTTTTCGAAGTGTGTATAGAAAAACAAAAGATTTAAATTGAGATTGCCTTTGGCTACATTTTCCAAGTTTGGTTTTTGCGCTTGAAGCGAGCCATTCAAGACCTGCGGGCACTGATCGCAACTAAGTATCAGCCAGCTGGTCATTTTTTGGTTTAGCGATGACTGCACCTAAAAAGGACCCAACCAACGTCCAGAGAGCACCTTCCCAAAAAGTTAAATAAAAGTTCGGGACTCAGATTAATTTGCTTTCCAAAGTGAAGTGCATGCACTATCAAATCGTCGACAAGACGATGTCTGACAACGCGATAAGAGCCTTGGATGGAAGACGAGAAATCGATTGTCGTTTCGGTAATGAATTATGTATTAGCACTGGTTCTTTTGTGTCGAGTCGAATAGAAGGTCCTTCTCGTCAAATACGAAAATTGCCGTATTGATGGAACATGTGTAGCCCGACGCTAGATAGAATTCGGATATCGACATAATGAATAACGCTCTGCACTCGAGCTTATGGGGACATGTTTAACTCGTATACTGCTCGCTATATAGGGACACTCATTGCTCTTGTCTCTTCCGGCAACTGTGTCATTATTAATGGACCTGTCCATACGGTCCAAACAAAGCCATTCGTTGCCCATAGCTTAACTTACTGGTTTTCGGAGAGATTTCAGAGTTTCGTAGTCATAAATAACGTCATTATTTAGGGGTGTCGTTCTCTAAAATCAAAAGTTAGAGCTGCAAACTAGGCTGCCTTGTAAATTTATCAGTTTTGCCCAATACATTTACTAAAACACTCGTATGTAGACTATATTACGATAAAACGCTTTAACAAGTTTGTAACGATAATAGATGTCATTACACGTTTCGATTTCAATAATAGGCATCATTGACTATTTCGGTAAAGTTAAAGCGAATTTAGGTAAAGTTATTTCACCTTGTAGGTTTATTATTTAAAAATATTGATTTGAATGATAAATAAGGGAAATCGCTGTACATTTAACATGTCTGTATGTTTATTTTAAAACGTGATTGATTGCGATTATTTTAATGTTGGAGAGCTGGAATTCTTCCAATAATAATAGTAAACCTTTTAATTCGTTAATAATCTAATCATGAATGAAGCTCTCTTAAATGTTAATTGGCGTATTATTTTGAACAATTGTAACTTAAATGTGATCGTTGATTTGCTTTATAGTATTCTAAACCTTAAAAAATCTGTTTCGAAAAAGAGAGTAAAGTTTAATAATCGTTATCCTCCTTGGGCTGATAAGACGCTTAGAATAATTCGAAGTAATAAAAACCGCAATCATAAAAGATTCAAGAAAACGAATTTAGACGAGGATTTCTGTAATTTAAAATTATCTTTTATCACATTTTTAATTTTCAAATCCAGATTGCAGATGGCTCTTGATTTAAACGTCCCGGTGTATAGGAAGAGAGCAACTCCGAAAGCCCCTTGGGACAATGCTCGCCTCCATAATCTAAAACATAACAGGAATACGATTTCGCATAAAGCCCAATCATACGATACTTTAGATGAAATAGAAATTTTTGTGATCTTAAGAAATTTTGTATGGGGAGTCGCAGAAGGGAACTTAGTTTTTTTCACATCATAATAGAGTAGCATTAAAAATGTATTATAGAAAATTGGGGTTCAAAAATTAAACGGGCTCTGAGAAAATTAGTGTATTAGATTTTGGGAAATTGTGTAGTTTGCATGGGAAGTGGTAGAAGGAGCTGGTGGTTTTTTAGTGAATTTTCTCAGATATAAATACAAATATTATGCAATTGATATTTCTCAAATTTTAGATCATTTAGATTTCCAAGAAATCGATGTTTTGGGAATTTGTCAAATTGTGTCACTTGGCTTGGGAGGGGGTGGATCGAGTAAAGCTAATCAGTTAACATTTTTTATCTTAATAACAATTCTAATTTAGCATTCAATATAAAATTAGAGCTCGATAAATGTTACGCGTACTGAGAAAATCGGTTCAAAGTGTTTCATGAAAAAGTGTAGTTTGTGTGGGAGGTGATGGAAGGAGTGAAGGGATTCGAATAATTTTTATACCATAGATCACATTTATGATAATCATTATATATTCATAACTTCAAATTAATAACTCTTACATTTTATAAAAAAAAAATCACTTTTGGAAATAATTGAAAAAGAATCATTTTCTATAGGAGTAGGAAGAAGGGATAGAGCGATTTGGCCCCGAACATAACCTTACGTTTTCAGCAAAAACAAAGTGCATATAATTTGAACCTTTTAGTTCACCACATTTTCAAGCTAAAGAGTGAACAGACGGACAGACGAACATCCGGTTTTGAGATTTTTGAAAGGAAATATTAACTTCAGTATCATTAATTTCTTTCTTCGAGCCTTATTTCTTAGCGTTACAAATTTAGAGCAAAATTATAATACTCTCAGATTTCATATAGAGTACAAGATCCGTAAAAATAAGGTAAATATATAAAAGGTTACAAATAATAAAAAGCTTAAATGATCACATCATTTGCCTGCGTATTACAAAGGATTTTGGTTTTCTGGTTTTCTTCATGATCGGAATTTATCTTTGACGGAATCAAATATTAAACATAATATTAGTCTACTGGTTGTATTAAAAATCTAAGTGCAAATCATTTCAGCTACCGAAGTCTGTGGAATACTCAGGCATTTCATACAATGAAATCGGACAAACTTGTGATCCGTTTGCTTCGTTCTCTAGGTCAATGCCGATCGGGCTAAGGTGTCATATGACAATTATATCTCTTTGCGCGCTATTACCGACCTAAGAGACATCTCTCTGTCTGACGAATATGTTCAGTCAGCTATAACTAATCTTGACAACCGGTTTCGATTTGATTCCGGTGAAGTTCTTAAAAAATTGCTCATCTTCTTTATGTCACAGTTTAGCCCAAATTTTTAATAAATCGCTGAAGTCTGGTAAATTTTGGGACATTTGTAAAACATTTTTTATTACCATCATTAAGGCAGGTCTTGAGCACCTTAATTAAAATTATAAACCAATCTTTCTATGCTTTCGTCTATACCGAAATTATTCGAAGCGATTGTCAAGGATTTAATATTTCTCAATTAAGGAAATTATTTGCTATTGTTAACATGGCTTTGTTCAGGGTCTATCTACAGCTTCACAATTAACTCTAATCACCAAATTTTGCGTGGATTCTATTAGGAATGGTTTCCAAGTGGCCGTTATCTACACAGGTTTCATAAAGGCTTTTGACAGAATCCACCATAGATTTCTTATTGCTAAACTACGGGCTCTTGGGTTCCATTTGAACCTCATTCAGTGGTTATCTTCGTATTTAACTAATGGAAAATAGTTCGTTGAAATTAGCGGTTATATTTCAAAGATATTAGTTATTTGAATCTGCGGCTGCCCAGGGCATCTGTGTCCTTTACTATTTATTCTCTTTGTAATCGACATTTCATCTATTCCTGATTTCTGGTCGTGTTTGATATGCATATGATGTTAAGACTTTCTTTCGAATAACATGCTTTGAAGGCTGTTGAATGATCTGAATAATATTGCGGTTTTGTGTGAGGAAAACTGTCTCTAACTTAATATCAGTTAATGCATTAATTTTTTTGGCTTATAGATCCTGTTCTGTTCAAGTAAAAATTGGATTTGATAATTCGCAGAGAGCGGCTAAAGTCAAAGCTCACTTTTGAGCATCAAATCGATTACACTGTTGCTATAGTTAATTAAACGTTTGGTTTCATTAGACGAAACTCGGCAAAGTTTGAAGACCCTTACACTATTAAGACACTTTTCACATCTCAGGGTTGACCTCTTTTTGGAGTTTTTTCGCATTATATGAAATCCAATCTATTTAGTATTTATCAATCGAATTGTACGCATTCTGTGTAACTTTACGAGATTTGCTCTTCATAAATTCAATTGGGATTCTGATATTCCACTACTAAACTACTGCTGATTGATTTACATTCCTTATCTGAAAGGAGGAAAATAATTGGCATCATGTTAATGGAAAATATTATGCTCCAGAACGTCAGTTCCGTCAAAGGATTTTATTTCGTTAATACCCACATATAATTAATTATGGACAATATATATAATTTTACTTTATTATTTTAATAATAAAGTATTGTGATCGACACAAGAAAAAAAAAATTTGCTACCCTGAAATTTTTTCGCGTTTCATGACTAAATTAGCATAAAAATGCAAAAAAAAAAATCCGTCCCGCCGTACGCCGTACATATGGACTCATATCTCCGAGACCGTTAAAGGTAGAATGTTCCTTTTTGGGATTGGGTAAGTGAGCTCTATTTTCTAAATTTTGGGGGGTGTTAGGTGGAAGGGGGGGGGGGGGAGGGAAAAAGTCGAAAACTACACTTGCTACTATCTCCACCACGAATGCAGGTAAAAAGTTGAAAATCAGTACAGATATAGAGAAGGTTGTGAGACAAACAAACAATTTAATTTTTTTTTCCATTGGCGTCCGAAAAGGGGGGGTTAAAAACAAATTGTCGCCGAATTGTTTTTTCAAATGATTATATCTTCGAAATTACTTATTGTAAAAAATTCATATTTTGGGACCATCAAGGTGGCATATAGTTCCATCGGAATTAGCTTAGAGAGTGGTTAGGTAATTATTGTAAGGGGGAGGGTCAGGGGGGTGCAAAAAAAATCACTTAAAAATGAATATCTCAACTATCTCTTAAGCTATGTAATTGAAACTTGAAAAGTATATTAAGGTATACTAGACAAATACAAAAAAAATATAATATGTTGAAATAATAGTAGTGGGGGGAAATGGGGAACATTTCAAAAATGGCGCACTTTTCAAAATTACAAATTCTTATACCTCCAAAAAAAGTACAGATATCAAATCAAAAATTTGTCGGATTGTAGAATTACATAATGATTAATTTTGGTAAAAATTTTAAGTTAGGAGACTCAGGTGAAAGATACAAAGGTCAAATTTTGCCTATTTGATGTACATAAAAAAATAATAATAACTTGATCCATAATTGTTATAAACCGACCTACCGGTCTAACGTGCACAATGTGCTTCATGTGAATTGAAAAAAACACATAAACTGAAAATTTTTAAGTGAAATTTTAAGGTAGAAGTTTGAAAATTTGCGAAATGCATTTGAAAAAAATCCTGAAATATAAAAAATATTAACTGGTCGAAAACCCTTAAAACTTCTAACCCCTCCCATGCAAAATTATTTTTTCGACCATTTTCAATTATCACCTAACTATTAAGAGCTATCAATTTGAAATTTTGCACGAAAACTTTTGAAAATAGTTGAAATAAAATTGCGTCAAAAGTTTTGAAATCGCGTTTGCCCATACAAAACTATGATTTCGACCAATTTCATTAAATCAACTAATAGCCAATAAACTAAAAGCTACGAACTTGAAATTTTATACAAGCACCTTACAAGAGAAGCGAAATAAAACCGCATATAAAATTTTACGATTCCTTTACCTTCTCCACCCCCTCCCATACAAATGTTCGGTTTCGTGAATATAAAATACACCGAATTTTATGAAAATTCTATGCAACTTCGTCTATGAAACACATTCTATACAGAGAATATTGGACGTGATTCAAGCAATTAATTAAAAAGCTATTAACATCCACCCACCCATACTATTACCCCTCCTCCTCCCCTCATAAAAACCCAAACTTGCAGAAACGAATGAAATATTGTTAAATTGACAACAGCCCTGCCCAGGAACTCCCTTTCACTTAGCCTTCCCTAACCATTCTAACCTGCATATTGACTTTCCACTCATCCGCAACTTATCCCAAGAATAATAAAGTTTCACCCGACTTGTTGGCAGTTTATTTATCTTATCGACCGTTGACAAGCAGAAGTGCTTAAGTCAATTTTTTTGTAAAAAGTTTTTTTTTTCATGGAATCAGTTTACTGCTTTCTTTAGAACGTATTAAAATATTAGAAGTTCATATATTTAGGCTTAAGATTATGTTAAATGTGAAAAATATGAATATACAATTTCTTCTAGCCTAATCATCAGTGAGTCTAGGTTTCAAAACATTCACCTGTGCAATTTGCATTTTGTGATTTGGTCACATTTTGCTTGTCAACCGTCGATGTATAAAATTAACTAATTAGCTTTACCCCTTCAACTCCCTCCCATACAGGGTGACAAAATTACAAAAAACTTACAAAAACTTAATTTTCTTGAAAAGTATGAATGGTACTGGTCTGAAGTTTGGGAGATGTTAGCAGCATATAGCTATTACTGATCACTACTCTAGCATGATATGAAAAATATTAGTATAATGCTGCCACCCCTTCTACCACTATTCATGAGAAATTTTTTATATCACAAATATTTCGATTTCATCTAGAGTATCGAATGATTGAACTTTACACACAATCACATTTTGTTCATCTGGCTTAAAAATGAAGTTTTCTGAAGGGCTAACAACCCTTCCACAATAAGTAATGAAAAATGTTAAGGAACCTGAATGTCAGGAGGCCTAGGTCCGATTTGGGCTGTAGCGCCATTGTAGTAGTAGTAGATAATACATTTTAAATTGTATTTTCTATCATCTGGCTTGCAAGGATTATGTATGATAAGCTAAATAAATAAACATATGTTTGTTATCCCTGTCTATCAGACTACCAAATACCTCGCGAACGTTTTGTGCTATCGAGCTGCAATTTTTCCATGTAATTTTTTTAGCAGAACAGACCATTTAAATTCGAGCCTCGTCCTTCTACTTCTTCTACCAAATTCATTACAAATTTCACGAAATATTGACATTCAAAAATATAACTATTTATCTTCAATGAAATAATGTTATAAGCTTAAGAATACGGTTGATTCTCGGAACTATTGGTACAATTTTTTCGAAAAGGGCGCCACCAAGGAGGATATATAAAATGGAGTGCCTGATAGGCTGTCTCATGTGGGAATACTTTTTGATTTGGAAATTTTCGAAAATTGTGTCCAAGCTTAACATGGCTTCAAACTTTTTCAAAAAAAATACCATAATTTGTATTCTCTCTTGGTTGCTAATATTCAGTCAGCAATAAAATAATTTTCAGTAGAATGGAGTTTGCTGTTTTATTTCAAAAATTTTTATTTTTTCAATTCTTATTGGTTTTTGGTTCGTGTCTAAGCTAAGCATCTTAGCAACGGACAATTTAACGAGGGACAGAGATAATCTCATTGGACCTAAGAATGCCAGACAAGAATAGCGAAACAATTTTTTTCGCAAATTTGACAATGATTTCGAATAATTTAACGCGGGAAAGAGTTATTTGCAATATTTTGAAGTGTGCCAGGCAAAGATAGCGAAACGATTTTTTTCTAAATTTTCGAGCATTTCGCCAGTAGGTAGGGAAATACTTTCATTTCCATTTTCTTACACGGCAAATCATGTTCATAGTCACTCCTTAATATATATCCTCCTTGGGCGCGTATTGATTTAGCGAGCGTATAACAATATTTTAATTTATTATTCCACATTATGGACGTAATTTCGAAATGTGTTGTTACCAGGGACCGACACAAAGGAGAGAGCGAAATTATGTATAGTCACCCCGGGACCAGGTACCATTTTCTCAATTGTATTGCTATACAGCCTAAAACTAACCAACAAGCCTAAGAAACATGACCTGGGCTAGTACAACCGATTCGTTCAGAAATCATCCATCAAGGCCCGTACGGCTTTTAGATCCGGGCTACCTTAGACTTAAGGCTTGGGTCATAGAGCCTTTTAGTGCTGGCTTTCACTGAGCCCCACTTTTAGTATTTTTAGTAAGAATACTAAAAGTGACCCAAGCCTTAAGTCCAAGGGAGCCCGGCTCTAAAAACTGTATAATAATAAGAGTAAGCACTCTATGCGTTTTATGAAGTTGAGTTTTACTTTATTATTTTAATAATAAAGTATTGTTATCGATTGGAAAAAAAAAATTGCTGCCCTGAAATTTTGTTTTTTCGCGTTTCATGACTAGAATAGCCTAAAAATACTAAAAAATCCGTCCGCCGTCCGCCGTACGCCGGTGTGTATACTCAGGGCACATTACTTCCAAACCCTTCAAGATAGAAAGTTCATTTTTGGAGGAATTGTTTATAGTTGCGGATCTCAGGTGGACACCCATTTTGTGGGGTGTACGGGTTCAGGGGAGCGCTAAAACCGAAAACTAAGAATTCAAATATTTCAACCGTGGAACTAGCTAGGAAGCTAAAAATCAACACACATATAATGGAGTTTTTGGGACAAACTTTAAAAATAATTTAATTTTTTTCATCCATTGGGGTGCAAAAAGGGAGCGCTAAAAGTAAATTATCCACCGAATTTTTTTTTTCTTAAAAATTACCTACCATAAAAAATTCATATTTTGGAACTATTAAGGTGGTACATAGACCAATCAGAATCAGCTTAGAGGCGGGCTAATTGTTGTAAGGGGGAGGGTCAGCGTCGGTGCAAGAAAAAACAGTGAAAAATTAATATTTCGACTATCTCTTAAGCTACATAATTCATATTAAAAGCTATACTAGTAAATTATTAAAAAAATATAAAATTTTGACATATGTACATTGTGACAAAAAAGTAGCAGCAATTTGTAAATAAAATTACTGTGGCGAATGATATTTCAAAATTTTTTTATTTGGTAAGCTCATAGGACTGTCGTTAATTATCATCCCAAAAATTAGCGCTGTCTGTTAATCGGTCTGTTTGCTGGTTGAATCGGTACACCTCAGTAGTCCACGGCGATTTTTAAGATGGATAAAAATATGGAACAAAGAATTTGTCTCAAATTTTGTTTTTCCAACCAAATTTCGTATGCGGAATTGTTGCGAGTGTTGGAAAATCAAAAACGTGAGCCTTCGAGTAGTTCAATACCTTTAAGAACGTTAGAGAGATCGTTGAAGACATGCCTCTCGACTTTCAACCGAAGAAAACACTCAAAAAGTGAAGGAAATGGTGCTCGAAAATCGTCATGCCAGTGTTAGGGAGATAGCAGTAAAGCTCGAGCGAAAAAAAACTTATCTTTAACTTTGTCCTACATAATCTTTCGATCATATAAAAATGGAAATTTCATGATTTCTTATTTTACTGATAATAAGTCTCGTTTTCAGTTGGCGGTTATTTCAAAAATCAATGATTTTTTGGGACCAATGACGTCTTCTTCTGTTGACGCTTACTCAAGTTGTCGTCCAAACACACAGATAGACAACACTGAGAAACCATTTTTCCATGAGCTGCCACCCTAAACACTGAAGAAATCTTTCGTTTCTTGGACTACCGTTACGCTGTTGAGTTTAATGCAATCTAAGGTTTTCCCAGGATATATAACAATGCTATAAGTAAAATGAAGTCTATCACTTTCGTTTCGGCTCATGCAGCTTATCTTAACCCAAACATATACCGATACAATTCATACATCGCATTAAAAAATTTGCCAACAAGTCGATCGCAACTTTATTTTTCTTGGGACTTGATGCGTGCAAAGTCATTATGCAGGCTAGGGTGGATAGGAAAGACAAAGTGATTAACGGATTCTAGGGCAGAACTGTTGTTAACTATTAAACACTTAACCGCGATTATATAATATCAATAGCTCCAGTACATTGAATTAATACTTCATTCGTTTATTTATGCAAGTCTGTATGGTGGTGGGGAGGGTAGTGCGATAGAAAGGATGCGTGGATGTTAATAATTTCTTAAATAATTGCTTGAATCACGTTCAAAGTTTGCTGTATAGAAGGTTAGTTTCATTCGAACCATACATTTGTATGGGAGGGGGTAGAGGAGTTGAGGGAATCATAAAATTTGTGATGCAATATTATTTTGTTTATCTTGCAAGGTGTTCGTACATAATTTTAAGTTCGTAGCTTTTAATTTTTTGGTTATGAGTTGATTTAACGAAATTGGTCGAAATCATATTTCTGTATGGGAGGAGGTAGAAGGGCAGCACAGATTTCAAAATTTTTGACGCAACTTTGTTTTAAATATTTTGTGCAAAATTTCAATTTAATACCTTAATTGATAATTCTTAAAAAAGGTCGACAAAATAATTATGTATGGGAGGTGGCAGAGGTTTAGAAGGTTTTCGACCTTAAACTTTAATATATATGTTTATACTCTAGATGAAATCAGAAAGTATATTGTGTTTGCCTTACCGTTTATAGCGCTAAGCAATAACGCTCGCACAGAACCGCAAAGGTGCAGAAATACTTGTTGTCGCTCAAAAACCTCGATTCCGAGTTACCGTCTGTCCGCCTGTCCCTTTGTTCGTCTGTCTGTCTGTCTGTGCGTCTGTCTACAGCATAACTCTCGAAGCTTTGAGCTATAGCGTTAAACAATTTTGTGTGTCATTTTTAGCAAAAAGGTAACTTTAAGCTCGTGAATAGGCTGCATACCCCCACTCCTTCTACACCCTCCCATACAAATTTCATGAAATTTCAAAATATAAAGGAATTGATTTTTCTTTGAAACTGTTTAAGCTATCGAATTGAAATTTGGGTCAAAGTATTATGATATAGATGTTATTAATATCACGGAATATTGATCCGATTCTCTCACTGCTTCTACCCCCTCCCATACAAATGGACAATTTTGAAAAATACATATTTTCGATTTTCATTGAAACTAGTAAAGCTGAAAAATGAAATTTTGCCAGAATTAATTCTACTATAATTGCAATTAGATTTAAAAAGAGTCATCAACTTTACCTCACTCCTTCTACCTCCTCCCATACAAATTTCAAGAAATTTTGAAATTTAAATTAAAATATTTTTCTTCGAAACTGTTAAAGCTATCAACTTGATATTTTGTATAAAGTATAAAATAGAAATATAGTTAACGTAAAAAAAATTTGTACACTATAATTTATATATAATTTTTGTTAAATGCATTATATCCATGTTCATTAGGACTAGAAAAAGTTCAAACTTAAAATTTTGCCAGAATTTGTTTTTTAATAATTGCAATTTTCAGCTCCGCTTACCTCCTTCTACCACCTCCCATATAAATATCTGTATTATAAATTCAAGAAAAGCATTCCTCCTTCGAATATATGAGAGCTATCGAATTTGAAATTGAATCAAAGCATGGTGATAAGGATGATGATAAGCAGTTTCAAAATCATCTTAAACGCTCCACTTCCTCTACCACCTCCCATAGAAATGCCCCAATTTCAGGAACACTATGTCCGTCCAATTTCTTTAAAAATATTGAAAATAAAGCATTAAATTTAGCAAAAAACATTTTGTATGCCATGTTCGGTGTCATATACGAAAAATACAAACCTCCCGCTCTACTTCTACCACCTCCCATGCAAATGTCTCTATTCACTTTTCGAAAGAGTTTGAGATGACATATTTTCAGGTATATTAAAGTCATTTTCATTTCATCTAGGCTTTACGCCCAATCATAATTATGTTATGTTTTTAAATTAATTTCACAAGTTTTCGAGTTTGTAGCTAAAAATTGCACTCAAAAATTTTGCGCTATTGTGTTTTTTTTTTCAATACTCTTGAAACAAATTTGAACTTTCTATCCTTTATCAGAGCACCAAAAAAAAATTAATGAATTAAATTCAACTTAAAATAAACTACCAACAAGTCGGGCACAACTTTATTATTCTTGGGACAAATTGAGGATGCGTGGAAAGTCAATATGCTGGTTAGAGTGGTTAGGTCAGACTAAGTGAAAGGAAGTTCTTGGGCAGGGATGTTGTCAATTTAATTGCGGAAACGATTAATAGCTCCAGTACATATAATCAATAATTCATTCGTTTATGCAAGTTTGGGTTTTTATGAGGGGAGGGGGAGGGGTGATAGTAAGGGTGGGTGTATGTTAATAATTTTTTAATTGATTGCTTGAATCCAATATTGTCCAATATTCTCTCTACAGAATGTGTTTCATAGATGAAGTTGCATAAAATTTTCATAAAATTCGGTTTATTTTACATTCACGAAACCGAACATTTGTATGGGAGACTGCAAATCCTTTCCGTGTCAACTCAGCTACATGGTCAGGTCTCCACCTAAAGTCAGTTTTCAGTTTGAAATTCAAAGGATTCCAACAATACTGCAGCACTGCTGGCCCACATAACAATCCACCGGCAGTTACTGCTTAAGTTGTTTTGTATGCACTGAACGGGGCGCATTTGATTGATTAGACCCGTGCACAATGCCAGCCAAATTGACTCCAGGCACGACAGAAGGTACGCTATCTCTAGATCCGTGACGTTCTAAAGCGCAAAGCTATAACGAAATGAGTTTCACCCTTCGGAAGCCCGAAGCACCCAAAACAAGAACCACACGTTTGTATACATACTTGCGTCTGAAGGACCGGGGATTAATTCGATCTAGATAAATGGATCCAGGCAGCAAAACGATGCAAATTGTGACCAGCACGTGCCACACGCCCGGATCGAATTTCCATCGCCGACAACCACATGATACTCGAGGAAGATCTGCGTCTCTGCTGTTGTATCAAGAAGGCAAGATATTCGCGATATACTTAGGTCCGTTCAGTTCATCCTTCTGGTGCCCTCAGGTGGATAACGTTCCACTTCTGGAACGAGATGGAAACTGCTGATTGACCACATGTCCTAAACAAAGTCGTCGACAATTGCGAAAGAATTTTTTTTTATTGCATTCACCCTTTTTAGTCCTTATTGTCCGGGCGGGACAGTTGCTTGACCGACGCGATATGGATGCACCTCTCGCTACGTTGCAATATGACACGAAAATTCGGACTCGAACAGGTGGAGTTGTATGACTTTTGTTTTGTGTTTGTCTTATAATCCTTCAGAGGTGCAAACATGTGTTCCCGTTTTGGATGCTATCGAAATTAATGTTTGCCAGGTTGATACTCGAGCAACTCAATAAAATATTCAGACTACTTACGACGGCTGGGATTTCGCAATTCCCAAACAAGAGATCCAGAGCAATTAAAAACGTAAATAGCTTCTTATGTCGGTAGTTAGAGGCCTAAATGCTTCCTTCGGGTCCATTAAAATTTCATTTGAGTTTCTTTTGTGCTATATCCGAAAAACCAGAATTACAACCACTAGGAAGTAATTAGTTTCGAGAGCTCGAGTCCTCTTTATTGCTCCATTTTTTTTCCTCTCCCATTCCCATCTTCCCAGTTGTTTGAGTATGGCTCGGTAATGTAACTTTAGCGAGTTGTTAAGTCTTCATGTGGAACATGAAATTCCATCGTAAAGGATCGCGCTTTGTTAGGGTGAAATTAAAAATGCAAACTAAGTCCAAGTAATTGCCGGGGCAGCATATTTGCAAGGACATTACCTTCGGAGAGTCCTGCACTAATTGTAACCATGTCGAAAATAGAAGGTAACCACCCGTTCTCAGAGTTCAAACTCGCTTGTAAGTGGCACTCAACTAAGGACATTGGTCCTGAGCACGTTATCCTGCATTCGGTTTTATGCAATTCCCGAGCTCAAATTGCGTGACTGTTTCCATTTACGAGGCTAATCAAAGCCAAATGACGACGACCGCACGAGTCCGGCTACTTGAAAAGGGTCCTGCTTGATCAAATTTTAATTCATGGAGTAATACTTGTGACAAGTTAAGCCTCGGCGTGGACATTGCTCCATGATAACAGAAAGGAAATTGCGCGTAAATGGGCTTCGAGGCCTATAAATCACTCTTGAAAGCTTCGTTCTTTTTCTCCCGAATGAAATGTTTCACCGATAAGCGGCAAGGCATTATGACTTGGCAATTTTTCGCCAGGCAAATAGCATGGTAATGCGCTATAATGGAATTGCAGTTGCCCGATTAAGTTGCTGCGATATTTTTATACCAAGTATTGCAATAAGGTTTTTGATGGACATTTTTAAGGAGTAAATTATTAGGTGGGACTCTTGCAAGCCGTTATGAGGGATTTTATCATGCAAAATACAAGTTTCCTCAGTTTTTTTTTCTTTTCAACTGGATTGGTCATAACTTATTAGTGCTTAGTTGAAAAGTCGTGTTGGAATATGGAAAAATTATAAAATTTGATGGTGGGGATGGTGGCGTTGAATGTTGTTTTGAGAAATGTTCGAGGTACTAAATATAAGTATATAAATCTTTTACACTGCTTAAATATTCAAAAAATATAAAGTTGATAAAGTAAATTAAAACTCAAAGCTAATTCCCTCGACACACAACGGCTGTTACAATATTTTAACTCAAGATTTTGATAGAGTAGGTTGAATTATGTACTGGATAAAAACATAAATAATATCGAAAGGCAAGTTAAAGCATTTTAACTCGCGTCGTTTGTCGAAGGCATAAGAGTTCCAACTTAATTAAAGTGTAGTAGCAGCAGATTCTTTCATTTTCCAAATATGTAACTGTATGCTTATATCTAAGTATTACAAGATTGATATAGTCGTCTGTCAGCAGTTTAATTTTGTTTAATTTAATTTAAAAATTATTTTATTTTAATTTAATTTTTCGACACCAATATTCGCGTGATTCGGTGTTTGGGGTGGAAATTACCCAGCTAAATGTGTAGGTCTTGAACTCTACGCCTGGGTTATATTGGTATTGTCATGATTGTAAGGAGCCCCCCACTATCCTCGCTATCATTCAAGATATTAAGCATTGGTGCAAAGATTACTAGAATTAAGATGCAGTCGGACATGGTGCGTTTGTCAATCTTGACAATTTTTTTAATTCACTTCATAAAACTCCGACATTAGCTGACTCTTCGAATGGTATTGACAATCCAACAATGGTTGATGCCTCGACTTGCTGTGAGAATATACCCAGCAATAAGTACATTTCTTTTTCTATTGAATCAGCTAACTCTATTCATAGATCGAATTGTGTTGTGCTTATCGAATACATAATTGTAATTCGTTTTAATTGATATTAATAGTAATAATAATAGTCCTGCACTTCATCCACGTCTTACCTGCAGAAGAACTAGAGTGATCAACTCGACCTTTTCTAAAAATTCCCAAGCTTCTTCAAAAAGCTTCCTCTAAAAAAAAATCTACACTCTCGAAGTCTACCCAAGCTCCTAAGACATTTGGAGCGCCTCCAATTAATACCAATCTCACTGAGTCTTCTTCTACCTTACCTACACATCTACTAACTATTTTATTTTACGTCCGAAAGCTCTATTTGTTTCTCGACTTAATCCCCCAACCATCTTCAGATGACGTCATTAATTATTTGCTGTAAAAAATCAGGATCAGCAGTTAAATGTTATACAAATAGTAAAGATACAGATCCATTCCCTCTTTCAAACTTATTATGGCCAATAATGAACTTTATAATCAGTTCTTAGCTAATAATTCATATCCGTCTTGAGCATTTGTTAAGAAATTTATTTTTCGTCGTTAGGGATGGCAAGATCTGCTCTTTCCAATCGCAGTGATTTGAAATAGAAAAATGAAATGAACTAAACGGAAGAGCACATAAGACTGAAATAAAATAAAATCCGAAAAATTCAAACTTATTGGTTAAAATAACACAATTCAATACAAAACAAAAACATAACAGGGCTACGATTGCGCGTAAAACGCAATCTTACGATACTCTAGATGAGATAGAATTTTTAGTGATCCCAAGAAATTTTGTATGGGGAGTGTTAGAAGAGATGATAGCATTGAACTAATTTTTTCCACATCATGCTAAAGTAGCTATAAAAATGTCTTATACAAAATGCTTACTCCAAATACTGAATGGGAACTGAGAAAATTAGTGAGTTAGATTTAGTGAAAATGTGCAGTTTGTATGGGAGGTGGTAGGAAGAGTGGAGGGATTCTAGTGATTTTTTTCAAAAATAACTAGGAATATTATAAAATTGATATCCCTTAAATTTCAGACTAGTGCCATTCATACTTTTTAAGAAAATCGTTTTTTTGTAAAGTTGTGAAACTGTGTCATATTGTATGGGAAGGGGTAGAAGCAGTGAAGCTAATCAAATATTTTTTTCTGATCTTAGTGAAAATGCTAATTATGTATTTCTTACAAAATATGAGCTTAATAAATGTTATATGTTCTGAGAAAATCGACTTAGAGCATTTCATGAAAAAGTGTAGTTTGTATGGGAGGGGGTAGAAGGGGAGGGACGACGCAAATAATTTACGGTAGATTGAAATCATTATGAGTGTAATACATCCCAAAATTCAGGCTAATAGCTTTTATAGTTTTCGAGTAAATCCATTTATTATCAAATTGCGAAATTGTGTCATTTTGTACGGGAGGGGGTAGAAGGGGTGAAGCTAATCGTCTAATTTTTTTTGGTCTTACTAACAATTTGAAACAAATATTTGGTGCACAATTTCAGTCTGCCAAATTTTATGCGTACTGAGTAAATTGGCTTAGAGTAATTGAAGACAAATACAGTTTGTATGGGAGGTGGTAGAAGGAGAGGAAGGACACGCATAATTTTTATACGGTAGATTGGTATTGTTATAAAAGTAATATATTCTAAATTTCAGGCCAATAGCTTTTATACTTTTCGAGCAAACCCGTTTATTGTGAAATTGCGCAATTGTGTCATTTTGTATGGGAGGGGGTAGAAGGGGTGGAGCGATTTGGCCCGTTCACGAACTTGACCTTACTTTTTTGTTAAAAACAACGTATACAAAATTTGAACTTTCTAGCTCAACGCGTTCTGAAGCTAGAGAGGACACGGACGGACGGACAGACGGACGGACATCCGGTTTTGAGATTTTTGAGTGATTATATGAACTTCTGTATCATTCATTTTTTTCTCCGAGCCTTATTTCTTGGCGTTACAAACTTTGTGGCAAACTTATAATACTCTCAGATTTCATCTAGAGTATAAAAACTGGACAAAACCGCAATTTTCTGCGAAATCCTGCATCTAACAATTAGGCAGACCCAATCTCATGCTCAGTACCACAAGCTCAATGCACATAGTGAACACTTCCCCCATTTCCTCCTGCGAATGAAAAGGTTTAGATATCACCAACAGGTTCGGGGTAGCTTATATTAATGATAGTCTTTCACAGTCTTTGATATCACTGAGCTGAGCAGTGAACAGTTTCCGGATATCGCTGAGCGCGAGCGATATAACAGATACGAAGAAAGACGATATCAAATGTCACAAGCGGCAATCCAGCAACGACAGAGCTTCCGTATGAACGACGTTCATTTGAAAGCTCTTTCGTTGCGCTATTGGTGAGCTTAGCGCTGGGGCTGGGTGAAGTGCGACTGCGATTTGCTTAGCGAGCTTTGCTCTGATCAGTGAGGTGGGATGTATGAAGTGGTCAATGAGGTGCGCTTTCCTGAGTAAGCGACGATTTTTCTGAGTTACGTTCCCTCGGGGTAAGGTGGGGCATGTGAGTTGCGGCTATTGCAAGTTTCGACGATTTATGTTGCAATCCACTGTGTCGATAAGAGCTTTACGTTGTTCATTGATGAAATTGCTTGTGTGAGTCATATCGTGTGTAGAAAAAAAGAAATCAAAGGGTCTATTGTTTTCAGGTTTGACAATAAACGGATTTGCTCGAAAAGTAAAAATACTATTGATCTAAAAATTGAAATGTCATACTTTTATGATGATTTCAGTCTGCTGCATAAAAAATTATTAGTTTCCTTACCCTCCTTCCAACACCTCCCGTACAAACTGCATTTTTTCATGAAATGGTTTTCCTCAGTGCGTATAAAATTTAACGAGCTAAAATTGTGCAACAAATAATTATTTAGAATTCTTAGTAAAACCAAAACAATTAGACGATTAGCTTTACCCCTTCCATCCTCTCCGATACAAAAAGACACAATTTTGCAATTGGAAAATAAACGGATTTCTTTGAAAAGGATAATTGCCATCGATCAAAAATTTGTAATGTGTTACTTTTATCATGATTTTAATCTACTGTATAAAATGTATTTGAGTCCTTTAGTTCCTTCCACCACGTCTCATACAAACTGCACTTTTTCATGAAATACTCTAAGCAAATTTACTCAGTACGCATAAAATTTTTCGAGCTGAAATTGTGCAACAAATATTTATTTAGAATTATCAGTAACACCAAAAAAAATTAGATGATGAGTTATAGCCCTTCTATCTCCTCCCATACAATCTAAACCAATTTCACAACTTCACAAAAAATCGATTTTCCTGAAAAATATGAATGCTACTGATCTGCAATTTAAAATATGCCAAAACTGGAAGTTTTTAGTTATATCTGGAAAAGCCATTAAGACCTCGCCCTTCTTTTTACCACCTACCATATAAACTGCACAATTTCACAAAATAAAATACACTAATTTTCTCAGTTCCTATTAAAGTTTTGAGTCCTAAATTTTGCATAAACCATTTTGATGGCAATGTCTTCACCCCCTCCACACCTTACCCTACAAAATTACTTAAAATCTAAAAATTTCTCTTTCATCTACAGTATCGCACGATTGGGCGTAAGTGGTAGTCCTGTTATGTTTATACTCTAGACAAAATCTGAGAGTATATTGTGTTTGCCTTACCGTTTGTAACGCTAAGAAATGATGCTCTCACAGGACTGTAGAGAAGGGTACAGAAATATTTGTTGTCGCTCAAAAACCTTGATTCCGAGTGGCCGTCTGTCAACAACATAACTCTTTAACGCCTTGAGCTATCGAGCTGAAATTTGTTGTGTATTATTTTTAGCAAACAAAAAACTTTAAGTTCGTGAACAGGCACCATCCCCCGCTCCTTCTACCCGATCCCATACAAATATCACGAAATAATGAAATCTTAAAAAATTGATTTTCCTTCGAAACTTTTCTAGCTATCGGCTTGAAATTTAGGACAAAGGATAACAAAACATATATCTTTATTGTCACAAAATATTGGTACGATTCCTTTACTCCTTTTACCCCCTCCCATACTAATGCACAATTTTGAAAAATACATTTTTCCGATTTTCAATGAAACTAGTAAAATTGGAAAGACAAAATTTTGCAAGAAATAATTTTATTATAATTACAATCAGTTTTGAAAAAAATGTTAACTTCACTTCTTCTATCCCCTTCCATACGAATTTCACGAAATTTTAAAATTTCAACTAAATTATTTTTCTTCGAAACTTTCAATGCTATCAACTTGAAATTTTGTGAAAAGTATACTTTTATAAATATCATTGATGTCGAAAAATTTGGTTTTGATTTGAATACGACTTTTACCCCCTCCCATACAAATGCAAAATTTCGGTAAATGCATTCAATAGATATTCATTGAAACTAGAAATGGTATAAACTTCAAATTTTGCCAGAATATGTCCCTGAATAATTGCAATAAATGCTAAAAAAATATGACCTTTGATTCACTCCTTCTACCACCTCCTATACAAATTATTGTATTGGAAATTCAAGAAAAGTATTTCTCCTTCGAACATATGAGAGCTATCGACTTTAAAATTGTAACAAAGCAACATGATTAGGATGTTGATAAGCAAATTCAGTATCATCTAAGACCCCCCACTTTCTCTGCCAACTCCCACACAACTGCCATAAATTCAGACAACAATTGTTCAATTTCCTCGAAAATTACGAAAGCCACAAACTTTAAATTCAACATGAATCATTTTGTATACTACGTTCGGTATAATATACAAAAATTACAAACCTCCTCCTCTGCTTCTACCACCTCCCATACAGGGGTTGGAGGTTTTCTGTGATTTTTTCAGAAATAAATACGAATACAGTGAAACTTCTCTCAAAAGCGGACCCCTCACTGTAGAGGACAGTTTTTTAGTTCCTAGTGAATTAAATATTGTTTTCTATTGTTTACCACCTCTTAATAGCGGGCCCATTCTTTAACGGACGCGGACACGACAAAACTAATATATTACGAATATTTAAATTAGATTTTTATTTATTTATTCATTTAGATTCATCAACAAATGATAACTTACAAATTATACTACCATATATATTACAAAGATTACAGTGAAAACATCATATTGTTATTTTAACAAAGCTGATTTTATCTGAGCATTATTAAGATTAAAATCAATGTTGCTATAATTAATGTTAAAAGCCCGTGAAACGGAAGTTATTAGTTAGTGCTGGCCGTAATTAGTGCGATGGAATGGAATGTCGAGAAGTACGTAGTCTCTGAAGGATCGATGAGGTATTTTGAAGGAGAGAGCTCCTAACAAGGGCGAAGAGTCAATCTCACCTGAAAGCACTAAGAATTAATCGCCTATGTTCGAGTGACTCCAACGAAATAAGTTGAAGTCATTCTTGATAAGGAGGAAGACATATCGGACCTAATCAGGGAAGACCTTTCAGAGCAAATCTCAAAAATCTTCGCTGTACAGACTCTATCCTATTGATATGAATATCATAGTACGGAGTCCAAACAGGGCAAGCATATTCAAGAATTGAACGAACAAAAGCACAATAAAGTGTCTTTGTAATGTAAGAGTCGTTAAAGTCCTTACACCATCGTTTTACCTCTACATAGCGAACGTTTTGGATACCAGTAATTTGAAATGGTTTTTTCTTGGCTTGTTAGTATCTCTTGGGGAAAAATTAAAGGTATTTAAAGAAGTGAAGTTCTCTTTTCTCTTTCAATTAAATAATTTAAACCCAACACCACCGAATTGCGGACAATTTTGAATTCACCACAGGTGTCCGCTTTAGAAAAGTTATACTGTATTAGGCAAATGATATTTCTCAAATTTTAGATCAGCTACTTTCATACTTTCCATACTTTAGAAAGAGTGAAGCTACTCATTAAATTTTTTTCCATTTTAATAATGATGCCAACTTAGCATTGAATACAAAATTTGAGCTCGATAAATATTACACGTACTGAGAAAATCAGTTTAAAATGTTTCGAGAAAAACTGCAAACTGGGAGGTGGTGGAAGGAGTAGAGATTCAAATAATTTCTACATCACATTTATGATAAAAATTCTATACTCTTAATTTTAAAATATGAGGTCTTATAGTTTGTAAGAAAATTTGATTATTGTAAATTATTGAAAAGAGTCATTTTGTATGAGAGGAGGTAGAAAGATGGATCGACTTGGCTCGTTCACGAACTTAACCTTACTTTTCGTCAAATACAAAGCATACAAATTTGAACTTTCTAGCTCAACGCGTTCTCAAGCTAGAGAGCGAACAGAGGGACGGACGGTTGTAAGTGATTTTTGAGTGATAGTATTGACTTCTATATCATTCATTTTTTTCTCCGAGCCTTATTTCCTAGATTTTCCAAAGTTTAGAGCAAATACTCTCAGATTTCATTTAGAGTATAAAAACAGTGAAATGTTTAACATTTGTACTTCAAAGTATGAATATCTGTGACGAAAACAAACAAACCATGGATATTCCAACAAGACTCCACTCCGCTCATAAGGCCAAAACAACTGTGGCATGCAAACATGTATCTAAGCTTCTTAGTACTGAATATTGGCCGGCGGCCAGCCCAGACCTTAATCCGCTCGACTAAAAATTGTGGTCAGTTTTAAAGGACATGGTATGTAAAAAACGCCATCACAACCTGGAGTCATTGAAGCAGGCATTGGTAGCAGCTGTGGACCATTTTCCATGGATATCGTCCGTACAGCGATCGGTTAGTGGCCTCACAGACTTCGGCGCTGTATTAAGGCAAATGGCGGCCATTTTGAATACTTTTTTTAATTTTGTAGTTTACTATTAACATAATACAATACTAAAAAAATTCTATTGGTAGTTTTAAATTAATTATTGCAGTCTAAATAAGAAAATAGCCTTAGGGAAGTCAATCAATCAATTTTCTGTTAAGCCCTCCTGTAGGAGGCATAGGACAGAAGCAGTTATCCGCAACAAGGCGTAATTCGGATCATCGATTATTTCTGCGGTCTGCGGTTCAACTGCTCTCTTCAATGTGCCACATGGTCGACCAAGCCAACGTCTTCCTTAAAAGTTTGAGTCCAAATCTTGTTTGGAGAAGTTTTGCTCTGATTTCCTCCAACTGTTACCGATTCACTGCCATTATCGCCTTTAAATCTCAATGCCTATCTTAGTTTGCCCAGTTGTAGTCCAAAGTTCAATAAATAAACGCCATACCACCTTCTATACAAGTACAACAATTGAGGAACAATATTAAATCAATTTCCTTGAAAACTATGCAAGCTACAAGCATGTAATTCTGCACAAATGTTTGGTTAATTCATTTTAAATAAACTTTATTGAAATTTTTAAGTATGTTGTACTTTGCTGTCATGAAAATATGTGGCAATTTTCAAGTAGATAGATTCAATTTCATCGAAGAAAAGTGGAGTGAAATCGACAATTTATATATTTTTCCACGGGAGAAACTGTGGGATGAAGTCGATAATTTTTTTCATTGTCTATTGCGATTGATATGGGAAAAAAGGTACAACTTTCGTGTATAGTTTCAAAGGAAATTTCCATGTCTTTTCCTCAAATTTTTCACTTATGTGGAAGGTGGTCGTCGGAAAGAGTGGTGTCCAGACCGATCCAACTCGTTAGGACACTATCGGACGCCCTATAATATCTATAATGCACGTAACACAAATTTCAGTACCCTTTCAAACATACAAAAATCGTGCATGTTCAAGCTAAACATCAATCGTAAGCCTTAGTCATCAGAATTATCCTTTCTCGGACCAGTCAATAAACTCCTGTGAAATTTCTTCCAAACGTTTATCATCATTTTCATCACCTTCGAAATTCCACAGAATTTCAGGTGACATCCAATCGAGAACGACACAATTAACGAGACGCTCCTCTCAGTGATAAAAAAGCCGAAAATATCGCCTGGGAACCATCGGAATGACGCAAATGCACCGAAATTTCGTTCGAGTTTGTTTTTTTCGGACATCATCACCTCACGACGGCAATAAAAATCGCATAAAAGCGGCAATTGATCTCGAAGTTAATCCCATCGCCATCTTCTCAGCGGCAAACTAATCGGGCCTGGAGGTGGTTCACAGGTTAGGTCCGTCGTCGTTATCGTAAAAAACCGTAAAGAACCGCTCCGGCGAAAAAAAGGACAATTTATGGCGCCAGAAAACCCATTCACCTTCGTTCCCGGGGCGCTGCAATCGTTGACGCGCGGCCGTCCCGACTGCCACTCGAGGATTAAGGCGAGGCCGTCGAAATCGGCAAGAAAATTGCGACTAACGCGTTGCGGTATGGACCGGGCCTTGAATCGGACAGGGCTCAGGCGGCTTATTTTGACACCCTCGATCGGGCGCACTGATAACAACTTTTTGTTTTGTAATTGGATTAAGGCGGGACACTATGCACGAGGACTACGAACGACTTCTAGGGTGGGATCAATCAAATCCAATTAGTCCTGGACCGAAACAGCCCTCGACGTCAATTAATTGCTCTAATCCCGATGTCAAGCATGGACCGAGCAGGTTGCTGGCGGCTGACTATTACCGCGCTCTGTGGGAGCCACTAATCGATTCCAAATCATCAGGATTAGGACATCGCTGCGAGCCGGTGGGCTTTGGCAATTGCTTTATCCCGTGTAAGCATTTCGCAGTCGACCGAAAACGTTTACAGGAATCGATGGGCTCTTAATAGTGAGGCAAATACACAAAATCATTTTCAAAGTTTCAAGTTATCATCGTTCGGGTGTATTTGTGTTCACATTTAATTAAGAAACTAGCAATCAACCGCGACTTCTTCCGCGAAAAAATCGCAATAATAAGCAACTTTTGAGAATGTAATTAGTAATACAATATGCGGGATACATAATCTGCTTACTTTAATGACTCTTTGAACTCAATGTTTTGTATTTTGTTGGAATCAGAATTAAGAATGAAATCATGATACAGGCACGTGCTCAGGGGAGTGATTTAAGATCATATACATAAGGAAGAGCGTTAAGGAAATGTAAATAATTGTGGCTTGTGTTAATTCTAATAAAAAATTAAACTGCCAACAAGTCGGGCGAGACTTTATTATTCTTGGGACAAGTTTCGGATGAGTGGAAAGTCAATATGCAGGTTAGAGTGGTTAGGGAGGGCTAAGTGAAAGGGAGTTCTTGGGCAGGGCTGTTGTCAATTTAACAATATTTCATTCGTTTCTGCAAGTTTGGGTTTTTATGACGGGAGGAGGGGGGTAATAGTAAGGGTGGGTGGATGTTAATAGCTTTTTAATTAATTGCTTGAATCACGTCCAATATTCTCTGTATAGAATGTGTTTCATAGACGAAGTTGCATAGAATTTTTATAAAATTCGGTGTATTTTACATTCACGAAACCGAACATTTGTATGGGAGGGGTGGAGAAGGTAGGGGAATCGTAAAATTTGATATGTAATTTTATTTCACTTCTCTTGTAAGGTGCTTGTATAAAATTTCAAGTTCGTAGCTTTTAGTTTGTGGTTATTAGTTGATTTAATGAAATTGGTCGAAACCATAGTTTTGTATGGGAGGGGGTAGAAGGGCAAGCGCAATTTCAAAACTTTTAAAGCAACTTCATTTGAATTATTTTTATAAGTTTTTCTGCAAAATTTGAAATTGATAGCTTTTAAGAGTTAGCTGATAACTGGTTTCTTAAAAATGCTCGAAAAAATAATTTTGTATGGGAGGGGGTAGAGAGGTAAGGGAATCGTAAAACTTAAGATGCAAATTTCTTTGTTTTCTGTTGTAAGGTGCTCGTACAAAATTTCGAGGTCATAGCTTTTAATTTGTTGGTTATTAGTTGATTTAATAAAATTGGTCGAAATCATACTTTTGTATGGGAGGGGGTAGAAGGGCAAGCGCGATTTCAAAACTTGTAACGTAATTTCATTTTAATTATTTTTGTAAGTTTTTTTGCAATATTTCAAATTGATAGCTTTTAATAGTTAGGTGATAATTGGTTTCTTAAAAATGGTCGAAAAAATAATTTTGTATGGGAGGGTGTAGAACTTTTAAAGGTTTTCGACCAGTTAATATTTCGTATATTTAGGGATTTTTTTAAATGCATTTCGCAAATTTTCAAGTTGCTAACTTTAAATTTCACTCAAAAATTTTCAGCTTATGTGTTTTTTTCAATGCACATGAAACACCTTGTGCATGCTAGACCGGGGGGTCGGTTTATAACAATTATGAATCAAGTTATTATAATTTTTCTATGTATGTACATCAAATAGAAAATTTAAACTTTGCATCTTTCACCAGAACCTTAAAAAAATCACTCAAAATTTTCGACATTTTTGCTTATCACCTCCCTCCCCTTACACCTCTCAACTTAAAATTTATTTATTTATAATTACTAAAATTAACGACTATGTAGTTCTACAATCTGACAAATTTTCGATTTTATATCTGTACTCTTTTTTGAGATATAAAGATTTGTAATTTTGAAATGCTGTACATTATTATTTCAAAATATTATATTTTTTTGTATTTTCCTAGTATAGCTTAATATACGTTTTAAGTTTCAATTACATAGCTTAAGAGATAGTTGAGATATTCATTTTTAAGTGTTTTTCTTTGCACCCCCTGACCCTCCCCCTTATAATTAATATCCACTTTCTAAGTTGATTCCGATAGAACTATATGCCACCTTGATGGTCCCGAAATATGAATTTTTTACGATGAGTAATTTCGAAGATATAATCATTTGAAAAAACAATTCGGCCGATAATTTGTTTTTAGCCCCCCCTTTTTTCGGACGCCAATGGATAAAAAATTTAAATTGTTTTTAAAGTTTGTCCCACAACCTTCTCTATATCTCTACTGCTTTTCAACTTTCTATCTGCATTCATGGTGGAGATATTAGCAAGTGTAGTTTTCAACTCGGCCCCCCCCCCGCCTCCCCCTTCCACCTAACACCCCCCAAAATTTAGAAAATGGAGCTCACTTACCCAATCAACAATCCACCAAAAAACGAACATTCTACCTTTAACGGTCTCGGAGATATGAGTCCATATGTACGGCGTACGGCGGGACGGATTTTTTTTTGCATTTTTAGACTAATTTAGTCATGAAACGCGAAAAAAAAAAATTTTAGAGTAGCAAATTTTTTTTTCTTGTGTCGATCACAATACTTTGTTATTAGAATACATAACAGAATTATGATTGGGCGTAAAGCCGAATAGTAAGTAGTGACTTTTGCATGGGAGGTGGTAGAAGTAGAAGGGGAGGTTTATATTTTTCGCATACGACATCGAACATGCAACATGTTTTCTGCTGAATTTAAAGTTTTTAGTTTTCATTACTTTTAAAGAAATTGGACATAGTTTTCCTGAAATTGGGGCATTTGTATGGGAGGTGGCAGAGGAAGTGAAACGTTTTAGATGATTTTGAAACTGCTTATCATCACCCTTATCACCACGCTTTTATTCAATTTCAAAGTCGATAGCTCTCATATATTCGAAGGAGAAATGCTTTTCTTGAATTTATACTACAGATATTTAAATGGGAGGGGGTAGAAGGAGTGAAGCTGAGCTTATAATTCTTTCTAGCATTTTAAAGAACAAATTCTGGCAAAATTTTAAGTTTGTAATTTTTCTAGTTTTAATGGAAATAGATATAATGCATTTAACAAAACTTAAGCTTTAACAGTTTCGAAGAAAAATAATTTAATTTAAATTTCGTGAAATTTGTATGGGAGGAGGTAGAAGGAGTGAGGTAAAGTTGATAACTCTTTTTAAATCTAATTGCAATTATAGTAGAATCAATTTTTGGCAAAAATTTCGTCTTTTCAGTTTTACTAGTTTCAATGAAAATCGAAAATTTTAAATTTTCAAAATTGTCCATTTGTATGGGAGGGGTTAAAAGCAGTGATGGGATCGGATCAATATTCCGTAATATTAATGAAATCTATATCATAATACTTTGACCCAAGTTTCAATTCGATAGCTTAAACAGTTTCAAAGAAAAATCAATTCCTTTATATTTCGAAATTTCATGAAATTTATATGGGAGGGTGTAGAAGGAGTGGGGGGTGTAGTCCATTCACGAACTTAAAGTTACCTTTTTGCTAAAAATGACACACAAAATTGTTTAGCGCCATAGCACAAAGCTTTCGAGAGTTATGCTGTAGACAGACGCACAGACAGACAGACGAACAAAGGGACAGGCGGACATACGGTCACTCGGAATCGAGGTTTTTGAGCGACAACAAATATTTCTGCACTCTTGGCGGTTCTGTGCGAGCGTTATTTCTTAGCGTTACAAACGGTAAGGCAAACACAATATACTCTCAGATTTCATCTAGAGTATAAACATATATATTAAAGTTTAAGGTCGAAAACCTTCTAAACCTTTGCTTCCTCCCATAAATAATTATTTTGTCGACTTTTTTTAAGAATCATCAATTATCGCAAAACCATTGAAAGGTATTAAATTAAATTAAAGTGTTGTGGTAGTGTAGAAATTGACCAACTTAAGGGGCCATAAGTCGCAATTGACGATTTTCTTCGAAAATAGCCTATTTTCGAATGGATATTTCCGTCTAATAGCACAACATAATGAAACTTATATATTTTATTTTAATCCGTAATAAATTGACTGGGGCTTGCATTGAACAAATTTGAACAATTTTAATTCGAATATGATATACATATAATCACAAATTCGCTTATAGTTTTTAAAAACTGCAAAAAATTGGCATTTTCAAGCAAACTTATTACAAATATTTTAAAAAATGTCTACTTACTTTTTGTTGCGACAACAATAGAACAAGATCACGAACAAGGTTTTTATTGAACATATTTTCAATTTTTATTAATAATATATTATAAATATATTTTGAATTTTTTCATATTTTTGTAACGTTAATTTTCTATATGATAGATTTAAAAAAAAAAATATTCTATTTTGACATAAAGTTTGATGTGTTTTTAGTCTTTGGAAAAAATTGGATATAAATTCACGCAATCAATTAGATTTAACGACCATTTAAAGGTACATTTTCGAAGTCAACTTCTTTCTAATTAGCTCCTGGTTATCCAGATAATCGGATGGCTCTTTTTCAGCAAATTTATAACTACTACAACTATTTTGAGCTATTTGCATAATTTTTTGATTCGAAATTACCTCATCTTCAACGAAAGCGCATTTTGAGGCTTACGCCACCTTAAGAAGGAGCTGAATTAGGATGAGCTGAATAACTTTGATAAAAAGAGAGTCCCTTGATTTAAAACAACAAAACTGCATTATTGGAGATGCCAAGCTAATAGCTGACTACAGATTAGGTTGCACAATTTGATTGGTTCTCTTTCCTCTTTCACTGCGGTCTATGATGGGCCTATTGAGATATTTCAACTAAGGGTCGAGCCCGATTGAAAGAGAAATATAGATATTGACAAGTTCTTTTGGCATACAAATCTAAGCAAGGGTTACTTTGCTTTTGCTCTGTGTTTGAGGGCAATCCCAAACGAGTTTTAATCGTATTTGAGATGACTGTAAAGCCCGAATTGTAGCCTTACTGCCTATGGACCAATATAAATTAATAAGGTTGTAAATTTTGCATTCCAAATATGTAGAAAAATCTCAAATGCGTTCAAGAATTTCCAGCTTATTGCGAAATATACAAAATCGTCCCGTACATCCTACAAAACCTTATCTTTCCGTACTGTACTGGGACAGAACCCTATGATTGGCAACATTAGATTTAACTAAATTTTATAAAAAAAAACCCTTTATGTTGTTTTTAAGTCGAGAGGAGAATTTCGCAATTAACTTTATCAAAACCGCCGTAAAAATATGTAATCTTCCTATTTCAATACGTTCTCGAATAATCATCGAGCGCTCATCAACATAAAAACATGCTTGGATTTCAAATTTTGAAAATTTCTCTGAGCTCTATCATACTCTCAAATTCTAGATTTGGATCTGTTTCATTTTTTTATGAAATTGGTGCCCATTAAACGTTATAAGACTTTATTTAAGGTTAAATTCTTATGTTTAACAATGTAATTTACAACAGCTGCACCGAATTATTTGCAATTTTGATTTGGATTGATGGTATTTACCGGAAGAGCTTATGCATTTTATCTGTTCGACTACTCGTATAGTAGGAAACCTAGTTATATCTTGGTCGCAGGTCAGTGAAGTCTTTGATTTTAAAAAGAAAATAAATGGTTAAGAAAAATTACAAGTTCTGCCGAAACAATCCGCTTAAACCTTCACCTTCATAATCTCCAAAATTGATTTCTCACAAAAGCAAAGCCTCAACTAATTCTTCATCAAATTTCGATTTTCAATCCGAAATGACAACATTTATCACAACGGACCTAACAAGCTGATAGTCCGTCAATCAACCAACTTACGTCCAGATGTTAGTGTTGTTGTTTTTTTTCTTCCTGGATCCGATCGAAAAACTACAACTTCTCGATTCTTTTGTGAAGCCGTCAACTCAAACAAATTGCACTCAATTTTTCACTTGTTCTCCCTGAATTGAAGCGAACGGACACCACCAGCTAACTACATGGTCAGTCGCCTAGTCCTCGGAAAATAGTAGTCCTGCAAAACCACCGCACACAAAGGCCATCTCTCTAATTTACGGCGGCGGTCTGCTTCTATAACCAACAACAACTGGTCGACAACAAAAGCATACTACTCGCAATGCAAACCCTTATGATTGGGATCCTTGATGATGATGCCTTACGCTGTAATTTGTGGCTACCAAAAATTACCCTTAAAGTGACGGAATGCTGGCAGCGGTGGATACCTCGATTTCGATTTTGTTTTTTAAAAAAGGACACACGAATATCAACTCAAAATTGCTGGTACCTGCGGCCAATTTCAATTAAGAAATACCTCGTCAAGTTCAAAATTTAAGCTCTTGTTGGAACGTCTTGCCTGAAGGACTGGTTCGCTAATCAATAAGGACTTAATCGCATGCCAGATGCAAATAATCGACCATATGTTCGATGAACTTGCTGTAATTACCGGCAAAAATTGAGGACACCGCTAAAACTGGATAAGCTGAAAATTTGTCGCCTAATCACGAAAATGTTTTCAAAATTGAAATGGGCTTCTTAATGGGTCCCCGCAGGCGTCAAGTACCGCACAAAGGTTAATACAAACTACTTAGCTCGTTTGCTCGCAATGACCCAGAATTACTCGAAATGGCTTCCGTTACAGCTCGAAGAAGTAATCCTATCCTGGGGGCATACTTTCATATCCGACTGTGACATCCTGATTCCTAGGGCACTCTAGAGTTTTCTGGAGAGCGTCAACAAGAACCATGTCATAATGTTATCGGGGTCGAGCACGTGTTTTCTTGACGACGGAAAATTTGTTTTAGCTGAGTTACGATGTCCGGGTGCACCTTGACTTTTGGCTCGATTTTGGCCCTTGGGATAAGACAAATGGAGAAAAAAAATATTTATTTGCTTCGCGGCACTAGTGATTGAGGCGGCAGCTGAAAAAATGCTTAGGTCCTTCCTTCTCTCTGACCAGATTGTAGTAATCTGGGACGTGCTAGAGCCCGAGGTGATAGCTATTTTTAGTTGGCGACATCTTTTTCGGCCTAAGTTGAATATGTTTCCTGTTATTGCTCGGGGATTTGTGGATGATGCATTCGAAAAGGCTACATTCGAAAGAGGATTAATTATATTTGTATTCGGAGATATTTCAATTGTGTGATGTGATTGCCACGTTATGGATTTTTTATCGAACTTTTCTAGTAATTCCTCGTCATTAAAAATTTCGAATGATCTTACGCGCATAGCGGCTCTAATTATAATTTAACTAATTCGTAATTTAACTCATCATCATCGTTAGTAGATTGGTGACACATAGCAGTTTGCTAATTAAGAAGAGCCACTCAGTCGTCTATCATATTTTGAAAAAGTTGAATTGCATAGCCAATAGGCAATCAAATTTTGCAAGGAAGCCCACAAAAGAAGAAAAACGATCTTTATTCCTATTCGTCGTTTGCAAGTCATCATTCCTAGCTGGGCATTTAAATCACCCTTCAAAGATTTTATATAATTCAGAAAATGACTTTTCTTCTTCTCTCTTGCACGAAAATGTTGTTATGAAAACTCCAGATCTAGCACAATCTTCATCAGCCTAAATTATGAGAAAAATGAGAGGATCTATGTAGCTTAATGAGATGATTTAGCTGAGAGCATTTAGCCGATAAACGATCGCTATTTTGATAATTTAGCTAAATTAGCCTGTGGCACACAGCCGTTTAATGATAATTTAGGCCTTAATTATAATTTAGCTGCGCTATGTGCCAATGGTATAAGACCGACATAATCAATTTGTATTATTTCAAATTGAAAAATATGTTTTTAACGTAAATTTTTTTTGTAATTGTAGGAGATCCTGTTTAAGTTAACAGGTTGACACCGGGCTGACGTAGCATGTGCCTCAAGCCTGGATAACCTGTTGGTATACAATGCGAAAGTCGTGAATTCAAATCCTGATTGACGTATAATTCCAGCACACTGCCTGCTTGGGTATACCTTCTTATTGAATGGCACTGCAGCCCAAATCGAGTCTAGGCCCCATAACCTTCAGCTACCTTAACATTTTATTTGATTTGTTGTTGTGAAACGGTTGTTAGCTGGTTGTTAGTTTTCATTTTCGCAAATTGACCACCAGAAACCCAGATATACCCACGCAGACAGTGTGCTAGAATTATACCTAGGCCGGGATTGGAACGATCTTTGCAATGCAAACCAACACGCTATCCACTAGGTTACATCCAGGATCTGCTCACCTCAACCTATCGTACGGAAATTCGTAGATAAGAGGTTGTGCGAAGGGCTAACAGTACTTTTACAATAAAAATCTTAAGGAACCTGAAGATAAGAACTTCTAGACCCGATTTGGGCTTTAGTGCCATTGTAAAAGCCCCTACTGCTAATATTTGAAATAGGGGTAGCTTCCGGCATACAGAAGATCAGCCACACATCAGCCCGTTCCTTGGAAGGACTGACTGATATGAAGCATCCACCCGTTTTTAGTTGTGAAAATTTCTTTTTTTCTTCGGAATCTGAAGTAATTATTTATTTATTTGAGCTCTTGAATAAAAAGCTTTCAATTTCAATTAAACAAAAGCCGAAAATAAAAGAACATCAAAAAGAGAAATTAAAATATTGAAGATGATAGTTTATACTCTACGCTATGAAATAAATAAATAGCAAAGAGAAAATTTTAAACACTAAGGATGATAGTTTTAACTCTATTTTCATATAAGGGAAAAGAAGTGGCTAAGGGACCAAATTGGAGTCGATTATGGTTGCTTTACATTCTTAGCATCGGAGAGTGATGGTACATATCAAGAGAGGCTCGAGGAGGAAAGAAGATGTCTGAATTCCTGGTTGAGACTATTCCTGGTCTAAAATTCAGGTCGTAACAAAGGTGAGTATTGAGCTGGTGGTTGCAAAGCTTAAAGAAGAAGCAAGCATCGAGGAAGGTGCGCCTTAAATGCAAAGGCTGTAGGCGAAGCATTTCAAGTCTGCCATTGTAGACAATATGAGGCTTTCTTAGAGTGTAGAAAAGGGTTAGAGTGAATCTATGCTGGCCCCACGATGGAAAAGTATTCTTAAATACCAACGAGAGTGGAAAATAGTATAGCAGGTATTCCTGGACAGTTAAACTGGACTGTCGTACTGAGGACGAAACCAGTAAGTCTGTATGCCTTTTTAGTAATCTCGAAGAAACGTTTAATGGATTAACGTTTGCAATCAAAATCTACTTCGAGATCCTTTATTGTGGTTACTGTCATAAGGATGGATCCATTAATATAGAAAGAGAGAACAGAGTAGGAAGCGAGTACTCCATAGCAAAACACTTCTCTATGATCAAAAAGATATCATTGTTTGAACAGCAACAAGAGGCAGTAAAAAAACATAACAGGGCTACGATTGCGCGTAAAGCGCAATCTTACGATACTCTAGATGAAATAGAATTTTTTGTGATCCCAAGAAATTTCGCATGGGAAGTATTAGAAGGGATGACAGCATTGAACTAATTTTTCACCATCATGCTAAAGTAGCTACAAAAATGTTTTGTACAAAATGCTTACTCCAAAAATTGAATGGGAACTGAAAAAATTAGTGAGTTAGATTTAGTGAAAATGTGCAGTTTGTGTGGGAGGTGGTAGAAAGAGTGGGGCGATTAGAGTGATTTTTTTCAGAAATAACTAGGAATATTGTAAAATTGACATCCCTGAAATTTCAGACTAGTGCCATTTATACTTTTCAAGAAAATCGATTTTTTGTGAAGTTGTGAAACTGTGTCATATTGTATGGGAGGGGGTAGAAGCAGTGAAGCTAATCAAATATTTTTTTCTGATCTTAGTGCTAATACTAATTAAGTATTTATTACAAAATATGAGCTCAATAAATGTTATATGTTCTGAGAAAATCGTCTTAGAGCATTTCATGAAAAAGTGTAGTTTGTATGGGAGGGGGTGGAAGGAGAGGGAGGAAGCAAATAATTTTTCTACTGTAGATTAAAATTAATATGAAAATAACATATCCGAAAATTCAGACTAATCGCCTTTATACTTTTCGAGTAAATCCGTTTATTGTCAAATTACGAAATTGTGTCATTTTGTATGGGAGGGTGTAGAAGGGGTGAAGCTAATATTCTAAATTTTTTTGGGCTTACTAACAATTTCAAATAAATATTTGGTGCACAATTTCAGCTCTCTAAATTGTATACGCAATGAGTAAATTGGCTTAGAGTAATTCATGACAAGTACAGTTTGTATGGGAGGTGATAGAAGGAGGGGGAGGATACGCATAATTTTTGTACGGTAGATTGATATTATCATAAAAGTAACATATTCCAAATTTCAGGCCAATAGCTTTTATACTTTTCGTGCAAATCCGTTTATTGTCAAATTGCGCAATTGTGTCATTTTGTATGGGAGGGGGTAGAAGAGGTGGAGCGATTTGGCCCGTTCACGAACTTGACCTTACTTTTTTTTCAAAAATGACGTGTACAAAATTTGAACTATCTAGCTCAACGCGTTCTCAAGCTAGAGCGCGCACAGACGGACGGACGGACGGACGGACGGACGGAGATCCGGTTTTGAGATTTTTGAGTGATAATATTAACTTCTGTATCATTCATTTTTTTCTCCGAGCCTTATTTCTTGGCGTTACAAACTTTAGAGCAAACTTATAATACTCTCAGATTTCATCTAGAGTATAATCAGCTTGGGGGTTTATCAGAAACGAAGGAAATTTCCCGGAATAATTTGATGCCATCAGCGAAAAAGAAACAATTATAAGATACAAATTGGAGCATCATTTATGAAGACAACAAATAATAGAGGACCAAAGATCGATCCCTGCGGGATACCAGAGTTAGCAAGAAACTCAGTAGAGGAGTACCCGTTGAACGTTGTTCGGAGACGACGATCCGTAAGGTACGAATTGAACCAGTTCAAGAGAGGGCCAGAAACACCTTACAACTTACAGTGTCGAGAGCTCTTAAAAAATCCGTGTATATAACTTGGGCAGCATTTTCACGATTTAAGGAATAAGCAAAATTACTGAATTCACATAAATCGGTGGAAGTAGATCTACCTTTTACGAATCCATGTTGGGCTGGCGATATCAAATGATAAAGTTTCTCCCAGACTACATTATGAAATAATCTAAAGATCTCAGCAGAGATCGAAACATCACGAATAATAAAACATAACAGTATAGAATCCGGCAATCTTTCCTTTCAATTCGAAATGCACTGTGAAACCATTCACCAAACCAAGTTCACTTTAATTTAACTGCAAAACTTTATTTAATTTAACTAAATCGCTTTACACTTTTCACTTGAGACTTTCGCTACACTTATTATCGCTTGCCAATCTTGACCTTGAGCTAGGGTGTAGCCTAATGTGTAGCGTGTTGGTCTACAATGCAAAGGTCGTGAGTTCAAATCCCGGTCGACTCATAACCTCATTCTACGAAAATGAAAAATTCGAAGATAGAGGGTTGTGCGAATGTCTAACAACCCTTCCACAATAAATAATGTGAAAATGTTAAGGAACCTGAAGGTCAGGAGGCGAAGGTCCGATTTGGGCTGTAATGCCATTGTAGTTGTATATTATTCATTAATTAAAATTATTGACTGAAATAGAAGAAAATAAAATAAAACAATTTTCATTTTAAATTCGTTTGTACTCTTTACTATATTTCGAAAAAGAAACAAAAAAAAATTCAAAATTAATTTACATAGAATTCGAAACTAACAATATTTCTTAATTTTTCGCAGTGATTCATTTTTAACTATATTACGAAAATATGACAGTTATTAAGAAATTAAATTTTCAATAATCGCTTGAATTTAAAGTAAAGTCAAATCCCTGAATTTTTTTCGCAAATATTCCTTTTCAATGAATTTTATTTGATTTTCAACGTTTAAAAATCAATGATTGACGTCTTTTTTTTAATAACATTGCAAATTTTATATTTCTTTTTGCTTTTTTTTTAATATAGATTTTCAGTCTTTGATTTACTGTTGATAATTGCAAAAAAAAAATTAAATTAAATATAACAGAAATTTGTTTGCAGATATTTCCTATTATAGCAAAAGTAACTATTTCAATATTTTATGCTTAAATAATGATTAACAATAAAATTAATAATTAAAAATGAGTATAACACGAAGCGAAACTGTTTACGAACGACAAATTAATACTTTAGAGGTAGACCGTAGGTAGTGACTAGAAACAAAAAATAGAAAACAAAAATGTAATAAATAAACATTGCTTCATAAATAAAAGATAAAAAAATTAATCAATAAACTGCACTTCACAATTAAATCACCATGATAATAATTCTAATAAATTGGTACGGTATTTTTATTTTTTGATTGCTTTCTTTTGTTAATTTCTTCATATACAAATGGTACATTAGATAGATTTTTTTTTTTTTCTTTCTTAAAAATCTAACCTTAAAATTTTCTTTAAATTCACTGGGTCAAACAAAACATAGTATTTTCTTCTCCTATTTTTTTTTACATTCTTATAATAACTAGGCAGTATTTAATAGTGGCAATAATTTCTTATTCTCTACATTCCAAAATCGTGAAACAAGTGCTCCTTGATAACTTCACTTTGCTCTTCAAGACGCTGGGCAGTGATAGTGTTCATCATATTAAAAACGATTGCAAAAATTGTGCATCCGGCATAAATTCCTAAAGCTATCCACCATAGAAGCTGTTCGTGAAGTTTTTGTTCGAAATTTTTCAGGACGAGTAGACCTATCGTTAGGCCAGCTAGGGCACCGGTCAAGTGCGCTACATAAGACACTGAAGGACTGAAGGTTGATTCGACTGCGTAGCGAGCGTAAATAGCGAAACCGACATCACATGATGCTAAGGGAAGCGAAGCAGGATTAAAGCCGAAAATGATGAACTATTTCAAGTACTTACCGATTATGAATATCGCAGCGAGCCTGAAAATCCCATAACGCATGCTATTGTAATTCAACATTACGTTTGCTAGATGTGCCGCTAATAATGCGTAGACTCCTCCACTAGCTCCTACTAAACAAACTCCAGGATCGAAAATACTGGTTCCTGAAAGAAGAACAAAATTTCAATTTCCCATTATTCAACTGGTAAGGAGCAGCTAATTCTCCACGGGACCTGCTGTGCAGTTTGAAAGCTGTGGAAAGGCCAAAGGTGCTATTTCGGTAGTTCAAATGTCGGTCGAAGTATAATTTCAGCACACTGCCTGGGCATATCTTGGTCACCTCAATCTGCGAAAATGGAAAGCTCATAGATAGACGGTTGTGCGAAGGGCTAACAACCCTTTCACAATAAAAAATAAAATGTTAAGGAACCTGAAGTTCATGAGGCCAAAGCCCGATTTGGGCTGTAGTTTCTTTGAAGAAGAAAGAGGAGGTGGAAGGAGAGGCGGGAGAAGAGGTAAATTCCAAAACTACACTTGCTAATATCTCCCCTATACAGGGTGTTTGGTACTCCGTGCATTACCTTGTAAGGGGTTATTCCTGGATATATTTTGAGCAAAAAATTGTTCTACGGAGATGGTCAATTTTCAATATCCACGGAGATACAGGGTGATCAAGAAAAGTCCTTCGGACCTTACCCTCACTCACTCAAAACGATATATCTTGAAAACTAATAATCACAATTCAAAGTGTTATAGCTTGTTTTTTAGGGAATCAGATTACCTTTCATTTGCTGTAATAGTCCGCATTGTAACTGTATCCAATTCTGAGATATTTGCTTCAGAACACAAATTTTTGACACTTTGACCCTCAAAATTCTAGGATCAATGTAGTTTTTCTCTAAAAAACCCATTATAAAAATGTCATTTTAATGTTGTTTTCTTATGTGCCATATTATTGCCTACAAAAGACGCATACACTTGCATTGCATAAGTTTTATAGTTTAGAAGAAATTATCATTCCAATAATGTAGCACTTTTGTCAAAAAAGCAAGAATAGGTTGATCAACACTCTCCGCTTGAACTAAAAGAACTTAAGAATGGTTTTTATGGTTTATTTCAATTTTCCTTAATTACAATAAATGTTCAAAATGGCTCCCTTCATTTTGAATGCACGCTAAAGCTCGTTTTGCCAGTGTTCTCCTCAACTGCTGCCTTACTTCTGTTGCTGCCGCATCGATTCTGGTGTTTACATCCTGCAACGTTACTACTTCCGTTGCGTAGACAAGGTCCTTCATCCGTCCCCATACAAAGAAATCCATAATAGTTAAATCAGTAGATCTTGCAGGCCAGTGTATCGGTCCATTTCTACCGATCCAGCGATTGCTATAATTGGAATTTAACCAATCTCTGATTTGTCGGCCGTAATGAGCTGGAGCACCATCGTGTTGGTAAAACATGGAAGCCAATCGTTGCAGTGGCACATCATCCAATAACTCTTGTAGATCATTTGTCAAAAACTGCAAGTAATTGGAACTATTTAGGGTAGGCGGAAGCCTAATAGGACCAATAAAATCGTTGCCAATCACACCTGCCCATAAATTGACACTGAATCTGTGCTGAAATGATGCCTCTCTTCTTGTATGTGGATTGCTCTCAGCCCATGTGTGTAAGTTGTGGAAGTTTGTGATACCGTCCCTGGTGAATTGGGACTCATCAGTCCAAAGAATGAGGTTCATAAAATTCTCGTCACTTAGTTGTCGTTCAAGGAGCCAATTGCAAAACTCCATCCTTTTGGGCAAATCAATGGGTACCAGCTCCTGCACTGATGTGTGGTGGTAGGAATGCAATCGCTCTGCTTTGAGGACACTCCAAACTTTCCACGTAGAGACGTTTAACTGCAATGCCAAGCGTCGGACAGCGTCGTTGTGTTGAAACTCATTTTAATTTAATTCATTTCATCGATAATTTAAATACTACTTAAAGGACATTCATCGATAATTTAAATAGTAATTAAAGGACACAAAGAATATTTCAGTTTAACAACATTTCAGGTAGTTTTTTTAGAACGAGGGTTGGTTTATGGCATATTTTATTTTTAAGCCATATGTATTTTCGCTTATTACCTGGAAAACGGGAAAACCTAAGTCATAAGTATGTATGCATCTTTTGTAGGCAATAATATGGCACATAAAACAACAACATTAAAATGACATTTTTATAATGCGTTTTTTTGAGAAAAACTACATTGATCGCAGAATTTTGAGGGTCAAAGTATTAAAAATTTGTGGTCTGAAGCAAATACCTCAGAATTGGGTACGAACTATTACACCAAATGAAAGGTAATTTGATTCCCTAAAAAACAAGCTATAACAGTTTGAAATGCAATTATTAGTTTTCAAGATATATCGTTTTGAGTGAGTGAGGGTACAGGTCCGAAACACTTTTCTTGGTCACCCTGTATCTCCGCGGATATTGAAAATGGACCATCTCCGTAGAACAATTTTTTGCTCAAAATATATCCAGGAATAACCCCTTACAAGGTTATGCACGGAGTACCAAACACCCTGTATAGAAAGCTGAAACTCGACATTCGGATATATTGGTTTAGCAAAAATAAGCAAAAATAAATTATCGTTTGTATCCAGTGGGGTCCGGAAAGAAGGAAGCTAAAAACAAATTGTCGGCCGAATTTTTTTCAAGTGACGATGTCTTCAGAAATACTTACCACTAAAAATTCATATTTTAGAAACAATTAGGTGGCATAGAGATCCACCATAATCAAATTAGTGCGAGGCCAATTATTGTAAGAGGAAAGGTCAGGGCGGATGCAATTAAAAATAAAAATCTCGGCTATCTCTTAAGCGATGTAATTGGTGAACCGTACCAATGTATGGTTCAAGTATAGTTCAATAACTATACTAGCGGAATATGACTACATTTGGTCATAGCAGGAGTGGGGAAGCATTTTAAAAATGGTAAACTTTTTAAAATTTCAAACCGTTACATTTGAACCATTTGATATACATCCATTTATGTGCAAATGTTATATTTTCCTCATATTCCGCTAGTATAGCTTAATATATGTTTTAAGATCTAATTACATAGCTTAATAGATAGTCGAGATGTTCATTTTGGAGCATTCTTCTTTGCACCCCCGCGCCACCCTGACCTTCCCACTTACAATAATTAGCCTCCCTCTAAGCTGATTCTGGTGGATCTGTATGCCGCTTTAATGGTCTAAAAATATGATTTCTTATGATAAGTAAGACGATTTTTTATGTTAAATAATTTCGAAGATATACCTATAATCATTTAAAATAAATTCATTCGAAACTTGTTTTTAGCCCCTCTTTTCGGACCACAATGGATAAAAACATTAAATTATTTTTAAAGTGTGTCCCAAACCCATCCATATAAATGTTTATTTTCAGCTTCCTAGCTGGAACCATGGTTGAGATATTCGGATTCTTACTTTTTGGTTTTAGCGCTCCCCCGGCCTCCCCCTTAACCCCCCCCTCCCCTCTTGCTAGGGAGTGCGCTGAGCGTACGGCGTAAAAACAGACTGATTTTTTAGGCTGTTTTAGTCGTGAAACGTGAAAAAAAATAAATAAATTTCAGGATAGCCAATTTTTATACTCTAGATGGAATCTGAAGTTTGGATCTAAAGTTGGTAACGTCAAGAAATAATGCACACTCAGAGGCATCGAGGGTACAGAAATATTTGTTGTCGCTCGAAAATCTCAAAACCGGATGTCCGTCCGCTCGTCTGCACGGTTTCTAGCTTGAGTACGCGCTGAACTAGAAAGTTCAAATTACACGAAGTTTTTGACGAAAAAGTAAGGTCAAGTTCGTGAACGGGCCAAATCGCTCCACTCCTTCTACCCCCTCCCATACAAAATGACACAATTTCGCAATTTGACAATAAACGGATTTTCTCGAAAAGTATGAGAGTATGATCTGAAAATTGGAATATATTACTTTTATTATGATTTCAATCAACCGTATACAAATTATCTGTGCTCTCCCTGTCCTTCCACCATCTCCCATACAAACTACACTTTTTCATGAGATGCTCCAAACCAATTTACTCAGTGCATATAAGATTTATCGAGCTGAAATAGTGCACTAAATATTTCTTTGGGATTACTAGTAAGACCAAAAAATAAACGATTAGCTTCCCTCCTTCACCCCTTCCCATATAATCTGACACAATTTCACAACTTTCCAAAAAGTCGATTTACCTGAAAAGTATTTATGCTACTGATTTGCAATTTAAAACATATCAAAAGCATGATGTTTATAGTTATTTATGAAAAAGTCATTACGAACTCGCCTCTTCTTCTACCACCTCCCAATACACTAATTTTCTAAATACCTATTAAATTTTTAGATCCTAAGTTTTGTATAAAACATTTTGATAGCAACTCTAGCGTGATGTGAAAAAATTTGTTCAATGTCGTCATACCCTCTACCACTTCCCCTACAAAATTTCTTTAAATCCAAAAATTTCTCTTAATCTAGAGTATCGCACGATTGCGCTTTACGCCCAAACGTAGTCCTCTTATGTTTTTTTTCGAAGTCGATCACAATATAGTACTTAATAATTAAAATAATAAAGTAAAATTGTTCGAACCACCCTACTCCTTCCCCCAACTTCCGTACAAACTACACTTTTTCATGAAACACTATAAAACGATTTTCTCAGTACGTATAAAATTTATCGAGCTGAAATTGTGCACTAAATATTTATTTAGAATAATTAGTTAGACTAAAAAAGTTTAAGACGATTAGCTATATTTCTTCTACCCCCTCCCATAGAACATGACACGATTTTACTACTTTACATAAAGTGGATTTTCTTCAAAAGTATGAATGCCACTGATCTGCAATTTAAGACAAGTCAATTCAATGATGTTTATAGTTATATCTGAGAAAGTCAGTAAGAACTCCCCACTCCTTCTACGACCTCCCATACAAACTGCACAATTTCACTAAATCTAATACACTAATTTTTTCAGTAGCCATTTAATTTTTGAAGCTTAAATTTTCAATAATACATTTTGATAGCAAATCAAGTATGATGGGAAAAAATTAATTAAATTTCGTCACCCCTTTTACCACTTCCCACATAAAATTTCTTAAAATCAAAAAAAATCTCTTTCATGTGATACTCTAAATTATCGCATGATTGGTTTTCCGAGATTTAGGGAAAATGCTAATATGTACGATATTATTGATTAAGGAGACGTGATTTAAATTTGAGGAAGGATTGCTTCAACACGGCGTACGACACTTTGTCTTCTCCAGGCACCATGTTTTTGGCAGCTTTGAGCTAGTAGCTCAACTCGAGCATGGTGAAAGGAGTCTGGAAGCATTCGTAATCCACAGGCTGAGGAGGTAGGGCGCCAGGATTGAAACTGGAGTTTTCAGAGATAAGTTGAGAGGGAAATGAGGAGTTGGAACTGTAATTGGTCCACTTATTTGGAAGAAGGGGGTATATTTGTTGTGGATCGCCGATGGTAAAAAAGTTTAGGTTGAGATTATGTAGGGGAATATGGGACTGGGTTATTTAGCTCTAAGAAATGTGACCTTGTTCCGGATGACGTGCGAATCAAGAAATAACAAAGTAGTCAAGAAACGCGTTTGAAAACTTTGAACTCTCGGCGGAGTAGAGCTCGACACTTACGATAAGTAATAGAGTTGGATAGAGAAGGAGAACGTTTAAAGTGACTCCAGCATCCGTTCTTCGATTGAAAAGGTTCGGAAATGCGGGGAGTGAACGAGTGAGATTGGTTTCACAAACTTTTGATAGGATGGGATACAGGTATAGATTTAGATGTTACATAACGAAGAACTCTCTTCGCTGCTTTTGATTAGGGTTTGCCGAATGTGAGGATTTGAGGAAATTATTGGTCAGGTTCTTTTTGAATCGAGTGATGTAATTTTTTGGTACCAGACGAATAAAGTTTGGAGAGGTGCGAATAATAACAGGACGATGATCACTGCTCTGAGGGGTGGGAATGAGCGTCCAATCAATGTCAAGAGTAGTGAAAAATATGTATGTTTATTGCAGTCATGGTATTTCTACCATAAATTTCATTGCTGATATTTCTTAAATAACATTACTCAGCTTTATGTTGTTTAATGCATTAAAAAAGAATTCTTCTTGAATGGCACTACAGCCCATATCGGGCTTTGGCCTCCTGACCTTCAGGTCCCTTAAAAAATTTTATTTGTGATTGTGAAAGGGTTGTTAGCCCTTCGAAGAACCCTCTATCTACGAATTTTCGTTTTCGCAGATTGAGGTGTCCAAGGTATAACCAAAAAAGTATGATGAAATTATGCGTTGACCGGGATTTGAACTCCCGACCTTCGCATCGTAGACCAACATGCTACTCACTAGGCAACACCCTAGAGAAAGAATTAATGCAAAGTTATTATAGTCCAAAAGTAAACCTGATTGCTTGTAAGTTTTGTGAGCAATTTTCTTATCAATAAAATAATTGTCTAAGGGAGTTGGAATACCACTGCGGAAAAACAATGAGATTGCATCGAACATAATATCGTAAAAAATTCTTGTGTTACAACTTCAAGAGTATTAATTTAGCAAAAAAAGAAGAAGACAGCTATAGAATCGAAGCACAATCTCCAATTAAAAGTTTTGAAGAATTCGATTAGCAAACAAATTTTCCTCCTTAGAATAACAAACAGCTCTTTAGTTCCTTTGCAAAACAATTTTATCGCTTTGATTTTCTACATCGTAATCTTTAGGATAAATTTTAAACAGAAGAGACAAATTTTAAACAGAAGAGACTCCACCATTGTCAATTTGTTATAAACAAGTATTTCATAATTCCAAAATTATCCCTATTCACCAGAACATAGAAAAATATTAAAAAATTCCGTTCACATATTCCTGCATTCGTGGTATGCATCTCTAAAATGAATTTAGCATTTATACAGCCTGACTAAAATCTAAATTCACTCAATTTTAAAATATTTATATAAATTCGAAAACTTACCCAACGATCCGGCTAAAACGCCAGCAAAATAAACGCATGCAATCCGGGACGATCCGTGAACCATTTCAAGCGGCAAACCAACCAACAATTGAATAAACAAATTGAAACCGAGATGGAACCAACCCGCATGTAGGACCACATAAAACACGAATCGCCAGAGTTCGTGACGCTTATCGGGCCGATAGATGAACATTGAATCGATAGGAACGGGTCCGGCCGGGTCAGCTTGACCGGAAGTTAATGTGTGATACGTGAAGAAACCCAACTGCAATAAAAAAAACACAAAAACACATAGAAAATGATTTAAATCCGAAAAAATCATGAAAAAAACATAAACACAACCATACTATCCCTGATGCAATTAATCGGGCATTGCAATGGGACCCCGTACTGGTCGACTGGTCATTGCAGTGGTCAATGCATTTTCATTCATAAGTAGTATGCAAGTCTGTTCGGCCGGACGGCCGCCGGTCACTCAGTCAATTCAGCAAGCGCAAAATGTATAATTCCGCCCCCTTTTTGTAATTCACCTGGCACACGGACAGGCGACCGGTATGTGGCCGGTGAGCATCCTGTGTTATACCTACTTCCGTTTTCCATTTCACTTGCTTCCACTTTTTTCGAATCAGTAATGTTTTTTTGTTTGTTTTGTTCCTAGCTCGTACGTGCGGTACCTGTGTTAAGTTGTGTTCGATTGGACAGGTTCTTACTCATAGCGCCGCAGACTGCAAAGTTTTTCATATTCGTTTCCTTTTCATTGCCAAATGAAACTGCACCGATATGGAATACTTTAGTATTGTTCGATAATAATAGGGTTGCCATATGAAATGCAAAGTAATTGTTCTTTCCAATATGAAAGAAGCGTGCTATGATTGTTGGTATTTCTGTAATGGACTGAAGCTGAATAAGATGCTTCAATGAATCCCGCCAGTGATTGTATCATACTGAAGCTCGAAATGCAATATCATGCTTTCGAAGGAACACTGTTGACTTCGAAGTGGAAATTTCATCTTGAAATTTATCGTCCTTGCGGATTCTCATAATATTCTCTCAAAGAGAGAACGATTTTAATTCTCTTTACTCTTGACATTCAATTTATCTCCTATTCATTTTATTAGTAATTCAGTTTCAGGTCCACAGTATAAACTTTTTTGAAAGCTGAAAGACGACAACCACATAACATTTTGAATTCGGCCGAATTATTCTTCGAAAGTGTAGTAGCGTGTGGATTTATAATGCGAAAGTGGTGACATCAAAGTCGTGGGTACATTTTAACTATCTCAATCTGCGAAAACGACAAAATTTGAAAGTAAGGGGTTGCGGAAGAGCTCACAGCCCTCCAACAATAAGAAATAAATGTTAAGGAATCCGAAGGCCAAAGGTCATGGCCCGATTTGGGCTGTAGTGCCATTGCAGAAGAAGAAGAAATGATTCTGAATATACGCGCGACATTGGATGTTCAAGGTCTGAAAACCTTGAATATTGAACCAACCAACACCAATTAGACGGGCGATGTAAAGATGCGGCCGACAGTGATTGGACGAAATGGAAATGATTTGGCCGACAAGGAAATGATTTATTGAAGCAGCCAACAAAAAATATGCGGCCGCATGAAAACCGATCATGTACATTCCCACACTATGCCACTCCTGGAATATTCAAGGTCTTCAACCAACGGAACACCTGGAAGATCTTTACCGAGAAAGCAACAACAAGGACGTATAAATTCTGCCGATAGGAAAGTTATTTGGCCAACAAGAACGATATAAAAGAAGGACGAGCGGTGCCGGAGTAGCCAGTCTGGATAGACAAGTTGTAATCAGAGCATTGCGTGCTGAAGTCGCGATAGAGTGAAAATAGAGGTAAAGGAGTCCGGATTGGATAGTCGACGGGTCAATCGATGTTTAGAAAGCGAAAGATTCAAGATTGGAACGCGATAATTTGTGAGTGAAAAGATTTAAGCGATTTATTTCAAATACAATTAAATAAAGTTTTGCGGTTATACTAAAGTGAACTTGTTAAACTAGTAGTTTTGTTTTTTCCTTGAAATCCAGCGACCCATTGTGCATTTCAAAATTCATCGCTAAATATGATTTTGACCTTCAGCGCCGGTTTAAGTGGTTTTGCCGTCCTGATCATTTCATTAATAGCCGAGTGCCCATTTTGTATCTTCCTTCTAAGTGTGAGTTACCACATTGTTGCGCACAACAAAATATTTATATTTCTTAATCGCCAGAAACAGAGCTAAAACAATAAAATTCTTGCACATATTGCTACACGGACTCTTTGTCGATTTTTTTGTGACCAAAATGCGACAAATTTGTAATTTAAAAAGTTGCACCAGAAAAACACCGTCAAACCAATTCAATTTTGTCGAAAATGAAAAAATTTTCGCAACGTTACGCAATTTTGTACAGGGAGTGGTAGAAGGGGTGACGGTATTTAACTAAATTTTGCACATTATACAAGTGTAACAATCAATGTATTTTATGCAAAATGTAAGCTTCAAAAATTTAATTGGTCAGTACTCGTACTGAGAAAATTAATTTATTTGACTTAATGAAATTGCGCAGTTTGTATAGGAGGTGATAGAAGGAGTGAGGGGTTTTCACTGTTTTTTTTTCACAAATAAGCAATTGATGTTTTAACTTACCGATCCGTATCATTTATACTGTTCAAGAAAATCTACTTCTGATAAAGTTGTGAAATTGTGTCGTATTGTGTGGGATGAGGCAAAAGGAGTAAAGCTAATCAGTTATTTTATTTCGATTCTCCTTATAAAGCTGATTGAAAATTTGATGCACATTTTCAGCGCGAAAAATTCTATACGTAATGAGTAAATAGGTTTATTATTTGGTGAAATAGTACAGTTTGTATGGGAGGTGGTAGAAGAAGTCGGGGGATTCAAGTAATTTGTAAGCCGTAGATCGGAATTTTCATAAAAATAATATTTTCAAAATTTTAAATCAATACCTCCTAAAGTTTTCTAATGAAAATTTTTGAAAATTTTTCGTTTTGTATGGGAATGACTAGAAGGGGTGGATCGATTTGGGCCGTTCACATACTTGACTTTACTTTTTTGGCAAAAACGACGAATACGAAATTTGAACTTTTTACCTTAACTCGTTTTCGAGCTAGTACACGTACGGACAGACGGACGGACATCCGATTTGAAAATTTTGAGTGGTAATGAGAAGTTCTGCATTTTTTTCTTCCACTTTATTTCTTAGCATTACAAGCTTTGTGGAAAACTTATAATACTATCAGATTTCATCTTGAGTATAACTAATACCCTTCACGTCGCAACCCAAATGAATTAAATGAATATTAAGTACTTTTTCGAAGACCCTATACTATCGATCAAGAGGTAAACTTTTATTTCCACCCACCTTACTTATCTGACAACCCTTTTTTTTTATTGTGCCATAATTTCAATCGATGTGCGTTCTCACCGGAATTCAAATTTTTCTTGCATTGCTAATGATCATCACACTGCAAACCAATAAAACTACAAAAAAAAAAAACATCCGCGGCTAGAATGAAACTTATGAATGAAATGTTGGATGATTCATCGCCCGCCAACGGATACCTGAGCGGGAAACTCAACGACGACGACGATTAAAGGTGCAAAAGGTGAATTACTCGCTTATGATTGAAAGAACGAACGAACGAACGATGACAACCATGACGATGATGATGATGATGACGACGATCGCGTAATTGTGGGCTTATGATGGGTGCATTGCAACAACGCGAAGCCATCGGGCGGAAAATCGACAGACAATCGAAATCGGATGCAGTTGCATTGGTTTTCGCCTGAGCGCTCTCTATCGCTTTCGCATGATCGCTACCTAATTGTGGGTGGTGTGATGTATGCCTTAAACTTTAGCTTAGCTTAGTTTTAATCTTATCCACCCCCTACTTACCTCAACGAACGTCATGAAAATGATGAATAGCGGAGGTGGGCAACATGAGTATTTGTCGGCGTAATACTTCCGATCCCGCTCCTCCGGAAGAACTTCGATCGCAATAGCGTGAACCATTTTCTTAAAGAACGGCGGCTCTTCGAGCATCAAATGAAAATCGTTTTCGCTGCAAACTTCACGATCGCGATGATGGACGGCACATTTAAAACTTCGGGTTCTTTTACCACTCATCTGAAAAATATGTAATTAAGAAAAAAATTAAGAGATTAAGCGTTATATTCTTAAGCCTAATTGGACAGCGTACGATATCAAGACTTTAAATTTATGAAGCTATCAACGCAATTACGAGTCAAGAAATATACAACCCTATCCTATCGCTAAAAACACGAAAGCACTAGAAGGGACATAGCAAAAATCTTTTATTTTTTTCCCAACTTTTCCCACCGCTTCCTAAATTAGCCACATGTTAAGGCGGCCGACCGACGTACAGCGAGTACAAGTCTCCAGGTAAATTAAGGTAATTTATGTCTTTTTTGTTATTACACGCGAATTAAAAATAGTTAAATAGTGCAAAGCTATTATGGTTTTCAGCAGCCAGCGGCTAAGAGATCACGACTTCAAAATTCAGGTCGTACGCATATAAGAGCTTATTTTTTTGTTCCAGTGACCTTTTTTAAATGCATATAAATCTCAGTTAATTGTAGCGAGAGAGAGAAACGAAAATAGCCATACGTATAATAATAGGGAACCATTGAAAAAAATCACATGTGGGTAGGAAAACATGATTTAAGCATTACGTAGAAACTTGGAATTAATTAGGTGTCACAATGCGAGAATATTTTAGGTATTCTGAAATCAGTCAGAGCTAAATATTAAGGAAATTAATGAAAAATCGTTTCCGATATTTAAATAATTAACTTCTCCTACTAAGTATTAGGAATTTTCGCAAAAGCTGGCTCCGCATGAACGGACAATAATATCCTCAAGATCTTAATGTTATTAAAGAACGACGACATACATTTTCGATCATTCTTCATGCTGATACCCGATTGTTGAAGATGAGGAAGAGGAGCATGATTTATCTCGGAAGCATTGTTAGCATGGACGGCAGAACCGAAAAGGACCTTGAGGTTCGTACAAAATAAAGCTCGTCAGGCGCTCGGTATTCGCGTCCCTTTCTGGAGGTTAAGCCAAATCTCGCTTCGCACGAAGCTATGATTGTTTAACGCATGCGTCAATGGAAAGCGACAGTTAGATTTATGAAAAAATTGCAAAATTTTGTGAACCAATGCCTCCGACGCATTTTAGGAATTTTCTGCCCAGAAGTGATCTCCAACGACGAACTTTGGAGTACAACTGGAGAAACTAAAATAGGTATTGAGATTCAAAGCCGGAAGTGGCAGTGGATCGGTCACACTTTGAGGAAACCAGAGCGAAACATCGCCAAACAGACTCTGGATTACAATCCTCAACGAAGGTTGGTCGACCATGTAGCATGGAAGCGAGCAGTTGAGCAGGAGGCCAGAGGAATAAACAAGTCCTGGCAACAGCTAAAGGCCAATGCTCAGGATCGCGCCTTGTGGAAGAGTGTTGTTTCTGTCCTTTGCCCCTATAGGTGGTCTTAACAGGAATTTGATTGATTGAATTACTTAATGGAAAATTTGATTGGATTAATTTAAGAAAAAAGAATATATTGCGAATAGTCCCCCAAACAAAGAAGTCATTGCGATTGAGTCTTTTAAACGACTACCATGCCGCGTGTGAAAACTTTGCGAACAATTAAAACGTGTGCCTACGTGCCAAAAAGGAGAGGTGATAAGACTGGCTCCATGGAAAGACCGGGGCTATTTTTCAGCACTGATAAGTGGGTGAGACGTTGACGGTCTGTGAAAAGATTTTAATTATAAAAAAAAAATCTAACTTGATTTATCGAATTTTCGAACAGTGTTTAAAATATAGTCAACCAGGAAATTCACCGGTGAGACGGAGTTAACCATTTAACCAAAATTCAAGGACGGCGAACGATTCATGGGCCCGAACGATTCATGGGCCCCAACGATTCAACAGGAACCATTAGTTAACACTAGCTTCTTTGTATTAGGAAACGTTTCCTTTCAATAAAAAAAAACTGAATTAGTTAATCATAAATTTTTCTTTTTTTTTTTTTTCTTAAAAATTTATTCTTTCTTTTTTTATCAACATGGAGAAATTAATATTTTTTTCCTGTACAGCAAGTTTTAGGCGCTAATGCTTCTTCATTATTTGCCCTTTTTGGAGTGACACAAAATGAAGTGCTAGTGTGATCAGTTGAGGGACTTCGCGTTCCATCATATGTGGAGGAACCCCATCACGACCCCCAGCGACATAGTTCGCTAAGACATTAGAGCACACACCTGAATCGACAGCACCCTCAAGGATAAGCGCAACTTCAGGTCGAATTCCCTATACCCATGCTCCTGAGCAGCCGGCAGTAAGTACTTTCCCGACCATTAAATTCTGTATATGACATTGGGCAGCGGAGGTTCATTTCGTATCAAATTTTTGCCTTTGGATGGCTTTGGGCTTTCGTCGTTCAGCAAAGGCGTCAGAAAAAACGTTGTCTTGAGCAAGCTAAGTGCGTTAGTCATGGACTATTTCTTGATTTTTTTAAATAATGTTGGAAATTCGGTTCCGATTTAAATATAGTTGATTCAATAGAAGGCAAAATGTAAGGGAAGCAATGCTTCCTTTGCATCAATGGACGCCACGCCACTTCTTCATAGTCACTTAAATCTAAATAAATATACAATAGAGCAAACTTATTTTTTCTATATTTCCACTAGTATTCTGTTTTTATTATTACTTGTCCTAAGCACCCCATTCTACCCTGTGCCCGGGGTAGAACGAGGTAAATGACATTATTTTAAATTTGAAAAAAAGGCATTGTTTATTTGAAAGGCCTTCATGTTTTTATTTTAGTAATGAGTGTAAACATGGAGGTTACGTTGGAACAGAATATCCGGCAAATGCTGCACGACCGAAAAAAATGGGATCAGTGGCGTGGCGTGAATTTATAGCTAGGGGAAGCAATTATTTCTTAAATATATTGGTTTATTACACTTAAGCAATATATTATAAATATTACTAAGACCTCTCTCATCAGCGTGATATATACATATAATGTATATATAAAGAAAAACGATTTACATTCACCCCTACTACCACACAGGAGCTCAAAGCGCCTGAATTAATAAATTAACGGACATCCCTTCAATAGATGGCATTTTATTTGCTAGGGTGGTAACGGACCAAAATTCGAAGAAATTTCTTAGTGACGTCTTGCTTTGACAGACCCTGCAACCTTATTTTATTAAATAGAAGTTTTAAAAATGTTGAATAATTAATTAATTCAAGCCTTAATTAAAGGTTCTACTTTTTATTTTCTTAATAAAAAAAGGAAAGACGTCCAAAAAAAAGATGTCGTCCGAACTGCCGAAATTCAAACCGATTCGTTTCCACTCAAAGCACGACAAATATGGGCAATGTTGTCAGATTTACTTCTTCACATTTTTCTTCCTGATCATTTTTCGGTTAGGACAGAAAATTTAATACTGGCATTACTTTGATCGAGAGCCAGAGCTTGCGACCCCAAAGCACTGACCGAAAGCAATTGCGTTAACTCATCTCTCCTTTCTATAGAATTCGAACTTGCGCTCGTCGGCTCATTGGCCGGCTGTCTCCTTTTCTTGTGTATGCGACCAAAAGCAATGAGAGGAAAGGTGGAAAAATTTTAATGTAACGCATCTCCCTTTCCTATTGAAGTTGAACTTGCGCTTGTCGCGCAAGAAAATTTCGCACGTATTGGCCGGCGGTTTTGTATGTGCGTTTTTTAAATCGCATCTCTTTTTCCCAGTGGAAGGCTTTCACCTTTCGTCAGTCAGAAAAATCGTGAGAAAAAAAGCTGTCCTGAGCACATAAATGCTTTAACAGTGATAGACGGAAATAATGCGCGCTTTCTTTTTTAATAAATTTTCGCTGATTTTAGTTTCGCTTTTCTAAACTGAATAAAGGGCAATACGTAAGGGAAGCGTTGCTTCCCTTGCAAGAGAAATAAAGAGGGAGAGAGAAAAAAAGAGAGAGCGAGAAAGAGAGAGAGTGGGAAAGAGAGGGAGCGAGAAAGAGAGGGAGAGCGAGAGCGAGAAAGAGATAGAAAGAAAGAAAGAGAGAAAGAAAGAAAGAGAGAGCGATAAAGAAAGAGAGAGCGAAAAAGAGAGAGAGAGAGCGAAAGACTGAGGGGAATAGAGAGAGATAGGATAATAACTGGTTCTGATAGAAAATCATATCAATTTTTTTGTAGCAATGAATTTGAGCGGCACAATCAAAATAATTACAATATCAAATTATACATACATCTTTCGAAATTGCTTGCGCTATGGCTCACTCAGATTGATTAGGCGAAATTAGCTGTCTGTGATTTCATAATACGCCGTGCAATATCACTCAATTAAAGCGATCAAATAATTTCTAGCGCTCAATCTCATCAATAAATGAACGCACATCGAAGGTGTGAGGCGAGGAATTCTTTCGCGAAAAAATCAAGGTAGTTCGACTTAAAAGGCTAATTGGGCACCACACATACCTTTTTTTCGCAAATTCTTCACGGCACTGTCCAAATTCAAAGGTAAACTTTAAGTATTTGAGATGAAATCGCTGTTCCGGAAAAAAAACGAAGACAATTTTCACGCAAAGCGTTAAAATCGCATTACACAGAGTTGATGACCGCGCTCGCTCTGTAGCACCGCGCAAGATCTATCGCTTTTACATGTGGGAAAAATCAACAACACAGAGTGCGCAGTGTTTTGTTAGAATGGCGCGCGATTTTTGAATTTAATTTCTTCTTCACAATTGCGAATAAGATTCACTTTTATCGTGGTAAGTCTTTCAGCCCTTCAATAAATTAAGACCCCATCGAGGAGATGGCGGCTTCAACGGACCCAAGACTACGTACATTTGTATCTCTTCTAGTTTATTATCGAAATAGGAGGGTTTTTCTTTCTCCACCAGAACCAACCAAGTCATAAATTTTCGAGCGTACTTCAAGAACAAATGCTGACGCCGAATTGGATCATAAAGGTTGCAAAGAAAATTGGCTTAAAGTGGATCGAGGATCGCGAGGCAAAAGCAACATTGGAATCCCAGGGAAAATCGGAGCTCTCGAGGAATTCCCATGTGAGGAATTTTCTTTCACATTTTCCATATGAAAATTTTTTTCCCGTTGATCTGTCTTTCTTATGTTTTTTAACTGACGTTTCTTAGCTTATTATGCGCCGCTTTGATTGTCTCAATTATCGTTCGTTTCGTGTGTTTGTAAGGTTTTTTACTTCTTTCGTTTTTATTTTTTTGCGAGCCTACACGTTGTGATGTGGGAATTTAGGCAAACAATAAGCAAAATAACTTAACGACCTGTAGTACTATCAAATGGAATTTGCTGATTGAACTGACGATAAAGTTTTCTTTTTGAAGTTGACTTTAGCATGGAATATAGATTAGACTTAAGACGTAGACTGAATAGGGTTTTTGTGCTACAAGAATGTTAGAAAAAAAAACAATTTTTGGCTTTTAGTGAGAATTTATCCGGTGAAATTTGTTAGTAACGAATAAAAAACAGGCAAATTAATAGCCTAGTAAGACAGACTACTAGGCTATTAATTTGCCTGTTGTTTATTCATCTGAGTATAGACGACTGAGAAGCATTTTAGTCTGCAACGCTAAGGTTATGAGTTCAAACCCCACTTCCATATGCATATTGCGTATTTCTCGAGCCCTGCTTGCCTCAGAGATCACCTCTATCCAAAAAATCATCAGCCCTTCTGATCCTTTATCTTACTTACTTACTTACGATGGTGCTACAGCCCAAATCAGGCCTTGGCCTCCTATAAGTTTTGCCTTCATCCATCTCGGTTCAGTGACCGCGCGTCCTCTAGTTTGAGAATCTTAGCAGTGATTTGCCGTCTGTCAATAGAATCCTCCCAATGCTTCCATGGTTTTCCGATCGGGCTTCTCCATTGACTTTCCCTATTAGTGAGCGTTTGCGAATTCTTCCGTTATCCATCCGCTCTACATGACCAACCCATTGTAGCTTCTAAAATTTTATAAGGGTTGACACTTCTGGATTGTCGATCCTTTATCTACGAGCACAAATTAATTTTATAACAATATATTTACGTACATTAGTAGATGCGACATCTACATAAATATCTGTTGTTGAATGCAACTTCATATCAGCCGCAACCACCGCATTTCTCCAATAAAGTGTGCTTACCATTGTCGAGGGTAGAAGTAACATTCCATGAGCCCGTGATACTAAAAAGCTTCCAGCCAGCTTTCGCAACTCACAGAGTTGATGAGTTTCTTGCAATTCGTGATTAGTAGCATGCAATACGTGCAAAGTACGTCTAAAGGCTTTACCGGAATTTGCGGTGGTCGTTCAACCGGTAATGGAAACAATCTTTCTTCACTCCTTGCTGCCCATTTTAATTCGAATAATTTTTCATTGCCAGAACCAACTGAAAAATTCGTGCTTAGAAAAACTTACTACCTGTAGTGGGAATCGAACCTAGACCTATCGGCTGTGAAGCAAGCGCACTATCACTACGCCACAAAAGCCTTGACTGGACTTGTCGTTTCTTGGAGCAATCTTTATATAAGTGGCTTGTATCAAAGCACTGAAAGCATCTTAGTGGTAGACGCTTTTCTTGTAAACATGCCGTGGAAACATGCCCAAGCCATGAACATCTTGTTTCAATGTTATTTGTTAGTTTTGGTTCATTTGCTGGCGATCCTGAAGTTATTACGAAAGTAGATCTTCTATAATGTCCACCATGAAGGCAGAAGAATTGGCACAAGTGACTCCCTTTCGGGCGGAAGTAGGACCTGATAAAGCTGCGTGCAAGCGCTTTAGTTTTTCGTAATCCACTTCTTTGAACTCAATTCAGTTTTTAGAACCTTTTAGAATGACTTCTCGCAATCCATGAATTAGGAAATCGATAAGATCGATCTCGGAGGCATCCACCTGACTTGCAATTTCCTGTACATATTGCAATGAAGTATTAATGGCATTTTTTTTATTTTTCAAGATGTGGTTTTCTTCTCCAATGGCACTCTAGCTTAAAACTAGCCTTAGCCTCCTCACCTTCAGGTTCCTTAACATTTTTCATTATTTAATGTGAAAGGGTTGTGTAATTATGCTGTAATTATGAAACAACCGGGATTTGAACCCCCGGCCTTCGCATTGTAGACCAACACGTTGCCCACTAGGCTACAAGCAAGCAAGGTACGATCTTGCAGCAGTTCATACAATTCGTTTCGCGATAGCCTTTCCGAAAATTTACCAAGAAGAGCAGATCTATATTAAATTCAGGTCAAGTCCTAATATTTTTACGGTGAATAGCCAAGACTTAGCGTTCATTGAATCCACTTTCTCAACGTCGACTGATTTCTCTACGACGAATCAGTAATCGTCACTGCGTCTTCAATATACTTATGGTCGGAAAGATGGTTATCGTTTGGGTTTACCAGAAGCGCAGCTGCAGAATCCAACTTGGAAATCTAACGACGCAATTGCAGAATGTCCCTTTTTCAAGTAAGTGCTGTCAGAAGGGCGGCATCGTGCTCGCAATAATCACTTTTCCCGTCCAAACGAAGAAATTTCTGCTGGCCAAGATCGCCGGACGGCGTCGGCCCCCATCGTCAGTCCAAAGCACCTCCGGGGACCATTGTAAATTGAGACGGGAAAACCCAAGGCCTCGGTCAGTTCGATTCGTAATTATTATTTGTCATCTATCCTTTTCCCGGGCTTAACCCTACACCTGATTTTGTAATAAAACACTTTTCATTATATTTCTTTTTAAAACGCAGTTTTTATTGCTTGTCATTAAAAAACTTAGGCACCTGTCAACAACTGCTCATCATTAGATTTGTGAAGTTTTATCGGCGTCATATACTTTTTTGTGCGCGAATATATTGAAGTTTGAGCCAAACAAGCGTCATTTTGCGGGAAGTTTTGCTTTTTGGCTGATTTCGACGTGGAAGACAAGTAGCGAAGAACATTCCTCCGAAACGCAACAACAACTTGCAGATTCATTGGGCGTGACTCGATAAGCTTGGGAATGTTGCAAAAGCAAGGAAATTGGATGCCAATGAATGAATTGAAGCCAAGTAACGTCGAACAGCGTTTTTTTCACATGCGAACAGCTGCTCCAACGGCAAAAAATGAAGGATTTTTTACATCGCACTGGCACATTACGATAATCCAAAGCGAAAAAATCGTGGGGATACCGCGGCCATGAATCAACATCGACGGCCAAGCCATGGCTCGAAAATCATGCTTCGTATTTGATAGGGGCCAGCTCGGCGTGGTGTATTATAAGTTGCAGCATTCAGTTGAAACCATCACGGGAGATCGCTACAAAAAAAATAACTAATGCGTTTGAACCGAGCATTCGAGGAGAAACGGCCGCAATACGAGGAGAGACACGACAAGGTGATTATACTGCACGACAACACTCGGTGCCATGTTGCTAACGTTCTGAAAACCTACCTGGAATCACTGAACTGGGACGTCATACCCCACCTCCTTCCCCAACCACCACCCCCACCACAATCCCACCCCTTACCCCATCCTCCTACTTACCACACATCGCCCCTTCCGGCTATCATATATTCCCATCGATAACCCATGGCCTGGCTGAGCAGCACTTCTTACGAAGAAGCCAAAAATTTAGTCGATTCGAGGATCGGCTCAAAATAAGGGCAGTTCTTAGGCTAGTGATGGGCATTTCTTTGAATAATAAATTTTTAACCATTTTTCCACAATATAGACTCGAATTTTGAAAAAAAAAAAATAAAATACTCCCTACAGTTTTTAAAAATCAAATGACAGTATTGGTAAAAAGATGTAACAACATCTTGCTCCACTATTGTTTTCAAAAATAAATAAAGAACTCCTGTTCGAATCTCTATTAGATATCTAAATAATTCAAGATAAAGACAACATTTTTCGAAAATAAAATTTTTTAAATTTTAATGATAACAAGGACAAAACCAGTCCTTAATTATTCCATGCATTTCATAATGCAAATATCTCAGGCGAAAGTTAACACCTGTCCCGTCTTAATAAGCCAATTTGCCAGGGACTTACTAGCTACTACCCACGATAGGAGTCATCCTTGATGCGAAATGTATTCCGTGAAAAGAATCATCAAGCCACGCACCATTTGCTCGGATTCGCTGCCGCCAGGGGCAACAAACTTGTTCCAAAAAAATCGCATAGAAGAGACAGTTCGGAAATTTATGCGAATCGTTACGCATAAGAAGCAGGTCAATGATCAAAAACCACGGATTATGCAAAGTGAAATATCTGTTGTCAGAAATAATTACGCTTTTGAGCGCTGCCAAAACAGGCAAATATGCGAGAGAGACGTTCCGTATTTGCACACGGGATCGATCGAATTCACACACAACGAATCCACCGCCACGCCACCCAAAATTAGGTGGCTGAACTCGAAGCAAGGTCGCCGAAATGTCTGGCAAAAGTACCCCTCAGTCGGCGGCCTTTACCACTTTGGATGTCACTATGTCATAAGCCATGTATCGCATATCGCTAAAATTAAGTCAATTTAAGCTCGAGCTGGAAGCGATGAGATAATCGAATTCCCGATTTATATAAATGTTATGCGAATTCGAAATTATCAAAGCGAATCGCCACATTATCTTGTCCATGACCAAAAGCGAGACTGAGCGTCTATTTCAGAAGATGTCTTAAGATCCGAGTGTAGAAAAAGACCTCATCGCTATCCAGCTGACTTAATTGGTCGGAATGTAGGAATGAACAAATAATGGCTGCACAGTCGCTGAGACTGCGAAAGTATCTGTGTGCCGAACAAACTATACCACAGAGCCACAACAAATCTTCCGAACTGAACCAGAGAGAATCGAATTAATTAATTATGCGCATACGAAATGAACGTGCAAAGAGACCACAGTGAAGGAGGACCGACAAAGTCACTGGAGAGACGACTCCTCTGCAACAGGAATTATGTGACAAGTTCGACAACGGAACGTCTTGGAACAGAGACTCCAGAAAGCACAGGCGGCTTATTTTCGATATTTCGGGTTCGATTTAGATGTTGATGATGGGGGCCCGGGCAACAACAAACGCACCTCCATAAAGTCGTACAAACGAGGCGATTATTCCGCCCTAAGACCCCCAATTCCGAACTGATCAAAACATAGAAAACACGGCAATTATGGAGACTGGCACGACTTTGGCTTGTGACCACCACACCACGGCCACGACACTCTGCCACTTGGAAGGTGGCCTCCCGGGTTTCAAGTTGGTTTTAAGGTGCAATGAGAGTCTCGTTTGTTTGTTAAGTACCGAAGAAGCTATCGACATACGACCAAACGACAACGCATCTTTCATTTGCATATGAATGTCAATTTCCTGTGCTATTATGCACTGATTAACCGCTGTTTCCTTTGTTTCAGCTCGATTGGATCTACAAGAGGTCTTCGACGGCAAGTTGGGGGCAGTGCAACGAGTGTACGATGAGTGCCGTGCTTCTTGTTCGACGAAGGTTATCGCAATGTCACCATTTCAGCGGGAACGCGTGATTCGATTTGGAAATCAAGGGCCCATACAAAAGTTCTGTACATGAACATGCGTTAGTCTTTACCATTTTCACAGTTAGATCTAGCAGTTGTATAGTTTGTAAGTGTCACCGTTTTTCTAGGACCACACGCAGTTAAGCGACGCGACGGTATAGCCTGATACGATGATGTACGCGGGAAAGAACATGGGCTGAATTGGAAAAACTGAAAAAATTAATAAAAACTGACTAATATCGAAATTTTGCAGGTGCCGCTGGTAAAAAACTGTAATACCATAGTTGGTCCAGTTAGGGTGTAGACCCGTGGGTAGTTGTTGGTCTACAATGCAAAGGCCGTGAGTTCAAATCCCAGTCGACGCATAATTCCAGCACCCTGCTTGCTTGGCTATACCTTGGTTACCTCAATCTACGAAAATGAAAAATTCGTAGATAGACAACCCTTCCACAATAAATAAGTAATGAAAGTGTTAAGGAACCTGAAGGTTAGGAGTCTCTCAAAATGAATGATACAGAAGATAATGCTATCACTCAAAAATCTCAAAACCGGATGTCTGTCTGTCCGTCCGTCTGTCCGTCTGTCCGTTCGTCTGTTCGCTCTCTAGCTTGAGAACGCGTTGAGCTAGATTGTTCAAATTTTTTACACATCGTTTTTGACAAAAAAGTAAGGTCAAGTTCGTGAACGGGCCAAATCGCTCCACCCCTTCTACCCCCTCCCATACAAAATGACACAATTGCGCAATTTGACAGTTAAAGGATTTGCTCAAAAAGTGTAAAACCTATTGGTCTGAAATTTGGAATATATTACTTTTATGATAATATCAATCTACCGTATAAAAATTATGCGTGTCCTCCTCCTCCTTCTACCACCTCCCATACAAACTGTACTTGTCATGAAGTACTCTAAGCCAATTTACTCAGTGCGTATAAAATTTAGCGGGCTGAAATTGTGCACTAAATATTTATTTGAAATTGTTAGTAAGGCGAAAAAAAATTAGACGATTAGCTTCACCCCTTCTACCCCCTTCCATACAAAATGACGCAAATTCGCAATTTAACAATAAATTAATTTACTCGAAAAGTATAAAAGCTATTAGTCTGAGTTTTGGGATATATTACTTTCATAATTATTTCAATCTACAGTAGAAAAATTATTTGCATTCTCCCTCTCCTTCCACCCCCTCCCATACAAACTACACTTTTTCATGAAATGCTCTAAGACTATTTTCTCAGAACATATAACATTTATAGAGCTCACATTTTGTGATAAATACTTAATTAGTATTATCACTAAGATCAGAAAAAAATATTAATAATAATAATAAAATAATTAGCTTCACTGCTTCTACCCCCTCCCATACAATATGACACAGTTTCACAACTTCAAAAAAAAATCGACTTTCTACAAAAGTATGAATGGTACTAATCTGAAATTTAAGGGTTGTCAATTTTATAATATTCCTAGCTATTTCTGAAAAAATCACTAAAATCCCCCCACTCTTTCTACCACCTCCCATACAAACTGCACATTTTCACTAAATCTAACTCACTAATTTTCTCAGTCCACATTCAATTTTTGGAGTAAGCATTTTGTATAAAACATTTTTATAGCTACTTTAGCATGATGGGGAAAAAATTATTTCAATGCTATCACCCCTTCTAACACTCCCATCCAAAATTTCTTGGGATGACATTTAGAGTATCATAAGATTGCGCTTTATGCGCAATCGTAGCCCTGTTATGTTTATTGTGAATTTTAATAATTTCAATGCGTTGTTGAAGCGTGTACCGTTCCATTTTTATTAATGGTGTAGTTTCTACTTGTCAAATGTCAAAAAATGACAGCTTCAAAAGTGACATCTACCGAAATAGCGGGATATTTAAAATAACACCTCTTATAGAATAACCCTATACTATGATCTAACTTTCAAGTCAATAGCTGAAATGGTTTCGGAGAAAAATCAATTGCTTCAAATTTCGAAATTTCATGAAATTTGTATGGGTTGAAGGTAGTAGAAGTAGGGGGGGATGTGGCCCGTTCACGAACTGAAATATTCCAGCATGAGTTATGTTGTAGACAGAAGGATAGACAGACAGACAGACGGTCACACGGAATCGAGTTTTTTGATCGACAACAAATATTTCTGTACCCTGTCTGAACATTATTTCTAAGCGTTACAAACGGTAATGCAAACACAATATACTCTTAGATTTCATCTAAAGTATAAAAATCCGTCTCCTTGTACGCTATGTAAAGCTATGTAATGGAGACGTGGAACCTATATTAAGCTATACTAGCGAAATACGAGAAAAATATAAATTTAGACATAATAGTAGTTGGGGCAAAGGGGAGGGGGCAATAATGGTGCACTTTCCGAAATTGCAAACCGTTATATCTCAAAGTGAGTATAGATATCAAATTAAAATTTTTGTCAATTTGTAGAACTACATAGTCATTAATTTTGGTAAAAATTTTACGTCGAGAGGTGTAAGGAGGGAGGTGGTAAGCAAAAATGTCGAAAATTTTGATTGATTTGAAAATTTTTGAATGAAATTTTAAGGTAGGACCTTGCATAACTTGCATAAGCGAATGAAATATTGATTACATGTACTGGAGCTATTGATCATATACGCAATTAAGTGTTAAATTGACAGTAGCCCTGCCCTAAAAGAGGTTCCACTTATGAAAGAGGGTTCCACTTAGTCTACCTTAACCACTCTAACTTGCATATTTTATTTTTTTTTTTTTTCAAGTTTATTTTATTATAAGAATTAGACCGGTGACCGGTCTCTAGCTTACATTATTACGAATCTTAAGACTAGTTAAAATTATGAATGCTAATTCTACTTTAGCTACATATTGTTGTTGTTTTTTTTTACTATAGAAGATTCCATAGTTAATAAGCAGAATACAATAGTTGAATTAGACTGAATTTTTGCAAAATAGAGTATACTGCTGAGCAGAGTAAGATACTTGTATTAGATTGATAATTATAACAACAGAGAGTACAGTTGGGATGCATGTGTGTTTAAATAAGTTATTAAACGACTTAAGAATTATTCGAGATTGTTGGGTTACAGTTTAAGATAATTTGTGACAAGAGATTTAATCGAGATTGATGTTTTACAGTTGTTTAAATTAAATTTATAAGTTTATTATTGATTTCCAGTTTGGTTGAAGGGTTTGCTATTTCTTTTTTTTTTTAGTTTATAAAAATAAATTTTATTACAAAAGTTGGATTTATTTTACTTATTTTAATTTCTTAGGCATTTTAATAATTTGAATTTGTAGATAAAGACATCGTTAAGGAGGTATGCTGCAACTAGTTATCGAAGAGTTTTGAGGGACTATGCGACTGGTATTTCTTTTTAAGGTCTCTGCGGTAGTCTTTGTATAGTTGGTAGGTCAGCGATACTCCCACCAAGAAATGCAATTGAAAACTCCCTAAGTTCAACAATCTGGTCAATTGCCATTTTGAATATTAAACAGAAAATGCACCCAATTGCACAAGAACCTGCCAAAATTGAGCGTTTATTTATCTCGTCATATTTAATTCGGAAATTTTGACAGTTTTACCATCAAATTATTAACTAAGCACAATTAAAAGTTAACAGGATAACTTCATAGCGTTATCAACTCAAATCTAACCCATATGGTAATTTTCGTTGGTTCCTTTTGGCCGAAATTTCAGTACTTTTCGGTTGAAGTTTTTCTAACTTTATCGAAAAGTTTTCTTTGATTATTTGCGCTAAATTTTCTAAACAACGCAAAACTTTTAAACAAAAACCATTTTTTAAATACCATCAAGGTCGTGAAAACAACCTATCTCTGCCTCCCAAAGAATTAAATTAATTTGCATTTCACTTTCATGATTAGAAAAAGGCAAAAGACAACGAAAAAAAAAACGAAAGTCATAAAGCATAATAATTTCAAAAATGAAAACCGACCAGCATACAAATGGGCCGTGGGTTTCTTGATGACTTCGTCGGGGTACTTGCGCTCGAGCGTTGGGTACGTAGCACCGATAAGTGTAATGCTGTCGGATTGTGTTGCCGGTTCGTACGCAATTCGTGTCCGCATCATTCACAAGACGAAGAATTTGCGCGTTAATTACGAAAGAGGGTTGGTCTGATATCACTTGAAGTTAAATAATTTCGCTTGGCTCATGTGTACCCCCACCGCACTCCGCACAAACCATACATCGACGAAATTAACGTGCAGATGTACGAACTATTCGAATACCCCAAAGGTTGTAGACCTCTCTCCATGTCTTGACAATTACGACAAGACGAACGCTGAATTTCAATAAAATCGGATTAAAGAAAAGTAGTCGTCCTTTCTTGGGACCCTCGGCAAAACAAAAACCCTCGACAGGATGCTGGACGAAAACAAAGCAAATCCTTCAGCTGACTTTGATTGAAGGTAAACCGTCACCGTCATCACCCGGAATCAGTTTAAAGGCCATTGTGCTGCAAAAAAAAAATAACGAGTCATTGAGACCTCAAAATTCCCCCATTGTCCCAGGCTATTAGCCCGGATATTTCTTAGAAATTTGCTGCTTAGAAACGCCCAAAACAATTGTCAAATCCGCGAATAACCAACGAATTCGATCGACAAGGAGCGCCGGCCCGAGCTGTGTCCGCTTACGCCGGAAAACAGAGGCGTCAGCAACCACTCCGGGATCAATCAGTGGCAATTGGGCTTGATAGTGGCGCTAACTTTGTGCAGTTGAGGCTACCAGTTCCACACAGCCAACTTGTCAAGTGTAATGTCGAGCGTATATCTGCATGGAATATATGCTACCTCTCCAGCAGGAATGATGAGGCCTGGATAAGTGAAAAATTACGAGCATGATAATTTGATGGCTGCCCAGTGAGTGACCAGCGCCGGATATGCCAATTGAGATGGTCCGCAAGACGCGTGAGTGTACGCGAGCAATCTTCAAATTAAACGCATGAGACGGCACAGGAATTGGGACAAAGCAAGACTCGGCTAGGTTGACAGAAATAATCAGATGAATTGGATTGACGTAGGTATTTAGATCTTACTGGAGCACGTACCGGATCTGAGTAAAATTCAACAACTTGTTTACGACAGCGATGAATCAGTTTTGCGGTGTTATTTTGAGAAGAATTAACTCGTCGTGCTCTGTGTAATGTTTTCTAGTTTTAGGAGTTCTAACTGGTTTTCCGTCTACTAAATAGGACCACTGATATGCTGCAGAGCTTCTGGACCGAATACTGATTTTATGGGTGACTGTTACACCCCAGATCACAAGGTGCTGTCATAGTCCTAAACTTCCCTTCTTCCACCTCCATACAAATGTAAGGTTAATATTGTAGGGAAAAGCAGTAAATAGTGAAGAAATCCCTGAAATTTGTTTAGGATTCGAAAGTTATAACGCGACCATGCGATCGTTTCCAAATACTACGAGTACCGGATACAGCGCAACGGATACGGTAACCACTTTTAGCATTCGAAAACGGAATGGAGGACCATAACAACCAAATCTTGGGCTTGAGCGAAGTCAGGAGGACAGGATCAGGAGAATAACGAACCCCGAGCGGAAACAACATTTTATACATTGGTCCTGAGTGTGCAGCAAGGTATAATAAGGAGAGACTATGAGCATGCTTTGCCTTGTAAGAAAATGGGAATGAAGGTATTTCTCTCCCTTAATGGCGATAAGCTCGAAATTTTTCAAAACAATCGTTTCGCTATTCTTGTCTGGCATAGTTAACCCTATTGCAACTATCTCTGCCCCGCGTTAAATTGTTCGTTGCTAAAGTGCTTAGCTCAGACACGAACCAAAAACTAATAAACTCCTTTGTGTGCAGCCGAAAATGGCGTAGCGGTCGTTTTTTAAACTAGAGCTAGAAACAGTCTCATCAACTGGAAACCAACCTCGGATAGGATTATCGTCGTCAAGCTCAGTACTAGCGTCAGAAATGTCAGACTTATGCAGTGCTATGCACAAATGGTGATAAAGAGAAGTTGTATGACCAATTGAGTGTTACCTTCGAGCACGTTCCAAGAAGTGATATTATTATCATCTCAAGAGATACGAACAGCCAGGTTGGCTCTGACAATATTGGACTAGAACACGTCATGGGGAAGCATTGTGACCCACAGGTCGATGCGTCCCGACGTTGAATTAGGAGACCCGAAAACGGCGAATTATTTAAAGAGTTTTGTAGCCCTCGCCCAATCATCGGAGGGACCCTTTTTCCATACAAGAATCACAAAACATCTTGGGTTTCTACTGATGGTGTTACTCAGAACCAAATCGAAGTCGCTAGTGTCGATATGCGAGTGAAGCGTGTAGCTGGCGCAGGGTGCGATCACTAATTGAAGGTTGCCTGCTTAAGATTGTGCACAGCAGATATTCAACGGCCACAAATTCTTCAAACTTAATGTGAATAAACTAGGAGACCCCGAAAAAAAAACACAAGTATACCACCATTCTACGCGACAACTCATTATTCATATTGGGCTGGCATGAAATACGGCCACTGGTCGCCGAGTGGGAAGCAGCCAGAAACACATTTCTAACAAGTGCAGAAAAATATGTGTGAAAACCCTAAGAAACTCTGGAAATCACAAAATACATGGGACAAGGTTGGCGATGCCGATCGCAAAATAGGCAAATTGGTAATCATCTCTTAGCCCGATGTCAATCAAAGAAGTCCCGAATTGAGAGAGAAGAGCTTAAGGAGGCTGTTCGACGCGACAAGAGAAGGTCCATTTAATATCTGGCCAATAAGGAATATGCAGTTTACCTTGGGGATATGGGTTCACTATTAAAAATCATGAAACAGTTGACGAACAGGACTTTCACCACCAACCACCTGATGAGAGATATCAAATTAACTCTCCTTAATATGAATGAACAACAATTGCAAAACATCCAACCGCAAAACCCCTCTACTAGGGAAAATCCCGAGATAAGAAAGAACTAGTTTCCGCCATTTGGTCAATGGCGGGAAGAGAAGCCTCAGGTATAGATGTACTACAAATTGAGCTCTTCGAAGCCAATCCAGAAATAACAGCCGATATACTCCTTCCCCCTGTAAGATGGGGGCAATAGAATTCACCCACAGCCAGTCCTGCTTGCCCTAAAAATGACAAATGGACATTCACTGGACCATGGGCTTATGACCCGTAATCTTAAATCCTAAATGATACGAGAAACGAATACAGCGCCTCGGCTACGGACGGATACTACAGTAACGACTTTCAGAATTCGAAAACGGATAATGATTGGCTTCTGGAACTTTCGAATATTAATGACGGGGAAGGGCTGGGGTCAATCGGTCCTTGCACCGCCAATCAGTGATCGACAGTGAAATGAAGCACTATAACATCCAAATCTTCGCCTTGAGCGAGGTCAGGTGGACGGGATCAGGAGAAGAATGAACCTCGAGCGGAAACACCATTCTGTACGTTGGTACTGAGAGTGAAGCCAAAAATAGCGCGGCGGTCATCCCTACACCGAGAGCGAGAAACAGTCTCATCAGTTGGGAACCAATCTCGGATAGGATTATCGTCGTTAGACTCAGGACCAATGTCAGAAACGTCACAATTTCACAGTGTTACGCACCAACTACTACCGCAACACCTGGTGATAATGATGATAAAGAGGAGTGTTATAGCCAACTGAGTGCCACCTTCGAGCGCGTTCCAAGAGATAATATTATAATCATCTCAGGAGATATGAACGCCCAGGTTGGCTCTGACAACATTGGACTAGAACACGTCATGGGGAAGCATGGTGGATCGACGCGTCACGACGATTAAGAGACCCGAAAACGGTTTATTATTTGTGGAGTTTTGTAGTACTCGAGAAATGGTCATCGGAGGGACCCTTTTTTCCCACACAAGAGTCACCATAAAACATCCCTGATAGTGTTACTCAGAGCCGGATCGACCATTTGGATATAAGTCACCGATGGAGAAGATTTCTCTTCGATGTGCGATCGAAGAGTGGAGCTGACGTGGGGAGCGATCACAACTTGATGGTTGCCTGCTTGAGATTGTGCTATCCGACGACCACGAATTCTTCAAATGAAGCGCAAGCTTAATGCGGATACACACAGAGACCCCAACAAAAACCGCGAGTACACCACCATTCTACGCGAAAAGTCATCCACATTAGGCGAATATGAAAAGCGCCAATTGGGAGGCAACCACAAACACGTTTCTAACTAGTGCTGAAGAATCTGTGGGATATGCGCAAATGTGACATATGGGACAAGGTTGGCAATCAGAAAAAAGCCAAATTGGCAATCATCTCTCAACCTGATGTCAACCAACGACCACCCGACTTGAGGCAGAACTACCGCGATGCTCATATACAGCTTAAAAAGGCTGTTAGGTGCGGCAAGAGAAAGGCCACTGAAGATCTGGCCAACAAGGCAGAATCTGCGTCTTACCTTGGGGATATGGGTTCACTATGTAAAGTCGTGAAAGTGTTCATGAACAGGAATTTCACCGCCAACCACCGCCAACTGACCGCTCTCGAATCGATCCCATACCGAAAAATGTAATTATAGCTCAATCACCCGACACTCTAGATGAAATGGGAAAAAAAGTTTAATGTACGGGATAATATGTCATCTCAAATTCTTCGAAGAATGAATGGAGACTTTTGTATGGGAGGTGGTAGGTGCAGAGGGAGGGAGGTGGTATGCAAAATTCTTCATGCGGAATTTAAATTTTGAAGCTTTCATAAATTTCGTGGAAATTGAACAATTTTTGTCTGAATTTAATGCATTCGTATGGGAGGCCGCAGAGGAAGTGGAAGGGTTTGGATGATTTTGAAACTGTTTATCAACATCATAATCACATTCCTTAATTACAATTTTAAAGTCAATAGTCCTCAAATGTTCGAAGGAGAAATACTTTTCTTGAATTTCCAGTAAAAAAATTTATATAGGCAATTTTTTTTTAGAATTTATTGCAATTATTAAGGGACAAATTCCTGCAAAATTTTAAGTTTCTACTTTTTCTAGTTTCAATGAAAATCGATTAAATGCTTTTACCAAAATTGTGCATTTGTATGGGAGGAGGTAGAAGGTGTATTCGAATGAAAACTAAATTTTTCGAAATCACAAAACACAATATACTCTCCGATTTCATCTTCTTCTACTTCTACAATGGCGCTACAGCCCAAATCGGACCTTGGCCTCCTGATATTCAGGTTCCTTAACATTTTTCATTACTTATTGTGGAAGGGTTGTTAGTCCTTCGCACAACCCTCTTTCTACGAATTTCTCATTTTCGTAGATTGAGGTGACCAAGGTATATCCAAGCAGGCAATGTGCTGGAATTATATATTGCGTCGACCGGGATTTGAACTCACGACCTTCGCATTACAAGACCAACACACTACCCACTAGGATATACCCTAGCTCCGATTTCATCTAGAGTATAAAAATACCCCCAAGTAGTAAAGGAAAGAATGGATGTGCCTGAAAGCGTGGGTGATTTATGTAACCCGAGCGATCTTCGTAGAGTAAACGGCACGACTGTCGAGTTGTTGGAGTTAATGGTCAGTCCATGTTCACTGCACCCTTTTTCAACGATACGAAGAGCTGACTGTAGGAGTTTGAACATTGTCCTATCCAATTTCCTCCTCAACAGGATCGCAATAAGATTAACATATTTTCTAGTTCAACCAGAAGTCCGTCCATCACCAGATGTACCTACTTATGAGCAGGCTCTAGGCGTTCGAAAAACTAGTTCTCCTTCAAAGGCGCAGCAGTCCAGATTGGGCCTTGCCCTCCTGATCTTCAGGTACCTTAACTGTTAGCCCTATGAATTTCCATCAATTTCGGTTAAAATAGAATCGAGCATTCGTGAAGCAGCTAGTTGAGACTCGGTAGCGAAAGAGTCAAGATCGTCATCATCCAAAAAAAGGTGGAAATTGAAAGCGGAAAATAAAGGTTGCGAATACTTAAATTAAAAGTGAACTTGTTGTTTTTGTTTGTTTTTTGTTTGAAATTCAGCGACGCCTTCAGTATGGATTTGCACCCTCAAAGTCTAGTAAACCAGATTTGTTGGTGCGTTTTCAGTGGATTAGTTATGTTGGTAACTGGAGCCTGTGTCCAATATGTGCCTTGCAATGACTTTCTCCATAGTTTTGAGGAAAAATTATTTTAGACGTACATTACTTGATATTACATGTGGATTATTCGAATTGTTTAAAGCGTCAGTTTAACGCACGAAATCTGGATTTTCTGGATTTTACTTTATGTATTTTTCAAAACTAGCACCACCCAAAATATGGGGTTTAGAAAAGTCCTTTATTATTTATGAGTTGGGAGTTTAGAAAATAACGGACGGATCAAAACAATCATTTTTTACAGTTTCCTGTTTTGAAAAAATTACCTCTCTTAATAGGAAAATAATATAATCATCAATAATACTGAATTTAGTTTTGTTGAAAAAAAACGTCGTATGATACACAACAGATATAAAACATCCCATGAAAAATCAATAAAGAAGGACGAGGCTCATTTCAAGTACACATTAAGTCATTTTAAATGTACGTCAAGCACAAATTGGAAGTTTTACAAATGTGAATTGGATGGACTCTAAATCAACCACCTCAATTCCTATGTTGCGAAAAATAAGTGAGCATTCATGTTTTTCCCTACGAGTACGTCAGGGAATATTCCCTTCGTCAACATTGCTTTTCATTAAGTTTGTGCCAGTCAGAATGGCACAACTGCTAAATAAGTATGATTAATTGCTATTTAATCGCTAAAATGTTTCTATTTGCTCGCCAAATCGCTACACTATGGCATGAAACTGGCCATTTCAAGTTCGGTTCGTCAACAAAAAAAAAGGACCAAACACGAAGCATTCCTTCCCTAATGAGGCCAGAAAACATAAAAGTTCATTAGGAATCCTGTCAATATTATGCCAGTTATGTCGGTCGATATCTTGGCCGAGGACATCTTAATTACATCGACAATTCATTATCCGAAAGCGCACTTAAAGCGCCAAGTCCTAGCCCATCTTTTCGCTACCGCCGACCCTAATCAAACCGTCTAAGTAACAAGTCATGTACGCACGACGCGACGGTAACCTGCCAGGAACCTAAAGGTCCACCACCACTCTCAAATGCCCTTTTAATTGTTTTTACGACTCCATTCAAATTTTATGGTCGCTGCTAACGTCTTACCGGTCATAGAGAAGATAAACTTCTTGCGCCTGCGTCCAAAGATAATCACACGTTTAGGCGTATTGCGCTGGATCGGCAAGGTAAACGCTACGCATACTCGTTATGGGCAGTTTAAGCAAACGATGTCCATTTCGGTCGGACTAATTTTTTCGCCAGTGTTCTTCCTGCGGAGAGGTTAGATCTTAGCGATCGGTCTGCGTCTGATTCGTCGGAGCTGACCGCTCTCAAATCGATCCCATACCGAAAAATGTAATTTACTCCTCTTTGGGAATAATTAACATTCCTGGACGGGTGTAGAGCGCGTCGTAACCAAATGACTTGCAGAACCAAAAAAAAACAAAAAAAAATCGAGGTTCCTTTTTCTCTTTTTTTGGGATTCTTCTGGACGTTCAGGAGTCGTCTGTGTCCGCGATCTTCGAAGGTTCTATGGGTCATAATTGGACCATTTCGCTGCCGAAGCAGAAATGGCGGTAATTTTCGCAAGATGATCCTTTCGATGCACTTTTTAATATGCAGTTTAATATTTCAAGTCTGGTCCGATATATTGGGATAAATTAGATCAAGAGGTTCTTGCTTGGATTTAAAATGCATGCGGGCCGCGCTGAGCATAACTAATTTTAATTTAACTGAAATGGAAAGAAGGGAGTAGGACCGTTTCGAAAGGATTTATTATGGAATTTCGATTTCATTTGCTTTGTTTAAAATTTGGTTAATTCAGTATTGGTATTTCTTTTTAGTATTTAAATAAATCATTTATGCTATAAAGTTCAGAGGAATATTCGTAAAGAAATTCATTTGTTTGTATAAATCTTTCGTCTACCTGCACACATTGGTTTAAATATTTTGGAAATTCGAAATGCGATATCGTTGAAGAAATCTTTAGAGTTATGCAAGCAATTTTTTTTTTTTTTGGAAATAGTCAATCTTTGTATCTTTCGACATAGAGTGAAATTGATAGTTTGGAATTCAGTAGGTCAATCTATACCAGTTAAGGACTCATCTAAATTAAACCTAATGCATCTCAGGTCTTATTAATTCATCTGGAGTAGTATTTTTAGTTTTTATTCAAATTTTCAACAAAATTTATCACACGGCACTTGGCCTAGTTTTAAAACTACCAATTCATTCTAAAATTTGGATTAGCCTAGTGTGTAGCGTGTTGCATGGATTCTATGTTCAAATCGCGGTCATCAAATGATACTTGAGAACATCAGAGACATCTCAATAAGCAAAATTGAGATAAGAAACCTTTCGTGATTCGAAATATAAACGAACCTGAAGTTCAGGAGGCCATGGCCTAATTTGGGCTGCAATCAAGGTTGATATATTATAAGGAGGCATTATGAGTATGCTTTCCATAGTAACCAATCAATCAATTTCTTTTTGAGTCCCCCTATAGGAGCATAGGACAGATAGAGTTCCCTTCCACAAGGCACGAACCTGAGCATTGGTCTTAAATTGTCGCCAGGTCTTGTCTATTCCTCTGGCCTCCTGCTCTACTACTCGCTTCCATTTGCTACATAGTCGACCAACCCCCGCTTTCTATCATTCAGTCCTCCATAACATCTGCAAATATTTTTCAACTAAAAAAAAAACCCTTGGTTTTACATACATTTATTTTCAGTCCTGCCTCTTTGCATTTGGAAGCATCGAACGAGCATTTGAGTCTAAGCTCAAACGGATATGTGCAAGCAAACACACGTCATCAGCATAATCAAGCTGACTTAAGATGTTAAATAATCCCCAATGAAGAACTTTATCCAGCATCCACCATCCAGTGTAGCTTTCAATGTTATTTATTACCACCAGAAAGAGGGCCCGGTCGCACAGCAAAGCTATCGGGCACTTCTCCCCTATGAAAGACGGAAGACCTTGCATCTTCGTAGAATTCTTTTATCATAGCTATTATCTGGAATACCTCTCCTACGGAAAGCATTCCATATATAATCTCGCTTAACGCTATCGACAGCCTTCTCGAAGTCGACAAACATGAGATGCAGTGGCGAACCCATTTCGGCGGATTACTCCAATATTAACCGTAGGGTGTTTGTATGGTCTGTACAAGACGAGCCTTTACGGAATCCAGTTTGATAGACTCCGAGAGTGATCTCTACAACATCACTAATCCTGTTGACAATTACGTTAGCCATGATTTTCGATACGGCAGTAAGTAGACATATACCACGCCAATTGCCACAATCCCTAAAGTCTCCCTTCAATGGGATTTTCACAATGACGCCCTACTTCCATCCAGCCGGGTATCGTCCTTCATTCCACATCTCAGTAAATAATGGGAGGAGTATATCGCCTGTCATTTCTGAGTCCACTTTGAGGAGTTCAGTTGGAAGTCCGTTTATACCTGGGGCTTTCCTTCCCGCCAGTGCCCGAATGGCGGAAACTATTTCTTCCTTATCTAGGGAATCGTCCCTAATAGAGGATTGCAGCAGTTGGATGTTTGGTAGTTGTTTTGTTTCCAGAATATCTTAATCTGACAAGATGTTTAAAATATCAGAGAAGTATTCCTTCCATCGCCACAACTAGTGTTCACTCATACAGCCTTCTCCAGCTGTATATGAGCATCCTGGTAGTTCTGTCACTCGTCAGGAGTTCTTTTGTTGACATAGCGTTGAGAGATGATTGCTAATTTTGCTTTTTTCCGGTCGCCAACCTTGTCTCATGTGTCTTGCGACATCCAGGATTTCTCACCGCTTTGCACATGTCCCACAGATTCTTCAACACTAGTTAGAACCGTGTTTCTGATTTTTTTTTTTTAAGGAGCCGAACACAACTTAGGGGGTCACCGTTTAATGCAATGCACAGCTGTCTCGGTGAAGGAATTGGAGAAAAAGAAAAAAGTTGGATCAATTTAATTTAGGTGGAGAAAGACGGAAGTGACGGTGTACATTCCTCTTGAAGCTCTGGATGTTGTATTCATTGGGAAACACTTTGGCTGGTAATGAGTTCCAAAGTCTTGACGGTCGGGAAATGAATGACTGCCTATATTTAACTGTACGAGAAGGCAATGGTTTAACAGTGTACTCGTGTGCGCGTTCAGCTTGACGAGTATCTCGGGGAAAATTATAGAGTGGGGGTATTAGTGTGCTTAGCTCCGCACTGCATTTACCATGGAAGTAGCAAGTAAATGCTGAGTACTCCGACATTTCTGCGATGCTCGAGAGAATCGATAAGAGACGTGATGTTCTCGTCTCCAATCAGTCGGAATGCATGTTTTTGAATACGGTCGAGCAACGCGAGGTATGATTTGGGTGCCCCAGCTCAAACATGCGAATTGTACTCTAAACGTGGTCTAATGTATGCCTTATATGTATATGGTTGCGAGGTCGTTCGGCGTGAAATATTTTTTGCACTTTCGGAGAACACCCAAACGTTTGGAGGCGTCGAGGGCAACATCAAAGATGTGCTGGGCCCAATTCAGGTGATCGTTAACTTTAACGCCAAGAAGTGTGAAGTTATCCGAGGTGCGAAGTTGTGCGCCACCAAAGGTCACACTTTGAGATAACACTGGGGCATCACGTTTGAGGGATAGATGACAGGCTGTGGGAGTATTCTACTGCCCCCATACCACAGGGGGATGTTTAGCTCAGGTCCATGAAGTCGCTAAAAGTGTCTAAAAGTACTTCCATGAATTGGTAAAACCTGATCCTACAACTAACCCTGCGCGGAAACTGGCATGTAACCGAAGAGGAACTAAAGTATTTTTCTTTCTTACTGACTATACGCTCGAAATGTTTCGAAACAATGGTACCACTATCCCAACATAAAAAAAACCTGACATTAAGATGAACGAAAGGCAAGATTGTCGAATTTCACACCGCTAAGCTTTATTAAATATGTCGTTTCGATCTCGGCTGAAATCCTTATAAGACTGCAGTTTTATAAAGGTCTCAGCTGAGACCGAACCGAACGTGCAGTTTTATAAAGATTTCAGCAGAGATCGAATCGTCAAATTTAATAAAGCATAACGGTGTGAAATTCGAAAATCTTTCCTTTCAATTCCAAATGTACTGTGAAAACATTCACTAAAACATTTTGAGAAAAAACTCAGAATTTATTGAAATTTCAATTTTGCACGTTTAAATTCACAAGGAGCTAATTTTTTCGAACGCAGTTGTTTCTTCCGATTCCTTTCACATATCTGATAAATACTTAAACACATTGCAACTAACTCTGTCCCACGTTAAATTGTCCTTTACTTCAGTTATTAGCTTAGATACAAACCAAAAAGTAATAAAAATTGAAAAAATCAAGCTTTCTAAAATAAGCCAAAAAACTCGTTTGAAGTAAAAATTACTTAATTGCTGACTGAATATTATCAATCAAAAGAGAATACAATATATGATTTTTTTTTAAAAGTTTGAAGCTAAGTTAAGCTTGAACACAATTTTCGAAATTTTCCGAATCAAAAAGTAGTCCCAGTTAGTGATGGAAAATCTGACTCTTTTCGTTGAGTCAACTCATTCCGACTCACTCACTTGATTGAGTCGATCTAAAAGAGTGCTTCATAAGAGTCAGAAGATTTCAGCCACACGCATGCGTAGCATACATATAAAAACAAAAACGCCTTGCTCTTTCTTCTTCATAGAATAACTCTGGCTTGCTGTGCCTTCCACTCAGCAATAAAAAACCATCAAATTACGTTTGTATGCGTGGCCACTCATCAGAGCCCTGTACCCGTGTCGAATCACTGTCATCCCTGCACCGATCAAAAATTGCACATCACATTATCACATCAAATGGATTTCCGCGACTCTCTATAGGCCACACCACTCGCTTACAATAGCACTGTGTCGCAGCGCATTAACACTTCGCACACTTACCGTGTCATATGCGACGCAATGTTGTGTGGTAAGTGGTGAATAAATTGTTACCGACACAATAGATGCGATCCAATACTTTTGTAGTGAGTCGCATCAGTCTTCTCAGTGCACTGACTGCCACATTTTGATTGACTCATTTTTGAGTTGCCCATCTCTAGTCCCAGTCTACAAGTGTCTCCTTATAATATATCCTGCTTGACTGCAGTTCTATTAAAGTAAAATAAGTCTGGAACGAAAAATCAAAATCGTGGCAAAATATTAAGTACGAACTTAAGTCAAATCTTATACTTCTCAGATCTTATTCATACTAAATTAGTCAGGAGTAGTATTTTGAATTCAATTACAATATAATTTTCAACAAAATTTCTTAAATGGGATTTGACCCCTCTTTCAGCAGAACCAATTCATTCCAGACCTCACGTTGCGGAAATTGAATTCCAAAAGTCCAAATGATCTTTTCCCATCGCAAGTGTGGGAATCAACGTAAAGTGAATATTCGTGTGCGGAAATTGCCGTCTAAACAATTTGATACAATTATTTCGACCTATTTCACTACTGCGTTATTGTAATTCACTCAACACTTTATTACCTTTAAATTGATTTTTAAAGACATACTTATGGCATATACTCCTACTCTATATCTGATGTTGATGGGATTAAAATGTTAAAGAAAAAAATCTCGACAAGTTCTCTTGCTCGACAAGACTAAAACCGTGATCGTGTCATATAAAACTGATCAAAGCGGCTGACGAAAGAATTCCGAAATAAACACACAGGGACCCATAAGCGATCCCGCGTGCAATCACTTTTGACTGATCGACATTCGACTGGAATTAATCAAAATAAATTGACCGCATGGATGAAATGAAGATAATCCTCGAAGGTTGGGTGCATTTAAAAATCCCTCCGTGAACGACTTGAACACGATGCACTTTCAAACGTTCATAATTCACCTGAGCGCGATCGTATTATGTCGATCGGATCGCGGTAAAATTGTTAATCGGTTCGAGCAAATGGCACACAGAGACATAATGCGTAACTTTAAGAAAAGACCGAAATGGATTCCAACGTTGGGGGCCTTTTAAGAAAAAAATGATATGGAATAAGAAAAATAGGTCCAAATTACGATGAGGAAATAAAAAATAACGCGTAGGCTTTTCTTCGAGATCCCCAGAAAATCTCACTCTTTCTTACGACTACCAATTTTGGTATGGAATCTCATTAAGACGTCTTGCGTTCTTGCGTTGATCGTTCAAACATCTTATTCGAAGCACTAACTCGGTGCTTTAAGATACTAACAAAGTCGCTGTTTCCAAAGAGACTACTATACAAAACAGTTCGAACGGCAATAAATCGAATTCGTTCGTTGAACTGCATTCGAAAATATTCGACAGAGTAAACAAATACATCGAGTACATCGAGCCAGTCAGTCAGTACTCCTATGTGTTCGAGATTTTGGATGGTGCAATCTGTTAAAATGCAGATGATAGTTTGGATTTCGAGCATTTTATTGCTCCGAATGTGCACTTTGTAATCACTTTCAGGTCGTAAATTATCGATCTGCGTTAATCATTTAAACCAAAAGAAATTTTATGTTTTCTAATCTACAGTGGAATTTAACGCTCGTTAAACTTCACATCCTATTTGATTGCGGCGAATGTACACCTTTCAAGGCACGTGTCTATCAACACGGAATGCAATTATGTAGGTCAGATAGTAAATGTAAATTTATTTTTCTGAATGCAATGTTCAAAGTGATTGAGAAAGATTGGAAAGTTTTCTGTTTTTCTGCAATTACAGAAAATTCATCAGTATCTACTCTCAGGTTTTAGATGCGTCTATATGAAGGTAAAATATATTTGGATAAAAAAAATTTTAACTGCGGAAACAGGATAGAAGCCCTACACCCGATCTCTCATAACCTGCCCCTGTACGGGCATAGAACCACAAGGCGCGATCTTGAGCCTCGGTACTTACTATATTTCTTGCCATCCCTCCCTTTCAATTGCTCGCTAGTCGACGAACCTGACGTCTTCCTTGAGAGTTAGAATTCAGAGCTTGTACGAGATGTTTTGCTCTGTCTGGTTAAAGTATGGCCGATCCACTACCACTTTCGCTATTTGAGCTCAATACCTGATTGTCTAGTAGGTCAGGGTAAGTTCATGGAGAAGTTGGACACCTATGTACGTAGGCTACCATTGAACTCCGGCGAGTTTTTATCACGTGGACCGACATATATATCTTTCAGTAAGCCCACTCTACCGGTGAAACTAATGAGATTCATCGGTTTAAGGGATCAGAGATCATTCAGCTCGGTGAAGAAGTACACTCCAAGAATTTAAAAAAAGAAAATGCTCTATAGTCTCATCCTCCTCGGTAGTGAGGCGATGTCTTCGAGCGCGCTTCCTAAGAAGACAGTGACCCGTGACTGTACCTACTTGTGTCCGTAGGGAGTTTCTGTCGAGTCTCCATACTTTTATCGATTTCTCTCTATCAAACCCACCCCATATCATCTTAGTGGTATTACACGAAATGGTTTGTAACCATTTCATTGAGGCAATGCCAACTTTGGCCGTTTCCTCAACTTTGGCAGCGGTAGATCCGTTCCTGGCAAGCCTGTCCGCCATTTCGTTTCTATCGCGATGATCCAGAACCCAACAAAATCACAAAGTGCAGATGTTCTCCAATTCTTCCAACATGTCCACATAATGGTTCGAGTATGTTGGTGTCCAACCCCTCCACAAACCTAACCTAACCTAGTGCTTCACAAAATGAATCTGATAGAAGAAGACTCCCTTTTCATAAGCTTAAGGATGGTGGAATGAAATTTTCATACTCCAGACGAAATTCGAGATAGTTATAAGTTTGCTATAAAATAAGGCTTGGAGAAAAATATTAATGAATAATGCAAAAGTTCATATAATCACCCACAAATCTTAAAACCTGATGTACGTCCGTCCGTTCATGTCTTCTCTATCCTGAGACCGCGCTGGGCTAGAAAGTTCAAATTTTTTACACGCTGTTTTTGATGAAAAGGTAAGGTCAAGCTCGTGAACGGACCAAATCGCTCCACCCCTTCTACCCCCTCCCATACAATATGACACAATTTCACAACATTACAAAAAATCGATTTTCATCAAAAGTATGAATGCTACTGATCTGCAATTTAAAACATATCAAAAGCATAATGTTTATAGTTATTTCTGAAAAAAATAATCAAGAACTCGCTCCTCCTTCTAACACCTCCCATACAAACTGCACAATTTCACTAAATCCAATGCACTAATTGTCTCAGTAAATTAATAAAAAAACTCTTTCATCTAGAGTATTGGGCTTTGCGACCAATTCCAAATTTACGATTTTTTTTTTGGACTTTGTATCTTGAGGTCTTGCAAGAATGTTTATGACGTCGGAATATGATACGAGTTGGGTAGGTTTGGAGCATAGTCCAACTTGGTATCAATGAAGAGTTTTCATCAGTATTTTTTTCTATTATTCCTCCTGGAAGCATGGGCCCCCCGCTTGACATTCCCTTTTTTGCAAACAAAATGTGGTGTACCACAAGGAAGTATTGTTGGTCCTTTGTTTTTCGCTATTTATACTAATGATCTTCTGTTCTTTATAAGATACTGCGATATAAACATGTTCGCTGACGATGTGCAATTACAGCTTAGTTATCCGCTCGGGTTGAACATGCAACGAAACGTATAAGCGAAGATTTGACTCGTATTAGTAATTGGACACAAATGAATTCTCTACAACTCAACTCCTCTAAGACCAAGAGTACGTAATAAACAAAACTCAACTTGATTTTTCGTATTTCCCTGCTGTTTTCCTCAAAAACTCTGTTATCGAGTCTGTGGTTAAAATTAACAATCTTGGAGTTTTTTTAGCAGCACCCTAACGTGGACCAATCATATTTTATTAACTATAGGAAAAGTTTATTTTCTTCGAACCTTATTTAGCACACGTCGGTATTTTTTTTTTAAGGCACCGATTATAATTTAAGGGGTCACCCTTTAATGCATTGCACAGTTATGTCGGTATAGGAAGAGGATGAAATTTGGTAGAGTTATGGGAATTTTGGGGGACAGAGACGGAAATGGCGGTGGACAGTATTTGTGAAGTGATGAAGGTTATACTTACTTGGAAATATGGTAGAAGGCAATGCGTTCCAAAGTTTGGACGCTCGGGAGATGAATGACTGTCTCCTTCCTTTTACTTATTGCAGGAATATCTATCTAATAATGACACTGATTTTCGTTTGTATGAAGAATATTATGACTTATTCAAAGATTTATCTACTCGGTTGTATTCTGAAAACTTACTTAAATTGCAGTCGGATATTATTAGAGATCCATTAAAGTTTTGGAAATTTGTTAATTCTAAGCATAAATCTGATGGTTATACAGCTTCTTTTCATTTTCTTGTCAACGATAGTAATGATCAATTTACTATTTGTAATTTTTTCGACACATTGATGACTTTAGAGATGTGTCTTCTCCTGACCCAGATGGTATTCCTGCAGTTGTCCTTAAGCGCTGTTGTTTCTCTCTTGCTGAGCCACTCTCTCTCTCCTCTCTCAAAGATCCCTAAAAACTGGAATTTTCTCTTCTTTTATCATACCTACTAACAAGAACGAAGCAAAATCTGCTGTTGTAAATTATCGGCCAATAGCTATACTGTCGGATATTCCTAAACTTTTTAAGTCTACAGTGTACGAATGCATGTCGTTTCACTGTAAACCCCTTATTTAGAGTAAACAACATTGTTTTGTTAGGAATAGGTCCACTATCACTAATCTAATGGAGTTTAATTAATTAATTAATCCATTTTGCCTATTGAGGATGGTAAGCAGGTGGATTGTATATATACTGATTTTAGTAAGGCTTTTGATAAGTTACCCATGCTATAATTTTGTTGTTGGGTTTTCTTACATGGTTTATAAATTGGACAAAGTCATATCTAATTAATAGAACCTATCAAGTTATCTTCCGTGATTGTACTTCTAAGTCATTTACTGCGCATTCTGGGGTCCCTGAAGGAGTTCATTTGGGACCACTTTTGTTTATACTGGCCATTAACGATGTGGCCTCTGTATTTAAATATTCGTAAGTACTCATTTATGCTGATGACATTAAAATAACATATTTAGGTCTCTTAGTTCCAACTCTGATAATCTTCTTCAGGAGGATTTGATAAATTTTAGTAACTGGTGTCGCCATAATGACCTTGGATTAAATTTGGATAAATGTCATTTAATGCCATTTACGGGGAAAGTTTCACCGTTTGTAGTAACTTACAGTCTCACTGTATTTTGGATCGTGTTAATTCCATTATTGACTTAGGTGTTACATTCAAACAAAAGATTGATTTTGGCTTGCATATAAATAAGATTGTGCAGTCTGTATAACACTTTTGTTAGATCTCATCTTGAGTATGCTCAAGTTTGGTCTCCTTATTATTATGTACATGTTGGCAGAATTGAATCTCATCTCATTTACAATGGCGCAACAGTCCAAAACGTGCCTTGGCCTCCTGACATTCAGGTTCCTTAATATTTTTTCATTATTTTTTGTTAGACCTTTGGGTTGTTAGACCTTTGCACAACTCTCTATCTACGAATTTTTGATTTTCGTAGATTGAGGTAACCAAAGCACACCCAAGCAGGCAGTGTCTTGGAATTATGCATCGACCGGGATTTGAACTGACGACCTTCGCATTGTAGACCAACACGCTAACCACTAGACTACAGCCTAGCTTGAATCTATTCAGCTTTAATTTGTGAGAATAGATTTCTGACACCTTAATTGGAATGACAGAGTTCGTCTTCCTCTTTATACCAACCGACTTCAGCTACTAAATTTGTCATCACTCTCGAGCTGATATTTATGTATTCGACTTCTCTGTACAAAAAATATGTTTAAAACGCAGACTTAATGCAAGGAATTGCCATAAAATCGGTTCCAAGTATAAAAGATGGAAATCGATTTATCCTTTGGCTCATCATTTAGTGAAGGGTCAAAACAAACATCAACATCCCTACACCAAGAAAATAAATAAACAGAGCACAATAAATTGACAAAAATTGGCATAAATTGGTGTCAACTGGCGTTAAGGAATCGGGGAAGAAAATTTACCAACGATGAAGAAGTGAAGTCGGCAATTTCAGCCTATTTTGAAGGCGTTGGTAAAACATTTTTTTTAGAAGGAATTAATAAACTTTTTGAGAGATGTAATACATTTAGGCTTAAGGCAGAATATATTGAAGAGAAAAAACAATAAAATTGTTTAATTTTACCCCTTCCCTGTCATTCCACGAAATTTTTGACCTCCCCTCGTTCCAATTTTGATATATGGACATGGAATTTTCTGTAGACCTGATTCTATATGTAGGAATCGACTAAATATAGCGTTCAACTATATTGTTCTTTATATCTATAGTTTGCGATATTTTGATCATGTTTCTCCGTATGCTGATAATGTATTTGGTTGTTCTCTAAAACGCAATATTCTATATCGCTGCTTCATATTTCTTTTTAAGATAATTCATTCCAAAAGGCCGGAGTATCTTTTCCAACGAATTACGTTCGCCAGGTCTTCCATGCCTCATTAACTAATAACACCTAAGATCTTATTTCTAGTTTCACAGAGGCAATTCTTCGTTTATGTCATTCAACAGTGAAATCAACTACCAGCCGAAATTCGTAGATCAGGAAGGGATGGTGATCTTTGCAGGAGGCTCACAGTATACTTGGGAGGTTGAAATCTTTTTTTCCTTTTCTAATTCAAGCAATGAAACTTTTGTTTTCTTATTTTCTATTCATCTTTGGATTAACTGTTAACGTTCGAAAACTGAGCAGGAGGGTAAAATAAAATTATGTAAACCAAACTCTGCAGAGTTCAGTTCACACGTGCGATATGTGAGTCCGAAAATGATGTCGACATAGCTATGTCTATAGACATATCGCACATTTCGTTTCTGCGTGAAATGTTCAAATCATAAACAACAGAAAGAGAGAAGAAATTGCGATTTTCGATTATATACTTACTTATAAACTCGTTTCTTGTTAGCGTTTTACAATTCATTACTGAATAATTAAAGTAATTCATTGATGTATGTCCATTTATTCCGCTTGATGACTCGTTAATGTATCGTCAACGACGCTCGTCAATGATCAAAACACTCGTTAATATAATTCATTAACGAGTCTTTTATGAATTATTTTATTTGCTGGGATGATGCTAAAGTAATCTTGTATTTGTTTTAAAAGCATTTCAAATCCTTTCTACCAATATTTCTGAAAATATGGTTTTATTAAACATGCATTTGTCTTAGCCGCTATATAAAAACAGTTATTAATTTTTTCTCTTTGCTTCAACATTCCTAATGTTACCATTCTAATCCGTCTAAAGTATTCCTGAACTTTTAAATAAACAACCATCTGAATGCAACATCTACCAAAACTATTCAAATTTATGGTAGTGTCAGCACTACCATAAACCGCATGGTTGTCAAAACCACTAGAAGAAAAGAAAATGATAGAATCGAATTCACTACATGAAATTAGCACCCACATTATTTCGCACCATTCTGGCGTCATCCAAAAAAAGATTCGTGTATTGTCCGAAGAAGAACAGTCGAATCATAAATCATTCGGGGTCCGACATACATTTTTATGGACTTATTAATCCAGAACTCAAACTAAGAACAAGTAAAAATCTTAACTCACCGCCAGATACACCATAATAAAATTTGAGAAATTGAGCCTTCACTACTGAATTTATTAGCTTAATGGATGTCGTATAAAAATAAAAGTAAAGAATCTTTATTTTCCAGATTTTTTAAGATTTCACACAAATATGCGATAGCCCAGAACAAGGGGTCAAGCCAAGCCTTGAAGAAGCTCAATAAGCAGCATCATTAAAACGGAACGAACCACTCCTGGATTTATTAAAAAAGACAAAACTGCTCTAAATTACCACGGTAGGCATGGATCAAAACATTTAGACACATCGATGGCATTTCATCGGTCGATTAGCACATCCTCCAAATACGGTCGGGAATAGCGAGAAAACACAAAATGTGAAACGAACTGTCCAGCATCTTAAAGTGGCTCGCGCATGCGCAGCCGTCCACCACATTGGTATTTGAAACGAACTTTATAGGTTCTTTCCGAGGAGAATGCTGAACGGTCATTAGACACGACATTTTTATGGTAAAACAAGAAACAAAAATGCATACCATTCGCGCGGCCTTAAACACTGCTAGAAACTAAGATAAACCATAAGAAACTATGGTTTTAAGCCGGCATCGAGGACAAGAGAAAGAACGAAAGCAACAACGCAAACGCATGGCCTATAAGCGACAAACCAATAAATAGTTGAGCGTGGTCGCGCGAGTTAAGCGTGGGAATCGGCCGAAGGTGCTACACAAAAACGACTTACATACAACACAAGTAGAATAGTCGCGCGCGCAAAGAAAACACAAAGCAACGAAAAAATCGCGCTCGATGATGACGAGCAAAATGCGTGGCATTGTATTCGGTATGCGCTTCCAACCATTTTAGGGTTTGAGCCCCGAGTCCCTGGACAAACATTATGCGATTTAGCGCATTCCTTTTGAATTCTATTCGCGAGCTGGCTGACCTTGCGTAGGGGTGAGTCGTCGTCGAAAAACTTTCATCTCTCGAGCTCAGCAATTCGCGTGGACAAGGCGCCATCATTTCCATCGAAGCACTCAGCCCACCACCAACTTATCTCGAAATTGTCGCTAATCATTCCGCAATCCTTTCCCGATGCCGTGATTTAACACATTCGTCCAGATGAGGTACGTGAGACGCATCTAAAAACAATAAACACCAACATTACTGCTATCTACATAACACAATCCACTAGGATTGTATAGAGACTTTATGGGAATCTAAATGGAACGTTTCGCGGAAGTAAGATTGAGCGGGACAGAGGACGGTACCGCCAGCGCGCTGGACCATTTTCTAATAGCCGCCCGGGCCGTTGGGACCATTTTTGGTGGTCCTTATTCGTCTCAAATAATATCGTCAAAGAGCACTTTGGTAATTAGACAGAGCGAGATTTGCTATTTGGCGACATCAAGAACCGCACCGAATTTATGGATTCAAGAACGAGTGGATGTTGAATTGGAGCTGCTGACAGGAGGGTCAAAAAATTGATAAATCATAGTGGCACCTAAGTGCCACTCAGTCCATAAATGTGTAATATGACGCTTAACTTCAATTAGATGGGGTATAGAGTTGAAGTTTCAGACATTTTATTTATAACACAACTAGAATGAGATCTTTGAAACGAATAAATCTGTGGTCGGTTCGGCCTAGTATAAGTGCAATCTGTCTTAAGCATTATGCCATGCTTGGTTTTAATGGGTAGTTTGTTGGCCTACAGAGCTCAGGGCGTGAGTTCAATTCCCGGTTCACGTATAATACCAACACACTGCATTCTGCGAAAATCACAAAAATAAACGTTAATGAACGAGAAGGTCAGGATAACAAGGCCCGATTGGGGCATCATACATTTTCTTACTACGGGTAAAATCGCAGACCGTGTTGATTTCTAAAGTAACGCTAACTTTAAGATCTCCTAACACCCCCACGAGTTTTTGAAAAATATTGAAATAAATAATAAACTTTCGAAACAATCGACTAAATTTGACCACAGTACGGATATGAATAACCCTAGCAAAATGATTCTGATCTTCTTATCCCTTCTGCCTTCTCGCCGACAAGCGTATAATTTCAAAAAAAAAAAAAAACATTACATAAATTTTTTGAAAACTAGGCAAACTAGAAAAACTAAATTTTGCCAGCATTTTTCTTTTTTTTATAAATATTTACAAAAAACTTCGCTCCACTCTTTTCCGAGCTGGTATACTGTGTAAAGAAACCCGATGGGGTAAATCCGAATGGACAGGAAAAAGAATAGTAAATCGCGGGTGATGATATCTACCCAAGTGTCGCTAGGAGGTGTGCACGCATCTGCCAGCGTTTCAAAATCTTCTGTGTCGCCTCAGCAACGAACGCACAATCTCCAGCTCATCGGCATCAGTGAGGGAGGCAGGCTGTACAGTAGGTCCTGACCTCGAACACAAACGCAAACTCTCGAAACGATCTTTGGACACTTCCGAATCGTATTCGGATCAGGAAATTGCCAAAACCCTAACCGAAGAAGAAGAGAAGCGTTTACTGCGGTTACTCCAGTTGGGAGAGGACACTAGGATGCGTAAGAGACCACGACCCGAACCATCGCAGGAGAACCGTAGACTGCTCGCCCAGTACAATGCCGCGGCTAGGTATGATATAGTACTTGGCAACGAGAAGGAACTCACTCCAAAGGGCTCTCTGAACGCACTATACGAGTCTAATACTACTCGTTACTTCTTCCTCCTACCCAACTGATTCCGGCATCCTTCAAGGTTCTGTTTTATCTTCAACACTTTCCTTAGTTTCCCTAAACGTCGTCTACTCTCCATCCAATCCACCGACATAACTGAGCATTGCATCCAGGGGTCACTCCTTAGTTATACTCAGTGCCGTAAAAAAAGGAAATGGTCCTTCCTCTGGGCTAAAGAAATCATTCCCAAAAGCAAAGCGGAGACCAAAGGAAAAAAGGCCGTGAAAGTGAAAACCCGATTTTTTGCAAAGAAAGATTTCAACAGTGTGAAAAATAAGATGTAAAGGAGACGGAGATCGGAGGAAGAAAACCAACCAAGATTATTGTCTAAAAAGACCAAGCTTAGCCATAGTAATCCAAAGATTAAGGCAAAAACGTCAGGGATACAGAAAGGGTTGATGACTGATGTCACTAAAAACGCCTCATTGTAGCACTTGTCAACCATAGTGACCCACTCGGAAGGATGAACCTGGAGACATGCCAAATAGTGGAAATGAAGCTACTGGATAAAATCATGATACTCATGGAGACCAATGTGGATCAACCCATGTCCTCGTTTGATGTAGCCTGGTGGTTCAACGGGTAGAAATTGCAAAGTCCAACGACCAATTCACCCTGGACTGGAGTAGGAAACCGATAATAGGTGGGAGGGAACGAAAGTGTAGATAGTAGACAGAGCGAAAATACCTTCAATACCTAAGGCCAAGGTATTTCTGTGGTGCACGCAAAGACCGCTCTGAAGCTGCTTCAGCAGCAGACTCCTGACAATTCAATGGCCGATTGAAGAGTCATTAAGGCCGGCGATCCGCTGGCTAGTTTAAAGCAGGGAGATGGTCTAGCACCTATGCTTTTCAACTTGGCACTAGAGTATATCGTCCGAAAAATCCCAGTCGACACCAACGGGACACTGCTATTCAAGTCCACCCAACTAGTAGCATACGCTGACGACGTTAACATTCTAGCAAGATCCTTCCCTAGTGCTAAGGAGGTATTTGTCAATCGTGACTCCGCCGCAAAAGAAGTCGGGTTGCGCATTAATGAAAGCAAAACAAAAGTAATGACGCAAACAAGAAGGAGAACGCCAATCAGACAAACTATAACAATTGCGGAATATAATTTGGAGAGTGTGGACAATTTCATATATCTTGAGGCTAATCTAGCAAAGGACGGTAATGAAACAGACGAAATCAAACGACGGATAATACTTGCAAATAAGACGTATTATTCGGTACTTCCAATAATGAAATCCAAGAAAGTGCACAGGAACAATAAGCTGCGGATTTATAAAACTATTATACGACCTGTGCTCTGTTATGGCAGCGAGACGTGGACATTAACGCGAACTTCCGAAAAAGCAGTTAACGCATTCGAAAGAAAGGTCCTCCGAAGAATTTTGGGACCTGTGAAGGAAGGAACGGAATGGCGAATAAGATACAACCATGAGTTGTATCAACTCTACGACGAGCCAGAAGCTTCAACGTTCACCAAGCTACGTAAACTGCAGTGGGCTGGTCATGTAGAGTGAATGCAAGACAGAAGAATCCCCAAACGTGCTCTGAAAGGCAAAGCGAGTGGTAAGCGGCCAGTAGACAAGCCACGCAAGCGATGGAAAGACTCGGTTGATGAAGATAGCAAAACCATCTTAAAAATGAGCAGCTGGAGGACGCGGTCTTTGGATCGAGACGATTGGAGGCGACGACTTCAGGAGGCCAGGGCCCGGTTGGGCTATCGCGCCATTGATGATGATGATACGAGAAACGCATAACCATTATGACTAGGTTCTTATGTATTTCGTTTAACGTGAATGCTCAGGCCGAGGCCTTCCTCCATTACAAATTTACTTCACGGTTAAGTACCATGTATTGTTTTTAGACGACAATTATTATTTGCAGTACTGCATTCATACTGCCGGATGCGAAACCTATCTAACATCTTTGACTATCTGCGGATCAAGGCGCACGGTTGAAACGCAATTCTACGTCGAAAAACGAGGAACAAGCTCCAAGGTTAAATGCTGCTGAGTATTTTGCTCAATTTATTCCTCTATTAATTTTGGGACAACATCTGAACAATAAAAGTCTCCGATTTAGATCCCCCTAGTTCGTGTCAAGCACCACTCCCTTCGGCTCGCTACTTTCATCATCGATTCACTGTTTCGCCAGTTCACCATTGCCATCCATTTTTCTACAGATCATCCTCACAACATATCTTTTCTCAGCCATTTCTGCTGTCCCATCCGTAAACGGAAGTTGTTCTGTAGGACTATATACCTCCAGTCCCACAGAGCCCGTTTACATCTTTGTATACCACTGATTAGTGATGTCGAAAAGGTAACTATTCGTTACACAAGTACTCGTTACCATCCGAAATCCGAGGTAACGAATATCAACGCAGATGGATATTCGTTACTTAAGTAACGCAATGACTCAAAAGCAAAGCATAACACACGTGAAAAAGTACCTGAACTATCAAAACGTTTCGTTACTATTTCGTTACTCGAGTATTCGTACCTAACTAACATCACTTGCATAAAAGGTACCTATACTACTACTATTTGCTATGTTTTCTTTACATCTCACGAGTGCTCGAATAACCTATACTTGTGCATAATACCGTACCATGCCATTTCTAAGCAAGAACGAAAACCTTTCGGCAAAGGTTCTACCGATGTGTTTTTCTTTCCCTGTTACTTTCAACACAAAAAATATTGCCAGGCAGAACTGGGATGCTAGGTTTTGGTGGCAGGGCAAGCATTCGTCGGTAGTATGAGGTTTATGTACACGCGCAAGATCAACGAAATCGATAGCGAGTACGTAGTAACGAAAAAATGTAACGACTATTTTTTTAAAGGTAACGAATAGTTACTGGTACCGAAAAGTAACGAAAATTGACATCACTACCACTGACGCGACATGCTTTAGGGTCCTGGACACCTCCTCCGTAGTACTAGGTTTTAAGCCTTTAGTCCGGCTTTCGTGGATCGCCACCCACTTTAGTTCAAGCTCGTACATAGCTTTGATGCTGATGGATCAGGTTGGGTCCCTGGAGTCGTCAGGCCCCAAAGGCAATATTAATGGAATCGCCGAAGCTCTCTAGACCAGAAAGTACCCTCTTACCTCAAGGGGCCATAATAGCCAAAAAGAATTAATGTTTTCCCAAAGTCAAATTACAGCACAAATGACTTATCGGGAGCGGTGACTGAGGATGTAAACCAACAGCCGCCGTTGTTAATCGCATCCATATACATACATGGCCCACGACATGCCATCTCCAACAGGGGATCTGCGGCCACTAGCGAAGGAGAATGCACGGTCGAAGCTCAACCTGGTTGTCAGCGGCGACGCCACACAATATAGGGAGGTAAGGGCATAAACGAAAGAGGTAAATACTAACCTACTAATCAGTAAACGCGGTAGCGTATCAACCTATATTAGCCTCACTAAGGAAAGCGTTCTCGGCATACCACTCTATATGGACTCGAACGGATGTATATAGATTGGAAAATTGGAAGGCCCTTGACAGACCATCGCTCAAAGACTCTACAGATGCGCAGATGATAAATGTAGCCGAAGCCAGAGGGAAAAGTCTAAAAGTCAAAGGCAAAAGACTATAAAGAAATTGCCCTTTGCGCATTCCTAGATATAGAAGGAGCATTTGACAATACTCCCCATAAAGCCATAATAGCGACAGCTATAAAAAGGGTTTGGAAACAGCCACGATAAAATGAATACACGCCATGCTAAAGAGCCGAATGACAACCACGGATCTAGGTGACAGCACATTGACTGCACAGGGGCTGTCCCCAGGGAGGGAAATGAATAGGTTACTCATGATCTCTGCAGAAATTGCAAACAGAGAAGGTGACGATGGAGTGTAACTACTCGACTCTTGCTAAACGAAGGCATAAAACACTCGGAGCACCACAGTTCTTCCGCGACCCTTAGCAGATCTCGAGCTGCGCGGTAATGAAAACCTTTGAGCTCAACATGAAACTCGCGACATCGCTTAATGTACGAACACATTAGGTTTTCCTTATCTTCATGTGGTATCACCATGGATCCCAAAGGGTCTATGTGAGCCAAGGCCGCCACTCTAAACTAACCTAACCTTTACCCCATTCCTTCTACCACCTCCCATAGTAATATCTCATAATATGGAAATATTTACGTCTAAGGCACAAAAATTGCGTTGATTAATGTAATTACAGTGCAAGGATAGCCAAGTCAAATCGATATTAACTATTTAAAGGATTATGAGAATGATAGATACACAATCTAAATTTCTGGAATCAAATCGATTCGCAATTCCAAAACTAGCAAACATCTTTCGAATGACCAATTATGATGCTTGAGCTTAAGCATTAGCTTTAATATGATCTAATCCGTTTCCAATCTCTATAGTTTCGGTAAGTATCTTGCAAAACGGTACTAAAACGAACTTGAGTGTACATAATTGATTTCTCCAACTCTACCGTTCGAAGACCAACAACACTCAAGTTAAGTCTTATTTCTGGATATTCTTACCTAGACCTATCTAAATCGGTATCTACTCTAATTTCAATTATAACACCTCTCTTCGCATCAAAGAGCAGATTAATTGATTACCGTATAAAGCCTAACAATAAACCGATATATCGCTATCGTTATTCGTTGCGTCCGAAATCCGATAATCTAATAAAACCCCATCACCATCATCATCATCATCGGTTAATGGCACTTATTATTATTATAAGTAACTTTACCCGATTGCGAATTAACGCTCGGCACGAAAGCTGCGCCAGCTAGGCGTTCGGCGGTAAAATCTTTGCGGTCAGTATTTTACTGTAAAACGCTTTCCGCTAAAACTTAAAAACACGTAAACTATTCAAATAAGCTGCAATGAAAATTCCTGCAATTTCAGTTTTACTGCAAAAGATATCGGCGATATATGTACCTATGAACATACATTGGATCGAGTGCCTGTATGTTATGCAGGCGGGAATTATGCAGTTTCTAGGCGGTATTTATATTGAGAATATCGCTATGGAAATTTATAGTTTGTTGAGTATGGCACGCGGCTATGTCACCAGCGAGATAGTTCAGAAATTGGCCATGAAATGGTTTTCGGTGCTATTGCTACTTTGACATTTGTTATACTGCTAACTGCTGCCTACGCCTTGACAATGCCGTAAATGGACGGCCAGGCATAATTTGCATATGGGTATCAACCAAATATGGCAACCTGTAGAGCTCATTGAACTGGAATATCGTTTTATTTTCCAAAGAGATTTTCGATGATTTTGATGAGTGAGTGTATGCCAGCCGAAAAATCGATTACGGTAATGCCTAGCATTTAAGTATGCAAACATAAAGGTTTCGCGATACTTTCCCCCAATCGACCCCGCCTCTAGCAGGTGACTGAACTAGATTTTAGGTTTTAGTCACTGATTTTGCGTCTTCTTATTTACATAGATATGTATGTCCTATACCCAAATTATCTATCGTCACTTATATAGATGTATGATGTACATATGTATGTAGCTTGTCTCATTCATGGCGCTCTCTGAAGTGTTCAGAAATTTATTGGAAAAAGTAATGAGAACATCAAATGTAGCGTTTGAGCGGCAACTGCACTATGTTGCGGTTTGTCTCAGTCCTGCTTGCAGCAGACTAGTGATGTCAAGTTTCGTTACATTTCGGTACCAGTTACTACTTACTATTCGTTACTTTAAGGAAAGTAGTCGTTACATTTTATTCGTTACTAGGTACTCGTTTATTTGAAATGACCGCCACATCATGTTGCGGGGATGGATACATCAGTTTAGCAAATCATAAATTCGAATATAAGAAATTGCCTCTAGTGTCTCATGCAGTAACTAGAAATCGCTTGATTGTACCTAGTTACTGGTAAAAATTCTACAATGTTGTATCACTCATGAACCTAACACTAGTAACGACTACATGCGCCGCCACCGCTCGAGTGCCAACACTCAATTACATTCTTGGTGTTGAAAGAAAAGGACTGGCGGAACGGCATTATGCACACGTGTAGGTTTCTCTCCTGTGATGTAACGAAAAAAGTAACTAAACGTTACTTTCGGTATAGGTACTTTTTTTGTATGAGAAACACAACTTTTTTACAGCTCAGTTACTTTTTTGGGCGCTCATTTCGTTACTTAAGTAACGAATATAATTCTACCTCGGTACTCGTTACTTTGGATTTCGGTTAGTAACGAGTACTCGTGTAACGAATAGTTACTTTTTTGACATTACTACAGCAGACTCGTCAGAAAGGCTTGTGTAAGCAGGCCCCGCCTTAGACGCTAAGGGAATACCGTGCAGGTAGTTGGATTCGAACCATGGGATTAAGAGTTGCAAAGCGGCCATGTTGACCACCGAGCTATCAAGACGAACTAATATTGCTACAACATCTATTGTCAGCGCCGTGTCAGCCGAGACTCTTTCAATTAGTGTTATTCCAAAATATTTGAAAATAACTTAATCTTGAAGAATATTCGTTTCCTTTGAAGTAAACAAACTTTAACGCAATTGCTCCAGTAAAGAGCCATGTCGCAATTTTCGTTCCGAGTATCTCGAAAATTGTGTAACACATGTACCGTGTAACTCGAGGATTACCTATGTTAATAACAATTTATGGCAATAAGCCCTGACACTATTCCTGCTGATTCTAATGTAAAATGACCTCCTGAATCCGAATATGACTCCCGTTTTTCCTCATCGCCTACCGTTTTCGGGGAACCCACCCACTTATTTTCACCAATTTTCCAAAATATAGAGGGATGAAAAGGATAGCCTTTAAATTCCTTTTGAGGGGTTATAGAGGTAAGAAAATCTAAAAATAAACATTTCTAGCAAGAAAATAGATTTGGGGGATTTGCCCCTTAAATTGTAAAAAAATCATTAGAAATTATCAATTTTTTCTGGTTTTTTCCCAATTTTTTCGCTTATTTTGTACATATTCCAGTTAGCATATTCCAGCTTTGTTCTTACTTTATTTACCTTCATTAACCAAGTTAACTCCAATTACCCTTTCCACACCAAATTTACCCTATTTTACATATATAAAATCGTAACCTTCCGTAGTTATCAGTTTTATGAAGGTCCTAGCAGAGACCGAAAGATCATTTTTAATAAAGCGTAACAGTGTGAAATCCGGAAATCTTCCTTACCATTCATTTACTGTACAATTATGCCACGCGAGTGTAAAAATCATCCCTGTTATGGTTGCGGGAAATCAACTTTCAAAACACAACGAAAACGCCCTTCTTCGCTTTTTAAAACTGTCAACAAATTGTACTTTGATTGCGAAGTTGGCGATCGCGACAAGGATAGGGCTCCAACAGTTTGCTGCACTACTTTTTACAGTAGCTTGAACAAATGGGTCAAAGGTACCCGTAAATTATTGCCATTTGCTGGGCCCATGGTTTGGCCCGAACCTCGCTGTCATCTCACAGATTGTTACTTTTTTATGACTTCCACCGTCGGGTTCTCTAGCAACTCAGTATCCAAATATCCCTTCAGCTTCAAGACCAGTTCCGCACAGCGAATAAACGACTCATGGGAATGAGCTATCATCAGTCCCGGTTGCACACTCTGTGGATATGAAGGAGCCTTACGATATATCCTTGATAAAATCAGTTATCATGAGTATAATTGGAAACTTGCACTGACTGAAAAGTTGTTGCTTTTGTCGAAGAATTAATGCCAGCGTACAAGGCCATGAAGCTAGGGTATAGCCTAGTAGGTAGTGTGTTGGTCTTGTAATGCGAAGGTCGTGAGTTCAAATCCCGGTCGGCGCAATATATAATTCCGACACATTGCCTGCTTGGATATACCTTGGTCACCTCAATCTAAGAAAATGAAAAATTCGTAGAAAGAGGGTTGTGCGAAGGTCTAACAACCCTTCCACAATAAGTAATGAAAAATGTTAAGGAACCTGAGTATCAGGAGGCCAAGGTCCGATTTGGGCTGTAGCGCCATTGTAGAAGTAGAAGAGAAGGCCATGAGGTGTAACATGTCTCCTAAAAGGCACTTCCTTCACTCACATCTGGACTTCTACTTCTTCTACAATGGCACTAAAGCCCAATTCGGACCTTGGCCTCCTGACATTCAGGTTCCTTAACATTTTTCATTACTTATTGTGAAAGCGTTGTTAGCCCTTCGTACAACCCTCTTTCTACAAATTTTTCATTTTCGTAGATTGAGGTGACCAAGGTATAGCCAAGTCGGCAATGTGCCGGAATTATATATTGCGTCGATCGGGATTTCAACTCACAACCTTCGCATTACAAGACCAACACGCTACATACTAGGCTATACCCTAGCTTCATCTGGACTTCTTCCCTGAAAATTTAGAAGCAGTTTCGTATGAACAAGGGGAACGGTTTCATCAAGACATCAGCAAGTTCGAGAGAAGATTTTCAGGGAGTTATAGCGCACATTCCAAAACAGAATCAAAATAAATTTAGTGAAAAGTCTAAAAGCTGTATCATGTTTGAGATATTCCGAGATCGAAGGCGGAGCGATTGCACGATATTCACTGCCGTAAAGTCATCTGAAGTCATGACGTCGTATTTTTCAAGGACAGTCGTGCGGAATCGAAAGGGGTAATTACATTTTCTGATACCAAATCTAATTTTTTCTTTGTCGATTCCGAAAATGAAGAAAGAATTACTGACGTTGACGAAGAATTCAAAGAGACAAAGAAATCGATTGAAATACTATCGCCTCAAACGTCGAAGGACGAACCTGTCTTCCTTTACAATAAAAAAAATCTGCCAACAAGTCGGACGCAACTTTATTATTCTTGGGACAAGTTGAGGATACGTGGGAAGACAACTTGCAGGTTAGAGGAGATGGAAAGGCAAGGGGATTCCAAAACTTTTGATGCATATTTATTTGAAATATTTTTAAAAGTATTTGTACAAAGTTTCAAGTTGATTACTTTTACTGTTTTGGCGTTAATTGATTTCTTAAAAATGGTCGAAAAAATACTTTTGTATGGGAGAGGGTAGAAGTTTTGGAGGTATTCAACTAATTAATATCTTCAACTTTTAAGCTTCTTTTTAAATGAATTTTACAAATTTTCAAGCTTGTAGCTGAAAATTTCAATCAAGAATTTTGGGTTTTTATATTTTTTCAATACACGTGAAACACCTCGTGCAGGTAAGGGCCCCCTTTGGTGGATAACAGTTTTGATTCAAATTAATACTTTTTCTTTATGTATATTAAATTGATGTATGCACGTGCAAAATTGTAAATTTGTATCTTTTATCAGAACCCTAAAAAAATTAGTGAAAATTTCCGGCATTTTGGCGCCATTTTAAATAAATTTTACGAAAATTATAGATCATATAGCTCTACAATTTTACAAAATTTCAACTTAATACGGGAATTGAATTTCGAGATACATTGTAACCATAAAGTACCGGGATTTTGTAAATAAAATTACTCTGGGAAATGATATTTAAATTTTTTTTTTGGCAAGCAGGTAGGACTGTCCTTAATTATTATCGCAAAAATTAGGGCGGTCTGTTAATTAGTTTCATTACAGCAGCTGGTGGAATGGGTACACCTCCGTAGCCCATTTGAAATATCATTCCCCAGAATAATTTTATTTAGAAAATCGGTTTTAAAATTTTGAAAAGTGCACCACCCACTACTATTATGACCAAATTTTATATTTTTCTGGAATTCTTAATTTATGTTTTAAGTTTCAATTACTTCAATGTTAAGAGATAGTTGAGACATCAGTTTTGAAGTGTTTTTCTTTGTTCCCTCCCTGACCCTCTCTCTTACAATTATTGGCCTCCCTTTTAGTAGATTATAGTGGAACTGTATGCCACCTAATTGGTCTTAAAATAAGATTTTTTTGGAGCAAGTAGTACCGAAGATATAATCATTTGAAGAAAAAATTCGGCCGATAATTTGTTTTTAGCCCCTCCTTTCGGACGCCAGTGGATAAAAAATTTGATCCCACAACCCTCTATATACCTATTCTGATTTTCAGCTTCCGATCTGCGTTCGTAGGGGAAATATTAGCAAGAGTAGTTTTTGACTATTTCTTCCTTATCTGAGGGATCGTCCCTACTAGAAGATTGTTGAGATTGGGTTTTTGCGAATGGGCTTATGAAATATCTTCACCTGACAAGAGGTTTAAAATATCCTGCCATCGAAACTTTTGCTCAGTCATGTTGAGGTGGTTAACGGTGATGACATTTTTTTTTTCCAATGGCACTAGAGCCCGAATTGGGCCTTGGCCTCCTGACCTTCAGGTTTCTTAACATTATTATTTATTGTGGAAGGGTTGTTAAACCTTCTACACTTGTGCACAACCCTCTATCTACGAAATTTAGTTTTTGAAGATTGAGGTGACCAAGGTATACCGAAGCAGGCAATGTGCTGAAATTATGCGTCGGCCGGGATTTGAACTCACGACCTTCGTATTGTAGACCAACACGCTACCCACTAGGCTACACCCTAGCTAGCGGTGATGACATTAGTTCCCCCTTATTTAATAATATGGAGGACTTAACAGGAAATCAATAAATAATAAATAAATTATTAATTCAAACAATTTTCATTTCTCGTCTTATGTCAGGGATTTTTCACAATTCGAAAAAAGGATACTACATCCTTTCCGTCAAGCCTACAATATAATGAAAAGTTCAGCGACAAATATTTTGATCAATCAAAAAAAAAAAACGTTAATATGAAAAGAATGCCCAACCGTGACCAAATTAAACGATTTTCTTTAAGTGTATAAATTACCAATTAAAGCATTTTCCTATTCAAATGAATTGTTTCTGCCGTCCGTTAATTTATGAATTAATTGAAAAGGGACAAAAACAACGTAGGAGTGATCTTGTCCGTCTAATAAAATCAAAACTAACTACCGAACTACTGAGGCGCCGCTTATTTGAATAGCCTTAACCCAAAGCACAGGCCATAATTCTTCTTAAACAATTTCTTGATCACCACGGTCCATAATGTGTTTTTGTTGTGTATGTGCCTTGTACCTTCGCTTTAGGAATCCCTCGAGACCAAGATGAGGCTATTAAACATCGCGATGTGCGGTGAGATATCTTGCTGTATTTTTTTTTTCCACGTATGGATGGAGCAATAATAAAAAGAAGCATCAAAGTTCCGAGCATTTAAATCGTATGTGGAGTTTGTTGTAGGCCATTACAAGAAGAGTTCAGATTCGGGGTATGGAACCTTCGAACCTACAGCAGGGCACAATTCTTGCAGGCTCTGTGCAACACCACACAAGCTGTCGAGACGACGACGACAACGACGACGTTATGGTGCGCCCACGCCAAAAATTCTCAAAACATTGCGGCATCAGCGAGTAGACATCATCGGCCATCGGTGTAACATGTGAACAAGATTCTCCAGATTGGACATGGGACACTCAAGGTACAAATACCTCGCATCTAGATGTGTATTGCATTTTCGGTGTGCGCTCCGATCGGTCAAATTTTTGACCGCCACCCGATATACAGAGTGCGACCGCATGTGTCAAAAATAGTCTGGAAAACTAAGAGATTACTAGCAATCTTGATAAATTGTATCAACATTGGATCCCACACCGGGATGAAACTTGTCAAATTCCATTTAAAAATTTGCCAAATGGTGCGGCGGCGCTCAAAACGGTTGACTCTTCTATAGGTGCCGAGTTGTTACAAGCTGGGCGCGGGTAAGGCATACAGAGCATATGCCTTCAGGAATGATGATTCATCTCAGCACGAAACTTGTTAAATTCCTTTGTTTTGCTCGCGCGGAGTCTCCAAGACGTGTAGGATGACAATCGTCAGGTAAACGAGTTGGCGCAGTTCAGGTTTCTCGATAGTGCAATCCGATTTGATTTCGTTGGCGCATAATCCGTTTGCGATTATCTCACGAAATGAACTCGACGATCATTAAGAATACGGAGCCAATAATCAAAAACGCAGCACGCGATTATCAGGAATAGCGAGAGGTCTATGTATATCTAATTATGAGCTTCCAGATGACTACTGTTTAGGTTGCGTGCTTAAGTGAGTTGAGTTGATCAACGATAATCATCGACGTTGGGATTTTTTTTCTAAGTAGCACCTACCAGAGGCTATGGGTAGGTATATTAGTGATTTGAAGCTAAATTTTTCAATTTTCCGAAATCTTCAAGGATATTAATATTTTTTTTTTTTTTTTTAATAGGATAAACTATTATTTATGCTCGGACGTAAGTCACTGGTAGAAATTCCCAGACCAAATGGTAGCACCTACAGACTTGCGGTTTTTTTTATTAAATTTAAAACATGAAAGTACTATAAAAACATTCAGACTCTAAAAATATTACACCCGGAACCTTCGAAAAAGGGCTTAAAGGGTTTCTCAAGTAGATGAGTACATTTTGGCGAGGTAAGTTTATGCGAGTCGCACTTCTGAAATTTAACATTCCTGGTTCGGAACATATTTCAACCTTCCGCACCAACCAGCGAGTCTGAGGAAACATTAATCCTTGAATTTTAAGAAACTTTACACGACACTTTACGGTTCTCCAAGGGGACTTTAACACTCAAATATGGGAAAGAGGTCATGGAGAGGAACAAATCATGGGTCCATACAACTCTTCTACAATGGCGCTACAGCCCAAATCGGACCTTGGCCTCCTGATATTCAGGTTCCTTAACATTTTTCATTACTTATTGTGGAAGGGTTGTTAGCCCTTCGCACAATCCATACAACTACAAACACCGAAATCCAAGAGGAGAGAAGCTAATAAATTTCGCCTTAGAATATAACTTCAAAATTCGAAACTCGTTCTTCGCAATCAAAGCACTCGAAAATGAACATGGATGTCTCCAAATGGCCTAACGAAATGCGAGTTGGACCTCATACTCAAGTCACATCAACATAGTTTCAAACTTGGAAGTCCTGAATAAAGTTAACTTCGATATCGATCACCGTATGATGAGATGCTCAATACCTATTGTGTTATCTAGGAAAAGCAGAAAAAATTACCACTGTCCATTACGATCCTTACCAGCTCAAAAGCACATAGAGCTTAACGCCAAAATTACTGAGGAGTTAGAGATGTTGAAATATAGCAATCAAAACAGCAGCGCGCAAACTTCATACAATTTTCTTAAAAAAAATTTTTTGCCAAACGTCGATCGCCTGTCCTCACAAAAGGCTACGAAGAGAAGAATACTTTCGGATGAATCAAAACTGCTAATTGAGAAACGAAGCATATTAGGTAACGACAGGAAAGCTAAATCGGAATTAAACAAGAGGATAAAGAAAAGTGTAACAAGACACGGAAAATAAAGATTTTAGAAAAATATATTACTAGCACAGAAGCAATCAAAAAGGTCAGAAAGGAAATGCAAATAGGAAAGGGATGGATACCAAACTTGCAAGGAAATAAAGGCATACAATCATTTAATAGAAAGCACATACTCGCAAATGCCCGAAAGGGGGAAGTTGTAGGATGAGGTTTTACCAATTCCTGCAACTATCTTTGGAAACTAGCGACTCCACGGACCTGAGCTAACTATCCCCTGTGGCAGTAGAATTCACCCACAGCCCTAAAAATGCTTACCCTAAAAATTACAAATGGACACTCACTGGATCATGGGCTTATCACCCGTGATGTTAAATCCTAACTGATAAGAGAAACGGATACAGCGCCCCGGATACGGACGGATTCTATGGTAACGACTTTTGGCATTCGAAAACGGACTATGATTGGCTTCTGGAACGTTCGAACATTGAATGACGAGGGAAGGGCTGGGGTCAATCGGTCCTTGCACCGTAAATCAGTGATCGACCGTGAAATGGAGCACTATAACACCCAAGTCTTGGGCTTAGAACAGACCCCTAACGGAAACACCATTCTGTACGTTGGTCCTGAGAGTGAAGCCAAAAATGGCGTGGCGGTCGTTCTTACACCGAGAGCGAGAAACTGTCTCATCAGCTGGGAAACAATCTCGGATAGGATTATCGTCGTCAGGCTCAGGACCAGTGTCAGAAACGTCACAATTCTACAGTGTCACGCACCAACTAATACCGCAACACCTGGTGACAAAGAGCAGTTTTATAGTCAACTGAGTGCCACCTTCGAGCGTGGTCCAAGAGGTGATGTTATTATCATCTCAGGAGATATGAACGCCCAGGTTGGGTCTGACAACACTCGACTGGAACACGTCATGGGGAGGTATGGTGACCCTTGCGTTGACGCGTCACGACCTTGGATTAAGATACCCGAAACCGGCGAATTATTTGTGAAGTTTTTTCGTACTCGGCAAATGGTCATCGCAGGGACCCTTTTTCCACACAAGAATCATCATAAAACATCTTGGGTTTCCCCTGATGGAGAAGATGTGCGAGCGAAACGTGGAGCTGACGTGGGGAGCGATCACCACTTGATATTTGCCTGCTTGAGATTGTGTACAGCAGCTATCCGACGACCACGAATTCTTCAAATTAAGCGCAAGCTTAATGTCGATAAACTCAGAGATCCCAACAAAAAACTCGAATACACCACCATTCTACGCGAAAAGTCATCCACATTGGGCAAATATGAAATACGCACACTGGACGCCAATTAGGAGGCAACCAGAAACACGTTTCTAACTAGTGCTGAAGAATCTGTGGGATATGTGCAAAGCGGTGAAAAAACCTGGATGTCGCAAGACACATGGGAAAAGGTTGGCGATCGGAAAAAAGCCAAATTGGCAATCATAACTCAACCCGATGTCAACCAACGAGCGCCCGACCTAAGGCAGAACTACCGCGATGCTTATATACAGCTGGAAAAGGCTGTTAGACGCGACAAGAGAAAGACCATTGAAGATCTGGTCAACAAGGCAGAATCTGCTGCTTACCTTGGGAATATGGGTTCACTATTTAAAATCATGGAACAGTTGACGAACAGGAACTTCACCCCAAACCACCTGGTGAGAGATGTCAACGGAACTCTCCTTAATATAAGTGAACACCAATTGCGGCGATAGAAGGAATACTTCTCTGCTATTTTAAACATCTTCTCAGAGGAAAATATTCCAGAGATAGAATAACACTCTCGAAGTTTATCAGGCTGGATTCAGTAAAGGGTCGTCGTGTATGGACCACAAAAACACCCTACGGATAATACTGAAGCAGTCAGTCGAAATGGGTTCGTCACTTCACCTAATGTTTGTGGACTTCGAGAAGGCTTTCGACAGCGTTAAGCGATACTACATATGAAATGCTTTACGTAGAATAGGTATCTCAGATAAGATCATAGCTATGATTAAAGAATCCTGCGAAGATGCAAGGTATCTCATCTTACATAGAGGAGAGCTGTCCGAGAGCTATCCTGTGCGAACGGGTGTCAGGCAAGGCTGCATATTATCACCAGCCCTGTTTTTGGTGGTAACAAATGACATATTGAAAGCTACACTGGAAGGTAGGAAAGAAAAAGGTCTTCAACGGAGACTACTTAACATCTTAAGTCACCTTGAATATGCTGATAACGTATGTTTGCTTGCACATAACCATTTGGACTTAGAGTCCAATGTTTGCTCGTTGCATTCTAAATGCAAAGAGACAGGACTGAAAATAAATGTGCGTAAATCCAAGTACATACACATGGGTTCGAACGCAAGCACACCGATTGGTCTTAACGGACAAGATGTCGAAGAGGTGTAAGATTTTTGATAGCGCGGAAGCATTGATAGCGCGGAAGGCGGAGCCAAAAAGGATATTGAGGCTCGTATAAATCAAGCTCGTCAGGCCTTCGGTATCCTTTCCCTTTCTGGCGGTTAAAAGGAATCTCCCTTCGCACGAAGCTGCGAGTATTTTACGCATGTGTCAAATCCGTGTTGTTATATGGTTGTACTACGTGTAAAGTGACCGTTCGACTTACCAAGAAACTGCAACCTTTCGTGAACCAATGCCTCCGACGCATTTTAGAGATATTCTGGCAAGAAGAGATCTCCAAAGACGATCTGTGGAGTACAACTGGACAGACTAAAATAGGCATTGAGATTCAAGGGGGAAGTGGAAACCATAGCGAAACATCGCCAAACAAGCTCTGGATCAGTCCTTAAGGAAGACGTCGGGTTAATCGACCATATAGCACATGGAAGCGAGCAAATGAGCAGGAGACCAGGGGAATAAATAAGCCCTGGCAACAGCTAAAGGTCGATGATCAGGATTGCCTTGTGGAAGAGAGCTGTTTCTGTCCTATGCCCCTATAGGAGGTCTTAACAGGAATTTGATCGATTAATCGAATACATGGAAAGTGACCGTTTGCATTAACAAGAAACTGCAAACTTTCATGAACCAGTGCCTTCGAAACATTTTAGGGATATTCAGGCCAAATGTGATCTCTGCAACTGGACAGACTAAAATAGCCACTGAGATTTAAAAGCAGAAATGGCAGTGGATCGGGTAAACTTTGAGGAAATCAGAGAAACATCGCAAGTCTAGCTCTGGATTATAATCCATAGGGAAAACGTCGGGTTGGTCGACCACGTACCACATAGAAGCGAACGGTTGGGTAGGAGTCCAGAGGAATAAATAAGTCGTGGCGTTAAGTAAAGGCTCAGAATTGTGCTTTGTAGAAGAGAACTTTTTCTGTCCCATGACCCGCAGGAAATTCATTGATTGTTTGACATTTCGATTCAAATTTCTTCTTAATACGTTTAGGAAAAGTGATAAAGCTATGAATAAAGTGAACATTTTATGGGCGGTGATAAACAGAGTAGAAAAAGTTAATAATTTCTACAATAATAAAATATAATGCATAATAAATTCATAGAAGAGGTGATATGTATTTATTATGCATATTTTATTATTGCATACGCTTGGGAATATTAGACGATATTAAAGTTTAACGGCCGTCATATTTCAGCTAAACTATGGCGTAATTGGGACGGAGTTGTATTATTCCCATAAAAAAACGTTCAACACACATTATTCAAGATACATTATTCAAACCTAGCAAAAAGTTAATTAAGTTCAAATTCAAGGATTATAAAATACCACAATACCGGGTCTAATCTGCTATGAATAATCCAGAAAGTATCCCTCAAATACTCGCAATGGAATCTCGTATTTAACTACCGAAGAGGAAGAACCTACTCGAACTGGAATTAGTCTAACTGGCTGGTCAAGAAGTGCACGGCTTAGGAACTAGTAAACAAGCAAAGTAGCAGGTGCCGTTTGTGTAAGTGCATACCTGGGCATATCTACCTGTCATTCTTCTTTGTATGTTACAATTGCATGCAATTGGAATTCTTGCACGTGATGTTGAGCGTACAAAAATAATGTCTTTTGCTATAGCAGTTCTATAGTTCATCTCTGGTAGTTCCGACTCCGTATTTTGCCCGTAGGTACTTTCCGATGGTGGAATCTCTTTCGAGCAGCAAAAAAACCAACAACCACACTCATGTAAAAGGCACAGCGCCAACGACGTGTGACACCTAAGAAACTGGACTTGAACCAGGAGTGAAATCACATTAGCCTGAAGGGTTTGCGAGGTGCATTGAGTGCTACGCTGCTAAACTGTACGGCCACCTTGAGTTGCGTTTCTAAAGTCGTCTCGAGATCAGCAATAGTACAATAGCTGGGATGGAACTCTCCCACGGTCGAGTCAGATTCGATCCGATTCGTTTTGTGGTCGTCTATAAAATCGAGATAGCCAATCTCCGAGCTATATATATGGGTAGGACAATACGCTAATATCTGTACTCTCCATATATACTCGCAAGATACGATTTATGCACGAGACAGTTGGAATTATTGTAATGTTGGTTTTGGTTTTTTAATCGCAAATCCGGTAATTGAGTCATTTCCGAGTGTGTTTTTATTAACGCAATGACTGTGGGCAATTCCGTCTGCGACAACGTCTTAATAGGATCCACGGAATTACAAGATTTATCTGTTAATCATGACAAAGAAGGAGGCTGAGCTCGAGTGCAGCACCTTTTGACAAAAGGCGGTGGAGCGATGATAAATGTCAGAATATTATTAAAGGTTGGGCAGGCAGGCTTAGAAAAGACCGCCACGAAAGGTGATACCGACCGAGCTCAGAAATTCTATCAATTTCGTATTGTATTAAGGCCAATAAGATTCCGAAATCATAATAGTGGGAGAGTAAGCTGATTGGAAAGTTTATGAAAATGAAATTCGTGTATGGAGAAATTAGAAACAGATTAAGTTGGATTCCAAATTCGTAAATATTTTTGAAAAATGACTAAAGTATTAAAATGAATTCGGAAATGTCGGTTAATGTTCATCTTCAAACTTTGCATGTCACCATTGTTTGAAAGCATTTTATCGTAGGTCGTAGTCGTTCACAAAAGGACCACGTATTTATAAAGGTTGAATTATTATGACGCTTGTCCGTTTCAGTTCATCTCCATCGAATCAACTCAAAAGTTTCGCATAAACCTTTCGGCAAGCGACATCTGCATCATTTGCATAAAGGTAGATAGGTATAAATTAATTAATGGCGCCACAGAATAATTAAGGTATTGCCATTCTCCCGATTTTGCCAAATTTATTTTCGAAAATTGGGTTTTCACAAATCTAAAGATTTCTTCTTAAGTTTTACCGGGGACCGACATAGGATTTTTGGGCCTTAGAGATGAAATTCCAGAGGGCCTTAAATATTAGGAGTACAAATAAGTTTCCGCCGTTTGACAAAAGATGGCTCTACCAGAAGCTTATGTTGAAATTGTCGGATGTAAAACGTAATATCGTAAGTTTAGACATCTGACTCTTTATCAGTATCACATACATATTGTTGTGAGCTAGGGGTTCGCCGGAATTTCAAGAAAAACACAATTCGTTTAAAAATAAAGGATAATTTATTTATTCGCACTTTTATACAATTTCCCGATCACTTCACACTCTTCTGACAACACCGATGCTTGTTTATCTATCGCTTTTCTTATGACAACACCGACGCGGGTTTACTATCGCTTCTCTTGCACCGGTTCGCGTCTCGATCATTAAAATGACTGACTGCTCGCTGACAGCTACCGTGGTTTTAAACCATTTCCCCTTTTTCTAGAGGTATCTTTCGTGGATGTTTCCGGGTGTATGTCTCGACTATTCTCGAAATTTAATTACCTACATTTTGGACTATATTGGAAGTTGCTAGAACTTTGTTTATGGCTTTTTACATGTTGGGGTGACTTTTTTGGCTTTTTCGGGGAAGATCAATAATGCGTGGTTGCCAGATTTATAACAATATTTTGTTCATGCGAAAATGCCTTGAATTTGAAGAAATCTGCAGTTGAGGCTCATCGATTGCTTGTAGAAGCACATGGTGAGACTGCTTTAAGTGAGAGAAATCTGCTTAGTGTCGTGTATTATGAGCTACTCAAACCAAGTAAAACCATTACTGGGGCTCTCTAACGAACACAATTAATGAGACTGAGCCGAGCACTGAAGGAAAAACGCGCCAATTACTACTCCAGACACGATAAAATTATTCTCCTACATAATAATGCTCGTCCGTATGTTACGGCGTCGGCCAAAACCTATTTGGAAACACTTAATTGGGAAGTCCTACCCCACCCGCCGTATTCATCAGACATTGCCACTTCCGAATATCACTTGTTCCGGTCGATGGCACATGGCCTGTCTAAGCAGCACTTTACGTCATATGAAGATACTAAAAATTGGGTCGATTCGTGAATAGCCACAATAGATGAAGAGTTCTTCCAATATGGAATGGTAATGTACCGTGCAATCATAATACATTCCTAATTTGTAAGGTTGATTGTCTGATACGATTCGCAAATCGTACAAAATCTCTGTTCATTTTTGTTCTGCCAGATTATAAACTTTTGGGGGCTATACTGCTGTGTCGTGATTTTCTTTCATTATTTAATATTAGCCCAACAATTACACTAAAAATTGCCATTCTGCGCTTTTGATTCTACCAATCAATCAATTTCCTTTGAAGACCCCCTATAGGGGAATAAGACAGAAACAGTTCTCTTTCACAAGACGCGATCCTGAGCATAGGCCTTTAATTGTCACCGGGAATGATATTAAGAAGAAGACGCCAAAAGTATGTTTATAGGAATATTCAAATCAAATTAGAGAAAAAAGATTAAAACTCAAGGGAATACATAGATCGCCTGAATGTACCCGAATCATCAACAAGCTGAATATGAGGCGGAAGATTATTCCAGATTCTTATGGACTGGAAGAAGAAGGAACCAACTGTCATAAAGAAGCGCAGAGCAAGAAATTTACGATGTCTCTTGGTTTTCAGAGGTATTAGGTACTCGCCTAAATTGGCTCACTCTGCTGTAGAATATTATACAAGAAAATTAGATGGAATCATGTTTGGGTATACTAGACTACCGTAAGTGAAGAAAGATATTATTTGGAATCTCACAAGATTCAATTTAGTATACATAGGTAGGACACTAGCCAACACCCATAGTTTTCTCAGACTACCATATGTTTTTTTAGGACATAATCGACTTGCTTACATCCGGACATGGCCGAGTCAAGGATTATTCCTAAATCCGTTACATGGGTTTGGAATACGAGGAGTGTACCGTTGACTATTGAGTGGGGAAGTACTTTAGATCTGTGCATCATCCGCGAACAAATGAAGACTGCAGTTATGTAGTATATCCGGTAGATCATTAATATCAATGCTGAAAAGTAGTGGGCTTAAGACTGACCATTGGGGAACACCACACAGAAGGGGTAAAGCCGAGGACTGTCCATGATTAATTCTTACTTGCTATTGGTTAAGTAGCTACCAAGCAGTTTGACCGCATTAGTAGAGAAATTGAAGATAGACGATAGTTTGTCTAGGAGTCTGTTATGGTCCACCATGTCAAAGGCGTATTGCACAATTTTGTGAACACGATACGGACTCTGAGCAGGAGTCTGAAAAGGTGTCCAACCAGGAAAGTAACGATGGCGGCCATTAGTGAATACCCACCATTGAGAGTTCTCCCGGTTTTCAGCCAAAGAGCTACAGTAATTTGAATTACTTCGAAAAAGACGTAGTGAGCAGCGTGCTTGCGTCACAGGCAATACGTCGTGGGTTCGATTCCCCCTTCAGGCAGTAGAATTTTTTAAGCATGAATTTTTGGAAATGAATTATTGGCAATAAAATGTGCAAACGATGTAAAAGTGAAACAGTTCCACTTCTAGAAGGTCTATATACTCCTCGAAAGCACATGGTTTCCGCTCGCTTTCTATGATTCAGTCCCCCATAAAATCTGCAAATATTTGTCAATAGGCAGTACAACTGAAAAATATACCAGCTCCACAACTCTTTACGGTCATTCTTACTCCCAGTCCCCTACTTTCCCAATCCCATTCCTTCCCTCCATGACTGTGCTTGTACATTGCACATAAAGGACGAAATTGCCAATAACTTATTCTGAAAAAAATGTGAAAAAACCTCCAGGATAAGCTGTTAGAACTCGCCGTAAAAAATATTTGGAACTTTGAATCAGGTGTAATTGGTAATGCTCGAAAGACACAAACTCCATTTGTATTTTGGTGGCACTTTTTTGACAGTGATATCATAGTGGAAAATACAAATTCTCACAAACGAAAAATTGAATCTAGGTATAAGGACAAATAATATATAGGGTGGGTCAAATACAAGTTTCTTTTTCAAAATGCAATAAAATGAACAAAATTATTTTAAATTAATTTTAAATGAAATGTTACTCCTATTTAGAGGAAGGTGCAGGTTCCTATGTATTTAGTTGAACGTTACTGCTCAGGCCGAGGCCTTTCTCCATTACTGATTTACTTCACGGTTGTATTTAGCAACACGGATTGTTTTGAGTCGGTAGCAGTTTTTACCGATTATCATTTCGCCAATCATACTGCTGGATGCGGCAGCTATCTAACATCTCTGCATATCTGAGAATCAAGGTTCCCGGTTGAAACGCAACTCCACGTCGTCCACGTCGCAACAAATTCCAAGTTTCGCTGCCCGCGGCATCGTCACCTCTATGAGTTCATCGAACGGACCTCAACCATAGATGGGCCAATTCATCCAAGCCATGTTGCATCAGTTCCTGACTACACTCCATTATGTATGATGCCACATGTTCCATCATACCACCATTTTCGCTTCGGATTTCATTCCCTTCGGATCACTACTTTGACATCTGCATCTCGAGCTACAGTGCATTTCGGTTCCCTCGGTCACTACTCTCTTCCGCATGTCAGCCAATATTACCATTTACTACCAATTTCGCATTAAGTCTCCACTTATTACATCACTTTCACGTATGACCACTAGCTCTTCGGTCCATACCACCAATTCGCCCATCGGATTTTCTTACCTCGGGTCCCTACTTTACAACTGTTGGTACACGCAGTGAATTTTCATCTCCGCAGCACTACTCTCCTCAGATTTCGTTCCCTACCTTTCACTGTCGGTACACGCAGTGTATTCCGATCGCCCAGTTGCTAATTACTTCCACATATCTGCCGTATTTTCAAGATCTCAATTTATTTGAATCAGAGTTCACGTCCCTCGCTGGTTCTGACCAGGACGTTACTCACTTCAGCAGTTACCATGTATCACAAATTCAACATTAAGTCTTCACTTTTCATACTCTAGATGAATTCTGAGAGTATTATAAGTTTGCAACAAAGTTTGTAATGCTCAGAAATAAGACTCGGAGAAAAAAGTAATGATACAGAAGTTCATATAATCACTTAAAAATCTCAAAACTGGATATCGGTCCGTGTCCTCTCTAGCTTGAGAACGCGTTGAGCTAGAAAGTTCAAATTTTGTAAACGCCATGTTTGACCAAAAAGTAAAGTCAAATTCGTGAACGGGCCAAATCGCTCTACCCGCTCCCATACAAAATGGCGCAATTTCGCGATTTGACAATAAACGAATTTGCTCAAAAAGTGTAAACGCTATTCATCTGAAATGTGGAATATAATGCTTTTAAGATTTCAATCTACTCTACAAAAACTATTTGTAACCTCGCCCTCCTTTTACCACCTCCCATACAAACTGCACTTTTTCACTGCGTATATGACTTGTCGAGCTGAAATTTTGCACTAAATATCTACTTACAATTGTTAGTAAAACCAAAAATATAGACGATTAGCTTTAACCCTTGTACCCACTGCCATACAAAATGGCGCAATTTCGCAATTCGACAATAAACGGATTTGTTCGAAAAGCATAAAAGTTATTGATCTTAAATTTGGAATATAATACTTTTCTGATGATTTCATTCCACTGTATAAAAATTATTCGTGTCCTCCCCTTACTTATACTCCCTCCCATACAAACTGCACTTTTTCATGAAATACTCTAAACAAATTTACTCTGTACATATAAAATCTATCGAGCTGAAATTGTGCATTAAATATTTATTTAGAATTATTAGTAAGACCAAAAAAAATAGACAATTAGCTACACTCCTTCTACCCCCTCCCATACAATCTGACACAATTCAACAAAAAGTCGATTTTCCTGAAAAGTATGAATGCTAATGATCTGCAATTTAAAACATGTCAAAAGCATAATGTTAATAGTTATTATTGAAAAAGTCATTAAGAACCCCTCCTTCTACCACCTCCAATACAAACTGCACAATTTAATTAAATCCAATACACTAATTTTCTCAGCACCTATTAAAATTTTGAATCCTAAATTTTGTATAAAACATTTTGATAGCAACTGTAGCGTGATGTGGAAAAATTAGTTCAATGTCGTCACCTCCTCTACCATTTCGCCTACAAAAATTTTTAAAATCCAAAAATTTCTCTTTCATCTAGAGTATCGCACGACTGGACTTTAGGCCCAATCGAAGTACTGTTTTGTCTCACTCCATATTCGCTCCTTTCAGATCACTACCTTATCGCACACACCTTGCCAACTGGAGGGGGGCGGAGTATTTAGCTCACTTCAGCCCGCTACAAGTGGAAGGTTTTGAATGATTTTGAGTCTGCTTATTAACATCCTAATTATATTGCTTTGTTACAATTTCAAAGTCGATATTGCAATTATTACAACAAATTCTGGCAAAATTTTAAGTTTTTATTTTTTCTAGTTTCAATTAAAATTGATTAAATGCACCAAAATTGTGATTTTGTATGGGACGGGGTAGAAGGAGTATTCAAATACAAACTAAATTTTCCGGCATTAATTATATTTGCAATAGTATACTTTTCTCAAAATTTAAAGTTGATAACTTTGATGATTTTGAAGAAAAATAGCTGAATTGAAATTTCGAAATTTCGTGAAATTTGTATGGGAGGAAGTAGAAATAGTGAGGTTAAGTTCATATTTTTTTCAAAAACGGTTGCAATTGTAATAATAATAATTCTGGCAAAAATTCATTCTTTTAGTTTTGCTAGTTACAAAGGAAACCGAATAAATCCATTTTTGAAAATTTTGCATTTGTATGGGAGGGAATAGAAGGAATAAGGGGATCGCATCAATATTTGTTGGCGTTAATAACATTCGCATCATTATATCTTGACCTAATTTACAAGTCGATAGCTGAAACAGTTTCATAGAAAAATCAATTTCTTTAAATTTAAAAATCCAGATATTGAAGTATATACTTTATTCACTAGGGTTAAACTAATCTATATATGCCGCAAGCTATTTTGTAAATATGTACATATATGTCAATCCAAAACAACAAAAAAATTATAATTTGGGTCTGTGAGATCCAACCCGCATACTGTTGTGGTATTTCCGGAACCGTGTGCCGGAAGTTAACACTTGATTAGCATTATTATTAAGATGGAAAAAATTTAGCTGATTATCTTTACTCCTTCTCTCCCATACAATGTGACGATTTCACAACTTAACAAAAATTTATTTTCTTAAAAATTATGAATGTTGCTGGTCTGAAATTTAACAGATGTCATTTGCACAATGTTCAAAATTATTTATGAAAAATCACTAAAAACTGCATACTCCTTCTACCACCTCCCATACAGAATGCACAATTTCACTTAATCGAATACACTAATTTTCTCAGTACCTATTCAATTTCGGTTTTACACAAAAACATTATTATAGCTAATCCTGCATAAGGTGAAGAAATTAGTTCAATACTGTAACCCCTTCTACCACTCCCCTTACAAAATTTCTTAAGCTCAGAAAAATCTCAATTACACCTACGATTCGGCTTAACGCGCAATCATAATCCTGTTATGTTTTGTATTAATTTTGTTTATTTTACCGAAAATTATTTTGCGAAATTATCGCACTCGTATATCTTCACTCCATAAATTAATTTTGCCGACCAGCTACCTTTCCATAAACGTAAGGTGTGGTCCTGAGCTTGCATTTCATCGAAGCCAACAACCTCATCACACGTTTACCATTTGGGTTGTAGCGATTTATATTAATGAAATTTAAATCTTGCTACGGTTCCTTTTATAGGCTACTTTTCGGATCAATCATTACGGGACATCGTAAATGGCGTACAGACTGCACTTCTCATAAACAGTAAATCTCACTTCAATCATAATCACCTGATGGCGTGAGATTTTAAACTCTCATATATTTCTTTTTTCCCATTTTTTTTTTTCGTTTCTTTTTTTATTTATTGCATGGTCCTTCCGAAAATGGTCTCGTCACCTTTTGCGGAATTGAAAATTTAAAACAATGCGAATAAAATGAGAGACGAAAATAAATTTACATACGTTATGGCTGCCATTCATATTCGGCGATGATGGTGATGTGCCACGCGTTAATTTCAATTTAAAAGTTTATTTTTATAGTTTTGCTAGGCCCATTTATTGCTTAGTTTGTTGTCCGGGGTACACAGAACTCTTTAGTCTATTATTGACCTTGAATTTTTAGTGTTTTGTTTGAATAACCCGATCCTAGCTAGCTAGCTCTCAAGCTTAAAGACACTGTTGTTCTGCTGACTCGAAAAAGTTAACATAATGCCGAAAATGCTTTTGGGTTGGCTGACGCTTTGGTTCGGTAAACGTCTTTATATAAGGTCTGATGTCATGTTAAGAATTCGCTTTTTTGAAGCCGTTATGGCCACTGTTTGCTTTATTTGGAGCACATTATTGTAGGTGAATATTTTATATTTGTTGTCGAGAAATTCAAATATTAAACGAAGGAGAACAGGTGTATTTTGGTAGGTAGAATCCGTTGATATTCAATGGAAAACAGAATGAGAAGTTAAGGTCAAGGGGGGAATAAAAATATTGAGACTCGACAGCAACTCCCTACGGACATTAGTAGGTATAGTCTCGGGCCACTGTCTTCTTAGGAAACACGCTCAAAGACTTCGCCCATGCTTCCGAAAAATGAAATTCTCGGAGAGTTCTTCTTCGCCGAACTGAATGATCTCCAGTCCCTTGACCCGATAAGGCTCATTAGTTTCACCGGTGGCCATTGCGAAGCGAGGTCAGGTTTATAAAGCCTCCTGCGAAAGAGTCTTTGCACGCCCCGACTGCTCCGCTGGAAGTAGCGCCAAACGTTGCTACGGATAGCGCTGTGGTTCCGAAACTGTCGGCAGCGAAAAGGAGGAACATGCTCAGAAGAGCAGCCCAACGGAGTAAGACTCATAGCTTGACTACAGGCAGCAGCCATTAATACCAACGACTTGCTAGGCATCACACGAGCTTCAAATCTGCTCATCATTAAGAAACATTCTGAGGCAACATCAGCTAAACCAAGCTTATTGAAGTACTACTTCGGGCCAGGTTATCTTGTGCTGACCAAAACACTATAGTCTTCCTTCAGGAGGCGGTTCCCAAGATGAACGAGCTATTGAAGGACATCAAGCTACAGGTGGTGGAAGGTGCCGAGGCTCCTAGACTGACGAAAATGTCAGCATGGATCCCGGATATCATTGAAGACCCTAGGCTCCTATTTCAGGACATTAAACTGCAAAACAATCTTCCACGGAGGTATAGAAGCTTTTACAAAGAGAATAGAAAGATAAAAGCCAACTTCTTGTTCTCGGAATTGACCAAAGCTCCATGGAAAGGTTGTCTGTAGCGAAAGGTTTCGTGGATTGTGGACTCAACAATACGGTCAACCACAGGAGCCGGCACACTCAGAGTGGTTCAAACCAATCTACACGATAGTAGAGCGGCTATCGCTACTATCCAACACATCTTAAGACGACATTCGAAACCGTGGTTCAGTGGCTCTAACCACATTCTAGGTTGGTGCAACCAAACTTTTTTTATGGACCCAAAACAGCTAAGCTAAGGATATGAGTCGTTGCAAAAAAATCACTAAAACTGATATTAATTGCACAATTTAGCAGTCCGGACCAAACAATGACGATCTGGGAGAAGTCCTTAACGAAACACTTGTTAAGCTGGTTGCAACATATCAGGCATACGAAGCAAGGGATGTTCCAACGACTGACCTATACCAGCTTGTCCAGTCAAACACAGGAGACTTGGTAATGGATTGTGATGCCCTAGACTGCCCATCACACCTACTGGTCTAGCACAGACTGTAACAATCGCGGTAAGTCAATTCTAGAATTTCTTAGCATGAACAATCTAAATGTTTGTATTGTTGGTAATTAGCCCCACCTTTATAAATAAAGTAAGAAGCGAGATGCAACTAACTCTAAATCACTAGTAGTCCGCAACTGGAGAGTTTCAAAAGAACCATCCTTGTCAGGCCACATGTGGATACGATTTGAAATAGTGGAATCAAAAAAAAGCCGGTTTTACAGAAACCAGCAAGAACGGATTGGAGCTAATAAACCGTAAACTACCGACAATAGTTCCACACCCAATAAAAACACCAGATTCTTTAGATAGAAGATTTGGTATGCTAACAAATAAGTATACTAACAACCTCATACAAGAGTTCCTGCCTTCAGAAGTTCACCAAAGATAGTAAGAACACTGTCTGGTGGAATAACGATCTTGATATTCTGAAAAAAACGTGCTGGGAAACTTTTTAACAAAGCGAATTCCAGCAAATGTGACACAGACTGGGACAAATACCAAACAGCTCTTACACTGTATAAAAAACAGCTAAGAGCTTTCAAACGAAATTCATGGAAGAAATTCTGTTGAGAAATCGATAACGTTAACGATACCGCTAGGAAAAAGAGGACCCTATCCAAAGACCCCTACAATACTACTGAATAATTCATTTCCCCGGATGCTTTGAGCTCCCGCCAAAAGGTCATGTGTCTATCGTATTCTAGCTAACTCAGAACTAGTAGATACAGTCGTGACGCCAGAATTGCGTTCAGTTCCTTCAAACCTTACAAGTCACCAGGGCTGCACGAAGCAATGATCCAGAATGCGGATGAAACAATAATTCAGTACCTGGGTGACATATACAAAGCATGTAGCAGTCCTTGCCACATACCAAAACTATGGCAAGAGATTAAGGTGGTTTTCATATCTAAACCAGGAAGAGCCTTCCATAATAGCCCGAAGGCTTTCTGACCCATCAGCCTAACTTTGTTCCTTCTAAAAGCCCTGGAGAGACTAGTGAACAGTCATCTAGGTGCAAATCTGAACCTCTCGGTCAGGTCCCCACACCAAAACACCTATCTAAAAAGTAGGTCCACTAACACTGCCTTACATGCGACGATAGCTACCGTATAGAAAGCTTTCCATCATAAAGAGGTTGAATTCGGTGCCTTTCCCGACGTGGAAGGCGCTTTTAACCACGTCAACATTGATGCCATACTTGAGACCTTGCGCAGCCATAGTGTGGAACATCTCCTGACTGCATGGATAGCTACGCTTCATCGCTCACGAAAAATCGTAGCACGGATGGGTGAAGAGACAAGAAAAGGTCACAAAGAAACGCCACAGGGCAGCATAACATCGCCTCCCTTGTGGGTCCTAACCGTGAATGACCCCGATCCATTTTAAATCTGAACGACTACCCCACAATATCATATGCAGACGATCTTTCATCATGCAAACTGGTAAGTTTGAGCAGGTTCTAGAAGACCTTATGCAGTCCGCTTTACAACTGTTAGACAGCTGAGCACTAGATAGACTTACCATCAACCCTTCAAAAAACAGATTTGATCCTCTTCTCCAGAAAAAGAACACCATACGTTTTCAATCCACCAAACATTCGGAGTATCACTATGATCCTCACAAACCGAGTTAAGAATTTAGGTCTTATTTTTGATAGTTGATAATCCGAGAAGGCCAACATTCAATAAAGTGCAAAAAAACGCTAGCGCAGCCTTTGTGATCCCCGATATACCAATCTCCCTAGGGCAGCGCACTCAGGAGGCAGAAGGAAAAACATAAACTGCCCCAACTGATTGTTGACCCTAGAATAGAAATAGAAAGCACAGAATTTTCAATGTCAAGTTACGAGCATGTACGTATATGCATGCATCTACCGAGTTGTCATTTGAGATCCACAAAAACAAATGAGCTGAGTGCGTAAACTTTAACGATTGAGTTTATGCACTCAGCTCGTTTGCTCACACAAAAAAAAAACAACAAGAAGAAATTTTGTCAAGCTACGATCCTGGCTTTCATACACAGTACAGCCGAGTGTCATTTGACACCCATAAAGAATAACAGGCGATGTAAGTATGTACCGGCATAGTCTCGTAGCTTAAAATCATGTAAAAAAAAGGAAGAAACGAAAACTTCCCAAGTGCGTACTACTAGCATGTAGTCAGGTGCGATAAAATGCCTCGACTACACTTTTCGACTTGGGACGTGCAATTAGAGGAAATGGTGGTACGACGTGAGAGGTGATTTCGTGCCATCACACTGGCTCAGCATTATGACCATACCATTAGGAAAAAATCTGATGACGCGTAAGAGTGAGGGAATAACCCAAAAAGTGGGAACTCATTTCATTGTTTATGCTAATTCGGCAATTCAATCAAATCAAATTCCTGTTAAGACCCCCTATAGGAGCATAGGACAGAAACAACTCTCTTCCACAAGGCGCGATCCTGAGCATCGGCTTTAAGCTGTTGCCAGGACTTGTTTATTCCTCTGGCCTCCTGCTCAACTGCTCGCTTCCATGTGTTACATGGTCGACCAACCCGACGTCTTCCTTGAGGGTTATAATCCAGAGCCTGTTTTGCGATGGCAATTAAAACATATAAATTAAGTAAAAAGCCCAGTACAGGGGGAGATAAGGACAGTTATCTTTAATTGACTAAACGAAGAGGTGATAAATAAATAAGCGATGGATATAATTAACGAATAATAAAAAAAGTCTTCTCCTTTTAGATGACCAACAACTGACAAGACTGACGGGAACACCTTCGGCTCCTTAGAACTGATTGAGTGTCCGGCACCCTAGGTGCTGCTTTCCCCAAAGCCCCTGCCTGACCTTTGACAGGATCAACTCCGACTCCTTAGAGCTGAGTATCCGGCTCCATAGAGCTGGGATCCCCCGCCTCTGTGTCTTGGGATGAACTCCGGCTCCTTAGAGCTGAGTAGTCGGCTCCTTAGAGCTGAGATACCCTCGCCTCATTGACGGCATTAAGTCCGGCTCCTTAGAGCTGAGTATCTGGATCCATAGAGCTGGGCTCCACTCGCCTCTCTGCCCTGGGAACTACTCCGGCTCCTTGGAGCTGAGGCCATGGTCACCGGGTAATAGCACCTTCTCGTATGGCATAGGAGCCAGAAACTCGTACCCTCTCTGCTAACTGAAGCCCATTCTGGTATAAAAGCCATGAATTCATACCCTCTCTACTTCTTGGAGCCTATTCTGGCATGAGAGCCAGGATACGTAACCCTCAAAAGTTCTTGAAGACTATTCTGGCATAAGGATAGGTAACCCCCAAATTCTCTGGAAGCTATTCTGGCATAAGAGCCGGGGTAGCGGAACCCTTTTCCCAAAACAAGTAATCCATAAAAAGATAGTGTTTCACCTTCTTTGCTTACAAAAAGATATTCGACTTGAAATGGGGACTTAAGCCGCACCTCATCCCCTGGATGTATTCCAATATTGTCAGACCAATTATTTGCTATGGCGCGCTAGTGTGGTAGCCAGCGGTGATACTAAAAACCAACCTAGCACCCTTACAGCTAATCCAACGGATGGCATGTCTGTGTATAACAGGTGCTCTTAGAACCACACCAACTGCAGCCCTGGAGGTTATTCCCGCACTACCTCCACTTGATCTTTTTATAAGACCAACGTCGGGCCTAACTGCCTCTAATTCGTGGTCAGCACCACAAATTGGTCATGGCAAAATTTTGAACGTCAGAAGAAACGCAAATTCCCTTTTAGACTGCGAGTATGATTGCATGAACCAAACACAGGTTAAGAAACGAAAGTTTCACATTAAGTTTCCTAAACGAAACGAATGGGCAACAAACACGATGCTCAATTGGTCCTTATCTGTATACGGACGGATCTAAAACTAACCAGGGGACAGGTGCAGAGATTTATTCCCACGACCTCGACATCCACAATTCGTTTGATCTTCCAGAACACGCGACAGTGTTCCAAGTGGAAGTAATAGCTATTACTAGCTTCAAACAAATTATTTTGGATTCCTTCTTGGCGGGGTGGCGGCAGCTGGACAGCTGCAGAATGGCCAAATCCTTTCGGGAAGAACCAATTAAAAATATTACAGCTCAACTGTTACAACGTAGTCGCTATAGCGTCCGAACTATTGTTGGCCTGACCATAGGTCATTGCTTGCTAAAGCTGCACGCATTTAGAATGCGGATCGCGAGCGACAGCCTTTGCAGAGTTTGCGATCGAGACGAAGAATCTATCGAACATTATCTTTGTCACTGTCCGTAAATCTCCAACAGTCGTCTTCTTTGTTTAGGCTCTAGATTCTTCTCAGAACTAGACGACTTCAGAGGTCAAACATTCGGGCCTGCTTCGGTTCGCAAATCAAACGAAGTGGCTAGCACAGGAGGAGTAAAATCCATCCATAAATAAGGGGAGTGCAATGGGCCCAACTAGATGGCCCCATTGCATTGTGGCTCTACGAAACCACTCTCCTGTAACTTAAACCGAAGCCCTTCACCGGTGAAGCAGGCTGGCTAAATGATATGTAGGTTCAAATACGGAGGCGTACAATGAGCCCACTGTTGGCCTACGTAGATTGGTGTACAACTCATCCACACACCTAAGGTCAAGGACTACAATTACAATGTAAAGCAAAATTTTCCAATTAATTTTTGAATTTCCAAAGTGAAATTTTGTATCAAAATTGTCAAAGTAAAAACTCAAATTAATTTAACTGTGAGGTAAGAGTTATAACATCTTTACCACCTCTTTAGCCTATAGTCCCCTAAAGCCCAAAAATGTATCAATTCAAAATTTTTGAATTTTAAAAACAACGAAATAAGAAGTTTTATTGTATTTTCAAAAGTCATCTCTTTTAAAAGCCAAACACTTTCACTCCAATACTTTTTTTAATATCCACAAATGACTAAACTAATATAGCAAAATATAATTTGGCGCAGACACATGCCATCGAAATACCTCAATTAATTTAAACATATTTTAAGCCTTTACCATTTTTAGTAAAAAAAATTTACACATGTCGACTTCAATTATTAAACAATTTCCAATCTGCAAAAATCTCTCTCGTAAAGCCATCAAAATGCTTAGCTTCAAATCTTTAAAAACAAAATTGCTCGAATCAAGAATGCAACATCATTTAGCTGGAATCTAATGGAACTACCATACAGTAAAAGTTCAGATACATACATATACTCGTATTTCACTATATCCGCATCATCATCATCAGAGATATTTCAATTTTTCGAGTTCATTAAGGAAAATTTTCAACGCGGACGCGGAAACATTTCAATTTTTGCCAACGGAAGTGCAAGTAATTGCAATTCTTACTGATTACTTGCCAATCGACTGATGATGGATCACTTAAATTAGTGAATCCCCGCTGGATTTATGCTGTACAGATGAATGCGCAGCACACGGCGCTATATGTATGTTGATATAAAGGTTTTTTTTTCTATTGAGTCGCTAATATGTAGGGTATATGTAGATTTTTCGCTTTCGCAATAATTCGGATATCATGGTTTTCGGTATATGTAGCTTCACACGAGCATACAGAACGAGCTCATGTTGAAGGCAATTAACTGGCACTATCCTTGCAGCTAGATATTCTGTACCGAGCACACCCATTTCACCTCATACTCGTAACCATCATATTTATACATATGTAAAAGAAGTCTCATACAGTTCCGCAATATTTCTTTCCCAAACTAAACCGAACGATGATGATGGGATCGTCCTAATGGCGCTAAGGTTCTTCTTTTATACTTGGCCGCGGTAATCATCGATCAAATGGATGTTGTTGCATCACGGTAATGAGCTCACGGTTGGTGTGAACAGGTAAAGTCGTCGGAGTTCCAATCAAAGTAAGACAATCGAAGTTTAAGCAGGCAGCAGGCTTTTTTACGCCATCGATCATTACGGTGGCATAAATCAACTTGCTGTATCCACTATTTTCACACTTTTTTCTTGCCCAGTAAGTTTAATGTCGGTAATTATACGATTTTAATCTTCACGCTACTGCATTAAGATATCGGCTATGAGCTATGACCTTGTTACATTGTCGATACTGTTGACTTTTTAGATCATAAATGAGAGTTGAAATGAAGGACTGTTAGGTAAATCGATGTTTTACACGAGATCAGCGAAGATAGAAAGCTGGAGCATTTTTTTTATAGCACCCAACATAGCCTAGGGTGTCTCCCTTTGATGCGTTTGATGCACAGTCAACCCCATCGTTCATCTACCCTATACCAGTAGATGAACGATGGGTTTACAAGGAATTTCTGGAGGGAAGAGTCTAAGCTGTATGAATGTTGTAAGTTATTGGGAATACGTGGGGCGGCAATGCATTCTATAGTCCCGATTTTCGGGTGATGAAGGACAGACGATCCTTCACTGTACACGACGATAAAACCTTAAAAGTGAACTCATATGCGCGTGCGGCTTGGCGAGTATTCCTGGGACAGTTAAACACCAGAGGAATGAGGTTGGACAGTTCGTCGCTGCATTTACCGTGGAAGTTCGATATTAAACGTTAAGTACTCCGACGTTTCTGCGAATCTCGAGTGTGCCTATAGAGACTGTTATATCTCATCTCTAATAAGACAAAATGCATGCTTTTGGAATCGATCGAGTACCGCAAGTTGTGTTTTAGGTATCCCAGCCCGAGTTATACTCAAGACGGGGACGAATGTAGACCTTATAGATATTAGCTATAGATCGTTAGATGTTTGTTAAGTTTTATGCCAAGTAATGTTAATTGTTCTGAAACTTGTAATTGTACGTTACCGATGGCTTTATTCAAGGAACTCTCCGGAACATCCTCTTTAAGGGATAGGTTTGAGTTTTTGAGGCATTCAACTCTACTCTAGTTTTCCAGCCCCATTCCAGAATTAAGTTGAGATCTGAGTTCAATCAATCGAACAATTCGATGCAATTAGAATTCACCGAAACACGATGAACTTCAGTAACGAACTCGAATTGAAAGTTCGAGAGTTCAACCAATCGTACAATTCGATGCAATTAGAATTCACCGAAACACGATGAACTTCAGTAATGAACTCGAATTGAAAATTGTTATCCAAAGTACAGTCATCTGCAAAGCTGTGAATTGGATTGAATGTTGTTGACAGAAGGTAAATATTATTATATATATTAAAAAGAGGGTGGGGTATAGAATGGAGCCTTGAGGGACGCCGGAATCGATCTGAAAGGGTAAGGATGATGTACCATTAATTTCGACTCGTATCGAGCGTTCAAAAAAAAAACTCTCAATCCATTTGATAACGGTAGTGTTACAACATGGCTATGAGTCTTACCAATAGACCTTTGTAACAAACTCTGTCAAAAGCATTCGCAATGTCAAGAGCCGTGTTTGTGAATGCACGAGTTCCAACGTTCAGCCAGATAGATAAGGAGATCTCCAGTGTAGCGCCCAGAAAGGAAGCCGTATTGGCAAACATTGATAAGGTGGTTATCTTCAAGGTAACTAGTAACTAGTTTGCGACTGACAACCGTTTCCATCACTTTCGATAGCTATAGGGCGGTAGTTCGTGGGACTCGGTTTGTTTCTTTTCTTTGGAATTGGCTGGATATTCGCCATTTTCCGCATGGTTGGAAAGTGTCCCGAAGAAAATGACAAGTAAAATAGATTTCGAAGGGGTTTAGCCAGAGAGGAAAAATATTTCTTAAGTTTAATACGGGGATCCCATCAGGACCAGGAGGTTTGTGAATATTGCGTATTTTGAAAATAAGACGTTTTCGAAAGTGAATATATGGAAGTGAGAAACCAGAATGCGGTGGTTTTGGGGAAGACTGATTTGATGGTGCGAGTTGAGAGTTACTTGCGAAGCTCGCAGCCAGAAAATTAGCTTTCTCAACAGGATTCGTAATAATTCGGTCACCATTTCATGAAGTTTGACCGTTTTAACGAATGACCAAAATGATTTTGGGGTTCCAAGGATCTTCCGTCAAAGCTTTTGCTCATGTTCGAATTTAGTACTTTCGAGAGCTCATTTACAAGTATTCCTTAACACTTTGTAAGGCAATATATTGGCAGGAATTTACCTTTGAAAATTTCAAATGATTTTTTCTTCTTTTGTATGGCATCTTAACAATCCTTGAAGTGTTGTGCTATAGATGAAATCGGAGAGTATTATAATTGTGAACGTTGGTTCTGAGCGTGGAGCCACAAATGGCGTTACGGTCGTCCTTACACAAGAGGGAGGAACAGTCTCATCAGCTGGGAACTAATCTCGGATAAGATTATCTTCACCAGACTCGGGACCAAGGTCAGAAACGTCACAGACAACGAACGCACGAAGAAATGCCGCTTCATCTGGTGACAAAGAGGAGTTTTATGGCCAGCTGAGTGCCAACTTCGAGCGTGTTCCAAGAGGTGATATTATTATCACAAAAAACGACAAATTATTTCTGAAGTTTTGTAGTACTTTGCAAATGGTCATCGGAGGGACCCTTTTTCCACACAAGAGTCACCATAAGACATCTTTTGAGTTTTCTCTGATGGTGTTACTCAGAACCAAATGAACCATTTGACCATAAGTCGCCGATGAAGAAGATGTCTCCTCGATGAGCGAGTGAAGCGTGTGAACAATCACCACTTTATGATTGCCTGCTTGTGACTATGCACAGTAGCTGTCCGACGGCCACAAATTCTTCAAATGAAGCGGACGCTTAAAGTGGGTAAAATTGGAGACCCCAACAAAAAAACGCGAGTATATCACAATTCTACGCGAAAAGTTATCCACAATGGACGGATATGAAATATGCACACTGGAGGCCAATTGGGAGGCAACCAGAAACACATTTCTAACAATTGCCTAAGAATTTATGGCATTGCGCAAAGCGCGATTGGCAAAAAGCCAAATTGGCGATCACCTTACCTCTCAACTCGATGTCACCTACAGAGCTCCCGACTTGAGATCGAACTCTCAGTTTAAGAATGCTGTTAGACGCGGTAAGAAAAGGGTCTTTGAAAATCTGGAAAATAGGGCGCAATTTTCGGCTAACCTTGGGGAGATGGCATTCCGCCGAAATGGGCTCGCCACTACATCTCATGTTAGTGGACTTCGAGAGGGCTTTCGATAGCGTTAAGAGAAATTACATATGGAATGCTTTTCGTAAGAGGGGTATTCCATATAAGATCATAGATATGATTAAAGAATCCTACGAAGATGCAAGGTGTCGCGTGTCATATAGAGGAGAGCTTTTCTGTGCAAACAGATGTCAGACAAGACAGCCCTGTTTCTGGTGGTAATAAATACCATCTTGAAAACCGAACTGAAAGGTGAGAAAGATAAAAGTCTTCAGAGGGGACTGTTAAACATCTTAAGTCAGTGATTATGCTGGTGACGAGTGTTTACTTGCACATAACTCGGACTTACAAACAAATGTTCTTCTTCTAAAATGGCGCTACAGCCCAAATCGGACCTTGGCCTCCTGAGATTCAGGTTCATTAACATTTTTCATTACTTATTGTAGAAGGGATGTTAGTCGTTCGCACAACCCTATTTCTACGATTTTTTTCATTTTCGTAGTTTGAGATGACCAAGGTATATCCAAGCAGGCAATGTGCTGGAATTATATATTGCGCCGACCGGGATTTGAACTTAAGACCTTCGCATTACAAGACCAACACGCTACCCACTAGGCTACACCCTAACAGACAAATGTTCGCTCGATGCATTCTAAATGCAAGGAGGTAGGACTGAAAATTAATGTGCGTAAAACCAATTTCATGCACATGGTTCGTGCACAAGCACCACTGTTCTTAATGATTATCCAGCCAGAGAAACTAACCTCCTCCATTACGCAGCTTCTGGTCTCCCCCCAGTCTTGAAGTAATTGGCAGGAGTGAGAAATTTCACAAGCGATTTGCAGTCTTCATGGATTGAATCCTCCCAGCGTTTTCCTGGTATTCCGACTGGTCTTTTTCCTTCCGCGTTTCTTGTTTGTGCACGTTTGGGTATTCTTCTGTCCTCTATTCGCTGTACATGACCAGCACACTGTAGCTTTCGAAGTTTGATTAAAGTAGAGACTTCTGAATTCTCAAAGATGGTATACAATTTCTGAATGTGTCGAATTCGTCATGCGCCTTGTTCTCTGACCGGTCCGGGGATTCGTCGTAATACCTTCCTCTCGAAGGTATTAACCATTTTTTCTGGTTCCTGTTTTATTGCCATAGCATAGTACAGGTCTTATTATAGTTGTGTAGATTGGCAGTTTCGTTTTTTTACGTTTCATTATTGGAAGTCCCGAGTAGTAACATACATACACTGCGCGCCACTTGAAGAGAACACCCTAAAAAAAATTGTTAAGGCTCAATATACCACGAACCTGGAGCGTTAGAAACTTAAACTTTCCTTTTAAAATTAAGCTTTTTTAATTTTAAAGCCAATGCAGCAATAGAGGTTCTAATATCTGTAACAGTTAATTTTATATGAATTTTTATGTAAATCGACTCAAAAAGTTTACCTTGAGTTTTGCGTCCAAAATAATCATTTATAAAAACGTTTGTGTCTAAAATATTATTATTAATTTTATTTCACGTTAATTTGAACATTTTAAGTAAAAAAAAATACATTAGTAGCGGGTTGTACCCCCATAAATCCTATTTGGCATTGATTCATAGAATTTTCCAATATAATTAAGTCAAATGGAGCTCCAAGCAAGTTTGATGGCTTGGGTAAGTTCAGGAATGGTGGAATATTGTTCTCCAGATCTATAAGCTTTTCGGGCTAACCATCCCCAAACATTTTCGATAATGTTTAGGTCCGGTGAGTGTGTGTTCAGCTTTCGAAATAACACGACAGACAGTGGTTACGCTTGCTTTAACACCAGCTTTATCCCTTTACTTCGCTATTGAATCGCGCGAATTTGGAGCTTTTCTCAAAATAAGTTGTCTGTCCGCACTAGAGAGCACACTATGTGTACGGCCTTTCATGTTTTTTCCCATAATTCGACTCATTAAACAAAAACGCGGATATGACTTTTCTACTTCTTTCGATCTTTTTTTTGATATTTTCGCAACAGATAGGCCCATATCCTTGTTGGCTTTAATTTTTCTCCTTTTCCTTCTCTGTTAATGCTTTTCCTCGCCCTATTTTTGCTTTTTATGCTCTAGATGAAATCTGAGAGTATGTTGTGTTTGCCTTATCGTTTGTAACGCTAAGAAATAATGCTCGCACGGAGCCGCCAAGGGTACAGAAATATTTGTTGTCGGTCAAAAACCTCGATTCCGAGTGGCTGTCTGTCCGTCTGTCTGTCTGTCCGTCTGTCCGTCTGTCTGTCCGTCTGTCTACAACGTAACTCTCGATAGCTTTGGCCTATCGTGATGAAATTCGTTATATGTCATTTTTAGCAAAAAAGTAACTTTAAGTTCGTGAACGGGCCACATCCCCCACTCCTTCTACCCCCTCCCATACAAATTTCATGAAATTACGATATTTAAAGAAATTGATTTTTCTCCGAAACCATTTCAGCTATTAACTTGAAAATTAGGTCATAGTATAATGATATAAATATCATTAACATCAAGAAATATTCATCTGATTCCCTTACTCCTTCTACCACCTCCCATACAAATGCATAATTTTCAAAAATGCATTTATTCGGTTTGCATTGCAACTAGCAAAGCCAAATGAACCAATTTTTGTCATAATTAATTTTATTATAATTGCAACTAATTTTGGAAAAACTATTAACTTTACCTCACTCCTTCTACCCCCTCCCATATAAATTTTACGAAATTTTGGGATTTCAATTAAATTAGTTTTCTTCAAAACCGTCAAAGCTATCAACTTTAAAATTTGAGAAAAGTATAATATTTTAAATATAATTGATGTCAAAAAATTTGGTTTTGATTCGGATATTCCTTCTACCCCCTCCCATACAAATGCAGAATTTTGTTAAATGCATTTAACCGATTTCAATAGAAACTAGAAGAAGTAGAAACTTGAAATTTTGCCAGAATTTGTCCCTTAATAATTGTAATAAATACTAAAAAAAATATCGCCTTCACCCCACTCCTTCTACCACCTCCCATACAAATTTTTATATTGGAAGTTCAAGAAAAGTTTTTCTCCTTCGAACATATGAGAGCTATGGACATTAAAATTGTAACAAAGCAATGTGATTAGGATGTTGATAAGCAGATTCAAAATCATCCAAAATCTCCCACTTTCTCTGCCACCTCCCATACAAATATCATAAATTCAGACAAAAATTGTTCAATTTCCTCGAAAATTATGAAAGCAAGAAACTTTGAATTCAGCATGAAATATTTTATATACTACATTCAGTGTTACATACAAAAATTACAAACCTCCCCCTCTGCTTTTGCCACCTCCCAAACAAAAGGTAAGTAAGTAGTTCATCTAGAGTAACGCCCAATCATAATTCTGTTATGTTTTCAATTAAAATAGCACAATTTGACTTACTTACGCGATTAAACGACCGCACATGTCCAATGCTAACAGAATTTTAGGTGATTTATTCAAGTGGCGCAACATTTTTCGATTGTTTTATATCAACAACAAAACAAAAAGCAACAAATGAATACAGTACATTTCCAGTGCACAAATTTTGTTTCAGAGAGAGTTAAAATAAACATAAAAAACGATAAAAAGACATAATAGAGCAAAGATTGCGCGTAAAGCGCAATCTTACGATACTCTAGATGAAATAGAACTTTTTGTGATCCCAAGACATTTTGTATGGGGAGTGTTAGAAGGGATGATAGCATTGAACTAATTTTTTCCCCATCATGCTAAAGTAGCTATAAAAATATTTTGTACAAAATGCTTACTCCAAAAATTGAATGGGAACTGAGAAAATTAGTGAGTTAGATTTAGTGAAAATGTGCAGTTTGTATGGGAGGTGGTAGAAAAAGTGGGGGGATTTTAATGATTTTTCCAGAAATAACTAGAAATATTATAAAATTGACATTCCTTAAATTTCAGACTAGTGCCTTTCATACTTTTCAAGAAAATCGATTTTTTATGAAGTTGTGAAATTGTGTCATATTGTATGGGAGGGGGTAGAAGTGGTGAAGCTAATCAAATATTTTTTTCTGATCTTAGTGATAATACTAATTAAGTATTTATTACAAAATATGAGCTCGATAAATGTTATATGTTCTGAGAAAATCGTCTTAGAGCATTTCATGAAAAAGTGTAGTTTGTATGGGAGAGGGTGGAAGGAGAAGAAGGACGCAAATAATTTTTCTACTGTAGATTGAAATCATTGTGAAAGTAATATATCCCAAAATTCAGACTAATAGCTTTTATACTTTTCGAGCAAATCCTTTTATTGTCAAATTGCGAAATTGTGTCATTTTGTATGGGAGGGGGTAGAAGGGGTGAAGCTAATCGTCTTATTTTTTTTGGTCCTACTAAAAATTTTAAATAAATATTTGGTGCACAATTTCAGCCCGCTAAATTTTATACGCACTGAGTAAATTGGCTTAGAGTAATTCATGACAAGTACAGTTTGTATGGGAGGTGGTGGAAGGAGGGAAGGACACGCATAATTTTTATACGGTAGATTGATATTATCATAAAAGTAATATATTCAAAATGTCAGGTCAATAGCATTTATACTTTTCGAGTAAATCCGTTTATTGTCAAATTGCGCAATTGTGTCATTTTGTATGGGAGGGGGTAGAAGGGGTGGAGCGATTTGGCCCGTTCACGAACTTGACCTTACTTTTTTGTCAAAAACGACGTGTACAAAATTTGAACTTTCTAGCTTAACGCGTTCTCAAGCTAGAGAGCACGGACGGACATGCGGTTTTGAGATTTTTGAGTGATAATATTATCTTCTGTATCATTCATTTTTTTCTCCGAGCCTTATTTCTTGGCGTTACAAACTTTAGAGCAAACTTATAATACTCTCAGATTTCATCTAGAGTATAAAAATTAACCGGTATCTTATAGTGATTTTTGAGTTTTTGCCAGTTGCATTGAGATCATAAAGGTTGTGTCTTGTTTGCTGCCACTATGCGTCTTTTGATTTCGTTGCAGTCTTTGGAGAGATTGGATCCTAGATATATGAAGTTATCTATGTTTTCAAGTGCAAGAACTTGATCTTCGCCAAATTTATGATGGCACCAGTTCCAACATTCAGTCAGATGTACCAAGAGGTTAGCTGTAGAACATCCGGAACGAAATCCGTATTAGCGATTGATAAGTTCGTTATCTTCAAGATAGCGTACTATGGCGGGAATACCGTCAGGACCTGCATTTCTGAAAATTGAGCTCACAAACAATTCTGGAGGTAAGTTGTGTGGGAAAATGAATTGCAGCTAGACTAACTTGAAATGGTGTTATATGCGGGGGATACTGGTTTGTCGCTGGCAAAACTTGATAAAAGAAGATTCGCTTACTCAACAGGATGGACTACAATTTGGTCCCCATCTTGTTAGATATGGTAAGATGGAAAGCATATTAATTTTAACGAACTTAAAAGTAATGCTGGGCAGATTTGTAAATATCAATAGTGATGACAGTGCTAAAAGAGAAATTATCTGGGATACATATAATTTGGTTCTAAATTTAGGTGACTAAGATAAGATATCAAAAATTCCCAGCCCAATATTAAGTAAAACAACTTAACCAGAATTGAAATTGTTCAAAATGAGACGTCATTGATTTGTTGCCCGTTTTGCGTCATAGCCCTTCTCACCTGTGTACATCTTGATAAGGCTCCCTTAAAAAAAAACACGAAAACCCCCAAAAGTTTTCAATTGTAAGAGTCAGATGAACAAATTCGATTTACTTTTACAAATAATCAGGGGAACTTCTGGAGCTATATTTATGCCCTAACCTCTCTGCCATACACCGATTAATAACCAGTTGATGATGGATCCATATTTTCAAAAATTTCGTAAAAAACATGTCAACAACGAATTTGACGTCATAACGACATTCTACTTTGGAGTCACCTATGCTATAAATGTCGATAGATTGCTTCGTAACGATAAAAGTATTTGCTCCGCGATATCAGCAATCGAGCCGCGATCTATGACAAAGTGATCGCAGCATTTTTCGTAAATTTGTCATAAATTTATCAGCGCCCAAGACGTACGATTAGCTTGCAAATCTCCCGGTGACGAACACACGTATGTTTGCTAAGGTGAGCTCGCACGGTCCGGATATGAGTGAGGAAAGCCCCCGGGCAGACGCCAACATCGGACGCTGTTCGAGCCGCAGGCAGGAAGCAGTTGACGTTTTATCGGGACATTAATGTGCGTTGCATGATGTGTCAGAGAACCGCATCATCGAGCCCGATGTTCCTGCGTGGAAGTCCGCACATGCAATTGGACGGACAACGCGTCATTGCACTGGGAAGTATGTGATCGCGTGGAGTTATGCAAATCGCGTGGATTACTCATAATTCCGAGACAAAAATCAAGTTCGGTGAAACATAGGGCGCACCTTACTCAGGTGACACCGAGCCTACTGCCATGCCCAGGCCTGCCAAACAGACATAACACAGGTCCCACTATGCAGCACCTGTGTAATAATGTCGGTCGGTCTCGAAGCGTCTCCCTCTCTCTTTCGCGTAATCAGCTTCAGCGTCACACGTTTCGCGGTAGTTGCCCAAAGGTGAGACGTATGATCGGGGTGGAACGCCACATTTTTCCTTGGCAACTTCTTCTGCCCAACTGGCCGATAGTGTGGGAACTTTCTCTCTTGCATAGCTGAGCTGTGTCCACTATGCTTAATGTTCACACCTCGTGGACTGGCCGGCAAATGCTTATCGTCGCAGCACACAAAACCACACGTGCGAATGAGGCTGCGAAACAGATGTAGCTCGCGATGTCTGGCTTGGATACTGAACATATGACTGGGAGCTCTGGGTGCCCCGAGACTTAACATGTGAATTGTGATTAACTCTGTCAGGCCAAGTGCTCGAGCCTGGTGAATGGTGGTCCACTCCACATATGAGTTTGCTACGTTTTGTGTTGTTTTTTTTTCTGTTCTGTCGGCTTTTGTGATGGTTTCTTGGCTATAGACGCGACGCAACAAGACTGTCTGAAGGTTGTCTACCGTTGACGTCACCTTCATGGACGCAAACGATCTGATGGTCGCTTGGGGTTAATTGACGCTTTTGTCGTGGTCATTTTACCCCAGAATTTTGTATTTACATTAAAGATGCTTTCGGTTGGGTTGAAGGTCGTAAGGGATACCTGCTCCGGTCGTGTGGGCGAATAATTGCTAAGTAATTTGGTGTGATCGAAGTTGATCGAAGGTCAAACACATAGTGTGGTATTGCACAAGTTTGAAATTTGAACTTGACCTCAATGCATTCTCGAATTAGTGAGTAATGCCGGCTCAAAGTGATAAACTATGTATATATTCGATGGTATGGTAAAGTTGTAGTCATCATCCTTTACTGGAATGTTTTCGAGTAGAAAAGTTGGAAGTCCCTCTACTTGAAGGCCTTATAGTACAGGTTCTAGAAACTTTATGTGGGCATGTCGACACTAGATTTACTCTTTGGAGAAGAAAGAACAAGACACCTGGTGATAAAGTTCGGTCAAGGTGATAACCAGCTTTTTTTAAATTTGAAAAAGCGCCCACCTATTTTCCAGCATGCGATAAGTAAGCAAATGTGATTGCAAACCGTTTATTAGTATGTGAAGCCTACCAAATACAATTTTCATCACTTAAATGTTCTGCAAATAAAAGATATTTGCGAAATAAAACCACTAAAAAGTTACACGGACATATGAAAATAAAAAGCGCCCAATTTGACAGGTTGACGTAATTCTTTCAGGTGCCTTAGTCTTTCTTCGTTTTAGAGAAATTCTGGTCACCAAGTTCGTATTCATCGCTTCCAATACTGCTTGACAAGAATGAAGATGGTAATGAGTTTATCGATTTTCTTCGTCAAACAGTGAAATACTTCGATTTTATGGTTTGCTCTATTTTTTTTTATAAATAAATGTTTTATCATTATTCGCTGAACGTTTGAATGATCGGAAGTGTAGTGGAGTGCGTGCGAATTTTGACATTGAAAAAAAGTTATGATAAAATTAATTCTGTTAAAATAAATGTACGGTAATATTCTTAAGACATTTTTATTAAAGTGCCTAATTTATTCTTTTTCACGGGTAATTTGATTATTGTGAAAGTCTTGCATGCAGCAAACTTCTGTGTGTAGTGAAGATCGGTAAATATGGACATAAATCGACTTTTCCGTATGTTTAAACAAAAGTAAAAATTGTAAAAAAGTGCGGAATCAAAAAACACAGACCGCTGATTACCGATTCGTTTATAATTCCACGTGTTAAGCATGTAAGCTGTACACGAGGGCTGATCGCAGTTGCCGGTTTCCAAGCCAGATTGAGGTTATGTTTGCGGCACAGGAAAGGAGTCAAGACTTTAAAAATCCTTTGTAGTAACGGGTTTTTCTGTTCCAGTATTTGGAGGACAATGTGCACCAGACATATTCGGCTCTAGAATTTCAGGATCGCAATCGTGAGTACAGCCGGCATAAGTTGAATCCGTTCGGGATGCTCGTCGTGTAAGGTATCGTCTCCTTTTTGAAAAACCTCGTTGGTAAAAATTTTAAACAGCAGGTCACGAGTTTCAAACCAGTAAATGAAAGACTGTGTGCAATCCGAATGAAGGCTACATTTTTCAACACAATGCTGATCAACGTATCAACAGAAGATAAGGACGATATAAGCAAGGACGAATTTTATGCCACCCTAGAAACAACCTATGATTCGGTGCCCTCGAATGACCTAAAAATTGTTGTAGGGGACAGACAAACGATGGGTAAAACTACCTTACATCCAGGGCACGACATAGAAGATAGGGAAAATCCAACATCAAGACAACATTCTTTACACCGACTACTATACGTGGAATTTTAGGAAACCAGAAGGATAAGAAACCATTGTAGACTGAAGGAGTGTACAAAGTACTTTGCAACTCATACGATAAAGTGTACATAGGAGACACGGGACGCACAATCCAAACAAGGATGCACAGAAAAAACCAAATACAGTCATCGGCGATCGCGGAACATGCAACGACAGAGGACCATATAATCGATTTCGGCAGTATGCAAATTCTGGCCAGGACAAATCAATATTTTCAACGAATAGTACGAGAAGCCATTGAAATTTCTAAACATCCACAAAAATTCAACTAAGACACCGGATAAAAGTTGTCAGCAGTTTGGCTACCTGCCTTAAAATTTGGCAAGAATAAAATCCGTACCCACAAATCCTTAACTAATTTAACTTCCTCTACTACAATGGAACTACAGCCCAAATCGGACCTTGGCCTGCTGACCTTCAGGTTTCTTAACATTCTTTCATTACTTATTGTGGTAGTGTTGTTAGACCTTCGCACAACCCTCGACCTACGATTTTTTCGTTTTCGTAGATTGAGGTGACCAAGGTATACCCAAAGCAGGCAGTGTGCTGGAGTTATGCGTCGACCGGGATTTGAACTCACGAGCTTCGCATTGTAGATCAACACGCTACCCGCTAGGCTACAACGTAATTCCTCAACATAGATTTTGCATACAACATTGGGCACCCAATACTTGTTTGTCTCCAATAGAAAACCAAAACACTTCAAATAGGCTTAATTTACGAAATGTGAGACACTCAATCGAAATTTTTTAAAAAAATTTTTACATCACAGATATTACAAAAACTATTTGGATCGTTGATGCAAATCCTTCTTGATGAAGACATAATAGAAATTACAAAGATTTATCTGAAACGCGACCGTAATAGACAAAAGTTGATGTAAACAGACTCAATATGCAGGTAGTAGCTATATCTCAAAAACTGGAGCTGCTCGAAAAAAACTGCGAGTAGATTCGAAATCAGCGACCTCAAAAAACCGTTAAAATATTTTATGCAACAGAAAAAAAGTTTAATTTTGTTGTGCTATGTAATCGAGGTAAAGTAGTGGCGGTATATTCAGAAAAATTGGGGCAATGAGGTCAGGTGCAGCACCTTTATGAATATTTATATCGAGCAGTGCAGAAGTTGTTTGGTCAATAGTCAGGATCATGTGAGTTAATTTCGGATCCTGAAAAGGTCTATGAGAAAACTTACCAGGATCAAACTTAAAAGGCTTGGTAAGTTTGGAATCAAAGGGTTTAGCGAAAAAGTTTGCAATTTCTTCATGATCAGCGATCACCAAATTTCATAGAAGCCAGATAGCCACTTGTACCGCGCTTGTCATTAATGTGTTGCCAAAACATTTAAGGGCGATCAATCAAGCTGTTCACTATTTTAAGGTTATGGAATTTTTTTCCTTTTCACTAACATCGAATTGTTCGCGCAGATGCAGAAATGCAGTATGATCCTCGACTGATTTAGATTTAGACCATTTCCTGTAGGATTTGTTACGTTTGTTATACCCATACACGGGGGACAATAGAACTAAGTACTAATACGTTTAGGAGTGTGCATATCTATTATAACTATTAAAGAGGCAAGAAGATTAGAACTGAAGATTTTAAATTAGAAATTTCAAGATTTATCGTTTCATAGTCAGCGTACGTAAGATCATAGGCTATGATCTTGTTAGAGTCACTAGGAAAATCATGTATAGAAGAGAAATAATTTAAGCATAGTATGTTGTGGAAGACACTTGCCTTTTTAGTCAAAGTAGAGATTGCTTCTTTTAATGAAACATTTGAAGAAACACTGGTGAAAACGAATCCAAAACATTTCCTAATTTATTATCACATATTCGAAACAAGCCAAGTGAATGAATTTCAGATAAAAATGAAATTTGTTGCTCATTTATGTTAAGTGGGTCAAATGCGGAATTGAAAATTTCACTGGCATATATATACATGCGCAAACCGCAAAAAACGCATTAATGGGCAACTGAACATCTATGCGATAGCTAGAGAGTTTATTGTTTACAGCAATGAAGACACCACCTCCTCGATGATTAACCTAGTGCGTCGGTTTAAATTTATCTTTCCGAAAAATATACCATCCAAAAGAGATGCTTTCCGCATCTAAATGCGGTTCTAGGAGCCAAGTTTCTGTAATCATTGCAATGTCATAGGGACAGTTAGCCAAATCATTACGAAATTGAGGCAGAGAACCTCTCATCCATGACATATTGTGAAAATAAAAATTTAATTCTTTGACATTATTAAAAAGATCGGGTTTAGTTCTTATACGCTTTAGGTTACACAGATTCCTGCCAAAATTATGATGTAGGTCATGAGGTGAATCAATAATCATAGAAGGGTTCTGAGGCGCATCAACATTCAAATTACCAAGACTTTTAGGCACGAAAAAAACTGTTATAACCTTTACGTCTTCTTTGAAGATCGGAGATATGCCTTGAAGAAACATGCGAGACATAACTAAATTGCTCATGGAAGCGTGTAGAAATTTGTCTTAAGTTCTTAATGTCAGCTGGAAGTCCTTCTTGTTGAATAGACAGAATAGTACTAGTCCTAGTTTTGCCATTTACGCAGGTCGTGTCAGATTTATTATTCTGATAAGCGAGATAGAGCCGCACATTGTCAAAAATTCGGTGTTCTTTTAACCGCGACAGTAAGTATCTATTTTCGGAGGATCCCTCTAAGTTCATTGTAAGCTTCACAACTGGTGGGAGAAGAGGGTCAAGGAATGAAATATTATGAGGACTACTGACGGTAACATCTAGTGTTTCGCTCGAAGGTTTATTGCTTTCGGCGATGTTAACGAGAGATGGAGTTTTGTTTGAAATATTGGGATACGGGTAAATTATGTCGAAGTTACCATAAGTCCCACATGGATGAATTTGAAATGGGAAGATATTCCTCACTACGATGGGAGATTTTATTTTTTTTTGTTGGTGAATTTGATGAATGGATTTGAAATGGGAAGTGATGCCTTACAACGATGTGAGACTTTATTTATTTTTATTTTTTTTTGCGCTGTTGGTTGCAACAATGATTTTTGAACAACATTACGAGGGCGGATCGATAATGACGTGTAAAAATGAAGAAAACAAAATTTCTTCGGCAAAAATTTATTTTATTTTTCAACATAGTCTCCTTTTACACTTAGCCCAGCGTTTTTACAATTTTTGGATCCCTTCCAAATAATAAGATCTCTCTAACCCTTCAAAATATACATTGGTTTCATTGATGACGTCACTATTCGTGGTGAATCTCTTGAATTCTGAAAACCACATGTAAATCATTGCAATGATGGTGCAGAGTCCCCATAATGTTTGTCTAATTTTTCTTTGGTTAGTTTAGCTGTTTTCCCTTTTAAAAAGTTATGTTTAATCAACACACGAAATTCGTTTTTATCCATTTTTGAAATTTATTAAAAGTTGACTTGCTTAGACAGCAGTTTCACAAAAACTAAAAAAAGTATCAGGCTAAGCCTTTGCAGGTATTCTATTTAAGGATGAAGCAGGCAAAAAAAAATACCAAATTCCTTACCTTACCCTCCTTCTTCATTTTTACACGTCATTATCGATCCGCCCTCGTATTGCTCTTGCTGTTAGCGAAATTGACTTGAGATATGTATATGTTACGTTTTAAATTAGACTTCCAGTTTCAAATTTCCATATTATTCTATTTGAAAATATCTGATTTTAGGTTGAAGAAGAGCCAGTCATATTGCACGAGTATCTCCGTCAATGTAGACAAACCGTATGCCGAGACGTTATCAGATAGACTGTTCAGGATTGTGGTTAATTTCGAATCTGCTTGTGTCCATTTTTTTGTTAATTTTGGTGCATCGTGTTGAAGTCCAGTCAGAGCTAGAGATACTCGATACACACTAACACTACTCTCCCTATATAGTTTAAACAATGCAATAATACCAATACCGTGAGTTTAGAAGTATAAAAAGGCAACATAACAATATGAAAAACCGACAAACTTGTAGTTTGAGTTTGACGGTTTTCAAATGTATGGACATGAGCACACTACCTGCTTGGGTATATCTTAGTTACCTCAGTCTACGAAAATGGAACTTCGTAGATCGAGGGTTGTGCGAAAAGCTAACAACCCTTTCACAATAGCAATTAAAATGTGGAGGAACCTGAAGGTCAGGAAGCCAAGGCCTGATTTGGGCTGTAGCTCCATTGTAGAAGAATAAGATATTCGAAAACGAATAGAGCACACGAAATCAATGTCGATAAGCTGCGGTGGCACAGACATACATGTCAGCACTGGATCAACACTTGACATCAATATATGAAAACATCCAAGATATGCCAGTGGAGATTATGTGGATGAAAACACGAGACGGCATCAACTCCTCTGCAGAAGAGGTATTAGGATACCAAGCGCGGCGAAAAAAATAATGGATGGTTCAACCAAGAATGTCACGATCCAATAGATAGAAAGAACGAAGCTCAGAAATTTTTTACTGAGACACCGAATACAAGTTATCAGCACCCACCTGCCTTAAAATTTGGTAAGAACAAAATCCGTACCCAGAAAGCACATTAATTACCGAAATTTAACCCTAAATTATCCATCCCACACCCAATTAAGGGTGTAGCCTACTAGGTAGCGTGTTGGTCTACAATGCGAAGGTCGGAAGTTCAAATCCCGGTCGATGTATAATTTCACACAGCTTGCTTGGGTATTTCTTGGCCACCTCAATCTGCGAAAATGGAAAACTCGTAGATAGAGAGTTGTACGAAGGGCTAACCACCCTTTCACAAACACAAATAAAAATGTTAAGGAACCTGAAGGTCAGGAGGCCAAGGCCCAACTTGGGCTGTAGTTGCCATTGAAGAAGAACACCCAATTAACCCAATTCCGCATAAAATAATACTCTTCTGTAATTGTCGATCAGTTTAATAAAGGTTTCAGCAGAGACCGAAACGTCACGAATAAAAAAATCATAACAGTATAGAATTCGGAAATCTTTCCTTGCACTGTGAAAAAATTCACCAAACCAAGATTAAAGTCAGCGCAAAACTTTATTTAATTTAACTAAATCGGTTTAAACTTATTATCGCTTGCCAATCTTGACTCTTTCGCTTTCTAAACATCGACTGACTCGTCCACGGCTTCAAATCAGACTGTTCATGAAAAACGCTCGCCATTTTATATCGCTTTTGACGGCCTAATCATTCCTTTGTCGTACCAATTTTCCTCGTCCGAGTCTTTTCCCTGTCGGCCGAATCTTTAAGTGTGGTTGTTGTTGGAGACCTTAAACATGCCGATCGAGTCACAGATGTTCTTCATAGTGTTGTGTGTTGTTTCAGACTTTGAACATTCTGATCGAGTCGCATAGCGTTCATGATCAGAATTTGGTTGCAGGTGTTTCTTATTTCCTAGCGTAGTGCTCGTAAGCGCGCAGTAGAGTTACTAAAGAACACAATAGCGTTCTAATGGATGGAATGCTGGAACATTCTTAAGTGATCCGAGTTATAAATCCAAGTATTCTAAGGGCTGAATTACATATTTAACTATGTTATGTGTAATGTGAAACTAAAGATAATGAGCTATCAAGGATCTAAGTCCTTTACAGTAGGGTAAATAAGCATTATCAATGTGAATTATATGAAATGCATATGCGAGATCTTTCGAAGACGACATAATTACATTTTGTAATATTAATCAGGAGATGTTTTTGATTGGCACTATTCAAAAAGCACGTCAATATTTCGTTAAATTTTTTGGCAATCATTAGTCGAATAAATAAGTTTAAAGACTTTTAGAGCATCGGCAAATAACAGAAATTTAACATCGCGATACTCAAAACAAATATCATTAACAAATAACAAAAAAAGCAGCGGTCCTAAATGTGAACTTTGTGGTACTCCACTGAAACCCCAAAAACAGTTCCGACTTAGAACGTTTGGTGTTAACGATATGAGGATGCAGATAATCTCGTAACCAGAGCAATAGATTACCAGTAATTCCATAGGCATTGAGTTTTGAGATGAGTAGGCAGTGATTAACTTTATCAAACGCTTTCGAGAAAACAGTCTTTTTTCATAGCCTCATTGATTATCTAAAATATTGAAATAATAGAACTACACATATGTTATGTATTATCATTTCACAAAATTTCATATTCATCACAGTTTCTAAATCACGTTTTGATATAAAACGTTACCTGAATGTGGAGTGGTGTCTCTATACAATTATGCTCTCTTGTGATGAAACTTTTGATGATGCCAGTAAGGTACTGCGATTCAGACGTAATGCTGTTACTCACCTTCAGTACACCAAGCTTTCGTAAAAAAGGTAATTCGTCTAATTTAGGTGTAACCTAAGAAATTATTTCCTTTTAAATTCTGAATCTTACTTACAAATCTACATACAGATAAATATTCAAAAGTTAGAATAGATTTTCGATTTGATGGCGGCAACAAAAAACTCCTCCTTATAATTATCAAATTTTATGTTCTATTATATCGGGTGTTTACCACAATTTTTACGAAATGATTATCGATTTCGCGATCAATATAGATGTTACTGGTTTTCTAATACAAGACCCATTGTTCGCGGGAAATCATCAAGGAGCATGTTGGCCTCGCACATTATACTCATAATTATGATTGGCCCAATTTCGTTTCGACCATGCTCATCGTCGTTCCACCTGATACGGTTTTCTACACGTGAATAAATAATCGCCAGACAGTGGCAGTCACGGCAATAATTCCCATAAAGGTAATTCGTGAATAAACCGGTACAGGTGGTGTGTGTGGTTCCACTGGCCACAGCCGCCGGGTGAGGAGGGGTCCGTCCCGTTTTGTTGCCTAATTGCAGGAATTTTTATTGTCGCATTGTCTTGGTGGAACGCGTACTAAAATCTCACGATATTTCCGAATGGCATATGAAATAAATTGGCCTGGACTGTGATAAGGTCCCCGCGATATACTGCGCAGTCCGCCTACACTCGAGTGTTGTTGGGTCTGTTGAGCCGCGACTCATTTCAACTATGCAGCTCACTAAACATGTTCAAACCTGATTCGACTTGTGCGTCTCTGGGGTATCGTATGCGGTATTATACGGCATACCTCGTAAATACCACACTATACAGGCTATGCCGGTCTGTTATGATCACACACTCGCCCATATAACTTCACACCATCTTGGCTGGTACCATTGATCCGTGAACCTCGAGATCGAGGTTTTCGTTTTATAGATCTTTCTACTTAGGATCAATCGACCGGTACGATCACTTATCTCGTCGGTTATTATCACCATGCGGACTGTGGCACCTCGCATATGATGAGTAATTTTCGATTTCAAAAATGATGCAATTCGCAGATACCCTCGTTTGCATATTGAAAGCTGCCGTGATCACTCGACTCGATCGCGGCTGATTAATCAGTGACATGTTACGCAATGAAATGTGAGTAGCTAGTTGGGTTTTTTTTTCGGTAGTCACTGTGTCACTGTCCAATCGAATAAAAGGTGGCCTACTAATCAACCGACCACTTAATGAAAAGAATTTCACTGTCACCTTGCTGGAATTCGAACGGTTACAATTATTTGAAATAATTCAATTTAATAATCACTCTATGTGCGTAATGTGCAAGTAGGTCATGACTTGCCAATAATAAAGAGAATGCGTAAATTTAAACTGAGTTTTTGTTTAATTTTTAGCAGCTGTGGCGAAATAACTGCTATAAGTTTCGTAAGGGGTCTTTGTTAAGAACCACTATAGAGGAATCACTAAAGAAAACAGAAACAGTTCTCGCCTGCTCGCGGTGCAGACTGGGTAATGCTAAAAGTTCTACAGATAAGGAGAACAGGTCGAACAGCTTGCTGTCGGCTCCGTATCCTATCTATTGTCTTTTGCGGATGTGGTAGGAGGATTAAATGGCTCGGTTCGGTGTCCTATCACATCATTGGTATTCTTGCCATCTGGACTGGTTTTTCAGGTAGATTTCAAGATATTGATGGTCACCAGGGGGTTTATCCCTAAAGTTATTCGCAAGTGTACGTACTACCCCACATACGTGGTGACCATTATAAACTACGACGCTAGAGGAGTAAACCTTGAAAATAACACTCCTCTAATCTACGGCGGAACAGCATATGCCAAGGATGAATGGTTGGTGAGTAACTAACCGCTAATATGCGAACTCTGGATACCAGGCGCCTTTCAGTTTCAATCAGCCTTCCCCTGGTAATGCGGAACTCTGCCAGGGGTAACTCTCCTTTCTTGCGCTACTCGGGGGAAACTAATGGAGAAATCAAGAACAACTAAAAAGCCAGATGTGACCCCTTAAGCATCACAAACACCGTCTAATACTGAAAAGGAAAAAGGGAACGGAACAACTAACCCTCCAGAAAAGTGAGGTGACTGTAGAGGCCAATCCTTCGGTCACTATCAAATACAAAATACCGCCACTTAAAAAATTTCCAGCATGTATCTATTGGACGAACAAGCCTTAAAGACAAAAAAAGAGGAGATGGTATACATACCACTGTAGCCAGGGCAACATGGCAAACGAAACTTACGTTCTTGCATGCCTTCCAATGCAAAAAGTCTTATAAGCAGCTCAGAACAAACAATGATAATGGGCAGAACCATATCAACAACACCGCCATCTATCGGAAGCAATACTAAAAGACCGAAGATCTTTAGCAAAAGCGTCGTGCACCTGCAGAAGAGGCTCAGCCCTCCACGTCGGGCACTAGCTAAAGTGACGTGGTGAAAGGGATTAGGATTTGTATAAAACCGAACACCCTCACAAGAACCTAACATCGAGCAGTTAGCTGTAATTAAAAAATCAATCCTGTTTGAGATACCAAAAGCGGCCAAAGAGGACATAAATCTGCAATTTGGTGGATTCAGCCTCAAGCCAGGGTGGATGTTGATCGTTTGCATAGACGAGCAAACCGCATCATGGCTAGAAAAAGCAGCTGCGAGTATCAAGTTCACTAACATCAGGCACGTCCGGGAGGATAACATTCCTCTCTTCTCGAGTGTGGCTCTCCGCCCTAAGGTCAAAGTGGTTAGAAGCAGTAAGCTGCATTTCACCGAAAATAACTGTAAGTCTGAATAAAATAAAATAATTCAGACGATTCTCTATGGCGGCAATGGACGTATTAACATGGAGATGCGCCAAGGAGGAATTCCATTTAGCCCTTCTACAGGAACCAAGGACCGCTAAAGGAAAAATAATTGGTATTCCTCAAAGCTATGATTATGTCATTCAAACGCTTCGTCCGAGCAAACTCACGTGATCACGGGGGCCAGGTCAATAAGATCTGCAGGGGGAAGCGATCAGGGCCTGAGATGTCTGGCATCAATATTGGAGTCAACATGGAAAGAGTGTGATAAAGCACTATTGGAAGAATGCTTTCCGGATCCTGAACTTAGGGAGAATGCTCATGATCGTGTAACAGTAGAGGGAGAAATCCCCGAGCTGGAACCAGAGAAGATTGAGGCAAACTTCAACAGGATCAGGTCTGGTAAAGCGCCTGGGGTTGACGGGATGACGGGCGAGATGTGTAAAAGCATCTGGCGCGCCAGCCCTGAATACGTAACTTGCGTTTTCAACCGATGCTTTCAAGATCGAGTTTTTCCTGCGGCTTGGAAGATAGCTCGTTTAGTCGTGCTCTTGAAGCCCCCAGTGAAAGTCAGAAGTAACCCTCGGTCCTATCGGGACATATCCCTACTCCCGGTCCTTAGCAGGGAAATGGCCTTGTGGCAGAGCTATTTCTCTGACAGGTCGGCATGCGTAAGGAGAGAACGCGATACTGTGTGGAGGGAGATGGGGCGGGGCTGTCCTCAGGGCTTCATCAGTCGTCCATTTTTATTGAATCTCAAGCAGTGTTGCGGCGTATGCTGACGATCTCCTCATATTGGTGGAGAGAAGTTCTCGATCTGAGCTGGAGCTTAAGGGCTCTGATGGGGCCAAAAGGTGGGAGTTGAGGTAGGTATCGAGGGAGAAGACGACGATAATGTTGCTGAAAGACAAATTGTCGCACTCGCGTCCTCCATTGATAAAGCTGGATGGAGCTGGGCTCAGATACTGGCTAACGTTAGGTAACTGGGCGTCAGAGTTTCATAGTGGTTAAGGTTCGAGCTGCATCTGCCAAAGCTCAGAAAACGTCTACCACTGTGGGACAGATTCGCAGATTTCTGCGGAAAGAATGGGGCCTGGCCAGGAGAGCGGTACGTGTCATATACGACGATCTATTCGTTGTATGCGCAGCGTATGGATCGTCGATATGGTACGAAGCCTGGCACAGGAACCCGTGCTATTTACTCGTGCCAGCGAGTAATCCTGCGGGCATTTTTACCTGTATGTCGGACAGTCTTTCTGAAGCCATGCAGGTACTCATGGGTGTTCCGCCATTGGACTTGGCGGCGAAGCGCAGAGCTATCACCTATAAGATCCGGAAGGGCTGGCTAGCGATTGGTTAACTCGTGAGGAAATTGGGGAGAGGAGCCTTCGCGAATGCAAAGAACTCCACGACATCTATATGGCAAAATAGGTGGGCGGACAGCGATAAGGGCAAGGTAACTTACGACTTTATTGGAGTCACGAGCTATGCCAGGGATAACTTGGACTTTGAATTTACTCCCAGTCTGGGTTATCTCTTGACAGACCATGGCAGCATGAACTTCTACCTCCATCGGGTAGGTAGAAATGAAACTAAGGGTTGTGCATGTGGGGCTAAGCTCGAAAATTGGTAGCACATACTGAGCGTATACGTCGACATACGAGATCTCGAAGAGATGGGAATAGCGCGCAATGGGGAGAACTTAGATGTAAGTAGGTGCCTGCCAAGTCGACAAACATTTGAATACCTTCGAGCTTTTGTACACGAAGCATTTAGAAGAAGGTGGGCCGATACAGAAATATCGAGAAGGACGTAGGAATCTAAGAAGCCTTAAGAACAAAATCAGCATAAGTTCATTCTTTTACACGCAAGGAAGGGATAACGTTAGTTATCACATACCGGGTGAACGACCAAGGTCAATTTCGGTATAACTTACAGGGACTATCAACCCCACGTTCCCGAAGCGGAGTGCTACCAGTCACGGCTTTGCAACAGGACCTAAACTGGGAGTAATTGTTTACAATTACAAAACCTGACGGGAGGTTTTCTATTAACACGGCTATTGGGGAGCCCATGGAAGGTTGCGTCCACCCCCTTGATTGTAGTCACAAAAACAATTCGCGTTGCTAAAGACAACCTTACACTTGCGACCTTGTGTTTACGTAAAACTTATTTTTACTATTCATTTATTTTTTAGCGTATATTATAAACTATCATTTTCAATGTTTAAATTTTCCTCTTTGCTATTCTTTTATTTTCCGCTTTTGTTTAATTGAAATTGTAATCTTTTTGTTCAAGAGCCCAAATAAATAAATAAATAAATAAACTGTTAAAATATGGTTCTATGGTATTCCTCAAAAAATGGGTAAGTTAATTTTCGATAAAAAAAGCGACAGGCTTAGAGCTGCACTTTTAATATCATCCGAAATTAATAATCTGAATGTGGCTCTTTTTATCCGAACAGATTTAGTAGCAGTCAAGGGCAGGAGGAGTTCAAGAGGCGAAACTTGCGTCGTCCTACTTTCCTGGTGAAGAGTCAGCTGCTCCACTTCAAGGCGTCAAGGAGCTCATGGATTATAGTGAAATCCACAAAACACCAGTAATCCTGGGCTACGACGCTAACGCACATCACACTACATGAGAAAGTAGTGATATCAAAAGTAATATCAACAAAGGAGTCACTTTTAGAGTATCTTACTACTGTAGGGATTCTTTTTTCTTTTATTTAAAATTAACAACACTCTTCTTTTTCGTATAATTTTATTCCTCTCCCAAAAGAACAAACGTCACAAGTCGAAAGCCGGAACATGTGTCCGAAGCAAAAATAAAAACCGTATTCTCCTTTCGTTAAGTAAAAAAGTGTGACCAAAGCTTATTTTTAATTGACAATATTTCACTCCAATAAGTCTACACTACTAACAACCTAGATATAATAAGGAAGACCTTCATGAATTCTACTAGGCTGGAAGTACTTGACCTAACCATAACATGCCCTTGCCTTGGTCGACAACTGCGAAATTTGGCACGTATCTTAAGAAGCTTCACTATCAGATCATAGGCATATCTGTTTTGATATAAAGAATTCATTTAGCTATTTAAACCCTAAACGTCAACAGTCAATCTTAGTGTACGAAATAGGTAGAGAAGAATCAATAAACAGACCAGATTGCATTGATCAAATAGCTAACAACTTCGTGGACAACGTAATAAATGCTTACGAACGAAGCTGTCCCGTTCTAAACAAGAAGAGGGCGAAGCAAATACTTTGGTGGCACGAGGAACTGGCGATAAAACGCAAAGTAACTAGAAAACTGTTCAATAGAGCAAAAACTTTTGATAACTGGGACGTTAAAGTTAAAAAAAAGAATCATGGAGAAGATTTTATAAAGACTACAAAAGGCGTTCACCAAAATGACCCCAATATATATCGGAATCTTTGAGAGCAGATAAATCCTTAACAAAGACTAGCATGGAAACGCGTTATTGGCAACAAAATAATTATGAAGATTTAAAAGTAAAGGAAAGGACGTATCGTTAAATTCCCTTCAGAAAATTATTTCTGGTAAAATCTTCGTTCCAGCAAAAATTAGATGGACTATTAACACCTTAAAGCCCTTCAAATCGGCAGCAAGAGATAAAAAAAAAAAATCCCCGCATTACTGCAGAAGGGTTAGACATTCTACTGCCAATCTTGATAAGGATCTTTAAAGCCAGTTTTATATGAGGGAATATAAGTCTTACCTCCTTCTTCGTCAAGACGATGGAGAAATTAGTGGACTTCCACATAAGAATAGGGCCTAATAAGGTATATCTTAACAAGAACCAACATGCCTACCAGAAAGGTAAATCAACTGAGTCAGCCCGTCACGGTCTAGTTAGACAAATTAAAAAAGCTAAAGACCACAAAGGAGGCTGGGGCCCGTTTTGGGCTGTAGCGCCATCGTAAGTAAGTAAAACCAACAAAGGAATTGCCCTTTGCGCATTTATAGATGTAGAAGGAGCATTCGACCATATTTGAAATGGGCCACTGTAAAATGGATGCAGGCCATGCTAAGGAGCCGTCTCATAAACACGGATCTAGGTGATAACACATTGACTGCATAGACCTTCAGGGGCTTTCCTCAGGGAGGAGTATTATCTCCACTTCTATGATCAATTGTAGTCGATAATGCACCTCAGGGAAACCTGCAGCCGGAGTCAAAGATCCTAACTCTCGGTTTCAAAACCCTTTGGTAAAGAAGCTTCAATCATTCAGGCCAAACTAATTATAATGAAGCTATGCATCCAAAAAAAATATTAGGAAAGCTCATCGCAACAAAACTATCAATATATGTATTACCGGATAGTCAGCCTGTTCTCAATGCACCAGTATCCAACAAACACAGATCGAGGCTAATTTAAGACTGCCTTCAAAGTCTAATCGCCCTGGGAAAGAGGAACAAAGTAACCTTAATGTGGGTCCGGGACACATAGCGATAAAGGGCAACAAAAAAGGAGACTACCTCGCAAAAATGGCTCGAAAACAAATTTTATTGGACCGGAACCATTCTGCAGAAAACCAAAAGTTCATTTCAACCTAATATTGAGAAAGTTGATTGAACAGGAGCACAGAATCTACTGAAATAGACTTCCAGGTTTATCAATCTCAAAAAAATGAATCGTACCACAGAAAAACAAAGTGGAGAAAATCCTTAAACTAAGCAAGAGTGATATCAGTTCCCTGATGGGCCTTCTGACTGGCAGTGACAGTGACGTAAACTACCACCTCAAAAACATGGATCTAGTAGAAACCTGACATTTGCTGCCTCAGTCTTAATCACTCAGGAACGACAGAACAAATTCTATGTCACTGCGAAGCAGTAGCAGGGAAATGACAAAATTTCTGGGAAAATGTTTCCTTACAATTGATGAACTAGCCAACATGACTCCCTTAACAATACTCAAATCAGCCTAAGCTATCAAGTTGTGGTAAGGGACAGGAAAACAAACGCACAACAGGCCGAGAAGGTTACAGTGCTCTCACGTGTTCATATAATATAAATAATATAATATCCCAATAATTAATAATAATAATAGTCGTCGCCAGGACTTGTTGATTCAAATATCTGCAATTTCACAATTTCAAAAATTTAATTTTTCTCTGAAACTGTTTAAGCTATCGACTTGAAAACTAGATCAAAGTATAATGACATGAATACCATTAACGTCAAATATCAAATCGATGATAATTTATAAGCCATTGTCGAAATACCATTAACCCTTTATGCGCCGGTGAAATCATTGATCCATATGTCTTCAAAAATTATGATGGTCAGAACGTTACAGTCAACAGAGAGCGGTACAGAGACATGATTACTAACTTTTTCGTTCCTCAATTGAAAGGCATTAATGTCGCACACATGTGGTTTCAACAGGGCGGCGCCACATGCCACACAGCGCGCGATACAATTAATTTACTGAAAGAAACATTTGATGATCGATTAATTTCACAAAATGGACCTGTTAACTAGCCACCTCGTTCGTACGATTTGACGCCATTAGATTTGTTTCTCTGGGGATATGTAACGTCCCATGTTTTCGCCGATAAACCAGAAACTATTGAGCACTTGAAAGCCAACATTCGACGCGTTATTGACGAAATACAGCCTGAATTACTGCGAAGAGTGTGTAAAAATTGGACTTCCAGATTACGCCATGTACGCGCCAGCCGCGGTGGCCACATGCTCGAAATCATATTCAAACATCAATGTCATAAAATTATCTTTCAAATAAAATCAATTTTATGATATTAAAAACATTTTTCTGTGTTTTATTTCAATTTAAAGTTCTTCGCCTCTAAAAAAAAACACCCGGTACTTCAAAACTGAGACTTCTGTCAATATTTTTGCATTGACCAAACTCTATTAAAAGTGTGTAAATTGAGTATCTCTACGCTATAGTTACTGTATGGCAATGCTTTCTTTTCTGCTGATGTCGAGTATGGCCTCGGATCCGTTAATCGAGCTGTTACTCGTCGATATTCAAAAAGTCGACGAGTACAGCTCGTACTGAAATGATGATAAAACATAATAGGACTACGATTGTGCATAAAGCCCAATCATGCGATACTCTAGATGAAGAGAAATGTTTTTATTTTTATGCAGCAGATTGGAATTATTATAGAAGTAATATGTTCCAAATTTCAGATCAATAACTTTTACACTTTTCGAAAAAATCCGTTTATAGACAAATTGCGTAATTGTGTCATTTTATATAGGAAGGGGTAGAAGGGGTAAAGCTGATCGTCTAATTTTTTTTTGGTCTTACTAATAATTATAAAATAAAATAGTTAGTGCACAATTTCAGCTCGATCAGCTCGATGGTTTAGAGCATTTCATGAAAAAGTGCAGTTTGTATGGGAGGTGGTGGAAGGAGGGGGAGGACACAAATAATTTTTATACAGTAGAATGAAATCATTATAAAAGTATTATATTCCAAATTGTATACCAATAGCATATACACTTTTCGAGAAAAGCCGTTTATTGATAAACTGCGTAATAGTGTCATTTTGAATGGGAGGGGGTAGAAGGAGTGGAGCTATTTGGCCCGGTCACGAACTTGTCCTTACTTTTTTGTCAAAAACGATGTGTACAAAATTTGAACTTTCTAGATCAACGCGTTCTCAAGCTAGAGAGGACACGGACGGACGGACGGACAGACGGACGGACGGACATCCGGTTTTGAAATTTTTGAGTGATTATATGAACTTCTGCATCATTAATTTTTTTCTCCGAGCCTTATTTCTTAGCGTTACAAACTTTGTGGCAAACTTATAATACTCTTAGATTTCATCTAGAGTATAAAGATTGCCTTTTCACTAAAAACTACTTGAAACGTAATTTTCGTTAGTTTAAATTTAAGCTTGGCCTAAAATTTCAAGGAAAAATAAGGTAAAATATTTGGCCTAAAATCTTGGATTTAAAAATTTCCCGCTCCGTGCTGGAACCTAGTGTCCAAACTCTAATAAGAGAGGGTCCGTTCCTATATAAACGAACTCAAACTTATGCTGTTAGTCAGTCCATGGGACACTAGGCGCGCTTTACCGTAGTTTTGCAAATGTGAAGCCCGATAATTGGAGCGAAATTAAAAAAAAAGTGTCGACCTTTTTTTTGGCACGTTCTTGACACCAAGATCTGTGCGCAGTTTTTAATACTTAACTAAAAAGTCACAAACAAAAATTTTGAAGGAACAATTTATCTTAAGTTGGATGAAATTGGCAAAAGAAAACTAATAAACTCACCACTCCACGAATGGTGAATTCAATCAATCAAATTCCTGTTAAGACCCCCTATAGGCGCATAGGACAGAAACTCTCTTCCACAAGGCGCGATCCTGAGCATCGGCTTTAAGCTGTTGCCAGGACTTGTTTATTCCTCTGGCCTCCTGCTCAACTGCTCGCTTCCATGTGTTACATGGTCGACCAACCCGACGTCTTCCTTGAGGGTTATAATCCAGAGCCTGTTTTGCGATGTTTCGCTCTGGTTTCCTCGGGGAATTGGGGAAGGTAAATTCGTAAGTGTCGATTGTGACATTTCAGCCAGATTCTGATAGTCTCCTCCTTGTATGGAGTAACTCTAACTTTGCTAACCTGCATCGTTCAAATACTAATCATGACCACTGTACAGAATTTAATTACTGACGCCAATAATTTCGAGTTGTAAGGAAGTTTCCGGTCTCTGCTTCTCCCCCGTTTTCTTATCGTATTTTCTCTTCGCAGTTGAGGTCTGTAAAACTCGATGACGTGCATATTTGCAAACAATGACTCAAAAAGCGACAATAAAAGAGCATAAATAAATAAATAAATTTTTTGCACAACTTACGAATAATTTCAAACTCCATTACGAACTTTCACTTGCAAAGACGCGACCGTTAAAAAATAGCACTGTGCTTATTTCGTAAACATTTGATTTGGCTGTTGATATTCGAAATTAGAACCCAAATCGCTACGCTAGTTACGGAGGTAACGATTTGTTTATAAATTTCTACCGGCAAATTAACTACCGAACCAGCAATACAAGAACAACACCCCGCGCTTCAAAAACGATTCATGCTTCCGATTTGCTGTTGTTGTAATTAAAAGGAAATTGTTTCAGACGTCAGGTGTACATTTTATTACCATAGTGGCAAAAAAAAACATTTCGAGAGAAAAAAATGTCAAGCTCTCTCTGCCTGGCGGATATAAATAAGAGAACCACCTTGAAGAGTACACATTCCAGTGACTTTGAAAGAGCAAAAAAGCTTCGATTGAATTTTGTGACAAAATGCTCTTTACAAAATTCAAGACGTTATGTTCAAGAGAGATTTCTGTCTTATGTACAAGGCCGGCAGAGATAAACCGGCTTAGTTTTGGGACAAAAGGCCGACTAAAGAAAACAATGGGGGAATGAAATTTTTGTTTACAAAATCGGTAATAAATTAGATTCGCGTAATTTTGTGCTAATCGTAAGAACTGGTATAAAAAATAACGAGATGGTGGAAAATCCGGAAATGGGTATATTTTGGCGTCAATATTCGTTTTAATGTACTATAGAGTAGAGTTAGGGTCCTCCTTTTCGTCTCTCCTTCGACTTTTCCGGCAACGACCCCAGATGGGGTTGCCAACCGTCCTACTGCCGGGAGGACAGTCCTCCTTTTTCTCATCTGTCCTCCGTCCTCCAACTTTTCCGGCGAGAACCTCAAATGTCCTCCTTTTTTATTAAAGTTATTTGTTATTGACTACCAGATACGAAAATGTCTCAGCAATTATGTATTTTCGAATAAGTTTAGGTATAATATATAATAAATGCATGATTGTGTATGGGCGCCTTAAATTTCACTGAAACCCAGCCATACGCGATCCCCATATTCGTAAGTTTGATGGTATACGATCCCTTTATTCGCGCAATTGCTAATATGTCATACGATCCGGGAATCCAGTAATGGGCAATCTCTGTAATCAGGAATTCATTGTTTATCATTTGACTGTTCATTTGCTGTGATTATTCGTTCAAAGGTATAGATATAGTCTTAACCCTGCTTCAGATATTGGATATTTGCAGGAACCCCGCCCAGGTAAAAAATCAACTTTCTTGTCATTAAATTAATTTCTATTATCACTTTTTATTTTATAGTTTTCCTATTTATTGTTTAATTGTTTATATTGTTTTTCTTTTATTATTTTTGTTTCTTCTTTTAATTTATTTTTTTTTTCATTATTATTCTTGATTGATATCGATTGTATTTTGTTATTTATATTATATTTTATTTATTGACTTGTTACTTCTTGTTTTTCATTGCTTTACAGATAGGTTTTATAAATTTGTTTTTGCATTATTTGTAGTAATCAGGCAGTTGATGAATAAACGAAAATTATTATTATTAAAACATTCGTATGCAACAAAGGCTATTCGACTTTAAAGCAACACGAAGGAACTGAAATGCATGGACGAAAATCGTTAGCAGCTTCAACATCATCAACTCTTAGTAAATTTTTCGCCGCTACAGCTACTCCTGAGTAATTTTCGTAACAGCAGCTGGAATAGCCCATGTAATGGTTTGGTGAATGTTTTCACATTATGTTTCGAATTAAAAGAAAAGATTTCCGGATTCTACACTGTTACGCTTTATTATTCGTGACGTTTCGGTCTCTGCTGAGACCTCAGCGCAATTGTGTAGAATCCGGAAATCTTTTCTTTCATAGCCCATGTATTTCATTGCTGTAACCATAACCTTTCATATAATTCACTTGATTGTAGCCTGAAGTTATTACCAAAAACAATTCCTGATTCAAAAATTGTATCGAAAATATCTTGTGGAAGGACAAAATCGAAAGCAATAGCAACCGATATATTAGCTCCTAAGATATTAGATGAAATTTTAACCACATTAAGGGGACCTTCAGTATTTTTTACAATCCACAGTGATGCCTGCAATCATAATAATAGAAAGATGTTGCCTTTATGTATGTGTCCAGTATTTCACTAAAAAGAATGGAATACAATGTAAAATTATAGATTTTTACGAAAGTGCTGATGAATACAATGTAAAATTATAGATTTTTATGAAAGTGCTGATAAAACTGCAGATGGAATGTTTGAAGCTATAACTGCTTCTATGAATAGTCTGGGATTAAATGTCCGACAAATATCAGGCTTCTCCGCAAATAATACTAATGCTAATTTTGGGAAACATCATTCGCTACTTACTCACTTAAAAACTGTTCATTCCAATATAATTAAAGCGAACCGCCATGCACACATAATGCATAATTGTTTAAAGTATTCAATGAATGTATTGGATATAAATGTAAAAATATAGTTTTAAAATTCTATTCACATTTTTCAGCATCAGCAAAGCGACGAGAAGATTTAAAAGAGTGCAACAGTTTCGTGCATATAGAGTTTAGAGAACTCATCCGACATGCTGTAACGCCTTGGTTATCACTCGTACCATGCATAAACCGTATACTGCAAAGCAGTATCATATTGTGAAAATTTAGGAGATAATACACCAAAAATTATTCAAAATATATTACTTATGAATGCCGAACTTTCTATTCCGCCTGATATTGAATTCTATCTATTGTGTTGCAGTCATATTCTACCAATATTTGATAAGACTGTAAAAAAAAATGAAAAGTAATCAAACAACTTATATTGATGTCTACAAACATTTAACGCACTTCAAAAATAATCTTCTCTGTAGAATTAATGAACGTTTTTTTGGATTTGAAGTTAGAAACAAACTAAACCAATTGAATAGTTTTGAAAAATTAAAAATTGATAATTGTTGTATCAAGTTTTATAAATATAGTTCAGAATATTTGGAGGAAAGATTCAATTTTGAAGAGAACAGTTGTGTTTGCAACAATTGGAAAATTATCATTTTCAGCAAATATTGCAGAATTTTCAATATTTGACGACTATGTCGAATGCCTTAATATGAAAAGTAGAATAAATGTGAAAAAGTTATTTGACAAAGTCAGTCTTGTAAAAACTATTATTTGTAAAACTGATAAGTGGCATGCATTTTCTATTTGTGAACAATGGCTTTTCGTTTTTAATAATGTTGATAACATTGACAATTTATTTGTATTCTACTCCTACAATGGCGCTACAGCCCAAATCGGACCTTGGCCTCCTGATATAAAGGTTCCATAACATTTCTTATTACTTATTGTGGAAGGGTTCTTAGCCCTTCGCACAGCCCTCTTTCTACGAATTTTTCATTTTCTTCTTTTCATTGAGGTGACCAAGGTATATCCAAGCAGGCAATGTGCCGGAATTATATATTGCGCCGACCGGGATTTGAACTCACGACCTTCGCATTACAAGACCAACACACTACCTACAAGGCTATACCCTAGCTAATTATTTGTATTGATGTCATTTATTTATTATGCCAGCATCATCAGTATTTACAGAAAGAATTATTTCATTAATGGATATCAAATGGAGAAAGGAAAGAATTAGATGTTCGATAAATTTGGTAAAAAGTGAATTAATAATAACTGCAAGTACAGAAATAAATTGTATAGAATTTTATAACAATATGAAAAATGACAAGAAATTGTCGGAAGCTGCAAAGAGCCAACAAAAATATAATATATAATAAATATTGAAATACACAAGATAGATGTTATAAATAAATATATCTCAATCAATTCATAAGTAAAATTATTATTTTTTTGTGATGTTACGTTAAATTAGATTTTGCTGCTTATGTCCCAATCGAAATGGAAGAGCGATATGATTGTGTTATGTTCCAATTTTATAAAGAATATATTGATTTTCATTTCCTATGTTACCTGTATAATTTTTTAAATAATAGACAAACATAAAAAGTGATAAGAAATAATTGAAAACTGCAATATGTAAGGAAAATACAAATTTGAGATTATTATGCAAAAATTAGTAATTATAAAAATTTATAAATCATTTTGTATTCGAAGTTGCGTTAAATTGTAATGAAAGATATTATTATTATTATTTTTTTAGATAGAACATGTACATATTCTTCACTTGGTCTGTTGTTTTTTGTTTTTTTTTTTTAGTTTATCCTCCTTTGCAATTTGCAATAGTTGGAACTCTAACCCCAGAAGGCCTCCTTTTTCAACACTTCGTCTGTAAACCTGGGTCTTTCGTGTCCGAGCCAAAACAGTTTCGATTAATAACATTCGAAGAAGGGAGAGGGGCGTTGCTACCCATACCTAAACAAAGTTATGTAAGAGGGGGAACCGACGCCCAAGATGGAAGGTTCCAGACCCTGCTGAACAGTTGCTATGAGCAGCTCATATCCGGAGCGGACACGAAAGAACCATCTTTACAGATTTGGTAAGTGCCGCTGACAGTTTACAGACTAAAACTGCATCAGAAGGTTTCGAAAAATAATTTTGTTTAACCCTTTAGTTTGTGAAATAAGAGGTAAGTTTGTAAAATAGACAATAAAAAATGTTTTTGATAATAAAATGTGTGAATAGTATTACCTATTACACAATTATTTGCCTTTTTTACCTGTCCAAACTTAAGCATTTAGTTTTAAACAAATGAAAGAGCTTAATTTTTTTTTAAAGCTGTGTTATTAACCTTTAATTTGCGGTTTTTGAAGTTCCGTTATCTTGATTTGTCTTAAACTTACAATTTTTTGAGTAAATCACTGCTTTCCTGCCGAGTTGCTTTATTTATTTAATAAAAAATACATGAATTTTTTTTTCAGCAATTTTATGATTAATACATCAAATTGAATGTTTCGAATATTAGCATGAATTTTCCGAAATATTTTGGGTGTGTTAGCAGAGTGAAAAAACGACAGGACGTACCCAAAACGTAGTTCTATGCATAGCCGTAGTTGGATACGAAAAAGAGGGCTTGATGATAAAAGCCCCGCAGGGCTACCCAAAACGTAGTTCTATGCGTAGCCGTAGTTGGATACGAAATAGAGGGTTTAATGATAAAAGCTCCGCAGGGCTACCCAAAGCGTAGTTCTACGCGGAGAATTTTTATGCAAATAATATTATTAGATTTAGATTTCCCAAAAAATTATTAAAAAATTGTAATATTAATATAAACCATAATTTCCCAAAGAAACATTTTCCCTTGGTGGCATATTATATAATTCCAATTGATTTTTGTGTATGACATTACTAAATAATATAAATGTCAGTCGAAGAACATGGAAACTTTAATTCGTCCGGGTTTACTTACACGCGACAAGTAATTTTAATTTTTTGCCTTCCGGAAGGCTCAGATCAACAAACTGCTTGTGTTTTTATAATATTTATGATCTTGTAGTTCGAATGATAGTGTATTTTTACGAAAACTCCGCCGAGGAAAACGAAAAAATTACCATTTTAGAACCTCAAAAATGAGATTTTGAAATGCAATTTTCCTCATTCTCCAGGCAAAAAATCGTTAATAATAGTATCATCCGCGTTCTAAAATTACTAAATCTATCGTTTTTACACATAATTACTCAGTAAAAAAAAATTTTTGTGAATTTAAAAAAAATCCGCGATTCGCTTCGCTACTTATTCCGAAAATCTGTCACTCATATTGTGCAGAGTCAAAGCCCTCTAAAGTAGAAAGCCATGTAAGTCAATCCAACAACAACAAGTTGGAGTCATAACAAAAATGACAGTTCCATACAAATTCGCTCGCTTTTGTATGGATCAGACACGGCGGGCTTCGTAAGAATCGCGTTTATTCTTAAATGCAGTGTTAAAGATAGTTCAGCTTTCTAAGGTACTTTATTAATAATGCTCAGCGAGTAATTACTACACGTTATATCAGTCCAATAGATTTTTAATCGAAAAAAATGCGATCAAAGTTAAATCTCGGGTTCTCAAACCGAAGAAAATCTGTCACTTATATTGTGCAGAGTTCTCCAGTTATTTTTCACACAGAAAACTGTAGAACTTTAGTTATTACGAAAAAGTATGCAATCGCATAATATTTCCGTGCTTAATTTGATTTAATTATGATTTTGTGTTGTTTTCAGTAAAACGTGTTTTTTTTTTGTCTTTTTAAATGGAAAAATCCATGACATCACACCCACTGGAGTCATTCAAGATGGCCACTACGTCAGTTCTGCCTAACTTGGTATGTAGAAAGCTTTGTAGAGATGCAATTTGAAAGATATGCAATAAAACATTCATACAAAGCAATCGCCGCTACAGGTACTGCTGAGCAATTTTTCATAAGAGCAGCTGAAATAGCCTGTGTATTTGAATGCTGTAAAGACTAACCTTTCATATAATCCACTTGACTGTAGTCTAAAGTTACTACCAAAAAATGAATTAAAAGTATCTTGTGGAAGGGCGAAATGGGAAACAATGGTAACCGATATACAGTAGAGTTCAGTTATAGCGAACTTGAAGGGTCCATCACTTTTCGTTCGGTATAACCGAAGTTCGCAATAACAGGTTATGCAACAAATTGATATTTATTTCAATAATACATGTATGTATGTACTTATTTTTTTCGTAAGTACAGTTCTTCCAAATGCTTCAACACTACTTCGCAGGTCATCGAATTTCTGAAGAACCTGCTTAAGTCCAGAACGGACACCTGGTTCCTCCATCATCATTACCTACGCTTTAGCTCACCGCGCCAAAGCTTGCACCGAATAGTTGTTGCCCACTACAGGACTGAAACTACTTGAGCATTCTCCACATAGTCCAGACCTGTGACTTTATACAGTTCCCCCCTATGAAAATGAAGCTAAAAGGCACTCGGTTTTCCAATGGTGAGGACTTGGGACAACGAGTGAGCTGTATTCCCTAGCGAAACTTGACAGAGCTGGTTTAAGGATTGGTTTCAGAGAACGGAGAAGTCTGTTGCATGTAACGGAAGTTACTTTAAGAAAATTACATAAATAAATCTGTGTTGCAAAACTTTCCTTTAATCTGGGTGTAGCCTAGTGGGTAGTGTGTCGGTCTACAATTCGAAGGTCGTGAGTTCAAACATCGGTCGACGTATAATTTCAGCCCACTGCTTGCGTGGGCCACCTCAACTCGCGAAAATGAAAAATTCTTTGTGCGAAGGGCTAACAACCCTTCCACAAGAACAAATTAAATGCTAAGGAACCTGAAGATCAGGAGGACAAAGCCCGATTTGGGTCATTAGTGGCATTGGAGAAGAAGAAAACTTTCCTTGTTACTACTAGTATTCATTTTAATTTTTTTTGATGTAAGTGCGTGCAATCGAATCTTTTACCACTTTTGTAAAACATTCAATTAACACTTTAACAAAAAAAGTGTCTTCAAAGAATGCACTGAGTTCAGGAAAATAAAAAAGATATCACACTCATCCAACTTTGAAGTTATATTAACTTATTTAAAATATCTAAATTTGTAAATAATATTAAATATAATTATTTCTGTTTAGATTACCAAAAAAATAAATTTGAAGTGCATTGCTATTGTATACTTGAAACTTATTCACAATCTAATTGGATCTATAAATTGATAAAGAGCTCATCAACCTTTTAGAAGGTCAAGCAGAATTCGGAGATCCCGTCTGCGACAAAACGAGGTTTTGGGCTTCAAGGATTTCACCTGTCCGAAGTGTGTTCCAACTAACGTGAAATACGGAGAAATCGACAACAAATCTGTGGCTTCCAACACAGCGTCTCGAGCATCGTCACGAAGAAAAAAATAGCTTGAGATGCTTAAACTGGGAGAGGGAAGGATATTGGCGGAGAAGCGGGAAAAGGAACGCGAAAGAAAACGTAAAGAGCGGGACTAGACATTCCTCGAGAAAAAACTGTAGTGAGGCGGCAAGTTTATGAACACGTCCAGAATTGGTGGAGGAGTGGATCGCGAGTGTTCAAAATAATGGCAAGCAGGTGGTGCCCATATCCTCATCGATTGACTCTATACAGAAAGCACTTCCTGTAAGTGATGTCCTATCAATGAACCCACGAGCATCGACCAAAAACCCGAGTGCTCTACTCTTCCACAGTTGACAGCACCTGCAGCTCTTTATAAAGGCGCACATTCACCAAGTTCCACGCTTCCATCGTGGACAGTAATACCAACGCCTGCAGTTGCACAAAGTTCGAGGAAAGTTCCACCAGTAACACCGTTAACATCTCGAATGACAGTACCTGCATTTGGGTAAAGTTTGAAGCTGGCTTCAAATTTCATAACAAATGTAAACTTATTTCCGGACGTCGTCTTTCCGAGCGAATCGAAACTATCAGTCGCGACTACTAGACTGCAAGGTCAGCGCGCTTTGACTGAAGAACTGCAGCTACAGGTCCATCTTACCGCACTGACAACGCACCATCTCGAAGCGCGTCAAATGCTTCCAAAGGATCTACCGACATTTACGGGAAATCCTGAAGAATGGCCGGTATTTTTTAGGAGTTCGAACGATCTACGATGTATTGTAATTTCAGCAATACGAAAAATCTGATTCGTCTTCAAAAATGTGTGAATGGACGAGCTCTTGAAGCCGTTCGAAGCTGACTATTACTTCCTCATACGTTCCCAAATGTGATTGACATCTTGAGAATACTGTACGGACGACCAGAGATAATTATTAACACTCTTTTATCTACTATCGGAAGCCAATCTCATGTAAAAGCGGACAGGCACAAAACGTATGTGCAACACTGCAAGCCTCTGGTAGCTCATATTTACAACCCAACGCTACTACAAGAGCTCGTTGAAAAGTCGCCAGCGCATAATAAGCTTACAGAGGCGGTATACAAACAATCGATTCTTGATATCACTCTTATAACCTTTGGAAAATGACTTTTTGAACTGTCAAAAGCAGCGAGTGATGTCACTCTTCTTTTGATCGACTACAAACAGGAAGATAAACGCGGTAACCGTGGATACTTGCACACACACACACGGCTAGTTTGAATCAATATCTTTCATACGACACCAATAAAGCAGGCTTACTGTTTCTCTGCATCATTGCGTAAATATCCAGAGGTAAAGGACAAAAATATTTGTTTAGTATGTGAAAAAAGTTCGCACGTAATTTCAAAGTGCGAAGTATTTAAAAAACTAGACTACTCTAGCAAGTAGAATGCCAAAAGACATGGATTATGCCGTAAGTGCTTGGGTCGCCATAATCAAAACCGGTGCAAATCGGACAACATCTGTGGACAAAATAGTTGTAGTTTCAGACACCACTCATTACTACACAATGACCGTAAAGATCCCGAAGTAAGCGATACTACTAGCAAACTACAGAGCACAATCCCATAGTACTCACCAGCAGCCGAAAACTACAATGCCTTTCCGAGTAATACCTGTAAAGCTTTACGCTCAAAACAAAACGTTACATCATCAATGGCGCGACAGCCCGAATCGGGCCCTGGCCACCTGAAGTCGTCGCCTCCAAAAAACCGTTACAGACGTATACATTTTTTGATGAGTGTTCATCTGTTTCGCTCAATGAAGAAGGCTTAGCAAATGAGTTGAATCTTTCGGGTACGCTGGAGAGTCTCTGCCTCAAATGGACCGCTAATACTGCGCGAACGGAACCATTCGTGACGTTTTGATCAATTGATTCAGTTTGATAAACGTCTAAGCAGAGACCGAAACGTCACGAATAATAATGCGCAACAGTGTAGAATCCGGAAATCTTTCCTTTCAAAGTTGACTATCTTGCGATTTGCGGCAGTTTCCATTACTTTTAAAAGCACTGAGGTAATTGGTATGGGTCGGTAATTAGCGGGGTTTGCTTCGCTTCCTTTCTTTAGAATTGGCTGAACATTCGCGACCTTCCAGATCTGAGGAAAGCACCATGAAGAGTGTGAAAGATGGTGGAGATTACGAAGAGATTTAGCTAGAGAGGAAGCGCAGCTTTTAAGGGCAATAAGAGGCCCAGCAGAATTGTAAATATTGAGCTCCTGCGGGATCCTGGAAATAACACTAGTTCGAAAATGAAGTGGTGGCAGCGAGAAGCCAGAGTCCGGTAAGTACGGAGGAAGCTTCGAGTTTCTAACAAAGTTTGCTGCCAAGAGGTTTAATTTTTTTGACAGAATCAAAAACGGTTTGGTCACCATCGAGAAGATGAGATGTTGAAGATGTGATGAAATTGTTAATGACCGATTTCACAAATGACCAGGAAGATCTTGACGTTTCCCATCATGTTCGATGTTTCCAATCATGTTTGAATTTACCTCACTTTAAAATTTGTATGCAGGGTTTTATTGCCACCTTTAATAGGTCTCTGTTCTCTACTGTCGGATTGTTGTGAATGGTAAGAAAAGGCTACTTTTTTGCTCTAATTGCATCGCGGCATTCATTGTTGAACCATGAATCATTTGCAAGTCTGATCCTTTTAAGATTGCATGGCTTTTTAGGTACTTGATCTATTAGGTATGCTTCGAGATGTAATCTGGGATTGGTCTTATTTCGATAAAGGTGTGGGGTTCCACCCTCCCCCATACAAAACTACTCATTTTAAAATATATACCTATACAATAATCAAATTTTCTTGAAAACCATAGGAGCGAATAATTTGAAATTTAGAATATATTATTTTTATCATAAATCTTATCGATGGTATATAAACTATTTGAATCTCTCCACTCCTTTCACCACCTCCCATACAAACTGCACTTTTTCATGAAATACTCTAAACCACTTTGCTCCGTACGTATAACATTTATCAAGCTTAAATTTTGTACTAAATCCTAAATTAGTTTAATAATTAATATCGGGAAAAAAACCGATTAGCTTCTCCTCTTCTACTCCCTCTCATAGAATGCGACACAATCTTCCGAAATTCGATTTTCTTGAAAAGTATAAAAGTTACTGATCTGAAATTTGTATATATCAATTGCATAATGATTTTAGTTGTTTCTCAAAAAATCACGACCAGGAACCACCCACTACTTTTACCCGCTCCCATAAAAACTGCAAAATTTAACTAAAAGCAATGCACTTATATTCTCAGTATCTATTCAATTTCTGAAACTTAAATTTGAAACAAAACATTTTTATAGTTGCTCTAGCATGATGTGAAACAAATTGGTTCAATGCTATCACCTCTTCTACCACTCCCCATATAAAATTTCTTAATATCACGAAAATTTCGATCTCATCTATAATATCGTATGATTGGGCAATCTTAGCCCTGTTATTTAAGCCTAATGTCATTTTATTTGGGCTTTTTTATTAACACAAGCTACAACTATTCACATGTCCTTAGCGCTCTTCATGATCTCTTATATGATCTCAAATCACGGGATTGATTTGATCACGAGCCTGTCCGATAGAAGTATCATGGTTTCATTCTTAATAATTTATGGTTCTGATTCCAACAAAATAGAAACCAGTGTGTTTAAAATAAAATTCTATGCACAGCTATGTTGGTAAAGGAATTGGGGAAAAAAATGAATGGGTTAATTTGGGTGGAGAGAGACGAAAGTGACGGTGGAAATTGCTTTTAAAGCACTGAAGGTTGTACTCATTGGGAAACACTATGGCTGGTAGTGTGTTCCAAAGTCTTGACATTCGGGAAATGAATGAATGCCTATATTTCACTGTACGAAAAGGTGGGGATTTGATCTGCACGTTCAGCTTGACGAGTATCCCGGGAAAAAGTATGGAATGGAGCAATGAGTGCGCTCCTTACTGCATTTTCCATGGACGTAGCGATAGTAAATGCTGAACACTCCAATGTTCCTACGATGCTCGAGGGAGTCAATAGAACACGTGATGGTCTCATCTCCAATCGTTCGCAACGCATGATTTTTAATACGGTCGAGCAAAGCTGTTGTAGATAAATCGCAAAAATAAACAAAACTAGTCCCAAGGGATTGATAATTGAAATCGTATTTAAAAATTAACTTCACAAAATGTCCTTAATTTCTTAGCCAGAAGCAATAGTTTAAATGAAAACCCGGTATTGGTTGTATTAATCGCGACAATGCCAGACTCTTAATTCTTGAACTCTTGAATTAAATCGTTAAGCAACAAGAATGCCAACAAACATTCACAACGAACACCAAAAAACACACTTCTCCCAGTAATAAAGAATCACCTGAAGATAAAATCGCTTTCGAAATACCTAACAGAAGGTTTTGCCTTTTTTGATAATCGTTTTCAGTGGGTGGCCGATTCGGACTCATAAATTATCGCCGACGACGTTCTTAGCTCGAAACACTCGAAAAGAGAGAGAAAAAAACTCTCGAAACAGTCGTAACGACGACGTCGTTTCGACAAGTTTGTTTAACGTTTCGATCAGGTAAGTCAAGTTCCGATCCGACGACCCATCCTCAGACCATGTTCGCATTGCCACTCTGTCATTAAGACCGTCTAATTATCCACTAATTACGTGATGATCCATCGGATCGTTTGTGGTACCAACACACTAGCGTGCAACACCATGTGGCTGACCGGCCCGGTTAGAAAATACCCCATGGGAGTGTTATCCTTATTTCATGATGACGGCGTGATTAACGCCGGCAAACATCAGAAAAAATCAACCTGTGGGCTCTATTTTGTAGCGCGCCGGCTTAATAAGATTACGTTCCGTTTTTGCCAAGCTTAATCACTCATTTAGTTCGGGATTTTACCTCGGGTCCGTTTGGTCCGATTATAAATGGGGTGTCCAAGCGATCGTTACGAGCTGAGAAATTGACCATTGAGGGTTTTGTTTTGGGATTATTCGGCGCTAACCAAATACCACATTTCGATGATATCTAAGCGAAGCGCGATCGCCGACGGTCACCTTTGATGGTTAGCCGACACATTCGGGCCACCCAGTGATCCCGAGAGGATTTTAATTATAGGGGACAGACCGATTAACTATCAGGATTGGCTATTTGTAAATATCGACTGTGTGTGAGGTCACTTTGGTGATAGGTACCTAGCGGCGATCATGATCTTCAGGTAATTAGCGCCATGCGGACAATCCGATAACTTTCTTCGAATGCAATTAAATTGTCTCCGGCTCGCAATTCCTCGCGCGCCATCAATCATAAATCACTGGATACACTGCGGTGCCTATATTCCTAGTACAAATGAACCCATTAGACCGGCCTGCTGCGCCACTCGCAGAAATTTTCCGTGTCGCTCATATCCCATATGCGTCGAAGGCGCCATAAGATTCCACCTCTCCGGCCGCAAGTATGCGCAAATTATGCATACGAAATGCGATACAAGGAGGCATTTGTTGTATGGATCGCACGTGACAAACCCGAATAAGGAAACTTGGTCTGCACTGGACGATGATCGCCAAGATTGAAAGAACTCGAGCGATCCGATCCAACCACCGAGGCATATATCATCATCTTGACCAGCTTCCAGGCAGGGTTCCGTGCGACAATGATATAGTTCGATGGGGCTAAACAACAACAGACCACGGACGCTGAGATGAATTCCTTATGAAGTTGGCCGCGAAGACAAGCCGAAGGCTATCGCGGACAAGAATGACCACAGCATGGATGCTGGGGCTAGCTGGCTGACTGGTTGACTGGATGCTTCTGGCTGGCCCCGGCCGATCGGAAAACTTTAAATTTTAAATTTTTTTTATTGAGTGTTGGTCAAGCATTTCTTCTCGGCCGGGACAGAGAAGATGGACCTCGCGATACGATCAGATGTAACGATCGCAACATCATTGGCGATCCCTTTAGTCCGGCTGCAAGGAACATCAGACGTGCTGGTTACGTTTTGTAATTGCCACCGGTTTACTTATGCACAGAAAAATACACCAAGTGGCGGCTTTTGAATGACGGACTGTTGTACATTGATCGTGACTGCTAATTGAATAAACATCACGCTAAGATCGTTTTTGTGTTGTAAACCTCTACGGCCGGAGTGAAACTGGTCCAGATCTTCTCGTTTCGTATAAGCAGGTATGATATTCAATGGGATCGCGATTCGAAGACGTAGTTTTGTAAAAACGGAAAAAAACGATCGATTTCTTCTGTTCGGTATAAAGATTTTTAATTAGTTTGTTGTAACGGAGTGAAAGACACGGGAGAAGGACAACCAATCGAATAGCTAAGAATTTCGCGAAATTTTCAGTTACAGCACGACCTCGGTAAACGCAACTAATTGAAATTAATGCAGTTGCAATAAGCGAGGTCGTTGCAATGACCAAGTCAAAAAAGTTTGGAGCTAAAAGTACGTTCAAAATTGTAATAATCAGGACTATTGAAATCGAAACTAAAAGCTTTGATTTATTCTGCGTCTAGATAGATTAAGAAAACTGATACCAGCCTCTGTGCAAGAATTATTTTTTGGCGCTACAAACCTTGGAGCAAACTTACATTCCATCTGGAGTATTAAAATCGTACTGCGGAAACCGGTAAGATTTCCAACAAATAGTTTATTTCCCTTTTTATCTGTTCCCTGCATTAAAACTGTTTTTAAACTCATAGTAAATATCCAAATTTTTCAGGAATATACAATGGGAGTCATCGAAGTTAATTTAAACTACACTGGAGGTGGTGCTCGTGTTGAATTGCTGTTACCAAAGAGAAAATCAATAGGACAAGCCCATTGCACTTACTTGGGGATCAAATTTTTCAATGATCTACCAAGCTCAATTAAAGACAATGCCAAGATATACCCAACCAGGAAGTGACCTTCGCATTATACACTTACATGCTACCTACTAGGCTGTACCCTAGTATAAATATGTTCTATGGTATAAAAATCATTTGAATCCCCAAACTCATTCTACCACCTCCCATAAAAACTGCAATTTTTATTGAAACACTATAAATCAATTTTCTCAGTACGTGTAACATGTCAATCATCAAATTCCTGTTAAGACCCCCTATAGGGGCATAGGACAGAAACAACTCTCTTCCACAAGGCGCGATCCTGCGCATCGGCTTTAAGCTGTTGCCAGGACTTGTTTATTCCTCTGGCCTCCTGCTCAACTGTAACATGTATCGAACTTAAATTTTGAAAAATTCTTAATTAGCATTATTTTTAAGATCGACATAAATTAACAGGTTAGCGTCACTCGTTCTACCCCCTCCCATACAATGTGACACATTTTTACAACTTTACAAAAAATCGGTTTTCCTGGAAATTATGAATGCTACCAGCCTAAAATTTAAGAGATGGCAATTGCATAATATTAATAGTTATTTTTGAAAAAATCAACAAAAAACCTTCCGCTCCTTCAACCACCTCTCATATAAACTGCACAAATTCGCTAAATCCAATACACTTATTTTTTCAATACCAATTCAATTTTTGAAGTTTAAATTTTGTATGAAACATTTTTATAGCTGGGAAAAAAATTAGTTCAATCTTTTACAACTCCCCATACACAATTTCTTAAGAACACAAAAATTTCTATTTCATCTAGAGTGTCTTAAGATTAGACTTTACGCGCAATCGTAGCCCTGTTATGCTTTCCTTATTGAATTCATTATTTTCCTCATATTTATTACAAGCACATGCACCCATGCATCGCACGGGCACATCTGTTCCCGTGCTTCACACGGAAGGAAAAAGAAGGATATTCAGCAAAATAATAAGGTAAGTGACACAAATAAAGCTCAGCAAATATAAATATAAGTAAAAATAATCTCACGTTTTAGAAAGATTTGTTTATTTACTAAAATGTAAAATTAATTTTTACTTATTTCCGGTTCCTTCAACCACCCCTGGGTTGTAAGACCGAGTCAATCAATCAAATTCCTGTTAAGACCCCCTACAGGGGCATAGGACAGAAACAACTCTCTTCCACAAGGCGCGATTCTGAGCATCGGCCATGAGCTGTTGCCAGGACTTGCTTATTCCTCTGGCATCCTGATCAACTGCTCGCTTCCAGGTGTTACATGGTCAACTAACCCGACGTCTTCCTTGAAGATTATAATCCAGAGCCTGTTTGGCGATGTTTCGATCTGATTTCCTCAAAGTATGACCGATCCATTGCCACTTCCGCCTTTGAATCTCAATACCTATTTTAGATTGGACAGTTGTACTTCAAAGTTCGTTATTAGAGGTCACTTCTGGCCAGAATATTCCTTAAATGCCTCGGAGGCATTGGCTCACGAAAGTTTGTAGTTTCTTGGTAAGTTGAACGGTCACTTTCCACGTATAACCACCATATAACAACACGGATTTGATGCATGCGGCAAAAACTCGCAGCTTTGTACGAAGGGAGATCTCTCTTAACCTCCAGAAAGGGAAAGGCCTGACGAGCTTTATTTAGACGAGCCTCAATATCCATGTTGACAATGCTTCCGAGATAACAAAAATCTTGCACCTCTTCAACATCTTGTCCGTTAGGAACAATCGGTGTGTTTACGTTCGAACTCATGTGTATGTAATTGGTTTTACGCACATTTATTTTCAGTTCCATTCCAGTACTTAAATTGTATGTAATGTAATGAAAGAACTCGATGTGTTCATATGAGGGTTTTCTTATATGCGGCCTTCTTCATGTATTATTTAATAGTACTTTCACCTTCGACGACCACTTTAATCAGACTGCCAGTAAAGCTAGCGCTATACTTGGTTTTGTCAAAAGAAGATACAAAAAGTTCAATGATCCATTCGTTACTAAAATTTTGTACTGTGCCTTTATCCATTCTATTGTGGAGTATGCGAGTCCTGTCTGGTATCCATTTTCTTCTGTTCACATAGCTAGAATCGAATCTGTGCAGCGTAATTTCTTAAGATTTGCCCTTCATGGTCTTCCGTGGTTAGATCCGCTTAGGCTTCTGTTAAATATAAACCTTTTCTTTTTTTTTCGCATTTCGCTAAAGGAGAGTGTTAGATTGTATGTTTCAAGTTTAAACTGAGACAGTCGAGTTATTAATTTTTAAATGTTTCACAATTATATTTTATTAATAGAATATTAAAGAAAAATCATAAACTTGCCCACCCTCTTCCTTTTACCACCTCCCATACGAATGCCACTATTCACAGTATCACAGATTTAAAGACTTTTAGATGAAATAATTTCTAGTTCATCCATCCAATATCCTCTAGATTACTATGAAGCCTGGCTATAATAGTGCACATCCAATTAATTAATGCGAAAAACTCTAATGAAGAGAAAGGCAAGGAGTTGAAAATGCGAATGGCTAATGTACGAGCAAATGTAGACGGTTAAGCATTCAGAGCATCCTTGGCGTCCAATTATACAAAATACTCTTAAAGCGAGAACAAGAAATTAGGTGTCGGAATGTTTCGCATTTCTTTCTTATCGTCAAAATTACAGGAACGATTTGTGTGGCTTAAAAGAAAAAAAAAGAACCGCTCTATTCGAACTCATATCGGGACCGCGCACGTTGTTGTCACAGAATTTGTCACAACCAGTACCGCCGGAACTGACAACAAAATCATCGATATAATGAGCAGTCCGGCAATCGCAATCTTTTATCGCTCCCCATGATAAATGGCGATGGTCCCGAAAAGCGGAAAACTTCAAAGCTAGACCTGCCGACGGACGGGACTTTACCTGGACGATTGTCGAAGGTCCTTCCACTTTATCAAATCCTCTAAACGATAGGTCGATGCCAGGATTCTTGTACTACGGAGGTGGTTAAGAGTGAGCGATTTGTTTAAGTAACACAGCGACATTCTTTGACACGATCCGACCGCTTTGAAGGTAAAGGACCACGGTGCGGGAGCTAGAATCCTGTATATGTAGCCCAGCATAGGCTCGTTCTTTTATCTGCTTTCACGTAACTCATCGAGACTGGTGGTCCGTAATTCGTTGCCTATGTCAATCTGTTGGCCAAAATATTTCACCCGGACGACGACGACGACGACTACAAAAACGTCCAAACCAGAAAAAGGTTCAGATTTAGGAAAATGAAAATGTCATCGACGGAGCCTTTCGATCAGGAAGCCCGCTATTAAGTTTCCCACTGTTGTTCTCCTAATCGGACTGGTAGAGGTGTTGGCCAGGACTCCTGCTGCGATGCGAAATGTCATTATCGGGGCAGTCAGGACCTGGATAGGACCGGAATGATGTGCTCCGGCCTTATTTATATTTGTTTGCGCTGTAGTTTTATGAAACAGGTCGACTAGGTGTCCTGTTTTCGTTTGTGATTTTCCGCCAATTTAATGGTTCGCATTATAATGCAGGGCAGATGCCGCACAGAATCATACCAGAGGATTCAATGAATTACGAGGTCATTCCGACTGAACAGAGATAATTTTACGTTCAATTATCGCCCAGTTCGAATGATGATTGTTGAGCAAATATATGCCGATATCATCATTAGTCCCGGGTTAATAACTCAATCAAGAGGCCAATTTGGACATATAACACTCATCTAGCCGAAATGTAAATGGAATTGCCAATTAAACACAACCCGTGTCATTACCCTTAGAGTGTATACAACAAGCAATTCCACCTGTAATCCGACCAAATAACTTCCCAAATCGATGGAGCATGCCATATGGAAAGTGCTGAACACAATGAACCAACGTCAATTAATTGAGGGATTGAAGCGGACTCGGACTCTATGTACCACCTGGCAGCAAATCATTAACCATCGCAGCGAAACTCTTGAATAATACACAAAGTGAACGGTCAGGTGTTGCTTAGCGAATTAAAAAAAAAACAGCCATACGAAAGAAATTTATAAGAAGGAATATTTCACGGTGGCAGCTGCCATTCTCTCCGCACCATCGATCGCCGCAATAATTGGCCGACAATTAGTCACCATAATTTGGGTTTTATTGGAATTAAAGCCGAAAGTTGCTTACGATTTGACGATTCCATTCGTTCCTATGTGCATAGTACGGAGCCCACTTTACCGCAGCAAACATCTGCGCTAATATCGTACCTTATCGCTCGATGTAATCTAACCTGAGTCTCATATATGCCAGTTAATGCAAATCCGGAAACAGAGATCACCGATCGTCAGGGGGATTATCTCAATCGGCGCGATCTCGATTATGCGGCATTTAAAGTGGATGTCAAACAATGGAGCGTGCCGGATTGCATCCTGACGATCTGCCTATAAACACGCTGCTGACATGCGAGAGGGCTATCAGTCATCGTTCATCGGGCAATGATTTGCCGAAATCCGAATCCCTTTTGATCGCACTAAGATCACAGGAATGCTAATTGTCATCGAATTTTGGTACCCGGACACGGCAGCTGTACATGGATCGCACAACGGCCGGGCGTTATCGCATTGTTTTCATCGTCAATTCGGGATGCGATAAGTTAAAAGGTAATCCATTTAGAGGTTCAACCGTTTTGTATGATGAGTTGATCCCAATTTAGTTAATAGGATTGCAGGAAAAGTATGGTACTAAGCATTCTAGCTGTAACACCTCTAATAGTTGTTATTAATTAGTTTTGATCCAACATGCACTATGCTCATTAAAATTAAGTTTTCACGAAATTGCAGAGTAGAAGAGGTAATTTGTCGAACTAATTGCATCTAAGTCGGTGCCTGTAATAGTTGACCAGAAATCGTTGATTGTAACTAATGACGTAGCTGGTCAGTGCCAGAACGGTCAACGAAATTTCTTCCACAGTGGGCATGCTATAGCCGTACAGACTAGAACGGGTTGCATGCCGACGTTTGCCATCTCCAAAAGGGCGTCGTCAACTGATGCCTGAAGACCGAAATGACGAAAGAAGCAACCGAGCAAGCTTCGAACCGCACGTCAATAGGTGCTGTAGAAAACAGCAAAGGTGCTATAGGCGTACCTATAGGCACACTACAGAAGTAGTCTAACGCCACCAACATAAGTCGCGCAGGCGCATGCCATTCGCTTTTTCGAAGCGTTATAAGTGCACTTTGAGAATATCATAGTTTGCTGTCCACAAGGATGACGCTTGGACGCCCGTCGAACTTGAAACGTTCGATGCAATAGCGGCTGGCCGAACTGCATTATTCCGGCTCAAGAGCAAAAACGAAGGTAGTAGCCAGTCAGTAAGCGACAATCAAAACCAGAAAAGTATGAAAGTCGCGTGCGCTGGATTGACAGGTGGCTCATCACAATATAAATGCTGCTGTACGATCGTTGTTGCATTTTCATTAATTCGATTCGATAATTTTTTTTTAATCTCGGAACGCTTCAATGGAATCAGCGCGGCTGGTCAATATGCTGCTGGTGCTGTTGTTGCATTGGGCCCGTATTGAAGACGATCGGAATGCTCCTGGTGGCAAGTTTTTTCGCCTCAGGATCGAATATACCGATGGCCGCGCTCTATAGAACAGTTTTAATTGTTGCCACCGGTTTAGAACTGCAAAAATTTCTGCAATAAATAAATAAATTACCGGGCGGACGACAGAGAGCAAATCTTGACAGTATCTCGCTGATGCATTCCTTTAATCGAACGAGATGGTCGGCAATTAACGACATTTTATGAAGAAAGCAACACCGGACCTGCGGATTCAATGGCACGTGCTTATGCTTATCGAACCATATCTTTCTTTTCTTCCTTAGCGAGCACGATGATTATGATGATGGTGATTGAACTTTCCACATATAAATACACAGAAAAAAACACCTGGCCAAGCATCTTTACACAACGAATTACAAAAGTGGAATTTTTTGAGTCATTACGAGCAAAAGATATTTCAAGAACATTACGCGAATATTTATGGACATTTTCGAAATTGCATCTAATTTATATTTTCACTTCGTAAAAACCGCACTTGCAAAGACCAGAATTTTAAGTCGCTTTCAGAAAGTCTTTAACTATCTCGAAAAAGTTTTTAAGAACATCTTTTGGATAGTAGACCTGAAAATTTCTTGGCCTAGTAGTGCGAAATTCTGGTTTTCTACTGAAATCTGAGAGTATTATAAATTTGCTCTAAAGTTTGTAACGCTAAGAAATAAGACTCGGAGAAATAAATGAAAAATCTAAGAACCGGATTTTCGTCCGTCCGTCGGTCTGTCCGTCTGTCCGTGGCCTCGAAAATGCGGTGAGCTAGAAAGTTCAAATTTTGAATACGTTATTTTTGATGAAATAGTAAGGCCAAGATAGTGAACGGACCAAATCAATCTACCCCTTCCCATACAAAACGACTCAATTTCAGAATTTCACAATAAACGAATTTTCTCAAAAGTATGAAACCTACAGATCTGAAATCTAGAATAATTTTATTATGGCATCAATTTACGGTACAAAAATTATTTGAATCCCCTCACTGCCATACAAACTGCACTTTTCCATGAAATAGTAAAAACCAATTTACTCAGTATCTATGAAATTTCATCATCATCAATGGCGCAACAACCCAAATCGGGCCCTGGCCTCCTGAAGTCGTCGCCTCCAATCGTCTCGATCTAAACAGCGCGTCCTTCAGCTTCTAATTTTTAAAACGGCTTTGCAGTCTTCATCAACCGAGTCCCCCCATCGTTTGCGTTGTTTGACCAGTTAAAAATCGCTTTACCTTTAAGAGCACGTTTGGGGATTCTTCTGTCTTCCGTTCGCTCTACATGGCCAGCCCACTGCAGTTTACGTAGCTTGATGAACTTTGAAGCTTCGGGCTCGCCGTAGAGTTGATACAACTCATGGTTGTATCTTATTCGCCTTTCCGTTCCTTCCTTCACAGGTCCCAAAATTATTTGGAGGACCTTCCTTTCCGAATGCGTTAACTGCTTTTCCGGAAGGTTGCGTTAATGTCCATGCCTCGCTGCCATAACAGAACACAGGTCGTATAATAGTTTTATAAATCCGCAGCTTATTGTTCCTGTGCACTTTCTTGGATTTCATTATTGGAAGTACCGAATAATACGTCTTATTTGCAAGTATTATCCGTCGGTTGATTTCGTCTGTTTCATTACCGCTCTTTGCTAGATTAGCCCCAAGATATATGAAGTTGGTAACACTCTCCAAATTATATTCCGCAATTGTGATGTTTTGTCTGATTGGCGTTCTCCTTGTTTGCGTCACTATTTTTATTTTGCTTTCGTTTATGCGCAACCCGACTTCTTTTGTGGTGGAGCCAAAACTGACAAATACCTCCTTAGCACTAGGGAAGGATCTTGCTTTGAAGTTAATGTCGTCAGCGTATGCTACTAGCTGAGTGGACTTGAATAGTAGTGTCCCGTTGGTGTCGACTGGGATTTTTCGGACGACATACTCTGTGTCAATTTGAAAAGCATGGAGGCTAGACCACCTCCCTGCTTTAAGCCACATTCCGTTCGAAAGCTGGTCGTGGAATCGGTTTGTATTCTTACTTGGGATTCAGTATTCGTCATTGTGAGTCTTGTTAGTCGGACTAGTTTTGGGGGAGTTTCAAAGTTAAGCATGATTTGGTACAGTACGCTCCTGTCGATACTGTCGTAAGCTTGTTTAAAATCTTCGAAAATTTGGTGCACGTCTGTGTTATATTCCCAGCATTTCTCAAGCACCTGTTTCACCGAGAATATCTGGTCTGTTTTAGATCGTCCGGTTCTGAGTCCATCTTGGTATTCGCCAATTATTTCATTAGTATAATGCTTATGACGACGTTCAATTATTTTTGTCAGTATTTTATAGGACGTACACAACAATAATACCCCTCTGTAATTCTCACAGCAGAGTTTGTCCCCTTTCATGTAAATTGGACATATGAAGCTTTTTCGCCAATAGTCGGGTATGATTTTCCCTGTCCAAATTTCTCATATCATGTTGTGCAGTATTTCAGCGACTCACTTTCAACCGTTTTTCACAAGTTCAACTGGTATTTCGTCAATTCCCTACGCTTTGTTGGTCACAGAGGGCTGCTTTGATTTCCTCAAGCGTGGGTAGTGTCGATGATGGTGCTTCTTCATCAGTTGAGGCTTCAATAGAAATGTTGCCTGTCGTGATTAGTGCTAATGGGGTGGGATTGAGAAGATGTTCAAAGTAGGAAGCCCATCTCCTTTTGATTTATTGTGTGTCGCTGATAATGTTGCGTCTATAAATCTATAAAATTTATGGAGCTGAAATTATGCACTAGATATTTATTTAGAATTATTAGTAAGACCGTAAAAAACTGGACGATTATCTTCACCCCTTTATTACCCGCCCATACAAAATGACACATTTTCATAACTTTACAGAAAATCGATTTTCTTAAAAAGTATGAGCGTTATTGGTCTGAAATTTGAGAGATTTCAGTAATCTTCATAGTTGTTACTGAAAAAAAAAACACTGAAAATTCCTTGCTCCTTCGACCACCTCCCATACAAACTGCATAATTTCTCGAAATTCAATATGCTAGTTTTCTCAAAACCTTTCGAATTTTTAAAGCTTAAGCTTTATTTAAAACATTTTGATGACAAAATCCCGGTCGCAATATATAATTCCAGCACATTGCCTGCTTGGATAAACCTTGGTCACATCAATCTACGAAAAATGAAAAACTCTTAGAAAGAGGGCTGTGCGAAGGGCTAACAACCCTTCCACAATAAGTAATGAGAAATGTTAAGGAGCCTGTATGTCAAGAGGCCAAGGTCCGATTTGGGCTGTAGCGCCATTGTAGAAGAAGAAGAAGATAGCAAATCTATCATGATGTGAAAAAAATAGTTCAATGCGTCTCCACTTTTACTACTTCCCATACAAAATTTTCTAAAATCCACAAATTTCTCTCTCATCTACAGTATCGCATGATTGGACTTTACGCCCAATCGTAGTCCGGTAAAGTTTTACTTTAAAAATGGATTTATTTCGCAATATAGTCTCTGTTTAGTTGAATACACTTTGTCCAACGATTTTTCAATAACTGGATTCCATCGCTGAATTGCGATTCTGGAAGGTCTTCAAAATATCCATTTACCTCTTCATTTAACCTAAAATGTTTTTCAGCCAGAAATTTCTTGAGATTTGGGAATAGACGAAAATCGGAGATAGCCAAGTCTGACGAACGAATAAGAAGGATGAAAAAATGCAAAAATAAAAAAAAACATAACAGAATTATGATTGGATGTAAAGCCAAATTCTTCGAAAAATGAATAAAAACTTTTGTATGAGAGGTGGTAGATTCAGAGGGGGGAAAAAACTATATTTTTATATATGACACCGATCGTGGTATGCGAAATGTGTCATGCTGAATTTAAAGTTTGCAGCTTTCATAATTTTCGAGCAAATTGAACAAGTTTTGCCTGAATTTATGGCATTTATATGGGAGGTGGTAGAGGAAGTGGAAGGTTTTGGATGATTTTGAAATTGCTTATTACTATCCTAATCACATTGCTTTATTACAATTTAAATGTCGATAGCTCTTATATGTTCGAATGAGAAATTCTTTTCTTGAATTTCCAATGCAAATATTTGTGAATTGAAGTGAAGTTGATATTTTTTTTAGCATTTATTGCAATTATTAAGGGACAAATGCTAGCAACATTGAGGATTATAATCCAAAGGCTATTTGGTGATGTGTCGCTCTAGTTTCTTCAAAGTGTGACTGATCCACTGCCACGTCCGCCTTTGAATCTCAGTGCCTATTTTAGTCTATCCACGCATTCAAGCCGAAAAGCTCACCTTCGGCTTTGTTCACACAGTTAAGGAAACATCAGGTTAAATTAGCACACAAGCAGAATTTGAGATGAAATGAATTTGTACTTAAATTTCCGACATATTCTTGAAAATGTGGCTAAATATCTTGCAGGAAAAATTGCATTGCAAAGTGATGTAGACAACTGTCAATATTAGAATCATCAACTAATTCAATCAAATTCCTGTTAAGACCCCCTATCGGGGCATAGGACAGAAACAACTCTTCCACAAGGTATGATCCGGAGCATCGGCCGTTAGTTATCGCCAGAACCTGTTTTTTCCTCTAGCCTCCTGCTCAACTGCTCACTTCCATGCGCTACATGTTCGACCACCCCGACGACGTCTTCGTTGAGGATTATAGTGCAGAGATTGTTTGGCGATGTTCCACTCTAGTTTCCTCAAAGTGAGGCCGATCCACCGCCACTTCCGCCTTTGAATCGTAATGCCTATTTTAATCTGTCCAAAGTTCGTCGTTGGAGATCACTTCTGTCCAAAGTATTAGTTCATGAAAGTTTGCAGCTTCTTGTAAGTCGAACAGTCTTCTTGCATCTAGTACAACCATATAACAATACGGATTTGCGTCAAATAATCGCAGCATCGTGCGAAGCGAGGAGACTTCAGAAAGGGGAAGGAAAACCGAATGCCAGACGAACTTCATTAATGTGATCCTTGATATCATTTTCGGCTCCGTCGTCCAAGATGACAATGTTTCCGAGGTAACAAAAATGTTGCACCTCTTCCTCTTGTCCTTTAAGAACAATCGGTGTGCTTGTGGTCGAATTCATGTGCATGTACTTCGTTTTACGCATATTTATTTTCAGTCCTGCTCCTTTACATTTAGAATGCAACGAGCGAACGGCTAAATGTCATTTATTATCACCAGAAACAGGGCTTGTGATAATGTGCAGCCTTGTCTGACACCCGTTCGCACAGGGGAGTTCTCGGGCAGCTCTACTCTATGTAAGCCGCGACACTTTAATTGGAATACCTCTCCTATGTAAAGCATTCTATATGTAATATCGCTTAACGCTGTCGAAAGCCTTCTCGAAGTCTACAAATATGAGATGTAGTGGCGAACCCATTTCGACTGACTGATCCAATATCAGCCGTAGGGTATTTGTATGGTCTGACCAAGACGACCCTTTACGGAATCCAGCTTGATAAACGTCGAGAGCGATTTCTACAATTTCAATAATCCTGTTGAGAATTACTTTAGCCATGATTTTCGATACGGCAGTAAGTGGACGCGCTAATTGCCACAACTCCGAAGACCGCCCTTCTTCGGCATTTTCACAATAACGCCCTCCTTCCATTCAGCCGGATATCTTCATTCATTCCAAATCTCAGTAAAGAGTAGGAAGATTATATTAGCTGTTATTTCCGGGTCCGCTTTTAGGTTCGGTGGTAGCCCGCCTATACCTGTGGCTTGTGGCTTTCTTAGGTAAGTCGCAGATTCTGCCTTATCCAACATCCTTCTTAAGCTATATAAGAGTCGCGGTAGTACCGTCTCAGCTCGAGAGTTCTTTGGTTGACAACGAGTTGAGAGATGATAACCAATTTGGCTTTTTCCAATCGCCAACCATGTGTTGTGCAACATCTAGGGTTTCTAACCGCTTAGCGAATATCCCAAAGATTCTTCTGTACTTATTGCAAATGTGTCTCATGTTGCCACCCAATCTAGTGTGCGCATTTTACATTCACCCATTATGGATGACCTCTCGCGAAAAAAAGTGGAATACTCACGTTTTTTGTTGGAATCTCCTAGTGTATCCACATTAAGACTGCGCTTAAATTGAAGAATGTGTGGCAATCGGATAGCTGCTGTGCACAATCTCATGCAGGCAACTATCAAGTGATGATCGCTCCCCACGTCAGCTCCACGCTTTGCTCGCACATCGAGAAGACATCTTCTCCATCGGCGACTTATGGCCTCATGGTCCAGTTGGCTCTGCGTAACACCATCAGGAGAAACCCAAGATGTTTTATGGTGACTCTTGTGTGGGGAAAGGGGCCTTTCGATGACCATTTGCCGAGTACTACAAAACTCCATAAATAATTCGCCATGTTCGCGTTTTTCTTGTACCTGACGACAATAATCCTACCCGAAATTGGTTCTCAGCTGATGAGGCTGTTTCTCGCACTCTGACTGCTACGCCATTTCTGGCTTCATACGCAGGGCCAACGAATGGTGGTTCCCCTCGGAGTTCATTCTCCTGCGGATCCTGTCTACCTGACCTCGCTCAAGCCCAAAATTTGGATTTTATAGTACTCCATTTCACGGTCAATAATTGATAGATGTTGTATAGACCGAGTGATCCAGCCCTTCCACCGTCATTCAATGTTCAAACGGCCCAGAAGCCATTTATAGCCCGTTTTTGAAGTCATTACCATCGAATCCATCCGTATCCGAGGCATCCGTTTCTCGAATCGGTAGGATTTTAAGATAACGGATGATAAGCCCATGATCCAGTGAGTGTCCATTTGCCATTTTTAGGGTAAACAGGACAAGCTATGCATGTATTCTGCTGCCCCATCTCACAGCGGGGATTTCGTAAGCTATCTTAATTCCAACAATGTCCCTTGATATGAATATCGATCTCTAAGTTCTTATAAACTATTTGATATGATCATGTATCCATTGTGAGAGAAAAGTTCTCGCTTTGTATATAGCTAAATTATTTGACAGAGTTTGGCACAAATCTTCTGCCTAGTTAAAAGCGGTAGGCCTTATTGCTTCCATCGCTCAATAGATTGGAAGTCATCTTTCGTAACGCATTATTTGTGTTCTTTTGGATAGCATTTCATCCTCTGCCTTCCTTGAACAAGGCTAGAGATAGAGTCGAAGTCAGTGTTTCCCAAACTCAAATCAGCCATTTTTCTCTTAACTACGATGCGCTTTCTCCGACTTTATCGTTTGATGGTGTTAATTTAGATATATGAGGGGATTTCCACCTCCTTGGTATGACAAACAAATCAATTGGAGTCAGCGCATGTTCGGCTAGGGTGTAGCCTAGTAGATAGCGCATTGGTCTATAATGTGAAGGTCGTGAGTTCAAATCCCGGTCGACGCATAATTCCAGAACACTGCTTGCTTGGATATGCCTTGGCTACCCCGATCTACGAAATCTATGAAAAATTCGTAAATAGAGGGTTGTGCGAAGAGCCAACAACCCTTCCACAATAAATAATGAAAATGTTAAGGAACCTGAAGTTCAGGAGGTCATGGCCCGATTTAGGCTATAGTGCCATTGTAGAAGTGTAGACATGTTCGAAATAGTCTTACATTCTTTTAGATGCCTTGTTGTCCTTCGGAGATGGAAGAATTTTTTTACTCCTTCCGAGCTATTTTAAAGTCAACAAAGCCTTATACGACGAGGAGCACGTAAAATATCACTTGCACCACTCAAGCGTATTACGCTCCGTCTGATTGTTGATGAGTACCAAAGAAATGTTGGTGTACTCTGAATTTTTTACAGATACTGTCATGGCAAATGCAGAGTAGAAATACGGCATGCTTTTCACTCCTTACGTGACTTAGTGCAAACTGAAATCAGTTTACAGAGCAAACTATTTTTTTTCGTACAGTGAAATATAAGCAGTTGTTTATCTCTCAAAATTGAAGATTACACTATTAATCCTTTGTGCTTCAGGATGGATTCAAATTGCTATATTTTAAAACACACCAACTGCCACTCACTGAAACATCCTCTCCCCTCAAACTCTCATAAACATTCTTACTTTCATTCCACCCAACTAACGAGGACTATATTACTTAAACTAACATTAATTGGAGGCCCCATAAATCCCGGCCGGTTCGCAGTAAAAATAAATAAATCTTGTGTTTAGAGTTATAGAAAAATGAATGTTCTGCCAATCTAAACACATAAATCTAGATTTCAACTGCAATTAATTTCGTCCTTTTTCGAACATCATAAAATTTTGCCGACATTTTTTTGTAAAGGTTTATTAAGCTGACAATGAAATCACCACAAAATTAGGTCTACCGGTCAATTGGAAGAAACTATAAGCCCATAAAAATAAAGATTTCATCCGTAAAACGGATAAAGGACTTAATGGATCCCGGAAGGATAATCTTCAAACAAAATCGATCACTTGGAAGCGAACAATAACTTCGAATAGTTCACAAATTATGGAAAACTCACATTGTCCTCGCATCGACCATAGCCTAAACAAAAAATCCATACAAGGACATTTGGGCCGTTTGTTTGCGACCACATCCTAATCCGGTCAGGGAATAGAAAATCCATTTGACTGGAATAAATGCCATTTCGTGATTTCAATTCTATTAAACTGATCCGTCTTGGCTTTAAAACAGGACGAAGAATCACGGTCGTAAGAATTTTTCACATAAACTCTCATACACTATCATACGGAAAAACCCGGAAAAGTGCCTTGATAAAAATGGATAAAAACTTACAACAGGCTTCGCTCCACTTCAAGGAATTCCATTCAGTTGCTATGGCTATGTGAGAACAACCTGTGTACAAATGCATTTATGGTGCATAATGGTAAAGGATAAAATCCCAAGGTGTAACGTGATTTGCATCCAATTTCTAGGATTGAACGTGATGCATTCAAAACAACGGAAAGACGGAAGAAAAAATCCAGGGAATTCCGTTCTCACGATCGCATCCTTAAGGAGATGCAAACGTAGTGAATATTTTTGTTTTAGGTTTTTTTTTTCGAAAATATCGTGAATGCTTCTAAAGCCAGAGCAACAGAATAAAACTGTTTATGATCGTCCTGCCATGACTTTTATCCTCGACATGTTCGAAGGTAATAAATTACTTTGTCCTGAGCCTGGGCAATACAGCAAGTGCTTTATGCTGAACGGAAGAAATTTTTCCAGTGTTTTTGTTGACGGCACGTAGAAAATGTCTGATGATGGGATCTATCCCGAAACGTGACCAAGTATGTATATACCGAAAATCTCGACACATTATTTTTAGCTTCGGTTTTGATGAAGTTGAGCGAAAAGCCGACTTATGACTGGCGAACAATTAAGCCATAAAATCGGTTTCGTTCCAAGGATCTTTCGTATCATCCGCACTTTATGAAATTCGTTTACGGGCTGCTAATTCGTCTTAAAGGAGTTTTACAGTGCTCTAAGATATGCTGGTGGCTTCTGAGATCCTTTTGTTGATTGTTTGCCAACAGGTTGATGGGAAATCCCGAAAAATACGGAAAATGTGTGCCACACGTGTGGAAATTTGAAGTCAATGGAATGGGCGTTAACACCGTTTGATTTTAATTAACGTTAACTCGAAGGTGATTGTGTTACGAAAACAAGTGACTAGATATTGTGGTCACAGGTAAACTGACCAAACTAAATAATTATGATAAAGTTTTTGCATTTCACACAGTTCTGATTTGTTTGTCGTGACGTTTTGATCCCTGTTGAGCAGTAGTGGCTCGTGACATAACGTGGAGATGGGGCAAATCACTTTGAATCTTCCAGCTTAGTTAAAATACCTTGAGTTTTGAGAGGTGGTTGGTTCTGTTTCAAAAACTAAAATTCGACATTAACATAAACATTTATGTACGAGATCACCCTTCAATGAGAAATTAATAGAACGGTTAAAATAGTTTCATTATTTATGAGTAGATTTATTTTGGTGAGGAGTACCTCACCTGCCTCATCTGTCGAGCCGCCACTGTTGTTGAGACCTTAATTTCAGCATTTTTTTATCCAATCTTTTGAGTTTAATGAGCAAACACTTCTGATAATTTTATCTGAATACATCAAACTTATACACTGATCGTATTCCATAATTGACTTCCTTTATCGAAGTGATATAAAAAAAAAGCAATGCTAGCGTATGATTTAGCAGTTTCATTGGTCGACTCTAACAATGAAGTTAAAATGCTGACTATTGCTTAAGTCAATGTCCTATACGAAACGCCTTCGCTATCTCAAATTGTTCTGAAATTGAATTCTATTTTTTTAGTGACTTCCATTTCGAGGGCCCAAATTGAATTGTCACATCGCTGATTTGTATCTGTTTTTGCTGGGAACGCTATGGACAATTAAGCCAAACTGCTCTGAAACACACGTAGAACGAATGAATCACAGAAATCTGCAAAGTCATCAATCCAGTTCCCATGCTATCGACTTAATTAAAAATTAAACGCTGGAATATGTCAACGAATTCCACACTCCGTGAACTGGACCAGTTTGTGTTTCGAACACATCAATTTCGAGGCAGTGACGTTGTGGAATTCTGTGAAATCACCACTAGCCGACAAGCCGAGCCAGCGTACGAGCTACCCGGTCCAGTTTTATACAATCGATAAATTGACAAGGTAATAATTCAGGTGTTGTGCGTCTCAAGCCCAGGGATTTGGTTCGTTTGGCTCGAATGGTATAGTTGGTAATTTGCGCTAAGATTCTTGTGCTGGAAAGGCTAACTGGAGCAGAGACGATGACTAGCCAAAAAATTCGTGCTGGTTGATTGGACCAAAACAAAGTTTGGCGAAAGAGCAAGGACCACCGAAGGCGCTTTCAGTTTAGCATTAGTGAATGCAACCGTATTTTAGCTGGCAGGACAGGTGGTAGCTTCGCGGTGTTTAAATTGCCCATAAATTCCGTCTCAACGGATTGAACATAAGAAGTAACATGACCCGCACAAGAACAATAACTTTCAGAGCAACGAGAAACAATTTGTTCATTAAAAAAAGATATGACTTGACGTTTTTAACAATTGATTGGTTTGAACTGTTCACGAACTATCTCAATTTCACTGAGAATTTTAAGTTTTGGAATTTGATTAGAACTGAAGAGACCGTGGCTAAACTTATACTTCTAGTATTTTCACACCGGCATGCGAAAGTATCTGAATCTATCGAATATCACCTCGAAATTCATAGTTTAAACGAAGCTCCCGTTACGAATATTGGAAACAATGCGCTTTGAAAATGAGTCGAAAATGAATGAATTTAGATGATCGGACTGAATTTTGCATTGCTGATACTTTGTGCCTTGCAATGTACACAAAGTAGCTACTTTCATGCAAAGTACTTATTTTCGTTAAATGAAAAATGAAGTTAGTTTCGATTTGCTTTTAGTGCATCTGCATCGAAAGTAATGCGAAATTTGTCGGTGTCTTCAGACTATTCACGGAAAAAAAATGCATTGCTTAATTTTCTTATCAACGTAGGTGGAGTTTTTAAGGTAAAAACTTCCATAAAAATGGTATATTGAACGATTTTATAAAGTGAGTTATGCTATATTCAACATAATTTTAGTGTCTGTCTGGTTTTTGTTTAAAAATGCCTTTAAGCAAGTGTTTATCTTTATTTGGACAATATCTAAGCGGAAAAACACGTTTTTGAGATTTTTGGTTATCTGTTCGGATTTACCTAAAAAAAACGGCTGAACCGATTATAATGAAACACACACAGTTTGTTAGGTATGCTTGGAGACGTAATCTGCTTTTGGTTTTATTTAAATTCCCTCACGCCTTCCTCCCCCTCCCATACAAAATGATTTATTTTCAAAAAATATTTAATAATCAATATTTAATATCAATTTGATATTTTGAACATAATATTTTTATCAGAAATGTGATCTATGGTATAAAAATTATTTGAATTCCCCTACTCCTTTCACCACTTCCCATACAAACTGCACACAAATTTACGCTGAATAGATTCAATTCTGCCAATATATAACAATAGGGAGACGAAACTTGAAAAGCGTGCTCATGATGAGATCTAACAAAGGTGCTATACAGACTCAAGCTAACATAGGAATTGTTAAATTGCTTGGATAAGCGAGTGGTGAAACCCAACATAGAATTACCCTTGTGCACAATCTTATTTATATGCAAGCCAAAATTAATCTTTCGATCAAATGTAACACATAAGTTGGAATTAACACGATCCAAAATAGAGTCAAAACGGACTGTAAGTTACTAAAAACGGTGAGATTTTCCTAGTAAACTTATACATTTATCCAAATTGAATCAAAGATCATTATGGCGACACCAGTTACTAAAATTTATTAAATCCTCCTGAAGAAGATTATCAGAGTTGTAACTAAGAGACCTACCTTTAATGTCATCAGCATAAATGAGTACTTCCGAATATTTAAAAACAGAGGCAACATCGTTAATGGTTAGGATAAATAGAAGTGGTTCCAAATGACTTCCTTGAGGGACCCTAGAATGCGCAGTAAATCGCTTAGAAGTACAATCACGAAAGATAACTTAATAGGTTCTATTAAATAGATATGATTTAATTCAATTTATAAATCATGTACGAAAATCCGACAAGCTTAATTTCAACAAAATTATAGAATGGGGTAATTTATCAAAAGCCTTACTACCTATTCCTAACAAAACCATGTTGTTTACTCGAAATTAGATGTTTACAGTGAAACAGCATGCATTCATACGCCATTGACTCAAAAAGTATAGGAAGAGCCAACAGTTTAGCTATTGGCCGACAATTTTCAACAGCAGAAGCGGAAAATACCCGTTTCTAGGGATCTTAGAAAGAGGAGAGAGAGTGGCTCAGCAAGAGAGAGACAACAGCGCTTAAGGACAACTGCAGGAACACCATCTGGGCCAGGAGAAGACATATCTTTAAAGCGGGAGATGTGATTGTTTATATAATTACAAGATATTGGTAAACGAGACAAAGAAGTTGAAGCAATATCTCTAAAGTTATCAAAATATTCCATATCAGGGACAAAGCTACAACTAGTAAAAGATCCACTGAAGAATGTGGCGAAAAAATTGCAAATAGTAAATTGCTCATTACTATCGTTGCCAAGAAATTGAAATGAAGCTGGATAACCACCAGATTTACGCTTACAATTAACAAATTTCCAAAACTTCATAGGATCTTTAATAATATCCGGCAGCATTTTAATTAATCATTCCGAATATAAGCGAGTAGATAAATCTTTGAAAAGGTCATAATATTCCTCCAAACAAAAATTAATATCATTCTTCGTCCTAGTATACCTATTTTAGGCAGCATTACGAGCATTGCGAATTACGCGCGAGTTACTAGTGTACCAAGGGTACGACGATGAAATGTTCCTGCAATAGGTAAAGAGAACTGTCAATCAATCAATCAATCAAATTCCTGTTAAGACCCCCTATAGGGGGCATAGGACAGAAACAACTCTCTTCCACAAGGCGCGATCCTGAGCATCGGCCTTAAGCTGTTGCCAGGACTTGTTTATTCCTCTGGCCTCCTGCTCAACTGCTCGCTTCCATGTGTTACATGGTCGACCAACCCGACGTCTTCCTTGAGGATTATAATCCATAGCCTGTTTTGCGATATTTTGCTCAGGTTTCCTCAAAGTATGACCGATCCACTGCCACTTCCGCCGTTGAATCTCAATACCTATTTTAGTCTGGCCAGTTGTACTCCAAAGTTCGTCGTTGGAGATCACTTCTGGCCAGAATATTCCTAAAATGCACCGGAGGCATTGGTTTACGAAAGTCTGTAGTTTCTTGGTAAGTCGAACGGTCACTTTCCACGTAGTACAACCATACAACAACACAGATTTGACGCATGCGTCAAAAATTCGCAGCTTCGTGCGAAGAAAGATCTCTCTTAACCTCCAGAAAGGGGAAAGGATACCGAAGGCCTGACGAGCTTTATTTAGCCGAGCCTCAACATCCTTTTAGGCTCGGCGTCCATGCTGACAATGCTTCCAAGATAGCAAAAATCTTGCACCTCTTCCACATCCTGTCCGTTAAGAACAATCGGTGTGCTTGCGTTCGAACCCATGTGCAAGTACTTGGTTTTACGCACATTTATTTTCAGTCCCGCCTCTTTGCATTTAGAATGCAACGAGCGAACATTTGACTCTAAGTCCGAATGGTTACGTGCAAGCAAACAGACGTCATCAGCATAATCAAGGTGACTTAAGATGTTAAATAGTCTCCATTGAAGACCTTTTCCTTCCCCACCTTCCAGTGCAGCTTTCAAGATGTCATTTATTACCACCAGAAACAGGGCTGGTGATAATATGCAGCCTTGTCTGACACCCGCTCGCACAGGGAAGCTCTCGGACAGCTCTCCTCTATGCAAGACGCGACACCTTGCATCTTCGTAGGATTCTTTAATCATAGCTATGACCTTATCTGGAATACCTCTCCTACGCAAAGCATTCCATATGTAATCTCGCTTAACGCTGTCGAAAGCCTTCTCGAAGTCTACAAACATGAGATGTAGTGGCGAACCCATTTCGGCTGACTGCTCTAATATTATCCGTAGGGTATTTGCGTGGTCGGTACAAGACGACCCTTTACGGAATCCAGCCTGATAAACTTCGAGAGTGCTCTCGACGACATCACTAATCCTATTGAGAATTACCTTAGCCATAATTTTTGATACGGCAGTAAGTAGACATATACCACGCCAATTGCCACAATCCCGAAGGTCGCCCTTCTTCGGAATTTTCACAATGACGCCCTCCTTCCATTCAGTCGGATATCTTCCCTCACTCCACACCTTAGTGGAGAGTGGGAGGAGTATATCGGCTGTGATTTCCGGGTCCGCTTTGAGGAGTTCGGTTGGTAGTCCGTCTATACCTGGAGCTTTCCTTCCCGCCATTGACCGAATGGCGGAAACTATCTCTTCCTTATCTGGGGGATCGTCCCTAATAGAGGATTGTTGCGGTTGGATGTTTGGTAGTTGTTCTGTTTCCGGAATATCTTCCTCTGACAAGATGTTTAAAATATCAGAGAAGTATTCCTTCCATCGCTGCAACTGGTGTTCACTCATATTAAGAAGAGTTCCGTTGACATCTCTCACCACATGACATTGTTTACATGACATGAATTAGACCCCCTCTTCGGTGCATAACAATTGTGGAACAAATATTTTTTCTATGTATATAAAATAGTTATATTTACATGCAAAATTTAAACTTTGTATCTTTCACCAGAACCCTAAAAAAATTACTCAAAATTTTCGACACTTTTGCTTGCCACCTCCCTCCCTTACACCTCCCAACTTAAAATTTTTACCAAAATTAAAAACCATATAGTTCTACAATCTGACAAAATTTCAATTTGATAGCTGTACTCAATTTTGAGATATAATTTTGGAATGTGCACTATTTTTGAAATGCTCCCCATTTTCCATCATCTGTATTATGTCCAAATTTTATATTATTCTCTTAATTCCCTAGTATAGTGTAATATATGATCCAAGTCTCAATTACGCACCTTGGGAGATAGTAGACACCCTCCGAAATGGGTGTTCGCCTGAGATCCGCAACTATCTACAATCCCCCCAAAAATGAACCTTCTATCTTGAAGGGTTTGGGAGTTAATGTGCGCTGAGAGTACACGTCGGCCTACGACGGACGGTGTACAGGCAGACGGATTTTTCTTATATATACTATTTGTATACCAATTTTAATCTCCGGTATAAAAACTACTACTCATTCTACCACCTCTCATATAAACTGCACTTTTTCATAAAATACTAAAAACCAATTTACTCAGTACATATAGAATTTATCGAGCTGAAATTTTGAACAATGTATTTATTTAGAATTATTAGTAAGACCAAAAAAAATTAGATGATTAATTGCACTCCTTCTACCCCCTCCCATACAATATCACACAATTTCACAACTTTTCAAAAATTCGATTTTCCTGAAAAGTTTGAATGCTACAGATCTGCGGTTGAAAACATGTCAAATGCATTATGTTTATAGTTATTTCTGAAAAACTCACTAAGAACTCCCCACTCCTTCTACCACCTTCCATGCAAGCTACTCTAGCATGATGTGAAAAATTAAGTTCAATGCCGTCACCCCTTCTACCACTTCCTATACAAAATTTCTTAAAATTAAAAAATGTCTCGTCATCTAGAGTATCGCAAAATTAGACCTTACGCCCAATCCTAGTCCTGTTATATTTAAAGCTTATATTTATTATAATAAAAAAAAAGGTTGAAGCAAGACGTCACTAAAATATTTCTTCGAATTTCGGTCCTAGCAAATAAAATGCCATCTATTGAAGGGATTGAACAATATGGAATGTGCGTTAATTTATTAACTCAGGGGCTTAAGATCCTGTGTGGTAGTAGGGTTGAATGAAAATCGTTTTCTTATATCACGTTCTTGATTCCCGGGTGCTCTCAACATTAATAATGTTTCAAGCAGCTGACGAGAGAGGTTTTAGTAATATTTATAATATACATATTGCTTAAGCGTAATAAACCTATATACTATTTAAATAATAATTGCTTCCCCTAGCTATAAAGTTACATCAAGCCACTGGAGAAATTAGTGTATTCGATTTAGTGAAATTGAGAAGTTTGTATGGGAGGCGGTAGAACGAGTGTGGAGTTCTTAATGAATTTTTCAAAAATAACTATAATCGTGCATTTGACATGTTTTGAATTATAGATCTGTGGCATTCATACTTTTCAGGAAAATAGACTTTTTGTAACGTTGTGGAATTGTGTCATGTTGTATGGGAAGGGATAGGAGCAGTAAATGTAATTGTCTAATTTTTTTCGGTCTCACTAATAATTCTAAATAAATATTTAAAGCACAATTTCAGTTCGATAAATGTCATACGTACTGATTAAATTATTTTATAATATTTCATGAAAAAGTGCAGTTTGTATGGGAGGTGACGGAATGGATGGAGGGATTTGAATAATTTTTATACCGTAGATTGAAATCATCATGAGAATAACATTTTCCAGGTCTATTGCTGTTACACTTTTCGAAAAAATCAGTTTATTGTGAAATTCCGAAATTGTGACAATTTGTATGGGAGAGGGTAGAAGTGGTAAAGTGACTTGACCTATTCACGAACTTGACCTAACCTTTTTGTTAAAAACGACGTGTGCAAAATTTGTACTTTCTAGCTCAACGCGATCTCGAACTAGAGAGTACACAGACGAACGGTCGGAGTGGTGAACATCCGGTTTTGAAATTTTAGAGTGATAATATGAGTTTTCGTATCATTCATTATTTTTCTGCGAGCCTTATTTCTTAGTGTAAGCACAAAGCTTGGTGGCAAACTTATAATACTCTCAGGATTCATCTAGAGTATACAAATGTTTGAAAGTTTAAGACCAGGTAATACCTGGTCGGTTACCTTCAAAACTTTTAAGCTTTCCTGTACAAATTTCACGAAATTTCGAAATTTCAGTTAAATTATTTTTCTTCGAAATTGTCAAAGCTATCAACTTGATATTTTGAGCAAATTATAATAATGCAAATATCATAAACGCCGAAAAAGTTTGTTTTGATCAGTGAACTCCTTCTACTCCTTCCCATACAAAATCACGATTTTGTTAAATGCGTTATGTTCCAGTAAAAATAGAAAAAGCAGAAACTTGTGCCTTAATAATTGTAATAAATGCTGAAAAAATGTCAACTTCGCTTTACTCCTTCTACCCCCTCCCATACAAATGCATAATTTTTGTTAAATGCATTATATCGATTTCCATTAAAACTAGAAAAAGTACAAACTTAAAATATTGCCAGAATTTGTTTTTCAATAATTGCAATAAATGCTAGAAAATTTATCAGCTTAGCTTCACTTCTACCCCCTCCCATATAAATATTTGTATTATGAATTCAAGAAAAAAATTTCTCCTTCTAACATGTGACAGCTATCGACTTTGAAATCGAAACAAAGTATGGTGATAAGGATGTTGATAAGTAGTTTCAAAATCATATATCACCCTCCTCTTTCCCTACCATCTCCCATACAAATGGCCCAATTTAAGGAAAACTATGTCCAATTTCTTTGATTATAATAATAATAATTAAAGCTACAAATTTTGAACATAGCACGAAACATATTGCATGTTGCTTTCAGTGTCATATACAAAAATTATAAACCTCTGCTTCTACCACCTCCCATACAATACACCATTCGAACAATTTTGAGATGACATATTTTCTGGTACATTAAACTCTTTTCCATTTCATCTAGAGTATCATATGATTAGGCGTAAAGCCCAATTCTGTTATGTTCTTAGGCTAATTTAGTCATGAATCGCGAGAAAACAAAATTGCAGGGTAGCATTTTTTTTTTCTGTATCGATCACAATACTTTATTATTAGAATAATAAAGTAAAATTGTTTTTCCAAAGCACGCACACATTAAAATCAATTTCAACCTTTTACATATGAAAGAAAAATCAATCTTTTCAGTGGCGAAAAATAGGACTAAGGTACGGTACCAAACAAAGGATTAAAATATTTGGAGATTATCCCGATTTAAAGATTTCGAATCCTTTGTCCGTTCAAAATAAATAAGCCTATCCTTTAGGCTCATTCGCTATTATACTGCTTACTGGTGTTTGTATTGTGCATTAGGGGTGAGGACATACTGCAGTAGTAACAAACGAATTAAATGACCGCTCTGAATGCGGCAGGTACAGAATGCAGAAGTTTGCTTTGGAAAATTCGTGGAAATAAATATTTTCATCTGGTAGAAGGAATGAATATGCGCTGATTCCTTGATTTTGCGGTGAAGCTCCAGAGAATCAACTGCCACCTCAGAAGTAGCTAAATTCCATAATGCTCACAAACATAACCGGGATAGATTATGTACAATACATCTGCCGCCATGAACGTCTGTTCAGGTGCTCTTCATCATAAATTAAGGGTCCACAAAACAATTCACTTAGCGCTTGCCACTGTTAAACAGCAAAAACAACGCCTGCAATCCACACACATCTGGAAGGAAATCAATGCTCCCGACCTTTGTCCAACTTCCGTCCGGATTTCTTTCGTTTCGGGAAGGAGTTCTTAAACAACGCGAGCTGTTTCGGAGCACCCCCTTTTTAATCCGCGAGATGCAATCGTTCGAGACTGTGCGGCACGCGAGTCCAACCATCGATGTGTGTGTACGGGCCCGTCACTGAAATAATTCCTCGAAATCTGGAGTATCCTGTTTCATTCTCGGGATAATTCACGCACATCCCGCACAAATTTTTCAAAACTCCATCGAACGTGCGTTATACCCCTCCAGATTGGGTTTCTTTCAAACGAAAAATTATTATTTTTGTATCGTTTTCCAATTAAACTTCCTTCCCGCGCTGACATGGAACATAAGCACCGGAGAATTTTGCTAATCGAGCTGTTTTCCTATACCTTTTCCATACTGAATTTATCCGGTGATTCCCCTTTTGTTTTCATCGCGCTACTGAAGAGTTTACGAGGGTTGAATTTCGTGATCCGTTTTATTTGATTTCATAAGAAAGTCATGTTCTTCTATACACGAACCCCATTCTTTCTGTAACTTCCAGTTCCTGATGAAATTCAAGACAGTTTTTAGTAGGAGTGTTCAGTATAGTCCGCACGCCAAGACAGTTTGCAGATGTTGTTAAGTAGCTCTCTGATTGTTTTCCGTTTGTTGTTTTGTTTGTTAATAAACGTGGACGGATTTCAACAAAAGCAAAGTTTTGTTTGTCGAGGAACGTAAGACGGGATGATGTTTTGGTACGTGCTGTGTCCTTGTCGAGCCCATAATAGCAAAGAATCACGGCGCGCTACGACACCTGGTAAATCGCCCTAACTAACGCGGAATGCTCTATCGGCAGGAAAACTTAAGGACTCACCTGCTTGTTTGATCATTCATTATTGTTCGAGTGTTTTATTTGGCGGCAGCAAATATACAATGGAAGAAAGGCATATGATGGTGATATTTTAGTGTCTACATGTGCAGACAATGTTCATGGAAAATGTATGAGAAAGATTTCATAACCAAATTTGATAAATGGTTAGTTAAACCCAGAATTTATTTAAAAAAATAATTTTGGATCAAACATATTTTTTGAATTTAGTTCCATTATTTAATTCTTCTTTAAGTATTCCCTAATGTTTAAGTACTAATAGCATGATAGTTACACGTACATATTGAAAGATTGGAGGTCGAATTTCGATTCGGATTGTCTCGTTTTTATCTCGATTTGTACATTCAAATTCAAAGGTGTCTCAAAAAAAGTATTGGGTAGAGGTTTGCAGTCTTCCTTCTTATATGATATCTTATCCGATGTTCTCTTTGAAATGTATTTAACCATATACAACACGTGTTGCGCAGAACCAGTGGCGTGGTGTCCATTGATGCAAGGGAAGCACTGATTCCCTTACGTTTTGCCCTTTATTCAGTTTAGAAAATCTGAACTGAAATCAGCACGGATATAAAAATTTAATTAAAAATCTCTTTAAATGGAAGCGTGCATTATTTTTGTCTACCACTGTTTACAGGATTTACGTGATCAGGACAGCTTTTTTCCTCACGATTTTTCTAACCAACGAAAGTTAAAAGCCTTCCACAGGGGAAAAGATGCAATTTTAAAAACGCATTTACAATACGAACGAAATTTTCTGCAAGTTCGACTTCAATATGAAGTGGAGATGCGTCGCATTAAAATGCTTTTACCTTTCTTCTCATTGCTTTTAGTCGCATATACAAGAGAACGAGACCGCCGGCCAATACCAGTAAAATTTTCGCTCGCAGCGAGCGTAAGTTCCACTTCTATATGAAGGAGAGATGCGTTAATGCAATTGCTTCCAGACGGTGCTTTCAGTCGCAAGCTCCGGCTCTTGATCAAAGTATTGCCAGCCAGTATTGAAATTTCTGAACTAGCCGAAAAATGATCAGGAAGAAAAATGTGAAGAGTTAGATCTGGCAATATTGCCCATATTTGTCGTGCTTTGAGTGAAATGAATCGGTGTCAGAGGAGCACTACTTAAAAAATTGAAAATAATCGATTTTTTTATTTCCGATTCTGGATTCTAAATCGATTGCCGAAAACCGCACTCCCTCGGATAAGTAGAAGTGATTCAAATAATGATTTTAACTTGTGGAGTCTTGCTAGTTGACACCGATGTATTTGACTTTTTTGTTACTTTCTTGTTTTTATTATCTGTACTTGGTGTTGGGATGTTAATGTTTGTTTCGTTTCTTCACTAAATGATGAGCCAGAGGTTAAATCGACTTTCAATTTTTAAATTTGGAATCGATTTATGGCAATTCCTTGCATTAAGGAATCCTGATAGTGATATATTGACGCAGCGCTTGTAGCTTGGCGCAAAATAATTGCTTCCCCTAGCTATAAGGTCACGCCACGCCACTGCGCAGAACTGGAACCGGGAGAGACCCTACGTCCAAAAACGACCTAAACTTTTGACTTGTTTATTTAGCATGAATGGATATCAAATTCCTGTTAAAATTCCTATATGGGCATAGGACAGAAACAACTTTCTTCCACAAGGCGCAATCCTGAGCATCGGCCTTAAGCTGTTGCCAGGACTTGCTTATTCCTCTGGCCTCCTACTCAACTGCTCGCTTTTGTGTGCTACACAGTCGACAAACCCGACGTCTTCCTTGAGGATTATAATCCAGAGCCTGTTTGGCGATGTTTTGCTCTGGTTTCCTCAAAGTGTGACCGATGCAATGCCACTTCCGCCTTTGAATCTCAATACCTATTTTAGTCTGTCCAGTTCTACTCCAAAGTTCGTCGTTGGAGATCACTTCTGGCCAGAATATTCCTAAAATGCGTCGGAGGTTCACGAAAGTTTGTAGTTTCTTGGTAAGTCGAACGGTCTTTTTCCACGTAGTACAACCATATAACTACACAGATTTGACGCATGTTCATGTGAAGGGAGAACTCTCTTAACCTCCAGAAAGTGGAAAAGATACCGAAGGCCTGACGAGGTTTATTTAGACGAGTCTCAATATTCTTTTCGTCTCCGCCGTCCATGCTGACAATGCTTCCGAGATAACAAAAATCTTGCACCTCTTCCACATCTTGTCCGTTAAGAACAATCGGTGTGCTTGTTTTCGAACCCATGTGCATGTAACATATACAACACGTATTGCCAAATCTCTGCGGAGAACTAGAATAAAAATAATATGTTCCAAATTTCAAATCAATAAATCTTATACTTTTCGGAAAAATCTGTTTATTGTCAAATTGCAAAATTGTGCAATTGTGTATTGAAAATGGTAGAAAGGGTTTATATGGCCCAACTTGGTCTTACTTTTTTCCCAAAAATTAAAAATTTGTAAATTTCTAACTTAACACTAACTAAAGCAAAAAAGCGCACGGACGGACTGACATCCGGTTTTGAAGTTTTTGAGCAATAAGGCAAACTTCTCTACAATCCACCTTTTTCTTCGATCCTTATTTTTTAGCGTTACAGACCATAAGCAAACTCAGACTCTCAGATTTCATCTAGAATATAAAAAATTTGTATTTTGTTTACCTTGCAAGCTTATTTTTTTTAGAACTTAGTAAATTACTAATACTATTATTTTATCTAAGATAACCGGCTTAAAACGATTACTAGAGCACGATGCACCTACTTAGGTCTGTTCCCATATCTATAGTACGATTGTACGTTTAGCAATTACATCGCGTGAAAATAATTCAAAACTGTTGTGTCGTGTAAGATAATTGCTCTGTGCTCAAACCGTAGAAAAATTTTTATTGAATTACATTTCCTCGAATCTGCAGCTATTTTAGGATACCATCATCCACCAAAATTACCCTCTTCCGTTATTTAGATAGCCCGCAAGCAAACAAAATTCGATGTCACCAAAAATCCCATAGATAAAAATCTGAACATAACCTTAAAAGTTGCTCTATAATTTTCAATTACCTCGTCACTGTTACACCTGTGAATTTTTATCTAGTGGACGAATTTGTAATTCAAGAGAAGAAAGAACGATCATTTCGACGGGTAGGTAACTACCTTCGAAATCTACACACAGTCGTGTAATTGGCATTCATGGGTTTCACTTATCATTGTTTACCTTCGAAGCGAACAATTTGAAAAATTCCTTTGCAAAGGCAGGGGATCGCGGGATCGCATCTTATTGTTCAATGGCGCAGCCGGCACAAAGTTAACGACGTTTGGTTAAAAACCGAGACGAGGCATTAATCATCCCCGGGCTGATTACTACAATTTTCGCCTTCAATGTACCGCATAAGGTAGGAAAGGTAACCGCGACGACAGACTATGCATATGCGTTTGCGTATTTCGAGAATTCGTTTCGCCGTACCTACATAAGTGCACGAGTCGGCATCCTCTGCAGAACTTATATTCCTAACGCTTCGAATAATTCTCAGCCATCGGAAAATAATGGAAGCATGAAATTCTAAAAACTCGATGATGTTCAGTTCGGAATGGACGTGGTCAAAATATTTGTTAGTCTAAACACAAAACAGCAAAAGAGCCTAACAACTATACCCACTTCTGAGGTCGAAGTCGATAAGACCGGAAGCTCGATTCCGAAAAGTCAATTAAATGAAAGAAGGTGTTAACCAGAAATAATATAAGTGTCCTATGGCGATCTCCGGGCACGATACATCTATCAAAATTCAACAATTTTATGATCTTTTGTATGGTGTTCAAGTGGTTAACGTATGAGCATCACACGGGCTATCAGGTCTGCACCATTAAAGGGAGTTTTGAATTATTGCCGTGAGAAGTGCTATAAAATTGATATAAACTTTCGACACTAAGTACGAGTAGTTTTCGAATTTCAACGATCGTAAGATCTTAAGATAAGCCTTTAGGGTCGAATATCTTTAGTTGAGAGAATCATATTGGCGAAATTTTAGAAAAATATGTTAGAAAATTAAATTGTGTTATGGTCGGTTGAATCTATGGGTGAGAAATGCCTATCATAGGTCATTAAAGTGCCCTATGTGACTTATAGTTGAAAAAGTTTAGTTGACGTTTCAAAATTTGAAACTCATTCATAAAAAATTACTTTGATACGCGGATTAAAGCACTGTAAGCGTAAAGTTGGTTGAAAGATTAAAAATTCAATAAAACAAGAAGATGAAACAGGAATGAATGCGTTTTTGCCAAAATTTAACGATTAAGATTTTTTTTTTGCACTATAGATGAAATCTTTGGTGTAGCTAAGAAATAAGGGTCGGAGAAGTTCTCGTCCGTCCTGGAACCTAGCATTTCCATTATAATTATTGTTATTATAGTACATTTAAATCACTAAATCTTCCCATTCCTTCTACAACCTTCCATGGCTCGCGCATCTCTGAGGGGACAGGAGCCGGAGTCAAAGGTCCTAACTTCTCGGTTTCAAAAGGGCACTAGAACCCTATTCTTAGAAAGTAGATTGAACAAGAACATAAGACCTCCAGGCTTCATCATCAATGGCGCGACAGCCCAAATCGAGCCCTGGCCTCCTGAAGTCGTCGCCTCCAATCGTCTCGATCCAAAGACCGCGTCCGCCAGATGCTAATTTTTAAAATGGCTTTGCTATCTTCATCAACCGAGTCTTCCCATCGCTTGCGTGGTTTGCCTACTGGCCGGTTACCACTCGCTACATTCCACCTGCACGAACCAAGAGGGACGTGATATTGAGTTCTTTGCTTCGTTAAACGGTCTAACAGAGCTGGTAAATGAGCCTACTCGTTTACCAGAAATTGCATATCGATTCTCCAATCTTCTTGATTTATTTCTCACCAGCCAGCCTGAGAAAGAGAGTATTTCTCTCCCTCTCTCTTCCTCTCTGTGTAATATGTCCATCGACAATAGAAAAGCGAATCACTTCTTGGTTCGTGCACACTTTCCTGTTGCAGCACCTAAACCGCTGCCAGACTGTTTGGCATTTTAAAAGAGCCAATTGGGGCGCACTGAACGAGTTCTTCAATGTCTTCAATTGGAAATTGTGCTTCGATTCTAATGGCTGCAATGAAGCCTGTAAATTTGCACGAGTCCATCCTGAAAGGTATGAAGCTCTACATACCTTCTAGTCAAAGAGAATCCGGCAGTCGAAGGACTCTTGGTTCACAAATGAATGTCTCGCGGCGATTCAGGCTAAGAAACAATCGTTTCAAAATTTTCAAAATTTTCCAACGCCAGCTAACAGAGAGCTTTATAATTTATAAAGAAATACCTGCAAATCTATCTTTAAACATGGTAAATTTAATCACTACCAAACGGTCAAAACGGTCAACAATAATTTCATCTCTTCATTAGCGCCACCACTCGTTGATGGCGACCGTACCGTTATTGATCCGGTTGAGAAAGCTAACCTATTGGCAGTAAACTTCACGAGAAACTCCACGCTATCAACCTCAAACCAAACCCCTCATATCGTAGCACCTTCAGGTTTTTCGCTGCCTCCGCTACATTTTCGCACGCGTCTCATATTCAGGATTCTGCAAAAACTCAATGTTCACAAGTCCGCTGGCCCTGATGGCATTTCCCCCATTACCCCTAAAATGTACTCCTCTTCTCTGGCTATCTTTACCTTTCGCAATCTTTTCCATCTATCTTACTCTTCCGAGTACTTTCCACGATTGTAGAAAGTCGCGAATATTCAGCCAATTCCCAAGAAAGGATGCAAAGCGAACCCCGCTAACTACTGCCCGTTGGCCATCATTTTAGTGCTCTCGAAAGTGATGGAAACTGCTGTCAATCGCAAAATCAATCACTATCTCGAGTATAAACAGCTTATCCACGATCGCCAATACGGTTTTCTTTCTGGAAAGTTGACGGGAGATCTGCACAAATACAGCAAAGGTCACATTCTTGCTCTTGACATTGCAAATGCTTTTGACACAGCTTAGCATGAATGCCTCCCTGTTAAGCTAACGGCCATTGGCCGATTGATTGAGAGTTTCCTGTCCGAACGCACTATACGAGTCGTATTGGATGGCGTTACTTCTTCTTCTTTCCCAACTAATTCTGGTGTCTCTCAGGGTTCTGTTCTATCGCCTACTCTGTTCTTATTATTCATCTACTCTGTCTTCTACTCTCAACCAATCCATAGTTTTGCAGATGACAGTACTTTAGATAACACCTTTAAATTTAACTCTGCTGCGGATTCTCACAAGCAATTTACTGCTTTCAAACGCAGGGAGTTATTCGGTTCGCTGGTCTCCGACATCGACCCAATCCTGGAATGGGGCAGGAAGAATGGAGTAGAGTTTAACGCTGCTAAAACACAGGCCTGTCATCTTTCCCGTAAACGTGATGTTCCAGCGTCGTCGTCTAATTTAGCCTTTAATGACGTACCAATTAGCTGTTTAGATGAGTTTAACGTATTAGGCGTAAAGTTAAATAACCATCTTGATTGGAGCACATATCTTTGATGTTGCCTCCAAACGCTTAGGTATTCTTCGCAAATGCAAAAAATGTCTTACGCCTCACGACTTAGCTACAATGCTTACATTCGACCTCGTTTAGAGTACAATTCGCAATTATGGGCTGAAGCACCCAAAACACACCTTGCGCTGCTCGACCGAATTCAAAAACATGAGTTCCGACTACTTGGAGATGATACCATTTTCACGATTTCTGATGACTCCCTCGAGCATCGTAGGAACGTTGGAGTACTCAACATTAACTATCGCTACTTTCATGGTACATGTAGTGCGGAACTTAGATCACTCATTCTTCCACTTTATAGTTTTACCCGTAATACTCGTCAAGCTAAACGCGTGCAAGTTTAGCGTCAACCCTATTCCTACTCTAGAAACAACGCGGCACCTTGCATTTAATATAGTTGTCCACATTGGTCAAAACTTTTAGATATATTGAAAAATAAGAATAAAGAAAAAGAAGATAATTTTTTTGATTTGGCACATTTGCCAGTCCTTAAGATTTCAAACGATATATTTCAGTGGTGGCACAAACATCGTGAAATCGAGCGAACGAATATAACTGCGTTATTATTATTATTTCCTTTTTTCAATGGACCTTAAACCGATTTTCAATAATATTTCACATATTCACAATAGTTATGTTCCTTGATTAGGTATTCACAGCGATCGTTATTTTTGAAAGCGATTATTTGAATCATTAAAAAGTTGAAGCTTGAACCTGAATGTCGGTGTGTATTATAATCAGGCACATGTTTCCACAAAAACATCGCCATCCCTGAACAAAAGTTGTCAAAGCTTTAAAGTATTTAAACCTACTTAAAACTTAAAATCATAACCGATTAAAAAATAAATCTGTCGAAATATTAACTAGAAAATTACCACGCTTAAAACTACCGCAGTTCAAACATTACTTATGAGTTATAAGCTTAACAATAAACTAATTAATTTCACACCTCAATAATGCCCATTAGCATCTGAAAATTGTCTGACAGACAGGAGTTTAGATACGATTATGGCTCAAAAAAAAGGGATGTAGATATAATCCCATCGGATAATTGAATCGCAGATTTAGAATGCAAACTTTTTAGCAAAGCCGTAGGTTTATGTTCCTCTAAGCCCATAATACAACGAAATCTACGGATGCATCGTCGTCGTCCCTAAGCAGTATTTTGCAAATGCTGGTTTTGGGTACATTATCATTTGAAATAAGATTTAAGTTGGCGGCAGCCACAAATCAGCCAATCCTTTTTTTTCACCGTAAGCCTTAGGGCAAAGGTAACCGAAGCCGAATCCTTTTTCTCTTCGTGTTTGAACTATAGTAATGTTGTCATCTGACAATTTTATTGTATAAAAATGCATACCTAAAGTTGATGTAGGAAGGATTCCAGGTGCAATCATGTATAAAGGATTAAAGTGTGCAGTATCGATAATGTATTCCATCGTTTTGTTCAACGGCTGAAAGCATCGCATCAGAAAAAAGGACTCGTGGCATGTAATTTTGGGTAAAATGTCATTATCATTGCAAAAACCCCGGGCAAATTGTTATAAATTGTGACAGTTTTTGAGATATTTGCATTTCATGATTTTCGAACAGACGGACTGTGGCTGATTATTTTAATTCAATGATTTTAAACCGATTAGGTTTTAATTCGATACGGAAATCTTTGCCACTTTTGGAATAAATCAAAGAATATATAATTCGATCATAATGTCACATCACCATCTTACTATACAAAACTAAGGTTAGCTTGCGCGATGGCAAAATCAAAAACACACTAAGATTTCGACACACAAAACTTAAATCTATTTACTTTGGAAAAACCGATATCTTGCAAATTTCTGAAAAACCCGTCTTACAAAAACATTAAACATGGAAAAGTTAAGAGTCTTCAGAAAAAGGGACAAAGTTTTGATGAAAAGTAAATAGCTACGCGGTCCGGTAATCAAAACAGGTAATGCGGTAGTCAATCAATCATCACAGACAACTAACTGAAAAAGAAACCTTTGTCGGCTCCAATTTTCCGATTTAACAACAAAGTAGCAGTCCTTTCTCAAGGATTCTGAAGATGCTGTTTAAAAACTCATCACGATACAATCGTTAGCTACACACAGATCAATCTCGTCTTTCTTTCTCATCTCCTAAATAAATATAGAAAACAATTTCCTAGACATTCTTTTTTTATAGAAAACTTACCACATTTACAAAATCCTGAAAAGATATTGATCCTGATCCTCGTGGCAGTTTTGCTTTCATGGCACGATCATATAAAAGTTCACGTTTATTTATAGGCACTTGGGATTGAAGCTCGGCAGATTTAAGGGCAACTACAAAATCATCAACTGGAATCTCGCCAAATCCTTCGGGATCGAACTGTTGATATCAAATAAAATAAATGCGGCTGTAATTGATTCTAATTTTAAAAACTGAAAAATTTTAATAATTTTATTTAGAGAATGAGGTTAAGGCTCTTCTATACCTGGCTTCTTCTTCTTTAGATTTTTTTGCTAAATGTTACACTTCCTTCATATGTTTAAATTTATACTTTCGTCTAGTCTTACGCGTTCTTTCATTAGATGCCGAGTTTTTAAAGTGAATCCTCGTGGAAGCAGAAATGTTCACTTTTTAATTTGGAATTTAGGAATTCATTCGATTTCTAAATTTCAATGGACGGCGCAGTGAATTCAACTTTCGCCGTGAATTAAATTACATCTTTTGTATATAAGAACAAAAAAAAATCAAAAATCAACCAAAACGCACAGCATAACTCTTCAACGGTTTAAAGTATCGTGCTGCAATTTGTTTTAAGTCATTTTTAGAGAAAACGAAACTTTAAGCTCGTGAACGGACTACATCCCTTTACTCCTTTTACCCCCTCCTATACAAATTTCAAACTTTCGTGAACCAATGTCTCCGACGCATTTAAGGAATATTCTGGCCAAAAGTGATCTCCAACGACGAACTTTGGAGTACAACTGGACAAACTAAAATATGTGTTGCGATTCAAAGGCGAAAGTGGCAGTGAGTCGGTCACACTTTGAGGAAACCAGTGCAAAACATCGCCAAACAGGCTCTGAATTATATTCCTCAAAGAAAATTTCGGGTTGGTCGACCATGTAGCACATGGAAGTAGTTGAGCAGGAGGCTAGAGGAATAAAAAAGTCCTGGCAACAGCTTAAGGCCGATGCTCAGGATCGCGCCTTGTGCAAGGGAGTTGCTTCTTTCCTATGCTATAGGGGGTCTTAACAGGAATTTGATTGATTGATACAAATTTCATGAAATTTTGAAATTTAAAATACTCGATTTTTCTCTGAAACGATTTAAGCTATTGACTTTAAAATTAGGTCAAAGTAAAATGATGCGAATATTGTTAACATCAAAAAATTTTGATCTGATCCCCTGAATGCTTCTACTCACTCCCATACAAATGCACAATTTTGATAAATTAATTTTTTCGATTTTCCGAATAATTCTGTTTTGATCGATATCCTCCTACTACCTCCTCCCAAAAAATGCACAATTTTGAAAAATACATTTATTCGATTTTCAACGAAACTAGCAAAGTTAGAAAGACGAATTTTTGCCAGAATTCATTTTATTATAATTGCAATTAGTTTTAAAAAACATAACAGAATTATGATTGGGCGTAAAACCCAATCATATGATACTCTAGATGAAATACTTGCTTACCTTTTGCTTGGGAGGTAGTAAAAGCAGAGGGGGAGGTTTGTAATTTTTGTATGTAACACTGAACGTAATATATAAAATATTTCATGCTGAATTTAAAGTTTCTTGCTTTTATAATTTTCGAGGAAATTGAACAATTTTTGTCTGAATTTATGGTATTTGTATGGGGGGTGGCAGAGAAAGTGGGAAATTTTGGATGATTTTGAATCTGCTTATCAACATCCTAATCATATTGCTTTGTTACAATTTTAAAGTCGATAGCTCTCATATGTTCGAAGGAGAAAAACTTTTCTCGAACTTCCAATACAAAAATTTGCATGGGAGGTGGTAGAAGGAGTGAGGTGAAGGCAATATATTTTTTAGCATTTATTACAATTATTAAGGGACAAATTCTGGCAAAATTTCAAGTTGCTACTTCTTTTAGTTTCTATGAAAATCGGTTTAATGCATTTACCAAAATTCTGCATTTGCATGGGAGGGGGTAGAAGGAATATCCAAATCAAAACCAAATTTTCTGTCATCAATCATATTTTAAGTAGTATATTTTTTTAAAATTTTAAAGTTGATAGCCTTGACGGTTTTGATGAAAACTAATTGAATTGAAATTTTGTAAAATTTGTATGGGAGGGGGTAGAGATAAAGTTGATAGTTTTTCCAAAATTAGTTGCAATTATAATAAAATTAATTATGACAAATATTGGTTCATTTAGCTTTGCTAGTTGCAATGCAAACCGAATAAATGCATTTTTGAAAATTATGCATTTGTATGGGAGGTGGTAGAAGGAGTAAGGAGATCAGATCAATTTTTCTTGAGGTTAATGATATTTATATCATTATACTATAACCTTATTTTCAAGTCAATAGCTGAAACGATTTCGAAGAAAAATCAATTTCTTTAAATTTCGAAATTTCATGAAATTTGTATGGGAGGGGATAGAGTGGGGGATGTGGCCCGTTCACGAGCTTAAAGTTACTTTTTTGCTAAAACACACAACAAATTTCATCACGATAGCTCAAAGCGTTCGAGAGTTATGTTGTAGACAGACGGACAGACAGCAACTCGGAATCGAGGTTTTTGAGAGACAACAAATATTTCGGTACCCTTGGCGGCTCTGTGCGAGCATTATTTCTTAGCGTTACAATCGGTAAGGCAAACACAATATACTCTCAGATTTCATCTAGAGTATAAAAAATATCAACTTTCGCGAAATTTTTAAATTTCTATTAAATCATTTTTCTTCGAAACTATCACAGCTATCAACTTGAAATTTTGTGAAAAAATAATAATTGAAATGTTGTGGACGATGTAAAATTTTGTTTTGATCTGTTTACTCCTTTTACCCCCTACCATACAAATGCATAGTTTTGATAAATACATTATATCGATTTCCACTGAAACTATAAAAAGTATGAACTTAAAATTTTGTCACAATTTATCTCTTAATAATTGCAATTAATGCTAAAAAACATTATCAGCTTCGCTTCATTCCTTCTACGCCCTCCCATACAAATATCTATATTAATATTTAAAAAAAAGCATTTCTCCTTCGAACATATGAGAGCTATCGACTTTGAAATCGAAACAAAGCATGATGATAAGTATGTTGATAAGCACTTTCAAAATCATTTGAAAACCTCTACTTGCTCTGCCACCTCCCATACAAATGTCTCAATTTCAGGAAAACTATTTCTAATTCCTTTGAAAATAATGAAAACTACAAACTTTAAATTCAGCACGAAACATTTTGCATGCCACGTTCGGTGTCATATACGAAAATTACAAACCTCCCCCTCTACTTCTACCACCTCCCATTCAAATGTCACTATTCACTACTCGAAATAATTTGATATTTTCCGGCACATTAAATTCTTTCCGTTTCATCTAGAGTATTATATGATTGGGCTTTACGCCCACTCATAATTCTGTTATGTTTTTTTCATTGCAAGGACCCCGGGTTTTTCTTTCCAATTTTTTGTGTAAATATTGTTTGATTATTTATTATTGCTTGATTTATTTATTCACATTCTTAGAATGTGGTGTTTTTTTCTGAAATTTTTTCATTTTTTTTAGAATGTGGTTACTAGGACGATGGTTGGAGGGTTTTTTTTTCTACATTTTCAGTATTTTAACTCGAGCTTTTTCTTAATTTCTTCATATTTGCTCTTTATATTTTTCGAATGTGGTTGCCAGAACCATTTAATCTTTCGTTGTTTTTTTTTTTATTTGAAAGGTTACACTTCAGGACAATAGTGGCATCTTGCCTAGGCTTATGTCTTGATTTTTAATTTTTTTTAATCATTTGGTCGTCAAGACGATTTTTGTGTTTTCTTACTAGATTTTATAATTTTTTATGAACCGCGCCAGGACAATAGCAGCAACTTCCTTGTGCTTTTTTCTTAGCCCATTTTAGAATGTAATGTAATGTAAAAAACCAGGACAAATTTGGCGAAACCTTCGATTTTTTTCAAAATTTTTTCTATGATTTCTTTTTTGGAATGTGTGCCAGGTTAAAAGCTAATTTTATCTGAACGCCAAATAACTACCAATAGATGTCCCAATGTATTGCCAGTACATTATTTGTAAGTCATTTTCTACAAAAATAAAAAATAAAAATTGTGCAGTGCAGTGAAATAATTTGAATTTTGGATATTAGGATTTTCTAGCAATTATTTCAAAACTATTGTTGCATGTCAACCCTAATCGCTTATCGAATATTCGCAATCTTCAACTATCGAATATTCTCAACACACACGCACACATATTGAATTAGTCATCAACTATGAACGATTATCAATTGCTCGTAATCTCAACTTGCTCGCGCGTACTCACACAGCGGAGAAGGCCGAAAAATAAATGATTCAAGATAATAGCAGAAGGTCGAAAAACGGCCTGAAAGTAAATGATTCACATAAGGCCGAAAAACGTCCGGAAATAACGAAACAAAAAGCGAGCACTTGTGATAGAGAGTCAGTCGAGATATTGGAATAGCGCGGTAAAGTTTACAGGGTCAGTCGAAATTTAGAAAGCGATTAAGTCATGTGATCAACAGCACGAATGGTGCGAAGAGTAAAAACGACATATTAAGAGCGAAAAAGTGTAAAATTGATTTATGAAATGCGATAAATAAAGTTTGTGGTTGAAGTGTACTAGTTTTATTTTTACTTGAAAACCGGCGACCCTGTGCGCACATCACTCTTCTTACTTTTCAAAGTTATGGCGTTAATTGGGAAATGAATCCAAAAATATATAGTGCGAGAAAATCGAACACAATTTCAGCAATAGGCTTCAAACTTCAGGTCTTACTTGATTGATCGTGTCGATTATTAATCTTAGAATAAAAGAAGATGACAATGAATAAATTCGAAGAAAATTTGTCGTTTCCACCACTCAATTAGGGTTTTGAAACTTCAAGTCATAATTTCGGTTGTTTTTTACCAAAAACTGAATTATTGTTAAAAAGCAAAGCATTTTACCAAAGAGTTTCCAGAGCACCAAAACACGGAGTTAGGCAATAACCTAAACTTTGAAGACGTTTTGCTCGAAATGGCTTTTTAAAACCTGGTGAATAGGGGATTTCAGAACAAGAAATACCGAATCAATCACATTGGAAGGATATTTAGAACACTGGAATCTATGGATAATCTAAGTTTAAGTTTCAACTATTTCGCAGAAAAAAATTATCTTGTTGTGTGTTCAAGACTACACCTGTATCGATGTAATGAATAACCCATGACATCGTTTCTGTAGCGGTATTATAGGCCTTATGAATGAATAATATTTTTTCCACACTCTAGAAATATATAACGAGCTTCATCTTAAAGATATAAAGTGTTTCATTAGTTTATCTGAAAAAAATTTTAAAATTATATTAATTATGGGTCTTTCGAATGTTAGACGACAATTCTAGCTTTAAATTGAAGGGTCAAGCGAATAAACGAGTTGTTGAACATTTTCAATGTTTTGAGATAAACGCCTTCAACGTTGTTTGAATATCACTTTTACTGGGCTTAGACTTCCCTCCCCCCCACACACTTTTGTCCATATCCCCTCTTGAACACCCCAGCAGTGGGGTAAATGAAATATACTAATACTTATATCAATACTACTAAAAGGGAAAAATAATATTGTAACGACTAAAAAAAAATGTTTATATTGTATCGCATTCACGAACTTAAACTTACTTTTTTGCTAAAAATGATACACAAAATTTTTTAGCACTATAGCTCAAAGCTTTCGAGAGTTATGCTGCAGACAGACGCACAGACGGACAGACGGTCACTCGTTCGAGGTTTTTGAGCGACAACACTCTGTGCGAGCGTTATTTCTTGGTAAGGCAAGCACAATATACTCGCAGATTTCATCTAGAGTATAATAATAAATAAGATCCCAGATAGTGCAGTGCTAGAGTTATACTTCGATCAGGATTCGAACTCACGACCTTCACATTGTAGACCAACATGCTACCCACTAGTCTACACTCAGGTTTAGGAATATACTTAAACTATTTCTTTAAAAATCGGCTATTTTTTCTTCAGAAACCTGACTAGACAGTTGGACTCGGTCCAATACTATTGTAATAATTCTACGTTTTCTGTCACCGGACTTATTTTAAGTAAATTAACTTGTAGTAATAGCAAATAGGGGTCCTTATAGAGGTAGAATCCATACTCATCAACTCTAATCCATCTGATATCATCGCGAAATTGAACAGGCATTACCATTTTTTTTCCTGTTATATAACTGAAGCTTATTAGTAATACTATTGATGTCTCTAAAATGGTTCTTCTTCTTCTTCAATGGCGCTACAGCCCAAATCGGGCCTTGGCCTCCTGAACTTCAGGTTCCTTAACATTTTCATTATTTATTGCGGACGAGTTGTTAGCTCTTCGCACAACCCTCTATCTACGAATTTTTCATTTTCGTAGATTGAGGTAACCAAGGTATATTCAAGCAGGTAGTGTGCTTGGAATTATGCGTCGACCGGGATTTGAACTCACGACCTTCGCATTGTAAACCAAACACGCTACCCACTAGACTACACCCTAAAATGGTTCGGTATGGCAGTAATTATTGTATTTCGTGAATTACCCGGCATTATTAATTCTCTCTACTGTTCAGAAGTAGAAATTTGTTCATTTTTTTGTCATATCTTTTAAACTTTCCAAAATGATGATCCGAGTCAAAATAAGAATGACCCACAACTGGAGACCTATGAGATACAATTTTGAACTTTCGATGACAGACAGAAGTTGATACACAAGTAACATAGAAACATTTTTGGTCTGGACAGCGCTAAATCGGACTAAACCACAAGGTGCTAGCTAAGTCCGAAGTCAGAATTTTGAACAAATGTATAGAAACTGCTCCATATCTCTTGACTTCCCCTGCTTGCCTCATTCTCACTCCAATTTAAAATCAAACTTTTTTCTTTTCCGTTGTGAATCACATGAATTCCAAAATTGTAAAACCATAACTGTCTTAAATTAGAAGCAACACTAGTAGTCAGCTTAGGTAGCGGCATGGTTTGGAAACATAATACCGCGGACAGTATGGGAATTGACCCCATTTTCAGTGGATAAAGGGGCCATGAGACAATCATGTTTTTTGGCTCCTTTATCCATCAACCAGCCACGCCATCTGATGCACTTGAACCATTCTTGAACTTTGTCATTCCATTTCTAGGGGTTGGATCGCTCTGGTTGCCAGTTGAAAATATAGTTTCTCATTCTACAGTTTCATCTGGCTAAAACAAGAAATTCAAAATATATCGAATAACTTCTTTATCCACAAGACCCTTCAATTAATCTGTAAGCAACCTTTATTCACGATTTTTAGAATCTGAAAAGTCCTAAAACACATTTCTTATATTTCACAAAAATATTGTTGCTAAGATGATGGTGCCGGGCCCTGAGTTCTAAATTTGGTGCTTAGCAGAAAGGTTGTGAAGGGGTTCTTTCTTTCTTTCTGAGTTCCTTTTCTGTATGAATTATAGTTTTTCTCCGCTGTTTTCGTTTCACAAAAAGAAAATATCCTTTTCTTCAATGGCACTATGGCGGCTCGTGACTGGTCCATTAGGGGAGGCGCTCAGAAAATTTGAGGGGGGAGGGGGGGAGGGGAGGAGAGTAGGGCTATCAGTAATATATTAATATGTCCTCTTGCAATGAAAATGGTAGCGGTTGAACTGTTGATTTTATAAAGTAGCTAGAAGATCTATCAAGCAACCAAATTTAGTTTCATTGTTGTCATTTCACTATTTCAAATGCCAGATTTAGCATTAACATTTTATATATATTGCGTTATGTACTAGCAATACTTTGAATATATGAAAACGCTTGATAAATTAATAAACTAAATCGAAAAATAAGTTAAAATATAAACTTCTCGTCACTTTCTTGTTCAGTTTAGTAAGCTCTTAAAATTCAGAAAGGCCAGTGTTCAGTCTCATCTCATCGAGCTCCACACTACTCTACAACCGAAATGATTCGAAAATGTACCATCGAGCCCCACACTACTCTACAACCGAAAATCACAAACAACAACAACAATACTATGGTTAGGCAATGAAATTTGCGCCTCAGATCTTTCGCTTTTTATGACGTCGACATCGAAATCGATCGTTTGCAGGCTCGCACATTTCTCTCCAAGCGCTTTGAAGTTTTTGTTTTCTTCAAGCCCATTCCCCTGCTATTTGTTATATGGAAGGCAAAAAGTAAAAAGGAGAAGCGTATCGTTGATATGAGAATGATCTAAAAGGATAATTGAATGTGCAAAATTTAATCGTCTTAGGAATGTTAGATTCAATTGATCGAAACTACTCTGGCAGGTGAGGCGCCGCCTCATGCGCTTTACCTGACAAGCCGCTGACATAGCCCAAATCGGACATTGGTCTCCTCACCTTCAAGTTCCTTAACACTTTTCATTACTTATTTTGGAAGGGTTTTTGTTTGTGCGCGATCAAGAACATGGACAGGAATTGTTTAATTGTCTGACATTCAAGAATTTCATTGCAAAATGCAAACTTTTGATAAATTTACAAATTTTAGATTGTTCTGTTTCGCCAAAATAGTAAACTTTTTATTTCCTAATAAATTTCTTAATTTAAAACTTATTCAAATTCCTTTTTCAAAGCAATCGAAATTGAAGAAATTGTTTTGGTATGATGATAGAAGTTATAATTTAGTTTGTTGTGGATAACAATTTGCGAAAATGCAAAGTGTAGAAAACTTTTCTGAATTTCGTTCATCGCCGTTTCTTTTCGCACTAGAAATATTTACAGTTTATTGATAAGAACCAAAAAGTGAAAAGAGGATAAATAAAAAAATAGAGTTATGATATAAATAACTAACACAAAAAATAAATAACACTCTTATACAACCTACTATATCAGTCTATGACGAAAGGTCTAAGCAAGAAAAGCATCGAAAAAATTAATCAGGATGAAAACAAAATAGGTATGCTAATTACTGTCGAACTCCCAACCCAAGACCTAAACTATCCCTCATAACGAAATAAAAATTTATCTGAAATATATGCGAAAAATTTACGTAAGAATTTTGCTTACCATATCAAAAAGTTGCTTCCATTTCTGTTGTTTTGTCCGAATAGAAATTAAAAAGAGAATAAGAATTTATTAGTGCTATTCCATCGTATCATTAGGCAATTAAATATCGTTAGAACAACGTAGCTTACATCCTTCAGGAGTTCGCGTCGTAGCTCGGCTTCGTCATAGTCGGAATTCAGGTCGGTATGGTCGGTGTCGTAAACCGGTTCATTGCCGCACTATAAGCAAAATTAATGGCACGTTAACTTCATAGATTCGTGTAACTACTAAACAGGAAAACGGGTCAATCTATAAGAGGATTGCATGATTGTGGACAATTAGTCTTCCATGTTGTCGGTCTACGAGGTTCCTATACTAAGTCCATCTATTATTAGTCCTTGTTCGAGCAGACTCTATAATCGATTCGACAACATTGGGTACTAACTGGGATTTAGGGGGTATTTATCGGGCCGCATAATGGTCTTAGTATATATATGTACTTCTCACCTGGGACAGGGTTCCAATCGAACCCAGAGATCCTGCTATTGTTGATATGTGCTCGACATCAGCCAAGGTTTCCTGTTGACTGGGATTCTCATTTCGCGAACTGCATCGATCAAATCCTGGCCACATTTTCAACTTTTCCAATCGAGGCGACTGTGATTTTTAATCATCACGTAACAATTTCTTGGGGATGATTTATCGAAGGAGGCAGTTTAATGGCAGTGCTTGTGTTTCCGTATTTTATGAAGGCCTTCACAATGGCATTAAAAGCGATGGACGGTAATGCTGGAGGTCATCTGAAAAATAAAAAATAAAATTGTTTTCTAGATGGACATTCAAGACATTGGAGTGGTCGTCGTAAAACTAGGTAATATTATAGGATTGCATATATTTAGGTACTTTTCGTTTTGGCATAAAATTAAACCACTCGTGACATTTATTCAAGTCTCTAGCTATCACAGATACGAAGAAAATATATTTTACGAAACATTTCTTCATATCTATGAAAGCTATAGCAATTATTCTAACTCCCAGCTTTCAAAATAGTTTTTTTATAAATTTATTAAGCAATAGTGAAAATATTCTAGAAAACTGTCCGAGTTTATAATGCATCTCGAATAATAAATTGTATTTTCAAAGGTGAACAAAAAAATCCTCATTTACATTTGCGGGTGAAATTAATTTCATTTCTACACTATAAAATCAGATGAATTTCATATAAAACCTCATTAACCGCAAAATTATTGTCCAAACGTAGACAGCATGAGGAAATTTATTTAAACCTAACATTGTTTTGTCACGTAGACCCCAGTAGTAGTAGCTGTAGGAGCTGTGCAGCGGTCTGGTTCTCCCATATGACGTCACCACATTCGTCGTTGCCTTCAGACGCAACGGCATTTATACGACTACTGCATTGGCGCGAAATCCCATTTAGGGCAGTTTTCTTCCCATCGTTTCGGGGATAACCCAACATAATCGAAATGTAAGGGACGTAGCTGAAATGTGGCACTTTCAACACTGCAAAACATGTGGAAATCGTGCGAGCGAATGTTACGTAACCGAATCCTACACACATTAATGTGGTGTGTGGTGTGTCCGTACTGCACATGACAGTGCGTGATATCAGGAGTCACGAGGGTTGTAATGACTGTGCCGGTACCATAGCAACCCCATCTGATTCCTGGACTCTACACAGAGAGGGTGTCATCGTGGATATCGAATACTGTTGCATTCCAATATTCCCCTGAAGAGACATTTCGAAACAAGTAGCTACGAACCACACATGGCGTCCTTTTAGAAAAGATTCACGTTCAGGTTATTGGCACGAAGATAACATCTAATACTAAGTTGGCATAGGACAAGGGTTTTTCTCTTCTTTCGTAAATATTTATTTTTCTATGCACCAGCATTATTTATTTATGTATTATGTCGACTTACATAATCTTATCCGTGTTATGAAATACAGGAGAATCAAGTAAAAAACATAACAGAATTATGATATGAGAAAGAGTTTAATGTACGGGACAGTATTTCATCTCAAATTCTTTCGAATAGGGAATAGTGACTTTTGTATGAGAGGTGGTAGAATTAGAGAGAGGAGGTTCATTACTTTTTTTTCCGAATGCGTTATGCAAAATGTTTTGTGCTGAATATTAAGTTGTTTGCTTTCATTATTTTTCTGAAATTGGGGCAATTTTATGGGAGGCGGCAGAGGAACTGGAAGGTTCTGGATGATTTGGAAAGTGATTATCAACTTCCTTATCACCATGCTTCGCTTCAATTTCAAAGTCGATAACTCTCATATGTTCGTTAAAGCGGGCGATTTCAACGTTCATAATAATGCCTGGCATAAGCATTCTACGGACCAACAGGGTCTAGACACTGAGCTCTTCGCTTCACTAAATAGACTAGTGCAGTTGGTAACCGAACCAACTCGATTACCTGAAATAGCAAACAATGCTTCAAACTTGCTTGACATATTTTTGACGAATCATCCCGACAAATATTCTGTTTCTGTGATATTGCCATCCTCAGTTGGGAATACTAATCACTTCCTGATTCGAGCACAATTTCCGATTACAATGGTAAATACATTAAAAGACAAAGTACCTCGAAGAACGAACTGGTATTACAAAAACGCAGACTTGGAAGCATTAAACCAGTTTTTCAGGACCTTTAATTGGAAATTGTGTTTCAAGTCTAATAATTGTGATACAGCTTTTCAGCTTAGAACCGAAACTATCCTTAAGGGAATGGAACTCTTCATATCCTTTAGTTTTAAACGAATCAAACCGTCCAAGGAAGGTTTACTAAGGATTGTCTTACGGCCATCCAGAACAAGAAAAAATATCTTCAAATTTTTAAGAGTAGCCCAACGTTTGCCAACAGATCTCTTTACAACGTGTCAAGAAATATATGCTAGTCCATTTTGGAAAGTGCTAAGTTTTAACACGACCAAAAACTTCGACGGGAAATTGTCGAAACACCAAATGGCTCGAGATCTTTAGTAGTCCATCCTGTTGAGATAGCCAATCTTCTCGCAGCAAGTTTCGCACGAAACTCCAGGCTGCCAGCGACAAACCAGTCTCCTCCGCTTGTATCACCATGTGAATCTCGTCTATCTGAGATTTATTTTTGCACACGACTTATCTCCAGAATTCTTCGTGAGCACAGAAATGTTCAGAAATCTGCAGATCCCGATGGTATTACCTCCTTAGTCCTTAAAAATTGTTTTGCGTCCCTGGCTAATTCGCTGTGCGATTTTTCCCATCTCTCTTACTCTTCTGGGCACTTTCCGCGCACGTGAAAATAAATTTGGCGAAGGCCAAGCTCTGGCGCTTGACATCGCTAAAGCGTTTGACAGAGTTTGGCACAAATCTCTCCTAGTGAAGATCAAAACAGTTGGCTTTAATAATAACCTCGTAAAATGGATTGAGAGTTTCTTATATGAACGCACCATACAAGTCGTATTGGATTGCGTGGCATCTTCCCCCTTTCCCATAGATTCCGGAGTCCCCCAAGGCTTTGTTTTATCACTCACACTCTTTCTTATTTTTATCAATGGAATGGCTTTCTGTCATCAACGCTCATTCCGATACATTGCTTTGCAGATAACAGTACCCTGGATAACATCTATGAATTCGACTCGATTACTAACGCTCACCGTGTTCCGGTAGCATCTAAACGTGCCGAACTATTTGGATCATTAAACTCTGACCTGAACCTAATCTTGGAATGGGGCAGGATAAGTAGAGTAGAGTAGTCAATACCTCAAAAACACAGGCCTGTCATCTTTCCCTTAAACGTGATGTTCCAGCGTCGGTCTCTAATGTAACCTTCGGTGGTGTCCAACTACACTCTTCTGAATACTTCTCACTCCTTGGCATTAAAATAAACAACCATCTTAATTGGAACCAGCATATACTCGACGTAGCACTTGACGATTCCAAACGCCTAGGAGTTCACCGAAGATGTAAAAAATATTTTACTCCCAGTGCCTTGGCAAATATCTGTAAGGCCTACATTGGACTACGCCTCGAGTACAGTTCGCATTTATGGGCTGGGGCACCTAAAATACAACTTGTGATGCTCGACCGTGTCCAGAGACAGGCGTTTCGACTAATTAGAGATGAAGCCAACACGGTTTCTATAGATTCCTTAGAGCATCGCAGAAAAATCGGAGTACTAAGCATTTACTACCACTACTTTCATGGTAAGTGCAGTGAGGAACTTGCTTAACTTATTCCAACTCTGTATACATTTCCTAGAAACACTCGCCTAGCTTCAAGCGCACACGAGTTAACTATTAAGCTTCCAACTTCCCGTACAGTGAAATATAGGCAGTCATTCATACCCCGAACTTCTAAGCTTTAGAATGCATTGCCAGAAACTGTATTCCCATTGTCATACGACGTTCGACGTTTCAAACGCAACGTTCACCGGCATTTTAGACTTTTCCCTCCTTTTAATCCCGTTTAACCTTAACTCCTTTTTTTCCCTTACCGACATGACTGTGTAAATTGTATTAAAGGGTCATCCCCTAAGTTGTATTCGGCAACGTAAAAAATTTAACCCCCTTAACTTTACTTACATAATTAACGCGACTCGTCTTTCTGAGGTTAGCACTTATAAGGAGTTTGCTGTTCTATTTTACAGTAAACTAAAGTGTACGCATCGTTATGCTGAAATTTCAGCCAAAGCCTATCGCTTCTCCGGTTTTTTATTACGCTCCACTAAATCCTTTTCGAGTATAATCATTTCTGTTTTACTGTTTAAAACGCTAATTCGTCCTATTTTAGAGTACTGTTCTCTCATTTGGAATCCACATTACCAGTGTGATACTGACCTTATTGAACTTCACTCGATCGCTATTCTATCGCTTTGACATACCGCATGTTTCTAAAATTATTAACAAAAAAATGCTGACTTAAATGCGTTACAATTTGTTAATTTTAAAGTAAGGTTGCCTCCGACTGCGACTTGCAAATGTCTAACACCAGAGTTTTGGCCTGCTGGGCTTGTTGTAAGACACTTCAAGCATTTGCCAAAAAACGAGCAACCCGTGATGACGAGCATCTCAACGCAGCAGATACTCGCTTGGCCAGCGTATCCAGTTCGACTTTAGTGACTTCAGCGTGGGCCTCTAGTCTCTCTGTATCCAATGCAACTTTATCTACTATTGCGTTAAACATGTCCAAAACGATTAATGTACACGAGTGCAGATCAGAACGTAAGAGGTATGAGGACCAAACTGCAAAGTTTCACACCAGTGTCGCCAACACGGACATCGATATTATTGCTCTAACCGAAACCGGACTAGATGACGACATCTTTGTCAACGAACTAGGTCTATGCAGCTATACTGTTTATAGCAGAGATCGCAGCCAAAACCTTGGCTACAAAAAACGTTTTGGTGGCTGCCTTCGTTCTTTGTGTAAGGCCAAAAAGCAACACTGCTACGCTGAATACGTTCAATCCGTTGAAACTAATATTTCATCCAACATCAAGGCCTTTTGGAATCATATTAACTCTCTTAGATCGGATAATATATTACCGACATGCATGCACCTTAATGATGACATAGCTTCCGATCCGTTAGAGATGGCTAGTTTGTTCGCAAGTTTTTTGTCTAGTTTATACTGCGATACAACTTATGTGGCTGCTAGTACGAGTACCCCAATTACAGGAACTTGTCCTAATTCTTGCCTTGGTCGTTCTTCTTTGCCCATTGATTTCGCTAATGTTGCATCGATGCTCAATGGCCTTAACCCGAACCAAGGTCTGGACCCTGATGGTGTTCCCCCTTTGATCTTATGGAAATGTCGCGAGTTTTTGACACTTCCTCTAACTATTCTTTTTAACCTCTCTCTCCATACAGGTAGGTTTCCTATTATGTCGAAGTCCTCTTTTCTTGGTACCCATTCACAAGTCTGGCGACAAAGGTAACATTGCAAATTATTGACCGATCTCCATCCAGTCTACTGCCGCTAAAATTTTCGATAAAATTGTTACCAACAAGCTCACTCCGTCAATTAACAGCATTAAATCGCCTCACCAATATGGCTTTCAAAAAGGTAGGTCAACATTAACTAACCTCTTACCTTATATTGATAGATTACGAATGCAATGGAGTGCAACCTTCAACTGCACGCAGTTTACACCGACTTCTCTAAGGTATTTGAAGAAGTCAATCATCGGCTTCTAATTTCCAAATTAAATTACTATGGAATTTCCGGTACGTTACTTTCATGGTTTGATGATTACCTGCAGAATCGCATTTCCTCCGTCAATTTAAAAACTGCTAAGTCTACTTCATTCCCAGTAACGTCTGGCGTACCCCAGGGCTCCCATCTGAAAACCCTTCTATTTCTAATATTTATCAATGATGTTTCTTCTAAATTCCATAATTTCGATCATCAATTATTTACAGACGATTTAAAAATCTTCAAAACTATTAGAACAGTCCAGGACTGTGCTACCCTACAAACTAACATCAACGCATTGTCCCACTGGTGCTTGTCTAACCATCTTTCGCTCAACATTCCTAAATGTTCGTACATAATTTTCAGCAGATCTCGTACACACCTCAATTACAACTACTGTATTAGTAACCATCCATTGTCAGAGGTACAGGACATCAAAGATTTGGGCATTATGCTGGATTCGTCCTTAACTTTTGTACCCCACTTTGCTAACATATGCAATTCCGCTCGAAGAATGCTGGAATCCATAATTCGGAATAGTCTGAATTTCACGAATGTTTTTTCCATAAAAATCCTCTATTGCTCATTAGTCCGTCCTCAACTTGACTACTTATCTGAGCTATGGAATCCATGCTTCCTAATTCACTCCAAAAAATATTGAAACGGTAGAGCATAAATTTCTCCGTTATATCAGCTTTACGCTTCATATTCGATTGGAGGACATCGACTATGACTCCATGCTCAGACTGCTTAACCTTTTCTAATCGTCATGTGAAGTCGGATCTTATCGTCTTATATAGAGTTTTGAATGGCTTTTTGCATTGCCCGCTTTTACTTGACGGTTTAAACTTTAGAGTTCCATGTCACTCATCGCGCTCAACGGATTTATTTTATATCGGTCGTCATATTACCCGCTATGGACAAAACGTTCCCACGGCAAGACTAATGAGAATTGATTCATTAGATTTTTTCAATACTTGTATTAATGGAATTAAAAGTATTGTAAACGCTTAATACACACATCTCATATTTTTTATTTAATTTTTATACCTCCTTAGATTTTATATTGTTTGTTATTTAATATTTAGTTTTAGCGTTTATTCCAGTATTGTTTATATATTCACTTCCACGTACATAATCTGCATTAGATTAAGGCTGTCGACACAAAATGCAAGTTAATATATATTATCTCGCTTTTCGATATTACTAGTGTCGTTATCCTATACATAATTCAGCCTACTTATATAAAAATATGAAGTTAATATATATTAGCTTGCATCGTCTGTCGAAGGCATAAGAGCTTGTTCCGTAGGTAAATAAATAACATAAACATACTTAGCCTACTTTGATTAACGTGTTTTCTTGGAATTTGTAATTGTTATTGTTTTTTTTTTTAATTTTATCTTGCTTAGTGTAATTACTTCCTTATAATCATTTACTAATATCGTAATTGTTATTTCTACATCAAATTTCGCACCATTTTTGTTAATGGCGGCTTTACATTAATTGGAGCTATCTCTGCTAAAGCTGTAATTAAATAAATAAATCAATAAATTATAATCTGTGACCATACCCAATACTGGAATTTTTTTAACTACCTAGAAACCAAATGGTAACAGTTTGTACCTTAATTTATTCATAACTAATCATAGCTAGTTTGATGCGATAACGTCATAACTTAGAATTGACGATTCTTCAGAATAAGTTTTCAAGTAGACACTTTGAATGGAAATACAACAACACGTAATCTATTTTAACTTAAGAAGTTCGGCTATTTTATCAGCTAGTAAGAAGTATAATGAAAAAACCCATCTTTTCATATTATTAACAAAAAAGAGGCAAATTTTGAGTTACGGCATTCTTACATCAAAACGTTGATATCTAAAACACACATGAACTATGCCTATGCTTGTACTTATGTATAAGTATAATCTTTGAATGAAATTTTTCTGCTATGCTACAGTCTCATGGCGTAAGGCGTGCAACCGCTACGTATAGAGTCGGTGGTTCAAGTCCCATCAAAGACAACTCGGTTTTTTATAAAAATGCACGTTCACTCGCCTCAAGTTGAAATCAATTCGGAAGAACTAGCTTGTGCTGCTTCTTTCAATTTCTTCGAGGCAAGAAAAATCCCCAATTAATCATAAACTACGAGCTTTGTGCCATGCTTTAGTTTATTTCATGCTTGGGAAACAATTTTTTTACAAACTGCGTTAGGCTAATTCATTCTACTTAAACTCTACCGCTGTAATTTACAATCTAAGTGATTGTTTTCAATAAGACGAACGAATTTAGTATTTCTAGTCTTTATAAACGAATGAAAAATTTCAAATTACATGCTAAAGTTTTTTTTTTCGAATAAACTAAAATAAGTATTTCCTTACATGAATACAATGCGCGCCAAAATCATCCTTAACGTTATTGATCCGAAAATTTTACCGCACAAAATGACGACAACAGAGCCGCGTGTAAACGTACGTAACTTCACTCCCCATTCCACTTCCCGAAAACACTTTGCAACAATACTCTCCGGGTTGATGTAACTTTCACTGATAACCTCCTCTTCCACTCACTGACATCGACCGTACCAAAACTCTCATATATCCTTTAAGCGCGCAAGATCGCTTCTCACCGAATTTCAAATACGCTTTTTTTACATTTCCCACCCAAAACTTATTATCATTCTCATCCTTTAAATCACAAACAAAAACTTTCTCTAGTTAACAATAAAATCAAAAACTACTCGAAGAATTCACAAAATAAGAATTACCGTACTTGAAACTTTCACCAAACACCCTCCAAGTGCACCACAAATAAATCGATAAAAGTTGAAACCTTGTCTGGTGTCTCGCGTGCATACGGAAGTATATCACCAAGTTTTCTACGAACTAGGAAAAGAAATAGAAAAAAAAACAATCCACATACAGAAATCCGTCACAAGGACACAGATTGTCGAACGTCCGAAGAATACAACATACGCTAGACACTCCCCGGCTGAATCGCGACCAAACCGTAACTGGATGAGGAAAATTGCGGCATCCAAGATTTCTCGAAAAATTCATTTTCCCGAACAAATTTCGCCAATCTATAAGTTCCGCCAAAGAAGACACGCGCGCTCGCTCTCTTATCATTGATTGTCCATGCGCATCGATACAGAGAATTCTCCTGCAGCTGATACGATTGCTGGTCGCGTGATAGAAGAAACCAAAATGACAGAAGGGTTGCTTGGGTGGATAGATGGGTGGTTCGCCGCATGCTTCGGCCTTCGTTTACTGCATTTTCCTCGAGTCTTGTTTGAAAACAAACGAGGGCAATGGCATCGTTTTCTTATCAGACACTACTGTCGTGCCGATAGAGTGAATAGAGTGTGTGAGTGGATAGGGTTGGCGGTATTTAAGTGGATTTAACAAAAGGGTGGTAGTTAGTGGGTTGGATAGAAGGTAGTTTTTCGTTCGGTTTCAAACGCTGTTCAGCAAAAAAAAAATAGTGTTTCGTAAACAAGTTCAAGTATACCTGCAGAGAGATTGCAGTTTACACAGCGCATAGAAGGTGGCATCCGAGTGGTTACCACTTGATTCAAGAAGGATTTGATTTTTATCAGAAACATGAAGTGACGTTTGATTTTTAATGAAATTATGGAAAAAGAATTTTTAATAAATTATCACAAATATAATTTTTTTTAATTATGCATTATATTAAAATTATGCATTCCAATACATAGCAAATGTCCTTCGAAACAAAATATCCCGACTTAAATTTAAAAAAATATTAAATTCCTTTATTATTATAGACGTTTACAAAATAACCCCTTTCGGGAAACGATTTTGTTACGATAATTAAATCGAATAGAAATTAAAAATCGATTATAGTGTTCAGGTGAATTTTTTTTAATATGTATATATCTCACTTATTAGTTATTTGAATATATTGTGAATATTTAGTAAAAAGAAAAGTTTAAATGAATATTTTTTAAATATATAGAAAAAAAATATTAGAAAAAAAAACAAACGATGAAGTTAAAACTACTCTATAAACATCTAAGACAGCATCGTCACAAATAAAATAATTAAAGGGCGCAGTTCTCTTTGTTTTCCTGCAAAAGAGAGAAAACAAATTCAGAATTTATTGCGTACAGAAAAAAAATACTTCATTTGAACATACCCGATTATATCCCAAAGCCGGTGAATTCTTTCTCGATAGCGTCGACAACTGATCAACAGAATTACTTAATGGTGTTGGTTGTTTACAATTGAATTCAGCCTGTAGGTCTTTTAATTTATCGGTGGTATTATAGGTGGAATCCAATTCAATTATATCATTTTCGTTATGAATCGGTGTCGAGTTAATTCCTAATTCGTCTGCAGAAAGATCATTTAAAGGATTCTCGCTGTCCTATGAATGTAGAAAGACAATAAATATTAGATATTATTCGTAAGCCTATCTCTCCCAAATGCATACTTCATTTATCGTGACCGTTGTATCCGCATCCGACCATTCTCGATCCATTCGAAATCGTCGAATAATGTTGCTGTGCGGCGATGTTGCAACCAAAACACGAGGATATGAGAAATCTTTTCGTGACGGTGTTTGACCTGAGACGGACAAAAATCGAAATTTAACTGACTCAATTGTACTTCAAATAGCTTACCGGTTGGTATGTACGTTTTCAATTCGTTATTCTGGAAAGTCTGTAATTGTTCTTTGCATTCGGCAATTTTATCCTGATACTGAGTCGTATATTCTTTAATGCTGCTTTGCAACGATTTATTCAGAGCTCTATTCTGAGTTTGATATTGTTTAACGCGCTCCGCATCCGTATTGATAAGTTCCGTTATGTGATTACAATCCGTGTCGATTCGTACTCGGATTGCCTCCTCTTTTGTCACTGTATCGGCTTTAGAGCGATCAAACAATTCGATCAATTTAGTCGAATGACATTTCGTCATTTCTTCCAAATTTAAAACCGTAGCTTCTTTACTATTTAAACTCTCGACTAAAATCTCGCTTATATTAGAAATCCAATTCGTTTGTTTACCAATCGAATCTTTTGTTTCATTTTTCAATTTCGATATGGAACTTTCCGTTTCGATGAATGCATCCTGTGAATTTGTATTTAACTCTTGCAGAGCTTTAATTTCACAGTCAGCATTTTCATCAATTTTATTGCCCATCTCTATGACATTTTTCGAAACTGTTTCTAGTTTTTCATCAACAACATTCTCTTCCTGATCGAGCGATTGGCAAGCGCTATTAAAGGAATTCAATAAAGCTTGTCGACGCGAGGAAATATTTTTACGAGCTTCGATGCAATTACCGATCGTTGTAATATCATCTTCTAGCGTAGATTTAGCACTTTTCGTGAAATCATTTAATCGGGACGTAGCACTTTTTGTAAATTCAGTAACAGTTTGATTGTTTTTCGCAATTAGTTCGGCCACATTCGACGAATTGTTCGTTACAATTAAGCTTTGCTGATTGATGAGCTGCAACATTTCAGCGGAATGTTTCTCGAACGTTAATTTAAAATCCATTTCTTTTTGCTTCAATTCGTTCATGACTTGAAAGAATGCCGTGTTATGTTCTGAACTACCTTCGGCGAATTGCGAGCTGTATTTTTTCAGGCATCGATGTATATCGTTCATTGATTCGACGTGCTTTTCCGATATAGATTTTACCATATTGATAGCGACCGATGAGAATTTTTTGTGTTCCGTCGAATTTTTTCCTGCGATACAAATTTATGATTGATTTTTCTGGATTTCTTCCTTCTTTCTTTTTTCATTTGTTTTGTTAGGAAATTGCTTACCTATCTCCTCCATGATTATTTGGGAATGTGAATTGTGCTCCTTGTGTAGATTCTCCAATTTTTTATTCATAACGTTGAAAGTATTTTCCATTTTACTAACGAATACTTCGCATACCGATTTAATTTGAACATCGTTACTTTTTCGACGTTCGATGGTATTCTAGAGAATTTATGTAGAGTTTTTGAAATGGTTTTTTTAATAGAGACATATGAGGAAGATGAACTTACATGTAGCATGTGGGTATCAGCTGTCGCCACGTCCGCCACTTCAATTAATTGGACTGCTTGATTTGTTAGATGTTTTTCTGTTTCTACATGAGTGTCCAGTAAATGTTTCTTTTCTTTATAACGTCGTTTTGTTGTAGTTAGAACCTAAGATAATTAAAAAAAAGGAGTTTGGATCATTCACTTTACTCGCTCATTGCATTCTAAATGCAAAGAGGCGGGACTGAAAATAAATGTGCGTAAAGCCAAGTACATGCAAATGGGTTCGAACGCAAGCACACCGATTGTCCTTAACGGACAACATATGAAAGAGGTGCAAGATTTGTTTTATCTCGGAAGCATTGTCAGCATGAACGGAGAAGCCAAAAAGGATATTGCAACTCGAAAATCCCCGGGTTCTAATCTTACTACCTCTACGGTATTCCCTTAGCGTCTAAGGCAGGGCCTGCTTACACAAGCCTTACTGACGAGTCCGTCGTAAGCTGGCCTGGAACGAAACGCAACACAGCGCTGTAGCCGCTCACTCGCTACACCTGCGACGCATTTTAGAAATATTCTAGTGATCTCCAACGACGAACTTTGGAGTACAACTGGACAGACTAAAATAGGTTTCGAGATTCAAAGGCGGAAGTGGCAGTGGATCGGGCACACTTTGAGGGAACCAGAGCGAAACATCGCCAAACAGGCTCTGGATTATAATCCTCAAGGAAGACGTCGGGTTGGTCGACCATGTAGCACATGGAAGCGAGCATTTGAGCAGGAGGCCAGAGGAATAAACAACTCCTGCCAACAGCTTAAGGCCGACGCTCAGGATCGCGCCTTGTGGAAGAGAGTTGTTTCTGTCCTATATCCCAATAGAGAGTCTTAACAGGAATTTTGATTTTGATTGAATTAACTTTACTAACTAAATATTGTTACACGTCAGCCCTATACATTATTCTCATCACACACACGCACACAACTGAACTGCTCGCCCTTACACACATAATAAACGCAGTACGAGAGTCGGCTAGGCAACAGCCTGAGCAAAAAGTGTAAAAATAAAGAATAATATGCAATTTATGTTTCTCAAATTTTAGATCTGTAACATTCATTCTTTCCAAAAAAAATCAATTTGTTCGAAATTTGTAAAATTGTGCCACTTTGTATGGATGGAGGTAGAAGGAGTGAGACTAATGAGTGATTTTTTTCGATCTTAATAATAATGGCAATATAGTATCCAGTACAAAATTTGAGCTCGTTAAATGTTACACGTACTGAGAAAATCGGTTTAAAGTGTTTTATGAAAAAGTGCAGCTTGTATGGGAGGTGGTAGAAGGAGTGGATTCGAATAATTTCTATACCAAAGATATTACTTTTATGACAAAAATTATATATTCTTAATTTCAAATTATGAGCTCTTATAGATTCCAAGAAAATTTTATTACTGTAAATTATTGGAAAAGAGTAATTTTGTTTAAAAGGGGGTAGAAGGGGTGAAGCGATTTAGCCCGTTCACGAACTTACCTACTTTTTCGTCAAAAACGACGTGTACGAAATTTGAACTTTGTAGCTCAACGTGTTCTCAAGCTAGAAAACGCACAGACGGAATACAACAATTATACGTATTCGACGCAGTTTCGTCCGAAGGGATATCTCTTTTAATTTTCAAAAAAAAGGAGCCTTCGACGATTTTAATTTAAGCAAACCTTAAGATCTTTTTCTCAGACGTAAGATCTAGATAGGCCAGTGGTCAACGTATTAATTCTACCTCACAGCCTTCATTTAATTCTTATAACATAGAAGGTAGGACCTGCTTAAGCCATACTGACGCGTCAGTCGTATTCAAAACCGCCATAAAGGTCAAGCCGAGTAAGAAAGACCTGACCTAATTTGTCGTTATTTTGCAAAAATTACAAATCGAATGAAAAATTCACAAATCGCAATAAAAATACGAAATGAAACTGAAAACTTAGTGATTTCTATTCTGAAAAATATGTGTCCCGTTTTTGACCTTTGGTCCATTGTTTCCTGCTGGAAAATGGTTTGCACACTGGGTAAAACTTGACTTCAAAAAGTCACATTCGTTGCCCGGAATTTTTCGGCGGTGCAACTCAATTGACCTGTATGTACGAAAACATAAAAATAATAGCATGATAACAGGGCAACATGACAAAAAAAAATGCAAATTTCTCATCGAACTTAAAGCGTTCTATTGTAAATGCACCTGACAGACAAAATTGAAAAAAATTAGTGCAAAACTGCAATAATTTTGCACCTTAAAGTGCAAAAACGGTACACATTTTTTTCGGAATAGAAATCACTATTACTCTTCTAAAATAATAAATTAAGAAATATATAAAAGAAAACGAGACAAAGTTCACCACTGTGATGGTATTAGCTGAAAGCAAAAGGCGCTATCCTAGTAGAAAAAGTCGCTTCTCTGGTCGACAAGATGGAAGTTTCGAGGATGGCTTCATGAAATCTTGCGGTTCTCCAATGAACGTTCATTGGCTATTGAAGTCCATCGGAAGACCTCCATTTCCTTCATGTTTTGGGGCAGAAGTAAGTCCTATGAGTGACAGGTGAAGTTCAGCAAGCGTCAGTAAGCGCATAAGTCCTGTGGGTGACAGGCAGAGTTCAGCAGTAAGCGATTATTAGGGAGTAAGTCCTGTGAATGACAAGCAAAGTTCAGTAATAAGCCACAGCAAACGAGTAAGTCCTGTGAGTGATAGACAGAGTTCAGCAGTCAGTGGCAGTAAGCGAGTAAGTCCTGCGATCGACAGGCTAAGCGACAGTAAGCGAGTAAGTCCTTTGAGTGACAGACAGAGTTCAGCATTAAGCGAGTAAGTTCTGCGTGTGACAGGCGGAGTTCAGTAATAAGCGACAGTAAGCGCATAAGTCCTGTGATCGACAGACGGAGTTCGGCAGTGAGCGAGTAAGTCCTGTGATCGACAGGCAAAGTTCAGCAATAAGCGACAATAAGGGAGTAAGTCCTGCGAGTGACAGGCAGAGGTCAGCGATAAGCGACAGTAAGCAAGTAAGTCCTGTGAGGAGCGAGAGGCAGAGTTCAGCAGTAAGCGAGTAAGTTCTGCAAGTGACAGGCGCAGTTTAGCAGTAAGCGCGAAAATCCTGTGATCGACAGGCGGAACTCAGCAGTAAGCGACAAGAAGGGAGTAAGTCCTATGAGTGACAGGCAGAGTTCAGCAGGGAAAATAAGGGATTAAGCTCTGTGGAGATTAATCAGTCAAGATTGGAAGTTGAGGGCGAGCAATCGACGTTTTAGAAAACGAAAGAGTGGACAGTCACGAGCGAAAGAATTAGTTGCGACGGTTAAATAAATGCGATATATAAAAGTTTTGCGACTAAATTAATGTGAACTAATAGTTTTGTTTTTCTTGAAATCCAGCGACCTCTTGCGCAATTCAATATTGAGCCTCTCAACAGTAGAAGAATTAAAATAAGGACATTTAAAAAACAACAAGGCGCCAAGTATGTATCTAGAACAACTTGACAACCAGTTTTGAAACACTCTTCGGGCTACCAACACTTTTAAATCTGGCTTTGAGATATGTCGTAAGAAAACTCCCAGTTGACACCAGATGGACGTTACTGTTTAAATCATCGCAGTTAGTAGCTTACGCAGACGATATAATGGCATATAAAGGCACACAATGGCGCGATTGCAATTGGACGCCAAGGAAGTCTTCGGAAGCACAAGAAGTAGGGCTACGCAGCGAAAACAGAACGAAAGTTATGTTGCAATCACGAAGAAACACACCAATTAAACAAAATCTAACGATAACAGACTATAGCATAGAAAACGTGGACAACTTCATATATCTAGGAGCCAATCTCTCCAAAGCCGGCAATGAAATGGTAGCAAACAAGACATACTACTCGGTACTTCCAACAATAAAATTTAAAGCTGTAAATCTACAAAACTATAATAAGACCTCTACTCTGCTATGGCAGTGAAACGTGAACGTTAATACAGGCATGAGAAAAAATGTTAATGCCTTCGAGAGCAAGGTATTACGATGAATCCTCGGACCGGTGAGAGAACAAGGCGAATGGAGAATTCGATACAATCAAGAAGTGTATTCCATTTTTGAGGACCCAGAAGTCTCTACTTTCATCAAACTTCGAAAACTACACTGCTCTGGTAGCGTACAGCGAATGGAGAACAGAAGAATACCCAAACGTGTAGAAAAACGAGAGGTGAAACGAAAAAGGCCAGTCGGAAAACCAAGAAAACGCTGCAAGCATTCAATCAACGAAGACAGCAATTCGATTCTGAAATTTTCAACATGGAGGACGCGGTCACTGGACCGAGAAAATTGGAAACGAAGCATACAGGAGGCCAAGACCCGACTTGTGCTGTAGCGCCATGGATGATGCTAATGAACATACAAAATTTGGATAGCCTCTATTATCAGAAATTCATGAACGCTGCTGCGACCAGCAAATTAATTCTTGCACGACTGTCCTCAACACAAGACGCTGCCACATACCATTCCTATCGGACATACCATACAGTTCTAAAGTGATTGGGTATTGAAATGTATGCGCTATAACCACTTTCAGGGCCAGGGGCGTGCCAACCGGGGGCAGGAATGGCGACGCCCCCTCCCCTTCGCTCGACGGTGTGCATTGATCATTTGTATGGTATTGTATAAGTCTCCGGGGTTTACTGGGCCCTACCACGAAACGCACGAGTATTTCCCTTCGTAAGATTTAACGTAAACATTTTACCAGGTAGCTATTTCCATCATTTAATTTTCACAAAAATAGAGATTATTTTTTCAAAAAAAAAAAAAGAAAGATAAAAAAAGAGCGAACTAAACCCTTCAAGCTGAATACATTTGCCATGTGAGAATTAAAAAACAGATGTATCTATATACATCTCTCTTGCTTGAAGTATTTTCCTAGAAAATTGGAGATTCTATTCTACAATGGCGCTACAGTCCAAATCGGACTTTGGCCTCCAGATCTTCAGGCTCCTTAACATTTTTCATTACTTATTGTGGAAGAGTTGTTAGCCCTTCGCACAACCCTCTATCTACAAATTTTAATTTTCGTAGATCGAGGTAACTAAGGAATACCCAAGCAGGTAGTGTGCTAGACTTATACGTCGACCGGGATTTCAACTCACAACCTTCGCATTGTAGTAGACCAACACGCTACCCACTAGGCTACACCCTAGCTAGAAAATTGGAGATAATCGACATAAAAATAAAAATGCCCTTTACGACATGTTTAACACGGCCGCATCGGCTGCATACATGATATTCTAGGACTCTTGTGATACCCCTACCCGCCCCAAGTAACGTTACTCGTTAATTGCAACATTTGTTCCGAATTTCACATACAGCTCATAGTTTTATATATAACTAAGTAACTTCCGCGGTATAGGAATCCGGCACATTGCTATTTTAATACAAAAACGGTGCGTTCTAAAAATTTTAGTACAAAAACGATGCGTCCTAACGATCAAAGTGTTAGTGAAAATAGTTGTAGATTGTGTAGTCATTCTAACATATACCAGTAGGGAGTGGAATCATCACCGCACACTTACTTCCTGCCTTAAAACATAGATTAATTTAACACTGCGATGTCATAGGCGAGCAACCGTTGCTGCTACTTTCTGTATTACAAAGAATCGACATTGGAATCTAGGGAAAAGAATGAATAATGTAGTGATTGGAAAAGAATCGACAATATAATGGTCGCAATAGAATCGATGATGGGTGATTGCAAAAGAATAAAAAACAAATTAATCTTTGAGAAGGTATTCCAATATTAAAGGAGCGATTCAGTTTGAATTAATAATGAAAAATGTGATGAAATTGAATTCTGCTCTGGATATGAATTCAGTATTTTAAATTCTGTTGCAATAATTTAACCAATTTTGTTGCTGGAATGTTAGAAACAAATGGCATACGACATTGACAATGATCTCTGACTTTATGCGATCTCCTCACATTACCTGCAATGCATATCAAATTCCCTAAATAAACTGCTACTTTATGCTATGCCTTCACATTACTTTAGAATGCATTGCATATTTCTTAGGTCGAAATGAATGATTTCTCGAGTTGAAAAGAGAACGGATTGCAAAAATCCCAATTGGGATGTTTTTCCGCCAAGTGTCAACAAGCGGAATCGTAAAGTGGACCAAACAGTTGTTTGTTGAAGATGTGTGGGTGCAGGAATTTGCAAAATAAAATTGAATTTTTGGCTGGTTCCGATGAAAAAGCACAATGATATTAATTTTTCGAATCCCAAGCTCATTTTGATAATTATCTAACCGAATATTTATATGTATGTTCCGAAAAATTCAAACTTAACGATTTCAACCCTGATACGCACCTGCCAGACTCCTGGACCGAGTTGCTCAGGTATACAGTGACACTAGCCACAGCTGAACAATATTTCATGTCATGTCGCTGCTGTTATACACCTTGCACCTTGATATCGGGCGTACGGTTCAGGTTGCTGCCGAAAGACGCCTTTATTCTGCTCTGATCAAACAATGCAACATCTATCTTAAATAGTCGCATGCAACTAACTCCATTCCCTTCTCTCAAACTTACCGCTAAGAATTTTGGAAAACATAAAAAATCCAGAAACACTCACCTTAGTTGTTTGTTGCAATTCCGTTTTTGTCTCCTCCAATTTCGTGATCGTATGCGTCAAATGCTTTTCATTTTGTTTCAGCTGTTCAGACTTTTCGATCAAATGAAGACTGACCTCGTTGAAAATCCGCTCCTTGCTGGCCAAATCGTCTTTCAGTGCCTTAACCAGCAACATTTTTTCGTTCAGCTCCTTATTCTGGCTGTCGAGCTTATAGTTCATATCGCTGTACGTCTCTTCGGCCAAATAAATTCCATTTTTATCACGAGCCGCCATCAAATCACGCTTCAGACGATCAATTTCCTCGGTGTATTCCTTCAGGACAGTCTTCTTGGTTAGCTTTTGGTTTACTTCCGGTCTATTTTGAATGTTCTTCGCCCGATGCGCATAGTCCAGAGTGCTGAGCGTTTCCTCGAGATCCTTATGCCCAGGCGAAACTGTTGCTATGATCGAGGTCTTAGTTCGGCCGCCGAGCGATTCTTGGAGCAGTCGCGTTAACTTCGATTCGCGGTAAGGAATGTGTGGAGTGCGCTCCACGAGTGCCGTTATAACACGGCCCAGAGTCAAAAGCGACTGATTTATGTTGACCGTTTCGCGCGTTCGAATTCCCTTCTCGTTGCCAGCCTTCGAAATGTTTTCGCTGCCAGCCAAATCGACTAAATTCAATTTCCCGATTTTTAACATTTCCTCACCATCCATTCCGTTTTCTTTGATATGCACGAGAATCGAGAAGACCGTGTGCGAACGCGATGATTGCGCATTCATCAGCGTCGTGGCAGTCTTGCGTCGTTCCTTACCCTTTTCAAGCAGCTTATAGACATCGTCTTTGCTATGTACCGGAATCTCTTCGAGGCCTTGAATTATGACGGAACCCTTTTTATTGGCATCGTCGAAGATCCGAATTTTCGTTGTGTCCTCGGACGAGAGTAGATCGCACAGTTCTTCGTTGTACAGTTCCAAGTAGGAAATTCGCATTGAAAATTCCACCTCCATCATTCGGAGCTCGTCGAAAAGATGACTCAATGCTCGGGGAATTATGCCGACCATTGAATCCTAAAGAATTAAATTCAAATCGGATAAAATGTAAAGGAAAAACAAAACTTACATCTTCCCACGACGACTTCAACTCGGGACATTCCGTCCCGATCATTGTGTGCGTCTTCCCTGTCCCGGTCTGGCCGTATGCAAATACCGTGCAATTGTAACCGGACAGGACTTCTTCGATGAGCGGCGCTACAACCGAATGATACACATCTGCTTGCCGGGAGTCGGGGCCGAATGCTCGATCGAAAGTAAACTTTTTCGACATTTTCGACTCGAGCATTTGTTTAACGACGACTTCTTTCGGCGACGAGACTTCAACCACCTCATACGATCTAATCGATCGCTCTCGCGAGTTCAAGGGCCTGGAATTCGAAATCGGTGAGCTCCAATTTGAGTCGCATGCCATCGAGTGACTATTTCTTACCTGACACGAACATACACCTGAATATTTTGATTTGCTTTCGTCCTGGTCGAATTAACTCCGGCCGAGCAATCCATTTTCGATTCCGGTTCCTTTTCGGCACTTTTAAACTTGACTTCGAATAAAATCTTCAATAAAATACGAGTCCCCAAATTAAATCTCTCGAGGAAAATTCAACTCGCAACTTCACTTGTCAAAAAATTTCTAACGTACGTCCGTTTGTTTTGCCCGCTTTCAAATATTGTTTTAACGGTTTGTGTCGAGAGGGCGAAGCTGTAGCATGTGGTTTGGTGTCCAGTGCCCTCCAAACTGTTCGATAAGAAGTGAAAAATTAAATAAAAGAGATTGATGAAGCTTTTTAGTTTGAAATGAATGTTAATTTGAATGAATATTTCTGAGCTAATTTGCAGAATACATTAATAATACGTAAATTATCGTAATTTTGGATTAATTTCTTTAGTTCGTTTCGCCATCTCTCGGAAAAGGACTGTGAATTCTTTTACAGTGGCGTGCGTGATTTCAAAGCGATTAAAACGTTATAAATTTGAGAATAGTATTGTATATGAAAAAAAATATAAAATAAATAATTATTCATTCAAAATATGAACAATTAAATCATAAATGAAGTCGTGCTATCGAAAAAGAAAAGTAGAGTAAAATTTTCAGAAACGGATACATTAAGATTATGCCTTTCTTTTATACTGCTTTCTGCTCTGAAAAAAATGTGTCTCATTTCAGCCCATAACATTTTTTTTTGCAGTAAAAAAAAGTCTGCGTTGCTGGATAAATGGTTTGCACACTAGGTAAAACTGGACCACAAAATGACCATTTCTTGCGCCGAATTTTTCGGAGTTGCAACTCAATTGATCTGTAATGATAATAATAATAATAATAATAACATGAAAAAAAAATCCTCTGACAACAGCGGTAACATACTCTTCTTCTAACAGATACAAATGACTTGTACGCGTTTTGAGGAAATATAAAACAACCCAGCGGGAAATCGCGCTCTCCAGAAGGAACAGCACTCCACATAAATTTTAGCATTGCATGTCCTTATAAGTAAGCACTTACAATAAAATTAATTTAAAGAACCTTTGAAGCATACTCCAAATTTGCTTTTTTTAAAGCATGAAGCATGCTTCCAATCTATTTCCTTTAAAGCGGACTTAAAGCATGTTCATAGTCTGCTTCTCGCGAAGCACTCTTGAAGCTCACTTTACTCAGAATGTGCTTCATTTGAAGCACATCCGAAGCGTGTCGAAGATTTTATATACGCTTTAAAATCTTCTTCAAACCAGAAATAGTGAGTTGTAAAAAAAGCATCTTTACCCAAAAATATTTGAGCCGTTCACTGCACAAATCGATTAACTCCATAAAACAAAAAGTGGACAAATGCGACGAAATAATTTACATTGTTTTTTAAAATTCCCTTTATAATAAAAATTGAAACTAATAATGTAGAATGCATAACTACAGATGTAGCTTTCATCTGACGGTATATAAAATTAATAAGAAAGAATAGCCAAAAAGTAATCATCTAAGTTAATCGATTTGGCATGTGAAAAAAGTAATAAACTTAAATTCAATGTTCAAATTTTTCAGTTTTTTATTACGGGAAAAGTAAATTATTTTATATTTTTATTACAGATTTTTCATAAAAATGATTATTATCAGCTCTACTACTAATATATTATTTGTGACCAGCAATATAAATGATGTGTTCTTTGTCAGCTGCATGTGGGGTCTCATCATTTCGATTTGTTCTCAAGTTTTTATAATAATCATGTTTAACAGGAGGAATGAATTTTAGCAGGTTAATCATGTCTCCTTTTTTCCCTTGTCACAGTTCTACCTTCAGGATATAATAAAGGCTGATCTACATTATTTAAACTTGTTGGTCTACCTGCTAAAGATTTACTTATATTAATGGCATTAAATTCTGAATCTTCATTATAGTCACATTTGAATTGTATGAGGTGGGGTTTGGACCTTTCTAGCTTTATTCAGCGCATTTTAAGCCAATTTATTGGAAACCTTGTAACGGTTACTTTTCAGTTAACGACTGAATTTTCTAAAGATTTTGTTGAGAAAAAATCTGGGTGAGTCAGTTGGATTACATTACATGGCGCTTTCTTTTAACGTATTTTGATTATATTATACCAACCATCTGGTGAGAAAATGTTTTGAATTTTGATCGCGTAATAATGGCGAAATCTGAATCATTAGGCAAATAGCTTAGTCCACTTACCAAAAATTTCATTTCAATTGACTCAGCTCTTAAATCCGTACTTTAAACAAGTTTCAATAAACTTAAGACAGTTTTGATATTTCTATTTTGTCCGGTACACGAATCTAAATGTTATTATTTTTTCAAAATTTTTAGCATAAGTCTTTATGTACTTTATTAGGAATGATGAAATTTCTTGAGACCCACGAGATCCTTCAGTTTCTGGCCAAACACACATGTGATTTATATTTTTATTGAAATCATGGCAACCGATATTATATACATATAAATTTCGCTTATAATAAGCTACGGATGTGGTCAGTTTAGGAAAGGCTACAGATTTTTGTAAGTCGAAAGAAAATACGAAAATATTTTCGGATGCTGCCATTCGACCTGCAGACATATGACTACGAGCCCGTTTAGCCTCTTGTATGTGAGTTTCCTTTTCAATTTCTGCCATCTGAATTCCCTCACCATCTGAAGATTGAATTTGCATTTGCAGAGAATCACAAGTTTGGTATGTATCCTTAGACGGTTGTTTAAAATTTAAATTAAATTTTGTAGAGAATACCTTATAGTAATTGTTTTTTTTTTCTGTGGCACAACATTTTCCTTTTCACATTTCGTGACGTACAGTTCATACATTATCTTAATATTTAAGTCAGGATTTAATTATTGTCGTTTTGGATTATGAGCTCTGGTGTAGTGACTAGTGTACGCTGGAATTGACTCAATATGATTTATGACATGGGTGTCATATATTTTATTGCTTGCAACACGGTCTTTGCGCTTATCAACCAAATACGTAACGTGCTCTTTAGAATAAGATTTGTATATTCGCGCGTTGCTCATCTGATAAGTGTCCCTAAATATTTTTTGCAAACGGGAGTATCCTGCCATCTTTTTTGAAAATAATATCTAAAGGAATGTGATCTTTTTTCTTTAGTGTGGTTCGAGGGGTGTCTTCTTTTTATTTCTTTAACTTTAATATAACCTCTTAATAAAATATTTTGCTCATATTGACTATGTAAACTGTAAAATGATTTCATGGTAGCCTCTCTCTCATCCGAAATAATTTTTTCATTGCACTTTAGACGACATTTGCATATTAAATCGACAAATGTTTTTGAAGGTATTAAATTTCCGCCTCTGTTCCTGTATGCCAAACTTTATGTTCTCTTGTGCTTTTGTAAATTTCGGGCCCAAGTATCAGGATTACAACTTCTTTTTCCCCCAATGTATGTTGCAAAATCTTTGCTGTTGCAATCAGAAGAATCCGAAGAAAAAACTGTTTTCTTTAGCCGGACTTTCAGTTAATAAATCGTATTGAAGAACCACCACAGGATTCACTGTTATTAGTCTCGTTCATCGTGATTATAACGGTATAGTATTTATTTACTTAAAATAACTATCAAATTGAAATAATATCAATACAATACTTCATTCTGGAGCAACTAGACTATGACTGACTGATTTATTATTCTCTAGTATTCCTTTAATTAATTTAAAACGGCACTCAAAAATTTACCGTTATCATTTAGCGCCTACTACCGAATTTGAATTGAATTATTGCAGTGATTTATGTTAAAGTACGGAGTTAATCGAAATGGCTTCTGAAATGAATTATTTATAATTCACTGGCCACAAAATATTGTCGTTTAATTGTGTTAATCTTTATTATTTGGGAAATTTATTATAAATGTAAAAGACTATGACTGAACCAAGTGTTTTGACACTTAAATTTGAGATATTTCAAAAAATGGGGGTACTCGATTGTGCAGTGAACGGCTAATTTAATGATCAAAATAAAATAATTCATATAAGCTAAAAGTAAAATTCATATTTCTAAATTCTTAATAAAATTATATTTAACACGATAATTGGTTTTTTTTTATTTTGTTTTATTTCGAACGTTGCCCTGTAAAAACTGCTTTTGCTTATGCGTATGCCAGTACGCATTTCCTTTTCCAATTCAGGATATCCAAAATTTTCGTTTTTGACAGCTCCTATTTTTAAAATAAATTTTGTTAATTAGATTTACGTATAGTAAATGAATAAAAGTAGAAGCATACTTTAGGGAGTCACTAATATTAGCACGAAAATGTCAGAAAAATTAAAAAATTAAAGTTTCAATATTCAAGTTATTGTATGCCACTACCTATACAAAATAAGAAGATATCTTATCGTATACAACTTCGCTAAAAATTCTGGTGGTTTTTAATGCAAATTTGTTTTGGTGAACGTCCCAGTTCACCTTGAGAATGACATCATTGGATAACAAATGGCTTAGGCATTTCGAGAATCTGAATTGTCCAATTATTGTTTTAACATTCATCCGTCGTTTGTGTAATTTCTACACAAACAAGAAAAATTTAAAGTCTTGTAGAAACGTTATTAATGCATGAACTCAAGTAGGACTATGCCATTATCTCAAAAACATCTTCGCCCATAAATTTTTCGATATTTCTTATGAAATTGAAATCGTGTGTAGAATCTACATCAGCAACTGTTTTGATTGGAAAAGTAACCGACGGCTACGTGTTAATGTGTGTAATCCAAGGAGGATATATAAAGAGGAGTATCTGATAGGCTGTCTCATGTGGGAATACTTTTTGATTCGGGAATTTTCGAAAATTGCGTCGAAGCTTAACTTGGCTTCAAACTTTTACAAAAAAAAATATCATAACTCGTATTATCTCGTGGTTGCTAATATTCAGTCAGCAATAAAGTAATTTTCAGTACAATGAAGTTTGCTGTTTTATTTCAGAAATCTTTATTTTTTCAATTTTTATTAGTTTTTGGTTCGTGTTTAAGCTAAGCACTTTAGCAACGGACAATATAACGCGGGACAGAGATAGTTGAATTGGGTTTAAGTATGCCAAGCAAGGATAGCGAAATAATTATTTCGAAAATTTGACAATTGTCTAACGTGGGAAAGAGTTAGTTGCAATACTTTTAAGTGTGCCAGACAAAGATAGCGCAACGATTTTTTCGAAAAATTTCGAGCATTTCGCTAGTAAGGGAGGGAAATACTTTCATTCCTATGCTCATACACGGAAAAGCATGCTCACAGTCACTCCTTATTATATATCCTCCTTGGTGTAATCCAAGGAGGATATATAAAATGGAGTGCCTGATAGGCTGTCTCATGTGGGAATACTTTTTGATTCGGAAATTTTCGAAAATTCGTGTTGGTCGTTCATTAAAAATTTTGTAAGCTTCGTTCTTTCTATCTATTGCATTACGACATTCTTAGTCGAACCAATCATTATTCTTTCGCCGTGTTTGATATCCTAACACCTCTTCCGCGGAGGATTTGATGCCGTCGCGTATTTTCATCCACACATTCTGCACTAACATATTTTGGATGTTTTCATATACCGGTGTCTATTGGTGATTATTACATGCTGACATGAAGCCTCCGCCATCGTTTCGTCTTTAAGCTTGTCCACATTAAATTTGCGAACTCTACTCGTTTTCGAATATCCTCGACAAGCTATTTTGCATCAATACTTAGCTCTGACTAGACAGTGATCAGAGTCACAATTCGCACCGCGGAGAGTTCGTACATCAAGTATGCTGGAAGCAGCCCTTTTCTCAATTAGAACGTGGTCTATTTGGTTGAAGATGTGACCATCTGGTGATGCCCACGTTCGTTTGTGAATATCGCGATGTGGGAAGCACGTAGAGCTTACTATGATATTTTTGCTGCTTGCGAAATCAATAAGACGTTGGCCATTGTCGTTGGCTATGTCATGGAGACTGTGCCCTTCTGTTGTTCCTCTAGAGCCTCCTCCTTTCCGACTTTTGCATTAAAATCCCCTAAGACAATTTTTAGGTCATTCGAGGGCAGTTAATCAAAGGTTGTCTCTAGGGTGGCATAAAATTCGTCTTTAGTTATATCGTCCTTGTCTTCTGTTGGCGCGTGAACGTTGATCAACCAAGTGTTGAAAAATTTAGTCTTTACTCGAATTGCACACAATCTTTCAGTTACTGGTTTGAAACTCGTGACCTGCTGTTTAAATTTTTTGTTGGTGAAGAGTTGAACTAGGAATCAGGCTTTTGAATTGGCCAGCACAATCCCCAGATCTCTATCTAATTGAGAATCTTTGGGAGATTCTAGAATATAATCTTCATAAGCAAAATTTCTCTGAGAAATTGGACACATTTTTTCGCTTGGAACGTTATTTTCGTAGCGAAATAATTTAAGTTAGCCAATTTTTTTTTTGCTCGAAATTTCATTATTTTTCGGTTAATTTTAACTTCAACGAAAAGTATAACGTTATTTCAGAGTCCTTCCGCACCATTCTTGGAACCAATCATGAGGTTAAGCAGTAAAACGATTTACCAATCCCTCCGAAAACACCACACAATGACAAAAAAACAAAATCATTACTCAGAAGATTTATTTATTGCTTATCTGCCGTCATCATGAACAAATTAATATAAAATTCTCCATTAAAAAACAACGTCAAAGCACACGAATAGCTTAATCCTCTTCTTCTTCAGCAGCAGCTCCACCTCCGGTCTGCTTCTTCAAGTTCTTCCTCTTCACGCGTCCTGGACGGCCACCGCCGAACGGAGACTTGAGCGAGAAGTCAATGTGTTTTTGTGAGTCCAATCGTACAACGAACGATGGGATGTTCACAACTTGTTTGCGGACGCTATAGAAAGAAAAATAAATAAATTTGTAACCTTAATAATTTTTCACGAAGGAAATGTTTTTTAAGAAAAGAAAATAAGCGTCAAAAAGCATCACAACTTACTCTTACGACAATTTTTTTCTTGTCGATTTAGTTTTTCAAGACGTTGAGAGCCGGCACATTAGAAACCGACTCCCAAGTGGCCTTTTTTAAAATTCATTTTTTTTGTCGCTTTTATAAAATACCAAAGTCACGAGGAGAAGTGTGAATTTCCCTCGCTCTCGCATTGAAAGTGATATTTACCGAATGTGTCTCTGGCGAATAAGAACGCGAGCATGATGGATTGACTTGGCCAATCCCAACTTGAAAACTTGCGTTTGAAGGCGACGCTCCAAGAAATCTTCGATTTTCAAACCCAAAACGTAATCGAGCTTCATGCGGGATTCGTCCAGCACTCCGATACGGACCAAACGACGGAGAAGGGCATTACCTGTTTGTGTGGGGAAAGAAAAAAAAAAGTTTTAGTATTTTAGTAACCAATACGGAACTATTGTTTGAATTTTTTTTATCAGCTTACGATAATCAACAATAAATTTATTCTGCCAAGAGGTGTCAGATTTATAAAATTAGAAGTGTATCATCAGAGAAAAGTTGTTTGTGTGTTGTATGGTATAGTTCGGTCAGTCTCTTAATTTCTTGTTTAATTCTGGACGGTTTGAAAGTAATTGTTTGAAGGAACGAAAACTTTTCGATGGCAATTGACAGAAATTCGTCAGAGGCTTTGATTGCGATATGATAACTGGCAAATGGCTTTTTTTTTGGGGTTAAACAGACCCGCTGGTAAGTTAGGGAATCGAATTGGAAGAAGCACAAATCGATTCTCTTATTCATCCCGCATGCAAGATCAAAACGAACTAAACAGAACATTTCCAAAAAGACGTTTTACCCCAATCGTTAAGTCCACCTCCCGGCTCCATTACCGGTCCACAGTCGATTTTGTCATACTTTAAGCGTCCAACACACAAATTTATTTTAGGAAATATGGAAAACCAGACTCACCTTGGAACAACCTTTTCTCGTCCTTCTCTTCCAGCGTGAGCAATTCACGGGCAGCCTTACGGATCTTGGCCAAGGCGTATTTCACGCGCCAAACCTCACGCTTATTACGGAGTCCGTACTCTCCGATGATCTTCAACTCCTGATCGAGACGCGCCTTTTCATAGGGACGACGCGGCGTAACATAGGTCTTCGAGAAGACCGAGGGAATTCGTCCGTTCACCATGGTTGAGCTTTTCGAGCAAACACTGAAAATTTAAGGTTAGACAAAATGATCGATTAAAATCTTGCACATCCGACGAAATAACGAAGTAATAATTCGATTGAACGATTCAACAGCTCCATTTTGTTCAGATTTAATTTTATTTAAACGATTTCAACAATTAGAATTGAACAAAATTGGAAAAATAGAAATCGCCAGAAAACCTACACGTCTTCACTCGAACTCTTCTGTCAAAAGAAAGAAGGAAATCGCCCAGAGTTTAGTTTTGCTGGGGAGATTTACTCTGGTACAATTTTGTAAATAATTTACCAGGAGGAAAATTGACAGTGACGATAATGTCATCAATTATATATTTTAATTTGGCAATTTTTTTTTTTTGGCCTGGAAAAATCGGCACTTAATCCGTAAGTCTCTGAATTTAACAAAAAAAAAAGGGTGATCGCTATGCACTTAAGTGGAATCGCAAGTTAAAAGAAACAATAATTTAAATAATAAGTGTAGAAGCATTGTTTTATCTCTTGTGCAGAGTACGTGTGCGTTTATAGTTAATGGGTTTTGTTTAAAAGGTAGCGGTCAAAAAAAAATAAGGAATCCATGAATTAAACACGCAAACAGGGACGACGACAGATCAAGCAGTAATTGGGAATCTGCTTAACGATCACTTCGTCTCAATAGGAGAAAACCTTGCGAAAGAGCTAAAAAATCTTAACGGAGAGCATTATCCCAAATATGTCTCTCCTGTGTCAAAAATTACCATGTATCTGTACCCCACATGTAGTAAAGAAATAAGTAGATTAATTGCTGAACTAAAATCCAGCATAGCACCAGGGATTGATGAAATTACAACAAACGACCTAAAAACACTATCAACGATTATATCCGCCCCACTATCCAAAGCGATTAATGCACATTTGGCGGATGGCACATTCCCTTCATGCTTAAAAACATCACTGATTACTCCAGTATTTAAAAGTGGATCTATCTCAGATCCAAACAATTACAGACCGATTGCCTTGATAAGCTCCATTAGCAAAATCTTTGAAAAAGTCATCAGCAAAAGAATCTCAAACTTTATAAACAAAAATATGGGATTTGACAGAAACCAGTATGGATTTCAAGAAAAGAGCAACACTACAGCAGCATTGATGGATGCGATGCAATTTATAAATGATGGCCTGGACAAAGGCTGCTATGTAGCATCAGTCTTCATAGATTTAAAAAAGGCATTTGACACTGTAGATCACGAAATACTGCTCCAAGGTCTAAATGAGATCGGCTTAAGAGGAAAAATTAATGATTTAATAAAAAACTATCTCCTAGGGCGCACTTACATTACAAGAAACCTAGATAAACTCAGCGATTCAAAACCAATTAATATCGGAATTCCTCAGGGTTCAATCCTGGGCCCCACTCTCTATCTACTTTATACACATAATTTGCAGCACATAGGTCTTCGAGCTAAATATATAGTATACGCGGATGACACACTGCTGCCTTACAGAGGAAGAAGTCAGCAGGAATTGGAAACATTGATCAACACGGACCTCAAGCTATTTAAGAATTGGTTGTTGGGCAACAGGTTAACATTAAATGCAGGGAAGACCAGCTTCATGATATTCAAGCAAAGAAATAAAGCTTATATTGATCCAAAAATTAACATAGATGGAATTGAATTGTGTAGAACAAAACAAGTCAAGTATCTAGGACTAACGATCGATGAAAACCTATCATGGTCTCAACACATTATTAACATCCGCAAGAAAATAGCTCCCATCACAGGATTATTACGACGGAATTACTTCCTACCTACACCAATAAAAGAAATTTTGTATAACGCGTTTATACTTTCAAACATAACATATGGTCTTATAATATGGAGCCAAACATCTATGTATAACCAAGAGAGAATATCAAGACTCATGAACAAAAGCATTAAAGCAGTATATAATTTACCACATCTTACTCCATCGACTGACCTATATGAAAACTACACCTATCTAAATCTACAACAAACCTTAAATCTTGAGCGGTCAAAATTAATGTACAATATAATAAACCAAGGATTAAAATCATCAATACTAATTACGTACAGTAAGGATATTCACAACTATAATACAAGAAATGCTAGTGCGATAAGAAACAGAACCTGTAGGACAAATAGAATAAGAAAGGATCCCATTTATGAATCTATACTGTACTACAACTCCATGCCAAACGAAATTCGACAAGCGAAGGATATCAGATGCTTCAAGATTGCAGCAAAAAAATACATAAAAAACACATAGAACCTACGAAACAAACAAATATCTACCTATTACAACCCGCGAATGATCTAAAAAAGAAACCACGATCCGTTTCCCTTATACCAGCACGCGGCTGTCTGGGAAACAATCACTGTTTCTATATACAAAAGGGATAAAAAAAAAAAAAAAAAGAAAGAAAACAAGAAAAAAAAAAAAAAAAAAGAAAAGAAACGGAAAAAGGAAGAAAACGGAAAAAGGAAGAAAAAAGAAAAGAAGAAAAAGGAAAAAGAAAAAAAAAAAAAAAAGAAAAATTAATTTTTATATTTATTTCTATTATTATAGCTATTTATTATTTAATGCTTTTAGTTATTTAATTTTTCATTAAATACTTATTATTATATTAATTACTCTTTGTCTACTATTATTATTTATGTAATTTCAATTAATACTCTTTTTTTTTTTTTTCTTTGTATGATTTTTTTCGGAAGCCAGTAATCTTTCATTCTGGATCTCATCGACGGACACTCATCGACTCATCTGAGCCTAAAACTGCGGTACTTGTACCTGGTTTAGGTAAGATCCGGCATATGCCGAGGTTGTATGAACTCTTTTTTTTTTTTTTTAAAAGGCCAAATAAGGCAGGGCGACAAACGATAGTGTAACGAGAAATAGAAAACCTTAGGAAAGCGAGTGAATTTATTGGAAAATGAACCGGGGTTGGCTCAGTGTCCGTCCGTTGAATTTTCTTTCATCAGCGGGACACCGCTCGAAGAGTAATGCTTTGACGGACGGCAGCAGTCTCGTAGCTCGGTGTCGAAACGGTTTTTTAGGGTCCACGAATTCCCCGTGGTCTCCTTCTCCCCCGCCCTAGTGACTCTTCGTTGTGCGATTCCGCCACTATTTCGGGTGCCCTTTGGGATTATCCAGGAGTTACTACCCAAGAAAAGTAACGAATCCCCTCGTCCAGTTCGGAATAAAACCTGACACTTTTCGATTTGCCCAAGGAAATTTGGATTATTGCAGGGCAATCTTTGAACAACACAGCCCGATACTGTCACCGAGATGAATGTTGGTGAATCTTGGACCAGTTTGCTTCCCGAACCTTGATTCTTCCTTTCATATTTTTTTGATTATTTCGATGTTTTGGTGTCGAAATAATCCGTTTGGCATCAAAATTGTTCCCCGAATACAACACACTTAAGAGTTCTGCAAATATGAAATATTTGTGAAATGAAACCACTAAAAAATTACACGGATACGTTGCATCCATAAATATGAAAATAAAAGCGCCCAATCTGACAGGTTGACCTAACTCTTTCAGGTGCCTTGTTCTTTTTGCTTCATAGAGTAACTCTAAAGTTCATACATTTCTTTCAACTTCAACTGACAGCTCCACCGCGTAGGCATCGAACGGTCTACGTTTTACTGTAAATCAGGGGTTACGCAAAAAAATATCATTTCGGCGCGCAGAAAAATACCCCGTCCCGTTAGCGCGTTACTTCGCTGGTAGCCAGCAGCATTTATCGATGGCGACGGCGGCGGCTTCGTGAATTTCTGCATCGGGAAAGAGAAAAACGAAATTTTTTTTTTTAGTGCAGATTAACAAAAAACAACGTTTAACGTGAAAATCGTGTGGAAATCGGCTACGAACAAAAACAATTGATTTGTGCCGGGAAAAGAGTGATGAAAAGTGCCAAGTGAAGGGCGGAAAAGTGCAAAGTAGTGAAATCAAGATCGTGACCGGGCGGCGTTTTTTTTCCTCTCGCTTGAGCGAAATTTTTTCTTGTTCGAGTTTTCCGTCCCCCTGAGACGACGAACTCAGGCCCGATGAAAATGGCTGACGGCGTGGATATCGATTTGTACGCGGACGATTTAGAGCAGGACTTTACGCAAGTGAAGGTACGAATGATGCGTTCGCCGCGTGGTCGAAAAATTGAAATTGTTCTAAATTGCAGGATGAATTTGGTGGCGATGGTGTCGATTTGTACGACGACGTGATATCATCGGCTCCGGTTGATGGCGGCGCACGGCAACAAGAGAACTCGTCTTCAACATCTTCGCAGGCGGACCGTTCGGAAAATGTCGAGGCAAACGGCGGCTACCATCATATTGGTAATAATTTGGCCCCGAATCATATCGGGCGGCGGCATCAGCTCTACGTGGGAAATTTGACTTGGGTAGGTGGCCATACATTTTTCAGCCAGGACATCAGGCTCCTCATTACTTAACACCCAAGGGATTACTGTGACATTCTTCGCGGCTACTACAACTCCCTTAAGCAACACTAAACAAGAAATTTACCTGGAATGTCTCTGGGAAGGGCATGTCAAATTATTTCTCAAAGAAATTGACGTCCAGCATTTTAAAAGAATAAATTGTTGGCTTCTTCACAGGACACTGTCGCCTCGAAAAACTCAAGAAAAGACTGAACTTAGATGATTCCAAGATCTACGGATTTTGCCTGGAAGAAGAAATCTCTGTTCATTATTTGGAAGCTTTTACCAAACCCAGGTGAAGTAAACTCGCTCTCCTAGCACGGTAAGGTGTTTCTTGGAACGGCCAGTATTTTTGAGAAGCTGTGAGTAGATGGCATGCACTATAGATCCGGCGCAATTCACGCAGATCCAGGTGGTACAATACGCAAATGAAAAGCTACAAATACCTTGCCCATTATTTGTGAATCTCACTGGCGTACCTGGGAATCGAGAATCAGCATATACTTTCAAGATTTGAAAATGGAAAATAGGTCGAACAAACGAGATGCAGGTTTAATCGCCTTTTTTTCGAATCTTAAAAGCTACTGATTCCCCAATTTTCTTTCTCATTTCAAGTTTTCTCGTTATTTTAGTGAAGCTATTTAGATAGATATGTGCAATTTCGCCCTTTATGTGCAACGCACAAACATAGTCATAGAGGGAAGGAATGGGTTGGGGAAGGAGGTGAGAACGACCGTAGCGAGTAGTGAAGCTGGTATGTTTTTTCAGTTGTACTGGCTGCTACTGACAAATATGTGCAGATGTTATGTAGACTGGACGATAGGAAGGGAACATAAACCATTTACTGAGTATATAGACCCTCTTGAAGTGGAACTGTTTCACTTTTACATCGTTTGCCCTTTTTATTTCGAATAATCTCCTTTGCCAGCAGCAACTGAAAAACTCGTGCTTTTTGGTTTTGATGTTTCCTCTTAAAGGGTGTTCTAAAGCGAAGAAATTGTTTTGCAAGAAAAATGTGTGGCATAATAGAAGGTACTTTAATTCGTCAGCTTCAATCAATTAATTTCCTGTTAAGACGTCCTATGGAACATAGTACAGAAACAGTTCGCTTCCAAAATGCGTGATTTTGAGCATCAGCCTTTAGTTATCACCAGGAATTGCTTATTCCTCTGATCTCCTGCTCAACTGCTCGCTTCCATGAGCTACATGGTCGACCAACCCGACACTATTCTTGAGGATTATAATTCTTGTTTGGCGATGTTTCGCTGTGTTTTCTTCAAAGTGTGAACGATCCACTGCCATTTCCGTCTATGCATCTCAATGCTTATTTAACTCGGTCCAGTTGTATTCCCAAGTTCGTCATTGACGATCACATCTGGCCAGAATATCCCTAAATTAAAGGTTTACAGGTTTTTGGTAAGCCAAACGGTCAGTTTTCATGTAGTACAACCATATAACAGCACGGATTCGACGCATGCGACAAACACTCACAGCTTCGTGCGTGCGAAGGGAAATCTCTCTTTACCTCCAGAAAGAGGCAAGGTTTTCGGAGCCACAGATTTGCTGAAAAGTACGAACTGCGCATGCATCATGCACACGGAACGAAAAAATTTATAGATCGAAACCAATTCCATAATACTGTGCATAAACTTAACGATTTATCGTCATCCGTTTGGAAAACCTGTCAACCGAACCAGCCGCAAAACTAACCCAAAGTCAACTCAACAAGTTTGTCATCGGTCTGTTGACAAATTGACAAACTTATGTAGCTTTTTAACCCTATAACGTATTGAAAATCCCGAAATTTTTTTATATTTCCCTAAATCTCTATTTGTTAAAAAAATACCTAAATCTAGGGATAAATTTTCTATATTAACAGAACTAGCTAATGGTTTCCATTCACTTGCACTTCGCCGGCCGGTTCTAAACTGCAGGCCAGCCGCCTTCCGTCTGCAGTAGTTGGACATGAGTTTTTGAAAACTATCGAGAAAATGTAAGTCAAATTCTGTCAGCCGTCGGCAAAAACTTTCATTCGGTTTGATACTTGCAAGCTGGCCGGAATTCATTTGTTCGGAAATGTCGAATAGTGAGAAGTTTATTCGAATTTATCGACATTTATCGTAATAATGGATCGTTATAGCACATCAAATCAAAAATCTATTCAGACAGAAAACGTATAGTCGGGTATATCAAATTCGTAGAATTTTACGAAACAGTTGAACCGAATTCGAATCTGGACAATGTTAAAAAAATAGGCAATTTGAGAAAAGAGCTGAAAAGAATTAAATTGTCCCAAAAATCAGGTATTGGGTTTGAAAAAGTATATGTTCCTACTATATGGGATTTTAATGATTTAAAATTTACAACGGATCAAGAGGAAGCAAGGGAAACAGTGTCGAATGATGACGACGCCGAGAACTTCTACACAAACAGCATTTCTCCTAGTTCTTTTTATTTTAATTTTATGTACTGTTCGTTAAAATAGCAGTGATTTCAAGAAACTGATGAATGTTACAAAAGAAAATTTTAAAGGATTATTTTTATGATTATTTATCCATAATTTAATTTAAATAAAAACTAGTATTTCGTCCCTAATCCTTTGTTTTTAATCACCGTAGAGTATCTTCGCTGCATAGAGAGTATTCGGCGACATCTGTCAATTGGAATAAATATCCATGAAGTCTCAAACAATTATTCCGTATTTTTATTCACAAGTTCTCAGTAGGATAAGGTCTGCTGACTGCGATGGCCTACTATAATTTCAAAAACCCATTGCTTTGAATTACGTGAGGTGTGCCTTGGGTCATTATCTTGCATAAAATCCCAGCGAAGAGGCATTTCTTTATCGGCATATAGAAGCATAACATTTTGCAATATATTAACAAATTCATCATCATTTATGATCTGCTTAATTCAAAATATAGGCCCGGCACCGTGCCAGGAAAAGCTACCCCAAACCATCACACTGCTGTCACCGCACTTAATTTTTTTATTTGTATATCGGCGAAATTCTACACGGAGTCTTCTACCATGTTTTTGAGAGCCCCTGGGGACAATTATTAATTCATCGCTCAACAAAATATTACCTCATTTTGTGATGGGTCATAATTCATGCTCTTCAGCAAATGCTATCCTTTTTTTTTGTTTTACTTCGCCGAACACAACTTAGGGCGTCACTCTTTAATGGAATTTACACAGCGATGTTGGTAAAGGGGGAGAAAAAAGGAGTTGAAGATTAAACGGGATTAAAGGGATAGAAAAGCCTAAAATGCCTGTGGACGTTGAGTTTTAAACATCGAAGGTCTTATAACATAATACGGTCTCTGGCAATGCATTCCGTAGTTTTGAAGTTCACAAGCTCAGATGAGTATTTCTAGGAAATATGTAAAAAGGTGGAATAAGGTTAGAAAGATCCTTACATCACTTACCATGAAAGTAGCGGTAGTAAATGCTTAGTACTCCGACATTTCTGCGTTGCTCTAGGGGGTCTGTAGAACACGGTGTTGGCCCCATCTCCAATTATTCGGAACTCTCTCTGGATTCGGTCGAGCATCTCGAGTTGTTTTTTGAGTACCCCAGCCCATAAATGCGAATTTTACTCGAGGCGTGGTTCAATGTAGGGCTTATAGATATTTGCTAAGTCAATGGGAGAAAAATATTTTTTAAATCTTCGGACGATTCACAGGCGTTGGGAAACGTCAAGTGCTACGTCGAGTATGTGCTGGTTTCAATTGATATGGTTAATATTTTAATGCGAAGGGGTGAGAAGTATTCGGAAGAGTCTATTTGGACACCACCGAAGGCTACATTAGAAGCCGAGGCTGGAACATCACGTTTAAGGGAAAGATGACAGGCCTGTGTTTTTGAGCCTCTATCCTGCCCCATTCCAAGATTAGGTTCAAGTCAGAGTTCAATGATCCAATTAATTCGGCACGTTTAGATGCCACCGGGGCATTGTGAGCGCTACTAATAGTATCGGCATTCATAGATGTTATCCAGGGCACTGTCATCTGCAAAGCAATGTATCGGATTTAGAGGTGACGACAAAAGGTCATTAATAAAAATTAGAATAAGTGTGATGGAGGCCGGAAACTATGGGAAAGGTGGAGGATCTCACGACATCCGTTACGACTTGTATGGTGCGTTCATATAAGAAACTCTCAATCCATTTTATGAGGTTATTATTAAAGCCGACAGCTTTGAGTTTCACTAGGAGGCATTTGTGCCAAACTCTAGCGAAGTATAAAAGCTTGACCATCGTTATTTAGGCAAAAGTTTCAACGCTCAGCCAGATATACCAAGAGGTTATCTGTAGAACGTCCGGCACGGAATTCGTATTTTGGGATTAACAGCCGTCTCGATCACCTTCGATAGAACTAAAATAAAGTAATGGCAATGGGGCAGTAGTTATCGGGTAACGCTTTGTTTCCTTTCTTGGGTATCGGCTGAACAAGTTTTACCCATGATTAGTTAAACTCTAGATTGGAGTAGGTGCCTAGATGGGAAATAACTTGAAAGGCTACATCATCGCGTACATATATAGCGAAACCCCGCTGCCGAAAAAATGTTGGTATGAGATGGTGACCAGGGATAGTAAGAAACTGTTCGCTACCTGGTAGCACTTTGGTCTCACAAAGTACTAATACATTTGGTCTTGCCATTTGGGTATGGATGTACAGAAATAAATAAGCATCACTTAGACCGCGAATATTTAGGTACTCAATGGTAGAATTTACCACAGCAAAGCAATAAAACAGAAGACGAAAAACGATAAAAATTAATTAAAAAAATAAAATAAAAAATAAATAGAAATGGAATAAATTAAGAAAATTAAATTGACTAGTAAAACACAGGGACACTTCAAGGTGTCAAACACACGGTGTGTACCACAAAATATAACTATATTAAATAGTAGTCAATAACATCAAAATAAGCGTGTAGCCTAGTGGGTAGCGTGTTAGTCTTACAATGCGAAGGTCGTGAGTTCAAATCCTGATCGACGTAATGTAATTCCCACACACTACCTGCTTGGATATACTTTGGTTACTCCAAACTACGAAAAATGAAAAATTCGTAGATAGAGGGTTGCGCGAATCCACAAAAAATAATGAAAAAAATGTTAAGGAACTTGAAGGTCAGGAGGCCAAGGCCCGATTTGGGCTGTAGTGCCATTGCAGAAGCAGAAGAACATACAAATAAAATAGAAAATAACAAAATTAAATGTAAACAGAAACGAAAAAAAATGCATAAAACTTTGGCAATCGACATTCAAGAGTTTCAGTACAACTACGGGTCGGGACTTGTGTGATGTTGCTGCATTGCTTGGCGAGCCCCAACAGAAACTCGCTTAATTTGATCTAATGATTTTAATGACGACACTTATAACGTAGTCGAATATTATCAGATTAAAACAATAAAAATAAAACAACAGAGAATAAAGAAAAAAAAAGTGAATAGTGAGTGCGACACCGGCAGCGGCTGTTGATGAACTCCTTTTTTTTAAGCTTTCTTTGGTTTCTACAATGGCGCTACAGTCCAAATCGGGCCTTGGCATCCTGATCTTCAGGTTCCTTAACATTTTTCATTTTTATTATGGAAGGGTTATTAGACCTTCGCTCAACCCTCTATCTACGAATTCTTCATTTTCGTAGATTGAGGTGACCAAGGTATACCCAAGCATGCAGTGTGCTGGAATTATGCGTCGACCGGGATTTGAAATCACGACCTTCGCATTGAAGACCAACACGCTGGTAAATCGAACAGTCACTTTCCATGTAGTACAACCATATAAGAACACGAATTTGACGCATACGTCAAATACTCAAAGCTTCGTGCGAAGGAAGAGCTCTTTTAACCTCCAAAAAGGGAAACGGATACCGAAGGCCTTACGAGCTTTATGCGAGCCTTAATATCTTTTTCGGCTCTATCGTCCATGATGACAATGATTCTAAGGTAACAAAAATTTTGTACCTCCAAAACTTGTCCGTTGTGTTCGAACCGTGTGCAAGTACTTGGTTTGACGCACATTTATTTTTAATCCTGCTTTTTTGCATTTAGAACGCAACGAGCGAACATTGGATTATAAGTCCGAACGGTTATGTGCAAGCAAACACACGTCATCTGCATAATTAAGGCAACTTAAGGTGTTAAACAGTTCCCACTGAAGACCTTTACCTTCCCCACCTTCCACTGTCGCTTTCAAGATGTCATTTATTAAAACCAGAAACATGGCTGGTGATAATATGCAGTCAGTCTTAACACCCGTTCGCACAGGAAAGCTCTTTGACAGCTCTCCTCTATGTAAGGCGCGAAACCTTGCATTTTCGTAGGATTCTTTAATCATAGTTATGATTTTAACCGGAATACCTCTCCTACGCAAAGCATTCCGTATTTAGTCTCGCTTAGTGCAGTCGAAAACCTTCTCAAAGGCCACAAACATGAAATGTAGTGGCGAACCCATTACGAAGGACTGCTCCAATATTATCCGTAGGGTATTTGCATGGTTTTTACTAGACGACCCTTTGCGGAATCTAGCATGATACACTTCGAGAGTGGTGTTCACTCATATTAAGGAGAGTTCCGTTTATAACTGTTTCATAATTTTAAATAGCGAACCCATATCCCCAAAGTAAGCCGCAGATTCTGCTTTATTGACCTATTTATCTTTGGAGTCTTCCGAATAAAAATTATTGCAAAGTGGAAGTGGAAGTAATAATTCCACTTCTTCCCCACATTGAATTAGAGTACATTTGCCTTGAAAATTGGTTTAACGGGTAGGTATGGTCAAACTGCGAATTGTATGGTAGTTGTTAAAAGGGGTGAACTAATTTTGTCTTCTCTTACTGCAAACTGATTTCCATCTTTTTTGATTTAATAAGGACTGAGCAAATGGATTTATTGTATTTCGTGAAATTTTGCAGTTTGTATGGTGGTAAAAGAAGTGGTGGGATTTGGTTAGTTTTTATATTGAATTTTTGTTTTGAATCAATTGTTTCAACTACTAAATAAAAATGAATTGTACTACTTTGCTAAATGTCCTTCCTTTTCATATGAAGCATCCGCAGATGTGCCCGTGCGAAGCAAGGGTGCAGGTGCTAGTTACTATGAATACATTTATATGCCGGACAAGGCAAAAAACAATAACAACATTTTAACAAAATTTTCACAGCGATCATATTTTAATTATGACATTAAGAAAGTTGAAACCTTTTACTTTTAAGATGAAATTTTCATCAAATTTTTAACAATAAATTTTATCAAATTTTGCAGTCTTGAAGAAAGTTGGTCGCAGGGCGGGACATATTTACCTTTAAAATAATTGAAATTTTTTTAAATATCTTGAGATAGGTAGCTTCAATTTTATAAGACATAATAATTACAGATAATAACTTAATTTTCTTGTTAGAAATCGAGTGCAAAGGTTTGGTGTAAAGCTTATTCACACTTTAAGATTTATTCTTTTGCGAATCGAACTATTCTACTGCAATTTTTAAGAACTATTGCCCTACATTTTTACAAATCTATCGTTCTCCCTCTCGATCACTTGTGTTTAGTTTCATAATCGATTGAATTAAAAACATGTAACAATAACTTTGACGTTGCTCTGCTTAAAAAAGATGCACAAATCTAATCTCAATGAAGTGTTCATTATTTAATAATTTTTTTCTTTTCCAACAGTGGACAACAGATCAAGATATAACAAATACTGTACTAGAAATCGGTATACCGGATTTTCAAGAAGTTAAATTCTTTGAAAATCGTTCAAATGGACAATCGAAAGGTTTCTGTGTAATTTCGTTGGGCTCCGAATCGAGTATGCGATTGTGTATGGATCGTTTACCTAAAAAAGAACTACACGGACAGGCACCGGTTGTTACGTTGCCGACAAAACAAGCTCTCAATCAATTCGAGAGTCAACAGAAAACCCGACCGATACCGCCACAACAAAACGGACCACATGGTCCGCGCGGTCCAATTCCAAGTATGTCGGGTATGCAACCGCATCCGGGTGGACCACCGCCCGGTCATCAACCACGTATGATGAATCCAAATATGCCACCAGGACAATTTCGGCCACAACATATGCCACAGAATATGCAAGGACCGCCCGGACCTAATCAGGGACCTCCACGAATGCAGGTATGGTGTTATTTTACTATTGGCTTAATTTTTTATACAATTTTTTTTTTATTATTTCGAGTGTAAGCTGGTCTTAGTTTTGTTTATAATTTAAGGCTTATTACATCATTTTCATACCTTTGCTTTGGACTAATATTTCGATTAGAATTTAGAAGAATTTTGATTCGCATCGCGTCAATATTTCCGTTTTTTTTTCTAAAGACAGCGTTATTTTGAAGCTATGGTAAGCTATTCGGCTGCCTAAAGTTCAGTAGCAATATGTTACGTATTGTTAAGCTGTAAATAACCACAAATTAATTGCAAAACTATCGCGTTAATGTGTAGAAATAAGTTATCATACTTTACTTAAAAGATGGGCTGAAACTTAAGGCAATATGTCAAACAAGAATTGCAGTTCTGTTAACATATAACCCAAAGAAGTAATGTGTTAAATGAAAATGTTTAAATTATAATTGAGTCCTGAACACCAGGGAATTTTCATTTTAGAGGTCAGATGAACCTCTAGCATAAAAACAGATAATAAAACAATGAATGTCGTACACTTTTTTAATCCACTACTCGTAAAATTTGTTTTGTTCTAATTCAGCTCAAAAAACCAAGCTTAAACTGAGCTCTGGGCTGGTGCTCGATTTCCATAGCTAAGGTAAGGTAAGGAAGAGAAATACTTTCATTCCCATTTTCTTACAAGGCAAATCATGCTCATAGTCTCTTCATATTATATATTCTCCTGTACTCAAAACCATATTCTGCCGCAGTGTGATGTTTCATGATTCTTTCGTATTTCTTGAAAATACATCAAGTTTCAATTAATTTTTTATTAAGACCTCTTCTACAAGGCGCGATCCAGAACATCGGTTTTTAGTTGTCGCAAAAACTTGTTTATTTCTCTGCTTCATCGGCTTAAGGAGTCGGATATCAGCTCGGCGAAGAAATACTCTCCGAGAATTTGAAAATGCTCTACGATCTCATATTCCTCACCGCAGCCTCTGCAGAGGTCTTTGGTTGTAACGCAAAGCCTTCAAGCGTCTTTTCTACGCGGTGGATCCGAAACAGTCCAAAGTGCACATCCGCCTAATGACTAGTGTTAAACTTCGGTCAATACCGAGTTCCGCTTTGACATTCTTCTCGGATTGCGTCATCTGACGGATTTTCCAACTTCTCGTATCAAGGTCGTTCTGATTCATGATCCGCCTTAGGAGTCGCTACGACTCGATGTTTAAAAATACCGTGCACCCATTTGCTCCAATCGAACGTGATTTTGCGAGCACCTCCTGCGTCCGTGTGTTCATTCAGTAGTTTTGTGACTGCTGTAGCGGACTGATGTTCTTCAGAGTTTTTTCTCTCGGGATCTACCCCGTCTACGTGGGCCGAGCTACGGATTTGACTTTCTTCGCAGCACAGATTATTGGTTAGCGCTTACCGATTTCGAGTAACCGCCTTTAGGTCACATGGGTGCTTTATGGTTACAGTCATCATCCGCTTTCGCTTCGACTCGCTACCGTTCTTCCTGATGAGGAACAGGTAGCATCAGCGGAATCAGAGTATACTACATTTGTAGAGGCAGTGGCACTAGTAGCAGCTTTGGTCTCTCTTCTGCGTAGTCTTGTCCTATAGCGTTGACGCTAGCGTGCGATAGCTTGTGAACTCGCGTGCCAGAGTCGTTCTTCGCCGCATCTTCTTCCTTCAATGATGACATTTTCACCATTATCGACAATGACCAGTGGCTCGAGAGTCCAGGATGATTGAGTTTGATGGTTCAAAGTATATTCGTCACTTACAAGTCATCTCCAGTCAGAGTGATGTCTTCCAGCGATACATAGCTGTCGAACATGCCTCCATAGAGCGTACTCTTACGGCTTTCCTGGCCATCATTCGAAGCAGTAGTAGTTTTCATTGTAACAGCCTGCTCGATAGCTGTTGCATTGGTTGGATCAGTAACGTTTTCACTTCCTAGGCTATTCTGCTGGCGACTAAGGAGGTGTCATTATTTCTCAAACCCTCGCCGTTAGTCGCAGCTCCTACCGACACTCCCTACTCGTGTTTTCTTCCTTGCGTCCTTCATGGTGGGTTTCCCCGAACCGGATTTCTTTTCGTCTACCAACGACGTTGTTAGGCATTTTACGTTATGGATGATAAGGGAAATGAGCTACTGGGATTAGGAATGGTTTTTGGGTAAAAACGGCACTATTTGTCCGCGGCTGCTAATTCATAAAATAGCTTATTCGGCAGCTGACCGACAACTGGTCAGTCGTCTACTATCCGTAGCCTGTGGACGCGTGTGATGATTTACGGCTTTGCAACCTTCAGGCGGGTATAATTTGAAGAGTACCATGGGTGTGTATCGTTGATCTCCTTTCCAACATTCTTTCTTGCCCTTCTTCCTTTCCTCAGATTCCCTGGATAGTGTCCGGCATAGAACAGAACATTGTATTTTCGTGTCGATGTAAGAAAGTCTAACTCATCGTTTGTCTCAGTATTTTTTATTACTATGAATTCTCTAGATCGTCCATTTTTGGATGCTGTGGTTTCCGAGCGCTATTTATTGCGCTCATCTTGTAAAAATTTGTGATTCCCCGATTCAACTATTCCCTTGTCTTTCGACTGTGCCGTAATTTTTTTTCCTTTTTTGTTATGCATCTAGCTTTTTGTATTAGGAACTTCAAGAGGATTGCTTTTTAACTTTTGTTGTAATATAAAAGCTCGTTTAGTTATCTATTCGTATGATTTGATTTTCTGTATACTTCGAAACTCAATGTCATATCCTTCTTTTCCAAGACTGGAAGTTTTCCGTTTCCGTGGTGGACTTGATTTTTTCGACGCGTGATATGTTTTGATTGTACCAAAAAGTGTAAAATAATTTTAATTGTACGCATAAACATTTTATGGCAACTAAGTAATTGTGTTTATGGCAACTAAGTAATTGTCGAATTTTTCATAAAAATAAAACACATTTTTTTTAAATACAAAGAATGAACTTTAATCAATGATATATTTTCAATTTTTTTCGATGACCTTTTGCCATCTTTCTGGCAATTTCATAATTCCACGTTCGTAGAACTTCTGATCGTTATCGGCAAAAAGCTGGACCAAGTGAAATTTCATAGCGTCATCATCATTGAAAGTTTTACCATCCAAGGAGTTTTGCAAAGATCGAAATAAATGGTAATCTGATGGAGCAAGGTCAGGGCTATATGGTCGATGTAACATCGATTCCCCACCAAGCTCCAATAAGCGAGTGACCAAAGATGTGTGTGGCCTAGCGTTGTCCTGGTGAAAAATGACACCTTTTCGATGGACCAATTCTGGCCGTTTTTCGTTGATCGCTGTATTTAATTTGTCCAGGTGTTGACAGTACACATCCGAATTGATCGTTAGGTTCCTTGGAAGTAACTCAAAATACATCACACCTTTTCAATCCCACCAAATTGAGAGCAAAATCTTCTTTTGGTGGATATCAGCTTTCGAAGTGTATTGTGCTGGCTCATCAAGCCCCTGGACCATGGTCGTTTTCGATTGACGTTATTGTAAACAATCCATTTTTCGTCGCCAGTAATGATGCGTTTAAAAAAAGGGTCGGAATCATTGCATCTAAGATGAAAATCGCAAGCGTTGATGCGCTTCGTTAAATGAATTTCTTTCAATTCAGGTGGAACCCAAAAATCAAGTTTTTAACGAGTTTCATACGTTTTAAATGTTCCTCAATTGCTGTATGTGACACATTTAACTTCTCTGCTATCTTTCGTACAGTTACATGGCGATCCGACTCGATTATGGATTTAATTTGATCATCATTAAACTCATCTGGTCGACCTGATCTTCATCTTTGAGTGAGAAATCTCCGGAAAAAAATTTGTCAAACCAATTCCAGTATTGTCCTTCTTTTAAGGCTTCCTCACCATACACATCACATAACTTTTTAGCAGCTTGCGCTGCGTTGTTTCCTTTACGGATATAAAAAAAGTAAAATATGACGAAAATGCTCGTTTTTGCACTCCAATTAAAACTGACGCCAAAGTAATACCTTTTAATTAAAATACGCGCAATTTGCTTCTAAAGTAAAGTAAGACTTACAGCTAACAAATGTCAAAAGGAAAACAATATATCATTGACGGAACCCATTAAAAAATATGACCACGCACATCTATGTGTGAAATCGGCAATTACTTAGTTGCCAACCCAATATGTTCATGCTAGTAATAAATAAATAAATTCAATCAAATTTAAGTCATCATTTATATTATACTGTAAATAAGTGTCCTATTTAAATCGAATCGAGCGATCAACACATTTGCAAGTCATTTGATCGACACAAAGTTCTAAGTCCAAACAATGAATATATGCCAGCTTTCGCACTTTCCGAGTTTATTTCGATTGAATGCTTCGGGAAGCCAATTATCCGATATTCGATATGAAACGAATGTGTTGATCCGCCATTACACTCATTGCTTTCATAACTGCTTAAGACAGGAAAGAAGAAAAATGTAAAATACAGTCATGTGCGATAAAATAGCAGTGCGCTTAAATTTTCAGTACATATTTAAAAATATTACTACGCTTGAAATTACTGAACATAAACGGTTATTTTTTTTATCTTCTTTATTGTTCATGAAAACTTTTATAAAAGAACTAAATAACAGTCGTGTTCTGTATTTCAAATGATTCAAATAATTATACTAGAATAACAAAATAGTAGTGATTTCAAGAAACTGATGAATGTCTTTACAAAAGAAATTTTTAAAGTATTATTTTTATGATTCTTTATTCATAATTTAATTTAAATAAAAACTAGTATTTCCTCCCAAATCCTTTGTTTTTAATTACCGCAGAGCATCTTCGCTGCATAGAATTGATAAGTCTTCGACATCTGTCAATTGGAATAGATATCTATAAAATCTCAATAACTGTAATTGTTCCGTATTTTTGCATTTTGCCATAAATACAGCCTTCTTAACGTCTGTCCACAAATTCTCAATAGGTTTAAGGTCCAAAATATAGGACCGACACCGTCCCAGGAAAAGCCACCCCAAACCATCACACAGCTGCTACCGTGCTTAATTGTTTTAGTTGTATATCGTTGGCGAATTCTATACAGAGATGCCTTCTAACATGTTTTTGAGAAACCCTAGGGTTCATTTGAACAACTTTTATTTCATCGCTGCACAAAATTTTACGCCATTTTGAGATGGGCCATAACTCATGATCCTTAGCAAATACCATACTTTTCTTAAGCTGACTCTGCTTTAGTAGGAAATCTCTTCTAGGTCTTCTTCGTCTTAGGGTTTAATTTATGAGCCGTTTCCTTATAGCTGAAGTACCACTATTGAAATACTTGAATTTGAATAGAGTTCATAAATGGGAACCGCTTCGACAAAATTATAATATGTCTGTCTTCTAAATCTGTTGTTTTCCTTTGATCTCCTTTTTTGCGGGACATTTTTTCCATTTGCAATCATTTTCGCTGAACATGCCAAAGTTTTTCTATTTCGAGATTTTTTTCTTATTTTAAGCATTTCCTTAATAATATTTCGTGTCTTTTCGGTACAATGTTTTCCACGACCTATTTTGACTAATGAAAATGTTTTGTTGACAATCAATTTTTTTTAAATGCATTATTCTTACCTTCTTACGAACTTTTTTATATAAAAAGATTAATTTGCCAATTTGAAACAAACTCGAATAAGCCACGTTGCTATTTTATCGAACTTTAAAAATTGACATTTCACATGCGAGGTAGGGATTTCCCCGAAAACATTAACTTTTGTTAGGGTTGCCCAATATTTTCTTTTGTGTAATTAAATTCTGCTTCGTCGCAATGATTTTCACATGTGCAGCAAACTTTTATTAGTAGAAATTTCGAAATTAAGTGTGTTTGTCATCGCACTGCTATTTTAACGAACATGACTGTATATATCATATATCTCACAAAATTTATATAAAAAAATTTAATTGAAAATCAAAAGATCATTTTATATTGGATGTTAATTAGCTTAGTTATTTTTCAAAGACTCTCGAGCGAATTAATTTAAAAATACAAAATTTGTAATATATTGAAATTATTAGAAATAAAATCAAATCATGAATTATCTTATTATACAAGCTTGGCGCAGATGCGATTGAAATAATTGACGGGTTTTGCGATTTGCTTTTAGTAAAATCTTTGAACTAACTTTTGTCTTACAATTAATTGCTTTAATACTCGTCAAGCTTGTTTCTTGAGTTCGTACAAATGCACAATTTTAAAAACAAGAATTTCCCAAAGTGAACTTTACCAACTTAAATTTTTATTCTACCATTCGACTGATTACATTACTCACTTCATAGAAAGTATAAAAAATAACAAAAAAATATTACGATAGATAAAAGTAATTACTAAAAAAAAACCGAATAGAATTTTTTATTTAAAAAAAACTCCTTCGATATTATTACTGCTTCTTTAGCCACCAATGCATCAAGGAGGTGGAGGACCTATGGGACCGCAGCAACCACCACAAGGGCCTCCCAGATATCAGAATCAAGGCCAATGGAACGGTCCGCCGCGTCCAAATGGCCCACCAAGACCAGGTCCACCAAATGGACCGCCTCTACAGCACAGGCCACAAATGGTAAACAAATCAATCTTAGTTTTATTATGTAAACATAATCAAACCTTTTTTTTTTTAATTTCACTTAATTTATTAGTTAGAAATGTGTTGGTTGTATGAATTTGAATTTTTGAAAATTCGTTCAAATTACTTTTTATAGGAATTTAGATATAGTTTAAGAATTAACTAAATTTCATTTTAAATTTAGATTAGAATTCGATAATTGCAGTAGAATGGAATTGTTAATTTGTGTTAATGGATAACGAAAAATACAAAAAATGTTTTTCAAAAATGAAATATAAAGGAGAAAGTTCTGTGCGAGTGATGATACATTTCTTCCATCCATTTTTTTTTTTAAATATGTGAAGGGAAAATTTATGGCCAGATGTATTTAAAATTTTATGAAAAGAAATAAATTATTCATCATTAGGTCATCCCAATCGTAAATCCTACTTGAAACGAAAAAGAATGCAATTGATTTCTTTTTGATTAGTTTCAGGGTCCGCCGGGACCAGGTGGCATGCCACAAAGAGGCCCCCGGCCTGATTGGAACAGGCCGCCAATGCATGGCGGAGCATTTCCTCAAGGACCGCCCGGACCACAAGGTCCACCACATATGCAGGGTCCGAGAGGGCCGCCCCCACAGCAAATGGGCGGGCCGGGAGGTCCGCCACATGGACCGGGTGGCCCGGCTCCCCACGTCAATCCGGCATTCTTTAATCAGGGCGGTGGCCCACCACAACATGGTGGCGGTCCACCATTAGGACCACCGCACGGTCCACAAGGTCCACAACAAGGCATGAATATCTCACAACACGGTCCCCCACCACATTTCAATCAGCAAGGTGCTCCACGCGGCCCGTGGTCCGGTCCACCATCGAAACCTCCAGGTCCATTCCCCGAACAAAATATCGCACCACCATTGAGTGAAGTAGAATTCGAGGAAATTATGAGTCGAAACCGGACTGTCAGTAGTTCCGCGATAGCCAGGTAAATTTTGTTTAGTATTCATTTTTTCGATTTTTTTTATAAATCCCATTTTGTTATAGAGCCGTTTCAGATGCTGCAGCCGGCGAATATTCAAGCGCCATCGAAACACTTGTAACGGCAATTTCACTAATCAAACAGTCAAAGGTTGCGCATGATGAACGATGCAAAATCTTAATCAGTTCGTTACAAGACACTCTTCATGGAATCGAAGCTAAAAGCTACAGTCGAAGAGAACGTTCACGTTCTAGGGATCGTTCTCATCGATCACGGCCACGACGTGAAAGATCTACATCACGTTATCGCGAACGATCCAGGGAACGTGAACGAGAACGCGAACGTGATCGTGAAGGAGGGTAAGTTACGACATTGTGTGTATGTATGTTTCCCTTGGATTTATTTTTGAATGTGATTTACGTACTCCATACTTTTGTTTTGTTTTTTGGTTTTTTTTTTTTCGAATGATGCCATGTTGATTGTGTGTGTATGTGGATTTTATCAAAATTAGTATTTGTTTTGATATCAGGCGATATTATTCCGACAGTTATCGTGACAGCGGAAGGGATAGATCAAGAAGCAGAGAACGTGATCGTGGCGGTGCTAATGATCATTATAGAGAAGAAAGGTTTGTTTTTCGCAAAAAAAAAATTAAAGTTCTTCCTCGTAAAATATGTGAAGCTAATTAGTCCAATACAGTCATACACTGCTCAACGTTCGTTTTGAATTTTTTTTAACAGATAAGGCGAGTTTGCCGTCTTAGACTCTCATATATGGAAAATTGCAATTTTTCGGACGCTACTTGAGTAGTCTCAGTTATCGCAATCATTATTTTGGTGATTGTGTATAAAGTTCGTTTGTTTTTTTTTTGTATTCGATTCATTTTTATTTAACATACAACAAACCTATTAGGAAATAACACGCCCGGTTTAATAATATGTGTAAAAATGTTTTTCAGTAAAAACTACATTTGAAATTTTTACCAGGAAAAAAAAAAAACTATTACAAAAATGAAACTTATTGCACTCGATTCAAAGCTTCTGATCTAGCCACGATCCGACAGATAAAAATCGATCAACAAAATAAAATACTAGTGCCGAATCAATCGAATCTAATCGTTGAGATAATTTGTTTTCCATTTATTGCCTGCCAATTGGATAGACTCGTCACCATAAATCATTAATTGAAAATTTGTAAATATGCTACAAGACTTATAAAATATGAACTTTCGAAATTTTTCTACAGGTTCATGAAATTGGAAGAGCTACTTAAATCAGGTATTTTATGGTCAAAAGAATGACGAATTCGGTTATAACAGGCTTTTTCAGGTGAAATGTATTTCGCGATGAAGTGACGTTAGTTGCGGTTTTAATATCTCAAACTGCGGTCAGGGGCACTAGTGGTATTGGATATTGAAGTAAATACTCCTGCCCCTACCTGCCTATGGCATCATTTCAGATTTGGACTTCATTGAGACCGGAGGGAGAAAAAAAAATTTGCGTGCACGGCACCCCGTGGAAGTGAAATTTTTACGTGCTTTTAAGTTGTGATAAAAAGTTATTTAAAGTTAAGGTTTCGGCTAAATTAAATTATGTAGGAGGTTTATAATAATAATTGTGGGTCGGGTTAATTTTCCAAAGACTGGCTTGTGATATGAGAACGTTCTGATCTGACAGGTACTGTTTGATAATTTAGTTGCTGTTCTACTCTATCCAATATAAAATTGTAAATTTCATCAGAGTCGGAAGATTTTTTTCTATTATCAGAGTAGATCAAAGTCCGCAAATTAAATTGCTGATGTGAATATTTAGCTCCCAGGTTCGTCCAATCAGACGTTGACGCGAAGAGATGAAGAAAAAGGTTCAATAAGCGTATTCGCATATGTTTGTCCTCGACGGATACAAAATTTTCCTCACATGCTTAAATTTAAATAGAATTTTTTTCTAACTGAGATTTTGTCAATCACCTTGCAAGCTTGGGAGATTGGTCGGATTCAATATTTTGTTCAATTCTGGCGACACATCTGCGACCGTTCATAACTTATCCGTAGCAGGGTCGTTAGCCGCTATCCCCACCACAACTTTCATAACGCTAAGATTGAGACGTCCTTAAAAATAAGGTGCGTACACTGCGCATAGAAGCTTTGCTTTAAACTTTGTAACAACATGAGCGAACATTACAAATACCTCAAAAATTGCATACCACGACATTTATCCTGCTATACATACGAAAAACTTAGCTCAATTGTTAATCGCTACCAAACGGAAATCGCATTGTCAGAAGTATATTGAGACTATATAGACTAAAATTTCCACTAGATAAATTAACCTATTCGACATCAACAGCACACGCTGCTGCAAAACACAAAGCAGGAACAGGAAAGTTCGCAAGCCTTCGCAGATACGTCAACCCCAACAACTTAAAATAACCCACTGACCGATATTCAATGGAAAGTTTCATGACGCTAAGACGTTACGACCTTGAAAATTAGTTGCGTATCGAGCGATTAGAAGTTTCATTTAAAAAAAAAAAACTTATACTCTAGATGAAATCTGAAGAGTATATTGTGTTTGCCTTACCATTTGTAACGCTAAAAAATAATGCTTGCACAGAATTGCTAAGGGTACAGAATTACAGTCTTGTGCAAAAGTCTCGGGCACTTTACTGTTATCGAAATATTTTAAACTGCGGTCGTGTTAGGTAAAAATCAAAAATTCAATATTTAAATCATTGAACCTTTACTGTTTATACTCTAGATGAAATCTGAGAGTATATTGTGTTTGCCTTACCGTTTGTAACGCTAAGAAATAACGCTCGCACAGAGTCGCCAAGGGTACAGAAATATTTGTTGTCGCTCAAAAACCTCGATTCCGAGTGACCGTCTGTCTGTCTGTCTGTCTGTCTGTCTGTCTGTCTGTCTGTCTGTCTGTCTGTCTGTCTGTCTGTCTGTGCGTCTGTCTACAGCATAACTCTCGAAAGCTTCAAGCTATAGTGCTAACAATTTTTATGTGTCATTTTTAGCAAAAAAGTAACTTTAAGTTCGTGAATGGGCCACATCCCTCCACTCCTTCTACCCCCTCCCATACAAATTTCATGAAATTTCGAAAAATTAAGAAATGGATTTTCTTTGAAAGTATTCAAGCTATCGACTTGAAATTTAGGTCAAAGTATTACGATATAGATGTCAGTAATGCCACGGAATATTGACCCGATCCCTTTACTCCTTCTACCCCCTCCCATACAAATGGTCAATTTTGAAAAATACATATTTTCGATTTTCATTGAAACTAGTAAATCTGAAAAAACGAAATTTTGTCAGAATTAATTCTATTATAATTGCAATTTATTTTAAAAATAATTATCAACTTCACCTTACTCCTTCTACCCCCTCCCATACGAATTTTACGAAATTTTGAAATTTAAATTAAATTATTTTTCTTCGAAACTGTTAAGGCTATCAACTTGATATTTTGTACAGTGTATACAAATAGAAATATCAATAATGTGAAAAAAATTTGTTTTGATCCGTACACTCCTTCTACCCCGTCCCATACAAATGCATAATTTTTGTTAAATGCATTTTATCAATTTCCACTCAAACTAGAAAAAGTACAAACTTCAAATTTTGCCAGAATTTGTTTCTTAAGTGTTAGAAAAAATTATCAGCTCCGCTTCACTCCTTCTACCACCTTCCATACAAATATCTGTATTATAAATTCAAGAAAAGCATTTCTCCTTCAAGTATATGAGAGCTATCATCTTTGAAATTGAATCAAAGCATGGTGATAAGTATGATGATAAGCATTTTCAAAATCATCTTAAATGCTCCACTTCCTCTGCCACCTCTCATACAAATGCCCCAATTTCAAGAAAATTATTACCAATTTCTTTAAAAATAATGAAAACTGAAAACTTTAAATTCAGCAAAAAATGTTCGGTATCATATACGAAAAATACAAACCTCCTCCTCTACTTCTTCCACCTCCCTTGCAAAAATCTCTATTCACTATTCGAAAGAGTTTGTCATTGTCATTTCCATCTCATCTAGAGTATCATATGATTGGGCTTTAAACCCAATCATAATTCTGTTATGTTTTTATTAATATTTTGTTGGACCACCTCTTGATTTTACGACTGCAGCAGCAAGTCTGGTCACTGGTCACCAATTTATTACATTCTTCGCTACTTATTTCGTTCCATTTTTGTTGGAAGGTGGTTTTAAGCGATTGTTTTGAAGTTATTTGCCCATCTTGAGCCTTCTTCGTTAATATTTTCCACAAATATTCTATTAGATTAAGATCTGGAGACAGTGTGGCCAGTCAAATAATTCAATAGAATTTTCGTGCATCCAGCTCATTGTAAGCGCAGATTTATGACAGGGTGCGTTGTCCTGTTGATATTTGTCTTCTTCTTATTTCACCAACAACTTTTTGAAAGGATGCCATTAAATTTGATTGTAGGACTTGAAAGTACTTTTCACTGTTCGTTCTATACAAACGGCCATTTCCGCTACACCACTGGGCGGCATGCACCGCCGTGTTTGACAGTGGGTAACATACACTTCGGGTTGTATTGCTCACTCACCCTTCGTCTTACATAGGTCACCCCAGGCAAAAAAAGAAATGTTAAGCTCGTGAACATCCCCTCTCCTAAATTCTTTTTTCTCCGAAACTCTTTGAGCTTTCTACTTAAAAATTAGAAATTAGTTCAAAGTATAATGATGTGTATATCATTAACGTCTAAAAATATTGATCCGATCATCTCAATCCCTTCTCGTACAAATGCCCAGTTTTGAAAATCGGATTTTTTTTCGATTGTCATTAAAAGTAGCAAAGCTGTAAGGATCAATTTTTGCCAGTATTATTTTTATTATAATTGCAATCAATTTTGGAAAAATTATCAACTTTACCTTTCTGCATCTACCCCCACGAAATTTCAATTAAATTATTTTTCTTCGAAACTGACAAAGTTATCGACTTGAAATTATGAGTAAAGTCATAATAGTGCAATTATCATTAACGTCTTCCAATTTTATTTCGATTCGTATACTTCGTTTACGCCCTCCCATACTAATGCATAATTTTGTTAAATGCATTATATCGATTTCCTTTGAAACTAGAGAAAGTGGAATTTAAATTTTTGCCAGAATTCATCTCTTAATAATTCAAATGAATGCTAAAAAAAATATCAACTTTTCTCTTCACTCCTTCTGGTCACTCCCATACAAATTTCTATGTTAGAAATTCATGAAGAGCATTTCTCATTCTAACATAAGAACTTCTCTATTTCTACAATGGAACTACAGCTCAAATCGGGCCTTGGCCTCCTGACTTTCAGGTTCTTTAAAATTTTTTCATTATTTATTGTGGAAGGGTTGTTACACCTTCGCACAATCTTTTATCTACGAACTTTTAATTTTCGTAGATTGAGGTGACCAAGGTATATCCAAGCAGTGTGCTGGAATTATGCGTCGACCGGGATTTGACTCACGACCTTCGCATTGTAAACGAACACGCAACGCACTAAACTACACCCTAGCTATATAAAAGCTATCGACTTTAAAATTGGAATAAAGCATGGTGATAAGGATGTTGATAGGCAGTTTCAAAATTATCTAAAACCTTCCACTTCCACTGCCACCTCCTATACAAATCCCTAATTTCAGAAACGCTAAAAACTTACAAACCTTCCCCCTCTACTGCTACCATCTCCCATACAAAAGTAACTATTCACTGTTCGAAAGAATTTGAGATGACATATATTTTCCGATACATTAAATTCTTTCCCATTTCGAGTATCGCATGATTGTGTTTTACGTCCAATCATAACTCTGTGATGCTTTTGTTATATAAACTTTGCTAAAATGCGACGGAGGCAACGAGGACCATCGACAGGGTATTTTGAGCTGACACGGTAAGCGAACGAACCACATAGAGATGGTTCGAAAAATTCGTATCAGGAGATATGATCCTCCAAAGCGAATCATGTGGAAACCCAGGACCATCGATCGACAACGGCGAACTGCACTTAATAGTGGGGTCTGACTAAGGTTAAGAACATGCCGAAGATACCTCACTGTTGTTCCAGGTCGCGTTTGATACATCGATGACCAGGCAAACAAAGGGTTTCAAGTGGAACCGCACATATCTAAGATGCTAAGCCAGTTATTACGATTTCCTCGACTGGGAAACGTAAATGAAACCGCTTGCACGTACATAGATGCGGAACCAGTCAGTCCGGCCAACTCCGGAGAAAAGGGTTGTGGGCGCCAGTAATTCTTTTTAATAGCAACCGTTCCTTATTCAACCTTCGGATCGAATCACGAGCCAGGAGGCAGTTCAAATCATTAAACTGAAAGACCAAAAGGACATCACAATTTTATAACCACAAAGCAATAACGCATTGAGTAATTAATATTTTGAAACTATTTTATTCTCGAAAATTCCGAATACGCTATATTTACTTAGCTATCTTACTTGATTTACAAATCCGTTGGGGCCTGTCGATGTTTTGTCGATCATATCGTTGGTCGGCTACCTATCAACGTAAAATCTTCGAATCTTGCCGTCCGCCAATACACTGCTGCTTTCTTTTTACTTCACACTTTTTTCTGATTTACTTTCCGTCACCGGCTTGTGGCACTCAACAAAAATTCCAAATCTCCAAAATTCACTTTATATTACTTTAAACTTGCGCTCCACCCGTCATTCGACCTTCAGTTTGTCTGGACCACGAGCAGCGAAGTATCTTCAGCATACTATTAAATTGCAGAGAAATGGGGCATAAACTATTCGAGAAGCACTTGCAACAGCTTGGAAAAGTTGAGAGGCTTGATAAATGGGTTCCGCATGCGCTTACTGAGCAAATCATGACACGTCGAATGGAAACGATCCGTTTCTGAATAGAATAGTCACATTTGATGGAAAGTGAATATTGTACTATAATCAACGCCGATCAGCACAATGGCTAGATGCTGATGAGGCCCCAAAACACATGTCGAAAGCAAACCTTCATTTAAAGAAGATAATGGTGACTGTTTGAGGCTTCCGTGGCGTAGTGGGCAGCGTGCTTGCTTCTCAGTCAATAGGTCGTGGGTTCGATTCCCACTCCAGACGGGATTTTTTTAAGCGCAAATTTTTCAGTTGCTACTGGTGATAAAAAATTATTCGCATATTTGTCAGTAAGCAGCCAATACAACTGAGCAATATACCAGCTTCTCCACTCGCTACGGTCGTTCTCACTCCCCTTCCCCAACCTTCCCAATCCCATTCCTTCCCTCCATGACTGTGTTTGTGCATTGCACATAAAGGCCGAAATTGCCTATAACACAGGTCATTCTATAAAAAAAAAAAAAAAGTTCTTCTCTTGTCTAAAATGTGTCGCATTTCTGGTATATTTTTCTTAATCAAAACGAATCAATCTTGGAACTTCAGAGCACAAAACGCTTTCTCTTGTAATACTCCCGGTCATACTATATAATCCACTAAACTTTTGAATATATGTTGCTCATCGGAATGTGCGAGTAAGGAGGCATGGGCTCGATCGATTTGCACCGATTTGAACTGTGTTTAAAACTAAAAATTTAAATTATCTTAAATTGTACATTAAATTTTTATTTAAGCTCATAGCTTAGAAAATAATATAAAAAAAAATTAATATTGCATTTCACCAGGTCTGATGAAAAAACGGACTTTCTGTGAAGTCACCGCCATCATTATCTGCACAATGGTTTCAACCACTTTGTTGACACTGTTCTCCTAGTGATGGAGCATATGATGGTGATTGCTGATGGAGGTTCCAGTCTTCTTTATAATTCATTTGACAATTGATCAAAATTATAGAATGGGTTGGAACTCAGGGCAATTCGGTAGGTTTTACTCCCTTGGCACAATTGGTACGCTGTTGGTTCTGCACCACTCCGTTGAAATTTTGGAGTAATGAATGCTTGCCAAATCTGGCCAGAACATTACCAGAGCATCATACTGTCGAATAAATGGCAAAAGCCGTTTCTGTAGACACTTTTCAATACAAATTTTAGATGTTAATGTTCAAGAGGTCACAAACGGTCGACTTGAGCAGATTGCTTGCCATATCATTAACTTCTTCCCCAATTTATCCAATTTCGTGTATATGAATTTATCGGCAACATTCAAACGCTTATCGTACCATTTTTGCCCAGTAATCAGTTTGGCATCGACTTTCATCGTCCATTATCAAGCAGCCAACATTTTGATTCAGAACATTTTCATGCAGCTCTATAGCATGGTTTCTTATCAATAGATTTTGTTTGTCGTTGCAATTGGGCACCTTAATGACTTGATATGAGTTCAAGCCAGCCTCTGACAATATTCTTCTCACAGAACTCCTCGATGTTCCGTTTTTTTGGCCAAATACCTCTATGAAAGACCTGGATTTGCCTTCTGAATTACCTTCTTCACTATTTCCTTATCACGTGTCCGTGATATTCTTCCAGTTCTTGGGGTTCGAACACTTTGGATCTCCTTGAACCGATTTATATAACACAGGTCACTGTTGATTTCACAGTGTTGGTTCCTTTTGCCAAGACAGGATGTAACGCCGTTGGTTTTTATACAAAAAAAAACTATTACTAAACTACTATAACTATTCTTCTAAATGTGATTTTTTCTTTTATTATGTAATCAAGAATGTTAAAGCTAACTAATGAATATAAACTTATTGTAATTTCATTTTAATGCAATTTGATTGGGCCCATCCTTTCGATTGAAGCTCTACGAATTCAGACTTATTGTTTCTTCTCTTTCTTTATTGCCACTACTTTAAATCCTAAGTAAATGTTTAATGTTTGAAAATTTTCTCTATATGTCGGATTATTTCAACACAGAAAAAAACCAGACTTTGGTGTTATCATGACTGAGTTTAAATAAATTTTCTTGAGCGATCCAATTTTGCGCAAAAAAAAAAAAATTTTTTTCTCCCATTTGTGCTGTGCAATCTGGGGATATCTTTCTCAATGACGACAAATTTTGTGTAGATGCTAACGTTAGGCTGAGTATGACTGCATTGTGTTAATTTTGTTTATATCTATTTCATAATTCTATTTATTTATTTTTTTTCTTTCACTCATTCTTATTCAATTAAAATGTAAATTTTCCGTCGTATACACAGCAGTCGATCGGGACGGCCACGAAAATCACCGGAACCAGCAGCCGAACCAGCAAGTGAACCGTCTAAGCGTGGATATTACGACGAACGCTATCGTTCGTCTGATCGTGATCGCGACCGAGAACGTGAACGTGATCGTCGGGAAGAGCATCGTTCGCGTCATTAATTAAACAAAAAAAAAAAAAAATCAATTTAACTTTCAATTTTGTTTTCTGAATATTTCATTATTATCATTTTTTTAATTTTAATAATTTCATACTGAGTTTATCTCTCGTTAACTTAAAAAAAAATTTAACCAATCAATGAAAGATGAAGCAAACAAAAAAAACTAAGATAAATTTAGTGCAAAAATAGAACAAAATATACCCAGAAATCATGGGTAGACACAACACAACAAAACAATACTAATACTTATCTCTTCAATTTTAAATTTTTATACAACAGTTTTTAAGTTTTGAGTTTTTCTTTTCAAACAACTTAAAATTACAACAGTTTATTTCTTTAATCAACAAAAAAAAAACAAAAAAACAATTGTTGCTTCGGTTCTCGTTCGATCATAATCCGACGTTTTAATAATAAATAAAAGTTAAAAATAAAACAACGTATAAAATCAACATATATTCAAATGTTCAGTGTACGCGGAAATACAAAAAAAAACAGACTATAGCTTGCTGGATTTGGAAAAGTTCAACAGGATAGAGGAAAAATTTCAGCAATCGCCAATCAACAATGAAAAATCAGTCTAGAATCGAACGATTGTATCATGAACGATGCAAACGAATGGACGCCGGCGCATCAGCTGATAAAGAAGAATGTATTGAATATTCGCAAAAAGAAAAAGTTTAAATATATATAAAAAAGAAACTGTATTTTGTTATTTGTATTTTTCTCTTATTTATTTTATTTTATTTACTATTTTTCTTTTTTAATTTATTATTTCCATTGTTTATTGTACATAAACGAATTCTTGAAGATTACATTGTTTGTTGTGTGTGAATCTTCTTGAATTGACAAAAAAAAACGAAAGTAGAATAGCATTGGCTTAATTTAAATAGGGGCCTGATTATATTTTACATAAAATTGAGCTCTTCAATGCATAACTGATCAAAATATGATAATGCTAGAAGAATTTTGTAATTCTCATCATAATTTTATCAATGTGCTGGTAAGAACGGATAAGTAAGAAAAATTTTAAATATTTCATTGAAACCGATTTTAATTGCTACTTAACAATTTTTTTTTTAATGTCACCTCTCAATTTTAGTAAAATTAGAAAATCCCTATTCAAAATAAGCCAATTCGTTAATTTTTTTTATCTCTAATTTATAAAAATAAAGTTGTAGAACATAAACCAGATAATTTTGAAAACTAAAGTAATTGATAAAAACGGACTTTTTCACAAATCTTGTACAATTTTAATGGCTGTGATATGAATTTTTATTGTAAGAAATTCACGTGTGCACTGAAAATATCTTTTTTAATCTAACATAAATCAAAATGAATTAAATTTTTCGAAATTTTGTAGAGTTTTTCAGTGTATCTCGCATTATGGAATTAGTGGCAAACTTAAACAAAAATTTAATGTGTGCAATTTAGTTCATTGATGTTTATTTATTTATTTTTTTTTTAATTACTGCAAATGTCGGCAGTCAATGACGTCAATGGATTAAGTATTTTTTTTTATTGTATTATTCTTAGTTTTTCATGTTTTTTTTTTTAAATACCTTTCTTGATTTCTTTTTTTTTTTTTTTTTAACATGAGAAGAAAGTGATGAATCTTATTTTGTTTTTAAGAGAATACTGCCAATTTTTACTTATTTTTATTTTTCATAGCAGTAAAATAAAATGATTGTACACAATGTAAATGAAGTAAGTATGTAATATTGTATTTTTAATTAATTATATTAATTATTAGCATCGTTTAAATGTATTTCATGCCTTTTATATGTGTCTCGTTTATACAACACGTTTTTTTTATAATTTTTATAAACATTTTTTTAAAATTCTAAAAAAAAAATGAATAAAATTAAATTTTTTCTCCAAAATAAAAATTAATTTATTACAAAAATTTTCAAAAATTTATGTTTTTACAAATTTTTATTATGCTATAAACGAATTTTTCTTATTCCGATACATTTAAACGAATCGCGTTGTAAATTATTTTTCAAATCTGAATCTAAATATTTATTTATAGAATTTAGCATAAAATATTAATAAATTATTGATGTCAGTTTAAAGTCTAAGATATCAATTATGTCAGATCAAATGTAATCAATTTCAATCTCCGATAATTTCAATTCTATGAAAATACTTGAAAAGTATGCATGAGGAATATTTTTTACATGGTGTGATCTTCATACGTGTAATACTATAGTTTTAATTTCATAAGCAAAACAAAATACAATATTTTTTAGTTCCTATTTTGAAGATTAAGTTTTGCATGTTATTTATTTTAGTTATTCTGTTGGATAAAAAAAAAAAACACTCAATCTTTGTAGGTAGGGAAAAATTAAAGGGTTATAAAATTGTTGTTACTCAATTAGTGGTTTATGGAACTGGCTTTACATCTTTTAGTTTTATAAAATTATTTATCTGCTACTCAGAACTGAAATGTATTAAATTAATTTATTTTTTTTTCATTTAAATACAATTATTGCATTAATGTTTATAAAAATAATATGTACATTATAAATGATAACTAAGAATTGCTGACGCTTTAGTTCTGAGCTACTGATGTGTAAACTAATTAATTTTTTAAGTAATTCAATCGGTCTAATTACTGGTAATGGAAACACGTAAATTTTTTTTTTTTTAACCCGGACCTAAGCCAAGTTCATTAACATATAGTTTTATTATTATCAGCATTAGTTGATAAAAAATAAATGAATTTTGTTCTCATTCAACAAACTCAAACTCAATCATTTAGTTGAGTTTATTAGAATTGAATTAACTGCGCTTTAAATGGCATGTACTCAATTGTCAGTAAAAAAATAATTGATTTCCAACAAGGTCAATCAATTTCCTGTTAAGACTACCTATAGGGGCATAGGACAGAAACAGTTAGTTCTCTTTTACAAGGCGTGAGCCTGAGTATCGGGCCTTAGTTGTCGCCAGGACTTGTTTTTTTTCCAGCACGGTATAATTATAATAGGTATTTTTGTATTTTGTCGACATATGTCTTTGAAGTCGATTATCTCTGATAATACCAAAGAGAATTTAGAAAATAAATACATGCTAGAAATGTGACATTACAGAGACCATTTTTTTTTGCCAAGAAAGTGCGATTTTAATGAAACACTTCAAAGTTATTCAAGTTTGAAAATGGAAGTCTCTTCCGAAGAAATTCGTGTCTTTTTGATGTTTTATTTCCACAAAGGCAAAAATGCGTCGCGAAAAAATTGGTTCAGTTTATGGAGACGATGCTCTATCGATAACTATAGCATAATAATGATGGTTCAAGCGATTTCGTCCTGGAAATTTTCATGTCAAAGATGCACCTCGCTCTGGCCGTTCAATTACGGAAAAAGTCGATGAAAATCGACCAGATCGGTGCGAAGCTAAACATTGCTCGGAAAACTGTTTTGAGTTATTTGCGCGCGGCTGGATTTGTCAATAAGCTCGATGAGTGGGTTGCCACATGAATTCCCCTACAGGGAAAAAATTGAATTCAAAAAAGCACTGCGAAAAACACTGGTCGGCGTTTTTTGGCCAGAAACCACAGAAGCTCTACGAAGATTGGATCATGGCTCTAACAGGAAAATATTTGGATTAATTATGTTTATTTCAAGCAATGTAAAACTGTTGAATTTAATCGAAAAATATGAAAGAGTTTCTACTTCACCTAATATCATGCCAGTACTTGATGTATGACTACAGTCAAAATGTGCCAGTCAGTGCACTTAGGTGACGGATGCGACTCACTACAAAACAATTGGATCGCATCAATTTTGTCGACAACAATTTATACACCACACAACACGATGATGTGCATCGCATATGACACGGTATGTGTCCGAATGTTATTCCGCTGAGAAACAGTGCCATTGTGTGCGAGTAGTGTGGTTTTATAGTGAGTCGCCGAAATCCATTGTATGCTGTAGTCGGTTGATGTGATAATGCGATGTGCTGCTTTTGCTCGGTGCAGTGATGGCTCTTTCTCTCAGAATTTTGAAGAGTCGACACGGACAGAGGGTTTGATGAGTGGTCGCGCATAAAAACGTTTTCTGCTGATCGATTGTTTCAGGGTGTTGATGTTCTAAGTGAAGGAAGGCACAGCAAGCTAGAGTTATTCTATAAAGAAAGAGCAAGGCATCACAGACAGTTTGGTGAACCTGCCAAAGTGGGCGATTTTCGTTTTCATGTATGGTTTGACTCTTTTGAAGCACTCTTTTAGATCGACTCAATTAATTGAGTGAGTTGAAATGAGTTGACTCAACGGAAAGAGTTAGATTCCACATCGCTATGAATGACCGTTTGGTGCATTGTAATCCGCGGTGGAAGGAGGGAGGGCCTAGGGCAAAGTCGGCATCTGCTACCCTGGAATTTGACTTCAACTTACTACACTATTAAAATATTGTTGCGAGCTAGAGATTCGCTGGGATTTCAAGAGAAACGCAATTCGTTTTTAAAATATAACGATAATTTATTTATTGCACTTTATACACAATTTCCCGATCACTTCACTAAATTCGCTCTAAAAACTTAATTCGCACAATCCAGGAACACCGGCGATCTATCACTTTCGCTTATTTACACCGATAGGTGTTTTCCATGAAACTGTCACTGAGAGTCTGGATTCCTTGTCGTGAGCTCTGGCTATTTATAATGGTTTTATCCGAGTCTCGAACCTTCTCTGGTGTAAGTTTTTCTGCTGCGTCTGGACTATTCTGGAAGTTACTAGATGGCGTCGGGTGTCATTGTCTGTGTCTTTGAGAAATTACTAGAAGCCCTCTACATGTTGGAAGAATATTCTAAATAGTTCTGGCAGATTTGAGAGAGATCATTGCCAGATCTATAACATTACCCTCTCCTTAGTCCTTGTTCGTCCCGAACAGAGTCGTTCACTTCCGCAATGGCACCGTGGTACTTTGTTAGTCGGTCGAGATGTACCACTTTCATTTTTGTACGGGGTTTTTGATGTAATTGAATCCGATAGACGACATCGTTTAACCGGTTGATGATCTGGTATGGGCCTTCCCAGTTGCGCTGTAGTTTCGGCGATCTGCCCTTCTGTCGTCTGGGATTGTATAGCCAAACTAAATCACCCTCTTGGAATCCTGATGAATTCGCCCGTTGATCATACCTCGTCTTCATGCGGTCGGTCGCCAAATCAATTTTATCTCTGACCAGGTTATAAATTGTGTTTAGTCGACATCGAAGATCCGAGACGTAATCTTTGGCATTCGTTGGTTGGTCTGGTGGCACTCCAAACATTAATTCCGCAGGGACTCGAATATTCCTTCCGAAAATGACTCGGGACGGGGTTTCTCCTGTTGTTGAATGCACCGATGTTCTGTAGGCCATTAAAAATAGAGGGATGTGCTGATCCCAGTCCTGTTGCCTCTCGCTGACGAGTTTGGATAGGTTTGAGTTCAATGTCCTATTGAAACGTTCCACCATTCCATCGGACTGTGGATGTAATGGAGTTGTCCTGGTTTTGTTTATTCCCAGCATTTGGCACACGTGTTTGAATATTTGAGATTCAAAATTGCGCCCTTGATCGGAGTGTAGTTCACGTGGAGCTCCAAATCTGCTCACCCAGTTGGTAACAATTTGTTCGGCGACGGTTACTGCTTCTTGGTTTGGAATCGCGTAGGCTTCAGGCCACTTGCTGAAATAATCAATGACCACTAGAATGTAGCGATTACCATTTTCTGATTCCGGAAATGGTCCAGCAATATCCACAGCAATTCTCTCAAATGGGACTCCCACGTTGTATTGTTGCATTTCTCCCCTGGATCTGCGGTGTGGGCCCTGACTTGATGCACACGTAGTACATTTACGGCACCAATTTTCGACATCATCTCGGAGATGGATCCAATAGAACCTTTCTCGTATCTTTGCCAAGGTTCTATTTACACCCAAATGCCCACCGGAGGTACCTCCATGATATTCCTTCAAAACCTCCTCGACTTTACAATGCGGGACGATGGTTTGCATGTGATACGACTTTCCGTCAGCGTTTTCCCATTTCCGTTTTAATAATCCGCCGTTTAGGTGAAGGGAGTTCCATTGTGCCCAATAACACTTCAGGGTTTCGCTGAATTGTGAGATGTCTTTCCACTCAGGCCGTTTCATTTCGTCCTTCCATGCCATGATCGGTGAAATATCTGGATCTTTACGTTGGGCATCTTCCAGTTCTTGCTGTTTCCATCCATCCTTTGGTTCTGTCGTTATCCTCTGAATGGTTTCTCCGGCTTCTTTTCCTTCTACACGGTGACAATGCTTGCAGTTCGGTGGACAAGGACGACGTGAAAGCGCATCGGCATTACCGTGGATTCTTCCTCTTCGATGAACAATTTCAAAATCGTAGGATTCGAGCCTTTCAATCCATCTGGCTACTTGGCCTTCGGGGTTCTTAAACTGAAGTAGCCATTTAAGCGATGCGTGATCTGTTCGAAGAAGGAACTTTTGACCATAGAGATACTTGTGAAAATGTTTCGTTGCTTCTACAATGGCTAATAGCTCTCGGCGAGTTACGCAATAGTTCCTTTCTGCTTTTGAGAGTACTCGGCTGTAGTATGATAGCACTCTCTCCTGCCCGTCGATCTCCTGTGATAGCACTGCTCCGATACCGACATTGCTGGCGTCAGTATCTATGATGAAACCGTAACCTGGTTTTGGGTACGCCAGAACTGGGGAGTCGCAGAGTTGGTCTTTTATTTTCTCAAATGCTTCCTGGCACTGTTGACTCCATGTAAATGACTTTCCTTTTTCCGTTAACTGATGCAGACATTTCGCCGTGTTGGCAAAGTCTTTTACGAATCGACGGTAATATGTCGCTAAGCCTAGGAAGCTGCGCAACTGGTGTTTATCACTCGGAGTAGGCCAGTTTTTCACCGCCAGTATCTTCTCCGGATCCGTCTTTACGCCATCAGCTGAAACGATGTGACCTAAGTACTTGACTTCTGCACTAAATAAAGTGCACTTTTTCGGACTCAGTTTTAATTTTGCCGCTCGTAGTCGCTGGAAGACTTCCTGCAGATTTTTTAGGTGTTCCTTGAATGTTCTGCCGATAACGATCACATCATCCAGGTAAACGAGACAAGTTTTCCAACTCAGGCCACGCAAAACGAATTCCATTAGTCTTTCAAACGTAGCTGGAGCATTGCACAAGCCAAATGGCATTACGATGAATTGCCACAGTCCACTGCCGACAGAGAATGCTGTTTTCTCTCTATCTTTTTCATCTATCTCCACTTGCCAGTAACCACTTTTCAGATCCAACGTCGAGAACCATTTAGCATCAGTCAGGGTGTCCATGATATCGTCGATTCTTGGTAGTGGATAGCTATCCTTTTTCGTAACATCATTCAGTCGCCTGTAGTCCACACAAAAACGGGTACTGCCGTCCTTCTTCTTTACCAGCACTACTGGCGATATCCACGGGTTCTTTGATTCTTCGATGATTCCCTGATGCTCCATAGTTTTGACCATTGAATTGACTTCTCCTTGTTTCGCTAATGGTACTCTTCTTGGAGGTTGACGTATCGGTGTAGCACTTCCCGTATCTATGCGATGTTTCACTAAGTTTGTTCTGCCATAGTCGTCATCACCGGTGGAAAAGACGTCGCTGAATCCTTCGATTAGATCTACTGCTTGCTTGTGTTGTTCTCCTCTAAGGTTGCTTGATTCAAGAAGTGTTGATGTTACATTGTCCTTCCTTCTTGGCTTATTTTTAGAGGGTACGTCATGTGGTTCTGCCTTGTCGATACTCGTCACCGCCGATATTGGTTCACAGCTGCCAATTACATCTCCTTTCTTTACGCTGGTAGTGCTGTCCGCAACGTTCAGGACTCTTATTGGTACCATCATTCTCTCATTCCTTTTTACGAGCGTTTTTCCTAGTATCAGACTTCGTAATGCAGGTGTCGTTTCCGGTTCTATGAGGTAGAATCGGTGGTTCCCGGGATCACCATCGAGCTCTGCCCAAATAACATTCTCAGATGACTTTGGTATGTCCGCATCTTCGCATAATACAACTCGCAGCTTTGTTGTTTTGGAGGATGTTATTTCCATCGGGATTTCAATATTCCGCCACTTCATTATTCGTTGTCCTAAGTCCAGCTGGATACCGTGTGGTTTCAGAAAATCCATTCCAAGGATACACTCATCGGTAATGTCAGCTACCACGAATACATGCGAGAAGGTCAAATCCCCAAGTTGTATGTCACGAGCTATTTCTCCATGGACCGTTGTAGTTTCTCCTGTAGCAGTGCGAAGTGCGTACTTCTTGGTGTTGTGAAGCCAAGTACGATCTACGAGGTCAGATCTTAGCACTGACCGTGTTGCGCCTGTGTCGACTGTTATGATGCAGTTTAATTTGTCGACTCGACCACTCATACATAAGTCGTTTTCACAACGATGTAGTCGAGAAACTGCGATGATGGTTCCGGGGGCGTCGATTCTACCAGCCAACTTCTGCCCCATGAAGTTGGCCTTTACTCGTTTCCCGGACTGTCATTAGGCGAAGCGTGCTCTCGTGACGGTTCGCCCCTTCCTCCTCTTTGTTTAGCAGCGCAGCCGGAACAGTAGTTGATCGCTTTTCTGGGTTTGCGGCAGTCGCGTCTTAAGTGTCCTGCCTGTCCACAATTCCAGCATCGGGGAGCACCAGATCCTTCGCTCCGCTTGGTGTACTCGGCTTTCTGGCACACACATTCTTCTACTATTTCTCGAACTCGATAGTTACTCCGCGAGCTTTGCTTGGCAGCTTCGAACGTCAGCCCATATACTAAGGCTTCGCCAATCGTTTTCTTACCTGCCAGTTTTAACGCCTGTTGCAGCTCTCTGTCCTGTACAGCATTGTTAAATGCGAAAACAGCTGTATCGTTGCGTTGCTCTGTTTGCGCATTGGGCAGCGATAATAGTGTGAGTCGTTCAATATCGCGTGCCAGCTCTTGAAGTGTTTCACCGTTCTTTTGGGTTCGGTTGTAAAGTTGCGTTTTGTAGATCTCTCGCATGTGGTCACTGCCATAATGAAGATCCAATGTCTGGACTAACGTTGAAAAATCTTGTTGTTGATCCTGCGGAATCGTTTGAAGAACTTCTGCTGGTGGACCTCTTAACGCCAATATAAGAGCCGTTCCTCGTTCCAGATCATTCCAATGGTTGTTTCTTGCGGCGGCCTCAAATTGGGTCTTATAAATAGCCCACGGTGTTTGTCCATCGAAGATTGGAGCCTTGAGACCCTTGTGCGCAACATGTTCTGTCTTGATGACGCCAGTCGCCTTCACGTTATCGAAGTCTCTTTTTAGGCGTTCGACTTCTTCTGCAATTCCGGATGTCTTTTCCGTAATTTGTTCTTCGAAGATTCGAAGTTTCTTCTCAACGTTTTCTTCTATGGCCTTACCCATGGTGTCTATTTTATCATTTTGCAGCTCCAATTTTTGGTTAAGGTCCTTTGAAGTCTGGTCTAATTTCTCTAGTTTCTGATTAATGTCCGCAGATTGTTGCTCTAATTTCTGATTAATGTCCGCTGATTGTTGTTTAATGTCCGCAGATTGTTGTTTAATGTCCGCCGATTGTTGTTCTAATTTCCGATTCATGTCCGTTGTCACAGCTGATTGTTGTTCTAATTTCCGATTCATGTCCGTTGTCACAGCTGATTGTTGATCTAATTTGTTCATCATTTGCTGCATTAACTGTGTTAGAGCATCCGTTGCACCAGAACACTCATCTCCACGAGCTTCTTTGATTTGGAACTCGAAACTATCTGCATCCTCACCCTCAGCCTGGAGTGTCTCGATCATACGGCTGACAAGTTCAGACTTGCTCCCTGTCGTAGGTAACTCGCGTCTACTGAGCTCTTCCTTCAGCTCCGCTAATTTTAAGTCCTTTAAATAACGCGGCATTTTCACTACAGATTATTTTAAGTTTTTCCGCGATCCGAATTCACTTAAATTTTCTCCACTAATTAAAGTCACTGCTCACTAAAGCACTCGAGAATATTCGATTTCACAAAACTCTCACTGTCCGTTCGAGAATTTTAGTTCCGCGATTTTACTTCGCTAATTAAAGTCACTGTTCACTTCGATTTCACAAAACTCTCACTGTCCGTTCGAGAATTTTAGTTCCGCGATTTTACTTCGCTAATTAAAGTCACTGTTCACTAGAGTACTCGAGAATATTCGATTTCACGAAATTCTCACTGTCCGTTCGAGAATTTTAGTTTCACTTTTCCGCTCTCACAAAATTATCCGTTCCGAGAATTTTTTAATTTCACTCGCGATTTTTAACCCGAATTTATCCTTGAAATCCTACTTCTGACACCAATTGTTGCGAGCTAGAGATTCGCTGGGATTTCAAGAGAAACGCAATTCGTTTTTAAAATATAACGATAATTTATTTATTGCACTTTATACACAATTTCCCGATCACTTCACTAAATTCGCTCTAAAAACTTAATTCGCACAATCCAGGAACACCGGCGATCTATCACTTTCGCTTATTTACACCGATAGGTGTTTTCCATGAAACTGTCACTGAGAGTCTGGATTCCTTGTCGTGAGCTCTGGCTATTTATAATGGTTTTATCCGAGTCTCGAACCTTCTCTGGTGTAAGTTTTTCTGCTGCGTCTGGACTATTCTGGAAGTTACTAGATGGCGTCGGGTGTCATTGTCTGTGTCTTTGAGAAATTACTAGAAGCCCTCTACATGTTGGAAGAATATTCTAAATAGTTCTGGCAGATTTGAGAGAGATCATTGCCAGATCTATAACAATATATACGTACATGTTAGGAGGTTTATTGACAAATATTTATAAAACATTTCCGTTTTAATATCGTACTGTAACTATATGTACATACAGCTGCGAAAAAAATAATAGCACCAACAATCTTTCCAAAGGCATTGTAATTCTATTTGTTAGTTAGCTAATGAACACATTTTTAAAAGTAAAAAAGTTTTATAAAAATTGTGTAATAAAAGTATTTAAGGTTTTATTTACCGTTTGAAAGCTATTTAAACAAATCTTGTAAAAACATAAAAATAAGGCGAAAAAAAAAATTGCGCCATAATTCCAAAGTGCACTTAGGTTAAAAAAATAGAAAAAATAAATTAGTTTTATTAGTTTGCGATAGTTCTGTTCTAGCTGATGACGTCCTTCAGTTTTAGTATTTAGTTGCGTGACTTTTATTGGCAATAACGGCTGCACAACGTTTTGGCATTGAATCAACCAAGCTCTGGCATCGACTTAGCGGAATTTCGCTCCAAGACTCCTTAATCACATTCCAAAGTGATTCGTTGCTGGTTGGCTTGGCAGCAGCAACTGCTTTTTTTTACATTAGCTCGAAAATCCTCAGTAGGGTTGAGATCTGGTGGCTGCGCAGGCCACTCCATGACGTTCACTGAATGCTCTCTGAACCATTTCTTCGCTTTCTTGCTGGTGTGTTTGGGGTCGTTGTCTTGTTGAAAGACCCACAGCAAACGCATCTCGTACTCTGCATAAGGTAGCATAATTTTTTCAATTATTTCAACGTAAACGTGTGGGTCCATACTTGTTTTTATCCAATGTATTGGGCCTATGCCATAATGCGAAAAGCAAGCCCACACCATTACACTTGACCCCCATGTTTAATGGTTTTACATGTGTATTGAGGATTGTATTCTGCATTCGGAGGGCGTCTGACGTATGAACGAGAGCCTTTTCCGCCATACAGAACAATTTTGCTCTCGTCTTACCATAAGATCTTCCTCCATTTTTCAACAGGTGTTCTTTTGCAAACTCAATACTTTTGGCTACATGCTTCGCACTTAGGAGTGGACCTCTTCTTGGGCTACAGGCTTCAGGCTTTTAAGTTCTGATGTCTTAAACGATTACGAACTGTTTACACCGTTGCAGCTATTGAGATCCTTTTTCAGTTCCGTTGATGGCTTAAAAGGCTCCTTGCTCTGGCGAATCAACCGATTTTCAAGCAACTTCGATATAGTGCGTTTACGTGTTTCAGCTTTTTCTTGGGAAGTAATGGCATTGCGTATCATTTTGTTCCAACATCCAACAAAATTACGCACTTCGCTATAAGTTTTGCCCTCTGAAATAAGTTTTCGAATAGTCTCTTTTTTCAGCACTACAATGCTTTCCGCGACCCATTTACTATTAAATTTGTGTCAAAACTAACGAAAACCGAACAAGAACACTTTAAATTGTACAGGGGTCAAATTAATAAACTCAACTAATGTGCTCTTCAACAGAATTGTCAGCGGTGCTATTATTTTTTTCCTTCTATTTTGCATTTTTCTCTGAAAATCGCTTAAAATGAAAAGAACCGTTATCATTATGAACAAAAAACTGTTTTCTGCGGAAAGTGAACATGTTGTGTGATATATTTATCAGCAATGTACAAACAATTTTCGAAACGAAATGTTTTTTTTTTTAACAAATAGAAAATATGTCGTGGTGGTGCTATTTTATTTTTCGGCACTGTATATACAATGACGAGCAAAACTGTAACACATCCTCTAAGATTTTATTAAAAGTTCATATTTTCAAAAATTTAGAGGTACATAAATGTCCAGCCAAAACAAATAGGAAGGTGATGTTCTGTTGCTGGTGGGACTACAAAGGAATCATTTACTATGATTGTCAGCCTTACAAAATTTTCCACATAATTGATACAGATTATATCTGTTCATCGCCAACAGCTTATCGCGATAATAATATAGGTGAGGATGCTGCAGGGAGATAGTGGGTTAACACTATTAGATAATGTGGCTAGATTTACTGTTTTAACAAATTTCTAACCAATTTTATTATTCTTCTACTTCTACAATGGCACTACAGCTGAAATCGCGTCTGGCCCTTCTGACCTTCAGGTTCCTAAACTTGTTTTTTTCATTTCTTATTGTGGAAGTGTTAGCTCTTCGCACAACCCTCTATTTAAGAATTTTGCATTTTCGTAGATTGAGGTGGCCACGGTATATCCATGCAGGCAGCGTGCTGAAATTATACGTCAATCGAGATTTGAACTCACGACCTTCGCATTGTAGACCAACACTCTACACCCTAGTTTAATTTTATCATTAGTAATTTTTTTTTGATATGAACTTAACATTTGTATGGGGTTTGGTTTAAAGAGAGGTTCTTTATTAACTCAAATATAGAAAATTTTGGACCATGTTTTTTAACATGAAGCTTGGCTGGATTAGAGATACTCGATAAACACTAACACTACGCTCCTAATAGCGATTGCGCGGGAAATTTCGTCCGAAATTTGAGTTTCTTCAATTCGTTTTCTTTTATGAAGTAAACACAATCTCATGATGAATTGTTATTTACGAAAGTCATATTTATTTTATATTTTCAATGAGTGAATCTATACAAAAACTTGTAGTTTAACGCAAGTTTGTGCTCGTGTCCATACATTTGAAAACCGTTAAACTCAAGCAAACTACAAGTTTGGTTGTTTTTCATATTCTTATGTTGCCTTGTACTTCTAAACTCACGCTGAACTGTTGGTATCATTGCATTGTCCAAACTCTATTAGGAGAGTAGTGTTAGTGTGTATCGAGTACCTCTAGACTGGATCTGTAAATTCCAAATTTGTATCTCCGAAAACAGCTGAGCTGTAATTCTTTCCAGTTCAAACCTTTTATAGACTCTGATATATTGCAAATAAATCTTTTTTTTACCAACTAAATTTCTACCACTTGTGTAGTTTTTTGTTTTCAAAATATTTCCCATGCGTGTTAAGAAATTTTATAATTTCAATTTGTTTGATGTAGTAAATTTATTTCCTACAATTTTATTTAGGTTAAAAATATCATCAATATTTTCAATGGAATACGAAACAAAAGAATGCAATTTCAAAAAAATATAACCGTATTATGAGGATCATTTTTTTTTCATACGTGCTTAAGACGTAACCTACTATACTTAACGCAGATTGAAAATTTTAGTCTCAATGTTTTGATAGGAGAATTCAATTTGAAAATAGCTAAATTCCTAATTTAATATTTTCGGCCCCGTAATTAAAGTGAAAATTCAGTTATAAAAATCGATTGTCTGTTCAATAACGCATTTAACATTGCAATTATATTGATTAAAATTTGTGCAATTTGTTGTATGTTATCAAAATCCCATTTTATTTAAATATTAGTCAACCATAGTTGCTTACGTGTCAGTACCTGATTATTTATTTCTCTAATTAATAAAGAATCTAATTCATTCGAAATATGAGTGACGTTATTTCAAAAAAATAATCATAAATCCAATTATATTAATTGCAATTAATTTAAATCGTAATGTCATTCTATAACTTAAAATGCAGTATTTATAAATTGTATGAAATCTTCTAATTTAATAAAACTAATAATTATTATTTCAATTTCTTCTCTAAGGTAACACTAGTGAAAAAAAGTGACTCAGGTTTTTTCATTACATTTTTTATGTAATGATTGTATTACTCAAAATGACATTAAATTTTAAATTTGTAATTTTAAGACTGATCAATTATTAATTTAAAAAAAAAATTATATATGTTTATATCGAGTCTTGATATATATCTCTGCTAATTTACATTTTCTTCTTACACGCTTTTATTTTGAATTTATTTAATCTTTGGAAATACATCTGTGATATTAAAAATACAAATTCATTAGTTAGTCTTATTCTAAGACATTTTGAAGGCTGTGATACAAATAGAAATTTCTTATTATTTTTTTTAAATCATGAAAAAAATTAACTACCTTCTTAATTTTGTTTATCATTTATTGAATAAATAATGAATTCAGATTTTATCTTTTGACTATCACGAATATATTTTTCAGTGATATTGGTGAAAGGTTTGTATTTATGATCATCGAAAAGAAACAAATAAGTATGTTTTTTTTTCTATCAAAAGAAAATATGAGATCCTGGTGTTTTGAGTTTTAGAATATCTTTGATTGAGTTTCGCTCTCAATGCTTCCCAATCAGAGCCAGTCCTACCTAGAGTTACTGTATGGAGAAGAAAGAATAAGACACCTGGTATCTATTATTCGGTTTAGGTGATAACCAGCATTTCCGTTAAATTTTAAAAAGCGCCCACCTATTTTCGAGCATGCGATGAATAAGCAAATGTGATTGCAAACCGTTCATTAGTACGTGAAACCTACCAAATCAATTTTTTTTTTATTTTCCCTCCCCAGGCCCAGACTCACTGTACATTGTCGTACACGTTAACCTTGCGCTCACCATTTCATAAAAATTTTGTCACTTTGTCGTAAATCATTGTGTACATGTTACTGTTAGGCTTTTATACTTCCATTAAAATATCGAACGATCTGTGTTCAAATTTTGTTCAAAATTCATTGTTCAGAAACTTGTCGCAAAATTCCGTTGCGCAAGTAAGTTGAAAAAATTTCAGCTTTTATATTATCACAGAAATTTTTAAGTAACATGTCCGTGCTGTAAAATTTTTGTCAAAAAATTTTTGGAAAATAAAATGTCAGAAATTTAATCTCAAATGACACAGATTTGAACTCTTTTGTCACACATTTTTGTGGCATTTTGGCAATTGGCGACCCATTTTCAATTTATTTTTGGGTAATTCGAACTTTTCATTATATGGTAGAAAATTGGCTTGTTTGACCAACTTTAGATCTAGGTTGATGCTATCTATAGCACCTTCTTCGAAATTACCCAGTCCGGCAGGTTTAAATTCCTTTCGGATTTCCCGTTTACTAATAAAAAGGTAAATTACACAGCACAACAAAATGAAAACTTTTTTTTCTGTTGCATGAAAAATTTTAACGGTTGCTTACTAATTCGAGGTCGCTGATTTCGAATCTATCCTCAGCTTTTTTTGAGCAGCTCCAGTTCTTGAGATACAGCTACTACGTGCATATTGAGTCTGTTTACATCATCTTTTGTGTATTACGGTCGCGTTTTAGATAAATCTTTGGAATTTCTATCATGTCTTCATCAAGAAGGGTCTGCATTAACGATCCAAATATGTAGTTTTTGTAATATCTGCAGTGAAAATATTTTTAAAAAAATTCGTTTTAGTGATTTCGTAAAACAAGCATATTTGGAGTGTTTTGGTTTTCCATTGGAGACTAAAAAGAAGTACTGGGTGCTCAATGTTGTAAAATCTGTGTTGAGGAATTACATTTATGGGCCACTAAGAAGAGAACCTCTTTCATGTTCCGGTCTCCAATGATCTAGCGTGAACCTTTAAATCATGACGATCACTGCTATTTTTGTGTTGTGAATATATCAGGAATCAACAAGAAGACCGCTCTAAATGGACTTACCCCACATAGACATCAGCTATTCGACCTGTAAGGAGTTCGAATTATCCATTTTATCAGTACCATCTACAGCTAAAGAAAGCTCTGAGGAATGATGAGCTAAGCTGCGCGAGCATTGACGAGTTCGTCCCAGAAAACGATTTCGAACCGAGACCATTCAATCAAAAACGAGCTTAATGATTCAATTTGAGACCTTGGACTGTCGAAAACTTCTTCTGAATTGCTAGAGAGAAATCTCATTCATAATTAAAGAAACTAAAGTTTCGTATTACCGCACTCGAGAACAAGGCTTAATTCATTTTTTCGCTGAAGAGGATGATTTTGTGTATTGCACAAATATTTCTGGTTTGATGACTGCCATGGGCTTACAGAGATATGATTCAAATGAATGGCGTTTATTTATCAACTCGTCAAAACGCAGTTTGAAGTGTATACTATTGCATAATGGAATTAAACTAAGCTCCTTACCGATCGCACATTCAACCAAAGTTAAGGAAGAACACCCTACAATAGCATTGGTCATGAACAAAATAAAGTATAACGAACATAAATGGGTGATTTCAGTTGATCTTAATATGGTTAATTTCCTTTCAAAAACGGATAACATAATTGAAATCAGCGTCAAAAATTATCTCAGAATCATGTAAAATATTCTATGCAACAAACATTCTGCTGGGCGGAGTTATAGTTAGTTAAAAGAAAATATTTCCGGATTTCACAATGTTCTGCTTTATTATTTGTGACGCATTCACCACAATCAGGTAAATGATATTCGACATTAAAGTGGCAGCGAAAGCGATTATTCCCGAAATTCCCAATGTTTACTTAGGTTGATTCTTCAACCTCTCCAATTTTATATCTAATGGCACATTTATAAGTCCCGCCATCTTCTGCTGTAAAAGCCCGAATTTTGATATGTTTGCTACAATTTTTCTCAGTAATTGTAAGCTCCTCCAGAACATGGTTTCCTTTTGTTTTGAAAATATTCACCGTGATCTCAATTATTGAAGTTTGGTTTTTTATCAGATGCTATTGAATGTTCGTTTGATCTCGTTTTTTCATCAAATCTTCCAACTAACTGGCACAATCATCATCTAAAATGCCAAACAGTTTATTGGATATGGAGTCAACAGGAGGAGATCTTTTATTTCTAAGCAACCACTCCTCTTTTGTGAAGAAGTTTCTTCAGCTCTTCAATTTGTGCAAATTGGTGTTCAAACTGGCGTACTACTTGTAAGCATATAGCGCCTTGAACGGTCATAGTTTTACAAAATTGTTTTGATCCCAAACAGTTCTTGCTAATACAATTGTAAATCATAAAATTTAATGATACACCATTCATCATTGCTTAGGCTGACTTCTCCGATGGGCTCAAAGTATTGTTGCGAGCTAGGGGTTCGCCGGGATTTCAAGTAAAAACACAATTCGGTTAAAAAAAAGTGATAATTTACTTATTCGCATTTTAATTCAATTTCCCGCTTAATTCGCACCATATGGCAATACCGCCGCGTGCTTTTCTATTGCTTTCACTGGTTCGCGTTTCCGTAATAAAAATTACTGAATGAATGACTCTCTCGCTGAAAGATTTCGTGCTTTTATACTCTTCCCATACTCATGAGTGTTCTCGAATCTTCCTTCGGTGTGTGTGGGTGAACTATACTGGAAAGCTCTAGATCTTTAAATGTGTCTTTCTACATAGTGGAGTATACTGTTCTACATAATTCTTGTCTATTCGAGAGAGATCGAGCGGCGGGGCTGCCAGGTCTGCATGTAACATTACCCTCTCCTTAGTCCATGTTCGTCCCGAACAGAGTCGTTCGCTTCATCAATGGCACCATGGTACTTCGTTAGTCAGTCGAGGTGTAGCACTTTCATTTTAGTACGAGGTTTTTGATGTAGCCGAATCCGGCAGACGACATCATTTAACCGGTTGATGATCTGGTAAGGACCTTCCCAATTGCGCTGTAGTTTCGGCGATCTGCCCTTCTGTCGTTTGGGATTGTATAACCAAAATCTCCCAGTTGGTAACAATTTGTTCTGCGACGGTTACTGCTTCTTGGTTTGGAATTGCGTAAGCTTCAGGCCACTTGCTGAAATAATCAATGACCACTAGAATGTAGCGATTGCCATTTTTTGATTCCGGAAATGGTCCAGCAATTCTCTCGAATGGAGCTCCCACGTTGTTTTGTTGCATTTCTCCCTTTGATCTGCGTTGTGGGCCCTTACTCGATGCACACGTAGTACATTTACGGCACCAATTTTCGACATCATCTCGGAGATGGATCCAATAGAACCTCTCTCGTATCTTGGCCAAGGTTCTATTTACACCCAAATGCCCACCGGAAGTACCTCCATGATATTCCTTCAAAACCTCCTCGACTTTAGAATGCGGGACGATGGTTTGCATGTGATACGTTGTTCCGCCAGCGTTTTCCCATTTCCGTTTTAATAATCCGCCGTCTAGGTGAAGGGAGTTCCATTGTGCCCAATAACACTTTAAGGTTTCGCTGAATTGTGAGATGTCTTTCCACTCAGGCCGTTCCATTTCGTCCTTCCATGCCATGTTCGGTGAAATATCTGGATCTTTACGTTGTGCATCTTCCAGTTCTTGCTGATTCCATCCATCCTTTGGTTCGGTCGTTATCCTCTGAAAGGTTTCTCCGGCTTCTTTTTCCTTCTCACGTTCGCGTTCTTTCTCCTTGTCCTTTTCGTGCTCCTTCTCCTCCTTAGCAGCACGTTTACTTTCCTTTTCATGCAATTTCCGTTCTTGCTCTTTCTTTTCACGTTCCGCATTCTTCCTTTCGCGATCTTCTCGATCACGTCGCTTCTCATGTTCGGCCTTGTCACGATCATTCGCATGAAGTACTTGACCGTCACGACTTCCACCCGTTCGTTCGCGATCCTTATTTGAATGCCTATCTTTGCTTCCATGATCTTTCCCGATGTATTGTTCTCGTTGCAACCGATCTTGCCGACTCGGGGTTTTCGATCAACTCCGGCGTCGTTTATCAAAACCGTGTGTAAGATTTGAACTCTGACGACTAGTTCTTGACCAAGATCTACCTTCACGATCTCTACCTTCGCGTTGTTTATCACCGCAGCCGGAACAATAGTTGGTCGCTTTTCTGGGTTTACGGCAGTCGCGTCTTAAGTGTCCCGCAACACTTGCGATTTGTGGGTTATAGGCTAATAGATAAATATTTTCCATATGAAATATAAGCCATATGATTCTCTTGAATACGAAAATAAATATATTCAATATAATTCAAATTTTCACAAAAAACCTTCACATAGAAAAATTTAAAAAACTCGACCACAAATTCATTCCTTCAATGAAGTGTAACTTTCCTACCCCTGTCGCCACCATGGCTCCCCAGACCATTACGTTTCCTCCTCCATGTTTAACTGTAGGAACGAGATTTTCCTTCTTCATTTCAGTGTTGGCCTTCCTCCAAACTTCCATCGCAATCAAACATATTAAAGCGACTTTCATCCGTTAAAAGTACAGTTCTCGAATATTCAAAGTCCTTTCTTAGATGAATCTTAGCGAAATCAAGTAACTTTTGCCAATATGCTGTAGATAGGCGATTCGTCCATGATAGCCAGTAGATCGTAATGTTCTTCGCACGGATTCAGGATGTACGACTTTACTGAAGTCATTCTCAATATATTTCGCCAGTTCAAGTGCAATTATCTTAGGATTTTTTCTCATTTTTTCGTAAACTGATCGAATATTACGTTCACTTAACACTCTAGGTCGCCCAGATCTTGGCTTATTTGGACGGTGATACGATTCACTTAAATTATTCCAGCGATTTCGCCCAAAGATTTTCCTTACTGCCGCAATCTAACAACTAAAAGACGTATATCCTTCGAAATTTATTTTCTAGAGCTCATATTTGCACTATTTCAATTCTAGCGCTTATCGAAACTAACTCTAAACAAATAGTGAAATACAGAAAAGCAATGCTATCAACAGTTTTAAAATTTCAGAGAAACGTACAGTGGAGAAGATGCAAGAAGAAGAATTAATTTTGCTGTATGCAGACTTTTGTGATGTGCTCATCGCCCCTTTTTTTCGTTTTTCTAAAAAAAATAGCTGATTCTTTTGGAATTTTTCGTTACTTTATTGTTTGGTTTATACTATTGCATATTTTAACATTTTTGATTTAAAACTTGTCTTTGTTGTTTTCTTAATATAGCATAATTAAGCGGTAAATGTAGTCTTTTGTGATCGTGTGTATAATAAAATATTGCGATTTCACTACTTGGCCCAATAACTACAATTTGAAAATTTCCCGCCCTGTGTTTGAACCTGTTGTCCAAATTTTAAATAGCGGAATCGGTTCATGCATCTGATGTGTGGCTTGTGTATCGGATGACACCACACTGCACGTCATCTCGTGCCCGGAGATTGAATTTTCCACAAAAACACTGACGTGTGTTCAAATGGGAAAGTAAAGAAGGGAATTACAGTTCAGTGCGTAACGTAGAAGAAAAAGTAATTTATAAAATTTCCGTCGTGTCGAAAGTTCCACAATTTCAAAGTGATTTTCGCGAAAAGCGCTCATTTTATCTCAGTCGGCTCGAAAAATCGAACAACAACTGAATCGTCGAGGCAGGCAGATTTTCAATTCTTTTTCGATTTTCCAAGGAGGAAAATTTCAGTGCGAAGATGACGTCCGTATTTTCACAATTTGCCGAGAATATCAACAATAAATTGTAAGTAGTATATAGCGACGTCGATATAAACGTGAATTCGTTGCCCTTTTTCAATAAATTTGATTTCCAAATCATCGAATTTCCATTGGTGATTTCTATGGGGTGATGATCGGGCTCGGTGTACACCTTTTTTTTTTGGGGGTCATTCATCATTGTTTTTCGAGTCACTTAGAGTCTGATAAAAGTGCTAATTCGGCCGCAAAATGCCTGCGAATTGTGATGCTTCATATCACAAGTAAATAATTACTTCGGGCCCGAGCTCGTTCGGTTTTGGCCGAGCCCAGAACATTCGAGCACACGAGCTCCCGTGTCTTCGCACTTAGTGGACTTGGGTATCAAAGTTTATTTTTTTTCTCTTCGATTTGATGGTCATGCAGCGACGACATCGAATTTCATAATTTTCTGACGTGGATTTCCATTCGAGTTCGATCCTTTTAAATAAAATATCAGCTTGAAAGAGTCTCGCAGGGGAATTAATTAGTAATTAAAAGGCATGGCAATTCACCTTCTCGGTTTTTGGCTTTCAGGAGGAATATTTCGTGCGGATAGTTTTATCCGCATGAAATATTCCTCGTATGGAGGAATATTACGCGCCGAAATTTCTGACAGCTAAAGATTCGGAGGGGTAAATTCCTCCATACGAGGAATATTTCGTGCGGATAGTTTTATCCGCATGAAATATTCCTCGTATGGAGGAATATTACGCGCCGAAATTTCTGACAGCTAAAGATTCGGAGGGGTAAATTCCTCCATATGAGGAATATTTCATGCGGATAGTTTTATCCGCACGAAATATTCCTCGTATGGAGGAATATTACGCGCCGAAATTAAAGATTCGGAGGGGTAAATTCCTCCATATGAGGAATATTTCATGCGGATAGTTTTATCCGCACGAAATATTCCTCATATGGAGTAATTTTACGCGCCGAATCTTTATCAGATGTGTCAGATGTCACGGCCGTAAATTTCATATTCAAGTAAACAGAAACTAAAAAATCATGTGAGTTTTCGAAACCGGTCAATTTCGATATGCAGCGAACATTATTAATGTCGCTATCGAACCGAACGTCTTTGATGACTAGCTTGATTGCGATCTCGAACTCCTCGAAGTCGCCGAGCAAGACAAGAGTGTCGAGCGTATCGACGAGCGTCATTGAGAAGCTGAAAGCGAAGCGATAAGATTAGCGTTTGTTCGGCACTGATGCCGTTCACACTTACTTTCCCAGGATGTCGTCCATATCGCGAAGGCGTCACTCCACTAAAACGCCCCTTACACGACAACGGCATTCTCCATGTACGCACGATAAGCGTGATAGAACATTTCACGCGCCTCCACCCTGCAAGAAACACTTTCAATCCAAGGAACTCCCAAACTCGCGCTACTTACTTGAGCTCTTCCTTCTCTTTTTTCGACATGTTTTGCGTTGGAATCGAGTCGCTCACTGCCAAATGAATTAAATTAAGCAACAAAAATATGAGCCAACAGAAAATTTTATCCGGATTCGTCCCCATCGTGACGAACTGTAACGCGAAATTGTGCAGCCATGAGAGATTGCCGGGCAAGCGAGTCCATTCTCACGGCGGACGATCGATCGAGCGAGGCCAGCCAATCTAATCGGCTTATTTTCGTTCTAATAATAATTAATCTAGTAATTGTCATGAGAGTTGATTGGAAACAATGGTTATTCCGAATACTTTTATGTTACTTGGAAGATAACGGCTGTTCATGGGGTAATTTAATTGCTGTGGTGTGCAACAGAAAAAAAAAAGTTTTCACTGTCGCACTATCGTGAATGATTTCACAGATGAGATTTGTCCAGTGATAACATTTCGCCTGTCGACTTTCTATTATTTTTCTAAATCAGCCATTTCGAACAATCTGTGTAACGGCTTATTATAGTTATAGTTGCGCACCTGGGATGAAATTATGTATCTCGTATCGGGTTTCGAGAGTTTTCGAACTCTTTTTTGAGTTTGTTTTGTGCTATTATGAATTTAAATCGAGTTGAAAGCGTAAAATTACAACTTGTTTTATGGTTTTGTTCTGGAAACGCATACTTGTGAACAATAACAATACACGTAAACCAAAGACTATGAATAATATAAGGTATCCCAAGCCTATGGAAAAAACTTTAACCAAGAGTGATGAAAAGGTTTTTAACACCCATAGCGGCGGCCGGCTCTTGGATATGGGCGCGCGGGTAGAAGCCAATGAGCGGGGATCGCGTGCTTTGGGCGTTTAAAACCTTTTCGTCGATCTCAACGCAATAGAATTGGGATATCTTATATTATTCAGTCTTTGGTAATACTAATGACACTGCAAATTAGTATCTTTTCTATTTCGAGTCTGATGACATCTCGAAACGAGATACAAAATACCAAAACTACGCGGTTTGCACAACTTGATGCTTGATTAGAGTTAGAATTCCATTCCTGAATTTCTTATAAACTTGTAACAGTATCGTTCAGATTTGATCAATGAATGATAATGGAAACATTAGTGAACTTTTATATTTTGATTAAGATTGCTTTTTCATAATATGCAGCGAAACACCTGTTAGCAATCTTCAGGCGTGAGTAAGCGGCTCTGACAAACGAAATTTTTTTTTGCTATGCCCAAGAGCTTTGCAATCAAGTGGTCTTCGCTACTACAATACATGCGATGTACATTAGGCAGTCTTGCCACATTTTAGATGAACTATAATAATGAATATTGCCTGTTGGCAATGGGACAATTATCATCATCATCATCAAGGCGTTAGCCGAAAGATTGGGCCCTACGATGAAACTCGAGTACACGCGTACCATTGTGTTTATCTAAACACTGGTAGTAGACTTTGGATTGCAAAGTTAGTTTGTGCAATTTTCTATTCAGATATGCATTTTGCGAACGATCAATCAATCAAATTCCTGTTAAGATAGGGGCATAGGACAGTAAAAGACCTCTTCCACAAGGCGCGACCCTGAGCTTGTTTATTTCTCTGGCCTCCTGCTCAGCTGCTCGCTTCCGTTAACACCTTTCACCAGGTGGTTGGCGATGAAATTCTTGTTCGTCAACTGTTTCATAATAAAAAAAACGATGTGTATGGAAAATAAGGATTGAGCGGTTTGTGGTTGTAGGTTTTATCACAATATTGTTGGCAACAAGAATGTTTTTTATGCAACACACTGGAATAGATTTTTAGACCTGTGATCCAAATACAACCCAAAATGCATTTTAGGTTCACATGTTGCAAACAATTCCTTGGAGACGTGAACTACCGAGTTTGATTTGAATCCAGATGTGGGTCGGGGTCCAAAAATTCGGTATAAACTAGCTCAATAGTACTACAGCCCAAGTCCGGTCTTGACTTTCTGAATGCTTTGTCTCCAATTACATACTTTAGTCGGATGACCGCGATCTCTACATCGAAAATTTCAAATGCTATTTGCAGTGTCTTCGCGCTTGCAGCGTTATCGGTTTCCCCGACTGGTCTTTTTGTATACGTTTGGGTATTTGTCCTCCATCCATTGTAGGGGGCCAGAGTACTGTAGTTTTCGAAGTTCGATGAGAATGGAGACTTGCGGGCTCACAAGATGGTAGTTCCTGATTGTGTCGAATATACCATGCGTCTTGTTCTCTCACCTACACTAGGAACTCGTCGTAGCGCCTTCCCGAGGGAATTTACAATAATTTTTTTGTAATGCCTGTATTAAGAACCACGTTATCCTGCAGTAGGCAGAACACAGTTCTTATTATATTCTTGTAGATTCGCAGTTTCGTTTTTCTATACGTTTGATTATTGGAAGGCTTGATACCATTACGCGTTTTTGATTTCGTCGATACGAATGCCGTTTTTGAGAGATCGGTTTTTTAGGAGACATTGGAACTGGAGGGATTACACTTTACTTTTGAATGCTGTATTGGTTTGGACAAAAATCGGGTGATAGTATGTTCCATACTCAACAGGTTTCAGAACAAACTCGTGCGCGCGTATATTACGTAGGTGAAAGAAGCAAGGAGGCAAGATATTGAAAATTTTTCCTAGAGCAGTCTACATTAAGTATCGGTAAAAGAAGGCAAGGCAGTTAACGTTACGTGAGACCTCCATTGCGCAGTGGGCAGCGTCCTTGCTTCACAGTTAATAGGTCGTGGGTTCGATTTCCACTCCAGGCAGTAGGATTTTTGAAGGACGACGAATTACAACGAATTTGTAAGTTTTCAGCTTGCAAGGTGGAAAAAAATATCTTGAATCGCCTAAGCGAATTCAAACACTGAGTTGTGTTGGTGTGGTTGGCCTTAGCAATGTCGAATATTTGGTCGTTGCAATATAAGTTTTTGGTGACAGTGATGCCACTGCCAAAAATTACTGAGCCCGAATTCTTATCACGCTTGAGAGATACGGTATGAGACAAGTTTGTATTTTGGACTACATTTCTATCTATACTGTCTTGAGACAAGGATAGAATCTGACCATCAATCCTCCGCTGCAGGCAATCGAAATGCCACAGCTTGAAAGCCACCTATTTAGCTACTGCTCCAGATGCAAAACGCGACTAGTAAAATTCCAATACCAAAGTGAAATACCGCATTATAAAGTTATCGCCAAAGAATATTTGCGTCTATTTTCGCTTCATAGCTTCATATAGTACGTCCGATTGTGCTACATAAATTTTACAGATAATGATATGTCGGGGATTTACGTGATTTCCTGCCGCAAAGCCTTAATCCAACGGTTTTCTGTAAACACGGATTGATTTTGCAAACGACAATCAGCGCTCTCAACATGTGTATGAAAAGTCCAAGTCTAGATCGCTTTTGTAGGAATGGTACTCACACTGGTAGGTGCGAGACCTATCCAACTATGTATCTAGCTGTCTATGGGTTATGACACCTGGCTGTTCGGTACAACACTGCCCGTGAACGTGGGCTACGACCGCGTGTACTTCGAAAGGACCTCATCCGTAGCAGCACTGCTCTACTTCATCGAATAGGTTAGGTTAGTTTTGTGGAGGGGTTGAACACCAATGTACGTAGGCCCATTTTACGACTCTGTACTTGAGTGAGTACATAATGAGTTTCATCGGTTCAAGGGATCGGAGATCATTCAGCGAAGAAATATTCGCCAAGAATTTGTCTTCGAATTGCTCGGAGACATGAATAATGGCAGAGGAAATGATCTGCGGTGTCATCCTTCTCATCGCAGCCTCTGCAAATGTCTTCGATTGTAAGGCGGAGCCATCGAGCGTGTTTCCTAAGAAGACAGTGGGCGGTGACTATACCTACTTGTCGAGTCTCAATTGATTTCCCCCTATCAAACCCAGCGCATTGGTGCATATATTGTTGAACGCGCCCTCTACATCCACAAAAAGTAGTATACTCCTTTAAAATATTTGATACTACCGTCTGCAGTGCCGTTTCCACAGACCGTCCTTTCATGTAAGCATGTTGGAAAGGCTTGAAGGTGTTTGCATATTGCCCATATTATTTTTTCCTTGGTTATAATTTCATCCACCGTGCGAAGAGCGACTAAATAAATTGTCACCTCCTAAACCCCGGTTATAGTCAAAGTCATTTAGCCACGTTAGGGTTTCGGCAGCAACAGCGTTTCTGTCGACGAGGCGGTCTATGTACCATCATTCCCTTGCAAGAATCTGACCTTGTAAGGGCCTTTCGACACAACTTTCTTAAGTCTAGCCTTTTCATTTACTGAGTCAATAGTTGTTTGCAACGCGGCTTTATAAGCTTCCCAGCTATTTTCTTGCTTACTATTTCGTACTTTATTTTGAAGTTCCCTAGCTTAACGGCGTAATGCATGGAGCTTACCGTTCCACCTGGAGTTTGCTTCATTTTTATACTTTAGATAAAATCTGAGAGTATTATAAGTTTGTTCTAAAGTTTGTAACGCTCGGAGAAAAAAATTAATGATGCAGAAGTTAATATTATCACTCAAAAATCTCAAAACCGGATGTCCGTCCGTCTGTTCGCCCTCTAGCTTGAGAACACGTTGAGCTAGAACGTTCAAATTTTATACACGCTGTTTTTGACAAAAAAGTAAGGTCAAGTTCGTGAATAGGCCAAATCGCTCCACCCCTTCTACCCCCTCCCATACAATATGACTCATTTGACAGTAAATCGATTTTCTCGAAAAGTATAAAAGCTATTGATCTGAAATTTCGAACATATTATTTTAATATCAAATTCGATCTACCGTATAAAAATATTATTTGAATCTCCCTACTCCTTCTACCACCTCTCATATAAACTGCACTTTTTAATGAAATACTATAAACCAATTTACTCAGTACGTAAAAAATTTAACGAGCTGAAATTTTGAACAAAATATTTATTTACAATTATTAGTAAGACCAAAAAAAAAATTAGATGATTAGCTTCACTCCTTCTACCTCCTCCCATACAATATGACACAATTTCACAACTTTTCAAAGAGTTTATTTTCATGAAAAGTTTGAATGCTACTGATCTTCGATTGAAAACATGTCAAATACATGATGTTTATAGTTATTTCTGAAAAACTCGCTAAGAACTCCCCAGTCCTTCTACCACCTCCCATACATGCTGCACAATTTCACTAAATCCAATACACTAATTTTCTCAGTACCTACTAAATTTTTTAAGTTTAAATTTTCAATAAAACATTCTCATAGCAACTCTAGCATGATGTGAAAAAATTGGCTCAATGTCGTTACCCCTTCTACTACTTCCCATACAAATTTTTTTAAAATCAATCGCATGATTGGGCCTTACGTCCAATCGTAGTCCTGTTATGTCTCATTTTAGATCTTTTCATGCGGCAAGCCATATCATAAATCCCCATAATCGCAGTTCTTAAGAAGTTTACGTCCTCCTTAGTGGCATCGGTCCTCTATGTAGCAAGTACGGGTGAGTGCTTCCAAAAGCCTGCCAATTCATGGCTCTATGATTTCTATACGAGAGGATGCTAGGAGCATCGCGGTCTATTATGAAAGCTATCCATCTGTGATCGGATTGTGACACTTCTCGAGAAACTATACAATCTTTCACTCCGAAGGTGGACGACAAGGATACCACCAGTAATGTCGATAATCTCTGCCCTAGAGCAAAGATGTACTCGTTACTTCTAATCTCTATTATCATATTTGTCCCTGCTAGAAATTCAATAGATGACTCACCTCTTTTACTTGTATCTGATCTTCCCCATAACGAATGATGCGCATTCGCCTCACAAGCCAGAATAAAACTAAACCAATTCTGTTCCGCGAAACTTCCCAGCAATCCAAAAGAATCATATTTAATTCATAAAAGAATCTTTTTCATGATTCTATTTTAAATGAGTCTGGAAAAGAGTCTTAAATGATTTAACGGTCTTACCAAAATGGTCACCCTCATTTTTATGAGTCTTTTGTGATTTAAAATTATGATAACTTGGCGAGTATATACTACCTTATATACTCGCTAAAATAAGTCTTTTATGAACCATTAGACTGTTTTTACGAATAAAAAAAACAGTTTTTAATGACCTAGAATCGACTATTTTAATAAGCTTTAGATGACAGTTCTTAATGAAGTTAAATTAACTGTTAGAAGCTTGAAAATAAAGGCAGCGAAGAAATTTATTTTATAGTAAATTATAAATTATCAACAAAAACAATATATGAAAAGTAACTTCACCATTTGACATAAAACTGTGCTGTGACTCTCCGCAACTAGCGCAAACGTCGTAAGAGAAACGAAAATCAGCCCTTTCACTCACAAATGCAATTTGATGTCCGGAAAACTAACATTTGTGCAAGCACTCCTTATTTGGTTTGCTGAGTACTGGCGCTACATCCAAGGATCTTTTTGTTGCTATTCACTCACGGCTCTTGGATGAGCGCCAAATCGCCCCTAGCCCGACTTGTATGGACCTGCAGATTCACAGTGTGCTGTGGTTGAGGTTTATTTGCACTGCTGTAAAATGGATCTGGTGCAGTCCGAAATGCACTAAGCCCCTCATCCGCCAATGGCTAGTGTTGATCTTCGGTCTATAACAATTTCCACTTTGACATCCTTCTCCAACTGCGTTATCTGACGGATCTTCCAACTTCTCATATCGAGGTCATTCGGATTGAGAAATTGCGACGACTCGATATTCCGGTTTTTCACTGTAGCGCTAGCGTGCATCAGACGGGGATGGAGAAAATCAATCGCAGAAAATAAAGTAAAAGTGGCCTAAAATCTTCGATGTGAAAATTTCTCACATCTGTGCTGGAACCTGGTGTCCAAACTATAAGACTGGGTCCGTTCTGAAGCACTAACTCTACACTGAATAGGACGCCAGGTGAACACTCATATAACAGGCGGATTTTAAGACCCAATCTGCTACAGTACGCTCCACGTGAATGAGATATAAGATTAACCTTCCAAAAATTTATTAATAAAATCCCTTCGTTTAATTCCCCTTTTAGTGAGCCAGAGGTACGTTACCACTTGGCGAAAGTTTACACATGCCTAACGGCAACAACAGCATTTGCAACAATTGGAGCGGTTCTACACATTACCGGACTTTTGGAATGTGGACTAATAGCAGCTTTGGGTTCGTTGGCGCTAATTATTGCTCTGCATTTTATACGAGATAATGGCAAAAATTTATATCCACGTCTCGCAATGTTAATGGGCTTTGGATTTTGCTCAGGTAAGTGTTTTGTAAATTTATTTTGAAATCTTGAAAATTTTAATTTTTCGTCGGCTTCTAGGACAAACGCTTGGACCGCTATTACAACATGTAATTTATGTGAATCCGCAAATTGTTGTCACAGCCCTTACCGGTACGTGCATTGTTTTCGTGTCATTCAGTTTGTCAGCTCTCTTAGCTGAACGCGGAAAACTCTTATTCCTTGGCGGACTACTCGTCAGCATTATCAGTACAATGGCTCTGTTCAATTTATTCAATTTGTTCTTGAAATCGTATTTCTTACAACAGGTAAGTTCATGCAGTTGCATAATTTTACCAATATCTTGATTTTCGCTTCGTATTTTCAGACCCAATTGTATGTCGGAATTGGAGTAATGTCGGCTTTCATTCTGTATGATACCCAATCAATTGTCGAGAAGTGCCGAATGGGAAATAAAGATATCGTTCAGCATTCACTCGACCTCTTCTTTGATTTGATCAGCATATTCCGTCGTCTGTTGATTATCTTGACACAAAAGGTAGGTTGTCGTTGCTGAAATATTAATGCAACTCTGCTTTACTAATATCAAAAATAATTCGATAGACAATAGAATTGTATGAAGTCGTGAGAAATATTTGATTATAGTAGAAAATATGAAGAATTTAGAAGCAATGAATGAATGACTAAAATAACATTTTGGATTAATGCGAACATCTTTTTCTGCTGCTTTCGAATTAAAAATCTTTAGCTTACACTTTTGACATAATTTAATATTCATTTTCCACTGAATAAATAAATTCAAATAATCTTTTTTTTTGCTATGAACATTTTGTAACTATCGGTTAATTTTTTAAACAAATTTTTTGTGAAGGTTATGAATATATAGATTATTTTTATTAAGAATTGCTTCAAGCAGGACAATTAACTGTGATATCTTTACAGGAGGAACGTGAAAGGCAGAACAGGCGTAAGAACAACTAAGAATATCAAAACATCACATTATGTTAGAGGATTGAAACTATAATTTTTTGTTTCTTTTTTTTTTTAATTTACTTTTGGAATATTGACCTATTTGAAAATGAGAAATAAAACATGTAATCATAAATGTTAAATATTTATTTTTGAAGAATAAATTGTACGGTTTTTCTTTCATAAATTTTGATCGGTATATTTTTTTGTCACCAATTAAATTGTGGATCAGTTTGATGAAAAAAACTTTTAGCAGAAACGTCACGTTTAATAAAGTTGCAGATTCATTTTACCCAGATGTATAGGCACTGGAAATTTAAGGTCAAGACTGGTACGTTAAAAAAAGAGTAATGGAGAAGATTTTGTGAAGAGATAGACGATCTCCCAACGGCCTCAAGACTCCAAAAGGTGTCATCAAAAGACACTCCGATAGATATCTGACTATTAGAGAGACCGGGTGGGTCCTCAGCTAAAAGCAGCAAGGAAACTCTTGAAGTGTTATTGAAGATTTAGAGGCAGAGGAAAGGACGTATCGTCAAACTCCGTTCAACAAAAGCATTGCTGGTAAAAAAGATCAGATGGGCGATCAACACCTTTAAGCCCTATAAATCAGCCGGAGTAGATAAAATATTCTCGCATTACTGCAGAAGGAGTTAGAGATCCTAAAGGCCAGTTTTGTATGGGGATACATCCCATACATGGAGAAAAGCGAGGGTGGCATTTGTACCGAAGGCAGGGAATCGTCCCATTGATCAGCCTAAGTCATATCGCCCTATAAGCCTTATCTCCTTCGTCAAAGCGATGGAGAAGTTAGTGAATAGGGCCTTACTAGGTACATATGTCTTAATAATAATCTACATGCCTACCAAAAAGGAAAATCAACAGAGTCAGCCCTTCATGGTTTGGTAAGACAAATCGAAAAAAGACTAAAGAAATCGCCATTTGCGGATTCCTAGATATAGAAGGAGCATTTGACAATACTCTCCATGAAGCTATGTTAACGGCAGCTAGAAAGAAGGGTTTGGAAACAGTCACGATAAAATGGATACACGCCATGCTAAAGAGCCGAATGACAATCACGGATCTATATGACAGCACATTGACTGCACAGACCTATAGGGGCTGTCCCCAAAGAGGAGTACTATCTCCGTTTCTTTGGTCAATTGTAGTAGATGAGCTCCTGGACAGTCTAACAGAACAAGGATACGAGGCAATAGGATATTCCAATGGCCTCGTCATTATCATTAGAGGTAAATATGATTTAATAATATCGGAAAGGATACAATCTGTCTTAGCGGTGATAATTAACTGGTGTCAGTCTAAGAACTTGAACATCAACCCAAATAAGACTGAGGTTACAAATAGAAGGAAAATCCACATCATACCTCCTTCAATAAATGGAACAACAAAAAGGTAAAATATCTATACTGGATACCAAACTCAACTGGAACAAACATATAGAATGCACTCATGACAAAGCACTTAAGGCATTTTGGGCCTGCAAAAGCTTATGTCGCAGAAAATGGGGGTTACAGCTCAAGATAATCTACTGGTGCTACAGAGCAATCATCCTCCCAATATGGATCAACGATATGGTGGAATAAAATTTTACAACAAAAAGCACAGCTTACGCTAAAAAAAATCCAAAGGCTAGCTTATCTGTCCTACTGCGGCAATGGAAATGTTCATAAATATCCCTTTGATACATCTTCCAATAAAAAAGGAGGCTATCAAAGGGGTGTTACGCATACTGAGGCAAAACAAATACAAATCAGGAGATTTTAGAGGTCACCTCAAAATCCTAAAAGACACAAAAAAAACCTCTATCAGACACTATGCCAACAAAATTCAACTTTAAAGTCATCGTTAGTGTTCAGGGCACTGAAAGTCGGTGAAATATAAAGTCATGTGTAGAATGAAAGCAAGAAAGTGAATTGAATGGAAAACACAGTTCTAAAGAGCATTATGGATTTTCTTTTGTATTGTGAATTACGTACAAACTCAGATTGCTCATCGCTTTAACTTTATCCGAGGATGATGAAAACTAAAATCCCTATTATTCAAATTACGCTAATTTGAAAAAAATTACGCTGTTACGCGAACAGGATCAAAATTACGGTAGAAAAAGGTAATTACGCATCGCTGGCTACGCATAGAACTACGTTTTGAGATTTAAATTTTCCAGAAAATAATTAAGAAATTATAAAATTAAGTTAAACCTATTGGTTTTACTACATAATAAATGCAATAAAATTAATTTTAGTGCATTTTCAAGTTGTCCGCGTTATGCTACTTCTACAAATACAATTTTCTCAAAACTACCTAGTCGTGCCATAAGTTCTGTCACACGTATATGGGCAATTTTTGTATAAATGAAAAAGAGTTTTTGACAAAGGAAAATATATTTTATTTTGGCATACTAATGGAAGTAAAATAAGCAACAAATTATTCAAAGTTGCCGCCTTTAGCCTTAACACAGCTCTTTAATCTGTTGGGCCAGTCATCGATAGCAGTACGCACTGTTTCTAGCGGAAAATTAGCTACTGCTTCTGTCAAAGATCGCTTAAGGCTCTCGATATTTGGGTGTCGTCTCGTGCACACCATGGACTCTAACTCCGCCCACAGTTTGTAGTCCAGGGGATTCAAATCTGGGCTCCCAGAAGGCCATTCCGTCGCCCTTATAAACTGTGGAATATTGGTTTCCAACCACGCTTGTGTGGTTCGAGCTTTGTGGGCTGGCGCAGAATCTTGCTGGAAAACCCAATGTCGATTGTTGAATAGCGTAGAGTTCAGCGGCTTCACACATCCCTCCAGGATGTCCGTTTGATAATTTTTCGCTGCAGTTTTTACGCCTTTTTCGCAAAAATGAAGCTCGGTGACCCCTTCGTAGCTGACACCCCACCATACCATGACTGATGCTGGATGATGTCCTCGCTGTACCCTAGTGGCAACTTCTCGGGCTTCTGCGGAGCTGTGGGCATACACCTTATCATTTTCGCGGTTGAAATGTTCCTCCACCGTAAAAATTTTTTCATCGGTAAATAAAATTACTCGATGTTTGTTGTTGCCGTACCGCCGAAGGAGCTCTTTCGATCTGGTGCTCCTAATTTGCTTCAACTGCTCAGTCAGCAAATGTCCCGTTGATCGTCGAAAGGCACTCATCCCGAGGTCAGATTTTATGATGCGAGACATACTTCGGGTGGAGATGTTCATCTCTCGAGCCATGATTCGTTGTTTACGAAGCGGATTTCGACGAATTCGACTCTCGACCGCTTTGATGGCAGCAGAAGAACGTACATCACGCGGACGTCCAGAACGAGGTCGATCTTCAATAGTCTGGATCGCGTTATATCTCTGGATCGCACGATACACAAATCTTTGCGTTATTTTTAACGGGCACAACAACTTGAAAATTTCACTCGCGGATTTTCCACACTTATGTAGTGCAATCACTGCAGTTCGGTTTTCTATTACACCCCATTCCATCTTCACACGTTAACGAACACACTTTAAATGACCATCAACTGTCAACAACATTATGACGTATATAAAACTGGCCGATATTGAAATGTCACTCATAAAATAAAGTTGTTGCCAATGTGAGAAATTATGTGACAGAACTTATGGCAGGACTAGGTAATTTCGTTTCATTTCAATATTCTTAGGAACTTTTTTTAACAAATCACATATGCATTAAGTTTAATAAATTTGTATTTAATTGCACATAATAAAATAATAATAATAATAAAACATAATGAAAAACATAACAGAATTGAAAGAAAAGATTTCCGGATTCTACACTGTTACGCTTTATTATTCGTGACGTTTCGGACTCTGCTGAGACCTTTATCAAACTAATCGACAATTTGACCAATCACATGATACTCTAGATGAGATGGAAATGACTTTAACATACCGGAAAATATGTCATCTCAAATTCTTTCGAATAGTGAATAGAGACTTTTGCATGGGAGGTGGTAGAAGTAGAGGGGGAGGTTTGTATTTTTCGTATATGACACCGAACATGGCATGCAAAATGTTTTTTGCTGAATATGGAGTTTTTAGTTTTCATTATTTTTTAAAGAAATTATTCATAGTTTTCCTGAAATTGGGGCATTTGTATGGGAGGTGGCAGAGGAAGTGGAGCATTTAAGATGATTTTGAAACTGCTTATCATCATCCTTATCACCATGCTTTGATTCAATTTCAAAGTCGATAGCTCTCATATATTCGAAGGAGAAATGCTTTTCTTGAATTTATAATACAGATATTTGTATGGGAGGTGGTAGAAGGAGTGAAGCGGAGCTGATAATTTTTTCTAACATTTATTTCAATTATTAAGAAACAAATTCTGGCAAAATTTGAAGTTTGTACTTTTTCTAGTTTGAATGGAAATCGATAAAATGCATTTAACAAAAATTATGCATTTGTATGGGAGGGGGTAGAAGGAGTGTACCGATCAAAATAAATTTTTTTTGCATTATTAATATTTCGATTTGTATACTTTATACAAAATATCAAGTTGATAGCCTTAACAGTTTCGAAGAAAAATAATTTAATTTAAATTTCAAAATTTCGTGAAATTTGTATAAGAGGGGGTAGAAGGAGTGAGGTGAAGTTGATAATTGTTATTAAAATAAATTGCAATTACAGTACAATTAATTCTGACAAAATCTCGTCTTTTCAGGTTTCCTAGTTTCAATGAAAATCGAAAATATGTATTTTTCCATTTGTATGGGAGGGGGTGGAAGGAGTAAGGGGATCGGGTCAATATTTCGTGATATTAATGACATCTATATCATAATACTTTGGCCTAAATTTCAAGCCGACAGCTTCAATAGTTTCAAAGAAAAATCAATTTCTTAATATTTCGAAATTTCATGAAATTTGTATGGGAGGGGGTAGAAGGAGTGGGGGGATGTAGCCCATTCACGAACTTAAAGTTACTTTTTTGCTAGAAATGACGCACAAAAATTTTTAGCACTATAGCTCAAAGCTTTCGAGAGTTATGCTGTAGACAGACGCACAGACGGACAGACGGTCACTCGGAATCGAGGTTTTTGAGCCTCAACAAATATTTTTTTCCTCTTGGCGGCTCTGTGCGAGCGTTATTACTTAGCGTTACAAACGGTAAGGCAAACACAATATACTCTCAGATTTCATCTAGAGTATAAAAATTCGTCTAAATTGTTACGGCTCTACGATCGAGTCGTCACGCTGGGAAGGATGTCTGAGTCCTTCTAATGTTTTCGTAAGCTAGGGGTTAATAAAAGCACTGATTCTACTTTTTAAGATGATTTTTATTTATTCACTAACTAGAACTTTCAGAAAATGGCAAATCTTTATTGGATAATAACTGTGTACTTTTAAAAATAACAAACTTGTATAATAACTGCTTATATTGAACTCTTTGATAATGATCTATTAACTCGTATTGACTAGAGTCACTGTATAACTGAGCAACTCGGTAAAGGAGTCTGGCAGATGCGTATCAGAGTTGAAACCATTAAGTTTGAATTCTTTGGTGTATATACATATTCGGTTAGATATTTATCAAAATACAATTGGAATTCGATTATGTGCCCTGAAAAATTAATATCATTGTGCCATTCCATTAGAAACAGCCAAAAATTCAATTTTATTTTGCAATTTTCTGCACCCACACATCTTTACCAAACAGGTTTTTAGTCTAGTTTATGATTCTGTTTGTTGACACATGGCGGAAAAACATCCCAACAGGGATTTTTGCAATCCATTCCCTTTTATTGAAAATCATTCAAATTGAGAAATCATTCAAATCGACCTAAGAAATTTGCAATGCATTCTGAAGTAATGTGAAGGCATTACATAAAGTAGCAGTTTATTTAGGGTATTTGATATGCATTGAAAGGTAATGTGAGGAGATCGCATAAAATAAATGATCATCTTCAAAACGTGCCGCGCACAAAACGAAAGATTAATAATAGAAAACATTATTATTATCATAACCCGTTTGCTTTCTAATATTCCCGTAAAATTTTACAAGTTGTTCATTGCGAGAAAAAAAATCTTAAGTCGCATTTTTACCAGCAACAAAATTAGTTAAATTATAGCAACAGAATTTAAAATACTGAATTCATATCAAAAGCAAGATCCAATTTCATCACATTTTTCAATATTAATTCAAAATGAATCGCTCCCTCAATATTAGAATACCTTCTCAAAGATTAATTTGCTTTCTATTCCTTTGTAACCATTCCATAGTAGATTCTATTGCGACGATTATATTGTCGATTTTTTTCCAATCATTACATTATTCATTCGTTTCCCTAGATTCCAATGTCGATTTTTTGTAATGCAGAAAGTAGAAAAAAACGAATGCTTGCCTATGACATTGCAATGTTAAAATAATCTATGTTTTACGACAGGAAGTAGCTGTAATAGCTTCATGGTAAGAATCATCGGCGCGGTAATGATTCCACTCCCTACTGGGATATGTCAGAATGACTACACAGTCTACACTTATTTTCACCAACACTTTGATCGTTCGAACGTTCGATTTTTAGTACCAAATTTTTTAGCACGTTCGATTTTTGTACTAAAATAGCTATCTGCCAGACTCCTGGACCGAGTAGCTCAGTTATACAGTGACTCTAGTATTGACTAACTGCCTGGTATAGATTTACTCAGTTGTGTTGACCAACTGCCTGGTATAGATCTATTCACTTGTATTGACCAACTGTCAGGTCGTCCTGACCTATTTATACAATACCGATTTCCTGCTTGCGAGACGCTGACGTTGCAATATACTTTCCCGTGGGAAAGTATCCTCCATAATTTAAAGAGAAAGGTCAGCAATTATTCAAGTGTTTCTGGGAAACAGAATATCTTGAATAATTGTAAAAATTTATAGGTGTCGAATGGCAGAGGTTTAAAGTACAATAAATAATACACTCAATATCGGTGTCAAATTATTTATTGCAACCATGTGGTTCACGTGTTTGCAATAATAATCCACTTCAATGTTGGTATCAAATTATTTACTGTTGTAGTATTCGACGGGTAGAAAAGATGAGTCTTAGGCGATTAAATAGAGGTGAGTAAGTTAAGTGGTAAGATCGTGAGGCGATTTATTACAAAATACATTTCGTTTCATTTCGATAACCCCCCTGTTTTCATAGCAAAATGTGTACTTCACTGTACTTTTGCTTACGCTGGGATTGGTTAAGCTCATGCATTGATATAGAAAAAATGCTTCTGCATCGAATTCTGCTTGCAGCCATTCCACCTCGCTTGCAGCCATTTCACCTCGCTTGCAGCCATTTTTAGAGCTTTTGCTTTTCCTTCGGCGGACTTTTAGAGCTTTTGCTTTTCCTTCGGCGGACTTTTGCTTAAACCGTACAAATGTAAAAATTAAATTAAAAAATAATTTAAAATTAATACAAGTCTCGCCCGCGCGCCGGTAACTTTCCTCAGAATTTCTCCGAATGTAAAGAAGACGCCCTTTTAACCATTTCTCGTCCGGATTTTCCAAAATCACGGAAACGCCATATCTCACAGGAGCAGCTCCAACTTCACACGCAAGAAACGTCAGTTTTGAAGTGGACGACAAACGCGACAAACTACGAACGATCTGAAAGGAAACATTGTGTATCGAATTCTGCAACGTCCCGCGTAGAAAATTGTCAGATAAAGCTGGTCCGGAGCTTCGCCTGAATCATATCGAGACTAATGTGCAAGCGTGCGGAACAAGCATGTTTGACTCCTCGATGTTCTTAAGCACCCTCACACCAAAATTCTATGTTGCGCTAACTGGCACGTCAAGCCTTATCTCGGGGCTGATTCTAATCTTTGAGTGGTGGTATTTTCGCAAATACGGAACCTCGTTTATAGGTGAGTCAGTGGATTACGCAGAGAGCGTGTGCAAAGTTTTAATCGGTCGTTTCCGCTTTCAGAACAAGTTTCGATTAACCACATCTCGCCTTGGATAAATGGAAGCGACACTCAGGTTGAAACGAACGGCGGCAACGGCGGCCAGCAAATTCCCGAATGCAAAGTCTGGCGGAATCCGTTGAATTTGTTTCGCGGCGCCGAATATCAGCGATTCTATTGGGCCACGAATAAGGAGCCGCTAACCTATTACGACATGAATTTGAGCGCCCAGGATCATCAAACGTTCTTTACATGTGAAGGTTGGTATTTTGCTGAAAGATTCGTTGGTAAAAGAAACTTATACGTTCGGTTTAAACAGGTGACGCAGGCAAAGCAGAGTACGAAATCATGCAAACCGCATGGCGTGAACGAAATCCAGTCGTACGAATTAAAGCGGCTCACAACGCTCTGGAAATTAGTGTGGACTGTGCGCCTGCATATATCCTTCTGGCCGAAGAGGAGGCCACCACCATACTGGAAGCTGAAAAGATCCTGAAAACAGCACTGAAAGTGGCCGAAACGAACTACCGGAAATCGCAGAGCACGCAGCATCAGGGTTCCGTGGCCGAAGGTATTCATCGGCGAGACACCAACGTTCTGATCTACATAAAACGTCGGCTGGCGATGTGCGCCCGAAAGCTAGGTAAGCTCAAAGAAGCGGCCAAAATGTTCCGCGATCTCACCAAAGAGATCCCATCGATAATGAATGTCCTCAACATTCACGAGAATCTCATCGAGGCCCTGCTAGAGATGCAAGCGTATGCCGATTGTCAAGCAGTTCTTGCCAAATACGACGACATCTCATTGCCGAAATCGGCAACAATCTGCTATACGGCAGCCCTTTTGAAGGCCCGGGCCGTTGCGGATAAATTTTCCCCGGACATTGCATCAAAAAGGGGTCTATCGCCGGCTGAAATGAGTGCGGTCGAGGCTATCCATCGGGCTGTCGAATTCAATCCGCATGTTCCGAAATATCTGCTCGAAACGAAACCGCTCATTTTGCCGCCCGAGCACATTTTGAAACGTGGCGATTCCGAAGCGCTGGCCTACTCGTTCTTTCATCTGCGCATGTGGAAGAATGTCGAGGGTGCGTTAAATTTGTTGCATTGCACGTGGGAGGGCACTTTTCGAATGTTGCCGTATCCATTGGAACGGGGTCATTTATTTTATCCGTATCCGACTTGTACGGAATGTGCGGATCGCGAACTGCTTCCGTCATTTCACGAAGTTTCCGTCTATCCAAAGAAGGAATTGCCGTTTTTTATTTTATTTACGGCCGGCCTTTGCTCGTTCACGGCACTCTTGGCACTGCTGACGCATCAATATCCGGAACCGATGGGCATTATTGCTCAAACCGTACTTAATTGGATCTCGTTTCCGTTTCAGTTAGTCAAAGAGCGAATTGAGGCAATCTGGCCGTGCAATTTACTGCAACAGTTGTCACGAATTTAAAATTTATTGGAATAATTTAATGTGATTTTATTCGTATATTATTATTTTTTTTAATTTTTAAGTTTTTGTAAGATTACACTATTTTTTTATATATACCATATAGCTATGTATAACAGTTAACTTTGTGCATTTTCTGCAAAGTTTTGTTCTTGAATGGTTTCAGTTTGTGATGAGGAGTATAATTTTATACCTCGTTTCCGAAATTAGTGAGTTGTAGTGAATATTTATGGGACGCGAAGGTCTCCTCAGTTAAAGTTTTTTGTATTAATTCGTATGTCGTATCTATAGTTTTCGTCCGCTCCATTAAGAGTTTTCTACTAAAAATGTCGGTATTTCGTTTAACTCGGAGGCAACTAAGATGCCAGTTTTAAAAGTGTAACTGTTATCTCGACGTAATTCGCAAAACTATTTACTAGAGATCGCTTTGGATTCATCGTGGTCACCAATATGGAGAACTACGATTGCTCTCAAAGTTTTCTTCGAAAGAAAATTGGTCTGATAAGTCGGATAAATAGTACCAGTATCTCCTTCTTCATATCTGCCTGCTAGGTTCTCCTCAGTTCCAGAGATCCATAGCGCAGAAGCAACTCTCTTCCGCAGATTGCAGAGTTCTTCGAAGTATGATTTACGTCAATTTTCATCTTTCGAACTGAATGTCGGGTCTTCCAAAGATCTTCTTGTTTCAGAAAAAAGAAACAGAAACGATGTGCCAAGTGCGAGCACAGAGTATTGAGTCAGTAGCCGAAAGCTTTAGCTCTAATTTCTATTAAGTTTGCTACAATATTTTATTTGTATATGAAATTGGTTATAATCGAATTTTTAGGGTAGCCAGAGTATAACATCTTTCCTAAAGACGCCCAAAATTCTTCGTAAATTACGTAATCACGTGATACAGTCATAAAAACACGCATTTAATGCACACAAAATTCAAACTTTTCTTCTATGACTCAGGGGCCTTATCGTATAACGTATCCGCCAGCGCGGAATTTTGCGGTCCGCTTCGCTTATCCGGATTCCAAATTTTATCGCTTTTGCTTATATCACTACTTTGCTATGAAATTTCCTATGAATTTCTAGTGTAAATTTTTAGAAATACTAAACATGCACGTGCTGTTAAAATCAGGGTTCGAACAATGCATGAGAGTCCACAGACTTGCTGTCTTGCCTATAGACAGATACATTTTTCGCATAAAAAATGCCTACTTCCCAAATCATTGATTCGCACAAGGTTATCAATCAAATTCCTGTTAAGACCCCCTACTCTCTTCCACAAGTCGCGATCCCGAGCATCGGGTTATAACTTCCAAAAATTTTAACATTTTTTACGTAGATTGTACGCATGTGTGTAAGACTAATATTAAAACGCTCAGTCGAATTTAACAGATTTATTTAAATTAGATAATTTCGTGAAAAAAGCTAAAGTTCACACCTTTGTGTGCTTATTGCATGAAATTTGATTGATTGCATGTAAGCTTGCCGCATTCTCATCCACCGGCATGTGCAAATACGCCTTGTGAATGTCTGAAGTGCAAAAAAAATGTCCTTTGTCCATTTTTTGCAAATATGTCTTCAACCAAAAGAATGGGATGTTTGTCATCTCAGTGTCTCAGTGGTCATTTGTAATCTGCACAAATTCGAATTTTACCATCCCATTTTGGAATGGAAATAATCGGTGTTACCCCACGATGCGTGCTACACCGTTCCGATAATACCGACTGTTTCTAACCGCGTGATTTCTTCTTCAATGCGTAGGGTACGCGACTCGGTTTCATGAACACCGGACTGTGGTTGGAAGAAGGACTGTGGTTCGGGTCTTTAAGCTGTATGTTGCATTTGTACTTTGGAATTTCACTGAAGGTTTCATCAAAGATTTCCCGAAATTCAAAAATTAGTTCGCTTAAGGCCTTTTGATAGTCTTTTTCGGCCATTGAAATTTCTTGAAAAATATGAATCGGCACGGCTATTTTTAATTTTCGGATCCAGTCTCTTCCGATTATTGTATTTACGTTCTTATTTAATACATAAATTTCCGCGGTGTAAGCCTAGTGGGTAGCGTGTTGGTCTACACGCATAATTCTAGCACACTGCCTGCTTGGGTATAACATGATCACTTTAAACTACGAAAATGAAAACTTCGAAGATAGAGCGTTGTGCGAAGGTCTAACAACCCTTCCACAATAAATAATGAAAAATGTTAAGGAACCTGAAGGTCTGATTTGGGCTCTAGCGCCATTGTAGATGAAGATCGATTTTGGAAACAAATGTTCATTCCATACATTCCGAAAGGAATTATTATTTCACCCGTGCATAGGTAAAATACGTTTCACCGGAAAAGATTTCTTAAATGTCTCTTTTGCTATTGTGGACACGGCCGCACCCATTTCGCAATCTATAACGTCGATTGTAATTGAAATAATGAATTTATCAGTTTTTGAATTATTTTCACCCGCTTAAATTTCGAATAAATTATCGTCGGTGTAATGCTTCGTCTCGATACTATTTTGTTGAGCGATGTTAGACTTTTGCATGCAAACATTTTGTAAATGACCCGACTTACCGCATTTGTTGCATTTCAAGTTCTTTCTTGGGTAGTTGTCTGCTTTGCGTTCAGCGCTGCCGCAGTGGTAAGATTTGCCTTTCATTTTATTGTTGTATGCAGAGGCTTTTCGGTGCTCCGTCGGCGTACGGTACTTGTGTTCCTCCGTCTTCCTCACTGCATTGATCAGTTTAGACTCCTGTAATTGAAGTGATCGGCTATCTGCTTTGGATGCTTGTTGAGTGCAACTTTTGTGACTTTTTCGGATATTTCTTCGGTCTGCTGTAATAATTGCTCCCGGATCTTTCACCCCTATTATGAATTGCGAAAGAAGATGCATATCAGCTGTCATCTTCTTGCATGTAAAATGGCATTTTACAAACAGCCGTTTCAATTCAGATATATAATTTGCGATCGGTTCTCGTTCATGCTGTAATTGATGGGAAAACTTATGCTGCTCCGTTATTTCGCTGGGCTTTGGAGATATATGTGTTAACAGTATCTCACGAAGGTCCTTGAATTTCTTCGTTTTCGGTAAATCCGGTGTCGTTAAATTTGATAAAGTCATATAATTTCGATCCCGTGCAATTTATAAAAATTTGTACGCACCTGTCGTTAGGGATTTCAGCACAACCCACGAATATCTTGAAAATTCTGCGGGCGTTCTAAATATCTCTCGAACGGTTGAAGGTTTATTCAACGTGCATCCAACGCTGGTGTAGTGGTTGATTGCACTTGCTGAGTCTATTCCTGCGAATTTTCCACCTTGGATTGTATTAGGTTGTTGCAGATGAAATGGCGACTTTCGCGATGAAGTGAAATTAGTTGCGATTTTCATGTCTCAAACTGCCGCCAAGTGGCTCTGGTAGTAATGGATATTGAAGTATAAATACTCCTACATTTGGTCATGGAATCATTTCAATTTTGGACTTCATTGAGATCGGAGAGAAAAAAAAAATAAAAAAAACATGGAATCGAGTCAAAAACGGTTACTTTTTCTTTACGAGTTCAAACTTGGCCACAATGCAAGGGAGGCAACCAAAAATATCAACAAGGTATTTGGAACTGACACAGTAAGCGAACGAACCACACAGCGATGGTTCGAAAAATTCCGATCAGGAGATATGACCCTTCAAAGTGAGCCATGTGGTCACCCAGGACCATCAATAGACAACGACGAGCTGCGTTTAATAGTGAAGTCTGACTTACGCCAAACTGTAAGGGACATTGCAGAGAAACTGGACCTACAATATTCGGCAGTTTCCCGGCACTTGCAACATCTTGGAAAAGTCAAAAAGCTTGATAAGTGTGTTCCGCAAAGAAAGTCGGACTTCTACGAAACTGGCATAAATGCACTTGTATCTCGTTGGAAGATCTGAATCTACTGGTACCTATTTTGATTAATAAAATTAAGTTTTATAAGAATTAAAGTTGTTTGAAATTTCACTAGCAAAGTCGCTATTTCATTTGCAACATAATAGTTTATTCTGCGATGTGTTTAGCTTCTGTATAGCTTCCGAAAATTAAGCGCAGCCTAAATGCCTTTCCAATAATTTCCTCATCGTCGCCAGTTTCTGTGTATCCAATAATTTCTTCATTGCTTCGCTTTTGATACCAGACTGACTGGTTGATTCGTACAATATTTATAGTTTGTCTTACATTAGTGTGTGTACAATGAAATGGCTGTATCTAATCCAATTTTACAATATCGCAAGTACAATAAAGTACTTCATCTGTACTCAACGTTTTCGTTCAAAAAAGCCAAACATAATTCGAAAACGCGGCAACAGTAATTTTATCCTAGTCGATATCAGCGGTCCTAAGTGGTTCAAGTGGATTGTGTCCAGTGATTGATCTAAATCGCAAAATACGTAATTATAAATTTTGGAAAAACGCTGTGTTAATTGCATAATTCAGAGGGTACGCTCTTAAACTCGCATTACCCACTTTGCGTTACAAATGATGTGAACTTTCTGCTACTTTCTTTGACTGGTACGTGGAAGAATCCAGTCTCAAGATCCAAGACTGAAAAATAAACGGCGTCCGTCAGTCTGTCAATTTGGCCTTCAATTAGTGGCAACGGATATTTATCCTTAAACATTTTTTTTTTATGCCGCGATAATCAATACACATGCGTATATGGATGCATCCTGTTTTTTTAACGAGTACAATAGACTTACATAATCTGACACAGTTTTTCTTATAATTCCTTCTTTGATCCAAATTGCAACTCGCTTTTGCTGTATGTTGATGGAGGCTGGACCATATTGGCACTAAAAGTCGATATAATTCGCAGTGAAATCGTAATTACTTATATTTTTATTTGTGTTGTTTTTGACTGTAAGAATTAGGAAAAATCAAGTTTAATTTTTATTTTATCTTTCATTGAAAAAAGGAAAAATGCGTTTCGCAAAATTTTCAAGATTGGAAACATCACTTTTCTAATTTCTTTTATATAATGAATAAAAAAAACTCCTGTATGTGGCGTACGCCATCATCGAATGCTCAACCTCACACACAGTACAAGAATTTATTTTATATATTATTGTTATCTAATAAATTGAAACGCACACTCGATTTCGAAAATAACTACAAGATTTTATTCTCTCTCAAAATACACGCCGTGTTCAGGAGTCACACCGTCTCGCTCGCCTGCCAGAATACAACTGCAACTTCTTCCGAATCGCCCTTAGTGCCCTTTGCTAGTGCTAGCGCCATCTCGCCGTGGGTGTAACATTCGGCCATTCTGAAATGAAATTAATGTCCTCATTAATGTAATAGATCACGACTCTAACATATCTATCAGATCAAGACGATCCACCTCCTCACTCTCTTCACCATCCTCCTCAGTTTCGCCTAATTCGCAATTTGTACTACAATATCGCCGTAATGAATCAATCGCCACAGTCGCTTTGAATCGCTTGTAACCTCGCACGCCCTTAACCGATTCAATCACATATCTGTCATTCACCATCACCTTACAAACTCTAAAAGGACCATCAAACTTATTCGCTAGTTTTTGATTGACGCCTGAATTCACCGCGCTCGTAGCCGCCCATCGCCAAAGTACTAAATCGCCCGTTTTATATGTGGTTGCAACCTTTCGCCGCTTATCATATCTCGCCTTCATTCGTCTAGCAGACATTTCAATATTTTCACCCGCTCTTTTTCGGTCCGCCCACAGCTGATTATTTAATTGGGATGTAGTACCTACAAGGTCGTCACCCTGTTGGCTCCCACTGGTGCCTGAAACTTTCGCCGTTTCATTCGTCTTTCCGCCAGACGACCGCCCACAATTCGCCTCATCGCCCGGTGCCTCTCCACTCACCTCGTCTGCATCTTTGGCACCATGCGTATTCGCCACGCGCGCCAGACTATCGCCAGTCCTCGCCTCGCTAGCTAGCTCGCCATGCACCAGATCAGCTATTAAACCAGAATTTTGGGTAAACATCAACGAAGAAGGAGAATATCCAGTGCTTGCACTGGTTGTATTGTTTATACCCCAAATGATTTCTGGTAATTTTTCGTCCCACCTACTCTCTGACTCTGCACTTGTCGCCAATGCTTGTATTATTGTACGGTTCGCCCTCTCCACCTGACCATTCGCCCTAGGAGTCGCGACTGCATTCAGGACGTGCCTAATGCCTTTGTCCTTGACAAACTCCTTAAACTGTCTACTCGTAAATGCCAGTCCTCTATCACTAATGATACGCCTAGGGTAACCGTACTCACCGCATATTTCTCTAATTTTTATAATTGCCTCAGATGACCTTAAAGTCTTCGTAGGTTTCGCCAGAACAAATTTAGTAAACCCATCTATTACCACCAGCAAATAGGAGTTTCCTTTGACACTTCGCACAAATGGACCCAAGTGATCTATATGAATAGTGTCGAATGGTATACAACGCCGTTCAATTGGATATAAATATCCCTCTCTTCGCCCATAATCGCATTTAGCAAAAGCGCACCGTAAGCATGCTTTCACGTATTTGAACACGAATCGCCCCATCTTAGGAAACCAATAAGTTTCCTTTATCAACGCCAAACATTTTTGAAATCCAGGGTGACCAATCTCATCATGATGCTTATGTACTAGACTAAATCTCGCCATTGTGGGCACATAGAGTCTATCACCGTATAACGTCACTCGATAAAGACGATCCTGTTTAAAATTATAATTCACTCTAACATCCTTTGGTGCCTGTCCCGATCTGAGCAACGATACAATAGCTTGCACCTTAGAATCTTGCAGTTGCACAGTTAGAAACCAATCTTCTTCCTCTATAGTCACCACATTTACGCCAACAATTTCACCAGTCACCCCCTCATCCACAGTATTTCGACTCAGAGCGTCTACATGTGCCATACGCCCTCCGGGACGATATTCCACCTCAAAGTCGAACTCCTGAAGAGTAAGCCACCATCTTGCAATCCGTGGAACCAAATCCCTTTTTACTACGGTTGCGCGAACTGCTACACAGTCAGTCACCACTTTAAAGTGAATCCCCACCAGATAAACACGAAAACGCCTTACCGATTCTACTACCGCCAAAGTTTCCAGTTCATAGCTGTGATATACTTGCTCCTGTATTGTAGTAGTCCGACTAAAATACTCCACCGGTCGCCACTTTGAATCGTTATCCGTCCGCTGTAATAATATACCACCCAATCCCCATTTACTAGCGTCAGTATGTACTTCAATCTCTCGATTACTGTCATACATCATCAATACGGGTCTCTCACTCAGCAAACTTTTAAGTTTTTCGAACACCAGTTGGTGTTCCTCGCCCCAAATCCAAACAGCATCTTTCTTAGTTAAGTCAGTCAAGGGTTTTGCCAGTATTGAAAAGTTTTGTATAAACTTCCTAAAATAAGAAACAAGCCCAATAAACTGTCTCACTCCATGAACATCCCTGGGGGCCGGAAAGTCAATTACCGCCTTAATCTTTCTTTTTCCCGGACGTATACCCTCCGCCGTGATCTCATGACCTAAATACTCAATATTGCTCATAAGAAACTTACATTTCTTTAAATTAAGTTTTACACCTGCTTTCTCAATTAAACACAGTACTGTTTCCAACAATTGCAATCCACTATTGACTTCGCCTGATGGAATAAGAAGATCGTCCATATACGCCAAGACTTGATCATGCCGTAGGTTTCCCAACATTTTATTAATTATTCGCTGAAATACCGCCGGTGAGTTTGCCAATCCAAAAGGAACCCGCAAATACTCATATTGTCCGTCAGGAGTAATAAATGCTGTTTTGTGCATCGATTCCGGATGCATTGGAACCTGATGATATCCTTGTGCCAAATCCAACGTAGTAAAGAAACGTTTATTCGCCAATTTACCTAACTGATCTGAAATTAAGGGAAGTGGATATCTATCTTTTATGGTAATTGCGTTCAACGCCCTATAGTCAACACACATCCGTACTTCGCCAGACTTTTTGGGTACCAACACAATTGGGCTTGCATATGCCGAATTAGATTCTCTAATGACACCCCCTTCCAACAAGGTTTCCACCTTTTCCCTAACGATTTTTCGTTCCGCCATCGATAACCTATAGGGACGATGATACACAGGAACGTCAGTTGTTGGTCCTATTTTCATTTCACCCAAATGAGTTAACCCTACATCATCTTCTCCTGCCGCAAAACAATGTGCTTTTTCAGACAACAACCTGTACAGTTGTTCCTTACATCCTTCAGACACTTCACCCACTTGCACACTAGCTAAGTCTACCAATTTTGTTTCTTTAATTGTTAATATTCTTACCTCCGCCGGTTGATAATCCTCTTCGTTTTCCTGATAACAGTCCGCCCTAGAGATGAGACGCCCTTTGTCCCATATTAATTCGCCATTTCCGATATTGGTAATCAATATTGTGTTCACCTTTCCGCCTTCTATTACGCTGCCCGGTATCGCCACCAAAGCATTTCCTTCTCGAAACGTTTTCGCCGACATAACCACCGATTGTCCAACCTCGCACGACTCAACTTCAACCAACGCCCATACACTTGAATGAGGTTTGCACACTGTTTTCTCCTTTAGTCTTACCTGAGGCCTGGGTCGCTCCGCTTCTATTTTTAATTGCCTTAGCAACGCAACCCCATCCTCATCTTTCGCCAATACCGCCTTTCCATTCCGCACTATCAGCATTATGCCAGGACTATTGATGGTCGACCGTCCCAACAAGAGTTCAATCCTTCCCATTGCACACTCGGTCACCAATGCTGCGACATCTAGATCGACGCCATCCATGGTCAATTCAAATTGAACCTCACCCACCGCCGTCGCCGTTCCTCCGCCAAATCCACATAAGATCACGTTCTTGCCCGTGTCTTTAATATCAAGCTGCAACCGCCTAGCAGCCTCAATTGACATGATGTTTCTCTCACTTCCCGTATCTATATATATACGCACGGTTTTCCCATTTACGAATCCCGTCTGTCGATATTTACGGTCTGCCGGTTCTATCAGCAAACTCACCTGTTTCACTCCGCTTGCCGGATTCCTTCTCTTTCCACAGGAATTTGCCCGGTGTCCGCCTTCGCCGCATGTCCAACACCGATCCATCTTCGCCGTGGGACAATTCCTGCTGATATGGTTGCCCTGCTGCTGACAATTATAACACCGAATTGACATTGTCGGAACAGGTCGCTGCCTCACCACTCTCTCGCCATCGCCCCGTTTGTAGCCTAACTCTTGCTGCGCCGAACCAGTCCTGTATGACTCCAATCCTGCCAAGAACTGACTATACAACACTTCCGGTGTGGCACAATTCACTGCATATGCATTCGCCTTTAGTTCATCTGGTAAACCTCGAATAATGCACGAAACTGCTTTTTCGCCTTTTATTCCCACTCGACTACATAACGCCAATTTAGAGTGATAATATGTTGTCATGCTTTCTGTCGTCAGTTTACGCCTTTTCACTGCCTCTTCTAAAAGCACAGCAAAATCATATCGCCTCGGAAAAGCCGTTCGTACGTTACTTTTCCACTGACTCCACGACAAATTATAGGTGTCTAAGCGCCTATACCAATTTTTCGCAGCTCCATGTAGCTTCGCCTGCATGATCGTGCTACGATCATAATCCGACCAGCCATGTATCTCGCCTTGCTGATCAATTTGGCTCAGCCATCGCTCTACGCAATTATCTGCATCGTCCGGGTCGAATTTGTCAATAATTTCGCACCCCACAAAAATTGCTCGCCGATTATTTGCCGCCGTATCTAAGTCAGTCGACTCTGACCTTGACGCCTTGCTGCCTGTCGTCGATTCTCGCGGCTCTGCCAGTTCGGCAAAAATCAATGCCGCCTGTTGCTGCACAGCTGTTCGGATTTCGGTCGCCAGGCCTCCATCCATCAGCGCTTTTACCACTTGTTGTGTGTCCATTCCTGTTGCCGGCAATCCAGCCGATCGCCCTAATGCTGCCGCTCTCTCCGTTCCCCGCTGTCCGAGCCGTAACATTTCATCGTCGCCAGCGATCGAGAGTTCGTCACTGTCCGACTGCATTCTTTTTTTTTTTTCACACACACTTCCCAAACCAACACACAACACCGATACAGGGTCACAAGTGCCACCAACAATGAATCTTGACCAAAATCAAGGCCAACACGCACACCAAGAGCAACTTCCGAAACGGACAAGTCCCGACACGCACAAAAATTGCCGAACTACGCCAAACCGCTAAATCGCACTTTCTTTTCTTTTTAACTGCACGTGTAAATATCCCACTTCTGATTTGTTATCTAATAAATTGAAACGCACACTCGATTTCGAAAATAACTACAAGATTTTATTCTCTCTCAAAATACACGCCGTGTTCAGGAGTCACACCGTCTCGCTCGCCTGCCAGAATACAACTGCAACTTCTTCCGAATCGCCCTTAGTGCCCTTTGCTAGTGCTAGCGCCATCTCGCCGTGGGTGTAACATTATTATTGTTTGTTTTTGACTGTGGGTGTTTTTTTCTATAAACAAGCGAATTTCAGAACGATGGATTCACACTGAGTGTGCATGACATCATCATTTTCAGTTGTTTTCTTTTTCAGACAATCGGAGCTTTATAGCTATCTACGATTCTCAATTTCCATGCCATTAATAGAATCTGAGTCTGGCGATTATCGATGAATTCTGTAACACCTTGGCAATCGGAGTCGACGAAGTGAACAATTTTTTCGCAACAATTGTTTCTTTCCTTGACACTGCGTTTTTTCATCACTTCGAAATCACAATTTCACAGCGCAAATTAATTACAACTTACTGTGTTTTATGTGTGAAATTTACTGGCTTGTAAACCAGGTTCACCAAATAATCCAAATCACCAAATAATCCAAATGACAATCCAAATAATGATATTTTAGAGACAAGAAAACATGACCAAAGTGGTCGGCTGTTCGTTATCTTATCAATTTTAAAACTAACTATGTACAAAATGCATATAACTAGTTTGGTTAAATTAAATTTACAAGGACCGACAAAAGTCTACATACGGACCCCTATTTTCGCTACTTGACGAGCCCCATGACACTAATTAAAAGAGCGATGATGCAGTCATGTTCTAAGTCTATTTTAATTGATATTTAAAAAAAAAACTTCTCCAATATAAACTTTACAAGTTGTTCATACATAACTAAAAAAATGCATTGAGAAAAGTCTACATACGGCTAGTGTAAATCATTTTTTATGCTACTGTGAGGTTCTGTTTTATAACGGATTATTTATATTTTGGCATTTACGCTTCGTGTTAGGCTACAGTTTGGGCAGTTTCAATAAGGCCGCAGCTGTGACGATGATCAGAAGGAAATCTCATCAGAAGTACGGAACTTGATGGTAAAACATCAAAACGAAAGGAAATCTTTCGGAGAAATAGCTAAACTGTTGAATTTAAGTAAATCGACATTGCAAACCATATTCAAACTACAAAAGCAGGTTCTCTGTTGAAAACAAGCCGCGCAGTGGTCGACCGAAGAAGCTGGTTCGCAGAGATGTCTCCTTTATTTTGAAAGAAGTGAACCAAAACCCAAAGGCGCATGCCACAAAATTGGCGGAGGACATAGCAAAACGAACAGGAACCACGGTGCATCCAAGAATAGTTCAAAGAACATTAAATAATAATGGTTATCACAGTAGAACACCACGCAAAAAATCCCTTATATGTAAGCGAAAAAAATCGCATTGTAGGGTCCTTTATAAGGGGGGTTTAGGCAGGTATTTAGATCGTTTGAGAAATGTATGTTCTTTTATTTATTCGTCTTCTCGTATGGCAGTACGAATTCCTAATAATATAAACGGTAATGCGTTACATCAATTTGTTGAATTTTCTCTAGCCATTAAGGCTACTTTCATATGCCTGTGAAAATGTTCGACTAATCCGTTTGCTTGTGGATGATATGGGGTAGTATGAATGCGAGGTGAGTCTTTTAATTTATTCACTTCCGCAAACAACTTTAACCTGAATTGACTACCTTGATACATTGTGATTTCGAAAAGAACTCCAAAACGAGCTACGTATTGTTGAATAAATTTCTTTGCCACTGTGATTGCGGACATGTTCTTCATTGGAGACGTTTCTGGCCATCTAGAGAATCTATCTATTATAGTAAGCAGGCAAGTATTTCCAGCTAAAGGTGGTAATGAGCCAACTATATCTATGTGGATATGTTCGAATCGCTTTGAAGGCAAGTCGAAACGATCGAATTTAGTTCGAGTATGGCGTTGGATTTTAGACTTTTGGCAACCAATATAATATTTTGACCATTTGTTTGTATCTGCATTCATTGAGGGCCAAAAATATCTGAACGTGACTTGTCTTCGAGTTGTGCGAATACCAAGATGTGATAAATTGTAAATGGGTGAAATACTTGCGCACGTAGTTCTTTGGAAACATATGGGCGACTTTTTCCCATTCTGACTTCACACCATATTTTTTCTTGCGATATAGGAACAACTATAAGCTCTAATTTATAACTTGACTGAGTTTTGTTCGTATTACTTAAAATACCTGGGAATCCAGTGTCACTTTGTTGTAGGTCAGCTAAATTTTGTAGATTTAAGGCTATAATATTTGTATCAACACAGTCAACGAGTGTCAGCTACATGCTTCGATTTTTCAGTAATGTGCCTTATATCTGTCGTAAACTGAGAAATAAATTCTAGGCGCCGTATCTGACGGGATGAACGCTCAGTTTTGGAAAGGATTGCTTTTACCAACGGTTTATGGTCAGTGAAAATTGTAAATTTTCGACCTTCAAAAAAGTACCTGAAGTGTTTTATTGCCAGGTATATTGCAAGTAATTCTCTATTGAATGCTGATTACTTGAATTCAGCAGGATATAGTTTCTTTGCGTGCCTAGCGTTCTAAGTGCTCAGACTTGAACGGTTGTGGGCAAGTATAAATAGATGCTCCATACATTGCTTCTCGCTCTTTAGTGAGTGAGATGGCGGTTAATTCCCCAATCTTTGTGGTGTCTGGGAGTCAGTATCATCAGGCATTGTTTTGAATCTTTTCGTGTTTAAAAGTGGTAATAATGAATAATACATCAGATATAGCGTTAATAAGACTTATATTTATTCTAGTCCTTAGTTTAGAACAAGCAAATTCAGTGGGTGATACATTATGTTCAGAGGCTAGGATGGTAGCTTCTTTGCGGCGATAACTAATAGGACGATATCCTAGTAGGTTCTGGTTAACGCGTAGTTGGGCAGTAGATAGTGTAGATGTATATGCACCACTTCTACTGATGTCAGTAGCTTTTTGTACTGCTTCAGCCAATACCCCTAAAGAAGGTAATTCTTCATATAGGTTGTGGGTATCGATGGATAAAGCACCATACAAACCGGGTTTGCCACTAACAATGGTGGTGGGTAACTCAGGTGGTTCCAGGAACAAATGTTGTCCTATGCAGGTTACTATGTTTCCAATCGATTTTAAAATCATAGTGATTGAATTTAGTGCAGTATATTCTTTGTGTTCTATAACATCAAGTAACCTTTATCTTTTCTTGTGTGAGACTAAATTGGTTTTGGCTCTTGATTGTTACGAGTCTAGCCCACAATTAAAATATACTGTAGTAGTCTAGATACTGCGGTAGGAGCTGTTTTGTTAGCTCGGGCCGGTCGGTGACTAGCTGGTTATAGCTGTCACAGGAAACTTCTATCAGCGTGTGGACAGAGGCAGAAAATGTGGTTCTGCTTCTAATTTCCCGCACACTAACTCCTCTACCTAATATGGAGTCGTCAAAGGGAGATCTTGTCTGTAATTCTATGATTGACGGATCAGGCAATGACTTTGCTGGCATTGGTCGAGTTTTAGGTGGTGGTGGGCGCTGGTGTTTCTTGGTAGCTACGTGTTGCGCATGATCGTTTCGTGCTTTGGATCTTTTTGATTTTCTGGTCGACCCATGTAGAAACGGTTGGTGGATTGATTATTATTAGATTCCATTAGTGTATGTTAGCTATTTATAATCAGATTGTTTGAGATTCTTCTCTTCACATTAATAAAAATGGGCGTTCATTCGCTACAAACTCATTACGGCATTAAATAGTTAACAAACTTATTAAATTAATGAAATGCATCCGTCTTTTATACTGTCCACTATCTGGCCAAGTTGAAGATAACTTGTTTCTCAAGTGGATTATGCACACGATACCAATAACTGTATTGCGTCATCCGTACGATAATCACCTGTTTCTGGGTGCTTGTCCAATAGTTTACTATTTGTTGTATCCAGGAGGCCAAAGGATGGATTATTTCGATAGCAAAACATTGAAATAACCGTAAAAGGAAATATTAAGGTTCAGAGATGGAACTGGTCCGAGATACACCAGCGGTACACCAGCGGTACACCAGGGAGAGGGGGAGGGGAGGGTGGTTCGTTGCACCGATACTGACCATAAAACCACGGCCTGAAACAACAAAGACGAGCTTTAGAGCTCGTCACGGCGATTTACCCTAGAACAGGTAGGCAACAGAAAATAGGACTTTCTCTGATCGCAATATCGACCCGATCATGTGCCTCGACGATGGCGACTTGTGCCTTAGCCATACAGTCTCCAATAAAATTCTTCTTTGTATGGCTCCATGTTGGGCGCCATTTTGTTGTATGCAGGAGGCCCACTTAATAATGTTCGGTAATTTTTTCCCATTCGTTGTCTTCGTCGAAAAGGAAGACTCGAAAAAAACGCCCACAAAAAATTCCGTTTTTTTTTTGTTTTCGTGATGAATTAATTTCCGAATATTTATTTTTTTTTTTCAGTTTCACATAAAAACTCGGCGACTTTTTCCCTCCCACAGTACGCTCAGGAAAACCACGAAATTAGTTGTTTTCATTATTTTGCACGCAATAAAAGAAAATTTTATTTCTCACTGCAGTTTAGCACGCGACTCCTTGATTCAGTAAGTTTTAAGTACGATGAGGTGGAGTTAATTACTGGCGCGAGTTGGCGCAATGTTAAGTTGACGATGGCTCCACACAAATAACACACAGTTACATGCGAAAATTGTGGAGTCATGGCTTTGTTCCTTATATTTTTTTAATTTACTAACAAACTAACGGATTGGTGGTCATCAGTCAACTTATAGCTGCTACGAAAATGCATCGCTCTTTTATAGTGGGAGATCGATCAAGATGTACGTATTGAAATTCGGCGGGTGATCGTTGATTAATTTTGTAACTTGCGCGGCGTTACTTATTTCTTCGCTAGTTGATTTGAGTTGCTGAACGACAATGTATATCTCAATATAGTCCCCGCAGGGGAGTAAGTGCTGGTCCAGAAAGCTGCGCCGATTCCAGTAACTGCTTTTGGAGAGTAGCACCTCCACGGACCTGAGCTGTTCGATCGGTATCATGCTTTCCTGAGCTAGACCGAAGCAGGAGGCGGTTACTAACATGTTACACCACATGTGAGTTTCTAGCTAGGTTATCTGGTTCCACAGGGGCAGACTGTTGCTGCCGATCCGTGTGCTACTGCAGTCATCTTATTGCATATTGGTGTTGCGCTTGCTGCTTTATGTACGAGGATTTCGGCTGCAGATTATGCGTCGAAGCAGGACAGTTGTGCCATGGTGAAGTCCTTTCGGAATACACGTGGGGGTTATGGCAGAGAAACAAGCCGGTTTGCTTCGGCATCCGGATTCTCACCGTGGAAATACTACTAACATACTCAACGCTTTCATTTTATACAGTTATTGGGTACTCCCTTTCTTCTTTACAACTGTCTTATCTTTCTGATCAACTGTTTTATTTGTTAATGAAAAAATATTTCGAGATAGCTCGTCAGCTACTAAATTGTCTGCCATGTTTGAAATTTATCTCTTATTCATATGTCTTCAGCTTAAGTTTCCATCTCATGAGTCTGTTACCCGGATCCCGTATATTAAATAACCATACCAAAGTTATTTGATCGGACTGGATAGCCCTAATTAATAATTTTCAGCCGCATTTAATGCTCTTAATAAGTACAAGACTCGTAATATCGTATAATTTACCTTTACATTTGTGAACGGAATCTCCGGAAGGAATTAAAAGCTGCCGGACTGGATAACTTCGAAGAAGGGTCTATAGATCGCATCAGTCCAGATCTACCGTAAGACGATCAAGCTGAGTTTCTATCATATAACAGAAAGTTCGAGTTCCGCAAAGATAAATTGAAATTGGGTCGCCAATTGGGCTCTGTAGCATTTGGAGTGGTCCTACAAGCCATCGCTCTTCAAATCCATCCTGACGAATTGGAAACCGTTGTTGTCGTGAAGGTGGTGAAGAAAATGGCAGATAATGATATCCTGAAGGCTCTCGTTTCTGAGCTCAAAATCGTGGTTAATCTGGGGCGGCTCTTGTACATCGTCAACTTTCTCGGAGCTGTGCCCTAAAGCATTGTCAAACGAGACCTCATGATCATTCTGGAGTATTGACCATTCGGTAATTTGCAGGATCAACTACACAAAAATAGAAGGCCCGGTGTCGATCGAATTGATCCTGAAACGAAGCAATTCTATCCCGAAATCACTGGAAGCCAAGAATTTAAGATTTCTCACTGCGAAAATACAACAGCATTGAATTTGATCTTAAACTATTTCAACATTAAGCCGGAAGGTGGGTCCAAAGTCAGCACATGCAATCTCATAGTTTGGGACAATTCAAATAGCACACGGTATTGGATACTTGGCCACGTGTAGAGTCCTGCACGGTAACTTGGCCGCTCGAAACGGTCTCCTTTGCGAACATGATATCGTGAAAGTGTACGATTTTGGTCTAGCTCGATCGCTTTATCAAAGCAGCGTCTACAAAAAAGAAGGCAATGCACTGTTGCCCATAAGATGGCTGGTACACGAATCAATTGGTGACGAAGTATACGGAACGTTTTCCGATGTGATCGGACTAGTCTTGTGGGAATTGTTTTCGCTAGTAACGTCATCATATCCAGGAATGGAACTTTACGAAAAATGGTTCCTGCGCATTAAAGATGGATACCGAATGGATAAACCCGAATATGCCCGTCGTTTGGCTCAATACTGCTCCTATACCTCTTCCTGACGCATCAGCTGTCAATATAATTTGTTTTAATCTATTTATTGGTTCAACTATTAAAATGTATCCCTTGATAAACTTTCGATAATAACCTGTCATACCTAGAAGCGTCTATACACCTTTAACTTCTATTGAAGGAACTAAATTGATTTAGTTTCAATTTTCTTAGGGTCCATAATCACACCATCTTTTGTTACGATGTGGTTGTTAAACAATCAGGTATTATTTCCTGAACTATGTGTTCACTTACATAATCTTCATCATATGTTTGACCCTCAATTGGAAGTAATTGTTTTATTTCTCTTCTATCTGGTATCACAATACGGTCAAATTCTATCGTCCAATAATAGCATACATATTACTGTTAGAATTTATGATAACTTTTTTTCACGTAAATAACGTGAATCCAGAATTTCATCGAAGTAGGAAACATTTGAGGTATATTTATCTATAGTCGTCTTTAAAATCTCTTCACCAAATGATTGATTTTTATTTTAACCTATCACATTGATCTCCGCTACATTATCAATCAATGTTTTTAAATAATATTCATTTATCTTCATATAAACAAAAGGACTGTTATCTATATTTTTGCAAATAATTTGCATAATTTTCGTTACAGTTCTGATCATGAATGCCTGTTTTGCCTTTCTGCACTGGAATTCGTTATGGTCTGCTTTATTACATTGAGCACAATTCCTTCTGCAATTATTGCAATTGAAACATTAAAGTTTTAACTTACCTGTCATTAATCCGCGGTTTAATATGGTTTTCGAAATTGATTCGATGAGTTCATCTGGGAAGTCAGTGAATTTTGTCTAAACTCTTCCTCTAAAGCATAATTTATAGCCCCATTCACAGTCTTATGATTTCTGTTAATTACAAATTGTTGATAGTGGACATGAATTCAATTAAGAATAGCGGTCAAAGCAATATGTTCAACCTCATTGCTCAAAACAACTACACCATCAGTCGATTTGCTAAAATTTTCTTCACTCAAAACAACAATTTTCAGTTCAAAATATCTTATTAACAAATTCTTTAATCGATAAGTATAATCTTATATACTTTCACTTCGATTTTGACTGCATGAAATGAGCTCAGTCAAAAAGACTGTACGTTGAAAGTTAACTTTGATAAGTTTAATTGAGTTTCGCCCTCTCTATGCTTCCCAATCATTATAACATACATCTTATTCACTTGAACTTCAGTTGTGCATATTCGGGTTTATCCATTCGGTATCCATCTTTAATACGCAGGAACCGTGTTTCGTTCCATTCCTGGATATGGTGACGTTGCTAGCGAAAACAATTCCCACAAGACTATTTCGAACGACTATCTATAGGAAAACGTTCCATAAACTTTGCCACCAATTGATTCTGGTGCCAGCCATCTTATGGGCAGCAGTGCATTGCCTTCTTTTTTGTAGACGCTGCTTTGATAAAGCGATCGAGCTAGACCAAAATCGCACACTTTCACGATATTTTGTTCGCAAAGGAGAACGTTTCGAGCAGTGAAGTCACCGTGCAGGACTCTACACGCGGCTAAGTATTCCATACCGTGTGCTATTTGAAATGCCCACGCTATAAGATTACGTGTGCTGACTTTGGACTCACCTTCCGGCTCACTGTAGTTCAATATCAAATTTCAATTCCGTTGTATTTTCGTAGTGAGGAGCCTGCAAATTCTTGGCTCCCAGTGATTTCGGGATTAAATTGCTTCGTTTTAGGATCAATTTGATCGACGAAGTTCTTTCTATTTTCCTGCAGATGATCCTGCAAATTACCGAATGGACAATACTCCAGAATGATCATGAGGTCTCGTTTGGCAATGTTCTTGGTCACAGCTCCGAGAAAGTTGACGATGTTCAAGTGCCGCCCGAGATTAACCATGATTTTGAGCTCAGAAACCAAAGCCTTCATGATTTCATTATTTGCCATTTTCTTCACTACCTTCACGGCAAAAACGGTTTCCTCTTCGTCAGGATGGATTTGAAAAGCGATGGCTTGTAGGACAACTCCAAATGCTCCAGAGCCCAATTGGCGATCCAATTTTAATTTATCTTTGGGGAATTCAAACTTTCTGTTATATGGTAGAAAATCGGCTTGTTCGTTCTACTGTAGATCTGGGTTGATGCGATCTATAGCACCTTCTTCGAAGTTATCCAGTCCGGCAGCTTTTAATTCCTTTCGGAGATTCCGTTTACTAATTATAAGATAAATTAAAGCTAAAAGTAAATATTACCGGATTTCACACTGGTTTGCTTTAATATTTGTGAAGTTTCGGTCTCTGTTGAGACCTTTATCAATTTGATAGTTCATCAAACTATTAGTCTGATAAAGGTCTCAGCAGAGACCGAAACGTCACAAATATTAAAGCAAAACAGTGTGAAATCCGGAAATGCATTGTGAAAGCATTCACCAAACTAGTTAAATGATATTCGGCAGCAAAAATGATTATTACCAAAGTCAAATCTAGCCGTAAAAGCCTGAATGTTGTGATATGTTTGGTACATTTTTTCTGACTTGACTGTCATTTTCAGAAGAACTTGACAAGCAGTTTTATTTCGTATGATGTATGTATAAGTATAAAATATATTCGTGTTAATGTATAAGTGTTGTACAAGTATAAACTATGTTGGTAACTGCTACATTGATGTTCAAACTAGCGTACTACTTGTAAGCATATGGTGCCTTGAATAGTCGCAGTGTTACAAAATTGGTCTGATTCTAAAGAGTTCTTGCCAATATAATTTTAAATCATAAAATGTAATGATGCTCCATTCATTATTGTTTATACTAACTTCTCCAATGGGCGTGTATTCCTGGATTGTGGCTTAATATCATATGCTGAGGATTCTGCTTGAGCTGGTCCCAGAAAAAAGCCAGCAGTTCTTTTTTATTTCAGGTCGAGAAGGTATGTTTGCAGGGGCGATTCGTGTTTCTTTTTTTTCTTTAGTTGTGACCCTTTTGATTTGGTCAAGCAGCTCCCGGGGTATGGTTGTTATGAACATGCATGCACAGTTAGCTGTGCTACTCGTATTGTTAACGTTTAGGCTGTTGCTATTCCTTACTATATTTGATTGCTTTCCGTTTTTCTCATGCCTTAGAATGCCGATCAAATTGCACTGTGATTGTTGTGATTTCAAAAAATTATATCCAGGCACCTGAGCCTTGAAGATTGTTAATAGTAATTCTACAACAATAGATATGTCGTTTAAATATACCGGTTTATGTTCTTAAAGACGCTGCTCTTGTTAATTCTTTTGTACCGCGATAAACTTCCAATATTCGTCCAAGTGCACATTTAGTAGGTGGCAAATCATCTTTTATCAACACCGCTTGAATATTTCCTGTCTCGAAATTGTTTGTCTATCTTGTCCATTTTGGTCCAATGTCTCCAGAAGTGTTGGTGAAGTCTATCTGTTTATACGAGGTGTAACAGCATAAAGGCAGTTGAGTTCTTGTGATACAATGAGTAACAGCTCAACTATCTCGATTGTATATATGGTTGTACTCATCTGAGTAAAACCAGACAAACATGTGTATGATAAAATGGGATAAGAATTAGGAACTGGGGTGTTTGTTTGACGCCAGGCTGTAATCAGCCATATTCTCAAAGCAGACTTAAGTTTGGTTGTTCATTCATGCGGAGCACCCAGAAGATCGCCGTATTCGCATGTCCAACCTTTATACGTGCGGCTCGGGCTAGATTGTCGAATCAAAAACGGAGAATTTAAAATAAAACTTTATATTTCTTCTTATAAACAAAAAACTTCCAACTGTCTCTACTCTACTTTTGCCATTTACTTTTATACTTTACATTAAATTATTTACAAATTCATTATTTCATTAAATTATTTACAGACTCGACGTTGAATTGTACGAGTTCTTAAATCTATAAATTTCCTATTTCAAAATATTCAAACGGAAAGTCGGTCACTTGTTCTACATTATTTAACTTTTGTGACCGACTTTTCAGACTATCTACATCAGCCGACATTGCTAGCAGTATAACGCCTAGCCAGCAATATTCGCTAGTACTGGTAACTTACTTAACTCATCCTTATTTAACATGCCGGTTTGCTTATAACCGGTTAACCGGTAGCAGCAGAACGCAAAGTGCATTGTATTTGTTTACTATGCTAATCAATCAATGCTGATCTGTTAACTTGGCCTGAATTGACGTTCCGCTATTGATCGCTAGGCCAGGTACTCGTACTGCGCCATATGGGATTTGGAGCCGGCACTATGTATTCCATGTATTAATTCGAACATTGCGGGCGCCACTAAGCAGGCGCCATCTTTTTATCGTGTGGATCCTTGTCGATGTAAAATCTGTATTAGGCGGAGCTTGAAGTGCTGAAACAATGAGGAAATACTTGCAGTTAAAATTTTGAAGTCTTTTGGAGAGATACATAAAGGTCGTAAATTAAGGAAAGCCTCAATTTGTATTAATACTAAGGTTAGTTCTGCAAATGTTCATGTGGCGTCTCCTACTGTTCTCTTGAGGTGGTTAACCGACTTTATTTTACTCTTTGTGGAATTTTACTGTTCTTAACTGTTTTACTGTTTTTGGTGGGTTATGGTCTTGGAACAAGCTCATGCTCTGAGTAATTGTTCTTCGATCTTGATGCCACACTTTGTCCTGTCGGTTTGGAACCATGCTAGGTCTTCCATCTTCTGAGTCACATTTCTTTTGCAGCTGGTGTAGTTGACGCCAAAGATGAAGCTTGTGTTGTAGTTCGTTGCGGTAGTACCCCTAAATTAGTCTCAATTTAGGTTCATGGTAACTTGTCCAATGATATTGCAAGAGGTTCGCAGGACCATGTAAATTCCTTTATCTTCTAAAAAAATTGGAATTGTTAACTAAATTAAAATAACACTGAAGCTCTATTCTACACAAGAATTTATTTCGAACTTTTCTACATATATGAAAAAATATCGTGGCTTGTATCATAAGAAATCGCTGATAACATTATTGAAGTGCGCAAGGAGTCACTGGATTTCAAGTAAAATAAAACAAGTCGCTTCTGTTTTAAAAATAGCCGCTAATCTTTTTTCTTAATAGCTTAAACACTTTTTGTTCACTATACCGCTTACTCTGACTCTTTTGCTTTTCAAAACGTCGACAAATCTATCGCCTTCTATTTAATTTCAAATTACGACTATTTCGCTTCCAAAATTCGATTGCTTCCGTCGACTTCTCAATTTCGACTCTTTCGCTTCCCAATTCAGACTGACGCGATAGATAGATATAGAGAGAGTAATTGCTGATCGCATTATTGAAGTGCGCAAGGAGTCGCTGGATTTCAAGTAAAATAAAGCAAGTCGCTTCTGGTTTAAAAATAGCCGCAAAACTTTTTTCTTAATAGCTTAAACACTTTTTGCTCACTATACCGCTTTCTCTGACTCTTTTGCTTTTCAAAACGTCGACAGACTCTATCGCCTTCTATTTAATTTCAAATTACGACTATTTCGCTTCCAAAATTCGATTGCTTCCGTCGACTTCTCAATTTCGACTCTTTCGCTTCCCAATTCAGACTGACGCGATAGATAGAGAGAGAGAAATTGCTGATCACATTATTGAAGTGCGCAAGGATTTAGTAAAATAAAGCAAGTCGCTTTTAATTTAAAAATAAACGCAAAATTTTATTTTTCGCTTTCTTAATAGCACTTTTTGTTCACTATACCGCTTTCTTTTTGTGACTCTTTCGCTTTCGAACTACCATTCTTTCGCTTTCCAAAACGTTGCCTAACTCTGTCGCGCTCTAATCTCCAAATGCCACTCTTTCGCTTCCAAAACACGACTGCTTCCGTCGACTGCTCAATCTCGACTCTTTCGCTTTGCAACTGTTTTTGGTTAAAGAACGTGACATTACGCAAGCGACTCAACTCAAAATTTTACAATATTTCTTAATTTGCTTAATTCTAATTCAGTACAAGACAGACCGTGCTTATTTGAACAATCTATAGGTCGCTGGTTCATATCCGGCTCGACGGACCAATGTTTCGGCGGCAGTTGATCTTCTCCAGGTGGAGAGCCTGTGCAACCGATTTAGTATCTCTAGTCACTTTCTCTCGTCTGGAGGCGAGTGGAGCGCGTTTTCAAGAGCTGTACTCAGCCGACCACACCAGTCGTTGGTACAGAGGAAGAAATTCGTGTATCTTAATGGTTTTAAAGATACACGAATGGGTTTGGGTATGGGAATTGGTAGGTTATTAACAAGAAATACGTTCTGGTTAATAGTTTGGGTGGAAGTAAAAGTAAAAGTTTATTGCCTACTTTTATGTACATAATCTTTACATTGATTTTGCTGTTTAGCCAGAAAATATGAGTTAAACGATCGAGTATTATTCATGTGCGTAAAATGATGATAGATTATATGCTCGATCGTTCACCCATTCACATGTATAAGGTACGTTGGGTTGAATGATCGGATATGCTTTACTTAAATATGATTATTTTGCATATTCGATCATTCAACCAAATGAATCTAAATTAATTAAGAATTAAATGTAAGATCGTATTGCATGTTGGGTTGAATGATCGGACATGCTTTACTTGAAGGTGATTATGTTGCATGTTCGATCATTCACCCAATCACATTAAATTTTTTGCTTCTATATTCGGTGTATCCGAACACAAGCAATGTCTTCTTGTACAGTAATGAAGTCATTAAATTAAATTTAACAGTTGATTTTGAACCAAATAATTTTCACACACTGCAGATCAAGTGAGTCGCCTATATTAAGGAGTTTGCTCGGGACTCTCAGATTTGTTTTCGTAATATTCGGCTTCTGATATTCTTCCATTGGCGACAGATATGTTGAATACACCCGTTTCATTTTCTACTTGACACTCATCTCTTCCCAACTGATCTGTTTTTATCCCGACAGATCTGTTTTTATGGAAGTGAAAATCTGTCCTTAGGGAATATGTGAAGTTGAGTGGAGTTATTTAAATTCCATTTTCGCTGGAAATGAGTTTGTCATCTCGATACAATTGAAGCAAATTTCGCAGCACGTGTCAGGGTTACATTGTCACTTACCATTATTGGCTCCGATTTGTATATGACGTTATCATCATTTAAATCGTCGATGCTCACTCCAGTTATACCGCAGGCATTTTCTACACATTGGACAATATGTTATGCAGCTTTTTTATCGGATATGTAATACATTTTATCCGAGGTAATCCCGATAACAAATGTTGTACAGGGAAAGAAGTAGAGAGAAGAATCAAATTCCAAAACGGCGCTTATGCCGAGAACTTAGTTAAAACACGGTTTTTAATAATGGAAAGTAAAGCGGCTCTTATGCCGAGAACTCAGTCAAAACACGTTTTTTTCTAATGAAAAGTACAGCGGCTCTTATGCCGAGAGTTAAATGCGATGTCGGGGATTAAGATCCCGGCCCAAAGGCCGCACGCACATCTGGCCCTAAGGCCCAAGGCGGTCTTCGTACAAACACGGGAATAATGTAGTTTCTGGGAGATCCCGGCCCAAAGGCCGCACGCACTACTGGCCCTAAGGCCCAAGGCGAACTCCCGTCCACTAGTTCGGCTGAAATAATTCAAAGACATTAAATATTTACCATTTTTTTATTATATTTTCTCGTTGTGGTGTTTTTGGCGATGAGGTTTGTTTCCGTTGGTTTTTACTTCAATTTTGGTGATGAGGTTTACTTCCGCTGGTTCTTCACTTCAATTTTGGTGATGAGGTTTACTTCCGTTGGTTCTTCACTTCAATTTTGGTGATGAGGTTTACTTCCGCTGGTTCTTCACTTCAATTTTGGTGATGAGGTTTACTTCCGTTGGTTCTTCACTTCAATTTTGGTGATGAGGTTTACTTCCGTTGGTTCTTCACTTCAATTTTGGTGATGAGGTTTACTTCCGTTGGTTCTTCACTTCAATTTTGGTGATGAGGTTTACTTCCGTTGGTTCTTCACTTCAATTTTGGCGATGACTGCCAGTAACTTTGATTTTTTGATCAAGATGAACTGTTTTTTACTCCCTTTTTTTTACTAAACCGTTGCCGAATACTTCCAGCAGTTGGATTAAAAAAATAATGAACTCCTTTATTTTTTCTTTGCTTCTGCCGAAACTTCAGCATTCACAATTTAGAGCTCGACTCGCTGTTCTTCGCTCGAGGCTTAACTTATATTTTATTTTTATGTTTACCTAAACATAATTTTTTAATACAACAAAAATGCATAAATTGAATTGTCCTGAGTTGAACTCTAAAATCTAGGCCAATAATTTGCTGATTGATTTCAGAGTTCAATCAATTCATTTTCATAAATAATTATTTTATTATTTTTCCCTTAGGAAAATGCTGACTACTTGTGATAACACGAAACCGAAATTCCCATCGTACAATTGTTTTATTATTTTTTTTTTAAGACATTAGTCACACCTGGGCACATATATAGCAGTGCGCACATGGGGACTTGTTTTTATTTTATTTTTGCTTACCTCTTACAAGTCTTGCATAATTGCATAGCTTGTGAGAGTAGAGGTCTTATGCCGTTGTATGTTCATATCAGTTGTTATTGTTTACAATAACATGTAGTAGATATGCATACTCGTGTCTTGGCATTGAATTACAGATTAAGGCAGGTTACGATTTGATTTGGCCATCTGTATATTACGATATTAATGGGTGATTGGATTTCGTGTCATCACAAATACAAGGTCCGAATCGCATTCAATTTGTTGTAGTCAATGGCTTTCGGCACTACCATTGAGCAGTTTAGAGTCAAAAAAACATTTTCATTAACATCAAAACTAGAATGCAAAACTAAGAGCATTTGGTTTGTTTACAAATCTTCTGTATGGTAGGATGTTCAGATGAAATTTATGACTAAAATCTTGATTTTCGATCCGTGTCCGACAGATAAGAGCTGATCCGTTCAGAGAAGGATCAATCATGCAAATTGTATATCCGATCGTATCGGGGAATTTGTAAGGAACCAAAGAATTAACTTGAACAATGATTCTGTTGACCTATTCGTCATTTCGATATGCAAGCGACAAACTGAAACCTTACTCAATATACTTCCTAATAATATAATTTCACCAAATTCACTTGCAACTGCCTCACTTAATAGTTAAAACACGAATAAGAATCTTAAATTCTATTTAGAATAAAAAATAATCCGTTCTCATGTTTTTTCTTGACAAGTCTGCTACCGCCGTTAGTGCGAAATATTCACGTAGTCCAGCCGTGGAATAGTTTTCCATGAGGTCCATAATTATCCAATAAATAAATCGCGGAATGAACCGCTGCAGATGATCACATTTTTTCACTGGTTTTGAATGCATATTAAACATATGATAGAGAGTAGACATGTAGTGCAGCTGGATATTACAGAATAACTGATTAATCAATAATTTGATTAATAAAAACAAAGCACTACATTTAAATTAACATTTATTAACATTTGTATTATACAAATTTATTTATTATTATTTGTTATTGTTTAGATTAAATTTTACGTTTAATGTGAATGAAAATCTTTTTTACACTAAAAATAAAAAACAATTACATTTATATTTTTCATAATAATAGTTCACTCGATTATTATTAAAAATAAATATATAAAGTATATTTCTGTCAGTGTAATTATTTATTTTTAGTAGAGTGTATTTTAAAGTGTAAAGTGTATTTGCATGTGGAATTAATTAAGTTTAACCAATTCCCCACAGACATATTGAATTGCGCAAGAGGATTTCAAGTAAAAATAAAGCAATTCGCTTTTGATTTAAAATAACCGTAAAACTTTATTTTTCGCTTTCTTCACTTTTTATTCACTATACCGCTTTCCTTTTTCTGACTCTGACGCCGACTGACTCTCTATCGCGTTCTAATTTCAAACTGCGACTCTTTCGCTTCCAAAAATCGACTGCTTAATTTCGACTCTTTCGCTTCCCAATTCAGACTGACGCGATAGACAGAGAGCAATTACTGATAACATTACTTAATTGCACAAGGATTCGCTGGATTTCAAATAAAATAAAACAAGTCACACTTATTCTGGGTCTTTTATGATGGGTAACCAGAAAAACAATTTCAAAACGTTTTTTATATAAAGTACTCATTTCTCAACTTGTCATCTTTACGAAAGATCAAACTGTACTGACCAAATGAATCTAACGCGAAATCGGCTGTGGTATGTCATACATAATTTTCCATAACACATAAATGTTTGAGCAGGTGAGGAGGAATTGTTTTACGACACGTTCTTCTTGAACGCACTGCAAATATATGTCTTGTATATTTATGGTTTCATGAAGCTCTCTCTTGTGGCGTTCCTTTGCTTGGCAACCATTAGGTCCATGTGAATAGTATTCTCCGAGTTAATCGCGAAAACCAGCGCGCAAATGGGATGGTACGTCCCTCCACTTTGTGGTACATATACGGTATTCAAAGATTTCAGGATCACAACTTTAGGAATTCAATTCGAAATAATAATTCAATTTCAGTATGCATTTTATTTCATTCCCATACATTTTCACAATCACACAACTGAAACAAATATCAAAGAAAATGTAATAAAGTAACAATAATAAAAAAAAACTCACAAATGTATCTCTTATCGCCAATTTGTCGGCGTTATTTTCCATGAACATAACTTTAATGTCTCGTACTGATAATCTTATTTATATAACGTACATTTAGAGTGCACTATTTATAACTATTTTTCGACTATTTAAGATTATTTTATTATTAAAAAAAAAGTCTCAAAAAACGCTTCAATGTTGAAAAATATTAGTTTTAATTTTTTTTAAGTATTTTATTTTTTATTGTGTTCACTCTTTTATTATTTTTGTCTAACAGAAAATTTCATTATAAATTAAAATAAACAAAAACAAAAAAATATTCTGTAAGCAAATAAAAGTACAATGCCAGTGAAAAGTAAAGGAAAAATATGTAAAAAAAAGAAAAAAAACTGTTTAATTTTTACATAATTATCTTTCTTTTTTTATTTTGGAAAGTGTGCGAAAAAATTATTACACAATAATGAAAAAAAAGATAAATGAAACTTATATTTTGTACTTTCAATTCGTTGTATTGCGTGGTATAAATTTGTATGAAATAAATAATGTCCTTCTCAATATCTTTAATTAATGTTTATTCATTTTTATTTGCTGAGTTTTTATATCGGACAGGAATTTGATAAATAAAAATACTTGAATGAGTATTGATGAAGGATATGAATCGAAGTGGCTGGAAAAAGAACGATTCCATAATTACATATATATCTAGTAAGTCTTTATTTAATTTTGACAATAAACAAAATAAAACAGGTACCGACGTACATTGTGGTTACAAATTAATAACAATCAAACAACTTTCAGAAGTTTTATATTATTGTATAATACTGGCTAAAGTGGTTTTGTCCTATGAGCAATTACAAAAATCGAAACTTAGCTAACATAACGCGCGATCAGACGAATAGACCAAAAATTTCTTGTTTCGCACACACTGTAATAAATAAAAAATAAGCTGAAGTGGGAAGTTAATTATTTTCGTTTTGAAGTATTTGCTCATAATAATCGCATTTTTTCTATTTGTATGGTAAGTTTTAACTTTTTGCTGGATCTCTATGATTGATGTAAAATTCTTTGAAAAAAAAAAACTATGCGAAGTTATGGTTGATTTACGATAATCAATAAATATGCACTGTGTGTGCTGTGTTGAATGCAGCAACACGGAGCCCAAAGGTGGGAGTTGTACGCTAGCCGCGGCCTTATAAAGGATTTGTAGATTATCTAAAACACGGAAGGTGGAAAAGTTTTCTTCGATCGCCGGAGAGTACCCAAACACTGGGATGTTGCCTTAGCAGGGTATGAAGTATTTGCTAGATGCAACACATGTTTTCCGTAACAATGATGCGCAGGATCATCAAGTTTGGCGACACAAGAAAGACCTTTTTGTCAAAATTCATCTAATCCAAATTCTTATGGCGTTTGAGAGATGTAATACAGCTTTGTGTTTTGGACGCACAGAACTCAACCATGTTCTTTTCTTGCGAAAAAGACCTGCAGGCTAAAACAAAGGAAGTACCATAACGACAAGATACAAAAAATGAACGACGATATGAGACAAAATAAAACGCGGGACGCATACGCAATGGTAAAAGACATAGAAAAAGGGATACAAGCCAAAAACCAGTCTCTCTCTCTCTCTCTCTCTCTGAAGAGACACAGAGGGCAACGTCATCAGCGACACACATGAAATCAAAAGGAGATGAGCTTCCTACTTTGAACATCTCAATCCCACTCCAATAGCACCAATGACGCCAAACTGTGTACTTTCATACTAAATAAACTAAACTTTTCGAGGGATCACGACATTAAGAGTTAAAAATGTATTATTTTTAAATAAGTAACAAAAATAGGGTGGATCAATTCTTTTGCGTTTGGATAGTACAAGTCTTATTATAGTGTCGTGCGCAAGAGGTCGCTGGATTTCAAGTAAATGAAAACAAACTCGCCTTAGCTTAAACAACCGCGAACTTTATTTATCGTTTTTTATTAACTCTCACAAGCACTTTTTCCATTCTATCGCTTCCCAATTCAAACTGAGAAATAGTTAATTGAATATTACTCCAAAATTCAATACCGAAATTTTTTGGCTTTAAGGGCAGAACCAATAGTCAATTTTTGAGTGGGTAATGCCTGTTTCAAATCAAACGATATTACCAACTTGACTTTGTTTCATTTTTCAACGGCTCCAGCATTTCTTCTGCTATTGAAAGGCTTTTTTCTGCAGCATCTTCCACTTTAGATAGTCGGATTTTTTCTGCATCGCCGATGCTCGTCTTAATTTCGACTTTCCTTCTGGACAGCATAAACTTGAAACTCTCTCTTACGATAGCGATCACCAAGCTATAGTAATGATGCTTTCAACTATAGATCCGATTGGTTTTCTTATACAAACGCAAAATGTAAATCTACGTCTAAATTACAGGAGAGCCAATTGGAATCTGTTCCAGAGGAAAATGACCAGGGAGTTTCACAATAACTATATCCCGGTAAAAAAAAATATAAACCTCACGAATTCGGAAATTGACCAATACCTAAGAGAGATCGAGGAGTTGACTTGGACAACAATTGAACGTACTGTTCCAAAAATCAAGTCTAAAAATAATATGGAACGGTACGAAACGAGCGTGACAAAAAAATTACTAAAAATTAAAAGCTTTCTTTTAACTAAAATTAACAACATTTATCGACGACTTAAGGACTATAACCACCCGACGCTGCACATACTAAAATCAACATTAAAAAACGTTCGGACCCTTTTAAAACAAAATTACTCAAACGAAATTAACAGGCAATGGGCAGAAAATTTAAAAAACATTACACCGTCAGATCCGGACAAAATGTACGCAACTATAAATTCACTGTTTCGAAACAAAGTCAGAAATGCTATGCCGACATTAAAAATTCCCTAGGCAGATTTGGACAACCTGAATATAACTGGACTGAACCGTTCGAACATCATATATGACACAGATGGTAATGCTCTAATAGATGACGGAACTGAACAACTAGAAATTATTGGAGCACATTTCGAACAAGTACATATCCAAAATTCCCATTTGGGTAGTGAACGTCACGCTCGTTTAGTCGAGAAAAAAGTCAACGAGTTTCGAAACGCTAGGAGCTATGAGCCGATTCTCTCCTTCAGCGATAATTGTACGGCTGATTCCTTTCCAGATGGTCCGCACTCTGTCTCCATAGGGACTGTCACGCGACTCTTCAGACATTTAAATAAAAAAAAATCGTCGGGAATTGATAAAATACCAAATGTGGTCCTCAAACATCTTCCCGACTCCATTATTCTCCAGTACTGCGTATTGTTCAACAATATCTTGAGCAATGTGCACTACCCTGCACGTTGGAAGAGTGCCAACGTCATTCCAATACTTAAACCTGGGAAAGACCCAACCGACCCTAAGAGTTATCGGCCTATAAGTCTACTCCCAACAATCAGCAAGGTATTTGAAAAAATTTTGAATAATTCCATCAATAGTTATGCTGCAGAAAACAAGCTGATCGACGACTGTCAGTTTGGATTTCGTAACGGTCACTCTACGATACATGCGGTAACCAAGCTGACCTCGGACATATGTTGGCGTCTTAATAACAATGAGTGTGTTGGTGCGTGCCTTATCGATATGGAGAAGGCATTCGATACGGTCTGGTTGGATGGATTGATATTTAAAATGTTGCAAGCTCAATACCCGACAAACCTTATAACGATGATAGATGAAATGGTTCACGGAAAAAATTTTGTCGTAACCAACGGAAATTTTTCATCCCTTCGAAACTTTAACGTAAGTGAGGGCCTGCAACAGGGTACTGTTACTGCACCTACACTCTTTTCGATTTCTCTAAACGGTCTTTTCAATTTGTTTGAGTTCAATAAAAAACCAAATAAATCGATCATAGCTTTCGCGGATGATTTAATTGTGTATACGGCAAACAGAAAATGCACTGTAGTACAACGGGAGCTGCAAGAGATGTACAGCCAGGTTAAGCGCTTTACCAATACCTGGAAAATAAAAATGAATCCACAAAAATGCGAAACTATTCTGTTCAGAACCACTCTCCAACACGCAAACTACGACATAAGACGTAATTGGAAGAAATTCCATATTATGGCGGAGGAGGGTGGTAATGAACAGATACCGCACAGAACTTGTGTTAGATATCTGGGTGTACATCTTGATCAGCTCTTGAAATACGGAAATCACTCTTCCATCCAACTAGAAAAAACTCGCAAATGCTTCATGTCACTCCGAAAACTATTTTATGCCAAATATATTCTTCCAAGAGTCAAAATTATCTGTTACTTAACTCTTGTTAGGCCTATACTGACTTACGGTTGTCCCATATGGTTTAATATGAGCGCTTCTATGATGGAGAGATACAGAGTACTGGAGAGGAAATGCCTACGTGCGTGTACGGGACGGTATCGTAAGGCGGAGACTGACTACCTACACTACATTTCGAACCAGGAACTGTATGATGCTGCACAAGTGATGAGAATTGATTGCACCATAATTCATCTGATTCGTAACCATATATATAGATCCTCGCAACATGGCGAAAACCCTTGGATCTCGCAACCGTTCTTTCCGAATCCCTTATATTTTAATAATACACTCAAAACAGGATACATTCCTCCAGAAGCTTTTCCATACCTTGATGGCTTGGGCTACATCACGGACGCGCAGAATGTGCCCGTTTTGTACCATGCCTATCGTAGGACAACTGATAAAAAAATTCTCTTTGACCCACATCTTAATACCTCAAATCCACTACCAATTTGGAGGTATTCCACGGCCAATCATTGTGACTCGCGGGCTAATCAGCTTCATAAATTCTGGTGGCTTAACGATGATTAATGGTCAAATGCGACTAGGAATTGTCCAGCCTTTACAATTTTTTGATAAATAAAAATTGTTGTAAATAAAGTGTAAAAATTTAGATTTTAAGATAGTTTTAATTATAAATAGTATAGGATAATTGAATGTATTATAATTTAGCTTATACTATAAGTAGTTTAGATTAACTTAGACTTAATTCCTATACTTTTTTTCTAATTAATTAGTTTAGATTTTGGTTGTATAATAAATTAATTAGCATTAGGTAAATCAGTTAGAATAAAAATTGTAAATTTAAATGTAAATAATAAATATAAACAGATTCGATAGTATTAAGATGTAAATAAATTGTAAATATTTGTTAAATTAGATATAAGTAATACAAAAACCGATAAAACACACAAATATATAATCAACGTTGGGTTTTTAATGCCAAGTTTCCCAATTAAATAAAAAGCAGCGAAATTTAAAACTAATAATACAAAAACAAAGAAAATGCAAGAAGCACATAACAAAACCTAATACAATTATAAACTTAGAGAGCCCACAGAGGCCATTAAGTATTTTATGAAATTTAAAATATAATCTTAGCTTTATTGGATTAATGTAGAATTTTTTCACAGTTCAACAATCTCTGAAGATTAACTAAACTGAAGATTATTTTCCTTACATTGGTAGCAATGCAATCATTCTGAATTCTTGTGCTGTCATTGCGAATGATTATCTGTCATTAATAAAAAGTTTCGTGTATTTACAAAACAAAAAAAAAACATAAAAGAATTATGATTGGGCGTAAAGCCCAATCATACGATACTCTAGATGAAATGAGAAAGAGTTCAATGTACCGGAAAATATGTCACCTCCAATACTTTTAAATAATTAATAGTGACTTTTGTATGGGAGGTGGTAGAAGCAGAGGAGGAAGGTTTGTAATTTTTGGATATGACACCTAATGTGGTGTGCAAAATATTTCGTGCTGAATTTAAGGTTTGTAGCTTTCATTATTTTCAATTGGACATAGTTTTCCAGAAATTGAGGCATTTGTATGGGAGGTGGCAGAGGAAGTGGAGCGTTTAAGATGATTTTGAAACTGCTTATCATCATCCTTATCACCACGCTTTGATTCAATTTCAAATTCGATAGTTCTAATATATATTCGAAGGAGAAATGCTTTTCTTGAATTTATAATACAGATATTTGTATGGGAGGGGGTAGAAGGAGTGAAGAGGAGCTGATAATTTTCTTTAGCATTTATTGCAATTATTAAATAACAAATTCTGGCAAAATTTTAAGTTTATACTTTTTCTAGTTTTAATGGAAATCGATATAATGCACTTAACAAAAATTATACATTTGTATGGGAGGGGGTAGAAGGAGTGTATGGATCAAAACACATTTTTTTCCCGTTATTGACATTTCCATTTTTATACTTTATGCAAAATATCAAGTTGATAGCTTCAACGGTTTCGAAGAAAAATAATTTATTTTAAATTTCAAAATTTCGTAAAATTTGTATGGGAGGGGGTAGAAGGAGTGAGGTGAAGTTGATAATTTTTTGAGTTCTGATTGGAATTATGATAAAATTAATTCTGGCAAAAATTCGTTTTTATAACTTTGCTAGTTTCAATGAAAATCGAAAAACTGCATTTTTCAAAATTATACATTTGTATGGGAGGGGGTAGAACGAGTGACGGGATTGGATCAATATTCCGTCATATTAATGACATCTATATCATAATACTTTGGCCCAAATTTCAAATTGATAGCTTAAATAGTTTCAAAGAAAAATTAATTTCTGAATATTTCAAAATTTCGTGAAATTTGTATGGGAGGGGGTAGAAGGGGTGGGGGGATGTGGCCCGTTCACAAACTTAAAGTTTCTTTTTTGCTAAAAAAGACACACAACAAATTTCAGCACGATAGCTCAAAGCGTTCGAGAGTTATGCTGTAGACAGACGGACAGACGGACAGACAGCAACTCGGAATCGAAGTTTTTGAGCGACAACAAATATTTCTGCACCCTTGGCGGCTCTGTGCGAGCATTATTTCTTAGCGTTACAAACGGTAAGGCAAACACAATATACTCTCAGATTTCATCTAGAGTATAAAAACATTGAAAAATTTTCGTATTTTTAAATAAAAATAATAATATACATATATAATGGAAAGCCGGATGAACCTAAATTTTACTTCGGAGGAAATGAAACTCCTACTAGAACTGCTAGCACCAGAAGAGGAAACTCTATCCTTAGATAAAGAGCACCAGTCTGAAGGTAGTAGATTATCCTCGTGCCAGCCAACCACAAGACTGGAAAAAATTACCTAACAGGCTGCAGGCAACGAAGTGGGACAAGGTTTCGGAAGCGAAACTCGATATGATAAAGAGGAAAAAAGAACTGATTGAATTCGAACGTGAGCTTATGACCGCGGAGCATGAGCAGAGAATGGCCTTCATGAAGAAAGAACATGAATTAAAAATAAAAATCTTGGAAATAGAATTAGAACAAAAAAACTTGTAGTTCAAGCTTTCTAAGGCGAATAATAAAAAGACAATTAAGATCAACTACTATATTTTATAGTTATCACTACAGTTTTTGAAATAGTCATTTATAAGAATTGACATGTTTAAATTATAGTTATTAATTCGGTCGTCATTGTTTGAAGGAGCACACAACGAAGTTTACGCTACTTTCCAGAGATTCTGTTAATGCTGGTGGATTATGATCATTTTCCATAATGTTTAGTTACAACAATAATGCTTTGATTTTTTTATAATCGTATATCCTAATCCTGTTGATAAAATCGGGAATCGCCTTTTCCATACGCCGCAGTTCCTTTCTACACACTTTCTCGTTCGGATGAGCGATTCATTGTAAAGATTTTCTTCGGGACAATTTACTGTTGCAAGATATGTAAGTATGTAACTACGATTGGTATACAAGCACAAACTCTTGAGCTATCAAATATAGTCGAAGCGTGGGCTGAACCAGGTCAACACGCAACGATATCTAATATTTTTGAATTTGCATCTGCACGTTATACGAAAAAATTCCTTTTCTGTTGCGGAAAATTTCTGCGGTGTTTCCTCCCAAAAAAGGATACATTATTTAGGAGCATGAGTTAATTTTATTGCGAAAAGTAGTTTTTTCTACCTGGGGATAGTATCCCCATGCGTGAATGCGTGCAATCAATAGCTCCAATGACATTGGGAAATCTAGCAATTTCATAAAATTTAGTTTTGGCATTTGTTTCTTCATTATCCGCGGGTAATGATATAAAATAAGGCCGCAAAAGGGCATGAGACACTTTCTCTACGATTTTGCATGCCGTGGACTTCGATATCCCGGTAAAATCACCAACTGTGATTAACATATTACCAGTCGCATATAGCCTTAATGTTAATAGCAACATGATCTCTGGGCGCACGGCATTATTCCTGAAATTTCATTACCGGACATTTTCATAAATTAATCTCAACAGCATATTTTAGTAATTACCAATTTGTGGAATGCTGAATGTGTGATCCAATTAATTGTAACAAAACATATACAGTCTGTTTTGTTACACGAAAACGTGTACGAAAATCGATGTACCATATACCATATACCATACAGTGGCCGACAAAAGTCTACACCCGGCCCCTATTTTCGCTGCTTGACGAGCCTAACAGCACTATTTTAAAATGTAATGATGTAGTCTTGTTTATAATCTATTTTTATTGACATGTAACGAAAAAAATTTTTCTCCAATATAAACTTGACAATCTATTCATAAAAAAACTAAAAATTAGCATTGGCAAAAGTCTACGTGCGATCATGAGATCCACCAAAAACTTCATTAAGGAATTTACATTTCATTTCAAAACTTAATATTGTTGCGAGCTAGGGGTTCACCGGGATTTCAAGTAAAACACAATTCGTTTAAAAATAAGTGATAAATTATTTATTCGCACTTTAACTTAATTCGCACTATATGGCACTACCGCCGCGTACTTTTCCTATCGCTTGTACTGGTTCGCGTCTCGATCATCAAAATGACTGGTTCCCAACTGAAAGCTTCGTGCTTTTATACATTTCCCCCCCTAGTCTCGAATCTTCCGTCGTGTATGTCTCAACTATACTGGAAAGTTCTAGATCTTTAATTATGGCTTTTTACATATTGGGGGATACTGTTCTACATAATTCTTGGCTATTCGAGAGAGATAGAATTGCGGGGTTGCCAAATCTGTAACAATATTAATATTTTGTTGACTCACCATGGGTCTATAACTGGCTGCAAGCTTCTTGGCATTGATGCTAAAAAATTTCCTAACTCGTTAGGCGTAATTTGATTTGGGATCATTGCCGAATATCCAGCTTTCGCCAAGGTCCATCTTATCGACCGATTCCCTTAAATTGTTTTGCAAGATGGTTTTGTAGAGATGGCGATCCGTGACACCATCAATGAACACCAAATTTCCTACACCCGACGCTGCGACAGCACCCCAAACCATCACATTGCCACCACTACGTTTGACGTTAGGAATTAGGTGTTTCGGGTCTATTCGCGTGTTTCCTTTCTCCAAACTTTAGCTCTACCACCACTTTCAAATATGTTATACTTCGATTCATCGGTAAATAAAACCTTTTTTCCAAAAATCAAGTTCTTTGTCTAAATGCCTTTTGGCAAATTCTAAGCGAAGTTTGCGATTTTTTTCGCTTATAAGGGGTTTATTGCGTTGCATTCTGCTGTGATAACCATTATTATTTAATGTTCTTTGAACTGTTCTTGGATGCACCGTGGTTCCTGTTCGGTTTGCTATGACCTCCGCCAATTTTGTGGTATGCGCCTTTGGGTTTTGGTTCACTTCTTTCAAAATAAAGGAGACATCTCCGCGAAACAGCTTCTTCGGTCGACCACTGCGCGGCTTGCTTTCTCCGAAAGATTTTCTTTCGTTTCGATGTTTTACCACCAAGTTCCGTACTTCTGATGAGATTTCCTTCTGAAAAGCCATCGTCACAGCTGCGGCCTTATCGAAACTGCCTAAACTGTAGCCTAATGCGAAGCGCAAATGCCAAAATATAAATAAACGGTATTTCCCGTTATAAAACAGAACCTCACAGTAGCATAAAGAATGATTTACCTAGCCGTATGTAGACTTTTGTCAATGCATTTTTTTAGTTATATATGAATAACTTGTAACGTTTATATTGGAGAAAAGATTTTTTTGTTAAATATCAATTAAAATAGACTTAGAACATAACTGCATCATCACTTTTTAATTAGTGCCATGAGGCTCGTCAAGTAGCGAAAATAGGGTTCGTATGTGGACTTTTGTTGGTTACTGTAGCTGAAAAATGACGCAACACGCGCTGCGTTGCGTAGAGCTCCGTCGTCAGTCAAATTTTGACAGCTGTGTCAGTTGCGGGCCACATAAACTGAATCACTGGAATTTTTGTGCGTTTTTCCCAAAATGTTGCAGGATCCGTGTTGCTGGACTTGAAATGTTGCAGGATCCGTGTTGCTGGACTTGACATGTTGCAGGATCCGTGTTGTAATTTTTTCCAGCTGTCGTCGCTTTATTTTCAATAAAAATGGAATTCCCCCAATTACTTGGCATTCTTAAAGTTATATAAGGTGGGAAATACAATCCCCAAGCGCAGTATTTCGAGAAGGTTTGAGTGTGACATATCGACTGCAATTCGAAGTTAAGTGTATTACATTGTGTAGAACTTAAGATTAAGGAACTCAAAAATTTCGTATAATGGAAACTAAAATGGAAAGTTTCGAAAGTTCGGAAGTGCCTCCGGAAAGAACGGCTCGCGAAATGCAACAGTTTCTAGGAAGTTTGTCGGGGTCGAAGGACGTGATACCTTGGGACTTGTAAGTTTTTTTTTGGCATGATGGCTAATTTGCACGTTTAACACTCGATTGCTTTTTTTAAGGTACTCAAGCACCGATCAAGAATTCCTTAAGGATAAAATAAAACTGCTTATCCCAGATGTCGAAGAGACGATTAAAAATGCCCAAAATGAAAATAAGAAATTGGTAAGATGCTTAAAGAATTATGAAGAAGAAATGATGTGATCTAAAGTGCGCAGTATTGTGCGGAAACGAGAATGACTAGAAAAACGGGGTGTGACTCAGCCTCTTCATGTAGACAAGCACGAGTATTGTAGCAACAACGAATAAATCTGATGGGTTTCGTAATAGCAGAAAATCACTACGTAGACAATTATTTTTTTTTTTGGATCTAGGTCAAATAAAATTTCAAATTTCAACAGTAACTGATAACGTTGAGATCAAAGTAAGAAAATCACACCACGTTCGGTACATGCCTGAAAAACACTTGATAATACATTTCGGATGTTAATTTTTATTTCACTGGTGACATTCAAATGTGAATGAACTGTAAAACTTGATCAAAATCGCAAAATATTTAAGTCTATCGAAACTTTGGTTAGCTCTGCTTTTTACTGCGCAAGCATGTCAACTATACCGCAAAGTATGTACACTTTGCAGAAAAAGTGTGCGTTCACCTGATGTCATTTAGTTTTCAATGTTAACAAAGCGAAACGAATCAAATAGTTTCCAGATTTTGTTTCGCTTATCGATTGAGTATTTGTTTACCGCTCGGCACACAGACTTTCATTAATTTCGCCCGAGCAGTTTTTGAGGTAACTGTGCTTTTCACAGGAAACATAGAAAATTGAGGCAGAAAAAGTCTACGTTCACTCATAGAATTAGAGGATTCCCCGAAATATAACGTCTCCAATGCACTTTCCTAATATTGTCTTGCATCAGTTATTCATTGGTTTTTATTCGGGTAAGTGATTAGCAAGATTTTTGTAAAGTTTACATTGTGAAATAAACGTTTTTTTTTTTTGCAATGGCAAATAAAAGAAAGAAATTGCTGTAAACGAAAGAAAAATCATTGTTAATTTATGGAAGGAGGGAAAAAGCTACAGAAATATTGCGAGAGCCGTCGGAAGACAATATTCGTCAATCCAAAGGGTAGTGAAAAATTTCAAATTGACAGGAGAACTTTCCTGGGAAACCCGTTCTGGTCGTCCATCAAAGTCGTCCTGGAGAGAAAAGCGAAATATTCTGACATTGTTAAAAAAAATCCGCGGCTGACTGCAAGGGAAATAACAGCTGAAGTTAAGAAAAAGTTCCACAAAAAAATTTGTCCTGATACCATCAGGAAAATTTCAAAAACGTTGGGTACCATGGAGAAGCAGCGGGGCGAAAACTATTTATTTCGCCAATTAATCGAAAAAAGCGCGTTGCCTTTGCCCAGTAATACTTAAATGAACCTAAAGAGTTTTGGAACAATGTGCTTTTTTTCAGACGAAAGCAAATTCTGCATTTTCGGAATAAAAAGACGTAAAATAGTATGGAGAAAATCAGGGACAACATTCCGAAAAGAACATTTGCTACCTACTGTAAAACACGGTGGTGGTTGAGTAATGGCTTGCGGGTGCATGGCGGCTACTGGCGTTGGTAGCCTAGAGTTTATTGAGTCGACAATGAATAAATTTGATTACTTAAACATTTTAAAGAACAATTTGGAGAAAAGTTCCCGAAATCTCGCCTTGGATAACGATTATTACTTTAAGCAAGATAATGATCCCAAGCATACAGCAGAAATCGTGAGGCTCTGTTTGCTTTATAATGCCCCAAAACAGCTACACACGACTCCACAATCTCCAGATCTTAACCCCATTGAGCATTTATGGAACTCGCTCGAGAGAAGAATTCAACAACATACAATAACCAGCAAAGAAATGTGGAAGTGAAAAATTTTCGAGAGGCAGAGAGTTTGGAGTCGCTTTTATCGTTGACAAAAAATGTAAACACCCGGTCTCGAGTTTCAAACCAGTAAGTGAAAGATTGTGTGCAATCCGAATATAGACTAAATTTTTCAACACTTGTTTGATCAACGTCCACACACCAACAGAAGACAAGAACGAATCTTATGCCACCCTAGAGACAACCTATGATTCACTGCCCTCGAATGGGGGATTTCAATGCAAAAGTTGGAAAGGAGGAAGCTCATAGAGAAATAACAGGAGGGTCTCCATGAGATAACCAACGATAATGGCCAACGTCTTATTGATTTCGCAAATAGCAAAAATATAGTAAGCTCTACGTGCCTCCCATATCGTGATATTTACAAACGTACGTGGGCATCACCAGATGGTCACACATTCAATCAAATAGATCACGTTCTAATTGATTTACGAGTCCTCCGCGGTGCAAATTGTGACACTGATCACTATCTAGTCAGAGCTAAGTATCGAAAACGAGTAGAGCTCGCAAATTTAATGTCGACAAGCTTAAAGACGAAACGGTGGCGCAGGATTACATGTCAGCATGTAATAAACAGCTGACACCAATATATAAAAACATCCAAAATATGCTAGTGGAGAATATGTGGATGAAAATACAAAATGGCATCAAATCCTCCGCAAAAGAGGTATTAGGATATCAAGCACGGCGAAAAAATAATGATTGGTTCGACCAAGAATGTCGCGATGCAATAGTTAGAAAGAACAAGGCTTACACAATTTTTACTGAACGACCAACACGAATTTAAAAAGAAAGATATGACGAGCTTAGGCGATATGCAAAAAAGACCTGCCGTCTGCAGGTCTTTTTCGCAACAATGGAAGTATGAATGACAAGTTACAAAAAATGGACGACGATATGAGACAAAATAAAACGCGGGACTCATACGCAATAGTAAAAGACCTAAAAAAGGGATATAAGCCAAAAACCAGTCTTTGTAAAGACGCAAAGGGCAGCGTTATCAGCGACACAAAATAAATCAAAAGGAGATGAGCTTCCTACTTTGAACATCTTGTCAATCCTACCCCATTAGCACCGATCACGACAGATAACATTTCTATTGAGGCCTCAACCGATGAAGAAGAACCATCATCGACACCACCCACACTTGCTGAAATCAGAGCAGCCAGCCCTATGTGACCAAAAACTGAACAAAGCGCCGGGAATACCAGTTGAACTTCTGCAAAACGGTGAAAACTGTGTCGCTGAAATAATGCACAACATGATATGCAAAATTTGGACAAAGGAAATCATACCCGACGAGTGGCGAAAAGCATCATACATACATATGTCCAATTTACAAGAAAGGAGGCAAACTCTGCTGTGAGAATGACAGAGGAATATCATTGTAGTGTTTGTCCTATAAAATAATTACAAAAATAATTTGACGTCGTTTCAAGCCCTATATACTAATGAGATAATTGGCGAATACCAAGGTGGATTCAGAACCGGACGATCTATAAGAGACCAGATATTCTCAGTGAAACAGGTTATTGAGAAATGTTAACACAGGCGTGCACCAATTTTTCGTAAATTTTAAACAAGCTTACGACAGTATCGGCAGGAGCGTACTGTACCAAATCATGCTTGGCTTTGGAATTCCCCCAAAACTTGTCCGACTAAGAAGACTCATAATGACGAACACTGAATCCCAAGTGAGAATACAAACCGATTCCACAACCAGCTTTCGAACGGAATGTGGTTTAAAGCAGTGAGATGGTCTAGCCCCCATGCTTTTCAACTTGGCACTAGAATATGTCATCCGAAAAATCCCAGTCGACACCAATGGGACACTACTATTCAAGTCCACCCAACTAGTAACATACACTGACGACATTAACATCCTAGCAAGATCCTTCCCTAGAGCTAAGGAGGTATTTGTCAATCTTGACTCCGCCGCTAAAGAAGTCGAGTTGCGTATTAACGAAAGCAAAACAAAAGTAATGACGCAAACAAGAAGGAGCGCGCCTATCAGACAAAACAACAATTGCGGAATATAATTTGGAGAGTGTGGACAACTTCATATATTTTTGGGCTAATCTAACAAAGGACGGTTATGAAACAGACGAAATCAAACGACGGATAATATTAGCAAATAAGACGTATTATTCGGTACTTCCAATAATGAAATCCAAGAAAGTGCACAGGAACAATAAGCTGCGGATATATAAAACTATTATACGACTTGTGCTCTGTTATGGCAGCGAGACGTGGACATCAACGCGAACTTCCGAAAAGGCAGTTAACGCATTTGAAAGAAAGGTCCTGTGAAGGAAGGAACGGAAAGGCGAATAAGATACAACCATGAGCTGTATCAACTTTACGACGAGCCAGAGGCTTCAACGTTCATCAAGTTACGTAAACTGCAGTGGGTTGGCCATGTGGAGCGAATGGAAGACAGAAGATTCCCCAACCGTGCTCTTAAAGTCAAAGCGAGTGGTAACTGGCCAGTAGGCAAACTACGCAAGCGATGGGAAGACTCGGTTGATGAAGACAGTGAAGCCATTTTAAAAATTAGCAACTGTAGGACGAGGTCTTTGGTTGAAATAAGAGCGGCTTTCTCGAAATTCCTTAAAATACGTTGGCATCAAGCTCTCTAATGACGGAATACCTAAAAACTGTCGGTTGTATTTAATATTTATTGCTAAAATCAAGTGACTAAAGTAAGGATAATAAATTGTGTCGGCCATAAAGAGGTGAGAAAAGTGTGCTAGTAGTGTATTATTTCATATCTCTTTTTTTAGACAAAGAAATAGTTACAATGAACTCTATGTTTACGTAATTAAGGATATAAAAAAAATATTAAATAATTGAGATGAGGAGTGAAAAATATATTTTTTTAAGAAAGAACATTTTCGCCTAAAATACAAATAACTTCTCATTCGAATTTCAGGAGAAAACTCGAGAATCTCTTGTGAACAAAATATGGCTACAAAGTATGAAAGAAATGATTTTTATTTTGTTCGTTAAGTTAAATCTTTGCTTTATTTTTTTTTTTCAGGAAAATATTACGGTGGCAATTTATTAATGTCAATCTTCTATGTCCTATGCACGAAAAAGGATAAGTTGACAGAGAAGGCAAAGTATTCAACTGAATTTTCGATTTATCCTGTTTTCAGAGTGAGGAAATGTTATCGTAAGTTTGGTATTGTGTTTTCGGCTTTCATTGGAAATAATTGTGTTTGTGTTTTGTTTTAGTCGATGAAGACAGTACGGATTGTTGTATGATTTTCGTTGACGATAACTCGCGAGTCTATAAGCATTGGAATGATTATAAAAGGAATAACACGTTACCGGAAGGAATTGTTATTGCACCGAAAAATGGCGTTTATAATTTCGACGATGGCGAAAATATAATTTTGGAATGCTTCGAATCGCCAGCATGTAAATTATTGCATAAAGCTGGAAATTACGCCAGTGCAGTTGCTGGAGGCTTAGGGCTGTGTGCAGCCGCTGTTTCGCTAAGTGCCTTAGCTTTACCGATAGCAGCACCAATCTTAGCGGGGACTGCTGCTATTGGAATAGGATCGAGTGCAGTGGTCACGGGCACGTCTATTTCACGAATGGTAGATCGCGGCAAGCATGATGAGACACTTGATCCTACAAAAGATTCGCAAGCCAGATCCGATTGGATTGGAGTAGTGGGCGGTGTTGTTGGATTAGGAGCAAGCGGGGCATCTGCTGCGCTAGCGAAATATGCTGCAACTGGTCGGAATGTTACGAATGTAAGTTATTTTGCAGGTTATACAGTAAATGTGCAACGTTTAAGGATTATTCTTTTACAGCTTGTAGAAGGAACTGTTAATAGTTTGAATGTTGCGACGATTGCAATAAATGGTGTAGGAGTTGGAAATGGAATATTGGAAATTGTTTTGGTAAATTAGATTTAGTCTGAAATTAGAGGAATATGTACTAATTAAATCAGTTTTTCCTTTATGCAGAAAAAATTAGATGGTGATAACATATCTATATTGGATGTAGCACAGCTGGGTGTTTCATTGTTTTTGGTTACGCATTCTGTTTATAATTTTCAAACAGCATCAAAGATTGTAACTGCGAGTCGCGATAAATCAATAGACAGTTTTCGGCAGAGTTTAAGCAAGCGTCAGAAGTAACGAACTACTTTATTTTTATTATTTTTTATTTAAACAGCTAATGATATTTTATTCTATAGAAAAGCGTTTGAAAGAGCCTTTCGAGAAACCGTCCGTCTTCGCGGTGTTAAGCAAGGAAAAATGGATGTGATTCGAGCTCTTAATAATATGCCCGAATCTAAGCAGCCACTAAATGATTTATTTAAAATTAATAAACATTTGAATCAAAACGATATGAAAGCATCTTTGCAGCCCGACGGGAAAATACTGCTGAACAACGACCTTTCCGTGGATTCGGCAACATTACGGAACAGTTTTCAACACCAAAACGGTGAAAATATTGTTGGATTTGTCGGTCCGGTACCACAATCACATGCTACTGGCGAAAATCTCGATATCGCGTATTTCCGACCAAGTTTGAGCACAACAAGTGAAATTCGTGATCATGTTATCAGAGTTATTGGCCAAGTAATCGCAATGAATATTTACAGTTCGACGAAATTGGCCGATTGCATTCGAAACATTGGCGAGCATTTAGCTACTGAAGTTTTAGATAAACTTTGCAGGATTGTTAAAGATTTCATAGAGGAATTCGGTAGAGAGATGACTTCGAAATTGGGACGGTTCGTACCGTTCGAACAAGTTTTATGGTATGCGTTCGAAGTGGTCGTTAATATGTGTGGCTGCAAAGAAGAAGTTAATGATTTTATTCGTGCAATAAGTGGACGCTGCATTTTATTGAAATTGAAGGCGTTCGTTGAAAATATGGCACCGACATTGGGTGAAAAAATTAAATGTAAATTATGTCGAGGTTATTATTCGATGGTTCCTATTTGATGAGCTTCGTTCGATTGTTTCTTTATTCTTTTAAAATTTTTATTTTGATACTTATAAATTAAGTATCTTCGAAGCTGATTTCTTTAGTGGGTTTTGGTCGGATTCTTGAACTAATTACTAACCCTTAGAGCTTTAAATCACTTCGTAGATAAGATTTCTTGTTTTAATGCGTAAAACTGGAATTAAATTTCTTTTTTTCTAGTGTTTCAAATAGCAGCTTAATCAATTGTGTTTTTTCCAGTGAATTAAACTTTAAATCGATGGTAATTATTACCAGAATAGACCCAACTCGTAAACAGTACACTTTTATATTTTTAAAATATACAGTATTATACAAAAAAAACCCGCTAAAGAAGTAGCCAATGCATATATCTACATATCAAATTAAACGAGCAAAAATGCACAAATTTTTTTACAATCACAAATTAGAAGTAATGTTTTATTCGCATAGTTAAAAACTAATGTGAATCATATTGGTCACATGATCCATTTTATCACAATTTGCTGTGATTATAAGTGAAAAAAAGCAATAATGTATTTTAACAATAAGCAATATCAAATGTTTTTTCTATCAGTGTAAAATTGGATGATGAATTTAAATAATGCAGTGCCTTTTCGAATAATTTGTGAAATAAATTTTTTTTCGAAATATATTTGAATAGATTTTTTCACCTTAAATTAAATAAATAATTAATTTTTAGTAAAATAAAGATATCGGAATATTTTACTGTATTTATTATAAGAAAGTCATTTATTCATTCTTATGTTTGCCACAAAGTTTGTAACGCTAAGAAATAAGGCTCGGAGAAAAAAAAATGAATGATACAGAAGTTCATAATATCACTCAAAAATTTCAAAAGTGGATGTCCGTCCGTCCGTGTCCTCTCTAGCTCGAGAACGCTTTGAATTAGAAATCTCAAATTTTGTACATGTCGTTTTTGGTAAAAAAGGACAAGTTTGTGAATGGGCCAAATGGCTCCACCCCTTCCACCTCTGCCATTCATAATGGCACAATTTCGGAATTTGACAATAAACAGATTTTCTCGAAAAGCATGAAAGCTATTGATCGGAAATTTGGAATATGTAGTTTTTATAATGGTTTCAAACTATGGTATAAGAATTATTCGAATCCCCATCTGCAAACTGCACTTTTTCATGGAATACTATAAACGAATTTACTCAGTATGTATAAAATTAATCGAGCTGAAAATGTGCCCTAAATATTTATTAAGAATTATTAGTAAGACCTAAAAAACGATTAGCTTCACTCCTTCTACCCCCTCCTATACAATATGACACAATTTCAAAACATTACAAAAAGTCAGTTTTCCTGCAAAGTATGAATGTTACTGATGTGCAATTTGGTGGTTGAAGGGTAGGCATCTGATCGGCGTCATTAGGCAACGCTCAGTGTTGTAACTATCACATACACATCAATTGTGCTCATCATACCACCACGCGGTAACCACCGGGTACTGGTATTGTTCATCCGGTCTTGGCTTGCTGAACTGATAGGCGCGAGTGCTTATGAAACAGAAAAATCCTAACACTATAATAAAGCCCTCCAAGTTGGGGGTTAGGGTGTAGCCTAGTGGGTAGAGTGTTTGGTTTACAATGCGAAGGTCGTGAGTTCAAATCCTGGTCGACGCATAATTACAGCACACTGCCTGCTTGGGTATACCTTGGGCACCTCAATCTACGAAAATGAAAAATTTGTAGAAAGAGGGTTGTACGAAGGGCTAACAACGCTTTCACAATAAGTAATGAAAAATGTTAAGGAACCTGAATGTCAGGAGGCCAAGGTCCGAATTGGGCTTTAGTGCCATTGTAGAAGAAGTAGAAGTCCAGATGTGAGTGAAGGAAGTGCCTTTTAAGAGATATGTTACACCCCATGGCCTTGTACGCTGGCATTAATAGGTAGCGCGTTGGTCTATAATGTGAAGGTCGTGAGTTCAAATCCCGGTCGACGCATAATTCCAGAACACTGCTTCCTTGGATATGCCTTGGTTACCCCAATCTACGAAAAATAAAAAATTCGTAGATAGAGAGTTGTGCGAAGAGCTAACAACTCTTCCGCAATAAATAATGAAAAATGTTAAGGAACCTGAAGGTCAGGAGGCCAAGGCCCGATTTGGGCTGTAGCGCCATTGAAGAAGAAGAAGTTGGGGGTTGGGCGTTGTGCTAATAACTCATCCACGGAAAAACCAGGTTTGTTTCGATAACTGAAGCACCGCCTCGGACTGGTTTGATACAACGGTAACGATCACACAAACGAAAAATAGACTATTCCTTCGGATCTTGGAACGTGCGAGCTCTGTACAGAGCAGGAGCAGTGAGAGCGCTTCTGGAACAGGCAGCCAAATACAATATAAACATAATTGCACTCCAAGAAACTAAAATGTTAATTAGCGAGATTACTGGCATTAGATCGCACACAATTCTGAAAAGTGGGAAATTATCGGGAAGCCGGTAGTTTGGAGTTGCATTTATCGTCGACAACAAGTTTAAACACCAAGTTACCAACCTCAAACCCGTCAATGAACGATTGTGTGCAATCTGCATCAAAACAAGTTTTTTTTTAATGTTTGGTTTATTGATGTCCACGCCCAACGGAAGACAAAGAGGAAGAAGTTAAAGATAATTCTACAGTACCTTAGAATCAACTCCCTTCCGTCGAACGATATTAAAATAGTTTTATGTGACTTTAACGCGAAAGTGAGCAAAGAAGAACTTACATACATAGGGAAAATTGGAAGGCACAGTATCCATGATATTAGTAACGACAACGGCCAGAGGCTGACTGATTTCGCCAGCAGCAAAAATATTATTGTGAGCTCGACATGCTTCCCGACGGAAGAACATTCTAATAGAGAAAAGGACGGCCTCCTGCATTCTCGACGTGCGTACATGTCGAGGGGCTAACTGCTACACAGATCACTAGTTGGTAAAGACCAAGTTTCGATGTCGAATCGCAAACCTAGGACACTCAAGAACACTACCTTTTCCTAAATTCGACATGGGAAAACTCAAAGACGAGAGGCACTTCGCGACAATGCTGAACACCAGCGCCAGCACGCCAATAGAAAAAATGTGGCAAAACATCAAATATGGCATTACATCTGTCGCAAAGGAGAAGATAGGACTACAACCCCGGCGCAAAAGAAATGATTGGTTCGTAGTTTGATGCCTTAGAACGAAAAAATCAAACTTACAAAATATTAACAGAACGGCCGCCACGCGCCAGAAAGGACAAATATAATGATCTCAGACGATTTGCAAACAAAATATGCAGACAAAAATAACGGAAGTACAATAATAACGAAATTAAAACATGGACGAACAGTTTAAATTACACAACACAAGAGTCGCGTATTCCCTTGGTAAAAGGATGAAAGAGGGATACCAACAGAAAAATAACAAAAAAGTTGAAATTGTAGATTATTATACAGTAGACAGTTATATGAACTAATTAAGGTTTGGTGTGTTCATATTAACGGGGGTTTCATATAAGCGGGGTTAATAAAAATGCAATTACATAGTTCATAATGCAATTTATATGTATTTAAATCACATAATATTTGTGAAATTAACAAAATTCTTGAAAACAAAATAATAATAAACATATATAAATCCTTATGTAGTCCTTATGTAATTGGAAATTTTTGCCTGAATTTGATTTGCGCTCAACGCTTTTAGTACTGCCTTTTCCCTCAGCTTTCGTAGAACAAGAACGTCATTAAAGTTATCTGAATTATCTGCAGCATTCTATTGCTTTGTTCATAGCTTGTATTGCCTCTACTGCGGATATTTTCTGTCGTTGATTGTCTTCTGTATCATCGATGTTACTGCCTTCATTTTCTTCGTCGTCTTTTTGTTCATCACTATCAGCTAGAGTCACTGTATAACTGAGCTACTCGGTCCAGGAGTCTGGCAGATAGCTATTTTAGTACAAAAATCGAACGTGCTAAAAAATTTGGTACTAAAAATCGAACGTTCGAAAGATCAAAGTGTTGGTGAAAATAAGTGTAGACTGTGTAGTCATTCTGACATATCCCAGTAGGGAGTGGAATCATTACCGCGCCGATGATTCTTACCATGAAGCTATTACAGCTACTTCCTGTCGTAAAACATAGATTACTTTAACATTGCAATGTCATAGGCAAGCATTCATTTTTTCTACTTTCTGCATTATAAAGGATCGACATTGGAATCTAGGGAAACGAATGAATAATGTAATGATTGGAAAAAAAATCGACAATGTAATGGTCGCAATAGAATCTACGATAGAATGGTTACAAAAGAATAGAAAGCAAATTAATCTTTGAGAAGGTATTCTAATATTGAGGGAGCGATTCATTTTGAATTAATATTGAAAAATGTGATGAAATTGGATCCTGCTTTTGATATGAATTAAGTATTTTAAATTCTGTTGCTATAATTTAACTAACAGCAACAAGCTGGAAAAATGCGACTTAAGATTTTTTTTCTCGCAATGAACAACTTGTAAAATTTTACGGGAATATTAGAAAGCAAACGGGTTATGATAATAATAATGTTTTCTATTATTAATCTTTCGTTTTGTGCGCGGCACGTTTTGAAGATGATCATTTATTTTATGCAATCTCCTCACATTACCTTTTAATGCATATCAAATTCCCTAAATAAACTGCTACTTTATGTAATGCCTTCACATTACTTCAATGCATTGCAAATTTCTTAGGTCGATTTGAATGATTTCTCAATTTGAATGATTTTCAATAAAAGGGAATGGATTGCAAAAATCCCTGTTGGGATGTTTTTCCGCCATGTGTCAACAAACAGAATCATAAACTAGACTAAAAACCTGTTTGGTAAAGATGTGTGGGTGCAGAAAATTGCAAAATAAAATTGAATTTTTTGCTGTTTCTAATGGAATGGCACAATGATATTAATTTTTCAGGGTACATAATCGAATTCCAATTGCATTTTGATAAATATCTAACCGAATATGTATATAAACCAAAAAATTCAAACTTAACGGTTTCAACTCTGATACGCATCTGCCAGACTCCTTTACCGAGTTGCTCAGCTATACAGTGACTCTACTATCAGCTATATCATTGTTCCACCTGTCGATATCTTCTGTAGTTAAGTCAATCTGTTAATATTAAATGATGGAACAATTTATTAGTCTCATATTGAAAAATGAAGTTTACATACTCCAGGACTGCAGAAACTATTGAGCACTCGAGAAGTTTCTGAAATAGTCTCTGCAATTTCTTGATTCCATTGAGCTCTTAGAATACTGAGCGGTATATCATCGTCTGAAAGGATTTTTCGCTTTTCCGATAACAAGCATTTTAATTTTATGACTACCACTTGCGTTAGTGCCAAAAATGTCACTCTTTGCTTCTCTGATTTTCGTCCAGGAGCCACTTTTTCTAATGCTGACAAGTACGTTTTTTACGGTAGCAACTTCCAAAAAAGACCGCTTTCATCGGCATTGTATATTTGATCAGTCGATAAATCAAGTTCTTCGACTATTTTTTTTAATTTAATTTTGAAGGGCTCCACGAGTTCCGGATGAGCTGAGAGTTTTTCTCCGCAAATTTTTAAAAATCTAACACCAAATCGGCTTTTAAATCGCTGGAGCCATCCGTCACTTGCGTTAAAACCAGAATCTTTTTCTTTAAATTTTGCGTGCAGCTTCTTTCACTGGCAGGTTTTTGTCACGTTGATTTAAAAACCAGTAATAAAGCGCTTTTTCCATTCTGGGTAGTTCCGACCGTCTAAGGACCTTTCTTTTTCCCGGGCCAACGAAAGTGCAGTTTACAGCTTTTAAAATGCCGGAGCTGTTTCCTCTTATGTTGCAGATTGTTGATTTCGCAACTTTGTATTTTTTAGCTAAACTTGTAACACACGCACCTTTTTTTAACTGCTCAATAATGTGCATCTTCTCATTTAGACTTAAACAATTTCGCACTTTACGCGGCATGGCTGCATGGAAAATGACTAAATATTACGAGAAACTAAACTACACTGCACAAACTATAACTCCAAAATACTGTGAAATGAGCTCTGGCATTCATTTAATGGAATCTAACGGTACATATCGAGTTGTTCATATGAACGGGCGTATTTCTAGGAGGTTGTTCAGATGACAGAGTACTCAATGTAAAATATTTGGAGTTCATATAATCCGGAGGTTCATATAATGCAGTGTTAATATAACCGCGAGTCTACTGTAATATTCATTTAGAATTATTAGTAAGACTAAAAAAAAATAAACGATCAGCCTTACCCTTTCTACCCCCTTCCACACAATCTGACTCAATTTCACAACTTTTCAAAAAGTCGATTTCCCTGAATATGAGTGCCACTGATTCACAATTTCAAATATTTCAAAAACAAAATGTTTATAGTTATTTCTGAAAAAATTGTTAAGAACTCGCCCCTCCTTCTACCACCTCCCATACATACTGCACAATTTCACTAAATCTAATACACTAATTTCCTCAGTATCTATTACATTTTTGAATCCTAAATTTTGTACAAAACATTTTATAGAAACTTTAGCGTGATGAGAAAAAATTAGTTCAATGTCGTCAATCTCTGCACCACTTCCCCTACAAAATTTCTTGAAATCAAAAAATTTGTCTTTGTGTGTGTGTGTTTTTTTTAATTGTACTTGAAACACCTTGTGCACGTTAGACCCTCCCTTCGGTGTATAACAATTGTGGAACAAATTATTATTTTTCTCTATGTATATCAAATAGATGTATTTACATGGATAATTTAAACTTTGCATCTTTCACCAGAGCCCTAAAAAAATGTTTGTTTTGAGCCCCCCCCCCTTTCGGAACCCAATGGATTAAAAAATTAAATTATTTTTGAAGTTTTTCCAACAAATGCCTCCATATATTTGGTGATTTTTTCCTGGCACTCGAGATGAAATAGAAATTTTTGGGATCATAACAAATTTTGTATGGCGAATGATAGAAGAGGTGACAGCATTGAACTAATTTTTTTTTTTAATTTTTTCACATCATGATAAAGTTGCTATAAAAATGTTTTTTTTACAAAATTTAAACTTCAAAAATGTGATAGATTTTGAGATAATTAGTGTATTGAATTTAGTGAAATTGTGCAGTTTATATGGGAGGTGGTAGAAGGAACGGAGGGTTTTTAATGATTTTTTCAAAAATAGCTATGAATATTATGAAATTCACATCTCTCAAATTTCAGACTACTACTTCTTGTCTCTATTAATGAAAAAGTGCAGCTTGTATGGGAAGTAGTGGAAGGAATGAAAGATTCAAACAAATTTTGTACTATATTTACATTACAATTATGATAAAAATAATATTTTCTAAATTTCAAATTGTTAGCTTTTATAGTCTCCAAGAAAATTTGATTAATGTAAATGATTGAAAATGAGTCAATTTGTATGGGAGGTTGGGGTTGAAGCGATTTGACCCATTAACGAACTTGACCTTAGTTTTTCGTCAAAAAGGACGTGTACAAAATATGAACGGACGGACAGGAGTTTTTGAGATTTTTTAGTGATTATGTGCATGAACTTCTGTATCCTTAATTTTTTTCTCTGAGCATTATTTTTAAGCGTTAAAAATTTTGTGGTAAACTTATAATAATTTCAAATTTCATCCAGAGTATAAAAAATGATGAAGTACTAAGCCGCCCAATTGCACCTCACCTTGGCTGGGATGCTTCTCGTCATTCATCTTCGCCCCTCTTCTCGTGTCATATCGCCCTGGAGTCTCGTATAGTCTAGGTGGCCATATACGGAGCCAAGGCCAAAATGATCGGTGACGAACTATAGCACACACCTGAGTAGCGACAACAGCCTTTAGAATGAGGGTCTTCCAGGCCGAATTTCCCTCACCAACGCTCCTGAGCAGCTGGCAGGAATTGCTGTCCCGATCTGGAGGAACTTATTAATTTCTGCATGCGAAATGAGGCCCCGGAAACTTATTTCGTATCACTACGTAACGTATAGAATAGGAGTAGAATAGAATAGTGAGTGGACACTGGACGTGGACATTAAGTTATATTCTCAAAAATTAATTTTGTTCAGAATTTGTAATGCGATAGAGATTCTAAAACTATATATTTACTGGGGAATACCAGTGACTGCAATTATAGACGACACCATACCAACCCTACCATCTATTCTCTTCTAAATGTCAATATAACTACGTTATGTGTATGCATGTATAAGTTTAGATAAAAATGTAGTAGATTTTGAAATGGACTAGCAGACTGATTTCTTAGATTTAATAATACAAATATAACAAAGAGTTAAAGCTGCCTGCATCTAACCATAGATGTAGAGGCAGATCCCAGCAAACGATTTAACGAGCGCCCGTAAATAACGATCTTAAAACGAACATAAAAAGTTCACAAAACAAATAAACTGCGTGATAATCATAAGCAAACAAAACAAAAAGAGTCGCAGAACGACGACCTTGTTATACATATACCAGCAGTTTTCATTTCACCATGCGCATTAACAGAGCCAAAATATATTTCGTGTTGATATTTCAAAATATTGCAAACGCAAACGGTACGGTGAAAAACCTGAAGTTTGCATACGTTTTTCTGCGTGTGCTTGTGGGTGTGCGTTCGTGAAATGTTCAAAGTCATAAACAACAAAAACGGAATACGAAGCAATCGCGATCGTCTTTTGTTTAGCTTTAAAAGTCAAATTCTTTAATAAATCGTTAATGTTTCATATATAATATCGTTTATGAATCGTTAACGATATTCGTTATTGAATTAAAATAAAAATCATTAACGACACATTAATGATTCATTGATAGCGACATGCTTACGTACTTGTAATGAATCGTTAAAAGTAATTCATTACCCAATTTCCATTTAGTTCGCTTAATGAATCGTTAATGACTCGATAAAGACGTTCGTTAACGATCAAACCGCTCGTTAATGCAACTCATTAACAATTCTTTAACGAATTATTTTGTTTGCTGGGATCAGTCTGATCACAATATTGTTTACATACATAAACTAAAATATTTGTTTGAAAGTATTATTGGATAAATGAAATGAATTTGTGCTCCGATTTTAATGAATAAGTGGAAATGCAAAATTATCGGGTAAATTTTTCAGTGTAAAAAACTTAGATTCGAAAAAAAATTCATTAAAATTCCGAGAATGTTTATAGATTATAAGCGTTTTTCCTTTATTAATGTGTAAACGTATTTGTACGTATTTCGAATGCAAACCGTGTTATCTGAGATCGCGCAAGCAGCATGGCTTAACTCATTGACTCATTTCGATTTTGAAGTTGGCGAGTGATAGAGTGAACTGTGTTATTTTACGCAGCTGTATAATATATAATAGATTTATTGAAATGAGTAAAACTCAAACGTCGGCTAAACTTGTGCAACAGGAATTGGGTGGCGTGTATGGCTCCCAAAATATCATTCCGTGGGATTTGTAAGCGTAGACATTGTTTTTTGTACGACAAACATAAAGTCTGATTTGATTTTTAGGTATAACAAAACTGATAAGAAATATCTGGCAGGTAAAGTTAAATTACTTATACCAGACGTAGCTAAAGGCGAAAAAAACGAAGCTCGTGAGAATAAGGAATTGGTGAGTTATTCAGTAATATATGCGTGAACCATTTTTTTTTACTTTTAAAACTAAGACGTGCTTTTCGGTTGAATTCTATTTCGTAACATTTTTTGTTTTTACGCATTATGTCCTTAATCTTTAATAATTTCACGTGCTCTATCTTGAAAATTCGCTTAAGTGCGATTCCAATTCAAAGCTAGATAAACTCTAATCAATGATTTTCGAATTAATCTAAATACTTATACTCTAGATGAAATCTGAAAATAAATTGTGTTTGCCTTACTGTTTGCAACGCTATGAAATATTCGCACGGAGTCGCAAATTGTACAGAAATATTTATTGTCGCTCAAAAACTTCGACTCCGAGTGTTCGTCTGTCTGTCTGTTCGTGTGTCTACAACATAACACTGCTTTGAGCTAGCGTGCTGAAATTTGGTGAATGTGATTCTTAGCAAAAAGAAACTTTAAGTTCGTGAACGGGCTACATCTCCCACTCCTTCCACGCCCTCTCATACAAATTTCATGAAATTTCGAAATTTTAAGAAATTTACTTTTCTTCGAAATTATTCAACTTGAAAATGATGTCAAAGTACACTCACTGTTTTTGTGCGGTCTTTTCTTGTGCGAATTTTTATTTGTGCGATTCTTTTTATGCGTTTTTTTTTTGTGCGGTTGAAGGTAAATTTATTATTTTTTATACTCTAGATGAAATCTGAGAGTATTATAAGTTTGCTCTAAGGTTTGTAACGCTAAGAAATAAGGCTCGGAGAAAAAAAATGAATGATACAGAAGTTAATATTATCACTCAGAGATCTCAAAACCGGATGTCCGTCTGTCCGTCCGTCCGTCCGTCTGTTCGCTCTCTAGCTTGAGAACGCGTTGAGCTAGATAGTTCAAATTTTGTACACGTCGTTTTTAACAAAAAAGTAAGGTCGAGTTCGTGAACGGGCCAAATCGCTCTATCCCTTCTACCCCCTCCCATACAAAATGACACAATTGCGCAATTTGACAATTAACGGATTTTCTCGAAAATTTTAAAAGCTATTGTCCTGAAATTTGGAATATATTACTTTTATGATAATATCAATCCGTATAAACCGTATAAACCGTATAAACCGTATAAACCGTATAAAAATTATGCGTGTCCTCCCCCTCCTTCTACCACCTCCCATACAAACTGTACTTGTCATGAATTACTCTAAGCCAATTTAATCAGTGTGTATAAAATTTAGCGGGCTGAAATTCTGCACCAAATATTTATTTGAAATTGTTAGTAAGAAGAAAAAAAATTAGATGATTAGTTTCACCCCTTCTACCCCCTCGCACACAAAATGACACAATTTCGCAATTTGACATTAAATAGATTTACTCGAAAAGTATAAAAGCTATTAATCTGAATTTTGGGATATATTACTTTTATAATAATCTAAATCTACTGTAGAAAAATTATTTGCGTCCTCTCTCTCCTTCCACCCCCTACACTTTTTCATGAAATGCTCTAAGACGATTTTCTCAGAACATATAACATTTATTGAGTTCATATTTTGCAATAAATACTTAATTAATATTATCACTAAGATCAGAAAAAAATGTTTGATTAGCTTCACTGCTTCTACCCCTCCCATACAATATGACACAGTTTTACAACTTTACAAAAAAGCGATTTTCTTGAAAAGTATGAATGGCACTAGTCTGAAATTTAAGGGATGTCAATTTTATAATATTCCTAGTTATTTCTCTTTCTACCACCTCCCATATAAACTACACATTTTTCACTAAATCTAACACACTAATTTTCTCAGTCCCCATTCAATTTTTGGAGGAATCATTTTGAATAAAACATTTTTATAGATACTTTAGCATGATTGGGGAAAAATTAGCTCAATGCTATCATCCCTTCTAACACTCCCCATACAAAATTTTTTGTGATTACAAAAAATTCTATATTATCTAGAGTATCGTAAGATTGCGCTTTACGCGCAATCGTAGCCCTGTTATGTTTCTATTTAGATATACATTTTTAGGATTTTTATTTTATGTTTAGACATAATCCTTAAAAATGAATCAACGCAAAAACAAAGCGAAGAGGAAGGTAATTTCCTTAAAAACTAAGACTACGATTTTAAAACGAATAGCGGAAGGTGAAGGATCCACAGCTCTTGGTGAAGAGTTTGGATTATGTGAATCCACTATAAGAGGCATACAAAAATACTTAAAAAAATTTTTTTTTTAATTTTATTGCGAAAACTATTTTTTATGGTTACTCATGAAGTTTTGTGCGATATTTTTTTATGCGTTTTTTTTATGCGGTCCCTATCCACCGCACAAAAACAGGTTTGAGTGTATGTTAACATCGCGTAGTGCTCTCCAATCTCGGATGGGATTATCGCCGTCAGGCTCAGGACCAGTGTCAGAAACGTCACAATTCTGCCGTGCTACGCACCAACTAATACCACAACACCTGGTGACCAAGAGGAGTTTTATAACCAACTGAGTGCCACCTTCAAGCGTGTTCCAAGAGATGATATTATTAGCATCTCAGGAGATATGAACGCCCAGGTTGGCTCTGACAATACTGGGCTGGAACACGTCACGGCGAAGCATGGTGAACCTTGAGTCGACGCGTCACGACCTCTGATTAAGAGACCCGAAAATGACGAATTATTTGTGAAGTTTTCTAGTACTCCGCAAATGGTCATTGGAGGGTTCCTTTGTTCACACAAGAGTCACCATAAAACATCTTGGGTTTTCCCTGATGGTGTTACACAGAACCAGATCGACCATTTGGCTATAAGTTGCCTCCTAGATGTGCGAGCGGAACGTAGAACTGTCGTGGGAGGAATCACCACTTGATGGTTGCCTACTTAAAATTGTGCACAGCAGCTATCCGACGGCTACTAATTCTCCAAATGAAGCATAAGCCTAATATTGATAGACTTCGAGATCCCAACAAAAAGCGCGAGTACACCACCATTCTACGCGAAAAGTCATCCACATTGGGCAGATATGAAATGCGCACACTGCACGTCCATTGGGAGGCAACCAGAAATACGATTCTATCTAGTGCTTCGGTATATGTGCAAAGCGGTGAGAAACCTTGGATGTCGCACGGCTCATGGGACAAGGTTGGCGATCGGAAAAAGCCAAATTGGCAATCATCTCTCAACCCGATGTCAACCAAAGAACTCCCGACTTGAAACGGATCTACCGCGTTGTTCACATACAGCTTAAAAAGGCAGTTGCGACAAGAGGACGGTCATTGAAGATCTGGCCAGCAAAGCAGAATCTGCGGTTTACTTTGGGGTTCACTATGTAAAATCATGAAACGAACAGGAATTTCACTGCCAAACACCTGGTGAGAGATGTTAACGGAACTCTCCTTAATATGAGTGAATACCACTTGCGGCGATTGAACGAATACTTTTCTCATATTTTAAACATATTTTTAGAGGAAGATATTCCTGAAACAGAACAACTACCAAACATTCAACCTCAACAGTCCCCAGATAAGAAAGAGATAGTTTCCACCATTAGGTCAATGGTGGGAAGGAAAACCCCAGGTATAGACGAACTATCAACCGAACTCCTCAAAGCGGACCCGGAAATAACAACCGATATACTCCTTCCATTCGTTACTGAGGTGTGGAATGAAGGAAGGTAGCCGACTGAATGGAAGGAGGCCGTCATTGTGAAAACTTCGAAGAAGGGCAACCTCCGGGATTGCGGCAATTGGCGTGGTATATGTCTACTTACTGCCGTATCGAAAATCATGGCTAGGGTAATTCTCAATAGGATTAGTGATGTCGTGGAGAGCACTCTCGTAGTTTATCAGGCTGGATTCCGTAAAGGGTCCTACGGATAATATTGGAGCAGTCAGCTGAAATGGGTTCGCCACTACATCTCATGTTTGTGGATTTTTCGAAGGCTTTCGACTGCGTCAAGTGAGATTACATATGGATTGCTATGCATAGGAGAGGTATTCCAGATTAGCTCATAGCTATGATTAAGGAATCCTACGAAGATGCAGAAGAAGGTGTCGCGTCTTGCATAGAGGAGAGCTGTCCGAGAGCTTTCTTGTGCGAATGGGTGTCAGACAAGGCTGCATATTATCACCAGCCTTGTTTCTCGTGGTAATAAATGACATCTTGAAAGCTGCACTGGAAGGTGGGGAAGATAAAGGTCTTCAATGGAGACTATTTAACATCTTAAGTCACCTTTATTATGCTGATGACGTGTGTTTGCTTGCACATACCCGTTCGGACTTAGAGTCAAATGTTCGCTCGTTGCATTCTAAATGCAAAGAGGCGGGACTGAAAATAAATGTGCGTAAAACCAAGTACATGCACATGGGTTCGAACCCAAGCACACCGATTGTTCTTAATGGACAGGATGTGGAAGAGGTGCAAGATTTTTGCTATCTCGGAAGCATTGTCAGCATGGACGGCGGAGCCGAAAAGGATGTTGAGGCTCGGCTAAATAAAGCTCGTCAGGCCTTCGGTATCCTTTTCCCTTTCTGGAGGTTTAAAAGATCTCCCTTCGCACGATGCTGCCAGTATTTGATGCATGCTTCAAATCCGTGTTGTTATGTGGTTGTACTACGTGGAAAGTGACCGTTAGACTTACCAAAAAACTGCAAACTTTCGTGAACTAATGCATTCGACGCAATTTAGGGATATTCTGGCCACAAGTGATCTCCAACCACGAACTTTGGAGTAGAAATGTCCAGACTAAAATAGGTATTGGGATTCAAAGGCGGAAGTGGCAGTGGATCGGTAACACTTTGAGGAAACCAGAGCGAAACATTGCCAAACAGGCTCTGGATTATAAACCTCAAGGAAGACATCGGGTTGGTCGACCATATCATATGGAAGCGAGCAGTTGAGCAGGAGCCCAGAGGAGTAAACAAGTCCTGGCAACAGCTTAAGGCCGATGCTCAGGATCGCGCCTTGTGGAAGAGAGTTGTTTCTGTCCTATGCCCCCATGGGGGGTCTTAACAGGAATTTGATGATGATGTAAACATCATTATCGTTAGAAAATATTGATCTGATACCTCATTCCTTCTACCATATCCCATACAAATGCACAATTTTGAAAAATGCATTTTTCCGATTTTCATTGAAATTATGAGTGTAAGGTGAAAAGTCCTCGTCCTAACCTATGGATGGCACTGCTATAATGAATACCATTTCTTCTTTTTGGATGGTTTACTGCCAACAGAAATTCATCCAAAGTTGGTAAAAGTAAATAAGGAGTCTGTTTTACACGAAAAACTCAGTATGAGAAAGCTTTGTGTAAGATGGGTAAGAAGGATCGACTTTCTCAGCAATGTTTGCGCTATTTTAAGAAGAATTCAACCGATTTTCTGCGCTGATTTATTATGATGGATGAAACGTGGGCTTACCATTTCACACCTGAATCAAAACAACAGTCCAAGAAGTGGGTAGAAGCCGAAGAAAGCAAAGAAAATTGCATCGGCTGGAAAGGTTGCGGCCAGTGTTTTCTGAGATTCCAGAGGTATTATTTTAATTGACTACCTGCCAAAGGGTCAAACAATTGATGTGGAATACTACGCACATCTTCTTGACCAGCTTAACAAAAAAATTAGGAGAAAAGGCCTGGAAAAATTATCTTTCACTAGGACACCAGCCCATACATGCGCTTTGGCACTGTGAAAATTGAGGAATTCAATTCGAAGCATGAATTGTTGGAATATCCTCCTTATTCGCCAGATTTGACTCACTCTGACTTTTATCTATTCCGAAATCTCAAGAAATTTTTGGCTGGAAAACGTTTTGCGCTAAAAGAAGAAGTGATAGTAGAGGTAAATGGATATTTTGAAGGCCTTACAGAATCGAACTTCAGGGATGGAATCCAGTTATTGAAAAAACGTTGGACAAAGTGTATTCAGCTAAAGAGAGACTACATTAAGAAAGAAATGCATTTTTAAAATAAAAAACTCTATTTTTCACTTCTAGGCCGAGAACTTTTTACTTCACCCTCGTAGCACTGCTAAAAGGATGAATTTTTAAAGTAAAGTTAAAATAAAGTGTTATTTAAAAAATATAACAAAGTATCGTTATTTTAAAAACATAACAAAAGAAACTTAAAAAAATAGAGAAAGTACAAAATTATTTGGTAATGAAGTAGAAAAAAGAAACAGAAAATAAAATACAATATTGAAGAAGCCAAAAGCATATTTTGAAGAAACTACAAGTTACAAAACAAATGAAAGGAAAATAAATTAAAACTCTAAGTAATACGCAAATCATCAACACGCTGAATATGAGACGGAAGATTGTTCTAGATTCTTATGATCTAGACGACCAACCGTCTTATAGAAACGCCGAGCAAGAAATTATCAGAGGTATTAAGTAATCGCATAAATAAAGCGGTTCTACGGTCTGTAAAATATTATGCAAAAAAATTAGTGATCTGCGCTTCAAGAAAGAGGATAAAGTGCACTCTAAAATGCTCGGTCTATGATATTGTGATACATGCTCATAACGGCTCAGTCCAAAGACAAAGCGGATACAGTCGTTGAAAGCCACGTTTAGTCTCTGTTGACAATTAGAGTCATATCTAGGCAATACTAGGGTACCGTATGTGAAGAAAGGTATAATTAGAGGCTTAACGAGCATTGGCCTAATATGCAAGGGTAGGATACTAGCAAATACCTTTAGTCTTCGCAGACTACCATAAACCTCTTTTAGGACAGAAGTGACATGCTTGCTTCCACTCATAGACGAGTCACGAGAGTTACTTCTAGATCCTTTAAATAGTCTTGGATCAAGAGGAGTGTGCCATTGACTATTGGGTGGGGAAGATCCCAGGAATTTGGATTATCTAGTCCGGTGTAGAAAAAAATGCATTAAGATTTTTGCTCGTTGAGCGTAAGATGATTAAGTTGAGACCAACTTAATATGCGAGCAATATCCGGATTTACGCGTTGAACACAATCTTCAACTAACCAAATAGGTCTACTTAAGTAGATCTGTGTATCATCCGCATACAGATGAAGCCTGCAGTCGTGCAATATATCCGGAAAATCATTATTATAAATGCTAAAGAGCAGTTGACTTAAGACTGACTCTTGGGGGGAACCACACACAAGGGGTAAAGATGAGGATAGAACATGATCAATTCTGATTTGCTGGTATCTGTTGGTTAACTACCAAGAAGTTTGACTGCACTCGTAGAAAAATTGAAAATGGACGATAGCTTGTCTAGGAGTCTTCTGTGGTCCACCGTGTCGAAGGTCTTAGAAAAGTCCAAGAGAACAAGGTAGGTTATCATATTTTTGTCCATAGCGGCTTTAATATCCGAGGTTACTTTAATCAGGGCAGATTCGCATCTGTGACTGGGCCGAAACCCTGATTGAAAAGAGGATAACATTTTATTGCTCAAAATATATTCCCGCATTTCCATGGACATAATTTTCTTCAATACTTTCGAAAGGATGCATAATATGCTGATTGGACGGAAATCAGCAGCATACAAATGCATAATTTTGGCAAAAGCATTATATTGTTGCGAGCTAGGTGTTCGCCGGGATTTCAAGTAAAAAAAAAAGTTAAAAATAAGTGATAATTTATTTATTCGCACTTTAACTTAATTCGCACTATATGGCACTATCACCTATATCGGTGATCTATCGGTTCTATCGCTTTCTTGCACCGGTTCGCGTCTGCCATAAATGTCGCTGAATGACTGACTCTTGTCTGAAAGCTTCGTACTTTTATACCATTTTCCCCAATTCTCGAACCTTCCGTGGTGTATTCGTCGGGTATGTGTCTCAACTATACTGGAAGCTTCTAGATCTTTGATTATGGCTTTTTACATATTGGGGAACTGTTCTACATAATTCTGGCATATTCGGGCATGATCAAATTGCGTGGTTGCTAGATCTATAACAATATCAATTTTCACTCTAGCTAAAGCAGAAACTTAACATTTTGCCAGAATTTGTCCTTTAATAATTGCAATAAATGCTGAAAAAAGTATCAATTTCGCTTCACTCCTTCTACCTCTTCCAATACAAATTTCTATGCTAGAAATTCCAGATAAGAATTATTCCTTTGAATATATGAAAACTATCGACTTGATAATGATGTTGATAAATAGTTTCAAAATTATCCAGAACCTTCCACTTTCTCTGCAACCTCTCATACAAATACCCCAATTTCAGGAAAACAATGTCCAATTTCTTCGTAAACTATGAAAATGATTGGGCTTTACGACCAATAATATTTCTGTTATGGTTTTTATTTAATTTTAGGAAAAAATACGCAACTCTCTTGTGACGGCCATATGGAATCAAAGTAAGTATTCTGCTATAAAAACCAAACTGTTCTTAATTTTGATTTGATCTCCAGGAAAATATTATGGTGGGGCTTTGCTGATGTCTATTACTTACGTACTGTTGACTGAAAGTGTTGAGCCCGTGGATAATGCGAAGCGCAGCACAGAATACGCGATGCATTTGATATTTCGAGTGAGGAAATGTTTTGGTAGGCTTAGTTCTAGTTCGATATGATTCCACCCAATAACTACTGTCTTCAACATTCAGTGCAGGACGATAGCACCAATTGTTGCATGGTATTCGTTGATGAAAATTCAAGGGTCTATAAAAACTGGGAGGACTACAAGGAAAATAATACTCTGCCCGAGGGAATTGTAGTTGCTCCGCAAAATGGCGTCTATAGTTTCGATGACGACGACAAAGTCCGTTTGGAGTGCTTCGAAACACCGGCATCAAGTTTCCTTCACAAAGCGGGCATTGTTGGTAATGCAACTGCCGGCGTCCTGGGATTCGGTACAGCAGCAGTGGCACTATCGGCTCTGTTTTTACCTGTTGCTGCACCTATCCTAGCTGCTTCCGCTGTTGTTGGAATAGGTTCCAGTGTTTGGGGTACGGGGTCATCTATTTCGCGTCTTTGGGATCGCGGAAAGCACGAAGAAGCAATCGATCCCACCAATGCACAAGCTAGATCCGATTGGATTGGAGTGGCCGGTGGTGTTGTTGGATTGGGAGCTGCCGGAGCATCTACTGTTCTTGCAAAAACTGCTTCAGCTGGAAGAAGTGTTCCGGGCGTAAGATAGTCGTTTTCCTTTAGTATTTACGATTAATAAAAAGTTTCGCGGAATTCCACTTTCAGGTAATACGCGGTACCGTAAACGGACTGAATATTGCATCGATAGCGGTCAATGGGGCTGAATTTAGTCATGGACTATTCGATATGATATTGGTTTGATTTCTGTTAATATGCATTTTAGGAATTTCATTCTGATCGATTTTCTTCTAGAAAAATATGAACGACGAAGAGATATCTGTTATGGACGTGGCACAGCTCGGAGTTTCACTATTCTTAGTCACACATTCAGTTTACAATTTTCAAACTGCATCGAAGATGATACGTTCGAGTCAAGACAAATCGATTAACCGTCAACGAAGTAAGCTGAGTAATCGTCAAAGGTAACGTGAACATTTATCAATCGAATATATTTAAGTCTGATGCCGTCTTATTAACAGGAAAGCATTCGACCAAGCCTACCGGGAGACAATTCGAGCTCGGGGCGCTAAACAAGGCAAAATGGATGTGATTCGAGCGCTGAAAAATATGCCCGATTCGAGACAACCGCTCAACGATTTATACAAAATCAGGAGTAAATTGAATAAAAAAAATTTAAAGGCATCTTTTCATCCGGACGGGAGAGTCGTGATCAACAATGATTTAGTGATTGATGCCAAAGCATTGCGAGCTTACTTGCATGCGAACGTTGCTATACCGGCTGCACCAGCACGACAAAATTATTCGGCGTACAATACTCGAAGTACAACTTTACCATATCAGTCCAATAGTCTTCCCTCGAGTACCATTGTTATTCATGTTTTGGAAGTCATTAAAAGTAGTGTTTCACTCATTTGGGATTTAACAACGCTGTTCGAATGCATTTGCAACATTTTAAATTACGTTACTGAACAAGGGCTAGAAAAGCTTTGCCTCATCGCTAGAGACTTCTTAGACAAATTTGATCGCAAGGTGACAGACATGCTTAAGCGTTACGTACCGTACGAAGAGGTTTTGTGGAAAACTTTTGAACTGATCGTTGAGAAATGTGAGGGCAGGGAGGAAATTAACGAGTGGATTCTGAAAACTGGCAATAAAGACATATTGCATATGCTGCTGGTGTTTTACAACGGTTTGAAGCCGGTATTAGGGAAATCCATTAAATGTGATTTGTGTCGCGGATACTACATTGTAGTGAAATGTTAAAAATAAATCCGGATAAAACCGCTCAAAATTCTCTTATGGTTGTTGTTATTATTTTGATCAGATTAAAAACAAATTTATTCCACATTAAATAATTAGCAAAATAGTACAATTTATTTTCATTTTAGTAGTACCCTCTCTAACCACATGCTTCCACTTTAGCTCAAAATCTGTGTGTAGATCAGAAAACTAATTCACCCCCCTTTAAAAACACGTGTGTGAACTTGGCCACCCCAATTTCGATTTTTTTAATTTTTCTTGTTGCAATCGTTTGGTGGTCGTTTGGTGGTGATTGGTAGTCACTTTTTTTCGTTTGGTGGTAATCCGTATTCTTAGAAATCACGTTTACTTTATTTAGCGTGATCTTAGCCCCCCCAAAACACATTTTCTTAAATATCTGGAGTTACAGTTATCTTAGCGTAAAACAAATTATGCCATTCGTTTGGTGGTCGTTTGGTAGTCTAATTTTATTGTTTAACGGTGATTAGTATAGTTACAATATCGAATTTCCATTAGAGCTTTACTTCAAAAATAGAAACCTGAAATATAATTATGAATGAAAATTTCCCCAATATCTATGATTTTGGAATTCTGATTATTGCATTCGCTTGGCGATCACTTGTTGGTGTCTGCTCGACTAATTTCATCGTTTGGTGGTGATCAGTACAGTAACGGTATCGAGTTTCCTTGGGAGCATTTTTCCAATAAAAGCATCGAATCTAATTATTAATGAAACTTCTCCCAAATTAAAATTTTTTTAATTTTTCATTTTGGATTCACTAGGGGGTTGTTTGGTAGTGATTGGTGTCTATTTTAAAATTTAAAAATTTTAATTTTGGGGGGAGTTTCATTAATGATTAGATTCGATATTTTTAATGAAAAAATGCTCTCAAGGGAATTCGATACAGTTACCGTACTGATCACCACCAAACAATGAAATTAGTTGAGCAGACACCAACAAGTAATCGCCAAGCGAATGCAATAATCAGAATTCCAAAATCATAGATATTGGGGAAATTTTCATTCATAATTATATTTCAGGTTTCTATTTTTGAAGTAAAGCTCTAATGGAAATTCGATATTGTAACTATACTAATCACCGTTAAACAATAAAATTAGACTACCAAATACCACCGAACGACTGCCAAGTGAATTCAAAAAGAAAAATTAAAAAATTTTATATTTGGGGATAAGTTTCGTTCAAGAATCCATTTCGAGTTGATTTTTTTGAAATAAAGCTCTTGCGGGAATTCGATGCTGTGTCTATACTAATCACCACCAAAAGATAAACTTAGACTACCAGACACTCCCAAGCGATTCTCAAGCGAATGCATCAAGAAAAATTCAAAAATCAAAAATATTGGGGAAATTTTCATTCATAATTCTATTTCGGGTTGCCTTTTTCGGAATAAAACTAACGGAAATTCGATATTGTAACTATACCGATTACCACCAAACGATGAAATTGGGCTAGCAAGCACCACCAAACGACCCCCAAGCGAATGTAATAAAAAAAATTTACATATTTTACATTGGGGGGGCCAACTTCACACAAATTCGGAAAGCTTAAAGCTCATTTTGAAATTTGCCTACTACTGCTATGTGAATGGGTACCAAAGTTTAAAAGGTGACTACCAATCACCACCAAACGACCACCAAACGACTAGTGAAATCCGTTTTGCAATAAGAATATTCTAACTCCAATTATTTACAAAAATACATAATGGGGGGCTAACTTCACGCTTTTTAAGAAAATCATTTATTACAGCTAATTGAATTACTACCAAATGATGAAATGTTACTACCAAACACTACCAAATGACCACCAAACGAATGGCATAATTTGTTTTACGCTAAGATAACTGTAACTCCAGATATTTAAGAAAATGTGTTTTGGGGGGGCTAAGTTCACGCTAAATAAAGTAAACGTGATTTCTAAGAATACGGATTACCACCAAACGAAAAAAAGTGACTACCAATCACCACCAAACGACTAGAGATGGTATGCTATTTCACATACCTGCGATTTTTTCACTGCTACTTGAAAAGAGCAATCGCATATTGCGATTCAAAATTTAAAAGAGCTGCGATTAGAAGAGCAGAGCAAATGCATACTGCTTACGTTCTATCACCAATAAAATTGCCGCAATGATCATCGCTACAAATTCCAGAGTTTTTGTTCGCACTCGCATATTAGTCCCGCAACTCACGCATTCCACATCGATCGCTAAGCAAATTGTAATTTTCCTACATCTATCAATCAGGCAAGACTCAATCTCATAGCTCAGCATAGTGAACACTTTCCCCATTTCCCCCTGGGAATGAAAAGATTTTCTTTTACTATCCAACGTACGAAAAAACGATCGAGCGCAATCGAGTCAGGATGGCAAAAAAGTCAATAGCATTTCATATACACAAGCCAGACAAAAAAAACATCACCCAGTCATCGATCGCATGGCATATATACAACCGCATCGCATATATACAAATACAAGCCAAATAACAAAAAAAAAAACAACCGGTCGTAGAAAACCAAAACAAAAGACCCTTTTGTTTTGGTTTTTTTTACACGACACTACCTCACACACAAACAATGAACAACGTAAAGCTCTTATCAGATCCCGAAACGAAACCCATGGAAGTCGATTTTTACCCAAACGTCGTTATTCCGATTGCTCTCGATTGCTCTTTCGTTGCTGTTATATCGCTTGAACGTTGTTATTCCGATTGCTCTCGATTGCTCTCGATTGCTCTCGATTGCTCTTTCGTTGCTGTTATATCGGTTGAACGTTATTATTCCGATTGCTCTATTGCTCTCGATTGCTCTTTCGTTGCTGTTATATCGGTTGAACGTTGTTATTCCGATTGCTCTCGATTGCTCTTTCGTTGCTGTTATATCGCTTGAACGTTATTATTCCGATTGCTCTCGATTGCTCTTTCGTTGCTGTTATATCGCTTGAACGTTATTATTCCGATTGCTCTCGATTGCTCTATTGCTCTCGATTGCTCTATTGCTCTCGATTGCTCTATTGCTCTCGATTGCTCTATTGCTCTCGATTGCTCTTTCGTTGCTGTTATATCGCTTGCGATCAGCGATATATCAGCTCTGTGATATTAAACGAGCAGTTTCTGCTCTCAGTGATATTGCTTTAGACTAATGAATGAATGAATGTAGATGAAACGATTGCGATTTGATGAAGAATTTGCTTAGCGATATTTTGATCGGTGGGTGGGATCTGATCTGATAGGTGAGCTGTGGAACGTCCGATGATAAGGGATTTGTTTAGCGATATTTTGATCGGTGAGATCTGATCTGATAGGTGAGGTGTGGAACGTCCGATGATAAGGGATTTGTTTAGCGATATTTTGGTCGGTGGGATCTGATCTGATAGGTGAGGTGTGGAACGTCCGATGATAAGGGATTTGTTTAGCGATATTTTGGTCGGTGGGATCTGATCTGATAGGTGAGGTGTGGAACGTCCGATGATAAGGAATTTGTTTAGCGATATTTTGATCGGTGGGATCTGATCTGATAGGTGAGGTGTGGAACGTCCGATGATAAGGAATTTGTTTAGCGATATTTTGGTCGGTGGGATCTAATCTGATAGGTGAGGTGTGGAACGTCCGATGATAAGGGATTTGTTTAGCGATATTTTGATCGGTGAGATCTGATCTGATAGGTTAGGTGTGGAACGTCCGATGATAAGAAATTTGTTTAGCGATATTTTGATCGGTGGGATCTGATCTGATAGGTGAGGTGTGGAACGTCCGATGATAAGGGATTTGTTTAGCGATATTTTGATCGGTGAGATCTGATCTGATAGGTGAGGTGTGGAACGTCCGATGATAAGGGATTTGTTTAGCGATATTTTGATCGGTGAGATCTGATCTGATAGGTGAGGTGTGGAACGTCCGATGATAAGGGATTTGTTTAGCGATATTTTGGTCGGTGGGATCTGATCTGATAGGTGAGGTGTGGAACGTCCGAAGTGGTCAATGATGCGCTTTGCTAGAGTTTTTTTGGCGGTTTTTGTTCTGAGTTTCGATCTGGTCGGTTGGTAGGACATGTTGCGGCTATCGCAAGTTTCGCCGATTTATGTTGCAGTCCACCATGTCGATAAGAGCTTTACGTTCTTCATGATGAAATTGCTTGTGTGAGGTAATGTGTGAAAAAAGTAAACAGTAGACCCTTTTGGTTTGGTTTTCTATGACCGGGTGTTTTTTTTTTATTCGACTTGTATATATGCGATGCGATCGATGACCGGGTATTTTTTTTATTTGGCTTGTGTATATGAAATGCGATTGACATTTTTGCCATCCTGACTCCATTGCGCTCGATCGTTTTTTCGTACATTGGATAGTAAAAGAAAACCTTTTCATTCCCAGGAGGAAATGGGGAAAGTGTTCACTATGCGCACTGAGCTGGTGGTACTGAGAGATTGGGTCTGCCTGATTGTTAGATGCAGGATTTCGCAGAAAATTACTATTTTGTCTCTTTTTTTTTAATTGCGCACTACCATGGATAATAGAGGTGGAAAAATCACTGCTATTGGAAGAGCTGCTCTTTTTCACAGATATTGAAAAAGAGCAATCGCAGTGGATCACTGCGATTGGAAAAGAGCAGATTTTGCCATCCCTACAAACGACCACCAAACGATTGCAACAAGAAAAATTAAAAAAATCGAAATTGGGGGGGCCAATTTCACACACGTCGTTTTTCCTTTATTTAGCTGTGTACGTATTTGTACGTATTTCGAATGCAAACCGTGTTATCTGAGATCGCGGAAACAGCATGGCTTAACTCATTGACTCATTTCGATTTTGAAGTTGGCGAGTGATAGAGTGAACTGTGTTATTTTACGCAGCTGTATAATATACAAATCAACAAAAAATAAATATAATTATTGAATAGATTTATTGAAATGAGTAAAACTAAAAAGTCGGCTGAACTTGTGCAACAGGAATTGGGTGGCGTGTATGGCTCCCAAAATATCATTCCGTGGGATTTGTAAGCGTAGACATTGTTTTTTGTACGACAAACATAAAGACTGATTTGTGTTTTTTTTAGGTATAACAAAACTGATAAGAAATATCTGATAGATAAAGTTAAATTACTTATACCAGACGTAACTAAGGGTGAAAAAAATGAAGCTCGTGAGACTAAGAAATTGGTGAGTTATTCAGTAATATATGCGTGAACCATTTTTTTTTACTTTTAAAACTAAGACGTGCTTTTCGGTTGAATTCTATTTCGTAACATTTTTTATTTTTATGTACTATGTCCTTAATATTTTATAATTTCACGTAATCTATCTTGAAAATTCGCTTAAGTGCGATTCTAATTCAAAGCTAGATAAGCTCTAATCAATGATTTTCGAATTAATCTAAGTATTTATACTCTAGATGAAATCTGAAAGTAAATTGTGTTTGCCTTACTGTTTGCAACGCTATGAAATCTTCGCACAGAGAGTTGTACATAAATATTTATTGTCGCTCAAAGACCTCGACTCCGAGTGTTCGTCTGTCTGTCTGTTCGTCTGTCTACAACATAACACTCGAACGCCTTGAGCTAGCGTGCTGAAATTTGGTGAATGTGATTTTTAGCAAAAAGAAACCTTAAGTTCGTGAACGGGCTACATCTCCCACTCTTTCCACGCCTTCTCATACAAATTTCATGAAATTTCGAAATTTTAAGAAATTTGCTTTTCTTCGAAATTATTCAACTTGAAAATTATGTCAAAGTATGTTAACATGGCGTAGCGGTCTCCCTTAGACCCAGAGCGAGAAACAGTCTAATCAGCTGGGATTATCGTCGTCAGGTTCAGGACCAGTGTCAGAAACGTCGCACCAAATAATACCACAACACCTGGTGACAAAGAGAAGTTTTATAACCAACTGAATGTTCCAAGAGGTGATATTATTAGCATCTCAGGAGATATGAACGTCAAGGTTGGCTCTGACAACACTGGGCTGGAACACGTTACGGCGAAGCATGGTGAACATTGAGTCGACGCGTCACGACCTCTGATTAAGAGACCCGAAAATGACGAATTATTTGTGAAGTTTTCTAGTACTCCGCAGATGGTCATCGGAGGGTTTCTTTGTTCACACAAGAGTCACCATAAAACTTCTTGGGTTTCCCCTGATATGGTGTTACTCAGAACCAGATCGACCATTTGGCTATAAGTTGCCGATGTAGAAGCTGTCTCCTAGATGTGCGAGCGAATCATGGAACTGACGTGGGGAGCGATCACCCCTTGATGGTTGCCTGCTTAAGATTGTGCACAGCAGCTGTTCGACGGCTACGAATTTTCCAAATGAAGCGCAAGCCTAATATGGATAGATCCCAACAAAAAGCGTGAGTACACCACCATTCTACGAGAAAAGTCATCTACATTGGGCAGATATGAAATGCGCCCACTGCACGTCAATTGGGAGGCAACCAGAAATACGATTCTATCTAGTGCTGTGGGATATGTGCAAAGCGGTGAGAAACCTTGGATGTCGCACGGCCAATGGGACAAGGTTAGCGATCGGAAAAAGCCAAATTGGCAATCATCTCTCAACCCGATGTCAACGAAAGAGCAGTTAGACGCAACAAGAGGAAGGCCTTTGAAGATCTGGCCAGCAAAGCAGAATCTGCGGTTTACTTTGGGGTTCACTATTTAAAATCATGAAACCACCTGGTGAGAGATGTCAACGGAACTCTCCTTAATATGAGTGAATACCAGTTGCGGCGATTGAAGGAATACTTCTCTGATATTTTAAACATCTTTTTAGAGGAAGATATTCCACAAACAGAACAACTACCGAGACAGTTTCCATCATTCGATCAATGGTGAGAAGGAAAATCCCAGGTATAGACGGACTACCTACCGAACTCCTCAAAGCGGACCCGGAAATAACAGCCGATATACTCCTCCCACTTTTTACTGAGGTGTGGAATGAAGGAAGATGTCCGGTTAAATGGAAGAAGGGCGTCATTGTGAAAATTCCGAAGAAGGACGACCTTCGGGATTGTGGCAATTGGCGTGGTATATGCCTACTAACGGTCGTATCGAAAATCATGGCTAGGGTAATTTTCTGTAGGATTAGTGATGTCGTGGAGAGCACTCTCGAAGTTTATCAGGCTGGATTCCGTAAAGGGTCGTCCTGTACCGACCACACAATTATCCTACGGATAATATTGGAGCAGTCAGCTGAAATGGGTTCGCCACTACATCTCATGTTTGTGGATTTCTCGAAGGCTTTCGACTGATTAAATATGGAATGCTTTGCGTAGGAGAGGTATTCCCGATTAGGTCATAGCTATGATTAAGCAATCCTACGAAGATGCAAGGTGTCGCGTCTGGCATAGAGGAGAGCTGTCCGAGAGCTTTCCTATACGAATGGGTGTCAGACAAGGCTGCATATTATCACCAGCCTTGTTTCTGGTGGTAATAAATGACATATTGAAAGCTGCACTGGAAGGTGGGGAAGATAAAGGTCTTCAATGGAGACTATTTAACATCTTAAGTCACCGTGATTATGCTGATGACATGTGTTTGCTTGCACATATCCGTTCAGACTTAGAGTCAAATGTTCGCTCGTTGCATTCTAAATGCAAAGATGCGGGACTGAAAATAAATGTGCGTAAAACCAAGTACATGCACATGGGTTCGAACGCAAGCACACCGATTGTTCTTAATGGACAGGATGTGGAAGAGGTGCAAGATTTTTGTTATCTCGGAAGCATTATCAGCATGGAGCCGAAAAGGATATCCAGGCTCATCTAAATAAAGCTCGTCAGGCCTTCGGTATCCTTTTCTCTTTCTGGAGGCTTAAGAGAGATCCCCTTCGCACGATGCCGCCATTATTTGATGCATGTTTCATATCCGTGTTGTTATGTGGTTGTACTACGCGGAAAGTGACCGTTAGACTTACCAAAAAACTGCACACTTTCGTGAACTAATGCCTTCGACGCAATTTAGGGATATTCTGGCCACAAGTGATCTCCAACCACGAACTTTGGAGTACAACTGTCCAGACTAAAATAGGTATTGAGATTCAAAGGCGGAAGTGGCAGTGGATCGGTAACACTTTGAGAAAATCAGAGCGAAACATTGCCAAACAGGCTCTGGATTATAATCCTCAAGGAGGACATCGGGTTGCTCGACCATGTAACATATGGAAGCGAGCAGTTGAGCAGGAGGCCAGGAAGTCCTGGTAACAGATTAAGGCCGATGCGCAGGATCGCGCCTTGTGGAAGAGAGGTGTTTCTGTCCTATGCCCCTGTAGGGGGTCTTAACAGGAATTTGATGATGATGTAAACATCATTATCGTTAGAAAATATTGATCTGATTCCTCACTCCTTCTACCATCTCCCATACAAATGCATAATTTTGAAAAATGGATTTTTCCGATTTTCATTGAAACTATGAGGGTAAGGTGAAAAGTCCTCGGCCTAACCTATGGATGGCACTGCTATAATGAATACCATTCCTTCTTTTTGGATGGTTTACTGCCAACAGAAATTCATCCAAAGTTGGTAAAAGTAAATAAGGAGTCTGTTTTAAACGAAAAACTCAGTATGAGAAAGCTTTGTGCAAGACGGGTACCGCATTTGTTAAATGCTGATCGCAAACTAATGAAGGATCGACTTTCTCAGCAATGTTTGCGCTATTTTAAGAAGAATTCAACCGATTTTCTGCGCTGATTTATTATGATGGATGAAACGTGGGCTTACCATTTCACACCTGAATCAAAACAACAGTCCAAGAAGTGGGTAGAAGCCGAAGAAAGCAAAGAAAATTGCATCGGCTGGAAAGGTTGCGGCCAGTGTTTTCTGAGATTCCAGAGGTATTATTTTAATTGACTACCTGCCAAAGGGTCAAACAATTGATGTGGAATACTACGCATATCTTCTTGACCAGCTTAACAAAAAAATTAGGAGAAAAGGCCTGGAAAAAATTATCTTTCACCAGGACACCCGCCCATACTGGCGCTTATGCACTGTGAAAATTGAGGAATTTGAAGCATGAATTGTTGGAATATCCTCCTTATTCGCCAGATTTGACTCACTCTGACTTTCATCTATTCCGATATCTCAAGAAGTTTTTGGCTGGTTTTGCGCCAAAAGAAGAGATGATAGTAGAGGTAAATAGATATTTTGAAGGCCTTACAGAATCGAACTTTAGGGATGGAATCCCTGGACAAAGTGTATTCAGCTAAAGAGAGACTACATTGAGAAAGAAATGCATTTTTAAAATAAAAAACTCCATTTTTCACTTCTAGGCCGAGAACTTTTTACTTCACCCTCGTAGCACTGCTAAAAGGATGAATTTTTGCCACAATTGATTTTATTATAATTCCAATCAGTTCTGAAAAAGTTATCAACTTCACTCCTTTTACCCACTCGCATACAAACTTCACGATATTTGTCATTCAAAGCTATCGACTTCAAATTTTGATCAACGTTAAGTAATGTAAATATCAGTAACGTCAAAATATTTTGTTCTGATCCGTATACTCCTTCCACCCACTTTCATATTTGATATTTTTATTTATTCAGTGTATACAACAAGATTTTAAATCTTTTATAAGTATAATAAATGTGGTAAATACTCAAATCTATTGTAATAAAAATTATTTTAAAATTAAATCAAAAATAAAAACTATAATTAGTTTTAAAAGTGTTGTGTATTCCACTATGTACCGTTGATTAGTATTAGAAATGCGTAGCCGACTGTAAAGTAAAAAAGGGGACATGTCACTTGCATTAAAGTATGGCTGGCGGACGGTCACGTTTTGCTAATAAAGTGCTATTTAAAAAATATAACAAAGTATCGTTATTTTAAAAACATAGCAAAAAGAAACTTAAAAAAATAGAGAAAGTACAAAATTACTTGGTAATGAAGTAGAAAAAAGAAACAGAAAAGAAAAAAAAATATTGAAGAAGCCAAAAGTATGTTTTGAAGAAACTACAAGTTACAAAACAAATGAAAGGAAAATAAATTAAAACTTTAAGGAATACCCAAATCGCCTGAATGTACTCGAATCATCAACACGCTGAATATGAGATGGAAGATTGTTCCAAATTCTTATGGTCTAGACGACCAACCGTCTTATAGAAACGCCGAGCAAGAAATTTACGGTGTCTAATGGTTTTCAGAGGTATTAAGTAATTGCATAAATAAAGCGGTTTTCCGGTCTGTAAAATATTATGCAAAAAAAATTAGTGATCTGCACTTGAAGAAAGAGGATAAAGTGCACCCTAAAATGCTCGTATGATATTGTGATACATGGTCATAACGGCTCAGTCCAAAGACAAAGCGGATACAGTCGTTGAAAGCCACGTTTAGTCTCTGTAGACAATTAGAGTCATTTCTAGGCAATACTAGGCTACCGTATGTGAAGAATGGTATAATTAGAGACTTAACGAGCATTGGCCTAATATGCAAGGGTAGGACACTAGCAAATACCTTTAGTCTTCGCAGACTACCATAAATCTTTTTTAGGACAGAAGTGACATGCTTGCTTCCACTCATAGACGAGTCAAGAGTTACTCCTAGATCTTTTACATAGTTTTGGAACAAGAGGGGTGTGCCATTGACTATTGGGTGGGGAAGATCCCAGGAATTTGGATTATCTATTCCGGTGTAGAAAAAATCTTAATGCATTTGCATTAAGAATATGCGAGCAATATCCGGATTTACGCGTTGAACACAATTTCAACTAACAAAATAGGTCTACTGAAGTAGATATGTGTATCATCCGCGTACAGATGAAGCCTGCAGTAATCCGGCAGATTATTATTATAAACGCTAAAAAGCAGTGGACTTAAGACTGACCCTTGGGGGGATCCACACGCAAGGGGTAAAGATAAGGATAGAACATAATCAATTCTGATTTGCTGGTATCTGTTGGTTAGCTACTAAGAAGTTTGACTGCACTCGTAAAAAAATTTAAAACGGACGATTGCTTGTCTAGGAGTCTTCTGTGGTCCACCGTGTCGAAGGCCTGAGAAAAGTCCAAGAGAACAAGGTAGGTTATCATATTTTTGTCCATAGCGGCTTTAATATCCGAGGTTACTTTAATCAGGGCAGATTCGCAGCTGTGATTAGGCCGAAAACCTGATTTTATTGCTCAAAATATATTCCCGCATTTGCATGGACATAATTTTCTCCAATATTTTCGAAAGGATGCATAATCTTCTGATTGGACCGAAAACAGCAGCATACCAATGCATAATTTTGGTAAAAGCATTATATCAATTTTCACTCTAGCTAAAGCAGAAGCTTAACACTTTGAAATTGTCCCTTAATAATTGCAATAAATGCTGAAAAAAGTATCAATTTCGCTTCACTCCTTCTACCTCTTCCAATACAAATTTCTATGCTAGAAATTCAAGATAAGAATTACTCCTTTGAATATATGAAAACTATCGACTTTTAAATTGGAACAGAGCTTAGTGCTAATGATGTAGATAAACAGTTTCAAAATTATCCAGAACCTTCCACTTTCTCTGCAACCTCCCATACAAATGCTCCAATTTCAGGAAAACAATGTCCAATTTCTTCGTAAACTATGAAAAAAAAATTGCACGAAACATTTTGCATACCATATCCGGTGTCATGTACAAAAATTACAATCCTCCCCCTCTGCTTCTACCAACTCTTATACAGAATTCACTATTCCAAAGAATTTAATATGACATATTTTCCGGTACATTAAATTGTTCATTTCATCTAGAGTATCATATGATTGGGCTTTACGCTCAATCATAATTCTGTTATGTTTATACTCTAGATGAAATCTGAGAGTATTATAAGTTTGCTCTAAAGTTTGTAACGCCAAGAAATAAGGCTCGGAGAAAAAAATGAATGATACAGAAGATAATATTATCACTCAATAATCTCAAAACCGAATGTCCGTCCGTCCGTCCGTCCGTCCGTCTGTCAGTCCGTCTGTCCGTCCGTCCGTCCGCCCGTTCGCTCTCTAGCTTGAGAACGCGTTGAGCTAGAAAACTCAAATTTTGTACACGTCGTTTTTGACAAAAAAGCAAGGTCAAGTTCGTGAACGGGCCAAATCGCTCCACCCCTTCTAACCCCTCCCATACAAAATGACACAATTGCGCAATTTGACAATAAACGGATTTGCTCAAAAAGTATAAAAGCTATTGGCCTAAAATTTTGAATATGTTACTTTTATGATAATATCAATCTACCGTAAACAAATTATAAGTGTCCCCCCCTCCTTCTACCACCTCCCATATAAACTGTACTTGTCATGAATTACTCAAAGCCAATTTACTCAGTGCGTATAAAATTTACCGGGCTGAAATTGTGCACCAAATATTTATTTAAAATTGTTAGTAAGGCCAAAAAAAATTAGATGATTAGCTTGACCCCTTCTACCCCCTCCCATACAAAATGACACAATTTCGCAATTTGATATTAAATGGATTTACTCGAAAAGTATAAAAGCTATTAATCTGAATTTTGGGATATATTACTTTTATAATAATCTAAATCTACTGTAGAAAAATTATTTGCGTCCTCTCTCTCCTTCCACCCCCTACACTTTTTCATGAAATGCTCTAAGACGATTTTCTCAGAACATATAACATTTATTGAGTTCATATTTTGCAATAAATACTTAATTAATATTATCACTAAGATCAGAAAAAAATGTTTGATTAGCTTCACTGCTTCTACCCCTCCCATACAATATGACACAGTTTTACAACTTTACAAAAAAGCGATTTTCTTGAAAAGTATGAATGGCACTAGTCTGAAATTTAAGGGATGTCAATTTTATAATATTCCTAGTTATTTCTGAAAAAATCACTAGAATTCCCCCACTCTTTCTACCACCTCCCATACAAACTGCACATTTTCACTAAATCTTACTCAGTAATTTTCTCAGTTCGCATTCAATTTTTGGAGTAAGCATTTTGTATAAAACATTTTTGTAGCTACTTTAGCATGATGGGGAAAAAATGAGTTCAATGCTATCATCCCTTCTAAAACTTCCCATACAAAATTTCTTGGGATCACAAAAAATTCTATTTCATCTAGAGTATCGTAAGATTGCGGTTTACGCACAATCGTAGCCCTGTTATGTTTTTTATTTAATTTTAGGAAAAAATACGCAACTCGCTTGTGACGGCCATATGGAATCAAAGTAAGTATTCTGCTATAGAAACCAAACCGTTCTTAATTTTGATTCGATCTCCAGGAAAATATTATGGTGGGGCTTTGCTGATGTCTATTACTCACGTGCTGTTGACTAAAAGTGTTGAGCCCGTGGATAATGCGAAGCACAGTACAGAATACGCAATGCATTCGATATTTCGAGTGAGGAAATGTTGTGGTAGGCTTAGCTCTAGTTCGATATGATTCCACCCAATAACTACTGTCTTCAACATTCAGTGCAGGACGATAGCACCAATTGTTGCATGGTATTCGTTGATGAAAATTCAAGGGTCTATAAAAACTGGGAGGACTACAAGGAAAATAATACTCTACCCGAGGGAATTGTAGTTGCTCCGCAAAATGGCGTCTATAGTTTCGATGACGACGACAAAGTCCGTTTGGAGTGCTTCGAAACACCGGCATCAAGTTTCCTTCACAAAGCGGGTACTGTTGGTAATGCAACTGCTGGCGTCCTGGGACTCGGTGCAGCAGCAGTGGCACTATCGACTCTGATTTTACCTGTTGCTGCACCTATCCTAGCTGTTTCAGCTGTTGTTGGAATAGGTTCCAGTGTTTGGGGTACGGGGTCATCTATTTCGCGTCTTTGGGATCGCGGAAAGCACGAAGAAGCAATCGATCCCACCAATGCGCAAGCTAGATCCGATTGGATTGGAGTGGCCGGTGGTGTTGTTGGATTGGGAGCTGCCGGAGCATCTACTGTTCTTGCAAAAACTGCTTCAGCTGGAAGAAGTGTTCCGGGCGTAAGAATTTTTTTTTATTTTTTTATTTGTATATAAGAAGTTTGGAGGAATTCCACTTTCAGGTAATACGCGGTACCGTAAACGGACTGAATATTGCATCGATAGCGGTCAATGGGGCTGGATTTGGTCATGGACTATTCGATATGATATTGGTTTGATTTCTGTTAATATGAATTTTAGAAATTTCATTCTGATCGAATTTCGTCTAGAAAAATATGAACGATGAAGAGATATCTGTTATGGACGTGGCACAGCTCGGAGTTTCACTATTCTTAGTCACACATTCTGTTTACAATTTTCAAACTGCTTCGAAGATGATACGTTCGAGTCAAGACAAATCGATTAACCGTCAACGGAGTAAGCTGAGCAATCGTCAAAGGTAACGTGAAGATTTATCAACCGAATATATTTAAGCCTGATGCCGTCCTATTAACAGGAAAGCATTCGACCAAGCCTATCAGGAGACAATTCGAGTTCGGGGCGCTGAACAAGGCAAAATGGATGTGATTCGAGCGCTGAAAAATATGCCCGATTCGAGACAACCGCTCAACGATCTATACAAAATCAGGAGTAAATTGAATAAACAAAATTTGAAGGCATCTTTTCATCCGGACGGGAGAGTCGTGATCAACAATGACTTAGTGATTGATGCCAAAGTATTGCGAGCTAACTTGCATGAGAACGTTGCTATACCTGCTGCACCAGCACCACAAAGTTATTCGGCGGACAATACTCGAAGTACATCTCTACCAGATCAGTCCAATCCGAATAGTCTTCCCTCGAGTACCATTGTTATTCATGTTTTGAACGTGATTGGAAATAGTGTTTCACTCATTTCGAATTCAACAACGCTGTTCGAATGCATTTGTAACATTTTAAATTACGTTACAGAACAAGTGCTAGAAAAGCTTTGCCTCATCGCAAGAGATTTCTTAGACGAATTTGGTAGGAAGGTGACAGACATGCTTAAGCGTTACGTACCGTACGAAGAGGTTTTGTGGAAAATTTTTGAACTGATCGTTGAGAAATGCGATGGCACGGAGGAAATTAACGAGTGGATTCTGAAAACTGGCAAGAAAGTCATATTGGACATGCTGGTGGTGTTTTACAACGGCTTGAAGCCGGTATTGGGGAAATCAATTAAATGTGGTTTGTGTCGCGGATACTACACTGTAGTGAAATGTTAAAAAAAAAAAATCCGGATAACACCGCCCAAACTTATTATTATTTTGATCAGATTAAAAACAAATTTATTCCACATTAAATAATTAGCAAAATAGTACAATTTATTTTTATTTTAGTAGTACCCTCTAGTTGATTCAAAACGAAAATTCAATATGAAGACTAACCACAACAACAACTCTATTAATTTTTATTTGGTAGACTCCAAATAGCAATGAAGCATTTTATTCGAAATATCAACCCATTTACTTATGTAGATTCTAACATTTTTTATGGGAAGAATGGATGAGGGCATTTGGCCTATTCATGAACTTAACCTTACTTAGTTAGGGTGTAGCCTGCTGGGTAGCGTGTTGGTCTACAATGCGAAGGTCGTGAGTTTAAATCTCGCACACTGCCTGCGTGGGTATACCTTGGTCACCTCAATCTACGAAAATGAAAAATTCGAAGTTAGAGGGTTGTGCGGGGGTCCAACAAGCCTTCCACAATAAATAATGAAGAAATGTTAAGGAACCTGAAGGTCAGGAGTCCAAGGCCCGATTTGGGCTGTAGTGCCATTGTAAAAGTAGAACCTTACTTTTTGAGCAAAAATAACGAGTACAAAATTTGAAGTTCCCTTCTCAAGGCGTTCTCAAGTAAGAAGAAAGCAAACAGACGGAAGACAGCAAAAGTCATTTATCTCAACAAATATAAGTCGTAGCCGAAAGACTTACATGGGAAGAACTTGATCATTTGTCTAGTTCAAAAACTTGCCCTTACACAATTTTTCGATCCGATTGCTTGCAAATTTGGAATATTAGTTTTGGGTGCAATGCCTTTTAATATGGAAACAATATATACCCCAGTTTAAGCACCGACTAATAAGCTGCCTAATGGTGAAAACCACATCAAAATCCGTTCACTACTACCCCCTCCCACACAAAAGTATTTTTTCGACCATTTTTAAGAAATCAATTATCACCTAACTATTTCTACTACAATGGTGCTACAGCTCAAATCGGACCTTTGCCTCCCGACATTCAGGTTCCTTAACATTTTTCATTACTTATTGTGGAAGGGTTGTTAGCCCTTCGCACAACCCTCTTTCTACGAATTTTTCAATTTCGTAGATTGAGGTGACCAAGGTATATCCAAGTAGGCACCGTGCTGGAATTAGATATTGCGTCCACTGGGATTTGAACTTACGACCTTCGCATTACAAGATCAACACGTTACCACTAGGCTACACCCTAGCTAACTATTTAAAGTTATCAATTTTGCACACGAGCTTTTAGTTAGTTCAAACGAAATTGCGTCAAAAGTTTTGAGATCGCGCTTGCCCTTCTAACCCCTTCCATACAAAAGTATGATTTCGACCAATTGCATTAAAGCAACTAATAACCAACAAATTAAAAGCTACAAAATTTAAATTTTGTACGGGCACCTTACAAAAGAAACGAAATAAAACTGCATCACAAATTTTACGATTCCCTTACTTCCTCTACCCCTTCCCATACAAATTTATTCCCATACAAATTTATTTAGTACGTAACAAATTTATCGAGCTGAAATTTTGCAAAAAAATTAGACAATAAGCTTCACTCCTTCTGCCCTTCTAAAAAGTATTAATGCTACTGATCTGCAATTTAAAACATATCAAAAGTATGATGTTTATATAATAGTTATTTCTGAAAAAGTCACTAAGATCTCGCCCCTCTTTCTACCACCTCCCATACGAACTGTACAATTCCACTAAATTTAATGCACTAATTTTCTCAGTACCTATTAAATTTTTGAATCCTAAATTTTGTACAAAACATTTTGATAGCAACGTCACCCCCCTATCACTTTCCCTACAAAATTTCTTAAAACCAAAAAATTTCTTTTTCATCTACAGTGTCGAACTATTGGGCTTTACGCCCATTAGTAGTCCTGTTATGTTTTATACTCTAGACGAAATCTGAGAGTATATGTATTGTGTTTGCTTTACCATATCTAACGTTAAGTAATAATGCTCGTATAGACTCGCCAAGGGTACCGAAATATTTGTTTTTGCTTAGAAATTTCGATTCCTAGAGACCGTCTGTCTGTCCGTTTGTCTGTCTGTCTACTACATAACTCTCGAACGTTTTGAGCTATAGTGCTCAAATTTTATTTAAGGGTTTTTTTTAGCGAAAAAGAAACTTTAAGTAAAGGGCTATATCCCCCACTCCTACTTTCTCCTCCCATACAAATTTCGTGAAATATCGAAATTTATATAAATAGATTTTTCTCCGAAACCGTTTAAGCTATCAACTTGAAAATTAGGTGAAGTTGTGAATATCATTAATGACGAAAAATATTAATCCGATTCCCTCACGCCTTTTATTCCCTCGCGAGCAAGTGCACAATCTTAAAAGATGCATTTCTTCAGTTTTCATAACTATAAAACTAAAAGGTCCAGTAGGTATAAAAGGGGAGTGGCCAGGGGAGGGAGGTGCAAGAAAAACCACTTAAAATTATTATCTCGACTATCTCTTAAGATATGCAATTGAAACTTGAAACATGTATTAAGCTATACCAGCGAAATATGAAAAAATACAACATTTCGGCAAAAAGGTAGTCGGGGGGGGGGAGGTGGAATGGGAAAATTATGCACTCTCAAACATTTCAAGCCGCTACATTTCAAAATTCAATGGAGATTTTAAGGTGATATTTTACCGAATCGTAGCGCTATATGATTTAAAACTTTGATAAAATGTTTAATTTGGGGGATGTTAAGAGAGGGAGCTGGTGATCCAAATGATCGAAAAATTTATTAATTTTTTCATGGCCCGGAGTTTAAAGTTCAAATTTTGCACCTGTACATAAAGAAAAATTATAGTTTGAACCACAACTGTTATCCACCGAAGCGGGCTCAAACCTGCGTAAGGTGTTTCATGTTAAGTAAAAAAAAAAACAAAAAAATTTAAATTTTTTGATTGAAACTTTCAGCTAAAAACTTTAAAATTTGAAAAACTCATTTAAAAAAAAAATTCATAAAAGTTTAAGATATTAACTGATCGAATAACTTCAAAACTGGGAGGGTGCCATACAAAAGTATTTTTTCGACCATTTTTAAGAAATAAATTACCACCAAACCATTGAAAGCTGTCAATTTTAAATTTTGTACAACCAATATTTAAAACAAAGTTGCATCAAAAGTTTTTAAATCCCCTTTACCCTTCTACCCCATACCTTACAAAAGTTTGATTTCGACCAATTTCAATAAATCAAAAAATAACCAACAAATTAAAAGTTACGAACTTGGGTTTATATACAAACAAGGACAACGAATTAATACTGGTTCACAAATTTTCCGATTCCATCAACTCCTCTACCCACTCCCTTACAAATTAATGGTTTCATGATTATAAAATGCATCGAATTGCATAGAATTTGGTTCGCCTATGAAACTAATATTCTATACAGAATTTAAACATGATTCAAGCAAACAATTAATAAATTACTAACATCTACCACCTCCTTCTATTACCCAACTCAACCTCCCCACGCTCACCATTCAAATTCGAACTTGCATAAATAAACGATTGAAATATTGATTATATGTAATGGAGCTATTGATCGACAGCGCGGTTAAGTGTTAAATAACTGACAGCAGCCCTGCCCTGGAACCCCCATTCACTTAGTCTTCCCTATCCACTCTAACCTGCATACTAACTTCCCACACATCCTCAACTTGTCTCAAAAATAATAAAGTTGCGCCCAATTTGTTGGCAGATATTTTTATATTTGTTTATTTATTTGATACATGCACTATACTTGTTCATCCATCTTTAATAGCCAGTCTCGTAAATAAACAAATAAATCTATATAATAATGAAAAACTGTGCATATATTTGATGTTACGTGACTCATATTAAGTAAATTATTAAGATCGTGGAAAAACATAAGTTCATAGAAGAAGTTGCATCAAGTATTGATGAGTTGGTGAACTACTCATTTGAGAAGTTATCAGAAGTAATTATAGCTGCCAAGAAACGCTCCACTAATCTCAAACAAATACGAACAAGAAATCCATCATGGATTTCTCAAGACATTCCAAAACTTCTTTCTGATAAAAAAAACTATACAAGAAATATAAAAAAAGGCCTGCGGATGGAAAACTAAAATAGATTATGAAAGGCTTAAGAAAATGACAAGCCAAGCTGTAAGAAAAGCAAAGGAGAACTATCTGAGCAATAACTTCATTAATGCTACTGGAAACCCTTCAAAAATGTGGAAGGTTATCAATGAATCCCTAGGAAAAAACACAACGCAAAAAACAGGAGTTCATTAAATATTACTCGAAAACCATTGCAAATATTACGAATCAACATTTTCCAACCGTAGCTAATAAACTTTTAGCTAATATGAATGACATATGTACATCAAACAGTAACTTACTCCAGAATTTCAGTTCCTAGACAAAATAAAACCATGTTCCTAAGTCCCACCATCACTGAAGAAGTGTTATGTACCTATGTACATTATCCCAGCTAAAAGTAGGCACGGCACCTGGTTTTGACGGAATCACCACTAATGACCTTAAGGACCTAAAGAATATAATTGCTCAGCCCTTAGCTAATATAATTAGCAAACATATGGAAGAGGGAGTGTTCCCGAAAATATTGAAATCAGCAGTGATTACTCCGGTACATAAAGATGGTGATAAAAATAAACCTGGTAACTATCGACCGATTGCACTACATATGGCGTTCAGCAAAGTATTTGAAAAAATTATCAACAAAAGGATATTAAAATGTATTAAAAAAACAAGTGGGTTCGATCCAAATCAGTATGGTTTTCAGGAAAATAGCAACACGACTGCTGCTCTTGTTGATGCTGTGTAATATATCAACAAGGGACTGGATGAAGGAAATTATGTGGTAGCATTATTTGTTGACCTAATGAAAGCATTCTACACTGCGGATCACAAAGCGCTGATTGATGGACTTGATGAAATTGGAATTAGAGGAAAAACAAATGAGCTCATTAGGAGTTATCTCACCGATAGAATCTATGTAACTAAAAATTTTGATGAACTCAGCGATGAACTCTACGTCAATATAGGAATACCACAAGGCTCAATTCTGGGTCCAACCTTGTACCTCCAGTACTTTCATAATTTGCAGAAAGCTGGACTACACGGAAAGTATATAATCTTTGCCGATGACACCTTACTACTATATTCAATGAGATCGAAGGAGGAGTTAAATTTTCGGATTAATGTAGATCTGATAAAATATCAAAGATGGCCGTTAGGAAACAGATTAACAATAAAGGCTTCAAAGACGAATATCATGATATTCAGGCAAAAGAACAAAAAGAACATCAACCTATTGCTGAAAATCAATAAATAGAGTGCCACAAACCAAACATCTTGGTCTAATTATTGATGAAAAGCTAACATGGACCAGTCATATAGCTGCAATAAGAAAAAAAATTGCTCCAATTTTTGGCATCTTACGACGATATCGATACCTTCACGTGAAAATGAAAGAAATTATATATAACGCATACATAATGTCTAATATAAATTATGGATTGCTAATATGGAGCCAAACACCTGTATACAATATTAATCGAATAGGAAGACTTATGAATAAAGGAGTCAAAGCTGTTCATAGCCTCCCTGCACTGACACCATCAATTGAAATCTATAAACTTATAGGAAAGCTAAGTATTGACCAATATATAATGCTAGAGAGAGCTAAATATATATATATATATATATATATATATATATATAAACTGGTACATCGACTCATTAAAAGCTCAGTAAAATTTGACACAAACGAAGTGAATATGTATGATACAAGAAGTGCTGAGCAAATAAGAACACCAGCTGCTCGAACGAATCGTGTTCAAAACGACTCAATTAACCAGGCTATCAAAGTTTTCAACCAGACGCCTTACCACATCCGCAAAAGCAATATTTAAAAAAGCGGTAAGGTGTCACGTCCTTGACAAAATTCGCCATGACTAATTTTGAAGTAAATTATTATTACATCATATGAATCCTGAATTTCCTAAAAGTGTAGAGTGTCGAACATTGAACATAGTTGAGTGAACTTCGGCCTCCATTCTGATAGGCATTCCTGTAGCTTTCCTTATACCAATCGACGATTGTCTGGGAAGCATTATACACATCGTATTGTCATCAGTACCTGCTTCATCAATCAACAACAACATTTCGTTATACTAAATTATTACATGAATTATTATCATTATTATATTATTATTGGTTGAATAATACAACTTTCATTAATTTGTGAATAAAAAAAAAAAAAAGAAACGCGACCGGCACCGTGTTCGATTCACGGCTAATATTCTTTTTTACGAATATTTTTTTTCACGATTTTACTAAAGCAAATATACCACAATTTCAAATAATTTTTATTCCATGCATGAGTTTAAAATAAAATCGAATTTTTAGTTCGAAACTAGCGACTGGATATCTAAGACTGAATCCATTTGAATCTGATTAAAGTAGATTCAAAAATTGCAGCTAAATTTAGCATCGGTGGCTTTGTGGTGGAATGCTCGCCTCCATTGCGGATTCGATTTTCGGGCCATGCAACTTTTTTTTAATATTTTTTTAGCACATTACAAATGCGATTTTTTCCAAAATGACAATGTATTACTTTATTATTCTAATAATAAAGTATTGTGATCGACACAAGAAAAAAAAAAACTTTGCTACCCTGAAATTTTTTTTTTTCGCGTTTCATGACTAAATTAGCCTAAAAATGCAAAAAAAAAAAATCCGTCTGTCTGTACGCCGTCCGCCGTACGCCGACGTGTACGCTCAGCGCACATTAACTCCCAAACCCTTCAAGATAGAAAGTTCATTTTTGGAGGGATTATAGGTAGTTGCGGATCTCAGGCGGATACCCATTTTGGGGGGTGTACGAGTTCAGGGGGAGGCAGGGGGAGCGCTTAAACCGAAAAATACGAATTCAAATATCTCAACCATGGTTACAGCTAGGAAACTAAAAATCAACATACATATAGAGGAGTTTGTAGGACAACTTTTAAAAATAATTTAATTTTTTTATCCATTGGGGTGCGAAAAGGGGGGGCTAAGAACCAATTGTCGACCGAATTTTTTTTTCAAATGGTTATATCTTCGAAAGTACTTCCTATAAAAAATTGATATTTTTCGACCATTAAGATGGTATACGGATGTGCTAGAATCAGTTTAGATAGAAGCTAATTATTGTAAGGGGAAGGGTCAGGGGGGCTGCAAAGAAAAACACTTAAAAATTAATATCTCAACTATCTCTTAAGCTATGTAATTGAAACTTGAAACGTATACTAAGCGTTATTAGCATAATATAAAAAAAATACAACATGTGCACATAATAGTAGTGGGGGGAAATGGGGGGCATTTCAAAAATGGCCCACTTTCCAAAACTACAAATCACCAAAACTTAAAATTGAATACAGATATCAAATCAAAAATTTGTCAGATTGTAGAGCTATATAGTCTTTAATTTTGGTAAAAAATTTAAGCGGGGGGGTGTAAGGGGAGGGAGGTGGAAAGCGAAAATGTTGAAAATTTTGAGTGATTTTTTTATGGCTCTCGTAAAAGATACAAAGTTTAAATTTTGCACGTCGACATATCTATTTAATATACAGAGAAAAAAAATAATAATTTGTTCCAAAATTGTTATGCACCGAAGTGGAGGTCTAACGTGCACAAAGTGTTTCATGTGCAATGAAAAAAACACATAAACTGAAAATTTTTGAATGAAATTTTTAGGTAGAAACTTGAAAATTTGAGAAATGCATTTAAAAAAAATCTGTAAGAGTTTGAAATATTAACTGGTTGAATATCTTTAAAACTTCTACCCCCTCCCGTACAAAATTATTTTTTCGACCATTTTTAAGAAATCAATTATCACCTAACTATTACATGCTATCAATTTGAAATTTTGCACAAGAACTTACAAAAATAGTTTAAATAAAATTACGTTAAAAGTTTTGAGATCGCACTTGCCCTTCTACCCCCTCCCACACAAAAGTATGATTTCGACCAATTTCATTAAATCAACTATTAACTAACAAATTAAAAGCTACAAACTTGAAATTTTGTACAAGCACCTTACAACAGAAACGAAATAAAACTGCATCACAAATTTTACGATTCCTCTACCTCCTCTACCCCCTCCCATACAAATGTTTGGTTTCGTGAATTTAAAATACACCGAATTCAATGAAAATTCTATGCAACTTCGTCTATGAAACTGACATTCTATACAAAGAATATTGGATTTGGTTCAAGCAATCACTTAAAAAACTATTTACATCCACCTACCCTTACTATCACCCTCCCCCCTCCCTTCATGAAAACTCAAACTTGTATAAATAAAGGAATGACATATGGAGCGTTTCCGGAAAGTGTTAAATTGAGAACTGCCCTGCTTAAGAAGCTCCTTTCACTTAGTCTTCCCTAACCACTCTAACCTGCATATTAACTTTCTACGCATGCGCATTTTGTCCCAAAAATAATAAAGTTTCGCCCGACTTGTTGGCAGTTTATTTTTTATGTCGCCATGTCACGAGTCCAAACACAAGAAGATCTGAAACTATTTAAAAATAAACTGGCAACAAATCGGGAGCAACTCTATTATTTTTGGGACAAGTTGAGGATGCATGGAAAGTCAATATGCAGGTTAGAGTGGTTAAGGAAGTCTAAGTGGAACCCCCTTTCACAAGTGGAACCCCCTTTAGGATAGGGCTGCAGTCAATTTAACACTTAATTGCAAATGTAATCAATATTTTATTCGTTTTTGCAAGTTTGGGTTCTTAGGAGAAGGAGTGATAGTAAGGGTGGGTGGAAGTTAATAATTTTTTAATTGATTGCTTGAATCACGTCCAATATTCTATACAGTACTACCGTGTGCAGTGCCGTTTCCACAGACCGTCCTTTCATGTAAGCATGTTGGGAAGGACTGAGGTCGATATTTACGGTGGCTCTTATGTTATCAGTTTTCCAAAGATTTTTAGAAAGAAAGATTCCAGTCCTAAGTACTACATGTGTGAATATCATCTTTCGCGTAGCCACTTGCGTAACTCTCTTCTCTACAGAATTCCTTGTAACGAAAGGATAGATCATATTTTCATTAGCTTGACCGATTCTATGCACTTGTGAAGAAGCCTGAATCTCGTTATGAGGATTCCAATCAGAATTGTATATAATGACGGTATCAGCGGTGAACAAATTGATACCTAAATTGCCAGCGCAAGTATTTAGTAAAAATGCATTTACAGAAGCATCCGGTATTTTCAGCGACACTTCGTCAGGAATTTTTCCCGATAGATCTATGATGCCGGGTCTAGCACCACGAAAAAGAATTAAATTAATTTGCAGCAATTTGTAATTATAAAAGCGTCACTACTTTTGACTATATAATATTTAATTGAATTTAAAAACCATTTTCATCCATTTCGATTTTCCTTAGTAGGTCACCTTTAACATAATTCAATTAAAATAAGTGGCGAAATCGCTCGTACTAACTTTTTTCTGTCCAGCTTGAAGTGTAGATCGACCAATATAGGAACCTTCGCCTTTCAAAACTCAATTTGGGCTGTAACGCCAATTAATATTGAAATGACATAAACCAGTTTAAGCATCGACTAATAAGCTGTCTAATGGTGAAAATCACTTTAAAATACGGTAACATACTTTTTGAATCAAACGATTTTATTATTAGTTTAAGATTAAAATAAGATAAGATATAGCTAGATAATAAATTTTCTAAAATAAAACACGTTAATTCTTTCCCATAATTTTATTTACAAATTTCGAAAATTTTTCTTAATTTTTTTTTCTTTTTTTTTCTGAAATTCGCTCACAAACTGAATTAAATGCGTTGTTGCTGTTTTTTTTTCTTATATTTTGTAATTATTTATTTCCATTTGTGGCGAAGAAAATTAAATTATCGAAATAGTTTGATTTCAGCAGATCGAAAATACGAGCATTAAGTTCTATCTATCTATGAAATGCGATAAGAAAACAAATTGGTTCATGCGTGTGTAAGGATGCGAATGTTTTTTTTTTTTTTAATTTTAATACATGTTTAGTTAACATTTTATTCCATAATCATCTTGATTTTTGTTTTAGTAATTCTATAATATAAATGGACATTTAAAATTGTTTATTTTTCTCATATACAGGTTTGAAACGATGGAAAAGCTTTCTTATAATTTAATTTCATGGTTTTTTTTAGACTAACACAACTACACAAATACAAAATACTAAAATACGTTTATTTTAAGCAAAAAAAGTTTATTGTTATTCAATTATATTGTTTAAATACGTTTTTTCTTTTTCCTTTTATTATGAAATAAAATTTTTTTTTTTAAACTGTTTAAAACTCAACGAATAATTTATAATATTATTAATAATGGGAGAAAAACGAACGTCTTGGAGTTATTACAATAATATATTTTAATTAAATGATTTTTAACGGTTGAAAACTCAATTTGCATTTTTCATATTTTTTATTTTTGTATAATTTCATAAATATATTTATTTATTTATTTTAATTTTTTTTTTTATATAAAATTGAATATAAAGTTTGCTTATCGTAAGGTTTCTAATTTTCGTTTATTTTACTTTTCATCTTTTATTTAAATTTATTTACTTGGACTGAGAATTGAATTTCTCTATTTTATAGTTTTAATATGAGTTAGCTTATGCTTAAAAGTTGTGTTTTTTCTCTCTGTTATGCAGTTTTCAATTTGAAAAGGGAAAATTTTAAATTAAGACAACTATTTAAATTAATTTATTTTTAATCTACTAGAATTTAATTAGCTACGTTATAAATTTGAAGTCCTTCAGGGGTATAAGCCAAACATGTACATCATACTTCGAATCTTCATCACATTTCGTTCATTTTGTCAGAAGTTTGGATCTCTTATTCAATTTAGAGTATCTGAAAGGGAAAAATCAATTTTTATACTCTAGATGAAATCTGAGAGTATATTGTGTTTGCCTTACCGTTTGTAACGCTAAGAAATAATGCTCGCACAGAGCCGCCAAGGGTACAGAAATATTTGTTGTCGCTCAAAAACTTCGATTCCGAGTTGCTGTCTGTCCGTCTGTCTGTCTGTCTCTCTGTCTGTCCGTCTGTCCGTCTGTCTACAGCATAACTCTCGAACGCTTTGAGTTATCGTGCTGAAATTTGTTGTGTGTCATTTTTAGCAAAAAAGAAACTTTAAGTTCGTGAACGGGCCACATCCCCCCACTCCTACTACCCCCTCCCATACAAATTTCACGAAATTTCGAAATTTTCAGAAATTGATTTTTCTTAGAAACTATTTAAGCTATCGATTTGAAATTTGGGTTCAAGTATTATGATATAGATACCATTAATATGACTCAATATTGATCTGATCCCATCACTCCTTCTACCCCCTCCCATACAAATGTATAATTTTGAAAAATGCAGTTTTCCGATTTTCATCGAAACTAGTAAAGTTATAAAAACGAATTTTAATATAATTCCAATCAGCACTGAAAAAATTAGCAACTTCCCCTCACTCCTTCTACCCCCTCCCATACAAATTTCACGAAATTTTGAAATTTAAATTAAATTATTTTTCTTTGAAACTGTTAAAGTTATCAATTTGATATTTCGCACAAAGTATAAAAATAGAAATATCAATAACAGGAAAAAAAATTGTTTTCATCCTTACACTCCTTCTACCCCCTCCCATACAAATGCATCATTTTTGTTAAATGCATTATATCGATTTCCATTAAAACTAGAAAAATTACAAACTTAAAATTTTGCCAGAATTTGTTTTTTAATAGTTGCAATAAATGCTGGAAAAAATTATCAGCTCAGCTTCCCTCCTTCTACCCCCTCCCATAAAAATATCTGTATTATAAATTCAAGAAAAGCATTTCTCCTTCGAATATATGAGAGCTGTCGACTTTGAAATTGAATCAAAGCATAGTGATAAGGGTGATGATAAGCAGTTTCAAAATCATCTAAAACGTTTCACTTCCTCTGCCACCTCCCATACAAATGCCTCAATTTAAGGAAAACTATGACCAATTTCTTTAAAAATAATGAAAACTAAAAATTTTAAATTCAGCACGAAACATTTTACACGCCATTTTCGGTGTCACATAGGAGAAATACAAACCTCCGCCTCTACTTCTACCACCTCCCATGCAAAGTCTCTTCTCACTATTCGAAAGAATTTGAGATGACATATTTGCCGGTATATTAAAGTCATTTCCATCTCATCTAGAGTATCATATGATTGGGCTTTAAGCCCAATCATAATTCTGTTATGTTTTTTAATGCGGTTATGAAATGCGATTTTTTTCCGAAAGCAGCGGGAGTGATAGAGAACGACATGTACATGGATAATTGCGTAACAGAAACCGACACAGAGCAAGCTATGGTTCATCTTGCGATCGAAATTGATGCCGTTTAGAAAGCTGAAGGCTTCGAACTGCGTAAATGGAAGGATTGAAATGGCTGATTGATACAGATATGTAAGTTGTGAAAACCGCCGAGATAGAACGACCTCAACGCTTGATTCGCTTGAAAGTAAAGGGAACATAATTTGCCTTAATTTCTTTACTAATATTTTAACGTATTTTTTTTTACGTAGCCGAACACAACTCCCCTTTAATGCAATTTACACAGTCATGTCGGTAAGGGAAAAAAAGGAGTTAAGGTTAGATGGGATTAAAAGGAGGGAAAAACCTAAAATGCCGGTGGACGTTGAGTTTGAAACGTCGAAGGTCGTATGGCAATGGGAATACAGCTTCTGGCAATGCATTACAAAACTTAGAAGTTCAGGGTATGAATGACAGCCTATATTTCACTGTACGGGAAGTTGGAACCTTAACAGTTAACTCGTGTGCGCTTGAAGTTAGGCGAGCGATTCTAGGAAATGTGTTCAGAGGTGGAATAAGTTTAGCAAGTTCCTCACTGCATTTACCATGAAAGTAGCGGTAGTAAATGCGTAGTACTCCGACATTTCTGCGATGCTCTAGGGAGTCCACCTAGTCTAGCCATAAATACTGTTACAATCTTTTTGAAGCACTGTTCAATAAAAGAGGTGTTATATGTTAAGAAATCATTGTTTATTTATTAAATACATTGTCAACAACGGAAATTGCAACAAGTTATTCGAAGTGATTGCTTTTTGCCTTTACACAAGCCTTTAATCGAGCTGGCCACTTATCTATGGAAGCACGCACGACTTCAATCGGAAAGTTGGCGACTGCATGTGTAAGAGACAGACCATAATTCGTAATCCAGCGGATTCAGGTCTGGGCTAGAGGAAGGCCAATCTTCAGCTTTAATAAAATCTGGAACATTTTCTTCAAGCCATTTTTGGGTTGACTTCGCCTTATGACCTGGTGCAGAATCTTTCTGGAAACTCCAAGGCTGATTTTTGAATAATGACGTGTTGAGAGGTTTCACTACACTTTCAAGGACACTTTTTTGATAAATTTTGGCAGACGTTTTGACGCCCTTCTCACAAAAATGCAACTTGGTCACCCCGTTGTAGCTAACACCCCACCAAACCATTACTGAGGCTGGATGATGACCTCTTTGAACCTTTTGAGCAACTTGAGAAGCTTCTCTGGCACTGCGAGCATAAACCCTATCGTTTTGTTTATTAAATGTTTCTTCGACAGTAAAAATTTTTTCGTCCGTAAACAAAATTTTACGGTGTTCTTGGTTTGCGTACCGGCAAAGTAATCGTTTTGATTTTTCCACTCTATTTTTTTTTAACGAATCTGTTAGTAAATGCCCGGCAGATCTACGATAAGCACCCAACCCCAAGTTACTTTTGATGATACGTGAAATTGTTCTTTGGGGTATTTTCATCTCACGCGATAAAATTTTTTCTTTCCGAAGAGGATTACGGCGAATTCTCTCGCGCACGGCTTTAACCGCTTGAGGTGTTCGAGTAGTTCGCGGACGGCCACTTCTTTCACGGTCACTTACTCCAGACGTATCATTAAATCAATAGCCCGATATATAAACATTCGGCTTATACCAAGGGTATGCAGAGTCTTAAAAATATCACTTGGTTGCATTCCTACTTTATGAAGTGCAATCACAGCAATTCTATTTTCTTTGTCACCCCAATCCATGTTCACTACACTAAATAAACTGCCAACAAGTCGGGCGAAACTTTATTATTCTTGGGACAAGTTGCGGATGCGTGGAAAGTCAATATGCAGGTTAGAGTGGTTAGGGAAGACTAAGTGAAAGGGGGTTCTTGGGCAGGACAGTTGTCAACACTTTGCGGAAACGTTCAAAAGCTTCAGTATATATAACCAATATTTCGTTCGTTTATTTATGCAAGTTTGAGTTTTTTGAGGGGAGGGATGAGGGTTGATAGTAAGGGTCGGTGGATGTTAATAGTTTTTTAATTGACGTCCAATATTCTCTGTATAGAATGTCAGTTTCATAGACGAAGTTGCATAGAATAAGATTCTGTGTATTTTACATTCACGAAACCAACATTTGTATGGGAGGGGGTAGAGAAGGTAGGGGAATCGTAAAGATTGTGACGCAATTTTATTTCCTTTCTGTTGTAGTCTTCTCGTACAAAATTTCAAGTTCGCAGCTTTTAACTTGTTGGTTATTAGTTGGTTCAATGAAATAGGTAGAAATGATACTTTTGTATGGGAGGGGGTAGAAGGGCAAGCGTGATTGCAAAACTTTTAACAAAATTTCGTTTCAATTATTTTTATAAGTTTTCCGGCAAAAATTGAAATGGATAGCTTTTAAGAGTTAGCTGATAACCGATTTCTTAAAAATGCTCGAAAAAATAATTTTGTATGGGAGGGGGTAGAAGAGGTAGGGGAATTGCAAAATTTGTGATGCAATTTTCTTTTCTTTCTCTAGTAAGGTGCTCGTACAAAATTTCAAGTTCGTAGCTTTTAATTTGTTGTTTATTAGTTGATTTAATGAAATTGGTCGAAATCATACTTTTGTATGGGAGGGGGTAGAAGGGCAAGTGCTATTTTGAAACTTTTAAAATAATTTTATTTCAAATATTTTTTAAGTTCTTATGCAAAATTTCAAATTGATAGCTTTTAATAGTTAGGTGATAATTAATTTCTTAAAAATGGTCGAAAAAATAATTTTGTATGGGAGGGGGTAGAAGTTTCAAAGGTATTCGACCAGTTAATATCTTATACGTTTGGGGATTTTTTTTAAATGTATTTCCCAAATTTTCAAGTTTCTACCTTAAAATTACATCCAAAAATTTTCAGTTTTCGTGTTTTTTTCGCTGCACATGAAACACCTTGTGCCCCTTAGACCGTGCTGGTCGGTTCGTAACAATTGTGGATCAAATTATTATTTTTTTTCTGTGTATATAAAATAGATGTATCCACATGCAAAATTTAAAGTTTCTATCTTTGACCAGAGTCCTAAAAAAATCACTCAAAATTTTCGACATTTTTGCTTACCACCTCCCTCCCTTTACACCCCCTAACTTAAAATTTTTATCAAAATTATAAATTATGTAGTTCTATAATCTGACGAATTTTTGATTCGATATCTGCACTCAATTTTGAGATATAACGATTTCTAATTTTGAAAAGTGCACCATTTTTGAAATGCTCCCCATTTCCCCCCACTACTATTATGACCAAATTTTATATTTTTTTTATATTTCGCTAGTATAGCTTAGTATATGTTTTAAATTTCAATTACATAGCTTAAGAGATAGTTGAGATATTAATTCTTAAGTGTTTTTCTTTGCACCCCCCCTGACCCTCTCCCTTACAATAATTAGCCTATTTCTAAGCTTATTCTGATGGATCTATACGCCATCTTAATTGTCCCAAAATATGAATTTTTTATGGTAAGTAGTTTCGAAGATATAACCATTTCAAAAAAAGATTCGGCCGACAATTTGTTTTTAGCCCCCCCTTTTCGGACGCCAATGGATAAAAAAATTAAATTATTTTTGGAGTATGTCCCACAACCTTCTCTATATGTATGCTGATTTTCATCTTTCTATCTGCATTCGTGGTGAAGATATTAGCAAGTGTATTTTTCGACTTTTTCCATCCCCCCGCCTCCCCCTTCCACCCCACACTCCCCAAAATTTGGATAATGGAGCTCACTTACCAAATTAACAATCCACCCAAAAACCAACATTCTACCTTTAACGGTTTTGGAGGTACGAGTCCATATGTACGGCGTACGGCGGGACGGATTTTTTTTTTTTGCTTTTTTAGGCTAATTTAGTCATGAAACGCGAAAAAACAAAATTTCAGGGTAGCAAATTTTTTTTTTTTTCTGTGTCGATCACAATACTTTATTATTAAAAAATAATAAAGTAAAATTAAACTCAAATGATGACAAATGCATCAAGCACAAGCGTACTATAGCGATTAGCTCAATTTTTAAGAAATGCAATATAACGGTTCCTTTCTGCAGGGTTGCCAAACCTTGTAACAATATTTATGGCTAGACTAGGTATAAACCGTGTTAGCTTCATCTCCAATTAGTCGAAACGCCTGTCTCTGGGCACGGTCGAGTATCGCAAGTTGCGTTTTGGGTGCCCCAGCCCATAAATGCGAATTGTACTCGACGCGTGGTCTAATGTAGGCCTTATAGATATTTGCTAGGTCACTGGGAGTAAAATATTTTTTAAATCTTCCGAAAACTGTTAGGCTTTTGGAAGCGTCAAGTGCTGCGTCGAGTATGAGCTGGTTCCAATTAAGATGGTTATTTATGTTAATGCCAAGGAGTGAGAAGTATTCGGAAGTATTCTAGTTGGACACCCTCGAAGGTTACATTAGAGACCGACGCCGAGTTGGTTCGGTTAACAATTTCACTAGTCAATTTAGTGAAGCGAAGAGCTCATTATCTAGACCCTGATGGTTCGTATTGGTAGAATACTTCAGCCAGGCATTATTATGAACGTTGAAATCGCCCGCTATAACGATTGCCTGAATAGACTCAGACAACTTATTCAATTCTGTTCTTGTGCTTGCTACAGTTGATGTCGGGTTTCTGTAAACATAGCAAAAGAAAATGATTTGCCTTTGAACCTGAAGTTTCACCCAAGAGTAGTTAAACTCTGGATTGGAGCAGGTGCCTAGATGGGAAACAACTTGAAAAGCTACATCATATATGTATATATATAGCGATACCCGACTAACGTAATATTACTGCCGCTGCACGCACTCTCGAGTACATTCTCCTACTCAGTAATATTCCATAATTCGTTTATTAATCGCTCGAAAATAGAGCATTGTATCATAAACTATGTTCCCCGGGGAGTATGACATCCAGAAGATTAATACGAATATCAATCGTCCTATCCGATCGTGTTCTCCTAATGCCTAACTCCCCTTACCCTTCACATCATTCACGGATGCTGTGCTGACGAACTAAAGGTCTATTTCTATAGCTCCGGTGCCAGAAAACGTTTTCACCTTATTATTAATAATAAAACTATCTCGTCACCCTTTCAGTTTTCCCAAACAATTAAATTCCGTAATTTACGACATAATTTTCAGAAGCACTTAGTACATTTGTGGCTTTCAACTTCATCGATATTGGTGAAACGAGTTCGAAAACCGAAAGACTCCATTCAAATCATAGACAAACAAATTTCGAATCAATTTGAATTTAATTTTAATTTCCTTTGTTGCAATTAAGAACTGGCCAATGACAAAATTTTAATAACTTTACTACGGTTCATTGCGTTACTTTCGTTATGTATTAATATTTTTTTTTTATAAATTAAAACAAAAATTCCTTTTCAAATCGGATTAAAAGTAAAAGAAAAGATTTCCGGATTCTACACTGTTACAGTGTAGAAACCGGAAATCTTTTCTTTCAATTCTAAAAGCAATGTGAAAAATTCACCAAACCATCGGATTAAAAGTATTCGATAATTTTTTTTTTTTTGTTTTATTCGAGTTTATTCTCGAAATTATTTCGTTACTTACATACTTCAAATATTATTTCATAGTATTTAATACTATTTGTTTTTTTTACTATCAAAGGCTTAATTTGGCTTAATTTTTTTAATGTTAATTATTATTATATTTTTTTGTTTTTATTTAAATAAAATTTACAGCTTTCTTGTATATTCAAATTTTAGTAATTTTTATGCATATTTTTATTTTAATACAAATATCGATTTGAAAATTTTGTACAAGTATTTATAATAACAGTTTTTTTTTATTTGCTTATTTATTAAATTATCTTTTTGTTTTTATTTTTAGCTTCGAAGTCAAAATAAGAGTTTGGTTTTAGATCTAAAAATTAATGAGAAAAATGGTAAATACGGTCTTAAACAAAGTGAAAGAAAGTAAGAAAATTAAGTGTAATCAACTAGAAAACTAGTTAGTTTACGAGAAAATTGTAAAGCTTCTGGGAAGACAGCGAATTCGAAATAAATCTACAAGTGATTCAAATATTTTCATTTTACCTCTGTAGGTTCGGGGCAGTAGAATACACCCACTGCTTATCCCAAGGATACTCACTGGATCGTGGGCTTATCAGCCGTTATCTTAAAATCTAAATGATACGAGAAACGGATACAGGGCTCCGGATACGAACGGATTCTACTGTAACGATTTCTAGCATTCGGACTATGATGGGCTTCTGGAATGCTCTAATATTGAATGACAGTGATTGACCGTGAAATGGAGCACTATGAACGAGCCCTGGCGCCAACTAAAGGTCGATGATGAGGGTTGCGCCTTATGGAAGGGAACTGTTCCTGTCGAATGCCCTCAAGACCTCCTACTTAACAGGAAATTGATTGATTGATCAAATACTGAAATTCAAAACTACTCTTTTCGAATAGTTCTTCAGGTGAACAATGGGAGTGAAAGAAAAGACGTGACGTTTCGGTCTCTGCTGAGACCTTTATCAAACTCAGCAGAGACCGAAACGTCACGAATAATAAAGCGTAACAGTGTAGAATCCGGAAATCTTTTCTTTCAATTCGAAATGCACTGTGAAAACATTCACCAAACCGAGTTATTTGGGAGAATTAAAAATATCTTGACCCAAAAAATTGTTTGATAAATCCGGGTTTTGTTTGATTTGTGTGGCTGGTGATCAGTGGCGACTCATAGCAAAATTTCTTAGAAGTCCACAAAAATAATCGTCCTTACTGCCTTTATTTTTTAAATCACACATGTAGCACAAGTACGCAAAAACCAGACTCATGAAAATAAAGTTAATGCCATTTAAAAATGAAAAATTTGAAGATATATGTAGTTAATCTAAAACTAATATAATAATATTGAAAAAACCATTAAAAATTCAATTTTGGATGAGATTATGCGACTTTAAGCATCAAATCATGCACACCGATTATTTTAATATGAAAATGAGTGGCATCAACTCCCAGTTGATGCTACCGTCTCAATTCAATCTTTAGATAGAGACAAAAGAGCGTTTTATTTTCGTGCGATCAAACAACAAGCCATTTGCAATCAAATGCATGACACATTTCCCGCCGAGGAGTAGTGCTCAAAAAGTTGATATTTGTGCACAAACGACTTTCCAAGGGATATCTATTTTCCACGGAAAATACATCTCTTTCTACTTCTAGTGCAAAATGCAAGAATATCGCGAGCACTTTTGAAAAAGCACTTCTTGAACAACTGCCAGACATGAATTGTTTAGCTTTATCCGAATGTTATAATTTTTCTTTATATAAATTATAGTCATCTAAATTGTAATCGTCTGAAAATAAATGTGCGTACAACCAAGTATATGCACATGGGTTCGGACACAAGCACACCGATTGTTCTTAACGGACGAGATGTGGAAGAGGTGCAAGATTTTCGTTATCTCGGAATCATTGTGAGCATGGTCGGCGGAGCCGAAAAGGATATTGAGGCTCGTCTAAATAAAGCTTGTCAGGCATTCGGTATCCCTTCCCTTTTCTGGAGGTTAAAAGAAATCTGCATTCGCACGAAGCTGTGAGTTTTTGACGCATGCGTAAAATCCGTGTTGTTATATGGTTGTATTACGTGCAAAGTCACCGTTCCACTTACCAACAAAGTGCAAACTTTCGTGAATCAATGCCTCTGACGCATTTTTGGGATATTTTGACCAGAAGTGATCTCCAACGACGAACTTTGGAGTACAAATGGACAGACTAAAATAGACATTAAGATTCAAAGGCGGAAGTGACAGTCGATAAGTCACACTTTGAGGAAACCAGAGCGAAACATCGCCAAACAGGCTCTGGATTATAGTCCTCAAGGAAGACATCGGGTTGGTCGGTCATGTAGCACATGTAAGCAATCAGTTAAGCAGCAGGCCAGGGGAATAAACATGTCCTGGCAACAGCTAAAGGCGAATGCTCAGGATCGCGCCATATGGAAGAGAACTGTTTCTGTTCTATGCCCCTATAGATGATCTTAACAAAAATTTGATTGAAATTTTAATCGAAATTTATGATATATAGGGTGGGCAATTAATTGGTTTCTTTTTAAATTATAGGTTATTTTGACACTGAAAGTTGTTTCCCGCTCGAAATCTTGACAGAAAGTCAGTATCATACCTCCGCGGAACGAAATGAGTCGCTTTACACTTGAACAACGTTGGGAAATATTGAAAATTTATTTCCAAAGTGAGTGAGGTGTGGCCCAAACAGTGCGTTTTTTGGCCAATTGGCCGCCTCGGAGCTGCGATTTGACCCATTTCGACTTTTTTTTTTGGGGAACCGTGAAGGACCGATGTTATGCCAACAATTCAGAAACGATTCAAGCGCTTAAGGCCAATATCATCCAAACAATCCGTGAGCTACATCCCGAAACCATCGACATGGTCTTGGAAAATTGGAGTGACAGAATGCGCTACTGCGAAGCCAGCCTAGGCAGCCAATCGAACGAAGTTGTATTTAATCATTAATGGAAATGTTTGCTCTTACTAATGAAGCCATAATACATTTTATTGCATTTTTAAAAAGAAACCAATTAATTGCTCACCCTGTACAATGTTTCGCAGTTCAGTGCTCTAGTGCTCTCAAGGAAGGTTCGCCACTGCTAGTATGTAGAAGAGGAAGCAAATTAAAAAATTGATTCAACGGTCCAGTCGAAACTATTTTGAAATACATTCCAACCAAATCACAGAATGTTAGTTACAAAAATTATAAGAAAATGTTATTTATTTTTATACTCTGGATGAAATCCGAGAGAATTAACATATAAGCTTGTAGCGCTAAAAAATAAGGCTCGGAGAAAAAAATGAATGGTACAGAAGTTCATTTTATTCCACAAAAATCTCAAAACTGAATGTCCGTTCGTCCGTCCGTGTAACCTAGTACGAGAACGCGTTTAGCTAGAAAGTTCAAATTGTCTACACGTCGTTTTAGACCAAAAGTATGGCCAAGTTCGTGAACGGCCCGAATCGCTCCACCCCTTCCTTCCATACAAAATGATACATTTTTAAACATTTGTTGTACAAAAAAAGGATACTTTTTTGGAAAATATGAAGGAGATATTGATCTCGTTGAAATAAAATTCGTCAGGCCTTGGGTATCATTTTCCCTTTCTGGAGGTTACGAGAGATCTCTCTTTGCTTAGAGTTGTGAGTGTTTGACGCGTGTGTTAAATCCGTCTTTCATATTGTTATTTGGTTGTGGGATTTGAAGACTGGAAAGTGAAGAAACTGCAAACTTGGGAAGTGACCGTTAAGCTTACCAAGAAACTGCAAACTTGGAAAGTGACCGTTAAGCTTACCAAGAAACTGCAAACTTTTGTGAAACAATGCCTCCGAAGCATTTTATAGCATGTTCACACCGGTTATCGAAAGTATCTCAATTTAACGAAAGCCACCTCCAAATCTTAGCTGATCACACTAGGCCAAGACACTTTCAGTCGAAAGTCAGTTGAAAGTCGAATATTACGATGGATTAAGCTAAACATACGCGATTGATCGTCTTGTCGATCCTGAGGGTGCGAGCCTATGTTTGTGCGCGAAATTCCCCGTATAGCGTTGAATCATGGAGTGCCGAACATGCTGTGTCGTGATGGATTTCCAAATGGTTTGAATATTGTGGGCGGAGCTAACTTGTATGACAACATGAGTAACCGTGCATGGCAGTGAATGTGGAAAATTTGTTATTTCAAATTAGCTACTGCTCATTTTTAAACTCTAAAACTGTATTGATTCAGCTCCGTAGATTATGAAAAAAGATCGATCAACAACTTCGATTGCTTCCTCGAAATCGTTGGTGGACATCTTTCTGGATTCGTAACTCTACGGAGTTGAGTTAACGCATAGGCTATTTTAGTTTGTTCGAAAGTTGCTAACTATTTGCAACTATTTATTGGAATAGCTTTGAAGCTTTAAGACCGCTTCGATTATATTTTGTCAAACTGATAAAATCATATTGTCACATGTCAGCTCTACTTGCTCATCATCTACCACTATAAGGAACACCTGTACGAACTCGATCAAAATGTTCAAGGTCTCAACAAACAGTGTTGAAAGTACACGTACACTCTAGAAGGCGCGATAATCGAATTTTCAAGGTATGAAGACTTTGAATATTCAATTTACCAACAACAAATTGATCGAGCAATGTAGAGAAGCAGAAACAATCACACGTATGCGCTCCTACGACAGGGAAAAGACTCGGACGATGGGGAAACATTTTATAGCAAGCAAAAACAACTACACGTATAGACTCGACCGACAGGGAAAACATTCGGTCGACGAGGCAATGCTTTATAGAAGCAATTAACAGCGCTCGGTCGCCAAGGAAAAGATTCGTACGACAAGGGGAATGATTCGGCCGACAAGAGCAATATAAAAAAGCGAGCGTTTTTGATGAACTGTCAGTCTGGTTTGGAGCAGTCGCTGTTTAGAAAGCGAAAAAGCTAAGATTGGCAAGCGATAATTTGTCAGCGAAAAAGTGTAAATCGGTTTAGTTAAATTAAATAAAGTTTTGCGGTTCAATTAAAGTAAACTTGCTAAACTTGTAATTTTATTTTTACTTGAAATCCAGCGAACCCTTGCGCATTATGAACGGCCCACAACAGACTATTCTAGCCCCATCCATTGGGTGTTGTATTCCGGAAGTGAAATCGTGTAAACGAAACCGCCGACAGTGAAAATAGTTAAGCGATATAGGGTAAATAAAAAGTTTTCTTATAATTTTTGAAAGCGAAAGAATAAATTGCTTGTTTTATAAAGATTAGAGGATTTCACACTGTTCTGCTTTATTAATCGTGAAGTTTTGGATCTCTGCTATGACTTGTTAGTTAAGAGTATTATTTTACTTGAAATCCAGCGACCCCAAGCGCAATCAATCAATCGATTTCCTATTAAGGGGCATAGTACAGAAACCGTTCAAGCTGCGATCCTGAGGATCGACCTTTATTTGTCGCCAGGACTTGTTTATTCCGTTGACTTCCTGTTCCATTACTTTTCCCCCATTAAATCCAATGGTTTCAAATCAAAAATCACCGGCAAGCACGAATTATTCGGGTAACACGAACTGCGACTTCAATTTTGCAACGCCAATACGAAAATGTCGGTTAACACGAATTTTATGATTGACGATGGAAACGAAAAAAAAAGAAAAGCCAAGGAGTCTTTGTTTACCGGGAAGTTTTGTTTATGCTTTTATGCTTTGACTTGCGATCTGCCCTTTATCGTTACTGTTTACTTTGACGATTCGCTCTAGTTCTATCGCGTCTTTCCTGAGTTTATGAAGGGAAAATGAGTGCTAAGAAAAGTGTCCAAAGATCTATTGATCTTTAGATAAAGAGAAAAATTCTGGAAGAATACACCAACCAAAAAAATGCTTGGGTTGATTCGACCTCATTTCGTTTATGGCTAATGAAATTTCAAAGGAAAATGGCAGGGGAAAATTGACACGTCCTGCTAACAATGGATAACTGCAGCGCTCATAACATCTACGACTTGGAGCTGCCTAATCTAAAAGTCGTATTTTTCCCAGCAAATTCCACCAGTCGTCTCCAGCCATTGGACCAGGGAATCATTGCTGCTTTCAAGTGCCATTTTAAAACGCGATTTGTGCGAAACGCCATACTTTCCATTGAATCCGACCAGGCTCTTGTAAAATGGAACATCTTGCAAGCGATGAGAGCTATGACTGCTTCATGGAACAACCATATCGAATTTTTTCAAAAAAGCTTGGACACAGTGAACACGGACAATCCCATGGAAGTTGAATCAACATCTTCGCCTCTACTAAACCTGGAAATTATGATGGACGGACCAGAAGACTGGGAGAGACTCGTAGTGGCAACTGAACCACCTGTAGCTCTTACTTTTTCGGAGTCCCTTTCACTGGACGAAAACTTACCAGTGTGTAGTTTATCCGACGAAGAAGAACAGGAAAGAGAAGACCAAGAAGAAGAGGAAGAACAAGTGGTCGAGGAAATAAGCCCAATCGAAGTGAAGTCATAACGGTATTGGAGATTTTACAAAGGCTTGCGAAAACTTCTACCGAAAATCTAGATGTAAGTTTTGAATACAATTTGGACAAGATAAGAAGAGAGTGCATTCGACAATTTCCAAAAACTTACCAACAAACTACAATTACCAACTTTCTGAAACACAGGTAGAAATATAAATTCGTATGTCATCGTATCCTATGTACATTATATAAGTGTTATCAAAAAAATATATTTTTTCTGTACATGATCTATTTTTGCAATTTTTTGGACAGAATGGATATAAACTGTGTTTAACTGCGTGAAGATGGATGCAGTATCTGTGTAATATTCGGGTTCGGATAACACGAACCCAGTTCCTGTTAAACGAATTCGGATAACACGTATTTATTTAACACGAACTGAGTATTTCTTTCCCCCGTCGAGTTCGTCTTAACGAGGGACTACTTTATTATCCGAGTTGGTTGTTGACGCATGCTTCAAACACTCGCAGCTTTTTGCAGGCAACTAGATTTCAAATTTACCCAAAAATTGCGTAGGGAGAACGTTAGCCAAACTAATAAGTTCGCTAGGTTCGAATGGCTTGCTTGCTAATCACGTTTCATATTGATAAATATATAATTTTCTGCTCGATACTTCAATTCTAGTTTTCATTGTAGACTTATTTCCAACATAATAAATAAATAAATAATAAATTCTGGCTATCGAAATCTATAAAAAAAAAAACATAAAATAATAAACATAATTACAGTCAAACCTCTTTATCTCGAATCCTTCAGAAGTTTAACTATTCTACTGATTCAACTTTTGGCAATATCATTCTTCTTGTCTTCCGCATTTTAACTCTCTAACTTTATTGAACCAAATTCAATAAAATATCGCAGTTCAAGTTAGACAGGTTTGATTGTAACTAAAAAAAAATATTCCACACAAATCAAATACAAACCTAGAAAAAAAAAATCATACAAACATAAAAAAAAAGAAAAATGATTTATATGTTTTTTATTTCAAATTTGAAAATATATAATTAACTTTTGCTCTACTCTCTAAATAGCTCATCGAAATAGAAAAGCCAAAAATTTATAATTAGAATAATAATAAGAAAGATCATTATGGTACAAAATAAAGATAATTATCAAGTTCTTAAATCGTAAAAATAATATTTAGAATTATTATAAAAAAAAAACAATCTCACAATAAATCGATTAATTTCCGAGCGAAAAAATAGAAGAAAATACACAAAAATAGAAAAAGAAACATAGATAATAATCTTAAATAATATAAAAGAAATTATAATAACGTAATGTGTAGAGATTAGTGGACAAAACTTAGTTGTTTTTTTTCTTTTCAAATATTTTACCAAAATTCTTACTTTCTCAATTGGAAGCATTTTTTTTTTCTTTTTTTTTTTCACTTTCTTATTTATGACCGAGAAATATATTATAGTAAAATTTTGAGTCATTGCATTGTAGTTTTTCGTTTTAGTCTAGAATGGTTGATTTGAAATATACAAAAGAAAAAATATTTTAGTTTAGAAACAAATAAAGAAAAGTACGCAACTAAATTGAGTACATATTTTGAAATTATAGTTTTAGTTTAGTAGTTTAGCTATTAGTAGTTTGCAATATTTAATAAATTTACTTAGACGACAGATAAAGAGTCTTAACTCTAGCTTTATGCATAATTTAATAATAATAATAATAATAAATTGGAAGTACAAGTACTCATACATATCAAGAATTATTTATATATTTTTTTTTGTACATATGAATACTTATTTTTTGAGTTGATTGCGAATCATTTGTTTTTTTTTTATTTTGTTTTTTTCTTATTAAATTTGAACGTCTCATTAAAAATTAATTAACCTTATAAATATATTTATAATATTTAGTTGAACGCAGGAAAGACAATTCATAAAGTTTGTATTACATAAAAATAAAAACAAACAAAATAATAATGTAACTTGCTAAATTACTATCGATTTTTTATTCTTACAATTTTACCTTTTATTATTTTTATTTATATCATTTTTAATATTTTTATTTTGTTTCATTTTTCATTTCGGTTTTTATTTTTTTCACGTACAGACTCATATACAATTTACGAAAATTTTCGGATCATCTTTTTTCATTTCTTTTACAATAATTAACAATAAATTAATCGAATTATTATTCGTACTTCAGAGTTTGGTTTGAAATTTTCCGGATAATTTTATTAAAAATGTTTTTAAAATTTTTTTTTTACGAATTTAGATTTTCATGAAAAACCTTTCTCACAAAATTCCATTCGTGAAATATTGATAGCCATCGTAGAGTTTTGTTGAAAGACTCTTTAGCGAATCTTGTACGAGCTGTTCGACTTTACGTTCTAATTCCTGTTCGGTTAGGTTCATGTGAAAACGTTTTCGTAAATTTTGTACCGAGCCCGAGCAACCGTTTTTAAAGCAAGGCAATTGAGCATCTGTGGAAAAAAATTTGAATAAAATTAATTTTAGTAAATAATATTGGAGTGAAAGTCGTATAAAAACACTTACTGCTGCGCATTATTTCGACTAAATTTATGATGCGATCCATATGTTTTCTAGCTGCCATTAAACCTTTTAACAATAAATGGTTAAAATCAGCCCATAGTTCCGATTCTGTTCCGCCCATCACTTCAACAAATTCCGTTGTTAGTTTGAACGGTGATTGTTCAAAGCCTGAAAGAAAAATCATGCATTTATTTTTAACCGTAGTGTTGCCAATAGTTAAGTAAAAGTAAAATACTTTATTTAGAGTTTTCGGCGTCTAAATTGAATACCTAGATATCGATGCAATCGATTTTTAATTGTGAAAAGTGCAATCAAAGGGATATGGCGATTTTTTGATGCGAAGGGAGGATTGATATTGTGCAGAGTTCCCCGGTTTTTTGAATAGGCGGAAGTGGCAGTGGTTCGGTTACACTTTGAAGCGAGAGCGAAACATCGCCAAACAACCTCTGAATTATAATTAATTATAAGGAAGACGTCGGGTTGGTCACATTGGACAGAGTTCCCCAGGTTCATTTTATATGTAAAAACTGTAGACTTTCGTTTAAGACGAAAAAATAACAATCAAACAATTTCCTGTTGTGATCCATTATAGGGGTATAAGACAGTAACAGTTCTCTTCCAGAAGGCACCATCCTGAGCATTGGGTTTTAGTTGTCGCCAGGACTAATTTATTCCTCTAGCCTCCTGTTCAACTGTGGATCAACCCGACGTCTTCCTTGAGGATTATAATCCAGAGCTTGTTTGCGAATATTGAACGAATACCGAAGACGTAGCGAGCTTCATTTATACGAGCCTCAAAATCTCTTTCGACACTCCGCCGGCCATGTTGACAATACATACGTAACAAAAATCTTACACTTTTTTCACGTCTTGTCCTTTAAGGATTTTATGCATACAACACATCGTTCAATAAGTTCTTCAACATAGTCTCCTTCAAGAGTAATACATTTATTCCAACCCTCATCTAACATTTCTGTAGAACGATTTATTTTTGGTCTCAAAATGGCAATCACATCTTCATTGGTGACAAATCTCTTTCCCTGCAGCATTCTTTTTAAGTCTGTAAACAGGAAGTAGTCGCTGGGAGCCAGATCCTGTGAATACGGTGGGTGGGGGAGCAATTCGAACTTCAATTCGTGCAATTTGGCCATCGTTATCATCGACTTGTGACACAGTGCATTGTCTTGGTGAAAGACCACTTTTTCTTCTTCATGTAGGGTTGTTTTTTTGGCAATTTCTTGCTTCAAACGCACCAAAAACGCCATATAATATTCGCTATTGATCTTCTCACCCTTTTGAAGATACTCAATGACGCGCATTACAACAAATGGAGTGCAGAACCTTCCCGGCTGATGTTTGCTTTTTTGGCCACTTTGGACGGCTTTCACCGGCTTCTCGTCACCCAGCTGACTGCCGCTTTGACTCTGTAGTTTTTTTTTTACAGAATGACCTGTGTTATAGGCAATTTCGGCCTTTATATGCAATGCACAAACACAGTCATGGAGGGAAGGAATGGGATTTGGAAGGGAAAGGAAGGAGAGTGAGAACGACCGTAACGAGTGGAGAAGCTGATATATTTTTCAGTTTTACTGGCTTCTACTGGCAAATATTGCAGATGTTATGGGGAACTGAATGATAGGAAGCGAACAGTAACCATCTACTGAGTATTTAGGCCTTTTTGAAGTGGAACTGTTCACTTTTACATCGTTTTGCCCATTTTATTTCGAATAATTTTCCATCGCAGTAGCAACTGAAAATTTTTGCTTACAAGAATCGAATCGAACCCACGACTTATTGACTGTGAAGCAAGCACGCTGCCCACTATGCCACGGAAGCCTCAAGTGTAGTGATTTATTCATGGTTCATCCATTGTCATATACCGCGTGAAAAAGTTCTTTTTATTGCGCTTAAACAGCTCCAAGCAGCGCTCAGAATCGTCGACGCGTTGTTGTTTTTGATCGACTGTGAGTAAACGCGGTACCCACTTCGAATAGAACTTTCTCATGGACAAATGTTCATGCGAAATGTTGAATACACTGTCTGCTGATATATTTAAGGTGGCAGCTATCTCACGTAACTTCAATTTACGATCGGTCAAAACTATTTTGTGAATTTTTTTTGTTTTCTGCAACAATTGCCGAATATAGGCGACCACGTTCAGCACCATCGGTGTTTGTACGACCGCGTTTAAGATTCATCATTAATGGTCCGACAGCCCAAATCGGGCCCTGGCCTCCTGAAGTCGTCGCCTCCAATCGTCTCTATCCAAAGACCGCGTCTGCTAGCTGCTAATTTTTAAAATGGCTTCGCTGTCTTTATCAATCGAGTCTTCCCATCGCTTGCGTGGTTTGTCTAATGGCTAGTTTCCACTCGCTTTGACTTTAAGAGCACGTTTGGGGATTCTTCTGTCTTCCATTCGCTCTACATGTCCAGCCCACTACAGTTTACGTAACTTGATGAAGGTTGAAGCTTCTGGCTCGACATAGAGTTGATACAACTCATGGTTGTATCTTATTCGCCATTTCGTTCCTTCCTTCACAGGTCCCAAAATTCCTCGGAGAAATATTCTTTCGATTGCGCTAACTGCCTTTTCGGAAGTTTGCGTTAATGTCTAAGTCTCGCTGCTTTATATATTCGCAGCTTATTGTTCCTGTGCACTTTCTTGGATTTCATTATTGGAAGTACCGAATAATCGTCTTATTTGCTAGTATTATCCGTCGTTTGATTTCGTTCGTTTCATTACCGTCCTTTGCTAGATTAGCCCCCAGATATATGAAGTTGTTTACACTCTCCAAATTATATTCCGCAATTGTTATGTCTTGTGTGATTGGCGTTCTCCTTCTTGTTTGCGTCATTACTTTTGTTTTGCTTTCGTTAGTGCGCAACCCGACTTCTTTTGCGGCGGAGTCAAGATTGACAAATACCTCCTTAGCACTAGGGAAGGATCTTGCTGATCTTGCTAGGATGTTAATGTCGTCAGCGTATGCTACTAGTTAGGTGGACTTGAATAGTAATGTCCCGTTGGTGTCGACTGGGATTTTTCGGACGACATACTCTAGTGCCAAGTTGAAAAGCATGGAGGCTAGACCATCTCCCTGCTTTAAACCACATTCCGTTTGAAAGCTGGTTGTGGAATCGGTTTGTATTCTCACTTGGTATTTAGTGTTCGTCATTGTGAGTCTTGCCAGTGCTAGTTTTGGAGAATTCCAAAGTCAAGCATGATTTGGTACAGTACGCTCCTGTCGATACTGTCGTATGTTTGTTTAAAATCTACGAAGATTGGGTGCACGTCTGTGTTATATTCCCAGCATTTCTCAAGCACCTATTTCACCGAGAATATTTGGTCTGTTGTAGATCATCCGGTTCTGAATATTTCGCCAATTATTTCATTAGTGTAGAGCTTAAGACGACGTTTAATTATTTCTGTCATATTTTATAGGACGTACACAACAGTGATATCCCTCTGTAATTCTCACAGCTGAGTTTGTCTCCTTTCTTGTAAATTGGACATAAAATGCTTTTTCGCCAATCGTCGGGTATGATTTCCTTTGTTTAAAATTACCAAACCATTTCTCTATCATTTGTCTCGATAAAGCAGAGTCCGTATAATACTTGCCATTGTTTTGCTTGAATGGTATTTTTCCCATTAAAAAGCAATGCTTTATCAACATAGATCATCAGATTTTTCCATTGTATTGAAAATTACAAGAATAGCGTCACTTTTATCACTGTAACTTCTGAACTAAACACTTGATTGTCATGAAATTTTGACACGTATCGTTTGAAGGTTGGTACTTACTAAAAATCATATGGATTTGTCAATAGTGGCGCCATCCATATGTCATCCTGCGAACTTATTGAACGATATAGTATAAATTTAGACCTAGATATTGTCGGTGATATGACAATCCCTCCTACAAAACTTAGTGCAATTATTCCCTAATTATGAACAGAATTGGCATAAGAACACAAGTATTTCAAATTATTTAGCATTCGCAGAACATCCGAAATTACAAATTACGCGAAACGAATGCTAGTTGGAACAGTCAGGCAATTTCTTTCAAAAGTGACACATAGCGGACTAAGTTATGAATTTACTAAATAGTAATTTAGCTCGTCTTCATCGTTGGTAGAGTGGTGACATACATTGTTTCAAAAAAATATGAATAATTTGTAATTAAAATTACTCTGGGGAATAATATTTCAATTTTTTTTTTGGTGTACCGATTCAACCAGCCGCTGTAAGCAAACTGATTAAAAGACCGCGCTATTTTTTGGGATAATAATTAACCTACCTGCCTATAAAATTTTTTTTTTTTTTGGAATATCATTTCCCAGAGTAATTTTTATTATAAATTATCCATACGTTTTTGTGGTAATGTAGCAATACATTAATAACAGTCACTCACTCATCTGAAAAATTTCAAAAGTTAAATTGCCATGCAATTGAACAGTCAATGGGCAATAAAATTGATCAAGGGAGATCCCAAAAAAAAAAGAATCTCTAGTCCTGTATTGGAGTAATTTGCAAGCCAGAAGAAGAACAATTTAGCTGTGCTATGTGTCACCGTTCTGGAGTAAGCGGTTTAGACTGGAACCGTTTAATTCAATCCCTGTTTATAAAGACAACCGTGAAACATAGACTTAGTGTCACATGCTCACATTAATCCAAACAAGATATGTTCTATGCACTTTTTTAATAGAACAAATTTTCATGATAAGGCCTCAGCCTCAACATGGACAAACAATACAACAATATGAGCTGAATCATTCGATTGAGTTATTGTAACAACTGTACAACTGACAACGATTCTGTTGAACATATAATAATACCATTGAGAATATTTTGTTTCTATCACGTTTTCGAGGCCCAGTCCTTTAAAATTGTTTATCGCACTGTCAATCAATGTGTTGTATAACCATAGGAGAACAGTCTTTAAGGTGTGATGACGACAGTCAAATCGGAATGAATAAAAAAAAAGGACGATTAAACTTACCTAAATTCTTTGGTGATATACTCAAAATAAATCCGAAATCAATGTGAATAATGTGTCCATCGGAGTGAAGAAGAATATTTCCATTATGTCTGCAAAAAAAAAAGCTAATTAAATCGTCCTTGAAAATTTGCAATTAATTTCTTAACTTACCTATCTTTAACCTGCAATAGATACGAGATCAAACAATACGCTGCACAACTCTGTACAAAATTGGTTTGCGCCGATTTGAATTTCGCCTCATCCGGTTCACCGTACTCGCCAATGAAATAATCCCGTAAGCTCTTATTGGAATTCTTTTTAATCTGATGTAACGACACGGTGTTCAGAATCGGTTCGATTAGTCCGCTATCGTCGGACAAGCAAACGATTTTATAAGGTCGAACCCAGAGATCGACATTTTCTTCTTGCCAAATAATTTTGAACATCTTAAGGAAAGAGATCAGACGTTAAAATTAAACTAAATTTTAGTGTTAAAAAAAATTACCTGTAAGAGTTGTGTTGCCATCAATTCTTGTCGTAAATCGTCACCACACTTTACAATAGTCGAAAGCAATCGCCAGTTAGAGAGATGACCATATGGTGACGATTCTCTAATTTGTTTCTCTTTTTCGTGCCACGGTTCCTAGAAAAATTAAAAATATTTTATAAAATCCGATTTTTGTCGATTTTTTTTTACTTTTAAAGCAGCTGCTGATGGATCTTCGGGATCATTACTGAATGGCTTTGTATTTTCACAATTCAAGTTCTTACAGTGTCGCGTCCGCACATCGCCAATGTTAAAGAGTGTTGGAATGCCTAAAAAAAACAGATTAGATTTTTATTTTTCGAAACTGCAAGACTAACAAATACCTTGATCTCTTGAGTCGCACGAATCCAATGACATTTGTGAAATGGTATCACGTTCGCACATCTTATGCAAATTCAAGTATTGCGCGGTAATTTCATCGTCTTCCTGTGACCAGACATCGTCCTCGGTAAAATGCAATTCGTTCACATCATTCCGATTCCCGTTCTCCGATGAGCTTTCCGAAACTTTCGGTTCCTTAATATTACAATTACTACTACTAGTGCTATTATTATTAGTGCATTCAATCGGGCAGTCTTTCGATGATAAATTTGTAGCAGAGTTTGTTGTCGAGGGCGAATTGTTCTCCTTCGATTCCAAATTCTCTTCGCTTTTTGTATGCCGTAGGCTTGGCATCATCTTAAGAATAACAGGCGATGAATAAATATCATTGACCTCGACTACTTCAACATAAATAATGTACGGCGTTTTATCTTTTGAGTTTAAAACGGCAGTCTTCTCCTCAGTGATCCTAACTATGTGATGTGGTATATCGGAATGCAGCGGAAGCCAAACGCGGGCCGGCAAATTTTTATTGATTAAATTCAAAAACATTCGCAGTGCACTCGTCTTTTCCGCTTTCGTTTGAAGTAATGTTAAATTTCTTCCGATGTTGATTAATGCTTTCATGAATTCTTTTTGTGGTGCCATTTTCGGTGCCTGGAATTAAAAACATCGCTTTAGTGATTGCGAAACGGATTGATTTCGATTTTGAGACTTACACCACAGCAACAAACAGTCTTATGACCCAGTAGACCATTGACAGTACCACGAACCGATTCGAAGCAGGTACAACCGTTATCGAAGGCTTTCCCGGACGTTAAATCGCCAAGACAAAGCTTAGCTGGCGTTGGTGGATAGATCTTCGAGTTTATCGTTAATGCTCCGGATGATGGGAAGCGTCGCGAATCACTCAGAAGAACTGTCGCATCGGATTGAGATCGATGATGGGTTTTCTTGACGGGTGACAAAACTTCAGTTTCATGTGTTTTCAGTTGTTTTCGTTCCTTTTTCGAATACAGTTCCTTCATAAGCGAAAGGTTTGTTTTTTTGCCGGTTGGCGATGTAGGACTCAGTTCGACTTGATAGTTGTAAGCCTCGAGAAGCCACAAGCATTTCAACGAAAAATCAACCGATCTACGACACCGGTACGTCAAGTATGGATCTAAAACTTCGGCTAGCTCGTCCATTTGAATGTACATGATGATAAGTTGCGGAATATAAAGATCGACTTCCTGATCAGGAAAACTGAACACCTTATTTCCGATGAAACTCAACACACCGGGTTCTTTCGAATAGAACAGATAATGAACGGCAAAATGAATATTAAAAACGGGCGATTCAAAGAATCGTAAAAGGCCACTAGGGCCCTTTTCAGTCTTCATAGGTTCCGATTGTTCCTTCTCCTTGATAAAACATTTAACGACACCCGGCACTTTGAGTTTATTCAGCGACGTAACGGATGCTGATTTTATAATCGGCTTAATATCAGTTTCGCTCGGCATCGGATCCGGTGTTGTGGCCGGCTTATTTTTATTCGAACACGATTTTAAAACGAAAAACTCTTTTTTCTTCGATATTTCAGTCGGTGACTTCACATCGATTGTTTCATCCGTTTTATTTTTAGCCGCGTTCTTCTTTTCATGATTTTCGATTATACTTTGGGCGGTACGAAAAATTGCATTCTTTGTTGCACCGAAAAAATTCTTAAAGAGAATTTCATTCTTGATATGTTCCGATTTTGTTGTTTCAGTTTCCGTTGTTGTGGTCTTCGTTTGAGGCGGTGTCGTTTTACTGTTACCCGTTTCGAACTGTTTGATATTCTCATCGTTCGGTGTCGGCGTAATATCGAAATCTTCGATAGGAGTTTGATTGGATGGTGTTGGCGTTAAACCGTCGTCGATTTCAATTGGAACGCAAATCCGATTATTATCAATAATAATGCTATCATGTTTTTTTCTATTCATTTCGCGATGATAACCACCGTAGCCGGTATCACAATCGCTACCGCTGTTGATGTTTTCTCCATCCTTATCGTCATCGTCGTCGTCGTCAATTTGATTGTTGATTTTGCGTCGATTACGGATTGCCCGTAAATCTAAGTCGGGCGTTTGATAAAAACATAAATCGGATTGGAGCATTTTGTAGTCTTCTTCCATTGACGTGGTTTCGAGTATTTCTATGCACTCTTCTTCAGGATCGATTTCGCCCGAATCGAGACTCTCGTGCGATTGACGGATTCGATTTAGCGACACCTGATCCGATTCCGAACCGCAAATTATTCCTATTCAAGTGAAAATTAAAAATAGAATTAATTTTTATAAAACAAAGTTTGGATTTAATTTTTAATCGCAAGACAAGGTAACTGTGAGGTCGTGCGTACGTGAAAGAATGATTAAGTGTTATTTTGAAGTTGGATTTAGATTAATACTACTGTGCTAGGCAAGTAAGCAGTATCTCCAACTTCGGTCATTTTGAATTAATAATCACTGACGTATCATGGCTTAGGTAATTCTCAATAGGATTAGTGATGTTGCAGATAGCACTCTCGAAGTTTAACAGGCTGGATTTCGTAAGGGGTCGTCTTCTACAGACCATACAATACAAATACCCCACCGATAACATTGGAGCAGTCCGCCGAAGTGGGTTCGCCACATCTCATGTTTGTGGACTTCGAGAAGGCTTTCGACCGTGTTAAGCGAGATTAGACATGGGATGCTGTGCGTAGGAGAGGTATCGTAGCTATAATTGAAGAATCCTACTAATATGCAAGATGTAGCGTCTTATATAGAGAAGAGCTTTCCTGTGCGATCGAGTGTCAGACAAGATCTGTTTCTGGTGGTAATAAATAACATCTTGAAAGCTGCACTGGAAGTTGAGGTATTTAAAGATCTTCAGTTGTGACTGTTTAGCGGGTGTTTGCTTGCACATAATCGTTCGGAGGCAAATTTTCGCTCGTTGCATTCTCAATGAAAAGAGGCAGGACTGAAAATAAATGTGCGTAAAACCATGTGCATGCACATGGGTTCGAACACAAGCACACCGATTGTTCTTAATGGGCAAGATGTGGAAGAGGTGGAATATTTTTGTTACCTCGAAAGCATTATTAGCATGGACGGCGAATCCGAAAAAAATATTGAAGCTCGTATAAATAAAGCTTGTTTTGGAGGTTAAGAAAGACGCATGCGTCAAAACTGTGTTGTTTTATGGTTGTACTTCATGAAAAGTAGCCCTTAGGCTTACCAATAAACTGCAAACTTTCGTGAACCAATGATGCCTCCGGCTCATTTTAGGGACATTCTGGACAGATGTGATCTTCAACGATAGACTTTGCGTACAATTGGACAGAGCAAAAAAGGCACTGAGTGAAATAGCTGTGGATCAGTCACATTTCCAGGAAAATAGAGCCAAACATTGTCAAACAAGCTTTGAATTACAATCCACAAGGAAGACGTGGTCGTTGGTCGTTCATACAGCACATGCAAGCGAGCAGTTACGCAAGAAGTTGGAAGAATAAACAAGTTCTGGCGACAACTAAAGGCCGATGCTCAGGATCGCACTGTTTCTGTCCTACGCACATCTTGCACATTACGACATTTAAGCAGAAGAAGCACTGAAGCATAATATGTTTATATAGGGTGTTTGAGCACGAGTTTTAGGGTTGGCAAGGCCTATTATTTGACAGCTGGTTGCTTGAAAGTTGTCAAATGTTGACGTTTGTCATCTATAGAAGTGGGAAATTTACCATGGAAAGCTACACAGTCGTTGAATTTTATTACGAAAATTCGCGTACAGTCACAGTTACGATGCTCAAATTTCCAGAAAATTTGGATCGTAATCATGTGCCTTCGGAGACGTGAGTGCACAACATACTCAAAAAATTCCAAGAAACTGGCACAGTTCAAGTTGTGAGGACGCTGAAACGACTTCGTTCCGCACGTTCGACCGAAAGTATCGCCGCAGTGAAGGACAGTATGGAATTCGACCCAAACACCTCTATTCGACACCGTGCTGAAGAGCTCGCCACGTCCACACTACAGTGAATATTGACGAAAGATTTGGCTCAGCATGCGTACAAGGTCCAATTGACTCAAGAACTGCAACCGGCATACCACCAGCAGCGCCGTACGTACTCTGATTTGGTCTTGGAAACAAATCGCACACATCTTGTTGATACACCCCATATATTCAAATTAATCAAACGCATGGTAGAGGACCAAATATTAAAAGCTTGCTTTGTTTTCAAAAACTAAAAATTTTGTGATAATGCTTTCCAGTTAGCAACCAAGGTTTCCCTATTAGGAAGCTTTACCATGTATCGAAAAAGACAACATTATGGAATGAGGTTAACAGATGCTTAAACTCTGTTTTGGAGTGATTTTTTCAAAAAACCATAATGCTCACCTGAATCATCAGATCCCAAACTTGTTAAATCTTCACGTTTTTTACTCTCTGAAATTTTTGTACTGGGGGTTGTATTTTCAATTCCGTTGCTATTCACTGAATTCATCCTTTGACAGGAGTCTGTAAATAATTTAAAAAAAAAACAGTAAACAACTCGATCAATAATTTCCTTTCATACAGTAATGAAAAATGAAAACCACAACGCACCTATAACATTTGTATTAACACTGGCTGAAACTTTTGGAGTATTTTGTGAATTCGCCGATGTCAGTGTTACAATTTTCGAACACATAGTCGATCCCAGAATGGAATTTGTGCAAAATGTATTTTCAGATTCTGCATTTGGCGAGGATACTTCAACCTTAAAAGAAATTGAATTAAATATTTAATTTCATAAAATCGCTGAAATTGATCAATTAAAATGAAATTACCTCTGGTATTCGCTGTAATGCACTATCAAGACTCCGATTCCGATGATGTTGCGTCAAATTGATTCTTGTATTTGTCACTTGTGATATTGGAGGTAAGAGAATGCCCATAGATCTAAAAATCCATGAATAGAAAAAGAAAATTGTTAGAAATATTCTTGTTAAAATAATTTTTATTGTGTTGTATTTTATCAAAATTAGTAATTATAGGATTTTTTTTTGATTATTGGATAAATTGACAATAAGGAAGGGTAACTAGAATTTAAATTTTTGTACGAATTTTAGAAGGAATTTCAGTGTTTTCGAGTGATTTATCCGAGTATGAGTAGTTTTAGGTAGAGAAGGGTAAGCTTCTTCGCTCACAAAATATCGTAGCTTGGATGGGTGACGAGAAAAGAAAAAGCTCGGTTCACAAAGGTATGCCACAAGGAGGCATAATATCGCCTCTCCTGTTGGTCCTAACCGTGAATGAACTCCTTTCTATTTTAAATCGGAATGGATATTCGTCAATGGCATATGCAGACAATCCTGTTCCTTGAATCTTATGCAGTCCGCTCTTCAAATGTTAGACAGCTGGGCACAAGATAGCAAAATACGTAGGCTATCCCAAAAGTATCCAGCCGTGAGGTATAGATGTCGATTGTTGTTTGATTAAACGTCTATGGTAGAAAGTACCAACCTTTGAAAGCTGAAGTTTGACACGTTGTTTAGTATTTGTTTGGCAGCCATGAATAGTGAATGGAATCAGTGAATTTTTATACATGGACAAATTGGTTATCGATATATGATACAATATTTTCATTTGAAAGGCCTCATTTCAACCAATATCAAAGCGGAGCTAGATTCTCTGGGGGAGTCTGCTCCTTCGTTTACACTAATAAAAGATAGGGTAGCAAAGTTTAAACGGGGCCGTAGGAGCTGTAAAGGCGAACATTACATTGACTATCTAATGTGGTGAAAAAATTTTCATTGATTAACTTCAGAAAGGAGAAATAATCAACGGCGAGTATTATGCGAACTTATTGAAGCGTTTGAGTGATAAAATCAAGAAAAAAAGTCCGCATTTGGCGAAATAGAAAGTTTTGTCAAGAGAATGCACCAGTTCTCAGATCCGAATCGCGATGCCCAAAATCCATAAGTTAAAGTTCGAATTGCTTCGCAAGATTCAGCTCCCCTCGGATTATTTTCTGTTGTTTGGAAACATGGCTCGGTGGTAAAATATTTGCCCACAATGAAGAGGTGGAGTCTGCGATTGATGGCTATTTTGAGGAGCTCGACGATTTTCACTAAAAAAACAGCTATTGACCATCGCGAGCTTAAAGGAGACTATGTAGATAACTAAATTTATTGTTTTTTCCCAAATTTTTTGTCTTTCCTTTGTTACGTTGGTTACTTCTGGAACTGCCCTCGTACCATGGAACCCCACTTTCAAGAACGAGCATTTTTAATTTGGATGCCGGGTCATAGCGACCTATTAGATAACGACGCAGCAAACACGCAAACATGAATTCCATTAGGAGGTCAGTCGATGTAGATGAAGACTAGCTTCAAACAAATTATTTTGGACACTTCTCAATGAAGTGGCGGCAGCTGGCTAGCTGTGGAGATACTAAATCATTTTGGGAAGAATCGAAAAAAAACATCGTAGCTCAGTTGGTATAACGTAGTTGATATACCGTCCGCATTACATATTATCGGATTGGCCATAGGTCATTGCTTGCTTAAGCTCCACGCATTCGAGCTGCGACTGGCTTTGCAAAGATCGCGGGAAGAAGATGAATCTATCAAACACTTGACATCTTTGTCACTGTACGCAAACAACCAAAAGTAATCTCCTTTCTTTAGGCTCTAGATTCTTCTCAGAAGTAGACGACCTCAGAGGCGTCAAATGTTCTAGCCTGCTTGGGTTCGCAAAACTTACCAAGTGGCTAGCACAACAGGACTAGCATCTATCTCATAATCTCAAATATTGGGAATACATTGGACCCAACTAGATGAATATAACTTAGGGTTACTTTAACGGATTGGTCAGTATAGGGTATGTGAGCAATGGGGTTACAAAGGAAGTTTCTGGACGGGAGAGTCTTAACTGTCAGTGGATGTTAACCTTGAAACACTGAATGTTATAAGTTGCTGGGAACACGAAGAGCGGCAATGTATTACATAGTCTCGCTGTTCGGGTGATGACTGACTATTCTTAACTGTAGGCATCGATAAAGGCTTAATAGTGATTTCATGGGCGCGTGCTTATTGCCGAGTATTTCTGGGATAGTTGAAAAGTGGAGGGATGAGATTGACAGTTCTACGTTGCATTTACCGTGGAATCATCGATAGTAAATGAGTACGGCGACGTTTCTACGATGTTCGAGCGAATCTATAGAAGCTGTTATTGATTCATGTTTAACTAGACGGAACGCATGCTTTTGGATCCGATCGAGTACCGCAAGTTGTGTTTGGTGTGCCTCAGCACATATATGTGAGTTGTACTCGAGACGGGGACGAATGTAGGCCTTGTAGATATTGGATAGATCATGAGACGTAGAATACTAATACATTTTCGAAGAACCCAAGGCGTTTGGAGGCATCAAGTGCAATATAAAAATATGTTTACTCCAACTGAGATGTTTGTTAAGATGTATGCCGAGTAATGCAAATTTTTCGGAAGAGTGTAATTGTACGTTACCGAAGGCTATATTCGAGGAACCCGCCGGAACATCCTTTTTATATAGATGACAGGCCTAAATTCTTGAGGCATTGAACTCTAATCTATTTTTCCGGCCCAATCCTAGGATTAAGTTGAAGTCTGAGTTCAATGAATCGCACAATTCGATGCGCTTATGATTCACTAAAGCACGATGAGCTTCAGTAACGGAGTCGAATTAAAAGGTGCTATCCAGAGTACTGTCATCTGCAAAGCTATGAATTGGATTGAGTGTTATTGACAGAACATCACTAATGAATATTAAAAAGACAGTGGGAGGATAGAAGAGAGCCTTGAGGGCGCCGGAAACGAATGGGATTATGCATAATACATTACGACTCATATCGAGCGTTCAAAAAGGAAACTCTCAATCCATTTAATAACGGTAGTGTCAGAACCTATAGCAATGAGTTTTACCGATAGACCTTTGTGCCAAACTCTGCCAAAGGCCTACTAGCGTGTTCATATTCGCACAATGCGGGATTGAAAAATCGATGATGGCATCTTACTGTTCGACCGAAATTGTATAGGAACAACGAAGTTAGAGACTATAAAGGGACCAAGGTTGAAAGCTCTTTACAATTTAAACTCGCTAGGGACAGTTTTCTAATATGATTGCTGGAAATTATTACTTCGAGTATTTCGAGACATTGGACGCGGTGTTTGTAAGATGATACAAAAGCGTTAGCGATCGACACTTATTGAACAGTATTCCAAGAACTTCTTACATCTAATCGATCGAGAAACCAATTGATTTCACTTTCTCGCTACTATCGCGAATGGAAATTCGAGATAATCTGATGACAATAAACGTATCTCAGACTGGTGATCGTCCGCTGAAATATTCTCTACAAATAGAAATCAATCTTAAGGCGTCTCTTTTGGGCCAAATTCAATGCATCTACTGATCTCAATAGAATTAATCACAGCTTATTTCATAGAAAATGCTTAAATGGCAACCTAGCTTTCTAAGAAACTCTATGATTTTTAGATCTTGTTTTTAGTTAGTTCAGAGAACCTATTGATTAAAATTTGCTCGAGGCAAATATCATAATGTCTTTACATTTTCTTTTTTTTCTGTGAAACCAGTTTTTGACAACTATAAATTATTTAAATCAACTTGAGACAAAAAATATATATTAAAGACTAGCAGATACTTAGCACTGAAAAGTAGATGACCTTCTCATTGGCAATGTAATTAAATATTGATGTCTATCGATCGATGATAACGCTGCTTATTCATAATATTTTTATAGAATAAAATAAAAAAGTAAATAAGAACATAAATGCCTGGGTACTCGTATATCACAGACGTCTTTCAAACCAGTTTTTCTAAGCTATATATTTTTTTCTTTTATCAAATCGTGTTTAACGATCGTAGAATAAATCGTATGAGGGTAGGTGATCAATCAGTTAACTTAGCGCACACCAATAAATATTTCGCGCAAACATGGTTCTGCACTTTTTATCTATAAACTAAAACTGGGAACTCCGGACATTTTATAAAGCCTACTTTAATTCCCATTTAGATTTATTTGGAGCACGGTTCGCCAGCACGCACTAAATAGATTTGACCTTTTTGGCGCTGCTGTCATTTGGGATGTGTATAAGACAAGATACCCGCTGGTACCTCCTCAAAAGACTTCCCATTAAAAAGAAACGACAGAAATTTCAAAGTCAATATGATCATTTTGGAAGTGTTAGTTTCGGGTACGTATGCACTCTCTAGCTTTGTTATTCTGCTACGGGGTTTTATTATATCACATATGGTTTTATCTGCTGAGTACATACGGCGCTTTATTCTTTTTAATTCGTTTTTTTATTTTTATTTTTAGAGCTATAAAATTTGAACGTTTTATCTTTCAGGGTCTTTTTAATTTTTCGCTAATAATTCTTCACCCGCACTATTTTTTTTTTTCACATTTCAATTGACTTTCTCGGCTATATTTCAAGATAATACGTCTGAATTACTGAAAAATTTCTAATCATAGAGTTTAATTTCGTTTGCGGAAATACTTGTGTCATCTTTTAGCGAATTGGTTTCTATCAAAAACTATATTTCTACTGAACTTAATAGTATTTGGGGTACCCACTTGTCGAAGTGTATTGGGAAAATGCCAGCCAAGAAAACAACAGAGCCAATCACTCATCTGAATTTCAACGAAAATTCGAAATGATTCATTCGGACGTTGATTGCTCTGAGGGTTTGCGGGAAGAATAAATGGAAATCTTAGGATGCGTTCTAAGATCACGAAAATGTGAATAAAACTAAATATAGACGATGTTTATCTTTGATTATTGTGATGGTAGTAAAATGTAAAGTATTTTGTGTGTTGGAGCGGAGTTAATGGCATGAATGTTTCTTAAGAGTTGCTGTTTAACGGGATTTATATCGGTCGGTACTAGTTTTTGAGAATATGTAAATTACTTAAATATTCTTTAAAAATTGAGAACAGTTCACTGTTTTGTCTAAAACCTAACTGAATATGGAAGGATCATAGAGCCCGACTACGACTTATCGACATCATTATAATCTATAATAGACGATTCGGATTTTGTAACGCTAAGAAATAGGGATCGGAGAAAAAACGGATTGAACAAAAGTTCTAATTGACAAAAATGAAGTTCAGAACCGTTCGTTCTTTTGCTAGGTAAGTTGATTCTCCCGGAAAGTGTAAAAGCTACTGATTTAAGATATTATTTGACACTTTTATGATCGTTATAGTTATTTTTGCCAAAATCACTAAGATCCCTCATCCCTTTCACCACCTCCCATATAGGCTGCAGATCTCCCTAAACACATAATACCAATTTTTTTAGAACTATCGAATTTAAGAAGCTCATAATCCGATGAAAAATATTTTGATAGCAACTGCTATATTAGTTACTTCAATGTCTTCACTAGTGATGTCAAGTTTCGTTACTTTTAGAAGAGTAGTTGTTACATTTTTTCGTTACTAGTTACTTGGTACCCGTGAATCGCTATCGATTTCTTTGGTCACAGCTCTGCCCGTCGACCTTCTTGGCGTTGAAAGAAACGAGGAAAAAGAACATATCAGTTTGCCAAAAGGTCAACATATTCGTTCTCGTTTGCTTTGAAATGGCATGACTTAGGTACGAATACTCGAATAACGAAATAGTAACGAAACGTTTTAACAGGTTAGTTACTTTTTCACGTGTGTTATGCCTTGCTTGTGAATCATTTCGTTACTTAACTAACGAATAAAAGTCTGCGTTGATATTCGTTACTTTGGATTTTGTATGATAACGAGTACTTGTATAACGAATAGTTACTTTTTTGACATCCATAGTCTTCACCTCTCATACAAAATAAAATAATTTCTTTAATCCATGTCGCGTATCGCATGACTGGGGTTTAATCGCAATCCTAGTTCTGTTATGTTTCTTACCTATCTTTTTTTAGATTATCCCTAAAGAAATTATTACAGTGCTCAAACATAATTATGACGATTTTCGATGTCGCCTATTTAGAAGGAATCTTCAGCTAAATCACCACGTGAACACATTTTTTATAGATTGTGATTCAAACGCTAATGAATCAAAAATTTGTTTTTATTGTCACGCACCACACATAACCAACAATGCAATACACGAATCTAATTAAAGCGCAACGTACAGACACGAACCACGCGTGCAATATACTATTACAATAACATCTCGAATGAATAATACTAAGTCTAATTTCACTCAAATATCATAACGAACTAATTAATAAATTTTAATTGATTTCAAACCGGTAAAGCAGATACTCCTTTTGATTATTAACAATTATCTTTGGACTTACGAAAAAAGCTAATGAATTGCGTTTATTTACGTATTTCTTTATTATCGATAAGAACTGAACTGATTACAACAGCGAAGTAGAGGTAGAGTGTATGCAAATAGATATCAAAAGTGTAGTTGTTATCGTAATTTAGCTTCGATAAGAATGAAACGAAGAAAAACATGATTCTTAAGATTTTGAAGTATAGGATTTTTTTGGTAAGTACAAAAAAAGATAATTAAGAACAAAAAAAAGCGGAATGTTGGAATTTATTGAGTTTTATTTATTTATTTACGATGAGCAACGGGCACGTTGAAATGAGAATTTATCGTTTTATATTGGGATTTTCCAAAGCTTTTACATAAAGATAAGTGATATCGATGTAAAATTTTAGTTATCAAGTGTTTGATTGTTGTATAATTATTGCAAGGTGAATTTGCATGATAGTCAGTTTTTTTTTGGATTACAGAAGATTTTTGTTTTAGTTTGTTTTATCATCACGAATATGAACTTGAACTTGAAGAACTTAGAAATTTGTTTTTGACGAAAGTTAGAAGTCAAACTTCATGCTTTTATAAAAATTCATCGAAAAGCTGAATAAAATCTGTATTTCACCCAACTCTTTTTACACAATTTCGAAAAAACGCAGTCCACGAAAACGAACTAATACCACTTTTTATACTCTGGATGAGATCTGAGAGTATTATAAGTTTACAACAAATTTTGTAACGCTAAGAAATATGGCTCGGATACAGAAGTTCATATTATCACTCAAAAATCTCAAAACCGGATGTCTGTCTGTTCGTCCGTCTGTCCATCCGTGCACTCCCTAGTTTGATAACACGTTCAGCTAAAAAGACCAAATTTTGTACACGTAATTTTAAACGAAAAATTAAGGTCGAGTTCGTGAACGAGCCAAATCGCTACACTTTTTCTACCTCCTCCCATTCAAAATGACTCATTTTCAAAAATTTACAATTATCAAATTTTAGGAGCTAATAATTTGAAATTTGGAATTTATCGTTTTAATTATAAATCTGATACATGTTATCACCCCACTCCGTGCAGCCCCTCCCATACAAACAGCCCTTTTTAATGAAATACAATAAACTAATTTTATCAGTATGTATAACATTTCTCGTACTCAAATTTTGTACATAATACTTAATTAGCATTCTTATTAAAATCGAACTGATTAGCTGCACTTCTTCCACCCATCCCAAACAATTTGACACAGCTTTAAAAAAAATCAATTTTCTTGAAAAGTATGAGTGTTGCTGGTCTAAAATTTAAGAGATGTAATTTTCATAATGTTCATAGCTATTTCTGAAAAAATCACTGAGAAGGCCCCACTCCTTCTATCACCTCTCATAAAAACTGCACAATTTATTTAAAAAAATAGCCTTAACCTTTTCGTTATATTGTTACATGTCAGCCCTAGTTGCTCGCTGCATGTTTGCGTCTTATTCGATGTTATTCTTAATCAACAACAATTCTGCAGTAATGAAAGAACACCTGCATTATTTTTCCTTGAATGAAAGAAACAATAAATACACGCGGTCGCGAATTTCGATCATGAAAATTCCCACACTATTTCGCTCATAAAATTTTCGAGGTCTTCAACCAACAACAATTCTGCAGTAACGAAAGAACACTTCCCTCTTTTCCTCGAATGAAAACAACAAATACGAGTCGACAGTCAGCGAACACGTCGGTTGTGCTGGGTATAATAAGAGTGAGCATTCGTTAAAGCAGTCAGTTGTGAATTGATATTTGAGAAGGGGAGTCGGCAGGCTAGTGCGATCGACGAATGTGTCGTACGGTCGGGGTGAGTAAGCGAGTAGGTCCTGTGATCGACAGGCATGAGTGAGTCCTGTGATCGACAGGCAGAATTTAGTAAGCGAGTACATCGTGTGATTGACGGCGCAAATTGATAAGCGAATACGTCGTGGGATCGACGGTGGAGATTCAGGAAACGATTACGTCCTGTGATCGACAGGCGGAATTTAGTAAGCGAATGCGTAATGTGATCGACGCTGAAGATTAGCAGTCATGTTTTAGAAAGCGAAAGATTCGGAGTGGATGTTCGGGAGCGAAAGAATCGAAGTTGGAAAAGCAACAGAGCACGATTAGGGCGAAGAGTTAGACGATAAAGTTAACAAGAGAAGAGTTAAAGTGATCAACTGAAACGAAAAATAATGCTTTGCGGTTATTTTAAATCAAAAGCGACTTGTTTTATTTTTAATTGAAATTCAGCGGCCCCTTGCGCTCTTCAATATGTAGAAATTAAAAAATTAAATTCAATTTTGAACAGTTGTAAGTCTTTTCAAACTAACTTTTATTAATCAAAATATTCGTCAGCAGATGCAATACACTTCTTCTAACGACATACAACTGCATTCATACCGGTTTTGAAGTGAGATTCTATTTCGACTTTTTCCATGACGGTTCCATTTTGGCGATCTTTCTTCAGGTATACATCTCGACGCAGCGCAATTTTCATCTTCCGATCTTATTGTCCAACATGAGCTGAGGAGTTGTGCTCCTCAGTTTATCGCTGAAAACACAGTAGCTCAAAAAATAAAAATATTATATATCTATTTTCCAAGGCCCCAACAAAATCATTATTTTGTATTTTTATGGGTCTGCTTTAATTTTATGACCATGTAAAGGATGAATTTGCTTCAGGGGGGTATGCGAAAATTCCTTTTTCCATACAAATTTAATGTACCTATCCTGGGGAGCGGATCATCCGGTCTTCATGAAATTTTTGGTACTAGAGTGCAGCAATTAAAAAAAATAATAAGCAGAATTTTCTTTACAGCTGTTTTTCACTTTTTATGCCAAGCATAATTTAAAATTACCAGCGGAAATATTTTTTTTTTAAATTTTGCCTCATCTAATTAACAAAAAAATAGCTTTATATATTTTGTATTAGGAGTACAAATAAGTTTCCGCCGATTTCTATCAAAAATTAGGAATGTATTTTGAAAGAACGGTACATTACCTTTTATTCTAAGTATTGTCCATCACTAGCCACTACTTCTTTCCATCTATCTGGCAGCATTTGGATACCACGTCGGAAGAACTCTTCATCTTTTGTGGCTATCCACGAATCGAGCCAATTTTTAGTATATTCATATAATGTAAGGCGCTGCTTAGACAGGCCATGTGCCATCGACCGGAACAAGTGATAATTGGAAGGGGCAATGTCTGGTGAATACGGCGGGTGGGGTAGGACTTCGCGATTAAGTGTTTCCAAATATGTTTTGACCAGCGCCGCAACATGCGGACGAGTATTATCATGTAGGAGAATAATTTTGCCGTATCTGAAGTAGTAATGGGCGCGTTTTTCCTTGAGTGCTCGGCTCAATCTCATTAATTGTGCTCGGTAGAGAGCTCCAGTAATGGTTTCGCCCGGTTTGAGCGACTCATAATACACGAAGCCAAGCTGATTCCACCAAAAACACAGCATGAGTTTTTTTCAATGAATATTCGGTTTGGCTGTCGATGTTGAAGCATGGCCAGGTGGTCCCCTTGATTTTCTCTTCTTTGGGTTATCGTAGTGGATCCATTTTTTATCACCAGTGACCCAGATACCCTTTCTGTTATGCCTGGCAAGCATCATTTCACACATGCAAAAACGGCGTTCAACGTCCTCCGGTTTCAGTTCATATCGAATCCAATTTCCTTGTTTTTGAATCATTTGCAATAATTTTAAATGATGTGAAATTGCTTGTTGAGTGACATCTAATGTAAGTGCAAGTACTTCTTGCATTTTGGCACGAATCTTCCTCCAATAATGCTTCCAATTCAGCGTCTTCGTACACTTTCGGCCTTCCACTACGTTTTTTGTCCACGCTAAACTTACCGTTTTTAAACTTTTGAAACCAATTAAAACAGTCTCACCATATGCTTCTACAAACAATCGATGTGTCTCAACTGCAGATTTCTACAAATTAAAAAAGGTAATCAAAAGTTCCCGCAAATGACGCTTATTCGGGACAAAACTTGACATTTTCGCACGAACAAAATTATGTGATGCTGATACGGAGTCACTAATACTTTTAGGTTATGTTGTTACCAGATGTTCACACTTACGACATTACATTTTACATCTGACAATTTCAACATAACCGTCTGATGGGGCCATCTTTTGCCAAACGGCGGAAACTTATTTTTACTCTTAATAGTTTTGGAGAAAATGTACATTGAATTGTTTCTTTCAAGTTTGGAGTAAAATTTCGATCACTTTTAGAGGTCGAACGAATGTGCACATTTTTGCGTTCGGGGCAAAATATATTCTAGATTAAAAAAATGCTATAAGCATATATTGTTTTTTTTATTGTTAACCAAAACCACTCGAACATTAACTAAGTCTGTTTCTTTTTTCAAACTCGTTTCGAGTTATTTCAAAAAAGTTTCGAGTTTATTTTGTTTTTACCAATCTGGAAAATTTTTACATATTTGACATTTCAAATTTCTTCGTTTGTTTACGTAACATTATACTAAAACAAAACGACATCTACATATATCAAGTTAATAATTTCATTCCTGGTTAGAATACCTGTGAGCTTTGATTACAGTGCAAAATGTGGTACTCGTAAATCGTGAATGGTCACTAAATATACGACGAAACTGTAGATTTACGTGAGCCAATGTCTCCATAAGTTCTGGTCTGATGAACTCACGTATAGACAACGTTTTGGCAAACTTCTCTTATTATACGAATCCAAACTCTCTCCGCAAGTTAATAATATAAATCTAGAAATTAATACAATGATGAAGAAAAACATTTTCACTCTGGTCCCCCACATTCGAGCGATTTAAAAACAAGAATGATGCCAAACAAAAATCCTCTCGAAATAGCGAATTCACTACGTCATTAATGTGGTCACATTGGTAGTAGCTAGTAAATTTTTTTTTTGTTACATCAACTCTTAAGAAAGAATAAACAGCTTTCATCCGTTCCATTGTATTGCTCGTAATTTGAAAAAATAAAAATAGCAGAATAAAACCACTCTAAGGCACGTGTCAGACACCTCCCAAAGGTTATAATAATTTATGATAGGGCAGATTTTTATCTTCGTATTTCTCGTTTGGCTAATTCGATTGGAATTTCAATGTCCGACGAATGGATTTCTATGGAATTTATATGGCTGCCAAAATAGCTAAGGCCACCACGACTTACCATAACATTATGTTGGCGAGATGTTCTAATTGATTGACTCTAGAGTAGCGTATAAGATAGGCTCCAATAATTCTAACTTTAGAGTGCTATGAAGTGCATTTGGCCTTAGCCACCACTACGGCTGGCATCGAAATGTAAATAAAGTTTCGATTTCAGCGAGTTTTAAATGCAATCTGCAAGATAATTCGATCCCAAAATGACCACACCTTTGCAATATATGTGTGAAAGAATACACTCCTGCTCAGCAGGTACGATCAATATTACAGGAGATATAAGATTACATTCCAGTCGGAATTTACATATTTTTCCTTACTGTTGATATACCATATTTCAACGTAAATATTTTACGTAAATATTATGCAAAATCCAGGAAAGAATTATTACGAAATGAAATTTGTTGCTAGTTAGGAGCAAAGGTGGAGTAAAATTCTTACGGAATTTTTATGCTATGATGGTATTTTTGGGGATTGGTCATATTGGACTTATGTATATTTTTGGATGAGAGAAAATTGATAATCTTGCGTAATTATATTACCTACAATTTGATAAACATAACTTAAAATTAAATGCTGTATCTTTTCAAATGAGATACTATTCAAAAAAAAAAAAAAACTAAGAAGTTGCGAAATTTCATAAATCATTAAATTGGTTGGAACACTTCACAAATGCAGATCAGTAGTCTTTTTTTTTAACTATAGTTGTTGAAATCTGAGAGTATTATAAGTTTACCACAAATTTCGTAACGCTAAGAAATAAGGCTTGGACGAAAAAAACGAATGATACAGAAGTTCATATTATCACTCAAAAATCTCAAAACCGGATCTCTGTCCGTGTCCTCTCTAGCTCGAGAACGTGTTGAGGTAGAAAGTTTAAATTTAGTACACGTCGTTTCTAACGAAAAAGTAAGGACAAGTTCGTGACTGGGTCAAATTGCTCCACCCCTTCTACGCCCTCCCATACAAAATAACACAATTTCGGAATTTGACAATAAACGGTTTTTTTTTTCAAAAGTATAAAAGCTATTGATTCCAGAGTAAATGATTTTTGTAATGATTTCAATCTACGGTATAAAAATTATTTGAATCCTTCCACCACCTCCCATACAAACTGCACTTTTTCATGGATAATTTGATATAAAAGCAATTCTAGCATGATGGGAAAAAATTGGTTCAATGCCATGACCGCTACTATCACTCCCCATACAAAATTTCTTAGAATCAAAAAAAATCTCTATCATCTAGAGTATCGCATGACTGGACTTCAAGCCCAAACCGATAAAATGTTTCATCTTAATTTTCGATGTTCACACATCAACTTGCGCATGTTTTGAGCTGCACAAGCAATTACTTAGTCTTGGTTTAGCCTAGTGGATAGCGTATAATGCAAAGGTTCCAGTTCTCGCCGACGTATAATTGCATGCGTGGATATATCTAGGCCAGCTCAATCTGCGAAAAACAATATTCAGGTCAGAGGGTTTTACGAAGGACTATTAAATCTTCCACAATAACAAATTACAGTTAAGGAGCCTATAGCTCAGGGGGCCAAAGTCTGATTTGGACCATTAAAAAAATAGAGGCAACTACTTGTATAAATGGTTGAATAATTTAAAATATTTTCGAAATTATGCCATTTTAGTTGACGTGAGAAATACATCCTAGTTTCGAGTTTCAGTGATTGTGCATATTCTTTTTTTGTTAACAATAAAATATGCATTCCTAGTTCCTAAATATCAATCGGTTTTGGCATTTACTTTTTACTTGTCCAAAGTATCAACTATATTTTAAATTCGATCGAGATTGGTAATGTCAAAACAAACTCGATACGAGTTAAAAATACTCGAAACTTGCTCGATTGAAGTTACATAATGCCACTACTTACCATATTCAGGTAAACAGTTGTAGAGCTGTAAATGCACAACTTATACGCTGCGAAGTAGGCTACGTATTTTCAATATTTCAATAAAAATGGAAAAAAAACCTGGAAATCATTTCAGTTTCTAAAAAATTATTTAATTTTCAATGAAATGTGTGCCACCGATCCAGGGTTCTTTTGGTTGACACAAAAGTGAGGCTACGATTACTCTCCATCACCACACGCAATACATTTAATATATTTACTTGAAATAATCTAATTTCATATAAATCGAAATAAGTTACTGTAGCTGTATCTAATTTACCACAAATCTTTTTCTCATAGTTTAAAATTATAATATACCTAGTCCTGCCATAAGTTCTGTCACATAATTTCTCACATTGGCAACAACTTTATTTTATGAGTGACATTTCAATATCGGCCAGTTTTATAAACGTCATAATGTTGTTGACAGTTGATGGTCATTTAAAGTGTGTTCGTTAACGTGTGAAGATGGAATGGGGTGTAATAGAAAACCGAACTGCAGTGATTGCACTACATAAGTGTGGAAAATCCGCGAGTGAAATTTTCAAGTTGTTGTGCCCGTTAAAAATAACGCAAAGATTTGTGTATCGTGCGATCCAGAGATATAACGCGATCCAGACTATTGAAGATCGACCTCGTTCTGGACGTCCGCGTGATGTACGTTCTTCTGCTGCCATCAAAGCGGTCGAGAGTCGAATTCGTCGAAATCCGCTTCGTAAACAACGAATCATGGCTCGAGAGATGAACATCTCCACCCGAAGTATGTCTCGCATCATAAAATCTGACCTCGGGATGAGTGCCTTTCGACGATCAACGGGACATTTGCTGACTGAGCAGTTGAAGCAAATTAGGAGCACCAGATCGAAAGAGCTCCTTCGGCGGTACGGCAACAACAAACATCGAGAAATTTTATTTACCGATGAAAAAATTTTTACGGTGGAGGAACATTTCAACCGCCAAAATGATAAGGTGTATGCCCACAGCTCCATAGAAGCCCGAGAAGTTGCCACTAGGGTACAGCGAGGACATCATCCAGCATCAGTCATGGTATGGTGGGGTGTCAGCTACGAAGGGGTCACCGAGCTTCATTTTTGCGAAAAAGGCGTAAAAACTGCAGCGAAAAATTATCAAACGGACATCCTGGAGGGATGTGTGAAGCCGCTGAACTCTACGCTATTCAACAATCGACATTGGGTTTTCCAGCAAGATTCTGCGCCAGCCCACAAAGCTCGAACCACACAAGCGTGGTTGGAAACCAATATTCCACAGTTTATAAGGGCGACGGAATGGCCTTCTGGGAGCCCAGATTTGAATCCCCTGGACTACAAACTGTGGGCGGAGTTAGAGTCCATGATGTGCACGAGACGACACCCAAATATCGAGAGCCTTAAGCGATCTTTGACAGAAGCAGTAGCTAATTTTCCGCTAGAAACAGTGCGTACTGCTATCGATGACTGGCCCAACAGATTAAAGAGCTGTGTTAAGGCTAAAGGCGGCCACTTTGAATAATTTGTTGCTTATTTTACTTCCATTAGTATGCCAAAATAAAATATATTTTCCTTTGTCAAAAACTCTTTTTCATTTATACAAAAATTGCCCATATACGTGTGACAGAACTTATGGCACGACTAGGTAGTATCATATCTGAAGCTTGCTGATATAATAAAAATATAATTAACGTGTTTTCACTCCAATCCCATAAATGGAAGTAGAGCTGCCAAACAAAATAATATTTATGCACGTCTTTTTCTGGACTACATATTATTAAAGACGCAGATCTGGTTTAACATAGGCTCGAATCTTATTCGAAGCCTATATGAATTAAGACACAATAAAATAGAAAACAACTTTTGCTCACCATTCACTTGATTGCCATGCATAAACTACAATTTCAAGGTTTTACAGATTTTAACTAATTTTTGAAAGAGGGTAGGTAGTACAGAAGATATCTTGAAAATTACTACAAACTATTAATTAGTTAACTCTCGGTCGTAATTAATGAAATTCAAACCGAAACAGAGCAGTTTTATGGCGGTATGGAAATTTAAGGCATTCTGTATTTGGTGTTTGCAATGCTAACATTATAAGGACTGTAAATTGAATCTTGATTCAAGCTCATTTCCTCTATATCACTATTCGAATTCCTTAATGCAAGGAATTGTCATAAAATCGGTTCCAAATTAAAAATCGATTTATCCTCTGGCTCATCATTTGGTGAGGGGTCGAAAGAAACATCAACATCCCAACACCAATACAGATAATAAAAAAAAAATAAGAAATTGACAAGAATTTACACATATCGGTTTCAACTAGCGTTAAGTCTATGTTAAGTACTGCTTATCAATAAAAAACTCAAATACATCAGCGTTCTTATTAACTTCTCTCGCGAGACATGTGTCATACCATAGTTTCTCCGGTGAAAACCAATCCGCAGGAATCTACGATACCTTGGAAAAATTGACCAAAATCAAACCGTATCAAACCCAAAAGGTTGGAGGAATTCCTGTGAGAAGTTGATGAGAAAAACTAAATCAGCTACTTCATGTCGTTTCGAGAGTGATGACATATTTAATAAGTCGATCAGCACAAGGAGGAAGACGAACTCTGTCATTTCAATTAAGGTGACATAAAGCTATTCTCACAAATTTACGCTGAATCGATTCAATTCTGCCAATGTGCTCATCATAATAAGAACACCAAACCTGAAAACTATATTCAAGGTGCGATCTAGCAAAGATGTTATAGAGACTCATCACAACATAGAATTACCCTTCTGCACAATCTTATTTATATTTAAACCAAAATCAATTTTTCGCTCAAATGTAACACCTAATTCAATAATGGAACGGACTCGATCCAAGATACAGTAATTAAGACTGTAAATTATCACAAACGGTGAGGCTTTCCTAGTAAATGACATTACATGACATTTATCCAAATTCAAACGAAGTACATTATGGCGACACCAATTACTAAAATTAATGAAATCCCCCTGAAGAAAATTGTCAGAGTTGGAACTGAGAGATCTAAAGATTTTAATGCCATCTGCATAAATGAGTACTCCCGAATATCTTAAAACAGAAGCAACATGGCCAAGATAAAAAGAAGTGGCCCCAAATGACTTCTTTGTGGAACACCAGAATGCACAGTAAATTGCTAAGAAGTACAACCACGAAAGAAAACTTGATAAGTTCTATTAAGTAGATGTGAGTTAATTCAACTGATGAACCATGTAGGAAAACCCAATTGTTGGGTTCATTATTATAATGGAATGGGGTAATTTATCAAAAGACTTACTAAAATCGGTATTCTCGTATATACAATCCACTTGCTTACCCTCCTCAATATTCACAACGGATTTATTCGCAAACTCCATCAGATTTGTAACAGTGGACCTATTCCTGACAAAACCATATTTTGTTTACACGAAATTAGGGATTTATAGTAAAACGACATGGACTCATACACTGCAGACTCAAAAAGTTTTGGAATAGCTGACAGTTTGTCTATTGGTCCGTAGTTTACAACAATAGATTTTGCTCCACTTTTCTGGGTCGGTATGATAAAGGAGGCCTTCCACACAGTAGGAAAAATCTCAGTTGTAAGGGATCTTTGAAATAGTAGAGAGAGTGGCAATAGAGAGACTAGCGTTTAACTGCAGGCACCCCATCAGAGTCAGGAGAAGAAACATCCTTAAAGCTAAAGATGTGATTGACTATATCATTATAAGAAATCGGTATACTAGACAAAGTAGTTGAAGCAGTATCTCTTTCTGTTTGGAGTTGAATATCGAAATTTATATTTTCATATAAATTTATAATTACGAAGAAATATTTTTGGCAGACTTTCGCACAGTCTGTGAATTCTACTAGATTGAGGTACCGGAACTATGTGTTGGGCGGCAAGATTGTAAACCAACAGTCAAATATCTGAAAAAAAAACCTTTACGTGATAGAGCAAATCGAATTCGTAAAGGTTACTCATATACATGGCGGCTTTGAGGATAATGAACAAGCTGATTCATTGGCCAGGAAAGGATCTGAATCTGATTTTGCAGGTTCTCTTCCTTTTTTGCGGGTTAATGTGGCTAAAATCACAGTTTGCCTTTTACTTGGACTCGGTATCAGGCAAAATATTCTGTTCAAAGAACTTCTGAATATTTGCAACTAAACATAAATTAGACTAAACTCTTGATAAGTGTCCTAATTGGACACTGTCACATGAAGAAACATCTTTATAGAATTGAACTCTTAGAGTGCAGAATATGCAAAATGGAGAAGAACACCAGAGCATATTTTCTGTGAATTTGAACCACTATTGAACAAAAGACTCCTTCATTTCGGTCAACAATTCATGAGCCCAAGGGAATTTTTGACTATTACTCTATGTATTACCCTAAGCTTTATCAGTAGTACTGGACTCGATGAGGAATTCTAATATATACCGGAGGACATCACAATAGGCCCTTCAGTGGCCGCAGTGATACCAAATATTTTTTTTATCGTACATTATTATAGTTATCCTAGGGTGTAGCCCCGCAAGGGGGTAGTTGTAGGATGAGGTTTTACCAATTCCTGCAACTATCTTTGTAGTCTAGCGACTCCACGGACCTGAGCTAACTATCCCCCTGTAGGATGGGGGCTGTAGAATTCACCCACAGCCAGTCCAGCTTGCCCTAAAAATGGCAAATGTATACTCACTGGATCATGGGCTTATCACCCGTGATCTTAAGACCTAACTGATACGAGAAACGGATACAGCGCCTCGGATACGGACTGATTCGACGGTAACGACTTTTGGCATTCGAAAACGGACTATGATTGGCTTCTGGAACGTTCGAACATTGAATGACGGGGGAAGAGCTGGAGTTACTCGGTCCTTGCACCGCCAATCAGTGATCGACCGTGATAACCAATCCTGGCAACAGCTTAAGGCCGATGCTCAGGATCGCGTCTTGTGGAAGAGAGTTGTTTCTGTCCTATGCCCCTATAGGGGGTCTTGACAGGAATTAGTAGGGTGTAGCCTAGCGGGTAGCGTGTGGGTCTACAATGCGAAGGTCGTGAGTTCAAATCCCGGTATACCTTGGTCACCTCAATCTACGAAAATGAAAAATTCGTAAATAGAGGGTTGTGCGAAGGTCTAACAACTCTTTCAGAATAAATAATGAAAAAATGTTAAGGAACCTGAAGGTCAGGAGGCCAAGGCCCGATTTGAGCTGTAGAGAGATTATTTTCAACATTTTAATTTAAAATAAACCGTTTTAGGACGACTCTATTCAAGCGTTAACATCAAATAATAAGGTATCGTGAGCTGCAAAAAGGCGTTTTCGTTGAAGATGAGGTAATTTCGAATCGCAAAATTATGCAAATAGCTCGAAATAATTGTAGTAGTGATAAATTGGTTGAAAAAGAGTCATCCGATTAGCTAGATGCCCAGGAGCAATATACCTTTAAATGGTCATAAAATCTAATTGATTGTGTGAATTTAAGTATATCCGATTTTTAAGACAAAAAACACATCAAAATTTGCTAAGTCAAAAAAATTAAAAATCTCCTACTTAGAAAACTAGCTACAAAAAAATGAATAGATTCAAAATAAAACGTCTTTTTTCATTTAATAAATTATTAACAAAACTTACAAAAATTGAAAATATGTTCAATTCAAAGCTTATTCGTGATCTTGTTCTATTGTTATAGCAACAAAAAGTCAGTAGTAATCTTTTGAAATAGAGGTAATAAATTTGTTTGAAAATGGCAATTTTATGCAGTTTTTAAAAATTATAAGCGAATTTGTGGTCGTATTTCACTTTAAAATTTTTCAAATTTCTTTAATACAGCCCCTAGTAAATTTATTAAAGATTAAAATGAAGAATTTAAGGTTTTATTATATTCTACCATTAATCAGGAATATTCGTTCGAAAAGAGCCTAATTTCGAAGAAAATTGGCGACACACAGATCGATTAGTTTCCCTAAGTTATGCAAATCAAATTGGAATATGAATCAATTTCTAGCTACGTAGATAAAGAAAAGATTATATTTCCGAATGAATCACACATTTTGCTTGACACAGTCCCCACCTTAAACAAAAATAAACCGAGTACATTTTACCATCATCAATGACATTCACAGAAAAGACAATAAAATACTATCAGACCAACATAGAATTTTATTTACACACAAATAATTATATCATAAAAATGAAGCACGCTAATGGTCAAGTTTTCTACGTTTATATCAATTTTGCGGTCAATGTTATTTGGATATACGAGTACATACGTATCTATTCGCCTAATACAAAGTTAATCTTGATTACTAGACTATCGATATACATTACGATACAATCCGATGAATCGAATTAGAACAATGAGTGCCTACTTTTTATTTTTGTGATAAATTATGGCCATTTCTTTCTCACTCACATGTTGTAAACTGTAATGCACAAGAAGGCACCTTGCTTGCATAATAAAAGATAAAATTCTTATGGTTTAAAAACTTTTTTTTTGTCTTTTTTATTATTTTTCCATTATTCAATTGGTCTGTGTATTCATTAAGCCAATAACAAAGCTTGTGTTGTTCTCTCAAATAAAAAAAAAATATTTTCGAAATTAGCGAATAGCTAGTAAAAAACAAGCCACGTAACAAAACAAATAAATTAATTTTTGTGTAAAGAACATTTTTTCGGAAAATTTCTAGCAATTACGCAAAATAAAGTGGGTGAGTATTAGGTCGATGGAATTGCAGCAATTAAAAAAAAATGTAACAGAACTACGATTGTGGATGAACCACGAATCATGGGATACTCCAGACTTTAGGCTTTTAGAAGTTATTATACGATATTTTGCAGCTAGAGCGTAGCCTGGTGGGTCTAGAATGCGAAGGTCGTGAGTTCAAATCCCGATCGACATGTAATTCCAGCACACTACCTTGGTCACCTCAATCTACGAAAATGAATAGTTTGTAGATGAGAGTTGTGCGAAGGGCTAACAACCCTTCCACAAAAAGTAGACCAAAGCCTTGATTTGCGCTGTAGTGCCAATGTACAATACAATATTTTGCATGAGGGGTGGCAGAAGGGATGATGGTATTTCTAAGTATGTTTGCCATGTATCAATAAACTTGTAAAAGTAGATTATGTCTCTATGTCTTCCACTAATAAGTTAAATTAATCATGTTTGGGCAAACTAGGTATATACAACATTCGTATGGGAGGGAGGTGATGGAATCTTAAACGAGGGTGGTTCAAATATAAACATTTATTGATTAATAATTTACACAAGTGAAAACATTAGTTTTTCTCTGCATAGCTCCTTCAGCACACTTTTGTCAACGATTTGGAAGCTTAAACATCCCTTGTTAGGAAAAAGTTTGAGAGCGCGTTGTCAACCAATTCATTGTTTTCTAATCGTTTCTCTCCATGCGATTATTTCATGGGCGCAAACCAAAATAGTCAAACGGGCACCAATCTGTAGGGTGGTCAAGGATTTTTCAGTGCATTTCTTCCAATTTGTCTCTTGCCAAAATCATGGTGTGAGGTCTAGCGTTGGGCGTCGACCATGACTTTCATTTTGTATTGTACGCTTTCTTGGCCGCCCTCAAATTGCCTGGCCCAAGTAAACACTCGATTCAGGGACAGTGTAGCGTCCCCAAACTGTGCCTTTAGACGAGGATTTAGCCCTTTCATTGGTTAAAAACTTTATAATAGTAGCTTGTGCAACACACGAAGGAACCTCTTGCTCACTTATGGCTGTACTGAGGATAGAACAGAGCGGAGCAGCTGGTTCCTCTTTCCTTACACCTCGACCTTCAAGATCCCACAACCCCACGCCATCATCAAGCTTGGAACTGGCTGAGTCAATCAATCAATTTCCTGTTATCCTGTCCCCTTATAGGGGCATAGAACAGAAACTGTTCTATTCCACAAGGCGCATCGGTCTTAGTTGTTGTCAGGACATGTTTTTTCTCTGGACTCCTGCTCAACTGCTCGCTTCCATGTGCTACATGTTCGACCAACTCGTCGTCTTCGTTGCTGATAATAATCCAGAGTTTTTCTGGCGACATTTTGCTCTGGTTTCCTCAAACTAGGACCGATTCACTGCCTTTTCCGGCTTCGAATCTCAGCGTCTATTTTGCTCTGTCCAGTTGTACTCAAAAGTTCGTCGTTGGAGATCACATCTGGCAAGAATATCCCTAAAATGCGTTGAAGGCATTGGTTCACGAAAATTTGCAGTTTCTTGATAAGTCGAACGGTCACTTCCCATGCAGTACAATCATATAACAACACGGATTTGGCGCATGCGTCAAATACTCGCAGTTTCGAGCGAAGGGGGATCTTTCTTAACATCCTGAAAGATACCGAAGGTCTACCAAGCTTTATTTTTACGAATGACGAAAAAGCTAAAAAATTATGTAATTTTATCATGCGGAATGGTAGAAGAATTGTAGAACTTTGGCCCGTTCACTTTTTACTAAAATTGACGTGTACAAAATCTTAACTTTCGAGCACAATGCATTCTTGAGATAGAGATCGTACGGACAGACGAACGGACATCTGGTTTTGAGATATTAGAAGAACGACATGGAAATATACAAATTTGGTTTTTTCTGATTTAACTTAACGAGAAGGCAAGGGTTTGGAGGTGTACTAGCGTGCTCGTCCAGCTTGTCGAGTATGCTGGGGAAAAGTATAGAGTGGAGAAATGAGTGTGATTAGTTCCGCACTGCATTTACAATGGAAGTAGCGATAGTAAATGCTGAGTACTCCGACATTTCTGCGATGCTCGAGAGAACTGATAGGAGGCATAATGGTTTCGTCTCCAATCAGTCCGAATGCATATTTATACTCTAGATGAAATCTGAGAGTATATTGTGTTTGCCTTACCGATTGTAACGCTAAGAAATAATGCTCGCACAGAGCCACCAAGGGTACAGAAATATTTGTTGTCGCTCGAAAACTTCGATTCCGAGTTGCTGTCTGTCCGTCTGTCTACAGCATAACTCTCGAACGCTTTGAGCTATCATGCTGAAATTTGTTGTGTATCATTTTTAGCAAAAAAGAAACTTTAAGTTCGTGAACGGGTCACATCCCCCCACTCCTTCTACCCCCTCCCATACAAATTTCACGAAATTTCGAAATTTTCAGAAATTGATTTTTCTTTGAAACTATTTAAGGTATCGATTTGAAATTTGGGTTAAAGTATTATGATATAGATGCCATTAATATAACTGAGTATTGATCCGATCCCATCACTCCTTCTACCCCCTCCCATACAAATGCATAATTTTGAAAAATGCAGTTTTTCGATTTTCATCAAGTTATAAAAACGAATTTTTGCCAGAATTAATTTTATTATAATTCCAATCAGCATTGAAAAAATTATCAACTTCACCTCACTCCTTCTACCCCTCCCATACAAATTTCACGAAATTTTGAAATTTAAATTAAATTATTTTTCTTCGAAACTGTTGAAGCTATCAACTTGATATTTCGCATAAAGTATAAAAATAGAAATATCAATAACGGAAAAAAAATTGTTTTCATCCTTACAATCCTTCTACCCCCTCCCATACAAATGCATAATTTTTGTTAAATGCATTATATCGATTTCCATTAAAACTAGGAAAATTACAAACTTAAAATTTTGCCAGAATTTGTTTTTTAATAGTTGCAATAAATGCTGGAAAAAATTATCAGCTCAGCTTCCCTCCTTCTACCCCCTCCCATATAAATATCTGTATTATAAATTCAAGAAATGCATTTCTCCTTCGAATATATGAGAGCTGTCGACTTTGAAATTGAATCAAAGCATAGTGATAAGGGTGATGATAAGCAGTTTCAAAATCATCGAAAACGTTCCAATTCCTCTGCCACCTCCCATACAAATGCCACAATTTCTGCAAAACTATGTCCAATTTCTTTAAAAATAATGAAAACTAAAAATTTTAAATTCAGCACGAAACATTTTACATGCCATTTTCGGTGTCACATAGGAGAAATACAAACCCCCCCTTCTACTTCTACCACCTCCCATGCAAAGTCTCTACTCACTATTCGAAAGAATTTGAGATGACATATTTTCCGGTATATTAAAGTCATTTCCATCTCATCTAGAGTATCATATGATTGGGCTTTAAGCCCAATCATAATTCTGTTATGGTTTTGAATACGGTCGAGCAACGCGAGGTGTGTTTTGGGTGCCGCAGCCCAAAACATGCGAATTGCACTCTAAACGTGGTCTAATGGTATGTCTTATAGATGGTTGCTAGGTCGTTCGACTCGAAACATTTTTTGCACTTACGGAGAACACTTAGACGTTTAGAGGCGTCGAGGGCAACATCAGAGATGTCCTGGACCTAATTCAGGTGGTCATTAATTTCAACGCCTAGAAGTGTGAAGCTATCCAACGTGCCAAGGTGCAAAGCTGCGCGCCATCGAAGGCCACATTTTCAGATTACACGGACACATCTCTTTTTAGATGACATGCCTGTGTTTTGTTTTGTACTCTATTCTATATTTCCTACTCCATTCCAGGGCTGAGATCAGAGTTCAACGAACGGAATAGCTCCATGCGATTGGAAGCAAGCAGATCCAACTTAATAGGTAAAGTACTGTCATCCGCAATACTATGGATTGTATTGAGAATAGACGACAAAAGGTCGTTGATGAAAACTAAGAAAATAGTTTGGAGATAAAACTGAGCCTTGCGGAATGCCGGAATCTGGGAAGGAGGGCGAATTAACGCCTTAAAGTACTACTTGTATAGCGCGTTGAAATGGATTTTTTTTTGGTGGAGTTCGTATTTGTAGGTTTCGAGAATATTGTTTTTTTTTTTTGTGAAATTTGTATCGGAGGTGGTGATTGAGGTAAGAAGTTTCGTGTGTACCATCTCGATATAAATTTTCCTAGAGATTCCTTCTTATCATTGACATCTACAGAAGTCCGATGTACAATAACGAATAATTTGTTGAATACCAATTCGAAATTAAAAGTATGACATAACAAACATTTATTTATCTCCCTAACAAATAAGAGAACTAGAAACGAATTACTATTGCTCATGCTTACGACAATTCACGTGATGCTTTTACGCAATCTACAAAAAAAAAAAAACTCAAATTTCTTTAACTAAACTTGAAGCTTAACAACTTTTTGATAGAACTGGCCCACGCATAGAATATTTACTTAGCCAAGAGAATCAACAGGAGGCGGCTAATTTCGGATAAGAGGATTTATTTATTTATTCGAAAAATCCATTATTCCGATTGGAATGTAATAATTCGATGGTGTGATACAGATACGTCGAGAAAAACGGTTATGCTTGATAGCTTTAAATTTAGAGTGCGCAATTCGGATGGAATACGCTTGAAAAACTTGATCTCGATTGCCTAACATTGACATAGAATTGCGAAAGGTATATACGAGCAAATGAGTTTACGAGTATGTTCTCACCGTTGTAAGACTTCTCACGACGATTTTTTTGTTGTTGTACATGACATTAATAGCTGCACGAAATTTGATTGAAATTATAATACGAACATGGGAGAACGACAATTGTGCGGTAAATCCGAATCAAACTCAATGTAGTAGGAATATTTGGATTAGGTACAAGCAATACTGTCACAAAGTATCTGATTAATTTGATTTGTAAATGATGTTTAACGACGAAATGAAATTATTGAATTGGGACTCATTTTATTGAAACCCACTCACTTATCACAGTTCCTTCGAAATCGCTAAGCAAAGAAATTTCCCCTTTTTGCCATTGTAGCCCAATATGCCAATTTGTTATCAGAAATTTAAGAATAATTTCACAAACAAATTTTGATTTTCTTCTTGTCACAAATTTGTCGCTAAAATGTTGTAACACTGTGACAGGGTCGGTCCTACGAAAGTGCGAATGGAGCAATTATACCGGGCGGCATGCTTAAGGGGGGACATTATTAAAAAACCAAAATATTAAAACTAGTGCAACGCAATGGAGGACCCTATTGGGCTTCCTCCATGGTTACGGGAAAACACCATTCTTAAATTCCGTGATGAAGGGGGCGAAAAATAGGAAAACGGTGGTACGGGTACACGTTGCCTACCGGTAGAATCTCAAGCGCCACTGTAACAAAACTAAGGACTCCATTGTGGCAACAGATAATGGGTGTTCTGCGGATCTCACAAATCCCTGTTCCGCCACCTCTCACTGCCAGGAGGCCCTGCTTCATAGGACGTTCTAGCAATGATTTGCCATAGCACCGATAGGCAACGTGAAACCCTACCGCCTTTCTTTTTTATCACCCTTTCATCATAGCTCTTCAAGGATGGTGTCTTCTCCGGCAACTATATCCTCTTCGTCACGTCCTGAGCCATAGCTTTCCGTACAATGTCGTAACAGATGTTCGCGTCAATCCTACGTTTACCATTTAATAACAATTTTCTGACTTTTCTTTCTTCATTTACGAAGAAAAAAAAATTGACAAATTTCTGTCGTACTTCCATTAAAATATCATCCGCCTGCAATAAAAATTTGTTATAACTTTCAAATGCGGCAATGGCAAGTTTCAAAATATTATTGATCAAAAATTTGTCACAAAATTTTATTCGAAAAGTATACTTAAAAAATGTCTGCTTCCTTATTGTCACAGAAATTTGTAGTTAGCATGTCTCGAAGCACTATCTTTTTTCCGACAACTGTAACTCTGCAAAATGGTTGTCAACAAATTTCTGACAAAAAAATGCCAATAAGTTAATCCCAAAAGTCATACATTTAAAATCTTTTGTCACATAATTCAGTCGAAAAACAACATTTTTTGTGGCATTGCTGCTGGATTTTTGTGACATTTGTTGTGGGCATCCAATACAAAAGCTATGACGAGACCTGCGTAGGATAGAAATATACCAAATGCCCTGCGGCAATATGCGTAGTTTTGTTGTTTTGACTTTCTTTCTGGCGCAAATCATATACCTCAATTGCTGGGCGGTTGTAGCAAACGGAGGTAAAAAATTTGAGACACGAGTAGAACGATCCACAACAAAGTTTGAAGATGCAAGGCAAAATATCACTACATGGGTTCTTAGCTATAAGAAAAGTTATTTGAAAGGGCACGCTATCAATAAAATGAACCGGGCAGCTAATTAACTTAAACCGGCACTGGTGGCAAATTTCGTTGCCAATTAACTGTGTTAAATTTTTTTTTTTTGAAAAATTTTTGACAAAAATGTCACAAATTTTGTTACAAAAATGACGTACCAAAATCTGTTTCCGGAACATTGGAATCCGCGACAACTTTGCCCGTCGAAAAACCGTCACAAATTCTGTCAACAATAAACAATTTTTGTCATGTCTAGGCCGAAATTTTCTAACAAATGGTTATCTGATAGGTAAGAGATAAATAAAGAAACTGGGGTGAAGAAAACTTTGGGGTCGCTACTTCCCAAGTAAAGAAGAAGATTACAGTTGCGTAAATCATCACAGACATTAAGGATGATTTAAGATATAGCGTGAGAAGTCTGTTAAAGTTTGTTGCAGCCAACAAACCCTTTTATCAAAAAGCATAAAGCTTTTGCGTTAAGTACGTATCGCTATTGCAATGGACCCTAAAGAAACTTTTAACTTGGAAACATGACTATAGTATTCCACTGCCACCTTACACACCAGAGCTATATTACGATTTTACGAAATTCGCAGTAAAAAAAAGGGGGAAACCCATTAACTAATTCGTGGTATTTCCACAATACCTTCATCTAGGAACCGGAAAATTTCGCATAAAATGCACAAATTAGACTTTTAACATTCATAGATTGTTTGTGGATTTTTCTAAAATTTGACTCCAAAGGGTTGAAATAAGAATCAAGCCATGTATGAGTAATCACGGTATCCGCAAAGTTTATTCAAGGTAGTATAGGATACACGAAAATTCTCCACATTCCATTAAAAATGTTAAATATTGACATTGAAGATATTAAAGTATGCAAATAACTCCAGCTCAAGCACCTTGAGGTTTTTTAATGATAGAGATTAACTTTGTCATTTGTAATACAATACAGTAATATTAAAATTGCACAAGTACTCGTGCGAATGTCACATGATTTTATGGAACTGGATGAAAGTGAATGACTTTTCTAAAATTGTAGCAAGTGATAGAAGAGATGGGGAAATTTTAATTAATTTTCATCGAAAATTGCAACGAAAAACATTTTGGTGCATTATAATATTGTATTCTACTTCTTCTACAATGGCACTACAGTCCTAATTGGACCTTGGTATCCTGACCTTCAGGTTCTTTAACATTTTGATTACTTATTGTGGAAGGCTTGTTAGACCTTCGCACAACCCTCTAATTTCGAATTTTTCATTTTCGTAGATTGAGGTGACCAAGATATACCCCGTTGACCGGGATTTGAACTCGTGACCTGAGCATTGTAAGCCAACACGCTACCCACAAGGATACAGCCTAGCTTAATATTGTATTAATCAGATAGTTACCAAATTCGAGGTTTTTGACAGACCAAAAACACATCAATGTATGGTTTAGTGAATGTTTTCACAAAGCATTTCAAATTGAAAGAATAGAAACTGGCAGTTTGATAATGGTCTCAGCAGAGACCGAAACGTGACGAATAATAAAGCGTAACAGTGTAGAATCCGGAAATCTTTCCTTTCACATCAATGTATATTTTCCGAGAATTTGGTCTTAATATCTATATAAAAAATGAGCATATATTTAAAGTCATGTGACTCACATTAAGCAGATTACTAAGCTTTATCGAGATTATTTCACAGGTGTCGGTGGTTCAGTAGTGAGTCCATTTAACTCTAATGGCTACGTTTTAGCAAGAAAAGCCCATTAGCATTGGTGGTGGTTCGGTGGTTGCATGGTCGCCTGCCACGCGGGCGCCCTGTGTTCGATTCCCGGCCCACGAAACTTTTTATTAATAGTTTTTTTAACACTTTCGAATTCGAATTTCCCAAAATATTTTTTTTTTTCAAATAGTCGACTAAAGTATGTAAAAATATAATTCCAAATAATTTAATTCCATTCAAAACAAAATTGATTTTTTCAGTTCGAAACTAACGACTTGATGTCTAAAAGTGAAGCCATTTGACTCTAATTAAAATCTATCTAGAAAATTGTGGCTTAATTTTGCCAACACAATTTCATCAGCATCGGTGGTTCAGTGGAAGAATGCTCGCCTGCCACGCGGGAGGCCTGGGTTCGTTTATCGGCCGCTACAAGTTTCTTTTTAATTGCAAATTCGAATTTTCCCAGGATGACTTTATGTCACCATATCATGAGTCCAAATACAAGAAGATTTTTGAAGTTATTAATAAACAAGGTTTGAAGCTATTTACATATAAACAAATCAAAAGGGAAATTCATGACAAAGAGACAGACAAAGAGACACAGATTTTATGTTATGGACTGAGTGTGAAAACTAATGGCAGGTGTGGCTTAAGGACCGGATATATGTAAAAATTAATCATATATATTTTATTAAATAAACAAATATTTTTAAACGGAGAAATTATTTTTACTTCGTTATTTTTTGACTACTTCAATAAAAACAATAAGGTGGGCCTTATTTTTGCTAAATAACTTTCCTTTTTGAATAAAATACCCGTCCGAAGCACGGGAGCAGATGTGCCCGTGCGATACAGGGGTGCATATTCTTGTTACAAATAATGAATAAACGTAATATTTTCTCCCACTGAAACTGGTTCGGCTTACAAGAATAACAATGACCGAGTCTTTGGCACAAGTCAGAGTAGGAAATGACTTTAGAACTGACAACGGCCTTTAACAAGGTGGTGGCCTAGCACCAATGCTTTTCAACTTTACACTCGAATATGTCGTTCGGGAACTTCCCGTTGACATCAAGGGAACACTATGCTCCAAATCAACTCGTAGCATATGCCGACAGCATTGATATTCTTGTAAGATCTCTGGACAGTGCTAAGGAAGTATTTGTAAGCCTTGACTCGGTAGCAAGGGAAGTTGGACTACGAATTAACGAAAACAAATTAAAAGTTATGACGCCAATCAGATAAAATATTACAGTAGGAGACTACAACCTAGAAAACGTAGACAACTTTGTATACCTAGGGACAAACTTATCAAAGGATGGAAGCGAACTCATCGAAATCAAAAGAAGAATGTTGGCAAACAAGACGTTTTATTCGGTACTTCCAATAATTAAAAACATGAACGTACACAGGAAAATAAAACTTAAGTTATGTAAACCGATCATAAGACCTGTTCTGTGTTATGGAAGCGAAACGTGGACTTTAACTTAGGCGTCCGAAAAACTACTTAACGCCTTTGAAAGAAAGGTCCTCAGAAGAATCCTCGGACCTGTGAGGGAAGACTTAATTTGGAGAATACGATACAATAGGGAATTGTATGCCATCTTCGACAATCCAGGAGTGACAACCCTCATAAAATTTAAGAAGTTACAATGAGCTGGTCATGTGGAGCGTATGGATGACGGAAGAATTCCCAAACGCACACTAAAAGTCAGTGGACAAATGCCAGTCGGAAAACCACGGAAACGCTGGGAGGATTCTATTGACGCAGGTAGCAAATCACTGCTAAGATTCTCAAACTGGAGGACGCGGTCACTGAACCGAGATGGATGGAGGCGAGGCATACACGAAGCCAACGTCCGATTTGGGTTGTAGCGCCATCGTAAAGTAATATTTTCTCAAACTTAATCTAGACGAGTTTGAAAATTTTATTTTATTGATTAAGGTATGCAGTTCAGAGAGCATTGCAATAACCTTGATACGAACTACAAAACCTATCTAATGAGTGACTTGGCTTTAAAGTCGTTAATTTTATCGTCAATCGATATCTATTTATCGATTCAGCTATACGATTTGTGTATGTATGTCCATTTCACCTTTAGATTTACCTTGGTGGACGGCAAATCACTGCCAAAATTAGTCTTCTTTTTTTGGAAGTCCATACGAAAGAAGAGTAGCACACCTTTCAATTTTCGACTTAGTCGTGAATGACCTTCAATTTTAGTTATCGTTTTAGTTACGCAATATGATAAATTTAATATGACGTAGTTTTGCTACGGTACGGGGTCATGAGTCCATTCACTTTTCTGTTGACATTTCAAATCGTTAAATTGGATCAAAATTGAGGAATTTGAAAGGTTATGTACTAATTGAATATGCGAATCTATCAAAATCAATGATTTAGTGCCATTATTTTGAATAGATATTAGCTTAAAAATTTTAGACCCAAAATTAGGTATTTCAAAAATTCAACAGTGAATCATATCCGCTTTAAATCCTATTTGGATAAAGATTTCAATCCACCACTATCGATTTTTTAACAGAATTAACCTCAGATAAATATTTTTTCTTTACATTAAATTACCCGGAAAAGATGGCTTCTGCTACGTTACGAATTCTCAAGAGTCTTATTAAGAGACAGAAATTATTTTCAGCTCGATCTAATTATTTTACAAGTCATTTGCATCAGTGACTAGGGGAGAGGAGGAGGAATTCGTTTTTCAAAAGAGAATTTTTTAATTTAACAGTCTGCACGATTGTATATATGTAAGTAAACAACACGGCAGTAAATTTTAATACTTTTTTAAATTACAAACTTGAAAACTAGGTACTCAGGTGCCTTGTTTACATATACGGTTGAAAACTAGAACTACTTCTGCAAACTAATTAGCTCTATTCTGCTACATTCATAATTCGCACCTTCTCCACGTTTCATGTCCAACGGCTATTTACTGGTCTTCAGTCCTATTTATAAGGGGTTGTGCAGGTTTTGCCTTAGTGCATCTTTAAACTAGACAAGCCCAATGAATGCACGAATCAGGACTTCTAATTAAAAATTGTTATTTTTTTTCGCTAAAGTAAACTTTCGCAATTATTCACTCTGGTAGGACTCAAGCGATTGGAATTCTATCAGAAAACAAAAAAAAAAAACCGTCTCCTCAAGAAATATTCAAGAGTCAGGAATTTTCTTATAATCTTGATTCGGGCTGCAATCTGCAATCAATTCAAGTATGTGCAGAATTTGCTATACAACCAGTAGTTTTAATTGAATGATGGAAAGATGAAAACTGTCGACAAGGATTCGAAAAGCGCATGGCAACGACAATTTGATTATAAATCCCTAAGTGCTGTTAAACGAAACTACTAGGAAATGTTCGTTTGTTTCGTGAGAGAGAGAGAGAGAGAGAGAGAGAGAAAAAAACAACGAAATGATGTTAAGCGACATGAGATGTTTGTAGATTGCATGGAGAGTATGACGGTAGAAGTTGCAGAGTAAGACGACATCGGGTGCAATCACATGCAAATCAGCCATTCTAACACTTACAAATCCGACAAGAGCTGTCTTCCTCCTTAACTTTATATAAATTTTATATGCACTACACGTGACAAATTGTACGGTTTCTATGCACATCATTTCACTACCACCGGGCACACAAGATTATGCTCCGTAAAGTTTAATTCAAGAAATTTTCTGATTAATATACCGCAGTACTATACTTAGCGAAAAAAAGAAAGAAACGTGACAAGAAAATGAAAATTCAGGGTGGCTCCTCTTTGTAATCAATAAATGTTCACAGGGAATGGTGTAATGTTCCACTTTAAAAAGGACAATATATGTGTATGTTCATTAATGTTGGGTTATTACAATTAGAGATACTCAATACACACGAACACTTCTGTCCTAATAGAGTTTGGACAATGCTCTAATACCAACAGTTAAGACTGCGTTTAGAAGCACAAGAAGGCAACATAAGAAATACGAAAATCAGCCAAACTTGAGTTTGACCGATTTCAAATGTACGGACACGAGCGAAATAGAATTTTCATTAAAACCGAAAATAAATATGACTTTTTTTTTCATAAATAACAATTCAATTTGATTCTGTTTACTTCATAAAAGAAAAAGAATTGAGAAAATTCAAATTTCGGGCGAAATTTCCCGCGCGATCGCAGCATTGTCCAAGCTCTATTAGGACAGAAGTGTTAGTGTGTATCGAGTATCTCTAATTACAATGAGCCCCATTTCATACGAGGTTGTTTACATTAACTTCCTGGTTCATTGGAGCGAATATTTTGAATTTCTAAATTGGCCGAAATGCTTTAAAAAATCGGAATTAGCGATTCCGAAAACTCCTAGGCGCTAACATTTACCCGAATAGGGTAAAGTGTACAGTAGTTGGCATAACTAGCCTAGGCGTAGGCTAGCGGGTAGCGTGTTAGTCTAAAATGTGAAGGTCCTGAGTTCAAATCCCGGTCAACGCATAATTCCAGCGCACTGCCTGCTTGGGTATACCTTGGTCACCTCAATCTACGAAAAATTAAAAATTCGAAGATAGAGGGTTGTGCGAAAGTCTAACAACCCTGTCACAGTAAATAATGAAAAATGTCAAGGAACGTGAAGGTCAGGACGCCAAGGTCCGATTTGGGGTGTAGTGCCATTGTAGTAGTAGTAGTTGGCATGACGACAGTAGTGGGCATCTTCAGTTCGAAATTTTTGATTAATAAGAACTAGTATCGCCGGTGGTCGAAATTCGACCAATTGTGTGTGTAAAATAACGAAATCCATCTTGATTTTGAAATAATTAATTGGAATTTATAGGTGTACAAATTCTTAATTCTTACATATAATTCATTCCCTTCTTTTAAATACTAAAAAAGTTACTAACATTTTTAATGTTCACGTTGTAAGTCAAGCAGCATTGGACATGAGTAGTTCTTATATGGAAGACAGCTTGTATCACTTTATTTTACCGGTCTATTTACTTGTGTGTGCGCACATCTATGGCACAGTACCTTTCGAATGAGTTTCATTCCCTGCAGGCACATTAACGTTCAGCGACGGAGCTCGACTTAGCATAACGTATGACAACTTAATAGTAGGCACATTACAATTTAGCAAACGTTAATTTTACTTTTATTTCAAATGACAAATCGGCGGATTGTGTTACAATCGAAGAGCTTTTTTTTTAATTGTTTGTTTTGTGATTTTCCCACTTTACAGGATCCAACAAAAGTAAAATTGGTTTGCGAGTTTTTTCATGGCGAGAAAATTCTCAAACGTTTATACTTTTTTCCGACGCACGAACCTAATGTGAGAGCTCATGCAATAATTGACTTTATTTCCCGAGACAAGAACCTAATTCTTAAATTGCTACGTTGAAAGTTGGTCAACTTTTAAGTTGACTATGTTGAGTTATGTTCAGTAAAGTGAAATGTGACTACTCCTATAAATACTAAAAAAAATATACAACATTTTTTGATTTTCACGATGTAAATCAAGTAAGATTGTTATTGCTTGTTTTTGCCATCAATGAAAACTTTCACTTAATATTAGGCATTATTTTCCATTTCCGCATTCATTGACTAAAAGAGCTTGCGATTCAATGCAGTGCGTTTATTTTAGTTTTGCATTTGGTGATAGCATTTATTAGAAGGCAATATCGCAAATTGAGGTAGAATACATATTTAAAGTTTGTGAGATACTCATTTCTTTAATTCTTTGAAAATTGCCAAAAACGTCCTTAAAAGTTTAGATAAACCAAATTGAACTATGTACCATTGAAAGAAATGAATGTCAACATCACTTTTATTTTTTCAATTTAGTTTAGTAGAACGTCAGAAATCTTAAAAAAAACACTCTAAAACAGGCAGGTTTTTTCTATTTTTCGAGTCCTTGCCCCACTCGTTAGGAATACTTTTAACGTAATCTGTGTGATAATGTGATAGTGATTGCTCCAAAGCTTCTACACACTTTGGTGGAGCTGGGTCATTACAGTTCCGGACAGTCATAGTGATTTCAGTTAGTCTATCACTCCCAGTTTCAGCTCCGGGGTTGTCATACCGAAAAAATCGCAGGTCGTCACAGCACACGCCATCACTACTACTACTCTACAACTACTGTGATTAATTTTTTTTAGTTTGTGACAAACTTTTAGTTTATTTTTAATTGTGACATTAAGGAAATTCTTAAATTTTGTGACGAAATATTCAGCAAAATTCTAATAATAAATTTGGCAAAGGTCTAAATTCTTCAGTCATGAAGAAATTTGGCTCCAGGGCGAGACGTATTTTGATTCGAGAAAAAAGCCTAACAGTGACTGTAGGTGATAAAAAACATATATTCGACAGAAATCTATTAATTTTCTCCCTGTGGAAACATTGTTATGAATTTGCACCTCAAAACAAAAACAAAATGTTGTGACATTAGAGTTTATATTTATGACATTTTTGTCAGCAATTCGTCAATATAATTTTGATGAAATTTTTTTTTCGAAAAAATGCGAAGTTTTAGCTGTCGTGAGAGTGGTCCGACACATAAAATTAATAAAAAAAAAAATACTTTTGTGGTAAAATTTTGGCAAATCTCTATCAATGAATTTGGTGCTGTGACAGAATAGTATAATTTTCAGTCATAACAAAGTTTGGCGACAGGACTGAACGTATTTTTAATGAAAGTGCATCAGCCTAACTGTTATTATAACAGCCAATAATACACGTATACGTTGTTGAGATACGCCAAAAAATTAGAAAGGAAGTAATTTTTTGGCATATCTCAGCGTCGTATGCGTATGTGACATTTTTAATAGATTATAATGTGACAAAATTGGAAGACAGCAAATCGCTTCTGAATTTTTCAACATGGAGGACGCGGTCATTGGGCTGAGAAAATTGGAGACGAAGCATACAGGAGGTCAAGGTCCGACTTGGGTTGTTGTTGATGATGAATGTGACAAAATTTTTATCAAATGAATGTTCAGTAGTGACGCGGTATCGGTGCTAAATTTTTGACAGTTTTTTCATCATTTTATCAACACAAATTACACTAAATTAGTTGCTTTACGACAAATTACGGCACGAAGTTTTACCGATAAATTTGTCAAAATATTTGATAAAATGTAAATACAAAATTTATCAGATACCATTACAAATATTACAGTTTGTATCCAAAATTTGGAAGCATTTTGAACTGTTCTTGTTGCCGAAAACAATGCAAACTTAAATTGCATTGTTATCTAATCATTGCGCAGTTCTTCTTCTTCAATGGCGCTACAGCCCAAATCGGGCCTTGGCCTCCTGATATTCAGGTTCCTTAACATTTTTCATTACTTATTGTGGAAAGGTTGTTAGCCCTTCACACAACCCTCTTTCTACGAATTTTTCATTTTCTTAGATTGAGGTGACCAAGGAATACCCAAGCAGGCAATGTGCCGGAATTATATGTTGCGCCGGCCGGGATTTGAACTCACGACCTTCGCATTACAAGACCAACACACTACCTACAAGGCTATAACCTAGCGCAGTTACAATGGAAAAATAAAAAAATAGGCAGATTAATTTGAAAATTTGTTGGTACATTTTTCTGCAATAACAAAATTTGGCTACAGCAGTGATTTTAACGTTCATGGCTGTGTTAAACGTTACGGTGTTTTGATAATGCCGCCTTTCAAAGATGCTGACTCAACTGCTCCAATTGCACCTTGGTAGGACCGGCCCTGACAGTAGTCCCAAATAAGCTAAAGAGCAGCCTACTATCATAAGCGATTGTTTTGAAATCTGAGGGGGATGAAGCACCATTGAAGAAGAAAGCATTCTGTATTAAATTCGATATCTGCGGCCCCAAATAAATATAAAACCGGCCTACGGCCATAAACATATCTGGCGCCTATGACTTTGGCTATAAACTCTCTACCTACTAGGGATTTCTTCAATTCAAACTGAAACGAATTAGATATAAACTAACTCAAACTTTATTATAAAGCCACTAATGATTTGAATAATTATAGATTGGAGTTCTATACAAATCATTGTATTTCTGACCACCCAGATAAATTACACTGTGTTCGAAAAAAGTCCAAACACATAAGAAGGCAAAACTTTAAGAATTAAGTGCAGAATTTCTATGGTAATCACTTCACTAACTCGCTTCTCAAACGAATCAAATCTGTCTAATGGCTTTCTTTCACGCATCATTTCCTCTATGAAATTCAGAAAAATCGCAGTTAAAAATCAATTTATTACGAACTTGGATTTTTGTGACCCTGACCCAAATCAGATTAGACAAGAAAAAACCCCTCATACAATTTCATCAATCAATAACACTCTGCAAACACAACTAAACGGATACTAGGAAAGTTTCGATGGAGAAAAAAAGAAAATCGATATTTCATATAGTGCTCACCTAAAATCCAGACTCAAATTTCTCTGATGTGTGGAGAGTCGCTGTTTGGGCTGTCCGGCTGCAGTTCCATTCGTGGCGGCCGCAGGACGACCGTGGACCGATGGCATCGAACTTAATCCGCTAATGCTTAGCCGAAGCTTATTGTGTCGGACACTTTTAGGAGTTGTCGCGGCTGAATTCGAAGTGGCAGGAGACTGAGATTGCAAATTAGTGGAACTACCACTGCTTTTGTTGCTGTTCCTGCTGTTGCCCATGATAATTGGCGGTGTGTGATTATCACTAGGAAAAACTGTCGTTGCAGGATTACTGCTTCCCGATATGTCGGTATTGCTCTCGGGTTGAACGCGGGATGAAGCAACTATAGTGGTGACTTCGCAGCTTGTACTGCTGCTATTACTGCAACTGCTACTGCAGCGGCTTATCGCCGGACTGCAGCTTGTCGGATCGCCTAAATTTCCCAAGCTGCTGTGGTGATCGAGATGATGATTGGTGGATTTAAGACTCACCAAACTATCAGAATATGCCGTTGGTGAGGATCGGTTACTATTACTACTCGTAGAAAACGGTTCGGGTGGCGGTAGTGGCTTTATAGTCTCATCCTCTAATCGACTAACATCTAAACTACATTCTAGGGGTGTTAGTGTTGTCATCATTGGCATCATCGCTCCCGTTAACGGTGGTGCGGCAGGCGAATGATCAACAACATCAACATCAGTCATTGTTGGATAGCAGTCGTTTTCGTTCAACATTTTGGTCAGTACCATCGGTCGTTTCCGGTGATTCAGAAGGTCCTCCTCGATATCATCGTTAACGATCGACGTCATCATTTTTGTGCTTGATCCGATCTCGCGAATATGCCTTAAGTTTTCATAGTTGCTGTCTTGCGTGATGGTCGGTATTTTTTTGCCGCCTGTGAGCGACTTTTGTTTATCATTTTTGTTGGTCTTGAAGGCCGAAAATACAGAATTCATGATTGTAGCGTGTTTCGATAGAATTCATAAAGTGAGATGAAAATTGATGGAGAAATTAAAAGCATTTTCTTTTGGAATTTTGTAGAAATGAAGATCCTTGCGAGCGTGGGCCAATAAATGAAAATGTGTTACCAACTCGGAAAGGAACCGAGTGGATCACTGGCTTATTATCGTATGTTGTAAGAACGTCATTATTTCGTCTATTTATCCGGTTACGTGTGAAAATTCGGTATAGCGAAAATTTCTGGAAAGAAAATGAAAGAATATGTTAGAAAATTTTCAATAAATTGTTGGATTGGTTTGTTTGCTCTAACAGTTTTAATAGTAAGAAATAAGTGTCTAAAAAATTGTCAACTTTGACCCACTCCTTCCACTACCACCCATACAAATTCCTTACAAGAAAAAAAACTATTCTTTTGGATCCTGAAAAGTTCGATCCTTATTTAGGACGGACAGGAGCTCTGACAGAATTCCACGAAGAAGTGGCAAAACACAACATCAACATAACTGCTCTCCAGGGAACGAAATCTGGCTCTTTGTTCGATGGTCATTTTTGTACCGATGACACAAATTTAACATACTGTCACTTCAGACGCAATAACTTCGCTTCCAGTGGACCAAATGTTAAGAAATTATGACTTGCAAAGGAAGTTACTTGTGCAACGCACGAATTCACAAAGAGGTGGAGCCTCCAGAAAGTGCCATATTCTAGAAGGTCCGAAACTTGTGGAACGATCCTTGTATAACAATTGCGGAATATAATTTGGAGAGTATGGATAACTTCAGATATCTTGGGGGTAATCTAGCAAATAACGGCAATGAAACGGACGAAATCTATCGTCAGATCGTGCTGGCAAATAAAACGTATTATTCAGTACTTCCAATAATGAAATCCAAAAAAAGTGCATAGGAACCATAAGCTGCGAATATATAAAACTAACTGCTCTGTCATGGCAGCGAGACATGGACATTAACGCGAACTTCCGAAAAAGCAGTTAACGCATTCGAAAGAAAGTCCTCTGAAAAGTTTTTAGACCTGTGAAGAAAGGAACGGTTTGGAGAATAAGAAACAACCATGAGTTGTATCAAATCTATGAGCCAGAAGCTTCATATTCATCAAGCTACATAAACTGCAGTGGGCTATGTAGAGCGGATGAAGGATAGAAGAATCCCTTAACGTGATCATGAAGGCACAGCAAGTGGTAACATACCAGTAGGCAAACCATACAAGCAATGGGAAGAACTCGGTTGATGAAGACAGCAAAGCCATCTTAAAAATTAGCAGCTGGAGGACGCAGTCATTGGATCAGGACGATTGGATGCAACGCTTTTAGGAGGGCCCGATTTGATGATGATGATAAATAAAGCTCATCAGGCATAAGGTATCCTATGTTTGGGGCATGTTTCGAATCCGTGTTGTTATATGGTTGTACTATATGGAAAACGACCGTTGGGCTTACCGAGAAACTGCAAACTTTTGTGAACCAATACATTCGCTTCGAATTTTAAGGATATTCTGACCAGCTGTTATCTCCAACGACGAGCTTTGGAGTTCAAATGGACAGTCTAAAATCGGCACAAATTCAAAGTCGGAAATGGCAGTTTGAGGATACCAGAGCAAAATATCGCCAGACAAACTATGGATTATAATCCTCAAGGAAGAAGTCGGGCTGGTCAATCATGTAGCGAGCAACTGAACCGAAGGGCAGAGAAATAAACAAGTTTGGGCGACGACTAAAGACCGATGCTCTGGATCGCGCCTTATAGAAGAGAACTGTTTCTGTCATATGCCGACTTTTTGATTGAAAAATTGACATATAGACTGTAGTCATAAGAACATTGAGTAGCAGTTTTAAAGTCACCTGCTACACAATTTTAGAAAAGTATATTAATCAATTTTCCTGAAAGGATTAAAGCTTAACTAGAAATTTAAGACGAAAAGATTTCCCAACAAATGCAACTATACATATTCAAACATTTTAAAAACTTTAATTTTTACCACCTCCAATAAAAATTTTGGTTATGTTTTAGTGTTATTTAATTTTAGCTATAAATTAAGTCTTGTCAACTTAAGATTGCCGGAATTAAATTTAGCACAACTTTTTATACTCTAGATGAAATCTGAGAGTATTATAAGTTTGCCACAAAGTTTGTAACGCTAAGAAATAAGGCTCGGAGAAAAAAATGAATGATACAGAAATTCATATAATAACTCAAAAATCTCAAAACCGGATGTCCGTCCGTCCGTCTGTCCGTGTCCTCTCTAGCTTGAGAACGCGTTGATCTAGAAATTTAAAATTTTGTACACGTCGTTTTTGACAAAAAAGTAAGGACTGAACCTGCCAAATCGCTCCACCCCTTCTACCCCCTCCCATACAAAATGACACAATTGCGCAGTTTGACAATAAACGGATTTGCTCGAAAAGTATAAAAGTTATTGCTCTGGCATTTTGAACATATTACTTTTATGATGATATCAATCTACCATATAACAATTATGATTGTCCTCTCCCTCCTTCTACCACCTCCCATGCAAACTGTACTTTTTCACGAAATACTCTAAACCAATTTACTGAGTGCGTATAAAATGTAGCGTGCTGAAATTGTGCACTAAATATTTATTTAGAATTATTAGTAAGACCAAGAAAAATTAGACATTTAGTTTCACCCCTTCTACCCCCTCCCATACAAAATGACACAATTTCGCAATTCGACAATAAACGGATTTTTTCAAAAAGCATGAAAGCTATTGATCTGAAATTTTGAATATGTTACTTTTATAATAATTTCAATCTGCTGTATAAAAATTAGTTGAGTCTTCCTTCCTTCCACCCCCTCCCATACAAATTGCACTTTTTTTTAAATACTCTAAATAAATTTACTCAGTACGTATGAAATTTATCGAGCTGAAATTATGCACTAAATAATTATTTAGAATTATTAGCAAGACTAAAAAAAATTAGGCGATTAGCTTCACTCCTTCTACCCCCTTCCATTCAATTTGACACAATTCAATAACGTTACAAAAAGTCGATTTTCCTGAATAGTATGAACGCTACTGATCTGCAATTTAAAAGATGTCAATTAAATGATTCTTACAATTATTATAATTAATAAATTCACGCTCCTTCTACCACCTCCCATACAAACTGCACAATTTCACTAAATTCAATACTCTAAATTTCTCATAGGTACTGAAATTTAAATTTTTAAGTTTTTGAATCCTAAATTTTGTATAAAACAGTTTGATAGCAACCTTATCATGATGTGAAAAAATTAGTTCAATGTCGTCACCCCCTTTACCACTTCCCCTACAAAATTCCTTAAACTGAAAAAAATTCTCTTTCATCTAGAGTATCAAAATAAAATAAATTTGGTAAAAATTTTGCAGACTCCGAGAAATTTTCGGAAAAAGCACATTTTTTCTTAATCGCTACATAAATTCGACATATGGTAATTTGTGTTTACTAATCAAATGATAGGATCTCAATCTTATGTAAAGGCTCTTCTATGCCTGTCTTCTTATTCCTTAAAGTTTTTGCTAAACTTCACACTTTTAAAATTTAAATGCGGACTTTCGGATAGTCTTCAGCGCTTTTTCATTTGTTACCAAATTTTTGTAATTTAATTCACGGCCTAAGCTGAATTAACTGCGCCGTCATTTGAAATTTAAAAAGCGATTGAATCAGCATAGGTACAGAGAGGTTTGTGTGACAAACTCTAAGAATAATTTAATTTTTTTATCCATTAGCGTCCGAAAAAAGAGGGAGAGGAGGGGAAGAGAATAAAAAAAAATCTTATTTTAAGATCAATTTGGTGGCATACAGTTCCACTATAATCAATTAAAAGGGAGGCCAATAATTGTAACATTAATACCTCAACCATCTCTTAAGCTATGTAATTGAAACTTAAAACATATATTAATCTATACTAGCGAAATACAAGAAAAATATAAAATTTGGTCATAACATTATAGGGGGAATGGGACACATTTCAAAAATGGTGCACTTTTCAAAATTTCAAATATATCTCAAAATTCAATGCAGATAAAATTTAGTTAGATTGTAGTATAGTTCTACCTATAATTTTGGTAAAAATTTAAAGTTTAGAGGGGTAAAGAGAGGAAGGCGGTGAGCCAAAAGGACGAACATTCGAGTATTTTTTTTTGGATATGGTAAACAATACATAGTTCAACTTTTGAACGTGCATACACCCATCCATAATATCCTTAGGTGTTTAACGTTTAGTGAAAAAAAAACCACACAAAAACTAAATTTTTAACTCAAAATTTTGAGCTATAATCTTGATAATATTCAAAATTAATTTGAAAAAAAAAAAATGCTTCAAAGTTTAAGATATCAATTGGTCGAATACCTTTAAAACTTCTACCCCCTTCCATACAAAAGTATTTATTCGACCATAAATGATCACCAAACCATTAAAAGTTTTAAATTTTGCTCACTTTTAAAAATATTTGAAATAAAAAAAGCGTCAAAAGTTTTGAAATCCCCCTTGCCCTTCCACCTCCTCACGTGCAAAAGTATGATTTCGACCAATTTCAAAAACAAACCAAATAATACTGCATCACAAATTTTATGATTCTCTCCTCCCGAATTTCATAGAATTGATTTTGTCTATGAAACTAACATTCTATACAGTGAATTTTAAACGTGATTCAAACAATCAATTAAAACATTATTAACATCAACCCACCCCAAGGAGGATATACATATAATAAGGAGAGACTATGAGCATGCTTTGCCTAGTAAGAAAATGGGAATGAAAGTATTTTCCTCCCTTATTCGCTACATGCTCGAAATTTTTCGAAACAATAGTTTCACTATCCTTATCTAGTACAATTATTGCAACGAACTCTGTCCAGTGTTAAATTTTCGGAAAATTTGTTTTGCTGTCATTTTCCTAATTCTAATATTTCTGTCCTGCGTTAAATTGTTAGTTGCTAAAGTGATTAGCTTAGACACGAACCAAAAACTAATAAAAATTGAAAATCTCAGGATTTTTAAAATAAAACAGCAAACTCCATTGCACTGAAAATTACTCGATTGCTGACTTAATAGCCGTGTTTTTTTGCGGACGAGAGTAGAGCAGGTTAAGATAGTCCTCAAAAAAACGATCCAGAGTAGAAGTTTAGTACTAAAGCATGGAACTGGTAAGTTGTTGCACCTGGAAACAATTTGACAGTTCTACTTCGAATTGTCAGTTGTCAACAACAGGTAATTTCTGTAAAATATTGTGAATTTCCCGCGATAATTCAAGACTTTTCCTTACAGATCCAATAATGAGTGCAAATAGGAAAGTTTTTTTATTGGAACTATTAGAATCAAAAGATTCGGATGACTCCAATCGTAAGCGCATTGTGTTTCAGGCAGCTGCAGCACTTTTCGACAAATTCAAATTTCATTGCTGCCAACGGCTGGGAGATGAAAGTCCCAAGTTCTAACTTCTGAGCCCTCTATCAATGAGCACAGGAACTATTTATCCAGAGCAGGTTAGCTACACCAGTGGTCTAACCGGGGTAGCTAACCTACTCTGGATAGATGATTTGTTGTTGCTTTCAATGTAGTTACGCTAACCTGCTCTGGATAGAGCCGCAAAAAAACACGGCTAATATTACCAACCAAGAGAGAATACAAATTATGTTTTTTTTTTTTGTAAAAGTTCGAAGCCAAGTTAAGCTTGGACCCAATTTTCCCACTTGAAACAGCATATCCGGCACTCCATTTAATATATCCTCCTTCCCCACTCCTCATAACGTCCCATCCTCCCATACAAACCCAAACTTGCACGAATAATCGAATGAAATATTAATACTGCGTACTGGAGCTATTGATCGTAATTGCAGTTAAGTTTTAATTAATTGAAAACTGCCCTGCCCTAGAACCCCCATTCATTTAGTCTTCCCTATTCACCCTAACCTGCATATTGACTTGCCACGTATTCTCAACTTGTCCCAAGAATAATAAAGTTGCGCCTGACTTGTAGGCAGATTTTTATATTAAAACGTATCTAATGTAAGAACGCGTAAGACTAACCGAAAGTACAAATTTAAACATTAGATTGAGCAAAAATGCTAAAGAAGAAGAAGAAGACAGGTACAGGAAACCCATAATATTCAACCCATACAATCTGAAAAAATAAAATAGTTTTGAAAAGGCTCGAGTCCATTTTGATAAAAATTTATTTTCCCTTCAAATGTTTTAACATGCACCACAAATAGAATTTTATGCTAACATGTCACAGTCGACGAAATGCTGGCGTTATTGCTTGACATTCTTCTTTAGACACGCCGGAAAGATAAAAACATAAATAAAAAGAGAAATTCTATGATATGGGGATCTTTTAAGTTATGTGGCGCATATGAGAAATACCGCTTGGAATAACATGGTTCAAAAAACCGAGAGAGAAGAAAAACTGTCTCCTCGCATTCGTTCACACAGGGCGCAAATGAAACGCAGCCGTCCGTCAAAATTAATTGTCGGTTTAGTTTCCGTGCGCGCCCATAATTAATGCGATCTTTAATAACATGAAAACTCGGAACAGTATGCGCTGCGCTCCAGAAATAGTTTATAGCATAAGCTAAGCGATAATAACGAAATTGCTTTCACTCGTTTGGGAATATGAAAATCCCATAAAGTAGAAGCATTCGATAAAGCATAGCGCAGCTGTAAAAGTTGTTTTTCACCGTGCACAAAGTCTTTTCGTGCTTTCCCCGCTTATACGAGAAGATACTATCATCATCATCAAGGCTGTTAGACACAAAACGAACTAGATAACTAGATATAACCGAATGCGCTGAAATACTATTTCCAGATTGCATGCATCTTGAGTTGCATATTTTCGTTAACACCCATAGTCTTGCATCTCTGGAAGCATTATTCGAACCGTCGAATGTTTATGTTAAACGAATAAATTTTGTAGCATGTGAGAAATTGAAAAATCAACAGAAAAATATTTTCCATCTAGACTAGCTATGCTATTATTTACATTTTCTTGCAGATCGATCGTGTAGGACCGAAGAAAGTTTAAAATAATTGGGTAAATTTTAAATTTAGGCGAACAGTGCGTTTCTGTTGGGCAGGGGCCATGAACTTTACGATAATAAATGTTTGTATTAAAAGATGTCTTAATTGAAAGATGGATTCATTTATCGGGGTGTTGATCTTAGCTTGCACCGAGAATAAATGTTGCTTAACGAAGCAAAGTTAATCTGCAAAGTGCAAGAAGAATTGAATATGAAAATAATTAAATTTTGTTGTGCTTGGAAGAATATTTCAAAATTTGTCTGTCAAAATTTGACACTTTGAAAACGAGGTCTGACTGGGTTAGTACATAAATAGTCAGAATTGTAGATAGCTAAAGCTTTCTGTAGAAAACTTGCTCAATTCAGAAAATAGTGTTGATAGCATTAGAAAGCAGACCTCTTTGCACAGACCTCTATCTACGAATTTTCTTTTACGCAGATTGAGGTGGTCAAGATATACCCAAGCAAGTAGTGCGCTGAAATTTTTCGTTTCTAATAAGACCTTGACATGGAATGAGCACGTGCATATGGTGACTAGAAGGGTCTTAAGAAATCATTGATAATTGCCTTTATTATGCCAATTTTTAACTATAGATGCGCAATTTATTGCTTTTTGAGGTTACAGCTATTGATTATTCATGGCACCAAGTTCAACTTAGGGATCACCCTTTAATACTGTAGCGTGCAGTCCAGTTGGTTTAGGAAGGGATGAAACAAAATAAAAATAAACAATTAATTGAATAAGAATGGACAGGATAAAAGAAATCGGTGAATGTTGCCTTTAAATTGCGGAAAAGCGGCCGCGGGTAGTGCATTCCACATTTTGGATGTTCGAGGTATGAACGACTGCCTAAATTTCACCGTACGTGATTTGGGTGGCACGTATGAGCGCGTTCAGCAGCATGAGTATTGCGCGTGAACTTATATAAGAGAGGGGGGATAAGACGACTAATTTCATGGCTACAGCGGCCATGGAAATATCTGTAGTAGAGGCTAATCACTCCGGCATTTCTGCGATGTTCAATGGAATATAAAGATGCTGTTATGGTATCATCTCCAATAAGTTGAAACGCAAGACGCTGAATTCGATCCAGCATCTTTAGATGAGTTTTGGGTGCTCCAGCCAAGATATGCGAATTGTACTCGAGTCTGGGCCTGATGGATGACTTGTAGCTGGTTGCAAGATTGGATGGCGTAAAATATTTCTTTTAACAATCGCGTTCGTTTTGTTTATAATATTCGGAAATTTGATCATATCTCTCACGTCCCAAACACGTTATTAGACATACCATTACTCCTTAACTTGAAAATGAGGATGGGCTTATTTACCCACAAAATCATAATAGCTAAAGAACCAGAATATCTTTATTTTCAGATTTGTTTCAGTAATTCCTTACGAACTCGTAATATCATTATTCCGAGAATTCGGTAAAGCAATGTCAAATTTTCTCGAAGCATAAATTTTCCCAAAGCATAAATTTGAATTTTTTGTTCGCTCTATCTGTCATTCGGTCCAAGGAGCGTAGTGTATATTTCTTTTCTTTGTTTTGATATTCCTTTTTTAATTTTAAAAAACATATTGTTCTCTGTTTTTATGTACCAACCAACGTAGTATACAAAATGTTTCATGCTGAATTTACTGAATTTAAAGTTTGTAACTTTCATAATTTTCGAGAAAATTGAACAATTTTTGTCTGAATTTGTGACATTTGTATGGGAGGTGGCAGAGAAAGTGGAAGGTTTTGGATGATTTTGAATCTCCTTATCTACGTCCTAATCACATTGCTTTGTTACAATTTTAAAGTCGATAGCTCTCATATGTTCGAAGGAGAAATACTATTCTTGAGTTTCCAATACAAAAATTTGTATGGGAGGTGGTAGAGGGAGTGAAGCGAAGCTCATATTATTTTTGACATTCATTGCAATTATTAAGGGGCAAATTTTGACAAAATATTAAGTTTGTACTTTTTCTAGTTTCAATGAAAATCGATTAAATGCTTTTACCAAAATTGTGCATTTGTATGAGAAGAGGTAGAAGGAGTATTCGAATCAAAACCAAATTTTTTGATATAAATGATATTTGTAATAGCTTTCGAGAGTTATGTTCTAGACAGATGGAAAGACAGACGGACATTCGGCATCGTGGTTTCTGACCGACAACAAATATTTGCCTTGGCAACTCTGTGCGAGCATTATTTTTTAGCGTTAAAAACGGTAAGGCAAACACAATACACTTTCAGATTTCATCTAGAATATAATTAGCAGCTGTTGGACGCAGGCTTTGGATCGAAACGATTGGCGACAACGACTTAGGAGGACAGGGTCCGATTGGGGCTGACGCGGTATACATTGGTATACACATTTTTCGAATCCTCCCACTCCTACTAACACCTCCCATACTTTTTCATGAAATGCTATAAACCAATTTACTCAGTATGTGTAAAATTTATTGAGCTGAAATCGTGCACTGAATATCTATTTAGAATTATTAGTAAGACGAAAAAAAAATAGATGATTGGCTTCACAACTTTGATGATGTTTTTAGTTATTTCTGAAAAAGTCATTAATAACTCGCCACTCCTTCTACCACCTCCCATACAAACTGCACAATTTCACTAAATCCAATACTCTAAATTTCTCATAGGTACTGAAATTTAAATTTTTAAGTTTTTGAATCCTAAATTATGTATAAAATATTTGATAGCAACTCTTGCGAAATAAAAAAAAATCTGTTTCATTTGAGTATCGCAAGATTGGGCTTTACGCCGTAGTCCTGTTATGTTTTTATTCTAGTTCCGAACAATTTATAATTGGAAATTAAGAAAACAAAAGTACAAACACTCAAGCTATGTATATAATGTTGAAAATTTCAAAATTAGATTCTTATTGACACTAAATTACCATTTTCACCAACTTGTCGTGTGTAAATAAAAATTATTATTAGTAATATTCGGTGCAAATGTGTACTGTATAAACAAAAATATCAACTTTTGCACTTATGTAAATATATTTTGAAGTTATTTCTCTTTCATTAATATTTTCTGGTTATTTTTTTTTTTACTGTGTAAACGTTGATCATTAAGTAAATAACATATTAAAGTATTGCTGGCTTATTTCGATTCATTTAGAAAACAAATTTCTTCGTATTTTTATGCATATTGCAAGGTTTTTATGATATTTTTGACGATAGCAGCGAGTACAAATAGTTGAATTCTTGGAAATTTTTCGATTCTCATTTTTTCTATTGAAATTAATTTGCATGTCAAATTACTGCCATTTCTGAGTACGACTGTAAACATCTTTTGTTTTGATGAATAATGTCGAGTGCCTATATCTCAAGAGCGCCTTGAGGTAGAAAGTCAAAACTTTGTGCATTTTCTTCTCCTTATGCACATAATTTTAATATTATAAAATTCTTGATTGTAATGGACATTTTCAAAACACATTTTTTTTGTAAGTCCGTCGTTACCAAATTTTTCTGATTGACTTTTTGAGCAGATGTCGCTGATTTTGATTTCATGACGAGTATTCAAAAGTTTTCCGATACACAATAACATTTTCTTAGATAATTTCAGACTAACTTAGGCCTAATAAGTTTGCAGAGAAAATTATTGCGATTTGAATTGTAACCAGTTTGAAACATTAAAAAAAATAAGGCCAATCATGACCCTCTTGAATACAATCTGGTTAGTTAACACCAACCAAACAATAATATTGGTGGGAAATTTACAGGAAGACATCAGCGACTTTCTGGTCAAAAAAAGATCTATTGTACACCATTTCCTCATTTTTCCCATTAAACCATACTCAGTTCCAGTTTAATTGCTAAACATTCAACTCTATTAAATTTCATATCTTTTGCTTCTCGTTTAATTACCAATTGCATAATAAACATTGTTACAAATGACTTTCGACTGCATTCTTCTATTATGCTTTATTTTTTATTTATTTCATTTTTTTTTTTTTTTCACTTTCCTCAGACGATGACCAGCGCCATTGCATGCCATAGAGCTGATTGAGTTTGATTTTTAATTGAAAAGCTTTGACCACTCATGTCTTGAATCCAAATAACCTCCACTAGTTGAAAATCATTTAAACTTAACTCATATTAATCCAACCGAGTTATACAAAGGTAACAACATCATTGGAAGAAATGCAAGCGAACGTAATCGAACCTTTAAGAAAAGGCAGCGAACATGGCTTCGCGTTCCAAGCTTCGATTAGAGGTCGATGAGACTTGTGCAACGATGAGTAGCTAACGATCGTTCCAAGAAAATCCATTTCGAACTAACGAAATAGAGAACAGCACAGTGCAACCTAAGCTAGACCACGATGGAGTAAAGAAAATGAGGCTTAGCTAAGGCTAAGTGCACATAGTTGTGAACTTTGGCCGTCGGTTCAACGAACTGGGAGCCTCGTTGTTTATCGAAAGTGCGACCAAACTGCCATACCAGAATACCCAAGACACATTGCATCTATGGCGAGTCAGACTGCAATTGCATGAAATTACATTCTGCTGACGGCCATAGTGCATTGAGTTTGTGTGTGGGGGCCTTATAGCGCTGAAATAGCTGTCACTTAAAGCAATATCCCTGATACGAGCCAGTGCTTGTCAGTTGTCCATTTCTTGAGGCATTTCCTCTGTAATAGTTACTCGTTTATATATTTTACAATTAGACAGACTCAATTTGGTTTCTGAAAATAAAATGAACTGAATAACTATTGCTCTTTACAAAATGGTTAATATCATTATTATTAATTTTTATTTTTATTTTACAAAATTATAATCGATTGTTTTGAATTTAAAACATAAAAGAACTACGATTGCGCGCAAAGCGTGTATCTTACGATACTCTAGATGAAATAGAAATTTTTGTGATCCCAATAAATTTTGTATGGGGAGTGCTAGAAGGGGTGATGGCATTGAATTAATTTTTCCCATCATGCTAGAGTAGTTGTAAAAATGTTTTATACAAAATGTTAGCTCCAAAAATTGAATAGGTACTGAGAAAATTAGTGTGCTAGATTTAGTGAAATTGTGCAGTTCGTATGGGAGGTGGTACAAAGAGCGGTGATTTTTTCAGAAATTACTATGAATATCAATAAATTGACATTTCTTAAATTTTACATTAATAACATTCACACTTTCCAAGAAAATCGATTTTTTGTGAAGTTGGGAAATTGTGTCATATTGTATGGGAGGTAGTAGAAGCAGTAAAGCTAATCAGTCAATTTTTTTCCCGATCTTAATGATAATGCTAATTAAGTATTTAGTACAAAATTTGAGCTCGAATTAAGTACGTACTGAGAAAATCGGTTTAGAGTGTTTCATGAAAAAGTGCAGTTAATGAGAGGTGATAGAAGGAGAAGGGGAATTCAAATAATTTTTATACCGTAGATTGAAATTGGTATAGAAATAATTTATTCCAAATTTCAGATCAATAGCATTTACACTTTTCGAGAAAATCGGTTTACTGTCAAATCTCGAAAATGCGTCATTTTGTATGGGAGGGGTGGAGCGATTTTTCTCGTTTACGAACTTGACCTTACTATTTGGTCAAAAACAACGTGTACAAAATTTGAATGTTTTAGCTCAACGTGTTTTCAAGCTAGAGAGCAAACGGACGGATGGACAGACGTGCATCCGGTTTTGAGATTTTTGAGTAATAATATGAACTTCTATATCATTCATTTTTTTCTCCGATCCTTATTTCTTAGCGTTAGAAACTTTAAAACAAACTTATAGTACTCTAATATCATCTAGAGTATATACCTATATAAAAAAATATATATATTCTGACAATTTTGACTTGTTAAAATATCAAAAATATAATACTCTATTATATATATCTATTAAAAGGTAAAAGAGAGATTTTTTTAATTCACCATCATTATTTCCAACAATTCTCATGTAGAAATCAATAAAATTTAAGCTATTTAACGACGATTGTAATGATCGCGCCGCAACAAAAAATAAATAAAAAATTATTAAAAACAACTCAATATTTGAATTTCGCGCACGGGAATTTTTCAAAATTTGTTGCTTTTTTGCATTTTCATCGTGGAAAATCCATGAATTCTCCTTCCACAATTCCGGCCGTTTTTTAAGGATTTTCTCACTGCAATTTCCGGCGATTTCCTCTATTTGAATTTATGATTTACAAAACTCGCTTACCCGTCCCAGCAACATGATATGCCGGTCATTTCAAATAAACGAGTACCTAGTAACGAATAAAATGTAACGATTACTTTTCTTATAGTAACGAATAGTTACTGGAACCGAAAAGTAACGAAACTTGAAATCATTATCCTACAATCGATTTCGGCGATTTGCAAATTCTGGCCAAGACAAATTAATATTTTCGGATAGTACAGCCATTGAAATTTCCAAACATCCACAGAATTTCAACCGAGACATTGGATACAAGTTATCAATAATTATCGATCAGTTTGATAAAGGTCTCAGCAGAAAGCAGAGTCACCTATAATAAAGACAGTGCAAAATCCGGGAACCTTTCATTTCAATTCGAAATGCACTGTGAAAGCATACATATACACTAGTAACATAATCTAAAATAATAAGAAATATGTTATAAATTGTCATTAAAACGCTGGTTTTTGGACTCGGCAATCACCATCCTTATTAAGGAATCCCAGATAGAAGATCGCGGAAACTTTCGCCAAGAAAACAACAATAAAACCCATAAATGTAAAAGTGCAATGCATCATTTTACGTTTTACGTTCGAATAAATGCATGAAATTACAACTACTTTCATTTTAAATTAAAAATGCATGCTACCAAGTCAAGCTTCAACATATTTTCACGATTATTTTCTATGTAATGTTAAACACACGGAAAAAAAACATTTCACTATTATTATTAAAATTTTGAATGGTTTACCTCTAAGAATGCGTGCATAAACATCCTGTAATTTTATTTATTATTAATTTATGCCATGCTCCGCAACATTTTTTCTTTTTCGAAATTTCTATGTTGTGTTTATTTAACGATCATAATCACAATAATTATATGAAAATAAAACCCATACATTTGCTGTAGTGTATTATACATAATATTAAAATTTTATTAATAGCATTGAAATAATGGAAAATACAGTAAACTGTAAATTTTGTAATTTAATACCGAAACTCAAATTTATTTGTTTTCATAATAATTTGAAATTTTTGATTTAATGATGTAATTCAAAATTTTTAAGCTTTTTGACTCTTTAAATGTTTGCCTGAAGGTATTTTAATGACGAAATGACTCTCCGTACAACTGAGATTCAATATTTGCTAAACATGCATAATATGGATTGCACAGGCTCGTTATCTTTTAGTTTTCATTTAAGCATAATGTCGCCGTCTATGCGAAACTGTATTTTATTAGGGCTCTTCTATACCAGTCTTCAGTGTTTTCGCTAAATTTCATACTTCTAGTATTGATATTATCGCTGTTCTTACATTAGATAGAATTTTTGTATCGCAAAAGAAGTGTTAACGTTATAATTTGAAAATTGGAAATCGAATGAATTCGCTATCTAAATTTCAAATTACAGCGCAGTTAATTGATATTAATACCTATGGTACATTGCTGGTAAACAATACCTGGTATTGCAAATGTGGCATACTACGCCATAGAATACTAGGAACGCTGATACACTGGCCATACGTGGTATAGTTTGAGATCAGCTGTTACTGAAACTGAAACGTCACGCAATATTTTATAAAAAATATCCAATTTTTGCATCAAAATATTCACCACATCAATTAAATCATTATTTCGCATGACAACGATTTTCATAAATTTAAAATCCAAAATGTTGACATTTGATATCCCCTATTATGAATACAGGGGGAAATTTAGCTCAGATATTTACAATACATAATTACAGCGGCGCAAAAAGGATACCACGCCTCCAATACTATGTAAATACCAGCATCTATACCACGTATTTACGTTTTATTGGGTGATACACTGATGGTATTGAAGATACCAGGTATTGTATACCAGCAGTGTATCAAAGGTATTAGCCTCTAATTAAATTACAAAGCTTTGGTAACTAATGAAAGAACGGTTTAAAATTTAGGAAAAAATTCCAAAGAAAAATAGAGGTAAGAAGAGCCTTAATATATACGTATACTTTTAAAGCCCTTATACCAGTGACACACAGCTAAATTATTCATTAAGCCTAAATTATCATTAACCGGCTGCGTAATACACTAATTTCGTCTAATGAAAACAAAATTACCAGAATACTGATCATTTTTCAGCTAAATTACCTCATTTCTCTCATAATTTAGGCTATACTGATGAAGAATGTACTACAGCTGCCAATTTCACATGTGTGTTTTAATGTTAGAGAGACATTTTCCAACAGCTCTGACTAATCTTAAATGCGACTAAATGGCCAAGCTATGAAAGATGGCTTGCAAATGACTCCAATACAGGACTAAGAATTCTTTTCTTCTTTTGAGGCCTTCCTTGCAAAATGTTATTGAGCATTGTCTATTAATTTCAATTTGAAAGATGATTGGCTCTTCTTAATTAGCTTTTCTTAATTAGACGAGCTAAAGTACTAATTAATTAATTAATAATTAAATCTGATATGTGTCACTGCTATTACATTAATAGTGAAGAGTAAACACAAATAATCCAAATCAAATTACATATCGCTACAACAGATCTTGGCAGCAGGGTTTTAATCCATGATTACTTTGGAATTAATGAGTTTTGATAAGTCTAATATTGAATGAATCAGACGAGTCCTGTTTTGAAAACTATTCAACTTACATTATAGCTTTTCTTGTATAAATCATTTTAACGAATTTCGAATCAACTTGACAATTTTATATGATTTGTGAATTTTGTTTTTTTACATTTCGTGCGTAGTTATTGCTTTAGTGAATATTTTAACAGTACATTGTTAATGAAAAGAAAATTTTTTTTTTCCGGATTTCACACATTTTGCAAATTTGTTTGTTCGTTACGTTCATTTCGGTATTGTTGATAACTTCGTCAAAGTGAAAAATTTGATTTCGCTGAAGATAATCGATTAAGCTGGAATAATTGACTAATTGAAGATACTCGGTTAATCGGGGGCAATTGATTGTTGCGAATTTTTTTTCTTCTTCGTGGTTATTTTACTAAAAAAAAGTAAATAATTGCATTTTGTCCTGAATTTCTTTATTCAGAGCAATAATTTGAGACTATAAGTATTGATTTATATTACAATCATAAAACTGACGTATTGAAGTGGGCTAGGGATCGCTGGATTTCAAGTATAATAAATACTAGCTCGCTTTTCATTTAAACGAGTCCAGAAAACAGCTAAAGGCCGATGCTCAGAATCGCGCTTTGTGGAAGAGAGTTGTTTCTGTTCTATGCCGCTATAAGGGGTGTTAATAGGATAGATTGATTTTCATTTAAACAACAAACAAAATTTATTTAACGCCTTTTTATAATCACTTTAAGGGGAGTATACCATAAAAACGATTTGGGTTAACAAAAATTTCATTTTCAAACGAAGTTTTCTGATGAACCACGCAAGATAATGAAATTTCGTTTCATTTATTTTAATCTTTGTTATGTTTTTCAGTGCTTGTTGAAAATACATTTTAAAAATTATTCTCAGAAAATGAAATATCTTCATAAATCCGGACATAGATTTTAAAAATTTCAAAAAATACCAATTTTCAAATAAGTTCTACACCTACAATTTGAAAGATAACTACATGTTCTTATGTACTATATCAATAGGAAAAAATCACGAAAAGGTATCGTTTAAAACAGATTTTTATTTTTTTTAAGTCTTGTTAATAATATATGAAGTTAAAAAAGTGTATTTTATGACGATTTTATTGTTCGAGTCTACATACAGTTAATGGTAAATTATTAACTATTATAACAAAGAATGGAATATTGAGAAGCTGATTCAATAAATTCGGCATACTTCGATATTATTCAAGAGTCTACAAGACATTTTCAAGACAGATTCGAACTCAGTCCGTCTTGAAATGGTGACCAGAGACGGACGTGTTTCCACGTCGATTTTTTCATCGGCCTTCCTCTCTTGTTCGATATTCTTCAGGTTTCCCTGATTTCATGACTGCAAATAATGTCTATTTTAATAGATGTAAGTACGGTGGTGTGGTGACACGGTGATGATACAATGGTGCGCTGACCGTAACCTTTGTGAGAGGTGATAAAGAAAATCAAATATGATCTTGCGGACAGCCCCCGTATTAAATGGATGAACGGTTGGCTAGCGACTTTTTTGTGGCGTGGGAATTTTTTCTTGCTAATAGAAGAAAATATAAAATATTTTGTAATCATGCGGAATGTGTAAATATTTTCATGTTAAATGTAAAATGATTACATTATTATTCTAATAATAAATCGTTGTGATCGATGCAAAAAGAACAAAATTTGCTATCCTGAAATTTTTTTTTTTCGGTTTTCATGGGCATATCGACTCATCTCTCCGAAATCGTGAACGTTGGGAGTTTCATTTTTGAGTGGATTGTACATTCGGTAAGTTCCATTAGCTAAATTTTGAGGAGTGTGAGCTTGAAGAGGTTGTGGTGGGAGAAGGGCTAGAGTAAAAAACTACACATGGTTTTATCTCCACTGCGAATGCAGATGGAGAGCTGAAACTTGATAAATTCATTTTTGTATCCAGTGGGGTCCGAAAAGGGGGGTGATATACATAATTGTGTTTAATTAATTAAGGAAATTTAACTGTATTAGGTTATATTAAATTAAATTAAATTAAGCAATTTATTATTATTATGTAAACTATCTTGTTATGATAAAATAATAAGTAAAAAAATGATAATTTGAACCAGAACGTATATGCACCGAAGGGTGGCCCTAACTTGCACAGGGTGTCTCCTGTGTAATGCAAGAAATTCAAAATCGGACTACTTTTGATTGAAATAACTTTTAATGGTTTGGAGATAATTGATTTCTTTAAAAATGGTCGGAAAGATACTATTGTATGGGACGGGGTAGAAGTTTTAAAGATATCCCACCAATTAATATCTTAAACTTTCAAACATTTTTCAGAGTAGCAAATCTTTTTTCTTTCTGCATTGATCACAACACCTTATTATTAGAATAATAAAGTAAAATGAACAAGAAAATATTTACATATTCCGCATGGTCACATAATATTTTACATTTTCTTCTATGGCCGTTAGAAAATTCCCATGCCACAACAAGGCGCTTGCCAACCATTCATCCATTCAATACGTTGAGTTGTCCACAAGCTCATATCTTCTTTTTTTCAACTCAATTTGTTGTTTTAATTATCAAAATGCAACCCATTCTTAGGCTGAAAATAACTTTTCGTTGCAGGAGAAATTGAGTATAAAGCATACGTAAAGCCCATCTTGTTATATGGACTCTACATGGAGGTGACCGATAACCTTACCAAGATTCTGCACACTTCTGCAAGATTATATCTTCGACGCAGTCATCTTCAACGACTGATTTAAAAAAGCAATTCGACAGAGCATTATACGTGTTCAAAAAGGCGAAGAAACAGTCATTGGTCACACCTTGATGAAGCTAAAATGACACAACTCTTAATAACTCCACAAGGAAGGCGTCAAATTGGTCGACCGCTTATCACATGGAAAAAGGAAGCCAAAGAAGTAACGAAGTCCTGGCGATTTTTAGCATCAAACATATCGAACAAGTTTCTTCAGTCATTGACGAACAACTGATGTCGCTTTGAAGGGAACAAGCATATTTTTGGAATTGCACTTGATGCCTCCAAGCGCCTTGGTGTTCTTAAAAGATGCAAAAAGTATTTTACGTCTCACGATCTAGTTAACATCTACAAGGCCTACATTCGTTCCCGTCTCGAGTACAACTCACACATATGGGCTGGAGCACTCAAAACACAACTTGCGGTACTAGATCGAATTTAAAAGCATGCGTTCCGTCCAGGGGAGATGAGACTATAACAGCTTCTATAGATTCCTCCGAACATCGTCGCAGTACGCAGCGTTTACTATCGATATTTCCAAGGTAAATGCAGCGAAGAACTTTATTCCTCCTTTTTCCAACTATCTCAGGAATACTCGACAAGCCGCACACGCCCATGAGTTCACTGTTAAACCTTTATCGTTGCCTACAGTGAAGAACAGTCAGTCTTTCATCACCCAAACATCAATACTGTGGAATTCATAGTCGCCAACTAACAACATTCAGCATTTCAAGGTTAACATCCGCCGACAGTTTAATCTCTCCCTTTCAGAAACTCCCTTGTAACTCCATCGCTCACCGACTTGACTGTGAATCCAATGCATTAAAGGGTAACCCCCCTAAGTTTTGTTCGGTGCTATATAAAACAAAATAGAATAGAGATCAAAAGCGAAATGCGGATAGCTCGAATCTGACCCACGGAGCGTAAACCTTTTTTGTTCACTCTATCGCCTTAAACGTCGCGCTGTCGATCACACGACTTAAACGCTTTCCCAACTTCCACTGACTCTTCGCACCATTCGTGCTGTCGATAGCACGACTTAATCGTCTTGTAAATTCTGTCTCCAATATGTCGCATCACACCACACGATCTGCTTCTCAATCCCAACTTTTCGGATGCCATAGGTCTCTCCGCTGTTTCGAACCCCGTCGGTCACTGTCGGCGTTCTCCGAGCCAATGAATCATATGTGTGCGTGCAGAATAGTAGATAGCTGAAGAATTTAGATTTAATAATCTAGTATTTTAAAAGTCATTTTATATATCTCTCTGACCGCCTACGACGAGTTTATTATCTCCTCAAGTCGCAATACAATTTTTTTTTTGTTATTATGAAATGTTTAAATATAGTTGTCTTTATATGCATACGATGGACTTGTACCTATGTAAGGCTACCGACACACGATGCGAGTTAATATATATTAACTTCCTATTTTGATATAAGTAGGCCGAATTATGTATAGGATAATGACACTAGTAATATCGAAAAGCGAGATAAAATATATTAACTCGCATCGTGTGTCGGTAGCGTAAGTATCGTTTCGACCCATATCACTTCAATACTTAAATTCTCTATTATCGCGATCGTGCATGATTTTTCAAAGTTTGCGACTTGTATGCGTACTTAAACTGATTTTCGCCAAAAATATTGATATGAAAAGAAGGTAGGTCTCGTATATAGACAATTTGAAATAAGTTTGGATCGACTTAAGACTAGAGCGAACTACCTTCAAGGTATGGTGAAAAGTTTTACGAGTATGATATCATCATAAGGGTATTACGAAATTGATGAAGAGGGTAACTTTGCTGGGTTCAGTTATGCAAGTTTCTTAAGTTTGAACTAATTTAGTTAATAAAATTCGAAGAACTGGTGCTTTATAGTTTGAGCTTAAATTGGACAATTCAACATCAAAATCAATAACGAATTAAAAGGAAAGATTTTCGGATTTGTTATGCTTTATTAAATGTGACGTTTCGGTCTCTACTGAGACTTTTATTAATCTAGTTTGATTAAGATTTCATCAGATACCGAAACGTTACATTTAATAAAGCATAACAGTGTGAAATCCGAAAATCTTTCCTTTCAATTCGAAATGCACTGTGAAAATATTCACCAAACCAAAATCAATTATATTAACTTTTGAAAAAAAAAAAAAAAAAAAAAATAAAAAATAAATAAAATAAAAAATAAATAAAATAGAAATATGATTATACTTACAAATCAATTTTTTTTTTTTAATTTTACAACTTTATCAACGTTTATAACGCATTTTTATGCCCTAATTAGAATCCGAATCCTTAGATAGTGATCTTCTCTTAAATTAGAAACTAAGAACCCTCAAATTTAGTTACCCGATCTATTTTTAAATTTAGGCGATACAGAGATTAAGCTGATTTGTATTAAATAAAAAAAAAAAACGAATAATTTATTGAAGCTAATAAGCTTATTCTCTGCATGACTTCATCGAATTAAAAGATAAAGTCAACATTAGGTGACAAAGAAAAATATTTTTTTTTTTCTCACGAACAATAATTTAGATTTATCTACTAGAAATTACAAAGCAAAAGTCAATTTTAATTTCGAGTTCAAATGAAATTTCGATAAGAGTTCAGACATTAAATTTATATAACAGCGACGAAATAAAAAATTTCTTTGTAATCTGAGAATAAAACATTGTAAATATTCGTTTTAAATCTTTTTCGATTATTTTAAAATTTTGGCAGCAGTGATTTAGAGCAATTACTTACGTCCACTTGATAATAAAAATATTTAATTTTTTTTTTAAATATGAAATTTCAAATGAACATACATACATACATAGTAGCAAAATATCATTCTGCTATTACAATTTTGAGCGATCAGTAAATTCAAAGCCAATGGTAGTTGGTAAATATGCATGCTTCGAAATACGAGTATTTATCCGTTTGAAAATAATCGTGAAAGTACCACTCAGTGTCGATTAATATGGTAATGAATGATTTGAGTGTGACCGCGCCTTTAGAGTTCATATAAAAGCATATTATCATAGCGAACATGTTCATGAATCACAGATAATTTTAAATTAAATGTATTATTGTAGTATTTTATCTCAAGCAAAAAGCCTGACAGAAATGTAGACTGATTCATATTTTTTTATAAAAAACGATGACAAAAATTTAATGTTGTATTTTATAAATAAATACATATTTTTTTTTTGTAAAATTGAAATTTCACAATCATAAATCAAAACAAACTTGAAAAATCAAAGCAAACGATTTGAAACATAAATAATGGCAAATAACAATTACAATTTACCGTATGGAAGGTTATAATGTAATAGAAAAAAAGCAAAATAACAATCTAAAAAAATAACTACTTTTAGTTTTTTGGCTCTCCTTAAGGTAAGAACATGTATGAAAAATTTCAGATAAAGCGGCCCAGTAGTTTTCGAGAAAAGTGTACCTAAAAATCAGGTTTTTTCAATGGAAAACGGAAGTGACCCCGTTAATATGTATATTTAGTATTTAAATAAGTCTAAGGAATATAAATATCAATTTAAATATTTGAAAATATGTGAAAATAAAGAAAACCTAGTGCAATATTTAAATTTATATGTTCAGAGCTTCAATTTACTTGAAAAACGCAAACAAATTAACTATGTTAAATGTTATTTAATATTTCAACGCAACGCGGCCTCACGACTTCTCGGATGTTCATTTCGCCTTAACCACGCAGAATCTAACACCAAAAAGACAAAACTCACAACTCGGGCAGCCAACAAGAGAAAATACCACAAAACGAGCAGTAGGAAAAAAAAAATTTCGTCCAAATCATGAAAAAAATCCGGCCAGAAATTTCACAATTTTCATACCGAATCTGAGAAACCCGGCGACTATAGTTCTGCGTGCCTGGTATTTAAGATTCGTTTCGGTATGGAAAAATGGATTTTTCGGCTGGCTGCGAGCGCATGTGCAGTGATTGGACTTAATATTTTTCGAGAGGAAAAAAGAGAAAGAGGACAAGGACTCGAGCTTCGGTTGCTTACTGAGTTATGGTCGCCAAGTTAATCAGACTCGATTCGGTATAAAATTGTGAAATTTCTGGCCAGACTTTTATCGAACGGAAATTATGAGTTCGTCGCCATTTTTTGCCTACGGCTCAGTTGAGGATATAGGCGCCTGATAGAGAGATAAACTCACGGTAACGAATTTCGTGACGCATAAAATTTTTGGTTCAGTTCAGCCGTTAGACAAATCCATGTTATAAAAATTAAATGCAAGTAAAATAAAAGAAGTAATAAGCAGTTCAAAACAAATAAAAACAAATTTTAGAAATAAAAACTTCCATACTTGTGTGAATCTCGTTGGAATCTTAAGGGGTGATTTGAAGGTTTTTTAAAAAAAAAAAAAATCATGATGCATTAGGTGGGACATATGCCATGAGTTCGAGGCATATTTTTTTCTTTTCTAAACTAAAGATTTCCTTTTGGGTGTAAAATTTCTAAATTGGTCAATACTTGGGCTTTTTTGTAAGTTAAGCTTTATAACAGGTACTCCTTGTTGTTGTTGAACATATATTTGTATTGCATTAGATGAAAGTTCAGACTCCTCAGCCACTGGATTTTGAGCCAATCCACCTTTTCTTTCGTTTTGGTAATTTTCTTCTCGTTATGTTCTCCTCTATTCGCCCAATTGGAAATTTTTTTTTTCTGTTTATGGGTAGGCCACTGTTGCTCTCATAGCCTCACATAACATAGAACTTTATAATATAGTTCGTGGAATTTTTGTTTGTTTGCCTGTTTTTCTGTTTATTTCTGCATCATGCAAGATTCACTACTAGATAGCTTATTATTTTCGACAACAACTGAGGTTTATATTATTTTTTCATAATCAAATGGCATTACAGACGAAAAGGTATATTTTTACAACCTTAATGATAAACTGCATCCGAAACAAATTTTTGCATGGAATATCGATTTTTTGTCTGTGATAAAAACGAATGTTATTGTTTCAAAAATGACTCTTACGAAGATAAATTACCATAAGATCAAATCTAACTGAATAAAACGTTTCCTATCTGCAAAAGAGAAACTCCAAAGATGACAATGTTAAGTCCTAATTACCATCTCTAATTTATTTCCAGACACATTCCTCGACACCGTCGAACGTGACCAACCAAAGGAACCACCGGATGTTGTAAATAACTTCATTTTCCCAACAATATCTACAAATGAATTACGAAGTATCTACATTTATCCCATTTTGAAACACTAAGGGCGTATCTATGCTATGACTAAGAATGCCAAGTTTTTCAACAAAAAACTGCAATGTCGGGAAAAATGAGGACAACTCCTCGACTCCTCCTATTGGAAAATACAAGATACTATCGCGCAAGCAGATAGATAACTTATAATTCTAATTAACAAAGCATGAAAAGTCGCTGAACCGTGCGACAGTGAAATCCGTCCAGCACTCGCGTTTTCTTTATAAGCCGCCGCCGTCGACGTCGAATTATCTTAAGAAAATCCTGCGTTCAACTTTAAGACAAGAAAAAACGATGTGATTTCGAACTAACAAGCAGTTCAATTTTATGACCTTGTCACTGTGCTCGACTAAATACCTAAGCGGATGAATTTATTTTTATTCTGATAAAGACCCTAAAAGAATATACGAAAATCTTCTAAGGACTACTTACAGAGAGAGAGTTTGGCATGTGATGATTTTTTTTAAAAAAAAAGAACAAGCAGGATCATTTGGAAGGAGGAATGTGATCGGGATGTGACACCGAATTTTTGTTTATGACCATGATTTAATTTTTTTTTCTACGAAAGAAAAGAAAAGCGGATTAAAATTCTTTTTGGTACACGATAAAAATATCTAAAGAAGACGAGGAGTGGCACTTTTAAATTGGATTTATGGCTGTTTTTCAAAGAAGAAGAAGATGACAACAACGTCTCGTTTTCTTGTTTGGAACAAAGCGCACTTGAAAGGGATTTTTTTAAGAAGTCGTTTTTTGACACTCTAAACTGATTGGATTTTGAACTATGAAGAGAGATAAACGTAAAGGATTTCAAAAGTATTAGCGAAGAAAACTTTCTTGGAAACTACAAAATAATGGAAATTTTCATGAACTTTTGCAATTTGTAGTGACAATTTCGGGAGTTCTTATTGGAAGAAGTTTTGAAAGTCTTTGGGGGTTTTGGCAAAAATATCTTCACCGTAATTTTTGTCGACAATGTTTGCATGCCTTTCTTTTTTTTTGTATCTATATGGGCGGTCGCCAGACAAAGTCTAGACCACAGTTCAAATTTTCAGATCTCTAGAAAATTTGAACCTAGCCTAAGCTCACAAATTTGAAAATAAGCGGATTTTCTCGAAAAGTATAAAAACTATTAATCTGAAATTTGAAATATATTATTTATATAACGATTTCAATAGTCGATATAAAATCGAATAGCCCCACTCTTTCTATTACCTCCCAGCGAAAGTGCACTTTTTCATGAAATACTTTAAGCCAATTTACTCAGTTCGGATAAAATTCATCGAGCTGAAATTGTGCCCTAAATACTTATTTAGAATTATTAGTTAGACCACAAAAAATTAGACGATTAGCTTCACTCGTTCTAAACCCTCCCATACAATATGGCATAATTTTACAACTTTACAAAATGTTGATTTTCCTAAAAAGTATGAATGCTACTAATTTGCAATTTAAAACATTTCAACTGCATAATTTTTATAATTATCTCTAAGAAAATCATTAAGAACTCCCCATTCCTTCTACCACCTTCCATACAAAGTGCACAATTTCACTAAATCAAATACTCTAGTTTCTCAATACCTATTCAATTTTTGAAGCTTTAATTTTTTATAAAACATTTTGATAGCATGATGTGAAAAATTTGATACAAGAAAAATGTGTTCAAAAACTAAATTAAAATTTCAAAATCTAAAATAAATAAATATTAAATTAAAATTAATAAAAAATGGCAGAAACAATTAAAAACAAAATATGTAATTTATGGTAAATTTTACGAGAAATCAGAATAAAAAAAATAATAACTATAAATTTGAATAGATGCGCTTTCTTACCGAGTTATAGATATTTTGAGAAACGAACATTTGTTTCTTCTTTTTCCAATAGTTTTGCAAAATCCTTGTAATATTAGATACTGAACATGTTGACCTAGCTAGGGTGTAGTCTAATGGGTAGCGTGTTGGTTTACAATGTGAAGGTCGTGAGTTCAAATCTCGGTCAACGCATAATTTCAGCACACTGCTTGCTTGGATGTTCCTTGGTTATTTCAATCTTCGAAAATGAAAAATTCGCAGGTAGAGGGTTGTGCGAAGAGCTAACAACCCTTCCACAATAACTAATGAAAATGTTAAGGAACCTGAAAACCAGGAGGCCAAGGCCCGATTTGGGCTGTCGTGCCATTGATGATGATGTTGTTGACCTATCATTTCACAGATTTCGGACAAATCGATGACCGACTCCTTTCCGCAAATGGTGAGGGTTCTTCAAAAACGTAGTTTTATTGGAAACTAACGAGAATAATAAATGGCAGATATTGAGATACCAATCGATAAATAAAAATTAATAATAAAATTACAATCTCCTTTAATGTCAGCCATAAATATGAATCAGAAAAATCGTTTTTATTTCCCAAAAGATCAGAAATTGAAAAGAATTATTTCTCCAGAAAAAAGCCTATTAAACGCCCGTCATTAATTCGTCAGCAACAGAACAAGTGGCAGTACTGAACAATAACAATATAGTGCGCATTTCATCTACAGCATCTCAAGCTCTAGCCGAAGGAAAATAGCCGAGGAAAAATCAACAATAAAGATAAAAAAAAATATACGAAAATCATTCAAACCGGGCACAAGAACGTCTATCAAATTCTTATTTACGCTCCCAATTTTATAGCTATATAGCTTCCTCTGTGGACGTTGATGAAAGATAAAACGTGATAAAAATCATTCATTTCGACGGACAAAAATTATAGGAAATTCGGTTTGTGCAAGTGATGTTTGTCAACTTGTGTTGAGTAGGTTTAGAAAAATATCTCAATCTAAGAACAATTTCTTTATATCTTTTGTATCTTTTTCCTTTTTTTGGGCATAGATTTCTTACTTCCAATCATAATGTGGAGACATATGTACATTTTTCTTTAAATTTTCGTTTCGATTTTAAAAGACAGAATCATTACAGTTAGTTGGATAAATCAATGTGCTTAAAAACTAAAGATAGCCTACACGGGAAAAAAATATCTTGTAAAATCTTAGCCCAAATCTCAACCCACCATGAAGCTAAAATATGAAAACTGTTTTTGTTGATTTCATCGTCGCAATCAAAAACTGCCGAGCTTGCCAAAATCGAATTCGATGACTAATCTTAATCTTATATTTACTTGCCAATTGTTGTGGATATCATTGACTTCGCATCATCAGCCCGAAAACGAAAAAGTGAACTAGGTACCAAAGATAGCTTCAAAATGTTTTCAAGATTTTCTGCAACTTTAACTGATTTTTGAGCATATTTTTTTTAGAAACTTTTTTGCTTGTGTCTCGCATCTGAACCGAATACATCCCCCAAAGGTCGAATTATATAGATTTTTAGTTCATTCGAACGCGAAATTAACTTCTTAAAAAAATGCGCATGCATAATTCAACGATTTTTTTGTTTTTGTATTATTCGTGTCTGACTTTGTAAAATACTTGCCGGACACCTTTTATCGACAATCATAGATCTGCCCACTCCAACTTCAAGTATGGAAATCATTTTGCGTAAAAACGACGGCATTAACCTTGACGTTCTAGCGAAAAAAAAAATTATTGAGAATTTTATTCAAAAATTGTAATTTTAATTTGAAAGTTAAAGGATTTGAGAGATTTTAAAATTCAATTCATTTTTTTAGTAATAGTATGTGAACTAAAGGATATATCGAATATGAGTTATTGACCGACTTATAATTGTATAGCATTAAAGGGTGACTCCTAATCTAAGCTATATATAAGGAACATGACCGGACCGCCCCGCATCAAATTAATTTCTCTCGCCATCTTTGCATTACTATTAATATTCATCCGCTTTTTGTTCATAAGTTATCTCTAATAAAGTTAAGTTCTTTTTGTTTATTCATTTATTGGGGAACACATCACAGCACTGCGACCTTTTCGGCCTATTGTGCGTTTAATGCCCCTTTACCATATTACAACTTGATCGCTTCGACTAATTTGAATATGTCTAAGGGACCCCTTTTCCTAGAAGATCTTACCTTTTCTTACTACTGCTTGGCAGAAACATAGAATGTATTCTGTCGTTTTTGAGTCGTTAAGACTGGGGGAGCAATGTCGCAGGGGTGGCAGATATAGGTTTCAACTAGACCCATATTTGTGAGGTGGTGGTTTACTCCACTGTGACCCATCATAAGGCCGATCAGAGAACTGATATGCCTCTTGATTAGTTTTAGGATTTCCTCCACTTTGTTTTCCCGAGGGAGGATTAATTTTTAGGAGATCGATAAACCTGGAAGCCTATTCCAGTAGATTCTATGCTTTTGCTTTTGTTCAATCCGTTTTCTAAGTACAAGGTTGTAATGTCCCTTCGGTTTTCCGTTGTAGAAGTTCAAAGCTTCGCTTGCCGCGCTCACTCTGTCTATGTGACTTTACTGGGAAGCAAACCAATAGATTCGGATCCTTAAAAACATATTAAAACTTTTAAATGACTTTGTATTTTGACAGTCAAACAGTAGGCAATTTTTACGAGGCGCCACAAGCTGAATTAAGGAGGTCAGCGTGAAGGTATGCGCAAAGATAAAGATTATTCGACAAATACTAATTTTACCGGGGAAATAAGCGCGAGTGACGAAGCACATAAATATATACACCTAAGTGATAATGTAAATAAAAACAACAAATAAGCGGTACTAGGGCATGGAATACTCTCGGATAATCTGTAAAAAAAAAAAACCATTTACATCCACTTAAAGTCACTGCTTGGTGCTATATTTACAGTCAAGGTGTCTTCGAGTAGTTTTTCTCTTCGAGAATGATAGAACTGATGTCATAGATGTCACCAACCAGCGGTAAGTACACCTGGAGAGTTACGCAATTTTATTCGATGCGAATCGCATTAACGGGTTCCGATAGACATGTGTGTTCGGTTTCAATATGCTGTGGTAATGAATTACAAACGGCATTCTGCGTTTTTTTAGAATACATCATGTTGCGACAGTATCGACTCATTCCCAAGGTTGATAGATTTGACAGCTCTAAATAGTTGTACCGGCCAAACAACACACTTTTGAAATTCTATACTTTGGTTTCTGTAATTGTTTTTTTTTGCTTTATTTTGAATATTAAATATGACTACCGTGTAAAAAATAGCTTCGTCAATATTTAAAAAAAAAAAATGACAAAAATTTAGTATGGGGGTGGTAGAAAAAGTGGAGGGGAGGAGTTTAAAAATTTTTTATTTGTACCATATTTGTACTTGTTTAAAAAAAAATTCTGTGCCAAATTTCATGTTTATAGTTTTTATAAGAGGAAATTGTTTAATTTTGAAAGCGTACAATTTGCATGGACGGTGGTAGAAGGGATGAGAACATGGATTCGAGTACAAGCGCACCGATTGTCCTTAATGGACAAAATATGAAAGAGTTGTAAGTTTTTTGCTACCTCAGAAGCATTGTCAGCATGGACGGCGAAACCGAAAGAAAAATTGAGGCTCGTATAAATAAAGCTCGTCACGCCTCTTTCCTCTTTCTGAAAGTTCGGAAAGATCTATCTTTGCAAGCTGCAAGTGTTTGATGCATGCGTCAATTCCGTGTTGTTATACGGTTGTACAACATAATACAAGAAACTGCAACTTTTAATGAAACAATGCCTCCGCATTTTACTAATATTCTTGTCAGATATCATCACCAACGACGAGCGCACTTCAACTGATGTCAGAAGTGGGATTTCCAGTAAAAATCCCGAGTGATAATTGCAAAAAGGAAAAATGGTGAATTTTCTGGAACAACAATTAAATGATCGTATAGTCGCAAGTGCTAAATTTTCGAACGGGCAAAAGGGGAATTTTTGAGAAGTTTTGCTGCGAGGAAAGTTCCTAAAAGGGATTATGTGATAGAAATCGAGTGACTGGTAGGAAACTCACAAACAGTGAGAATTTGTATGATTGTGTGCAAAATTCTTGCCGGACAATAGGTTTAGGTTTAGAACCACAATGCACTGAGGCCATCTAGTTGGGCCCATTGTACTATTTATTATAAGATGGAAGTCACTCCTCTTGCTCTAACCATTTGGTTCGGCTTGCAGGGCAATAAAGAATTTTGTGTCGTGAAATAGACGTGGAAGACTTGAAAGTGACGGAGTTCAAACAGGAACTCGGTAAACGTGAGTTGCCTACGGTCAGAAGCAAGGCAGAACTTGTAAGCTAGATGATGGATGTGTTAAAATATGAAGGAAGCAACGCCGAAAACTTTGGATTCCCCGTCAAACAGGAGGTCGAGCAATAAATTATACAGCAAAGAACTACGCCAAGTTCTGTATCTTCGGACTTACCGAAGCAGCTAATATAACAGATGATGGAACAAATAAACCATCAGAGTCAACAATTGATGACCAAAATTTCCTAAAGAAAGAACTAAGCAGTAAGATGGATCAGCAAAGTCAACAGGCCACAGAGTAAAACAAAGAACTGAAGGAAGACCTCAATTTACAAGCGAGAGAGTTAAAAGAAGAAATAAGCCAACGCGCTCGGCAAGCAAACTGAAGAACAATTGAACGCGGAACTTCTCGAACAATGAACGGTTCTAAAGCAGAAGATAGCCGAAAATACTAGAAATATCGAGAGCATCTCTAGTGAAGTAGACCGACTGAAAAGGGACTTCGAGGTGGTGAAACCAACTGGCATTATTAAATCCGAAAGTGTCGTCCATAAAAGCCTAAAGAGTCCAGTCCTTAATGGTCAAACACCTTGGAACATCTACAACAGGTAATTTAAGGCGGCTGCCACCACCAATTGTAGGACGGATCAGGAGCGAGCAACGGTTTTGATATTGGCGCTAAGGAGATCTGCGGCTGAAATTTCGCACTATAGCCGACTAGCAAGGAGATTTTCAGTTTTTGGAACAGATCTTCGGCCTTCGTCTTACAGATAACACGCAACTCCGCAATCGTATGCAGACGTACGGCGAAACTCTAGAACAACTTGCACAAGGATTTTGAAAGGCTGACGTTATTATCCTTTCCTAGCTTGGATCCGGGAAACCATATTCAGCGGATAGTGTCCAACTTGGTGCTATGACCATAAGATTGGCAGGGATTTAAATAGGTCTTGCATCCAGCAGTATGAATGCCAAACTTGCATTTGGTATAGACTGCTACCATCGGGGCGTTAGTGATTGTCATCACAAAAACAATCCGTGTTGCTAAAGACAACCGTGAACTTGGGACTTAACGTCAGGCTGTACATGTAAAGCGAATCAGATATGGATAGTGGATACACTTATCGATGCTCTACTGCATAGCGAGCTATAATAGGCATTAAGATTGGTGGACAAAAAGAGACCGCAGGAGGCCTTGGTATATGCTCTGGCCTACGAAACTGTTAAGCAATTGTCACAAGGTAATTGGCAAGTCCGAAAAAACGACTGTGGGACAAAGGTCGGAACAAAGCAAAAGTCACCGGGGTCCATACTAAAGACGTGAATGCAGTAGAGCCAAATCACCAGAAATGCATTGCTCAGGATGAGTAACTGTCGGAACCGCGCAAAGATTGTACCGGAACGAAGACTCCAGTAAGCAGAGAGTAAACTACAAAGTTGCCCAATGTTGGAATTGCAGACAGACAGGACACTTACGCCGTGATTGCTTAAAATGGAAAAGCACGCCAATTCCTTGTTCAGAATGTGCTTCCAGATTAATTTTTCAAAATAATTGACGAGATCAGGAAAACATGGCTAGTGCAGACGAAAGCTCTAGAGTGAAGCTAGCAACGCGGAATTTAAGACCTCGTGCTTCCCGATGTTGGGATTGCGCATGCGCAAATCATTTAAGACGAGCCTGCTGCAATCCGAGGACGTCCCTGATTATTTGGAATGTATTGCTCATATCGGCACGCAGAACTGCGGCCATATCGCGGAAAATAATTTACGGCGGATAACTGTGACCACAACGAATGATCAGTAATTGATAAATAGATGGAGAAATTACCAGGGCCTCAGCGTAATTGGGAAGGAGCCTACCAAATAAACACCAGAATTAATGACGAAGACTACCTGCCTAGCGCAAATATAAAAGGAGTAGGCAGAGTGGCGACCTTAAAGACAATGAAAACTCTGTTCGGGACGAACAGGAGCTAAGGAGGGAGTAATGATACATGCCGACTTCAGTTTTTCATCGAATATTCGCGATCTTCAACTGTCAATTTACACAGTACGTATAAAATTTATCGAGCTTAAATTGTGCAATAATAACTTATTCAGAATTATTAGTAAGACCAAATAAAAAATAGACGATTAGCTTTACCACTTCTACCCCTTTTCCGGATTTGCTCAAAAAGCATAGATGGTATTGATCTCAAATTTGGAATATATTACTTTTATGATGATTTCAATCTACTATATAAAAATTATTCAAGTCCTTCCCTTCCTTCCACCACCTCCCATACAACCTGTACTTTTTCATGAAATACTCTATGTAAACCAATTTACTCAGTGCGTAAAAAATGTATCGATCTGAAATTGTGCACATAATATTTATTTGGAATTATTAGTAAGGCCAAAAAAAATTAGGCTATTAGCTTTAACCCTTCTACCCCCTCCCATACATTCTGACACAATTTCACAACTTTACAATCTTATAGCCTAAATTATGAGAAAAAATGTAAAGATTTAGCTGAGGGCATTTAGCTGATAAATGATCACTATTTTGGTAATTTAGCTAAATTAGCGTATGATACGCCACCGTTTAATTATAATTTAGGTCTTAATTATAATTTAGCTGCGCTTTTTGTCAATGGTATAAGTTGAATAATCGACAGCATGAATGGTGCGAAGAGTAAAAGTGACATATTGAGGGCGAAAAGTATACATAAAAGTAATTTAATTGCAAAGCGATAAATAAAGTTTGTGGTTATTTAAATGAAAAGTGAACTGGTTCTAAATTTTTACATGAAACCCAGCGACACTTAGCGCATTTTATTATATAATAGTAATTTCCTCATAGTTAAGTGTTTTTCAGACGACTCATACGATTATCGGTTTGTGCTACTCCTGACTAAGCTAAATTAAATTTTTACTTTAATTTTATCACATTTTTTCATGTGTTAATCACAAGTGTCATACAAGGTAATTGATAAATGCGTCAACGAAATTGCGCTCTTGTTTCGATTTAGATTTTATTTATACTTTTTCTAAATGACTCAATCGTTTATTTTGCATTGAAATTAAATTTAAGAATATTAGGCGACAGTTTTAATTGATTTGGTTATTCTTCGATAAGATATTTTCTTGTTCATATAATGAACTAAGAATTTGATAAACAATTTTAAAAACTAGAAGACTCTGCTGTGTAGAAAACTTAATGTAAAGCATCAATACAATATTTAAGAAGTTTGGAGATGTATTTAATTATTTATCAATTTTATATAGTATAGATAAAGTTAATCAGCTTAATTTTAAGTTATCACAATAATCGAGAACTGGTACACTACTGATATTTTTAAAAGGATTATTTTTTTAAGTGAGTCGCAAAAGGCGATTTTCTTCGAAAATTGCCTATTTTCGAACGAATATTTCTGATTAATGGTGCAAGATATCGAAAGCTTTTATTTTTCATTTAAATTTTAATTAAATTTAATAGAGTTTGTATTGAATAAATTTCAAAAGTTTCGCTCGAGAAATGAAATATTACCACAAATGCACTTATAGTTTTTAAAAACTGCAAAAAATTGCCATTTTCTAACAAATTTATTACCTATATTTCAAAAGGTGACTGCTTACTTTTTGTTGCTATACCAATAGAAAAAAATCAAGAAAAGGTTTTGTATTGAACATTTTTTCAATTTTTGCAAGTTTTGTTAATAATATTTTAAATGAAAGAAGAATTTTTATTTTCAGCCCTAGAATTTTTTTTCCAGGCAACTCCTGTCCATCCAGCTAATCGGATGGCACTTTTTCAGGCAATTTATCACTATTAGAACTATTTTGAGCTATTGGCATAATTTTTCGATTCGAAGGCGAAACTAGGTTATTATTCGAAATTTGATAAAATTTTTTTTTCTACAACTGAAACATACAAATCGTATCAGCAAAATAACACTAGGTAAACAGAATCATAAAATATTTTTTTCTCACCGAATCATTGTAGTCGGTAATCAAGCCTATTGTTGCAATTACTTTTGATTAAAATTTGAAATTCATAACATCTTCAACCATAACAGTGAACAATAAAGCTCGAATTGCGCGTGGAAAAAAATTAAAACAGGAATGCGGTCGATGCTGCGCTCATCAGTGATCGATTCCGATCTATTTTCTTGACTGAGTATAGCAACGATCGTACGTACTGCATTACATACGAGTTTTTATCAATGTGGTAAAAGAATCAGGTTAAGATTATAATACTAACGATCAGAGTACGATCTTAGCAATATGAAACAGGGTATAATCGATTCTGATCTATTATTGGACTTTATTGGTGATTGGGGGTCATTATGATTGCGATATACAACTATTGTAGATGTAGTAATTGTTATCAATACTGTAAAAAGTCTGATTGAGCTATAATACTAACTATCACGTTCTTTCGATCAAATGATCACGTTCTTCACATAAACACTTTTTTTTCTAGTTTTAATTTATTAATGGCAATTAAGATATCACCCGAAGAATTTCGTAATTGACTGAGATTCGCATCTCCGATAACTGTATCGGTAATTGGGCATCGCTGAAGATCTCGCTCAGATATTAACAATCTTGAGTATATGTGCGCTGCACGATCGTCAGAACAATATTCTAGTATATAGCAATTCAAGTAATAGGAAGAAGATGATGCTCAGAAAAATGCGAGCCTATTCTTTAAATTACCGTGACCTTCAAGATACAAGTCCACGTCAGGAGCAATTAGGCGTGAATTATTTGGTGTAGTTTCTTACGAAATAGCATGATGCATAAAACATATGAAAGAGCTCTTGAATTTGATCGATTTTCTTGTATTCATCACCTTAATGATGATGATCATCATCACGACGTTGATGATGATTGGAATTCAAATCGTATATTCCAAGATCATGACCCTATTGATTTCAATATTGCGTCCAAATTCAATCTTCAAAAGAAGAACGGATTTTTTTTATCGATTTATATACAAAGAATTTCACATTAAATTTTTTTATATCAAGAATTTAAGAAATTATGTAATTCTAGGCACGTTACATTTGGCTGATTTCTACCTTTTACGCTAATTTAGATTTTTGATGTTCTGATTGAATTAAATTGTACTTTTTTTGTGCAAATGTTGATTGGCATTTTTAGTGGATAAATCGCCCCCGGGCTCCAAGTGAGGGGTGTGGAATGTTGGCGTTATTGACCTTGTTTAATTTTATAAACATCAGTGACCTAGTAAAGGTCGTAAGATTCATCAATTGTTTACATATTAACTTACTAAGTGTAAGTATGAATAATTATATTTCGCTACGAAGTAGAAGAAGCACCTTGCAAATTATTTGTGTGTGTGCCAACTGAATTTGAAATTTATTATGGTGCGTGGAAGAAATAATAAATATTTAGAGTTTTCTGCGAAAAAAAAAATTGTTTGCAGAACATTTTTGTATAATTCGATGCGGAAATAATGAGTTGACACATACGTTTTTTTTCATGTTGACTCGTAGAAAAATGAAGTAATAAATGGCTTTAAATAGTGCTAACAAGATCACATGGTGAGTATGGCGTATTAGAAAACTAAGAAAAATATAAGATTTTGATAAAAACGTCATCACGGCTAATGGGAACCACTGTAAGTTTTATACTTTATTTTGTGGAACAGAAATAAAAAAATATTTGTTGTCGCTCAAAAATTTCGATTCCCACTGATCTGTCTACAACATAACTCTTGAACGCTTTAAACTATCATGGTGAATTTTTTTTTTTTATGTAATTTTTAGCAAAAAAAAAGTAACCTTAAGTTCGCGAACGCGCCCAATCCTCCCATTCCTTCTACTTCCTCCCGTAAAAATCTCATGAAATTTCGAAATTTAAAGAAATTGATTTTTCCTTGAAACCATTTCAGCTATCAACTTGAAAATTAGGTCATAGTATAATGATGTGAACTTCATTAACGATATCCTACCTCCTCCCATACAAATGCACAATTTTCAAAAACGCATTTATTGTGTTTTCATTGCAACTAGCAAAGCTAAGAGCACGAATTTTTGACAAAATTAATTTTATTACAATTACAGCCAATTTTGAAAAAAAAACTATCAACTTCACCTCACTCTTTCCATCCCCTCTCCCATACAAATTTCACGTAATTTCGATATTCCAATCAAATTAGTTTTCGTCAATCAACTTAAAATTTTGAGAAAAGTATACTATTGCAAATATCATTGATGTCAAACAATTTCGTTTTGATTCGAATACTCCTTCTATCCCCTCCCATATAAATGCGCAATTTTGGTCATAGCATTTAATAGATTTTCATAATTCATAATATATTTATTTTCCAAAGTTTCTTCATAACATGCTAACGCTAATTTTTCTTACAGATTATGATTAGATTATGTTTGAAATCTTTACAGGATGAATAGATAAACAATAATGAATTTATGACAATTTTTTTAATATAGTTGGATGTAGTAAGGAAAAGAGGGGTAAAACTAGAAACCTCAAGATACTTGAACTTATAACTAAACTTACTAAAAAAAAAAACTAGGTGGTAAATTCTATTCAATGATGGAGAGAATTAAGGGGTTGTTGGTGTATTCACATCTACTTAAAAATATTTCACTCAGATTATTGCGATATGTCTTGTTGAAAAATATCAGGGTTTATGAAGTATTAATTTTAGGCATTGTTTTGCGCTATTTGCAATTTTTTTTTTATGGGCTTGAGCACATTCATTCCAAACAGGACTTGCATATAAAAGACAGGGTCTTATCACAACTTTGTAAAGGAGTAGTTTTTTTTCCGTCGATAATTTTGACTTTCGGTTTATCAAGGGGTATAATATCCTAATGAGCAACAGAGTTCTGCAAACAGCATTTGATATCTGATGATGGTAAGTAAGCTTTTTGTCTAAGTGCATCCCAAGGTATTTTATGCTGTTGGACCATGTTATATCTTCTCCGAAAATGTGGATTGTAAGGGATAGTAGGTACTGGGAGGCTCTTCTTTTCGTGAAAAAAATAACTGCAGTCTTGGCAGTATTCATTTTTATTTTCCAGGTCATGAAGTAAGTGGTAATTTTACAAAGCTGATTGTTAATGATTATATCGGAGTCTTCGGATGTTGTAAAAACTGCAGTGTCATCTGCAAAAGTAGCTAATTCACAAGTAGAGTCTTTAGGGAGATCGAAAGTGTATAAGTTGAAAAGTAGGGGACTTAGGCAAGATCCTTCAGGTACACCAGCAGGAATAGAGCGTCTTTCCGATTAAGTGGATTTTAGTTTTACTTGAAGAGATCGCTGCGGGAGAGAGTAACCGATTAGCCGGATTAAATATTCGGGAAACGAGTAGTTCATTAACTTGAATAGGAGTCCATTATGCCACACTGTGTCAAACGCTTTTTGAATGTCTAACGTAATCATAACAACGGATGTTTAGTTCTGGAATGCCTTTTTAATGAACTTGGTGACTTTTAGAAGCTCCTGACAGGTGGAGTGCTTTGCTCGAAAATCAAATTGATAGTCCGGGAGAATATCATTTTTTTCGGTATGAAGCTGAATTTTCTCAATAATTTTTAAAATTGAGGAGAGTAAACTAATTGGTCTGTACCTACTGGGTGAAAAGATAACCTTTCCGGGTTTATGAATAGCTATAATAGTTGCTTCTTTCCAACGTTTATGAAAGTATCCTAATTTTAGGCAACTGTTAAAGATAAAGTCCAAGAACACGACTGCTTTCGTGGGGAGATTATTTAAAAGAATATTGGATATACCATTTTTTCCTGCCGCGAGCAGATTATTAATTTGATCATTGACATCATTAGTGAATTGGTCATAGGTGGAGTTTGAGCCTACGATAATAGATTTTCATTAAAACTAGAAAAACTAGAAACTTAAAATTTTATCAGATTTTGTCCCTTAATAATTGCAATAAATGCTAAGAAAAATTTCATCTTCGCTTCGCTCCTTCTACCACCCCCCATACAAATTTTTGTATCGGAAATTCAAGAAAAGTATTTCTCCTCCGAACATATGAGGACTATCGACTATAAAATTGTAACAGAGCAATGTGATTAGGATGTTGATAGGCAGTTTCAAAATCATTTACAACACTCCACTTCCTTTGCCACCTCCCATACAAATTGCCACAAATTCAGAAAAAAATTGTTGAATTTCTTGGAAAATTATGACAGCATGAGAAAACAGTGTATACCACATTCGGTGTCATATACGAAAATGACTAACCTCTCCCCTCTGCATCTACCACTTCCCATACAAAAGTCTTCATTCACTCTTCGCAGAATTCGAGATGACATATATTCCGGTACTAACTCTTTCCCATTTCATCTAGAGTATCGTATGATTAAACTTTACGCCCAATCATAATTTTGCTTTCCTATATGATCCTGATTGATTAGTGATGAATCTATAGCAATAAAAAAGAAATCCCCTTCTACATTATCCTGGAAGATTATGGACGAATTCTGTTAAGAATCCGTTCTGCAGTTTTATGAAATCATTAAAATTTCTAATACAGCTAAGATACGTAGCATTATTTTCTCCATAAAATACACGATTTTTACTAGGCTATATCAGGAGTAGTCTCTCTTAGAAAGACTAAATTGAATTGTTATGTTGCAAAACAAGCTATCGAGCGAACAAGGTAACTCAATTAATCGCCCTATATTTTCCGTCCAGCCTTGAAAAGTCAATATTTCTCGACATTATTCACCTAGTTATTAAAATTTCATTATTTTACCAGCGAATAATCAGGGCCTGGAAGCAATCGATAAACACGCCATACGTCAATATTTACCTAACAACGGTCTGAAAATATTTTCAACCCTGAGGGTTCGATAGTGTTTAAACATCATTCAAATTATTATTTATCGAGTGAAGTATCCTACTGAATTTCTCGTGTTATATCCCGTCAATCCAATCGATCGGGCTCATCTCTATTCAAAATTTCCTCGATAAAATGACCCGAAAGTTAAGAAAACAATTTCCTGGCCGGACTCAATTCATTCAATTCATCAAAAATGCGGACACTATTCCATATTTCGGCAGAATGACATTGACACCTTGGACTAAATTCTATTCGGCCGCGCAATTGCAATATTTGGAGCACGACATGGTTGTTTTATGTTTAAATTTAGGTCTCCAGGCGATGCGGAGTCGTCAAAGCATAAACCTTTTTAATGGGCTCCACCCTCTAAGACTTAATGACACCTTCTGGAGGTGTATGGTTGAGTCGGCGTTATGTTCCAAAATAAAATACACCTTGGCCGCCATAACACACCAGTGCCGCGTTATTGTCGTTCCGGCGCGGTGCTTTTGTTTCTGTTTGCAGTGCCTCCTCCTTTAACACACCGTCCATTACAGAAATCTTGCATTACCTGCCAGCGATTTATTAATTATTTCCGACCTGAATATTTCACGTATAGCACGGCGCGTAATTGAATTTGCAGTGCTTTAAGCCATTCAAGTTTTTAGTTGTAATAATTTGTTCTCTATAAGCTTTTGAACAAGGTTTTCGCTGTGATAACATTAATAACTGATTTACAATGAAAACACATGTGTTAATAACATGACGATATTTACATTTTGAATATAAATATTATTTATACTTTACAAATTTACAAGCAGAAAGCTGTTTTTCATTCAAAGTTTTAGTTATTATTCTAATAATAAAGTGTTGTGGTCGACACAGAAGAAACAAAATTTGCTACCCTGAAATTTTATTTTTTTTGCGTTTCATAGTTAAATAAACTGCCAACAAGTCGGGCGAAACTTTATTATTCTTGGGACAAGTTGCGGATGAGTGGAAAGTCAATATGCAGGTTAGAGTGGTTAGGGAAGGCTAAGTGAAAGGGAGTTCTTGGGCAGGGCTGTTGTCAATTTAACAATATTTCATTCGTTTCTGCAAGTTTGGGTTCTTATGAGGGGAGGAGGAGGGGTAATAGTAAGGGTGGGTGGATGTTAATAGCTTTTTAATTAATTGCTTGAGTCACGTCCAATATTCTCTATATAGAATGTGTTTCATAGACGAAGTTGCATAGAATTTTCATTCGGTGTATTATACATTCACGAAACCGAACATTTGTATGGGAGGGGGTAGAGAAGGTACGGGAATCGTAAAATTAGATATGTAGTTTTATTTCGCTTCTCTTGTAAGGTGCTTGTACAAAATTTCAAGTTCGTAGCTTTTAGTTTGTTGGTTATTAGTTGATTTAATGAAATTGGTCGAAATCATACTTTTGTATGGGAGGGGGTAGAAGGACAGGCGCGACCTCAAAACTGTTGACGCAATTTTATTTCAACTATTTTTAAGAGTTTTTGTGAAAAATTTCAAATTTATAGCTTTTAATAGTTAGTTGATAATTGATTTCTTGAAAATGGTCGAAAAAATAATTTTGTATGGGAGGGGGTAGAAGTTTTAAAGGTTTTCGACCAGTTAATATTCCGTATATTTAGGGATTTTTTTTAAATTTCGCAAATTTTTAAGTTTTTACCTTAAAATTTCACTCAAAAATTTTCAGTTTATGTGTTTTTTTCAATGCATATGAAACACCTTGTGCTCGTTAGACCGGGGGGTCGGTTTATAACAATTATGGATCAAGTTGTTATTATTATTTTTCTATGTACATCAAATAGACGTATCCACATGCAAAATTTAAACTTTGTATCTTTCACCAGAGCCCTAAAAAAATCACTCAAAATTTTCGACATTTTTGCTTATCGTCTCCCTCCCCTTACACCTCTCAACTTAAAATTTTTATCAAAATTAACCACTATGTAGTTCTACAATCTGACAAATTTTCGATTTGATATCTGTTTTCTTTTTTGAGATATAAGGATTTGTAATTTTGAAAAGTACGCCATTTTTAAAATTCTCCCCATTTTCCCCCACTAATATTATTTCAAGATGTTATATTTTTTTTGTATTTTTGTAGTATAGCTTAATATACGTTTCGATTACATAGCTTAAGAGATAGTTGAGATATTCATTTTTAAGTGTTTTTCTTTGCACCCCCTGACCCTCCCCCTTACAATGGTTTGTGTGAAAAAAGTGAAAACAAATTAATTTTTTTTCCAGTGGAGTACAAGCAATTTTTTTTTTTTTTCAAATGATTATACCTTAGAAATTACTTAACACAATAAGTTCATACTTTAGAGCCAATTAGGTTGCATATGCATTTTTAGATTCAAACATTATCAACTTAGAGGGAGGCCAATACTTGAAATGGGGACGGTCAGGGGCGTGCAAAGAAAAACACGTTAAAATTAATATCCCGATTATCTTTTAAGATATGTATTTAAAACTTAGAACACATCGTTACCTCAGAACAAGACTGTCATAACTCAAAAAATATAGAATCCATACAAAACTCATAGGAAGAATAGGAAAAGAGTAAAAGCTAAATAAAACTTGCGTTTAAAAGTAAGTACTATTGTGCATTGTAACAATCTTGTTCTGAGGTAGCGATATATTAAGCTGTAGAGATATCTGAGAAAAATATAACATTTGGACATAACAGTAGTGAAGGGAAATGGGAAACATTTCAAAAATGTTGCCAAATTTCTCAAAATTGAATTAAGATTTTAAACTGAAATTTCGCCAGATTGAAGATGATCGGTAATTTTGGTATTTTCTTTATTTCTTAGTTGGGGGTGTAAGGGAAGGGAAGGAGCCAAAATGTCGAAAACTTTGAGTAATTTCTTAGGGCTCTGGCAACAAAATTTTGCACGTGCATAAATTCATTTGAAGTAAATAAAATAATAACAATTTGAACCAAAACTGTTATCCACCGAATTTCGGTCAAAACCTGCACAAAGTTTTTCATGTGTATTGAAAAAAAATAAATTATTAAAATTTTAAGCTAGAAACTTAAAAATTAGCGAGATTCATTTAAGAAATCAATTATCACCAAACCATTAAAAGCTATCAGCTCGAAATTTTATACAAACACTTTTAAAAATATTAAAAAAAAAAAAAGTTGCATCGAAAGTTTTTAAAACCTCCTTGGCCTTCTACCACCCCCTCCCATATAAAAGTATGATATAATAAACAACAAATTAAAAGCTCCGAACATGAAACTTTGTACGAACACGGTTTCATCATCTCCTCTATCACAAATGTATTGTTTCAAGAATATAAAATACTCCGCATTTCATAGAATTTACTTCGTCTATGAAACTAACATTCTATACAACGAATTTTGAACGTGATTCAAGCAATCAATTAAAAAAAATGCTAACATCCACCCACCCCTTCTATCGCACTTCCTCCTTCCCATATAAACCCAAACTTATGAATGAAATATTGAATCCATGTACTGTATAATATAGCTATATACTGTATAAAATAGCTCGATCCTAATCGCGGTTAAGTGTTAAATAATTGACAACAGCCCTGCCCGATAACCTACTTTCACTTAGTCTTCGCTATCGACCCTAACCTGCATTATGACTTCTCACGCATCGTCAACTTGTCCAAAGAATAATAAAGTTGCGCTCGACTTATTGGGAGATATTTGTCTTATTTATTTATTTAATTCTAATTCTTTTTCACAAGTAAGATACAGACAATCTTTGATGGTTTGGTGAATGTTTTCACAGTGTGTTTCAAATTGAAAAAAAAGATTTCCGGAGAAATTTTTTCTTTCAAGACAATCTTACTTGATTATTCTAATAATAAAGTATTGTGATCGACACAGAAAAAAAAATTTGCTACCCTGAAATTTTGTTTTTTCGCGTTTTATGACTAAATTAGCCTAAAAAATGCTAAAAACCAATTGTCGGCCGAATTTTTTTTTCAAATAATTATATTTTCGAAATTACTTATTATAAAAACTTCATATTTTGGGACCTTTAAGGTGGTATATAGTTCCACCAGAACCAACTTAGAGAGAGGCTAATTATTATAAGGGAGAGGGTCAGGGAGGTGCAAAAAAAAAAACACTTTAAAATGAATATCTCACCTATGTCTTAAGCTATGTAATTGAACCTTAAAACATATATTAAGCTATACTAGGGAAATACGAAAAAAATATAACATGCGGAAATCATAGTAGTTGGGGGAAATGAGGAGCATTTAAAAAATAGCGTACTTTTCAAAATTACAAAATCTTATATCTTAAAACTAAGTACAGATATCAAATCCAAAATTTGTCAAATTGTAGAACTACATAGTCCTTAATTTTGGCAAAAAATTTAAGTGGGGAGGTTTAAGAAGAGGGAGGTGGTAAGCAGAAATATCCAAAATTTTGAGTAATTTTTTAGGGCTCTGGTGAAAGATACAAAGTTTAAATTTTGCATTTGGATACATCTATTTTATATACCTACATAGAAAAAAATAATAATTTGTTCCACAATTGTTATAAACCGACCCCCTGGTCTAACATGCACTAGGTATTTCATGTACATTGGGAAAAACACAGAAACTGAAAATTTTTGATTGAAATTTTAAGGTATAATAGAAACTTGAAAATTTGCAAAATGCATTTAAAAAAAATTCCAAAATATATGAAATATTAACTGGTCGAATACCTTTACTCCCTCCCATACAAAATTATTTTTTCGACCATTTTCAATAAATCAATTATCACCTAACTATTAAAAGCTATCAATTTTAAATTTTGCATAAAAACTCTTTAAAATAGTTGAAATAAAATTGCGTCAAAAGTTTTGAGATCGCATCTGCCCTTCTACCACTCCCATACAAAAGTACGATTTCGACAAATTTCAATTTTTTAGGTAGTGCTCCCCTTAAGAGATAAAACAAAATTATTGTGTTGTCATAAGTCAACATTTAGTTTGTGATATCATTGGATAAAGGAGAAAATTCTCAAGAGAACGCCACAAGAATCGCGCAAAAATCTCAAAAATTGATGAAGTTATAGCGTTCTGAATTTTGAAGTACAAAAAAGGTATTTTCGAGATAGAAATGGTACTAGGAAAGATTTGCAATATGACGAAACAAAAAGTTGTGGAAGGCTGTCAAGGAGGATCTATAGAACATGATGGGCTATCTCATACAGGATTACTTTTTGATTCGAAAATTGGGTCCAAGCTTAACTTGGCTTTAACAAAAAAAACATAATTTGTATTCTCTCTTGGTTGCTAATATTCAGTCAGCAATAAAGTAATTTTCAGTGCAATGGAGTTTAGTGTTTTATTTCAGAAATTCCGAGTTTTTCAATTCTTATAAATTTTTGGTGCGTGTCTAAGCTAATCACTTTAGCAACGGACAATTTAACGCGAGACAGAGATAGTTGCAATAGGCTTAAGTACGCCAGACAAGAATAGCGAGGATACCTTAGGCATAGGGTTCCTGTATAAGCAGAACAATCCGAACTCAGGATTTGGACTTTCTTCATCTTATGGGTAGCGAAAATTTTAAATATTTCTGCGATTTTCTTTCTTGCATACATATAAGGCCGCGCTCTGACTGTTAACATCATTTACAGGTATATAAAGTTATCATAAATAAACACTACGAAATTCACTTCTGTATAGGAGTCATCCAGCCGATCACCAGCCGAAAATTGCAATGACTCAAGGCCAAACCCTGAGTACGGTGTTTTCTGCTTAGCTTATACAGGAACCCTACTTAGGTTTAAACACATAATCACTTCCAGATGAAGAAACTGTGTTGTCTCTAGGTGCTGCATAGACTGACTGAAGAGCAGATGACACGACGTGTGACTTGGTACCGGGAGATGCTAAAAATGTTTGATATGGGACAGTCTTGGTATGTGAACAGTATCGTGACAGGTGATCAAACTTCTTCTTCTACTATGGCGCTACAGCCCAAATCGGACCTTGGCGTCCTGATATTCAGGTTCCTTAACATTTTTCATTACTTATTGAGGAAGGGTTGCTAGCCCTTCGCGCAACCCTCTTTCTACGAATTTTTCATTTTCTTAGATTGAGGTGACCAAGGTATATCCAAGCAGGCAATGTGACGGAATTGTATATTGCGCCGACCGGGATTTGAACTCACGACCTTCGCATTACAAGACCAACACACTACCTACTAGGCTATACCCTAGCTCATCAGGTGATCAAACTTGACTACACTATTATAATGCGCCGACGAAGTCTCAAAACAAAGTGTTGGTATTTATGATGAGGACACACCCGTAGCTGTCAGAAAGTTGTAACACTCTTTTTCAAATCGATCGGAATTCTGAAGTGTGTTATTTCGAACTCACAGAAGACAGTCACAGCTAAGTGGTACACTGACCAGAACTTGCCTAAGGTCATCGAATCTTTTAAGAACCTGCGGTTTAAGTCAAAACAACGCGACAAAAGCTTGTACCAAATATTTGGCAACTACAGAAATCACTTAAACTTTAAACTCCTCTTAAGCCTCCTCCATACAGTCCAGACCTTGCAGCCTGTGACTTTGTAAAGTTCCCGCATGTGAAAATAAAGCTGGAAGGGGTCTAGTTATCCACTGGTGAGGTCCGCTTGAGACAACGAATGTGCCGTACTCCCTAGCGAAACTCGGCAGAGCTGGTTTAAGGATTGGTTTCCGAGGATGGAGAAGTGTATTGCATGTAACGGAAATTACTTTGAAAAAATTAAATAAGTAATTGATTGCAAAACTTTCCCTTTGGAATAGAGGTTAAGGTTTAACTATAATTTTAAAACTATTTTAGATATTATGACTGCCTAATTAAGTGCCCATGTGGACTTTACGGCTTTGTTCAGGGATTTTACCTAAGTTTTACTCCTATTTACGAAGGGCAGCCATCCTTTTATTATTTGACAGGTAAGATTTACATTAGAAAATTTAGGTCCGTTTTGTTTCTTGGGTAGAAGTTCGGAAAAATGAATTTTTATAGTATCAAGCGGATTAAATATCAAATAAAATCACTTTGTAGTTAATCTTAAGATATGTACATAGGTAGCTTTCAGTGCCACCAAAGTCATATCATCAATACAATGTACTGGAACACTTGAGTCAAAAGTTGACTGACAATCTTCATGATTCAAACTAGATATGAACCTAAATCCATCTGGATCAATGACCGATACGAACGACATAATTTGGTGGTAGAACTAATTGAGTTAAAGCCATTGGAAGTCGATACCGGTTATGTACTCTTCAAAGAAAAAATTTAATAACATGGAACTGTATATCCGTTTAGCTTTGACATCATACCAAGACTGTCCCATATCAACAAAAACTAATCGCATGCAATATGGGCTCTCAATTGTATGCCAGTTTGTGTATAGTATTTATTACAGCTTACTTTATTGATAATTATCACCCATTGCGATTATCGTAACGATTCCGATAACAATCAACAACAAGGCAAAAAATCATAAATAAAACTATAATTGTTTATTTTCACACACGTTTTCTTCAGTTTCAAAATATAATTTATAATTATACACAAACCGTGACTGACTTGCTGCACTAATCAAATGTACTTGATAGTCTTACGACATTCTGTGCAATAAGTACCCATCGTAGATTATAAAAAAATTTCCTTCGACCGTTACAAATCACTTCCTCTGGCTCAAATAGCTCACCTGTACGCATTAAAAAAATTTTAAATCACGCACTTTATGTTTACGATTTTTAAGCGTGACGATGTGGCGGTCAAAATAGTGTTGTAATTATCATAAGCACCACATCCTCTGAAAAATAGAAAATTTCACTCTGAATTATAATGGCACGATATTTTAGATTATCCACCATTACATCTTTTCTTCTGCGAGAAAACTATTGAATTTCGGTGCCGATAAAACCCATAACAAAGGTGTGAGAAAACTCAATTAAAGCGGTCAGTAACCCAACAAAGAAAAAATCCCCGAGTCGCTTGACCTAAAGTTTGTCGTGATGACTTTTAAAGGTTGAAAGGTCCTTGATTGGTGGGTTCAGGTGAACCTATGGCGACCTCGACCGGTGAAGAAACGCTAGGTACTTCATTAATTGAGTTGGCGGTTAAAGAGCATTATTCTTGCTTTCCAAGAATTTTCTGTTTGCTGGGAATTCAAATAGAACGCGCGGCCATTGGCCAGACTAGTGGTATTTATACAGCATGTCCTTTTCTTCGGAAGCTTTCAACAAATTCGAGAATGAGATATTCAATTTGTATGGAGATTAGGTGAAAAGATTTTAGGCTTTGCGATTTAGGCTTTTCCGTTTTCGTTAGAATGGATAAAATTAATGAGAACTTACCTTTTCCGTTAGAGCTTTATGGTATTATTCATGGGAAATTCTGTAATGAAAATAAGAAAAATAATTGGAATTAGTTATGCGCTTTTTTTTGTCGGTTTGAGTTGAAATTTGAAATAAGAAATTAATTTTGAAAATTATTTCCATACTTTTTTGAAACATTTTTATGTCACAATATTTGATCATATCTGATTGATGATCCAATGAAATTTGTCAAATCCAATATATGTATATGTATGCTCGGATGTAAGTGACATACAGCAATTCCCGGACCAAACGGTAGCACTTACAGACTTGCGGCTTTTTTTATTAAACTTTTTGAAACATAAAAGTACTATAAAAACTTTCAGATACTGAAAATATTACAACCCAAACCTCCGAAAAAGGGTTCCCCATATAAAAAAACTGTCAGCATAAGTAGATGACTACATTTCGGCGAGATAAGATTATAAACGTCGGTGGCTTAATGGTAGAATGCTCGCCCGACGTGCGGACCGGGTTCGATTTCACAAATACACTGCGCGTCACTTGATTGCGGATACAATTTTTCTGAGGCATTTTCATTGTTCTCGCTGCTCTAATCTGTACGAGTTTATTAATTTCAAGCAAGGTACTATTACTTTGTGTTACGCCACTTTAGTTGAGTCATAAGATATGTACAATTGTTTGTTCCACTTGATTCCGGACAGTAATAAAATTTGCGTGATATCCCATGAAAATTGAATAAAATAAACATGCTAGTGAAACAAAAACAATTTCTTATTATTGCTCTTTAGGTTAATTAGATTTTTAATAAAGTATCCTTTATTTAAAATAAAACGTAAAAGTCTTTTAGAGCAGAAGATGTACAGTGACTCAAACAAACTTAATGTTATTTGTCCCCAGGCACCTTGGATTGCTTTCACTAAGTCCTCTTTCCGCTCAAACTGTCTCACACCTTCATAAACCTTATAAGAAAGTCAGCCCCAATCATTCTCCATAATGTTCAACTCAAGAGAATATAGAGGCTTCGGCAAGAAATCTACATTTTCCTTTCCAATCCAGGATCTAGTGCTCCGTGCGGTATTGGAGCGTTGTCTTACTGAAAAGTTCAACGTTGTCCACCAAACAGTGAGTGATATTTTGGAAACGCTTTTTGATACGATATTCCCGCCATTCTACTGTTTTGAAAATCAAAAGTGTTCGTTCCATAATTTGAAATGGCTCCCCACATCAATACATCGCCCTTCGCGAAAAATTACTAATTTTCTCAACTCATGAAATTAATAGTTGACATCCATCAGGACCGTCCAGGTTACATTTTTTTCATCCGAAAAGATGACCCCTGTGTAATTTTTTCAACTCATGTGGTCTCTTGCGAATTCTAGGCGTTGCCTCTGACGGTCCCGATTTAATGGTGGCTTTTTTCAGTTTTTGACAGTGGAGAAGTGTAGCGCTCTTTACCACCCTTTGTACTGTTGATATGCTCGCAATGAAGCCACAATTATCTTTGATTTTTGCAGTAAAATTAGACGAATTTGAAGCTTCCTTCAGCATTGCTCGTCTCTCCTGAGGTGAAATAGTTATTCATCCTTTCGGTTTTTTCCATAATTTTCTGCTCAAAGGTAAGCGCTAACTGATAACTTTCCTCTACCTATTTTTCAGCAATATAACGGCAACTACGACCTTCATCTCTACAAGCATCAGTTTTATCTTTTTCGTTGGTGGTTTGGTCCCTTCTGCTTCCCATTTTTTGTCAAACATGCTAGATTAAAAGGAAATAAAGTAATAAATAACGCGCAATACATTTTGGCGGGATAATTTTATCGGCTTCGAAGGCTCAGTGGTAGAATGGACACGCTATACGTTTTTTTAAGGAGTATGACATCTGTTAATTTAATCAGTGCACATCGTCAGCAATTTCATACAACATCAATTTCTCTTTGTTAATCATGTCTAGTGTTGTCCCAAAAATAGAGCATATGAGGGAAGCTCTGCTTTTCTGCTTCAATTTGAAGAAATAGGCTGCCGAATCGCATCGAATGCTTGTGGAGGCATATGGTGACTTTATCGGAAACAACATGCAAATATTGGTTTCGTCTATTGAAAGACAGCAATATTGACCTGAGCGACAAGAAGCGTGAAAATCGGCCCGGAAAGGTTGAGGACCATCAATTGCGGGCTCTTTTGAAAGAGGACGATACCCAATCGCAAAAAATGCTTGCCAAGCAATTGGGTGTCACTCAACCAGCCATTTCCATGCGTCTACGTGGGAAAGGTTCAAAAGATCGGAAAATGGGTGCCGCAAGAATTGAACGATATTTTGTTCGCCAGATAAAAAATAAAGTCGTTCCAGATTGAGACTGGCGATGAAAAGTGGATGCATTTCGAGAATTCTAAACGCAAGAAATCGTGGGTTGATCCCGGCCAACCATCAACATCATACCCAAGACCAAATCGCTTTGGACGGAAGACGATGCTGTGCGTTTGGTGGGATCAGCAGGATATCGCCTACTATGACACTGGTGATCAGTGCAAACTGCTACCACCAACAACTGATCAAATTGCACCGTGCTCTACGCGAAAAAAAAAAACGGATTATCAACAAAGGCATGAAAAGCTGATTTTCCTCCAGGACAACGCACCATCGCGCACGTCAAAAATGGTCCGAGACTACTTGGAGACACTCAACTGGGAGGTGCTAGTCCATGCCGCTTATTCACCAGACCTGACCCTTTCCGACTACCTCCTGTTTTCATTGATGGGCCACGCGCTCGCTCAAGCAGCATTACAAAGAATTCCAAAAATGGTTTGAGTGATTTGCCGCAAGAAAAGGATTTTTTTGGCGTGGTATTCACGAATTGACCGAAAGATGGAAAAAATGTGTATCTAGCGAGGGCAATTATTTTGAATAAATTTGTTTTTACTTTCTATGACAAAAAAAATGTGTTTATCTGACTAAGAAACAGCGGATTTGAGCTTGTACAATGGTATATATTTTTTTTACAAATATATATATATATTTTTTGGGATTTAACTAGAGTAAAAATATTGTATAATAATTTTAGCGAAGCACGGCAGCAGATGTGCCCGTGCGATTCAAGGCCAACAGTAATTATTGGTAATTAAACACAGCCCCTATGAGATTTATGCCTTCGACTACACAGACGTAGGAAAAGACCAACCGACAGCCGGTGTTAAGAGTACGGATAGTAAATATCATAGTTCTGGAAGAACTGCTTAAAGTTTTCGTTGTTAAAGCGAAATTCGATAACAAGTGAATATTTCACAATTTTGTCCTAATTACAACTTAAATCATTTTGAATTTAAGGTAAAAATCTATTCCATTTTGAAATTAAACTTCTCGGCAATGATTTCCAGGTCCTCAACCATGCGTAATTTAAACTCCCGTACTGAAATCAAAGCTTCATTAAGCCGGATTCCATAGCATATGTTTCCACAATGTTATAATGCATTTTATATTCAAAACGACATTAAAACCTTTGCACGTAACAGCAATGCACTTAACACATCAAAGCGTTCCGAAGATATCGAAAGGTGTACAGAGAATTTGCTATATACAATGGTATCAGGTGTTTATGCGGTTCAGTCATGCCAGATGAACTACTTCCACAACTCAGCACTCCTCTGCCACCAGCCCACAACATTAAATAAAAAATCTTGCATTTTCATGGAAAAGTTTCTCGCGCGATTTACGATAACGTCTTGCGCAAAGTTGACGTAAAGTTCATTGTTTTCATTTTTTCGGATCCAATTAAATCTTTTCTTGAAACGCCATGCGATAAAATCGGGCATGTTTACATGGCCCCGATGAAATCCAGATTGGGGTAATACTACAAAAATTCATAAATCACATCTCGCATGTATCTTAATACGGTCCCAACGAATTCCCAGATGCATCATCATTCCAGAGATCTGCAAACTTATCGGACAAAAAGGAAAATAAAATCGTATAATGGTCGATTCGAGAACCATTTCTTTTTGGATGAGGGTCAAAATGTGGGGACACATTTTAGCAATTCGGCTGTTTTATAGAGGCGCTTTTTTTGAGGCGATATGGGGTTCCAACTCTGACGATTCTGATTTATTTAGCCTCGTTTCTTTTATGTTTCAACCCGGAAAATCGAAAAGAACATTCATCTAGGATATGGGCATTATTCCACGCTTTATTTCTTATTTATTTCGACTGTTATTTATGTCAAAAATCGGTAGCTGTGTGCTGGAGCCCCAAGTAAAGTGAAGAACGAGTATTCTTGGGAATCGGGCAAAGGTTCAGTAAACGTTAATCTTTGTAACTAAATCTTGTTACGGAAACACTTTGGGATTAGATGATAAGTTTCTTTCGGTTAATGGAAACGGAATAGAGAAGTGAAGCGGAAAAGGAAAGCGGGGGTCATGTAATTCCATTACAAGGGTTATTTGGTGTTCGCTTGAGTCCATGGTTTACGACTGGGTTTAAGTAGCTTTCAGGGTAATTTCTTTCGGGAAAATTATGAAGAATTTATGAACTACTCGTACTAATCGAGAAAGTATCCTTGTTGGAAATTAAGAATACTATAAAGATTATTTGGGAATTTATGTTTCAATGTATCTTTGTAAATGATATACAAATTATTTAATAGATGAAAGGTCCCTAATATGAAGGTTTCTCGTTGATGAATTTCTTGGCATTAATTTATATTCGGTTTACTTATGTTATGGAAAATGGAGTTTGAAATATTAAGAAACTAAACCCTGCTCTAGAGCCCCCATTAACTTAGTCTTGTCTATCCACATTAATCTGTGTATTGACTTCCCAAGAAAAATAAAGTTGCGCTCGACTTGTTGGCAGATATTAAATATGGCTCGTATAATAATTTCAAAAATGTGTAGTATGTTCGCGTATGAAATTTTGGATAATTTTTTGTGTTGCTTGAGATGCTACCCCGCTATATTTCCGAAAATGATTTGAAGGGAGGTTATGGAGGCAGACGTTGCAACACTGTTTAGATACAGTTTTAGAAACCGTGAATGATTACGTTGAACTATATTTGGGTTACCTCAGGTGACGGTTATCATAAATTTGAAGATAAGGTTTGAGTTCACAAGCCAATCCCCGCAACGAAGAAGGGGAAAAATCTCGAACTTATAGATTACATTATGAAATCGATGCGTTAAAAATGATAAAAATTTCATTTATCATTATCTGTTTTCGATAACCTTAGTAAACATGGAGAAATGAAATATTTTCATTGATAACTAAAAAAGATAGTTATTTATTAAGACGCTTCGTTTGGCGTGCTGATTAATTTGATGTTGACATCTAGAAAGTAGAAAGAATACCGAAGGCCTGACGAGATTTATTTATGCGAGCCTCAATACCATTTTCGGGACCGCCGTCCATGCTGACAATGCTTTCGAGATAACAAAAATCTTGCACCTCTTTCAAATATTGTTCGTTAACAATCGGCGTGCTTGTGTTCGAGCCCATATGCATGTACTTGATTTAAACTATGGATAAAAAAAAATAATAATAAATAAAAATAAACTATTTCGCCGAAAATGCAAAAAACTTTAAAATCTTATAATTTATTAGAGAATATGCATACAAAAAGTGGCAAGGAAAAATGTTTCGCTAAATTAATTTCAGTTTAAAATTCGAATAAAAACGACGACCCTGACGACGGACGCTATGAAATTCGAAATAAGCTCTTTTTTTCGGCGAATTACCTAAGCAAAAAAACAACACATTTTATCGTAATGTGGAATCTGAAAAAAAATCTCTTGAAATATATGACCTATACCAACAATGGAGGTTTTATGGAACATTGGATTTTTCGCTAATTGTCAATGAAAACGGGGTCAAGTTAAAATCTAGCGCAATACAAGTATTTACCTAACTATATTTTTGTAGTCACACTATTAGCTTAAGATGAAGATTTAGCAAGTAGCAAGATGGCATTCGAAATTGTATTTAACACAATGCCGTAATCTATTTTAGATGCTTGCTATTAGAAGCTTGTATTGCATTGCAGACAATCATGTGTGTAGGTACACCTCAAAAATATTAAGTGTCTTGTAACAATTTTGAGAAAATTTTGACCTGATTAGCTGAGTGATTTTCTGACTTATATTTTTGATACTCGTATTATCGTATAAAAAAGATAGATTTGGAGTTTTCCCATCAGATATTTTCAAATCTAGATGAAACCTAAAAGTATTAAAGTTTGCAACAAAATTGGTAACGCTAAGAAATAAGGCTCGGAGAAAAAAATGAATTCAACAGAAATTCATATTATATATCACTCAAAAATCTTCAAAACCGGATGTCGATGTCCTCTCTAGCTCGAGAATATGTTGAGCTAGAAAGTTCAAATTTTGTACACGTCGTTTTTCGCCACAAAAATTAACTTCAAGTTCTTGAACGGGTTAAATTGCTTCACTCCATTCACCCACTCCCAAACAAAAGGACACAATTTCGGAATTTGACAACAAACTGATTTCTCGGAAATTATAAAAGCTATCAATAATGTAGAATATATTATTTTTATTATGACTTCAATCTACGGTACAACAATTATTCGAATCGCTCTCCTTCCACCATTCATTACTTTATAAAAAGTGGATTTTCTTGAAAAGTATAAATGCTACCGATATGCAACTTAAAGCATGTCAGTTGCATGATGTTTAAAGTTATTTCTGGAAAAATTACTAAGAACTTTTTTTGTTTTTTTACAGAATGACGACAATGTCGACCTTTATGTGCAATGTACAAAAACAGTCATGGAGGGAAGTGGAACTGGTTCACTTTTACATCGTTTGCCCATTTTAATTTGAATAATTTTTCATTGCCAGTAGCAACTGAAAAATTCGTACTTATAAGACCCTACTGCCTGGAGTGGGAATCGAATCCGCGATCTATTGACTGTGAAGCAAGCACGCTGCTCACTAAGCCCCATTCATTATGTCACCTCCCATACAAACCGCACAATTTCACTAAATCTAATACACTAATTTTCTTATTAAATTTTGGAAGCTTAAATTTTGTAAAAAACATTTTGATAGCAACTCTGAAATGTGAATGCATGATGTGAAAAAATTAATTCAATACCGTCACTCCTTCCACCTCTCACCATACAAAATTTCCCTAAGATATCAAAACTTTCTCGTTCATCCAGAGTATTACATGATTGGGCTTTATCATCCAATCGTAGTCCTTTTATGTTTGTTCTCTAGATGAAATTTGAAGGTATATTGTATTTGCCTTACCGCTTGTTACGCTAACAAATAATGCTCGCACAGAGTCGCCAGGGATGATACAGAAATATTTGTTGCCGCTCAAAGACCTCGATTCCGAGTGACCATCTATCTACATCATAATTCTCGAACGCTTTGAACAATCGTGCGGGATTTGTTTTATGCCATTTTTAGCAAAAAAGAAACTTAAAGGTCAGGAACGGACTGCATCCCCTCCCCCCTCCTTCTACCCCCTCCCTACATATTTCTTGAAATTTTGAAATTTTAATTTCTCCAAAACTATTCAAGCTGTCGACTTTAAAAGTAGATTAAAGTATAATGATGTGAATATCATTAACGTCAATAAATATTGATCCGATCCTCTCACTCCTTCTGCCCTCCCCCATCTAAATGCACAAATTTGAAAAATGCATTTCTTCGATTTTCATTGAATCTAGCAAACCTTAAAGGCAAATTTTAGCCAAAACTATTTTTAATATAATTGCAACCAGTTTTGAAAAAAATTATCAATTTCACCTCACTCCTTGTACCCCCTCCCATACAAATTTCACAAAATTTCAATGAAATTATTTTTCTTCGAAACTGTCAAAGCTATCGAGTTTGAAATTTTGAGCAAAGCATAATAATGCAAATATCATTACCGCCGGAAAATTTTATTTTGACCCGACTACTCCTTCCTGCGATAGAAGGGATGAGTAGATGATAATAATTTTGTAATTGTTTTAATCACGTTCAAAATTCGTTGCATAAAATGTTAGTTTCATAGACGCATTAAATTCTATGAAATTTGGTGTTTTTATTTTTTTATTTGTATAGGAGGAGGTAAAGGAGTTATTAACTTCATCCCACTCCTGCTACCCCCTCCCATACACATTTTTATAGGTATTAGTAATTCAAGAAAAGCATTTCTCTGTCGAACATATAAGAGCTATCAACATTAAAATTGTAAGAAAGCATGGTGATAAGGATGTCGAAAAGCAGTTTCAAAATCATTCGAAACCTGCCACCTCCCATACAAATGCCCCTATTTCAGAAAAACAATGTCCAATTTCCTTCAAAATATGAATTGAATATTTTATTATTTTTCCATAGTTATCAAAATTAAGCTTGGCAACAAATAGAAATTTATTTTCAAAATGTTTCATTCTTTGAATGGTCTAAGCTTTTCTTTTATTGAGCGATTAATTCCAACAACTTGAACAATTTCATAAAAAAGAAACCGAGAGCTTAATTTCAACATCTTGAACAATTTAATCGAAAGCAACGAAAAATCTTCTTTTGATTTAGTTGACTTAGAAGCCTCTTTTCGTGTCATGGATATTTTCATCCCCGGAGTGCGGTAGGCGCCGCACCATGGAAACAACAGGTTGACAAGTTGCGCGTGTATCCACCTGAGAAAAGTAGGAAACCATCATCGCCGCCGCCAATTCTGGCCCCACTATCAAGTAGGTAGCTCAAGTTCATATCGTGTATTATAATAGCAGGCTGAGGTGACCTTCAAAGTTTTACCTTGTTGATTCCTTTACAGCACGCGACCATCTACCGATTTTCATGAAATTTGTGTGCGGTGCTACGACCGCAGCTGAATGAATCACTTCCGGGCTTAATATCATAGCCAGTCGCTTATCTTCTTAGTAAAAAAAAACCCCATTCTCTTACCTTTTTCGCTCAAAATTAAGAAATATTTTCAATCTGATTAGGCCCATCTTCGTTTAATTTTTTTAGGCCCTTCCTATCATTTTCGCGGTTTGTTTCGAATGTCTTCTCCGAAAGTATGATTATACAGTGCGCGCACGTTGTGAGGTGAAAAACCGTAAACGGACTTTCACCTGAGAAATTCGCGTACCAAGTCTCAGTATTTACAGGTAGTCACGGCGATTTAATCAACAACCTGTGTGTTTGCTTCTTATTATTTACAATTTTATTTTATCGGATAGTTCGAGCTCTTTCCATCCGGCTTTTATGCGCTTTGATTACCGCATTTCAATGGTTACTTAGCGATTTTTATTACTCGTGTGTTATGTCGCGTTTGCGCTTCCATTTGTCTTAGAAATTCGTAAAAACAGGGAAAGTATTTTTTCGTAGCAAGTGAATTGAATGGAGAGAAAAATGAAGCTGTAAAGGTATAATTCATTAAAGAATAGACATTCGAAATTGATATTTTTTTTCATTTCTTATTAAAAATAATTGATAAGTGACTTTCCAATGACCTAAGCTGGTATAATTGAATATTAACTTTCAGGTAATCTGTTCTTTTCAAACGTTGGCCACATCTTCTTTTTGCAGTACTGTAGCCTACTTTTGGATGTACCAAGAAAATCTGCGATTTTTTTATTCATTTTTACAAGTTAGGAGTGGGAATCAAACCCATGACTTATTAACTGTGAAACGGGAACACTGCCTTTACGACCCAAAAATGGCTTCTCGGCTTTTTGTATACATTTTTTATATTGAAATAAAACAAGTTCACTTTGACACTTTTTATGTCGCTTTCGTAGTCGTTCTTATTCGTACGGTCGTTCACACGACTTTTTCGCTTTTCAGTCTCCACTCTTACGCTTTCGTATTGTGACTGCCTCTATCGTGACTTCACTACGCGATGGTGTGATCTCACTGCCTTTCCTCACGAATGCTCGACCTTTTCATATCGTTCTTTTCGGCCGCTTCTATATATCATTTCCTTCTCGGCCGCTCACTTCGACCGCTTCTATACACAATTGTCATGACAAATATGTGTACGCGTGTGTGTGCAGAATAGTAGGTAGCTGTAGATCGCAAATATATGATAAATGACTAGGACTGATTTCCAACAATATAATCGCCGATTTTCTCTACGGAGTAGTTCTGTTATACATACGTTGATCATGAGTTTTTGTAACGAATATGCCAAAAGATAAACAAAACTAAATATTTTCAAAACATATTTTAGACCACCCTGTATAAGCGTTCTGATTTATCGTAACTTTACTGACATCGTTAACAAATCCATAATTTTCGTATTTTTCTTTAAATCTAATTACGCCCAATTACGTATTTCTGTCTCCATAAATACAACAGAGCTCGGCTCGTCGTTACTCAATTGGCTTGAATATGTTTCTCCATACATCGTTTGCCTTATACTTATACTAATTTTATATTTTAGTATTGTTCAATCGTGAATGGAATGTGCGATCCGTAATACGTTCATCGCATTCCAACGCTTCAAGTGCTCGATAATAATAATAAGTACAAGACTCGGCGAACGAACAACTTGAGGTCATACATAAATTCCTCGATGAGACCTCCTTAAACTTTGAACGCTATTAAATAAGTATAGTAGGATTTTTTTTTTCCAAAGAATTTTTTTCAAGTTGTATAGAATGGAGTGCACAAGCTCTATCTCGGATAACAAACAATAAGTTCCATTCTTAAGTCTCATGTACAGGGGAAATGGCGACGTTATTTGGTCCGGGGAGGAGAAGACAAAACCAATAAGCAATTCATGTTCAAGCATCTCATGCACAAGCGTTTGGAGCGTCGTCCATATACTTGATAAGATAAGAACAGTGGAGCGTTTCATTTCAACTTGAGCAATTTAATGCGATTATTCGTGGACTTTAAGCTCTAAACGAAATGGCTGGCTGCTAGGAATCAGCTATATCAACTGACTTCTCCATACAATGAAGAATTCTAGGTCAGATATTGACCGCTTTCTGGGAAAAAAATCGAGCGTTCAGAAACAACTTGACGACGAACTTCGAAAGTGACTAACTTTATTATGAATAACGTCTGACCTCGGCGCTATCTTATAGATGCGAAAGATTCTACTCTAGCATCACGTTTCACGAATAACTTTAAGCGTGTTTTCCTCGTAAAAGGTACGGAAGTCAATGCATAATGAGTTGAGTCTTGATCTTGGTCACTTATTTCCCGGAATCGTGACACTATTATTCCTACTAAATCGTTCGCAGAATTCAAATTCGATCCAATACATAGATTCGAAATTTTAATCTCAAGCTACTTAATGTGTGGCTAACAGTCGTCCATCGTTCATCTTAAAGACAAATGGTTTTGTGGATCGCACAAGCCATCAACTTGTCAAGAATTAAAAAATTTCGTATCCGAAGCTATGATGTACATCTTTCCGACAAGCTCCAACCATACAAAAACACTTAATTAATAACGCCATAGCTCAAACTATAAGGTGTATCTACATGAATATTTAATAGCACAGTTGCGATGTGATTACACCTGTAATAAATAAACAAACAAAAATATTCTTATGAGTATGAAATTAGATTTTAAATCAAACGGAAACGGAAATAATCTCGTATATGGATAGTGAAAAAAATAAAATTTACATTTTAGCATTGTTTTATTCAGTAGGTAAGTTATAGCACGTACATGAATTCACTCGTAAGTTTAGATTTTTGTTGGAATCATGAAAGTTATTAGTGTAAGTCGTAATCGTGGTATTTTATGTGGCACTCTTTCGAGTCAACAATGCTTACATGTAGATAAAGAGTGCAGTATATTGTTTTGGCGTAACACTATCTAATCACATGAACAAGCATTATTATGTAACGTTTTATTGCTAAACAAACTTTAATAACATGATTTCGTATTCTGCATAAATAACAATCAAAATACTTTGAAAGGAAAGATTTCCGCGATTCTACACCGTTACCCTTTTTTATTCGTAACGTTTCGGTCTCTGCTGAGACCTTTATCAAACTCAGCAAAGACCGAAACGTCACGAATGACAAAGCGTAACAGTGTAGAATCGGGAAAACTTTCTTTGCAGTTCGAAATACACTGTAAAAACATTCACCGAAACAATCACCGAACCAATGACTAACCAATATAATCGAATTCGTTTCACTCCAATCTAATACGATTCGTGAAAAGCGATACAGTGCTTTCGCATTTCTTGATCAGCTTTACACATTCACAATTTCATTCTCAAACCTATTATTGGCCGTACTGCGAAGTTCCTGCGATTCTTTCATGAACCGTTCTATCTTTCCTGTTCAATTTAATTTACAGAGCTAATAATACCCCATTCACGTAAAAGAGAGCTTTGTAGCTTTGATCTTACTGTTGCGAGATGCTGGAGGGCATTCCTGGCAGCGGTGAGAAAGAGGCGGGTGAAGCGACGCAGTGAGGAGATCCGATAAAAACGTAATTTTTTATGGAACATCGTTGTTAAAAAAATAACCTCTCACCAGTGGCGTGACGTTCATTAATGCAAGAGAAGCAATTCTTCCCTTGCGTTTTGCCCTTTATTCAGCTTGGAAAAGCTAAACTAAATTCAGCACGAATACGAAAATTTATTAAAAAATTTCGCACTATTTTTGTCTACCACTGTTTACAGAATTTACGTGCTCAGAAAACCTTTCCTTCTCACGTTTTTTCTGAAGTGAACGGAAGTTGAAAGCCTTCCACAGGGAAAAAGATGTGATTTTAAGAACGCATGTACAAGACCGCCGGCCAATACGAGCAACATTTTCTCGCGCGACGAGCGCAAGTTCGACTTCAATACGAATGAAAGATGCGTCGCATTAAAATGCTTCAACCTTTCCTCTCATTGCTTTTAGTCGGATATACAAGAGAACGAGACTGCCGGTCAATACGAGTGAAATTTTCGCTCGCGGCGAGCGCAAGTTCGACTTCTATACGAAGGAGAGATGCATTAATACAATTGCTTCCAGCCAGTGCTTTCAGTCGCAAGCTTTGACTCTCGATCAAAATATTGCCAGTATTGAAATTTCTGAACTAGCTGAAAAATTATCAAGAAGAAAAATGTGAAGTAGATTTGGGAATATTGCCCATATTTGTCGTGCTTTGAGTGGAAACGAATCGGTTTAAACTTCGACAGATCGGGCGACATCTTTTTTTGGACGTCTTTACTTTTTTTATTAAGAAAATAAAAAATAAAAGCTTAAACTAAGACTTGAATTAATTAGTTATTCAACATTTTTAAAGCTTATAAAAAATGTTGAAGAGTTTGTCAAAGCAAGACGTCACTAAAATATTTTTTCGAATTTCGCTCCGTTACCACCCTAGCAAATAAAATGTCATCTATTGAAGGGATTGAACAATATGGATTGTCCGTTAATTTATTAATTCAGGTGCTTTAAGCTCTTGTGTGGGGTAAATGTGGATCGTTTTTTTATATCACGTTCGTGATTCCTGGGTGCTCTCAACGTTAATAATGTTTCAACCAGCTCACGAGAGAGGTTTTAGTAATATTTATAATATATTGCTTAAGCGTAATAAATCAATATATAAATAAAAATAATTGCTTCCCCTAGCTATAGAGTCACGCCACACCACTGCCTCTCCCCGAAGTCCCCGCAAGGAGCTCGTTTTGACGAATCCAGTAAAGTTGCCTTTGAGTGATCCGTCTCCACGGACCCGAGCAGATCGATCAGAATCAAAGTCGCTTGCGGCGACCCACGAAGGACAGACCGAAGGCCTTAAAACTGGTACTACGTGGGATGTGCCGAGGATCCTGAACCATGTTGTATCAGTGCTATACAATAAGGTATAAGGGCTCTATCGGACTTATGTATAGTCTTACAGAGCAGGATCCGTTTAGGGACAAAGAGGGGAACTGACTTGGATGAGAGACGAAAAGGGTGAGAAAGTTTTTAAATGTGAAAATCAGCAAATTAATGATGAAAGTAGCGAAGCGGTGCCTGACATGAACTAAGGGGACCGAAATCGGAGACGTTTATTATTTACGAGGTGTACAAAATTAGTAGTGGACTCTCCAGGTTGGGGTAGATTGACACACTGGAGACCTGAAGAAAGCGAAAATGGAGTAAAATTGAGGGTACATGAAATGCGGAAATGGGTAACGATCGGTCAGAAGTGAAATCTGATGATTTCGATAGAATCGCTAGAACATGGCAGATATGCGAACGAAAGTAGTGACTGGGAGATCGAAATACGCTGCGTGTACCGGCAGTGTAGATGACCCGAGGTAACAAAATCCGATGCACAAAAAATGGTAGTATGGACCGAACAACTAATGGTCTAAAAGAAAAGAGAAGACCTAATGTAAACTATTCGTACGAGATGAACAAAATAGTTTCTTCTGCTGAACTAGTTCACTAGTTCTTTTTTAGTAAAAGGAGTAGTTCTTTGTGTTAATTTTATTTAGTTCATTTGGTTTAGAGGAGGTTCTATCTGCAAAGTCCAGCGTTTTGCAGTTATGTCGGACACAAAAAAAGAAAGTTGGAAGAGAAAATCAGATCAATGCAATATATCTCAAGCCAAAAAAGAGAAAAAAAATTACACCCTACTCAATACAAGCCGCGAGATATTTGCAAAAATCTGCAAACAAAATTATTCGCAGACATCCCAAGTAAAAAAGGAATAGGATGCATAAAAAGACACCCGACTCGATTCAGCCGTTCTCAAGATAATCTCAAAATAAAGAAATAAATTAAGTTTCTTTTTTTTTGCAGATAAGTACCTCGAGTCAAAAAGAAGTAATACGAGAAAAAAATCACACCTGGCTCAATCCGAGAAATCGTTCTCGAAATTTATGTAAAAAACTACAAAATAAATTTTTATTTTGGATATAGGTAATTGAGTCAAAATAAATCTCATAAACTGAATTTTACAGACATCTTGTCTTGAAAAAGAGGGAAAAGGAGCACCCGATTTAATTCAAACATCCGTTCTCGAGGTGTGTACAATTGAGTAGAGGAGGGCAATAAAAGCTAGGGTGTAGCCCAGTAGGTAGCGTGTTGGTCTTGTAATGCGAAGATCGTGAGTTCAAATCCCGGTCGACGCAATATATAATTCCAGCACATTGCCTGCTTGGATATACCTTGGTCTCCTCAATCTACGAAAATGAAAAATTCGTAGAAAGAGGGTTGTGCGAAGGGCTAACAACCCTTCCACAATAAGTAAGTAAAATGTTAAGGAACCTGAATATCAGGAGGCCAAGGTCCGATTTGGGCTGTAGCGCCATTGTAGTAGTAGTAGGGCAACGAAAAAAAAATGAAAAGTTGATACCTTGTTCGTGAAACGTTTAGTTCATCAAAAACGAATCAAATTGAAAAAATGCATCTGTGAACTGCAAACAATTCTGTAGTCGAACTAACCGCTTACATTTCTTCACGAGGTACGATCGTATTGAGCCCATAGTTCGTTGATGAACTAAACATATATATTAGAGCAATTTAGTTCCACAATTACAACGTACGAACATTCATAAAGATATAGTTCGTTCTATGCGCGAGAGGTGAGATACGATCACATTGAGTAGGCGATAACACAATCGAGTGCAATATGGATTGAATACTGCTTTTGGGAATGTGTTTAATTTTGAAATTATGCTTGCATGTGAATAATGAATTGAGAACCGAATACGCAAACTTCCAAACTTTACATTCAGCTCACTACCAGTTCATTTCGAACTAAATGTGAAAATTTTAATGAATAATTCGTTTATTTCAATGCTGTAAATAGTTCAAATTAAATAATTCGCTCGTAAACTACACATCTCTAGTACATGGTGATATTAGAGGTACAGGGTAGACATGCTGAAGAAAATAGTGACCGAGGGGATGGAAATGCACTGTAGTACGTGATGCAGATGTAAAAGTAGTGAACCGAAAGGATCGAAATCTGAAGCGAAAATAGGCAGTATGTTGAAACATCTGGTGTCGTACACGGAGGAGTGAAGTCTGGTGCTGATGCGACATGGCTTGGATGAGTTGGCACATCCATAGATGAGGTGCCTTCAGGGTTCACATAGTGGTGACGCTTATGTTCACATCGCGGGCAGCGAAGCTTGCAACTTTTTCCTCGTTTTTCGGTGTGGAGTTGTGATTACAGCCGGGAACCTTGACCCACAGACAAGCAGAGATGTTAGATGAACTCGCAAACAGCGGTATGAATGCCGAACTTGCAAAAAGATATAAACTGCTACCAACGCATTGCGTTATTGATTGTCGTCACAAAAACAATCCGTGTTGCCAAAGACAACCGTAAAGCAAATTCGTAATGGAGGAAGGAAGGCCTCAGCCTAAGCATTCACGTTAAGCTAAACACATACCTACTTAACCTCTAATCGAGATATAAATAACAATTAAATAAAATTAAAACCAAAACAAAATCTATTTTATTAAAAAGGTAACATGTTATAAAAAACACCAACTCAAAGTATGCGAGCATATTTTAGATCACCCTGTCTTACTATCATTGAACTAATAATAAGATAAAATTTTTAGGTAGTCTAGCACTTTTTTCGAGTGGCACCAACCGAAGTTTCTATTGAAATACAGGGTGTCTGAAAAATAGGACTACAGCTTAATTTCATGCTATTTATCGAATAATTAAAAATAGTTTCAAATTTTTTCTATTGGTATAAATTTCAAGTATATTTCTGAAGTAAACTTTTAATTTGTTGTTTGTTAAATTAAACAGAACATTCATAATAAGCAAAAACTGTGCATATATTTAAAGTCGCGTGACTCGCATAAGCAGATGGCTAAATTTTGATGAGATAAGTTCGTCAGCATCGGTAGTTCAGTGGAAGAATGCTTGCCTGAGGCGTGGGCGGCCCGGGTTCGTTTCCCGACCGTTATTTTTTTTTTTTAAGAATATTCTTTACGATTTGACTAAAGTAAATATAGCATAATTTCAAATAATTTTCAATTCAATTAAAAGTGGATCCATTTGATGTCACGTGATTCTTATTAAGTAGATTACTAAGTTTTACCGAGATAATTCCGTCGGTATCGGTGGTTCAGTGGAAAGACGCGTCTGCTACGCGGGCGGCCCTGGATTCGATTCCCGGCAGATATTCTTTTTACTTTTACTATATTCTACTTTTTAACGAATTTGACTACAGTAAAAATATCATAATTTCAAATAATTTTTAATCCAACTAAAAGCGAATCCATTTGACGCACATCAAATAGATTACTAAATTTTACCGAGATAATTTCGTCGGTATCGGTGGTTCAGTGAAAAGACGCGTCTGCCACGCGGGCGACCCGGGTTCGACTCCCAGCCGATATTCTTTTTTACGAATATTTTTTTTTACGATTTCACTACATTAAAATCATAATTTCAAATAATTTTTATACCATGCATGAGTGCAAAATAAAATCGATTTAATTAGATCGAAACTAACGACTTGATGTCTAAAACTGAATCCATTTGAATGTAATTAAGGTAGATTCAAATATTTTGGCCTAAGTTTGGCGAGAGAAGTTCATCAGCATCGGTGGTTGTGTGGTGGAATGCCCAAATATAAAACATCGACTGGGCATTTGGACTGAGTTTGGCAAATCAGGAATGTTTGAAGGGACGGGAAATGATTAAAAATAATTCCGTATATTTTTGTTAAATAAACAAATATTTGTAAAAGGAGAAATTGTTTTTACTTATTTATTTTTTTTACTTATTCAGCAATAACAATAAGATAGGCCTTATAAAATGTCATTCCTTTTCGTCCAAAATGCTTGTGCACGTGATTGTCAAAGAAGATCCAAAAATTGTGGCTAAATTTTGGTGAGACAAGTTCATCAGCATAGGTGGTTCAGTGCTCGCCCTGGTTCGATTTCCGGCTGATGCAGCTGTGCAAAGCATGGATTAATGTGCTTGTTATTATCATTTACAAATTCAAGTATTTTGAAATAATACCTCAACACACAGTTGGATGAACGCATTCAATAGTATCGCTATTATTGTGCTTTTATTTTATTATTATTTTGACATTTAGCTTTTCAGTTGAAAAGCATGCTTTTCCAAAAGTTTAATTTTTTACAGTAATATAGGGTGTTTGAGCAAGACGTGTAGAGTTGGAAAGGCCTATTATTTGACACTTGTCAACTGTTGACATTTGTAATATATAAAAGCGGGAAATTTACCATTGAATTTTATTATGAAAATTCGCGTTCAATTGCAGTTACGATGCACAACCTAATAAAATAATTCCAAGGGACTGGCTTAGTGCAAGGTGTGAAGACACCGAAACGACTTCGCCCCGGACGTTGGACCAAAAATATCGGTGCAGCGAAGGACCCCTGATAGCCAAAACTCGGAAAAATTCATGCCTTCTGTACGAACCAATACTATAGCACCGAAAGTTCGCAAGTGTGTATGCCGATGTAAACAATAGCAAGAAACCATCAGTTAGAATAGATATCTAATATGCTTACACTCTTACACTTTCTGATAATCTGTTTTCACCAAAAGGTTTCGAAACTGTTTATCGACTCTCCATAGGTGTTTCATCAATGTTTGGCTATCAGGGAAATACCTCCATTCCTCACCGTGCTGAAGAACTCGACCTCTCCACGTTCACACTGCAGCAAATATTGACGTAAGATTTTGCTCTGCATGCGTATAAGGTCCAATTCACTCAAGAGCTGCAGCCGGCGGACCACCAGCAGCGCCGTACGTTCTCTGATTAGGTCTTAAAAACATATCCTACATCTCTTGTTGATACCCCCCATTTAAAGATTCGATACACTTACATCGTACTTCATTACGAAATTAATGCACTAGTAGTAATTACATCCATATTAACAAAAGAAAGTGCAGTTTTTTCAATTGATGCGATCATTACAGTATCTCATAACTAGGCATGATAAACGCGTGTTTACGCGCGTAATTCCGTCGAACCCAACGAACATAAGATCGGTGAAAGCAAACCATTGAAAAACTGTCAAATTTATCTATTGCCGCGAACATAAAATGAAATTGAAACGGTTCGAGGTGAACTTTTCTGAAAAAAGACACGCATCCATTATAACTGGGACTTGAAGACATCTGAAGTTCGGCAAAAGGGATCATATTACATTAGACTGAATTTTTTGAATTTTATACGAGCTTTATAGTCCCTTAGATTAAGACTAATCTCGTTAACTTTTTTTTTTTTGCTGCACGGTTCTTGCCACAAATATTAAACCTCTTTTAAATGGACTGAATTCCTCATCTTGAAAATAGAAAAAAATGGAACATCAAGGCATAAACTTCTAAGATTGGTGCCATTTCATCTTTGATCTAAGCAAACGATTTTAATTCATTTTTTGATTAAGTAGTTATCTCAACAAAGAATTCAGCACAACTTAAATCCAGACATGAAAAGAATCGGAATTTTGTTGCTCAAATTGAAATCTTGTCTTACTAAATTCGAAATATTCAATTATTCTTCAATTCTAGCACAGCACGTAAATCGCTCAGCCAGTAAATTCCAAAACAAAAATTCCGACCCAAAAATCCATTTATCTTGAAAAAAAAAAATCTGTTTACATTCGCATGATATTGCAAATTCTGCTCAAGCTCGTTCGATTGGCACCTCTGACCTTATTTCCAAACAGTTCGTTGCACGCGCTCAACAATACCCGAAATTGCTAAGGCCAGCACTTCGGGCATACCGAATTGTATTTCAGCAAATACAGATTGTGGTTTTTCTAGGTATAGAAATGCTAGCTAGCTAGTTAGCAAAACTCCATGACGCAGAACGAGCTGGGACAATTGCTATAGAAAATGACAACGTGTTCCCACTTAAGACGCAAACCTTGAGTCGGTCATAAACCTATGAGACTGCTATTGCTTAAGATTTCGCGATCCAAAACGGCAAAGACTGGCTTTGGGTCGATCGATGTTGCGCTGCTTGAACTTATGTTGCAGCATTAAAGCCAGCAGCATGTTTTGCCGCCGGAAGTTGTTGCGACACGGTTACTTCTTCTAAAGGCGTCAGTTCGGAATTCGACTTTGTAGGCCGGACCCAACGTACCAAAAACCTAACGCTCACGTACAATTGAGCTGGGTGATTGGTAATTCGGTTTACCTGTACTCGAAAAACAGGTAATGCGCCAGGCGCATATAAGAATGGCGATAACGTGGTTTTTCTCACCATAAAATTTCTAAAAGTGTGAAAAATGCCGACATCGCTGAGTGGTACTGAGAGCTTAAGGCTGGAAATTTGCGTCGAAGTGCTCGTAAGTTTCTATTTGTTTGTTAGGAGAATTAGTTTGTTTGGGAATTGTGTTTGCATGTGTGAACTAACGTTAACTTATTTAAAGTTATGAGCTAGTTGCATTTTGACTTGCGCAGTTAACTTCGAAGAAACTCAATTTTGCCCGATTTAAGCGCATTTGTCATCGACGGTTGTGTGTGATTTTCTTAATGCATATTTGCTGTTCCGACGATAACGTTGTATAACAAAAGAGCTTAAGTGGAAAATTTCGTGAGCCATTTTATTTAATTATATTGATGTGGGATTTATTCTGAAGGCTTTTCGAATGCAGTATGTGAGAATTTGCTACCAGCGCATTTGCGAAAAAAAAACTTTGTTCATATGGTTTGGAGCAAGGTTATTATTGTATTTTTTGGGACAATAAGGTCATTGGAATGAATAGTTTGATATTTAAGAGTAACAGAAGGTAATTAAATGCTTGTAGTGTAAACTAAGCGGACGTAGTAAATTTGAGCCATATAAACTTAATGGTACAACTCATTGAAAATTGTAGACGGAGCCAAGGCGGAAACAGAGACATCCATCTGTAGCAAAAAACCAGAAGAGGGATGCGCTGACCGTCGTTGAGGTTCCACCGACTAGTGATATGTAGATAAACGCCACCTCAGACAACTAGCAAACAGGAGAAGACGAATGGTCGATAGACGCAAGAAAATTGGAAAAAGCAGCGCGAGAAGAGGGCGACAGGATGGGATGGAGGGTTAAATGCAGCCAGCAAGAGATGGTCAAGAAAAGCTAGATGCCGAAATACTAGACCGGACCCTATTGTCATCGAAGTGAAGGGTGATCTTTCTTAAGCGCAGATACTGCACAAGGTGAAGGTAGACCCTGAATTGAAAACAGTTGGAAATGCGTTATCGATGATCAGAGGGATACAAAAAGGAGACCTCCTAATTCATTTTAAGGAGACGGGAGCCACGACTGTCGAACTAAAAAGCGCTATTAGCGAAGTCTTAGCAGAGCAAGTGATTGTGAGTATCACCCGCACGCACTGTTCTATCATCGAGATTAAGGACGTTGATAAAGTCACTACAAAAGATGACATAACCAAGCAATCAAAGCCTAGTTTAGAGTCGAAGCAAGCAGACATCTTATAACTGTGAAAAGCGTACGACGAAACCCAAAACCCGACAGTCAGTCTTCATACAGAAAACGCAAGAAAGTTGTTAGAAACTGGAAGAATCAAGATTGGCTCGGTCAATTGTCTAGAGTTTGGCCATCTCAAAGCTTTCTACATATCAAGCTAGGCAGAGCTGACGTAGCGGCCATCTTGAATGACTGGGTGTGACGTCATGAATTTTTCCATTTCAAAAGACCACCTGTATTATTTTTGTACAATCTTGTCGTAAAAACACGATTTACCGAAAACAACACAAAAGCATAATTAAATCAAATTAAGCGCGGAAATATTATGCGAGTGCATACTTTTTCGTAATAACTATAATTTTACAGTTTTCCGTGTGGAAATTAACCGGAGAAATCTGCACAATATGAGTGACAGATACTCTTCGATGCGAGAAACCAAGATTGGACTTTGATCGCACTTTTTTCAATTAAAAATCTATTGCACTGATATCAGCGTGTAATAATTACACGCCGAGCACTATTAATAAGGAACCTTGAAAACCTGAACTACCTTTAACACTGCATTTCAGAATAAACGCGATTCTTACGAAGCCCGCCGTGTCTGCTCCATACAAAAGCGAACGAATTTGTATGGAACTGTCTTTTGTTATGACTCCATCAGATCCAAGGAAGCAATTAAACATCTAGTAGTTATGGTCGATAGTAGACTAAAATTCAAAGTTCACGTGGACAACATATAGGCTCTGCGCGATAAGAGAAATCAGCGAGCAATACCGGAAAAAGCAGCCTGTTTTATAACTGGAATCATTCCCATCGACATTATCGCGAATGAGATGCGAAGGATCTAGGAGAAAAGAGCGTCGATCCAACAAGAGCCAGCAGTAGTAAGAAAAATAGAGGAGAAGGCAACATCAATTGCTATGTGGCAAACCAGGTGGGACAACACTACAAAAGGTCTGGACAAAGCGGGTGTATGGTGACTGCAACTATCACCTTACGCAGTTCCTATTAGGCTACTGCAAATACTTACACAGATTTGGTCAAGATAACTCACCTCTTTGTCCAGATTGTCCAGATCAAGAAGAAGACATAAAGCACGTCATTTTCCACTGCAGTCGCTTCGGTTCTGAGTAACACCATCAAGTGCTTCCCCATGATGTGTTCTAATCCAGTGTTGTCAGACTGACATTCTTATCTCCTGGAATACGCTCGAAGGTGGCACTCAGTTGGCTATAAGACTCCTCCTTTTCACGAGGTTTTGCGGCATTAGTTGCAGATTTGTGACCCTGGTTCTGAGTCTGACAACGATAATTCTATCCGAGAATGGTTCTCTCTGATGAAACTGTTTCTCGCTCTCGCCAATTTCCCACTCAGGACCAACGTACAGACTAGCGCGGGGTTCGTTTTTGTCCTGACCCTGCCCACCTGATCTCGCCCCAGCCCAAGATTTTGATGTTATAGTTCTACATTTTACGGTCGATCACTGACCGTATTGACCGCGTGATCCCAGCCATTCCACCGTCATTAAATGTTCGAACGTTCCAGAGCCAATCAAAGTCCGTTTTCGAATGGCAAAAGTCGTTACCGTATCCGAGACACTGTATCGTTTTCTCCTATCACCTAGATTTTAAGATTACGTATGATAAGCAATGACTGGCGTTCATTGATGGAAGGGAAGCATTGCTACCCTTAAATTTTGCTTTTTATTGAGTCTAGAAATACTAAATTCAAATCGGAACGAATATCAAACATTATTTAAAAAAAATTTTGATAAAAGCGCGCATTATTTTCATTCATCACTGTAAACACACTTGACGTGCACAGGACAGCTTTTTCTGACGCTTTTGCTGAACGACGAAAGCCTAAAGCCATCCACAGGTAACAATCGCTCTGAGATGCGATTTAAATATTGCATACACCGGCCTGCCGGCCAGTACGTGGTAAAATTTTCCCGCTCGACTCGATCGAATTCGACTTCTATAGAAAGGAGAGATGCGTCGCGGTAGTTGCTTCCACAGCTTTCAATCACAAGTCATCGCAGAACGAAGGACGTTCTAAGTATTGCCAGTATGGAAATTTTCTTACTGATCGGAAAATGATCAGGAAGAAAAATGTGAATGAGTAAATCTGGCAATATTGCCTATATTTGTCGTGCTTGGAGGGGGAAATGAATCGGATCAAACTTTTGCAGATCGAGCAACATCGTTTTTCAAAAGAAATAAAGCCTATGTATGTTAACTTTTTACCATTTTTAAAGTTTATGTTTGATAAAGGTTGAAGGCCATTTTAAAGAAAAATGTCTTCAAATTTCGGCATCACCTTAGTCAAAATAAGACCACGTGTTGGCGAAGGATTGTAATTTCGGTTAATGTAAGAATTCGGCTGCTATATAGTATTAGGATGAATGTGTATCGTGCTTGATTTTAGATCTTATATCACGCCACGCCACTGATGATAAACCCATGATCGAGAAAGTGTCCATTTTCCATTTCAAAGGCAAGCAGCATTGGCTGTGGTTATACTCTACTGTCCCTATCCCAAAGGGGGAACCTTACTAATACAACATGATAGTCTTTTAGCTAGATATTGTAGCCATCGTAAGCGAATGAAAACATTTTTATATAACTTATGGTAACGGTTACTTAAGGTTTTATAAACTATTGACGTAAATTATAAAATGTTTTTCAGTAGTCGTTCTTGACGAGTGGAGATCTTATAAATCTTTTGTAAAAACAATGAAAAGACAACTTAACTGCTTAATATAACTAAAGGTCACCAAAATGAAAAAAAAATTGTCCAAGACAGATTTTTAAAGCTGCCATAAATTAGTCCTAAATCTGAAAAAAATCAACTACATAGATATTCGTATATTCTCTGCGCAACGAGCAAAGACTTAAAATTCAGACTTCGATTGAAAAGGAACTGACCTTCAGACACGAAAGAAATTAAACTAAGGCGTATTGTATATGTACACAAAGGAAACAATACCGGCCGTGTAAAACTACGCAACATCCTGACATATTGCCCACGTGATGACTCATAAAGTGCACCAATTACCGATGTTGTAATAACGTGGTTATTACAAAATCTGAACTATGTCGACTCTTCAGAATTTCCAAGTTAATTTATTTTTATAAATGACGAAAACTTACTCGAGCATTTTTGCGCATAGACAGAAAGACAAGTGTAATCATCACAGTTATACGTACCACACTTGATATTCTTGTTTACGAGATTCGACAAGCTACAAAACTACACAGTAGAAAAAATCTATATCTATAATCTTTGCAGAAAAAAACAAGAAAACAAAACAATCTTATCAAATGGCATAAAACAATAACTTCTTCGTTATAGCCGAAAAGCACTCGAGCCTAGTTGAGAGTTATGTGCTAAAGAATAGAAAAACGCAACAGAAAAACTACAAAGAAAAAAGAGAAATTTAGGTAAAAATGTTTGCATTAGTTTTGCTACTTTCTTTAGCAGTCTTTAATCCAATCGCGAGCTCTTAAGGTAATCCGAGTAACGTTCGCGTATACAAGGCATATTGTACACCTGTAACTAAGCTTATGTAACCACCATCACATTTTGCGATCAATAAACTTTTAATGTGATTTAAAGAGGAGAGTTGGTGAAATGTCGGTTATTAAACCAAATTGGAAAAAATCGTAACGTCTTTTCTTGTAGATAAATTGAACTCATTTTTACCCATATTTGTAACACTTCGAGCCGAGTGCGTGTCTGGTTAGAACGCCTCATGTGCTCTCTTATCAATTTATTATTTTTTTTTTGTTCAACAGAACTACATATCGAAATTTGAGCTTTACACGAGTACGTACTTGAAAATTCGATATTAATTTTTTTCGTTTGGCAAAGCCTCATATTGAGCTATCAATCACAAGTTCAACTTTCGATGATAATGTGGAGAAAAAAAATAGAACGCCGACGACAAACGAATCTTATCTTCTTGGTGAAAGAATTCCAATAATGTTCAAATATATGTAAATTTTTTAGAGCTCTCATATGCAGTCATATGCCTAAAATAACCCCATAAAACTCTCAAGAAAGATTTCAATAGAGAAATCTAAATTTTATGAAATCTTTTGCATCCGAAGTGATTGGCAAGGGCTCTTAGAAAACGCCATCTTTAAAAAGCAGCCTTCCATTTTTCTGCTGCATATTTTTCTTTTCAAATTTTCTCGTATAATTAAGCGATAAAACTCTCCTTAGCTAAATTTTTGAGAGCTGCTCATAACACTACTTGTGTAGTTTTTCGAGGAATTTCAAGTGGACTTTTTCCAACTTTAAATTGCATTAGAGGAAATGAAATGATCACGGTTTATGGTCATTGCTCGAAAGAAAACAAAAATAAAAATTATCATAATAATCACTAAAATCAGTTACGACATGATCATCATCAGTAAAGAAAGGAAAAAAATAATCACAATAATGAACATACAAAAAAAAACCCATTATCGATCGAACAAGATTGAAATACAATTTTAGCCACAATTTATTTAATATTTAATTTTGCGCTTTAAGTTGCATCAAGACGATCGTTTTCATTCCATGGCTGATCATTGACTTCATTTCGAAGATCGTTTAAGTTTTTATGAATTAGTTTTTGGCGTTTTTTCTTCTCCTTTTCAGTTTTTATTCGCGCGATTATAAAATTTTGTGTTGATAATAATTAGAAAGATCGTCAAATTCTTTCGATAATGGCGTAAATTGTCTGCTTTTAGAAAGTGATTGTAAAATCGAACCGTGTGAAAATTTTCAATGATCGTTTGAAACGTATTGAAGTCGAAGGTTGCATTTGAATATAATTTTAATGTTTTTGTAGTATGTGCACACCTCTAGTTTTTAGTGATTATAAGTGGTACTTAATTATTGAAAAAATTTTAAATGCTACAACCATTTCTTTTCTTTCTCAACGACGCTAATGCTCCAATTGGAGTGGGTCTTGGACTTTAAAGATACGGATTTCGGCATATATTTGTTTAGGCAGCCGTCAATACTGAAGTGCGCCAGGGGTAGCTGGATTTCAAGTAAAAATAAAACTAGTTCACTTTTAAATTAAAATTACCACAAACTTTAATTATCGTATTTTTATAATCACTTAAACGCTTTTTTTCACTATATCGCCTTAATCTGCGCACTATCGATCACGCGTCTTAATCGCTTTCCCAACTTCGACTCTCCCAAATTTCAACTGACACTTTCGCTTTCAAATTTCCGACCTACTCGCTCGTCGTAAACGCTCGCCTTTTTATATCGTTATTTTCGGTCACTGTCGACCTTCTCCGCTGTTTCGGACATTTTTGGCCCGCTCTGCTGTTTCGGTCACCGTCGCGTCGGCCTTCTCCGAGTCATTATGTGTGCGTGTGTGGTGATCAGAATAGTAGATAACTGAAGATCGCGAATATTCGATGAACGACTGGGGCGACATGTAACAACACCTTTATTGTAGTAGCTTGAAAACTAAAAATTCATTTTCTTCAATTGTTCGAATTTCCAACTGATCGCAACACTAATTTTTCTGCGTATTCTGTTAATCGAATCTTTTCAAATCTGTTCCTGATATTTTCTATCGATAGATAATAGAACATTTTTTCAATTTTATCTGCATTTCTTCTTCGAAGGATGTTTTGGGAAAGAAATTAATTAAATTTTAATTTATTCGTCCCTCCACGTTGGAGTCAGACGTATGAACTGAATTCAACTTACGTTACTTATACGTTCCGATGAAGACGACTGTTTATTGCCTTCGTATTGCTATCACGTCCTTGTTATGAAGTACAGTTTTTGGACGGCATGCTGTAAACTTAACTTCTACAAGTGTGTCCTATTCCGAATGTTTACTGTAGATAATTGGATCTTGTTTTTTCGGCCGATGCTAACCTTACGACTGTTGCCCGATGCCACAGCCTTTAACTACCTTAATTCATTCAAATTTTACAATTCTAAATGTATTATTAGTACTTATTTTAACTTCAAGGAAGGTTGTGGGAAGGGCTATAAACACTTCCACAATAACAAAATAAAGATCAGAATCCTGATTTGGGCCGTAGTGCCATTGAAGAAGAAAGCTGATTTTGATGCCTTAAACTCTGACATAACTGCGACTGGTTGTCGGTATTTGATGAGTCTAATGTTAACATAGCGAGTTCTAATTCCTATTTCTTTTGGCGGGTTCATGCGTTGCATAACTGTCTCTCATTCGAACCCTTCCAAGCTGTTTCCCTGGCTTGACGATAACTTAACATCAATCAAATTCCTGTTAAGACCCCCTATAGGGGCATAGGACAGAAACAACTCTCTTCCACAAGGCGCGATCCTGCGCATCGGCTTTAAGCTGTTGCCAGGACTTGTTTATTCCTCTGGCCCCCTGCTCAACTGCTCGCTTCCATGTGTTACATGGTCGACCAACCCGACGTCTTCCTTGAGGGTTATAATCCAGAGCCTGTTTTGCGATGTTTTGCTCTGGTTTCCTCAAAGTATGACCGATCCACTGCCACTTTCGCCGTTGAATCTCAATACCTATTTTAGTCTGGCGAGTTGTACTCCAAAGTTCGTCGTTGGAGATCACTTCTGGCCAGAATATACCTAAAATGCGTCGGAGGCATTGGTTTACGAAAGTCTGTAGTTTCTTGGTAAGTCGAACGGTCACTTTCCACGTAGTACAACCATATAACAACACGGATTTGACGCATGCGTCAAAAACTCGCAGCTTCGTGCGAAGGGAGATCTCTCTTAACCTCCAGAAAGGGGAAAGGATACCGAAGGCCTGACGAGCTTTATTTAGTCGAGCCTCAACATCCTTTTCGGCTCCGCCGTCCATGCTGACAATGCTTCCGAGATAGCAAAAATCTTGCACCTCTTCCACATCCTGCCCATTAAGAACAATCGGTGTGCTTGCGTTCGAACCCATGTGCATGTACTTGGTTTTACGCACATTTATTTTCAGTCCCGCCTCTTTGCATTTAGAATGCAACGAGCGAACATTTGACTCTAAGTCCGAACGGGTATGTGCAAGCAAACACACGTCATCAGCATAATCAAGGTGACTTAAGATGTTAAATAGTCTCCATTGAAGACCTTTACCTTCTCCACCTTCCAGTGCAGCTTTCAAGATGTCATTTATTACCACCAGAAACAGGGCTGGTGATAATATGCAGCCTTGTCTGACACCCGTTCGCACAGGAAAGCTCTCCTCTATGCAAGACGCGACACCTTGCATCTTCGTAGGATTCTTTAATCATAGCTATGACCTTATTTGGAATACCTCTCCTACGCAAAGCATTCCATATGTAATCTCGCTTAACGCTGTCGAAAGCCTTCTCGAAGTCCACAAACATGAGATGTAGTGGCGAACCCATTTCGGCTGACTGCTCTAATATTATCCGTAGGGTATTTGTGTGGTCGGTACAAGACGACCCTTTACGGAATCCAGCCTGATAAACTTCGAGAGTGCTCTCGACGACATCACTAATCCTATTGAGAATTACCTTAGCCATAATTTTTGATACGGCAGTAAGTAGACATATACCACGCCAATTGCCACAATCCCGAAGGTCGCCCTTCTTCGGAATTTTCACAATGACGCCCTCCTTCCATTCAGTCGGATATCTTCCATCATTCCACACCTTAGTGGGAGGAGTATATCGGCTGTTATTTCCGGGTCCGCTTTGAGGAGTTCGGTTGGTAGTCCGTCTATACCTGGAGCTTTCCTTCCCACCATTGACCGAATGGCGGAAACTATCTCTTCCTTATCTGGGGGATCGTCCCTAATAGAGGATTGTTGCGGTTGGATGTTTGGAAGTTGTTCTGTTTCCGGAATATCTTCATCTGACAAGATGTTTAAAATATCAGAGAAGTATTCCTTCCATCGTCGCAACTGGTGTTCACTCATATTAAGGAGAGTTCCGTTGACATCTCTCACCAGGTGGTTGGCGGTGAAATTCCTGTTCGTCAACTGTTTCATGATTTTAAATAGTGAACCCATATCCCCAAGGTAAGCCGCAGATTCTGCCTTGTTTGCCAGATCTTCAATGGCCTTTCTCTTGTCGCGTCTAACAGCCTTTTTAAGCTGTATATGAGCATCGCGGTAGTTCTGCCTCAAGTCGGGCGTTCGTTGGTTGACATCGGGTTGAGAGATGATTGCCAATTTGGCTTTTTTCCGATTGTCAACCTTGTCCCATGTGTCTTGTGACATCCAGGGTTTCTCACCGCTTTGCGCATATCCCACAGATTCTTCAGCACTAGTTAGAAAAGTGTTTCTGGTTGCCTCCCAATTGGCGTCCAGTGTGCGCATTTCATGTTCACCCAATGTGGATGACTTTTCGCGTAGAATGGTGGTGTATTCGAGTTTTTTTGTTGGGATCTCTGAGTTTATCCACATTAAGCTTGCGCTTCATTTGAAGAATTTGTGGTCGTCGGATAGCTGCTGTACACAATCTCAAGCAGGCAACCATCAAGTGGTGATCGCTCCCCACGTCAGCTCCACGTTTCGCTCGCACATCGAGGAGACATCTTCTCCATCGGCGACTTATAGCCAAATGGTCGATCTGGTTCTGAGTAACACCGTCAGGGGAAACCCAAGATGTTTTATGATGACTCTTGTGTGGAAAAAGGGTCCCTCCGATGACCATTTGCCGAGTACTACAGAACTCCACAAATAATTCGCCGTTTTCGGGTCTCTTAATCCAAGGTCGTGAAGGGTCGACCCAAGGGTCACCATGCCTCCCCATGACGTGTTCTAGTCCAGTGTTGTCTGATCCAACCTGGGCGTTCATATCTCCCGAGATGATAATAATATCACCTCTTGGAACACGTTCGAAGGTGGCACTCAGTTGGCTATAAAACTCCTCTTTGTCACCAGATGTTGCGGTATTAGTTGGTGCGTAGCACTGCAGAATTGTGACGTTTCTGACACTGGTCTTGAGCCTGACGACGATAATCCTATCCGAGATTGGTTCCCAGCTAATGAGACTGTTTCTCGCTCTCGGCGTAAGGACGAACGCCACGCCATTTCTGGCTTCATTTTCAGGGCCAATGTACAGAATAGTGTTTCCGCTAGGCTCAAACTTAACATACTACATCAAAAAAAATTAAAAGCGGAACCTTGGAAAGAGTATTTCGTCACAAGAAATGACTCGAACTTTCTGTTATACTGCTATCTTAGGAACTCCTTTAATTCCCAATACCTGGCTCCTTATTCCCAATACCTACAGAATGTTAAAGTATCATTAAAGACAAACCTAAACAGTTTTGAAATATGTCAATTCAGAGAGAAACTCTGTCGGCTATCCAATTAGTATATCTCTAAATGATACGGTAAGCACTAATCCTATTGTGATCAGCAATTTATTTGGTAACCGTGTTTCACTAGCATAGACTTCAATAACTTTCATTACTTTGCAAAGTTTCCTCCTAATTCCTTAGTGGCAAAAGATCTCTTCATTGATGACGCTACCATTTTAAAATTCACTGGGTATATGGCCGGTAATTTCTCTAGCTGTCCGGATGGTATTCCTGCGTCTGTGATTAAGAGGTGTAATTTATCCCTTCTACCTATTCTCCGCTATCCATTCAATTTATCCCTTCTATCCGGTGCTTTTCCCTTATTATGGAAATCATAACACGTCTACATAAATCTGGCAAGCAAGATGTCGTAAGCGATTACTGGGCAATAGCCATTCTTCCTTTTGTCGTTAAATTATTTCCATTCAATGTCGATAATAGGATCATTTCAGCATGGTTTTTTTTTCGGCATCGAGTATAACTTAGGGGTATGCAATGCACAGTTATGTTGGTATAGGAAATGGAGGTATTAAGGTGGAGAGAGAGACGAAAATGACGGTGGACATTGTTCTTGAAGCACCGCAGGCTGTACTTGTTGGGAAATAAACTAACTGGCAAATCGTTCCAAACTCTTGACGTTCGGAAAATGATTGACTGCCTATACTTCACTGAACGAGAAGGCAAGGGTTTGACCGTGTACTCGTGTACGCAGTCAGCTTGGTGAGTATTCCGGGGAAAAGTATGCAGTGAAGGAATGAGTGCGCTTAGTTTCGTACTGCACTTACCACGAAAGTATTGATAGTAAATGCTGAGTACTCCGACATTTCTCCGATGCTCGAGAGAATCTATAGAAGACGTGATTTTTCCGTCTCCAATCTGTCGGAACGCATGTTTTTGAATACAGCAACGCGAGGTGTGTTTTGGGTAACCCAAACATGTGAGTTATACTCTAAACGTGGTCTCATGTAAGCCTTATAGATGGTTGCTATGTGGAAGGGTGTGAAATATTTTTTGCATTTTCGGAGAACACCTATACGTTTAAAGACGTCAAGGGCAATATCAAAGATATGGTGGGTCTAATTCAGGCGGTCATTAATTTTGACGAACCATGGGCTATGAACCATCAAAGGTTAGATTGTGAGACAACACTGAAACATCGCGTTTGAGGGATAGATGACAGGCCTGTGTTTTGGATGCGTTGACCCCTACTCTATTTTTCTTGCCCCATTCCAGGATTAAGTTGAGATCCGAGTTCAGCGAACTCCCTGCGATTGGAAGCAATAGAATGATTGTTTGATTCCGCAGCAGAGTTAAATTCATAGGTGCTGTCTAAAGTACTGTCATCTGAAAAACTTTGGATTGGATTAAGAATGGACGACAGAAGGTCGCTTATGGAAACTAAGAAAAAAGAGCTGGAGATAAAATAGAACCTTGAGGGACGCCGGAATCAATTGGGTAGGAGAAAGAAGTAACGCCATCTAACACTACTCGTATAGTGCGTTCAAAGAGAAAACTTTCAATCCATTGAACAAGGGTATCATTGAGGCCGATGGCCCTAAGCTTAACTAAGAGACATTCGTGCCAAACTCTGTGAAAAGCTTTTGCAATGTCAAGTACGAGAACTTGGCCTTCGCCATATTTATGTAAGCATGAATTGAAGTAGACTAAAAGATCCCCCGTCGACTGTCCAGAACGGAACCCATACTGCCATTCATGGATGAGCTGTTTATCTTCCAGATATTTGACGATTTTACGATTGACAGCAGTTTTCATTACTTTCGAGAGCACTGAAGTAATGGCTATTAGGCAGTACTTGACGGGGTTCGCTTTGCTTCCTTTCTTAGGAATGGACTGAACATTCGCAACTTTCCACATACGTGGAAAGCACCCAGAAGAGTAAGAAAGATAGAAAAGATAACGAAGATGTTTAGCTAAAGAAGAGGCGCACTTTTTAAGGGTAATGGGAAGAATACCGTCTGGACCAGCAGATTTGTGGATATTGAGCTCTATAAAGATCCGAGAAATAAGTCTAAGAAATGTAGTGCAGGCAGTGAGAAACCAGAAGAATTTGCAGCGGGAGGCGATTGGTTTGATGGTGGTAAGTGCTAGTAAGTTGGCTTACTCGCTAAGATCAACCACGGTTTGACAAATGACCAGTAAGACCTCGAGCCTTTTCTAATCTGATGCAATTTTCTAACTTCTGTATTTCTGCTCTTGAGAAAAGGAAGTAGGTTGATTGCACTTATACAGACAGTAGTAAGGCATTCGATAGAATTGATACCCAAGCTTAACATGCTTCCTGTTAGTTTTGTTTCGTGGATTAAGTCATATCTCACGAATTGTATTTAAAAAGACCCTTAACTTCTGAGATTTATAACACTTCCGGTGTTTCCTAAGGCAGTCATCTTGACCCACTACTATTTGTTTATTTAGTATATATTAATGACGTGAGTTCGTTTTTTTTTTGTTTACAGAATGATCTGTGTTATAGGCAATTTCGACCTTTATGTGCAATGGGATTTGGAAGGTAGAGGAAGAGGAGTGAGAACGACCGTAACGAGTGGAGAAGCTAATATATATTTTTCAGTTGTACTGGCTGCTACTGACAAATATTTGCAGATGTTATGGGGGACTGAACGATAGAAAGCGAACAGAAACCATCTACTGAGTATCTCATCGTTGCACGGTTTTTTTATCTAGAATGGCACTACAGTCCAAATCGGGATTTGGCCTTCTGAGGTTGTTGGCCCTTTGCACAACCTTCTATCTACGAATTTTCTTCGTTTCGGTAGATCGAGGTGACCAAGGTATACCCAAGCATGCAGAGCTGGAATTATAAGTTGATCGGGATCTGAATCACGACATTCGCATTGTAGACTAACACGCTACCCACTAAAATATCAATTCTACGGGGGTAGTTCAGTAAGCCCGTGAATTTTTGAACTTCCCGCATTTAATCCTGCTTCTGTCAAGTAGCATCTGTCAACACACACCACAGGAATTTCAACTGGTATACTACGATTTTACATAATCAGTTGGGTATGAAAAAGCTATCCGCGCGATAGGTGCAGCGTTTGCTTGCAATTGATATGCTACATAGTTGACCAACCGGCCGTCTTCCAGAGCTTCTTTGGAAATATTTTACTCTGGTCTCTTCAAAGTGTGAACGATCCACTTAATCTTATTCTGTCTCGTTGTAATCCAAAACTTGTCGCTGGAGATGACATCTGGCCAGGAAACCACTAAAAGGCATCGCAGGCAGTTTCTTGGCGAGCTTAACGGTCACTTTCAATGTAGTACAACCCCATAACAATATGGATTTGTCGCATCCTGCGAAGGAAGATTTCTCTTAACCTCCAGAAAGGGAGGATATCGACGAGTTTTCTTTATACGAGCTTCAATATTCTCTTCGGCTCCACATATGAGGATGGGTGAACTAAAAACAAAAATATAACACGACTATGATTGCGCGTAAGGCATAATCATGCAATACTCTAGATGAAATAGTAAATGTTGTGATCTCAAGAAATTTTGTATGTGGAGTGGTAGGAGTGACAGCATAGAACTATTTTTTTATATCATGCCAAAGTAGAAATAAAAATGTTTTACAAAAAATTTGAGGACTGAAAAAATTGGTTAATAACATTTCATGAGAAAGTGCAGTTTGTATGGGAGGTGGTGGAAGGTGTTGGGGGATTCAGATAATTTTTGTACCATACATCACATTTATGATATTCTAAATTTCATATTATTATCTTTTACAGTTTCCAAGAAAATTGGATTATTGTAAATGATTGAAAATGAGTCATTTTGTATGGGAGGAGGTAGAAGGGGTAGAGCGATTTGGCCCGTTCAGGAACTAGACCTTACTTTTTCGTTACGAGTACGACGAGTACAATATTTGAACTTTCTACCCCAACGCATGCTAGAGCTGGAGAGCGCGCGGACAGATGGAAGGATTTTGAGATTTTTGAGCGACAACAAATATTTCTGTACCCTTGGCGATTCTGTGCGAGCATTATTTCTTGGCGTTACAAACTTATAATACTCTCATATTCCATCTAGAGTATAAAAAGTTAATGAGAAAAATAAAATGAACAATTAAAATTTACTGGCTTTGATCCCCAAATAAAGTACAATATTTAATTATATTTTTGTAGTTAACCAAGACCGTCTTGAAAAAATGTGTATTGCAATAACTCAATATAATTCCAATACGTTTTAAATGCATGGGTTTCGCAAGATATTGTGTCACGTCCAATTCGAATCATTCACTCTAAGTCTAAAGAAGAAAAATGAATTGTTCTGTGTGGTTAATTAGCCCATCAATTATGTTTGTTTCTTTGCTATATAAAAGGGTGTTGACATTTATGCGGTCTGTTAGGGTTTACAAAGTGACTGAGCACGATATATGTACATATATACATACAAATGTATATGAAAAATAGCTGATGAGTGTCATACACATTCGTATTTTTATCATCAGACCGGCTGTCCAATCGGATTTTTCAGTGCCACTCAATGGAATTTTTTAATGCAGAATTATGCAGTAAGACAAAAAATATCTCTGGCGATACTCTAAATGAAAGAGGAATATGTTGAACTTAAAAATTTTGTATGAGGAGTGGCAGAAGGGCAACTAATATTTTCACATCATGATCAAATCAAATTGTTTTATATAAAATTTAAACTTCAAAAATTTGATAGGTTTTGAGAAAATTAGTGTATTAAATTTAGTGAAACTGTGTATGGGAGGTGGTGGAAGGAGCGGGGGTTTTCAGTGTTTTTTCAGTAATAATTATGAAGATTATGCAATTGACATCTTTCAAATTTCAGACCAATAACATTCATACTTTTCAAGAAAATCGAGCTCCTGTAAAGTTCTGGAAATGTATCGTTTTGTATGGTCGGGGTTAGAAGGAGTGAAGCTAATCGTCCAGTTTTTTACGGTCTTACTAATAATTCTAAATAAATATCTAGTGCATAAATTCAACTTATGGGTACTGAGTAAATTAGTTTGTACTATATCATGAAAAAGTGCAGTTTTAATAGGAGGTGGTAAATAGTGTTATCAAAAAAAAATATGTTCTAAATTTTAGAATTATAGCTTTCATATTTGTTGAGAAAAACCATTTATTGTGCAATTCCGAAATCATCATATGGGAGGGAGTAGAAGGGTGGAGCGATCTGGCCCTTTCACAAACTTGACCTTACTTTTTCGTCATAAACAACGTGCACAAAATTTAAACTTTCTAGCTCAACGCGTTCTCGAGCTGGAGAGAACACGGACGAACATCCGGTTTTGAGATTTGTGAGTGATAATATGAACTTCTGTATCATTCATTTTTTTTCCTCCGAGCCTTATTTCTTAGCATTACGAACTTTGTGGCAAACTTATAATACTCTCAGATTCCATCGAGAGTACAAAAATTTTGTTACATAAATTAGACATGAACAGCTAAACCAATAAATAAAAAATAAAAATAATAAAAGTAGAAATTTTCTTAGATTTAGGTCGAATATTGCCTAATTTCTTATCTTTAGTCAAATCCCTAAAATAACAAGGACTGCTCTGTTACTAAGACTCCTCTCAATTCAAACAAAACATTTTTCACATATTTTTCATCGAACAAATAATTCTTATCTGAATTAAATCAACGGAAAAAAATATTTGCTTGCATTTTTAGCGAATTTCTAGGTGCTTATGAAAATAGCAAACCAATGCGGTTTATTAGCATAATGTGAAAGCTTATTCGGACAACGTACAACGTCAACACGCTATCAATTTATCTGAATCGCATGCAAATCGAGCGCAGAGATGTTGCAGACTGAAACACACCAAACAATTAAACATTCATAGAAGATGTTCGGGGCAGTTTGCAATTTGAAACAATGAAAAAAAGAATTATTATGCAATGCATAAATTATTAGGTGGTCGTTGTTCAGCTGTCTTCTTTGATACTGTAAAAATAAAATTTGTGGTTGGTTTTGAAGAATCTTTTGCCCGATGGAACCGGGATGAATGTAGGACAACACTTACTTTGAGAAGGTATCAACAACAGAATTATGATTTTGTGTATAGTCCAATCATGCAATACTCTAGATGAAATATTGAAGTGCGCTAGGGGTCGCTGGATTTCAAGTAAAAATAATAAAAAATAATTCACTTTGGTTTTTAATACGCACAAACTTTATACATATATCGCTTTTTTTCATAATTCAAATTTTACGTTTTTTGTTCACACTATATCGCTCTATTCTGCACTATAATCGTGCTTCGTCGATCATACGACTTAATCGCCTTTCAAATTCCTACTGACTCTGCATCACAAACGCTCGCTTCTTTCTGACCGCCTTCGGTACGAAGTATTCGCTGACCGTCGACATGTTCGCTGTTTCATACGGCGATGCGTTCCTGACTGTCACCGGTTCTCGCCCACACGACGACCTGTTCATATCGGTGAGTAATCCAATGTGTGTCGGCATGAAGCTTGATCGGAATTCGTGCGCGCGTGTAATTGTTTAAATAATTGTTTGCTTTCGTTCTCAGCAAAGAACTCGTAGGTGTTCTTTTATTGCAGTGTTGTTGTTGTTGTTAAGAATAGTGGAAGATTGCGAACATGCGATGAGCAGCAAGGGCTGGCATGTAGCAATATGAAAGTATTTAGTGCACTAGAAAATATGTTATCTGAAATACGTTAGAATACTGAATTGTGAAATTGTGTGGGAGGTGGTAGAAGAGGTAAGTGGATTATGCTGATTTTGAAAACAATAATCACTATTTTCATTATCATGCCCTGCTGATGTTCAAGTTTTATATATTCAAAGAAAGTGCTTTCATTATATTTCAAATATGCGGTGAAATGGAAAATTTATAGACAATCTTTTGCAATTATAACAAACGAAGTCCCGGAAAAAATTTCATGTTTGTACATCTTGTTTAATTTTTGAGAAAATCGATGAAATGTATTTTTGAAAATTTTGTTTTTTATTGGGGAGAGAACAGGAGTAGTGAACGAATTTTGGACGATAATAGTATTCATCTTTGTACTTTGTCCGAATTTTAAGTTTTGAAAAAAAAAAAAAAATATTTAGAGTTCGAAATCTCGTGAAATTTATATAGGAGGTGGATGAAGGTGTTGAAGCCCCATTGATTGTTTTTATTTGTTAGCTCAAAGCATTCGAGAATTATTTAGTAAACAGACAGAGGTCCCTCGAATCCGAGATTTTTGAGCAGCAACAAACTTCCCTGAATTCTGAATTGGACTATTAATCGACGATCGGCATGAATAGAGTTACTGTATAGGAACACCCCTCTTCTGCTGGTGTCCAGCTTGCACTCAGAACCGTTAATCGAGCTGTCACTCGGCGATATTTGAAAATTTGACGAATGACAGCTCGTACTGAAAAGATGATAAAAGACTGCAATTGGACTAAAAATGACTTGAACCGTAATTCTATCAAATCAAATTCCTGTTAAGACCCCCTATAGGGGCATAGGACAGAAACAACTCTCTTCCACAAGGCGCGATCCTGAGCATCGGCTTTAAGCTGTTGCCAGGACTTGTTTATTCCTCTGGCCTCCTGCTCAACTGCTCGCTTCCATGTGTTACATGGTCGACCAACCCGACGTCTTCCTTGAGGGTTATAATCCAGAGCCTGTTTTGCGATGTTTTGCTCTGGTTTCCTCAAAGTATGACCGATCCACTGCCACTTTCGCCGTTGAATCTCAATACCTATTTTAGTTTGACGAGTTGTACTCCAAAGTTCGTCGTTGGAGATCACTTCTGGCCAGAATATTCCTAAAATGCGTCGGAGGCATTGGTTTACGAAAGTCTGTAGTTTCTTGGTAAGTCGAACGGTCACTTTCCACGTAGTACAACCATATAACAACACGGATTTGACGCATGCGTCAAAAACTCGCAGCTTCGTGCGAAGGGAGATCTCTCTTAACCTCCAGAAAGGGGAAAGGATACCGAAGGCCTGACGAGCTTTATTTAGCCGAGCCTAAACATCCTTTTCGGCTCCGCCGTCCATGCTGACAATGCTTCCGAGATAGCAAAAATCTTGCACCTCTTCCACATCCTGTCCATTAAGAACAATCGGTGTGCTTGCGTTCGAACCCATGTGCATGTACTTGGTTTTACGCACATTTATTTTCAGTCCCGCCTCTTTGCATTTAGAATGCAACGAGCGAACATTTGACTCTAAGTCCGAACGGGTATGTGCAAGCAAACACACGTCATCAGAATAATCAAGGTGACTTAAGATGTTAAATAGTCTCCATTGAAGACCTTTACCTTCCCCACCTTCCAGTGCAGCTTTCAAGATGTCATTTATTACCACCAGAAACAGGGCTGGTGATAATATGCAGCCTTGTCTGACACCCGTTCGCACAGGAAAGCTCTCGGACAGCTCTCCTCTATGCAAGACGCGACACCTTGCATCTTCGTAGGATTCTTTAATCATAGCTATGACCTTATTTGGAATACCTCTCCTACGCAAAGCATTCCATATGTAATCTCGCTTAACGCTGTCGAAAGCCTTCTCGAAGTCCACAAACATGAGATGTAGTGGCGAACCCATTTCGGCTGACTGCTCTAATATTATCCGTAGGGTATTTGTGTGGTCGGTACAAGACGACCCTTTACGGAATCCAGCCTGATAAACTTCGAGAGTGCTCTCGACGACATCACTAATCCTATTGAGAATTACCTTAGCCATAATTTTTGATACGGCAGTAAGTAGACATATACCACGCCAATTGCCACAATCCCGAAGGTCGCCCTTCTTCGGAATTTTCACAATGACGCCCTCCTTCCATTCAGTCGGATATCTTCCATCATTCCACACCTTAGTGAAGAGTGGGAGGAGTATATCGGCTGTTATTTCCGGGTCCGCTTTGAGGAGTTCGGTTGGTAGTCCGTCTACACCTGGAGCTTTCCTTCCCGCCATTGACCGAATGGCGGAAACTATCTCTTCCTTATCTGGGGGATCGTCCCTAATAGAGGATGGTTGCGGTTGGATGTTTGGAAGTTGTTATGTTTCCGGAATATCTTCATCTGACAAGATGTTTAAAATATCAGAGAAGTATTCCTTCCATCGTCGCAACTGGTGTTCACTCATATTAAGGAGAGTTCCGTTGACATCTCTCACCAGGTGGTTGGCGGTGAAATTCCTGTTCGTCAACTGTTTCATGATTTTAAATAGTGAACCCATATCCCCAAGGTAAGCCGCAGATTCTGCCTTGTTTGCCAGATCTTCAATGGCCTTTCTCTTGTCGCGTCTAACAGCCTTTTTAAGCTGTATATGAGCATCGCGGTAGTTCTGCCTCAAGTCGGGCGTTCGTTGGTTGACATCGGGTTGAGAGATGATTGCCAATTTGGCTTTTTTCCGATTGTCAACCTTGTCCCATGTGTCTTGCGACATCCAGGGTTTCTCACCGCTCTGCGCATATCCCACAGATTCTTCAGCACTAGTTAGAAAAGTGTTTCTGGTTGCCTCCCAATTGGCGTCCAGTGTGCGCATTTCATGTTCACCCAATGTGGATGACTTTTCGCGTAGAATGGTGGTGTATTCGAGTTTTTTGTTGGGATCTCTGAGTTTATCCACATTAAGCTTGCGCTTCATTTGAAGAATTTGTGGTCGTCGGATAGCTGCTGTACTTAATCTCAAGCAGGCAACCATCAAGTGGTGATCGCTCCCCACGTCAGCTCCACGTTTCGCTCGCACATCGAGGAGACATCTTCTCCATCGGCGACTTATAGCCAAATGGTCGATCTGGTTCTGAGTAACACCATCAGGGGAAACCCAAGATGTTTTATGATGACTCTTGTGTGGAAAAAGGGTCCCTCCGATGACCATTTGCCGAGTACTACAGAACTCCACAAATAATTCGCCGTTTTCGGGTCTCTTAATCCAAGGTCGTGAAGGGTCGACCCAAGGGTCACCATGCCTCCCCATAACGTGTTCTAGTCCAGTGTTGTCTGATCCAACCTGGGCGTTCATATCTCCCGAGATGATAATAATATCACCTCTTGGAACACGTTCGAAGGTGGCACTCAGTTGGCTATAAAACTCCTCTTTGTCACCAGATGTTGCGGTATTAGTTGGTGCGTAGCACTGCAGAATTGTGACGTTTCTGACACTGGTCCTGAGCCTGACGACGATAATCCTATCCGAGATTGGTTCCCAGCTAATGAGACTGTTTCTCGCTCTCGGCGTAAGGACGAACGCCACGCCATTTCTGGCTTCACTTTCAGGGCCAATGTACAGAATAGTGTTTCCGCTAGGGGTTCGTTCTTCTCCTGATCCTGTCCACCTGACCTCGCTCAAGCCCAAGATTTGGATGTTATAGTGCTCCATTTCACGGTCGATCACTGATTGGCGGTGCAAGGACCGAGTAACCCCAGCTCTTCCCCCGTCATTCAATGTTCGAACGTTCCAGAAGCCAATCATAGTCCGTTTTCGAATGCCAAAAGTCGTTACCGTAGAATCAGTCCGTATCCGAGGCGATGTATCCGTTTCTCGTATCATTTAGGTCTTAAGATCACGGGTGATAAGCCCATGATCCAGTGAGTGTCCATTTGCCATTTTTAGGGCAAGCAGGACTGGCTGTGGGTGAATTCTACAGCCCCCATCCCAGAGGGGGATAGTTAGCTCAGGTCCGTGGAGTCGCTAACTCCAAAGATAGTTGCAGGAATTGGTAAAACCTCATACTACAACTACCCCCTTGCGGGTAATTCTAGGGAGCTTAAATTTATACTTGTCCTAAGATTTCTACGAAAAACTAAATCGATCGCAGAAAATAAGGTAAAATACTTTGCCTGAAGGCTTCGATTTGAAAATTTCCTGCTCTGTGCTGAAACCTGGTGTCCAAACTCTAATAAGAGAGGGTCCGTTCTCGTAACTCTAGGTATGAGTCAGCGAATACGTTGTATGATCGATGAGAGCGAATACGTGACCGGCAGTCAGTGAACACGGCGACAGTCAGCGAATACGTTAGTTGTGCTGGGTATAAAAAGGGCGAGCGTTCGTGAAAAGAGGCAATCGATGATCGGACGCGAATGTGTCGAAGTTGGTGAAGCGATTCAGTCGTGTGTGGACAAGAAAATAAAGTTTGTGGTTATTTCAAAACAAAAGCGACCTAGTTTTATTCTTACCCGAAATTATATGATTTTTCCCACCCCAAAATCTCAGAATGAAAATTCGCAAATTAATACCACACTACAGTTGCTAATTTGCAATATTCTTATCATACCTTGCACGAAATTCTTTTAGAATGAAACACTTAAAGTCTACCAACGCAATAAATGAAGTAAATTAGTTGGACTGACGCAATTCTAATAAACCTGTCCCACTCATATTAATCTAGTGTTTGCGTAATACTTAATTAAGAATAAAATGTTTTCATTTATTGCTGTAAGAAATTAGAGAATAAATCATGCCAATCTGAATCCTGATTAGGACGTGATTATGCACAAGTATTCATTAAAAAATAATAGCGACATTATACAAATTTTTATATTAACATGGTTTCGTAATTGTTGCAACGATTCTCCTTTTTTTCGAGTCAGTAGCATCTAACAATAGTTACAGGTTTGGATGTGGACCTATGCCGTCATCAGAACTACGTTAGTTGCTAATGCACCACTGATGAGCACGCCAAGAACTGTTCTCTACAGGCTAAACATTACCAGTAATCGATGAATTTATTGTTAAGACCCCCTTACAGCGAAACAGTTCACTTTCAAAAGGCGCGAAACTGAGCATCCGCTTTTAACCTAGGTTATCTCAATCTATGAAAATGAAAAAAAAAAGTCGTACATAGAAGTTTGTGCGAAGGGCAAACAACCCTTCCAATATGTATCGAAAAAATTTTAAGGAACCTAAAAGTCAGGAGGCCTGTTTTGGGCTGTAATGCCATTGTAGAAAAAGTAGTAGTAGAGAATTTTTCAATTCCTCTGTCCTGACCTACTCGCTACTTCTTCTCGCTTCCAAGTGCCACATTCGACGTCTTCTTTGAAAGTGCATCGTCCAGAGCTCATTTGGAGATGTATTTAATGTTCTTCCTCAAAGTGTGACCTACCCACTGCCACTGCCGCCTCTGAATCTTAATGTCGATCTTAGTCAGTCCAATTGTACTCCAAAGTTCAAGAGGTGCAAGATTTTTTTATCTCGGAAGGATTGTCAGTATGGACAGTGGAGTATCAGTATCCTTTCCCCTTTCTGAAGGTATCGAGTATTTGACGCATGCGTCAAATCCGGTGTTGTTATATGGTTGTACTACGTGGAAAGTGACCGTTCGACTTACCAAGAAACTGCAAATTTTCGCGGACCAATGCCTGCGACGCATTTTAGCGATATTCTGGCCAGAAGTGATCTCCAACGATGAATTTTGGAACATAACTGGACAGACTGAAATGGGCATTGAAATTCAAAGGCGGAAGTGGTAGTGGATCGGTCATACTTTGAGGAAACTAGAGCGAAACATCGCCAAACCGGCTCTGGATTATAATCTTCAAAGAAGACGTCGGGTTGGTCCACCGTGTAGCACATGGGAGCGATCAGGAGGCCAGAGGAATAAACAAGCCGGTCCTCAGGATCGCGCCTTATCGGCGAGAGCTGCTTCTGGCCTATGCCCCCATAACGGGGATTTCCAGAAATTTGGTTGATTAGAAAGGTGTGATTAAAGGCCAAACCCTGAGTACGGCGTGTTCTGCTTAGTTTATATAAGAACCTTAGTGTACCCTAGAGTTCCTATACAGGGTGTTTGGTACTCCGTACATAACCTTGTAAGGGGTTATTCCTGGGTATATTTTGAGCAAAAAATTGTTCTACGGAGATGGTCAATTTTCAATATCCACGGAGATACAGGGTGATCAAGAAAAGTCCTTCGGACCTGTACCCTCACTCACTCAAAACGCTATATCTTGAAAACTAATAATCACAATTCAAAGTGTTATAGCTTGTTTTTTAGGGAATCAAATTACCTTTCATTGTAATAGTCCGCATTGTAACTGTATCCAATTCTGAGATATTTGCTTCAGAACACAAATTTTTGACAGTTTGACCGTCAAAATTCTAAGATGAATGTAGTTTTTCTCTAAAAAACCCATTATAAAAATGTCATTTTATTGTTGTTTTCTTTTGTGCCATATTATTGCCTACAAAAGACGCATACACTTGCATTGCATAATTTTTATAGTTTAGAAGAAATTATCATTCCAATAATGTAGCACTTTTGTCAAAAAAACAAGAATAGGTTGATCAACACTCTCCGCTTGAACTAAAAGAACTTAAGAATGGTTTTTATGGTTTATTTCAAATTTCCTTAATTACAATAAATGTTCAAAATGGCTACCTTCATTTTGAATGCACGCTAAAGCTCGTTTTGCCAGTGTTCTCTTTGTGTTCATACTCCTCAACTGCTGCCTTACTTCTGTTGCTGCCGCATCGATTCTGGTGTTTAGATCCTGCAACGTTACTACTTCCGTTGCGTAGACAAGGTCCTTCATCCGTCCCCATACAAAGAAATCCATAATAGTTAAATCAGGGGATCTTGCAGGCCAGTGTATCGGTCCATTTCTACCGATCCAGCGATTGCTATAATTGGAATTTAACCAATCTCTGATTTGTCGGCCGTAATGAGCTGGAGCACCATCGTGTTGGTAAAACATGGAAGCCGATCGTTGCAGTGGCATATCATCCAATAACTCCTGTAGATCATTTGTCAAAAAATGCAAGTAATTGAAACTATTTAAGGTAGGCGGAAGCCTAATAGGACCAATAAAATCGTTGCCAATCACACCTGCCCATAAATTGACACTGAATCTGTGCTGAAATGATGCCTCTCTTCTTGTATGTGGATTGCTCTCAGCCCATGTGTGTAAGTTGTGGAAGTTTGTGATACCGTCCCTGGTGAAGTGGGACTCATCCGTCCAAAGAATGTTGCTGATAAAATTCTCGTCACTTATTTGTCGTTCAAGGAGCCAATTGCAAAACTCCATCCTTTTGGGTAAATCAATGGGTAACAGCTCCTGCACTGGTGTGTGGTGGTAGGGATGCAAACGTTCTGCTTTCAGGACACTCCAAACTTTCCACGTAGAGACGTTAAACCGCAATGCCAAGCGTCGTATACTAGTTGATGGATCATTTTGAACTGCAGCTAGGATTCGTTGATCAATTGAAACAGCGATTACCGGCGCAGGATTTGCATTCACTCTGCTTGTCCTAACACTGCCTGTTTTCCTAATCCTTCTGTAAACGTCTTGGAATACTCTCGCGTAAGGTATTCGACGATTGGGAAATCTGTGATGATACAAAGATCGCGCCGCTTGCTCATTTCCCTGACACTCTCCATAGACGAAAATTATGTCTGCATATTCTTCGTTCGTGAACTCAGGCATTTCGAAATTCTTTTCTAAATTTTAGTGACACCTTGTTCTTTTACAAATTTAACTAAAACTGATAAAAATATGAAGTATGGTTTGCTTTTATAGGCTTTTCATTTTGTTAGGTAACCCATTAAAAAGGGCAAAGTGCTGCACCTAGTTGTGTTGAAACTCATTTTAATTTAATTCATTTTCTCGATAATTTTAATACTACCTAAAGGACATTCATGGATAATTTAAATAGTAATTAAAGGACACAAAGAATATTTCAGTTTAACAACATTTCAGGTAGTTTTTTTAGAACGAGGGTTGGTTTATGGCATATTTTATTTTTAAGCCATATGTATTTTCGCTTATTACCTGGAAAACGGGAAAACCTAAGTCATAAGTAGGTGTGCATCTTTTGTAGGCAATAATATGGCACATAAAAAAACAACATTAAAATGACATTTTTATAATGCGTTTTCTTGAGAAAAACTACATTGATCACAGAATTTTGAGGGTCAAAGTATCAAAAATTTGTGGTCTGAAGGAAATACCTCAGGATTGGGTACAGGTACAATACGGACTATTACACTAAATGAAAGATAATTTGATTCCCTAAAAAACAAGCTATAACACTTTGAAATGCGATTATTGGTTTTCAAGATATAGCGTTTTGAGAGAGTGAAGGTACAGGTCCGAAGGAATTTTCTTGATCACCCTGTATCTCCGTGGATATTGAAAATTGGCCATCTCCGTAGAACAATTTTTTGCTCAAAATATATCCAGGAATAACCCCTTACAAGGTTATGTATGGAGTACCAAACACCCTGTATATGTAAGTTGAGCAGAACACGCTGTACTCAGAGTTTGGTCTTTCTTCACTCCTTTTGGGTCGCGAAAATTTTGAATATTTTTGAACGCGCACCGACTGTTGACATCATTTACAGTTATGGAAAATTACCATTAATAATGTGCGAATTTTTCCAATACGAAATTCACACCTGTATGGAACTCGAGTAGCCAAATGTTTTCTACAGCCGCAGATCACTAGCCGAAAATAAGCGCTGCTTTCGTTTTAGGAGACAAAGGCCAAACTCTTCAAAAGGTGGTTTATGTCTTGTGCATAGAAACTCAAGTGTACCCCATCTTTCGTAGGGCTCTCGTGAATGCCCCTTAACTTATATATGACTTTCTTCATACTCCCAGCAACTCTCGCGAATTACCGTTGATTTAACTTACAGGTTACAAGAGGAACCATTCAGTATGGCATTTATGGGATAAACTTCGACTTTTCCAGAACAATGCTCCAAATCCTTTCAGCCCTTTTGTTCGTGTCAGCCGTGATATTTGTAAGGTATTTTCTTCGCAGCTTCCAAGCTTGTACACGTTCTTAACTGTTACATTAAGAACTGGGAACACTTTTCGCTAAGCCGCTGGATCTCAGATTTACCACGCTCCAATTACGTCACGTACTTCCAATTATTCACATCGGCGAAACCAAACAACTCCCGGGAACCACAATCTGGTCTCAACGAAAATACCGGATGAAGTTCATCTCGAAACGAGGCATTCCCGCTTGCTGTCTTGATTTCGATTCGTGGAATTCCACAGGAGATAAAACGCAACTATCGCAAAACTTGGCGGCTTTGCATTGATTCTGACATTCATTCTGCTGGATGGCTGGCGTACGCCGATGGAATACGACGTCGAGTCTGTGTGCATGGTACAAACGTACTCGAGTGGGACGTGGGCCAAGGGAGGGCCAAACCGCAGAGGAGTGCACAGGTGAAGGCAATAACATGTTTTCTTTCGTGGCGATCGTAAACACACTACAGAAAAAGCCGAGCGAAAAACTGTACAAAAAAGTGCAACAACAAACACAAATCTCGCGGTAACGGGCAGGGGCAGACGAAGAAGAAAGACGCAGCGCAGCTGAGCTCTGGCTGTCGAGAGCCGCGGCAGAGGCATAAAATCGAAGCGAGGCAGTGACATCACCGATGGATGACCACCTTCACCTACCTGCTTGGCCGCTTACCTGTGCCCCCAAATCGGTCATTAAACGCGTTTTTATTGTTGTTGGTTCGGATCAAGAGATTTCAGATAAACGAAATAAAACAAAATCAGTGACAAGGGCAACGTAATTACGATTCGGAGTCTTGAAAGGGTTCATCGAAACATCATCAGCGCGATCCGTTGTGGGGGAAGAGAGGTCGACCGCACAGTTCCGAAGGAAAACTACTTGCAACGCGATCGAATGGAATTTGGAACGCAGCGTTCTCTGACGTCATTTGGCAGCAAATTGGCACTTCCGCGGCCGCAAATCTCGTTCTGGCGTACATTGCGGGGCGGCATAATGCGTATCAGCACTGAAAAAAGAACCACAGCGTCGTCGTTCGGTCGTGACAGGACGATTTTTTTTAATTCAGGAAAAATTTGCTAGCGTCCAAAACACAAGAACGGGTTGAAAATTGGGTGTGCCGTTGCGTTCCACGTTTCCGGAGCAAAACAGACGAAAACACATCGGACAGGACTCGGAGCTCAGCACTCCCACTTTCCAGGATTCGCACTCGACGACGAGTGGTATTCTGCGCGCCTTTCCCTAAGTCCTGCTGCGAGAGATTCGCAAGTGACGAGCTTCCGTGCAAGTGTTGGTGAGCCACGACTTTTACTTGTCGCTCGCACCCTTGGGGGCAGCCCTTGCTGGTCGCCCTCCCCGTGCGCGAATCGAAAAGTACGACAGTTTCATGCAGTCCGATTCGAACAGGGCAAGGTCCCGTCGGACATTAAAACAACGACAAATCTGAGTTGACTTACCGAAAAGCCCCTGACCGCTTCGAAGTGGTGGCCTTGGCTGCAGCCAGGCTGGCTCCGCTTTAATCCAATAGCCGAGGACGAACGACCTTCCCAACTGGGCGGTAATCCAATTGACGAAACCGACAGGCAGGCAAATGCCGTCTCTACGCACTCACTGCACCCAAAAAAAATGCAAACAAATAGCAGTGATTTAGCGATTTTTCCGTCCGGAAGACGTTTCACAAACACAAAACGACACTTTTGGCACAATTTTCTTCCTTTCGAACTTCCACGAAACAAAGTTGTTTATTAATTTTTTTTCCCCCACGAGCACGAAGATTAATTTTATTTTTGCAGCACCACCGAGAAACACGACAGTGAAATTCAGGTAAAAAAAAAAACAAAACAGAAAAACGCGACACCAGAAAACCAAAACAAGGGACGCGAATTTTCACGGGGATTAAACTCCTGGCTGCGCGCCGTACTTCTTATTAACTGAAAGCTTGCGTCCTTCGATTCAATTGGTTTGCCTTCTGGCGTTTTGCGCTACTTTCTGACTGCGCTACTAAAATGGAACCGACAAAACACAAAACTGGCACGACGAACGAACGATTGTCAAAAGCGACAGCACTTTGAATGCTACAAAGTGAATTTCCCATTTCTCTATGCTACAATCGTGGTGGTGCCAGATGAAGGGAAATTCTCGGATTTTTTGGTCTTTGGCTTTTGTGCTGCTCGCAGTCGAAGTTGCCATAAAATGTGGTTTTTCAATTCTGCTTAGCGAATTTAATTAGAATTAACTTGATACTTGATACTTGATTCAACTGAGTCTTACCTAATCCCGCTCGTATGGAGGAATATTACGAGCCGAAATTTCTGACAGATAAAGATTCGGCGCGTAATATTCCTCCATACGAGGAATATTTCGTGCGGATAATGTATCCGCACGAAATATTCCTCATATGGAGGAATTTACCCCTCCGAATCTTTAGCTGTCAGAATTTTCGGCGCGTAATATTCCTCCATACGAGGAATATTTCGTGCGGATAGTTTTATCCGCACGAAATATTCCTCATATGGAGGAATTTTACGCGCAGAAAATTCTGACAGATAAAGATTCGGAGGGGTAACTTTTGTATGGAGGAATATTACGAGCGTGCAGTTTAGAGTTTCGTGATGATTGCGGTAGACAAATCAGAGGAATCGTAATATTCAATGTCCAGGTAATTTCTTTTCAATTCAACGCCATACAACATTAACAACAAATATCCCATATTTCCAGAATAAAACCAAAACTTGACGAATTGGGCTCGTTGCATGCACGACATCTTCTCCGGCCCACATTGGACATTGCGAAGAAGAAACTCTCATCGACAATCTGAGCTGATCTATGACTTGTACATGGTTGGAAGATCAGACGGTGTAAAATATTTCTTGCACCTTCCGAGAAAGTCTAAGCACTTGGATGCTCTTAAAACTTCATTGTGGATGTGTTGACTCCAGCCAAGTTTCTTATTAATGTGCATACCCAGTAGAAGCTCTCCGTGTTACACCCTCAAAGTTTAGGTCAGGTACCGACATGTCGTATTTAAGAGAAAGATGACAGGATTGTGTTTTAGTGGCATTATTCGATTTAAATGAAGGAATTAACTTTACGTCCTAAATTGAGCGGCGGGATTTATCGCATCAATAATATTTATATCGTTGCCTCGATGGATTTTTCTTAAATAAATAATATTAATATAAAGATAATAATGAAAAGAGTAATAATGAGATTTCCGTTGGAGGGAAAAGTTTTGAATTAATTCGTTTTTGCTTACAATTAGAAATTCGTGAATTAAAATTAGAAAATTAGGAGAAGTGTTATTTTGTTTGCATGAACTTAGCATGAGAAAAGTAGATAACTTAATTATTTAAATAACATATTAATGACTGTAATTTGCACATATGGTTAATTAAAGGAAAAATGTCGATCGAGTTAAATGGTGGCTAGCGTGAACATTAAATGATTATACTCATTATGTCGCTATTCAAAATCTTGAAGTTTCTATAGCCCAGCAACCAAGGTGTACGTAGATTTCTCTGTCTGCCGAGCAACGGAGTTTATACGAAGAATATTTACCACATGTAAAATTGCAACATTTTACATCTCCTTATCTGTTAGTCTGGCTAAGGAAGGGTAAGGCGACACAACATCCGTCGCCAACACGCGATCTGATCGTAAACACAATAAATTGAATTGTTATTTATGAAAGTCATATTCATTTTCGGTTTTAATGAGAATTCCATTCAAAAACTTGTAGTTTAACGCAAGTTTTCGCTCGTATCCGTAAATTTGAAATCGGCCAAACTCAAGTTTGGCCGAATTTCGTATTTCTTATGTTGCCTTCTTGTGCTTCTAAACGCAGTCTTAACTGTTGGTATAAGGGCATTGTCCAAACTCTACTAGGACAGAAGTGTTAGTGTGTATCGAGTATCTCTACTCTGGGGTAAGTCGACGGGATGAGCTCTAAAGTTCGTTTTGTTGTTATAGGTCATGGTTTTTATACTCTAGATGAAATCTGAGAGTATATTGTGTTTGCCTTACCGTTTGTAACGCTAAGAAATAATGCTCGCACAGAGCCGCCAAGGGTACAGAAATATTTGTTGTCGCTCAAAAACTTCGATTCCGAGTTGCTGTCTGTCCGTCTGTCCGTCTGTCTACAGCATAACTCTCGAACGCTTTGAGCTATCGTGCTGAAATTTGTTGTGTGTCATTTTTAGCAAAAAGGAAACTTTAAGTTCGTGAGCGGGCCACATCCCCCCACTCCTTCTACCCCCTCCCATACAAATTTCACGAAATTCTGAAATTTGGGTCAAAGTATTATGATATAAATGTCATTAATATGACGGAATATTGATCCGATCCCGTCCCTCCTTCTACCCCCTCCCATTCAAATGCATAGTTTTGAAAAATACAATTTTTCGATTTTCATTGAAACTAGCAAAGTTATAAAAACGAATTTTTGCCAGAATTAATTTTATTATAATTCTAATCAAAATTGAAAAAAATATGAACTTCACCTCACTCCTTCTACCCCCTCCCATACAAATTTCACGAAATTTTGAAATTTAAAATAAATTATTTTTCTTCGAAACTATTAAAGCTATCTACTTAATATTTTGCACAAAGTATACAAATAGAAATATCAATAACGGGAAAAAAATTTGTTTTGATCCGTACACTCCTTCTACCCCCTCCCATACAAATGTATAATTTTTGTTAAGTGCATTATACCGATTTTCATTAAAACTAGGAAAAGTATAAACTTCAAATTTTGCCAGAATTTGTTTCTCAATAATTGCAATAAATGCTGAAAAAAACTATCAGCTCCTCTTCACTCCTTCTACCCCCTCCCATACAAATATCTGTATTATAAATTCAAGAAAAGCATTTCTCATTCGAATATATTAGAACTAGCGAATTTGAAATTGAATCAAAACGTGGTGACAAGGATGATAATAAGCAGTTTCAAAATCATCTTAAACGCTCCACTTCCTTTGCCACCTCCCATGCAAATGCCTCAATTTCAGGAAAAATTTGTCCAATTGAAAATAATGAAAGCTACAAACCTTAAATTCAGCACGAAATATTTTGCATACCACATTAGGTGTCATATCCAAAAATTACAAACCTTCCCCCTCTTCTTCTACCACCTCCCATACAAAAGTCACTATTAATTATTTAAAAGAATTGGAGGTGACATATTTTCCGGTACTTTGAACTCTTTCTCATTTCATCTAGAGTATCATATGATTGGGCTTTACGCCCAATCATAATTCTTTTATGTTTATGGTCAGTATCGGAGCAACGAACATATCGTCAATGATATGACAGTAACTCCTATCTGACATATTGACTGAAAAACAGTATTTACCATGAATGGATTGCTCATGGAATTGCGGACGTTCTGTTAATATATCTTACATGATGTGAAATTATGTTATAATGTTAGCAAATGATTCACAGGCGCCATAGAAGCCGATGATAGTGAACTCTCTAAAAAATGCATCAAATATGAATGGGAAGGGTTTCGCCACCACCAGTCATAATCATGGACTGATTGTAAAAAATAATGGATGTTCGACTTTAAAACAAACTGAAATGTATGATAATGAAAATAGCGAAGACGATAGGAGCGATCCCGATTATGAAAATGAAGAGAGATCTGGAATTATGGAGATATAAACTATTGCAGCCGGTGCTTGAATAGGTATAAATAGGGTAGGCATCTGATCGGCGTCATTAGGCTACGCGCTTATCACACCTCCACGTAGTAGCCACCGGGTACTGGTCTTGTACATTCGGACTTGACTTGCTGAACTGATAAGTGCGAGTGCTACTGAAACAGAAAAATTCTAGCACCATAATGTTGCCCTCCAAGTTGGGGTTTGAGCGATGTGAAACCTGAAGCACCGCCTCGGACTCGATTGATTGAACGGCAATGAATAGACAAACGAAAAATGGACTATTCCTTCAAATCTTGGAACTTGCAACTCCAAGAAACTAAATTGCTAGGTAGCGAGGTTACTGACATTGGATCGCACAAAATTTCGAAAAGTGGGAAAAAATCGGGAAGCCGGAAGTTCGAAGTTGCTTTTATCGACGACAAGAAGTTTAAACACCAAGCTACCAACTTCAAATCCGCCAATGAACGATTGTGTGCAATCCGCATCAAAATAAAATTCTTTAATGTTTGGCTTACTAATGTCCATGCCCCAACGGAAGACAAAGACGATGAAGTTTAAGACGATTTCTACAGCACCTTAGAATCAACATTCGACTCCCTCCCGTCGAACGATATTAAAATAGTATTAGGTGACTTTAACACAAAAGTGGGCAAAGAAGAAACTTACATAAGGACAATTGGAAGGCACAGTCTGCATGACATTAGTAACGATAACGGCCAGAGGCTGACTGATTTCCCCAGCAGTAAAAACCTTATTGTGAGCTCGACATGCTTCCCGAATCGTGACATTCATAAGAGAAAATGGGCATCACACGACGGACGAACATTCAACCAAATAGACCACGTTCTAATAGAGAATTTTTTTTTTAAAATTGTTATGGCCAATTATGAACTTTTTAATCAGTTATTAGATAATAATTCTTGGCCGTCTGGAGGATTTGTCCAAAAAACTCAGACAATTGTCCATTTACTATCAAAACGTAAATTTACTGCGCTCTAAAACCCAGGCGATATTTACTGCAAGCCAGAATTCTTCTTATGATATTATTGCTTTTACTGAAACGGGACTAAATTGTAGTGACTGTGAACTCTTTAGTTCAGTTTAGACTTTTAGGGATCGCTATGTTTCCGATTTGAGATTGAAACGTGGTGGGTTGTTTTTAGCAGTCCAGAGCTGCACTAATTGTGTAGTTGTTGACGTGCCGAATCCTCACTGTCTGGAGATCTTGTGTGTTAAACTTGTATTTAGCAATACGGATATTTATGTCTTTTTGACATATATTCCCCCTTCGAGTCCTTTTGATTTATACGAAAAAACAGTTGACTGTATAACATTTGTTCATAGAACTATGAATATGTGTGACGAACTCATTTTACTGGGTGATTTTAATATTCCAGGTCTTTCTTGGTCATTTTCTGACGATGATTCTACTCTCTTAGTTTCTGATGCTTCGTCCTCGCTTGAATGGTTTTTTTGTAGATAGTATATTTGCAGTTGGTCTCCACCAACTTAGTCTTGTTCGGAATTCCTATGGAAGACAACATGACCTGGTTTTGTATTCTGACTACTGTGTCTGTTCCGGTTGAAGGGAGCTTATCATCGATTTCGACCATTGATGTCTTGCACTCTCCTATTAACATATTTCTTATGATTGACGAGGAGAATATTTTTAGCCCTAGCAAGAAAGAGCTAACTTTTGGTTTTAACAAAGCCGATTTTTCACGGTTGGACTATCTTATCTCTAATTTCAACTTTGATGAAATTTTTGACAATCCTGATTTTGAGGGAGTCGTAGTTGATTTTTATTATATTCTGTACCAATTTTTTGTTGCTTCAGTTCCTTTTACTTATCGGAGGAATATCTTATTGTTATATCCTTGGTACACGAGTGAGTTGCGTGCGCTTCGCAACTCTCGTAATGCTGCGTGGAATAGTTATACTATTATGACTTATTCAAAGAATTATCTACTCGCTTGTATTCTGAAAACTTATTTAAATTGCTGTCAGATATTATTAGAGATCCCTTGAAGTCTTGGAAGTTTGTTGATTGTAAGCGTAAATCTGATGGTTATCCAGTTTCTTTTCAATTCCTTGGCAACAATAGTAATGATTAATTTACTATTTGTAATTTTTTTGCCACGTTCTTCAGGGGATCTTTTTCTGATAGTAACTTTATCCCTGATATGTCGTACTTTGATAGCTTTAGAGGTACTGCTTCAACTACTTTGTCTGGTATACCGATTTCTTACAATGATTTAGTTAACCATATCTCTCGCCTTAAGGATGTTTTTTCTCCTGGCCCAGATGGTGTTCCTGCAGTTATCCTTAAAAGCTGGTGTCTCTCTATCGCTGGGCCACTCTCTCTCCGCTTTCAAAGTTCGCTAAAAACTTGAATTTTCTGGAAGCCTTCCATTCCTTTATCATACCGACTCACAAAACTGGTGCAAAACCTGCTGTTGTCGACTATCGACCATTAGCTAAAACGTCAGATATTCCAAAGCTTTTTTGAGTCTGTAGTGTATGAGTACCTGTTGTTTCACTGTGAATCCCCGATTTCAAGTAAACAACATGGTTTTGTCAAAAATAGGTCAACGGTCACTAATCTGATGGAGCTTATGAATAAATCAATTGTGGATATTGAGGAAGGGAAGCAGGTGGATTGTATTTATACTGATTTTAGTAAAGCTTTCGATAAATTACCTCATTCCATTATTTTGTTGAAATTAGACATGTTGGGTTTTGCTTCATGGTTTATTAATTGGATTAAGTCATATCTATTTAATGGAACTTATCAAGTTCTCTTTCGTGATTGACGCCTTGTTCTTTCTTCTTCATAGAGTAACTGCAGTCGTGTGGAGTGGATAGATAACGGAAGAATACTGAAACGCACACTAAAAGGAAATGTCAATGGATAAAGGCCGGCCGGAAAACCACGGAAGCGCTAAGAGGATTCTATTAACACAGACAGCAAATCACTGCTAAGATTCTCAAACTGGAGGACGCGGCTACTGAACCAAGATGAATGGAGGCGATACATACAAGAGGCCAAGGCCCGATTCAGGCTGTAGCGCCATCGTAAGTAAGTAAAAACTACAACAGCAATCTCCAAAGCTTCCGAAATTCCATTGGCGTTCATTATTGCTTGACTTACAAATCGAAAATCAAAAATTGTGGTAAATTTGTTTTTAACATTTAAAGGAGGGGAATGAAACTTCTATGTAAGAATTAGGAATAAGTATACAACTAAATTCCAATTATGTCAAAAACAAGATGAAGTTCGTTATTTTATACACACAATTGGTCGAATTTCGACCACAGGCGATACTAGTACATATGTACATATAATTGTTTAAAAATAAAAATTGTTAAAAAAATTAACAGCCGAATAGTTGAAATTCTGAAAATGCCACAAAATTGAAATTGAACCACTTGAATTACTTTCGAATTAGAGCATGAAAATGATTTTTTTCAATTCAATGCCAATCAAATATTAATGCTAAAGTCCCACGCACGTCTGGTCTGCTCATCAAATATTCCATTAAATTTTCGTTCGGTCAATATGTTGGTCTTCCGCATTTATGTATCTATTCTTTCCAAGGCTACACCAGATCGTGCAACTGAAGAAGTATTGTTACTTAATTTTCACATTTTTTTTCCTCTTTTTAACAATTACGAAATAACGCTCACAGTCGAGTGACCATCACCATAAAAATAATAAGAAGAAAAAAACTTATGATCTGTAGCCTGTGTAAAAGTCTCCGTCTTCATCCGGTGTAATTTTATTGCTTCCTTTCTGCGTGCACGTATAACTAACTTATAAGCGATTTTTTGCGATATCGAAGGTCAGCATTTTACGAGTAAGTTGTGTTGATCTTTTTCGCTATGGTCAGTTAATAACTTTAATAATGCCATAATATTCTATAAGTTGTCTCTAAGTCGGCTTTGCGTATGCCTATGTCTTGAATTTTTGTTCGGGCGAAATTTTGTAATTTGAATGGAATGTCCGGCTCTGTGTGTTTATTAAGTTGACGCCATTATCGTACATTTGTGTCTTGAACAAAAACATCTTTGTGTTATGTCAGACATATTTTCTAAAGTAGTCCGGGAAATTTTTATTTTTTTGCTACTTATCTCATACGATACCAGCATGTATTTACCATGTGAAGATCGTTTGGTACTCGCAGGGTAGAAACATTACAGAGCTATAAAGATTACATTAACTATAATGGTGGTTTATTTTAGGGAGATGATAAATTTGCTGCCAGCCAGACAGATTTAGAAGTATAGTGCATCTATTACAAAACTTATCTTCAACTTATCCAGCTGCATCAATTTCAAAGATTTCTTACAACTTTTTTGTGAAATTTGATTGGAGCCTGTAATATTGTTGAATAGTAACCCTACTGTACTCTATTCTTGCTTCCCATCACTTTGATGTGCGCGTACGAAAACCATACAGAACACTATGCGACTGGATCAAAAAACAAACAGTCATAAGGAACATCTGAATTACATTCTTCCCACCGCACTCGAAAATAACTAGGTGCACGACCTTGAGTGGTCGCTTGTGCAGAGGTTGTGAGGAAGACGAAGAATCTATCGAACATTATCTTTGTCACTGTCCGCAAATCTCCAACAGTCGTCTCCTTTGTTTAGGCTCTAGATTCTTCTCAGAACTAGACGACCTCAGAGGCGTCCAACATTCGAGCCTATTAAGGTTCGCAAACCGAACCAAGTGGTTAGAGCAAGAGGAGTGACTTCCAACTTATAACATTAGGGGGATTACAATGGTCCCAACTAGATGGCCTCAGTGCTTGTGGTTCCGTGAACCACCCTCCTACATTTTTTGATTTTTCTTGTGTTCAAATCGCAACGATTCGTTTCCTTCTCTAAGATGAAAAAAATAATTCAAATAAAGTTGCTTTAAAAGTTTTGAAATCGCGCTTGCCCTTCTACCCCCTCCCATACAAAGCTATGATTTCGACCAATTTCATTAAATCAACTAATAACCAACAAACAAAAAGCTACGAACTAGAAATGTTATACAAGTACCTTACAAGAGATGCGATATAAAACTACATATCAAATTTTACGATTCGTCTACCTTCTCACCCCCTCCCATACAAATGTTCGGTTTCGTGAATGTAAAATACACCGAATTTTATGAAAATTCTATGCAACTTCGTCTATGAGACACATTCTACACAGAGAATATTGGACGTGATTCAAAGCAATTAAATAAAAAGCTATTAACATCCACCCACCCTTACTATTACCCCTTCTCCTCCCCTCATGAAAACCGAAACTTGCAGAAACGAATGAAATATTGTTCAATTAACAACAGCCCTGCCCAAGAACTCCCTTTCACTTAGCCTTCCCTAACCACTCTAACCTGCATATTGACTTTCCACTCATCCGCAACTTGTCCCAAGAATAATAAAGTTTCGCCCGACTTGTTGGCAGTTTATTTGCTTTGTAATGCGTACGTTTTTATTTCGTGTTGATATATTTTTAGTTTCTTGTTTTTTTCATTAACTTAAATTTAGTGTTTTTGTCTCGAATTGCTTTCTCCTCCTCCAATATAATTGTTTTTAATTTGTTCTCTGCTTATTTTCATCTTTCTAATTTTAATTTAATTCGTATTTTTTCTTGATTTATTTCTCAGCAGCCAACCTGAGAAGTACTTTCTCTCTCTCTCTCTCTCTCTCTCTCTCTCTCTCTCTCTCTCTCTGTAATATCCCCATCGCCAATTGGAAATACGGATCACTTCCTGATTCGTGCACAATTGCTAGTTGTAGCACTAAGCCCGCTGCCAGTTAAGGCACCCCGCAGAATTGTTTGGCATTTTAAAATAGCCAATTGGGGATTGCTGAACTAGTCCTTCAATGCCTTCAATTGGATATTGCGATTCTAATGACTGTGATGAAGCCTGCAAACTCATCACCGAGGCTCTCCTGAAAGGTATGAAGCTCTATATACCCTCTACTCAAAAGAGACTCCCGCCATTGAAGGACTCTTGGTTCACAAATCAATGTCTCGCGGCAATTCAGGCTGAGAAGCAATCGTTTTAAAATTTTAAAAATTTTCCAACTCTAGCTAACAGAGAGCTTTATAATAAATCAAGAAATACCTGAAAATATATCCTCAAACGTGTTAAATTTGATCACCACCAAAAATTTCGGCTGAAGATCCTTCAATATCCAAAAGGCTCAAGATCTTTCTGGTCATTTGTCAAAACGGTCAACAATAATTTCATCTCTTCATCAACATATCCACTCGTTGATGGCGACCGTGCCTTTATTGATCCGGTCGAGAAAGTTAACATATTGGCTGCAAGATTTGGGAAAAAATCCACGCTACCACCGTCAACCCAAACTCCTCCTATCGCAACACCATCAATATTTTCACTGCCTCCGCTACATTTACGCATGAGTCTCATATTCAGGATCTTACAAAAGTTCAATGTTCACAAGTCCACTGGCCCTGATGACATTCCTCCCATTACCATTGAAATGTGCTCCTCTTCCTTAGGTAAGCCCCTTCGCAATCTTTTTCATCTATCGTACTCTTCTGGGTTCTTTCCACAATTGTGAAAAGTCGCGAATGTTCAGTCAATTCTCAAGAAAGGAAGCAAAGCGAACCCCACTAACTACCGCCCGATAGCCAATATTATGGAAACTGCTGTCAATCGCAAAATCATTCACTATCTCGAGGATAAACAGTTTACCCACGATCGCCAATACGGACAGAGTTTGGCATGAATGTTAAGCTAATGGCAATTGGCCTCAATGCTACCCACATTCGATGGATTCAGAATTTCTTGACCAGACGCACAGTACGAGTAGTATTAGATGGCGTTACTTCTTCTTCTTTTTCAACTAATTCTGGTGTCCCTCAGGGTTCTGTTCTATCGCTTACTCTGTTCTTTCTTAGTATTCATCATCGACTTTTTGTCTTCTACTCTCAATTCAATCCATAGTATTGCAGATGACAGTACTTCGATAGCACCTTTGAATTTAACTCTGCTGCGGATTCACACAAGCAATCTGTTGCTTCCAAACGCAGGGAGTTATTCAGTTCGCTGGACTCTGACCTCGACTTAATCCTGGAATGGGAAAAATAGAGTAGAGTTCAACGCTGCTAAAACACAGGCCTGTCATCTTTCCCTTAAACGTGATGTTTCAGCGCCGTCGTCTAATTTAGCCTTTAATGGCGTACCGATTTGCTCTTTAGATGAGTTTATCGTATTAGGAGTAAAGTTAAATAGCCATCATGATTGAAGCAAACATATCTTTGATGTTGCCCTTGATACCTCCAAACACCTAGGTATTCTTTGCAAATGCAAAAAATATTTACGCCTCACGACTTAGCTACCATCTACAAGGCTTATATTCGACCTCGTTTAGAGTATAATTCGCATTTGTGGGCTGGGGCACCCAAAACACACCTTGCGCTGTTCAATCGAATCCAAAAACATGCGTTCCGACTAATTGGAGATGACACTATTACGATTTCTATTGACTCCCTCGACGATCGTAGGAACGTTGAGGTACATAGCATTTACTATCTTTACTTTCATGGTAAATGTAGTGCGGAGCTTAGATCACTCATTCCTCCACTTTATTCGTCAAGCTAAACGCGCGCACGATTTTACCGTCAACCCTATTCCTACTCGTACAGTGAAATACAGTCATTCATCTCCCGAACGTCCAGACTTTGGAACGCATTACCTGCTAGCATATTTCCGAGCAAGTCTAACCATCAGTGTTTCACAAATAATATCGCCTTTTCCGTCTCTCTCCCTCAACATTCCCATAAAATATTCACCAAATCATTTCCATAGCACTACCAAATTTCATCCTCTTCCTATACCGACATAACTGTCCAATGCATTAAAGGGTGACCCTCTAAATTATAATCGGTGCCTTGAAAACAAAGAACAGAAATCGATATAAAAAGATCAAGCGTTCGTGGTGCAGGGAATTTGAGTCGAGATTCAGAAGCGAAAGAGTCTGGCTTGGTAGTCGAAATTTGAGAAAAGCGAAATATTTATTAGCGACTAGCAACCCCCCGCGACTTTGTCCGCGTAAGAATTGCTATAATAAGCAATTTTTGAGAATGTAGTTAGTAATACATTATGTGTGATTATATAATCTGCTTAGTTTATTGGCTCTTTAAACACAATACTTTGAATTTTTTTGGAATCAGAACCATAATACATGAAGAAGGAAAGGCTCGTGATCAAATTAACCCCGTGATTTGAGATCATATACGTATTGAAGAGCGTTAAGGACATGTGAATAGTTGTAGCTTGCGTTAATTAAAAAAAACGCCCAAATAAAATAACATTAAGCTTAAAAACATAACAGGACTACGATTGTGCGTAAATCCCAATCATACGACAGTAAAATAATTCTGTACCAAATTTAAGGTTCAAAAATTGAATAGATATTGAGAAAATTAGTGCATTGTTTTTAGTGAAATTGTGCAGTTTGTATGGAAGGTGGCAGAAGGAGTGGGAGGTTTTTAGTAGTTTTTTGAGAAAGAACTATTATCATGCAATTGATATATTTTAAATTTCAGATCAATAACTTTCATACTTTTCAATAAAATCGAATTTTGCGAAAGATGTGATATTGAGTCACATTGTATGAGAGTGGTAGAAGAGGAGAAGCTAATCGGCTTACTTCTTCCTGATATTAATTACAATACTAATTAAGGATTTAGTACAAATTTGAGCTCAATAAATGTCATTTATACGTACTGAGCAAATTGATTTATAGAATTTAGAAAAAGTGCAGTTTTGTATGGGAGGTGGTCAAATAATTTGTATACCATAGATTATATTTATGATAAAAATTATGTATTTAAAATTTCAAATTATTCGCTTCTATGGTTTTCAAAAAATTTGATTATTATATATTTTTGAAAATGTGTAATTTTGTATGGGAGGGGTAAAAGGTGTGGGTGGTATTGAAATAAGACCACACGCAAATTATATCTCGGAGCATATATAATAAACTGTGAAAGTTTCACTACAATCGGTTCAGCCCTTTTGCATGAAAGTCGGACAGACAGGCAGACAGACATACAGAAAATTTTTAAAAACGTGTGTTTCTGTTTAGTTATTGCTAAAATAAAGCAAAAAACTTACTTGTAGCCATTTATAAGCAAATAACAGACAGACACTATAATTATATTTATATGCATAGATAATTTTTAGTGGAAAGTTAAATAAAGTGAAATTATTGTTTTATTTTTACTTGAAATCCAGCAACCCCTTCCACACGACAATATTTTAATGGTAACATTTACAAACCTATATTTTTGGTGCCTTGCCTTCGAAATACAAAACAATTTTTGACAAAATAAGCATTTAAATGTTCAGCAAATAAAAAACAGTGTTTTTGATGCTATATAATGAAAAAAATTTTAGCATTAATCTATAATTCTGACTACTCCCAAGTTTGAAGCAGATTTCAAAACAGACAATTGCTAAAATTTTAAAAACTAAATTAAATGCTACATTAAATTTCTCAGGATGCATATTTAATTAAAGCTAAGTGAAATTGAAATTAGGTTAAGTTCCCTTCTCATCGCTGTGACCTATATATTTATTTTATCCCAAATTAAACCTTACCACAAAACGTGCTCTTCCTTTCTGGCTGGCTTCCTAATCCTTTTAGCACATCACATACATAAATCTTTCTTATTAATTATGATATTTCCCGTTCAGACAACATTTCCTGTTTGTGTTCCTTAAAAAAACAACAGCAAAAACCAAAAGTAATACCAGACTTCTGTTAAAGCCGTTTTGCTCATCCTGATGGACTATCAGGACATTCTTCTGTTCCCGGAAAACATTCCGGAAAAAATGATCGTGACTGGACGGCATCAATCAGCACTCCCCCGGAGTATGTTGCTACAATTAACCTCATTCCTGGCAGGATACCTCCATTCGCACTATGCTAAGTGCTCTACTCTGAAGGCCATTATGGGTTTCGAGAAGAAACTTTAGAAGCGGGCACCCTTCTAAAATATGCACTACTCGAGCTATTTTGCCTTTTGACGCGCTACAAAATCGTTTACCGTCGTTCAAAATTCAGGAAACGTTCGGTCTTCGAAAAATTTATAGGGTGTTAAGGGTGAGCCTGGCATAGCCCTTTATCATCGCCGTTGAAAAACAAGGAGCAGAGTTTCATAAATAGCTGTGCCTCTGTATTAGTGGTGGTGTTTTTTCAGGATAGTCGCCCCGATAGTCGATATACGATATATGGGCTCATAGTTAAGAGACTCTTATGAGTACAAGCCAGATGGCAGCGATTGCTTTTTGATGGAATTAGTCGGAAAGAAATAAACGTGTATGTAAAAAAAACATGCGTCATTCATCAACTACACGCGTCAGCGTCTGTTTAGGGTGAAATAATGATAAAATCTTCATAATATATTTAAGTCCCAGAAACCAGACCCCTCCGGGTTCAAACGTGGAATGTCGCTTATAATTTTGTGGGTAATCAAAATTCATAGGTCGTAAATTAGGGTTTTGTGTCGTCAATTTTAAGCATATTGTCCATGTTTTTCTTCAGAAGAATATAATTGTCAGGTTTATTGTCAAGAAAAAAAATAAGATTTGGTTATGTGTGGTCTGAGTTGCATTAAAAAAAAAGATTATTCAGGAAGATATTATGGCGGGAGTAACTCTCTGTTTCGTTAAGTGCTGCTTTGCCTCTTAAGATTATCTAGTACGGTATTCCAATTAACAAGATAAGAGGCACAAATAATTGAATTATGGTAAAGAGACCCGGCTTATTCCTTATGCGTAGTATTAGTTCCTTGCTTCCTTCCTTCTGTAATTGGTACCAAAGAAATAATAAAAAATAAATGGAATTATTAATAAAGGAATAGGCTGTTTTCAATACTCATTGCCTCATCACAAGAAGTTAAAACCTTGAATAAAAGTTCCTGCAGAACGCTAGGCGAGGCTTAAGACGGGGTTTTGCAAAATTCTGCCCGTAACGAGGTGAAAAGTGTGAAAACCCCTATTTGCCCAACAAATTTTCGGAATGCCTTAACTTGAAATATGAAACTTCGTAAAAATGTTACAATTAAGCTTAAATGATAAAAGTAGTTTCTTAATTTTGCGAAATGAAATAGGGGTGAATGGTAGGGATAAACCTTCTATTTAAGCACTCTGTAAATTAGCAACGTCTTACCCCAGATACTTGGAATTTAGCGTAAAGGTAACTTGGGCCTTCGACCATAGTAATTTTAGTCTTTTTTTTGGTATTCGACCACTAAAAGATAAAATAGTGAAAACCCTATAATCAGGGACCAACCCGGCGAAGCCTAACAAACATAGCAGACGTGATCTGAACTACGAGTAATATGAACGGCTCGTTTAGAAATAAGAGCGTAATTCCTTGACCTATCAAGGCCTGTACACTTTTCGGATCCGGGTCCCTTTAGAATCGAGGCTTGGGTCATAGGGCCTTTTAGCACAGATTTAGTTTCGCAGGGTCACGTTTTTAGTATTTTTATAAAAGTTAGACAGACATTTCAAGGAATCAAAGTTCAAATTAATAAGATGTAGTTATCGATCGTAGTTTCGCCAGGACAATCTCATCCTGCAAGAAAGGCTGAATTGTATGCCATCACGCGCGTCGTCGGTTGAGCATAGTGGTCGGCCAACCTGGGTAGGTTATTGTCGATTAAGCATAACATGCGAATTGGCTACCACGGGAAAAAAAAGAGAATGTTTTTACCCTTTTGTCGTCGTTTTCAAATTTCTCATCTAGAACACCTTCTTCATTATGAAATCGATCTTCTTCCCGAAATCTTTATCCTTTTCGTCACTTAAGCCAAGGTACAAGCATTGTGCCAAGGGTTGCATGATACCAGATGTATGAAAGTGATATCACGAACGATCGCCTAGGGGAGTCACCCCTCTGTAAGACAGCCCTACATCCTTATTGGGAGCTCTGCAGATACGAACTTTCTTTCCCCGCCATACTCGTGGGTTCCACATTGATGCATTACATTTTTCGGACGTAATATCTACTGGAAGTGACGCCCAAGTCGATGTGTAACCTGCTGGAAGAATGTTGAACGAGGAGGGAATGGAACATGAAAATATTCTGTTATTAACACCACCAGACCAATCAAAACAGGGGAAGCTGCTTGCCCCATCTTTAATTAGAATGGAAGAAGTCATGTTAGGGGATGCCAATGAGCAGGGACCGAAGACACCAGTAGTTGATGAAACCATACCGTTAATCGTTAAAGAGTAAATTCGAGTACTTGTCAGGAGCCTTCAACAAGCGTTTTCGAAATCGCGATTATTAAAAGACGAATTCTGGTATTTTTCAAAATTTTGCATTTTATTGGAGGGAAATTTTTTCCAACGTAAATGGTATTTATGTCATTGTATATACTTTGGTCGAATTTTCTTTCTGCTTTTAAAATTTCGAAGAAAAGTTCCATTTATTTCGCAATTTGTAGGGGAGGTGGTAGGAGGAGAGGGGATGTGGCTCGATCACGAAAAGCGTTTGAAAGTTATTTTTAGATAAATGCGCGACAGTCACTCGGAATCTAAATTTCTGATTGACAATAAATGTTCCTGTTCCCTTGGCGACTCTTCTTCTTCTTCAAAGGCACTACAGCGCCAATCGGGCCTTGGCCTCCTGACGATGTGGTTCTTTAACATTTTATTTGTTATTGTGAAAGTGTTGTTAGCTCTTCGTACAACCCTCCATCTACGAATTTACATTTTCGCAAGTAATGTGCTGAATTTGTACGTCGATCGGAATTTGAACTCCGGACCTTCGCATTGTAGACCAACACGCTACCCAATAGGCTACACCCAAGCTCTTGGCGACTCTGTACGAGCATTTTTTCTTAGTGCTATAAACATTAGAAACCCGATATATTCTCAGATTTCATCAAGTAAACTCGCTTTGCCAAGCAAACGATCGATTTCTGTTAATTAAAAAATATAAAATTGAAGAGATCACGAAAAACATATGCAAATGTGACTCAAGCTCACCAAAGGGACCATATTTTGCCAGAGGTCAAAATTGAGGAAAATGAAATCGCGTAAAATTCTCAAAAATTGATGGCATTTTGAATTTTGAAGTACAAGGGGGGGGGAGATATGGGGTATTTTAAAAATGGTGCACTTTTCAAATTTCAAACCGGTATATCTCAAAATCCAATGCAGAAATTTTAGAACTATATGACCCATAATTTTTTTTAAAAAATTTTAAGTTGGTAGTGGTAAATCCAGGGAGGTGTTGAACCGAAAAACCGAAAATTTTTAGTGTCTTTTTAGGGCTATGGTAAAAGATATAAAGTTCAAATTTCGCACGTCCATACATCCTTTTAATATACATAGAGGAAAAATAATAATTTCAAGTATAAATTTTATCCACCGAAGAGGGCCCTAACCTGCACGAGATGTTTCAGTGAAATAAAAAACACAAAAACTCAAAATTTTAATTGATATTTCAAGCTACAAACTCATTTAAAAAAATTGCATAATAGTCTATATAACTGGTCGAAAACCTTTAAAATTTCTACCCCCTTTCATACAAAAGCATTTTTTCTACCAATGCTAAGAAATAACTAATCGCCAAACCAAGGAACGCTTCAACTTGAAATTTTGTACAATCACTTCTAAAAATATTTAAAACAAAGTTGCATCAAAAGCCTTAAGATCCCCTTGCCCTTTTACACCCTCCCGTACAAAAGTATGATTTCGACCAATTTCAATAAATTATTAATAGATTTATTGAAATTGGTCGAAACAAATTAAAAGCTACGAACTTGAAATTTTGAACGAACACCTTTCAAGAGAAACTTAATAAAACTGCATCACAAGCTGTACAATTATCTCACATCTTCATCCCTCTCCCATACAAATTTCAATTTTCGTGCATATAAAATACAGCGAATTTCATAGGAACTCTAAGCAACTCCGTTAACATTCAATACAGATAATTTTGAACGCGTTTCAAGCAATCAATTAAAAAAATCAACATCCACCCACCCTTTCTACCCTCGTCCCCCAGCCACCCTCCTCCTACTATACAAACCTAAACTTGCATAAATAAACAAAAGAAATATTGATTGCTTATGCTGGGGCTATTGATCGCAATCACCTTTAAGTATTATATAATTGACAACAGCCTGCCCTAGAACCCCATTCATTTAGTCTTGCCTATCCTATTGACTTCCTACGCATCCCAACTTGTCCCAAGAAGAATAAAATTGCGCCCGACTTGTTGGCAAATTTTAATACTCTAAATGAAATCTGAGAGCATTATAAGTTTGCCACAAAGTTTGTAACACTAAATACTAAGGCTCGAAAACAGAAAATTAATGAAACAGAAGTTCATATTATCACTCAAAAATCTCAAAACCGGATGTCCGATCGTCTGTCCGTCTGTCCGTCTGCCCGTTCGTCCGTCCGTCCGTGTCCTATCTAGCTCGAGAACGCGTTGAACTAGAAAGCTCAAACTTTGTTGACGTCGTTTTTGATGAGAAAGTAAGACCAAGTTCTTGAACGATCCAAATCGCTACAACCTTCCCGAACAAAATGACTCAATTTCGGAATCTCACAATAAATGGATTTACTCAAAAAGCATGAAAGCTGTAGGTCTGAAATTTAGAATATATTATTTTTATAATGCCATCAATATACAGTATGAAAATTATTTGAATCATCTCACTACTTCTACCACCTCCAATACAAACTGCACTTTTTGTTGAAATACTATAAACCAATTTACTCAGTACGTATAACATTCATCCAGCTGAAATTGTGTACTCAATTTTTATTTAGTCAAATCGTTGAAAAGTAGAAGATTAGCGTTACTCCTTCTACCCCCTCCCATACAAAGTGACACATTTTCAGAACTGTATATAAAATAGTTTTTCTTCAAAAGTCTGAATGTTATTGGTCTGAAATTGGAGAGATGCCGATTGCATAATCTTCATAGTTATTACTGAAGAAAACACTGAAAACCCCTCGCTACTTCTACCACCTCCAATACAAACTGCACAATTTCACTAAATCTAATACACTCTTTAACCAATCAAATGTTTTTGAGTTTAAATTTTGTATAAAACATTTCGATAGTATCTCTATCACGATGTGAAAAAATTAGTTCAATGCCTTTTTCTACTGCTCCCCACACAAATTTTATTAATTTCATAAAATTTCTCTTTTATCTAGACTATCGCATTAACGCCCAATCGTAGTCGTTTTATGTTTTCTTATTCTTCGCGCCAAATTGTAGCGGCACCAATAATTATTTCTTTTAGTTTTTAGCCGAAGCACTAGATGTCGATGTGGCGCTATTATTTTTTGTTTTTATTATTTAATATTGATTTACAAAAACAAATTTAAAAAAAGAGAAAAAACTGACAATAGTCCAATGCCAGTTTTTTCGGATGGAGAAAAAAGCGAAAGGAAATAGTTAAAGACAAAAAAATAAAGAAAGGTGAAGAGTTATTTAAAGAAAAGAAAAAATAAGTTTAAACATATTTTTGTTACAAAATCCTTAAAAAAAATCGCATCAACTGTGAAAATTCTTTATTTCTTCAATTACAGTTGCACAGTTGAATTTATTGCCATCTAGAGTTTTCCCAACGAATATAACCTTCAATATTCCAAGCAAAACTTCTTCAATCACACTTTTCTCACCGCCGAGATTCTTCTCATGCGACCTATTTTATCCCAAACCTATACTGATACAACTGTACATTGCATTCAAAAATGAAAAAATGGCTACTCAAACTTCATTTGCAAGTTCAAATCAAGTCCTTTATTGGTCCTAGCTGCTGCAACCCATAATCACCATGTTAAACCTTACGTACGGAAAAAATTTGGGACCGCTTGGAGTTTCATCTCCAAAGTCCGAAAATCCTGTGTTGGTTCCTGCCTCTAATTGGCAAGCAACGGGATTCCCGATATTTCGAGTAAATGTTCTGTATAGGATCTGAAAAATGTGCTATTAGATTTTATAAAATTTGTCAAAAATTTAATAGGTACTGAGAAAATTAGTACATTAGATTTAGTGAAATTGTGCAGTATGTATGGGAGGTGGGGGAAGGAGTACCGGGTTTTTTGTGATTTTTTTCAGAAATAACTATGAACATTATGTGTTAAGAAAATTGATTTTTTGTAAAGTTTTAAAATTGTGTGACATTGCATGGGAGGGGGTGGAAGGAGTGAAGCCAATCAGTTAAATTTTTCTGGATCTTAACAATAATGCTAGTTAAGTATTTAATATAAAATTTGAGCTCAATAAATGTGAATGAAATACGAACTGAGAAAATTGATTTATATTATTTCATGAAAAAGTGCAATTTGTATGGAAGGTGGTAGAAGGATTTGGGGTATTCGAATAATTTGAAAACCATAGATATCATTTATCATAAAATACATTCTAAGTTTCAAATTATTACGTCTTATAGTTTCCCAGAAATTTTGATTGATGTAATTTTTTGTAAAATGAGTCGTTTTGTATGGGAGGGGAAGAAAGAGCTAATCGATTTGGTCGTTCGAAAACTTCACCTTACTTACGACACGTACAACTTTCTAGCTCAACACATTTTCAAGTTAGAGAGCGCACAGACGGACTTCCGGTTTTGAATTTTTGAACAATGAAAAAAACAATTCATTTTTTTCTCCGAGCCTTATTTCTTAGCATTACAAATTTTGTGGCAAAATTATAATGCTCTTAGATTCCATCTAAAGTACAAACAAATAGTCCGATCTAATTGACCGCTATAGTAGTAATCCTGGTAACAATCTTAATAACCTAAATTTTTTTTAATAGTGAATGTCATTGCGATGCAAATTGGTAAATATTGTTATCCAACTATCACACAAATAGAATAAAATTATTATCTAGAAGTAAATGAAAGCATTTGAGTAATGTAAAATGTTAACGTGAGATAAACAACTTATCTATTACCATTATTTTTAAAATTTTTGTTTTTTTTGTAAACAATTGCTCTGAATTACTTGAAATTAAATTAAAAAAAAAAATCTTGCAGCTAGTGTTATCTAGTTTTAATGTAAACATTTTAAAAGTTATGTATGTTTTTAATTCACGGTAGTAATAGATAAGTAACGTACTCGTAGTATTGTGTATAATAGAAGTAGTATAGTAGTAATAATAAGATGTATTTTTAAATGGTATTATTCCAGTTTAGTTATAAAAAAAAACTGAATTATCTTACATAATTTCTTTAATCAATTTAGATATTAAGGTAATTTCCTGAATTTTTATCGATAAAAATTCGCAGTTGACGCAAGTAAATATCTCACAGTGCTTCCTGGAGGTTTTAAAGTATTTTTGAATGGAATATCTTGAATGAAACTTCTAACATTACTTTTTTCGTTCAAAGGGAGATTGCAACATTTTACGATGAAACCTTCAGTGATAGTTCAGTTCGAAATAATGAAATAAATACAAAAATTTCAGCAGAACTAATGTTGACAAAATAACCTCATAATAGTTGTAAGTAGGATTTAGTTTGGAGAACCAGTTATCTACAAAAGTTTGCCCTTTGGACAATTCGACCAAATTCATCCAATGTACAATTCGTTCATGGGACCATTCATCTATTGAATGACTCGTATACGGCACAATTTGTTCACTAACAATTCATCTAATCACAATTTGTCCAATGGATAATTAGTCCACCGCCCGCAATGGCAGTGACGAAATATCGAAAAATAATTTATACGTCTCAATATATAAATCCGACATAAATACCTATATAACATATTTCTAATTATTGAAATGGAAAGCATAGCACTAGGTTTTACGTCAGGGCTTCCATAATTTCATTAAAATTTATTAACAAGTATGTACATATATATGACTAATGGCTGGACTCAACCTAAGACTTTGTGCATCCCGAAATTGTTACCATGAAAGCTTTACTCTAATAGGCGCCCATAATCTCAACTAAGCAGAAAGCAAAACATCCGCAATTTTTTCCATACTGAAACGAATCTGAGACGCCAGACAGATACGTTGAACTATGGTCATAGTAGTAATGCTCAGATTTAGTATGAAAATTTTAAAATTACGGCGGTGTTTCTGTTGCTAAGCGACAGAATTGCCGTCCACTTTAATGCTTACACTTGAACTATACTCGCCTGGTATCTGAGGTCAGATCTTGTATACGAAGCGGACGAATTGCCGGCCATATTTGTGCTCTGATATGCTCTGAGGGCGGTACTTTTACGGCTTGCGTTTCTCTCTTGACTCGCAAAACCGAGTTGACCGAAATATCTGCTTGCTACTTATTTCTAAACTAGTCCGAAAATTTGCATACTTCTCTTTGAACTATGGCTGATGTGTGAATTCAGCCGGGCTGTAATTTTGGTAGGATGAGATTTAGCTCGGAAAACTGTGAACATCTCATATATCACTACAGATAAAAAGCTGAAAATCAAAATACACGAAGAGGGGTTTCCTGGTCCAACTTCAAAACTTATTTAATTTTTCTATCCATTAGGACAAAAAAGGAGAGGGCTAAAAATAAATGTTCCTTCATTTCATCTATCACCTCCCATACAAAAATATTATTGATATTATTAAACTCTTCCAAGCAAATGTTTGTTTTCCTGCGAAATTTTCGGAAACACATTTACTTATTATTTATGTACAAACATAAACACTTTCCTTCTCTACACTTTTATGTGTACGAAAAACTGATTCCATCCAAAGCAATATAATTGATATATTACAACCAGAAACAAAGTTTATGACTTGATAGCTCCTTAGTTATGAATTCAACCAGGTAGAACTTCATAAGCCCTTAGCCCCTAGAATAATAACCCCAATGCACTGCTTCAGTTCCGCTCGAAAAACTTGCCCAATTATAATTCATGGTGTTTTTAATGACTTTTTTTTAAATTTATTTAAGAGATTCCTCCATTATAAACGACTGAAAATTCAAATTAACCCCTTGATTCGTTCTCCATCCCAACGTCTTACCGCATCTCAATAGTGCAGTCGAAATGTCTGTACTCAAACTCCAATTTGTTAAACTCCCATGACAATGCGGGTTGTAACTTGATGGCGGTTAAAGTTATTATTTCACGGCGGATTTTTTCAATACTGCAATCAGTGAGACCTTCAAGGGGCGATTCAATTCCGTGCAGTTAAGATTAATTGCTTCCTTGAGTGTGTATGGCTGGTAACTTGGGAAGAGCATGAGGCAACTGTAGTTGGTTTAGTGACTAGGGGGGACACCAGTCCTTCAATTATTTCTCAGCTCGCTATGGTTTGGTGACTTTTTTCCAATAAGGTTGAGTGCAACAATGGGAATGAAAATTTCATTAGAGAAGACCTTAGATAGTTAGGAAGAATGGTCTGTCCGCAAGGGGAGGGGGTGAGTAATTATAGAGTACACAATAATGGTCGTATAGTGTGTTTCGTTTCCACGTTACAATTTCAGATGAACTTATTCAATTAAAATTTAAATCTATAGATTTGATTGAAATCGTAACAGTTGAGGGTTGGCTTGCCGCTATTATGTTGGTAGAAATTATAATAATACGTATACCCGTAGAAGTCTTGAATTTTACATGAACAGACGATTTGATAGCGATTCCGATTTATGCTGGGTTCAATTCCAGTTGTGTGTGGCTGCTATGTATTCCCATTCGCTTGTACCTACCGCCAATCAATTGAATTTACTACAGCAAGCAGCCCTCGACTTACACGGTTTCGAAGATACGCGGTTTTGATTCCCTAATTATTGTCATTGCATTCACTTTTCTGTACGTAATTGTTTGTACAAAAATTATTAAACTGTGTTAGGAGCACCCTATCTAAATCTATACATATAACTATAATTGTAGTGTCTGTCTGTTATTTGTTTATAAATGACTAAAAGTTAGTGTTTTGCTTTATTTGAACAATAACTGAGCAGAAACAAACGTTTTTAAAATTCTTTTCTGTCTGTTCGGTTTTCACGCAAAAACGGCCGAACTGATTATAATGAAACTTTCACAGTTTATTAGATTAGTTTTGAGATGTTATCTACGTTTAGTCTTATTTCAATACCTCCACGCCTTCTACCCCTCCCACACAAAATGACTAATTTTCAATTTTAATTATTTGAATTCAATAGTACAATTAGAATTAAGTTCCATTTATATGCACAATACCAAACTTTGAATTTAATGAAAATGTGAATAAGAAAATCAAGGAATAATAGCAAAATAAAATGAACTAACCAGAGAATAACATATCAAAATTAAAAAAAGGAGTATTAAAATAAAGAAAATAAAATAATAAAATTTTCTTGAAAACAATAGAAGGGGATTATTTCAAATTAAGAAAATATTATTTTTATCATAAAAGTGATCTATTCATGCAACTGTCTTTGGAGAAAAGCGATTCCACGAACATGAACTAACCATCCCCCTGTGGAATGGGGGCAGTAAAATTCACCCACAGCCAGTCCTGCTTGCCCTAAAAATGGCAAATGGACACTCACTGGATCATGGGGCTTATCACCCGTGATCTTAAAACCAAACTGATACGAGAAACAGATTCAGCGCCTCAAATACGGACGGATTCTACGGTAACGACTCTTGGCATTCGAAAACGGACTATGATTGGCTAACAGATCCGGCCACAGCTAAAGGTCGATGGTCAGGATCGTGCCTTGTGGATATATGCTATTGTGGGATAGCCGTTCCGATTTATTATGCATTAGTCACCAATGGTATGTAAATGCTGATCTGGACCTCTCTTTTACAAACAGCAGGACAAGTGCCTTTCGATCGCTTCTAAAAATGTTACGGAAAAACACTTCAATAGCGGCTTATATTCATACGGTTTTGACCGACTTAAACATTGCGTGGAGGTGGCTCAGTGGTCGTTTGCTTTGCGATCTGTTAGGATCAAATCAACTTTTCGACTTGCAAAAAAATCAATTGTTTATACATTACACATTTATGAGCTCTAAATCGCACTTTTTGCTCAATTCAAGAAATACGCTTTAAAATGGCTTCGAAAATCGATTCTGTTAAAACTGCAGCGGAGCGCTTACTTCACCGGAAATGTAGTGTTAAAATGCATGTGAAGTGATAGCAAGTTCGAAGCACTTCCTCGCGATAAATTAGGTGCATTTAAAATACTTTGAAAGCGCTTTTTTTTCCCGCTGGGATAGTTTAGGATTGAAATATTTTTACTTAGTAATACCCGCCCGCATGTATTTTGACATAGTGTTGTATTCTATGCACATTCCATCCATCGGGAGTATTGCTTGTCTTATTGATGCTAAGAAATTTAAATTCAACATGCAAAACAAAGCAAGTAAAGCAAACGTATTTCATTAATGATTTTAAAGCGCTTTATTTTCAGTTGGGTTTGAATTTTTTTCCTTCATGGTTTCATATTTATGTACATACGAGGGGTGTATGATAAGTACCCGTGTTAGGCAAAAAAACGCAAAAAATTTTTTTTTTATTTATTTCTCAATGTAATCTCCTTTGAACTCGATACATTTAGTCCAGCGATATTCTAACTTTTTCAAGCCATCTAAAAAATATGATTTGTCGAACTCCGCAAAATAGGCCTCTGATGCGTCGATAGCCTCCTCATTCGAGCCGAACTTCTTTCCTTCCAACGATTTCTTCAAGTTTGGAAAGAGGAAAAAGCCACAGGGGGCCAAATCAAGGGAATATAGTGGGTGAGGCAGCAATTCGTAGCGCAATTCGACCAGTTTTGCTGTGGCGATTGCGGACGAGTGAGCAGGTGCGTTGTCATGGTGAAAAAGGACTTTTTTTCGCCAAGTGAGGCCGTTTTTTTATCAATTCAGCATTGGGCCATGACTTTTCCGGCCGATGGAACCGTTTTCGCCTTCTTTGGAGCAGTTTCGCCGGGTGAAATCCACTGTTTTGACTGTTCTTTCGTTTCTGGCGTGTAGTGATGGATCCATGTTTCGTCAACAGTCACGAAACGCCGTAGAAATTCTTTCGGATTGCGCTTAAACATGTCCAAGCAGTGCTCCAAAGTTGTCATGCGATTCCGTATTTGCTCCACTATTAGCAAACGCGGCACCCATCTCGCCGATAGCTTTCTCATGCCCAATTTTTCGTGTAGGATATTTTGTATGCGTTCAATTGAGATTGTTGCTTTAGACTAATGAATGAATGAATTGGAGCTATGTAGATGAAACGATTGCGATTTGTTTAGCGATATTTTGATCGGTGTGATCTGATCTGATAGGTGAGGTGTGGAACGTCCGAAGTGGTCAATGATGCGCTTTGCTAGAGTTTTTTTGGCGGATTTTTTTCTGAGTTTCGATCTGGTCGGTTGGTAGGACATGTTGCGGTTATTGCAAGTTTCGCCGATTTATGTTGCAGTCCACCGTGTCGATAAGAGCTTTGCGTTTTTCATGATGAAGTTGCTTGTGTGAGATAATGTGTGAAAAAAGTAAATAGTAGATCCTTTTGGTTTGGTTTTCTATGACCGGGTGTTTTTTTTTATTTGACTTGTGTATATAAAATGCGATTGACATTTTTGCCATCCTGACTCGATTACGCTCGATCGTTTTTTCGTACATTGGATAATAGTAGAAGAAAACCTTTTCATTCCCAGGGGGAAATGGGGGAAGTGTTCACTATGCGCACTGAGCTGGTGGTACTGAGAGGGTCTGCGTGATTGTTAGATGCAGGATTTCGCAGAAAATTACTATTTTGTCTTTTTTTTTAATTGCGCACTAGCATGGGAGGTGGAAAAATCACTGCTATTGGAAGAGCTGCTCTTTTTCACAGGTATTGAAAAAGAGCAATCGCAGTGGATCACTGCGATTGGAAAAAAGCAGATTTTGCCATCCCTAATTATGTGTATGTCTAACGATCGCACAACTGAAGAGAAAACATCACATGTATGCTAACACCAAAGCAATAACTCTAAATATCCAACTCTTGATTTCGATCAGTGTGCTTCTCTGTATGTATAAAAAAGCAAATGGAGTACTCAAAAGAAATAATGTTCTCCCGCCCTTTTTAAGCTTTTTCTTAGGCAATTTCGGCATTTATGTACAATGCACAATCATAGTCATGTAGGGAAGGAATGGGATTGGGATGATAGGAGAAGAGGTGTTGGAACGACCGTAACGTTGGTGAAGCTGGTATATTTTGCCGTTGGACTGGCTGCTACTGACTAATATATATTTGCAGATGATGTGGTTTGTGGGATAGCCATTGTGTACTTGTCGAATTTATAGATGTGAACTGAAAGATCGGTATGCGATACCAAAGAATGGCGTTTGTGCTTTATGTTTCTGACTCGCTCTGGCTTTAAATTCTTGTATTCTTGTCGGAGGTCGTGATCTGATTACGGGACGAGTTATCAATTTTCGTTTCATCTTTTCTTTCATCATGTTGCCATGTTTCAGCAGAAATGCGGAACTGGAACAGATGGAGACCTGGCACCCAGAAATGGCAAACCTTGACGAAAATACATTTCCAATGGTATTTCATTTGTTTATTTTGGATCGTTGGTTTGAGCAGTAGTGCGCTTACAGAAAAACGATTATTCTTTTAATTATGTAGATATCATATATTATCCGACGGATGAACATTTAACCAAATAGACCACGTTTTAATTGAGAAAAGGATGCTCTCCAGCATTCTCGACGTGCGTACATGTCGAGTAGCTAATTGCGGGACAGACCACTATTTGGTAAAGACCAAGCTTCGATGTAGAATTGCAAACCGGTTCCTAAATTCGACTTTGGAAAACCCAAGGATGAGAAAGTAGTTGCGAAGTACGTATCAGCCTTGAAGAGACTCGTCGCGACGATGCTGAACAACAACGCCAGCATGCCAACAGAAGAAATGTGGCAAAATGTCAAAAATGACATCACATCCGTCGCTGACATGGTAATAGGGCAACAACCCAGTCGCCAATAACACGAAATGGAGTATTTCTTCGCGATTGAGAATATTTGGTTAGTAAATACTCTCTTTTTTCCTCTCTTTCTCTCTCTTTTTCCTTTTATTATTCCATTCCTTGCTATCGCTCTTTCTCTTTCTTTTTTTCTTTCTCTCATGCAGCACCATATTGACGCCCTAAAGATTTTTTTCTGTAGATCGACTAAGCTTAAAACCTTTTTTTAACATTTATGGATACGAATAAATTTATTTGCTACTAGCGATACTCGTATTTGAGTGGTACATGCCCGTGCTCACGGGAGTGATTTGAGGTCATATGCATAATGAAAAGTGTAAAGGAAATGTAAATAATTGTAGCTTGTGTTAATTCTAAAAAAAGTATATATGAAATAACATTAATCTCAAAAACATAACAGAATTACGATTGTGCGTAAAGCCCAGATATACGATACTATTGATGAAATTTTTATTTCTTAAGTAATTTTGTATGGGGAGTGGTAGAAGGGGTGACAGCATTGAACTAATTTATTTCACATAATGCTAGAGTAGCTATAAAAATTGTTTGTACCAAATTTAAGCTTGAGAAATTAAATAGATACAGAGAAATTTAGTGCATTGGATTTAGTGAAATTGTACATGAAATTGATATGTTTTAAATTTCAGATCAGTAACTTCACACTTTTCAAGAAAATCTAGTTTTTGAAAAGTTGCGGCATTGTGTATATGGGAGGGGGTAGAAGGAGTAAAACTAATCGGTTAATTTTATCATGATACTAATAATAATGCTTATTAAGGATTTAGTACAAAATTTAAGCTCGATGAAAGTTATACATACTGAGAATATTGTTGTATAGTGTTATGAAAAAGTTTAGTTTGTGAGAGGTGTAGGGATTTAAATAATTTGTATACTAAGAGATACATTTATGATAGAAATAATTTATTCTAAATTTTAAATTAATAGCTCTTACAGTTTCCAAGAAAATTTGATTAACATATATTTTTGAAAATGAGTCACTTTTTATATGCTGGGGTTGAAGGCATGAGCAGATTACATCTCGGAGCATACCTAACAAACTGTGCAAATTTTATTACAATCGGCTTAGCCGTTTGTGCGTGAAAGACGGCCGGACAGACAGACATACAGATACACAGACAGACAACAATTTCAAAAACGTGTTTTTATGCTTAGTTATTGTTAAAATAAAGCAAAAAACTGACTTATTACCATTTATAAGCAAATAACAGACAAACACTACAATTATATTTATATATATAGATTTTTCCATGAAAATTTTAAATTTTTGACTCAAAAAACAACATTTAGCTATCACCTAGCTAGGGTGTTGGTCTGCAAAGCGAAGGTCTTGAGTTCAAATCCCGGTCGATGCATAATGTCAGCACATTGCTTGCTTGGGTATACCTTGGTCACCTTAATCTATGAAAATCAAAAATTCAAAGATAGAGGGTTGTGCGAAGGTCTAACAACCCTTCCCACAATAAATAATGAAAAATGTTAAGGAACCTGAAGGTCAGGAAGCCAAGGCCCGATTTGGGCTATAGGGCCATTGTAAGAGCTTTTTTTTGACAGTATGTACACTAAGGTACTATTTTTTTCATTATGTTATTCAATTTAATTTCAAGAACACAACTGTAGTTTTTTAGCAAAAAATACATCCACGTTTGTTTTTCAAAAGTTTCTTAAAATTTTTTTTTCTGATAGGCATAAACTAGAGCCTCTTGTAATCTCCACGAACAAATAGAAATACTACAACTTCCTTCATATCAACTTGCACCCAATTCTGTTCAAGATCTAACATAAGATTTAAGGGCCGGAAAATACTATCAAAACCCTATGCGTTCTTAGTATTTCATGTTATCCTAGACTTTATCTAATCATATCCCGTTTCCGGATCTTCTTTTAGGCGTAAGTGTTGGATCTGCTTTTAGGACAGGTAATGTAACCGTTGTAATTCTTCAGAAAGGACTAAATTCCTTTGAAATTCCATCTGCGAGTATAGCTGCAATCGAAGAAATTCTTTTCGAAACGATAAATTTCGAAACTATGCAATTCACTGGGCTACAGATAAAGTATCTTTCGAAATACCGTCGATATGAGCCTATCATATAGATGAATGTCGTCGTCAATCTTTTATTCTGAAATCGTTCCATTTATCTTATTTGATGGCTATTTTCGAGCGCCCATTATTCATCGTCCTCCCTTCGAAGCCATGTCGTGAGTTTATTAGCCAAGCGGAAGTTGCTAGATGCAAAGATCTTTGTCACAATCGCCCCATCTAGAAATAGACAACCGCAGGCGAAACATAAAACCATCGTGAAGTCATAGGAAGCGCGTCTTCTTTCCTTAAGTACGTACACTTTGGCATACTAGGTCCAAGTACTCCACTTATATCGCAACTTGGAAATTCTTCACACATGATCTCAATCTTCGCTAGAACCCGAGACTCGCCAAGTCTCACCGTTTTCAATTGATTCTAAGCAGCGGAAGACGTAATCTAGCAGGAGAAGCCCCATGTACTTACGTACACTTTCAACTGCACACATGAAAAAATTAAAGCATAAATTATTCAAATTGCCCTAAAGAACTGGCGCGTTGCATGATTAATTGGCCGGAGAAGTCTGTAACAACTGCGATTGCTTCAAGAAGGCGGATTATTCTCAAGCGTATGGGGCCCGGCCCGGACTTGGGACTGCTACACTCGTGAATTCTCAAGTGGGATCAGTGTCATTTATTCGAATTGAGATCGGGTTTGAGACGCTAAGAAAAGTGAAGTGAATAATTATATAATACCCGAGCCCCGGCTGACATCTTTCTGCTAGTGATCTAGCACCATAGTGCGATATAGTGGCTGGCAAACTTAGAATTTTTCGAAAGAGCAAATGCATCCGGACTTTGGTTTATGTGCGGTCTTATGACCGCTTATTCTACCACCCAGCCCAACTGTTGGTGCCGTTTCGGCAGCTATTTCATGCCGGACGAAATGACTTTTTAACTCTTGATATACGCCTTCAAATCGCGGCTTCCTAATTACAAGGCGCCTCTCTATTACCAATAAAATGCTAATTTAGGCATTTTATCGTTTAGGAATGTTTTAGAACAGTGGGAGCCACTTAACTCGGCAATAGCTTTAGAAATGTTTCGCCGAGAAGAACGATTTAGATTGTTGAATGATGTAAAACTTTTTGAAAAGAATTCAGTTTATTCAGCACCAAAAACACTTAGCAATTAGTTATATTACTTGTACTGTGTTTGTTTCCTTCGGGATGGGCGATCTAGAACCATACATGGCCAATCAATTTTATCTGCTTCCATTGATGAAACGGGAGACGCAGATTGGGGGGCATCCTGTCGCAGGTTATTAAATGGCTGCACACAAATTTTAGTACGTAATGCACATGAAGCATTAACGTGGGAGTTTCCTTCGATAAATTTAGAATGTCTACATATTTCTGGTACTCTGAAATAAATCTCATAGAAATTTGTCGACTGTTGAATACTTGTCTAAACAATTTTCCAACTTGATGTAAATCATGTTCTTGAACACCCGAGTCTAGTCTAGACCCTGGTGGTCACACTTGTTATATTCGAGAGCACTAAATGTTTTTAGTGAGTCCCATTCGCTTCGCATAAAATCATTTTAAGTCCGGAAAATTATTCTGTCCGACAAGTTATAAAATAAACTGAACAAGTAGCGTAATTATTTTATGGCGTTTTCTGAAACGCAATGTAATGTTGTCCCGAGTGAAAATTTTCGAATTCAGTGTTAGACAAATCTTATGGCTCATACACATGATACGGGACATGTGTAATTACTTTTCCCAGGAACTCTGGACCCTTTGACCCAAACATAATCTTCTTGAGTTTTTTTTTCACAATTTTTATAGCTAATCCGGGACTTTAATTGCAGCAGACTGGGCTGGCATTTTATGGCTTAACAAAACGCAACGGATAAAACGGTCAAGAAATATTTTATGGCAGGAGCCGCTTTAATGATCCCAATTAAATGAGTTTCTTGTTAATATAAAAGTTTTTGTTTAGTTTATCAGCTATTAAATAAATTTGCACATGTTAGTTATCTAGTTATCTGTCTAAATTTAGAATGAATTTCAATCATTTTGCAAATTGAAAATACATATTTCGATGGCGGTTCCATTTTTCCAACATCACGTAATCTATACATAAAAAAATAATTTTAGTCTACAACATCTATAATGGCGCTACAGCCCAAATCGGGCCTTGACCTCCTGACCTTCAGGTTCCTTAACATTTTTCAATATTTATTGTAGAAGAGTTGGTCGACCTTCGCACAACTCTCTATCTACGAATTTTTATTTTCGTAGATTGAAGTGACCAAGGTATACCCAAGCAGGCAGCGTGCTGAAATTATGCGACGATCGGGATTTGAACTCACGACATTCGCATTTTAGACGAACACGCTACCCACTAGACTACACCCTAGCTTAAATAAAAAATATTTGTAGCGTCTGTCTGTTATTTGTTTATAAATGACTACAAGTTAGTGTTTTGCTTTATTTAGACAATAACTAAGCAGAAACGCACGTTTTTAAAATTCTTCTCTGTCTGTCTGTCTTTCTGGTTTTCACGTAAAAACGGCTGAGCCGATTGTAATGAAACTTTCCCAGTTTATTAGGTATGCTTCGAGATGTAATCATTGTTATGTCTTATTTCAATACCCGTTCGCTTTCTACCCCCTTCCATACAAAATGACTCATTTTCAAAAATATATAATAATCAAATTTTCTTGAAAACCATAGGAGCGAATATTTTGAAATTTGAATATATTGTTATAAATCTGACAACCTCGACGTCCCCAGCAATATCGAGAATAGTCCATCAACATGTCAAACGCTATAAACATGTTTCCAGCAACTTCTACCGAACTCCACAATGTAGGCAATCTTTCTAGACACACACACACAACGACACCTGTCTGGGAGACTTAGTATAAATAGCCGCCAACTTTCAGACAACGAGTCAGTTATTTTGGTGACACCTATCGGTGGAAGAACGCGAATCGGTACAAGTGATAGATTGACAGTGTTCCTGGGTTGTACGAATTAAGTTTTAGAGCGAATTTAGTGAAGTGATCAAGAAATAAAGAAAAGTGCAATAAATAAATTATTCATTATTTTTAAACGAATTGTGTTTTCCTTTGAAATCGGCGATCCCCTAGCTCGCAACAATTGGTGTCAGAAGAGTGGGATTTCAAGGATAAATTCGGGTTAAAAATCGCGAGTGAAATTAAAATTCTCGAACGGATAATTTTTTGAGAGCGAAAAAAAAGTGAAACTAAAATTCTCGCACGGACAGTGAGAATTTTCTGAAATCGAATATTCTCGAGTGCTCTAGTGAACAGTGACTTTAATTAGCGAAGTAAAATCGCGGAACTAAAATTCTCGAACGGACAGTGAGAATTTTGTAAAATCGAATAATCTCGAGTGCTCTAGCGAACAGTGACTTTAATTAGCGAAGTAAAATCGCGGAACTAAAATTCTCGAACGGACAGTGAGAATTTTGTAAAATCGAATAATCTCGAGTGATTTAGTGAGCAGTGACGTAAATTTAAGTGAATTCGAATCGCGGAAAAACTGGAAATAATTGGTAGTGAAAATGCCGCGTTATTTAAAAGACTTAAAAGTAACGGAGCTGAAGGAAGAGCTCAGAATGCGCAAACAGAGCAACGCAACGATACGGCTGTTTTCGCATTCAACAATGCTGTACAGGACAGAGAGCTGCAACAGGCGTTAAAACTGGCAGGTAAGAAAACGATAGGCGAAGCCTTGGTATATGGGCTGACGTTCGAAGCTGCCAAGCAAAGCTCACGGAGTAATTATTGAGGCCGAGAAAGAGCAAAAGAGTGTATGTGTCAGAAAGCAGAGTACACCAAACGGAGCGAAAGATTTGGTGCCCCCCGATGCTGGAATTGTGGACAGGCAGGACACTTGAGACTCGACTACCGAAAAGCGACCAACTATTGTTCCGGCCGCGCTGCTAACCAATGCGAAGATGGAAATCGGGCAGGTAGTTCGTGGTCAAGAACTAGTCGTCAGAGTTCAAATCTTACACACGGTTTTGATAAAAGACGCCGGAGTCGATCGAAAACCCCGAGTCGGCAAGCTCGATTGCAACAAGAACAATACATCGGGAAAGATCATGGAAGCAAAGATGGACAATCGAATAAGAATGCGGAACGAGAAAAGGGAAGTAAACGTGCCGCTAAGGAGGAGAATGAGCGCGAAAAGGAAACGGAGAAAGAACGCGAACGTGAGAAGGAAAAAGAAGCCGGAAAAACCATTCAGAGGTTAACGATCGAACCAGAGGATGGATGGAATCAGCGAAAACCTCGTACAAAAATGAAAGTGGTACATCTCGACCGACTAACAAAGTACCATGGTGCCATGGAGGAAGTGAACAACTCTGTTCGGGACGAACAGGGACTAAGGAGAGGGTAATGTTATAAATCTGACAACCTCGACGTCCCCAGCAATATCGAGAAAAGTCCATCAACATGTCAAACGCTATAAACATGTTTCCAGCAACTTCTACCGAACTCCACAATGTAGGCAATCTTTCTAGACACACACACACAACGACACCTGTCTGGGAGACTTAGTATAAATAGCCGCCAACTTTCAGACAACGAGTCAGTCATTTTGGTGACACCTATCGGTGGAAGAACGCGAATCGGTACAAGTGATAGATTGGCAGTGTTCCTGGGTTGTACGAATTAAGTTTTAGAGCGAATTTAGTGAAGTGATCAAGAAATAAAGAAAAGTGCAATAAATAAATTATTCATTATTTTTAAACGAATTGTGTTTTCCTTTGAAATCGGCGATCCCCTAGCTCGCAACAATATTATTATCAACATAAATGTGATCAAATTATTTGAATCTAACCACTCCTTCCATCACCTCCCATACAAACTGCACTTTTTCATGAAATACGAGGTCAAATTTTGTACTAAATACTTAGTAAGTACTATAATTAATATCGGGGAAATATAAACCGATTAGCTTCTCCCCTTTTACCCCCTCTTATACGCACAATATGTACAATATCACATCTTTCCCATAATTCGATTTTCTTGAAAAGTATGAAAGTTACTGATGTGAAATTTGAAATACATCAATTGCATGAAAAAAGTTGTTTCTCTAAAAATCACTAAAAAAACCGCCTGTTGTAAGTCTAGAGCGGAGTGGAAACACGACAGGCTGCTTGAGAGGTGATTTATTCCATTAGATTCGAATTTGACGTTTGACAATATGTTATGACATTATGCTATTGGTACTTGTATACGTTGTTAATAATGTACGATTCACAGCTATAACACCCCCACTCTTTCTACCACCTCCCATACAAACTGCACAATTTCACTAAAAACAATGCACTGATTTGCTCAGTATCTATTCAATTTTTGAAGCTTAAATTTTGTATAAAACATTTTTATAGCTACTCTAGCGTGATGTGAAAAAAATTGGTTCAGTGCTGTCACCCCTTCTACCACTCCCCATACAAAATTTCTTAACATCACAAAAATTTCAATTTCATCTATAATATCGTATGATTGGGCTTTACGGACAATCGTTGTCCTGTTTTGTTTTTAAGCTTAATTTTATTTTTGGGCTGTTATTTTTTTTTTATATTTAAAAAATTGAGGTGTCCGAACCAGCTGCTGTAAGCAAACTGATTAACATACCGCGCTGATTTTCGGGAAACAATAAAGGACAATCCCACCTGCTTACCAAAAAAAAAATTTTTTGAAACATAATTTTCCAGACTAATTTTAATTACAAATTCCTGGTACGTACTTGTCACAATGTACATATATCCTATATAATGTAACTACATCCTCAAAAATTGCTTATTATTTCGATTCTTTCGCGGACAAAGTCGCGGGAATTGCTAGTGCTAAATAAACTCTTATGAAACTACTTGTTGCATTACGTTCCCTTGTAAACCGAGATTTAACTTTGATCGCACTTTTATCAATTAAAAATTTATTGCACTGATATCAACGTGTAATAGTTACATGCCGAACACTATTAACACAGTAGGAACAAGTGAAGTTCGAAAATTAACACTATATGTTTTTGTAATTTTTAGAATATTAGAAGTATAGTTTTAATTTTTTCTGATTAAATAAATTTAATTTTGATTAATTCAGCACCTTTAATTAGGTTGCGGCTATAACCGTCATGGCGGCAGCGGACTCTAGACACTAAGTAATGGGACGATGGCGGCTATAACAGCAAAAATTTAAAAACGTAAATGACAGGCTTAATGACTCAAATCAGCAATTTTTTGTGCGCAAAAAAGTATTTTTGGGAGTTTTACACGAAATGTTAGTTTATAATCAAACAAAAATAAATAAATGACAAAAAAATTTATTATAATTTTATAATTATTACACATTATTTTCGGTATGCCATGTTTCAAAACATGGTGCAGGACACAGTGCAGTTTTTGATATGCAATTCTTGCAGCAATATGATGTTTCCTTCCTTATTCCCTGTTTATAACATTGTTTAGAACGCTGAAAATATGTTTTTCGCTGATTATTTTCAGGACGCAAAATTTTCTCAAGAAAATGCTGTGTTCCATTATAGTTCATTTCATTGGTTTGGATTCGTGCACCTTTAAATTGAACCAAAGACCTTCCATCCTGTTTATTATTTATACCAGTCAGAGATCGTATGATTGCTTCCTTGTATTTTATAAACTTCATTTGAGAACCTGTCTTTTCTTTAAAGATGTAGTAAGAATTCCACATATCCAGTAGATGAAAGATTACCTTTTTATACTATCTAATTGTTTTTCGTGGATAGGAATAATAAGACATCATCTGATCGGCTCTATCAACACCTGACATATTCTGATTATATTCACTATTTCAATTGGTTTTCTCTTTTCATGTTGTCGCCGGTTAGCTATGTCTATCATACTTGGGTGGTAAGCTGTTGTTAGACATAGCACATCCCGTTTATCTTTCCATTTGGACACGTATGTCTGATTCTGGCGTCGCCATACATGTTCTCCTCTTCTAAGCTTACGACGTGTTATTTCTTGCGGCAGACCCTTCCTATTTGCACGAAGAGTTCCTGTCACATGTGTTTTTTTGGTAAGTAATTTATTAGATAATGGTAGACTATTGTAATAGTTATCCATGAATAAATGATGGCCTTTATTTAAATATAAATGCATCAATCGCATCACAAGACTTTCAATAGTTGTCATGTTTTCGTCGTTTTCTCGATAGCCTTTGTATATTTCTATGTTCAAAACATAACTTTGAGCTGAACAAAGTTCGTATAATTTAATTCCGTATTTTGCCTTTTTGCCTTTCATGTACGTGCGAAAATAAAGCCTTCCTCGAAATAATAACAAAGATTCGTCTAATGATAATGCTTCATTTGGTGCATACGCATTCGCAAACTTTTGTATAAGCAAATCAAGAAATATTTTTATTTTCCTCAAAGGGTCGTTTGAATTTTCTTCTTCTACACAAAAGCATCTCAAAATTTGCTCAAACTTCCTTCCAGACATTTGTGAAGGTAATGCTGGGTGGTAATGTAATGCATCAATTGAGAAGAGTTTTCTAATGCTGGAGAATTTTAGCTGGGACTGAAGCAAACACAAACCTAAAAACTTTCTCATTTCAATCGTATCAGTATTTTTGAAATTTGCCTTCCTACTATGCCTTGTATGTGGGCGTGTTTGATTGATTGTATGTGGGCGTGTTTAATGCCGTAATCATTCGTAGATGTTATAATCATTTCCATTATTTGGTCATCCCATATCTTTTCAAAAACCTGAATTGGAGAAACATTTTTGTCTATATCTAAAAGAATCCCAGCGACATCTGCATCAAAAGAAAAGTTTCTTATAGGTGTTGTATTGGTATGCCATGTCTCATCATTTTCTGGTTCTTCTGGTGCTTCATATTCCTCATCTGTAGTTGATTCATTATCTTCACTACCCGAACTGTTATTTTCAGCAATGTTAGCATCGGATTCAGATTCACTGTTGCTTGACCCACTACTCATTTCCTCAAAAAGCTTCAGCAGCCTAGCCTGCTCTTTTTCCCAACTGGGCATTTTCTGTAAATATTGAATAAAACATTTTATTTTATATTATTATTTATTATATATTATATATATAGTATTTATATTATTATTATTTATTTATATTTCAATTACAAAATCATAAAAAAACAATAAACTTTTTGTTTAACCATAAATATTTCTAATGTATCAAAAAATGATAAATTTTATTTTTTTTATTTTTATTTAAAGTGTAAAGTCAATAATAAACAAATACTTACCAGTATAAACAGTAAATATAGTTAAATGTATCAATAACACAACACAATTCAAGAGAAAACACGATCGCACTACTCCCTTCGCAACCACGTGCGTACTAAAGCTGCAAGTCGTGTAACAGGTGGAAAACAAAATTCAACCTAAAAAATTGTTTCCAAAACATGACACTAGGCTTCTACTTGTACGCCGGTAAATGCACATTTGTGCCGCTGTCATGCCACATAGTGAACTTCGCTTTGACGGCTATAGACACAAGTGTCCGTCAACGTGTTAATAAACTACCTTAGAAAGCTGAACTATCTGTAATACTGCATTTACGAATAAACGCGATTCTTCCGAAGCCCGCCGTGTCTGCTCCATACAAAAACGAGCGAATTTGTATGGAATTGTCATTTTTGTTATGACTCCAACGTGTTGTTGTTGGATTGACTTACATGGCTTTCTACTTTAGAGGGCTGTGGCTTTACGCGAAATCGTAGTCCTGTCTTGTTTTGTATTCCGCTTGCTCATTCTAAAAGCTATCCCGCTTTTCTCCACTGTTTTTTGTATGGATTTGCGTATATGTTTGTGAGTATGTGCGCGGATGTACGTGGATGTGTGTTCTATGTAATAAAATACAAACAGTAATGTAACAATTAGAACTAAAACAGTTGTATTAAGTAGTGGGGCTTTTACCAGCACAAGGCCGTTAATAAATTATCAAAAATACACTTCTACCACGCCCCATACAAAAGCATGGCTTCATTAACTTAAATCACAACGAATTTCTTGAAGTTTACAACACTTATCAAATTTATGTTCGGTACAGAGTATTTAAATACTGATTCATGTGAGCGATTAAAATATTATTAACATTCACCTACCCCTCTTAGCACCACCCAGCTAAGCTTGCATCTATATACTCATGAAATATTGAGTCCAGCCTCTGAATAAATTCGTAATAATTCCAGTTTAATGTTAATTATTGAGAAAACCAAGCGACACAGATCCCCTCGTTACTCTGACTAATAAATAGTCAATGATTTTTATAAAAACATAATTCTCTGTGTAATGCTATTTGATAATAGCCTAACGAACTGATACGTTTAATTTAATCTAATCTTATCAGTGAATTAATTGAATGATAAGTGATCATTGGAGAGCTCTCCAAAGACAACTTTCCTAGTGCTTTCTGCAATACTTTTTGTATTTAAGATTACTGTGATTCACGTTGGATAAGATTGTGCTATTCGTAATAGATGATTTGCAAAATTAGCTTCAACTCCAGAGCCTTTATAACCAAATCTAACTGACGATCATGACCAGTTCGAAATTTCTAGTTGACTTCCGCTCACATCGCGATGATTTCACTAATATTTTTTTCGATATATTTGGCGGTCGTGGTTTTTTGTCTCGTCAAAATAGTAGCTCTTTACTTTGACTATTTTGAAAAACGTGGAATAAAATATCGAAGACCGTTTCCATTTATCGGAACTAATATATGGATACTGCAGAACCAGACATTGGCGCATCATCTCCAAGAATCATATAACATCTTCTCCAAAGAAAAGTAAGTAATGTGACAAATTATGATTAAAATGTAGAAAAATTTATTATTATTATAATAATAAAGTATTGCGATCGACTTAGGAAAAAATTTGCTATCCTGAAATTTTGTTTTTTCGTATTTCATGACTAAATTAGCCTAAAAATGCCAAAAAAATCCGTTTTTCTGTACACCGTACATTAACCCATGAAGATATAAAGTTAATTTTTGGGTCGATTGTAGATAGGTGCTGGTCTCAGGTGAACACTAATATTGGGGGTTGTAGGTGCTAAGGAGAGGCGGGTGGAGCGCTAGAACCGAAAACTAAAAATACAAATATCTCAACTATGGCTCTAGCTAGAAAACTAAAAATCAACGCACATACAGAGGCGTTTATGCGACAAATTTTAAAAGTAATTTAATTTTTGTATCTATTGGCGTCCAAAAATGGAGGGCTAAGACCTAATTGTGGGCCTTTTTTTCAAATGATTATATTTTATTTAACAAAAAGTTCATATTTTAGGACCATTTAGGTGATGTAGAGCTCCACTATTATTGTCTTTGAAGACTGCCAATACTTGTAAGGAGGAGGGTCAGGGGAGTACGAAAAAAAATATTTAAAAATTAATATCTCGACTAACTCTTAAGTTATGTAATTGAAACATGCAACATGCATATCTAAAATCCACTTGCTTTCGTTCGCTTTATTATAAGCAAAACCACATTTGTTTTCAAAGAGTTTAATTTTTTTTTTTTTTTGACAATTTGAATTTCATGTCTTCACGTCGTAGGTTGTGGTTGAAATCAAAAAAGATACATTTTTTTTTGCATATTAAAGGTTTTTGTTTGAGACTAATTTAAAAATTGTATCTCATTTTTCACAGAGTATTCGGTCTTTTCAACTATAGAAAGCCGATATTAATAGTTCGCGATCCGGCCATTGTTAAACGTTTCACAGTCAAAGATTTTGATTATTTCTCGGACCATGCACGTGTAAACGATTCTAAACTTGTAAATAGCACATTATTTTTTATGCGAGGTCAAAAATGGCGTGAAATGCGAGCTGGAATGAGTCCTGCATTCACTGGTAGTAAGTTACGTCTCATGTTCGAACTAATTACGAATGCTGGTCAGCAAATGGTCGACACCTTAGATGCTGATTACAAGGAGCATGGAATACGTTCCTACGACCTGAGAGATCTTTTCAGTAAGATCACCAATGACGTTATTGCCACATGTGCTTTTGGATTGCAGTGCGATTCGCTTAAGGATCCCGAAAACTATTTCTACAAAATTGCACGAACATTTTTGAACGTTCGAAAACCAAGATCTACTTTTCAATATTTAGTGGATCAATTTTTCCCAAAGATTACCAAATTTTTTAAGAGCGATGATTTTTTGTCGAAAGCGACGCATTTCTTTAATGAAGTGATTATTGAAACGATGAAAACGAGAGAAAGGGAGAATATCGTAAGACCCGATATGATAAATTTACTAATGCAATTGAGAAAGGGCGAATTGAAAGCACATGATGACGAAGAAGCCGAACAGAATAGAGGAGTTACCTCCAAAAAAGAGTGGACAGATATTGAACTTATTGCCCAATGCTTCATTTTCTTCATTGCCGGTCTCGAAACCGTTTCAACTCTGATGCTCTTCGCAGCCTACGAATTGGCATTGAATCCTGAAGTTCAGGAAAAATTGCGCGAAGAAATCGATGAAGTTAAGGCCAATCTCGATAGGGAACCGGTCACCTTCGAAGCAATCCAAGGTATGAAGTATATGGATCAAGTTCTTTCGGAAGCACTACGGAAATGGCCCCCAGTCTTAAATCCGAATCGAACTTGTGTGAAACCGTACAAATACGAAGATGAAGATGGCCTCAAGTTCGAAATGAAGAAAGGTGATACATTGTGGATCCCAGTCCATGCCTTGCAGCGCGATCCCAACTATTTTCTGGATCCGGATAAATTCGATCCGGAACGTTTTAGTGATGAAAACAAAAATCAAATTATACCCGGCACTTATCTACCATTTGGAATGGGACCTAGACTTTGTATTGGTAGGTACTTGAGTGTTATTTCATTTCTTTATAATATTAATTTCGAAAAATTCTTTCAGGCTCCAGATTAGCGTTGCTCGAAGTGAAAACCATAATGTTCTATTTGCTCTCGAGCTATTCTCTAGAAGTTTGTGATAAGACTCCGATTCCAATGAAATTAGGAGCAAGAATCAACTCACTGCAACCTGAAAAAGAGGTCTTTTTAAATTTTAAGCCAATAAATAAATAACAATTAATGAAATTTATATTGAAAAAATATACAACTTGGAACAATAAAAGTCATTAAAATTATTTCTTCACTTGATTATGAAACAGCAATGTAGTGTTATAGTATGATCACATCAGCTTTCGAAAGAATTTGAGTTTATAGAATGGCACACTTCTAATGAAACTTTTCGGGATAAGACTAAATTGTGGAATTGGGGATCGAATAATGGTTTGTGTCTCGGATATGGGTTAATAATCTTGGGAGTATTAGTGTGGTGCATTAGCATGAGTAATGGTTATTACATCGGGCGTATGAACACTAATACCCTTTTCAGATGAGGTAAAATATCTAGATGTCATACTGGATAGCAAACTGTAACAAACATATAGAATGGATTCATGCCGAAGCACTAAGGACATTTTAGGCCTGCAAAAGCTTATTTGGCAGAAAATGGCGACTAAAGCCCAAACTGATTTACTGGTGTTACAGAACAATCATTCTTCCAATAGTCACATATGGATCAACGTTATAGTGAACTAAATTTTTACAACGAAAAGCACAGCTTACGTTACAATAAATCCAAAGGCTATCTTGTCTTGATATCACAGAAGCAATGAAAACCTGTCCTACGGCGGCAATGGAAATATTCCTAAGAATTCTTCCGATACATCTCCAAATAAAAAAAGAGGCTATCAAAGGGGTGTTACGCATACAGAGGTAAAACAATTTCACATCACGATATCTTAGAGGTCACCTCAAAATCCTAAAAGACGCAAAAATAGAGGTTCTAACCTCCACACTATCGGACGCTATGCCGACAAAATTTAACTTTAAAACCCTCTTCAAAGTTATAATCAGAGAACGCAAGGACTGGCAATCCATGCTACATGAAATGGAAGAGAAATGAACCATATGGTATAGGGGGACAGGAGCCGGAGTCAAAGGTCCTAACTTCTCGGTTTCAAAACCACTCGACAAAGAAGCCAAATCTCAAAAATATGGGCTTAGCTGAAATCGACATCTGCCGCCTCTGGCTTATAGACTCAGAAACAATAGAACACATCCTATGTCACTGTGAAGCAGTAGCTAGGAAAAGACACAATCTTCTTGGAAAAGGTTTCCTTTCTACCGAGGAACTAGCCAACATGGCTCCCTCAAAGATACTCAGATTAGCCAAAGCTATTGAGTTATGGTAGGTTTATTTATTTATTAATCATAACAAGATAGTTTAGTTTACAAATAGATTGCTTAATTTAATTTATTTTAATATATCCTAATATATTTAAATTTACATTAATTAATTAAACATAATTGTATATACATATATGATATATGATAGACACTGGTGGAAGGGTTAAGTGGAATGTGGGGACCTTATAAAACGGAGCGTAGTCTCAGTTTATATGTCAGCTTATTTATTGGAGGTGTATAGTGGGCGCTGAATTTGTTGAATACTCTACAGCATCTGTTAATAGGTTCATTTTGTCCGTAATCAGTACGATGTGCATATTCCTTAAGTGGTTTTGAATGTCTCGTCAGCCTGACATTGTCATTGAGTCTGAATTTATTGGAGATATTGTCAACCTTAATATCGCCATTCAAAACATCTAAGGTAAAACAGGATGTGAGCATGGTTCTTCTAGAACCAAGCGGTAAGAGATTTAATAATTGTAGCCTAACTGTGTAGGGTGGAAGGTTTTCAAAGTCTCTAGGGTCATACAAGTCCCTGAGAGCAAAAAGAAGGAATTGCTTCTGGATTGACTCTATTCTGTTGCTGTATAACTGGAAAAAAGGGTCCCAAATGGGACATACATATTCCAGAATAGGGCGGACAAGAGAATAGAATAAAGATTTTGTAACCCATACATTCTTAAACTCTTTGGCTCTTCTCTTAATGAACCCAAGAAGTCTATTGGCTTTCGAAATTATTCGATTATAATGAGATTTGAAGCACAGTTTGTTGTCCAGTACTAAGCCGAGGTCCTCAATTTGATCAACACGGTGTTGTTGAGTTCCACTTAAGACATAGTCATGGTGATATGTGGATGATTTACGTGAGAAACTTATAACGTGGAATTTACTGACATTAAGCTCTAATTTGTTCTGAATGCACCAATGATCTAGCGCAATAAGCTTGGATTGTAGGAATGCGGCATCTGCGGGCGCGGTTATGGCATGATATATTTTTAGATCATCAGCGTACATCAGATGTGAAACATTTTCCAATACTTCTGATAGATCTGAGATGAACACATTAAATAAGAGAGGTCCCAAGTGACTTCCTTGGGGTACCCCAGAGGACACTAATATTTCCTTGGAAATAAGATCTTGAAACTTAACAAACTGAGTTCTATTGTTAAGATAGGATTTAAGCCAGTCAAGTAAGGATCCTGTCACACCAATTTTTTTTAACTTTAAAATGAGGACATTGTGATCAACTCGATCAAACGCTTTGCTAAAGTCGGTGTATATTGTATCGACTTGATGCCCGTTTTCAAGTTCGCAGAGCGTATCAGATACAAGAATCATGAGATTCGTTGTAGTCGAGCGACCTTTTCTAAAGCCGTGCTGTTGGTCATTAAGAACAGGGTTGATCATATTGGTTAATTTATCGCAGACAATTTTTTCGAATAATTTCGGTATTGCTGATAGAATTGCTATACCTCTGTAGTTCTCAATTTTTCGTTTGTCTCCATTTTTGTGGATAGGTGTGAGGTGCGATGATTTCCAAGTCGAGGGGAAAGTTCCCAATGACAGTGACTTGTTGAAGAGAAAATGTAAAGGTCTTGAAAGTTGATGGGCACACTTTGATAAAAATAGGGGAGGAATAATATCAGGACCTGGACCTTTTTTGATATCAATAGTCTTGAGAGCAGCGAGCACCTCCTCAATAGAAAATGAGATATTATCAATAAGTGTAGGAACCGAAATGTTGGGTTCACTGTGGGTTGAATCTGACTGGGCACTAAAAACCTCTTGAAAACGGTCAGCAAACATATCGCAGATATTACGCCGGCAGGAAGATTGCGTTATCCCATTACACATGGTCATGGGATAACCCGAACTTTTTCGTTTTGTATTAACAAATTCGAAAAATCTTTTTGGTTCTGTTATGATATCTTCACCAATTTTTTTAACATAACACTCATACGCAACCCGGGACTTAGAAGAGAACTCTGAGGCCAGCGTGTCATAACTTTTTTGAAGATTAGGAGTAATCGCGCCTGTTTTCTTAAGTTTTTTAAATAGCTTATTTCTTCTATTCCGCAGTGATCTGAGGTTTTTATCTAACCAGGGCTCTGAAACTTTGTCTTTTTGTTTTATTACAGGGACATAATTATCGACAATTTTAAAGATCACATCGTAAAACGTTGTTATGGCATTGTCAAGATCATTACATGAGAAAAGGGATGTCCAGTCTATCGAAGACAGTTCGTTATTAATGCAATTGAAATCAGCATTACGGAAGTCAAATACAATATTATTATTGTAAGAGTGAACAAAATTAATGTTGTTGCATGGTAGTTCTACTATGATAGCAGAGTGATGTTGTGTATTAGAGAAAAGATTCTCCGCGTCAGAGGCAGGGCTAACAATCACTTCATCATATGCGTCTGTAAAGATCATATCAAGCCATCTCCCATTTTTATTGGGAAAATGCACTACCTGATGTAAGTCGTTATTATATAGTGTGTCGATAATAGTGGTGTCAATATCAGACAGAAGATTCCTCGGTATAATAGTGTTATCGGAATGATTAGTCTGAAAAGAAATATTTGGGCGATTAAAATCGCCGAGAAGGAAGATATTGTCATTCTCTGTTAAGGAGCAATTGACACTATGAAAAATTTCAAGAATGTCATGGTATTTTTGGTCTTCAGAGTTAGGCTGGATATATACAACACCTATGTAAATATATTTATTTATCAGTTTGATTCTGATAAATTTATGTTCAAAAAATGTTGTTGGTGTTGTGTTTGCAATCTCACTCGATAAAGATTTGTGAACTGCAATTAGTACACCCCCTCCTTTTGATAGACCCGTTGCGCTGTAATTCCTATCATTTCTGTATACGGTCCAGCTATTGTCCAGTATTTCTTCATTTTTGAAGGAGTCATTTAGGCCAGTTTCCGTAATAATAATAACATTAAAGTGACATGATTTTGCATCAATGAAGAGATTATTTACCTTCCCTCTAATGCCACCTCCGTTGTGGTAGAAAATTCGTATATTATTTTTAGAATTAGGCACGAAAAAACCGATTATGATTTTCACGACTTTTTTGCATATCAGATATATGCTTCGAGGAGACATGGGAACCGTATGTGGCAAGATCCTTATGGATTTGGTCTGGAGAAAGATTGAACTGCTCGTGGAAGCGTGTATATAGAGCCGTCGTAAAGCTTCTAGATCCGTTGGAAGTCCTTCCTGTTGAATGGACAGAATCAGACTGGTTTTTGTTTTGCCATTTATACAGGTCGAGTCAGATTTATTGTGCATATAAGCAAGATACAGCCGCACATTGTCAAATATTCTATGTTCTCTCAACCGTGATAGTAAATATCTGTTCTCCTCGGAACTTGCCGAATTCTTTGATAGCTTTACGACTGGGGGAACAAGTGGGTCAAGGAAAGGTGGATTATTGTGACCAACGACTGCAGTATCAAGATTTGTGCAAGATAACTTTTCATTTTTATCTTCAACACATGTTACTGCTGACGAAGGGTAGGGATTGATTGTGTCGCCTCGCACGAAATTTTTGTAAGGACCCGGAACTATGACAGAATTCGAAGTAAGAACTGAGACTAGATTCGAATTAGGTAGTGTATTTGAAGTAGGAAGGTTAATGGAATGTAATAAACTGGTGTTAACACGATTAGTTGTGGCTGTAGTAATGGTGTTAGTGTTAGTTTTATGGGAAATTCTTTTCTTCTTATTCGTACTCATATTGTTCCTATAATTATTATTGTTATTTTTATTACTATTTGTATTACTATTTTTAGTTTTGTTATTGGTTCTACTCTTATAACTAATATTTGGATTGTTAGTGGTATACTTATTATATTTTAAATTTGTCTTCCAGTGTCGGATTTGTATGTTGTTCCATTTGAAGACATCAGATTTCGTGGTGAAGAAAAGCCAGTCATATTGCATAGGCATATAAAGTTTAAAACTCGTGGGTTTCGGTGCAATTCCACTAACTCTGCGGGACGGTAACTTTTCACACTTACAGCCTTTTATCGCAAATTGGTCCGCAAGCGTTTTGCATAGCCACGATGCATCCGAGTTTGGAGGAGCTCCAGTAACAAAATAGGCAAACGAATCAGTTGAATTTGTAATTTTGACCTTGTTAATCCTAAGGTAGGGTAAAGGGGCACGAAACGCACAATAGGCCGAGAAGGTCACAGTGCTCTCACGTGTTCCCCAAATTATATATACATATAAAAAAACAAAAAAAAAAAAATCACAAAATATTGATGTGATCACCTCACTTTTCCCATACAAATGCCAAATTTTCAAAAATTTCTCGGTTTTCATTGAAACTAGCGCAAGCCCACAATTTTATCTAGTTCCGAAAAGTTTTATTATAAGTGTGCCAGAACCGGCATTTTCATACTACTCAAGCTTTGCATACGAATATTTGAAATAAGACATCGAGACTTAATTGAAAAACATCGAATGAAATTCTGCACTTCAAATGCTTTAAAATATACACGAAATAGCAATTTCGTCGAAAGTAGTGACTTTCACTGTATGAAAATCAGCTTACTTTCGACTTACTTTCAGTACTTATGCATCGAGACCGAAGCAACATTCGTCAATTAGCAAAAGACTATAAATCAAAAATTGATTGCGTGTATAAAGGTAATTATTAGGTTGATGCAAAAGTTCTGTCGTATTTTAATACCTGCAGCAAATTCTACCTATCAGTTCAAAGCAAGAAAGTGGATTGTACGGGTATTATTTGGAGTACCTACTTATCGTGTGATATAAAAGGACGACTACATTACACTTTGCCACTTTATTGTGTATTCAAATGTTGAATTCCATTTAAATTTATAGGCCACGCTTTTGCAGTACCGATCGGTTTAGACTCTAAATTTCAAAGGGTTCTCGCAAGAGAAAAATGTTCTCTCGCATGTGAGGAACTGATATATCCGGACTGATAAACAACTATTTTAGATATTTAACTTTGAGGCTGTTGAAAACGTCTAATAAATAAAATTTATTTATTTAGTTTATTATCACCGTTGTAATCTATTTACAGTATTAAATTTTTGAAATTATTTTCTTTTTAGTGGCTTAAAGTTTAAAATAACTTCTTTTTCCGGAACCAAGGAATTCACTCCTTTACGTAACGTCATCGGAATCGGAGTTTGTTCGCAGACTTCGCAGGAAAAGTTAGAGAGCAAATAAAATAGGACCGTTTTGACTTCGAGCAAAGCTAACCGTGAGCCTGAAAAGATTTTTAATAGAGCATTTGAATCTGATGAATATTTAAAATAAAACTCGAATACATACCAATACAAAGTCTCGGTCCAATCCCGAATGGAAGATATGTGCTTGACGAAATCTGGTGCTTATTTTCATCACTGAATCGTTCGGGATCAAATTTCAACGGATCTGGATAGTACTGAGGATCACGATGCAATGCATAGACCGGCACCCAGAACGATTCGCCTACGTTCATTTGGAACTTGAGCCCATCTTCATCTTCGTATTTGTACGGCTTCACACACAGTCGATCGGTTTTTATAACTGGTGGCCATTTTCGTAGCGCTTCCGAAACAACTTGATCCATATACTTCATACCTTGGATTGCTTCGAAGGTGACTGGTTTCCCATCGAGGTTGCCCTTAACCTCATCGATTTCTTCGCGTAATTTCGCCTGAACTTCAGGATTCAATGCCAATTCGTAGGCCGCGAATAGCATCAGAGTTGAAACAGTTTCGAAACCAGCAATGAAGAAAATAAAGCATTGGGCAATAAGTTCAATATCTGTCCATTCTTTTTTGTACGTAGTTCCTTCATTTTGGTCAGCGCCTTCGCCATCATTTATCTTCAGTTCGCCCTTTTTCAAGTGCATTAGCATATTTATCATATCGGGTCGAACGATATTGTCCCTTTCCCTTGTCCTCATCGTATCGATGATTGCTTCCTTGAAAAATGACTCCATATTTGGCGAGGCCACACTTATACCCAACAATTTCGAGATCCTTGGCATAAATCGCATAATCAATATTTTCACATTAGCCCATGCAGTTCGAACGTTCAAAAATTGGCACCCAATTCGATAGAAGAAGTTGTCGGGATCTTTGAGCGAATTGCATTTGATTCCAAACGCACAGGTGGCGATAACATCGTTTGTAACCTTCGAGAAAAGATCCCTCAAGTCGTACGAACTCAATCCGTGCTTCTTGTAATCGGTGTTTAGAGTGTCGACCATTTGCTGAGCGGTATCCGTAATTAGTTCGAACATTAGGCGCAATTTACTGCCGGTGAATGCAGGACTCATGCTTGCTCGCATCTCCCGCCATTTTTGACCACGCATGAAAAACAAAGTGTTACCGATAAGTGAGGTAGATGGTGCACCCATATGCGTATGATCGATGAAATTATCGAAATCTTTGACGGTGAAGCGTTTAATTACGGCCGGATCTTTAAGTATTAAAATCGGAGTTTTAAAATCGAAGATTCCGAATAATCTGGAAAAAAATGAAATGTATTACAGTTTGCAAAAATTTGGATTTGAAATCGGAACAAAGGTCGAGGTGCTGCTGCAGACACCTAGTCTTTTTCTATGAGGAGTACAAATTGAAACCCGCCATTTCCCAATAGATGGCGCCAGCAGTACATTCTGATCAACAATGGCGAATCAGAAGTGTCACGTGGTAAGCTTAGGCATCTGTCAATAACTCCTCATCATTAGATTTGTGAAGTTTTTTCGGTGTCATATACTTTTTTGTGCGTGAATATGTTAAAGTTTGAGCCAAATCAGCGTTATTTGCGGGAAGTTTTGATTTTTGCCTTCAATTTAAAAAGATCTGCGGCTGAGGCGCGTCGAATGATTATTCAAACTTATGGTGAGGGTGCTACTAGTGAAAGAACGCAGAATTTGGGGCATTACTGGATGAATGTTCATGCCAAACGCAATAGATTTGCAAATTCATTGGGTGTGACTCAACGAGCCATTGCACATCGTTTGAAAGTTTGGGGGAATTATTGAAAAGCAAAAAAATTGAGTGCCAAACGAGTTAAAGCCAACAAACGTCCAGCGTTTTTAACATAAGAACAGCTTCTGCAACTGCAAAAAAGGAAGGGGTTTTTTGCATCGCATCTCTTCGGGTAATGAGAAGTGGATCCATTAGGATAATAATCCAAAGCGAAAAAAATGCTGGGATTACCGCGGTCATGCATCAACGTCGACGGCCAAGCCTAACATCCATGGCTCGAAAATTATGCTGTTTATTTGGTGGGACCAACTCGGCGTGGTGTATTATAAGCTACTGCAACCAAGTGAAACCATCACGGGAGATCGCTATAAAAAACAACTAATGCAATTGAAGGAGAAACGGCCGCAATATGAGGAGAGACACAACAAAGTGATTTTGCTGCACGACAAGGCTCTGTCACATATTGCTCACGTTGTGAAAACCTACCTGCAAACACTGAAATTGGACATTCTACCCCACCCGCCGTATTCTATAGATATCGCCCCTTCCTTCTACTTCTACAATGGCACTACAGCCCAAATCGGGCCTTGACCTCCTGACCTTCAGGTTTCTTAACATTTTTCATTATTTATTGTGGAAGGGTTGTTAGACCTTCGCACAACCCTCTATCTTCGAATTTTTCATTTTCGTAGTTTGAGGCGACCAAGGTATATCCAGCAGACAGTGTGCTGGAATTATGCGTCGACTGGGATTTGAACTCACGACCTTCGCATTGTAGACCAACATGCTACCCACTAGGCTACACCATAGCCCCTTCCGAATACAACCTATTCCGATTGATGACGCATGGCCTAGCTGAAAAGCACTTCCATTCTTACGATGAAGCCAAAAATTAGGTCGATTCGTGGATCGGCTCAAAATAAGAGCAGTTTTTTTCAGTGCGGAGTCCCTATGCTACCAGAAAAAGGGAAAAAGTTGTAGATAGCGATGGCCATTTCTTTGAATAATTAATATTTAACCATTTTGCACAATAAAGACTCGAATTTTGAAAAAAAAGGCGGTTTTCAATTTGTACTCCTAATAAATTCGCTACGAGATGAATAATGAAAATCTCTTGAGTAATTATAATAAAATTTGTTTTAATCGCTAAAGATAAGTCAACGTTGATAACTTATCACTGAAAACTACCTGAAGAATAACTTCAACTTGAATTCATGAACGCACTTACACACGTTTAAAGTACTGTCAACAATAATTATTGTTGTCGGCAGTAATAAAATAATTACACATACAATATAATTTTATCAATGCCGACATAAACACTTTTCCATATTTTTATACTCTAGATGAAATCTGGGAGTATTATAAGTTAGCCACAAAGTGTGTAACGCTAAGAAATAAGGATCGGAGAAAAAAATTAATGATAAAGCAGTTCATATTATCACTCAAAAATCTCAAAGCCTGTCTATCCGTCCGTCCGTGTCCTCTCTAGCTCGAGAATGCGTTGAGCTTTGAACACGTCGTTTTTTGACGAAAAAGCAAGGCCAAGTTCGTAAACGGGTCACCCCCCCTCCCCTCCACACACATACAAAATGGCTCATTTTCCGAATTTCACAATAATCTGATTTCCTCAAAAAGTATGAAAGCTTTAGATCTGAAATTTAGAATATAATTTTTATGCTGACATCAATCCACAGTGTAATAACAATTTGAATCGCATCACTTCTTCTACCACCTTCCATGGTTAGGTCAGGTTAGTGTGGCGGCCTTCGTCCATAGATCACATAGGGTCCATAGTGATACCACATGAATTTGAGGAAAACCTAATGTGTATCATCCAGCGGTGTTACGAGTTCCTTATTGAGCTTAAAAGTTTCCGTTGCCGCGGCAAAATTCAACATATTCCTCATACAACAACTCGAGACCAGCTTGAGGTCAGGGAAGAACGGTACGCCGAAGATTTTAAGCCTTCTTCTAGCAAACAATACGTGCTCCACTGTCTCCCTCACTCCTGGCTGTTTGCAACTTCTGCAGAGATCATGTGCTGCCAAACCCATTCTGTAAGCATGTGCTCCAATAAGGCAATGGTCAGTAACCATATCAACTACTGTCGCACATTGCTTCCTGGTTAATAGTTGCCAGAGTTTTGTCTTCCACCTCCCATACAAACTGCACTTTTGTTGAAATAATATAATATAAACCAATTTGCTCAGTACGTAGCTGAAATTGTGTACTAAATATTTATTTAGAATTATTAGCAAGATCGAAGAATATTAACTGATTAGCTTCACTTCCATTACTCCCTCAATACAAAGTGAAACTTTTTCATAAAAATCGATTTTCTTGAAAAGTATGAAGTTTATAGGTCTGAAATTCGAGAGATGTCAATTGCATAATCTTTATAGTTATTACTGAAAAAAAAACACTGAAAACCCTAGCTCCTTCTACCACCTCCCATACAAACTGCACAATTTCACTACATTTAATAGATTAATTTTCTCAAAACCTATTAAGTTTTTGCAGCTTAAATTTTGTATAAAACATTTAGGTAGCAACTATGTTAAATTAATACAATGCCGTTACCCCTTCTAGCACTCCCCATACAATTCTTGAATCAAAAAAAATTCTCTTTCATCTAGACTATCGCAAGATTGTGCTTTACGTCCATTCATAGTCCTTTTATGTTTAAGTTTATAACTAAGACACTATACTTACTTTTCTTTACTGAAGATATTATAAGATTCTTGCAGATGATGGGCCAGCGACTGTCTTAGAAGTAGCCACGAGTTAGTTCCGACAAAGGGAAGTGGTTGCCGGGTTTTTATGCCGCGCTTCGAAAAAAAGTCATAGTACACTGCAAGTACTTTGACGAGACAAAACACCACTACTGCCAGATAGATTAGAAAATACGGCAGCGAAATCATTTCGATGTGAGCAATAGTCAACTTAAGATTCCGAACTAATTATCGGTGTCAGCCACAACTGAATTTATACGAACTTCTGCCTAATCTAAAATACGTAATTCGTGCAACGGTTTTGTCATTGTAGATATCGAATTCAGTTTCAATATTTTCATGAGTTGCAAAAAAATTCACAAAACAGTCATCTTCGCGGAGCTCTTTCCGATTAGATTAGGATTGTCCAAATTTTGAGAGTCATTACTAGACGGGACGGTATTTTTCTATCGTAATTGAAATTATGAGTAAGTAGAGTCGTACTTACTCTATAGATGAAATCTGATGGCGTATACTCTAGTTCAGCAACATGTTGCGATCTCAATGTTTATACTCTATATGAAATCTGAGAGTGGTTGTGTTTGCCTTACCGTTTGTAACGCTAAGAAATATGCTCGCACAGTGCCGCCAAGCGTACAGAAAGATTTGTTATCGCTCAAAAACATCGATTCCGAGTGACCGTCTGTCCGTTTGACTGTCTATCTACAACATAACTCTCGAACACTTTGAGGTTTCGTGGTGAAATTTTTTATGTCATTTTTATCAAAAAGGTAACTTTAAGGTCGTGAACGGGACACATCCCCCCACTCCTTCAACCCCCTCCCATACAAATTTCATGAAATTTCGAAATTTAAAAAAAATTATTTTTGTTTGAAACCATTTCAGCCAACAACTTGAAAATAAGGTCATAGTATGGTTTGAATATCATTAAGGATAAAAAATATTGATCCGATCCAATGAATGAAAATCGAATAAATACGTTTTTTAAAATTGTGCATTTGTATGGGAGGGTGTAGAAGGAGTAAGAGGATCATATCAATATTTTGTGATATTAATGATATTCACATCTTTATATTTTGACCAAAATTTCAAGTCGATACCTTAAATAGTTTCGAAGAAAAATCAATTTCTTAAAATTTCATGAAATTTGTATGAGAGGGAGTAGAAGGAGTGGGGGAATGTAGCCCGTTTATGAACTTAAACTTTGAGCGACAACAAATATTTCTATACCCTTGGCAGCTCTGTACGAGCATTATTTCTTAGCGTTACAAACACAATATACTCTCAGATTTCATCTAGAGTATCCCCAAAAGTCGAATACCTTGAAAACTTCTACTCCCTCCCATATAAAATTATTTGTTCGACCATTTTTAAGAAATCAATTATCACCTAACTATTAAAAGTTATCAGTTTGAAATTTTCCACAAAAACTTTTAAAAATAATTGAAACGAAACTGCGTCAAAAGTTTTGAGACCGCGCTTGCTCTTATACAAAAGTGTGATTTAGACCAATTTCAATAAATCAACTACTAACCAACAAATTAAAACCTACAAACTTGAAATTTTGTACAAGCACCTTACAAGAAAAATGAAATAAAACTGCATCACAAATTTTACATTTCCCTTACCTCCTCTACCCCCTCCAAACAAATGATTGGCTTCGTGAATGTAAAATACACCGAATCTTATGAAAATTCTATGCAACTTCGTTTATGAAACTGGCATTCAATACAAAGAATATTGGACGTAATTGAAGTAATAAATTATAAAATTATTGACATCCACCCATCCTTAATATCACTCTTCCCTCCTCCCCTCATAAAAGCCCAAATTTGCATAAACGAATGAAATATTGATTACATGTACTGGAGCTATTGATCGTATTCGCAATTAAATCTTAAATTGACAGCAGCCCTGCCCTAAATGGGGTTCCACTTAGTCTTCCTTAACCACTCTAAACTAGAGTTGTTACTCTATGAAAAAGAAAGAACAAGACTGATACTAGAGTTCGGCCAAGGTGAAACTAGCTTTTCCGTTAAATTTGAAAATGCGCCCTGTTATTTTCCAGCGTGCGATAAGTAAGCAAATATGATTGCAATCCGTTCATTAGTACGTGAAATTTACCAAATTAAATTTTCACCTCTTAAAAGTACTGCAAATTAAAGATATTCGCGAGTTAAAATCGGAAAAAGTTGCGCGCACACATACGCATCAGGACTGTAATTTCGAATTTCGAACTTTAGTTTTGTTCTTTTTTATTAAAGAAATGTCAAGAGAACTGTCACGATGACAATTCATTTTGTACATTCGGCGAAGGTACATTCTTCATCTAAATATTCAATATCCTCGTAAATATTTTCCACTTTGCTGATCTCCAAATCCGCGAAAGATATTGACGGGATAGCGTATTTAGATAATTTAAATTTGCCTTTATTGTAAAAGACAATGGTACTTACATGAAAATGCCTTGAACACAGATGCGAATTTTTAGTGTGTATAGCGTTTTAAATGTTGCTGGACTTTTCTCGGTGTTGCTGGGGACGTCGAGGTTGTCAGATTTATAACATTACCCTCTCCTTAGTCCCTGTTCGTCCCGAACAGAGTCGTTCACTTCCTCAATGGCACCATGGTACTTTGTTAATCGGTCGAGATGTACCACTTTCATTTTAGTGCGGGGTTTATGATGTAGTTGAATCCGATAGACGACATCATTTAACCGGTTGATGATCTGGTAAGGGCCTTCCCAGTTTCGCTGTAGTTTCGGCGATCTGCCCTTCTGTCGTTTGGGATTGTATAACCAAACCAAATCGCCCTCTTGGAATCCTGATGAGTTCGCCCGTTGATCATACCTCGTCTTCATGCGGTCGGACGCCAAATCAATTTTATCTCTGACCAGGTTATAAATTGTCTTTAGTCGACATCGAAGATCCGAGACATAATCTTTAGCATTGGTTGGTTGGTCTGGTGGCACTCCAAACATTAGCTCCGCCGGGACTCGAATATTTCTTCCGAAAATGACTCGGGACGGAGTTTCTCCTGTTGTTGAATGCACCGATGTTCTATAGGCCATTAAAAATAGAGGGATGTGCTGGTCCCAGTCCTGTTGCCTCTCGCTGACGAGTTTGGATAGGTTTGAGTTCAATGTCCGATTGAAACGTTCCACCATTCCATCAGACTGTGGGTGTAATGGAGTTGTCCTCGTTTTGTTTATTCCCAGCATTTGGCACACGTGTTTGAATATTTGAGATTCAAAATTGCGCCCTTGATCGGAGTGTAGTTCGCGTGGCGCTCCAAATCTGCTCACCCAGTTGGTAACAATTTGTTCTGCGACGGTTACTGCTTCTTGGTTTGGAATTGCGTAAGCTTCAGGCCACTTGCTGAAATAATCAATGACCACTAAAATGTAGCGATTACCATTTTCTGATTCCGGGAATGGTCCAGCAATATCCACAGCAATTCTCTCGAATGGGACTCCCACGTTGTATTGTTGCATTTCTCCCTTTGATCTGCGGTGTGGGCCCTGACTTGATGCACACGTAGTACATTTACGGCACCAGTTTTCGACATCATCTCGGAGATGGATCCAATAGAACCTTTCTCGTATCTTTGCCAAGGTTCTGTTTACTCCCAAATGCCCACCGGAGGTACCTCCATGATATTCCTTCAAAACCTCCTCGACTTTACAATGCGGGACGATGGTTTGCATGTGATACGACTTTCCATCAGCGTTCTCCCATTTCCGTTTTAATAATCCGCCGTCTAGGTGAAGGGAGTTCCATTGTGCCCAATAGCACTTTAAGGTTTCACTGAATTGTGAGATGTCTTTCCACTCAGGCCGTTTCATTTCGTCCTTCCATGCCATGATCGGTGAAATATCTGGATCTTTACGTTGGGCGTCTTCCAGTTCTTGCTGATTCCATCCAGTCTTTGGTTCGGTCGTTATCCTCTGAATGGTTTCTCCGGCCTCTTTTCCTTCTATACGGTGACAATGCTTGCAGTTCGGTGGACAAGGACGACGTGAAAGCGCATCGGCATTTCCGTGGATTCTTCCTCTTCGATGAACAATCTCGAAATCGTAGGATTCGAGCCTTTCGATCCATCTGGCTACTTGGCCTTCGGGGTTTTTAAACTGAAGTAGCCATTTAAGCGATGCGTGATCCGTTCGAAGAAGGAACTTTTGACCATAGAGATATTTGTGAAAATGTTTTGTTGCTTCTACTATGGCTAGTAGCTCTCGGCGAGTTACGCAATAGTTCCTTTCTGATTTTGAGAGTACTCGGCTGTAGTAAGATAGCACTCTCTCCTGCCCATCGATCTCTTGTGATAGTACTGCTCCGATACCGACATTGCTGGCGTCAGTGTCTATGATGAAACCATGACCTGGTTTTGGATACGCCAGAACTGGGGAGTCGCAGAGTTGGTCTTTTATCCTCTCGAATGCTTCCTGGCACTGTTGACTCCATGTAAATGGCTTCCTTTTTTCTGTTAACTGATGCAGACATTTCGCCGTGTTAGCAAAGTCTTTTACAAATCGTCGGTAATATGTCGCTAAGCCTAGGAAGCTGCGCAACTGGTGTTTATCACTCGGAGTAGGCCAATTTTTCACCGCCAGTATCTTCTCCGGATCTGTCTTTACGCCATCAGCTGAAACGATGTGACCCAAGTACTTGACTTCTGCACTAAACAAAGTGCACTTTTTCGGACTCAGCTTTAATTTTGCCGCTCGCAGTCGCTGGAAGACTTCCTGCAGATTTTTTAGGTGTTCATTGAATGTTTTTCCGATAACGATCACATCATCTAGGTAAACGAGACAAGTTTTCCAACTCAGACCACGCAAAACGAATTCCATCAGTCTTTCGAACGTAGCTGGAGCATTGCACAGGCCAAATGGCATTACGATGAACTGCCACAGTCCACTGCCGACAGAGAATGCTGTCTTCTCTCTATCTTTTTCATCTATCTCCACTTGCCAGTAACCACTCTTCAGGTCCAACGTTGAGAACCATTTAGCATCGGTCAGGGTGTCCATGATATCGTCGATTCTAGGTAGTGGATAGCTATCCTTTTTCGTAACATCATTCAGTCGCCTGTAGTCCACACAAAAACGGGTACTGCCGTCCTTCTTCTTTACCAGCACTACTGGCGATATCCACGGGCTCTTTGATTCTTCGATGATTCCCTGATGCTCCATAGTTTTGACCATTGAATTGACTTCTCCTTGTTTCGCTAATGGTACTCTTCTTGGAGGTTGACGTATCGGTGTAGCACTTCCCGTATCTATGCGATGTTTCACTAAGTTTGTTCTGCCATAGTCGTCATCACCGGTGGAAAAGACGTCGCTAAATCCTTCGATTAGATCTACTGCTTGCCTGTGTTGTTCTCCTCTAAGGTTGCTTGACTGAAGAAGTGTTGATGTTACATTGTCCTTCCTTCTTGGCTTATTTTTAGAGGGTACGTCATGTGGTTCTGCCTTGTCGATACTCGTCACCGCCGATATTGGTTCACAGCTGCCAATTACATCTCCTTTCTTTACGCTGGTAGTGCTGTCCGCAACGTTCAGGACTCTTATTGGTACCATCATTTTCTCATTCCTTTTTACGAGCGTTTTTCCTAGTATCAGACTTCGTAATGCAGGTGTCGTTTCCGGTTCTATGAGGTAGAATCGGTGGTTCCCGGGATCACCATCGAGCTCTGCCCAAATAACATTCTCAGATGACTTTGGTATGTCCGCATCTTCGCATAATACAACTCGCAGCTTTGTTGTTTTGGAGTATGTTATTTCCATCGGGATTTCAATATTCCGCCACTTCATTATTCGTTGTCCTAAGTCCAGCTGGATACCGTGTGGTTTCAGAAAATCCATTCCAAGGATACACTCATCGGTAATGTCAGCTACCACGAATACATGCGAGAAGGTCAAATCCCCAAGTTGTATGTCACGAGCTATTTCTCCATGGACCGTTGTATTTTCTCCTGTAGCAGTGCGAAGTGCGTACTTCTTGGTGTTGTGAAGCCAAGTACGATCTACGAGGTCAGATCTTAGCACTGACCGTGTTGCGCCTGTGTCGACTGTTATGATGCAGTTTATTTTGTCGACTCGACCACTCATACATAAGTCGTTTTCACAACGATGTAGTCGAGAAACTGCGATGATGGTTCCGGGGGCGTCGATTCTACCAGCCAACTTCTGCCCCATGAAGTTGGCCTTTACTCGTTTCCCGGACTGTCATTAGGCGAAGCGTGCTCTCGTGACGGTTCGCCCCTTCCTCCTCTTTGTTTAGCAGCGCAGCCGGAACAGTAGTTGATCGCTTTTCTGGGTTTGCGGCAGTCGCGTCGTAAGTGTCCTGCCTGTCCACAATTCCAGCATCGGGGAGCACCAGATCCTTCGCTCCGCTTGGTGTACTCGGCTTTCTGGCACACACATTCTTCTACTATTTCTCGAACTCGATAGTTACTCCGCGAGCTTTGCTTGGCAGCTTCGAACGTCAGGCCATATACTAAGGCTTCGCCAATCGTTTTCTTACCTGCCAGTTTTAACGCCTGTTGCAGCTCTCTGTCCTGTACAGCATTGTTAAATGCGAAAACAGCTGTATCGTTGCGTTGCTCTGTTTGCGCATTAGGCAGCGATAATAGTGTGAGTCGTTCAATATCGCGTGCTAGCTCTTGAAGTGTTTCACCATTCTTTTGAGTTCGGTTGTACAGTTGAGTTTTGTAGATCTCTCGCATGTGGTCACTGCCGTAATGAAGATCCAATGTTTGGACTAACGTTGAAAAATCTTGTTGTTGCTCCTGCGGAATCGTTTGAAGAACCTCCGCTGGTGGGCCTCTTAACGCCAATATAAGAGCCGTTCCTCGTTCCAAATCATTCCAATGGTTGTTTCTTGCGGCAGCCTCAAATTGGGTCTTATAAATAGCCCACGGTGTTTGTCCATCGAAGATTGGAGCCTTAAGACCCTTGTGCGCAACATGCTCTGTCTTGATGACTCCGGTCGCTTTTACATTATCGAAGTCCATTTTTAGGCGTTCGACTTCTTCTTCGAAGACTCGAAGTTTCTTCTCTACGTTTTCTTCTATTGCTTTACCCATGGTGTCTATTTTATTATTTTGTAGTTCCAATTTATGGTTGAGGTCCCTTGAGGTCTCATCTAATTTCTGGTTAATGTCCGCAGATTGTTGCTCTAGTTTCTGATTAATGTCCGCAGATTGTTGCTCTAATTTCTGATTAATGTCCGCTGATTGTTGTTTAATGTCCGCAGATTGTTGTTTAATGTCCACCGATTGTTGTTCAAATTTCTGATGCATGTCCGCTGATTGTTGTTCTAATTTCCGATTCATGTCCGTTGTCACAGCTGATTGTTGCTCTAATTTCTGATTAATGTCTGCTGATTGTTGATCCAATTTGTGCATCATTTGTTGCATTAACTGTGTCAGAGCATTCGATGCACCAGAACACTCCTCTGCACGAGTTTCTTCGATTTGGAACTCAAAACTATCTGCATTCTCACCCTCAGCCTCAAGTGTCTCGATCATACGGCTGATAAGTTCAGACTTGCTCCCTGTTATAGATAACTCGCGTCTACTGAGCTCTTCCTTCAGCTCCGTTACTTTTAAGTCTTTTAAATAACGCGGCATTTTCACTACCACTTAAATTCACGTCACTGCTCACTAAATCACTCGAGATTATTCGATTTCACAAAATTCTCACTGTCCGTTCGAGAATTTTAGTTCCGCGATTTTACTTCGCTAATTAAAGTCACTGCTCACTAAATCACTCGAGATTATTTGATTTCACAAAATTCTCACTGTCCGTTCGAGAATTTTAGTTCCGCGATTTTACTTCGCTAATTAAAGTCACTGCTCACTAAATCACTCGAGATTATTTGATTTCACAAAATTCTCACTGTCCGTTCGAGAATTTTAGTTCCGCGATTTTACTTCGCTAATTAAAGTCACTGTTCACTAGAGCACTCGAGAATATTCGATTTCAGAAAATTCTCACTGTCCGTTCAAGAATTTTAGTTTCACTTTTTCCGCTCTCACAAAATTATCCGTTCCGAGAATTTTTAATTTCACTCGCGATTTTTAACCCGAATTTATCCTTGAAATCCCACTCTTCTGACACCAATTGTTGCGAGCTAGGGGATCGCTGATTTCAAAGGAAAACACAATTCGTTTAAAAATAATGAATAATTTTATTATATCGCACTTTTCTTTATTTCTTGATCACTTCACTAAATTCGCTCTAAAACTTAATTCGTACAACTCAGAAACACTGCCAATCTATCACTTGTACCGATTCGCCTTCTTCCACCGATAGGTGTCGCCAAAATCTAACTAACTCGTTGTCTGAAAGTTGGCGGTTATTTATACTAAGTCTCCCAGACAGGTGTCGTTGTGTGTGTGTGTCTAGAATGATTGGCTACATTGTGGAGCTCGGTAGAAGTGTCTGGAAACATGTGTATAGCGTTTTAAATGTTGCTGGACTTTTCTCGGTGTTGCTGGGGACGTCGAGGTTGTCAGATTTATAACAATATTTTTAGAGCTCTGGTGGAAGATACAAAGTTTAATTTTTCCATGTGGATACATCTATTTGATATACATAGAAAAAATAATAATTTGTTTCAAAATTGTTATAAACCTACCCCCCGGTCTAACGTACACAAGGTGTTTCATGTGTATTGAAAAAAACACATAAACTGAAAATTTTTGAATGAAATTTTGAAGTAGAAACTTGAAGAATTGCGAAATACATTTAAAAAAAATCCTCAACTTCTACCCCCTTCCATACAAAATTATTTTTACGGCATTTTTAAAAAATCAATTATCACCTAACTATTAAAAGCTATCAATTTCGAAATTTGCGTAAAAACTTTTAAAAATAGTTAAAACAAAATTGCGTCAACAGATTTGAGGTCGCGCTTGCCCTTCTACCCGCTCCCATACAAAAGTATGATTTCGACCAATTTCATTAAATCAACTAATAACCAAAAAACTAAAAGCTACGAACTTGAAGTTTTGTACAAATTTTATGATGCCCTTACCCTCTCACATACAAATGTTTGGTTTCGTGAATGTGAAATACATCGAATCTTATGAAAATTCTATGCAACTTCGTCTATGAAACTGGCATTCTATACAGAGAATATTGGACGTGATTCAGCAATCAATTAAAAAACTTTTAACATCCACCCATCCTTGGCAGTTTATTTTATTATAATTACAACCAATTTTGAAAAAAAAACTGCCAACTTCACCTTACTCTTTCTCCACACAAATTTCACGAAATTTCAAAATTTAAATCAAATTAGTTTTCTTCAAAACTTTAAATTTTTTTTTTTTTATTGCAAATTTCATTGATGTCAAAAAATTTGGATTTGATTCGAATACTCCTTCTACCCCCTCCCATACAAATGCACAATGCATTTAATCGATTTTCATTGAAAAGTAGAAAAAGTAGAAACTTAAAATTTTGCCAGAATTTGTCTCTTAATAATTGAAATAAATGCTAAAAAAAAATCTGAGCTTCGTTTTACTCCCATACAAATATTTGTATTGTAAATTCAAGAAAAGTATTTCTCCTTCGATCATAAACATACATCCATCTCGGTGGGAGTATCCGCCTGGAGCAATGTGCTAGCGTTTGCGGGTCTAGCTACTGGAATCGTGGGGGGGGGGGAGTCGTCACTCCGATACTGACCATAAGACCATGGCCTGTAACAGCAACACTAGCTTTAGAGCTCGTCACGGGGATTTACCCCAGAATAGGTATTCAACAAAAAAAAGAGACTTTCTCTGATCGCGGTGTTGACCCGTTCAGATGCCTCGACGATGGCGATTGGTGTTAGGTCGCCTTACTCTGCCGGTCGCCTTACTCTGCCCACCCTGCCTTAGCCATACAGTCTTCAATAAAATTCTTCTTTGTATGGCCCATGGAGAGAGGGGGAGGAATGGTGGAAGCTAAGAAGAAGGCTCCTTAATTGCAAAAACTAATTATTCAATTTTAGTTGATTGTTTTCCTTTTATTTTCCAGCTCATTATATTTATAATTTTAATTTCCTTTTTCCTTTCTCTGCACAAAGGATTCGGACAAATGCAACAAAATTATTTATAAAAAAATGTATAATTTAATTCATCAATCTAACAATAATGGTTATATTTTTTCTCTCTTTTGATTTAATGGTTACTTTAACGATTTTACTCTAATAATAATAATACATTCATCTATGACAATGCAATTATCTTATTTTTTCTTTCTCTTTTGTTTTCTTTACGCCCTAATAGCCGTGTTTTTTTGCGGACGAGAGTAGAGCAGGTTAAGATAGTCCTCAAAAAAACGATCCAGAGTAGAAGTTTAGTACTAAAGTATGGAACTGGTAAGTTGTTGCACCTGGAAACAATTTGACAGTTCTACTTCGAATTGTCAGTTATCAACAACAGGTAATTTCTGTAAAATATTGCGAATTTCCCGCGATAATTCAAGACTTTTCCTTACAGATCCAATAATGAGTGCAAATAGGAAAGTTTTTTTATTGGAACTATTAGAATCAAGTGATTCGGATGACTCCAATCGTAAGCGCATTGTGTTTCAGGCAGCTGCAGCACTTTTCGACAAATTCAAATTTCATTGCTGCCAACGGCTGGGAGATGAAAGTCCCAAGTTCTAACTTCTGAGCCCTCTATCAATGAGCACAGGAACTATTTATCCAGAGCAGGTTAGCTACACCAGTGCTCTAACCGGGGTAGCTAACCTACTCTGGATAGATGATTTGTTGTTGCTTTCAATGTAGTTTCGCTAACCTGTTCTGGATAGAGCCGCAAAAAAACACGGCTAATGTTAGTTTCTATTTTTCTTATCTTTTCTTTTCGTTCTTTTGTCGGTGAATTTAAAGCGTTATTCCAGTTATACTTTAAAAAAATTCAGAAAAAATAAATATGGATTCCCCTCTTATGGCCTTGTGAAAAAAAGTTCAACAAAGGGATAAAAAGGACTTATATCCCGAAGGAAATTCCCGAGAAAAGAAACAAAACTTACATTGAGAATAATATGCCAAAAAAAAAAGAAAAAAAAAATTAAGACAAAAAAACATACTTAATCAAATTAATATTATAATTATTTGGGGCCGATGGGTCCTTAGTTCGCTCCACTGCGTTTCGCGAATCACCGGATGGATCTGCTGTAATTTATGTAAACGTGTATGCTCCTGCGATTGCCACCCAATTAAGACGGCTGCGTGACGACGACCACTCGAAATCCAGACGCCGAAGAGAATCACGTGTTTGAACTTGCCCCCCCCCCCCCAATTTCGATTTTTTTAATTTTTCGTGTTGCAATCGTTCGGTGGTCGTTTGCTGGTAATCCGTATTCGTAAAAATCACGTTTACTTTATTTAGCGTGAACTTAGCCCCTTCCCAGAACACATTTTCTTAAATATCTAGAGTTACAGTTATCTTAAAATAAATAAATTATACTATACATTTGATGGTCGTTTGGTGATGATTGGTAGTCACCTTTTATACTTTGGTACCCATTAACATTGCAGTAGTAGGTAAATTTCGAAATGAGCTTTAAGCTTTCCGATTTTGTGTGAATCGTCTGGTGGTGCTTTATAGCCCAACTTCATCGTTTGGTGGTGATCCATATAGTTACAATATCGAATTTGCATTAGAGCTTTATTCCAAAAATAGCAACACGAAATAGAATTATGAATGAAAATTTCCCCAATATTTCTGATTTTTGAAGTTTTCTTGTTGCATTCGCTTGGAAATCGCTTGGCGGTGTCTGGTAGTCTAATTTATCATTTGGTGGTGATTAATATATGTAGTTACAGCATCGAATTTCCGTAAGAGCTTTATTTCAAAAAAAGCAACTCGAAATCTATTTATGAATGAAACTTACCCCCAAATGTAAAATTCTTTTCTTTTTGAATTCGCTTGGCAGTCGTTTGGTGGTATTCGGTCGTTTAATTTTATTGTTTAATGGTGATTAGTATAGTTACAATCGAATTTCCATAAAAGCTTTATTTAAACTGTTTTGTGATTTGAAACTGACCAAAGAGGAAGTTTATGTTCGGTTATTTCTTTTCTCTTTTTTTTTTAGAGGCGCATATCTACCCCGAACAATTTTGACGTATTTTAATTATGGAGCTCATTTATTATTTATTTATTTTTTGTTCATTTATATTGACGCGCATTTAAATGTTCCTATTTAATCGCGAAGTTTTTTGATTCAGCTTCCGACAGTTTAGGTCGTTTGGAGTAATGATTATTATAACGCGTGGCTAAAACTAATATTGAATAATTTTTGTGATTTTTTTTTTATTTAAACGCGATCAATAATTTTAATTTTTTGCCTTCCGGAAGGCTCGGAATGATAAACTGGTTGTGTTCTTTTTCTTGTAGTTCAAGTTATTGTGTTTGTAGTGAAGACCCCGCAGAATAAAATGATGAAATGGCCGAAAATGGGAAGCTCAAAATGAGATTTTAACACGTATTTTTCCTTTTTCCAGGTGGAAAATCGTTAATAATAGTACCAAGCGCGCTTTGAAACCACTTAATCTATCAGTTTTACACGTAATAAATTAGTGAAAAGTTTGTTTGTGTATATTAAAATAGTCCGCGATAAGCTACTTTTTCCCAAAACAATATTTGTTTCATTTAATGTCAATAAAGTTTTGCGGATTAATTGTTAAAAAAAAATCTTAGGAAAAACTTCTGAGTGTTCCGCTACCAAAATAGTTTGGACAACCTTGAGAGAGTAAGAAGCCTCCTTTCACTTTCACGCCATCTGCACAGTAAACCGTCAACCAGTTTTCACTCTAAGCACCACGAGAATTTCACTTCGACTTTTCTAACAACTGTCAACTGTTACACGTGCAGAAGTGTGTTGATCATTATTTTCTCTACCGAAGTTATGGTTGGTTCTTCCTTGAATTTCATATTTAAATATTTTTCAATAAATTATTTTACAGGTGAGAAATAACGCAATCGATTTGCCGGGCTTCCCGGCGCCCGAACTGCTCGACAAAAATGAAAACGTTCACTCGGTTAAGAAGGGGAGCAAAACGAATAAGAAGTCGGGTGGATTTCAAGCAATGGGGTTGAGTTATCCAGTTATAAAAGGAATTACAAAGCGAGGCTATAAAATTCCGACACCTATCCAACGAAAGGTAACGGAACCAGTTCGTATTTTAATCGATTCTAAATCGTCTCCTTGTTTCGCAGACAATTCCGCTGATTCTGGAAGGACGAGATGTCGTTGCCATGGCCAAGACCGGTTCGGGTAAGACTGCCTGCTTCCTGATTCCCATGTTCGAAAAGTTGAGGCAGCGCGAACCTACGAAAGGTGCTCGCGCCCTGATTCTTTCCCCGACGAGGGAATTGGCGATTCAAACGTTTAAGTTTATTCGCGAGTTGGGCAAATTTATGGATCTGAAGGTGATCCTGGTGCTGGGTGGCGACTCTATGGACTCGCAGTTCTCTGCTATACATACCTGTCCCGATGTAATTGTCGGCACACCCGGTCGGTTCTTGCATTTGTGCGTCGAAATGGATTTGAAATTGAATTCTGTAGGTAAGTTGAATCGGCGGCAGCGGTGTGGAGTTGCTTGTTAATCCTTTGATTCTGTTCTCGCTGTCCAGATTACGTGGTTTTTGACGAAGCTGATCGCCTGTTCGAAATGGGTTTCGGCGAACAATTGAACGAGACGTTGAGCCGTCTGCCTGATTCGAAACAAATGGTGATGTTCAGTGCAACGCTACCCAAATTGCTGGTTGATTTCGCCAGGGCTGGGCTCAGTGATCCGGTTTTGTTGCGACTGGGTAAGAGCGCTAATCTTTTGGAGGTGGAAATACGGACTCAGTTCAATTTTTTGCAGATGTTGAGTCCAAGTTGCCTGAAGGTTTGATGCTAAAATTCATTCACTGTCGCCCTGACGAGAGATATTCAGCTTTGATTGTTTTACTGAAGTATATCGTTCCGAAAGACGGCCAGACTGTGGTCTTTGTTGGCACCCAACATCACGTGGAATTGCTGACGTTTGTAAGTAATTGCTGGCTGGTGTTTCTTCGTCACTTAGTTTGATAGCCTCACGGATTTCTCCCGTTTGATAACAGGTTTTAAATGAAGCGGGCATAAGCAATACATGCGTCTATTCCAGTTTGGATCCATCGGCTCGTAAAATCAACACTGCGAAGTTTGTACACAAAAAAGTCTCAGTTTTGGTAGTAACGGACGTTGCTGCCCGCGGTATCGATATCCCGAATCTTGATTTTGTTATAAATGTTCATTTCCCGGGCAAACCAAAACTTTTCATTCATCGAGTGGGTAAGGTTGAATTTCTATCGAGAGAAAGAAACAGAGCTAACAAATAATTCAAGGTCGTTGCGCTCGTGCTGGTAGACCGGGAACTGCCTACTCGCTTTTTTCAACCGACGACCAGGCCCATCTTATCGACTTGCATTTGTTTTTAAATCGACCCTTCAACATTGCGGACAACAAATCGATCGGAATAATCCCGCAGGACATTCTAGAAGAGGAGCATCATGCTACACTGGAACACCTGAAGAGCCATCACATCGTAAGTTTCATTCTTCCTAAGATTAAATCTCTGTATGTGACGACGTAATTTTCTTTTCAGGCCGGCGTTTATAGAACTAGTGAAAATGCTTATAAGAAATATATCAGCTCTCGTCCAGCAGCGTCGACAGACTCCAACAAGAGAGTGAAAACTATTAAATTCTTCACTATAAAACCACTTGAAGAATTTATGGGACTCACTATCGAACTGGGCGATGAAGAAGGGGGCAGAGTAAAAAAGAAGCAGGCTCAGAGAAATGAAGAAGAAGAGGCGAAGAAGTTGCAGGCAGCAAAGCACGATATGATTTTGAAGATGAGAAATTACAGACCATCGGGGGTGAGAATCATAACTGCATTGACGTTAATTGCGAGTATAATTAAATTTTTTTTAGACAATATTTGAATTAAATCCTCATCATAAGTCGGTGCCTCTAGAAGTTATGAAGCAAAAAAGAGCGGAGCATTCGGCTGTTATTCAGAAATATCGCAATAAAATTGAAGAGATCGATAAAGATGAAGAGGAGCAACAGATAAAATGGAAAAATAACGAAAGCGTAAGCAAAATAAACTTAACGAAAAATTTCTCTTAATTTTTCGATCTGTTCTTTAGTCAACCGTACCGGAAGTCAAAGACGAAGAACTAAACAATGCCTTCGGAAAAGTAGTGACGCAAAAGAAACGCAAAAACATGGACGATCTTTACAAATCGAAACCGAAAAAGAAGAAACAAAAACGCGAAACAAAGGACACCGAGAATTTCGTACCATACCAATCGGCCGATAAGCACACCGAAGACGGCTTAGCCATCAACAATTTCGATCGACAAGCACGCAATGCTGAATTCAGCGTTGTCGAGAAGAATCAAGAGCTGAAACATAAACCGGGCTTGAAGAAATGGGATCGTCTGAGGAAAAAAATGGTATCCGTGCAAGATCCGCGAAGCGGTAAAATCCGTACCGAATCGGGTATGTGGATTCCGGCAACGTACAAGACCGGTCGCTATAAGGAATGGAAAGATCGATCGAAAGTCGAAGAGCAAGAGTGGCGCGAGGAAGACGACGAACGGGCACCGCTTAAACACGAGCAACGCTATCCGGTTAGTCGGCATGCTCGTCACAATGCTAAGGTCGAGGCTAAGAAACGTATGGGTACGGATAAGGAGTTGCGACGACCTGAACAAATTGTTAAGAAACGATTGCGTGTCGAATCCGCTAAGAAACGAGAATTTGATAATAAAATTAAGAAAGATCAGAGCCGGAAGAAACATGTGAAGAAAAGTAAAGGAAAAGGAAATAAGAAATAAAAGTTGAAGAGATTTTCATTTTAGGGAAATTACATGCGGTTTTTATTTTATTTATGGAGGAAAAACGAGAATCAGAGAGAAGAGAATTTAAGCTTATAACGTTTTTCAGTTAAATTCAGTGATGAATCTAGCAGATCTAGAATTTAAATTTAAAATCACACTATAATGCAGTCAACACAGTTCGATTTAGAGATTAAAATAAGTTTATATAGAATTTTGGCAACCAGAAACGAAATACTGGTACATTCAGAAGATTTTCTGCATTTATAATTCATAATTCATAATATATTTATTTCCCAAAGTTTCTTCATAACATGCTTACGCTAATTTTTCTTACAGTTAGTGGCCAGATTGTGTTTGAAATCTTTACAGCTTATGGATGAATAGTTAAACAATAAGACATTTTGATTTATGACACTTTTCTTAATATAGTTGGATGAAGTAAGGAAAAAGACTTTTCTGCATTTAATTTCTGCCCTAAAGTTAGTTCCACACGATGCGTCATTTTCGTGCATTAAGTATCGGGTTTTCCAATAGGGACTTGACAACTTTGAATTCAATTTGTGAACGCACCCTTTCACTAATCATCGAACTGTCACTGTCAATTTATTCAGTAAACTTAACATTTTTATCATGGTAAAGTACACGAAGGAACAACGTCTCAAATGGTTTGCATTTTATTTTGAAAAAAAGTTGTCAAGTCCTTATTGGAAAACCCTTATTATTAGCTATCCTCTTAGATGATCAGAGTCTCTGTGGGCATAAAACTGACTGAAACGGTTCCAATAGGGACCTGACAACTTTGAATTCAATTTGTGAACGCACCCTTTCACTAATCATCGAACTGTCACTGTCAATTTATTCAGTAAACTTAACATTTTTATCATGGTAAAGTACACGAAGGAACAACGTCTCAAATGGTTTGCATTTTATTTTGAAAAAAAGTTGTCAAGTCCTTATTTGAAAATCCTTTACATGCGTTCTAAAATAAAGTCATATGCATTAAATTGTAAGGCTCATATGCAACATAATAGCTTGAAGTTTCCACACATTGCTTCTAAAACCGTCACTAAATTTGTTTTTTTTTGTGCAGGCATTTCTTCAGCTTACACAATCTAAAGGAACATACGGAACAAATAGGAAAACGAAAAGTGTGGATGGAATCATAGTTCCATACAAAAACCAATTGAATTTTAAGAGAAATAGCTTTCGATTGAAATGTATTTCTTTAAAATTTTATGAGAATGTTTCTGAAAGATTTCGATATTCTTGTGGAAATGGTGGATCCTGCCATAACTAAAAGAAAACGATAATGCGAGAAGCTTTCCTGCGAATATAAGGCTAGCAATAACACTTCTTCCCCCATGGGGTGGTGACAGTAGAATATATCCACAGCCAGTCCTGCTTGCTGTAAAAATGGCAAATGGACATAATATTAAAATCTAACTGATACGAGAAACGTATACAGCGACTTTTAGCATTCGAAATTGGACTATGATTGGCTTCTGAAACGTTCGAACATTGAATGACGAAGGAAGGGCTGGTGTGGGCTGGGGTAACTGCCAATATGCAGCGGGAGGGGGGGAGACAGGGTCAGAGGAATAAACAAATCCTGGCTACAACAAAGGCCGATCACTGGATCGCTTGTGGATGAGCGTTTTTTCTGTTCTATGCTTCTATATAGGGTCTTAACAGGACATTGATTAAAAACCACACATCTGGCAACTGCACATTCGTACGCAAGCTTAAGCCACTTGTTTAGATGTCAAAGCAGTCCATTTCGATATTATGACTGTTGGTTGATTTTATTTTAAAAAATGACGTGGATTGGCTTCATCGGATTTGGTCTTGTCGGTAGTACCTTCCATTAAGAATGAAAGCTTACCAGCATACATTCACAATTTATGCTCAATTTATTATTAATGTTATTTTTGTTTGTTTGGGAATATAATTTGGAGAGTGTGGACAACTTCATATACCTTGGGGCTAATCTAGCAAAGGACGGTAATGAAACAGACGAAATCAAACGACGGATAATACTTGCAAATAAGACGTATTATTCAGTACTTCCAATAATGAAATCCAAGAAGTGCACAGGAACAATAAGCTGCGGATTTATAAAACTATTATACGACCTGTGCTCTGTTATGGCAGCGAGACGTGGACATTAACGCGAACTTCTGAAAAAGCAGTTAACGCTTTCGAAAGAAAGATCCTCCGAAGAATTTTGGGACCTGTGAAGGAAGGAACGGAATGGCGAATAAGATACAACCATGAGTTGTATCAACTTTACGACGAGCCAGAAGCTTCAACGTTCATCAAGCTACGTAAACTGCAGTGGGCTGGCCATGTAGAGCGAATGGAAGACAGAAGAATCCCCAAACGTGCTCTTAAAGGCAAAGCTAGTGGTAACCGGCCAGTTGGCAAACCACGCAAGCGATGGGAAGACTCGGTTGATGAAGACAGCAAAGCCATATTAAAAATTAGCAGCTGGAGGACGCGGTCTTTGGATTGAGACGATTGGAGGCGACGACTTCAGGAGGCCAGGGCCCGATTTGGGCTGTCGCGCCACTGATGATGATTTTTGTTTTTTCGTTTTTCTCTTAACATTTTCTTTGTTTACATTTTTATGAAAGCACGATTTCCTCTCTTGCTTGTTTTTTTTTATTCTAAGCACCATGCAACTAAGTAAAGATCTCCCATCCTCATTGAAATATTCTCATTGCAATGGATAAAACCATTGGTTCTTCCGCTGTTCAGGATGGCGTGAACTTGGGTGCTAATGTGATGTTGAAAATTCTTGGCAAACCTCACTCCGGTTTAATAGGCTGCCATATTCATGCTCAAAGCCTGATTGGTGATTTATGCGCTGATAATCTTAGAGACACATTTTTAGGATCAAAAATTGATATTATCTGCAACATGGTTAAAAACGGGCATTGATGATGCCCATATTTCTAGTAGAGTCCACGTCAAATCAGAGCCAGGTAGCCTAATCGATTATCTTCTTCTTCTTCCATGGCGCTACAGCCCAAATCGGGCCTTGGCCTCCTGACCTTCAGGTTCCTTAACATTTTCATTGTTTATTGCGGAAGGGTTGTTAGCTCTTCGCTCAACCCTCTATCTACGATTTTTTTCATTTTCGTAGATTGAGGTAACCAAGGTATACCCAAGCAGGTAGTGTGCTTGAATCATGCGTCGACCGAGATTTGAACTCACGACCTTCGTATTTTAGGCCAACACGCTACCCACTAGGCTATACCCTAGCTCGATTATCTAGTCGTAAAGTTTTATATTAGACATGATAAATGTCTCATAGGTAATATTTATAAACCTCCAGACATCCGTGATATGTCCCTTGTTGTTGATGTAGTAAAAACATTTGTAACATAACTAGACATGTAATTATAGCCGGCGATTTAAACTGTAACTTACTAGATTACAAGACCGATACTATTATCAATGATTTTATTAATAATATGCTACCTTTCAATTTATATTTTGTTAACCGAAACGAGCCAACTCATTTTAGTAACGTACGCAGTAAACTTTTGGATATTTTTTGGTCGGTGATATGGATTATTTTAGGTCATTTAGCCAAATTAGTTTACCGGTGTTCTCTAAGCAAGACCTAACAGTGATGGCCCAATGACTTACCAATATAGAGACTTCAATGCTATTAATAAACATATGCTATTTTTAAGTACTATGGAAATTAACTGGGAAAGTTTGTTCCTTTCATCCTCCGTCAACGAGAAAGTATTAATTTTTTTAAATCAAATTACTCATCTATATGACGACAACGTTCCATTTAAAACTAAACATGTCCAGAGTGCTAAGTCTCCTTGGCTAACTTCTTATATTCGCAGTCTTATGTACGCTAGAGATGTTCTTTTTCGGCGGTGGAAGCGCTTTCGATTAAATTCTATGTGCTCTGAATTCAAGGTAATTCGGAATAAGGTTGTTTCAGAAATACAAAAATCTAAGATCCTGTACTACAAATCTAGACTTCGTGGCTGTCTTTCAACCAGAAAATTGTGGTCCAATCTGAAAGGTCTACGAATTGGAAATAAATTAGACCAACCCAAACTGACTGCGAAACCCTTAATAAATCGTTTGCTTCCGTATCGTCAACTCCTCCTACCAATTTTATGCCAACGCTTTCAGCTGTATTTTCCGAACATGTACGTAAGTCAAAAGTCAATAATCTCTTTTATGAGCTCAGTTTCACTTGCGTTACTGAATTCTATGAGTACAGGGGTGTAAATATGAAACCGGAATATGATCATAGAAGGCCTCACTGGTCAATGTGGTTATTGTGAACACGCGTCAGTGGCGTCATTTTCTTGTTTTGACATCGGACAAAGATTTTCAACTCATAACACTTCAAGTTTCATACGACAGAATAGTTTTTAATAACAGTGAACATGTCGAACTTTGTACCGCGAAACTACGATTTGCGGGCAGCTTTAATTTTCTGTTACCACTTGAAGAAAACTGCTGCTGAATCGCATCGAATGCTTGTCGATGCTTACGGTGATCATGCTCTTGGTAAATCACAGTGCTTTGAGTGGTTTAAAAACTTCAAAAGTGGACGAACGAAGAACGTGGAAAACCACCGAAAAAGTTTGAAGACAGCAGATTGCAAACATTATTGGATGAGGACGACGCTCAAACGCAACAACAACTGGCAGATCAGTTAAACGTTACACGAGCAGCCTTCGCTATACGTTTGAAAGCAATGGGAACGATCCACAAGATGGGAAAATGGGTCCCACATGATCTCAACGAAAGACAGCAGGAAAACAGAAAAACCACTTCCGAAATGTTGCTCGCCAGATACAAAAGAAAGTCATTTCTCCATGAAATTGTGACTGGCGATGAAAAGTGGATTTATTTTGAGAATCCGAAGCAGAAAAAATTATGGGTAACTCCAGGCCAACCACCGACATCAACTGCAAGACCAAATCACTATGGCCGGAAAACAATGCTCTGCGTTTGGTGGGATCAGAAGGGTGTGATATATTATGAGCTGCTGAAACTTGGTGAAACAGTTAACACTGAACGCTACCGACAACAAATGATTGCATTGAATTAAGCTTTGAGTGAAAAACGCCCAGAATACCAGCAGAGAAAAAACAAAGTGATTTTGCTTCACTTCCTACGAAAATGTACGAATATGGCTCGATGACTGGTTTTCACCAAAAGACCAACAGTTTTTTTGGCGAGACATCCACACATTACCAGAGAGATGAGGAAAATGTATAGCTACCGAAGGGCTATACTTTGAATAAAATACTCCTTTTCATTTCCAACCAATAAGTGTTTTTTTTTTTTGCAAAAAAAATCCGGTTTCATATTTACACCCCTGGTATTCTCGATCAAATCTGACGCTGTAGGTGTGGACAGTATTCACCTGAAATTTGTTAAGCTTATTACATACTCGCCGTTGTGACACACATATTTAACACAATTTCCACTACTTCAACTTTTTCTGGTGCGTGGAAAAATCTAAAATCATTCCTGTTCCTAAAAAACCTCTTAATTCAGCTCAACAAGAGTATACATACCGATTGCCATCTCGCCTTATCTTTCTAAAAATTTTGAAAAACTTATGAATATCCAAATATCATAATACTTCAGCGGGTGTAATCTCCTTTCGGATTTACAATCAGGTTTTAGGCTCCACCATAGTTGTATCACTGCACTACTTAATGTCACTGACAATATCAGAGTGCAAATGGACAATGATCGTGTCACCACACTTACTATGTTGGATTTCTACAAAGCGTTTGATAAAGTTGATCACAATATCCTTAGTTACAAACTTCTAAACTATTATCATTTTTCTACTTCTTCAATCGCTTTGATTAAATCATACCTTTTTAATCGCCTACAAGCCGTATCAGTCAATAAGCAACATTCACCTTTTTTGCAAACAAAATGTGGTGTACCACAAGGAAGTATTGTTGTTCCTTTGTTTTTCGCTATTAATATTAATGATCTTCCGTTTTTTGTTAAACACTGCGATATCAACATGTACGCTGACGATGTGCAACTTCAGTTATTCGCTCGGGCAGGTGGAAGATGCAACCAGTCGTATAAATGAAGATTAGACTCGTATTAGTAATTGAGAATAAACCAGTCCAGGCAACAGCTTAAAGCCGATGTTCAGGATCGCGCCTTGTGGAAGAGAGTTGTTTCTGTCCTATGCCCCTATAGGGCGTCTTAACAGGAATTTGATTGATTGATTGAGTAATTGAGCACGAATGAATTGCTCTATAACTCAACTCATCTAAGACCAAGAGTATCGTTGTATACAAAACGCAGCTTGATTTGTCGTATTTCCCTGCTGTTACCCTTAACAATTCTGTTATCGAATATGTGGTAAAAATTAAGAATCTTGGGTTTTTTTAACAGCACCCTAATGTGGAGCGATCATGTTTTATCCAATATATGAAAAGTTTATGGGATTCTTCGAACCTTATTTAGCACACGTCGGTATGTACCAATAGATGTCAAACTTATGCTGGTAAAAACTTTAGTAATACCAATTCTGATATACGGGTATAAAATTTTCTGTAGCCCTGATTCTATATGCAGGAATCGATTAAATGTAGCGCTCAACTCTACTGTTCGTTTGCGACGATTTGACCATGATTCTCCTTATGCCGATAATGTATTTGGTTGCTCTCTAGAACGCTATATTCTATATCGCTGCTTGATATTTCTTTTCGAGATAATTCATTCCAAAAGGCCTGAGTATCTTTTCCAACGAATTACGTTCGCCAGGTCTTCCAGGACGCACCAACTAATAACATCTGAGTTCTTATCTCTAGTTTCACAGAGGCAATACTTCGTTTATGTCATTAAACAGTGGAATCAACTACCAGTCGAAATTCGTAAATCAGGAGGGGATGGTGTTTTTGCAGGAGGCTCAGAGCATATTTGGGAGTTTGAAATCCAGGCTTTTCTTCTTTTTTTAATTCAATTGTAATTTTTTTTTTACAGAATGACCTGTGTTATAGGAAATTTCGGCCTTTATGTGCAATGTACAAACACAGTCATGGAGGGAAAGAATGGGATTGGGAAGGGAGAGGAAGAGGAGTGAGAACGACCGTAACGAATGGCGAAGCTGGTATATTTTTCAGTTTTATTGGCTGCTACTGACAAATATTTGCAGATGTTATGGGCGACTGAATGATAACCTAAAATTTGTGCTTAATAAAATCCCACTGTCTGGAGTGGAAATCGTACCCATGACCTATTGACTGTGAAGCAAGCATGCTGCCCACTACGCCACGGAAGCCTGTTTTTTTCCTATTCTTCTTTTGATTAACTGTTATTAATGTAGAACTAATTTGAAATGAGTCACTTAATTTGAATAGTTAATATGCCGGTTTAACGCAAACAAAAGATTCTTGTATCTTAATTGTGATAAACCAAATAAATAGGTAAATAAACTTAACTAAAATGGCTACAATAATTCCGCACTTCGAAACAAGTTGACCCAGTGATCCATTTTCAAACCACGATTCTAATACACCTTTAACCTTTAAGTCGCTCTTCCACATTATATTAAATATTTTTTAATTCTCAATAAAATTGCTTTTCATTTTACTTTATTTATTATTAGATAGTTACTCGATTGCAAAGAGTAAATACCGCGTACAAGCGAATCGCTCTCACATGGGAATCACGTGCGCTATTGAGAGCGAATCAATCGGATAGCTTTGCGCTACAACACTGTCTCGCGTTGCTGCATGCGTAAAATTGAAGGGAGAAGCACATTGTGTGGATGCATTTTTATATTAATTTATGCATATGTTGCATGTGCGTCATTCAAATTAAGACATGCGCTTAGCGCACTAAAATGAAGCATCATCTGGACGTACCTTTAGAGTAATACAGTACCTTGCCAAATTATTAGACCCATTAGCAAAATAGCTTTTTTTTCGTTTTAAGTTATGATAACTTAAAGTGTTTGCAATAATTGGCCGTTATTTATAATTAATCACTTTCCCTGTCCCTTAGGAAATGGAATACAACAAAAAAGTATTTATTAAAACTAAAATAAAACACACATGAGTATACTTAATATTTCGTATGCCTGCCCTTAACCTCCAGTAATGCGTCCATACGACGATACTGTTAATATGGTTTACAATGGTGGTTTTAATGTTTGGGTTATGGTTCCAAAACTTTGTAAGCACCTCTAATAATTCTTTTTTCGTAGTAGGTGCTGATAAGCTCTCAAACATTTTCGATAGGGTTCATGTCCGACGAATTTCCCGGCCAATCAAGGATTGTGACATTATTTTCAGACCACACCATGCCAGACGGGGGATATTTAATTGTGAGTACAATGCACTTCGAAAGGAATTTTTCAGTCATAATCCGAAAAATGGATTCATCCGAAAAACATACCTGAAAAACACAAACATTTAAAATTTCCTATTGAAAGTTTAGCAAAATAAAACCACTGAACTATAATTTACCGGTTGCTAGTCATCAATGGTGAAATGATTGTACTTTTTAGTCCATTCAAAACGTTTTTTAACATGGCGGGTGTCAGTCTTGGTTTCTTCGCAGTTCTTCTGGCTATGAGGTGCTCTTCAGCCCATCTACGCTGGATAGTTCGCTGCGAAACCTTGATGCCTGCTTCTTGGATTTTTTTAATGATGACTTTAGCGCTAATTTTCTGTTTTGCGTGCTCTAATCACGTATTTTTCGGTCAGTTCGCGTTCTTCGGCGTCGACCACATGCGCCCTTCCGTTTTGGCATCAAATCATCCATCATCCATTCTTTTCTTAATATTCTTTATAGAACTTTTTGATATGCCCAACATTTCTGCAATCCTGTATTGGGACAAGTTTCCCGCCCTTAATAATCCGGAAATTTCCCCAACCTTCAATCGCGACAAGTCACCTCGCTTTCCCATCGCTATAAAACACAATATGCCCAAAATCTCGGTAATAAAAAATAGATTCTACAAAATAGAAACTAATCAACTTACCTGTTGTCCAATTTCCCAAAAAAAAATTATTATTACTATCTTAATTCACAAATATTGCGCCCTTAGTTATAACAAGTGATTATTTAAAAAAAAACTGACCGGGTATGTTATTCCACTTAACAGAAAATTGTTTGCCGTTAATCGAGTTGCTAGGCAACAATGTTAACATTAAAGCGTTGCCAACACAACAATTAATAAGAAAACCACATAATCCATAAAATTAGTTGTAAGATATCTTATCCAAAGTAAAACGAATGATTTGTTGACAATGGTCTAATAATTTGGCAAGGTACTGTAGATTCGATTAGGTGTGATCGAATTTATTCCACGTATCACGAGATCCATCGCTTTCGCCTAAAGAGACGAATTTTGTCCACCTGTGTTCGCTTCTGTCGTTCATGATGCCGCGCTTTGCTCACCTCGAGGCGCGGAAAGTTGTCTTGGTGGTGACTGGCGAAAGCGATCTGCGGTGGAAAAATTTGCTTAATAAATGTACCAACACAGATCTTCAGTGCGCCTGAAAATACAGCATGAACGTGACATTAGTAATATCGACAATCATTTTAAAGTTTTAAACTCGCTTATCGAGAGCATCACACTACAATTTACACACGACTTAAACATTTTTTGTAAAGATTTTTTTTTTATTAATCGTAACAAATCATTTTATATTATCATTTTTATATACAAAATATTTTTGTGATTATCCATTCGAAGCAATAAAAAATAATAAATTTCAACAACAATAGCTCTTTAAATTAATTCGTATTTTAAGGAAAATTTTTTTTATTAAGATTGTAACTTAACTATAACTGTAAAAATTATTAAAATTCCGGTAAATATTAATAACTAAAAATTAATGTGAAAAAATGTATGTAAAACTAGTTTTAAAAAATATGAGAAAATGAACGCTTAAACATAATAATTTTATTTTATAACAAACTAAATCATCGATTCATGCACATTTTAATGTAATTTCAATGCAATTTCTCGTTTTATTTCTCTTATTTTTTTTTTTTAATTGTACCAATGATAGAATTCTTATTTTATAATTTAAAAAATCATGAATCCAGGGATTAGAAAGCACTACGCGAAATCTTCCTGATCATTTTCGAAACGTTCCAGTCGAATTTTGTAATCTTCGTTTTCTCTTTGTACGATTTCCAGTTGTCGTCGCAATTCGTCGGTTTCTTTTCGCAGATCGTAAAGCTGTCGTGAGATTTCGGGAATGTCCAAAATCGGTATTTCGGAATGAACTTGCGGTGCCACGGCAAGAACTGGTTTCGAGGCGGGGAAGCTGGACGATTGTAGCGAACTGATTTTAATTGAATTTCGTGTCGGTATTTGTCCGTCATTATCATCATCATCATCATCCTCATCGTACGGATCACTTTCCGAACATACTTCGATTATATTTGGCGGCAGATCGTCATTCTCGCTTTCGGCTGCATCCATTTTTGTAGAATTTGATAAATGCATGGTCTGGCGAAATTAAATTGGATGACATTTTTTTTTTAAAGAATTTATAAATATGTGTTGAACCAACCTGCTGGCGAAATTCTTTCACATCAATTTCTTGAACCATCGGTTTTTTTGAACTTGAATTATTGATTTTGACTAATTTTGTGATTTTTGTTGAAGGCATTGATTCAGTCGAAATGGGTCTGCAATAAAAAAAAAATTATCAAATAAGCGCAAAGAACTGAAACCAACTCACCTTGTAGCATTCTTTTTGGCACTACCCGTTTCTCCACCGTACATTTGCTTATACATGTCCATCGTTATGATTTTGATATTCTGAAAAATTTCATTTCAACATTCTCGAATTCGACACTCAATTCAAAACCATACCTTATATTTTCTTTTCAGCGGCACACCAACTCCTTTAGATCGCACCACAATTGGCACGGGCTTTTTACTACTACTTTTCGCCGATTGTAGAAATTGATTCGGTGATATTTTCCGCAATAAATTCACGCTCGTATCGGCATTTTTATTTTGTTTCGTTTCTTTCAAGACCAATTTTCCGGCTTCGGACAGTACTAATTTTCGTCCACCTTCCAACGCCGACGTCAACATATTATTCTGTGGATCGTCGTTTGGGAGCATTGTAATTCCGTGATGTTTTAACATTTCCAAAGCCGATTCGTCCATGCTCTCCTTCGAGTCGTCCATTAACTGTACGATTGGTTCGACAAAGTCATCTTCGTTGTTTATTTCGTCGCTAGTCGCACGTGCAATACCTATACCTTTCGAAAGCGATGAATTTAAAATGCGATTCGTTGGTTTATTGCTCGAAGCAACTTTATCATCGTTAGAGTTACGCATGGCTTCTTCCGCTAAATTCGTTAAATCGAATGTTGGTGTACTGTGCGAATTTAAGGCTATAGAATTAACGGCGTCGTTCGTTTCCGACTGCGATAGAAAGAAGTGATATTAAATGAATGCGAACTGAACTAAAAACTGACAATATTCGAGGAAACTAATAAACTTTACAACTATTTGTGGATACTTGGATTGAGAATTCAAGCTCCACAAAAATAAAATAGTGCCATAGAATCACTTACTTTAATCTCCTTATTCAACTGAATTTGAATAGAAAATATTCGATTGAAAATAGTTTCTTGGAGCAGTTAAAATCATTACCTGATTCTGTTGTGAATCGAAGCCGGCACTATTTCCAGTCTTCTGAGCTTGCCGGGCCAATTCCAAATCATGCAATAAATCCGGTTGTCCGGTTTGTACGGCTATCGACATTGGCGTTTTATCGAATTTTGAGAGAACAGCAACTTCGGCACCGTGCTTTAAAAGCAGACGTGCAATTGCTTTATGCTTTTTTTCAACTGCCCAATGCAATGCAGTCATACGAAGCTGGAAAAGAATTGCATTTCAAGTAAAACTATAATTTCTTTTTTTATGCACTTACCATGTCTCTCACATTCACATCGACATTTCGTGCTAATAAAAGTTCAACAACTTCGCGATTTCCCTCGTAGACTGCAAAATGTAATGGCGTCCTATCGACTTTCGTTTTTGCATCCTTATTTATACCGCCACGCAATAGAATATCACAGATTTCGTAGTTGTTACGTTTCGCGGCGTAGTGTAGTGGTGTCATGCCGAGCTAAAGAATTTTGTGAAATTGTTGGCACCAAGATTTTTTGTGTGTTTTTTTTTTTTTTTAAATGCAAAACTATCTTACCCAGTCCGCATTGAATGGGGCTCCTTTTGAAACAAGTTCCTGCACTCTGGCTATATCGCCATCACGTGAGTTTTTTAGAAGTAGTTTTCCCAAATCGAGAATGCTGATTAGGGGTTTCGATGGCTCGAATTCAGCCTGATGAAAAAAAAAAAATGTTATTTTGCTTTGTTTGGCTCGGAAAGGTGGTATAATGTTGGTCCGATAGTTTTCTAACGTTCGAGGGGTGAATGATGAGTGCCAGTGTTAGACAAGAAAGAATTTTTTTTTTTTGGGAAATTTTAGCTTGATATACTTGGCGAAACACTTGCGATCCAAAAAATAGGATTTGTTGAATTCTGCGAAATAGGCTTCATTTTCGGAAAAGATCTCCTCATTCGATGCGAATGCCGAACAATTTTTTAATGTTTAGATACACGGAAAATTACGAAGAGAGCCAAATCTGGCCAATCTTTGCCAATCTAGGCGGCCAAAATTATTCTTTCCATTTGATCAGTCTAAATAGATTTTAAAATTGACTTAACCTTTAAAAAGTGTCGCAAGAAACTGTATATTTTTAGAAAAAACTATGAATTTTTATTTTCGAAAAATTACATTATAAAAACATAACAGGACTACGATTGGGCGTAAAATCCAATCGTGCGATACTCTAGATGAAAGAGAAATTTTTTGATTTCAAGAAAATTTGTAGGGGAAGTGGTACAGGGATTGACGACATTGCACTAATTTTTTCTCATCACGCTAAAGTTGCTATCAAAATGTTTTATACAAAATTTAGGACTCAACAATTTAATAGGTACTGAGAAAATTATTGTATTGGATTTAGTGAAATTGTGCAGTTTGTGTGGGAGATGGTAGAAGGAGGGGCGAGTTCTTAAAGACTTTTTCATTCATACTTTTCAGGAAAATTTATTCTTTGTAAAGTTGAGAAATTATTTCAGATTGTATGAGAGGGGGTGGAAGGGATAAAGCTAATAGTCTAATTTTTTTTGGCCTTACTAATAATTCTGAATGAATATTAAGGGCACAATTTCAATTCGATAAATTTTATACGCACTGTGTAAGTTGGTTTAAATTATTTCATGAAACATTATAGTTTGTATGGGAGGTGCTAGAAGGAGGGAAAGAACACGCATAATTTTTTTATTTATTAAAGTAATATATTCCAAATTTCAGACCACTAGCTTTTATATTTTTCGAGCAAATCCGTTTATTGTCAAATTGCGAAATTGTGTCGTTTTGTATGGGAGGGGGTAGAAGAAGTGGTACGATTTAGCCCGTACACGAACTTGACCTTACTTTTTTGTCAAAAATGACGTGTACAAATCTAGCTCAACTTGTTCTCAAGCCAGAGAGCGCACAGACGGACGGACAGACATCCGGTATTGAGATTTTTGAGCGATTGTATGAATTAAAAGAAAAGATTTCCGGATTCTACACTGTTACGCTTTATTATTCGTGACGTTTCGGTCTCTGCTGAGACCTTTATCAAACTGTGTTATCAGTTTGATAAAGGTCTCAGCAGAGACCGAAACGTCACGAATAATAAAGCGTAACAGTGTAGAATCCGGAAATCTTTTCTTTTAATTCAAAATGCACTGTGAAAACATTCACCAAACGATTGTATGAACTTCTGTATCATTCATTTTTTTTTCTCCGAGCCCTATTTCTTAGCGATACAAACTTTAGAGCAAACTTATAATACTCTCAGATTTCATCTACCTAGTCAAGTCATAAATATTGGTACACAGAAAAATCAACGCCAAAAAAACGAATTAATTTTTTTCAAAACCTTTTTTTTCTTTTTATTGGGTTATTCAATGGCTACAAATCTTAAAACAACTTATTCGAAATTACTTCCATTTGCCTTCTAGCACGACTTGAAACGATCTGGCCACTCATCGATCGCGAGACGCATTTCATGCATGGGGAAATTGTCCACTGCACGGACAAAGGCTCGCTTCAACGACTCAATATTTGGGTGTCGAGTGGAGCAAGCCATGCCCTCTAATACGGACCACACCTTGTAATCCAACGGGTTCAGGTCTGGACTACCAGCTGGCCAATCATCAGTTGATATGAAGTCCGGAACGTTGTTTTTGAGCCACAGTTGAGTCGTTTTTGCCTTGTGAGCTGGAAGCAGAGTCTTGCTGGAAAGTCCACGGCTTGTTGGCGAATATTGATTGGTTGAGAGGCTTCACAATGGGTTCCGAGACGGTCGATTGATACACTTTGGCCGATGTTTTCACTCCTTTCTCGCAAAAATGGAGCTTGGTAACGCCATCGTAGCTCACTCCTCACCATACCATTACAGACGCGGGATGGTGGCCTCTTTGGACCCTCGGGATGAATTGGGATGCTTCTCTGGATGACCGAGCATACACACGGTCGTTCTGTTTATTGAACGATTCTTCTACGGTGAAGATTTTGTCGTCAGTAAACAGAATTTGTCTGTGAGCGTTCTTTGCGTACCGGCTGCATAACGCTTTCGATTTTCGCTTGCGTTTTTTCTTCAATGCGGCCGTAAGCAGTTATCCAGTGCGTCGCTTGTACGCGCTGAGTCCCAAATCTTCTTTGATAATGCGAGACATGGATTTTTGAGAAATTTGCATTTCCCGCGACAAGATTTTCTGTTTTCGCAGCGGTTTTCGGTCAATTCGTTTCTTTACGGCTTTGATCGCTTTCTCACAGAGCGCGGAAGGCCGGATCTTTGACGGTATCGTACTCCACCAGTATCCTCAAGCAACTTCACAGCACGATACACAAAATTGCGAGTGAGTCCAAGCGGTCGCAAGGTCCGAAAGATATCGCCTTTTTCCATGTTGCATTTTAGTAGGCCAACTACAACAATACGATTTTCGATGTCGCCCCATTCCATGATTGTAAACAATTGATGACAAAAACTTTTTACGTGGCAATGAAGCAGAAATGGCAACTGTCAAATCGCAGTGAAGACGAAATGGATGCGCCCAGTATTGCATTCGTAATGAATGCGTTTAGTTGTGTACCAATATTTATGACTTGACTAGGTAGAGTATAATTATGAGTGAATTTTAAATTTAAGTAGATTTTCGACATTCGCTTCATCTTCTGAAAACTTCTCTGAATCAGCTGAAATTAACAATGCAATTGCATCTTCTTTGAAAGGCATCGTCTTCTTTCTGGGGGTAGGTCTCGAACCAATAATAAAAGGAACTGAGCTTAGAATAGACTGTTTATAAAAGCACGATTTTGTGCATCGTGGGCGTCATAGGATGCCATAAATACAAACGAATATAAAGTGTTGCAGTATCAATACAATACAATCCTTAGAGCAAATGAAGCACCTCATGGTTAATGTTGTTTTTGTGACGGGATTACACACTTTCGCATCTACAATTGTAAGTGCCATTACATGTTTTACAGAATACAACTTGTCTTCCAACATAAATTTGGTGTTCTGTAACGGATTGATCGCATTTTCTACGTGTTCTATTTATTTTTGGGTAATATCCGCAGCTTCTTTTGCAAATCTGATTCTGATAGGACGACAATATCACGGTGAAGATGGGGTTGAGTTTTACCATATTACTTTGTGTTTATTTGTACTAGAAATTAATCTAGTGGGGCACAAAGCCACTTTGGAAAATATTGCCATCATTGGCATCTTCTATTTAAATTGCGCCTGTTGTGATCCATTACAACCCCACTTGCAATTTAGCTTTAATGTGTAACGTTCATCTGGACTAACATTATAAAGAACCTCCTTCAAATACCCTAATAATCTTATAACAGTATGGTTTAGAAAATCTGGTAGATTAACTTCAGCGCATGTTTCAGTCACTAGAACAGATTCTTCATAGAAAGAATAGCAGTCACTTTTCGTTTTTTGTAGCAAGCTAAAACCTGGATATAACTAGTTACTGGCCATTTTAATTATCTCGTATTGCCACCGAGAAATGTCAGCTTCCACAAACATTACAACAGCTAATAATAATGTTAACTGTTTTTCATTGACTTCTTGAACCTTTACGTACGTTTCCTTAAATTCGTTTTTCGCTTTGGAGAAGTCATCACTTGTTTCAGTATATTTGAAGCATCTATTTTTCTTGAAGTTTGTAATATCGTCTGCGCAGCATTCATAAACACGTCAACATCTGCCGGTTTTCTTCTCCTACTTCTTTGGCTCAATTCTGGTCAACTCTCGGTATTTCTAATGTTTTTTGCAGCCATTTATATTTGGGTTGAAGGAATCGTTCTTCTTTTTAATTTGCTTTCTTTTACTTATGTTTGAATTTTATCGTACTGTGTTTTACGGGTCACAGCTCTTACTCCTAACCCACCGGATAACCCTGAAAAAGAAGTAAGACAATCTAAATTTTCAACCCTATATCTGCCTGGGTTTACTTGTTTTGAGTGAGGGGAGTTCCGCTACCCTGGCTCTTATGACAGAATAGGTTTCAAGAATTTGTGAGGGCTAGCTATCCTGGCTCTAATGCCAGAATAGCCTTCATGGAGTTGAGAGAGTACGATATCCTGGCTCTTCTGTCGGGATGGGACTCAACCAGTTAAAGAGGTCTCGCTATCTTGGCTCTTGTGCCAGAATGAGACTCTAGGCGAAAGGCGCTATTACTCGGTGACCAGGGTCTCAGCTCTAAGGAGCTGGAGCTGATCCCAATTGGGGAGACAGTGAGGCGGGGGATCCCAGCTCTAAGGAGCCGACTACTCAGCTCTAGGAATTCGGAGTTGAACCCAATTCGAGAGACAGTGAGGCTGGGGACCCCAGCTCTAAGGAGCCGAATACTCAGCTCTAAGGAGCCGGAGTTAATCCCAATTCCGGAGAAAGTGAGGCGGGGGATCCCAGATCTAAGGAGCCGAATACTCAGCTCTAAGGAGCCGCAGTTGATCCCGTCTAAGGTCAGGCAGGGGCTTTTCGTTTCTTCCACTTTTTTTTTGCATGATTATAAGCTACGAGACTATGCCGGTACATACTTACATTGCCTGTTATTGTGTATTAACACCAACAAGTTGAATGACAGTCGGCGGTACTGTGTTATATGATTTTCCCATTTAAGCTTACTATCAATTATAATTCCCAAATACTTAAGCTCAGTCACTCTACTTATTTTGTTGTTACGCGAGTCGACTAAATTTTGCAAAGTTTTATTTTTTGCTGTCTCTCCGAAACACATATACTTTGTTTTGTTGACATTAATAGTCATTTTATGTTTTAATAACCACTCGTCAATGTTGCTCAATCCAGTTGTTGCTTTTCTGAATGTATCCTGCCAGTTATTCGCTTTGAACAAAATGACCGTATCATCGGCAAAGGATATTACGTGATTATTCTCTAGATGCCATTGTCCTAACTGAAACATGGTTAAATGAAACAAACTCTTTTAATATTCCGGGATATCAATTTATTAATGTATGTTATAAGTTAAACAAATGTGATGGGGTAGCCGTATACGTTAGAGATGTTTATTCTGTTTCGATTAATACACACTACTTGGAACAAGCAAACTCAATAGATCTAGAATTAAGTTTAAATACGTTCAGTTTGAACCTTACGGGGATTTATAGATCCCCAAATGCTAACCCAGTAGACTTCATCAACTCTTTGGAACTCTTCCTAGAATGCCGTAAACATGTGAGTAATCATATTATTATAGGTGATAATAGAATATAGATATAATCAGGCAAACCCCTTCTACTATAGCAAATGATTATCTGAATACTCTCACGGCGCATGGTTTTATTGAAAATCTCGAGGGCATAACTAGGCATGTTAACAATAAGGGCTCCTGCATAGACCACATCTTTTCCAAAAGCAACTACTACTACTCAAACCACTAATTCTAGAAACCTACATTACAGATCACTTTGCTATAATGGCTACGTTGAACTTAAACATTAAGCTAGATATTCCTAAAAAAAATACTCGTTCAATTAAATCAAATTTAAACTACAGTAAATTATATAACGCTGTTAAAACTGAAACCTGGAATAAAGTTTTTAACTCGGAAGACGCAAACAATTGTACTGATATATTTTACACCACCATAAACGAGCACCTATTAAATTCTTATACTATATCTACGATATCAAATTCAAAATTCAGACCAATAAAAAAATGGGCAACACAAGGTATTGTTACTTCAATTCGACGTAGAAATAAATTAGCAAAGCGCTTATCGAAATCGACAGATGTAGATGAAAATCTTAAACTGGAATACGTTACATATACAGGGTGTTTGGTACTCCGTACATAACCTTGTAAGGGGTTATTCCTGGATATATTTTGAGCAAAAAATTGTTCTACGGAGATGGCCAATTTTGAATATCCACGGAGATACAGGGTGATCGAGAAAAGTCCTTCGGACCTGTACCCTCACTCACTAAAAACGCTATATCTTGAAAACCAATAATCGCATTTCAAAGTGAGATCATTCATGTAAATCAGAAATAATAGCGGACCTAAAACGGTCCCTTGTGGTATTCCACAACTTAAGGTTAATTGTTCACTAACCACTTCACCTATTTTAACCCTTTGTGTACGATTTGTTAGATACGAACTTAGTAATGAATATGTATTTCGAACTATTCCTAATGATTGCAATTTTTTAAGCAAAATATTATGCTCCACTGTGTCGAACGCCTTTTTGAGATCTAAAAATATTGCTAAAACTGTTTCATTAATGTCCAATGATTTATATATGTACTCGGTAAGATTATATATAGCATCGACAGTACTTCTATCCTTTCTAAAACCATATTGATTGTTTGCTAAAATATCGTTTTCATCCAAGAATTTAATCATGCGGGTTTCAATACATTTCTCAAATAATTTAGCTACTATAGATAGTATAGATATAGGTCTGTAGTTACCGGGCTCTTTTTTGTCCCCGCTTTTATGGAGGGCTATGATCTCAGCTTCCTTAAATTTCGTTGCGAAAACTCCTTGTTTAATACATTTGTTGAATATATGTTGGAGTGGGTTAGTTAAGAAGGTGGAGAGATGCTTGAAAATTCGAGGGGTTAATCCGTCAATACCAGGTGTTTCCTTGGGGTCTAATTCAGCAATATGTTTCTTTATCTCTGACTGTGTTATGAGCGACATGTGGAATAATGAGGTATGGTCATGAGTGGTAGTAACTGGGAGAGTAGGATTTTAATGGGGGAGTTGTGATGAGATTTTCTCACCTATAGTTCTGAAATGGTCATTCATTATATTTGCAACTTTCAGTGCATCAGTAACAATATTTTCTTTGCTATCAAAGATTTGCTTAATTTCAGTTCCGGTAGACCTGCAACTATGGCCAGCAATTTCATTAATATTGTTCCAAAGTTGTTTAGGATTACTGAGTGAGTTATAGATCTCCTTTTGATAATATGTTTGCTTAGCAAGTTTGATAATAAATTGAAATTTATTTCTACAGGGTGTTTGGTACTCCGTACATAACCTTGTAAGGGGTTATTCCTGGATATATTTTGAGCAAAAAATTGTTCTACGGAGATGGTCAATTTTCAATATCCACGGAGATACAGGGTGATCAAGAAAAGTCCTTCGGACCTGTACCCTCACTCACTCAAAACGCTATATCTTGAAAACTAATAATCACAATTCAAAGTGTTATAGCTTGTTTTTTAGGGAATCAAATTACCTTTCATTTGGTGTAATAGTCCGCATTGTAACTGTATCCAATTCTGAGATATTTGCTTCAGATTACAAATTTTTGACAGTTTGACCGTCAAAATTCTAAGATCAATGTAGTTTTTCTCTAAAAAACCCATTATAAAAATGTCATTTTATTGTTGTTTTCTTTTGTGTCATATTATTGCCTACAAAAGACGCATACACTTGCATTGCATAAGTTTTATAGTTTAGAAGAAATTATCATTCCAATAATTTAGCACTTTTGTCAAAAAAGCAAGAATAGGTTGATCAACACTCTCCGCTTGAACTAAAAGAACTTAAGAATGGTTTTTACGGTTTATTTCAAATTTCCTTAATTACAATAAATGTTCAAAATGGCTACCTTCATTTTGAATGCACGCTAAAGCTCGTTTTGCCAGTGTTCTCTTTATGTTCATACTCCTCAACTGCTGCCTTACTTCTGTTGCTGCCGCATCGATTCTGGTGTTTAGATCCTGCAACGTTACTACTTTCGTTGCGTAGACAAGGTCCTTCATCCGTCCCCATACAAAGAAATCCATAATAGTTAAATCAGGGAATCTTGCAGGCCAGTGTATCGGTCCATTTCTACCGATCCAGCGATTGCTATAATTGGAATTTAACCAATCTCTGATCTGTCGGCCGTAATGAGCTGGAGCACCATCGTGTTGGTAAAACATGGAAGCCAATCGTTGCAGTGGCATATCATCCAATAACTCCTGTAGATCATTTGTCAAAAAATGCAAGTAATTGGAACTATTTAAGGTAGGCGGAAGCCTAATAGGACCAATAAAATCGTTGCCAATCACACCTGCCCATAAATTGACACTGAATCTGTGCTGAAATGATGCCTCTCTTCTTGTATGTGGATTGCTCTCAGCCCATGTGTGTAACTTGTGGAAGTTTGTGATACCGTCCCTGGTGAATTGGGACTCATCCGTCCAAAGAATGTTGCTGATAAAATTCTCGTCACTTATTTGTCGTTCAAGGAGCCAATTGCAAAACTCCATCCTTTTGGGTAAATCAATGGGTAACAGCTCCTGCACTGGTGTATGGTGGTAGGGATGCAAACGTTCTGCTTTCAGGACACTCCAAACTTTCCACGTAGAGACGTTAAACCGCAATGCCAAGCGTCGTATACTAGTTGATGGATCATTTTGAACTGCAGCTAGGATTCGTTGATCAATTGAAACAGCGATTACCGACGATTGGGAAATCTGTGATGATACAAAGATCGCGCCGCTTGCTCATTTCCCTGACACTCTCCATAGAGGAAAATTATGTCTGCATATTCTTCGTTCGTGAACTCAGGCATTTCGAAATTCTTTTCTAAATTTTAGTGACACCTTGTTCTTTTACAAATTTAACTAAAACTGATAAAAATATGAAGTATGGTTTGCTTTTATAGGCTTTTCATTTTGTTAGGTAACCCATTAAAAAGGGCAAAGTGCTGCACCTAGTTGTGTTGAAACTCATTTTAATTTAATTCATTTTCTCGATAATTTTAATACTACCTAAAGGACATTCATTGATAATTTAAATAGTAATTAAAGGACACAAAGAATATTTCAGTTTAACAACATTTCAGGTAGTTTTTTTTAGAACGAGGGTTGGTTTATGGCATATTTTATTTTTAAGCCATATGTATTTTCGCTTATTACCTGGAAAACGGGAAAACCTAAGTCATAAGTATGTGTGCATCTTTTGTAGGCAATAATATGGCACATAAAAAAAACAACATTAAAATGACATCTTTATAATGCGTTTTCTTGAGAAAAACTACATTGATCACAGAATTTTGAGGGTCAAAGTATCAAAAATTTGTGGTCTGAAGGAAATACCTCAGGATTGGGTGCAGGTACAATACGGACTATTACACTAAATGAAAGATAATTTGATTCCCTAAAAAACAAGCTATAACACTTTGAAATGCGATTATTGGTTTTCAAGATATAGCGTTTTGAGTGAGTGAGGGTACAGGTCCCAAGGACTTTTCTCGATCACCCTGTATCTCCGTGGATATTCAAAATTGGCCATCTCCGTAGAACAATTTTTTGCTCAAAATATATCCAGGAATAACCCCTTACAAGGTTATGTACGGAGTACCAAACACCCTGTATATGTAACGTATTCCAGTTTAAGATTTTCATCTACATCTGTCGATTTCGATAAGCGCTTTGCTAATTTATTTCTACGTCGAATTGAAGTAACAATACCTTGTGTTGCCCATTTTTTTATTGGTCTGAATTTTGAATTTGATATCGTAGATATAGTATAAGAATTTAATAGGTGCTCGTTTATGGTGGTGTAAAATATATCAGTACAATTGTTTGCGTCTTTCGAGTTAAAAACTTTATTCCAGGTTTCAGTTTTAACAGCGTTATATAATTTACTGTAGTTTAAATTTGATTTAATTGAACGAGTATTTTTTTTAGGAATATCTAGCTTAATGTTTAAGTTCAACGTAGCCATTATAGCAAAGTGATCTGTAATGTAGGTTTCTAGAATTAGTGGTTTGAGTAGTAGTAGTTGCTTTTGGAAAAGATGTGGTCTATGCAGGAGCCCTTATTGTTAACATGCCTAGTTATGCCCTCGAGATTTTCAATAAAACCATGCGCCGTGAGAGTATTCAGATAATCATTTGCTATAGTAGAAGGGGTTTGCCTGATTATATATATATTCTATTATCACCTATAATAATATGATTACTCACATGTTTACGGCATTCTAGGAAGAGTTCCAAAGAGTTGATGAAGTCTACTGGGTTAGCATTTGGGGATCTATAAATCCCCGTAAGGTTCAAACTGAACGTATTTAAACTTAATTCTAGATCTATTGAGTTTGCTTGTTCCAAGTAGTGTGTATTAATCGAAACAGAATAAACATCTCTAACGTATACGGCTACCCCATCACATTTGTTTAACTTATAACATACATTAATAAATTGATATCCCGGAATATTAAAAGAGTTTGTTTCATTTAACCATGTTTCAGTTAGGACAATGGCATCTAGAGAATAATCCAATTGATTCAAGAGCATTCATCAAAATTTTTTTTCATGCTACGTATATTCATATGAAAAACTTTAAAATCATTTTTCACAGTAATTAAATATTGCTTACAAAGCAAGGTATCATCATAAGTATAAGTTGTAACGTTCCTGTGATAATCCAAATTTTCCAATAACTCAGCCATTGGAATTAAGAAAGAAATTAAAATTACAATTATAAGAATAACTAGATTTACAAATGAAATTATTCTAAGTTAATTATATCTTCTGAATTCGTGATGAGGTGAGCTCTGCTATCATTAGTTTTTTTCGCAAATATTTTGCCTCCTTTCGTCCATACAAACTTGTAAGCTTTGATTTTCAAAGCACTCTTTGCATGCCTTAGCAACTCGGCAGTGTACGGGGTTAGATGATCACCGATAAAAATTCGACCTTCACCTAATTCTTTATTGACGTTTGCTACCGTAATACCTGGTCCGTTGTTCGGTGCTCTTACAGCTGACAAATAGCAATTAAGTACTGAATCACGTACATCACGGCGGACAAAACGCGCAACTATGGTCCCTGGAGTCGATGACCTGCTTCGCAGACGATAAGCCTGGCTTATATCAGCCTTCGTGATATGGACGTTGACACTTTTTGCAACACTTGTAACAATGTGAGCAATATCCTCATTAGCAGACTGCTTTAGGCCATTTATTGTTATATTTTCCCGACGTGCCTCCTCTTGCAGCATTTGATTTTGTTTAGATAGCGCAATAACACTTTGTTTTAAAGCGCTATTAACGGATTCCATTTCTCGTAGGTCAGTAACCAGTTTCGCGATAGTGATATGAAATGTATCAAATTGATCCGAAATGAACTTTACGGCCAATTTTAACTCTGCGAACTCTTTGCATTGAACTTTATGTGAAGAATCATGTTCGGCTTTAAGTTTTGCGAATAAGCTACTTGATAAGTCAATATCCACTTCACTTGATGCCTTTGGTTGTTTGCACTCATCACACTTCCAAGAATCCCGTCGTTGTCCAAGCTTTGTTACATTTTTCACATTACAACACTTCGCGTGAAAATAGTTCTTGCAATTAGTGCACATAAGGACTTCCTTTAAATCCGTAAAAGGCTCTTCACAAATGTTGCAATGATTTGTCATATTTATAAATTTAATTTTAAATAAATACAAGGGCCGAAAAAACAAGTGCGTGTTGTAACAATGGATGTTGAACTCGAACTGTTGTGTTATGTGTCCGACGTTTGCACGATCCCAACAACGTAGTATGCTTTTTCGGTAACTTTCGCTTTGTTCCGACCTATGGCGCAAGCATTAATTGGTCGCAGTTATTTTTCGAACCCGCGAATTACCTTGTGATAATTGGTTGGCAGCTTCAAAGGTAGCGTACACCAAAGCCTTCTGTGGTGTCTTCTTGCACGTCGATCTCAACGTCTGTTGTAGCTATCTATCCAGCAGAGTATCAACAAATGCGTCCACTACCCGTTCATTCTGATTATCTTGATCTATGCCAGGGAAGGATAATATCACTAGACATTCAATGTCCTGAGAAAGCTGTTGCAGGGTTTCGTCAGGTTTCTATATGCGGTTGCGAAATTGCGTTCTATAAATTTCCTGCATATGACCTCCATGGTAACGAAAGACCAACGTCTGCACCAGGAACTACAGGAAAGTCGCTTTTTTGTTCGGCAGTGATGGTCTGAAATATTTCGGTCGCAGATTCTCGTAACATCAATATCATGGCCTTTGCCCGTTCCTGATCCGTCTAATAGTTGGTGGTGGCCGCCGTCTCAAATTAGGTCTTGTAGATGGTCGATCATGTTTGTCGACGAATGGAACGAACCTTTAGATTTTTATGGAGGCTGCTTTCGGATTTAATAACGCCAGTTGTTTCTACCACCTCGAAGTCCCTTTTCAGCCGCTCTACCTCACAAGTGATACCATCGATTTTTCCGGCGCATTTGCAGATCTTCTCGGTATTGTTGAGTCCGAAGATGTTCGACGGGCTGGCTGTTCGGTTTTCTGTTCACTATGGAACTCATAGTTTTGGGCACTGTATCCCTAAGCTAAGCGCGTCCATCATCCGGCTTTCAAGTTTTACCTTGTTTTCGGTCGTAGGCAACTCACGTTTACTGAGTTCCACTTTCGACTCAGTCACCCCCAAGTCATTCACGTAACGCGGTATTTTTATCTATTTCAAGAGACAAAATTCTTTTATTGTATGTCAAGAATTTTCCACACAAATATCGCGCCGCGGAAACAAATCACAAAACTGCTCACTGATTGTTCGGGAGTTTCTGGTTACCGGTCACTCGATATTAATCGCAGAGCCCCGCTCGTGGTAAAACTTGTCGTAAATTCACATTTGCGACTACACGATCACTTAATCGCTGTTCCAGAGAATTCTCACTTTAAACGTTCTAGAATTTTCAACATTATTTACAGTTTCTCGATTTTTTACTTGAAATCCCACTTTTGACACTAATTGATGTGTGCACGGGATCGCTGAATTTCAAATAAAACTAAAATTAAGTTTTGATTTAAGCACAGACTTTATTATCCGATTTCAAGATTAACTTTAAACCTCTTTGTTCACTATATCGCTACATTGACTATTTCGCTTTCGGCTTACACTCAGAGCCAACGTAAAAAATTGTGTTTCTCGTCGGGATTCGTTCTTTTCCTGATCCTGACTTCACTCAAGACAAAAAATTGAGTGTTATAACGACCAATTTCACATTCGATCACTGAATGGCACTAGTATGGACGGTGTTATCCCACTGTCATGTCATGTTCGAAGGTTATAGATGCCAATCTTAGTCCGTTTTGGAGTTCCAAAATTTGTTACCGTAAAAACCGACACGTATGGATTTTACGCACTGTGTCCGTCTCTCATATCAGTTTTGCTTGTGTGATAAGGTCATGGTGTATTTTCAAGGCATTTTACGAAAAGCAGACCCGCTCTGAAAAATTCTACCCCCATTTCAACCGGGAAGATGAGGAGCTCTGAATTTCTCATGTGTAAGCTGTGGTGTAAGAGGATTAATCGGTCGAATAGTTCTTGTCTGGGTGCTCGACAAACCACACAGCATTGATGTCATTATTTTAGGCACGCGTTTAACAGTATATCCCGCTGCCGAATATCATCTATGATTCGCTGAGGTGCTGGACAAACCACACCCAGGCACTTTTAGTTCTGGATTCCCACAGACGATACGTCGGTTGTTTTGTTCTTTTTTAACAAAAGAGGCTTGCATGTACGTCCAGGTTTAGTAAAGTGTAAAGATTTAAATTATTGGCAAATTGAAAAATTGCTTTCGGAAGATTTTATTCACATCCTCACCACCATTCTCATTGACGTGCTACTTCCTCCGAGAAAAGCACCAACTTCTTTTTTGGACCAGCGGCACAGTTTCATCGTTATTTGAAAACAGTTCGATCGAAGCACAAAGCTGACCCGAATTGATTCCAATTCAGATTTTGTTCACAAGCAATGTCCGTCAACCATGCCGATTCTTATCGATCACGGTTACCATAGCCATTGTAGCGATCCCTCAAGGCCAAATTGGATCAAAAACAAAACAACTCGAAACGTTCAAGGGCAACAGTTTGACCCGCGCAGACCAAACAATTGAGGTTAAACACCAGAGGTAATCTTACGAACTGCCCGGCACCCAAACAACTGCAGACCCCTTTTGCGTACCTTTATCGCTTCCATTTTCAGGTCGTGCGTCCAAGCCTCCGAATTCAGTTTCTGGTTGGATTTCACATCATTCACAATTTTCGCTGTAAACATTCTGGCAGCCGTTTGATCTTGTCAAGCTTTCACTTTCTTCTTTCGGTGTCGTCAGTCGTCGCTGGGCGCTGCAATTAGATAAATGTTAGGAACTCTTTCAGCTAAAGAATCAATCTAAAACAACTTTTATGCAAAGCAAACAAGACAAATCATAGAAAAATTACGAGTTCGCTAAAAACCGTTCACTTTGCAAGTAAACAACGCACGATTCAAATTCACCAGCTGAAGCTCCCGAATTGAACTCGGACGCAAACTAAACACTTGCCTTGTGTATTTTCACGTCAGCCTCAACGTTTCTCGCGGAAAGTAGAAGCGAAAATCTTCAAATCAAAAACTAACTTAACCGAAACGAGCTCATCCACCAGCGAAATGTCAAAATTTCCGGAATCACGGCGGCCAAAACGGAAGTCAGTAAATCGCGATTTAATTTCGTTACGTTCGAATTAATTAATTAATGTCTCGCCAGTATGGAGGCTAAACGCTTGTAAATTAAATATCACTTACCTCTTCGCCTGTCCAGCAGTCCTTTCCGTTTATTTTTACGTTTTAAAATTCGGACACAGTCAATATATGGCGCGGCGCTGCCAAACTTTTCTTTACACTTTTTAACACATCTTTTTGACGTTCTCATTTCGAGTCGCGAGAAAAATGTTCATAGATGGAGGCACTGACACTGTTCGTTAGATTCTTTTTGAGGAAATCACGTTTAAGGCTCTTCTATACCTGTCTTATTCTTGTTTGGTGTTACTTGCAAGCTTTTACATTTTTAAAGTTTAAATTTGTACTTTCGGCGTTCTCACATTAGTTACCGAGGTTTTGTCGTTTAACTCAACGTGAAAGCCGAAGTAGATATATTAAATTGGAAATTAAGAAATAAATTTAAAATTACGGCGCTGTTATTTCAGCTTTCGCCGTGAATGAAATTAAAAAACTTTGGTAACTAACTGTGACGGAATGGCGCCAGATTGCTGCGACTCCCAGGACGATAACAGAATTAATGGAATATCTCCAGGTCCGGGCAATACAAGTTACTGGCAGCAAAGAGCTGGCGAAAACACGAGCCAGAGGAGCACACCATCCTTGTGGGTGCTGCGAAAAGGAATCATTTAAAATGAACGACAAATGAACTGGAATGGTGGAATCTTGCATCTATCAGTACTTTAGGTTCCGTAGATGTTGCAAGCCAACGCTCAATCATTTCCATACGCAACCTGGGAAATACCTGCTTACATTTTGCTCCTCGGAATAAGACTCGCTCATCCTTCAGGAGTCCTTCCGACTCTTGGAAACTACCGTAAGAACGCGTAAGACTAGTCGCAAGTGTTCATTTATTCTTTAAAACTGTAAAATTTAGCAAAATACACCTCACAAGAAGAAGACAACAATTCGGTTAATGGATACGTGCGGTCGTGCCGTAGGTCGCTCCAACTTTGTTTTTTTTTTTCATTATAAAACGCCGTGTTCTTTCTTTTTCTTGTAATTAGTTATAGTTTTGTGTTAATAAATATACAATCATCGTGTGTTATTTTAGTTTAGAAATCACGGTTCGATTGTTAACTTTAATATAGACATTCTTTCGGATAGACCTACACGAACATCTCATGACTTTCATACTGCTTTAAGCTCTTTTGGTTATTTATCGACAATAAATGAAAATACACGCATAACTGATACGACAAATACTTGCATTGACCATGTACACCTAAAATCATTTGATATAAACACATTTATAGCCTACATTTTGAAAAACTGATCACAATCCGGTGGGCTTATCGATCGATACCTGGAATAAGGAATAAGGTCATTGAAGAAGACACTACTAATACTCGATCAACTGTTAATCAGGTGAACTAGTTAGAGCTGCTGCAACTATAGATTGAAATGATATTCTTATAACCAGTGAGCCAAACATAGCCTTAAGTAATTTCATGATTAAATTAGATGAATGTATACGGTCTTTCCAAAAGCCCAAATCTCTCAATTTCAGAAAGAATAAGAAAATTAAACCCTTACATTAAACCTTACAGCTGGACTATTAGTGTGTTTAGGAAAAAGGTACAGAATTCTATAAACAAATGATTAAAAGCCCAGGAAATGTAACTTTAGTCAGCACATATAAAAAGTATTGAAACGTCCTAACAACAGTTATTAGAAGAGCAAGGAATGATTACTACTAAAAGGAGCTTATAATGTGTCCAAGCTTTGGGGAATTGTTAAAAATTGTTTAGGTAAACAACAAAATCGTAGAGTAAAAGTAGACTCAATTGCAACTGATAATGAGACTATTTATTTTAAAATGTTGAAGCCATATGCGAGAAATGTAATGAATTTTATGACTCAACTGGCAAAAATCTTGCACATAGGAAACATAGAAAATACCTGTCAGTGCGCTACCAAAATATTTAATCAAATACGAGTACTTAGTGTAATTGAAAACCTATTGATTGCTCCAGTAACAGAAAATGAAGTTATAGACACCATCCATCAGCTTCAGGGTACAAACTCTACAGGTCCTGATAATATATCGACTAGCTCTGTCAAACTCATAAAGCAATACATTGGTAAGCTCATGTTTTCAGCTAATGTTTGACAGACAAATGAATGTTTTCTCGATAGTTTGAAAGAGTCTCTAGTAATTCCAATATATAAAACTGAAGCAAAAAATATTATGTCTAATTACAGTCCCATATCTCTCTTACCAGTAATCTCAAACATTCTGGAAAAATGTATCAAAGCACGTTTAATAAATTTCGTTGACAAGCATACTATATCAGCAAAAAATCAATATGGTTTTTGCACTTCAGTACAATTGATCTTCTTCTTCTACAATGGCGATACAGCCCAAATCATGCCTTGGCCTCCTGACCTTCAGGTTTCTTAACATTACATTTTTTTTCATTCTTAATTGTGGTAGGGTTGTTAAACATTCGCACAACCCTCTATCTACGAAGATTTCATTTTCGTCACAAGCAAGTCTCTTAACTAATTTCAAATTTATACACCCGGCCAATCCCAAAATGGGCATGGTATCACCGTCAACTATGATAAATTTTTGATAACCAACCACATTTTTTACGCAGAATTGCAGAAAAACTTCGCCTAATGATTTAAGTTCACTTCCGCCATTTACGGTTCAATGTACGCTTATGTTATTTACCTTCACATTACTCCATTTTTTAAAAATTTCTACTGGGAGAACATTAACCTCAGCTCCTGTGTCTAACTTAATATTAAAAAATTGGTTTCCTATACGAATAAGCTCAAACCATGCACATCTTTTACTATTAGCTCTTTTGAAATTTGCAATTAAATCAATAAAGAATGAGTCTGACAAATCTTTGCTACTAGACTGCTTATTCACAGTATTAATATGTTTCGATTTACAGACAATAGCAAAATGGTTTTTACGTCCATATTTTTTACATTTTTCATTGTATGCGGGGTAGTTTCCAAATAAATGATTTTTACCGCAATAATTACTATTAGCTACAAAGTTTTGTTTACTATTAGAACTATTAATATTTCTCTTATTTTTGTCAACGTTTATTAATTTTTGATTAGACTTATTAGGAAAAAACTTTTTTTTCAATGAATATACCTGTGTTGTTGTTTCCTGTAGTGCAGACGCTTGTGTGCGCAATGTCTCATCTGCTCGGACCATTTCTATGGCTTTATCCGTTAAGAGTCCCTGAGTCTCTAACAGCATTTCTTGGAGGCCCTTGTCGAAAACTCCCAAGACAATGCGGTCTCTGATCATACGCGATTCGTCCGTGTACCCACAGCTACGTACTAATTTTTTGATCGACATTCCTTTTGACTTCTATTGCCGAATACGAAGCTTTTTTTTCACCAGCTGCGCTATGTAATATGTGAATACTATGACTGTTGAACAACAAGTGATGTTTATTTGCTAAAAATACAAGATTTCAGATCTAGTATAATTCTTTTTATATACATGTATAATTGTAGCCACCGGAACTGCAGTATTCGCATTGTAGCTTATTTCGCTTTCATAACAAAAAGTAAATAGCTTTCGTAAGGATTCTGTGGAGCTCTAGGTTATTTATGTAAAATTTGTCAATTCGTTATTTAAGTCGATAGTTATGTACGATCAAAGTCAGGCAGCTGGTTTTTTTTATGTTAAATTGTGACTAGAGAAAGTTTTCAGTTTTATCCTCCGGTGCTTTGTTTTAGGAAACATTAAGAATGAAGCTTCTACCTGAGGTGGAATAGTATGCTTCACATCACCAATCTGATTTTCGTTAAACAGCAACGTATTTGCGAGTTTTCACTATATGGTGTTGCTGTCTTTAACGGATATGAAGAAGTTTGAACGAAAATGGGGACTTTTATAATATAGATTGAGTGGAATGAAATCTTGAACCAAGATACATAATGTCAGAACTATGCTCGATTTAAGTTAAATATGTAGTGATTATTCACTACCCGCCTTCTCGTTCTTATAGATCAAATATCTATAGAAGCCATTCATGAATTGCATCATGATTGTTTTCTTCGCTAGGTCAAAAAAGCTCGAGTGTTCTTCCTTTGTGTAGAACACCCGAGCAGCCGAATTGTAATGCATTTCAATGTCAATGGGGCAACAATATGCGGAAAAACTTATCTAGGTTTTCATATACATATTGTTGTTTTATTGTTGTTGTTGTATTAAGTGTAAAACTTTTCGTGCGACCTAAGCACGTTACGCTTATGCAAGAAAACAAATCCATGGCATAAATTTATCGAATGATCCGAAATGGATTTATGGAACGATTGGGTGGCCTTGGAATTCAAACCCCAAATATTGGTAAATTGTGAATACCAAGCACTTTCGGAAAAGAAAGGTAGGTAATGTGTGCTCGAGCGAATGGACTTTCGCGACTTGCATTCTGACCTCACATAGAGTCAGACGGGCCAAGCTGGACATGTGGGCTGTAAGTGCTGTAGTTTTATCGTTGAAAGCAGATTTGGATAAGTCCAAATACATATTCTACGAAGTAAAAGTGTTTATATTTTTACTAGACATAATTCCACCTTTAGTTCTTTCGTTCCTGTTTTCCACATAGCGTCCTTGATGAAGAATAAGTAGAATGGTAAATTATTAAGGAAACGAATTTTTGCATAAGTATTATAATCATTTAAATTTCGATCCTATATCCGAGACCGGCTCTTTTTCTGGAAATCTCATTATGCAACTGTAGTTTTTGCTCATATGTCGGTTATAATTTTCTGGGATTACGTTTACGATCTGAAGTCTGCCATCTTTTTCTAAGCCTATAAAGTGCTTTTACTTGAATGAAAATCTGATAGCTGTACCAGGAGCTGTATTACGATGAAGAACAAAAGCGTTTGGATTTTTTTTTTCAGTTCAAGAAAAATCATTTCAGAGTCCCTGAAGCGATTCGGGAACTAATGAACATAGCGAATTTCCTTAGACCGATTGAACACTCTTGACTTGCTCATTGTCAAACTACAGAACAAACTGGATAAAAACCAAAAAGTGATAACCGACAGAACTTAAATACGAATAATTTTAAAGTTTATTATTAATAAATCTAAACAGCGAAATAAACTAAAAATTCATTTATACAGAAAAGAAAGAAATTTAAGGCTTGGCCTCATCAGACTAGAGTTACTCTATGAAAAAGAAAGAACAAGACGTACTAGAGTTCGGCCAAGGTGGTGATAACCAGCTTTTCCGTTAAATTTGAAAAAGCGCCCTGCTATTTTCCAGCGTGCGATAAGTAAGCAAATGTGATTGCAATCCGTTCATTAGTACGTGAAACCTACCAAATTAAATTTTCACCACTTAAAAGTACTGCTAATTAAAGATATTCGCGAGTTAAAATCAGAAAAAGTTGCACGTACACATACGCATCAGGACTGTAATTTCGAATTTCGAACTTTAGTTTTGTTCTTTTTTAGTAAAGAAATGTGAAGAGAACTGTCGCGATGACAATTCATTTTGTGCATTCGGCGAAGGTAAGTGAAAAACTCCAATTATTTCCGTAAATTTTCATAAATTTAAGCATTCCAGAAAACCGAAGTGGGGACCATCCGGAATTGATGGGGATCACCCCGCGAAAGTGGAAATCTGCAGCTGCGAAAGAGGAAATCTACATTGCGTCGAAGCTTCTCGCCGGTGAATCGACAAGAGCAATATATTTTGGTTTTGGTATTTAGCTCGCGATGTGTGATATGATATCTTTCCTTTAATAAATGTGTTGTAAATTCAGAATAAGCCTTTTATTAAAAAAACCCTATTGTACCCAAAATAGTTCATTAGTTTTACAGGTAGGTAGTGTTGTCTTGGACATCTCAATGCTGGAAATCGAGACGTTTTGGCCGTTTTACAAATTGAACCACTAAGAGAACGTCACTAAGAATTTTCTTAAGCCTAGTGACATAACCGATCCCAGAAATATGAAGCTTGTGTTCGTTGTGCTAAAATTCGATCCGCGAAAAGATCGAAGAGCCATCCTTTTTGTAACGAGTAACGCTCTAGTATGCAGAACTCCCGAGGATGCCATTCGAACCGATTAACTAAATAAATAAATAAATATTAGACGTATGTTAAAGTAAGAAGTGATGTGTTCTCTAATTACGTCAGCAATATCACTTTAATTCAGGAAAAAACAACTAACTAATTGCATAAACCCTAACCCTAGCTGAAATGATTGAAAAAGCCCGCCAGATGTCAAATTTCGAATTTGCACCTATGCGTCGAAATAAGGAACTACAAATAGTACTACATGCACCCACACTTAAGTATCGGTTTTCGAACTCGAAAATAAAAAGCGCCCCATCTGACAAGGTGGCCCAACTCTTTTACTTTCGTTCTTTCTTTTTTATAGAGTGACTCTACATCAGACGAAATGTCAATCATCACTCTAGTACCAGTCTTGTTATTTCTACTTCAAGGAGTAACATTAATGCAACGGACATTCACTACGTTCATTGTGAATCGGAGCACACATTGACGTTTAACGTCAGTTGCGTGCTGTCAAATGCCAGTTCAATGGCGCGAATTCGATTATTTGGATGCGAAGCGTTTTGTTTAGTTTTTTTAACGGTTTTTTGTGAGTTTGTGAGGATTTTAGAGCGGGAAAATACGTTTTCCTAATGTTCATAAAATCGATAATTATCGATGGCTTCAAGTCCTACGGGCGTAGGACGGAAGTGCATGGATTCGATCCCGAATTCACAGCCATTACCGGACTCAATGGGACCGGAAAATCGAATATTTTGGACGCGATTTGTTTCGTCCTGGGTATTAGTAATTTGTCGCAGGTGAGCTTTTATGTTTTGTTCGGAAAATTACTATGTGACTCCAGTCCGGCGAAGGCTTGTGTAGATATTTTTCCTTTGTCTTCTGGGTCGAATTGGACAATTAAACCTTCAGGCACAAAAGGGTCCGGAAAATCACACCAGTACACGGGTTGACTCGAATCATACATTACTATAACTTAAATAATATTATTTTCCATACTCTAGATGTGAACTGGATTGGGATACACTTATATTGAAGTGTCTTAGGATCGTTTTCTATTTTTGTTTACGGTATTTATAGTTTAACCCTAGTAAATTAAGTATACAACATTTGGATTCTTTTAGTAGCGTGAGCTGTGCCTTTTCTTGTAAAATTTTAGTCCACCAGAATGTTTATCCGTATGAGACTATTGGGAATATAAATTTCTGTAATACCAGTAGATCATCTTAGCTGTAATCCCCATTTCCTGCCAAACCAACTTTTACAGGCCCGAAACTCCTTTAGTGTTTGGGTATGAGTTCATGCTATAGGTTTGTTTCAGTTGAGTTTATTATCAAAGCTAACACCTAGACATTTGACCTCATTCGAGAAGGGTATTGATGTTCCATTTATAGAAGGAGGTGTTATGAAGATTTTGCTTCTATTTGTAAATGGTACTATATCAGTCTTACTTCGGTTGATGTTCAAGTTCTCAGGCTAAAACCAGTTCATTATCATTTCTAAGGCGGATTGTATTCTTTCCGACAAGTTACGTCATATTTACCTTTAATGGTATCGGTCATCGGCATATCCTATTACCTCGTAGCATTGTTCCGCTAGAAGTCCAGGTGACTACAATTGACCAAAGAAGTGGAGATAGTACGCCTCCCTGAGGATAGCCCCTTTAGGTCTGTGCAGTCCTAGATCCATGGTTGTCATTCGGTTCTTTAGCATGGCGTGTATCCATTGTTAATCGCGCATCTAATCTTTTTCTTTTACCAGCAATACTATTGCAGAAGGGAGTTTAACGATACGTCCTTTCCTCTCCTTCTAAATCTTCATTATTTATTCTTATGCGGCCTGGGAAATGTGTTGCCAATGTCTTTTGCTAATACCGTTTGGAGTCTTCAGCCCGTTGGGAGGTCATCTATCTCTTCACAAAATCTTTTCCTTAACTCTTTTTTTAACTTATTTAAAATTATTGTATTCAGTAAGGGAGTATATGTATTCGTCCCAGTTACCAAAGGTTTTTGCTGTATTTAACAATTTCCTAGTTACTTTTTTTTTATGTGTCACCGGAACTAGAGGGGTTGCCCTTTTGTACTGAAGCACAGCTCCGGTGAATACTTTGAAGGAGTCTTGATTCTGCTTCGTTTATGATTGAACGCTGAGGTTCGTTTTCCTGTTGTACGAGTAGGCGTAACGAGAATCACGTTCTTTTCGATTCGGTCCAAGAGGTTCCGGAGATCTTGTTTTGTCGAGGTTTCGGCTGAATCAATTCGAGGTACGGGCGAGGCACGTAAAAAGTGAGTTGTATGTGATGACTCTATTTCAGGCTTGCTATCATTTGAGATAGATCGATTAAAGGGTTCACTTTGTAAATTCCTTTTTTTATTAATTAAACGCTTAGCATAAACAATTATTGAACTTTATACAATCGAATCCTCCCAGCGCTTCTGTGGTTTTCCCACTGGTCTTTGTCCATTGATTTTCCCTTGTAGTGTGCGTTTGGGAATTCTTCCGTCATCCATCCGCTCCACATGACCAGCCCATTGTAACTTCTTAAGTTTTATGAGGGCTAACACTTCTGATTTGTCGAAGGTGGCATACAATTCTCCACTGTATCGTATTCTCCAGATCGAGTCTTCCTTCACAGGTCCGAGGATTTTTCTTTCTTTCTTTCAAAGGCGTTAAGTAGTTTTTCGGACGCCTGAGTTAATGTCCACGTTTCGCTGCCATAGCATAGCACAGGTCTTATGATCGTTCCAGGTTTCGAAACAAGTCTGGTTTTTCCGAGGATGAGTTGTTAGCAGACCGCCCAACCCCCAACTTGGAGGGCCATATTGTAGTGCTAGAATTTTTCTGTTTTATTAGCATTCACGCTTATCAGTTCAGCAAGTCAAGTCCGGATGGACAAGACCAGTACCCGGTGGCTACCACGTGGAAGTATGATGAGCACAATTGATGTGTATATGATAGTTACAACACTGGGTGTCGCCTAATGACGCGGGTCATATGCCTACCCTATCTAAACCCATCGTTCGTTTGCTTCGATCAAAAAATGAATCCAAAATATTAATAAAAATCAAGCCACGGGCCACTTTGATTTTGTCGTGTGATCAATGTTTACTACATGCATTGCCCGGACGTAACCGACACCCCACACACACCCCCGACACGCAAACAACCCCTTTCGTAAATTGGTTTGTATGCGGGTTGCTGGTGCTGCATCTTGTGCGAAAGTTACGCGTTTGGTTACTTTCTTAAGTGGTTGAGACAAATGAGCCGGCGAATCGAAAGAGGACCTTAGACTGCCAAGATAGATGTTCGTTTCTCTGCCTTTTAAAGACAGAGTGAAGAATTTCTCATGGCTTTTAAGAACCTAGAACGGGCCTTAATAAGGAGGTTGGAGTGTTTTCCTAACTTGATGACAGCGTAATAAAACGTGATCACAGTTTTTAAATAAGTTAAAAACGAACGTGCTCGTATGCGTGTGTAAAGAAGGTGATTGTGGTTTTACTGAACGCATGACCTGCCGCAGTCTCTGCACATAGTCACTATGTGAGATTGTCAGTGCTGTGCTCAGAATGTAGGAGTTCGAATGGCAAACGTAGATTTTAGCCATAAACCATCTCAGCTGGAGTGGCATCGGCATCCTCTCTAATGATGGAGCGAAGCCTGATTAGGATGAATGGTAGTTCGTGAGTTTATCCTTCTGATGTCCTACACGTCAAAGAGTCTTTGAGTACCCGGTACCATCGTTCAAGCATACCTTTCGCTTTTTGGTTGTAAGCAGTTCTGCTTCTTTTGAACCTCAAAATCTTGCTTAGCTCTGAGAAGAGTTGACCTTCGAATTGCGCTCCTTGGCCAGTCACAATTGTGAGTGGTGCACCGTATCGCAAAATGTATTCACTGAATAGCGAGGTAGCAACAGTTGATGCATGAATGCCTGCAATTGGGTGTGCTTCCGGCCATCTAGTGAAGCGGGCGATGACAGTGAGACAGTAACTGAATCCTTCTGTGAGAGATTTTTGCTTTCCCACATGCCTGTACCAAGATTGGGAATCCTTGTTGATGGATGGCTAGACGAACTTTTCAACCAAAAGCTTGGTAGTTGCTCGTGCACCCGGATGAGCCGTACCATGTACCATGTCGAAAATTTTCCTGCGCTACGTTGCAGGTATGTAGGGTCGCAATGCTTTTTGCGAAGCGTCACATTTTCAATGTTAATTGGTAACGATTTCAGGCTCGATAGGTTTTTCACGATCAGTCAGTTGTGCATCTGCAATCTGAGCATAATCCACAGTCGCGGGAATTATGAGCTCATCGATGCGGGATAATGCGTCGGCGACTATGTTATCCACTCCAGATATATGGCGAATATCTGTCGTGAACTGACCGATGACATCTAGGCGCCTAAGTTGACAAGGAGAAGTTTTCTCAGAGAGTTTTGCTTGAAAGCGAAGATAAGTGGTGTGTGATCCGTGAATAGGGTGAAAATTCTGCTTCCAGCATGAATTTGAAATGCTTGATGGCAACGTAAGCTGCCAAAAGCTTGCGATCGCTCGCACTATATTATCGCTGTGCTGCAGAAAGTTTTTCGAAAAGAATGTCAGAGGCTGCGAGGCATTCTGTACTTTCTGCTGCAACACACACATGAAGCGTTGACCACCAGCGAAAGTGCTGCCATGAGAGAAGGATAAGCTAAGGTCGCAGCTTGTGCTAATTGCTTTTTACAAAAACTGAATGGTTTCAAAGACTAAGTCTAAGATTGACTGAGATGAGGCAGCATGAGGTATGAACCTTCTGTAAAAGCTCGTTATACCAAGAAAATGGCTCATGAACGTGAACGCCTCATTTCGTGAATTGTAGCTGATTGCGAATTTTGAATTCCATTCTTGTCGATGGTGTGTCACAAGAAATCTACCTGAGTTTTTACGAAGTGGAATTTCGCGATGTTAATCACCAAACCATGCTTGTCAAGACGGTGAAAAAGCGTGTCGAGGTGAACGAAATGTTCTTCTTCCGATTTTGAGGTGACGAATATGTCGTCAATATAGACGAAACAAAAACCTAGATCCCTCAAAATCGAAAAAATAAACCTCTGGAAGATTTGTGCAGCATTGCGCAAACCAAACGTCAGCTTCACGAACTCATACAGACCGAAAGGTGTCGTTGTCGCCGTTTTTGGAACGTAATCTTCGTTTACAAGTATCTGATGATACGCACGTTCCAAATCAACCGTGGAGAAAACAGAACAGCCATGAAGTTGTTGGGCGAAGTCCTGGATGTGTGGAATCGGATATTTATCCGGGACTGTTTGAGCGTTGAGTACTCGATAGTCACCGCATGGTCTCCAGCTTCCATCCATTTTACGGGCTATGTAAAGTGGAGAAGCCCATAGACTGTCTGAAGGTTTGCAAATGCCACGATCGACCATTTTGCCAAACTCAGCCTTTACAATCGCAAAGCGAGTGGGTGAGAGGCTTCGCCGTTTGGAGAAGGTTGGTCCCCTTCTGTTGTTGTCGATAAAATGGCGGACCGTGTGATTGTCAGACGTGTTCTCTTTGTTGAGTGTAAAATGTTGATATATATATTTAAAAGTGCTGCAACCTGAGGATTCTCGCACATAACTTCTAAAACAGATAGTTTCGTGGAAGGTCCCTCCAAGACTCGACCGACGGTTGAACTGACGCTGGTAAGGGGGTCGATCAGATAGCGTTGCCTCAGATCGACAATCAAACCGAAATGTAGTAGGAAGTCGGATCCAAACGATCAACGTTAGCGACATAAAGTTCCACTCAAAATTTCTTCGAAGTTTGAGCAAAAATTTATGTGTAAATAAAAATCAAGCAACCGGCCACTTTGATTTTGTCGTGTTTTAAGTGTTCGCCACACGCATTGCCCGCAACCGACAGTAAAGTATACCCAAGCAGGTAGTGTGCTGGAATTATGCGTCGACCGGGATTTGAACTCACGACCTTCGCATTGCAGACCAACACGCTACCCACTAGTGCACCCTAGGTATAGGCGTTTGTTTGGTCCTTTTCTTTTCGAACGGGACAGAGTATGTTAGTTATTTGAAGAAAAATAGTAAAACAAGTACACGGTCCGGCTAATAGACCAAACACAGCTCTAGCTCAGAACACGAAAAGTGCAACTACCTAAAATTCTGTGAGGCCCAACCCACTCTTAGTTTCAAAATCATTAAAGCAAATCACTACATCTTCTTGCATCCATTCTTTTTTGCTTCAGGTTCGAGCAACATCCTTACAGGATCTGGTTTTTAAAAGCGGTCAAGCCGGCGTGACAAAAGCCACAGTCACCTTAGTCTTCGATAATTCCGATACGAGCCAATGCCCCTTGGGCTACGAAAAATGTCGTGAAATTTCAGTTACGCGGCAAATCGTTGTCGGCGGTAAGAACAAGTACATGATAAACGGCAAAAATGTACAAAATAAAAAAGTCGTCGATTTATTTTGCTCCGTTCAATTGAACGTGAACAATCCCAACTTTCTGATCATGCAAGGTCGAATCACAAAAGTTCTAAACATGAAGCCGCAAGAGGTAAGCACGAAGAAATTATTTAAATGAGGTAATTTTATTACCAAGCAGTTGCTTTTCTTCATTTAGATTCTGTCGATGGTTGAAGAAGCGGCCGGCACCAGTATGTACGAAACGAAACGCGAGGCCACAACAAAAGTAATCGAAAAGAAAGACGCAAAATTGCGTGAAACAAATGCAATTCTTGTCGAAGAAATCGAACCAAAACTTGAGAAATTGCGAAGCGAACGTGACACCTATGTCGAATTTCAGAAAGTCTGTCGCGACATTGAGTACCTATCGCGAATTCACATCTCTTTTAAATACTTGAAGCAAAAGGAATCTCTTGAAGTTACCGAGAAAACTATCGCGAACCTAACGAGCACGATCGACGGATATAAAGAAAAAATCATTTCGAATCGCGCGGAGATAGCGAACGCCGAAGCGACGTCAGAAGAAATTCAAACTCGAATCGATACGGAAAGTGGCGGTGAATTGAAACAATTGGAGAGTGAATTATCGACAAACACAACAAAGGATGCAAATGCGACGGGGAAAATTAAGGCAGCTCAGGGTGTTATCGAAGAAGAAAAGAAAAAACTTCGAATGATAACGAAAAATATTCAGGAAGACGAAAAGGCTTTGACTAAGAAAGAAAATGAAATGGAAAAGGTACGGATTGATTAGAATTTAGATTTTTCGAATTGAAAATTTGGGCTTTTAGGTTCAAGGACTTTTTCAAAAGCTAAAAGATGCAGACGAGACGGATGCTAAGGCCTATGCCGATGCACAAAAGAAATTCGAAGCAATTATTCAGGGATTGTCGACCAATGAGGATGGTGAAGCGTCGTCGTTACAAGAACAATTGATGAGTGAGTAAACATTAGCAAAAAATAAAAATTTAAAAAAATTTCACCATATTTTTAATTTTTTAGCTGCCAAGCAACACCTAACCGAGGCGCAAACAGCTTTCAAACTATCCGACATGGAATTGAAGCACAGCGAGAAAACATTGCTTCGCAAAAAGGGCGAAAGTCAAACTAAAGACGCCGATTATTTAAAGGACAAGAAGATGCACGAACAAATTACTGCTGATATAAATGCTATGACGGTATGGTTTGAAATTGAATCACGTTTTGTCTTTTTTCACGCTTGTTCTTTTTTGTAGGCTGAAGCATCGAAACTAAACTATCAAGAAGGTCACCTCGAATCACTACAGGAACGACATCTGACTCTTACGCAAGAGATCCGGCGTCTTAAATCGCAGCTGGATCAAAAACAGGCATATCGCTATGATCTTCACTACAAAGATCCGGAACCGAATTTCGATCGACGAAAAGTTCACGGAATGGTCGGCAAATTGTTTCGAGTTCGGAACTCTGAAAATAGTCTGGCGTTGATGATGTGTGCCGGTGGAGATGTAAGTGAATATTGAATTGCGTGGAATAAGATTTGAGATTTTTGTTTTTGTTTTTTGAACAGCTTTACAGTTACGTAACAGAAGACGATATAACAGGTAAAAAAATTCTACAAAAAGGCGACTTAGCACGACGTGTTACCTTGATTCCGATGAATAAACTTTCCGCATCAGCAATTAATCCGGCTGTTGTTAAAACAGCACAGAGTTTGGTAAATTATATTTCAAGGAAACGATCAACTAATTGATTAATTTTTTTTTACTTTTTTTTGGACAGGTGGGAGAAGAGAATGTAGCCACTGCCTTATCTTTAATCGACTTCGATCGATTCTATGATCCCGTGATGAAACACGTTTTCGGACGGGTTTTTATTTGTAAGGATTTGAATATTGCAAAACAGGTAATGAGGAGGCTTGGATTCAAATTCTAAATTATTTCTCCTTATTGACTTTCCTTGGAAGAAGAATTTGAACTGAAAAAGAAAAGAAAATGCGACATTTATTTTTCATTTTTTTTTTTTCAAGGTAACGTACAATAAACGTATCATGTGCCGATCAGTAACTTTAGACGGAGATGTAGTCGATCCTGAGGGTACGCTATCGGGAGGTTCCGCACCAGTCGGCGGAAATATACTTAACGAGTTGGAGGAAATCCGACAAATTGAAGAAGGAAAACAGCTGAAAGAAGATGAACTCCGCCAAGTGGAGCGAGAAATTGCGTAAATGAATTTAAATAGGAAAATAAAAGCAATAAATTTAAAGCATAACTTTACAGCTCGATTCGAAATTTAGCCGAAAAGTACAACGCGATCAAAAACAAATTAAATTTAAGGCAGTACGAATTAAACGCTTGTTCGGAACGCTTAGCTCTAACTACTTTCCAACAAAATCAGGAAGAAGTACAAGCTTTAGAAACGAAAATAGGTAACTTTTTTAGGATTGAAGAAAATTCGCTAAATAATACTTTTTTCCTTCCGTTTTTAGAGACATTAAAAAACGATCTTGTGACAGCTCAGGAAAAGCAAAAGACTTTTCAACGAAAAATTGACGACATCGAATCGAAATTATCCGATGAAGGATATCGTGAAAGAGAATTGAAAAACGCCCAGAACGCGATGAAAGGAGCAAAAAAGAAGAGTGAAGAGAGTAAAGCGAATTGGACGAAGCGGGAACAGGAATACGAAATACTTGTTCTGGAAATCGAGGCAATGAAAAAAGACATCGTTACGTCCAAGAGTCAATTCGATGAAGCGACCGAAAGTCTTCGTGTCTTAGAAGAGAATTTCATCGAAATGAAAGAGAATTCGAAAGAAGCACTGGTCGTTATATGTCAACTGAAAGCCAAAATTAAAGAACAAAAGGACAAAATCAATGCACAAAACAAAGAGCTACGAAACGAATTGCAACGAAAAGCTAAACTTGAAAAACAAATCGAAGAAATGCAATTGGATATTAAGAAGAAAGAGAACGAAATAACCAAAGTTAAAAACGATAATAAGGATGCTTTCGCGCGACTTGAATCGATGGAAGAAAAATACGGCTGGATAAAAGAGGACAAAGAGTTTTTCGGAATAAAGAATACCCGTTACGATTACTCGAAAGAGGATCCGGTCGAAGCCGGTCGTAAATTGAATAAAATGCAAGATCAGAAACAGAAAATGGAACGTAATATAAATTTACGAGCGATTATGTTGCTCGATCGCGAAGAGGAACAATACAAAGAGTCGACGCGACGAAAAAAGATTGTCGAAGAGGATAAGGAAAAGCTTCAGTTTATAATTCGGCGAATGGACGAGAAGAAAAAGGAAAAAGTGGACAAGGCGTGGCGTGTTGTTGACGAAAATTTCAGTAGTATTTTTAGTACACTTTTGCCCGGCGCACAAGCTCAATTGCATCCGGTCATGCAGAATAATTTACTATTGGGTCTGCAAATTCGGGTCGGTTTCAATGCCGTTTGGAAAGAATCACTTGGCGAACTAAGCGGCGGTCAACGATCTCTTGTTGCTCTCTCATTGGTTCTTGCCATGTTGAAATTTTCGCCAGCACCGCTTTACATTCTCGATGAAGTCGATGCTGCTTTAGATATGTCACATACTCAAAATATCGGTAATATGTTAAAGGCGCATTTCACTAATTCACAATTTGTTATCGTGTCGTTAAAGGACGGTATGTTTAATAATGCTAATGTTCTGTTCCGAACGAAATTCGAAGAAGGTGTTTCGGTTGTAACGCGAACGGTTAATGTTAGGAATCGTAAACAGATGTGAGTTTAATGATTATTTTTGTTTTTAATTCATTTTTGGAAATAAAGGCAGGAATTTGTAAAATAGAGTTAATGGATTAATAAAAGTTTTAAAACAAAGCAATTATCCCGTCTTAGTTAAAATGAAGGAGAGCGAGAAAAAATCAGAACTGAATCTCATCTCTAGCAGATCTCCTCCTTGGGTTTTTTCATTAGGCTGTTTTATCTCTGGAAAAATATTCGAATTCCTCTCTTCTGTTTTCTGTTTAATTTTTTGTTTGAATTTAATTTTCTTATTGTTAATCGTGTATTTTTATTAATTTTATTATGTGTTACAGCTTCACTCAAAAACTACTGAACGGATTTCGATGTGGTTTTCACACATTATTCACAGCTTATTAGTCGGTGCTTAAACTCTTCAGTTATAAACGGCCAGTTTTAAACGGCGTTACAGCCCAAACTGAGTTTTCAAATTTCAAAGCAATCGGATCGAAAAATTTTGTAGTTTTAGAATGTAGGAGCGTGGTTTCGAAAAACCACAATGAACTGAAGCCATCTAGTTGGGGCCCATTGTACTCCCCCTATTGATTATGATATGGATGTCACTCCTCTCGTGCTATCCAGTTGGTTCGGTTTGTGAATCGAAGCGAGCGCGAATGTTTGACGCCTCTGAAGTCGTCTAGTTCTGAGAAGGATCTAGAGCCTAAGCAAAGAAGGCTACTATTGGAGATTTGCGGACAGTGACAAAGATAATGCCCGATAGATTCTTCATCTTCTTCGCTCTTCGCAATCCGCAGCCTGAATGCGTGCAGCTTTAGCAAGCAATGGTCAGCAGCGGTCAGGCCGACAATAGTTCGAACGCTGTAGCGACTACGTTGTAATAGCTGTACTGTGATATTTTTATTAGGTTCTACCCAAAAGGATTTGGCCGTTCTGCAGTTATCAAGCTGTCGCGATCTCGTCAAGAAAGAATCGAAAATAGTTTGTTTCAAGCTAGTTATCCGCACTGTTACCGACTGACTTTCTAGTGGAGTTACTGTTTGGAGATCATTAGCGCGGAAGTGTGTCTGTTGCATCGTTTCCTAACAGGTCGGTATGACGCGGTATCCAATTAAAAATACTTCGGTTTAGCTGCTACGCGATTCAAATTGTGTCTACAAATGAACACTAGTTTGGACGTGGTCTTGTAGGACTGGAATACCAGAAGTGTAGTCCGAGGAAATGTAAAAATTTCCGGGGCTATTCTGCACATCTAAAATAATTGTTGTGTACTCGTTAATGGCTAATGAGTTGGAACATAGTCGCGTGTTCTGAAAGATGGAAGGAAGTGTGGATGTCGAGGTCATGGGAATAAATACCTGCACATGTCCCTTGGTTTGTTTTAAGTCCGTCCGTGTGGAGATGAGGACCTGTACAGGTGCTGAGTATCGTGTTTGTTGCCCATTCGTTTCGTTCACGAAACTTAATGTGAAACTTCCGTTGATTCATGCAATCATACTCGCAGTCTAAAAGGGAATTTGCGTCTCTAATGACGTTTAAAATTTCGCCATGACCAATTTGTGGTGCTAATCGCGAATTAGGAGTTTTTAATTTAATGACAGCTAGGTCCGCTGTTTGTCTTATAAAAAGATCAAGTGGAGGAGGTAGTGAGAGAATTACCTCCAGGGCTGCAGTTGGTGTGATTCTAAGAGCACCTGTTATACACAGACCTGCCATCCGTTGGATTAGCTGTAAAGGTACTAAGTTGATTTTTAGTACCACCGCTGGCCACTACACCAGCGCGCCATAGCAAATTATTGATCTGATGAAAGATGACTTGCAAACGATTACAAAACAGGACTAAGGATCGTTTTTCTTCTTTTGTGGCCTTCCTTGCAAAATTTTATTGCCTGGCTATGCAATTCAACTTTTTAAAAATATTACAGATGAGTGAGTGGCTCTTCTTAATTGGCAAAGTGCTATCTGTCACCAATTTACTAACGATGAAAACGAGCTAAATTACGAATTAACTAAATTATAATTACGACCGCTATGTGTCAATGGTATAAGATCTACAATTAAATACGATACACATTCATCCTGATACTACATAGCAGCCGAAAGCGTTTGAATTCTTAAATTAACCGAAATTACAATCCTCCGCCAACGTCAACGGATTAACACAACTGGTAGATAGTCCTACTCGGTAAATTGCAAGTTTACTTGATCTTTTTCTGACAACTGGTCCCTTAAAATATGATGTCCCTGTGACGGCACCTATTGGAAAATCCAACCACTATCTGGTTCGTGCACTGTTTTCAATCTCTGCAATAAGACCACCGGCTATAAAAGCTCCCTGTAGGAAAGTTTGGCATTTCATAGCTGATTGGGGAGCATTTGATGAATTCTACAATTCCTTTGATTGGAGACATTGCTTCGAACCGAAACCGAGACAATTCTAAAGGGTATGAAGCTCTTTATACCCTTCAGGCTCAAAAGAGCAGGCAGTTCAAAGATGCCTGGTTCACAAGGAAATGTCTCGATGCAACCAGAACCAAGAAACAGTCGTTCCAAAAATATCAAAACAACCCGATCTTAAAATGTGCTGAATTCGAGCATGACCAAAAACGTCGGATTAAGATCGTTGAAAAGCTCAAGATTTCCAGATCGTTTTGGCCATTTGTGAAATCGCTCAATAATAATTTTGTATCATCCTCAAAACCTCCTCTTCGCGATGGTGACCGAACAGTTGTCGATCCGGTGGAAAAACCAAACCTTTTGGCAGCGAGTTTCGCCAGGAACTCTAGACCTTCGCAGTCAAATCAGATTACCCCTCAACGACCACCCTATGATTTCACGGTGCCACCCCTTCGTTTTCGAATTAGGGCTATTTTCCAGATCTTCAATGATAATAAGTCTGCTGTCCCCCCCTCCCCCCTTTTGTCCTTAAGAAATGCACTTCCTATCTGGCTAAGCCACTTCGCAATCTCTATTATCTGTCATATTCTTCACGATGCTTTCAACTGACCTGGAATGTCGGGAATGTTCAGCCTATTCCCAAGAAGGGATGCAAAGCGATCCCGCTAACTATTGCCATTACCTCAGTGCTTTCAAAGGTAATGGAAACCTTGGAGAAAAAACCTGATCCACGATCGCTAATATGGTTTCCGTTCAGGACGCTCTACAGGAAATCTTCCTAACTGAACGTTGGAACTCTTGCATACACAAATTTGCGAAGAGCTAGTACCAGTGCTCGACATTGCGAAGAAGTTTGACAGAGTTTGGCATAACTGTATCATAGCTAAGCTTAAAGCCTTTGGCTTCAAATTGTCCTTTCTTAAATGGATTGAAAGCTACTTTCCAGAGCGCTTCATATGAGTTGTGCTATATGGAGTTACTTCTGACAACTTTTCTATTAATTCCCCCAAGGCTCTAGTCTTTATAAACGTCATTCTGTCGTTAACTCTTAATCTTATCCATAGTTTCGCTGATGATGACAGCTCGCTTGGCAACACTTTCCAATTTGATAACCCTGCAGAGGCATGTCCGACTTCCGTGTCTTACTGTAGTGAGTCAATAGGTTCATTAAACTGTGGCCTTAACTTCATCCTGGAATGGGGCAGGAAAAACAGAGTAGAGTTGTTTTTTACGGAATAACCTGTTATAGGCAATTTCGGCCCTTTATATGTACTGCACGAACACAGTCATGGAGGGAAGGTGGGGGAAGGGGATTGAGAACGACCGTAACGTGAAGAAGCTGGTACATTTTCAGTTGTACTGGCTGCTACTGACAATTATTGCAGATGTTATGGGGAACTGAATGATAGAAAGCGAACAGACACAATCTACTGAGTATACAGATCTTTTTGAAGTGGAACTGTTTTACTTTTACACCGTAGGCCCCATTTTATTTCGAATAATTTCGCATCGTCAGTAGCAACTGAAAATTCGTGCTTAAAAAAATCCCTTTGTCTGGAGTGGGAATCGAACCCACGACCTATTGACTGTGAAGCAAGCACGCTGCCCACTATGCCACGGAAGCCTGCTTTAAAACATAATGTTCTAGCATCGGCCGCTATAATGTCTTTCAGTGGCGTTCAGGTTCCACCTTCTGCAGACTTTACGTTACTTGGTGTAAAATTGAACAATTGTCTTGATTGGAGTCAATACATCTACAAAGTCGCTCTTGATGCCTCGAAACGCTTAGGTATTCTGCGGAAATGTAAGAAATACTTTTCTGCGTCTGAACTGGCTACCATCTATTAGGCCTATATCTGGCCACGTCTTGAGTACAACTCGCATGTTTGGGCTGGGGTCCCAAAAGCACACCTAACATTGCTCGATCGGATCCAAAAAGTTGAGATGAAACCGTATCGGCTTCTATAGACTCCCTCGAGCATCGCTGAAATGTCGGAGTATTCTGCATTTATTATAGACCATTATCATCATCAATGGCGCGACAGCCCAAATCGGGCCCTGGCCTCCTGAAGTAGTCGCCTCCAATCGTCTCGATCCAAAGACCGCTTCCTCCAGCTGTTAATTTTTAAAACAGCTTTGCTGTCTTCATCAACCGAGTCTTCCCATCGCTTGCGTGGTTTGCCTACTGGCCGGTTACCACTCGATTTGTCTTTAAGAGCACGTTTGGGGATTCTTCTGCCTTCCATTCGCTCTACATGGCCAGCCCACTGCAGCTTACACAGCTTGATGAACGTTGAAGCTTCTGGCTCGTCGTAGAGTTGACACAACTCAGGGTTGCATCTTATTCGCCATTCCGTTCCATCCTTCACAGGTCCCAAAATTCTTCGGAGGACCTTTCTTTCGAATGCGTTAACTGCTTTTTCGAAAGTTTGCGTTGATTTCCACGTCTCGCTCTCTTAACAGAGCACAGGTATATTTCTAATGAAATATAGAAGCAATAAGCTGCGAATAGCTTATTGCTTATATATTTCATTATTGGAAGTATCGAATAATACGTCTTATTTGCTAGTATTATCCGTCGTTTGATTTCGTCTGTTTCATTACCGTCCTTTGCTAGATTAGCCCCAAGACATGTGAAGTTGTCCACACCATCCAAATTATATTCCGCAATTGTTATGTTTTGTCTGATAGGCGTTCTCCTTCTTGTTTGCGTTATTACTTTTGTTTTGCTTTCATTAATGCGCTAACCGACTTCTTTTGCGACGGAGTCAAGATTGACAAATACCTCCGTAGCACTAGGGAAGTATCTTGCTTGGATGTTAATGTCGCCAGCGTATGCTACTGTTTGGGTCGACTTGAATGGTAGTGTCCTATTGGTGTCGACTGGGATTTTTCGGACGACATACTCTAGTGCCAAGTTGAAAAGCATGGGGGCTAGACCATCTCCCTGCTTAAAACCACATTCCGTTCGAAAGCGGGTTGTGGAATCGGTTTGTATTCTCACTTGGAATTCAGTGTTCATCATTGTGAGTCTTGTTAGTCGGAATAGTTTTGATGCAATTCCAAAGTCAAACATGATTTGATACAGTACGCTCCTATCGATACTGTCGTATGCTTGTTTAAAATCTACGAAGATTTGGTGCACGTAAGAGTTATATTCCCAGCATTTCTCAAGCACCGAGAATATCTGGTCTGTTGTAGATCGGCTCTGAATCTGTAGTGCAGCTAATTATCTTTGTTGATCTTATTTATTTATATTTAGATAAAATTAAATAAATGCACTACTTAAAAATTGATTAACATTTTATTGATACAAAATTTTATAAAATTTTTATTATTCTTAAATGAAGTTTGCTTTATTTTTAATTTCAACCACCCTGTGTGAATATTTAATATCGACTAACATAAAAACAATTAATTCTATATTTTTCATTATATCGGTTCACTTGATCTAAATTAAAATATATAAAGTATATTTCTGTCAGTGTAAGTGTAAAGTATATTTGTAAGTGTAAAGTATATTTGTAAATGGAATTGATTGGTTGATTTGTTAAAATTCAACCAACTCTCCACACACCCCCTTCCTAGAGGAGGGCTAAAGGTCCTTCTCGTTAATATTAAACGAACCCGTTTGCGATCTGGTTCGCATCATGGATGGTTGGGATGCAAAAGTCACGCGTTTTTTAATTGATGCCTGATGTTGAGAAGAATTGAATGAAGGTTTAAGCCGATCAATTGAGACATTCTTTTCTTTACCATTAAAGGAAAGAGTAAAGAATTTGTCGTGTCGTTTTACAACTCTGAAAGGTCCCTCATAAGGTGGTTGAAGCGATTTCCTCACTTGATCCTGACGAACAAACACGTGTTCACAATCTTTAAGTGAATTAAAAACGAAAGTATTAGTGGGAGTGTGAGCGGTAGGTAATTTTGGTTTCACTGAACGCATGAGCTGTCGAAGCCTCTGGACATAGTCGCTAGGAGATATTACCTGTGACGTGCAAGAATCAGTGTGTAAAAGTTCGTACGGCAAACGTAAATTTTGACCATAAACTAATTCAGCTGGAGTGGCATCAACATCTTGTCTAACGATTGAGCGAAGTCCGAGAAGAATGAACGGTAGTTCGCGAGTCCATCCTTCTGATGCCTTGCACATTAGAGAACTTTTAAGGATTCGATGCCAACGTTCTAACATGCCATTGGCTTTGGGATTGTAAGCAGTAGTTCTGCTTCGTTTGAATCCCAAAACTTTGCCTAATTCCGAAAAAAGTAAAGCTTCGAATTGTGGTCCTTGGTCAGTTACAATCGTGACTGGAGTGCCGTAACGAGGAATATATTCTCTTATAAGCGTGTTAGCAACAGTTGCTGCTCGAATATCCACAATTGGATAAGCTTCAGGCCAACGTGTAAAACGGTCAATAACCGTAAGACAATAAGTGAAGCCTTCCGAAGTCGGAAGAGGTCCAACCAAATCAATATGGATATTTGCGAATTTTTCGATTACTGGTTCGAAATTGCCGAGTGGACTTTTAACGTGACGAGAAATTTTGGCTTTCCCACAAGCTATGCATTCTCTGCACCAGATGTGTGAATCTTTATTGATAGATGGCCAAACAAACTTTTTAACTAAAAGTTTAGTTGTTGCTTTTATACCTGGATGAGCCGTTCCATGAACCACATCGAAAATCTTCTTACGCAACGTTGAAGGTATGTAAGGCCGCAAAGTGTTTTGAGAGGCGTCACACCAAAGTTGCTTAGAGGAATTTTCAATGTTAATAGGCAACATTTTCAAGCTTGTTGATTTTTTGATTAAAGGTAACTCTTCGTCAGTCAGCTGAGCGTCAGCAATTTGAGAGTAATTTACCGATGCCGGAATGGAAATCTCGTCAATGCGAGATAATGCATCGGCGACGACATTATCTGAACCGGATATATGTCGAATATCCGTTGTAAATTGACCGATGAAGTCCAGATGTCTTAACTGACGTGGAGAAGCTTTTTCAGCGTTTTGTTTGAAAGCAAAAATAAGTGGTTTGTGATCAGTGAAAAGTGTGAAAATTCTTCCTTCCAGCATGAACTTGAAATGTTTAATGGCAATATAAGCTGCCAAAAGCTCACGATCGTAGGCACTGTATTTTCGCTGTGCTGCAGAAAGTTTCCGCGAAAAGAATGCTAATGGTTGTAAAGCATTTGAAGTCTTTTGCTGTAATACAGCCCCGATGGCTGTATCTGAAGCGTCGACTACAAGCGAAAGTGCTGCTGAAGAAGAAGGATACGCTAGTGTAGCCGCCTGAGCTAATTGTTCTTTGCAACAATTGAAAGCTTTAATAGACTCAGGATTCCATGGAATAATAGACTTATCACGTTTTTTCTTGCTACCTTCAGTGTACTTGTCTAAAATAGACTGAGATGTGGCTGCATGCGGTATGAACCTTCGGTAAAAGTTAATCATACCGAGAAAACGCCTCAACTCGTGAATAGTAGCTGGCTGTGGGTAAGAAATAATAGCTTCGACCTTAGAAGCCATTGGAAGAATTCCATTAGAGTTGATGGAATGACCCAAGAAATCCACTTGAGCTTTAGCAAAGTGGCATTTCGCTAAATTGACTACTAAACCGTACTTTTCTAGTTGCTGAAAAAGTTTATCGAGATGAATGAAATGTTCTTCTATTGACTTTGAGGCGATCAAGATGTCGTCAATGTAGACGAAACAAAAATCAAGATCCCTCAAAATCGAAAAAATGAACCTTTGAAAAGTTTGCGCAGCATTGCGCAAACCAAAAGTCATTTGCATGAACTCATATGAACCAAAAGGTGTGGTAATAGCTGTTTTTGGAACGTCATCCTCATTCAGAGGAATCTGATGATATGCACGTTCCAAATCAACTGTTGAAAAAATAGAACAACCATCAAGTTGTTGGGCAAAATCCTGAATGTGTGGTATTGGATATTTGTCCGGGACTGTTTGTGCATTAAGTGCCCGGTAATCCCCACAAGGTCTCCAACTTCCATCTTTCTTTCGAACCATGTGAAGTGGTGAAGCCCAAGGACTGTCTGATGGTCTGCAAATGCCATGGTCTACCATTTTGCCGAACTCGGCCTTCGCGATAGCTAAACGAGAAGGTGAGAGTCGTCGAGGTTTGCAAAAGACTGGACGTCCTTCTGTAATGATGAAATGACGAACTACATGCGATTTATTTGAATTTGTTCTATTTGTTTGAAAAATGTTCGGATGTTGTGCAAGTAATGATTGAACTCGAGGATTCTCATGTGTGGCTGTTAAGACAGACAACACTGTAGAAGATCCTTTTACGATTTGACCTATGGCTGAATTGACGTTAGTTAGAGGATCGATTAAACGTCGTTGTTTAAGATCTACAACCAGACCGAAATGACGAAGGAAATCTGCTCCTAAAATTGGTCGTTCGACGTCAGCAATAATAAAATTCCACTCAAAATTTCGTCTAAGTTTGAGTGAAATCGTAATTTTACGTGTGCCAAAAGTATGGATTTTTGTGCAGTTTGCAGCGGTCAGAATCAAGTTTGGATCAATAACGCGATGATCGCAATTATGTTTAGGAACTACCGAAATTTCCGCGCCTGTATCGATCAAAAAACGTAAGCCGGATGTTTTATCCGGTATTATAAGGCGACTAGAGTTTGGACTCGTGTCAGATGTCGCCATTTCTAACACCCGAGTTAGTTTTTTTCTTTAGAAAATTTGCATGGCTCTTTACATTTTGTGGCCTTATTTCCAAAACGTCTATGGTAAAAGCAAAAACCATCAGACGTTCGTGATCCGCTTTGTGAACGGTTACGCGATTGGGATCGGCCATTACGATTACCATTAAAAGACCGATTAAAGTTTCGACTTCGTCTTGAAATTTGCGCCAGATCGTTAACCATTGAAGTTAAATCGGTAATTTGTTTCTGTAAAGATTCCATTTCTGAATGTTGTACATTTGACGACTTATTAATCGAAGTACTTGCTAATTGCGGAAAACAAGAAGTGTCAGCAATTTTATCGGCGATTTCACTTAACTCGTCAAGGGAACCCGAGGACACTGTTAAAATGGCTTGAATTTGAGAAGGAAGTCGTTGTAGCCAAAACTTTTTAATAATATCAACAGGAAAGTTGTTTCCTGCGAGAGAACGGATTCGACCTAAAAGTTGAGAAGGTTTTAAATCTCCTAGATCGATTCCATTCATAAGTCGTCTCAACTTATGGTCCTCAGATTCTCCAAATCTCTTAATCATGGCATCTTTAAAATAAACATAAGAATTTTCCGCTGGAATGCTGTCGATGATGTCCATCGACTGCTCACATTCCGCTGCGCTTAACATGCTAAGCGCATGATTGAACTTAGTAAGTTCAGTTGTGATATTAGCTGCGGAAAATTGTGCATCCATGATGCGAAACCATGCAGCGGGGTTGGAAATCCAGAAAGGAAGTTTCTGAATTGCAACTGCTGCTAATTGCAAATTACCTAATGAAGTTCGGGTAACTTCACCAGTAGAATCTGACGATGTATCAATATTATTAACAGACATATTGTAAACTGTTGTTGTAAGAAATTGAAATCAAAAAAAAAATTTTTGTATGCGAAATCGAAATTGAAAAATATAGAAGTAATTTTACACTTATTTACAATTGAAATGTAAAATATAATGATTAAATAAATACCGGAAATCCTCTTGCAATTTTTGTTGTTAGTTCAATTATTACTGTTGTCTTTGGAATTGATGACGCTGTTGCTACTGCTGCATTTTGTTGAATTCATTAGGTATCGGCATAAGCATCATGATGTTGTGTTTAAAGTTGGAATCTTCGATTTCTTTACAAAACTCTCTTGAAGATGATCGTTTAATTCTTAATCTTCGATTTCTTTACAAAACTCTTGAAGATGATCGTTTAATTCTTAATCTTCGATTTCTTTACAAAACTCTTGAAGATGATCGTTTAATTCTTTAGGTATTTACAATAAATTTCTTGAAATTTCGGTACAATCAATGGAATTTTCCTCACAGTCGGATATTGCAACTCAATTGATGTTGAAAATCGTTGTCGATTAATTTCTTCTTAAAAGGCGTGCGATGTCGGGGTCACCATTTGTAGTGCAGCTAATTATCTTTGTTGATCTTATTTATTTATATTTAGATAAAATTAAATAAATGCACTACTTAAAAATTGATTAACATTTTATTGATACAAAATTTTATAAAATTTTTATTATTCTTAAATGAAGTTTGCTTTATTTTTAATTTCAACCACCCTGTGTGAATATTTAATATCGACTAACATAAAAACAATTAATTCTATATTTTTCATTATATCGGTTCACTTGATCTAAATTAAAATATATAAAGTATATTTCTGTCAGTGTAAGTGTAAAGTATATTTGTAAGTGTAAAGTATATTTGTAAATGGAATTGATTGGTTGATTTGTTAAAATTCAACCAACTCTCCACAAATCCACCGTGGTATTCGCCAATTATTTAATTAGTGTAGGGCTTAAAATGACGTTTAATTATTTTTCTGTCCTGATTTCCTCAGTCCAAATTTTGCATATCATGTCGTACAGTATTTCAGCGACACTGTTTCCACTGTTTTTCAGAAGTTCAACTGATATTTCGTCAATTCCCGGCGCTTTGTTTAGTTTTTGGTTACATAGGGGTGCTTTGATTTCAGCAAGCATGGGTAGTGTCGATGATTGTTCTTCTTCATCAGTTGAGGCCTCAATTAAAATTTTGTCTGTCGTGATCGGTGCTAACGGGGTGGGATTGAAAAGATGTTCAAAGTAGGAAGCCCATCTCCTTTTGATTTCTTGCGTGTCGCCCTCTGCGTCTTTGCAGAGACTGATTTTTGGCTGATTTTGGCACGTTCGTTTGTGAATATCGCGATGTGGGAAGCAGGTAGAGCTTACTATGATATTTTTGGTGCTTGCGAAATCAATAAGACGTTGGTCATTGTCGTTGGTTATGTCATGGAGACTGTGCCCTCCTATTGTTCCTCTATGAGCCTCCTCCTTTCCGACTTTTATAAATATTTCCATTGTAAATGTAGTAAGGAACTAAGAGATCTAATACCTCCTCCCTTACATGCCCCACGTAATACTCGTCCAGCTGCACGCGCTCACGAGTATACCGTGAAGCATCTGCCGTAGAGAATAGTTAAATTTAGGAGGTCCTTCATCCCTCAAACGTCTATGATGTGGAATGCATTGTTGGGTGGTCTGTTTCCAGCGGAGTACAGTCCACAGCAATTCAAAAACAACGTTCATCGCCATTTCAGGTTTACCCCTCCTACGTTTCCTTTTTTAACTTCCCTGTTTCTATTTGTTTCCCTTATCCATGTCGATCTAATATGCATTACATATTAAAGGGTTACCCTCTAAATTACTTCGGTCGCTATAAAAAAAATAAAAAAACAGGCACAAACTTTAAGAAAAGTAGATTTAAATAAAAATAGTTTTACTCATGGGCAGCAATACGTAGTGTTACATGCAGACCTGGCAGCCCCGCCGCTCGATCTCTCTCGAATAGACAAGAATTATGTAGAACAGTATACTCCACTATGTAGAAGGCCACAATTAAAGATCTAGAGCTATCCCGTATAGTTCACACATACACACCGAAGGAAGCTTCGAGAACAGTCATGAGTATGAAGAGATGTATAAAAGCACGAAAGCTTTCAGCGATAGGGCCAGTCAGTTAGTTAGCGATTTTTATTACGGAAGACGCGAACCAGTGAAAGCGATAGAAAAGTACGCGGCGGTATTGTCATATAGTGCAAATTAAGCGGGAAATTGAATTAAAGTGCGAATAAATAAATTATCACTTATTTTTTTAAACGAATTGTGTTTTTACTTGAAATCCCGGCGAACCCCTAGCTCGCAACAGTAGCATGTTCACAAGTTAGTGATTTATCTAATTTAATAATTTATACCCAACGACACACAAAACATTATGTACGAAGAGACATTGAACTAAGCTGATTACCGGTACCACATAATACTAACTACATTTTTAAAAATTGCATATTATTACGAATCTTACGCGGACCAAGTCACGGGCGATATCTACTGGAAGTATGGTAAAGAGTTAAGAAAAACAAAACTTAATAAAACCACTTCCTTAGAATTATTTCGTCATTTTTCTTATTCAGTCATCCATTTTATAATAATTTTTCTTAAGAGTAAGTATAACGTTTATTTCCATTTTTTCGTTTCTTTTCCTTTTATTTGTACAAAATAACAAAATAAATCGACTAACATTTTCAAATTTTAATTGTGTTGCTTTTTTTTGGTTCTACCAAATAATTATTTGCAATTTTCAAAAAACATTGTTTCATTACTTATTTTTTTACCATCATTATTTTTGGGAATGTGTTTTTTTTTTAATTTATTCGGATATGTTTTTTGTTTTATAACAATACTTAATTCGTAGTAGGTGCAAGGTGGAGAGGCAAATGAGAAGAGGGTTCCCTTTTTATTTAATTTCAATTCTTAATTATTTTAATTGTCAAACAAATTAACGAACGTGTTTTAAATATATTTTTGTTTTAACATATGTACGAAATTTAACATTATCCAATTGGTTTTTTATATCAAAATTTAACAAAAATAAGAAGTTTGATTACAAGTAGACAACTTTTTGAACGTGACGAACGTTTTGCAATTTTTTATTTTAAACTCTTCAAGGTATATGATTGATTTTTGTTATTTTTTTTTTTTGGTTTCGGAGAAAGGATCTTAAGTTGTTGCTTCTTCCTCATTAATAAGTTGTTCTTATTGTTTATTTTAAAGATATCACTACTTAATTTTAATCTAATTCATTAACAATAGTCATAGTAAGATTCTAGTTTTTTTTCAGCTTTATTTGAAGATTACTTTTTTTTAAAGCTACGAACACACAAATTCAGTTTTTTTCTTCTTGTAAAATATTTGAGTTAGGGGTATTTTTTTTTTTTTTGGAGTGGAAGAGGAAAAAGGGGTTTGTTTTCCTTGTTTAATAGAAAAATAATAATTATTTTCTATTCTCTGGGAACTTATGACACACATTTAATTATTCTTAATGTTTAGCATTTCAAGTTAATGGTTTTTAACGGTTATATTTGAGAAGTGCTACAAAAAATTTATAGTTCTTTGTTTTCATTTTAATACTAGTTTCCCTACAGTCTGTTTAGTGTTTGTTCTGGTTTTCTTTTTAAATCAGTTTTTGTTTATTTTTTAATTAATTGATTATTCCTCAATAATTTTACAGCAGTGTCTTACTCACTATGCAATCAACTTCTTTTGTTTAATTATTTGTTTAAATGTTATTGTTTTGTTTATTTGGCAAAATAGGAGTATAGAGTTATATAGGCTTATAAATCTAACAGAATATTTTTTTTTATCATAACATTCTAATTTTATTATCATGACTTTAAAGCGTTATCAAGTGCAATGTCATCCAGTGAAAGACATTTTTTTCTGGTACTTTCTGAAATATTTCGAAAAGGGATCGACAGTACAATTTGATTAAAGTTGAGTTTATTATCGAATTTCTAATGAAATCATTTTACTTTATTATCCTGACAAAATAAAGTATAGTGATCGATTTGTAAAAAAAATTTGCTACCCTGAATTGTTTTTCGTTCCTATACAGTAACTTTAATTCAAGTTAGCTGTGTTTGTATTTGCTTCGTATGGAAATTTGTGTGTATTGAAATGCGCTAGGGGTTGCTGCATTTCAAGTGAAAAATAAAACTACTAGTTCAATTTAGTTCTTTTACTTCTACAATAGCACTACAGCCCAAATCTGGCCTTGGCCTCCTGACCTTCAGATTCCTTAACATTTTTACATTATTTATTGTGAAATACGAATTTTTCATTTTCGTAGATTGAGGTAACCAAGGTATATCCAAGCAGGTAGTGTGCAGGAATTATATTTCGTCGACCGGGATTTGAACTCACGATCTTCGCATTGTAAGACCAACACGCTACCCACTAGGCTACACCCTAGCTTTAGTTCTTAATACCCGCAAACTTTATCGCTTTTTCTAACTATGAATTTTGCGGCTCCGAACTTTCACTCTTTCGTTTGTGAACATCAACTCTTTTGCTTCCGCAGTCGACTGACTCCGTCCGACTTCACTATATGATGACCTGATCTTGACTGCCCTTTTTATACCCAGCACAACTGACCATCGTCCATACCGTCGCCGTCCATTGCGACTCCAAAGCAACCGTCGTCCATACAACAATTTGTTACTGACTGTTGTCTTGGTTGTCGCCCATACGACGACGTGTTTATAACTGTCGCCGCCCATACGACGACGTGTTCTGCTTTCTCCGAGATGATGACTGATATGTGTGTGTGTTGTTGTTTGCGAGAATAGTAAAACAGAAGATTGCGAACATGCGATTAGCGACTAGGGATGATATGTAACAGTATCATACATGTTTCGGTAATTGTTGCATGTTAGGCCTAGTCAAATATTCATAATCTTTCAATGCATCCGAAAACAAAAAGTTTGTCAAATATTCATAATCTTTCACTGTTCTTAAAAACGACAAGTCTCATCGCACACACCTTACTCCAAAGTCGCTGGATTTCAAGAAATAATAAAACTAGTTCTTTCTATTTTACCCACAAAACTTTATTTATCGCTTTTTAATAACTCTTACAAACACTTTTTCCATCCACAAATTGTCGCTTTCCTATCTCCGACTCTCGCTTATTGGACTCCACCGGCTGATCAAAGGACTTAATCGCTTACTGAACCCCACTTGTCGGTCACAGGACTTACTTCAGCCTGTCGATCTTAATCGCTTACTGTTGCTCATTAAATTCCGCCTGTCGATCACAGGAGCTACTCGCTTACTCACCCCAACCGTAATCGCCTGCTGACACTCCGACTCAAATATCAACCGACAACACATTCTTTATCACAAGCGCTCACCCTTTTCATATCGTTCTATTCGGCCGCTTTTCGTTCGCTATTCTGCATCTATGCTCTTTCTAGGAATCATTTTCTATTCGGCCACTATTCGCCGGTTCGGCGAAGCCCGGTCGATGAACAATATGTATGCGCTCGTGTGAATGCAGCACAGCTGAAGATCGCAAACACTCGACGAACGATTACGGCTAACATGCAACAATATCACCAGCATATTAAAATCGAATCCGGATGCATAATGGTTGATAACTGGCGACTTTAATCTTCCAGACACAACATGTGATAACTCGTTATGAACAGCTCCAGAAAACTGTATGGCAAGCCGAGTATTGATTGGATCAAATCGGATCTTGGCCTCCTGACCTTCAGGTCCCTTAACATTTTTTCATTACATATTGTGGAAGGGTTGTTAGCCTTTCGCAGAACCATCTATCCACGAATTTTTCGTAGGTATACCCAAGCAGGCAGCTTGCTGAAATTATGCGTCGATCGGGATTTGAACTCACGACTTTTGCATTACAGACTAATACGTTACCTACGAGGCAACGCCCTAGCTCACCAATTCATCCCTGCTATAATTTTAAACCATCTGATCTCAATAACTCAAACATTAAAATTTCGAACTTCAGGGTTGATATTGAATTAAGTACCAAAAAACTGATAGCACTGATCGGACCAGGACCAGATGGTGTTCCTCGTATCTTTCTTAGAAGATTTGCGGCTAATATTTTCTTACCATTGTCTATCATTTTCAATCTTTCTCTCAATATTGATTGCTTTCTGTCTACCTGGAAAACCAGTTTTCTCATCCCTGCTCATAAAGCTGACAATAAATCTAACATCCATTATTATCGTCCAATTTGTATACAATCAATTGCATCCAAAATATTCGAAAGATTATTATTGAATTATCTTACTCCTTTAATGTCAACAGTGATTATTCACCACGGATTCTCGGCAGGGATATCGACGCTAACCAACCTCATCATCATCTGGAGGTATTAGAAGTGGCCGATAGGTGTGACAAACGCGGTATATTTGACAGTGTCAGGGGACATTATGACCTGATGAAATCCATTGCGTAGATCTATGATAGTGAAGAACTTTTGCCGTATGAGTATTTGATACAATCTTCGATCAGCGGAAGTGGACAATTGTCTCGTACCGTCAGTTCGTTCAAGGTCCTATAATCAACAGACATTCTGATCTCACCATTGACAACGTTATGCAGAAATAAAGAACACCTGTGACCAACAACAAAATATACAGCTACATAATTTTCGATCATGAACGCTAGGTGACCCATCAAATGTTCAAGGTCTTCAACCAAATACGGCCACATACATTCCGATGACGAAACATTGGGTTACTCATTGACATTCAGCAAGGAAAAGCAATAACAGACGCAAACGCACATTCCGATGCCGAAATACATTGGATTATTTATCGACATTCGGCAAGGAGAAATCGATTCGTCGGGGAGGTGACTCGGCATGAAGGGCCGACAAAAATGATAAAAAAAGGGCGAGCGTTCGTGATAGGAGTCAGTTCAGATTAAGCAGTCGACGGTTGTGGAAAGAGAAAGAATCGGAAAAATTAAAACGGTACAGTGAACAAAAAGTGAATAAGTTCAGCTTTAAAGCGTAAAAATAAAGTTTCTGCGTAATTTAAATTAAACTGAACTTGTTTTATTTTTGCTTGAAATCCAGCGACCCCTTGCGCACTTAAATCGGTGTCAGGAAATGGGATTTCAAGTAAGAATCGTGAGTGGCGATTGCGTTATTCTCGAACGGATAAAATCGTGAATGACAATTGCGAAAGAACAAAATTCTGAAATTATCGATCGGACAAAAGAAGAATTTTCGAGAAGATTTACCGCGAAGAAAGTTGCAAAGCGGGATTATGTAATTGAGATCGAGTGACTAGTAGGAAATTCCCGAACAAACACTGAAAACTTTTGTGATTAGTTTCCGCGGCGCGATATTGTGGAAAATTCTTGACGGACAATAAAAGAATTTTGTGTAGTGGAATAAATAAAAAAAAATGCCCCGTTACGTGGAAGGCTTAAAAGTGTCCGAATTGAAAGAGGAACTAAACGTGAGTTGCTGGAAACAAGGCAGAACTTGTAAGCTGGATGATGAATGCGTTGGAAGCTAAGGGACACAGTGCCGAAAATAATGAGTTACCCATCGAACAGGATGCCGAACAAGGAGGTCGATCATCAAATCGTAAAGCAAATTGTTGAAGAAAGTACCAGGATAAAATTTCATGTCAGCCCTAGTTGCTCATTGCCTGTTCACAATCTTCCATTATTCTCGAAACGACAACACTGAGCAGAAATAAAGAAATCAATCACAAAATACACAGCCATATAAATTCCGATCATGAACGCTATACGGTTTATCAACATTTGGCAAGGAAATCGATTCGTCGGGGAGTTGATTCGGCATAAAGGGCCAACAAAAACGATATAAAAAGGGCGAGTGTTCGTGATGGCAATCAGTTGAGATTAAGCAGTTGACGGAGGCAGTCGAAATATTGGAAAGCGAAAAATAGTATAATCGCGATGGAACAAATTATGCCGCCATATGATGAAGGTTCATGGGTGAAAGTTCATTCGGAAAAAAATTTCAGAAAACATGTGGCTAGAAATTTTTCTACAAAAGTATGTAATAACATTTTAACAATTGATTTTTGCATTCTGTTGCAATTCTCTGACAAAAAAGCTGGATAGGAACTTGAAAAAATGACAATGTGTTAGTGTACATTTTCAGTGATGGGCTTCACAATTTCACTCAAACATAATTAAATTAATGTTTGCTTGAAATCCATTTCTTGTATGGACCAGTTCTTGAAGAATTCCTACATCTGCTCTAGGCTAGCGTTTCCGCTCTTCTAACATAAAACTTTCAATCTGAATTACATGTTTAGCAAATTCGTTTTAAAGTACACCTGTATATACATTTGGCACAATTTTCTTTATTGTAAATAAATTACAATAAAATGTCTGAAAAGCGATAGCATGATGCAATCCATATTATTGGTTCTATTTTACAACTTGCATAACAAAAAGAAAAAAAAAACACATGTACAAAAAATACCAACAGATTTTCCAATACAAAATTAAACTCATTTGTTCATTAAAATTTGGCAAAATTAATTTCACTAGCCAATTGATTTCCGCATCAATCAAGTCGTCAACTGTCTATCACTGAATCGAAATTTCTTCACAATACTTTGGCAATTATATGTTTGTATAGATGATTTTTTGTTTTGCTTGTTATGTGTATAGTTTGAAAATTTAATTTGCTTTCATTTTTTTTTGTATATTTGTGCATTTAAAATACTATTTACAAAAAAATAATAATAATATAAAATACGTAAATTAAATCATAATTAATTAATTATTGCTGTATAATACTTTCATTGACAATTTTAAAGAAAAGAAGAATAAGACATTTTTTTTTGCACAATTTCAACACAATACTAAAGTAATGTTAATATTTTTCGTCTTTCTTATTGCTTACTTTTTGAAAGGTTACGTCTTTTTTTTTGGGGGGGTTCTGTAATAACGTTTTTTTTTTTCTACTTTCTTCTAAACTTCTAATTAATAAACTTTTCACTTCTGTTTGTTTTCTTCACATTTTTCTTTTGTTAATTTAAAAATTCCTACTTTTGCTCGACACTTTTAATGCTAACACGAAACGTTGTAAAATTATTATAATTTTTTTAATACAGCTTAACTGTCTTTTAAAAAAAGTATCAATTGGTGCCGGCTTTTATTATTTTTTTTATTTTTTTATTGACCAAAAACTAAATTTTCCTTAGATCTTGTTTAAAACTTCTTTTGTAAAAAAGTAGAGCAAGATTTAAATGTAGTTTGTGCGTATTATTTTTGAATTGAATTTTCTAAAACGCCATAAATGGAGTCTTAATGTTTTTTTTTGCAATTTTTTCCAATTGTAATTTTGCAGAGATTCTCTTCGGTGAGCAAGAGAGCTTGTCTAAAACAGCAGCTTTTTTTACTTTTTTGAACACAATTTCAATTGGCCACCTTCTTATTCATTCATAAGCGCTACCAGCCACTAATTCGCTTTTTTTTATTGCTATATTCTAATTTATTATAAATGTCTATGCTGGAATTAATTGAATTTAATCCTACAATAAAGTGCTCTCGTATTCTCATGATGAAATAATCGGATCCTTGACTTTCGATTTATTTCCCATGTAGCCCAGTGCTGGACTACTTTGTGACGAACTGTCCGAATTGAAAGTCAACATCGAATGATGTGTCGGGCTTTGGGTTGGTGTTGTGTTCGTGCTCTTCGCCTTCCGGAACCAATTTCCGATTTTCCGTCGTCCTAACGAACCCGTATTGTACTCGTAACCGTCTTTGGCAACTTTTCGCGATTTCTTTGGCAACGTATCACTGCTGAATTTTAGCTGTTTGGATGGAGATTCAATTAGTTTTTCGGCATCGTACAGACTTTCTTTCCAATTGAGGTTCATGTTTCGTACGTTTTCCGCATTAACACCCCGCTCCATTGTATCGTAATCGCTATGATATTCCCGATCGGAAAGATTATCGTCCTCGTCGCCGGCCAATTCTGAAACGAATAGGCTCGTTCCGCAGAATTGTCGTTCGGCTGCCAACGTACTTAGGAAGCGGATCTTACGACTTGCACTTCGGAAACAAAAATCGAACCATTTATTTCGTGACTGACAGTAGATTCGTAGAGCATTTTTCAAACTGGCACCGAACAATTTACCGTCGGGTAAATTCAATATTCGGCAATCGTCCAGGAATATTCGTCCCTTGTAAATGTAATGATTGCGTTTGAGTATGTCCTTTTTGCAGTAGATTAGCTGATGGTCGAACAAAAATAGGGTGTAGGTGTTGTTCCATAGGTTCGGCGATACTCGGGTAGCATCGGTTTGCATGAAAAATCGCGTACTATGAAATGCTATTGGTGGGCCCTCGAAGCTTTCAAAACTTGTTTGAAAACGATTCAAATTTTCACTGTGTCGTTTTCCTGAAATAGATAACGATTCATATTTTTAGAATAATTTTAGTCAAATTATTGCGAATCTAAAAATTGGAAAGTTTGCAAGTGCAATCTTAACTCTACAATAAACTAATTATTCACTTGTGTGAGTCAATTTCATCATGATCATCATTTGTGATCCAAAAAAAAAAGTAAAAAAAAACATAACAGGACTACGATTGGGATTTTTTTCTCTAAGCCTTATTTCTTAGCGTTACAAACTTTGTGGCAAACGTATAATGCTCTCAAATTTCATCTAGAGTATAAAAATTGAAATTCAAATCATATGGTGGACGTATAAGTTTTTTTGTGGGTCCCGCAGGGCCGGTCGAACTCTAGCTTTGCCCGTAGCCAAAGGAAAGCTAAAGAGCGCTTAAATATTGTTACATATCAGCCCTAATTGCTCAACGCATGTTCGCACACTTCTATTCTACTATCCAGCGACTACTATTGAAACCCTAACGATAATTGAACATACCGACAACTATTGAAAACCCGACGATAATTGAAGACTGACTCCCAGCGACAACTATTGAAACCTCGACGGAGGCCGACGATAATTGAACAGATCGACTTCCAGCGAGAACGTTGTAGTGATGGGTTTAAAAAGGGCGGGCGCTTGTGTTGAAGAGGCAGCTGAGAATTGATAGTTTCGAGTCAAGAAGTTGTGAGTCCCGAATCTCGACGATTCAGAAGTTGGGAAAGCGATATAGGAAACAAAAAGTGTTAAAATGTTGAAAGCGATCAAATAAGGTTTGCGGTTATTTTAACTTAACGAAAACTAGCATTCATTTTTATTTGAAATGCAGCCACCCTTTGCGCACTTCAATTGCTGCCGGGAAGTGGGACAAGGAACACTTTTGAAAAGCTACGAAACAAGTCAACGAGCAGGATTTCGAGTGACCGGTAGAAAATTCTCGAGGAAACGGTGAGAATTTCTGTGACATGTTTTCGCGGCCCGATATTGTGGAAAATTTTTGACGGACAATAAAAAAATTTCGTGTAGAGGAGAAAAAAAAATGCCGTGAAAGACTCAAAAGTGACCGAGTTGAAAAAAGAAACTAAATGAGAGCTACTCATGACCGGAAACAAGACAGAGCTCGTAAATCGTATGATAGAGGCACTGGAAGGAGAGGGACATAATGTCGATAGTTATGAGTTTTCCATCGAGCAGAAAACCGAACAGCCGATCAAACAGTGAATTACACAGCAAAGTACGGTGGAAAGCTCTGGATCTTTAGATTCGATGATGCAGAGTATGCAACAAATAATGGTGAAGATGGACATGCAAAGTCAAGAAAACAAACAGCACAACCAACAGCTGAAGGAAGATCTCAACCAGCAAAACCAAAAGCTAAACGACAGTCTCAATCAGCAAAATCAACAGACAAAAGAACTAAATCTCAACTTGGATGTTCACAATTAGCAAATTGAAGAATAGTTAGATGCGAAACTTCTAGAAAAGCGAATGCTACTAGAACAAAAGGTCTCAAAAATTCTCGAAAAATCAAGGCCAACTCCAGAGAAGTAGAGCGTCTAAAAAAGAATTTCGAAGTGTTTCGTTCATAAAAACCTAAAGGTTCCATTCTTCGATGGTCAAACACCATGGATCATCTACAAGACCCAATTCGAGGCGGCGTCCACCACCAACCATTGGACGGATCAGGAATAAGCCACGGCGTTGATATTGACGTTAATAGGATCTGCGGCCGAAATCATTCAGACGACTACCGCTGAACAACAAAGCGAATTACAGTTCTTGGTGCAGACGTTTGATAAGGTGTAAATCATATGCGGCAAATCCATAAAGCAGCTTCGCAAACGTGTACAGAAAAGTGGTGAAAGTCAACAACAACTTGCACAGGATGTTGAAAGGCTGGCATTATTATACTTCCGCAGCTTGGATCTGGAATATTGAAATGAACGAATAGTGGATGCATTTATCGATGCCCTGCTGGACGGAGAGCTACAGCAGGCGTTGAGATTGGCGAGCAAGAAAAAACCGCAAGAAGCTTTGGTATATGCTATAACCTTTGAAGTGTCACAAGGTAATTGGGTGGTCCGAAAAATAATTGTGGGGATCAAGGAATGCTTGTGCCAGAGGACGAACCAAAGCGCAAGTCACCGAAGGACCGTACGACGTTGTTGGGATTGTAGAAACGTCGACGCATAAGACGAGAATGCTGCAGAGCCAAATCAACAGAAATACATTGCTCAGGATGTGTCAATAAATAATTCGCGAATTCAGAAAGTTACGGTCGGAATCAAAGACTGTGCCACGAGGAAGAGCCCAATAAGCAGAGCGGAACCAACGAAGGTCCCCGATGTCGGAATTGCAGACAGACAGGGCATTTCCGATGCGATTGTTGTAAACCAAGAAGAGCATCAATATCTCGTGCAGAATGCACCTAAAGAACAGTTTTGCGAAACAATTGGTGAGACCAGGAAAACATGGCAAGGGCGGATGAAATCCTTAGAGTGGAGGTAGTAAGGCACAGTTTAAGACTTGGGGGTCCACGATGTTAGGATTGTGGACGCGCACGACAAGACGTGACAGCCGTAATCCAAGAACGTCGCCGAAGGATTATTTGGAATGTGCTGTTCATCTTGGTACGCAGAACTGGAGACACAGTCATCCAGCCGAAAATGGTTTACGGCGAAAAACAGTGAGCACAATCGTTAAAACAGTTCAGAAATCGAAAGATACTCCACGGAGCATGATCTGCGAAGGCGACATGGAAAGACCCCAGTAGCAAAATAGCTTGACCAGAAAAAATGCTGCGTGGCCACCGAGCACATCAAGTGTCGACAACATGTACGATGCAACGCTTCAAGTTTTTGAGAAGGCGATTTGGTACTGCTAATAATAATAATCGACATGAGAAGGGAAGATCGACAAGAACTTAGCGAAATGGGAAAGGACCGTACCAAATCATCACCGAAATAAATATTAGCGAATACCGTAAGCCTAGTACGAAGATGAAAGGAGAGAAACCGTGGCCTCATTAACGATAGAGAATACTCTGTTCGGGACGAACAGCGAGAAGGAGGAGGGAATATTACATGCCACATTGGATTATTCATCGACGGTCGATATGAGTCAGAGAACACGTAGTATTATCGATGATAGATTTATAGAAGAAACTGACATCGAGCGGCCGAAAAGGAAATGATTTATAGAAGCGGCCGACAGCAAGCCAACAAGAACGATATAAAAAGGCCGAGCGCTAATGAAGAAGAGGCAGTCGAAATACGAAAGAGTAGAGACTGGTTTAAAGCACTATTCCGAAAAGTTGAGCAAGAAAGCACGAATACGAAACCGACATAAAAAGTTTAAAAGCAATAAATAAAGTTTGTGAGTAATTTAAATTACAGTGAACTTGTTTTATTTTTACTTGAAATTCGGCTAGGGGTGCACTTAAATATGAAACCCGTATAGTCGAGTAAAACAAAATTTAGGATAGAATAACAATAAAAAATCTTACCTTCATTAACCATTTCCGTGACTTTCTTCATTGCAGCCAGTGCAATTTCGAGCGTTTCTTTACAATCTCGAATATCTTGACTAGATAAACTATTAGCATCTTCCTCCAAACACGGTGACGATGCCGTACGCTTCGCTTGTGATGATGACAACGTCGAATGCTTAACTAATTCTGCTAAATGTAACGGATATCGGCATATCCTTTGAATGGGTGCAAGTAAATGTGCTGATAGTGGCAGTTCAGGAAGATTTTCCGCAATACGACAACTACGAAAGAATAATTTTAAAATAAACGATGCCATTAAAAGGAAAAATGAAAAGGGAAAAACTCACTTTTCTAGAATACATTTGGCATCTTTACTGCTCGTATAACTTTCCAATTCCATTAGGGCCCGCGGATACGCATTACAATACATTGAATACACCATAAAACCGTTTTGCTGTAATTATAAATTTATCGTAATTAAAACGAATCGAAATTTTAATGAACAAGCACCGCAAGACTTACATTATTCAGAAAAACTTGAGCAATTCGATCGTTTTCAATTCCTTTTCGTAAAGCATCGAGAAACGTCTGCTGAAATCGCCATATACTTTCGATATTCGAGAAGATTAATATCAGACTTTCCGGTGTAAAAATGTCGATGCGTTTACGCATTTCTTTAAGGTACCTGAAAAACGAAACGGGTTTATTTAATGAACTTGAAAGCTTGCATCGAAGATTTTCATTACCCTAAGCATAGTGAAGACAAAAGTTTCACGTAATTAATTTCCGTTTCGAGCAGCTCCCGAATAACGCTCATCCTAAGCGATTCGCTATTCTGTTGCTGCATACGATTTTGCTGTTGACTAGGCGACAATAAAATCCCTTTTAATGGTCCTATTGTTGTTGTATTGTTTGCCAGCAATTGAGTTGCCGTTCGATTTGTATCACAATGCTTGAGAAGATCACGAGTATTAATTTTTTTTTCGGGAGCATTTGATGATAGTCTTAAGTCGGCAGCGTCGTCGTCATCGTCGCCAGGATCTAATCCAAATGTGATGGGTATAATACGAACGAAATCCTTCGGGAACCATCCTTGCCGCGGCGGAATAACTTTTTCAATAACAGCATCGTTTTTAATCCGACCGTACCACCATAGGCCCGAATCCTTTCGAATTATTTCAATTAGATTGCCCCGTTCAAGGGCTAATTCTTGCGGTCCGACTGGACTGAATGGGAATAGTACTTCGGCATAAATTGAACGTTGACCTAAATGGAAAAAAAATAAAAACAAGATTGCCGATTATTATTGACGTACGTACACAAAAGAATAGGTGAGATATTGATAATATTTTTCGATTCTAATTTTAGAGAGTTCAAGTATGTCGAGTTTTGTAGATAGGGAAGATCGCGCGATAAGTTAAGTAAATTTACACAAAAAGAAAAAAAAAAGTTATCGCAGTTTGTTCGGGGTGAACTTGTCGAATTTCAATGGACTTAGGAATGTTCGATAAATTAAGATTCTTTGATTTCGGCGAACATGCTGGGTTCTTCATTTTAGCATCACTTAAGTTATTAATGTTTTGAACGAGTTCTTATTTCGATTCGATTTAGCAAACGTGTGTATTTTGTAGGATGAAATCACGCAATAAAAAGTATCTTAAAAGTGCTTAAATGAGCGAACGATTAGTATGTACATAAAATTTCAGCTTGGAAAAGGGAAGAAATTTCTATGTCGAACTAATGAGAGGATTCAGGAATTTTATTTTATCGCTGGGTTAGGTTGGGGGCATGGGATAACTAAATAAATGATTTGCTACCGAAATTCTACTGCATTCTTGGCAATAAAACGCAAACTAAGCGAAAACAATTCCTTAATAGCGTACGCTATTACAATCCATAAATTCATTCATAAAATCTTAATGACTCAATAAAATTGATCGAATCGAGCAACCTGTTTGATATGAGTGTTTCGCACGAGTCTTAATGATAAGTACCTACTTCAATCGATTCCATTATGAATTTGCTTCAAGTTGCTTTTATTGAAGACCAAAATGATGCGCAAAAAAATTAATAGCTACATCGTTTCACTCGAATAAAACTCAATGTGACGTAACTAACATTTATAGCTAACATACATAGAGATATTTCCAATAACATGTTGACCTCAGATGGTAAAACATCGAGCCTGTTAATCACTCAATAAGCTATTGAACAATTTGTGTTGTGATTTTTTTTCGATTAAAAACTCTTTATCTGATCATCTGATAACACATTTTTTTCTGCAACGATGTATAAGGCATGAACTTAAAGCTTTTTACCTTTTTTTTCTAAATACCAATTTTCCTTTTGGATAAAAAAAAAAGATTACAACATTTGTTACACTTTCCCTTCTTTATGTTTTGGGTTAAATAATTGCGGTGAATTATGCGAAGATGAGTATGCAATTTTTAAATTCGACGGAAGAGAAAAATGTAAACCATTATGAACAGGAAACCGCATAAAAATATGCTTGAAAAAGGTTAAGTTTGCGTGCAAGCCAGTATGGTGGTCAAATCAATCATAACTAACGCATTATCATTTGGAATCGTGATATCGTTTATTGGTTTAAAAGATATTTATAATTTTAGACGCTCTTGAAAGTTTGTTCAATCGAGATTGTAATTGTGGAAAGTGAACAAATTTGGTATTGAAAAAAAAAAAAAAAAATTAAAAGTGAATGCGATCAGTATTTAAGAAAGAAAAAATTAAGAAGATGGCAATTTGAGACTCGCGAAAAATGAAGAAAGTATTATTAAAGATTTGTATTTTTGACGGATTATTGGCGTTTATGGAATGTAGCATTTTGAAAGGATTATTTTAAAGTTGGATTTTCATGTTTTGGAGTTTCCACGTTGACTTTTTTTTTATAAGATATGTATGTGTATCCGAATGAAAAAGTACCTAAATTTACTATTGCGAAATTATTTTTTTATTTCATTAAACACAAAGAAAGGATTAAGATATTTAGAGACATTTTCGATAATCTATAGTAGAGTTACTGTATGCGAACGGACTCTGTTCTGCTCTTTCGAGTTTGGCGACGGAGCCGTTATTTAAAAAGTCGACGAGTGACAGCTCGTACTAAAAATATGATAAAAGATTGCGATTTCACTAAAAACGATTTAAAACGTGTTTCTCGGGAGTTTAAATTTATATTTGGGCTAACGTAGTAAAAGAAAATCGATCGCAGAAAATAACGTAAGATACTTTACATAAAATCTTCTACTTGAAAATTTCCCGCTTTTGCGCTCGAACCTGGTGTCCAAACTCTAATAAGAGAAAGTCTGTTCTTATACAATAACTCTAATGTATTGTATATCGAAATTGGTTTCACTATTCTTTTTGACATCAGATTTTAACATAGAGGCACTAAAAAAATGTAGCATAATTTTATAATTTTTTTGAGATTAATCTGTAACATGAAAAACTTGACGAAATTATACAAATACCTACAACGTTTAATACTTCTAATTCGCTATTAAGCTTGAGATGAGTGATGAAATTATGTGTGAATCAAGCATCAAACTCATGTATCTTATTTCGAGATCTTATAGTACTCGAACTTCAAAAACGCAATAGTTTCCAAATTCAATCTCGATACTCGTTAGGTTTTCCCCACCTGAAGGTTGTTGCAGAGCTGTATGCCACCACGCGCGTCTACAGATTGCGGACAGTGGAGACGACCTACCAGGCCAGCTGCCAAATAAGCTACTTAGCAACTGCGGAAAATGAGAATATTTTTCATCCAAATAGTGCCGTTTCTCCCCAAAATTCATTCCCTAATGCTAGTAGCCCGTTTCCCTTATCCTCCATGACATAAAACTCCAACGTCTTTTTTTCGCAGGCTGGCAGACAGAAAAGAAACCCTCGGCTCGGGGATACCCACCATGGAGGATGCGAAAGGAACAACGCCAAAAAGGACACTAGGATAGGTGCCGGTAGGGACTGCGACTACTGACGAGGGCGCGGGAGGTAATGAGACCTCCTTAGTCGCCAGTATAATAGCCTCCACGAAATTGGGATCAGATCGTGAAAGTGATCACGTTGCTCGCCCACTCAATGCACCAGTGATCGAGCAGGCTGTTGTCATGCAAACCACTACTGCTTTTATTAATGGCGAGGACGGCCGCGAGAGTACGCTCCTTGACGGCATCTTCGATAGCGATGTATCGCTGGAAGACATTACTCTGACTGGGGATGACTTTTTATGTGACGAGGAGACTTTGAACCATCAATCACCATCATCACCTCGACTCTCCAGCCAATGGTCATTATCGATAAACGGCCGTCGTTGAAGGAAGCAGATGCAAAGAAGACTGAAAAATCCGAGTTCAAGGACTATGCTATGCGCTAACTCTGCACCGACGTTGCCTGATCCTCCGAGCATCAGGAAGAATAGTAGCGAGTCGAAGTGAAAGCCTAAGAAGACTGTAACCGCCAAGCACCTACGTGGCCTAAGGGCGGTTACTCCATCGTCATCTGAATTGGTAATCGCTTAACAAAAGGAGCGACTGGACGACAGTGCAGAGATTCCTGCTGCGAAGAAAGCCAAATCCGTAAATCAGCCTTTCAGTACCGTGGCTGTCTTAAATGTCTTAAAATGGCGTTCGTAGACTTGGCAGATCCCGATAGAAAAATCGCCGAAGAGAATCACTCCGCTATAGAGGAGGCCACAAACCTAGTGGACGAACACATGTGCGCAGCAGGTGTTCCCAAAATCATATTCCTCTTCTTTTATAATGGCGCTATAGCCCAAATCAGGCGTTGGCCTCCTGACCTTCAGGTTCCCTAACATTTTTTCATTATTTATCGTGGAAGGGTTGTTAGACCTTCGCCCTCTATCTACGAATTTTTTGTTTTCGTAGATTGAGGTGACCAAGGTATACCCAAGCAGGCAGTGTGCTGGAATTATGCGTCGACCGTGATTTGAATTCACGACCTTCGCATTGTAGACCAGCACGCTACCTGCTAGGCTACACCCTAGCTTCAAAATCATGTTTAATAGGAATGGGTGCACTCTATTTTTGGAATATTGTATACAGACCAGCGATCGAGTGACTTCCTTACAAAAGCAGAACAATGTTTCCCGTATGATCCACGCCAGCGTTTCATTGAAAAACCGGAACATTGAACAGTCGCTATTCATACGGCAAATCAAGAATCGGAACGACATCGATACGAGAAACTGAAAGATTCGCCAGACGACACAGACCGAGAAGGATGTCAAAGTGGAAATTGGTAAAGACCGAAGTTCAGCACTATCCATTAGAAAGATGAAGGATTTAGTGCACTTTGGACTGCAACGAATCCTCTTTACCCTAGAAAAAAAGACGTAGTGATGGTCGCCTCAGTGCAGGCCCATCTACGTCAGGGTAGAGGCGACTTGGGGCTCATCCAACAGCCGTGGGTGAGTAGTGGCAACAAAGCCCCTGAATGGAGCGCCAGTAAGTTTAATGTTTACAACGGCACTGCAACAGGTAAGACGCGTTTATGTATAGTAAACAAAAAATATTTTAAATTAATCAAGCTCTCTCATTTTTGCTGCAAGGACCAAACGGTTGTCGTTTTTTTATGTTACACCGGAACTAGAGGGGTTGCCTTTTTGTACTGAAGCACAGCTACGGTGAGGGGGGAATGATATTGGTTTTTGAGAATTAAGGGGATAGAGACGGAAGAGGCTATGAATATTTCTTTTGAATTGTTGAATGTTGTAGTCATGCGGGAATACTGAGATGGGCAGCGACGGGAAAGGGTAGTAAACGGTTCTAAGCGAGCCGTTCTCCTGGCCTCAAACTACATGCCGTATGAATACTCCAACACCACCATTATCGAATCTGTTCCGGCGGCTAGTGAGCTTCACGTAGCAGAAACGATTTGATCTGATTGTGGCTTGTGATGCAAATGCGCATCATGGGGAAGCCCAGATACAAATAAAAGATGTGACTCACTTGTTGAATTTTCAGAAGCGACAAATATGATGATAGCGAATAGAGTAACAATATTACACAACTTCACAAAAAATCGATTTTTTTTAAAAGTTTATATGTTACCGATCTGAAATTTGAGAGATGTCAATTTCATAGTGTTCATAGTTACTTCTGAAAAAATCACTAAAAATTCTCCCCTCCTTCCACCACCTGCCATACAAACTGCACCATACATCAGAGTATCGTATGATTGGGCTTTACGCGCAACTGTAGTCCTATTATGTTTTTTTTAGGTTTGAAAGACAAACGCAGGAATAGCCCGCGAAAAAATGCGGATGTTATGAAACATCGTACGAAGTTGGCAAAAAAAAATTGTAGTACAATAAATTGAAAAAAATTGCGAAATCGCTTCAATGAGAGGATCGAAAAAACCTTCTGTAGCCGAATAGAAAAAGCTCTGACTTTATATTTTAGGAAATTCTAGTTTACGATACCAAAAACAATATAGGTTTGGATGCTGGCTAATTAATAATTACGGGGAACGAATATTCCTGAAATCTCAAATTTTTTCTATCAGTAAAAGAACTGAGGAAGATACAACCATGAGTTGTATCAACTCTACGACGAGCCAGAAGCTTCAACGTTCATCAAGCTACGTCAACTGCAGTGGGCTGGTCATGTAGAGCGAATGGAAGACAGAAGAATCCCCAAACGTGCTCTTAAAGGCAAAGCGAGTGGTAACCGGCCAGTAGGCAAACCACGCAAGCGATGGAAAGACTCGGTTGATGAAGACAGCAAAGCCATATTAAAAATGAGCAGCTGGAGGACGCGGTCTTTGGATCGAGACGATTGGAGGCGACGACTTCAGGAGGCCAGGGCCCGATTTGAGCTGTCGCGCCATTGATTATGATGAAAAGAACTGAGGTGCACATTTTTTTGTGAGTACATAAGCTATTACCTAATATTTCATAATACTGGAGGACTTGAAAAAATAAAACTTAATGCACCGTTCCTTTAAATTTTCATTATTTCTCTTCAACGTAAAAATCTATCGTATATTACACGGTAACGCAAATCAGGAGGGTCGCGACGGTTTACACTTTTATTCGTTAAATTATTGGTATAAAATTGTGTATACCATAATTTGAAAGAATCCTGTAACATGCTGCGTCTTACAGAAAGGAGATCTCCCGGTATCGGTAGGCAACGTGAACCCTACCGTATTTTTTTTTCGTCCCCATCATCAAGGCATTTCAAGGATGATGACTTCCCTGGACCAAAACCTCTCGTCCACGATTTAACTTGCCGGCCACCATGTTGTGAGGTACGGATGAAGCTCATAGTCTGCTGGCGGAATGGAGTCCTTATTTTCGTTCAAGAATTTGTTTGGTCTCTTGATGATATCACCTCCTCCAGAATGCCATCCGGTGCAATTGCTTCATTTGCGCTTTAATAGGACCGGAGCAAAAACAATATACCCTCAGATTTCATTCAAATATAACTGCTGTATTGGAACCGTCGTTTTGTATTTTATGTTTTTGTCACCGGATATGAAACCAAACGATGCATAGTTCTACATACTGTCTGCGCTGCTTTATATAGGCCACCTTAGTTACAGAATATTAAAAATAGTAGTTTAGAGCGAGGGACCAACAACATTTCTATAAAAATAAATGTTTCGGAAGTTGAAACACAAAGAAGAAGTTTCAGTTAACGATTATTGTAGAAAAGGTAACTGCGGTGGTTGTGCTGAAAATGTTGCTTAAAAGAAAACAATAACGTAAAAATAACCGGAATTATAAAGAAGATATACAAGGACCTATTGAATACCATCTGGTTTGTACAGGGAAGCGAGGTCTCTTTGCAGATTACCTGGTAGGTCTCTGTTTATTTATTTAATGGAAACCCTTCTAGGCATTACTGTGAACACATTCCATCTACCACAGATCTGAGGCTTATTTCTTTGAATTTCGTAGTTGTTGAAATTTCGTTCGGATCAAATGAACGATAAAATATTTATTGAAGAGAAAAACATTCGGCTTTCTACTGAAATATTTGAATGACCACGTTATCTAATGGATTTATTTATTTCATTTAATTTCAAAGCTGCGAATATTGTTCGATTCCTGTACAATTTCGTATATTAAGTGAGTTAACCCTTTCAATTGATTTCCATAATTTTCGAGCAAAACAATTGTTTTCTGTTGACCCATTAATTGAATTTTCACGAAATTAAAAATATGTTAATACAAATTGGTCTCCTGTGTTTCTCGCAGGAGGTTGGTCAGGACAAATTTACTGAAATGAGGTAAAAGTTTTAATTAATCGGGATAAATTCAGATGATAAATCAGTGGAGTAAGTATTTACACCAGTACCACTCGGCGGAACGCTAACTTTAAACTAAGATATCAAGGTTTTGTTAATAGTTCATAGAATTTTTTTTGTAATGAGCTTTTAGCTTTCGCGAGAAATACACTAACATGATCATTCAAAAGTAACAGTATTTCATAAGTATCAACGAAAATTTTGTTTATACAGTAATGATTGCATAGCTAGGGTGTAGCCTAGTGGGTAGCGTGTTGCGAAGGTCGTGAGTTCAAATCCCGGTCGACATATAATTCAAGCACACTGCTTATTTGGATATTTCCTGGTTACCTCAATCTACGAAAATGAAAAATTCGTAGATAAATAATGAAAGAAATGTAGTAAATAATAGTCCTGTATACAGTACAAAATTCTGAAAGGGTTAAGAAATCTGTTCTTTCTAAATAGAGTTATATTATAGAATGAACAAATTTATTTGGGCATAAGGTTTCGCGACCGGGTAGATATTTCAAAATTTGAGATTAATTTAATTTTATCTCACTCCTCCAATTTTAAAGTCTTATACTTAAACTCTAGTAGCATCCAACCAGCCTACAGTAATCTTCTTCTTCAAAGGTGCTATATCCCAATTCAGATTCCTTAAAATTTTCGGCAGAGATTTGAAATCATGACCAACGTGCTACGCATTAGACTATACTGGATAATAGCTCATAAGATACAGGGATTTTATTTACAACCTCGTCCCGTTGCATATTTTTAACGGAGCTAGGTTGCAAATTATTCGATTTTGGCCGTCGAACTAGACTCCCTTCCATACAACTTTCACCATACTGCTAGTACTAATCCCGGATGATCCCATTCTCAGAATTTTGTAGGATTATGTTTCTCATCCTTAAGAACTTTGCTTCTTTTTCGAAATCAAATTTCACACTACAATGATGCTTTATTAAGATAGTCAAATAATTTGTGAGCCCCATGAACAATTAAAAAAAATTGTACTCCACCACTTTATACTTCTCGCTTTGCCCGTTTTCCAAGAAAAATTCCTTACAAAAGGACAACTTTTGTGCTACGTAATTTTTTGACTTATGTGTTTTTACACCCCGGCCAGAGAATTATTGGAGAGTATTTACAAAATCAAGTTAATATATAGTAATAGCTTAGTGGGTATCGTGTTGCGAAGGTCGAGAGTTGAAATCCCGGTCAATGTATAAATTCAACACACTACTTGCGTGGGTATATCTTGGCCATCTGTGAAAATATTCGTAGACAGATGGTTGTGCGAAGGGCTAACAGCCCTTCCACAATAACAGCCTGAAGGTGACGAGGCCAAAGCCCGAATTGGGCTGTAGTAGCGCTGAAGAAGACGATTCACCAAATCTCACCTACTATCGAATATCAAAACTGGTTCAAATTCTATAATCAACTGTATTATGCTGCTAATCAGCTCAAATACCGTCTCCAAACTATTAATTTGATTAAACAAAAGCATTTTCATAGCTAGCGCATAAATATTTCAACAAATTTCAAATGCTATTTAATATTATAGAAATAAATAAACTATGAAATGAGAAAACACATTTACGATCGAATATAATTATCGTTTAGTTTCGATAATAAACAGCATTGCAAATATAAAATACACTTCACAGGCGTATAAATCAAATTTAATAAGCAAGTGTAAAACAGTGATAACACAAAAATGATGAGCTTTCGACAATCGCTCTTTAAAGTAAACTAAACTTTACAACAATCATGAACGGTCGGAATTGTATAAAATCAGCTGAATTATAGTACAAACAAGGCTTTAGGATAAATTGATTTCGATTTACATTTATTTTCCATATAGTAAATCAGAATATTATTGCAATTTCTGTTCTAAATGTTACGAATAATTAGATGAAAGCTTTGTCTACTATATATTTACATGCCAGAGAGCAAGGATTGTATTTGAATAGAGACTGTCGCATCGATTTGAAATTTCTCTCGACAATTCAAGTGATTATGGTGTTTGAATAATCTTGTTTTCTAATCAATTTAATTATCGAAACAAATATCACCTGAAATTTATGAGATTTTAGATGGTTTTATTCTCAATTAAAAACTAATGAGGTAAATTAACACCACACGCATATGAATTAAGCTTCGCCCAAGGCAAAATTGCAATCGTATGTTTGTAGGCCAACAAAATAAACATTACAATGAATCGAATATATGAAAACCGTTTACAAATAAGTTTATTAACGAAGTGATCATAAATGTCTTAGCAAATATTGAAATTCTCTTCCTCAAATCGCTAACATAATAAAAGCCTTCCCTGGGGTCACTAACATTATCTTGTTCAAATGCTTACGAACTAAACTAATTTTATGTGCATTACCGTAACCTTCTCAGAAGTAAATTACACTCTACCGGTTCCTGTCATAATTCTTCTAAAAAAAGCATTTTGATAATGCGAGCGATGGTACACGATCATGATAACTGTAAGATTAAGGTAAGATCATACAAAGTCGGGGATTTAAGAACTACGACCACGTTAACCTCATCTTATAATCATATGGCCGTAGCATTTCGTTTACGGTTCATTGCATCTTCAAGACTATTGAAGATAGACCTTAAAGGTGTAGTCATACAGCATAATGTATGTACATGCAATTTAACATATCATTATAAATAAATGAGTGCTGACTACTGCTTACCATCATGGAAATCTGGGTGCGATGAAACACTGTCCGTATCACTTTCGTCAAAATCTGTAATGTAGGACAAACCAGGTGTTGTAATTACAATGTAGACAAATATAGATAAATGGATATGAAGTAAAATATACCTGTTCTTGTCATTCGATCAAGTCCAGACGGTTGACTTAACGATCGTTTTGGTATCGGCGTTGCAGTTATTTTATTATCATAACTTTCAATTTTCTTTAGTGCCTTTGCTTTAGCTGATGAATATGATGTCATGGTATTTGCAGCTTTGGCTGAATTGACGCGGCGCACGCGAATATTTATAGCTGACGCTGGTATTTCCTAGAAAATTATTTTTTTATTAGTATTGTGGATTATCTCAGATATAAAATACAAGTCTTTTGAGGATAAGGAAGTTTACAACAGGTCAAGAATTTACAATTGTACTAATCATTCATCTCACACAAATATTTTCACTTATTCCCTGTGATCGATTATGAAAAGAGTAATTAACGCGAGGGCAAAAATATTTTTTAGTTTGCCGAGAACCTTGTGAATTTCAGGGTTCAAATAACTCATACACGACCAGTTATTGATCTTATGATTTTATAAAAGTGAAAAATTAAGGTCAAAATTCGATCTGAAAATCGTACTGATCATATACTTTATATTTAGTAAGGTTTACACGATCACAATTAATTGACTGAGGGTTCAAATATCAGAAGAGATAGACTGAATCGATCTAGAAGTAGTGCTTACTGATCGTCATGATCATCGATAAATGGAAGTCGATCTTGTGATGATGGAGCGGTTAAATCAAGATCGGTTGATGAAACATCAATTGCTGTGAATTTAGATTCAAAGACACAGCAGAATTATGATGATGAGTAAATTGCAATAAATTATGTCATCAACGGAAATTACTAATAGCATTTGTATGGGAGGTGACAGAAGGAAAGCGCCGATTTTGTAAATTCTTAATCAGGCAGATAAGAATAACGACTGCAAAGTATTCCAGAAATTTTCATTTTTATCACAAGTTTATAGGAAGTTCTTTTAATATCTTGAAGTTAATTTTGGAAGTATAGAAGAGTTAGGAAGAAATGATCAACCAATAGTTGTAATTCTAAGCATAATTTATATCGTTTAAAAGAGAGTTAAAATGGTGATAAATAATCACCTTGACGGAAGACAGATCCAAATTTTGATAAAAAGTAAAAATGATTAAATTTCTTAAGTTTTCGGGACGAACAGGGACTAAGGAGAGGGTAATGTTATAAATCTGGCAACCTCGATGTTCCCAGAAACATCCAGAAAAGTCCCTCAACATGTAAAACAAGTTTCTAGCAACTTCCAGTAAACTCCATAATGTAGGCAATCTAGAATAGTCTAGACACACACACACACAACGACACCTGTCTGGGAGATTTAGTATAAATATCGGCCAACTTTCAACTCCGCCATAGACGGTCCCAAGCCCGAGTTGAGAAAGGAGGAGGGAACATGGAGTTAACCTGAATGGCCAGTAACACCAGTGCGTCTCAGGAAGTAGGCAAAAAGTATGACATAGTTGGACTTGCAGCATAGCTGTGAGAACTCCAGCATGTCACATTTAGCTCAAAACTCCCACCCTTTTTCTACTAGGGTGTAATAAATAAGTAGGACCGGTCCTCCAGGTCGGGGGTTGGGCGAGGCGCCGACAACGCATCACCGGAAAAAGAACACTGTCCAGAAACCTGAAGAACAGCCTCGGAAAGGATGGACTCAACGGCAACGACCCCGCAAACGAAAAATGGACTACTCTATTGGATCTTGGAATGTTCGATCCTTATTTAGGACAGGAGCTCTGAAAGAGTTTCTCGAAGAAGTGGCAAAATACAACATCAACATAACTGCCATCCAAGAAACGAAATGGCTCGGTAGCGAAATCATGGACATGAGATCACACACAATCTATCCAAGTGGAAAATTGTCGGGAAGCAGAGAGTTTGGAGTCGCTTTTGTCGTTGACAAAAAATTTAAACAGCAGGTCACGAGCTTCAAACCAATAAGTGAAAGATTGTGTGCAATCCGAATAAAGACTAAATTTTTCAACACTTGGTTGATCAACGTTCACGCACCAACAGAAGACAAGGACGATGTAACTAAAGACGAATTTTATGCCACCCTAGAGACAACCTATGACTCACTGCCCTCGAATGACCTAAAAATTGTCTTAGGGGATTTTAATGCAAAAGTCGGAAAGGAGGACGCTCATAGAGGAACAACAGGAGGGCACAGTCTCCATGACATAACCAACGACAATGGCCAACGTCTTATTGATTTCGCAAGCAGCAAAAATATCATAGTAAGCTCTACGTGCTTCCCACATCGCGATATTCACAAACGAACGTGGGCATCACCAGATGGTCATACCTTCAACCAAATAGACCACGTTCTTATTGAGAAAAGGGCTGCTTCCAGCATACTTGATGTACGAACTCTCCGCGGTGCGAATTGTGACTCTGATCACTATCTAGTCAGAGCTAAGTATCGATGCAAAATAGCTTGTCGTGGGTATTCGAAAACGAGTAGAGCTCGCAAATTCAATGTCGACAAGCTTAACGACGAAACGGTGGCGCAGGCTTACATGCTAGCATGTAATAAACACCTGACACCAATATATGAAAATATCCAAAATATGCCAGTGGATAATGTGTGGATGAAAATACGAGACGGCATCAAATCCTCCGCGGAAGAGGTATTAGGATATCAAGCACGGCGAAAAAGTAATGATTGGTTCGACCAAGAATGTCGCGACGCAATAGATAGAAAGAACGAAGCTTACAAAATTTTTACTGAACGACCAACACGAGCCAAAAAAGAAAGATATGACGAGCTTAGGCGATATGCGAAAAAGACCTGCAGACGAAAACAAAGGAAGTACCATAATGACAAGATACAAAAAATGGACGACGACATGAGAAAAAATAATACGCGGGACGCATACGCCATAGTAAAAGACTTGAAAAAGGGATATAAACCAAAAACCAGTCTCTGCAAAGACGGAGAGGGCAATATCATCAGCGACACAGAAGAAATCAAAAGGAGATGGGCTTCATACTTCGAACATCTTTTGAATCCCATCCCAGTAGCACCGATAACGACAGACAACATTTCAATTCAAGCCTCAACTGACGAAGATGAACCATCATCGACACCACCCACGCTTCCTGAAATCAAAGCAGCCCTATGTGACCAAAAACGAAACAAAGCGCCGGGAATTGACGAAATACCAGTTGAACTTCTGAAAAACGGTGGAAACTGTGTCGCTGAAATACTGCACAGCATGATATGCAAAATTTGGACAGAGGAAATCATACCCGACGACTGGCGAAAAAGCATTATATGTCCAATTTACAAGAAAGGAGACAAACTCTGCTGTGAGAACTACAGAGGTATATCATTGTTGTGTACGTCCTATAAAATATTGACAAAAATAATTGAACGTCGTCTTAAGCCCTATACTAATCAAATAATTGGCGAATACCAAGGCGGATTCAGAACCGGACGATCTACAACAGACCAGATATTCTCGGTGAAACAGGTGCTTGAGAAATGCTGGGAATATAACACAGACGTGCATCAAATATTCGAAGATTTTAAACAAGCATACGACAGTATCGACAGGAGCGTACTGTACCAAATCATGCTTGACTTTGGAATTCCTCCAAAACTAGTCCGACTAACAAGACTCACAATGACGAACACTGAATCCCAAGTGAGAATACAAACCGATTCCACAACCAGCTTTCGAACGGAATGTGGTTTAAAGCAGGGAGATGGTCTAGCTCCTATGCTTTTCAACTTGGCACTAGAGTATGTCGTCCGAAAAATCCCAGTCGACACCAACGGGACACTACTATTCAAGTCCACCCAACTAGTAGCATACGCTGACGACATTAACATTCTAGCAAGATCCTTCCCTAGTGCTAAGGAGGTATTTGTCAATCTTGACTCCGCCGCAAAAGAAGTCGGGTTGCGCATTAATGAAAGCAAAACAAAAGTAATGACGCAAACAAGAAGGAGAACGCCAATCAGACAAAACATAACAATTGCGGAATATAATTTGGAGAGTGTGGACAACTTCATATATCTTGGGGCTAATCTAGCAAAGGACGGTAATGAAACAGACGAAATCAAACGACGGATAATACTTGCAAATAAGACGTATTATTCGGTACTTCCAATAATGAAATCCAAGAAAGTGCACAGGAACAATAAGCTGCGGATTTATAAAACTATTATACGACCTGTGCTCTGTTATGGCAGCGAGACGTGGACATTAACGCGAACTTCCGAAAAAGCAGTTAACGCATTCGAAAGAAAGGTCCTCCGAAGAATTTTGGGACCTGTGAAGGAAGGAACGGAATGGCGAATAAGATACAACCATGAGTTGTATCAACTCTACGACGATCCAGAAGCTTCAACATTCATCAAGTTACGTAAACTGCAGTGGGCTGGCCATGTAGAGCGAATGGAAGACAGAAGAATCCCCAAACGTGCTCTTAAAGGCAAAGCGAGTGGTAACCGGCCAGTAGGCAAACCACGCAAGCGATGGGAAGACTCGGTTGATGAAGACAGCAAAGCCATTCTAAAAATTAGCAGCTGGAGGACGCGGTCTTTGGATCGAGACGATTGGAGGCGACGACTTCAGGAGGCCAGGGCCCGATTTGGGCTGTCGCGCCATTGATGATGATGATCGGCCAACTTTCAGACAGCAGTCAGTCAGTCAGCGACATCTGAACGCGAACGGTAGTGAAAGCGATAGAAAGCGAAATATCGGTTGTGCGATTTAAGGCGAATTAAGTTAACGTGAAAATTAAGTAAAAAGACTGCGAATAAATAAATTATCTATTATTTTTAAACGAATTGTGTTTTCTTTGAAATTCGGCGAACCCCCTAGCTCGCAACAATATTATAAATTGGCATTTCTGAAACTATGACATTTGTAGAAGAAGGGATAGACAAATTTGGACTTCTTATCCAATTTCAAAGTCGGTAAAGTGGAAAGGGTTTCCTTAAATTTGTAATATATGAGAAATTTGTATGGGAGGAGGTACAAGGAGTATGGGGATCGAAAAATAATTCCGATGTTAACATCATCATACTTCAAGTCGATAGTTTAGTTTTGAAGAAAAAAAATTTTCTTACACTTCGCGAAATTTGTATGGGAGGTGATAGAAAAAGTGGAGAGTGGGCATACGAAATTTTAGATCGATAGCTCAAAGCGCTCGAGAGTTATTTACTGTGTAGACAGAAGGTCATTCAAAAGGTTTCTGAACGAAAAAAAAATATTTCCGTACCCTCGGCAACTCTTCACGATCCTTATTTCTTAGCATTAAGAACGTTAAACCTAACACAGAATTAATCTAAAGTATAAAAAATTTCGCATGATCAGGTTTACATTTCAATCACAGTTTTCTTCAATTGGATGATAAACAAAAAAATCAGCATGATTTGGCATATTGATCATGATACCCATCTTTGACCTAATTGGCTTTTTTAAACCCATTTCCAAGTAATCTATTGATTATATTCTGGTAATGAATTGCAATCGCATTTTAGTTCCGGCGAATTTAATAAACCATAAACATAATCAATTTGGATTGGGTCAGATGTCTCTAGGAGACAAGCAGGTCAATCTTATCAAGCAAATTTTAGTCAATCGGGTAGCAAATCTTACTGATCGTGTAAAACTGATAGTTATCGTTGTTGATCATCAATCAAACTGGTGTCGATCTTGCGGCAGTAGGTCAAATATACGCAAGTGTATAAAGACAAAATATGCACGATGAATTGTTTATGAGCCTTATGACTTCAGGTTTCTAGTTTGATCAGATTATTTTTTTTGATTTTAACATAATAATTTCGATACTACAAAAATAATCAAGGGCAAACCTCGAAGTCACAGGAGTCATTCAGACTCGTTTATAGTAATGAACTGCCACTATTTCTTGGCGTGCAAATTGAATTATACACGATCAATTTTAAAAGAAACATCGGGTCAAATGAATTACTATAAAGGAAAATTAGATAAAATAAAACTCACATAACAAAATCGTGAAAAACTGATGGCATATGCAATCAAGGTTAAATGAACAATAATATGGCTGTATAAAGTAATCGGACTATAACTTCGAACTGATCGTGTAAAAATGATTGCTATCGCAGTTAATCAACTGGCGTCGATCTCGTAATGGACTGATTAGGAGGTCAAATACTTAATGAATTGGACTAATGTCGTTTTGATGACGTAAAAAACTGATAATTATCACAATCAGAGATAAACTAGAGTCGACATTTTTCTTTAGCGATCATGAATCAGATTCCATTGGATGTAATATAATAAAAAGAATTCTTCTACTTCTACAATGGCACTACAGTCCAAATCGGGCCTTGGCCTCCTGACTTTAAGGTTTCTTAACATTTTTCATTATTTATTGTGGAAGGGTTGTTAGACCTTCGCACAACCCTCTATCTTTAATTTTTTTTTTCATTTTCGTAGATTGAGGTGGCCAAGGTTTACTCAAAGCAGGCAGTGTGCTGGAATTATGCGTCGACCGCGATTTGAACTCTAGCTAGGGTGTAGCCTAGTAGGTAGCGTGTTGGTCTTGTAATGCGAAGGTCGTGAGTTCAAATCCCGGCTGGCGCAATATATAATACCAGCACATTGCCTGCTTTGATATACCTAACGATAACCTTGGTTATCGTAATCTACGAAAATGAAAAAAATCGTAGAAAGAGGTTTATGCGAAGGGCTAACAACCCTTCCATAATAAGTAATGAAAAATGTTAAGGAACCTGAATATCAGGAGACCAAGGGCCGATTTGGGCTGTAGCGCCATTGTAGAAGAAGAAGAAATTTGAACTCATGACGTTCGCATTGTAGACCAACACGCTACTCACTAGGCTAATAAAAAGAATTACTCGAATACTGAAAACCAATTCGATACTTACAATACTATCGAGTCCATCTGTATGATAGATCTCTTCGCTTTCCAATTCGATTTGAATTCCCGAGTCGCCCGAATTACACTTATCCCGACGATTATGTTTCGTTTTACGTCGTTCCTTACTCGATCGCCATACTAAATGACCGAAACGATATCGTGCTGGATCCAAATCGGTTATCTGATTTACACTACCGCTGCCAAGATCACTTTTCGACTGTTGTTGCTGCTGCTGTTGCTGTAATTGTTGTTGTGATGATGGTATTTGTTGCTTGCCCGTCGTTTTAAATTGTGAAAAAGTTTTCTTGAATTTCTGTAAAACACCTGCATAATTCTGATTCGAACTATCTCCGCTACCGGTATTGCTGACTAAATCACTAGCTGCACTTCGTTCCGAACTAAATTTTATTATTTCCGATGGATTTTCCGATAACGATGGACTTGACACAGCTCTTATTTGATCTTTCTGTAAATGATTAAAAATATAAATAATTATTCAAGTGAAATTAAAGTTGCGAATAGGGAGAAAGTTAAATAATGCAGAAAATGTCTTAAGATAATCACCAGTTTACTCTCTAAAAAACTATGAATTGTGTAAAGTTCTTCGATCCAAATGACTTGCATTGCGTGCCTAATTATAGCAATGAGTATTCCTATTTATAAATCGTGACGTTCGGTTAATTTATTAATCGGATAGAAATTAATGCGCGGACATCCTCCAGCAAAGATTTCCGTATTAAAACTAATTGACGGTAAATTATTTGATTTCAAATATTTCCAATATAATTTTTTTTTTTGGCAAATAATGACAAGTTTATAAAATAATTTAAGATAGCCAAGCGCATTCGTAAATATAGCGATAAGATAAAATTCTTAACTTATAAAATTGTCGGTGATTTACACAACGCGACAACGCAATCTATTATTTTTTTTACCTCAATTGCCGGAGCCTTCAATAGTACGAGTATATGTATGTGTGTACAACGGGGAAAAAATTGCTAATTTGTCGATTAGCAAAACGTGAATCCCAATCCCCGGATAATTGGATTTCGAACACAATGGGTGAGACGACTTAATGAATTTGCTTTGTTTTCAAAACTATTGTGTTCTTATCGTAGTGTCTATTGCGTATAATTCATTAACACCTCGCGAAAGATTACTATATCTAAATATGGAACCATATCATTCCGGACCCACTCCCATCCATAAGAAACGCCTAATAAAGCCACAAACCAATTTATCAAAGACTCAACTCCCGCCTCTCCTGTCGACTTGAATATTATGTAAACAATTTAGCCGAGCAATTTGTTCATCCAATTTATCTCGATTTAATAATCTCATAATTCGTGCAAGACTTAGCGCTGGTTAAAAGGTGTGAGAACTACACAACACAACATCATCGTCGATAAACACAGTGACTTGAGCACTGTCAATAAAATTATTAACGAACTTTATTACGATTTTTGTAGGATTTTCGTGATAAAACAAATCCGAGTGCAATTTCAGTGGCTTTTCATCACTGATGATTTCGAAATCAATTTGTACTAATGACATACATATGTACGTAAATTTTATATTCAAAATTCTTTCGATCAGGAAGTAGCGATTGCTTATTAATTTATTATTTAAGATACAAAACAATCACGTGTGTGTTTATTTATCGTACCTATTTGGTGGTCGTAGGAAGATCCCATTCGAACATATTGTAAATATATGAGATATGACATGACTTGTCTCCGACCAAGGTTAGATTAGCATTATTGGGTTTTCAGTTAACGCCTCGAATTTCCATGTTTTATGGTATTGATTCTCGATATAAGTATAATGGCGATGTGTGATGGGCTGCATTTATCATATTTTCGATTGATTATTAATCACATTTAGCAGATTGCTACTGGTGAGCTTAAATAGCTGCTTCATTGACAGTCTTTTTTATTATCGATAATGATGGATAGCAGAATATAGTTGCCATCAGTCAGTCAAATCCAATATTAATTACCCGATAGGGTATGAGCAAATTACAAATTTACAACTTCGAAAATAAGTTGAAGTCGTTAAAAATAACTTTTAGACAGGAAGTAAACAGTTTATGGACATTTATGGCGTAGTGCATTTTGCGTCATTTATGAAGAAAGAGGAGGTTTCATTAATCAGCGAAATACAGAACATTATAGATTGACTTGTCCGTTTCATGAGTCACTTTTGAAATGACCCAAAAGTTAATTTAATTGAATATTATTAATTTTGTGCAATGGTGATGGGTTCTTAAAGATGATATTTTGGGTGATATACGATAATATATGTAAAGTGGAGGAGGACGTTGTTTTTGAATTGCTTAGAATTTACTCCGCTGGAAATAGATTGTCTGGTAAAGCATTTCACATCACTCTAAATGGATGAAGGACTGCATACATATCACTGTTCTCTAAGGCAGGAGCTTTACAGTATGCTCTTGGGAACGTAAGAGAGCAGCTACTAAATCTTATTGCAACCATATAATAAATTCAGAGCATTTCAAAATTAGTGATTTCAGGACTGCAGTCCAAACATGCGACTTGAACAGAAGACGTGATCAGATATAATTGTTATGGATCGTAGCTAGTTCAGATTCACAAAAGTAGCTCTTACTGTTCAATCATGTAAACTCAATTATTCTCTTAATAATAATATCTTTCCATAATGTTCATTTTCAACACTTTACAATGAAGCTCTCTAAAAGGATTCTGTAGAGTCCACTAAGAGATTAAAGTTATGGAAATCTATTCAAGTCCTTATTATTATTTAAATTCGATCATCGAGCCCCGACATTTTCTGCAAGAACAATTCCACTTTCACCGAATACCTAGACGTTTCGATGCAGTCGGCGAACACGCCGACGATCAGCGAGTACGTTGTAGTACTGTGTAAAAAAAGGGTGAGAATTCCAAAAAGGAGTCAGTTGATATATGGACAGGAGAATCGAAACTAGGAAGTGAATATGGTAGTCGGCAGGCGAGTGCGATCGGGGCGGACGGGATGAGTGAGCGAGTGTGTCGTGTGGCCGACGGTATTAAGCTAGTAGGGCCTGTGATCGACAGGTAGAACTCAGTAAGCGAGTACGTCGTGTGATCGACGGTGACGAGTCGTAAGCGAATACGTCGTGGGATCGACGGTGGAAATTCAGGAAGTGATTAAGTCCTGTGATCGACAGGCGGAACTTAGTAAGCGAAAACGTTGAGTGATCGACGATGGAGATTAGCAGTCGAATCGGAGTTTGGAAAGCGATAAAGTCGTGTGAACGAAAGAGCGATGAGTGTGATGGCTGAGGCGGAATAATGTGAGCGAAAAGTATAAACGCGATTTGGTTGAAAGCGATTAATTAAAGTTTTCGGCTATTTTAAATCCAAATTTTTTCCTTCAAATCCAGCGACCCCTGCCGTGTCATTTCAATATCTTAGCGGCCGACGTCGGAACATTATGATAGGATCGCGTTTTAACGGCAATAAACTTTATTCTGTTTTACAGCTCATTCCAGGATTAAGTTCAGGTCTGATTTAAATGAATCTAGTGTTTCATACCCCTTCGCAATCTATTTTATTTATTATTCTATTCAGGACACTTTCTAACTGAGTGGAAAATGTGGAATGTCCAGCCAATTCCTAAGAAGGGAAACAAAGCAATTCCCTCGAACTACCGCCCGTAATAGCTGTATTGCTTCAGTACTATCGAAATTGATGAAAACGGATGTCAATCGCAAACTAGTCACTTATCTTGAAGATAACCATCTTATACATGATCGCCAATACGGGCGTTACAATGAGATCTTGTAGTATATCTGACTGAACGTTGAAACTCGTGCATTAAGAAATACGGTGAAGGTTTGAAATACTGGCTCTTGAAATTGAGACGGCCTTTGACAGAGTTTCTTCTTAATCGCAACACGCAATCCAATTTATAGCTTTGCAGATGAGAGTACTCTGGATAGCACCTGTCCATTCGACTCCGTTACTGAAGCTCATCGTGCTTTGGTGAATTCTAAACGTGTCGAATTGTACGATTCATTAAACTCAGATTAACCCTGGATTGGAGCATGAAAAATAGAGTAGAGTTCAATGCCTTAAGAACTCAGGCCTGACACCTATCCCATAAAAAGGATCTTCTGGCGAGTTCCTTGAATGTATTTCGGTAAAGTACAATTACACTCTTCAGAAGAATTTATATTACTCGGCATAAAACTTAATAAACATCGCAATTCGAGCAAACATATTTTAGATATTGCACTTGATGCCTATAAACGCCTTGGTGCTCTTCGAAGATTTTGCTTTTTTTTTACTCCTCACGATCTAGCTAATACAAAGCCTACATTCGTCCCCGTCTCGAGTACAACTCACACATATGGGCTCGGGCACACAAAACACATCTCGCGGTACTAGATCGAAACCAAAAGCATGCGTTCTGTCTAGCTGGAGATGAGACTATAACAGCTTCTAAAGATTCGCACGAACATCGTAGAAACGTCGCGGTACTCAGCGTTTACTATTGATATTTCAACGGTAAATGCAGCGAAGCATTGTCCAACCACATCCCTCCTCTTTCCAACTATCCCAGGAGTACTCGGCAAGCTGCATATGCCCATGAGTTCACTGTTAAGTCTTTATTGTCGCGTACAGTGGAGTATAGTCAGTCCTTCAACACCCGAACATCAATACTATGCAATGCATGCCGCCCCACGTTTTCCCATCAACTTACAACATTCAGTATTTCAAGATTAACATCCACCGACAGTTTAAACTCTCCCTTCCAGAAACTCCCTTGTAACCCTATCGCTCACCTACCCTATACCGACTGGACTGTGCATCCAATGCATTAAAAAACCCCCTAAATTATGTTCATTGCAATAAAAAAAAAAATAAGGCATAAGGCCACTGAAGTAGGACGCGGCTCCGCACCGGGTCAAATTTAAAAATGTTGTCAAGTGCGCAGTCATCAGCGAAGATATGCATCAGATAGAGAGTTGATGAAAGTGTGGTGACGATAGTAGGTGATAAGACAAAGCTTTGATGAACAACAAAACCGGTAGAAAGAATCGAAGAATTATTTAACACGACTTGTATAGAGCGCTCAGAGAGGAAGCTTCGAATATATTTAAGAAACGATAATTTAAAGCCAAATGCTAGCTCTGAGACATTTATGCTAGACTTTGTCAAACGCTTCGCAATGTCAACCGGAAATGCTAGACCTTCGAAGAATTTGCGTATGGAAGAATTTTAACGTTCAGTTACGAGTAGATGCACCAGCAAATCTTCCGTAGAGCGTTTTCAACAGAAAAAGTGGATGACAATTGTGAGGGACCCTGATCCAACGGTGAACGTTTAGAGCTCTTGGAGTAATTCGATGCCAAAAAGTTTGCTTTTCCACAGGGTCGACAACGGTTTCGTCGCCATCACTAAGCGGTGGTGTTGAGGATTAGATAAAATCATTGCATCACCGAAATAATAAACTGAGTCAGTTTAAGTTTAAGATTTTGCAAATGACTAAAAAGATTTCCAGCTTACGGTTATCAACGATTTTAAGTCGACGTCTTTGGTCATGTTCGAATTTGCAATTTTTTTGCAAAGTTGCCTGATACTTTTGGAAAGACTTTTCTAGTTGCGTCGAGAAACGCCTTTGTGAACCCCGAGGACTGATCTTTTTAAGGCTGGATTATCTTGGATACGAATCCCGCGGCCAAGTCACCACTTCCCGACTCGAAGTACAATCTCCAGTCAAAAGCACAATGGAGAATCATCAAGTCAATCGGTTTTCTGAAAATGACAATTTGTTCTACAGAAAGCTTTTGTGGTTTAATTGCAAATTTCAAACTGGGCGAAAATAGATAATTTTAAAATAAGTAGTTGCCACTACAGAGACATCATATTGTTACATGTCAACCCTAGTCGCTCATCGAATGTTCGCGATCATCAGCTGTCTACTATTCTCAACACAAATACGCATACACATTGCGATCTGCGATTGTCAATTATTTGCGGCCTTGAACTGCTCGCAAACACACATCCATGCACGCGCACTTTCTCGCACACACATATGCATAGCCGAGCACGGGTAAAGCGCAGAATCTTCTAGAATGATTGTGCTGACGAGCGTTTGTGGGAGCGGAACTCAGTCGAAATTTGGAAAGCGATTAAGTCGTGTGATCGACATCGTGAATAGTGCGAATATTAAAGCAATATTTTCTGAACGATAAGTGGTAAAGTGATTTTTGAAAGACGATTTAATAAATTTTGTCTTTGTTCAATTTAAAGTCAACTAATTCCATTTTACGCCCAGCGGCCCTGAGCGCACTTCAATTGGTGTCAAAAGTAGGATTTGAAGTAAAAATCGTGAGTGATAATTAAAAAAGTGCAAATAGTGAAGGCAATTCTAAAACGGACAGAGTGAGAATTTTTGGGAACAACGTTTAAGTATACTCGCGAGTGTGGAATAAATAACCGCGTGAAAAATTCTCGAACGGACAAAAAGAGAATTTGAGAGAACTGAAACTGCCTGGAAATTCTTAAACGGACAAAGGAAAAAGAAACTCAGCAAACGAGAGTTACCCACGGCCCATACAAGCATTGAAAGCAGAGGGGCAAAATGTCGATGTTTCTGAGTTTCCATCGATCAGGATACCGAACATCAGATCGACTAACAAATCATACAGCAAAGTGCGGCGGAAAGTTCTAGATCTTTAGAGCCGATGATGTAGCTGATGCACGAAAATGAACCACAGGCCAAAGAACTGAAGGAAGAGCTCAATCTAGAAGCGAGAGAGTTGAAAGCAGAAATAACAAACAAACGTATTCGGTAAGCCAATTCAAGAACAGTTGGACGCGAAACTTCTAGACTAGCGAACAGTTGCAGAACATAACATAAGTTATAATACTGGAAAGATTGAAAGTATCTACAGAGAGGTAGAGCGGCCAAAAAGAGATTTAGGACTGGTGAAAACAATTGGCGTCTTCAAATCCGAGAGACTGGCTCAGAAAAATCTAAATGCTTCAGTCTTCAATGGTCAAACACCATGGACGATCTACAAGACCCAATTTGAGACGGCGGCCACCACCAACCATTGGACGGATCAGGAATGAGCAAAAGCCTTGATATTGGCGTTACGAGGATCTGCGGCTGAAATCTTGCAGACCAACAAAATAACAATAATTCGGACGAGGAGGAAAAGATTTGGACGACAAGAGTAAGATGAATATATTATTATCGATCGGGCGACAAGGAAATGATTTATAGAAGCAACCAACAACAAATATACGACCGCACAAAATTCGATCATGTACATTTCCACACTACGCCGGCCATCAAATGTTCTAGGTCTTTAACTAACGGCAATTCTGCAGTACTGAGGAACACCCGCAAGTTCTTTACCGAAAAAGCAACAACAATGACGTATAGATTCGGCCGACAGGGAAATGATTCGGCCGACAAGAACGATATAAAAAAAAGCAAGCATTTTTAATGAAGAGTCAGTCCGAAAAACGCTTGTTAAACCAGAAGTTTTATTTTTATTTGAAATTCAGCGACCTCTTGCGTACTTCAATACCATCAAAATTTTTAACACATATCCCAACTATAAATTTTTTTCCCAAATTGAAATCAAATAAAATAAAACCCAATCCAGAAATAAATCATGTGTCGAAATTTCATAACTATAAGCTCTAGGCGTTTTCGTGTAATCCGAAATTTATTTCAAAAACAATACCCGAAAATAACAAATAGCTTGGTAAATCAACATAATAATAAAAAAAAACGTAATAACAAACATCGTTGTTTACATTCCATTACAAAATTTCCTATAAAGCAACAATATAATTCTGCAACATCCCGAAAACATATAATAACACATAAAATATGATACAAAGCCCCAATCAAATGGTATTGTCTTTCGCCGGGAAGCAGTTACTACTATGTTATACCGCGTACCCAAAACGAAATAATTTCATCAAAAATACTTCGTAAATCATATCTGCATGGCTAATGAGCAAGCTTTTCGTATCTTAATGAGATCAAACTTTATATAGCTTATATCGCGAGCATAGCCATGCAAAGTTTGCCATAACTTTTGCAACATACTCGGCGCGTTAATAATTTCACCAGAAAATGCTAAATTAGTCGGAAAATTAAGAATTGTCGTCGGTAAAATCAACGTTTTGTAGTACATACTGAAAATAAGTCGAGGATTGCAAATGTGTCCTCGATCCATTTGCAACCATCGTTCAGCAGGGATACAAATGGATCTAGGGTTGCAGCAGAAATTTTTTCGTTGCCTGTTGAGGAAAATCCCCTTATTTATTTCTTTTTTTTTTTGGAAATTTAATATTGAAAAACCACAAATCGATTTCGTGTGAAGGTCGTTTTCACTACCACTTCTACCGGACTTCAACATCAGGGAAAAGGATATGGAGTTCTTGTAATGAATGGGCAGAGATGGTGTTTTACGTTACATAACTCAACAACGTGGTGCTTGATCGATGTTATGGGGGATGCTATTATCGTAGAGATAGTCCTCATATGGGGTGGAGCGATGGCGACCCTTGACATTTTCTGAATACACCATGGAAATAGAACTCGTTCGTGTCCCGGTATTTTTAGATTAATGAATTGAAATTATTTAATAATATTTGAAATGAATACTCTACGATATTGACCAATGCACACACGCAACACACGTTCCATGTCTCTCGTTTCTGGTGCATGTGAGGTAATTAAATTTTATGAAACAAATGAAAACAATTCGCAATCAGCACTCAATTTCGGCGTAAAACTCTACACGATAAAACAAGAGCTGGACGTATAAAGCAATTGAATAAGACATTTAATATTTTCGCAAAAATTTAAATTGAGTGATGAATGGCTTTAAAATTTCAACCTCGGGGTCTATCAATTTTATTTATTAATTACATAAAACCTGAAATATTTCTTAGCAATTTAGAATGAGTTTGCCGTAACGAATTGTTTTTCTAATTTTTCATTCAATCAGATGTGATCATTTATTATGGAATATTTATTCGATCGTCGGTTGTGTCAGAGTCATAATGAAATTTTTTTGATAACTAATAGGAGTATAAAACACGTGTCTTGGATACGAAACATGATTGTGAAAAACTTTTTTTTCCCCAAAAAATTTGATACTTTTTTAACCCAGGTCAATATGATAAATTAATTAGAAATGTTTTAAGAAAATATTCTCAACAGAATCAAGACGATACCATTAAGATAGAATTTCATGGAATTTATAAAGGTATTAAAAAATAGCTGCAGTTAAACAGTTGAAAAGTAATGAACTAATTAATCGTGGAAAGTCTACTAAAATTCCATTATTATGATAGGTAGATGATGGTCAGGTGAAAGGTGTCTATAAATTTGGCCTGGATTTTTAGCCAAAATAGAGATACTATGGCAAATCTAATTGGGGTTTTGATAGCGTAATTAAATAGTTGTTATGTTAACTAAGTTAAGAGCTAGCAGTAAATTCATACGTTTGAAAGAAATCAATGACTAGGCTTTCGAGAGAAAATCCCAAATTTTTTTTTTGGTTTTTGTTTAAATCATCGAAAAGTTGAGAACAACCTAATATGTAATTTATTGGAAATTAGTTCATAATTGCGAAAACAGAAACATCTGACTTGAAAATTACTAACTATAGTCTACGATTCGTTTTGGCGCAAATAACACCTTTTAAAGAAGTAATCAAATTTAAGATCGATCAAAATATGAAAAGATTATTATTGAACCATAGCAAGTTTTTAACGCAATCTGTGCTCGTTTTAGCTAACAGACAAAACAATTGAGTTTCACGTGCAATGAAATGGTTTAAAATTAAAAAAAATCTGCCAACAAGTTGGGCGCAAATTTATTATTCTTGGAACAAGTTGAGGATACGTAGGAAGTCAATATGCAGGTTAGGGTGGATAGGGAAGACTAAGTGACTGGGATTCTAGGGCAGGGCAGTTGTCAATTAATTAACACTTAACTGCAATTACGAACAATAGCTCCAGTACGTAGTATCAATATTTCATTCGCTTATGCAATTTTGGGTTTGCATGGTGGGTGGGGGCGATATAATATTATATAATATTTTAATTGCTTGAAACACGTTTAAAAATGGTTGAAACAATATTTTTTTTATAGGAGGGGGTAGAAGTTTTGAACTTATTCGACCAACTGATATCTTAAACTTTTAAGCATTTTTTTTCAATGAATTTTGCAAGTTTGTAGCTTAAAATTTCACTAAAAAATTTTAAGTTTTTGTATTTTTTTTTCAATACACGTGAAATATCTAGTGCAGGTTAGTGCGCCTCTTTGATGGATATAAGTTCTGGTTCTGGTTAATATTTTTTCTTTATCTACAACAAATGGATGTGCAAAATTTGAACTTTGCAATTGTGTGAAAATTGTCTTCAGTTTATTTTTAGCCCCCCCCCTTCCTTTTCAGGCCCCAATGGATAAAAAAATTACAACCCTCTCTACTCTATACCTATGCTGATTCTTAGCTTCTGCATTCGTAGTGGAGATATTAGCAAGTGTAGCGTTTGACTCTTTCCCTCACCAAAATTTAAGTAATGGAGCTCAGTTACCCCATCAACAATCCACCAAAAAAACAACGGTCTCGGAGATATGAGTCCATATGTATGGCGTACGGACAGACATTTTTAGGCTAATTACTTTATTATTTTAATAATAAAGTATTGTGATCGACTTGGGAAAAAAAAAAAATTTGCTACCCTGAAATTTTGTTTTTTCGCGTTTCGTGACTAAATTAGCCTAAAAATGCAAAAAAAAAAAATCCGTCTGTCTGTACTCCGTCCGCCGGTGTGTACGCTCAGAGCACATTAACTCCCAAACCATTCGAGATAGAAAGCTCATTTTTGGAGGGATTGTAGGTAGTTGCGGATCTCAGGAGGACACTCATTTTTGGGGGTGTAAGGGTTCAGGGGGAGGCGGGGGGAGCACTTAAACCGAAAACTAAGAATTCAAATATCTCAAACATGGTTACAGCTAGGAAGCTAAAAATCAATGTACATATAAAAGGGTTTGTGGGACAACTTTTAAAATTAATCTAATTTTTTTATCCATTGGGGTGCAAAAAGGGGGGGCTAAGAACCAATTGTCGGCCGAATTTTTTTTTCAAATGATTATATCTTCGAAATTACTTAGCATAAAAAATTTATAATTTTAGACCATCAAGGTGGCATACAGATTCACTGGAATCAGCTTACATAGAGGCTAATTATTGTAAGGGGGAGAGTCAGGGGGGGTGCAAAGAAAAACACTTAAAAATCAATATCTCGGCTATTTGTTAAGCTATGCAATTGAAACTTGGTACTTATATTAAGCTATATTAAAGAAATATGAAAAAAATATAATATTTGGAGAAAATAGTAGTGGGGGAAAATGGGGAGCATTGAACTTTCCAAAATTTCAAACCATTATATCTCAAAACTGAGGGCAGATATCACATCAAAAATTTGTCAGATCGTAGAACTATATAGTTTTTAATTTTGATAAAAAAATTAAGTGGGGGGGTGTAAGAGGAGGGAGGTGGAAAGCAAAAATGTTGAAAATTTTGAGTAATTTTTTTTGGGCTCTGGTAAAAGATACAGAGTTTAAATTTTGCAGATCAATATATCAATTTATTGTACATACATAAAAAATAATAGAAATTCTACAATTGTTATGCACCGACCCCCCTGGTCTAACGTGCACAAGGTGTTTCATGTGAAATGAAAAAACACATAAGCTGAAAATTTTTGAATGAAATTTTAAGGTAGAAACTTGAAAATTTGCGAAATGCATTTAAAAAAAATCCATAAAAAAATGAATTATTAACTGGTCGAAAATCTTTAAGACGTCTACCCCCTCCCATACAAAATTATTTTTTCGACCATTTTCAAGAAATCAATTACCACCTAACTATTAAAAGCTATCAATTTGAAATTTTGCACAAGAACTTACAAAAATAATTGAAATGAAATTACGTTAAAAGTTTTGAAATCGCGCTTACCCTTCTACCCCCTCCAATACAAAAGTATGATTTCGACCAATTTTATTAAATCAACTAATAACAAACAATTTGCAAGCTAGGAACTTGAAATTTTGTACGAGCACCTAACAACTAAAAAGAAAGAAAATTGCATCACAAGTCTTACGATTCCCCTACCTCCTCTACCCCCTCCCATACAAAATTATTTTTTCGAGCATTTTTATAAAATAAGTTATCAGCTAACTCTTAAAAGCTATCAATTTCAAATTTTGCATTGAAACTTATAAAAATAATTCAAATGAAATTGCTTTCAAAATTTTCAAATCGCGCTTGCCCTTCTACCCCCTCCCATACAAAACTATGATTTCTACCAATTTCATAAATCAACTAATAACCAACAAACTAAAAGGTACGAACTTGAAATTTTATACAAGCACCTTACAAGAGAAGCGAAATAAAATTGCATATCAAATTTTACGATTCCCCTATATTCTCTACCCCCTCCCATACAAATGTTCGGTTTCGTGAATGTAAAATACACCGAATGCTATGAAAATTCTATGCAACTTCGTCTATGAAACACATTCTACACAGAGAATATTGGACGTGATTCAAGCAATTAATTAAAAAGCTATTAACATCCACCCACCCTTACTATTACCCCTCCTCCTCCCCTCCATAAAAACCCAAACTTGTAGAAACGAATGAAATATTGTTAAATAGACAACAGCCCTGCTCAAGAACTCCCTTTCACTTAGTCTTCCCTAACCACTCTTACCTGCATATTGACTTTCCACACATCCGCAACATGTCCCAAGAATAATAAAGTTTCGCCCGACTTGTTGGCAGTTTATTTAGTTATGAAACGCGAAAAAACAAAATTTCGCGGTAGCAAATTTATTTTTCTGTGTTGATCACAATACTTTAGTTTAAGAATAATAAAAAAAATGCGTAAAATTTTTGTAAATACTTTAATATGATTGCGCAAAAGAGAACTTTGAAGTTAATTTTTTTCGTTTAATATAGTCTAGATGAAATCTGGGAGTTTTAAAGTTTGCCACAAAGTTTGTAACGCCAAGAAATAAGGCTCAGAAAAAAAATTAATGATACAAAAGTTCATATAATTACTCAAAAATCTCAAAGCCCGATGTCCGTCCGTCCGTGCCTCTCTAGCTTGAGAACGTGTTGAAATAGAGAGCTCAAATTTGGTACATGTCGTTTTTGACAAAAAAGTAAGCTTAAGTTCGTGAACGGCCCAAATAGATCCACCCTTTCTACCCCCTCCAATACAAAATTACACAATTTCGCAACTGACAATAAACTTATTTGCTCGAAAAGTATAAATGCTATTTAACTGAAATTTGGAATGTAATACTTTTATAATCATTTCAATCTACTGTATAAAAATGATTTGTGTCCTCCCCCTCCTTCCACCACCTTCCATACAAACTTCACTTTTTCATGAAATACTATGAACAAATTTACCCAGTATGTATAAAATTGATCGAGCTGAAATTGTGCACTAAATATTTATTTAGGATAATTAGAAAGACAAAAAAAAAAAAAATAGACGATTACTTCACTCCTTCTACCCCCATCTGACACAATTTCACAACTTTACAAAAAGTCGATTCTCCTGAAAAGTATGAATGCTACTAATCTGCAATTTAAAACATATCAAAAACATGATGTTTTTAGTTATTTCTGTAAACATCATTATGAACTCGCCGCTCCTTCTACCATCTCCCATACAAACTGGAAAATTTTAATAAATCCTATTCACTAATTCTCTAAGTACCTATTAAATTTTTGAATCCCAAATTTTGTGTAAAACATTTTGATAGCAACTCTAGAGTGAAGTGAAAAAATTAGTTCAATGTTGTCACCCCGTCCACCACTTCCCCTACAAATTTCTTCTCTTGTTAGCTCTTCGCACAACCCTCTACCTACGAATTTTTCATTTTCGTAGATTGAGGTAACCAAGGTATATCCATGCAAGCAGTGTGCTTGAATTATGCGTTGACCGGGATTTGAACTCACAACCTTCGCATTGTAGACCAACACGCTACCCATTAGGCTACACCCGGGTCACGGTTACTTTATGGACGTGCCTCGTATATTGCATTAAGGGCTGGACTTGAGTACCTTTGTAGAACGATTTGTTAAAAAAAAAAGTTTTATCCGGCTTGCGGTATTTAGTATTTTCGCTTCAAAGATCTGCATCTCTTCTGCGACTGTCGGCGATATTGTGAACCAGCAGGAGAAATCATACAACATCAATGGTTTATACATGAATAACTTCGTGTGACACTCTACTTCCTTAGTCCTTAGTAGCGACCCCAAAACGCCAGCTGCTATCTTAGCTTTAAAGAGAGTGTATCTTGCGTGATTTTTGCATTGGTATCTGCGATGTAGTACTTCATTTCATTCTTTAGGGGTACTTTTCCCCATTTAGTACCAGTTTTAAGCTCTTACATTCTTTTACTGCAGGGCGATGCCCTTTACCATTGCTAAGGCATTTTAGCTTACATTTGTTGGAATTTATTTTAATACCCATTTCGAATGAAATTCAGAAGCTTTTTCAAGTTGTAGTTCTATTGAGTTAAGTACATCATATTGCAAGCATAAAAAATAGCTTCGGGCCTATAATTGAGCCTTGAGCTACCCCGAATTGGTTTAAATCATTCTAGATCTTTGACCAGCCAGCTCAATAAACAGCTTACGATCGGATAGGAACCTTGCAACTATTCTTACCAATAAAAGGGGCACTTTGCTTGTATCAGTTTAAGCATTAGCTCTCTCAGCCAGACCGAATCAAATGTTGTTTTTTTTTCAAATTTAGAGCATATGTGACTGTACATTTTTTCATACGAAGATTTTCGATGATTCTGTTCTGAAAGTAAAATAAGGAATGTTCAGACGAAGGTGCCCTATCAAAGCCCAATTGCCTAGTCGACATTATTCTCTCACAAAATAATTCTAACTTCTGCAAAATACTTTCCTCTACTGTCTTACCCACGTTACAGAGAATCGAGATAGGCCTTAAGTTCGAGATATTACTTGACGTCTTGTTTTTTTGGAATAATTACCGTTATTGAGACAATGGTTGGAAATCACCGCCAATTCGGGTGCGACTTCAGATGCGCACGTGAAGCTAGCTCTGTCGTCTGGTCCAGATGATTTCTTTCCGATTATTATTAACTATAAGTGCTTTTACTTCCTTTGCCTCTGGTAAGATAGCCTACAGCACTCATGTCCGTAGCATCGTTAGTTGGGTTAACAAAAAAATCAATCAGCTAAGTGCCACAGTTTTCGCTATACAGGGTGTTTGGTACTCCGTGCATAACCTTGTAAGGGGTTATTCCTAAATATATTTTGAGCAAAAAATTGTTCTACGGAGATGGTCAATTTTCAATATCCACGGAGATACAGGGTGATCAAGAAAAGTCCTTCGGACCTGTACCCTCACTCACTCAAAACGCTATATCTTGAAAACTAATAATCGCATTTCAAAGTGTTATAGCTTGTTTTTTAGGGAATCAAATTACCTTTCATTTGGTGTAATAGTCCGTATTGTAACTGTACCCAATCCTGAGGTATTTGCTTCAGACCACAAATTTTTGATACTTTGACCCTCAAAATTCTGTGATCAATGTAGTTTTTCTCAAAAAAACCCATTATAAAAATGTCATTTTAATGTTGTTGTTTTATGTGCCATATTATTGCATACAAAAGATGCATACATACTTATGACTTAGGTTTTCCCGTTTTCCAGGTAATAAGCGAAAATACATATGGTTTAAAAATAAAATATGCCATAAACCAACCCTCGTTCTAAAAAAACTACCTGAAATGTTGTTAAACTGAAATATTCTTTGTGTCCTTTAATTACTATTTAAATTATCGATGAATGTCCTTTAAGTAGTATTAAAATTATCGAGGAAATGAATTAAATTAAAATGAGTTTCAACACAACGACGCTGTCCGACGCTTGGCATTGCAGTTAAACGTCTCTACGTGGAAAGTTTGGAGTGTCCTAAAAGCAGAGCGGTTGCATCCCTACCACCACACACCAGTGCAGGAGCTGCTACCCATTGGTTTGCCCAAAAGGATGGAGTTTTGCAATTGGCTCCTTGAACGACAACTAAGTGACGAGAATTTTATGAACAACATTCTTTGGACCGATGAGTTCCAATTCACCAGGGACGGTATCACGAACTTCCACAACTTACACACCTGGTCTGAGAGCAATCCACATACAAGAAGAGAGGCATAATTTCAGCACAGATTCAGTGTCAATTTATGGGCAGTTGTGATTGGTGACGATTTTATTGGTCCTATTAGGCTTCCGCCTACCCTAAATAGTTCCAATTACTTGCAGTTTTTGACAAATGATCTACAAGAGTTATTGGATGATGTGCCACTGCAACGATTGGCTTCCATGTTTTACCAACACGATGGTGCTCCAGCTCATTACGGCCGACAAATCAGAGATTAGTTAAATTCCAATTATAGCAATCGCTGGATCGGTAGAAATGGACCGATACACTGGCCTGCAAGATCTCCTGATTTAACTATTATGGATTTCTTTGTATGGGGACGGATGAAGGACCTTGTCTACGCAACGGAAGTAGTAACGTTGCAGGATCTAAACACCAGAATCGATGCGGCAGCAACAGAAGTAAGGCAGCAGTTGAGGAGTATGAACACAAAGAGAACACTGGCAAAACGAGCTTTAGCGTGCATTCAAAATGAAGGTAGCCATTTTGAACATTTATTGTAATTAAGGAAATTTGAAATAAACCATAAAAACCATTCTTAGGTTCTTTTAGTTCAAGCGGAGAGTGTTGATCAACATATTCTTGTTTTTTGATAAAAGTGCTATACTATTGGAATGATATTTTTTTCTAAACTATGAAATTTATGCAATGCAAGCGTATACATCGTTTGTAGGCAATAATATGGCACATAAAAAAATAACATTAAAATGACATTTTTATAATGCGTTTTTTAGAGAAAAACTACATTGATCACAGAATTTTGAGGGTCAAAGTATCAAAAATGTGTGGTCTGAAGCAAATACATCAGGATTGGGTACAGGTACAATACGGACTATTACACCAAATGAAAGATAATTTGATTCCCTAAAAAACAAGCTATAACACTTTGAAATGCGATTATTAGTTTTCAAGATATAGCGTTTTGAGTGAGTGAGGGTACAGGTCCGAAGGACTTTTCTTGATCACCCTGTATCTCCGTGGATATTGAAAATTGACCATCTCCGTAGAACAATTTTTTGCTCAAAATATATTTAGGAATAACCCCTTACAAGTTTATGCACGGAGTACCAAACACCCTGTATAATAATACAATATCAGATACTATCACGTTTAAGGAGGAATTGGGAATTCTTATTTGATATTATATTATATGGTTTTATATGGTTTTCGTAGAAATCAGCACACGCTTTTAGTTTCTCTTCTACAGTGAACCACTTCCTTCCTTGGTAGCTTGTTCGTCCCTGGATACACTAAATTTTAAACCTTTTCCGCCCGATATTCTATCAATTTCTTTCAACGCGAGGGATGGTTTTATAGCATTAAGCCTCATTCAAAATTGCCCGTTTAATTCTATGGGAATTTTGTTCTTTATGATTTTGTTAAGACAGCACAGCTTTGTATTAAGTTCTTTTTACTTAGTGTTCGTTCTGTTGAAGGTTCTATGGAATATACGATAAATTTTTTTTTGTAACCAAATTTTTCTGACATCCAGGAGCTTAAGGGCAAGATATGATAGGTCACGGTATTTGAAATTCTGGAATGTAATTAGCTTGGAGTTTTTTTCTATGCAGTTAGTGATAAATGTGTTGAGTTTCATTACATATTGATCGATTTCCATATTTCTAAAGATTATGGGCTATCGGTATACCAAAACGTATGGTGTAGCCTAGAAGGTAACGTGTTTGTCTACAATGCGAAGGCCGGGAGTTCAAATCCCAGTCGTCGTATAATTTCAGCACACTGCCTGCTTGGGTATAACTTTGCCATCTCAATCTACAAAATGAACATTCGTAGATAGCGGGTTTTGCGAAGAGCTAGCGACCATTTCACAATCTAATATATTGTGTTTGCTCGGATGTAAGTGGCTAATAGAAAACCCTAGACCAAACGGTAGACTTGCGTTTTTTTATTAGATTCTTTGAAACACGAAGGTACTATAAAACTTTCAGATCCAAAATTTATTACACCCTAATAATCCGAAAAAGAAGAAAACCGACAACATTAAGTAGGTGACTACATTTTGGCGAGATAAGTTTATTGGCGTCGGTGGCTTAGTTATAGAATGCTCGCCCAACGGGCGGGCGGCCTGGATTTTGATTCGAGATACATACATACATATATATATTTTTTACAAATATTTTCTTTTCTTTTAGTTTTGATTAGAATAAAAATATCATAAATCAGGGAAGCACGGCAGCAAATGTGCCCGTGCGATTCAAGGCCAACAATAGATATTGGTAATCAAAATCAGCCCTTACGAGTTTTATACTATACATTCGCCTATGTAGACGTAGGAAAAACCGGAGTACGGCAATTCCAAAAAAATTCACATTTCCAAAAAATGCCCGTGGTACCCAAAACTTAATACTTAGTTTTGCGAAGTCAAGTAAATATTAAAAATAACTATGAAGACAATTTGTGACAGAATTTATCGTGCTGAGCTCGTTTTTTGTTAGGAATTTCCAGACAACAATTTTTGTTAAAATTGTTTCTTGGTCACTGTTTTCTTCATTTAACCATATAGAAATAAAATCAAATCGCTACTTACATATCTCGAGCAGATTATGAATCAATCAACCAAACTAAATTAATTTGCACAAGACACACAATTTACACATTAAGGTTATATTTCAAATCAAATCGCATTTAATACCCAAAAAAAACTGTCACATTGATTTATTAATTTCCGCATCTCTCGACTATCTTTCAAACTGTTGAATATATCGCATGAACATTTTGCAGGCTTCGCATATTTCTATAAAGCCAACCAAAATGCGCAGTCACACCTGATTAATTAATGGCGGTGGTATACGTACCACAAAATTCATTTCGAGACGGCATCATTAAAACCTCTAAGCCGAGGAGAACGGCATTCGTTTTATGAAATAAGCCTGATACGTTAGCGACTTAATAATTTATGATGCCCGTCTTAATTTTAATAGCAAAACAAACTAAACAAGAAACGACACCGCACACTAAACAAAACATGGCGGTGGGGACGGAATTCTTTATCGGATGCACTAAGGATTCCAGATATGAGAGATGAAGATGATGGCGACGATTATGGATGTATCTACAAAACTAAACTGTTCACTGTTAGAAACGTTAGAGATCTGCGAAAATCTGTTTGGAAAAAAATCAGCCATCGGAGGTGCTTGCGATAAAATGGCATGCGCTTCTATTTACAAAAAAGTAGAAGAAAAATAGAATGTTATGAGTACATAGAACTGTTTATTCTATCCACAGATTACTCTAGAGATGATCTCTCATCCATAGCCAGATTGTGTTTACTTCCGTTTTTAATTACAAAAAATAACGAAGACCGAGATACTCATATGACACTCTTGGACGGGGAAACTCAGTCAGATTGCCAGTACACCTTGTTACAGAATTAAATTAGCTGATTGGATGATGATACTCTAGTGACGTCCAGTTTTTGTTATCTGGTAGGAATTAGGTATCGCTAGGTCTGCTTCTTCAATACTACTGTTACTCTATAGATTGCTAGATAGCAATTTAATTCAATATTGTTTCATTTTTGCACCAGAGATGACGTACTATTGAGCTTTTTTAACCAATTCTTCTCTATAAGTTCTACCCTGTCATAATTTCTACGATACATACGCTTCCACTATATCTAAACGGAATGTACTACTAAACAGAATTAATTTATTCGTAAATATAAAAATACATCTGTATGCATATTCAGCCTGTTTGCTTGAGAAATAAAATACAAGAGATAAGTCATTCGTTTACACGTTGGCTTGTAAGCCGGAGAATTATGTAAAGACGATAATAAAGATGTTCTTAAGACAGACATAAAATCGAATTTGTTTTTCGTCAAAAGCGCCGGTAATTTAATCTTGTTCATGGGAATTCAGAATGTGAAAAAAGTTTTCTCGAATTCGGAAAGGTCAAATAAATGTTGAATGTGATTTTTTGAACTAGCCGATAAAGTGGTCTTACAGAACCAATTAAAGGTCGTGAATTTAAATTATAACCCGAAACATTAAAATTATGTTTGTGCTGGTAATGGAACTGGCTTATACCAGTTACAAATAGCAGCTCTAATTATTAATTAAATAATTAGTAATTAAGCTCGTTTTCATCATTATTAGAAAGGTGACACCTAGCGCTTTCCTAATTAAGAAAAGCCACCCACTCATCTGAGAAATTTTAAAAATTAAATTGAGTAGCCAATAACATATTGAAAGAGAAGAACAAGAACCCATAGTCCTGTATTGGAGTCGTTTGCAAGCCATCTTTCATAGCTGGGCCATTAAATCACGCTTCAAAGATTTAATATAAGTTAGAACTATCAGGAAATGACTTATCTTCTTTCTAGCATAAACAATTTATATGAAATGGTCAGCTCTAGTACATTTTTTATCGTTATAGTCTTAATTATGTTAAAAATGAGATCATATAGCTAAGATTTCTAAGATCAATACTTTGGTCATTAGGTGTTCAATAGACTAATTTAGTGTATGACACACAGCCGGTTAGTGAATAATTTAGCTATGCTATGTGTCACTGGTGTAAGAGCCTAATACTACTGACACATAGCGGTCCTAATTATAATCTAGCTAATTCGTAATTTAGCTCGTCTTCATCGTTAGCAGATTGGAGACACACAGCACTTTGCTAATCAAGAAGAGCGACTCACTCATCTGTCATATTTTTAATAAGGTAGGCGGTAAAAGAAGAAAAACGATCCTTAGTCCTGTTTTGCAATCGTTTGCAAGTCATTTTTCATAGCTGGGCTTTTAAATCACGATTTAAAGATTTTAAATAATTCAGAGCTGTCAGAAAATGACTTTTTTTTTCTCTCTTGCATGAAAAAGATTTTATGAAAGCTCTAGTACATTCTTCATCGTCTTAGCCTAAATTATGAGAAATATAAGAAGATTTAGCTAAATGAGATGATTTAGCTGAGAGCACGATGAGATGATTTAGCTGATAAATGATCACTATTTTGATAATTTAGCTAAATTAGCGTATGACACACAGCCGTTTAATGATAATTTAGGCCTTAATTATAATTTAGCTGCGCTTTGTGTCATAGCTACGGTGGCATTATAAAAAGACCTAAAAGTTTAACCAAGTTACAAGCTTTAATATCACCGCTGAAGGCAATTTTTTTCATCATAGAAAAATATGATGCTTTATCCCAATGTTGCTGTCGGATTTGTTTTGATATGGCAAAACTATGCCAACAAGTTTTCAAATTCATAGATGCCAAATTTGTTTACAAAATTGTTACAAATATTTGTGAATAATGAATTTGCTTTAACATTGTTGTACTGATTTGTTCTGCAAACACTCACAAATTCATTTTTCATGTTTCGAGCTTATATCTCTTTTGTTTCCACCTGACAATTATTTTGTTGTAAATCAACTAATTTAGTCAAATTTGTGTTAATAAAATGTTGACAAAAATGTCACAAATTTAACATCTAAACTTTCGTACCGGATATCGCGATACCACGTCATCCCTCAACATTCATTTCATAACAATTTTGTCTCATTATCTATATAATAATGAAAAACTCTGCCTATATGTGAAGTCACGTGATTCGCATTAAGTAGATTACCAAGCTTTGCCAAGATAATTTCGTCGGTATCGGTGGTTCAGTGGAAAAGCTCGCCTGCCACGCGGGCAGCACCGAGTTCGATTCTCAGCCGATATTCTTTTTCACGAATACTTTTTTTTACGATTTGACTACACTAAAAATATCATAATTTCAAATAAATTTTATTCCATGTCATTCGTAATGATTGGGTCACGCCACACCTTGACGATGCAATGCAAAATACTGTAAAAGAATTAGGATTAGTTAACATATTTAAAAGGGCGCAGTAGTGAGTGTCTCATTGCCATTTTGAGGCCGAGCAGGTCTGGCTGTGACCTCTACTACTCTTGTCGCACACTTCTTCTATAATCGGGCCTCGGCCTCCTGACTTACAGGTTCCCCTAGCCTTTCGCACAACCCTCTGTCTTCGATTTTTTTTTCATTTTCGTAAATTGAGGTAACCAAAATATATCCAAGCAGGCAGTGTGCTGGTATTATACGTCAACAGGGATTTCCACTCACGACTTTCGCATTATAGACCAACACGCTACCCACTAGGGTACACCCTATCGGACACCCGAAAATATTATTTAATATAAATTACTTCCTATTAATGTAATACGTCAATAACTTTAAAATTTTCTTTTACATTTATCTAAAAATTTCTTCCATTTTAACCCGATCTTCTCTATCCAATTTTGTCCGATTAAATCTTATCCGGTTGAAAAAAACATTTTTTTTTCTCACGAATTTAAAAAAAAGTTCGACAGATTATCTAAAGAAAAGCAGCCATGTCATCATTCGATTAAGTCGTGAGATTATTATTTCATAAAAAGAAGAAAGATCATCACTAAATGGTTAATTGAAGTAAAAGTTTTCGGCGGTTTCGAGAATTCTCAGTCGTATAAAAAAAATCTCTGAAAGTTCACTTTTTATATTTCACTTTTTATTATTATTATTATTGCGGAAAAAGTTTTAGAAAAATAATGAGAAAAGTTTCAGATTACTGGGTCATTGGCTCGCTGTTTTTTTTTTGCATACTCTACTAACGATTTAATCGATTTCTAACAACCTGACCTGAAGTAAGAATTTCTAAATGTAACATGTACTTAAGAGTCGCAAAAATCAAATATGGCGCCATTTGGAAATTAGTCAAGCTACTAAATTGGATAAATTAATTGAATAATTGAAGTGTATTTAATCGGTGTTCGGTCTGTTTCGGTTTATCGTTTTTTATTTTGGTTCGAAGTAGTACTTAAAATGAACAACGAAGAAACATTTACATAAATGTAATTTAATTTTGAAATGCAAATGAAGCGAATCTATGACGAGAAAACGAGAAATATTTTACATACCGACATAGATATGAGAGAAATTATACAATTTTAGATGGGTTATGCCTTTTGCTTAATTGAATGTGGAATTGAAAATACCACCGGATTATTCCATTTGCTTATAATAATCATGGTGGTTTTGAGCATCATTTTGAAATGTGTTCTATTAAAAAAGTGAAGATAAATTGTAATTTAGTTAGGCGTAATATGTAAATAATGTTTTGCCGAAAGGAATGCGAGACTTTCATATATGAAGCCAAATTAAATTAAAAACAATTACATATATTCATTTGAAAATGATAGGAAATATAAAGATCAAGAAGTTCAGTTTGATAAAGGTCTCAGCAGAGACCGAAACGTCACGTTTAATATAGCAGAAGAGTGTAAAATTCGGAAATCTTTCCTTTAATTTTAAGTTTATTTAATTACAAATGAAAATAGAAATATCCAATATTTGGAGGTAACCAAGGGAGTAGTGTATTGATGGGCGGTCAATTGTGAGCCCTGCCGGTTGTTGCAACTACCAATTCTATGCGAAGCCATCAAGAGTAATATATATGTTAGGTCCATGCGAAACATAACAGAACTACGATTCAAAATTGTTTTAACACGTATCGCCAAACTGTGACTTTTGTATTGGAGGTGGCAGAAGGGGTTGGGAGATTTCAACGAGATTTCTGCAGAGGTAGTTAAAATCGATATAGAAACACACTAAAGAAATAACCTTTAAGCTTTTCAAGAAAATCGACTTAGTTGTGCAATTGTGCCGTTTGGTATGGGAGGTGATTAAAGTAGTGGCGGGATTGAACTTTTTTTTTCACTTCTCACTACAGTTACTGCCTAATTGCTTTGTATTAAATTTAAGCTTCAAAACTTTGATAGGTACTGAAAAAGTTGGTTCATTGTGTTCCGAGGAATAGCGCAGTTTGTATGGGAGGGGGTAAAAGGAGTAGGAGGATTTCAAATATTTTAATAAAATTCAATGTCACTCAAAAAGTGTTAACTTTCAAAGCACTAGCTTTGATATTTCGCAAGAAAATCGACATATTCTTCTATACCTATGACTGTGACTTTTGATAATTTATAAGATCTGATCTATTTGCTGATTATTTTGAGTCGATCTATGAACGAACTAACAACTCTCGCTCACTTAACCTTGGTAACGCTTGTTTAATTCCGGATTTGGGGCTTGTCCAGTTCGATTGTGAAGAAATTAAATTTCATTTGGGTTATTTGAATGATGACACATTCTATGGGCCTGATTTATTTTGTAATTTAATGTGTTTAGTTTTTCTTTGTGTCCTGCTCTTACTGTATTTTTTAATCTTTCTTTAAAACTAGGAGTATTTCTTGACTCTTGAAAATTTTCCTTTATCAAGCCCTTTAAATCAGTGATCAAGTTGCGAACTACAGGGGTATTGTGAAATTAATTCCCTTGCCTACATTTGGAAATTTAGTGAAACACAGCTTACTATCTGCAAAAAAAAAGATGTATTAGTGCATAAAAAAAGATCTATTAGTGCAAAAACTTTGTGCCTTCGGAATTCATTCATTTCTGCTTAAATGGTTTTCTTCATATCTACTTCTACAATGGCACTACAGGTTTTGGCCTCCTGACCTTCATGTTCCTTAACATTTTCATTATTTATTGTGGAAGGGTTGTTAGATCTTCGCACAACCCTCTACCTACGAATTTTTCATTTTGGGAGATTGAGGTAACCAAGGAACATCCATGTAAGCAGTGTGCTTGAATTATGCGTCGACCGGGATTTGAACTCACGACCTTCGCATTGTAGATCAACACGCTACCCACTAGGCTACACCCTAGCTTGCAGTGATAGTTAGTATTTTATTCTGTTTAATAAAGATTGTTTGTTTTAATCTTAGTAAGCAATTATTACAATAAGATTATATTATATAATTGTTAGTAGTCTAGTCTGTTGGAAGTAATCTGTAGACTGAATAAATAAATAAATATTACAAAGTTGTAAAATTTAGTCATTTTGTACAGGAAGTGATAGAAGGGGTGGCAATATCAATCAAATTTCTACAATTGCTACCAAAATACATACTACACACTAAATTTTATATATGATAAGCTGACAGAAATAGTGCATTGTAGTATTTCGTGAAATTGTACAGTTTGTATGGGAGGTGTTTGAAGTAGTGGGGCGATTTTAATTTGTTTTTTTTTTCATTTATTATAAAAATAGTAGGATTAAGATCTTAGATTATTAGTATTTATATTTTCGAAGAAAACTGAATTTTTAATTTAATCTGTACATATAAATATAATTGTAGTGTTTTTCTGTTATTTGTTAATAAATGACTAGAAGTTAGTATTTTGCTTTATTTATCCGTCTGTCTGTCTGCCTGTCCGGCTTTCACGAACCGATTATAGTCAAACTTCACAGTTTATTAGGTATGCTTCGAGATGTAATCTGCGTTTGGTCTTATTTCAATAACCTCACGCCTTCTCCCCCTCCCTTACAAAATGACTCATTTTCAATATATTTTTGAAAATGAGTCATTTTGTAAATCAAATTTTCTTGAAAATCATAGGAGCAAATGATTTGAAATTTATAATATATTATTTCTATCATAAATGTGATCTATGCTATACAAATTATATGAGTCTTCCTACTCCTTCCACCACCTCACATACAAACTGCACTTAATGTGAATATTGTGTCTCATCTTTTCAAAATATCGATTTTTCTGAAAACTATGAAAGCTACTGATCTGAAATTTAAAATATATCAGTTGCATGATGATTATAGTTATTTCTCAAAAAATCACTAAGAACCGCCCACTCCTATCACGTCTAATACAAACTGCAACTTTACTAAAACCAATGCACTAATTTCCTCAGTATCTATTCAATTTTTGATGCTTAAATTTGGTACAAAACATTTTTATAGCTACTCTAGCATGATGTGAAACAAATTAGTTTAATGTTGTCATCCCTTCTACCATTTCCGATACAAAATTTGTTAAGATCATACACATTTAAAGCAACACCAACAATAGATTCGCGTGAAGCCATAGGTTAGATGTGAAAGTGAGGATAAGTAGTTTGTTAATATTGATTTATTCCTGGAAAAAAATCTTCTACAATAAGGTCTCTAAAATATCCACATCCTTTAAATCCGGGTGGCTTATTCCATTGCTAGCAACTGAATTATGTATTCTATCTCTTGATGAAAATACTGCTGAAGTTTCTTTTTCTGGAAAAAAAACAAGCATGTATCCTTGAATCATTTATTTCAATTTCTCCATTATACTTTTGTACCATCGAAACATTCTGATGAGAATATCCTTGTTATACATGGCAAATTATTCTCTCCTCATTTTATCCCTATACATGTACATATCCATACACATATACATATGCAATAACAGATATTCTCGTTATAATAAAAAGAGCAATCAGCTCCATTTCGTCTAGACGATACCGGGATTACGTACCAGTTTTAGAGAATTTTCAATTCTTATTAAAGAGGAAACTACATAATATACGTAATTTAAGTTCGAAAAAATCTCTGAACCTTGCAAGCCCTTCTAAAATTCAATAACTTATAATTATTTCAATATGCCAATTATTTTACGAAAATAAATGAAGGAAGAAATCAGGTGCTATTTATACGATTAAAATTATCACTTCAATATAAGAAAATATACGTACGAGGACAGAGGCATAATGGTTACGAAGTTTAGCTATCAAAATTGACAAGATAATGGGGCAAAAAAGTTTTGTTAAATGGAATATTTTGTAAGAGTACTGGGTTTTTAACGACGGGTCGATTAAGTGCGATAATGAAAGTGTTGAATTTCATACATCTTGATGTATAATATGCAATAATGTTGCATGTGCTTGTGTAGTTTTCCCACAGTCGACGATAGTACTTACCAAATTCGGTGAAAATGGGTCACGTTTCTCGTCGTCGTTGTTCGATGAAACCGATGCAAATCTGAAAAAGGAAGAAAACAGGATTAAATTTTAGTATAATGTTGGATAGTTGGAGATATTTGCAGTTCAAAAAACGAAATTTTTAGCTTTATTTAGCTACAGGTCTGAAAAATATCAAGAAAATACAAGTGCCAAGTGATGTAATTAAAGACATTATATAAGATGTGCACAGTGTTGATATTTTGTTTACTTTTAATATGAGCGTTTCTTGATTACACAAGTATTTAAGAAGCTTTTATTTTACTGTGATCCTATAAGTACTTTAGAAGATAACCAAGAAAATACTAACTTATCAGTTCTAAGTACTAGAGCCGATACTTGACTTCCATAAGATCCTTGCCCGATATTTTGAGCAAATCGAAAAGTAACGAGATACAGATATGCTACGAAGCATAAAATCCATGGTGCAATTTATGTGGCATATCATAACGTTTGTCATTGACATTCTGCGATTTGCCAAATGCCAGAAAAAAATTAATACGAACCAAAATGAAAAAATAAAATAAAAGAACAATACAAAATAAATAATAAAAACCGATCCAAGCATCATGCTATATGGCGCAGTCGGTAGCTTAAAAGGTAAATTTCATGCCAATATTTTCCTTTTTGAATTATGACTATAAAGAAGAGATGAATCAAGTTCACTAAGTGATAAGAACTATTTAGTTGTTAGAAACAATCGTAATTGGTTTTGATATATAAGGCATATGAGTTGTATGCAGTAAATATCAACAGGCTAAATTGCGCAGCCGTAGCTCAATAATATTGCATGTAATAGGAAGTTAAAGTCATAATAAAACTATTATTGCGTATAGACCCCGATACTGCGGTTAGGAACAAACTAAATTTTGGTATTTAAGTTTCGTTTGGACTTTTTTGTTGCAAATTGTTTTAGAACCAAAAGGAGGCTATTGACGATCACGGCAAGAATTACCACTACAAACATTTTATAATCAAATCGCTATTATTTTGTATGAAAAGTCGGAGATATTTGTTCAATTCATGTGTGAGTGTTTCTAAGTACATATTAAAGTATTTTTTGAGCTTCACTTACCAATTAATTTATTATTGTAATAATCTAATATAATCAGATACAAGTGATGGAAATTCCCAGGTCAAACGATAGCACTAATAGACTTTTGTTTGTTTTTTTATTATTAAATTCTTTGAAACATGAAAGTACAATAAAAACTTTCAGATTTAAAAAATATTACATCCTCAACCTCTAAATATATAATTTCAGCAAAGCACCGCAGCAGATGTGCCCGTGCGATCCAAGGCCAACAATGATTATTGGTAATTAAACACAGCCCTATGAATTTTATACATTCGTCTATAAGAGTAGTAAAGTATTGTGATTTGTCTGTACACCGTATGCTGTTCGCTCCAACGACTCATGTCTCCGAAGCTCTTATAGATAGAAAATTCATTTTTGGTTTGATGGTAGATTGGGTGGGGGAATTTCATTGCCTAAATTTTGAATAATGGGGAGAGTTATGGTCGAAAACTACGCTTGCTAATATCTCCACTACAAATACAGATAGAAAGCAGAACAACAACGACATTCGGATATATTGATTAATGGGGATAAAATTGAAAATAAACATTTTTTTTTTATTAATTTATTTGATTAGACACACATTGTAATTTTGAAATAAAAAAATAATTACTATCTTCTAAGCTAATTCATTTGTGTTATTTTGGAGCAACAAGAATTGTTCAAAATGCTATTAACTGTGCATCAAAACTGTTTTTTTTGTATTATATTAAAATATTTGACAAATTTGGTGTCCAAACCCTAACAAGGCTTCTGTGGCGTAGTGGGCAGCGTGCTTACTTCTCAGTCAATAAGTCGTGGGTTCCATTCCCACTCCAGACAGGGGATTTTTTTAAGCGCAAATTTTTCAGTTGCTACTGGTGATAAAAAATTATTCGAAATAAAATGGGAAAACGGTGTAAAAGTGATAACAGTTTCACTTCAAGAAGGCCTACTCAGTAGATGGTTTCTGTTCGCTTTATATCATTCAGTCCCCCATAACATCTGCAAATATTTGTCAGTAAGCAGCCAGTACAACTGAACAATATACCAGCTTCTCCACTCGCCACGGTCGTTCTCACTCCCCTTCCCCAACCTTTCCAATCCCATTCCTTCCCGATTGTGTTTGTGCATTGCACATAAAGGCCGAAATTGCCTATAACACAGGTCATGCTGTAAAAAAAAAAAACATTATGATAAATTCATCGTTAAAATTTCGTAGAGTTGTTATTTCTATTAAGTCAACTGTTTTAATAAAATTTGCTTTGAAATAATGCTGACCGAAATTTCGTAGATTAAACGTCTAAATTTTACCAACAATATTGTCACAAGTTATTTTTGTTTGTTAAGTGCTTTTGTACTTCCAAAAGTATTTTTCGTTAAAATGCCGTATTACTGTCAATTTTTTCTTTCTCCAATTAATTTTGGTTAAGATGTCACAAATTTAATCTTCTATGTCACAAATTTAAGCTCTAATGTTACAAATTTTGCTGTAACATTTCGGTCGAAATTTATCGACATTTGTTGGGTACTTAAAATAAAAACGATGGCGATCTGCGTCAGATTGAAGTATGCCTAGCGATTGCCTTATAGGAGTCTGTGTAACAATTTTATTGTTTTCGCTGGTATAAACAGAGCACGCCAAGTATTCTATGTTCTTCTCCCTTTTTGGAGATTAAGAGAGATCACCCGTTTTTCAAAGCATGGGTCAAATCCCTGTTGTTGGCACCGTAAACAATTGGTGGAGCAAGTGACAATCATTGGGTCACACCACAAGTGGCAGAGCGAAATAGGCTTCCGACTAGAAAAAAAAGGTGTAAATGAACTCCGCTGCACGGACGTGCATAAGAACATGGATATGTCTTTGTATATATGCCTATATATGGTTGTGCACTGATGCTGAGATGAACTTTTCGGCGTTCGAAATCGTAGAAATTCTTGAACTTTTCAATTTCTGCACTACTTGAACTGGATGGTGTATCGCGAAGAAACTTCATAAACTCGTCGCTTCTGCGTATTTCTCGCTTACGATTACGCGACTCGCGCATTAACTCGGCTTTAGAATTTGGAGCCATAGAGCCTTTACAATCGAACTCGAAAAATTTTAGTTAAATGGTACACATACTGTACATATGACTGACTTACAGTTAAGGCCACCCTTTTCCTCTCTCTATCTTCTGCAAGGCGTGCGATCCGAAGCAGCACGGCCCCACGCAATTCTGGCCTTCTGTTCGCCTTCTTGCTACACGGTCGGACATCCCAACAACGCAGAATCCAACAGCAACAACAGAAAACTCAAAATCCGAGCAGTCAGCAAATGAAAATCCCACGAAACGAGCTCCGACCAACAGGCGCCCATAATCTCAACTGAACAGTACGTAAAATTAAAAAAAAAATGCCGCCCTTTCCGAAGCAAAATCAAATCACAAATGCGGCCAGCAATTCGACCGCTGCGTATACAAAATCCGACCTGAAATACCAGGCGACCATAGTTCAGCAGCAAGGTTAAAAGTCGGTGACAATTCCTTCGCTCGGCAAGAGAAACACCATCGTAATTTCAAAATTTTCATAACAAATATTTTATTTGCTTATTGCTCAGTTGAGATTACGGGCGAGTGTTAGAGAGATAGACACACGGTGACGATTTCGGGATGCACAACATTTTTGGTTTATTCTACCCATTAGACATATCTATGAAAATAGTCGTCCGAATACCTTATCGGCCGAGCAAGCATTTACCCTGCATCTGCACGAAAAACGCGCTCGTACGAACGCAATCTTTTCGGTCGAGCTCTATGTTAAAATGTGGTACACTCGTCTGAAGCTATCCTTTCGCTCGAGCTTCAATGTATGGGAGCCGCCCGAATGATCGTTACATGCATTCTCCGATGATAATAGTCGTACGATTACCATGTTACCGGCAGAGCAAGCATTTTCCCTGCAGCTGCACAGAACACGCGCTCGCACGAACGAAATCCTCTCAGCCTAGCTCCATGTTAAAATATATGGCCATGACACAGTGGTACGAAAGAAATATCATCGGCCGAGCTCTAATGTATGGCAGCCAACCGAATGATAACCAAGCATGTACGTTCATATGCATTCCCTGATGATAAAATGTGGGTTTTTAGCTTACTGCTCAGTTGAGATTATGGGCGCCTGTTAGAGTTACGATTTCATGGTAACGCTTTCGGGATGCACAAGATTTTTGGTTGAGTTGGACCATTAGACAAACCCATGTCAAAAAAGTAATGTATCCAAGATTAGTTATTTGGAAGGGCGCAGTATCAATAAAATTATTCGGGTGGTAAATTAACTTGGGCTGGAACTACCTATTCAATTAGTCTGCCCTATCAACCTAACCTGCAAATTGAATTCCCACGCATCAGTAACTTGTCCAAGAAAAAAAAAGAAACGTCCTTTCGATACACAAAAAGAGAAATAAAATAAAATTTAAATTAAGTATAAATATAGGATCGAATAAAGTTTAGATAAATATAGCAAGCCAATAATAATATCAATTGGTCGTAACCACTAACCCTAATAAATCTCGTCGTTTCCATCCAAGCTGTCCATACATCCTAAATCTATCGGAAAAGGGTTACATTTCCCTCAAGCTCATCCATTAAAATGCGCTAATACAATTTTCCAATAGTCTTCGGCTTAATGAATTATTCAGTTTGAAAATTTTGTACATGTCTGGGAACTATATTTCAAAATAAGAACTTAAGAGTATAAAATTAAAGTTTTGGAGAATATTATTGCTTGTTTTATAGCTTTCAGTTATACATATATATTATCTTTTATCTATACATGTAAATATATAATTGAAGTGTCTGTTTCCTATTTGCTTATAAATAGCTACATGGTAAGTTAGTGCTTCGCTTTATTTAGACAATCACTAAGCATAAAAACACGTTTTTTTTTGTTTGTCTGTCTGTATGTCCGGACTTATAAAAAAAACGGTTGAACCGATTCTAATGACACAGTTTGTTGGGTATGATTAGATCCATAATCTGCTATTGGTTTTACTTCAATCACCCCTCGCTTTCTACCACCTCTCAAACAAATGTCACTAACAATTCTTTTTCTGTAGTCTGTAGAGTTCGACTCACTAGATGATTAAATAAATAAATAAGTTTCACCACATAAAAACCATTTTGTTTTGTTTTAAAATGAAAGTGTTCTGTTCTGATTTGGCTGTAGTAAAACGAAGCAACATTATTTATGTTTTCCTCACTCTTCTTCCACCTCTCACACAAAACGTGTCATTTTCAATGGATCATTTTCTTGGAATTTGTCATTGCACTTGTTCCAATCAAATATCTTGACTCCACAATAATACATTTTCTGGTCATATCTTCCACAATTTTACACCAATCGCTTAAAAACATTATTTGTTCTCTATGCATGATGGGATTTCTGAATAACTGAAAAGCCTTTATACATAATACCAGACATTTTTTGCCGCTATGCCACCATGAACATCATAATTTTGAGATAAAATTGTGTTCCTCGATCCGGACAACATTGTAAAATGATCCCGCTCTGTATCGATCGAGCTCATGTGCACGAAAATCCAAATTCCTAGAACATTAACACATTGTTGGCTTTATTGGAATGATCAATAGCATCACACCTTGTGGAAGAGAAATATTTCCATCCAATACTAGAGATTGGCAAAATAGTTCTTTTGCTGAATTAGTTCACTAGTTCTTATTCGCTAACAGAACTTCTTTGTGTTCGATTTTGTAGTTCATTAGTTTAGAGGTCGTATCTGCCAAATTCAGCTATTTGTAGATAGATATCTCGGGTACAAAAACAGAAAGTAGAAACGAAAAAAATTATACTCGATTCGATCCGAGCAGCCCTTTCCGAAATGTCTGTAAAAGACTGCGAAATTCAGCTTTATGCAGATGTAAAAAAAAGAGAATAAAAAAAATGTACACCCGCCTCTATCCGAGCAACTGTTCTCAAGATATATGCACGAATTTGTAAACACGTTTTTTTCGCAGTTATCTCGATATTCCGAGTCGAAAAAAAGGAAAAAGTAGCACCTGATTCAATTCGAACATCCGTTCTCGAGATATACACAAGTGAGCATAAGAGGGTAACAAAAAAGAAGAAAAAACTCAGCAGCTAATAGCTCGTTCGTGAACTAAACGTATCAAATTGAAAAAAAATTTCACCAGTCTGATAAGTTTAATCCAAAAGCAATTTTGTAGTCTGTCTTCGAGCTAAAGGCTTTCACTTCTTCGTGAGGTACGATCGTGTTGAACTCATAGTTCTGCACATTATAGCAATCAGTGCACCAGTCTGATCAGTTTAGTTCCATTAAACTTACCAAAATTCATACAAGATATAGTTCGTTCTCTGCGCAACGTATTAAGTTGGCGATAACACAATCGCATGCTGTTTGGAACGGAATGTGCTTTTGCGAATGTGTTAAACGATAAGGTTATGTTTGTATGAGAATAATGAATTGTCAACCGAATACACGGACTTCCGGACTCCACGTTCAGCTTACTACCAGTTCATTTCGAACTAAATGATATAATTTTAGTGAAGAATTCGTTTAGTTCAATGATATGAATAGTTCAAATGAACTAGGTCGTTCGAGAGCTACATATCTCTATCCAATTCTCCTCTCGTTTAGTTCAATGATATGAATAGTTGAAATGAACTAGTTCGTTCGAGAACTACATATCTCTATCCAGTACTCCTCTAGGGGGTTGTTTTCGGCTTCAAGGGGCTCCCGGCTCCGTAGAAAATCAACAGTGTTCATTTTTATCTCTCAGAATTAATATTTCCCAATTTTTTCTGTATCCAAAATCTTGCAAATTCGGAGAGAAATCAATTTCAAGTTTGCATATTTTCCTTGCATTTTAAGCGGACTTGTAATTCACAAAACAGAGAATTTCGAATATATGAATTTTTGGGTTGTTGATTTTATATCCAGAATTTGAAGTACCGTACTGGTACCGTATTTTGGCCAACAAATTATTTTATCATTTCATTTTTTTTATGTTAAAATTGTTGCTCGATACTGGTTTTCGCAAATGTAAAATTTTGTTTGCAAATAGATTTTATGGGAACACGAAAAATGTTTCACCGGTTTGAGAGTGATTTTTTCTTAATATGGAAATTTATTATCCATTTGTCATTGAAGTTAAAAGATTATGCCAAGTTGTTGTCTAGGAAATGACCTCCCTTACATGACTTTGAAACCACCAACTAGGTACTACAAATTTACACTACAGAGTAAAATTATGAGAAATATTTGTATTTTACTATAAATAAATAAATACCATAAATATTAACATGTACAGACCTACATATATCTAAAAATGCAGAAATTATTACTACTTTCAATTCTCACAGTAGTCTTGCAATGGTTGACATTCATTTCTTGAGCTGCGACACCCAAAATTAATATCTTTCGATCAGGAACTCTACCTGTTGAACGATAATCGAATTTTTCCAAATCCATTTCCTCTTAATATCCACATCTGTCCTCAAAGGGGTCTTTTCTTATGTTACACACAGGAAATCGTAAATATTGAATTGGCGGTAACCTCTATATAGGCCATCAATTTCACATCAAACATGAACGAAACTCGGTTCGGTGTGTCGAAAAAGTTAAATAGTTACGCGAGGCCATTTCCTTCGTTCGTATAAATGGAGCCAATTGAAGTGCCAACCACAAATGGGTTCAATAAAAGACGTTTCCGTAGATTTCTAGCCTACACAAACGCTCACATACGAAATCCAATCAATTTGTCATCTCCTTCGGAAGCGGTCTAATGGTAGCGATCTTCGAGAGACCGGGGCCGACAAGATCGCATGTGATTGTCTATATAAGATCTTCATTTCCAAGAAGATCAATTTAAGCGATGACATACTCAAAATAACTGTCGGCAATCACGGCTAATGCATTTTAAAGTGTAAATTGCAATTAAATTCTTCATACGAATAAATGAAACTTTTCAAAGAGGTTCGCAGCGGTCTATTTAGCCGATTTCCAAAAAACATTTGCAAGACAATTGCCTGTAGTAATTCGGAACTCGACCCATTTCGGTTTTCAACAAAAAAAAAAAGATGTATCTATTTTATATGGAAATAATCCATCGTCTCTAAAAAACTTGCCCTTGTAAATCTTTCGCCTGCAGGCGAGGTTTGTGTGTATTATTCCTTCAGATTACGTTTACCGGCACATCATGGACACCCACCGAGTGAAAAGATAATTCATCCTGAGGTTAAATACAAAGTATATACGTCTAGGCTCTCCAAGTCCAAGCAGAGGGCACAGTTTGATGCTGGATATTCGACCCTAATCTACCCTTATAGCCGGATGGCTAACCTTTACCGAGTGGAATCTTTCACATTGATCCCTTCGAAAAAAAAACCCGGCAACTTTCAGCCTTGTCTTATGTAATTAATAGTTGTTGTTTTGCGTGGAGAGTTTTCTTCGATAGCAGCCAAGAGATTAGAAATAATTTGACAGCCCTCATAAGTTTAACGTCACGACGGGAAAATAAATTTCAATTCAATTCCGCAAAGAAGACAGCGCGTATCTAAAAATACCGAGGGAGGGCGTGTTTCGATCTTTTATTGAATTAAGTGAAAATAAACCTAGACAGTAGATTACGATTTATTAGATATAAAACCTACAATATAAATTTTACAATACTTTAGTCCCTCTTACCTAAGTGGCTTAACTTGGTATTAAATAGAATGCGAAAGAAAATTGTCTCCCTCTTGTGACAGACAGAAATGATTAAAGTTCAGGTAAGTCGAACGAAATTTTAAGACATCACTCGGAACTCCCCTTTTGTTATTTTCCAATAATAGTGTAGGTATGAATGTATCTCCCCCATGAGAAACCGGTGAAGCTATCTAAGAAAGTCAATATTTGGAGTAGGTCTTCGGTTGTAATCCATCATACCTTGGTAGTAAGAAAGGACGAAAGAAAATTTGTTCAAACGAGGACAGTTTTATGTTGTCACAACCCTTTTTTTTGGCCTGCCGCTTATGTAAAGCGATTAGAACACTGCAAATATAAAGAACGTAAAAAATACCACCTGGATTCGTCCGATGAATTAAATTTTACACCTGATTAAATGTCGTCTATACCTGTCTAGGACGTAATCTAAGGATACATTGTAATTTTGTATAGCAGAGTGTCAAGACATGGCTAGAGGTAATTGCAAGAAGTCTGGATTTTACCTGCCTTTTTAGTTTCGGGTCAACACTATTCCAATTTAGATTCAAATTCGACGCAGACGCAATAATTCCTAAAACTAATTTAAAGGATTCCACCAATATCTCATTATCGTAGATTTAGGTTTAAAATTGTACTACAAAAATACAGAATTTGCTAATTTTGGAAGCCAGTCCTTAGAAAATAGAAAGAGAGAAATAATTTTAATAACAGTTTTCTGTCTTGATGTAGTTCTTAATTACAATTTAATAATCTGATAACACACTTTTTTCCTTTTTGTTTTATTGAATGGCCTGTGTTATAGGCAATTTCGGCCTTTATGTGCAATGCACAAACACAGTCATGGAGGGAAGGAGTGGGGTTGGGAAGGTAGGGGAGGGGGAGAGAACGACCGTAACGAGTGAGGAAGCTGGTATATTTTTCAGTTGTACTGGCTGTTTCTGGCAAATATTTGCAGATGTTCTGCAATATACTGTTGAATTATGATATTTGTATGGAAGGTGGTAGAAGGATATTTTGTATGGGAGATGATAGAAAAAATGTATAGATTACTAGAATCACCAGTAAGGCATCATTTCTTCAACTTCCAAATCAGCAACTATTTGACATTCAAAGAAAACTGATGTTTGAATAACGTGAAATTGTGAAAGATTCATGTTCTATGGAAGGGGGTCGAAGGGGAAATTTCGACAATTAGCAATGAATTTTGTAATTCTCAGTTTAATGATCTCCAAAATAAATTTTTCCTTCATTGTGATATAAGTGGCGTGAATGAATGTAGTAGGTGGAAGAAAGTTCAAATATGTCCTAGAGAAATGTCTTAAATAATATGAAAAAAAAAAAAATCGAACTGAAAACGTTAAGCTAAAAAAAAGAGTTCTCTGGAACGAAATTCCTTTCGGACGGAATTTTGAAGTCCCACAGTGAAAAATGGTAGATGAAAAAGTTTTTTAAGAGAAAAAACATATTTATGGAAATGTCCAATCATGAGATACTCTAGATGAAATGGGAAAAAAAAGCTATTTCCCACTAGAATACTAAATAGTCAGATTGACATGGGAGGTGGACGAAAGGATAGGGGGATTTCGCTCATTTCGAAACCACTCTTCATACATGAAAGCAACTTGAAAATTGATACAGAGCATAATACTAACAATAGTGATGAGAAAGATGAACTTCTGCCCACTAGAATACTAAATAATGACATTTGTATTGGAGGTGATCGAAGGGATAGGGGATTTTGCTGATTTTGAAACCACTCATCACTACTGTTCTGTCTGTATCGAGAAATGCGAGAAACGCAAGACTACCACTTTTTAAACAGTTTCCCCCTACTCCTTCTCTAACTGGTTTTACCTTACACTCAAGAAATACTCTTCTCTGGCTAAGCCTCTCCGCAATCATTTCCATCTATCTTAGTCCTTTCCACGAATGTGTAAAGTTGCGATCATCAGTCGATCCCCAAGAAATGAAGCAAACCGAACATCGGAAGTTCTGCTGTCAATCCACTATTTAAAGGACAATCTTATCATCAACAATCGAAAATACGGTTGGATTGCTGTTCGGGAGACCTTTCAGTCTACTGGATCGAGCGTTGGAATTTTTCTATCCATAAGTATGGCGAGGATTAAGTTCCTCCACGAGACATAGCCAAGGCATTGGACTTGGCATGATTCTCTTTTAGTTAAGCCGACATCCATCGGCTTTAACGCTTCCCTTGTCCAATGGATTGAAAGTTTTTTTTTCCGAGCGCACTATACGAGTCATATTGGATGGCATTTCATCTTCTACCTACCCAAATGATTCCGGCGTCCTTCAAAGGATGAGTCTTATCTCTGACTATATTTCTTATATTTATCGTCTACTCTCTATCGAATCCATAGTTTTGCAGATGACAGTAGTCTTGTTAATACATAGAGATTTCACCCACTTGCGAATTTACGCAGGCATTCTGTACCTTCCAAATGCAGCGAGTTATTTGGTTCGCTGAAATTGGACCTCAATTTAAGTCTGGATTGGGACAGGAAAATCAAAGTCTTATCTCTCTCTAGCATGCTGTTTTGGCGCTGTAGCTATTCGACGGTCGCAAATTTTTCAAATGATTTATATTCATTATTGTTCTCCCAATAAGCTACTAATTGCACAAGCCTTTCCTTATGTTACCAATAGTTACAGTGCTAGGTTGTAAGCTAGTGAATGGCGTGTCTACAATGCGAAGGTCATAAGTTCAAATCCCAATCGACGTATAATTCCAGCACACTGCCTGCTTGGGTATGCCCTGGGCACCTTAATCTACGAAAATTAAAAATTAGTAGATGGAGGGTTATGCGATGGGCTAACAGCTCTTCAACAATAAGCAATGAAAAATGTTAAGGAACCTGAAGGTCCGGAGGCCAAGGCACGAATTGGGCGATAGTGCCATTGTGAATAGAGTTAGCGTGTTAGACAAGAAATACCATAACAGTGAGTTCAAGTCCCAGTCAATGAATAATTTCATGAATCCTTTTGTTTTGAAGAAATGTTGCAATTTTTCTTTTCTTACACAGCCATAACTTATTCCAAGAACCCAGGTTACAAATATATCCGGGGTGTAATGGCAGCGTGGTTACTTCACAGCCAATAGGTTGTGGGTTCGAAAAAATCCCGAATATTTTTACATAGGATATAATTTGTTTAAATAGGACAATTAGGTTTATAACTTTACCTTTCTACTTCTTACTTTTATACAAACTCGCATCGCACCCCGCTTTCATTATATCTACGGATAATAATGGAGCTGTCCGCCGAAATGGGCTCGCCACTGAATATCATGTTTGTGGACTTTGAGAAGGCTTTCGACAGCGTTAAGCAGATAAGATTATAGCTGTGATTAAGAGTATTACGAAGATGAAAGATGAGGCGTCTTACATAGAGAAGAGCTGTCCGAGAAATTTCCTGTACGAACGGGTGTCAGACAAGGCTGCATATTATCACTAGCCCTGTTTCTGGTGGTAATAAATGCCATTTTGGAAGCTGCACTGGAAGGTGGAGAGATAAAGGTCTTCAGTGGGACTGTTTAATATTTTAAGTCACCTTCACTATGCTGATGACGTCTGTTTGCTTGCAAATAACCGTTCGGACTTAGAACCAAATGTTCGCTTGTTGCATTCTAAATGCAAAAAGGCAGAACTGAAAATAAATGTCCGTAAAGCACATGCACATGGGTTCGAACGCAAGCATACCGATTGTTCTTAACGAACAAGATGTGGAAAAAGTGCAAAATTTTTTTTATCTCGGAAGCATTGTCAGCATGAACGGCGGAGCTGAAAAGGATATTGAGGCTCGTATAAATAAGACTCGTCAGGCTTACGGTATCTTTTCCTCATTTTCGGAGGTTAAGATCGATCTTTGTTGGCACGAGAAGCTGTTAGGCTTACCAAGAAATTGCAAACTTTCGCGAACCAATGCCTCCCACGTATTTTATGGATATGCTGGCCAGATATGATCTCCAACGACGAGCTTTGGAACACAACTGGACAGACTAAAACAGGCATTGAGAGTCAAAGGCGGAAGTGGCAGTGGATCGGTCACACTTTGAGGAAACCAGAGCAAAACACCACCAGTCAAGCTCTAGACTAGAATCGTCAGTCGAGACGTCGGGTTAGTCGACTAAGTATCACATGGGAACGAGCAATTGAACAGAAGGCCAGAGGAGTAAATAAGTTCTGGTGACAACTAAACGCCGATGCTCGCGATCGCATCTTTTGGAAGGGAACTGTTTCTGTCCCTAAAGGAGGCGCTTATCATAGTTTGCCAAAGATTAAAGATTAAGCCCTATAATTCTAGTAAAATTAAATGAAGCGTTGAACTTTTTATTGGTACGATTTAAACATCCAGAACTGCGCGCAGTTTATAATATTTAACTAAAAAGTCATTAAGAAAAATTTCGAAGGAACAATTTATCTTAATGTGGATTACCATTACACGAATGATGAATGGTGGAAGGTGAATTCGCGCGTATCGATTTTGACCATTTAGCCGAACGCTACTGCAGTGTGTCTTGTTTGTCTTCCATTGAGGGACTCTTCTTCTACAATGGCACTACAGCTCAAATCGGGTCTTGGCCTCCTCCTTCCTCAATATTTTACATTATTTATTGTGGAAGGGTTGTTAGACCTTCGCACAACCCTCGGTCTTCGAATTTTTCATTTTTCGTAGATTGAGGTGACAAAGGTATACCCAAGCAGGCAGTGTGCTAGAATTACGCGTCGGCCGGGATATGAACCAACGACCTTCGCATTGTATACCAACACGCTACCCACTAGGCTACAACCTAGCTTGAGGGACTCTTGTAAAAATCTAATTTCTTAGCAATTAGAGCAATGCTATTAAACTCATTATAGCAACAACTTAAAACACCCTTACAACTCGTACTATCATCATTGCAATCTACACACAAATAACATGTAATAATATCCACATGTGGTCAGCTAAGCGATAAAAATTCTAAATAATGTAAATAAAAGATTTCATTCGATAGGAATAAACAACACTCTGTTTGCAGCCCATATGTTGTTGTAAACAACGGCATAATTTTGAGTAACACCGCAACTCTAAGGACGTAATCATGTGTCTAGTTCTAGAGAGAGAGAGTAGTCTAAGAAACGTGCTTAGTCCTTTAGATTTTTTATGTTTATGATCGCTCCCGCAAACAACCCATACAAGAAAATACCCAAATAAAATGTTATGATAGCAAAGGATATACCAAAAAAATATTGAAATTGCCAAACATACAAAAAAATATAATTCAATCAAGATTCACTATACATGATTTGAAGTGATATGAAGCCGTCAAAACTGATAGCCACTCCATATCCTTAGTTATGTCCATATTTTAGCGTTAAATGTTTTGAGTTTTATACGTTTTTTTTATCATATTTATAGTTGTTATTCAATACTTGAATCTTATGAAGATTTAATATTGTTTTGGAAGAATGTTTTCAGACCAAGATTTTGGTTTAAAACAGCAGTTTTGAGTTTTGGAATGCAATAACAAAACGTTATAAAAATTATGTGTTATCAAAATGGGAAAATTTTTAATGTAGGAAAATCTGAGCGTCTAAATAGATGACCACAGTTTGGTACGAGCGAGTGTCATTAGGATTTTATTAAAGTTTCATATTTAACATGAGCGCATTGTCATTTAGGAGGTATACTATATTTTAACGTCACATACTCATATTCTTTTTCTTCAATGACACTACAGCCCAAATCGGGCCTTGGCCTCCTGATGTTCAGGTTACTTAAAATTTTAATTGTTATTATGAAAGGATTGTTGGCCCTTTGCACAATCCTCTATCTACGAATTTTCATTTTCTCAGTTTGAGGTGGGCAAGATATACCCACGCAAATAGTGTGCTGGAATTATGCGTCGACCAGGATTTCAACTTCCGGCATTTGCATTAAAGTCCAACACACTACTCACTAGGCTACACACTACTTTAGGTAACCTAATGTACCACGCAAGGGATGGGCCCAATCAAATTGCACCGATTTGAAATGCATTGCGTACTGTTACTTGAAATTAATTACAATAAATTTACATTTATTTGTTAGTCCTTACATTCATGTTTAATAATAAAAGAAAAAAAATCCGCATTTAAAGTTTATTAACTAAAAGAGATAGAAATTGAAAGCAGGAAGAAAATTTTGCACTTTTTTGCTAAAAATCCAACGGAGTAACATTCTGTGATCGCAAAAGGAACCAATACTGCGAAATCAAGTGACTCGGATTATAAATCGGTTTTTATTTATTTATTTTAATATGGGGAACACGTGAGAGCATTACGACTTTCTCGACCTATTGTGCGTTTACTGCTCCATTACCCTACCACAACTCGATAGCTTTGGCTATTCGAAGTATGTGTAAGTCATGTTGGCTAGTTCATCAGTTGTAAAGAAACCTTTGCCTAGAAGATTTAGTATTTTTTTCCACTAAACAAAATAATTCGTTAAAAATTCGTTAATGAATTACATTAACGAGTGATTTTATCGTTAACGATACATTAATTATTTATCAAGCGGACTAAAGGGACATTCGTTAATAAACTACTTTTAACGATTCATTAAGAAATTGTTAAACGCTTACAAGAAAAGAATATATAAGCAAGTATATGTATAATCGTTATCAATGAATCATTAATGCATCATTAATGACTTTTATTCTAATTCATTAACGAATACCGTTTAAGATTCATAAACGATATTATTTATGAAACATTAACGATATTTTGAATAACTGGAATCTTAATGCCAAACAAGAGAAGATCACAGATGCGTTTTCTATTCTGTTGCTTATGCCGTTGAACTTTTCACGGGTGCGCTCACACACAAGCACGTACGCACTCGAGTACGATCCTCTGCCAATGAAATCTCCACATTTTCCACCGTTTGCACTGTTTTAAGATATCGACACGAAATAATTTTTGGCATTGTTAATGCTTATTGTGAGACAAGATCGAAGTCGTGTGACCCTTCTTGTTTACACTAGTTTTTGGTTTGCCTAAGATCTTGACGAAGTTTATTTGTCTTTTGTCATTTCAAACTCGTTTTAGGATCGTTATTTGCGAGCGCTCGTTATATTGAATACTGGGTTCTGATTCTTTGAGGCAAAGGCGGTAGATGTCGCTTTCAGCTAGACCCATATTTCGAAGATGATGGTTTACTCCACTGTGACTCGTCATAAAGCCGATCAGAGTACTAATATCACTCTTGCTAAATTTTAGATTATCCTCCAGTATGTTTTTTTTTGTGGTAGGATAATTTCTTTTTTGATATTTATAAATCTAAAAGTCTATTCCAGTATATTCTATGCTCTTGTTCAACTCACTTTCTAAGTATAAGGTTTGACTGTCCTTTTGGTCTTGCGCAGAATGGCTATGGTCCCATAAAATTCGTTTCTGCGCCATTTTTTTGCGAGACGGTCTGCCTCTACATTTTCCTCAATCCCCATATGTTCTGGGATCCATATTATTCCCTTTTCAGAGGATGATTAGGTTTTTGGGGGCAGTCCCAAATTAGTCTCGATACGTGTTTAATGGATGCTAGGACGTTAAGAACTGATTGTATTGTTGCGATGGGCCCTCTATATATTCTCATGGATGCATAGCTCCATTGCAATTAGTGCAGCCTGGAAGATTGTGGCCGAGTGGTTTCGTAACCGAGAAATAATGACCTCTGGCTCCAATCCCCTCAGAGGTGCGCGAGCCATCTGTATACCAAATGATTGATTCTTCTTGCATTTCAGGTAGTATGGATTGCCAGTCCTTGCGTTCTCTGATTATAACTTTGAAGGGGTTTTAAAGTTGAATTTTGTCGGCATAGTGTCTGACAAAGTTGAGGTTAGAACCTCAATTTTCGGGTTTTTTAAGATATTGAGATAACATTTAAAATCCCCCGATTCGTATTTGTTTTCCCCTTAAAGGAGACCCAAAGTATTGATCGAGCCTCAAGAACTGGAAGAAATCACGGATACGTGATAAGGAAATAGTAAAGAAGGTAGTTTGGAAGACGGAGTCTAATCCAGGTTTTTCACAGAGGCCAAAAAAAAGTGGAACATCGAGGAGTTCTGTGTGAAGAATATTTTCAGAGGCTAACTTGAAATCCCATCAAGCCATTGCCCAATCGCAACGACAAGCAAAATCTAGTGGCAAGAAACCGAGCCAGAAAGCTGTATGACAAAGTTCTGACCAAAAATGTTGGTTGCTTGATAATGGATGATGGAACTTATGTGAAAGTTGATGCCAAACAGATTCCTGGTCAAAAATGGTACGATAAGCGGTTGAATGTTACCGATAAATTTAAGGACATTAAATTGGATAAATTCGAGAAGAAGTCGATCATTTGGCAAGCAATCTGTTCGTGTGCCAAAACGACTCGAGCGTTTGTGACCTCTTCAACTTTAACATCTAAAATGCATATTGAAGAGTGTCTACAGAAATGGCTTTTACCATTTATTCGACAGCATTATACTTTGATAATGTTCTGCCAGATTTGACAAGTAAACAATACTGAAAAATTACAATGGAGTTGTACAGAACCAACAACTTGCCAATTGTGCCAAGCGAGTGGAACCCACTGAATTGCCATGAGTTCCGACGCATTGAACAATTTTTAAAGAAGACTGGAGCCACCAGCAGCAATCACCATCATATGCTCCATCACTGGCATAACAGTGTCAGTAAAATGGATGAAACCACTGTGCAGATAATGATGGCTGCGATTTCACAGAAAATTTGAATTTTGATGTGATCTAGTGAAATGCAATATTAATTTTTTTACACTGTTTTCTAAGATCTCATATTCAATAAAAATATAATTTACAATTTAAAATAATTTCTACTTTTCGTTTTAAACTCATTTGAAATCGGTGCAATTTAATCAGGCCCATGCCATAAATAGTGAGCGGGAATTGTACGTCGACGGGGATTTGTACTCCCGAACTTTACATTGTAGACCAACACGCTATTCATTAGGCTACACCCAGGTCTTCGTATGTATCACCTTCCCTTAAAGACGAAATGAAGCCTTATAGCAATAGAAATTTAGAAGCTAGAACCATCATCTGTCGAACACGGTCGAATGAAAAATGGTAAAGGTACATATGTAGAGGCTTCCGAGGCGTAGTGGGCAGCGTGATTGTTTCTCAGTCAATAGGTCGTGGGTTCGATTCCCACCCTGGACGGGATTTTTTTAAGCGCAAATTTTTCAGTTGCTACTGGTGATAAAAAATTATTCGCAATAAAATGGGAAAACGGTGTAAAAGTGAAACAGTTCCACTTCAAGAAGGCCTAGATACTCAGTAGATGGTTTCTGTTCGCTTTCTATCATTCAGTACCCCATAACATCTGCAAATATTTGTCAGTAAGCAGCCAGTACAATTTAGCAATATACCAGCTTCTCCACTCGCTACGGTCGTTCTCACTCCCCTTCCCCAAACCTTCCCAATCCCATTCCTTCCCTCCATGACTGTGTTTGTGCATTGCACATAAAGGCCGAAATTGCCTATAACACAGGTCATTCTGTAAAAAAAAAATGTAGGTGGTCGGATTATAGAAAGTTTCCTTCAACTAATGATCAGTGTAAATTTCGTTTTATTGAGGCGGAGAATACTGAAGGGTTCACTCGTGGAAACTGGTAACATAATAACTCCTTAGTCTATACATCGATGAATTCTTCCAGGATTCAACGAAAAACGCAATGCTTTTTACCAAATAAGCTACATACTAAGAAATGTGCATTTGGACAGACAAACTAAACAAAAACAGGAATTACTAGAATCTGCGTCTATAAGAATCATCTTGGCTGTGTCACATCTGTTTAAATAACTACAATGTTAATTTATTCATTTCAGTAATTATTGAATAAATTAAAACACTCTTTTCCAACATCGCAGTCTTTCAATTCAGAGTTCCATTTCCAGTTTTCAACATCTTTGGATTTACATTTCCTCAAAGAATTTCAACGGTTCCACGAGAACTACATATACGCATAAATGTGCGATGATGTCAAGAGAAACTTAATTTCCTGTAATTTCAATAAGATGTCACGTTAAAAATGCACACTTTACATGTTCCATGTTGGTATGCACGGCACAATCTTCGAGATCAAAAAGATTCACCCGAAGGTTTTTCAACTAAACAAAAACTATGAGTACAACAAGAATAAGGTAATCTGAATGTTAGGCATCAGACACAAATGTACAAGCATACTTCTATTCCGCACACCTCCATTCAAATTGTGAGTAGATTTGAATTTGCCGCGTTCAATGTTAGACAACAATAGCGCCGCGAAAATTCAAATAGATTAAAATTTCCCATTGAAAAATACTTTGAATGGAGTTGGCTCTACTCCATACTAAAAAATTGTAAAAAAAAAACTGCTTCACAGTTATTCTCTATCTTTTGATGTTATGTTAAAAAGATAAAAAGTAACCTGTAAACCAATGAGGGTATTAATTTCTTTTTATAGCACGTGTTTTGGTTACTTAATTAAACCTTTATACGCAAGAAATTAAGAAAAAAAAAAATAATAAAATTGATCGTATAAAAGTAAAGGTGTTTTTTTTGGGAATTTTAAGAAAAAGAAAACACAAAAAAATGGCCACCTATTAAGTATTATCTTGATTCTCAGGAAAAAAAACCAGAATAGGTTCTAATCTTGCCCAAGGAATCACATATCCTTTTCATTTCTTAAGTATAACACAGAAGAAATATAAATGCTACCTTACGCAGCTGTTCCCATCCCAGCCTTGCAGCTATAAGATCTGTGTGTACCTGATCTTCTTCAAGATCACAGTCACGTACACTTCTCAAAGACATCCAGTAAAACCTACACACAAAATCCAGGCGACGATCTCCACTTCAATGTTGCCGAATTTCATGAAATCTCGCATATCCAAGAGAACCCAGTAAAAATCGGATGTGCAAGATCGAATTTCTCAGGGTTAGGAAACAGCTGTCCACCGGTGTTCGTGTTTTAAAAATGTTGAAGTGATCTTTCCATCATCTTGTAGGACTCTTGAAAACGAGATATCTTTGGGAACAAACAACCAGGGAGTTTCTTAAGTGCCACCGTGTAGGTAGATAGTGCAGTGTGGCCAAAACTAATATCTGTACTTGTCTCGAATTTCATGACACGATCATTTACGCGATCGTGTTTACCCCTCAAGTTCAACGACATGATCGATTTTTTTTCTGATTAATTCGGTCAATAAATCAATGCTGACCGCCCCGGTAGAAAAATTTACGAATATTAATTTGAATCGATCGAATTATTGACTTAGACAGCACACAAGATCTTATTCGATATGATCCATAAATGAAAGAAAAAAAAGATCGTTTCATTCAAATATTGCTTGTAGGAAATTGTGTTAAGGTTATCCAGTCTAAATTTTGTTAGTTCCACACGCTATTTTTGGTCATTTAACGACGCCTAGGTTGATATGTTGCAATCACTTTTATTACCATTGTTTCACACACTTCGAATACAAAATGCATGCCTTTGCTAAAATGAACCAAGATTGTTCAACCAGGTGTGATGTGTGTGTTTACATCTTAATTGACTTGTTAACGTCTTTGTTACGGCTTCAGATTATTATGTATCTGGGTTGAGAAATTTATTACACATCTTTAGGCTTTCAAGTTCAAGCGTCAATTGAATAATTTTTATGCATTTTGGGACATTTTTCAGGGCAATTTACATTGAAAATTGTTGTTTTTTTTCTAAATAATGAAGATCGTCGAAAACAATTTAAAGGAATTTAAGGTCTGTTCAATTAAGTATCGCAAATGATCAATAAACATGGCATTTAATTGAGTATCCAGTGACTGAAAAATAAATTAAAGGTTTGCAATATGGGAAATTTCTAAGAAATTTATGATTCATAAACGAACTCGAACTTGAAGGTCATTTTGCACAAATTTTTAGAAAAATTAAAATATTTATAAAGCATTTAAATTTTCCTTGAGAATAATACTTGACAAAAATGTATTTTATTAAAAAATGGTGCACGTCTTTTTATACTCTAGATGAAGGCTCGAAGAAAAAAATGAATGATACAGGAGTTCATATAATCACTCAAAAATCTCAAAACCGGATGTCCGTCCGTCCGTCTGTCTGTCCGTCCGTGTCCTCTCTAACTTGAGAACGCGTTGAGCTAGATAGTTCAAATTTTGTACACGTGGTTATTGACAAAAAAGTAAGGTCAAGTTCGTGAACGGGCCAAATCACTCCACCCCTTCTACCCCCTCCCATACATAACTATGCAATTTCATAATTTGACAATAAACGGATTTACTCGAAAAGTATAAATGCTATTGATCTGAAATTTTGGAATGTAATATGATGGTTTCACTCTACAGTATAAAAATTATTTCTGTTCTCACCCTCCTTCCTGTACAATCTGCAGTTTTTCATGAAATGCTCTAGACCAATTTAACCAGCACGTATAAAATTTATCGAGCTGAAATTGTGCACCAAATATTTATTTAGAATTATTAGTAAAATAAAAAAAAATTAGATGATTAGCTTTACCCCTTCTACCCCCGCCCATACAAAATGAAACAATTTCGTAATTTGACAATAAACGAATTTGTTCGAAAAGTATAAATGCTACTGATCTGAAATTTGGAATATACTACTTTCATGGTGATGCCAATCTATTGTATAAAAGTTATTTGAGTCCTCCCCTTCCTTCAACCACCTCCCATATAAACTGCATTTTTTCATGAAATATTATAAACAAATTTACTCAGTACGTACAAAATTGATCTTCAGCTCGATCAATTGTGAACTAAATATTTATTTAGAATTATAAATAAGACCAAAAAAAATTGGACGATTAGTTTCACTCCTTTAACCTCCTCCCATACAATCTCACATAATTTAACAACTTCACAAAAAGTCGATTTTCCTGAAAAGTATGAATGCTACTGATCTGCAATTTAAAACATGTCAATAACATGGTTTTTTTAGTTATTTCTAAAAAGCCATTAAGACTTCCTCCCTCTACCACCCCCCATACAAACTGCACAATTTCACTAAATTTTCTCAGTACCTATTAAATTTTTTAATTCTAAATTTTCTATAAAACATTTTGGTGGCAACTCTAGCGTGATGTGATCGCATCACTCTAGAGTTGACATCACAATGTTTTATAGAAAATTTAGAATTAAAGAATTTATTAGGTACTGAGAAAGTTAGTGTTTTGGATTTACTCCAATTATGTAGTATGTATGGGAGGTGATAGAAGAAGGGGCGAGTTCTTGATGACCTTTTCAGGAAAAGAAATGTTTTAATTTGCAGATCAGTAGCATCAATACTTTTCAGGAGAATCGACTTTTGTGAAGTTGTGAAATTGTGTCAGATTATATGGGAGGAGACAGAAGGAGTGAAATTAATCGTCTAATTTTTTTTGGTTTTACTGATAATTCTAAATAAATATTTAGTGCACAATTTCAGCTCGATAAATTTTATACGGACTGACTAAATTTGTTTATAGTATTTCATGAAAAAGTGCAGTTTGTATGGGAGGTGGTGGACGGAAGAGGAGGCGGGGGAGGGGTAAAGCTAATCGTCTGATTTTTTTTGGTACTAATAATTTTAAATAAATATTTGACGCACAATTTCAGCTCGATAAATTTTATACGCACTGAGTAAATTGGTCTAAAGCATTTCATAAAAAAGGTCAGTTTGTATGGGAGGTGGTGGAAGGTGATGGAGACCACAAATAATTTTTATACAGTAGATTGAAATCATTATAAAAGTATTACATTCCAAATTTCAGATCAATAGCATTTATCCGTTTATTGTCAAATTGCGAAATAGTGTAATTTTGTATCGGAGGCGGTAAAAGGGGTGGAGCGATTTCACCCGTTCACGAACTTGACCTTACTTTTTTGTCAAAAACAAAGTATACAATATTTGAACTACCTAGCTCAACGCCGTCTCAAGCTAGATAGGACACGGAGGGACAAACAGTGTAAAGTTTATTTCGCTGTTAGTATTAGGTAGGCAGAGGTGGCTGCTTAGACACAAGATCGAGCGCACATATACCATAAGCTGGTCCGTTGAGATGCCACGGGACCTCAGAAAAGAATCCTATTCGGTGAATCAACTGGAGCTCTCTATTACGCGTTAAAGGCTTCTAGCTTCCGCATTTGCTAGATTAACGAGATTTTCGAAGTAGTGTGCGCCTCGGTGGCGTATACTTTTTCGAGAGACAACAGAGTAGGCGCATAACCGATGAAGAATCGTCTCTTCTGCATCTTTATAGCTCCTGCAAAAATCATTAATCGGAAGGCCAAGTCTCTGAGCATGTCTCCCTATCAGGCAGTGTCCTGTAACAACTGCTACTACGGAGTTGATCATCTGCCTGCTTAGCGAGAATCAGTCTACCAGAGCGTTTTAGATCCAGCACAGGCCAAATCTGTGTGGTGGTATTACAAGTAACACCATTCACCATCTATTGTTGGCTTTACTAATAGCATCCAACTTAAGTTGCAGCTTATAAGTTGCGAGAGGCATGCTCAGCTTCTCTGTCACAGATTGAATGTGCAAGGTGGTGCTGTTGAAAGCCCACTCGATATCGATAAAAGCTACCACAGTATATTTTTAATATATACTTAGAGAATTTTCAATATGGCATACGAGTGCATGTAGGGCTGTTTCGAACGATTTTTCCTTCCAGTATGCGTGTTGGACTGCTGAGAACGTTCACTGATCAATGTTGCTGCGTAGATGGATGTCTATCAATCGTTCTAAGTTTTTTATTATGAATGAGTACCACTTTTACGTCCATGCATATTTCAGGAATGTGGACCAGTCGCAGGCAACCTCTAAGAATAGCGTCGAAATAGGGAAGAATGGAATCAGAAATGTTTTGCAATTCAGCAGATATTATGCCATCCGGTCCTGGGGATTTATACGGCTTGAAGTTGCGTATTGCCCACAGGATTTTGTTCCGCGAGATAATGATGTTAGAGTCGCTTGAGTTGGTGTTCTTCGCGGTGCGGAGCGATTGTAGAGCCGGAAAATGAGTATTTATTTGAGAGAAGATCAATAGTTTCGTCACACGAACAAGTCCATGGCCAGTCAGATTTCCTTATGAAGCTAGACATAGAGCGGGAGGTAGAGAGAATTTTGCGAAGTCTTGACGATCCGGATGTCTGCAAAAACTTTCCAGGATTCGTGCTGCGCTTTCTTCAAGTTTTTTTATAGCTCTGAAGGGCTTCCTTATGGGATTCCCAGTCTGAGACATCTTTGGTTCCTTGGTCTTGTTAAAAGGTCGCCTACAACCTTTCCTGAGATCTCGAATTTCGTCGCTTTATGGTGGCTTCTGTTTACCTCTTGGCTTCCTAGTGGGACAAGAGCGTGACAGTGCCCCATTTAAAGCCCATATGAGGATAGATACGATCCCATCAAGAGCAATAGTGGTATCCGAAAGGCTTGGAACTTGGGAGGGAAGCAGTTACTTGACAGTATCCTTGTACTTCCTGTAGTTTCTGGAAACTGGTTTGTCAGGAGGATGATCATCTTGACCAAATTGGAGGTATCGATGATCTGAGAAAGACTGTTCATTATACACCTTCAAGTCCATAACCAAATGCGCGATATTATCTGAGACTAGTCTAATGTTTAGGACTTGTTTTCTATTTCTAGTAACAAAAGTGGTCTCCGACCTCTATTGGTTGGTGCTCAAGAGGTATTCAAGCAGCACTTCGCCTCTTTCATTGACGTTAAAGCTACTCCATACTGTTTGATGCGCGTTACCATAACATTCAATAATGAGGTTTAATTTGAGGCTCAGCAATCAGCCCTCCCAGATTATACGAGATGAGCGGCCCAGCCAGATAAGCCAAAATCAGCTTGGCTGCGACAACATCCTGGTTACTATGACGAGGGAGTAGAAATATTTTAAAGCTCTCTTTGTAAGAATACAAGATCTATCTTGATTCTTTGCGTAGATGAGATTACAGTAAGAAGTTTTGAGTCCACAGATTAGGCTCCCAACAGTCCAAGGTTCGTGGATTAGAACTATGATGTCTTCTCCTTACTGGTTTAGCCCGAGAAGTAAGGAGGCTGACGGCAATTTGGAATGGTGAAAGTTAATTTGCAGTAACATCAGTGCCTGAGTCATTTCTGCGTTCAACTTCTACCACGGTAACGTTCGATTTTTCTGGATCGGAAGCCAAAAATGTGTCCTTCCTGAGCGAATGCGAACTAAGGTGTTCGTCCTTCACCGCCGAGCCTGGCGACTGAGAGTCATCTTGGTTAGGCTGGCTATGTGAAGGGCTGGATCGGGTTCCGATGTAGGTTCTTTCTCCTTCGTGTTCATCATGGGTACTGGAGGAACGAGGTCCTGGGCTCTTTGCTCTGCTTCCAATTCGCCCTTTTTACACACATTTATTGTGATGAAACCGAACCCATTATTGCTGATGCCTTCGGTTTTTGCCAAGGGAGATAGCGACTCTTTGTTGATCACTATTACGTCGCATCTAGAGTTCCATTTAATCTCCCTCAGCTTCCAATTATGGATAGAAAGATTTGGGTTGCAGGACCGAATAAAGTCCAAAATCAATCGCACCTGCATCGCTCGGTTCTGAAGGCAACCATACACGTGCCTGAGGTTTGGGATCTCATCCCTTGACACAGCCTTGAGTTGCGCGCTTCGCCACCTTTCTCCCAATCTAGCGAATGCGATTTTGCACAAAATTGCGAATCTTTGATCGGCAAACATTTGCCGTGTTTGCACACCGGTGAAGGACCAGGATGGTCACGCATAATGCTTACAAAGTTGGCTAAAAGTTTGCTTCGAACCTTACTCCAGCGCTCATGACTAATGCTTCCATCTGCATGATCGCCACTACCAGGGTATCCTTAAGGACGTCGCTAAAGGACCTTGACAAACCATCGGTATTGCTGCTGGCTTTCTCCGGATTCTTTGCTTCCTTAGGGGACGCATCCTGAGATCTTACACGATTTCCCTCTGAGGGGAGGCCTATATATTCGGCGATGATTGTGGTAGCCAAGCTGTATTCCCTCTGCTTTTCAGTTCTGAGGTGTTCCGAGATGTTCTCAGCCTTTGGGCGCTACGCCTCCCGAAAGAGCTGTTTTGAGGGTCGAATCCTTCGATTGCCCCTTGATTTAACCACCAGGGATATGGGTGGGTGATCTCCACCAGTACCACAGTCCACGCCGCGATTGGGTCCAGGTTTGGTATCCTTTGACTTGTTACCTGCATTAGGTTTGGAGGAAACTGATTTTTTCCCGGCGTGCCCTAAGCCACTATATCCAGCTGCTTGCACCTTGGGGGCTCGTATTAACATTATAATTAAAATTTGAAAATCCCAACTTCGCATTTACTATTTCTTCTTCTTCATTGGTACATCATCCCAAATCGGGTCTTACTCTCTAAGGCTTATTTTTTTAACATTTATTTGTTTGAAAGTATTGGTAACCCGTCGCATAATTGAAGTGGTCCTAATATACCAACGTAAGCTATGTGCTAGGATTATACGTCGATCGGGATATCAACTCAGGACTTTCGCGTAGACCAACACGCTACTCGCTAGGCTTTATTCCAGGATTTACTATTTACGCGATCGTAATTGGGTACGTCTAAACTACGATTCTCTCTCCCAATTGTGTTCTACCAGAATTTTTTTTTACTTAATTCAGGTTCAGTTTAATTTGCGAGTTATATCTTCCAAATGAAAGTTTTTCCCAGTTAAATACATTGCTAACATTATGCCTGATGATTTTACAGCATTCGTATAAAGAGAGATAATAATTTTTTCCTAATTAATTCCGTAAGGAGCACTACGTTCATTAGAGAAACTAAAGATCTGAATAGACCAAATCATTGTTACTTATTAGCAGTGAATCCAATTCAATTATTGCTTCTTAAAGAAATATCTTATCTTCACCATGTTTACGCCCCCAATAAAAATGACTCAACAGCTTTTTATCCTCATGAAAATCGACAGTTAAATTCAAGAATGTTTTTCTGTCCGATATGGTTATCAATTCCATTAGTACCCCCATTAGAACACTGAAAGATGTCTTATGTATCATCATAATATATAGGTTACATCAAAACTCATTAACTCCTTAATGTCGTAGTCTAATGAGTTTCTTAAGTCCAATCAGGTCAGGAATACAGAGAAAAAGAGAGAAAAAAAAAGAAATATTGTCTTTATGGACCCATTATTTCCCTAATGTGAAGCAAGAACTCGACAAAAAAACTAAGCTGTAATTTCAAGAAGAAATACAAAAAATTCAGTATGCTTGGAGTTGGAGTACTAGAAACTAAGCACGAACTACATTTCGACAAGTACTGCAACAATAGCCTTAAGCACCATCTATTAAGCAATTAGTATTATCTTGATGCAATCCCATAGCCCGCTAGTTATGCTCAGGTGGTCTTAATCAAAGACTTTTTTTCCTTCCTTTATAAGTCCTTATAAACCTTCCACTAGTAATTGCACTCGGGAAGGGAATCATTTCCATGATTGACGTCCTTTACACAAGTCAAATTTTTCTTCATTATTGCAACGGAGTAATTGAAAATCGTCGAAAGATCCATTAAGGAGCATAACGTGAAACCCTCTAACAATACTTTCGTGTATACAAAAGAATCCCATCGTTCAATCATGCAGTTTGCAAAAAAAAATCATAATGAATATTTTTGTTTGTTTCCTTGATGCTTCTTATGCCTGGCATCCCTAAATCGAAACTGGCAAAACAAAAAATACGAAAAGAAATACAATAAATGTTTATATATTGGCCACGCTGGAAATATATGTATAAATGGGACTTTAACCAGAATAATACTATGGCTGAAGTTTCGGCGAATGTTTGTTATTGCTTGCAAATTTATGGATTGTGGCCATGCGGAGTAACGATTTCCAATTGGTATGAAAAACGTTTACTTTAGCGAATGTGAAGATAGATTTTGTTGTGAATTAAAAAGAAATGGATTTTGGCAGGAGAATAAATCGATTTTTTAATTGAAATCACTTTATTTGTGATGTTATTTGCTAACCGGCTGCGCCATTTTAGATTAATTTTTATTACGATATATTTCTTGACATTAAATGTTTTTTTTTTTTTGTTGATAATCTTATGAAAATCGTTTTTATTTCAGGAAACATGTAGAAAAAGTCTGTTGTAAAAGAATTAGAGCAGAAGAACAAATCCGATTGGAAATTGAAATTCTTAATGGTAGTGTTATGTTTTCCAGCTGAGCTATGTTCGATAAATCTTAACACTATGACATATTTAATTCCTTATCACCGACTGCGTAATTTTTTCGAACATCATTAGTTCTGCCAGTGTGGCATGATTCAAAGTGGTTGTCATGAAAAAGGAAATAATTGCCAAAAAAAATCCTAACCGGCTGCGCTTTCATTTCAAGTCCAGTATTTCAACTTTTCCAAAAAAAAAAGTGGTATCAATTGCATATGTTCGCACACAATGCAGTGGGGCTTCATGACTTTCCAGCTGCGTTCATCTCCAATCCAACAATACTGATTCTAATAAAAAAAAATCCTTTCTTCTGCAATTCAAATTCATTTCCCCTTAATGAAAAACTCTTTTACAGGCAATAAATTCGGAAATTTCAATAAAATAAAAACTTGCGCAGTCGGTAGTTAATTGAACTTCGTTTGCTAAATGATATTACAATTCTGAATTCCTTCAATTTGAATGAAATTGCTTTCACCTTGTTGGATTTATCGTACAAAAAAAAAAGTGTCATATTTGCGACCAAACTGGCATGGAGAGAGGACGAACAAAACTTCCATTATGATAAAAAAGGCGTCACATCTGATTTGAATTTGAAAAGGATTTCGCAAAAAAATTACTCCCATCTGGTTTTTTTTTCGTTCGCGCGCACATCAATCTACACAAATACAGAAAATATCTTTGCAATTACTCGCGTATGTTTCCATCAAGGATTACAATACGGCTTCGTCTCATCTAAAAAGACGTGGCGACGAACATTTCAATTAAGATTTCCTTATTTCAAATGGAACGGAATGTACGTTTTTGAGATTGTTGTTGGTTTTTAGATGCGTCTAACCAAGGAAATACACAAGATTTTTCAGTTAGTTGTCTTTTCCTAGGAAACTCTTCTTTTTCTTTCAGCTGTTAGAAGTTAGAAAACAATTTTTTTTGTTATTTTTTTTTTCTTTTGAAAAACTTCTAAACAAATATTTTCCGAGTAGAGAACTTCCGCTGTCACGGAAGCAAAAGAATGGAGAAATGTTTGCTTACATCTGTGCGACCGAAAATGCAATTAAAATCAGGAAATTTACTCCTGCCCCACGGAAGCTTCAATGTAGGAAGCAAAGTCAGCACAGCTGTCAAGGCGAAGGATATTGTGTATTTTAAGTATGTCGTTTGTTTCGAGATGGGAAGCGTGAAAAGTGTGAAATGAGAACATTCTTGAAAAACTAAACGAAACCATTTGGATGAAGAGTCATCCGCATATACTTTGCCCTAAAATTCTGCTTGTCACGAGTACAATAAATGAAAATTGAATCAGCTGTTTTATGCACACCAGGCGGAGTGGTATTTTTGCACACGCGGGAATAAGGTCACCCAGTTTGATCGCTTGCTCGGAACAATCGTAGAAAATCTCGTATTACATGCCTGTGCGCTCCAATTTATTAGAAGTTGGTGCGGTGCACCTTGGGCGAATTGCATAAGAAGAAAAGTGCATACGAATTCGATAGTGTTCCGTTGAAGTTATGACACGAACAAATCGGTAAAGAGGAGGCGGTTTCGAATTCGATTCAATACACAACAATGCACTTTAAATACATTGCAGCTTTGAGAAGAAAGCGGCACCACCGTCATTCGAGCAGGTGACTACCACAGCTCAAGGAATTTATGCGGAAGTGATTCTGATGGATTCTCAGGAATGATTCAGGAGATTTCTTAACTGGATTATCGGGGACTTTACGGGCATGCTATTCAGTCTTATGTGCAAATCCAAGTGCATTAATGCATCTCGCGCTCGGGAAAGCCAAGATTATGCCGCGTTCAGTTGATCGAGTACGTTGAAGCGTATAACGTGTACACTTGATAATGAGCCACTAATCGGGGATAATGGGAACGAAGAAGTGCAGCAGCAGCAGCAGCTTACGAAATAATCCCATAGAGCAGATGCACGATGCTGTATAGCGTCTGCCATTGATGCATACTTAGGATTGTCTAGCGATACCGGGAATTCCTCAACAAGCTCGTAATATCGCAGAAACATTGCTGCACGCTATAAACGCTTAGCGCTCGATTGGGTATTAGCTGATGCTGAGAGTAGTTGACCTTCTTACATATCATGGGTGTGCAATTTGTTATTTTTTCTTCTCATATCTTCAGATAGGTGAACCACTAAGGCGGCAAGCTTTTTGATGCGATCTTTAAACGTGTGGCTTTCAATTTTGCTATGGTTTTGTTAAAGCAACGATGGGAATCGGATCTAAGTTGTGAGCGATCTTTTTGCCAAGGTGAGCGTATCGTTTGAGCTAGACCGGAAAATAAATGAAATTCTTGCATTATTTTCATGGTTGATTTTGTTTGTTGTTTTTTACTTTAGGTTTTCAACGTGACGCGATTTAGTGAGATCGGATTGATGGCGCCTAAATTGAGTAATATAATATTAGGAAAACATCCCAGGATTGCTACATACTGTCTGTAATATAAGTAGTATCTTACCACTAGGCATCCCGTCTGTTTAATTCTCCTCGTCCTCCATTCTCATCTTCTTTCTTACATCTTCAGTCAATCAACAATTTCCAATTAAGACTGCCTATAGAGACCTAGACCAGAAACAGTTCTCCCCCAAGGCGTGATCCTGAGCATCGGCCTTTAAGTTTCTGCCAGGACTTGTTTATTTCTCTCGCCTCCTGCTCAACTGCTCGCTTCCATGTGCTGCACGGACAACCAACCCGTCTTCCTTGAGGGTTATAATCCAGAGCTAATATTGCGATGTTCCGCTCTGGTTTCCTCAAAGTGTGACACTGCCATTCCAATCTTTGAATCCTAGAGCCTATTTTAAAAGAAATGAGGACGCGAAGTGGACTATTTTCTCAGCATTTATTGCAATTGATAAAAGAATAATTCAATTAAAGTTTCAAGTTTCTGCCTTTTCTAGTTCCAAAGAAAATCGAAGTAGGGGAACCCGGGGCACAACGAGATACCGGGGCGGAATGAAGATCCGACACTTTTCGGTGTCATGTATAAGCAATAAGTGAAACTAGATTAACCTGTTATTGCTCAACTACGGCAATGTTAATCAAATTTTCTTGAGCGCTGGAGTCTAGAGTTCACATTCTCTGTTGTTTTGCTCCTTTATTGAAACTTTTTGATTTTGCATCTACAGTAAGGCATATACATATTTTTTTACATTAGAACTATAGTTAGTACATGCTTGAAGTGCGTTTAATTTTCTTTTTCTTTTCAAAATGACCTGTGTTATAAAAAATTTCGGCCTTTATGTGCAATACACAAACGCAGTCATGGAGGGAAGGAATGGGATTGGGAAGGTACGAAAAGAGGAGTGTAGTTAAAAGTTTGTTTACGTATCTTTCTCGAATGACTTTACCGCACTAACCCGAATCGTGTCCTTGGGGCAGAATGGGGAAGTACCTCATTTTGACTGTGAATGTTTATATTGTCCCGAATTTCACTGGAGGAAGGGTCGTTTGTTCCAAGTGTAAAAAATTTGTACACAACTCCTTGCGGGAATAGATAGCGAAAATGATGAGACTGTCCTAGTGAGTGAATTTTGCGAATAGGTTTAAGAAAAGGACACAATCGTTGAAAAGTGTTAGTTAAACCTTTATAGTCATTTAAGATAAAAAAAAATTTCACGACACTGATGACATTTACTTTTTATTAATTTCCTCAAAATATGAACTTAATAGCTTTAACAATTGCGAATAAAATGAATTTTATTGAAATTTTGAAATTTTTATAGGAGGGAATAGGAGAGGGGTTGAAGTTGATATTTGTTTTCGAAATTACAATTATTAAAAAAAAATCTGCCAAACTCTCTAGTTTTGCTAGTTTTAATGAAAGTCAATAAAATGCATTCTTCAAAACTGCGCATTTGTATGTGAGGGGGTAAAAGGAGTGAGCGGATCAAAACAATATTTTTTGATGTTAATAATATTCACATCAACATATTTCGGCCAAATTTTCGAGTCAATAGCTGCAGCAGTTTCAGAAAAAAATCTATCTTAAAAAAGTCGAAATTTCGTGCAATTTGTATGGGAGGGTGTAAAAGGAGTGTGGGGATGTGGTCCGTTCACCAACTTAAAATTACTTCTTTTTTTTAGTTTGGTGAATGTTTTCACAGTGCATTTCGAATTGAAAGAAAAGATTTCCGGATTCTACACTGTTACGCTTTATTATTCGTGACGTTTCGGTCATAAAGGTCTCAGCAGGAGACCGAAACGTCACGAATAATAAAGCGTAACAGTGTAGAATCCGGAAATCTTTTCTTTCAATTCAATTACTTCTTTTTTGTTCAAAATAACATAAATGAAATTTCAGCACAATATCTCGAGAGTTATGTTGTAGACGGACGGACGGTCACTCGGAATCGAGGTATTTCATCTCAATCAATTAATTTAATTCCTGTTGAGACCCACTATATGGGCATAAGACAGAATCATCTATCTTCCACAAGGCGCGTTCCTGAGCATCGGCATTTAGCTCTTGGCAGGACTTGTTTATTCATCTGGCCTCCTGTCCAACTGCTTGGTGCATGATCGACCAACCCAACGTCTTCCTTGAAGATTATAATCCAGAACCTGTTTGGCGATATTTCGCTTTGGTTTCCTTAAAATGTGACCGATCCATTGCCACATCCGCCTTTGAATCTCAATGCCTATTTTAGTCTGTCTAGTTGTACTCCAAAGTTCGTCGTTGGAGATCACTTCTGGTCAGAATATTCCCTAAATGCGTCGGAGGCGTTGGTTTACGAAAATTTGTAGTTTCTAGGCAAGTCGAAAGGCCAGTTTCCACGTAGTACAATCATATAAAAGCAAGGATTTGACATATGCGTCAAATGCTTGCAGTTTCATGCGAAGGTGTGACGAGCTTTATTTAGACCAGACCTCAATACCCATTTCGGCTCCGCCGTCTATGCTGACAATGTTTCCGAGATAACAAAAGCACCTCTTCCACATCTTGTCCATTAAGAACAATCGGTGTGCTTGCGTTCGAACTCATGTGCATGTGCTTGGCTTTACGCACATTTATTTTCAGTCCCGCCTCTTTGCATTTAGAACGCAACGAACGAACATTTAAATCTAAGTCCGAACGGTTATGTGCAAACAAAAACTCGACATCAGCATAATCAAGGTGACATAAGAAGTTAAATAGTCTTAATTGAAGCTCTTTGTCTTCTCCACATTCCAGCGCAGCTTTCAAGACGTCATTTATTACTAACAGAAACAGGGCTGGTGATAAAACGCAGCCTTGTCTGACACCCGTTCGCACAGAAAACCTTTTGGATAGCTCCGCTCTATGTAAGACGAGACTCCTTGCATCTTCGTAGGATTCTTTATCTGGATCTTACCTTTAATACCATTCCTACGCAAAGCATTCCATCTGTAATCTAACTTAACGCTGCCGAAAGTCTTTTCGAAGTTCACAAACATGAGATATAGTGGCGAACCCATTTCGGCGGACTGCTCCAATATTATCCGTAGGGTATTTGTGTACTCGGTATAAGATGACTCTTTATCAAGCTTGATAAACTTCAAGAGTGCTCTTCACGACATCCTATTGAGAATTACCTTAGCCATGATTTTCGATACGGCAGTATGTAGACATATACCACGCCAAATGCCTTCTTCGGGATTTTCAAAATAACGCCCTCATTCTATTCAGTCGAATAGCTTCCTTCATTCCACACCTCAGTAAAGAGTGGGAGGAGTATATCGGCAGGTGTTTCCGGGTCCACGTTGAGGAGTTCGGTTGGTAGTCCGTCTATACCTGGGACTTTTTTTCCCGCCATTGACTGAGTGGCGGTTTTTGCCGAAGCCGTTGAAACCCTTTTTTTCGAATATTCTGAAATCAAAAACTTGGTGAGGGAACTGGTGTAATGGAAATGTGATTAGTTTTGAAGTTATTAACATTTTGCATAATCGTGCAGGAAGTATAAAAAAAAAGGAAATTAAAAAAAAAAGAAAAATTAAAAAAAAAATTTAAAACAAAAAAAATTAAAAAAAAAATTTAAGAAAAAAAATTGAAAAAAAAAATTAAAAAAAAAAATATATTTATGTGTTGTGTATCCGAAAAATAAATCTTTCCACGAAAGGAACTGTTCAGAAAGTTTTCCAAATTTCAAAGATTTTATTAATAATATTACGTTCCAAAATAACTATTTTACTGAAAAAGGTTTTTCTTTGCACTTAAATTATATTTTTTAGATTTTATGACCATTTAAAGAGAAATCGAATTTTCATAGTCAATTTTTTCCCCAGTCAGCTCCTGGCCATCGAGCTAATCGGATGACTCCTTTTCAGCCAATTTATCACTACCACAACTATTCGCACAATTTTTCGATTCGAAATTACTTCATCTTTAACGAGAACGGCTTTCCGTTATTTACGGCCCCTTAAGTTTAAAAATAAAATTTGGAGCAAAACTGAAAAATGTAGATAACCTCTAGTCTTGAATATAAGAATGTAAATGTTTCATGTAATAAACTTCGGTTCTAATTCATAGAATGAGTTTGATAAATATTTATAGATTTAGATAATGTCAATGTCATAACCAATACTTATAGCATCTTCAATTTACGTGGAATAAATAAATGCCAACCAATTATATTGATTGCCATTTCAGTTCAGTACATTTAAAGCAACAGAAATTTGACATTTTCCAAGAACGCAGATGTATTAAGAAATTTACGAGTATATTTCATTCCACAGCAATTTAATACTGCTGATTAATGAAAACAATTTCGAGTTTAGCGAGAAAATCATCTGCGTGCAAAGGAGCAATTTTTCGGTTGAGGTTTTATCACTCGATCGGAAGGAGAATGGAAGAAAGAATAAAAAAATACTAGAAAACGTCAGGAAAGGAATTGATAAGTTAAAAACATAACAGAATTATGCATGGGCGTAATGCCCAATCATGCGATAATTTAGATGAAATTTTAAATTCTTCATAATAGTGACTTTCGTATATGGGAGGTGGCAGAAGGAACATTTAACTTGGTATGCAAACGTTTCTTGCGGAATTTAATATTAGCAGCTTTCATAATTTTGAAGGAAATTGATACATTGTCAGTCTGAAATTGTTTGTATTGGAGGTGGAAGGTTTTGGACGAATTTTAAAACTGTTTTCCAATATTCTAATCACCGTGTTATGTTCCAATTTTAAAGTCCGTAGTTCTCATACGTTTGAAGGGCAAATGATTTTCTTGAATTTTGTTTAGAAAGATTAAAAGAAGTGAGGCGAAGTTGATATTTTTTCAACATTAAATGCAATTATTATAAAATAAATCCAGCCAAAAAATAATTTTTATAACTTTTATAAATTCAATAACAATCGATATAAAGTATTTTCCAAAATTACGCATTTGTATGGGAGTGTGCGGATCGGAACAGAATTTATTGGAGTCAATATTATGAAATATTGATTTCATTTTACATTGTTTTTTTTTCAATTCTCAAGCTTTGAGGCTTTTGAGCGACAACAAAATATTTTTCTGTATCCTTGGCGACTCTGTGTTAACATTTTTTCTTAGCGTTACAAACGTCAGAGCAAACACAATATACTCTCAGATTGCATCTAAAGTATAAAAATATTTTTTGTAAGGGAAGTGATAGTCAATGTAAAAGTGAGTTCGGTACAGCAATGAGCTTCAAACTGCATAGGCTAACATTTCTATCAGGTTATATGTACAATCTGCGAATTTTTCTATTCTAGGAAACGGATTTTATATTCTTATATTTCTTCAATTTCACTACAGCCAAACCTAGCATTGGACTCCTGATTTGCAGGTGTTATTGCGAAAGGGTTGCTAGCCCTTCGCACAAACTCCTATCTACGAATTTTCATCTTCGCATATTGAGGTAGCAAAGAGATACCCGCGCAATAGTGTGCTGAAATTTTACGTCGACCGGGATCTGAACTCCCGACATTCACATTGTAGACCAACATGCTACCGACTGGGCTACACCCTAACTTAGAAAGTATTAGTATGTTCATAAAACTGCACCTTTTGTATGGCAAGAAATATACGGAGTAATAGAATTTAGTTAACAACGAATACACCGAAACAGGTATTAAGGATATTACGCCTCACTCTTTTCTCGAGACCGAATTCCGCTTACCAACCTCTTTACACCATTTCATCTATCTACATATTTCGTCAAAGTATTCAATAAATTAACAATAAAAATAAAAAACAAAAAACTTTAAAAGTGAATTCTATAACCACGAGTAAAAAAAAAGTGCGATAAAGTAGTTATCGCATCGGGTGAACGCCAGCTAAAACGTACATCTAACTATCAACAAAGCGGTACAATTAAGAACAATTCTTACGTCATATTATGCAAGCAAACTCAAAAAAAATCTTACATAAAGAGTACAATAAAGAACTTTTATCGTTTCTAAGTAATCCTGTAGTTATTAGTCAGCGAAGTAGGTTTTTTTTGTTAGAAGGTTCAAAACACTTGTTTCTGTTTAATATTTTTAATAAAAAATATACACGAGCAAAACATTTCGTGCTCAGATTCTTTATTATCGAAGCACATGTTTTCAAGGTTCTGTTATTATATTGCTTCGTATCTAGAAGAATGTTATTTAATTTTGTTTGACCGTTGAAAAATGTTTTGCTTATAATCGAGTATTTAAGTATAATAGATACCTAAAGTTATGAAAGTAGCTATAAATTACCAATATCAATATTTGAAATCAGGGACCACAAAAGTTCCAAAAATCAAATAAATTTTATCGATAATGTTCATCACGAGATCGAATGCAGTAGCAAGAAATTCAAATATTTAATATTTTCTCCATCATAATTCCGTTTGCCAGTTTAAAATTTTGATTCAGCAGAATCAGCGATTCAAAAAAAAAAGTAGGCGTAGCCTAGTGTGAGTAAATCCCTTCTTATTCAATGGCACTACAGCCAAAATTGGGCTTTGCTCTCCTGGCCTCCAGGTTCCTTACCATTTTTATTTATTATTGAGGAAAGATTGTTAGCCCTTGGCATAACCCTCTATTTACGAATTTTTATGTTCGTAGATTGAGGTGACCTAGATAATCCATCGGGATTTGAACTCACGACTTTCGCATTGTAGACCAACATGCTATCCACTAGGCCACACCCATGCGAAAATCATGGTAGACGTATAATTTCAACACGCTGTCTGCATGGGTACATCCTGCAATAATGAAATTTCATAGATAGCGGGTTGTGCGAAGGCCCAACAACCAGCCCTCAAGAACTAATAAATGTTAAAAAACCTGAAGGTCTGATTTGGGCTGTACTACCATTGAAGAAGAAGAAAATTTGCTAAATTATAACAACTTTATTAAAACTTTGATTTCGAAATATGTAATAGATTTATTGTTTTACGTTTCCGACAAACAGTTCAAAAAGTCTGATGTGAAAAATCTCTTTTGTATCAAAGTGTAATTTTGATTTTTGACTGTTCGACATCAGATTTGAAATTTTTCACCCTAGGTACAAATTTTCATAATGGGCTCTTATTTTTCTGCAGCGCATTCTTTTCAGAATCAAGCTAATAATAAATCACTGCAATAAACAAAGTCCCATTCGAATCATATTCCATATCAATTTGTAAAGGTCGTTTAAAAATCGATGTAGCAGTTTCGGGCTGGACTTTGCGAAATTTCATTTGCATGTATTATTTATATTATTTTAATTTGGGGAAGACGTGAGAACATTGCGACCTTCTCGCCATATTGACCGTTTATTGCTCCTTTGCTCTACCATAACTCAATAGCTTTGGCCAATCTAAGTATGTTTAAGGGAGCCGCATGTTTGCTGGTTCATCAGTTGTAAGAAAATCTTTTCCCAGAAGACATTTTCATGTAACTAAGGGTGCAGGACTTTCGCTAGGAGGGGGTGGTGGGAGAGAAAAGCTTTTAGAATGATACAATAGGATTTTTGGGCATTCATTTTTAAACACATTTAATAAACAAGTGAATCAAGCGGGTTTACTCTACTCATACCCTTGGGCGAAGAATCCTGGGGCGATGTGATGCCAGTTCAGGGTATGTATAATGATGAAAGGAATAATGCTCCTACAGAGTCGTCAACGTACAAAAAAATTCGCTGTCACTCACAAACATCGATTCCGGGTAACCGTCTATCTATCTGTCAATAACATAACTCTCGAAGGCTTTGAGCTATCGTGTTCAAATTTATTTTATTATCATTAGCAAAAAGGAAACTTTAAGTTCGTGAACGGGCAACATCCCGCACTACTTCTATCCTCTCTCATACAAATTTCAAGAAATTTCGACATGTTAATAAATTGATTTTTTTCCAAAAATATTTCAGGTATCGACTTGAAAATGACGTCAAAGTATAATGATGTGAATATCATTAACGTCATAAAATATTGATCTGATTCCCATACTCCTTCTACCCGCTCCCATACAAATGCATAATTTAGAAAAATTCAATTCGTCGATTTTCATTGAAACTAGCAAACCTAACAGGACGAATTTTTGCCAAAAAAAATTATCAATTCCACCTTACACCTTCTAAAGACTCCCATACAAATTTCACGAAACTTTGAAATTTCAATTAATTTATATTTCTTCGAATTGTAAAAACTGTCAGAGTTGAAATTTTGAGAAAAGCATAATAATGCAAATATCATTAGCATCGAAAAATTTTGTTTTGATCTGTATACTCCTTCTACCCCCTCCAAACACAATTTCGGTAAATGCATTTAGTCGATTTTCATTGAAACTAGAAAAAAAATACAAACTACAAAATTTTGACAGAATTTGTCCATTAATAATTGCAATGAATGCTAAAATATATAAACTTGGCTTCACTCCTTCTACCACCTCTCATACAAATTTTTGTATAGGAAATTCAAGAAAAGTATTTCTCCTTTGGACATATGAGAGCCATCGACTTAAAAATTGTAAAAAAGCAATGTGATTATGATATTGATAAGCAGATTCAAAATCATCCAAAATCTTTCTCTGCCATCTACCATACAAATGCCATAAATTCGGACAAACTTTGTTCAATTTTCTCGAAAATTATGAAAGCTACAAACTTTAAATCCAGCATGAAACATTTTGCATACCACGTTCGGTGCCATACACAAAAATTATATTACTCTGCATCTACCACCTCCCATACAAAAGTCATAATTCTCTATTCGAAGAATTTGAGATAATATATTGTCCGGTATATTACTATATAGAGCTTTACGTCCAATTATAATTTTGATATGTTTTTCTAAGCCACCAAGCTGGGATTAGGATTCCCCTTTAATACTGTAGCGTACACTCTAGAGGGAAAAAATAAAACGAAAATTAACATTAACAACTTAATTGAGAAAGGACTTAAGGGATAAAAGAAGTCGGTAAATGTTTCTTTTAAATTTTTCGTAAAGGAAGGATAAGACGATCAATTTCACCACTACAGTGGCCATGGAAATATCGGTAGTAAATGGTGAGTACACATTTCTACTATGTTTGAGGGATTCCATGGATGCCGTGATGGCATCATCTCCAACAAGTCGGAACGAAAATCTCTGAATTCGGTCCAGTACCGCCAGATGAGTTGTGGGTGCTCCAGCCCAGAAATGTAAATTGTTCTTGAGTCGGCGGCTGATTTGAGATTTATAGATGGTTACAAGATGTAAAATATTTCTTGCACCTTCGGAGAAAGCCCAGGCATCTAAAGCTAAATTGCAAATTATGCTGAGGTCAGTATTTAATGAATGAAATAACTTACTGCGTTTAAAGGGCACAGAAGACAATTAAGTCGAAGCTCTAATTGTTTTCAAGATGACAGTATCTGCAAAGCTGTGAATTGGATTGAGAGTCGACGACAGGAGGTCGTTAATAAAAATTAAAAATAGGGTAGGTGATAAAACTCAGCCTCTATGGAGCTCTCCAAGAATTGATAGCACAGAAGTCATGACTACAGAGCGATAAATTGCAGGATTCCACTTGCTTCTTTCTTGGGTATAGGCAAGAAATTCGCTTGTTTCCAGCTATGTGGAAATTTTACTGAAAGTTGCGAAGAGGTTTAGTCAAAGATGGGAAGCATTTTTTAAGGATAATGAAAGGAATACCGTCCCGACCCAGTGTATTTATTAATATTGATATCCTGAAGAATCTAAGCAATGACGCGAGTGCGAAATCTAAAGTCATGCAATTTGGAGCCTCTAGGCGATAGAGTTGGGAGAGACTGAGAGTTGAGTTTCTCGCAAAACTTGCTACTTTTAAATTTACTTTTCTACTGGATCAACCATTGAGCGGTAGCCATCAGAAATTAGATGATCAAATGACCAAAAAGATTTAGATCCTTTGGGACACTATTTTTGGTCCCGCTGTGTATATTATAGAGTTGCAGGAATTGCTTGTCTTAATATACAGTTGTCTGTTGCTGAGACATCTTTGGAAAATCACGAGTACTTAGCTGATCTAACTCTTAATAAGGACCCTTTTTGAAATTATCTGAGTAGTAAGATTGCAGGCTATATCGCAATCAATGGAAATAGAACACAACTTCAAGTCAAAAGCTTTAAGAATGCGTTTAGTCCATCCTAGTGTCAAACGATCCTCCTTGAAGCTCTTATTGTTGGCGGTTTTAAATGCCGACATTTGAAATCGTCCACGGATCAGGAACAGAAGATCCATATCACAAATTGGAGATAATGCAACAACAGATATACTACAGGGTGTTTGGGCAAGAGGTGTAGGGTTGGAAAGGCCCATTATTTGACAACTGGTCGCTTGACAGTTGATATGTATCATCCATTAACGTGGGAAATTTATCATAGAACGCTACAGAGTCGTTGAATTTTATTACAAAAATTTGCGGTCAATCACAGTTACGATGCGCAAATTTTGAGCAAATTTTGATCGTAATCATGTGCTTTCTGAGACGTGTGTGCGCAACCTACTCAAAAAATTCCAAGAGATTGGCGCAGTGCAAGATGTGAAGACACCGAAACGATTTTGCCCCGGACGTTCGACCGAAAATATCGCTGCAGTGAAGGGTAGTGTTGACAACCTCAAAACCTCAATTCGTAACCGTAACCTCTACACATCCACACTGCAGCGAATATTCCGAAAGATTTGGCTCCGCATGCATACATGGTCAAGAACTGCAGCCGGCGGACCACCAGCAACGCCGTACGTTTTCTGATTGGGTTTTGGAAACAAATCCTACACCTCTTGTTGATGTACCCCATATATTTTCCAGGCTGGTTTGTGAGCAAAAGATCAAAAAGACTTGCGCAATGGCCTGCAGCATCAGGTAGCCAAGTAGGCTCACTAATCAGCTGTTTAAGTTCGTTGATTGAAGCAAATATCTCACTACTATGTCCCTGTTGGCCTGTGGAGCCAAGCAGTTTTACGAACGTTGAAATGGCCCGCAATAACGATCTCAATACTGAAGAATTTTGAAAAGAAAGGCCCCACTACTATTTTTAATGAATTTCGGATTGCATTTTGTCTGCAATTTTAATAAGGATCATCGAATCAGATTTATTTTCCTTTTTTTATAGCACCGAACACAACTTAGTGGGTCACCCTTTAATGCATCGGATGCACAGTTAAGTTGGCGTATGGTACGTGAGCTATGGGGTTACAAGGGAGTTCCTGGAGAGGAGAGTCTAAACTGCAGGTGGATGTTAATCTTGAAACACAGAATATTGTAAGTTGATGGGAACACGAGAGGCGGCAATCCATTCTATAGACTTGATGTTCGGGTGATAAAGGACTGACTGTATTCCATTGTAGGCGACGATAATGGCGTAACAATGAACTCATGGGCGCGTGCGACTTGCTACTACCTCTTCTGCCCAACGTCATCAGATGACTACGTATTTTCCTAGGCATTTTAGAATAAGGATCATTCCGGCATTATAATAAGATGAATTTATATACGCATGCAGTCGTATATATATATTTTTATGGTGTAGTAAGTTGAAGTCAAATTCCACGGGGGGAGCGCAGATGCTGAATTTGCCTCTCCCCCAGCGGACGCCCTTGCATGTAACTTTACAAAATCACAGTATCGACTATATTTGAATTTGTATGGGAATTTTTTTTTTTTAGATTTAATGTCTACTTTGTTAAATTACAAAGATTAGATTTGCAAGACCGAAGCCGTAGGAATGGCATCTATTGTAGACCAATCCTAAGCTTCAGAAATCTAAAAAAGTTGTTTGTATCATTGTTTTTCGACTATAGAAATATTCGATTATTTATAGCCCATCCCATTATTTATCACATAGACGTACATTTTACAAACGAACTTTTGAATTTGGAGAACCCTACAACGAATAAAGGGAACAAACACAAGTTAAATTATCTTCGAAAGAACTTTCGTATTTTTGACAAATTCAATAATTTTCACATATGAAATAATTACATTAAAATTCGTAATTAGTTAAAAAAAATATATATATACTTTTAACTATAAAAACTCTTCTGTAAAATTGTTTATAAGATAATTGGTTCTTAAATTAATTTTGACAGTTTTAGTTCAAAATCGGAAGACTGTTACACTGGATACAAATTCCAGAAAGTGTTAAATGATATTTGGTAATTTTGGAACCAACTACTGCGTGGATGAGTCGAATTCTTCCTTCTACCACCTCTACTAGAGATATGTAGTTCACGAACTAACTAGTACATTCGAACTATTCACTTCATTGAATCAATCAAACTATTCGTTAAAATTTTTGCATTTAGTTCGAACTGAATTGGTAGTGAGCTGACTCAAAGTTTTACGAGGCTGGCTGCGATTCACAATACAATTCAGGCATTCACATGCAGGCAAAACTTCATCGTTCGTTAAACGTCATATCAGAGAGAGCGGCTCCTGCACTGCCCACTCTCACTCAGCACATCACATAATATTGGTTTTTTTTTTTATTTAAAATATTATTTTAAATATATTTGGTTTTTGCTGGGTCAGATACGTGGAACTCAACGAAAATATTGCGAATTTGCAATACAGTCATATTCGTATTTTCATAGCATTGCAACACAATCATCATCATCATCAATGGCGCGACAGCCCAAATCGGGTCCTGGCCTCCTGAGCAACACAATGCCGATGCAGAATGTGCGACTCGATACAAGTATACGGTATACACAACCGGCATTCGATTTCGGCACTAGGTTCTGTCCAGTGTCCCAGAACTACAGAATGATAGCGAGCTACAGCGAGCTCGATTCATATTCATATTCCCATTCATATTCTCATTCTTTTTCCAGTTCGATATCGCGAAAGGAAACGTCGTTGTTTAGTTCAGGAACGATGAATACGAATTTGAATATGAATTACGTTGCTTTTAAAACTGAAACGTTTCTATTTCCTTGAGACCTACATATCCCGCGAAGACAAGATGTAGGCTTTGTAGGTATTTAGTTCAGGAACGAAATTATACATGGTTCACGAACGGAACGACGATTCTTCGCACTATAAGTTACTGCTTGACACATTTTCTGTTTCATTCTATGACTTGAATATGAATTACTGCATGCTTCGTATGTTTTTTTCATGCATGTTTCATAGTGTGAAATGATAATCAGCAATTGGCACGCTAGTAGCTAAAAGTAAAACTTTATTCTCCCACAAAAAAAAAAATTTCTTTTTTTAGCATTTAAGTGCTAAAAATCTGTGTGTGATGGCTTCAAGGAAAAGAAATCCAATTAGGAATCATTTCGATGAAGTGCTATAGAGTAAAGGGAAGATCTGTAAATGCAGATATTGTCGAAATATGCTAAGCTGTGTTGTTGGCTTTTTGTAGAATCTAAGAAGGCATATGACGTCCAAACATCAAGTAATTCTCTTGGAGAGTCATTTCCGTGAAACTTTATAGAAGCCTCCAGCTGCAAGTAATAGTTCCCAAAAAATTTCTAGATTCGAAGCTTTATTGTCAATACAAGTACGAGTGCTTTATTTTTGAATGATAGTGCTATAGTGCAAGTGCAAACGAGACAAACATATTCCATTAAATATACAATCGATCATTTGTCATGTTCTATAACGAGGGTGAACTAAACGAACTAAGATAAATAATTATTCCTTTTAGTGAACTAGAACTAGTGAACTAGTTCACCAAATTGAACTACTTTGCCCACCTCTAACCTTTACCACCTCCAACAAATTTTCTTTATTAATTTTTCTAAACTTATCAAAAGTGTACTACGGATTCAAGTCTGTGTTATTGCTAGTCCGTATTACTGTTAATAAATGTCAAAAGTCAATTACAGTTCAATATAAATTTCTTATCAAAATCGCCAATTTCTGTGAATTTTACGACCAAAATTCTCAGAAAAGGGCAAACCGACTAATTAGAACAATCTGATGTTCGATTCGACAAACATAATTTTTATCTCAATCGATTCCAATAAACACTAAAATAAGGTCTAGGTTGCCACTGACATCGTTTAAGATTGTAAATTATGGACGGTATGATTCCGATAAGATTGTTCAGAAAGAGTATGTGTGACATGCTTATCAATTAACATAACGTTGGCTTGCTATCATTTTCCGAATACACCGAATGCACACGTTACATTTTCATTCTTGTGTTCAAGTTCGTCGACACCTGAAACATTACACGTCGGAATGTACCACAGTCCTTCCCAACAGCATTCCTTAACATTTCTAGCCGCTAGCATATTTGAGCAGACGATCTTGTAGATATTTTGATAGTCGAGATAATGCATGTCATCAAGCCTTGTATGCTGTTTCTTCCTTCTTTCGGCATCCTAAATAGAAGCCACGAGCAAATATTTTATGTATGTTGAAGTCACACCCCTGAATACAAGTTTACATCGTTCTGTACAATAAAAAAAATCCATCTCGCACTATGCCAGAGCCCAAAGGAACTGACATAAAAATATGCTGTCATCGCAGTAAAACTTTTAAAACGACTATGAGGATGTGATGTGTACTTGAAGAAAAGCGAGTCATAGAGCCGAAGGCGACAAGACTGATTTTCAAGACAGAGACGACCCCCAAAGGAATGCCGAGGAATCAGATCGCAGTCTTTCGATAAACATCCTGTCGGCGTGCATGCATAAAATCCACCCTTTCCCGAAGAGGCTCAAGTAGATGCGATACCATTCGAATGCATCCTTTCTTTGCTCTAGGGTATTTTCTGTTTAATTAAGAGGTTTTTTTCCGACCTTGCTGTTCTTCTTAGTGTCTCGCATGTTTACCAGAGTCTTAGCATCCAGGCCGTAATGGCCCCATGTGTAATGCTACGCGATATGTCGTAAATTTCCAGATACATTCCGAATCAAGTGCGATTCGAACCTTTGCACTTACCGAGTATATATTTATAAAATCGCACGGAGCCATCGCATTGGGGCGACCTTTAATTGGATAATTGAGCGCTTTAACTTGTCCAATAAGACAAAGATTGAATCCAATTTACTTGTTTTTGCGCGCGAATGTCGGAGCTATGGGCGGCAGTGCTGGGGCAAATGTTTGTGAAATTGTCGTAAACTGTAATTGCAAACAGCTCGAACAAGAATCATGTCATGGCGTCGTCAGGAAAGGGAGCATATGAGTGGATTTTGAAAAATTGAAAAAGAAAAACTTGATATGAACGAGTGTCAGCCCAGGTTTTATGACATGACACCAACAAACTCGAGACTTTTGTGCGAGCAAGAAAAGTACTTTCCATTGATTTATATTCATCGAGTGAATTTGTCTCGACTTTCTGTGTATTTTAATTTGAAATGGTGTGTTAATTGCAAAAGTACTGGTGGTCTGTTCTGTTGTTCGAAGCAAAAGAAAAAAAAAAAATACGAGACTCTAGAACAATAAATAACTACCCTCATCGCAGATGATATTTATGATGCATTTCCTATTAAAATGGTGCTGATGCACACTAAATTGGATTGTATCGCACATCGTACTTGTTTGGTATTGTTCTTCGGTTTTTCCAAAATTTCCCGTCCTTTCTGTACGGAAATGTGCAACATCTGGAATATTGAAAAGTGGGATTTTCCAGAAGTCTACAACAGGTCTCTCTGCCAATTATGTCTACCTTTTTGTTTGAATTGGAAAAAAAAAATTGGGATGCTTTATTTGAATACTTTTGAGTATTTTTTTTTGTTTGCCTTTTAAACCGAAAGTTGTAAATGAGACTTGAAAGGCTGAGTCAATAAAAATGCAATTAGCATTTTCACATTTAAATGACCGTAAATTGTGTAAAACGTTTCAAATGTGGATGTCCTGTATTTAAGGATTTTTGAAGTTCGGAAAGCAAAGAAATAAGAATCGGTTCGAATTAAAAGAAAACGTTTTTCGGAAAAAAAATCCAGCCGACCCCGGGGCGCCAAAGGGCAGTGATACCTTAAGGAAGTTGAAAGTACCTTATACTTGAACTTTGGGATCGGAACTTAAAAAGCGTAAAAATCTGCTCTGAAAAATCTGTTTCACGAGGCGGAGGATGGGGAATTGCTGCTTTTAGTTACGACACTGGCAGTTGGAGTGCTCCTTTTAAAGAGTCAAAAGGGAAATATCCTAAGAAGAGTTCTTTTTCACTTCCGGTAACTACTGGCGTACCACAAGACTCAGTTCTTGGACCTCTATTTTTTAGTATGCTCGTTAATGAGTTGCCCGATTAAGGATTGCAGTATATATAGTACGTATGTAAATGTATGCCGATGATGTCCAATTGCACCTTAGTGGTCCTGTCGAATTGAAGATTGCGCAGCCCGAGTTAAGTAAGATGTCTAGAATATATAATTTGCTATTTTTCCATCTTGCGTTAAGGTGACGCTTTTTTTAAGGCCTCGAATATAACTTAAGGGGTCACTCTATAATGTTATGCGCAGTCATGTCGGTGTAAAAATTGGAAAAAAAATTAAAGTTTGGTCAATTTGGGTGGAGAGAGACGAAAGTGACGGTGGATATTGCTTTTAAAGCACAGGAGTTGGTACTCGTTGGAAAACACGTTGGTTGATAATGTGTTCCAAAATCTTGACGTTTGGGAAATGAATGACTGCTTCACTGTACGAAAAGGCACGGGTTTGACGTTGTACTCTAGTGCGCGATCAGCTTGACAAGTATCACGCGGAAATAGTGGAGGAATGAGTGCACTCAGTTTAGCACTGCGTTTACCATGGAAGTGGAGATAGTAAATACTGAGAACTTCGACGTTGCTAGAGTGAATCGATGGATAACGTGATGGGTTCGTCTTCCAATCAGTCGGAATGCATGTTTTTGAAAACGATCGAGCAACGCAAGATATCTATAGTTGGTCGTGTTCTCGGTGTTCCATCTTGCTTTAGTTTCGTTGATTTCCTTTTTCCAGTTTAGGTTAAACTGGTAGTGAATCGGCCACAACTTGCGGAAGTCAGAGCGAAACAAGTTTAAATAAGTTCTGAATTATAACAACCATGGAAGGCTGACTAACCACGTACCACATTGAATTAAACAGTTGAAACAACTGATGCTATGTTTCCTGCCTCTAAATGGAGTCTTAGCCGGAAATTAATTGACGACGTGACCTCTAACATGCCTCAATGTGCAGAAATACATGCAAAGCCGTTTTTTTCGAGATTAGGCTATATTTGTCAATTTTAGTCAGTGGCGTGCCAACCTGGTAGCAGCGGGTAAGATATCGTATGCAATATCTATCTAGCTTCTTGTATCTTCTTGTTTAAGTGCGCAGCCCTTTCCCCAGCCGTGAAGTAGTTGGTTCGATCCTGATTTTCATTACAATATGAAAAGTGCCGTTGCCGCTCCTATGTCATTAAGAACTCGCCCCTCTTTCTACCACCTCCCATGCAAAGCGCACAATTTCACTAGATCCAATACAGAAATTTTCTTAGTACCTATTAAATTTCTGAATCCTAAATTCTACAAAATTTCTTAAAATCAAAAAAAAAAAAAAATGTGCGTTCGATATGAAGTCAACATATTCCAAACGAACGATAGATGAAATGCCTGATTTTGAATGTTGCCTGATAGTTTCCAGGTAGCCAAATATAAAAATAAAAAAATCTACAAAAGTATGACAAGAAATGTTGATTGCCGATCAAACAAACTGTTAGTAGATAGTCTTAGTGATTTCTTCGAGAAATCTGAAGTGGACTTGGATTTGAAAAGTCGGGATGACAATATAAAACTTCATTTGTTCAGTTTACTTTACTCTTCTTCTTCAATAGCCCAAACCGGGCCTTGGCATACTGACTTTCCGGATCCTTAACATTTTATTTGTTATTCTGGAAGGGTTGTTAGTTCTTCGCAAATTGAGGTTGCCCAGATATACTCAAGCAGGCAGTATGCTAGATTTAAATGTTGACCGGGATTTGAACTCAAAACGTTCGAATTGTAAACCAACACGCAACGCACTAGGCTACACTCAGGCTACTTACTCTGCTTTACTCTACTTCTCCCAATTCGAAGAACCAACGATATTCTGGCCTGATGTATAGTCTTTTCGAACCCTATTGCCCTTTGAAGTTACTAAATTAAGAGAAGCTGAATTTTAAAAGTGTGTCATCAAAAAAGTCGCGACCAATCTAAAGAAAACTTAAAGACATCAAATGCATTACATTTTCCAACTGACCCAATTTTACAGAAGGATCTCAAAATTTGCGGCCGTTTTTTCACTCAGTGCTTTCGAACGAGAAAATTCGGCAGAATAATAAAGACGTTAATCATTAGAGCATCAATTTTTGATCGGAAAATTCTCAGAAAAAAAACCTATTCTTGACTTATTTAAAAGCAAAACTCATTTGTCAATGTTTTTTTTTTCCCCGCCCCTCAATGGACTAGACATCGAGATGAACCGTCCCGAATCTGATGATTTCCTAAATCTAAATAAATCCGAAATACCATAGGCCGATGGGAAGTATGTAGAAAGGGAGAATCATGGCTAAAATTAGATGGAAACTGTAGAGGTTTTTTCCTAAATATCAAATCAGTTTCCTCTTCTCGATAGCTTGACGAAGGATAAAAAACTGGATACAACTATGACTACTCTTAGAGAGTTATCGAAAATAGCAAACTGATGGGCTCCTCCTTGTCACATGTTTGTGAAGGAGCGGCTCCAGTTTATTAATAAATCAAATAAAAAACTCATTGCCAGATTAAGATGTCATGATGTATGGGCTCCATATACGGTGGTAGGGTAGCACACATATAATATCTTAATGTGGAAGCGATTCAAATGGACCCTCTTTCCAATCCTGACAAGTGAGATAGACAGGCACGGGATTGTTGTTTGCTGGTCTTCATGAATCTGAAAGTTGAAGAAAATTTCAAATTTTTTTTTCTCGTAGGAAACATAAATCAATGCCAGGCGTTGATGAAAATTGTAAGAAATCTCACACAAAATATTCTTCATATGAGATGTTATTGATTCTTGATTCGGGGAAATACCAAAAATGACTTTTGTGCTAAAAAAGGAATGAACGCAACAACTGGAATTTCAATTTTCATATCAAGATTTGGAAATATTATTTTGGTATTATTCCAATGGGATCAATCATTTGGATAGACGAGCATTTTCGACGGATTGGCATATTTGTTATACTCAACAAAATAAGTTGGATCGACTAAGAAAGAAAAATTTGTTCAGCAGTTCTTAACGTTCGGGGAAATCAATCAAAAAAAAAGCTCTGATATTTGACTTGAGAAGAAAGATTTGAAAGTTATGTTGAAAATTAAACAGCCTTTGTAAAATGGATAGGTTGCAATTGTTTTTGAGTTTTAGGAAAAAAAGAGGGGTTTTATTTAGTTTCTCGTGTTTGAAAACAAATACAGCATCTAGAAGTTCAAGTCAAGCTTGACTATCAGCTGTTTTTTTAAATAGAATCGAACATAACTTAAGGGAGCACCCTTTCATGTTATGCTTTTAATTTGATGCACAGCCAAGTCAGTTTAGAGAAGGTAAGGTATAAGTTTTTGAGAACCCGTAAACCGATAACGCATTTCATATTCTTTATGTTCGGATGATCAAGGATTGCCTACATGTCACTGCACGGAAAGGTAAAGACTTAACAAAATTTTTCCTACAATCCGGCTATTGGAAACAGGGACTCATTGAAACTGTCAATAACATTTTAATGCGTGCTATTTTCAAACATGACCACAAAAATCGACTTAAGATTATTGAGAGCACCAAAAGCTCGAGATCTTCCTGGTAATTTCTGAAATCGTTAAACAACAGTTCATTAGATCTTCAACAATTCTTCTTCTCGATGGTGACCGAACCGTTGTTGATCCTATTGAAAAAGCTAACCTTTTGGCAGCAAACTTCCCTAGAAACTCCAAGCTAACACCCTTCGAACCAGAGTCCTCCATACTTACCGGGATCTGGCTTTTCGCTGCCACAACTTCAGCTCAATATTCAGAAGTGTGTTAGGCCGTATATCATCCAGCCCATTGTACTTAAAAACCGCGCTTCCTCTCGAGCAAAACCTCTTCGTAATCTTTACCATATTTCATACTCTTCAGGGTGCTTTCCTCAGATCTGGAAGGTTGCCAATGTTCAGGCAATCCAAAAGAAGGACACAAAGCTATCCCCGCTAATTACCTTCCCAAAGCCATTACCACAGTACTTTCAAAAGTAATATTAACTGCTGTCAATCGCAACTCTCTTGTGGATAAAAATCTCATCCATGATCGCCAACTTGAATTTCGCACGGGACTAGAGGCGATCTTTTGGTCCATCTGACCGAACGTTGGAGTTCCTGCATCCACAAATTTGGCGAAGATCAATTACTTGCTCTTGACATTGCTAACGCGTTCGACACAGTTTGGCACAAATTTCTCTTAGCTAAGCTAAAGGACTTTGGTTTTAACGCATCATTTTTTAAATGGATTGAGAGTTTCTTTTCTGAGCACTCTATACAAGCCGTACTAGACGGAGTAACTTCTGCACCCTTTTCCATCGATTCCGGCGTCTCTCAGGGCTCGGTTTTGCCTGCCTTTTTGATCCCCATAAACGATCTTCTGTCGCCTTTTTTCTAATTATCTAATTATGTACCTCCGCGGTGTTTTATTTTTTATGGTAAATGCAGGAAAGGAACTAAAATCCCTAATACCTCCTGCATTAAATTCCCCCCGAAATACTCGCCAAGCTGCAAGCTCACATGAGTACACTGTGAAGTCCTTGCCGTGGAGAACAGTGAAATTCAGGCAGTCCTTCTTCATCATCATTTATTGATTAATTGAATGGGGGTGCCATCAGGGTCAACAGGATTGTGAATATTAAGCTCCTTGAGTATCTTGGAAATTAGATGCGTTCAAAAGTGGTAGTTGGAAAAGACGCATTTTAGGAAAATTCCAGATGTGATCTCCAACGACGAACTTTGGAGTACAATTGGATAGCAGAGGATCGGTCACACTTTGAGGAAATCAGAGCGAAACATCGCCAAACAGGCTCTGGATTATAATCCTCAAAGAAGACGACGGGTTGGTAGCATGTGGCACATGGAAGCAAGCAGTTGAGCAGGAGGCCAGAGGAATAAACAAGTCCTGCCAACAGCTAAGGATCGCGCCTGGCGGAAGAGAGTTGTTTCTGTACTATGCCCCTATAGAGGGTCTTAACCGGAATTTGATTGAGTTGGAAAAGAGAGTGAGAAAGATGTGATGTAGTCAGTCTGCTTATGCTGATGTTCGAAGCTCGCTGTCAAAAGGTTAGCTTTCTCAACAGCATTCGTAATAATTCGGTCGCCATCTATAGAAGGAGGTGTTGAAGATCTTATGAAGTTTTGATTGACTATTTTAACAAAGGAACAGAAACATCTTGAGCCTTTTGGAGTTTCAAGTTTGGTCATGTTGGAATTCAACACTTTTGAGTGTTGATTTTGCGGGCATTCTTTGACATGTTAGCAATTTGTTGAGACAGGAGTTTGATTGACTCTAAAAATATCAAATGCTGTTTTTTTCTCCAGAATGACATCTAAAAAATCTTTGTTGAAATACGTATCCTTCGAAGGTTTCTTTTGTGGCTGGAGTAGAGCTTCGTACCTTTTAGAAATGTTTTGAAAACGTTTTGACAAGTTGTATTTGATTCAAAGCACTGGGAATGGTTAAAATCTCTGAAAAAATGATTTACTTCTCCCCAATTTGTTCTTTCATAGAACCAAACAGTTCTTTTAGAAAATCGAGTGATTTTGTCGGACGAATTGGAAAGCGGATCAGTATTGCCAATTCGAGATGGAGGTATGACTGAAACAAAGTAATTCCCAGGTTGATTATTCCATAAAGAGGTCAAGTAAGTAGTAGGCTCAGTTACCAGCTGTTTTAAGCCATTGGTGGAGGCAAAGATGCATATTTAGCTTAACACTTCTTATCCAAAATTGCTTACTAATTTTTTTAAAATAAACTACTAAGATTCTATGTTAAGCCCAATCATACACCAGAAAAGAATTTTTTGTGACTTTAAGAAACTTTTATATTTTGTATGGAGAATGTTAGAAGGAGTGACGGCATTGAACTAATTATTTAATATCGTGCTACAGTTGTTGTCAAAATGTTTTCCACAAAATTTGAACTTCAAAAATTTGATAGGTACATACTGAGAAACTGTTAGTGAGCTGTATTTTGTTAAATGTGCAGTTTGTATGAGAAGTGCCAGAAGGAGTAGAGGGTTTTTATCAGAAATAATTATAAAATTTTAAACTAGTAGGTTTCATACTGGGTAACATACGCAAAAAATAGGCCGCAGATGAAGAATATGATGATAATGCAGTGAAGAATTTTCCATCAATCATACCTGAAATTAGTTTGGCCTTTACAAATACTTTCGTGGTATCCAAAGAACCTTTTGTAGGATTTAATAAGCTAACCTGATTTCTGACCAAATTTACTTCTTGATTTATTACTTCCATTGACTCCTTAATAAAAATTAGTTTTATTGAGCAACAATATCGTGTAGAGGATGATGCGTTTAGAATTCTCATTACCACAATGATAGGTACAAGTGAAATACTAAAAAAAAACTATCATCCAAATTCTCTTCATCCGAAAATCGCTGCTTAAACCTATTTTGATCTGCCCATCGAATCCACTTCATTAGAATGTACATATATTTCGTCTGTAATAGGATCTTCTAAAGATAACATCACGTATTTTTGCACAGTACATAATCGTGTAATGGTATGATCAATTAGGGATTGCAAATCAATTTTAGCTGAAGATTCAGTATCAGATATGCCAGCTGGGTAGCATTTTTGTTTTGCCTCCATTGCGGTGTGATAAGTTGGGTATAAATGAAACAGTTCGCTTCCACGCAATCCTGAGCATCGTCCTTTGGTTGTCGCCAGGACTTGTTTATTCTTCTGGCCTCCTGCACAACTGATTGCTTCCATGAGCTACATGCTCGGACAGCCTGACGTCTTCTTGAGTATTATAATCCAGAGCTTGTTTGACGATGTTTCGCTTTAGTTTCCTGCGAATGTGACCGATCCACTGCCACTTCCGCCTTTGAATCTAAGTCCCTTTTTATTCTGCCCAGTAGTACTCCAAAGTTCGTCGTTGGAGATCATATTTGGCCATCCCAGAAATGCATCGGAGGCATGCGATGTTGTTTCTTTGTAAGCCTAACGGTCACTTTATATGTAGTACAACCAATAAAAACACAGGTTTGACACATACGTCAACTTCGTACAACTTCGTACGAAGGGAGGTCTCTCTTAAAAGGGTGCCGAACGCGATTTGATTAAATTTGAAAAACTCAATAGACACCATAACATAAGTCTAGAAAAATGTCTTAATTATATTTTAAGAGCTAGGGTGTAGCTTACTAGGTAGCGTGTTGATCTACTATGCGAAGGTCGGGAGTTCAAATCCCGGTCGACGTATAGTTTCAGCACACTGTCTGCTTGGGTATATCTCTATAACTCGTAGATAGAGGATTGTGCGAAGGGCCAACAACCCTTTCACAATAACAAATAAAATGTTAAGGAACCTGATGATCAGGAGGCTAAAGCCCGATTTGGGCTGTAGTGCCATTGAAGAAGAAGAAGATATTTTAAGATTTTTTTTTAACAATTCGGCTAATTGTAATAATTAATAACTGTCACATCTTAAAAAAAAGATGATGAGCAATCCTCGAACTAAATTCACCTCCATGTCTGACCTTACACCAGTTTCACATCTCAACCTCCATTAATCTGCTTTGGAAATTAAAAACACATGAATCTGGAGCGCGCGCTTCTGACAAATTTTAATTTAATAAGTTGCTGATTCATTGCATTGAAATCAGAACATATGCGAAAGTAGGCATAAAGCGCAAACGAAATTCATGCAGCCCATTCCGAAAACTCATTCTTATGAGAGAATATGATTTTTTTCTCGAGTTTATTGTAACTTATAAGTCATGGAATTTTAACGTCATACATCATATTCGTAATCGTTTTGCGTGACGAATAGTAAGACCGAACATCAGAGTTTCAATTTAAATTCAATTAATTTTAATGTCATATTTATTTGGTAAAATTCAAAGAATTGCGTGAATTGAAAGATAAAAGGTGAAGCTCATGGTAATTCCTTTCCAAGAAGTTAAGATACACCAAAGCTTTGTGGTTTTAAGTAGCAATCATCCGTACTCTTTTTTTCAAAATAAATTCCCTTCGAATTCAAATTCGTTTAGGAAAAATTTCCAAAAAAAGAAAAAACTTTTGGTATTCTCATTTTCAATTCAGTTGGATTGTTTGGTAACCATAGACTAAGCTAATCTTGCTGAACACTGTGTGGTTGATTGCATCATAACCAATTTGGGGTTGTGGTATAAAGACCCGGATTGGCTTTTAGCCCTAGAATCATAAACTTCAATAACGTACTTACATTACTACGTTATTATGTGAGTTGAATCAACTTATGGTTATGATTCTAGGGTTAAAGTTCGCAAGTTAGGTTCATAGATCGAAATCTGAATCATTTTTTAAATTGAACTAGCAACCAGCAGTCCTTATGTGACAGAATGAGCCCATACAATACCTTATTATTCATTAGTAATCTGATCTTTAAATGCTGATCTGATATTTTCGTTGACAAACAGCCCAGAAAACACTTTAACGAGCGCTCGCAAATAACGATCCTAAAACGAGCATAAAATGACACAAGACAAATAAACTGCGCCAAGATCCTAGGCAAACCAAACTTTAGTGTAAACAAGAAGAGTCACACAACTTCGATCTTGTTATATATGTATATACAAGCAGTTTTCGCCTTACCATGCGCATTGACAGTGCCAAAAATTATTTCGTGTCGATATCTCAAGACATTGCAAATTTTGGAAACGGTGGAAAACGTTGAGATTTAGTTTGCATAGTATCGTACTCGAGTGAGTACTTGCTTGAGTGTGAGAGCATCAGTGAAAAGTCCAACGACATAGGCACCAGAATACAAAAGGCATGTGCGATTTTCTCTTGTTTGGCATTAAAATTCCAGTTCTTCAAAATATCGTTAAAGTTTCATAAGTAATATCATTTATGAATCTTAAGCGATATTCATTAATGAATTAGAATACAATTTGATAACGAGTATATACTTGCTTATATACTTGTTTTTTTTTGTAAGCGTTTCACAATTCATTAACGAATGTACATTTAGTCCGCTCGCTAACGACCAAGTCGCTCGTTAATGTAATTCATTAACGATTCTTTAACGAATCTTCTTTAAGACCGCTTCTAAAAATGTTAGAGAAAAGCACTTTTAACACTTATAGTAATACGCTTTTGACCGGCTTAAATGTTGGGTCAACATGGTTTAGTGATTAACGCGTCTGCTGCGATTTAGGATCCCAGGTTAAAATCAACTTCTCTACTTAAAAAAAAAATCACGTGCTTATTCGTTACAGACTTATGATTTCTAAGTCGCACTTTTCACTCAACACAAAAATACGCCTTACAATCGCTTTTATTTAAAAGCTGAAGCGGAGAACTTACTTCACATGTAATGTTAAAATGTGTATATGAAATGTTAGCAAGATTGAAGCCCTTTCTCGCGACAAATTAAGCGTATTTAAAATACTTCGCAATCGTTCTTTTTCCTGCTGGGATAGTGAAAGAGTTAAATGTGCGGGATAATTTATATTTACTATTAATATTTACGTAGTAAGACCTGCTCGCATATACTGTGACAGAGTGTTGTAGTGTATACATCCTAACTAGAGTCACTCCATACAAGAAGGAAACACACGGTTTCAGAGTCTGGCAGAAATGTCAGGAAGAAAGGAATGTGATTGGGAAGGGGAATGAGAACGATCCCAGCAAACAAATTACTTCCTTGAAGAATCGTTATTGAATGATATTAACGGGCGATTTGCTCGTTAACGAGCGTCATTATCGAGTCATTAACGATTCATCAAGCGGATTAAATGGATATTCGTTAATGAATTACTTTTAACAATTCATTAATGAATTATAAAACGCTTACAAAGCAATGTGTCGTCAATGATTTATTAATGAATATCGTTAACGATTCATAAACGATATTTGTTATGAAATATTAACGATGAATTAAAGAACTTGACCTACAAGCACACGCGGTCTCCTCAGCAAGCTCCAAGTTTTTCACCGTTTACATACGCATTGTGAAATGAAAATTGATCGACGTTGAGCAACCCTTTTTATTTGGTTTGCTTAAGATCATCACGCAGTTTGTTTGTTTTGTGACATTTTATGCTCGTTTAAAGATCGTTATTTGCGAGAGCTCGTTAAATTGTTTGCTGGAATCGTCTCGAATTGAGAAGCTGGCATATTTTGCAGTTGAATTGGCTGCTACTGACAAACATTTACAGATATGATGGGAGAAGCAATTGTGTACTTATCGAATGTATAGATATGAAATGAAAGATCGGTAGGCGGTACCACTAAAAGGCGTTTGTGCTTCTGTTTGCAATTTTCCTTTCACCTTTTCTTTCATCATGTTGCCGTATTTTAGCGAAAATCCGGAACCGGAACAGGTAGAGATGTGGAACCCAGAATAGGCACACCTTCACAAAAAATACCTTTCCAATAGTATTTAATATATTTATTTTCGATTATTGATTTGGGCTGTAGTGCGTTTACGAAAAACGCTTATTCTTTTAAATACTACATCGTTCAATAAGTTCGTAGGATGACATATAGATGGCGTCACTATTAACAAATCCTTATGATTTTCAAGGAGTACCAACCTTCAAAGGATAAATGTCAAAATTTTATGACATCACAAGTTGAAGTAGTTTTAGTGACGCTACTTCTGACATTCCCAAGCAATGAAAAAAACATTTCGCGTGTTGATCAAACATTGTTTTTGATGGGACAAATACCGTTCAAGCAAAGTTTGTCTCGGCAAGTGCTATGGGGACTCTTTTCCATCGAAAGCAACAGTCAAACTTTGGTTTGGAATTTAAACATGTTCGTACAGACACCAATGATGCTGAACGCTCTGGACGTCCAAGTGAGGCTGTTTTTTCCGGAAAATAGATGACATCCTAAGAATATCAAAAGGCAGTGTATTCACCATCGTGGATGGACATTTGTCCATGAAAAAGCTGTGTTCAAAGTGGGTACCGCGTTTACTCATAGTGGATCAAAAACAACAACGCGTCGACGACGTCAGAGCACTGCTTGGAGCTGTTTAAGCGCAGTAAAAAGGACTTTTTTATGCGGTATGTTACAATGGATGACACATGGATCCATCACTACACTCCAGAGTCAAATCCGCAAACAGCTGAGTGGCGAGAAGCCAATGAAAGTCTTCCGAAGCGACTAAGAAGAAGGTTTTATTCTGTGTTTTGGGATGCGCATGAAATATTGTTCTTCGACTACGCTGAGAAGGGAAGAACCATCAACAGCGAATATTACACAGCGTTGTTGCAGCGATTAAATGACGAAATTGTAAACAATCGGCCCATATGAAGAAGAAAAAAGTGTTCTTTCATCAAGACAATGCAACGTGTCAGAAGTCGATGGCGAATTGAAGTCCGAATTGCTTCGACACCCACCGTATTCTCCAGATCTGGCGCCCAGTGACTTTTTCCTGTTCGTAGACCTCAAACGAATGCTTTAGGGAAAGAGTTTTGCGTCAAATGCTGAGGTCGTAGCCCAAAAAATGCTTATTTTAAGGGTAAAACCATAGCGCTGGAATGATTGTATCACTCTAGAAGGAGACTATGTTGAAGAATAAAGTCGAATTTTGTCTAAAGGTTGATGTTTTATTAGTCATTCTACGAACTTATTGAACGATGACCAGAAACATATTTCTAAAAGGATATCTATCCGAGAGAGCAAATTATAAGAAATGCAATATCAGTAGTGGATGTAGCCTAGTGGATAGCGTGTTGGTCTACAATACGGAGGTCGTGCGTCCAAATCTCGGTCGACGTATAATTTCAGCACACTGCCTGCTTCGATAAATCTTGGTCATTCTAATCTACGAAACTGAATAAAATTGTAAACAGAGGGTTATGCGAAGGGCTAACAACCCTTCCATAATAAGTAATGAGAGTGTTAAGGAACCTAAAGACAAGGAGGCCAAGGCTCGATTTGGGCTGAAGTGTTTAGAAGTAAAAGAAGTATCAACGGTGCAGTGAAGTTTCATGATTCTAATGATCATCGTCATACGTTCGATACAGCAGTTCCGACTTACGATTTATGCTTCGACTTCGGGGTCAGTTTCGACAGTGACTTTTAGCAAATTTGAAGCCACTGCAATCGGCATTGCAAATTTACCAAAAATTACCTGAGCTTAATTGTCGTTATCGACTCGCGAAGTGAATTCACTAAGAGAACTCGTTGCGAGCTCGATAGATGAATCTACCATATGTCAAATTTTCCAAACATACTTAGTTCCGAAATAATACCGAATTCGAAAGCATAGCGAACTCGCCGCAAAACCCTCTTCTTTCGCTTGGTGATTTCGAGTTCATAATCCAAGTACAGGTAAGCTAAAGCCGCTGGGTCGAATGTAGACTGGCTTTAAATGACTGATGTTGGTAATCATCTTTAACATAACTTTTTTTCGTTTCACCAACTCTATGTTAATTCATTGAAAATATTTATAGCTATCAAAGAGTGTGATATGAACACTCCGAACTAGTTTTCCTGTTTTGAAATTTTGAACGATTACGCTAATCTTCATATTACAAAGCAAAACGAAAGATTATATCAATGAAATTATGAGTAAATTTGAGCCTAATTAACGCTTACGAATTTGAGACAACATAGTTTTTAATTCAGGTACGAGATAATTACGTGAAACTAATTTTTTATACTTCTCAAAAGCGAAACACTAAATTTCTTCGATTGTACAACTGCTGGTAGAGTTTCGAAGCGCTGTGTGGTGATGGGTTGTTAGCTTTTATTGTCAAATTTCGTGAAATTATTAGGAGTAATCTTTTCGAAATTAGCAGGATATGTGGAAGGCTGCCGATATATCTACAACAACTTAAAATTTCACATTCAAAATGGGTTTAAAGCATACTAAATCCGAGTCCACTTAAATCACAATTAAACTAAATGAGGTCGTTTAAGCGAGTCATGTTTATCCCATATCCCTGACACAAAACATAATAAATTAAATTTTCATAAAATTACAACCTCTTCAGGTAAACGTACAGAAACATCATCAACAAGCACATCTGAAATTAAAGGAAACATAACAAAAGTACTTTCAAACAGATGACTGTTATATGATAAAGATAAGCGCTGACATAATTAAAGGGTCGTTAAAATGAAGTATAGCATCATGTGTGCTGTGTCCTCCTTTTAAACATTCTTATTCCACACAAAGCACAAAATTATACACATATGATGTTTTCGTATTCGGAAAATTAAACCAGAAATATTTTTTCATGAATTCTTAGATTTATGTTCGCCCAGAATGATGAAGGGCGTATTGCATTTTATTTAAACTTCTTTCATACTATTCAACTATTATTTGACATTTTTTCTCCGAAATAAATTCCACCTTTAGAGTTTGTCTCAAAAAAAAAATCCAAATTGTTTATTCAGCTAACAACGAAGTAAAAACAGAGAAAACCTGAATGACCTTATGTCAAGATGGTATACCATCGTCATGAGGGTAAGAATGACTCTTCACTATAAAAATAAAAAAAAAAAATTGTGTTAGCTTAATAAGATGACACAAAAGATTTTTCTGTTGAAATTCTCGAGAAAAGCGTGTACGTTAGATGAAATTGTTGATGCAGCACGGAGAATAAGGGTAACCAACAATATAAGGCTTATCGTTGTTTAAAGTAAAGGAAATGTTTCGTGAAGAAAACTTTAAACGAGGGGGATGGAAGTTTTGAAATTTCAGAGCGGAAAAAGTTCCAAGAAAATAATATCATTATCATAATCAGGCTATGCGTGAGGGAAAGAAGCTCTCGAGAAATTGAATGAATTTCAGGAAGAAGTTGGAATAGCAACACCTGTATGTAGAAAATGAGAAATTATTTTAGATTAAAGCAATGTCGCAATATTATGAGAGCACATAGCATGAAGTGGGCTCAACTATATACAATTCATATTCCAACATTAGGCTTATTGTATAAGAACGCACTCCTCTTAAGTCGATTTTGGGCCCTAGCTATAGCATGAACTTGCTTTCGAATTGGCTGGTCAATTCTACTTGGCATTTATTTTCAAACTAGAGCCTTAGCGCCGAAGTATTCCCTCGAGTTTCACAAGATGTGACCGATCCCCTGTCATTTGCGACTTCGAAATTCAGTTCTGTTTGTTTGTGAATCCATCAGATCTGCAAGATTAAATATAAATTAATTTAATTAAGAATTTTTCAAGGTGTATACTGAAAATTCGAACTCAAGTCAAGCGGTTTCGTTCTTACAGCGTTGTAAAACAAATCGGAATGGCTTCGTTGCCGATCCATCTTTATGATTTTCATACACAGCATCAATATTTTTATTGGCAAGAGATGTGGAAAAACGACCCTCACGAAATTTTTGCTTCTCTTAACACAGAAGCAAGAATTAGTTTATTGTTGCATATCAGCTCTAGTCTTTTATCGCATGTTCGCAATCTTCCACTGTTCTTGAAAGGAAATAAGTGTACGCGAGCGAATCCTATGCTACTCAGCGAATGTTCAAAGTTTCCAACAACAACACTGTGCTAATAAAAGGAAGATTTTTGACCAACAACAAAATAAACAGCGTCAAATTCCGATCATGTTCTACAAATACATTTACATTCCCACACTGTGTCGGTCATCAAATGTTAGAGGTCTTCTGCCAGCAGCGGTTCTGCAGTGACGAAAGAACACCTGCACTTTTGTCCTTGCATGAAAACAACAAATACGCGTCGATAGTCAGCAAACACGCCGGTTGTGCTGGGTATAAAAAGGGGCGAGCATTCATGGAAGCAGTTACATAGTCGTGAGTTGATACTTGGAAAGGAGAGTCGAAACTGGGAAACGAGTAAGGGAGTTGGAAGGCGATTAAGTTCTGTGATCGACAGGCGGGAGTAAGTCCTGCGATCAACGGGCAGAATTCAGTAAGCGAGTACGACGAGATTGAGCAGTCGACGGAAGCAGTTGCAGATATAGGACGCAATAGAATGAGTCAAGATTGAGCAGTCGATGGAAGCAGTTGGATATATAGAACGCGATAGAGTGAGTCGAGATTGAGAAGTCGACGGAAGCAGGCTGTTAATACTGGCTGCTACTAACAAATATTTGCAGATATTATTGGGGACTGTATGATAGAAAGTGAATAGAAACCATTTACTGAGTATGTAGACCTTCTTGAAGTGGAACTGTTTCATTTTTACACCGGTTGCCCATTTTATTTCGCATAATTTTTCATCGCCAGTAGCAACTGAAAATTCGTGCTTAGAAAATTAACACTGTCAAGCACGCTGCCCACTACGCCACAGAAACCTCAGTTGGAGATATAGAACGCGAAAGAGTGAGTGGAGATCGAGCAGTCGACAATGGCGGTCAAGTGTTGGAAAACGAAAAAGTCTGAATTGGGAAGCGAAAGATTCGAGATCAGATCGTCGCGACGGAAGTAGTGAAGTTTTGCAAAGCGGATTGAACAGTCGACGGGTCAGTCGATGTTCGGGATCGAAAGAGTCGAAGTTGGAAAAGCGACAGAGCGCGAAGAGATAGGCAATAAAGTGAACAAGAAAAGTGTTAAAGTGATCAACTAAAATGTTAAATAAATTTTGTGGTGATTTTTAAATTTAAGAAAGTTAGTTTAATTTTTACTTGAAATCCAGCGACCCCTTGCGCACTATGATATTAAGAAACTTCATATACGATAGAGAGTGAGAGAGTTTGAATACTCACACTCCTCCCACTTCCTCTTTTCTTTCACTCTGTGTGCAGGACCTGCTTCTGTGTAAAAAGCATCAGGAATCTATCATTAAAATACGCCTGTAAAAGATATCGCCACTATTTTTTTTCTGTAAGTTGATACCACTGAGCGAGATCAACTCAGTGTATTGACAGCGACTGCTTTTGTTAATCATACTTTTGAATGCACCACGATTATTGCTCAATTTTGTCCAAAAAGAGCATCGAAAGGAAATCGTTGATAGCATGATTTCCCGAGATTCTAGGGATCCCTTAATGAAACGTGTCATAACTGGCGATAAGAAATACGTTTACTACTGCGATATGCACGTTTATAGTGGTGTGGAGATTTCCGAATTCTTTCCAAAGGGGCTAATGGTGAATAAAGAATACTATTTAACCATTATAAGTGGATTGCGCAGAAAACGGTCAAATTTGTGAAAGGACCATTCATGAATTTTCCACCAGGATAATGTAGTAGGATACACCCACAGTCAGTCCTGCTTGCCCTAAAATGGTCAATCGCGGGATTATGGGCTAATCACCTGTGATTTTAAAATGTAACTAATACGAGAAACGGACGGGTTCTACGATAACGACTTTTGGCATTGTAAAACGGACTATGATTGGCTTCTGGAACGTTTGAACATTGAATGACGGTGGAAGGGCAATCGGTCCATATATCGCAATCAGTGATCGGCCGTGAAATGGAGCACTGTAACATCCAAGTCTTGGGCTTGAGAGAAGTTACGTGGACAGCATCAGGAGAAGAATGAACGACGAGCGGAAACACCATTCTGTATGTTGGCCTCATCAGCTAAGAACCAATATCGGATAGGATTATCGTCTTAGGGCTCAGGGCAAGTGTTAGAATCGTCGCAAGCACCAACCAGTGACACAACACCTGGTGACAAGGAGGAGTCTTATGGCCTACTGAGTGCCACCTTCGAGCGTGTTGCAAGAAATAGTATTATTTTTATCTCAGGAGATATGAATGCCCAGGTTGGCTCTGACAACATTGGACTATAACACGTCACGGAAAAGCATGTTAACTTTTGGGTCGACGCGTCACGATATTGCATTAAAAGACCCGAAAATTTCGAAATCTTTGTGGAGTTTTGTAGTACTTGGCAAATGGTCATCGGACGGACCCTTTTTCCACACAACGGTCACCATAAAACATCTCGAGTTTCTCACGATGGTTTTACTCAGAACCAGTTCGACCATTTGGCTATAAGATGCCGGTGAAGAAGATGTATCCTCAATGTGCGGGCGAAACGTGGCTGATACAAATAAAGCTCCTCAGGACTTCGATATCGTTTCACCTTTCTGGAGGTTCGCACTAAGCTGTGAGTGTTTGATGCATTTGTAAAATCCGTATTGTTATATGGTTATGCTACGTGGTAAGTGACCGTTAGACTTACCAAGAAACTGCAAACTTTCTTGAACCAATGACGCATTTTAGGGATATTGTGGTCAGATGTGATCTCCAACGACTACAGACTAAAATAGGCACAGAGATTCAAAGGTGTAAATGGCAGTGGATCGGTTACACTTTGAGGAAACTAGAGCAAAACAAGCTCTGGATATGAATAATCCTCAATGGCGACATCCGGTTGGTTCACCATATAGCACATGAAAGCGAGCCAGTTGAGCAGAAGGCGAGAGGAATAAACAAATCCTGGCGACAACTAAAGATAACTGTTTGTCTTATGACCCTACAGGTGGTCGTAACAGGAAATTGATTGATTGACTAGACAGCAAATCCTTGTCCACACTGATTTCATGCCATAAATCTTATTTGCCACAATTTTCTTAGCAATAAACTGACCTCTGTCATAATCGTTTTCTTGCAATGTTTCAATTATCCCTGAAGATCGCCATGCTTCGTATACTCGACCTTTCTTACCTTTTAAACAAAGCGAATTACTTCAGGAAATCGCTTGAGAGAAACACCCTTTTTTCGCTCTCCCTCCCTTCCGTTCCAACTCTCCTGACATCTGAAACATTTAATCCAAACTGGAAGTGCCGAAGGTGCATTAACGGCGCCCGGACAGGTAAAAAGTCTCATAAATACCTGAATCGAATAAATTACCAGGGGCCGATCGATCGTTGGACCTGATGATCCTCCACTCTTTCGCTTCACGTAGAATACAAAACATCACAAAAGTTCCAAGCCCAGCAAACACACACGATTTGTATGCGTCCCGTAACTTAAACTAGCGGTCAAGCTATACGGATTTGTGCAATTACAAAATGCATTCCTATAGGAATCCGCTCGAGCGCTACACGTGAATTCGAAGACGATCTTATGGCTGCCAAGATCGATAGTGCAACATAAGTGGCCAGAAAGAAGGCTTGGGATCTGGAAAACTGGTTGAGCTTGGCATTTATACGCGATTGTCATCGAGCGGAATAACATACCTAGTTGCGACATGATCTACACAAACTCAACTTGGAATTATGATCGGGTGACTGCAATGTATGTACGATTCTCAGTTATAGATGGAAGAAAAAGGAAAACCTGAACATTATCGGAATATCGGATTACTATTAACCAGCCCCATCTTGCGTTCTGGTTGAGACGTCATATCGCGATAATCTGAACGATCGCGATCTAAGAAAACACTGAGATTATTATTATGGCATTCTATGACGACGATCAGGTTCCTCACGCCCGGAGTAGACTAAATAAGAAATTTAGTTGAAATTGCCCGACCCGCTGTAATTAGCGCAGAGAGACCCAGCGTAATGATTGAATGATGGCTTAGTTTTTGGTGGTATCTGACGGTGTGCAGTATTAAATTACGATCAGTCGGGATGATGATGGAGATGGTAACCATTTCGGCGTTGTATCATAAAATCCAGAATACAAATTTACACGAGCCAGATTGCAACCTTTGGGGAATTGTTGCTGTTTATATTTTTTTGGAGCGGCAAAATAACGATTTATGAATTAATAAATTTTAATCAATTTGGGAAGCATGTTTTCGGGTTAATGCTTTAATAATTTACGGACTTCGTTTTTCTTTTCTAGTGAAATCCGATTATGCTATACTCATGCTGGTGATATGAAGATGAATTGATATCATTTCGGTAAGCTTTTCGTATTTTCTTTTCTTTATGATTTTCATATTTCGAAGGATAATATTTTTTTCCTCTTATTATATTCTTCAGGATATTTCGCAGAATTTGGTAAAATGATATTTTATCAATGGCATATTAGTTATTGGTTTGGTAAATACCAAGCTAGTAATTGCCTGTGATGTTATTTTAGCTGTTTAATTATTTAGTGCCACGAGAAAAGGTTCGCTACTGATCAGAGCATGAGCCGTAGTGTCCTGATTTTTAAATTGCGTTGATTGTGTTTTTGAGAATTGTCTGTCTTCGAATTTCTGATGTTCTCTCCCGCAGTGTACTGGAATTTTGCGTTTGCCGGTATTTCAACTCACGACCTTCGCGTTGTAGACTAAAGTACTACCCACTAGGCCAAAAATAATATTTGTCTGTCCGTACGTCGTGCGTATCGACTCATATTTCCGAGATCATCAGAGATAGAATCTTATTTTGGGTGGATTGCAGATTGTGTAATTGAGTTCCATTATGCGTGGGAAAGGTTCTTGTTATATTGTATCGTTGCACAAGCTCATAATGCGATACTCTAGAAGTAAGGTTTCTTCCCTAGGGTGGATCAATATCCTGATAAGTTATTAGTTTACGCATAAAAAAGAAATCATGATAGGGTGCTTCAGTTCTGATGATGGAAACCAGGCTCGAACGTACACTTGAGCAAGATATTTCAACGGTGAATGTAGCGAAGAACTGTCCAACCTTATCCCTCCTTTTTCCAACTATCCCATGGATACTCGACAAGAGGCACATGCCCATGATTTCCTGTTAAACTTTTATCGTCGCGCACAGTGAAGTATAGTTAGTCCTTTATCACCCGAACATCAAGACTATGGAATGCATTGCCGCCCTATGTCTTCCCATCAACTTACAACATTTATTGTTTCAATGTTAACATCCACCGACAGTTTAAGCTCTCCACCACAGAAATTCCCTTGTAGCCCCGCTGACCTACCCCATACCGATTTGACTGTGCTTCCAATGCATCGCTCACATTTATCTTCCTTTCCCTATAAGATAACTGAAATTGATCTTAGAATAGATAAATCTTGTCATCCCCGCTTTTCGGAATGCCACCAAGAAAGTTCATACTTAACTACAAAAATTCTTATTAATCATCTCGCTGGTTGTTCAAGAAATCCAAGAAAAAGCGGACATCATAACGCACTGCACTGCTACTATTGTGAGCATAAACTGAAAACCGCCCTTTTTTCAAAATTCGAGCCGTAGTGTCATTGCACACTGGCCACAAGGGGAACTTAGAAGCCCTGATTATGCTGGAAATCACTACGATCAACCTCAAATATTCATCGAAACATCTACTTGGATGTTTGGCTGATGCAGAATCCGCCTCGTACGGCGGACTTACTCATTGGAATCGAATTATATTCAGAGTTAATGTCCACCGGACAGATAAGTCTAGGTAAAGAATTACCAACAGCACAAAATACACATGGGTTGGATAATTCTAGGCAGATTAGAAATAATATAGCCGCACGGTTTCCACCATGGTCACGCAAGTACTCATGGGTGCTCTGCCATTGGACATGGAGGTGAAGCGTCATGCTATCAGCTACAAAGTCCGGCAGGGACTCCCATTGCTGGTTAACGATTGGCTAACCTCGGAGGTTAGGGAGAGGAGCCTTCGCGAATGCAATGAACTCTTCGAACTAAAGGTTACGTCGTTGTGGTAAGCCAGGTGAGACAGCAGTGACATCAGTATGGTTACACATCGATTTATTGGGGTCGCAAGCTTCGCGAGAGATAACCGAGATTTTGACTTCTGTTTTAGTCTTGGCAATCTTTTGACGGGCCACGGCAAAGGTATAAACGAGTTTCTTCACATGATTGGTCGGAGTGAAACGGCAGGCTGCAAATGCGGAGCGCTGCTGGAAAGCTGGCTGAATATCTTGACCTGAGGTTTTCTGGTACCGCGGGTGTCGCGGAGCCTATGGAAGGTTGCTTCCACATCTGGCAATGGAAGATGGCCTTTCGGGGAGTATCGTGGTGGTTGTGGTTTACCGCCTACATCGTAGGCAGATCTTCTAGAAGTTCGGTTTAGAGTTGCGTGTTCCAACCTGGTACCATGATCACAAGATTAGCAGATATTTTAGATAAGTCTCGCATCCAGCAGTATGAACGCCAAACTTGCATTTGGTATAGACTGCTACCGTCGGGGGAGTTAATGGCAGTCGTCACATAAACAATCCGCCTAGCTACAGACAGCCGTGAATTTACGACTTAACGTCAGGCTGTACACGTAAAGCGAATCACATAGGGTACAGCTCTGTGATTCAGGACTTTTGTGTGGACAACCTCGTGACTGACAGCAATAGCTTGTAGCAATCAATGGAAACTCAGCGGCAAGTACAGATACTTCTACAGTCAGCAAGATTTCATCTACGAAAATGGTGGTAGACTTAAGACCATTGAGAATCCCGAAAACTCAAGATCTTTTTAGTCGCTTGTGAAATCGGTCAACAAAATTTTCATCACATCTTCAACACATCCTCTTCTTGATGGTGACCGAACCGTCGTTGATTCTGTTAAAAAAGCAAACCTTTTGGCAGCAAACTTCGCTAGAAACTCGAAGCTTCCACAGCCGAACCAGAGTCCTCCGTACTTACCGGACTCAGGTTTCTCGCTGCCATCACTTCGTTTTCGAGCTAGGGTTATTTCCAGGATCCTGCAGGAGCTTAATATTCATAAGTCTGCTGAGTCGGATGGTATCTCCCCTATTATCCTTAAAAACTGCGCTTCCTCTTTATTTAAACCTCTTCGTAATCTCTACCATCTTTCATACTCTTTAGGCTGCTTTACTAAGTTCTGGAAAGTCGCGGATGATCAGCCAATTCCAAAGAAAGAAAGCAAAGCGAATACCGCCAATTTCCGTCTCATAGCTATTACCTCAGTGCTTTCAAAGGTAATTGAAACTGCTGTCAATCGCAAAATAGCCAACTTTCTTGTGGATAAAAATTTCATTCATGATCGCCAATATGGATTTCGATCGGATCGTTCTACAGACGATCTCCTGATCTATCTTACCGAGCGTTGGAATTCCTGCATCCACAAATTTGGTGAAGGTCAAGTTCTTGCTCTTGACATCGCCAAAGCGTTTGACAGAGTTTGGCACAAATACCTCTTACCCTTTGGTTTTAACACTTCGTTTCTTCAATGGATGAGAGTTTCCTCTCCGAGGGTTCTATTCGAGTCGTACTAGACGGAGTAACTTCTGCACCCTTTTCTATTGATTCCGGCGTCTCTCAGGGCTCAGTTCTATCTCCCACTCTCTTCTTAGTTTTCATAAACGAGCTTCTGTCGTCTACTCTAAATCCTATTCACTGTTTCGCAGATGACAGCACTCCAGATAACATCTACCAATTCGACTCACCTGCGGACGATTGTCCGACTTCGGTGACCTCTTGTCGTAAAGAGTCGATACAATCACTAAACTCAGTTTAATCCTGGATTGAGGCAGGAAAAACAGTAGAGTTTAATGCCTTAAAAACATAGTCCTGTCATCTATCTCTTAAACATAACGTTCCGACGTCAGTCCCTAATATGTCCTTAAATGGCAAACACATTCCACCTTCTGCAGACTTTACATTACTAGGTGTAAAATTTAACAATCGCCTTGATTGGAGCCAACACATCTAAGAAAATGCTCTTGATGCTTTGAAACGTCTAGGTATTCTGCGGAAATGTAAGAAATACTTTTCTGCCTCCGAACTAGCTACCATCTATAAAGCTTATATCCGATCACGTCTTGAGTACAACTCGCATGTTTGGGCTGGGGCCCCAAAATCGCATCTGGCTTTTATTGACCGTATCCACAAACATGCATTCCGATTAATTGGAGATGAAGCTACATCGGCCTCAATTGATTCCTTCGATCATCGTCGAAATATCTTAGTACTCTGCATTTACTATAGATACTTCCATGGTAAATGCAGCAAGGAATTAAAAGTCCGTATGCCACCTACAGTGCCGGAAAAAAGTTTGGAAACATGGTCTCTCAACCCACAATCATAGCTCTGAAACAAAATTCCTTGTGCACACACCTATGAAACTTTGCCTAGAAATGCAGTGCCGCATTTCTTATGAATCTTCAAAGCGAAATTTGTTTATAACAAAGCTAAAAACAATTGTGACGACAGTTTCGATTTTATCTGGTATTATTCGTGGAAAAAAGTATGGAAACACATATCTTTTTCATATAATTCGAGTTTATTTAAAGGAAATAACATGTTTTTCTTAGTATTTAGTGCTTCTCCCTTTTGCTTTTAGTACAGCCTTGCATCTCCTCTCCATTGAGTCCACCAACTTTTCGCAAAATGAAACCGTGATATTTTGCCATTCTCTAATGATTTCATCGTACAGTGCATTCCTATTAGAAATTTTTGTGTGTCGAATTTTACGCTTTACATGTTCCCATAGGTGTTCGATTGGATTCAGATCTGGGGATTGTGAAGGCCATTCCATAACACTCACTTTTTCCTGTTGGAACCAATCCTTAACTAAACGCGAAGAATGCTTCGGATCGTTATCTTGTTGGAAAATCCAACGTAACGGCATTTCTTCTTCAGCATATGGAAGCATATTGTTTTGCAATATTTCCAAATACCGATACCGATCCATTATCCCATCTATCCGAAAAATTGGTCCAACTCCAGAACGTGAAAAACATGCCCAAACCATTACCGATCCTCCGCCATGTTTAACTGTTGGTAATTGATACCTTGTATTGTACCTTTCACCCCGTGGTCTTCTAACGTAATGTTTTCCATCGCTTCTAAGTAGTTGAAATTTACATTCATCACTCCACAGAACTGTATTCCATTTGCTGGGAGTCCAAAGAATGTGTTCTTTTGCAAATGTTAGTCTTCTTGCAATATTGGCTTTTGATAAGAGTGGCTTCTTGAGTGGAGATCTTCCAAAAAGGCCACTTTCCATCAATCTATTTCTAATTGTCCGATCTGTCACATCTGAAATACCTCTGTTCTTTAACTCGGCGTTGATCTCAGTGGCCGTTTGTCCTGGTTTTTGTTTAGACATCCTTTGAACTATGCGATCGGTGGTTGCTGTTGTTTTTCTGGGCCTCCCTGACTTTGGAGCACACTGGACTGTCCCTCGCTGATGGAAGTTTTTAATAATTTTCGAAATTGTTCTTCTTGGTATATCAAGTTTTTGTGAAATTTGAATTTGTTTTGTTCTGTTATTGTACATAGAAACGATTTTCTCCTTCAAATCCATTGAGTACAACTTACACTTCGGCATTTTTAATTATGTTTCATAAAAAAAGTTTAATTGGAGTTAAATTTAATTCAGTTGCACAACAAATAACTACTAATGACATTCAATTTCAAAGTAAACGGTTCTAATTAACTTTTTGACAACAAAAACCGTTTTGTTTCCATACTTTTTTCCGCAAGTATTACCAGACATATTCGAAACTGTTGTCACTATTTTTTTTAGAGTTGCCATAATTAAATATCCCTTTAAAGATTAAAAAGAAATGGGATACAGCTATTCTATGCAAAGTTTCATAGGTGTAAGTACCAGGAATTCTGTTTCAGAGCTATGATTGTGGGTTGAGAGACCATGTTTCCAAACTTTTTTCCGGCACTGTATATTCAATGCTGCACGCTCACACGAGTACACTGCGAAGCCCTTGCCGTGGAGAACATTGAAGTTTAGGCAGTCCTTCATCCCTCGGACGACAGTGTTGTGGAATTAATTACCAGGCAATCTCTTTCCAACGGGATACAACCTCCAACAATTTAAGAACAACATTCACTGCCACTTCACATTCTCCCCTCCTGTGTTTACTAATTTTCCTGTATCCACTTGTGTCCTCGTACCCATGTCGACTTAACTGCACATCGCGCATTAAAGGGTGACCCCCTAAGTTATTTTCGACGGCCGTAAAAAAAAACACAAGTCTCGAAACGGAGCAGAAACTTCTTCGGATTGCGCTAAAACAGTTCCTAACGCCACTTCGAATTGTTCATTCGATTTTGCTTGTTGCCCACAGTGAGCAAGGACGACTCTTATCATCCCGATAGCTTTACCATGCCCAAATGTTCACGAAGAACATTCTACACACGTACAAATATGATGCCTACGTTCTAAACAAACCACTTCATCTGCAGTTACCACAATCGTGTGACCTGGGCACTCTTTGTCGAGAACGGATGCCCGACTACGCTAGAATTCATAATCTGATGGTTGTCATCGAAGGTGCTACCTTTCACCTTTTTAATTGTCTTGTAACTTTTGTTTGATTCGTCTCACGTCTTACCATCCGAAAACAGAAATCTAATCACCGATTGGTACTCCACTTTCTTCATAGTTAGAAAAACATAACAGAATTATGATTGGGCGTAAAGCCCATATGATACTCTAGATAAAATGAGAAAGAGTTCAATGTACCGCAAAATATGTCACCTCTAATTCTTTCGAATAATTAATGGTGACTTTTGTATGGGAGGTGGTAGAAGCAGAGGAGGACGGTTTGTAATTTTTGGATATGACACCTAATGTAGTATGCAAAATATTTCGTGCTGAATTTAAGGTTTGTAGCTTTCATTATTTTCAATTGGACATAGTTTTCCTGAAATTGGGGCATTTGTATGGGAGGTGGCAGACGAAGTGGAGGGGTTTAGAAGATTTTGAAACTGGTTATAAACATCATTATCGCCAGGCTTTGTTTCAATTTCAAAGTCGATAGCTCTCCTATGTTCGAAGAAGAAATGCTTTCCTTGAATTTATAATACAGATATTTATATGGGAGGGGGTAGAAGGAGTGAGGAGGAGCTGATAATTTTTTTTTAGCATTTATTCCAATTGTTAAAAAACAAATTCTGGCAAAATTTTAAGTTATACTTTTTCTAGTTTTAATGGAAATCGATATAATGCATTTAACAAAAATTATGCATTTGTATGGGAGGGGGTAGAAGGAGTGTACGGATCAAAACACATTTTTTTCTCTTAATTGATATTTCTATTTTTATACTTTGTACAAAATATCAAGCTGATAGCTTTAACAGTTTCGAAGAAAAATAATTTAATTTAAATTTAGGAGTGAGGTGAAGCTGAAAATTTTTTCAATACTGATTGAAATTATATTAGGGTTGGAATTAATTCGTAGCGTTTTACAAAAGGTTGCGTTACACAAGTATCCGTAGTCACATATACAAAAGCAAATATTCTCCATAAAGCTACTGTCATGGCGCATCTAGTCCACTGAACGACATTTCTTTATCGATTTTATAACATTTTGTTGTGTGTCATCAAACATGTCAACGTTCGTGCCCGAAAATCTGTTTTTGCGGGGAGTGTTGCTTCATTACTTCCACATGAAGAAAAGTGCCGCGGAAAGTCATCGCATTTTAGTAGACGTTTATGGTGAATATGCTCTAGCTGAGCAAACGTGCAGAAAGTGGTCCGCTCGGTTCAAAAATGGAAATTTTGGCTTGGCAGACAAGGAGCGTCCCGGACAGCCGAAAAAGTTTGAAGATGAAGAATTGGTGCCAATGCTCGATGAAGACCCGTGTCAAACGCTTGCTGGGGACATCTACAGACGTCAACTGATGCGTTTGAGCAAAGCATTAAAAGAAAAGGGCCCCCAATGTAAGGATCGACATGACTATGAGATTTTGCTCCACGACAATGCCAGACCCCATGTTGCAAAAGTGGTGAAAACTTATTTAGAAACGCTGAAATGGGAAGTTTTATCCCACCCGCCATATCCACCAGACATCGCTCCATCAAATTTCCACTTGTTCCGGTCCATGGCGAATGGCTTGACAGAGCAGCATTTCGATAACTAGAAGAAATGAGGGGATGTAGCCCGTTCACAATTTAAAGTTACGTTTTTTGTTAAAAATGACACACAACAAATTTCAGCACGATAGCTCAAAGCGTTCGAGAGTTATCTTGTAGATAGACGGACAGACAGCAAATCGGAATCGAGGTTTTTGAGCGACAACAAATATTTCTGTACCCTTGGCGGCTCTGTACGAGCATTATTTTAGTTTATTTATTGATGCTATACGTATGTATTTGACATTTGCGTTACAATATAATAAAGTATACCTAGTCGTGCCATAAGTTCTGTCACACGTATATGGGCAATTTTTGTATAAATGAAAAAGAGTTTTTGACAAAGGAAAATATATTTTATTTTGGCATACTAATGGAAGTAAAATAAGCAACAAATTATTCAAAGTGGCCGCCTTTAGCCTTAACACAGCTCTTTAATCTGTTGGGCCAGTCATCGATAGCAGTACGCACTGTTTCTAGCGGAAAATTAGCTACTGCTTCTGTCAAAGATCGCTTAAGGCTCTCGATATTTGGGTGTCGTCTCGTGCACACCATGGACTCTAACTCCGCCCACAGTTTGTAGTCCAGGGGATTCAAATCTGGGCTCCCAGAAGGCCATTCCGTCGCCCTTATAAACTGTGGAATATTGGTTTCCAACCACGCTTGTGTGGTTCGAGCTTTGTGGGCTGGCGCAGAATCTTGCTGGAAAACCCAATGTCGATTGTTGAATAGCGTAGAGTTCAGCGGCTTCACACATCCCTCCAGGATGTCCGTTTGATAATTTTTCGCTGCAGTTTTTACGCCTTTTTCGCAAAAATGAAGCTCGGTGACCCCTTCGTAGCTGACACCCCACCATACCATGACTGATGCTGGATGATGTCCTCGCTGTACCCTAGTGGCAACTTGTCGGGCTTCTATGGAGCTGTGGGCATACACCTTATCATTTTGGCGGTTGAAATGTTCCTCCACCGTAAAAATTTTTTCATCGGTAAATAAAATTTCTCGATGTTTGTTGTTGCCGTACCGCCGAAGGAGCTCTTTCGATCTGGTGCTCCTAATTTGCTTCAATTGCTCAGTCAGCAAATGTCCCGTTGATCGTCGAAAGGCACTCATCTCGAGGTCAGATTTTATGATGCGAGACATACTTCGGGTGGAGATGTTCATCTCTCGAGCCATGATTCGTTGTTTACGAAGCGGATTTCGACGAATTCGACTCTCGACCGCTTTGATGGCAGCAGAAGAACGTACATCACGCGGACGTCCAGAACGAGGTCGATCTTCAATAGTCTGGATCGCGTTATATCTCTGGATCGCACGATACACAAATCTTTGCGTTATTTTTAACGGGCACAACAACTTGAAAATTTCACTCGCGGATTTTCCACACTTATGTAGTGCAATCACTGCAGTTCGGTTTTCTATTACACCCCATTCCATCTTCACACGTTAACGAACACACTTTAAATGACCATCAACTGTCAACAACATTATGACGTTTATAAAACTGGCCGATATTGAAATGTCACTCATAAAATAAAGTTGTTGCCAATGTGAGAAATTATGTGACAGAACTTATGGCAGGACTAGGTACATATAATAAAAAACTAATGAACAAATAATGAACAAATTTCAGCATCAACTCACATAAGTCATTGTGACTTGTGTGTGAGAGCTCAGATTCTGTGTAACTAATTTTATTAATAATATATCTTTAATTTTTATTCATTTATTATCTATTATTGCGTATAGAGAAATTGATAAATTAAACTAAAAGTTTCTAAAACAAACCAATAAATCTTAAATTCTATTAATCTACATTCTTTTTTTATAATATTAAATTACTTAAGTATATACACCAATTACAGCTAAGCACCATTATTTGAAAAGGCATTATAGAAATTTGGGTTATCGAATATAAATGTTTTAATTATCATTTTGTAGTTATGTGAATTCATTATATTTTTAATTTCAGCTGGTACTTTGTTGTACGCCCTGGGCCCTAAGCAACTAGGGTGCCTCTGTGTTGATTTTTTTTTAGTTCTAGCTGTATGGATAGTTCTAAGCGTTACGAATGGTAAGGTAAACACAATATACTCTCAGATTTCATCTGGATTATAAAAATCAAACTTTCTCACAAAGTACAAAATGAATTTATCTGAAATTTTAACAGTGGTTGTTCTGACAGCTGACACTAAACGATGATATACAGATTTGACGTCAACAACACCATCTGTCGCCAAGGACGGGTACATATTAATCGCCCACAGTATTTTTCATTACGGCCTTTGTAATAAATTAAGGCGAGATCCACAGTTAATTCGGAACATTTACTTAAGAAATTAAAGATAAAAAAAAGGATGAACACACCCACATTGCTGCAAAATCAGTCGGCATCACTAGGGCGAATAATTTCGATTTTCAGGCCATCTCTAAGACCTACTTCTTCCTGCCTTTATTGCGGCTTAATTTTAAGAAGAGATCTCATACATAAAATCCTCGATACGAGATAATCTCTGAAATTGTTCACCCAAGCTGTTTCTTGTAATTGTTTCTCGGCTTTAATCTTTAAATTCTTGTCTTCTAATTTATCGATGGGCTGGCTACTAAATAAAACCAGGCAATTGTTTTTTTTGCTGAAGTTTTTTCGGGCTCGAGATGAAAGAGCCCTCCTCAAAAGCAACCACCAACCCACATCATCATTCCTCGAGTTTTATGTTCATTTAAATCTTAAGGACTTTGAAAGTCTTCGATCAGAAAATTGTAAAGTTCTTCGAGAACGAGCTGAGTGAATCGAACGCGAGCATAAAGATATTTCAAAGTGATGGACGAACAAAAGAGGCACAAGAGTACGCAAGGTCATAGCCAAGAGTGATGGTGATGGGTGGTGAGTGAGTCCACCGCATGGTTTGATGTGGTCCCGCTGACGGTTACTCCAACAACCTGTTCCTTCTTTTCATCAAGAGCAGAAATTGCGCATTTACGAGTCCTTCAGAGCGCGATAATGTCGTTGGAATGAACAGGTGTTGTAACTGAAAAGATAGATGACTTCACCGCTGGCAAATAGAGCGTGCGTGTTATCAAAAAAAAAAAAAACTACTTGAGATCTAGCAGAGCAACTACTTCTGAGCTATTTGAAAATATCTACCTGGCAGCTGCCAAGAACAGGTTGCCTTGCAATTCGCCAGCTGCGCCCACTGCCCGCCACGACAGACCCAACAAGAAAACCAAGAGGACAGCGGAGCAGCTGGCCAAGCCAGCCAAATGGGCACCCGACAATCAACTTACACTTTATCCGTACGGTCGAAGGACGACCAAAACGAGGACGGGGAATCGCGGCTTCCTTCGTATCCTTGCAGTTCGTCGAGATACCAAACGGTTCTGTTTCCCGTGCTAATGCTGCTGCTGGGAAAAATTGCATTTTGGGGGGCGAAAAAAAATTCGGGAGCAGGATTATTTCAGAGCGGTACAGAGTGGTGCCCTTTCTACTCACTTTTTCTCGTCGTCATTCAGTGTCCAACTATGTCGGCCGTTGCCGTTCGGTTCGCCCGACTTTCGGTGCTCTGAATCCTGGGAATTTTGCGACCGTGACGATCCGTTACATCGCAAATACCATTTCGTACTCGATGTTGAGGAATTACTATCGATACTCGAGCGTTTTTCACTTCCCGCCGACGAATCCACTTGATCAGCCCGGCACGCAGGACACTCGTCCGTACTCGATTTCCGGTCGCCGCTGAACGGCCGCGAAAGATGCGATTTAAGACTGCGACGAGTTGTTGTTCCGGAACCGCATAAATGCGGCGGAACACCGACATCGTTGTCCGTCATCGTTGTCGTCTTCTCCCTTAAATTCGAAACGTCAGCTCTACGTTCCGTGGATGACAGCAGCGCGCAGCTGACAGCCAAGAAAAAAGGACAAAACAGACGGAAAACACTTTTCGACTCAAAATCGATTTCAACACTTCTTGAATTTCTGAAACTAATACGCACTTCACTCAAAAATCACAAACGCACCGCACGAAAAATTCAAATTACATAATTTCTGTGCGATTTTATATTTGGCCGCGATTTGTTTGCAAATATTCAAAAAATTCGCAGGCACAACCGTCACGCCGAAAAAGGTGAAGCCTTCTTTTTTTTCTTCGGGTTTTCATTCAATTCATCTTTAAACGCACGCAACACCCGATTCACATTAACAAAAAAGCACGTTTAAAAGAAAATAAAATAACAAAAAAAAACCCGCGCAACCGGTACGAATAAAACGAACTTTTTCACAGCGCTAAGCCGCGCCGACTTCTCCTCGCAACCGTTCATGGAGCAATGAATGCCGAATTGACAGCGGCAAAAAGAGACGCAACCATTTCGCCTTGACAACCGCAGCGAATTCTTTTCAGCCGGGCGAATTCAATTTGAAATTTGTCGGCATTACCAGCTCGAACGGTTCGACTAGACGGGAAATCACCGAAAACGTTTATCGCAGTGCAGTTCGTAGTACGTGATTGGACTTGTTCGTAATGGGGGGAAGAAATATCTTTACGGACGAGTTCTTGGGCCGTTGCCGATAATTCTGGAATTGTTTTCTTGTGATTTTCTGGAATTTATCGAGCCGAAAAGGTCGTTTACCGCCGTTTTTTCTTGCCTGTTTATGGGCGTAATCGAATCGTCTGACGATGACGACTGAATTATTTTGTATTGCAGACTTCTAGGCGTTTTCTGAGTGTTGCCCTGTGTTTGGTCTGTGGAACATTCCGAACGGAAATTGTTTTGATTTCTGGCGCGCAAATTATTTCGTTACGGTTTTGCTTTCATCGTTTATATTCGAGAAGTGAAATATTTTAGTGATTTAGACCGAGCAGTATTATTTATTGGAAACATTTTTAAGAGCGATTTTTATGCATTACATAACTGAAGGAGAGATACAATAACTCACAGACAAATACAATAAGCATATTGGAATCCTCTAAAAATATAAGGGAATCCTTCCGCAGCCCTAAAATAGGTTATAAAAATGACACCATTACAGTAATGATGAATACATGTATGACATAAACTGAAAGACAGCAGAGTGCCATATGTTCATGTAGGTTTGAGTGGATGAATACCATGCGATTCAGTTTCATGGCTGACGGTCTGACCTATAAATCTCCTTTTCGGATTACTCGCAGTCGATTCTTTCCCGTCTATTTCGAGCGTTTACAATTTACCACGGCTTTACAATGACCTATTTCTGTCGAATAGAACGAGTGTTACAAAGGACTTGTCCTACATAATGCATCCTTATCGAGTCAAAGCTTTCACGAACAAAGAATTTCTGTGTCGATATTATTGACTATTTTACAGAAATTAATCGTTCTCCATTTTTCAACAGCACTATTCCGGTTTACTAAGAGTAGCACTTCCAATGCAGGGAATGATAAGTTTTTCCAATAATTTATCAGTTCAAAGGTTACCCTGTATTTTTGGAATATTTCAACTTTAATTAGCTCTGTTTTAAGACACTGATACTTTTTTATAGCATGAAATTTGTCTGACTACATATTGTTGATAAATGTATAAATATTTTGAATGAATTTTAAGCGGGATTTCGAAAGGGATATTCTACTGAGCATAATATCTATAACCTGCATTGTACACATAAAATTTAAAAGAAAGGAGAAGGTTTTTGCTTTAATGGAATTTCACGTAATGCAGTAATTTACAAATTATACACACTAGGAGTGTTTTATAAAATTATCAATTTAGTAGTGTAGACTTATTTTAGTGTAATATTGTCTAATAAATTAAGCTTTGGCCACACTTTTTTTTACTTAATGAAAACTAATATTGGCTATTACAAATACGCTTTGGTCACATTTTTAACTTAACGAAAATTCGAGACGCTTAATTTTTTTTTTTTGCTTTTGGATATTAAAAGGAGAGTTGGTCAATTCAAGTGAAGAAAAAAAGAATCCCTACAAAATCAGAGGTGGGATCGCGAATCGAATATATCAATTAGTTCAAAATCAACGTGCTGCATCAATATTTCCCTGTTCGAGAAGCTTATCGCGGAGAATTAAAAAAACAAAAGGAGTTTTCTTTTAATTCTAAAATGGGTAAGCGAAATGCAAGAAATTCTACCCTGTTGAAGGAGAACTAGGCAGGCGGTCCATCGTTTTCAGTACAACAGCTCTCGAGCCTGATACCGAAGTATTCAGGCGACGAAGACGTGCAGCGGTGGATTTCGCAGGTGAAAATGGTCCAGAAAGTTTACTGTGTCGAAGAGAAACTTCTCAGGATCATCCTAATCGGAAAGCTAAAAATTATGCCTCTTGATTGGTTCTATTCGCGCCCCGAGCATCTAATGCTCGACTTTCGGGGTCTCGCTGAGAAAGCAACTTGAAAGCAGAAAATGGAAATCAGACGAAAAGTTTTTCGTCTATTTCCAAGATAAACTAGTTTTACCAAACAAATTAAAATTAGAGGATGAAGAAATTGTTAATTACCTGTTCGATGGTGTAAACGATCATTATTCGGAGTCCCAAGCGAAAATGCAACAATACGAAACACCGTCATAGATGTTCAAATCTATGATTAACGTAGTAAAGCAGAAGCATTCCATTACAAACCCAAGAACACCACCAAAAACAGCGCCTAAAACTGTGTTGGATAAAGTTGACTGCAAGTGTTTTAGCTGCGGAGAACGGTGACACTTAGCGAATAGTTACCTTAAATCAAAGGAACGAGGAGCATGCTACAAGTGCGGCGGAACTGGGCACAGCTAAGTATATGGGGTGCCAAGGGACTTCGCTGAATATTCTTGACTTCAGTCTCGGATATTTTGTACCAGTACTTTTTAACAACATCAACATTAAACTCGTGGATAGTGGAAGTTCAGTTTCTCTTATTAAGGCTTCAGTTATTTCCAATATCATATTAGAACGTCGGTAATTTTTACGGTATCAATAGTTCAAAATAAAAAGTGGTAGGCATAACATCACAAAATATTATTTGTAGTACTATACTGTTTACTTTAAATTTTAGGGACGTACTAGATAATACGATGGGTTTCGATGTACTGTTGGGTCCTGATTTCACGTCATATGAAAAGTAAATGGCAGTAATATTCTATTGGAAAAATAAAATAATATTGAAGAATTTAATTTCGAAACAGGTAACATTTTAGAAATTAACTACATATCGGAGCAAGAGGGTGTTGATTTGTGTTGGGTGACTGTTGTTATAGTGATAGGATTTAATTCACAGGCATTTTTAATAATTTTTATAAGAATAGTGTAAAACGTGAGAAGCCAAAAACTAAATTCGAAATGGCAATAAATTTAACGGCTGACACTTCATTTTATTTTACGCTAAAGCGAATGTCATTTGCAGAAAAGGCAATAGTAAATGACACGATTAAAAATTTGCTGAACGAAGGAGTTATCCGTCCAAGTAATTAGCCTTTCGCGTCAAGAATTGTGTTAGTGAAGAAGAAAAATGGGGAGACACGATTGTGTGTTGACCTCCGTGAATTAAATAAATTTACGATCAAAGATCGATTTCATTTTCCGTTAGTGGAATATTGTAACGACAATCAGTTTTTAGCGTCCTAGACCTTAAAACCGGATTTCATTAGTTGAAATTAAGCGAAAATTCCGCGTCGCTAACCTCTTTCGTAACTCATGCAGGTCAGTTTTCATATACTAGTGTACCATTTGGGCTGTGCAACGCACGCGCTAATTTTCAACGGTTCATAACAGCGATTTTTAGTGATCTTCTTGTGAACAATCAAATTATTATTTATTTAGATGATATCATGATAGCTACAACAACTGTTGAGGAACATTTAGATATCCTGAGATGCGTGTTTATTACTCTTATCGAAAACAAACTTGAGTTAACGATCCGTAAGTGCAAATTACTTATGTCCAATATAATCTATTTGGGATATAATATTGATAGAGTTGGTGCTCAGCCCAGTCTGGAAAATATTGAGGACGTAATCAATTATCCGCGGCCTAGGAATGAGAAGGAAGTCCAGCGCTTCTTGGGATAAGCCTCATATTTTAGAAAGTTTATTAGAGACTTCGCTACGATCGCCAAACCTTTTTACGATTTAATCAGCAACAATTCGGTTTTCGATTTTGGATCACTGCAACAGGAAAGTTTTGAGATTCTTAAGAATAAAATGATTTCACCTCCCGTTTTACGAATTCATTCGCATGAATCAGAAACCGAGTTGCATTGCGACTCTTCTAGTGTAGGGATAGGCGCAATTTTGTTACAAAAACAAAGGTATGACGGTAAACTACACCCAGTTATGTTCTTTTTGAAACGTACTAGCGACGCTTAGTCACGTTATCATATCTTCGAACTTGAAACTTTGTCAATAGTTCAAGCCTTAAAAAGATTTCATATTTATCTGCATGGTATTTCTTTCAAAGTTGTAACCGATTTCAATTCATTCGTATTAACTATGAATAAGAAGGACATAAATCCTCGGATAAGTAGATGGGCATTGTCTTCAAAATTATACATTATATTATATATTATACATTATTCATAGAAAAGGCGACCGCATGGTCCATGTTGACGCTTTAAGTCGTTCCAATGGTGATTGTATTCCAAAATAATTCGCTAGAATTAGTTTTAGCTGTTTTACAAAATAAAGATTCTGCTATAGTTAATATACGAAACCAGTTAGAAGAGAGTGAAAGTAAGTTTTTCGAGCTAAGATAGTGGACGAAAAGGGCTAACAGTGGGATTGTGCGTTACACGAAGTCGAGTACGTAATAAATAATACAACAAATAGACCCACGAAAGAGACTCCAAGCGTTCTCTTGTTTGGGGTTCCTCAAAGGAATTTAAAATAAACTGCCAACAAGCCGGGCGAAACTTTATTATTCTTGGGACAAGTTGCGGATGCGTGGAAAGTCATTATGCAGATTAGAGTGGTTTGGAAAGAATACATAAGTGAAAGAGAGTTCTTGGGCAGGGCTGTTAATTTAAGAATATTTGACTCGTTTATGCAAGTTTAGGTTTTTATGAGTGGAGGAGAGAGGGGGAGGAGTGATAGTAAGGGTGGGTGGATGTTAATAGTTTTTTAATTGATTGCTTGAATCACGTCCAATATTCTCTGTATAGAATGTCATTTTCATAGACGAAGTTGAATAGAATTTTCATAGAATTCGGTGTATTCTACATTCACGAAACCAAACATTTTATGGGAGGTGAGTAAGGGAATCATAAAATTTGTGATGCAATTTTATTTTCTTTCTCTTGCAAGGTGCTAGTACAAAATTTTAAGTTCGTAGCTTTTAATTTGATTTAATGAAATTGGTCGAAATTATACTTTTGTATGAGGGGGTCTCAAAACTTTTGAGACAATTTTATTTCAACTATTTTAAGAAATTTTTATGCAAAATATTGATAGCTTTTAATAGTTAGGTGATAATTGATTTCTTGAAAATGGTCGAAGAAATAATTTTGTATGGGAGGGGGTAGAAGTCTTATAGGTATTCGGCCAGTTAATACTTCATATATTTAGGGATTTTTCCTAAATACATTTTGCAAATTTTCAAGTTTCTACCTTAAAATTTCATTCAAAAATTTTCAGTTTACACCTTGTGCACGTTAGAGGAGAGGGGGGGGGGGGGGTCGGTTTATAGCGATTATGGAACAAATTATTATTTTTTTTCTATGTACATAAAATAGATGTATCCACATGCAAAATTTCAACTTTGTAAGTTTCACCAAAACACTAAAAAAATTACTCAAAATTTTCGACATTTTCGCTTACCATCTCGCTTCCCTTACACCTCCCAACTCAAAATTGTTACCAAAATTAAAGTTTATTTAGCTCTACAATCTGACAAATTTTCGATTTAATATCTGTACTCAGTTTTGAGATATAATGATTTGTAATTTTGAAAAGGACGCCATTTTTAAAATGCTCCCCATTTCCCCCGACTACTGCTATGGCCAAATTTTTTTTTTTATTTTTATATTTCACAAGTATAGCTCAAAATATGTTTTAAGTTTCAATTACATATTTAAGGACAGTTGAGATATTCATTTTTAAGCGTTTTTCTTTGTTCTTAGCTCCCCCTTTTCGGACGCCAATGGATAAAAAAATTAAATTATTTTTTGAGTTTGTCCCACAACTCTCTCTATATCTCTGCTGATTTTTAGCATCCTATCTGCATTCCTGGTGAAGATATTAGCAAGTGTAGTTTTTGACTCTTTCCCAACAAAATTTCAGGATAGCAAATTTTTTTTTCTGTGTCGATCACAATGCTTTATTATTAGAATAATAAAGTAAAAATGATTCTTACATAGTTTCCATAGAAAACTCTGACAGAGCTTATAAGGAACTATATACTCTGCCAATATTACTTAATATTTTAACAGTGGCAATGGTTGAATCAAAATTATGTGGATTTTTAAAGTGAGCTGCGATTTGATAGTGCATAATGGTTCAAAATTCCAAACGCAGGGGCAAAGAATATGTTCGTTGTGCAATCTTAGAGAATCAGAAAATACAAAATATGTTATTGCTGTTTGTCCGGTTCTTTCGGAAATTGGAAGGAAATACTTCGGTAAGGTAGTACGGCCGCATAAAGAATTTATTAATGCATTACATGGAATGCATATAGAGTGGAACAGTTTTTTCTTTAGACAATATCTAATTTCTTGATTTAACTTTTAAATGAAAAAATTATAATTAACTCTTTGTTTTCTGCTGTGCTTTCTTCTTTTAGAGTTCAGAGTGGAAATATACATAAATAGATATACAGGGTGGGCAATTAATTGGTTTCTTTTTAAAAATGCAATTTATTGGACAAAATCAAATTTTTTTCCATGTATTATGGCTTTATTAATAAGAGAAAACATTCCCATTGATGATAAAATACAAACTCGTTCAAGTGGCTGCCTCGGCTGGCTTCGCAGTACCACATTCTGTCACTCCAATTTTCCAAGACCATGTCGATGGTTTCGGGCTGTAGCTCACGGATTGCTTGGATGATATTGGCCTTAAGTGCTTGAATCGTATCTAGATTGTTAGCATAATATCGCTCCTTTACGGTTCCTCAGAAAAAAATCCAAAGGGGTCATATCGCAGCTCCGAGGCGGCCAATTGACCTTGCCAAAAACGCACTGTTTGGGCACACACATCACTCACTTTGGAAATAAGTTTTCAATATTTCCCAACGCTGTTCAATTGTAAAGCGACTCATTTCGTTTCGCAGAGGTATGATACTGACTTTCTATCAAGATTTCGAGCAGGAAACAGCTTTCAGTGTCAAAATAACGTATCATTTAAAAAGAACCCAATTAATTGCCCACCCTGTACATATAATTGTGTTTGGTCTGTGAACCATTTCGAACGGAAATTGTTTTGATTTTTGGTTTAGTTTTATTTATTGAGAACATTTTTAAGAGTGATTTTTAACTCACAGACAAATCCTACAAGTATACTGAAATCCATTAAAAACATAAGTTTCAGGAAATTAATTTGTAGCCCTAAAAAAGGTTATAAAAATGATATCAGTATAGTGCGGCCAAAGATGAATATATACATTGTGACCATATAGTACCGGGAATTTGTAATTAAAATTAGTGTGGGAAATGATACTTAAAAAAAATTTTTGTTTTGGTAAGCAGTTAGAACTGTTCTTAATTATTATCCCAAAAATCAGCGCGGTCAGTTAATCAGTTTATTTACAGCAACTGGTTGAATGAGTACACCTCAGTAATCCACGGCGATTTTTGTTTTATGTTCTCGATCGACTGAAAACGCGTTTCACGGAGCGGTAATTTCAGTTTCGAGGATAGGAAAAAGTCACACGGGCCCAAATCTGGTGAAAACGGTGGTTGATTGATGGAAATCGTTGCATTTTTGGCCTCAAATTCGATCATAAGTGAGGCTCATTTTCATTGTGGAAAATCCATGAATTCTTTTTGCACAATTCCGACCATTTTTAAGGATCTGTTCACACAAACGCTTTTCAATATGGTTAAATAGTACTCCTTATTAACCATTTCTCCCTCTGGAACGAGTTTATGATGGAAATCTCAAATATTGACAAAAACAATAAGCATCGTCTTGATTTTTGAGCAGCTTTTTTCCTCCAATCCGATGATTGTTGATTGTTTTTGATATTACTGAATCACCGTAAGCCTTTTCCAACATTCGCAACGATTCCGCACACGAAATTTGGTTGGAAACACAAAATTTGAGACAAGCTCTTTGCTCCATTTTTTTATCCGTTGTAAAAATCGCCATGGACTACTGAGGTGTACCGATTCAACCAACTGCTGCAAAAAAACTGATTACCAGACCGCCCTAATTTGTATACTCTAGATGGAATCTAAGAGTATTATAAGTTCGCTCTAAGGTTTGTAACGCCAAGAAATAAGGCTCGGAGAAAAAAATGAATGATACAGAAGTTATTATTATCACTCAAAAATCTCAAAACCGGATGTCCGTCCGTCCGTCCGTCTGTCCGTCTGTCCGTCCGTCCTTGCGCTCTCTAGCTTGAGAACGCGTTGAGCTAGAAAGTTCAAATTTTGTACACGTCGTTTTTGACAAAAAAGTAAGGTCAAGTTCGTGAACGGGCCAAATCGCTCCACCCCTTCTACCCCCTCCCATACAAAATGACACAATTACGCAATTTGACAATAAACGGATTTGCTCAAAAAGTATAAAAGTTATTGGCCTGAAATTCAGAATATATTACTTTTATGATAATATCAATCTATCATATAAAAATTGTGCGTGTCCTCCCCCTCCTTCTACCACCTCCCATACAAACTGTACTTATCATGAATTACTCTAAGCCAATTTCCTCAGTGCTTATAAAATTCAGCGGGCTGAAATTGTGCACCAAATATTTATTTAAAATTGTTAGTAAGGTCAAAAAAATGAGATGATTAGCTTCACCCCTTCTACCCGCTCCCGTACAAAATGACACAATTTCGCAATTTGACAATAAATGGATTTACTCAAAAAGTATAAAAGCTATTGGTCTCAATTTTGGTAAATGTTACTTTTTTAATGATTTAAATCTACAGTACAAAAATTATTTGCTTCCTCTCTTTCCTTCCACCCCCTCCCATACAAACTACACTTTTTCCTGAAATGCTCTAAGCCGATTTTCTCAGAACATATAACATTTGTTGAGCTCATATTTTGTAATAAATATTTAATTAATATTATTACTAAGATGAGAAAAAAAATATTTGATTTGCTTCACTACTTCTACCCCCTCCCATACAACATGACACAGTTTCACAACTTCACAAAAAATAGATTTTCTTGAAAAGTATGAATGGCACTAGTCTGAAATTTAAGGGATGCCAATTTTATAATATTCCTAATTATTTCTGAAAAAATCATTAAAATCCCCCCACTCTTTCTACCACCTCCCATACAAACTGTACATTTTCACTAAATCAAACTCACTAATTTTCTCAGTTCCCATTCAGTTTTTGGAATAAGCAAACATTTTCATAGCTACTTTAGCATGATGTTGAAAAAATTAGTTCAATGCTATCATCCCTTCTAACACTCCCCATACAAAATTTCTTGGGATCACAAAAAATTCTATTTCATCTAGAGTATCGTAAGATTGCGCTTTACGCGCAATTGCAGCCCTGTTATGTTTGGGATAATAATTAAATATAGTCCTACCTGCTTACAAAAAAAAAAAATTGAAATATCATTTCCCAGACTAATTTTAATTACAAATTGTCTTACTTTTTTGTCACAATATATATAATAACATAAACTGAAAGACAGCAGAGTGCGAAATGCTCATGTCGGTTTGACTGGATGATACCAAGAGATTTAGCTTTGTAGCTAAGGTAAAGTATAGTGAGCAGCGTGTTGGACTACAATGCGAAGGTCAGGAGTACGAATCCGGTCAACGTATAATTTCAGCATACTACTTGCGTGAGTATAACTACATATTCCTATAACAAGGAGACATCGAGAAAAGCATCTTTAAATGATTTAAATACGGAAAAATTTTGAATTCTCATCAATACGAGAATATCTAATACTGTAATGCTAGCCCCATGTCATTTGACCAAAACCTTTATCACAAAAGATTATAAGGATACAAACTATCTTAAGATCCGGTATCATTTTCAATTAATTTAAGATAAATTCGTCCAATGGACAACAAAATATCCCGAAGATATTTTTTAAATAAATGCTTAATCTCTCTCAAATGCCTTTGAAGTCAGTTTAAAAGGAGGTAGCATAATATTACACGAAAAAGCCGACCACTATAATCTAGCTCAAGCCCAGATCAAATCATCCATTAACTAACCTAAATCGGCCGCCCTTTGAACCCTTTCGACATTCGAAACGTATACAAATTGCATGAAACCAGGATACCTTTTTTGAAGAAGACCCGCACGCTATTAGTATTCGAATCTCTCCTATCTCCAATCTAATGTATTCTACACACCTTGAATTCAAAGAAATTCTGTCAGCTTTCTTCGGTCGCTAGGCGATCGTCGAGTCGGCCGAGAAAACTCCTATCTTTGTACCAACTACTAATAAGGAATACATTTTTTGAAGCGGTATGATATGCATGCTTCAATTCTTCCTATGCTAAAAAGGAAAATTTTAGAAAATAAAAAATTATCACATCATCCTTGCTTCGGTTTCCCCTTTATTTTGTTAGAGGAAATTTCGTTTTTTTCACATTCTACAAGAATAGAACATAAAAGTTAAAGTTCTGTTGACTAAAATAATAAATGCAAAAACAAAGCGAAGAAAAAGAAAAAGAGGGAAATTGACGTTATTCCTGAAACTGGAATCGTTTTTCGTGGAACATTAAAAATCGATATGATAAATGGAAAAGGGACGAACCTTACTGATACTTATTGGTCATTGAAGAAAATTAAAACGTAACTTTATCAGAATGTAAATACAAATGTTTTATTCATTCTTGCAACAAAAAAAAAATGTCAAATTTACGTTACAAATACAGTTACTCAATTAAGTAATCGGACAGAGCTACGAGACGAAGACTTTTCTCAGTAACTCTTTATAAATCCCATTTAGGAGAAAATGGAATGCATATACATTTACCTGTTAACACTAGTTTATAATCTAAGAAAAAAATAGCTTTTTATTATATCAACAAAAAACTTATAACCTAAAATTCAAAATATGTGATTGTTAAATTCCAATTAAATATTCGGACACCTGGTAACACTGGTTTTCTTTTGACATTTGAGATGGGAATTCCCCGAATTATAACAAATTAAGTGTGAATAACGGTTTTCAAAGTGTAAACGAAAAGAATAAATTACATACTTGTTGCGAAATTTTTATATTGATTTCTCATGGAAAACTGGCATGGGTCGTCGAGGTAAAGAAACTACTAACGAAGTTCGGAAATTGGTCATCAAACATCACAAAAACGGGATGTCTGTGCGAGAAATTGGGAAAATCATCGATAGAAGCCATTCCACAGTTCATTAAACGGTTTGAAATTAATAAAAGTATTGAAAATAATCCTAGATCCGGACGGCTGAAAAAATTTTCAGACGCAGATGAACGGTGGATCGTGCAGCAAGTAAAGAAAAATCCCAAGCTGAGTGCGACAAAATTGACATCAGAAGTGTCTTACTACCTCCACAATACTGCAAGTACAGAATCTGTGAGAAAAGTTCTACGGAGTGACGATTTTAACGGCAGAGTTCCACGCAAAAAACCTTTTGTAAATAAGAAAAATCAGCTAAAGCGACTTAAGTTCGCTAAAGAGCATAAATCGCGTGACTTTTCCTATTGGAGCACAGTTTTATTTACTGACCTGTTAACCTTCAACCAACCGTAAAACATGGAGCTGGATCATGGATGGTTTGGGGCTGTATGGCTGCCTCTGGACCAGGAAAGCTGGTTTTTATTGATGGCATAATGGACCAACACAAGTATATATCCATTTTAAAAGAAAATCTTAAAGAAAGTGTAGATAAATTGGGCATTTCTGAGACATTTTCGTTCTATCAAGACAATGACCCAAAACACAAAGCTCACAATACGCGCATGTGGTTATTGCATAATTGTCTTCACGTGATGGAAACGCCCCCACAATCTCCGGATATAAATGTAATCGAACATTTGTGGGCCTATTTAGAAAACAAATTGAAATCGTGGGTAATTTCGAACTTAAAGTGGCTCTGGAGGACGAATGGAAAAAAATTGATCCCTCTTATTGCAGGTCGTTGGTTGAATCTATTCCAAGAAGACTGGAAGCCATTCGGAAAACCAAAGGTTTTCTAACAAAATATTAAAATAAAAAAAAAAAGCTTTTTTATACTTAATTTACTATCATTATTTGAAGTGTCCGAATATTTAATTGGAATTTAACGGTCATATATTTTGAATTTTGGCTAATAATTTTTTTTGTAAATAAAGTAGAAATTTATTTTTTTCTTATTTTATAAACTATTGTTACCTAGTAAATATATATGCATTTAATTTTTTCCTAAATTGATTTTTCATAAAGTTACAGACAAAAATCTTCACATCGCGGTACTGTCCGATTACTTAATTGAGCCACTGTAAGTGAGGAATGGCAAATTAATTACACGAGTTCCAGAATGATGACACTTTTTAACTTTTCGGGTAGATTAAGCGACTAAAATATTAGGTTGTTGCAGATGAAATGGCGACTTTCGCGATGAAGTGAAGTTGGTTGCGATTTTCATGTCTCAAACTGCCGCCAGGTGGCTCTGGTAGTAATGAATATAGAAGTATAAATACTCCTACATTTGGTCATGGAATCACTTCAGTTTTGTACTTCATTGAGATCGGAGAAAAAAATAATAGAAAAAACATGGAATCGAGTCAAAAACAGTTACTTTTTCTTCACGAAAGCCACAAACGCAAGGGAGGTAACCAAAACATCAACAGGGCATTTGGAGCTGATACAGTAAGCGAACGAACCACATAGCGATGGTTCGAAAAATTTCGATCAGGAGATTTGACCCTTCAAAGTGAGCCATGTTTGCTGTGTTTTTATACTCTAGATGAAATCTGAGAGTATTATAAGTTTGCCACAAAGTTTGTAACGCCAAGAAATAAGGCTCGGAGAAAAAAATGAATGATACAGAAGTTCATATAATCACTCAAAAATCTCAAAACCGGATGTCCGTCCGTCCGTCCGTCTGTCCGTCTGTCTGTCCGTCCGTGTCCTCTCTAGCTTGAGAACGCGTTGAGCTAGAAAGTTCAAATTTTGTATACGTTGTTTTTAACAAAAAAGTAAGGTCAAGTTCGTGAACGGGCCAAATCGCTCCACCCCTTCTACCCCCTCCCATACAAAATGACACAATTTCGCGATCTGACAATAAACGGATTTGCTCGAAAAGTACAAATGACATTGATTTGAAATTTGGAACATAATACTTTATGATGATTCCAATCTACTCTATAAAACTAATTTGTGTCTTCCCCCTCCTTCCACCACCTCCCATACAAACTGCACTTTTTCATGAAATGCTCTAAACCAATTTACTCAGTGCGTATAATAGTTATTGAGCTGAAATTGTGCACGAAATATTTATTTAAAATTATTATTAAGACCAAAAAAAATGAGACGATTAGCTGTACCCCTTCTACCCCCTCCCGTACAAAATGACACAATTTCGTAATTTCATAATAAACAGATTTGCTCGAAAAATATAAATGCTATTGATCTGAAATTTGGAATATATTACTTAAATGATGATATAAATCTACTGTACAAAAGTTATTAGAGTCCTCCCCTTCCTTCCACCACCTCCCATACAAACTGCACTTTTTCATGAAATGCTCTAAGCCAATTTACTCAGTATAAAATTGACCGAGCTGAAATTGTGCACTAAATATTTATTTAGAATTATTAGTAAAACCAAAAAAAAATTAGGCGATTAGCTTTACCTCTTCTACCCCCTCCCATACAAAATGACACAATTTCACAACTTTATGAAAAGTCGATTTTCATGAAATGTATGAATACTACTGATCTGCAATTTAAGACATGTCAAAAGCATGATATTTATAGTTATTTCTGAAAAGTCATTAAAAACTCGCCCCTCCTTCTATCACCTCCCATACAAACTGCACTACTTCACTACATCCAATACACTAATTTTCTCAGTACCTATTAAATTTTTAAATCCTAAATTTTGTATAAAACATTTTGATAGCAACCTTACCGTCATGTGAAAAAATTATTTCAATGTCGTCACCCCCTCTACCACTTCCCCTACAAAATTTCTTAAGATACAAAAATTTCTCTTTCATCTAGAGTATCGCACGATTGGGCTTTATGCCCAATCGTACTCCTGTTATGTTTTTTTTATGTTTTTGGTGTAGGGATATTGATGTTTGTTTTGTCCCTTCCCGAAATGATGAGCCAAAGTATAAATTGATTTCCATCTTTTATACTTGGAATCGATTTTCTGGCAATTCCTTGCATTAAGGAATCCTGATAGTGATATCGACAACCTCTCGAACCCTCTAGTGTGTCAAACCTGCAGTACGCGCCCAACATTTTTACATATCCTCAACGAATGCATTCTGTACCAGCCTACCAGAATACAAATATCGCCCACAACCTGTGTTTTATCCCTGCTACATGTCAAAATCCATATAAAATATAACAACTTAAAATCAATAAATATATAATTAACTAGCAAACGCCCGCGACTTCGTCCGCATAAAAATCGCATTAATAAGCAATTTTTGAGAATGTAGTTAGTAATACATTATATGGGATATATAATCCGCTTACTTTAATGGCTCTTTGAACACAATGTTTTATATTTTGTTGGAGTCAGAACCATAAATTATTAAGAATGATAGCATGATACTCGCATTTGAATAGGAGAGGCTCGTGATCAAATCAAACCCGTGAATCGAGATCATATGTATACGTATTAAGGACATGTGAATAGTTGTAGCTTGTGTTAATTGAAAAAAGCCCAAATAAAATGACATTAAGCTTAAAAACATAACAGGACTTCGATTGTGCGTAAAGCCCCATTATATGATACTACCGATGAAATCGAAATTTTTGTAATCTTAAGAATTTTTGTGTGGGGAGTGATAGAAGGGATGACAGTACTAAATTAATTTTTTTCACACCATGCTAGAGTAGCTATAAAAATATTTTGCACCAAATTTAAGCATGAAAAACTGAATAGGTAACTTGAGAAACTTAGTGCATTGGATTTAGTGAATTGTGCAATTTGTATGGAAGGTGGTAGGAGTGGGGGGTTTTTGGTAATTTTTCTAGATACAACTATTATCACCATGCAATTGATATCTTTTAAATTTTAGATCAGTTGGATTCACACTTTTCAAGAAAATCGAGTTTTTGCAAAATCGTGAAATTGTGCCACATTGTATGGGAGGGGGAAGAAGGAGTAAAGCTAATCGGTTAATTTTTCCCGATAATAATAACTATGCTAACTGAAGGTTTAGTACAAAACTCCAGCTTGATCAAAGCTATGCGGACTGAGAAAATTGGTTTAGAATATTTCATGAAAAAGTGCAGTTTGTATAGGAGGTGGTGCAAGGAGTGGAGGGTTTTTAGTTATATTTTGAGAAGCAACTACAATTATCATTAAATTGATATATTTTATATTTCAGAACAGTAACATTCACACTTTTCAAGAAAATCGAATTTTCGCAAAGTAGTGGACTTATGTCAGATTGTATGGGAAGGGGTAAAAAGAGTGGAGCAAATCGGTTAATTTTTTCCCGATAATAATAATAATACAAATTAAGGATTTATCAGAAAATTCTAGCTCGATCAAATTTATACGTACTGAGAAAAAGTGCAGTTTGTATGGGAGGTGGTAGAAGGAGTGGAGGGTTTTTGGTCATTTTTCTAGAAACAACTATAATCACCATACAATTGATGTGTTTTAAATTTTAGATTAGTTAGATTAACACTTTTCAAGAAAATCGAGTTTTTGCAAAGTCGTGGAATTGTGCCACATTGTATGGGAGGGGGTAGAAGGAGTAAACCTAATTGGTTAGTTTTTTCCTGACATTGATAACAATGTTAATTAATGATTTAATACAAAATCTTAGATCGATCAAAGTTATACGTACTGAGAAAATTGTAGTATAGTATTTCATGAAAAAGTTTAGTTTGTATGGGAGGTGGTGGAAGGAGTTGGGGGATTCAAACTATTTATATACTTAAAGATGGCATTTATAATAGAAATAATATATTTCAAATTACAAATTAATAGCTTTTATAGTTTCCATGAAAATTTGATTATTATAAGTTTTTGAAAATGAGAAGGCGTGAGGGGAGAAAAATAAAACCTAAAGCAGATTACTCCCAGAGGCAGAGCTAATAATCTGTGAAAGTTTCATTGCAATCGGTGCAGCCGTTTTCGCGTGAAAGCCGGAAAGACAGACAGACAGACAGACAGACAGACACTACAATTATATTTATATAGATAGATAAATAAATAAGAATATAATACAAACGAGCCGAAGGTCTTAGCTCAATATACCGCATTGAACTAGCTGCTATAATAATAATAATAATAACTCAAAATCTTTAGAAATAAGGAATGTTCTATGCACAACATTCTTCTATTTACCCTTCCTAGTATCTACATAGTCATCTGGTGTATACCTATCTTAAACAGATAAACTCAATTTCTTGCAATTATTTGCATATTTCTTTGCAGTTTGGTCCTTCGGTGGGGCATCATCAATTATGAACTAAGGTCTGAAGTTTGGTCGTAATTAGGGTAGCTCTCAAAACTTTTCTCTACAGTAGAGTGAACGGTTATTACGATTATTACTGCTGCGCTGAATTCAAACTTACACCCCCGGAATGATACGAAAAGTTTGAATTTTATAGAAATTCAAACCAAGTTTTCCGCAAAAAGCGCACAATTGACTGTTCGGTACTTCTCAATAAAATCATTTCGATCCCAACTGTTTTCAAGTTTCTGATGTTTTCCTGGAAAATTCTCATCAAGTGTTTTCACACAACGCGCGAACAGATTGTTCGAAAATGATGAAGACGAAGTCGCCATCAAATTCAGAATCGTTCTATCACGCGGGGGGTAGTTCCTCGGTTCGGAGCTGGGCTGTTGCTGTCGAAAGCAACACGAGTTAGTCCATATTGCTTGACGAGGGAGGCAAAATAATTTCACCGGCTCCATAATTAGTTTTGGGGAAGGAAACGACAAAGTGATGGTGAGCTTCGCAGCATGCTCAGAGTATGGAATAAGAAAAAAAAAATATATTAGGACTTAGAGAATATGCTATTCAGTCATGGTCCATAATGAGTTTGTAATGTTTCCATGGTCTCTCGGCACAATATAAAATTAAGGCAACTGGAGGGCAATTAGGCACATTTCATGGCCTATTTGCATAATGGAGAACGCGGATCGATCACATCAAATATGAAAAATTCCGTTTTTATTTCCAGGATATTTTCAGTACTCTGCGTCATTGAATTGGAATGGAAGTGTGATCTGAAAAGTAGTGTGGGATGAATGAAAGCCAATCAAACGAGATCAGGTGTTTCGCGGTATAAATAAAGTTAAACATTGTTTCTTGCTTTCGGTGATAATGTACATATGTAGGTATACATATAGAGCTATTTTGATATTTATGCGATTTATATCTTGATGATGGAATTCCAATTAAACTGTTGGCGAAAAAATAAACGACTGAAAGCTGTGGCATTCATTGGATCAATTGATTGGGCGTATGAATTGGGAATTATTTTGGTTGGGTTTCTACTAGGGAAATTTTCCATTGGGTTTATTTTGGTATTGAACTGTGGCCTCACGGTTAATTATGGAATAAATAATGAATTTATAATGTTAATTAAACAGTACAGTAATTTCGGCTATTGTGTTTGTATTATTTTATTTTTGTACGCACGGCTTCGCATGGCGACAATCTTTATTTAAGTGAAAATATATCAACAACATTTTGTATAAACAAAGTATAGCTAGGGTGTAGTCTAGTAGGTAGTGTGTTGGTCTTGTAATGCGATGATCGTGAGTTCAAATCCCGGTCGGCGCATAATTCTAGCACACTACTTGCTTGAGTGTACCTTGATTACCTCAATCTACGAAAATGAAAAATTCGTAGATAGAGGGTTGTGCGAAGGGCTAACAACCCTTCCGCAATAAATAATGAAAAATGTTAAGGAACCTGAATGTCAGGAGGCCAAAGTCCGATTTGGGCTGTAGTGTCATTGTAGAAGAAGTAGAAGGTATAGCTACGCATAAAGCTAGTAATTAAGTGAACTTTCACACGCTTACACGCTAAGTACACGTGCTTTCAAGCATGCTTAGGGAAAATAAACATTTATTCTAGAAGTGCATACTGAACCTTGATGAAGAAAAATTGTCCCACCGCCCCGTTGGTATTCCTGCTATCGTCCTTAAAGCCACTTTGCAACTTCTTTCGACTATTTTCAGGCAACTTCTTGAAAGCTTACAAATTTCCAAGCCATTCCAAAGAAAGGATCACATAAAAGTCCCCCTTTAACTTCCGGTAAAGGTTATAAAAGTAGTGGTTAATCGAAGAGTAATAAAAAACTTCTCGAACGTCATGATATTCTCCTTCTTTATTGGCATTGCAGTCCAAATCAGACTTTGGCTTCCTTACATTCAGTCCCCTTAACATTTATTTATTATTTTGTTCGCCATTCGCATTACACTCTATCTACGAATTCACAGGTATACCCCTGCAAGCAGTGCGCAAAACTTATACGTCGACCGGGGACCTTCGCATTGCAGACCAACATGTTAACCACTAGGCTATAGTGTAACTTCATGTTATTCTTGGTAACCAGCAAAGTAATTTCAGGGAAAAATGTTTTGACAGTTTTAACCGAGCGCTGGAACAACGCTTTTTAACCAACCGTTCAATCCTTGTTTGGGTTCCCTCAAGGGTCAGTCCCTTCTCCGACACTCTTTTAAATTATACTTTATTATTCTAATAATAAAGTATTGTGATCCACACAGCAAAAAAAAAAATTGCCACCCTGAAATTTTTTGTTTTCGCGTTTCATGACTAAATTAGCCTAAAAATGCAAAAAAAAAATCCGTCCCGCCGTACGCCGTACGTATGGACTCATATCTCCGAGACCGTTAAAGGTAGAATGTTCGTTTTAGGGTGGATTGTTGATTGGGTAAGTGAGCTCCATTATCTTAATTTTGTAGAGTATCAGGTGGAAGGGGGAGGCGGGGGGAGGGAAAGAGCCAAAAACTTCACTCGACTTCACAGATTGAAAGCTGAAAATCAGCAGAGGTATGAAGAAAATTGTGGGACAAACTTTAAAAATAATTTAATTTTTTTATCCATTGGCGTCCGAAAAGGGGGGGGGGCTAAAAAGAAATTGTCGTCCGATTTTTTTTTTCAAATGATTATATCTTCGAAAATACCAATCATAAAAAATTCATATTTTGCGACCACTAATATAGATCCACCAGAATCAGCTTAGAAAGAGACTAATTATTGTAAGGGGGATGGTCTGGGGGGTGCAAGGAAAAACACTTAAAAATTAATATCTCGACTGTCTCTTAAGCTATGTAATTGAAATTTGAAACGTATGTATACTAAGCTTCACTAGCGAAATATGAAAAAAATATAACATGTGGACATAATAGTAGCGGGGAGGAATGGGGAGCATTTCAAAAATGGTGCATTTTCCAAAATTATAAATCGGTATATTTCAAAATTTAGTACAGATATCAAATCAAAAATTTGTCAGATTGTAGAAGTATATAGTTTTCAATTTTGGTAAGAAATTGAAGTTGGGGGTGTAAGGGGAGAGTGGTGGAAAGCAAAAATGTTGAAAATTTTGAGTGATTTTTTTAGGGCTCTGGTAAAAGAAACAAAGTTTAAATTTTGCATGTCGATATATCTATTTGATATACATAGAAAAAAATAATAATTTGTTCCAAAATCGTTATAAACTGACTCCCGCCGGTCTAACGTGCACAAACTGTTTCATATGCAATGAAAAAACGACATAAGCTGAAAATTTTTGAATGAAATTTTAAGGTAGAAACTTGAAAGTTTGCAAAATGCATTTAAAAAAATTTCTAAAAGTTTGAAAAATTAACTGGTCGAATACCTTCAAAACTTCTATCCCCTCCCATACAAAATTAATTTTTGGACCAGAAAATAAGACTGAATCACAAATTTTACGATTCCGTACCTCCTCTACTCCCTCCCATACAAATGTTTGGTTTCGTGAACGTAAAATACACCGAATCCTATGAAAATTATTTGCAACTTCGTTTATGAAACTGACATTCTATGCAGAGAATATTGGACTTTGTTCAAGCAATCAATTAGAAAACTATTAACATCCACGCAGCCTTACTATCACCCGTCACCCCTTCCTTCATGATAACTCAAACTTGCATAAATAAACAAACGAAATATTGATTATATGTACTGGAGCTTTTGAATGTTTCCGCAAGGTGTTAAATTGAAAACTGCCCTGCCCAAGAAGCCCCTTTCACTTAGTCTTCCCTAACCACTCTAACCTGCATATTGACTTTCCACGCATCCGCAACTTGTCCCAAGAATAATAAAGTTTCGCTCGACTTGTCGGCAGTTTATATAGTATTGTGATCGACCCAGAAAAAAATTGGAAGCCCTGTGCTTAGTCTCGTCAGATCTAGCTCCACAATACTCTACAACCGACCGAATCCAAGATGTTCTATCGAGCCTCACAATACTCTATAACCTAAAAGGACGTCAACAATAACAATACGTTACATAGCCCCGAGTTGGATTTGTGTGATGTTTAGGACGGTGCTTTAGTTTGTCAGCTTGTAAAACTGAAAGGGAATTTTTACGGGATTACAAGGGAATTGGAACTTTCAACACTAATGTTACCATTCTTATGATTTGTAGCAATTGTAATTTTAGACTGAACAACGTCATACATGTTCTTCTTCTTCCTTCTCTTCAACGGGTTGCTTATTTGGCGCGATACCTTCCTTCAAGAAAATTCTTAGCAAGCAAGAGAATGCTATTCTGGCAAAACAACGACAGGTGTCAGGGTTTAAACGCCGGCAAAATATACTGCACTCATGGCATAAAGAACCACGGAAACATGTGTTCTTTGTTTTTTGAGGCTGTCCCATCCTTAGAATATACATGTTAAGGAAGACCAAATCTGAATGAGAATCGAAACATTTCTGATGGTTGAAAAAAAGAGGAAGAAAACAACGACTAACCGCTTGAATCCCAGTACCGTCGTTTAAGTTTGAATAATTTAATCAATTGTATATTAAGTGACATACATACCCCCTGAGGGATGGGGACAGTAGAATTCACCCACAGTCACTCCTGCTTGCCCTAAAAATGCCGAATGGACACTCACTGGATCATGAGCTTATCACCCGTGATCTTGAACCCTAACTGGTACGAGAAACGGATACAGCGCTTTACGCCCAATCATAATTCTTTTATGTTTTTTTAATTAACACAAGCTACAGCTATTCACATGTCCTTAATGCTCTTCAATACGTACATATGTATATGATCTCAAATCACGGGATTGATTTGATTACGAGCGTGTCCCATACAAATGCGAGTATCGTGGTTCCATTCTTAATGGTTCTAATTCCAACAAAAGGCAAAGCATTGTCTTGAAAGAGCCATTAAACTAATCAGATTATATATCCCACATAATTAGAGATACTCGATACACACTAACACTTCTGTCCTAATAGAGTTTGGATAATGCTTGTACAGCGATTGCGCGGGAAATTTCGTCCGAAATTTGAATTTTCTCAATTCTTTCTCTTTTATCAAGTAAACACAATCAAAATGAATGGTTATTTATGAAAGTCATAGTTATTTTCGATTCCAATGAGTAATCTATTCAAAAACTTGTAGTTTAACGCAAGTTTGTGCTCGTGTCCGTACATTTGAAATCGGTCAAACTCAAGTTTGGCTGATTTTCGCATTTCTTATGTTGCCTTCTTGTGCTTCTAATCGCACTCTTAACTGTTGGTATTATAGCATTGTCCAAACTCTATTAGGACAGAAGTGTTGGTGTGTATCGAGTATCTCTACACATAATGTATTACTAACTACATTCTCAAAAATTGCTTATTTTGCGATTCTTACGCGGACAAAGTCGCGGGCGATCGCTAGTTTATAATATAATTAATTTAAATTTCCCGCGCAATTGATGTACATGCATCTCCTCTTGACCATGTTTCGGTTTTTTTTAAGGCAGTGCAGACCTGATTAACGTATTGACAGATTTCGGATTTAACAAAAACAAAAAAAAAAAAAATTAATTTAATTTGTGTTCAAATTTTGGCGAAATTATAAAACGAAAATCACTTCAAAACGATTCCGGACAAAGTTTATACGGATAATCATTTATTCAGCTATCAAAAACAGTAAACAAAGGTCTGACACTGAAATTCAAAACAATTTCGAGAATATTCAAACTTTTCCATACGTTTCGCAACCATCTATTCCGCAACGTTATGTGTTAAGGACAAAGGACGACTCAAAAATTCCATTTGCAAAAAGTCTACTAAAAATATAATGACGCCCACATCGGTTTTTCAACCATTTCAATTGTTAATTTTAGAGTTTATCAATAAATAATGTCTTCGTCTTTTTTTAAATAATTCAAAATGACATTTTCCCGCTTCAAACCAATTTTATCTTTATCCTTAAGCTAGTAATAGATTTCATCCCTCTTGCCAAAAATTTCCATTTTTGCGAAGGTGATTATGTCGTAACATAAACAAAAACAGGACGAACAGGATCTGCAGCTTGGTTCGCGATATAATACAAAAGTGACAGTTTAAGATTAATTTCTCCCAAATGAAGGATAACACGTGGGTTTTTATCTTCCGCCACGAAATCCTTCGAAATATCCAACGAATCCTTCCTTTCAGATGGGACCTGTAAACGGCTAGTCGAAGCTCCTTCTCAGATGTTATGTAATCGAGCCTTGTTGCAAAAGCGTACAGAAGCGATGTGGTGGTGTACTTTATTCGAGGATAAAGGAACCTTAACTCAGCTCCTAAGTAAGACTTGTCTGGGAAACCTTTCACAGTATTCTTACATTATGCTAAGGTGTAATTAGCGGAGGATATTACCGTAGTCTGTGGTTTTTGCATAATGCAAATTCTACTTCACTTGTGTAAATTTTGTATTTTCCGGCAGCACGCGGTTATTGTTTTATTTGACGTGAAACAAGAAGACAGAGGAATTGCTTATGTTTTTCATGCTTGGAGAAATAATGCAATTTTCTCGTAAATTGAAACAGATTTAGGCGTTATTTTTGGACTTTTGAAAGGAATTTCTTGTCATTTCACATCTTAAATGATGGACCATTTTACTCCCACCGAACTATACCTGTCTATGGATTGGTTCTTGATTCGCTTGGGTTTTTCATCAACGTGAAAATAAGGAATATCAGAGATCTACTTCTCAATTTTGATTTTTGCTTCCACTCTCTTTCGGGACAACTGAGATTGGTATTGAATCAGATAGGCATGCCATGTAATAGATTGCTGCTTAAAATAAGGGCACATCAATTGTGGTATTTGTTCTAGACAATGAGAATTTTTCGTTTATTTAATTATAATAATTGAAATTTCCGTACTTACTCGGTCTGAATTAAAATATTTGGTAGCGAAAGGCTTCGATGTTTACGCGAAAATTTTCGATTCGGTGTTACAACTCTTGAACGAGATGATGTTGATCTGGAAATAAATTTGAAAAAATTTCTATTAATATTCTTAAATTATTTGAAAATTGTTGAGAAGATGATTCCAACGGAAGTTCATTATTTGAAACTAAAATTGGATTTATAGGTAGCGTGCTGCATTCAGAAAATTATGAAAATATTTAATGGGATTCAAAATTAAAATTATGCGTTTACTTCTTTTGATTAGAACGGCCTATTCTTCTAGTTATCAGCAACGTTTTAAAGCTGAATTCTCTGCGAAAACAGCATAATTCACTTTTCAATTTGAAATATTAGTAATAGTCATTACCAATATTTAAAATTACAGTGTGATTAATTCAGCTGCCGCAATGAAATTACCTCTAAGACATTACTAATTAATGTTGTCCATAGTAGCCGAAAATTCAGTTTTTGACATAGAAAGTGTAAAACTAAGCAAACAAGCATTAATGAAGTAATTTATTATAAATGGTTTTCAATAAGGACGTTCAATCCTCAAAGCTAAACAGAAAGCGTTGAGTGCGAGTTATCGATATAATTTATTTTTCATTTAGAAGATCAATCAATAGCATTATGAATGGAAAATAAATAAACTGCGAACAAGTTGGGAGCAACTTTATTATTCTTGGTACAAGTTGAGGATGCGTGGAAAGTCAATATGTAGGAAAGAGTGGTTAGGGAAGACTAAGTGGAAAGGGGTTATTGAGCAGGGCTCAATGAGGTTATTATCCTAACATGAAGACAAACATCTTAGTGGCTCAATTCACTGCCAACTCCTCTTTACCACCAACGAATTCTAGTCTTCCAACTTATAAATCTAGATGCTAACAAATCATCCGGTCCAGATGGAATCCCTGTCCTTGTCCCAAAAAAATTGCTGTGCTTCTCTTGCTAAACCTCTACTTTACCGTCTCTCCTTATCGTCCTCCACTGTCCCATTTTCATGGAAGCTTGCAAATGTTCAGCCAGTCCTAAAAAAAGGAGAACGCATCAATCCCGCTAATTATCGCCCAATAGCAATAATCTCACTTCTGTCGAAGATCATGGAAACAATCATCAGCAATAGAGTAATAGAATATCTCAACATCATTGATATTATTGACGACAAATAGTATGGAAAAACATTCTACAGAAGACCTTTTAACCACCCTCACTGAACGTTGGAACAAGAGCATTAATCAGTTTGGTGAATCTTGTATTATCGCTCTCGATATTTCCAAGGATTTTGACAGAGTATGGCACAGTGCCCTTTTAATCAAACTTAAAGCTATTGGTTGGGGTGACTCCCTTATTTCCTGGATTGAAAGTTGCTTAGCCATGCGTTCAATGCTTGTAGTATTAGACTGTGTCGTTTCCCCTTCTTATAAAATTAACGCTGGGGTCTCTCAGGGCTCGGTTCTTTCTCCCACTCTTTTTCTAATATTTATTAATGACTTGCTATCTTCAACTCTCAATCCTATACATAGCTTCGCTGATGACAGCACATTAAACTTCTTTTATCACTTCAACACTGCGTTCTTAGCCCGCTGTACTACTGTAGTAGAACAACGCAGGTACATGGTTCAAACGTTGAGTGGCGACTTGGCTAAAACTCTTAGTTGGTGCAATAAGGATCAACTCAAATTTAAAGCTTCGAAAATCCAGTGCTGTGTTGTGTCCCACGAACGTGACTCAAACCTTGACCCAATCACCTTCGGAGGCCAGCCATTAACTCTTCAAGTGTTAAGATGTTAGGTATCCAAATCACAGATAACTTATCTTGGAACGACATATATTTAACATACGAAGTATCTAAATGTTTGGCTTACCTAAAATGGTGTAAAAACTCCTTCATCGCTTCTAGGTTACTGACAATTTATAAGACCTATATTCGACCACGTCTTGAATTTAATTTCCACGTATGAGCGGGAGCTGCAAAAACTTCTCTTTCCTATCTGGATAGTATCCAGTCTTGGGCCATTAAAATTACAGGAGATTCTGATATCACTTCATCGCTCGATTCACTCAAGCATAGACGAACTGTAAGCTCCCTAACCCTTTTGTATCGCCACTACAATGGAGATTGTGCGGACGAAACCTCTAGTTTCTTGCCCCCATGTATGCTCTTACCCGGTAATACTACAGCTGCTTCACGCACTCATAAGTATTCATGTTTAAACCAGACTGCTCGAATATGGAACTCGCTGCCCATCTCAGTATTCCCGCATGACTACAACATTCAACAATTCAAAAGAAATATTCATTGCCACTTCCATCTCTATCCCCACAATTCCCAAAAACCAATATCCTTCCCCCTCACCGCAGCTGTGCTTCAGTACAAAACGGCGACCTCTCTAGTTCCGGTGAGACATAAAAAAAATTTCGTTTCAACTACATATTTTTAGAAGTTTTTATTAATTTCAAACTGATAGCTTTTAATAGTTGGAAAAATTGATTTCTTAGAAATGGTCGAAAAAATAATTTTGTATGGAAGGGGGTAGAAGTTTTGAAGGTATTCGACCGGTTAATATTTCATACATCTAGGAATTTTTTTTAAATTCGTTTTGCAAATTTTCAAGTTTCTACCTTAAAATTTTATTTAAAAATTTTCAGTTTTTGTGTTTTTGAACACATGAAACACATGCGCACGTTAGACCGGGGAGCGGGGCGGTGCATAACAATTGTGGAACAAATTATTATTGTTTTTTCTATATATATCAAATAGATGTATCCACATGCAAAATTTAAATTTGGTATCTTTCATTAGAGTCCTAAAACAAATCACTCCAAAATTTTCAACATTTTTGCTTACCACCTCGCTCTTCTTATACCCCTCAAATTAAATTTTTACCAAAATTAAAAACTATGTAGTTCTACAATCTGACAAATTTTCGATTTGATATCTGTACTTATTTTTGAGATCTAACGGTTTGAAATTTTGAAAATTGCACCATTTTGGAAATGCTCCCCATTTTCACCCACTACTGCTATGACCAAATTTTATATTTTTCTTGCATTTCACTAGTATAGCTTAACATATTTTTTAAGTTTCAATTACATAGCTTAAGATATAGTTGAGATATTTATTTTTTCTTTGAACCCTCCCTGACCCTCTCCCTTACAATAATTAGCCTCCTTCTAAGCTGATTCTGCTGGATCTATATGTCACCTTAATGGTCCTAAAATATGAATTTCTTATGGTAAGTTATTTCGAAGATATAATCATGGGGGATTGATTTTTTTTTGCATTTGTAGGCTAATTTAGTGATGAAGCGCGAAAAAACTAAATTTCAGGGTACCAAATTTTTTTTCTTACAAGTTGTCGGGATCACATGGAATAACGCCAGCCATAACAAAATGTGGAAGGGCTGGTGATTCCGTTGCTGACAACGATTTTAAAGGGATGTCTCCAAATAAACTAAGTGCCTCTAATATGGAGGGAAGCTCGAGTGGTATTCATGCGAAAAGTAGGCAAGGGTAGTGGATGGGTTAACCCTAAGGACGACGGTCCTATAAGTATTACGTTTTTTTCTGAACATTCTAGAAAGGGTACTAGATGTATACATCAGAGATATCATTCACCCAAAGCATCTCTCACAAGCTCAGCACGTATACATAAAAGGGAAATCGGTAGATTCAGCCATTGATAGGCAACGAAAAATCCTCGTATAAGGAGTACACTCTGGTACTTTCCTAGACATAAAGGCAGCTTTCAACGATGTAGCCACAGAAGTTATTATGGAGTCCTTCAACGCTACTGAGGTAAACACTACGATTAGCGCATGGATCGAAACATTACTTAAGGTACATCCAGACGAAGCCTCATTTTCGTGCGCTTAGCGCATGCCTTCTAAAACAAAACGCCCTCAATTGCGCATGTGATCCCCATATCAGTCGGGGATCTTTGCTTGTGTGCTATTTAGGACGATTCCCTTGTGCGCTAATGAGAACGACTTGCTTGTGCGCTACTCAGAGCGTTTTGCTTGCGCTTTTGTCGTAGAACGCATACGCTAAGCGCACGAAAATGAGGTACCGGTCTGGACCTACCATTGGAAACAGATCTATTGCATCGAAATGGGGTAAAGCACACTCCTACAAACGCACCAGTAGAGCCACAGGGAGGTGTTTTGTCTTCATTTTTGTGGGGACTGACTATGAATGGCATACTCAAGGATCTGAATATTTCGGCGGTAAAAGTTGTTGCTTATGCTGATGACGTAGTGATATTAGTATTAGGTAAGTAGTCATGCACAATATTGAAACTTAGGGAAGGAGCTCTCAAAAGGCTACACAACTGGGCATAAAGTACTGGGCGAAACTCGTGCTGCTCACTATGAAAACCAGCATCTCGTTCTAATCGTGCAGGAGAAAATTCGGTAGAAAGTGGAGATTGGACCCGAATATAATGGACTGAATCTATGCGGCTATAGTAAGGCAAATTACAAGATACAGATAGTCAAGCTGCCTTGAAGGCACTCCAATCATGTGCTGTCACCGCACACTACAGAATCGCTGTGCCAGAAGGAAGGTCGAATATTGTAGGGTTCCGGGTTACAGTTGCGTAACAAGTAATGAAGCAGCGGACGAGCTAGCAAAAAGAGGTGCAAATATTGAACTAGACTCCGTAGGAAACAAACCACCACCTATAAATATCGTCAAAGATTTTATAAATGCGCAGATGAGAAGTCTAGCCGAAGCCAGCTGGAAAAGTACCACAACCTGTAAAACCACGAAATCAATGTGGCTTACGAGTGATGCAAAGAAGACAAAACTCTTGTTATCATTACCCAGGAAGCAATGTGCCTTTTTGGCAGGCGTTGTTACCGGACATTGCTTTATTGGAGCACATGCTTACAGAATGGTAACGTATGACCTCTCTAGAAAGTGCAAAAAGCCAGAAGAGAGGGAGACAGTGGAGCACGTGTTGTAGAACTGCACGACTCTTGCTAGAAGAAGGCTTAAAACTCTCGGCGCACCTTTCTTCTCCAACCTCAAGCAAGCCTCGAGCTGCGGTATATGCAATCTGTTGAATTTCGCCGCGGCAGTGGAAACCTTTGATCACAATAAGGAACTCGTAACATTGCTGGATGATGAATATTAGGTTTTCCTCAATCCATGTGATATCCCTATGTGCTGATTCCAAGGGGTCTAAGTGGTCTAAGGCCACCTCGATAATAAATCTCAGCCTTTAAAGAAGGTTATTCGAGAGAAAATCTTAACATAATTGTCATATAATAAACAAGGACAGCAGTTAAAGATGGGAGCAATGTCATTTATGAAGAGAATGAACAATAAAGGACCCAAACGGCTTCCTTTTGGAGCCCCAGATGCCACAGCGAATGGCTCTGAGCTATGATCTCTAACTTGAACAAACTGTTTTCTATTGGCTAAATATGATAACAACCACCTAATTGATGAGCAGACATCTTAAATCTGGATCAATGTCACTGGAAATCCCTTTATTTTTGATACTCACCTTCCAGCTTTCGAATCCTTTACATTCGCACCTCCAACATTCAGTTCGATCGAACTGTGAAGAGCTTGCTTGCTATCCTGATGACTTCCTTCAGCCGCGATACGTTTACCACCGATGATCGCATTCGACCCGGTCAAGTCACGTTCACGCGTTATGGGCATTTCACGCTCGCCCAGCAAGATCACCGACGACGACGACGATGACGACAACGCGACTTTTGCCGTTGATAAGGGTGCATTCACATACATCGGGGGTTTCGATTTTACGCGATTATTGCTCTGATCGGAGGATCGATACGATCGCGGCATCGATTCATTGAAACTTTGGCTTTTAATGTATTTCGAAATTCGTCCGTAATCACGACGCGCACTATCGTTTTCAACAATTTCCCTATCAATTACACTTTTATAACCCTTGTGATCGTTACGATTGTCGCGATCATTTTCATCATCATCATCATCATCATCATGATCATCATCGTCATCATCATCATCATCATCATTAGCGAGATGGTTGATATAAATCGCACCACTTGATTTTTTCGGTTGATCGACACTTAAGGATTTTTTAGTCTTGAGATTAGTTAAGCCACAGTGTGGCCAAAAATCACAGGAACTAGCCGTACAACTGAAAGTAGAAAAATAAAACAAGGGCTCGAAAGTAGACACTTTTAAACTAATTAAGTGATGGGGTTTAACTAAATGTGGTGGTAAGTTCTATGGGGTTTAGCAACATAAGGTTTAGTTAGATTTTTAGGCATGTTTTTTTTTTTAACTACGATGTTAGTTGGTGGTGATGATTTTCTAAACGTTTGCACTGCGATCAGTTTTACTTTATATAAGTTTCACATATTTTCATAGTGAGTTCGAATGCATAGAGAGATAGATAGTGAGACTAGGTTAGAATTAGTGACTAGCGATTTCTAGTCTAGTCTAGTGCTGGCAGTTAGTATTTTTTATTTTTTTTGCTTATATTAAGTATTTTTGTCTAGAATTTCATTTCGTTTCAATACCTTCCTCTCGTTGGCGCTGATGATCCAGATATCGATTGATGATTACGATCGATTAGCGATCGTTGTGGCTGATGTGATTGCGATAGCGATTGTTGCGGATGCAATTGACCCTTGGAGGGTTGTCGATAAATATAATCGTTCAGTCGCAATCGATCGTCGCATTGGAACGAGTCCCGAATCGATTTCAATTCGGTTTCGGGAGTGTAACTATCGCGCGTCATCATTCGATCTAGCGAGTAACTACTTTCTAAGGGCGATTGATCGCGTAACAGCTTTTTGCTGCCGTGATCGTAAATTCGTTCGTTGAGAAAATTCAATTCGTTAGTGCCGGGCGCAAGCTTGTCGCGATTACGTAGGGACCCTGATGACGGCACTGGCACATCATAGTCCCTACTAAAATCCATAATCGGTGATCGATCGAGGGTGCGTCGCAACATGTCGTAGGTGAGCTCGTGGTCGCAGAGTCGGGTGCCATAGTTTTGCGGACTAGTTTGTCGCGGTATAGTAGTTGGCGTCCGTTGTTGCTGCGGCTGCTGCTGTTGTTGCATAGTGTTGCCTTTTAGATTGACACGATCATCTCGCATTGGTCCTAAATCAGTCATATATCTCGTTTTATTGCTTGGTTCCCTGTAATTTTCGTCGAATGATCGACTCTTGTCGAAGTCGAGGCGCGCTGGTATACTGGGCGGCATGTATTGGCCATAGTCAAGATCGAACGATCGACTCTTATCGATATCGGATGGTCTCGTCATTCGATTGTTCGCTACCGATTGATCGTTAAAGATCTGATTGGGTCGTATCGTTGGCGGAAAACTTCGAATCGGATGATGATATGCCGAAGGATTATTCGCCACACTTGGTTGCCCGAGACATACTACCATTTTATGTGATTGCGTCATACGGCTTGGCGATCGTTCGGTCAGCTGAAGAGATCTGTGTTTAGGAGGAACAACATTATTTTGATGGATTCAAAAAATTTATATCAGTTTCATACCGCGATCGTCGAATTCGATGTTCTTCTGGTCCTTTATTTCGTGTTGCGGATCGTCGATGGCTCGCGACAACCTCATGATCCCGTCCACTATAGCTCGAGCTAGACGAGCTACGCGAAGGACTATGCGATTTATCTTCGTATTTTTGCTTTCTTTCGAGCGTATTGGTCCGCGATCCGGAATTTTGACGTGAACTTAGCGAGATTTGCGATCCTTTTTTTCGACGATCCTCGGGCGTAAGTGATCGACTTTCAGGCGTTATCGATCGCTGCATACGCAAGCTGTTCTGATAGCTGCTGCTCTCATACTTCTCGGGCGTAATTGAACGCTGTCGGGTATGTTTGAAACCGGATTGGGGTTGATAGGTTGCTGATAGAAATTGACTTGATTTCTCATCGTCGTCATTGTCGATTTCATCGTTTGATAGATCTGTGAAGAAACAAAAATATGTGGTGAGTGTCCAATTATTCTGGTAGTGATTTTTCTAAAATACTTCTGAAAACCTATGAAAAATTCAAAAAGCTTTGATTTTAAAAATTAGTTGTCAAAATTTTGGTTTCGGGGAGATCTTTTTTTATTTTTCGTTTAAATTCATGCAAATACATTTTACCACGCCCCTTAAGTAATTTTAAAAAATCGGATGCAATAAAAATTTATTAAAAACACATGTTTTTAGTTAGATATTAATTGCTTCCGCCCTCCTTGGTAATCATTCCCAAAAGAAAAATACAGATCCTGGTGGCGATGTGTTCGATCTTCTGCGACTAGTTGCACTCATTTCTGATAAGATGTACTACTGTCATCATTTGACACAGACAGACATTACAAACCCCTACCCTAAGTTATCGCCAAAACAAGTACTAGGTGGTAATAGGACAACAATCCCGGCGCAAAAGAAATGATTGGCTCGCCAGCGAATGCCAAGATGCATTAGAGCGAAAAAATCAAGCTTGCAATATATCAACCGAACGGCCGACACGAGCCGAAAAGGACAAATATAATGATCTTAGACGATTTGCAAACAAAATATGCAGACAGAAAAAATGGAAACTCATGACGAAATTAAAAACATAGACGAACATTTTAAATTACACAACACAAGAGCCGCGTATTCCCTTGTTAAAAGAGTGAAAGAGGGATACCAACCAAAAACGATCTTCTGCAAGGATGCAGGAGGGAACATTATAAGTAATGTGGAACATATAAAACTAAGATGGGCGCTATACTTTGAACATCTTTCCAATCCGAGCCCATCATCCGCACTAACAGCAGCAGCAGGATTAACTGACGGAACGGCTGATGAAGGATCCTCTTTGAGTTCTCCCACACTTGAAGAAGTAAAAACAGCCCTGAGGAAACACCCAAATAACAAAGTGCTGGGCTTTGATCAAATTCCAACTGAGCTTCTCAAAGCCAGTAACACCTTCATAGCGCATTTCCTACATAGATCAAGAAGTCACGGACATATGGACGCAAGAAATACTTCTTGAAGATTGGAGCAAGAGCATAATATGTTCAATTTATAAAAATGGTTACAAACTCTGCTACGAGAACTACCGAGGAATATCTTTGTTGTGTACGTCTCAGCCTTGGTATTCGCCAAATTCTTTGTCAGTATTGGACTTAATTCTCTTTTTCAGATCTTAGAAAAAGAGAATTAAGTCCAATACTGACAAAGAATTTGGCGAATACCAATGCTGATTTAGCCCTGGACGATCGACCATGGACCAGATATTCTTAGTTAAACAGGTGCTGGGAATATAATATTGATGTGCACCAAACACTGATGGTAATAACACTGGAATATCGGCCTAGATATTCTGAAAAAAAACGTGCCAGGAAACTCTTTAAGAAAGCCAAGTCCTGCAAACGTGACATACATAGACTGAGACCAATATCAAGCAGCACTTATAAGAACAGTCAAGAGCCATCAAACGAAATTCAAGGAAGAAATTCTGTTTAGAAATTGATAACTTCAACTTAAACTAATAATGCAAAAGCATTTCCCCGGATGTTTTAAGCCGCGCCTCAAAGTTCAGGTGTCGGTCACCGCTAACTCGGAACTAGAGGATACAGTCGTGACGCAAGAAAACATAGAAATTTCCTTCAGTTCTATCAAACTGTACAAGTCACCAGGATTGTAGGGAGTCGATCCCGCTCTGACTTAGAATGCTGATGAAACGATAAGACATCTACGAAGCTTGCATCAATCTTTGCCACATACCATAAATAAGATGGCTTCCATATCAAAACCAGGCAGAGCCTCCCATAATATCCCGAAGGAATTGCGACCTATCAGCCTAACTTTGTTCCTTTTTAAAGGCCTAGAAAAACTGGTGGCTACGTGCAAATTTGTTCCTCTCGGTCAGGTGCCCACACCAACATGCCAATCTGAAATGTAGGTCCACTGATACTGCGTATATGTGACGGTAGCTATCCTGGAGATAGCTTTCATAAAGAGGTTGCACTCAGTGGCTTTCTAAAGGCGCGTCCAAGTCCATATTGATGCCATACTTGATGCCTTGCGCAATAATAGTGTGGAGTCTCTCTTAAAAGCGTGGATAGGTAAGCTTCTTCGCTCATGAAACATCATAGCATGGATTGATGACGGGACAAGGAAAGGCTTGGTTCAAAAAGGTATGCCACAAGGTGGCATAATATTAACTCTCGTGTGAGTTGTAACTGTAAGTTAACCCCCTTTCCATTTTCATCGGAATGGCTACCCCACAATAGCATTTGCAGATGATTTGGTCAGCAAGTTCTAGGTGACCTTAAGCAGTCCGTCCTTCAATTGTTAGATAGCCGGGCATAAAGGACTTACCATCAACCCTCAAAAAACAGACCTGGTCCTCCCCAGAAGAAGAAGACCATATGGTTCAATCCACCAACCATTCGGGTTTCATTATGGCTCTGTCGAACCAGGCTAATTACTTCGGTCACATTCTAGACAGCAAATGAACCTGGAAGACCAACTTACAAGAACGAGCAAAAAAAAAGCTACCGTAGTCTTCTTTACTGGCAGAAGACATTCGGCTTGAGGAAGGGGCCTTAACCCGCTTCTCATCGACTGGATATACATCCAGTATAGTCAGACTAATTATTTGCTATGGCGCGCTGGTGTGCTGGCCAGCGGTGGTACTAAAAACCAAACTAGCACCTTTACAACCAATCTAACGGATGGCATGTTTGTGTAAAACAGACTGTCTTAGAACCACACCAACTACAGCCCTGGAGGTTATTCTCTCACTACCTCCCTTTGATCTTTTTTTAAAATAAACAGCAAGCCAAACTGCCATTATACTAAAACCCTATGGTCAGCACCAATAATTAGTCATGGCAAAATTTTAAAAGTCATCCTTTTTAGACTGCGAGTACGATTGCATGAATCAATCAAAGGTTGAAAAACGGAGGTTTCACATTAAGTTTCCCGAACGAAACGAATTCGCAACAAACAGAATACTGAGCGCCTGTGAGGGTCTTCATTTTCTTCTTCTCCCACGACCTCAACATCCACACTTCTTTCCATCATCCAGAACACGCGACTGTATTCTAAGTGGAAGTACAGGGTATTTTTTTTTAGAGGCGGAGAGCTTTATTTAAAAGATAATTTTATAGCATTAATGTTTGAATATGATTTCGAGCATGTGGCCGCCGTATCTGGCGCGTATATGGATTAATCAAGAAGTCCAACTTTCGCACATTCTTGCCAGCAAATCAGGCTGTATTTCGGCATAACGCATCGAATTCTATCTTCCAAGTGCTTAATAGTTTCTGGTTTAGCGGCGTAAACATGGGACATATCCCGAGGGACAAAAATCTCCGCCTATAAAAAACACCTTTCATTAGCCATTAAAGAGAATAACTTAGGGGATCACCCTTTAGTGCAATGCACAGTTATGTCGGTATAGGATGTGGAATGAGGCTTAATAAGATGAAGAGACGAAAATTACGCTGCACATTGTTCAAACAAACTAGCTACTACCTAAGAAATTATATTTTCTAAAATTGAGGTAGCTTAGCCACGCAGGCAGTGTGCTAAAAGTATACGTCCACCAGGATTTGAATTCACGACTTTCGTATTGTAGACCAACACCCTATCCACTTTCACAATCGTCAATGGACTCAACCATATGGTCCAAGTACAATGTGGTTCTCTTTCCTAGACCACCCCCTACTGCCTAAACCTATGAGATTCGAAGGTGGAAGTGGCAGTGGATTAGTCACACTTCGAGTAAACTGGAGCAAAACATTTCCACACAAGTTCTGGATTAGAAAGAAAGATATCGCATTGGTCAACTATATAGTACTTGAATCGCGCCTTGTGTCAGAGAACTATTTCTGTCCAAAGCCTCCTTTCATGCGACATATCCGATATTTTGTAATTTAAAGCTGAAAAAGGACCAAGTTACATGAACTTCTTCTATAAAAATAAAAACTCTATACATTTTCATTTCTCCTAGACACATAAAAACGAAAAAACGACTGAGGTAACTATAATATTTATATTATAAAATTGAATAATTTTTTAATTAAGATATTATTGAAAATGCTCATCAACCTCAAAAACCACCAAACAATTAATGAAATGATTATCGCGAACCATGCATAAATTTTAATTAGCTAGCTGCTAGGTATGTTTGTCGTTTCAAATAAAAGTTTCCTGCCACACACATGTTTAATTATACGGGGATTATCAATAAATAGTAACCCAAGAGATTTAATCGATATATTTTTGAAATATTCAGTGAATATTTTGTATGCGAAATGAATAGCCTGACATTTATATGTATAATCTGATGTTTAAGGATGCGAATAAAATACGTAGAATCGCAGAACGATTGTATCGCGATATTTAGAAGAGATTATGTCCTTCGGGGAAATGGTATTTGTGTCATTTTGGGGCGCCGGAAACCATAAACATTGTGTATATGGTATCTTCCAGAGAGATACAACCTAAGTCGTATGTATGTGGTAGATATGCTCGTATACGTGGGCTTGGCACGTGGAAGCCGAATTTCACATATTACAAATTAACAATAGCAAATTCACTTTTAAAATTGTTGAATGAAATAACTACTCTGCATCAAAAGAATTCAAGGTTTCGTTCTGTGTGTGTTTTTTGTCTGAGATTTTGAATTTCGGTCGTGCTCTTATCGTTTCGTTGTGGCTGATTTTGGGGTTCATTAGGTCTGAGGAGTTGCTTCTCTGAGGGGTTTATATGGGGCGAAGCAGAGTTGTGTACGCCTTGTTTTTGATTTATAATTAATAATATTTTTTATTTATTCGGTTTTTTTTTCTTTTTTTTGTTGAAATGTCAAAAAAAGGACTTTTTGGTTGATTTTAAAATATATAGGACGTGAACGATGCGGAAAACACAAAACATGAAATTTTGGCCCAAACACATGTTATGACCTGCACTACGGGTTCTGCCTTGGCAGGGCGGGGTCTCTTCCGTCAGCTTGCATTACATATATTCTCTCTGCCCTGATTTTTAGCATTAGCTTGAGGCTAGTTCCCTTTAGAGTTACTGTATAGGAACGAGCACTCTTCTCCTGGTGTCGCATTGGGCCTCGTATCCGTTCAGAAATTGATTGCAATCTCTAGTCTAAAATCTTCGATTTGAAAATTTCCCGCTCTGTGCAGGAACCTGATGTTCAAGCTCTAATAGTAGAGGGTCCGCACCTATTCAGAAACTCTAGTTCCCCTTATTCTCTCCTCCCATGTGGACTGGCCAGAGTTCAATGGTACCACTCAAAAACAGAATTTCAGTATAGTTTCGAGGCCTTGTAACTACAGTAGCTCCTTAGATTCTCTGGTAACCTGAGTGTGAAGCGTAATAAGCAGTTAAGCAGATTTAATGATCACTGTGGTCCATTCATTTAAAAATTAATTTTCATTACGCCATCAACAGCGAAATTTCTACCTATGTATCGCAAATTTTAGAATGGGTTTCCAGGACCTAGAACTACAGTACCAACCTAAATTTTCAGGTGACCTGAGTGTGAAGCATAATACGCGGCTAATCAGGTATAATGATCTCAGCGGTATATCCATTCAAAAATTAATTTTATGGTCCGGAATTATTATGCCGCCAACAGCGGAAGTTCTCACCTAGATATCTGCGTAGCAAATTACTTTTTATCCCATATAATCAGGCAACTGAAAGGATACCATTACTTCGTAAGGTTTTTTCGTTCATTTAAGCTTGAAACGAAGATAGCTGATTCACTGTATATGGGCGCACCCTTCCATATGTTGCTTGACTGCGAGGTTTAACGATTAGGCGGGTGTTTTTCAACTGGAATATTATTTCTACTCTGCCCTCCACGATCGGTCACGTGCCTCCTCAAAGCCGTCGCTCAGGTGTAGATATAGTCTCTCGGGAGCCACACATCCATCCAAGCATGACATCCGTCGCAGAAAATCTCCAAAGAAAGTCCGTCCCAACGAATCAACTGCTAAGATTCAATCAATTAATCAACTGTCCTCAATATCGCTAACCCCTGCTTACTTTTCGCGGAAGCCACAGCTCCTTGACCATTGAATCACCATGGGACTCATAAATGGTAATTTTTGCACTCCCCCAATCCTCCAACCAAACAAATGGAATTCCACTCTAACTGCGCCACAGAATTCAATTAAATTAATAAACAAATAGATACACCTGATGCTCAAAAAGCATTTGGAACCTGCAATCCAGATGAAATGCACAAAACAGACAGCCGCAACTTGCTCTTCCTAAGGTTGGTATGATCTTCAAGCATCGTACTCACCGGATATGGCTCCGTGTGACGTCCTTCACTCCCCAAAGCTCAAAATCGTATGCTCAAAAAGTACCCGGAATTTGCAGGTAACATGAAACGCTAAATTGCCTTCGAAAGAAACACCGCAAATCTGTCATTGAAGAATCAATATCATCTCCCAAGCACCGCAAACACCGGATACGGCACCTCGCAACCTCTCTATCATCAAAGGCTCAAAACACCTTTTCGTGGAAAGCGTTCCGAGACGATTGAGACAACAAAAGGGAATTCGCAGAGGTAGCCCACAGCCACTGGCTTTGTAAGGTTACCTACGATCTAACTATTCCATTAATCAATCTCCTGTTAAGACCCCCTATAAATAGATAGGACAGCAAGAGTTCAGGCAGATATTTTTTAACCTTTTTTGAGTCTCAATATGCTTTTAGGCTCCGCCGTTCGAACTGGTAACACTTCCGAGGTAACAAAAATCTTGCACTTCAACACATCTTGTAAGTTCAGGGTAATCGGTGCGCTTTTGCTCCAACGCAGTACGCATGTTTTTGGTTTTAAGCAGTTTCGCCTCTTTAGATTTGAATTCAACTACTGAAAACTTTAAATTATTCCAGATGCCGAAGCCATCTGAGGGCACCACTATTATCCGGCTGGCCACTCGTAGAATGCAGGCTGAGGCTCATCATCCACCTTTCTCTCTGTACAAATGCAAATCTCTAGCCCTATTCGTAGTTAAATGCTTCACGTGTAGCTTTGTGGGTTGGTCTATAATGCGAAAGTCGTCAGTTCAAATTTCGGACGAAATTTCAGCACATTGTTTGCTTGGATATGTCTGGGTCACCTTAATCAGGCAAAATGAAACTTCCTAAATAGGGGGTTGTGCAAGAGCTTAAGACTTTCAAGAAGAATAGCGTCAATACTTAATATATTAAAGTATTAGGATTGTGGATCTACGATGTTTTACAGAGCTAGGCTTAGTGTGTAGCGTGTTGGTCAACAATGCGAAGGTAGTGAGTTTAAATCCCGGTCGACGTAAAATTAAAGCACATTATCTACTTGGATATACCTTGGGGTTACCGCAATCTGCAAAAATGAATCCTAGATTAGAGAGTTGAGCGAAGGGCAAACAATCCTTCCACAAAAGGTAATGGAAATGTTAAGGATCCGATAGGTCAAAAAGCTTAATACCGATTTGGGCTGTAGTACCATTGTAGAAGTTGCAGTTGATATTCCACAAGTTCAATACTAAAAGACTAACCTGGTATATTACGTAGAACGCCTCCTCACGGTGCAGACTGGGTAAAAGATCTACAAATAGGGGGGAATAAGTCGAACAGCTTGCTGTCGAGTTTCTATCCTATCTAAATACATATATAGGAAAAAAAAATCGAATAGCTCCTATCTATGGTCTTTGACGGATGTGGGAGGGGGGGGGGGGGATTAAATCGTTCAACTAGCTGTCGGTTCCATATTCTGTCACAGCATTGGTATTTTTGCGACCTGAACTGGTCATGTTTTAGGCAGCTTTCAAGATATTGATAGTTACCAGGGGATTTATCCCTAAAGTGATTAGCAAGTGGACGTAATACCTGTATGGTAACCATTATAATGTACGACACTAGAGGAGTAAACCTCGGAAATCTGCAAATCTACGGTGAGACAGCATATGCTAAGGATGTGTGGTTAGTGGCTAACTAACCGCTAATATGCGAACTCTGGATACCAGGCGCCCTCTAGTTTCAATTAGTCTTCTCCTGGTAATGCAGAGCTTTGCCAAGGATGACTCAATTTTCTCGCGTTACGCGTAGGAATCAAATGGAAAAACCAAGTAAAACTAAAAGGGCAGATGCGACTTCTAAAGCATCGCGGCTAATATCGTAAATGAAGGAGAAAACAGAACAACAAACCCAACGGATAAAAAACAGTAAGCCTCTAGTGGACAAACAACTGTTACCAAACTTCTAAAGAAGTTAAAAAAAGAATCAAGGAGAAGATTTTGTGCAGATCTGTGATCTCCCAATGGCCTCAAGATTTTAAAAAGTGTGTGAAAAGACACCCAGATAGATATCGGACTAGATGGATCCTTAACTAAGAGAAGCGTGGAAATACTTGAAGTACCATATTATTAACACATTTCCCAGACTGCAAGATAATTAACAACAATGAAGATTTAGAAGTAGAGGAAAGGACGTATCGTCAAATTCCGTTCAGCAATAGCATTACTGGTAAAATCTTCACTCCGGAAAAGATCAGATGGCCGATTAACATCTTTAAGCCCTACAAATTATCCGGAGTAGATAACATATTTCCCGCATTACTGCAAAAGGGATTAGAGATCCTAATGCCGATGGGATGCTAAAACAAAGGCGAAGTCCAAAAATTTCAAGTACGTATGGTTTAAAAACGGACGTATATTCTGTAAGAAAAATGATGGTGACGCTCCTAAAATTGTGAAATCAGATCGTGATCTTGCTTTTTTAGTTTAATTAGGATTCCGTTAATGCAAATTAAATATCTAGCTGTCATTGCTTGCATGTACTTATTATTATGTTATGCTTACATTTATTTTATATCTAAAATCACATTCAGTTTATTTTCGATGTATTGTCGCCCTTTATCAGCTATATCACAGAAATCTAAAAATATAAATATAACAAACAATCATCTGTTAAAAATTAAATCCATGTTTACTCATTCAACTGACATAAATAACTCACTAAATATCATTAAATTCATAGAAAAAAAATGTAATTACACTAGCACACGATCCATCATATCCAACTCTAAGTTCTTGAAGAATTCGTTTAAATTTGAAAAACTAAATCGCGCCTATTATTTTGAAGCGTATATTTATTATAATATCGGTTTCACACAATTAGCTATTTCAATTCTATATATTCACTACTTGCACATGAACAATTCACTTTACACATATAAACGCTCGCTATTAAAATATATTTTTACGACTAATTACGTGCAATTTAGTAGCCAAACAAAACAAACAATTATAGCTCGCACACAATTGTCAAGAAATAAAACCGGTCCAAATGGCTAATGATATTCTAGACGTTCTAGAAACGTATGAACCATTTGATGAAAAAATTTTTAATAATCCAGATGAATTTAATTCCCAAAAAGATAAAGGGTGCAACAGTGTTAGTGTGTTCCACACAAATATACGAAGCATAAGAAAAAACTTCAACGACCTAGCCATCAACCTAATGCAGTTTGATCCATTCGATATTATTGTGCTGACGGAATGTTGGAATCCTAAAGACCTGCAAGGCATGGAATTGCCAGACTACGAGGGCTTCCTTACATGCAATGAAATCAATCAAAATAGTGGTGTGGTGATATATATAAATAAGAAACTTGAAATTAAAACGACAGAAGAAGTATTATTTAGTGGTGCTACATGCCTTGCAGCTGAAATTCAAATAAACCGCAGTACTATTTTAAAAGTTGTAGGCATTTATAGATCTCCTAGTTTCTGTTCAGATTTATTTATTATTGAATTAGAAAATCTCATGAGTGGTTTCACTGGGGATAACGTCATAATAATGGGAGACATGAATATTGATATAGGCAGATTAAATAGTGGAAATAACCAAGAATATATCAACACACTCAACCAAAAGGGATTCATCTCTCTAATTAATAAGAATACTAGGCAAAATAGCTGCATTGATCATATCTTCCTCAGATGTAAACATAGATTATTTAAAAAAATCCAATCAGCAGTATTAATGACCTCAATTACAGATCACTTCAGTACCAGTTTACTATTGTACCCAACTGAAAAATGTTCTAATGCTTTCCCACAACCTGAAATTCAACAAAAAATAGACATTAACTCACTATTAACGAAAATAAAACTAATCAATTGGGACCCCTTATATGAGTTAGAGGAAACGAATGAATGTGCTAACACTTTCCATGAAATATTGACTCAAACAATAAACAGTTGTAAGCAAAATCTCATCAAAAAAACTTCACGTCATGTTAAACTTAAACCCTGGATTACACAAGGTCTAATTAATTCAATTAGAAAAAGGGATAAATTGTGCAGGGCTTCCAAGAATTCACCTCTTAATAAAAAATTAAAAATTTACTTTCATAAATATAGAAACAAATTAAATGAGTTAATATATAAAACTAGGGCTAAATATTATGAAAGTCAACTACTACAAGCCGGTAATAATAGTAAAATTATTTGGAACACAATTAATTCTGCTGTAGGTAAAGAGAAACAAAAAAAACCGATTAGTAGTATTGTTGATAATGGAGTAGAAATAAATACTTTAGAAAACCCAAAACTGGTAGCAGACATATTCAACGATTACTTTACAAATATCGGAAAAAATATGGCTTTGAAGTTGAATGTCGTTCCTAAAAATAACTCTAGGTCTACTCAATGTCAGAACAATTATTGTCAAATCGAAAACATATCTGAGAAAGAGGTTATCGAACTAATTGCTACTTTACACGCTGGCTCTTGTCCAGGTTTTGACCAAATAACTGTTGAATGCTTGAAATGTATTAGTCAAGACATCGCCAGACCTCTAGCGCACATAATAAACATAAGCTTTATGACTGGAAAGTTTCCTGAAATATACAAAAAAAGCATTATTACTCCTGTTTACAAAGGAGGAAATGCTAAATTTTTAAATAATTACAGACCGATTTCCGTCATATCAAACATTGGAAAAGTGTTAGAAAAAGCTGCTAAAAGAAGAATTATGGAAGATATAGAGCAAAACAACCTTCTTAATGATAACCAATTCGGTTTTAGAAAAGGTCGCAGCACACACGATGCCATTTCTTCTTTAAGTAATAAAATAACAACCGCACTCGATAATGGAAACAAAGCTTGTGCCATATTTCTTGATTTGGCTAAGGCATTTGACTCCATCCCGCATGAGAAAATTATAGAGAAAGTGAATAAAATGAAACTAAAAGCAAGATGGGGAAATTGGTTTGCGAGCTATCTGGAGAGAAGAGAACAGAGAGCTAAAATTGTAAATTCAGTAAGTGATACTTTGTATTCTGAATACGGAGTACCTCAAGGTACGGTACTAGGACCAATACTATTCCTTATTTATGTCAATGACCTGTATGAGGAACAAGTAAAGGGAGAAATGATCTCTTATGCTGATGATACAGTACTTTTCATTGAAGACAATACATGGGAAGGCATTAACCTAAAGGCTAACTATAGTATGTTGATAATAAAGGATTGGTTAAATAATAATATACTTACTCTCAATGCCTCTAAATCCAATTTCATTGCATTTGCATTAAGACAAAATGAACCTGTCTCATTTGATATACGGCTTCATTCTTCGGAGTGCACTTCAAATTGTCAATGTCCTAAATTATCAAGAGTCTCTAATGTGAAATACTTAGGTGTCATTATAGACCAAAACATGAAATGGGATATTCAAGTAGAAAGTGTAACCAAACGTTTAAAAAAGCTTATTCCGGTATGTCTAGATATAAGGTCCTTTCTAACGAAAAAGGCAGTAAGAACTTTTTACTTTGGTGTAATATACGCAATCTTACAATATGGGTTAATTGCATGGGGATCTGTTACCGCCACTATAGCAAAGCCACTAAAAATAGCCCAAAAACTACTGATAAAAATATTATTAAAAAAACCAAAAAGATTCCCATCAAATCTACTCTTCCCTATTATAAATGTTATCAGTTTGGATGACATGTATAAATTGATTACTACCATTCAGATTTATAAAGATGTTCAAAATAATCTTATAAAACTAAACATAAACAATACAAGAAAAGGGATGCAAAATGAGTTGGTATTACCATTTCGAAAAACCACTATTGGGCAAAGGCACTACTTCTATGTAGGAATTAAATTCTTCAATACTTTACCGAATGAAATTAAAGTTAGTAATAGCCTTAACCAATTTAAAAGTAAAGTGAAAGAGTTTATGTACACAAGTGATAGTCATTATCCATAGTCATTATCAATAGTTAATTTCTTTAAAAGCTTATCTCCTCTAAAATTAAATAAAGATTTGGATGTGTAAGGAATATGCAATATATATGTATATATATATGTATGTATATGAGTGTAAGTAATAGATTTGAAATGCAAATGAATTGTAAACTGTGATTAATTTAAGTATAGATTTTAATCATAAAAAATATATAATGTATATGCTAGATTTAAAATGCTAAGAAATAATTATGTTTGGATTAAAAAGAAATTAAATTCAATTATAAATAATAAGTAAACTAAAATAGATTGGAATAGAACATTAAGAAGACTCGAAATATTTTGTAAACAAAAATTTAGATAATTAGGCAGAAGAACTCCTCACCCCTAACACAAGGGCAACCTTAATTGGGGGAGTAGTGCGAAGATAAAATTATGTATTATTGTATCACTTTAAATTTAATAAACAGCATTATATAAAAAAAAAAAAAAAAAAAAAAAAAAAAAAAAAAAAAAAGGATTCTTATAGTTTTATATGGGGTTATATCCCAAAAATCTGGAGAAAAGTGATTGTAGTCTTTGTATCAAACGCAGGGAATCGCCCCATTGATGTCGCCCTATAAGTCTTACTTCATTCTTCGTCAAGACGATGGAGAAGTTAGTGGACATTCACATAAGAACATCTGCCGCCTCTGTCTCGAAGACTCAGAAACAACAGAACACATCCAATGTCACTGTGAAGCAGTAGCAAGGAAAAGTAACATTCATCCAGGAAAAGGTTTCCTTACTACCGAGGAACTAACCAACATGGCTCCCTTAAAGATACTTAGATTAGCCAAATCTATTGAGTTGTGGTAGGGCCGAGTAGGTCGCAGTGCTCGGACGTATTCCGCAAATAATTTAAATGAAAAGACTCACCTGATCGAGCTCCGCTATCACAAGAATTAAGGCGTTGACTACTACTCGCATCGAAACTTCGAAATCTTGAACTGGGCACCGTCGGTGTTGGATGTTGCCGGCTACTAAACTGCGCCCGTCTCGATCGTCCATTCCGATCGACACTGCTACCCTTACTAAGTTTGTCCAATTTCCGCGGTACACTGTAAATTGGCATTTCCGGGGCCATCGACATCGGATGTAAGTAATTCTGTCCGGGCTGCTGATACTTGGGAGAATTATCGCGACTCTTAGTCTCCTTCTTCGATAGGTAATTGGGAGAACATCCAGTAAGCGTACTGAAATTTGGCGAACGATCGCGCTGATGTTGCAGTGGCGTTGGCTGTTGTATCGGCTTTTGATCGGATAGATTACAATCGAAGCTCTTCGAAAATGTTTCAGCATAGTCGGTCGGTGCCTTTCGGTTATCATATTCGAAACTTCGTGAAAATACCATTCCCTTACCATTGGTATTCTGTTTCGGATCATATTTATTCGAATTCGAAGTGATCTTCACGCTTATGTTGTTGTCCACGATCTTCTTCTTGGACTTGGTGTCTTGAAATGCTGGCGGCGGTGAAAGAATGGGAGTGATTGGTGGCGGCGATTCGATGTCCATGAAAGTTTTGACCGGCAAAAATCCAGGACGTTCGTTAAGGATCGACGCTACTTGAGGATCGATGATCTTGTAGCCGGGTCGCATGTAGTTCTTCGTCGGGGCTGTCACACTACCTCGTCGAGCTTCGTTGCGCGATATTAGCTCCTCGATCTTACTATTTTGTAGTCTAGGCACTGCATAGATTGGCTTATCGCGATTATTCTTATCCATTTGGATAACACGGATCGAATTCTTGTGCGCACCGCCATTTTGATTTTCCAATCGAATAACATTCGTTCGTCGATTATGACTGGCCGGCGAATTTTCATCGTTCACTCGTTTGCTATTTACTTGAACCCATCCCGATTTATTTAGGTAGATTTCGTCGGTATTTTGGAGTTTTTTACTTCCGGATACGCGGTTTTCGCCAAAGAAATAGGTCGGCATTGCCGAATTATTCGAGGTTGAGGTTGGCATTTGACCGGAGCTGTGATAGTGCATGTTCTTCAAGTCGTCCTTGTCGAAAGACTTTTCAATATCGCCTCTAGTACGCGGTAAGAATCGCTGTCGTTGAGTGTAGGTGCTGCCCTTTCGGATAATTACATCTTCGTCCGGTTTTAATTTCGATGTTGTCTGATCGAGCTGCTTACTTCGTCTCTTCTTTGGTGGAATCGCTGGCAATGGTAGATCGGAGATATCGATTTTGTCGGTTGATGAATAATCGAACGAGCTACGTGTCGATGCCTTCGTAAGTTTACTTTCGTCTGTCGACGTAGCTTCGCTGGTTTCTATAGTTGCGGTTGTATCGTCTGGATCAAGGTGAGCTTGAGCGTAATTTCGAGGACTTTGCTGACTGGAAAGATAAGAAAGACAGAAGTGTAAGATGGTAGTTTTCACAACAAAACTGTGAAAGTGAGATATCGCTGTACTATTAAAATATTCAGAATAATTCCAAGAACAACTTCTAACACAAATTTTGTTTCAAGGCCCATTTTTAAAAACGGAATTTTCTCATCGTTTTGAAGCTGTGGTCATACACGAGAGAGTGATTATAAATTTGTGAAAAATGATCCTAACACAATTAAACCACCCCAAAATCTCAAGTAATCACACTAGACCAAGAAACTTTTGTTTGCATCTATCTATTTAGCACTTACTATGACAACCGTTGTTAAAGACCAAATATGTGTGTAAAATAACGAAATTCATCTTGCTTTTGACATAATTAATTGGAATTTTGTTGCATACAAATTCTTAATTCTTACAAATAAGTTTCATTCCCCCCCCTATAAATACTAAAAAAATTTGCCACAACTTTTGATTTTCAACTCGTAAGTCAAGTAGCAATGGACGCCAATGGAAGTTTGGAAGCTTCAGAGAATGCTGTTGTTGGTTTTTGTCTTCGATGATTACTTTCAGCATGTTGTCGCCTAATATTAGGCATTCTTTAATTAGGCACTTTTTCTATTCCACATTAACTGCCTAAAGGAGCTTGCGTAAGAGCTCAATGCAGTGCAATGGATCTACCGGTGCTCGTCTGATCACCGAAGACAAGCAACATTGGACACGTGTAGCCCTGAAATGTGATCCCGCTCATATATTACCACTTTATTTTACCTGGCTTAACGGCAACACACAAAAATTATTTTTGGTTTGTGCACATCTATGGCACAGTACCTTTTTAATGATTTAAAGTTCGTTCCCCGCCTTTATAATAAATAAAAGAAAAAAAAGTCACTGCCATTTTTCGATGCTCACATATTTTAATATATAAGCTATTATCCGTCACTATAACTACTGTTTGGAAATATAAAAGTATGTCTATTCACAATGTTGCTTGAAATATTGTCATCGCTTTTGTACTTTTCCTCGGAAATATTAGCGTAGTAGAATCGATTCCTTTCGATTCACTATCAGTTCATTTGTATCGAAAGCGCAACGAAATCCTCTGGTGTGTAAAGGTTATAACAGTTATAAAATCTTAAAGGAGCTTTGAATATACATTCTTAATATTTTTTTCTGCCTTAACTTACTTCTCTGTTTAACTAAACGTTAAATAAATAACCTAGTAACCTAGTGTGTAGCATATTGGTCTACAATGCTAATGTCGGGTGTTCAAATTCCGGTCGACGTATAATTTCATCATACTACTTGCGTAGGTATATCCTAGCCTCCTCAATCTGAGAAAATGACGAATGCTAGATAGATGGTTGTGCAAAGGTTTAACAACTCTTTCACAATAAGAAATAAATATTAAGGAACGTGAAGCTCAGGAGGCCAAGGCCTAATTTGAAGAAAAAGAATAATAACCTTTACGCGATAAGTATCTTTATCTAAAGACAGCTACAGTAGTCGGAATAACTGCCATTTAAAGGGCTGAACATGGCATAATAAAATCCACCCAAAATCTGCATAAAACCCATCATTCGTTTTTGGAAAAAACATTTTTTTTGTGCAAAAATTCACTTCAACTCCTCCTAGGTTTCTTTTTGATGTTGACTTTATTTGCCAATGTTTAGCCCGCTAAAAGGAAGGCGAGTGTAAATTCTCATCCAAATTTGTTCAGAAGTTATACCATGAAAGGACATAAACTACGACTTGCGAAAAATGGCAAAAAAATAATTGCAACTAAATCGAACAGAGCAGACGACATTGTTTGATTTATTTTTTTCTTTAAATTAGAATCTACCAGACGGGAAAATCTGTCGAAAAAGAAAAAACTTTGGTGCAATAATAAGTTTCGCCATGGGTAACAATCGCTACAGGAAACATTTTCATTATGTACTTTTCCAAGTAGGAGGTTTGTCTGTAAAAGTTTTTCCTAAGAATTCTTGGAGATAAATCTGAAAGTAATGTTGACTGTGAAAACTGATTTCTTTTAGAGCTAAGATGATATGAAATTAAATTTTTGAGTTCCACTACTTATTTGCAATTCCACTTTTAGCCAATGTACATGGTAATTTAAGATTTAACGCTCAGTGTCCAATTATGGACTTTAGGATTTTATTTAGAATCCTTACTTTTTTAATGACAATTCATAAATTATAGCTCGCTTTCAAGGAATCTAATTTTTGGGCTTGTAGAAAACAAAAACCATCTAAAGCGAGCCTTCACTTGATGATCGTTTTATCTATGGTATATCGCAATCAGCTGTACACTTTTCCACATATTGATATTCGAAATTTTGGTTTTAACCAACAATTGTCGGAATTGGACACTTTACGCAATAGTTATAATAAGCTGGCAATTAAAAAATAATTTCAATTCTTATGAACCTTATTTCATGACTGATCAAAGCGATAATTTAGCATATTGTTGCATGTTAGCTCTAGTCTTTCATCAAATGTTCGCAATCTTCCACTTTTCGCGAAAGCAAATAAGTGCATGCGCTAATCATTGAATGTTCGAGGTCTCCAACAACATTATACTAGGAAATAAAGAATACTTGCGACCAAATGCGACTCGATCGGAATGTTCAAGGTCTTCAAAAACAACAATGTGCTAATAAAAAGAACACTCGACGGCCGAGAAGGAATGCCTTGTATAAGAAGGAAATGATTTGTAGAAGGAACTGACAGTGAGCGGCCGAGAAGGAAAAGATTCGTACGACAAAGGAATAATTAATTCGCACGACAAAGGAGTGATTCGGGCGAGAAGCAAAAGATTCTTACGACGAAAATGATATATATATATATGCGCATGAGGCACCATTATCTTGCGTTGCTGCATGCGCTTGACACATGCGCAAAATCGAACGAAAAAGCGCAACATATGGACGTAGTTTTATATGCGTTCACACAAATGTTGCATGTGCGTCATTCAAATTAATGATGCGTTTTTATTCTAGAAAGCATGCACTTAGTGCACAAAAATAAGGCATCGTGTGCACGTAGAAATGCTTTTCTTGAATTTTAAAAAGGTGAGAAATTAGCATGGTAGAAGGAGTGAAACAAATTTCATTATTGTTTCTTTTACATTTTTTTGTAATTACGAGTATTAACATAAAAGGCGAATTCTGGTAAAAAAATTTCGATATAATTCATTTTTTAAAATTATACATTTTTATGGAAGGGGCTAGACGGAGTATTTGGAATGCAACAAAATTGTTCTAACGTTAATGGTGTTCATATCGTTAAACTCCGGTAAATTTTTTAAATCAATTGCTTTCAGAGAAAAGCAAATTTCTTTAACTTTCATGAAATTTGCATGGGAGGCGAGAGAAGGAGTGGGGATGTGGCTTGCTTACAAATTTAAAGTTTATTTGCCCTGAAACTAAGATAAAAAGAGTTTCAGTCCGATAGCTCACAGTGTTCGAGAGCAATTTTGAAGACAGATGGTCACACTGAATCTAAGTTATTGTTGCAAAACTAATCTATCTGTACCCTTGGCGAATCTGTCCGAGCATTACTTCTTAACTAAACTCAATATAGTCTTAGATTTCATCTTTAGTATAAACTTGCTTTGGATTTGATTCGCTAAATTTGGTCCGCAAGCTAACTACCTCTTACACTGAACCCTGAAATTCTTTTTTTCCAAAATGACTTGTGTTACAATAACAATTCGGTCTTTATGTGCAATGCTCAAGCACAGTAATGAAGGGGAGGAATAGCATTGGGAAGGTAGGGGAAGGGGAGAGAGAACGACCGTAAGGAGTGGTGAAGCTGGTCTATTTTTCAGTTGCACTGGCTGCTACTGGCAAATATTTTCAGATGTTATGGAGGAGTGAATGATAGACAGATACAACTACGGTGTTGAATTTAATGCCAGCTTTTTTCGCAAAGAATATAACAATCAATGTCCTTTTCATTTCATTCCGCTAAAATTCTTCTCATGCAACCTATTCTTACATGTCGGCCCCAGTGGTTCATCGTGTATTCGCGATCTTAAGTTGTTTACTACTCTGCACACACACACGAACACGTATTTAATAACTCAGAGAAGGCTGACAATGCTCGAAACAACCGAAAAGACCGACAATGGCCGAAACAGTGGAGAAGGCCGACAGTGGCCGATGGTAGCCGAAAAGATCGATATAAGAGGCGATCGTTTGCGATGAGTGAGGCAGTCGGGATCGAGAAACCGATCGATTCATGTGATTGACAGCGTGAGTATTAAGGCGATATAGTGAACAAAAAGTGTTAAATTGATTACAAGAAGTCGTTAAATTAAGTTTGTGGTTATTTTAAAAGAGCATCAGTTTTTTTTTCTTTTGTTGCTTGAAATTCAGCGACCCTTAGCACACTTCATTATTTTACTCCAAACCTTTACCAATCCAACAAAGAAGCCAATAAGTTGAATACATTGCATATATTTTTTTTATCACGCAAACATTATTTGCAGGTTCAAATGAAATCTTATATTGGTCCTTGATGCTACCACCCCCATTCACCATGTTCGATCTCCGACTTACGAAAAATATTAGGGACCCGTTTAAGTTTCATCCCCAGGGCCCGTATGCTCAAACGTAAATATTATTAGAAAAATTTGAAGGATTATCGAAGGACATGACTTAATTCCATGTTTCATTCTACGGTATAAAACATTCTTCATTATATTTATTACGCCAGAATGACGTCTTCCTCTGCACAAATATGACTACAGCCCCATGCGGATTCCAAAATTTGAGAAAAAGTCATGTTCGCCCTAAAAAATTTAAAATACCTTGTAGATATCTACATCCAAACAATGCTCAATTTCATGAAATGCAAGAAAAATGTTACAGAAATTTGCTTTGTAATCACTTACGACAATGAATTTAACATGGAATTCGCGTAACGTTTGAAATGACATTAAATCTGCATTAGGACTCAAAAAAAAACAACAATTTTAATAAGATTTTCTCAGCGTTTTTTTTTTGACTAAGTACATGAAATTTCACAGTCATCTTCCTTCAGAAACATGCATGATGTATACGTGTCACATATGGAACATTTATATGAACACGCAAATGCTTTATCATAAGTTAAGAATGAGTGGCAGTAACAACTTGCTTGTCTATGATAAAATGAAGAAAAATCAGTGTGTAATTTGAAAATGTTCACAATTTTCATGTTATGTTTGAGAACTAACAAGCACTGGATTGAAATTTAATATCCCTCGTTAGGTCAGGACTTGAAGTCATGTCAAGAGCTTTATTGTCGATGGTAACAATTAGCGACGAAATGTATGTAGGTATAAATATACAAGTATATTTGTTTCAATAACGTGATTAATACTGTGCCTTGATAGAAAAAGAAAGGTTTTTGCTTTAATATTCTAATCACTAAAGAAATGCCGAGAATCTTAAGGTTAAACGGAGAAAAATTACGTGTTGTAGTTCGTGCATTTGAACATAATTGGATACGGTATTCAATTTTCAAAGGCGAACATCTTGCTATTAAAATATTGAAATTGTCTGACAAAATATGTATATGACAAAAGGGATATTATCTTGCCAAGGTGAAATTTTCAATACAAGGCAAAACATGAGTTTAGGTCAAAATTTCATGTTTTGCGTTTGTCTCACTATACTACTCGTCGAATGTTCAAGGTCTTCTGCTGTCCATTATTCTTATCGAACATACCCACATAACTGAACTGCTAACGCGCATCCATACACAAGTTCCTAAGCCGAGACACATTGGTTTAATTATTCGGCACTGGTAGTTTGTAAAATGTTCAGGGTCTCCAACAACAACACTAAGCTAGGAAATAGAGAACACCTGTTACCAATATATAGCCGATGCCGAATACCTATGGATTACTCATAAACATTCAGCAAGGAAATTCACAAATACACATTCCGATGCTAAAAGCATTCGACAAGGAAATCATTCGGCATGAAGGCCCGACAAAAACGATATAAATAGGGGAGAGTGGTCGTGACAGAGTCAGTCTAAATAGGGAAGCGAGTCGGTGGAGATTTAGCAGTTGACGCTTTAGAAAGCGATGGAGTGCACAGTCAGAAGCGAAAGAGTCAGGTATAGTGAACAAAAAGTGTTTAAGTTAAGCTTTAAGCCGATAAGCGATTTAGTTAGGGGTGAGGTTGAAGCGAAGGGGTGAGGTTGAAAATTGATTACCTTTTTTTTGTATTTCAAAATACCATAACTTTGTAAATCGTCGAAAGGTTTAGGTTGTTGTTATTTAGAAAACAAAATATTGGAGGGGGGTTGGTATTATATATGCAATTCAAAAAGTCATAACTTTGTCAATTTTTGAGATTTTTGCGTGATTCTTCCGGCGTCTGCTCCACAATTTTGTCGTTTATCCAATGACATAAAAAATCAATTTTGGCCTCAGGCAAGATAAGTTCCCTTTTGTCAGCTTGCGGCACATACATGAGTTTCGAAGTATTTACGTGAAAGATAGTACTCCGGTATTTTGAGAGTTGCTGGTATCAAAGACCCTACCAAAAGTCCAAAACCTAGTGGAAGAGGTGATGTGTTGTGGACCCCTATCATATCTAGGCAGTTGATACACAAGAGGTATACGGGCTTGATTTGTAGCAAGCAAGGAAGAAATGATGGTTGATGGTGTTTTGCTTGTCACAGGTCTGCGAATTTGCGAAGGCACGGAACATCTGAGAGAGCTGTGCTAGCTGCAAGAGGGGAAATCTAATGGAATTTTCCAATTCAACTATTTCAGGGATTGAAGGCGGTAAGTAAGTTGACTGCATAAATACCGACTTTAGCAAAGCTTTTGGTAAAGTGGACCATGCTATTCTTGCTTACAAGCTATACTCACTTGGATTTCCTTTTACTTTCATAGATTGAATCAGATCATACCTATTTAATCGTACCCAAAAAGTGATTTTTCGAGGAGCTCATTCCTCTGCTATACGCAACACATCTGGTGTGCCACAGGAGAGCCATCTTTGACCACTATTATTTATTTCATTTATTTACAACGTGAGTTCTGTTATTAACCACTCGAAAATTTTGCTCTACGCTGACGATGCGAAATTGTTTAGTGATATTTCGAATCAGAATGATTGCGCACTGGTTCAAAGTGATTTGCAACGCTTTTTTGACTAGTGTACATTAAATTGTATGCCTTTGAATATTTCGATTGTGTCCTAGAAGGTAGCATACTACAGAAGACAGATGATGTCGGTGTATATTTCATAGCCGCATTTACGTTTGACGATCATATCTACTACATAATCGGCAAGGCTAACTCCGTTTGGGGTTTCGTCAAAAGATAGTGCAAGGGCTTCAATGACTTTTAACTGTGCTTTTGTATGCTCTATTCTAGAGTATGCTTGTCAGGTGTGACCTCCATATTATGAGGAATAAAAGAGTAGGATCGAGTCTGTACAGCAAAAGTTCTTAAGTTTTGCCCTCAGGGACCCTGGTCTGATATTTTGCGTTTCCCTTCTTACGAAAAGCGCCTTTCTCCTCCTTTCTCTAGAGTCGCTTGGGAATAGACGCATTATCCTTAGGGCTGCTTCTGCATTTAAATTGATTTTAGGAGAAATTGATTCCCCAAGCCATAACTTTTAGTATTCTGCGTCGATCCTTAAGAAACTATGTGCCACTCCACATTCATCATTATCGCACTAGCTATGGACAAAACTAACCAATGGCATCTCTTTCGCGTATTTTCAATAATAATTACTACCGAACTGACTATAATTTATCTAGCATGTAGTTGAAGTCAGCTTTATGCGTAAAAGCAAGGCCAAGTTCGTGAACGGCCAAATCGCTCCACCCCAATACAAATTACTAAATTTCGGGATTTCACCATAAACGAATTTTTTCAAATAGTATAAAAACTATAGATATAAAATTTGGAATACATTATTTTTATGATGGCATGAATCCATTGTAAAAAAAATTATTTGGATTGCCTCACTTCTTCTACCACCTGCCATACAAACTGCACTTTTTGTTGAAATACTCTAAACTAATTTACTCAGTACGTACAAAATTTATCGAGCTGAAGTTGTGCACTGAATATTTATTTAGAAACATTAGTAAGATCGAAAGCAACTTACTGATTAGGTTAACTCCTTCTACCCCCTCATATACAAAGTAGCCCATTTTCAGAACTTTACATAAATGCGATTTTTTTGAAAATATGAACGTTATTGGTCTGAAAATTAAGAACTGCAACGTGCATAATTTCCATACTTATTATTAAAAACACTGAAAATCCGCCGGTCCTTCTACCACCTCCCATACAAACTGCACAATTTAACTAAATTTAATATGCAAATTTTCTCAAAACCTATCAAATTTTCGAAGCATAAATTTTGTATAAAATATTTTGATAGAAACTCTATCGCGATGTGAAAAAATTAATTCAATACCGTCACCCCTTCTACCACTCCCCCTACAAATTTGTTTAAAATCAACAAATTTCTTTCATCTAGAGTATCGCATGATTGGGCTTTACGCTCAATCGCATCCTGTTATGTTTTTTTAACAATGATTTGTAAGTAATCGTTGTTCTGATGAATTTGAAAATAAAATTTATAAAGTAGGGATCGGCGGTTGATTAAGTTTCCAATTTGACTGAAAATTAGATGAGAGATGCATAATAGGTGGACCCTAACCGAAAATTAGTAGTAAAGAAGCAAAATTCGGAGGCGGATGGCGTCGGATGCAGGACACGTACACGGATGGTAAATGAATGTTGGTGGTTCTCGGAAGAAAGTAATGAACTGAAGTGATCGGAAATATTAGATAGTAGCGAGCTGAAGGGAGCGAAATTGGATGTTAATGTGTCTTATGCAGGATGTATGGGATATAAAGATTTGTCGGATGGTATGTTCCTCCAGAAGAACGTTGTGAACGGAGGGAAAGGAAATACCTAAGAGATCAAAATCGAAGGTAAACGCTGCGTAACGGATTTGATGGAGGGTTTTAAATTTAATGGAGTCATTTGGAATGACAAAAGATTCGGAATTGATGGATTGATTGATACATTATGGTGAGGTTAACGCATAGTTGAGGTCCCTTCGGGGTATGCGTAGTGGCTTTGGATGACGCCCATATAGCGAGCAGAGTAACTGCCGGTGCATTATGCAATATGTAGTAACCGAATGTTGAGTGAATGCTGAACCAGCAGGACAGTATAGAACGGAACATCCGGATAATCCGTTTTTCGAAAGACAACCGTCAGTGGCAGGCGTCCACGTTAAATAAACAGTGATATGGTCCCTCTACTTACCCATACTAACGCCATTTTTGAAAATTGGATGTAACCTAGTTGGTGGCGTGTTGTTCTACAGTACAAAGGTCGGGAGTTCGAATCCCGGTCGACGTATAAGTTCAGTACACTACTTGCGTAGGAATATCTTGGTCACCTTAATCTGTGAAAATTAAAATTTGTAGATAAAGGGTTGTGCGAAGGCCTAATAATCCTTTCTGAATATCAAATAGAAAAATTACAGAACCTAAAGATCAGAAGGCCTAAGCTCGATTCGGGCTGTAGTGCCATTAAAGAAGAAGAAATTTTCGTAATAAACTCAACACTCTATGATTGACTCGATCGGATTTTTTCTACTTTTTTTCATTCGTTTGTTCAATAATTCCTTAGCAGTTATTTGTCTTTCGACCTCAGCACAAAATCCACTTAACGTTGAAACATTTGAATTCTAACAGCTACTCCTAATAAATTCTTCGATATCCTTTTGACGATTCAAAAAAGAGATAAAAATTATAAATTGGTAAGAAATTTCATCTTCTCTCGAAAAGTATCTTCAAAGGATCTAGCCGTTCACTTTTCAGTTCGGAATTCTCTGATAAATAACAAGTTGTTGCTCTCGTCTTACGAAGAACGATAACCTACTTCTTTGTGAAACTTTTTTTCCACAGCCAATAAAGATGGTGTCCTTTTTTTATACAATATTCTCGTCTTATTATCATTGAATTCTCGTTCTCGAGTGGAATTTATATTGTTCCCGGGAGATGGAGTTCGGTCGTCCTTCTCGCGTCGTGTATGTCTATGGCAGTTGCCATGGTCTTTTAGACTACTAGGTCCTTAGACATTGCAACTTTATACTGACTTTTTGAAATTGCTGGGAAGATAATCGATATTCTCTGCAAAAAAGTATAACGTAGTTCCTATCGAAGGAGAATTTAAATTTTTATGTGGTTTTTGTTCTTTTGTTAGTTTTATGAAAATTGTTTTGACTTTAAAAATAGTTGCTTACCAAATTTAAAGACAACCAAATATACACAACCACATGATTTCTTAAGCTCAAAAGTTTCTTGGCAAAGATTAAGGATTTTTTTTAATGTTCTTTTAGAGAGTTACATTAAAGTTATTTTATTTCCGTATAATAAAATTTTAAGGTTATTCGCGTACCATGGTTATGATAATGAAAAAGATTTGCTTCTATCCAAGGCTGATGTCGCGTGTTTTTATGCCATGAATTTTTAATTGATATTCAATTTGATATGCTTAGACCGGGCTCCTTTTTTTTTTTTAATAAAATGGTATTAAGGATGTTAGGTAATTACTTTTGAAAAATAAATTTGATCCACATGTTTGTTTTTTGGTCAAATATGAAATGCCATTAAAAAGTCTTTTGGAAATGGTTTACAGGCAGGTGTACAAGAAGATATGAGAGGAGATGTTATTTTTATTGATCTTAGCTTGGTTACATTTTGTTAAAATACGTTTTGCCCTGAAAGAAAAGATTTCCGGATTCTTCGCTGTTACGCTTTAGTACTCTTTATTATTCTGATCGACAATTACAATTGTAATTGATGTGGTAGTTGGTGGCCAAGGGATATGATTGTCTGGAAATTCTAAAAGCGACACTATCGGTCAGAAAATGTATAGTTGAATGAATAGCTGAATGTTTCGATTGACAAGGGGCACAAGTTCACTTGTATTTTTTATTTTACATTTTCTGAACTTATACCCCTAGGCATCTAAGCGTCGCAATTGTAATTGTCAATCAGTTTGATAAAGGTCTTAGCAGATGCCGAAAGGTCACGAACAATAAAGTGTAACAGTGTAGAATCTGAAAATATTTTCGTTCAATTCGAAATGTACTGTAAAAACATTCACCAAACCATGTTTGGTCCTATTCCTTACGAATGGTACGAAAGTGCAGAGAAGTGTCATTCATTCATAGCGATTCCTTGTCAAAAGTTCTGAAATGTTTGAAGGTAGTCCCCATCAGTATTTAACTAATGATGGTAAGGCCAGCTGTTAAACAGTAGTTATATTTAATGTATTATAATAATTTACTAGAAATCGCTCAGTTTTCTACAGTTACAAACATAACATAACATTTCACAATTGTGCCCTCAATCATAGTTTTATATTCAATTCCTTATTATTAAATTATTTAAACATAATCATACTACAAACTATTTTCAAAATTCCGCAATTCTATTCATAATTATTTTCAAATTGGCTTTCTCTGATATCTATCGTAAGAACCATCTTTCTCGAAATCAGAATGTCTTAATACCATCGTAATACAGAACAAGCCTTAAATTAAACTAAGCACATCTGCATAATCACATGTGCTTGATACACAGACTCCTTTCGTATTTGTATCTTTCGTAAATATCACACTGACCATCATGTACAGTCGTCGACACACAAACATTAATCCACTTCACAATGAGATTCGTTGTAGCTTACTTATATTTATAGTCCTAGTTCGGAGTTGAGTTGCGAGCAAACTTAGAAGACATCAAATGGAACGCATTAGGGGTCTGTTATGATGGCCGTAGGAAAAGCCCAGATGGCATATTCCTATAGCATTTGCGTAGCTCATTACGAAAAGGACACGGTAAATGGACTCGACATATACAGAACACACTATGATATAGTATAGAGTTGAGTCACTAGAAGAAGGCAGGACTCACTCATCATTAACAGACTCAGGACGTTTTGGTACCAATTTCCATTCAAATGTGCCGGCGAAGTGTGAACATGATCCGATAAAATCTACGATAATTGTATACCATGAAATTAGCTAAATGCTTACATAGATTATATTGGATAATGCATATAAGGAAAAGTTAACTGTTGCCAGGATTTTAGAAATTGATTCATAGCACCTAGGTGATTGGGTAAGATTTCGGGTCCTTAGATGTTGAATCCGTAGGGCATTTTTTTTCCGGATGAAATGATAATGGTCTAACGAAAATTGAGAAATTAGTTCCTAGCTTGACGGATTACGTGCCAAAGATCTGTGGAAAAGCAAGTTTCTATAAGCTATAAGTCATAATGAGCTTTCTCCGATATACAACAATTTGAAATCCGGATAAATTACCCTTGTCTGCACTGCGGATCTCTGTGCAGATAAACCTTTTTTCTCCGCAGCTCGTGGTATCATTATGTCCGTCAAAAATAATAAAAGCCAACCCCAGAGACCGAAAAAAAAAATTATCAGCTTCGCGTCACATATATTATACATTCGAGAAAAGCATTTCTCCTTCGAACAAATGGGCTGTCGACTTTGAAATTGTCACAAAGCATGGTGATAAGGGTGTTGATATGCAGTTTCAAAATCATCAAAAATCCTCCACATCTTCTGCCACCTCCCATACAAATGCCCCAATTTCAGGAAAACTTTATCCAATTACTTTGAAAATAATGAAAACTTCAAACTTTAAATTCAGCACGAAACATTTTGCATGTCATGTTCGGTGTCATATACAAAATTTACAAACCTCCCCTCTTTGCTTGTACCACCTCCCATACAAAGTCACTATTCACTATTCGAAAGAATTTGAGATGACATATTCTCCGGTACATTAAACTCTTTCCCATTTCATCTAGAGTATCATATGATTTGGTTTTATGCCCAATCATAATTTTGTTATTTTTTTTGGTTATATTGGACCACAATTTTTCGTATTTTCAATAGAATTAAAAAATATTCTAAATGAAAGATGAAAATAAGAGCTTTTTGTCATATCTACTTTTGCGTAGTTCCATCATATCTTCCTGAACTTGCAATTTTTGCAAAAATGGTATTTCGTTTGCTAGTACTCGGTTGTGGAGTACTTTCGTCGTCGAGAAGATTTGCGTGAAATGGGGCTTCGCATATTTTCTTCAATGGGACTACCGACCAAGTAGGGCCTTGACCTCATCAACTTCAGGTTCCTTAATATTTATTTGTTACTGTGGAAAACACCCTTCGCGCAATCACTATTTCCGAATATTTTTATTTTCTAAGATTGAGACGGTGTGATGAAATTATGTGTAACTTATAATTAAATTTGCTATAAATATTATTTTCGACTCTTCTTTTTGAGTTATATGAATTAAATAGTATTTACTCCGGTTTGTTATTGGTCTTTGGCCAATATAAATAAATAAAAAATAAATCAAATCGAAAAATAAAATTCATTACGTATGAATAATATTTATCAAAAATCCCAAGTCATAAAGTGAAAAAATGCCCTCGAACTAGACATGAGCTTTTCTATCCCACACGTTCGCTAAACCCCAAAGTCATTCTTTCCATATGTAAATATTTCAATATTCGTGTGTCCTGGATCACTTGATTTTATTGGATTGCCTTAACAACGAACACTAGAATATTGTCATACCTATACACGTATGATTTTCAAAACCTTTTTTTTGTCATTTTCAACTTTGTTATCACAATCAACCAACACACAACCCAAAATGCTAGCGGTTGTGAATCTTGTATAGCTCGAGGATTCTACAATAACTTTCTGCAAATTGATAACAATTTCTTTTTTTTTTGCCAAAGATCCTTTTAATAAAAACACATCGCTACGGCCTCTGGAAGGAAAACCCACCAGATTACATGCGTAGTATTCGATGTGCCTTGAAGATGTCCCAGACCTAGACTTCTGCTTGAAAGTATGAGTTCCTAAACGACAATAACATGAGATCCATACCATTTGAGGGTAATCTTCTTATTCAAATTTACCCACTTTAATGTTATGCACGGCATAATACACCCCTCCTCCCTTACCACTCCGCAAAACTTGTAATATTAAACTTACAAAGTCTCGTAATAGTCGCACTTAAAATCCAGAGAATAAGGGTTGGAAAAGATCCTTGACCAAGAAAGGATTTCGCTCTGGTAGTATATGATAAATTTTCCTTGACTGCATTTCAGTTTCAATTTCTTGATACGACTATATAAAGTTTTATTATTCATTTTTGATACACTTTTAATAAATTCGCAGGTAAGTATCACTCGACTATATCGTCGCATACCATTGAATGCCGTCAGTCTACCTACTTGGATTTTTCTTAAAGATTTTATGTGCGTTGGCCACGTCTTGCGAGTGGGCCGTCAAGTTTTTTTTAGGCGCTCCGGCTGACCCTGAGAACTGGTCATAAATGTACTATCGGCCGTAATATAACTAACATACTGGATCAGCTTTCGGGAAATCTCTTTTCGGCTTTGTTTCTCCATCGAATGTCGCACTTTGGCCAATTTTATAGTCACCTCATAAACAGTAGTACTGTCGTAATTCGTTACAATAACGTAGAGTTGGGTTGATTCTAACGAAATCAACTGCTGCCATATTCGGTCTTAGAGTCTTACGTCGGTACTTGTTTGGGGCCAATGCTGTTTTTGCCGCAACATGAACGCTTGCTGCTTCAATGTGTTTGCTAATGGCAAGCAACTTGCACATTACAAGATGCAAAGAAAAGATAAAGTGCTGGCCAATTGGCTGCTTCATATGTTGAGAAAACCAGGAACTGAGCAATATATGCTGCCGCCGCGATAGAGCCGAAGCTGTCTTAAATTTAATCAATTGCCGATAAGTTATTAAGAAAATAAGCCGGAGAAAAGTATTATAAATTTTATTCTCCCAGCAAGCAGGTGGCCCGTTCTTCGTAAATTGAGTTGAAATTTTATGTCCGGAAATTTCGCAAAACTCTCTCTCTGGGGTGGATTTTTGTCTTCGTTTTTATTTGAGAAAATTTAATCGAAAGCTTAGCAAAAAGCCGCTTAGATGGTTCGTACGGAAAATGTCAATTAATTGTTTGTTAGAAGAAAATGAAAGTTTTCAAATTATCAGAAATGGGGAAGAAAATATTTTTCCTTGTCAGAAATTACATCCACATATTTAATTGAAGTTAGAAAAAAGCTAATTTGATGAAAATTAAGCCAAGGACTAAAAGATTTCCTATCTTTTTGGTAAATGACATATGTATTTTCATCAGAGTCGGTGAAAAGATTTCGGTGTCGAACGCTTCATTTTATTTTGGTAACTTTATTTTGAATGTCGGTGAGACTAAAATCGTGGAAGGCTGCAACCAATTGAGTTTTAGTGTCTTTGATAGTAAATTTAATTAAAATTTCTGGAGAAAACAAAAACTAGATGCGGATATACCCAAAATATTGTGTCATGAAATTAAGTTGTTAGGTTGTAAAAGGGCGATCTCTGCATTATATGGAATTTTTCTTAACAAGGTCACTTAAGTATATGGGACTCCAATGAAGACTGGGCTCTTCACATAACACGATGCACCAGGCTTTTTTAAAATCTACATATTGTTACATATTGTGTTGTGTCCGGAAAAGGCTGACAATGTCCGACGGCACTCAACGGATATCCGACAATATTCGAAGAGGGCAGACATTATCCGACTGGTGCCGACAATATTTGATTGGGGCCTTTTACGGTTCGACGGATATCCGACCGGAGCCACCAATGTCCGACGGGAGCCAACAATGTCTGAAAAGAGTCGGCAATATCTTACGGGGGCCGACAATATCCGACAGGGTCCGACAATACTCAACGAGGGCCAAAAATGTCCGACGGGGGTCGACAATGTCTGACAAGTCCCGAAAATATCCGACGGGATCCGACAGATATCCGACAATATCCGACGAGGGTCCAACAATGTACGACAAGAGCCAACAATATCCAATGAGGGCCGACAATATCCGACGAATTTCCGACAGATATCCAAAGAGGATCAACAATATTCGACGTGGGCCGACAAGAATGAAACAAAAAGCCGAGCGTTTGTGATCATCGCGTTGTGAACTCGCGTTAGAAGCGCATTCGAGATCAGGCAATCGCGTGGTGCAGTAGTAGACGGAGTCAGTGCAGTTAAGATTGGAAAGAGAAAGAGTACAAGTCGAAGCTCAGAAGCGAAAAAAAGGCGAAGCGATATGGTGAGCAATATCTTAAGTTAATGTTGAAAGCGTTCTAAATCAACAAGTCAATCGGAAAAAAAACCCTGACTATGAAGAAAATTGAGTTTCGTGCTGTAATAAGATTTCTTAACAAGCATGGAAAAACGCTACAAATCATTTTAGAAGAAATCTCATCACAGAGACTCTTGAACTGGGAAAACGATGATTTATAAGTAGCATAGTTTATTCAGGCAAGGCAGAGAGTCAATTGAATATGATAAGCAGTCGGACCGGCCGATTGAGACCACTTATTCAAAAATCGTCGAAAAAGTGGAGAAACTTGTTCTCGAAGATGCTCCTTTAAAGAAGAAACCAATCGCAAAAATGGTTGAAGTATCAGATAGAACCATTTTGAATATCCTTTACGATCATTTCGGCATGTCTAAAGTCAGTCCAAGATGGATTTCAAGAATGCTCTCAGTGGTTCAGAAAAAGCAGCGCGTCGAGTTTTCCCACGGGTTTTTGGATTTCTGTAGCGAGAACAGGGATGAAATTTTGACCTGAATTGTTACTGGATACGAAGCTTGGTTTCATCATTATGAGCCTGAATCAAAGTAGCTCCATAAAAGCGCTTCACTCCCAATAAGTTCAAGTTCCCACAATCCGTTGGAAAAATCATTGCCACTATTTTTTGGGATTCAGAGGGGGTTTTGATGATAAAGAAAAAGGACAAAATATCACAGGGGATACTATGTCAACCTGCTAGAAAAATTAGAGGATATTATTAAAGAAAAAAGAACAGGAAAGTGGACTCGAGGTGTGCTGCTTTTGAACGAAAATTCACTTGTTCACAAGAGCCACGTTGTAATGACTGCCCTCCAGAAATGCGGCTACACGGAATATTGAACCACCCGCCTTATAGTCCAGATCTGGTCCCTTTCGATGATTATTTATTACCAATACTGAAGAAAGAGCTTCAGGAAAGAAAATTTACTAGCGATGAAGAGGTGAAGTCGGCAATTTCAGCCTGTTTTGAAGGCTTTGATGAAACATTTTTTTAGAAGGAATTAATAATCTTAGTGAGAGATGTGATAAAAGTATTAGGTTTAAGGGAGAATATATTGAAAAGGAAAAATAAAAATTTGTTTAATTTTACACCCCTGTCATTCTGCGAAATTTCCGACCTCCATATGATGGGCAAAAGAGCTCAATACCTGCTCCACTTCGACAGTAATAAGATTCGAATATCAGTGGTTTGATGGTTTTCTGACGAGACTCCAGCAATGGCATGAGAAAATGTTATGAATTTTGGTGAAAAAATCAACAATTGTACTGATGTTTGAGATTAATGTTAAGAATAAGGCCAAGAATAAAGACCAGGATATTAAAAAATTATCCATTTTCCTTCGACTTCATTTATTTTATTATTATTTCCCAAATAATTTTTCCATACTTTCCATTATGTTAGCGAAACTTTCGCAATTTTCCTAAATATCAATAAAAAAAATTCATGAAATGCTATTATGATAAAAAATACTGGAAAAATGATGAGCTTGGTTCGCAAACTTCAACAAAATTGAATTCCGTCCTGGCTTGCAGGGTTATAAACTTACCGCACAAAAAGTTAGTCTATTAAACTGCACGGATTCGTATATATTACTCGTATTATAATGGTAGCTATAAGTTCGTTTTAGGTGCATTAACGAGGCAATAATAAGCAATTTTTTCTGTTTAAACAATCTGGGGAGGTCGTGGTCGTGCAGCGTATCCTACTCGTATTTGTAATTCGCGGGTAAAATTAATTTAAATCCTATTTGAACTTGAAAGGCCCGGTAAATGTTTAGTGTTCTAAAGCGCCTCATTATGCATTTGTTTGAAAGGGATGAGCTTCTGCTGACCAAGCATCATTACGAAATCAACCCACCGCTCCAAAATTATATTTACATAGCCCTCGTATTCGCTTGATAGCAACTGACTTTCAGAGTCCTTGAGCACTAAATACTAAAATCGCTTTGACTTCACGTAATCAATTAAAACTTTGTGCCAATTAACTTGTTTGTTAGTGCGTCCTGCGGGTTGATACGTACATTTTCAATTGGGCAGATGTCTCATTCGATTTTGGTATTGCCGGGAAGCGTTCAAAGCGGAAGTGGAATTTTTGCAAAAAGTAAAAACAAAATATATATTGTAACTTATGTCGTTTCGGATAGGATTTGAATATCCTGACACACAAAGCTAGGTCCTATGGTTTTGAAAATTGTATTGCCATGTTTGCGTTATCGTCCTTTTCGCAGAATGGAATTCGTGCACAACCGTTTATTGTTTTCCCATCCACGTAAGGCTCATTTCTAACACCGAATGAAAATTCAAATTCCACGAAATATACGAATATCGAGGATTCGAGGCTTTTAAAAGTTTTCTGTAGCATAGCAAAATGCCTATATAATCTCTTCCTGTTTGTAAGGATATTTTCTGTGTTCATTTCGTTTTGTTTTTGAGTGTTATTTTTTGCCGAAGAAGGATATCAAGAGCAGTTAAAGTTTTCGTTTTGAAATAAGGTAAAAAAAAAATCCAGCGAAAAGTAATATCCTACTGCGAAAAGAACAAAAACAATTGAATTGAATTTCATATGTGAGGAAATTTTGTCGGTAAAATCCCTGGGGAGTGTGCAAGTGAAGACAATTTCTCGATTCATTTTAATCGTACTTTAGGGTAAGATTGCAGAGTAAAGTTCGATATGTCACGGAACAGTGAAGTTTTCTATGAAATACAAAGGAGCTGAAGTAAAAGTTTTCCTCCTTGATAAGTATGTCTTTTTTTTTGTTACAAAAGAAAAACAATTGTGAATACTTCAACACGCACATTATCTTAGGGTGATCACAATGGCAACATGCTATTATTTGAAACTTTATGAGAATAAGTTAAGTTTGAATTAAAAGCCTCTCAAGTTTATGGAAAATTTGACAATTATTTAAAAAGGTTCTCCATTCGCAGTATTGTGTTCTCGCTGTAGATTTCATAAAATTATAAAGAGTACATTGAAGAAGGAAATTAAAGCTACGTAAAGTGAGGCTACTTTGTAAATAATACAAAATATATATTTTAATGCTCATGTACTCAACTGTTTGGTTGAACCTATGGTTTGTCTATTATAATATCGCGTTGATGAAATTGCGCTTTCAATTGTGGACAATTAAAAAATAGCTGGAACGCATTGTTTAGAAGCATTGCTTTACGAATGTTCTTAACCCACTAACAAGAAAACATTCCCAAGTGTCCCACGCCGATTTTGGCAATTTTCATGTATGTTGTATGTAGAACTCGGAGACGCATTTTCTTTATCGGTAGTGATGAACATTTAAAGGGTGAAACACCCCTCAAAAGGTTTTCGAATAATCGACTGAACTTTTGATTTCCGTAGGAGCACGATGAACTTTAATGATACTTGGCAAGAATATGTCGTGTGAGCACCACGATAAAGGGGTAAACCACTCTTAATTATTTAATTTGTAGTTTTTTTGGAAACGAACAAAAATTAAAAAAAAAGAAGAGTGGCTTACCAATGCCGATCAAAAAAAATATGTGTCCCCTTTCCAAGCTCTACAACATACATATATGAAAATTGTCAAAATCGGCATGGGACATTTGGGAATGTTTCATAGTAAGTATGGAAAATAATTTAAATGCATTGTTTGATTATAGCTGTGCAGTTTTGCGCGAGTTGCAAAATCAAACTTGGAGGATCGTTGGTGTAGAATTCAATAAAATTGAATTGATCGAAAACCTTTCTTAATTTGTTTTTTTTTTTCAATATGTTTCAAAACATCAATAATTATACATTTTTAGCAACATTTTGATGATTTTTTTATTTGTTATTGTGAACGGGTTGCTAGCCTTTCGCACAAACCCTTAAGTGCGAATTTTCATTTATACAGATTGAAGAAGACCAGATATACCCAAGCCAGAAGTGTGCTTGAATTATGCGTCATGGGGTTTAAACTCACGACCTTCGCATTGTAGACCAACACGATACACCAGGGCTTTTTTCTTCTCCTTTTTCGTTGCTCCTTCAATATAGCCAATTCTGAACACTATGAAAATTTTGCGTCCGCCAATTTGTTTTGATGGATTGATACTACCAATAGTGTCTTTCAAATCATCCTTTATATACGACTACTTCTAGCATTTTGTTAACATAACCATTGCTGTTATTATCGCGCCTAGTTTACAAGTTTTGGGAAGAAATTTCCTTTCGTATTTAAACGTAACATGTTCGCTACATTTTTTATTAAGTTGATTGATATGATGAGAGCAATATGTCGCCTAATAGAAGTTTCCTCTACATCAGCAGGATACGCAATGGTTTTTTCCGGTTTACCGATTCAGTTTTTTTGGTCCTCTTGTAATGCTTGAGCCTTGCGTTCAATCACGCTTTTTGCTGTTAAGGTATCCGGGAACGATAATTCTGTAGCAGTTTTGTCGAGAGGTCCAATCAATTTAACAGAAAAGATTTCCCAAGTTCTGAATCCAGATTTTAGACTCTCTGTACTCTCACTCATTTACTCTAGATGAAATCTGAGAGTATATTGTGTTTGCCTTACCGTTTGTAACGCTAAGAAATAATGCTCGCACAGAGCCGCCAAGGATACAGAAATATTTGTTGTCGCTCAAAAATCTCGATTCCGAGTGTCCGTCTGTCTGTCTGTCTGTCTGTCTACAGCATAACTCTCGAAAGCTTTGAGCTATAGTGCTAAAAATTTTTGTGTGTAATTTTTAGGAAAAAAGTGACTTTAAGTTCGTGAATGGGCTACATCCCCCCACTCCTTCTACCCCCTCCCATACAAATTTCATGAAATTTCGAAATATTAAGAAATTGATTTTTCTTTAAAGCTATTTAAGCTATCGACTTGATGTTTAGGTCAAAGTATTATGATATAGATGTCATTAATATCACGGAATATTGGCCCGATCTCTTTACCTCTTCTACCCCCTCCCATACAAATGGACAATTTTGAAAAATACATATTTTCGATTTTCATTGAAACTAGTGAAGCTGAAAGACGAAATTTTGTCAGAATTAATTCTACTATAATTGCAATTTATTTTAAAAATAATTATCATCTTCACCTCACTCCCTTCTACCCCCTCCCATACAAATTTCACGACATTTTGAAATTTAAATTAAATTATTTTTTTTCGAAATTGTAAAAGCTATCACCTTGATAATTTGTATAAAGTATGCAAATAGAAATATTAATAATGCGAAAAGAATTTTTTTTGATCCGTACACTCCTTCTACCCCCTCCCATACAAATGCATAATTTTTTTTAAATGCATTTTATCGATTTCCATTCAAACTAGAAAAAGTACAAACTTCAAATTTTGCCAGAATTTGTTTCTTAATAATTGAAATAAGTGTTAGAAAAAATTATCAGCTCCGCTTCACTCCTTCTACCACCTCCCATACAAATATCTGTATTATAAATTCAAGAAAAGCATTTCTCCTTCGAATATACGAGAGCTATCAATTTTGAAATTGAATCAAAGCATGGTGATAAGGATGATGATAAGCAGTTTCAAAATCATCTTAAACGCTCCACTTCCTCTACCACCTCTCATACAAATACCCCAATTTCAAAAAATCTATGACCAATTTCTTTAAAAATATTGAAAACTAAAAACTTTAAATTCAGCAAAAAACATTTTGCATGCCATGTTCGGTATCATATACGAAAAATACAAACCCCTTCTACTTCTACTTCTACCACCTCCCATGCAAAAGTCTCTATTCGCTATTCGAAAGAATTTGAGATGACATATTTTCCGGTATATTAAAGTCATTTCCATCTCATCTAGAGTATCATATGATTGGGCTTTAGGCCCAATCATAATTCTGTTATGTTTTTTAAACAAATTTGGAAAAGTATTCTTAAAGAAGATACGTAACCTGCGAGTACAGGACTGACTTTCCCTTCTGAAAGCAACGAACGATCCAAGGAACTTTATCTGAGTGGAACAATGCTATGTCTAAGGTCTTCGTAAAATGTGCAGACAAGCAGGAAAATTCAATATTACTTTCTTTTCATTGAGCTAGAATCGAAATATATTAGAAATATGTGAGAACAGATTGATAAGCTTTCAAACCAGTCGCTAAGATTTTTTGTATCGAACTATCCGCTTGCACTACAACGTAGAGAATGTCACCACCACCTAATCCAAGGGCGCCTTTACAGGTGAAGCCATTCTTCTTCTTCAATATTACAGCCCAAATCGGCTCTTGGCTATCAGGCTCCAAAACTTTTGTTTGTTATTATGAAAAGTTTTTTTTTTATTTTTGCTGATTATCCTCAAAACAGGACGAGTTCAGAGCCGCCAAACATTCGAGTCTGCTTCAGTTCGCAAATAGTACGAACTGACTAGCACAAAAGGATAAACATACATCTCATAATCAATGGGGTGAGTACAATGAGCTCAAATAGATGGCCTCAGTTTAATGTAGCTCTGCGAAACACCCACCTACTACCTACACCTAAGTGAAGTGAATCTTATACTTTCGTTTAACACTTGTCCATTTTTTAAATCGGCAGTATTATTGATAAATCTCAAAGACATCAATGAAATATTGAATTGACGTGCTGAATTAAAAAATCTGAGTGCGTTCAACCCGTGCAATGTTATAATTAATTTCGATGGAATTATTTGTTATTTCGAAATGACTTTACTGTATGCAAAGTGTGTGTAATTTCAAACGTATTTTCGTTGATTTGGACGAAATTACGTAATTTTGGCGCAGTCAAAACCCGCTATAAATTTTAGAGTACTATATTTAACGCGAATAAATTGAAAACACCGATGGCTTTTGCGAGTCTGGCTGAAATGACAAAATGCGAATAAATCATTCGTGGAGTGGTTGACTTTCTTTTGCTAATTTTAACTAAATTAAAATGATTTGTTCCTTCAAAATGTTCATTTGTGACTTTTTAGTTTAGTATTAATAACTGCACACAGTTCTTGGTATTAAAAATATGCAAAAAAAAAAACGGCCAACGCTATTTTAAAATTATCATTCAAATCCAGGGCTTCCTTTTCCTTTTCCAAATCTTTATAATTTGGATTAGGAAACTACTTTTGACCAAATTAACTGCTTTATCGGGTGCGCAGAATCTAGAAGATCGGATAAATTCATTCATTGGTTTTAAATGCATTGTTTCAATTTTGTTTTTTAGCTACGAATAACTGAAGCTTGTTTTTGGGAAAAGACATTCGATGAATCGAGCTAGGGTGTAGCCTGGTAGTAGCATATTGGTCTACAGTGCGAAGGTCGTGAGTTCAATTCCCAGTCAACGCGTAATCCCAGCACACTGCCTACTTGGTTACCTAAATCTGCGAAATTTAAAAATAGATAGAGCATTGTGCAAAGAGCTAACATTTAAGATTTTATTCAGAATTGGGTAAATTGGGTGTGGGAAGGGTAATAAGGGTGAAATTAGTTTATAAAAAAATAGTTAGGGATTTCTGGCTTCGGATTTTGTTCTTCTTCTGCACTGTGCAAACATTCACCAAACCACAAGTAATGAAAATGTAAAGAAATCTGAAGATCAGGACGTCAAGGCCCGATTTTGGCTGTAGTGCTATTATAGAAGAAGAAGAAGAAGTAGAATATTCGATAAATTCAGATACTTTCGAAACTCTTTGCATAAATTAATTTGGTTTGCTTAATTCGGAGAAAAGTTTTCGCGTTAATATCGCTGTCGATTTCATTTGCCAATACCTGTATTACAACCAGACTTATTAGACATGAATATTTCCTTAATCAGAATCAAGACTAAAAATGTCAATATTTTTAACATTTTTCCATTGGTCTAATTAAAAAAAAATCTAGCTATTTATTTATTTCGAATTGACTCAGTCCCTTAGAACGACGAATAATTTACGTCTTCCTGTTTATCTTAAAAACAATCTGAAAAATCAATAGACTAGAGACTTAGAATTAGCCCACGCTATAACCTAACTTTTTTTTTAATTTTTCATAATTCCGTAGTTATATCTAACCATCCGGTTTGAACACAAACACAAACAAAAAAAAACCCACTCAATAAAAAAGACAGATTAAACTGGATGCAAACTTTGAGAAAACTAGGCTGAATACCATATGGCACCTCGAAAAGGATCCCCAATCCATCAGACACGAAATTTCATTAAGTTGTGTCAATAGCCATTTCATTATTATTTCATTAAATAAATACACTCGTCCAAAACGATTTCCAATTCGTAACAAAATCGGTTTGTTGACCAACCAACCCACATTTATGGGACATGACATATGCGTATACGCATACCGAAAATCGCACTTTTAAAGCACAAGCCACCACCCAAAATCATGCTAATGTGTAATACTTCTCTTCATCATCATCATCATTATCGATAGATGGGTAAATTCGATGTGTTCGATCTGAGCTAATGAAAATCTTGCAGAAAATCAAGTTTCCTTAAAAGGACTCGCTTGCGGAATGCCTCATGGCTGGACAATCCCGACCACAGAGAATCGTTTAGGCAAAAGTTTAAGCCAACAAGCCGGCGAGCGACTTTTTCATACATTAGCTCGCGACAAGATACCTTAAGTCCACTTATTGCCTCGCCAGTTGGCTGTCCGGTTGTTACCAACGGCCACTTAAAATGGAAACTTGTTTTCTTATACGGTTGAAATAATAATCATGATAGTTGACCATTGCCTTAAATCGCCGCAAAACGATACTAATTGAGAACTTACGTGGTCTGACCATTCCCTGAACATTCCCTGAATATCCTTAAGTTGCTCGGTTTGAACAAAATTTCGTCGATTTCCTACTGGAATGCTACCGACTAAGGGTCAGGTAGGAAGTGTACAATAACGTTGGTTTTATCTTATAAGTGCGAGTAGTCCAATCAAACCATTATAAAACCTAATAGAGGCTGTTTTTGATTGCATAGAAGGCACTTTTGAACTTCCTTTTAATCTCGTGTACATTGGTGGACCTTTGATTGCATTTGAAATTAATGTTGCTGAAAATTGTAAAGAAACTGTCCGAATCAGAACTTGGCAATATGCTGCACGCTACAGCCATTTTCGTTCGCAATTAAATTTCGAGTTGGACTTGAATACGAAAATCAGAATAAGCCACAAAATGCTCACATATCCAAGAGCTGACCATTAATTTGCTTCCAAATTGACTCCCCGAAGGAGAATGCATCACCATAAGGAAATGGAATGACAGACCAGACAGGCGACCTTTAAAAAAACATAAGTACCTTGGGAACGTTTTTGGGAGGATACAACCTTGGAACCGAGCCAGTACGACCGGTGGCAGGCACCTACAACCTACAGCACCCTCTTCAAGGACTTCATCCCGTAATCGAAATAGCATTACGGAGGGAACCATTAGGCATAAAGGTTGTCTCTAACTTAACGGAAATGGTCTGAAATGGTCCACATTTGCTCCCCAAGTACAAGATATTTGCTCGGTAAGGATTTATGGCCGTAAGGCTCTACCTAGTCACCTCCTTTTCGTACACGAAGATGATTCAGTTGTTGCTTTTATTGGTGTCGATCGATGATTTATGCCGAAATAGTGAATTATTCGAGTATATGGGAAATGTTTATAGGTTCGAATTGGTTTCACTTGATGGCAACCGATGGTTTGGGGATGAAAGCATTTCCAAGTTTCAATTTAAAAGACATGTCGAAGAAAGTTTTTCGGTATTTCGTGGGCCGAAAATTGCGCTAATGCCAAGAAATTGAAGTTTGAAGGTTTTTCTTATTATCATTATGTATTTACAAGCAGCAGACTATCTAATTTTATAATAACAAGACCATTAGCTTATGTTTGGCAATAAGTTTTTAGATTTATGTTCTTGATAGATCGCTTAATTTATTGGGGAAGAGTGATTATAGTTATGCTATTCCAAAATAATGTATTAGGTTTCAATTTGGGACAAAAACAAAAACAAGCGTGGGTGTGTAACGTAATTGATATAAATCTGGTCGACCTATTTATTAATTAAATTCCAGGAATGTTCGAATCAGACTATGCTATAAATTAATTTAACCATTGGGAATTAGTCGTGGTTTAGAGAAATGGGTAGGTGAAATATCCGAATCAATACCTTAAGGATTTCTTATTCATTGCGTGATTTTCCGCTAGAAGTTTTGTTAATATTAAGGTAAATTTCATTACCAGAAATTAGTAGGGAGCATTTTTCATTTTCGCAAAAAAAAAGTTATATAAGCTGTTGGTTACGGTAAACTTCATCATAAAATTAAAGATTCTTGTGTGCTTAGGTATTGATAACAATAGGTAGCAGATGGTACATGGATTGCTACACTGCAGTAACAACAGAAACTCTTATAAAACTAATGGAGGAATATTAAATTTAAAAAGTATTATTTTATTATTTCTGTCGAGTAAATAGCTGGCTTCTAACTTTGAAACTCAGGAGTACAAATTAAGATAGTGTGCTTTTTTTTATAAAGTCTCTTCACGAAGTATATAAAACCTGCAACCGTATATAATCCAGAATACACAAAAATGGCAATGAAAAACATTCGCTCGCCATTATAAAACTAAAATCGTTATCAATATAGAAACATTAGCTGAATAATAATTTTCATAACTTAAATACTAAATTATACGCTTAAATAAAACTCTTTTCATCGTCGCGAAAAAACATCACGTGAAAAGTAAGTTATTAATAATTTCTACCTTACAAATCTTATTTAAATTTCGTCATTGTAGCACTGTTCTAATCTACTCAGCACTTTATATAAGTTTCCATGATTTTACGAAATACAATAGCAACGATACTGCATACATAAATTGAAATCCTGAAAGCGTTCAGCCCATAATATTTTTAGTGGAAAACTTTCATATATCGCATACAGCTAGCTTTGCACTTTATAACTCAAACAATAAAATTCAAAGTTACACATTTGGTTCTTATACTCGCGCGGATAAGACGATGCTTTCAGGTAGGAGGAGTACATAGGTACCATAAAATTGCTTTATACTGAAAGGATTTGCAGTTTACTTGAAATATGTATATAGCGAATGAACATGGCTTTTATGCATCGCCGCGATAAGTGTTTGATGTAGATGCATGAAAAAGTTACTTTTTGGAATGTTGAAAATCGAGATAATATTTTTGTACGTATGTGTGTGTGTGCATGGTCGTGACAGATATTCGCACTATGTTAGCAATCGAAATTGTTAAACTTTTCGCGATGTAATTCTATCAAACGGCTCAATATTGAGTCGTACAGGGCCACTTAAGCCACGTGATCGGGAAAAGTTTTCTTGTTAATCTGTCAGAGTTTTGAAAATTCAATGAAAATTTCATAGCGTTCTGGTATGAATAAGCTCCGAAAGTTATTATTCAGATAAGCTGGGAGGATTTTCGATAAATTTTAAAGTGCACGAAAATTTTTTGATGCAAGCTAAAAATGGTTTCTTCGTCGTAATATATTTGGAATATACTAAAACATGCAAAAAAGATTTTTTTGAGTATCAGGAATGAATAAATTGCATTGCCAACCCTGCTGTACCTGATGAGCTGCCCCGCCACTGGTATGGAGGTGTGACAATATTGAACTATTTTTTTTTTAGATTATACTACAGTTGGTTGTGTATACAACTTGAGATGCATTAAAATAGAGCTTCATATTTTTAGTTTTGCTCTTTTCCTTTTTTGATTTTTAAAATTATTTGTATTTGCAATTGTAGCATTTTTCTGGTCGCGTAGACAGTAAGTGGGTTATGTTCTTATGCTCTTTGCTTTGATTAAATTTGATTCAAAATAGGGATATAACTTGTTATTTTGGAATATAGCCCTATTTTTTTTTCACAGAGCTGGCCATACACGTTAGAGTAAAGCCTTTTAGCATCTACTTATGACACTGAAGGTACTCGCAGGCGCCACAAACTATATTTGTTATGAGCTCATCTCGACCACGATGAGATATGAAATTAATTGAAGAAAGATATGGGACGAAAAAGAAATTCAAATGTAACAATTTTGATGTTGTTGCGTTGCTACACTTGTCCCAACGTATTTTGTTATATTGTTGTTGGCTATCGAAAAGGTTACATGTGTCTGGTTGTTCAAGGTAATTTTTATTTCTAAACAGTCCTGCCATATATTCTGTTACAATCTATGGCCTTTGCTAATTCTTTTTGGCCAAGAAGCAACGACCTGTTCTTTCTCTTGTTGTTAACCTTTCATATGAAGCTTACAAAATCCCCCCCGTAAAACTTTTGATCGCGACCTATATAGATGAATAGAATCTTTAGAAAGATCATTGGAGTTGTTTTCTCATTACGCGGATGGTCATCATCACATCTTGTTTTCAAACGACAAACTTTTCACGATTGATGAGAAATTCAACCGTCTAAATGATCGGGTCCATGCTACCAAGTTGAGAAAGATTTCCCGATCCTACACTGTTATGATTTATTATTCGTGAAGTTTCGATCTCTGCTGAGACCTCTATCAAATTTTATCTCAGCAGAGACCGAAACGTCACGAATAATAAAGCGTAACAGTGTAGATTCCGGAAATCATTCCTTTCAATTCGAAATGCACTGTGAAAACATTCACCAAACCAATTGTCTATACTATATTTCAGTTAAACTGGCTGCCATTGACAAATATTTGCAGATGTTATGGGGGAATGAATGATTGAAAGCGAACAGAAACTATGTACTGAGTACATAGAATTTCTAGAAGTGGAACTGTATCACTTGTACATTGTTTGCCCATTTGGTTTCGAATAATATTTCATTGCTAGTTGCAACTGAAAAATTCGTACTTTAAAAAATCTCCTGCCGGGAAACAAGCACGCTGCCCAGCCTTAGCTTTCTCCCCAAGCCGAAAACGAACAAGCATATTGAAGCGGGCAGTTGAGCAGCAGGCCAGAGGTCCTGGTTACAACTAAAGGCCGATAGTCATTATCGCGTCTTGTGTAATAGATGTTCCTTGCCCCTCTGCGCACGGGGGGTGGTTGCATGAGGAGGACTTTGCCGAATGATGGGAGTATCTTTGGAGACTTTAGCACCTCCACGGACTCGAGCTATCGCAGGGAAGTAAGAGCTGGTCGAGAAAGCTAAGACGATTCCAGTAACTTTTGGAGCGTGGCGACTCTACGAACTGGAGCTGATCGATCGGTATCAAGGTTGAGTGTGAACTTAGACTGAAGTGGAGCTTGCTTCACGGAAGTCCCCACTTTAAACTTGATACTACGGGAGGAAGTATTGGAAACCACGTACCAGGTTGTATCGATAATGTCTCAAGAGGAGTCAGATGTTGGAATTGACGGAAGTAGAATTAAGGCATGCATAATGAAAACTGCGGAAAGTAGTAGCAGACTGAAGGAGGTGAAAAGCAGGGGTTCGTTATAGCCGGGACGGCTTAGTAGTAGACGGAAGAATGTGAAAATTTATGTAACCATGGGTGATAAAAGTAGCAAACGGAAGGATGCTAAAGGCAGGGGTTCGGTATAGCCGGGACGGCCTAGTGGTAAGATGAAGTATGTGCAAATTCATCCAAAACGGGTGAGAGTAATTACGCACTGAAGGAGGCGAAAAGGAGGGGTTCGGTATAGCCGGGACTGCCTAGTAGCTAACGGAAGGATGTGAAAATTGATCCTAAATTGTTGATAATTAGACTGGCTGTCGGGCGCAAAAAGCAGGAGCTTGGTATAGCCGATAGAGCTTAGTAGCAACTGATGAAAGCTAACTGAAGCAATAAGACTTAGAGAGCTATTGATAGAGATGAGCTGGTAGTAATTACATGATCAAAAGCGTAAGAAAGTAGCAACCGTAATGTTTGAGGTAACACTTTGGATACCCCAAAGCCACAGTACGACATTATGGTTGCGAAATCTTACGCAACAATCCTGGTGTGAATCGAACAACTAATGATCATACGTAGAGATATAGGAGGTCCCTTCGGAGTACACGTAGTCGCTGTGGTTTACCACATACATCGCGGGTAGAGCCTTATTCCGTACTGCTGTACTAGTACAGTATACGGTCTAAGATTGGGAAAGGTTTGGATAGGCCTTGCTCTTACCGGTGTAAATACTGACCACACGAAGAAGCACAGACTGTTATCATCCGTTGTGGTACGTGGTCGTCCTTACGACTATCGTTCAGCACAATAGATGTAGACGTTGATGATTGTCGTAACAATAACAATCCGTGTTGCTAAAGACAACCCTGAACGTGCGGCTTAATGTCGTGCTGTACACGTAAAGCGATCAAGATATGGAATGTCCTTAGCCCCTATTGGGGGCATCAATAGGAAATTCATTGAATCAGTGGCACCAAAGTGGAAATCAGTGACATCACATAACCGCTAATCAAGCATCCAGACATATCAGGCAAAATTTATAGAATTGATTACTATATTGTAGACTACATTAAATCGTTGGCCTTGAAAGCCCTTGCTCACAGCCAACCAAAATGGGCAACGATAGAAGTGTCTTCTTTCACCTCTATCGTTACCCATTTTGACAAACAAAATTAGATCGAAAACTAATCGTCAAAAATTTAAAATAGTGCTTTCTAAATGAGTTATTCCACGAAATTAATTTCCATACACGAAATTTTGGGAAGTGGAAATTCAAATCTTATGATTTTTATACTCTAGATAAAATCTGAGAGTATTATAAGCTTGCTCTAAAGTTTGTAACGCTAAAGAGAAAAAAAATGAAAGATACAGAAGTCAATATTATCACTCAAAAATCTCAAAACCGGATGTCCGTCCGTCCGTGCGCTCTCTAGCTTGAGAACGCGTTGAGCTAGCTAGTTAAAATTTTGTACACGTCGTTTTTGACAAAAAAGTAAGGTCAAGTTCGTGAATGGGCCAAATCGCTCCACCTCTTCTACCCCCTCCCATACAAAATGGCACAATTGCGCAAATTGACAATAAACGGATTTGCTCGTCCTTCCTCTCCTTCTACCCCCTCCGATACAAACTACACTTTTTCATGACGACTTTCTCAGAACATAAAACATTTATCGAGCTCATATTTTGTAATAAATACTTAATTAGTATTTTCACTAAGATCAGAAAAAAATATTTGATTACCTTCATTGCTTCTACCCCCTCCCATACAATATGACACAGTTTTACAACTTCACAAAAAATCGATTTTCTTGAAAAGTATGAATGGCACTAGTCTGAAATTTAAGGGATGTCAATTTTATAATGTTCCTAGTTATTTCTGAAAAAATCACTAAAATTCCCCACTCTTTCTACAAACTGCACATTTTCACTAAATCTAACTCACTAATTTTCTCAGTTCCCATTCAATTTTTGGAGTAAGCATTTTCTATAAAACATTTTTATAGCTACTTTAGCATGATAGGGAAAAAAGTAGTTCAATGCTATCACCCCCTTCTAACACTCCCCATACAAAATTTATTGGGATCACAAAAAATTCTATTTCATCTAGAGTATCGTAAGATTCCGCTTTACGCGCAATCGTAGCCCTGTTATGTTTTTTTTTTTAAATTCTGCTTCACCAACTTCAGAACCATTTTGACTCAATTTTCTATATCAATAAATTCAGAATAATAACAATCAGTATTATTTCATTGTAGTGAATTCAAGTTAAATAAATTCATTTATACCGAACATGTTGACCGGAATCGAGGAAGATCAAAGTAGCACGTTATTATCAATTTAGAAACAATATTATTAGAAGTGCAGCCCATAAGGAAAGGGAAGTATGTCGAGCGAAAATGAAACTCAATGAAGTATGTTGCTTATCTCAAGGTGTCACTTCGACCGTGCGAATTTCATTCAAAAGCATCCTTTAACTCTTGACTTTCAGCTATATTTTTCATGGATGGTATATTAAAGGTCCATCCATCAAAATCATTAGATATCTGAATTTTGATGCTTTCGGATGCGCATGATGGTTATCGAAACTCATTCACTGATATTTAGGGAATCATAATTACTTCATAATCATTCAACTACATCATTATCTTAAGTAACCGAAAACGTGCCATTAATATCTGAGCGGCCTTCTCAAATCCATCCAGGTATAATGATAATTTAATCCGTAGAAAGTAGTTTTTTTCCACTGGGCATCCTATTTTATAATTGATGAATTAAGAGGATAGGATTAACTCTGATGAGGTGATACGGAGGCATCGAAATCTCCTTCGAGCAGGCATCATCCGTCCATCTGCACACAGTAAGGACCTTTTCATCGCTCAAAGTTTAATTGCCGCTAGCATCCATAGCTTTTGTAAAGTTATGGTTAAGGTAAAATTCGAGTTTAGGAAGATTAGTGTTTCATAGTAAACTGAATAATTTAAATCGTCTAGATTGCGGCACGAGCGACGTGTGGTATTTACGAGATACACCTTTGTACATCTGCTAAAAACCAAGTGTAATTAATCTCTCAAGTGTTAGTGTGTGCACGCGGTTAGATTAATTGCCAAGTTGTGTGTACAAGTCAGATAGGGAATTTTTGCGTAATTATACCGGGAATAAATTGTACTCCTGAGGCGATAGTTATGCGAATAAGACTTTTTCATTTTGATTTAAGATGTACGAGTTTAATATCGTTTTGCGAGTTTAATTAGTTTTTATCTGGCCGTTAATCGTTAATGATGCAAGCTACTAAGTGCACAGTTAGAATATAGATGTTTATTTATAAATTTACTCGATAATTTTCTCACAATATTCTTGAGTAGGTTTTCTAAGTTCCATCTTGAACATGATCATATTGAAAAAACTGCATTGTTTTTTAGAATTTTGAAAACTACAATACGAATGCCTCCGACGCATTTTCGGTTTTTTTTTAAATATCGAGTATAACTTAGGCGGTTACCCTTTAATGCATTGCACAGTTATGTCAGTATTGGAAGAGAATGAAATTTGGTAGTGTTATGGGAATCTTGGGGGAGAGAGACAGAAATGGCGATGGACATTATTTTTGAAGTGCTGAAGGTTATACTTGCTTGGAAATGTGTAAGCAGGCCGTTCGGGAGATGAATGACTGTCTATATATCACTGTACGAGTAGAAATAGGGTTGATGGTATACTCATGTGCGCGTTTAGCTTAGCAAGTATTTCCGGGTAAGGAGTAAATTGGAGAAATGAATGGTCTAAGTTCCACACTACATTTACCATGAAAGTAGCGATAGTAAATGCTGAGTACTTCGAAGTTCTTACGATGCTCGACAGAGTCAATAGAAACCGTAATGGTTTAATCTCCAATTAGTCGGAACGCATGTTTTCGGATTCGATCGAGCAGCGCAAAGTGTGTTTTGGATGCTCCAGCCCATAAATGCGAGTTGTACTCTAAACGAGGTCGAATGTAAGCTTTATATGTGGTAGCTAAGTCATGAGGCGTAAAATATTTTTTGCATTTGCAAAGAATACCTAGGTGTTTGGAGATATCAAGGGCAACATCACAGATATTTGCTCCAATCAAGGTGGTTATTTAGCTTTACACCTAATATGATAAACTCATCTGAAGACCAATATGGTACGCTATTAACGCTATTTCTCCTGACCCACTCCAGGATTCAGTCGAGGTTGGTATTCAGTAAACCGAATAACTCTCTGCATTTGGAAGCAATAGATTGCTTGTGAGATTCCGCAGCGGAGTTGAATTCAAAGGTGTTATTTAAAGTACTTCTATCTGCAAAACTATGACTTGGATTGGGAGTAGAAAGCAAAAGGTCATTAATAAATACCAAGAACAGAGTGGCTAGGGTATAGCCTAGTAGGTAGTGTGTTGGTCTTGTAATGCAAAGGTCGTGAGTTCAAATCCCGGTCGGCGCAATATACAATTCCGGTACATTGCCTGCTTGGTCACCTCAATCTAAGAAAATGAAAAATTCGTAGAAAGAGGGTTGTGCGAAGGGCTAACAACCCTTCTACAATAAGTAATGAAAAATGTTAAGGAACCTGAATATCAGGAGGCCAAGGTCCGATTTGGGCTGTAGCGCCATTGTAGAAGAAGAAGAACAGAGTGGGCGATACGACAGAACCCATAGGGCCACCAGAATTAGTAGGAAAAGAGGAAGACGTGACGCCATCTAATACCACTCGTATAGTGTGTTCGGACAGGAAACTCTCAATCCATCGAATGAGGGTAGCATCGAGGCCAATGACCGAACAAGGAGAGATTCATGCTAAAATATGTCAAGAGCAAGAACTTATCCTTCGCCGTATTTATGCATACAAGAGTTCCAACGTTCCGCCATACAGACCAACATAGATCTTCCGTCGACTTGCCAGTGCACCGTATTGGTGATCGTGGATAAGCTATTTATCCTCGAGATAGTCATTTTGCGATTGACAGCAGTTTCCATCACTTCCGTGAGCACTGAAGTAATGGCTATTGGGCGGTAGTTGGCGAGGTTCGCTTTTCTTCCTTTCTTTGGAATCGGCTGAACAAGAGTAACATAGAGGAGAAAGATTGCGGAGGTGTTTTACCTGCGAAGAGGAATGATTAGATTCTAATAATTGTCAGCTTATAATAGAAACTATCCTAAAAAAGGAGTTAAGGTTAATTGGGATTAAAAGGAGGGTATAGCCTAAAATTTCGGTGGACGTTGAGTTTGAAACGTTGAAGATCATACGACAATGGGAATATAGCCTCTGGCAATGCATTCCAAAGCTTTGAAGTTCGGGCTATGAATGACTGTCTATATATTACTGAAGGAGAAGTTGGAAGCTTAGCAGTTAGCTCGAGTGCGCTTGAAGCTAGGCGAGTATTTCTAGGAAATGTGTAAAGATGTGGAATATGTTTAGAAAGTTCCGTACTGTATTCACCATGAAAGTAGTGGTAGTAAATGCTTAGTACTCCGACATTTCTGCGATGCTCTAGGAAGTCTATAGAAACCGTGTTGGCTTCATCTCCAGTCAGTCGGAACGCCTGTCTCTGCACACGGTCCAGCATCGCAAGTTGCGTTTTGTGTGCCTCAGCTCATAAATGCGAATTGTTCTCAAGGCGTGGGCTAATTTAGGCCTTATAGATATTTGCTTTTCGGCGTTTGGAAGCGTCAAGTGCTACGTCGAGTATGTGCTGGTTCCAATTAACATGGCTATTTATTTTAATGGCAAGGAGCGAGAAGTATTCAGAAGAGTCAACATAGTTGGATACTACCGAAGGTTACATTAGAGACGAACGCTGTGTTTTTGAGGTTTTGAACTCTACTCTATTTAACATGATCCATTCCAAGATTAGGCTCAGGTCAAAGTTCAATGGTCCAAATAGTTCGGCACGATTAAATGCTAGCAGAACACGGTGAACGTTAGTAATCGAGTCGAATTCTTAAGATTTTATCCAGGGTACTATCATCTGCAAAGCAATGTATCGAATTGAGCTCGTGTCGGTAGCTTAGGTGTCAATTTATTTCTAGTTGATACCGTCACTATATACAATAATTTGTGATTGTTGATTGTTTTAAATTGGATACTCATATGATGTATTTTTTACGTATTTTTTTTTTAACAATATATTGCAAGTAATCATTGTTTTGATGAATCTATATATATAAATATAATTGTAGTGTCTGTCTGTTATTTGCTTATAAATGGCTATAAATAAGTTTTTTGCTTCATTTTAGCAATAATTAAGCAGAATCAAACGTTTTTAAAAAAATTCTCTCTCTGTATGTCTGTCTTTCCGGCTTTCACGCAAAAACGGCTGCACCAATTGCAAAGAAAATTTCATAGATTATTAGCTCTGCCTTGGGAAGTAATTTACTTTAGGTTTTATTTTTCTCCCCTAACGCCTTCAACCCCCTCCCATACAAAGTGACTCATTTTCGAAAAACTTATAATAATCAAATTTCCATGGAAACTATGAAAGCTATTAATTTGAAATTTAAAATATATGATTTCTATTAAAATGCAATCTTCAAGTATATAAATAGTTTGAATCCCCCAACTCCTTCCACCACCTCCCATACAAACTAAACTTTTTCATGAAATACTATACTCCAATTTTCTCAGTACGTATAACTTTGATCGAGCTAAGATTTTGTATTAAATCCTTAATTAGCATTGTTATTAATGGCAGGAAAAAACTAACGAATTAGGTTTACTCCTTCTACTCCCTCCCATACAATGTGGCACAGTTCCACGACTTTGCAAAAACTCGATTTTCTTGAAAAGTGTAAATCTAACTGATCTAAAATTTAAAACACATCAATTGCATGGTGATTATAGTTGTTTCTAGAAAAATTACCAAAAACCCTCCACTCCTTCTACCACCTCCCATACAAACTGCACTTTTTCATGAAATACTCTAAACCAATTTTCTCAGTACGTATAACTTTGATCGAGCTAAAATTTTTTGATGAATCCCTAATTAGTATTATTATTATTATCGGGAAAAATTAACCGATTAGCTCCACTCCTTCTACCCCCTCCCATACAATCTGACACAAATCCACGACTTTGCGAAAATTCGATTTTCTTGAAAAGTGTGAATGTTACTGCTCTGAAATATAAAATATATCAATTCAATGATAATTGTAGTTGCTTCTCAAAAAATAACTAAAAACTCTCCACTCCTTGCACATGAAATATTCTAAACCAATTTTCTCAGTACGTATGGCTTTGATCGAGCTAACATTTTGTATTAAATCTTAAATTAGCATAATTATTATTATCGGAAAAAAATTAACCGATGAGCTCCACTCCTTCTACCCCCTCCCTTATAAAATGACACAATTTCACGACTTTGCAAAAATTCGATTTTCTTGAAAAGTGTGAATCTAACTGATCTGAAATTTAAAAGATATCAATTGCGTGGTGATGATAGTTGTATCTAGAAAAATTACCAAAAACCCCCCACTCCTTCTGCCACCTCCCATACAAATTGCACAATTTCACTAAATCCAATGCACTAAGTTTCTCAAGTTACCTATTCAGTTTTTCAAGCTTAAATTTGGTGCAAAGTATTTTTATAGCTACTCTAGCATAGTGTGAAAAAAATTAATTTAGTACTGTCATCCCTTCTATCACTCCCCACACCAAAATTCTTAAGATTACAAAACTTTCGATTTCATCGTTAGTATCATATAATGGGGCTTTACGCACAATCGAAGTCCTGTTATGTTTTTAAGCTTTATGTCATTTTACTTGGGCTTTTTTGAATTAACACAAGCTACAACTATTCACATGTCCTTAACACGTATATATATGATCTCGAATCACGGGTTTGATTTGATCACGAGCCTCTCCCATTCAAATGCGAGTATCATGCTATCATTCTTAATAATTTATGGTTCTGACTCCAACAAAATACAAAACATTGTGTTCAAAGAGCCATTAAAGTAAGCGGATTATATATCCCATATAATGTATTACTAACTACATTCTCAAAAATTGCTTATTAATGCGATTTTTATGCGGACGAAGTTGCGGGCGTTTGCTAGTTTTGAAATAAATAAATAACTAAATTCCGATTGGAATCCTCATAACAATATTCCGGCTTTATCCCAAGCGCATACCTAGAATCGGTTAAGCTAATAGAGTTAAGATAAATCCTTTAGTTACAAGGAATTCTGTAGGGGGGGAGAGAGCTGCGCAAGATACTGAGTGGAAGATAATTTTGACACATTTAGTAGTTAGGCCTGGAATTGGCGGCAAAGTTTCAAACTTCCTGAAACAAGAACTCGATGACATTATGCATTTTGGAACAGACAAAATTTTTAAAGGTGATGATAGAAAAAAAGAAAATGCTTTGCGTTATGGTGACAAAGCAGTTGCAGAGCTTTTGAACAGATCCAATCGTGGAACAGAGAAAGAAAGATGTTCAAACGAATATCTGTCTCAAATTGCTTCCTATGCAAACAAAGAAGAAAACGAAATGAGGATACCGAAATCATTAAGCAATATATGATGACCAATTTCAATAAACCAACTAATAACCAGCAAATTAAAAGCTACGAACTTGATATTTTGTATCCGATCACCTTTCACAAATTTTACGTTGCCCTCAACTCTTATATCATCTGACAAATTTATGGCCTTATTAATATCAAATTCATCGAATTTCATAGAAATTACTTCGTCTGTGAAATTGACATTCTAAACAGAGAATTTTGAACGTCATTCAAGTAATCTATCAAACTATTATTAACATCCACTCGAAATTCAAATCTCTGGCTTCCTTTTCTTAAAAAAGCAATTGTGGCCTTACGCACGGATTCAAAAGCTAGTATAATATAAAATTCAACGAATTTATTATGAGTGGCATTTAAGCTTTTGCTAGAATCTGAACCACTTAGAATAAAAAGTATTCTGTGACAAGTATCCTTATTATTGATTTCGATTCAAGACTTCATTACTTAATTAGATACTATCAACTTCAGTATATACTTAAAGAAAATTAAAAATGAATGAAACGAATACAGAAGACCGGCAATGTCAATGCTCTTTAAGAAATTCTGAATCGTGGGAGGACAATACACTCGAATGTTGTAAAGATCGTCTTCCAAGTTTCATCTTAAGTCTTATGTCACGTTTCATTGTCTTCCTGGCATTAAACTCATCTCTCCGCTTAGCAACTACTACGATACATGTACTATATATGGATATGCGCAGCTTCGAGCACGAATCAAGGTTACTTAAATCTGCTAACTTTGCTTTCTTATGCTTTAACTTTGGTTTTTACGTTTATAGCTTAGTTTTTCACATGTTTGATTTCAATTTTATGCCTCTTATTAGTGGTCACGGGAAAACTATATGTTTGAGCGTAGGATGATTAGAATGATTATATTGTTCAGTTCAATTGTTTTCAATGAATTCGATATTAATAAGTAAATTGTGAAAGGTCTGGTATATCTTAACTCTCGTGTAGGTGTCAAGGAAACTTGATACTTTTCTAGCATAATTCGAAAATTAAAATTAAACTATGTCAGCGCTTTTTAAAAAACATTTTTGCTTCGTATGAGATATTCAACTCGAAAATCGAGCTATGTATTTAGTACAATTTGTTTTATACTAGCCATAAAGAATGTCTTCAAAGGACTTGGGACACGGATTTCAGTTAGGTGCAAAGAATATTATATGAAGACCTGCAAGTTCCTACAAACATACATTTCCAACGTTTTAAGATTCGAAAAATCTTTGATACTAAATTAGATGAATTTATTTATTTATCATAACAACATAATTAGATACATAATAAATTGCTTAATTTAATATAAATTTACTTTAATTAATTAAACTGAATTTGATAAAAGTATGATAGGTACTGGTGGAAGGGTTAAACGGAATGTGGAGGACCTTATAAGCGCAGTCTAAGTTTGTATGTCAGCTTACTTATTAGAGGTACGAAATGTGCGCTGAATTTGTTAAATACTCTTCAGTATCTGTTAATAGGCTCATTTTGTGCTTAATTTGTACGATGTGGATATTCCTTAAGTGGTTTTGAATGCCTCGGCAGCCTGACATTATCATTGAGTCTGAATTTGAGACGTGGTCAACCTTAATATTACCATTCAAAGCATCTAAGGTAAAACAGGATGTGAACAGAGTTCTTATAGAACCAAGAGATAAGAGATTTAATAACTGGAGCCTAACTGTGTAGGAAGGAAAGTTTTCAAAGTCTCTTGGATCATGCAAGTCCCTAAGAGCAAAAAGAAGGAATTGCTTCCGGACTGACTCTCTTTTGTTGCAGTATAACTGAAAAAAGGGGTCCAAATGGGTAGTGATGTCAAGTTTTGTTACTATTCGGTACCTCGTCTATTTGAAATGACTGCTATATCATGTTGCAGGGATGGGTAAGCGAGTTTTGCAAATCATGATTTCAATTTAAAAAAATCGCCGCTAGTCCACATGCAGTAACTATATGCAACAAGAAATCGCTTATGAATCGCTTAAAAAATCCTTTTATCACCCTGATTCTGCAATCTGGTAGCATTGATCCCACAACCCTAACACTAATAACGACTGCCTGTCCTGCCGCTATAACTGCACTCGACGAAAACAACACATCAGTTTTTCAGTAGACTTTACTGTAAGGTAGAGTAATAGTATTCCTATTCGTTCTTTCTTTGGGATGGCGGTACGGCCTTATGCACAAGTGTAGGTTTTCCTCCTGTGATGTAACGAAAAAGCAACTAAACGTTACTTTCGGTTTAGGTACTTTTTTTTGTTTGTGGAATGATTACTCGAGTAACGAAACGTTTTGACAGTTCAGTTACTTTTTCGGGATCTCATTTCGTTACTTAAGTAACGATTATAAATCTGCGCCGGTACTCGTTACTTTGGATTTCGGTCAGTAGTTACTTTTTTCATATCAGAAGAGGGCGGGCAAGAGAACAGAATAAAGATTTAGTGACCCATATATTACCTCGGTAGGAAGATTGCGTGACTCCATTGGACATGGGTACGGGATAGCCCAAACTTTTACGTTTTGGATTAACAAATTCGAAAAATGTTTTTGGTTCTTTTTACATAACACTCATATGCAACCCGGGACTTTTATTTGATTATTTTAGCTGGGATGTAATAATTGATAAACCACGGTTCTGCGATTGTCTGTTCTGTGGCAGAGCTATTTCTTTGACAGGTATACTTTGGGGGTCTGCATGACATTGTGTGCAAGGTCGTCGTGCTTGGCTGTCCCCAAGGCTCCGTCAGTGGTCCTTCCAAATGGAACCTAATGATGGATGACCTCGTAGTTTAGTTCGTGGCTTCATACAGTGTCGCGACGCATGATGACGACCTGCATATACTGGAGGAGGGAAACTCGAGAATTGAGCTCGAGCGTATGGGTGAAGCTCTATTGGTTCCCTTTAAGGAATGTGGGTTGAAGGTGACAGTGGCAATATTGAAGAATAAGACGGAGAAAATGATGCTGAAGGGCTCATTGTCACACTATCGTCATCTTTTGTATTGAGTGCATAATTACCGGTATGTCGTACAGTTTCTACTGCCACCATTCAGGTAGTCATTGGTGCTCTGCCGTTGGATTTGAAGATAAAGCGTCAGGATATTACCTGCAAAATCCTAAACTGTTTAATGATTGCTTACGCCCAAATGACAAATGCGAAGAACTGCTCGAACTTAAGGTCACGTCAATGTGGCAGGACAGGTGGGACACCAATGACAAAAATAAGGTAACGCACAGATTTATTGGGGTCGCAAACTTCAAAAAGGGAACTTTAAATTTGGGTTTTCTCTTGACTGGCCGTGGTAGAAAGAATGAAGTCCTCCACAAGCGGGGTCTAAGCGAGACGATGGGTTGCACTTGTGGAGCGCCATCTGAAAGCTAACTGCATATCTTGGTTGAGTGTCCAAGATATGCAGATTTCAAGCAGCTGGACAACATTGGGGTTTCGGGGAGCCGGAAGAGACTGAAAGTAAGGAGGTGCCTCGCGAATGGAGTGAGTTTTGAATGCCTTCGCGCATTTGCACGTGAATGATGTTCAATTGTCATGTTATAAATTGCAGATCAGTAGTATTCCTACTTTCAAGAAAATTCACTTGTTTGTAAAGTTGTGAAATTGAGTCATATTATAAGGAAGGGGGTAGAACGAGTGCAGCTAATCGTCTAATTTTTGTTGCTCTTATTATTAATTCTTAGTAAATATTTAGTGCATAGCTTCAGCTCGATAAATTTTCTGAGTAAATCGGTTTATAGTATTTCAACAAAAAGTGCAATTTGTATGGAAGGTGGTAGAAGGAGTTATACTGTGGATTGATGTAATCATAAAAATCATAATAGCACTACGGTTGGGCGTAAAGCCCAATCATGCGTTACTCTACATGAAAGAATTTTGTATGGAGTGTGGGAGAAGGCATTGAACTAATTTTTTCACATCATTTTAGAGTTGCTATCAAAATGCTTTATACAAAATTTAAGCTTTATAAATTTAATAAGTACTGAAAAAATTAATGTATTAAATTTAGTGAAATTGAGCAGTTTGTATGGGAGTTGGTAGAAGGAGTGGGAGATTTTTAGTGATTTTTTCGAAAATAGCTACGAATGTTATGAAATTGACATGATTTGAATTGCAGATAAGAACCATTCACACTTTTCAAGAAAATCAACTTTTTGTGTAGTTGTGAAATTGTGTCATATTGTATGGAAGAGGGTAGAAGGAGTGCAGCTAAATGTCCAATTTTTTTGGACTTCCTAATAATTTTAAATAAATATTTTGTGAATAATTCCGGTTCGATAATTTACTCGTACTGAGTTAATTGGTTTAGAGTATTTCAACAATAATTGAAATTTGTATGGGAGGTAGGAGATAGAAGGGATTGGAGGATTGAAATAATTTGTATATTTTGGATTTATTTATATCATAAAAATAATATATTCTAATATTCAGATCTGCAGTTTTCATACATTTCGAGAAAATCAGTTTATTGTTAAATTCCAAAATTGTGTCATTTTGTATGGGAGGGGGTAGAAGGAGCGATTTGGTTCGTTCACGAACTTAACCTTACTTTTTTTTTATCAAAAACGATGTTTAGGAAATTTCAACTTTCTAGCTCATCTCATTCTCGCGCTAGAGAGGAGATGAACGAACGGACGGACATGCGGCCTTAAGATTTTTGAGTGATTATATGAACTTCTGTACCGGTTTGGTGAATGTTTTCACAATGAATTTCGAATTGAAAGAATGTTATATTTATCTATACAGGGTGTTTGGTACTCCGTGCATAACCTTGTAAGGGGTTATTCCTGGATATATTTTGAGCAAAAAATTGTTCTACGGAGATGGTCCATTTTCAATATCCGCGGAGATACAGGGTGACCAAGAAAAGTGTTTCGGACCTGTACCCTCACTCACTCAAAACGATATATCTTGAAAACTAATAATCGCATTTCAAAGTGTTATAGCTTGTTTTTTAGGGAATCAAATTACCTTTCATTTGGTGTAATAGTCCGTATAGTACCTGTACCCAATCCTGAGGTATTTGCTTCAGACCACAAATTTTTGATACTTTGACTCTCAAAATTCTGTGATCAATGTAGTTTTTCTCAAAAACACGCATTATAAAAATGTCATTTTAATGTTGTTGTTTTATGTGCCATATTATTGCCTACAAAAGATGCGTACATACTTATGACTTAGGTTTTCCCGTTTTCCAGGTAATAAGCGAAAATACATATGGCTTAAAAATAAAATATGCCATAAACCAACCCTCGTCCTAAAAAAATTACCTGAAATGTTGTTAAACTGAAATATTCTTTGTGTCCTTTAATTACTATTTAAATTATCGATGAATGTCCTTTAAGTAGTATTTAAATTATCGAGGAAATGAATTAAATTAAAATGAGTTTCAACACAACGACGCTGTCCGACGCTTGACATTGCAGTTAAACGTCTCTACGTGGAAAGTTTGGAGTGTCCTCAAAGCAGAGCGGTTGCATTCCTACCACCACACACCAGTGCAGGAGCTGGTACCCATTGATTTGCCCAAAAGGATGGAGTTTTGCAATTGGCTCCTTGAACGACAACTAGGTGACGAGAATTTTATGAACAACATTCTTTGGACTGATGAGTCCCAATTCACCAGGGACGGTATCACAAACTTCCACAACTTACACACATGGGCTGAGAGCAATCCACATACAAGAAGAGAGGCATCATTTCAGCACAGATTCAGTGTCAATTTATGGGCAGGTGTGATTGGCAACGATTTTATTGGTCCTATTAGGCTTCCGCCTACCCTAAATAGTTCCAATTACTTGCAGTTTTTGACAAATGATCTACAAGAGTTATTGGATGATGTGCCACTGCAACGATTGGCTTCCATGTTTTACCAACACGATGGTGCTCCAGCTCATTACGGCCGACAAATCACAGATTGGTTAAATTCCAATTATAGCAATCGCTGGATCGGTAGAAATGGACCGATACACTGGCCTGCAAGATCTCCTGATTTAACTATTATGGATTTCTTTGTATGGGGACGGATGAAGGACCTTGTCTACGCAACGGAAGTAGTAACGTTGCAGGATCTAAACACCAGAATCGATGCGGCAGCAACAGAAGTAAGGCAGCAGTTGAGGAGTATGAACACAAAGAGAACACTGGCAAAACGAGCTTTAGCGTTCATTCAAAATGAAGGTGGCCATTTTGAACATTTGTTGTAATTAAGGAAATTTGAAATAAACTATAAAAACCATTCTTAAGTTCTTTTAGTTCAAGCGGAGAGTGTTGATCAACCTATTCTTGCTTTTTTGACAAAAGTGCTACATTATTGGAATGATAATTTCTTCTAAACTATAAAACTTATGCAATGCAAGTGTATGCATCTTTTGTAGGCAATAATATGGCACATAAGAAAACAACATTAAAATGACATTTTTATAATGGGTTTTTTAGAGAAAAACTACATTGATCCTAGAATTTTGAGGGTCAAAGTGTCAAAAATTTGTGTTCTGAAGCAAATATCTCAGAATTGGATACAGTTACAATGCGGACTATTACAGCAAATGAAAGGTAATTTGATTCCCTAAAAAACAAGCTGTAACACTTTGAATTGTAATTATTAGTTTTCAAGATATAGCGTTTTGAGTGAGTGAGGGTACAGGTCCGAAGGACTTTTCTTGATCACCCTGTATCTCCGTGGATATTGAAAATTGACCATCTCCGTAGAACAATTTTTTGCTCAAAATATATCCAGGAATAACCCCTTACAAGGTTATGCACGGAGTACCAAACACCCTGTATAAGTATTAATATTAATTATTAGGTGAATAATTAATATATAAATACATATTTTATATTTATATAAAATACCGAACCCAACAAAATCATCTAAACTAAATCTTCTAAGCTCATAGGTCTCAACAGAGACCGAAACGTCACGAATAATAAAGCGTGACAGTATAGAATCTGGAAATTTTTTCTTTCAACTTCTGTATTATTAATTTTTTTCTGCGAGCCTTATTTCTTAGCGTTACAAACTTTGTGGCAAACTAATAATATTCTTACATTTCATCTAGAGTATGAAAACAATATATCCATTTTTATTGAAACTAGCAAAATTAGAAAAAATAGCTGCAATTTTTTTATGGTTATTATATCATAATATATAATATCAGCTTGGCTAGACTCGTTCTACCTCCTCTCATACAAATTTCAATAATAGAAATTCAAGAGCATTTTCTCTTCGAACTCTTGAAAGCTTGAGACTTAATGGTTGAAATGTTGATAAGCAGTTTCAAAATCACCTAAAATCCACTTCCACTTCCTAAAGCATCTACCATACAAAGGCAAAGATTTCTGAAAGACAGCAATTTCCTTAAAAATTATGAAAGTTGCAAAAATTCAATTCAGCATGAAACAGGCATACCTCGTTCGAGTGAATTTGAGATGACATATTTTCCGGTAGATTAAAGTCTTTCCTATTTCGTCTAAAGTATGGCATGATTGGGCGGAAAAAAAACAGGTGAGGAGATCGTAGATCCTCACATAGGACCTCACGAGCTGTTCTTCTTCAATGGCACGACAGCCGAAATCGAGCATTGGCTTCCTGATTTTCAGGTTCCTTAAAATTTTCACTATTTATTGTGGAAGGGTTGTTAGCTCTTCGTATAGCCCTCTATCAGCGAATTTTTCGTATTTTGTAGATTGGGGTAACCAAGGTGTATCGAAGCAGATAGTGTGCTGGAATTATGCGTTGACCGGGATTTGAACTCACGACCTTCGCATTGTAAGCCAACACGCTACTCACTAGCCTAAACCCTAGCTCATGGGCTGTTACTCCACATCATGTGGAGCTCACTCCTCTCCCATAATCCTCTCGCTCGTTTCTTGTAGCACTAAGCAGGGATGGGTGCTTCTTCGGGTCACTTTTGTTCCACACCAACTTTTCCAAGCAGTCAGCATCAGGTGCTGCCCGATTCTAGGACGCCCCATTATAGAATCTGTGACGAAAGTGTGGCTTCGCTTTTGAGTTTTCGTTACAGAGTGGACCAAGGAAATGTACAAAATTATTCTTTCAGAAGAACCACGAAAAATCTTTCGTTTCTGGGTAAAAGATTCTTACCCTTTCAACTTCTTTTAGGCACCGCCACTCCTTGGCGTCCCTGAACCCTGGCGCCACCCACAACGCGGGGTCAGCTATTTATGTCACTGCTCCGAAAACATCTCGATAATAACTTTCCTTAAAATCCATCCAAATATATTTATTTTGTTCGACGAATTACAAAAATCATTTTGAATTTGGTATTAGCTGTTTCCATAGCCCTTATTCGAGTAATTTCCAACCAAAATTTTGGAAAAACTAATTTTGAATTCTTCAAATTTGCAATCAGTGACCCCAAGAACATTTTTTTACATCTGTCAAACTATGTCAAAGTCCGTTTTTATTTCCCACTTAAAACTCAACATCAGTTTTACTTTTCAAGGATCTTCAAATTGAAATTAGATTTAATAAAAACAATAAATTGTGAAGGCATTTTAAATTATTCACATGTTACAAAATGCTTCGATAATTGCGTTTCTGAAACGCCTTGAATTTCATTCATAATTTCATAGCAATGAGTTTTTTTTTCTGCTAAATCAACTAGTAGCTAAGTACCATCATTCAACTGTTTACCATTCGGCTAATTAGTTTTCAATTGCAAAATTGTGTTAACGACCGACCAACTGAAAAACATGGAAACAAAAAATAGTTTGTTAGCACAATAGTTTGTATATCTGAGGCTATGGAATTCCAGTACACTTGATATCTGCATAAGTTAATTAAAGGGAAATGAAACATGCAATACTACAAAATGCAGGGTTATCATTTCGATAATTGATTGGCAGGGCGGACTGGTCATCTCTTCCGTAGAGTGAACCTTGGATTCACAAGTGACCTCAGCAACGACCATTATTCAATTTGTCAAACATAGAGTTGTGCTCTTCGCTGTATTTTATATTTAATTGTTGCGCCAATGATTTCTGGCTGGTGATTTTCTCGACTCCAATTTACGGAAGTGATCTATTTTACGGGAATATTGACACGGAATCACGAGTCCTTTTCGGTCGAGCTGTACGGACGAATGGGCAGCAGTAATTGTGAACAAACGAAGTAGGTGGGTGATGGTAGGAGGACGGGATCAGATTTGTCAGTTCGATGGATGGATACCAAAGCGAATGGCTGAATGAGTTCGGAAAACCCATTTTTATCATGTCACCTAACAACCACCGATATTCAAGGGACGAAAATGGATAGGATTCGATTATATATGAAGGCGAGTCTTTTCAATATTTTTTTTTTCGTTCGCTCCATTCAAGACCATCCGCTTTTCATCCATAGAAATCGATGAAAGTACAGTGGCTTAGGGATGGGTGAGTTTATTCTTGCCTCCTTCCATTTCCACACGGCGCGCTTCAATTTCGCAAGCCAGGGCGAAAGTAACCGATATTGTTGTGTTCCGAACTCATCAATCTTTCGGAAATCTTATTATGTGATCCCTATGGCATGTGATTACACTGAAAGGTGTTGGTTTATTGGTAAGATTCAAATTCTCGAGAATTTCAAATATCATATTAGACCTGAACTCCGCATTCAATGATATGAAAAGACCAATCGGTATTGTTCTGGTAATGGTGGCGATTCCTGTAAATTTTATATTGATTTTTCTCTCCAATTTTTAACAATGAATTGGTGATTTTGTAATAAATTTCATGTTCTAATTAAATTAGATGGAGCATCTCCAACAGACACCGAGAAAAATTTTATGTTGTTATGCGTTAAATATTTAGGAGCAGTTGCCTATTGTTTCGTTACAGAAGAAAAGTTATACTAATAATTAGGTTATGAGAAATTTTGTTATGAGCATGCCTAAGCATATTTTCGTGTTAATTATTTTTTTTTCGTATTTATAATAGAAGATCGTGTAATTTACTTTTTAATACCATTACTTAGCAAAAATCGAGCCTAAATGAAGAATCGCTGTTAAGCATGGTACATTTTTTGTGCTCTCGATTACATCTTTTAAATTTGAATTATCATTCTGATTCGCATAAGCTGTTATTAAGTTGTTTATAGATTTACAAATTGAATGTTCTTACATAAATTTATAACTTGAAGATTGGAAATTCAGTAATCATCAGGATGTATAATTATGTGCAATATGAAAGTTTTCCATGTATTATGAATAATTTTATATATCTTTGTCATTATCTACGACCCATTTTAGCGATATTTTGGCATCCCCTCCTACGGCGAACTTTGAACTAAACTGGACAGACGAAGATAGGCATTGAGATGCAAAGGCGAATATGGCAGTGGATCGGTCACATTGTCATGCAGTGAAAGCGAAATAAATCTAAACTATTTTTGGGTTATAACCTTCAAGGTTGACTTGGGTTGCTCGGTTGTTGAAAAAGAGATTAGAGAAACAAGGAAGTTCAATGCAGAGGATAGCATCTTGCGAGAGAATACCACATATTTCTACAGGAAGTAACCAAAAATTGCAATCAGTAGGACAGCCTACTGCTAGTTTGGATTGATTGGCGACGACTAGTGCCTAGACAATGCAAACGTTTTGTTCAGTTTTTATTAAAACAAATAATTACCTCGGTGCTAAAAAAACAGCTGTATAGTTAATATTTTAAATAAAACAAATCCCTTTTAATTTCAATATTATCACAAAAAAAAAAAAAAATTAATCGGACTAGATTATTCATTAATCCATTAAAAACTGCTCTTCAGCATTATTCCTATCATCCCATTTTATCAAATATTTCTTTTCTATCTTTGCCATCCATCTCAAAAAAATAAACAATAATTCAAAAAATAAAAATTTCATAAAAAAATGCTTTGATGAAACATCCCTTCGTAATGAATATCCCCAAAGGACTACACAAAAACGACACTGTTTTGTCGTCGGTCTACACAAAACCTTCCATTAAAAAATGTATCTACAACAAAAAAAAAAACTTAAAGCGGAATAGATTTAGCTGCGAAATCTCCTTTTCCAGGAAATTATCCTGCGACTTAGCTTCCGTTGCCGTTGGACGACGCTTTCATTGCCCGAACGATTTGAATTTTCATCGGATGAATTTCACACTGCTTTCAAGAATATTCAGCAGCATAAAATGTCCTTAAAATCGTAAAATCAAGAAACTATACGACAGCGATTTCTTTTATATTTCCTACAATCATAAAGTGCATGTTTATTTCGATCTGCTTTGTTGTGTTGACATCGGAAAGTTTATCATTTAAGTTAACCACCAAGAACGCTCTCAACTGTATCGTACATATATATCTTTTTTTTTTTTTTTAATTTACAACTTGAGATGAATTTCCTGTTTACTTTTCTGACTTGCAGTATATTTATTTATTTGTCCGTTGTAAAAGTTTCGTGTTTTTTTTTTTGCGAAATAATGACGAAAGTTGAAAAAGTGTTTTTCTTGAGAAGTTACAGATGACGATAATGATATAAAATCGATAGAAATACTTTATCCGCAATGTTCATTGGTAATAAATTTTGCAACTCGGGAAATTGAATATGAATTTCCTGGTAGTGTCTAGTTTGTAATGTCGCTTCCGGGTCAAGCAAAAAGAACAACATTATCGTACAATATAAAATTCTATAAAATAATCTTAGATCTGGAAATAATCTCCACCTACGCGGAGAAAATAATCTCTGAAATTCGATGGAACAGCTTTTCTTGTTCGTGTTAATCCCTGAAAGGATGATAGATTCAGAAATAATGTTATGTCATGATTCTTGATTTTGGTTCCATTGTCCTAATTTTTTTTTATTAAATTAGCAAATCATTCCAGTTTGCTTAGATTTTATTTCAATTGTAATGGTATCGAACCATGTGTCATTTTAGGCATTGATTAATTCATATTTTTAACATTTTTAATTATTTTTTGATTTGACAAATCAACTAGTTCGGAGACTACCTTGACGTCTAGAGGCATCGAGGTCAACATCGAAAATGTGCTGGGCCCAATTCAGCCGGTCATTAACTTGAACGCCTAGAAGTGTGAAGTTATCCCAAGTGCAAAGTTGTGCGCTAACACTGGAACTTTACGTTTGAGGGATAGATGACAGGCATGTGTTATGGAAGCATTGAATTCAACTCAATTTTTTTCTGGTCCATTTCAGGATTATATCAGAGCTCGGTGAACGGAATAATTGTTTGATTCCACAGCAGAGCTAAATTCATAAGTGTTATCTAAAGTGTTGTCATCCGCAAAACTATGTATTGCGTTGAGAGTAGACGCCAGAAGGTTGGAAATGAAAACTATGAAAAAAATTGGAGGTAAAACAGCGTCTTGAAGGACGCCGGAATCTGTTGAAAAAGAGAAAGAAGTAATGCTATCTACTACTAATCGCTTAGTGCATTAGAGCGAAAATTTTTGTTCGACTGAGCAAGAGAAGCATTAAGATCTTTGACCCTAAACTTAATTATGAGACATTCATGCCAAACTCTGTCAAAAGCTTTTGCAATGTCAAGTGCACGAACTTGGCCGTGATTATGTATGCATGAGTTTCAACGTTCTGTTATGTAGATCAAAAGATAATGACCATTGATTAGTTGGTAATCTTTGAGATATTGAACGATCTTGCGATTGAAATCAGGTTCCATTATTTTCAAGAGCACTGAGTAATGGCTATCGGCCGGTAGCTTGCGGGGTTCGCTTTTGTTCTTTTTTGGGGAATCGGCTGAATATTCACAACTTTCCACTTACATGGAAAGCACCCAGAAGGGTTTGAAAGAAAATATTGCGAAGAGGTTAAGCTGAAGAGGAGGAGCACTTTTTAGGGTATTGGATGGAATACTGTCCGGACCAGCAGATTTCTGGATATTGAGCTCTTGAAAGATCCAAGATATAAGTCTCGTGCGAAAATATAGTGTGGGCAGTGAGAAACTAGAATCATTTAGGGCTGGAGACGATTGGTTTGAAGGTGGATGGCGTGAGTTTCTAGCGAAATTCACTGCTAGAAAGTTAGCTTCTTCGTTAGGGTCAATCAGGGTACGGCCGCCTTCAACAAGAGATGGCATTGAAGAAGAAATGGGATTGTTATGAACTCTTTTAACCAATAATATCTCAAGCATTTAGGGCGATGAAGGATCTTGCGTCGAAGTTTTTGATCATGCTCAAATTTAACGCGCTTCAGTATGAATTTGCAAGTATTTCTTGATGCATTGAAGAGTTCTCTGTTCGCAGGAGTTTTATTGCTTTTAAACGTTGTAAATGTTTGTTGAATGGCATCGAGATAATCTTTATTGAACTAAGAGTCCTTCTAGAGCCTCTTATAACTGAAAGGTATGCAGAGCTTCATACCCTTCAAAATAATCTCGTTGGCAAATCTAAAATCTTCATCGTAGTTATTATTACAAAACAATGCTGGCACCGAGTCGCCAAAACCATCCGGGCACCGATGATTCCTCGGGAATACCCCTCCTGCAAAAACCCATATCATTCAATTGATTTCCTGTTAAGATATGCATAGGACAGATACAATTCACTTCCAGTTGGGGTGATCCGAGATTCTGTCTTCACTAGTTACGGGGACTTCTTTATTTCTTTGTCCTTCTTTATGCTACATGGTCGACCAACGTAAAGTTAGTAACAGACAGAAGTGAGCGATAGATGTAGTGTTAACTAAGGAAAGGAAACTGTTGCGACATAAGGACTACTTATCGGCACTCTGTGGCAACTTGATTTTGGGCAAAAATGACAAAATTAGCAAGATTCGTTTATACAAATAAGGATTGTAGCCTGAACTTTGACTACCATGTAGATAATGCTCTCCTCGTTGAAGTCTCACGAATAAAGGATTTAGGAGTAATGTTTGACAGCAGATTAAAGTTTGATCAGCACATAGTCGAAGTCTGCAAACATGCATTTAGATTATGTGGATTTATATTAAGAACTGCTCATACTTTCCATAATATACATGTTTATACAAATTTATTTAATAGTCTGGTTCGGTCTCGTCTAGAGTATTGTTCTGTTGTGTGGAACCCTCACTACCTATATCTTGAGACTACATTGGAATCAGTACAACGACGTTTTACCAAATCGGTTTTCCGTAAGCTGCATTTATCTGACTCTTGCTACGAGAGTCGATTACAATTGCTTGGCCTAACAAGTTTAAAGGACAGGAGGATATATTTGGACATGTTATTTTTATTTAAAGTAAATTTCGTTTTTAACACTAATCTTCAAGATGAACTTCATATTTTGTATGATGTAACATATTATAAATTAATAATGATTTCATTAAGTTGTTCCTTCAGATGGTTTAAAATCGTACATTTAGTGTACGGTCCTGACAGTTAAGCCGTACCCCTAGTACACTCGTCGAACGAAATCAAGACAGAATCAATGTGAGCATTAATTCCGGCTCTTAGAAATCGAACACAAAAAAATCACCTTACATTTCCATTCATACCAGAACACTTCGGTGTGTTAGGTGATAAAGAAGCTGACTTCCTGGCTAAAAAAGAAGCTTCTACGCAAACAAAGCGCCCAGAGTCACACTGTAACATTCCTTTCAGCCACATGAAACTGACTATTAGCTCCTGATCTAAGCAAGAGATGGACCTTGAATGATCTCATGTATCTGGACAAAGGTGTGCCAAGGAACCTCGATTACGAGTGACCGGCTGTCCGTCCGTCTACTTAATAACTCTAGAATACTTCAAGCAATCGAACTGAATTTATTTATGCCATTCTTAGCAAACAAGAAATTTTAAGTTCCTGATCCCACAACGCCTTCTGCATCAATTAAGAATTAACTTAGCCATGATTTTCGATACGGCAGTAAGTAGACATATACGACGCCAATTGCCACATTCCCGAAGGTCGTCCTTTTTCGGAATTTTCACGTTGACGCTCTCCTTCCATTCAGTCGGATATCTTCCTTCATTCCGCACCTCAGTAAAGATTGGGAAACTCCATGGTTCTACCAAATGACTTGGGAAGCAAAGTAAAGTAAAAGTCAATTTATTCATATTAATCCATGAACTAAGGACATTAATTTTGTACATTTTTACCCAACATTAACAAATAATTCAGCAGTTTCTATGCCTTATTTGTAATCTGCGAATAATGAATATTAAGCTGGAGTATAGCCTAGTGGGTAGCGTGTTGGTCTACAATGCGAAGTTCGGGAGTTCAAATCCTGGTCGACATATAATGTCAGCACACTACTTGCATGGGTATATTTTGTCTACCTCAATCTGCCAAAATGAATCGTAGATAGAGGGTTGTGCAAAGGACTAACAACCCTTCCAAAATAAGTACTCAAAATAAAGGTTAGAAACCTGATTTAAGACTACGATCGAAGATTACTCCTACATCTTTTATTTTAGATGCCAGCTGTAAAGATGAAACTGATGATAGAGTAAGTGAGGAAAGGGGTGGTAATCTTATACGAAAACAACATGCCACTCGATGACAAAGGAGACAAGTCAGTGTGGATATCCATGCAATCGGAGTAAGAGAAATTTTCACGGAACATTTTGAGGTCGTTCGCGAATAAAAGATAATTTGATGATAAGAATTGGTGCAGATGATTGATGAAATTACGATTAACTGTACCATTAACTCATAAGTGGTTATTATTCTTTTGCTTTAATTATTCATTGTGATCTTAATTAACAATATAACTAATAGAATTACCATATTCTCAGATTTAGCTTTAAAATTTTCGCACGATTTCTATAAAACTTTTCGCTTTACAAACTTGATGTACGTAAATAGGCAAATTCCAACTAGCCTACACTTTATATACAATTTGATGCTTTCAAAGGGTTCCAATCAAAATTTATAAACAATTTCATAGAGTTCACTGTAAATCAATTTTTTCAGAACAATTCCCAATTTTCCGTAATTTTTCAATAACTGTATGGAATTAAAAAACTATAAGATAGCGCTTCAAAGGAAAAAAAAATTTCGCCCTTCATCATACCGCGATAATTTCACAATAAATATTTTTACGGTCAAAATGCGTAATCCAGGAACCTGAAGTAAATCTTAATTAGCTAATTCATGAATATTTTTTTACTCAAATTATATCAATTCTATTTTAAATCGCGTCCTATATTTTTTGTCATGCATTAATAACTCAAATATAAAAAACTGTCGAAAACCAATAACTTCCGATTTTCACAATACCTATTCAAAGATTTATGGAATCTAAATATGCATCGCTGAATTTATCTTTTCTCTAATCTTTTTACCATATTACAAGGTATCGTACTTTCCATCCATGTTTCTAATACCTTAGCATGGATGCTTTCAAGTTAACGCTTATCTCTCTTCAAATATCTTAGCTGTGAAATTTAACAACATGAATGCAAGTTTTTTTTCCAATCTGAGTGTAACGAATGCATTACTAATTTATCAAATTATTAGATTATAAAGATATTATCTGACCTTCAGAGATCTCAATTAAAGTTGGGGAAAAACTATACCTAATTTTACTGCCATAATATTAGGACTTAACTATTATTATCTAGTGAGGACAATTCTTAAGATTCAAGCACCATTAGATAATTGGATGAACAGATTTGAAACGGTGAAAGCCAATCGAAAATGTTTCGTGCGATCTAGCTAAATGTTGTGCAACTCGCATAACCGTAGCATTAGAAGAAATTAATTAGAAAATTTGCATTCGAAACGCTATAATTTATCAAAGTACCAAAACATTTGCCTGCTGATCATGCTAATTTGCAAACTTGATGGAAATGCTAAAAGACGGGTTGTTTTTTTTTCTATGAGATTATTGTGCAAAATATGCAATGATTCGAAGTGAGGTGGTTGGCATGACAACTTTTAGATTGTTTGTAGTTTTTAAGATCATCAATTAAATTTTAATTTTTTTTTTCAAGATTAACTGACCTAAAATCGTATGATTTTTATTTTATAGCGAATCACCATCTAGATTGGATTTGTGGGGAAATTAACTATGAGGAAGACGTTATCGCTGCTTAAATGTGGTACAGTGAATTTTTGGAGAGATTGAGTGCATTTCAAGATAGTTTACAATTTGCGTGTCATGTCTGAGAAGAAATCAGTATGCTGATGGATTACACCATTAGCAACACTAATCTTACCTCAATTAGATAGCTTTGTTTTATGTACAAGAGCACGCCGAAATACCTTGAACATGACTTTCACAGTTGGAGCTTAGGCATGCTGATATTCTTTGTGTCCGATACTTTTATTTGTTTATAAAATGGCTTTTATTTGCATCTAAATATTTATGAAATTTTTTTAATATTCGTTGTTATGTTACCGAGATTAAAATTGATTTGATCAGGAGAGGACATAAAAAATGTGTATGTATTTGGACCCAATTTCAAAAAGGTGTTTTCCTTGAAGAAAGGAATTTTTTATGGTATGCAATCATTTTTCAATTTCGATCAATAAATCTACCTCCCAGTTTTACGTTTTTATCGGATTATAAATTTTGACGAAAAAAAGATTTTTTTTATGAATAGGAAGCACATTTAACATGCTATTGTGTTTGGGAACGATTGTGGAGTAGATCAAAGTAGGGTTGTATTTGTTGAAATACCATGAGGTAGCTAAATATCTAGCTATGTGCAAGTGCATTGAGTGTCATTTGTTGACGAGAAGGCCAAATGAAATGGTTTGAATTTTGATGTTGGATTCGGAATTGTGTTACGATAAAAAATATGAAGCATAGTAAATAGCTCAGTGAACCTGTTATACTCTAACGATAAAATCGAGGAGTTGCTTCAACGAATTTTGTAACGCTAAAGGAATAGATGATTTTCTGTTTAGTACTGAGAAAGCTCAATACTTGATGACTGGCCTTTTGTTCGCTCTCTAGCTTGAGAACACGTTGCGCTAGAAGGCTAAAATTTAATGTTTTTGTCGAAAAGATAAAGTTAAGCTCGTAAATGTGCCAAATCTCTCAACCTGTTCTTTTTTGATGAAATTTCGAAACTGCACAATATTTTTTTTTATTCATCGGAACTTGAGGTGTTGCTCTTTTGTACTGATGCACAGCTCTAGCGAGTTGAGAAGGATTTTGGCTTTTGGGTATTAAGTGGATACGGGAATGGCTATGAAAACTTTACTCAATTTGTATTGTATTTTAGTCATTAAGTTTGGCAGTGCGATCCATATATACCTTAAATGTATGGAAGGTTCGCGAAATTTAGCAGTTTATGGGTAAGCCTGACGATCATTTTCCACACGGTACAACCATATTACCAAGACAGATTTGATGCATGCGTCAAATACTTGTAATTTCGTGCGAAGGGAGATCTCTCTTAATCTCCAGAAAGAGGAAAGGATACCGAAGACCTGACGAGTTCAATATCCTTTTCGGCTAGGAGTAATATTATACCAAAATCTTCTTTGGAATAAACACTTTCAGAGAAAGCAACCATAGTTACTATTTTCAACGATTAGAATGCTTTAACATTATACAATATTACAGGAACTTCTCCTGGACCTAAGACCACTGCACGTCTTCATCAAATCAGGCAGAAATTTCCATGATAACAAAAATACTAAATGGGAACACAGCGATATTAAAAAACGAACAAAGCGATATATCCAGGATGAGAAACACCAATCAAATAGATTTTGTGGACATACCTACAGACTACATGACGACATCGAAAAAAGTTCAGTTCAAACATGGCGGTTACCGCCGGAAGAGTATTTTGAAGAGTTTGACAATTCGAATTTTTCGGACGGGTTAAAGAAATGATAGAAACGTTGGAAAAGTGTATCGACCTAAAAGAAAATTACGTTCAAAAATGAAAAAAAAAAATTACGAAAAACTTGCGTCCAACGCGGGTACTTATTGATCGGCCCTCATGACATTGGTTCCAAAAACAAACTTTCCTAGTGGATATTTGGTCATCAAAATATAGAAAAGATTCTTAGCCATAGGTTCAGAACCTTTCTGCGCAACTCCAACCATCTCTATAAAAAACTGCATTACCAATGGACAGAACAGGAAAGGGAAAGAATAAGAAGGATAGGAAATGAAATAAAATAATAACTGGAGGAAGACACAAGTTTGTGATGGAATCGGAATGCGAATAGTAGTGAAATTGAGGTGTTGAAAATGAGGTTATGCCCCGATTTGGATCAGATACCAATGAGCATGAAGATACATATTTGAGCATTATTAGAAGAATTAAATTTTTCACTGTTACGTTTAATCATAGCTGTCTATCTCAATCTAGTAGCCCTCATTCAAATTGAATTAATGAAGACCAAAACATACAATGGTAAATCGATTAACAATTTAAAAGATACCGACCGGAAAAAATAAACTATACCTTATGCATAACCACTTTTCTCCAAATATTGCGGCCACTATGCTAAATTTCAAACAGCGAAATGAGCTTTTCGCCAGTTTAATTAAAGATTCGATGCAGATAGAACAATTTTCTTTTTTAAAGTCGATGAAATGCCGAAATGACCTTTTGCGTCTCTGTAAATTTTATGGAAAAAAAAAATTTAAAACCTCTTAAAAATCTTAAATATTTGATGTCTCTGTCAGTGTGGTTTTCTTGAACACAAGAAAGTGTCCCGAAACAAAACCCTTATTCTTCTTAGGCGAAATATTTATAAATAATGAATTCCGAGAAAGGATTGCTAACACAAAGCTCTCTCTTTCCCATATTTTTCATTATCTCATTTTTTTTTTACAACTTAATTGAATTTATTTTCAATGAATAATCATGAATGATATTCCACGTGCCGCCAGCCAACATAATAAAAACATCGATACGAGAAAGCACAATGCTTCGTTCAAATCAAAAGTAAATAAAAACCTTAATAAGTTCCGGAGAAGAGGAATCAAGGGTATTGTAGAGAATCGAAGAGAAACCATTGTCCAGTTCTATAGCATATATGTATGTGCAGATCTCGGCAATATCGAGCTATCAAATCTGTCCAATGTGAAGTTACCTTAAGGGATAGAATGGCCACAAACGAAATTGATGATGATGGTGACGGAGTTCGATCAATAAATCTATTCGAAGGATAAACAGGATTAGTGATGCTGGTCGCATCGAATTGCCTTACTTATTCATTGTGCATTTGTGCAACCGGTAAAGGAGCATTGCAAGGCGGACTCAAGCCGGAATACCAGATTTCGATTTGAATAGCATTAAAGTTTTAATGAGAATAAAATCATTGTCGTGCTCTATTTTAGTGATTTGACTTAGAATTTGGATTAGATATTAGAATTACTTAATTAAAAGGATCTTTCTGGTTGTTTTGATCCAATGATAGATATTATTAACTCTTCAGTAAGTACTCGTATATAGTAGATATAAATAAGTTGTGCGGAAATTGGATAAGCTTTTTCAAGTTTATTCAGTTGTTCGAAAGTCAGCAAGAATATCATCCGGAGCAGAAGTAGCTTGGAAAACAAATTAGAAATGAATTACGAATATAGCTTTAGTCTATTCTTAAGATTCATCGACTTTGGAATACTGGTACAGCCCGAATCAAGCCTTGACCTCACGAACTTTCGTTTTGGAAACATTTGGTTGGTACAGAACAAGAACTGCAAAACGTCCATTTAGTGTAAAGCATAGTAAATCAATGAAAACGATTAGTGGTACTAAACAGCAATTTATGGAAGAACAAATATCCCGATGAATTATGATTATGGCTAGGTGAAATAAAAAGGTAGGAGTGTGGGGCAGAGAAGAGTGGCGTGATTTGTTGCTAGAAAGGGTATCTTCTTTACAATAATCTTGCCTCCCAAATTGGTTCAACGCGAAAAACCAAAATGCCAATTTTGCATGGGAGATGATATAATGGATGACGGCTTTGAAATCATTTTCCACATTATTAAGTTGTTATTGAAATCTTAGTGCTGGTCTAAAAGCTTCAACTCCTACTTTGAGCATATTAATTTGTATGCAAAAAAATTTCAATACGAATTCCAACGAAACTCGAAGGTTGTTTTGTTAAATTACAAACAAATGAGTTTTCGGTAAGTCGAAGCCAAGACTGCTGCATCTAATGAAGACTGCCCCTTATACACAAAATTTGAGCTACAAATTTATGATATGTAGAGGAGACCGGGGCTAGTTGGCACACAGTTTCTATTTCCTGCCACAGGTAGAGCACTGTCAGCTTGCTAATGGGAAGAGTATGTCAAGATGCATTATTCGCTGTAACTTCCATTTGTTTGAAAGCGTCACGAATGAAGGACCCCTGTTTCATCATTTTTCTGACTGATGAGTAAATGTTATTGTTCTGGTGAACCTGTAGAACGAATTGATGATGGCGCTTTTCAAAAGAGTGGTTGCATGCGTGTGTCTTAATCATTTGTTTCTGATGTTTGGGATTGTTTGGTATGCATCATGTTTCAGATATCCCTGAGGTGTTAGTTGGCATAATTTGGCTTGGAGTCAGTCGGCATAGCTTCGGCAACTCGGTCCACATCTCTCACAACTAACTGTAAATAAGGTTCTGTGCGAATAATCACATCAATTATTGCTTTCAGCTATTAGGAAGAAGAGTAGAGGGAGCAAATCGATCAATTAAGAGGGTAACCACGATCGTGCCATATCTACAGTTTTGTTCTGTTACAGGTGATCACACTTCAACAAGAATTCTAGTTAAGCGAGTAGCTTGGATGGTTTGACTGGATCAGGAAAGACTTTAATCATCTACAAGATCCAAGCAATTGTGAAAGCAGCCCGTCAATCAGTTATGACTCCACCTGGATTCCATTACCCTTAAGAAGTGCACCTCTTCCTTAGCTTAACCTCTTCGCAATCTTTTCTATCTTGCCTTCTCTTCTGGGTGCTTTCCACGTACGTGGAAAGTTACGAATATTCAGCCAAGTGAACCCCGCCAACTTCCGCCCAATAGCCATTATTTCAGTTCTCTCGAAAGTAATGGAAACTGCTGTCAATTGTAATATCGTTAAATATCTGGAGGATAAACAGCTCATCCATGATCGTCAGTATGGGTTCCGTTCTGGAAACAGACATTTAGACCTTTCATTTGAGGGGTTTAAAGTTTGATTTGAACTCTGCCTAAGACAGTCTCCAGCTTGGTTTGTAAAAGAAAGAGGGAAGAAGATATCGTGAATGGCGAGAAATGCCGGTGCGTCTCAGTAAGTAGTCTAAAAGTTGGACTCACGGCATAGCTGAGAGAACTCCAACATATCCTATTCAGCTGAATTTTCAGCCGTCTCTGTTCGCTTAAGTACATAGACTCAGTCCTCCAGGTTATGGGTTGGGCAATGGGCTAACAACTTGTCTCCACAGAGAAAACATACTTGGTACGGAACCTAAAGCTTCGCCTGGGATTGGATGGATTCAACAGCAACGACCCGGCAAACGAAAAATTAAATACTCTATCGGAACCAGAAATGTTCGATGCTTGATCGAACATGGAGCATTGAAATCACTCCTGGCATAAGTTGATAAATTCAACATTACTATTGTCGCAATGCAGGAAACTAAATGGTTTTTCAAAATGATCTGCGTTATAGGCAACTGTGGCCTTTATGTGCAATGCACAAACACAGTCATGGAGAGAAGGAATGGGACTAGGAAGGGAACTGAGAACTGCCCAAGAACCCCCTTTCACATAGTCTTCCCTAACCACTCTACCCTGCATAGTGACTTTCCACGCATTCGCAACTTGCTCCAAGAATAATAAAGTTTGGCCCGAACTTTTGGCAGTTTATTTTATATTCTTGACACCATACATTTGTATGGGAGTGGAGTAGTAGAAGAAATCGGGAAATTTGTCATGCAGTATTAATTTGATTGCATTGCTTTCGTTCAAAATTTCGAGCTTGTATTACTTAGTACTAACGTTTGTTGCTTGATTTATTGAAATTGGTCGAAATCATACTTTTGTATGAGAGGTGGTAGAATGGTTAGAGGTATTTCAAAACTTTTGATGCAGTTTTATTTTAAATATTTTTAGCAGTGTTTATAAAAAATTTCCAATTGTTTGCTTTTAGTAGTTTGGTGATAATTTATTTCTTAAAAATGATTGGAAAAAAAAACTTTTGTATGGGAGGGGATAGAAGTTTAGAAGGTATTTGACCATTTAATATTTTAACTTTTAAGGATATTTTTAAATGGATTTCACAAGTTTTCAAGTTTGTATCTTAAAATTTCAATCAAAAATTTTGAGGTTTTGCGTTTACTTTTTGTAATACACATGAAACACCTCGGGCAATTTGGAGCCCCCTTCGACGCATAACAGTTTTGGTTCAAATTTTTACTTTTACTTTATGTAGATGCATGCGCGTGGAAAATTTGAACTTTGTGTCTTTTACCAGATCCCTAAAAAATAGTGAACATTTTCAAAATTTTACCTCAACAGCTCCCTCCCCTCACACCCCCAACTTAAAGTTTTTAATAATATTATAAGTTACATATGCAACTCCCACTACAATCAAATAAAGCTTCAACATAATAATTGTATTTGATTTTGAGAAATAATGGTTAGAAATTTTGAAAAGAGCAACATATCTTAAATGTTCCTCATTTCCCCCCGCTACTTACTAGGGGAGGTAAAAAATTTCGCGGAATGAAGGAGGTGGACAAGGAAGGGGGGAATTATTTTTACCTGGAGGTATTCTAACACTCAATACAGGTATAAATGCAAAGTTTCTGTCAAATTGAATTATTAACATTTTAGTTATCGCCAAATCTACAAGTCAGTCTGCAAGAAAACGCTAACTATGGATAAAATTGAGTTTGATGCTGTCATAAATTTCCAACACCTCAAAACATTTTAGAAGAAATATCATCTGTTTACGGGAACTCTGGCATAGTTTATACAGGCAAGGCAAAGAGTCATTTGAAGATGATAAACACTCGAGCCGGCCGATTGAGGAAACTTCCTCAAAAATCGACGAAAAAGTGAAGAAACTTGTTCTGGAAGATGCTCGTTTAAAGAAGCAAAAAATCGCAAAAATCGTTGGACCATCAGATACAACCATTTTGAATATCGTCCACGATCATTTCGGCATGTCCAAATTCAGTGCAAGATGGGTACCGATAATGCTCTCAGTGGTTCAGGAAAAGCAGCGCATCAAGTTTTCACGCGACTTTTGGATCTCTGTAGCGAGAACAGGGATGAAATTTTGACCCGAACTGGAAGTGATGACAAAATTTGGGTTCATCATTATGAGCCTGAAGTAAAGCAGGAGTCAATGCAGTGGCTGCACTTCACCCCCAAGAAGTTCCAGGTCTTACAATCCGCCGAAAAATCATGTCCACTATTTTTTGGGATTCAAAGTGGGTTTTGATGATGAACGAAAAAGGACAATATATTACAGGCGGTTACTATACCAACCTGCTATACAAATTAAAGGATGCCATCAAAGAAAAAAGGAGAGGAAAGTGGGCTCGAAGTGTGCTGCCTTACAGAAATGCGGCTACACAATATTGAACCACCCCCTTGTAGTCGAGATCTGACCCCTTCCGATTACTATTTGTTCCCAAACTGCAGAAAGAGCTTCAGGAAAGAATATTTACCAACGATGAAGAGGTGAAGTCGGCAATTTCAGCCAATTTTGGAGGCCTTGTTAAAACATTTTTTCGGAATGAATTAATAAACTTTGCGGAAGATGTGATAAATGTACTAGACTTAAAACAGAATATATTGGAAAGGAAAAATAATAACTTGCTTAATTTTACCCCCTTCCCTGTCATTCCGCGAAATTTTTGAACTCCCCTCGTATATGTCCGGATGTTATATTTCTGTCACAGTCCGCTAGTATAGCGTAATAAATCGTTGTATAAGTTCCAAGTTTCAATTAAATAGCCCAAGATGTAGTCGAGATATTAATTTTTAAGTGTTTTCTTTGCATTGCCCGCCTTATTGGTCCCAAAATATTAATATTTTATGGTAAGTAATTCCAAAGACATATTAATTTAAAAAAAAGCAATTCGGCATTCAATTTGTTTTTAGCCCCCCCCCCCCCCCCTCCTTCCGCATTTCTGACTCCAATGTATAAGGTTATTTTTTTAGTTTGGCCCACAAACCGCTCTACATGTGTATCGATCTTCAGCTTTTTGGCTAGAACCATGGTTGAGATATTCGAATTAGTATTTGCGGTTCTTATGCTTACTCCGCCTTCATCTTAGCCCCAACAGCAACCCCCCCCCCCTTCCCAAAAAAAAATAAGAGTTCGCCTGAGATTAGCACCCGTCTACAATCGACCCGAAAAGTAACTATTTATCTTCAAGAGTTTGGAAGTTAATGTGCGCTGAGCGTACATGTACGGCGTACAGACAGACGGATTATTCTTGTATTTTCAGGCTACTTTAGTCATGAAACGCGAAAAAAATAAAATTTCAGGACAGTAAATTTTTTGTTTTCCAAGTCGATCACATTACTTTATTATTAGAATTATAAAGTAAAATTAACCACTAAGTTGAAATTTAAATACATATATAATCATCTGCATCTGCAGCTTCATATAAAATCCTTTATTGGTATCTGCTGCTCCTAACTCCACAAATCCTACGATCAGCATGTTCGTAAATTATTAGAGGCCCACTTGAATTTCATCCTAAGGGCCCGAAAATCCTCGGTTGATCCCTAAATTCACGACAGTCTACCAATTAAGTTCGTTCTTCGCCAGGTGGAATTTTTCGTCCACTTAAAATTATCAGTCAAACTCTCTTCAGTCTGTACTGATGAAAAAACAATTGTTTATAGGCCCAAATTTTGAAAATCTAAGTTAGTTGCTTACATCATGCTCCGATTTTATGAAATCCAACTGAAATGGATTTGTCGTATGTGAACACTTTGTTTAGTAATTTGATAATAATTTAATTGCTAGTGATTGCCAGTTATCTTTCATTTATTAATTCGAATTCTATGGCACTGCCCTACAGCGCCAGGGGATCAATTAAATAATAAGCGAATTTTAAAATTCAAAACACTACTGCATGCTCCACGTGAATGCGATATAACAACTCTTACTTTTCAAATGGAGTCTATAGGCAGTGGCTACGCATAGAACTATAATTAAATCTATTGGTGGCCATACAAGTTCAGTATACAAGAAACTTCCAATTGTTTCCGAGTAAGAGAGAGTGGCTCCACATTAGCAGCGTGGTACTAATACCTTAATTTCAAAATCAATTGCTACATCTGTGTTGTCATGAACAGAATTAGCATTTTCCCATCGGAGAGATAATTTTCTCATACAAAATAAACGATATTAAATCCCTTTCGTTGTTGATTTAATTGACCAAAAAAAAAATAAAGATATCCCTCTCAATTTTCCCCTCAACCCGAAGGACATATTCTCTGCTCGATTAATGCCCATTATTTCGTAGTTAATTACACCAATAAAACCGAGAATCCTTTTTCCTCCTCGGTCCGCTCCGTTCAAACTCAGGCGAACTATTTGAAGCCAATCGTTGGTTCAGCCTGAAGGATATCAAGAGGCTGGTTTTGATGTCCTTCTGTGCTGTTCACATTAACGAAACACCATAAAAACCACTTTCCGAGCATTTTAAGTATGGGCCTTCTACTGCCTTGTCCTCAAGATCTCCGGTTCGGGATTGTTTACCCTGTTGAGTTTTGTAACTTTTGTTGAATTTTCACGAGGACTTTTGTTTGTCTAGCGAAAGCTTTTAAAATAGTAGCATGTCGTCAGGACAGGGAATCAAGAGTTTTCCAACTGAAAAGGACACCTCCACTGAACCCGACTGCGATGCTAGTGAATGGGGTAGTTAAATAGTCGGTCGGAGTTGAAGAAGAAATACCATCCGTACCACCACCTTACGGAGTAGTGACGTTCAAGCGTTTAAGATATGGAAAGAATCTTAAGATATGTCTACAAGTTCATGGATCAAGGAAGAGCGAACAAATGCAGAACGAAGTCAACAAGTTGCGTCAACAAATCAAGATGTTGACATTACTTATGTGGAATATATGTTACCTGTACGACTGAAAGGAATGAAGCCCGAGAGTTAATCCAATTTTTGCGGCGCCGTTATTCGGAGCAAATCCTTAATCCAAAAGTTTACTTCTATCGACGCTATAAGCACATTACCACTGATAAAACGCAATATTTTTCTTCTTTAACTGAATTTTCTCGAGAATGATATTTGGCGCGAAATTCAAATTCAAATATTTCTCAGCACACACTCCTACGCGCGATAGTTATACGGGAAAACACGTTTTATTTACCGACTAAATCGAAAAAACCCGCTTAAATCGAAAGCTTTTCGTCTCGACGACTTCGACACTGAAAAACTAAAACCAAGACTCTGAAGAGGTGTAAAAGAAACAGCGCGTTACCTGTTGAGAGTTGCACCTGCAGCATCCGATTTGCGACTGATCTCGTCCGCGAAGGTTGCTTCATCGGGGGCTACGCTGGCTGCTGCTGGAGCTGCTACTTTCGGTTCATCGAGCTTCGATTCTCCCACAGTGGTGTCGCTGCCAGTAAGCGAAACAGGGTCGGACTTAAGATCCACACCGCACTCACTCGGTGGTACTTCCCCGTCGAACGACGGCGGTTTCGAGCTTTTCGCTGGCTCAACAGAGTCCACGATTTGCTGGCGATTCGCTGGCGAGAGTGGCACTGGCGACGACGACGCAGACTCGAATTTTTCGCCAATTTGAGAGTCCCCTGCCGAATCGTGCCCCAACGCTTGCGGTGGAGCTGTTGCTGCCCCATTCTCCGGCCTTGACGGAGAAACGTCGCCTTCTTTCCGAGGCTGCTGTTGATCTGTGGCGTCCTTCCTTTCGTCCTCGGCGGCGGCGGATTGTTTGTCCTTGTGGGGGGTGTTAGGTGTTGCAGGCAATGCAAGACACTGAAATTATATAACGGGCGCATTAATTCGATTTGCAGAGTTGTCGGGAAGGAGTTTTGGGATAGGGTGGGTTGAGTTGTAATTTCAGTATTGGATTTTGTGGGGCGGGGGCGGGTGATATAAGATGGATATCTTGAAGGTGTCAAGAAGTTATGAGCTCTTCTTGGAGCTACGTTGGATTGCTGGTCGTATGTTACAGAAGTAGTTTAATGATCGCTAGCATTTGTGGCATTGTGTATGTTGTTTCCATCGCAAAATATGTGGAGAATTTTCTAACCATGTTTTGGAGTTTTCTTGTTGTTTGTGGCGGACAACTCGTGGATAAAGGGGGAGTGGGAAGCGTTGGAACTTTCGGTACGAAACTTCAATTAGTGCCGAGTGGAAAGTTAATTTGTCAGCAGCGGATTTGCTGGGGAAGGGGGGGGGGGCTATCGCTTGCTATACACCCTGTGATATTTTGGCAAGCCTTGTTAAAAGTTAAGCATTGGTGCGTTTGAAATTCGTGCTGATTGGATTTCATGCCTTGAATTTCATACTTTAAATTTATTAGGCAAATTGGTGTGGTGGAATTAGCTAGTGTCGAATTCGCACAATTATTTCGGATTTAAATTATTCATGTCAATTGAGATTTGAATGGAAAAGTTTGATCAAGTAGAAGAATTGTTCGTGAGCTGGGACGAAAATAAATTTGAAACGTAAATTCGTACTCGAAAAATTGTGTAGATAAGTATTGTTATCAAAGAAGTAATTTTCAGCAATTTTAATTTTTCATTCAACGTCGGTAGTTGAATTTTGCGATTTTGTAGTCTGAGCACTCTTTGTATAGTTGTGATACTATCAGAAGATAATGAATGAAGTACATACGTGACGTAAGCCAATATGGCTTCTGGAGTAAGTCAACTGTTTTCAATCTTGTGGAATATTCTACGTTGATTAGACAAAAAATTGGTAAAAGTAAGCAGGTAGATTCTGTGTATACAGAATTTTCTAGTGCTTTTGATGTAGTGGACCACGGTATGCTTTTATTCAAATTAAAGCATTATAGAATCGGAGGTATTTTCTTGAAGTGGTTGAAGTCTTACTTGGCGGATCGTACACAAAAGTTAGATTTTCATCGCTTCTATTCAAAATGTCTACAGTCTCCTCTAGCTTTCGCCAAGGTAGTACATTCGGGCCCCTTTTATTTATAATTTTTTTTTAACGACGTGCCATTACTTTTAAACGAATGCAACTTATCCTTTTAAGCTGATGACTTGAAAATATTCAGAACTTTCTAGTTAAATCGAGATTTCATTATATTGCAAAGCATTATTGATATTTTATCTGAATGGTGTTTGAATAACGCTATGCAATTGAATGTGCAGTAACAACTTTTTCTAGAAAAAAGTCTGGCGCATTTCATTTTGTCTATAATATTAGCAATGAAAATTTAAAACGTGTTTCTCAAATCAAAGATCTTGGAGTAATATTTGACGCTAAGTGGTCTTTTAAATTCCATATAGATAAAATTTCGAACAGTGGTCATAGCCATACTATAGGTTTCATAAAAAGGAGAGTTAAGGAATTTATTGACCCACACCTGTGTAAGACTCTTTTCTGTGCGCTGTTATTGCGTAATGGGTAAAACTTTTTTTTTCAAAAGTTTAGTATGAAGATTATTTTTAATTTTTTTTTTTTAAATTAGACTTCATTTGTCTACTTATATTAAATAAATATAAAATAAATAATTGCAAAATTTCAAAACCGTTTGTCTTTCTGTTCGCTCTATTGTTCGTCTGTCCGTCGGTCTGTCAGAAAACGCGCTGAAAAATGTGTAGAAAATTGTAGCTCTCTAGGTTAAAATATTCTATAGGAAATTTTGTTTGTCGAAAAAGTAAGGGAAATTCGTGAACAGGCCAAATATCTCTACTTCATCTACTCCCTCCAATCCAAAATTACAGAATTTCACAACTTCATAGTAAACAAACATATACACCGGTGTTTCGGACATCTACCAGCGGTGTTTCGCAAGAGGAGGAAGGACATTTATCATTAGAACTCAACTATTGCAGTCGTATCCTATAATAACTCATAAATTAACTCGCTGGGTACTACTGCGGGATGAACCCCCCTTTCGTTTTTTTGATTCTCGTTACATTATTGGAAAAAAAAGAAAATAGTTTAGCAAACTGTTATACAAACATAAGAGGACTACGGTTGCGCGCAAAGACCAATCACACGAAACTTTAGATGAGATAGGAAATGTTATCTCAAGAAATTTTGTATGGGGAGTGGTAGAAGGGGTGACAGCATTGAACTTATTTTTATACTCTAGATGAAATCTGAGAGTATTATAAGTTTGCCACAAAGTTTGTAACGCTAAGAAATAAGGCCCGGAGAAAAAAATGAATGATACAGAAGCTCATATAATCACTCAAAAATTTCAAAACCGGATGTCCGTCCGTCCGTCTGTCTGTCCGTCCGTGTCCTCTCTAGCTTGAGAACGCGTCGATCTAGAAAGTTCAAATTTTGTACACGTCGTTTTTGACAAAAAAGTAAAGACAAGTTCGTAAACGGGGCGAATCGCTCCACCCCTTCAACCCCCTCCCATACAAAATGACACAATTGCGCAGTTTGACAAAAACGGATTTGTTCGAAAAGTATAACAGTTATTGGTCTCAAATTTGGAACATATTACTTTTATGATAACATCAATCTACCAAATAAAAATTATGAATGTCCTCTCTCTCTTTCTACCACCTCCCATACAAACTGTACTTTTTCATGAAATACTCTAAACCAATTTACTCAGTGCGTATAAAATTTAGCATGCTGAAATTGTGCACTAAACATTTATTTAGAATTATTAGTAAGACCAAAAAAAATTAGACATTTGGTTTCACCCCTTCTACCCCCTCCCATACAAAGTGACACAATTTCGCTATTCGACAATAAACGAATTTTTTCAAAAAGCATTGAAACTATTGATCTGAAATTTTGAATATATTACTATATATTTCAATTATGCACTTTATAATTATTTAGAATTATTAGTAAGACTAAAAAAAATTAGGCGATTAGCTTCACTCTTTCTACCCCCTTCCATACAATTTGACACAATTCAACAACTTTACAAAAAGTCGATTTTCCTGAAAAGTATGAACGCTACTGATCTGCAATTTAAAATATGTCAATTAAATGATGTTTACAGTTATTTCTAAAAACGTAATTAATAAATTCACACTCCTTCTACCACCTCCCATACAAACTGTATAATTTCACTAAATCCAATACACTAATTTTCTCAGTAGTATTAAATTTTTGAATCTTAAATTTTGTATAGCAACCTTAGCGTGATGTGGAAAAATTAGTTCAATGTCGTCACCCTTCTACCACTTCCCTTACAAAATGAAAAAAATCTCTTTCATCTAGAGAATCGCACGATTGGGCTTTACGCCCAGTCGTAGTCCTGTTATGTTTTTTATTTCATGTAGCTATAAAAAAATTTTGTGCAAAATTTAAGCATCAAAAATATAATAGGTACTGAGAAAACTGGTGTATCGATTTAGTGAAATTGTGTAATTGTGTTGGAGGTGGTGGAAGAAGTGGGGGCTTATTAGGGTTTTTTCAGTAATAACTGTGAATATTAAAAAATTGATATTTACTTTAGGAAAAAAAAGTCGATCTTTGGAGAAGTTGTGAAATTGTGTCATATTGTATGGGAGGTGGGAGAAGTAGTGAAACTAATCGGTAATGAAGTATTTAGTATAAAATTTGAGCCCAACAAATATTGCATTATACGCACTAAGAAAATTGCTTTACAGTATTTCATGAAAAAGTGCAGATTCTATGTGATGTGGTTGAAGGAGGGAGAGATATGCAAATAATTCTAATACCATAGATCATATTTATGAAAAAACTCATGTTTTCGAAATTTTTAATTAGCTTTTGTAGTTTCCAAGAAAATTTGATTATTGTAATTGATTGAAAATGAGTCATTTTGTGTGGGAGGAGTAGAAGGGATGGAGTGATTTGGCCCGTTTACGAGCTTAACCTTACTTTTTCGTCAAAAGCGATGTGTACAAAATTTGAATTTTCTAGCTAAGCGCATGCCCAAGGTAGAGAGCGTACGGATGGACGAATTTTCGGTTTTGAGATTTTTGAGTGACAGCAAACATTTCTGTACTCTCGGCGACTCTGTGCGAGTATTATTTCTTGGCGTTAAAAACTCAAGAGCATAAAAATATAACAGGACTATTACAGTGGCTAAACGCCAATCATATAATAGTCTAGATGAGCAACAACCCATAGTCACCATTTTTAGAACAGAAGCTTGCTTACATGCATTCATACACGAGTCAAGAGTTACTCTTAGATCCTTTGCATAGGTTTAGAGCAAAAGGGGTGTACCGGTGACTATTAGATGGGGAACATCCCCAATTTAAATTATATAGTCTGGTGTAAAAAACAACACATTGAGATTTTTACTCATTGAGCGTGAGATAGTAAGTTGAGACTAACTTAATATGGGAGCAATATCCTGATTTACGCGTTCAATACAGTTTTCTACTAACCCAATAGGCCTACTTAAGATGATCTGTGAATCATACAAAGAAAGGCTGTAGTCGTACAATATATCCAGTAGGTCATTAATATAAATGCTAAGAAGTAGCGGATTTAGGACTGACACTTGGGGGACACCACACGTAAGGGATAAACATGAGGATAGGACATGATCAATTCTGATTTGCTGGAATCTGTTGGATAGGTAGCAACCCAGAAGTTTGACTGCACTCGTAGAAAAAGTGAAAATAGACGCGACCTTGTCTAGGAGCCTGCTGTGATCTACCGTGTCAAAGGCTTTGAAAAAGTCTAAGAAAACAAAGTAGGTTATCATATTCTTGACCATAGTGGCATAATATCCAAGGATTTTTATTTTTTGGAAAAGGCAAAACGGCGACAACCGTGCAATCTTGAGAGTGGATAATGGCTTGTTCATAGCATAAAGAATATATGCGAAAACTATTCTTAAAAAAGCAGGATACAGTTTATCAGCGCCAAAGAATAGAAATTTAATACTATTATTAATTATTACTCACAAAATGGGCATTTAATTCGTATGTACTAGATCGTTCCTTGCCACACACACCTACCACTTTTAAATTGCTCCATAGACGTTTCGAGGGTAAATTTTGATCAAGCTTTCTACTGAAATAGCGACACTTTGCATTGCGTATAGCACAAGTTGATGCGTTACGTGCGTATTTATATAGGCTAGGAGCTCTATCAGATTACTTAGTCATATAGTCGCGATAGAAACACTCTCTTTCCGCAATGAGTTGAACAACTTCACCCGAATACCAGGGACAAGTAATTTTAGTTAGTTTTAATGTTCTGATGAGTAGGTTTTTGTCGTGGAGCAATGGAACAAAATTTTTGAATAATTCTAGTTTATCATAGTTGTCAGGAATAAGAAATAAGTTATCCCATGGAAGTGAGTGTAACTCAGCAATGAGATTGAAAATGTTAACATTGCTATAATCCCGAAAGGCAAACGGTTTAGGGGAGTTATCAGTAAGCTGAACATCATCGGACATAAAAATGATGTCATTATCCATTATACTGGGTGGAGATGATGATGCAAGAGCAAGAAACGATTGGTGTCAGAGACAAAAAATAAATCGAGTAGCGAAGGACGTGGAAAATTACAAAAATTTGGTTGGGAGTTAATTACGTTAATATTCATAGTTTGATGAAGATGTAAGAAATTATTGGTCCGATTATTTTGGTAAGTTAACATTGAAGTCACCACCAAAAATGACATTATTGTAAGGGTAAACGATGAATAAGGTCTAACATGATTTTAGCGAAGTGGTTATCTCTATATTAAAAGTATCAGGGTGACAAGAACATGGCGAGAGGACTACTTTCTCAGACCCACAAATAACTTCGACACAAATAAACTCAGCTACACCGCAATGGTCTTGGAGACAAAGTGCTATTTAATGTAAATAGTAACACCACCTACACTGTGACCATAAAGTATCTTATTAAAATTAGTCTGGGAAATAATATTTCAAAACTTTTTTTTTGGTAGGTTGGACTGCCCTTAATTCTGCTTCTCCTTCTACTATGGCGCTACAGCCCAAAGCGGACCTTGGCTTCCTGACATTCAGTTTCCTTAACTTTTTTCGTTACTGCTTGTGGAAGGGTTGTTAGCCCTTTGCACAACCCTCTTCCTACGAATTTTAATTTACGTAGATTGAGGTGACCAAGGTATATTCAAGCAGGCAATGTGCTGGAATTATATATTGCACCGAACGGGATTTGAACTCACGACCTTCGCATTACAAGACCAACACTTTACTCAATAGGCTACACCCAAGGTAAGACTTTCTTAATTATTATTCCAAAAATCAGCGCGGTCTGTTAATCAGTTTGTTTACAGCAGCTGGTTGAATCGGACACCTCAGTAGTCCACGGCGATTTTTACAATGGATAAAAATATGCAACAAAGATTTGTCTCAAATTTTGTGTTTCCAACCAAATTTTGTGTGCAGAATCGTTGCAAATGATGGAAAAGGCTTATGGTGATTCAGTATAATGAAAAACACGAGCTTTCGAGTAGTTCAATACCTTTAAGGACGGTTGGGAGATCCTTGAAGACATGCCTAGTTTTGGACGACCTCCGACCTCTTCAGCTGACGAAAACATTCAAAAAGTGAAAGAAATGGTGCTCGAAAATCGTCATGCTAGTATTAGGGAGATAACAGGAGAGCTTGACATCTCTTGCGAGTACGTTCGTTAGATTTTGGTGGATGCTTTGGCCATGACACGCGTCCTTGCTCGGCTCGTTCCAATGAATCTGAATTTCCTTAAAAAAAGTATCGTGAACAGGTCTCTTTGAACATGCTTGATCGTGCGAATTCTCAACCCACATTTATGGAACGTATCATAACTGATGATGAGACATGGGTCTATGAGTTTGACATGCAAACCAGTCAACAATCATCGGAATGGTGGCAAAAAAATAAGCCGAATCAGAAAAAAACACTCCAAACCCGTTCAAAAATCAAAACGATGCTCATTGTTTTTTTTTCGATATTCGAAGTTTGACCCATCACGAACTCGTTCCGGAGGGACAAATGATCACTAAGGAGTACTATTTAACCTTATTGTAGCATTTGCGTGAGCAAACCCTTAAAAAACGGTCGGAATTGTGGAATGGAGTTCATGGATTTTGCACGATGGAAATGCGCCATCACATTGAGCCTCAATTTTAACCGAATTTGAGGCTAAAAAGAAACGAATTCCATCAATCGACTAACGTATTCACCAACGTTGGCCACGTGTGAATTTTTCTTATCCCCTAAACTGAAATTATCGATCTTTGGAACCCGTTTTCAGTCGATCGAGGACTTAAAACAAAAATCACCGTGGACTACTGAGGTGTACCCATTCAGCCAGCTCCTGTAAACAAACTGATTAACAGACTACGGTAATTTTTGGGATAACAATTACAGACAGTCCTACCAGCATACCAAAAAAAATTTTTCTTGAAATATCATTTCCCAGGCTAATTTTAATAACAAAGTCCAGATACTTTATGCTCACAATGTATACCACGATCTTTTAGCGGGAGTAAATACCGCAGCACTAGACACATGGTCCTTCAAACCAGATTTACTAACCATAATAATATGAATATCTGAGGCAGAAAACAATGAACATAGTCAAGTCATTTCATTTCTCACACTTCTTCCATTAATATGACAGATATGGAAACCCTTTGACTAGTCTCTGAAAGTAGTAAGAGTTCCTGTTGCGTCCAGTTCTAAATCTTTAGCCATTATCATTATATTGGGCGTAAAATTAATACATTCAAAAGTAATATATTCCAAATTTCAAATCGAACAATAAAAATCCGCAAAACAAAAAATCAATTTTTTTTAAATTTCAGGGGTATGTAAGCCCTTAAGCTCCAATACAATCATTTTTCTTAAATTCTGAGAAAAATCAGTTACGGATTGAACCAGTTGAAGAGAGATTATTACTTTCTTCGAAATTTCCGACGAAAATCATTCCTGAGAGTAGAATAAAAGCAAACATTTTATTTGTGATATTTTACTTTTGAAATATTTCCTCTCATAAAGAAAAAAATAAAAGAAAAAAAGTCGTCTCGTTAAAATTAACAATTGAATTCATGTCTGTCAGTAAAGCTCAAAGGCTTCAAATTCGAGCATTACGAACAATAAGCTCTTTTAAATGTTTGACTTTCAAATGTATCTTCACTTAATCACCAAATAAAATATGTCATTAAAATTTTTATCGCATTATTCGAAATTATGCCCTTTAAAGCTTTTCTGCAATAAATTCTTCTCGGTTGAATTCAAAATAAGAAGTCATAGTCCTATAATTCTATTCTGAACCTGATGTCTTATTCCAGTTTCCTGCATTTTCACCAAAAAAACACAAATTTGCTTTAAGGATAATTTTTTATGTTTCTCGTTTTTGTAGCTTTCAGTAAATGTCTAGAATTTTTTATTTTTTCTCTCGTCTGACTCGGTACTAGGAAAACCAAAAGTCTCGTTGTTACGCAAAGCGATTACATTTTAGTAACTGCAACACAACTAAGTTTTTTATACTTCTTAAGCTTAAGGTCCTTTGGGTAATGCATCGTTGTTATTTGCTGGCTGGCTGACTGACAGGTATATGCCGGGAATGGTAGACAACTTTTCAACTTGTTAAGTTTGCATCTTTATTGGAGAGTAGATACGTCTACATTAAAGTTACGTGTACTTAAACTTGAGCTTCACTATTGCAAGTTGAGTTATGCAAGCTTAAGATGAATTAGTAATTTTGTTCAGAGTTAAATACACTTAAGTGTTTTATAAAAGAGTTTACTAGATTATATTATGGTCGGATTTATAATAAAGGATGAAAAATACGTTAATTAATATTTAAAATTTAATTAAAACTTCATTACATCATATCCTCAGTTACTTTAGATGAAATGGGAAAGAGTTTAATGTACCGGAAAATGTGTCATCTCAAATTCTTTCAAATAGTGTATTGTGACTTCTGTATGGGAGGTGGTAGAAACAGAAAGGGGAGATTTGTAATTTTTGTACATGACATTTTTGTACATGACATCGAAATTGGACACAGTTTTCCTGAAATTGGGGCGTGGAGGGTTTTATATGATGCTTATCAACATCCTTCTCAACATGCTTTGTTTCAATTTCAAAATCTACAGCTCTCATATGTTCGAAGGAGAAATGTTTTTCTTAAATTTATAATAAAGATGTTTGTATGGGAGGGGTAGAAGGAGTGATAATTTTCGTAATATTTATTGCAATTATTAAGAGAAAAATACTGGCGCGATTTCAAGTTTTTACTCTTTCCAATTTTAATGCAAATCGATATAATGCATTTACCAAAATTTGCATTTGTATATATGAGAGGTGGCAAAAGGAGCATACGGATCAAAACAAAATTTTGCGTCATCAAAAATATTTCTATTATTATACTCTCAACAAAACTTAAACGAAAGCTTTGACAGTTTCGAAAAAAACAACTTAATTGAAATTTAAAAACTTTGTGAAATTTGTATGGGAGGGCGTGGAAGGAGTAAAGTGAAGTTAATGATTTTTTAAAACTGATTGCATTTATTTATTTGTTAATTTAGCTAATTTAGCTTCAATAAAAATCTAAAAAATACATTTTTGATGGAGTGAGGAGATCAGATCAATGTAATATTATAGTATAATTTAGAAATTGCATGAAATTTGTATGGGGAGGGGGGGGGGTAGACGAAGGGGGGGGATGTGACCCTTTCACGAACTTAAAGTTATCTTTTTGCTAAAAATGACACACAACAAATTTCAGCACGACAGACGGAATTGAGATTTATGAGCGACAACAAATATTTCTGTACCCTTGGCGGCTCTGTATGAGTATTATTCTTTAGCGTTACAAACGGTAAGAAAAACATACTCTCAGATTTCATCTGGTTAAAGCAGATAGAATGATTCAAGTTTAAAGATTTTTGGTTAATGGGAGTGTGGAACAAATAATTTGAAGAGTTTGATATTCATTTTTGCCGAACATATGACACTACATTTTGCGGTGTAACAAATTATCGAATCAGGGAACATACAAACAAAGCAGATGATGCCGCAGGGGAGCAACTACTGGTCTAGAAAGGTTCATCGATTCCAGTAGTTTAATTTTGAAGTTTGATATCTCTTGGGACCCGAGCTGTTTGATCAGTTCCAAAGTTTTGCAAGAGATTGGGCTGAAGTGCGTGGAAATTTACAGAGATCGAGCCAGAGATCTGGTACTACAGAAAAATAGTTATCTGTCTACGTTTTCCCAAAGTAATTAATTTATCAGTGGAATCAGAGAAAATAGGAAACTTGTACACTGTGCAAACATCATTTGATATTAGCGCCTATTTATTGCGTAAATTGTTGTGATTAGTTTCGAGTTATTTATAATTAATTGTTAGTGCCAATTGATAGTGTGCCACATTTGAGATTTCTGCAAATTTGAAAGCAACCTAAGAAATATTCATAGCATTTTTATAATCGTTAATTAAAAAAACATAACAGAATTATGCTCAAACTGATATTCTAGATGAAATAGGAAAGAGTTTAATTTACTTAAAAATATTCATCTCAAATTATTTCGAATAGTGAATAGTGACTTTTGTGTGGGAGGTGGTAGAAGCAGCGGGCGAGGTTTCCAATTTTTAGACTCTAGATGAACTCTGAGAGTATTATGCCACAATGCTTGTAACGCTAAGAAATAAGGCTTATAAAAAAAAATTAATGCTATAGAAGTTCATTTAATCAGTCAAAAAATTAAAACCGGATGTCGGTTTTAACAAAAAAATAAGGTCAAGCTCGTAAACGGGCCAAATCGCTTCACTCCTTCTACCCTCTTCCATACAAAATGATACAAATTCGCAATTTGACATTAAATCGATTTGCTCCAAAAGTATAAAAGCTATTGATGTGAAATTTAGAATATATTACTTTTGTGATGACTTCAATGTGCCGTATAAAAAATATTCGGGTCCTCCCCATCTTACACCTCATACAAACTATATTTTTCATGAAATACTCTAAACTAATTTACTCAGTAAGTATGAAATTTTTCGAGCAGAAATTGTACAGTAAATATTTATTTAAAATTATTTGTAAGACAAAAAAAAAAAAAATAAACGATTAGCTTCACTCCTTCTACCGCCTCCCATAAGATATTACTTAATTGCATTACTTAAAAAAAAATCGATTTACCTAATAAGTATCAATACTATTGATCTGCAATTTAAAACATATCAAAAGCATAATGCTTATAGTTATTACTGAAAAGGTCAATAAAAGCTTGCCCCTCCTTCTACCACCTCCTCTACAAACTGCAGAGTTTCACTAAATTTAACATACCAATTTTCTCAGTACCTATTCAATTTTTGAATCCTAAATTTTGTATAAAATATTTTGATAGCAAGTCTAGCATGATATGAACAAATTAGTTCAATGTCATCACTCCCTCTACCACTTCTTATTGGAAAGTTCTTAAAATCCAAAAATTTCTTTCATATAGAGTATCGCATGATTGAACTTTACGATCCATCATGATCAGCAATTTCAAATATTTGAATGAGGCAGCCAGGAGAATTCGTCAAATTTCGTTGTCCATCAAACTTATTTCATAATATTTTTTTTTTTTCAAATGAGAAAATATTTCCATTTAGCGACACCTTAAAATCCTAGATAAACAGAAGCAAACAACTTTAGAATCCCACTACTGCTACATCAAATCAATATTACTTTCCTTTTGTACAATTTTTTGAAATCCCTGCTTCGAAGAATTACTCAAAAATTGTCAGTTTCGCCTAATTGTTGCATGCATTTTTGGGATTTGTAAAAATTTGAATGCTTTGTAAAGAAAATTTTTGGTTTAATGTTTAAAATTGTTGGCATAAAAGTTTTGAAATGTTTGCAGGGTGTAGCCTATTGGGTAGCTTGTCGGTCTACAATGCGAAAATTCTGAGTTTAAATCCCGGTCAATGAATAATTCCAGCAGACTGCCTGCTTGGATATAACTTGGTTACTATAATCGACGAAAATAAAAAAAAAAAATATATATATCGTGGATAGAGTTGTTAGCTTTACGCACAACCATAGAGCAAACAACTCTTTTACAATAAGTAGTGAAAATGCAATGGAACTTGAAGGTAAGGAAGTCATAGCGCCTTTTAATCTCAATGAGTATCTTGATCTGTTATATCTTCTATCTAAATGCCCCGGGGAGCTTTTTTAAAGAAAGATTACAGTTTCTTGGTAATCTTATCGGGGACCTTTCAATCTTCCGTGTTGTAAAACTATTTGATAACAATCAGAATTCTAGTCGTATTTTTCTTCAATTTAGAGTTTAATTCATTCGAAACGAACAATTTATAAAGAAGCAAATATCACTTCTGGAAATAAATATATTCTAATTCTAAGAACTAAAATTATGACATAAAAATTTCGTACCTCGAAACAATTTTCAGTTCAGAAGGTTTCTAATTAATGTAAGAATCCATACAAGAATCCAAAAGTGTGAAAATTTGCGAATCACAAACAAACAAACAAGAAAATTGAAGTCTCGTAAAAACAAAAAAAGACGAGAGAAAGAAATTCCATTTAGCAGATTCGTGCTTATCGTGAAAAATCTATAAAAAACTGTATCTTAATTTTACTTATTTAACTAAATACATAAGTAAGTTAGTCGAGTTACAAAGTTTGAATATGTTTCTTCTAAATAAAGGCATTTGAAAAAAGAAATATACAAAACTAAATAGCTATAATTGACCGACAATAACAATATCGAACTGAAAGTCTGCGAAATACTGGTGACAATTCGGAACTGTATTAAAATCGTAATTCTACTTGATTGACTTAATTGAGTTTATTTATGAAACTTTTCTCATTCATTAGGAATTACGTGATCCTGTTTAGTAAATCGATAGACAGAATCACGTAGTTTTCCTAATGATAGTGAAACTCAATAGATAGACTCTGGAAAAATTGCAGCTCAGTTGTTTCAAAAGGATCGGATTTTTCTTCATTTTTAGTTTATAGAAAATAGTACAAATTGTTGAAGTGTCCCTACGAGCTTACTTTCAAATTCTAACTCATTGCTTTAATCAAAGAAAAATGAATCATTTTTCTCTAATGATTGATTGGTTCATAGAATTATGGAAAGCTGCTGCAGTGCTATTGAAGAAGGATACGTTGATTCCATCTTAGCAGAAAGGATGAAGTGTTTTCATTTACTTTTTTGTCAGGTTATAATTCAATGCATTAATCAAAGAGACATCAATCGATATCTTTTCATTAAAATTTGATTTTAATATTAGATAGGACGTGATAGTGATTTCGTTTTTATATCTTTCATAAAATGTGTGCTTCTATTCGCTTTTGCATATTTTTGGGGTTATAAATTGTTTTGAATAATTTTTGTTTCTACATTTCTTTTCTAAAACAAATGTTCGCAATTAATCTGTAGTATTTTTGATTTTGTGAATTAAAAATGGCGTAGGATTGGCATTAGTGAAAATAATACGGCCTCGTTTATTTAAAAATAAATGGCGCATTACATACAATACAGTAAATTTTATTTACTGCAAGCAAATATATATACATTTTTTTTTACAGAATGACCTGTATTTTAGGCAATTTCGACCTTTATGTGCAATGCACAAACACAGTCATTGGCGTAAGGAATGGGATTGGGAAGGTGGGAAAGGGGAGTGAGAACGACCATAATTGAGTGAAGGAGCTGGTATATTTATACTCTAGATGAAATCTGAGAGTATATTGTGTTTGCCTTATCGTTTGTAACGCTAAGAAATAATGCTCGCACAGAGACGCCAAGGGTACAGAAAAATTTGTTGTCGCTGCAAAACCTCGGTTCCGAGTGACCGTCTGTCCGTCTGTCCGTCTGTTCGTCTGTGCGTCTGTCTACAACATAACTATCGAAAGCTTTGAGCTGTTGTGCTCAAATGTTTTGTGTGTCATTTTTAGCAAAAAAGAAACTTTAAGTTTGTGCACGGGCTACATCCCTCCACTCCTTCTACCGCCTTCCATACAAATTTCAAAATTTTAAGAAATTGATTTTTCTTTGAACCTGTTTAAGCTATCGACTTGAAATTTGGGTCAAAGTATTATGATGTAGATGTCATTAATATCACGGAATATTGATCCGATCCTCTCACTCCTTCCACCACCTCTCATACAAACGGAAAATTTTGAAAAATACTTTCACTACTTCTACCCCCTCCCATACAAATTGTACCTTTTGTTGAAATACTATAAACCGACTTACTCAGTACGTATAAAATTTATGGAGCTGAAATTGTACATAATTTGCAAATATTTATTTAAAATTAATAGTTAGAACACAAAAAAAATAAACTGCCAACAAGTCGGGCGAAATTTTATTATTTTTGGGACAAATTGCGGATGAGTGGAAAGTCAATATGCTGGTGAGAGTGGTTAGGGAAGGCTAAGTGAAAGGGAGTTTTTGGGCAGAGCTGTTGTCAATTTAACAATATTTCATTCGTTTCTGCAAGTTTGGGTTTTGTGAGGGGAGGAGGAGGGGTAATAGTAAGAGTGGGTGGATTTTAATAGCCTTTTAATTAATTGCTTGAATCACGTCCAATATTCTCTGTTTTTTTCAATGCACATGAAACACTTTGTGCACGTTAGGCCGGGGGGGGGGGAAGGAGGGGGAGTCGGTTTATAACAATTATGGACCAAGTTATTAATTCTATGTACATCAAATAGACGTATCCACATGCAAAAATTGAACTTTGTAACTTTCTCCAGAGCCTTAAAAAAATCACTCAAAATTTTCGACATTTTTGCTTATCACCTCCCTCTCCTTACACCTCCCAACTTAAAATTTTTACCAAATTAACCATTAGGTAGTTCTACAATCTGACAAACTTTCGATTTGATATCTGTACTCAATTTTGAGATTTTGCGATTTGTAGTTTTGGAAAGTGCGCCATTTTTTAAATGCTCTCCATTCCCCCACTACTATTATGTCCACATGTAATATTTTTTTCATATTTTGCTAGCAAAGCTTAGTATACGTTGCAAGTTTCAATCACATAGCTTAAGAGACAGTCGAGACATTAATTTTTAACTATTTTTCTTTCCACCCCCCTGACTCTGCTCCTTACAATAATTAGCTTCTATCTAAACGGATTCTTGTAGATCCTTAAGCCATCTTAATGGTCCCAGGATATCAATTTTTTATGGGAAGTAATTTCGAAGATATAATCATTTGAAAAAAAAATTCGGCCGGCAATTGGTAAAAAAATTAAATTATTTTTAAAAGTTGTCTCACAAACTGTTTTATACGTATGTTGATTTTTAGCTTCCTAACTTTAACCATGGTTGAGATATTTGAATTCGTATTTTTAGGTTTAAGCGCTCCCCTGCCTCCCCCTGAACCCGTACATTCCCTGAGATCTGCAACTATCTACAATCCCTCCAAAAATGAACTTTCTACCTTGAAGGGTTTGGGAGTTAATGTGCGCTGAGCGTACACGTCGGCGTACGGCGTACAGACAGACGGATTTTTTTTTGCATTTTTTGAGCTATTTTAGTCATGAACCGCGAAAAAAAAAAATTTCAGGGTAGCAAATTTTTTTTTTCCCAAGTCGATTACAATACTTTATTATTAAAATAAAGTAAAATGGATGATTAGTTGATTAGTTGCACTTTTTTTACCCACTCCCATACAATTTGACTAAATTTCACAACTACACAAAAAGTAGATTTTCTTGAAAAATATATAAATGCTACTAATCAGCAATTTGAAACATGCCAATTCAATAATAATTCTAGATATTTCTGAAACGGTCATTAAGAATATCCCACTCCTTTTACCACCTCCCATACAAACTGCATAATTTCACTAAGTCCAATACACTAATTTTATCAGTATTCATTTAATTTTTGAAGCTTAAATTTTCAATAAAACATTTTGTTAGCAACTCTAGCATGATGCGTAAGAATTAGTTTAATGTCGTCACCCCTCCTACAACTCCCCATACAAAATTTCTCAAAATTAACGAAATAATCTAGAGTACCGAAGTTCATTTAGAGTATCGAAGGATAGAGCTTTACAGTCAATCTTCTTCTTTCTTCTTCTGTATGGCATGTAATGTTTGTTTTATAAGCTCTAAGAAATGGACAATGAACTCCATTTAAAAGATATTGTATGTTACATTACCCTAAATTTGGCACTCTTGAGTGCCAGATACGTAGCTATATTTTGGATATTTTCGCTTATAAGTCATCTTTACGTAATTTTTATTCATAAATATAAGAATTTGAAAAACTCAGGGAACATTTCCTATATTTCAGAACTATTATTTAAATTATACAGCAATTTCACGGTATCGACAACATAATTTCAACATTTATGATATGTTTAACATATCCCCTACCCAACTTAAAACCATATCATGTTTTGTTTGACATAGATAATTACGTAAATGCGATATAAGTCTTCTTGCCGCGGTTGTCTTTAGCAATACCCGAGTTAATCGAGCGAGAATTCTCGCCAGACGCCAACAATTGGTACCACACCGCTAACCCATATATCGCTCAAGCGGCGAATAGGGTGTCTTATATGATTCGAACCATACGTCTGGAGATGCCCCACATGCATCGCAGAGCACTGCGAATCTGTTTCACACTTTTGAGGAGACAACCTTTATCAAGCTGCAGATCTCCGCAGAGAGCGAAACGTCACGAATAATAGAGCGTAACAGTGTAGAAACCGGAAATCTTTCCTTTTAATACGAAATGTACTGCGGAAACATTCACCAAAACTGGTTCTTGGAGGTTTTCCAGAGCTTGTTTTGAGATATTTTACTCTATTTACTTTCACTTTCTCAAAGTGTGACTGATCCACTGCCATTTTCGCCATTGAGTCTCAAGCCTATCTCAGTCTGTTTGTATTAGTATGCTACACTATAATGTTTCATTTTATTGCTTTCTTTTATTAAATAAAAGTTATTGTATTGACTTGTTCATAATTTTTTGAAAATATTTTCACACTTATTCTCGTACAAAATTAAATAGAATAAAAGCTTTTCGGGTGGCAATTGAAGACTACATAAATTTTAAAATAAAAATACCTTAAATTAAATTGCATTTTCCACCAGTAATAATGTTAAAATCGCTTGATTCTCTTCTTTAATTTCAATAATTTTTTTTTAATTGCAAAAATCTCCACCACATATTTTACATGCACTTATACGTACCTACTTGAAATTATTTATACACAATATTAAAACATTTCTCTTTTGCCTGTGAATTGCGCTTATAATTTTATTAAACCACTTGAATATTGCACGAATTAATTAAATAAATTACGAGCCATTTGAAGGAAAATGCGAAAATTGTGTCATATGCGGTGTAGTTTGAATTCATGATCATGTCTGAATTTAGCATAATATGTGAAATGAAATTATTTTAACGTTAAACTTAGTTTCAAATTCGTCACATCTGTATGTAAATAGTCATGCACAGTGCAGATGTTACAAACTCGGAACACTTTTCCATCCAGCAATGTCAGAATAATTTTCATCGCAATAGTAAATTACAGAGTGCATTTGTTTCGAAAACCGGCATTTCGTTCAGCCATGAATTAATATTGGGTGCAACTTATGTATTATTCGTGTAAATGTTCGACATCCGGATTTTGCGAAATCCATTTTTTTGAATATTTTTAAGTCACAATGTTCTTACTAATGTAGTAGTCACTGAATCTAATCAATAGTGTTGCTTTTGTAAAGTACTCGCATGTTTACTACTCTAGATCTTCCATTTTTGAAGCTTGAATTTTGTATAAGGCATTTTTGTACTCTAGATGAAAGCTGAGAGTATTATAAGTTAGCTCTAAAGTTTGTCCGTCCGTTCACTCTCTAGCTTGAGAACGCGTTGAGCTAGAAAGCCCAAATTTCGTACACTCGTTTTTGACAAAAAAGTAAGGTCAAGCTCGTGAATGGGCCAAATCGCTCTACCCCTTCAAACCCCTCCCATACAAAATGACACAATTTCGCAATTTGGCAATAAACGGATTTGCTCGAAAAGTATAAAAACTATTGGCCTAAAATTTAGAATATGTTACTTTAATGATAATATCTATCTACCGTATAAATATTATGCGCGACCTCCCCCTCCTTCTACCACCTCCCATACAAACTGTACTGAATTACTCTAATCTTTGCTCGAAAATTATAGGTGCTATTGATTTAAAATTAAATTTGGAATATATTACTTTTATGATGATTTCAATCTACTATATAAGAATTACTTAAGTCCTCGCATTCCTTCCACCCCCTCCCATGCAAACTGTGCTTTTTCATGAAATTCTCTCAACCAATTTATTCAGTGCGTATAAAATTTATCGAGCTAAAATTGTGCACTTAATATTAATTAAGAACTGTCAGTAAGGCCAAAAAAAATTCGACTATTAGCTTTACCCCTTCTATCCCCCCGCCCTTCCCCCAATACAATCTGACACAATTTCACAACCTTCCAAAAAGTCGATTTTCCTGAAAAGTTTGAATGCCACTAATTTGCAATTTAAGACATGTCAAAAACATGATGTTTGTAGTCACCAGATGGTCCCACCTTCAACCAAATAGACCGCGCTCTAATTAAGAAAAGGGCTGCTTCTAGCATACTTGATGTACGAACCCTCCGCGGTGCAAATTGTGACTCTGATCACTATCTAGTCAGAGCTAAGTACCGATGTCGAATAGCTTGTCCTGGATATTCGAAAACGAGCAGAGCTCGCAAATTCAATGTCAACAAGCTTAAAGACGAAACGGTGGCGCAGACTTACATGTCAGAATGTAATAAACACCAGACACCAATATATGAAAATATCCAAAATATGCCAGTGGAGAATGCGTGGATGAAAATACGAGACGGCATCAAATCCTCCGCAGAAGAGGTATTAGGATATCAAGCACGGCAAAAAAATAATGATTAGTTCGACCAAGAATGTCGCGACGCAATAGATAGAAAGAACGAGGCTTACAAAATTTTTACTGAACGACCAACACGAGCTAAGAAAGATATATATGACGAGCTTAGGCAATATGAGAAAAGTCCTGCAGGCGAACTTCCGAAAAAGCTGTTAACGCATTTGAAAGAAAAGTCCTCCGAAGAATTTTGGGACCTGTGACGGAAGGAACGGAATGGCGAATAAGATACAACCATGAGTTGTATCAACTCTACGGCGAGCCAGAAATCTCAACGTTCATCAAGCTACGTAAACTACAGTGGGCTGGCCATGTGGAGCGAATGGAAGACAGAAGAATCCTCAAACGTGATCTTAAAGGGAAAGCGAGGGTAATCAGCCAGTAGGCAAACCTCGCAAGCGATGGTAAGACTCAGTTTATGAAGACAGCAAAGCCGTTTCAAAAATTAACTGCTGGAGTATGCGGGCTTTGTATCGAGATGATTGGAGGCGACGACTTCAGGAGGCCAGGGCCCGCTTTGGGCTGTCGCGTCATTGATGATGATAAAACGACAGGGCTGTACGCTAAAGAATTAAAGGGTGACCACTTAGCTTAGCTTGGTACTTAAAAAATCCATTTTTTTAAGAATAACAGTGCTGAAGGATCGATTAATTTATGTTAAGTAATCACGTATGCGTCTTTCATATCCAACTGTTCTACGCAGGCAAATTTTCTTTTGATAATTTAAGCTTTCAGAGAAAAGTCCTCCTCGAAATTTACAAATTCACAGATTCTTAATTTTAAAATAGCTACAGTGATATCTACCAAATTACCTCCCATAATTGTCTTGAACAATTTTGAAGTGAGACTATATCGCTATATTGGCAGACCAAATAAATTTCTAAACCTTAATATCTTAATAGTTTTTGGTTAAGAAGTTACTTATGAGGCATGGGGCACTGTTTATACTCTAGATGAAATCTGAAAGTGTTATAAGTTTGCCAAAAAGTTTGTAGCACTACGAAGTCGGAGAAAAAAATAAATTATACAGAAGCTCATATAATCACTCAAAAATCTCAAACCCGGATGTCCGTCCGTCCATCCGTTCGTGTCTCTAGCTTGAGAACGCGTTGAGCTAGAAAGTTCAAATTTCGTACACGTCGTTTCTGATAAAAAAGTAAGGACAAGTTCGTGAACGGGCTAAATCACTCCATCCCTTCTACCCCCTCCCATACAAAATGACACAAATGCGTAATTTGACAATAAACGGATTTGCTCGAAAAGTATAATTGCTATTGATCTGAAATTTTGAATATATTAATTATATATATGTATACAAGTTATTTGAGTCCTACCCTTCCTTCTACCACCTCCCATACACTTTTTCATGAAATACTGTAAACAAATTTACTCTACTTCTACAATGGCGCTACAGTCCATATCGGACCTTGGCCTCCTGACATTCAGGTTCCTTAACATTTTTGATTACTTATTGTGGAAGGGTTGTTAGCCCTTCGCACAACCCTCTTGCTACGAATTTTTTATTTTCGTAGATTGAGGAGACCAAGGTATATCCAAGCAGGCAATGTGCTGGAATTATATAATGCGTCGACCGAAAACTCACGACCTTCGCATTACAAGACCAACACGCTACCCACTAGGCTACACCCTAGGCTTAAACAAATTTACTCAGAATGTATAAAATTGATCGAGCTGAAATTGTGCACTAAATATTTATTTGACCATAACATTCTTGTGCATAAACTCCGCCTGCTTGGTTTTCCTGACATTTTCGTCCTTTGGATTAAGTCATATCTTAGTGTTCGCATTCAGAAAGTATACTTTCGTGGAGCCTTATCTTCTGAAATATTTAATACTTCTGGTGTTCCGCAAGGTAGCCATCTGGGTCCACTTCTATTCCTCCTCTTTATTAATGACGTGAGTTCGTTTATCTCTAACTCGAACATTCTTCTCTATGCCGATGATGCGAAAATCTTTAAGATTATCTCCAGCAGCAATAATTGTCTATTATTACAAAGTGATATCTCGCGTTTTCATGACTGGTGCTTACTTAACAATTTACATCTCAACATTAATAAGTGCACTGCTGTTTCGTATTCTAAGAAGAGAATATCAATGAATTTTGACTATGTTGTAGATGGATGCTCTTCACTTCGTTCTGACAAAGTACGTGATTTGGGCGTACTATTCAACTGTAATTTTACCTTTGATGATCACGTGAATCACATTGCTGGTAAAGCGAACGCTATCCTCGGTTTTGTTAGGAGACAATCGAAAGAATTCAATGATTTCTTTACAACGAAAATGTTGTATTGTGCATTTGTCCGATCTATCCTAGAATATGCTAGTCCTATCTGGTCACCATTTTATTCCATTCACATAGATAGGATCGAAGCAGTTCAGCGTCGGTTCTTACGGTTTGTCCTTCAGGGCCTTCCCTGGTCCGATCCACTCAGGTTACCGCCATATGTTGATCGTTTAAATCTGCTGTCTATGGATTCCCTTGAGAAAAGACGGATACATGCCAGAGTTGTTTTTGGTTTTAAAGTAATTACAGGTATAATTGACTCTGACAAATTGTTGTCTATGATTAATTTCAACGTTCCATATCGCCCTTTACGAAATTATGAGCTTTTTAGAATTCCGCAGCATCGCACAAACTACGGGTTTTATGAACCAGTTTCATTCATGTTAAGAGATTTCAATAACTTCTTCTCGCAATTGGATTTTCACATAAGTGTCCCACAAGTAAAAAGTCAGCTTTCTTGATGTTAATAATGTTTGATTTTGTAAAAAGTTTAAATTTCTGTGTACCTAATTCTGTTTAATTTATTATTAATTTATTATTTATTATTAATTTATATTATTATAACTGTGGATATATGTAGTAATAAATTTTTTGATGAATAAATTATTATTATTATTATTATTATTATTATTATTTAGAATTATAAGTAAGTCAAAAAAAATCAGAAGATTAGTTTGACTCGTTCTACGCTCTCCCAAAAAGTTGATTTTCGTGAAAAGTGTGAATGCTACTGATCTGCAATTTAAAACATTTCAAAAGCATGATTCTTAAGAACTCGCTGCTCATTCTACCTCCCATACAAACTACATAATTTCACTATATCCAATACACTGATTTTCTCTGTACCTATTAAATTTTTGAATCCTAAATTTCGTAAAGAATATTTTGATGGCAACTCTAGCGTGATATAAAAAAATGAGTTCAATGTCGTCACCCCGTCCACCACTTCCCCTACAAAATTTCTTAAGTCAAAAAATTTCTCTTTCATCTAGAGTATCGCACGATTGGGCTTTGCGCCCAACCGTAGTCCTGTTATGTTTATACTCTAGATGAAATCTGAGAAATTTTGAAATTTAAAGAAATTGATTTTTCTCCGAAACCATTTCAGCTATTGGCTTGAAAATTAGGTCATAGTATAACAATGTGAATATCATTGACGTAAAAAAATATTGATCTGATCATTTTACTCCTTCTACTACCTCCCATACAAATGCACAATTTTCAAAACTTCATTTATTCGGTTTTCATTGAAACTAGTGAAGCTAAAAGAACTAACTTTTGTCAAATTTAATGTTATTACAATTTCAACCGATTTTGTGAAAGCTATCAACTTCACCTCACTCTTTCTACTCCCTTTCATACAAATTTCACGAAATTTCGGAATTTTAACTAAATTATTTTTCTCTAAAACCGTCAAGGCCATCAATTTTAAATTTTGAAAAAAGTATACTATTATAAATATCATTGATATCGAAAAATTCGGTTTATATTCCAATACTCCTTCAACCCCTCCCATACAATTGCACAGGTTTTGACAACAGTGTTTAATCGATTTTCATTGAAACTAGAAAAATTACACATTTCAAACTTCGCCAGAATTTGTCCCTTAATAATTGCAATAAATGCTAAAAAATAACAATACAATTTTTCGTATTGAAATTTAAAAAAATTAGTAACAAGGCAATATGATTAGGATGTTGATATGCAGATTCAAAATCATCCAAGACCTCCCACTTTCTCTGCCAACCTCCCATACAAATGTCATAAATTCAGACAAACTTTAATTTCAGCATGAAACAATTTGTATGCTACGTTCAATGTTATTTACAAAAATTACAAGCCTCCTCCCTCTGCTTTTACCACCTCCCACACAAAACACGCTATTTACTATTCGAAACAATTTGAGATGACATATTTTCCGGTACAATAAACTCTTTCCCATTTCATTTAGAGTACCATATGATTGGGCTTTACGCCCAATCATAATTCTATTATGTTTTTTAGTTAAAATAAACTGCCAACAAGTCGGGCGAAACTTTATTATTTTTGAAAGATGCTGCCGAAATGCAGGTTAGAGTGGTTAAAGAAGACTGAGTGTAACCCCCCTTTTGCAAGTGGGACACCCCTTTTACAAGTGGAACCCTCTTTAGGGCATGTTATCATTTTAACACTTAATCGCGAATACGATCTATAGCTCCCGTACATATAATCAATATTTCATTCGTTTATGCAAGTTTGGGTTTTTATGAGGACAATGTCAATAATTTTTCAATTGATTGCTTCAATTACGTCCAATATTTTCTGCATAGAATATCAGTTTCATAAACGAAGTTGCATAGAATTTTCATAAAATTTGATGTATTTTATGGGATGGAGTAGAGGAGGGCAGGGAATCGTACAATTTTTGCAGTCTTATTTTATTTTTCTTATAAGGTACTCGTACAAAATTTCAAGTTCGTAGCTTTTAATCTGTTGGTTATTAGTTGATTTATTAGAATTGGTCGAAATCATACTTTTGTATGGGAGGGGGTAGAAGCGCAGGCACGATTTCTAAATTTTTGAAGCAGTTTTGTTTCAACTATTTTTAAAAGTTGTAGAAAATTTTAAACTGATAATTTTTAATAGTTATGTGATAATTGATTTCTTAAAAATGGTCGAGGAAATAATTTTGCATGGGAGGGGGAAGAAGTTTTGAAGGTATTCGATCAATTAGTATTTCATACTTCAAAGGATTTTTTTTAAATGCATTGCGCAAATTTTCAAGTTACTACGTCCCCCCCCCCCCCTTCCTTCCGTGTATAACAATTGTGAAATTTTCATTATTTTTTCTGTATGTATATCATATGTATGTGTATCCATATGCAAAATTTAAACTCCGTATCTTTTACCAGAGCCCGAAAACAATTACTCAAATTTCCAATAATTTTGCTTACCACCTCACTCCTCTTACACCCTCCAACGTAAAATTTTTACCAAAATCAAAGACTATGTAGTTCTAAAATCTACTAAATGCTAGGGTGTAGCCTAGTGGGTAGCGTGTTGGTTTACAATGCGAAGGTCGAGAGTTCAAACCCCGGTCAACGCATAATTTCAGCACACTGCTTGCTTGGATGTACCTTGGTTATTTTAATCTAGGAAAATCAAAAATTCGCAGATAGAGGGTTGTACGAAGGGCTAACAACCCTTTCACAATAAGTAATGAAAGTGTTAAGGAACCTGAAATTCAGGAGGCCATTGAAGAAGTTCTACAATTTGACAAAATTTTAATTTGATATCTGCACTTAGTTTTGAGATATAACGGTTTAAAACTTTGGAATGTGCACCATTTTTGAAATGCTAGTTTTCCACACTACTTTCATATCCAAATATTATATTTTTCTCATAATTCTAGTACAGCTTAAAATATGTTTTAAGTTTCAATTACATAGCTTAAGAGATATCATTCGAGATATTCATTTTTAAGTGTTTTTCTTTGCACCCTCTGACCTTCCTCCTTACAATAATTAGCCTCCTTCTAAGGTGATTCTAGTAGATCCGTATGCGACCTTAATGGACCCAAAATATGAATTTTTTACGGTAAGTTATTTCAAAATATAATCATTTGAAAAAAAAATATTAGTTGAGAATTTCATTTTAGGCCCACCTCCCCTCTTTTTGGATGCCAAAGGATAAATAAATTGAATTAGTTTTAAAGTTTGTGCCACAAACCCCTCTATATAAATTTTGATTTTCAGTTTCCTAACTAGAACCATAGTTGAGATATTAAAATTCTTAATTTTTGCGTTTTTAGCGCTGCCTCCGCCACCCCTTAACCCTTATACCCCCAAATTGGGTGTCCGCCTGAGATCCGCAACCATCTATAATCCATCCAAAAATGAACTTTCTGATTTGAAGGATTGGGAGTTAATGTGCGCGTTCATGTAAGACGTACAGTCAGAAGGATTTTTTGACATTTTTAGGCTATTTACATATGTCATGCGACGCGAAAAACAATTTCAGGGTAGCAAATTTTTTTTCCGAGTCGATCACAATACTTTATTATTAAAATAATAAAGTAAAATGGTGTGTGAAGAGATTGTAGAGCAATTAAAAATAATTTTTTATTAATTAACCTGTTTTTTCGTTTTGATTCATTTTGGAAAAGATAACCGGCTTTTTGATTAACCACAATTCGCCGAATTTTTAATAGGATCCAAAAGAATCTTGAATAAAAGTTGTAGAGTTTGAAAAATATTTTTTTACGTAATTTTTCAAAAAATAACGTTTTTAGTTTATCATAAGAACTGATTCCTCGAACCTTGGATCGTCCGTTGAATTTCAAAGTGTCGACTATATTGTACATGAAATCGAAGAGTATATGTATATACTTGCATTAACTCCAAGGTTTGATACGTTAAGAAATATAAATCGCCAAGAGTATGCAAATAGCCTAAGGTGTAGTATAGTGGGTAGCATGCTGGTCTACAGTGCAAAGGTCGTGAGTTCAAATCCCGATTGATGCATAATTCCAGTGGGTATACCTTTGTCACCTTAATATACGAAAATGAAAATTCGTAGATAGGGGGTTATGCGAAGAGCTAACAACTCTTCTGCAATAAGGAATGAAAAAATGTCAGGAATTTTTAGGTCAGCTGGTCAAGGACCGATTCTTGTTGTAGTGCCATTGTAGAAGAAGGAGAGTATATAAATGTCTACTGCCGATCAAAAATCTCGGTCCCGAGTGAATGTCTGTCTGTCCATCTACACAATATCTACACTCTCAATCGCTTTGAGCTACGAAATTTAAAGAAGTATATTTTTGAAAGGAAAGATTTCACATTGCTACGCTAGAACTATTTCCTTTCGAATCGAAATGCAGTATGAAAACATTCACCAAACTAAGTTTATGTTTCACTGAAGATATCAAAGTTATCGACATGAGAACGACTAAAGTTTTGTATAATGATGTGAATTCACTAAAACTTGAAAAAATTTTTCCCATCCCCTCACCTTATCTACTTCTCCCAGACAAATGCGAAATTTTGGAAAATACATTTTATCGATTCCCTTCAAAACTCTGAAAGGAACAATACATTTTTTCTAGGATATCTATTATTATTATTATCATTTACATCTTCCCATAAGAATGTCTCTTATTTCAGAATTCCTCTTCCTTCGCACCTCTGAGAACTTTCGATTCCAAATTCGGCAAAGAGCGTAGTGGACAAAGACGTTAACATCTTTTCACCCATTCTATAGAATTTCAGCAAAGTAAATTTCAATTCCCATGAAAATTATTAAAGCTGACGACACAGAACAGGATAAAACTTACAGTTCAAATTTTTATGTTCCAGTAAAGGACGCTAAACTATAAATCCCATACCAACATAACTGTGCAATGCATTATAGGGAGACCCCCTAAGTTATAATCGGTGCATTAAGAAAAAAACAATTAATATTTTAAGCAAAAGACTTTCAACCCCAGAACACGGACAGACGTTATTCGAGTCTTTAAATCGTTAGCGATATTAATTCCACCAAATACAATTCTATTCTAATATGGTACTACAGCCCAAATCGGATCTTAGCTTCCTGACATCAAGATCCAATTAATTGAAAAAGCAAAATAAAGATGTGTTTCCAGGCGATATTAAATCCTTTTTTCTCAATTTTCGAAGCATATTAACTACAACCATTCCGTTCCTTTTTGCCATTCAGTGTCACCTCGCGATAAGCATTTTCGTTCATCAAACGAAAACGGAATAAAAATTCTCGTAGCTCATAAAATTCTATTAAAAATTCTCTAAAGGTCCTTTGTGGTTAGAAATTTTCGCTATTATACTCGTTCCTCTTTATGAATATACGATATCTGAAGCTTTTCAGCACGCTGAATTTCATCGTTTATCCAGAAATGAAAGGATTGAGGCATATCCGCGTTATCTTCAATGAAATTTTCAACTGAAAAAGGATGTGCGACTCTTTCGACGACATTTCGAGCACTTTTCGAATGACTCATTCGGAAGTCAGTGTGGCAGATGAAAAGGGTAAAATCGAGATCGTTGAGAGATTGCAGGCAACCTGGCATAAAATGTTCTGTTTTGTTCATATCAAAGGATATGAATTCTGGGATGGGAATAGATAGTGGATTTGTAATACAAAAAAAAAACAACTTACCCGTTTGCGTGTAGATGCTTGCAGTTTCGGTTCGATTTCGTCCTTGTCGATTGGCTTGGGAACGGCATCGACAAAAACGTCGTCATCCTCGTCATCGAAATCCGACCATTCGGTGGTCGGTTTCAAAAGTTTCCGATTAGGCTTTTCTTTTTGTTGATGCTGCAATGAGGCCTTGTGCTTGAGCTTATCCTTCGGCATGTTTGACGGCTCATCGTTGTCAATGGAAGCATCGACGATGGGTCCGGTGCCGGCACGAATCTTTGAGATGTCCTTGTCATCGTGACGTGGCGACTTTTTTGGCTTTGAATAGTCGGTAAGGGTGATGAGTTGGTCGGAACTATTTTTCATAGTGTTTGAAGAAGCGATTGGTTTTTTAGGCTCGACTACACTCGGAATTGATGATGTGTTGGCTTTATTTGTGTCCTTTAGTTGGGTTCGACTGCTGCTGGGGCTTGAATGGGGACTTTTTTGTGTAATTGGAGGCGGTGCAGGTCCAGTTGGGACTGTCGTGATGGCAGTTTTTATAGAAGAACGGGGTGGAGTTGGTTGGGCAGTAGCTATGATCGTTGAAGGCGTCGAGAGCTTCGGAATGGCTCCCGTTTGTCGTCTTTGAATGCGTTCTAAAGAGTCCTTACTTGCAAGCTTTTCTCGTTCATTTCGATGTTGGTCCTTGACTATTGCTGCATATTTTACGTCCGAACCTCTTCTCGTAGTCTTTCTTTCGCCCAGGGAATTTGTTGACGTGGCCATTGCTGAATTTTTTGTTATATCCGAAGACGTAAGGTTAATTGCCAGGTTGTGTTGGCCAACTTTATTATTTTCATGATTCGTGTTAACATCTTTCAGCACTGACGATGGCGGTGTGGTCATGTAGGTCGTAGATAATGAACGTTGTGACATTTTGAAAGGACTTCGCACTGAACCACCGATTCCACCACCTGATCGAGGTGTTTTCTCGTGATACGAAGGACGTAATAATGGCTGATGGTGTTGGTTCAACGATTTTTTTGTTTCCACTTGCTTTGGTGGTGGTACGGTCCCATAGGAATCCATTACGTTCGGTACTGATGACCTTTGCACTTCGGCTTGGTAGATGCTACGCTTCACGTCATTCACGTGCTTAATGAAGTCCTGAGCGTATTTATTTTGCTTGAAGTCGACCGTATCATTGTAGTACTCGTACGGTCTGGGCTGTGTCTGCTGCAATCCTGACGGAGGTCGATTGTTAGCGGTGCTCTTCCGATTGTAGTTCCCGTCGTCAAAGTCTGATGAAAAGTAACTAGAGGAACAGTCACAGTTTCGACACTCATACCGACAAGTATCCGAGAAGCTGCACTTCTCGCCATCGTAGCTGCATCTACGGCATTCAAAAGCGAAACGACAACTTTCCGAGCTACCAAAGTAGCGACGTTGTGTCGAGTACGAGAACATCGAATCCCCTAGGCTGGAGTCACTCACCTCACCGCAACGGAAGTTCCGATTGTTTGAACTCTCACTGCGGACGGAGTACTCGCTTATGATGGAAACTTTCGAGTCACTCTTGTAGATCTTCTGGTCATAGCCGGGTGCGGGGTTCTGCGGTGCTCCATAAATCACGGGATGCGTATATTCGTAGAAGTCCTGCGAACCGTGGGAGGCCCGCTCCCGAGCGGCGTATTTGTGGTGCAAGGAGTCACTCGACGATGATGACTTTGCATTCATGCGAATGCCACTACCAACTTGACTTCCAGCTTTTGAACTTCGTCGCGGTTGCTGGTGTTGTTGTTGGGGCTGTTGTTGATGATGGAGCTGCTGTTGTTGGTGCGGTTGCATTTCCATCTGGAGGTGATGGATTGGGTTGTAGTCGCTAGTGAAAGCCACCGGAGTCGTCTCGATTTTATACACCCCGGGATTGTTTGGATTGTACGACTGGTACTGAAGGATATGGGCATTTTTCGATTGTACTTCATCAGAATGTGCCAACTCCTCTTGTGCATGATGCTCATATGGTCCGCGGTCATAGCGCCCTTGGCCGCCACCGTGACGCTTCGATTTCATGTCCGCCAAACAATACTCGCAATCCTCTTTCGTGCATTCCTGTATGCATAGCTCGCAATCCGGATACTTGCTGTGGTCCTCCGACTCCTCGGAATTCTTATCGACGAAAAATATCTCCTCGTAGATGTTCTCCTCGCTTTTCGAATGGTACTTTTTCGAGTCGCTTTTCGATAGCGAGCCTCGTTGCTTGTCCATGAATTTTTTCGAGGATTTTAGTCCTTCCTTTAGCAGATAGTAATTAAAGCTTTTGATTCCGATTTCACCCTTAAGAAATCTCTTGCCGATTTGCATTTTCGTTTGCTCCTTTCGGGAGTACATTTCCTCGTTTTCCGTTGCCTTCGAAGAGTCAGATGTGGCTGCGAGGCATGAACTCCAGCCTTCCGATGCATTCTGTCGTTGCATGGGCTTCGATCGGGATTTATGACGTTCCACACTGTTCGTCGTGAAAGGATTTTCGGCTGCTGCAGTTTTCTCCAGGGATCGTCGCAGACTATTTGAAAGCGTATTGTCTAGGCTCAGGTTGCGTTTCTGTTTTGCCGAACGGTCACGTTTCTCACGCTTATTTGGGCTTTTCTCGACAATGCTCGTCCTTTCGAGGCTATGTCCTAGTCGATGCTTTCCGGGATCCGGCGGCATATTATCTGAGCTACTCGAACCATCGCGACGATAATTGCTCGGTTCGAGACGTTTCAGATAATGACTGCTGTCTTTGTGACTGGATTTTTTCTTATGATTACTTGAACCGGAATCTAATTTATCCGGACCGCTGTTCCGTCGAAGCGGTATTGCCAGGTGACTGATATCGTCCGTATAGGCCGGATCATCGTAGATTCGGTCACGAACATTCGATTGGGAGCGTTCTTTTACCTGGAATGGAAGAAAGAATTTTGAAATATGAAACAAATTTTGTCTTAGTGAAAAGTTGTTTTAAATTAAGTCCCGGATTGTACGCTGTTTTGATTTATTAATCATGACGGATCGGTGTATACCATTTACATTAAGGCCACTGATTTCTTATTTCTAAAATAAAAGTTAAAAATGGAGAATCCTGTATCGCGAATGAAATTTGTGAATACTGACCGATGCGTAGGTACAACGAAAGGAAATAAATATTTGGGGTAACTGATTTAGATGAAAGATTTCCTCTCCCTTGGTAAATATTTTTGATCCATTTGGTTCCATATAATTTTTTAGGGTTTATTTGGATTGAAATGGTTCTTAAAGATAACAACCAAGACTAGATGTCAACCAAGACAATAAAGTTACTGAGAAATTTGGTGCCGCTGATCGCAAACCTAATGCGCAAAATTCAGTGCGGAAAACTATTTTCGTGGATTTTTCTGAAATTTGCTGTGAATTATGATGTTTTGTGCGATTTATCTCAAATAAAATGTCGCAAATCCCAATTGGTGTACAGCAAAACAAATTCATAATAAATGATAGATTTTACAAGCGATTGCAAAAACCTTAACAATTTTTTCACAGTTAACATTGAACGGAAATAATATCTCTAATAGAGATGAAGTATATCGAATTTGCTTGTTACCGACTTTTCTTCCTTGTAGGGATCAAGTTTCCAATAAAACAGAAAAAAGAAAAGCTCTTCCGACATATTATCTATCTTCTTATTTTCTTTAAGATAAATCTGTCTTCCTCCATTACCCAAATACTTCCGAACTCTTTACTTCGATTCGGAAGTTTTCGTTGAAAGTAAACTAAAAAAAAATTTCCTTGTCGTAAACGAGCTAGCAGCTCCGCCCTATTGAGATATTGCTCGCTTGGTTTAAGATTAACCGCAGTATTACACAGGATTACACTGACTTCTGGATAGAATTACAAAGTTGTCGTCCGGTTTAATTTTACAGATATGTAGCTCGGGTAGTACTTACCTTAAGTTTGGCTTTTTTCCGACTCCTATTTGGCATGGATACTTCGGTGAGTTTCAAAAGTTTCGGTCGACTCTGACGCTTTTGACCTTTTCGGTCGAAAGAGTCGTGATACGTTTCGGATGTCATTTTTCATTCATATCGCATCTGAAAAAGATACAAAGAAAAGGAAAACTTTAAAATATATGATGTGAAAAAAATTCTTGAATATGGGAATCTAACTTTTTAAGAATCGAGAATCGAGTAAAAGAGCCGAAAAAAAATGTACTGAAAATGGCATGTATCCTTAGCATAAATTCCATTTTAGGGTGATATGATTCTGTTGCGTAGAATTTGCAGCTCAGTCGAAGAATTCTTCCCATATTAAAATTTTTTCATCGCACAAGTTCCCTTAAGTCGTTTATTTTTGTTTCTTTCATTCGCTCACAGTTCAAAGTTAACGTATTATGAGGAATTTACCTTCAGCACAAACCCTAAGACGATTATGTGCCTTTTTATTCCAAGTAAATGCTCGCACAATGTGAAATTTAGGAGATTCGAGACTAAGAAAGAAGGAGGATGCAGAAGCTTAACATCAAGTAAGTATGTCTCCTGGGGATCCTTTAGGCGGAGTTGTCTGCCTGGCAGAGGAACAAGGTATGCAAGAGTATATGTCAAAAGCCAATTACTAGTTCCTATTGAATCTGGCAAAATGTCGGGGGAGAATTTGATCAAAGTCCTTTCAAGTTTTTCTCCCAAAATTTTCGAGAGTTCTTTCGTAATAAATTCGCCACTGTCTGATTTCCATCCGTCATCAGAATTCGTGGCTCTTTTGCGGTGTTGATGCCGAATTAAATCAACCACTTACGAACTGAAATGTTCACGTTAGTATTGGGGTGTTTCTCGAAATCAGATACGGTGAAATTTATGATATAGGTATACAAAAAAAAAAAATCGTGAATAGACGTAACTTATGGAAACCTGAGATGATTCTTAGCAACAAATTATGGTTAAGGAGGTAAAATTGAGCAGTTCATCGGAGCTAATAAAGCTATCTACAGATTTGTTTGAAAATTTATAATTTTATAGCACTCGATGAAATGACTATTTTCGCAACAATTATTTGGACAAAATGGGAGGTTATAAAATTGTGCTACTTTTTACTACTAAGTTAAACTTAAGTATTTGAATTTTCATATAAACGTTCTTCACATTTGTTAATAAGTTATGATTCATTATGCTATACTTATCACAAGCGTGATATGAAGTTTGTATCACTCGAAAATCTCAAAATCGGATGTCTGTCCATACGTCTATCTATCCGTTTGCTCTCTAGTTCGAGAACGCGTTGAGTTTTATAGTTCAAAATTTCTGCACGTATTTTTTGACGAAAAAATATGGTCAAGCTCGTGAACGCTCCACGCATTTTACCCCCTACCATACAAAATGACGCAATTTCGGAATTTGCCAATAAGTGGTTTTCTCGAAAAGTCTAAAAGTTATTGATGTGAAATTTTGAACACATTATTTTTATGATGATTTCAATCTACGGTATAAAATATAACAGGACTACGACTGGGCGGAAAGCCCAATCGTCCGATACTCTAGATGAAAGAGAATTTTTTTCATTTTAAAAAATTTTTAGGGGCAGTGGTAGAGGGGGTGACGACATTGAAATAATTTTTCCACATCACGCTCAGATTGCTATCAAAATGTTTTATACAAAATTTAGGATTCAAAAATTTAAAAGGTACTGAGAAAATTAGTGTATTGGATTTTGTGAAATTGTGCAGTTTGTATGGGCGGTGGTAAAAGGAGTATGAATTTATTAATGATGTTTTTACAAATAACTGTAAACATCATTTAATTAAAATATTTTAAATTGCAGATCAGTAGTGTTCATGTTTTTCAGGAAAATCTACTTTTTTTAAAGTTGTTGAATTGTGTCAAATTGTATGGAAGGGGGTAGAAGGAGTGAAGCTAATCGCCTAATTTTTTTTAGTCTTACTAATAGCTCTAAATAATTATTTAGTGCATAATTTCATCTCTATAAATTTCATACGTACGGAGTAAATTTATTTAGAGTATTTCATAAAAAAAGTGCAGTTTGTATGGGAGGGGGTGGAAGGAAGGGGAAGACTCAATTAATTTTCATATAGCAGATTGAAATTATTATAAAAGTAATATGTTCAAAATTTCAGATCAATAGCTTTCATACTTTTTGATAAAATCCGTTTATTGTCAAACTGCGTAATTGTGTCATTGTGTATGGGAGGGAGTAGAAGGGGTGGAGCGATTTAGCCGCTCACGAACTTGTCCTTACTTTTTTGTCAAAAACGGCGTGTACAAAATTTGAACTTTCTAGATCAACGCGTTCTCAAGCTAGAGAGAACACGGACGGACGGACATCCGGTTTTGAGATTTTTGAGTGATTATATGAACTTCTGTATCATTCATTTTTTTCGCCGAGCCTTATTTCTTAGCGTTACAAACTTTGTGGCAAACTTATAATACTCTCAGATTTCATCTGGAGTATAAAAATTTTAGAATTCATCCACTTCTTCCACCAATAATACAAACTGGAGTTTTTCATGAAATACTTTCAACCAATTTACTCAGTAAGGATAATAATTATCGAGCTGAAATTTTTCACTAAATATTTATTTAGAATTATTAGTAAAACCGAAAAAATTTTAGAAGATTAGGTGTACCCCTTCTACCACACCCCATACAGTATGACTCACATTCACAACTTTGAAAGAAAATGTTCTTTAAATGTACGAATGCTACTGATCTTCTATTCTCTACTACCTTCTACCACCTCCCATAAAAACTACACAGCTTCACTAAATGCAATACACTCATTTTCTCAGTACCTATTAAATCATTGAAGCTTAAAATTTGTGTAAGACATTTTGATAGCATCTCTGGCATGATGTCGTCATCCCTTATACCACTCTCCGTACAAAAATTCTTCAAATCATCTAGAGTGGTACTGTTAAGTTTTTCAAACTCAAATTACATAGAGCGTTGGAACTAATGCATATGTAAACACGGGGAAGGTCAAATTCTTGCCCTTGACATTGCAAAAGCTTTTGACAGAGTTTGTTTCATATTTAAGATTAGGGCTATATCTAGGCCTTAGTTTTATTCTTATTCAATGAATTGAGAGTTTTCTTTCTGAAGGTACTATACGAGTAGTACTAGATGGTGTTACTTCTTAAACTTTTTCAGTGGATTGCTGCGTTCCTCAAGGATCTGTTTTATCTCCAACTCTTTTCTTAGTTTTCATTATCGACGTTCTGTCGTCAACTCTTAATCCAATCCATAGTTTTGCGGATGACAGTACTTTAGATAAAAGGCTTTGAGATTTCCGTGACGTAGTGGACAGCGTGCTTGCTTCACAGTCAATAGGTCATGGATTCGATTCCCATTTTTTTAAAAAGGATTTTCAGTTGCTACCTGCGATGAAAAAATTATTCATAATAAAATGGGTTAACGGTTTAAAAGTGAAACAGTTCCACTTCAAGAAGGTCTGTCTGTATACTCAGTAGATGGTTTCTGTTCGCTTTCTATCATTCAGTCCTCCATAACATCAGCAAATATTTGTCGGTAGCATCCAGTACAACTGAAAAATATACCAGCTTCTCCACTCGTTACGGTCGTTCTCACTCCCCTTCCTCTACCTTCCAATTCCATTCCTACTCTCCATGACTGTGTTTGTGCATTGCACACAAATGCCGAAATTGGCTTTAACACAGGTAATTCTGTAAAAAAAATTTATGAATTTAACTCTGCTGCAGAACTACACAAGCATTCTATTGCTTTCAATCGCATGGCGTTCTTCCGTTCGCTGAACTCGGATTTCAGCTTAATGGGGCAGGAAAAATAGAGTAGAGTGCAACGCACACATAAAAACGGGGAAGGTCAAATTTTTGCACTTGACATTGCAAAAGCTTTTGACAGAGTTTGGCATGAATGTCTCACCATTAAGATTAAGGTCATAGATCTTAGTCCTATTCTTATTCAATGGATTGAGAGTTTTCTTTCTGAAGACACTATACGAGTGGTACTAGATGGCGTTACTTCTTACTCTTTCCCAATAGATTCCGGCATCCCTCAAGGATATGTTGTATCTCCAACACTTTTCTTAGTTTTTATCAACGACCTTCTGTCGTTCAGTCTCAATCCAATCCGGAGTTCTGCGGATGATAGTACTTCAGATAACACCTATGAATTTAACTTTGTTGCAGAATCACACAAGTATTCTATTACTTCCAATCGAATGGAGTTATTCCGTTCGCTGGACTCGGATCTCAGCTTAGTCCTGGAATGGAGCGGAAAAAATAGAGTAGAGTTCAATGCCTCCAAAACAGAGGCTTGTCATCTATCCCTCATACGTGATGTTCCAGTGTTATCTAAAAATATGACCTTTACTGGCGCACAGTTTGGATAACTTCTCACATCTAGGCGTTAAAAGTAATGGCCACCTGAATTGCGCCCAGCACATCTTTGATGTTGCCCTTGACGCCTCTAAACGTCTAGGTGTTCTCCAAATGTGCTAAATGTATTTCACGCCGAACGACCTCGCAACCATCTACAAGGCATACATTAGACCAAATTTAGAGTACGATTCGCATGTTTGGGCTGTGGCAAACACACCATGTCTGCTCGACCGTATTTTCAGAAACATGCGTTCCGGCTGATTGAAGACGAGACCAGTGCTTCAAAAGTAATGTACACCGTCACTTTCATCCTTTTCCACCCAAATTAAATTGACCCAACTTTAGTTTTCCAATTCCTGTACCGACACAGCTGTGTAATAGGGTGACCCCTTAGTTATGTTCGGCTGCTTAAAAAAAACAGAAAGACTGAAATTTTTACGAGAAATATGCGAAAATTGCCATTTTTAGGCTGATTTTCAACAATTTTTCTACAAATAAATCTGTGCATAGCCTGGTGAATTCTTATCAAAAAGAGGTTGCAGGGTTATCCAGCTCCTAGGTCGCTGGTAGGTAGAGCTGCCTGCCCAGACACAAGTTTAGGCACACACAGACCATAAGCTGGTCCGCTGTAATGTCACAGGATCTCACAAAAGTCTAGTTTTCGGTGAACTACCTGGAGCTCAGCGTTGAAAGCTCCTTCAATGACACTACAACCCAAATCGAGCTTTGGCCTCCTGACCTTCAGGCTCCATAGCATTTCATTTGTCATTGTGAAAGGGTTGTTAGCCCTTCGCACAACCCTCTATATACGAGTTATTTATTTTCGCCGATTGAGGTGGCCAAGATATATCCAAGCAGGCAGTGTGCTGAAATTATATGTTGATCGGGATTTGAACTCCAGACCTTCGTATTGTCGACAAACACGCTACCTACTATGCTATACCCTAGCTACCGTAGTTGAAGGCTCCTGGCTACTAGATTTGCCAGATTACCGAGGCTATCGAAGAAGTATAAACCTAGGGGGCGTCTTCCTTACTTAGAACGAGCAGGGCAAGTGATGCTGAAGAATCGTTTCTTCTTCATCCTCATCTTTGCAGCTCTTGCAAAGAACAATAAATGGATGCCCAAGCATCTGAGCATGTCTCCCTATCAGGCAGTGTCTAGTAACGACTCTTACTACGGAGTTGATCATCTACCTGCTTAGGGATATTATCAGTCTAGTAGAGCAAATCTGTCTGGTCGTATTACAAGTAGCACGATTCACCCATCTGTCGTTGGCTTTACTAATAATCCAACTTAAGCTGGAAATTATAAGTTGCGAAAGGCATACTCAGTTTCTCTTTTTCAGATTTAATTTACAAGGTGGTTCCGTGTCGGACGAATTCGTCGGCCTTGAAGTTCCCCGGAATGGCCATATGCCATGCTACAGAACAAGCGAATGTTGAATTGTTTGGCCATCTTTCCTTCAGAAACGCGCGACAATCAAAAACGGTCTTGAATTTAGACATAACTGATTCCAGGAGTTCAATAGCGGCCTGGCTATCAGTGAGGATGCCAGTATCCTTAGTAGATACTACGTTACATTTCAGTGAGGCCAAGACTTCTTTTATCGCCATCACTTCTACTTGGAACACACTACGTACAATGATCCGGATGGCGGAAAAATATGCTTAAGTTAAGCATTGCGGAGAAAACATTTCCTCCCACTCCAATTTCAGTTTTGGAGCCATCAGTGTAAAAGGGTATGGATTCTTCCTCCCGTATTTCATCTACCTTCCATTCTTGTTGCGAAGGGATGACGGTGAGGAAATTATTATCAAAATGGAAAACTTGGGCAAGTGTTGTCTGTTTTTCGGTTAAATTCTCGAAATTTTCCAAAACTAGGGAGTTTGGATGAAGGTACACTGGCGACTTTGTTTGAGGCGGGTAGTTGTACTTGCAGGCGTTTGTTTACCAATAATGACTAGAGGTAGCAGATGAAAAGTACTTCCAATACTACGGAGGGGGTTTTTCTCAAAGCCCCACCTATTAACGTGCGATTATCTGCACCTTGCTGAAGAGAGTGCAGTTTGTCACTGTCCTTAGGGCAGTCCGCCAAACAAGCACACCATATAGCAAGATGATGACTGTAGCGTAGAGCCATTCCACTATTTCGGTTTGCATTTCTTACCTATGGCCTTCTTATAGGAGTAAAACATAATAGTAGCTTTGTTAATATTAAGATTCGAGCTCAGTTTCCTATCCAATACCCAGATATTTGGCTTTATCTGCGAAAACATGACTTGTAGCATCCAGGGTAAAAATGGGTAATTTTGTGTTTCCTTGTGAAAAGGACTTGCTTGGTTTTGTGTGGTTTTACTCCCAGTTTACATTCAGAAGTCTAGTAACAGAGTATTGTGAGGGGTTTTTGAATAGCTTAATCCAGAGTAAACGGGTGCTTACCAGAGATAGCTATAGCATAAGCAATCACTTTACAGCCTACCTCTTCCAGCTTTAGCAGTAGTACATTGACCTCTACTAACAAACCTTTTAGCAGATGTGACGGCAAGTCTTGTGCTGATAATCCTAGATGTCAACATCAAATTAATCAGCACGCTAAGTAAAGTATTCACTTTCAGATTTGAAAGTGCGTCCGTAATTTCTTCTGTGGCAAGCATCTTCGATATCAATAAACGCTACCAAAGTGTAGTTTTTAATTCACAGAGATTTTTTGATGTAGAGTACGAGTGTATGTAGGACTGTTTCAAAAGATTTTCCCTTCCAGTTTAACTGTTGGGCTGCTGACAATATTCGCTGGTCGATGTTGCTGCGTAGATGGATATCTAAGGTTTTTAGAAAAAATGGGGATAGACTTATTGGTCTTAAATCATTCGGACATTTATGAGAGCTTCTTCCCGCTTTGGGAATAAAATCCACTTTCACCCCCCGAAAAGTCGAAAATAAATAATGTGCATTAGAGACAACAGTAGCAAAAAGGACTCGTAGCTAAAGACTTTTAGACTCGCGCCAAGAATTGAGAAAGGGTTGTGCAAAGTATCAGCAAACCATCCATTTTCGAAAAACTTACAGCGCTATAGTGCCATTGAAAAGAGTTCTATACTATTATTTTAGTTCAATTCTAGAAAATCCATTTTAATTTTTACAAAATTCGCCGATTACTAATTTTGTAATGAATAATTGGTTTAGCTAGGTTATTTGTGTTCATACATATTTATGAAGAATGAATATTTTATAAAGTTTTTTTTTGTAAAGAACCAAGGTACATGTCATGTCGAACCAAAGTATAAGTATCTTGGACCGTTTCGACTTTAGCTACAATTTTCTTCACAACATTAATAACAGTGCATTATACATATAAAAATGTTAAGATGACATTTTAAAGCTGAGATTTGGACCTTTAAAACAAAATACGGGAGGAATATCACGTATTAAAATTTTGTAAGTTATAGTGCATTAAGTGAAATCCGGACCAAGCTGCATGAACTTCCCAAACTCCTTTTAAAAGAGGCTACTCTCTGAGGATGTAGCCTAGTGGGTAGCATATTGGTCTACAATGCTAAGGTTGGAAATTCCAATCCCGGTCCACGCATAATTCCAGCAAACTGCACGCTTGGTATATCTTGGATACTTCAATCTACGAAAATGAAAGAAATCGTAGATAGAGGGTTGTGCGAAGGGCTAGCAATCCTTCCGCAATAAGTATTGAAAATGTTAAGGAACCTGAAGATCAGGTGGTCAAAGTCCGATTAGGAATATAGTGCCATTGTAGAAGTAGAAGAAGATACTCCACCAAAGACTTTTGGCAACAATTTTAATGATTCGGCAAGAATAATCCAACATATTGAATTTAAAATTTTTCAACATCGGATTAAAAATTCTCCAAAAAAAATCGGCCTGAAATTTTTTCTATTATAAAACAAATTGAATTTCTATTCGATTAATATTGTATTAATATGAAAGCCTCGACAGCATTATCACTATAATTAAAACAACGTTATAGCTAGACTGAAACATCTTTCATCTATTTATGTCTCCTTTCTAGATAACATGACTCCACAAAGGCTTTATCAATAATTCAATAAACGGCTGACCCATAAAAACAAGTTTATGAAAAGGTCACTGAATTTTTACAATTAGTACAAACAGGTCGTAAGTTATTTACGAGATATTTTCCAGATACTTATTTAAAAGAAAAAGGTACGGACACTTCCTCGATCTCTTAATATTTTAATTGGGTCGAATTAAATTAAAATGAAAATGGAACAGTACACTAATTACGTATACTTCAAGGTTTATTCTTGAAAAATATAAAAAGGAATTTACTTTCAGTGCTGCATTTAAATATCATTTATTTAATAAAAAAAAAAAACGGAAAAATGAAAATCCCGTAGAATCAAAGTGTTTGAGAAATAATTTGGGCGTTGAATTCATCTCAGAAATGTATCCTGAATTATTAATGCACTTTTTTCGATATCGAAACAATAGCGTTGCAACTTCAGAATGTATTCATCGGACCTTGAATATTTGAATGAATGAAGAAAGAGCTTGTCATGTTCACTATTACGGCAGAATTTTGATAAGGGTTTTCAAAATTTGGTCAAATTAACGAGCACTGTTAGAAGGTTTTCAGGAGAAAGTGAGACTTAGATACCTGCCATACCGAAAATTCTCTACAGATACGATTCTAAGAATTTTACGAAAATCTGATTAATTTGCATTTTATATTTTCCTATGATGATAACAACAATTGTTGAGAAGGATGCCACATTGAAATGCACTGATGAAATACTGCATTATTCATAAAATTTACTACGGAATACCAGCGGTTGTATATCGCGGAAAGAAAAACCACTTTTCATATTAAAACCTGCAGGTCACGATAGCGTCGTCGACCTACTTGAATTATTCATGCCATGTCACTTGCTCAAATTTACCTTTTGTCATTTAAATTATACAAAAGACTTACAGTGTCTGATTCTTATTTCAAAAAAATTTTCATTGTATTACTGATGTAGACTGGACTTATTCCACAAAGTATTCGGAATTGATTGGAGTCCTTTTTTAAAGCGAGCGTGTATGAATCATTTATCTCATGAAAATCGTACTGAAAAAGTTGAAAAAAGCAATGGCGTATACTAATCGAGTCTCGATGCTATTTCTTAGAATTGAAAAAAGGAAGGACGATGTGTGTCCAAAACACTTTTATTTCATCTCAGTGATATTGGATTTTTCTACACACTAGGTTATGAGAGTTTAATTTCCAAGAAATTAAACACCTACATATGGTTGAACATCGTAAATTTCAATGATCTAAGGCATAGCTCATGGCAATATGTTTGTATCTATAGGATTTAGATGTGAGCAGTTGACACATTCAGTTAATTTAGTTGATGTTCATTGAGTGGTAGTTAATTATATCGTATGCACATATACAGGAAGTATTATCTTTATGTTTATTTTCCCGCATTTCATTAAAGAAACGAGTGTATGCGGTAATTAAAGTGTCTCCAATTTGTAGAGAAAATGATTTTCATTTGTGTATCAAAATAGTTTCACTAGTTTAATAGACGTTAAACTCAAAATTCATGATAAATCCTGGTAAATTTTCAACCATTTGGAGATTTTATGAATCGAAATACTTGATTTTTGTCGTGTTGTAAAGTTCCATTCCGGACATCTAACGAACATATGCTTCTTCCAGTACTAATCGAAACCATAGAAATTTATCTTAGAAAGATCAGATACTTAACATTACCAAAGAAGTCTGTAAATGCTTGTTTACTTAAGACGCTGTTGAAACCCCTTTACGGAATTTGTAAAAGCATCTTGAATTTAATACCCACATAGCACAGCTGTGGCTACTAAAACTTCTCTCTGTCTATTTTAATGGAATAGTATGCAATCTCTGAAATTTTAGGAGATTTTGCTATCTCTTCATCGCTTTTGATTATAGACAAATTCTAAGCTTCTTAACACTTCTATATCACTACTGAGGTAAACCAAAAATTCTTGAAATGAATTTGTAGTTAATATTATAATATTTTTTGATAAACTACTTTAGGTAACAGTTTTAAAATTAGGTATAATAGATTCGTTGTAACACCTTTTCCATCTAGTTATCTTAGTCTTAATGTAGTATTAGATTTTAAAAGAAATAAACGCCATATAGTTTATAAGTTATTGTAATAACACTATGCAGGTTTAAGCCTACTATTGAATTACTTTTGCTAGGGTGTAGTCAAGCAAGTAGCGTTTTTTCAGGAGCTCAAATCCTGGTCGACGCATAATTTCAGCACAGTGTGGGCATATCTTTTTTCGGTACTTCCAATAATCAAAACCGAGAACGTACACAAGAAAACTAAACTAATATATATATATATATATATATATATATATATATATATATATATATATATATATATAAAAACTATAAGACCTGTTCTATGCTATGGCAGCGAAATGTAGACTGATCTTGCTAAGCAGGTGACAACTAGATCAATAGTAGTAGTCTTTACAAGACACTGCCTGGTAGGGAGATATGCTCAGAGGCTTGGCCTTCCGATTAATGACTTTTGCTAGAGCTGCGAGGATAAGGAAGAGGAAGAGACGATCTTTCATCTGTTATACACTTACCCTGCTTTTTCTAGAAAAAGGAAACGCCACCTAAGCGCACTCTCCTTTAATAGTCTCGGAAATCTGGCAAATGCGGAAACCATGAACCTTCTACGCTTCATGAAAAGCTGCGGTTGGTTCAGCGGGAAGGAGTTTTTCTGAGTTCCTGTGGGGTCACACCGGACATCTTATGGTCTATGTGCGCCCTTGCTTGAGTCTGGGCAGCCACTACTATCTACCTACCTGTGCATCTGGAAAATCAATTAGAGCCATCGAGAGAAAGGTCCTCAGAAGAATCTTTGGACCTGTGAGGGAAGGCTCTACCTGGAGAATACGATACAATAGAGAATTGTATGCCATCTTCGTCAATCCAGAAGTGTCTACCCTCATAACAGTTATAATGGGCTGGTTATGTGGAGCAGATGGATGACGGAAGAATTTTCAAACGTACACTAAAAAGGAAAGTGAATGGAGAAAGATCGGCCGAAGAACCACGGCATCATTCGATGCGATTGCCGCAAACTGCAAATCACTGCTAAGATTCATAAACTGGAGAACGCAGCCAATGAACCGGCATGGATGGAGGCGAAGCATTGAAGAGGTAAAGGCCCGATTTGGGCTGTAGCGCCATCATAATAAAGTAAGTGGGCTTATCTTGGCCACCGAAATCTGCTAAAATGAAAATTCGTAGAAAGGGTTATGCAAAGGGGTAACAACTTTTTCACAACAACAAATAAAATGTTGCGGAAATTGAAGGTCAGGAGGCCAAAGCCCGATCTTGGCTGTAATTCCATTGAAAAACAAGAAGAACTACTTTTGGAACGTGAGCTTTCTATTTCCTAGTAGTTTGTTTGTTGTTTTGCCTTCATGCATTGCTTGCTGTCATGTGGAAAGTTCGGAAGTTCTTTTTCACTTCTTTCGAATAACTTATTCCAATTTAAACAGTATACTGAAAGAAAACTTCTTCTCAAGCTTAGAAGAATAGGTTTGTGATATATAGGTGAACTTTATTGTAAAATGAAGAATTTTTTTCTAAGTACGCAAAACTTTTTTTTTATAAACCGAAGAAGCTCCTCTGTTAGGGAAAGCCGACATTTTCTCTTTCATAAATGAGAGTTTTAAAAAAAATCTTTGTTATTGGAAGAAATTTTATCGAGATTCGAAAATCCCATCTTCTCTACATTTAATTTCTGTAAAGATTTCTTTTATACCAGGTAAATACTTTCAATATTATTTTTCCCATAGCAGAAGTTTTCAGGGCTGTAATCAATCAAGTTCTTGTTAATACCTTATATAGGGGAATAGGACAGAAACAACTCGCTCCTACAATACGCGATCCTGAGCATCGGTTTTAAGCTGTTGGCAGGACTTGTTTATTCCTCTGGCCTCCTGCTCAACTGCTCGCTTTCATGTGCAGCCAATCCAACGTCTTCTTTGAAGATTATAATCCAGAGCTGGTTTGGCGATGTTTCACTCTGGTTTCCTCAAAGTATGACCGATCCACTGCCATTTCCGCCTTTGAATCTCAATGCCTATTTTAGTCTGTCCATTTGTACTCCAAGGTTCGTCGTTGGAGATCACTTCTGGCCCATATTCCCAAAATGTGTCGGAGGCATTAGTTCACGAAAGTTTGTAGTTTCTTGGTAAGTCGAACGGTCACTTTCCACGTAGTGCCATATAATAACACGGATTTGACGAATGCGTTAAAAACTCGCAGCTTCGTGCGAAGGGAGATCTCTTTTAACCTCCAGAAAGGGGAAAGGCTATCGGAGGATTGACGGGCGTTATTTATACGAGCCTCAATATCCTTGTGTGCATGTGCATGTGCATGTACTTGGTTTTACGCACATTTATTTTCAGTCCCGCCTCTTAACATTTAGAATGCATCGAGCGAACATTTGACTCCGGTTATGTGCAAGCAAATGTACGCCATCAGCATAATAAAGGTGACTTAAGATGTTAAATAGTCTCTATTGAAGACCTTTACCTTCCCCACCTTTCAGTGCAAGATGTTGCTTATTACCACCAGAAACAGGGCTGGTGATAATATGCAGCCTTGTTCGACACCCATTCGTACAGGAAAGCTCTCGGTCAGCTCTCCTCTATACGAAATGTGACACCTTGCATCTTCGTGGGATTCTTTAATCATTGCTATGACCTTATCTGGAATACCTCTCCTACGCAAACCATTCCACATGTAATCTCGCTTAACACAGTCGAAAGCCTTCTCAAAGTTCACAAAAATGAGATGTAGTAGCGAATCCATTTCGGTTGACTGCTCCAATATTATCCGTAGGGTATTTGTGTGGTTGGTACAAGACGACCCTTCACGGAATTCAGCCTGATAAACTTCGAGAGTCCTTAGCCATGATTTTCGATACGGCAGTATGTAGACATATACCACGCCAATTGCCACAATCCCGAAGGTTGCCCTTCTTCGGATTTTTCACAATGACGCCCTCCTTCCATTTAGTTGGATATCTCCCTTCATTCCACACCTCAGTAAAGAGTGGGAGGAGTATATCGGTTTGTTATTTCCGGGTCCGCTTTGATTGGTGTGTAGCACTGCAGAATTGTGACATTTCTGACACTAGTTCTAAGCCTGACGACGATAATCCTTTTCGAGATTGGCTTCCAGCCGATGAGATTATTTCTCGCTCTCGGTGTAAGGACGACTGCCACGTTATTTTTGGCGTTCCTCTCAGGACCAACGTACAGAATGATGATTCCGCTCAGGGTTTGTTCTTCTCCTGATCCTGTCCATCTCACCTTGCTCAAGTCCAAGATTCAGATGTTATAGTACTCCATTTCACATATTTATAGTACTCCATTTACAAGGACCGAGTGATCCCAGTCCTTCCCCCGTAATTCAATCTTCGAACGTTTCAGAAGCTTATCATAGTCCGTTTTCGAATGCCAAAAGTCGTTACCGTAGAATCCGTCCGTATCCGAGACACTGTATCCCTTTCTCGTATCAGTTAGGATTTAAGATGACGGGTGATAAGCCCATGATCCAGTGAGTGCCCATTTGCCATTTTTAGGGCAAGCAGGACTGGCTGTGGGTGTATTCTACTGCCCCATCCCACAGGGGGATAGTTAGCTCAGGTCTGTGGAGTCACTAGTCTCAAAAGATAGTTGCAGGAATTGGTAAAAACTACCCCCCTGCGGGTTCCCTACGTGGAAAGGTTTATTTTTCGGTTATGGGAAAAAAACTAACACTTCCTCACAAAATATATCAAAATATTTGTTTAAGAAATTTGCATTTTTATATTTTTTTAAGAACATCCCGCGCAAAAGTGTTAATAACTTCAAAACAAATCAACGAATCACATTGCCATTAAACCAGTTCCTTCACGAAGGTTTTGATTTAAGGATGTTCGAAAAAAAAAATTCCAGTTTTCAATGGTTTCGATCAAATTTGTTGTTTATAAAACACTAAATTTTCGTTTAAATATGCGATTTCGTGAATCCACTACGGTTACCTCCTAAGTTATTTCGGTCACTGCGAAAAAGGGTGAAAACAATGCAAGGGTTCCCCCCACAATACCCTATAATTTTCATTTGTTCAATAGTAAAATATGATTTGCAGTTTCAAATTCCTTTTTAATATCATGAAAAAGTTTCATCGTTTTTTAGTGTTTTATAATTGAAAACTTTTGATGTTTAAATGTGTGGCTAGTCATACACGTTCTTATATTAGTTACGTAGATTTTGTCCTTTAATTCATCGTGAAAGCGGAAGTAAAGGGCTTTTGATTTGAAATTTAAGAATTGAATCCATTCACTTTCTAAATTTAAAATTACGGTGCACTTATTTCTGCTTTTGCCTTGAATTAAATTAAGAAAATTTGGTAAGTAAAAAGATGACAGCCTTGAGTGTAATCATGTCGTTGAAACGTGAAGAAATTCGAGTACCTAAGTGGACGAGTATGCCATTTTGAATTCAATTTATTTTATTGCTTTCGTTGCGTCTAAATCCTGTTTTTAATTTTCAAAAACTTTTTACTAATAAATTTATCACTTCAATTCATAAACTTGATTGTAATCATGGAAATATAAAGATTTTTTCTTATGAAATTGGTTATAAAGCAGGAAAAAAAGCGCAATTTCCATAGCTTTTATTCCTGTCCGTGTCGAAAGTAATAAAAAAGTAATCAAGGGACTGTCAAAAATCGTGATAATATTTCAATTACCTGGTCGTTGCTACGTGAAAGAGCGCGTGCATAGGAATCCTGTCTGGAGCCCAGAAGTCAGTGAGCCAGTCAGTGAGTTCCTTTTACTTCGCAAACGAGAGTCGCTAAAAATCAATATCCCAAAAAAAGAGTCCACATTTATAGTGTTCTATATTATAGCACAAGGATAGTGTAGTGTAGGTATCGATCACACAGCAGAGCAGCATCCAAAGTCGGAGCAGTTAAGTAGTGAGGGCCGAATGGAATGAATAAAAGCATTTCCAATCCTCTTTCGAGATAGACAAAACGCTCATAAAACTTCCTGATGGAGAGAAGTTGTACGTTTCGACGTCGGAAGATATCCTGAGATGTTTTTCTTCTTCTATTTTGAACACATCCGTATATAAATGTGATTCATGGAGAAGAGCCTTACTTTTCCTTCAGATATATTCACATTTGTTCGTGGTCCTGTTCCAGTGATATATGCATATTACACGAAAAAATTGCCTTCTGGGTTTCGAATCCAAATGAAATGAAATGTATCCATAGCCACCCGTGGCGATGTATTTGAGTGAAGCGAACGAAAAGCGCAATCCTTGGATTATATTCCGAAACGATTTTCAAAAGGAAATGGTTTTTTTCACCTTCACCTTCTCCTATGTTGGCTGCTTCTTCCCTTTAGACTGGTGAAAATTTCAAAAGGACATTAAATTAGTTTTCCGTGTAGATGTATCCTTTCATGTACCATATGGGTATCTTTAAATCCAAACATCCATCATCATCTCTGGGTGCTCTTAAGAATGGAACTCCTTTCCTTTTGCGATTTTCATCCTTTCTATATGATACTTGCGGCAGACAGGATAGACAGAGAGTTCTGAATAAAAGATGCGTCCAGTATCGAAGGAAAGGGAAGGCGGTATGATAGGCACACAGATTCCATAACAAGCTCCAGAAGCAGCAATAATAACAAGAAGCGCGATGAAAACCAATTTGATAGAGCGATAGATGTAACTGATGCACAAGTAACAGTAGGCAACAAGGACAACTACAAAATAGCGATGTAAACGTGTCAGGCTGAAATATAGTCCACAAAAAAATAAAACGCGGCGAGCACTAAAACTTTATCGTTGTTCCCCGCGAAATCCCGAATCACAAGCTGTCCTACAGTGAGAGTCCGCGAGTGCGAGAGAATGAGAGAGGCAAGTTAATGCAAACAGACAGACGTAAAAATCGATAAAGTTTACTCTCACGGTTCTGGTACTTTCTTGGCAGGAGCCGAATGATAGGCGCACCGAAATACTGTGATATACTAGAGAATTCACTATAGGTCTATGTTCAGGATAATATTCATCGGAAATGTATGCAGGAATAACCACACTTTTATTGTCTAGATGTAGGCCCATCGGCTCCTTAATCGGCCTAAGTAAGGCGGTATTCTTGATGGAAAACCGTCGCAATTCACAGCTTTCCACACATCAACCCTTGAATTTTCGAAAACACTCGTGTTTATTGCCACGCTTTAGGACGACATCATACTGAGAAATATACGAGTACTAAATTTGGCTTGTTGTACTTAAAGGATTTATTCTAAACACATGTGTAACAGATTAACAACTAATACTACGTAAAATGATGATGTAGGTCTAATTTAGGTTTTATTACTCGCAAATCACCAAGAAATTACACTAAATTTGTAGGCTAACCGTAAGTTAAGTATGCAAGGCCGAGCTAAAAAGGAGTATGATGCGAGGGTGGGGTGGTATTTATATGTAAACTGTCTCCAAAGGATAACGAACACGACACGGAAGACACATAGCGCGTTTAACGATTCCGGATAGACTGAACTTTTCGGGAAAAGCTTCAGCATCCCATGCAGAATTGTTTAGTACCGCAAATCTGCTTTCTATTAATTTTCTCAGTACGCTCCGTCATAGTTCAACAGGAGCAGCAGCAGCACCACCATCCGGAGCAGAGTAAGAAAGGACGCTTTCAATGGAGAAGCACACGAAAGCTTGCCCTGTACCTTTCATTCTTATCGATGTGTCCTGCCGGAAACTTCTTCGGTGTCATATTTCAAACAGTCAGCTGCGAAGGATATGACTCCAACGCTTGGTAGGACATGGAATCCACACACCGCTCGCTCGTATACAAAGTCAGAGGGCAATGTGCTCACAGCAGTGGAGTGTAGCAGCATCGTTAGCTTAGCTTCCATCAGGCAGGACAGCATCATTTTGGGACCAGATACAAATAAAGCGTGCGCCCTTGATCTTGAACTTTTTTTTTTGATTTTTACAATTTCTACAACTCCGTTATTGCGCTCCTTCGTCCTTTGAAATTTTCGGATTGTTTTCCGAGTAGTATTTAGTTACCTGTCAGGTTGCTCAGGTTTTCGAGACCGACGAACTTACCCCCACCCAATACTTTTTCATAGGCTTGTTTCTTGACCCCTCGTTGTGCGTCGTTCATTTACTAATAGAGATTTTTGCTGTCATTTTATGGCAAAATCACGAACCAAACGGCAAAAGGCCAACATTAACTTGTAATTTGTTACAAGTGACTGCTTTGACAGATTTTTGCATGGCCAGTCCCTTCCCCCATCTCATCGACTTCATGACAAAGATATAATTACGCTGATGTTGGTTTTGAAAAGATAGCGTTGGTCTTTGGATATTTCGTCCGCGATGCTGTCTTATTTAATTTGTGTTTCCATCACAAAAGTACAATATAAGGAAAAAAAAGTGGTTGATTCGAGGCAAATTATAAATATTGTCTGACTTTCCTGATCGAATAAATTGGTCTCCAAGCCTCTTGAATAGCAAGCAATTAGTCGAATTGGATTTAGACCCAAAGAAGATTGGCGGAATTTCATGGACGAAGAAAATTGCAACTATTGCTTAAAATAAGATTAGTTTTTAATCGACTTGAATGTCGAAGGAGTTTTTCAATTCAAATTGTAACTGTGTCTGTTTAGGTATGTGCATTGAATACTTCGGAATGGTTGCATCGATTTGAATAAATTGTTTTCGTTTTGGTTGGTGTCGCGCTTTTTTCACATAATTCTTATTACCCAATCATGTGATTCTGTAGACTAAGTTGGAAAGACTCAAATGCATTAGACCAGAGAATTTATTTTGAATTAGTTATACGTTTATACTATTTAAGGAAATTCAAAAAATGAATTTGAGCTATATCAATTATATTTTCGTTAAAGGAGACAGTAGATTCCGCTTTATGCGAGGTGGTAGAGGGAAGGAAAAAATGAAAAAAATAAATTTACTTTATTATTCTAAACAACAAAACAATATTAATAAAAAAACGATTAAACTACCAGCATATGCCAGAACGGACTGACTCTAATTCCAGACCTCTTGATACGTCGAGCCTCAATCTGGCAAAAAACCTCAAATGACATTGTTAAAATAATCGTTAAATTTTCCAGCAGTATCCTTAAAATTACTGACATGTGTACCACGAAAATTAAGATACGTCAAAATATTATACCTCTAAATAATTATGTTAAATATATCACATCAGAGCGGAATGCAAAAAGAAGGCAATGGCAAAGAACAAGAAATCCAGCATTCAAATCAGAAATGAACAGGGTCCAAAAATTACTCAATCAAGAAATCTTTCAAATCAGAAATAATAGCTGAAATAAAGTGCTTAGTAATTTAGGCAAAGGTTGCAGTAAGCTTTGGCAATTAAGAAAAGGGCGTAATATAATTTACCTACGTGACAGCAACAATAAAATATATGAAAGCTTCAAACAATCTGAACTCATTGCCAAGAATTTTCTCGTCGCTCACCGCATTACTTTCAACTTGGGCAGCATTCCTCTAAGTAATGCAGTCGATGAAAAAATAAATTTTCTTTCTTTCTCGAGATAGAGGGTTGTGCGAAGGTCTAACAACCCTTCCACAATAAATAATGAAAATGTTAAGGGACTTGAAGTTCAGGATGCCAAGGCCCGATTTGGGCTGTAGCGCCATTGAAGAGAGAGAAACTTTAAGCGAAATCTTTGAAAATTTTTGTAAGAAAGATTACTAAATCATGTAACCGAAAACCATATTTTAAGTGACCATCAGTTTGGTTTCCGCCTCGTTTGTTATACTAATCATCAGCTTTTGAGAGTATCTAACTACATTAAAAAATGTCTTATTCAAAAGCTATCAGTAGGATTGATCACCTTGGATATTGAAAAGGCATTCGGCTCGGTGTGGCACAATGGTTTACTTTTCAAACTAATGAATTTATCCTTCCCAATAAATCTTATTAGAACCATATAATCATTTTTATATAATTTATCATTTCGGGTTAAGATTAAAACAAATTCTTCTTTTTGACAAAAAAGTAAGGTCAAGTTCGTGAACGGGCCAAATCGCTCCACCCCTTCTACCCCCTCCCATACAAAATGACACAATTGCGCAGTTTGACAATAAACGGATTTGCTCGAAAAGTATAAAAGCTATTGGCCTGAAATTAGAATATGTTACTTTTATGATAATATCAATTGACCGTATAAAAATTATGCGTGTCATCTCCCTCCTTCTACCACCTCCCATACAAACTGTACTTGTCATGAATTACTCTAAGCCAATTTACTCAGTGCGTATAAAATTTAGCGAGCTGAAGTTGTGCACCAAATATTTATTTAAAATTGTTAGTAAGGTCAAACAAAATTAGACGATTACCTGCACCCCTTCTACCCCCTCCCATACAAAATGACACAATTTCACAATTTGACAATAAATAGATTTACTCGAAAAGTATAAAGGCTATTAGTCTAAACTTTGGGATATATTACTTTCATAATGATTTAAATTTACAGTAGAAAAATTATTTGCGTTCTCTCTCTCCTTCCACCCCCTCCCATACAAACTACACTTTTTCATGAAATGCGCTAAGACGATTTTCTCAGAACATATAACATTTATTGAGCTCATATTTTGTAATAAATAGTTAATTAGTATTATCACTAAGATCAGAAAAAAACATAAAAGAATTATGATTGGGCGTAAAGCCCAATCATATGATACTCTAGATGAAATGAGAAAGAGTTCAATGTACCGGAAAATATGTCACCTCCAATTCTTTTAAATAATTAATAGTGACTTTTGTATGGGAGGTGGTAGAAGGAGAGGAGGAAGGTTTGTAATTTTTGGATATGACACCTAATGTGGCATGCAAAATATTTCGTGCTGAATTTAAAGTTTGCAGCTTTCATTATTTTCAATTGGGACATAGTTTTCCTGAAATTGAGGCATTTGTATGGGAGGTGGCAGGGAAAGTCGAGCGTCTAAGATGATTTTGAAACTGCTTATCATATCATCCTTATCACCACGCTTTGGTTCAATTTCAAATTTGATAGTTCTAATATATTCGAAGGAGAAATGCTTTTCTTGAATTTAAAATACAGATATTTGTATGGGAGGGGGTAGAAGGAGTGAAGAGGAGCTGATAGTTTTTTTAGCATTTATTGAAATTATTAAAAGACAAATTCTGGCAAAATTCTAAGTTTATACTTTTTCTAGTTTTAATGCAAATCGATATAATGCACTTGACAAAAATTATGCATTTATATGGGAGGGGGTAGAAGGAGTGTACGGATCAAAACAAATTTTTTTCTCGTTATTGATATTTCTATTTTTATACTTTATGCAAAATATCAAGTTGATAGCCTTAACAGTTTCGAAGAAAAGTAATTTAATTTAAATTTCAAAATTTCGTGAAATTTGTATGGGAGGGGGTAGAAGGAGTGAGGTGAAGTTGATAATTTTTTCAATTCTAATTGAAACTATAATAAAATTAATTCTGGCAAAAATTCGTTTTTATAACTTTGCTAGTTTCAATGAAAATCGAAAAACTGCATTTTTCAAAATTATGCATTTGTATGGGAGGGGGTAGAAGGAGTGACGGGATGGGATCAATATTCCGCCATATTAATGACATTTATATCTAAATACTTTGACCGAAATTTCAAATTGATAGCTTAAATGGTTTCAAAGGAAAATCAATTTCTGGAAATTTCGGAATTTCGTGAAATTTGTATGGGAGGGGGTAGAAGGAGTAGGGGGATGTGGCCCGTTCACGAACTTAAAGTTTCTTTTTAGCTAAAAATGACACACAAAAAATTTCAGCACGATAGCTCAAAGCGTTCGAGAGTTATGCTGTAGACAGACGGACAGACGGACAGACGGACAGACGGACAGACAGACAGACGGACAGACGGACAGACGGACAGACAGCAACTCGGAATCGAAGTTTTTGAGCGACAACAAATATTTCTGTACCCTTGGCGGCTCTGTGCGAGCATTATTTCTTAGCGTTACAAACGGTAAGGCAAACACAATATACTCTCAGATTTCATCTAGAGTATAAAAATATTTGATTAGCTTCACTGCTTCTATCCCCTCCCATACAATATGGCACAGTTTCACAACTTCACAAAAAATCGATTTTCTTGAAAAGTGTGAATGATACTAGTCTGAAATTTAAGGGATGTCAATTTTATAATATTCCTAGTTATTCCTTAAAAAATCACTAAAATCCTTCCACTCTTTATACCACCTCCCATACAACACTAAATCTAACTCACTAATTTTCTCAGTTTCCATTCAATTTTTGGCGTAAGCATTTTGAATAAAACATTTTTATAGCTACTTTAGCATGATGGGGAAAAAATTAGTTCAATGCTATCATCCCTTCTAACACTCCCCATACTAAATTTCTTGGGATCACAATAAATTCTATTTCATCTAGAGTACATATCGTAAGATTGCACTTTACGCGCAATCGTAGCCCTGTTATGTTTTTTGATATTTTTGAAATTGAAAGAAAACCCTTTGTTCCTTCTTCAAATAGAAAATTGGCATAAAAAGAGTGATTTGTGGTTTCAAACGAAATGAAACCACCTTCCAACAAAGGTCCTTCTTCAGTTTCCTAAAAATGTGGAGCACTAGAAAATATAGTTCATTACAGTCATTCCTAATTCATCTAGAGTATTGCATGATTTGAATTTACGCCTAGTACTTCTGTTATGTTTTTTTTTTTTTATTATTGCAATAAATAAGTAGATAATTCATTTTTTATCAATATCTTTATTATAAAATGTCGATAAGAAAACTCAAAGCAGTTTTTACTTCGAAGTTAATTTCTCTGTATCTTATCACACAAAGTAGCTAAAGATATCTAATTTACTGCATTCAACAAAAGATCAGCTAATGATAGTTCGCATCTCACAAAGATGCATTAATCGTACGTTGTACTCTGCTCGTACACCTATGTAGCTATCTATATAATTCTCAGATTTTTCACTTTATTTTCTTCTGCTGTGCTTTTTTTACTAATATTTCAATCTCTAGTTCAATCTACAAGAAATTTACGTTAACTGCGGAACAACCATAAATGCTTTGTACTTTCGCGCTATCCGGACATGTTTGACCATTGCCCATCAGCCGTCGTCGTCGGTCGCTCTGCAAAGGAAAACCTTTCGATTTCTGTACACAAAAAGGTCCGACGACTCAATTAACTTGGCGTAATAGGAAAACTTCACACCAAATTGTATGTGTGTAATTAGCGAGCAAAACACAGGAATCTCTACTGTGGAAAATTATTCGTCAAAGAAAGTTATGATCGCTGTGTGACTTATCCGCACTGCTATACACACATCGGCGATACTAAGTCGATAATCCGGCTAAGTAGATACAAAAATAGTCAACTTCCCCATACCAATCATGAAATTGCGCACAATTATTTTATTATTGCTGCAGAGAATTACTGCAAATTGCGTCCACATCAAGTGCATGGAAGTCGCCAGTTATTTGCATAGATCCAAGGTTATCCTGCCCGATTAACACTTTCTCTCTTACCTGTAAGGTAGATAGTTAGCTAGTTACATACGAACACCAATTTACACTTAATGGTGTACTCTTGTACTGCCGGAGTGACATACCAAACCAGGTTTTTTGTCTAGATTCGAGCAAAACTCGATGGAATTGCTTGGAGCTGGCTTTAATGGAGACTTGTTGTATCAATAAGATACTCAGAAGATAATCCAAAGGTAGTCAAGGCATGCGGCGAATGCAATTATTTATTTCTCAAGCGCCAATTGGATCGAATAAAGTTGAACGGAGCCAGTCATGTACTGGAAATTCGCCGAATTTGAAAGGGCAGACGGCCAAATGTTAAAGAAAAGATTTCTGAAATGTGACAAAAACATCAATTGTCGACAATATTCATGACATTCTTAGACCGATTTTTGTCGAAGGATTGTTAACCATGCTTAACAATCGTTCGACAAAAAATTGACAAAACAGAAGAACGAGATATTTTTTGTTTTTTTATTTTTTTATTTTTCGTGATCATTAATTGTTTTTTCATTAAATCGTGCTATTAGTTATATTAAGAATGTGTCGTCGAAAATCAAGAAACCTTGAAATATGAGCAAAGCTCATAAATATTTGTCTTGAGGATAGTGATCACGGGCCTGTGTTATGCATTTCATTTGACTCAATGTTTAGACTAGTTTCTAGAAAAGCGTCCAGAGGTAGATTAGATTAGATTAGATTACACGCAGGTGTAGGTTTGGATTCCTCTATCACTGCGGCCTATTATGATGTTCCTCGGCTTATATATTAATTCTAGAGTTCCTCATCGAGTCCCGTTCTATTGGTTAAGCTTAGGATATGACGCAGAGGAATGGTCAAAAATTCATTTGGGCTGACCGAAATGCAGGAGACTTTTGTTCACCAGTTCTGTGCTCTGGTGTTTCCTCCTCCTCATTGCACATTTTGCATAGATTGTCCTCTGAGAGTCTAATTCTTTGAAGATGTTTCTTCAAGTAAAAGTGTCCAGTCAGAACACCTACCAAGAGGCTTCTCTGTTTTCTTTTTAATTGCAGACATTCAGAAGTTCCGAATGTTTTGGTATGAGATATTGAGCACACTTATTACCTGGTGCGGAGTCTTAATAAGGGGCACATCGTGATTTTAGCCACATTTGGATATTCATTTTTGCAGTACTGAGTGGTATACCGCAAAGAAGGTAAGGACCTGCGAAACCAGATTCGGATCCTTTCGTGGTCAATGAACCAGTTTGTTTATTACTCTCAACGCTACCATGTCCTGTGATCGAAGTACCTGTATTGTGGAAGCGGTCCTCATTGCTCCAGTTATATTAATGTAAGTAAGTTTTTGTATTTTTGTTAGCATTTTCTGAGTTCCATTGTTTCGTGTCACCATACCGATGCTGCATATGTTACTATGGGCCTAGCAGCAGAGGGTCGGGTTGATCGACCATGTAGCACATGGAAGCGAGCAGTTGAGCAGGAGACCAGAGGAATAAACAAGACCTGGCCGATGCTCAGGATCGCGCCTTTTGGAAGAGAGTTGTTTCTGTCCTATGTCCCTATATATGTCTGAACAGGAATTTGATGTAAGCTCTGGATTGAGCCCCCATGTTTTGTCTAGAGGGCTCCTGCAAGTCCAGAGGGATATTCTGGCTTTATATAGAACATTATCTAGATGAACATTCCACGTGAGCTTTTCATCTCGAATTACTCCTAAAAACTTCACTTAACTAGATTATTACAATATTTCACTAAAAAATATGGGCTCAATTTGGTTCTAACTCTCATTTTGATAAAAGCTGCAATTGGGGTTTTTTTTTGGTTCAATAACAATGCTACTTTTGTGCACCAGGTTGCTACCTAGCTTAGTGCACCTAGCACTACTTTTGTAATAGTTTGTTCGAAGTTTCCCCTAATCATGATGTCCAGGTCATCTGCATATCTGGACTTCCAATCCAGATTTTGTAAGTTTGAGAAGAAGATCTCTACTACAAGATGGGTGAGAGGATCCTACCTTGTGGGCACTCTTTTGTAGCGGTAACAGTTTCAACAGTATCTGATAGTTATGATTTTATAATTCTGTCATCAAGCATAGCTTTGATCCAATGACAGATTTTGAAACAATGCCTCGGCTTTCCGCAGCTTCAAAGATAATTGCATATGCCGCATTATCGAAAGCCCCTTTTATGTCAAGAAAGCAACCTGTAATGATTTCCTAATCTCTACATTTTTGTCACTAAGTTTTGTAATGCGTAAGCTGTAAGCTTTCCTGGTTGAAAGGGGCATATTGATCGATATGAAGCGGGTTCGATTTCAATGCACCGTCTCCTATATGCTTATCCAAAAATGTTCCATAGGTTTTTATAGATAGATATGATCAACATTGATTACTTGCCCTGCATCCTGCATTTGGAATGTAAATTACCTTGGCCGCCATTACTTGGGTATATAACTCGCCTTGAAAATGTTTATTATTGTGGGAAGAAATAGCTCCATACCTCTCTGCAGAAGTTCAGAAAATATGCTGCCATCTCCGTGAAATTTAAATGTTTCGAATCTTTTTATTGCCCATCTTACCTTGTGTGCAGAAAAGAGTTTTATAGCGTTTTTGCAGTCCTCTCGTCACGACATGCTAAATACTACAACTATCTTCTCCAATTTAGAATTTTGCAGGTTCAATAATCGCAGATATTGAGAATTGAATTTCTGTTAGGAGTTCTAACTTCTGTTTACCATTTTTAGTGATCGAACCATCAGATTTCTCTAACAACTCTATTTTATTCGCTTGCCCGTTCGAAAGTATCCTGTATAATCTCGCGCTTCTGCTTAAATCATTAATACCCTGGCAAATTGATTTTCAGGACTATTTTTTGGTCCTTCCAATTTCTTGGTTGTACTTTGTTGGAGGTTTTTTCTATGGATTCCACCCTCTAGTTTGTTTAGTATTATTGAAGTTTTCTCATTCTTACTTTGAAATTAGTGAGTATTTTATTCCACCAGCGGACGCTTCTGTTATTATTTAACTGGACAGAAGTTGTGGTAAGGTACAGTAGAGTTGGCGATTTGCTCTGAGGCTTTCTCAATGGTGTATCTATTAAAGTGTGCTAGGGGTCGCTGGATTTCAAATAACATAAAAAAAATTCATTCTTAAGTTAAACAGAGCCGCAACTTTATTTTTCACCTTTTTAACTATTCTGTTGGGCCTTTGCAGCCTTCTTCGCTTCTCATTGTTACCGACTTTTGAGCTCTGACTCGATCGGCTTCTCAATCCGGACTGACTAACTCTCCATCATGAATACTTCCTCTTTTTTTATATTGTTCTTGCCGACCGCTCTTCCGTTTCGGTCCGTCGTGTTGCCGGCCTATATCTGACCGTCGAGCTGTCGGTCCGTAATGCTGTCGGCCCGTCGTGCCGAATAATTTCCATAATAGCACTTTATACAGAATGTAGACTGCTGAGGTTCACGAATACTCGATGAATGACTTGGGCCAACTTTTTAGAATATCTTTTACATTTTGTATTGTTCCGAACAGAGCCTCAAACATGTATTGGTCAAAATCAGCCCAATTCGTCGATTCTGGTCGTCTGAACGTTTCAGGAACATTTCTTGTTGATTCAATATCGAACATAATAGCTCTATGATTCGAAATTGAAGTTTTATTGGAGACATGCCAGTTGGTTACCGTCGTACTCCAGAATTGTTATGTCGACCTATGCCTAAGACTTCTTGCCTGACTTTGGTTATGAATGTTGGACTATTACCAACATTCATAATTTTTAGTCTATATAAATTCAAAAAGTAACTGACCTCTATCGTTGATGGCGGTACTTGCCCATTCTCCATGGTCTGCATTCGAATTGCATCCAAATAATAGTTGCTTGCCCGTTCTTTCGCATAGATGCATCAAGTCTCTGATAGTGTATGAGACTGGTTCTCAGTATTTCTGGTGTCGTCCCGAATCCGAAAGGCAGTTCCACGTCGGCCGTCTGTAGACCCCTTGTAACCCTAGTAACATATAGGAATATATTTAGTATCTTTTCTAAAAAGCAAACATACTGTTGGTCTACCTTTATTAGTAGTATCATAGAGAAGCTAACCTAAATTTAACCCTCTTACCTGATGCAGCAGTAAATAAGGCTCATTGGATAAGAGCAATGTCAAGGTGGACTTCAGTCAAACTGCTAGAGAAGACAGGCGATGCCGCTTTGTCATGTTGCAGGATTGCCTGGGGACACGTTAAACCCATTTATTTATTGTGTGGCTATTGGTCACATAAAGGGAGCTTTGTTGGCTATACCACGAACCTAGAGAGAATTAGTTAATGGATTATTCTTGGTCAGTCTAGATTTTATGTCCTTGGAGGGTTCAGGAACGGTCCAAATGAGGCTTTCTGTGCTTTGCCTTTAGACGTTCGAGGTTCCGCCTGGATTATCCTCACCCGTTTCTTGCCAACTTCTGTAAAGCAGGTCGTTGTGAAATGGTGAGCTGTCTTGCTCTTACTTGTCTCTTCTGAAATGAAGTTCTCCGGTTCCGTTCCTATCGTCTCCTTCTTGATCCGGACTGAGGATTTCAGGAAACGATGGTTTCTAATTTTAATTAGGTCTGTATTGGATGCCGAAAAAAACTGCCACTCTTGACTTTTAATGCACATAAGACTCGCCATGTTCTGATTTTAATGCCCTGATTTTGCATGCCTAATCTAACTAGACGTTGATTTCCGGATAATTCTTCCTCCAGAGGAATGTATCCAATGCAAACAGTTGTTTTGCATCTACCCCATCCATAACCTACAGCTGTGCATCCGTCATGGTTTTAAGGTAGGGACGATCCAGTACCTCGTTTGCTTGCTGTTGGACGTTATGGCTTTTCTGATTTTGTGTAACAAACTGAGGATCTTCTTCAAAATTGTTAACTTCGTTCAAGATTGCAGCCTTATTTTAGTTGTACCTCATAAAGCAAGAACTTTGGGTATTAAGAATGCTTTCATTTGTGATAAAACATCTCTGAATGAGGTCTTGGACTTTATGCTTTGAACTTCAACCTGCTTTCTCTGAGTGGATTCATTGTTCTTCTGTATATTCATTGGTTTCTCAATCCTTTGCAACTTGCTCCAGATCTGCTGTGGTATATTATCATTAGATCTGTTTCTTTCGATGCAGTGACAGCGGCATTTTTTGCCAACTTTCGTTGTTCTTTGCGTTCACGTTCTGGTCGGCGGGGCTCTTCCTATACTGAGCTACAAGCAATTTTATCTGGAATACGTCTCTTTGAGGCTTCGGAGAAGTACTCGTATTTACTCTTTAAGTTCATTTGGTGCCATTGATCCCGAGTCATTGGTTTTCCTTGATATTACTTCTTCTATTCTAATTGAAGAAGTGGCAACCAGGTTCCGCTGTTTTTGTTGGTATGGTGGTGCTAATCACAGGATATTTTCATATTCCATTCCCACCTGGCTTAAAATGCTTTCGGCTAGTTCCACTTCGACTGGGGTGCCTCTTCCTGTAGATTCTAAGTTTGAAAAATATTGTGTATCAATTTCGATCCCACGAGTATGGCGTGATATCACTTTTGTAGATGTGATATCAGGCAGTCATTGGGTCGATTCACGTTGCTTGCACACCTTGGGTTGAATGTAGAAAAGGATGCGGATTTTGGGAAAATAGATGGTCTTCATAACGAGGAAGGTTTGTTGGAGGGAAAATTGGGAAATTACGACACATTGTAAACATTTTCTTTGTCAGCGGTTGCTTATTACCTTATTTGATAACTGACAGACCTAATTTGGCCTTCCACTATCCGCAACCTGTTACGCGTGCAGTGCATACAGTTCTGCCTTTCTTACGGGATGGGATTATTCTGGCGAAATCCTGGTCCACCGGAAGACAAGAGAGATTAAAAACTATGAGAATAAATGAAAATCCCATCTCCTTTATGCCTAAATTTCTCGAAAAACATAAAAGAATTATGATTGGGCGTAAAGCCCAATCATATGATACTCTAGATGAAATGAGAAAGAGTTCAATGTACCGGAAAATATGTCACCTCCAATTCTTTTAAATAATTAATAGTGACTTTTGTATGGGAGGTGGTAGAAGGAGAGGAGGAAGGTTTGTAATTTTTGGATATGACACCTAATGTGGCATGCAAAATATTTCGTGCTGAATTTAAAGTTTGCAGCTTTCATTATTTTCAATTGGGACATAGTTTTCCTGAAATTGAGGCATTTGTATGGGAGGTGGCAGGGAAAGTCGAGCGTCTAAGATGATTTTGAAACTGCTTATCATATCATCCTTATCACCACGCTTTGGTTCAATTTCAAATTTGATAGTTCTAATATATTCGAAGGAGAAATGCTTTTCTTGAATTTAAAATACAGATATTTGTATGGGAGGGGGTAGAAGGAGTGAAGAGGAGCTGATAGTTTTTTTAGCATTTATTGAAATTATTAAAAGACAAATTCTGGCAAAATTCTAAGTTTATACTTTTTCTAGTTTTAATGCAAATCGATATAATGCACTTGACAAAAATTATGCATTTATATGGGAGGGGGTAGAAGGAGTGTACGGATCAAAACAAATTTTTTTCTCGTTATTGATATTTCTATTTTTATACTTTATGCAAAATATCAAGTTGATAGCCTTAACAGTTTCGAAGAAAAGTAATTTAATTTAAATTTCAAAATTTCGTGAAATTTGTATGGGAGGGGGTAGAAGGAGTGAGGTGAAGTTGATAATTTTTTCAATTCTAATTGAAACTATAATAAAATTAATTCTGGCAAAAATTCGTTTTTATAACTTTGCTAGTTTCAATGAAAATCGAAAAACTGCATTTTTCAAAATTATGCATTTGTATGGGAGGGGGTAGAAGGAGTGACGGGATGGGATCAATATTCCGCCATATTAATGACATTTATATCTAAATACTTTGACCGAAATTTCAAATTGATAGCTTAAATGGTTTCAAAGGAAAATCAATTTCTGGAAATTTCGGAATTTCGTGAAATTTGTATGGGAGGGGGTAGAAGGAGTAGGGGGATGTGGCCCGTTCACGAACTTAAAGTTTCTTTTTAGCTAAAAATGACACACAAAAAATTTCAGCACGATAGCTCAAAGCGTTCGAGAGTTATGCTGTAGACAGACGGACAGACGGACAGACGGACAGACGGACAGACAGACAGACGGACAGACGGACAGACGGACAGACAGCAACTCGGAATCGAAGTTTTTGAGCGACAACAAATATTTCTGTACCCTTGGCGGCTCTGTGCGAGCATTATTTCTTAGCGTTACAAACGGTAAGGCAAACACAATATACTCTCAGATTTCATCTAGAGTATAAAAACAAAACGATATTTTTATATCCTGCCGTAATTTCAGTGCCGTTGTTGCTAGAATACTTGTATGCACTTAATAGAGAAGCTCGTTAGTTTAACATTACAACGAACCAAGTTCCTAAAGCAACAACCATGACCCTGTTACTTAACTTAAATAATCTTCGCCCAATAATCAAAGAACTCTCCACCTAAATATTTCACCTGTACACTCACTCCCCACAATATACGACCAAAATCCAATTCATGTTATCTGAAATCTTCAAGAAAGTATCTTAGTTATGGTATTTCCAAGTCCGGTCCGGAAGGAATTTACCATTGTCTAACACAAATCGGCTTAGAATTTCCTTCTGTTCCGCTTTGGTTGGGAATGATGGTGGTGATGGTCGTTCATAACTAGACCCAGATCCTTTTAGCTTGTTAGCACGCTAATTACACGTGTGTGCGTTCATGTTTGCATTTACTTGCCGGCTCCTTTTATGCTTCTTAAGCCTCTGGGCCTCGGGCCGGAGATTAACACACTTTGTATTATACCCTCATGGGTATCCGGTCAGTTCGAAGAAATTTATGTTCCGACCGGAGAGTCTTAGCAATTAATTCACTTGGCGTTCGGCATGGATAAAAAGAATTCAATTCCAGGATATGAGGATTGTGAACAAGATATCGGAATTGTTGACGGCAGTTTGAGTTTTCTTGAGGATGAGCTATGCTGAAGCTTTTGAAAAGGATTTACGATTTGCATTCCTACTGTCCACGGTGATGGAGAACTTTATCAGATAAATCTCTGCTCATCTGTCAATACGAACATAAATTTTTGAAATATTCTTAAATTGAGTAAAGCAATGCTCATGGAGAATAAGTGAATGGGGAGAATTTTTTTCGGAAAAAAAAATCCTGAAAAGGACATTCATTGTGACAAGAATGGACCATCGATTTTTTTTTCGTAGAAGAAATCCATTGAAGTATATCGAAATATCGATTATATAAATAATAAAAATAAGATTTTCATGAAAGGTAATGTAATTTTTCTGTATTATTGTATTGAAAGTCAAATATACTTTAAGTGCTTTTCATTGTGACGTCCTTTTGAACAAGCTGACAATGGCTTTTAATTGAATGTTAATGTCAATGAATTTATTTTCTGTAGTTTGATTTATTGAAAATATTTCGAAGAGTATTGCTAGAGTTTCCGAATATCTAACTAAATGTATAAATTGAGTTAAGATGGCGTGAGCCTAAAAAGGCGTTTTCGTTGAAGATGAGACACTTTTGAATTGAACTATTATGCGAATAGCTCAAAATTGTTATAGTAGTGGTAAATTAGATGACAAAGAGCCACCCGAAAAGCATGTACAGAAACATATTGGGAAAAAATTGGAAAAAATAAATTTGCTTGAAAACGGTAATTTCTTGCAGTTTTTAAAAACTATAAGGGAACTTGCAGTCATATTTCAGTTTTGAAATTGAATTTTTCAAATTTGTTCAATACAAACCCTAATGAATTCATTAAAGATTAAAATAAAAAATATAAAGGTTCAATATTTTGTACCATTAATCAGGACTGTTCATTCGAAATTAAGCTATTTCCGAAAAAAGGACATTTTGAATGCCCGTTCCAGTCGGAAACTGAAATAAGAGTAAGGAGCGTAATTTCTTCAGGTTGCCTAAAATGATGAATACCATAATTATACTGAAAACTGCAATGTGATATTTTTGGTTCGACTTCGTGTTGAGCGCAATTTAGATTCCAGCTGTTTGATTGCAGATAATTTATAAAAGAATATTATTTTAAGGTCTTTGCTACATTATCCAAAATTTTTTTTTGGAGTGTTCTTGTCCCCAAAAAATTATCAATAAATCAATAATAATAATAATAATGACAGCAAACCCAAGGGACATTCCCTAAAAGCTTGGCTATGTTTGAAAAGTCTCCTTGCGACCGTTTGTTTTCATTGTTGTCTGTGTTTGTTCCATTTCTTGATAAAAGTTGAAGGGCTTTTCAAAGGGACTTTTAACCCACTTTTTCGCCGGACAAGGGTTCGTCTAGAAAAAAAAACCGCACAAGGATATGAGTGAATAAATTTGTTGGGAATTATTTTACGCTTTCCCAACATAAAAACTCAACTCAAGATCTGATTAAAAACGATGAGTTGCGAAAATATACATAGGTAGTCTCTAATGTTACACCTGCACTTAATCTTCGTCCCACTCCATTCGCTGTAAACTTTTCATTTTCATTTCTATGGTATTGTTGTTCAGTTGACAGCCATTTTCCTTTTTTTTCGTTTCATCATTACTTTCACAAATAAAAAGGCTTCGTCCCGGAACAGTTCATTTTATTTATTTTTCTATTGTTATTTCGTTTTATATTTAAGGGTGCGTCCACAGTAAAAGCATGTTCATGTCAGCACAATGACATTTGTAATGGTTGCGTAAAAGATTGGGGCGAGGAAGTAAGTGGGAAGCAGGCGATTGTGATGCTGTTTTCGCTGAAATTGGACTGTCAACAAGAAGACAACGAGTATCTGTGTGATAGAAAATGTCCTGATGGAATGGAGCCAGCTCAAACGGATTGGCAATCAATTTCCGGTGCCTTCATTTTGCATTTAGGACGGGGGATGTTGAAGGTCAGTTTACACAGACCGTTTGTGTTTCGTTGCCCAACCAATTTGCACCAGGAATTCCCAAAAGACAATCATGTACGAACTCCTTTATTGGCATTTCTAATGGCACCCTATCGTCGAATTTCGCCTATTCCACGAAAACATGAATTCCAATGAATACAGTCAGTCCAACAGGTTATTTTTCCATCTTCAATTCCTTAAAGTGTTGAATTCAATGTCGACTAACTGGCTTAAGAGGCCTCCGCGTTTCGGAGAGGAAAAGAAGTGATCCTATTAATCTTTGAAGAAGTTTTCGTTGTGACGAGAACGAGAAAAGAAAAGAGGACATTCTTGTTGAGTTCTTGAGTGGGTACAGGAAAAGATAATGGAAATTAGGTTTGCAGATGATTTTCAGTTGACATTGTAAACATTTTGCTTTTTTTATTGTTCACATTTATCAAAAGAAATGTCGTAGAGAATCTTAAAGTAGGTTAAGAAGTCCTTTTTCGTTTGAAGGATACTACGAAAAAAAGGGCAGTATATATCTGCGAGCTGTTTGACCCATCCAACGTTGAAGACTTAGATTCAATTTTCTCTTTTAGAAGTTTATTTTTTAAGAACTATTCAAATTCTCATAATTTTTTATGAAGTGCGGAATTAGGTATCTAGACAACTTATCCAAAAATAATTCAGTCAAACCAATTGAACTACAAAAATTCATTCATAGGAAAGTTCACAATTCGTTCATTGAAAATATATTCACAATTTTCTAATGGATAATTTATCCCTCAACATTTCGACCTTCGTTATGGTTTTTCCCACTTCTCTTCCACTACAGTGTTATAGCACGTTACAGTTGAATTTCATATAATACATACCGACTCTAAGTTACACTCGGTACCTTAAAACAAAACAAGGCAAACTTGCTCCAATATTGAGGACATTCCAAAGGAGTATCACGAATGAATCTCTGGAGGCCATCAAGGTGTGAATAATTGTCCAGAATCAGGGAGAAATTTTACTGGATTTAACTGCGTGGTGATGAGGAAGAGTTGTGTTGTAAGTAAACTATATACCTGCGTATCAAGTTGATCCCCTCGGCAAGAATGAAACGCAAGAGTGTAACGTTGGAGCTCCTTTCGAAAGAATTGCAATTGATATCGCAGAATCTGCGCTTCATCCTGGTGGTCATTGATTATTTCGGTAAAAAGCCTGAAGCATACGCCACCGCAAATCAGGAAGCCTCTAATGTTGCCGAACAAATTGTATCGAATTGGTTGTGCAGATCGGGGGTTTCACGCGAACTACATTCTGACCCAGGCCGTAACTTTGAATCGCAAATATTTCAAGAGATGTGCAAGGAATGAATAAAATCCAGGACTACACCGTTGCATCCAAAATCTTACGGAGTGGTGAAACCATTCAACAAAACACTCAACTTGGGTTTATCCAAACTCGTAAGCAAAAGATAACAAGACAGGGATCAGAATAGTGCGCTATTCTTGACGGCCTAAAGGACCTCTGTCGCTGCGCAATGAACGCACCTTAACGTATTGAATGCATCCATCGCTGAATAAGAATGGAGGCAACCAATCCTCTTCAGCGATGAACCAGTTTTTCTTTCCGAACAATCGCTCGCGCGAACACGGCAATTAACAAATTCGAAGCAAATATAGAAATTATCAATTTGATCGCATAAGCAAGAAATATTAAGCCAAAAAATTATAAATGTATTTTAGGAAACCGAATACAAATTTGAAGTTTCTCGGAAAAAAAACTAATGCGAGTCACTAGCATATTTTTGAGCCCCAACAACCTCAGTACAGGGAAACACCTTCTCGACTCGTCTTTGGAAGACATTTGGATCCCTGCAGATCTAATCTTTAGAAAGCCACCAGATCAGCCAGCACTATCAAAGGATTACTTTTCGGATTTTAGACATGGACAATATGGTCAGGAATAAAACTCACCTCGCCGATCGCATGAAAACTCGGTACGATCTACATGTCAACTCGTCAGGTTTTCAGGAGAGCGACTTGGTGTGGCTGTATAATTTTCGACACCAGAAGGGAAGTCACTGCAACTGCAGCGTAATTTGGAAAGACCTTATCAAGTTATCACTAGAATAAATGACATAGTATATAGCATCCCACTATACCAAAAACCACGCACAAAGATGATGGTTGTGCATCTGAACAGATTGGCGAAATACCATGCCACACTCACGACAGTGACGATTCTGTTCACGACGAATATCAGCTAAGGGTGGAGGGGAAAAATGTTCAATGACAACTCTAAACCATTCGCCAAATGTTTGCGTCTTCTTCTTTAGCTGTCCACTATGCTGTACACACACACGCACACATATTTAATTACTTATCGACTAGACCCAATCGTTAAATGCTTGTGACCTTGGACTGCTCGCGTATACTCATCATCAGAAGGCCGGAAAACGGCCGACTAGGAAATGATTAATAGAAACAGGATAGAAGACCGAAAAAAGGCCGAATAGGAAATGATTAACTAGAACAGCATAGAAGGCTGAAAAACGGCCGATTGGAACGAAATAAAAAGGGCAAGCGCTAGTGATAGTGGGTCAGTCGAAGTTGGGAATACGATAAGGTTATGGGATAGACATCGCGAATATTAAGGCGATAGGTGTAAAATAAAGTTTTCGGTAATTTTAATTTAAATAAAACTAGTTTCGTTTTTTTACTTGAAATCCAGCGACCCCTAGCGCACTTCAATATCTATGAATAAATTATTCTTTGAACGAATAGGCGAATTGTTAATGTGCGAATTTGTCAATGTTGGAAGAAACTATTTATGGAACAATTTTCCAGTGTATGAGCTGTCCTTTGGACGAAGAGTCCAATGAGCGAATCGTTGTAGATAAACAGTAAAAAAATTGATTCTTCATTGGCACTACAACCCAAATTGAGTATTGGTGCCCGACCTTCAAGTTGATTAACCTTTTTTTTTTGCATTTGTTATTGTGAAAGAGTTATTAGCCCTTCGCAGAACCCTCTATCTACGAATTTTTATTTTCGAAGATTGAGTAGGCCAAGTAGTATGCTGAAATTATACGTCGACCGGGATTTGAACTCCCGTCCTTCATATTGTAGATCAACACGCTACCCAATTGGTTACACTACAGCTTCTAGGTTACACCCTAGCTTAATTTGCTTAATTGATCTGGACGAATTCTCTTCAAAGCGTAAATTTATGCTTCGACCGCACTTACATCGCATTGTAAATCAACGCACTTTACCCAGTTATAAAATCTGTTAATCCTGTAAAGACGACCGACTACCCTCCTCTTATTTCTCAACTAAAATTTCCAATGAAATTCATCAAATACGTTTGAAACACACCCAATTTAAAATTACGAAAAATTTCCATAACAACCAGAACTCTTCCATTATTTCGAAGTTTTCTTACTACGAAGATTTCATTTCGATTAAGCTTTCCCTTTTCTTTCTTATTTCGTGATTTTATCTGGAATTTGATTCCGTTTAGATCTCTTTAAAAACAGGACTCGACAAAAATAAGGGTCGGGGTAATTTTAGGCTGCAGGAAGACGAAAAAACAAAAATAAAAGTTGCGAAAGTCGAATAATTGGCTTCATTATCCTGCTGAAAAGATCACGGAAATAACAAGGAATACCAGATATTACCTTTGAAATCCCCGGATCAGATGCTGTACCGACATTTTCTTCCTTCTCCAGGTGTTTTCCGTGCAAAAGTTCGATCCGTGTTCTCCTTTAGCCTAAATATTGAATTCTCATTAATTATTACGTCCTTGCTGGGCTGCCATTAATGGCCGCAATCGATTGGCTCTCGGTGTAACGATGCTATTAGCGACTGGAGAGGAGTCACCCGTTTCGTTTAACTTAATTAACGAGAGTTTAATAATAACATTCCGCTGAAAAAGGACGAACGCGTGAATAATTTGGATGCAAGCTTCAGTGAGATTCTTCGTAATTGTTATTGAAATGCAAGAAATTAATTTAAATTGAATCGAACTAATTTTGAAATTGTAAGGGAAAAATGTCCACGCCTAATTCTCCAAGCGATTTCACTTTAATAAAGTCCATAAATTATCCTATCGAAACGACGAAATGAATCCCGTATCAGAATCGATCCTAATAACAAACATCTCAATTCAAATGACCTTCCGAACATGAAATCGCAATCATCTTAAATGTTCAACAAGCGTGTTGCTTTTGTAATTTTGAAAATGAATTTCCAATGAATTTAATTTTTTTTTTTCAGGGGATGATTAACAATCCGATACGGTGTTGCTTTAATTGAAGTACCGATTACGCAAAGAAGATTTTGCGAATCGCATTAACATAAATCAAAGTTTTCCGAAGAAAGGAAAGAATTTCGTATCAACGTTCTCTCGGCTTTTCCATCCTGTACGAAAGCTAAATGGTATAATAAATCGACTACGAAGTCAAGTGAAAACGGGGTGGAAATTGTGGATGAATTATAGTTTGGGTAAAATTCAAAGATTAATTACTTTGCGTTCTGGATTTGATAAGTGGTTGGCTCATTGATATTAAATCAATTTCAGCTACTTGTGGAAAACGGTCTAGGTCTGAGCTTAATTTATGTTATAGCGTGGTTTAATTATTGTGGTAAATGGGAAAAAATTTTCTCAAACATAGAAATTTGTCCTTGTAATTTAAAGGAATTCGATTCGTTTGAAATGGTATGGAATCGTTGTGGGATTTAATTTTGTCTCAAGTAGGTAAATTTTATGAAAGGGTTGGATTGCCACTTTACCGCCCGAAGGGATACGAAATTAGAAGAGCGAATTGATTGGAATGATGGGTAATTAAGAATTTATTACTTTCTTTGCTAAACTACGTTGTTGCTTAAATTATTGAAACTATCAATTTGTATGGGAAGTGGTACAAGAGTTGAAGGAATTGCCAAATTTCTAAGGGGTCTGGATATAGACTGAGTAGAAATTTAATAAGCGTTCAGACAGACAATTTTTTTTTACTGAATTTTAATGAACTTAGGTATGAAACGGAAGTTAAATTTTTTCGGCTTCAGAAACAGCCGCTCTTCTTAATAGAGTGAATTTTTTTTTTGCGTTAGTTCCAGATGTACTCACGGATTACCGAAAATTAAGTGTTCCATGAAAGAGTCTTGCGCAGGGAAAATGGTGTCCAAGCATAAGTTGAACTTGGCGCCCTTTTTATTTAAAAAAACAATAATAAAAAAAAGATACCTACGAGCACTTACAATGAGTTCTTCTGTGGATCATACTTTCAAAGGTGGGTTTACGTCCATGTTTTGCTGCCATAAGACTCGAACATTTTTGGCATGAATACCTTCGTTTTCCTTATTATTATTTCATTAACTTTATTTTTTTTCCTTATACCTATGTACATATCTTGAGGTGTTGCAAGAATGCTTATGTCGTGCAAGTTGGGTAGGTTTGAATGATACTTGAAATTGGTATCAATGAAGAATTTTCGACAGTTTACAATAAAAAAGAAAAAAAAATCAAATATATCCTGTTTAAAAAATTTGTACTACAAAATATGAAAAAAATCCAAAATTAAACGTCTTTTTCATTTCAATTAATATTAATGAAACTTACAAAAATCGAAAATATGCTCAACACAAACTCTTATCGTTATCTTTTTCTATTGTTATAGCAAAAAGGGTGAGTATTCTTATTTTGAAATCAAGATAATAAATTCGTTTGAAAATTACCATTTTTTACAGTTTTTAAAAACTCTAAGCGGGTTGCTGGCCATATTTTAATTCCAAAATGCAATTTTTAAATTTTGTTCAATCCATACTTTAGCAAATTAATTTAAGATTAAAATGAAAAATAAAATCGAAGAATGTCGGCCTTTGCGATACTCGACCCCTTAATATGTTCGCTGCTGCTATTTTTGCACTAGTGAGTTTTCATTGTCCTTCTTAGAGTATTGGTCATCATCAGATGATTTTCTACCGTCCAGGTCATCTTTTATTTTAAGAATTCCGCTTTAATGCATGTGGTGCTATTGAAATGATTTCTTTTGACTGTCCAAACCAATTTCACTTTCTCTACTTGATTATCATAGTTTTGTGCTGTCGTTATTTTCATGACGTTGGCTTTATTCTTGAAAAAAAAAACATTATAAGTAATATGCTAAAGTAATTTTGGTTTTCTAGCTCTTAAGGATGCGAAATCTTCGTTTCAATATTTAATGACTGATTCACCTCGTGTGCAACTGCGAGCAGATTTGACCTGCAGTGTATCTTAACTCAAGGAAGCCCTTAAGACGTTTTTGATAAACTTGAGTTTACTGAATGATCTATCTGCTAATGCGAAAAGGAAGGCATATGAGAATCCTATATGCATCCTTAGTTAAATCTTAATCATGAATCATTTGAACCAAATGATTCAGTTTTGTCAAAATTTTCGTGCAAAGACGGGAAGAATTTGTTTCGCAGTGAGTACTTCACAGTTGCGGCTCATCTAAGTCCGTAGCTTATTTATCGGTCAATTGTATATAGTGCTTCTTAGCATATCATTATCTTGTGTCTTCTGAAGTTTTTCCAATCGCCAATTTAGTTGCTCGATTATTGTTTCAATAGCCTCTGTTTATCTTATTCGGAATCTGTCGGCTCCATTTAATTTTGCATCTTCTGGAACTTTGTGTTTCCTGTTCTCTTCAAATATGGGGCTCACATACAATGTTTTGGCATTTTTTTTCACACTGCTTTTGAAAAGTCTTATATCAGGCATCTCTATACGGACGGATCTAAAACTAACCAGGGGACAGGTGCAGTGATTAATTTGCACGATCTCGACATCCACACTTCATTTCATCTTCCAGAATACGTGGCGGTGTTCCAAGCGGAAATATTCGCTATTAACGAGTGCACAAAAATTACTTTAGATATGCAGAACAGTCTCGGAAATTGTTACATTTTCTCGGACAGCAGGGCTGCGTTTCTGGTACTCTATTCTTACAGGACCACGTCCAAACTAGTGTCCATTCGTAGACACAATTCGAATCGCCTAGCGGCCATAACGGAAGTTTTTCTAATTTCGATACCGGGTCTTAGCGTCCTGCTATGAAACGGAGCAGTAGACACGCTGGCACGGCAAGGATCCGCAAACATCAATTCCACTAGGAAGTCAGTCGATGTAGAACCAATAGTGCTGAAGACTAGCTTCAAACAAACTATTTTGGATTCTTTCTTGGCGGGGTGGTGGCAGCTGGACAGCTGCAGAGCGGCCAAGTGCTTTTGGGAATAACCGAATAAAAATATTACAGCTTAGCTGTTACAACGTAGTCGCCATAGCGTCCGAACTATTGTTGGCCTGACCACTGGTCATTGCTTGCTGAAGTTGCACGTATTTAGAATGCGGAGCGCAAGCGAGAGCCTTTGCAGACGTTGCAAGGAAGACGAAGAATCTATCCAACATTATCTTTGTCACTGTCCGCAAATCTCCAACAGTCGTCTCCTTTGTTTAGGCTCTAGATTCTTCTCAGAAATAAACGACCTCAGAACCGTCCAAGATTTGAGCCTGCTACGGTTCACAAAACGAGCCAAGTGCCTAGAACAAGAGAAATGACATCAATCCTATAATCAATAGGCAATGGGCCCAACTAGATGGCCCCAGTGTAATGTGGTTATATGAAACCACCCTCCCCCTGTGGGATGGGGGCTGTAGAATTCATCCACAGCCAGTCCTGCTTGCCCTAAAAAAATGGCAAATGGACACTCACTGGATCATGGGCTTATCACCCGTGATCTTAAGACCTAAATGATATGAGAAACGGATACGGACTGATTCTACGGTAACGACTCTTGGCATTCGAAAACGGACTATGATTGGCTTCTGGAACGTTCGAACATTGAATGACGGGAGAAGAGCTGGTGTTACTCGGTCCTTGCACCGCCAATCAGTGATCGACCGTGAAATGGAGCACTATAAACAAGTCCTGGCAACAGCTTAATGCCGATGCTCAGGATCGCGCCTGGAACGTTCGAACATTGAATGACGGGAGAAGAGCTGGGGTTACTTGGTCCTTGCACCGCCAATCAGTGATCGACCGTGAAATGGAGCACTATAAACAAGTCCTGGCAACAGCTTAAGGCCGATGCTCAGGATCGCGCCTTGTGGGAGAGAGTTGTTTCTGTCCTATGCCCCTATAGGGGGTCTTAACAGGAATTTGATTGATTGATTGACCCTCCTATAACCTAAGCCTAAACCTATTTGAAGCATTGATTTTTTAGACAACGTATCAAAAAAATGATTTTTCTTTTGAAAATTAGAACACAACAAAAAAAAAGTGGTAAGTATACATTAGTCGATGGAGAATAATAGCATCGGGTTGTGATTGGGTAGCTTGCAATTCGTTGTTATCAAAGTGCACCTCAAGGGAGTTAATCTAATACTATTGCAATATGGCGGTGAATCGGCTTTGCTGCTCTCCTGTATCCTGGGCCATATAGGCGGTCTTGGGCTTAGATTAGTATGATAGCATAAGGAACTTTGGCTTGGATTATCGTCGTCAGATTCAGGACCAGGGTCAGAAACGTCACAATTCTGCAGTACTACGCACCAACTAATGCCGCAACACTTGGTGACAAAGAGGAGTTTTACGACCATCTGAGTGCCAGCCAATTGTAGATTAGATTATCCGGTCAGGAAATAAAGTAAGAGACCCTCAAGTAATTGATGTAAGGGGCTTTGGATATGAAATGGGAAATGTGTCTTGCAAATTAGATCAGCTAAGGTGTAGCCTAGTGGGTAGCGTGTTGGTCTTGTAATGCGAAGGTCGTGAGTTCAAATCCTGTTCGGTACAATATATAATTCCAGCACATTGCCTGCTTGGATATATCTTGGTCACCTCAATCTACGAAAAAGAAAAATTCGTAGAAAGAGGGTTGTGTGAAGGGCTAACAACCCATCAACCCTTCCATTCTTATATATATATATTTTTTTATTTTTAAGTTATTTAAATGTTTTGAATGGACCTTTTATACATTCCTTTCACATAATTTATATATATTTGAATGAATGTTTGACTAATTTATACAGTGCACGAAACTAACTTAGAGGCAACTAATATTTTACGATTCGTATTAATTTTTTTATAATGCACCAGCCACGTGCTCCACAAAATAAATGCAGTCAACTGGGAAGAGGTTTCGAGTTGATTTTTGTGTGTGCATTTCCCGTCTGTATTCAAACGTGAATGTTTCACATTCCAGAGCAGCGAATTTAGTGCGAAATTAGTTTAAAGGCAGCGACTAAAATTTCTGTTTTTTCTATTTTTTTTTTATTTGGTGATCTTTTCAGAGAAGTTTAGGTAAGCCTGTCATATTACTCATGTATTTTTTTCAAAATTCGATTCGTGTTTGGCAAATTTACCTATTTTTTATAGCTGTTCGATATGGGCAGAGGCAAGCCATTATCTGAAGAAGCAAAAAAAATTATTGAGGTTTTACGTCGCAACTATTATTCAAACCGGGCTATAGCAAAGGAAATTAGTCGATCCCCTACTGTTATTGACAATTTCGTCAATTTTGGAGACGTATATGGTAAAAAAAGAATAAGGGCGCTGCGAAGAAGGTCACTCTGAGGGATGAAAGGTCAATTTTTCGTGCAACTACTACGAAAAATCTATCGGCATCGCAAATCAAAACAAAGCTAAAGCTTCCAGTGACAGTTCGGCGAGTCCAGCAAATTCTTTTGTCTTCACCGTACCTTCAGAACACCAAAAAAATAGCGAAACCCTAGCTAACTGCAACCAATAGGCAAAAGTGGATGGACTTTGCTCGACAACATATGAGTTGGATGGTACAATGTGATCTTCAGTGATGAAAAAAAATTCAATCTCAACGGCCCGGATGGTTGTCAGTACTACTGGCATGATTTACGTCGAGATAAAGAAGTTAGGTGGAGTAGGAATTTCGGTGGTGGCAGTGTCATGGTATGGGCGGCATTTGGGTACAGCGTAAAATCGCCCATTGCATGGGTTCCTACAAGAATGAATGCTGCTCATTATCGTGAGATGTTAGAATGGACTCTGGATGGATATGGGGAGTAAATGGCAGAGAAAGACTTAATTTTCCATCAGGATAGCGCTGCCGTGCATACCGCTCACGTAAGAGATTCATTTCAGGCAGCAGATATACCCGTTTTGGATTGACTGGCTCGAAGTCCAGATCTCAATCCGATTGAAAATCTGTGGGGTATTCTAGTTCATAGGGTTTATAGCAATGGAACACAATTCGAAACCATTAAAGCCTTAAAATCAAAAATTCGCGAAGTGTGGTCCAAAATAGAATTAACGGAATTGACAAACCTAGTGGATTCAATGCCTAGTAGGGTCTTCGAGGTTATCCACTCGAAACGCGGACCTACAAAATATTAAATTAAAGCATTATATTACAATTTTCTTATAGTGATGAAAGTGCCTTTAAGTTTATTTCATATGTTATTTTTTAAGTTTTGTGAAAAACTGTTTCTAAAATATGATAATTAAATGTTTTTCTTTTCATATCTTATGCTTTTACTAAGCATGTACTTTTTAATTATTAATAATATTGACAAAATAAAGTTTCATGCCTCCTGTTAAGACCCCCTATAGGGGCATAGGACAGAAACAACTCTCTTCCATAAGGCGCGATCCTGAGCGTTAGCCCAAAGTTGTTGCCAGGACTTGTTTATTCCTCTGGCCTCCTGCTCAACTGCTCGCTTCCATGTGCTAATGGTCGACCCAACCCGGCGTCTTCCTTGAGGATTATAGTCCAGATCCTGTTTGGCGATGTTTTGCTCTGGTTTCCTCAAAGTGTGACCGATCCACTGCCACTTCCGCCTTTGAATCTCAATACCTATTTGAGTCTGACAAGTTGTACTCCAAAGATCGACGTTGGAGATCACTTCTGGCCAGAATATTCCTAAAATGCGTCGGAGGCATTGGTTCACGAAAGTTTATAGTTTCTTAGTAAATCGAACGGTCACTTTCCACATAGCACAACCATATAACAACACGGATTGGAAGCATGCGTTAAAAACTCGCAGCTTCATGTGAAGGGAGATTTCTCTTAACGCCCAGAAAGGGGAAAGGATACCGAAGGCCTGACGAGCTTTATTTAGATAAGCCTCAATATTCTTTTCGGCTCCGCCGTCCATGCTGACAATGCTTCCGAGATAACAAAAATCTTGAACCTCTTCCATATCTTGTCCGTTAAGAACTATCGAACCCATGTGCATGTACTTGGTTTTACGCACATTTATTAATTTGTATATGATGAAATAAAAACTTAATTCTTCAATTTGAAAACTTTATTTTATTTAAAAATACTGCCTGGTAACTCTGCAGCTGTTACTTAGCAACAATGTGTGTCTCTCTCTCTCTCTCACTGTTTCAAATTTATTATTCACGTGAGGCTGAAGAAGACAGGTATACAGATCCCAGTCCATCTGTAAATGAGACAAGAGGTTTTATACGTATTCCTATGTACGACAGGAAACTAACTGAGCTTTTCCTTTTCGGCAATGTACTTTCAGGGAAAAATTCATGATGAGTGCTCTATACTTCGGAAGAAACAGATTCATGACGTTTGTATTTGCTGGGAAGTCTTTTTGTCATAAATCACATAAAGATAAAAATATCTCTTTGAAATTTTTTTTTAATTATTATAGCTCATAATTTTGAAATAAGCTTCTTCTTCTAATTCTACGAAACTATCTTATGTGCAATATATTTTTTTTAATGTCAACTAGCGTGTGTTAGAGACCTGTGTCCTATAATATCTATATTTATAATTATTAGGATGATTACAATAATTCTTTTGTAAAATATTATTAATTTTAATTCAAAAGAACAAATTCTTTATTAATCCATGATATGCACTTCTTATCGTCGAACTGCTTTAAAAGTAAGCTGAATTAAACATTGTATATATACATTTATGTTAATCAAGGCAATAAACTTAAACTTGGGACGGGTAATTTGTTTTCGTATAATTGTTTCTACTGAAACCGTTAAGCAGAGGCAACCAGCAATTGGAGAAACTAATTAATGATAATTAAGTTCAATTTGTTTTAAGTTTTCAACCAGGAAAACCTTCTCAGACGAAACAAATCCCTTATGTATAATTTTCTTAATATAATTTTTCGGACGGATTCCTGCATCATTTGCTACAAATTTTCCGAAAAGGAATCACACTTACATGTTTTAATACTTATGCATTATTATTGTTACATTATCGGTCGAGTATGTTAAAGTTTTCTACCGAAAACTGGGTCAAAATCATATTTTATTAACTTCTCTAATTAGCCCGGATTGCGGAAAGGCTTTTTTCTATCATAGTGAGAGCATATTTCTCAAGACTGCGCATTCGAGACTATCAAGAAGCATCGTGTCTTTCCTCAAAGAAAATGCTGTTTTTGTTACCTACATATTCTTTCCGCACAACCACTTAACATTCTTGCAATCTTAAAGGGTAGAAAGCTCATGAAACTTTTCAAAGTTAATGAACTACTCGAAAATAAAATACGGGTAACCACACAGAAACAAAGAAAACGAAAAGCATTCCTATCCAATGTAAAATTCTTTAGTGCAGGTATGTCCTGATTAAATTTTATTTAAATTATGAGGAATTCCTTAGCTACTCGAAAACGATTGTTTGGTACTCTATGTACTTTTGGATAGTTGTTATGTTTTTAGACAACGAGTAATGTGGTGTCTACTAATAATTAGCATCCTCACTCATAGCAAGGCTGCTATCAAATCCTAGAAACGGTCATGCCTTCATCCAAGACTGTTCTTGATGGTTGAACAATTCAACGTTCGTCTATCCTGATTACCAGAGCATAGGGACATTCCAAGAAATTGCAAGACTGACAAACTCGCCTGGTACGGTAAAACCTGAAAAGGAGAAGCTTAGTATCCCTCTCCCAACTTGGAAGTTGTAACTTTAGTTGAATGCGATTAGCAATGCCAACGCCAGCCTTGGTAACTTAGCAAATGCGAAAGTTAGGTGCCTCCAGCGCTTCATAATCAGCTCGGCTAGTCCAACGAGTAAGACATGGTTTTTTATATCCTTTGGCGTTACAATGAACCGATGTGCCCCAGACCCTTTTGTCTGGGTAGCTACTCTTATCTACTTGTCTACTTACGTAGCCAGAGATAACTTTATAATCTAGCAAATGCGGAAGATATTGCTGGGGCGGCTCAGTACATTTGTATATTAAAAAACTATTTCTCTGAATACAAAAACACAGCCAATCAGAGAACTCCCGAACAAAAAACAATTGTTTTTAACAGGCGTGCAGTATTTTCAGACAAAACTTTTCGACCAGATAAACAAAAAATGAAATTGTTTCCCTTGCAGTTTTAAAAATCGTAAATTGAAAAAAGCTCACACATAACATACCTATGGCAAAAGTGAATACTGAAAAAAGTTTTTCACAAATGGAAGGTCAATCATTCTTACGCAAAATGTTTTTTAATCCTAGCAAAAATACACCGAATTGGGTTTCAAGACAAACGGAAACCTCATTTGACTCGATGCCATGTTTCAAAATAAAAAAAAAGTAAGGAAAAAAAATTGTAATTAGCATTTATATAACTTTATCGTAAGGAATTTTTCAATAGCTAAATAGAACAAATTTTTTGGGATTGTTATCTTTTTTACTTAATGTTCATAACTTCTGCTTCCGGTTTTTGCTCTTACCCGAAAAGAATACCGGCTCGTCCTGCATGGTGCCCGATCTCTTCCGCTTACCCCCATACTATCTCACATAAACATATATAATTCTATTAAGTGGGAAATCTGTTATATAGATCGCCTCCTCGCGGTGCAGACTGGGTAATGCTAAAAGATCTACTGATAGGGACGAACTACTTGCTGTCGGCTCAGTATCCTATCGAGAGAAGGGGAAAAACTCGAATAGCTTGATGTTGTTGCTCCGTATCCTATCTATTATCTTTGCCGGATGTGGCAGGAGAGATTAATTCGTTCAGCTAGCTGTTGGTTGCGTGTCCTATCGCGGCATTGGTATTCTTGTCTATGGACTGGTCATGTTTAGGCAGATTTCAAGATTTTGATGGTTACAAGGGGATTTATCCCTTCATTGATTCGTAAGTGTACGTACTACCTTAATGATGAACATTATAAAGTACGACGCTATAGGAGTAAACCTTGGAAATAACAATTCTCAAATCTACAATGAAACAGTACATGCCATGGATGTATGTTTAGTGTGCAACTAATCACTAATATGCAAACTCTGGATACCAGGAGCCCTCCAGTTACAAAAAGCCTTCCCCTGGTAATGACGAGCTCTGCCAGGGGTAACTCTACTTTCTCGCACTGCTCATGGGGATCAAATGAAAAGCAAGTGCAACCAAAAGGGCAAATGCGACCCCTAAAGTATCACAAACAGCGGCTAATGCCGTAAACGAACAGGGAAACAGAACAACAAGAAGTAACTGGAGAGGCCAATCCTCCGGTCAAAAATAAGTAAAAAAGACCGAAACTCAAAGCGGATAAAAACACCCCCACATATCTCTAGTGGACGAGCAACTGTTATCAGCAGACCTGAAACAGCTGGCTCTCAAAGAAAATAAAAAGAGGTTAAGCGGGGTTGCTAGGATACGGTATTTGTACCACCGTAACCAAGGCAAAACAGCAAATGCAGCGTACGATCTTGCTTTTCAGCCAATGCAAAAGACGTTGTTGCCAGCACAGAATAAGGCAATTAAAAGAGGCACAACGCCATCTGTCGGAAGCGGTAGTAAAAGACCCAAGACCTTGCATAGACCTGCAGAAGAGGCTCAACCCTCCTCGTTGGTTACTAGCTATAGAGAGGCGGTTAAAGGGATCAGGATTGGTATTATACATACGGAACATCTTCATAAGATACATCGGAGTAGCTAGCTGCAATACAAAAATCGATCTTCGTCGAAATACGTCACGAGACAGACTCATCAGAGGAGATAACATTAATGCCCAAAATGCTGGTTTGTGAGCCTCAAATTGGAAGGTTCTTAGTAGGAGTGTAAAGGGCCCAAGCAAAATCATAACCTTCTTCATCGACGGCCAATCGATGGCGAACTTCAACATGTACCGACCCCCCTGGTCTAACGTGCACAAGGTGTTTCATGAGCATTGAAAAAAACCCATAAACTGAAATTTTTAGAATGAAATTGAAAGTTTGCAAAATACATTAAAAAAAATTTCTAAAAGAATGAAATGTTAAACAGTCGAATACCTTTCAAGCTTCTACCCCCTCCCATACAAAATTATTTTTTCGACCATTTCTAAGAAATCAATTATCACCAATTTGAAATTTTGCAAAAAATCTTTTGAAAATAGTTGAAATGGAACTGCGTCCTTGAGATCGCACTTGCCCTTCTACCCCCTCCCATATGATTTCGACCAATTTCAATAAATCAATTGCTAACAAACAAATTAAAAACAACGAACTTACTAGACGTAATTGAAGCAATCAATTGAAAAATTATTGACATCCACCCACTCTTAATATCACTCCTCCCCTCCCTCATAAAAATCCAAAGTTGCATAAACGAATGAAATATTGATTACATGTGCTGGAGCTATTGATCGTAATAGCAATGAAGTGTTAAATTTACAGCAGCCCTGCCCTTTAGGCGGTCAACTTGTGAAAGGGGGTTCCACTTGTGAAAGGGAGTTCCACTTAGTCTTAACTACTCTAACTTGTATATTGACTTTCCATGCATCTTCAACTTGTCCCAAAAATAATAAAGTTGCGCCCGACTCGTAGACAGTTTATTTATGAGTTATTTCGAAGATAGGTTTGGGTTGTAGGAAGGTGGTTTCGAAGAACCACAATACACTGGGCCGAATAGTTGGACCCATTGTTCTCCCCCTATTGATTATGATATGGATGTCACTCCTCTTGTGCTAGCCACTTGGTTCGGTTCGCGAACCGAAGTAGGCGCGAAGGTTTGACGCTTCTGACGTCATTTAATTCTAAGAATAATCTAGAACCTACAGAAAGGAATCGACTGTTGAACATTTGCGGACAGTGACAAGTTGAAATACAGCTTTCGGTTAATGATTATTCTCAAAAATTACAAAGGGATGACTGATGAGGAGCCCGATTGTTTTAGACTAGATACTCTCACCCTTTTTCTGTGGAAACCTTTATCACTTAGGCACGTGGATAGATTTCCGCGAACTACTTTTTCAACTCCTTGTCGGTAATGTTAACGATTAAAATAGTTGACCTCATTATTTCATATTATGGGAAACTAAATTGAATATTCGTACGGAAACACCTCAATGCCTTAATTGCACATGACCACACTATTTACGCTGACAAATTTACACGAAAATATTGTAACCTCAAAAATTTTTTTTCTTTCAATAAACTTTTACAACCTCATGGCTATAACACGTCCTTTTATTTGAGTCGCCTCCACTTAACCCGGTTCTCTTCAACAAAAAATTGACACAATTTCAACTCAATCACGATAAATGAATATCGATCTGTACTAATTAATATATGTATATCACTGACATTAACACAATTGAAAAGATCTTTGATATCGCATTAAATGAAGGTGTTTAGAGTGTAACCTGAAAATTAATGAAGCTATGTATGGTATATAAAACCATATCCTCATCAAACGTTCTCGTCGCAAGCTGATTTCTATCATATTTATTTCGTGTGAACATGACGTGTGTGTTATGAAAACAACTTTGCTAACAACTCGAATCACTCAGGTATAAAGCGGCTTCATCACACCCTTACGTTCAACAATTTCTAAATGGAGCTGCTCGTACCCTAAATATATTTCAAATCACAGGAAGCACCACATATGAAGCTTTTCCATGGAATTTATACAACGTGTGGTTTATCTAGCGCTTAGCATTTTCAATACTCTGTAGAATTTTAGAACAGAGAGAAAATGCATTTGGCAAATTTTGTGGAAATTTTTCCGAAAAATTTAATAGTACGGATACGTTTAGTAGCGTTTACCTATTAAACTAAATGATTCTGCTTGTTTCAGATCTTTAAAACTGTCGTGGGTGTTAAAATGCAGTCAGGATGAAAGAATTCCGTCAAGGATATTAGAAAATTTTAATGCCATCACTTAAAGTTTAAGTGCCACTGAACGCTGAATCTTCGTTTCTATAGTATAGAAAAGATTTTACGATTCTTCTGGTTTTTTTTTTAAAGCCGATCTTAAATCTTCGAAATCTCTTCAAGGGTTTTAGTGGCATATTTTATAGCAAAGGTAATAAGCCGAAAATATAAAACTTTGCAAGTACCTATCCACCTTTCGCAATCGCGATGTCGACAGAATTTTTCGTTAAAGTCGGATGGGCAGAAGTCTGCATGATTCAAGTTGAGGTACGAGCATAATCTCGATTTATGTTTGTTATGTTTTTATGATTGGTCAAAAACGCGGTACAAAATTTAATGGGAAAATATGTTCGTTAGTTACGGTACCGTTGAAAAATTGCGTAATTGACATGATTCTGTGCTATAAATACATTGGACTAAACTTATTACAGTTTTATATTTCATATTATAAAAGGTACAATCAAAAAACCAAAATCTTCATAGAAATTCAACCCCTATGATCATCAATCAAAGGCCGTGAAATTCTTCGAATTTTTTAACTTCTAAAGCTCAATCCGACTGAGAATCACTTTGACAACCGTTTAATGGTGATGTACCAATGAGACATCAGATCCGTTTACTCCTTGTAATCCAAGAAACGAAACGGATAATTGAATTTTAAAAAAGAAAAATCCTAGACGTGATTTCATGAGATTGCCGTAAAGGACATCGTCATCTAATTGGATCAAAATAAGAGTCTTTGTCGAGTCATTTACCACCATATTCATTCCGAAAATTGACGACAAATTACAGTCCCCTAGCAGCAATTGATTATTTGACTGTCAATTCTTTTGATTAAATTCCAGGAAGCTTGTGTTTGCCAATCCTCTTATATGAAGCCCCTATTCCTCCTCTCTATTTGCATAAGCGGCATTTCGACAAAAAGAATATAATTCGACCATCCCGATTTCTTTGACTTTTTCATGAAAATTTTCGTCCCACCTAGCAACTTTCTTTTATCCCGGTTCCGTAATAAATACGTTTAAAATTCAAACGGATAAGCTCGAAATGATATCGTAACGCTAGCAATTAATCACTTCGCGTCTAGACACATACTCGAAACAGAAGGAGAAAAATCGAAAGAGTTTTACAGAACGAGTATTGGGCACAAGTCCTCGACAACGCTTCAGATAGATAGATAGTCGTACAGTAAAATGGAAATGCGAATGAGATTTTGTTCGGATATGTTTTATCATTATTCCGGACAGTATGTGGACATTGCAGAAAGGAATCGTGTGAAGCGTCTGTCCTCAGAAGTTCTGAATTTCTTTTTTTTCCCCGCCCAGTTTCTATCTGTTTAGCTTACGTCTACAAGAACGCTTCTAGGGCGTAGTACCTACCGCTCAAAAACTAATCACGTCCGAAAGATAAGCTTTGAAACAAGCCAGCAGGCAAACTGTTCGCCAATGTTTAGATGTCACATGAAAAAAGTTTTGCCGCACTATCAACGTATTTCTCGGAAAAGGATGAAACAAGGGACGTCGTCGTCGTCTATTCAGGAAGTCAGACGAATACATTTCCTGCAAACTTCGGATATGAAGGTAGACTGTGCCCTCCAGTCAAAACTTCGATAGGAATTTCATTTCGCCATAACCACGACGGTAGATGATGTGGCTTTATGACCCTCACACACGATCCAATCTCATTCTGCCACTAAAAAACGTAGTGCTGCCAAGGATTTGCATATAATTCTCAATTTTCATATACACACATGCAGATACACGAGGATACAAGGATTGCGAGATCAAAACGTAGATTCAACCGTATGTGAGATTTGTACATAGTCCGAGTGGAATGAGTATTAATAAATCTCCGGGCTTAAATTGTCAAGGCTAGAATATGACTTGTGCCACATTTCACATACGCTCTTCTTGACACAAAATTCGGCTTATACGAGAATTTTGGATGGTATTGATTGAAATTTAAAGAAATCATGTTGACGGAGACCGATAGGCTCCAATCGAACGGAAGAAATTCAAATTAAGCCGACGAAGATCTCATAACGAAATTTTTATTCTTAAAAATTGCTTCATAAAATGTGAAAAATGTTTTTATCGTTTGGAATAAATTTTTTTGAGTGGTATTTAAATTTTTTTTTTAGTAAAGGATAAGATAGGTCAAATATTATTAGTAATGTTAAGTGTCTAGACCTTTTGTTACCCATGTAACCGACTCGAACCCTTTCCTGCGTAGGTAGGTAGAGGTGGTTGCCCAGACACAATTCCGAGCGCACATAGACCATTAGCTAGTTCGTTGTAATGCCACAGGATCTCAGAAAAGACTCCTACTGTGCATCAACCGGCAATATATCTGGGTCCTATCTGACATAGGACCCAGATATTTTGCTATATTTGCGAAAACAAAACTGATACCATCCAAGGAAAGAGGGTCAACATGAGGAATTTTCTGTTTCTTTGTGAAAAGGACCAGCTCGTATTTGTGCAAGCTCACTCCCAGTCCACATTCACGAGTCCATTTAGAGAGTAATAAGAGGGCATTTTGAATAACCTCGCTCAGAGTACTCGGGTGGTTTCCAGAGATAGTAATAGCAACGCTAAGCTTTACAGTCCGCCTTTTCCAGTTTTAGCAGTAGTCCATTGAAAGCCACGTTCCAAAGAAGTGGAAAGAGGATCCCGTTTTGGGGTGTGTCTACTAACATACCATCTAGCAGATGCAGTAGCTAGTTTTGTGCTGATAATCCTAGGTGTTAGCATTAAATTAATCAGCACGCCAAGGGAAACATTCAACTTTGGATTTGAAAGTGCGTCCGTAATTACTTCTGGTCTTACTTTGTTGAAAAGCTCTCGTTATTGATAAAAGATACCCTTTAGTAATCAGAGATTTTTTGGTATACAAAATAGTGTATGTAGGGCCGTTTCAACCGATCTTCCTTTTCAGAATGTGTGTTGGGCTGCTCACATATTTAGCTGATATATTATCACTATTTTGGTTATTTAGTTAAATTAACGTATGACACAGCCGTTATAATTTAGGCCTAAGTGATCAGAGACAATTTAGCTAGAAAATTATATCTTGAAAGCTGCACTGGAACCTGGAGAAGATAAAGGTCTTCAATGGAGACTATTTAACATCTTACCTCTTAGTGACCATGATTATGCTGATGACGTGTGTTTGCTTGCACATAACCGTTCGGACTTAAAGTCAACTGTTCGCTCGTTGCATTCTAAATGCTAAGAGGCGGAACTGAAAATAAATGTGCGTAAAACCAAGTACATGCACATGGGTTCGAACACAAGCACAGCGATTATTGTTAATGGACAAGATGTGGAAGAGGTGCAAGATTTTTGTTATCTCTGAAGTATTGTCAGCATATACGGCGGAGCTGAAAAGGATATTGAGGTTCGTCTAAATAAAGCTCGTCAGGTCTTCGGTATCTTTTCTCCTTTCTGGAGGTTAAGAGAGATCTCCCTTCGCACGAAGCTGCGAGTTTTTGGCGCATGCGTCAAATCCGTGTTGTTATATGGTTGTATTACGTGGAAAATCACCGTTCCACTTACCAACGAAGTGCAAACTTTCTTGAACTAATGCCTCCGACCCATTTTAGGAATATTCTGGCCAGGAGTGATCTCCAATGATGAACTTTGGAGTACAACTGGACCAACTAAAGTAGGCATTGAGATTCAAAGGCGAAAGTGGCAGTGGATCGGTCATATTTTTGAGGAAAACAGAGCGAAACATCGCCAAACAGGGTCTGGATTATAATTTTTAAAGAATAAGTTGGGTTGGTCGACCATGTAGCACATGGATGTGAGCAGTTGAGCAAGAGGCCAGAGGAATAAACAAGTCCTGGCAATAGCTAAATGCCGACGCTCTAAATCGCGCCTTGTGGAAGGTAGTTGTTTCTGTCCTATGCCCCTATAGGGGGTCTTAACAGGAATTTGATTGGTTGATTGATAATTTAGCTAGGCTATGTGTCAATGGTATTAGGTCCTTGGACATGTATGAAAGCTTCTCCCCGCTTTGCAGATAAAACCCATATCGGCTGTTACGATGGCCCATATTAATTTATCTTACCGAGTTTATTCCGGATCGAATGTAAGACGTCTTGTCGCTTCGGCTGTAACATCAAGAAGGAGTTACAGGACGTTTTATTTAGTGTGAGTATAAAAGTTGTATAAGTGTTTTTATACAGGGTGTTTGGTACTCCGTACATAACCTTGTAAGGGGTTATTCCTGGATATATTTTGAGCAAAAAATTGTTCTACGGAGATGGCCAATTTTCAATATCCACGGAGATACAGGGTGATCAAGAAAAGTCCTTCGGACCTGTACCCTCACTCACTCAAAACGCTATATCTTGAAAACCAATAATCGCATTTCAAAGTGTTATAGCTTGTTTTTTAGGGAATCAAATTATCTTTCATTTAGTGTAATAGTCCGTATTGTACCTGTACCCAATCCTGAGGTATTTTCTTCAGACCACAAATTTTTGATACTTTGACCCTCAAAATTCTGTGATCAATGTAGTTTTTCTCAAGAAAACGCATTAAAAAAATGTCATTTTAATGTTGTTTTTTTATGTGCCATATTATTGCCTACAAAAGATGCACACATACTTATGACTTAGGTTTTCCCGTTTTCCAAGTAATAAGCGAAAATACATATGGCTTAAAAATAAAATATGCCATAAACAACCCTCGTTCTAAAAAAACTACCTGAAATGTTGTTAAACTGAAATATTCTTTGTGTCCTTTAATTACTATTTAAATTATCAATGAATGTCCTTTAGGTAGTATTAAAATTATCGAGAAAATGAATTAAATTAAAATGAGTTTCAACACAACTAGGTGCAGCACTTTGCCCTTTTTAATGGGTTACCTAACAAAATGAAAAGCCTATAAAAGCAAACCATACTTCATATTTTTATCAGTTTTAGTTAAATTTGTAAAAGAACAAGGTGTCACTAAAATTTAGAAAAGAATTTCGAAATGCCTGAGTTCACGAACGAAGAATATGCAGACATAATTTTCGTCTATGGAGAGTGTCAGGGAAATGAGCAAGCGGCGCGATCTTTGTATCATCACAGATTTCCCAATCGTCGAATACCTTACGCGAGAGTATTCCAAGACTATTACAGAAGGATTAGGGAAACAGGCAGTGTTAGAACGAGCAGAGTGAATGCAAATCCTGCGCCGGTAATCGCTGTTTCAATTGATCAACGAATCCTAGCTGCAGTTCAAAATGATCCATCAACTAGTATACGACGCTTGGTATTGCGGTTTAACGTCTCTACGTGGAAAGTTTGGAGTGTCCTGAAAGCAGAACGATTGCATCCCTACCACCACACATCAGTGCAGGAGCTGTTACCCATTGATTTACCCAAAAGGATGGAGTTTTGCAATTGGCTCCTTGAACGACAAATAAGTGACGAGAATTTTATCAGCAACATTCTTTGGACGGATGAGTCCCAATTCACCAGGGACGGTATCACAAACTTCCACAACTTACACACATGGGCTGAGAGCAATCCACATACAAGAAGAGAGGCATCATTTCAGCACAGATTCAGTGTCAATTTATGGGCAGGTGTGATTGGCAACGATTTTATTGGTCCTATTAGGCTTCCGCCTACCTTAAATAGTTCCAATTACTTGCATTTTTCGACAAATGATCTACAGGAGTTATTGGATGATATGCCACTGCAACGATTGGCTTCCATGTTTTACCAACACGATGGTGTTCCAGCTCATTACGGCCGACAGATCAGAGATTGGTTAAATTCCAATTATAGCAATCGCTGGATCGGTAGAAATGGACCGATACACTGGCCTGCAAGATCCCCTGATTTAACTATTATGGATTTCTTTGTATGGGGACGGATGAAGGACCTTGTCTACGCAACGGAAGTAGTAACGTTGCAGGATCTAAACACCAGAATCGATGCGGCAGCAACAGAAGTAAGGCAGCAGTTGAGGAGTATGAACACAAAGAGAACACTGGCAAAACGAGCTTTAGCGTGCATTCAAAATGAAAGTGGCCATTTTGAACATTTATTGTAATTAAGGAAATTTGAAATAAACCATAAAAACCATTCTTAAGTTCTTTTAGTTCAAGCGGAGAGTGTTGATCAACCTATTCTTGCTTTTTTGACAAAAGTGCTACATTATTGGAATGATAATTTCTTCTAAACTATAAAACTTATGCAATGCAAGTGTATGCGTCTTTTGTAGGCAATAATATGACACAAAAGAAAACAACAATAAAATGACATTTTTATAATGGGTTTTTTAGAGAAAAACTACATTGATCTTAGAATTTTGAAGGTCAAACTGTCAAAAATTTGTGTTCTGAAGCAAATATCTCAGAATTGGATACAGTTACAATGCGGACTATTACACTAAATGAAAGGTAATTTGATTCCCTAAAAAACAAGCTATAACACTTTGAATTGTGATTATTAGTTTTCAAGATATAGCGTTTTGAGTGAGTGAGGGTACAGGTCCGAAGGACTTTTCTTGATCACCCTGTATCTCCGTGGATATTGAAAATTGACCATCTCCGTAAAACAATTTTTTGCTCAAAATATATCCAGGAATAACCCCTTACAAGGTTATGCACGGAGTACCAAACACCCTGTATATGCTATTAGTGCTACCACACTCCTCTCGGGAAAAAGTTTAAATTTAAATTTAAATCTTTTAATAAATTTCATCATTATAAATAAAAATTATATAAAAATGTATTGTTATTCATTTTGTTGTTACTAAATTAAATAAAAGTTGTGTTTTTTTTTATTTTTCTTTGCTTAACTTATTAAATCAAATTCACATATCTCGACTTATTATAAATTAAATTAAATTGCAATAGAAACTGAATATTTTCCATTTTGTTGTTGAAATTATAATGAAAATTTAACGTTTTTTATTTATTTTTATTATTTATATATATTATCCATGAGTACTTTTAATACTCTGTCACGTTTCTCTAGGACTTCATGAGGTCCCGTGTATGGAGAGTTCAAAGAGCTTTTGTAAATCGGGTCCTTGTTGTGTCACAAATGTGTAATTTTGTTTACGCGTTTTGTCGCTAGGTGGGCGAATGTTAATAATTGTATCATGAATTTCTTTTGGTAGTTGGACTGAAGGCTTAGTATGTGCGGATGTTTCATGCGCTACCAACCCACCCCATAGACGCAAAGTCTGATCATAAAGAAGTTGCGCTGGAGAGCAGTTAAAGTCTTCTATAAGTGTTGAGCGTAGTCCTAGTAGTATCCAAGACAATTCGTGATATCACTTCTTAGTATTGGCTGAAGCTCGAAGTGCTACCTTTAATTGCCTATGAAATCGTTCAATTGAGCCTTTAGCTTGTGGATGATAGGGTGTTGTTCTAATCCGATCGCTGCCTGATATGTTTGAAATTTCTTTGAAAAGTGTGGCTTCGAATTGTGTACCTTGGTCTGTAGTTACTGTTCGTGGCACTCCATATCGCCATACCCAATTATAAATGAAACAATTGCAGATGGTAGTTGATTGTATGTTTCGTATTGGAATTGCTTCAGGCCAATGTGAGAAACGGTCTTTAAAATATTTAATTCTTTGTTCATATTTGGCCAAAAATATTTAGCGGTTACTAATTTTCTAGTAGATTTTATGCTTGGATGGGACAGATTGTGTATTTTATTGAATACAGTACGACGTAACGCTTGTGGAACGTATGGTCTTTTTACATCTCTGGAGACTTCACACCAGATTTCAAAGTCTTCCATTGGAATTGGTATTTTCTTAAGCGTGCACAAGATGCTTGAGGGTCTTTTTCAGGTATCTGATGTAATTTATTTTAATTGTTCGTCATTGGCTTGTTGTTGAATTCTTGGGAGGGTGTCTGAAACTTCAATATATAGTACATTCAGTATAAGATACTTCAATTTTGTGATTAAATTTTCTACCCGTAAGTTCAATAACACATACACCATATGTAAGTACAGGAAGAATTAGTGACTTTACCAAAAGTTTTGTAGTGTTTGCTGTTGCGTAATACGCTAAACCACTAAGTGCTCTCAAAACACCGTATACCTTTCCAGTGTAGTAACTTATATGATCACCCCACGTTATCGTGTTATTAAATATTACACCAAGATTTTTAACTTTTTTTTCATATGGAATTACGATTTGTTGAATTTATATTTTAGGGAAAAAATCAGTATTAACACAACCAGAATCAATGGCAATAGCCAGTGACTTCCAAGGATTTATTCGGATATCATTCTAATTAGCCCATTTAGAAATATTTTCTATGTCTTTATTTAGATTACTGATAGCATCTACTATTTCGTTGGTGTTCATCTCTATTAGTAGTTGAATATCATCCGCATATAAGGATATGTTGCTCAACTCAAAACAGAGATAGGAGATAAGATAGAGAAAGAATAGAAGTGGTCTGAGTATGGACACTTGCGGGACTTCTGCATTTAAAACAATTACGTCTGAATTAATATTGCCTATATTTACTAGTTGCTTTCTATCACCAAGATTTGACCATATCATTTTTATTCCAGTACTAGAAAAATTATACTCGCTGCCAAGTTTTGTTAATAGTTTATTATAATTTAAAAAAGCCTCTGAACAGTCAAGTAACACAAGTGCGCTAGTTTTTCGATTATCCAAACGAATTCGCAGGCTTTCGAAAATGTTAATTAATGCTGTTTGATAACCTGTGTTGGTCTTGTAATGCGAAGGTCGTGAGTTCAAATCCCGGTCGGCGCAATATATAATTCCGGCACTTTGCCTGCTTGGATATACCTTGGTCACTTCAATCTAAGAAAATGAAAAATTCGTAGAAAGAGGGTTGTGCGAAGGGCTAACAACCGTTCCACAATAAGTAATGAAAAAATGTTAAGAAACCTGAATATCAGGAGGTCAAGGTCCGATATGGGCTGTAGCGCCATTGTAGAAGAAGAAGATGTGAAATCATTGGGTCTCAAAAACTGATTGGCTTGTCAATAAATCAGGTTCTTTTCTTTGTATGAATCTCTACTGAACACGCGATTCTAAACCTTTCACTTTTGTGTTACTCAGTATCAATCAAATAAGTTCACGCTATGAAATGCATTTCATTATTCACTTACGCTTCAAGATATGATCACGTAATGAAAAATGTGTCCCAGTGCAAATATCATTTTTATTAGTTACTGATAACATTGTTGATTCATTCTGTGATGTCTTTCCGAGATCTTTTTGCGAGTTTTCTTCATTAGTTCGTAAGCTTTTCTGAGTTCATATACTGATTTCAGTCTGGGGTAAAGTTTTTAGTATGACAGTGAATTCGAATTAACTTCATAAAGAAAGGAAAATGAACCATAAGTGATTTCTCATTCATATACAGATTTCATTATGATTCAACTGTGATTTGTCATTGTTTGTTGAGTAGGAATAGTAGTTATGTAGTTTTTATAGTTATATTTGTAAGCCTATAGACCAAGCGTACATATTTAATGTTAAGGATAGTGAAATTATATACGTTTTACAAATTCTCCGAACATATGAAAATAATTTCGCCCCAACTCCACTTTTACAAAAAATTTAACAATATACTTCTGATGATTTTGCCACCAGCTACCTTGACGAAAAAAGCTCCCAATATATTCAACTACTCCCATTCTCGCAGCCAAAAGTTCAATCAATCGCCCTTCCCGAGCATACCCTCTCAATCAGAATTCGCTTCTTCGTATCCACTTCACCGGTACTGTGCTTCTACCACAAAATGGTAATCCCTTCAGTTCCGGTGGTATCTATATCATACCTACAATAAATTTGCTTCCATCGTCCATGCAACCGCCTCATTAAAAGTACAGGGTGTCCCATTAAGCTCGCCTATTTTGAATTATTTTGAATTTAGCCCCTTTTTTTAGATTGCTTGTTCTAGCACTCTCGGACCTTCGGTTAGCAGAAGGCTGGTATATTAGGTAAATACAATACATATATGCGAATTACTTAAAAAAAGAGGAATGTCTCCAGTGTGTAGAAATCACCGAACAAAAATTTCTCAGTTGAGAAGAAATCAAAATAAAAGAATTATTAAAATTCAGTGAATTAAGTAAGCTTGTTATCCGTCGAGTCATATTAACTTCAAAATAACAAGGAAGTCGTATCATAGAATTTATCAAAATAAATTTGATTAAATTTATTAACACATTGTCGTGCTCGAAACTGCCATAAAACTCGTCGTATAAGTTGTCAAATACTCATATATATTAAATTATTATCCCTTCACATCCACCTTTGTAATTCACTTTGATATAATAACAAAAGCTGAAATACCTGCCATCCATTAAGTATGGGGCACAGCAGGATTCTAATTAAACCTCTCGCTGTTATTAATGTAAATATATGGCGCTTCCATTGCATAAACATACACGCTCCACCACAGGGCTTTTATTGTTGTCTATGGTAGGTAAAATCAGGAGTAAACTTAACGAGCAATTACTTATTACCTGTAATAAAGATCTGGACAAGGTCGTTTCAAGGCCATAATAGTCAGTTGCCATTTCTTTCCACACATTAACGTATGCATATTTGGCTCGGCTCCAGCGCGGCCATCATCATTATTACTCCTAGCAATCAGCAATAATGATGGCTTGAAGTTTGATCAATGTTCACGTCCTTAATATCGATTGCCTCCTAAATGTTATTTTTTTCGTGCGACATCCGCACTTAGCTAAAGGATTATGGTGGCATCCTTTTGAGTGATTAATGGAAGACAATTTATCACGAATAGACCTAATTTACCGACAATTGCTGTAGCAATTGTGATTATGTGTGCGCTTAGTAGTGGGGATGAGTGCAGAATAAAATAGGTTCGTAAACGATCAGGATGGCTTAGTCATTTATCAATTTTTTTCTTTTTTTTTAAGATGAGCAAGAAAGAGTAATTCTGATGGATCGATTAACTTGGAATTAAAAAGAATTTAATGTTCCATTCAAATTTAAATGTCGAGAAAATCTATTTTTCATGAAAATAATGGAAAAAAGAAGAGAATATTTATTAACAACGTACGTCTCCATTCAAATTAACTAAGGAAAATCAATCTTAGTAAATTGATTTAGTTTTTGGTAATCATATCGTAACTCATAGCAAACTTTCATCGTAACCGCTAAGTCGAAGAATTAGAAATTGCAAAAGGTCTCTAATCTCGACACTATGCAAAAAGATAAGCAGCTGAGCTAATTTCAATCTTGAACGGGATGAAATAAAGACATTTATCATATTCTCGCAAAGTCTTAGCACCGAGCAAAACGTCTTCAATATGGCCGACAAAATTTGACGAATAGAAGAGTTCGGAGGTCTCTGATTTCTAATTTTATGTCAAAAACTAAAAGTTCTTAGTGGCAACACCCATTTAGCGTCTCAAGTAGATAGTATAAATGTTGACGAAAGTTTCTGCCTCGCAAAATAGCTATATTTAGAGGCAAGAATCAAAATTCCGCTTTACGTATAATTCTACCACAATGCCTACGTGGATATATATGGGCCACTTCAATTTGAAAATGATGCAATGGCGCTACAGCCCACATCGAGCCTTGGCCTCCCGGATGCACCTCCTCCAGTTGTCTCGGTCCAACGACCGCGTTTTCCAGTTTGAAAAATCGAGAAGTGATCTGCAATCGACTGAGTCCTCCCATCGCTTCCGTGGTTTCACTTACGGTCAATTGCCTTGAGCTTTGCCCTTGAGCATTCGTTTTGGAACTCGTTGCTCGTGCATTCGCTCCACGCGGCCAGCCCATTGAAGCTTGTCGAGTTTGATCACGATAGATGCTGGTGGATCGTCAAATAGTTCATTCAACTTATGGTTGCATCAAATTCACCAATCATCTCCTTTCTGAACTGCTCCGTACACCGAAGAATTTTTCGCTCAAACGTGTCGATTAAATTGTCCGACACCAGCGTCCAGGTTCACGTTTCGCATCCATGTAGCACAGGACGAGTTAATATCTTGTAGATGCTTAGTTAGCTAGGGTGTAGCCTAGTGGGTAGCGTGTTGGTATTGTAATGACCACCTGCTTGAAGTTGTATTTGCCCATAGTAATATTCTGCCTCTATGGGACAGTCCTTTGTATCTGAGTCATGTATTTAGCTTTCGTTTCATTGATCCTGAGTCCTACTTCACCCGCTGCCGATTGCAACTCCTGGAATACTTGCTTAGCACAAAATATTGACCGGACCAGAATATATACGTCACCTGCGTACGCCACCAATTCTGCGGATTTTACGAATACCGTAACTCTGGTGTTTACTGTGGTTACTGAAGTTGCCTTCCTGACGACATACTCAAACACCAAGTTGAATAGCATGGAGGCAAGACCATCTGCTAGTTTGAGACGTGACTCCATTGGGATGCTTTGAGTCAACTCGTTTTAGATTTTTACTTGGCACTCAATGTTTTCCATCGTGGCTTCTATTAACCGAACTGGTTTCGGTGGGACACCTAGTTCAATCGTTATTCTGTACAGAGCATTACAGTCGACACTATCGTATGATTAACAAAAATCAACGAACACATTAATATCATATTCCCCGCAGTTTGCTACCACCTGTTTTACTGGTCCGTTATCGATCGTCCGGATCAGAAGCCACCTTGATATTCTCCAATGATGTTGTTAGCGTATTCACTGAGTTTTCGCTTGACAATTTTTGTAAAAATTTTGACAACAATGAAATTTCTCTGTAATTTTCGCAATGCAGATGTTCCCATTTTTTTTCCGCCAGTCATCGAGTGATTTTTCAGTTGTCCAGATTTTACCAATTAATTTAAATATTCAACTGGTAAGCTCTGTTCCACCTTATTTCAAGAGCTCTGTAGGGATTCCGTCAATTGCGATCTTAAATTATGTAGGGCTGGAGCAATGGGCAGTTGATCTCCATCTGGATCTACTGGAATTATAAAAGGTTCAGTCTGGAATGTCGTTCTATTTAACAATGTTCAGGAGAACGGAACCCATCGTGCATTGATTTTGGTAGCGTCGCTTATTATGTGGCCTTCTTCGGTTTTACAGAGGGTAGTTTGCAGCTTGTAACTTTGTTTCATTTCTTCACGGTAATAAATGCTGCACGCACGTCATTTTTCTTCAAGTTTTTGTCCAGTGATAAAATTTTGCAATTGTACATTTTCTATTGTTTTCGTCTTCTTGGCGTCTTGCATGAGCCGCTGATAGTTGTCCTCTGTAGCTCGTGTTCGTCTTTTAAGAAACAGTTGATAGGCTTCGTTTTTCTTGGTTAATATTTGGTCAGTACGTGGTAGCCTCCGATGCATTTTAGGAATATTCTGGCCAGAAGTGATCTCCAACGACGAACTTTGGAGTACAACTGACCAGACTAAAATAGGTATTGAGATTCAAAGGCGGAAGAGGCAGTGGATCGGTCATACTTTGAGGAAACCAGAGCAAAACATCGCCAAACAGGCTCTGGATTATAATCCTCAAGGAAGACGTCGGGTTGATCGACCATGTAACACATGGAAGCGAGCATTTGAGCAGGAGGCTAGAGGAATAAACAAGTCCCGGCCGATGCTCAGGATCGCGCCTTGTGGAAGACAGTTGTTTCTGTCCTATGCCCCTGGAGGGGGTCTTAACAGAAATTTGATTGATTGACTTGGTCAATACATTTGGTCAATGCTTTCCTCAGGCTTAGCCTGAGGTAATGCCTCAATATGTGCTTTGATGTGGTCATATATTCCACTTTTGGTGTGTCGTCCTTCAGTTTTTGCACATTGATCTTAGGAACCCTGCTCCTTTTAACTATGAGACAGCGGTATTACGCTCGAACAAGAAAATGGTCCGAGTCATAGTTTACACCACGTATAGACCTGACATCTAGAATGCTGGAGGCAGCCCTTTTTTCGGGGTCAATTTGATTGAATTTGTGCCCATCTGGTGAAGCCCACGCCGCTTTGTGAATATTTCTATGCAGGAAGCAGGAAGAGCTTATGACTAGGTGCACTGTTGCCAAAGTCACTAAGTCTTTGGCCATTGTCGTTCGTTTCATTATGGAGGCTATGCCCTCCTGTTGAGCCTCTGTGAAACAGCTCGTTGCCAATTTTACCGCAGAAGTCTCCTATTAGAATTTTCATGTCATTAGAGGGCAACCCGTCAAAAGTGCAGTCAAGTCGTGCAAAAAATTCGTCTTCAATGACGTCATCTTTCTCCTTTGTAGGACCATGCCAGTTGATAAACCAAACACTGAAGAACTTCAAATTGAAGCGGATTAAGCAGATTCGTTCGTTGATCGGTATAAATTTCGTTACGAGTTATTTGAACGCATTATCTACCACAAAGGCGACACCAAATTCTCTGCTTCCTTCCTTTTTTCTCACTGGTGAAAATCGTGTGAAATCTGCAAGATCTGCAATCGTCAACTGGGCTTCCGATCTATTTCGTTTCTTGGGTGGCGAGGATGGTGCAGTTGTTAGGAGGCATCTCCTGAAATATTTCCCGCAGTGCACCCGTTCGAAGGACTGAACGCACATTCTTAGATCCAAAATAATTGTCCATTTTCCATTGCCGTTTGATCCGTCCAATCCGTGCTGTAATTCGAGTTCTTGGACACGCGAGTTTTTTTCCCGGGAGACGTTATCAGCGTTTCGCTTGGAGTGCCAGTCTCTATGGGAGTTTCGATTAGAGGCGTGGAACACTCGCCTTCAAACTTCTTCATCTGTTGTTTTGAACAAAACACCTGGTGGTCACCGCGAGGAGGTGGAGATTGGACTGCGTAGCAGAGCTGTTGATGTTTTTTATAGTAGGCTTTTCACAGAATTCATGCTACGTTATGTACCACATCACGATTATTCTCTGTGACCCTTACCATTTGACCATTCACCTCAATCTACGAACATGAAAATTCATAGAGAGTTTGGGAAGGGCTAACAACCCTTTTACAATAAGAAATAAAAATTTGAAGGAACCTGAAAGTCAGGAGAAAGAGAGTGTGTGAAAGTTAGTGAAATTAGAGATTTCTTGATTCGCTAATTTCAAATATAAATGTCTAATCTCGTCTATGTAAATAAATACCCCAGGCTATATTAATCGTCTATCTCGATCGATTTTACCCAATTTTTCAATATCAAATTATTATCAGTAAAATGCGCTAATCTATGCATAAAAATTTATACTCTTGATATGATTATTGAATTTAAATAAAATTGAAAGCTACTGAAAATTATTATACTCATTTTCATAAATTTTCGCTTGTCTCTATCTACATTTTCTTACTTTACTCCATTATTCATTTTCGGCAATATTTCATATCTGACAATTGTAAGGAAGAAATCGTCCGTGGTAACCATCTGGTGATCACACTTATAATTGGGTGGGAAGAAAAAATTTATTTGCATTTTAATTGCCATTTTTTTCCGCAATTTTTAACTCATTCTTCTGAGTAATAATTTTTCTGATACCCTTAAGAAAAATACGCCACGTCCTCAAATCTTTAATCCCTTTTATGACGAGCAGACGGATAAGTTAAATTACAAACTTATTTTCGAGTTATCTCATTTGAATGAGTAATGAGTCAAAGTAGTCCTTTTTGAACGGACTAATAAATTAATAACTGATGCAACAATAAAATAAAGATACTCTTCAGCTTTCTTAATTTTTTTCTTCTTAGTACACAATTGTTTCGGACAATAGAGAAAACTTTTTTCCTTATAAAATCGTACTTAGCTCTGCGAATTTCATTTCGATTGCCTTAAGCATTGTAAAATAGAAATTGTCGAGGAAATTTCTAAAAAGAGAGTGAGAAAAATTTTTTTTTTTCATGCAACTACTTTCAAATAGAAAAAATCCTGGAGGCAATACTTTGCCTCTAGGATTTTATTTATTCACCAGTTCTTTCTGTTCTGTATGAAATAAAGACGAAGGAAGTTTTAACGAAGTCGAAAGAAATTGTGTTTTCTTTTTTTCGACGATTTTCAGTCTCGACTATTTGCATGCTTTTTTAATGGCTCTTTACAGCTTGCGGAGAAGGCGGTTGAATAAAATGCTAAGTCCTTGCTTCGTAAATTCATAAGGAAACTGCACTCGCCTGGAAATTTAAATGATGATATTGAAAGGGGAAAAAAATTCTGCAATGTAAATTGTATCGATTGATAAAGTTACATTTTTAAAGAAGAAAAGGATCGAAATTTGAGAAATTTTCAGAGAGTTTTTAAAGATAGGACATTTTAGTCCAAACAGTTTTGGGAGGGGAAAAACAAATAGACAAGCAGGATTAGAAAAGCTGGTGGATAGTGCTGGTGCTTATTAAACTATATTTGAGAAAACTTTCGCGAGTAGTGCATTTCACATTCTGCTTGTTCGAAGAAGAATCGCCTGCCCATATTACATAAGATGAGGGCACACAACCACAATATCATAAGAGGTTCTTAGCACTGCAACTGTTGCATGTGAAAATGATATGGTGGAGGGATAAGACGACTATTTCAAGTATGTTTCGTTACGATAAAACTTTTTAAGTGGAACATGTAGCAAAACCCCCATTTTGCTATACTTTTGAATATTCTAAATTCAATGAGTTTGAAAATAAACTCCTATTACGTACGTAACACTGATCAAATGAAAGTAATAGTTAAATTTACTTAAATTCATGGTTGCCAACTGTGTTAGAATCAGGCAAGTAAAATAAATTTGTTATGTAAATCTCCAATCATGAGTATAGCTTAGTGGATAGCGTGGATGCGAAGGTTGTGAGTTCCGATCCCTTTCAACGTATAATCTCAGAACACTGCTTGTTTGGGTATATAAGGGCTATCTTAATCTGTGAGGCTTGTTTGGGACTGCCTTCAAAACCTAATCATCCAGAGAAAAAGGATCAAAGTAACATTAAGGTGGGTCCCAAGATACATGGGTATTGAGGGAAATGAAGGTGCAAACCGCCTCGCAAAAAATGGCGTAGAAACGAAATTTATTGGACCACAGCCATTCTGTAACAGGAACCTTATACTTAGAGACTGGATTAAACGAGAGCATACTGGAATAGACTTTCAGGTTTATCAGTCTCAAACAAATTTATCCTACCATAAAAAAAACAAAGTGCAGGATATTCTAAAATTCAGCAAAATTGATATTATTGACGGGACATAGTAAAGTAAACCACCACCTCAAAAATATGAAACTGAAACTGATATCTGCCGCCTCTGTCTCGAAGACTCAGAAACAACAGATCATGCCCTATGTCACTGCAAGGCAGTAGCAAGGAAAAGATTAAATCTTCTAGAAAAAGGTTTCCTGAACTAGCCAACATGTCTCCCTTAGACATAGTTCGATTAGCCAAAGCTATCAAGTTATGGTAGGGTAAAGAGACAATAAACTCTCCATAGATCAAGAAGGTCACGGTGCTCTCACGTGTTACTTAAATTAAATAAATAAATAATCTGCGAAAATGAAATAATTCTTACATAAAGGACTAACTGAAGGTTTGACAACCCTTCCACAATAACACAATAAATGTTAAGAAACCCGAAGGCCATGAGGCCAAATCCCGATTTGGGCTGTAGTTCCATTGAAAATAAATCGCAAAGCAAAGTGATTAGTTAAGTGCTGGCTACAAGTTGCTAAGCAAGTAATTAGACAGTACTTGACTTTTTTGAACATACTATAATTATGAACTGTAAATCGTGTTATGCCACTTGGGTTCCATTGAAGGGTTTTCCACTTCGATATATTTTCATTTCATAAAAAAATACTCTAATTAAAAATTTAGGCAACAGAAATGATATTATAGTCCTTGAAAGGTAAGATCGCCGGCCCTTGTTTTTCAAAATAATTTTTATATAGTTCAGAAGAAAACAAAAAAAAAAGCAAATAAAAAAAACTCTATAAAACGCAGCGAAGCATTTTTATTACTTAAATAGTCCTCCCACCTCAACTCATTCTGGTCATTTCGAAAAGCATTTTATTTTTTATATCTTTTCCATGAAATTTTATTTCGTAAATTTGCCCTCTTTTATGCTTGCAGTCAATCTGTCACGCAACGCAAAATCCTTATACTTTTCCGAACGTGTTAGTCGATAAGAAAACATTGTGGCCGCTAGAACTTGTCGGAAACGATCCCAGACCCAATACTTCAATTTCAACACGAAACCCCTAGCGACCTTTACTACATAACATCCTGCTGTATTCGATATTGGCTTCTTCTCGAAAGTCAATTGGTCAATAATACTGTGAGCCGCCATCAACAGCCTAATCGATAGCATGATGTCGATGATATTGTTGGTCATCACCCGAAAATTTCTAGAATGGGGATTTTCATCATTACTTGAAAAGCTCGTGCCTTCCGACCTTCACCCTTATTGTTATATCATTCCGATTATCGCACTGGGCCACCCGTGGACTAGCAAATAGGTACGAGTATAGCTAATAAAATCAGTGTTGAAATGTGACAGGCAAAACTCGAGGACAGCTTCGTTTGCAGAACTTAACTGAGAAATCTGGATTGTAGGCAATAAGTGTAGGGACCGATTGGTCATTTCACACCGTCATGTTTGCCACTAGGATATTCTTTTGGAGAAAGTATTAATCAAATGGATACATTGGATGCCCAAGCATCCCCTACGGTATTACAACTCGAGTCAATTGTATCGTATCTCTGTTACGTATGCGAAGCCTGTACCGTCTAAAATAACATGCTTCCAGCTATGCGGCGTCGACTTTTCCCCACATTGCACGGTAATATGAGAATTAATCATTCAGCGAAACGAAAGACTCCTATACGGGACAGATTTGATATGAGCTATAAATGTTATATGGACATGATTTCATGTTCGCTATCGCCTCGAACATTTGCTATTATCCTGATGCTCGTTTCAGCTCTAATAAAATGGAAGAGAATAATGCCTATGCAAGACATATAGTATTGATATCATAAGCTATATAAAATAACGTTAACGTTGAATAATATGAGCAATACTAAAGGTGAGGCAAACAAAAAGATATTTTAACGAGACTTTAACGACTAAACCGTTGCTGAATCATCAAGCGATTTACTTTACTTTTAATGATTCAATAATTGTTAAATTGCAATATAAAAAACAATAGTTAAACTATATATACAGATATACATGATTGTTTTAAACGAGTCGTTAATGAATTATTATGGATACGTTTTTCAGATTCGTTAATGTCCGTCTATTACGATTTAGTTTTGATTCAGTGACGAAATTTCTTAGTAATAGCTTAACATAATTTTGCCGATATAAAAACTGATATCACAATAGTTAAAAACTCGTTGAAATCATTTCTTTACAATCCAAATAAAATTTCTGAAAAATCGATTACACGTTTTTTTATCAAAACATTAAGAATGCATCGTTTGCGTTTGCGTTCGATATTTTGACACGATATGTACCAAAATGTGCATGGTAAAATTTTAACTGCTAATTTTATTTATATTAATGTTCGGTTTACTTGAGATCATTACTCAGTTTGTTTCTTCTTCAATGCCATTACAGCCCAAATCGGTCTTAGGTCTCCTGTCCTTCAAGTTTCTTAACATTTATTTGTTATTCGCAGAACAACCCTCTGTCTACGAATTTTATATTTTTGCAGATTGAATTGGACCTGATATACCCACGCGAACACTGTGCTGGAGTTATACGTTGACCGGGATTTGAATAAACGACATTCACATTGTAGTCCAAAACGTTACACTTTAGGCGTAACCCCCCTAGGTCAGTTTGTTTGCCTTGGAATAATTACTCCAATATTTGTTATAACGAGGGCTTGCGAATAATGATAGAAAACGTGCATGCAATAAGCCTGAAAGAAGTAATGTACGCCTCAAAATGTTTCAAACTGACCAGACTATCTCTTTGTACAATGAAAGAGTAAATGAAGAGATCGCAAAAACAAATTGCTGATTTGTATAGAATGAACAAGGACTTTGTAGTCCTTGGCGCACTGTGTAGTCACACCTGGATATATCTTGCATCCAATCACAGTTCCTCCAAAATAACGGCTGTGTATTGTGTTAGGCGGAGATCAACTTGGATCACCTATGCACAGAGATGCTTCCCAAAATGAAGCCTAGTACATGAATCACAGTTCCTCATTTTTTCCAGGCAAACCCAGCAAATTCCTGACTCATGTTCTTTTTTTTAGAGAATGACATGTGTTGAAGGCAATTTGGGCCAACTTTTATTCTCAGTTTATTCTTGTCTAGGCTGAGAAGCTGGACATCAGTTTCAGTGATGCGTTCTGCAAAAATTACTTGGCATGTTTTTGTGCAAAGACTTGAGACCACTCGAAGTCCTTTTCCTGATCACATCAGGAGCTTTCGGTCGATTTCGGTCTTTATGTGCAATGCACAAACACTCTAATGGAGAGAAGGATTAATGGGAATAAGTAGGTAGGGAAAGTGAAGTGATAAAGACCGTAAAGAGTGGTAATGCAGAAATACATATTTTTCAGTTTTACTGGCTGCTACTGACTATTAACAGAGTTTTTGGGCAACTAAAGGATAGAAACCGAACAGAAACCATCTACTGTTTAGACAGTTTCACTTTACATCGTGTACCCATTTTATTTCAAATAAAATTGCTTTGCCAGTAGTAACTGAAAAATTCGTGCTTAAAAAATACTATTGCCTGGAGTGAGAATCGAACGCACGTCCTATTGGCTGTGAAGCAGCATGCTGCAACTACGCCACATCAGCCGCATACTACTGAAGGAAATATCAAAGTATAGGTCAGGACTTTTCATCTACGGATCCTTTTTTATTCAGGACGTCAGCCTTCTCTTTACTTAATAGTACCTTAAGAGTGTCATAACATCCATCGCAGTGTGATAGATATGTTTTTCGCGAGTTTCCATTTTTTTTGTCCAGTTTTCCTTCGTCTTCAGGGACATCGCATTTAGGATGCTTCCAGGTAAGTGATTATCTTTCTGTCCAGTTCCTTGTACTTAACTAATCGATTGGGTGCGAAATTCCCGAATTTTGCTGGCACTTGTTTTTTTTAGGTTATCTTGGAAACGTTTATCCTGATTTACATATGAGACGATACAATTGCCTAACATCCTGTTTCGGTTTGCAATGTATATGTTATATTGTGATGTAGTTTATATAAATTTGTGTAATTTTTCTGGGTCTTATGTTGGTTGTTTTGCGATTTGTATCCGCTACCGGCTTCGAGTTTGGAATCAAGGCATGCGGATCGATCTGATTTGGACAGTCGATTATTTCGCACCAGGGGACGTAATTGCGAATTTTCAATGTGTCTTGGTGTCTTGCTCGTCGTTTCCGTTGGAAAGGTTGATTGGTGGATCGAAGTTATTACTTTTTTAATATCTTTACAATCATGCAATCCACTTTATTTCATTTCTTCTATCTAGGATGACTGCCGCGGAATATGGTATCTCGAATTTAGGTGTAGCTACAGCACAGAAATATGGAAGGTAGTTCCGCGAAGTGTTGGCCACACCGTAGTCATGGTAAGTTTTCGGAATTTTTTTTTACAGAATGACCAAAATAGGCAATTTCGGCCTTTATGTGCAATGCACAAACACAGTCAGAGAGCGAAGGATTGGGATTGTGAAGGAAGGGGAAGGGGACTGAGAAAGACCGTAACGAGTGGAGAATCTGGTATATTTTCAGTTTACTAGCTGCTACTGACAAATATTTGCAGATGTTATGAGGGACTTAATGGTAGAAAGCGAACAGTAACAATCTACTGAGTATCTAGGCCTTCTTGAAGTAAAACTGTTTCACTTTTACTACGTCTTACCTATTTTATTTCAAATAAATTTCCATCGTAGTAGCAACTGAAAATTTGTTCTTAAAATATCACACTGTCTGGAGTGGGAATCGAACTCACGACCTATTGACTGTGAAGCAAGCACGCTGCCCACTACGCCACAGAACCCTATAAAAATTTGCTGCATTCATTGATTTCTATATTACTTTTCTTCAACTTCCAGGAGACTACCGTCGTTACGGCCGTAACCGTTACACGGGGCCGTATAGTCTTAACTAAAAATTGTAATTAGCTCCTTAAGAACATATGAACTGTATCTTAATTCTTGTACTATCTTAAATGAATTTGCGATATTTCCGAAACAGAAAAGAACTTTTTTTGGATCGTAGTGCTATTGAAGGCGGAAATGCTAGCTCGCACAAGCACTCCAACTGGACCACTCAGCGACTGATGACGATTTTCAGTTGAATGAATGGTTCAATGGATGAGTTGTTCAAGGCTGTTTCAGGTGTATGATCTTGAACTATCCACTCATGCCTATATATTCAAATATACTATGTGAAGCAATGGAGAACCCAGCAAACAATTTAACGAGCGCTCGCAAATAATGATCCTAAAACGAGCATGCACAATTAAACTGCGTCAAGATCTTAGACAAACCAAATATCACATGTCTTCGATTTTGTTATATATGTATAATCAGTTTTCATCTTAACATGCGCATTGACAGTGCCAAAAATGATTTCGTGTCGATATTTCAAGACATTGGAAACGTTGGAAACGGTGGAAACCCAGCAAACAAATTACTTCGTTAAAGAATTCTTAATGAAATATATTAACGAGCGATTTGATCGTTAACGAGCCATTAACGATTCATCAAGCGGACTAAATACACATTCGTTAAAGAATCACTTTTAACAATTCATTAATGAATTCTAAAACGCTTACAAAAAACGAGTGTATAAGCAAGCATATATTACCAATGAATCATTACTGTGTCATTAATAATATTTATTTTGATTCATTAATGAATATCGTTAACGATATTTTTTGTGAAATATTAACGATGAAATAAAGAACTTGACACACAAGCTCAACCGGTCTTCAGATTTTTCACCGTTTGCATTTGAGATATCGACACGAAATAATTTTTGGCTCTGTTCATGCGCCTGGTGAAATGAAAACTGCTGGTATATAACAAGATCGTTGAGCGACCCTTTTCGTTTCTTTTGTGGCAATTTTATTCTCGTTTAAAAATCACTATTTGCGAGCGCTTGTTAAATAGTTTGTGTTGAGATTTAGTTTGCAAAGGAGTGCGTACGTGCTTGGGTGTGAGCGCAGCAGTGAAAAGTTCAACGGCATAAGCAACAGAATGGAAAAAACATCTGCGATCTTCTCTTGTTTGGCATTAAAATTCCAGTTCTTCAAAATATCGTTATTGTTTCACAAATAATATCGATTATGAATGTCAAACGATATTCTCTAATAAGTTAGAATAAAAGCCATTAATGTATATATGTATAATTGCATATATATTCGTTTCTTGTAAGCGTTTTATATTTCGTTAATGAATCGTTAAAAATAATTCATTAACGAATCTCCATGTAGTCTGCTTGATGAATCATTAATGTATCGTTAACGACGCTCGTTAACAATCGAATCACTCGTTAATGTAATTCATTAACGATTCACCAACGAATTATTTTGTTTGCTGGGAAGCTTCTGAAATTGATGTGCGGTGAATAAGAGGACGGAGAAAATGCAGATGAAAAAGACTTTAGGCAGTAAGTTCGGTTGTTTGATTTAACGGCTCGTGACTTGTCCGATAGGTGAGTACTCAGAAAATCTTGAGAGTGGGTGGGGGGGGGGGGAGGAGGAGGGTACATAATAATATTTTATCAAAACAGCTGATATGTTTTTAAAAAAAAAATTCATTGAAATAACTGCAGATAAATGCTGTTGCGATAAATAGGGCAGCGATAGAATTGTTGATTTTATAAAGTAGCTTTACGGTCTGATCTATCGATCAATCAAATTTAGTTTCTGTCTTGTCATTTCACCATTTCGAATGCTAGATTTAGCATTAACATTTTATATATAATGCGCTGTTATATGTTAAAGAAGCTGTGGGTGAGCAAGTTTTTCAGGCGTCTCATTTTTAAAGTTGGGGAAATCGATCGTTTGCGGATTCCCACGATTTTGTCCAAGCGATTTAATTTTTTGTTTTTCAAGCCCATTCTCCTACAACAATGGGGAGAGCAAAGGCAGAGGCATGTCGCTGATATGAGAGTGATCTAAAACGATAATTGAATATGCAAAATTTAACCGTACTAGGAATGTTAGATTCAGTTGATCGAAAATGCTGTGTCAGGCGAGGCGCCGCCTCATGCGCTTTACCCAACAAGCTGCTGCTCTATTCAGCGATAATATAGGGTGTATCAACAAGAGGTGAAGGACCCAATCAGAGAACGTACGGCGGTTCATGACTCAATTGGACTTATTATGCATGCAGAGCCAAATCCTTTTTCAATATTCGCTGTAGTGTGGCCGTGCAGAGGTCGAGCTCTTGAGTATACTGTCGAATGGAGGTCTTTGGGTCGTTTTCCACACTGGCCTTCACTGCGGCGATATTTTCGGTCGAACGTCCGGGGTGAAATCGTTTCGGTGTTTTCACATCTTGCATTGTGCCAGTCTCTTAGAAGTTTTTGACACACACGTCCCAGATGGCATATGATTACTTTCAAAATTTACTCAAATTATGAGCTTCTTATGTGCGATTGAACGCGAATTTTCATAATAAAATTCAACGACTGTGTAGCGTTCCATAGTAAATTTCCCGAGTTTATAGATGACAAATGGCAACATTAGACAACTCTCAAGGGACATAGGCCTTTCCAAAACTACATCTCGTGCTCAAGCCCCCTATGGTACAATAGTGAGTGATTGAATCGATTGAAGTCAAAAAGTTTTGTAAAAATTTAAAGCGAAATTATAAAGTTTGAATTTTCTGAGTTCTAAAATGCTCTGCTTAATATTTTACTTAAAATCCGGCAACTTAGAGTGCTCTGCAATATTATTTTCAGCTAAGGATTTCATTAATTCGATTCTTTAATTTTGATAGCCAGTTCCTCTTTGAGTTGTTTTCAAATAAAACTTTATTTGTTCAAAACAGCTCAGCAACCGAAAATGTCCATAACTTTGGCTTCATCTGTTATATCCCTTAAAATTCCACCGAACAAAAAATAAATATAAATAAAGCTATAATAAAACTTTTCCTTCCTTCTCCTACTCTGTTGAAGTAATAATTATTATCAATATTTCAGTCTGGAAAGTAAATATTCAATGTTTTTTCCATAGCGACAGTTTCGCCATTTTCTTTCGTTTGAAAAGAAACCTTGAGAAAAAGTTTTTCTTTTCCAGATATAGCTATACTATAAATAAATTGTCCTATGCGATTAAAGTTTTTTTTTGCATTTTTACAGGCAATGTCGAAAATGACCACCAACTTTAAAGCACTAGAGATCCTGTGATAGTCATAACTTGAGCATACAAATTTATGAAATTGTACCACTTTCAACGTTCTATCTTGTTATTCAATTTCTTTTGTTATTTGCTTAGCAAGAAACTTACCTTCAGTCTTTGCTTAGCTTAGATGACAAAAAGAAAAAAACAAAATATTTGAACAAATTTTTTGCTTAAAAACTTTCGTCAGACGAAAAGATTCTCGCATAACGTACAAAAACTACTAGAAATTCAAATCTAAGAAAACGAAGCCTTAAGACATGATGAAAGGACTTTTCGTTTCGTTTTGTTATTATCTCTTTGAGAAGGATATTATGTCTTAATGAGGAAAACATTTTCTGCTTGAGAACGCTTAAAGAAATTATTTTCGTTTTTTGACAATGGTGATAATAATCATTGAGCACAGATGTTTGAATTTTTTGTCGACTAATATTATCGAGAGAAAATTTACGGATGACTTTGTTGATCCTTTGACAGTATTTTCATAGAGTTGAATTGAGTTTTTATTGAAGGAACGAATGAGAATTTCGTAGACAGTTTGAATAACTTCTTTTTATATTCGAATTTTAATTTAGTTAGTCTTATTTTCCAAAGTCCAAATGCAGCTCTAGCATAAAAACTTCGAGGATATATCTGCGCCACTTGATTTGCCAGAAATCAAAATTTACTGAATAGGTGTTTTGAGAATTAATATTTATAGCAATAAATGATTTCATGTTGGTTTATGTAATCCAAGCTTAGAGCATAGCAAATAAGCGGGAAGTATGAGCTGAGAAACTATACGCTTATTCCAATTTTGGCAAGAAGCTATTGACTTCGGGACTTTGAAACCGCAGTGGTCCAACAAAACTGGAACTCGTCTAAGGGTAAATTTAATCTTTTGGAAACTTTTCAAGAAATTAAAAATTAAATAAGAAAGTAGAACTATACTAATGGTCGCAGTTTCTAAAGTACGACTGGAGCATGAGAATAAATAGATTTTTTTTTTCGAGCATACCCAAGAACCTCAATATATGCCATGCAAAAAAGCAGACTGATGGAATGCATACAAGATAACTTCACAGCACAGTCTAGTGACTTACTATTGCTGTAACATTAAGTACGTCCTCGAAAAGGTTTTTGTTCAAATTACCCTATTACACTGCTTTCCAGACATCCTTGCCAACCGTTGTTGCTATCACCAGCATCATGCATTTCCGCCATATTCCCCAGTACTTATGTAAGTCCCTTTGCACTTTGCAGTAAGTCATTTCAGCTCGGTGGTAATAATTCCGAATGAACTTCTGTGGTTGATGTTCGTTTAGCATGAGAAAAGAAAAGAATGCCTTGTCGTCAATCTCATTGTAGCTTCTAGCATTGTTCCTTTGCCCCAACCAAGATGCCTTCTGCCTTTTCACTGAGATTGATTGTTTAATGCTATAAAATCTGCAATTTGTTCACTTTCAATAGAACCATGTTCGGGCATTGTTGTCGTTACGTCAGTAGAAGTTCCTAAAAAGTAATCAACGCGAATCTCAGATTTATAGCGATTCTAAATGGACGTGTGCATTGTACGGGCCTTAAATTGGGTCAAAGAGTCTCTCCGTACGTACAGTATCAGTCGTAATCCATCGGCTTTAAAAACCCATCTCCACTAACTCTAATACTCGGTGTAGTGATAGATTGGCCTCCTATGTGCTGTCTCATGCACATCTCACTTTGATGGATATCCTAACGTGCTTCGAAGACAATTTCCTTCGTCTTTAGATATACATTTCAATCTATCCCAATCCCTACCATTAAAGGCGGACAATCTGTTGAATTTATTGATTGTTTTCTTTCTCGGAATGGATTAGACGTTCACCAATAATCCACCAATCGTTCAAATAGCAATTTTTGAATTTTGATGACACCACGACATCATTCGGTTAAATATTAATTATAGGGCTGAACCCTTCCTGGAAAAGGACCAGAAACTAGAACGAGAGATTTTCGACTGAAAAAAATGATAATTTTTCGAGAGGAGTCCTTACGGGGGCGACAACAGCTACTTTTACGTCCTATTTCTGACGACAACGATGTTAGGGATTTTTCTCGAGTATGCTTGTTAGTGGTTCTTGTTGTGAGAGTGGTGCTAACGAATAATTAATTAGTTTACTTTGTCGAATATTATGCGGAGAGGAGGAATCTTTCTTCAAGATATTTCAGCGGGTTGCTAACCCGTTGAAATCATACAATTTTCGAAGGAATTGTCTTGGAAGATTTAATGGACTTGGCAAGGATTTTTTTCTTTTTTTTTTTTGAGGAATGAAGAAAAAATTTTGGCCACATGAGCTGAATAAATATTTTTTGTGGCAACATTTAAGATTGATCACTTTTTTATTTTAAATTTTCATAATTTTATTTTACATACAACTTGACTTACCTTTTGGATACTTTGTGTGATGATAAATGACATGTTTTAATATGTTTTAGAAATTTATCTCTTGACATGGGCTAAGAAATATGTATGTTGTAGCATAGATATGATCTATTTCCTGTTAAGTTTCTCCATAAAAGAGAAACAATTCTCTTTGTAAAAGGCGATTCTGAGCACCGGCATTTAGTTGTCATCGGGATATGTTTATTCAAATGACTTCCTTTTCATTGGGTTATTTCAAAGTACTGCGTGGTTGACCAACCCGTTGATGTAAAGGTTGTTTGGAGAAGTTATGCTTTGACTTCCACAAAGTGCGACCAATCCACTGCCACTTTCGCCTTTGAAACTCAATTCTTATCGTAGTTCTTCGCTGAAGATTGCATTTGGCCCGAATGTGTCGAACGCATTGGTACACGGAACCATTGAAAAATAAGGATTTGGATCGTGCATCAAACTATCGTAGCTTCAAGCGAAGGAAATTTTAACCTCCGGAAAGGGGAAAGGATTCCGAGACCGAGCCTTAAAAAAGAAGCAAGCATGTGATAGTAGCCTTTTTTTTTTCAAATAATGGATAATTTTTAAAAATAATTATTTATTTTCACAAAAACTACAATAGTGTGAAGCGACTTAAAAATTCTTTGTGATACACAAACAACCAAGATGTCGTGAGAAGAAAGGGAAGAAACCACTTCGGCGTCAAGATATGTTTCTTCTAATGGCTTCTTCTAAGTTTTTTTTATACCTTTGTCGGAGGCATCAAACCTTTAGTTAAGTCAGCGACACCCATACTTCTTCAAAAATCAACTTTTGGCACTATGTTCAAAGCCAGCGAGCTCGAAAATTCCTTGATATCAATTTCAAGTTCTTTGTATTAAATTCTTCTTCCAAACTTATCCAATTTTTTTGAATTTTGTTTGCTGAGTTTGATACTTCTTGTTCTCAATGGCACAAATCAAGTTTCGGCCGCCTGATCTTCAGGAGCCCAAACATTTATTCACTGGATTGACCCTGATACACCTATGCAGAAAATATGCTGGAATCATCGGTCGGGATTTGAGCTTACGAACTTCACATTCATTCATTTTGGATTTTCGGTATCGATTTTGAAATCGGCGACCCAAAAAATTCTAACCATTTCTTCTTACAATAATTCTGAGCAAGCATTTTATCTCTCTTTGTATACTAAAAGTTTAAGATTTGAATACCTGAACAATTAATTCTCTCACACAGCGTCCAAGCATGACAGGTAATTTCTTCATGGATCATATCACGAATTTAAAGTTTTCATTACTTTTTCGTAAAATTTGTTAGTTTTCGAAAATGTTTTGGTTTTTCGCAATTTTTGTACAAAGTCCCTTCTGAAATAAGAACTCCAATATGCAAATCCTTAAAGTACAAGTAGAAGCTTTAAGCGAACGAGAAAAAAATAATACAATTCAATTAACTTTTAACAGAATAAGAAGATCTGTATAGAAAATTTGCATATAGGTAGCGAATAGCAACAAAATTCAATTTCTTGTGAATTCTTTCGGAGTAACACCTGAGTTTGTGTACACAACATCTTAAAATCAATTACTTGGAAATTCACGCGTGCCCTTAACTTACTTCATACAACTTTTTCAGCTTACGTCCATGGTTTCTTTACGGGCCAATGGATATTTTTTTCTCGTCTGAATTGGGGAGGTCCTGTAAAAATCGTTTTTATACTTTTCAATTCCTTTTCTTATTTCCATGCTGTATTTGTATACTGAGGGAAGAAATGGGATTGGAAACAGTCGGGGGGGGAGAAGTGAAAGAATGACCGTAACGAGTGGTGAAACTGGTATACTTTTCATTTGCACTTGCTGCTACTGATAATGAGTCTATTGATATATACATATATCTATAATAATAAATAATAAAATATAAAATATTAAATTTGTAAATCCTTCTGTACCTATATGGGCGGTCTCCGGACAAATTCAGAGCACGCAGAGGTCTGGAAATTTGAACCTAGAACGCCATAAGTTCGAACTGATACATGTCAGTGTCCGATTTTTAAAATTTTAAATATATATAAATAAATAATTACTTAATTTTTAAAGGTTTCTGCCTCTGAGACACGAAATTTAAAACATATCAATTGCATAATGATTGTATTTGTTTTTCAAAAAATTGCTAAAAACCCCTCACTCCTTCCACCACCTCCCATACAAACTGCACTTTTTCATGAAATTCACTAAACTAAATTCATCGAGCTAAAATTTTGTATCAAATCCTTAATTAGTATTATTACTAATATTGGGAAAAAAATTAACTGATTAGGTTGACTCCTTCTACCTCCTCCCATATAATGTGACACAATTTCACAACTTTTCAAAAAAACGATTTTCTTGAAAAATGTGAACGTTACTGAACTAAAATTTAAAATATATCAGTTTCTCTTCTCGAAAAATAACCAAAAAACACTCACCACCTCCCATACAAATTGCACAATTTCCCTAAATCCAATGCACTAAGTTTCTCAGTACCTATTCAATTTTTGAAGTTTAAATTTGTTACAAAACATTTTTATAGCTACTCTAACATGATATGAAACAAATTAGTTCAGTACTATCACCCCTCCTACCACTCATACCATACCATACCATACCAACCCATACAAAATTCTTAGCATCACAAAAATTTCATCTTTAGTATCGTATGATTGGGCTTTACGCAGAGTCGTAGTCCTCTTATGGTTTTAAGCTTAATGTTATTTTATTAGGGCTTTTTTTTTAATTAACACAAGCTACAACTATTCACATGTCCTTAATGCTCTTCAATACGAATATGGTCTTAGATCACGGGATTGATCTGACCACGAGCCTGTCCCATACAAATGCGAGTATCGTGGTTTCATTCTTAATAATTTATGGATCCTATTCTAGCAAAATACAAACCATTGTCTTCAAAGAGCCATTAAACTAATCAGATTACATATCCCGTATAATGTATTAGTAACTACATTTTCAAAAATTGCTTATTTTGCGATTCTTACGCGGATAAAGTCGCGGACGATCGCTAGTCTTGAATATTTTATTTTTATTATTTATTTCAATTTACGGTGTGAAAAATATTAGAATTCCTCCTCTCCACCCACCACCACCCTACATACAAACTGCACTTTTTATATACAAACAATCAATTCTCTCAGTACGTATAAAATTAATCGAGCTGAAATTGTGCACGAAATATTTAATTAGAATTATTAGTAAGACCGAAAAAAATTAGACGATTAGATGGACTTCTTCTGGGACGGGGTCCATACAATATGACACAATTTCACAACTTAACAAATAGTAGATTTTCTTGAGAAGCATAAGTGGTACTGATCTCAATTGAATGATGTTTATAGTTATTTCTGAAAAAGTTATTAAAAATTCTCCACTCCGTCTACCACATCCTATACAAACTGCACAATTTCACTAAATCTAAACCACTAATTTTCTCAGCATCTTCTAAATTTTTGATGCTTAAATTTTATTTAAAGCATTTTGCTAATAACTTTAGCACGATGTGAAAAAATTATTTGAATGCCGTCGCCCCTTCTACCACTCCCCATACAAAATTACTTAAAATTACAAAAACTTATCTTTTCAATCGTAGTACTGTTTTGTTTTTTACTTTAACTTTCGCAATTCTTTTTATTAATGTCGGCATTATTTTGGAGCTATTTGAGTTAAAGCTGTAATTTGAATGAAGGACGACTTTAATATAAATGTAGAAATTAAACTCGATTTCATCTAGAATGTCGCATCATTACGCCCAATGATAATTTGGTTTTGTTTTTCAACAATGGAGTTAGTCTACTTACCGTCATTCGACTACTAAAATAAATATTTAATGGTATAAAAAATGAAGAAATAATTTCATGCCAATAATACCATTGAACCGGACGATTTGGGAACCCTTTTTTTACCCGTAAATATTTGACCCATTTTCCAACAGGTTCATAAATCTTCCAAATCATTTGAACAATTCAAAGTTGACGGGAGAAAAAAAAATTCTGTAAATTTTTCTTTGATAAGGTCCTTATCCTTTGGAGTTTTATAAAGTTAGTCCTTCGTTTATCCCAATTTTAAATAAATGGCTCAACAATTGGGAAAGTAAATAGGAAAAAAAACATCCTATCAAGGGCGTTTCATAAAGTTCTCGGGGGGTTTCTAAGTGCGAAACATATTACCAGAAAAGGGCACGTTTAATTTCGATTACGACCGAAGTTCATGTTTAGTTCAGACTAAAGAGTCAGTAAATCACCTCGTTTAAATGAGACAACGAATTCCGAAATTTTCAAACCAAACGATAATTCAGTTTCGGGTCGGTGATTTGAAGAAAAAAACGGTGTCCTTTCAAAAACCGAAAAGTTCAAGTGTCAGGAAGACACACTTTTGAAAGAGCACTTAAGTAACTGAGCCACTTGACATTGATGTAGAATTTTCATAGTACACCCATTCACGCTTCAGATATTGTTTTTTTGTAGCGATGTTATACCCATTTTTTTTTGTTTTTTTTTTTTTTTTTTGCGCTCTGCACTGTCGTTATACAGTTCACTTGAGATGAAGCTTTTACTCAACACTCTTAAACATTTCTGGTTTCATGTCTTTTTTTTTCGTTGTTTGAAATGTTTTAACATTAGTTGCTGTTTCGCTGTTTAGTGCGCATAGTCCTTAAATTTTCAATAGATTTTCTGCTTCTCTCCTTGGGAGTATCCTCGCGTATTCGTAAGGCGCGTTGATAGGATTCTAGCGTGCAGTATGGAGATATACTATGAATGGAGCTGGCAAAAAGAGAACCCTTATGCTGTTATAAATCATTCCAGATTTAACAGGTTACTTGTGCAGTGTAAACATGCTTTTTGGGTCAATCAATACCCAAAGTGGCGCGAAATAAATATATATTGACCCAATAAATTTTAGTTATCCCTGGTTTTACATTGTTTGTCGATACCCAATATTTGCACAGAACTCAACAACCGCAAGTCTTCAAACTGGTTTGGGTATGTAAAGTATAAATGTATCAAGATGGAAACTACAATATGGAGAAAACAATTTTGGAGTCATCCTGAATTTTGGGACTTGCTTGCGAATATTCAAAAACGCAAAATTTAATTCTTAAACGAATAATTTATTACAAATTTCAATAAGATTAAACAACTACGTACATTTAACTTCCAATCGAAAACACATCTCAAAATCGTCCTTATCCCACGGAATTTGTTGCATAAACATTCGACTCGGTTTCATGAACAAAGTTAACGTATCGTGAAGCTTCAAAGGCGAAAATCGGTTTGCAATAATCGCCTTCATAGCTTGTCCGTAATCTCCAAATGATGACATCGACATCGTGTTATTGCCGCCATCAGGAACACCTGCCAAGTCGTTACTGTCACGCTTGCCTATTAATCGGAAACGTGGCGCTACTTCTGCCGTAGTGTTCATGCTATCGAAACCCAGTCTATGACAGATGTCCTTCACATCGGTCTCATTGGGGGGATTGGAGCGAGCAAAACACTTTGTATGCCAAACGCCGAAGCTCTGTTGACGGACCTCACTGAATCCATCACTGCAACACAACATAACCAGAGCCAATCAATCAATGTCGGCGGAAATTTATGGAACCCGATGGATGGGTATGATAGAAAGACTTACCTGCTCGACGTTCCAGCTCGCATAGATTGTCCCAGACCGTAACAATATTGTTCGTCCTCGCCATTTGGGCAGTCTATATCCAAATCGCAAACAAACTCCAGTGGGACGCAATGATTTGAGCTACGAAAGAGTCAACAATTAACAGAGTTAGTTGATATGGAATACAATTATCGAAGAAGATTCCTACGAACTATTTATGTATTTTTTACCCACCCACTACACTTGAAACTACCCTCAGCACACTGGCAAATGTTTGGGTCCTCGTCCTTTTTGTCCAAGCAGTTTCGAACTCCGTCACATATCCTTTGAGGATCTGTTGCTCTGTGGGTGGGAGAGTATGTGTATTAGGAAAAAAATATTCCGCAACTTTTCAGTTTTCTTCCCCCTCAATTGATTTACTACGCTTACTTGAGGTACGTCAAGCACGAACATTCGCTCGGTTCATCAGATAAATCGCCACAATCGTTGATATGATCACAAAATCTCTGCTTCGGGATGCATTTTCCATTGGCGCACTTCATCTCTGAGGCATGACATCCTGTAAAGAGAAGCATAACTTATTCGCTATTGTCCTCGACTTCTTGTACTCAAGTCCTTAAGCTACGATAAAAAGTTCCTCTTCGTATTCATATCTCAAATACTTGTCTCACCTCCTTTACGAGCATGACACCGTTCTGGAACCTCATCGATAGCATCCTCGTGACAATCGACTTTACCATTGCAAATCTGCTTATCCTGAAGGCATTCGCCTAAAGGACAACGCAGTGTAGAACAATAGGGAGCTGAATATGGATACCGGCAATACGGATGTTCTATCGATAGAAGAAAAGGAGAGAAGGAATAAAGCAGTTAAGTTAAAATCCTTTTTTCACTCCGAAACAGGTCATATCACTTACCCAATACTTGCTGAATCTTCTTGTAGGATTTTTCAAGTGTTTGAACAGTCAGCGACTCTTTAAAGTCGCATTCGCTTGCATTTATGGTGAAAAAGGCTCGCGGATACCATCCCGTATCCTTTTCCTTGCATGCAATTAGTCCTTGAAGTGTGGTATTTACATCTGGCAAATGGAGGAAAAATATACTAAGAAGTCGCCGGTATGTAAAACTTGCAAGATACTTTGCAGTAAAATGTCTCAATTTATACATCAGCATTCAACTCCATTTTACATTTCGAATTTTACCGAGAGTTCATAACCCACACAAACACAAATCCAAAGCATACGTCTCATTCATTCCTAACCCCATTTTACTTCGAGGGATATTTTCTGCAGAATTAAAGCGGATGATGCTGCCGCTGCATTTTATTTTCGTGGCGAAAAACGAAAGGATTTCCAGAAATGTGCAATATGTCAAAAGTTTTATTGCTTCTCGTAGATTAAAATTTAAGTCGTCTCATTTATTTTCTTTAAAAAGTCCTTATAAAATAAATTATGATTAATGCTTTAAAAGTTCCATTGGATTTTTTTCAGGATTCATGAATTACTGCCTTTGATGTACACTGTCACACTGAGAAAGTCAATAGGACAAATCGATTCTCTCGAAAAAGGCTAACGACATGTGGATAATGATTTATGCGAAAAATATAGAAGTTGTGCCGTGCCGGCCAAAGTTGCATTCATGGACAATTTACATGAAACGATTTGTCCTTTGAACACTTCGTTCCAGGGCAAAATTCGTCTATTAATTCATTAATGAGCTGTTCACCAAATATATACGCAATGTCGATATGAATTGTTGATGGACGAATTCTGCCGGTGCAATGCACTGTGCAGAAGATGAACTGTCCATTAGATGAATAATCCCATGTATCAATTGAAAATTGTTGTAGATAAATTATCCAGGATGAATTGTTTTTGGATAAATTTTGCTTGAATCACAGTATCATAGTAAAAACCTAATTAAGTAAGAAGACCAAACTCGAACAAGAAAGGTGTAAATGCATATCTGAAACGAACAGTTTATTAACACTTACTCTGTATCTAATTTAGATTATCAACGACTGAAAAATGTACTCTAAAATCAAGAGCTAAGTATCGCACAGCTCGAAGGATATTACTACCCATAAAACGACACTTAACAGAACATTTTTGCATTAATCAAAATTTATCTTGCTAACTAGTGCCATGCAAATCGGTGTCTGACGAGATGGTGATTACCTCTATCACCTTAGCAAGACGAGGGTACAATTTTTACACGACTTCGTAGTAAGGACGAGGACTTTGACTGCAATACTTACTGGTTCTTCGAGATTTATATAAATTAAAATTTCTTAATTACTTTTCGAGATTGCACCCGGACTAATTAAACTTAAGCAAATGTCTTGGATACAGGACGATGGCCGCAGTATCTTCTTCACTTAAGAAACTCCTTACCTTTCGTTTTACATCCATGAGGCGGTCCGGTACTCTTTTTCTTTTGGAAACAAACTGAGGAAGCGTCAGCCTTGCATTTAGGGTCGTCGGGCATTTCTCTGACGACGGTTACATATGCCTTTCCGATTCTATCCAACGTCGTTGCAACACATTCCAATTTAGGTTTCATCGAGCTCGAGGATGAATCGTCCTTCGTTCCAGTTGAGATTTCTGGCTCTACATTTTCGTTTTCTGACATCATTCTAGTATGCCTGCTCGCAATAAAATCAGGAATTTAAATGAGTTTTTGCATCGCACACTGAAAATGACGACAACTGCTTTAATTACTTGTTCGGCAGGAATGTTGGAAGGATGTGCCGATTAAAGCGAACGGGTCGTTCTAAATGTACCAACACAGCTCCGGTTTCTACTTCATCGATATTCTCGATGCAGTCTATGCGTCGAATTTGTTCGAATGGACGCGTGGGCTTATGATGCCCGATTTTTATGCTTCCAAAATGCGCTGCGATGTAGTCGGTTGTCCACCTACGACAAATTAAAAGCATTTTTATAGGGTTGAACTCTGCAGTAATAGTTGAGAAAGGATTTTGTGTTACATATATGTGCTGGATTCCGTAAAGGGTCATCTTGAACACATCATACAAATCTTCAATGGCACTAAAATCCAAATCGGGCTTTGGCTGACCTTCAGGCTCCTTAACATTTTTCATTATTTATTGTGAAAGGGTTGTTAGCCCTTCGCACAACCCTCTATCTACGAATTTTCATTTTCTCTTATTTAGGTGGCCAAGATATACCCAGCAATAGCTAGGGTGTAGCTAGGGTAGCGTGTTGGTCTCCAATGCGAAGGTCGTGAGTTCAAATCCCGGTCGACGCATAAATCCAGCACACTGCCTGCTTGGGAATATCTTGGTCATCTCAGTCCACGAAAATGAAAAATTCGTAGATAGATGCCAAGGCCCAATTTGGGCTGTAGTGCTATTGTAGAAGAAGATATACCCACGCAAGTACTGTACTGAAATTATACGTCTATCGGGATTTCAACTCCTAACCTTCGCATTATTGACCAACACGCTACTCACTAGACTACACCCTAGCTAGACCATTCAAATAGCCTGTTCTCTATCGAGCTAAGAGAGGAGCTTAGTGGCGAGAAAAAATTACAGAAGCGCTCCAGTGAAGATCGGGGGTGAAGAGAGACAGTGAAGTGAGCTCGTGGAGGAAAGAGTGGAGTGATGCGTAGCTGGAGAAAGAGAAATCAAAAAGACAGCGAAATCTGTATGCTAACGTGGATTGAAAAAAATTTGAGCCTGCTCTTTATCCAGCTAAAAAATTACAGAAGCGCTGCAGTGGCGAACGGGGGTGAAGAGAGACAGTGAAGTGAGCTTGTGGAGGAAAGAAAAATTGTATGCGAACGTGGATCCAAAAAAAATTTGAGCTCATCAAAAGGCATCAATCGGAATTGCTGGAAGCTGACGTTTAATTACCCAACAGGTAAATTTTCGAATTGCGTTTCTTTATTTTTTTTGTACGGGGAAGTTAAAAGAAGAACGCCCTCTCCAGCCGCACTACGCCTTACGTCTATGTTATCGTTCGTTAAAGTACGAGATCCTCCGCGAGGAAACGCTAAATCGCTCGCAACATGAGCCATCATTATCGGTCGATTTAGCCGTTCATTAAAGGACGAGGTGCTCTGCAAGGAGGCACTAAATAGGTTGCCATTGTCAATTCACACAACGTCGATTTTGTCGTTCTTTGGAGGATGAGGTACTTCGGGGACTAAATCGAGTATAAACAGTCATTAAGAACTCTCCACTCCTTCTACCACCTCCCATGCAAACTGCTCAATTTTACTAAATCATATATATTAATTTTCTCAGTACCTGTTCAATTTTTGAATCTGAAACATTTTGATAGCAACTCTAGCGTGATGCGAAAAAATTGGTTCATCAATTCTACCCCTCCCCACCCAAAATTTATCTTTCATCTAAATTATTGCATGATTGGGCAGCGCCTATATAGACTTACGCATAGAAAGAAGTGACCTAGCAAACAATTTAACGAGCGCTCGCAAATAATGATCTTAAAACAAGGATGAAATGATACAAAACAAACAAACTGCGTCTTAATCTTAAGCAAATCAAGCAAAAAGGGTCGCACAATGTCGATCTTGTTATGTACAAGAAGTTTTCATTTAACCATGCGCATTACAGTAAACAAATTAATTCGTTAAAGAATCGTTAATGAATTATATTAACGAGCGATTTGATCGTTAACGATCTATCAAGTGGACTAAATGGACATGCGTTAATGACTTACTTTTAACAATTCATTAATGAATTGTTAAACACTTACAAAAAACGAGTATATGAACAAGTATATAATCGTTTAATGATTTTTATTTTAATTCATTAATGAATATCGTTAACGATTTATAAGCGATATTTGTTCTGAAATATTAACAATGATTTAAAGAACTTGACACACAAGTACACGCGGTCTCCGCTGCAAACTCTAGGTTTTTCAACGTTTTCATTTGAGATATCGACGCGAAATAATTTTTAGCTCTGTTCATGCGCATGGTGAAATGAAAATAGCTGGTATATAACAAGATCGACGGTGAACGACTCTTTTTGTTTGGTTTGCTTGAGATCATCACGCAGTTTATTTGTTTTGTGGCATTTCATGCTCGTTTGAAGATCGTTATTTGCGAGCGCTCGTTAAATTGTTTGCTGAGAAGTCATAAACAGAAACAGAACAAGAAGCAATCGCGATCTTCGAAGGTCTCTTAATGACTAGTTAACGACGCTCGTTAACAATCAAATCGCTCGGTTATATAATTCATTAATAATTCTTTAATGAAATAATTTCTTTACTGGGGACCTAGAGTTTAATTTTAACTCAGCAAACAAATTAATAAATTAATAAATGGGGACCTAGAGTTTAATTTTAACCCAGCAAACAAATTAATACGTTAAGATTTATTAATGAATTATATTAACGATTGTTTGCTGGGAAGGTATCAGTGTGTATCTGGGGAGAACTATTAGTAAGGTCTTGTTGCAGGCGTAAGTTTTGTTGCAAAGTGATAAACTTACCTATGGTTCTGAACACAGCCACCAGGTACAGCAACCCAATTAGAGCTGAGCAAAGCACCAATACACGAAAGCTTTCCGTTGGTGTAGATATTGGCTGTCCACGGTAACTTCGAAAGCTCCAGATCAACGAGCTTATCAGGGGAAACAGTAGTATTAGTTGGGACTGAAACCACAATCGAGATTGGTTCTTGCCCCGAATGGTCGGATTCCGACGCTGGAGGCAATTTGGAGCTGGCGTAGGGAACGCATTCCACAAACAATGCTGTGCACACTTCCGGCACTGCAATATTCTCAACTGTTGCTGTTGGCTCCAGCGGAGCTGCTTCCTTCTTAACCCGTGATTCCACTTGCTCGGCAGTATCCATGGCATTCACATAGGCAAAGTGGTTCATCAGGTGTTTGTGGATGTATCGTCGACTACGATGATGTTTTAAGGTCAATTCCTTTGCATCCTTGAGTGACGGAACGGGTGCAACGGTTGTTGTATTGAAATACTCGTAGCCTCTGAATCCGAGCAAGGAGCAGACTTCGCCTGCAGTCTTAGCTCCGAGCTTCGCAAAGTCGACCTCATCGTCGCACACCACTCTCCAATTGCCCTTCTGATTTCTGGTGAAGAATCCCGATGTTTGCAAGCTCGGGCGGAACGCTGAGTCCAGGAATACCGTCCGTCCGTCCGTGATGGCAACTGAAAGTGTTTACGAAAGGATTTTAAATTAGCGCCACAATGCTCGATCCAGAATTACGGGGCAGTTACTCACAGCAATCCAATTCGTCCTCTTTGAATGGACAGTCGATGCTATCGTCGCAACGATTGGCTTGGTCTATGCAAATACGCGATAGTGGGCATAGAAATTGAGCGCTCGTACAGTTTCCTGCAAAGAGGGTTGGGAATGAAAAAGGTGGTATAAATCATGTAAACGAAGGTCCTTTACAGGTTTGGAATTAGGAAGTCGGGTAATTTGTAGGAAAGTTGGTTTCGGGTTGCTTAGCTGCCGCCACCACGCCACCCTGTTATGCAGGACTGCCGCTTTTCTATGGTCATCGAGAGACTGATTTGACTCGCAACGGGTAAGTTTATACCGATTTTGTCTATCAGGGGGTTGGTTCACGATAAATTGGCTCATAATTAGGGCAATTGCCAAGACTGGGAATCGATTTCATTACACGATTCATGGGCGAACGGGTAGTGTGTCCTTTAGTCCCTGATGGGCACGTCGTACAGCTCAACTCATTCCAGGAACGCTGAGAACTTATTGAAAGTTTAATGAATAAGGTCAGCCAGTTGTTTTCTTATTTTGTACTGCGAGGGGTGAGTTTCGTGGCATTTTTAGTGGTTATTAAGTAGGTTAGTGGTGAAGGTTAGAAGTGGGTCGTACTGTTTAGGTTTTTGTCCGATATGATTTGAAACTATCGATTAGATCGAATGACTCGTGAAATTTATTGACTAATTGGGAAATGAGGGATTAAGCTGTTGTGGCGATTGTTGGAACCGATTTGACTTGAATTACACTGTTATTATAAAGTTTGGTTTTTTTTTCAAAACACATATAAAGTTCAAGGCTTTTTTTTACGGCCGTCGAAAATAATTTAGGGGGTCACCAATTAAGTCGACATAGGTACGGGGAAACAAGTGGATACAGGAAAATTAGTAGGGAAACACTGAAGGGGAGATTCTGAAGTGGCGGTGAACATTGTTTTTAAATTGTTGGAGGTTGTACACTGTTGGAAAGTGATTGCCTGGTAATGAATTCCACAACACTGTCATCCGAGGGATGAAGGACTGCCTAAGCTTCACTATTTGCTTGAGCGTGCAGCTTGGCGAGTATTTCGGGGGCATTGAATGTAGGTGGTGTAAGGGTCTTTAGTTCCTTGCTGCATTTACCATGCAAGTATCTATATAGTAACTGCGGAGTACTCCGATATTTCGACGATGCTCAAGGGAGTCAATTGTGACCGACATAGATTTATCTCCAATTAATTGGAACTACAAGTAGATACTTTTCTTTAAGCTGGAACACCTAATTTTAACATATAAGAAGAGAGACGGTTTCATCTATTACCTACTGAATGTATCTCTGTGCAGATAGTTACATGATATCTACATTTATTTTTAATATTTTTCTGAAATTTCTTTTTGAATCATTTTTGAATAACGTGTTTTTAATGCGATTGAAAATGAGCCTTCTTTTCTCAATATCGAACCAGTCAGTTCTAAGAAATATGTTTAGATCACTTTTGTTTGGGAGGCGGGCAGATATCGTACTTACCACAATTTATCTCGTCTGTCAGATCGGAGCAATCTACTTTTCCATCACAAATCAAGTCATCCAAGGCACCCTTATAATATTGAAGTATTATTTTGAAAATCTCATTTATTTCAAATATTCTTTCGACATACCCGTAAATATTCCCTACATGTGCAACTATCTTCATCCGAGCCGTCTTCACAATCCGTAATGCGATCGCATCGATGAGCCTCGTTAATCGTTTGAGGAATGCTTTACAAAAATAAGGGATTAAATTGATTTTTCTTTTAATTTCCATTCTAAATTTCCATACTTTTTACAAACAAATTTTTTGCCAAAAACTTTTTTTATGTGCTTTTTCAGGTGAATCTTTTCCGAATCATGACCGTTTTCATCATCTTTCACTGAATCCTTCGATGGTTCATCGTTTACAGGACGATCCAATATAACTGGTGGCGCTGTTGTAGTCGACGTTGAGGGCATACTCTCTGTTGTACTATTGTTATCCTCATTCAGATCGTCAGAACTAGCCGCATTCAATGGAGTAGTTGAAGCATCTGTCTGTCCTACTAATCCCGGTGTTGTTTCTAAGGCCTTCTGAAGACTCATAAGTCCACATTCTGCTTCGTCTTCACCGCCCAAGCAGTCGACGATGCGATCACATTGGCTACTTTTTCTAATGCATAACTCTCCACCCCAAACACATTTATAGCCTGGACAAATTTGCTTCGTTGATTTTAAATTGCGATTCTCGGTATTGACATTCTGATCGATCCAATCCAAATACAAAGCGACTCGAGTGTAGACACCGGGCTCATCGGCACGTGCACAGCCCATACCATGGCTTACGATACCAGCCAGGTACAACTCATTGGGATTCGTGACACTCTTGCAGAATAGTGGACCACCTGAATCACCTTGACATGCATCGCGCCCACCTTCGATTAAACCCGCACAGAGTTCATCGCCTTCCAAATCTATCTTATGTTTACAGTGTGGAAGTATCGGAATCTGAACCTGCCTCAGTTGATCCGCTTTGAAATTAATATGGTTTTAGTTTATTTATAATTGATGTTCATTATGACTTACGGCCAGAGCCACTTTCCCTGATTGCACCCCATCCAACTGCTGTGCATATGGTACCCGCACGAGGACCCCACATCCACTCCTCATCCATGCTAGTTCGACCTTTCTGCGGCAAACAGATCGGACGTACCCATCTATTGAACCTGATAGGTTCTGCGGTCCGAACGAGACCCAAATCGTTTTGCATTGTTTGCCGTTTGTAGCCTTCGTGTACAATAGCATGTGATACCTTAAGATTCTGAATCATGGGCGAATAACTGTATCGCCTGAGCATTCCAACACGCACTTCATAATAATGATTAGGGAAATCGGCAAGGCAATGGGCAGCTGTAATGATCTGGAATGAACTCAAAAGTGTCATCGCTTGGTGGGAGTTATTGAAACATCAACGCCAACTTACCCAATTCTCATTGTAAATGATTCCACCGCAATGATAGCGACCATCTTTGTACATTCCAACTATGAACGGGTATTGAAGCGGATTCGAAGGCATACCGCCTACAACTCTCTCCTCGGGGAGCTTCTTCCTTTCACGTTTTGCCAGAGACCGCCTAATTTTTAGAATTGAACCAGACGGATCCTTGACTTTCCTAGTACCGCACTTCATCGGAGGACATTTCACATGAGTTAAAACTGATGCCTGCGTTTGTACGCTTGGTGGACATGAGTCAGTGATTATCGGTGGCTCGACGTCGCCCAAACCATGGTGTGAAACTTTCGGCTGAATGAATTCGCCCGGTATGCTTCCCGGAATAATCGATATAATAGGATCACTGTCCAGTTGTCCGACTTCAGCTTCGCAAGCTTCACGTGCCCATTTCATTGAGTGATTGCATACCGGATACCATTTTCCCTTGTAATTTCGATGCAGGATACCTTCAGTGTACGAAGTTGTGTAAGACTGAGGATGGAACTAGAATTTTAATCGGGAATCTCAGAAAGATCAATCTTGCTTACCAAGTGATGTCCTAAGAATCCCACAATCATGCTGCAATCCCTCTCGTCATTCCTGTTGAAACATTGTGCTGCACCGTCACACTTTTCATGGGCATTATAGCACATCGAAACCGTAGATTTTTGAGCTGACTCGAACTCCTCGGCATTTTCGTAGCACGTAAATTGGAACTTATCGCAACCGAAACAGCCGAGCTCGTCTTCGGCCATCGGACAATCTGGATATCCATCGCATATCTTATCTCTGGACAAACGTGACTTACAAGTGCAAGCTGTTTCGTCGCTCGAATCTGTACAGTCGACTTCCGAATTACACCACTTCTCGCGGGGTATACATTCGTTGGTTCCGACACAGGCTATGGTTCCATCGGGACAATTTTTTGAAGCACTTCGTCCTGTATTGTTGTGAAGCTGGTACATTTGCTTTATGTAAATCGAATAGACGATGTCCGATTGCGAAGGGATATTATCTAGATTTTCAAGATCAGAACTGAGTTTAGAGACTTCTGTGGCTTCTTCTTCGGACTGGCTTCGTAATATGGGCTGGGCGACATTTCCACGCATCATACTACCTCCTGGTATCATACCTGAGCCCGGCATATACGAACATAAGACCGGCTGGGATTGCATTAAATTGCGCGTAGAATGATGAGCAGCTGGACTCATGATCCTGAAAAGGAGATTTCGTGGTTGAAATACATACGTTGAATAAGAAACTAACAAGATTGATGTTAGAGAACATATTTGTGCCAGGTTTTGAAAAGGGTAAAATACGTTTTTATTGGTATCAGTTGAGAAACGATCCTTAATTACAGTGGATCATGAGTTCTTGGTATGAAATTATATGGAAAACTTTGGCGGTAAGGAGAAGAAGTCAAACATTTGCAAAGCTGTATGAATTCTTCATTTCGCTTCAGTTCAATTTCAGTAATTGTAAGACTTGATTTCCACCAGATAAAGGAACGGGATCTAGAAGTTTACTTTCTATTCAAGTGATAGTCACAACCGCAACCTAGAATATACCAATCAAAACTGAATAGAAGAAACTTCCGCTGGCAAAGCCTCTTTATCTGATGATTTCGTAAAATATATCTTCTTGCAAAGGCAATCCTTAGGAGGAACTAGCCCACTTCATTTTCCAATCTATAGACAAATTCATTTCATAACTATTTCATAAATTTATTTATAACTCTTGGTATAATCTTAAAACTCTAGATACTGGTACAAAATATCTTGAAGTGCTGATACGAAAACTTACCCTCCTCCACTAACGGGTAAAAATTGGCCAACATTCATCGCACTCTGCAGACTTGGTCCCGATGGCGGAATATAGATGTATCCTGAAATGAAAAAAGGACTTTATGTTTCCATCACTAAATCTGAAGCTCTTAAACCTCTTGTTCTTGGCTCAATTCCGGTATGCGAGATCGTTCCAGCAGAACTAGGTTTGAAAATGATCTTATCTGAACAGATCTTCACTACGAATTCCCAAAATTTTTATACGTCCTTAATCTTAGAAACAACCACCAATACATACCACCTTGATTCACAGGATACATTCCAGCTCCATTATGCATACTAATCATGGGCTGCATGAAAAACTGCTGTCCTTGGATTCGCATGTTTGGAGCGGGTGCCATTCCGGCTCCTGGAACAAAGCAGGTTGGCATTTGCATCATTCCGAAATTGGGATTGTACATAAGTTGAGCGGAGGCTTTCATTGTTTCGCCAGTCACTGGAAAGCTGGAAGGAGCGCGGCTAGTGAAGTGGGGATTGTTGGTGAAGCCGCCATTATGTGGGGGTGATGTGACCTTGACTTGTGGCGTACTTTTCTTGGATATTTGATCGCAAAGGCTCATGAATGGACCACTGGCACCTGTAAGTTTAACGAATAACGACTATAAGTCTGTTCGCTATGTTTTATACACTGTATATCTACCTATGGCTTGGGAGTTATCCCCAAAATGTTGCTGACCGAGAGTTGGCTCCTCTAATACCGGATTATCCATCAAATCAGGATTACGCAAGAGGAAGTCGTTGTTAATCTTCGTACGTTGCTGAAATTGAAGCGGTAGTGGGGATTCTACTGTGTCGGGAAAAAATTTATGTCCGAAGGGAAATTCGCCTTGAATACTCTCGTGGAATTGGGGATTAAATACCGGATTTTTAGGTTGAGCTGCAGAGCTCACATCCTCGTCCGATTCAACTTTGTTTTCATCGCTATCTGGGGTCTCGGTAGTTGATTTTTCGCTCGTTGCTGCTGTTGTGAATTTTTTGATTTTCGGAGCTTTTATAGGATTTATAGGAGTTGGGGTTGTATTATAACTTGGTTTTGTAGATTTTGGAGTTGATTTCGAGTAAGTAATGGTTGGAAGAGGATCCAGAGTTGTTATTCTCTCTACTGATTCCGTAGTTATCTGCTTTTGGTAGAAACTATTCTCTAAGCTATTATTTGCATTATCACTATCATTGCCATTACCAGAAATATCCATATCTGCGTCAAGTAGTTGGGAGGTAGTAGATTGGAAAAGAAAGGATGTAGTTTCAAGCGATTGTTCTGTTGAGTCCTTAGAAGTGGAACTATCGGGCATTTCAGTGGGCGTATTTTGTATAGCTAACGTTGAGGTTGATGTTGGGTTTTCAGCGACAATTTCCAAATCTGTAGTAGTCTCAATATGGCTTTTCCATTCTGGATCCTGAATTTGAGTATTCAAGGTAACATTTTTTTGATTCATATTAGTCGGAGGTGTTTCTATTGTTGTTCGATTGTCTTCAATTCTAGACAAACCTACTAAATCCATCCTAGCCCCAACTATGGCAGACTCATAGTTTTTATTTGGGATTGTTTCAGGAGATGTCATGGTATCTTCTACCTTTGAAGTAGTAGTTACAATTTGTTCACTCTTTTTAAATTTTTCCGGCTTAATACTCTTTTCAATATCTCGACTTACCTCTGTCGAATTTACTTCCGCAGCAACTTTACTTTTGTCTTCTTCCGACGAACTTGGCATTAAGCCATCCTTCTGTAGTAAGACCTTCATCTCCTGCAACTTAGTGTTTAATTCCTCAGCAATTTGACGCATCTTAGAGTACAATTCGATGCAGCTAGCTTTGTTCGCGGACTTCTTACATCGTACATTGTACTCTGTGTTTAAGCTTTCAAAAACTTGTCTATCACGTGAACACTGTGCCTGGAAATCCGCAGCTCGAGGTGGCTCTATGTGCCTTTTTTGCCGTGCCAACCTCTGTAGCATGCTTTGCAATGAAATTTCTCTATGTAAGACTGCACTACCTTCCATTTTCGACCGTTTATTATGCAATTCTCTTTGATGCTTAATGACTTTCAGAACGTACTTGTTATGCTTAAGTCTACTTAAGCTACGCTTTGAACGCTCCTCATCCTCCTTGAGAACGGCATACTTATTAACTTTATCGAATAAATTCATGAAAGATGACCCGAACATATGCAGTTTATTCGCATTTTCAATGGTGTCATGTTGCTTCTGTTGCTGGGGGCTTGATCTGACGACCATGGATGGGGCTGAAAGTTATTAATGATATTGTAATATAATTAAAATATTAATTTTGTAGCTGATATTTTTACACGCAACCATAAACATTGTGAGAGTTTACGAACCTTCTCTAGCTATGATTATATTGAGTCCTGCGCTGAGGATAAATACTCCTGCTGAAAATATAATGAGCCCGAAGAGGATTCTCCAATAAAACGTTAAAGATGGTTTCGTTTTAATCTGATGTTTTGAAAGTACTGTAGAGAGTAAGATTTAAAATAAATAAAATTCATAATAATTTAGAATATTTTTAACTTTATTGTCTTGTAACAAAGAAAATTTTAGTACTTTAAAAACTGCCATAACTTCCTTTTTTCTTAAACAATTTTGAAAAAAAAAAAAATTTAGTTTTAGGACTCAAAATAGTTTTAAGCTTTAGTGTTTTGATAAGCATTTCCATAGATAGCAGTCAAAACTTTTTGAACATTAAAAATTAACAAAATCAAATATTGTCCTAATTAGTGAAATAAATTTATAAACTTAAAATCCGGCGGTCAGGTTGAATCAGTTCTCCAAAGTTGTTCTCTAATCCTATGATCTTACGATCTTCTTTTACTTCTACAATGGTACTACAGCCCAAATCGGACCTTGGCCTCCTGACCTTCAGGTTCCTTAACGTTTTCATTACTTATTGTGGAAGGGTTGTTAGCTCTTTGCACAACCCTTTATCTACGAATTTTTCATTTCCGTAGATTGAGGTAACCAAGGTATAGTATGCTGAAATTAAGCGTCGACCGGGATTTGAACTCACGACCTTCACATTGTAGACCAACACGCTACCTACTACGCTGCACCCTAGCTGATGATCTTACAATATCAATCATAAAATCCAAAATTAATTTGATTGAAAAACTGCTCAGCTCTTGTTATCTTTTATTGTGTATGAAAATTCACATAATTCTTTTTGAAGCTCTACAACTTCTACTCAGATTGTTCTCTAGTTAAAAATATGGGGATAATAGGTTATTCATCTCAAAATCCATATGTAAAACCGAAAAAAAACTAAGACCCCCATTCCCTCAGCCATTGCTACCTGCTACAACCATAACCTGCTTATTGACTTTTCACTTGTCTCAAGAATAATAAAGTTGCGCCCGAGTTATTGGCAGATCCCTTTTAAAACATTTTAATTTCATTCAAAAGATATAATTTTCGGTTCCAGTTGGCAATTATTCTTAAAAAGTAGGGGTCTCTCTGGTTACGTGCCCAATATTTTGCAACTACTCCAAAATTTTTCTGTTGAGATTTACTAGAGAAATTGTCGAAACACACAGAGAAACGTCACTGAGAAATGATCTTAATTCTACTCCTTGAATTTCAAATAGTGTTATTTTGTAGGAAAAGAATATTTTGACAGTTAAAAAATATGTTTCGTAATTAAAGGTATACAACAATTTGTCATAATACGCTTCAAACTCTGAAAAGTTTCCAAACACTATGTTCGTCTCTTTTGGTTGAAAACTTTCTTCTGGTTTAGTTCGTGGAAAGACAAATTGTTAGCGAACCTTGCTTAGAAGCGAATTTTTCGTTTTTGAATTAGGGAATGTTAAGTAAGGCTATTATAAGTCTGGCTTCTGAAAATAAGCCAAATGTACTTTTATGTTTCAAAAGACTCAGAAAAAGTAAGATTGCTCTTTAAGAGTCTGGCAAATGCAATTTTGCTTTGTGGAAGTCAGTCGAATAGGCAATGAAAATAAAGTCTGGTAAGAGACCGGACCCCAGTAAATGACTTAGTCTAGAATAAATGAACAAAGCTAGAGTGTAGCCTAGTGGGTAACGTGTTGGTCTACAATGCGAAGTTCGTGAGCTCAAGTCCCAGCACACTGCCTGCTTGGGTATTCCTTGGTCACTTCTATTTATGAAAATGAAAAGTTCATAGATAGTGGGTTGTACGAAGGTCTAACAATCCTTCCACAAAAAATAATGAAAAATATTAAGGAAGCTGAAGACCCATGGTCCGATTTGAGCTGTAGTGCCATTGTAGAAAAATAAATGACTAGTTAGGAAGGAGATTAGTGGAGTTAGAGTGTAGGAAAATGAAGTTAGCGTGTAGCCTTGTGGGTAGCGTCTTAGTCTGCAATGCGAAGGTCGAGAGCTCCAATCCCGGTCGACGTACAATTTCAGCACACTGCTTGCGTGGATAAGATCATGGGCTTAACAGCCGTGATCTTAAAGTCTAATTGATACGAAAAATAGATACAACGCATCGGATACGGATGGATTTTCAAAAACGGACTAATGATTGCGTTCTGAGACGCTCGAACATTGCATGACAGTGGAAGGGCTGGGTTACTCGGTTGACTTAAAAATGGAGCATTATAGCATCTAAATCTTGGGCTTGAGCAAGATGGGCAAGATCAGAACAAGAATCAACCCCGAGCGGAAATATTTCGTACGTTGGTCCTGAGTGTGAAGACAAAAATTGCATAGCAGTCGTCCTTACACAGAGAGCAAGAAATAGTCTCGTCAGCTGGGAACCAATTTCGCATAGGATTATCGTCGTGAGACGGAGGACTAAGGTCAGAAACATCACAATTCTGAAGTGCTACGCACCAACTAATGCCGCAACACCTGGCGACAAAGAGGAGTTTTATTGGCAATTGAGCAACTGAGCGCCACTTTCGAGTGTATTGCAAGAGCTGATATTTTTACTATCGCAAGAGATATAAACGCTGAGATTACGTCTGCCTATACTGTACTAGAACACGTTATGGGGAAGCATGGGGCCCTTGGGTTGACTTGTCACGACTTTGTATTAAGAGTCCTGAAAACAGCGGATTATTTGTATAGTTTCGTAGTATTAGGCAAATGGTCTTCGGAGAGACCCTTTTTCCGCTTAATAGTTCCCATAAAACATCTTTGGTTTCCACTGACGGTGCTACTCAGAAACAAATTGACCATTTGACTATACGTCGCCAATGGAGATGATGTCCCCTCGATGTGCGAGCGAAGCGTGGAGCTGACGTGTAGAGCAATTACCACTTGATGGTTACATACTTGAAATTGTGCACAGAATCTCTCTGACGGTCACAAATTCTTCAAAAGAAGCTCAAGCTTAATGTGAACTAGGAGACACCAACAAAAAATGTGACAAGTCATCCACTTTACGCGGATATAAAATGTGCACAGTGGATGCCAAGCTGGAGGCTACCAGAAACTTATTTCTAAGAAGTGCTGAAGTCTTCTACAATGGCGCTACAGCCCAAATTGGGCTTTGGTCTCTTGAACTTCAGGTTCCTTAATATATTTCATTATTTATTGTGGAAGGGTTGTTAAACCTTCGCACAACACTCACAAAAATTATGGCTAAGGTAATTCTCAATAGGATTAGTGATGTCGTCGAGAGCACTCTCGAAGTTTATCAGGCTGGATTCCGTAAAGGGTCGTCTTGTACCGACCACACAAATACCCTACGGATAATATTAGAGCAGTCAGCCGAAATGGGTTCGCCACTACATCTCATGTTTGTGGACTTCGAGAAGGCTTTCGACAGCGTTAAGCGAGATTACATATGGAATGCTTTGCGTAGGAGAGGTATTCCAAATAAGGTCATAGCTATGATTAAAGAATCCTACGAAGATGCAAGGTGTCGCGTCTTGCATAGAGGAGAGCTGTCCGAGAGCTTTCCTGTGCGAACGGGTGTCAGACAAGGCTGTAATTATCACCAGCCCTGTTTCTGGTGGTAATAAATGACATCTTGAAAGCTGCACTGGAAGGTGGGGAAGGTAAAGGTCTTCAATGGAGACTATTTAACATCTTAAGTCACCTTGATTATGCTGATGACATGTGTTTGCTTGCACATACCCGTTCGGACTTAGAGTCAAATGTTCGCTCGTTGCATTCTAAATGCAAAGAGGCGGGACTGAAAATAAATCTGCGTAAAACCAAGTACATGCACATGGGTTCGAACGCAAGCACACCGATTGTTCTTAATGGACAGGATGTGGAAGAGGTGCAAGATTTTTGCTATCTCGGAAGCATTGTCAGCATAGACGGCGGAGCCGAAAAGGATGTTGAGGCTCGGCTAAATAAAGCTCGTCAGGCCTTCGGTATCCTTTCCCCTTTCTGGAGGTTAAGAGAGATCTCCCTTCGCACGAAGCTGCGAGTTTTTGACGCATGCGTCAAATCCGTGTTGTTATATGGTTGTACTACGTGGAAAGTGACCGTTCGACTTACCAAGAAACTACAGACTTTCGTAAACCAATGCCTCCGACGCATTTTAGGAATATCCTGGCCAGAAGTGATCTCCAACGACGAACTTTGGAGTACAACTCGCCAGACTAAAATAGGTATTGAGATTCAACGGCGAAAGTGGCAGTGGATCGGTCATACTTTGAGGAAACTAGAGCAAAACATCGCAAAACAGGCTCTGGATTATAACCCTCAAGGAAGACGTCGGGTTGGTCGGCCATGTAACACATGGAAGCGAGCAGTTGAGCAGGAGGCCAGAGGAATAAACAAGTCCTGGCAACAGCTTAAAGCCGATACGCAGGATCGCGCCTTGTGGAAGAGAGTTGTTTCTGTCCTATGCCCCTATAGGGGGTCTTAACAGGAATTTGATGATTTGATTGACAACACTCTACCTTCGAATTTTTCATTTTTGTAGATTAAGGTGACCAAGGTATACCCAAGCAGGCAGTGTGCCAGTATTTTACGTCGACCGGGATTTGAACCCACGCACTTTGCATTGTAGACTAACACGCTACCCACTAGGCTACACCCTAGGTTTGGCAAGACATGTGGGAAAATATTTGCGATCGGAAGAAAGTCAAATTATTTATCATCTTTTAGCGCCATGACAACCAAAGTTGAGACACGTTGATTAAATACAGCTTAAGAAGGCTGCTAGATGCGTCAAGAGAATGGTCATTGAAGATCTGGCCAACAAGATGGTTTCTGCGGCTTACCTTGGGAATATGGGTTCGCTATTTAAAAAGATGAAACGGGTGACGAACAGGAATTAAAACGCCAACCAGCTTGTGAGAGGGGCCAATACAATTATCTATATAAATTTAATTGTAGTGTCTGTCTGTTATATGTTTATTAATGGCTATTTTAGCAATAACTAAGCAGAAATAAACGTTTTTAAAAAATCTTTCTGTCTGTCTGTCTTTCCGGTTTTCACGCAAAAACTGCTGAACCGATTGTAATGAAACTTTCACATTTTATTAGATGTGCTCCGAGATGTAATCTGCGTGTGGTCTTATTTCAATACCCCCACGCCTTCCACCCCCTCCCATACAAAGTGACTCATTTTCAAAATTATATAACAATCAAATTTTTTTCAAAACGATTGGAGCAAATCATTTGAAATTTAGAACATACCATTTTTATCAAAAATTTGATCTATGGTATACAAATTATTTGAATCCCCCTACTCCTTCCACCACCTCCCATACAAACTGCACTTTTTCATAAAATGCTATTCACCAATTTTCTCAGTCCGTGTAACTTTCATCAAACTTAAATGTTACACTTTATCCTTAATTTGCATTTGTATTAATATCGGGGAAAAATTAACCAAGTAGCTTCACTCCTTCTACCCCCTCACATACAATATGACACAATTCCACGACTTCACAAAAACTCGATTTTCTTGAAAAGCGTGAATGATGCAGATCTGAAATTTAAAATATATCAATGGCATAATAATTGTAGTTGTTTCTCAAAAATTCACTTAAAACCACTTACTCCTTCCACCACCTCCCATACAAACTGCACTTTTTCATGAAATGCTATACACCAATTTTCTCTGTAAGTATAACTTTCATCGAGCTTAAATGTTGTACTTAATCAATAATTGACATTATTATTAATATCTGGAAAAAATTAACCGATTAGCTTCACTCATTCTACCCCCTCCCATACAATGTAGCACAATTCCACGACTTTACTTAAATTCGATTTTCTTGAAAACTGTAAACGTTATTGATCTGAAATTTAAAATATGTCAATTGCAAATTAATTATAGTTGCTTCTCAAAAAGTCACTTAAAACCCCCACTCCTTCCACCCCCATACAAACTGCACTTTTTCATGAAATATTCTAAACTAATTTTCTCAGTACATGTAACTTTCATCGAGCTCAAATTTTGTACTCAATCCTTAATTAGCATTATTAATATCGGGAAAAAATTAACCGAGTAGCTTCACTCATTCTACCCCCTCCCATACAATGTGACACAATTCCACGACTTTACAAAAATTTTCTTGAAAAGCGTGAATGATACAGACCTGAAATTTAAAATATATCAATTGCATGATGATTATAGTTTTTTCTCGAAATATCACCAAAAGCCTCCCTTTCCTTCTACCACCTCCCACACAAATTGCACAATTTCATTAAATTCAATGCACTAAGTTTCTCAGTACCTACTCAATTTTTGAATCTTAAATTTGGTACAAAGCATTTTTTTAGCTACTCTAGCATGATGTGAAACAAATTAGTTCAATGCAGCCACTCCCCATACAAAATTTCATAAAATCACAAAAATTTCGATTTCATCTATAGTATCGTATGATTGGGCTCTACGCACAATCGTAGTCCTGTTACGTTTTCAAGCTTAATGTTATTTTATTTCGGCTTTTTTTTAATTAACACAAGCTATAATTATTCACATGTCCTTAATGCTCTTCAATACGTATATAATCTCAAAACACGAGCCTCTCCCATTCAAATGCGAGTATCATGGTATTATTCTTAATAATTTATGGTTCTGATTCCAACAAAATACAAAACATTGTGTTCAAAGAGCCATTAAAGTAAGCAGATTATATATCCCACATAATGTATAACTAACTACATTCTCAAAAATTGCTTATTAATGCGATTTTTATGCGGACGAAGTCGCGGGCGTTTGCTAGTCTTTAATATGAGTGAACACCAGATGCGGCGATGGAAGGAATGCTACTTTGATATCTTAAACATCTTGTTAGAGGAAGATTTTCCAGAAACAGAACAACTACCAAACATCCAACCGCAACAATCGACTATTAGGGACGATCCCCCAGATAATGATGAGATAGTTTCCGCCATTCGGTCAATGGCGGGAAAGAAAGCCCCAGGTATAGAAGGACTACCATCCGAACTCCTCAAAGCGGACTCGGAAATAACAGCCGATTTAATTCTCCCACTCTTTACTGAGGTGTGGAATGAAGAAAGATGTCCGACAGAATGGAAGGAGGGCGTTATTGTAAAAATTCCGAAGAAGGGTGACCTTCAGGATTGTGGTATTTGTCGTGGTATATGTTTACTTACTGCCGTATCGAAAATCATGGCTAAGGTAATTCTCAAGAGGATTAGTGATGTCGTGGAGAGCGCTCTCGAAAGTTTATCAAGCTGGATCCCGTAAAGAGTCGTCTTGTACCGACCACAGAAAAGCCCTACGGATAATATTGGAGCAGTCCGCCGAAATGGGTTCGCCATTACATCTCATGTTTGTGAACTTCGAGAAGGCTTCCGACAGAATTAAGCGAGATTACATATGGAATGCTTTGCGTAAGAGGTATTCCAGATAAGGTCATAGCTACGATCAAAGAACCCTACGAAGGTGCAAGATGTCGAGCTTTACATAGTAGATGAGAGCTGTCCGAGAGCTTTTTTGTATGAACGGGTGTCAGAAAATGCGACATATTATCACTAGCCCTGTTTCTGGTGGTAATAACCGGTCGGACCTAGAGGCAAATGTTTTGCGTTCGTTGAATTTTTAATGCAGAGGCAGGACTGTGAATAAATGTGCGTACAAGCAAGAACATGCACATGGTCTCGAACACAAGCGCACTGATCGATCTTAACGGACAAGATATGGAAGTAGTGCAAGACTTTTGTTACCTCAGAAACACTGTCAGCATGGACGGCGGAGCCGAAAATGATATCGAGGCTTGTATAAATAGAGCTTGTCAGGTCGTCGTTATTCTATACCCTTTCTGAAGATTAAAAGAGATCGTAGATCAATGCATGAAGCTGCGAGTCTTTGACGCATGCGTCAAATCCGTGTTGTTAAATGTTTGTACTACATGAAAAGTGACCGCTTGGCTCATCAAGAATCTGCAAAACTTTCGTGAACCAATGGCTCGCACGCATTTTAGGGTAATCCTGGGCAGATATGATCGCCAGCCACCAACTTTGGAGTACAACATTAAAGACTAAAATAGGCAATGAAATTCAAAGGCGGAAATGGAAGTGGATCGGTCAAACTTTGGAGAAATCAGAGCAAGACATCGCAAGACAAGCTCTATACTATAATTCTCAAGGAAGACGTCGGTTTGGTTCACTATGAAGCACAAGGAACCAATTCTTATTTTATAAAATACTTTATAATCTATGATTCGCTTGTATGGATTTCGTGGTGTTGGATGATAGTTTGTAAGGATGTCGTTATCTCCAGAATTAAATTGCTTAATATCACCAGAATACAGAATACACAAACAAAGATAACGTTTGGAAAATTAAAAGTTAATTTTAAAGATTGAGCATTACATTTTTATTTTGGGGTCATAGAAAACTGATCATCCGTTAAATTAGCATATTTAAATTTTATAGCTTTAAATAACCTTAACAAATTCATATAAAAATAAAAAAAATATTTAGTCAGTAACTCGCAATAACTTGTAAGCGCAATAACTTAGCAGAGAAAATATCGCACACTAAAATGGAAATTCGTTTTTTTCTTGACCAATTTATAGTTCTGCGATAAAAATAAAAACAAAGCTCTAAAATTGAAATAATAAAAAAAAAAAACAGAGTTATAATTGGCTCAATCATGCGATACTTTAACTGAAATGGGAAAGAATTTAATGGAAGGGAAAATGTGTCTGTTCTTTAGAAAAGTGACTTTTGTACGGAAGGTGGTAGAAACAGAGGGGTGATGTTAGTAATTTTTGTATGTAACACCAAACGTGGTATGCAAAATATTTTGTGCGGAATTTAAAGTTTGCAGCTTTCATAATTTTCAAGAAAATTGGACATTGTTTTTCTGAAACTGAGGCATTTGTATAAGATTGGCAGAAGGGATTTGAATGATTTTGTAACTACTTGTCAACATCTTATCAGCAAGCTTCGCTCCAATTTTTAAGTGATAGATCTCGCATATTTGCAGAAGAATCGCTTCTCTTAAATTTCTAACACAAAAATTTTGTATGGTAAGTGATAGAAGGAGTTAAGCGAAGTTGGTAGCCTTTCTGGCAGGTATTACAATTATTAAGAGACAAATTCTGGCAAAATATTATGTTTCTACTTTTCCTGGTTTTAATGGAAATCGCATTTACCAAGATTAAGCAATTGCATAGGAGTGAGTAGAAGCATGTCCGTTTCAAGGGGACGGGGGTACAGTAAAGTTATAAGCGCGCAACAAATTGTTCCCGCCTCAGCACGAAAATTTTGAAAAACGATATTATTTGCAACTGATTCAACTGAGACTGTATAAGAATTTTCCTATGAATTCCTGTACCTTCCATATCGGTAGAAAGATAATTCAAGCTTTTCAAAAACTTTTTAATTTCTTCCATGGGTCAGAAGAGGCGGGGAAGTTAAGCCTGCTGTCGATTTAACACTAAATGTGATCGTCCATATGAAAAGCCAAGGGTAAAAATTGAATTAGATGCAATTCCTAATCTGTATAAATATAATTGTAGTGTCTGTCTGTTATTTGTTTATAAATGGCTATAAATAAGTTTTTTGCTTCATTTTAGCAATAACTAAGCAGAATCAAACGTTTTTCAAAAATTTCTGTCTGTCTGTCTTTCCGGCTTTCACGCAAAAACGGCTGCACCGATTGCAATGAAACTTTCACAGAATATTAGTTCTGCCTTGGGGAGTAATCTGCTTTAGGTTTTATTTTTCTCCCCTCACGCCTTCTACCCCCTCCCATACAAAGTGACTCATTTTCAAAAACTTATAATAATCAAATTTTCATGGAAACTATGAAAGCTATTAATTTGAAATTTAAAATATATTATTTCTATTATAAATGCAATCTTCAAGTATATAAATAGTTTGAATCCACCAACTCCTTCCATCACCTCCCATACAAACTAAACTTTTTCATGAAATACTATACTCAAATTTTCTCAGTACGTATAGCTTTGATCGAGCTAAGATTTTGTACTAAATCCTTAATTAGCATTGTTATTAATATCAGAAAAAAACTAACCAATTAGGTTTACTCCTTCTACCCCCTCCCATACAATCTGACACAAATCCACGACTTTGCGAAAATTCGATTTTCTTGAAAAGTGTGAATGTTACTGTTCTGAAATATAAAATATATCAATTCAATGATAATTGTAGTTGCTTCTCAAAAAATAACTAAAAACCCTCCACTCCTTACACCACCTCCAATACAAACTGCACTTTTTCATGAAATATTCTAAACTAATTTTCTCAGTACGTATAGCTTTGATCGAGCTAAAATTTTGTACTAAATCTTTAATTAGCATAATTATTATTATCGGGAAAAATTAATTAATTAATTATTAGCTCCACTCCTTCTACCCCCTCCCTTACAATATGCCGCAATTTCTCGACTTTGCAAAAACTCGATTTTCTTGAAAAGTGTGAATCTAACTGATCTGAAATTTAAAAGATATCAATTGCATGGTGATGATAGTTGTATCTAGGAAAATTACCAAAACCCCTCACTCCTTCTACCACCTCCCATACAAATTACACAATTTCACTAAATCCAATGCACTAAGTTTCTCAAGTTACCTATTCAGTTTTTCAAGCTTAAATTTGGTGCAAAATATTTGTATAGCTACTCTAGCATGGTGTGAAAGAAATTAATTTAGTACTGTCATCCCTTCTATCATTCCCCACATAAAAATTCTTAAGATTACAAAAATTTCGATTTCATCGGTAGTATCATATAATGGGGCCTTACGCACAATCAAAGTCCTGTTATGTTTTTAAGCTTAATGTCATTTTATTTGGGCTTTTTTCAATTAACACAAGCTACAACTATTCACATGTCCTTAACACGTATACATATGATTTCGAATCACGGGTTTGATTTGATCACGAGCCTCTCCCATTCAAATGCGAGTATCATGCTTTCATTCTTAATAATTTATGTTTGTGATTCCAACAAAATACAAAACATTGTGTTCAAAGAGCCATTAAAGTAAGCAGATTATATATCCCATATAATGTGTTACTAACTACATTCTCAAAAATTGCTTATTAATGCGATTTTTATGCGGACGAAGTCGCGGGCGTTTGCTAGTACAAAATAAAATTCTAAGCAAATCGATTTTTTTTTACCAAAAAATTCCAAAAATATGACCGAGTAAAATTTTAAAGTTTTTTAATAAAAGCTTGTTTTGAAATATTGCGGCTTAAAATTTGGCAATTTTCAAGAACGATCGTTAAAATTCACAAGTCTGTTAAGGTGGAAGTTCGGGAAAGTCCCTTTTAAAGATATTTCCGAGTGAATAGTCTCTTTGAAACTAATTGTAAAGCGTGCAGAACATTAGTGATTAGTTGTACCAACCAAAATCTTAAGATCGACCAAATTTACCCAAACACCCATTTTTGGCAATACTCGGGCAAGATAAGTTCCCTTTTCATATGGACGGTCACAAATATCGTAAAAATTACTGATAATTTTGCTTCCTTAAAGACTACAGAAATATAATTCTTCTTCTTCAATGGCCTTTCAGCCCAAATCGAGTTTTAGTGACTTTTCTTTAGGTTCTTTAACATATATTTATTATTATGTAAGGGCTATTAACTCTTCGCATAAAACTCCAGCTACGAATTCCCATTTTCGCAGATTAAGGTAGCCCAGATATACCGCAAGCAGTGTGCTGGAATTATACATCGACCGGGATCTTCACATTGTGAACCAACACGCTACTAGGCTAATCCAAAGAAATCAACAGCGTTAGCATACACCGAATCATTCTAAATGGACTACAAATCGGATATGTGGACAGCTTCCGCTAACTAGAAACTTTTGTAAATAACAGGCTTATCAAGGCATTTGCAGCAGGCAGCATTTGCCTGATAACAGCCAATGTGGGAAAACTCGCAGGTATCCAGCAAAACCAAATTAATAATCAACACCATCACTCAGTCTAGTAGAAGTCTATATAAGCTGACTCTCCTCAATTGTCAGCGATAAAAGCGAAACTTTTATTTTTCTGGCTATTAGTTGATTTATTGAAATTGGTTGAAATTCTACTGTTGTATAGGAGGGGATAGAAGAAGTAGAGGGATTGCAAAACTTTTGACGCTACTTTATTTCAAATATTCTTAGAAAGAGTTTTTCAAATTTTCAAGTTATTAGCTTGTGTTGGTGATAAATGATTTACTAAAAATGGTCGAAATAATACTTTTGTAGGGAAGGGGTAAAAAAGCATAATATATCTTACAAGTCTAAAAAATGAACTATTTATGTCGTTGTTCCGAAGATATAACCATTTGAAAAAAAATTCGAAAATTAGTTTTTAATCCTTTCCCATTTTCGGACCACAACGGATACAAAAATTTAATTATTTTTAAAGTTCGTCCCACAAACCTCTCTACATGTATGTCGATTTTCAACTTTCTAGCTAGAGCCTTAGTTGAGATAATTGAATTATTAGGTTTCGGTTTTAGCGCTCTCCTTAACTCCCGTTAACACCTACAACCGCCAAAATCCTATTTTCAAGGGCTTGGGAGTTAATGTGCGCTGGCCGTTCACATACGTCGTACGGCGTACAAAAGTAAGTAAAATCATTTCATCCATTTATTATATCTAAAAATGTAAGTCTCATAATATAAATAGTTTTGCATTTAAAAGAATATGGATACTACAATTACAAAGTTTAAGGGATTAAAACTTTCATGGTTGGGTTGGGTTGGGCTAGTGACATTTTTTTCTTCAACCTAGCGATATTTAGGATGTATAAAATTCTGAACTCGTCTGCGCATTCTGGCGCCTTCAGCCTTTATTGAATATTAATGGAGTTCCTTACTCGGGATTAAACAAATATATTTTTTTTTTCTGATTCATATTCTAGACGCAAATTTATTATTATTTATTTATTTATTATAAATATGCGTTCATACTCGTATAAATTATTTTACTTTTTATAACATTTTCAAAATATGACGTGGTTATTTTCTTTTATTTAATTGAAATATACCTATTTTGGTTCACTTAAATTGTACTGTTTACTGTGCTGTACTGTTTTCAATAAATCTTATTACTTTTCTTTTTTCTTCACAACAGTTGCTTTTTGCTTCTCCTACATGTTCTTTACTCATAAAATTTATATCATATCGGATTTTTTAATTTTGTCCGCTCAGTTTAGTAAATCTGGACCACTGTGCGGCGTCTAGACGCAGCATTTTTTTTGCATTTATTGACTAATTTGGTCATGAAACGCGAACTAAAAAATTTCAGAGAATGCATTTTCTTTCTAAGTCTATCGCAATACTTAATTATTAATAGAACAATAAAGAAAAATTTTAGTATCCCTTAAAATCAATCCTAGTGCTACCAACTCTAAATCACTTATTTTATTTCACATTTTTAATTTGGTTGGATTTTAACTGTCGCATATTTTACGCGAAAGAGCACTTAAATAATAATCTAAGAAAATTAGTAAATGTACCAAATAAATTTCGATATATGTTAAATTTAATTTAAAAGAAGAATAGGTCATTGCAGGAGTCATATAAATTAAAGTTGCTATTATCCTTTGATTAATTGATTTCATCCACTTCTTTTTTAAAACAGTCCAATAATTTTCTGCCACAATTTCAAATTTTAGCGAAAAACTAACCTTCAACTTTCTTGCAGCTCATTTTCACTTTAAAAGATCGAAATCAATTTTTTTCACAAATTTTCAAATATCTTTTTCAAATCACTTATAATTAAAATTTAAAGATTTAATGGAACGTTCATTATTGATCGCGTTCAAGGTACAAACTGATTGCCTTGTGAAAGGTCTAATTAAAGTTCATTGAAATTGCCTACAATTAATTATAAAATAACGCAAACAAACGCAGATATTATCAAAAAAAAAAAAAAAACGAAACAGAACTAAATCAATTTCTTCTAGGTCAGCATTTTCTTCAAAATACGTAAACGGTGGTCAAAGTTAAACATATACGTGAGCAAAGTAAGAAATTTGCGAGCTTGGGAAATCATTTGGAAAGTTAAAAGAAGTAAAAAAAAAATTAATGAAAATAAATATCAGCAATTGAATTAAGTGTATTTTCGTCCGAACGTAAGATGACAAATGTTTCGGTGGGCAAACGAGGCCAGAGCGTCAGGTAGATTTGTCGTATAACAAATTGACATACGTCTTTTCGTACGTAAAATATCTTACTTACACGGTATAAGATTCAGATTTCAACAAATACCGAGCTGCGATAACCTTTTGCCGCTTAACATAAGAAATTGTGTTATGTAAGACATACATAGGTATACCTTCTGCAAATCTGGCATATGAAATTTCGAAACTCTTCAAGAAGATCGCACTGCGAAATAATGCCGTATAAAGCAAATGGTGATACACCTGTAATTCGATGCGATCTGTATACGATTCATTCATAGAAAATTAAGTGCTTCGTTTGAATTTTCCAATAAGAAAAAAATCTATAGCATTGAGATTGAAGGTTATTGTTACATTCACAAATTGAAAAAAAAAAAAAATTCTCAACTTTCGCACAATCGCACCTTCGTTCTGGAAAAAGATATCCATTTATGAAAGCCAGTTAATCCACACGTCGAACCAAAGATATACATAACGGACGGTCGGCCATATTCAACGACATATTTCCCGCTATACCCAAGAAAGGACCATAATCCTTTTCGGTGCCCCATGTCAAACAAGGGTTCCAACTTGCCTGCCATCTTAATCCAACGGGGCCAAACTTTCCAACCCTGTACTGCCTTTCCGTTTAAAGAGCTCTCTATGTACGTTTCGCATACCCATAAACACGAATACGGAATCTACCAGAAAAACAGATATTCCTACCCTTAACTATTCAACAGTAGCAAACGTTTCATATTCCTGACACTTGAAAAGCGGAAGATTCCTTGGGAAAGTTTTCGTGCTAGTATAAGCTTGATGGGTTCTATATAGCGTTCAAGCACAGCCTATACGTGATTTCATTTCTATAGGACAATCTTATCAAGCACACACTACTAAAGAGCGCTTTTCTATAGATAGGTGGGTACTACAGGGAAGTACTACGTATAGTACCTACTCCAGTGGAGTTCTATTCTACTGGCTCACTGTCGCAGTAACTTCTTCTCAGTAGCGTAGTTTACTGAGTCTATTGAAATTTCAGATATAGTCGAGCTGCGTTGGCATATGCCTGGCCTGCACGTTAACTACTATGCTATAAGGAAGCAGCCACCTCTACCAGATTCGTGGCCATTATCAAAAGTTCCAAAAGCTTCGAAAAGAGATCTGCACGTAGATATAATGCTTTACGTGTTCGCAAAAGTATGGGTTGATTGTGTGCAATGGAGTACATACATTAGTGTCTCAGTAATTGCATAGAATTTTATCTTTGAAAAAAACAAAAAAAATAAAATAAAACAAAATTTAAGGATTTTTATACTCTAGATGAAATCTGAGAGTATATTGTGTTTGCCTTACCGTTTGTAACGCTAAGAAATAATGCTCGCACAGAGCCGCCAAGGGTACAGAAATATTTGTTGTCGCTCAAAAACTTCGATTCCGAGTTGCTGTCTGTCCGTCTGTCCGTCTGTCCGTCTGTCTGTCTGTCCGTCTGTCCGTCTGTCCGTCTGTCCGTCTGTCCGTCTGTCTACAGCATAACTCTCGAACGCTTTGAGCTATCGTGCTGAAATTTTTTGTGTGTCATTTTTAGCTAAAAAGAAACTTTAAGTTCGTGAACGGGCCACATCCCCCTACTCCTTCTACCCCCTCCCATACAAATTTCACGAAATTCCGAAATTTCCAGAAATTGATTTTCCTTTGAAACCATTTAAGCTATCAATTTGAAATTTCGGTCAAAGTATTCAGATATAAATGTCATTAATATGGCGGAATATTGATCCCATCCCGTCACTCCTTCTACCCCCTCCCATACAAATGCATAATTTTGAAAAATGCAGTTTTTCGATTTTCATTGAAACTAGCAAAGTTATAAAAACGAATTTTTGCCAGAATTAATTTTATTATAGTTTCAATTAGAATTGAAAAAATTATCAACTTCACCTCACTCCTTCTACCCCCTCCCATACAAATTTCACGAAATTTTGAAATTTAAATTAAATTACTTTTCTTCGAAACTGTTAAGGCTATCAACTTGATATTTTGCATAAAGTATAAAAATAGAAATATCAATAACGAGAAAAAAATTTGTTTTGATCCGTACACTCCTTCTACCCCCTCCCATATAAATGCATAATTTTTGTCAAGTGCATTATATCGATTTGCATTAAAACTAGAAAAAGTATAAACTTAGAATTTTGCCAGAATTTGTCTTTTAATAATTTCAATAAATGCTAAAAAAACTATCAGCTCCTCTTCACTCCTTCTACCCCCTCCCATACAAATATCTGTATTTTAAATTCAAGAAAAGCATTTCTCCTTCGAATATATTAGAACTATCAAATTTGAAATTGAACCAAAGCGTGGTGATAAGGATGATATGATAAGCAGTTTCAAAATCATCTTAGACGCTCGACTTTCCCTGCCACCTCCCATACAAATGCCTCAATTTCAGGAAAACTATGTCCCAATTGAAAATAATGAAAGCTGCAAACTTTAAATTCAGCACGAAATATTTTGCATGCCACATTAGGTGTCATATCCAAAAATTACAAACCTTCCTCCTCTCCTTCTACCACCTCCCATACAAAAGTCACTATTAATTATTTAAAAGAATTGGAGGTGACATATTTTCCGGTACATTGAACTCTTTCTCATTTCATCTAGAGTATCATATGATTGGGCTTTACGCCCAATCATAATTCTTTTATGTTTTAAATTTGATTTTAAAAATAAATTAATTTGTTTATCTGAAAACAAAGTAAACAGAGCTAAATAACAAATTTTCGATATTTTTTTTATGGGCGTTATATGTGTACAATTAACACTGAACGCTGTAGAGATGCTGCTGAATATTGAAGTTCTGATGCTTATATTAGAAGATATTTAGATCGGGTTCATCGTAGACTTTCAACAGAGAAGTGAAAGATCTAGGACACTCTTATTTTTATACTCTAAAGAGTACATCTCTATAAGTGAAATTGAAGAGTATATTAGGCTTGGAATGATAAGAAATAAGGCTTGCACAAAGTTGCTAAGGATGTTTTTTGTCATTCAAAAACCTCAAGGCCTGACTGACTGTCTATTTCCCCGCCTTTCTCTCCATCGATCCATTTCTCTCCACGATAGCTTTCTGTGGCGTAGTGGGCAGCGTGCTTACTTCACAGTCAATAGGTCGTGGGTTTAATTCCCACTCCAGACATTGGGATTTTCTTAAGCACGAATTTTCAGTTGTTACTAGCGATGAAAAATTATTCGAAATAAAATGACCAAACGATTTGAAAGTGAAACAAATCCATTTCAAAAAGGTCTGTGTACTCAGTAGATGGTTTCTGTTCACTTTCTATCACTCAGACCCCCTATCACTTCTGCAAATATTTTTTAGTGGCATCCAGTACAACCGAAAAATATACCAGCTTGTCACTCGTTACGGTCGTTTTCACTCCCCTTCCCTTACCGTCCCAATTACATTCCTTCCGTCCATGATTGTGTTTGTGCATTGCACATAAAGACCGAAATTGCCTATAACACAGATCATGAGCTAGAAAGTTAAAATTTTGTACAATTTCGACAAAAAAGGTCACTTTCATGTATGTGACAAATCGCTTCACCCCATACAAAATTTTCTCAAAAAGTATAAAAGCTTCGAGCCTTTACTGTGCAAAAATCAACCTTTTTTCCCATCTTTCTGACAGCATACGGATTCCGCGTCGAAAAAACTGCTCCTCTTTTGAGCCGAACCACGAATCGACCCAATTTTTGGCTTTTTCGTAAGAATAGAAGTGCTGCTCAGCCAGGTCATGCGTCATCAATCAGAATAGATGCCAGTCAGAAGGTGCGTTATCTGGAGAATACAGCGGGTGGGGTAGGATATCCCATTTCATTGAGCTAAGAAGTTCAAGTTTTGTTTACGTCGTTTCTGCTAAAAAAAAGTACGGACAAGCTCGTGAACGGGCCGAATCGCTCTACCACTCCCATACAAAATGACACGATTTCGGAATTTGACACTAAACGAATTATCTCGAGAAGTGTAAAAGCTATTGATCTGAAATTCGGAATACACTTCTTCCACCTTCCATATAAACTCCACTTCTTCAGGAAATACTATAAACCAAATGACACAGGACGTATAAAATTTATCGAGCTGAAATTGACCACTAAATAGTTATTTGAAATTATTAGTAAGACCGAAAAAATTAGAAGATTATCTTCTCTAATTCTGCACCCTCCCTTACAATATGACACAATTGCACAGCTTTTCAAAACGTCGATTTTCTTGAAAAGTTTGAATGCTAATGATCTGCGATTGAAATGCATGATGTGTATAGTTATTTCTGAAAAACTAACTAAAAACTTCCCACTCCTTCTACCACCTCTCAAACAAATTATATTTAGCTAAATGCAATACACTAATTTTCTCAGTACCTGCTAAATTTTTGAAGTTTAAATTTTCAATAAACATTCTGATAGCAACTCTACCTGATGTAAATTGGTAAATTGGTTCAATGCCGTCACTCTTTCTACCACTCCCCATACAAAATTTCTTGAATTCAAAAAATTCACCTTATGGTTTCTCATTTGCTTATTTGATTATTTTGTGTAAATGTAAATATATATATAATTTAAAAAGACGAATGTAAAATAAAATATCTGCAAACAAGCCGAGGGCAACAATATCATTCTAGGGACAAGTCAAGACTAATTGAAGAGGGGTTCCGGGTAAGGGCTGTTGTCAATTATCTAACGCTTATCCGCGATTACGATCTATAGCTCCAGTACACACATCAATATTTCAATCGTTTATTTATGCAAGTTTCGATTTGTATAGAGGGGGGCTATGTAAAGACTGGGTCGAATAACATTCAAAATACGTTGTATTGAATGTTAGTTTCATCAAATTACTGTTAAGACCACCTATAGGAGCATAGGACAGAAACAACTCTCTTCCACAAGACGCAATCCTGAGCATCGGTCTAAAGCTATGTCCAGAACTTACGTATTCTTCTGGCCTCCTGATCAACTGCTTCCTTCCATGTGCTACATGGTCGACCAACCCCCCTCTTCCTTGAGAATTATAATCCAGAGCCTGTTTGGTGATGGTTCGCTCTGGTTTCCTCAAAATGTAGCCGATCCACTGCCACTTCCGCCTTTGAATGTCAATGCCTATTTTATTCTGTCCAGTTGTACTCCAAAGTTCGTCGTTGGAGATCACTTCTGTTCAGAATATTCCTAAAATGCGTCGGAGGTATTGGTTCACGAAAGTTTGTAGTTTCTTGGTACGTCGAGCGGTCACTTTCCACGTAGTACAACCATAAGAACTCGGATTTGACACATGCGAATTCGCAGCTTCGTGTGAAGGGAGATCTCTTTTAACCTCCAGAAGGGATACCGAAGGCCTGACTAGCTTTATTTAGACGTGCCTCATAATCTCTTCCGGCTCCGCCGTCCATGCTGACAATGCTTCCGAGATAACAAAAATCTTGCACCTCTTCCACATTTTGTCCGTAAAGAACAATCGGTGTGCTTGCGTTCGAACCCATGTGCATGTACTTAGTTTTACGCCCACTTATTTTCAGTCCCGCCTTTTAGCATTTAGAATGCAACGAGCAAACATTTGACTCTAAGTCCGAACGGTTATGTGCAAGCAAACACACGTCATCAGCATAACTAAGGTGACTTAAGATGTTAATAGTCTCCATTGAAGACCTTTACTTCCCTACCTTCCAGTGCAGCTTTCAAGATGTCATTTATTATTTATTGAGGCTTCCGTGGCGTAGTGGGCAGCGTGCTTGCTTTTCAGTCAATAGGTCGTAGGTTCGATTCCCACTCTAGACGGGGTTTTTTTAAGCACGAATTTTTCAGTTGCTACTGGCGATGAAAAATTATTCGAAATAAAATGGGCAAACGGTGTAAAAGTGAAATAGTTTCACTTCAAGAAGGCCTAGATACTCAGTAGATGGATTCTGTTCGCTTTCTATCATTCAGTCCCCTATAACATCTGCAAATATTTGTCAGTAGCAGCCAGTACAGCTGAAAAATATATATCAGCTTGCTTCTTCACTCGTTACGGTCGTTCTCACTCCTCTTCCCCTACCTTCCTAGTCCCATTCCTTCCCTCCATGACTGTGTTTGTGCATTGCACATAAAGGCCGAAATTGCCTATAACACAGGTCATTCCATAAAAAAAAACCACCAAAAACAGAGCTGGTGATAGTATGCAGCCTTGTCTGACACCCGTTTGCACAGGAAAGCTCTCGGACAGCTCTCCACTATGCAAGACGTGACACCTTACATCTTTGAAGGATTCTTTAATCACCGCTTTGCACATATCCCACAGACTCTTCAGCACTAGTTAGAAACGTGTTTCTGGTTGCCTCTCAAATGGCGTCCGCCCCATGTGGATGACTTTTCGCGTAGAATGGTGGTACATTCAAGCTTTTTATTGGTGTCTTTAAGTCTATCCACATTAAGTTTGCGCTTCATTTGAAGAATTTGTGGCCGCCGGATAGCTGCTATGCACAATCTCAAGCAGGCAACTATCGACTGGTGTTTGCTCCCCACTTCAGCTTCACGCTTCGCTCGCACATCGAGGAGACATCTTCTCCATCGGCAATTTATAGCCAAATGGTCGACCTGGTTCTGAGCAAAACCATCAGGGGAAACCCAATATGTTTTATGGTGACTTTTATGTGGAAAAAGGGGTCTTCCGATGACCATTTGTCGAATACTACAAAACTCCACAAATAATTTGCCGTTTTCGTGCCTCTTAATCCAAGGTCGTGACGCGTCGACCCAAGGGTCACCATGCTTCCCGAGGACGTGTTCTAGTCCAGTGTTATCAGAGCCAACCTGGGCGTTCATATCTCCTGAGATGATAATAATATCACCTCTTCGAACACGATCGAAGGTGGCACTCAGTTCGCTATAAAACTTCTCTTTGCCACCATGTAGTTGTTGCGTAGCACTGCAGAATTGTGACCTTTCCGACACTGTTCCTGAGACTGATGACGACAATCCTATCCGAGATTGATTCCTAGCTGATGAGACTGTTTCTCACTCTCGGTGTAAGGACGAACGCCGCGCATTCTAACGTGCACAAGGTGTTTCATATGCAATAAAAAAACACAAAAACTGAAAATTTTTGAATGAAATTTTAAGGTAGAAACTTGAAAATTGGCAAAATGCATTTAAAAAAAATCCCTAAACGTATGAAATATAAATTGGTTGAATACCTTCAAAATATCTACCGCGTCCCATACAAAATTATTTTTTCGAACATTTTTAAGAAATCAATATCATCTAACTATTTAAAGCTATCAATTTGAAATTATGCACAAAAAGAGTAGTTGAAACGAAATTGCGTTAAAAGATTAGAGATCGCAATTGCCCTTCTACCACCTCGCATGCAAAAGTATGATTTCGACCAATTTCAATAAATCAACTAATAACCAACAAATTAAAAGCAAAAAAATTTAAATTTTGTACGAGCACCTTGCAAAAGAAACGAAATAAAACTATATCACAAATTTTACGGTTCACTTACCTCCTCTACCTCCTCCCATACAATTGTTTGGTTTCGTGAATGAAAAATACACCGAAGTTTATAAAAATTCCATGCAATTTTGTCTACGAAACTGAATTCTATACAGAGAATATTGGATGTGATTCAAGCAAGCAATTAAAACACTATTAACATCTACCCACCCTCACTATCAACCCTCCCGTCATTAAAACTCATTATTTATGCAAGATAGTCCAATGAAATATTGATTACATATACTGGAGCAATTAAGTGTTAAATTGACATCAGCCCTGCCCTAGAACCCCCTTTCACTTAGTCTTCCTTAACCACTCTAACCTGCATATTGACTTTCCACTCATTCTCCACTTGTCGCAAGAATAATAAAGCTGCGCCTGACTTGTTGGCAGTTTACTTAGGCTAATTTAGTCATAAAACTCCTAGAAACAAAATTACATTTCCAAGGCGGTCACAATACTTTATTATCAGAATAATAAAGTAAAGTAGAGCTATAACTAATTTTTCAAAATTTTTTGCATTCCTTCGAAGAACTACTAGAACAGATAATCATAGCTTTTATAGAAAAAGATACTTTTCCCATTACTTGGAAAAAATGTTCAGCACGCGACCAAAGCACACAATAAAATCATAACAAGCCCAGTACCTATGTTCCGTAGAATAATTAATTTTATATCCCCGGTACAATAATGCTATTGAGTTATCGATAATTTATCGAATATCATAAAAATTAATCGCTCATATAAATTTTATCGCATATCACTGACTACCACCCCCACTGCCGAAAAATAAAAACGCTGTAATTAATACGTAAAAAGGTCATCGAGAGAAGGTAGCGCGCGATAGAAGCGCATCACTCCACGCCCGCTGCACTAGGTGACCTGCGAAATTGCAACGGGCAAAACGGGCAACATAAAGAGTCCAACAATAAGTGATTTATTTGAGTTCATGCCGGATTTAATATTTAATTCAATTACACACACACTCGCTCGCATTAGCATACATTGCGGTACGGTCGAGTGTTCGGAACCCCGATATATGCGATGGCATAACGTGATGAGCCACAAATGGTAAATGTATGACAATACAACAAGATGTGCAAATATTTAATGCGTGGCTCATTTCATGTGTGCTACCTGGCTACTACCTTGCTGGAGCGCGGGTGGTTGGGGTACCCGCTAACCATACTTGAGAGAATTAATATCGGTTTATTCGAAACAGTACAATGAGCCAGCCTCATGTTGTACCCGGAGTGATAGAGTAGAGTGGGCGCACAGTGTCTCTCTTACTCATTATAATTACACAATTTTATGGCATACACGATAGTATTCGAACTAACACTCTGACATCGCCAGGACCGAAGCAGGAGCATATGTTTCATAGGTGTAACGGGGGCAGGTGGTGGTGTCGATGGGACCTGCTCGCTCGGCTTCACCGCAGGGATTCCATTGATACACAGCTTCGCACGTTCAACCGCAGCACATCATTTGCCCAATCCACCCACCTTTTCACTCTGCTTGTTCTGGTTCGAGTTCTGGCTGACCTAGGGCATGGGGGAGCAGAGCGCACCGCACTCGAACACTGGAGCGGGCGATATTGTCACATATGGAAAGTGGGACCAAACGATGATATGCAAATTTGATTTCATTTATAAATCAACAGAATGTAAACGTTCAGGTGTGTACGTTAGTATTGGTTAGGTATGTGGGTAATGCGAAGTACACTGCACTGGTGAGTTCAAGTGTACAGGGGTGGCGAGGAGAGCGTGCTCAGGGGGTAATTTGTAGATATGTTTCGCAATTATTAAAGGTGTGCTCACTCCCCGATCCGACCAGCATCATCGGGGGGAGCTTATCTAGCTCCGATATTGACACATTTACCCTGTGTATGCTGTGAACTATTGTGTAATTGTGTGACGGCTAAATGGTTAATAATACACACGATTCTAGGGGGGCCTTTGACAGAGGCGTGTCATTTCGTGTCAAGTTATTTGATTTTCGAACCACTGGACCTGATCGAGATTGGCCCAACTGATATTTTTCTATATGGAATGGGTTTCAGTGATTTAGGGATGTTTCCAGTACGTTACAAATATGGATGTTTGTGTTATTATTTTGTGTACTCGAATCAAATGTGGAGCGCAGTGGCGGAACTATAATTTCTGGTGGGGTGGAGAGAGGGGTCTTCTCTAATAAAAATTGTCTTACACCAATTTCTTTTTCAAATTGAGAGACGGCAAACAGGGCACTGCAACGTTAAAACTTTTTTTTTTTTGGTAAAAAACTAACGTTAATCTTAGTGCAAAATTATTTCGTTATTTTTCATTTCGTTAAGGAAAATTTATATTGCATTAAACTTGTTTATAACAACATTGCAGAGATCTAGAGAATCGGAGAGACATTTATGCCTTCTAATCTAATTTTACTTCGAAAATTTTTCAATCATTCGTTATTGGAGTTATTTCTGCAAAAATCACGAAAATCCTCGTTCTCATTCTACCACCTCTCATATAAACTGCAAAAGTTTGGGAAACACAATTTAATAATTTTCTCAGTACAAATCTGAAATCCGATGGAAAATACCATATTTGAAATTTTCGTATGAAAAATCAAAGCTGGATTTAAGAAGTGTCGTATGTGAGAATCACTGAAAATATTGTACATTTATGAAAATTAATTAAATCTGAGGAAAAAAAAATTACCTAGTGTGAAAAAAATAATAATAGTTTTCTAGGTATACTATCAATACTTTTCGCTCGTTTGAAACAATAACGGCTTAACTCAAAATTTGACTTTTTTGGTTAATGAGAGGAAACGACAATTTTCCGCTTACAGAGGGTGTCCCATTAAGATCGCCTATTTATCGTCTATTTTCAATTTAGCCCCATTTTTTGTGTCGGCCATGCAGCGTTCGTCGGATAATCATAGCCTCCATGTCTACACTCTTTATTGGAAATAAAAATATCCGAGCTTTTCAAAAAAACATAGCATTATTATTATTATTATTTTTTTTTTTTTTCAAATTTTAAAATAGGCGGTCTTAATGGAACACCCTCTACATTTCAATCGCTAAGAAAAATAGCGAAATATCCTAAGTTTAAAAGGAGATATTACGTTTTGTTTGAGTTGCATCTTCATGCTGCATACGATTTAAATCTGTGAATTTTGCTCTACGCCATTAAGAAATCAATTATTTTATTTATTTTAATTTATTTAATACTAGCAAACGCCCGCGACTTCGTCCGCATAAAAATCGCATTAGTAAGCAATTTTTGAGAATGTATTTAGTAATACATTATATGGGATATATAATCTGCTTACTTTAATGGCTCTTTGAACACAATGTTTTGTATTTTGTTGGAGTCAGAACCATAAATTATTAAGAATGAAAGCATGAAACTCGCATTTGAATGGGAGAGGCTCGTGATCAAATCAAACCCGTGATTCCAGATCATATGTATACGTGTTAAGGACATGTGAATAGTTGTAGCTTGTGTTAATTGAAAAAAGCCCAAATAAAATGACATTAAGCTTAAACACATAACAGGACTTCGATTGTGCGTCAATCAAATTCCTGTTAAGACCCCCTATAGGGGCATAGGACAGAAACAAGTCTCTTCCACAAGGCGCGATCCTGAGCATCGTGCTTAAGCTGTTGCCAGGACTTGTTTATTCCACTGGCCTCCTGCTCAACTGCTCGCTTCCATGTGTTACATGGTCGACCAACCCGACGTCTTCCTTGAGGATTATAATCCAGAGCCTGTTTTGCGATATTTTGCTCTGGTTTCCTCAAAGTATGACCGATCCACTGCCACTTTCGCCGTTGAATCTCAATACCTATTTTAGTCTGGCCAGTTGTACTCCAAAGTTCGTCGTTGGAGATTACTTCTGGCCAGAATATTCCTAAAATGCGTCGGAGGCATTGGTTCACGAAAGTCTGTAGTTTCTTGGTAAGTTGAACGGTCACTTTCCACGTAGTACAACCATACAACAACACAGATTTGACGCATGCGTCAAAAACTCGCAGCTTCGTGCGAAGGGAGATCTCTCTTAATCTCCAGAAAGGGGAAAGGATACCGAAGGCCTGACGAGCTTTATTTAGCCTAGCCTCAACATCCTTTTCGGCTCCGCCGTCCATGCTGACAATGCTTCCAAGACAGCAAAAATCGTGCACCTCTTCCACATCCTGTCCGTTAAGAACAATCGGTGTGCTTGAGTTCGAACCCATGTGCATATACTTGGTTCTACGCACATTTATTTTCAGTCCCGATTCTTTGCATTTAGAATGCAACGAGCGAACATTTGACTCTAAGTCCGAACGGTTATGTGCAAGCAAACACACGTCATCAGCATAATAAAGGTGACTTAAGATGTTAAATAGTCTCCATTGAATACCCTTACCTTCCCCACCTTCCAGTGCAGCTTTCAAGATGTCATTTGTTACTACCAGAAACAGGGCTGGTGATAATATGCAGCCTTGTCTGACACCCGTTCGCACAGGGAAGCTCTCGGACAGCTCTCCTCTATGCAAGACGTGACACTTTGCATCTTCTTAGGATTCTTTAATCATAGCTATGACCTTATCTGGAATACCTCTCCTACGCAAAGCATTCCATATGTAATCTCGATTAACGCTGTCGAAAGCCTTCTCGAAGTTTACAAACATGAGATGTAGTGGCGAACCTATTTCGGCTGACTGCTCTAATATTATCCGTAGGGTATTTGTGTGGTCGGTACAAGACGACCCTTTACGGAATCCAGCCTGATAAACTTCGAGAGTGCTCTCGACGACATCACTAATCCTATTGAGAATTACCTTAGCCATAATTTTTGATACGGCAGTAAGTAGAGATATACCACGCCAATTGCCACAATTCCGAAGGTCGCCCTTCTTCGGAATTTTCACAATGACGCTCTCCTTCCATTCAGTCGGATATCTTCCTTCATTCCACACCTTAGTGAAGAGTGGGAGGAGTATATCGGCTGTTATATCCGGGTCCGCTTTGAGGAGTTCAGTTGGTAGTCCGTCTATACCTAGAGCTTTCCTTCCTGCCATCGACCGAATGGCGGAAACTATCTCTTCCTTATCTGGGGGATCGTCCCTAATAGAGGATTGTTGCGGTTGGATGTTTGGAAGTTGTTCTGTTTCCGGAATATCTTCCTCTGACATGGTGTTTAAAATATCAGAGAAGTATTCCTTCCATCGCCGCAACTGGTGCTCACTCATATTAAGGAGAGTTCCGTTGACATCTCTCAACAGGTGGTTGGCGGTGAAATTCCTGTTCGTTAACTGTTTCATGATTTTGAAAAGTGAACCCATATCCCCAAGGTAAGCCGCAGATTCTGCCTTGTTTGCCAGATCTTAAATGGCCTTTCTCTTGTCGCGTCTAACAGCCCTTTTAAGCTGTATATGAGCATCGCGGTAGTTCTGCCTCAAGTCGGGCGTTCGTTGGTTGACATCGGGTTGAGAGATGATTGCCAATTTGGCTTTTTTCCGATTGCCAACCTTGACCCATGTGTCTTGCGACATCCAGGGTTTCTCACCGCTTTGCACATATCCCACAGATTCTTCAGCACTAGTTAGAAAAGTGTTTCTGGTTGCCTCCCAATTGGCGTCCAGTGTGCGCATTTCATGTTCACCCAATGTGGATGACTTTTCGCGTAGAATGGTGGTGTATTCGAGTTTTTTGTTGGGATCTTTAAGTTTATCCACATTAAGCTTGCGCTTCATTTGAAGAATTTGTGGTCGTCGGATAGCTGCTGTACACAATCTCAAGCAGGCAACCATCAAGTGGTGATCGCTCCCCACGTCAGCTCCACGTTTCGCTCGCACATCGAGGAGACATCTTCTCCATCGGTGACTTGTAGCCAAATGGTCGATCTGGTTCTGAGTAACACCATCAGGGGAAACCCAAGATGTTTTATAATGACTCTTGTGTGGAAAAAGGGTCCCTCCGATGACCATTTGCCGAGTACTACAAAACTCCACAAATAATTCGCCGTTTTCGGGTCTCTTAATCCAAGGTCGTGACGCGTCGACCCAAGGGTCACCATGCCTTCCCATGACGTGTTCTAGTCCAGTGTTGTCCGATCCAACCTGGGCGTTCATATCTCCTGAGATGATAATAATATCACCTCTTGGAACACGTTCGAAGGTGGCACTCAGTTGGCTGTAAAACTCCTCTTTATCACCAGATGTTGCGGTAGTAGTTGGTGCGTAGCACTGCAGAATTGTGACGTTTCTGACACTGGTCCTGAGCCTGACGACGATAATCCTATCCGAGATTGGTTCCCAGCTAATGAGACTGTTTCTCGCTCTAGGTGTAAGGATGAACGCCACGCCATTTCTGGCTTCACTTTCAGGGCCAATGTACAGAATAGTGTTTGCGCTAGGGGTTCATTCTTCTCCTGATCCTGTCCACCTGACCTCGCTCAAGCCCAAGATTTCGATGTTATAGTGCTCCATTTCATGGTCGATCACCGATTGGCGGTGCAAGGACCGAGTAACCCCAGCTCTTCCCCCGTCATTCAATGTTCGAACGTTCCAGAAGCCAATCATAGTCCGTTTTCGAATGCCAAAAGTCGTTACCGTAGAATCAGTCCGTATCCGAGGCGATGTATCTGTTTCTCGTATCATTTAGGTCTTAAGATCACGGGTGATAAGCCCATGATCCAGTGAGTGTCCATTTGCCAGTTTTAGGACAAGCAGGACTGGCTGTGGGTGAATTCTACAGCCCCCATCCCAGAGGGGGATAGTTAGCTCAGGTCCGTGGAGTCGCTAGGCTCCAAAGATAGTTACAGGAATTGGTAAAACCTCATCCTACAACTACCCCCTTGCGGGAAATTGTGTCATATTGTAAGGGAGGGGGTAGAAGGAGTGGAGCTAATCGGTTAATTTTTCCCGATAATAATAATAATACTAATTAGGGATTCATCAGAAAATTTTAACTTGATCAAAGTTATGTGTACTGAGAAAATTGGTTTAGAGTATTTCATGAAAAAGTGCAGTTTGTATGGGAGGTGGTAGAAGGAGTGGAGGGTTTTTAGTAATTTTTCTAGAAACAACTATAATCACCATGCAATTGATGTGTTTTAAATTTTAGATCAGTTAGATTCACACTTTTCAAGAAAATCGTCTTTTAGCAAAGTCATGGAATTGTGCCACATTGTATGGGAGGGGGTAGAAGGAGTAAAGCTAATCGGTTAATTTTTCCCGATAATAATAATTATGCTAATTAAAGGTTTAGTACAAAATTTTAGCTCGATCAAAGCTACGTACGTACTGAGATAATTGGTTTAGAATATTTCATTAAAACGTTCAGTTTGTATGGGAGGTGGAGTAAGGAGTGGAGGGTTTTAGTTATTTTTTGAGAAGCAACTACAATTATCATTGAATTGATATATTTTATTATATATTTCAGAACAGTAACATTCACACTTTTCAAGAAAATCTAATTTTCGCAAAGTCGTGGATTTGTGTCAGATTGTATGGGAGGGGGTAGAAGGAATAAACCTAATTGGTTAGTTTTTTCCTGACATTAATAACAATGCTAATTAAGGATTTAATACAAAATTTTAGCTCGATCAAAGTTATATGTACTGAGAAAATTGGAGTATAGTATTTCATGAAAAATTTTAGTTTGTATGGGAGGTGGTGGAAGGAGTTGGGGATTCAATCTATTTATGTACTTGAAGATTGCATTTATAATAGAAATAATATATTTTAAATTTCAAAATAATAGCTTTCATAGTTTCCATGAAAATTTGATTATTATAAGTTTTTGAAAATGAGTCACTTTGTATGGGAGGGGGTAGAAGGCGTGGGGGGAGAAAAATAAAACCTGAAGTAGATTACTTCCCGAGGCAGACCTAATAATCTGTGAAAGTTTCATTGCAATCAGTGCAGCCGTTTTTGCGTGGAAGCCGGAAAGACAGACAGACATTTTTTAAAAACGTTTGATTCTGCTTGGTTATTGCTAAAATGAAGCAAAAAACTTATTTATAGCATTTATAAACAAATAACAGACAGACACTACAATTATATTTATATAGCTAGCTAGAAAAGTTTAGTCTGTTTTACAAAAATATAATTATAATTAAAAACAATGTTAATATCAAACTTATGAAAAAACATAACAGTACTACGACTGGGCGTAAACCCCAATCATGCGATACTCTCGATGAAAGTGAATTTTTTTTATTAGAAATTTTGTAGGGGAAGTGGTAGAAGGGGTGACGACATTGAACTAATTTTTTCACATCACGCTAAGGTTGCTATCAAAATGTTTTATACAAAATTTAGGATTCAAAAATTTAATAGGTACTGAGAAAATTAGTGCATTGGATTTAGTGAAATTGTGCAGTTTGTATGGGAGGTGGTAGAAGGAGTGAGAATTTATTAATGACGTTCTTAGAAATAACTATAAACATCATTTAATTGACATATTTTAAATTGCAGATCAATATCATTCATACTTTCCAGGAAAATCGACTTTTTGTAAAGTTGCTGAATTTTATCCAATTGTATGGAAGGTGGTAGAAGGAGTGAAAGTAACCCCCTAATTTTTTTTAGTCTGACTAATAATTCTAAATAATTATTTAGTGCATAATTTCAGCTCAATAAATTTCATACGTACTGAGTAAATTTATTTAGAGTATTTCGTAAAAAAGTGCAGTTTGTATGGGAGGTGATGACTCAACTAATTTTTATACAGCAGATTGAAATTATTATAAAAGTAATATATTACACATTTCACATCAATAGCTTTCATGCCTTTTGAAAAAATCCGTTTATTGTCCCATTGCGAAATTGTGTCATTTTGTCTGGGAGGGGATAGAAGGGGTGAAACTAAATGTCTATTTTTTTTTGGTCTTACTAATAATTCCAAATAAATATTTAGCGCACAGTTTCAGCTCGCTAAATTTAATACACACTGAGTAAATTGGTTTAGAGTATTTCATGAAAAAGTACAGTTTATATGGGAGGTGGTGGAAGGAGGGAGAGGACACGCATAATTTTTATACGACAGATTGATATCATCATAAAAGTAATATGTTCCAAATTTGAGACTTTTATACTTTTTGAGCAAATCCGTTTATTGTTAAATTGCGCAATTGTGTCATTTTGTATGGGAGGAGGTGGAAGGGATGGAGCGATTTGGCCCGTTCACGAACTTGTCCTTAATTTTTTGTCAAAAACGACGTGGACAAAATTTGAACTTTCTAGATCAACGCGTTCTCAAGCTATAGAGGACGTAGACGGACAGACGGAATGACATCCGGTTTTGAGATTTTTGAGTGATTATATGAACTTCTGTATCATTCATTTTTTTCTTCGAGCCTTATTTCTTAGCGTTATAAACTTTGTGGCAAACTTATAATACTCTTAGGATTCATCTAGAGTATAAAAATCTTAGCCATTACTTACAACAAATATAAACAATTAAAATCAAAACAAAGCAAGACTACATTAAAACTAAGACCTAAATATTATCTTACAAATAATGTCTTAAATTTAGTCATTATTTTATCTCTGTAGGTATTTCTGCTTACAGAACTATTAAAGCAGCCTGAATGCAAATTGAAATTTTATATGGCGCAAGCAAGGATCGTTCATCAAAAAATCGGTAGGATGAGTTTCCATTTTCAAGATCCTGCTGTCTCGAAAATTAAACCTGTGGTCAACAAACATAAAGCTGGAAAGGAGCTCGCTCGAAATCATGTTTGACTTAATCAGATCGAAAGCAAGAGTAGCAGAAGCAAGCTCTCTTCTTCTCTCGAGAGTTGTCATATTGAGCAGAAGTAGCCGACATTTGTAAGAGGGCAACCGGTAGCTACTAAACTGAAGACTTCGTAAAGCAAACAGTAGAAATTGAACTTGTACTCTTTCAACTCTGTACGAGGCGATTTGAGGAGAAGGTGACCAAACAACACTTGCATAGTTCGAGCATAGGCAACAACAGCGCTCAGAAAAGAGTCTTACACAGGTGTGGGTCATTAAATTCCTTGACTCTCCTCTTAATGAAACCTAGCATAGCCATACCACTGTTTGCAATTTTATCTATATGGGATTTAAAAGACAACTTAGCGTCAAATATTACTCCAAGATCTTTGATTTGAGAAACACGTTTTAAATTTTCATTGCTAATATTATAGACAAAATGAAAAGTGCCAGACTTTTTTCTAGAAAAGGTTATTACTGAATATTTATTAACATTCAATTTCATAGCGTTATTCAAAAACTATTCTGATAAAATATAAATATTGCTTTGCAATTTGATGCAATCTCAATTTGATTCGATAGTTCTGAAGATTTTTAAGCCATCAGCATAAAAGGATAAGTTGCATTCGATTAAAGGTAATGGCACGTCGTTAATAAAAATTATAAATACAAGGGGCCTTGGGGAACGCCAGAGGAGACTGTAGTCATTTTGGATAGATGTGATGAAAATCTACCTTTTTGTATACGATCCGCCAAGTAAGACTTCAACCACTTCAAGAAAATACCGTTAATTCCATAACGCTCTAACTTGAATACAAGCAGACCGTGGTCCACTACATCAAAGGCGCTAGAAAAATCTGTATACACAGAATCTACCTGTTTACTTTTACCAATTTTTTGTCTAATGAATGTAGAATATTCCAGAAAATTGGAAACAGTTAACTTACCCTTTAGGAAGCCATGTTGGCAAGGATAAATAAAAGGACTTTCGGTTTCTACTAGTACTCCCGCAACTAATTTTTCAAAAATCTTACCTTTTCTTTTGTAATTCCGAATGTCAGATCTATTTCCAGACTTAAAAATAGGTGTTACATGCGCCAATTTAAAGCATATAGGAAAAATGGATCACCGAAGCGACGCATTAAACAAAGGAAGTAATAATCGAGGTAAAGTAGAGGCGATTTTATTCAGAAAAATTGGGAGAATGAGATCAGGTCCAGCACCTTTATGAATATTTATATCAAGCAGTGCAGAAGTTATTTGGTCAATAGTCAGGATCACGTTAGGTAATTTTGGATCCTGAAAAGGACTATGGGAAAACTTACCAGGATCAAACTTGAAAGGCTTAGTAAGTTTGGAATTAAAGTAGTTAGCGAAAAAGTTTGCAATTTCTTCAGAATCAGAAGATGAGCGATCACCAAATTTCATAGAAGCGAGATAGCATCTTCTACCGCGTTTGTCATTAATGTGTTGCAAAAACATTTTAGGACGATCAATCAAGCTGTTTACTATCTTAAGGTTATATAGTTTTATGGCTTCCTTTTCACTAACATCGAATTGTTCGCGCAGATGCAGAAATGTAATATGTCCTCAACTGATTTAGATTTAGACCATTTCCTGTAGGATTTGTTACGTTTGTTACGTAATATTCTAAGACTTTTATACATATGCGAAGACAAGACAACTTAGTACTGATACGTTTAGGGGTGTGCTTTTCTATTAAAACTATTAAAGAGGCAACAAGATTTTCAGCACTTTTATTCACATCAACACTATTATTGATTGACGATTTGAAATTAGAAATTTGAAGATTTATCATTTCATAGTCAACGTTGGTCAAATCATAGGCTATGATCTTGTTAGAGTCACTACGAAAATCATGTATAGAAGAGAAATAATTTAAGCATAGTATATTGTGAAAGCCACTTGTTTTTTAGTCAAAGTATAGGTTGCTTCTTTTAATGAAACATTTGAAGAAACACAGGTGAAAACGAAACCAAAACATTTCCGAATTTATTAGTTTTATCACATATTCGAAACAAACCAAGTGAGTGAATTTCAGATAAAAATTAAATTTGATGATCATTTATGTTAAGTGGGTCAAATACGGAATTGAAAATTTCACTGGCCTCCCATTTAACACTACTGAGATTTGCGTCACCATACAATAAGAACTAAGAAGGATCAATCAATCAAATTCCTGTTAAGACCCCCTATAGACGTATAGGACAGAAACAACTCTCTTCCACAAGGCGCGATCCTGAGCATCGGCCTTAAGCTGTTGCCAGGACTTTTTTATTCCTCTGGCCTACTGCTCAACTGCTCGCTTCCTTGGAAGCGGGAAGGATAGATGAATGAAACAGTTTGATGGATTCCGCATACTGCTGCTCAGTAGAATCAGATGGAATGTAGAAACAAACCATTACCAGATTTCTATCCACCAATTGGATTCTACATGCGCGGTTTCAAGACCACTTGGCAAAGAAGCCACAATCTTCCAGGCCGAACTAATTGCAATGGAGCTATGCATCCAGGTAAATATATGGAAGGCTCACTACTCGTATAGTGCGTTCAGAGAGATAACTTTCAATACATTGAACAAGGATATTATTAACGCCTATGACCCTAAGCTAAACTAAGAGACATTCATGTCAAACTCTGTCAAAAGCTTTTGTAATGTCAAGTGCGAGAGCTTGACATTCTCCATATTTATGTAAGCATGAATTTCAACGCACTGTCAAGTAGACCAAAAGATCTCCCGTCGACCGTCCAGAACGGAACACATACTGACAATCAAGGGTGAGCAGTTTATCCTCCAGATATTAGCAAAATCAAGTAGAACAAGGTATTTTACCAGAATCCGAATACCGAATCCATGGTGTCTCTTATGTCGACAGATACTTTGAGAAGCGCTGACTCACAACTATGCTGCGTCCGGAACCCAGATTGCCAGCGTGTCAATAAGCTCTCCTTCTTTCAAAACTCCTGCATTTCAATGGACATAACTCTCTGGAGAACTTTAAATAAAAACCACTAAATGCTAATTGGGCGGAAATCAGTGACTGCATTAGGAAAATTCATTTTTGCAATCCGCAGTGCTCCTTCCACCACCCAACTTAGAAAATTTTACCAAAATCATAGTTCATATAGGACTACATTGTAACAAAGTTTCAGCTTAATATCTGTGTTTGATTTTGAGATATAATTATTGGAAATTTTGAAAAGTGCACCATTTCTGAAATGCTTGCCATTTCCCCCGCTACTATTATCACGAAATGTTATATCTTTCTGACATTTCGCTAACATAGGTTAATATAAGTTGCAAGTTTCAATTACATAGCTGAATGAATAGTCGAGATATTAATTTTTTTTTGCATTTATCATGGCTATTCCCTTAACAAGTGTTTGCCTCGCTGTAATTTTATTATGGTAGTTCTATATGCCTCTTACTTGGTTCTGAAATAAGAACGTTTTATGTTAAGTAATACCGAAGACAAAATTATTTGAAAAAAAATTTGGTCAACAATTTCATTTTAGCTCTCACCCTATGGAAACAAAAATTAAATTGTTTTTAAATTTTGTCCAGCAAACCGCTCGAAATGTATGTCGATTTTCAGTTTTCTACCTAAAACCAGATTGAAATATTCGAATTCGTATTTCTTGATTCTAGCGCTCCTCCCGCCTTCCTCTTAAACTGAAGACCACAAAATAGATGTCCGCCTGAGGCAATTTTTTTTTGCAGTTTTAAGCTAACTCTGTCATTGAACGCAAAAAAAACAAAATTCCAGGGTAGCGAATGTTCTCTATGTAAGTGGATCCCAATACAGAATTATTAGAATAATAAAGTAAAATGATAAGTTTTTAAGAGGAGAATAAGAAAATAAACATGCAGTCCCAGATAAATTATGTCCTTCATAGCGTCTTCTTCTTTTGGAATGGCAGTATAGCCTTGGCCTTCTGACTTTCAAGTTCCAGAACATTTTTTTTACTATTGTGGAATGAGTGTTAGCCTTTCACATAGTCACTTATTTAAGAATATTTTTGTTTTGCAGATTGAGGTGACCTATGCATGCATTGTGCTAGAACTAATCGTCGGTTGGGATTTGAACTCACGACTTTCACATTGCAGACCAACACGTCTCGCACTAACCTACGCCCACATTTAGTATTTCATACAGTACTTCCAAACTATGAAAATGTACAAGTTATGTATGATGTTCCAAATATTTCTAAGTATCGTATATCATTGAAAAATTATTATAATTTCAAAATAATGTGTCCCATCAGCACTCCAAACTGGCAACACCATCAAAAATCCCATAGAATCCTAACTTTTCCCTATGTTCAATTTTCTCGGCACCTGAAATTTATGCTCCCCGGTATCCTTTATACAATTCCAGAGAAGCTCATCCTCCATTCCCGACATCGCTGTTTGCTTTTGACTCTCTTAAAGGAGAACCGGTCATATCCATGCCAAGGGCCAAGGATGAACCGAAGAAGAAAATGCTACTGGAATTTTTTTTTCTATCCTACCCCCGATAAAAACAGAACAAACTCCCAGCGCGTTTTCTTCCTTTTTCATCTTTTCTCCATTCGAAACAGTTTTTCACTTCGTTTTAGCATTTCACTCCTATTTCCACCCGATCCTGCCGCCATCCTGCCGGCGTTGTCCTCGTCATTCGCCCAATCTGACTTGGATAATATCGGAGTGGGGTTGGCTGGCATAATATTTAAATTTTCATTTATTCCTGTTACGTGCCAAAAAGTTTTCCCAACGATATACCATCAGTATCGCTGTGTGGTAGTATGTGGGAATTTTTCTTAACGTCCTTTAACTTCGGAATGGAAAGAGTCCTTGGGGGATGACGAGGAGGAGAAGGAGGCAACAGAGGCTGAACGAGGAGGTGGAACCTGGACAAAACTCTTCCAGACTTGACCACATCTGAAATAGTTTTCGATTGGGTGGAATGGGTGCGATGAAAGTCGGATATGTTTCTGTGGTTCTGTAGCGAAAACGACGATAAAGTTTTCAAGTTTTCGAAAGATAGTCAATGGGAGTTGGGCGCTTCTGGTGGTAGTAGTATACCGCCCCGTTCGTCCCTGTTCCAGATTCCCAATGTTATCCCATACGATTTCTTTGGGTTTCGTCGAAGCTTTCCATCTTCAAGGACTCACTTGACCGAAAAGGACCCAAACAGCTTGAAATGATGAAACGGATTCATACAATTTCGTAGTGGGTCGACGATTTTGAGGACAAAGTTAGGATACTATAGATAGAAAATTAGGAGCTTTAGCAAACGACGATGATGAAATGTTATTGTGTTGGCGTTGCCAGTATCTACTGTGATATTACAAGAGTTTGGGATCCTGCGCAAAATTCTATGTGAGTACCTTCGAAAAGGTTTTATGGCTCCGGATGATGTTAAAGGACATTAAAGTTGGGTCGGAATTTTAATTAGAACATTTCATAGATAGATGTGCTGGTTGATAATTTCATATAATAGCTCCCTGTGGGGGAGTATGAAATCACATTACCATAAATATTAACTACTCACTCCTTCCCAGCTAATCGCGGTCCAAGTTATTGTTCCTGCCGCTTAACGAAAAGGTCGTTGACTAACGCACTATACTTCCGATAATCGAAAGGAAAAAAATCGGGTGCCAAATTTCTGTCCAACAATCAGGAAGGACATTCGTTTTATGTATTTACCATGTAAAAAAGGAACTCAACAAGTGGAGCCTGGTGGTTGGATGCCTGTGACTATACTTTGCTATAATAACAACATCATAGCCTCGAGCATAATCCTCTGTGTTGACAGGGTTTTTTTTTTGTGGCGACACGCGGCTGAGTGCTTCCTGTTCAGGATTTCAATGACCGAAGGTTGAACTGAAAACATGTCGCCAAATTGTCCAGACTATTGAAGCTTTTATTAGCTTCCCATGCTGGCTACGGGGTAGTCAACGACCAGTTTCTGCGTTCAACCACAATGATCTCTTAGAGAAAATTTTTTTTTGGCATTATTTCTGCTACGTAACGTACGACTACGACGACTACAACGACCATAAGGATGTCCTGTTTTATGCCCCCCTTCCCCTCCCAACCCTTTCTTCAGCAAAATTTTCTTTTTCAATTCAATGGAAATCTTTTTTCAGAACTTTGAGAAAGAGAGTTCGGCACGAATCTAAAGGTTCTTTCGAATTTTTTCATATCCTGCTGTGTAGGATGAATTTAAATTGGAATCTCTAGGAAATCTTTGTTACAAGCTTAAAATAAGTTTTTTTTACATTTATTTCATTTACAACCTTTTTTTTGGGGTGGGGAGGGGTCAAAATTGTTTGCGAATCAATACTAGAAACGAGAAAAAAAGGCTGTTAGTTTAGTTTTTAATATTCAGTATTAATTTTCAAAATGATATTGTATACCACAGCTGTATTTAGTCTAAAGTCTGAAAATAGAAAGAACTTACAATACAAAATTCTCCATTATTAATTACCTATGCAATCACACTTAATTTTTCAAACGAATTTCCAGTTAATCAAAATTTAGATTAATATTGTTATGTGACCGACAAATTAATACATTAAATCTCAATGAGGTAAAGCAGTATGGCTTATCAAAGCACACTACTGGCAGGTATGCCACATTATCGTGTGTTATGATAGGATTTATGCACTATCCTTACCGTAATATGCATGACGTCTTTGTGACTTGTTATGTAATTTGCATAAGTAAGCACACCGATGAAATGCGCTCTATTGCCGACATAGCCATGTGTATACCGGGAGGGACCAAGGGCATTAATTGAATCATTAATTAGAGGTGCATTATTGCGTACGTGCGGATATCACCGAGCGAAATTAATTCCCTAATTGCATGATACACAACCATACGTCAAGAAATATTATAAATTAATTGGAAGGTGTCTTCAGGCAAGTGCTGCGGGGGTAGGGTAGTAGCTTCTCTCTATTAAACCATATCTGTTAAACTATGAAAATGTTGAACAAGGGGTAAGGCTTTGAATTTTAAGTGAAATTACTACTGTGACTGTAGACCAGTTTTTTATTCCTAACTCGGATTTCGCGACAGATTTGGCCCGAATGTGGGTTTATTGCGATTATCTCGAAATCATTTCACTGTGTCGATTCACAAGTAAGCTTTTCAGATAATTTCGCAGCTGAACCAAGCAGAAAAAAAAATGTGTTCAATGTGCGATTAATTTATCACCAGAGTTGCCCGTCGACGGTGACCGGCCAAGTGAAGGTCCGAAGAAGTCTTAATTCGGACATCTGTCTTTTGACTGCCGTGTGTGTAACATATATAAATACCACGGCTAGAGCGGTAGCCCGGTTGCCTCTGTGTAACCATTTCCCAAGACATAAAGGTCATTTGCAAGGTGTTCCGCTATTCTAATCTATTCGAATCAGACTTAAAGCATAGTTCGAATTGTTTAAGACGCGCTTCTTCAGTCTTCGTGGTGCGGTGGGCCAGCGGAGAGAAGAACCGGATTCAAATTTTTGGCGGGCCTGGGCTCTTTAATTTGGTCAACAAGATTTGAGTTTTGTTTTTTGCGAGGACTTGGACTGCCAAGACATCATCATCATCTTGTGTTCCATTTCTTTTGTTTCTTTCTTGCTCTTTTTCTTATTGTTCTTCGACTAATTTTTTATATTTATTTTTTCATTTATTTATAATTCTTTTTTTTTTGTTCCCAATCGCGTGCTCATGTACATATGTGTACATACGGTTTATGCCGCCTGCTGCGGTCAAAAGAAGATCGACAGCAGCCAGCAATTTCACCACCAGACACATTTCAGTTTTGGCTAAAATTATTGTTTAAAGGAGAAGACCTTCCCATCCGAGATATAGTCTGCCGTCTTATTCGTACGACAGTTCCTTATACACTTATTTAGTGATGCGTTTTACATACATAGCTACATGGCATTTGTAGCCACCACAACATTGGCATATATAGCGTCAAAAGTTGGTTTATTTCATATGTGGAAGATCTTCCAAGATCTCCGATCTGTTCTTTGGTATTGACCTCAACGTTTAGAGCTCTGATGGAACGAATCAATGGCTTCCAAGAAATTAAGATTAAGAACACACCATTCGGGGCTGATTCAGGCGAGCAGATCACAAAACAGACTGCAGACGCAGAGGTAACTTACGTAAATGCTCGGAATATAAAAAAAGGAGCAGATGTTGTGCGAGTATATTTTTGAGGTCTCATCGATTGGTCTGTTTAGTGGTGGAAAAATGTTTGTAAATAAAAAAAAAAAACTCAAATTTTAATGAGCTGAGGTAATCCACGTTCGATGAGCATCTTCTCGGTCTTTTATTCGATGAGTTGGCTACTCATGTAAGGAGTCTTTGCAGTTTAAAGAGCCAAAAAAACACATTTTTTGGGAATGTTTCTGTAAAATGGATTAACAAAGAGTCTCCAGTATATATAAATACAATTTGAAAGTTTAAACGAAAAAATTACTTTCTCCCAGACGATTACTTTATTTGTCAGTAGCAAACGTAGATCGAGACACAGAATAAAAAACGAGTTCAAACGTTGTGCAACTCTGAACCATTTGTTGGCTCCACATTGTTTGAATAGTTTCCAGTATAACATAAAAACAAATTTTTTGCTTTTTTATCCTAATAATAAGATATTGTCATCGACTTGAGAAAACAAATTTGCTACCCTGAAATTTAGTATTTTTGTGTTTCATGACTACATTAGCCTAAAAATGCAAAACAAAATACGTCAGTCTGTACGCCGTCCGCCGTACGCGTAAGCTCCCTTTCGCTCGGAAGACTAAGCGAAAGGGTGTTCTAGGGCAAGGTTTTTGTCAATTATTTAACATTTAACTGCGATTACGATCAATAGCTCCAGTATACATAATCAATATTTCTTTCCTGAAAATCTTTGATTAAAATTCACACCCTTCAAGAGAAAAGAAACAAAACTGCATCACAAATTTTACGATTCCAATAACTTGTTTACCCTACTATCCCTATTTTTGGCTTCGTGAAAACAAAAAAAAAACAACAGAATTACGATTCGGCTTAAAGCCCAATCATATGATACACTAGATGAGATGGAAATGACTTTAATATATCGGAAAGTATGTCATCTCGAATTCTTTCGAATAGTGAATAGAGACTTTTGCATGGGAGGTGGTAGAAGTAGAGGTGGAGATTTGTATTTCTCATATACATATGACACCGAACATGGCATGCAAAATGTTTTTTGCTGAATTTAAAGTTTTTAGTTTTCATTATTTTTAAAGAAATTGGTCATAGTTTTCCTAAAATTGGAGCATTTGTATGGGAGGTGGTAGAGGAAGTGGAGCGTTTAAGATGATTTTGAAACTGCTTATCACCATGTTTTGATTCAATTTCAAAGTCGATAGCTCTCATATACTTGAAGGAGAAATGCTTTTCTTGAATTCATAATACAGATATTTGTATGGGAGGTGGAAGAAGGAGTGAAGCGAAGCTGATAATTTTTTCTAATACTTATTTCAATTATTAAGAAACAAATTTTGGCAAATTTGAAGTTTGTACTTTTTCTAGTTTGAATGGAATTGCATTTAACAAAAATTAGGCATTTGTACGGGAGGGGGTAGAAGGAGTGTATGGATCAAAACAAATTTTTTCGCATTATTAATATTTCTATTTGTATGCTTTTTACAAAATATCAAGTTGATAGCTTTAAAAGTTTCGAAGAAAAATTATTAAATTTAAATTTCAAAATTTCGTGAATTTTGTATGGGAGAGGGTAGAAGGATTGAGGTGAAGTTGATAATTATTTTTAAAATAAATTGAAATTATAGTATAATTACACACAAAATTTCGTCCTTTCAGCTTTACTAGTTTCAATGAAAATCGAAAATATTTATTTTTCAAAATTGTCCATTTGTATGGGAGGGGGTTGAAGGAGTAAGGGGATCGAGTCAATATTCTGTTATATTAATGACATCTATATCATAATACATTGACCTGAATTTCAAGTTGATAGCTTAAATAGTTTCAAAGAAAAATCAATTTCTTAACATTTCGAAATTTCATGAAATATATATGGGAGGGGGTAGAAGGAGTGGGGAGATGTAACCCATTCACAAACTTAAAGCAAATTTTTTGCTAAAAATGACACATAAAAATTTTTAGCACTAAAGCTCAAAGCTTTCGAGAGTTATGCTGTAGACAGACGCACAGACAGACAGACGGTCACTCGGAATCGAGGTTTTTGAGCGACAACAAATATTTCTGTACCCTTAGCGGTTCTGTGCGAGCGTTATTTCCTAGCATTACACAATATACTCTCAGATTTCATCTAGAGTATAAAAATATAACAGAATTATGATTGGGCGTAAAGCCCAATCATATGATACTCTAGATGAAATGGGAAAGAGTTTAATGTACCCGAAAATATGTCATCTCAAATTCTTTCGAATAGTGAATATTGGCTTTTGTATGATATAAGGTTTGTGATTTTTATACTCTAGATGAAATCTGAGAGTATTATAAGTTTGCCACAAAGTTTGTAACGCCAAGAAATAAGGCTCGGAGAAAAAAATGAATGATACAGAAGTTAATATAATCACTCAAAAATTTCGAAACCGGATGTACGTCCGTCCGTCTGTCCGTCCGTCCGTCCGTGTCCTTTCTAGCTTGAGAACGCGTTGATCTAGAAAGTTCAAATTTTGTACACATCGTTTTTGACAAAAAAGTAAGGTCAAGTTCGTGAACGGGCCAAATCGCTCCACCCCTTCTACCCCCTCCCATACAAAATGACGCAACTGCACAATTTGACAATAAACGGATTCGCTCGAAAAGTGTAAAAGCTATTAGTCTCAAATTTGGAATATATTACTTTTATAATGATATCAATCTACCGTGGAAAAATTATGCGTGTCCTTCCCCTCCTTCTACCACCTCCCATACAAACTGTACTTTTTCATGAAATACTCTAAGCCAATTTACTCAGTGCATATAAAATTTAGCAAGCTGAAATTTTGCACTAAATATTTATTTGGAATTATAAGTAACACCAAAAAAAATTAGACATTTAATTTCACCCCTTCTACCAACTCCCATACAAAATGACATAATTTCGCAATTCGACATTAAACGGATTTTTTCAAAAAGCATGAAAGCTATTGATCTGAAATTTAGAATATATTACTTATATAATAATTTCAATCTGCTGTATAAAAATTAGTTCAGTGATCACCTTCGTTCCACCACCTCCCATACAATCTGTACTTTTTTATGAAATACTCTAAATAAATTTACTCAATACGTATGAAAATTTTCGAGCTGAGATTATGCACTAAATAATAATTTAGAATTATTAGTAAGACCAAAAAGAAATTAGGCGATTAGCTTCACTCATTCTACTCCCTCCCATACAATTTGACACAATTCAACAACTTGACAAAAAGTCGATTTTCCTGAAAAGTATGAATGTTACTGATCTTCAGTTTAAAATGTGTAAATTAAATGATGTTTGTAGTTATTTCTAAAAACGTCATTAATAAATTCACACTCCTTCACTTTCACTAAATCCAATACACTAAATTTCTCAGTACCGATTAAATTTTGTATAAAACATTTTGATAGCAACCTTAGAGTGATGTGAAAAAATTAGTTCGATGTCGTCACCCCCTCTACCACTTCCTCTACTAAATTCCTTCAAATAATAAAAAGTCTCTTTCATCTAGAGTATCGCACGATTGGGGTTTACGCCCAGTCGTAGTCCTGTTATGTTTGTATATAACATCGAACGTAGTATACAAAATGTTTCATGCTAAATTTAAAGTTTGTAGCTTTCATAATTTTCGAGGAAATTGACCTATTTTCGTCTGGATTTATGGCATTTGTATGAAAGGTGACAGGTTTTGGATGATTTTGAATCAGCTTATCAACATCATAATCACATTGCTTTGTTACTCATATGTTCGAAAGAGAAATACTCTTCTTAAATTTTCAATACAAAAATTTGTATCGGAGGTGGTAGAAGGAGTGAAGCGAAGCTCATTTTTTTTTAGCATTTATTTCAATTATTAAGGGACAAATTGTGACAAAATCTTAAGTTTGTACTTTTTCTAGTTTCAATGAAAATTGCTTAAATGCATTTACCGAAATTGTCTATTTGTATGGGAGTGGGCCAATCAATGATATTTGTAATAGTATACTTTTCTAAAAAATTTACAGTTGATAGTTTTGACAGTTTTGGAGAAAAATAGTTTGGTTAAAATTCCGAAATTTTGTGAAATTTATATGGGAGGGAGTAGAAAGAGTGAAGAGAAGTTGATAGTTTTTACAGAATCGGTTGCAATTGTAATAAAATTAATTATGGCAAAAATTGGTTCTTTTACCTTTGCTAGTTGCAATGCAAACCGAATAAATGCATTTTTCAAAATTGTTCATTTGTATGGGAGAGTGTAGAGGGAGGAAAGGGATTGGATCAATGTTTTTTACGTCAATGACATTTACATCGTTATACTATGACCTAATTTTCAAGTGAATAGCTGAAACAGTTTCGGAGAAAAATCAATTTCCTTATAGTTCGAAATTTCATGAAATTTGTATGGGAGGGGATAGAAGGAGTGGGGGAATGTGGCCCATTCGAGAGGTCAATGTTACTTTTTTGCTAAAAATCATATAAAAAAATTTCAGCACGATAGGTCAAAGCTTTCGAGAGTTATGTTGTAGACAGACGGATAGACGGTCACTCGTAATTGATGCTTTGAGCGACAACAAATATTTCTGTACCCTTGGCGGCTCTATGTGAACATTATTTCTTAGCGTTACAAACGGTAAGACAAACACAATATAATCTCAGATTTCATCTAGAGTTTAAAAATTCCATAGGAATTCTAGTTCGTCTATGAAACTAACATTCTATACAGCGACTTTTGAACAATAATTCAATTTAAAACATAACAGGATTATAATTTTGCGTAAGGCCCAATCATACGATACTCTAGATGAAGAGACATTTTTTGATTTTAAGAAATTTTGTATGGGGAGTAGTAGAAGGGGTAACGGCATTGAATCTACTTTATTGACATAATGCAAGAATTGCTATCAATATATTTTAAACAACATTTTAGCTTCAAAAATTCAATTGGTACTGCGAAAATTAGTGAAATTGTGCAGTTTTTATGGGAGGTGGTAGAAGGAGTAAGAGGATTCAAATAATTCTTATACCGTAGATTGAAATTGGTATAAAAATAACATATTCCAAAATTCAGATCAATAGCTTTTCGAGAATATCGGTTCACTATTAAATTTCGAAAATGCATCATTTTATATGGGAGGGGGAAGAAGGGGTTGAGCGACAATACTAACTAATAAACAACGCCAGCATACCAATAAAATAAATGTGACAAAACATCAAAGATGGTATTACATCCGTCCAACAACCCCGGCGCAAAAGAAATGATTGAATCGACAACGAATTCCAAGATGCTTTAGGGCGAAAAAATCAAGGCTACAAAATATTAACGGAACGGCTGACATGCGCCAAATGGGACAAATATAATGATCTTAGACGATTTGCAAACAAAATATGCAGACAGAAAAAACGGAAGTAAAATAACGACGAATTTAAAAACATGGGCGAAAATTTTAAATTACACAACGCAAGAGCTACATGTTCCCTTGTTAAAAGGTTGAAAGACGGATAGCAACCGAAGACGATCCTCTGCAAGGATGCAGAAGGTAATATCATAGGTAATGCGTAAGATATAAAACTAAGATGGGCACAATACTTTGAACAACTTCTCAATCCGATCCCATCATCCCCACGAACAGTAGCAGCAGACATAATAGCATGTATAACTAATGTAAGAGCTAATGAAGGATCCTCTTTAAGTTCTCCCAATCTCGAAGAAGTAGAAATTGCGCTGAAGAAGCACCCAAACAAAAAGGAGCCGGGCACTGATCAAATTTCAGCTGAACTTTCGAAAGCCTGCATCTCCTACACAGGTTACGTCTTTGAAAGAAAGGTTCTCAGAATAATACGCAAACCTGTGAGGGAAAACTCGATACAATAGAAAATTGTAACCCATTTTCGACAATCCAGTATCAACCCTCATAAAATTTAAGAAGCTGCAATGGGCTGGTCATGGATGAAAAAAAGACTGGTCGGAAAACCACGGAAGCACTGGGAGGATTCTATTGACGCAGACTACAAATCACTGCTAAGATTCTCAAACTGGAGGACGCGGTCACTGAACCGAGATGGACGGAGGCGAAACATAAATGAGGCCACTTCCCAATTTGGGCTGTAGCGCCATCGTGAGATAAAACGAAGGTGTTTTACTTCCGCGCAAATGTGGTGTTAAACTAAATTCGGCTATCAATTGACAGCACTGCGTTATGCCAGAATAAAGTTTCCTGTGCTGGTTATCAACTCGCGAGCAAACAGTTGTGAATAACCTTGTCTAATGTAACAATCAATAAAATCGTACATCCTACTTCAACCACCTCTCAGAAATGCAATTTTCTTTTATGAGCGGTTTGTTACAATTGTTAATTGTTCCTTTGGGGCAAAACTCCAGAATTCCATTTCAAACTTTCAGAAAATAAAGTCAAAATCAACCCCACAAATTATAATCATGTTTTTTTTTTAATATTTATTTTATCACCGCTGTTTACAAATTGGGAGGCGGCAAAATATCAACTTATTGAAAATATCCAGAAAACAAAATAATATCGCAATAATTACCCTTTCAGCTCTCAATAATTACTTGATTACCATCATGACATATTATACGAGCTCGTTCAGTCCATAAGTTTGCCGTTACATCCAAATCCACATCATAAATTCCACCTCCAAGGATACCTGCCTGCTCGATACCATTTTCCTACATAAACGCATTATTCGCACCCTCGCCTTCATGGCCCCATCCACGAAAGCTCAACCCAATTGAACGAATAGCGCTCGGCTACGATTTTAGACACTTTGGTCATGTACCGTGGGCTCCAATTTTCTCTCACCTCATCCAAACATGGCACTCCTGTAATAAATTTAACGTGTCGCAGCGAGTGAAAACTAAAAGCGTCCCCATCCTCATCGGCACCTCAACCACCACCACGCTTACATCATTCCAATCCGCAATCGCCCGAATTGAAATTTCCTTTATTCAGGCCAAAAGGTCGTCGGGCTCGAATTTGGAATACGGCGATGGGTCCTAGCCGAAAAACCGGGTGGTAGTTCCATCTGTGAAGCGATAGTTGGCAGCTACTTTTCCGCTAAAATTGCTCGGATTGATTGGGAGTGGAATGGGGTGGTTGGGTTATTCTGTTGTATGATAGTGTACCTTTAAACGTAAGCCAACCACCCTCGATGCCGCAGCCCTTTATTCAACCACCACTCAACCGTGCTGACTTATTCCAATATCGGTTCAATTGAATTTGAATGACTTTTATAGGGGGATGGGGGTGCTTAGTTTTTTCATTGCTGGCGGCCTGGAACTAAAAACTGCCCACATTCGGGTGGGGTTGCTGCTTGTTCAAGTGTCATGACTTCTGGTGTTGATTTTCTGGGTCACATCGGGTGAAATTTGTGTGGCGGTGTAGCCTTCAACTACCGACCTTAATGAGTTTTTATTGCCAACAAGAAGCCTTGGAGATATGTGAACTGTGGAGACATTTTATGACAACAGGTGGACGTGCGATGGATTTTCTTGTGAACTGTATTTTCGGGAAGTGTCGTGCCAGAAATAATTCATTCGTTGGCTTTTTGTGACATTTCTTTCATAGGGAGCTAACATATATGTACGTGATAGTAAATGTCGAAAGGTTACCATTGTATTGGCTGAATGAACAGAAATGAAAATTAATTTTCTTTTTTATTGAAGAGGGTTGTAGGTAGTAGAATTGCTTGCTATTGACGCACAAACTTCATTATTGATTTACGTATTTATAAATCTTTTCATTAGTAATCGCCAACTTAATATGTTTCTTTCGATCAGATAAAAATGATTTTATTAATAATCCTGTCGATTAAGCTCTAGAATTGGCTAAACTAGAGAATTGCATATAAGCGTGTATCTTAGAACTATCGTTCAGAGCCATCAACACTGCTCATTTTGATGCTCTGATGGGTAAAAGTTGGAAAAGAAAAGAGAGAATAACAAAACAATTAAAGCCGTGAAAACTTCTTTCATTGTCACGTCATGATCACCATTGAAACTCACACCTTCCAAACGCGAATCTGAATATTAGCGTGAAAAAGAACCTTTTACAATGGAGACAGGAAGCAATCCGATAAAACCTCTAAATGGAGTAGTTTGAATATCCTGGAACCGGGGAACAATACGGGTGGCGGAGGTAGCTGGGAATGCTCAGCAGGATGAATTTCTAAATATTATTACTGTATGAATCAGCCTTACAAGCCTAATAGACGAGACCTGGCCTAATGTATATAAACGTTTCGTTTATAAATTGTAAATTTATTATACACAAGAGATCGCCCGCGGCTTCATTCCAAGAAAATGGACAACAAAATCTGAAAATGACACATTATGTATGGGAGGTGGAAGGAGAGGGAGGAACATTTAAATAATCCGTTTAAGTACAATCAAAACAGAATACTACAATTTTATTCTAAAACAACAAAAAATCAAAAATTGTTTTCATATGGTGAAGTTGTGACATTTATATTGGTGGTGGTAGAAGGCTTGGAGGAATATTGATTATTCTTGCTAAAACTACTATAATGATTATTAACAAAACTAATTTTTATAAAAAACACCTATCGGACGTACCTCGACTTGCGTCATGATGTAAACCGGGGCGCTTGAGATATTGAAATAAAACTAAAAGCAGATTACGTCTGTAAGCATACACAACAGACTGTGAAAGTTTTATTAGAATCGTTTCAGTCGTTTTTGAGTTAAATCCGGCCGGACAGACTGAAAAAAATCACAAAAATGTGTTTTCATGCTTAGTTATTATCTAAATAAAGCCAAACACTAGCTTATAAGCATTTATAAACAAATAACAAACACTATAATTATATCTATATGTAGCGGAACCCGGGGTAGACCGGAGTACTTATTGAAAATATGATTTGAAAACACAAAAGGGTAAATTAAGGAAGCTGCAAATTTTTCTATAAATAACAACAAAAGAACAGAAAATAAAATCATAAATCATAAGTTTACTCTATCTTTATTTAGTTTTTAAGTGACTCTGAAAGTTTAACTACACGCTTCAATAGTTGTGTCCTTTTCACAAAATTCACTCTTTAGGACAGCCTCATTATTTTCTTTTCGATATAGGTATATAAACAGGAATTGCTCACCCACTTTTTTTTTTGCACTTGGAACAGGCGACCTTTCCTTGAACTAAACTTATAAATATTCGCAGTCAGAATGGAATGCTTCCCCATTCTGCCCCAGGGACACGTTTCAGGTTGGGGCGGTAAGGCCACTCGATAAAGATACGTAAACTAATGTTTAACTACACGAAACTAAAGACAATTAAACGTTCTTCAAGCATATATGAACTAAAGTTGTAATGAAAACAATTATGTATACCTTGCAGCGGTTACAAAATCATCAAGAGTTTCAATGCAGGAAAAAACACAGAACTAAAATTTCACGCACCAATACTCAAGAAAACTAAACTAATATGGGTGCAGTAGTTGAGCAGTAACCGAATGATCTAGTTCTGCTTATTGTCTCTCGCTGGCAGCACCTCCTTGACACTGAAAACGTCGAACTTTCGTCCCGGTATCCCATTATGCCCCGTATAGTATTATATATGATTATACTCTAGATGAAATCTGAGAGTATTATAAGTTTGCTCTAAGGTTTGTAACGCCAAGAAATAAGGCGTGGAGAAAAAAAAGAATGATACAGAAGTTAATATTATCACTCAAAAATCTCAAAACCGGATGTCCGTCTGTCCGTCTGTCCGTCCGTCCGTCCGTCCGTCCGTCTGTTCGCTCTCTAGCTTGAGAACGCGTTGAGCTAGATAGTTCAAATTTTGTACACGTCGTTTTTAACAAAAAAGTAAGGTCAAGTTCGTGAACGGGCCAAATCGCTCCATCCCTTCTACCCCCTCCCATACAAAATGACACAATTGCGCAATTTGACAATTAACAGATTTGCTCAAAAAGTATAAAAGCTATTGGTCTGAAATTTTGAATATATTACTTTTATGATAATATCAATCTATCGTATAAAAATTATGCGTGTCATCCCCCTCCTTCTACCACCTCCCATACAAACTGTACTTGTCATGAATTACTATAAGCCAATTTACTCAGTGTGTATAAAATTTAGCGGGCTGAAATTGTGCACCAAACATTTATTTAAAATTGTTAGTAGGACTAAAAAAAATTAGACGATTAGCTTCACCCCTTCTACCCCTCCCATACAAAATGACACAATTTCGCAATTTGACAATAAATGGATTTAATCGAAAAGCATAGAAGCTATTAGTCTGAATTTTGGGATATATTGCTTTCATAATGATATAAATCTACACTAGAAAAATTATCTGCTTGTATGGGAGGTGGTGGAAGAAGACTTAGTCTTCCACCACCTCCCATACAAGCTACTCTTTTTCATGAAATGCTCTACGACAATTTTCTCAGAACATATAATATCTAGCGCGCTCATATTTTGTAATAAATACTTAATTAGTATTATCACTAAGATCAGAAAAAAAATATTTGATACCCCCTCCCATATATGACACAGTTTCACAGCTTCACGAAAAATCTATTTTCTTGAAAAGTATGAATGTTACTGGTCTAAAATTTAAGAAATGTCAATTTTATGATATTCTTAATTATTTCTGAAAAAAATACTAAAATCCCCCCACTCTTTCTACCACCTCCCATACAAACTGCACATTTTCACTAAATCTAACACACTAATTTCCTCAGCTCCTATTCAATTTTTGGAGTAAGTATTTTGTATAAAACATTTTTATAGCTATTTTAGCATGATGGGGAAAAAATTAGTTCAATGCTATCACCCCTTCTAACATTCGCCATACAAAATTTCTTGGGATCACAAAAAAATTCTATTTCATCTAGAGTATCGTAAGATTGCGCTTTACGCGCAATCATAGCCCTGTTATGTTTTTTATTTTTGTTTTTATCTATTGTATCGTATTTTCTTATTTATATTTCGTTTCATGACTTCTAATTTGTAATTTTGTTTTTCAATGCTTTATTATTAAGTTTTATTAATTTTATGTAATACAAGCAGTCTCACACGGGCATTGCCCCTGACTCGCTGCTACATGAGAATTAATTTGTATTAAATAAACTTGGTTTTAATGAGAAACATAGATTATGAGAGGGGTAGAAGAAGTGAAGCTAATCGTCTAATTTGTTTGCTCTTACTAACAATTCGAAATAAGTATTTAGTCCACAATTTCAGCTCTATAGATTTTATGCGTACTGAATAAATTGGTTTATAGTAAGTATTTTATAAAAAGTGCAGTTTGTATGGGAGGTGGTAGAAGGAATGGGGAATTCGAATAATTTTTATACCTTCTTCTTCTACTTCTACAATGGCGCTACAGCCCAAATCGGACCTTGGCCTCTTGACATTCAGGCTCCTTAACATTTTTCATTATTTATTGTAGAAGGGTTGTTAGCCCTTCGCACAACCCTCTTTCTACGAATTTCTCATTTTCGTAGATTAACGTAACCAAGGTATATTCAAGCAGGCAATGTGCTGGAATTATATATTGCGCCGACCGAGATTTGAACTCACGACCTTTGCATTACAAGACCAACACTCTACCCACTAGGCTACACCCTAGCTTTTTTATACCGTAGATTGAAATTTGAATACAAATAAAATTTTCCAAATTTGAGATCAATAGCTTTCGAAAAATCCGTTTATTGACAAATTCCACAATTATGTTTGTTGAATGGGAGGGTGTAGAAGAGGTGGAGCGATTTGGCTCGTTTACGAACTTGTATCAGTTCGAGCTTGTAGACAAATTTTCAGACCTCTGCATGCTCAAGATTTGCCAGGATTCCGCACTTATAGATAAAGAAACAGACATTGTATTTTATTAAAATATTATAGATTTGTAAAAAGAATGTACTAAAATTTATAATGCGGCAGTTGAATAAATGGAATATTATTATTATTTATAAATTTCGTGGTTTTTTGTAAAGTGGCGGGGTTCACGAATAAAGTTTCTTTTTGGCAAACAATTCCGATTGACAACAAATTTTACTGTATCTTTGGCGATATTGAATGAGCAACCACAATATACTCTCCGATTTTGTCTAAAATTTATATTTAGCAATTTTTACAAATCTCTAAAAATAAAAAATAAAGTAGGGGAACCCGGTGCAAAACGGGGTACTAAGTTGAAAATATGTTTAAAACATAACAGAATTATGATACTCTAGATGAGATGGAAATGACTTTAACATACCGGAAAATATGTCATCTCAAATTCTTTCGAATAGTGAATAGAGACTTTTGCATGGGAGGGGGTAGAAATAGAGGGGGAGGTTTGTATTTTTCGTATATGACACCGAGCATGGCATGCAAAATGTTTTTTGCTGAATTTAAAGTTTTTAGTTTTCATTATTTTTAAAGAAATTGGTCATAGATTTTCTGAAATTGGGGCATTTGTATGAGAGGTGGCAGAGGAAGTGGAGCATTTAAGATGAATTCGAAACTGCTTATCGTCATCCTCATCACCATGCTTTGATTCAATTTTAAAGTCGATAGCTCATATAATTGAAGGAGAAACGCTTTTCTTGAATTTATAATACAGACATTTGTATGGGAGGTGGTAGAAGGAGTGAAGTGGAGCTGATAATTTTTTCTAACACTTATTTCAATTATTAAGAAACAAATTCTGACAAAATTTGAAGTTTGTACATTTTCCAGTTTAAATGGAAATCGATAAAATGCATTTAACAAAAATTATGCATTTGTATGGGAGGGGTTAGAAGGAGTGTACAGATCAAAACTATTTTTTTTTCGCGTTAATAATATTTCTATTTGCATACTTTATACAAAATATCAAGGTGATAGCTTTAACAGTTTCGAAGAAAAATAATTTAATTTAAATTTCAAAATTTCGTGAGATTTGTATGGGAGGGGGTAGAAGGAGTGCGGTGAAGATGATAATTATTTTTAAAATAAATTGAAATTATAGTATAATTAATTCTGACAAAATTTCGTCTTTTCAGCTTTACTACTTTCAATGAAAATCGAAAATATGTATTTTTCAAAATTGTACATTTGTATTCCGTGATATTAATGACTTATATGTATATCATAATAATTTGACCTAAATATCAAGTCGATAGCTTAAATAGTTTCAAAGAAAAATCAATTTCTTAATATTTCGAAATTTCATGAAATTTGTATGGGAGGAGGTAGAAGGAGTGGGGTGTGGAGCCCATTCACGAACTTAAAGTTACTTTTTTGCTAAAATGACACACAAAAATTTTTAGCACTATAGCTCACAGCTTTCGAGAGTTATGCTGTAGACAGACAGACGGACAGACGGTCACTCGGAATCGAGGTTTTTGAGCGACAACAAATATTTCTGTACCCTTGGCGGCTCTGTGCGAGCATTATTTCTTAGCGTTACAAACGGTAAGGCGAACACAATATACTCCCAGATTTCAGCTGTAAATTTTTCTAGAAAGACATAATGTAATATTCACGAAAATATATTGAAATTCCAAGTAGTAGAAGGACAGTATGTTTATTTTCAAAAACAGAAAATAATTACATTTGTCGGGATGGTAAGGTCAGGAAATTACAAAAACATAAAACATTTGTGGGAATGCACAAAAATAAATTTGTTCAATATTTTTTTAGTTTTAAGTGACTATAAAGCCTAAACTACACTTTTCATTGATTGTGACCTTTTCTTACACCTATTCATTAGGACAGCCTCATCATTTTTACTACCTCTTTCCGCACAGGAATTGTGTATCAATTTTTTGCACATGTAACAAACGACCCTTCCTTCAACTGACTTTGAGCAAAATTCAGCGCAATATAAACATTCACAGTCAGAATGGGGTACCTCCCTATTCCGCCTCATCCGTTCCACACCTGAGACACGGTGCAAGCAAGGGAGGTAAGGTCATTCGAGAAAGGTACGAAGGTCACACACCAACGCTCAAGAAAACTTGAGTACCATGGCTGCCGTAGTTGAGTAGTAACTGGATGGTCTAGTTCTACTTATTACCAGTCGCTAGCAGCACCTCCTTGATACCGAAAAACATCATTCCAGCCCGGTACCCCGCTGTGGCACGATTTCCCCTACATATTGTTTTAATGTAACAAAATTTTGCGAAATTCTGTGATTTCGACCTGAGCTTTAATTACAAGCACCTAAAAGACAGTTGATGCGGAAAAATTAAAAAACATCGCTAGAGTTAGTTGGAAAAAAAAATCAGGAAAAATATAAATAAATAGTAAATAACTCCACCAGAGAAATGAATTTCGATACATTCGATGACTCGTTAACTCCAAGCTCATACGGTCATCGAATAGATTATTGAACGATGCTAAAATACAAAAAGCATCACCGACATACTACGAAGCTACGCCACACTATAAAACTTGAAACTTACCATGCAAATATATCAGTTCTGGAACTGACCATTTATTTCGAGCCAAATGACCGGAGCTGGTCAAAATAGACCTCTGGAGTTTGTACGTAAGAGGCCTGAAAGCATACGCGGACCACTACCAATATCGCGAAATTGGACGCTAGAACGAGAGATCCTGAACATGAAATCCCGATATCATTACTATGGAACAAACCTCGGCTCTATTTCTATGCTTGCGCTTCAGCAAGGCTACCGAAACGTAAATCAACAAATGGAGTGCTGGCAGATAATAACAGAGGCTCCGGTGGTATGAGCATTCCACACACTCAGTCATTTCAGTAGCACACAACATCGCAACTTTGCATGGCCGGACGATGACGATGATACGGAAGAGATATGGTGGAGCCATGCGCAATGTCGAATAGTTCAGCTGAGCCATGCAGCCATAACTTGTTAGCCTCCTTAAAAAAAGGGCAAACTCACCCAACGAGTTCTGAACGACAACGATGACGATGAAGGCCCTTGGGATCAGTACCCATTCCCATACTGTCGAGTGGAATCACTAGCACTATCCACCACGTCGGCCGAAAGGACGCGCTTTGATTCCTTTGTCTTATTACGAGTCATGGGTAAACAGTTCAATCATTCCAACCGTGATAGGCAATGACAACTCAATGACATGCTATCTTCAACGCATGGGAACTAATGATGACCTTTGGGTTGTACTGCTCGGTATTATTAAAAGAACTGATGATGATTTGTGATGGATGCTATTCGTTTTATTGCTTTAAAATTTGAGTTGGAATTTCTGCATTCCAATGTTTTGTAATTGTGCAATAGAGTTTTACAGCATCTAAGAAATTTGTAAAAGGATATTGAACTGCTCAAGGGTTTCAAGTAAAAATAAATAATCGCCAATTTAATTCTTTAATTTAACCGCGAAACTTTATTTAATTATCTATCCACTTCCGCTTGCCAAACTTGGCCCATTTGTTTTTCATCGCTCCAAACTGGACTGAATATACATCAAAAACGATCGCTGTTTAATTTTGCTGTTATTGTACGAATATTTCCCCTTGTCGTGTGAATCTTTTCCTTCTCGGCCGAGCGCTGTTAATTGCTTCTATAAAGCATTGCCACGTAGACCGAGTCTTTTCCCTGCCGGTTGTATAGTTGTAGTTGCTTTCTATAAAGTATATCTCGTCTTTTCCCTGTCGGTCGATCCTATATGTGTAATATTTCTCGTCGTGCTAGTGGGTAGCGTGTTGGTCTAAAATGCGAAAGGTCGGGAGTTCAAATCCCGGTCGACGTATAATTTCAGCACACTACTTGCGTTTGTATATCTTGGCTACCTCAATCTGTGAAAATGATTATTCGTAGATGGCGGGTTGTGCGAAGGGCTAACAACTGGTTCACAATAACAAATGAAATGTTATGGAACCTTAAGGTCAGAAGTCCAAAGCCCGATTTAGGCTGTAGTGCTATTGAAAAAGACCCTTTCAACCGCGTCGTTGTTGTTGCTCCTCTACATTGTCCGTGTAATTCGTTTTAGGTTGGTTGAATGTTCAAGGTCTTCAGACATTCGATGATCGTGCATGTTCTTTCATGACTGTTTGTTGAGACCTATGTATGTAGGTGTTCCTTAAAGTGTTCGTACGCGCGCATTAATTTGATTTAGTGTTCAGTCGTAGATGCTAAGCAAGTATAGCTGATATTTCGCATGACTTTCGAGGACAGTGGAAGACCGCGGATATGAACGGCTAGGGCTAACATGCAAAAATATGTTCAACTGAGAAGCAGTTCAAAAAAATATTCACATTTAAAATATCAGTATTTAAGAAAAATTGTTGGTTTCACTGATTTGAAATTTCAGAAATTGAAAATGGTAGAGCAAAATATGAACATGTAAATTTATTGAGGAATGAGAAGAAGTTGGAATGATGTTGCTAATTCTCGAACAGGATTACTTTGATGTCGCTGATATCTATATTAGATTGTCGCCGAATACAAGGAATTAAGAGAAAGTTGTACCACATCCAAATCGCGCTTTGTCCTTCAGACTTTTACGCTGTTGAACATTTTTATTTGTTGTTGAGGACCGCCTATCTAATTTTTTTTTCTAATGTCCCAAAATTGTGTACCTACACAGTCTGCTGGTATTATAAAATATGTCGGTCAGGATTTGAACTCAAGACCTTCTCATTGTATTCTAACACGTTACCCACTAAGCTGCAACCAAGCAAAGCTCGCAAGAGGACTTTGAGGTCACATAAAAATAAAAAAAAATCTGTCAGAAATTGAAGATGGTGAGTCCAATATGGCTGATATTTTAAATAAATATCTAATGACGCCACTTGTAGCATTATCGATAATTACATAGAGTAATTGTTTTTGAAACTGATGATGTACAGGGAGTTCGCCATCTATGATTTGTAGTAGTTTAGACTTTTATTTTCATTCATATTTATTTATTTTTTCATACTCTAGATGAAATCTGAGAGTACATTGCATTTGCCTTACCGTTTGGTGATATGAAATAATGCGCACACAGAGTCGCCAAGGGTACAGGAATATTTGTTGTCGCACAAAAACCTCGATTCCGAGTGACCGTCTGTCTGTCCGTCTCTCAGTCTGTCTGCCTGTCTCTCCGTTTGTCCGTCTGTCTACAACATAACTCTCGAACGCTTTAAATTATCATGATGAAATTTATCTTATGATATTTTTAGCAAAAAAGTAACTTCAAGCTCGTGAACGAGCCCCACCCCCACTCCTTCCACCTCTCACATACAAATTTCATGAAATTTCGACATATAAAGAAATTGATTTTTCTCCGAAACGATTTCAGCTATCGACTTGAAAGTCAAAAATATTGATAACCTTCTCACAGAAATGCACAATTTTCGGAAATGCATAATCGGTTTTTATTGCAACTAGCAAAGCTAAAAAAGAATTATTGGCAGAATTAAATTAATAGGAACCAATTTTGAAAAAGCGATCAACTTCATCTCGCTCTTTCTATAAGGGGTAGAAATGCGAATTTCACGAAATTTCAATTAAATTAATTTTATTCATCTTTAAATTTTGAGACATTGCATTAATATCGAAAATTTGGATTTGTTTCGAATACTCCTTCTACCCCCTCCCATACAAATGCACTATTTCAGTAAATGCATTTAATCAATTTTCATTGAAACTCTAAAAAAATATAAACTTAAAATTATGACAGAATTCGTCCCTTACTAATTGCTTCACTCCTTCTACATACCCCCTCCAATATAAATTTTTGAATTGGAAATTCAAGAAACGTATTTCTCCTTCGAACAAAGCTATCGACTTTAAAATTTTAAAAAAGCAATGTTGATAGACACTTTCAAAATCATCCAAATCCGTCCACTTCCTCTGCCACCTCCCATACAAATTCTAAAATTCAGACAAAAATTGCTCAATTTTCTCAAAAATCATGAAAGCTACGAACAGAACAGTGGCCTACACTCGGGCTGTCCGCTCAGTTGTCTCATACAATGACCCCAATTTGTGCTGTGATGAGTACCGCCTTCTTGACTATGGATGAAACGGAACAAAATTTAATGTTGTGTGATACTTGAACAAATTGTAATGGCCGAAAGTTTACAATTCGCACGTCGTTTCCTTCCTTCGAGGTAAACATACAAATGGCTGTGATGTTTGTCAGTAGAGTGCTGGTGCAGTGAATTAAATTGTCGCAAAGGACTTAGGACTTCAATGTAGCTGTAGTAACGAGAAGTGAGATCGGTAAAGAATCTAAATAATTGATTAATATTTTTTTCTTTCCACGAATTAACAACGAGATTCGCCAAACTCAAAGTAACGGCGACGAATTTGCAAAAATAAAGTTCGTACTCAGAACTAGGTTCTAATCTTCTCTTAATGAATTGGTACCAGTTAACCAATTATCCCAAATTAAGCAATAGTTCAATCAACTGGCTGTCCTTCTGTCTATAATCAACCTCCATTTTAATTGTGAAAATGATTTTTTTTTAGTTTTCGATCAATTTTGTAAATATCTTTGCAGAGCCCGTAAACCTTACAAAGGAAAAATTGTAGCAGCTTTCATTCCAAGAACACTTCTTTTTATTTACAAAGTACTGTAGAAACCTTTACCCAACGAAATCGAAATTTATTTTTGAAAACTCCAAAATTTTTACCAGGCATGACCTTTATATTGAATCAAGCAGAGAGACCTTACATTTTAGAAGTCTCCTTTTTAAATATCTACAACACTGGCTTTGGTTAGCAAACAATCACAATCTACTCAACATGTAAATTTTCCACCTGATATACCCACCTACTACACGAACAGGATGAATCGGGTAAGAGTATTATCATTATCCGATTATGCCTGTTTGATATGCAAACACTTAACTCCAATTCTGTTCCAGTTCCTCCATCTCTACTCACATTCACACTACTAACGAAAAAAAAACCAATTATGCCGTATTGCCTGCGAGACAGTTTTGAATAATTCTGCAAGTACCAGGACGACGATGGCAGAATCTTATTTTCAAGTCTTTCCGACTTTTTACTCGGATGAAAAACCACCGAAAATGCCACTTTCTACCCATTGGGACATTCCGAAACAAGTACGGGGATGACGGAAGCATAGACCACCCTCCAGGATACCCTCTAACACGTACTAGCAGTAATATTTTATTTCACTTACTCACACCACGGAGCCGCTACGGAAAGGAATGGATCCTCTGCAAACGCTGGAGCATATGATTATGCCATATGAGCTTTACATCTGACGTCCTTCTCATATGTGATATGGGCATGTCCTTAAACCTATTCTAGATAGAGCAATTCTATACTTACCTACGTATCGAGATATGTGTGTGCATATCAGAAAGTCCATAACAATATATCCTTGATGCTTTGGGTGAAGAGATTCCTCTTGTACGACGAGCGTATCGGTATGTGCATCTTTAAATATACATAGCGTATACGACTTTATGATGGTTATTATAGAGTGGGTGGCGGAAAGATGGCAAGAAGAAGAAGACATCCTTCCACTACCTTTGGTCCCCTCTCTACCTATTCCCTCCCCGGTTTATTTAGCTCATATATAAACAAATTCTGTTTCAGAACGGTAAACTTTTGTTACGCTAATGTCCTTTACTGTATCTCACTTATACTTAGCACAGATAGTTGTGAATTTGCCCCATCCCTCTATTCTGTTATGTGATATATGCAGCTATTGTGTTGTTTAAGATATTTAAACGTATGTGATTGTGACATTAATGATAACATGTTGAGTGTCTCGAAAGGATCTTTCGTACCTATGTATGTAAATTGTATGAGCATTGGTTGCCTGGAACATATTATGTATAATCTTTCAGGTATTAATAATTTAAGTAGAAAAAAAACAGTTACAGAACAGACTGTAATAATCTCTTTAATGTATTTTAATTTTTAAAACTGTAGAAAAATGATTTTTACATTTAAAATGGAATGGATTAGCAGAGTCAAATCCGGATTGAAAAGTATTTACGTAACTAAAAAATAATTATTTCCAAAACTCTCAATTTCAAAAATTCTTACTTAGTCTGAAAATTCGCTATTCACAACTCTAAGTTTCAGACTCAAACTTCTTAGTTGCAAAAGAGTTCATATACATTTTTAGATTTTAAGATTTTGTTCATTGATAGTTTTAAGAAAATTTAGTTTTGAAATTAAGTGCTTCATAGCTAGGTGCCTTAATTTGGCTTATTTTTGGGTGTAACGCGCTGCACAGACGGGCTCAAAATTTGTGAGAGAATCTGTGAAATTTGATTTTTCTCCAAGCCATATTTGTTAGAAATATTAACTTTGAAGTGTTGTTACGAACACAGGTTATAAGAAGCTACATTTGGAATATTCAAATTAAAAAAGTAAATAAATAAACTGCCAGCAAGTCGGGCGCAACTTTATTATACTTGGGACAAGTTGGAGATGCTTGGAAAGTCAATATGAAGGTTAGAGTGGTTAGGGGAGACTAAGTGAAAGAGGGTAATGGGCAGGGCTGTTGTCAATTTAACACTTAATTACGGATACAATCAAAAGCTTCAGTACATTGAATAAATATTTTATTCGTTTATTTATGCAAATTTGGGTCTTAATGAGGAGAGGGGTGATAGCGAATTAAACAAAATAAGTTGAAAAATATTGAATTTGGGAGTACGATTCATTCAAAATTCGATTTCGAGTTATTATTATTGAAATAAAGCTCTTATGGCAATTCGATATTGTAAATGATGACTACTTAACTACCAAAATAAAATTTTGTCTACAATTAAGGGATAGGATAGATCATTCCTTATTTCGAAAGGTACTACAGTCTAATCGGGCTTTTTTTTCATGTTGGCAGAGTCATTAGAAGAATAAATGTCTCAAGTGAGCATAAATCACGAAGAACTTTGGGTGAAGCTTCCAAGGTGCGCTACTAAACATGCAAAGCTTCGGCAGTTTTGCGTATGTTCGTAGTTCTACTGATTCAATATATGTAGTTTCTGAACTCGATAAATGCTCTGCTCTCTCCCCTCTCCACCACTTCATTGAAAATAAACGAAAACATAACAGGAGTACGATTGGGCATAAAGCCCAATCGTGCGATACTCTAGATGAAAGAGAAATTTTTGTATCTTAAGAAATTTTGTAGGGGAAGTGGTAGAGGGGGTGACGACATTGAACTAATTTTTTCACATGACGCTAAGGTTGCTATCAAAATGTTTTATGCAAAATTTATGATTTAAAAATTTAATAGGTACTGAGAAAATTAGTGTATTGGATGTAGTGAAGTAGGGCAGTTTGTATGGGAGGTGATAGAAGGAGGGGCGAGTTTTTAATGACTTTTCAGAAACAACTATAAACATCATGCTTTTGACATGTTTTAAATTGCAGATGAGTAGCATTCATACTTTCAGGAAAATCTACTTTTTATAAAGTTGTGAAATTGTGTCATTTTGTATGGGAGGGGGTAGAAGGGGTAAAGCTAATCGTCTAAATTTTTTTGGTCTTATTAATAATTATAAATAAATAGTTACTGCACAATTTCAGCTCAATCAATTTTATACGCACTGAGTAAATTGGTTTAAAGCATTTCATGAAAAAGTGCAGTTTGTATGAGAGGTGGTGGAAGGAGGGAGAGGACACATGTGATTTTTATACAGTAGAATGAAATCATTATACAAGTATTATATTCCAAATTTCATGTCAATAACATTTATACTTTTCGAGAAAAGCCGTTTATTGATAAATTCCGTAATTGTGTCATTTTGTATGGGAGAGGGTAGAAGGGGTAGGGCAATTCGTCTAATTTTTTTTGGTCTTATTAATAATTATAAATAAATAGTTACTGCACAATTTCAGCACAATCAATTGCATACGCACTGAGTAAATTGGCTTAAAGCATTTCATGAAAAAGTGCAGTTTGTATGGGAGGTGGTGGAAGGAGGAGGAGAACACATGTAATTTTTATACAATACAATGATATCATTATAGAAGTATTATATTCTAAATTTCATATCAATAGCATGTATACTTTTTGAGAAAAACCGTTTATTGATAAATTGCGTAGTTGTGTCATTTTGTATGGGAGGGGGTAGAAGGGATTAAGCGATTTGGCTCGTTCACGAACTTGACCTTACTTTTTTGTTAAAAACGATGTATACAAAATTTGAACTTTCTAGCTCAACGCGTTCTCAAGCTAGAGAGGACACGGACGGACAGACAGACGGACAGACGGACGGACGGACAGACGGACGGACGGACATCCGGTTTTGAGATTTTTGAGTGATTATATGTACTTCTGTATCATTCATTTTTTTCTCCGAGCCTTATTTCTTGGCGTTACAAACTTTGTGGCAAACTTATAATACTCTCAAATTTTATCTAGAGTATAAAAATTACAGAATTATACGCTATTCATGTGCTCTCGAAAATACCAAGAAAAAATGTTTGCACTTCTTTTGTTTAGTAGGAATTAATTATTTTAAGGTGGTGGGGAAAGGGCGCTGAGCGGGCGGCCAGCGAGCCTTTCAATACCTCAAAATTAATTGAAAAACCATATAACAAGAAATATGCGCTATTTATGCGCTCTAAGAATCTGGTACATTCGATTTTTGTGCTATTTCCTCTCAAGAACCTCCCATACAACTCGCAAAGTTACACCATGAGTCTATGGTTTATGCGCTCTAAGAATCTGGTATTCGCGATTTGGCACTGAGTCCTTTCAAGGACCTACCAAAAAAATCTGAGGTTTCGAAATAGTACAACAAAAATGCCTTCTTGAACAAGGCAAAATCGATGTGATTTATGCGCGCGCAAAGTTAATTACTTTCAAGGTTGCCGCTATGTCCTTTCAAGGACCTCCCATACAACTCGCAGGTTGACATTCTCAAAATGGAAAAATTTGATCAACTATGCAAGGTGAATCCATGGTTTATGCGCTATCAGAATCCAGTACTTTCGAAGTAGCCACTATGTCCTTCCTGAAAGTCAAACAGCAAACGCAATATCCTTTTGGGTCATGCAACGGTTGCGAGCGAAGACACTGTTGCATGTTATCCCTAATTATTCATAAAATATCCGCGGTCTTCCACTGTACTCGAAAGTAATTATCATCAAATTAATGCGCGCGTACGAACACAATGCGACTTGATTGGAATGTCAAGGTCTTCAACCAAATAAATATACGTGCGTTCACCGAATTACCACAAAAAACATCTGCTATATATTTTTCTCATCTTCCCACACACATCGTTGACAATCTGCGATCATCAATTGCTTGTGAGCTCGAACTGCTTGTGGGCACAGAAGTGCAAACGAAATGCAGATGAAAAGCAGGCAAACAGTAGGCGAAATGCAGATGAAAGGCAGACAGACGAAAAGCCGGTGAAAAAACCAGATTAGAATGAGAGCTGTTGCAATGAAAGTCTCAGTCCGAATTGGGAAGCGAAGAAGTAAAGATCGAGTGATCGCGTGGAAGTCAATCGGAGATGTAAAAGCGACAATTGGTGAACGGAAGAAGCGTTTTGTAAGAGTTAGTGAGAAGCGATAAATAAAGTTTTCCGGTTATTTAAGCCAAAGCGATTATCTTTTATTTACTTGAAATCCAGCGACCCTTCGCGCACGGTAATACCTATCCCAAAAGAAGTCGATTCGAGTATGGCCTTGCTAACGGCAGTAATACGAAAATTTACGAACAATTGAAGCATAGATAAATATCCTGCGGCATGTTGGGATGTTTTTCGATTTTTATGCTGAGTCCTTAAAACGAGTCAGCGGAAAAATAGCGAATACCGCATTCTCAGGGCGCATAGATCATAGATCATGGAAAAAAAGAAAATTGGAGACGATACATACAGGAGGACTTGGGATGTAGCGCCATTGATGATGATTATGACGTTATGTACCAGACTAAATCTAGGCTTTTTGCACTTAACTGGTATCACTTCGCCGTGCAGCCCCAACAAAATTAGATGCTATATATATACATATCCACCAAATAAATTTAACAATAGTCCTTCCAAAAGAGAAAACAAAGTTTCTATTTGCTTGATAGAAACTTGGCCCATTTCTATCCAGATATTTGCTAACAACTTTATTAGCTTGATTATAATGAAATGAAACAAACATATATAAATTTGCCTCGATTCGATTCCATTTTCGGCCGACGAAACTTTTCTGCCTACGTCTGGCCAAACAATTGTACACTTTATTCTGGTATTCTACTCTCGTCCTAATCGATATGCGATATCGGTATCAAAGCAAATAATTGCAAGCCAACTAAACTTTTCCATGGCCCCGACTACGGTAGTAGCTTTTTGGCCCTCAGCTCACCCGCCCGAACAAGCGAATTATTTGCTACGTCTAAGAAACTTCTTGCAATAACTCCAAGGGATTTTGCTTAAGGACGAACTCATCGCTGCTACATTCATATGTACCGCATATGTGCGCTATACAATGCTCCGAAAATCTACCGAAAATACAATTGAAGAAGCACTCAACCTGAATAAGATCCATACCACACATCACATAGCATATATCCTTGGCGGATATGCTATGTTGTGTCGTATGAATGCCAGTGTATAAGTGTGGCCTTAAATCACTACCACCGGCAAAATTCGAAGGATAACGAAATTGCATCAGGAGTTGGGGGTGTGGTGCCTACGTATCGATCCAAGGAAGGAAACTGAAATTCTAATGCGAAAACATTCTTAGGAATAAGTAAAAAGCTCACTTGGGGTTACACATATTCGTCTTCGATGCGGTTACAGTGTTACAAACTTTGACTTGGATGATGCTATTACACCCGAACACAATCTGTAGTTTTACTTGCCGTATACGAGTTCAGATGTGTATAAGGTAGAGTATCGCATCGTATCTTAAAATTGTACTACCGTCTTGGATCTTACATGCTTGAGAATACGATGACTCCTCATCCTTGCTAGCTTGTACATATAGAAACTTGATATTCGGATCGTATAGCTTGACCAAAATCATTCATTGATTTACTTTAGACACCCCCTCTGGGCTGATGTTTCCTTAGCTCCTTATTCAACATCATTGCTATAACTTAGTAGAACGCAATAAGAGTTCTCGTCTAGTGAGTAGAGTATCTCTGGGTGAGCTGTATAGCAGCCTTTCAAAACGTTTCCTCTCGATGAGGTGAGGTGTATGCTCTTCCAAGGATTAAGTGTAAGGTTATAGTGACAGGAATAAGTTAAAACTTGATGTTCGAGCATCTGCAATGTTAACATTTCGACGTTTTGAAGGTATAATTAAGGGAGAAGATTTTAAGATGGTGCCATATTTTATAGAAACTAGGAAGTATTACAACGTTTATTAGGTTGGTTTTTCTGCATTCCCGGAATGTCAGTAATTATTTTTCCTGTTTTATGTCTTCCTAATATTTTGTGTGAGAGGTGGTAATGAGAAATTTAATTTTTGAGTTAGTGGAATCAAATTGGCAAGAATGAGATCAATAGAATTTTATAAAATTGGATCAATGCATTCCTTTGGGAGGTGGTAGAAGGTGTGAGAGAAAATTATTAATTTTCAGAATCTTTAATTTTTCTAGCTTTATTGATTTTCAAGAAAATTGGCTTTTCTGAAATTGCAGTATTTGCAGGAGAGGTGGTAAACAACTCTCTAGTTAACTCCAAGTTTGAAAGTTCAGTTAGCTAGGTCTACAAAAATTCAATGAAAAAAGGATTTCTTTAACTTAATTTTAGAAGCATTAAAAATTTGTATAGGAGGGGGTAGAAGGAGATTGGTGACGTTGAAATTATTCAACGGTTCATTGCAATTCGAAATAAACTGTTGGGTAAAATTTTAAGTTTTTAACGATTTTCTTTGAAATCGTGGTATTAGTATGGGAGGTAGTGGAAGGGGTGCTTTGACCTCTGCAACATTTTTGTCTCTGCAAATTGTTTATATATGTTATGTATAATTTGATGAAATATTAAAGCCATAGCTTTCGCGGGTTGGAAGAAAAACATATTTTTAAATTATAATATTAGAACTTGAAAAATTTTATTTTTTAAATTTGATGTGACTGACTCACTTAAAGAAGAGGTTTGGCCTGTTTTTCAACTAAAGTAACTTTTTCCTATAAACGAAAAAGAAAAAAGAATATGTTAGCGTAATATCTCAAAGCCTTCGAGAGTTCTAGTGCAATCGAAAAGACGGACATAGGTTATTTAGATTATGATCAGACAGCAAGCATTTCTGTATTTTCGGCGGTTCTGACAGATTCGTGCTTGTTGGAGTTACAGATGTTTAACTTTATTTTTGATGATTTCTCCAATTGCCATTACAATAAAAACTTAGTTGGGATTTAAGATGAAATTTGAATCGAGCACCTTTATTCCACCTACGCATCTTTGCATAAGTAATTTAATTTCGAAATCATGTGTTTGTAATTTTAAATCAACTGAAACTAAATATATCGATTCTGATTAAGGTCATCATTTTGCGATCCATCCGGGCAATCACAAATACTAACGTCAAGTCACTCGGCTTAATGGTTTTACAAAAATCGATTTATAATTCAATTCATTCAATCACTTAATAGAGTTAAATTAATAAATATGAAACACAGCAAGGAAATAAAATCGACTGATTGTAGAGAGCCGTCCGATATCCTAGAGTGCACCGAGTAGCAGTGTACTTATAATTGTTTTATCCTGAACTCCTGGTGGTCAGTTGGGAGGCTGGTCTCATATATAATCCGCGCGCTAGCCCATATGTCAGCCATGCATTCTTCCATATGGGCGAACTATATACGGCGGAATTCTGTTGTAGGTCATGCGATATAGAAGTGTAGTGCTCTGTGTACGTACTCGAGGTTCACATTTTTTACCAGGCATCGATATGAAATCAATGGCCAGAAACAAATAAAAACACAACAACATGGCGGAAGAGAGCATATAGTGGCGAAAAGTAAGGCAATTCCAGCAATAATACTGCTGGGAAAAAATACATTTTAAATGTGGATGTGCTACTTGTACAGCTCGTACAAAATGGATATCGGTTTTTCGCTATTGTTTTCCACTGAAGTTGAAATCCAGCTAGTCGATCTATAGATACATCCGTCGCATCCAGCAGGACTTTGTTCGAACGGATACTGCTGATCGTATGTATCACGTTATCACGTATGTCGAGCCATTGTGTATCCTCCATACCGATGTATTGGCAGTGAATTCGAATTTAGTGAAGAAGAAGAAGATCAGCAAATTCAAATAACCTACTGTGGACAAGGAGCAAAGAAGGGCAGAGTAGTGCACCACCTTCACTTTGTTGAACTATGCTAGTATATATGATCCAACTCACCTAATTATTGTCTTACGTTGGGAAAAACCCATAAATACATAATTTCTTAATGCATGAGGAGCAGCGGTGTCTTGAATACGATTTGAAATGGTAATGGTCAATCTTGAGAGTTCTTTGTACAATAGCCTTAGAGATACTGTAGTAGTTCTCTGGTCACGTACATAATTCGGGTGTAGACAGAGTGCTATTTCACTAGTAGTGAACTGGGAGTGGAAAGGCTATTTAAAAAAGTAATCTGGAGGCATGAGTATTTGAAATGTATAGAGCAAACTTTGGTACATAATATAAACATTCTTATGTATCAGTGTTGGAAATGCAGTTCGCGAAAATTTCGTTGTCGAGATTAGTTGTTATCCTTGCATAAGTTGCTGTGATCTAAAGGCAAAAATTTGCTCGAGGTATCACAGTCAGAAATCAAAGGAAATTGAATGGACTATCGAAGGATTTCGAAAATAAATCACGGATCAAGTATTTGTTTTTTAAACCCAGCTAATAAATGCGCAACTAGCTCTACTAAGTTGAAGAGAGGAAATGAATTGCTCAGAGAGCTGCACTTAAACTGGATACAGACATCTTATTAAGAAAATAGCGACCCGCTATACTTCAAAAGCTACGTTTATTACGCATTATGGTATAAGCAAAAACTTTGCTACCCGTCAATCCGTATATATCAGTTTCCCATGAATGCAATGCCAGTTATAACAAAACTTCTCGACGATGAAATTACTCTCGCTCAGACAAATAACACACCCACTTACCTGAAGGCCAGGAGCCCAAAGCCCGATTTGGGCTGTAGTGCCATCGCAGAAGTAGAAGATATTGGGGAACTGCTCCAAACTGAAGACATGTCATGTATATAGGAGCCCAGCAATGACTACAAAAAATTTGAGTCTGTTTTTTCATTCCACGTAAAGCATCTAATGCAGGCCAGCCACCCCCCCCCCCCCCCCTTTCATGGATAACATTTCTGGTTCAATAATTATAATATATAATATAATAATTTTTCTTTATGTGTATCAAATGGATGCATCAAATTCCTGTTAAGACTCCCTATAGGGGCATAGGACAGAAACAACTCTCTTCCACAAGGCGCGATCCTGAGCATCGGCCTTAAGCTGTTGCCAGGACTTGTTCATTCCTCATGCCTCCTGCTCAACTGCTCACTTCCATATGGTCACATGGTCGACCAACCCGACGTCTTTCTTGAGGATTATAATCCAGAGCCTGTTTGGCGAAGTTTCGCTCTGGTTTCCTCAAAGTATGACCGATCCACTGCCACTTCCGCCTTTGAATTTCAATACCTATTTTAGTCTGGCCAGTTGTACTCCAAAGTTCGTCGTTGGAGATCACTTCTGGCCAGAATATTCCTAAAATGCGTCGGACGCATTGGTTCACAAAAGTCTGTAGTTTCTTGGGAAGTCGAATGGTCACTTTCCACGTAGTACAGCCATATAACAACACGGATTTGACGCATGCGTCAAAAACTCGCAGCTTCGTGCGAAGTGAGATCTCTCTTAACCTCCAGAAAGGATACCGAAGGCCTGACGAGCTTTATTTAGCCGAGCCTCAACATCCTTTTCGGTTCCGCCGCTCATGCTGACAATGCTTTCGAGATAGCAAAAATCTTGCACCTCTTCCACATCCTGTCCGTTATGAACAATCGGTGTGCTTGAGTTCGAACCCATGTGCATGTACTTGGTTTTACGCACATTTATTTTCAGTCGCGCCTCTTTGCATTTAGAATGCAACAAGCGAACATTTGAATCTAAGTCCGAACGGTTATGTGCAAGCAAACACACGTCATTAGCATAATCAAGGTGACTTAAGATGTTAAATAGTCTCCATTGAAGACCTTTACCTTCCCCACCTTCCAGTGCAGCTTTCAAGATATCATTTATTACCACCAGAAACAGGGCTGGTGATAATATGCAGCCTTGTCTGACACCCGTTCACACAGGGAAGCTCTCGGACAGCTCTCCTCTATGCAAGACGCGACACCTTGCTTCTTCATAGGATTCCTTAATCATAGCTATGACCTTATCCGGAATACCTCTCCTATGCAAAGCATTCCATATGTAATCTCGCTTAATTCTGTAGATAGCCTTCTCGAAGTCCACAAACATGAGATGTAGTGGCGAACCCATTTCGGCTGACTGCTCTAATATTATCCGCAGGGTATTTGTGTGGTCGGAACAAGACGACCCTTTACGGAATCCAGCCTGATAAACTTCGAGAGTGCTCTCGACGACATCACTAATCCTATTGAGAATTACCTTAGCCATAATTTTTGATAGTGCAGTAAGTAGACATACACCACGCCAAATACCACAATCCCTTGCCCTTTCTTCGGAATTTTCACAATTACGCCCACCTTCCATTCAGTCGGATACCTTCCTTCATTCCACACCTTAGTAAAGAGAGAGAGGAGTATATCGGCTGTTGGCTGGATGTATGCACGTGCAAAATTTTAACTTTGTATCTTTTACCAGTGCCCTAAAAAAATTTGTGAAAATTTCGACATTTTAACGTACCACCTAACTCCCTTTACACCACCCATCTTCAAATTTTTGGAAAAATTATAGATCATATAGCTCTACAATTTGACAAAATTTCAACTTAATACCCGTTTTAATTTTTATAAGCCCCCCCCCCACTTTTCGGACGCCATTGGATAACAAATTAAATTATTTTTAGAGTTTGTCTCACAACCCTTTCTATACTTTTCAATGCAAATTTTCTGCTTCCTATCCGCATTCGTAGTGGAGATATTAGCAAGTGTAGTTTTTGACTCTTTTCCTCTCCCTCTTCCACCTGACACTCCTCAAAATTTAGACAGCGCAACTCAAATAACCAATTAACAATACACCCAAAAAAGAGCATTCTACCTTTAACGGTGTCGGAGATATGAGTCCATATGTGCGGCGTACGGCGGTAGTCATGAAACGCGTCTCCGGCTCAAGCCCTCAATTACGATTAAACGTAAAGATCTACCATGCTATTCTCTGGATGAAATAGGGAAAATTGTAATGTTCTAGCAAATACATACTATACAAATACATACACATTCAAGCTCTCTTAAAAACTGAACTGTAATATTTGTATAGGAGGTGGTAGAAGGAGTTAAGAGATGCTTATAATTATACTCTAGTTGAAATCTGACAAAATATTGTGTTTGCCTTACCGTTCGTAACGCTAAGAAATAATGCTCACACAGAGTCGCTAAAGGTACAGAAATATTTGTTATCGCTCAAAAACCTCGTTTCCAAGCTACCGTCTGTCCTTCTGTCTATCAGTCTGTCCGACTATCCGTCTACATACAACATAACTTTCGATCGCTTTAAGTTATCGTTCTGAAATTTTTTATGTCACTCTTAGCAAAAAAGGAACTTAAGTCTGTGAGCGAGTTATATCCCTTTACCCCTTCTACCCCCTCCCAAGCAATTTTCATGAAATTTTGAAGTGTTAAGATATCGATTTTTATCTGAAGGTATTTAAGCTACACTTCGCGAAAAAATATTGCCGCACATGAATATAATCGCCTTTAATGGTATTTCTTGGAATTATTTGGTTGAATTTTTTCTGAGATATGTATATTAATACGGGTTTTTAGAAAACCACAATATAAACATTTATTTTTTGCTATTGAGATTTTTATGGCTTTTTAAGTTCGGAAAAATGATTTTACCTGCGAAAAAAGTTATGAAAAACCCAATGAAACAACTAATTTATTAATTTAAATTTAATTTTTAATATTTAGAGTTTTTGCCTTGTTTCATCAATAGTTCACAAATACGATTTGGAATAGTTTCATATAAGTTTTTGATAAGTTCTTGTGGTAATTCCTTCCAGGATTCTTTAATGGCATGTTTTAATTCAGAAATACTGCTGTAGGTCTTGCAATCTTTAAAAACCCGACATGATAAATACCCCCAGATATCTCTCTATTATATTAAGGTTTGGAGACCTTGCCGGCCATTTCATTACATCGATTTGTTTGGTTCGTAACCACTCAGTTATTGATCTGGATGTATGCATGGCGGCATTATCCTGTTGAAATATCATTTCCTGGTCTTCCAAATCATCCAGAAACGGTATCAGTTCTTCTTCGAGAATCTGCTTATACACCTCGCTGTTTACTCTCATCGGTAAAAAGAGAACATTGGTCTTTCTGTTATAGCTAACAGCAGCCCATATCATTACCGATCCTCCACCCATTTGCCGTCTAGAAAGAATACGTTGTTCTTTCCTAAAATCATGATAATAATGGGCATATCCATCCGATCCACCCATGTTAAATTTTTTTCATCCGAAAAAATAATTTTCTTCCACTCATCCATCCAGGCCATGTCCTTTTTTCCGAAATCTAACCTTGCGTCGATATGCTTTTTTGGTAAGGACGGTTTTCTTTGGAGTTCTCTTCTGTGCAGGATTGGAGACCCTTTTATAATATTTTGGACATTTCTAATATCTGTTTTATTTCGTGCTTGATTGGCAATTTCACGAGCGCATAATGCTGAGTTTGATGCAATTCTTGAAATCAATCGTCGTTCTCTTTCCGTTAAAATTTTCGGTCGTCCTGTCTTCTTCTTTTTACCATAATTCTCTTAACTTTTAGAAAATTTCTTATCACTTTTTCACTTCGATTTATTTTTGCAGCAATTGCTCTGTCCTTTGTCCTTATACGCAATAATTTTCGCCTTTTCTTTTTCAGTGAGAGAAGTTCCACGCGCCATTTTAATAATTTCACAATACTCGGAATTATAAGATTTATAAATTTACCGTTAAGTTTTATAAAGTTTATTCGAACCGATCACTTCAACAACTGAACTCAAATTGGTCGAGTGTCAATTGCAATAGCACTTATTTTTACTGCGGTTATACTTGTTACACAGTTAAAATTGGAATTTACGCACTTAAAAAGAAATAAAAGCCTTCATAGCTATAATTTTTTCGCGAAGTGTATCGACATGAAAACTAGGTCAAAGTACATTTATATGAATATTGTCAACGTCTAAAAATATGTATTAATCTAATCTCCTCACTCCTTAAGCCCATACAAACGCACTATTTCGAAAAATGTATTTCTTTGGCTTTCATTGAAACTAGCAAAGCTCAAAAATGCCACAATTATTTTTATTATATTCGCAAAGAGTTTACAATAAAATAATCAACTTGACATCACTTTTTCCCCTCCCATACGAATTTCAGAAAAATTTCAGTTAAATTATTTTTCTTCGATACTGTCAAAGCTGCCGACCTGAAATTTCGAGCAAAGCACAATAATGCAAATGTCATTAAAGCTGAAAAATTTCGATTTGATACTTATACTCTTTTTACCCACTCGCAAACATAAGAATTATTTTGGTAAATGCATTATCCAAATTTCTATTAACACTAGAAAACGCAGAAAATTGCCTGAACTTCTACCTTAATAATTGTAATAAATGCAGAAAAAGGTATCAACTTCGCTTCACTTCTTCTACCCCCTCCCATACAAATTACCATATTATAAATTCAAGAAAATGATTTCTCCTTCGAACATATGAGAGCTATCGACTTTAAAATTGAAGCTATCGATGGTGATATGGATATTGATAAGCAGTTTCATAATCATCTAAAGCCCTCCATATCCTCTGCCACCTCCCATGTGAATGCTCCAATTTCAGAAAAACTACATACGTACAATTTCTTTGAAAATAATAAAAACTTCAAACTTTTAATTCTGCACGAAACATTTTGCATGGAAAGTTCGATGTCATGTACAAAAACTATAAACCTCTCCCCTCTACTTCTACCACCTCCCATACAAAAGTTACTATTTACTATCCCAAAGAATTTGAGATTACATATTCTTTGGTACATTATACTCTTTCCCATACCATTTAGAGTATCATGGGTACAATTCGTGTTTGTAATGTGTAATACATATGTAATTTGCTTTGATGTGAAAACTTCCGTGATGAATTTCATGTTAGCGTAAAAATAATAATTTTCGAGACATTTTATGAACTGACTTTTCGGAAAATATGGCATTTTCATGACGGATGGTAAAAGGGGTTCGCGAATTTGGACAACTTTAAAATCAACATTTCATTCAATATGCTCAGCGCCAACTTTCAAGATGATACAGATTTACTGATTTCTCAAAAGTTCAAGGAAAAACGGAAAACACATTTAGATGTGAGTAATAAAGAATAATTAAGAACAGTATGTTGAAGATCAACTATCCCAAAATTAATTTTAAATTGTCACCGACCTATCGCTTAGTTAATAATATATTTGAAAACAGGTATCTTCGCATTAAAAAATTACTTGAAAACCGACACTGTGTAAAAGAAAAACTTTCAAAGATAATTTCAAGAAAGCAACATGAAAAACATTAAATTTAATCTAGGAAAAAAGAAAGAATTACTCCCCGAAAGACCCAAAAAAAAAAGTGAAACACTTTCTAATCCCAATTCAAATTCAAAATCGACCTTCGTTCCGGCCAAATTAAATTAAATTAAATTTACATTTTACATAAAAATTTAATTTGGTCCGAAAAACTTCTTAGGATCGAATTACCTCCCTCGAAAGATAAATGGATCGAAGTTGTGCGGTCTTTTCTGGAACTACGTGGAATAAAAACTTTTTTCTTTTGCTTCTTCGCCATAAAATGTCGAAACGAATTCGTCCGTTAATTTGTGGAATCTTCCATCCTTCGTATAGATACTCGAAACGTGAAAAAAAAACCAACAACTACAGAAAAAGGTCCTTCCATCCCATACCCTATTTTGATTATGTTATTACTTGCCATTTGTCACGTGGAGTAAATAACTTCCACTTTCGAAGAATGCCGCAACAGTAGGCCATCTAGGCCCACCCTCACACCATTTGCGCGCTATCATTCGCCATTGAAGGATAAGAACGCTAAGGAAAACTTGTAAAAACAAAAGAAAAATGCCACCCAAGATGGGGATAGGTGTCGAAAAAAAAACACCATTTCTTTCTCAACTTATACCACTGCGCCATCATCCCACTTTATTCCAGGAATCGGGCGAGAAAAAAAAACATTGAGAAAAGGTCTACCCATTGTTGTTGTTGGATGAATATAGGACTCACCAAATGATAAGAAGCCTTGAAGAAATACCGAAAAACCCGAAGGGTGGCCCAGCTCCACCACCATCTCCACCGTAGGGCCAGAATGAGAATGAGATACTCATTTTCGCATAAATAAGATCACGTTGCTTTGTCCATGCCCTTATGCCGACAACGGAGCGTAGCTATCCCGTCAACCCGACATCAGGACTCCTTTTTTTTCCGAAGGTTCTGAACAATCGCCTCCATGCCACCCACCGGAAACATCTTTTGGAATCCCGAAAATCTGGCAAGGCGTAAAAGGCATGGATTCGTAGCGGTTTGATGGTGGTGGTTGGGTAGGGTTTCGGGCGTGCAGAAGGACAATTGTATACGAAAATGTGGTGTATTTCTGGTGAGAACGGGTGGGAGTAGAGATTTCGAGATGGCAATTTGGGAAGAGGAAATCGTGTCGGTAGAATTTCGAGGGAGCACAGATGGAGTGAGCTGAACGGGTAATGGGGCGGCTTAGGCTTGAATTCAATTCTTGGCCTTGGAATTGTATTTGACGATCTTCTACTTAGAAAGTACAAAGGAAATCGTAAAACGGCAGCAAAAATGGGAAATCGGGTTTTTTTTTATAGAATTTTCGATATTTTTGGATTTAGAATAAAGTAACGATATGTGGGTGGAGTTTCTCGATAAAATTGCTCTTTTTCGATAGAAAAATTTTGATGTTGTTCTTCCAACTTTCTTTTTATTTTGATTTAAAATAGTCATTGTGCATGCTTACGAGTTTTGTTTGCTGATATTTTAAAGCAATTTGCATTTTCATCGAGTACTTTGCATTATGTTAACAAAATAGTTTTTAATTTAAATGTTTTATTTTTACTGCAATAATTTGTCTACCCTTGGAATTCAAAAGAAAAACATAAAAGAATTATGATTGGGCGTAAAGCCCAATCATATGATACTCTAGATGAAATGAGAAAGAGTTCAATGTACCGGAAAATATGTCACCTCCAATTCTTTTAAATAATTAATAGTGACTTTTGTATGGGAGGTGGTAGAAGGAGAGGAGGAAGGTTTGTAATTTTTGGATATGACACCTAATGTGGCATGCAAAATATTTCGTGCTGAATTTAAAGTTTGCAGCTTTCATTATTTTCAATTGGGACATAGTTTTCCTGAAATTGAGGCATTTGTATGGGAGGTGGCAGGGAAAGTCGAGCGTCTAAGATGATTTTGAAACTGCTTATCATATCATCCTTATCACCACGCTTTGGTTCAATTTCAAATTTGATAGTTCTAATATATTCGAAGGAGAAATGCTTTTCTTGAATTTAAAATACAGATATTTGTATGGGAGGGGGTAGAAGGAGTGAAGAGGAGCTGATAGTTTTTTTAGCATTTATTGAAATTATTAAAAGACAAATTCTGGCAAAATTCTAAGTTTATACTTTTTCTAGTTTTAATGCAAATCGATATAATGCACTTGACAAAAATTATGCATTTATATGGGAGGGGGTAGAAGGAGTGTACGGATCAAAACAAATTTTTTTCTCGTTATTGATATTTCTATTTTTATACTTTATGCAAAATATCAAGTTGATAGCCTTAACAGTTTCGAAGAAAAGTAATTTAATTTAAATTTCAAAATTTCGTGAAATTTGTATGGGAGGGGGTAGAAGGAGTGAGGTGAAGTTGATAATTTTTTCAATTCTAATTGAAACTATAATAAAATTAATTCTGGCAAAAATTCGTTTTTATAACTTTGCTAGTTTCAATGAAAATCGAAAAACTGCATTTTTCAAAATTATGCATTTGTATGGGAGGGGGTAGAAGGAGTGACGGGATGGGATCAATATTCCGCCATATTAATGACATTTATATCTAAATACTTTGACCGAAATTTCAAATTGATAGCTTAAATGGTTTCAAAGGAAAATCAATTTCTGGAAATTTCGGAATTTCGTGAAATTTGTATGGGAGGGGGTAGAAGGAGTAGGGGGATGTGGCCCGTTCACGAACTTAAAGTTTCTTTTTAGCTAAAAATGACACACAAAAAATTTCAGCACGATAGCTCAAAGCGTTCGAGAGTTATGCTGTAGACAGACGGACAGACGGACAGACGGACAGACGGACAGACGGACAGACAGACAGACGGACAGACGGACAGACGGACAGACAGCAACTCGGAATCGAAGTTTTTGAGCGACAACAAATATTTCTGTACCCTTGGCGGCTCTGTGCGAGCATTATTTCTTAGCGTTACAAACGGTAAGGCAAACACAATATACTCTCAGATTTCATCTAGAGTATAAAGAGGCAAAAGTCCGGGCGCACATAGAACATAAGCTTGTCCGTTGTGATGCGATAGGATCTCAAAAACTCTAGTTCTACTCGGTAAGCCAACGGGAGCTTTGTTTGAAGCGCTGAATGAATTCTGCATTTGTCCGCTTTGTCGACGCTTTCAGTAGCCTCGGTAAGCTACTGAAAGCGTCGAATACTCATTGCTACTTGTGTGACATACTTTCTATCTTGTCACGCATGTATGCCTGCGCACATGGCAATTTTACGTATGTTACTATCACACTTGTGTTGAGGTTGGTAAAACATCTTCGCATACATCCCTTAATAGACGTATTAAATTACGTTGCAATGTGGCATAGCGATTTAATTGATGTGGCGAATACTTTAATGAATAAATTGTTTTAATTTTTTTACGCTTTTCAAGAAATATGGCGTAACGTTTTAGTCCGATTAATATTCACGAACAGCTGATGTCAAACCATTTTACGTATCACCAAAACTCGCTCTGATAAACTCGATTTCGTGTAGTGTGTGTCTCACCTGTTGCGGTTTAAAAAAGCTCAAAGCTCTTCGCGGTTTACAAAAGGAGTTCACATGTTACGACTTTGAGATGCCTACAAAGGGCAAATTATTTGTAGAGTTTTGTAGTTCTCGGCAAATAGTCATCGGAGGAACCCTTTTTCCATACAAGATTCACCATAACACATCTAAGAATCGTTTTAACGTCACTGGGTTGGCGAAATATTACTTTTGAAGGGCGCTTATAATCAACTCTGGGCTTTCCAATTCTTCTAATGCGTACGTCATATATTCGAATCTCAATGGCATTAACTTCCTTGATAATTTCGCACACGCTTTCATAATTCGAGGCTTGGGTTTCTTCGAGTCCAAAGATTTAGTCCTATTTGAAGAACGCGCCTATCTTTCATGCGACTCACAGATGACCTATTAATTTGCTTTCGGATGAGCATTTTTGAGGCTATGACACTTAGATTTTCAAATTTTTTTTGAAACCCTAAAATAGTTTCGCACATAGAATTCTGAGCACATTTCTTCTGTGCGCAAACGAAAATTGCTGATCCTGTTGAGGGTTTCACGGCTGCAAGTTCTGTTCGTGATAGATCACAACAGATGGAGTTCTGTGTACGCAGGCAGTCCATGCACGAAATGAAGTTGTCCTTATCAGCACCAACATCCTTGCTACACTTCGAGCAGATGTTGAGTCATATTATTAGCATAATAAAATAGAATAATAATAATTTGAAATAATTAAAATAAAAGCAATTCTTTCACTGAAATTTCTGATGTTCTAATAAACTCTCCTTGGACTTCAGAAATGGAGAAACCATACAACAGCACAAAATTCGTTTTTTCCTTGTTTTCCAATGGCTTTTTTCTGGGACGGATATACTGAATTATATTAATATTTATTTAATGTTTTTATTTTTATTTTTTTTAAATAATAATGTGTGTAATTTAAAGTTTTTTAATTCGACTGGTACTCCCAGTACATTACACATGATTTTTGGTAAAAGTGAGGATGTTTGCAGATCGAGGAAAATTGTTTTTTGCAATATCGCAAAAGCTAGAGCTGATTGAGCAAAATGATGGTTATTTCTGAAATCAGTGTGCCCGAAATACCCTACAAAAGTTACTGTCTGGCTTGCAGGAAAATGATGATGATAATAATGCAATGGCGCTGCAGCCGATATCGAGACTTGACCTCCAGGATGTCTCTCCAGTTGTCTCGGTCCAACGACGCCGTTCTCCAGTTTGAAAAATCGAGAAGCGACCTGCAATTTGTGGCTATTGAGTCCTCCCATCGCTTTCGTGGCTTCTCCTGCGGTCGGTTGTCATGAGCTTGCTCTTGACCACTCGTTTTGGAATTCTTTCCTCGAGCTTTCGCTCAAACGTGTCGAGTAAATTCTCCGACACCCGCGTCAAGGTCCACGTTTCGCATCCATATAGCACAAGACAAATTAATATCTTGTTGATGCGTAGTATATTGTTTCGATGGACCTTTCTTGATCTCATTACGGGGAGCACCGCATAAAATGCTTTGTTAGTTGTCGTGATTCTTCTTTGAATTTTCTGTCGTCCATTGTGAGAAGAGCTCCCAGGTATATGGATTCATCCACCTGCCCGAAGTTGTATTCGCCCATAGTAATATTCTGCCTCTCTGAGACAGTTCGTCGTGTCGAGGTCATGTATTTACTTTTCGCTTCCTTGATCCTGGGCCCTACTTCACCCGCTACCGACTCCAACTCCTAGAATACCTCCTCAGCACATAGTATTGATCGGGCCAGAATATCCACGTCGTCTGCGTACGCCATCAACTGTGCGGGTCTTACGAGTAGCGTACCTCTGGTGTCCACTGAGGTTACTGAAGTTGCCTTCCTAACGACATACTCAAGTTCCGCCCATGGGGTGTAACCATCTCCTTGTTTGAGACCTGACTCCATTGGGAAGCTTTGAGTCAACTCGTTTTGGACTTTTACTTGGCACTCATTGTTTTCCATCCTGGCTTTTATTAACCGAACTGGTTTCTGTGGGGGCACCTAGTTCAATTGTATGCTTGACCAAAATAAATGAGTCTTCGTTCGACAATGTTCCTTAAACTTTGGTAACGCGATCACTACAATGAAATTTCTCTGTAATTTTCGCAACGCAGACTGTCACACAGGACATATAATGCTTTTCCGCCAGTCGTCGGGTAATTTTTCAGTTGTCCCGATTTTAATAACTAATTTAAAGATTCGACTGGTGAGCTCTGTTCCACATTCTTTGAAGAGCTTTGCAGGGATTTCGTCAATTCCGGGTGCCTTGTTCGATTTTAAATTATGTAAGGCTGTCTCTACTTCATTATTATTATTATTATAAGTTTTATTCACCCAGTTAAATATAATACAATATATTAATATTCTACAATTCAATTGTTCAGTTCAGTTGTTCGGTTGTTTTTATTAGTTCTACAATATTATTTGTAATTCAATTGTTATTATAATTACTTTAGTTATAATTATTAAGTATTATAACTAGTATATGATATAAAACATAACAGAACTACCATTGGGCTTTACGCCCAATCGTGCGATACTCTAAATGAAAGAGAAATTTTTTGATTTTAAGAAACTTTGTTGGGGAAGTAGTAGAGGGGGTTTCGACATTGAACTAATTTTTTCACATCATGCTAGAGTTGCCATCAAAATGATTTATACCAAAATTTAGGGATCAAGAATTTAATAGGTACTGAGAAAATTAGTGTATTGGATTTAATGAAATTTCGCAGTTTGTATGGGAGGTGGTAGAAGGAGGAGAGGGTTCTTACTGACTTTTTCAGAAATAACTACAAACATCATGATCTTGACATGTTTTAAATTGTAGATAAGTAGTGTTGAGTTAGGGTATTTCAGAAGGATCTAAATAACAACGACTGTAATGATTGCTAGGCACTTTATTCCGTTACGTCTCCAGAACAACTGAGCAACTCGACGCGGTGCGTCTCTTCTTCTTCGTCCACTACAGTGGCGTAGTGCAATACCCAACATCTCTCTCTTCAAGTAAGACGCCCACCGACGTTGTATGACTTGGCATTCGGGTCCACAGCCAATCTTCGAGGGGGCGCTCGGTGTCGTTTAGATCTTCGTAGTGAATGTTGAGTTTCTGCTTTCTTCCGAGTTCGATGTTCACGATTGCATGCTTGGTGATCGGGCAGTAATCGTGATGGTTGTAAAAAGTCTGGACTAGCGTTTGTCTGCGTAGGGCTAGTCTGCGAAGTCGATGCTGATGTTGCTGTTGAATCGAATAACCAGTCATCACTGTGCTGTTCGCAAGGGGCTTGTGCGTTAGACCCTCCTTTCCAGATATGGTTAATGTGAGCGTATAGAGTACCGTGTGCCGGATATAATTTTATTAATATTACCCTGGGCTCTGTCCTTGTTGCGTAGCAGCACCACCACACGTTCTCCGAGGAGAAGATGTCTCTGACGGGTACCATAATGTTTCGAAAACTGGTCTTTCATATAATCTTGTTTGATGAACGAATCGTTAGTCGCCTCGATCTCCTTCCTCCCATTTCGAGAAAGGTGAATTAATTCGTCGACCGAAGAACAGTTCCGCTGGTGACTTGTTTTCAGGTGCCGACGAACACGGCGTTTAACGATGACTGTGTAAGAAATTGAAGAGCTCCTTCTTCCAGTTCGTCGGATTTTTAGCAATTGCTGCTTTAACGACGCCAACCATTCTTTCCGCCTGGCCATTAGACTGAGGATGATTTACGGGAGCAAAGCAGTGTGTGATGTGCATTTCCTTGCACAGACTGGAGAACATTTCTGAGGTAAATTGTAATCCGTTGTCGCTGACGAGTATCTCTGGAGGTCCATATCTACAGAATACTTCGCGACACATATCGACAGTACGTTTTGCCGATATAGTAGATGTGATTTCTATGTCGAAGAATTTGGAGTATGCATCCATAAAGATGAGAATATACTGTCCGTCAATATGTCCAGCATAATCGAGGTGCATGCGTTCCAGAGGCTTCTTCGGTGTCGGCCATGAGCCCAGTGGAACTTCGTTGCTGCAGTTTCGACGATTATTTTCAGCTTCCCATGGATTTTCATGCGCTCAGGTAGGTTTACAATATGTTAAGCTACTCTACGTTGTTAATTACGACTTCTTTTACAGTCTTGCCTTTCTTGGGATTCTCTACGTTTTGATTTATGTGCAAGTATCGATGGTAGAAGCGCTGAATGCCGTTGCGGGGCGCGGCCTAATCGTAATCGAGGTAAGTGAGCATTCAAATTTCAACATTATTTACGGAGTTTTAACTCATTTCTTTTCCGTGTTCCAGGTATCTTCACTTACGTTACGGATGGATCGTAACAACTTCTCAGTTGAAGCATAAACTTGTATAATGGATAGTTTTGATGATCCTGCTGTCAATTTCAGTCCAATTATTCGTTCGGTAAAGTTTTAAATGTCTGCAATGTCGTTTTTCCAGCGAGAATGGACAAAAAATCCCACACCATAATGTCCTTTTGACTCTCCTTTATAAGCGAATATATTTCCCATTCTGTCATGAATGATCTTTTCTCCAATCCAATGAAGTCCCAGTCAATTTTCTCTAGTGCATTTTCCAATTCGACCATCCTCTCAGACGTTCTTAGCAGCGATATTCAGTGCACTGTTGGATGTGTTGCGTTCAGTATTCTTATTTAGTGACTTCATTATAAGTTGGAACAATTGGCATTTGTTTTCCATCTGGATTTTCCGGAATTATAAAAGGTTCAGTTTGCAGCAAAATGACTGTCGGATAATGTTGATGCTGCTGATTTCCTGATACATTTCAATATCAATATGTTTGTTCGATCTCTACTACAGTCTCATAACTTTTTTTACACTGCTTTGCATAGAGCTAATTATGGACAAGGTGAACATGTAAATGTTGTTTGCAGAGATTTCAATCAATTTTTTGATCATGTTGTCTTTAATTTAAGACAAAATTGTATTAAAACAGCCTTGCCTGCTTAGTGCAGCATAATTTACAGAATTTCGACGAAACTGTGCAATCCAGGATTAAAGGTGATAAAATACAGGGTGGGCCAGATAAAAATTTCTTTTTAAAAATGCAATAAAATGAACAAAATTAATTTTTTTTCCATGTATTATGGCTTCATTAGTAAGAGCAAATATTCCCATTAATGATGAAACACAACTTCGTTCAAGCGGCTGCCTCGGCTGGCTTCGCAGTAACGCATTCTGTCACTCCAATTTTCTAAGACCATGTCGATGGCCTTGGGCTGTAGCTCACGGATTGCTTGGATGATATTGGCCATAAGTGCTTGAATCGTTTCTGGATTGTTGGCATAACATCGGTCCTTCAGGTTCCCCAGAAAAAAAAGTCCGAAGGGGTCAAAAAGCAGCTCCGAGGCGGCCAATTGACATCGCCAAGACGGCTGATAACACGATTTGGGAATTTGGTGCGTAAAAGATCGATTGTGGCATGGGCTGTGTGGCATGGCGCGCCATCCTGCATGAACCAGAGGTCGTCCAAATCCATGTCTTCAATTGCAGTAAAAAAAAGTCGGATAGCATGGCTCTGTAACGTTCACCGTTGACCGAAACGTTGTTCCCAGCCTCATTTTCGAAGAAAAATGGTGCAATGATGCCACCACTCCACAATCCGCACCAAACTGTCACTCTCTGTGGATGCATTGGCTTCTCGACAATAACGTGCGGGTTTTCCGAGCCCCAGATGCGGCAATTTTGTTTGCTAACGTAGCCTCCACGATGAAAATGCGCCTCGTCAGAAAAGATGATTTTTCGCCCAAAATCGTTGTCCAATTCAAGCTGCTCTAAGGCCCAAACTGCGAAGCGATAACGAAGCAGATGGTCGTGCGCCTTCAATTGCTGAGTCAATTGGACCTTGTAAGTGAATAATCCGAGATCTTTGTGCAGGATTCTCCTTAGGCTAGTGCGTGAAATATTGAGCTATTGAGATCGACGGCGAGTTGATGTTCGTGGAGTGAGTCTCACACTCTCGGCTACAGCCGCCACATTCTCGTCTGGGCGCACCGTACGACGACGTGGACCATGAGTGTTGTCCACTAGCATGCCAGTCTCACGAACTTTTTGCACAAACTTGCGTACAGCAGACGCGATGGGTGTTTCATTTCGGCCAAAATTTCTTTTCAAAAAACGCACCGTTTGGGCTACACAGCACTCACTTTGCAAATAAGTTTTCAATATTTCCCAACATTTTTCAAGTGTAAAGTGACTCATTTCGTTCTGCGGAGGTATGATACTAACTTTTTGTTAAGATTTCGAGCGGGAAACAGCTTTCAGTGTCAAAGTAACCTATGATTTAAAAAGAAACCACTGGATGGTCCACCCTGTAAATCCAGTCTTCCAAATTATGAAAATAACTCTTCTTTTGGCACTGCTAATTCATGCCTAGATTTCAAGAAATACTCTAATCAAACAGCACTAAATCCATTCCATCCTATTCATTTCCCAAAACGAAAAACCAGAATAGTTAAACAAACGCCAAACACCTTGTTGCCCGTAAAACAAAGCTAAATTACCCATTGGTCATCATTTCTAATTCAGTTTCCTTCCGGTCGAGTGTTGACCAATCTCAACGTTGACATTATGGTTTATAACTTCCTCGAGGTCTTATCTTCGACCGTGGTAGAGTGGGTTTCGGATCGGATAGCTGTCGTCACTCGGTGTGTGGCTTTTGTGTTTCTTTGCGTACACTACAAAAATGATTCATACGTCTCGTCGCCCGCCGACCGTCTTCACCTTGAAGAAGTGCGACAAAGAAAAGTGTTAAACGTACAGCGATTTCTGCGCAATAAACGAGAATGTTATTATTTTTTGGATGTCGCCGAAATGAAAGCGAAATTAAGTGTCGACCGTAATTGTGAGCAAAGCGGGGCCATCGTCTACTAGGCCGCAAAAACTATTGGGTAATCCGCGGAAGAAAGTTGCACAGGTAAATCGTAGGAAAGTGGAAGTGATTTCAGTGATTGGAGAGCTTATTTTCAGGTGGTCTGCAAAAAAGACATGGTGATCTAGAATCAGCGAAAATTTCCGTCATGTCAGCAAAATACTTGCTGACTTTCTTCATGCATGGCGTCGAGTGGTTCTGTGTCACCCACGGAACTGCTGGCTTTTCCATATATGCCTAAGGTGGATTCCTGCCTGGGTGCAACGCACACCGACCTGAGTTCAGGTGATATAGCAACAAATCACTCCATAGCGTACCTTACTGCTCGCTGTTTTTTTTTCAGCCAGAGAGACAGGGTTAATGCATAGCTAGTAGCACCACCATCGATAGCTGCATTTTACCGGCGATATTGCGAATCGGAGTTTGTTGTGGGCACAACGTGCGAATAATTGCAACGTTTTATAAACAAACAGACAGAACAAAGTACGAGGAGTTGAAAGCCTGGCGAGGTGAACTAGGCGAAAGGTGGTTAAGGTAGGCAGCGCTAGGTGTAGGGTGGGTACGAGGTACCGCGACTCGCGTCGCCGGTTTCACGAAATTCAAATATCATAGCAGTTCGCAGTTGCTGCTGCTGATTGAGGCCTTCGGCGATGGAGTCGTTGGATCTGATGCATCGTATCGGACATTGGAGCCCCGATTTGAATTTCTTCAACTCATACATACTCTGTTTTAAAATATCATTTTCATTTTGTTTCGTTTTTTTTTTGTTTTTTTTTTGTTATTTTTTGTTTTTTTTTTCCTCCGGGTACTGCACAGGTACGTAATCTGAAAGCCTGTATTCGACATATTTGCAGTTTTCAACGAAATAACAGGTTTCCAGAGGTTTTCGTATTCTTTATGGGCATTTTGTAACTTGCCAGGCAGTTCATTTTGTCGCATTGCAGGCTGCAATTATGGAATTGGTTAGCATTCGATGCGAGTGGATTGCGAACGGCTGTGAAATTTCGGCCGAATTTCGCTCCAAAAGAAAGGAAAAATAATTATCCTTTGCCATATCCACTAAATTCGGTAATTCGAAAATTTTCCGATCATTATTTAATCGAATGAGATCGACAATCATTTCATGATCAAATAGCCTGCAGCTGAGGCGAAAATAATTTTAAGCCGGTGACGTTCACAATTACCCCATAATCAGTACTGTCGTCTTGTTTCGAGCGTAACTTTTAATAAGCATTATCACTTTACTTAGAGGCACACGATCATGCTGATCGAGCCAAAAAGATCACGCGTCATCAACATCTTGTGTGCAGCGCATTTATAAAAATGTACTCAGACTTGAAAAATTAAAACAAAAACAAAAATATTATGGAGGAGTATCATCAAGTACACACTCTTGACGTCAAATTAACACAAAAATAAGGAAGGAATGACGACAGATCGGACGAGAGGCACCCAGAATTAGAAACATCTGCTTGCAGGAAAAATGTATTTTTGAACATTTTCTGGTTGCCCCTATTATGAGAGTTATCTATCTTTTTCGTGCTTTTTTTTTTCTTAATTGAAAGTCAATCGGTTCGAATATCTCATGAATGTGAATATTTCAGTGAAGAACTGTTTTTTTTCGGTAGCATTTTAGTAAACAGGAAGAACAAAATTCAAAAAAATGGGAAAAAAGAAGCGCAAATGTTGAAATTAAAAAAAAAAAAATGTGAATATAGTTTTTAGAGCTTTTGCGTGAAATATGCTGTATTAATTCTGAGATGATACGATTTAAGTTTCATAATTAATAAGGGTGCCACAAATACACTGAATAAAGATTCGATCCAAATAAAAAAACATAACAGGGCTACGATTGCGCAATCTTACAACACTCTAGATAAAATAGAAATTTTTGTGATCCCTTGAAATTTTGTATGGGGAGTGGTAGAAGGGATGATAGCATTGAACTAATTTTTTCTCATCATGTTAAAGTAGCTATAAAAATGTTTTATGAAAAATGCAACCTCCAAAAATTGAATAGGAACCTAGAAAATTAGTTTATTAGATTTGGTGAAATTGTGCAGTTTGTATGGAAGGTGGTAGAAGGATTGGGGGAATTTAAGTGATTTTTTTCAAAAAGAACTAGGAATATTATAATTTAATTAATAATTAACATCCCTTAAATTTCAGACTAGTGCCATTCATACTTTTCAAGAAAATCAATTTTTTTGTGAAGTTGTGAAACTGTGTCATAATTGTATGGGGGAGAGTAGAAGCAGTAAAGCTAATCACTTAATTTTTTCTAATCCCTATAATAATACTATTTAAGTATTTAGTATAAAATGTGAGCTCGATAAATGTTATATGTTCTGAGAAAATCGGCTTAGAGTGTTTCATGAAAAAGTGCAGTTTTTATGGGAGGTGGTGGAAGAAGTGAAGGGATTCAAATAATTTTTATACAATATATCACATTTATGATAAAAATAATACATTTCAGATTTCAAATCATTAGCTTGTATCGTGTCCAGGAAAATTTGATTAATGTAAATGATTGAAAATGAGTCATTTTGTATGGGAGGGGGTAGAAGGGGTGGAGCGATTTGGCCGGTTCACGAACTTGACCTTACTTTTTCGCCAAAAACGACGTGTGCAAGCACTTTTCTGATATACTCGAAAATTTATACATTTTGGTCTACCAGGTAGATGATAACAAAGTCGCGAATGAAAACTTCTAAAAATTGTGGGTTTTAAATAGCGGCAACGAATATACATATATACACCCAACTCTTTATACTCTAGATGGAATCTGAGAGTATTATAAGTTTGCTCTAAGGTTTGTAACGCCAAGAAATAAGGCTCGGAGAAAAAAATGAATGATACAGAAGTTAATGTTATCACTCAAAAATCTCAAAACCGGATGTCCGTCTGTCCGTCTGTCCGTCCGTGTGTCCGTCTGTCCGTCCGTCTGTCCGTCTGTCTGTCCGTCCGTCTGTTCGCTCTCTAGCTTGAGAACGCGTTGAGCTAGATCGTTCAAATTTTGTACACGTCGTTTTTGACAAAAAAGTAAGGTCAAGTTCGTGAACGGGCCAAATCGCTCCACCCCTTCTACCCCCTCCCATACAAAATGACACAATTTCGCAATTTGACATTAAATGGATTTACTCGAAAAGTATGAAAGGTTTTAGGCTGAATTGTGGGATATATCGCTTTCATAATGATTTTAATCTACAGTAGAAAAATTATTTGCGTCCTCCCTCTCCTTCCACCCCCTCCCATACAAACATCACTTTTTCATAAAATGCTCTAAGACAATTTTCTCAGAACATATAACATTGATCGAGCTCATATTTTGTTATAAATTCTTAATTAGCATTATCACTAAGATCAGAAAAAAATATTTGATTAGCTTCACTGCTTCTACCCCCTCCCATACAATATGACACAGTTTCACAAGCTCACAAAAAATCGATTTTCTTGAAAAGTATGAATGTTACTTATCTCAAATTTAAGAGATATCAATTTTATGATATTTTTAGTTATTTCTGAAAAATTCACTAAAATCCCCCCACTCTTTCTACCCCCTCCCATACAAACTGCACATTTTCATTCATAAAAGTAGTTCAATTTTATCATCCCTTCTAACACTCCACATACAAAATTTCTTGGGGTCACAAAAAATTCTATTTCATCTAGAGTATCGTAAGATTGCGCATTACGCAATCGTAGCCCTGTTATGTTTTTTTACATGATTTTGAAATAACACGGTCCATGAAAGAACAAATACCACTTTTTTACACATTTTTCGATCTAACACGTTTACAAAAAAAAAAAACAATCTTATATAAATTCAAATTTTTACTCTAACTAGGAAGTTCCTGAATTTTATTATATCAGTTGCATTTTAATTTTTATATAGAGTCCTCGTTCGTTCGCGAGGCTTTGCAATTTGCTACAAGTATACTTGCTATATATAGCTCATCATTTTCTCACTAATGATACCGACGTAGAACGTGCATTAAAGTTTCAACGTAATTTGCAGGTTTGTACCCCAGGGCACCAAGAACTGTTCCTAGTTCTGTTATAAGTTTCATCCACTCACCCTTATTATCACTCCACCCCCTTGGTCCTTGCTAATTCTCATTGAACAACAACCAATGACCTGTTCTTTCCCCGGTTGCTTACCTTCCATGTCAAGCTTACAAATTCCCCCAGTTCAACTTTTGACCGCGAGCTATCAAAATGGATAGAATGGGTAGACGAATCAAAGGCGTTGTTTGTTCGTTACGCGGATGGTCAGCATCACACCATCTTGTTACTGACTAGAAAATCTTCACGGCCGAAGAGAAATTTTACTGATACCAGCTCTCGAGCTAGGGTGTAGCCTAGTGGGTAGGGTGTTGGTCTACAATGCGAAGGTCGTGAGTTCAAATCCCGGTCGATGCATAATTCCATAATTAATTTGCTTGGGTATACCTTGGTCATCTCAATCTACGAAAATGTAAAATTCGTAGATAGAGGGTTGTGCGAAGGTCTAATAACCCTTCCACAATAAAAAATTTAAAAAAAAATGTTAAGGAACCTGAAGGTCAGGAGGCCAAGGCCCGATTGGGTCTGTAGCGCCATTGTAGAATAGCTCTCGGGAAGCACGGGGATAAAGTTGAACAGGAACAAAGAGGTCATCATCCCTCTTCATTGATGGTCTGGGTGGAAGTCAGCAATGCAAACCTCCATTTTTGTGAAAAGGGCGTCAAAACTGGAGCCAATGATTATCAAGAAGATGTTTTACAACATATTGCGAAGCATTTGAGGAATAACATGTATAGGAAACGCCATTGGGTGTTCCAGCAAGATTTTGCCCACAAGACCAGATCAACTCAGCTGTGGCTTGAGGAAAACTTTCCTGATCTCATACGGCCTGACTGGCTCTCTGGGAGCGCAGACCTCAATTCGTTGGACTACTCCTTATGGTTTAGCCTGAAGGAAGTGGCCAAGGACGGCACCCGAATTTGGAAAGCTAGAAGAGATACCTAATCAAGGCAAGGGACGGATTCCCGCGGAAAAAGGTGCGTAATTTAATTGGCGACTGTTCAACGCAGACTCCGGGCTTGTTTCAAAACAGAAGGAGGTCATTTTGAATAATTTTGCTTTATAACAAGTTGTAATACAGTTCGAAAAATTTCCTGAAAATATAAACTTACAAAGTGAAGGTCTTCGTTTTCTATTGAAAATTTTCCTTGTAACAGACTTTATAATACGGTATAAGCAACTTGAACACAAAAAAAACAGAAGCTGAAAACAGATTTCTTAATAAAAAGAAAGCCAACATCAAAGGACATTATTAAAGAACGGCAGTCTTCAATATGTTCAACCTCATTAATCGTGTTAGACATATCAAGCTCCAGTCAGCAATAAACGTGTTGACCTATTTTCAAGCAGTGACTATAGTTACTAATTAAGCTTTATGTTTCATTAAAATTTTGAATATTTATACTCTAGATGGAATCTGAGAGTATTATAAGTTCGCTCTAAGGTTTGTAACGCCAAGAAATAAGGCTCGGAGAAAAAAATGAATGATACAGAAGTTAATATTATCACTCAAAAATCTCAAAACCGGATGTCCGTCCGTCCGTCCGTCCGTCCGTGCGCTCTCTAGCTTGAGAACGCGTTGAGCTAGATAGTTCAAATTTTGTACACGTCGTTTTTGACAAAAAAGTAAGGTCAAGTTCGTGAACGGGCCAAATCGCTCCACCCCTTCTACCCCCTCCCATACAAAATGACACAATTGCGCAATTTGACAATGAAGAGATTTGCTCGAAAAGTATATAAGCTATTGTAGGGATTCTTTTTTCTTTTATTCAGAAATTAATAACACTGTTCTTCTTTTTCGATTGATTTTATTTCTCTCCAAAAAAACACCAAACGTCACAAGTCGAAAACCGGAACATGTGTCCGAAGCCAAAATAAAAACCGTATTCCTCTCGTTAAGTTAAAAAGTGTGGCCAAAGCATATTTTTAATTGACAATATAAGTTTTCGTTAAGTAAAAGAAAGTGTGGCCAAAGCTTATTTTTAATTGACAATATTTCACAAAAATAAGTCTACAACTCGGCCATACTGACAATATGACGACTCGACGTATAAACGATAGATGATCATAATTTGTTAAAGTCATCCTGTAGAAGAAATGATTTCAATTTGTAACACTGCTAACCAATCAGCGTTGTCTGTTTTAAAACTGGAAGTCAGATCGTTTTTTAAAACAGACAACGGCCTTAATGGTGACGGCCTCGCACCAATGCTTTTCAACTTAACCCTCGAATATGTTGTTCGGAAACTTCCCGTTGACACCAAGGGAACACTATGCTTCAAATCCACACAACTCGTAGCATATGCCGACGACATAGATATCCTTGCAAGATCTCTGGGGAGTGCTAAGGAAGTATTTGTAAACCTTGACTCGGTAGCAAGGGAAGTTGGACTACGCATTAATGAAAACAAAACAAAAATTATGACGCAAACTAGTAAAAAGACGCCAATCAGACAAAATATTACAGTAGGAGACTATAACCTAGAAAACGTAGACAACTTCATATATCTAGGGGCAAATCTATCGAAGGATGGAAGCGAACCCATCGAAATTAAAAGAAGGATAATGATGGCAAACAAGACTTATTATTCGGTACTTCCAATAATCAAAAACAAGAACGTGCACAGGAAAACAAAACTTAAGCTATACAAAACAATCATAAGACCTGTGCTATGCTATGGCAGCGAAACGTGGACATTAACTCAGGCGTCCGAAAAACGACTTAACGCCTTTGAAAGGAAGGTCCTCAGAAGAATCCTCGGACCTGTGAGGGAAGACTCGATCTGGAGAATACGATACAATAGAGAATTGTATGCCATCTTCGACAATCCAGAAGTGTCAACCCTCATAAAATTTAAAAAATTACAATGGGATGGTCATGTGGAGCGGATGGATGACGGAAGAATTCCCAAACGCACACTAAAAGGGAAAGTCAACGGACAAAGACCGGTCGGAAAACCACGAAAGCGCTGGGAGGATTCGATTGACGCAGACAGCAAATCACTGCTAAGATTTTCAAACTGGAGGACGCGGTCACTGAACCGAGATGGATGGAGGCAAAGCATTCAGGAGGCCAAAGTCCGATTTGGGCTGTAGCGCCATCGTAAGTAAGTAAGTAACCAATCAGCGTTAATTTTAGTTTATAATTTACCGGAAATTCAATGATTTTAGTTTATTATACTTCAAATTCAACAAAATAAATCTAATTTTTAATACAGGAAATTCGATTGGTAAAATAAAACTATAACATTTGGAATTAACACACTTCAGTTGTTTCATTCTTACAAATTTGGTATACAAAATTCAGATTCACACTTCCAAATTAGAGCAATATTTGATTCCCGATCTTGTAAATCTTCAATCTGTTCTTCATCCGAACAATACTTTTCCGTACTAACCCATTTCCTAAGATTTTCTGGATCAAAAATACCTTCAAATGGAACACGTGTAATTTGAAAGCCTTCTATGTCCTTAATGCAATAGCGATCATTCGATAAGCACTTTTTTATAACGTAAGGACCCTTAAACTTAGGAGCAAGCTTGCTATTGGAACCGTTCCTTATCATTACGTAATCCCCTTCTTTACATTTAACATGGGTTTTACATTTTTTATCATAATATTTTTCGTTCTGCAATTGTACTACTTCGATGTTCCTCACGGCACAATCCCTCAATTTTTCAATATTTTCCCTCAAATTTTGTTATTCTCAATGTATTCTCGTATGAATTCATCATTTTTTAAATTCCTTTGAGGAACCCCAAACAAGAGAACGCTTGGAGTCTCTTTCGTGGATCTATTTGTGGTATTATTTATTGCGTACTCGACTTCATGTAATGCACAATCCCACTGTAAGCCCTTTTCGTCCACTATCTTACTTAAGATTGGGACCAAAAATCTATTATATCTTTCAACTTGTCCATTTGACCGCGGACAACTACTTGCTATTTTAACATGATAGACATTTTGATTTTCTAAAAATTTCGTAAACTCTGAAGATGTAAAACAACTTCCTCTATCCGAAACAATTCTCTTCGGTCTGCTATAATATTCAAAGTATGAAGTTAAAGCCTTTACAACTTCTTTAGTGCTAGTTGTCTTTGTTTCATAAAGTTTTATATATTTAGTGAAAGCGTCAACAATAGCTAGAATAAATCGGTTTTTATGTTTTGTAAGTTCCAAAGGACCCAAATGATCTATATGTATTGTGTCAAATGGCCTATTACCTTTCGAAATACTATGTAAAACTGATTTTTTTCGACCATCACTCGGTGAATAGACAATGCATTTCAGGCAATTGGAAATATATGTAGACACTTTTTCTTTCATTTTTGGGAACCAATAACTTTGTTTCACCAAATTGCAGGTTTTATCTACTCCCACGTGACCAAAATTGTCATGACAGGATCGAATAACGTTATCGACCAACTGGTTGGGAACGTAAAAAAGTAAGCTATCATTAGATTTACGATATACTAAACCATCCCTAAGCTCGAAAAACTTACTTTCACTCTCTTCTAATTGGTTTCGTATATTAACTATAGTAGAATCTTTATTTTGTGAAACAGCTAAGACTAATTCTGCATGGTATTTCTTTCAAAGTTGTAACCGATTGCAATTCATTCGTATTGACTATGAATAAGAAGGACATAAACCTAAAGGTTTGGCGATCGTAGCGAAGTCTCTGATAAACTTTCTAAAATATGAGACTAATCCCAGGAAGCGCTGAACTTCTTTAGCATTCCTTGGCCGCGGATAATTGATTACGTGCTCAATATTTTCCAGACTGGGCTGAACACCAATTCTATCAATATTATATCCCTAATAGATAATATTTGACATAAGAAATTTGCACTTAGCGATTTTTAACTCAAGTTTATTTTCGGTAAGAGTAATAAACACGCGTCTCAGGATATCTAAATGTTCCTCAACTGTTGTTGTAGCTATCATGATGTCGTCTAAGTAAATAATAACTTGATTATTCGCAAGAAGATCACTAAAAATCGCTGTTATGAACCGTTGGAAATTAGCGGGTGCGTTGCACAGCCCAAATGGTACACGAGTATATGAAAACTGACCTGCATGAGTTACGAAATAAGTTAGCGACGCGGAATTTTCGCTTAATTTCAACTAATGAAATCCGGTTTTAAGGTCTAGGACGCTAAAAACTGATTGTCGTTACAATATTCCACTAACGGCAAATGAAATCGATCTTTGATCGTAAATTTATTTAATTCACGGAAGTCAACACACAAGCGTGTCTCCCCATTTTTCTTCTTCACTAACACAATTCTTGACGCGAAAGACGAATTACTTGGACGGATAACTCCTTCGTCCAGCAAATTTTTAATCATGTCATTTACTATTGCTTTTTCTGCAAATGACATTCGCTTTGGGGAAAATAAAATGAAGTGTCAGCCGTTAAATTGATTGCCATTTCGAATTCAGTTTTTGGCTTCTCAGGTTTTGCACTATTTTTATAAAAATCATTAAAAATTCCTGTGAATTTAATCCTATCACTATAAGAACAGTCACCCACACACAAATCAACACACTCTTGCTCCGATATGTAGTTAATTTCCAAAATGTTACCTGTTTCGTCATTAAATTCTTCAACATTATTTAATTTTTCCACTAGAACATCATTGCCACTAAAGGATACTTTGACATTTTCATATGACGTGAAATCACGACCCAACAGTACATCGAAACTCATCGTATTATCTGGTACGACCCTAAAATTTAAATTAAACAGTATAGTATTACAAATAATATTTTGTGATGTTATGCCTAACACTTTTAATTTAGAACTATTGATACCGTAAAAATTACCGACGTTCCGCTCTAGTATGACATTGGGAATAACGGAAGCTTTACTAAGAGAAACTGGACTTCCACTATCCACAAGAGCATCGAGTTTAATGTTGATGTTGTTTAAGAGTACTGGTACAATATATCCGGGACTGAAGTCAAGAATATTGGCACTCCCTATAGCTGTGCCCTGTCCCGCCGCACTTGTAGCATGCTCCTCGTTCCTTTGATTTAAGGTAACTATTCGCTAAGTGTCACCGTTCTCCGCAGCTAAAACACTTGCAGTCAACTTTATCCAACACAGTTTCAGGCGCTGTTTTCTATGGTGTTCTTGAGTTTGTAATGGAATGCTTCTGCTTTATTACGTTAATCATGGATTTTAGCATACAGGAAGGTGTTTCGTATTGTTGCATTTTCGCTTCCGACTCCAAATAATGATCGTTTAGTCCATCGATCAGGTAATCAACAATTTCTTCATCCTCTAATTTTAATTTGTTTGCTAAAACTAGCTTATCTTGGAAATAGGCGGAAAATTTTTCGTCTGATTTCCATTTTCTGCTTTCAAGCTGCTTTCTCAGCGAGACCTTGTCGATTTTTAAGCCGAAAAGTTCGACGAATTTCGAAAAAAGATCCCGAAGGTCGAGCATTAGATGCTCGGGGCGCGAATAGAACCAGTCAAGAGCCATACCTTTTAGCTTTCCGATTATGATGATCCTGAGAAGTTTTTTTTCCACACAGTAAACTTTCTGGATCATTTTCACTTGCGAAATCCACCGCTGCACGTCTTCGTCGCCTGAATACTCCGGTATAAGGCTCGAGAGCTGTTTCACTGAAAACGATGAGCCGCTTGCGTCGTTCTCCTCCAACAGGGTAGAATTCCTTGCATTCCAATTACCCATTTTAGAATTTAAAGAAAACTTCTTTTTTTTTAATTCTTCGCGATAAGCTTCTCGAACTCGGAAATTTTGATGCAGCACGTTGGCTTTGAAGTATTCGGTACACCCGATTCGCAATCCCACTTCTGATTTTGTAGGGATTCTTTTTTCTTTTATTCAGAAATTAATAACACTGTTCTTCTTTTTCGATTGATTTTATTTCTCTCCAAAAAAACACCAAACGTCACAAGTCGAAAACCGGAACATGTGTCCGAAGCCAAAGTAAAAACCGTATTCCTCTCGTTAAGTTAAAAAGTGTGGCCAAAGCATATTTTTAATTGACAATATAAGTTTTCGTTAAGTAAAAGAAAGTGTGGCCAAAGCTTATTTTTAATTGACAATATTTCACAAAAATAAGTCTACACTATTAACCTGAAATTTGGAATATATTACTATTATGATAATATCAATCTACCGTATAAAAATTATGTGTGTCCTACCCCTCCTTCTACCACCTCCCATACAAACTATACTTTTCATGAATTATTCTAAGCGCGTATAAAATTTAGCTAGCTGAAATTTTGCACAAAGTATTTATTTAAAATTGTTAGTGAGGCCAAAAAAATTAGACGATTAGCTCCACCCCTTCTACCCCCTCCCATACAAAATGACACAATTTCGCAATTTTACAATAAATGGATTTACTCGAAAATGTAAAGCTATTAATCTGAATTTTCGGATATATCACTTTCATAATAATATAAATCTACAGTAGAAAAATTATTGGAGTCCTCCCTCTCCTTCCACCCCCTCCCATACAAACATCACTTTTTCGTGAAATGCTTTAACACGATTTTCTCAGAACATATAACATTTATCGAGCTCATATTTTGTAATAAATTCTTAATTAGTATTATCACTAAGATCAGAAAAAAATATTTGATTAGCTTCAATGCTTCTACCCCCTCCCATACAATATGGCACAGTTTCATAACTTCACAAAAAATTTATTTTCTTGAAAAGTATGAATGGCACTAGTCTGAAATTTAAGGGATGTCAATTTTATAATATTCCTAGTTATTTCTGAAAAAATCACTAAAATCCCCCCACTCCTTCTACCACCTCCCATACAAACTGCACATTTTCATTAAATCTAGCTCACTAATTTTCTTAGTTCCCATTCAGTTTTTGAAGTAAGCATTTTGCATAAAACATTTTCATAGCTACTTTAGCATGATGGCGAAAAAATTAGTTCAATGCTATCATCCCATCTAACACTTCCCATACAAAATTTCTTGGGATCACAAAAAATTCTATTTCATCTAGAGTATCGTAAGATTGCGCTTTACGCGCAATTGTAGCCCTGTTATGTTTTGTTTTTAAATGACTATATCTTCGAAATTATTTACCACTAAAAATTCATATTTTGAGACCATTAAGGTGGCATCAGAATCAGTTTAGAGGGAGACTAAATTGTAGTAAAGGGGCGGGTCAGAAAGGGTGCAAGTAAAAACACTTAAAAATGAATATCTCGAGCTATGTAAATGAAACTTGGAATATATGTAAGTATATTAAGCTATACTACCAAAATACAAGAAAAATATAAAATCGGGCCAAAATAGTAGTGCGGAAAATGGGGAGTATTTAAAGAATGGTGCACTTTCCAAAATTCCAATCCGTTATATCTCAAAACTGATTACAGAAATCAAATTGAAATTTGGTCAGATTGTAAATTTGCAAATTTTCAAGTTCCTACCTTAAAATTTCATTCAAAAATTTTCAGTTTATATATTTTTTTCAATGCACATGAAACACCTCGTGCACGTTAGACCGGGGGGTAGGTTTATAACAATTATGGATCAAGTTATTATTATTTTTCTGTGTACATCAAATAGATGTATCCACATGCAAAATTTAAACTTTGTGTCTTTCACCAGAGCCCTAAAAAAATTACTTAAAATTTGAACATTTCTGCTTACCACCTCCCTCCCCTTACACCTCCCAACTCAAAATTTTTGCGAAAATTAATAATTATTTAGTTATACAATCTGACAAATTTTCAATTTAATATCTGTACTCAATTTAAATATAACGATTTGTAATTTTGAAAAGTGCGCCATTTTTAAAATGCTCCCCATTTCCCCCACTACTATTATTTCCACAGGTTATATTTTTTTCGTATTTCGCTAGTACAGATTAATATATACTTTAAGTTTCAATTACATAGCTTAAGAGATAGTTGAGATATTCATTTTTGAGTGTTTTTCTTAGAACCCCTCTGACCATCCCCCTTGCAGCTACATGTCGCCTCAAAATATGAATTTTTTATGATAAGTAATTTCGAAGATATAATCATTTGAAAGAACAATTCGGCCGACAATTTGTTTTTAGCCACCCCCTTTTCGGACGCCAATGAATAAAAAAATTAAATTATTTTTGTAGGTTGGCCTACAGCACTCTCTATATGTCTGCTGATTTTCAGCTTCCTATCTGCATTCCTGGTGGAAATATTAGCAAGTGTAATTTTTGACTATTTAGCTCCCCCCGCCTCCCCTTCCACCTAGCACTCCCAAAATTTAGAAATTGGAGCTCACTTACCCAATCAACAATCTGCCCAAAAATGAGCATTCACCTTTAACGGTCTCGGAGATATGAGTCCATATGTACGGCGGACGGCGTACGGCGGGACGGATTTTTTTTTGCATTCTTAGGCTAATTTAGTCATGAAACGCGAAAAAAACAAAATTTCAGGGTAGCAAATTTTTTTTTCTGTGTCGATCACAATACTTTATTAGTAGAATAATAAAGTAAAACTGAATTTCGGAGATAAGGACAATAATTAAGTTTATCAATTACATTTTGCATTTATTCCGTACATAACCTCCAGCTGTACACTCTTTATTGAAATAAAAACATCAGAGCTTTTCAAAAAAACACTGTTTTATTTATTTTTAATTTCAAAATAATCAGGACATTTTGTAATCGAAGAATTTATTGTCTAGAGGCAGTCCCATAAGTCCCTCTAGACAATAAATTCTTCGATTATAAAATGTGCTAATAGTTACAAACGACCAGGAGTTCCTGCGAATGTTGATGATGAACAGCAATCATCTTGGATACCGGTGATACGAATACTATTATACATAATGCAGTTTTATTCTAGAAGACAGATTTTTCGAATCGCATTTCAGTTCAGGTAAGGTGCAATGGTTTCTCTGTTTCCTGAAGGTTATTTGTCCACATAGGACGAAGATTTCGCGTGAAACTTTAAAATTATCGTACGTCCTACGATCAACTGCCATCGGATATTAATTTTAATTTTACTTTTAAGTTATAGTTTTGTTTTTATTATTTATCTCAAGTGTCGACGGGTGCGACATTCTCGCGTTTATTTTATTTCTCATTCGTCGGTCGATTCGTCACCATACTTTTTATTTCAGATTTTCTTATTTGCATTAAATTGTGTTTTGCCTTATTTAATTTTTTTTTTTTTTTTTAATAATTTTAATTTTGTTTTCTTACGTTTTATTAATGTACAGACGGCGAATTGTCTTGCTCCGTTCGCGATCGTTGCGATCAGCAATCGTGCAGCCCCGGTTAGTGCAATGCCGTAAGCGAGGTGTTGTTGTTGTCGCCCGGAAAGTTTATCGGTTTGTTTTGTATGTGGCAGCAAAAGAAGCGAAGTTACATGCCTCCTCTGATTCGAATTTACTTACAGTATGTGTACGATCGGATAGATACAGATACATTGCATAGAGCGACCTCCACATGTGATATGTAAGTTTATATGTCCCTCATATTTAGTGGATAAGATCGGAGCTGCAGAGCGATCGTACAGGCGCACTAAGCAACAATGTACATACTGCGCTGCTAAGCGCATACCGCTGCTGATACTTTGCACTGCGATCTTCGGCTGTTACGCAGCGGCGGAATCTTCTTCAGTTTTGTCCTTTTTTTTCTTTCTTTCTCGCGAATTTGTTGCAATGCGTCTGGTGTCCTTCTCAAAGGTCAATGGATTTCGCAGGGCGTTAGGTTGAATTTTTGCGTCATGCTTCCTAATAGTCTGCATTTCTCGATGATATTTGGGTTCATCCTTTCGTACTGATCATGACTTCTAGGAAGAGTGCCCTTTAATGCAGGATCATAGTCGATATGGGCGTGCCCTGCATATTTCTTTGGCATTTTAAACTTTATTGTTTTTTGTTGGCGCCCAATTTGAGTTATTCGAAGCAGAAATGGGATAATGTGTGGGTTATTGTGTGAAAATAAGACCGATAAAACTTTTCTGAATGAATGAAAAAGGAGCAAGCATTTTCGTCTCTTATAAGGTTCGACAGGGCAGAAATCTGGGGAGTACAAAGCACGCTGCATGAATATTATGGCGGAGGACGGCTGCTTGGGCGGCAATTTTGCGAATCGAACTGAATCCGATTTCTATTTTTAAGCGATCTCTGCCCGCAATCCGACTGCAACATTTGTGTACAGCAGTTTTGTGCGGAATTCTAACGCGAAAATGCAATTGGGAACGCTTTTCAGTTGAGTTATGTGGCGCTGCTGATCATTAATGCGATTGACGAGTGGACGGGATAAAACGACGCAATTTATAGACATTTTGCATTGCAATCGAGTGCATCCAATTTGAATTCATTTCGACGCTCAATCATGACAGTCATTTATGATGAATTTTTAGAAAGAGGTGGAGGAGAGGGGGCATGAATTACTTGTTTCAGCATGGGGGTGTAGGTATGTTTGATTTATATTTGGCAAAAGCATTTTCGAATTTTTTTTAAAAATAATTATAATTGATGAGCAATAGTTTAATACAAAATTGCAAAATTTTCGAATGCTCTTGAATTTAAAACTGTTTGATATTAATTTGTCAAAATATTTCGATTTGTAGAATTATATTTGCTTATTAATTTAGAAAATATCTTCACGATTATCGTCAAATGTGTCTCGTAATTATAATCCAATGAAATGTCAAATACGTTATTTTAAGCAAACTAATTTTTATAATTGCCAAGATACATTTTAATTGGCAGCATGTTTTTGTAACAATCCAGAGACAGCCCGGAAGATATGAGCACTTACGTATATTTTAGATAAGTTATTTTCTGATTAAATTAAGGTCCAGCAGCAACCTTCTGAAAGTTCGAACCCGCAACATTTCGAATTTTGCAGAAAGTGAAACCAAAATCTTTGCGTATTCGTCTTGTACTTTTTTTGATTCACTTCTAACGAGAAGAGAAACACAAAAATGTACTCGAAACAAGTTTGAACAAACTTGGAAATATTCAACATAAATGATTTAAGTTACATAATTCAACCATAAGAATGAAGAATACGAGGAGAAATCAAAAATTTCGCGGACAGAGAAGGGTGGTAAAATTAAACAAGTTATTATTTTTCCTTTTACATACTTTCTCCCTTAAGCCTAATACATTTATCATATCTCTCATAATTTTTATTAATTCTTTCTAAAAAAAAGGGGTTTTGTCAGGGCCTTTAATATCGGCCGAAATTGCCGACTTCACCATTTCATCGTTGATAAATTTTCTTCCTCTAAGTTCTTTCTTCAGTTTTGGGAACAAATAGTAATCGGAAGGGACCAGATCTGGACAATAAGGTGGGTAGTTCAATATTCCATGGCCACATTTCTGTAGGGCAGCAATTGCAACGTGGTTCTTGTGAACAGGCACATTGTCGTGCAAAAGCAGCACACCTCGAGTTCACTTTTCTCTTCTTTTTTCTTTGATGGCATCCTTTAATTTTTGTAGCAGGTTGGCATAGTGTCTCCCTGAGATATTTTGCCCTTTTTCTTTATAGTCGATCATTAAAATCCCCTCTGAATCTCAAAAAATAGTGACCATAATTTTTTCCGAAGGATTGCGAGACTGAAAATTGTTTGGGGTGCAGCACCTTTACGGAGCCACTGCATTAATTCAGACTCATAACGATGAGCCCAAGTTTCGTCTCCAGTAACAATCTGGGCCAAAAATTTCATCCCTGTTCTCGCAACAGAGATCCAAAAATTCGCGTGATCACTCGACGCGCTGCTTTTCTGAACCGCTGAGAGCATTCTCCGTAACCATCTTGCACTGACTTTAGACATGCCGCGATAATCGCGAAAGATATTCAAAATGATTGTATCTGATACTCCAACCATTTTTGCGATTTGTTTCGTCATTCAAAGAGCATCTTCAGGAACAAGTTTTTCCACTTTATTGACAATTTTTGAGGAAGTAGCCTCAATCGGTCGGTCTGACTGTTTATCATCTTCAATTGACTCTCTGTCTTGCCTGAATAAATTACAACTTATAAATCATTGTTTTTTTTTCAGGGCAAGAGTCTTCGTAAACAGATGAGATTTCTTCTAAAATGATTTGTGTCGTTTTTCCTTGCTTGGTAAGGATCTTTATGACAGCACGAAGCTCAGTTTTGTTCATAACTAGCGTTTTATTTCCGATTGACTTGTTGATTTGGCTATAACCAACATGTTAGTGTTTCGATTTATACATATATTGAGTACTACAAAACCTTCAGGTAAAAATATTTCCCCCCTTCCTAGTCCATCCACTTCATTCCGCGAAATTTGAAACCTCCCCTCGTAGTTATTGTCGAGTGCTTTGAATCAAAATAAGACCAAATAAACTGCCAACAAGTCGGGCGCAACTTTATTATTTTTGGGACAAGTTAAGGATGTGTGGCAAGTCAATATGCAGATAAGAGTGGTCTAAGTGAAAGGGGGTTCTGGCGCAGGGCTGTTGTCTATTTAACACTTAATTGCGAATACGATAAATAGCTTCAGTACATAAAATCAATATTTCATTTGTTTATGCAAGTTTGAGATTTTATGAGGCAAGGGGGAGGTGTGATACTAGAGGTGGGTGGAGGTAAATAATTTTTTAATTGATTCCTTCAATCACATTCAATATTCTCTGTATAGAATGTCAGTTTCACAGACGAAGTAGCACAAATTTTTTATAAAATTCGGTTTATTTTACATTCACAAAACCAAACATTTGTATGGGAGGGGTTAGAGGGAGGTAAGGGTATCATAAAATTTGTAAGGTGCTCGTACAAAATTTCAAATTCGTAGCTTTTAATTTGTTGGTTATTACTTGATTTAAATAAATCAATTAATGGTCATAATCATACTTTTGTATGGGAGGGGGTAGAAGAGTATGCATATCAAATAGATGTATCGACGTGGAAAATTGAAACTTCGTATCTTTCACCAGAGCCCTAAAAAATTCACTCAACATTTTCGACATTTTTGCTTACCACCTCCCTCCCCTTGCACCCCCTATCTTAAAACTATCAACGAGTGAAGAGGAAATTATAATGATAATTCGTCAACTCAAAAACACCAACTCAACAGGACATGACAACATTTCTATCAAAATGCTTAAAGAGTGCAAGGAGTGTCTCGCGGCTTCAATTGCCACGATCATCAATGCCTCACTTGAGGAGGGATCAGTTCCTTCCTCCTTGAAGATAAGTAAAGTTATTCCTCTGTTGAAGTTTGGCTCCGTTAATGACTTTAACAGCTATCGTCCTATCAGCATTTTATCAGCCTTACACAAAATCTTGGAGATTACAGTAAAATCTCAACTACAAGAGTTTCTGACGCATAATAATATAATCTCCAACAAATAATATGGATTTAGAACTAACTCCGACACAAAGGGAGCCTTATTTGATGTTGTCACGAAGCTGCAGTCATCATGTGATTGTGGTCATTATGCTGCTGCAGTTTTTATAGATCTCTCCAAAGCGTTCGACAGCATCGACCATCAGAAACTACTAAAAAAACTTTTTGCTATTGGAATTAGAGGAGTCACTAATGCTTGGTTTAACAGCTACCTTACCTCGAGGCTTCAATGTGTAGAGTTATATAATATTAAAAGTTCTATGGTTGCTATTGAACGCGGCGTTCCTCAAGGAAGCGTTTTAGGACCGACCCTGTATAATATTTATACTGATTCAATAACAAATATAGAACTGATCGGAAACATCTCACTATATGCTGACGATATAACTTTATTGTACTCCGCAAAGGAACCAGAAACTTTGCAAAACCAAATAAATCAAGATTTGCATAAAATCAAGAACTGGACAGATAAGCACAAATTATGCGTAAATGCCACGAAAACCAAGTACATGATCATCAACAATTCAAACTCACATCAATTACACATAACCTACGGAAGTAAAGCCATCGAAGAAGTCGAATATTTTAAATATTTAGGCATATATCTGGACTCGCGACTAAGCTGGGATGTTCACCTAAAAAATTAAAGAAAGAAATTGGCTCCAATAGCAGGAATTTTCAGGAGAATTAGCAATCTTGTACCTGACGACACAAAACGAACATTCTATTTCTCGTTATTCAACAGTCAAGTCCAATACGGAGTCATTATCTGGAGTTCAGCTTTCGAATCAAAACTTGATTGCATTCAAAAAATTCAAAATAAAGCAATCAAAAACCTTTACAACCACAACATGAGGGAACGAACTAGGAAAGATCATCAGACGCATCAAATTCTTACGGTTGACCAATTGTTTCTCCTTGAATCTGCGAATCACATCAATCTAATAAAACATCAATTGACAAATAGCAATACCATCCTCAATTACCATAGAGACAACCATGATTACAACACACGAACTGCAACCCACATCTATCCATGTACGCAAGGCAAGGCATCAACTCGATTTTGGCAAAGTCAACTAACAACTACAATCAACTCTCAGAAAAAATGAAAAATTACCATCATAAATTTAAAGTAAAATTAAAAGAGCAACTCCTATAAAACTAATTTTTCAACATAAATTTTGATTCTCGTCATTTAAATAATTTAATTTTATCTCACTATATTACTATTAGTTGTGTTTTATATTTTTATACCTTTCTTTTTTGTTAGTATATTCGTGTAAACATTTTTGTTGCTGCTTTTCGCTTTTTTCACTCATTAATTGTATGTATTATAATTATATTACTTACTATCCTTACGAGCCTCGCTTATGGGTATGCTTATAATAATAAATTAAAATATAGTTCCACAATTTGACATGATTTCAAGTTGATATCTGTACTCAGTTTTGAGATATAACGGTTTGAAATTTTGGAAAGTGCACCATTTTTTAAATGCTTCCCATTTTCCCGCACTAATATTATGTCCAAATGTTATATGTTTCTCGTATTTCACTAGTATTATAGCTTAATATGCGCTCCAAGCTGCAATTAAATAGCTTAAGGAATAGTCGAGATATTCATTTTTAAGTGTTTTCCTTTGCACCCACTCTGACACGCCCCTTACAATAATGAGCCTCCCTATAAGCTGATTCTGGTGAATCTGTATGACATCTTAATGCTACCAAAAGATGATATTTTACGGTAAGTTATTTCGAAGATATAATCATTTAAAAAAAAAATCGGCTAACAATTTGTTTTTGGCTCCCCCTTTTCGAACCCCAATGGATAAAAAAATTAGATTATTTTTAAAGTTTTGATTTTCAGGTTCCAAGCTAAGACCATGGGATATTACAATTCTTAATTTTTGGTTTTAGCGCTCCCCCAGCCACCGCCTTAACCCTTACACCCCCAAAATGGGTGTCCGCCTGAGATCCGCAACCATCTACAATCCACCCAAAAATGAACTGTTTATCTGGAAGGGCTTGGGGGTTAATGTGCGCAGAGCGTACACATTCGGCGGACGACGGACGGCATACTATATGCAAACGCTAACCAAATTTTTAATTTCGCAGATTGAGTTGGCGCAGGTATACCAACGCATGCAGTGTGCTGAAATTATACGTTAACCAGGATTTGAACTCCCGACCGAATTGTAGATCAAGACGCTACCCACTAGGCTACACCTAAGCTGAGAGTGCTCTCTACAACATCATTTATCCTATTGAGCATTACCTTAGCAATGACTTTCTATACAACAATAAATAGGTATATACCATGTCTATTGCCACAACACCGAATTTAGGCCTTTTTCGGGACGTTCACAATGACGCCCTTTTTCCATTCAGCCAGATATCTTCCTTATGTCACACCTCAATTAGCAGTAGGAGGAGTATACGGGCATTTATTAAAGGACCCGCTTCGAGGAGTTCGGTTGATAGCCCGTCTGTACCTGGTGCTTCTTTCCCGCCATTGCCAAATAGCGGAAACTATTTTTTCCTTATTTGGAGGATCGTCCCTAATAGAGGATTGGTGCGGTTGAATGTTTGGTGATTCCTGTTTTCTTGGAATATCTTCCACTGACAAGATATTTAAAATATAGTGTTCCCTCATATTGAGGAGAATTCTGTTGACATCTCTCACCAGATGGTTGCTCGTCAACTGTTCCATACTTTTAACTAGCGAACCCATATTCCCAGGTCTAATCGCAGATTCCACCTTATTGGCCTGACCTTCAATGGCCTGTTGCTTGTTGCGTCTAGCATCCTTCTCAAGCTGTATATGAGAATCGTGGTGGTTCCTTTTCAAGTCGGAACTTCTTTGGGATGACATGGAGCTGAGAGATGACTGCCAATTTGGCTTTCTTTCGATCGCCAATCTTGTCCCATGTGTCTTGCTATATCCAAGGTTTCTCACCGCTTTACACACAATGTCGATGACTTTTCGCTTAGGATGGTGGTATACCCGCCTTTTTTAGTGGTTTCCAAGTTTATCTACATGAAGCTTGCGTTTCATTTGAAAAATTTCGTCGGGTGGCTTCTGTATATAATCTCAAGCAGGTAACCATCAAGTGATAATCGCTCCCCCGTCAACACCACACTTTGTTCGCACATCAAGGAGTCATCTTGTCCATTGGGAGAAACACTACCAGGGGAAACCCAAGATGCTTAATGTTGACTTTTGTGTGGAAATAAAGTGACTCCGATGACCATTTGCCGAGTAGTTCAAAACTCAACAAATAATTCGCCTCTTTCGGGTCTCTTGATCCAAGGACATGATTCGTCGACCTAAGGGTCACCATGCTTCTCAATGACGTCTTCTATTCCAGTAACGTCAGAGCCATCCTTGGCGTTCATATCGAAGGTGGCACTAAGTTGGCCATAACACTTCTCTTAACTAATTTCGAATATTGGAATATTTAAGAAAAAAAACATAAATAATTATTTTTTTTTAAATTCGAATATCGTATCGTATCGATAAGTAAAAACACACATATTGCATGTCCACTTTTTCAGGAAATAACATACAATAATAATGGTAATAATAATAACAAAAGCAGATTAATTTTGAACAGTTCAAGATTTCAAAAGCCTAAAGCCAAAAATAAATACTTTGGAAAAACAATGTGTGCTTTTACGCATCCAAATATTCGTTCCACTGTTCGTACGAGGTCTGTGCAGAAAATAAACGAACATTATGAATTACGCGCCATCGAAGATATTTAGGGATATGCGGTTGGTAGCACTGCCTTGTGCATTACCTTCTTTGCAATGACATGTTATAGCAACTATCCAAAACAGCTGCTATCTCTTTTAATTTTAGTGATATTGTTTGCGACGTGTTTCAGTGTTAGTGACAATTTTTGAAATTTGTAATTTTTGAAATCTTCGATTTTCTGGAGCAACGATGCAACGCATAATTTTGCGTGAAACTGGGGAAAACTTTTACAGAAACGTTTCAAAATGAGTCCATAGTTAAGACGAAATAACTTATGGTTCTTGCACCACAATAATACGGCCGCACACTCAGCTTTGCCAGTTGGTCAGTTTCTTGGCAAAAATCAGATGACTGTCCTCCCGCAGCCTCCTTTCTCGCCAGATCTGGTTCCTCGCAATTTCTTCTTATTTCCGAAATTAAAATCAGTGCTAAAAGGACGCCGTTTTCAGAGTATTAATGACTTTAAACCAAATTCATCACAGACCTTAAAGGCCATCTAAATTGAAGCTATCCAAGAATGCTTTGCGAAATGGAAACACCACTGGGAAAAGTGTGTAAATAGGGGAGAGGAGTACTTTGAGGGAGATAACGGCCAATAATCTGTAAAATTAATTTATATATTCGTTTTCAGTAAAGTAGTATTCGTTGCATCACTGCTTTAAGCCTGTCCCATGGGTTCTGGTATCGAGTAATAGGACTTAATTTCCGCACATTGGAATGAATTAACCAAAATTAAAAAAAAAAAAATCCAGTACAATACAACTCCACTATACAAAATTTACCTTTTTTTTCGTACCAAAATTCCCAATTTAGAACTTACAACTTTTTAAAGCTACCTCTGTCCTCCGGCAATATCTCTCTTTTACCAAAATAGCATGAGAAACACAAACACTCGAACCATAACCTCAAACAACAGAAAACATTTGGAGCTGTGTTATCGTCAGCTGATTTTCTCTCCCCATTGAAGGGAAAAAAGGACAAACTTCGAAAGAGACAAACAATTTCTACCGAAGTACGAATAAAAGGAATATACTACGAAAATTTCTCCACTGTGTTTCCTTTTTCTCGATTTTGTTGGCTTTTCTCGATTTTCCGGCGAAAACTTTTTTTTGGCAGCTTTAACAACCACTCTCAATTCTCATTAGGCTCTATGTACAATGAGAAATTTTTTTCTCTCTCTCTCTCTCTCTATTTTCTAGTCGTACAAAAAGTTTTATGTATATATCGACTCTCACCACAAGAGGCGCTTTATCCAGAGCACTCTTTATCCCTTTCCACCATGTCCTGTTCGTTGTATTTGTTTACAAAGTTTCATGTTTGTATGAGAAACACTTTTTTCACTCGCATTTATGAAAAGGACTATTTACGGGTTTGAGGCAGTGGGTGGTGCTGGAAGCTAGGAACGATATCTACCCAATTTTTTTTCTTGTGGGTTGTTCTGAACCTGATGTGCTTTTCGGTAATTTACGTTCTGTGAAGTTACTGAACGCGTACAGCAGTGTCCTTATGGGTGGGATAGTATATGTGTGGTTATGTGCTCATTTTCTTTAGCTGCTCGAATTTCTTTCTCTAGGTATCGAACTTTTCCTTTCGAAGTCAAGAGTCCTCTGGGATTTGTTGGTCTATTTTTTGATTTGATTTCGCCAGGAAAAAAAATCCTTTTTACATGTAATTTGGGGTCCTTTTGATGGTACCTTCGTTTTTTCCATAAAAATAGTATTGTAAGTGTGGTGTAATTGTTTCCTGAACTAAAAAATTAGCTGGAATTATGAATAAATAATGACAAGGAAAGCAATTTCTTCAAGGAAATCGATCGTGGCCAGCGAATTTGCTATTTCATTATGATCAATTTTTGGCCAAATTTTATCGATAAGGTCAAAAGTGTTAATATTTGTTTGGAATGAGGTGAATAAATAGAGCTAACGAATGGCACGAAATTAATATAAATGGGTCCGAAGTGGCTCAGGCAGTTCTTGCAAATAACTCTTTATCGATAATTTTTTCATTGGCAGTAAATTATTCCAATGCCAATGGAAAAAAATAACAGAATTATGATTGGGCTTCAAGCCCAATCATATGATACTCTAGATGAGATGGAAATGACTTTAATATACCAGAAAATATGCCATTTCAAATTCTTTCGGATAGTGAATAGAGAATTTTGCATGGGAGATGGTAGAAGTAGAGGGGGAGGTTGTATTTTTCGTATATGACACCGAACATAGCATGCAAAATGTTTTTTGCTGAATTTAAAGCTTTTAGTTTTCATTATTTTTAAAGAAATTGATCATAGTTTTCCTGAAATTGGGACATTTGTATGGGAGGTGGCAGAGGAAGTGGAGCACTTAAGATGATTTTGAAACTACTCATCATCATCCTTATCACCATGCTTTGATTCAATTTCAAAGTCGATAGCTCTCATATACTTGAAGGAGAAATCCTTTTCTTGAATTTATAATACAGATATTTGTATGGGAGGTGGTAGAAGGAGTGAAGCAGAGCTAATAATTTTTTCTAAAACTTATTTCAATTACTAAGAAACAAATTCTGGCAAAATTTTAAGTTTCTAGTTTTTCTAGTTTGAATGGAAATCGATAAAATGCATTTAACAAAAATTGTGCATTTGTATGGGAGGGGGTAGAAGGAGTGTACGGATCAAAACAAATTTTTTTCGTATTAATAATATTGTAATTGTATACTTTACACAAAATATCAAGTTGATAGCTGTATCAGTTTCGAAGAAAAATAATTTAATTTAAATTTAAAAATTACGTGAAATTTGTATGGGAGGGGGTAGAAGGAGTGAGGTGAAGTTGATAATTTTTTCAATACTGATTGGAATTATAAAAAAAATTATTCTGGCAAAAATTTGATTTTATAACTTTACTAGTTTCAATAAACTTCGAAAAAATACATTTATCGAAATTGTCCATTTGTATGGGAAGGGGTAGAAGGAGTGACGGGATCTAATCAATATTCATTCATATTAATGACATTTATATTATAATATTTCGACCCAAATTTCAAGTCAATAGCTGAAGTGGTTTCGGAGAAAACTTAATTTCTTTAAATTTTGAAATTTCATGAAATTTGTATGGGAGGGGGTAGAAGGAGTGGGGTGATGTGGCCCGTTCACGAACTTAAAGTTACTTTTTTGGTAAAAATGTCATAAAAAAAATTTCAGCACGATAGGTCAAAGCTATCGAGAGTTATGTTGTAGACAGACGGACAGACAGACGGACAGACGGACAGACGGACAGACGGACAGACGGACAGACGGACAGACGGACAGACAGCAACTCGGAATCAAGATTTTTGAGTGACAACAAATATTTCTGTACCCTTGGCGGCTCTGTGCGCGCATTATTTCTTAGTGTTACAAACGGTAAGGCAAACACAATATACTCTCAGATTTCATCTAGAGTATAAAAACCCAAACAGAAATGCCTTAGATTTAATCATAGAATGCTCTAGATGAAATAGCGACGATGTTATTGGACTACAAATGTAAGTCATTTAAAACTATTTAGCACAAGTAACTGTTACGCTAGGGTGTAGCGTGTTTGGTAGCGTGTTGGTCCACAATGCGAAGTTTCACATCCCAGTCGAAGTATAATTTCAGCACACTACCTGCTTGGGTATATCTTGGTTACCTCAATCTGCGAAAATGGAAAACTCGTAGATAGAAGATTGTGCGAATGGTTAATAACCCTTTCATAATAAAATAATATAAATGTTAAATAAACTGAATGTCAAGAGGCCAAAAAACGATTTGAGGTGTAGTGCTATTGAAGAAGGAGAAGGACTGTTACGTTTGTCGACACAGTGGATCGAAGTTTTTCAGTTGATCGCTGAAAGATTAATTTGCCTCTTTTTATAATTATATTCTAGATGAAACCTCAGAGTATTATAAGTTTATCACAAAATTTGGAACGTTAAGAAATAGAGCTCGGAAGAAAATATTAACGACACAAGAGTTCATATTATCAATCAAAATCATAAAGACTGGATGTTCGTTCTAGCTTGACAACGCATTGAATTAGAAATTTCAAATTTTGTTCACTTTAATTTTTATAAAAAAGAGAGGTGTTTGTGAACAAGCCAAATCGCTCAACTTCCTTACTCCTATCATACCAAACGACACATTTTCACAATTTTGCGGGAATAAGATTTTTCTGGGAACCAGAGGAGCTATTGATTTGAAATTAGGAATATTTTATTTTTATGATAATTGTGATCGGGATCATAAAATTTATTGGACTCTCCTTACTCCTTACAACACCTTCCCCGTAAACTGCACTATTTCACGTCCAAGCTAGAATTATACGATGGTCGGGATTTGAACTAACGACCTGCGCATTCTAGACCAATACGCTACCTACTAGTCTACACTTAAGCTGAAAGTATGAAAGCTAGTAATACGCAATTTGAAACATGTATTTTGATATTTATAGTTATTTCTGAAAAAATCAAAATTACTTAAATTTACTTTATCGATAAAAATAGCATGGACAAAATTTTAGTTTGATAACTCAAAGCGAATAAAAGTTATCGTGTGGAAGGATTGTTTGAATTTGAGGTTTTTGAAAGGTAATAAACATTTTTGTATTCTTGGCGATTATGTGCGAGCTATACTTTAGTATTGCTAACGTTGAACAGAATATACTCTCAGATTTCATTTAAAAAATGTACAAATCCTTTAACCATGGTATTATGAACTATAGCGAATGCCCACTTCTAAGTAACATGTCTGGCAAATATTCAAAAACAAAGGCTGCTAACGACATTAACAATTACTTCATCTCAACTGTTAAACATCTAGCTATTTCGGACCGAAATAGGTTTGTTCCATTTTATGAACGCAGCTCTATAACTCCCCTCTTCGAATTCATGTTGACCGCGAGAGATGAGATAGCGACTGTTATCGTGAAACTAAAAAATTCTCAATCTGTTGGATCTGATAACATATTGATCAGACTACTCAAAGACTGTTAAGAAATGCTATTACCACCTATTTCAACGATTGTTAATTCATCTTTAGTCGAAGGAGTAGTGCCAAGCTGCTGGAGGATTAGCAAAGTCGTTCCAGTACACAAATCGGGCTCCATGAGTGATATATCTAATTATAGACCAATTAGCTTATTGTTGAATGTCGGAAAAAACTTTAGAAGTAATCGTGAAAAATCATCTCCAAGAACACTTAACGACTCACCTAATTATCTGTTAGAATCAGTATGGATTTAAACCCCACTAAATGAGCATTATTTGATGTCGTGACTAAACTCCAGTCTCCTTTCAAAAAATTTCACACGGCGCTGTTTTTATTGATTTCTATAAGGCGTTCCATACAGTAGATCACCAAATTCTACTCAAAAAACTTTTCGCGATTAGAGTTCGTCGGACACCGTACAGCTAGTTTGAAAGCTATTTTACTTCCAGATCTCAATACGTCGTGGTTGAAAATGTTAGCAGTGCTCCACTCCCTACTACTAGTGGCATTCCACAAGGAAGTGTATTGGGTCCTGTTCTTACAACATTTAAACGACCTTAATCGCAAAACTTGATCTCAATGGTGCAATATCACTCTGGGAAGACGACATAGTGCTAATATACACTTCAACTAGTACACTGGCACTTCAAGATAGTATTTACAAGGACCTCGACAAACTCAATGTATGGATCAATGCGCATAAATTGATTGCTAATTCAGAAAAAAACCAAGAATATTTTCTTCAATAAGCGACCAGAAATTGAACTAAACGTTATTTTCAATGGACAAACTATTAGTAGGGTTGTCAGCTTTAAGTACCTCGGAGTTCACCTCGACGAACTGCTATCGTGGGACTCACACCTAGATGCTGTGAGAAGAAAATTTTACCCGATTGCCAGTATATTAAGGAAAATACGAGCTGATGTTCCCGAAAAATTTTAAAAAAAATGCTTATTTTCATCTCTATTTTTGAGCCAATTGAACTATGGCATAACAACCTGGGGCTGCACCTTCAATTCCAAACTGCGATGTATCTTTGGATACATTCAAAGCCGAGCAATAAGAACCCTACACAATATCAACATGGGGGAGCGCACGAAAACGATTTTTAAATTACACCAGTTCCTAACTGTGGAAAAACTATATCGCTTAGAGTTTTCTGCTCAAATTCTTGACATTAAGTAGCTTAAAACCAACAGCGACATAGTATTCTCCTACTACTTCGACAAACATCTATACAATACGCAACGAGCTGACAAAATATATTCATCTTCTATCCGTAATTTCAAATACAGGGTCAATTCAGTATCGAACAAGGCAATCTCGATATACTCGTATAATACAACGAACTACCGGATGATCTTCAAGAATCTACAAACCAGTTTGAATCCAAATTAAAACAATTTTTGTTATTACAATTATATTTGAATATTTCAAATTGTTCAATTCGTTAAATAATTTTATTAATTGAATTGAATCTCTTACGTTATTGAGTTTTATGTTTCTTATTCCGCGCATTACTATTATTGAATTTTATTTGTTTTACTTTCGCACTTACTTATCTTTTTTCTCCACTTCTGTCTCATTGAAATAAAATTATTATTTTTTTTATTTTATGAACTATTTTGTTAATACTTTAAAAAAAATATATGTAATTACTATCCTCACGAGCTTAGTTCATGGATTAACTTAAATAAATTAACTTTATTGCAAGAAGGGATTTCCGGATTCTACACTGTTACGCTTTATTATTCGTGACGTTTCGGTCTCTGCTGAGACCTTTATCAAACAGTTTGATAAAGGTCTCAGCAGAGACCGAAACGTCACGAATAATAAAGCGTAACAGTATAGAATCCGGAAATCCTTTCTTTCATTTCGAAATGCACTGTGAAAACATTCACCAAACCAAATTAACTTTACTTAACAATAGTGGCAGAAAGAAATTGCGACAAAAATCAGGATTAACTTTAAGTAAAAAGTTAAAGGAGAGGAAATGACGTATCATCAAACTCCGTTCAGTAATGGCATTGCTGGCAGAATCTTCACTCAGGAAAATATCAGATCACTTTCAAACCACACAAATCAGCCGGAGTAAATAAAATATCCCCCACAGAGATCCTAAAGCCAATAATTATAAGGATCTTTATAGCCAGTTTCAAATGGGGCTATATCCCGAAAATCTGAAGGAAAGCGAAGGTTCTGTTGTACTTTAGGCAGGGAATCGTCCCATTGATCAGCCTTAGTCATATCGCCCTATAAGTCTTACCTCCTTCTTCGTCAAAACGATGGAGAAATTAGTGAACTTAAAAATAAGAACAGGGTCTATATTAATAAGAATCAACATGTCTAGCAAAAAGGCAAATCAACAGAGTCAGCCCTTCATGGTTTGGTAAGACAAATCGGAAAGGCTAAAAACTATAAAGAAATTGCTCATAGATATAGAAGGAGCTTTCGACAACACTCCCCATGACGCTATACTATGACAACAAGGAAAAAGGGTTTAAAATCGATCACGATAAAATGGATACACGCCATAATACAGAGCCGAATGATAACCATGGATCTAGGTGACAGGGCACTGACTGCACAGACCTATACGGGCTGTCCCCAGAGAGCGGTACTATCCCCACATCTGTGGTAAATTGTGGTCGACAAACTCCTGGACCGCCTAACAGAACAAGGCTACGAGGTAGTAGGATATGCCGATGACCTCGTCATCATCATTAGATGCAAATATGACCTAAAAATTTCGGAAATGAATGATAATGAACTGGTGTCAGTCTAAAAACTGGAACATCAACCCAAGTAAGACTGAGATAGTACCATTTACAAATAGAAGGAAAATCCACTTAACACAACCTTCTATAAATGGAATACCAATACCCTTTTCAGATGATGTCAAATGTCTAGGTGGTATACTGGATAGCAAACTCAACTAAAACAAACTCATAGAATAGACTCATGCTAAAGCACTAAAGGCGTTTTGGACCTGCAAAAGCTTATTTGGTAGGAAATTAGATTACAGCCCAATATGATCTACAGAACAATCATTCTCCCAATAGTCACATACAGGTCAACAGTATGGTGCACTAAAGTATTACAACAAAATGGATAGCTTAAGCTACAAAAAATCCTAAGACTAGGTTGTCAGGAATAATGAAAACCTGCCCTACTGCGGCAATGGAAAGGTTCCTAAACATTCCTCCGCTACATCTCCAAATAAAAAAGGCAAGTGGTGTTACGCATATAGAAGGAGAATAAACACTAATCAGGGGATTTTGGAAGTCACCTAAAAATCCTAAAAAACTTAAAAATAGAAGTTCTAACCTCTATATTATCGGACACTGTGCCGAAAAAATTCAACTTCTAAACCCCCTTCAACGTTATAATGCAGCCAACGCAAGGACTGGCTATCCATGCTACCTGAAATGGAAGAGCGATCAACCATCTGGTATAAAGATGGTTCATGCACCTCTGAAGGGACTGAAGCCGGAGTAAAAGGTCCTAACTTCTAGCTTTCAAAACCTCTCCGCAAAGAAAACACAATTTTCCAGGCCGAACTAATTGCAATGGAGCTATGCATCCAAGAGAATATTAGGAGGGCTCATCGCAACAAAACTACTTATATCCTATCGGCTAGTCAGGCGGATCTCAAAGCTCCAGCATCCAATAAACACGGATCGAGGCTGTTTTGTGACTGCCTTCAAGACCTAATCATCCTGGGAAAAAGGAACAAAGTAACCTTAATATGAGTCCCAGGCCAAATGTGAACTGAGGGAAATGAAGAGGTAGATCGCCTTGCAAGAAACAGCGCAGAAAGAAAGTTTATTGGACCAGAGCCATTCTGCAGAAAACCAAAAGGGCATTCCAACCCTAGAAAGAGCGAAGAATCTACTGGAATAGAAATAAACGCACAATAGACCGAGAAGGTCGCAGTGCTATCATGTCTCCAAATTACAAAAAAGAAAAAAAATAATAATAATAATAAGAAACGCAATGTTTTCTCAACACTGGTAAGAAAAATAGGCGGGCGGTGGCAAGATTTGCCTGTTCGGAACCGATTTCGAGCAAGGCTTTTGATGTTGGCTAAAGTGCAAACAGTCATTATCGTGGTGAACAGGTAGGCCGCAAACCTCCGCCTTAGCTGAATTACATATGCGTCTATGTGGATATTTGCGCATTGTACCGTCTAAACCGTGCAATGATGCTAAGTGCAGTTCGGCATGCAATTCTATGATCGACCACGGCACAACTGACCATAAAGACCTGCTAAGGAGCCGGAGACCTCCCCGAGTGGGGTCTTATGTGTCTCATTTCGTTTGTCCGGAGGAAAAATCAACAGGTAATGCGAAACAACAAAATTAACAAAACGTACTAAGCAAGAGTCGGGAAAAGTACTCTGAAAAAACGACCAAGCTTAGATGGGCAAACTCGTTCCCGAGGGATCATTTCTTTCACATGGACTCGCGATGAGTTTTAGGGCAGCCGTGAGGGAGCAGCAGCGGGGCTCCGCTCTGTCCACCGCTCTTTGTATTTGTGTGTTGTTGTCATATGGCAATGTCGCTTTTGCTATCAATTTTCTTAGCGATATCGTTGCTGTTGCACGGCTTAGCTTAGGCCCATCTTATATGATCGCGTCTCAACAACGGTCTTAACTCTTCGTCTTGTTTTTCTTCTTGGGCTCAAGGTGCACGCTTATGCTTCATCTTCAGGGCAATCCGATGGGAAATTCTTGGCGTTTCTTGGTCGCTTTTATCAAGTGTTTGGCGAGTTCTTCTCCTTTTGCTGTCTTTCGGGCTCCATTTACGTTCCTCAAAACTGTGCGCTAAGCGGCCTTTTGTATATCGGTTTGGGTAGTGCGCTAACTTCTTGGCTTGCAAATCTCACAGTTCACAACAGAGTGCTAAGCGTTTTTCGTATGATTTTCAGAAATGCAGATTTGAATAAAGTGAAGCAGAGATGGAATTTGTACGTCGTTTTCTTCGTCGTTGGTGTCGGCCATTGACACAGGTCATCGAATTTGTTATAAATTTTATGTTCTTTCCATGAGTACGATTGTGTACGGACTTTATAAAAGGTATGTGCAGAGAACTTGAGGGCAATTAAGATTTGATTTGAAATTTTACCGTTTCTGTATCTAAATAGTGCACATATTTTCGAGTGAAATTATTTAATAACGTGTGAACTGAATGGCTTAAGGAATATAGACTTTCCTTTATTTTTATTATTATGATCGACATACACACGAAAACACTCAGGATTGAGTCCGGATGAAGAGAGCTGTTCCTGCTCAATGATAGGGATCTTAACTGGAAACTGATCGATGAAACTGATATTCTTTACATTTTAATGTGATTTAAGTAATTGATCAAAACTAATTCTAAAATTTCTTCTACTCATCCTCTACCCATAACTTCCACCAAGAATAATAAGTTTGCACACGACTTGATAGCAAATATTTTTGTAGAAATTCAAAAGCAGCCCCATTTAATGCGGTTATTTTCTATTAGTTAGAAGGTGTTATTTGAATACCACCTATGGAGCGTGATATTGACCAATTCTGCGAAGAAAATCGCTAATACCCGAGGAACAGTTTGGTTTTATAAGATTCCACTCAACTGAGCATGCACTAGTTAAAGTGAAACACGACATTACTATGAATCTCAGAAATAGGAAAACTACTGTAACTTGTTCACTAGAGATACTCGTTACACACTAACACTACTCTTCTAATAAAGTTGGGACAATGCAATAATATCAACAGTTCAGCCTGAGTTTAGAAGTACAAGAAGGCAACATAAGAATGTGAAAAACAGGCAAACTTGTAGTTTGTGTGTATGGACATGAGCACAAACTTGCGTTAAACTACAATTTATTTATATGAATTTCATAAATAACAATCCATAATGATTGTGTTTACTTCATAAAAGAAAACGAATTGAGAAAATTCAAATTTCGGACAAAATGTTCCGCACAATCGCTGTACATGCATTGTCCAAACTCTATTAGGAGAAAATTCTTAGTGTGTATCGAGTATCTCTTCTGTTCAATAGATATAAAGAAAACGATCGGTTCTGTATACTGAATATTCAATTATTGTATGGAAAGGAGATTGATTTTTGCTGAGAGGTTGAACTCTACGCCTGGGCTTTATTGGTATTGTCAAGATTGTAGGAATCTCTCACTATCATCGCTATCATTCAAGTTATCTGGTATTGGTGCAGAGATGGCTAGAATTAAGGTGCAATTGGATAATTTATCTGCTGCGTTTGTCAATCTTGACAAATTTTTTAATTCACTGCAAAATATTCCCACATTAATTGACTGTTCGACTGGTACTGACAATCAAGCAATGGTTGATGCTTCGACTAGCTGTGGAAATATGCCCAGCAATAAGGATATTCCTTTTGGTACTGACTCAACTAACTCTATTAATAGGTTGAATTATGTTGGTGGATATGATAATTGCAATTTAGTCGAAGTGGATAGTAATAGTAAAACCAAGAGTCCAGCACTTCGTCCACGTCTTCTTCGCAGAAAGACTACAGTAAACAACTCTACCTTTTCTATAGATAGCCAAACTTCCTCAAAAGCACCCTCTAACAAAAATGCCACACTCATGAAGTCTGTCCAAGTTTCTACGACTTCTCAAACGCCTCCAATTAATACCAATCTCACTAAGTCTTCTTCTACCTTACCTACACATTTACTAACTATTGTGCCTCGGCCGAAAGTCCTATTTGTTTCTCGACTTGATCCCCAAACATCCCCAGATGATGTTATTAATTATTTGCTGTCAAAAAAAATTATTTTAGCAGGCTCAGCTGTTATATGCGATAAAATTAGTAAAGACACTAGTTCTATTGCCTCCTTTAAAATTGTTGTGGCCAATACTGATCTTTTTAATCTGTTGTTGGATAAAAATTCATGGCCGTCTGGAGCATTTGTTAAAGAATTTATCTCTCGTCGTAATAGATCACCCGCTACTGGTCCAAAAAACTCAGACAACTGTCCCTTTACTACCAAAACGTAAATGGACTGCGAACTAAAACCCAGATGTTATTTGCTTCAACACAAAATTGTTCCTATGATGTTATTGCTCTAACTGAAACGGGACTAAACAGTAGTTTTTCTGACAGTGAGCTCGTTAGTTCTGACTTTCAAGTTTTTTGTAGAGATCGATATATTTCTGATCTTAGATTAAAAGGTGGTGGTTTATTATTAGCAGTCCGAAGCTGCATTAATTGTGTAGTTGTTCCTGTACCGAACCATCATTGTTTGGAGATCTTTTGTGTTAAGCTCGTGGTTAGCAATAAGGATATTTATATTTTTTTGACATATATTCCCCCTTCGAGTCCTTGTGCTTTATATGAAAAAACAGTTGATTGCATAACTTTTGTTCATAATAGTATGAATATCTCTGACGAAATCATTTTACTGGGTGATTTTACTGTTCCAGGTCTTTCTTGGTCATTCTCTGACGATGATTCTACTCTCTTAGTTTCTGATGCTTCGTCCTCTCTTGAATGTTTTTTTGTTGATAGTATATTTGCACTTGGTCTCCAGCAACTTAGCCTTGTTAAGAACTTCTATGGAAGACAACTTGACTTAGTTTTTTATTCTGATTACTGTGCCTGTTCCGTGGAAGAGAGCGTAACCTCAATTTCGACCATTGATGTCTTGCACCCTCCTATTAATATATTTCTTATAATTGACGAGGAGCATTCTTTCAGTCCTAGTGAGAAAGTGCAATCTTTTGATTTTATTAAGGCAGATTTTTCGCAGTTGGACTACCTTATATCTAATTTCAACTTTAATGAAATTTTTGACAATCCCGATTTTGAGGGTGCCGTTGTTGATTTTTATTATATTCTGTACCAATTTTTTGTTGCTACAGTTCCTTCTACCTATCGCAAAAATATCTCATTGTCTTATCCCTGGTACACTAGTGAGTTGCATGCAATTCGCAATTCTCGCAATGCTGCCTGGAATAGGTTTACTAGGACGAAGAACGACACTGATTTTCGTTTGTATGAAGAATATTATGACTTATTCAAAGATTTCCAAATTCCAAATTCCAAACAATATTTATTTATAATAATTCAAATTGCATTAACAGAACAATGATGTTTCAGAGATTAGACTTATCATCTTAACAGCTAAGTTGTAAATTTATAGCACTAGGCAAACAGAAAAGAAATAATTGAATAATTACTATATGTTATAATTTGCCAAGGAAAAGTAAAGAGCAAAAACCTTGCCTGTTTAAAATTAAGTTACTTAAAACTAACTTACAACTAAACGGTTACCAATCTATTTGCATGAGTCCCGGGCTATAATTATGTGTGACAAACTGCAGGATATAGTGAGATGAAGGAAGAATGCATTGTAAGGCACGATCTATAGGAAAGATGCAACCAGCGGGTTACGTATATATTGGCATCGATTTAGAAAGGACTCAAGTCTTTTGTCGGCTAGTGTTTTTATGTTAAGCACGTTAGCTATTTTATGTAGGCGTTTAGTTGAAAAGTGGAAGGGTAAATTCAATAGTATTTTTAGGCATTTGTTCTGGGTGACTTGCAACGTTTTTTTGTGTGTAGCGGAACATTGACGCCATATAGGAGCGCCATACGAAATTATAGGTTGGATGACCTGCTTGAAAATCAGGAGTTTGTTATGCACCGAAAGCTTAGATTTCCTATTGATTAGGGGGTAAAGAGCATGAATACTTTTTGAGACCTTGGAGCACGTAATTTCTACAAGGTCTTTGTAGATAAGTTTTTTGTCTAGGATCACGCCAAGATATTTTATAGAGTCACTCCAATCGATGGTTTGTCCGATAAAATTGATAGGGTGGCTTGGAAGATTACTTCGTTTCCTTTTTTTTGTGAAGAAAATTGCTTGTGTTTTAGAAGGGTTAATTTTGATTTTCCAACGATTGTAGTATTGGTATAGGCGATCGAGTTGTCTTTCGAGCTCCCGTGTGATGGTGTTGGGGCAAATGGACCGTGAGTAGATACAGGTATCGTCTGCGAAAATAGCAGTTTAAGTATAGGGGGAAGGATAGCTTGATTAATTTTGCTAGGAGCCCGTCGTGCCAGACCGAGTCGAACGCTTTTTCGATATCAAGTACTATCATTCCGACTGATTCCTTTGCGTTTAGTGATGCCTTAATGTCGTTAGTTACCCTATAAAGTTGATGAGTGGTCGAGAGTCCTGCCCTGAAACCGAACTGAAAATTGGGTATGATATCGTTTTGATCGAGGAAATCGTTTATCCGGTGTAAGATAATTCGCTCAAAGATTTTACTTAACGTAGGTAAGAGGCTGATGGGACGATAGTTTTTAGGGCAGCTTGCATCCTTACCGGTTTTAGGAATGGGGAATATGTGAGCGAGTTTCCAGGCAATTGGGAAGTAGCTTAGTTTAAGACAGATGTTATAGATGAAATTCAATAAAATCAGTGTTTTTTTGGGAAGTCGCTTTATCAACGAATTAGGGAGACCATCGACACCTGGAGCCTTATTGTTCGAGAGAGTTTTCAGTATTTTCATTATTTCGCGCGGCTTGCAGTGAGTGCTGGGAGGTAAGTTAACAGAATCGGGAATGGTTGATATTGCGCTCCTTACAGAGAAGTTGTTGATGTGACTGCCTAAGTGTTCGGTAAGGCGATGGGCCGCTTGGAAATTCGTTGCTATCGATTCAGCTTTGTCTTTGTCATTGAATATGGTCATACCGTTTTCGTCTAATAGAGGTGGAATATATTTGTCCCGTCTTTTGAGTATCTTATTTAAATGCCATATTTTTTTGGAGCTTTTATCTAGGGATGAGAGCATGTTATTCCATTGTTTATTTCTGGTTTCTAATAGACTAGCCTGAATATTTTTAGTTAGACGGTTTACTAGGTTCTTAACACGCGGATCTCTTGATCTCTGCCATTGTCTTCGTAATGTGTTTCGTTCCCTGATCATGGCTTTAGTGTTCTCGTCAATGCTGATTTTGTGCTGATTGGATATTGTTGTTTTGGGTGTACAGAGTTCGACAGGGTTCCAGATGTTGGTAGTTAGTGTTTGGAGAAGGTCATCGATTTGATCGATTCTTGAAACTGTGCTTAGGTCAAGAGTACTGGTATCTGTAACATTGCTTAGTACTCTATGAAATTTCCTCCAATTTGTTTTATTGAAGCAGTAAAAAGAGTTGCTGAATTCAGTGATCGGAGTATCGATTTCAATAATAAATGATACAGGAAGATGGGGAGATGATAGCTCTTGTAACGTGATTAGTTGGGAGATTGGGACGAGGCCATTACTAATGACGAAATCCAAAGTTGAGGCCTTTCCCCTTGGTGGATGGAGGGTTGGTTCAGAAGGAACATGAATGAAAAGATTATGTTGGCAAATAAGGTCAAAAAGTATTTTTCCAGCTTTGTTCGCCTTGGCACAGTTCCAATGGCGATGCCGGGAGTTGAAGTCACCGCAGAGTAAATACTTTTGATTATAATTTGACAAAAGTTTAATATCGTCTTCGAAAAACTTTAGTTTAGTTGCATTTAGTTTTGTCCCAGGAAAGTAGACTGCAACGATGACCGTATTGGAATGTTCAATTTTAATTGCAATGGTCTCGATGATTTTGGTCTTGGCACTGGGTACAACTGAATGTTTGATGCCTTTATTAATAATGATAGCGACACCTCCGCCGGTTGCATCAATCCTGTCGTTTCTGTGGACTACAAAGTTGGAATGCGAGAGTTTGTCGTGCGGTTTGAGCCAGGTTTCCGTTAGTATGGCAATATCAATGTTTGAGGCTACAATATAGTCGAATGTCTCGACAGATTTCTTTCGGATGCTTTGCGCATTCCAAAGGAGAGTTTTTAAATTCTTAAAATTATCCATTATAAACAAACTTAATAGCTAAATTAGTAAGAACTAGAAATTGGTCGTGTTTTGTTGTGCACTTGGCAAGGTTGTTTATCAATTCTGTAGACATCTGGATCAGCTGCTGCGGTGATAGCAGAGTTTCGTTAGCGGTAATTGAATTATCGATGCGGGGAACTGTCAGTTGCTTAACCACCGTATTATATTGCAATGAGTTGCCAGGTTTGTTGCTCTGTGTTGGATTAGTTGAGGCTCGACTTGCATGTATAGATGGGAAATTGGTGTCGAATTTTGTAAATGTATTGTAAGGTTGCTTTTTTTGAATTTTGTCTCTTCTATGCGACGATAACTTTTGTCTAATCTGACTAAATTCGTTCCTCTTCGGACATTCGCGGTCGTTAGCAAGGTGCTTATCTCCACAGTTTGCGCATTTGATCTCTTCAATGTTTTCAGAATTACAATCAGTATGTTTATGCGGTCCGCTACATATCAAACACCTGGTTGGAAGGTGACAGTACGTTGACCCGTGGCCATATAATTGACAGTTACGACACTGTGTTGGGCCATTTCGATTGCGCGAGTAAAAATTCCAGTGCACTACGGTGTGCATTAAGGTTTTAGTTTCCCTGAGCATAGGCAGTTTAACGGTACCGCGCTCAAAATAGACTATGTAGTATGTATGCGTATTCCTAATAATAAATTTTTTGACGTCAAGACAGCTGATTCCATGTGCTGACTTCAGGTGATTCTTGAGTTCTCCACAAGACATATCGTGGAGTCCAGAGAGGACGAATTTCGTCGGCCGCATGTCCGCTTGACGGTGGGTAAAGAAGTGTACTTTCCTAGCTAATAGGTGGCTATGTACTTCATCGTAATTTTCGGTGGTTTCGAGAAAAATTTTGATACCCGTAGACATTAATTTTACCCGATAATTACTTATCTTCAATGAGTCCATGATGGCTATTATTGATGACCGGGGCAGGTCTGGAACCACGATGGGTGGTATCTTCAGCTTCTTAGAAGGAGTTGGTATTGGTGTCGTGCTTTCTGCTGCATCGGAGTCCATCGTGTCTTTAGCAAGAGGTGCGTAATAATTGCTGTTGTTGTTCGGTATGATGGTGCCGTTAGTTCGAGGAATTTTCAGCTTATCCCTAAGCAGTTTACCGGGCGGAGAAACCTCCCGACCCCGTTTTGTGGTCGATTTCGGATCTATTGTGCACTTATATTAATGTTAGATTTAATTTTAACACTAAAACTGAACTGGAGCGGCTATGCAGCGTTACGTTGAGATGCACCCGAAGTAGCTGCAGTAGCTAACGGAGCTGAATTAGCGAACTATAAACACCGATGTTAAGTTAAATTGAGTTGATCCGCCCGATTCGGCGGTCAGACTGCGATATTAAAAGATTTATCTTCACGCTTGTATTCTGAATACTTGCTTAAAGTGCAGTCGGATATTATTAGAGATCCCTTGAAGTTTTGGAAATTTGTTAATTGTAAACGTAAATCTGATGGTTATCCAGCTTCTTTTGAATTTCTTGGTAGTAATAGTAATGATCAATTTACTATTTGTAATTTTTTTTTTTTTTTTTTGCCACATTCTTTAGTGGATCTTTTAGTGTTAGTGACTTTGTCCCTGACATATCATACTTTGATGGAATTAGAAATACTGCTTCATCCTCTTTGTCTACTATACCTATTTCTTATGAAGATGTAGTTAATCACATCTCTCACCTTAAGGATGTTTCGTCACCTGGCCCTGACGGAGTTCCAACAGTTGTCCTTAAACACTGCTGTCTCTCTATCGCTGAACCACTCTCTCTACTATTCCAGAGATCTCTTAAGACAGGGATTTTCCCTGCTGTGTGGAAGGCATCCTTTATCATACCGACTATCGACCAATAGCTAAACTGTCAGCTATTCCTAAACTTTTTGAGTCTATAGTGTATGAGAGCATATCATTTTACTGTAAGTCCTTAATTTCGAGTAAACAACATGATTATGTCAGGAGTAGATCCACTGTCACTAACCTGATAGAGTTTACAAATAAACCCATTTTAGCTATTGAAGAGGGGAAGCAAGTTGATTGTATATATACTGATTTGAGTAAGGCTTTTGATAAATTACTTCACTCCATTATATTGTTGAAATTGAACTTGTTGGGTTTTCCTACTTGGTTTATCAATTGGATTAAGTCATATCTAAGTGATAGAACCTACCGAGTTCTTTTTCGGGGTTATACTTTTAAACCGTTTGTTGCGCATTCTGGTGTTCCTCAAGACTCGTCCAACAGGAAAAGAATCGAACGATAAATTAATAATTGTGAACACCTGCGAGGTCTTTAAGAAAGTAACGAGGGAACAGAAGAATAACTCGGGCGAGGATGAAATACTTTATAGGTTTCAACAAACAATAATGCAAGAACACATGCACCCTAACACGCACAATCATCGAAGGTCTCCAACAAAAAACACACGGGCAATGTAAAGTAGCGGCCGACTGTGATAGGGCAACACGGAGAGACTCGGGCGATGATGAAATACTTTAAATAAAGGAATAACAACCATATGTATGGGCTCGTATGAATGGGAAAATATTTGGGCGACGATGAAATGCTTTATAGAAACGATTAACAACGCTCGACCGAAAAGAAAAAGATTCACATGACAAGGAGAATGATTACGCCGACAAAAGCAATTAAAAAAGGCAAGCGTTTTGGTGAGCAGTCAGTCTGGTTTGGAGCCGTCGAATTTTAAAAAACGAAATAGTGATGATTGATAGGCGATAATTTATTAGCAAAAAAAAACAGTCTCAAGTAAAAAGTGATTTAGTTAAATTAAATAAAGTTTTGCAGTTAAACTAAAGTGAACTTATTAAACTGGTGGTTTTATATCTTAACTTGAAATCCAGCTACCCCTTGCACACTTCAATACTGCTATTGCAAACCCTTTGATTACCACGCGGACTTTGTTTTGCAATGGGAGCACATCTTTATTAATGTATAATTAATTGTCGCGTATGATAATTAAATTGATGATTTTATAAATTTAGCAATAACGCGGCCACTGGTGACTACTCTAGCCCTACAACAGCGTATACCTTCTGCTGGACTTACGACTGCAGCCCTGAGTATATGCCAATGGCACTTTTATCTACACTAACATCCGCAATCCAGTCCGGGTTTGAAATTAATTGATAGTCACTTGCAAGTCATAAACAATTACTACAAAATGAGGTTTATCGACATAAACTCAAACAAATCATCGTTAATTTGCTTTCAAAATGCCAGCGGGAAAGGACCAAGAAGTGTGTGCAAAAAGAGTAAATTATTAAGTCTGCCACTAAATGGCGAAAAAATAACTGTAGTGAATAATATTAAATATTTGGGTATACATCTCAACAACTTACTTAAATTGAATAATCACGCGCGTTTGTCTCTCATAAAGGCAAACCGAGCAAGATTATGCCAGTTATATGCTATAAATCCAAACTTGTTAGAAAAACCAAGCTCTTATTATACAAATAGTTAATAAGACCTGTCATAGCATATGGCTTCTCAAGTTGGTTCTCAATATCTACTACTATGGCAGCTAAGTTAGAATGTTTTGAAAGAAAGGTCTTAAGACATTGTCTGTCAATGAAGTTCAAGAATACAAATAAGCTATACTCAAAAGCAGCGAGGTTGAAGCCACTTATGCAATATTTATCTGACTTAAGGGCTTAGAGAGCCAAGAAGCTGCACGATCATTCAAACTTCTTTTAAGGAATGTATATGCAGAGAATGTCCCACCCGTAGAAAATCCCTATTATCTATCGCCAATGAATTTAATAAATTCATCACAAATATTACCGGTGCCAAATAAAAATCATATTATTGAGTTTTATGATGATGATCACTATCATTTTCCGTTTTCCTAATTTTTAAGTTTTAAGATTCAAATAATCAATTAATGTATTGCATATGTTTATAAGTATAAATAAGCTGCCAACATTGTGCCCAACAACTTTATTATTATTAGTATTATAAGGGAAAGGGTCCGGGGGGTGCGAAGAAAAACACTTAAAAATGAATATCTCAACTATCTCTTAAGCTATGTAATTGAAACTTAAAACGTATATTAAGCTATACTAGCAAAATATAAAAAAATATAATATGTTGAAATAATAGTAGCGGGGGGAAATGGGGAGCATTTCAAAAATGCCGCACTTTTCAAAATTACAAATCATTATATCTCAAAAAAGAGTATAGATATCAATCGAAAATTTGTCAGATTGTAGAACCACATATTGGTTAATTTTGATAAAAAATTTAAGTTGGGAGATGTAAGGGGAGGGAGGTGATAAGCAAAAATGTGGAAAATTTTGAGTGATTTTTTTAGGGCGCTGGTGAAAGATACAAAGTTTCAATTTCGCATGTGGATACATCTATTTAATATACATAGAAAAATAATAATAACTTGATCCATAATTGTTATAAACCGAGCCCCCCGGTCTAACGTGCACAAGGTGTTTTATGTAATTTAAAAAAAAAAACACATAAACTGAAAATTTTTGAGTGAAATTTTAAGGTAGAAACTTGAAAATTTGCGAAATGCATTTAAAATTTTTTTCCAAATATAAAAAATATTAACTGGTTGAAAACCTTTAAAACTTCTACACCCTCCCATACAAAATGTTTTTTTTCCAACCATTTTCAAGAAATCAATTATCACCTAACTTTTCAAAGCTATCAATATGAAATTTTGCACAAAAACTTTTCAAAATAGTTGAAATAAAATTGCGCCAAAAGTTTTGAGATCGCATTTGTCGTTCTGCCCCCTCCCATACAAAAGTAAGATTTCGACCATTATTAAGAAATCAATTATCACCTAACTATTAAAAGCTATCAATTTGAAATTTTGCTTAAAAACTTACAAAAATAGTTGAAATGAAATTACGATAAAAGTTTTAAAATCGCGCTTACCCTTCTAACCGCCCCTCCCCCCCCCCTATAAAGCTATGATTTCGACCAATTTCATTAAATCAACTAATAACCAACAAACTAAAAGCTACGAACTTGAAATTTTGTACAAGCACCTTACAAGAGAAATGAATTAAAACTGCATATCAAATTTTACCTTCTCTACCCCCTCCCATACAAATGTTCGGTTTCGTGAATGTAAAATACACCGAATTTTATGAAAATTCTATGCAACTTCATCTATGAAACACATTCTATACAGAGAATATTGGACGTGATTCAAGCAATTAATTAAAAAGCTTTTAGCATCCACCCACCCTTAGTATTACCCCTCATAAGAACCCAAACTTGTAGAAACGAATGAAATATTGTTAAATTGACATAGCCCTGCCCAAGTACTCCCTTTCACTTAGTCTTCCCTAACCACTCTAATCTGCATATTGACTTTCCACTCATCCGCAACTTGTCCCAAGAATAATAAAGCTTCGCCCGACTTGTTGGCAATTTATTTTTTATAGTGGTAATTTCGAAAATATAATCATTTGAAAAAAAAAATTCGGCCGACAATTGGTTCTTAGCCCTCCTCCCCCCTTTTCGGATGCCGATGGATAAAAAATTAAATTATTTTTAAATTTTGTCCCATAACCCTTTCTCTGGTAATTTTCAGCTTCCTATCTATATTTGTAGTGGAGATAATAGCAAGCGTGGTTTGTGACAATTTCCCTTCCCCGCCTCCCCTTTACACCTGAACCATCACAAAATTTAGATAATGGAGCTCATGTACCCAATTAACAATCCACCCGAAAACGAACATTCAACCTTTAACGTTCTCGGAGATATGAGTCCATATGTACGGCGTACGGCAGGGTAAAAAAAATTTTGTTTTCTCTGTCGATCACAATACTTTATTATTAGAATATTAAAATAAATAAACTGCCAACAAGTCGGGCGCAACTTTATTATTTTTGGGACAAGTTGAAGATACATGGAAAGTCAATATGCAGATTAGAGTGGTTAAGGAAGAGTAAGTGGAACCCCCTTTCACAAGTGGACCCCATTTAGGACAGGGCTGCTGTCAATTTAACACTTAAGTGCGAATACGATTAATAGCTGCAGCACATGTAATCAATATTTCATTCGTTTATGTAAGTTTGGGTTTTTATGAGGGAGTGGGGAGGGGTGATATTAAGGGTGGGTGGATGTCAATAATTTTTCAATTGATTGCTTCAATTACATCCAATATTTTCGGCATAGATTGTAAGTTTCATAGACGAAGTTACATAGAATTTTCATAAAATTCATTCACGAAACCAATCATTTGTATAGGGTAGAGGAGGTAAGGGAAATGTAAAATTTGTGATGCAGTTTTATTTCACATCTCTTGTAAGGTGCTCGTACAAAATTTCAAGTTCGTAGCTTTTAATTGGTTGGTTAGCAGTTAATTTATTGAAATGTGTCGAAATCATACTTTTGTATGAGAGGGAGTTGAAGGGATCTGAAAACTTTTGACACAGTTCTGTTTCAACTATTTTCAAAAGATTTTCTGCAAAATTTCAAATTGATAGCTTTTACTAATTAGGTGATAATTAATTTCTTAAAAATGGTCGAAAAAATAATTTTGTATGGGAGGGAGTAGAAGCTTTCAAGGTATTCAACCAGTTAATATTTTATTCTTTTAAATATTTTTTTAAATGCATTTTACAAATTTTCAAGTTTCTACCTTTAAATTTCATTCAAACATTTTCAGTTTTTGTGGTTTTTTCATTGCACATGAAACACCTTGTCCACGGTAGACCAGGGTGGTCGGTGCATAACAATTGTGGAATTTTTATTATTTTTTCTGTATGTACAACAAATATATGTATCCACATGGAAAATTTAAATTTTGTATCTTTCATCACAGCCCTTAAAAAGTCGCTCAAAATTGTCGACATTTTTGGTTAGACACCGACGAGCTGCGTTTACTAGTGGCGCCTGACTCACGCTAAACTGTAAGGGACATTGCAGAGAAACTAAGCATACACTATTCGACAGTTTCCGCACTTGCAACAGCTTGGAAAAGTCAAAAGGCGTGATAAGTGGGTTCAGCATGATCTTACTGAGCAAAATATGGCCTCATGTAAAAAAAAAAATTAAACGAGTTGCAGTATGAGACTCTTCCTCATCAACCATATTCACCAGACCTCTCGCCAACCGATTACCACTTTTTTAAACATTTGGATAATATTTTGGCGGAGAAATAATTTAACAATGAAGCAGCCATCAAAAATGCCTTCGAGGAATTTCTTCAGTCTAGAAAGTCGGACTTCAACGAAACTGGCATAAATGCACTTGTATCTCGTTGGGAGAAGTATATTGCATCTGCTTGTACCTATTTTGATTAATAAAATCAAGTTTTATAAGAGTTAAAGTTGTTTGAAATTTCACAAGCAAAGTCGCAACAACCTAATATGTACTTTTGATGTGGTAATACTGTCGGTTTTCATACTCTAGATGAAATCTGAGAGTATATTGTATTTGCCTTACCGTTTATAACGCTAAGAAATAACGCTCGCACAGAGCCGCCAAGCGTACGAAATATTTGTTGTCGCTCAAAAACCTCGATTCCGAGTGACCGTCTGTCCGTCTGTCTGTCTGTCTGTCCGTCCGTCTGTGCGTCTGCAATGCAATGCAATGACGCTACAACCCATATCGAGCCTTGGTCTCCCGGATGCACCTCCTCCAGTTGTCTCGGTCCAACGACCGCGTCCTGCAGTTTGAAAAACCGAGAAGCGATCTGCAGTCTGCGTCGACTGAGTCCTCCCATCGCTTTCGTGGCTTCCCCTGCGGTCAGTTACCTTGAGCTTTGCCCTTGAGCACTCGTTTTGGGATTCGTTCCTCGTGCATTCGTTCCACGTGGCCAGCTCATTGCAGCTTACGCAGTTTGATCACTATAGATGCTGGTGGGTCGTCAAATAGTTGACACAGCTCATGGTTGTATCGAATTCGCCAATCATCTCCTTCCTTAACTGCTCCGTACACCTTCCGAAGAATTTTTCGCTCAAACGTGTCGATTAACTTCTCCGAAACCCGCGTCAAGGTCCATGTTTCGCATCCATATAGCAGCACAGGACGAATTAATATCTTGTAGATGCGTAGTTTATTGTTTCGATGGACCTTCCTTGATTTTGTTATAGGGATGACCGCATAAAATGCTTTGTTAGCTGCCGTGATTATTCTTTGAATTTCCTGTCGCTCATTGCCGTCCTTTGTGAGAAGGGCTCCCAGATTTTTTTTTTAAGGAACCGAACACAACTTAGGGGGTCACCCTATAATGCTATGCACAGATGTGTCGGTATAGGAATTGGAGAAAAAAACTCAAGTTAGATTAGTTTAATTTAGGTGGAGAAAGACGAAAATGACGGTGTACATTCCTCTTGAAGCTCTGGATGTTGTATTCATTGGGAAACACTTTAGCTGGTAATGAGTTCCAAAGTCTTGACGTTCGGGAAATGAATGACTGCCTATATTTAACTGTACGAGAAGGCAAGGGTTTAACAGTGTACTCGTGTGCGCGTTCAGCTTGACGAGTATCTCGGGGAAAATTATAGAGTGGGGGTATTAGTGTGCTTAGTTCCGCACTGCATTTACCATGGAAGTAGCGATAGTAAATGCTGAGTACTCCGACATTTCTGCGATGCTCGAGAGAATCGATAGAAGACGTGATGGTCTCGTCTCCAATCAGTCGGAATGCATGTTTTTGAATACGGTCGAGCAACGCGAGGTGTGATTTGGGTGCCCCAGCCCAAACATGCGAATTGTACTCTAAACGTGGTCTAATGTATGCCTTATAGATGGTTGTTAGGTCGTTCGGCGTGAAATACTTTTTGCACTTTCGGAGCACTCCCAGACGTTTAGAGGCGTCGAGGGCAACATCAAAGATGTGCTGGGCCCAATTCAGGTGGTCATTAATTTTAACGCCAAGAAGTGTGAAGTTATCCGAGGTACAAAGTTGTGTGCCACCAAAAGTCACATTTTGAGATAATACAGGAGCATCACGTTTGAGGGATAGATGACAGGCCTGTGTCTTAGAAGCGTTGAACTCTACTCTATTTTTCCTGCCCCATTCCAGGATTAAGCTGAGGTCCGAGTTCAGCGAACGGAATAACTCCATGCGATTGGAAGCAATAGAATGCTTGTGTGATTCCGCAGCAGAGTTAAATTCATAGGTGTTATCTAAAGTACTGTCATCCGCAAAACTATGGATTGGATTGAGAGTGGACGACAGAAGGTCGTTGATAAAAACTAAGAAAAGAGTTGGAGATAAAACAGAGCCTTGAGGGACGCTGGAATCTATTGGGAAAGAGGAAGAAGTAACGCCATCTAGTACTACTCGTATAGTGCGTTCAGAAAGAAAACTCTCAATCCATTGAACAAGGGTAGCATTAAGACCAATGGCCCTAAGCTTTGCTATGAGACATTCATGCCAAACTCTGTCAAAAGCTTTTGCAATGTCAAGTGCAAGAACTTGACCTTCGCCGTGTTTATGTATGCATGAGTTCCAACGTTCTGTCAAGTAGACCAGAATGTCTCCCGTCGACCTTCCAGAACGGAACCCATACTGTCGATCATGGATTAGCTGGTTATCCTCGAGATATTCAACGATTTTGCGATTGACAGCAGTTTCCATTACTTTCGAGAGCACTGAAGTAATGGCTATAGGGCGGTAGTTAGCGGGGTTCGCTTTGCTTCCTTTCTTGGGAATTGGCTGAACATTCGCAACTTTCCACAAACGTGGAAAGCACCCAGAAGAGTAGGAAAGATAGAAAAGATTGCGAAGAGGTTTAGCTAAAGAAGAGGAGCACTTTTTAAGGGTAATGGGGGGAATACCGTCCGGACCAGCAGATTTGTGGATATTGAGCTCTTGAAGGATCCTAGAAATAAGTCTCGTGCGAAAATGTAGTTTAGGCAATGAGAAACCAGAATCAGTTAGAGCGGGAGGCGATTGGTTTGAAGGTGGAAGACGTGAGTTTCTAGCGAAACTTGCTGCTAGTAAGTTAGCTTTTTCGACAGGATCAATAACGGTACGGTCGCCATCAACAAGAGGTGGTATTGAAGAAGAAATGAAATTGTTGTTGACCGTTTTGACGAATGACCAGTAAGATCTCGAGCCTTTAGGGCACTGAAGGATCTTCCGTCGAAGTTTTTGGTCATGCTCAAACTTAACACGATTGAGTATGGATTTGCAGGCATTTCTTGACGCATTGAAGAGTTCTCTGTTGGCAGGTGTTTTATTACCTTTAAAGGTTTGAAATGCTTGTTTCTTGGTCTTAATTGCATCGAGACATTCATTGTTGAACCAAGAGTCCTTCGACGGCCTAACTCTTTTATAACTGGAAGGTATGTAGAGCTTCATACCTTTCAAGATAATCTCGGTGACAAGTCTACAAGCTTCATCGCAGTCATTGGAATCAAAGCACAATTTCCAATTAAAGGCATTGAAGAAGTCATTTAGCGCCTCCCAATTGGCTCTTTTGAAATGCCAAATATTTCTTCGGGGTGCCTTGATTGTCAGCGGTGTTAGTGCTGCAACTGGGAATTGTGCACGAATCAAAAAATGATCCGTATTCCCAATTGGCGATGGTGATATGACAGAGACAGAATATTTCTCTGGGTGGCTGGTGAGAAAAAGGTCAAGAAGGTTAGAAGAATGCTGTGCAACATCCGGTAAACGAGTAGGCTCATCTACCAACTGTGTTAAACCGTTTATAGAAGCAAAAAGCTCAGTATCACGCCCCTCCTGGTCCGTAGTAGAGGAGTGTTTCAGCCAGGCAATGTTATGAACATTGAAATCGCCCGCGATAACGATTTCAGCGTCAGGGTTTGCAGTGTTTATTGACTGGATAGATTCAGTTAACCCATCCAGTTCTAATAAAGTGTTCGCTGCAGTCATTGCTGGGCTTCTATACACATAACAGAAGTACATGACATGTCTTTGGATCAGCAATTTTATCCAGATATAATTAAATTCTGGATTGGAGCAGTTCCCCAAATAGGGAACTAATTGGAAAGACACATCATCGCGGATGTAGAGTGCGACACCCCGTTGGCGAAAAAATGCGGGAATAAGGTGATATCCGGGAACAGAATAAAACTGTTCACTTCCCGGTACCACCTTGCATTCGCCTAGTGCTAGTATATCCGGTCTTTTAGTTTGGGTATGGATATACAGCGAGAGATAGGCAGAGTTCAGTCCCCGAACATTGACTTGATCAATAGTAAAGCTACTCATGATCAATATAATATGATAATATAAATATGATAAGAAGAGAAAAAATATCTACGAAAATGTACGAAAAAAAAAAAAAAAAATTTTACTAATAAATTTAGCTAGAACACAAAAAAAAACACAAAATTGGAACGTAAGAAAACGAAAATAAAAAAGACTAAAGACTATATAACAAATTTCCTAGGACAATTCACGGAAAAAAAAAAAAAATTTTGCTATAAAATTTGCCTACAATTAAAAAAAAAAAAAAAAAATTGGAATAACAAGAAAATAAATAAATAAAAAAGTCAAATAAATTAAAATAAACACAACGCTCTGGTAACACCAAACTGAGACAATACACAAACAGAGATACAACAATACAAAGTAATTTAGCTAGATCGGAATCAACAGCGTTAAACTGTTATTTACCCGTGCAGTTCTATGCCTTCGCACGGGCAACAACAAAAACACTGCAGACTCCGTTAGCTTATACTTAGCTTCGAGATTAGAAGTGAAGCCGACGCGCACATAATAAAAAAATCAATTAAATTAAAACATAGTAGAAAACCACACTGCATTAAAATTTTTAAATTAAATGTATAAATAAAAACAACTACAAAAGAAATTAAAACAGAACTAAAAAAAAAACAAAACTAATTAAAACGAAGCGCGTCTGCACACGATCACTGTGCGATGTTGTCAAGATATACGAATTCATCCAACTGCTCGAAGTTGTATTCGCCTATAGTAATGTTCTGCCTCTCTGGGACAGTCCTTCGTGTCTGGGTCATGTATTTAGTTTTTGCTTCATTGACCCTGAGCCCTACTTCACCCGCTGCCGACTCCAACACCTGGAATACCTCCTTAACGCCAAGTATTGATCGGGCGAGAATATCCACGTCGTCTGCGTACGCCACCAACTGTGCAGATTGTACGAGTAGCGTACCTCTGGTGTCTACTGAGGTTACTGAAGTTGCCTTCCTGACGACATACTCGAGCACCAAGTGAAAGAGCGTGGGGGCGAGACCATCTCCTTGTTTGAGACCTGACTCCATTGGAAAGCTGTGAGTCAACTCGTTTTGGATTTTTACTTGGCACTCATTGTTTTCCATCATGGCTTTTATTAACCGAACTAGTTTCGGTGGGACACCTAGTTCAATCGTTATTCTGTACAGAGCATTACGGTCGACACTATCGTATGCTTGGCAAAAATCGTTGTCGATCGTCCAGATCTGAAGCCACCTTGATATTCTCCGATGATTTTGTTAGCGTATTCACTGAGTCTTCGTTCGATAATTTTAGTCAAAATTTTGTAACACGTACATAGCAATGAAATTCCTCTGTAATTTTTGCAACGCAAACGGTCACCCTTTTTATATACCGGACATATAATGCTTTTCCGCCAGTCGTCGGGTAATTTTTCAGTTGTCCAGATTTTACCAAATAATCTAAATATTCGACTGGTGAGCTCTGTTCCACCTTCTTTCAAGAGCTCTGCAGGGATTCCGTCAATTCAAGGCGCCTTGTTCGACCTTAAATTATGTAAGGCTGTCTCTACTTCATCATAAGTTGGTGCAATAGGCAGATGATCTCCATCTCGATCTTCCGGAATTATAAAAGGTTCAGTCTGTGATGTCGTTCTATTTAACAGTGTTCGGAAGTACTGAACCCATCGTGCATTGATTTCGGTAGCGTCGCTTATGATGTTGCCTTCTTTGTCCTTACAGAGGGTAGTTTGCGGTTTGTAACCTTGTCTCATTTGTTTCACGGTATTAAATGCTGCTCGCACGTCATTTTTCTTCAGATTTTCGTCCAGTGATAAAATTTTGTCATTGTTTATTTGGCGTTTTTTTCGTCTGCAGATCTTCTTGGCGGTTCGCCTGAGCCGTTGATAGTTGTCCTCTTTAGCTCGTGTTCGTCTTTCGAGAAACAGTCGATAGGCTTCGTTTTTCTTGGTGATGGCTTCTTGGCATTCCTAATCGAACCAGTTATTTCGTTTTCTCCGCTCTAAATGTCCTAAAGTGTATTCTGCTGCGCGGTGAACTATCCTTAATGTTCTGCCACATTTGGTCAATACTTTCCTCAGGCTCAGCCTGAGGTAATGCCTCAATATGTGCTTTGATTGTGGTCATATATTCCACTTTCGTTGTGTCATCCTTCAGTTTTTGGATATCGAGCTTCGGAGCCCAGCTCCTTTTAGTGTGGCCCTTGTTAGCTATGCGATAGAGGTATTTAGCTCGAACAAGAAAATGGTCCGAGTCACAGTTCGCGCCACGTAGAGTCCTGACATATAGAATGCTTGAGGCAGCCCTTTTTTCGATGAGAACGTGGTCAATTTGGTTGAAGGTGTGCCCATCTGGTGACGTCCACGTCATTTTGTGAATATTTTTATGCGGGAAGCAGGTGGAGCTTATGACTAGGTTCTTACTGCTGGCGAAGTCAATAAGTCAATTTCAATTCAATTTTCAATTTCAATTTCAATTTATTTATTCATTAAGAAAAATTATGCGCAAGATTTATAATCTTTTTTTACGCAAGTTTAAAGATAAGAAAAAAGTAAATAAAATTAATTACAAAATAATAATAATAAAAAAATAATAAAAAAAAAATAAAATAATACTTATAACTATTGCAAGAAACAACAAGAAAAAAGAAAAAAAATAAGTGAAATAATAAAAATTAAATTCTATAACTATTGCAAAAACTATCAATAATGTTCAACATGAATCGATACTTATAAAACATGCAAGTGACTTCTGAAACTGAGAACTCCGGCTGCACCCCGAACATGGCTAGGAAGGTTATTCCATAATTTACTTGGGTGGACAAAGTAGGAGCGCTGCGAAATCACTGTCTGCCATCGCGGAATCAATAAATTAGCCTTACGCGTGGACCTTAGGAATATTAACCGATTAGTCAGATATGTTGGCTTCCCATATTTTATCAGTCGAAACAGAAGAATCAGAACGCGTCGGTTTACATAGGTTTGCAGCGAGCAACCCAATAAACAATCACGGAAATGGGAGACATGCGAAAATCTCCTCAACCCGTAAATAAAACGAACACAGTCATTAAAGGCAACTTCGAACTTTCGTGTGCAAATAGAATCGAGAATGGGAAAAACCAGTCTACCAAAAGTGAGAAGAGGTATTAAAAATGTCTTAACCAGCATCAATCGCTTTTCAGTAGAAAGAATGCTAGCAAACAGCCAGAGCCGGCGTAATCCTGCATAAATTTTACCAAGAACAGCTTTAGTATAGCTACAGCAGCTCATAAAAGAGTTAAGCATGATACCCAAGTTGCGTACCTGTGAAAGCAATTGTAAAGGGGATCCATTAAGCACGACAACTGGCAAATTTGACGAAGATAGTTTCTCCAAATGATTATAAAAGATGATGTATTGAGATTTGCCGATATTCAACGGTAGATTATTTTGGAGAGACCACTTGTAAATCCTATCAATGTCGCTGTTGATGCGTGCTGCACAATCTTCGACCAAGCCTACAGCGCTACTGGAGTACAGCTGTACGTCGTCGGCATAAAAATGATAATTGCTATCTTCAATTACCTCTGATAAATCATTAATAAATAAACTGAACAAGAGAGGGCCTAGAATGGAGCCCTGTGGAACGCCACTTGAAAGGTGCGTAGAGGATGACATTTGTTCGCCAAATTTAACTCGTTGATGTCGGGAGAATAAAAAGTTCATCAAGAACTTCGTTGCGTTGTGCGAAAATTTAAAATTAGATGAAAGTTTTTTGATAAGTAAGGAATGATCAACGCTGTCAAAAGCTTTTGAGAAATCCAACAAGGCCATGTATGTTACATTGTTGTTGTCCATAGCTGTTCTAATGTCTGTAGTAATATTTATCAGAGCTGTTTCGCAACTATGTCCAGGGCGGAAACCCGACTGCCACCTTGTGAGGAAGTTGTTTTTCTCTACGAAATCTCGAATCTGAAGAGACATTATCCTTTCAAGTGCTTTTGACAAAAAGCACAGTATGCTAATAGGACGAAAATCGGAAACTTCAACCGGATTAGGTTTTTTCTGGAGGGGTAGTACAATAGCATGCTTCCAATTGTCGGGAAACGTACTCGTCATCAAGGATGAATTGAAGATATGCAAAATATAGCTGTGAATATACGGAAGAAGAATTTTTAAGAACTTCGGATTTATGTTATCAGGACCAATTGCGTTAGATTTGATGGAGTATACGGCCTCCAATAACTCATTACCATTAATGCATCTAAAGGAGAATGTTCCATCGCCATCATTATAACTGAGATTGGGTTCAGCTACTGCAAGACCATTTGCACTAAAAGATGAGAAATAGCTATTCATCTCCTCGGGATCAAAATCGCACTGGGAGCTTGCCTTACCAACCACTCCCGCCTGTCTTAAATTTTTCCAAAGAACTCTGGAAGGCTGGCCAAGATCAAGCTTCTTATCATAATACCGTTTTTTTGCTTCTCGTATAGCAGCATTAGCAGAGTTTCTGCGATTCGAATAAGCAGATGAGTGGACAGATGAGTTTTTATATTATCACGGGTTTCCGTATCCAAATCTACTTTAGATTCTGCAAAAAAATCAATAAGCGTGGGGAAACACTCAAAGCTATTTTGCTCCACAGCTTATTCCCAATATAGTATTTTCCTTGATAAGTCGCCAAGGCTGTTACGTGGAGCGCAACCCTTCATTTTTTTGGTGAAACCCCAGGGTTCCACGGAACACACTTTGGACACCACTGTATTCGGATAATTTTTTATTTTTTTCTCTAATTGAAACTTGTAAGGCCCGTCTTAGACGATTAAATTTCTGCATCGTTTTTGGCAACTTTCAATGCGGAAAATTCGATGTTTTCTGCAATGCAATCGAAAATACGAACAGAAACTCTTATCTCCTTTCTAATAGTTTGGGCCTTCAAATTTATTATTCCGCTGATGTTTGACTTTAATATCAAATATAGTGTTGTGTATTTATGCAAGAACTTAAATATTTATGTTAGAGACGTTGTCACGAGTTGCTAATTTTAAAAGAAGTTCCCACAAAAAACACGACCTTCGAGCCAAATCACTTCCTGTCTAAACATGAAATTCGAAAACAATTTCGAATTCGAAATAGATGAGAAAAAAAAATGGCAGGCAAAGATCACTCATTAAATTCCGTTATAACTGAAAAAATTTCATGGATGAAAATTTTTCAATTTATTCACCATCGCACTTCTCAACGCGACCTATCATTAATTTTCCGCTTGGATTTAATTGCAGTTCGTACCTCATCACCAAATTTGGGATCGGTAGCCAACGCCACGCACTCGACTTTTGTCCGTACTGCGGCCACCAGACCTTAAATAGTGACGATGCTGTCACGGATTTCATTGAACTCAATTTCACACGTCCAAGACGCGAAGAACTCGGAAAGAAATGCCCAAGAACTCGCCAAGGAAAATAATTCGGCAGAGAACCCAGCGAACGAAACTGTTCGGAAAGATGATGGTCGTAGCGGCCAGGTATGAAGTCGAGATGATCGTACCTGAAAGACGTCCAGATTCACACGCGCCCGGGACAAAAAACCGGAGCTTTGCGCTGTTTGTTCAGGTGGGAGTTCAAGAATCTGCGCGGCCTGCAGAACGGGCACCAATGGACCACGCTCGAGTCGAAGACGTTTTGTGAATGGAATCGACGAACGTCTTGAGGAGGTTGCTTGTTCCCGGCTGGCTGAGAAAACGCAGATCGCGCCTCGCGGTCCACTGTGTGGGGCAGCGCTGCGCTGCCGTAAACTACCAGGCGAGCATGAAGCGTTCGCTATCTTCCACAGCGCCGCAATCGGATGCTTAGTGGTTAATTCAAGTGCTCAAGCGCGATCGGCAAGATCACTTGCGCGAGCGTCTTGAGTTGTCCTCTAACGGATTGGTTGTTGGGGCTCGCCTAGTGCTGAGATACTCTTGTTCGGATCGATTGGGGGCGATGGAGCAGCTCCAGACACCGCGATCACTGATCGCACGATGAGGTCGAGTGGAGTGGTGGAGCTTCGCGCTGACGGTTCAGCTGCTCGGATCAGACCTTTCAATTATTCCAAGGGGAGGCCCGCGCAGTGCGGTTTGGGAAGAGGGTGGGGCGAAAGGTCAGGCTATGCGGCTGTGATCGCAATGAGCGTCGGTCACCCGCTCGAGTGGAGTACACTGCACCGATATTTGATTTCCAGATCACTGAATTGAATTACGGCTGCTGGGTGGATGGTCCAGGCGCTGGATCTCCTATGTAGGAGCTTTGTAGCTGTTGTTCGCGGTGCCGTTCGCTGGAAAATCGTGAGATCTTTGCGCGCTAGCTAGAATTTGAATTACGTTTTTATTTTTAATGTGTTCCTCGGACTTGGCGCTTTCTTCGCACTTCTTAATCTTTCAGTACGGGAACGTGTAGCGGGCGTACATGCTGTATGGTCAATGAAATTTGGTCGATTAGTTCAGTTTAGAGGCGAATTGCCATATGAAAGTTTTGACTTCAACAGGGAGATCGTGGCGCGGAGAAATCTTAAGTGGTTTTTATTTAGGAATATGATCGTGACACAGATTATTATTTTTGCTTTATTTTTAGATTGTGGCCATGATTAATTGCCACGTTTGGTGTGTATATGGTTTATAATAATTGGATTTAAAACAATTCGTTTTTTTGGGGAGAATGCGCAATGGCGAACGATTCAGCGGGACAGATAGCATCAGACAGGTCTCGGTTATGTAGATACTTTTCGTTTTAACAGATTAGTACTATTGTATTGTGTAACGTCTATCTCATTATTGCCCAGGCTGGCTCTGACAACACAGGACTAGAGTACGTCATGGGAAAGCATGGTGACCCTTGGGTCAACGCGTCACGACCTTGGACTAAGAGACCCGAAAACGGCGAATTATTTGTGGACTTTTGTAGTACTTGACAAATCGTCATCAGAAGGAGCCTTTCTCAACACAAGAGTCAGCATGAAACATCTTGGGTTTCCCCTGATGATGTTACTCAGAACCAGATTCACCATTTGGCTATAAGTCGCCGATGGAGAAGATGTCTCCTCGATGTGCTAGCGAAGCGTGGAGCTGACGTGGGGAGCGATCACCACTTGATGGTTGCCTGCTTGAGATTGTGTAAAATTGCTAACCGACAACCACAAATTCTTCAAATGAATCGCAAGCGTAATGTGGGCAAACTCAGAGATCCTAACAAAAAACCCGAGTACACCAACATTCTACGCGAAAAGGTTGGCAATCGAAAAAAAGGCAAATTGGCAATCATTTCTCAACTCGATGTCAACCAAAGAACACCCAACTTGAGACAGAACTACAGCGATGGTCATATACAGCTTCAAAAGGTTGTTAGACGCTACAAGAGAAAGGCTATTGAAGATCTGGCCAACAAGGCAGAATCTGCGACTTACCTTGGGGACATGGGTTCACTATTTAAAATTATGGAACAGTTAACGAATAAGAATTTCACCGCCAACTACCTGGTGAGAGCTGTCAACGGAACTCTTCTTAATATGAGCGAACACCAGTTGCGGCGATGGAAAGAATCCTTCTCAGATATTTTAAACATCTTATCAGAGGAAGATATTCCAGAAACAGAACAACTCCCAAACACTCAACCGCAAAACTCCTCTATTAGGAGGATCCCCCAGATAAGGAAGAGATAGTTTCCGCCATTTGGTCGATGGCGGGAAGGGAAGCTCCAGGTATAGACGGTCTACCAACCGAACTCCTCAAAGCGGACCCGGAAATAATAGCCGATATACTCCTCCCACTTTTTACTGAAGTGTGGAGTGAAGGAAGATATCCGACTGGATGGAAGGAGGGCCTCATTGTGAAAATTTCGAAAAAGGGCGATCTTCGGGATTGTGGCAATTGGCGTGATATATGTCTACTTACTGGTGTATTGAAAATCATGGCTAAGGTAATTCTCAATAGGATGAGTGGTGTCGTGGAGAGCACTCTCGAAGTTTATCAGGCTGGATTTCATAAAGGGTCGTCCACACAAATACCCTACGGATAATATTGAAGCAGTCCACCGAAATGGGTTCGCCACTACATCTCATGTTTGTGGACTTCGAAAAGGCTTTCGACAGCGTTAAGCGAGATTAAATATGAAATGCTTTGCATAGGAGATCCAGATAAGATCATAGCTATGATTAATGTATCGTACGAAGATGCAAGGTGTCGCGTCTTGCATAGAGGATATTTGTTCGAGAATCTTCCTATGCGAATGGGTATCAGACAATACGGCATATTATCACCAGGTCTGTTTCTCCGTTTGGACTTAGAGGTAAATGTTCGCTCGAGGCATTGCAAAGATGCGGGACATATACAAATATGCGGGACTGAAAATAAATGTGTCTAAAACCAAGTACATGCACATGAATTCGAGCGCAAGCACACCGATTCATAATTGACAAGATGTGGAAGAGGTCCAAGATTTTTGTTATCTCAGAAGCATTGTCAGCATGGACGGCGGAGCTGAAAAGGATATTGAGGCACGTCTAAATAAAGCTCCACAGGCCTTTGGTATAATTTCCCCTTGCTGGAAGTTAAGAAAGATCTCCTTTCGCATGAAGCTACGAATTTCTGACGCATGCGTCAAATCCGTGTTATTATATAATTTTACTAGATGGAAAGTGACCGTTCAACTCACCAAGAAACTGCAAACTTACGTGAACGAATGCCTCCGACGCATTTTAGGAATATTCTGGCCAGAAGTGATTCCCAACAACGAACTTTGGAGTACAACTGGACAGACTAAAATGGGCATTGAGATTCAAAGGCAGAAGTGACAGTGGATAGGTCACACTTTGAGAAAACCAGAGCGAAACATAAACAAACAGGCTTTGGATTATAATCTTCAAGGTAGACGTCGGGCTGGTCGACCACGTAGCACATGGAAGCGAGCAGTTGAGCAGGATGCCAGAGAAATGAACAAGTTCTGTCAACAGCTAATGGCCGATGCTCAGGATCGCGCTTTGTGGAAGAGAGCTGTTTCTGTCCTATGAGCCTAAAGGGGGTCTTAAGAGGAATTTAATTGATCTCAATGTTGCATCTTAAAATTTATCTGATACGAGAAACAGATACTGCTTCTCGGATTAGTGGTACTAGATTGCTCGGTGTTTAGTAAGGCCGCTTTGCTACTCTAGATTTCTGGGTTCTAATGCAACTACTAGCATGGTATTCCCATAGTGTCTAAGGCAGGGTCTGATTCTATAAGCCTGCTGACGATGCCCTCGTAACCAGGCCTGCGGCGAAACGCACAACGCGCAGTATCCAATGAAACGCTATATAATCATCGATGGCTTTCATTCAATTAAAAACTACAGATACATAATTATTTAAATTCAAATTTTACTTTATTATTCTAGTTGGTAGAGGAAGAAGAGGGCTTTAGAAGATTTTGAGACTGCTTATCAGCATCATTATCGCCAGGCTTTGATTCAATTTCAAAGTCGATAGCTCTCACATGTTCGAAGAAGAAATGCTTTCCTTGAATGTGGAATTTTTTATCATTTATTGGTATTATTAAGAAACAAACTCTGTCAAAATTTTAAGATTGTACTTTTTCTAGTTTTAATGTAAATCGGTATAATCTACCAAAATTATGCATTTGTATGGGAGGGAGTAGAAGGATTATACAGATCAAAACGCAATTTTCCATCGTCAAGGACATTTCTATTATTTATTATTATATTTTCTACAAAACTTCAAGTCGATAGCTTTGGCAGTTTCAAAGTAAACTAATTTAATAGAAATTTCAAAATTTCGTATAATTCGTATGGAAGGGGGTGGAATTGATAATTTTTATACTCTAGATGAAATCTGAGAGTATGTTGTGTTTGCCTTACCGTTTGTAACGCTAAGAAATAATGCTCGCACAGAGCCGCCAAGGGTACAGAAATATTTGTTGTCGCTCAAAAACTTCGATTCCGAGTTGCTGTCTGTCCGTCTGTCTACAGCATAACTCACGAACGCTTTGAGCTATCGTGCTGAAATTTGTTGTGTGTCATTTCTAGCAAAAAAGAAATTTTAAGTTCGTGAACGGGTCACATCCTTCCACTCCTTCTACCCCCTCCCATACAAATTTCACGAAATTTCGAAATGTTCAGAAATTGAATTTTCTTCAAAACTGTTTAAGCTATCGATTTGAAATTTAGGTCAAAGTATTGCGATCTAGATGTCATTAATATGACGGAATACTGATCCGATCCCGTCACTCCTTCTACCCCCTCCCATACAAATGCATAATTTTGAAAAATGCAGTTTTTCGATTTTCATTGAAACTAGCAAAGTCATAAAAACGAATTTTTGCCAGAATTAATTTTATTATAATTCCAATCAGAATTGAAGAAATTATAAACTTCACCTCACTCCTTCTACCCCCTCCCATACAAATTTCACGAAATATTGAAATTTAAATTAAATTATTTTTCTTCGAAACTGTTAAAGCTATCAACTTCATATTTTGCATAAAGTATAAAAATAAAAATATCACTAACGAGAAAAAAATGTGTTTTAATCCGCACTCCTTCTGCCCCCTCCCATACAAATGTACAAATTTTGTTAAGTGCATTATATCGATTTCCATTAAAACTAGAAAAAGTATAAACTTAAAATTTTGCCAGAATTTGTTTTTTAATAATTGCAATAAATGCTAAAAAAATTTAACAGCTCCTCTTCACTCCTTCTACCCCCGCCCATACAAATATCTGTATTATAAATTCATGAAAAGCATTTCTTCTTCGAATATATTAGAACTAATTGTTATGCACCGATCTCCCTGGTCTAACGTTCACAAGGTGTTCCATGTGCAATGAAAAAAACATAAAAACTGAAAATTTTTCAATAAAATTTTATGGTATAAACTTGAAAATTTGCAAAATGCATTTTAAAAAAATCCCTAACTGTATGAAATATTTACTGGTACCTTTCAAATATCTACCCCCTCCCATACAAAATTATTTTTTCGACCTGCCCTTCTACCCCCTCCGATACAAAAGTATCTTTTCGACCAATTTCATTAAATCCACTAATAACAAACAAATTAAAAGCTACGAACTTGAAATTTTGTACGAGCATCTTATATGAGAAAGGAAATAAAACTGCATCACAAATTTTAAGACTCCCTTACCTCCTCTACCCACTCCCATACAAATGTTTGGTTTCGGGAATGTATAATACACCAAATTTTATGAAAATTCTATTCAACTTCGTCCATGAAACTGACATTCCATACAGAGAATATTGGACGTGATTCAAGCAAGCAATTAAAAAATTATTAACATCCACCCACCCTTACTATCACCCCTCACTCCTCCTCTCATAAGAACTCAAACTTGCATAAATAAACGAAAGAAATATTGATTATATGTACTGGAGCTATTGATCATATCCGCTGTTAAGTGTAAATTGACAACAGCCCTGCCCAAGAACCCCGTTTCGCTTAGTCTTCCCTAACTAATCTAACCTGCATATTGACTTTCGACGCATCCGCAACTTGTCCCAAGAATAATAAAGTTTCGCCCTACTTGTTGGCAGTTTTTTAAACTCCAGATGAAATCTGCGAGTACATACAGTCATGTTCGTTAAAATAGCAGTGCGATAACGAACACGCTTAATTTCAACATTTCTACAGATACAAGTTTGCTGCACATGCGAAAAGAAAATATTGTGCAACTCTGACAAAGGTTAAAATTTTCGGGAAATCTCTACATTGAAAGTCAAATGTCAATTTCTAGTGTTCGATAAAATAGCAGCGTGGTTTTTTGAGTTTTCTTACTAGGCAAATTAATCTTTTTTTATAAAAAAGTAAAAATGTGAGAATAGTTCATTTAAGAAAACAATATTTGTCAACCAATCTCTTAAGCTATGTAATTGAAACTTGAAACGTGTACTAAGCTTTACTAGAAAAATATGAAAAAAATACAACATGTGGACATAATAGTAGTGGGGGGAAATGGGGGGCATTTCAAAAATGGCACACTTTCCAAAACTACAAATCACCACAACTCAAAATTGAATAAAGATATCAAATCAAAAATTTGTCAGATTGTAGAACTATATAGTCTTTAATTTTGGTAAAAAATTTAAGCTGCGGAGTATAAGGGGAGGGTGGTGGAAAGCGAAAATTTTGAAAATTTTGAGTAATTTTTTTATGGCTCTCGTAAAAGATACAAAGTTTAAATTTTTCACGTCGACATATCTATTTAATGTACACAGAAAAAAAATAATAATTTGTTCCAAAATTGTTATGCACCGAAGTGGAGGTCTAACGTGCACAAAGTGTTTCATGTGCAATGAAAAAAACACATAAACTGAAAATTTTTGAATGAAATTTTTAGGTACAAACTTGAAAATTTGCGAAATGCATTTAAAAAAAATCTATTAGAGTTTGAAATATTAACTGGTTGAATATCTTTAAAACTTCTACCCCCTCCCATACAAAATTATTTTTTCGACCATTTTTAAGAAATCAATTATCACCTAACTATTAAATGCTATCAATTTGATATTTTGCACAAGAACTTACAAAAATAGTTGAAATAAAATTACGTTAAAAGTTTTGAGATCGCACTTGCCCTTCTACCCCTCCCACACAAAAGTATGATTTCGACCAATTTCATTAAATCAACTATTAACTAACAAATTAAAAGCTACAAATTTTAAATTTTGTAGGAGCACCTTACAAGAGAAACGAAATAAAACTGCATCACAAATTTTACGATTCCCTTACCTCCTCTACCCCCTCCCATACAAATGTTTGGTTTCGTGAATTTAAAATACACCGAATCCAATGAAAATTCTATGCAACTTCGTCTATGAAACTGGCATTCTATACAAAGAATATTGGATTTTGTTCAAGCAATCAATTAAAAAACTATTAACATCCACCCACCCTTACTATCACCCTCACCCCTCCCTTCATGAAAACTCAAACTTGTATAAATGATGGAATGAAATATGGAGCGTTTCCGGAAAGTGTTAAATTGAGAACTGCCTTGCTCAAGAAGCTCCTTTCACTTAGTCTTCCCTAACCACTCTAACCTGCATATTGACTTTCTACGCATGCGCATTTTGTCCCAAAAATAATAAAGTTTCGCCCGACTTGTTGGCAGTTTAATTTTTTTTGTCTTACTACTAACTCTAAATGAATATTTAGTGCACAATTTCAGTTCGATAAATTTTATACGCTCTGAGTAAATTGGCTTAGAGCATTTCTTGAAAATGTGCAGTTTATATGGGAGGGGTGGAACGTGAGGGAGAACGCAAATAATTTTTATACAGTAGATTGAAATTATTAAAAAAGTAATATATTCCCATTTTCAGACTAATAGCTTTTATGCTTTTCAAGCAAACCCGTTTTTTGTGGAATTGCGAAATCGTGTCATTTTGTATGGGAGGGAGTAGAACGGGTCGAGCGATTCGGCGCGTTCACGAACTTATCCTTACCTTTTTGTCAAAAACAACGTATACAAAATTTTAACTTCCTAGCTCAACGTGTTCTCGAGCTAGAGAGGACGGACGGACCGACGGACATCCGGTTTTGAGATTTTTCAGTGATAATATGAACTTCTGCATCATCCTTATTTCTTAGTGTTACAATCTTTGTGGTAAACTGATAATACTCTCAGATTTGATCCATATTATAGTTAGCAGCTGGAAGGTCGCGTCATCTTTGGTCGAGACGATTGAAGGCGCCAAGAACCGATTTGGGCAGTCGCGCCATTAATGATGAGCTCAAGAAAATTATCTTGTAATAATGTTCTGAAATTGAGTCGTTTTATATGGGACGGGATAGAAACGATGGAGCGATTTGGCCCATTCACAAACTTTACCTTACGTGTTCGCCAAAAATAACGTGCCCAAAATTTAAGATTTCTAGCTCAATGCGTTCTCAAGTTAGAGTAATGGACGGACATCCGGTTTCGAAATTTTTGACCAGCAACAAACATTTCTGTACCATTGCTTTCACAGCATTATTTCTTAACGTTACAAACTTTAGAGCAAACTTATAATACTCTCAGATTTAATTCAGAGTATAAACATTTCTTTTAAATTGTACTTACTTAATACGGAATCTCGTCTCGACGAAACGCAGAATCCGAATTTTTCGAGGTCGCTCCCCAACGACACACGTTTAATTAATCATATTTAATGACGACTAATTGAATTAAATTAGGAAGTTCGATAGTTTCAATTCCATAACAGATAAGATACTTCCTCAATGCCAGTTGGGTCTTATTTTTTTCTTATCTCATTGTCTTGCCGTGCTCCGCTCAATCTTATCACTCTATGATGTCATTTTCGAAACATCTATAATTAAGCTGGCATGATGTAGGTAATGTTAGAGAAATCCAATTCAAATTCAATTTCGTGTCCAGACCGTCAAATGTTAAAACTCGCTGTCCAAACAGTGAACGACCTCTCAAGGCAAATATACATACACTTCTTCGTGAATTGTTAGATTGACCGTCCCATTACTTCATAGACGACAAATGACTGAATGAGGAGATGAAATTATTAAAGACGTGAAAAAATTCGAAATAAAACAACAACAGCACCAAGAACCAGTTCACGATGGCCGGCCTGGCACCGGCATCAGCTCCTCAGCAATCTTCAAGTTGCCTAATTAGGCTGCCAACGAAAATCGAAATAGCGACTCCCAGATCGGCCCGATGCGATCGGAAGATGAGAGAGGCAAATATCAATGGGCGCAAGGGTACACCTACACGAGGGTCTCAAGAAGCGACCATGATGACGGACGCATAGTTCGGCGGGAACTTTTCTTTTCGCATGATCGACGACGCATGGGAGAACTTCTTGAGGCGGGAAACCAAGAAGGTTCCATCGACTCGAGAACCAGCTTACCTGCAATCGCCAATCACTCGATCACTGCTTAGCGACGATGATGACGCGATCGGGATTCGGTTGATCGCCCAGTGATCATGGATGGTGAAAAATTAGTCAACATGATGCGTCGAAAAACGTCCAATCCAGTGGTGTTAGCGGTCTTAGAGAGCGGCCGGAAGCGTGTACGCGACTTTAACTTAACATCTACTGCGTGATGGTGTGGCGACAAGCGATCGCTTGGGAAGCATGTAGGCGGCATTTAAAATGATGTTGACCGTTCCTGGCCGACTGTGGTTGTTGGGTCCGATGATGGTGGCGATCGTGTGATCGAGTAATTGATTTTTGAATGACACGACATGGAGAGATAATTAATCCCAGCGTTTGGGTAATTGACTCGGAACACGCTCTAAACGATCGTACCGATCGGCTCCATGACTTTGGCATCGGGTGCTCTAAGAATTGCGTCAAAAATTTATTACGAAACGACGCAAAATTTGTTTTAAATTTGAATTTTGTGCCAAGATCACGCGAGATCCGGTTCATTGTGATAAATGACCTTTTCGGGCAAAGACTGGATTTTTCGCCACATTTTGGAGGATCGGTTTCACTTTTATTATGAACATAAGCGGATTTGGGGTTTTGTTTTGCATGCAAATGGATCGCGAAAATCGAAAGGAGTGCGCTCCGAGATGTGGTCTTAAATTCCATACAAGGATAAGCCGATCATGCGATATGAGGAGTAATGGTGCCAAGACTGTGCAAGGATTACCGGAGTTTTGTAAGATCGCAATCTTGCAGCTCATTTTGAATGACCCTAATATTTTTGATGCCACCAATAAGGAACTGGATTTTTATTCCAGGAAAGGCTAATCCGAACGCCACTGGAACATCGAAATCCCACAACATTCAAGCACTCTTAAATCGTCTACAAAATGGGGATTATTTCTGATGTATCTTCAATGTTGAAATACGCACATGGAAAACCCACTCTATCTCGAAAAGCCGTCTAACGTAATCTTTTGTTTAGGAATATTCCCAAGGATAAAACTTTTTCTATATACGCTTGGTTCAAATGGACATGGTGTAAAACATTTTCGTGGGGGACGGGTAAATCGAAATCGTTGAGAAGAATCTCGACATTTTATCGCTACTGCCGATATTCCGATTAATAATTCACAAGGATGCCCTGAATTTCTATGGTATTGGTGGTGGAGTGTAATATCACGGTATAGTAAGGATATTCCCATTAGCATCCTACCCCCATCCCCCAAGCTATTCTTCCACTCAATATCATTGTCATCATCATCATCCCGATTCCACCTCAACGCCTCTCGAGTCCACTGCCCAGGTTTACAATGTATCACTCCGTACCGCGCCACTGGTATTCATTCGAATTATTTTCCACCCAGTGACAGACGGAAAGGGGCGAGATGGTCGACATATACAGTCACAACAACAAGGCTAACGTAGATCCATCGGGTTTATGAAAGCGGGTGGCAAGGCAGAGTTGGTATGCTCCTCTTCTTCTTCAAATGTTCCATGATTCGGTTCGGAAGCAAAAAGTTTTTCCAGCAAACATACAACCATTCTCCGAAAGGTCCACCACCCACGACCAGCGACCCACTTGATGGTCGTCGTTCCACATATCTCTCGGCGGTGCTACTGCTACCATCTAGTTATTGGTGTTATGCCGGCAAACTATATATCTATATCTATATTAAGATGAGTATTCGGTGCACCGTTCGCACACATGCAGCCAAAGGTCGTCGGGAGGAAAGTCGCACGTGCACGCTGTGGATCCGTTCGGTGTGTCTGATATCCATAACAGGATACACAATGGGAGAACAAACACTTTTTTGAGAAGCATATGCGGATGTGTGTGGAGGCTATTGAAAGGGATACAACTTGTAACTCGACTGGGGTGGAGGGAGATGGACGAGTGTTTGGCGAATTTTTGTTGTTGTTGTTGTTGGTGTAGGGAAGATGGATGGGGGGATGGAGGTTGAGGCGGTGGAATGAGATGGCAGGCGATTCATGTCGCTTTTGTTCAATTCAGCTTTAAGGTTTGCATTGAAAAACAAATCACTTACTGATGGGGGTCGAGTGGAGTCGAAACGGTTTTGCGGATTCGGTTTATTTTTTTCGTTGGTGAAATTTTTGGGGTTAGTTACATTTTTATGTATAGGCATTTATGTTTTTAAGGTGTTTGGTAGATTATGTTTTTATTAGGATTTCCTGTATGAAGTCCGCAGAGGATAGCAACCACAATAATCGACGCTTACCGACAGTAACGATCAGTACTGGGGGGAAGAAACCAAACAATATTCACAGAACCAGGTAGTTTCTAAATTTTAATAGGCTTTTCACATCAAATATTTTATATTCAGTCTAGGGGTAGTGAGTCCTTGAGCGTTGATTTTGAGTTGTGAAGTTGTGAGTTCAAATCCTGGAGGATGCATACATACAGTACAGTACAGTAATTTAGAAAAGGCCAAAAAGGTTGTGTGAAGGACTAATGACCGATTCAAACAAAATAAAAATATTACGGAACGTTAGGATCAGGAGGTCATGCCTAAATCAATTTTTGTAGAACTAACATTACTATCATTCATCTACAACGAATTCTCCATATCCCACACTTCAAAACCAACCTAAATACATTATCTCCTTTCGATAAAGATGATGGAACTGCTAGATAATTCGATTTGAGGCATAATGCTCGACCAAAGGACTAAACTAAAAGCAAAAAAAAGAAACATATCTCTCTCCCATATTCCTTTCAATTCTACTTATCCTTGTTTGATCCTTCGGTCAACAGCATCACATTTATATATATTTCACCTTCGCATCGTACTGTCCATTCCGCCATTATCGTTCACTTTTACATGCCGAGAAGCAACAATACAAAGCCACAAAAGGGATAATGGCATTCCCGTGACGTGGCACAAAAAAAATGGCTGTTGATTCATTTCATTTCTTCATTTTGTGCAGGGCCGGTTCGGTTCCCTCACAGCATTCCTCCTGGGAGCCTCATCTCTAAATCCTTAAGTCTGATAGTCTCATATTTTTAGTTCGCAATCTAATGGACAAGGCCGAAGGGCGGGCGAATGAAGTAGGCGGCAGCAGCAGCGCCACACTGAAAATGAGAGCAAAAGGAAAGAAAAAAATGAAAACAAAAAAAGGAAATAACGCAGTAGAATAATGTCGAGTCAACTGGGAAATGGAAAAGCCCGAAAAAGATTTTCGTATCCTTGTTCCGAGCTAGAGTGTGGAATGAATGTGATAGGGTTGGTTCCAGGGCAGGAGCGTGTGGGTTGAGATGGTATAGAAGCCAACAGATTTTATCATCATCATCATCATCGTAGTCATCGTCGTCGTTGACGGTGAACGACAAAAACCACCCTCATCGACGGGGATGATACATGGAATCATCTCGACGATGAGCTTATAAGGGCGATTGGAACGGTTCCTTTACTCATACAGACCATATTTTGTAATGCCTCCCTACTCTTCCTCCTGTTCTTAGAACGATGGAGTCCTTGGCGTAGTAGTAGTACTTGTGCACTCTTTTGTCTTTTGTCACATTGTCAACGGCGTCCTAGTAATGATGAGATTCTGTCAAGTTTTGCTTTTTGTTTGGCCAGAGCCGAATGAGTGATGGTTGTGACCAAGTTAGCGTTTTTTCGTTTTTTTTTTCTCAGCGAATTTGGATCGAAGTGATAAAGCATGTACGATTTTTTATGCGCCAACAATGTTAATCAAATGTAGTAAGCAAATTGTTCTTTGGGTATAAATCTCAGCAGGATTTGTAGTTTCTCCTAGGCCTTGTCTTAGAGATTTTAGAAGTGAATCCAACATATGGATAGCTATCTATCGGTGATAAACTTGTTCGACTGTATGTTCGGCTTACGAATTCTCTTCAAGTTTTGAATGGTTATAACTTAAATCTTCCTGGTTGTTTCAAAGTGAGACATACTTTATATCATTCTGCATCATTTTACTAACTATGCCCACTAAAATAGATATTAAAATGCTTTCGCAGGCGCTTAATTTGAAGTAAAATGTAAAATAACTTCATAATTAGAGAGAGGAAGAAACACAAACTTTATTATTTCGTTGGTAAAATAATTTTAACATTTTTTAATTTAACTAAATTGAAAGCAAAGCCATCTTAAATAAACTGCCAACAAGTCGGGTGCAACTTTATTATTTTTGGGACAAGTTAAAGATGCATGGAAAGTGAATATGCAAGTTAAAGTGGTTAGGGAAGACTAAGTGGAACCCCATTTCACAAGTGGAACCCCCTTTCACAAGTGAAACCCCCTTCACAAGTTAAACCCCCTTTCACAAGTGAAACCCCCTTTCAAAAGTGGAACTCCCTTTCACAAGTGAAACCTTTTTCACAAGTGAAACCTTTTTCACAAGTGAAACCTTTTTCACAAGTGGAACCCTCTTTAGAGCAGGGATGATGCCAATTCAACACTTAGTTTCGAATACGATCAATAGCTCCAGTATATGTAATCAATATTTCACTCGTTTATGCAAGTTTGGGTCAATTACATAGCTTAACAAATAGCCAAGATATTGATTTTTAAGTGTTGTTCTTTGCACTCCCTATGACCCTCCCCCTTACTATAATTAGCCTCTATGTAAGCTGATTCCCGTGGATCTATGTATATGTCACCTTGATGGTCTAAAAATATAAATTTTTTATGGTAAGTAATTTCGAAGATATATTCATTTGAAAAAAATTCGACCGACAATTGGTTTTTAGCCCCCCCTTTTTGCACCCCAATGGATAAAAAAATTAAATTAATTTTAAAAGTTGTCCCACAAACCCTTTAATATGTATATCAATTTTTAGCTTCTTAGCTATAACATATTTGAATTCTTAATTTTCGGTTTAAGTGCTCCCCCACCTCCCCCTGAACCCTTACACCCCCCAAAATGGGCGTCCGCCTGAGATCCACAACTATCTACAATCCCTCCAAAAATGAACTTTATATCTTGAAGGGTTTGGGAGTTAATGTGCGCTGAGCGTACACACTGGCGTACGGCGGACGGCGTACAGACAGACGGATTTTTTTTTTGCATTTTTAGGCTATTTTAGTCATGAAACGCAAAAAAACAAAATTTCAGGGTAGCAAATTTTTTTTTTTTTCTAGTCGATCATAATACTTTATTATCAAAATAATAAAGTAAAATTAGCATTTGAAGGACGCCTTCTTTGGATCCGGACGACCTCAGGATGCCAGGGCCCTATTTGGGCTGTCGCGCCCTTGATGATGTTGATGATATTGCTCGATTACTCAATTAAACATTCAAAATATTATCGATGTCAATCACACAAAGTTCATCGCCTTCGAATCATGAAATACTTGCAGCCCCAAGCATTCGCTTTATATTTCCGCCCATTCATTCCACAAAGTTCTTCGCGTTTCCAACAATGTTTATTGATATGTTTGATGTCTGTCAACAACTCCTCATTATTAGATTTGTGAAGTTTTATCGGCGTCATACACTTTTTTGTGCACGAATATGTCGAAGCTTGAGCCAAATAAGCGTCCTTTGCGAGGGATTACTTCAAAAAAACATAACTAGACTACGATTGCGCGTGATCTCAAGAAATTTTGTAAGGAGAGTGGTAGAAGGGTTGACAGCATTGAACTAATTTTTTTTTATATCATGCTAGAGTAGCTATAAAAATGTTCTATACAAAATTTAAGCTTCAAAAATTTAAAAGGTACTAAAAAAATTAGTGCAAAGATTTAGTGAAAATATGCAGTTTGTATGGGAGGTGGTAGAAGAAGTGAAGGATTTTTAGTGATTTTTCAGAAATAACTACGAGTACTATGAAATTAACATCTCTCAAATTTCAGACTAGTAACATTTAAACTTTTCAAGAAAAGTTGTATGGGAGGGGGTAGAAGGACTGAAGCTAAATAGTTAATTTTTTTCAGTCTTAATTATAAAAAATTAAGTATTTAGTGCAAAATTTGAGCTCGACATAAATTATGCGTACTGAGAAAATTGGTTAATAGTATTTCATCAAAAGGTGCAGTTTGTATGGGAGGTGATTAAAGGCGTTGTGGGATTGGAATAATTCTTATACCATATATTACATTTATGATGAAACTGATATTTTCTAAATTTTAAATTATTAGTTCTAATAGTTTCCAAGAAAATTTGAAATTATGTAAATGATTGAAAATGAGTAATTTTGTATTGGAGGCGCTAGTTAGGCGTTAAGCGATTTGGCTCGTTCACGAACTTGAACTTACTTTTTCGTCAAAAATTACGTGTTCAAAATTTGAACTTTCTAGCTCAACGCGTTCTCAAGCTAGAGAGCATATAGACGGACGGACGGATATCCGGTTTTGAGATTTTTGAGTCACAACACATATTTCTGAACCCTTAGGATCAAAAAAGGAGCAGTTTTTTCGACGCGGAACCCGTTTGCTGCCAGAAAGACGGGAAAAAAAGTTATGGCTAGGCATGGGCATTTCTTTGAATAATAAATATTTAACCATGTTTGCACTATAGAAGTTCAATTTAAAAAAAAACGTGATTTTCATTTTGTACTGCCAATACTTCGCGTCACTCTTGCAAAAAGTATCCTTCTATGGCTAGGTCCTCCAATGTTCGCCATTGTTATATATAGAGCAGAGTCCTCTCATCCTGTTTTCGCGCAGGTTGTTTCGATGTTCGTCTTGATGGATAATTTTGCACCAATTATAAGACCCAAGTATTTAATAAAGGGTTGAGATACGATTTCATGTCCCTCTATATTCAACGATATACTCGTATGCTCCATTTTTTCAGCCTGAAAAAAGAAATACTTCTGTTTTTTATGCAGCTAGTTTTAATTAGATGCTCGAAGCCAATTCTTAATGTGCTTAGTGCTTATGTTATTGATAGTAACCGCTAGCCAATTACTTTCAGTAGCCAATTATTTGCACACCTTTCATACTGGAAGTCGTATGATGTGATCATATTGTGTATTCCATAATACGGATCCCAGTACCGACCCTCCGCAAGTGATGTTGGTATTCTTCACTCCATTTTCGGTATCATATTCAATCATCATGATAGGTCCTATCTCCGCCATAGCCAGTCCCATGCTCGGTTAAGAAAGAAGGAGGAAGCCTATCGTCCACCTGCATAGGCAGTAACACCAATATATGATTTGGTTGCACTCGCAGCATTACTGTCAGAACTGCAGCATGTTATGTTTAGCTGAAAATTCCCACCCTTTTTCTAGCAGAGTGTGATAAATAAGTAGGACTGGTGCAAGTCGGGAATTGGGCGAGACGCCGACAACGCATCACCAGGAAAAATTACACTGTCCAGAAACTTGACATGAGGCCTGGGCCCGATTTGGGCTGTCGCGCCATTAATGATGACATAGCTTCTGACGATTCGGAGCAGGTGGAATTTGAAATATTAGCATGTCACCGAATTGAATGCATTTTGAACGTCTAGTTCTATTATGGCACAGTATTGCTTAGAACCATTCTTTTATCTAGTGCCTTCGATATCCTTTCGAGCAATACCTATTTTTTTTTTTTATATCGACTGTAGAACGCCTTATGCGAATTCCATACTGATTTTCTGAAACGTTTCCAATCTCTCGCAGATGTTGTTCTAATCTGTTAAGGATTAATAGTTCGATGACCCTTCCCAACGAGTCAAGCATGCAGAGCGACATATATAAACTGCACTCGCCGGCGGTTCGTTTGGTGTCAGAAGTGGAACCAAACGTTGACGATTCCTATTTTAGGGAAAAAATACCATCCTTTAGGCATTGCATGTACATTTTCGCGTAGACATTTGTCGTTAAGCTTCATAGCTAGTTTAAGCGCCCTATTCGGTATACCATTTATCTCTGGCGATTCATTGTTCTCAAGACGGTTAACTGCTTCACCGTAGTCATCACCGCTGATTTGGTATTTTCTTTAATGGTGCTATTATTGCCGGATCATTACTATCAAAGCGTTCCGGAAATAGCAATTCGACCACTTCTCCATAAGTATCGGACATTTCTCAGCATTGCCGCGTCAGAGGCATGGGAAATACAAATTGAAAACCGTCTTTTTTCAAAATTTGAGCCTATGTTGTGGAAAAATATTTAAATATTCATTACTAAAAGAAATGTCAATCGCCAGCCGCAGCTTTTTCCCATCTTTCTGGCAGGAAATGGATTCCGCGTCGAAAAAACTGCTCTCCTTTTGAACCGATCCACGAATCGACCCAATTTTTGGTTTCTTCGTAAGAATGGAAGTGCTGCTCAACCAGGTCATGCGTCATCGATCGGAATAGATGGTAGTCAGAAGGGGTGATGTCTGAAGAAAACAGCGGGTGGTTAAGGATGTCCAATTTCAGTGTTTTCATTTAGGTTTTCACAACCTAAGCAACATGTGGCCGAGCGTTGTCGTGCAGCAAAATCATTTTGTCGTGTTTCTCTTGGTACTGTGGCTATTTCTCCTGCAATGCTCGAGTCAAACGCATCAATTGTAGTTGATAGTGATCTCCCGTGATGGTTTCACATGGTTCCAACAGCACATGATATACCACAATAATTATCTCTCTTCCACCGCCATGCCGGTCGTTAACGTCAAAATCACCGCTCTTGAAGCGTTGATACCACTCACGATACGTTCTTTCACTAAAAGCACCCTTACCATAAGTTTCAACAATCATTCCACGCACTTCAGCCGCAAATTGTTTCGAATTGAAGGTGAAAACCAAAATTTCCCACAAATGACGCTTATTTGGCTCAAACTTCGACATATTCGTGCACAAAAAAGTATATGACCCCGATAAAACTTCATAAATCTAATGATGAGGAGTTGTTGACAGATGCCTAAGTTTACCATGTGACGTTTCTTATCCACCATTGTTGATCAGCATTTACTGCTGGTGCCATCTATTGGAAAACGGCGGGTTTCAATTCGTACTCCCGATACATTTTGAGCCTGATTTTCTATATAATCTTGTAAATTGTACTTTGTGTTCAGGGCTCACTTTACCGCCATTCTGTGTGCTGATGAATGTTCTACTGGGAAATAAAATAACTATAACTTCTTCCAGTTCTTATATTTTTGCGCCCCCTATTTAAAACGCCAACGACAAGCGACGCCAAGAATTGAGTGGTATATTTCTTTTTCCAGTCGTGTGTTTCCTTTTCCATTCCCCGGCCTATGTGCTGTAGTCGTAGCAATGATATCTGGATATGTAGCCTTTACATCGATCGTGAGTCTATCTTCATATTCATAATTGCTAATATTCGGTGGTGCATAACAGCTTTACATTTATTCCGCAAATCTTTGCCCTAATGTAGTACTGGCAGGACTCCAAATAAGTTTGCATGGACATGAGTTCGAACACAAGCGCACCTTATCGGACAAGATGTGGAAGAGCTGCAAGATTTTTGTTGTATCGGAAGCATTGTTGTCATGGACGGCGGAGCCGAAAAGGATATTGAGGCTCGTATAAATAAAGCTCGTCTGGCGTTTCCTTTTTCTGGAGATTAGAAGTCTTTGACGCATGCTTCAAATCCGTGTTGTTATATGGTTGTAATGTATGGAAAGTGACCGTGCAAACTTTCGTGAATCAAAGCTTCTGAAGCATTTTAGGGATATTCCGGCCAGATGTGATCTCCAACGGCAGAGTTTGGAGTACGACTGGATAGACTAAAATAGCCTCTGTGATTAAAAGGACGAAGCAGCAGTGGATCAGTTACACTTTAAGGAAACCACCACGAAACATTGCCAAGCTCTGAATTATATTCCTCAAGGAATTCGTCGGTTTGATATTGCTACACATGTCCTGCCGGCAACTAAAGGATCGCGGCTTTTGGAAGAGAATAAGCTGTGTCCCATGCTCCTATGCAATGGGGAATCGATTGATTCATTGAGTCGTTCAGTTAATGTGTTAGAGTTCACGTTAATTCTCGTTTCTCAGAACAGAATACAGTCAGAATTTGATCCAAACATTGAAAGAAGAGATTTCCGGATTATTCAGTGTTATGCTTTATTATTTGTGAAGTTTTGGTCTCTGCTGAAACCTTCATCAAACTTTCAGCAGAGTTCGAAAAATTATTGTTAGGATTTTACATATGATGTTCAGCAGAGCTATTCCTCTCCAGATCATCTTCCTTTGCAATTTCGACTATTTCCCTTTTCTTTCATACAGCTGGCAATCTCTCGTTTTCTTACGCTATTGTTTTATGAGGTAGATGAAGTTTCCCTGCAGGCTGCTCTCATCATGGCCATTTGCTACATCCTACATTTCTCCGCTGTTATTTGGGATGTTGCCAAATTCTTTGAAGTGTTCTCTCCGTCTCCATATTTTGGCATCGAATTTAGTTAGGAGCAACTCATTATTATCTCTGACTGGTTGGTTCTTGTTGCACTTGCGTCATGTGTTTGTCGTATTTGTACCTTGATACCTAGAGTTGCAAAGCAACCGCGCTACCAGCTGCGCTGAACTATCTAAACCACAAAGCTGTGTCGATTTTAAACAAAGCACAGCGGAAGTCATGTTTAAAGCTGGCGATGACTATGGGCTAACTGTGAGCGTTCAGCTCTACGAGCGAGCTCAGGTAGTACGAGGTTGGTCTTGGAAAGACAACCACATTGCACTGGGCTCATCTAGCTGGGTCTATTGTACTCCCCTTATTGAAGATTATGGGATGGATATTACTCATCTTGTGCTAGCCACTTGGTAAGATTTGAGAACCGAATCAGGCTCGTATGTTTGACGGCTCTGAAAACGTTTAGTTCTAAGAAGAATCTAGGGTCTAAAGAAAGAAGACGACTGATGGAAATTTGCGAGCAGTTAAAAAGATAGTGTTCGATAGATTCTTCTACTTCCTTGCAATCTCTGCAAAGACTGTCGCTTACGATCCTGAAAGTGCGGAGTTCAAGCAAGCAATGATCTGTGGTTAGACCAACAATAGTTTAGACGCTATAGCGACTACGTTTCGAGAGTTGAACTGTGATGTTTTAATTCGGTTCTTCCCAAAGGATTTGGTCGTTCTATGGCTATCCAGTTCCCGCCATCCCGTCGAGAAATAATCCAAAAGCGAGTGTGTCGCTTTGCAATTTTACGTATTGGTTTGAGAGCTGGTGCAAGATTGGGTGCTGCGTTAGTGAACTGCGCTGCATGCTAGCGAGACGAAGTTCTAATCGTGTTGAACCCAGTGCGGTTCTAATATAAGGAGTGAGAGGCTACTGCGCTTTTTAAGAGTTTCGTTCCCGGACTGATTACAATTAACTCATAAAGGCTGGTGTAAGCACATCCTGCTTTAAATGCCATTGGCTCAAATCTTATTACTAGGTAATTAGATTTGAAATACTGGCCGATACGATATCTGGACTCCATAGCTAAGCCGGCAAAAATCATCCTATAATCTTATTTTGGCTCGATGCCGAGTTTCTCCAGAAAATTCCTTTTGTCTTATCCTCCAGCTTTCTTTTTTTGCTTGGTTATGTTTTTGTATTGACAGCAAGTATCTAGATTAGTGTTGAGCAGTTGTTTCAGTTGCTTTCATTGAGATACTAATCCCAATGCTTTATCAGAAATCCGTAATTTTCTTTCTGATTGTATTGTACCAAGTGTTTCCTCGCTTGTTTATGTTGGCATAGTTTAGTTAGTATTTATCTGGTTATTTGCTGCATTATTCTGGAGCTACTGTAGAGGTTTCTTTCTTCTATCTCTGTTAATCCTCTAATAATATGTATATCAATTCGATCTTCAATTTGCCTGGTATCAACGCGTAGTCAATTAGTATATATCGGCTCACCTCCTATTTCACACGTCCGCCAATGGGATTCTCCATTTTCAGATCACGCTATGTGATTAAGTGTCCGCCATCCGGCTTTGACATTTGGATGAGATAGACGAGTTAAAATGATTGACATATTTGTATCTCAGTATAAGTATTCAATCGTTGTTATTCCGAACTATGCATTCAGATTGAGATTGGTGTTCCTTAGGTTGAGTTTGAAGCAATAAATCTCACGTTGAAAGTTGTAGCGAGTGAGCGGATACAGCGGTGTGTTGCGTTTCGTCCTAGGCCTGCTTGCGACGGACTCGTTAGTAAAGCTTGTGTAAGAAGGCCCTGCCTTAGACGCTAAGGGAATACCATGCAGGTAGTGGGATTAGAGCCCGCGGATTTCAAGTTGCAAAGCGGCCGTGCTGACCGCTGAGCTATCTAAACCACACGACTTAGTCGGTTAGTAGCGATGCAGTATAAGCCACCACAAAGTCCCAATGTGAACTATTCGTGTGTTATTAAATATTGATGTCATTTGCTCATTGAACCAATCTCTTTTCGAGTCTTCAACTATGGTAATGTGTCTTGGTAAGCATGAATGTAGCCTAGTGGGTAGCGTTCTGGTCTACAATACCAATGTCGTGAGTTCAAATCCCGATCGACGTATAATTCCGCAATCTACGAAAATAAAAAATTCGCAGAAGAATTGTTGTGCTAAGGGCTATCAACACTTCCACTACAAGTAATGAAAAAATGTAAAACATCCAAGCCCCGATTTGGGCTGTAGAGCCATTGTATAAGAAGAAGAATGTGTCTTATTTTACTTCGAAAGCGCACCATGATTATTGGATGTGATATTGACTTCCATGTTTCCTTAGAGCTTCGTATATTCTTCGATATTATGAATTGAACTAAGCATTCGTTCCTAGTATATATCATTTTCGCTGTATAGTACGATGTTACCATTTGTTCTATTCCATTCTATTTCTCCCTGCGTTATACGCGTCCGGTATCGTGCGCTAATGGTTGTTATCGATAGCTGTGCTTCCTTTTCCCTAATCGTTTGGCTTCGAGTTGAGTAGATGGTTAATCCACTGCAATCTATCCTAGGTGATCTATCATTGCCTAGAAACAACGTGCATTCCCAACGCGGATGATCGCAGTTATCTCATAAGTGCTTAGATGTCTTGCCTGTGTTCTCTGCGCTGCCGCATCATGGATTGCTGGTGTTTGATGGGTTTTTTTTAGGAGTAGAGAAGGATAGTTACGGATAGTAGGAAATAAGTTTGGGTAATAACTTATAGAAAATTAAAAAAAAGTTGGATAAAGCGGAGATCGCGTTACCGTTTCTGAAGTGAGATTCGAACCCACGACCTCTTGTATGATCAACTACTTGGAACAAAACTTAAATACCTCTACTACCACCTCCTATACAAATTTCACATATTTTAAAAATTTAAAGAAAGCCTCCTTCCTTCATGAGAGCTATTGAATAAAAAATTGATACCGAGCAAGCGCATTAAGATGATGGTTAGCAGATTCAGAATCAGACAATTTAGCCTACCACCTCCGACTTTCGATAAAATTTAATTATTTATACGATATAAAACTCGTAATCTTCTTTCAGTGATATGAAAATTAATAAATTGTAGCATTTCTTTTAAAATATGTAACTTCACTGCGATTGCGTGAAGTTACATATATTTAGCACTATCTCTCATATCTTATGCTTCCGAAAAGATTATTTCAAACTTCTTTTATACCTCAAATTCTTTTCAGCACTATCTTAAAACTTAGTACCCTCTTCCTCTTACCCTCCTCACTCCACCATTTCAAAAGTGTATTCTTGACAAGGCGAAAAAAAAATTATTCCATTTTCCAGACTGGCAAAAATAGAAACATTTTCCGCTTAGTCCAATGTGAGGGAAAATTTGCAATGGTGATACCGCCATTGAAACTAAAAATCCTTGTCGACCTCTTGAGCTCGGCTCGGCTCCGTCACCTCGTCCTTCTGCGACGTTACGCTCGCTCCTTGCCTTTTCGAGGAGTGTCCTATGTCCGTGTGTATTACGTCATCGCTTTTCACTGACAATTTTCCGTATAATCTGTTCCTTTTGTGCTCGATATGGCGTTCGTTCTGTTGAATGTGCACGTCCTTGCCGAACGAAAAACCATGGGGACGAGAGCGGGCCCGCAAGAGGGAGTGATGTGAGTCGGCTATATTCCTCTGTGTATGCTCCACTTTCCAAGTTTGCGAGCGTAACTCTCGAAGGAAACTTTTTCAAGATGGCAATATCGCGGCGAAGGGAGTGCGCTGTGAGAGTGGGCGGTGGAATTCTAAGGACGCGTACAAGGACCTTTACAATGTTGGCCGAGTTGAACAGGCGGACGGGTGGGTGGCAAGCGATGAGTGACTGCTATTTGAGTTTCAGTTCCTGTGCTTAAGGGGTTGCCTGATGTTTGGGTTGGCCACCCCCGGCCCTAAGTGGCTGTGTATAAATTTTGTATTTTGCTGGGTGTATGGGATCTCGCTCCCACACATCCCGCAGACGGGATTCGTTCGGGCGGTTTTATGCGACTCTGCAACTGCTCCTTGTGTCATTGTTGCGAGCTTTGTTGCTGCTGCCGCTGCTGCGGTGTCTGTTGTTGTCGCTGCTGCCCTCGCTGATGTTGCCGGCGCACTCGAAATATGTTTACATGTTCATACCGACGTACACCAGGACATACCGACATTCCTGTTAAGTAGAGGCTTCCAAGTCAGATTAAATGGCAGCGAATTATACGCTAGCGGTGGGCACGGAGCGTTGCTGGGGCGTTACGGGAGGTGCATAATGTAATCAAAGTTTACAATTTGAAGACTTCCATTGCCGGGACGGAGGAGCAGTCTAGCATCAGAGCTGTGCTCAGTCAATCCGCCCTCGATCCCTCCGTCATCATCGTGTTGTTATTGTTATGACTTATGGCTGTGTATCACTTCGAGGGCGCCCAAGTATTGGCACTGTATGGGCGCCTGGTATACATTTCTTAATCTTCTGGCTCAGGCTTCGCTTGCACGGCAAGGACTTGGCTTATGGATTCATAAGTGGCTCTCACCAATACACGGTGCGATTTTTGTCCTTTTTGTTAAAAAGTTTTCTTTCCGTACTCCTCTCCTCACACTTCTTTCGGTTTTTTCTATTTTCGGAATATATGGGCTTTTTTTCCGAAAGTTTATTTGATTGCCGTTTGTTGGCGTCGGAACGTCAGTTTTGCTTAGCAGCAACAGCCACCACCGTTGACAGTTTTTGGGGAGCGGGTGATTCACTACGCACCCATCGCGCACCACCAGCAATGACGTGACAATCATTTCGTCCTGGATATATCACGACAAAAAAAGGAGACCTTTGCTTGACGAAATCGAGGACGAAAAATGTCGAAAAGAGGATTGTATGGGAGACGAGTGCGAATCCTTGCGGACCGGGGACGGGTCGGGGTGAACGTATACGAGGGAATTGTTTCACAGGGATCGCTGGTAGTTGGTTTGTGTTAAGTCATTGGGTGGATAAATGAGTGAACACGCCGGGGTGCTTTAATTTATTTACTCAACTTAATTCGGGGGTTGATTAAATGAAATGTAAAACCGTATTAGTGCCTTGCGTAATTTGATGAGTGTTCATGTCTTTCATAAAATTTTCACTTCCCTACTTTTTGACAGTGGGGTGTATCACTATAGATGGCACAATTGTTTTACGGGAATTTTGAATTCAAAATCTTGTGGTCATGATCCTGAAGCATATTAGAAGAAAATTTTTAACAAACCAACCAGTGATTATTAGTCAAATTAATTGAAGATGTAATATACTTATTTATGCTAGGGTGTAGTCTAGTGGGTGGCGTGTTTGGTTTACAATGCGAAGGTCGTGAGCTCAAATCCCGGTTGACGCATAATTTCAGCACACTACCTGCTTGAATATACCTTGTTTACCTCAATCTACGAAAATGAAAAATTCGTAGATAGAGGGTTGTGCGAAGAGCTACCAACTCTTCCGCAATAAATAATGAAAAATTTTAAGGAACCTGAAGGTTAGGAGGCCAAGGCCCGATTGGGGTTGTAGCGCCATTGAAGAAGAAGAATATACTTATTTCATATATTTTTATTTTTCAATTTAAGGAAATAAAAGCAATAATTTCAAGGGCAATCACAATTTTTGTGATCAACGTTGTGAAATATATTTATTTTTCATAAAAATTATGTTATTAATCACTTAATTCTAGATTTAAGACTGTGCACTGTAATTTTTATTTGAACAATTGTTCAATATCTCTGTTGGATTGAACTAAAAATTTGCCCGCGAAAAAAGCTATGAGCACATGAGCAAATAATGTTCTATTTACAAAGCCAACTTTGTTACTGTATTTATAGATAGCTAATTCAATATTTTAAGTAATTTCAATTTAAATCTTAGAAATTCCAGAAAAAGAAAAGATTTTGCCATTTTTAAGATTTAAAACACAAAGAGATAAACTATTCATCGAACCAATCAGTTTCTTGTTAAGACATCCCATAGGGGCATAATACAGAAACAGTTATCTTCAGTTTCGAAGAATAAATACTAATAAATGTCGTCATATTTTGTGAATTTTGTATTTAAGGTGGTTGAAAGAGTGAATGGATGTGGCACGTTTTCTAATTTAAGGTTTCGTTTCTGCTATAAATGACACAACAAAAAAATTTCAGGACAATATCTAAAAGTTTTTGAGGTTTATTTTTTAGATAATTCAGATTTATGTGAATTTGTTAAACTGTGTCATTTTGTATGGGAGGGGGTAGAAGGAGTGAAGGTAATAATATATTTTTTTCTGATCTTAGTGAAAATGCTAATTTAGTATTTAATACAAATTATGAGGTTGAGGAAATCGGTTTAGAATGTTTCATGAAAAAGTGCAGTTTGTATGGGAGGTGGTGGAAGGAGTGAAGGGATTCAAATAATTTATATACCATATCTCGCATTTATGATAAAAATTTTCGAGGACTTAAAAAATTTTGTTTGGGGAGTGGTAGAAAAGGTAACAGCATTCAACTAAGTTTTTTTCCCATAATACTAGAGTAGCTATAAAAATGTTTTATAGAAAATTTAGGATTCAAAAATGAAATAGTCACTGAGAGCGTTTTTTCTTAGCGTTACAACCCTTAGAGCAAAATTATAATACTCTCACATTTCATCTAGAGTATAAACACATAGATAGTTGAAATGGGAAAAAATTTTGACTCATCTAGACATACATGTCATCTCAACAACTTCAAAATGCGCTATAGGGACATTTGCTTTGAAGTGCACTCGGGATCGCGACTTCAAGCAAAATAAAAATAAGAAGTTCACTTTTCAATTTGCAAAACTTAAACTTTATTATTTGCTTTTACATATCACTTAATCAGTTTCGTTAACACAACGCCACTCTAATACTCATATTGTTATCGCAGCCGACCCATTCGCTTTGAAATTACGAATGTTCCTTCCACGAACGCACGCTCTTTATACTCTAGATGGAATCTGAGAGTATTATAAGTTTATTCTTAAGTTTGTTACGCTAAGAAATAATGCTCGCACAGAGTCGCCAAGGGTACAGAAATATTTGTTGCTCAAAAATATCGAAATCGAATGTCCGTCTGTTCGTCACTCTTTAGCTTGAGAACGCGTAGAGATAGGAAATTTCTTATACATTATTTTTGGTAAAAAAGTAAAGTCAAGCTCTTGAACGGCCCCTCTTCTACCCCTCTCATACAACATGATTCAAATTCGGGATTCCACAATAAACGGATTTTCTCGAAAACTGGGAAACCTAACCTAAAATTTCGAACATATTATCTGTATGATGAACTCAATTTACAACATAAAAATAATTTGAATACCCGCACTCCTTACACCACTTCCCATACAAAATGCACTTATTCATGAAATACTATAAACCAACTTACTCAGTACATATAAAATTAATCGAGCTGAAATTATAATCGAAATATTTATTTAAAATTAGTAGTAAGAATTAAAAAAATTAGAATATAAGCTGCACTCCTTCTACCCTCTCCCATACAATATGACACAATTTCACAACTTTGCAAAAAGTAGATTTTCTTGAAAATATGAATGCTACTGATCTTCAATTTAAAGCATGTAAATTGAATGATGTTTATATCTATGTCTGAAACAGTCATTAAGAATACCCCACTCCTTCCACCACCTCCCATAAAAACTGCACAATTTCACTAAATCCAATACACTAATTTTATCAGTATCCATTTAATTTTTGAAGCTCAAATTTTCAATATGGCTTTTTGATAGCAACTCTAGCATGATGTCAAAAAATTAGTTCAATGCAGTCACCCCTTCTATCACTCCCCATTCCAAATTTTCTAAAGTCATAAAAAATTCTCTTCTATCAGGATTGGGCTTTAAGCCCAACAATTATAATCGCCTGATGATCACTGTGTATTTATTCCACGATAAGGCGCCATTTAGTATTTCGTTGAACGGAGTTCCTTACGAAAGTTATGTATGTGATGGAGCCCATTCCCGTTTTTCAGTACGAGTTGGACCGGCCGTTGTTTGCAATCCCTATTTCTGGTGGTGCAAGGGTTCCCAGCAGAATACGTCCTTCAGCATTGCTGTGCTTGCTACTCCACTCTGTTGTCCATGCATTGAAGTCACAGCTCTTCGTAATGTGACCTTCCTTTCCCCATTTCCTACAAAACCGCAAAGCTTGGAGCGTTCTTACACTGCCTGGCTAGATGACCAAACTCCAGATATTTAAAACATTTTTTTTAATGACATTCGATCGCGATTATGTAAGTTGACCCAAGATCATCAATAGCGCGACAGCCCAAACCAGGCCCTGGTTTTCTGAAGTTGTCGCCTCCAATCGTTTCGATCCAAAGACTGCTGCTAATTTTTGAGATGGCTCTCTGTTACCACTCGCTTTACCTTTGAGTGTACGTTTAGAGTATCTTCTTTCTTCCATTCATTCTATATGGCCAGCCCACTGCAGTTTACGTAGCATGATGAATGTTGAAGAGTTGAAACGACTCATCAAATCAAATTCCTGTTAAGACCCCCTATAGGGGCATAGGACAGAAACAACTCTCTTCCACAAGGCACGATCCTGAGCGTCAGCCTTAAGCTGTTGCCAGGACTTGTCTATTCGTCTGGCCTCCTGCTCAACTGCTCACTTCCATGTTTTACATGGTCGACCGACCCGACGTGTTCCTTGAGAATTATAATCCAGAGCCTGTTTGGCGATGTTTCGCTCTGGTTTCCTCAAAGTATGACTGATCCACTCCCACTTCCGCCTTTGAATCTCAATGCCTACTTTAGTCTGGCCAGTTGTACTATAAAGTTCATCGTTGGAGATCACTTCTGGCCAAATATTCCTAAAATGCGTCGGAGGCATTAGCTCACGAAAATCTGTAGTTTCTTGGTAAGTCAAACGGTCACTTTCCACGTGGTACAACCATATAACAACACGGATTTGACGCATGAGTCAAAAACTCGCAGCTTCGTGCGAATGGAAATCTCTCTTAACCTCCAGAAAGGGGAAAGGGTACCAAAAGCCTGATGAGTTTTATTTAGACGAGCCTCAATATCCTTTTCGGCTCCGCCGTCCATGCTGACAATGCTTCCGAGATAAAAAATCTTGTACCTCTTCCACATCTTGTCCCTTAAGAGCAATCGGTGTGCTTGAGTTCGAACCCATGTGCATGCACTTGGTTTTACGCACATTTATTTTCAGTCCCGCCTCTTTGCATTTAGAATGCAACGAGCGAACATTTGACTCTAAATCCGAACGGTTAAGTGCAAGCAAATACACGTTATCAGCATAATCAAGGTGACTTAAGATGTTACATAGTCTCCATTGAAGACTTTTACCTTCCCAACCTTCCAGTGGAGCTTTCGAGATGTCATTTGTTACCACCAGAAACAGGGCAGGTGATAATATGCAGCCTTGTCTGACACCCGTTCGCACAGGGAAGCTCTCGGACAGCTCTCCACTATGCAAGACATAGGATTCTTTAATCATAGCTATGACCTTATCTGGAATACCTCTCCTATCAAGCTTAACGCTGTCGAAAGCCTTCTCGAAGTCCACAAACATGAGATGTAGTATCGAACCCGTTTCGGCTGACTGCTCCAATATTATCCATAGAGTATTTGTGTGGTCGGTACAAGACAACCCTTTACGGAATCCAGCCTGATAAACTTCAAGAGTGCTCTCACTAATCGTATTGAGAATTACCTTAGCCATGACTTTCGGTACGGCAGTAAGTAGACATATACCACGCCAATTGCCCCAATCCCGAAGGACGCCCTCCTTCCATTCAGTCGGATATCTTCCTTCTTCCACACCCGAGTAAAGAGTAGGAGGAGTATATCGGCTGTAATTTCCGGGTCCGCTTTAAGGAGTTTGGTTGGTAGTCCGTCTACACCTGAGGCTTTCCTTCCCGCCATTGACAGAATGGCGGAAACTTTCTCTTACTTATCTGGTTGTATCTTATTCGCCACTCCGTTCCATCCTTCACTGGTCCCAAAATTCTTCGGAGGATCTTCCTCTCGAGATCAGTAGCCGTGTTTTCGGAAGGACACAGTTATGTCCACGTCTCACTGCCACAACAGACCATTGGTCGTATATTAGTTTTATATACTCGCAGATTGAAGTATTTCACAGTCTCTAAATTATACTCCGCAATCGTTATGTTATGTCTGATTGGTGTTCTCCTTCTTATTTGAGTCATTGCTTTTATTTTGCTTTCGTTAATACGCAGTCCGACTTCTTTTGCGGCGAAGTCAAGATTGGCAGATGCCTCTTTAGCACTAGGGAAGAATCTTGAATGTATGATTGTTTAAAATCTTCGTTATATTCTCAGCATTTCTCAAGCACTTGTTTCTTCGAGAAAATGTTGTCTGTTGTAGATCGTCCGGTTCTGAGTCCAATATTCGCCGATTATTTCATTAGTATAGGGCTTAAGACTATGTACGTGCAAGTCTTAAAAGTTTTCATTTCCAGTACTTAAATATTGTGAAATTTGAATATCCTCGAAACCAAACAGTCTATTTATAAAATATTTGAAAGAAACAATGTAATATAAGAATGGAATTCAAGCTTATACTCCAATCGTCTAGTCTTTTCAAAAAGAAACCCGATCTCGTCCTCCCATATATAAAACATTTCAAATTAATTCATTTCTCATCCTTTATCATCATCATAAAATTTTAACTAGCTATACAAAACTAATTTTCTTAAAAGAACCAAATAAATTCGACGTTGCTGTGCACAGAGCAGAATCGATTGGCAATTTTCTCCTAAACGAAACCCATCCCGAACAATAATGCAAACTCGAAGCAATCTTGTACCCGACGAAGAAAACAAAACTAAACCCCATATACGGAACACAAGCACCCGTAGAACACAAAACTGACTCCATCCGGTGTCACTTTGAATACATATCACCCACATCAGCCAACCCAGGACCCCCTTACCCCTCCGGAAAATATTAACCGTACGCCAATGACTACAAATACCAACCACCCCTCGCACGGAGCCTTTAAGTGCAAAAGTTAGCAACATCAAGTTAACATCGATGCGAAAGACAACGCAAACAGCCGAGGAAAAGGCAGAAAAACGAAAAATGCCAGCAAACTCGTCTCTTACACCGTGCTCGTCTACCGTCGTTTCCCCCCTACGATCACCCCAACTCAAACCAATGGAAATGTAAAGAGGAAAAGCGGCGGAAGATTTTCCATCCGCAAAACTCCAATCTGGATGCCAGGCTGGCGGTGAACACAAACTTTACCACCACCAATCTTCGTCCTGTACGGCAAGCTACACGCTCGTACAATGGATGCGATGTGAGGCATCGGCATATATACGAGTAAAGTTGGTTGTAAAGTGGATTCCAGGAAGGCCACCAACCGTAAGTGGAGTCGATAGTATGTGTGCGGTTATGGGTAAGTAACTGAGTGTAGTGGAGTGCTAGCACAGTAGGGACTACACACTAGCGCCACGTGGGATAACCCGGGGAATCCCGGTCGGTGTGGAAGGAGCGCGGAAGGTCCTGTGGAACGTGTTCATTTTTCTTGATTTGTGTACACGAGCACAGAGGGCTAAATAGACAGTTTGCTAGTTGATTGTGTTCAGGGAATGGGAGGGTGGCTGGGTGGGTGCGGAGATCCGTTGTGCTGCAAACAGAAGGACACTGGGACATTATAACATTATCCTTCTGGTTATGCTTCCGCCACCGACAGTGATACTCCACCACTCGTACCATTCTCCGTTTCGGGGTAGGAGAGTGGGGAGGAATCGAATTTCACGAGTCGAGTTTACTCTCTCACGGCACTTTAGAGCCAAAGGGAGAAGGCTATTTCGCTGTGGCTTTGTTGAATATTTTCACATCCTTCGGGGTGGCACTGTGGTAGTGTCGTTGATGGTATTCGAGGTGTAGAGAAATTCAGTCACCAATTGAATTTTCCGGAATGCTTCGCATTTGACTTGGCAAATCTTTCCAGCGGACAACTCCGAGCGGAAGGAGAAGCGTTTTGAACGATGCGATGAGAAGAGTTTAGTATTGGAATAAACAAAAAAAAAACGCCGCACTGTTTGGCCCATCACCGACCGGCTCGAACCGGTTATTTCAAGAAATACTTAGATCTTAGAATAGTCTGAAATTGTATTTCCAGTTTCGTTAGAAGAAAGTTAAGAATTTTCCGGATGTGCTCAGTATTGCCAGATTTGGTTGGAAATTTGAAGAAAAACTTTAGAATAAAACTGAGGATAAACAGTTTTTTTCAAATTTTTAATATTTCATATCTTCCTCCTGAAGGATGGGGCAGTTGAATGCACCCACAGCCAGTCCTTCTTGCTCTAATAATGGCAAACGGTCACTCAGTGAATGATTAGTTTCCCCGTGATATTAAAATATAACTAACTCGGATACGGACGGATTCTACGGTAACGACTTTAAGCATTCGAAAACAAACTATGTCTGACTTCTGGAGCGTTCGAATATTGAATGACGGTGGAAGGGATGGGGTTACTCCTTTTGTACACCGTCAATCAGGTGCTGGCGAAAACTAAAGCCTGTTGTTCGGGATCGCACCTTATGGAACAGAACTATTTCTCTTTTATGCCACTAAAGGATGTCTTAACTGGAAAGTGAATGGAAAACAATAAGTTATAGGAAAGAAGGCCATAACAGAATGATATCGATCGAATGATGCTCGCAACGTCCAAATGCTCGACTATAAAATATTGAGCAAGAAAGGAGTGGACTATGGACAATAGACGACGACTTCAGTCAAGTTTAAAAGCGATTCAACAAAGTTTCTGAAAATTAAAGTAGATTTATTATTCAAAATTAGTCGACTCTGATAGAACTCCAATTTATTGTCGATATTTCGAACACAAACTTTTGTAAGGCTAATAAGGCCTGAACGAGCTCAGCACAAGCATCACGAATCAAAAAATCTCTGAAAACGCAGTTCAAAATAAAATTGTTGTCTCTGTATTTCTGTGACGCTGCTTGTTCATTAAAATATCAGCTCCATAAAATATCATAACATCTCCATCCCGATAATAGTGTAATTCTGCAACAGGAGGAAAATAGGAAGATACATCAACATTTCGACATACTTTTGAAATATAAAAATCATCCCTTGAGAAAAACGACAAAAGAAATTTGGAAATAATTTGAGTAGGATAGAAAAGATCTAAAGGATACTGAAAATGTGGGTGGAAAGATATAAGATGCATGAACGAAGGATAGGGCTTTGGAGAAATTCCCCTAGCTATGTTTACATTTGTAGAAAATAATCCATAGACGTAATTCAATTTCTAGTAAGGGTATAATAATGAATTTATGGCATCAAAGAAAAGAACGATTCAAAGGGAGCTACCTTTTTCGTCAACATTGTGGTGCATGTTTATTCTCTATATGAAATCTATGAGTATTATAAGATTGCTCTTATTTTTATAGCGTTGAGAAATGAGGCTTGAAGAAAACAATGACACAGGACTTAATATTGGCACTCGGAAAACTCAAAACAGGATTTCCGTCGGTCCCTGCGCTCTCTAGCTTTAGAACTCGTTGAGCTGCAAAATTCAAATTTTGTAAATGTCTAGTTCGTGAATAGTCCACGTAGCTCAACCCATTCCACCCACTCCTATAAAAATTTTCTGTATAATCAAATTTTCTAAATAATTATTTTGAAATTTGGAATATATTATTTTTGTCATGAATTTGGTTTTTAATATACAAATTAATTGAATTCCCAACTCCTTTCACCACCTCCCAAACAAATTGCACTTACACACTCATGAAATACTACAGGGTGATTGAGCAAGAGGTGTAGAGTTGGAAAGGCCTATTATTTGACAATTGACAAATGTTGTCATCTATAAACGCGGGAAATTTACCATGGAACGCTACACAGTCATTGCATTTTATTACGAAAATTTTTGTTCAATCGCAGTTACTATGCGCAAAATTCGAGCAAATTTTGTTCATAATCATGTGCCTTCTCAGATGTGTGTGCGAAACCTTCTCAAAAAATTGCAAGAGACTGACTCAGTGCAAGATGTGAAGACACCGAAACGACTTCGCCCCAGACGGTCGAACGAAAATATCGCCGCAGTGAAGGACAGTTGAAAACGACACAAAAACATCCATTCATCACCGTGCTCAAAAACTCGACCTCTCCACGTCCTGACTGCAGCGAATATTGACGAAAGATTTGGCTCTGCTTGCGTACAATTGACTCAAGAACTGCAGCCGCCGGACCACCAGCAGCGCCGTATGCTCTCTGATTGGGTCTTGGAAACAATTCTGTACATAAATCTTTGTTGATACTCCCCATATAAACCAATTTTCTCAGTACATATAACATTTACCGAGCTCAAATTTAGCGCTAAATACTTAGTTAGCATTTCAAATAAGAATGACACAAAATAACTGATTTGCTCACCTACCTCCTCCCATACAATGTGACAGTATTTTACAACTTCACAAAAATTCGATTTTCTTCAAAAGTTTGAATGCTACGGGTCTGTACTTCAAAATACACCAATTGCACGATGTTCGTAGTTATTTATGCTTAAATCACTAAAAACCCAACACCCCTTCCATCACCTCCCATGCCAACTGCACCATTTCACTAAATCGAAAACATTAATTTTCTCAATACCTATTTAATTTAAAATAAATAAAAAAATTAAATAAATTTAAAATTAAAAATAGTTCATTGCTATTACCCCTTCCACCAGTCTTCATGTAAAATTTCTTAACTTAACAAAATTTCTGTTTCATCTGCAGCATCCTCTGATTGGGCTTTACGTGCGATCGTAGTAATGTTATGTTTTTTATTTATTATAGGTAACGTAATATTTAATTCGATGAAATAATTCGCCAATTTTGAAAAAGCCTCATGTCGGGTTTTTTTTCAAAATTTTTACAAAATTCAAGTATAGATGCATATTCTATGAGCCATAGGAAGTCATGACTGTTTTTGAAAGCAAAAAAAAAACTCATGTCTTTCTGGAATAAATTCCGAGAGAGATGAGGCCTTTTCCAAAGTAATTGAAGATCTAGCTTATGTTCTCCATCACCTTCCTCTACCTTCTCAATCCCATTCCTTCCTTCCGTGATTGGTTTTCATTTATCATAAACCATTCTGTAAACAACAAATTGTTTACTTTTCTGCAAATATTTTGAATATCCGATTTCAATACAAAACTTTGATTTCACTTAGTTCAGTCAATTTAACATAAAATCCCACAAAAAAAAACCTTTTTTAGTAATTAAACTAACTGTTTTATGTTAAATTTTCTTTCATTATGCCATTTTATTACTAAAACTCCCTGAGTTCTTGAATCAATTTCGAAAATGACTCATTTCGGAAAATTGTAACAGCTGATTTTTTCGGTACTCTTATTTGAAAAAAAAACATTTCAGTACGTTATGATGTTGTCCAATGGGTCCCTTCTTCTACTCCAACGGCCGAAGTCCGATTTGGGCCTCTTGACCTTCAGGTTCCTTAACATTTTCTCGTTATTTATTGTTAGACCTTCGCACAACCCTCTATCTACGAATTTTTCATTTTCGCAGATTGAGGTGACCAAGGTATACCCAAGCAGGCAGTGTGCTGGAATTATACGTCGACCGGGATTTGATCACACGACCTTCGCATTGTAGACCAACACGCTAACCGCTAAGCTACATCCTAGCTCCAATGGGTGCCAGTATCCAAAATATTTCCGCTCTCAAATTCCATACAGATATCGAATTTTTTGCATGTCCCGAAAAATGTTAAAAAACCGAAATGAGCCCTTTTCAAAACTGGTTATTCAAATGTTATAAAAGATAAAAACATTTCAAATTCAAATTTCTGCTTATTGTCAAATAGTGTAAAGTAGTATACCAAAAAAGTTTAACTCAAACAGGAATCCAAATAAAAGTACGTAAAAGATAGAAACTGTTATTTTGTTATTTATATGGTAATTCTTAGATAACGAAATATTTTAGACCACAATTTACAGCTCAGAATCTGGTGTTCTACAGGGCAGCTATTTGGGTCCTATATTGTTAGTTAATCTGAAAATTAGGACCACTAAACTAAGTGTATCTAGATAATTTTTATGGGAATGAGTCTGGTATTCCGTCATATGACGCTAGACTGAATAAAATTATTTTGTACTAGCGATCGCCCGCGACTTCGTCCTCGTAAGAATTGTAATAATATGCATCTTTTCAGAATGTATTTAGTAATATATGGTATGCATAATCGAATTAAATTAATAAATACACACAATGGTTTGTGTTTTTCTTTGGAATCACAAGTATAAATTATTACATTGGTGGAATCACTAAATCGAAAGCATGATACTTATAGCTGTTCTTAAATATATTTCCGTTGAGTTAGCCAATAATGTGTCAATATTTTAGGAATTCGGATTTTGTACATGAAATCGTATAAGCTCGACTGATTCCGAGCGGGATCATCTTACAATGCTGTCCGGATCGAGGAAAACCAACTTATCTCAAAATTGTGATACACATGCCATAGCGTCATCATGCATAGAAGAATAAAAAATGCTTTAATCGATTAGTGTTAAACTGAAGAAGATTTGAAAATTATGAAGTCATGAATAGAACAGGTCCGTACGCACGTGGATTTTGGGTTCTAACTTCTCCGTGCTATTTTCCTAAAAGTTCTCACTCGAGAGGAATCGCAATACAATTCACTTTTAATGTGATAACCTCAATTATTACTAAGAGGTCATACATCAAATTTTAGATGAACAACTTTTGACACATTCCAAAATAAATGGTCAAAAAATCTGGAAATTACACATTTTTATGGGAAGTAGAAGGAGAGGGAGGAAAATTTAAATAATCTTGTTACTACAACCAAATCAAAACACAGTCATTTCATTTAAAAAAAAAAAAAAACCTTCATTAAAATTGTGGTATTTGTATGGGAGGTGGTAAAAAGCGTAGGGGATATTGATTGGTTTTCCTGAAATTATTATTATCATTACCGAAATTACTATCAAGCAGGTGTACCTCGACTTACGTCATAACGTAAATCGAAATAGTTTGAGATATTGAAATAAAACCAAAAGCAGATTTCGAAGCATACCCAATAAACTGTGAAAGTTTTATTAAAATCGGCTTAGCTGTTTTTTAGTTAAATCCGGGCAGACAGAGAAAAATCTCAAAAACCTGCTTTTTAAAAATGTAATCTGAAACTCTAACTTATAGGCATTTATAAACAAATAACAAACAGACACTACAATTATATTTATATGCACCTAACAGGAGAAAAATGCCGCGTGAAATCTTAACAGAGAACATTCTGCCGTATCTTATTAAATGTATGGAGCTACCTTTTTTCTTCCCATTTTGTATTGTATTTGTTGTTTCCCATACCACCTCCCATGCAAATATTTGCACTGAATAATCTTAAAAAACTGGGGTGGTAAATTTTAAGAGTTAGACGAAACAATTAAGTTTATATGCAAAAATGCATTGCATGTGAATTTTTATAATCACCAATTTAGAATTGTTGAAAACGCTTTTGTTTTAAATTTCACTCATGAATCCTGTTTTTACTTTTACTGCCATACAGCTTTAACACCATAAAAGGGCGACAATATCTCAGCAATTTAATAACAAAAAAAACCTGAACAAAATAGAAGAAAATTAAAAGAAAATTAAAGCTGGAAGGTACGCGATAAATGAAAGGACTGTAAAGGATCGAAATGAATACAACGACCACAATTCCACCCGTCCTTTGCTTCGGTCAAGGACCAGATTAATATCAAATATATACAGGAAGCAGATTTTTTTTCATTTCTAAACTCGTTCCACCAGAACATCACACTAAAAAAATCTATGAAAATAAATAAAAGAAAGAGTGCTTACGCCTTGTTCGACCCCAAAAAGGATACTTTAGTTCCACAGGCAAGAATCCGAGAGACAGAAGAAAAAAAATGGAAATTTTAACTTTTTCCCTTACTTCTCGAGAATTTTTCTTTAGTTTTTCCTTTAGTTTGGTGTTGCTGTTTGCTTAGTATTGATCCAGGGAACGACGACTACGACAATGAGAAAAAGTGCTTTTTTCTGGAGATTTTCTCTGGAATCACATCCTTTTCTCTTCTCTCTGCTCCCCGGCAACACTATTGTAACTGGAAACGATGCAATACTGGCATTTTCCTCCTCAACAGTATCATAGTATTTTTTTCTGAACTGCAGCATGGAAGCTCACCCTGGCTGCCATCAGAGCATAGAATATTCTTCTTACGTGTTTGATGAGTCAAAGTAAAATACAGGCAACAGGGGTTAATGCAGAGGCGGCGATGGCAGAGAAGATACGATGAGAAGGTGGCGAATGTAGAGTGGTGAGACGGAGGCAGTTGACTAGAAATCAACGAAAGAGTCATCTCTATGCTCACGTTCTTAACAAGGAAACGGGTTAAACGAAAGTTTGCCTGGCGGAAGCGAGTGAAAAAGGGAGAACTATGCCATGGATAGGGCATGAAACTCATCCCAGAAATGAAATAACATAACGTTGAAAAGCTGCAAATATTAAGCTCCTCGCTTTTAAATCTTCTATCAGCTGGGATGTCCCTTTTCGTTCCGGGAACCAGACTTCATTTCCCAGCCGGAAAAAAACCTAATGAAAAGAGAAAACTTTTTGACATATGGGAGAGTTTGAGATGTCCAATTGTATGGATACCTATCTATAAATATTTTGTGGCTTTCGAAGAAATGTGAGATTTTCTTGCGTTCCTTACGCCATATAGTATCGCGCTATGTAGATACTTGGACTGAAGAATAAATAAAAAATAAAACGTTTTAAGGATAAGTTTAGAAGATGTCTGGTATACAACTTTGGCATCTCTGATCTCGACGAGAATTCTAAGTGATTTTCGAATGAACCAAGAAGTTTGCTAAGTTTTTGTTGTTTACTTTTGATAAAAAAAGTCTTCGGGCAATTTTTCGTCAAGTTTTGCAAAATATTCGAGAAATGAATAGAAAAGCTGGCAGAACTTTGAATTATTAGTTTTGGTTAAGGAATGCAGATGAACTCTTTTTCTCTTCCCTACAATAGTCATGATGCTAGAAACTATTCTTACTAAAAATTATGAAAATAACTTCATTGTGTAAGTAAGTTTTGCATTGGCATGTTTTCTTCAATACTTTTAATTAGAGCATAGTACAGAATTCGCCGGGATTTTTTCATATTTCGATTTGGTCTGATCAAATTTAAAGAAGATAACATTAACAAGTTGTCCCTCAGTCCGGATTAAATCAAAGATTCTCGATGACGGAAGTACTTACATATGGATTATTTCTTTTTAATTACTCCTTACTTCTGGACAACGATCATTTTAGAAAACTATACAGGTCTTAACGGCGATTTTCCCAATCATTTACGATTGCGTCCATATTTTTAATGAAAGTGTACTCAAGTTATATTGAAAACACACAGACACAGACAGACTTCACAACAACACTTCAATTTCTGAATTAATGGGACCTCAAATAGTGGAAATCCGTCAAAAACCGAAAGTCCGTTCCTTTTGTTCCACAATATTGCGAACTAAAAATAGTTTTTTGTTTTGTTTTGGTTAAATACTGTAACACATATAAAACATATCAAACAAATACAATATTGCAATTGAACCGTGAAGTCGATCAACATCTAACAAGACATGCACGCCAAATAAGGACGCGGAAGATAACAACCATGAAATATGGTAAATATTTGGCAATTAACAACGCAGCAATGACATACAACAACACACCAAACAATATAAAATTTTTATAAAGAAAAAATAGCTTCAAAAAACAATTAAAAAGATATTATCTCAATATGCACACATATTTAAAGTAATATCTTTCTCTTTACATAATCATTTGAATTTTAATTTTAATTACATTTTGCATTAAATTATATTTTGAATCAAACTAAATTATATTTCGCTATATTTAGCTATGTAGTCCTGGCAACAGCTAAGGCCGATCCTGGGATCGCGCCTTGTGGTAGAAAGTTGTTTCTGTCCCTAACCGGAATTTTACTGATTGATTTGCTATTTAGCTACAAATTATGAATTATAAAACAACTATGGAAGTTTTATATGAGCATAGCTCAAAAGACAGAAAATGAATAAATGAATAGTTAAAAACTAAACTTCCGCTTCCGATCGATAATCACATCCGAAAGCAATTCTGAAGAGTTTACTCTAGTGACCGATCGTTTTAGACTACTGCTATCCTTTTCTGTTAAGGTTTACTCGAACTATCGTCGATACACACAGACTCGTAATCAAGGATGTTACACGGTCCGCACTGACGAATTTTATTTCCCCATCTTCCAATGGCCGATTGAGCGTAATGAAGGTCGGCGAAACTCTGGCTGTGGACGACGGCCAAGCATTGATTCTCCAAATCAATAAAAAAGCCGACATATGTACGTTGGCCGGTCTGGAGAATCGGGAGTGCTTAGATACGCCCTAAAAAGCAAAAAACCGAGGAAGAATTAAAATATTCTCGCGGCCAACAAAGTAGAAAGGGATTTTAAAATAGAGACCCTGACTTCTGTTGCAGAAAATATTTCCATCGATACGGATGAGGAGAGAAGAAATAAGACAGGAGATTTAAACGCTACTCTGCATTATTGAACTCGACTCTGGTTCCTGAGTCTCTACTACTCTTCATACTAAATACTAACCTACTAACCGGCAACCGTGAGATCGTGCCAAGTTATAATCGCCCTACCAGAGAAAGCGTTCCTGACTGAACATTCTGTACGGACTCGGACAGATGTAGGTTGGAAAATTGGAAGATCCTTGACAAACCATTACTCTCCGATTACAAATAAATTGGGTTCGATATGGAGCTTATTCCAAAAAAAAGTGTAAAAGCGTTTAGAAATTCGGCTAAAGCGAACTGGAATCTGCACTCGTATATATTCAAAAGGAAACTAGAAATTAGGAAGCCATACTATAGTTGGATTGCGGGAACATATCACAACCCTTCTAACTAAGACTCTAAAACAGGCCTTTCGAAAGGCATGCCTTTAAAAAAACCGCATAAAAGCTCTCAACGACCATGGTGAAATAGGGAACTGGACGAACTACGTAAAATCGTTCATACTCCGTTTAGCACTGCAAAGTGTTCTGGGGAACCAGAAGCGTGGGATGAATATAGAAGTTCCTTACCGGTCTTTCAAAAGAAACTTAGTATAGCTGAAATAGAAAGCTGGAGAAAATTCCAATAAAGAGCAAACCTAACAAGGCTCTAGACTACTGCGTCAGCCTTACTAAAAAACACGTATGTAAGCTAGACAGAGTACGGTAAGGGACCGCTTAAGGCGCTTTTAAGTAATCATATCTCCGGCTGCCGGAACCCCCACAGCCTCTACTCAGAAGCAAGCAACACGCGAATGGACGGCATTCCAGAATTTCTTATAATAAACAGACTAAGGTGAGAAATAAGCTCGTTCGAACCGTACAAATCACCAGGACCGGCCATCATACAAAATGTGGAAGGGCTGGTGATTTCGTGCTACTAAAGATCTTCAAAAGGTGTTTCAAACTAAACTACGTTCCCCAGTTATTTATGAGATGGTGATAGGCATCGAAAAATCCCTACAGTACACTCTAGGTATTGTCCTAGCTTTCAACAATGTAATGACTGAAGCTATTGTGGTAATGACTGAAGCTATTGGCAATGTAATGACTATTGGCTCCCTGCGCTACTCAGGTAAGTGAAATGATCAGCGCATGGATCAAAATATTGATTGGAAGCAGATCTACATCTTCGGAAGGTATAAGTATTGAGAAAATTAGCGTAATGAAATCCTGCAGTTTTAATCGGAGGTAGTAGAGGTGGTTTATTAATTTTTTTCCCGAAATAACAATTAATATCAATACAAACATTATGTAATTGACATCTTTTAAATTACAAGCCCGTGGCATTCATACTATTCAAGATAAAATCTGAGAGTATATTGTGTTGACCTTACCGTTTGTAATGCTAAGAGATAATGCTCAAACAGAGCCGCCAAGGGTAAAGAAAGGTTTGTTATCGGTCAAAAACTTCGATTTCAAATAACTGACTATCTGTCTGTGCGTCAGCCTACAACATAACTCTCGAACGCTTTCAGCTAGCGTGCTGAAAATTGACGTTAGTTATTTTTAGCAAACAGGCTCCACACCCCCACTTCTTCTACGAAGCATTGCTTCCCTTACATTTTACCTTCTATTGAGTCTGGAAATACTAAATTCACAGCGGAACGAAAATCCAACAACAACAACATTATTCAAAATTTTAGGAAAAAGCGCGCACTATTTTCGTTCATCACTGTAAACACACGTTCTGTGCACAGGACAGCTTTTGACGGTTTCGCTGAACAACGAAAGCCCGAATCCTTCTACAGGCAAAAATCGCTGAGATGCAATTAAAGAAATGCATACATAGGACTGCCGGCCAGTTAGTGGCAACATTTTCCCACTCGACTGGATCAAATTCGGCTTCTATGGGAAGGGGAGATGCGTCGCGGTATTTGCTTCCAGAGCTTTCAGTCGCAAACCAATTTCTGCATTGGCCGAAAAATGATTGGGAAGAAAAATGTGAAAGAGTAAATTTGACAATATTACCTATATTTGTCGTGCTTTGAGGGTTTACACTTTTGCAGATCGAGCGACATCCTTTTTTAAGTCCTTACTTTTATAATTATGTAAATAAAAAATATAAGTTAAAAAAAGCCTATGTTAACTTTTTAATATTTTTAATGTTTATATCTAACAAATGAAGGTTAAAGTGCCTATCAAAGAAAAATGTCGCTATAAGGTTTCTCCAAATTCCGGCCCGTTATCACCCTAGTCAATATAAGACCATGTGCTGCTAGGAGAGTGTAATATCTGTAAATTTAAGAACTCAAACGCTGTAGGCTGCTATGTAGTATTAGGGTGAATGTGTATCGTGTTTGATTTGCGATCTTTTTATTTGTATTCGAATCTTGAATTATTAGATTTGCTCAAGGAGGATATTTAAAATGGAGTGCCTGATATTCAGAAATTTTTGAAAATTGTGTCCAAGCTTAACTTGGCTTCAAACTTTTACAAAAAAAAATACCATAATTTGTATTCTCTCTTGGTTGCTAATATTCAGTCAGCAATAAAATAATTTTCAGTAGAATGGAGTTTGCTGCTTTATTTCAGAAATCTTTATTTTTTCAATTTTTATTAGTTTCTGGTTCATGCCTAAGCTAAGCACCTTAGCATCGGACAATTTAACGCGGGACAGAGATAGTTACTTTGGGTTTAAGTATAACAAACAAGGATAGTGAAACAATTCTTCCGAAAATTTGACAATTGTTTCGAACAATTTAACGTGGGAAAGAGTTAGTTGCAATATTTTGAAGTGTGCCAGACAAAGAGAGCGAACCGTTTATTTCGAAAAATTTCGAGCATTTCTTCAGTAAGGGAGGGTAATACTTTCATTCCCATTTTCTTACGCGGCAAAACATGCTCATAGTAACTCCTTATTATATATCCTCCTTGGATTTGCTTTTATTTTAACTATCGAGCATACTATGTTCTAAATAGATTTTATTTTTTCCTTATTACTTCAAAAAAGTCGACCAAATTTGGTCACAATGTATATTTCATCTATAGAGGATATCTCAACAGACTAAAGAATTATAAAAAAGACTGTAGATAGTAAAATTAAGAACGAAAACAATAAGAAAGATTAAGTAAAAACAATAATAGAAAAATAATAAAAGTAATTACACAGAAAAATTATAAATTTCCTACAATATAAGCTTTGAACTGCGGTCGACTATCAGTAAAACCAATTTTGTCGCATATCATATTAAAGTAGGAGATGCATCTAGAAATAGGTTCATTAAGTCCGTAATTTGTGCGGTGCGCGATGGGATGAAAAATCGTCCTCTGCCGCAATGACCTTTCTGGAGCAAAAACTAGGAGATAACTGAGCAATTCAGGGCTTTTAATGCGGTATAATTCAAAAAAACTTTTTTCGATGAGCCAAAGATTGCAAGCCAATTAATTGGCATCTGGTTTCATAAGAGGGAATGTCAGCGCTCCGGTTAAACTTACGAAAATTAGGGAAATTACTCTGAATTCGTTCCAACACATGAATCTGTTATACAAGATCCCAAACCGCACAGCAATATTCCAAAATAGGTTTCACAAGACAAATAAAGGGTGCTTTGAGAGTGTATGGGTCAATGAAATCTTTAGCAATTATCCCAGGCTTGAATTAGCTTTGGAGATTAAGTAGTCGATATAAGAATTAAAGCTAAAATTAGAATCGATCAACACGCCAAGATCCTTTACCTCCTATTATTCAAGTTGTAATCAAAAAAAAATGAAAAAAGATTTTCTCTGGGCAGAAAATATTTTGCAAAAATTAAGTTCTAACAAGTTAACTTCCCACCAATTGCAGAGGTTAGCAATATCAGCCTGAAGTTCAAGACAATCATTCAAGCTTGAAATCTTAGAAAAGAGCTTAACATCGTCAGCGTAAAAACGAGAGCTAGAAAATTTAAATATTGAAGGAATGTCGTTTACAAATAAAACAAAAAGAAAAGGCTCGAAATAGCTTCCTTGGGGAATTTTGAATACAGTTATGTAAAATAAATTGATTAAAAAATGAAATTATTAAAAATAAAGTATGGTATACCTACTGTCAGGTTCCTGCGTGCTCTTATCATTACAAAGACTCCTAGCAACTGACGATAGGTTTCAGTTATATTTTATATTAAACATGTTACTTAAATGTATGAAGTGTAACCAACCAATATTTTCAAAAAATAATCTCTTCCCCTAGCTATTACATCACGCCATGCCACTGGAAAATTAGGTTAAAGAATAACAATGTAAACATCATTATTGTCAATATTTCGTTCGAATACTCTATACACCTCCTTCTACCCCTTTTCTCATTTCATCTAGAGTATTACTTGACTGGTCTCTTCGTCCAATGATTATTTTGTTATGTTTTTGTAAAGTTTTGAGATTCTGTCACTTTGTATGGGAGGGGGTTGAAGTAGTGAAGCTAATCAGTTATTTTTTTCCGATCTTAATAATAATGCTAATTAAGTACATAATTACTTTTGAGCTCGTACTATGAAAAATGGTTTATAGTATTTCATGAAAAAGTGCAGTTTATATGGGAGGTGGCGGAAAAAGTGGATAGATTCGAATAATTCTTATACCGAAGATCACATTTATGATAAAAATAACACATTCTAAATTTCAAATTATTTACTATTAAAGTTTCGTGGCAAATTTGATTATAGTAAATTGTATATAGTAAAAATAACTTATTTTGTTTGTGAGTGGGTAGAAGGGGCTTAGCGATTTGGCCACGAACTTAACCTTACATTTTGCTCCGAAACGGCGTGTCCAAAAATTCATCTTTTTGGCTCATCGAGTTCTCAAGAACGCAAGGACGGACGGACGAATTTCCGGTTTAGAAATTTACGACTGATAATATTTATTTCTGTATCTTTCATTTTTTCTCGGAGCCTTATTTCTTATCACTACAAATCTTAGAGCAAACTTGAAATACTCTCAGATATCTAAAATACAAATATATTAATTTATTTTTCTAATAATAAAGTATTTATGCTATGCTCACCTCACAAATTTCGTTGTCAGAAAATTATTGCTTACGTCTTGGCTACTCCAGTCAAATATCAGTTTTTAGTTTATATGGTTATAAATAGAAATATCTCGCTATAATTAGATGCAATGGGCTTAAATATTAATTAAATGTTCAAATAGATACACACATACCGAATTAATAAAATTATTCAAGTTAATTTACTGCTTTTTTGCATATTTCTTTAGTCAGTGTAGTATACTTGACGGTTCAACATTCTAATTTTAGATCAAATACAAAACTTATTTAATACACATTATTCTTTTATGTTATTGATTTATTTATATTCATTTGAATCATATCCGATAAGTTTTGTACAATTTAGCATATTTTTAAAGAAATTGATTTATTATGATTTGAATTTATTATCGATGACTGCATTTTATGTAAATGTTTCGATTACCAAAACTGTAATCAAATTAGCAAGTTGTCCGATCGGAGAAAATGTATGAGATCGAAATAAAAATATTATGCATATTTAATTGACGATAAAAAAAAACTCAAACTGCTTAAAATGTTTTTATTACAAATATAATTTTGACATAATAAATCATTTGATTACTTTTTTTATGTTGTTAAATAATTTTGAATATCATTATCGCAAATTTGAACACTATTTTGATTTAATTCGTCGTTCGAATTTGAACAATATTATGATTTAATTCGCACCACGATTTTATGTACTTTTTATTCCAATTTGCGGTAGTTGTATTTTTAATCCTAAAAATGTGATTCTTAAGAAATAAAGAAAAGAAATAAAGAAAAATAATTAAATATTAAATACAACAATTTTAAGAAAATTAGATTCACTTTTAAATTAGCGATTCCTTTAATGCAATTAGGAAAAAATAGCATTATGCCTTAACACACATCCGTTGTTTAATTTTTCAATCAAAACAGTCGTTCATGTAGATTCCAGAGATGATTTAAATTCCATAAAAAATATCGAAAAATTGATAGGGGAAGATGTTTGTGAAATAATGCCAAAATCCTACTCGATTTCATACATAACTAACGTTTATACAAGACTTTAGTTTTTTGATGTTTGTGTAGAAATTACACAAACGACGGAAGAGTGTTAATACAGACCCCACTACTAACTGTTTTCAGTGCGTGCTTAATTCTTGCATTATGCACTTTTCGAATGGTGGGTAGACTACAATTATTCGATTGATATTAACTTGGTGCGATTGTGACGATGGTTGAAGATTTAATTTTTGCGTCAGAATCGAACAGCGATGATGAAGTGGTTAGGCCATCTAATGCATTTCCGTAATACAAGATTTATCAAAAATTAGAGAAATATTTAAACGTGGTAAATTAGTTCAAAGCTAGCTAGGGTATAGACAAGTGGGTAGCGTATTGGTCTAAAATTGGAAGGTCGTAAGTTCAAATCCTGGTCGACGCATAATTCCAGCATGCTGCCTGCTTGGGTTTACCTTTGTCAGCTCAATCTACGAAAAAGAAAAATTCGTGAATAGAGCGTTGTGCGAAGATCTAACAACTCATACACTATAAATAATGGAAAATGTTAAGGAACATGAAGGTCAAGAGGCCAAGGTCTGATTTGGGCTGTAGCGCCATTGTAGAAGTAAAGCCTAATCATATGGTACTCTAGATGGAATGAGAAAGAGTTTAATGTACCGGACAAAATATTATCTCAAATTCTTTCGAATAGTGTATTGTGAGTTCTATATGGGAGGTAGTAAAAGCAGAGCAGGATGGTTTGTAATTTTTATACTCTAGATGAAATCTGAGAGTATATTGTGTTTACCTTACCGTTTGTAACGCTAAGAAATAACGTTCGCACAGAGCCGCCAAGGGTACAGAAATATTTGTTGTCGCTCAAAAACCTCGATTCCGAGTGACCGTCTGTCCGTCTGTCCGCCTGTCCGCCTGTTCGTCTGTCCGTCTGTGCGTCTGTCTACAGCATAACTCTCGAAAGCTTTGAGCTGTTGTGCTAAAATTTTGTGTGTGTCATTTTTACCAAAAAAGTAACTTTAAGTTCGTGAATGGGCTTCATCCCCCCACTCCTTCTACCCCCTGCCATACAAATTTCATGAAATTTCGAAATAGTAAGAAATTGATTTTTCTTTGAAACTGTTTAAGCTATCGACTTGAAATTTAGGTCAAAGTATTATGATATAGATTTCATTAATATCACGGAACATTAACCCGATCCCCTTACTCCTTCTACCCCCTCCCATACAAATGGACAATTTTGAAAAATACATATTTTCGATTTTCATTGAAACTAGTAAAGCTGAAAACACAAAATTTTGTCAGAATGAATTCTATTATAATTACAATTTATTTAAAAATAATTATTAACTTCACCTCACTCTACCCCCTCCCATACAAATTTCACGAGTTTTTGGAATTTATATTAAATTATTTTTCTTCGAAACTGTTAAAGCTATCAATTTGATATTTTGTATAAAGTATACAAATAGAAATATTAATAATGCGAAACAAATTTGTTTTGAACCGTACACTCCCTCTACCCCCTCCCATACAAATGCTTAATTTTTGTTAAATGCATTTTATCGATTTCCATTCAAACTAGAAAAGTATAAACTTCAAATTTTGCCAGAATTTGTTTCTTAACAATTGAAATAAATGTTAGAAAAAATTATCAGCTCCGCTTCACTCCTCCTACCACCTCCCATACAAATATCTGTATTATAAATTCAAGAAAAGCATTTCTCCTTCAAGTATATGAGAGCTATCGACTTTGAAATTGAATGAAAGCAGTTTCAAAATCATCTTAAACGCTCCACTTCTTCTGCCACCTCCCATACAAGTGCCCCAATTTCAGGAAAACTATGACCAATTTCTTTAAAAATAATGAAAACTAAAATCTTTAAATTCAGCAAAAAATATTGTGCATGCCATGTACGGTGTCATATAAGAAAAATACAAACCTCCCCCTCTACTTCTTCCACCTCCCATGCAAAAGTCTCTATTCACTATTCGAAAGAATTTGAGACGACATATTTTCCGATATATTGAAGTCTTTTCCATCTCATCTAGATTATCAACACCGAACGAGGAATGCAAAATGTTTCAAGCAGGACTTAAAGTTTGAAGCTTTCATAATTTTCTGGGAAATTGAACAATTTTTGCCAGAATTTATGGCATTTGTATGGGAGATGGCAGAGGAAGTGGAAGGTTTCGGATGATTTTGTATCTGCTTATCAACATCCTTATCACATTGGTTTGTTACAATTTTAAAGTCGATAGCTCTGATATGTTCGAAGGAGAACTACTTTTTTTGAATTGCCAGTACAAAAATTTGTATGGGAGGTGGTATAAGGAGTGAAGCGAAGCTGATATTTTTTTTTAGCAATTATTGTAATTATTAAGCGGCAAATTCTGGCATAATTTTAAGTCTGTACTTTTCTAGTTTCAATGAAAATCGATTAAATGTATTTTCCAAAATTGTGCATTTGTATGGGAGGGGGTAGAAAGAGTATTCGAATCAAAACCAATATTTTCGAAATTAATATTATTTCCAACTGTATACTTTTCTCAAAATTTGTTGATAGCTTTAACAGTTTTGAAGAAAAAAAATTTAATTGAAATTTCGCGAAATTTGGGACACCAAATATTTCTATTCCCTTGGCGACTCTGTGCGAGCATTATTTCTTAGCTTTACAAACGGTAAGGCAAGTACAATATAATCTCAGATTTCATCTACAGTATAAAAGTTCGGTGGAAAATTTGTTAAAAATTGGCACAATCTCACTATAAATGAAATTTTCATTTGCAAATGAGGGATTTCACTTTCGCCTAGGGATACTATACTCTAGTATACTATGAAGTAACTCTTTCTCACCATCATAAACCAGAACTAATGGTACTAATTGTTCAAAGAACTCAATGCTATTCTATCTGAATTCTTAAATTATTTCGTAAATCATTTTTTATTTCTTAATTCCAATAACAGTGATCTGCCACATATCTCGGAATAGATAAGTACTTGATCCAATCGTCAAAAACGCAACGAATAATCGTAGCATCGAAATGAGTCATTTTCAGCTCGGAAACAATTTCGAAAAAAAGATTAACTCGTCACGATTCTCAAAGTCCACAGTAGCCCAAAGGGCGATTATCTTATGATTTTGAATAATCCGTTAAACTGTTAAGTGTTAACCACATAGCTACATGAAACCCATTCCATATCACATTAGTAGGGTTCTCTTATCGCCTTTATTCTGGGTGTCGACCGAAAGCAATTTCTTTCGGATTGGGGGCCACCATTTAACAAATAACCGCAGCGACATTTATTTTCTGATAATTCCCGGAAAAAAAGCAAAAATTTTAAATAATTTCTGGTTCATTGAACCATCGTCGGAACTAAGTGTTTTCATTCATGCGACGATAAATTAAAATGTGGAAAAGCACATGACGTGCCGGGCCAGTCACTTCTCACAGTGACAGCTCGAACGGCGCAGCGTTCGGCCAACGCGACCAACAAAAAGATCGCAGCATCGATCGCCCAACCAGCCAGAACCAGAAGCGAGCATTCTTTCAGAGATCAAGACGCGCACGCAGAAGAAATCAAAACAAAGATGTCCTACGATAAACACTGCCATAGAGAATTAATATCTAGGCTATCTTGTATCTAGCGAGCTGTCAGATTTTCATTCGGCTAACACACATTTTCTGATCAGCGGAATTTCTTTTCCTTCGCGTGTTCGGGCCGAGAAAAATCGTGATATGATGACCCCAAGTTGGTTGTAGCGATCGGTACGATCGAAGAAAATTGAGGGTGGGCGATGGGTTAACTAATTGGTCCGATGTGCGGGGAAATTTCAAATTAGAATTGGGAACATGATTTTTATTTGAGGAAATTCCAAGTGTGTAGTATTTTTGAGGAAAATGATGGTGTTTTAGTTTTTATTTGATGTATTTATTTATTTGACTATCAATCGCTACAGATGTTTTATTTTCTCTCCATCACGTAGTACGGAAAATTATGGGATCGTGCAAAATTTAATTTTTTTAAAATGGATTTACATGTTTCGGGGGTGTTTTCGTTGTTTGAGACACGTTCAGTTTTTTTTTTTTTGGGTTTATTTTCGAATTTAATATTTGAGTTGGCACAAATAAACCGTAGGGAATTTATTCACTATAAATATTTTTTTTTATTCTTCGCTATTGATCTGGGTATAGACAGTGGAATGTTGGTCTACAATCAATACGAAGTTCGGGAGTACAAATCCTGTTCCAGCCAATATAATGACTTTATTTTTTTTAGGGAACCGAACACAACCTGCGGGGTTACCCTACAATGCTGTGCACAGCTGTGTCGGTATAGGAATTGGAGAAAGAAACGAAGTTGGGTCAATTTAATTTCGATGGAGAAAGACGAAAGTGACAGTGTACATTGGCTTTGAAGCAATGGAGGTTGCAATCGTTTGGAAACACTTTGGATGGTAATGTATTCCAAAGTCTTGATGTTCGGAAAATAAAGGACTTCCTATATTTCACTGTATGAGAAGACAAGTGTTTAACGGTGCACTCGTGTGCGCGTCTAGACGAGTATCTACGGGAAGGAACAAGTGAGCTTAGTTCCGCAGTGCATTTACCATGGAAGCAGCTATAGTAAATGCTGATTACTCTGACATTTCTACGATACTCGAGAGAATCGATAGAAGACATAATGGTCTCGTCTCCATGCAGCCGAAAGGCATGAGTTTGAATATGGTCGAGCAACGCGAAGTGTGATTTGGGTACCTCAGCTGAAACATGCGAATTGTACTCTAAACGTGGTCTAATGTATGCCTTATGCAATAGATGGTTGCGAGGTCATTCGGCGTGAGGGCAACAGCAAAAATGTGCTGGGCCCAATTCAGGTAGTCATTAATCTTAACACCAAGATGTGTGAAGTTATCCGAGGTGCAAAGTTATGCGCCATAAAAGGTCACATTTTGAGATAACACTGGAACATTAAGTTTGAGGGATATACGAGTATGACAGGCCTGTGTTTTGGAAGCTTTAAGCTCTACTATATTTTTCCTGCCCATTCCAAGATTAAGCTGAGATCTGAGTTTAGCGAACGAAATAACTTCATGCGATTGGCAGCAATAAAATGCTTGCGTCATTTCGCAACGGAGTTAAATTCATAGGTGTTATCTAAAGTACTGACATCCGGAAAACTATGGATTGGATTGAGATGAAAACTAAGAAAAGAATTCAAGGTAAAACGGACATATGGCCCTAACCTTGACTATGAGACTCTGTCGAAAGCTTTTGCAATGTCAACTTGACCTTCGCCGTGTTTATATATGCATGAGCTCCAACGTTCTGTCAAGCAGACCAAAAAATCTCCCGTTGACCTTCCAGAACGGAACCCATACTGACGATCATGGAGTAGCTGGTTATCTTCGAGATATTCAGCGATTTTGCGATTGATAGCAGTTTCTATTACTTTCGAGTGCACTGAAATAATGGCTATCGAGCAGTAGTTGACGGGGTTCGCTTTGCTTCCTTTCTTGAGAACTGGCTAAACATTCCTAACTTTCCACATACGTGTAAAGCTCCCAGAAGAGGAGGAAAGATAGAAAAGTTTGCAAAAAGGTTTAGCTAAACAAGAGGAGCACTTTGTAAGCGTAATGGGGGGAATACCGACTGAGCCAGGAGATCTGTGGATATTGAGCTCCTAGAAATAAGTCTCTTGCGAAAATTTAGTTTAGGCAGTGAAAAACCAGAATCGATAGGTTTGAAGGTGGAAGGCGTTTCTAGCGAAACTTGCTGCCAGTAAGTTAGCTTTTTCGACAGGATCAATAACGGCAGGAGTTCTCTGTTGGCAGGTGTTTTATTGCCTTTAAATTTTTCCTGGTCTGAATTGAAGCGAGACATTGTTTATTGAATCAAGATTCCTTCGACGGCCTGACTCTCTTATGGGAGTTATGAAGAGCTTCATATCTTTCAGGATAATCCCAGTGACAGGTCTACAAGCTTCATCGCAGTCTTTGGCACAATTCCCTATTAAAGGCATTTAAGAAGTCATTTAGCGCCCCCCAATTGGCTCTTTTGAAATGCCAAATATTTCTTCGAGGTGCCTTGATTGTCAGCGGTGTAAGTGCTGCAACTGAGAACTGTGCACGAATCAAAAAATGATCCATTTTGGCAATTGACGATGGTGATGTCACAGTGACAGAATATTTCTCTGGCTGGTTGATAAGAAAAAGGTAAAAAAGGTTGGAAAAATGTACTGCATTATCTAGTTAATGCGTGGGCTCATCGGCCAGCTAAGTTAAACCGTTAACAGAGGGAAAAAGCTCAGTATCACGCTCCCCCGGGTCCGTAGAAAAGGAGTGTTTAAGCCAGGCAATATTATGAACATTGACTACATAGATTCGGTTAACCCATCCAGTTCCAATAAAATGTTCGCTGCAGTCGTTGCTGGGCTTCTATACACATAACAGAAGTACATGACTTGTCTTTGGATCACCAATTTTATCCAGACATGATTAAATTCTGGATTGGAGCAATTACCCAAATAGGGAACTAATTGGAAAGACACATCATTGCGGATGTAGAGTGCGACACCCCGCTGGCAAAAAAAAATGCGGGAATAAGGTGATAACCGGGAACAAAATAAAACTATTCACTTCCCGGTAACACCTTGCATTCACCAAGTACTAGAATATCCGGACCTTCAGTTTGGGTAAGGATATACAGCTAGCGATAGGCAGAGTTTATTCCCCGAATATAAATTTGATCAATAGTAAAGTTTACCATGACCAACAAGTTTACTTTAGGGAGCAAAAAGAAAAAAAGAAAAATAATATAATAGCAAAATTAAGCAAATAAGAAAAAAAAACATAACAGGGCTACGATTTCGCGTAAAGCGCAATCTTACGATACTCTAGATGAAATAGAATTTTTTGTGATCCCAAGAAATTTTGTATGGGGAGTGTTAGAAGGGGTGATAGCATTGAACTAATTTTTTCCCTATCATGCTAAAGTAGCTATAAAAATGTTTTATACAAAATGCTTACTCCAAATATTTAATGGGAACTGAGAAAATTAGTGAGTTAGATTTAGTGAAAATGTGCAGTTTGTATGGGAGGTGGTAGAAAGAGTGGGGGAATCTTAGTCATTTTTTCAGAAATAACTAGAAATATTATAAAATTGACATCCCTTAAATTTAAGACTAGTGCCATTCATAATTTTCAAGAAAATCGATTTTTTGTGAAGTTGTGAAACTGTGTCATAGTGTATGGGAGGGGGTAGAAGCAGTGAACCTAATCAAATATTTTTTTCTGATCTTAGTGATAATACTAATTAAGTATTTAGTACAAAATATTAGCTCGATAAATGTCATATGTTCTGAGAAAATCGTCTTAGAGCATTTCATGGAAAAGTGTAGTTTGCTGGGAGGGGGTGGAAGGAGAAAGACAACGCAAATAATTTTTCTACTGTAAATTTAAATCATTATGAAAGTAATATATCCCAAAATTCAGACTAATAGCTTTTATACTTTTCGAGTAAATCCATTTATTGTCAAATTGCGAAATTGTGTCATTTTGTATGGGAGGGGGTAGAAGGGGTGAAGCTAATCGTCTAATTTTTTTTGCCCTTACTAACAATTTTAAATAAACATTTGGTGCACAATTTCAACCCGCTAAATTTTATAAACGCTGAGTAAATTGGCTTAGAGTAATTCATGACAAGTACAGTTTGTATGGGAGGTGGTAGAAGGAGAGGGAGGACACGCAAAATTTTTATACGGTAGATTTAAATTATCACAAAAGAAATATATTCCAAATTTCAGGCCAATAGCTTTTACACTTTTCGAGCAAATCCGTTTATTGTCAAATTGCGCAATTGTGTCATTTTGTATGGGAGGGGGTAGAAGGAGAGGAGCGATTTGGCCCATTCACGAACTTGACCTTAATTTTTTGGCAAATATGACGTGTACAAAATTTGAACTATCTAGCTCAGCGCGTTCTCAAGCTAGAGAGCGCACAGACGGACGGACATCCGGTTACGAGATTTTTGAGTGATAATATTAACTTCTGTATCATTCATTTTTTTCTCCGAGTCTTATTTCTAAGCGTTACAAACTTTAGAGCAAACTTATAATACTCTCAGATTTCATCTAGAGTATAAACACGAATGAAAAGAAGAGAAAACAAAAAAATACCTAGGACAATATACGAAAAAATTGAACTATTAAATTTTGCTAGGACATCAAAAAAAAAATTGGCTGCTAAAAAAACCTATCCGCTGAAAAGGGTCGAGAATGTAAGATCACATCTGTTATTGAAAAATCCTAAAAAATTGCAAGGTTTCGCTTCTTACATAGAGGAGAGCTTACTGAGAGCTTTCCTGTGCGAATGGGTCAGGCAAGTCAGAATATTATCACCAGCCCTGTTTCTGGTGGTAATAAATGACATCTTGAAAGTTGCACTGGAAGGTGGGGCAGATAAAGATCTTCAGTGGAAACTATTTAACATCTTAAATTATGATTATGACAATGACTTATGCATGCTTGCAAAACCCATTCGGAATTAGAGTCAAATATTCGCTCTTTGCATTCTAAACGCAATAAGGCAGGACTGAAAATAAATGTGCGTAAAATCATTTACATGCTCATGGGTTCTAACACAAGCACAGGGATTGTTTTTAACGGACAAGATGTTGAAGAGGTGCAAGATTTTTGTTATCTCGGAAGCATTATCAGTTTGGACAGACCAAAATAGGCATTGAGATTCAAAGGCGTAAGTGGCAGAGGATCGGACACCCTTTGAGGAAACCATGCTGTAGCGAGTGAGCGGGTACAACTGTGTGTTGCGTTTTGTTCCAGGCCTGCTTTCTGCGGACTCGTCAGTAAGGCTTGTGGAAGCAGGCCCTGCCTTAGACGCTAAGGGAATACTGTGTATGTAGTGGGATTAGAACCCGAGAATTTCGAGTTGCAAAGCACCCGTGCTGATTGAGCTATCTGGACCCCACGGGTTAGTCGGTTAGTAACGATGCAGCATAATGCATTATAAGCCGCCACATAATCTCTGGATCATAATCCTCAATGTAGACGTCGGGTTGGTCGACCATGTAACACATGCAAGCGAGCATTGTAGCAGGAAGTCAGAGGAATAAACAAGTCCTGGCAACAGCTTAAGACCGATGCTCAGGATCGTGCCTTGTGGAAGAGAGTTGTATCTGTCCTATGCCCCTATAGGGGGTCTTAACAGGAATTTGATTGATTGACCTCCTCCCATACAAATATCTATATAGCAAATGCAAGAAAATCATTTCTTCTTCGAACATATTAGAGCTATCGACTTTTAAATTGAAATAAAGCATGGTGATAAGTATATTAATAAGCAGTGTTAAACTCATGTAAAACCCTTCACCTCCTCTACCCCAATTTCGGGAAAACCATGCCAAATTGCTGTGAAAATAATGAAAACTTCAAACTTTAAATTCAGCGCGTGCATGCCACGTTCGGTATTATTTACAAAAATTACAAACCTCCCACCTCTGCTTCTACCACCTCCCATACAAAAGTCACATTATTTCGGTACATTAAAATCTTTCCCATTTCATCTAGAGCTAGGGTGTAGTCTAGTGGCTAGTGTGTTGGTCTTGCAATGCGAAGGTCGTGAGTTCAAATCCCGATCGACGTAATATATAATTCCAGCACACTGCCTGTGTGGATATACCTTGGTTACCTCAATCTACGAAAAGGAAAAATTCGTAGATAGAGGGTTGTGCGAAGGGCTAAAAACCCTTCCATAATAAGTAATGAAAAAAAAGTGTTAAGGTACGTGAAGGTCAGAAGGCCAAGGCCCGATTTGGGCGATAGTTTCACTGTAGAAGATTTCATCTAGATTGTTATATGATTTCACCCCCAGTCATAGTTATGTTATATTTGTCTATAATATCAAATTAAATTCGCAAATTCATATTATCTTGCATTTAGCATCAAAATTGACTGGTTATCTAAAATCATACCTTATCATTTATTTAAATTAAATTACTGTTATGTAGATCTCATTCGTCAAACACTTAACATTACATTACATCTAATTGCAAATAATATGATGCAAACTACACCAGTACGCATATACTTAAACTACAAATGTCTAGACACAAGCATAACATGTGTTAATGATAAATCAATATATCAACCCGTCGTTAATTAATTAGTAAATCTCATAAATGTCATGCATTCGGCACGATAAATTTCAAACACATATGAACAAAATTCATTTGTTCGGCTTAATCCTTTCATTTCTTAAGACAAAAAAAATTAAAAGCAAAAAAAAAATGCTCATTTTCTAGTGTTAAAAAAATCATCAATCCCTACACACAACCCTAACCAAGCTTACGACCACTGCGTATATACTCACTCAACAGTTGACCTTCTCGCTCAGTTGGGTACAAATTTTCACATTTTCACATGATCTTCGATGCCATCATCATCACCACTAACTTACCCCTGGATTCCATGATTTATAGCTATTCCCACGGTTCAAAGATTCGACCGAACAACGCTAACCGGCCAAGATAAAGCACTAGATAAGCAACCATGTACATAATGGTCACCAAAGAAGGAGGAAGAGGCATGCGAAAAAAAAATCCAACCCACCCAATATGTGCATAACCGATGGGCGAGCAATCGCACCACAACATCAACTACTCCGAACCTACACCACAAGCTCCTTGAAAGGACGACCGAAGGACTATCATGAGTGTAGTCACATGCACACATAGTTCTCAGAGTGTCCTCCGCAGTATCATTTCATCATCCCCTGAAACTTTGACGCCTTCACTATGAACTTTTGCGCCCAAATCTCCACCAGCCCGCTCTCCGCTCTTCCAAAAAATTCATCCTGAAATCTACGCCACTGCATAAATCGAGAAAACTGCAAAAGAGACGATTAAAGGACCAAAAGGATTAGAAACGGTTCAGGAAGCTAATTGGGCACGATAAGTCATAAAACATTGAAATGAACCCGCGCTGCGAGTTCCGCTCTTCGTTTTTCTCGTCGTTGTCCTTTTGTCTTTCGCATTCTTCATCTTCTTTATTATCAACATCAATACCCCCGTACCCGAACTTTATCACATACATATGTATACGACACGAACACATGCATCTGCTTCGACAAAAATTTCCCTCTGCTTTTACGCATAAAGTATGAACCAGAGCCAAAAGGACACGGCCATCACACCAGTCCTTCGATTCATATCACCATCCACCATTCTCACTCCAGTCCTCCTCCAACCTTGCATAGTACACTTATGTATATGTATATACATATAAAACACAAATCGTGAGTCCTTTTTGCACCATTATATACGACGTCACAAAAAGAACAGAAGATTGTGTCGTATCCTCGGATCGTTCCCCCTAGATGGCACTAGACGTCCTTGTAGTACGTTATTCTCTCCGAAACTTGACAGTGGTGCGCTACCTCAGGACGAGAGTTCAATTCGACGAACAGAGACACCACGGCTTGGAACGTGTGGCGAGATGCGCAAGGATATGCTCTCTTCTTGCTCGACGGGTTGCGATAAATACATAGGACAGAACCATATTTCATGTGACGCGACTACCAAAAGGATGAGTTCAGTGTGGAGTTCAGGCAAATCTTCGTGTGTTTTCACTCTGGAGCATTGCCAGATTCGAACGAATAATAAAGTGTTCTTTGTTTCGAGTTCAATGTGCAGAACTCGCTACTATTTATTAGGTTTTGAATTGCAGACTTGCTTTAGATTACGAGTATTTGTAGAATTGTTTGTTTGTTTGGCGGTTTCTTTCTTTCGGTCTAATGGCGAAAGTTTTTATTCATAGGAGATGCGATATGAATATTTTGTGGATATCTTTATAATTTGTTGCTTTTCGAATGTAGTTAGGTTGCCAGAAAAGTGTTTTTGCAATTATGTGCGAATTTTCGTATTCTGGTTCGAGCGGAAAGCTGCAAGGAAGCAAAATTAAACATGAACATTTTTCGCAGTTTGCATTTATCTACGTGTAGTACAAAAAAAAAATTTTCAAGGCAAAATTAACAAACTAATTTCTGTACTTTGTAACCAAATAATTAAATAATTATAATCTGTCGCACATTCAGAGTAGTGTGCGTTTTCTTTTTCCAGAGAGATGTCCACTAAAATTGTTTTGTGGATTTCAAATTTGTGTTGAATTGTTGATGCTACGTCAATGAACAAGATAGATACAAAATTTACGAATTTCTTGTGCAAGGGCGAAGTTATTTAACTCGAATCAAGTACCAAGTTTTGAATCAAAATAAAAAAAAACATAAATTCAAATTAGAACTGTGTTAACTCGACTTTGATATTTTTGGCCAACAGATATTTATTTTGGATTTTGCTTATTATGAGCAATTTTAGTATAAAGCGCACTAGTTCCAGAGGAGTAAACCATAAGGTAACCTAGCCTGCAGCCTTAAAAGGGGAGTCTTGTTTGGCGAAGAAAGTTGCGAGTTGCAATTGGTGTTGTTAGAGAATAATTCACATGGAAGAGAATATAATTTGGTAGTGTTATGGGGATTTGAGAGAAGAAAGACGGAAACTACGATGAACATTATTTCTTAAGCCTTGTAAATTGGAGATATTTCATTTTCTTGTGCAGAACATGGCATGCGTTTTAGTTGAGTTGATTTTGATCTACCAGCAATGATAATACTGCTACAAAAGTTCTAAACATCGTATTATTCTAGCTATGGTGTAATATCATTAAGATCGTCCTCGCTGTAAGTGTATCATCAGAAAAAAGTCGGTAGCTCGCATCTAAGATAAATTAGTATGTCTGCGGTATAAATATTGTACAGCGTTGAGCTTAGGCTGGAACCTTGCGGAGCACGCAGAGTCGTATGGTCATAAAGGATACCTTTCCACCCTAAAATATGAATGCCCTACTTTGAAAGTAATCGCATCATGTCATCTCAATTAGAAATATTTTTTATTCTATGACATCGATTAACTTGGCGTTGACATCCTATGTCTAGACATATCTAATCTCCAGTATGTACGTGAACTAGATTGGCAGGGCCATCACTATCAACGAAATTTAAAAGTGGGCTTCTTAGAAAATCCCATGTGCCATTCATCCGGAGCGGATGAAAAGAAACTCTTTTCTTCCAGGCAATAATAGTTATGCCATCCTGACCCTTGATATCCTTCAAAATGACGATAGAAAGCTTTAACCAATAAATCTAAGCATATTTACTGGAATATGCCACGATGTTTTAGTCAGTGGTAATGGCTATTGCAAAAAGGACGAAATGTGTAGGAGTAAATATAAAGCGAGTTAATGTCTATTCTGATAGCCAAACTACACTACCGTTTACATCAGCAATACAATATTGCGTAGGGAAATGTTGGATGAGTTGGGAAATAGATTTTCATTGTGCGTTGAAATTGCGGATGATTCGGCTTGATGGCTTCATAGAGGGAAATCAATTAAAATTTTTATACTTAAGACAGAGAGGTTCGTACTCACTGGTAAGTATAATACGATTCACTGTCTCTAGGGAAAACATTTTCGAAGACTTCACCTAATAACGACAAAATGAGACAGTGGAGCAATTCTTTTGTCATTGGCCATGCTTCCAAACCATTCGACGAATATCCTCCATCGAACTGAATAGTCCCCGACAAATAGAATTGACGATACTTACTATTAGTTTCACCAAGAATAGGCAGGCTGCAGAATCAGTGGATCCCATAGTATGATCATAGAGGCACACAATGGACTCGCTAGTGAAACTCTAGTTCAACTCTTCCATAAATTTTGTTATACCCTACTTCAAATTCATGATGCATTCATTGAAATTAGTCAATATTTACGACACTGGAAACGCCCGCAGGTGCTTTTCAATGAGTAAAGAAGTATGAAATTTATTTTAACTGAGAATATCCTTAGCTAGGATGTAGCCTAGCGGATAGCGTTTTGATCTGCAATGCGAAGGTCTGAAGCTCAAATCCCGGTCGGCTACCTGAATCTGTAAAAATGAAAATTCGTAGATGCAACGTTGTGCCCTTTCACAATAACAAATAAAATGTTTGGGAACATGAGGGTCAGGAGTTCAAGGAGAATATCCTTTCCGATAGACAAGACTGAATGAACATCACCAGATGCAATGAATTTGAATAGAAGACCTTCGTACCAACCAATATCGAAAGCCTTCTCAATGTAGCATTGTTATACCTACGGATTTCTTGTAATACAGCGATTTTTGAAAGTCTTTAGCCAATAAGAAGTTGAGAGTGAGTGTTTCCACGTCTCATCCAAAAATATTACTGGAAGTCAGAAGGAGAATAAGGAACCAATCACTGAATACTTTCAGGAGAAGAGAAAGTAACTGAGGAAATTATCAACAATATCATTTTTGGCCTTATTAACTTAGTGAGCCATCTATTCGAGTTTGTCGATGCTATGAAATCTTTCGACGTTTTTTTCGCAGAGCACAAGCATCTTAATCAATTATTGGCTTATGTTTAATTAAACTATTTATTTAATTTCCACAAAGTTTGAGAACCTTTTCATTTAGAGTTGCATAACTTAAATGGTTATTATCAGTTAGTTGATTCGGCGTTGAAAGTTTGGAGATTATGTGCAGTTTCCAGCCTAACATGCAAGGTAGGTTGACAGCCCAGGCACAAGTCCGGGCGCACATATGCCATAAGCTGGTCCATTCTAATAGTATATGATCTCAGAACTCTTACTCAGTGAAACGACTGCAGCTTTCAATCAAGTGCTAAAGGCTCCAGACTTCCGCATTTGCCAGGTTACCAAAGCTATCGAAGAAGTACGCGCCTAAGTAACACCTTCTCTTTCTTGATAGAGCAGAGTAAGTGTATAATAGATGAAGAATCGTTTCTTCCTCTTCCTCATCTTCGCTTTCCTGCAGAGGTCTATTAAACAGCCAAGCCTCTCAGCATGTTTCCCTATCAAGCAGTTTCCTGCTATGGATCTGATCACCTGCCTACTTAGCGAGATCAGTCTGCCAGAGCAATCTCATCAATGGCGCGACAGCCCAAATCGGGCCCAGGCCTCCTGAAGTCGTCGCCTCCAATCGTTTCGATCCAAAGATCGTGTCCTCCAGCTGCTAATTTTTAAGGTAGCTTTGCTGTCTTCACCAATCGAGTCTTCCCGCTTACAACCACTTATTTACAGAAAATGTCGAGAGGTAGCAGGAAACAGTAATTCTAGTGCTGCAGAGGGGGTTATTTTCAGAGCCTTTGGCTGTTTTTTGCACCTTGCTGAGAAGAATCCGTGTTGTCTCTGTTCTTTGGGCAGTACACCACACGATCATACTATATAGCACGATACCTAGGGCTGCATTCCCCATTTCTTACTTACAGGAGTAAAGTGCAACAATTGCTTTGGAACTTAAACGTTCCTGAATATTAGGTTACCAACTAAGTTTCCTATCAAAAATGAGATGTTAATACTTTGCTTCATCTGCAAAAACAAGGCTGATACCATTCAGGGTAGGAGTGTTAGTATGAGGAGCTTTGTGTTTCCTAGTGAATAGAACTAGCTCGGTTTAGTGTGAATTTACTCCCAGTTCACATTTATTTGTGCATTTAGAGAATATTGGGAGGGCATTTTGCATAACTCGCCTAGAGTACTCGGGTCCTTACCATAGATCACTTTACAGTCTGCCGCTTCCATTTTTAGCAGTAGTCCATTCACCGCCACATTCTAAGGAAGTAGACTAACAAACCTTTTGGGCTGATAGTTCTACATAGATGTAAACATCAAATCAATCGGCTTGCCCTTCAAATTTCAAAGAGCGTCCGAAATTTCCACTGCTCCTATGTTGTTGAATGCTCCCTCATTATCGATAAACGCTACCATAGTCTACTGCTCAATGCTCAGAGATTTTTCCATTATGCGGGTTTGGCCGCTGACAAGATTCGCTGATTGATGATGCTACAAAGATCAATATCTATCAATCATTGTAAGATTTTTAGAAGGAATGAAGAATGACTTATATGACTTAGATCCTGAGGACATGTATGAGAGCTTCTTCCTGTTTTAAGGATTAAAACCACTTTCACTTCCTTCCCTATTTCATGAATGTGGACCAGTAGATAACCTCTAAGAATAACGTCCAACCAGGGAAGGATGATATCAGAGGTGTTTTGAAATTTGGTGGTAATTATGCCATGCGGTGCCGAGGATTTATACCGTTCGAAGCTATGTACTGATCACAGAACTTTTTTTCGCGAAATGATAATTTAAAAGTCGACCATTAAAGGCTTGGGTTTGTGTTCTTTTCAGTGCAGAGCTTATGTTACGCATCCCGAAAAATGAGTATTTAAAAGAAGATTAATCATTTCGTCTATCGAGCAAGTTCGTGAATCGTCGAATTACTTCATGCAGCTGGGCATTGAAGGAGAGGTAGAGAGAATTTTGCGAAGTCTTGATGATTCGGATATCTCCTCGTTGCGCTTTCTTCAAGTATTTTTTTTAGCAACAAAGGGCTTCCTTTAAGGACTCTAAATCTGAGGCTTTATTAAAAATTCATCTACAGTCTTTCCTGAGATCCCGCATTTGTTTACACATTACTTCCCTTAAAGCTCTTGAGAAGGTAGACACGAACCCAAAAGAGCAGGAGTGGTATCTGGACGGCTTGATAGTGTCCCTGTACTTGGATCATTTAGTCTTCATATAGTTAATGGTCACTTTTTTGTCGTATTTTGTCATCTAAACCAAATTGGAGCTATCAATGGTCTAGAAAAGAATGTTCAATGGACACCTTCCAGTCCCTAGTAAAATCGAGATATTTTCTGAAACTATGGCGATGTCTGGCTCTTCTTGTCTATAGCTGGTGACAAAAATGGGTGCCCCTCTCTCTCTGTTCCAGAGTAGTAGGGCTGCTTAATAGTCAAGCAGCACCTTGGATCTTTCGTTAATTTCGGAGCTACCCCATACTCTATGATATGCGTTGGCATCACATCCAATAATGAGATGTGCTCTAAGGCTCCGTGCTTCAACAATCTGACCTCCAAAATTATCCAGATGGTGAAGCTAAGGATGATCATGAGCCAAATATGCCAAAAGCAGCCTGTAGTTTTTTCCTCTCGTTTTGAGGCTAGATGCGATAATATCCTGATTACTGTGGCGAAGCAGTAGAGATAAGTTCAAAGTGATTTTTCCAAGGATACAAAATATAGGTCTTGATTTCGTGCTAAGATGAGAGTATAGTTAGGGGTTTTGAGTCCAAAACAACCCAAGATTTCTGGATCGAGAGCATGTTTTCTCCTTGCTGATTCAGCCAGAGAAGTAAGGAGGCTTATGCCAATTCAGAATGGTGCAGATTAATTTGCAGAAACTTCAGTATCTGGGTATTATTACGTTCAACGTCCACCGCAGTGATGACCGCTTCTTCCGGGTCGGAAGCCAAAAGTTCGTCCTCGCAGGACGAATGCAAACTATACATGGAGGGATGGAATGGGATGGGGCAGGTAGGGGAAGGGGAGTGAGAACGACCGTAAAGAGTGGTGAAGCTGGTATATTTGTCAGTTGTACTGGCTGCTACTGACAAATATTAAGAGATGATGTGGAGGATTGAATAATAGAAAGCAAACAGAAACCATCTTGTGAGTATATAGACCTTCTAGGAGTGGAGCTGTTTCGCTTTTATATACATCGTTCACCCATTTTATTTCGTTAAATTAGTCATCGTCAGTAGCAATCAAAAATTTGTGCTTATGAAAATCCTATTGCATGGAGTCAGAATTGAACCCACGACCTATTAGCTCTGAAGAAAATGCGCTGCCCAATATGCCACGCAAGCCTAGCTATGTGAAGATCTGAATCGATTTTGGATCTAGTGTCTTCTCCTCCGTGTCCACTATTGATACTGGAGGAACGGGATTCTGGACTCATTGCTCCGCTTCCAATCCATTCTTCTTATACACTCTCACTGCGATGGCACCGAATCCATAATGGACGGTGCCTCATATCTTTTCCAATGTAGCTATGGACTCTTCGTTGATCCCCATTTTGCCGCATCTAGAGATCCATGTACCAATGCCTCCAACGTATTTTTGAGATATTCTGTACAGAGATAATCTCCAACAACGAACTTTGGAGCATAACTGGACAGACCGAAATAAGCACTGAGATTCAAAGGCGGACATCGCAGTAGATCGGTATCTCTTTGAGGAAACCAGCGCGAAACATCGCAAGACAAGCTCTGGACTATAATCCTCATTAACAAGTCGTGGCGATAATTAAAGGTCAATGATCAGGATAGCGCCTTGGGCAAGAGAACTGTTTCTATCATATGCCTCTATAAAGGGTTTTAACAGGAAATTAATTGATTGATTTGATATCAGGTATGGATTTTTGAAAGGATAAAACGATGCAGATCATGCTGCTGTACATACTTTTCTATTCGTTTTCATGGTGTTCCGCTTATATTACAATGTTGGACAAAATAGAGTAGAATAGAAGTTCTTGAGAATATGGTTAAAAAAAAACTCCTTAAACGTATTTTTATAGAACTCATTAAACTTGGCAATTCTGCATTATTCCAAAACGCCCTTGTTCACCAAATAGTGACGAAATAACCGAAGAAAGGACTCCTGGCCAGCCGTATTATAAAAGGTATTATAAAAGTGGTATACACATACTCATATATCCATAGGCTGCACAACTCACTGTACAGTGGGTGCCATTTCAATTCTTGGGTAGCTCTCATCGATCGTCACAAAATAAAATAGCATACTTTTTCATTCTTATTTTATTCCTTTATCATTCTTCTCTTTTCATTTGTGCTCTCTTTGCCTCATTTTCTTATAATATAAATTTTTTTTCAGGGAATCAAACAAAAAAAAGAAAACTTCATCTGCTTTATTTCTCTTCGTTTTTTCTTTCCTCCCGACTTTTTTTCGTTTTGCTTGTGATAATGCGCAACCAAACTCCCGTATACTTTAAATATTTACCCCAAGTCGATGATGTGCGCCCAATCTGCACTTATTTTACTCCACGAACCAAACAAAAAGCGGTGAGCTATTTTGATACAAAACTCTGAATTCACTCGCTATCTCGCAGCTTCACAGCTCCACTGTATCGCAGTATCACAAATAAATAAAATGTTCCTTCCACCAAGTAGCAAGAAGACGACGGCGAAGAAGAAGACGACGACGACGACCAAGACCAAGTACACCAATGTTGAGATTTTCCCAACATCTCACTACAAGGCAGATAAACGCTATATTCGTACGTAACCTGCTACTCGTAGCTATGCCATAATAAGACAAGCGTCGTATCTCGTATCTATACCAGAGAGGTGGATTCTTCCATGCCCCATCTGAAATAGAGTCAAGTTGGTCGTAGGGATTCGGTCCTAGAGTTGGAAGAGATGTGGGATTTTGGAGGTTGTTGTGGGATGAAGATGATGCTATGTCGGGATAATAATCAGGAATAGGACAGGGCAGACAGAGGTATTCGATGGTGTGTATGGAATGGGGAAGTTTAGAGATAGAATCAAACATATAAAGCTGGTGAAAGAAAAAAAAAGGAAGAAAAAGAAGAAAACCAAAAGAAAAAACGGCTGCAACATTGTGCTGTGATCATGCGGTAAAATACAGCAGTAGAGTACAAACAAGTAAGTATGGCATTGTAAGCATTCACAGTGAAGGACGAAAAAAACGAGTCACAAGGCATTATAATTGGGGTGATATTTGCGAAAGTAAAAGTTTTGGAAATTGTTCATTACTACTATATAAGTTATTAATAAGAATATTGAAATGTTACATCATAGAGTGGTAAATGTTAGTAAGGAGCCTCAAGGAGTAGGATACCAAGAACGGGGAACGTTCACATAAATTTGGCACCAATAAGCGAATCCTGCTCTCCGTCTCCGAGAAGATAAATTATTCAGTCGTATACCTCTCGGGACTTCATCGCCGCCCAGAAGGCTATATAAGAGAGAAAGTGAATCCGTGTTGAGAGCACGGTAACAAGGTCTACTATAGAATGTCCTCCTTGCGCCAGTGCCAAAATGCGATCCGCTTCGCTTTTTAATATCAGAAGACATGTACATCGGTTACGCTGTTTCCCGCCATTTTCAGTGCGAAATTTCGGATGTCAAAATGCATTTAAAAAAGAAATCGAAATGTATGAAATATTAACTGGTCGAATGTCCTTAAAACTTCTACCCCGTCCAATACAAAATTATTTTTTCGACCATTTTTAAGAAATCAATTATCACTATCAAGTTTAAATGTTGCGTAAAAACTTTCAATAATAGTTGAAATAAAATTACGTCAAAAGTTTTAACAACGCGCTCGCCCTTCTACCCCTTCCCTCACAAATGTACGATTACGACCAATTCCAAAAAAACTACTATTAACCAACAAATTAAAAGCTACGAACTTGAAATTTTGTTGGAGCACCTTGCAAGAGAAACGAAATAAAACTGGATCACAAATTTTACTATTCCCTTACCTTCTCTACCCCCTCCCATACAAATGTTTGGAGTCGTGAATGTAAAAAACACCGAATTTTATGAAAATTCTATGCAACTTCGTCTATGAAACTAACATTCTATGCGGAGAATATTGGATGTGATTCAAGCGATCAATTAAAGAACTATTAACATCCATCCACCTTACTATCACCCCTCATCCCTCCTCTCATAAAAACTCATACTTGCATAAATAAACGAATGAAATATTGATTATATGTACTGGAGCTATTGATCGTATCCGTAGTTAAGTGTTAAATTGATAACAGCCCTGCCCAAGAAACCTCTTTCACTTAGTCTTCCCTGACCACTCTAACCTGCATATTGACTTTCCACGCATTCTCAACTTGTCCCAAGAATAATAAAGTTGAGCCCGACTTGTTGGAAGTTTATTTTTCTTGTGAACATCCGCGCAATCATACCAAGCCGGCGAACCATATATTAGGGGTGCCTGGAATACCATTTTGAACAATAGAATCTTATTTTCTATACAAAGTTTCGATTTCCTATTTATTAGAGGGTAGAAGACTCTGAAATATTTCGAAACTTTGATTCTTGATTGTTCCGTGTGTTGGTAAATAGTTGGCTTTTGATCGAAGTGAATACCGAGGTTATCACAATCAATGGGGCGAAAGACCAAATCGGGCCATGGCCTCCTGAAGGCGTCGACTCCAATCGTCTCGATCCAAGGACCGCGTCCGCTAACTGCTAATTTTTAAAATGGCTTTGCTGTCTTCATCAATCATCGCTTGCGTGGTTTGCCTACTGACCGGTTACCACTCGCTTTGCCTTTAAAAGCACGTTTGGGGGTTGTTCTGTCTTCCATTCGCTCTTCATGATCAGCCCACTGCAATTTACGTAGCTTGATGAACGTTCAAGTTCATTATTGGAAGTACCGAATAATACGTCTTATTTGCTAGTATTATCCGTCATCTGATTTCTTCGGTTTCATTACCGTCCTTTGCTAGATTAGCCCCAAAATATATGGACTTTTTTTTACGTAGCCGAATACAACTTAGGGGGTCACCCTTTAAAGCAATTTACACAGTCATGTCGGTAAGAGAAAAAAGGAGTTAAGGTTAAACGGGATTAAGAGGTGGGAAAAACCTAAATTGTCGGTTGACGTTGAGTTTGAAACATCGAAGGTCGTTTGACAATAGGAATACAGCTTCTGGCAATGCATTCCAAAGCTTAGAAGTTCGGGGTATGAATGACTGCCTATATTTCACCGTACGGGAAGTTGGAAGCTTAACAGTTAACTTGTGTGCGTTTTAAGCTAGGCGAGTGTTTCTAGGAAATGTGTAGAGAGGTGGAATAAGTTTAGCAAGTTCCTTACTGCATTTACCATGAAAGTAGCGGTAGTAAATGCTTAGCACTCCGACATTTCTACGATGCTCTAGGGAGTCTCTAGAAACCGTGTTGGCTTTATCTCCAATTAGTCGGAATGCCTGTCTTTGGATACGGTCGAGCATCGCAAGATGTGTTTTGGGTGCCCCAGCTTATAAATGCGAATTGTGCTCGAGGGTGTAATGTAGGCCTTATAGATATTTGCTAGGTCACTGGGAGTAAAATATATTTTACATCTTCGGAGAACTCCTAGGCGTTTGGAAGCGTCAAGTGCTACGTCGAGTATGTGCTGGTTCCAATTAAGATGGCTATTTATTTTGATGCCGAGGAGTGAGAAGTATTTGGAAGAGTCTAGTTGGACACCACCGAAGGTTACATTAGAAGCCGACGCTGGGACATCACGCTTAAACGAAAGATGACAAGCCTGTGTTTTTGAGGTGTTGAACTCTACTCTATTTATCCTGCCCCATTCCAAGATTAGGTCCAGATTAGAGTTCAATGATCCAAATTGTTCGGCACGTTTAGATGCTACCGGGACCCGGAGAGCGTTAGTAATCGAAGTCGAATTCATAGATGTTATCCAGGGTACTGTCATCTGCAAAGCAATGTATCGGGTTGAGCGTTGACGACAGAAAGTCATTGATAAAAATAAGAAATAGTGTGGGTGATAAAACAGAACCCTGGGGAATCTATGGGAAAAGGAGAAGATGCAACGCCATCCAATACGACTTGTATGATGCGTTCATATAAGAAGCTCTCAATCCATTTTACGAGGTTATTATTAAAGCCGACTGCCTTGAGTTTCATTAGGAGACATTTGTGCCAAACTCTGTCAAGCGCTAGAACTTGACCTTCACTAAATTTATGGATGCAAGAGTTCCAATGATCAGTCAGATATACCAAGAGGTCACCTGTAGATCGTCCGGAACGGAATCCGTATTGACGATCATTGACAAGTTTGTTATCTTCAAGATAGCGGACTATTTTGCGATTCACAGCCGTTTCCATCACTTTCGACAGAACGGAAGTAATGGCGATAGGGCGATAGTTGGCGGGCAACGCTTTGTTTCCTTTCTTGGGAATCGGCTGAACATTCGCCATTTTCCACGTGCGCGGAAAGTGCCCAGAAAAGTAAGAGAGATGGAATAAATCGCGCAGCGGTTTAGCCAGGGACGCAAAACAATTTTTAAGGACTAAGGGTGTAATATCATCGGGACCTGCAAATTTCGGAACATTGAGCTCACGAAGAATTCTGGAGATAAGTCGTGTGCGAAAATAAATCGCTGGTAGACGAAATCCAGATGGTGTTACAAGCGGGGAAGACTGCTTTATCGCTGGCAGCCTGGAGTTTCGCGCGAAACTTGCTGCGAGAAGATTGGCTTTCTCAACAGGATGGACTACTATTCGGTCCCCATCTAGAAGAGGTGATGATTTAACATGGTTGCTGTTGACCGTTTTAACAAATGACCAAAAAGATCTCGAGTCATTTGGTGCTTCGAGAATTTTCCGTCGAAATTTTTGGTTGTGTTGAATCTCAGCACTTTTCAAAATCGACTTGCATGTATTTCTTGACACTTTGTAAAGAGATCTGTTGGCAAACGTTGGGCTGTTCATAAAAATTCGAAAATATTTTTTTTTGTTCCGGATGGCCGTAAGACAATCTTTAGTAAACTTCGACGGTTTGATTCCTTTATAATTAAAGAGTATGAAGAGTTCCATACCTTTTAAGATGGTTTCAGTTATAAGCTGACAAGCTGTATCACAATTATTAGACTTGAAACACAATTTCCAATTAAAGGCCTTAAAAAACAGTTTTAATGCTCCCCAGTCTGTTTTTTTGTAATACCAGATGGTTCTTCAAGGCACTTTGACTTTTAATGTATTTAAGGCTGTAATCGAAAATTGTGCTCGAATCAGAAAGTGAACAGTATTCCCAACTGGGGATGGTGATATCACAGAAACAGAATGTTTGTCGGGATGATTCGTTAGAAAAATGTTCAGCAAGTTTGAAGCATGGTTTGCTATTCCAGGCAATCGAATTGGTTCGGTTACCAACTGCACAAGTCCACTTAGTGAAGCGAAGAGCTCAGTATCTAGACCCTGTTGGTCCGTATTGGTAGAATGCTTCAGCCAGGCATTATTATGAACGTTGAAATCGCCCGCTATAACGATTTCAAAGTCAGGGTTTGCATCATACAATGCCTTATCCAATTCTGTTTTTGTGCTTGCTACAGTCAATGTCGGACTTCTGTAAACATAACAAAAGAAAATAATTTGCCTTTGGACCTGAAGTTTCACCCATGAGTAGTTAAACTCTGGATTGGAGCAGGTACCTAGATGGGAAACAACTTGAAAAGCTACATCTTCGCGTATATATATAGCGATACCCCGCTGCTGGAAAAATGTAGGTATGAGATGGTAATCAGGGATAGTAACAAACTGCTCACTACCTGGTAGCACTTTGGTCTCACAAAGTACTAATATGCACATCTGGTCTGGCGATTTGAGTATGGACGTACAGAGATAAATAGGCACCACTCAAACCCCGAACATTCAGTTGCTCAACAGTAAAATTTACCATAGCAAAGTAATAAATAAAAGACTAAAAACTTAAGATAAATAAGACAAAAAAAAAAGAGGCAGAATAAACAAAATTAAATTGACTAGTAGTAGGGACACTGTACTACAAAATATAACTATATTTAATAGTAGTCAATAATATAAAAAAAGGGAACGAAGACAAAGTCAAACAAATTTGCTATAAAATTGTATGTAAACGAAAAAAAATAAACGGAACTAAAGAAAAAAAAAATGCAACCCTGTCAAATGGCATTCCACAGTTTCAATACAACTACGGGTCGGGGCTTGCAAAAAAACAATGGGTGCAATGTACCCACTTACTAGTGGGTACTAGGCCTTAACAGGTACATGTATCCACATCCCACGACCCGTTAGCCATCAATTAAGAACTTAGCTGATTGGATGGTAGGTAGCTGTCCATGTATGATGAGATTATCTGAATTCCTTGGCGCCCCAAAAAAAAAAAACTCGCGCACAATATGCTTTAACTTTTTTTTTTCTTTTTATTTGAAGTACTCGAATAGATCAACAGAAAAAAAATAAAACCACAAAGAACAAAGAAAAAAAAACATGACAATGCGATCCACCCTCTCCAAATTATATTCCGCAATTGTTATGTCTTGTCTGATAGGCGTTCTCCTACTTGTTTGCGTCATTAATTTTGTTTTACTTTCGTTAATGCGCAATCAAGATTGACAAATACCTCCTTAGCACTAGGGAAGGATATTGCCAGGATCTTAATGTCATCAGTGAACTTGAATAGTAGTATCCCGTTGGTGTCGCCTAGGATTTTTCAGACGACATACTCAAGTGCCATGTTGAAAAGCTTGGGGGCTAAACCAGCTCCCTGCTTTAAACCACATTCCGTTCGAAAGCTGACTGTGGAATCGGTTTGTATTCTGACTTGGGATTCAGTGTTCGACATTGTGAGTCGTGTTAGTCGGACTAGTTGTAGGACTAGTTACGGAGGGACTCCAAAGTCAAGCATGATTTGGTACAGTACGCTCCTGTCGATACTGTCGTATGCTTGTTTAAAATCTACGAAGGTTTGGTGCACGTCTGTGTTATATTCTCAACATTTCACAAGCACCTGTTTCACCGAGAATATCTGGTCTGTTGTAGATCGTCCGATTCTGAATCCGCCTTGGTATTCGCCAATTATTTGATTAGTATTTGATTAGTGTAGGGCTTAACACGACGTTCAATTATTTTTGTTAGTATTTTATAGGACGTATACAACAATGATATTCCTCTGTAATTCTCACAGCTGAGTTTGTCTCCTTTCTTGTAAATTGGACATGTGATGATTTTTCGCCAATCGTTGGGTATGATTTCCTGACCAAATTTTGCATATCATGTTGTGCAGTATTTCAGCCACACAGTTTTCACCGTTTTTCAGAAGTTCAACTGGTATTTCGTCAATTCCCGGCGCTTTGCTTCGTTTTTGGTCACATAGGGCTGCTTTGATTTCAGCACGCGTGGGTGGTGTCGCTGATGGTTCTTCAATTGAAATGTTGTCTGTCGTGATAGATGCTAATGGGGTGGGATTGAGAAGATGTTCAAAGTAGGAATCTTTTGATTTCATGTGTGCCGCTGATAATGTTGCCCTCTGCGTCTTTGCAGAGACAGGTTTTTGGTTTATATCCCTTTTTTAAGTCTTTAAATATTGCTTATGCGTCCCACCTTTTATTTTTCTGATATCGTTGCCCATTTTTTGCGTCCTGACATTATGGTACTTCCTTTGTTTTCGCCTGCGGGTCTTTTTCGCATATCGCCTAAGCTCGTCATATCTTTCTTTTTTGGCTCGTGTTGGTCATTCAGTAAAAATTTTGTAATGCTCGTTCTTTCTGTCTGTTCTATTTGGTTGAAGGTGCGACCATCTGGTGATGCCCACGTTCGTTTGTAAATATCGCGATGTGGGAAGCACGTAGAGCTTACTATGATATTTTTGCTGCTTGCGAAATCAATAAGACGTTGGCCGTTGTCGTTGGTTATGTCATGGAGACTGTGCTCTCCTGTTGTTCCTCTATGAGCCTTCTCCTTTCCGACTTTTGCATTGAAATCCCCTAAGACAGTTTTCAGGTCATTCGAGGGCAGTGAATCATAGGTTGTCTCTAGAGTGGCATAAAATTCGTCTTCAGTTATATCGTCCTTGTCTTCTGTTGGTGCGTGAACGTTGATAAGCCAAATGTTGAAAAATTTAGTCTTTATTCGAATTGCACACAATCTTTCACTTACTGGTTTGAAACTCGTAACGTGCTGTTTAAATTTGTTTTCAACGACAAAAGCACTCAGAAAAAAAAATTTCAAAACAAAGTATTTCATATGTAAAATTGAAAAAAAACGTCTATAGATTTTAGCCAAAATAACTACCATATCATTAATAAATTGCTAAAAATTTTATTTTGAAATTTTTCGGAGTATTAAAATTAAATAATAATCATGTTATTGTGAATGGATAAAGATTTAAAATTACAGTCCTGCAACTTCATTGAGAAATGATAACCTTTTACAAGTAAATATTTAACCTTTTAATAATAAGATGATATGCAATTTATATTAAAAATGTACGCTTTTCAAATAAAATATTCCAATGATTATTTTTAAATCAGCCCATATTTGAATAGAAATTGAGACGCTTCTCTTCAATAAGAAATATTTTTTTTTTAATTTGAAAAAAGAGCGATCTATTTAAGTGAACTCTTTCAAGCGAAAATATATCTTATATCAGTAAAAATATTGCAATATGCCGTACCTTTATTCGAAAAAAGAAGAAGCTCAACAGTATTAATAAGGAAATGAAAAAATCGCCAGACACATTTACTTATTTTGTCACGGGAGCTCCACCGAACTCGAATGAATCATGGCTGTGTAAAACCCTTATAGATCAATTTTCTATAACGGGCTGTAAATGCGAGAAGCTACCGACCCGCAGACCTAGTGGTATTAAGTACACAAATTTCAAACTGTACATGCCCAAGCAGTATGACTGGATCTTCTTCAGCACGAAATCGGGCGTCTTCAAATGGAACAACATGGAAATCAGCCACTGGAAGTCAAATTTGAAGCGCAATAAGTATGGTAATAACAATTGTAGTAATCAAAATAACAAAAATAATAGCCAAAAAATTAGTAATGGGAATAACAATAGTCAAAAAATTATTAGTAACAATAAATCTAGGAATAAAATAGATACGAACACAAGTAAGAAAAACACTTCTCCCAATTCTTTGCCCCGAAAGCCTAATACTAACACTACCTCTAAAACCAGTACTAATCGCATGAACTCTGGTAAAAATTCTTTGCCTCATTCAAAGAACCATCCTATTTTGAATCCATTACTTAGTTCAAATCCAGTCCCAGTTCCCACTTCGATTCCACTTCCTACCTCAAATTTAGCCCCAATCCTTACTTCGAATCCTGCCCTAGCTTCTGGTCCGTACAATAATTTCGAGCGTGGAGAAACAATTAATCCTTACCCTTCATCGTCAAAAACATATATTAAGGATAAAAATGCAAAGTCTTCTAACGTAAATCTTAAATCTGCAGTTGCTGGTCCCAATAACCCCCCTTTCCTTGACCCACTTTTTCCTCTAGTCGTAAAGCTCTCGATGAACTCTGCAAATTCTGAGGAGAATAGATATTTATTATCACGATTGAGAGAGCACAGAATATTTGACAACGTGCGGCTGTATCTTGCGTATATGCACAACAAATCTGATTCAACCTGCATTAACGGCAAAACAAAAACCAGTCTGATGCTATCCATTCAACAAGAAGGGCTTGCAACGGATTTAAAAGCGTTGCGGCTGATCTACACACGCTTCCACGAGCAGTTCAATCTTTCTCCTGACCAAGTTCATAAGGATCTCGCGACGTACGGTTCCCATGTTTCCTCGAAGCATATTTCTGATATGCAAAAAAGCCGGGAAGATCAAAATCGGTTTTTTCGTTCCTAACTCAAAAAGTAACCTACGTCTTTTTTACCACAACGCAGGTGGCATTAGAGGGAAGATAAATAATCTCTTCATTGACGCGAAATCTTGTCACTTTAATGTCATAATTATTACGGAAACTGGGCTAAACGACTCCTTCAAAAATGAAGAAATTCTGGACGACTGGACCATATACAGAAATGACAGGAATTACAACGCAACAGGTCTTTCAAAAGGAGGAGGCGTCCTGATTGCAGTTCATAAATCTCTATCTAGCGAGATTGTTAACACAACACCATCAACACTTTTTGAACATAAATTTATCAGAATCAAACTGATAAATAAATATATTTACATAGGTGTTGTATATATCCAGCCTAACTCTGAAGACCAAAAATACCACGACATTCTTGACATTTTTCATACTGTCTACTGCTCTTTGGCAGAAAATGACAATATTTTCCTTCTCGGCGATTTTAATCGCCCAAGTATCTCTTTTCACACGAATCATTCGGATAACACTATTATACCGGGGAATCTCACGTCTGATATTGACACAACTATTATCGACACTCTGTATAATAACGACTTACATCAGGTAGTAAATTTACCCAATAAAAATGGGAGATGGCTTGATATGATTTTTACCGACGCATATGATGAAGTGATTGTTGGCCATGCCTCTGACGCTGAGAATCTTTTCTCTAATACTCAACATCACTCTGCCATCATAGTAGATCTACCATACGATCACACTAATTTTGTTCACTCTTACAATAATAATATTGTATTTGACTTCCGTAATGCTGATTTCAATGGCATTAATAATGAATTGTCCACGATAGACTGGACAGCCCTGTTCTCATCTAATGATCTTGACAATGCCATAACAGCATTCTACGATATGATCTTTGAAATTGCTATCAAGTACGTCCCTGTAATAAAGCAAAAAGATAAATTATCGGAACCCTGGTTAGATAAAAACCTAAGATCACTGCGGAATAGAAGAAATAAACTATTCAAAAAACTTAAGAAAGTGGGCGCAATCTCCCCCAATCTCCAAAAAAAATATGACACGCTGGCTTCAGAGTTCTCTTCTGAGTCCCGGACTGCATATGAAGGTTATGTAAAAAAAATCGGTGAAGATATCATAACAGAACCAAAAAGATTTTTCGACTTCGTTAACACAAAACGTAAAAGTTCGGGTTATCCCGTAACCATGACCAATGGAATCACGCAATCTTCTTGCAAGCATGATATCTGCGACATGTTTGCTGACCGTTTTCGCGACGTTTTTGGAGTACAGTCGGATTCGACCGAAATCGAGCCCAACATTTCGGTTCCTCCACTCGTTGAAAATATTTCATTAACCATTGAGGAGGTGCTTAATACTCTTACAACTATTGATGTCAAAAAAGGTCCAGGTCCTGATCTTATTCCTCCCTTATTTTTATCGAAGTGTGCCCTTCAGCTCTCAACACCTTTATACTGGCTCTTTAACAAGTCACTCTCATTGGGAGTTTTCCCATCGGCTTGGAAATCGTCGCATCTCACACCCATCCATAAGAATGGTGACAAACGAAATGTGAAGAACTATAGAGGTATAGCTATTCTATCAGCTATACCGAAATTATTCGAAAAAATTATCTGCGACAAATTAACCAAAATAATCAACCCTATTCTTAATGACCAGCAGCACGGTTTTAGAAAAGGGCGCTCAACCATGACTAACCTCATGATTCTAGTATCTGATACACTCTGCGCACTGGAAAATGGGCATCAAATTGACGCAGTATACACTGACTTTAGCAAAGCCTTCGACCGAGTTGATCACAACATCCTGATTTTAAAATTAAAAAAAATTGGTGTTACAGGATCTCTTCTTGACTGGATTCAATCCTATCTTAGTAATAGAACTCAATTTGTCAAGTTCCAAGGCTCTATTTCCAAGGAAATCGTAGTGTCCTCTGGGGTACCCCAAGGAAGTCACTTGGGACCTCTCTTATTTAATATTTTCATCTCAGATCTATCTGAAGTATTAAAAAATGTCTCGCATCTGTTGTACGCTGATGATCTGAAAATTTATCATACTGTTACCTCACCCGCTGATGCCGCATTTTTGCAATCCAAGCTTATTGCACTAGATGAGTGGTGTAGTCAGAACAAGTTAGAGCTTAATGTCGGTAAATGCCACGTGATAAGCTTCTCACATAAAAGATCCACATACCTACATGACTATTTCCTGAGTGGATCTCAACTACATCGTGTAGATCAAATTGAGGACCTCGGCATTCTACTCGACAATAAACTGTGCTTTAAATCTCACTACAACCGATTAATCTCAAAAGCCAATAGACTTCTTGGATTTATTAAGAGAAGAGCCAAAGAGTTTAAGAATGTATGGGTCACTAAAACATTATTCTGTTCCCTTGTCCGTCCTCTTCTGGAATATGCATGTCCCATCTGGGACCCCTCTTTCCAGTTATATAGCAACAGAATAGAGTCAATACAGAAGCGATTCCTTCTCTTTGCTCTTAGGGACTTGTATGATCCTAGAGACTTTGAGAACCTTCCACCGTACGCAACTAGGCTCCAAATATTAAATCTTTTACCTCTTAGTTCTAGAAGAACTATGCTCACATCCTGTTTTACCTTAGATGTTTTGAATGGCGATATTATGGTAGATCAGATAAATTCAGACTCAATGACAATGTCAGGCTGACGAGACATTCAAGACTACTAAAGGAATATCCGCATAGTACAGTTTACGGACAAAATGAGCCTATTAACAGATGTTGTAGAGTATTTAACAAATTCAGTGTACACTACACACCTCCAATGAGTAAATTGACATACAAACTAAGGCTGCGCTCTGTTTTATAAAGTATTCCAAACCCTGTATAACCATCCTTCTACCAGTGTCCATCTTACTAGTTAGATTAAGTTACGTAAGTTAAATTGTCTTAAGTTACATTAAATAAAATAAAATAATATAAGTTAATTATTATGTAACTAAATATCTTGTTATGATAAATAAATAAATAAATAAATAAAAATATCAATACTTTCACAGTCACTAGAAAAAAAATTGAGTTTGAGAAGTGAAAACATTTACCAAGTGTATAGAAAAATGAAAGATCTTTATGTTTGAATTATCCTTTTATTATGAAAATTGACCAATTTGTGTTCAAATTTTACATGTTATGAATACGTATTTCTTAGCGTTTTAAAAAAAATTCTCTTATTTTTTTGTTTCATTTATTTTCACTGTACTATAAAATATAATATAGGAAATAAAAATAACTATATAATGTGTATATGTGGTATACATGTTATGAAGATATTTATGCAAGAATATATTTTAAGAAAGATAAATAATGATCATAAAATTTTTTAACACTCCATTAAAAACAAATCAGAAAGCAAACATTGAATTCGTTTATGGAATCAACTTAATAATTATGAAAAAAATAGAGTTTTCTTGCTTTAAACCCTTTTTATGATTATCAGAGAAAAAGAGTATTTACTTGACTGACAGTATACTGCTTGCGACTGTGATTTGAATGCACCAGAAAGTGGTAGAGGCAATGTGTTGGAATAATTATGGGAGCCAATAGAGCAGGATGAGGTATTCGGATCGGTTTGATAGTTAATGTTACTTCTGGCAACTAGCACGTGCTCTTTGGAAATTAGATGAAAGTAGTTTCACGCTACCATTTAATAGATCTAATTTGTGTAATGTTCGCGCGTTGCCCAAAATAGGTCCAATCTCACCGCACTCAGTGAAGCTGGAGCAAAGATCGGTAATGCTGTTGGGTAAGGATGTCAATTTACTATTCGAATTTGAAACTTTTTTTGATATTTTCGAAACGTCATGTTGCATGCGAGAGCAACAAGACTCAACCATATCAATCTGAGTACCATGTTCACGGATGTCGTCGAAGAAGCTATTCAGGGTGGTTAACATTTCACCGATTCCCCCGACTTTATTAGTCAAGATAGAATCATTGTTCAATGAAACAAGAGCTGCGCTCATTAAATGTAAGTGTATAGTGATGACGTGAGGAAGTTTAAGCACACGGTTTCATGTTACTGCATTCAAAACATGTAAAGGATGCGGATTGGAAACTCGAGGCAGAGTCCGTACATAAAAGATGGAAGGAACTTTCACATATTTCAACACATTCAATGATCTTTCCATGATTATCAGTGTTCACTTCCCTGTTCAGGGGAAGAAAACATTTACCACTGAGCATTATAAAATATAATAAGAAAATTGCAAATAAATAATAAATAAATTAATCAAAACAAAACAAAATCGGCAAAAAGTTTCCTGAAACAATTTTTTTAACTAGCTTATAATTCACAGCCACGTTGTGTTGTATTATGTTATTGTACAATAAAATAAAAAATAAACTAAATCAGAACTTCTTAAAAGTATGGCTAAATGAAAGGAAAGATGGAAACGATTAATATTTATTACCATCACTGTATAACATATCATCTAGTATAATTCTCACACTACTCAATATCACGACAATATTGAGAGGGAGAGAATTATCATGCATAATGCAATATGCACCGCACCAGATGAAATGCAATATAGTAAGGGCTTTGATGCACTTGGAATGGAGTAAGTAGTAATGCACCATAGTATACGAGCTTATATGCAAGTTTATGGTGTAATAAAACAACACTGAAATATTGAGTTTTTTCTTTATTTATGTGATCATATACACGGCTGGCGTATATATTTGTATAAAGGACACTGTACAGCGTCTAGAATAGTTTTCACTTCACTGTGTTTCCCACTTCTTTATCGCGATAGCCCATCCAACTCGCCACCCATTTCATCGCCGCGACCTCAAACCACCCAGACCAAACATCATATCGACTTGAACTTATTACAAAGCGAGCACTCTATGAAATCGCCCGTTTTATTATTTTCATCGGACGCGATGCTATACGACACTAGCATTTGATTTTGACAGCGGAACGCAACAACAACAAAAACACGAACAAAACAACATCGCATCGCCCAACCGAGCAACACACCGAAGCACACGATACGAACGAACGTACGAAGCAAAGCACAAGCTCGGAAGAGTAGAAAAAAAGAAACAAAATAAAACGAAAAATAAAAGAGAACAAGACCAAAAAGAAAACGTTCAAACAGACGAAATGATGTTCATTAAATGCACACACAATCGTTACACATATCGTCGTCATGTTCACACATCCCGAGCCATGGTGCACAACGCGACAGCGATATGTCGAATTGAGTCGCAGGAGTTCGCGTCGCGACCCCGGCCGACGTATACACTACACGATTTCGACTAAAAACAAACGAGCGCCGACAACCAACGAAAATGGTGGGAAACACATGCGATGAAAGCAACAACAGCACCTCGAAGGCAGAGAGCGACGTAGGGGAAAAACAATCGAGCATCTCGGAATCGGACGGACAACTCTAGAAAGCGTAATCGACAAAAGATACCCCAATTTCAATCATACAACACCAACACTACGACACGGCCGCAACTCACACAGTTCTGTGTCACATGCGAAAATCATTTCGCAGCAGAACAACTGAAAATTAAAGCAGTCAAGTCAGTTTACTTTTGACATTCGTGCCGTACACAGGTGTGGGATGGTCGTTATTTCAAAATAGAAAAATCATTTTCTATCAAAGTGTGAAAAATTATGTTATTACGTTTGGCGCGTACAAATTATTTTCTTATATTTAATTTGTCTTTTTAATTACGGCAATGATTAAGGTGATTAGTGAATTTGGATTACAAATAAAATCAATTTTTTTTTTAATTCATCAATTAAAGTTACTGTCATTAGCAACAGTTTAAAGTGGATGTCTCGAAATCAAAAATAGAGAAGAATCAAAAATATTTACAAAATAAAAGTGAAGTGAAGTGAATTTAAAAAAAAAAAAATATTTTTGTGTTTGGTGAATTTTTGAAAATATTCTAAATGAAATTACCGAAAGTAATTGACCTATCATAAATCAAAACCAGTGAAAAATCAAAAAGGATTACCACGATAAAAATAGTCGAAACACACTCAAAAGAAAATACAATTCAAAAATTGTTTCGTTTTAAACATAACCTCTTAGCAGTGAATTTTACGCGCCCTAATTCGAATTCGAAATGCGCTAAGAAGAAATGATAGTGTTAAACGAATCTTAAGTGTAATTTATTCAAATACCGAAAAAAAGAAAAAATTAAGTACTTGTGTGTTTACATTTCCGCGCACTCTGTGAGATTTGACAGATCACCTGAGGATTACCTGCCTGCAATCAGTCACAGACCCACCAGATAGTTGTTATTGGTGTTTTTTCTTCGACATCTCCTATAACATAAACACGGAAACAGTGTGTGTTGAAAAGTATATTGTGCTTTACAAAAAAAAAAAAAAAATTAATCGGATAAAAAAAGAAATTCTTAGCGCCCTTTCGAAAAGTGTTGTGAATTTTTCAGTGGTGATACCAACTTACCTGTCGAAGAATGTACGGTAGGAAAGTGTAACAAGAAAACGATGTTGTTCTGAGTGGTTTATTAGCATTTCACGGTGGTCACTGGATTAAAACAGAAAACATCTAGATTTATGTTCTCTCACTCTCGCTAAATACATTTTTCGTGGAATAACTTTTTTGAATAAAATAAAAAATTGAAATAAAACGAGACGAGATTAATCGGGAGACTTCTTTGAAGTGTTACGATCTATAAGGTGATTTTTTTTTAATATTATCGATTTTAAATTTTTGGTGTTGTGCTTTTTTTGTTTTAATAATTGTTACTAATTTTAATTATTTAATTTAAGCTAATATAATTGATTTGTGTTAATTTGATAAAGGTTATTTAATAACTGTCGTAAGTTAACAAAATTAATCATTAAGTCCTAAATAATTTGGTGGTAGTGAAAATATTAAAAACATCGTTAGTGACATTGTGTGCTTCTCTTCGGACCAGTTTTACTTTATTATTCTAATAATATGATGAGAAATTTATCCTTCATTAATATCAACCAGTATGCTGAGTTATTACCCAATGCAACTGAAAAATGCACCAGAATGAACATTTGATAAGTAGAAAGTATTGCCATCCAAAGTTAGGAATCTACTAGCAAAAGTATTTTACCGAGAAATCTCAAAGAAATAAGCAGTATTCGATTTTAGGCTAAATAGATCAATACTGTTCCGAAAAGGCAGTATCAGCCAGAAGAACTGGAAAATATACATCAGCCTCAACCCAGCTGCGAATATGCGCTGATTAAAATAACCTCCGATTCTACTCCCCTAGACAAGCTAATACTGTTTCGACAGAGCAGCACCAGCCAGAAGAACTGAAAAATATACATTAGCCTCATCCCAGCTACGAATCTGCGCTGATTAAAGCAAACGCCAATACTAGAGCCGCTGTCGAAAAGAATATGATAACCTACTTTCTCTTAAACTTTTCTAAAGCCTTTGGTACGGTGGACAACAGCAGCCTCCTAGACAAGCTATCGTCTATTTTGGATTTTGCTACGGGTGCAGTCAAACTTCTTGGTAGCTACCTAACCAGGAAATACCAGCAAATTAGAATTGATCATGATCTTCTAGTCTTTACCTTTCTGTGTGGTGTCCCTCAAGGGTCAGTCTTAAGTCCACTGCTATTCAGCATTTATACTAATTTACCGGATATATTACAAGACAGCCTTAATTTGTATGCGGTTGATGCACTGATCTACTTAAATAGGACTAATGGGTTAGTTGAATACTGTGTTAAAGTTCGCATATTGAAGCTTGTAACCACCTTCTCAGGAGGGTACATCTATAATTCTACATCTGTATGGGCAAATTGTCCGTGAACACTCAACTTTGGCCAGCTCAGCGGGAGGTGGGTCGTATCGTCACAACCCATACAGTTGAAGAAAGATTTCTCCAGATTGAAGATGGAGAGGAGGACGAAGGAGAAAACCAAATTACCAACCAATTAGTGCTGCACTATCAAGCAACTCGACTCTTAAGAAATATTATCAAGAAAACATTAACTTCAGCAGGGGCCTGGCCTGGGTTAGTGGCGTAGGTTGAAATTACTCCTTGCGTTCTTCCCTGTATGAGATAGCTGGTCATAGCGGTGGCGTTCATGGAAGCATACTTTTGCTGCGGCGGCCAGGAAAATTTGGCCTGCAACGCTTGGACCCTTCGAATACGCTGCATGTTGATGAAATGTGGATGCTGAGGTGGGCGTTCATGGAAGCATACTGTTGCTGCGGCGGCCAGGAAACAGTTTGGCTAGCAAAGCTAGAACCCTACGAATACGCTGCATATTGGTGAGGTGTGGATCCTAAGGAGCCAAGTCGCGTGATTGTCGGTTGAAATATTTGCATGTTGGGCATAGCTTGCATCGACGGCGGCATCTGGATTGATTGCATCGATGGCATCGAATACTGTTGCGGCTGCTGTTGGATCTCCACAATTGGCATCGGCATTTGTCCCATTGTAGCTTGATATGGCGACATTGTTGCACCACCAGCCATCATAGATATTCTCATCGACAATATGGTACCGTATGCTGGTTGACCGTAATTCTGTACACAATCGACGTAATCTTCAAAACCATTTTTAGTTCTCGCAGTGCCTTTCATATCAGATTTGCTGATAGCACTTGATCTAAGTGGAATTTAGTTTGCAGTATAGCAATAAGCCTTCTTCGCTAAAAGTCTTCATTTTCGAGTTTCAGCAAAAAAAAATTCTCCACTAACAAATTCGAGAAAACGTCCGCAAAACGATTTTATGCACGCGTACTCCAAAATTTGTTCGATTATTTTTAACTTCTTTTTTTATTTCCCAGTAAAATGCCAATTCCTAGTTTTGAAAACAAAGATTTTTCTTGAAGTATTATTAACTTTATAATTTAAGCGGATTCAATTTTCAAGCTCAAAATCAAATTCTAAACTGATCAAAAGGAAATAATTTTGTTTTTTTTTATATACCCTACTCGATAAAAAAAAATTTATTGCAGTGAATTTTGACACAATCGTTACAAGCTATCTACGCTGTAATTTAAATAAATAAACGCACCGGACTAGATCATCGAAATTCCTGGAATGTTCCCCACCCAGTAATCGTCGGTACACCCCTCGTGTTCCAAACAAATTTAAAGGATCTAGGATCTCTTAACTCGTCTATGAGTGGATATAAGCAATTCGCTATGTGCTGAAAAAGGTATACGGTAGTCTGCGAAGACTATGGGTGTTTGTCCTACCCTTGCATACTAGGCTGAAGCTCTTGAAATCTCTAATTATATCTTTCTTCACTTACGGTAGTCTAGTATTTCCTGGACATGATTCTTGTCAACACATGCTTATCGTGACTTTCAACAACTGTAACCGCTTTGAACTAGGGCATTATAACCATGTATCATAGTATCAAGGAAGCATTTTAGGGTGCACATTACCCTCTATCCTCAAGCGCAGTTCACTAAATTTCTTCCATAATATCTTACAGAACCACTACAGCTAGGGTGTAATCTAGTGTTTAGCGTGTTGGTCTACAATGCGAAGGTCGTGAGTTCAATTCCTGATCGACGCATAATTCCAGCACGCTGCCTATCTGGGTATACCCTGGTCACCTCAATCAACGATAGTGAAAAATTCGTAAATAGAGGGTTATGTGAAGGTCTAACAATCCTTTCACAATAAGTAATGAAAAATGTTAAGTAACCTGAAATTCAGGAGGCCAAGGCCCGATTTGGGCTAGTAGTTGTAGTGGAGTGTTCCTCTTTCTTCGAGTCCATAGGCATCTCGAACCATCTTCCATCTCATATATAGCGTGTTGCTGATTCGGGTATATTCAGAATTTTAATTTATTTTCCTTTGATTTGTAGTTGGTATTTTTTTTTCAACTTCCTTAATAATGTTTCACTCTCTCTCTCTTAGTTTTGTTTCTTTTCGAAATACATAGCCGTCTTTAATTATGATTTAATTTCAATTTAATTTCTATTAGATTCGAGTATCTTCCATATTTATAGGTATTATGTTTATAAAAAATTTATAATCTTGTTGTAAACACTACATGAATACAATATCAAAATATTTTCAAAATTATATCGGTCAAATCCAAACTTTCCAACATAGCCTTGCACATCGAAGGCACCATTAATCATACCAAAAAATTTAATTAACAAAATGATCGGAGTCGGGATGCATAATGGAGATCTAACTTAAAAATATCATGAAATCATTCAAATTACTTTGAAACTAGATCTGAGCTAGCAATAAAAAAAGAACTTACAACTCTTCCCTGAAAGATGTCTCTAAGGTAAAAATCGGTAGGGCCAGTTAAAATTGTAGCGCCATTGAACAATAAAAAATCACTAGATCGGCTTCCCGAAGAAGAATAAAATATTGAGATAAAATTACCTGGTATTGGATTAAATTAACCATATTAATTTGCTTTTTCTAAGAAAGCTAGGGTGTAGCATAGTGGGCAACGTGTTTTTCTACAATGCGAATATAGTGAGTTCAAATCCCGGTCGACGTATAATTCCACCACAAAGACCTTGGTTACCTCAATCCATGAATGTGGGAAAAATCGTGGATTGAAGGTTCTGCGAAGGGCTAACCACCTTTGCAAAATAAGTAATGACAATTTTAAGGAACCTGAAGGTCAGCGGGTCAGGGCCCGATTTGGACTGTATACAGGGTGTTTGGTACTCCGTACATAACCTTGTAAGGGGTTATTCCTGGATATATTTCGAGCAAAAAATTGTTCTACGGAGATGGCCAATTTTCAATATCCACGGAGATACAGGGTGATCAAGAAAAGTCCTTCGGACCTGTACCCTCACTCACTCAAAACGCTATATCTTGAAAACCAATAATCGCATTTCAAAGTGTTATAGCTTGTTTTTTAGGGAATCAAATTATCTTTCATTTAGTGTAATAGTCCGTATTGTACCTGTACCCAATCCTGAGGTATTTCCTTCAGACCACAAATTTTTGATACTTTGACCCTCAAAATTCTGTGATCAATGTAGTTTTTCTCAAGAAAACGCATTATAAAAATGTCATTTTAATGTTGTTTTTTTATGTGCCATATTATTGCCTACAAAAGATGCACACATACTTATGACTTAGGTTTTCCCGTTTTCCAGGTAATAAGCGAAAATACATATGGCTTAAAAATAAAATATGCCATAAACCAACCCCCGTTCTAAAAAAACTACCTGAAATGTTGTTAAACTGAAATATTCTTTGTGTCCTTTAATTACTATTTAAATTATCAATGAATGTCCTTTAGGTAGTATTAAAATTATCGAGGAAATGAATTAAATTAAAATGAGTTTCAACACAACTAGGTGCAGCACTTTGCCCTTTTTAATGGGTTACCTAACAAAATGAAAAGCCTATAAAAGCAAACCATACTTCATATTTTTATCAGTTTTAGTTAAATTTGTAAAAGAACAAGGTGTCACTAAAATTTAGAAAAGAATTTCGAAATGCCTGAGTTCACGAACGAAGAATATGCAGACATAATTTTCCTCTATGGAGAGTGTCAGGGAAATGAGCAAGCGGCGCGATCTTTGTATCATCACAGATTTCCCAATCGTCGAATACCTTACCCGAGAGTATTCCAAGACGTTTACAGAAGGATTAGGGAAACAGGCAGTGTTAGGACAAGCAGAGTGAATGCAAATCCTGCGCCTGTAATCGCTGTTTCAATTGATCAACGAATCCTAGCTGCAGTTCAAAATGATCCATCAACTAGAATACGACGCTTGGCATTGCGGTTTAACGTCTCTACGTGGAAAGTTTGGAGTGTCCTGAAAGCAGAACGTTTGCATCCCTACCACCACACACCAGTGCAGGAGCTGTTACCCATTGATTTACCCAAAAGGATGGAGTTTTGCAATTGGCTCCTTGAACGACAAATAAGTGACGAGAATTTTATCAGCAACATTCTTTGGACGGATGAGTCCCAATTCACCAGGGACGGTATCACAAACTTCCACAACTTACACACATGGGCTGAGAGCAATCCACATACAAGAAGAGAGGCATCATTTCAGCACAGATTCAGTGTCAATTTATGGGCAGGTGTGATTGGCAACGATTTTATTGGTCCTATTAGGCTTCCGCCTATCTTAAATAGTTCCAATTACTTGCATTTTTTGACAAATGATCTACAGGAGTTATTGGATGATATGCCACTGCAACGATTGGCTTCCATGTTTTACCAACACGATGGTGCTCCAGCTCATTACGGCCGACAGATCAGAGATTGGTTAAATTCCAATTATAGCAATCGCTGGATCGGTAGAAATGGACCGATACACTGGCCTGCAAGATCCCCTGACTTAACTATTAGGGATTTCTTTGTATGGGGACGAATGAAGGACCTTGTCTACGCAACGGAAGTAGTAACGTTGCAGGATCTAAACACCAGAATCGATGCGGCAGCAACAGAAGTAAGGCAGCAGTTGAGGGTATGAACACAAAGAGAGCACTGGCAAAACGAGCTTTAGCGTGCATTCAAAACGAAGGTAGCCATTTTGAACATTTATTGTAATTAAGGCAATTTGAAATAAACCGTAAAAACCATTCTTAAGTTCTTTTAGTTCAAGCGGAGAGTGTTGATCAACCTATTCTTGCTTTTTTGACAAAAGTGCTAAATTATTGGAATGATAATTTCTTCTAAACTATAAAACTTATGCAATGCAAGTGTAAGCGTCTTTTGTAGGCAATAATATGACACAAAAGAAAACAACAATAAAATGACATTTTTATAATGGGTTTTTTAGAGAAAAACTACATTCATCTTAGAATTTTGACGGTCAAACTGTCAAAAATTTGTGTTCTGAAGCAAATATCTCAGAATTGGATACAGTTACAATGCGGACTATTACACCAAATGAAAGGTAATTTGATTCCCTAAAAAACAAGCTATAACACTTTGAATTGTGATTATTAGTTTTCAAGATATAGCGTTTTGAGTGAGTGAGGGTACAGGTCCGAAGGACTTTTCTTGATCACCCTGTATCTCCGTGGATATTGAAAATTGACCATCTCCGTAGAACAATTTTTTGCTCAAAATATATCCAGGAATAACCACTTACAAGGTTATGTACGGAGTACCAAACACCCTGTATAGAAGAAAATATAGAATGGATGGCATATTTGGAAAATAAATTTGAATCTTCTTCTTCAATGGCACCACAGCCCAAATCGGGCGCCAGATTCCTTAACATTTTCATTACTTATTGTGGAAGGGTTGTTAGCTCTTCGCACCACCCTCTACCTGCAAATTTTTCATTTTCGTAGATTGAAGTAACCACGAAATATCCAAGCAAGCAGTGTGCTGAAATTATGGGTTTACTGAGATTTGAACTCACGACGTTCGCATTGTAAACAAACACGCTACCCACTACGTAAATTGTATATGCGGCGCATATTGTGGGCGCTCTGACCAGATTTTATCTTCAACAAGCATGTTAGGAGCATAACTTAACAACAACTTATTGTTCAAAAGGAAAGAATGAGATTTTATGGTATAAATGCCAGTGAATTACGTACACTTTGAGAAAACGATCGTCAAACAGAATCTGAACAGAAAATCAAAAGATTAATCGACACGGAAAGCACAAGAACAAATAAATTCTGACATCAAGATCAATGGATCGCAAAATGTTTGGAAGACCTGTTTTGATCTATTAAAGACCTAATACCTGTGGCACATAGCGGTCCTAATTATAATTTAACTAATTCGTAATTTAGCTCGTCTTCATCGTTAGTAGATTACATAGCACTTTGGTAATTAAGAAGAGCCACTTACTCATCTGTCATATTTTTAAAAAGTTGAATTAGATAGCCAATAGGTAATAAAATTTTGCAAGAAAGGCTACAACAGAAGAAAAACGATCCTTAGTCCTGTTTTGGAATCGTTTGCAAATTTGAAATACCCTAAAGCTAGGATGTGGTTGGTTCTGCTCCATATTTCGGTTAAAATTATCGATGCATAAACAGTTCCGTCAACTCGTCTTGATTCAAAAAGTGCTGAAAACAAAATAAACATACACAATGAACGATTAGAAGTAGAGAACACAAAATAGATTGACCTTAAGCTCAATGTATTAGAGGGATCTGAAAAAATTAAATTAAACATTTTCGATAACTTAAACTTGAAACTCAATGTCTATAGTAACGGGTTTTTTTTAGAGGCGGAGAACTTCAATTTGAAATAAAATACAGAAATTTTTTTTATATCCATGAAATTAGTTTTATTTAAAAGATCATTTTATGACATTAATGGCTGGATATAAATTTGGCCATGCGGCTAACGCATACATGGCGTAATCTGGAAGTCCAATTTTCACACACTCTTCGCAGTAAATCAAGCTGCATTTCTGCAATAATGAGTCGAATGTTGACTTTCAAGTGCCCAATAGTATCTGGTTTATCGGCGTAGACATGAGACTTTACATATTCCTACAGAAGAAAATCTAATGGCGTCAAATACCACGAATGAGGTGGCCAGTTAGCAAGTCCATTTCATGAAATTAATCGATCATCAAATGTTTCTTTTAGTAAATTAATTGTATCGCACGCTATGTAGCATGTGGCGCTGTCCTGTTAAGACCATATGTTCAGCAACATTAATGCCTTTCAATTGAGGCACGAAAAAGTTAGTAATCATGTCTCTGTACCGCACACCGTTGACTGTAACGTTCTGACCATCACCATTTTTGAAGACATATGATCTAATGATTCCACCGGCCCATAAAGTGCACCAATTCTGGATGTAATGGTGTTTCAACAACAACTTATTATAGGTCTTCAGCTAATAAAGTTTAAGTAAAATACGCTGATCAAAATAAAATGAATCTTCAATGCACAGTAATTTCAAAAACTAACTTCCACATAATTTCATCTATTAAGATGAGAAGATTAACCTAGAATCGTAGCAAAAAATAATAACAATGACTTGGTGATCAATATATTTAATTTTTATCAATTATTTTGAAACCTTCCAAAAAGGACATTCAGTACAGCAAGTCATCACTTCAGTTCTACAGAAATTTAGCTATTAGAGATATGCTCTTTTAATTTCCCGAACTATCTAGCCTTTAAGGTAGGGTTAGTCTAGTAGTTAGCGTGTGGGTCAACAATACGAAGAACAGGCCAATAATTCCTTTCTAAAAGCCGTTGAAAGACTAATAGATACTCACAAAAGAGCAACCGTAAACATTGCCGACCTCAGTCCTTCCCAACATGCTTATATGAAAGGGTGTCCTCTGAAAATGACACTGCACACGCTAGTATCAAAAATTTTAAAGTCTGTGAAACACAAGGAGTATACATTGAGTGCTTTTGTTGATGTAGCTCAAAAATGGCACCAATGCACTAATAGACGCGTTAGTTACGCTTGGTGCATGTTCAATGCATTTATAATAAGTTTGTGGGCAAAGAAAACAACTGTCAAGCATGGAGAAAACACCCCAAGGAGGGATTTTGACACCTCTAGTTTGGCTTGTAGCCGCGAATGGTATTAAATGGTAAATTATTGGATGGATATGCCGCTGCCACAGTTGAAGAATTGGAAAATATTGGCATTGCCTTTGCGAGCCATTAAGACAATCTACTCCAGCAATATGGGAAATCTCAAACGATTGTAAAGCGAACCGTTTAACACTACGAATGTAGAATGGGGTGGGTTTGATAGAGGGAGATCAATTAATATTTTAATACTCAATAAGAACTCCGTAGGAAAACTAGTAGGTATTTTCGTGGGCCTCTGGCATTTTCCAGGCCTTCGAACAATTCGAGGACAAACTATCGTAGAATACTTCAAGGTCGAGTTGAAAAAACTTTTGGCTTCTCGATACGATGAAGTTCATTAGTTTCACTAGAAGAGCAGCTCCACATGGTATTTATACGAAGGCGTACAATGGACATACTGGAGGCTAACATGCATTAGTCTCCAAGCCCTTCACCAACCTAACCTCACTATAATTCCAGCACACTGCCTGCTATAGATGGGTAGTTCTGCGAAGTGATAACAATCCTTCCATAATAAGAAAGAAAATATTAAAAAACCTGAAGGTCATGAGATTCAAAATAGAATTTGCATGATAGAGTTGAAATTATTTTTAAGGTGAAAATTTATCTTAAACATGGAATTAATTTGAAGGGCATTGGAAATTTTATGAAACAATAGAAATAATGGATTGAGTGCTCCTTTGTTTATCCTATATGAGAGGTGCCTTTGATGATCAAACTTTACTGAATTTACAGGTCTCAGGTTTCGTATTCATAAAAATTCATTTACTAATAGTCAAGCGCTAGACTCATAAAAATTGTACAAGAGCGCATTAAACCGGAATTGAATATTTGATGTTGCTTCAAAGGTTGAATCCTCGAAATACGAGCACAAAAAATTAAAAACATTTGATAAATATTACAGAACGCTAATCTTATATCTCTAAGCGTTAAGATCGTGAATATGTGATATTAACCTGGAATTCAATGACCTTCTTACCAATAACTAACGTACAAAACAAGACCTCTACGGAGATCCGTGATGATCTTTAATGATCTGCATAAGCTGCTGTCGGAGATTTCGCATCTTCTTTCTTTGAAAAATCGATATATCTGTAATAAAGTGAAAAATATTAATTTAAGTCTCATTACAATAACTTTGACGATAGTATACTTAGTGATCGTGATTTATCTCACGGAAAAAGAATATGGGTGTAAAGTTCTCTGCTATCGCAGACCATGTTTTACCAGCACGTGTTTTTCTCTACCAAAATAATATATTTGCATATTTTGTCTGCTCTTTTCGAATTAATTCCATTAATTAAGTCTTGAGGCATTCAAATAGGTTAGTTTGTCTGGATATTTTTTCCATAATGTAGGCTTATGACAAAATGCGAATTAAAATTTGAATTTTTTTAGTGTATGATAGTAGAACACCGTTTATAGAAATGTTACAAATTAAATAGATTTATAATTGAAAAAAATCGTTGTTTGAAGAATCTGTAAAACAAATTCTTCGATTTTGTCAGAAGTGTGCGCTATACAAGTATGAGTGACTGAATAGTCACGGTACTCTGAGTACTTCTAATGTACTCGATATTCAGTTCGTGTTAGTGACAGATGCCACTCGAGTTGCACGGAACTTAACTTCCACGTAGGAAAAACTGCGACTTTACTTAACTAACACGGTATTTGAATTACTGTCTCAGTGGAGCAATTTTTATTTGAAAGCAACGAAAACTTATTTTTGAAACCAAATATTCAAAGATTTAAATTACACAGGTTTGATTTAACTGATTCAATAAACTGTGATCGAGTTACTTTATACTAAGCAATGACTTTGATCTGAGATCTTAGCTAGGTTCTTGAGTGATGTGTTTTAATAATAAATGTACCAAATATCTTTTTCTCAAATGGCACTACAGCCTAAATCGGGCTTCGCCTTTCTGATCTCCAGATTCCATCGCATTTGTTTGTTATTGTGGAAGGGTTGTTCGCCCTTCGGACAACCCTCTATCAAAGAATTTTCTAATTTACGCATATTGAAGTATTGCAGATACACCGACGCAAGCAGAGTGGTGGAATCATACGTCGACCGGGATTGGATCTCATGACCTTCGCACTGTAAACGCTTTCCAATAGACTACACACCCAATGTTGGCTTATATTTAATTTACGATTGAGTCATTGAGTATTTGGATTTGATTTTAGTAAGTTATAAAAATAGTGTTAGTATGTGGTTAGCACGTTTATATAGAATGCCAAAATCTGGAGTTCAAATCCAGCTTGGATATCTGAACCAGCTCAATCTGCAAGAAAAAAAATCATATTAAGGATGGTTGTGTAAAATGCTGTTACAGTTACTGGAAGTCAGTGATTTAGAAGAACCAGAAACTTAGAGGCGACATCAGAGTTTTGTAAGGGTCAAAATTTCGTTCGACTAAAGCTCAAATTATACCTATATAATCCCTGTACATTGTGTAACACGTGATCTATCAGCATATGTTAGATTCCAACACAGTTCTTGCTTCATTATTGTCATTCGATCTGGTTCTTCGATTTAATCGCATGTTATCAGCTCACTTATAGAGAAAATAAAACATGGCTCGTACAATACGGTCTCCATAATAGCAGTATAAAAACTTGTATGCACAGTAAAGACATGGTGCAAAAACTGGCTTAATGTGTTATTCCTGCCATGAATTAAATCCCAACCATCTACGAAAAGCTGGATTGGCTGTAGATGTATTCCAGCCAACTCTATAATCAAGGATATAATTTGAAAAAATCTTTTCAAATATTGCGTGCCGAAACTCTTTAGATTTGATGATGAAATTTTATTAAAAAAGAAACAAAAAAAACCACTTCTAGCTTTTTTGAGCTATCAACTATCAACGAGAATATTAATCCTTCATGTAAAAACTCTTGTATAAATTGAAATCAAGTGCTCTGCTCACTTCATGGTCGATTAGCATATTATTTAATAATACAATTATTATTGTTGCACGTTTACATAATACCGAGTATAGAAATAAATGCTCGTACAATGCTGTCGGTCAATAGAAAATTGTCGTTTGCACGCGATATTGCAATCCTTGACACTTGGTCTTTATTATATTGTATTTGTTGCAGTTGAATTTAGAAATTTGAAAGTAATATAACGTACGTAATAATCTACGTGTAACTCTACTACTTAAAAAGGATTTAAATATTTATAAAAAAAATGCTAGTGTTGGATTTAATTGCATTCAATGAATGGATTCGTTTCTTCAAACCTTTTTGCATTTTATATTTCTACAAGAGAATGAATAGTTAAAAGTAACGTGTACCGTACTCAATATCTGTAGATTCACTAGAACGACCTTAGTATATCAAGATGAAAAGAAGGATACATCAATATTTGAGACTACCATAGCTTGAAGTTTTTAAGATAACGAAAATGGCTTTATTGAGTCTAGAGGTAAAGAAAGCCTGAGTTCCATTTTGTCCATCCGAAGATCACGAAATTGAAGATATAATAAGCCATCATTGATTTTTACTCCAGCTAACAACATTTATTTAGCAAAAAATTTTCAGTTGTTACTGAAATTTAAGAATAATCTCGTAGATGATTTCTGTTTGGTTCATCGGATAATGTGACTGCAAGGGAAACTAAAAGTGAAGAAAATTGCATTTTTTACATTAACTGCAGTTAATTGCCTTCAACACACGAATCTGATGATTGCAAGCTTTTTTGGAAGGACAACATCCGAAAGAATTCTGACCACCATAACAATATTGACTTAGATATGTCTAATGGCTGGGGTTAACCAAAAATTTTGTGCGTCACGAAATTCGTTATCGTGGGTCTATCTATATCGCACTTGTGATAGATATGCAAATACGCTCACATTGTTTTCGGCGTTATGTTCTCTGTCGAGATGCTAATGAACGAAAAATGCGCTCTATTCGTTTCCTTCTCCATTTGGCCAAACACTTCGATGTGTTTTTCGTTTTGAATTTTCTAGCTTCAAAGGTTTTTTTTAAAGAACTTGAAGAACATCAATGTTATGAAATACCGATAAATCTCGGTGGCCATCTAATTTGGATTTACGTGGCCCTAATAGGGCTAAATTGATCGAATTCATGCAAAACGGACTCGAATTGCCACTCAAAAACGATCTCGCCATTTTCACCTCAAACAATTCGATCTGTACCGACACAATTTTCTCACGCCACATCGACCACTTGGAAACACAAGTCTACGTTTCGTACTTTAGCACCAACCGCCCGCTTTTGTCAATAAATTTATACCGACTGGCTCTCCAAACCTAGAATTCTACTACTACCTAAAAAAACGATTCTTCACCGAAAGTACAAATGATCAAATCTTATTTCTCTTCATACAGACTTCTTCTTCAATGGTACTACAGCCAAATCAGGATTTGGCCTCCTGACTTTCAGGTTTCTTAGCATATATATTGTGGAAGGATTGTCAGTCCTTCGCTCAACCTTCTATCTACGAATTTTTCAATTTTTGTCTGCCAAGCAGGTGCTGGAAATATGCGTCGGTCGAGATATGAACTAACGACCTTTGTATTGTAAAGCAACACGCTACCCACTAGGCTAAACCCTAGCTATAGACATACCGACAGCTTGTCAAGAACTCTATTAGAAATATAACCAATATCTTAGCTTCGTCGAGTCGTCCAAGGACAAAAAAGGGAACCTTATCATTGACAGTGACGGTATTCTCAGTAGATGATCAGAGCATTTTGAGAAGCAACTAGATGGTACGATAACAACCTTAACTGCCGCAGCATCTACTAGTGACTACGCAACACTCAACGACCAAGATGAGCCTTGGAAGAAGCCCAAACTGTCTTCATGCGCCTGAAGAACAAAAAGTCGCCGGGAACGGATGGTATAGCTTCCGAACTGTGTCCGACAGCAGGCGATAAATTGGTAGGGTGCATTCATCAAATCATGGCTAAAATTTACACTGCGAAGAGTATGCCCAGCGTGTGGAACACTAGCGTAATCGTTCCCACATTTATGGAAATTCATTGCCTAAAAAGCTTCAACTACTGTGGAATAACTCTCCTGAATGTGACGTATAAAGTCATGTCCAGTGTCATTTACATGCGAATGAAATATAACATTGGGTAGTGGCCAATGTGGTTTCAGGCCTGGTAAGTCTATAGCCAACTAGATCTTCACAATGAGGCAGATCCTTGAGAAGTGTAACGAATTCAATGTGTGTAGTCACACCATGTCTTCATTGATTTTAAGGCTCCATACGGCTCGATAGGGAGAGGCGAGCTCCTACAAGTAATCGTGGATTTTCATTTTCCATAATCTCAGCAGGATGACGACAGCTTATGCAGATGTTATGCGTAGTCAGGGTGGACGACGACAACTAATCTTCTGAACAGAACGGGGTTTTAAACAAGGCGACGCACTCTCGTGTGATTTATTTTTATTTTTGATTGAGAAAGTTGTGTGCGACTCCGGGACTTAAAGGTGGTGAAAGAATTCGTACATATATCTCGGTTTTCAAATGAACTCAGAAGTGTGCTAGCTGACCGGTGTTATATTGGGTCAGGCAGGTACTTGCTGCTGAAAACGCTAAGCAGAAATTCAGATATATAGATATATATAGAACGCATATCAAAATAGTGCTGTCAAGTGGTGCAAGGTCTTGGCCATCCAATATGATGCGAATCGGATAGCGTCTTCTGAAAGGGAGATTTCAAATAAGATCATTGGCCCGATTAACATTGATACTGGTTTGGTCAATGTTTTTACAGTGCATTTCGAATTGAAAGAAAAGATTTCCGGATTCCACACTGTTACGCTCTATTATTCGCGACGTTTCGGTCTATGCTGAGACCAGCAGTTTGATAAGGTCTCAGCAGAGACCGAAACGTAACGAATAATAAAGCGTAACAAATCTTTTCTTTCAAAACATTGATAGCGTTTGGAGACAGCGATTTAATCGCGAGCTGTATGAGCTGTACAACCACGCTAACACTCTAAACAAGTCACAATCCAACGACTACAATGGTTAGGTCACGTTGTAGGAATGAACGACAACGCTCCGGAAAAGGCGAATTTCGAATAGAACCCTGCAAGGGTCATCTCATTATACGAAAATAAGAAATTCACAGAAGGAGGGCTAACAACCCTTTCTCAATGAGCAATGAAAATGTTAAAGAACCTGAAGCTTAGTTGGCCGAGATCCGATTTGGGCTGTAGTTCCATTGTAGAATAGAACAGAATATAAAGAAGTACGGTATCTGTGGTTCGCTTCTCAATTAAATTTCATCATATTTATCTGATCGAAGCATTGAAGTAACCCTTCTCGGCAAAACATTCCTATTTTTTCAGCAAATTCTGGAGTTTCTCAAGGTTTCTTTCTCGGTCCGCCCTTATTTCTTCTTTTCATAAATGACCTACCATCGTTTTTACTTTTTGATTATTTTTTATATGCGGACGACCTCAAAATATTCCGAATGATCGATTCTCTTTCTGACTGTTTGACACTGCAAAGCGACATTTATTCTCTTTGTGGGTGGTGTATTAAGAACGACATTTCTCTTAACATTGGGAAATGTCTGTTTATGAAGTTAACATGTAAGGTTAACCCCTAAACCTTACCTACGTAATTAATTCGACGCGTCTTTTTGAGTTAGACACTTACAAGGATGTGGGAGTTCTATTTGACAAGAAACTAAAGTTTACGAATAACTATGCTGAAATCTCAGCTACAGCCTATTGCCTTTCTGGTTGTGTAGTCCTTATCGAGTAGGAAAGTTGCTGTCTTACTGTTCAAAACGCTAGTTTCACCTATTTTTGAGTACTGTTCACCCATTTGAAATTGCCATTATCAGTGTGATTGTGATCTTATTGAGTCCGCCTAATAATTCACTCGCTTTGACAAGCCGCAAGGTTGGAGTAAACCACCACCTAAAAAATATGGGTCTTGTAGAAACTGACATCTGTCGCCTGTGTCTTAACGTCTCAGAAAAGACAGAACACATTTTATGTCACTGCAAAGCAAGCAAAAGACAAAATCTTCTATGAAGAGGTTTCCTTACAACTGATGAGCTAGTCAACATGGCTACCTTAAACATATTTAAATTAGCCTAAGCTATCTCGTAGGTGAAAGGGAAAATAAACGAAGAATAAGCCGAGAAGGTCGCAGTGCTCTCAAGTGTTCCCAAATAATTAATTAACAATAATAACCTATCTTATATCGCTTGTTAACTTGTAAATGTATTGTTTTTAGTTTTCTAATTTTGCTCTTTGTAATTAATTCCTTTTAATCAGTCACTAAGTTATCGTAGTTGTTGTAATAATTTTTACTTAAATTTTTGCACTGCTTTTATTAAAGTTGATCTTACATTATTGGTGCTATCTGTATTAAAGATGTAATTTAAATAAATAAATAAACCTAATACAATTCGTCAGCTCGATAATCCAGAGGTTGTTTGGTGCAGAAAACTGCAGAAATGCGTCTTGGAATTACTCCACCAGCCATATGTAATAGATGTTCAGTGAGACAGATCCGGGTATTTGTGTGATCGCTTTTCCCGGTTTGTATCTGTAGCTTCCGATGTTACTTTAAGGATGGATGCCATCCCATCCCATCCTATATTTGGAAAAAATTTTCTATGACAAAGTTGTACAGATCAATAGAATTTTTTTTTTTTTTTTGACGCCTGGCTGTTAATATAAATGATTTGGTGCCTATACCCCTACTCGCCATATTTTTAACCAAATCAAAAAATATTCCAAGTTAAATTGGTAGGACTCGCAAAAATAAAAGTTTATTGCCACATTTGTTTATTTTATAAAATTTACAATTTTCACAATTGGAGGTAAATGGTACTTTGTTTGATAGTATTCTGGCTGGGAGTACTTATATCGTCCAGGATTTTCGATAAATGAGACCGTACATATGAAGAACTTATTTATGTTGACTAGTTTTAATTAATTAGCATATTCAGTTGGCAATTTGTAAAATCTGAATGAGCAATGCTCTGTTATAAATAAAAACCTTATAAAATCACGTAATTAAATTATAAAATAGCAATTATCGAAATCCTTCAAAATATTAACTGAAATTGAAATCTTTCCCATAAAACTAACAAACTAAGATAAATTAAATAAAAGCACGTGATCCCACTCGCGGTTATTTTGACACCCAATTCACAAAAAAAAATCCGACCGGTCTATTCCAGATTTTGTTTTCCTTTCAAATAAAATAAAAAGTAAATAAAAAAAAAACCAACATCTAATTATTGCGACATTCATTGCAGATTTTTTTTTTTTTGTAATTCAGATATAACCCTACTTCTATTTGTCCGCCTAATATTTCTTTTAGCATATTTTGGCGAAATTTATATGTAAATAATATTCAACCGTAACGCAATCAATTTCAGTAAAAAAAAATACAGCAAAAAATAGCACTCAAAGCTAAATTTAATATATTACTTTTGCATGTACATAACCTATTAATGCATTATTGGTTCACTTTCGGTGCCCATTTTATTTTGAAAATGTTCAATGTTTTTTTTTATGATATATTTATATATAAGTTCGATATTATTCATTTTATTAGTTCAATGTTCAATATAAATCGTAATTTGCTATTTACACGACGATTTGAATTAAAATTTGGTCATATTGTCACGTCGTTAAAAAATTTATCCGTGACATATTTAATTTCCTGATTTTGTTAAGTGGTAGGTTTATTATGATATGAAAGAGTGGGAAAAATGAAATCGTTTTTTTTTTTATAAATGTGGCTTCCAAGCATTTCAACATATATTATTAATGATTTTTTTTCTCATCCTTTTGTTTTTTTGAACTCGTAAAACATTATTTCAAACATTATTATTAAAACATTATTTCATCGGCCATATCTCCAAAATAATTCGTGTAAACAGACAATATTGCAACCTCATTAATACAGCGGTTACCACTCAGCTATTATACTGCTGGATAAAGTTAACCTATGGGTTGCGGAGCTCATCACAGTTATTAGGAATTATGTTCTTACCCGTCGGTGATCTATTCTTTCGTTTTCTGTTGGGTTAGTTCCCAGTCCTTTACTCTGAAAAAAAATCTCGTCCTTAACAAAACGTCTTCGAAATAATTTTTTCTAAGACACCGAGTATAACTTGAATTTTATATTACAGAAAACTCTCCATTCCCAAAAAAAGGAAGTAAGTATTAGTGTCCGCAAAAATGGAGAAATCTGAAATTTCCATAATCATGAGCTATTTAACTTCTCCTCTTCTATGGCACTACAGCCTTGGCCTCCTGCCCTTTAGGCTCCTTATCTGTTTTTTTTGTTATGAAACGGCGCAACCATATACCTAGAAAATTTCAGTTTTGCCGATTGAGGTAACCCAGATATAACTACGCAAGCAAACCATTAAATCGACCTAGATTCGAACTCACAGCCTTCGTACTGTAGACCAATACACTACATATTACGCAACACTCAGGTTACAGCTATCTATCTATCTATCTACACTCAGATTTCGAGCAAAACCTTCCACAGAAAACCTTATGATTTGACTGAACAGTAAACTCATTTTATTATAGCTACGACATAGGTCTGCACAAATTTCTTCTTACCAAATTAAAAACAGGACTTTATATTCTACCTTTCCAATTGATTCCGGCATGCCTCAAGATTCTCTTCTATTTTCTTTCTAATCTGAATCAAATTTTGCGTATAACAGTTTTCCTTGATTGGACCTTTAGTTTCTTCTTCATTGGCACTAGAACCCAAATCCGACTTTGGCCACTTGACCTCCAGCTTATCTATTATTGTTGGGTTTCTAGATTGTTAGCCATTCGCACAACCCCCCATCTACAAATTCGTTTTGGCAGATGGAGGTGGCCCAGATATACTCACGCAAGCAGTGTGCAGGAATTCTACGTCAACCGGGATTTGAACTCCCGACCTTCACATTATAGACCTACACTCTAAACTTTAGTTTGGATTGAAAGTACTTGCGAAGTCCCTGATAAATATATCTGTGATCAAATCGACTGGCACTTTCGAAGTCAATCACATTAAAATCAAATATGCAGTATAATCAATGTAATTATATGAAGTTTGTAGCAAAAAAGCAAACAATACGTCAAACCGTTGTCTGAAAGAAAATATGCGACCGCCCATGATGAACATCTTGGGAGTTGAGAACCTCAGGTAGAGCATAACTGCTCTGAAGTGTCAATAACGACTTATTGCACAAAGAAAGGTCAACAATCATTAATAGAATGCAATTAATATAAATTAAGTCGTTAACGATGTTGCTCACCTGGTGTATTTAGTTTCAAAATTCTCCACCAAAACGTCAAAAATGTTCAAAAACCAGTTTCTTGACTGTTTTCCACCAAAACCATATCTAAATATGTTAAGCTTCAAAAAAACTTAATTTTTTCATAGATTTTTTTTTTAATATAAATTACAAAATTATACAGAAAAAAAGAACTTGTCAAAACCGAATTTTTAAAACATATATCCCAAAAGTCAATATCCTTGGTGTGAGCAACATAAACTTTTACAAATCGATCTAATTAATTACTCGTGACTTTATCGAAAACAAAAAAAAAATATTCCTTCTCAATTTCTGATCTAAATTTCCCTAATAAATTCACTAAGATTACAAAATCTCTTTCGGTATCATAAATAACAAGAAACCGAAAAAATAAATAAAATAAAAAGAGTATTTTCTTTCAACAATCTTTAAATAATTCCTATTGATCATTAACCGAATAGAAAGGCGACGAAAAAATATCTTATTAACTCACATCGATCTTATCGCTGATTACTTTGATGAAGGATCGCATTTCATACAAAAAAAAAAGATGAAAACTATGCGTTTAGACTTGCTAGCCCGACAGATTTGATAGTGTGAAAAAAGAAATTCATTTATTTTTTTCGACATTAAAAAAGGCACTTACAGAACTACAACCGGCGTAGTAAGACATGAAACTATTCTACTTTTAATTTTGTTGACCTTCGTTATCGCTCAGACAGTGTGAGATAAAGGAGATCGTTTTTTTTACAGAAATGTTTACAACTGAATTTTGAATTTATCTACGGATTTTTTTCTTTTTGTAATATACACGCATATGTTGACATTTACATATTTAACATTGTAGATTTAAACTGTACGATAACCTTTAAACGTAAACTTTTACCGGTAGGTATTTCTGTTGTACATTTTGAATTTAAATATCGACGAAGAAGAGTCGCAATTTGAAGCTGCTGTCACAAATCAGGTTAAGGTACTCATACTGTCAAAATTGAGTTTCGAATATCGAATTTTTGACTACAACTATCGAAATTTTTTTGGATTTATCTATCAAATCGTTTCGAAGACAACGCTCAAAGACTTATCACAATCTTTACCGGCCAAGATTATTGTAAATACGCAATTGACACTCCTCTTCTCCTTAATTTATCTTCGATATTAAAATTATCAAAGTATTAAATTAATGATAAAGTTATTTCGAGATTATTTTTCAATAAGAGAATTTTAATTTCGCAATAAATTTTTTTTTATTATTATTATTAGGCATTAGTTTCATTTTATTTCTAACCTGAAATCAAATAATTGTTGAATTACAATTTTTACTGGAAATTAAGAGAAAGTTAACATAACTATTGTTTAATGAAACCAATGCCTTTAATAATTTTGAATATAATAATTTTATGGGCGCAAAATATACGATTTATTAGCCTTAAGCTGACCCAGATGATATCCAATTTGGTTCATGGCGATAATTTAATTCGCTCAGCGTGATAAAATTATAACAGAAAATTTGAAAAAATAAAATTATATTAGATATTATCAGATTTAGATAAGTCAAAAAGTGAAAAATGAGACTTTGAATTGTGTGATTTTCTGTAGAATTACATGAAATGATAACGTTGTAGCTCAGTTTGTATTATTGTCGAGAGCTTTAGAATTGTATCTAATCACAAGTCATTGGCATTTCGTAATTTTTTGGTATTTTTGAACGAAAATTTTTATAATTTCATCCGAAAATGTCACAGCTGTATGTTGTTGCCAAGCAAGGAGATCTTTGGCTTATATTGTTACATTTCAGCCCCAGTCGTTCGGAAAGCGAAAGAGTCGGAAGCGAAAAAGATTCGAAGTTGGGAAAGCGATTTAGTCAACAAAAACCATAAAGCGAAGTTGGAAAAAACGAATAATAAAGAAATAAAAGGCACACTTCAATATATTACACCCACCATCTTATTACTATCAGTAATATCGTTGCTCTTGAAGTTATTTAATCTAATGTGTTTCCAAAACAACATTTTAAGCTTGCCTTACTCTTTCAAACTAGTAGAAAGCTAAGCCTCATCACTTCAAAGCCTTTTGCTCAAACTCCAAAAGTTTCGGGACTCGTTCGTAAGTTGTTAGACTCTACTATCAACCATCGTTCTACAAAATGAATTCTACATGTAGAAGTTCACAAAGGAGTACAAATTGAAATCCGCCGTTTCCCAATAGATGGCGCCAGCAGTAAATGCTGATCAACAATAGCGGATCAGAGACATCACATGGTAAACTTAGACATCTGTCAACAATTTCTCATCATTAGATATGTGTAGTTTAATCGGCGTCATATATTTGGCATTCTAAATGTTTCTCCAAGCTATTTTGATGGATCCAAATCCAAGCTTCATTATTGGTTCTGCCCGACTCGTCGGTACTGTGTCTTGACTTTACGAATAGTCTTCTACATCTTCTACAATGGTACTACAGCTCAAATCGGACCTTGGCCTCCTGATCTAAAGGTTCCCTAACATTTTCATTACTTATTTATTCTTGAAGGATTATTAGCTTTCTGTGCAACCCTCTATTTACGAATTTTTCATTTTCGTAAATTGAGGTAACCAAGGTATATCCAAGCAAGTGTGCTGGAATTATGCGTCGACCGTGATTTGCACTCACGACCTTCGCATTGTAGACCAACACGCTACCAACTAGGCTATACCATAGCTTCTACTATACGAACAGTCTTCGATTATTATTCGTACTTCTCGTAAAAATATAAATTTGATAAAAAAGAATATTCTTCCTATATAGCACTACAGCTCAAATCGGGCATTGGCAACCAGAGCTTCAGGTTTCTTAACATTTGTTTGTGATTGCGGAAGGGTTTTAGGCTTTGGTTCTACCCTCTATCTTCGAATTTTTAATTTTCATTTGAGGTGGTACAGATTTACTTACGATTCTAGCGTATAGTCTAGTGGGTAGCGTGTTAGTCTATAATGCGAAGGTCGTGAGTTCAAATCCTGATCGGCGTATAATTCCAGCAGACTTCCTGCTTGGTCACCCCAATCCTCCAGTTCCGAAAAGACCAGCAGACATCGCCAAAGGCTCATTACACGATTACCAAACTAAGTGCGCAGAAGATCGATTATTTGAGGGGCTGTATGGTATGTCGCACCATCCTGTTGGAACCAAAGGTAGTCCTCAATTTGTGGCCAAATTCTCTTCAGGCTATTGCGACTAATGTCGAGCTTTTGCGACCGATGGCAAGTTGATGTTCTGGGATTGAGTCGTGCACTCTGAGCTACTGTATCCATATTCTTGACTGTGCATGAGGCCATGAGTATTATTCAATAGTACGCTCGTATCACCAACTTTTTGCACAAATTTGCTTACAGCAGTCGTGGTTGGTGCCTCATCTTGACCAAAAGTTCCTGACATAGAACTCACTTTGGAAATAAATTTTCAATATTTTTCAACATTGATCGATTCGTGGAGGTATGATACTGACTTCATATATCATCATTAATGGTGCGACAGCCCAAATCGGGCTCTGGCCTCCTGAAGTCGTCGCCTCCAATCGTCTCCATCCAAAGACCGCATCCTCCAGGTGCTAATTTTTAAGATGGCTTTACTATCTTCATCAACCGAGTCTTCCCATCGCTTGCGTGGCTTGTCTCTTCCATTCGCTCTACATGATCAGCCCACTGCAGTTTACGTAGCTTGATGAATGTAGCTCCTGGCTCGTCGTAGAGTTGATACAACTCATGGTTGTATCTTATTCGCCATTCCGTTCCTTCCTTCACAGGTTCCAAAATTCTTCGGAAGACCTTTCTATGATACTGACTTTCTAACAATAATTCGATCGTGAAAAGGCTACCAGTGCAAAATAACCTATGATTTTAAAAGAAACCACTAGATGGCCCAACCCTTTATTTCCGAGTCTTACGAGGACGAAGTCGCGGGTGATAGCTAGTCTTATTATAAATCCTATTAATAATATTTACACCGTATATCGTCATGCCTACCGGCAACATGGTTCAGATTTTCTGTAGCAGCGTTCAAATAAAAACAATAACATAGGGCAGCCCTCTTTGTTCCAATGCATGTGCATCGATGACGATATGGCTTGCAACTATAGAAAATTATCGGCCAGAAAATACAAAGCCAACAACAACAACCAGCATGCAGTGTCTGTAGCCTTTGCTTGATGCATGTGACAGAACTAACAGCAGCAGCAACAACATGAAGTAGACTCTCGGAAGAAAAGGGCACCGGGGAATAAAAAGAGACGTAACCACCGCATACGACACATCAGCCGCTAATACGAAATACCAAAAAGGGTCCCAATCCCGCCAGTTGTTGTACCACTGCGATCCGTTCACCGCCGGCAGTGTTTATCCCTAACCCGGAGTCATTGCACACGGCGAATTCCTTTCCCATGCTCACTCATACATCGTAGCGCCACCAATGCACACACACTCTCAGTTCGAATCTTTTTCTCATCCTGACACCCTCGACTCATATTTGGTTTTTTGCTCTCCGGTTCTACAAGCGCCTTCTTTCCAAAGGGAATACCAGGGAAGGGTCGTTCTTTTTTTTCGGGTACCTTTTTTTTCTGAATCCTTGTGGGCCACAAAAGGATAAAATACAGAAAAACTTACCGCCTGGATAAGAGATTTCTCTCTCGGTTCATTCTCCTACGATTATCAGGAGCGATACATTTCACGCGTGCCTAGGTATATGTGTTTGGATTCTATATGAATGTGTACATTATTGACATTATGTTGGATTGGATTGAAAGCTGTGCGATAGTCGCACATCGGATTCAACTTCAGCCTTAATATCAGAGAGCATGTGTGTCGACTGTTTATATATGTTTCGGTTTGTTCGTCTTTTTTTTTTGTTCTCATCGCTTCTTCCCGATTCATTCGTTGATTTTCTTTTCACTCGATTGTTGGATTATTTCTTTTAGATTCCATACTTCGTTTTTTGTTCATGTGTGTTGTATTTTCATATGTTTATTGAGCGTTAGGTGTACGCGGTAATTCACATTATGGCCTCCTTGAATAATTGCTCGGATAAACAGTGGCGTGCGGTTGGATTCTTGATATTTGTTTAATTATTGAAGTGAGGTTGGGAATTAAAGGTTGCGGTTTAGATGTGAAAGGGTTTTGATTTCGGAACCGGTTTGGTTGCTTCTATTACATGGAAATTGGCATTTCCATCACTATCTGTGAAGTGGTAGGAGGGATCTTAACTACTTCCCTGGTTTTCATCCTTGCAACTTGTAGACCACTGATGTATCCATTGATAGATTTCTTAGGGAAACCCAGCTTTTCAAATGTTACCAGAGTGCTGCTTTTATCACTTTTATTTGCTCTATGTGGCAAGTGTATTGCTGTGTCCATCTAGAGTCCAGTCAGGAGGCCTGCATCACTTTGTTTAGCTATGTGCGTCCCATTCACGGCTATTTGCCCTGATTTGAAACAAAGGGCAGAGGCATCCATCCCTTCCATTCGATATGTGCGCCCAGCGTACTGATTTTTGTATTGTTCGATTTCGGTAGGAAGGGAAATACCAGCTCCTCACATTCTGTTAGTAGGTGTTTTCTACGTAGCCGCTATTTAAGTTTTGAGCCTAATAATGAAACGACAGTAATTTCTTATTGGAAATGACTTTATTGTTTTTCAAAGTAGTCTCCATGATGATCGATACACTTTTGCATTCGCTTAAACCAATCTTCGTAACACTTTTTCCACTCCGATTGAGGTACCTCCAAAACATGGTTTTCGGATGCATCAACGGCTTCTTCAGGCCTCGAAAAACGTTGACCGCGTAATTTATTCTTGATATTCGGGAATAAAAAGAAGTCATTAGGTGACAAATCAGGGCTATACGGAGGATGACCCATCAATTCGACGTTTTGACCAGTCAAATAGGCGGTTGTTGCAGCCGATGTGTGAGAGCTCGCATTGTCATGATGAAGAATGATCCTTCGTTGCCGCTTCCTTTTTCGTATTTCGCCAAACACTTTTGGCAAACAAATGGTTGTTTACCATTCAGAATCAACCGTTCTTCGTTCCTCTAACGGTACGGTTGCCACATGTCCAGTTATTCCGAAGAAACAGGCGATCATTTGCTTCGAAGTGCTCCGCGCACGAACAACTTTTGTCGGATTTGGGTCGTCGAGGAAGACCCATACGGTGGATTGGCGTTTTCTTTCAGGCTCATATGCATAGATCCAAGATTCGTCACCTGTGTAGATGTTATAAACAGCTGTTGACGCACCGCGATTGTATTTTTTGATCATTTCCTTGCACCACTTGACACGAGTATCATTTTGATCTTGTGTCAATCTATGTGGGATCCAACGCGAACAAATCTTCTTCACAGCTAAATGTTTATACAAAATCTTGTTGATGGTCGTCATACTGATGCCCACGGATGCCTCAATCTCCCGATAGGTCACATGACGATCTTCCAATATTAGTTCGCGAACAGCAGCAATGTTTTCTGGCACAACAGCTGATTTTGGACGACCTGCACGATTTTCGTCCCTGATCGAACTACGGCCACGATCAAATTCGTTGTACCAGCGTTTCACAGTGGCCACGGATGGAGCTTCATCACCAAAAGTCGAAGTGAGTTGATTAATGCACTCCCGTCGTGATAATCCACGTCGAAAATCGTAAAAAATCATCGCACGAAAATGTTCCCGAGATAATTCCATTTTTTCGCTGAGACAAAATGTTGAGCAGACTGTAGAAAACAGAAGTTATGCTCCAATGTCAAAACGCTCTGAAGTACGTTATGATTGAAAAGATCATACTTTTCATTTGAAACGTCAGATGGCGCCTATCAACACTGCGTATAGGTTAGGCTCAAAACTTAAGTAGCGGCCCTCGTATAGATCTCCATTCCTTTTAGTTGTTCCGTGGTCAAAGTATTACTACTTCTAACGATAAATTTTGGATAATTTCGCCCGACTCTTCCTCTAAGCCTCCAGATTCATTTTCATACATCTACTGGTTTTATTTGTAAGATTGAACGATTATGTTCAGCAGAGTCACTTTAATTCCCATTCTCTGGAACTGTACCTTTACACTAGAGACTTAGGGGTTTGTTCCGGTGTCGCTTGAAACAAAATCTGTTCATCGATTATTGCGCATGTTCTTTTAAGATGTCCTTCGTTAAAATGATCAACTCCTATCTTTGAAAGTATCACAAAGAGAATCTTAACTGATAATATGCTCGATTCAACTTCTCTTTCTACTCTTGACTTTTCTTACTGTATGCTCATCGCTTTTACCATAGAGCTACATATAAAAATCTACGTTGCTAACGTTTTTTGGCCAGCATATTCTCCACGTCATTCTTACACATGCTTGTTAACCAGGATTAGCCGTGATCGTCAGATCTTGCACCACAGAACTCTTCACCAAAATGTCAAAATCATCCAAAGGAAAATAAGGTTCGTGAATTGAATGGGCCAGAACTAAGCAGAAGGACAGTTCTAGTCGCAGTTTCCTCCCTGTAGCGACGTCTTAGCTGCGAATGTGAGGGGGGAGGTTCGTAATTTGGATATTGTCATTAAACTCTAACTTTGGACAACAAAATTTTTCTTCGACTTACCGTGGGCTACGGGGTCTTCCAGAAAAACAGTAATCGCAAGATTGCGGATATTATCCTGACCAATTGCCCTTCGAGGCGTTTGGATGTTGTTAACGCCACCCAGCTCACCGTTCCTAAACCATACATTCTATTATTAAATCTTATGTATAAAGAGAAAGGAACATCAAGAACTGTTCGTAGTTTTTAATACTTAACTAAAAAGTCACAAACGAAAATTTTGAAAGAACAATTTATTTTGGGGCGGATGAAATTGGCTAAAGAAAACCACTAAACTTACCACTCCTCGGGTGATGAATTAGGGAATTTGAATTCGCAAGTGTCGATTGTGACATTTCTGCCACAAAAGTGGAGCAAAATCTGCTATTGTAAACTATCGACCAATAGCTAAACTGTCATCTATTCCAAAATTTCTATAGTGTATGAGTGCTTGTCGTTTCTCTGTAAATCGTTAATTTCGAGTAAACAACATGGTTTTTTCAGGAATAGATCCACTGTCACTAATCTGATGGAGTTTGCAAATAAATCCATTTTGGCTATTGAAGAGGAGAAGCAAATTATATATAATATGTACTAAGTAAGGCTTTTGATAAATTACCCCACTCCATTATATTGTTGAAATTTGACTTGTTGGGTTTCCCTACTTGATTTACTAATTGGATTAAGTCATATCTAGTTGATAGAACTTACCAAGCTATTTTTCGGGGTTGTACCTCTAAGCCATTTTCTGCGCATTCTGGTGTTCCTTAAGGTAGTCAGTTGGGGCCACTTCTTTTTATCCTGGCCATGTAGCTCTGTTTTCAAATATTCGGAAGTACTCATTTATGCTGAAGACATTAAAATCTTTAAATCACTTAATCCCAACTCTGACAATTTTCTTCAGGAGGTTTTGGTTAATTTTAGTAACTGGTATCACCATAATGGTCTTAGACTGAATTTGGATAAATATCATGTAATGTCATTTAGTAGGAAAATCTCTCCGTTTGTGATAATTTATAGTCTTTATGACTGTATTTTGGATCGAGTCAGTTCCATTATTGACCTAGGTGTTACATTTGACCATAAAATTGATTTTGGTTTGTATATTGAGATCGTGCAGAAAGGTAGTTCTATGCGGGATTTACCTCACGCTTATCTAAGGAATTTAACAATTCGCTTGTTAGACTAAGTCTCTATAACACCTTCGTTAGATCTCACCTTGAATATGGTTCTCAAATTTGGTCTCCTTAGCACATTGGCAGAATTGAATCAATTCAACGTAAATTTGTAAGAATAGCCTTTAGTCCTTAATTGGAACGACAGAGTTCGTCTTCCTCCATATACTGATCGACTTCAGCTATTAAATATGTCATCGCTTTCGAAACGACGTGAAGTAGCTGATGTAATTTTTTCTCATAACCTTCTTACAGGGTTAGTTGATTCCTCCACTCTTTTGGGTTTGATGTGCTTTGATGTTGGTCACTTTTTACCAAGGTATCCTAGAGTGCTGCAGATTGGTTTTCACCGGATGAACTATCATATAAATGAACCGATTTCGCGTCTCGCGAGAAAAGTTAATAAGAATGCTGATGAATTCGACTTCTCTATTGATAAGCAGTGCTTAAGATGTAGACTTAACGCTAGTTGACACCGATATATGTGAATTTTTGTCTATTTCGTGTTTTTATTATCTGTACTTGGTTGTTGATGTTTGTTTCGTTCCTTCACTAAATGATGAGCCAGAGGATAAATGGAATTTCAATTTTTAAATTTGGAATCGTTTTATGCATTAAGGAAACCTGATATTGATACTCTATGGTCTTAATCAAGATTTTATAAAATGTGCTATAGTTTTCGCAGCAGAGTTTGTCGCCTTTTTTGTATATCGGACATATAATCCTTTTACGTCGATCATCAGTTAGTATCTACAGAATCAACTAAGGTATTTTTTCCCACCAGCACACTTGTACTTTACACCGGGTAACGCGGAGTCTTCCCAGTGAACCAACTTCAAAACTAAAAAAAAAAAAAAACTCATCTTCTAATACTTCGAAACCGGAAGCTTACCTTCAGGAGTGCAATATAGTTGAGGCACCTCAACGTGAACTATTTGCCTATTGCATTGAACTTCCAGAAGACCCTGTAAAAAAGGCGATTAGAATAAAATACATAAAATGTTTTAAAGACCGTCTAAATTGTTTGCACTCTACACATATGAACTGGCCTCGTCGGTCTAGCTCTGACACAGATTCCATCAACCTTTTTTTTTATTTTTCGAAATCACAATCTGAGGACCCAGAGCAACAAGCTCAAAAAAAAATATAAAAAATCTTGTCATGTTTCTTGTTTTGTAAACACACAAGACAACACACATAACGTTACGACAGATCGTTTTCTTGCTCGTAATCCGCTCACTTGAGTAAATTTCGTTTCCAGGTGTACCGTGCACTTCAAAACAATAAGGAAACTAACAAAGCCACCTACACACATAATGCCTGACCTTAACGCACATATCGCCTCCGAAACTCATGAACGAAGACCGTTTCCAACGTGTGTGAATTCAAATAAAAAACCGTACCTGAAACTGGAGAGTGTTGGCGCGCATCCGTTAGTTTCCTTATCTTTTCGAGATACAGTCACGACGTTTCGCCATATTGGATCGCAACGAACAAATAGCATCTGTCATATTCTTTTGATTTGCCCATTGCTCAAGATTTCTCGCCCCGGAGTGATAATGTCACCATCATTGTCAATTATCAGTTGGATGGGTGCCTTCGGTGAGTGGTGGATAATCGCGGGTTAGGATGCTCGGTTCGATCAGTGCATATTGGCGCCCAACTCATGCGAGCGTGGTCGCATCTGACGGACGACTGCTGCGAGCCGTGGTGCGATATGGCCGCAAAGCTCGCTATCTCCAGCTCCACAAACTTAAGATTGCCGTTCTCCGATGACAGAGCTCCTTGGGCTGTTTACCAAGTGGAAGTCAAGATGGAAATCAAAACGCAACAGTTTGTGTCAAGGGCGTCACATCAAATATATTTTCGCTTTTGTGTTTACTGGAGACGACATCGCTTAGTGCTAAGCTGTTGTGCAATAAACACAGTTTATTGCGTATTATAGATGAGTTTTAATGAGGTAGCGCGTCATTCCTTCTGGATGGAGACTTTCCATATCGGGAGTTCTATAGGAGCCAATGTCTCATCCCAATTGTTCTTCTGATGCCCATTTATCACCATCGTTATCAATTACCCCTGGGAATCTCGCTATCGATTACCTTTTGTACATATATTATACTTAACGTTTATTGATCCAGATACATATCTTATGTACGAGAAGAATTTTTTTTGTAGATATTCTAAATTCCCCACGAAGTGCTCTTTCCATACCGACAAAATGGAAAACTGAATATTTTCTGTTTATTTTTCTTTCGATTAAAATAAACCTGTGTGTTCATGCCTTGGCCATGGATTTTCCGTTCTAAATATCTCCCACCATCCATTTTCCACCTATCTATCTATCGCATGTCTCTTCATCCACATAAATATTACCATCGAGAAAATCATGAAAATCATTTTCATTTGCTCTGTCAAAATTGATTTTTTATTTCTTTCTATATTTTTGCCTTTCCTCCCACCCGCGCTCTCCACTCAACGAAATTTTCATTCTGCTCGAAAGAAAATATACTAAAGAAAACAGAAATGAATTTGTTCCAAATTTTTCCTCTTTACCATCCTTCAAAGATTATACATATTTTTCTTCCTATTATTCCCAAGTTACAAGTGCGAACGAATTTTCCCATTTATTCATGTTTTGTATTTAAAAGAGATGGAAATGTGTTGGAGATAGTCCACAATTTACAGATATTTTTCTATTTTAATTTAATTTATTATTTTTAGATCGAATTTAGATCTCTCATTTTGTGTTAGATTATTGCGTACGTGATGTATTCAAAGCGATGGTGGGGTATTTTGTATTTGAAAGGAAAGAAATTTTTCGGTTTTTTCGAAGGTAATTTTGCGGCGGCGGGAAGGAACGTATTCTGGGAAAATTATGTTTAGCAATTCGAAGAAATTCGTAGTTAAGCATGGTCTCCTTGAAATGTGACTATTAAGGGAGATTTTTCGGAATAAATATTGAGATATTTTGAAGTGTTTTTCGGAAATACGATGCTCGAACTGTTTCGCGTAAGTGTACAGTTTCAAGAAATATTTCGAAAATGTTGGAATCAAAATTTTGAATTTTTGACGCCATCAATTTGAATTTGTTCGCCATGTTGATTTCGCCATTTACATTTTTAGTATAGAAATTGGAGTAGTGACTTATTAAGATCCTAGACATTATAGTATGGTGACAACTAACTGAGGAAAACACATAGAATTATGCTTTCTAGCTTAATTTTATTATCACACGTGTTTTCTTAATGACCAACGGCATGGTTCTACGTGCACCTATCAGAGTGTGTTCTATACCTTACTCACCGCACCCGTGTGGTGAGTAAGGTATAGAACGCATTTCAATACTAAAATCTCACAATTTGCCTCGGTTGCAACATATACTTCTTTTCTTGATTCCTTTTTTCATTTCTAATTGGATTTAAACTCACAAAACACGCTTTTCTCAGATTTCGCCTACAATTTACCCCCCTACCTATTTGATTCGCCTTACGAGAAAAATAAATTTATTTTATTATATTTGCATAACAAATTACAATAAAAACAATTTTATAACATCTGAACAATAACTACTAAAGCAGTTTAACGTGAATAAAAAATCATTCAAACCATCGCAACATATTACAGAAAAATAGTAATAATTGCGCAATGATCACTCGGCAAAACGAAATTATTACAATGTTTTATATCATCGAATAGTCTGATACTTAAATCTGATTCGTTAGTGTGTTGCATTCAGGAAAAAAATAAAGTTAGCATATTACATAAAATGACAATACTATCACCTTGTGCTCGGGTGGTGTAATAGATACTTACGATCTAGACAATCATAGCTTAATCGCTGCTAATTATTAATTGAGTTATGATTCTACCCTAGGTACAAAGTTTGATTAGAACGATTCTACAATGGAAATAGGAGAAAACGTTTCGATTAATTTGTCACGATCATCTGAAAATTGATCAAATACTGCATAAATGCTTGTGATTTGTCCAACTGCCAACACGATTCAAACATCTTAATGCCAACGCACCTTAACAGCTCCATCAAATAAATTTCATTTTACAACGCAAAACATTCGAAAATTCCTCGAACCGAAATATCTAAACTACATAAATACTAACCGAAAAATCACAATAATATATTCGATTATATTTGAGAAATTTTCTAGGTAGATGAACGTAAAGCGGGGCAGCAACGCATCGCACACACTACACGATGATCAAAAATCATAGCGTCTTCCTTAAGGCCTAAATATGAAATACGTGAAGGAAATTATTAAAAATAGCCTTCGTATCTATTTTTAAATTCAATTTTCTGCTTCAGTGTAATAAATTTACAAAATGCCACAAAATATTTGTGAATTGTACTTACAGTCGTCGGACGATGTTGATGATGTGCGGGGCTGAATCTCGCTACACAGTCGAGTCAGTCAGCCAGATAAAAATGCGTCCAATCCACTCCGAAGCCAACCGTCCGTCTCCGATTCCTATCGTCCTCGTCTCCCCTGAAATCTGTATCAACATCGAACCGGCCAGATCCAAGAAAATTATCTACATATATTAAAACCTTCTTACAAATATCCCGCAAAGAAATCAAGCGGGAGGAGATGGTGGCGCGGAAGAGGTTGTGGGTGCGGGGACTGGGAAAGATCATAAAAAAAAATATAATAAGAAGCGGATCAGTGTTTAGCGAGCGCGGTCCAAGCACAACCGATCACATACCACATCATTCGCGCGATGATGATAACTGCACATACCTAACTAAATACTTACTTACACGTGTACACGTATACCTGTGCGGACGAGAGGCGAGATACACTTAGTGTATAGTACCACATATCGCCACCACACACCGCACATATCATGTATAAATAAATTTTGTGCAGAGAAATCGTTTAAAAAAGACGAAAATACACAACGGAAAACAAAAACAAAATGCCAGCGATCAAGAAGTATATTAAAAGAGAGAAAATCACTTGAACGCGATCTTAAAATTTGCGCGAAGGTAAAAACACTAAACGCGCGCACGGACCTCCCTCCCACCCCGCGACATGTATGGCTTTTAAAAAGGTAGAGATATGGATTTTTCGCGAGCCATATTCAACGAGAACTGATGGTGCAAGCGAGAAAGCCAACGCAATTTTGAAGATTCGAACGTTGCTCCAATCAAACGATCATCGAAGATCGCTGTGATCGAAATCGCACAAAAAAGTAAGCATGCAATGCATATTTGCGTCGATGGGGTGCTTAATTCGTGGCAAATATGCGGATCATCTGAATCAGCCAGTTGAATCGAGCTAAACGCTGGCGTCAAAACTGCATCACGATCGTGATCAATTAAGGGGTTATTTTAAACGCATCGGAAGATGGCGCTATGTCCAAATTTGGTCTTCCCGTTGATATATCGCCGCAGGCAGTGAGGATTTGAACTGACGCCCTCTGCATTGTACGGCAGAGGGCTACCCACTAGGCTAAACCCTGAACGCATTACAATTCAAATCGATCCACTCAATTCGGAAACAACAACAATAACATCAAATTTTATGCACATGTGAGTCTTCCAACAAGACAAGCCGCGATCGCTAAAGTATAAAACAGAACGAAGCATTCTCAAGATCATATCGATTTATACGGTAGTGGCTATTTTTGCGGTATGATAGCGCGCACTGCACTACTGCACTGTCTCAAGTCTCAATATTGCACTCGGTGAATTATGCGTTTACTTAGCGTGCAGTCAGCCAATGCTTTCTGTGTACTTTTCAGGGACATTAATAAACGAGTTATGAGTTAATTGACCCACATTGCGTACGAATTTCAATGAAAATGATAGACAAGCTATGAAACTAATCTGTTTTTGGAGCAATATGAGAATATAGCTGCTAAATTGTTGTTTTTTTTAGATATCACAATTGACTATAAAGCGATATTTTTCTCGTTTTCTGGGTGGTAGGTTCAAGGGTTCGTCGTAAAGTCAGAAGATTATAGTTTTGTTGTATTGAATTGAAGTTATGGGGGATTATTTTGTAAGGCCCCACACTGGGCGCCTGAATCCTCTTCAGTATCCGGTGTACTACATTCTTCAGGTAAATGCCTCAAAAGAATTTATCTTAAATATTTATATTTGATCAACAGAAAATCCTTAGTCTATAAATTATATTCGCGGATATGTTCCTTATCTCCTTCTTTGCATATAGCAGTTTGAACACAAAATTACTTTTAATAATAATAATAAAGCCTTTTATTTACCAAGTTCAAAAAATACAATAACAGAACGTAAAAATATGCATTTTTCTCTTGTTATTATTTATATGTATTGCTATTTTAGAAATCCGTTATTATATTATTAATATAAGTATTTTTGATTTTGCTAGTGGATTTAATTATTTAAAGTATTTACTTTTAGTACATAAAAGATTAGCTATCTGTTTAAATTAATTTAGTTTATAATTGTGTATGCTTTGGCACACCCTTTTAAAATGAAGGCCTTTCCCATAGTTCTCCAAATGTTTCTGTTACGTGCCGTCTGTATCCTCGCTATACCTGCCTTCTTCCTTATATTGTGCGACCCCCTCCTCCAAAGCCTAAGCTCGCATCTTGGATGCCATTCTGTTACACTCTTAGGCCACCTATATTCTTTCTACATTAGTCATCATCGGATTTCACTATTGCTTACATTATCTATCTACCAATCTAATACCTTATATATACTTCTACAATGGCACTCCAGCCCAAATCGGGCCTTGGCCTCCTGGCTTTCAGATTCCTTAACATTTCTTGAAGAAAATCCGCTTGTGTCAGCTTTCGACTTTGACCGAATGCATACTAATCTTCCAACAACTGATGCGAACAACGATACGCTTATTACGAATGTTCTTAACGCGAACATGGATGATCACCCGGATAATTTGCCTAAGACTACTACCTCTACAAACAGCTTCCATTGCACCTTACAAGCTGAAGTGCAACCGCACGTACTTTTTGTATCGCGCCTCGCTCCTGATACTACTTAGTAGGATATTAAGGACAACGTACTTCGAATTTTGCATTGCATGAATACTCCAATTTGACCGAAGCTCGTACCATGCAAAAAAATTATGCCTGCTTCTCGCGATGGTATTGCCAGAGTTTCCTCATTTAAGGTAATCTTACCGGAGTCTTTTTTCACGTATATTGTCTCTGTAAGCTTTTGGCCTAAGTCCGCTCCGTCCGAGAATTCGCAATTAGCTCGCTCACCGCTTCAACATACTTCGTCAAAAAACGGACTGGCCCCGTCTCGTTTCCCCGCACGGAGGGTAGTTGCATTGAGGAGGGCTTTGCGAAATCATGCAAATATTCTTGGAGACTTAAGCGACTCTACGGACTCGATCTTATCGATAGGGGGAAATAAGTCGGCAGCTTGCTTTCGGCTCCGAAACCTGTCAAGATAGGAGAGGAAAAGTCGAAGTGCATGTCTTCGGCTCCGAAACCTACTAAGATGGGAGAAGGGGAATAAAGTCGAGGTGCATGGCATGACTTTTATTCCATCTCTCAATATCTTCTGGGCAGTTTCCTTGTATGTTGGAAAATGTCGGATGTCCAATTTCTTGAATTCAACACAATGTATGATCGGCAATATAGGCTACGTTCTAGACGTTCTTCAGAGAGAACTCTTGCCTACATAAATTCGGCGAAGGTCAAAATTGTTTGCAGAATTTGGCATAAATATCTCCAGGCGAAGCTTTAAGCCTTCGACTTTTACAATAACCTCGTAAAATGGATTGAGAGTTTCTTATTTATTTTTTTATTTTTCATAGATTGCGGCTCTCTGTCATGCGTCTGTTTTGTATACCCCAACCACCCTTTTTTTGATTTTTATTAACCACCTTCTGTCGTAATCCGCTCCATTGCTTTGCACTTGACAGTACCCTAGATCTGTGATCTTTCGCTTAAACGTGATGTTCCGGCGATGGTCTTTTGACAAAGAGTCTTTCGAAGATGTAAAAAATATTTTACTCCTATTGACGTAGCAAATACAAGACCTACATTACCATTCGCATATACCACCTGATTAAAGAGTTTCAAGAAGGAGTTTTTGATTAAGAACGGAAAGAATGTCCAAAAGCCACCAAATTTGTCAGATTTGACTCGCTGCGATTTCATTCAGCTCGGTCAACTCTAAAAACCTCTCCGGGGACCGCGTTTTACCACTACTGCTACTTGCATGTATGTTTAGAAGGGAATTTTCTAACCTTATCGCACCTCTTTTCAAATATCTAGAAACATTCGCCTGACTTCACGTTCACACCAGCTTAGTGTTAAGCCTCCAACTTATCGTAGAGTGAAATATAGGAGGTCATTCAAAATCCCAATTTTAAAGCTTTTGAATGCATTGTCGGAGACCAAGTTCCCATTGTCATACGACCTTCGACATTTCAAACTGAATGTTTACTGTATTGGAGCTTCTTGAACTAGAGTTTAATATATGAACTAGAGTTTAATAAAGGTCTCAGCAGAGACCGACACGTCACGAATAATAAAGCGTTTGGAATCCGGAAATATTTTCTTTCAATTTGAAATGCACTGTGAAAACATTTACCAAACCAACTAGAGTCACTCCATGCAACAAGAAGAAGACATCAGAGTTTGGCAGATATTTCACAAACAACACTTGCGAATTCACCTTCCCTAATTGGTCATTCGTGGAGTGTGGCTTTCTTTTGCGATTTCATGAATCTTAAGATAATTTTTTCCTTCAAAATATTTGTTTGTGATTTTTTAGTTTTTTAGTTAAACCGCGGACAGTTCTTGGAGTTAAGAACGTACCGAAAACAAAGGTCACCATTTCTTTACATTTCGCTTCATATATAGGTCTTCACCTTTGCTAAAACATGGTAAAGCGCCTCTAGTGTCCCATGGAGTAACTATAATAGAAACTGCTAGTAATACTACATGTGTATTAGAAATACTACTATTTAGGCCAGCGAGTACCATTGTGTCCACTTAAAAATTAAAAATCTTTATCATCTCATCCATCTGTTACACAAAGTTCAATACCAGGTCTGGATAAATAAGTTGCTCCAATTTTAGAAAGTTAATTACTAAAAATAAACTTTTAGGACTCCAGGCACCGAGCTAGGGTGTAGCGTATTGAGTAGCATGTTAGTCTACAATACGAAGTTCGGAAGTTAAAATCCCAGTCGACGTATAATTTCAGTAAACTACTTGCGTAGATATATCTACTACTGCTACTACTACAATGGCACTACAGTCCAAATCAGGCCTTGGCCTCCTGACTTTCAGATTTCTTAATCTTTTTTATTTGTCGTTGCGGGTATATCTAGGCCACCTCAATCAGCGAAAGTGAAAATTCGTAGATATAGGGTTGTGGGTGGGGCAACAACCCTTTCACAATAACAAATAAAATTTTTAAAGAACATGATGGTCAGGAGGCGAAAGCCACATTTGGACTGTACTGCCATTGAGGAAGAAGAAAATTTCAAACACCGAGATTAAAACAGTACCACGAAAATTAACCTAACTCCTACGTAGTAGTAGCAGTAATAATGGTGTCAGCTGATCGGTCCCAATCGAATAAGCTCCTTTTATAATCTCTTTTCAATTTATTCCGCGTGTAGGTATATCCCTGCCGCCGATGTCGAAACTGTCTGTATAATTAAGTTTCCAGTATACGAGGACTCTTCCTACTTCACTGAGATAGAACATGAATAAGTCATAAATGCCAATTTTAATCCTTTGGTAATTCTTGTGTATCTCGTGTGTTTCCAGACTATGTTGAGCACCTCGGACCACTTATCCTGACCAGGCTTCTTAAATGCAAACCTATGTGATTGGTGCCAAATTTTTAACAATACTTTCAAGTTTTATTTGACTATACCACGCTGTGCCAAGTGTGGTTTTGATAATGTTATGTATGAACGCTGAAACGAAGGTCAATGGAAAGTTTGTACTGCTAACCAGAATGACATGAAAAAAAAACAATATTAAACCGAAAGCTGTTCTACGCGAAGAAGAATCCAGATCCTCCGCCCAGCCAGATTGAGTTTAAGAATCTTTATCATTTACCTTCGACTTCAGTAGTCTCACACATCCCTCTCATATTTATAAGATCTCGTCTGGGAGTAGACGACTACTCCCAAGCACCGCTGATCCTGAAAACGCAGGCACCAAGGAACGTAGAAGCTCCTCGGGTAAGCGTCGTGCCAAATGATTTGGTCGTAGTCCGAGATCAGAACAGTCAATTCCACCTGTGTCCTGCCGAACTTCTCTCGTTTCTCCAATTTGGGATACCATTTTGAAATTTTACAATAAAATGAAATTGAAATTTTACAATATGTGTTCATCTCCAATATGGATTAGTTTCATAGAATCTTTCCTTTTTATTCTTATTCAAACCCATTCTAAAATTTCTGCTCCTCGTTTCCTCTCTTAAGACATGGTTGAGCCCTACATGATAATCAATATCACCTTTTTATAGGGCAATCCTAAAGTTCCCTAATTCGTATTACAATTTATTTTTTAACGATGGCGCTTTGGTTCAATCTGGGCTACTGCGCCTCCATCGTTCTCAGTTCAGTGACCGCATCCTCCGGTTTGAACATATTATCAGTGACTTGCTGGTCTTTGTCGATGCACTATTCCTTTAGTGTTCGTTTAAGGATTCTTCCGTCATCTATCCGTTCCACATGACGAGTCCATTGTAGCTTCTTGAATTTTATAAGGGTGACACTTCTGGATTGTCGAAGATGGCATACAATTCTCTATTGTATCGTATTTTCCAGATCGAGTATTCCTTCACAGGTCCGAGGACTCTTCTGACGACCTTTCTGTCAAAGGTGTTCAGTAGTTTTTCGGACGCCTGATTTAATGCACAGATTTTAAATAGTTTAAGCTTTGTTTTCCTGTCCATGTTTTTGTTTTTAATTATAGGAAGTACCGAAAAATACATACGACTTATTTGCCAATATTACTCTTCTTTTAATCTCGATGTTGTTTGCTTCCGCACTTCGATAAGTTTTCCCGTAGGTATACAAAGTTGTATACTTTTAGTTACAACCAGAAACAAATCTACATGCTGGTTTGTTCCATTATAAAGATCGCTGTGTAGGTTGCGACGGCGTTGAGCTTGGTCTTGGGCATATAATTTTCAAACCTCATCTTTATCCATCTAGCTTTTCATCAAAATACGTTTCGCCACCAACATCGAGGAGATTGTTCTAAGGTTGTAAGGTCCTTAATATTTCCCTATATTCACAATGCTCTAGTATCTGCACGTACTTACTTGTTTACTGTGCCGCAACAGCCTTGGCCTTCTAAGACGTTGCTTCACATATCGCCCAGCCCCAATCCTGAGGGGCAAGCCCCATTTTATGGAAGACTCAGTTAACGCGGTGGGTACTGGGTACGCGCACCCAATCTCACATAGCTCACCATTTAGAAGGCGATGAGGCCCTAAGTGGTATCCGGCCGATTGATTGACCTTCTTTGTGACAGATAGTAGGATTCGCTGGCAAAGTTGTTGGTTTTATCTGTCAGTAAGCACTGCCAAGTTTTAAGAGATGCTACGTAGGGTATGAAAGTTCCTGGGACTCTGTACCAGCATTTACCACTCAAGAATACACCAACTACAGGATCAGATTCAAGCAATTTCCCAATCTTTTCGTTGGGTTGCGTGCATTGGGTTCCCTGAGGTTCCAACTACATTTTTCGTTCTGCTTAGCCTGAAACCGGACTAAGCCAGCAACTCTGAGGAGATTGTTCTCTATGTTGTCTTTTTGATCTGGCTGCAAGTAGTCCTAAATCGACCTTTTTCCACTTCTCTTGATATACATCTGGATATCATTATTGAAGTCGCTTCCTTTTTCAGAGAAATCCAAGCTCAAACTTCTGAGAACACTTCGATCTTCGATGTTCCTTCGCTCAAACTGTTACTATGATCTTCCTTCTATTTCATTCTCATTTAAATTGGTTCTCTCTGACCTGTTACACCTGAATCTCTTCTACATACTACTAAATTATTCAACAATCGATTCAACCTAGTCCAAACTAAATAATCAAGCTAATTAATACGATAATTACCAATCATTAGACAATAGAATATATAATAATAACAATAATATTGAATCGTCGCCTTAAAAGGTGATCCTCAATGTATCCATTACTTGACCAATCAATTCTGTCATTATCGGATGAAGTAAACATAATTCACATTACCAAAAATATGACGTCATCTTCAAACATATTTCACTCCAATTCGGAATTCCTTTCCATAAAAATGTACAAATAGCATTTATTTAAAGAATTTTCTCCTCAATTCGCGAATTATACTCGCGTTTACGTAATTATTTATGAAACGGCGTAAACCACTGCCAATATTACTTTCGACTCGAACTAAACTCGTTTCCAAAGAACCGCGTTCCAATGGTGTGAACTCGCTCCGATAAGGAAGGAGAAGTGGGAAATGGACGGAAGGCCTCCTGCAGGGTTCTAGTATCGGCTATGTGATGGAGAAGTTGTATTATTAAGATGACCTTACCCTTACCCGCTCTCGCTTCCTCGTCGTATTCAGTTATGATGAAGATCCAAAGTATTACCGTGAAGAGTTAAGTAGGAAGCAAATTGATTTCGCTTAGCATTTTTTTCGCGCAAGGCCGGACGCATTGAAAGCAGCGCGATTCGCGACGCAACTATATAAAATGCAGTGGCTAAGCCAGATGCGTCGTCGCGATCGATACGTGTTATTTCTGCATCTGCGCAACTCTGACGACCTTCGTATCCGCTCTCGGCGCGATCGCTCGTTTTTTGCGTCCGCCGCCCCACGGCTCTACCAAAGCCTGGCCACTGCGCCGCCTCTGGTTCATTCAAGGCACGCACACAATCAGCAGCATCATTAGCATGGCACGCGACTAGTCCGGCGATAAACTTGACGCGCTTTCTTGCTACGCTATCTCGAGCCTAATGGCCAATCTAGCAAAGCGCGAGCTTTTTTCACCAGAGCCATCCAATCCGTTCGTTCCGATTTGTGTGGGCTCTAATCTCTAATTTTATGATTTTCTACAGATTTTCTTCTTGTTCGCAACTAATCTTATAAATAAACTCATCTTTCATCGCCGCTGCCTGATCGGGTCAATTTAATTTATGACCTCTCGGAGGGGACAGTAGTGACCAACTCTTGTCAAAATATCGGAATTTGAAGCCATTATTTATCTGCGAGTCTGGTCCTTGCTTGAAGAAAAAATAAATAAATAAATAAATTAAAATGAAAAACGACTTAGATAGAAAACGTATGCCGCCTCTCCACCCCTTTCAGTCGTGACAAAACTAAGCGGTCAACGCGATCGAAATATTAATCGAGCCGGGAGTACAGAACGGAGCGAGCTAAAGAGCGGCTAGCAAGACCCTCGAAACGTTCGGTCAACGGCTGCTGCCTTAACGAAATTATAATTTATTAATCCGCCATTTAATTTATTACATCTTTAAGCGGTGTAAATCACTCCCCAGACGAAAGAAAAAAGAATTTAGTATCTTTTTTATTTTGGTGGCATTTTTCATGTTGGGGAAAAAATTCGTCAACAACGGCCCGAACATAACGAAATGGAAAATTACGCTAAAGATGCTCTCAACGATCTAAAGATTGAATAGCTAATTTTTGATTTATACGATATAATTGAAATCTTGTTGGTGTTGAGTGTTGGATGCATCGTAATTGGACTGGTGGCAGTCAACACGACTACTGCCCATTGTCATGTTTAGGCACATTAGTATTCTGGTGGACGCGCATTGTTGGAACTTGTACGCGTGCCAAGGGTATTTTTGAAAAATTTTGACCGAAACATTCCGGATAGTTGACTATTGAGGTGGTGGATTTGACATGGGAAACAATTCGAGCGTATCACATAATACGAAACAGTTGTTGATTCGATCAGCGAATGATGATCAGATTTTGACTAAATAAAGCGGAGTTATTGAAATGGTATTTGGCTGTGATGACGATATTTGGCAGATTGTCAAAACCGAGTTGCATATGTGAATCATTGCTATTTTCTGATCGAATTGAATTGACTTGCAATGTAATCGCCATTGCAGCAAAGCTGAATCAAAAGTGTAATTACAATTTAATAAACTGTCGATTCAAATTATTTATGAGTGATATCCTTACATTAAATGTTTTGAGGTAAGCAATCGTATTTCGCTTGTCCAGCATAGCTTTTTTCAAAATGTTTTCCACCACATAGCCGATAATAGAACCCTTCAGGAAGCCTTCCATCCATTTTCCACTTCTCCTTTCTGGAGCAAGCTCACACTATTGGAACGCGGTTGTTTGGAAGTCACAAAGAACAACAACCGCCTATTATAATTTAATCTTTTGCTGGCATGTTGATATTATTTTTATTAAATCCTTTTTCTTCTCCTAGGTGCATAGGGCTTCCACTTGGTATTTCCATTTTACCTAGTCTCCTGATATTTTTTTTGCAGAAGTGAATTTAAATTTCCCTAGTTCTTGGAGTATTGCTTGTCTCCAGATGTTTTTTGGTCACACAGATCGCCTTCGGTCACTTCAATGCCATCCCGGTGTTGATAGTATACCCAATCCAACTGCATTTTTTACTTTTGATCAGTCTTCCTCGTTCGATAAGCTGCAGTCTACGTTAATAATGCTGTTCGACCAAATTATTTAAACTACCGAAAATATGAAGCACGAAACTGACTCTGTCAAATCTTGTTAAGTATCTATGAGTAATCTTAGATGGTAAGCTAACATGCAAACAGAATATTAAGGAGCGATCAGCTGCTTTCTACTCCTGCAAGAAGATGTTCGGTAGGAAGTGGGGTTTGAGCCCAAGTATAACACACTGGATCTACACGGATATATATGGTATGGTTGCCTGCATCAATCGAAGTTGGCAAGAAGTGTGGCATTCATGTTCAATTTCCGACTCAATGAGTCCAAGCAACTTAAAACACGTCCGTACGAACATAGTAGCATAAACCGCAATAACCACGGATTCTATGATTACAAAGTCCGGGTTTGATATGAAGTTCTCGCAACGTATACCACTGGGAAATAAGAACCGGGGACCCTAAAGGATTAATAAATCTATACACTGACGGTTCTAAACTGGAAGGAGGAGTGGGTGCAACAGTGTACTCAACTGACCTTCCAACGGGCTCGTTCCCCAGTTTGTCGAATGACTGCAGCATTCTTCAGGATGAAATTCTGGCAATCCAGAAGGCAATCGCCAACACGCCAAGGATCGGTAATGGAAAGATTATCTATACAGATAGTATGGTCGCCTTGAAGGAACTGCGATACTGCACTATCAAGTCTAAGATAGTATTTATCTGCCAATAAGCACTGCATAATCTCAGACAGAAGGTCGAACTTTGCTGGGTTCCAGGCAATAGTGGCATAACAGGTAATGAAGTAATGGATGATCTACCAAAAAGAGGTGCTAACCTTGAACCAAAATCCGCAGAAAACTTGCCACCACCCATACACATCGTCAAAGACTCTAAAGATGCGCAGATGATAAATATAGCCGAATAAAGAACTAAAACTTGTAAAACCACGAAATCAATGTGGAATGTGAGTGACGAAGAAGGCAAAACCATTCTTATCATTACACATGAAGCAATGTGCGACATTGGTAGATATTGTTACTGGCCATTGCCTTTCTGGAGCATATGCATGCAGAATGGGTTTGGTAATGCATGATATCTGCAGAAATTCCAAACAGCCAGGAGAGAGGTAGACGGTGGACTACGTGTTGTGTAACTGCCGGCTCTTACTTGAAGAAAGCTTAGAACTCACGACGCATCGTTCTTCGCCGACCTCAAGTAGGTCTCGAACTGCGGTATGCGGAACCTATTGAATTTCGCTGCGGCAACGGACACCTTTTAGCTCAACAAGGAGCTCGCAACATCGAGGGATATTATAAAGATTGTCCCATTGAGACCGCCTATTTAACGCTTATTTTGAATTTAGTCCCTTTTTTGTGTCGGTCGTGCAGCGTTCGTCGAATATTCTATTCCGCGCATAACCCCCATGTCTACACTTCTTACTAAAAATTAAAATATCACAGCTTTTTATTTCTAAATAGGACAGAGTGCCCATTAAGACCGCCTATTTTAAATTTATCCCAATTTTTTTGTGTCGGTTATACAGCGTTCGTCCGATATCCTGTTTCATACATAGCCTCCATGTCTGGATCTCAAGTGGTCTATGTGGCCTAAGACCGCCACTCTACCTAACCTAACTAACCTAACCTATCCTTACCTAACCTATCTATATTAATAATAAAATCGATAGATTCATAAAGTATGTTACGGCATCACTCTAAAACTACAGAACGGATTTTGAAGTGGTTTTCACCATTAGATAGCTTATTAGTCGGTGCTTAAACTGGAGTATATGTCATTTCAATATCCGTTGCACCCCAAACAGAGTTTCAAAATTTGAAAGCAACCGGATTGAAACAATTTCTAAGGCAAAGTCGAACTACAAAATTCTTAGCATATAAATCTTTTCGCTTTGACTTATAATTGTTGAGATAAATGCCTTTTTGTTGTCAGCCGGTCATTTGCTTTCCTCTAACTTCAGAACGCTAGAAACTTCAAATTTTGTGCACGTTGTTTTTGCTCAAAGATAAAGTTAAGTTCATGAATAGGCCAAATCCCTTCACTCCTTCCCTTACCAAATGCTCGAAACTACATGTACATTATTGACTTGATATTTTGAATGGAATGCTTTGTTGCTATTTGGAGTCCGCCAAATAAAAATTATTGCAGCGCCTCCACTCCTTCCCTACATTAAATTAGAGCACGTTTGCTTTGAAAATTATCTTAATGCGTATGACAAACTGCGAATTATATGGAATTTGTTAAACGGGGCGAACTAATTTTTTCAAATCTCGCTGCATACAAACTTTGAGTATTTTTGATTTGATATGGACTAAGAAAGTAAATGCATTGTTTTTCGGGAAATTTCGTAGTTTATATTGGAGGTGGTGTAAGGAGTGGGGGACTAGTTCTTACATTTAATTTTTGTATTAAATTTATAGGGGGTACTATTAAAATAAAAATACATTGTACTACTTTACTAAATATCCTTCATTTTCGTATGAGCATCGTACGAAGCACGGGCGCCTATACCAATTTACTAACTTTTTTATACGATGCTTTTTTAGGGCTCCGAGATTGTATATAGAGTAAGACGAATACACAGTTGAGTCGGAATAGAAATGGGTAAAACAGACATTGAAGAAATTTGAGCGGAGAGAGACGAAAATGAAGGTGGACATTACTCCTAGAGCATATTCCATTTGCAAAACTTTTTTGCCGGTAGAATGTCGATGATAAATATAAAAATAGAGTAGGAGACAAGACGGAACCTAGGGTCGTCAGCTGTTAGCTTAACTAAAAGGAAATAATGCCAAACTCTGTCAAAAGTTTTTGCAATGTCAAGTATATGTTCTTGACCTTCGCAATATTTATGGATATATAAATTCCAACGTTCGTTCAGGTAGACTTAGAGGTTTCGCGTAGATCTTCCCATTCGGAATACATACTGGTGATCGTTGACCCTTTAAGCAGTGAATAGTTTTCATTACTTTCGAGAGCTCTAATGTAAGGAATATCGGGCTGTAAGTTGCGGGGATTCGATTTGGTTCCTTTTTTGGGGATTGGCTGATCGTTCGCAACTTTTTACATATGTGAAAAAACTCCAGACGAGTAAAATAGATTGAAAAGATTGTAAAGATATTTGGCTAGAGAGGCAGGACCTTCTATTTAAAGTAATAGGCTTAATATTAAAACCCGAACTTAACTACTTACTGTTGTAGTAAAGTAAAGTTAAAATTTGAGTAATTTTTTAAAACTCAATTTCATTTTTTATTCTATGGGATAGCCGTCCGCGTAAATACTTTTCGGAAGAGTGGCGCTCGTGTCCACTCTCTACTTCTTCTATCTTTTCTCATCTCAAGTTTTCAATAAGCCTCTTAACCTTTGCGGAGCATTATACACAGTGGTGAGGTTTCTTATTCACACTGTTAAATTACAGAAATTGTTCACCATTTTAGACTATGCTGAGCTTAGAGATATACTCTGAACTTTTTATTAGGTATTTGTGCCTTTTTGAAATGTGAAAAAGTTGGTAAAAACAAATTATGTAAACTTTTTTGATTATTCATGTTATGATTAATTTAAAAGTATATATACCTCGTCCGCATAAGAATCGTAATGATAAAGAATTTTTAAGAATATGGTTATATATATATATGGAATGTTTATTCTGCTTAGATGAATAGCTCTACATGCACAATATGTTGTGTGTTTGTACGAATCAGAAGCTTAAATTATTAAATTGGAGAAATCAGTAACTCGTGAGTATGCTATATGTAGCTGCACATGAGTAAAACAATTTTTATTTAAACCTATGCCTACGTTTCCAAAAGTTTGTCCTAGTGATTTGTTAATATTTTGTATAATGAAAAGTGCTTGGTGCAAAATTATAGTAAATAAGTCACGATATTGTATTAATATGAATTGTGAAACCATACCATGATATATGCATGAGACAGATCCGTGAGCACTGGCTCCTCTTTGGGCAATATCAGCTTACGGGTCTGGTATGGTATGTGCTGAAAGAAGTTGAAAATTCAATTAATGTTTGATTTGATAAGCACAATAAGTATTAGCCTGGGGTAGCGTGTTGGTCTGCCATGCGAAGGTCGTGTGTACAAATTCAGATCGACGTATAATTCCAGCACATTGCCTGCTCGGTCACTACAATCTATGAAAATGAAAAATTCATAGATAGAGGGTTGTGCAAATGGCTAATAACCTTTCCGCTGTAAGTAATGAAAATGCTAAGGAAGCCCAATTTGTGCTGTGGTACCATTGTAGAAGAAGAAGAATAATTCTGGAGACGTTATTTACACACTTCATTTTCGGTAAACAGCTTTGGCATATTCTAGGATAATGTTCTATAAAATGCTGAAAATTGAACATTTCATATGGGAGGTGTAAGGAGAGGGAGGAGGTTTTTAAATAATATTGCTTTGTCTTACCAAAACCAAATCAAAACACAATACATATTTTCATTAAATAAAAAGAAATTGTTTTCATATGATGAAACTCTAACATTTGTATGAGAGGTGTTAGAAGGCTTCAAAGAGTTTGGCTTATTCTCACACCCCCCCCCCCCCCCCCTCCCCCTCTAATTATTACTAAGGTGACATATACCAAATTTTACATGAATAAATTTTTGCACATTCCAAGGAAATAGTAAACAAATCTGAAAATTACATATTTTGCAAGGGTGGAGCACGGAGAGGGAGGGAAATTTAAATAATCTTACTCCATTTTGCTACAACCAAATCAAAATACTACAATTTCATTTAAAAAAAATAAAAATTCATATGGTGAAGCTACGACATTTGTATAGAAGGTGGTAGAAGGCGTGGGTGGATTGAAATAAAATCAAAAGCATAGTATGGCTCCAAGTATACCCAACTAAGTGCGAAAGTTTCAGCCGCTTTTGGGTTGAATTCGAGCATAGAGACAGAAAGATAGAGAAGAATCTCAAAAACGTATTTGTATGCTTCGCTATTGTCTAAATAACACAAAACACTAACTTGTAGGTATTTATAAACAAATAACAGGCAGACACTGCAAGTATATTTATATGTATAGATTGAGCTGTAACTAGATAATTACGAAATTATGCTAATAACATTTAATTAAATATTTTTTCTTTCATTCTAGGTAAACAAACGGATGCAATTTGACATATAACCTACATATAGTATACAAAAAAATAACAAAGCCAAGTATGTAATATTTGAAAATATAAATCGTTTCCGTTCGATTTTCTTGAATGTTCTTTTCTTCGAATGTTAAATTTTCATTTTATCATCATCTAAAACAGTTATCACTCATGCTATTTCGGTATGAGCATTTGAAAAAAAAAAAAACCAAAACATTATCTTCATGTTTAACCTGTTTAGAAGAAAATAAAAATAAAAATTAGTCGATAGTGAGCATATCCACAATCACATAGGTAAAGAAAAAATTGGTGCCAATTTTTAAAGTTTATTTTTCGACAACAATATCGTCAATTTAAAACCAAAAAGTTTGACGATCAAGAAATAAGTGCCCCAGAAAAACTTGTTTCAAAGAAAAAAAAATAACTAAAACTAAACAACAACAAAATAAATCAACCTTTGTGAGATTATGAAGCAAAATTGAACTCAAGCCATAAGAAATACATAACACCCACGCTTCACCTTGTACCATAAAATCTCGTAAATTTCCATCCTCTAACCGCGAAAAGTTCACTGCAAAAATTATTATTTTGCCCTTTTTTTTATTTGGAAAAAAAATAGATAGGTACAATACGTTTCATAAGAAATTTATTACCTTCAATGTAGCACTTAGCCCACCTGCATATCTATCAGAGCTAGATATTATTGTTATATAGTTTGGGCAGTAATTTAGATAAAATAACGCTAGAAACTTTTGAGGTTGGATTTGGAAATGATGCGGAGTGTTACGAGGCTGCAGAAATACAAAAATTTATATGATGTCGTCCTATGTAATAACATTTTTTTTCAATGGTACTGAATTCCAATCCCGGTCCTTTTTCTTCAATGGCACTATAGTCCAAATCGGGCCTTAGTCTCCTGTCCTTCAGGTTCCTCAACATTTTTTTTTTGTTATTGTTAAAGGGTTGTTAGCCCTTCGCACAACCCTCTATCTACGAATTTATATTTTTACAGATTTAGGTGGTCAAGATATACCCAAGCTAGTAGTGTACTGAAATTATTCGTTGACCGAGATTTGAACTCCCGACTTTCGCATTGTGGACCAATATGGTACTCACTAGGCTATACCTCGCTTCGGGCCCTGGCCTCCTGAAATATTCGTCGAATGGGATTTGAACTCTTGACCTTCGCATTATAGACTAATTTGCTATTCGCAAGGATACATCTCGGCCTGGGCCTCTTCAAAACTCAGTAGGAACAATCAACGAAAAGTGCACGGCAAGAATGAAATACTCTTCCCAACGGGAGGAATGAGTTCATGAAATTATACTGGAAATATACACATATTCCCAATATAATTTCGTGAATTCCTTCCTCCCATTGAGATGCTCTACACTAAGATTTTACGGCGCTTAATTGCTTCAATTATGAAGGTCAAAATCAATTGATATATTATAACAAATACCAACAAAATGATCCACTATACATAAATTTGTCGCCATCGTAAATGCAAAACAATTTTTACTCTCAAAATAATAAAGAATACCTGCATCACGCCAATATAATACAAAAGCAGACAAATAAATCCATCTATAGCTACAATTATAATAATAAATTCATCGCGCAACTATCGCACAAACATGAATTTTAATTAATATAATTTGCACATTTCCGGATATTGAAATAGCTACATACTAGATGCGATCGCATGATCGGTTAGCTTATTCGCTATTCTATATTATTCAGTCTTTTTTTTCACTTTGCTCCCTCATCCTAGCTTCCTAGCATAAATGCAAACAAAATACAACAACTTCAGTTTTCTCTTCTCTCTCTCTGAGAGAACTATCTAATGATCATTCTGGATCACAAAGCTCTTCTTGGTGACAACTTACCGAATATATATGTATCTCAGCTAGAATAATTATCAAATAGACGACTTGTTTTCCACAATTGTCAATGTCATCATAAAAAATTAATAATGAATTGATCCTTCATCTCCTCCCCCTCATACTCCTTCTCCGGATCCTCCTGAATCAGCAGCTTTAAGCTATAGTTAGCATTGATCGCTATCAGCAAAAAAAAAATCAAAACGCACGTTGGTTAGATAATCGCGAGCTGTTAGTGTATTAGATATATCCACACATATATCTGGTGTGATCACACACGGATCACAGACTAGATTAGGTTACAAATCGAACCTGATCAGACTATCTATCTATCGATCACACTGTATATCTAGTATGCAGCCAACGGTTAGATTTCCACCAGCTAATTCGTGCTCACAGAGATAGCTATGTGTATCTTAAAGATTTTTTTAAAAGCATATCGATCGTGAAATCATACTGTGGCAAGCGATCGATTTAACGATCATGTCCATGATAACAAACTTCTTCGTCTTATTATGATCGCACAATCTCATAAAGAGGCTGTTAATTGGATTTGATGACATTTATAAATTTAGTGTAGTTTTCCGCGTGATGATTTGTTTTTCTCTTCTATCTTAAATTTGATTATAGTATATGTGTGATCGAAAATAGTTGTTGATTTTTTTTTTATTTCAATAAAAATATTTTTGGAATATTTACATAGCTACGACTGGCTGAACACGGCAACTAATAAATTAAATGGCTATAAAATTAAAACGAGTTGTGAGTTGTTGTTGTTTTTTTCCACAATTGCAGAGAACAGAAGATCAAACTTGATTTGAACAGACATTAAAAAAAAACAGAGATTTTGAATTTCTGAAAACCTAATCTTTATCGAGTTATGGGAATAATTATCGGAACTATCAGGCAATTTTTTCATAAAATCAGCATTGACAATGTAGTTTAGATAAGAGTTGGTGGCTTTTTTTTGTGATTTGTTTAAATGAAATATTAGATATGGTTTGAGAATGATCTCTTGAACTGACTTTTTGAGTTGAAATCAGATATGGGATATGCAAGGGACTGGAGGAGTTTAATAACATTAAATTAAATTTAATATTTTTGGAAAATATTGAAAATTTTCGAATTATATTCGATATTTGGTTTCAGTTTTTTACATAATAATAATATTTAATTTATGGTAAATTCGTAATATTATCGTCTAAAAAATCCAATATCTAAACAACTAAAACTCCAAAAAGTTGGTGTGGCATTACGGGAGTGCCGATTGGTTAAGTCTTAAGCAAATACATCATTCATTTAGATTGGTCAATGTGCTTCAACAGAGATGTTGAATATGCTTCTTCCGCAGTAAATGAGGGCATTTTGCTGGCTATGGGACTTTTCATCTTCCTCCAAAGCTGCAAAACAATCAAGCCATGCAAAATTTGAAAATAATATTCATTCGAAATTCGCGAATTATACCTGCTTCTCTCCATAACTAGAAACTCCAGACTTTCACCGTCGAACCAGAGTCCTGCATATCTGCCACTTTGTTATTGTCATCAACTTCGGAAGTGGGACAACAGCGATTAGGGTAGAATGACGCACAGGTTTATTGGGGTCGCAAGCTTCGCGGGAGATAACCGAAACTTTTACTTTTATATCAGTCTGGGCTATGCCTTGACAGGCTACGGTAGTATGAATGTATTCCTCCACAAGGTGGATCAGAGTGAGACGACGGGTTGCAAATGTGGAGCATCGTTTCAATCCTGGCTGCATATCTTGGCTGAATGTCCAAAATATGAGGATCCCAGACAGCTGGACGACATGGAGGTTTTGGGGAGTGAAGAAGAGTTGGACGTACGGGGAGAGAGAAAGCTTTGAATGTCTTTGCATCTTCACATGTGAGGTATGCACGAGAATAAGGGCCGAAGCGAGGCATTAAGCGGGGACGTGGGGGATTAAAATATGCGGAATAACCAGATGTGCTATTTTATCTCCAGTGTGTTATCACATACCGGATGAACGACCAAGAACAATTTCAGTATAACCAATCTCACGTTCCCCGAAGCGGAATGTTACCAGACCTAAACTGGAAGAATTTCCAAAGTTACGAAACCTGACCGGAGGTTTTCAGCTACGACGGGTATCGTGGAACCCATGAAAGGTTACTTCCTTCCTCGACAACGGAAGATGACCCTTCAGGGAATATCATGGTGGCTATGGTTCCCGCCCACATCGCGGGTATAGCTCCTAGGAGTTCGGCGTGGAGCTGCAGTTTTCAAACCGTTGCCATAACCGAAAGATTGTTATGGCAAAGGTTCAGATACGTCTCGCATCCAGTAGTATGATTATCGAACCTGCATTCGGTATAGACTGCGACCTTTTGGGGCGTTAATGATTGTCATCACAATAACAATCCGTGTTGTTAAAGACAACCGTGGCATCGAGACTTAGTGTCAGGCTGTCCACGTTAAAAAAAAAAAACAATGCCTAAAGGACAATTGATACTCTTTCGTCGTAGATCGCCATTATTTTTGAATCGAATGTCCAAAAAATGTTAATAAATATCGACAAAATTCGTAACAATAGCGTTCAGATTTGTGGCTTTAAAGATTAAATTTTTTTTTTTAAATTTTTACAAAATTGAGTGACGAAAAAATTTAATGGTAGTACGATATTTTAACGACAACTTTTTGTTACAGCAAGAAAATCGAAATTTCTTGAATATGCCTTTGTGAGAAAATTCTCGTCAAATTTTTAGCAAAAAGGCGGGCAATATTTTCATGGAAATATAAGAGCCTAGTAGTGAACATAGGAGGCAAAATGCGCGTACTCGACGCTGAAGTAGCCTTATGTTAAAAACTCCCTTGAAATATGACAATTTTTTCTATTGACGAGAAATTCATTATAAAATGATGGGTAAAGTTAACGCGGCTTAGGACATCTGGTATGACAATTTGAAATTTTTGTCATATCGGTTAACATTTTTTCGACTCAAATTTGACTATAACAGTTGAGGCACTCAGTTCCGAAACCCAATTCTTGTGTTTTTAAGCAAAAAATTAAAATGTCAGGGTAGAAGGGGTAAGGCTAATCGTCTAATTTTCTTTTTTGATCTTACTATTAAATCTAAATAAGTTATTACTGCATAATTTGAGCGCGATAAATTGTATATGTAATGAGTAAATTGGTTTATAGCATTTCAAGAAAAAATGCAGTTTGTATGGGAGGGGGTGGAAGCAGAGGTAAGATGTAAATAATTTTTATACAGTAGATTGAAATTATCATAAAAGTAATATTAATTATCATAAAGTAATATTTCAAAGTTCAGACTAATAGCTTTAATACTTTTTAAGCAAATCCCTTTATTGTCGAATTTCGAAATTGTGTCATTTTGTATGGGAGGGGGTAGAAGGGGTGGAGCGATTTGGTCCGTTTACGAACTTGATCTTACTTTTTTGTTAGAAATGACATGTACAAAATTTTAACTATCTAGCTCAACGCGTTCTCAAGCTACAGAGCGAACGGATGGACGGACATCCGGTTTTGAGATTTTTGAGTGATTATATGAACTTCTGTATCATTCATTTTTTCTCCGAGCCTCATTTCTTAGCGTTACAAACTTTAGAGCAAACTTATAATACTCTCCGATTTCATCTAGAGTATACAAATCGCTTTTTCCCCTTGTTTTTCAATCAATCAAATTCCTGTTAAGACCCCCTATAGGGGCATAGGACAGAAACAACTCTCTTCCACAAGGCGCGATCCTGAGCATCGGCTTTAAGCTGTTGCCAGGACTTGTTTATTCCTCTGGCCTCCTGCTTGTTTTTAGCCTCTGGAAATCGATATGAGCTCCAAAACTCTTCCCTTGTATTAAACAATGAGTATCAAAACTGCTTCCTTGCGTAAAACAGAAAACAGAAAAAAACTCGTTCTTTGCAACCATAACCTGCGTATGTGATACGTTCTTGTCGATCTTTTGTTTGTAGTTTGTATCCTCTCTGTTTCAACTCTACTTTTGGAGTAATTGTTAGAGGGCCATCGTGGTAAAAAGAAAGTTTTGCTGTATGAGCAGCTTAGTATACAAGACATCTGCATGAGAGATTTATTCCAGCGTCTCCAAATCGGCTCCAGACGGTTTTATTCTCAATCATACAAAGCAAATATTGGCCAGAAGGTGTCAAGCTGGTAAAAAATCAACAACAACAACGATTAGGCGTAAAGTCTAATCATGCAATACTCTATATTTTTGCGGATCAATAGCATTAGTACTTTGTGTTATATTGTATGGGAGGAGGTAGAAGGAGTGTAATTAATCATCTCATTTTTTTGGTTTTACTAATAACTCTAAACAAATATTTTGTGAACAATTTTAGCTCGATAAACTTTATACGTACTGAGTAAATTGATTTATAGTATTTCAGGAGGAACTGCAGTTTGTACGGGAGGTGGGTTAAGGAGTTGAAGAGTTCCAATAATTTTTATACTGTAATTTGGAATCATCATAACAATAATATATCCCAAATTTCAGATTAATAACATTTATACTTTTTAAGAAAATCCGATTATTGACAAATTCCAAAATTTCGTCATTTCGTATGGGAGGAGTAGAAGGGGTGGAGCGATTTGGCCCGTTCATGGACAAAATTTGAATTTTCTAGCTTAACGCGTTCTCGAGTTAGAAAGAATTTTATTTTCTGCCGTTTCCCATACAAATTTTAATATTATATATAATGTGCAACAATCAACATAAAATTCAATTAACTCTGATCGCATCACAAATTTAGTTTTTAGCTAAAAAATTAAATGCCTTCATTCCTTCTCATGTAGTTTTGACAATAAAACCTCGATTTCTCAAAATAAACAAAGTTTACAGCCGTAATATCAACCTCAAAAGTCCAGATACCAGCAATAAGAGCTCCAACCCTTTCCACCAACCCTCATATACATTTCACAAATATTCAGCATTTCAGAAATACTTCCAGCAATTATTCTTGAACAAAAAACTCAACATGAATGCTAAACAAATAAATACAATCTTCTCCTAATAGCATTGAAAACAATAGATTTGCAACAAATTAAACAACAGCTTCTTACGCAACAGAAACTTAATTTATCGCAACCTTTATCAACTGTGGCCGTGTCTCTGACAAAACAAATTGTGTTTTTTTTTTCGCGTTCATATTCAAATCATGCTACTCGTATCTCTTGACGTAATCGTCATGATTCTATTTAAAAGAAAATAAATAAATATAAGCACCCAGTAACTATTGTTAAATTTTAAATACATTTTCATTATTCAGAACTTGACCTACACAATGTCATAAAATTATTTTTCTTTTTTCTAATTTTATCTTATATAAATAATTTTCGTCATACAACTGCTTTACCGATTCATAGAATATTCGAAATTCTCAAACTAGTTAGAACAACTTTATCATCCATGACGTAATTACTTATACCCTAACTAAATTTTCCATATACAAAAATAAAATTAACAAGGCAAAATTTTATTAAAATTTTCTTTTATTCATTTTTTTTTTCTGTTCAGAACCGCTATATACTCATAAAGAGTCCAACATAATCATTCGTCGCCTTTCAATTGTCCCCAGACAACAATAAAAACAATAAAAAAAACAACAATAATTAGCAGTGACTGACTGATAACAATTTGTCGTGTTTACTGAAATATTAACTGAAATATAAGCGCGATGAGTTTGGGACCTAATTACGAACCATGAGGTACGCCTCAGTTTGAGAACGCTTTGATGCAAAACCAATGAACTGTGTTTAATGGCGCCATGATTACAAAAAGAACAATTAAATTATAAAATAAAATGAGGGAGAGAAAAGATTTAAAGTCAATTTCTAATGATATAATTATACAGAGATGTCTATTTGATTTTTTTTTAATAAAATGTTTTTGTTTGAGTTCGATTTACAATGACGCTGTTTCTATTTTAAGCAAAATCAAAATGGTTATAATTTTTATTGTCTCGGGAAATTTATCGTGTTCGTCTGTTATCGTTCCAAATCCAAGTTTGTGGTATATTTCACTGAGAGTAATTTAGTAACGATCATTTGGATATTCTCTAAAAAGAAAGGTTCATTTCGACGGAACTGAACAAATATAAGGCACAAATAACTGAAATCAGAACTGAATTTATTCATAGACAACGTTATACCATTGACACATAGTGCAGCTAAATTATAATGTAAGCCTAAATTATCATTAAAAGGTGTCCGTTAATTTAGCTAAATTACCAAAATAGTGATCGTTTATCAGCTAAATGATCGCAGCTAAATCATCTCATTTTCACATAATTTAGGCTATAATGATGAAGATTGTGCTAGAGCTGCCCATTTCATGTTTGTGTTTTCATACTAAAAAGAAGAGAAGAGTCACTTCCTGACAGCTCTGACTTATATGAAATCTTTGAAGCGTGATTTAAACGCCCAGCTATAAAAGATGACTTGCAAATGATTCCAAAACAGGACTAAGGATCGTTTTTCTTCTTTTGTGGCCTTCTTTGCAATATTTTTTTGCCTATTGGCCATGCAATTCAACTTTTTAAAAATATCACAGATGAGTGAGTGGTTCGTCTTAATTAGATATCACTGGTATTAGAAATTGTATGTTAGAGGCGGTCGAATGATTTTCAGAATCTGATCATCGGTTTTCTATGCATTTATTGGAAATTAAATGTTTAATATTGTATTCCTAATGGCCCCTTCAACTTTTTAAAGTATGAAGTTAACACATGTCAATCACCAGTTTTACAAATTTGTTACCAAACTCATAATCATTATTGAAGTAGAGCTTAATTTTGGGTATTTATGGATATTTGATTAAGTTATTCATGAAATTGTTATTTTTGACAATCGTCATAACGTTATTATTACTGCAGTCAAGACTGAACTAACTTTGGGCTGGCGGTAAAGCTGAACACAAATTAAATATTCGTATTCTCAATACTGGCAAGCAAGTAAAGTAATTTGATTTTGAAAAAGACTATTGCGATCTCGAAAGGGATTAATTTGATTTGAAAACAGATTATTTTGGTCTACAAATGTGTTGACACATACGCGAAAAGCTTAATGTATTCATAAACGAAAAATTTCCTTATAGAATCCGCTACACTTAAACAGCCTATTGTAGCTTCTTGAATTTTATGGGGCTTGATACTTCTGGATTGTCCAAGATGGCATACAATTCTCTATTGTATCGTATTTCCAGACCCAGTCTTCCCTCACAGGTCCGAGGATTTTTCTGTGGACCCTTCTTTCAAGGGCATTAAAAAATTTTATGGTTTTTCCTTGGTGCCAACGGGAAGCATCAGAACAACATATTCGAGTGTCAAATTGAAAAGCATTGGTACCAGATCGTCACCTTGTTCAAGGCCGTTGTCAGTTCTACAAATGGAAGTCAGATCATTTTCTACTCTGACTTATGACAAAGACTCGGTCATTGTCCTTCTTCTAAACCGATTAAAATTCCAACATGTTTTTATACAGCACGCTCCTATCGATACTGTGTTATCAGCGCCAGTTTCAAATAACTTGCCGGCCCGATCATCTTATCAATAACTTTCATTTTCATGCTATGCTGTGACTTATTTATTGGTATTCTTGCCTCAAAATTTTTACCGGCGTTTGCTACAACCGTACAATAATAGGGATATGCATGATTTCCATTCAAAGGTTGATTTCTTTTAATCGCCATGGAGCTAAAATAACAAAATTCTTGAACATATTGCTACAGGACATTTGTTATATTTCGCTATAGTTTTTGTATTGCATACCCACAAAAAACGTCACGAAATTCCGGCAAAAAGGCTAGAAAAAAAGTTTTGTTTTTCGAGTTGTGACAAAATGTGTGACATTTCAAATTTAAATTGTGACAATTTATACCAAAATTTTTTTAGCATTTTTTTTAATAATTAGCAAAAAATATGACAGTGCTCCGAAATATAATAACTTCGAATTTCTGTGACAATAACAGAACTGAAGTTTTTTTTTTAATATACTTTTGTAACAAATTTTAGAACAATAAATTTTGAACAGCTATTGTATGAAAATTTGCTACAAATTTGCCCAAATCGGGTCCTGACCTCCTGAATTCGTCGCCTCCAATCGTCTCGATCCAAAGACTGGGTCCTCCAGCTGCTTTTAAGATGACTTTGCTGTATTCATCAACCGAGCCTTCCCATCGCCTACTGGTTACTACTCGCTTTGCCTTTAAAAGCACGTTTAGGGATTCTTCTATTCGCTGTACATGGCCAGCACACTGCAGTTCATGTAGATTGATGAACGTTGAAACTTCTGGCTCGTCGTAGAGTTGATACAAATCATGGTTGTATCTTATTCGCCATTCCGTTCCTTCCTTCACAGGTCCCGAAATTCGTCGGAGAACCTTTCTTCCCAATGCTTTAACTGCTTTTTCGAAAGTTCACGTTAATGTCCACGTCTGGTAGCGAGATGTGGACATTAACGCGAACAGAGCACAGGCCGTTTAATAGTTTTACATATTCGCAGGTTATTGTTCATGTGCACTTTCTTGGATTTCATTATTGGAAGTACCGAATAATACGTCTTATTTGCTAGTATTATCCATCGTTTGAATTCATTCGTTTTCATTACCATCCCTTGCTAGATTAGCCCCAAGATATATGAAGTTGTCCACACTCTCCAAATTATATTCCGCAATTGTTATGTTTTGTTGGCTCAATACAATACACCTACTCAATCTCAGCACATTATCTGCACAAACAGCAGCAATAGTCATAATACGGTACAACTGAGGTAACAGCTGATGAAGGGTCCCCTTTGAGTCCTCTCACATTCGAAAAGTAAAAACGGCCCTGTAGAACCACTCAAACAACAAAGCGCCGGGCAATGATCACATTCAAAGCCGGCGACATCTGTATAGCACATCTCCTACACAGATTAGCTACGGATTTATGGACGCACGAAATGCTTCCTGAAAATTTACGCAGGAGTATCATGTGTCCAATTTATAAAAAAGGTGACAAGCTTTGTTCCGAAAACTACCGAGGAATATCTTTGTTGATCATGCCGAAAATCCTGGAAAAGAGATTAAAGCCCTACGCCAACAAAGTAATTTGTTAATACCAAGTCGGGGTTGGAGCTGGACGATCGACCATGGACCAGATATTCTCAGTTAAATGGTGGCTGAAGAAGTGCTGGCAATATTGTATCGATATGCACCAGATATTTTTTGATTTCAAACAGGAATACGACACAGGGCCGATCTACCAGGGTGCAAGTAGAGCATGCTTGAGAAGGGGGTCATCATCAACAGACCAAAAATAAAAACTGAGGCAAAAAATTTTGAGATGTCGTAAAGGCAACAAAAGTTTCTGGCCTCTCGCTCATTCCATCAGAGGTAGTTCTGCATCATTAGTTCCATCTTTAGTCTACAACAATAAGATTATTACGGATCCTAACATGAAGGAAAACATCTTAGCGGCTCAATTTGCTGCCAACTCTTCTTTACCACCAACGAACTCTAGCCTTCCAACGTATACTGCACCAAATTCCTCCTTTGGACAAATTAACATTCGTCCGCATAACGAATACCAAGTTCTTAAGAATCTATATACTAACAAATCGTCCGATCCAGATGGAATCCCTGCCCTTGTCCTTAAAAATTGCTGCGCTTCTCTTACTAAACCTCTATGCAAACTTTACCGTCTCTCCTTATCGTCCTCCACTGTCCCAGCTTCATGGAAGCTTGCAAATGTTCAGCCAGTCCCAAAAAAAGGAGAACGCATCAATCCCACTAATTATTGCCCAATAGCAATAACCTCACTTCTGTCGAAGGTCATGGAAACAATCATCAACAATAGAGTAAGAGAATATCTTAATATCAATGATATTATTGACGACAAACAGTATGGGTTCCACAAAAAATGTTTCACAGGAGACCTTTTGACCACCCTCACTGAATGTTGGAACAAGAGCATTCACCAGTTTGGTAAATCTTGTTTTATTGTTCTCAATATTTCCAAGGCTTTTGACAGAGTATGGCACAGCGCCCTTTTAATCAAACTTAAAGCTATTGGTTTGGGCGACTACCTTATTTCTTGGATTGAAAGTTTCTTAGCCAATCGTTCAATGCGTGTGGTATTGGATGGTGTCGTTTCCCCTTCTTATAAATTTAATGCTGGTGTCCCTCAGAGTTCGGTTTTTTCTACCACCCTTTTTCTAATATTTATTAATGACTTGCTATATTCAGCTTTCAATCCTATATATAGCTTCACTGATAACAGCACATTAGACTTCTACTATCACTTCAATACTGCGTCCTTAGCTCGATGTACCAGCTTAGTAGAATAGCGTAGGTACATGGTTCAATCTTTGAATAACGACTTGGCTAAATTAAGAATCAAGTCGAATTTAATGCTTCGAAAACCTAGAGCTGTCTTGTGTCCCACAAGCGTGACTCTAACCTTGATCCAATCACCTTCGAAGGCCAGCCATTAAACAACTCTTCAAGTACACAAATGTAAGGTATCCAAATCAGACATAACTTATCTTATCTTAACATCGCCAAGAAAGTATCTAGTGTTTTTATTACCTAACACGTTGTAAGAACTCCTTCACCGCTTCTGGATTACCGACAATTTATAAGGCCTATATGTATTAGACCACGTACTGAAATTAATTCCTACCTATGGGCGGGAGCTGCAAGAACTTCACTTTCCTATCTGTTGTATCGCTACTACAATGACGATTGTTCGGACGAAATATCTAATCTCTTACCCCTATGCATGCCTTTACTGCATAATACTCGAGCTGGATCACGCGCTCATAAGTATTCTCTCAACCTTAGCTTCGCTCGCACTGTCAATTTTCGTGATTCGTTTTTAAACCGGACTGTTCGAATATGGCACTCACTTTTCATCTCAGTATTCCCGCATGACTAGAACATTCAATCACCCAAAATAAATATTCAAAACCACTTCCGTTTCTATCTCCCAATATCCTTCCCCCCTCACCGGAGCTGTGCTTCAGTGCAAAAAGACAACCCGTCTAGTTCCGGTATCACATAAAAATAAAAAAATGGTTCAAACCAGTGTAACGAAATGGAGAACTCCAGATAACAGATAATGGGCATCCTCCGGACCACACAACGTGGTTGCCGGCAAGTTAGGTTGGTATAGGAAGGACACTATCCTTGAAAAGCCGTAATGACTGGGGCGAAAAAAAAATCAGGTGATATGGGTTCACGTTGCCTACCCGTAAAATCTTAAGTTCTACGTTGGGTGCCAATGTAACGATGTGCCTTGTTTTTTATTTCGTTATTATGGTACTTCCATTTTTTCTGTGTGCTGATTTTGTTTGCAAATTGTCTTAGATCATTAAATTTATCACATTTGGATCGAGTCGTCTACTCCATTAATATTTTGTAAGCTTGATTTTTTTACTCTAAGGTATCTTTGGCATTCGTTGTCGAACCAATTATTTCTTTTGCACCAGGGTTTTTGTCCTATCACCTCCTGTAATACCATCTTTGAAGTTTTTCCTCAATTCTCCTATTGGCATGCTGGTATTGTTGTTTAGCTGGTATTGTTGTTTGCTATTCGATATCGAAACTTTATAACCAAATAGTGATCTGTTCCGCAGTTAGCCCCTCGATATGGACGCACTTAAGGATTGCTGGAGGCCGTCCTTTTCTCTACTAGAGCGGGGTCTATTTGGGAAACATGTCAAGCTTACAATAAGGTTTTTGCTCTTGGTGAAATCAGTCAGCCTCTGACTGTTGTCATTACTAATATCGTGGATACTATGATTTCCAATTGTCCCTCTTGCTCACTTTCGCGTTATAGTCACATAATGCTTTTTCAATATCTTTCGACGGAAGGGAGTCGTATGTTTATTATAAAGTGCTGCAGAAATCATCTTTAACTTCGTCGTTTTGGTCTTTCGTTGGGGCGTAGACATTAATAAGACAAACATTAAAGAATCTTGTCTTGATGTGGATTGCACACAATCGTTCATTGACGGATTTGAAGTTAGCAGCTTGGTGTTTAAGCTTGAAGTCGACTATAAACGCAAGTCCAAACTCCCGGGCTAACGAAGATTTCCCACTTTTGAAAACTGTGTGCGATCTAATGTTAGTAATGTCCTTTCTAACAATTTAGCTTCCTGGAGAGTAGTAATGTTTATGCTGTATTGGCTCACCTGTTCCAGTGAGAACCACTGATCCCTTCCTGTAAAGGAATCGCATGTTACAAGATCCGAAGGAATGCCGTTGACTCAATCGAGTCCGAGATTTCGATACAAATTTAATTTTTCATGGGTGAGTTGTTAACATATCGCCCAACCCCCAACTTGGAGGGCCATATTATAGTGCTAGAACTTTTCTGTTTCATTAGCACTCGCACTTATCAGTTTAGAAAGCCAAGTCCGGATGAACAAGACCAGTACCCGGTGGCTACCACGTGGAGGTATGATGAGCACAATTGATGTGTATATGATAGTTACAACACTGGACGTCGCCTAATGATAGCGATCAGGTGCCTACCCTATACGCATCCAACCACCAAAAGGGGCAATTAATTGAAAACGAAAATTCTTAATGAAGGATTAATTTGAAAAATTTTGAAACAATGACAAATTTACTCAATTAATAATATTCAATAAAAAAACTAATTGAATTCGGATCCACACTACCAAAACAACCGATTATTATCCAATAAATCATTTGGCAACGTTGTATAAATCATAATTTTTTCCTTATGGCGGGATATTCAAATCGCAATAAATACACAAATACAAAGTGAATTAGCTATGATTTTCGTCAGAGATTATCGACATTGTAAACGCTCATATGTGTTATCCAGACTGAATTAAAAAAAAAATAGAACCAAAAACAAAAACAACAACAACAGCAAACCAAAACTAAGTGTGTATTAAGTTTTTAAGCTGAATCTCTTATTGCCTTATTATTCGCGAATTATTTGCACGCCGCGTACAAACATAAATCTCGCGGGACTACCGCGCGCGATATGTGTGCTCTCACTTATGTTTAACATTTTCGCGTTTTATATGCCGGCAGCGGGTGCGTTTTTGCGTTGGGTTACGTTCGCTACGATCGCTATTGGAATGAGATGAATTTATATATCTGGTTTTTTCAATGATGTGTGTGCTGGTTGTTTCGGTGGCCAAATATATTTAGAATTTCGAAATTAAAAAAAAAAAAAAAAACGATAGGTAGGTTTAAGACAAGAAAAAAGTTAAACATATCTTTCGGATACATATAAGCAAAGATGAATGGCTTCATGTAACGAGATCGTTTAATCGAGAAAATCTCACGTGTATGAATTTCTTGGATTCGGGATCGTTTAGTGAGTTACCTTGCCAAGCCATCAGATCCAAGAGGTCTTAGACATGTATTTGGACTCCCACTACTCGAATCACTCGGCCGAACTTTTAGTGTTGTTATGTTTCACCTTTAATTCGGTTCTTATTATTTTCTGTGTATTCATAATTTTTTTTTTTTGTTTTTGAAACATTGACCATTGTGGTCGTTGTCCATTAGCAACAACAAAAGCACAGCATCAACAAAAAGTATTCATGTAATTTTGCGCAATCTTGTAATGTGGCGTTTAAATCGAGTTATTTGAGGTCTTTGCTGGATTATAACATTTTTTTTTTTTTTTCAATTTTACTATACCAGATGTGAAGGCACCTTCTTGGACATGTGAAAATAATCATTGTGACCATAATACGAGTCATACCGCGAGATTGACGAACTAAATACAACAAACGCTTGAAGGACAAAATCATCTTTTAAAAAACATTCAGAGATGGAAGAAAAAAATAAAAAATAAAAGAAAATATCATCACCAACTTGGACATTTCAACATCGCATTATCTTTAGATTTAGTTGATTTTTTAATGGGCAGTGCCCACTTGAAATGTTAAAATAGTATAGGTATATGTTTTTTTTTTAATTTTTTATTAAAATTTACCTTAAGGCTATTGTAAGCGTGTGGGTAATTTTAGTTAAATTGATAGAGAGATCGAGCGAGCTTAGAGATTCGAATCTTACGAACTTTCACGCAAAATAGCTTAATTTTTGTTGGGCCAACTGTGCTGCCAACTTGGAATGAACCCAATTACGTTTATTTTTATAAACGTATCTATATACGCAACCTGATAATTTGCGGTACGCTTTGAATGTATTTAGGAAATTTTTTGGTTAAATTTTCTTAATGAAAATTTCCAGTATATTGTGTTGGCGTTTTAATTTGTTGTTAGTTATATATTATTAGTATTAAAATTGTTTGAATTAAAGAAGAAAATGGGTTTTTGTGGTGGAAAATAGTACTTCAGATAATAGTGTGGAGCAACTTGGAAAATTTTATCACTTAACACAACAGCCTAACAGCTCAAACTCTGTAATATTGCACCGTTTACGTGAACAATCGGCTTTCACTGAAGGAGATAATTTGAAAGCATAAGTCATGTGTCCCTCTACCTAAAACCTTCACATATTTTAAAAAAAATATATTTCCAAACAAATACAACATTTTCCAATTAAATAAAATTTGGAAATGCATTTGTAGAATGAGACACGCCATAAGAAAAGGCATCTTACTCGTATTTTGCTTGAGGTCAAAACTGAACTTCTGACATCATTGGAAAATTTCAAAACATACAAAATTCTGGAAAAGAACCGCGAAAAATTCGAATTGAATATATCAGTTAAAAAAGGTAGTTTTGAGATAATTGAGGTTAAAGGTTCACTATGTCTCTGAACGTATTAATTATCAACATAATTGAAACAACTAAAGCTGTGCCATCATTTTTTACCTCGTACAATAAACATGCAAATTCCACTCATTAAATTTTTACCTAAACTCGTGTTTTGACCTGTAATGAACATTTTGCATTGGCTAGATAATATCCCTTTTCTCATGGCGCGGGAGGTAGATATAGCCATACGAAGTATAACCAAACCTACTGGTTGTTGTGAAAAGTTATCAATCATCAATTTCATGTTAAGGCCCCTATGTAGTACAATTATAGGACAAAAAACATAACAGGACTAAGATTAGGTATTAACCCCAATCATGCGAAGCTCTAGATGAAAGAAATTTGTTGATCTTAAAAAATTTTGTATGGAGAGTGGTAGAAAGGGTGACGGCCTTGAACTTATTTTTTCACATGCTAGAATTGCTATCAAAATGTTTTATTAACAATTCAATTCAAAAATAAAAAGTTACTTATAAAATTAGTGTACTGGAATTAGTAAAATTGTACAGTTTGTATGGGAGGTGTTACGAGGAGTGGGGAGTGGGGATTAATGACTTTTCCAGAAATAACTATAAACACCATTCAATTAACATGTTTTAAATTGCAGATCTATAGCATTCATACTTCTAAAGAAAACCGACTTTTTGTAAAGTTGTTTCATATTGTATGGGAAGGGGTGCATTTAATCATCTAATTTTTTGGTCTTACTAAAAATTAAAAAAAAGCATAACAGGGCTACGATTCTCAAGATGAAATAGAATTTTTTGTGATCCCAAGAGATTTAGCATGGGAAGTGTTAGAAGGGATGATAGCATTGAACTAATTCTTTCCCCATCATGCTAAAGTAGATATAAAAATGTTTTATACGAAATGCTTACTCCAAAAATTGAATGGGAACTGAAAAAATTAGTGAGTTAGATTTAGTGAAAATGTGCAGTTTGTATGGGAGGTGGTAGAAACGGTGGGAGGATTTTAGTGATTTTTTCAGAAATAACTAAGAATATCATAAAATTGACATCTCTTAAATTTTAGACTAGTTACATTCATACTTTTCAAGAAAATAGATTTTTTATGAAGTTGTGAAACTGTGTCATATTGTCTAGGAGGGGGTAGAAGCAGTGAAGGTACTCAAATATTTTTTTCTGATCTTAGTGATAATGCTAAATAAGTATTTATTACAAAATGTGAGCTCGATAAATGTTATATGCTCTGAGAAAATCGGCTTTGAGCTTTTCATGAAAAAGCGTAGTTTGTATGGGAGGGGGTGGAAGGAGAGGGAGGACGCAAATAATTTTTATACTGTAGATTGAAATCATTATGAAAGTAATACGTTATGAAAGTATCACGAAACTCAGAGCAAATCCATTTATTGTCAGATTGCGAAATTGTGTCATTTTGTATGGGAGGGGGTAGAAGGGGTGAAGCTAATCGTCTAATTTTTTATGGCCTTACTAACAATTTTAAATAAATATTTGACGCTCAATTTCAACCCGCTTAATTTTATACGCACTGAGTAAATTGGCTTAGGGTAATTCATGACAAGTACAGTTTGTATGGGAGGTGGTAGAAGGAGGGGGAGGACACGCATAATTTATATACGATAGATTTATAGTGTTGTAAAAGTAATATGTTTCAAATTTCACGCCAATAGCTTTTATACTTTTCGAACAAATCCGTTTATTGTCAAATTGCGCAATTGTGTCATTTTGTATGGGAGGGGGTAGAAGGGGTAAAGCTAATCGTCTAATTTTTTTTGGCCTTACTAACAATTTTAAATAAATATTTGAGTAATTTAGTAAAAGTAATATGTTTCAAATTTCACGCCAATAACTTTTATACTTTTCGAGCAAATCCGTTTATTGTCAAATTGCGCAATTGTGTCATTTTGTATGGGAGGGGGTAGAAGGGGTGGAGCGATTTGGCCCGTTCACGAACTTGATCTTACTTTTTGTCAAAAACGACGTGTACAAAATTTGAACAATCTAGCTCAACGCGTTCTCAAGCTAGAGAGCGAACAGACGGACGGAGAGACGGACGGACGGACAGACGGACAAACGGACTTCCGGTTTTAAGATTTCTGAGTGATACTATTAACTTCTGTATCATTCATTTTTTTCTCTAAGCCTTATTTCTTAGCGTTACAAACCTTAGAGCAAACTTATAATACTCTCAGATTTCATCTAGAGTATAAAAAATGTACATAATTCCATATCGATTAATTTTATTGGTACTGAGTAAATTGATTTATAATATTTCATGAAAAAGTTCAGTTTGTATGGGAGGTGGTGGAAGGGATTCAAATAATTTTCAAACAGTAGGGTGAAATCATAATAAAAATAGTATGTCACACATTTCAATAGCTTTCATATTTTTCAAGAAAATCCGCTTATCGTCAAATTCCGAAATTATGTCATTTTGTATGAGTGGAGGTAGAGGGAGTGCAGCTATTTGGCCCGTTCACGAACTTGATCAAACATTTTCACAAAAATAACGTGTGCAAAATTTTAGCTTCCAAGCTCGTCGCGTTCTCAAGCTAGAGAGTAAACAGATGGATGGACGGACGGACATTCGGTTTCGAGATTTTTGAGCTACAAAAAATATTTCTATATCCTAAATTTCAAATTATTAGCTTTCATATTTTCCAAGAAAATTTGATTATTGTAAATGATTGAAAATGAAACATATTGTATGGAAGGTGGTAGAAGGGGTGGAGCGATTTGGCCCGTTCACGAACTTGATCTTACTTTTTCGCTAAAAATGAGGCGTACAAAAATTTTAACTTTCCTCAACTCGTTATCAAGCTAGAGAGCGCACGGACGGACATCCGGTTTTGAGATTTTGAGTGTTGATTTTTTTTCTCCGTGCCTTATTTCTCGATATTACAAATTGGATAGCAAACTTATAATACTTTCAGATTTCATCCAGAGTATAAAAATACTCTGAATTTACTTTACTCAATAATTTTCTTTGCTTTACTTTACACAACTTTTCTGTTCGGCTTTGATTTTAGAAAAAGAATTAGCAACAAATTTTAAAAATAATTTGAAGCGAAAATGGTAACGGCTAATTCTATCAAACAGGTTTTAATTTTACAGCGATAGCAAAAAGAATTATGACAAACTATAAATTGGTTGTAACTTTACAGTGATAGCAAAAAATTTTATGACAAACTTAAATAAGCTCAATAGCAATTTTTCAGTTGCTACTGGCGATGAAAAATTATTCGAAATAAAATGGGCGAAAGTGAAAGTGAAACATTTACACTTCAAGAAGACCTAGATACTCAGTAGATGGTTTCGGTTTGCTTTCTATCATTCAGTCCCCCATAATATCTGCAAATATTTGTCAAAAGCGCCAGTACAACCGAAAAATATACCAGCTTCTCCACTCGTTACGGTCGTTCTCACTCCTCTTCCTCTACCTTCCTAATCCCATTCCTTCCCTCCATGACTGTGTTTGTGCATTGCACATAAAGGCTGAAATTGCCTATAACACAGGTCATTCTGTAAAAAAAGCAAGTTTTGTTGTATCCGTATAATACACATGTATACAGGGTGGGTCAAATGCAAGTTTCTTTTTAAAAAACAATAAAATGATCAAAATTAATTTTTTTTCCTTGTATTATGGCTGCATTAGTAAGAGCAAACATTCCCATTAATGATGAAACACAACTTTGTTCAAGTGGCTGCATCGGCTGGCTTTGCAGTAGCGCATTCTATCACTCCAATTTTCCAAGACCAAGTTTCGGGTTGTAACTCACGGATTGCTTGGATGATATTGGCTTGAATCATTTCTGGATTGTTGGCATAACATCGGTCCTTCACGGTTCCCCAGAAAAAAAAGTCAAAGCGCAGCTCCGAGGCGGCCAATTGACATCGCCAAGACGGCTGATAACACGATTTGGGAATTTGGTGCGTAAAAGATCGATTGTGGCATGGCGCGCCATCCTGCATGAACCAGAGGTCGTCCAAATCCATGTCTTCAATTTCAGTAAAAAAAAAGTCGGAGGCAGCCAGTTGAACAAAGTTGGGTTCTATCATTAATGGGAATATTTGTCCTTGCTAATGAAGCCATAATACATGGAAAAAAATTTAATTTTATTCATTTTATTACATTTAAAAAAAAAAAATTGTATTTGGCCCACCCTGTATATTCTAAGATCTCAGAATACAGTGATTTTGAGAGAAAAATAAAGTAGCTGTTTCATTGTCCGAGAAGGGATCCTAATCTGGGTTCTCTTTTCTTTCTGAGACATCACTCCGTGCTGCATAAATTTGCATCGAAATGTTGCATCCAAATATGAGTGTGCACTTCACTGAGACTCGCTAGCAGGTAATAAGCATGCTTAGATTTTTGTGCCAAAACATTCGATTAAAAGAATTTCTGAATGTCTAGGACTAAATGAAAAAGGGACTAGACCCTTAGTAGAAACATCTCACTTGGCCCATCATAGGCCGCAGTGAAAAGGAAAGAAAACCAACCAATTGTTCAATCTAATCTATATTAAACCAGTAGTTTGGCATCGTCGATAATGTAAATTTTTTTTTTGTTTTATATCAAGGAGTTCTCTTTTTACTCAGGCCATCCCTATGCAGCTCCTCATTCTGTTAACTTTTTCTTCAATAATACTATAGCTCAAATCGGTCCTTCGCCTCCCCACCTTCAGGTTCCTTAACATTTTTAATTATTATTGCGGAAGGGTTGTTAGCCTTTCTTATAACTCTCTATCAACGAATTTTCATGTTCGTAGATTAAGGTGACCCAGATATACCCTCGTAGGCAGTGTGTTATAATTATGCGTCGATCGAGATTTGAACTCACAACTTTCGCATTGTAGACCAACATGCTAAGCACTAGGTTACACCGAGGCTTATGTCAAATTACGTCCGCATATCTTCGATTACTGTACTTCTACAGCACTTTTACCTACGAATATGAAATTTTGCTAATACCTTCCGAACAAAAGTAGCTACTGTTTTTTTTTTCTAGAAATTTGAAGATATAAAATGGGAAATACCTCTGTTACTGGAATCACCGTACTTTTACAACGACTTTGCTCTTATATTCTTACATTGATATATCCAATCTGTAAAGTCATCACCTAGAAACATAGAATTTATCTAATGGGATCCTTATGGGTGCTAGTCCCTTAAAATTTTAGGGTGTCGTAAACTTTTTCATTTTAAGGGTAAAATAGGAAGAAACTAGCTGAATTTAAAGAATCAGTGATTATCCACAGTGCCTTTAACTAAAAATTTAAATTTCAGTTAACGGGCCAAACTAAGTATAAAAGCCAATCTTGTTATTTTGCTCAATTTATTGATTCTTTTTTTTTAAATTTGATTGATTGAAATGGCACTATTAATATGTGAAAAAAATCATCTTTTATGAAGCAATTGAAAAGTCCCTTTAAAGGTACTTTAATAAATGTCCTTCCCTCCCCTAAACTAAAAGATGTTCCAGTGTATATATGTACATAGTAGTTCAGGAATATATAATTAAATTCAAATAAATTGCACTATCAATATACCTAAAAGGTTAGGCTTTACCATATTTTGGAATTAAGGTTGAACGCGTTTATATTTATTGCATGCTTATTATTGAAATTTGAAAAATCATGGATTTTGACCCAATCTGCCATTCATGGGGCTTTCATTTTCAGTTTTGAACATAATTTACTCAAAAGTTTACCAGTAGATGGTTAACCTTGTAAGAGTCCAAATCATTTAATGCAATTCACATTCTTAAATAGTACACATCAAATAAACATGTTAAAAAAAATTTCCATAGCTCGAGTCCCTCAACAGCTATCCATCAACAGCTATCCACCCGTAATCACACCGCTGGCACACCATCACCTTGTTTGAGGACTTTATTAGCTCAAAGTCAAAACATTAATTCCAAAGCATAGCTTCCAGATTAGAGCCCACAGCATTTAGCTTACAAAATTAACCCGGGTTCATTATGTCAAACCAAACAGGAAGTTTTAATTAAGCAAATCTAATTTCAATATTTTTTTCTTTTAAATCTTTAATAATTCTCATAATACTGAAAACCATTCTCCTTACTTCATATAATTAGTAAAAAAAAAAAATCAAAGTAATCGATCAATTTCGGTTGGAAAGTCTTTAAGTTTCGGTTTAAGATATAAGATGTAGACGAAGAAGAAGAAATATAAAAACCGCAAAATGAAATAACACACTCGTACCTTACCAACTTTCCATGAATGCCAAATGCCAGCCGATCACACACTCCAATCGGTACAACTAACTAGACTTCAAATCTCTTATTACTTACTTATACCTCTCTACCTGTCTATTTGAAAATTTTTGCACAATTTTATGGTTACTCACATTTTGATTCATTAGCTAACTGCACCGTCTCAACATTTTGTAGGTAGATAAAAAGAAATACCTACTTGATTTTTTTCTTCTATTTTCTTACGCTGTACAGTTACAGATCCAGTAACGGCTCTATACCGGCATTTGTAACGCGCCGCGCAATCTCTACACCTACTGTTTGTATTTTGTACTCATGTCTTATGTGGCTTTCACAAAAAAAATTAAATAAATAAAAAAAAAAAATCAACATACATTTTACCATTTCCTAATCGGTAATTCCTACCGTAAAATACGACTTACATCTTGCCAAAAGACAACTTCATAATAGCAACCAAATTCATTCTTCTTTCTTCGTATGATTTCAAGTTTTCTTAGATATTTTCGGGTCACATGAAAACAATTAAAGAGAAATAACCAGACAGATTAAGATTTGAAAGAAAAAAAAAATTATATTAAGGCTTAGTTTGAATTTTTGTTCGATTGGCCAGGGCTGTCCAATAAAAAAAAACGACAACAACATAACACTCAAGACCCCTTCACTTACCATCTGTAAATGCCAAGACTCCAATGGAATTACCAAATCTTATTTATAGCGATAGTTAGGCTGGCATAGTATTCTTTTACTTTGAACTCCTTCTATGTCGAACAGTTTGATGTTTTGCAGACAAAAATGGGTTTAACATAAGGTTGAATGTTTAACTATGCCGGTCGGCTTTTTGTACAGGAGATCAATGTTAATGTATGGTGAAGTTTCGATTCAGGTAAGCCGATTTCTTTTTCTGGGGTGTACCCTAGTGGGTAGCGTGTTGGTTTACAATGCGAAGGTCGTGAGTTCAAATCCCGGTCAAAGCACACTGTCTGCTTGGATATACCTTACTTACCTCAATCTGCGAAAATGAAAAATTAGCAGATAGAGGGTTGTGCGAAGAGCTAACAACCCTTTCACAATAAGTAATGAAAATGTTAAGGAACCTGAAAATCAGGAGGCCAAGGTCCAATTTGGGCTGCCGTGGCATTGAAGAAGATGAAGATGATTTATTTTTCTTATTTTACCTTTGTTTAACAATATTTGTAATTGTTTTATTCCTGAACGCCTTATTCACTTCATTGGAGCTTTAGTTCGGTAGGCCAGTGATAAAACTGATATAGTCCTTCCCAATACTTAAAAGACGGACTTATCTCGAAATTTCATAGTATGTCCAAAAGTAGGTTTGAGTACAAAAACTTGCGCCCTTGCAATGTAACGATAACTACTACATTTCAAGATGCACAAGAAGATCATTATTAGTTTATCATCTCATCCGATATCTTTTCCAAGAAGGATTAAGATCTTTAGTTCCATAATTCACTGCAAGAAAAGGCTCTGAATCTTCAACACCTAAAATCTATTCGCCATATTATTAGCTAAAAAAATTAATATCTTGTATTTGCAAGATAAACCCATCACTTTATCTGATATTCCTCCATAAAGCTAAATGAAATCAAAAAATTGCTTTCAACAACCAACACAAAAAAATTGTGAATTGCAAAAAAGTGCCATGAGTGCGCATAAATAATTTCTACAATCGGTCAAGTACTTTGCGAGGCAAATAGAGCGGTCAATTGGTCGCGATCATTGTCGCTTCTGTCGAACCATTTTAGCACGATTCTTCGAAGACGTCGTCGGAATTATTAATAAGGTCGTGACTAATTTAATTGTTTAAAATAAAAAATTAAAAAAAATTAAACCGACTTATACACTACACACAATACCACAAAAATCCGCGAAAGATTCTTTTCATATTTCTTTAAAATAAAATCAGGTCACAGCCAAGGCAATTGAGAAGATCTCTGGACAGCAAAAAATAAGGTGGAGAACCGTTGAACTTGAAGTGATCGATCGGGGGGGCATTCGGTAGAGGATGGGTTAATTGAAGTAAACCGTATTTCAATAAATCATGATGAAGACAAAAACTTTGCCCATCGGCACTCAGAATTCGCGCTATCTACTTAGCATATCTTTAGCATTTTTCGCTAGACGAAAACAACAGAAGCTTATTAACTGCTTTCAAAATTGGTGAAATATTATAACACTAAATGTTCTGAGCGAAAAAAAAAGAAAGAATATCAATGCAAGAATTTTTCCCACGTAAAATTTATGACGGTTTACAGGTGTGTAGAATTTTGGAATTTAGGAGGTTTTTATAGTCTAAATGAAATCTGAAAGTATATTTTGTGCGCTCTAGGTAGGTAGGTAGGTAGGTAGAGCTTATCCATTGTGATGCCACAGGATCTCAGAAAAGACTCCTACTCGGTGAACCAACCGGAGCTCTCTTAAAGGCTCTTGGCTTCCGCATTTGCCATGTAACCGAGAATATTGAAGAAGTATGCGGCGATGTGGGGTATGCTTTTTCTAGAAGAGCAGGGGAAAACAAAAGATAAAGAATCGTCTCATCCTCATCCTTGCAGCTCCTGCAGAAATCATTAAACGCAAGGCCAAGCCTCTGACCATGTCTACCTATCAGGGAGTGTCCTGTAACGACTTCTACTACGGAGTTGATCATCTGCCTGCTTAGCGAGATCAGTCTAACAGAGCGTTTTAGATCCAGCACAGACCAAATGAGTCTGGTGGTATTACATGTAACACCATTTGCCCATCTATCGTTGTATTTCCGAACTATGGCGTCATAAGGATATGCTCGAAAATTTGACTCGAACGTGTATGACTAGCTACTATATACAGATAAACAAATATTAGAATTGCTCATTACTGACGTTTGTTATTGTATCCACAATAGCAGTAAAAAATTAATTTAAAATTGTTTCTGCATGAATCAATTAATTTTCTGTTAAGACCACCTATAGGGGCATAGGACCTTAACCTCCAGCTCAAATGCTCGCTTTCATGTGCTAAATACTCGACCAACCCAAAGTCTTCATTGTAATGCAGAGCTTGTTTGGCGATGTGTTGCTCTGGTTTCCTTAAAGTACGACCGATCTATTGCCACTTCCACCTTTGGATCTAACTGATTATTTTAGTCTGTCCAGCTGTATTACAAAATTTGACGTTGGAGATCACACCTGCCCATCTCTTAAATGCATCGCAGGCATTGGTTCATGGAAGTTTGCAGTTTCTTGGCAAGCCTAGCTACGAACACCATATAACAGCACAGATTTGACGCATGCGTCAAACACTCGTAATTTCGTTTAAAGGAATATCACTCTTAATCTCCAGAAAGGGTGAAAGAGTACTGAAGACCTAACGAGCTATTTTTATACGGGCTCCGCCGTTTATGCTGACAATGCTTCCGAGATAACAACAATTTTCTTCCGCATCTTGTCCGTTGAGAAAAATCGATATGGATGCGTTCAAGTGGAGCAAAATCTGCTGTTATAAACTTAGCTAAACTGTTAGCTATACCACAACTTTTTGAGTGTATAATGAATGAGTGCATGTCGTTTCACTGTAAATCCTTAATTTCGAATAAGGAACATGGTTTCGTCAGGAATAGGTCCACTGTCACTAATCTGAGTTAAGTAATCTGACTAATTGGAGTTTGCGAATAAATCCACTTTGGCTATTGAGGAGGGTAACTTGCTTGCCCTGTCTAAATGACTTGAGGAAGGCTTTTGAAAAATTACCCCAATTTATTATATTGTTGAAATTGGATTTGTTGGGCTCTCCTTTATAGTTTTTCAAGTGGATTAAGTCACATCTACTTAACAGAACTCAAAAGTTCTCTTTCGGGGCTGCACTTTTAAGCCATTTATTGCGCATTCTGGTGATCCTCAAGGAAGTCACTTCTTTTTATCCTAGCCATTAATGATCTGTCACTTGTTTTGTGCTATTACTTACTTCCGAATCTCTTAATTCCAACTCTGACAATTTTCTTCAGGAGGATTTGATTAATTTTAGTAATTGATGTCGCCATAATGATCTTCGACTGAATTTGGATAAATGTCAAGTAATGTCACCATTTGTGATAATTTACAGTCTTACCGACTGTATTTTGTTTCAAGTCAGTTTCATTATTAACCTAGGCATTACATTTGACCACAAAATTGGTGGGTAATTCTATGTCGGGATTTAACAATTCGCTTGTTGGACTAAGTCTCTATAACACCTTCGTTAGATCTCACATTGAATATGCTTCTCGAGTTTGGTCTCCTTATTATGATGATTACATTGGCAGAATTGAATCGATTCAGCGTAAATTTGTAAGAATAGCTTTAATTAGAATGACAGAGTTCGTTTTCTTTCTTGTAATGATCGACTTCATTTATTAAATGTGTCATCGCTCTCGAAACGACGTGAACCAGCTGATGTAGTTTTTGCTCATAACCTTCTTACAGGGTTGGTTGATTCCTCCGCCCTTCTGGCTTTGATACGGTTTGATGTTGGTCAAGTTTTACCAAGACATCCTAGATTGCTGCGGACTGGTTTCCACCGAACAAAATATGGTATAAATGAACCGATTTCACATCTCGCGAGGGAAGGTAACAAGAATGCTGATGTATTGATAAGTAGTGCTTAAGATGTAAACTTAACGCTAGTTGATACCGATGTATATGAACTCTTGTCAATTTCTTGTTTTTATACTCTGAATGAAATCTGAGAGTGTTAAAAGTTTGCTCTAAAGTTTGTGCCGCCAGTAAATACTGCTGGCACAGAGTCGCCAAGTGTATTTGTTGTCGCTCACTAAAATCTCGAAACTGGATGTCCGTCTAGAAAGCGCATAGCTTGAGAACGCGTTGAACTAAATGTCAAATTTTGTACACGTTAATTTTGGTGAAAAAGTAGGATTAAATTCGTGAACGGGCCAAATCCACTCCTTCTATCCATACCATACAAAAGAATATAATTTCAGAATTTGACAATAAACGAATTTTCTCGAAAACCATGAAACCTATTGATCTGAAATTTTGAAAATATTATTTTTATGATGACTTCTGACTCCTCCCACCATCTTCCATACAAACTGCAATTTTTCATGAATTACTATAACCCAGTTTACTCAGTACGTATAAAATATATCGTGCTGAAATTGTGCACAAAATATTTATTTAGAATTATTAGTAAGGCAAAAAAAAAATTAGACGATTAGCTTTACTGGTTCTAATCTCTCCCAAACAATTTCATAACTTTACAAAAAGTAGTTTTTCTTGAAAAGTATGAATGCTAATGATCTGCAATTTAAAAGGTGTCAATTGAATAATGTTTATAGTTATTTCTAAAAAAGCCATTAAGAACTACTCACTCCTTGTACCACCTCCCATACAAACTGCACAATTTCAATTAATCCAATACACTAATTTTATCAGTAACTTTTTCATTTTTGAAGTTTAAACTTTCAATAATACATTTTGATAGCAACTCTATCATGATTGGAAAAAAATTGGTTGAATGCTGTCACCCCTTCTACCACTCCCCATATGAAATTGCCTTTATCCCCAATTTTAGTCCTGTTTTGTTTTTTTATTATCTGTACTTGGTTTTGGGATGTTGATGTTTGTTTCGTCCCTTCACTAAATGATGAGCTAGGGATTAAATCGATTTTCGATTTTTAAATTTAGAACCGCATTAAGGATGATAGTTAGTATTGATACTATGCAGTCTAATAATCCCGAAGGTTGCCCTTCTTAGGAATTTTTACAATGACGCCCTCCTTCCGGACAACTTCCTTCATTTCACACCTCATTAAATTATTCAAAACAAATGTTTAAATCCGAAAACTGCAAGCGAAATGAATTATTTTTATTGTTATGGAAATGATTTCCATAAAATGTTCCCTTACATTAAATATTGTACTTTTAAAAAGTCACTTTGTTGTAAAAGCTGGTTGCTGTTAATATGGAAAAGGTTGCTTTTGATTTTGAAATGGTTTATTTGCAGTTTAGTGAGATTTTTTTTTTAATTTTTATCCGCTGTTATGGAATTAGAAATAATGGTTATTAATTCTGAATGGGAAAAGTTTATTTTTAGTTTGCTGTTGTGAGTCGTTTTGTAAATTTACTAAAATATTTTTCAAATATTTGAATTATTTGTGAATGAAAGCTCATCCTATCATTTACAAAATCTTGATTTGCTTATTCTCCAATTACAAGACACTTTCATTTCTAATTTTATTTATGAACTGTAAAGTTAAATAATCTGATTTGTACAAAATTATCTCATATTAATACTGATTGATAAGATTATTTACTAAATTATTAGATAGATAGATAATCTAAGCAACACGTTAATCCAGTTTGTGATGCAATCGCGATAAACTAAAATTTTTCCAAAAAATTCTATTGCTATATTAAATAGCAGATAAATAAATTTTCAATTTAATTCTCTTTGCGCACGACTCTTTACTCTTTCCGTTCATTTTTAACCACCATCAGCACCAATATTAAAAATATACAGACGATTAAAATGTTAAAAATAAATTACTTAAAAAAATGATAAGATTTTATTTATATTTTTTTTCTCCATAATTACAATGTTATGTTTTTTTTTCTCTTTGAGCGTGCGTTATCTGCAGCTTTCATTTGATCGCTATACGCGAACAAATTAAATATGGTGGTGGAATTTTTGCGATATCGGAAGCAAAGATAATCTCGACTTTATCTTTGGATAATGACGCGCAATCATCTAAAGTTGTACACGCTCTGTTCAACGGCGATGTTTCGAGGTTATTAATCTTATCATTGCCAGTTTTATAGTTATAAACCCTTATCAAAAACTATATGGAATTTTCTAAATATATAGGTATAAAAATTTGTATGGTGACTTTCGAAACAAATCGTAATAAGAGCAATGATTCAGGAATTTTATTTCTAAATGATTTTTTTTTTTTAAATTTTAAATTAGCAAGATAAAGCGACTAAGATTGAGAGTAATATAGCGGGTGATATTGACGGTAGAATTATAATTGCGCGATTTATACAGAGTGGGAGTACTTCAATATAAATATAATTGTATTGTGATGAATACAAAGATAGATTTGCGATAGTGTTTGTCGGCAAATCGGACACAATCCTATCTGTTTTTCATGTAAACAAATTAACGAGGAAAATTAAACAAGTGGAGTTATTTTACGTCATTGAACACATTTAATTGGTTGCGCTAAGTTATATTAGCCCTGCATTTTGCGCGCATACAAATGTTCGGCTGGACTTGAAAATGACAGGGCTAGGACTACCAGCCTGAAAGCAAGGTTGACAGTGATAAATTTGTTATTTTATCGATCTACCATTGGCATAAACTGGTAGATAAACGAGTTGCACAGATAAACTGCCATTTTGCTTATCTAATAACTAAGGTAATCCCCTTCGTATTGTAATTTAAGTTTTTTTTTTATTGAGTTACGATTAAATAAATATTAAAATGTCGGAAACGATATTTTTTCTCACGAAAATTATCCAACAAATATTGAATGCAATATCAGCGTAGAGAAGAACAAAAGCGGCATGAGAATGAAACTTTTGTGGAAACAGTATAAAGAAATCGATGATGAACGACATAAGAGACATAAGAAATGTTTGCGGAAATACCTGTGTTATACAGTGATATATTAACACGGTGGGGAATAAAAATTTGGTAGACAAGGATGAGGTATGTAAAGAGTATTAAATAGAAAACATAACCGAATTATAATTGAGCGTAAATCCCACTCATAGGATACTCTAAATGGGATGGGAAAGAGTTTAGTCTACCGGAAAACATGTCATCTCAAATTCTTCGAAGAGTGAATAAATACTTTTGTATGGGTGGTGGTAGAAGCAGAGAGGGGGTTTGTCATTTTTGTATACAAGAAGTTTGTAACATTCATAATTTTCGAGGAAATTCAACAAATTTTGTCTGCATTTATGGGAGGCGGCAAAGGAAGAGAAAGGTTTTGAATAATTGTGAACCTGCTTCTTATCATTATGCTTCGTTCCAATTTTAAGAAAAACAAAATTTTCCGATGTTAATGATATTTACATATATTGTTCTACTTTGGACGAAATTGCAAGTCAATAGCTTTGACTGTTTCGAAGAAAAATATTTTAATTGAAATTTCGTGAAATTTGTATGAGAGGGGGTAGAAGGAGTGAGGTGAATGTAGTAATTTTTTCAGCACTGATTCCAATTATACGATAAATAATTCTGATTAAGGTTTGTCCTTTTAGCTTTGCTAAAATTCAATGAAAATCGAACAAGTGGATTTTTCCAAATTGTTCATTTATATGGGAGATGGTAGAAGAACTGAGAAGATTGAATCAATATTCTTTGACGTTAACGATATTTACATTAATTTGCTTTGACCTGATTTTAAAGTCGATGACATATGTAAGTATTTTCGGAAAAAATCAATTTTTTAAGGGTAGAGGGGAAGGAGTGGAGGGATGTAGCCCGCTCCCGAACTTAAACTTTTTTTTTTGCTAAGAATAACATAACGCACGATAGCTCAAAATTTTCGAGAGTTATATTGTAAGCAGACGGACAGATAGACCGCCACTCGGAATCGAGGTTTTTGAGCGACAACAAATATTGCTGTACCCTTTGCCGCTGTGTGCGAGCATTATTTCTTAACATTACACCCGGTAAGGTAAACACAAGCTAGGGTGTAGTCTAGTGGGTAGCGTGTTTGGTTTACAATGCGAAGGTCGTGAGTTCAAATCCCGGTCAACGCATAATTCCAAGCACACTACCTGCTTGAATATACCTTGGTTACCTCAATCTACGAAAACGAAAAATTCGTAGATAGAGGGTTGTGCGAAGAGCTAAAACTCGTCCGCAATAAATAATGAAAATGTTAAGGAACCTGAAGTTCAGAAGGCCATGGCCCGATTTGGGCTGTAGCGCCATTGAAGAAGAAGAAGGTAAACACAATATCCTTTCAGATTTCGTCTAGAGTATAAAAGTTAGGATACTACATACTTATAATTGGTAGTTTTAATTGAGAGCTTGGTTTTGGATGGTGTTGTACTCTTTTCGTTACCTACCCATTGCTACTTTCGTTTCATAGCGCAGATGCAGTTTCATTCTTAACGTGAGTATAACCGGATTTCTTGATCTTGAGAAAGACAGAGTTTTAGATGGGACTCACTCGCACCAATCGGTGTATACTTCGTTCCTGATAAGACGTTGTAGAGTGATACCGTCTCGGTACTTAGAATATATGCTCCTGCTTGCAACTCGCTGTTCTATTTACCTGGTGTGTTAATGATTGACGTTACAATAAAATCCGTGTTGCTGGCGTCGAAACCTGTCCACGTTAAGCAAAACTAGATATAGTTCTATCCGCTGACACACCATTCTGTAAGGTTCGGAGGAAGTTCATTATTTGTTGCAGGAATGGAATCTTCCATTGGTTTTAACATTTCAGTCTTTTGATGATTTTGCGCCCCCAAACATACCGCCCGAGGCAAAGGTTCCATTTGCGCCTTGATAGGATCGGCTCTGGACATCCCTTGTGCCAGGTTTGGCATTGGACTGATTTTTGATGTCGCTACGACTTGCCATCTGCTCTCTGTGAAGTATCGTGGGGGACGTATGTATGTTTGGTGTTAAATTGCTCTGATTTTCCGAAAAGGTAACCACAATCTATTGGAGAAGAAGGGATAGAATTATTCAGGAAAGGAGCGGAGTAGCGTGGAAAACACTGCAGTAAAGTGAACTCCTGCAATCGCCAATCAATCTAATTACTATTCTATAGAACTCCAGTGCACAAAAACCATAATGGTCAAATCATCATCGCAATTAGCTAACCGGATTACAAAAATAACAAATCCTTACAACGCCTTGATTCAATAAATTTTACCGTAGACAATGGAGATCACTTATGTTTCGAGAAGCACATAAGAACTTCATTATATTAACCTGATACAAAACAAACACATTAAGACCCCATGCGGATATATCGTTACACTGCCCCCAGGCAAGGCTTATCCATCGGCCAGAACAAAACAATCAGCAAAACAAACGTACAAATTCGCGATAATAAAATGCAAGAAAATCATCCACCGAATGCATTGCACCTCGTCTGAAGAAGGCAAAGCAAAGCAGAAAATCAATGATTCGCTTCTTGAAGATCGTTACGAGTATGTGACAAGACAAGTTTTGGAACAAGTTCTGAGAGAGTGCATAGTCCACATACAGAGTCGTTTCATACCACCACCTCTCTCTCTATCTGTCCCCCAAGTGCGGGGATCCCCGGGAGGGTTCGCGATACTCCGAAACAGGATCTTCGCGACCAAAAGTAGCAGTTTCTTAGGCAAACAGAAAAAAGGACAAGAGACAAGAGCTATGGTCTGTTGGCGAGTCAAGGTAACGCACAACGCGCGCACATGAATTCCAAGAATAGTCCAATAAAAAGGCGACAACGAATTAGCCGCCTACTCAAGCGACCGGGCAAGATAATCCACCTTCTTTCTGCTTGGGTTTTGATGATCTTGGGGTCTCATCGCGTTCGATTCTTTCCAGTGTGGCCAGCAACGACAACAACAACAATCATAGCACTTTGTCGCACTCCGTCGTTGTTGGGAGCCGGCTATAACCACTGCGCGTCATTGGTTCGGCGCACTATGTTTGGGGGCCTTGTCGCACTGATTATGGAGGTGCAAACGATTCGGTGATTTGTAATTTTGTATTGTGCTCGTGTTAAGCGCTGTAGCGTACCGGGCAATTTGTTGCCCCGGTCTGGTCAGCTCCGACACCAACTTGAGACCCCGCTAACCGCCTTCTTGTCGCACCAATCTCTCGCCTAACCATTTACCACCTCCACCATCCGTACGCCCGATAATAAGATATACCGGCGATATGGCTTAAGTTTGAGGTTGTAAATCTTTAGCGCGACCAAGCCACACTATATGGAAAGTAATAGGTCCGGTGACAGATGTAGTAGTCGCGTCTGGATTCTAATTTTAATGTCTGATTAGCCGATTATGTCACTAGAACACACTATCGATTGCTATCGTTTCGCGAGATCTATGGCAATTTGGCTGGGTAGAGGCAGGATGGGTTGTTATAAGCTTTTGCGACGATTGATCTTCGAGAAAATGATGTCAGGGAGATTGATCTTTTTTTATTTGCTTTGCGGTTTTTTTTTCTTTTCTTTTAATATTAACAAGTTCTTAATCCTGATATGGAAAAGTTTTTAGTTGTTCGTCGAGTTCGATTCAAAGGTTCAACAATCATGGCGAAAAACTGATCATGTTCATATTTTTAATCGGATGAATAAAGAACTTTAATCAGCTATGAAACAATATTAAAGATGGTTGCCAGACAGAGTTTGACTGCGATTTATGGTTACTTATTGTTTCAACTCTTTCGAAAACCTGTTTTGGAGCGAAAGGCTGTGGCTAAATTACCATCTTCGCCTATGTCATCTAGTTCTATTCAATTTGTCTGGGTTGGCATTATGTTTGCTTAATTTGTATTTAGAAATGCGTGAGTATAAATCGGGCGCCTTCCTTAACGCACTAGGGTGGGTTTTTATTGGAGTTCTTTTGGTTGACCCACTAGAACTTCTGAAATTGAAGCCTATCCATTGCCACTTACGTCTCCAAATTTTAATGTCAATCGGTTTCTATTCAGTCGCTGATCACAGATTGTCGTTGAAACCGTTTTGTACAAGGATTTTAAATTATTTTCATACTCTAGATGAAATCTGAGAGTGTATTGTGTTTGCTAAGAAATAATGCTCGCACAGAGTTGCCAAGGGTACAGAAAAAATTGTTGTCGCTTAAAACCTCGATTCCAAGTGACCTATCGTGCTGAAATTTTTTTAATGTTATTTTTAGCAAAAAAGTAACTTAAGTTCGTGAACGGCCCACATCCGCACCCCTTCTACCTCCTCCCATACAAATTTCAAAAAATTTCGAAATTTAAAGAAATTGATTCCGGAACTATTTCAGCTATAGACTTGAAAATTATGTAGGTTATAGAATAATGATTTGAAAATCATTAACGTCAAAAAATATTGGTTCGATCCCCTTATTTCTTCTACATCCTCCCATACAAATGCACAATTTTTAAACATTCATTTATTCGGTTTACATTGCAACTAGCGAAGCTAAAAGGACGATTTTTTGTCAGAAGTAATTTTATTATAATTGCAATCAATTTTGAAAAAAAACTATCAATTACACCTTACTGCTTCTGCCCCCCTCTCATACAAATCTCACGAAATTTCGAAATTTGAATTAAATTATGTTTCTTCAAAACCGTCATAACTGTCAACTTTAAATTTTGTCGAGAGTACACTATTGCAAATATCCTTAGAATCGAAAAAGTTGGTTATGATCGGAATACTCCTTCTACCCCCTCCCATATAAATGCACAATTTTGGTAAACGTGAATACGTTTACGATTTTCATTGAAACTAGATAGAGTACCAACTTCAAATTGCCAGAATATGTCTCTAAGTAATTGCAATAAATACCAAAAAAAAATATCAACTTCGATTCACTCATTCTACCCCCTCCCAATTTTCGTAATAGAAATTAAAGAAAAGTATTTCTCCTTCGAACATATGAGAGCTTTCGACTTTAAAATTGTAACAAAGCAATGTGATTATGATGTTGATAAGCAAATTCAAAATCATCCAAAACCTTGCACTTCCTCTGGCACCTCCCATACAAATGCCATAATTTCAGATAAAAATTGGTCAATTTCTGCGAAAATTATGAAAACTACAAACTTTAAATTCAACATGAAACAATTTGCATACCACGTTTGGTGTCTTACAAAAACATAACAGGACTAAAGCCTAATCATGCAATACTCTAGATGAAAGAAAATCTTTTTGATTCTAAGAAACTTCGTATGTGGAGTGGCAGGAGGAGTTGAGGCAATGAAGCATTTTTTTCACATCATGCGGCAATTGATTTTAAACAAAATTTAACAGGTACTGAGAAAATTAGTGTATTGGAGTTACGGAAATTGTACAGTTTGTATGGGAGAAGGAGTGGGGAGTTCTTGATAATTTTCTCAGACATAACTTTAAATATCATTCAGGTGACATTTTGCAAATTGATCAGTAGCATTCATATTTTTCAAGAAAATCTACTTTTTGTAAAGTTGTGACATCTGAATGTATGGGAGGGGGTAGAAGCAGTAAAGCTGATCGTCTAATTTTTTTTTAGCCTTACTAATAATTATAAATAATTATTTAGTGCACAATTTCAACTTGATTAATCTTATACGTACTGAGTATATTGGTGCTAGGGTGTAGCCTAGTGGGTAGCGTGTTGGTGTTGTAATGCGAAGGTCGTGAGTTCAAATCCCGGTCGACGCAATATATAATTCTAGCACATTGCCTGCTTAGACATACCTTGGTCACCTCAATCTGCGAAAATGAAAAATTCGTAGATAGAGGGTTTTGCGGAGGACTAACAATCCCTCCACAAAAAGTAATGAAAAATGTTAAGGAACCTGAATGTCAGGAGGCCAAGGTCCGATTTGGGCTGTAGTGCCATTGTAGAAGTAGAAGAGTAGTCCATATCACAGCTTTAATATCCAAGGTATAAGGAACTGAGCCCTGATGAATGCTAAGGGATAGGGGTTAAACTAATTTCATCTAATTCAACTTGTATTCAGCGCTCGAAAAAAAAGCTCTCAAATTTTGGGATACAGGACATCCAACAATCAACTAGGTAGATCACGATATCGTCTTCCGTCAAACCTTCAATATTTGTCTACCTTTTTCTCATGAACTAATTTCTGGTGATAGTTAATAAAAAAAAATGTGTGAGATATTGACACAAAAGTACAGAGAAATAAAAGATGGCTTAACACTTATGTAACTTGAGATCCGTCAAAAAAATCTTACAATGCAAATGTTGCGAGTTAAAATCCCGGTCGACGTATAATTCCAGCACACTGCTTGCCTGGATATTTCAATTTTCGAAAATGATAACATTCGTATTTAGGTAGAGGGTTGTGCAAAGGGCTAGTAACCCATCCACAATCAATAAAATGAAAATATTGAGGAAGCTGAAGGTCAGAAGGCCATGGTCTTATTTCGGCTGCAGTGCCATTGTAGAAGTAGAAGAATAGTCTATAGCACATTTTTAATGTCCAAGGAATAATGAACTGAGCCCCGAGCGATGCCAGAACTAAAAGATAGGGGCAAAAGTAATTTCGTCTAATTCGACTTGCATTCAACGCTCGAAAATAAAGCTATCAAATGTGTGGATGCAGGACGCGATATCGTCTTTAAACCTTAAAAATTTGTCTTTACCATTTTCTCATGAACTAATTTCTGGTGGTTATTGACAAAAAAAAACAGAAAATGATGGCTTAACACTTATTTAGCTCCTGGGTACTAAAAATCTTGAGATCCGTCAAAAAAAAAAAATGTGTCAAAAATTTTGGCAATCAAACTTCGAAGGTTAATATTTGACAAAAAAAAATTGTTAAGATAGACAGACATGCTTAGCTCCTCTAATTCGCCAGAAAGTAAATTTTTTTCAAAAATGTGAATCTGTATTCTCGATTGTGTAATTTGGCAAGGTTGACCTTTCCAGAGATTCATTGCCAAAAAATTTGTGGGCGCCAACCAAAAAATTCAAAAAAAAATATAAATATATTAAATTCGTGTCATAATGACGCATCAATCAGACACACATAATTTTCTACAAGCACATAACACATCAACATTCAAATCACGTTCTACCGAAGGAGCTTTTATCGCCCAACGCTTGACTGCTTGACATCTTTCGCCTGAAATCATTTTCTTCGGCTGTCAACAAAACTGTGAGCTGTCGTCGAGACGTAAACAGAAAATTATCGCGAAATGAATCGTATACGGCCAATGTTGCATTCGATCATGCTGTGGATAGTTGGACGCGTTTAGTTAGCAGCATTTTGTTAAATGCGATCTTGGCTTGAGTCAAACGTATTGGAAGATTGGAGCCGTCATCGTGTATCATAGCAGCACCGAGCGTCTCCGAATGAAGTATAACGATCATTTCTAGGAGTAAGAGCCACGATCATTTATTTGCGTATCATCATCGTCATCATGACAAAGATCATGCATGTTGCACCCATAATTTATAAAGCATTTTGTTCGGCTTGTTGATCTTCTTGGTGTCTGTCGCGCGATCGCTGGCCATATTGTTCCGCAACTGATTCGAAAACGTATCGGATTTGATTGTTGCGGTGATGATAATGAATCGCCATGCAAATGATGCTAATGATGATCTTGATGATGAGCATCAATATGAGATGCGCGCGCATCACAATCGTTTTATTCTAGGATCACTTCACCCACTGTCTGTGCACGATCACCAGCATCAGCACTGTACCAGATCAGAATTTTTCAATACATTTCATACACACGGTGTTGTACGTTGGTCGAGTGAGAGATTGATCATGTCGAATGCGACCTTTTTCAATTGCGATCTTTTCGAGAACACCAATTCTTAAATAGAAAATCGGTTTTCTTAAGTTGATGTGTACATCGGGGCGTAAATGAGGTTGAAGAAATAATACTTTGTGATGATCGGGCGAAAGCGACGAGAAATCGATGGGCTATGTTTAGAATTTTATGAGATGAAAACACTAACGATGATGATGGGCGGGGGCATTGAAGAGGAATTTTATGAAAAGAGAGCGATTTCTCGATATTATGTGTACACATAAATATTTTCGGTTGTTTTTCTGGCCTGTTTCAATTCGGTCGAAGTAGTTGCATTTGGAGGATTTAATTTGATTTAATTTGATTTAATTTAGTGGTAAAATTTATGACCAAAATTTTACGACAATTTATCGGGAATTTTAAGTAGTCGTTGCTTTGATGAAAACGAATTGATTAGAAGAGTAAGATCGTAAATTTTGTGCGCTATTATTTTTTTGCTAGAATTAACCTTTGAGAAGAAATTTACTTGGATATTAGTCCTATTGAATTTGACTATGACCTTAGGCAGTTGTAATTCTAAGCTTTGCTTACAGATCAAAAGTTATATTTTTGATTGTTATGACTCGCATTACTTCTCAATTACCCACTCACTCTAACCCACTTTCGGTTGCATTGTGAAATTGTAGTTTGTCAATTTTATACCCGCAATTATAACTTTAGGAAAGTTTAGAATAAGCCCAGCCGTCCGCTACTCAACTGAGTTCCTAACTACCTAAATAACATCCCACTTTTCTTGTTTTGACTTTACCTATCTATATTATAAAAATAGCACATCAAAGCGATCGGACGTGTTTCTACCATCTTTCATAAGATATAGTAAAAAGTCAGTGCGAAAAATGGCGATACGGAGTGGAATTCTCCTAAAACGTAGTGACCAAGGTGAAGCATGGAGGATATATAATAAAGAGAGACTATGAGCATGCTTTGCCTTGTAACAAAATGTGAATGAAAGTATTTCTCTCCCTTACTGGCGAAATGCTTGAAATTTTTCGAAACAATCGTTTCGCTATTCTTGTCTGGCACACTTAAGCCTATTGCAACTAACTCTGTCCCGCGTTAAGTTATCCGAAATAGTTGTCAAATTTTCGAAGAATTGTTTCGCTATCCTTGTTTGGCATACTTAAACCCAACTATAATATCTCTGTCCCGCGTTAAATTGTCCGTTGCTAAAGTGGACACGAACCAAAAACTAATAAAAATTGAAAATATAAAGATTTCTGAAATAAAACAGCAAACTCCATTGTACTGAAAATTAATTTATTGCTGACTGAATATTAGCAACCAAGAGAATATAAATTATGGTTTTTTTTTTTTGTAAAAGTTTGAAGCCAAGTTAAACTTGAACACAATTTTCGAAAATTTCCGAACCGAAAAGTATTCCCACATGAGACAGCGTACCAGGCATTCCATTTTATATATCCTCCTTGACTATAAGTGAAACCGAAACAAACTCCCTTTTTCGGTGTATAAAAAAAACAAGACATTTAGGTTGAGTGACAGTTCACATATAAAAACATAAACAAATACACGTGGCATAGACGTCAAAGAAAAGATAAAGAACTCCCGGTAGGTAAGACCGGCAGTAAGATTGGATGGTAAAACCCCGAACACAAATTACTACACCGTCCTTGGATGCGCACCAACCTCAGTGGAAAGCAATGCAGGAGCACTTCCCACATCTGCCAAATGCGCAACAATTCAGGCAGCATGTTCCTTGCTTCATAATTCAACCTGGGATGGGAAAGAATACCCGTCTACGAATTCATCTCCAACCCGATGAGATGCGTCAACTTTCAGGGCTTCCACCAACCCAAGCGGATAACTAAGCTGTAGTTGCACATCGTCAGTATACATGTTGATATCGCAGTGTTTTATAAAGAACGGAAGATCATTAATATAAATAGCGAAAAACAAAGGACCAACAATACTTCCTTGCGGCACACCACATTTTGTTTGCAAAAAATGTGAAAATTGCTCATTGACTGATACGGCTTGTAGGCGATTAATAAGGTTTGATTCAATCAAAGCGGTTGATGAAGTAGAAAACTGATAATAGTTTAGAAGTTTGTAAGTAAGGATATTGTGATCAACTTTATCAAACGCTTTGGAGAAATCCAACAAAGTAAGTGTGGTCACACGATCATTGTCCATTTGCACTCTGATATTGTCAGTGACATTAAGTAGTGCAGTGATATAACTATGGTAGGGCCTGAAACCTGATTATAAATCCGATAGTAGATTAAATTCGCTGAAGTAGTATGATATTCGACGATTCATAAGTTTTTTCAAAAACTTTAGAAAGATAAGGCAAGATGGTAATCGGTCTGTACTCTTGTTGAGCTGAATTAAGAGGTTTCTTAAGAAGAGGAATAATTTTAGATTTTTCCATGCATAAGGAAAAGTTGAAATAGTGAAAATTGTGTTAAATATGTGTGTCACAACGGGGAGTATGTAAAGATTAATAAGCTTAACAAGTTTTGGGTGAATACTGTCTACACCTATAGCGTCAGATTTGATCGAGAATGCAACATTGTACACATCTGATTCAGTAACACAAGTGATAGGAGAAGTCGACGATACGGAAGCAAACGATTTATTAAGGGTTTTACAGTCTATGTTCATTTTGGGTTGGTCTAATTCATTTCCAATTCGTAGATCATTCGGATTGAACTATAATTTTCTGGTTGAAAGACTGCCACGAAGTCTAGACTTGTAGTACAGGATCTTAGATTTTCGTATTTCTGAAACAACCTTATTCAGAATTACCTTGAATGACTCCCAACGTAAGAATAAGTACTTTTTCGATAGATATCGTCCAATATCACTTCTGTCCGTCCTCTCTAACATCTTGGAGAAGATTTTGGTAAAAAGGATCATTATGGCAGCAGAGAAGTAGAGAGAACGACCAGCACGGTTTCCATCCTGGACGCGGAGTGCATATTCTTTTAAACCTTCTCGAGCATTGCATTGCTCAAATTCTTGAAGCACGTGAACATAGCGTACTTCTATCTGTCGAAATAGAGAAGTCAATTGAGCGTGTACTCCTTACACCAACTTTATTCCAACTCCACGCTTGGAGTTTCCTCCAAAAATGCCTACTGCACTCCTTCCTCTCGTCGAAAGAAATCATCAATCAATTCCGACGTTGATTTTGTTGGCGCTTATGCAGACAAATTTTACATCCTTTCATCAGGTACACCGGCAGCAGCATAGAGCAAACTACACGCCATCCACTGGTCACTCAATCTCTGGTCTCAGAAAGTTGGCGCAATAATACCAACCTCTAAATTTGACGCTCTCCATAGCTGCCGGAAAATATCCGCTTCATTAACATCGATAACTCCACCATTTACCCTTAAAAAGATCTCCGCATTCTTGGAATCTTGTTCACATCCTACCTGCTTTAGAACGCCCATATCGAACACATTTTCAATCACATCCAACCCATTCACAATCTCCATTGGATGCTGTGCAAAAAAAAAGAAGAGCCCTCAATTAGAGGTTGCACTCCAGCTATTAAAAACGCTAGTTTAGTGGATTCTACAGCAAGATATCACTTCATAATCCTAGATAATCAAAATGAACAAAAATAAGCTGGAGGTCTATATAAATATATACAATACAATTTTTTTGAAGTCGCCTCCCTCTCAAGATCCCTGAACCTCGTCAACAAAGCACTTACCTCACTCTCACACTCCTCCATGATAACCTCTTAACCGAGCTCGACTCTGCCAACTCCCCCCTCCCAAATAGGCAGACTAGAATCATTAACATCGAAAATACACCCATTGACATCTCGTTATATGCTTGAATACTACTCTTGCCTCCACTAACCGAATTCTCCACGAACACTCCTTAGGATATGCCCGCAAAAAAACTTCTTTTAAGCACAGATGGTTCCTGGTCCCAGTTCATTCCCTCCTCAGCAGTGGTCAAACATTGCGTTAACAGCTCCCGCATTACTCTCAACCAAGTCCTTTCTGAGTACACAGGTAGTTACGTTGCTGAGATTGAAACTATATTAACCGCCAAACACTTTTTCAGTACACAGAATCTAGCCATTGTTATATACAGCGACAATCCGAGTATCAAGCCCTGTCCAATTCCTATAACACCACTGTTCGACTGGCTCTCTCTCCTTCATCTCTCTCGGCTGGGTCTCTAGATACCTCGGAATTCTTAACATTGAAGCTGCCAATGCATCTAGCCGCAGCATCTAGAACCATATTATGTATCTATCGGAATTTTCTTCGATAGTTGCAATTTTTAGCTATGGTGTAGCCTAGTAGGTAGCGTGTTGGTCTTGTAATGCGAAGCTCGGGCTAACAACCCTTCCACAAGTAATGAAAAATGTTAAGGAACCTGAATGTCAGGAAGCCAAGGTCCGATTTGGGCTGTAGTGCCATTGCAGAAAAGAAAAAGAGTTGCAGTTCTTGGGAGTCCTTCACATGGATCAACTACAATTGATGTACGACCAAATTTAAACGAAGCTGCTAATTTTTTTTATTGTTAATAACGAAGGTGCAGACTCCTTGTACACTTTTATCAACTTTTGGTAAATTTCTATTGACGATAAACCATTCAATACGAAGAATTTTGTGACGGATTCCTGCGCTACCCCGATGCCTTTTAAACTAAATCGTATTTTTGTATGTACAAGTCATTAAATAAATAAATAATATAATTATAATAATGTGTGCGTAGCCTAGTTGGTAGCGTGTTGGTCTATGATGTAAAGGTCGTGAGTTCAAATCCCGATCGACGTGAAATTCCAGCATACTGCCTGCTTAGATATATGGTTACCTCAATTTACGAAAATGAAAGAATTCGTAGATAGAGGGTTATGCGAAGGGCTAACAACCCTTCCACAATAAATAATGAAAAATGTTAAGGAACCTGAAGGTCAGGAGGCCAAGGCCCTATTTGTGATGTAGTGCAATTGTAGATGTACATAGATATTATAATTTAAAATAAGTTAGTATTCAAATAAATACAAAAATTTACTATAAACATGCAAACTAATAATTATCTCTTTTCTATTTTTAGATTATTAAGTAGTTGCAACTACTTACCAAAATGGATTTTTGTATGAATTAGGTAAGTTCAAAATTTATTTATTTGTAACTTTATCCAAAAGTCAAATCTATTATTATTATTTTTTTTTTTTTAACAAAACCAACCAAAATACAACAAAAAATAGCAACCATACAAAGAATTAACAACATAATCAAACCATAATATCAATAAATCATTCTATTGTGTAGTTAGTAAATCGCATAATAATGATAACTTGACAAAATCCGATATCATCGGTAAAATAAAATTTTCTTATTTATTGTTAATAAAAAGAAGTGAGAGAAAAAAAATCACAACAACAAAAACGAATAAAATATTGATAAGTTTTTGAAATTCGTCATTTTGGAATGATGTGAAAAATGTTTAGTTTAGTCTTATGACTTGGCCTGACTAGTCAGGTGTTTTAAAGAAATATTTAGAAAACATATCTTTGCTTCGCTGACGTAAATAACGAAAATGATGAAATTGCAGATTTCTTGGCCAATTCGAAGCATATCAGTTTTATGATAGGCCTGGTCACGTATTAATTAGAACATCAGGTGTGCATATCAGTTGAACTAAATAAAAATTGTGTGTGTGTGCTTTTTTTTGTATTGTAAATAGAAAACAAATTCTAGTAATATGGGGAAAGTGATAGCACAAAATCGGACAATTAAATATATCAGGTGAAATTATCGACTAAATACAAACATACGAGCATATGCGTTTTTAAATCGTAAAATATAACTGATTCGTGTTCGTCGAAAATAATTTAGGGCAGGCTGAAATATGTGATAGCAATATCATTTTTGTTTTAATTGATATCTGGCTAAGTGTTATATATGGTTATTTTATTTAATTCAAATGCGTTTTTTTTGGGACCTCAAAATGGTTTCGTACGATTTTAGGAAAAGCGAATTCCTCTGAAAAAATCCGTGGTAACGACATAGGGGAACGGAATAGGAAGGCTTAAGAAAACGATTTTCGTAAATGGGCACATGGCATTTATGTATGGAACACAAAATCTGCCAAATGGCTGCAATTGCTCGTTTTATTCAAAAAATCCTACACCTCTTTCTGATACCTACACCTTTTGATGATACACCCTAAATAAGGCAATGAGAGCAGTGGCCTAACCCCCAAACCAAGAAAACTGAAAAAAAACGTGATTTCCAGTATCTGTAGCGCATTCTGTTGCTATTAAATAAATTAAAAAAAATAATTTTAAATTTAGCAAATATACATATATCAGCACACTGGCCTTTTTAACATTACCGCTAATTTCAATATGAAAGAATGTAACACTAAAAAAAAAATAAATATCACCCCAATGCTTATCTTCCGACTGACTGTGAAGAACAAGCCGTTCCAAATTGTTACAATGAAGATGGAAAACATCTTTTCATCCAAATGTTTGGAAAAAAACATTGCAAGAAGAAAAGTATCAAAAACGAAAGAAAAGTTGGAGTGACTCAAAATCCAGTAGCTAATTTTCAAACATATGTCCAACAAGGGTTACCATTTATAAAGCTTGACATAAAAAAAAAAATCAAAAGTATTGAACAATTTAGAAATTTTATACCCAACAGAAAATTTCATTAGTGTAGAAAGATAAAGGATTTGCTCGAATTCATGGCATATGTGTGTCCAACATATGCATCACGACTTTTTTGAAAACCTCCAAAACATCCATGAAGCTAACAACGAGATACACATAAGTATAGAAGACAGCGAGTGTGAAAAGTTTTGAAGTTCTTTTAAAAAAAACTGTAACAGTGGCCTAACCCACATTTACTTATTGAAAATTTGCAGGTTTAGATAGCCTTGAAGTATTGCATTTATTTATGAAAGAAAAACAAAATTTTTGTAATATCAAATCAAATTACATATTTTAAGAACATATGTATATATACTAGCTAAAACCCAACATCGGCCTTCGGCCGGTCTTTTTTCACTTTTACGCAATATAAAAAGTATAAAACTCATAAGCACTGTGCTTAGTTACCAATAATTTAATCGCTAGTTTGAAGAAGAGAACAAGCGCCTAAAAATTGAAATTTGAATTTCCGCGGTAAAAAGTTGTTTGGAGTGGGACTCATAAAGAAAGAAACAAAGAACAGCTCCGTCATAAGTAATAACAATGATGTTGATCTTTAAAATCGATTCATGTGGGAATTTTAGCAAGTTTTCTTCAATTTTCCCCAAAATTTAATTTTGGATTCGTTCCTTCTCCAAACTACCGATTTAATTACTGTTGACATTGTCTCGCACAAAGAAATCAGCTGCCGTGCTTCCTTAAAATTATTATATTTTTACTCTAGTAAACACTTAAAAAAAAAGTCGATACTCTAGATGAAAGCGAAATTTTTCGATTGTAAAAAATTTTGTAGGGGAAGTGGTAGAGGGGGTGATGACATTGAACTAATTCTTTCACATCAAGCTAGAGTTGCCATCAAAATGTTTTATACAAAATTCAGGATTCAAAAATTTAATAGGTACTGAAAAAATTAGTCTATTGGATTTAGTGAAATTGTGCAGTTTGTATGGGAGGTGGTAGAAGGAGGGGCGAGTTCTTAATGACTTTTCAGAAATAATTAAAAACATCATGTTTTTGACGAGCTTTAAATTTCAGATCAGTAGCGTCCATATTTTTCAGGAAAACCGACATTTTGAAAAGTTGTGAAATTGTGTCAGATTGTATAGGAGAGGGTAGAAGGAGTGAAACTAATCGTATAATTTTTTTTTTGGTCTTACTAATAATTCTAAATAAATATTTAGTGCACAATTTCAGCTCGATCAATTTTATAAATTTGTTTACAGTTTTTCATGAAGCCGTTCAGTTGGGAGGTGATTAAAGAAAAGGGAGGACACAAATAACTTTTATACAGTAGCTTTCATCATCATAAAAGTATGGTATTCAAAATTTCAGATCAATAGGATTCATACTTTCCGAACAAATCCGTTTATTGTAAAATTGCGAAATTATGTCATTTTGTATGGGAGGGGGCAGAAGGTGTAAAGCTAATCGTCTAATTTTATTTATTTATTTATTTATTTTTTTTGGTTTTACTAATAATTCTAAATAAATATTTAGTGCCCAATTTCAGCTCGATAAATTTTATACGCACAAAGTAAATTGGAATAGAGCCTGTATGTAGAAGGGGGAGAACACAAATAATTTTTATACTGTAGATTGAAATCATTATAAAATTATTACTTTCGAAATTTCAGATTTTTTTTTTTATGGGCTAGAGAATATAGGAATAATGGGTTTGCCCAATATTCGTTAATCTGGAAAGTAGATTGATTCCCTGCTGGTTACCACCGCGAGTAAGATTTGTGTTCGTCTCCAATACTCCATTTTGCAACTCTTTAAATATTTGGATGTTAGCAATGATGCTAAAAACTTTATCAATGCTTAGAACATTAAGCAGTGGAAATAGAAGACAGGAAGGGTATCTACGTTTTTTTTTTAATAAAATTTTTAGTAGCATTTTTTGGGCAACTAAAAGCGTATTTATCGGAGTTTGTGGCTACACCCCATGCAATAACACCATATTGTACAATGGAGTGAATAGTTGCAAAATAAAACATTCTTTTGGATAAATAAGTTCTAACTTCAAGGCATACAGGTATTAGTTTTCTTAATCTATTTATTACACTATTTATATGATCTTTCCATTTTAGGTGTTGATCGAATATCACTCCTAAATATTTTGTTTGAGACACTTTATCCAAAGATAAACAATGACAGTTTAGTAGACACGATGACGAATGTATTTTCAATCTCAAGTCTGTGGGTTGACTACGTTCTGATAGGGAGAAAGTCATGTGGCTACTTTTGCTAATGTTTAGAGTTAACGAATTATATGGTAGTTCGCCACTCTTTTAATGATGATAAACTATAACTCGCTTTCAGTGTAACACTTTCCCAGTCACTGTCTTCAACTATTAAAACAGTGTGATCTACAAAATATAAATTTGCCTTAAGGATACAAATTCGTTTATTGGCAAATTGCGAAATTGTGTAATTTTGTATGTGTGGAGGTGATAGAAGGGGTTGAGCGATTTGGTCTGTTCACGAACTTCACCTTACTTTTTTCTCAAGAACAATGTGCACATTTGAGCTCTATAGCTCTACGCGTTCTCGAGCTAGAGAGGACACGGACAAACGGACATTCGGTTTTAGATTTTTGACTGATTATGTGAACTTCTATATCATTCATTTTTTTCTCCGCACCTTATTTCTTGGCGTTACAAACTTTGTGATAAGCTTATAATACCCTCAGATATCATCTAAAGTATAGAAAGATCTGTATCTGGAATTGAACCCCGAACCGGCAGTACGTCAGTTGAGCATTATGTTCACTAAATCGATGACACTGCTAAACTTTACTTGCCAAAACGTAGTCATTAACATATTGTTGACAGTTTTTATACTCTATATGAAATCTGAGAGTACATTGTGTTTGCCTTACTGTGTACAATGCTAAGAAATAATGCTCACACAGAGTCGCCAAGGGTGCAGAAATATTTGTTATCGCTCAAAAACCTCGATTCCAAGTGACCGTCTGTCAGTTTGTGTGTTCGTCTGTCAGCCTGTCTACAACATAACTCTCGAACGCTTTGACTTGTCGTGCTGAAATTTGTTTAATGTAATTTTTAGCAAAAAAGCAACTTGAAGTTTGTGAACGTGCTCCATCTCCCTACTCATTCTACCCCTCCCGTGCAAATTTCATGGAATATCGAAATTTAAAGAAATTGATTTTTCTCCGAAAACATTCCAGCTCTCGGCTTTAAAATTAGGTCATACTATAACGATATAAATACCATTAACTTCAAAAAATATTGATCCGATGCCCTTACTCCTTCTACCCCCTCCCACACAAATGCACAATTTTGAAAATGCATTTAATTGCAACCAATTTTTTAAAAAGTTATCCACTTCACTTCATTCTTTCTACCCCCTCCCACACTAATTCCACGAAATTTCAATTAAATTATTTTTCTCCAAAACCGTCAAAGCTATCAACTTAAAAATTTGAAAAAAGAATTGCAAATATTTATGTCAAAATATTTGGTTTTGATTCTACCCCTCTCATATAAATGCGCAATTTTGGTATATGCATTCAATCGATTTTCATTGAAACTAGAAAGATTAAAAAAATTAAAATTTTGCCAGAATTTGTCCCTTAATAATTGCAATAAATGCTAAAAAAAAATATCAACTTCGCTTCAATCCTTCTACCCCCTCCCATACAAATTTTTGTATTGGAAATTCAAAAAATATATTTCTCTTTCGAACATATAATTGCTTATGTAACAAAGCAATGTGATTAGAATGCTGATAATTAGTTTCAAAATCTTCCAAAACCTTCCACTTCCTCTGCCACCTCCCATATACCTCCCAAATACCATAAATTCAGACAAAAATTGGCTCAAAAATAGAGATGAAAATATGACTTTTTTTTAATTTTTCGGGAACATCATCTCGTATTTTCCTAAATATATCGGTAATCGGATTTCGGATATACATATGTGGTAATTAAAAAACTATCAAAATGGATCTAGTTTGATAAAAATCTCAGCAGAGACCGAAACGTCACACATAATGAATCATACAGTGTAAAATCTTTCGTTTTAATTCAAAACGCACTGTGAAAACATTCACCAAAACATTTAATTAAGTCGCTTGTAATTTTCAGCATTACAGATGCTAAGTGTTACTATGATATTTCGAATTTTTTACATTTAGTGCTTGTCAAAGTGTTTGATGAACAAATTCCGTCAGAATACGACTAGCCAGTTGTGTTCACGAATCTCCCATATAAAAAAAAATCGTTCTCAAAAAAATTTCTTAAATTTCTATCGACTTGTGCGAGCTAATCCACAAGAACTTTCGAGATTCGAAAGCTTAAAATGCAAAATAATGAATCCAATAAAATAATTACAAATTTTTATGGTTGTCGTCGTATCTCATTTTGATTTAATTTTGAAATCGAAAATGTCAAAATGTCATGGCTAAGAAAACAAAAAACAAAAATTTCAACTTCATTGAAGTTCAATTACTTAACAAATTTTTCAAATAATTCATAAAGCATGTGTCAAAAAACAACCCACACATATCTAATTTCAATCAAATATTCTTCACATCTTGTTTCATTCTCCTGAAATGAAAAAATAAAAATCTAGAACTTTCCTATTTACATGTCAAACAATAAATACACCTCATACCAGATACAACATAATTGAATTGTAAACTTAGCATTGAATAAATTATCCAGCGTGTGGCGTTGAATTGAGTTGAGAGTGTAGTCAAGGAAAAATTAGATACAAAATTCAGGGTGATGTTTCATTGCCATTGGAAAATCTGTTCCTCCACTTCTATCTAAATATAAACATCCTCGCATTTCTGATTTTCCCTTGGCAATGATGTACTTTCATACTCACTTACTAACGACAACAACGTAGAAAAAAAGAGAACAAAACGAACTGAAAAATCACTTCATGTTCGGAAAAATTGATTTAAAAACGGAAGAATTTATTCAAGAACACAACAACAACACCTCGTTCAAAAACACAACAACACTAAACGATTCGATTGCAGTGAAGATGTTAACAATTTAGTTTTGAATTAAAAATAGCGTCTCGTCCAGAACGCGTCATCAAGAGTTGAACGAAAACGTCGAGATCGAGGCGTGTTAAAAGGTTTTGTCTTATACAAATAAGTTTCGAAGTACTGAAAGTATCGCTCTAAGTACTCTTGCCACCCCCCCCCCCCTCAGATTTTGACTCAATTTTTTCCGATTTTTATTTTTCTGTTGAATCAACAAGGCTCCCAGATAAAAATTGACATCAACAACTCTTATAAGCACCAGATGATGATTTTTATACCTAAATTTGGGACAAACACACATGAAATTTTTCTTTGGTTATTTTCGGATTCAATATATGAACATCAGAAAAAAAACACCAACTTTGAAGGAAAAATTATTTTTACGAAAGAGATTTTTCTTAGCTATTTTGTAGCGAAGAAGGGAAAATTGTTCTTTTTTTTCTCCAGAGTGACTTTGATTTATCGTGGAGTGGGCGAGAGAAACAAGCGGATTTTTCTTGACTATTTTTGGAATTCCCTGCCGAAGCTATGTGCTCTAGTTTGGAAAATGGGGAAAAAAGTTATTCGATTCTAATTAGTTATTGTATGGTACAATATTTTATTTTTGGAAGATTTTAGAAAATTTTTTCTCCCCAGAAAAGGAAATCGTATGCAAAGTGTCTAGACACATGGGTTGCAATTGCGAAGGGTGGCGATTCAAATTTATATTTATTTGTAAGTCTGGAATACCTATATATACTGATACAACTGTTCATTACATTAAAAAGTGAATCACTAAGTTGAAATTTAAACAACTAATTCCAATTCTTTTAAATAATTAATAGTGACTTTTATATGGGAGGTGGTAGAAGCACAGGAGGAAGGTTTGTAATTTTTGGATCTGACACCTAATGTGGTATGCAAAATATTTCGTATTGAATTTAAGATTTGTAGCTTTCATTATTTTCAATTGGACATAGTTCTCCTGAAATTGAGGCATTTGTATGGAAGGAGGTAGAGAAAGTGGAGCGTTTAAGATGATTTTGAAACTGCTTATCATCATCCTTATCACCACGCTTTAATTCAATTTCAAATTCGATAGTTCTAATATATTCGAAGGAGAAATGCTTTTCTTGAATTTATAATACAGATATTTGTATGGGAGGAGGTAGAAGGAGTGAAGAGGAGCTGATAGTTTTTTTAGCATTTATTGCAATTATTAAAAAACAAATTCTGGCAAAATTTTAAGTTTATACTTTTTCTAGTTTTAATGGAAATCGATATAATGCACTTAACAAAAATTATGCATTTGTATGGGAGGGGGTAGAAGGAGTGTACGGATCAAAACAAATTTTTTACTCGATATTGATATTTCTATTTTTATACTTTATGCAAAATATCACGTAGATAGCTTTAACAGTTTCGAAGAAAAAAAAATTAATTTAAATTTCACAATTTCGTGAAAATCGTATGGGAAGGAGTAGAAGGAGTGAGGTGAAGTTTATAATTTATTCAGTGCTGATTGGAATTATAATAAAATAAATTCTGGCAAAAATTCGTTTTTAAAACTTTGCTAGTTTCAATGAAAATCGAAAAACTGCTTTTTTCAAAATTATGCATTTGTATGGGAGGGGGTAGAAGGAGTGACGGGATCGGATTATATTAATGACATCTGTACCATAATACTTCAACCCAAATTTGAAATCGATAGCTTAAATAGTTTCAAAGAAAAATCAATTTCTGAAAATTTCGGAATTTCGTGAAATTTCTATGGGAGGGGGTAGAAGGAGTGGGGGGATGTAGCTCGTTCACGAGCTTAAAGTTACTTTTTTGCTAAAAATGACACACAAAAAACTTCAGCACGATAGCTCAAAGCGTTCGAGAGTTATGCTGTAGACAGACGGACAGACGGACAGACAGACGGACAGACAGCAACTCGGAATCGAAGTTTTTGAGCGACAGCAAATATTTCTGTACCCTTGGCGGCTCTGTGCGAGCATTATTTCTTAGCGTTACAAACGGTAAGGCAAACACAATATACTCTCAGATTTCATCTAGAGTATAAATATAAAGGCCCCGCTTGGATTTCATACCCTGTAGGGATGGAAAAAACCTGCTCTTTTCCAATCGCAGTGATCAACTATGATTGCTTTTCTTTCAATATTTGTGAAAGAGAGCAGCTCTTCTAATAGCATTGATTTTTTACCTCTATTCTCCATGTATCTGTTTTTTGTTGCCTGCCTTGCGTTGTGGCCAAGTTTGAACTAACCGTTTTTGACTCTATTCCATGTTTTTTTATTTTTTTTTCTCTCCGATCTTAGGGAAGTCCAAAACTGAAATGATTCCATGACCAAATGTAGGAGTATATATACTTCAATACTTCATTACTACAAGAGCCACCTGCCAGTTTGAGAAATGGAAATCGCAACTAACTTCTTTTCATCGCGAAAGTCGCCATTTCATCTGCAACAACCTAATACTTAAAATTTTCCGAAGCAAACCATCGAAAAATTTGTATTTCAAAAAGGCTACGACCTTTACCTAACACACAAGGTAATTTTATTTAAACAAAACATAAACTTCTATAATAAAGCCTAATCATCAGAGTTCATAGCTATAATTCACGGCAAGTGTTTCACAAGGTTATAAATATTTTATATCTATTTGATTACTTCGCTCAGATTTGAAAAAACAAAATCAAAATTTCAAATTCTTTATGAATGTTCAAATTAATAAGTTCTAACCTTAAATCGGTCAATCGAATAAGCAAAATCCATATAAACATACTTGGCTCATAAAAAGATTTAAAACCTAACTAATTTATCAAAAAAAAAAATCGTAAAATAAGCCGACTAAGCATTAGAATCGAGTTTTCTTTAGCTGCTTTTTTCGGTAGATCTTAAGGTCTGAAAAACACCGAGGCCCCATTGAACCATACCAAATGTGACTATCAACACATTTCATTCCGTGAAATGAAAACTAGAGGCCTAAGTGATTGATATCCCAGAAAAATGCCGACCCCCCGATACCACAAGTGTGTTAGGTCCGAAGGGGGCAATGTTTAAGTTTATTTTTTATTATTTAATGTTATGTTAAGTTTTCCAGTCGCACGGGGCTAATGAGCGGAGAATATTCAAGTAGAACATTTTGATACGGCGTGACGACAAAAATGTTCCAACAACAGCAATGGGCAATAGTGAACTTCAAGATAGTAGAATGCCGGGTGCCTATACTCGTACAATAAGTGTGAACATGGCCTTAGCCGTAAGACGAACGAAACGAAATGAAACGCAGTACAAAAGACGTAGCGAGACGAGTCTAAGAAACCAACCGAATGGAAGTGTTTTCTAATATAATTCATTAATTTTGTTTAAAAAAGTGATTGACCTTTCGGATGTCTGGTAGACCAGGCCAGACCGTCCATGTTCTAAGCCTGGGCCCCATTGTGCACTGTGCGCAGGGTTCAATTGTAGCTTGGAGTACATACTCGAGCGCGCGGACTAGCTAGCTGGCTTAGCGCGATCTTTTCCGCGGGGATTGAAGAATAATCACGTCGGTGTTACAAGTTCTCATGCACAGGTCCCAATGTCTTATGCTAGAATGCTTCTGCTCTAACCCACGTTTGTGGATTATTTTTATTGTTTCTTTTTTTTTCTAGGTTATATCTGTAGTTATGTACATCTTTTTTTTTTCTTCCAATTCTTTTTCACCTTGTTATGCTTCGGATTTTCATGTATCTTCTTCGAAACGTTCTTAGAGTCATTTTTTTTTTCGTTTTTCACGGGATGATTTTCAAACCTCTCAATAAAATTTATGTACATCTCCAGCTCGATACTCGATCGGTTATTTACATTTTTCTCTAAAACCTACGATTACAAAAACAACGAGCTGGCTAGCTAAAGAGCTAGTGAAATAGAAATGCCACTAGAGATAGAAACTTTAAGACATAGCTACAGACTCGTATATACGGAATATTGTAAATATCCGCGGAAAGAAGTTCGAAGACAAAAATGAAATCGCAACGAAACCGATGATCAGCTAGCTAGCAGCTCCTCCGTTCAAGTAACTAACTACTCCTCAGTTGGACGCAACAACAACAAAAGCTAACTATGGTGTACTTGAGCAGATATACCAACCTAAAAAATGCAAACAACAACTGCAAGAAATCAAATAAAAATGCCTTTAAATTATGCTTATGCTCTGTGCGAATTGACTCTTTCTGTGTGTGAAGGAAGGAACTGGAACTACACTATCGACATTCAACCGCCATAATAACTTACCATCACCGGGACGTCGGAGGGATCGGACGGAGGAGAAAAAAGGAGCACTATCACACGCGGTTTAAGATTAAGCTGACGAGATGTGAAATGCTACGCTAAATAAGAAGAAAAAATAATCGAAAATAAATGGCGGACAAAACGAAGAGTCGAACAAACCCGTAGAAATAACGACGATAAAGCGTAAAACTTGGTAAAATGTTAAGAGGTATATTATTGAAAAATTCATAAAATCGCCGCCACGTTCTGTTCACTTAAAATTTGTTTCAGGTTTGGACAAATTTGTGTGTTTATAGTCTCCAGATCAGTGATTCCCAGCCGGTGGTATGCGTACCCCCAGGAGTACGTGCTTGCCTGTTTGGAGGTCCGACAAAAAATTTCGTTATAAGCGGAAAGGGTACAAGGATGTGTTAGGCGTCAACTAGAGCCTATGATCTGAAAAAGTAAAAATATTCCATTGCAAATCCTTTTGAAGAAAAATACTGCCCAGCCCTCCGACCTGCTAAATTAACAGACGGGGAAAAATAGGCCCAATATCTGAATGAACGGAGTATCTTTCGCTGAATTCTACAAAATGTTCTCAAGATATTTGAAATTGTTTTCACGTTTATCATCGATCTGCAACTTTTGTAAAGAAGATGCTAGAAGGGGTATGAAGATTTCAACAATTGTTGAAGAGGTAGCTAAAAGCAATATTAAATGACTCGATCTAAATTTCAGAGTATCCATTAAACTTTCCAAAATAAAAACGACATGTTATAAAGTTGTGCAACTGTGTCGTTTTGTATGAGAGGTGATGGAATATAATTGCTGCCAAAATACTTTACAACAAATTCGAGCTTCAGAATTATTGTATTTTATTTCGTGAAATGGTGCAGTTTCTAGCTTGAACAGAATTTCAGATTTCTAGCTCAAAATGTTCGCGAACTAGACCACGAACGAATAACTGAGCTCGACATTTTTCAGTGACGTGAATTTCTGCGTAATCCATTTTTTCTCCAAACCCTATTTCCGCGCGTTAAAAAGTTAACAGCCAACTTATTATAGTCTCAGATTTCATCTAGGATATAAAAATGAGCTTAATTGTAGTTTGTGCTAATTCTGAAAAAAAAATTATAATAAAAACAGAACAGAACTACGATTGCGAATAAACCCGAGTAATACTCTAGATGAAATAGAGAAGACTCTCAGAAATTATTGTAATTTGTGTGGGAGGTAGTAGAAGAGGTGACAATATTTTACTTTTTTTTTGTTTCGAATATAAAAAATTCTAAGTTAAAATTTTTTAGATCATTAGCCTTTACACTTTCCAAGGAAGTTGAAATGATGAATGAAGTTTGCTTTCGTGTTACTAATAACGCCACAGCCCAAATCGCGATTTGGCCTCCTGACATCCAAGTTCCTTAACATTTTTTCATTAATTATTTTGGAAGGGTTTTTAGCCCATCGTTCTACAAATTTTTCTTTTTTGTACATGCACATGGTTTCGATTTCCAGATAAGGTCATAGCTATGATTAAAGAATCCTACGAAGATGCAAGGTGTCGTGTCTTGCATAGAGGAGAGCTGTCCGAGAGCTTTCCTGTGCGAACGGGTGTCAGACAAGGCTGCATATTATCACCAGCCCTGTTTCTGGTGGTAATAAATGACATCTTAAAAGCTGCACTGGAAGGTGGGGAAGGTAAAGGTCTTCAATGGAGACTATTTAACATCTTAAGTCACCTTGATTATGCTGATGACGTGTGTTTGCTTGCACATACCCGTTCGGACTTAGAGTCAAATGTTTGCTCGTTGCATTCTAAATGCAAAGAGGCGGGACTGAAAATAAATGTGCGTAAAACCAAGTACATGCACATGGGTTCGAACGCAAGCACACCGATTGTTCTTAATGGACAGGATGTGGAAGAGGTGCAAGATTTTTGCTATCTTGGAAGCATTGTCAGCATGGACGGCGGAGCCGAAAAGGATGTTGAGGCTCGGCTAAATAAAGCCCGTCAGGCCTTCGGTATCCTTTCCCCTTTCTGGAGGTTAAGAGAGATCTCCCTTCGCACGAAGCTGCGAGTTTTTGACGCATGCGTCAAATCCGTGTTGTTATATGGTTGTACTACGTGGAAAGTGACCGTTCGACTTACCAAGAAACTACAGACTTTCGTAAACCAATGCCTCCGGCGCATTTTAGGAATATTCTGGCCAGAAGTAATCTCCAACGACGAACTTTGGAGTACAACTCGCCAGACTAAAATAGGTATTGAGATTCAACGGCGAAAGTGGCAGTGGATCGGTCATACTTTGAGGAAACCAGAGCAAAACATAGCAAAACAGGCTCTGGATTATAACCCTCAAGGAAGACGTCGGGTTGGTCGACCATGTAACACATGGAAGCGAGCAGTTGAGCAGGAGGCCAGAGGAATAAACAAGTCCTGGCAACAGCTTAAAGCCGATGCTCAGGACCGCGCCTTGTGGAAGAGAGTTGTTTCTGTCCTATGCCCCTATAGGGGGTCTTAACAGGAATTTGATTTGAAATTTGATTTGATTGACATGGTTTCGAACACAATCACACCGATTGTTCTTAACGGACAAGATGCGGAAGAGGTGCAAGATTTTTGTTATCTCGGAAGCATTGTCAGCATGGACGGCGGAGCCGAAAAAGATATTGGGGCTCGTCTGAATAGAGCTCGTCAGGCCTTCGGTATCCTTTCCCCTTTCTGGAGGTTAAGAGAGATCTCTCTTCACACGGAGTTGCGAGTTTTTGACGCATGCGTTAAATCCGTGTTGTTATATGGTTGTACTACGTGCAAAGTGACCATTCGACTTACCAAGAAAATGCAAACTTTCGCGAACCAATGCCTCCGGCGCATTTTAGGAATATTCTGGCCAGAAGTGATCTCCAACGACGAACTTTGGAGCACAACTGGCCAGACTAAAATAGGTATTGAGATTCAAAGGCAGTAGATCGGTCACATTTTGAGGAAACTAGAGCTAAACAACGCCAAATAGGGTCTGGATTATAATCCTCAAGGAAGACGTCGGGTTGGTCGACAATGTTGCACATGGAAGCGAGCAGTTGAGCAGGAAGCCAGAAGAATAAAGAAGTCCTGGCAACAGCTTACCGCCGATGCTCAGGATCGTGCCTTATGGAAGAGAGTTGTTTCTGTCCTATTCCCCTATAGGGGGTCTTAACAGGAATTTGATTGATTGTAGATTGAGGTGACCAAGGTATACCTAAGCAGCGTGGTGTAATTATAAGTCGATCGGGATTTGAACTCACGGCCTTCCCATTGTAAATCAACACACTACCTACTAGGCTACATCTTAGCCTTACATGAATTAGCAGCTAATGAACTAGTAAATTAGTTAGGGGTGTTGCCTACTGGCTAGCATGTTGGGATACAATGCGAAACTCGAAAGTTCAAATCCCTCTTCTTCGCCAATGGCACAACAGCCCAAATCGAGCCTCGGCCTCCTGATCTTCTGATTTTTAACATTTCTTCATTATTTATTGTGGAAGGGTCTTTAATCTTTCGCACAACCCTCTATCTACGAATTTTTCATTTTCGTACTTTGAGGTATTCCCAATTATGCATGCATTATGGAATTATGTGTCGGCCGAGATTTGAACTTTGCATAGCAGACCAAACACTACCCATTAGGCTATACTATAGAGTTTAAAACCCGATCGACGTATAATTTCAGCATACTAGTTTGCGTGATCTAGTGTCCTGACCACTTCAATCTACGAAAATGAAAAATTCGCAGATAGAGCGTTGTGCGAAGGCCTAACCACTCTTCAATAATAAATTAAATGTTAAGAAACCTGACGGTCAGTATTAACCTACTGGCCGTCAGGTTTCTTAAGCCCGATTTGGACGGTAGTCCCATTGAAGAAGAAGAAGAAATTAGTAAAATTCATTATATCGGATATAGCCGCAACATTTTTTAGCCGTGAATTACAATAACTTTTTGATACTTTCAAGTAATAAGTTTTAGTTAATATTTTTCTTCAATGGCATTACAGCCCCTATCAGGCTTTGGCCTCCTGATTTATTTTTTTGTGCAGCCCATCGCTCAACCATCTGTCTATTAGTTTTCATTTTCTACACCCACGAGACTACACCCAGGTTGAAATATGAATTTAAGCCTTAGTTTTCCGTATTAAATGGTGTCCCATTAAGATCGTCGATTTTGAACTTTAAAAACAGTGTTTATTTGAAAAGCTCTGATGTTTCTTTTTCAGGAAAGAGTGTAGATATGGAGGTTATGTATTGAATATGATATATGATATATGGCCACCTCATGACTGATGAAAGTCGTTGATACTTTTGACGAAATTTTCGATCACATTTTGGTATACATAGTACCGGCTCAATTTCGTCAATAGCGCGATAAATCTCGACTATCAATTCAGGAATCGTTTTTAAGTTATTGGCCCACAAACACCTTTGATTTGAAAAAAAAACCCTACAGAAAGAAATCCAGTGGCGTCGAATCGCATGATCTTGGTGGCCAATTCTCCTCGCCGCGGCACGAGATAATTCTCCCCTCGAATTTCGCTTTCGACAATTCCATCGTTTCGTTCGCTGTGTAGCAGCTTCAAAGCAAATGTCTTCAAGATCTATTTCAGCAATTTGAAGCCAGAAGAAGTTGTTTATCATCTCACGATTACGAACGCCGTTGACGGTGACAGCATTGTTGTCCGCATTTTTGAAGAAGAACTGTCCAATCACCTCCTCAGCCCAAAATGCGCACCAAACAGTGACTCGCGCTAGATGCATGGAAAGTTCAAGGATCACTCTTGTATTCTTAGCTCTCCAAATGCAATAATTCTTGTTGCTAACATAGCCATCAAGTTCAAAATGCGCCTCATCAGAGAGAAGATGATTGTCTTCGAAAAATCACCATTCACTTGTTGTTTATCTAAGATCCACTGTGTGAACGTTGTCTCGATAGGGGATTCCCAAATTTGTTTGGCGTACGTAAGGTAAGGATCATTACAAGGCTTGTCACTATTGCTCCTCTGAGCTTTAACATTGTCTGGATAGGTGAGTGCTATATGGTTTTGACGCGCGAAACACAAAAAGCATTTTCTGCGAGTTAAGCGCGATCGTTACAAACTTTCCCGAAGAATTCATTTGCGGACGTGGCTCAGGAACGATGTAAATTTTATCACTTTCCAGTGCACAATTCAATTTTTTATATACACTATATCGCGAAAAAGGTTGTTTTGATCAGGGAGAGCTTTTTGCTTAAGTTAAGTGTTTTATTACAGAACACAACTTTGCTGAAGAGCCTATCCCGAGCGAAACTACCCTCTTCGAGATATCCCCAAAAAAAATTTTTCATTGTTGATCCTTTTTCGACTTTTACGTTTTTCAGTTCCAGTTTTTTTTAGACCTAATATTTCTTTATTGTATGCATAGTACCGACTCGAAAGGGTTAAGGTCCTGTTTCGGAAAAAATACTCCCACTACTTCTACCACTTTCCATAAATTAAAAATTATTAAAGCTTCAAACATAAACATGAAATTATGCTTGAGCAGCCAAACCGATGGCAAGGAGAGAATAATTTCCAAAGGAAAATTACACTTAAGTGCAATGAGAGATTTTTTTCTCTGAGAAAAATTGCTTCAATTTCGTTCGTGTTCATATACGGTATCAACGTATGCATCTAAGATTGAAACCCTGACATTCAGCGTGACTTTTATATGTTAAATGTAGTAAAACTCCTGTTAAACAACAAAGTCAAAATTTGTGTCATCTTCGAAATTTCAAATTTGGCAATTTTACTATGTTTACTACAATCTTATATTGCATATTACTACCATAAATTTAATTATCTTTAATTTTGGCGCCCAATGTGGGGTATTTGCATTTTCTTGGGAGTTCATAATAATAAAATTTTATTATTGTGAATAAAAAGTGAAATATTATAAAATAAAACTCATAATCTTAAATCGAATAATTTTTATTATTTTCCATCATATTCTCACATTGTCTTAGTTTTTTTTTCCGCACCAACTACCTAAACTGTTATTCAATAAATTTTAATGCTTTTAACCTAAGGCAATATGAGAAATATCTTTAGATTTGTGCCTTATGAAATATTACAGGCTACCTATCAAAAACGCTCGGAAACGATAGAAAAAGCCGATCTTCCTGACAAAACCAATTTATCAATAGGCCTCACCTAAATGACTGCTATTTAGACATTCTTTTCGGACTGGCATAGAAATAAATCGAGCCCGACTTGGTCCAATCAAACGCTTAAAATTATTACGAGTTTTAGTGGAACATCACACTTGAGATGATCTTTTTCCATATGAATGTCTTTGCGCAATTCTCTCGCATCTATACGCTAAATCGCATCGATTAATCTCGCACACAATGAGGGGTCGGTCCGTAACCGCGATGCCAGTAGGGAAATCTTCATCTAACACTCGGTATATGGCACTAGATCATAAAAAAAGCACGCGAATGCTAATGTAACGAAATTAATCAGGCAATGTTTTTATGTTTTTTTTTTCGACTAGTTCGCCATGTAATCTAGCAAAGGTGCTTTAGGCATAGAAAAAACATCACTTTTGCTAGCCAAAAACTGAAAAAACATGCCTAACGAAGCCAATGAGCACCATATGCAAACGGATCCTCGCTCTATCGCTAGATCGCGATCTTCATCTTAACAACACGTGTAAGAAGAGAAGAAAAAGCCGAGATAAAATTCAAGTATAGGTAACTATTTCGATAGTCAAGTCATAACGGTAACAAGGAGGCACTTTAGTACGAGTCATCAAAACACCTCAATGATCGCTTCGCTCTGGGTGATTTTTTTTTTGTTAAAGGTATTTGTTATGGATAAATCGGAGCTTACTTATGACCTATTGCTCGGACGACTTTCAAAAACTGTAAAGTGAAGTGCGGACTGCGCGATCGCATCGCGCACACACGTCTTCAGCACTTTTCGCGCAAAAATTTGAGGTGTCAATGGCCGCTATAAAGCCAACCCGCCATCTAAAGTTAGTTAAGTGTAAGTATGTCTAAAAGATTCAAACAAAAAAAAAACAATACTTATTTGACTGATGCTTAAAGCGCCATTTTTGCGCTTCGTACCGTTCATCCAAAAGTATTTTGTTAAATACGTGTAATCGTTTCGAATGTGTATCTTACTCCTTAGCTCTACTGAGATTATGGGCTAAGCTGCGAGAGTTTACCTTCACAAACCGTTCGTAAAAATGTCGAAAAACCATACTTAATTTTTTCTCGCTAATACTGTGACAATGGGTAACAAAAACAGATCAAAATCACCTTCAAGGTATGAAAACTGTGCAGGCACCGCAGCAAACATTTCGTCAAACGCGCGTCGACCACTCGCAGAAGAAAGTGAAAGTCGCGGCGCTTTTAAATGGCGATTGAACATGTCGACGAATAAAGTTAAACAATTTAATTTTTCCTATTTTTTGCGCTTATCGAGGAGCCTCAATAAAAATGCATTTGAACAACGATAATTTAAATTGTTTAACACTAGTGAAAGTTCTTTTGTGTGTGGTGAAGGTGTTAGTTTTGGGAAGGGCTAAAGCCATAATTAAGATGTTCGGTTAATGTTTTTATGTTAGGCAGTCAATTTTCTTTAGATTAACACGTTGAATTCCACTATTTTGAAGGGACCGAAAACTTTTTTGTATGTTTACTTGATCCCACTAAAATACATTGCGGGACCCAGTGACCACCGGTGGGTTCCATAAAAGAAAATTTCAGATTATATAAAAGGAACAATGCAACTACAAAACATATTGTTTCTTTTAGTCGATCGATTTCCTGTTAAGACTCCCTATAGATTGATTGCTCCTTTTAATAAAGAGTTTCAAATTTTGTTTGATGTGACCCTCTGTTGGCTACTTGGTACCACAATATAGTTCTACTCAGTAGGAGCATTTTTCGAATTGTTATCCTTAATGCGCAATTAGCCTGCTCGTATTAAACAAACATGAGCATCGGCCTTTAGCTGTTGCCAGGACTTATTTGTATGGCATACAGATGGCTCAAGAACCAACGATGAAGTAGAAGTGGGAATATATCGAAAACACTCCACGATTAAAATCCCATAGAGTCTTCCATATTCGAAGACGAAGTGAATGCCATGACATGGTGTACGTACTTATGCAAACATGGAGAAGGGGCACTAAGAAGAGAATTAATCTTCCCTCCGATTGTTAAGACGCACTTCTATCACTCTCGTCGTACGAAATTCCGTCGAAACTCTTATGAAAATACTCTCAGGCTCTTCAGAAAAAAACAATCATCAATAATACCATACTCCGATTGGTGCCAGGATACAGGAGTATCAGGTAATAAGGTGGCAGACACATTGCCTAAAAACCAAGCTTCCATGCAGATGACAGGCTCAGAGTTACGCTACAATATTTTCTTCAATAGCCTGGCAATCCGCTCCTGGATCAAACAGGAAACGGGCCTCAAATGGTCTCTGGGCAAAGTCATTCCAAACGATTTATATCTACTAGAGAATACTAGTTGGTCTCTTCGCAAAATTCTATCGTCTAAACAAACACATGAACAGACTAAACATATTTAAGTCTTTGATCTGCTTACTTTGCCTGGAAGAAGAAAAAACTGCGGAACATGTACTATGCGAATACCTGGCAACCACACGCATCAGGCTTCATCACTTCAGGAAGAATCCACTAGGTTTAGGTGGCACAACTCACTCTCCGCCGAACACGATGTACTTTGTCGACACAGCCGGTATTTTCGGACTCATAACAGACCCAAAGCTAGGGTGTAGCCTAGTGGGTAGCGTGTTGATCTACAATGCGAAGGTCGTGAGCTAAAATCCCGGTCGACGCATAATTCCAGCACATTGTCTGCTTGGGTATACCTTGGTCACATCAATCTACGAACATGAAAACTTCATAGATAGAGATTTGTTCGATGGTCTAAGAACCCTTCCACAATAAATAATAAAAAATGTTAAATAACCTGAAGGTCAGGACTCCAAGGCCCGATTTGGGCTATAGTGCCATTGTAGAACAGTCCCAGCGGTGACCGCAGTGCGCCAAGGAGAAAAAAACCTTTTGCCTCTCCATACATGGTAAGAGCCCATCATTCATGTTTAATGCATTAACTATTACTCGATAGAAATTCATATATTTGACGCGCCCTGAGAAAAGGAACCTCAGAGAAGAGGTTTGAACTGAGCTTTTGGCACCAGTGAAAAATGTATAAAATTTCTAAGAGAACGGCGGAAAAATCGCGTGGAAATGTTAAAAATTCTGGAAGCTATGACATTTTGAAGCTAGGGTATAGCCTAGTAGGTAGTGTGTTGGTCTTGTAATGCGAAGGTCGTGAGTTCAAATCCCGGCCGGCAGTTAAAGTGTCACTATGTTTTCGGACGTATTAATTGTCAACATAGTACCAACAAATAAAGCTCTCCCAAGGTGTCCCCATCTTTTTTTACCATGGGCCCATTGTACGCCTCCCTATTTATTCCATGTGGACCTGGCAATGATGCTAATGAGCTTTATTGGTCCATAAAACGGGAGATCAATCAGCTCGGCGAAGAAATGATCTCCGAAAGTTTATTCCCGAAATGTGCCTACTAGTGTCCGGATGGGGTTTCTGTCTAGTTTAAAAATTTTAATAGATTTCCCTTTACCAAATTTACCACATATCCCATATTGCACGAATCGCTTTGTATCCATTTGAGTTTTTCTTTTTCTACACTTTGTTGACGTAGATTGTCCAAATGACTCAACGCAATGCCGACATTGTCCGATTCTTCAACAGTGGTAGCGGCAGATCTATTTCCGGCCAGCCTGTCCTCCAGTTCGTTTCCAGGTATATTCCGCTGACCCGGAACCCAACAAACTCGCAAAACCTGCACTTTGCGAGTTTTCGCAATTCCTCGAACATGTCCAAACAATGGTTTTCGAATTGCAGCTGTAAGTGGAGAGAGCCTTCAGCTCAGCTTGGCTGTCCAAGTAAAAACTATCTCCCTTACCATTTATTCCTGCATGCAAGGCCCGTTCCGCCCCTTTCGCAATAGCCACTACTTCTGGAAAACCGTAACATATTCTGGTAAATACCTGGAAATTTGAAGATCAAGACTGGTAGAAAAGATGCCATAACCTTCTCCCTCCTCTATTTTCGAACCAACAGTAAATTTAGCAATCTCGTCATTCTGCATGATATAATTATCTATCCATTGCTGTCTGTCATGCAGGGACTTCATAGTGCTTCCCAAAGTGCATCTTTGATAGCATTGTATTACTACTATAGCTTTCCTTTTCATACGCCCTAGGTTGGTCGCATGAGATTTTTTTAAATTCGCCCCAATCCCTGCACCGAAAAATTAAAATCAAACAGCCACAAAGCCTGCCTCCTCCAGGATTACGACGTTCAACGGAAGAAGTCCGATAATGGCTTCAAATCCTGCTGTACGCTATGCTCCCGTTATGCCTACGCAGACAGTTCTCTGAATGTGAATTATGCTTGAATATATTTCAGTTTGATACTTGCCCACCAGTTCCCACCTGATTTTACTCTCCAAGATTGTACCCAGAAAAGTAACCCCAACCGAAAAGCTTGGAGCAACTTCCTTAATGGATGGCAGATTGAAATTTTCTTTACGTCGCCATCTAGTGTAAAGCATGACTGTAGTCTTTTCAGGGTGGATTCTCAATCTTCAAGAATTAGACCGACCGGCAATAAGGTTTAATGCACTTTGGATCAGTTCGCCTACATTGTAGGATATTTCCCACTAAATTGGATGGCTAAGTCATCAGTCTAGAAGACACTGCAATAATTAGCAGCGCTTAGCTCTAAAAGGATACCATTCACGGCAAACTGTCACAGTAAAGGTGACAAAACCCTTCCTTGTGGTGTTCCTGTATCTACTTGTTTTGCCCTAGAGTCGTTACAAAAGCACTCAAGGTGTACTCCTTGAGTTCCGTAAACTTTTCATTTTTTAATAATCCGTGTGCAGTGCCGTCTCCACAGACGGTCTTTTCATGCAAGCATGTCAGAAAGGACTGAGGTGGACGATGTTTACAGTGGCTCTTGTGTTAGGCTTATTGGCCTCTGTAGTCCATCAGCTGTGTATGATTACTTCAGTTTGAAAACCATCTTCACATTTTTCCACTTCGAAGGCACATATTTTAGAAGAAGACTTACAGCAACGCGGTCTTACAATTTTTTTGATTGGTCTGAAGAAACGTTGAGTGTACGCATCCTCTGTCAACGAGACCATAATGTTATTAATGAAATTATTCATTCTCCATTGCTTTAAGGTACAAGCTATTCGAGTAAAGGAGGCAGCATCAAAGAATGATGAAATACAGTGAAATCTCTATATGACCATCCATCAGACCATCATTTTATGGTCATTTTAAATATATGAAATTCTTTCATATCTTAAGGACCTGCCCACCCTACAACATTTACGACATTAATTTTTTTGATCATCTCTTAGGATTGATTTAGCATCAATGCGATTGTTACTTCTTCTGCAATGGCAGCCCGAATCGGGCCTTAGCCTCCTGACTATCTGGTTCCTTAACATTTTTCCATTACTGGCAGAGTTCAGTAAGCGACAGTAAGCGAGTAAGTCGTGTGAGCGATAGGCAGAATTCAGTAAGCGAGTACGTCGCGTGATCGACGGCGGAGATTATCAGTCAAGTCAAAATCAGAAAAATGATAAATAAAGTCATGCGATTATTCTAAATCAAAAGCGACATAGTTTTGATTTTTACTTAAATCCTGCGACCCCTTGTGCACTTTAATACGTACGAAATAACAATTGAAAGATCTGAGGAGTAAAAATTCTGGGAATTCAATAGCCCTGCATCGATGCATTAGTCTTTGGTTGTGGTCACTTAACGTAAGCTATTACGACAGTATCCTTATTACCTACGTTCTTCATGGAAGAAATTTGGGACTAGTAAAAATCGGTCACATTATGCAAGTGATCACTTTGTAGAGGTGGCCTGGAGGTTTCAATGTAGCTCGAACATCATAATATTCTTTGTGGCCACCAATATGTGGCATTGAACAGGGGATGGACCTCTTGACAACAATATTCATCAATTCGACGAATCTTGCATTGTTGTTCAGGACATTTCCAAAGCATTTGATGGAGTATGGCACCATACTTCCTCTTCAATGGCACTGTAGCCCAAATCGGGCCTTAGCCTCCTGACCTTCAGGTTCCTTAGTATTTTGAAATGAGGGTTCTTAGCCCTTCGCACAACCCTCTGTCAAAGAAATTTTATGTTCATAGATTAAGGTGACCCAGATATACACACGTAGGAAGTGTGAAAGAATTATGCGTCGACTGGGATTTGACCTCACGACCTTCGCTTTGTAGATCAACACGCTACCCACGAGTCTACACTCAGCACCAAGGTATCATGCTCTTTTACCCAATCTCAAAGCAATTAGTATAAATAATCCCTAGTTCGATTGATTGGCGTCTTTTTAGCCAACTGTTCAACTCATGATGTATCGAATGGAGTGTATTCTTCTTCTGTAATTGCTGCAGTACCACTGCGAGTATGTTCGGAACCCGGTTTTTGGTCGCACAATAAGATTGCGATGTTCTTTTATACATAGTTGGACGCGAAAGTGGGACACGCTACCTCCCGGTGGACTTCCAAACTAATACAACATCCAGAAGTTACATTCGAATACCAACCAACGATCTAACCCTCCCAAAGATTAACATCCTTCTTCCATCCATCATCACCGGTATTGTGCTTCTGTGTGCAAAGGCTATCTAAGAAAAAGTCGGTTCACAATATATTCTAAATCTCTATATTTGAATATTTCTCTATATTATTGCATAAATAAATTAATTTGAATTTTTAAGATTTTTATTCAGTCCAGACCCCCAAACGTTGATGTGATCCAGTGCTTTTGTTTAATTTCTAAAAGTCTGCTGGTAACCTCCTTTCTATGTAAACTTAACCATAAGGGGTCTGCCACCCTGGGCTTTGAAGATGACGAAAACATCTTAATTCAGAGATGTGACATTCCTATGGAGAAAAGCTTTCAATATTACTTGGATTGAGCTGGTTTTTAACTGCTGTTACTTTTAGATTATATACTCGATTTGGAGTTTCTAACTCAATCTAATAGATATTCTCGTTTTAATTGTAAGTTACTGATAAAAATTTGCCAAACTAAACAGTAGCACCTAGAGTCTGGCGGTCTTGTATTAAATTCTTGGAGGCATGAGAGAACTATAGAAATTTTCAGATCCAAAAAAATAGCGATCAGACACATTGAAAAGAATGCAAATTATCCAGACGCAGAATAAATCAAAGCTTTGAGTTTCGTTTTTAATAATCATGATTATTACAATTTTTTTTTATTATTGTTGTAATAAAAAAGTATTGTAATTGACTTAGAAAAAAAATAAGCTGCTCTGAAAAAATTTTTTTTCGCGTTTCATGACCAAAAAAATCTGTCTGTCTGTACGCCGTACGTGCACGCTCAGAGCACATTAACTCCCAAACCCCTCAAGATAGAAAGTTCATTATTAGGTGGATATTAGATGTTGATCTCAGGTGGACTTCAAATTTTTGGGGTTATAGGGATTAATGGGGATGCAGGGGGAGCGCTGGAACCGGAAAATACTAATTCCAATATCTCAACGATGGTTCCAGGTAGAAAGCTGAAATTCGATATGGAACAAACTATAAAAATATTTTAATTTTTTTGTCCATTGGGGCCTGAACAAGGGGGGGGGACCAAAAACCATTTGTAAGCCAATTTTTTTTTTTTTTTTCAAATGATTATATCTTTGAAATCGCTTACTAGAAAAAATTATTATTTTGGGACAAATTAAGTGGCATATAGATCCACCATAATAAGCTTAAAACGTGGCCAATAATTGTAAGGGGGATGGTTAGGGGGAGGGTTAAAGAAAAACACATAAAAATTAATATCTCGACTATCGCTTATGCCACGTAATTTAAGCGGAATACGAGTAAAATATAATATTTGTGCATTATAGTAGTAGGGGAAATGGGGAGCATTACATTTCAAACCTTTATATCTCAAAATATTTCAAAATCCAATGCAGTTGAAATTGAGCCAGATAAAGCTTTATATTTGAATTAATTGTTTTAGAGCTCTAGTAAAAGGTTTAAAGTTTAAATTTGGCAGGTGCGTACATCTGTTTGTTATATTATACTTAAAGAAAAAATAATAATTTGAACCAGACCTTTTATGTACGGAAGGTGGGCCCTAACTTGCATGGGGTGTTTCATGTATATTAGAAAAAAAAAAAAACAGAATAACTCAGAACTTTTCATTGAAATTTTAACCTACAAACTTGAAAATTGGTGAAATTCATTTAAGAAAAAATGCTTAAAAGTTTAAGAATAACTTCATAATTTCTACCCCCTTCCATACAATAGTTTTGACCATTTTTAAGAAATCAATCATCACCAAACCACTAGAACTTGACATTTTGCATAAACACAAATATTTTAAACATAGTTTCATCACAAATTTTGAAATTTTCCTTGCCCTTCTACCCCTGCCTATACAAAAGTATGATTTCGACCAATTTCAATAAATCAACTACTAAAGCCACGAACTTTGTGCGAACACCTTTCGAGAGAAAAGAAATAATACTGCATCACAAATCTTACGATTCCCTCAATTCCTCTACCGTCTCCCATACAAATGCATGGTTTCAAGAGAATTTTTAACGTGATTCATGCAATCAATTAAAAAAATTCTTTACATTCACTCACACCTTATGTCGAACCCTCCCTCCACCCTACAAACACAGCTTGCATAAATAATCAAAAGAAAAATAGATACTACGTACTGGAGCTATTGATCGTGATCGCAGTTAATTGTTAAATAATTGACTGCAGAACTCCCATTTACTTAGTTCTCTCTATTGACTTCCCACGCATCCTCAACTTGCCTCCAGAATAATAAAGTTATTTCCGACTTGTTGGCAGTGGCGAGGCGTGATATTATAGCTGGGGGAAGCAGTTAAATTTACAATCTTTAGCTAACAAATTTACTATTTTAATATAATTTTTTTTATTTTAAGAATTTATATATTCATTGTGCCCAAGAAATGCCTCTTCTTAGCATCCTATATGGTGCACTATGTCAATTAATATTTTAAAAATTTCTTTACTTTTTGTGATCTTCTCATTATGTGAAATTACTGATCCAATTACTGATCAATTCAGGATCCTGAACCAAATGGAGAACTCAAAAGTACTAATCTCAAATCATCAACGCTTTTCGCGTCGTGTTTGTCTACAGCTTTATGTAAATTATTTAATTCGTGAATTCTTGTAGTTCGCCAAACATTTTTATCATTACAAAATAATAGAAATTACTAGCAAAATAATTTTGTTTGGTTTTACAACCAGTAATACATTCGGTATCTTTTCACATTTTTCGATGCATATCCATGTAATGGATGTCATTTCCAAAACGTATTTTGGAATTAATAATACCGTTTTCTTTCGCGAAAGATCGGGATCGAAAAGATAACTCGAAAAGATCATCAATAATGCAGCAAGGATCCACCGTATTAACCCAAAAAAATAAACTTAAGAAAAATAACCTGCACCTGCCAAATAAAAGCAGCGACACTACATTGCACTTCATGTCAATTAATAAACACCACACTAAGAACTGCATCCTATTGCACTTCAGATTTACCCACTCACATTTTTCTTCCTGATCATTTTTTGGCCAGTACCGTCGGAAAGCACTGGGGTGAAGGTGAAACAGTCGAATTTGCGCTTGGCGGGCGCGAAAATTTTGCTGCCTACTGACCGGCAGATTTTTCTCTGCCGAAGGCTTTGGACTTTCAATTAATTGGTTTTGTTTAGAATAGTCGCCAGAAAAAAGCGTAAATCAATAATGCGCGTTTTCTTTTAAAAAAAAATTTTTTCAATAAATCTTCATATTCGTCCTGATTTCAGTTTAGTATTTCTAGACTCAACAAAAGGCAAAACGTAAGGGAAGCAACGCTTCCCTTGCACCAATGGACGCCACGACACTGCTTGTTGGCAGTTTATTTAACCTATTCTTAGCCACAAACTTTTTTGAGTCTGTTGTTGCAACTACCTCGGTTATTGCAACTGCATTACTTTCAACATATTACTTTGGGCTTACCGAGGTCGCACTGTATGCTTTCAAGCATTCCTGTCCTTTATATTTTATGCTAAACCTGGAAGATTTAAAATTTCTCTGCATGACACCCGCAGTATACATAATATTGGAAATAACCTTTTAACATTCACTAATTGACTAACTTATTAAATGAATGATAACCAGATGGTAACTTTTTGCAATGAGCTCCCGCATTTTTCTGCAACAAAACAGTTAACTCAATGATTTACGTTTGGCCTCTAAAGATTAAGAAAATCTAACCGAAAAAAAACGCATTTTGAATTAACGACATTTAAAAGTCTACACGTATAAATGTGTTCAGTGTGTCCTATTATTATCTTTCAGTTGGTTGATCACCTTCGAAAAGTTCGCCACCAAAAAAACAAATTGAATTCTCCAACACCACATGAAACACACTTTTTTTTTATAAATAATTTGTTCATTAGGTTTCTAAAGTTTTTTGTTATATTATAGATTTGTTTGTCCTAAAATTAACATCAAACAAGAATCGATGAAAAAAGCAACACTTCAATATCCACCTTTCACTAAAACGACAAATTCAAATATTTTTCACATTATTATATGTGAGCTATGTTACGCATTTACTACACCATCTCTCCATTTAACATTTCGAATATTTAATAATACAAAAACATAATACATCGACGATTTTTATAGGCAATAATATTTCCCTGTGTATAATTCGAAAAAAAAAATAAAAAAAATTATTACACCCCCGCTGCGCTTTTAACTGTTAACACATACCGAAATCAAAAGATATATATTTCGAAATTTTCGTCGATGAACCCCTACCGTTTTGAGAAATTCTTTTAATCGACTTAATGCGTCCGCCTGAACTCTTTAACATCGTTAAGATGATACCATCTCGATAAGACCGTATTAAATTGAATTGTTAACGCTAACTAACTGTGGTCAATATTTATGATTTGCGGAAGATTTTTTTTAACAATATTTAACTGTTATTGATATGTTAAAGTTATGCTTTTTTGACGGAAGTTTGTTATTATGCATTTCTTGGCAGTTTGTCAAATCTGGAAATTTCCAAATGCATTTGAAAGTGTCAGAAATTGAGTCAAATGCTTGCGAGCCATACGCTGTGACTAAATTACACTGAAAATTTTAATTGTTTTATAAATCGAGAATCTGTTGTCTTCGATGAATTTTGAATCTAATTTTTCATCTAGAGCTAAATTCCAGATTTTTGACTAAGGCATTTTTGAAGAATTGAATATTTCTTCAATGGCACTACAGCTCCAATTGGATAAGCTTTTGATGTCAAAATTGATAATTGAATGAGATTTGATTATCTATCTCAAAAAATCAGCACTATCCGTCCAAATGTACAACTGTGTCCGCCACATTGGATATATACTTTTGAATTTTGCAAAATCAGCGATCTAGAAATCTAATTTTCATGGTCCTTGACGTGTAATGATGCACAGTAAACTGTTAGATAGCAATGGAAGACTCGAATTACCTGATAGTCTAATTGTATGGTGGTCTGAAAGTTTGAATCGGAAATTGTCAAAACTGGTACTAATTCCAAACTTTCAGAAACCTCAACGGTATGTTGTTGAAAGAATCATCCAGATTTGATCGTAAATTGGTCTTATACTAATACTAATGCTAATTTTACAGGTCAATATCAAAATAAGCAGTGTCACTTTCAAAAACAATCTCGCACGAAAATATTCTCTCACTTTTCGTCGAATTTCGTATTGTCTAGACTGCTTTATTAATATTTCATCAATTCGCCAGGGTTTTCGACACGTTCACCCTAAATCAAAGTTGAAAGACTTTCTCCCCAAAATATACATAAAAACAAACAAAGACTACTCTGTTTGATTCGAAAAACTTCTTCTTAGGAATAAAGATCTCCTTCCCTTGAACGGTACTACAATCAGAGAATATCATTCATAAAAATTGACTAATGGTCGATTCCCTTGGAAATTAAAACCGATTCTTATTCTTGTACGAGTACTATAGTCTTCGTATTCTACAAGAGTGATGTGTCGGGGGTGGGGCTGGTTAAGAAGCTGAAGAATAAGTATATAGTGATGCCTTCTCCTAATGATGACAAAATCCAGACGACTCCGCGAGATTGAGACCACGACTTAGCACAAAGGCCGGGAAGCAATAAGTGGCGAAGTTGGACAGCAATCCGGGGCGGCGAGTCGGGCGTGTATACATACGCTGGCTTCTTATATCCCAGCATTATTTTATAAAAGGTCAATAAAACAGATGGAATTTTAAAATAATTTCAAGTAAAGTGTTTTCTCGTCGTGGTCGTCTTTAGTAGTTCTTGCTGTTGTTGTTGTTTTTTTCTTTTCTTGGGTCTGTTGCTGTGTTCTACACGTCCGCTTCTCAGCTCTCTACGCGGCGGCGATTCACTCCGTTCTTACGGGCTTCTTAAAAAGCTAAAGACGCTGTTCTGAAGTTAAAGAAGTCTGATGTTCTTAAGACTCGTTTTGTTCCCGATTTCATTTCAAATCCGAGTTTGTTGTTGTCGATTTTATATATGATTCTTTTTTCTTTTCTTAATTTTTTCTTCTTTTTTTTTCTTATTTTATAATTCATCGTTATCCACCATTATACTTGCTGTGCTGTCGTTTGATTTAACAATTTTTTGAATCAACTCATTGAGTTCTGTGCTTTGATTCTTCGGGATATGCACAAGAGAGAGAGAAAGAAAGAGTGAGAAAGAGATAGGAAAAAAAGCGAACTCGATGATCAGATCTTTTGACTGTCAGTGATCTTTTTCACGCATTCTTTAGGTTATGTTTTTTTTCCGTAAGAGGTTTTGTTGGTTAGGTTTCGAAATTAATACAGTTAAGTAGATATAAGGCCACTTGATGGGTAGTTGGCTTAAGCATTAATTTCTATAATGTTGGATAAAGTTGGTATCGGTAGTATTTTAGCATCATGGGTGTTCGAAATACGTCTTTAAAAGAGATTGAGGTTATGATCGCGAAATTTTTATAACAAATGAAAACTGTTTCCGCACTTATGCTACGAATTGCTATTAGGTTTTTGCTAAATTATTTACAATTACCATGTTTTTACGTTATAAATACCGGATCTAAATTACGTAATTTCGCAGTAAGTGTTGTAGTTTTAAGATGTAGGAGTAGTTTGGTTCGATGCAGGACATCATTGAGATCTTCAATTTAGACTCATCGATTGATTGATCCTCGCATTTAGCGATAAATTATGTAAGTAATTATTGTAGGTCATAACCTTAATTCGATTATTTATTGTCCCGATCCTATGTCAGTTGAAAATAAGAGTTTAGATGAGATTTAATGAAAGCTAGAGAGAATTAAAGTTGTATTTGTAATCGCGAAGGTCGCATTTTCCTATGGTTTCGTATTATGTGGAGCATTGCTTACAAACGGAATTGCCACACAGTTGCCTTTAACAATACGGATTATAAGAGACTACAATCAGTAACGCCCCCGAAGGTAGCAGTCTGTACCAGATGCGAGTTTGGTATTCATACTGCTGGATGCGAGACCTATCTAAATCTCTGCCAGTCTATCGGTCATGGCACCGGGTTGGAAAACGCGATTTCACGTCGAGCTCCATAGAACTATGCCCGCGATATGGGCAATAACCAAGGCCACCACGATACTCCCCGAAGGGCTTTCTTCCATCGCCGGGGGTGGAAGCAACCTTTCATGGGCTCCTGGACACCCGTGTTACCAGAAAATCCTCCGGTCTGGTTGCGTAATTGAATTACTACCAGTTTGGGTTCCTTGCAACCTGTGGCTGGTGGCACTCTGCTTCGGAAGGTTGCATGTTATATAAATATGTATTTAAATGTACATATAGTGTGGGCCAATGGATGTTTCACCATGGGATTTCGACAAACCGATTGATAACTACCGCCGAAGCCGTGGTGAACATTTGCCCAATATTTTTTTTTTAAGGTACTGAACAAAACTTAGGGATCACCTTATAATGCTATACACAGTTATGTCTGTAAAATTAAATTATTATCTTTCACGCTTAATTGCCATCGATCAGTAAACATGATTCAATTAAAAAATCTAAATTATTCCCACGCAATAATTTGTAATTTACTATTCACATGGTGAATGGCCCACTTTTTAGTTAACAGCAATGATGTAACTAAGAGCAGGTGCCCTCTCACCCCACTCTATGCGAAATTTTTGAAGTGCCCACTCTCCTCCCCTAACCCGATACATGCTTATTGCTGCAAAAATTTGTGTACATGCCACCTGACCTGAAGTTTTCTGGTACCATGGGTGTCCTCGAGCCCATGGAATGTTGCTTCCACCTCCGACAATGGAAGATAACCATTCGGATAGTACCGTAATGCATAAAAGTTACTCCGCTTCATTGTAACGAATAACTTTGCCCTAAAGACACAATCCGATCGGAGCAGGTGGTTACAAGATGTCCGCGGAAAATCGGATTTCGCAGAGAAATACTGGGAAAATTATGAAATTTTGAACAAAGCTGAATTTATTTGAACGAAACTGATATTTGAACCAATGCTACCGTAATTAGCATTAAATAGACGTTATCGGATCAACCTTGATAGCCAAACATCGATGAAACCTCTGAAAAGTCGATGAACAAATTATCTGCCCGGAGAAAATTCAGGTATATATCGCCTATCTGTGAATACATGAGAGTGATGCCTTTTGTCTGTTGCTTCAAATCCAGAAAACTCGTAGCAAAAGCCGAATAGATATCCTTGCAAGATCTCTGGAGAGTGCTAAGGAAGCTGAACTACGTATTAATGAAAACAAAACAAATAAACTGCCAAAAAGTAGGGCGAAACCTTATTATTCTTGGAACAAGTTGCCGATGCGTGGGAAGTGAATATTCAGGTTAGATTGGTTAGGGAAGACTAAGTGAAACGGGGCTCTTGGGCAGGGCTCTTGTCGATTTAACACTTAACTGCTCCAGTATAAATCAATATTTCATTGGTTAATTGATGGAAGTTTGAGTTTTTATGAGAAGAGCGGGTAGGGGAGCTAGGTAGGTGTACCCTATGCGTGTTGGTCTACAATGCGAAGGTCGTGAGTTGAAGTCCCGGTCGACGCATAATTCCAGCACGCTGCCTGCTTGGGTATACCTTCTACACCTCAATCTACGAAAATGAAAAATTCGAAGATAGAGGGTTGTGCGAAGGCCTAACAATTCTTCCACAATAAATAATGAAAAATGCTAAGGAACCTGAAGGTCAGGAGGCCAAGGCCCGATTTGCGCTGTGGTGCCATTGTAGATGAGATGAGATGAGGGGAGGGGTAGTAGTAAGGGTGGGTGGATGTTAATAATTGTTTAATTGATTGCTTGAATCACGTCAAATATTGTCTGTATAGAATGTGTTTCATAGACGAAGTTGCATAGCATTTTCATAAAATTCGGTGTATTTTACATTCATAAAACGAAAAATTTGTATGGGAGGGGGTAGAGGAGATGAGGGAAATGTAAAATTTGTGATGCAGTATTATTTCATTTCTCTTGTAAGGTGTGCTCGTACAAAATTTCAAGCTCGTCGCTTTTAATTTGTTTGTTAGAAGTTGATTTATTGAAATCAGCCTAAGTCATACTTTTGTATGGGAGGAGAAGAAGGGCGGGCGCGATCTCGAAACTTTTGACGCAGCTTCGTTTCAATTACTTTTAAAAGTTTTTGGGGAAATTTTCAAATCAATAGCTTTTAATAGTTAGGTGATAATTGATTTCTTAAAAATGTTGGAAAAAATAATTTTATATGGGAGAGGTAGAAATTTTGAAGGTATCGACCAGTTAATATTTTATTCTTTTAGAGATTTTTTTAAATGGATTTGGCAAATTTTTAAGTTTTTACCTTCAAATTTCATTCGAAAATTTTCAGTCTAGGTGTTTTTTTCATTGCACATGAAACACCTTGTGCACGTTAGACCGGGGAGGTCAGTGCATAACAATTGTGGAATTTTTATTATTATTTCTGTATGTGCAACAAATAGATGTATCGACATGGAAAATTTAAACTTTGATCTTTCACCGGAGCCCTAAAAAAATCCCTCAAAATTTTCGAAATTTTTGCTTACCATCTCCTTCCTCTTACACCTCCCGGCGTAAAATTTTTACCAAAATTAAAAACTATGTAGATCTACAACTTGCAATTTGTCCCACAAACCCCTCAATACGCATGTTGATTTTTAGCGTCCTTGCTAGAATCATGATTGAGATATTTGAATTCTTAGTTTTCAGTCTTAGCGCACTCCCCCTCTGCCCCCGCCTACCATTGAACCCTTACACTCCCCAACGTAGGCGTCTGCCTGAGATCCGCAACTATCAACAATCCCCCCAAAAATGAACTTTCTATCTTCTATCACCGGACTACTGTGGACGACGTACAGACAGACGCATTTTTAGGCTATTTTGGTCATCAAACGCGAAAAAACAAAATTTTAGGGTAGCAAATTTTTTTTTTCCAAGTGGATCACAATATTTTATTATTAAAATAATAAAGTAAAATTACAAACCTTTCCCCTCTGCTTTTACTACCTCCCACACAAAAGCCACTATTCACTATTCGAAAGAATTGAAAATGACTTATTTTCCGGTATAATAAACACTTTTCTACTTCATCGAGAGTATCGTATGATTGGTCTTTGAGCCCAATCATAATTCTGTTATGTTTTGAATATAACTTAAAAATTTTTGAATTGAACTAATTGTTTTCACATCATGCTAGAGTAGCTATAAAAAAGTTTTATACAATACATATTTAAGCTCGAAGAATTGAACAGGTACTGAGAAAATTATTCGACTAGATTTACTGAAATTGGGCAGTTTGGTAGAGGTGGTAGAAGGAATACGGACGTCTTAATGAATTTTTCAGAGATACGAGGGTCGTTTGATAAGTCCCTGGCCCAAGTAAGAAAAAAGCATTTTTTCCGGAAATTTTTTTTTTATTTTTCAACATAATCTCCCTGGAGGTTAATACATTTGGTCCAACGTTTCTCAAGTCCTTTCATACCGTTCAAAAAGAAATTTTTGTCACAGTCTGCAAAAAATTGGGAAACGGCGTCTTTCACCTCATGGTTCGAAGAAAATTTTTGTCCACCGAGGTGAGTTTTCAATTTGGGGAACAAAAAAAAGTCACATGGGGCCAAGTCGGGCGAATAAGGTGGGTGGTCAACGATCTCATACCGCAAATCGTGTAATTTGGACATGGAAACCGCGCAGGTGTGGACAGGGGCGTTGTCGTGGTGGAACAAGATCTTCTTTTTCTTCAAACCAAAAACCAACTGCCAAAAACAAACTGTTATCTACAGAAACCTGAAAAAATTCATGAGACCGTTCGAAAGTGCCATCTACCTAGCGATAGCAAAAACTTTTTCGTGAAACCACGTTTTGTCATTTGGGCCAGGAACTTATCAAACGACCCTCGTAACTAAAAACATCAAGCATTTGGCACGTATTAAATTGCAGGTCATTCATATTTTTCAGGAAAATCGACTTTTTGTAAAGTTGTGAAATTGTGCCATATTGTATGGGGAGTGCAGATAATCGTCTAATTTTCTTTTGTATTACTAATAATTCTAAATAAATATTTTGTGCACAATTTCAGCTCAATAAATTTTATACGTACTGAGTGAATTGATTTATAGTCATGAAAATATGCAGTTTGTATGAGAGGTGGTGGAAGGAGTGGAGGGTATCCTATATTGTTAAATCCTCTAAAATATATCGAGAGAGTGATCAACAGTAGCGAAAGCTTTTTTAACATTTTAAAACAAAACTATAAACTTTTCATTTTTGTCAAGTGTAATGTACTTCGTAACATCGTAAATTGCATCAGAAGTAACCTTGAAACCATATTGATTGTTAGCTAATATCTGGTTTTCTTGATGGTATTTTACTAACCGTTTTTTATGAATTTTTCAAAAATTTTAGCGAGGCTAGACACTAGAGATATAGGGCGATAGTTTCCACATTCTTCAATTCGCGGTCGAAGCATAATTCCAACACACTGCCTGCTTGGGTATACTTTGGTCACCTCAATCTATGAAAATGAAAAATTCGAAGATAGAGGGTTGTGCGAAGGTCTAACAATAAGTAATGGAAAATGTTAAGGAACCTGAAGGTCAGAAGGCCAAGGCCCGATTTGGGCTGTAGTGCCATTGTCGAAGTAGAAACAAAATAATAATTTTTCGAATGTCTTAAAAAACAGATTCCAAAAACACTTAAGGGATGTAAACCAAAAAATACATTCAAATTCCTCTGTCCTACCCGCACCGAATGAATATAAATATTATCTCCATTGAAATATTGTACTTCTCTCTTCATTGTTTCTGAACGTTTCTTTTTCAACTCTCATTAATTTCAGCCAGGTATATGACTACGACAATACAATTCTTCTTTAATTTTTCTCATACCCATCCGATAAAATTTATTCAGAGTATTTAAGTGAATAGAAATAAAACGGTTAGCAGCCATTATGCCGCATTACCTACTGACAAAAGTATATGCAAGCATATCTACGATATAAAGAAAAAAACGGGAGGAAAACAGCGCCCATTTAGGTTATCATAAAAAATCATCTCGGGAAATTTATGCCGTATCTTGCCGTATAACTTTAAGAATAACAAATTCATTTTGTTGCTCGGTGTGTTTCTAGTTTGCTTCCCAAGCAGGTCGAGCCGTGTAAACGTTTCAGTTTAATTTTTATTATTCCATTTTTTGGTTTTGTATTTTATTTTTTTTTATTATTTTTTAAAGTCCAAAACTCCGTAACTTCTTCTGATTTCTCCGACAAATTACCACCGTTTCGTGCCGATTTCGTAGATGGCTTGCTTGTTCCACTTTTCCGACTCTTTCAAATTTGTCACTTTGCCTCGACAATCCATCATCGAGCGCGTTATTGCTCTGTTCGTGAACTTCTTATGACCCAGCGTAGTAGTGCGGTGGGAAATTGTGCGAGCTATATTCTCCCCGACAGACTCCTCCGAGAAGCTGCTACTTCTCGAATGTGATTTGTTGTCACAGTCACGTACCTATTGGCTATGTGACAAGTGCGACTATCGCTTTAATGGGAATCGCAAGGTGATTCCAGGTAACTAAAGCTGCTGCGATCCCCCGCACGGACGAGAAGACAGTGGGAAAAGTCGCAACTATACAATTGTGGGTGGAATCATAGGAATCGGAGAAAAACCGCCGTGAAATCGGTTTTGGGTGAGCTTGGGAATAATGAAAGAAACGGAAAGAAATACAGAAAACTTGTTGGATGAGTGCCAGTTGCACGGTAGATAATTGATACAATAATTGGCGTTCGCATTTCAATTTACAAGTGTGTGAGAAAAACTGCGGTCTCCATAAAAATCTAAACAGTGGGCACGAAAAATTGAACACACGTGACGAGTAGATGCTGCAGGTAAAGACGGCCGCCAAGGCTGGACGCTTCCGGAAGGCAACGAGGGCATCACAATGGATTTCTGGACGAATGAGAGTTCAAGAATGGCTGCTACGATACACGCCGATTCTTGGCGTGTATGCTGGCGCGCGCATTCTCCGGAGCGGTTTTCCATGCGCGTCCGATGAAGCGCTTCACCGGCTTTGTGGGCCTCCAATCTGTACTCCACCGTTTCATACGATTCCCATGGCTTCTGGAGCGCCCCGCTTGTTACACCACTGAACTGAACCTCGCTGATAGCCGATAGCTGGGTTTTCTTTGGACGCGCTAGTTAGTTACCGCCGCGGCCAACTAAATCTACCAACTTGCCAACTAGTGATACGTGCGAATACCACCAAGATTCGAACTGACCGGTGACCGTAGCACACAGACAAGTCGGTAGGTACAATAGCGCTGGCGGATCGACATAAGAGAGGTGAAGTATGTAAGTAAGTCATGGAGATTTTCTCCACCGGTTTTCATTATTACTACTTTTTTTTTTCTTAAATCGCAATTAGCTTATTTCATAGAACCTAATCGAAAATAATTGTTTCGCTTAGTGCAACGATACGACGAACGAGCGGAAAAGAGAGATCTGGCGATCTGGTTTGGGCACATTTCGAACTAGAATGCGGTGACCGATGACCCCCTATGCAACTGAGATAGAGAAAATCTTATAGCCGTAGTTCAATGGAAAATTGATTAAACTATTATGTATCATTTCATTTAGGTAGCTTTTCTGTAGTCAGTTTACAGAACTACATGGCAAGTGAATCGTATCTTTTAAGTAATCTATGAAATTTGTAGTTTTTTCACTATTTTAGTATTTTTGGACTGCGAACAGGTGGCTCACATAACTATAATTCAACCCAATTTGTTCACATCTAATATGATATTCAAAGTTTTAAAGCTTAGGCTCCTTAAAATTTATCTGTTATGAAGCGCGATTGTGAAAAAGTTGCGAATATTCAATTCCCAAGAAAGGAAGCAAAGGGAACCCACTAACTACGGCCTGATAGCTATTACTTCAGTGATCTCGAAACTGATGGAATCTGCTGTTAATTACAAAATCGCTTTATATGTCCAGGATAAACAGCTTATCCAAGATCGCCAATATGGTTTCCGTTTCGGAAGGGCGACGGACGACCTCTTTGTCTATGTGACGCATCGTTGGAATTTTCCTTGCACAAACACGGCGAAAGTCAAGCTCTTGAGCTTGACATTGCAAAAGATTTTGACAGAGTTTGGCATGAATTTTTCCTTGTTAAGCTAATGGCCATTGGCTTTTATGCTCATTCGATGAATTCAGAGTTTCCTGTTTGAAAGCACTATACAAGCAGTATAAGAAGGTGTTACTTCTCCCCAATTAATTCCGGTGTCCCTTAGGGTTCTGTCTTATCGCCTACTCTGTTCTTGGTGCTTATTAACGACTTTTTATCTTCTACTCTAAATACAATCCATGTTTTCACAGATTACAGTATTTTAGTTAGCTCCTTTGAATTTGACTCCGCTGCCCAAACTTGTAAGCAATCGGCTGATACCATTCGAAACGCTGGGAGTTATTCGGTTCGCTGAACTTCGGCCTCGACTTAACCCTGGACTGGGTCAGGAATAATAGACTAGAAACCAACGCCGCATTTTTGCCTTAGGGTATTGTGAACCCCAAAAAGGCGTTTTTGTTGAGGTAATTTTGAATTGAACAATTATGCGAATAGCTCAAAAAGGTCTTAGTAGTGATAAATCGACTGAAAAAGAAGTTGATTGGGAAACTGAGTTTGAAAATTCGATGTATCTTTAAATGGTCATAAAATCTAATTGAATGCGTGAATTTTATGCACTTTTTTCCAAAACTGAAAACACACCAAACTTTACTATGTCAAAAAGAAAATAAAAATCTACTAAATAGGAAATTAACACTGCTAAAATATGAAAAAAAAAATTTTTTTCATATAAAATATTATTAGCAAACTTATGAAAATTAAAATTACGTTCAATACAAGCCCTATTGGTGACAGTGTTCTATTGATATCGTTGTCATCTTTTGAAATATAAATAATAAATTTATTTGAAAAAGGCAATTTTTCGTAGTTTTTAAAAACTATAAGCCAATTCGGGGTTATATGTATTTCTTTTTTGAAACAAAAATTTTCAAATTTGAAAGAAAAGATTTTTCGATTCTACACTGTTACGCTTTATTATTCGTGACGTTTCGGTCTCTGCTGAGACTGAAAAGTCACAAATAATAAAGCGTTACAGTATAGAATCCGGAAATATTTTCTTTCAATTCGAAATGCACTGTGAAAACATTCACCAAACCATTTTCAAATTTGTTCAACCCAAATCCTAGTAAATTTATTAAAGATTAAAATGAAAAATACAAGGATTCATTATCTTGTACCATTAATCAGGAATATTCATTTAAAAATTGACTATAATCGTTCCAGAGTCGTCGTTTAATTTAGCCTTTAATGGCGTAAAACTTTACTTTTCAGATGATCTTATGCTATTAGGCTAACCCTTCTCCCAAAATTTTCTGAGCGCCTCACTTATCGGGCAAGTCACGAGCCGCCAATACCCTTGGCGTCTCCAAACGTCTAGGTATTCTTCGAAAATGTAAAAAATATTTTATGCCTCATGACTTAGCCACCATCTAAAAGGCTTACATTCGGGCTCGTTTTGAGTACAATTCGCATTTATGGGCTGGGGCACACAAAACAAACCTTGCGCTACTCGACCACATACAAAAACGTGCGTTTCAACTAATTGTAGATGAAACTGTTGCGGTTTCTAAACTCCTGTACATATTTCCTCGAAATACTCGTCAAACCAAACGTGCGCCCAAGTATACCGTCTACTCTATTCCTACTTGTGCAATGAAATATAGACAGCCATTCATTTCCTTTACGCCCAGACTTTCGAGCGTATTGCCTACGTATAGTGCTTCAAAAATGTTCACCGCCATTTCCGTCTCACTCCGCCAAAATTGCCTTAGTACTACTAAATTTTATTCTCTTCCTGTATCGGCATATTTGTATAGAACCCTTAACATAACAGGGCTACAATTGCGCGTAAAGCCCAATCTTCCGATACTCTAGATGAAATAGAAATTTTTGTATAAGGAGTGGTAGGAGTGGAACTATTTTTTTCACATCATGCTAGACTAGCTACAAAAATATTTTGTATCAAATTGAAGCTTCAAAATTTAAATAGCAAATGAGAAAATTATTGAATTAGATTTTGAGATATTGTTTATTTTGTATAGAAGGTGGTAAAAAGAGTACGAGGTTTTTACTGATCTTTTCAGAAATAACTATGAACATTATGCAATTGGCATCCCTCAAATTTCGGACCAGCAACGTTCAAACTTTTCAAGTAAATCGATTTAATTTTTTTTCGATCGTAATACCTAGTCCTGCCATAAGTTCTGTCACATAATTTCTCACATTGGCAACAACTTTATTTTATGAGTGACATTTCAATATCGGCCAGTTTTATAAACGTCATAATGTTGTTGACAGTTGATGGTCATTTAAAGTGTGTTCGTTAACGTGTGAAGATGGAATGGGGTGTAATAGAAAACCGAACTGCAGTGATTGCACTACATAAGTGTGGAAAATCCGCGAGTGAAATTTTCAAGTTGTTGTGCTCGTTAAAAATAACGCAAAGATTTGTGTATCGTGCGATCCAGAGATATAACGCGATCCAGACTATTGAAGATCGACCTCGTTCTGGACGTCCGCGTGATGTACGTTCTTCTGCTGCCATCAAAGCGGTCGAGAGTCGAATTCGTCGAAATCCGCTTCGTAAACAACGAATCATGGCTCGAGAGATGAACATCTCCACCCGAAGTATGTCTCGCATCATAAAATCTGACCTCGGGATGAGTGCCTTTCGATGATCAACGGGACATTTGCTGACTGAGCAGTTGAAGCAAATTAGGAGCACCAGATCGAAAGAGCTCCTTCGGCGGTACGGCAACAACAAACATCGAGAAATTTTATTTACCGATGAAAAAATTTTTACGGTGGAGGAACATTTCAACCGCCAAAATGATAAGGTGTATGCCCACAGCTCCATAGAAGCCCGAGAAGTTGCCACTAGGGTACAGCGAGGACATCATCCAGCATCAGTCATGGTATGGTGGGGTGTCAGCTACGAAGGGGTCACCGAGCTTCATTTTTGCGAAAAAGGCGTAAAAACTGCAGCGAAAAATTATCAAACGGACATCCTGGAGGGATGTGTGAAGCCGCTGAAGCCCACAAAGCTCGAACCACACAAGCGTGGTTGGAAACCAATATTCCACAGTTTATAAGGGCGACGGAATGGCCTTCTGGGAGCCCAGATTTGAATCCCCTGGACTACAAACTGTGGGCGGAGTTAGAGTCCATGGTGTGCACGAGACGACACCCAAATATCGAGAGCCTTAAGCGATCTTTGACAGAAGCAGTAGCTAATTTTCCGCTAGAAACAGTGCGTACTGCTATCGATGACTGGCCCAACAGATTAAAGAGCTGTGTTAAGGCTAAAGGCGGCCACTTTGAATAATTTGTTGCTTATTTTACTTCCATTAGTATGCCAAAATAAAATATATTTTCCTTTGTCAAAAACTCTTTTTCATTTATACAAAAATTGCCCATATACGTGTGACAGAACTTATGGCACGACTAGGTAATATGCTAATTAAGCATCTACTGCAAAATCGGAGCTCGATAAATGTTTTACGTGGTGAGAAAATTGGTTTGTAGTATGTCATGAAAAAGTGCAGTTTGTATGGGAGGCGGTGGAAGGAGTGTGGTATTCAAATAATCTCCATACCATAGATCACATTTATGATAAAATTAATATATTTTAAACTTCACATTATTAGTACTTATGGTTTCCATACAAATTTGAATATTGTAAATTTTTTAAAATGAGTCATTTTGTATTGGAGGGGTAGAAGGGGTGAAGCGATTTGGCCTCTTGACAAACTTGAGCTTATTTGCTGTGTTAAAATGGATGTATGAAAAGTTTGAACTTTCTACCTCTACCCCGCGTTCTCCAGATTTTTTGATGACAACATTAACTTTTTTTTTCTTCGAGACTTATTTCTAAGGTTTATACTCTCAGATTTCATCTAGATTGTAAATACTTAAAGGTCTAGCATATACCAATACTGAGTATTAACCTTAAGAAGTGGAATCATAACCTTTCAGGAACTTAGCATTCAAAGAAAGGGGTGTGAGGAAATCCTTTTCATCACGGCAATGTGAGTTTTTACCATAACAAATGAGCTTTGAAAAGTTGAAGAAAAAGTGTGGTTATTTAATGATCTTAATTTATTTCATTTTTGCTATTATAATCTTTTATTTTCGTATAACCTATCGTATACCCTCCTGTCTTATCCTGTTTTATTCAATCACCTCATCCTCTCCTATCCTAATAATATTTGAATACGAATAATGTCTTCCGAAGGACCTTGACTACACATTTGACTTGTCGGAATTTCACATTATCATTCACTATCGGAATTCCTTAATGCAATAAATGCCATAAATCGGTTCCAAATTTAAAAGATGGAAATCGAATTATCCTCTGACTCATCATTTAGTGAAGGGACGAAACAAACAACAACATCCCTACACCAAGTACATAATGAAATAACACAAAAAATTAACAAAAAATTGCTATCAACTAGCATTAAGTCTACGTTTTAAGCACAGCTTATCAATGAAGAAGTCGAACACATCAGCATTCCTATTAACTTATCTCGTGAGATGCGAAATCGGCTCATTTATACCATAATTTGTCCGGTGAAAATATATCTGTAGAAGTCTAGGCAGCCTTGGTGAGACTTTCCTAGTAAATGACATAACATGATATTTATCCACATTCAAACGAAGATCATTGTGGCGATACCAATTACTAAAATTAATCATATCTTTTTAAAGAAAATTGCTTGCGTTGGAACTAAGGGGCCTAAAGATCATAATGTCATCTGCATAAATAAGTGCTTCTGAGTATTTAAGAACAGAGGCAACATCATTAATGGCCAGGATAAACAATACTGGCCCCAAATGACTTTCCTGAGGTACACCAGAATGCTTAGTAAATGGCATAGAAGTACAATCACGAAAGAGAACTTGATAAGTTCTATTAAATAGATATGACTTAATCCATTTAATAAACCATGTAGGAAAACCCAACATGTCAAATTTCAACAAAATAATGGAATGGGGTAGTTTATCAAAATGCTTAATAAAATCAGTATAAATACAATCCACCTGCTTGCCATCCTCAATATCCACAATGGATTTATTCGTAAACTCCATCAGATTAGTGGCTGTTGACCTATTTTTGACAAAAAATTGGTATAGAATATAATAAAAATCAACTACGGCACCCTCAAAATCAGGATTGTCAAAAATTTCATCAAGTTGAAATTAGATATAAGATAGTCCAACCGTGAAAAATCGGCTTTCACACAAACAAAAACATAACGTCACATTTTTAATAAGGAGCACAGCTTATGAGCACCTATACATTTGTATTATGGGTTCAATTAAATTTAAACCCATTCATAAATCAATTAATATTGTATAATTAAAAGTTTTTTTTTCGTTAATTTTACAACTTTCGAAAAACGATAATTTAATTGCAAAGCCTTGCAATAAATAAATAAAGCAAACAAGTGAATTTATTTTACACTATTGTTGCTGTGTTTTTTTTTAAATCAATCATATTTCAGTTTACTTCCTAGAAATTCGATACCAGCCTACGTATCACATTACTAGGAAATAGTTTTAATCACCAAACTCTACCAAAATAATAATAATTTAGTTATTATTAATTGCTTTTATACAATATTGCACCTTTAGAGGCTTCTGCAGCGCATTATTCATTGAGAAAAAAAATCTGAAACTTACAGCTGAACTATAGAGTGAAAACAATCGTTACATATCAATTTTTTACACTGTTAAAGTGAAATAAGATTTTTTATCGAAAATCAGATTAGGCGAAATCCAATTGTTAAAACTAAATTTTATAATGCGAAAATATTATTGCACTTGACACACAGCATACTGGGATTAACTCTCAAATAGATGGACATTATGAAAACAAAGATCTTGACCAACGCGAAGAAGCTTACCATTTTATTAAATGGAAAAACAATCGAATACGTTGACGAATAAGTAATTAGGTCGTGTAATCTCCATGTAAGAGAATATATCGAAGGAAGGTAACAGACGTATCTCGGCATAAAGCGGATTTAGTCCATAAAGGATGTTCTTAAAACTGAACTACCTGCCAGTCTTAATCGAAAGCACAGTATACCTAGTAATATAACTCAGCCAAATATGCGGCTTGGTTTCGAAAACACACGTGCTTTTCTCTCCCAGACACGTATTTTGCTTCTCCCTCAAGCTTACAGTGAACATTTAATCTGATCTTTCCATTTCATTTTCGCAAAGAATTTTTTTTTTTATTAGACAAGAGCAAGCGAAATTGCAAGAACCGCAGACCATGACCCGCGCACCCGCCGTCCTTGTTGAATACGACGCGAGCAAAAGCTTTAAGAACGCCATGAAAAATGAAAAATGAAAGATAAGAGGTGTCGCGGACTCGGCGGGACACGTCGCGAACGAGTCCTTCAGTACTTCTCTCTCTTTTTTTTGGAAGTAATGACGTCAAATTTCAGAGGTCTCTCATGAAAAACCTATTAACCCAGGCAATATACAGAGTTATTTTACTTGGTGGACTGTACTGTGATCGAAAGTCTCATGACTACTGTATTAACTAATATACGCTTCGGGAACATCGCGTTTAACGGCTTTCAATACCGAAAAACTTCAAGTCTGCCAACGTGCAATGGAAGGAACTACATATACTGGGTATAAATTAATGGCATACGCCATGAAATTCCACCATTAGTAAGCGAACTGGAATGCCAAGTTGCAAGAGAAGAGCAAGATCTTTGAAGTTGAAGTGGGCGGGTCACATCGCAAAGTACACGAACAATAGATGGATAAAGCTAGTGACCGAATGGTAGCCAAGAGATAAAAACAGGCCATAAGGAAGACAGTAATTACGATAGGATGTTATAGTGCAAATAGCCGATAGGACGTGGATGAGATCAGCATGTGACTGAGATAAGTGGAAGACGCTAGAGGAGACCTTCATCCAATAAAGGACACGCCATCCAAAAAGTTTACAAACATAAAATAGTAAACAAAACAATACAATTATAACATAAAAATTGTACGATTTTAAATTTCAAATATCAATTATAAAATCAATTTTAAAGGACAATTAAATAGTTATTAATTATAATGATTATTAGCATTGTATTTAAAAGACTCAGTGTCTTTTATACATGAAATGTGAAATAATTTGGCAAATAAGGGCTATTTTATTTATTTATTATGCTATTAAATCTGACAGTTTTTGCCCTTAAATTTGAGTGCAGGGTTGGCACAAATATTTGTTACGCCAAGATTATACATTGCTTAATTTTTCTGTATAAACGTGGTGTAACTTGACACATATGCGTTGTATACCATATACTAGGTTGACTATACCACATGCGTGTCCTTAATATAACTTGGTTTACTTTACAACGTTATTATTCCAGGTATAGTACTTGGAATAATTACGTTGTAAAGTAAACGTGGCACAAACCTATGTACATATGTCCTTAGTTTTAACAACCATTTTAGAAATTTCTTGTTAATCTTATACGTGATTGCTTACTAAAATTTTATAGCGAAATACTTAACTACTACATACGTAACTAATTTCGTTTTCTTTTCTTTTCCAGGTAAGCATATTTATCAACTGCACTCATGGCATAATTGTTATGATACAAATCATCGTGAGTAAAATTAATTTAACACTTAGCATTCGTAGTTTCGTAAATATAAATAGAGATATATGTATACATTACATCGAACATTAATGAATTTTGTGGAATATTCTAAGATACTTCGTTCTTTACATTGATTCAATCAATTTTTTGCAAATACAGTTATTATTGTTTCAAAGAGAAGAGCATTGGCAAATATATTTTAATTAAAAAAAAAATTTAGTTCATTATTTTCGTTTGAAACGTCGATAATCAAATGATTTTCGAAAAATTTTGATATCCGGTTTTTGAAGATTTTCCACTATTTGAGGTCTAAGCTTATCAATAAACGGCTAACAAGTCGGGTGCAACTTTATTATTTTTCGGAAAAGTTGAGGATGCATGGAAAGTCAATATGCAGGTTAGAGTTGTTAAGGAAGGCTAAGTGAAACCCCCTTTCACAAGTGGAACCCGCTTTCACAAGTTGAACCCCGTTTAGGGCAGGGCTGCAGTGAATTTAACACTCAATTGTGAATACTCAATATTTCATTCGTTAATGCAAGTTTGGGTTCTTATGAGAGAATGGGGTAGGGGTGATATTGAGGGTGGGTGGATGTCAATAATTTTTTAATCGATTGCTTCAATAACGTCCAATATTCTCTGTATAGAATGTCATTTTCACAGACGAAGTTGCATAAAATTTTCATAAGAATCGGTATATTTTAAATTCACGAAACCAATAATTTGTAAAGGAGGTAAGGGAAATCTAAAATTTGTGATGTAATTTTTTTTCATCTTGTGAGGTGCTCGTACAAAATTTTAAGTTCGTAGCTTTTAATATTGTTATAGATCTGGCAATGATCTCTCTCAAATCTGCCAGAACTATTTAGAATATTCTTCCAACATGTAGAGGGCTTCTAGTAATTTCTCAAAGACACAGGCAATGACACCCGACGCCATCTAGTAACTTCCAGAATAGTCCAGACGCAGCAGAACAACATACACCAGAGAAGGTTCGAGACTCGGATAAATCCATTATAAATAGCCAGAGCTCACGACAAGGAATCCAGTTACCTGAGTGACAGTTTCATGGAAAACACCTATCGGTGTAAATAAGCGAAAGTGATAGATCGCCGGTGTTCCTGGATTGTGCGAATTAAGTTTTTAGAGCGAATTTAGTGAAGTGATCGGGAAATTGTGTATAAAGTGCAATAAATAAATTATCGTTATATTTTAAAAACGAATTGAGTTTTCTTTGGAATCTGGCGAACCCCTAGCTCGCAACAATTGGTGTCAGAAGAGTGGGATTCCAAGGATAAATTCGGGTTAAAAATCGCGAGTGAAATTAAAAATTCTCGGAACGGATAATTTTGTGAGAGCGGAAAAGTGAAACTAAAATTCTCGAACGGACAGTGAGAATTTGGTGAAACCGAATATTCTCGAGTGCTCTAGTGAACAGTGACTTTAATTAGCGAAGTAAAATCGCGGAACTAAAATTCTCGAACGGACAGTGAGAATTTGGTGAAACCGAATATTCTCGAGTGCTCTAGTGAACAGTGACTTTAATTAGCGAAGTAAAATCGCGGAACTAAAATTCTCGAACGGACAGTGAGAATTTTGTGAAATCGAATATTCTCGAGTGCTTTAGTGAGCAGTGACTTTAATTAGTGGAGAAAATTTAAGTGAATTCGGATCGCGGAAAAACTTAAAATAATCGGTAGTGAAAATGCCGCGTTATTTAAAGGACTTAAAATTAGCGGAGCTGAAGGAAGAGCTCAGTAGACGCGAGTTACCTACGACAGGGAGCAAGTCTGAACTTGTCAGCCGTATGATCGAGACACTCCAGGCTGAGGGTGAGGATGCAGATAGTTTCGAGTTCCAAATCAAAGAAGCTCGAGGAGATGAGTGCTCTGGAACATCGGATGCTCTAACACAGTTAATGCAACAAATGATGAACAAATTAGAGCAACAATCATTGGACATTAAACAACAATCTGCGGACATGAATCAGAAATTAGAGCAACAATCAGCGGACATGCATCAGAAGTTTGAACAACAATCAGTGGACATTAAACAACAATCAGCGGACATTAATCAGAAACTAGAGAAATTAGACCAGACTTCAAAGGACCTTAACCAAAAATTGGAGCTGCAAAATGATAAAATAGACACCATGGGTAAGGCCATAGAAGAAAACGTTGAAAAGAAACTTCGAATCTTCGAAGAACAAATTACGGAAAAGACATCCGGAATTGCAGAAGAAGTTGAACGCCTAAAAAGAGACTTCGATAATGTGAAGGCGACTGGCGTCATCAAGACAGAACATGTTGCGCACAAGGATCTCAAGGCTCCAATCTTCGATGGACAAACACCGTGGGCTATTTATAAGACCCAATTTGAAGCCGCCGCAAGAAACAACCATTGGAATGATCTAGAACGGGGAACAGCTCTTATATTGGCGCTAAGAGGTCCACCAGCAGAGGTTCTTCAAACGATTCCGCAGGAGCAACAACAAGACTTTTCAACCTTAGTCCAGACATTGGATCTTCATTATGGCAGTGACCACATGCGAGAGATCTACAAAACGCAACTTTACAACCGAACTCAAAAGAATTGTGAAACACTTCAAGAGCTGGCACGCGATATTGAACGACTCACACTATTATCGCTGCCTAATGCGCAAACAGAGCAACGAAACGATACAGCTGTTTTCGCATTTAACAATGCTGTACAAGACAGAGAGCTGCAACAGGCGTTAAAACTGGCAGGTAAGAAAACGATTGGCGAAGCCTTAGTATATGGGCTGACGTTCGAAGCTGCCAAGCAAAGCTCGCGGAGTAACTATCGAGTTCGAGAAATAGTAGAAGAATGTGTGTGCCAGAAAGCCGAGTACACCAAGCGGAGCGAAGGATCTGGTGCTCCCCGATGCTGGAATTGTGGACAGGCAGGACACTTAAGACGCGACTGCCGCAAACCCAGAAAAGCGATCAACTATTGTTCCGGCTGCGCTGCTAAACAAAGAGGAGGGAGGGGCGAACCGTCACGAGAGCACGCTTCGCCTAGTGACAGTCCGGGAAACGAGTAAAGGCCAACTTCATGGGGCAGAAGTTGGCTGGTAGAATCGACGCCCCCGGAACCATCATCGCAGTTTCTCGACTACATCGTTGTGAAAACGACTTATGTATGAGTGGTCGAGTCGGCAAATTAAACTGCATCATAACAGTCGACACAGGCGCAACACGGTCAGTGCTAAGATCTGACCTCGTAGATCGTACTTGGCTTCACAACACCAAGAAGTACGCACTTCGCACTGCTACAGGAGAAACTACAACGGTCCATGGAGAATTAGCCCGTGACATACAACTTGGGGATTTGACCTTCTCGCATGTATTCGTGGTAGCTGACATTACCGATGAGTGTATCCTTGGAATGGATTTTCTGAAACCACACGGTATCCAGCTGGACTTAGGACAACGAATAATGAAGTGGCGGAATATTGAAATCCCGATGGAAATAACATCCTCCAAATCAACAAAGCTGCGAGTTGTATTATGCGAAGATGCGGACATACCAAAGTCATCTGAGAATGTTATTTGGGCAGAGCTCGATGGTGATCCCGGGAACCACCGATTCTACCTCATAGAACCGGAAACGACACCTGCATTACGAAGTCTGATACTAGGAAAAACGCTCGTAAAAAGGAATGAGAGAATGATGGTACCAATAAGAGTCCTGAACGTTGCGGACAGCACTACCAGCGTAAAGAAAGGAGATGTAATTGGCAGCTGTGAACCAATATCGGCGGTGACGAGTATCGACAAGGCAGTACCACATAACGTACCCTCTAAAAATAAGCCAAGAAGGAAGGACAATGTAACATCAACACTTCTTCAGTCAAGCAACCTTAGAGGAGAACAACACAAGCAAGCAGTAGATCTAATCGAAGGATTTAGCGACGTCTTTTCCACCGGTGATGACGACTATGGCAGAACAAACTTAGTGAAACATCGTATAGATACCGGAAGTGCTACACCGATACGTCAACCTCCAAGAAGAGTACCATTAGCGAAACAAGGAGAAGTCAATTCAATGGTCAAAACTATGGAGCATCAGGGAATCATCGAAGAATCAAAGAGCCCGTGGATATCGCCAGTAGTGCTGGTAAAGAAGAAGGACGGCAGTACCCGTTTTTGTGTGGACTACAGGCGACTAAATGATGTTACGAAAAAGGATAGCTATCCACTACCTAGAATCGACGATATCATGGACACTCTGACCGATGCTAAATGGTTCTCAACGTTGGACCTGAAGAGTGGTTACTGGCAAGTGGAGATAGATGAAAAAGATAGAGAGAAGACAGCATTCTCTGTCGGCAGTGGACTGTGGCAGTTCATCGTAATGCCATTTGGCCTGTGCAATGCTCCAGCTACGTTCGAAAGACTGATGGAATTCGTTTTGCGTGGTCTGAGTTGGAAAACTTGTCTCGTTTACCTAGATGATGTGATCGTTATCGGAAAAACATTCAATGAACACCTAAAAAATCTGCAGGAAGTCTTCCAGCGACTGCGAGCGGCAAAATTAAAGCTGAGTCCGAAAAAGTGCACTTTGTTTAGTGCAGAAGTCAAGTACTTGGGTCACATCGTTTCAGCTGATGGCGTAAAGACAGATCCGGAGAAGATACTGGCGGTGAAAAATTGGCCTACTCCGAGTGATAAACACCAGCTGCGCAGCTTCCTAGGCTTAGCGACATATTACCGACGATTTGTAAAAGATTTTGCTAACACGGCGAAATGTCTGCATCAGTTAACAGAAAAAGGGAAGCCATTTACATGGAGTCAACAGTGCCAGGAAGCATTCGAGAGGATAAAAGACCAACTCTGCGACTCCCCAGTTCTGGCGTATCCAAAACCAGGTCATGGTTTCATCATAGACACTGACGCCAGCAATGTCGGTATCGGAGCAGTACTATCACAAGAGATCGATGGGCAGGAGAGAGTGCTATCTTACTACAGCCGAGTACTCTCAAAATCAGAAAGGAACTATTGCGTAACTCGCCGAGAGCTACTAGCCATAGTAGAAGCAACAAAACATTTTCACAAATACCTCTATGGTCAAAAGTTCCTTCTTCGAACGGATCACGCATCGCTTAAATGGCTACTTCAGTTTAAGAACCCCGAAGGCCAAGTAGCCAGATGGATCGAAAGGCTCGAATCCTACGATTTCGAGATTGTTCATCGAAGAGGAAGAATCCACGGTAATGCCGATGCGCTTTCACGTCGTCCTTGTCCACCGAACTGCAAGCATTGTCACCGTGTAGAAGGAAAAGAGGCCGGAGAAACCATTCAGAGGATAACGACCGAACCAAAGACTGGATGGAATCAGCAAGAACTGGAAGACGCCCAACGTAAAGATCCAGATATTTCACCGATCATGGCATGGAAGGACGAAATGAAACGGCCTGAGTGGAAAGACATCTCACAATTCAGTGAAACCTTAAAGTGTTATTGGGCACAATGGAACTCCCTTCACCTAGACGGCGGATTATTAAAACGGAAATGGGAGAACGCTGATGGAAAGTCGTATCACATGCAAACCATCGTCCCGCATTGTAAAGTCGAGGAGGTTTTGAAGGAATATCATGGAGGTACCTCCGGTGGGCATTTGGGAGTAAACAGAACCTTAGCAAAGATACGAGAAAGGTTCTATTGGATCCATCTCCGAGATGATGTCGAAAACTGGTGCCGTAAATGTACTACGTGTGCATCGAGTCAGGGACCACACCGCAGATCAAAGGGAGAAATGCAACAATACAACGTGGGAGTCCCATTCGAGAGAATTGCTGTGGATATTGCTGGGCCATTTCCGGAATCAGAAAATGGTAATCGCTACATTCTAGTGGTCATTGATTATTTCAGCAAGTGGCCAGAAGCTTACGCAATTCCAAACCAAGAAGCAATAACCGTCGCAGAACAAATTGTTACTAACTGGGTGAGCAGATTTGGAGCGCCACGTGAACTACACTCCGATCAAGGGCGCAATTTTGAATCTCAAATATTCAAACACGTGTGCCAAATGCTGGGAATAAACAAAACGAGGACAACTCCATTACACCCACAGTCCGATGGAATGGTGGAACGCTTCAACAGGACATTGAACTCAAACCTATCCAAACTCGTCAGCGAGAGGCAACAGGACTGGGATCAGCACATCCCTCTATTTTTAATGGCCTACAGAACATCGGTGCATTCAACAACAGGAGAAACCCCGTCCCGAGTCATTTTCGGAAGGAATATTCGAGTCCCTGCGGAATTAATGTTTGGAGTGCCACCAGACCAACCAACGAATGCCAAAGATTACGTCTCGGATCTTCGATGTCGACTAAACACAATTTATAACCTGGTCAGAGATAAAATTGATTTGGCGACCGACCGCATGAAGACGAGGTATGATCAACGGGCGAATTCATCAGGATTCCAAGAGGGTGATTTAGTTTGGCTATACAATCCCAAACGACAGAAGGGCAGATCGCCGAAACTACAGCGCAACTGGGAAGGCCCTTACCAGATCATCAACCGGTTAAACGATGTCGTCTATCGGATTCAATTACATCAAAAACCCCGCACTAAAATGAAAGTGGTACATCTCGACCGACTAACAAAGTACCACGGTGCCATTGCGGAAGTGAACGACTCTGTTCAGGACGAACAGGGACTAAGGAGAGGGTAATGTTATAGATCTGGCAATGATCTCTCTCAAATCTGCCAGAACTATTTAGAATATTCTTCCAACATGTAGAGGGCTTCTAGTAATTTCTCAAAGACACAGGCAATGACACCCGACGCCATCTAGTAACTTCCAGAATAGTCCAGACGCAGCAGAACAACATACACCAGAGAAGGTTCGAGACTCGGATAAATCCATTATAAATAGCCAGAGCTCACGACAAGGAATCCAGTTACCTGAGTGACAGTTTCATGGAAAACACCTATCGGTGTAAATAAGCGAAAGTGATAGATCGCCGGTGTTCCTGGATTGTGCGAATTAAGTTTTTAGAGCGAATTTAGTGAAGTGATCGGGAAATTGTGTATAAAGTGCAATAAATAAATTATCGTTATATTTTAAAAACGAATTGAGTTTTCTTTGGAATCTGGCGAACCCCTAGCTCGCAACAATATGTTGGTTAGTAGTTAAATTATTGAATTTGGTAAATCATACTTTTGTATGGGGGAGGGGAGGGGGGGGGGTGGTGGAAGAGCAAGCGAGATCTCAAAACTTTTGACGCAGTTTCTTTTCAATTATTTTTAAAAAAATGTTGTGGAAAATTTCAAATTGATAGCTTTTAATAATTAGGTGATATTTCATTTCCTTAAAATGGACGAAAAAATAAATAAATAAAGAATAATATGGGAGGGGGTAGAAGTTTTCAAGGTATTCAACCAATTAATATTTCATTATTTTAAATGCATTTTGCAAATTTTCTAGTTTCTACCTTAAAATTTCATTCAAAAATTTCCAGCTTATGTGTTTTTTTCATTGCACATGAAACACCTTGTCCACGTTGGACCAGGGGTTCCGTACATAACAATTGTATAATTTTTATTATTTTTTCTGTATGTAAAACAGATAGATGTATGCACATGGAAAATATAAACTTTGTATCTTTCACCAGAGCCCAATCACTCAAATTTTTCGACATTTCGACGTAAAATTTTTACCAAAATTAAAGACCAGTTCTGAAATTTGACAAAATTTCAATTTGATATCTGCACTCAGTTTTGAGATATAACGGTTTGTAATTTTTGAAAGTGCACAATTTTTGAAATGCTCCTCACTACTAAAATGCCCAAATATTAAATTTTTTTTATATTCCGCTAGTATAATTTTAGGGCAGAATTTTTTTAAAATTACACCGCATAAGAAATAGCCCAGATATTGACTTTTAAGTGTTTTTCTTTGCCAACCATCCCTGACCCTCCCCCTTACAAAAATTAGCCTTTCTCTAAGCTGATTCTGGATCTGTATGCCACCTTAATGGTTTCAAAATATGATTTTTTTGGGGTAAGCAATTTCGAAGATATAATTATTTGAAAAAAAAAATCGGCGGACGTTTTGTTTTTAGCCTCCTCTCTTAGGACCCTAATGGATAAAAAATAAATTATTTTTAAAGTTTTTCCCACAAACCCCTCCATACGTATGTTGTTTTTCAGCTTCTTAGCTGGAACCATGGTTGAAGTATTTGAATTCTTAGTTTTCGGTTTTAGCGCCCCGCCTCCCCCTGAACCCAAAATGGGCGTTCGCTTGAGATCAACTACCTACAATCCCCCAAAAATGAACTCTTTATCCTGAAGGGCTTGGGAGTTAGTGTGCGCTGAGCGTATATGCACATCAGCTTACGGCGGACGATGTACAGATAGACGGATTTTTTTTTTTTTTGCATTTTTAGGTTATTTTAGTCATGAAACGCGAAAAAACAAAATTTCAATGTAGCAAATTTTATTTCCCAAGGTGATCACAATACTTTATTATTAAAATAATACAAGTAAAAGTAAGTTTTGTTGCGACATCTGTAAGTCTCGACGATTATTCAAATAAACCTCAACAGAAAATTATACATATGGTCGCCAAAGATCGCAAGCATTGTCGGACAGACTGGTATTGTTTTTGTTAATGATCGTCAACCTAAAGTGGAAGCTATAATCATTTAACAAAAATATTTCTAAGCATTATTTTTAAAATTTTGTATGACAAAATGTTTGTAGCGTCAGGTTTGAGTTAAAAAATTTCAAAATTAATTGCTCATCAGCGATTTTTGGGCTCGTGTTCAGTTTGCCCCTGTATTAAAACTAGATACCAAATCAAAATTCGACGTAAGCGACAAAAGGGTCTAGCCTAGTGGATAGCATGTTGGTCTACAATGCGAAGGTCGTGAGTTCAAATCCCGGTCGACACATAATTCCAGCACACTGCCTGCTTGGGTATACCTCGGTCACCACAATCTACGAAAATGAAAAATTTCACAATAAATAATGAAAAATGTTAAGGAACCTGGAGGTCTAGAGGCCCGATTTGGGCTGTAGTGCCATTGTAGAAAAAGTTTCTGAATTCGCATAGCCAACGAGTATTTTTTAGAGGCGGAGACCTTTAAATTGAAATAAATCACAGAAAAATGTTTTATGTTTATGTTCATCCAAAGAAAATTTTATGCCATTAATGTTCGAATATGATTTAGGGCATGTGGCCGCCGCTGCTGACACGTTTATGGCGTAATCTAGAAGTCCAGACTCTTTGCAGCAAATCAGGCTGTATTTCGGCAATAACGCGTCGAATGTTGGCTTCCAAGTTTCTGGTTTATCGGCGAAGGCAATAGACTTTATCTATTTCTAGAGAAAAAAATCTAATGGCTTCAAATCGTAGAAACAAGGTGGCCAGTTAATAGGTCCATTTCGTGAAATTAATCGATCATCAAAAGTTTCTTTTAGTAAATTAATTGTATCGCTCGCTGTGTGGCATGTGGCGCCGTTCTGTAGATACCAAATGTCTGTGACATTAATGCCTTCCAATTGAGACAAGAAAAAGTTAGTAATCATGTCTCTGTACCGCTCACCGGTGACTGTAACGTTCTGACCGTCATCGTTTTTGGAGACATATAGACCAATGATTCCACCGGCCATAAAGCGCACCTGACTTTTTCTGGATGTATTGGTGTTTCGAAAATGGCTTGTGAATTATCATCGTTCCAAATGAAATTGTGGATTAATAGCAATACTTCCACCGGATCCATTCACCAAATATATGGCGCGAACGATGATGGCTTCAATTCTTGTACAAGCTGAATCTTGTAAGCATGCAAACCAAGACCTTTACGTAACATTTTTCATAAAGTGGATAGACCAAATTTTAATTGTTGATCACGATCACGAATTGACACATTTGGATCATCATCAACACTACGCTGGACACCATCAATCGCTTGTAGTGTGCGCACTGTACGACGTCTCACGGGATGTGTATTATCGTTTAGAGTATGGTGAAAATGACCCATAGTTTCTGAAATAAATCCATCTGATGGACTACGAGCACCATAAAATACACGTAATGCCCGATGAGTTTCTCGAATTGAACCATAATTTTCAAAATAAATTTGAATAATTTGCAAACGTTGCTCCGGCGAGAGTCTATTGATGATGAATTGCCAAACCAAACTTACCCGAAAACAACCGGGAACTGTCAAATCGGCTGTCACAGAAAACAGTGTTGCCAATTTGCTTCTAAAAACAACACTCTTTTCATCTGTTAAACTTCTTGAGTTTCATTTTGAACTATCAATAATGCCCTTTTTTCTGATAGTAGACTTAATTACTCAGAAATAAAATATCAATTGAATTATGACCGATTACATTAACAATAATTAAAATCCACCTCCTGACACAACCAATCTGGCAACAATCGGCGAATTATCGCATGTTAGCATTTACAAGCCTGTTAATTACCACCGATCAGAAGTTAACAACGTTTACCCGTAACGAACCCTTGAAATTGAAAGTCGTCCACAAGATCGGCAGCCCGATCACAATGAAGAAACCTGCATGTTTCCTCAACAACTTCACAGCGAACAAGCAACACTTCCTTCCGACAGAAGAGCGAAGAGCAAGGAAATATTCCACATAAAAAAGCCAGCTGTTTCTCTTAACCTTTTCCCAAAATTCACTCCTCGATTCAGTCCCAAAAAAAAAATGACGAAACCTGGATCCTTACAACTATCGTACAAATACTCACAGAATGACAAAGTGCAGCACATTTTTTCGTTCTATGCACATGGAACATGGCACGAGCCCAAAACGACATCATCCTATGAAAATGTGAAATGCACTTGCATGCTTCCTTGTTACTCCTTTGCTTCGAACCATAACCACACAATCTACCACTCGATAGGTGATCATAATCGAAGAAGAAAGGCAACATAACAGCATCCCTGTCGCACACAATAAACACGAAAATTCCAACAAAAAAGTTGGATGGGTCTTATTTAGAGGGAGATTGCAATGTGCAACGCATCTTGCATTTCCTCCCGATCTGCAACAGCAGCCGCGATCTTCAGAGCATGGGCCCGCGGACTGTTGCACCAGTCCCGGCAGATGTCGCTTATCTTCGAGACTCGATAGGTGGTGGTGGTGCAACACAATGCTTCTTCATCACTATACCAAACATTCAGCCTGTCTGTTTTGTTTTTTTTTTTGTTCTCTGATAAAGATGCCCCTGGATTTTTTTTATGTCTCCATACAATCTTTTTATTTTTTATACAAGGAGCAGCATCTTTTTTGTCGCATCTATGGAACTGGTTGACTGTGCGGTTGGTCTCGCCATTAATGATACCTCGTGATCATAAATTTCAAGTGACGTTACCTGAGCTATTTTCGTACTCAATAATGTCCAAATCAAACTCTGAAAATTGACGACGATCTTCTCAAATAAATGATCGTGGCAATTTACGCAAATGTCAAGCAATTCTTGAGGTATTTTCTGTCTTGTATAGCCACACTCAAATGTTATTAAAGACATTTTCTTTAAGAAAACAAAAATAGCTATAAATAAAAAAAAAAAAACTCCAATGCTAATTTAATTCCAGCCGATCTCAGTGCTGTGTATTTTCGTGGAGAACAAGACAAGGCCTCACCTAGATGACATTTGCTTGCCTAATTTGTTAGTGTGACGGCTTAAATGTTGTAAACAGGAGCCTTTCACGTTTCGATCATTAACACGTTATTTTGCTCGTGTTTCGAAAATGTTAAGCTCTGTGAAACAAATCGAGCCTCTTTTCAATCAAGATGGATCAGGCTTTAATTTTTTTTTTCATTTTTTCAAATTAAGATAAATCTCTGTTTAAAATATAGAATTATGTATTTAACGTAAATTACATCATCATGGGTACTTAGTTAGAAACAAATCGACAATAATTGTTTGCAGTTATGTGGAATTAAAATTGAAAAGATGAAAATTGTTTTGTTTTTTTGTTTTTAATCTTCGGAGGTTGCGTTTCAAGGATCATTTTTATGTAAGTTTTTAAGCTCTTTACTATGTTTTCAAGCTGAAAAATATTGCTAGTCGACCTATTTAACAATAATTTTAAATTGTTTAGCTTTTCAACTACTTTAAATATTGCATAATGGTGTGTGTGTTTTTTTTTACCGACAAATTATAAGCCCAATGCAAATATGGTTAATTCGATTTTCAGAATAATATCGCTATTATCGAAAAATGTTTATTTTTATTTAAAAGCACCAAAATCTTATGATTGATCGTAATCTTTAATCGCATACTTCGTATAGACCTATCGAATTTTATTTATTTTTATTTTATTTTTGGATATAATCAGATATAATGATGAATTATCTGATAATTCTATTCATTTTGGGGTTGATCGATCATTAAGTGATGATAGTACGAGGTTGTTGTTTTTTTTTGATATTTGTCAAATTGATCGTTTTGCTTACCTTCAAGTTAAAGTGCAACGTTTAATGGCGTCTTGATATTTTTTTATTAATTCAAATGCTTTTGCATTTCAAAGTGATGAATAAGATCTTTTTTTTTACATAAGTATATCAACATCATATCAAAAACAAAACTTGTATGATAAAAATCGTTTACTTTCAGCTATTCTACTAATTTTTCCAACAAATTTTTTCGGTTCAAAATAAAAAAAAAAAGAATGAAGATCCCTTATAAAATGAACATCGAAAATTTTTCTTGACAATAGTTTAAAGGCAAAATTTCATGATGGGTTTTTTTAAATGCTCATAACTACCGATTCCAAAACCGGCGATATACCCAATCTTCTCTTCTATTGAGGTTTATTAGAGCTATCGCCGAGGGGGCACCATACCAATACTCCGTAAAACAATTTTGGGTACCGATATGAATTTCAACGCAGGACTGCTGAATGAATTCTGGAGATCGATACAGGTAAACGGATACACTGAGTAATGAACAAATATACTCATCACTCGTAAGACGATAAACTTTAAACAGTTCTGCAATCTTCAGTTGTATCAGTACTGTAGAAATATCTTCTCAGTAGTTCTAGCTTCGAATTTCGTTTCAATCAATCACAATTCATTTTCAGAAATTTTGCATACTTAATTTTTGGCATATTTTGTTTATTTTTTGGATACATTTGTGTTGTGTAAGGCGTAAATATCAGACAGAACTCTATTGGTACCGATACTTCTTATCAATTGTTTTGCAAAATAGTTTCAAGACTTATTCGTTCTGCTGAATAATATTCATGCAGTATATTCTATGGTGTCAATATTTATGCAAGACTTGTTCGGTACTGCAGTTGTACAGATTGAACTATCCGTTTCATTACTGAAGCTAGACTTCTTCCCTAATCGTGATTTGGCCTCCAAAATTTTCAGGTTCCTTTAAATTTTTTCATTACTTATTTATTGCGGAATAGTTGTTAGCCAACACCACAACCATCTATCTACGAATTTTTCATTTTCGTAGGTTGAGGTATCAATTGTATATCCAAGCAGGCATTGTGCTGGAATTATACCTCAACCGGAAATTGAACTCGCGACCTTCGCATTGCAGACCAACACGCTACCCATTCGGCTATACCCTAGCTGAACTAAATTATAAGTTATTGCAATCTCATCACAGATCAACAGAACTGTACAAGTTGAACAGGTACTTATTGAGCAGTCGGTAAGTATACAAGAATGAATACAAAGTCAGCTACAAAATATATTCAGCACCGACTTTATATAGTAAAGCAGTACTAGCAGTACAGCATTAATATACGATAAGTTCTTGTGGAAGCTATCTTCATTATTAGAGGGGTAAACAAACACAACACGTCTTAACGAAACCTAGTTTTCTGGATTCCTTGTCTTGAATTTTACATAATAATCGTGTAAAATTCAAGACGAGGAATCCAGAAAAGTTGGTTTCGTTGAGACATGTTGTGCGGGTGTGGTTTTAATCATTTCTTGACAGGCCCATATCTTTCTTCTAAGATAGCAGACGAACGAGTGAGCGATGCTTTCTTCTAGTCTCTTTTTAGTAGACAATTATCTCTATTAACGCCCCCTCTTGTTCGGTATATCATTTAAAACACTAGTACCTCAAACAGTAAAAATTTATCAGAAAGCGCATGTTTTTCGCAATCACAATAGTTTCACCTTCGGATTGGTAAGAATTTCCCCTACTACGAGTACCAATCCATACAATATTTTGCGACACTCTAAAAGGACTAACGTGTTCAGAATTTTGAACTTCTGTTAACTCTGCATCAGTACTGATTTGATAAATACGTACTGAAATACTTCATATAGAATTCCACCTTCGTTTTGAAAAAATACTCACATATTACTGCTTAAGTACCTATTTAATATCGATCATGTACCGATACAAAATAATCACTCCGCCCTGGAGATCACTTTCCTCACTTGCGAACAATGATTTGTCGCGGAAATATTATGGATAAGTCCAAGGAACTCTTTAAAAAACAGTGTAAATACTTTCAATTTTTCTTCGATATTTGCAATAACAGGAATTCCAAGTAAGGTAATCTTTATTGTAGGCTCACTAATTTCCAAAGCAAGGAAGGTCTCACTCACAGATTTTGTCAGCACAAGCAAACTTGGCTTCTTGTTCTTAAGCGTAACGTGCTTAGAATCCTCTAATAAATTAAGGGTACCGAGACACAATATTCTACTTAAAGATGATTTTGCGGGTATAGCAATTCTTTTCAAAGATAATTTTAATATCACTTCCGTCAATCTAGAAATATGTACACTACCCCATACTACAACCGCTCCACATACTGGTGTAGCGGAAAAGGTACTACTAGTTTCTATATACAAACACCCTAAACCATCTAGTATTAATATTAATAATCATCATCTTGCTTATTCAGAATAGTTACTTCGCTGCAATATTGGATGGAGACTGGAACTCCAGGCAATGGGGCAATAATTACATAAATCGTAATGGACGGATACTGAAGGACTGGTTTCATAGAAATATTGATCAATCTAATTTGGTGGTAGTTAACTCCGACGAAATTACATTCCCGCAGAATCAAAGCTGTACTGGCTTTCTTATAACTTCAAATAACATCACGAATACATTCAAGGGAAACTTATGAGCAAAACACTATCATGTTTCTCTGATCATTACGCTGTGCAGTTAACAATATCCTTAGAAGAATGTAGGCCAGACTTAGTTACACCCAAAACATTCGTGGCATATGCCCATACTAACTGGGATCACTTTAAAAATGAACTCGATTCCGCCTTCTAGCATATAAACCTTGATAATAGCAGAAATCTCTTCTTCTCCTTATTTAATGCCACTATAGCCAAATCGGGCCTTGGCCTCCTAACCTTCAGGTTCCTTAACATTTTATTTGTTATTGTGAAAGCATTACCTGCTAGCTACGATTTTCATTTTCGCAGATTGAGCTGGCCCAGATATACCCAAGCAAATAGTTTGTTCAAATTATACGTCAACCAAGATTTGAACTTCGAACCTTCGCATTGTAGAACGACACGCTACTCACTAGGCTACACCCCAGCTGCAAAAATCTCACTAAAATAGAAATAGACGAAAATATTGGAAAATTTAAAAACAACATATCAAAGGTAATATCACGACACTCTAAGGTAGATACGAGTAACGGATTTTACGAACGTCTTCCACTTTTTGACATCAGGAAACACTTTTTTCCAAGATTATATTGACCTTAAAAACAGAAGCACGCTACTATCCCGAATTATAGATGAAACAATTAATTCTCATTTTAACAAACTCAAAATCATTAAGGCGAGTCCTACCCTACGTAAACCCAAATCAAGTGACATGAGGAAAATTTTACTTAATTTAAACTTATTAGTTCCGAGTTTCCACCACATATTATGTACTTATAAAAGATTTATAATCTTGTAGTATTCACCAAATAAATGAAAATGAAATAACTAAAAATAAGTTCACAACGTCAAAAATATTTGACCAAGAAAACTCTTGTTAAGGAACCTTAAGGGACGAAGGCGAAGGCCCGATTTGGGCTTTAGTGCCATTGAGGAAAAAGAGGAGAAGAAAACTCTTCCAAAGGATCTCTTTATATCATAGAAGTTTTTAGTCAACATTATTCGTACCATTAACAACAAAAAATCATTCGATCCCGAAAACATCTCCAATTACATAATTAAGAAAATTTCCGAAAACGCTATAGATATTTTGTTAATACTATTAAATAATTCCCTTAACAATGGTCATTTTCCGAACAGCTAGAAAATTACGAAACTGGTACCGTTTAAGAAATCTTCGGACTCTAATGACTTAGGATATTTTCTCCCATTATCAATGCTTTCGAAAATAGGAAAAATTTTAGCCTAACTGTAGCGTGTTGTTTTACAATGCGAAGATCGTGATTTCAAATCTTGGTAGACGCATAATTCCGGCACAATGCCCGCTTGGGAATACCTTGGCTTCCTCAATCTACGAAAATAAAAAAAAATCGTAGTAGAAAGTTAAGCGAAGGGTTAACAATCCTTCCAGAATAAATAAGAGAAAAAATGTTATTCAACCTAAAGGTCAAGAGGCCACGGCCGGATTTGGGCTGTATTGCCATTATAGATATAAGTAGAAGTAGAAAATGTTTTGGAAAGAATTATTTTGATTCTTTTTGCAAGGTCCAGCATATTAAATAAATAAATACCATTCCGCGGAACATGCATTACCGAAAATGCACAATCATATCACAAATAACTGAAATAATAAGGTAGCTACTGTTACCTTGATATCAAAAAAGCATTCGATTTTTGTCTTCTGTATAAACTAATCAGCCAGAAGCTACCCTCCAATCTACTCGGAATGTTCGATAGAAAATATAAAATTGTTTGTAGAAATAAATAACGAGCAATCACCATTAATTGCAGTAAGATCTGGATTAGCCCAAGGATCGGTTAATGGACCTAAGTTTTATAATTTTTCCTTAACAACGTCTTGCACACCGCACAAGAAGACTCTGTGGCATTGTTGCATACTCCATCCAACGACCCGAGAATAGCACTAAAAGTGAAGAAGCACATGGCGGTTATTGACAACTATTATAAAACATAGGGTATACAGATTAACACAGGTACGTCTTCCTTAATCTGTTTTAGAAATTCCACGCTAAAGCATTGCAAAAATCTTCACATATAAATTAATGGCGCAACTCTTGCATTGAAAACTACTATTAAGTACTTGGGGGTACATTTCAATAAACTTTTTCAATTTACGATTTACGATCACGCGAAGATCATAGTTGAAAAATCAATTAAAATCAGCAGAATTCTCGCGCCATTAATTCGCAACAAAACAGACTTAGCGTTAAAAGCAAACTATTTTATTTATTATAAATATATAACAAATACGGCCGATAATTACCTACGGCTGTCCAGTTAGATTATCATTATCAGTCGCCATAGCGAAAAAGACGGAAGCCCTCGAGAGAAAATTCCTTCAAAATTGGCTTTCGAAGAAATACAGAAGCGGAACTAAACTATATTCCAGTGAATACATATACGCAGAATCAACAATAACACCTCTTGCGATTATCATCAATGGCGCGACAGCCCAAATCGGGCATCCTGGAGTCATCGCCTCCAATTTTTAAGATATCTGTGTATTCATCAATCGAGTCTTTCCATCGCTTGCATGGTTCGCCTACGGGACGGTAACAACCCGCTTTACGCTTAAGAGCACGTTTCGAAATTCTTCTGTCTTCCATTCGCGTCTACATGGCCAGCACACTGCAGTTTACGTAGCTTGATGAACGTTGAAGCTTCTGGCTCGTCGTAGAGTTGATATCTATCTTATTCGCCATTCCACTCCTTCCTTCACAGGTCCCAAAATTCTTCGGAAGACCTTTCTTTTGTATGCGTTCACTGCTTTTTCGGAAGTTCACGTTAATGTCCACGTCTCGCTGCCATAACAGAGCACAGGTTGTATAATAGTTTTATATATTCGCAGCTTATTATTTATATATTCGCAGCTATGCATCCTATTTCTTGGATTTCATTACTGGAAGTACTGAATAATACGGTTTTATTTGCTATTTGTATTATCCATCGATTGCTTTCGTCCGTTCCCTTGCCGTCCTTTGCTAGATTAGCACCAAGATATAAGAGGTTGTCCACCCCCTCCAAATAACATTTCGTAATTGTTATGTTTTGTCTGATATGGGTTCTCCTTCTTGTTTGCGTCATTACTTTTGTTTTGATTTCGTTAATGCGCAACCCGACTTAATTTTTTTCGAGTTGGTCGAGACTTCTTTCCCCATACTCGGTTGAGATTATTAGCACCTGATCATCGGAGCTCGTTTTGTGGGATTTTAACTTGTTGGCTGCCCAGGTTTCGAACATTGTGGTGTTACTGTTGGATTCTGCGTCTTCGGGATGTTTGACGGCGTAGGGAAAAGGCGAACAGGACAGAAAAGGAGTGGTGGGACCATGCTGCTCAGAATCGATCGTCTTGCAGAAGATAGAGAGAGAAAGGGGGTTGGTTTTGGGTGTCTACGTATAACTCTGACTCTCTCGCACTTGTGCGTATATCTGTATATACAGTACGTATAGTATTTCGTTTGTAACAATTCTTTGGCTCCAAAATTTAAAATCGATTTAATGCGCGAGTCGCGTAAGCGTAAGCGAGAAATAGTATTACGCAGCAGTGACGAGTTTATGCAGTTTCTTCGCAATACACCATTCAGTTCAAGTAGTGCAGAAATTGAAAAGTTTCAAGAATTTCTACGGTTATCTACGCCGAAAAGTGCGTAAGTGCGAATCGCACAACCTCCCAACGGCGGCAGTAATTTTTTTGTTGTCAGTGGTAACCAAAAAAATCGTACTAAAAACGTTACTTCCTGTGGTAAGGATCGAACTCACGATCCTGTAAAGCAAGCGCGCTGCCGCTACGCCTCGTAGGCCTTGGTAATTAAACATAGCCCCAATATGTTTTATATGTTCGCCTACGTAGATGTACCGATCCTGTCGGTCGAACGCCCTGTCTGGTCTCCATTTTATTCTGTGCACATAGCTAGATATAAGCTGTAGTGCCATTGAAGAAGAAGAACGTTGAAAGTGCTTACTTTAAAGCAGACTTTAAGCCCATTAAACTGCTTTCTTTGCTTTTAAAATGCTTCCTTAGAAGATGTTATGGAAATACACATACTGCGGTTTTTCACTTTTATGGAGGACTCTATATTGATAGAATCTGAATAAATTCACTCGGTTTCGACTGACTTAAACTTTGGATGAAGACGACTTAGTGGTTAACGCGGCTGCTTTGCGATCTAAGATCACAGGTCCACATCTCCTTCTCGACTAGCAAAAAAATCAATTATGAGCTCAAAGTCTCGCTTTTTGCAAAAAAAAAAAAAAACGCTTTAAAATGACTTCGAAAATGGCCTTACTTACAATGTTAAAATGTGTGTGGAAGGTTGGCAAGTTCGAAGCACTTCTTCGCTTCAAATCAAGCGCATTGAAATTCCTTTTTAAGCGCTTTTTTTCCTGCTGGGATATGTCAAAACTCCCTCTATTTCTACCACTACCCATACAACTGAGTAAGTAAATTTCATCCCCATATTTTCATATTTTAAACGAAAATTTAGTGGTTTACATTCTCTAAATGAAATAAAAGAAAATATAAACCAGTATTGCAAGCAAGGTATTTGAAACTCCAGTATTCCCACATGTTTTTAGATTTAACATTCCTGAAGGCGTTATATGCGAGTACCAGGTAGTAGATATCTACTTGAACAGTCACTTGTAAAATATTTTAGGACATGATCATATAAAATTACCTGATATCCTTTATGTGATCCTTTTTTTTCCAAAGATTCTTTCGGTAGAAACAATGTTGCCATATTTTTTTACTCATGTTTCAATTTCGATCATCTTATTTCATTGTAGATACCTGCACTATTTATCATAACATATACTTAGATGCTCCTATAAAAAAATGATCTCATCTTATAAAATCGACAAAAAAATGATAGCAATCTGACCAATTTCGCACTGTAATAAATAAAAAATCCATAAATCCTCATCGATACCAAAATTCTCACCTAATTCATCAATTTACCACCGCTTTTTTCCTCTGCAGTGTCTCTATTCAAGACTATGTTTTTCTTGGAATTTCCTTATATCTTTTTTTTCATCCGACGTTCTAGATATAAAACCTCATATCTCAAAACTAAAGTAGAAAAAAGGCAACAAAACTTATACCTAGCTATCGTGTATGGAATAAGAAAGGAAGAAAAATAAAAACCACACAAACTGAAAATGTTTCAAAAATTGATCCCCCTTTACACTACTTATATTGTGTGCGCGCTCATACTTAAACTCGACTATACAACAAAATTTCATTGAACTGGGCGAGGGTCCGAACCGATGATCCTATCCGTCTTTTCACGGTACTGCTGTGACGGTGAACTGCTCGCAAAAGAATATGAAGAATATACCCATCATGCTGCTCATATGTAAACAACAACAAAGCCCAAAAATACTCATAATACACATATGAGTAGGTATTAGAGGTGAACCTTTTCGCTCGCTCTTCGGAAAGGCTTTACACTCGGGGTACCTCCGGTTTTCGGACCTCTACTCAATGAAATTTTTCGGAAGGTTTATTGAATTACATGTGGTACATCAGAGCCAATTTACCTTATGACCAAGAAAGAAAAGAAAGGCGGAAAAAAACTATGTTTGTATTTCTACAACTTTACCTACTCATCGACGCATATGACATCGATGCAGTTTATGTTTAGGTTAAGTTGGTTTTGAATCGTGTGCGCATGCACATATCACTCACCGGTCGCATTAGGATTCAGAAGGATATCGCGTTGCATTTGTGTCGCGTTTTTATGGAAATTTGAGTGCGTGGTTTTATTGAAATAAAGAAAAAAAAAGTTGAAAACCCTAACCTATCCTAAGTTTAATACGAGTAGTTTTTTTTTTTGGAAAATTAAAAATATAAAGTTTGATTGAATACGTGTTTTATAACTTAATTTTCAATTTAATTCCATTAATGTATCCCCATAATTTATCTCTTACATATTTGCATTTTATTGGATTTTTATGTTTCCAGTTCGATTTTTGAATTGATTTTAGGCAGTTCGAATTTAATTAATATCTCCCGTTTTTTTCGTGATTTTAATCGAATGCTTACTTATAATTAATTAATAGTTTTTTTTTATGTATAATAGTTGTGTCTGGTGTAAACGTTATCTAGCTTTAAAAAAAAAATTAAATTAAAATAAAAAAAAAGTTAAACGCGAAGCTATTAATATCGTGTCTGAAGTGAGAAGGTCGAATTTTGGGGCATTTTAAAGTCATGTCGAAATTTTGTACGACTCTATAATTGGATTAACTGGCGACAGCATCGACGACAGCAAATTTGCCGATTGATTTAAACAGGTGGATAATTCACGAGTCTATTCGATAATTTATATGGTATTGAGTGTGCCAATAATTCTGAAGCGATTGTAAAAAAAAATAACAAAATTCTACAGGTTGGTAATATTATTCCTATTTGCGTAGAGATTTAGATAAAAAGTAAAAATATTTTATATCTGCGTGATTCCTTATGATTGAGGCTAGATTGACTCAAATTTTTATTGCTTACATGATTCGATGGAAAAATATTTATATTGGAAAATTTTTTATCATAACCTGAGTGTGTACATTGCAGATCCCTTAAGCATACTTTAAATACGTAACTAAATCTATAGAATTATAGATTTTCGACACACTTGTCCGTCATTTAAAATTGTTTATTTTCTGGTAAATAGAACAGAGAAAATTTATGATTTTATGCCCTACACGAGCTACATTGTAAATTCAATTTTGGACTTTTTATTTGGCTCTTAATCACAGTTTCAATCAATCTCATTGAAAGGTTGTCAACTATATAATTTTTGTAATACTTTTGTGGGTTTTTTTTTCACGCCGATCTATAACGTAATAATTAGCAAATTTTAAGTCATTACGAAATAACTAGATGATATGTTTATCTATATAGGGAGTGGTTCTTATTGTTTTTGAGAAAACAAACAATAACAATCTATACTACGATTCTACTGATATTTAAAATTATTTGGGTCAATCTTAAGAATGATTTTGTACAGCTCTATAGAAATAACAAACGCTTTCCTTGTTGTTATATGTCGCTGTGATTCAAAATTTACAATAGGGTGGGGAGTTTATAAAAGTTCCATAACAACAAAATAAAAAATCTACAATAATTGTAAAAATAAATTTTATAAGTATGCGACCATACAAACTCCAAATTTGCGTGATTTGAGGCGAAAAGTATTAAAGCAAACCTTGTGTTTGCTGTTTGAAAATTTTTGCAATTTGTGTGTGAGTGGGAGTGAAAAAGAAGTTAAAAAAATATGCTCCTGATCTGAGAATATTTTATGTATTGTATCGTAGGAGTTATGATTTGCAAGGAAATTGCTTAATTGATTCTTCTAAAATTATTAAATTTGCATTGGAGTTGGTAGAATTTAAAAAAAAAAATTTAATTTCAAAACTTAGGAATGTGTTCACCGCACTTGCAACATTTTTTCAACCCGCAGGATCTTCGATGCAAGCTGTGATCAAAAAAAGATCAGGGGTCGTAGCATATAAGGTGTTTCGGCTCAGTCGTTTCGATTATTCCGTTCAAATGGTAGCACCTAAGTTCGTAGAATGTTTTTCTAAAAATCTTTCGACTGGTTTCAATTTTAGAAAATTAGTTTTGCTAGGTTTGTCTACTTTATAAATTGTAATTATTGATAATGTGCATAGCTAACCAAATTAAATTTCCTACGAATTTCAAGACGGTGCACAACGATCTAGCAAAGATGATGATGATGCAATGGCACTACAGCCCATATCGAGCCTTGGCCTCCCGTATGCACCTCCTCCAGTTGTGACGGTCGAACGAGCGCGTTCTCCAGTTTCAAAAATCGAGAAGCGATCTGCAATCTGAGCCGACTGAGTCCTCCCATCGCTTTTGTGGCTTTCCCTGCGGTCGATTGCCTTGAGCTTTGTCCTTTAGCACTCGTTCTGGAATTCGCACCTCGCGCATTCGCTCAACGTGGCCAGCCCATTCTAGCTTGCGGAGTTTGATCACGATAAATGCTGGTGGGTCGTCAAATAGTTGATACAGTTCATGGTTATATTGAATTCGCCAATCATCTCCTTCCGTACACCTTCCGAAGAATTTTTCGCTCAAAAGTATCAATTAAAATCTCCGAAATCCGCGTCAAGATCCACGTTTTGCATTCATATAGCAGCACAGGAGGAATGAATATCTTGCAGATGCGTAGTTTGTTTGTTTTGATGGACCTTCCTTGATTTCATTATAGGAAGTATCGCATAAAATGCTTTGTTCGCCACCGTGATTCTTCTTAGAACTTCATGACGTTCATTGCAGTCCTTTGTGAGAAGGGCTCCCAGGTATATGAATTCATCCACCTGCTCGAAGTTGTATTCGCTCATAGTAATACTCTGACTCTCTGGAAGAGTCATGTATTTTGTTTTCGCTTCATTGACCCTTAGCCCTACTTCACCCGCTGCCGCCTCCAACTCCTAGAATACCTCCTTATTACAAAGTAATGATCGGGCCAGCATATCCACGTCATCCGGTGCGCCACCAACTACCTCTAGTGTCTACTGAGGTTACTGAAGTTGCCTTTATCCAGGGCCGAATTATCCATATAGGGCCGAATCATCCATATAAGCAGACTGTCGGCTTGGTGCTAAGGATCAGTTGTGCTTTATGGAACTCTCCAACGAACAACTGCTGCCAAGAGTATATCAATATTGTGCACCACGAATTGTCAGCGTGATTCGAGTCAAAACAATCAAATTTTTGTACATATAGGTACAATACATTCAGTATACTTCTACCCAGTGCGGATCACCACAGTTTTAAAGGGTGCCAAAAAAAATGTCAATCAAATTCGGCTAAAATCTCACAGAAAAATGTTGATTGTCGCCAAAATTTATGACATTAGAATTTAAATTTGTGATAAATAATTTTTTACTGAGTTAATTAGCCAAAAAATTATAGCGGTACGACATTTCACCGACAAACTTTTGTGATAGCAAGAAATTCGAATTTTCCAAAACATGTTTTTGTGATGATCGGCAAATTTGAAAACCTAATGTTTCGAATTAAAAAAATGAGTAAACATGGCACATAATTTACTTCCTAAGTGCATTTCCCAATTGGGTATATTTATCTCTCTACAATGGCACTATAGCCTAAATCAGTCTTCGGACCTTCAGGTTCTTTCACAATTTTTTTTTTCATTATTTATTGTGGAAGGATTGTTAGCCCTTCGCACAACTCTCTATCTACGAATTCTTCATTTTCGTAGACTGAGGTGACCAAGGTATACCCAAGCAGGCAGCGTGCTGGAATTATACGTCGATTGGGATTTGAACTCATGATCTTCACATTTTTGACCAACACGCTACGCACTAGGCTACACCCTAGCTGGGTATATTTCTGCTTTAAGCGAATTTGCACCCTCTTTGATCACTCTTTTATTAAACTGCTTGATTGTTTAGACGGTGTACAATGATTTCACGCAGTCTATTTATCACTTATTTCAAATCTAAAAAACTTCAAAACGGGTGCGTGGAAGGGAAGCACAGCAATGAAATTTTCCACATATGGTTGATCCGGCCCTGAGGCTATCAAATCTTTTCGATTGTCATAAAGGATGGTAGAGAATCGCAAGAATATGAACAACATACAAAAGGCCAATTTTAGTTCGAAACTTCTTGAAATCAATTATTACTGGTGTTGAAATATTGTGCGAAGGAGCGAAGGATCAAATGGAGCTGATGCACCTTGCATGCTTAAGGGAGTAATATCATCAAAAGACCAAAATGTCCATACCAGTGTAACGAAATGGAGGACGCCATTGTGCACAGATAACGGGCTTCCTCCATGGTTACAAGAAAACCTCATCCTTGAATATCCCTAATGAAAGAGCGAAGGAAAAGAAGACCTAGGCGTACACGTTGCCTACCGGTAAAAACTTGAGCCCCACGATGGGCGCCAATGTGACGAAACCGACTCCATTCTGCCAACAGATAATGGGCGTCCTCCAAAATTCAGTAGTGGGAGGTAAGCTTTGTTCCCGGTTCCGCCATTATCCATCATTATCTGGAGGCCCTGCTTCATAGGACGTTTTGGCACTGATTTGCCTAGATTGTACCAAAAAGTAACGTGAAATCCTATCATCTTCCTTTTTTCACCCTTTCATCATAGGTCTTCAAGGAATTTGTATTCCCTTCCAATAAAATATCGTCCACTCAGCATTCACAATTCGCCATGATTTTCAAATGCAGCAATTCGTCACACAATGGTAGTACAAAATTAATTGTTCAGAATTTTGTCGTAAAATTTCATTAGAAAAGTATGTTTAAAATATGCCTATATTCTTATTGTCACAGAAATATGTAGTTAACATGTCATGGAGTAGTGTCATATCTTTTTCGTCAATTGTACAATAAATCTGTAAAATTGTTGCTTAAAAAATGCCTGACATCTCAAAAGTAACACATTTAAATTATTTTGTCACACTGTTCTGTCTGAAAAACAAAATTTCTTGTCGCATTGCTGTCGGAATTTTGTAGCATTTGCTGAGGGCATTCATAATAAAAACTATGAAGATGATGACTTACAACGATGTTTGAAGATACAATGCAAAATATTACTAAATGAGTTCTCGGCTATAAGAAAAGCTATTTGGAAGAGTGCGCTATTAATAAAATTGTCTGGGCTGCAAATTTATTTAAGCCGGCACTGTGTGCTATCAATATGATCCGTCAATGTGCGTAATGGAAGTCGAAAAATTTTCCACAGCTAATAGAATAGAACCTTAAAAAATGAAGACCATGCTCATCATATTCTTCAATAAAATCAACGTGAAACACTTTAAAACTGCGATATGGCCAGAATCGTATCCATCGAATTTTCGCCCAAAACCAAGTCTACCTAGTCGTGCCATAAGTTCTGTCACACGTATATGGGCAATTTTTGTATAAATGAAAAAGAGTTTTTGACAAAGGAAAATATATTTTATTTTGGCATACTAATGGAAGTAAAATAAGCAACAAATTATTCAAAGTGGCCGCGTTTAGCCTTAACACAGCTCTTTAATCTGTTGGGCCAGTCATCGATAGCAGTACGCACTGTTTCTAGCGGAAAATTAGCTACTGCTTCTGTCAAAGATCGCTTAAGGCTCTCGATATTTGGGTGTCGTCTCGTGCACACCATGGACTCTAACTCCGCCCACAGTTTGTAGTCCAGGGGATTCAAATCTGGGCTCCCAGAAGGCCATTCCGTCGTCCTTATAAACTGTGGAATATTGGTTTCCAACCACGCTTGTGTGGTTCGAGCTTTGTGGGCTGGCGCAGAATCTTGCTGGAAAACCCAATGTCGATTGTTGAATAGCGTAGAGTTCAGCGGCTTCACACATCCCTCCAGGATGTCCGTTTGATAATTTTTCGCTGCAGTTTTTACGCCTTTTTCGCAAAAATGAAGCTCGGTGACCCCTTCGTAGCTGACACCCCACCATACCATGACTGATGCTGGATGATGTCCTCGCTGTACCCTAGTGGCAACTTCTCGGGCTTCTGCGGAGCTGTGGGCATACACCTTATCATTTTGGCGGTTGAAATGTTCCTCCACCGTAAAAATTTTTTCATCGGTAAATAAAATTTCTCGATGTTTGTTGTTGCCGTACCGCCGAAGGAGCTCTTTCGATCTGGTGCTCCTAATTTGCTTCAACTGCTCAGTCAGCAAATGTCCCGTTGATCGTCGAAAGGCACTCATCCCGAGGTCAGATTTTATGATGCGAGACATACTTCGGGTGGAGATGTTCATCTCTCGAGCCATGATTCGTTGTTTACGAAGCGGATTTCGACGAATTCGACTCTCGACCGCTTTGATGGCAGCAGAAGAACGTACATCACGCGGACGTCCAGAACGAGGTCGATCTTCAATAGTCTGGATCGCGTTATATCTCTGGATCGCACGATACACAAATCTTTGCATTATTTTTAACGGGCACAACAACTTGAAAATTTCACTCTCGGATTTTCCACACTTATGTAGTGCAATCACTGCAGTTCGGTTTTCTATTACACCCCATTCCATCTTCACACGTTAACGAACACACTTTAAATGACCATCAACTGTCAACAACATTATGACGTTTATAAAACTGGCCGATATTGAAATGTCACTCATAAAATAAAGTTGTTGCTAATGTGAGAAATTATGTGACAGAACTTATGGCAGGACTAGGTATATTCTTATTTCCAAAAGTGGAATTGAATTCGCAGACATTCCGTCCACCCGAAATGCTTCAATACGAGCACTACAAGCAATACCACAAAACGAGCTGAAACTTGCACTTGAAACGCCTTTGGAATCGCTGCGTCGACTGAATTGAAACAAAAGGAGTCTATTTTAAATAGATAAAACAATAAACTTGAAAATGTTTTGTTTCTATCGCGTTTTATAGGCGATATAATGGCGATAATATCGCGATAGTGCGACGATCATGAGTTCAAATCAGCACCCGCGAAAGTGAAAATTCATGGATAGAAGATTGTGCGAAAGGCTAACAGCTCTTCTGTAATAACAAATAAATGTTAGGGAATCCGAAGACTATTCGACAAGGCCCAATTTGGTCTGTACTGCCAGATATATTCTCTGGTAACAGGTCATTACGAAGACCGAAACTCTCCGGCAAAAAGTGGAATATACGTATTTCTTAGCACATAATTCAAAGTGTAACAATAAACATAACAGGGCTACGATTGCGCGTAAAGCGCAATCTTACGATACTCTAGATGAAATACATAGAATTTTTGTGATCCCTAGAAATTTTGTATGGGGAGTGTTAGAAAGAATTATAGTATTGAACTAATTTTTCCCCATAATGCTAAAGTAGCTATAAAAATGTTTTATACAAAATGCTTACTAAAAAAATTGAATGGGAACTGAGAAAATTAGTGAGTTAGATTTAATGAAAATTTGCAGCTTGTATGGGAGGTGGTAGAAACAGTGGGGGGATTTTAGTAATTTTTTCAGACATAATTAGCAATATTACAAAATTGACATCCCTTAAATTTCAGACTAGTGCGATTCATACTTTTCAAGAAAATCGATTTTTTGTGAAGTTGTAAGACTGTGTCATATTGTATGGGAGGGGGTAAAAGCAGTGAAGGTAATCAAATAGTTTTTTCTGATCTTAGAGATAATACTAATTAGGTATTCATTATAAAATATGAGCTTGATAAATGTTATATGTTCTGAGAAAATCGGCTTAGAGCATTTCATGAAAAAGTGTATTTTGTATGGGAGGGGGTGGAAGGAGAGGGAGGAGGCAAATAATTTTTCTACCGTAGATTGAAATCATTATGAATGTAATATATCCCAAAATTCAGACTAATACCTTTTATACTTTTTGAGTAAATCCATTTATTGTCAATTTGCGAAAATGTGTCATTTTGTATGGGAGGGGGTAGAAGGGGTGAAGCTAATCGTCTAATTTTTTTTGACCTTACTAACAATTTTAAATAAATATTTGGTGCACAATTTGAGCTCGCTAAATTTTATACGCACTGAGTAAATTGGCTTAGAGTAATTTATGACAAGTTCAGTTTGTATGAGAGGTGGTAGAAGGAGGGGGAGGACACACGTAATTTTTTTACTGTAGATTGATATTATCATAGAAATAATATATTCTAAATTTCAGGCCAATAGCTTTTATACTTTTCGAGCAAATCCGTTTATTGTGAAATTGCGCAATTGTGACATTTTGTATGGGAGGGGGTAGAAGGGGTGGAGCGATTTGGCCCGTTCACGAACTTGACCTTACTTTTTTGTTAAAAACGACGTGTACAAAATTTGAACTTTCTAGCTCAACGCGTTCTCAAGTTAGAGAGGACACGGACGGACGGACGGACGGACAGACGGACATCCGGTTTTGAGATTTTTGAGTGATTATATGAACTTCTGTATCATTCATTTTTTTCTCCGAGCCTTATTTCTTGGCGTTACAAACTTTGTGGCAAACTTATAATACTCTCAGATTTCATCTAGAGTATAAAAAGGTAAAAAGCGATTTTTTGTATCAGTAAATTATTTTGATTAAAATTTTACATATTGCTCTGAAAAATCGCTCCAAAATTGTATTTATTATATGATTTAGTAATTCTATTTACTAAATCAAACAAGCCACTATCATCCCTTGTAGCTTTTACCTCCTAATCAATTAAACATTTGCTGATAACAGAGAGCTTACACCTAATTTTGAATACGTACATATGTGGTTAAGTTCCAGGAAATAAACGCGGTAAGAATAATTTTAACTATCTCTGTCAAAACCAAAAAAAAATAATAATAATAAATCCGAAAATAAAGTTCATTACGCCATAATAATACGAAAACAGATCGAAAACGATAAGAAACGAAGATAATGGCGAAATCACATACCTACCAAACTTCAAAAATCCATTTACATGATTATTCCGAGAACCTTGCTGTAAGCTCCAGAATTTCGCAGCGCGCAGCCTAAAAAATATTTACAAATTATCAAAGTCTCATAAACAAATTTATTATTTATCTAATTTTCTTCCGATTTTCGTTAAGCAATTTCGATGGCCATGAAGTTTAATTTTAGTCACTCTATTAAAATGACTTCCCGTTTTTTCGCCGTATGAGCTCTGAACTTCGTCGATTTTCGTTTCGTCGTTAATACTGGAAATAATTATCTCTACACGCTAAACAATTTATTTTTTTTTTTTTACATACATATATGAAGTCGAAGATATCACGTAGAACTTATGGCCAACAAAAACAAATTATAACGCTCCACACTGCTCACTATACTGTGCTGCAGTGTATAAAACGCTCATTAGCCTTGAGCCGAATAAACGCGTCTAATAGCTCTGTGCTGCCTATATTTGCGCGTCACTTGGCTCATATTTTTGGACTCTTATAATAATAATAATAAAAAAAAAAATAGTGTGATTTATTCGTTGACTAATTTGTACTCGAATTCCATTACCGAAAACCAAGCCAACAACAAAACGAGCCTGCTGTATAAAAAATCCATCAATAATTCCGCCAACAACTCTCTACAACCTAATCAGCGCACAATTAGGAAAAGTAACGAGATAAGGCCTTGCCAAGAGCGCACTAACTACGTTAAAAACGGCGTTGAAACAATAAAAAAAAAAAAAAAATATGAAAAACAACCACAATTTACCTAGAACAAAATTATTAAAAAACAAATTTTGTCAGCCACATATTCCCCACATTCGGTTATCGCTTATCAGCTCGAGTTAGCAACCGAATGTGTCTCGGAATTGGGCATGCGAAAATCGCAAAAACCCGAAATATTTTTTTCCAATGTCGTCAGAAACAATCGTCGTCGTCGTATTAAATGCCATAATTTCAGGTAACTACTTAATAAAAAAAAATTACGTTAAACAAAACCTAAAGGTGTGAAAAAGTATCAGATCTATGGCCAGGGGTACCCTGTTGACCGCGGGGTATGGCAACAGGTGTTTTACCATATTTAATATCGAGTGGATAACGAGCTATTACGACCCAGAGCTGGTCGGCAGCGCCAATGAAAGCTACGCTTGTTTTGCACGGAAAAATCACATATGAAACGGAAAATGTGCTGATGATGCCCAGTCGGCGGCGCGGGAGGGTTGAAGGCCGCGAGAGAGGTACTATGGAAAACTCCGTGAAAATCAAGGCTCACCTGTATGGTGCGCGGTTTCAACACGTGTATTTATGCATCGTTTATCGCTAGTCACATGTGTCCGATGGTTGTTATCACGTACCGTAGCGAAAATTAAACAACTATGAATAATATTCACCGGACTAACATGGATGGTAATAATTTATAATAATTTTTTTTTTTTCGTGTAATTTTATTGGAATATGTGTTTTTTTTTCATAATTTATTAAATTTTACACTTTGATAAGAAATTGAAGAGTTGAAAAATTATGGATAGCTACTTGTTATAATTATTTATTTCGAATTAAGGGCGACACATCGCGATAGCGATTCCGGCCGGCCGCAACAGATGCATTCAAAAGTAGAGTTGTACACATACAGCGTTAAATCGCAACAATAAAATTTTACTTCTTGCGATTTTCTTTTGATCGCGATTCCAAACCCTCATTTAATCTACAATAACACTACAGCTCAAATCGGGCCTTCGCCTTAACTTAACGTTTTCATTACCTATTGTAGAAGGGTTGTTAGCCCTATGAATTTTTCATTTTCATAGATTGAGGTGAACAAGCAGTCAGCGTGCTGAATTTGTACGTCGATCGGGATTTGAACTCACGAGCTACGCAAACGCTACATGCCCAATTTTATAGCACATCGACATCACGATGGAAATTAAAAAAAAAAAAAATTGTAATAGATTTTTTTTTTGGCTTATTTCAATTACTATTCAAGTAGCTCTGACAAAAAATTTTTTTTTTTCTGAAATTGATCATTTGCGTTTTTAGAAGGGGTGAGTGGTATGCTTTGGGCAAATTTTATTGTTTATAGTTTTGCTTTTTCCGAAGAAAAATCTATTTTCATTACACTGAAATTTCGAAAAAAAAATTTATTGAGGAGTGTGTAAAAGAACTGGCTGATGTGACTCGATTACTAACTTGAATTTACCTTATAAAGGAAAGTTTTCCGGATTTCACACTGTTCTGCTTTATTGATTGTGGTGTTTCGGTATTTGCTAAGAGCTTTATCAAACTGATCGACACTAAAACAATTCAAAGATATTAATAAAGAATGGGATTTATTAGAAATGGTAAGGATAGTTAGTTAATAAAGAGTAATTGATTAATGTGTGATAATAGCTAGGCTGTAGCCTAGTGAGTAGCGTGTTAGTCTTGTAATGCGCAGATGGTGAGTTCAAATCCCGGTCGGCGCAATATATAACTCCATTACATTGCCTGCTTGGATATACCTCGGTCACCTCATTCTACGAAAATGAGAAATTCGTAGAAAGAGGGTTGTGCGAAGGGCTAACAACCCTTCCACAATAAGTAATGAAAAATGTTAAGGAACCTGCATGTCAGGAGGCCAAGGTCAGATTTGGGCTGTAGCGCCATTGTAGAAGAAGAAGTAGAAGAAGAATTGATTAATGTGAAAATTAGTTATACGAGTACGGATTTCAAATGTTAAGACAAATAGCCCCATGTCTGCGCGATGGAGTTGATTGCAATCTTCAATGCTAGAAAGAAACTTGTTACTATAACTTCTAGCTAGAAATTAAATAATTGTTAAAGATCTTTGAAAAATTAAAAAAAATTCTTTCTTTTTTAAAAACGTTTATCAATATTACGAGTATACCTGCAGCGATACAACATGCTTTGCAATAATATACGATCGTAAAAAGAAATTCGTATTAAAATCACGAATATATCGTTCATATCTTGGAAAGGGCGAAAAAATGATTTTATTACCATTGAACAAAACATCATATCAAATTGAAATCGCGCTACAAAAACCCTAGCAAAGTAACCGACGTCACGGCAATAAAATTATGAGCGCACATTACGTGCCCAGTATCTGTACACAATTATTTTTGTAAGTATGTAACCTCATAAGTGTTGCGCACCACTTGACATTACACCTCAACTTGTGCCACTTTATAGTCGTGGTAATTAAAAACAAAAACAACAAAACCAAATAGCGCGATTTAATAAAAACATCAGAACGCTTAGAAGAAATGTAAGAGCGACAGCAGGTACAAAATGCCATTTTGTTGTTTATCGCAAAAAAATGATGAAAGAAAAAAATTTGTTAAAATTAATATGTTATGCTTTTTTAGTATTAGTTGTTGCTGTTTCAGTTTTTTTTTTTATCATAATATGGAGAAAAAAATATTTTTTTAGGCTTAAGTCTATTTGTTCGCGTTATCAACAAAAAAAAAATTACTGCTCAATATCCAAAAAATTATTAAGAAATAGTACAAATAAAGGAAGTTAGCTTTCTTATGAAATTTGGTTTTTTTGAAAATAGTTTTTTTTTTAAATTGTACGAAATTAGCGGAAAGTTTTTCAGTAACATGTGGTTAGAGTGATCCGTACTTGTGAGATATGTCTTTAAAAAAAATATGAACATATGAATAATCATACTTTTTGAGATAAGAGAAGCAGCAATTTTGTTAGTAAAATTAATGATTAAGATTATTCTTGAAAAGTTATTGACTTAAGTTTAACATTTTGACATTTTTGAGGTAAGGTTAGGTTCGTGGAGGGGTTGGACACCAATGTACGTTCACCATGTGAACCTACATATCATTTAGCCATCCTGCTCTACCGGTGAAACTAATGATCGATTCAAGGGACAGTTGATCATTTAGCTCAACTCAGAAGTCTCTCCGGAAATTTTTGAAATCGTGCACGACATATTTATTTAACATTCTTAGTCATAACAAAAAAAAAAGGCTGCATTCCTTCTGCCCCCTCACATACAATATGACTAATTTTCACAACTTTACAAAAGGTATATTTTCTTGAAAAATATGATCGCTACTGATCTGCAATTTAAAACATTTCTAGTTATTTCAGAAAAGTCAAGAGAACACCCCCTCCTTCTATCACCTCCCATACAAGCTGCACAATTTCACTAAATCCAATACACGGATTTTATCAATTTTCATTTAATTTTTGAAGCTTAATTTTTCAATAAAACATTTTGATAGCAACTCCAGCATAATGTCAAAAAACTCGTTCAATGCCGTCACCCCTTCTACAACTCCCCATACAAACTTTCATAAAATCGAAAAAAAAATTCTCTTTCATCATGATTGGGCATTACACCCAATTGTAGTCCTGTTATGTTTTAAACTAAACACTAGAATTAATAAATATAGACTACTTATAGTAATGTTTTAAGTAAAATTAGAACTAAATGAACGAGGAAGAGGACGTTAGATGATGCGTTGGAAGATTGTTAGTCATTACTTTCCTCGGTTTACAGAACAAAAATAAAAAGCTAAGTAACAAATTACAGAAACAAAATACATGCCATCTACGAAGGAGAGAGGCGGTCTATGTTAGTTAATTTAACCTCTGTTTGGGATAGTTGCTAAATTATGTGTTATCTGGCTTTCTATACTCCGACATACAGTAACTCAATATTCTCCGTTCGAAGATTTGTAGCTCCTCAGTAGCTGAAGGAGAGATTTGAAGCGAAATCAAATAAACTGCCAACAAGTCGGGCGCAAGTTTATTATTCTTGGGACAAGTTGAGGATGCATGGAAAATCAATATTCAGGTTAGAGTGGTTAGGGAAGACTAAGTGAAAGGGGTTCTAATGCAGGGCTGTTGTCAACTTAACACTTAATTGCGAATACGATCAATAGCTCCAGTACACGTAATCAATGTTTCATTCGTTTATGCAAGTTTGGGTTTTTATGAGAGGAGGGGGGAGGAGTGATAGTAAGGGTGGTTGGATGTTGATAATTGATTGCTTGAATCACATCCAATATTCTGTGTATAGAATGTCAGTTTCATAGAACTTTTATAAAATATGGTAAATTTTACATTCACGAAATCGAACATTTGTATGAGAGGGGGTATAGGAAGTAAGGGAATCGTAAAATTTGTGACGCATTTGTGACGTTTTATTTCGTTTGTCTTGTAAGGTGCTCGTACAAAATTTCAATTCTTAATTTGTTGGTTGATTTACTGAAATTAATCGAAATCATACTTTTGTATGGGAGGAGTAGAACGGCAGGCGCGATCTCAAAGCTTTTGACGAAATTTCGTTTCAACAATTCTTAAAAGGTATTGTGTAATATTTCAAATTGATAGCTTTTAATAGTTAGGTGATAATTGATTTCTTAAAAATGTTCGAAAAAATAATTTTGTATGGGAGGGGGTAGAAGTCTTGAAGGTATTCGACCAGTTAATATTTTTTACTTTTAGGGATTTTTTTTAAAATGTATTTCACAAATTTTCAAATTTCTACCTTAAAATTTTATTCAAAAATTTTCAGTTTTTGTGTTTTTTTCATTGCACATGAAACACCTTGTGCACATTAGACCCCACTTCGGTGCATAACTATTGGAACAAATTAATATATTTGTTTCTATGTATATCAAATAGATGTATCCACTGTAAAATTTAAACTTTGTATCTTTCACCAGAGCCCTACAGAAATCCCTAAGAATTTTCGACATTTTTACTTACCACCTTTCTCCCATTACACCCCCAATTTTAAATGCTTACCAAAATTAAAGACTATGTAGTTCTACAATCTAACAACATTTCAATTTGATATCTGCACTCAGTTTTATAATAAACCGGTGCACCATTTTTGAAATGCTCCCCATTTTCCGCCCGCCCCACTATTACGTCTAAATGTTATATTTTTTTCGTATTTCGCTAGTATAGCTTAATCTATGCTCTAAGTTTCAATTTCATATCACGACGAGATATTCATTTGTAAGTGTTTCTCTTTGCACCCCACCCCTCCTCCCTCCCACTCCCTTAACCAACCCCGTTACAATAATTAGCCTGCCACTAAGCTGATTTTGCTGGATCTATATGCCTATATGCCACCTTAATAGTCCCAAAATATGATATTTTTATGGTCATTTCGAAGATATAATCATTTCAAAAAAAAATTCGGCCGACAATTTGTTTTTAGCCTCCCCTTTTCGGACTTCAATGGATAAAAAAATTGAATTATTTTTAAAGTTTGTTCCAAACCTTTCTATTTACATGTCGATTTTCAGCTTCCTAGCTAGAACCATGATTGAGATATTCAAATTCTTCGTTTTCGGTTTTAGCGCTTCCCAGCATCCCCCTTACGCGAACTTCCGAAAGTTAACGCATTTGAAAGGTTCTTCGAAGAATTTCGGGGCTTGTGAAGGAAGGAACGGAATGGCGAATAAGATACAACAATGAGTTGTATCAACTCTACGACGAGTCAGAAGCTTCAACGTTCATCAAGCTACGTAAACTGCAGTGGGCTGGCCATGTAGAGCGAATGGAAGATAATAGGATCCCAAACATGCTCTTAAAGGCAAAGCGAGTGGTAACCGGCCAGTAGGCAAACCACGCAAGCGCTGGGAAGACTCGGTTGATGAAGATAGCAAAGCCATTTTAAAAATTAGCAGCTGGAGGACGCGGTCTTTGGATCGAGACGACGACTTCAGGAGACCAGAGCCCGATTTGGGCTGTCGCGCCATTGATGATGGTGATTCCAAGATTAGGTTCAGGTCCGAGTGCAATGATCCAAATAGTTCGACACGTTTAGATGCTACCGTGACACGGTGAGCGTTAGTAATCGATTCGAATTCATAGATGTTATCCAGGGTCATCTGTCGTCTGCAAGGCCATGAAGTTTTCAGGTTTCAAACGAGTTTCTGAAATTAGGATTATTGAGAGATTTAAATGATTTAGTGTGTCTTCGAGTGACTTTTTTCTCTCATGTATTATTAAGGGATTCATGTTGGTGGCATAGATCTTTAAGTACACTATACGCAGGCTGTTCAAATTTGGACGAAGTAGACTTAAAGTCCGTCATAACATTTGTAACCCTTTTCATTAAGGTAAAGGAACTCCAAACAATGATTCTGAAATGTCTAAAAATTTATCAAATATTCCGGTCCCATAGTTTTTGATTCTGGCTCTGATCGGGCTACTAGCTTGAACTTTGCAAATGTACAAAGGACCAATTAAAAGTAACTAAGATATTAACGGAACAATGAACGAAGTCTCTATTCATCTGATTCTTGCGGTTGTTTTCAACTTCTACCTTTTCTGTTCTACAAGCCATGTCTATATCACAAACATCTCGTATTTATTATAATCGGCGGATGCCCTTATGATCCACAATTAATACACAATGCCTTCGGGGAAGGACTAGAACCTTCATTCTTTCTCAGACATACATTTTTGTCTTCGTGTTTTCCGCCACATTTGATACAACATAGTTGGTTGAAACATGTCCAAATCTTTGGCATGTGTAGTATTGTATCATTTCCCTACCTCTAGGATTTTTAAAGTAGAATTTTCGAACGAGAATATATTTGATCTTTAAGATCTTCTTGAAGTCATCTCCACTTTTCAGAGTTATTTTGAGATGATTAGAGCTAATCCCATCCCTTTTGGCACACGCAGAAATAGAAATTGAAGCTTTTAGGGGTCTTATATCTTGTATAATTCTGTTATGAATATTTACGTCATCTACATAACATTTGCCCTGGTTGACAATACATATTCTAACTGAGCTTGACATTTCCTAACAGATTCAATAACAGTCTTAGCACCTAAGAAGGTTATAAATATCTGTGGGCCGCACCACTTAGTTTTACTTTATAATTCCAATGATAAAGTATTACACAAAAAAAAAAGAGTTTGCTTCCCTGAAATTTCGTTTTCTCACGTTTCATCATCAATTAGCCTAAAAATGCAACGACGATCAAAAACCCATATGGATAGAGAATTTATTTCTGGGTAGATTGTAGTTTTGGTGGGGAGCTTTCATTACCTAAGTTTTAGGGAATGTGTGGTGCAAAGGGGAGGCGGGGGAGAGTTAAGGTCGAAAAATGCGATTGTTAATATCTCCACTACGAATGCAGATAGAAAGGGAAAAAAGTGAAAATAAATTTGTTTGTTTTATCCAATGAGGTACAAAAAGGGGAAGGGTGAGGGATAATAAAATTCAATTGTTGACCGTTATTTATTTTTTTTTTTTCAAATGTATATTTCTTTGAAATCACTTAACAAATTTATCTGATCGGTCGTAGAATATGTACTACGGCCGATTAGGTCAAGCCAAAACTTTTAAGGGGGAAGCTAATGGGGTGGAAAGAAAAACACTTAAATATTAATATGTTTACTATCTGTAAAGCTTTTCAATTGAAACTTGGGACATGTACTACGCTATACTAGTGAAATATGTGAAAAATATTACATTTGGACATAGAGTGTTTCTCTTAGAGGCGGAGAACTATAAATTGGAATTGAGTACAGAAAAATGTTTTCAATATCTTGGGCATGTAGGCGCCGGAGCTGGCGCCTAATCTGGAAGACCAATTTCCCCACACTCTTCGCAGTAAATCAGGCTGTATTTCGGCAATAACCCATCGAATATTGGCTTCCAAACGCTCAATAGTTTCTGGTTTATCAGTGTAGACATGGGCCTTTAGAGAAAAAAATCTAATGGCGTCGAATCGCACGAGCGTGGCGGCTAGTTAACAGGTCCATTTCGTGAAATTAATCGATCATCAAATGTTTCTTTCAATAAACTAATTACATCATGCGCTGTGTGGCATGTGGCGCCGTCCTGTTGAAACCACATGTCTGTGACATTAATGCCTTCCAATTGAGGCACGAAAAAGTTACTGATCATGTCTCTGTACTGTTCACCGTTGACTATAACGTTCTAACCATGATCATTTTTGAAGACATTTGGATCAATGATTCCACCGGCCCATAAAGCGCACCAAACGGTGACTTTTTCTGGATGTAATGGTGTTTCGACAATGGTTTGTTTATCATTGTTTATCATCGCTCCAAATGCGGCAATTCTGCTTTAGAGGGGGAAAATGGGGACGATGATTTTTATAATATTTTTAGGTTAGGGGTGTAAGTGAAGGGAGATGGTGAGCCAAAAAGTCAAAAATTTTGAGTAATTTTTTTAGGAATCTGGTAAAAGGTTAGGCGTAGAATACCCTGAGGCGTGTTAATAGTCCACGATAAACTAATTTATATACTAAACTAGGCAGCTCCCTAATTTCTATGTCGTCGATCATTTTTTTAGAATTAAACTTTCGTTGTGACGTACCGAAAAAAAAATTGATAAACAGCTCTATTGCAGAAACGTCTAAATAGGTTGACAATTGCCAATGAACTCTATGCTCAACAGATTATTAAATCGATCAGTAAATTTACGCAATAAAGCACATGAACTATTTGAAATTTATAATCGATTAGTGAGGCCGTAGTGAAGGACTATCGAAATGTTTTTAAAATTTTTATTTAATTCTGTTTGTGATCTTCAATAGAGTAGTAAAAGCTGATCATGCTCTTGAAAGATCACATTTTAAGATAGTGAATCGTTACAAAAAACTGTTGAAAGCACTAGACACTGAAATGCAATTGAAATCGATCGCGCAAGAACCATATATCGAGAGGATTAGTAAGATAAGATCACTTCCGAAATTCGATGATCGATATGTGTCTTCCAAGGTTTGTTCATTGATCTGCACAACTACCTAGGTAGGTAATAAAACTACGATCTTGAACAAAACTGCCATGATTATTTCAAAATATTTTATGTTCCTCGAAAGTAGATCACTGATGTTGTTTTTTTTATCAGCAACCACACCAAGCGATTTATTACCCATATTCGATATGAAATTTTCGGTAGACCTAGATTCTTATTTTTATTTTTTTTTTCGCTTCCCTCTATCTGTGGTGATAAAAACACGTGATTTTGAAATTATCATTTGAAGACGATATGAGAAATTAATTATCACCGACTTGGATAAGGGGAAACAATCAATCATTCGAGCAATCGAACTTTTCTAACGATAACTGCATTAAATTAATGATCGTTTGTATTCTGTTTTTTTTTTTTTTTTGAATTTTTGCGTTATCGTTGGAATGTTTTTTTTGCAATGAATGCTAGAAAAAAGCTTAATAAACTCTGGATTTTTTTTTGCGCGAACCTATAACACATAGAAAACTGACTGTAATAGTTCGAGGTGTAAAATAAAATAAATTATTATGAGGGCATATGTTATAAACTGTTCTAGTGATGTCATTTTAAAACGATTCGATTGTTGCACGATTCAATGCAATGCGCAGAAAAATAGCCAATGAGTTGGAAGATTAAAATAACTTTTGCGGTTGCATCTTAGCTCATTTTTTGTTACTGTTGTTTTTTTTTTTTTTTTAATTTCCACACGTATTTTTTTTTCTTATTTGTTTAAATGCAATTTTCCTTGGCAACTGCAATGTCAATCCATCAAGAGATTCTAGGGAATAGCTAAATTGTTGATGTAGTATTACAGCCTCGAGAATCTAGAAAATCACTTGCAGATCGCTTGCCTCAATCTGTTTAGCTATCTCGGGGCCACAACATTTACATCCGAACAGAGCGCAGAAATATGTATGGGGTATAATGAAAATGTACAACAAAAAATGCATTTTATTGTGGATTTTTAAGGCCGCCGCCGGCAGTGGCATAGAAAACCATAATCATGTTGCTGCGGTGGAATTCTGTTGTTGCTGGTGCGCGATTATCATGTTTACGAGTTAGTCACTAAAGTTGGACATAAGTATGTAGGTACACTTGACGAATAGGAATTTTAATCGGCCATTTCAAGGCATCTATCGGTCTGTTAAAGGATCCTTCAGTATCCTGGAATCCAGGTCAATGAAAGACAAAGAGAAAAAACAACTCTAGTTCTTAAGACTCAAAAGAGCCGAACCAAATCCATTCCTTCTTAACTTTAAAGAATTCTGTTTTTTTTTTCTGAACCGTTTTTTGGTTCGAATTACCCGAAGAAAAGGGCCAACCAAAGGCATCAAACTTGAAAATTTTATTCCTGTGGGAAAAAAATATTTCATCGGGATTGTAAGGGACTGGCGCACGGGAACCAAAAACTCATACACCCTTAAATCGACACTATACAAAGCAATGAATAATATTTTGTAAAAATGTACAAAAATGTCTGGGGCCTATGCTCTCTCTTTCGGTTATTTATTTCCTTGTCTCAAGACGTCTTTCCAACGATCTTTGTACTTCTTCTTCTGTATATTTTATTTCTGGTAGATTTCTTCGCGTTTATACTCTTGTCCGGGGCACTTAATCGTGGGAAATTCTATGTTTTATCATATTTTCGTTTTCTTGTTGGTTTTGTTTTTCCGAACTTACCAGAACGTATTTAAGATACGTTTCGGGAGAGAGGAGGAGGAGTGATAGTTTTGCCCACCCATGTTATATGCTATGTGAAAATAATCGACTTGAAGAATACTCATTGTATGAAATGTTTTTTATTTATTCCTTAAATTCTTTACCCCATTCTATATATCGGTTAAATACATGAGGAGCTAATTATGTCATAATCCGGAAAAAAAGTATAACCGTTCCGGTTGATGGCATATCATTGAAAGTTCACACATAATAACAGGGTCACTCACAGTACACTCTGAGACCGCAGTTCTTTTTTTTTTCGAGGGGTATGTCTGTAAATTTATCGAGTTCGACTATGGTTATCGATGACATGTGTTTTGGTCGATTAATTTACTGTAGGCTGTTTTTGGTCACGAAAGTATAAAGTAAGTATAAGTAGTCGAAGAACCTAATTTAAACTGAACGATTTTAATATGATTATGAATTACAGGGTTTGAATTTATTCGGAAATGGTTATTTTCTGGATCCTCGCACGAGCTAACTAATTTTGGAACAAGTCTACCATTTTGAATTGCCGATATTTAATTATAAGTTAGTGATATTGCAGTTTATTAAGTTTTGAAATCGGCAACACTGGAATAGTTCGGAAGCCCTGCATAAATACTTAGTCTATGACCAGAGTATAGCCTAGTTAGTAACGCGTTGGTCTACAATGCGAATGGCGTAGTTCGTATCCCGGTCGACGTGAAACTCCAACACACTACTAGCCAGTGGCGTAGCGTCCATTGATGCAAGGGAAGCGTTGCTTCTCTTAAGTTTCGCATTTTATACAGTCTAGGAAAACTAAATTGAAATCAGTACGAATATGTAATTTTATTAGAAAAATTCTTTGAAACAAAGCGCGCATTAATTTCGTCTTACACTGTACACAGCACTTACGTGCACAGAACAGCTTTTTCTCACACTTATTCTGAACAAAGAAAGTTCAAAGCCTTCTACATGTAAGAATCGGTGAGATGCGAGTTGAAAAACGCATATACGCGACCACCGTCCAATACGATCAAAATTTTCGCGCGTGGCGATCGCATAGGAAAGAGAGATGCGTTGCACTAATTGCTTCCACCTTACTCCCATTGCTCCCAGTCCTCCCATACACGAGACCGTTAGCTAATATTTTACTAAAGCTTGTATTAATTATTTGTTCAACATAGCTATATTTGACAAAAAAAGGCTGAATGACCTGTTAAAGCAAGACGTCGCTATAAAATTTATTCGATTTTCGGTCCGTTACCACCCTAATAAATAAAAGGCCATATATTAGTAAGGAATTGAAAAATATGAATTGTCCATGAATTTATGGAAAATGATGAAAAGTCTACCATAATTTAATATAAATATTGGGAAAATGGATGAAAAAATATAATATTGTAATTAAATATTGGTAGCATGGGAATCTATATACTGGAGCAAACGACAGTATATCTACTCTCACTTCCCCGGTCATGATTCCTGGGAGCTCTCAACATTAATAATATTTCAAGCAGCAGACGAGAGAAGTTATTTAATATATTTATAATATATTGAGTAAGCGAATTACATGAAGTAAGCCAATAAATTTAAAAAAATAATTACTTCCCCTAGCTAGAAAGTCACGCCAGGCCACTGCTACTAGCGTGGGTTGGAGGCAGTAGGATTCACCCACAACCAGGCCTGCTTGCCCTAAATAAGGAAAGTAGACCCACACTAGATCATAGGATTATCACCTGTAATTTTAAAACTCTAACGAGAAGTGAACGAATGACTTTTGGCGTTCGAAACGAACTCTGATTGGCTTCTAGAACGTTCGAACACTGTATGACGGTCTATACACCAATGGAGCACTATTGCATCCATATACATATTAGACTTGAGGTGGGTAAAATCAGAAAAAGAACGAACCCCAAATGTGGCGGTCGTCCATACAGTCTCATTAGATAGGAATCAATCTCGTATGGAATTATCGGTGTCAGACTTAGGCCTAAGATCAGAAACTTCACAATTCTGCAGTACTACGTACCTATTTGTGAAGTTTTATACCACTCGACAAATAGTCATCGGAGAGAACATTTTTCCAAACAAAAGTGACCATAAAACAATACAAACAGTTTGATGTTTTCCAGAACCACTCGACCATTTGGTCATAAGTCGCCAATTTATTAGATGTCTCCTCGATGTGCGAGCGAAGCATGCAATAAGTTGTCCTTATCGGATGGAGATGAAACCTGCACACTGGAACCCAAGTCAACCAAAGAACTTCCGACTTAAGATGGAACTATTGTAATGGTCATGTACAGCCTAAGAAGGCTGATAGATGCGACAAGAAAAGGGCCAAAAAGATGGAATCTGCAGCTCATCTTCCGGATTATTAAAACTATCCAGCATTTTGCTAGTAGCTGTTTTACTGAGTATAACTGGTCCGTTGTCGATTATTCGGATCTGAAGCTGCCTTGATATTTTCCGACGATGTTAGCGTATTCAATTAGTCTTCGTTCGATAATTTTCGTTAAAATTTTGTAACACGCACACAACAATGATATTTCTCTGTAATTTTCGCAACGCAGACGGGCACCCTTTTTGCATACAGAACATCTAATGCTTTTCCGCCATTCGTCGGGTATTTTAGTAGTCCAGATTTGAACAATTAATTTAAATATTCGACTGGTGAGATCTGTTCCACCTTCTTTCAAGAGCTCTGCAGGGATTCCGTCAATTTTGATCTTAAATTATGTAGAGCTTTCTCTATTTCTTTAAAAAAAAATGGAGAAAGCTCTACATAATTAAAGCCGATGCTCAGGATCGCGCCTTGTGGAAGAGAGTTGTTTCTGTCCTATGCCCCTATAGGGGGTCTTAACAGGAATTTGATTGATTGATTTCTCCATTTCATCACATGTTGGAACAATGGGCAGCTGATTTCCATCTGGATCTTCCGGAATTATAAAAGGTTCAGTCTGTGATGTCGTTCTATTTAACAATGTTCGGAATTACCTAACTCATCGTTCTCGAGACATAGTCCATTAAATAAGTGGCAAGGAACATTATCTGCAAAAAGGAGAATCTACCGAGTTTGTCTCTGTCGCTTTGCGATCGAAAAATTACAACTATTCAGTAAAAATACCGAAAGTTATCTAAGCCTTTTAATTGTGCTCCTAAATCGGTTTCGACATTAACATTTATGAAAGCCCTTGGAAAAGCGAACTGTAAGCCGCTTTTTGAAAGGTTTCCATCCCAACATTTTTCATTTCTCAGCAATTGCTCTGAGGAATAATCTAGTTTCATCCATATTATAGATATTTCCTTCAGAATATCCTCCGCAAATTTGCAACCACGTTTATCTTTACTTTTGCACCTTGGCCGCTAAGAATATCAAAAACGATATTATGGCAGAGTTTAAATTCAAGCCATCCATTTGAAGCTTTAAATTCATTTATGTATCTTTAATCCACGCAAAATTTTTAAAGATTTAACCTGAAAAATTGGGCCTTTAATCGTGTTCTGGCATTCGGAGAGAATTGTTCCAAGGCTTTGCTTACTGCGAAAAATCCTTTAAGTATATTTCCCAACTTCTACTTCTACAATGGCGCTACAGCCCAAATCGGACCTTGGCCTCCTGACATTCAGGTTCCTTAACATTTTTCATTACTTATTGTGGAAGGGTTGTTAGCCCTTCGCTCAACCCTCTTTCTACGAATTTTTCATTTTTGTAGATTGAAGTGACCAAGGTATATCCAAGCAGGCAATGTGCTGGAATTATATATTGCGCCGACCGGGATTTGAACTCACGACCTTCGCATTACAAGACCAACACGCTACCCACTAGACTATATTTCCCAACTACTAGTTTCGAAAGTTCAATTTTAAGCTAAACTATACCAAATAAGAAGTTTTTGTCCCATTTGCTAGGGTAATCGGGTTTTATTTAGTGTGGCATATCCCTGGTACAAGGTGTTGAGACTTATCTGAAACAAAATTCAAGGTTCGAACGAAGCAGCGCCCCAATTGGGGAGGTATACTGATTACCGAGTGTCTTAAATGAGAGGTTTTGTTGTATTTCGATTTTACATCATAATGATAGTTATATTAAAAAACTCCTACCAATTCTTTTTAAAATAAGCTAAATCTCCAAATATTGAAACTTTTTTGACAGTTTCTAAAATTTCTGATTCATTTCAGAAATTAATGAAATGTAAAATCCCTCAAAACCCCTAAAGCGCAACAATTTAAAAGAAAAATAACCCGTAAAAAGCAAAAATTCTGCGCGAACAAATGTCGACAATAATAATAAATTTAAAAAAAGAAAAAAAAATCATCGTGCTGATAAGCAACGTTTAAATCCAAGGAAAAACATTGAAATTCCGTTTTGCATGTTTGCAAGCACTTACTTGAGTACTGATGCGATAGTGCACACAACATTTACGACGTCTCGTACTTGTTGTCGTTACTGCTGCACAAGTACACAACAACCATACATACCTGAACAACAATTGCATTATGCAATAACCTCAAAGCGCGAACGATCATAACAATAAATTGTGCAGCGATCTGTGCTGATCGTTATAATAGCAGACCAGCAGCAGCAACTTCAATATCGCGCTTTTTTCTACGCTTTAATGCGACAGATTTGTTGATCGTGTGCAAAGTACAAGAGTTTTTTTTTTTTCAATTTCACTTTGCGGAAATACGAAGAATATGAATCTTTTATCTCATATTTGTACATAATCATGGAGAAAATAAGAGAAATTTTGTATGTATTGGAAACAATCTTTAGGATAGGACATAGGACAGAATATCTAACTTCCGAACAAACAGCTTTAGTAGTAACTTGTCGCAATCGAGAGCCAACCACTAAGGGTGATCTCCCTTCAGCGCTGTCTTGAATAGCCAAGTGTTCCAAATTCGACTTTCGAAAATCCATCTCAAACTTCCAATTTGGTTGGACGTTGAGTGAATATCACAACCTACTTGATCACACCAACACCACCACCCAAGGAGCTGCCTTAACTTCAAACTAGATAGCGCCAAAGCGGCCAGGTATATAGCGCGAGGATGGCACGGGATACGACGCGTGAATTACCTCGCGACTATTACCACGTAAACACAATTGCTATTTACTCTAAACAAACTTTATTCACGATTAAATAACAAAAGTAAAAATGGATTTCACAATTTACGTGGTTCGCGTTCAGTCGCACGTTCTCAGAACTGTCAAAATTAATTCCGTCTCTTCCACTTCGATTACAGCGCTCTCCTCCACTTCGATTACAGCGCTGTCTTGTGGTCGATGTTAGCACTATGTGTCTTCGCCACATATACCCCCCTCCGAGTAACGTCAGATGTGACGTTGCGGTATTCACTTGACATGTTGATGATGATTGGATTCACTTGTGATGTTAATTTTCCAGGATATGTTCTCGGAGTGTAGCCTGCTTGACTGTCATCGAGATTAATGTTTGCAGTGTAGGCTGGTTTTAGCCTCTCAGTTGATACAATCTGCTGCTTGCCTTCTACGTCGATTTTGTAGACATAGTCGCTTACGCGTTGAATGATCCTATGCGGACCGGTGTACGGTTGCTCCAGCGGCTTTTTGACGTGATCCTGGCGCAGGAACACGTGTGTTGCTGTTGCTAAGTCCTTGAAGACGAACGGACGGTCTCGTCTGTGATGAAGTACAGGCGCAGCTCGCAACTGCTGCATATCTCGGCGAAACTTCTCGGCAAAAACCTGCGGATTGCTTGGCTGGTCGTGATTAATAAAAAACTCACCTGGCAATCTGAGAGTTGACCCGTACACCATTTCCGCTACAGAACATCCTAAGTCTTCCTTAACAGTGGTGCGAAGGCCAAGTAAGACTGTGGCTAGCGTTTCGGTCCAGCGGTTGTTCTCGTGGCACATAAGTGCAGCTTTAAGTGAACGGTGCCAGCGCTCGACCATGCCATTGGACGCTGGGTGGTAAGCGGTTGTTCGAATGCGTTGACACCCGAGGAGTTGTGTCAGTGCGTTAAACAGTGCGGATTCGAACTGCGCTCCCCTGTCGGTGGTGATGATTTTGGGCGCGCCAAAACGTGATACCCACTGCGTAAAGAGTGCGGTCACAACAGTGTCGGCCGTCGTATCAACAATAGGTATGGCCTCCGGCCATCTCGAAAATCTATCGATGATCGTGAGAAGATACTTGAACCCATTCGATGGTTGCAGCGGTCCGACGATGTCCACATGGATGCTTTCGAACCGTTTGTCCGGTGTATCAAATTTCAGAGGTACGTTCCTGACATGTCTGGTTACTTTTGAACGTTGGCACTTATTACAATTCTTGGCCCAGCTGGTTATGTCCTTACACATGTTAGGCCACACATAGCTCTTTCTGATTTGTTTGCTGGTACTCCTGCCGCTCGGGTGTGATAAGTTGTGAACAAGCTCGAACACTCGCTTGCGCAACGGAAGCGGAACGTATGGCCTCATTGCTCCAGTCGAAATGTCACAGTGGACAGTGATGTTGCCGTCTATTTGGAATTTTTTAATATGCAAGCTACTCTCCTTCTGTAAAAGCTGCTGCAGTTCATTGTCGTTCGTTTGCTGATCAGCGATGTCTTTCATACTTAACGTTTCTGGAAAACTGATCGCGTTTATGCTCTCAGATCGAGAAAGAGCATCTGCCACGATGTTTTTCTGGCCTTCCACGTGGATGACGTCTGTTGAGAACTGCGCAATGAATTCAAGTTGCCTGTTTCGTCGAGGTGATACGTTGTCTGTTCGCTGTTTGAAGGCATAGATCAGCGGCTTGTGGTCCGTTTTAATTACAAAATGTCTAGCCTCGAGCATATGGCGAAAGTACTTTATCCCTTCGAATATAGCGAGCAATTCGCGGTCATACGCGCTATACTTCCTCTGTGCATCACTGAGGCGCTTGCTAAAAAATCCGAGCGGTCGCCACACACCGTCTTGCATTTGTTCCAAAACTGCGCCCATTGCTGTGTCCGAGGCATCTGTAGACAACGCGATGGGAGCGTTTACGTGTGGGTGTGCGATTAGTGCTGCATTAGCGAGCATCTTTCTGCTTTCCTCGAAGGCTGTGTCTGCTTCAGTGGTCCACTCGATTTTCGTCTTGTCGTTTTTCTTGCTGCTCGTGAGGAATGCGTTTAACGGTGCCAGCAGTGTTGCTGCGTTTTTAAGAAAACGCCGGTAGAAATTTATCATACCCAGATATCTTCTCATTTCTAGGACATTAGAGGGCTTGGTAAATTGCTGGATGCTGTTCACTCTCTCGACAAGCGGTGCAGTGCCCTTCGCTGAGATTTTGTACCCTAAGTACTTAACCGTGGATGCTCCCCAAACGCATTTCGACGTGTTGATTTTCAGGCCGTAATCTCTAAGCCGCTGTAGGACCTGCTTAACGTGGTCAATGTGTTGTTCTAGGTTGTCTGAAGCGATGAGTATATCATCGAGATACACGTAGCAAAACTCGAGTTCGCGCAAAGCAGTATCAACAAAACGTTGAAACGTCTGGGCGGCATTTCGCAAACCGAATGTCATTACCGGGAACTCGAACAAGCCGAACGGTGTTGCTATCGCGGTCTTTTGAATATCCTCTGCACGGACCGGTATTTGATGGAATGCCCGTTCAAGATCAAGGGTTGAGAAGATTTTTTTTCCAAACAATTGGTATGAAAAATCTTGGATATGTGCTACTGGATAGCGGTCAGGAACTGTGGCGGCATTTAGCTGTCGGTAGTCGCCACATGGTCGCCACTCGCCGTTGTTTTTCTTGGCGAGATGCAACGGACTGGCCCACGGGCTTTTAGAAGGCCTGCAGATACCCGCTTTGAGCATCCTCTCGAACTCGAGTTTCGCTGCTTTGAACTTATCAGGCGGAAGACGCCTTGGTCGTTGTACTACCGGAGGGCCGCGTGTGTCAATATGGTGTTCGATGCCGTGAGTTACGATGGCTGATGTGGATGGATTGGTGAGCTCTGGAAAGCTTTTGAGCAATGCATCCAAACTGTTGACATGCACTACGCTGATTACATCGCTTGAGTCCGCAAGCTTTCCATTAGTCGCCTGCATGGTTCTACCGTTGACGAGTCGTTTGCACCTCAAGTCGACCAGAAGGTTAAATTCTCGCAGGAAATCGGCACCTAATATAGCAACTTTTACGTCAGCAACCACGAATTTCCACCTGTAGCTTGGGAGATGTTTTAAATTGACATTCTTCTCGCATTCGCCGTATGTTACTATGGGCGTGCCGTTCGCTGCGTAAAGTTGACACCTCGCTTGACGTAGGTTCCCAGTTACGTTGCTTCGGGGTACAATGGACACGTCCGCTCCTGTGTCCACAAGGTATAGCGTGCCGTCGTGCTGGTCACTTAACACTAATCGGTACTTCGGTATGCTTAAGGCATTGACTGTGCAAGTGGAGGGTGCTTCAACAAGCGGAGGTGTGAAGCTGCATGGCTTACGGCATTTTCGTGCTCGAGCTCCGAACCTCTCGTGGTAAAAACACATGCCACTGAGCTGATTGCTCGTTGTACTTGCACGAGTCTGTCTACTGCTTGTTGGGAGAGCAGAGTTCATAGCTTTGACCGTTTGAGCTATCTTTGTGAGTTCAGCTTTGAGGTCCACCATGTCAACGTTTGGTGTTGTTGTTGTTTCAACGGCCGCCGCTGATGCTGCAGGTCTCGATTGTTCCATGATTCTGTCTGCCACCTCCACTGTATCGTCCATGCTTTGTTGCGCACTGGCGATTAAAATTTCACGCACTCTCACCGGGAGCCTTTGGAGCCATAAGGATTTCAAAGCAGCGCTACCGATGTCTGCTGTTGCCAGAAACTTCATTTCCCGCCATAATTGTGATGGGGTTTTGTCCCCAAGCTCCGTCTCATACAGTAGTTTCCGAAGTTTTCTATCTTCGCTATCAGTAAATCGTTTAATTAATGCATTTTTAATTGCTTCGTATTTCGACTCGGATGGCGGCGTTTCCAAAATGTCGGTTACGCTTTCTAGTGTATCCGCGTCTAAATGGGCTATTATAGCGTTGTATTTGCTGTGGTTAGATCGCACTTGACAATGTGCGAACTGCGCTTCCGCGTGGGAGAACCAAAGCGTTGGCCTTCGCTGCCAAAATGGCGGTAATTTCACCTTCTGCACGGACTGAACCGAATGTGCGCAGTCCATATGAGACGCGGATTGTGCTGCGGTTGGTTTTTGAGCGTGCACATTTTTGGCTTGGTCGGCCTGTGGGTCTGCCGGCGGTGAATTTTCGATCTCGTCGTCCGACATTTTTCGTATGAGATTGAAGTGCGCGTTGCTGCAGGCGGCGTGTTGCTTGTCGTAAGGGTCACCAATATAGCGCGAGGATGGCACGGGATACGACGCGTGAATTACCTCGCGACTATTACCACGTAAACACAATTGCTATTTACTCTAAACAAACTTTATTCACGATTAAATAACAAAAGTAAAAATGGATTTCACAATTTACGTGGTTCGCGTTCAGTCGCACGTTCTCAGAACTGTCAAAATTAATTCCGTCTCTTCCACTTCGATTACAGCGCTCTCCTCCACTTCGATTACAGCGCTGTCTTGTGGTCGATGTTAGCACTATGTGTCTTCGCCACAGGTATATAGCGCGAGGATGGCACGGGATACGACGCGTGAATTACCTCGCGACTATTACCACGTAAACACAATTGCTATTTACTCTAAACAAACTTTATTCACGATTAAATAACAAAAGTAAAAATGGATTTCACAATTTACGTGGTTCGCGTTCAGTCGCACGTTCTCAGAACTGTCAAAATTAATTCCGTCTTTTCCACTTCGATTACAGCGCTCTCCTCCACTTCGATTACAGCGCTGTCTTGTGGTCGATGTTAGCACTATGTGTCTTCGCCACATATACCCCCCTCCGAGTAACGTCAGATGTGACGTTGCGGTATTCACTTGACATGTTGATGATGATTGGATTCACTTGTGATGTTAATTTTCCAGGATATGTTCTCGGAGTGTAGCCTGCTTGACTGTCATCGAGATTAATGTTTGCAGTGTAGGCTGGTTTTAGCCTCTCAGTTGATACAATCTGCTGCTTGCCTTCTACGTCGATTTTGTAGACATAGTCGCTTACGCGTTGAATGATCCTATGCGGACCGGTGTACGGTTGCTCCAGCGGCTTTTTGACGTGATCCTGGCGCAGGAACACGTGTGTTGCTGTTGCTAAGTCCTTGAAGACGAACGGACGGTCTCGTCTGTGATGAAGTACAGGCGCAGCTCGCAACTGCTGCATATCTCGGCGAAACTTCTCGGCAAAAACCTGCGGATTGCTTGGCTGGTCGTGATTAATAAAAAACTCACCTGGCAATCTGAGAGTTGACCCGTACACCATTTCCGCTACAGAACATCCTAAGTCTTCCTTAACAGTGGTGCGAAGGCCAAGTAAGACTGTGGCTAGCGTTTCGGTCCAGCGGTTGTTCTCGTGGCACATAAGTGCAGCTTTAAGTGAACGGTGCCAGCGCTCGACCATGCCATTGGACGCTGGGTGGTAAGCGGTTGTTCGAATGCGTTGACACCCGAGGAGTTGTGTCAGTGCGTTAAACAGTGCGGATTCGAACTGCGCTCCCCTGTCGGTGGTGATGATTTAGGGCGCGCCAAAACGTGATACCCACTGCGTAAAGAGTGCAGTCACAACAGTGTCGGCCGTCGTATCAACAATAGGTATGGCCTCCGGCCATCTCGAAAATCTATCGATGATCGTGAGAAGATACTTGAACCCATTCGATGGTTGCAGCGGTCCGACGATGTCCACATGGATGCTTTCGAACCGTTTGTCCGGTGTATCAAATTTCAGAGGTACGTTCCTGACATGTCTGGTTACTTTTGAACGTTGGCACTTATTACAATTCTTGGCCCAGCTGGTTATGTCCTTACACATGTTAGGCCACACATAGCTCTTTCTGATTTGTTTGCTGGTACTCCTGCCGCTCGGGTGTGATAAGTTGTGAACAAGCTCGAACACTCGCTTGCGCAACGGAAGCGGAACGTATGGCCTCATTGCTCCAGTCGAAATGTCACAGTGGACAGTGATGTTGCCGTCTATTTGGAATTTTTTAATATGCAAGCTACTCTCCTTCTGTAAAAGCTGCTGCAGTTCATTGTCGTTCGTTTGCTGATCAGCGATGTCTTTCATACTTAACGTTTCTGGAAAACTGATCGCGTTTATGCTCTCAGATCGAGAAAGAGCATCTGCCACGATGTTTTTCTGGCCTTCCACGTGGATGACGTCTGTTGAGAACTGCGCAATGAATTCAAGTTGCCTGTTTCGTCGAGGTGATACGTTGTCTGTTCGCTGTTTGAAGGCATAGATCAGCGGCTTGTGGTCCGTTTTAATTACAAAATGTCTAGCCTCGAGCATATGGCGAAAGTACTTTATCCCTTCGAATATAGCGAGCAATTCGCGGTCATACGCGCTATACTTCCTCTGTGCATCACTGAGGCGCTTGCTAAAAAATCCGAGCGGTCGCCACACACCGTCTTGCATTTGTTCCAAAACTGCGCCCATTGCTGTGTCCGAGGCATCTGTAGACAACGCGATGGGAGCGTTTACGTGTGGGTGTGCGATTAGTGCTGCATTAGCGAGCATCTTTCTGCTTTCCTCGAAGGCTGTGTCTGCTTCAGTGGTCCACTCGATTTTCGTCTTGTCGTTTTTCTTGCTGCTCGTGAGGAATGCGTTTAACGGTGCCAGCAGTGTTGCTGCGTTTTTAAGAAAACGCCGGTAGAAATTTATCATACCCAGATATCTTCTCATTTCTAGGACATTAGAGGGCTTGGTAAATTGCTGGATGCTGTTCACTCTCTCGACAAGCGGTGCAGTGCCCTTCGCTGAGATTTTGTACCCTAAGTACTTAACCGTGGATGCTCCCCAAACGCATTTCGACGTGTTGATTTTCAGGCCGTAATCTCTAAGCCGCTGTAGGACCTGCTTAACGTGGTCAATGTGTTGTTCTAGGTTGTCTGAAGCGATGAGTATATCATCGAGATACACGTAGCAAAACTCGAGTTCGCGCAAAGCAGTATCAACAAAACGTTGAAATGTCTGGGCGGCATTTCGCAAACCGAATGTCATTACCGGGAACTCGAACAAGCCGAACGGTGTTGCTATCGCGGTCTTTTGAATATCCTCTGCACGGACCGGTATTTGATGGAATGCCCGTTCAAGATCAAGGGTTGAGAAGATTTTTTTTCCAAACAATTGGTATGAAAAATCTTGGATATGTGCTACTGGATAGCGGTCAGGAACTGTGGCGGCATTTAGCTGTCGGTAGTCGCCACATGGTCGCCATTCGCCGTTGTTTTTCTTGGCGAGATGCAACGGACTGGCCCACGGGCTTTTAGAAGGCCTGCAGATACCCGCTTTGAGCATCCTCTCGAACTCGAGTTTTGCTGCTTTGAACTTATCAGGCGGAAGACGCCTTGGTCGTTGTACTACCGGAGGGCCGCGTGTGTCAATATGGTGTTCGATGCCGTGAGTTACGATGGCTGATGTGGATGGATTGGTGAGCTCTGGAAAGCTTTTGAGCAATGCATCCAAACTGTTGACATGCACTACGCTGATTACATCGCTTGAGTCCGCAAGCTTTCCATTAGTCGCCTGCATGGTTCTACCGTTGACGAGTCGTTTGCACCTCAAGTCGACCAGAAGGTTAAATTCTCGCAGGAAATCGGCACCTAATATAGCAACTTTCACGTCAGCAACCACGAATTTCCACCTGTAGCTTGGGAGATGTTTTAAATTGACATTCTTCTCGCATTCGCCGTATGTTACTATGGGCGTGCCGTTCGCTGCGTAAAGTTGACACCTCGCTTGACGTAGGTTCCCAGTTACGTTGCTTCGGGGTACAATGGACACGTCCGCTCCTGTGTCCACAAGGTATAGCGTGCCGTCGTGCTGGTCACTTAACACTAATCGGTACTTCGGTATGCTTAAGGCATTGACTGTGCAAGTGGAGGGTGCTTCAACAAGCGGAGGTGTGAAGCTGCATGGCTTACGGCATTTTCGTGCTCGAGCTCCGAACCTCTCGTGGTAAAAACACATGCCACTGAGCTGATTGCTCGTTGTACTTGCACGAGTCTGTCTACTGCTTGTTGGGAGAGCAGAGTTCATAGCTTTGACCGTTTGAGCTATCTTTGTGAGTTCAGCTTTGAGGTCCACCATGTCAACGTTTGGTGTTGTTGTTGTTTCAACGGCCGCCGCTGATGCTGCAGGTCTCGATTGTTCCATGATTCTGTCTGCCACCTCCACTGTATCGTCTATGCTTTGTTGCGCACTGGCGATTAAAATTTCACGCACTCTCACCGGGAGCCTTTGGAGCCATAAGGATTTCAAAGCAGCGCTACCGATGTCTGCTGTTGCCAGAAACTTCATTTCCCGCCATAATTGTGATGGGGTTTTGTCCCCAAGCTCCGTCTCATACAGTAGTTTCCGAAGTTTTCTATCTTCGCTATCAGTAAATCGTTTAATTAATGCATTTTTAATTGCTTCGTATTTCGACTCGGATGGCGGCGTTTCCAAAATGTCGGTTACGCTTTCTAGTGTATCCGCGTCTAAATGGGCTATTATAGCGTTGTATTTGCTGTGGTTAGATCGCACTTGACAATGTGCGAACTGCGCTTCCGCGTGGGAGAACCAAAGCGTTGGCCTTCGCTGCCAAAATGGCGGTAATTTCACCTTCTGCACGGACTGAACCGAATGTGCGCAGTCCATATGAGACGCGGATTGTGCTGCGGTTGGTTTTTGAGCGTGCACATTTTTGGCTTGGTCGGCCTGTGGGTCTGCCGGCGGTGAATTTTCGATCTCGTCGTCCGACATTTTTCGTATGAGATTGAAGTGCGCGTTGCTGCAGGCGGCGTGTTGCTTGTCGTAAGGGTCACCAATATAGCGCGAGGATGGCACGGGATACGACGCGTGAATTACCTCGCGACTATTACCACGTAAACACAATTGCTATTTACTCTAAACAAACTTTATTCACGATTAAATAACAAAAGTAAAAATGGATTTCACAATTTACGTGGTTCGCGTTCAGTCGCACGTTCTCAGAACTGTCAAAATTAATTCCGTCTTTTCCACTTCGATTACAGCGCTCTCCTCCACTTCGATTACAGCGCTGTCTTGTGGTCGATGTTAGCACTATGTGTCTTCGCCACAGGTAAGCAGATAATTTGAACCGATTACAAGACTTTTCCATCGGAATCATAACGCCATGCGGATAATCATAGCTGACATGAACAGCGAGATGTGCCCCCAGCTTGGCCGATCCACTCTGCACAGCATCCGCGACTATTGCGGCGTGCGCAGCAGCATGATGGGGCGCACTTATGGGCCCGGTACTTAATGTTTGGCAGTGCGGTTCGTGCAGTATTACCAGATGATCGGCGCGATTTTCAATCGTAGAGAAAATGGAACAAGGCTGTACATTCGCCGCTCCACGATGCTACTCTTGATAATAATTGCGTCCTCATATCATACGTATTCGCTATACCCGCGATATGTATAGCTAGCGATTTTCTGAGTCGCGATCGCATTAAATCCAATGTTGCCCGCCGATTGTGTCGTTTCGCTATACTTATATTGAAATTATTGAAGTATGGCGGCACGAGGGGGTGGGTGGGTGACATGCCATGTTTGTACATGCCTTGATGAACTGACCGCACCAAGCAAATTATGACAAAATGTCAAACAGCGTAAAGTAACAACGGTGGAGAGAGGAAAATTGATAGCGATTGATATGTACCCCAGTTGTATTAGCTAAATCCACTCGAATAGTATTAGGACTCACGCTTTTAAATTCGCTCGCTATTCGGCTAAAAAATCAATCGGAATCGATAATTTTCATATTGCTAAGGCCGGGCTGTATAGCTATGCTCGCGATATGTGTGCGTTATGTTATGTCGCACACGTTTCGTAACATAACGCAATTATAGTTTGTCTCCCTGCCTTTCTATACACACGGACTTTGATTGCAATTTCGCGATAACTGATTTTAAACGTAAATTGATTAAAATGATCAGATCGGAGTAGACTGCCTTGTTTTTCTGTTGTTTTAGCGAGGAGAGAAAAATGCCCAATTACGCTGAGATTTGAATAAATATTTTAAAAGTTGGATTTCAAATGAAATTTGTATAAATTTTTTCTTTTCGATTGGTATTGTATGAAGAAAAATGGAAAAAATTAAATCACGAAATTATAGAGTTGAAAATTTTGAAATAACTAAAAATCTTCAAAATTGTCACATTGAGAGAGCAGAGATTGTTCCAATTTTTTTTTATGTAACTTGTAATTTTGTAATTTTTCTAGATGCAATCTGAGAGTACATTGTGTTTGCCTTACCGTTTGTAACGCTAAGAAATAATGCGTCCTCAGAGCCGCCAAGGGTACAGAAATATTTGTTTTCGCCCAAAAACGACGATTCCGAGTGATCGTCTGTCCGTTTGTCTACAACATAACTCTCGAACCCTTTGAGCTATGGTGCTGGAATTCGTTGTGTGTCCTTTTCAGCATTACTTCTACTACCTCCCATACAAATTTCATGAAATTTCGAAATCTTAAGAAATTGATTTTCCTCCGAAAATATTTAAGGTATCAACTTTAAATTTGGATGAAAGTATAATGTTGCATGTATCATTAACATTACAAAATATTGATCCGATCCCTTGACCACTTCCACCCCCTCTCATTCAAACGCACAATTTTGAAAAATTTATTTTCTCGATTTTCATTGAAACTACATAGCAAAGCTGCAAAAACGAATTCTAGCCAGAATTAATTAATTTTGTTATAATTGCAATCAGTTTTGAAACAATTATCAACTTCTGGGAGGGAGTAGACGGAGTGGATTCCATAAGGGGGTAGATGGAGCCCACTTCATCTACCCCCTCCCATAAGTTATTATTATACAAATTTCAATAAATTTTGAAATTTGAATTAAATTATTTTTCTTCGAAACTGTCAAATCTATCAACTTGAAGTTTTATGGAAAGTACAGTTTTAGATATGTCATCGACGACGAAGAATTTTGTTTTGATTCGTATACTCCTTGTACCACCATACAAATGCATAATTTTGCTAAATGCTTTATTTCGATTTCTGTTCAAACTAGAAAAAGTACGAACTTTGAAATTTTGCCAGAATTTGTCCCTAAATAATTGCAATAAAAGCTAAAAAAAAATATCAGCTTCGCTTCACTCCTTCCACCCCCTCACATACAAATATCTAAAATAAATTCAAGAAAAGCATTTCTCCTTCGTACAAATGAGAGTTATTGACTTTGAAATTGAAACAAAGCTTGGTGATAAGGATGTTGATAAGCAGTTTCAAAATCATATAAAATCTCCGCCACCTCCAATACAAATGTAACGATTTCCAAAAAACTATGTCCAATTTCTTTGAAAATAATGAAAACTTTAAATTTAGTACGAAACATTTTGCATACCACGAACCTCTCCCTCTACTTCTACAACCTCCCTCTACTTCTACCACCTCCCATACAAAAGTCACTATTCACTATTCGAAAGAGTTTGAGATGGCATATTTTCTGGTACTGCCATTCTATTGCATCTAGCGTATCACATGATTGGGCGTAGAACCCAATAAATCTGTTATGTTCATATTTTGATTTTGAGATTTTGGCATTTTTATTTTCGATATAATGCATTTTTATTTTCGATATACTTATGCCTTTATTTTAATATTTATTCATATTCTTTCTCCATTCTTTTTTTAAATTTACGAAATTTTCAGAATATGAAGCACAGTAAAACCATGATAATAGGCAAAGAAGCATAATAAAACCGTGGTAATAGCCAAAGAAACTTAGAGAAATAAATGAATTTTGGCTCATACTTTTTTCCTTTTAGTGTAATTTAAAGAAGGAAAAGCAGGTACTATCGTAAAACATTAGCTTTAGGTTAAAGGGAAAGAAGGCATTGCACATTTGATGGATCAATAAGTAACAAGTAATGCATTTTTTATAGCGAGTGTACTCCGTGAATACCGCTTGCGTCCTCCTGGAGTATACATATTCAAATTTGAATATCTTTGCTCTAAGATTAGGGAATGTGTCCTTGTGAGCTTAAATCTACGAGTTTTCCATTTTTGCAGATTGAATTGGCCAAGATATACCCAAGCAGGCAGTGTACTGATATTATACGTTGACCGGAATTTGAACTCCCGACCTTCGCATTGTAGATCAACACGCTACCTACTAGGCTACACCCTAGCAAGCAGTACTTGCTGTGGGTGTATTTTACGACCACCATCTCCCCCTGTGGGGAATATGATATAATAAAGCTCTTTAAATGACGACATTTTATGAAATTCGTATGGGAGGTGGTGGATGGAGTGGGGTCAAATAGAACATTCACGAGCTTAAAATAACCTTTTTTCTTGAAAATTATAGAAAAACATTTAATATTCTATGATCACGAATAAATATCAAATCTAGATTACTACGATAGCAAAACGCGATCATATTAGTTATACTAAAATGTTCATTACAATTTCAAACAATTTCGCTTGCAACCACTGTACTAGAGCTTGAAATAGACAATTCAATAAATCAACATTGAATTCGACTTAAAAATAACTTTTAGATACATCCAAAGCCTCAACTCCAGTAAAAAAAGGAAAAGAAAAGGAGTAACAAGCCATGGATTACCAAAGTATTGATGTATTGGTAAAATCTAAATTATGGAGGAAACAAAGCAAACAAGAAATGTAAATGATTACTGGAATTATATGAATCTTAATAATTTAGTTAATACAGCTAGTAGACGCGCCGGACTATTATTTGAAAAAATCATTATGTCGTGCGCAAGGCGTTGCTGGGTTTCAAGTAAAAATGAAACTACTTCAATTCAATTTAAAGCAAAATAACCGAAAACTTTATTTTAATCGCTTCTTACTTAAAGTAGAATGATCTTTCGTTCAGCAACTGTCGCTTTTCTATCTCCGATTGAATATCACGACTTTCCACGCGATCAGCCGATCCTTACTCTTTCGCTTCCAAATTCAGACTGAGCGTCTCGTTGCAAATGCTCGCATTTTTATGTGGTTCTTTTTGCTAGCTTTGCGTCTGTTTGCCGCTCATGTGCATTTCGCATTTCCGTAAATAGGTACCAGGTGTTCATTCCACCAGCATAGTGCTGCGGTTGGATACATCACACAAGCGACCAGCGCTGTATGAGTAATATGCTACTTATGTATGTAGCAAAACCAAATGGTGTTATTCCCAGCATAGTATGGAGATAATCGAAGAATTAAAGCTTCACTTGTAGTTATTACATTTTAAGAAAAACTGTAAATCAGATTCTGAATCTGAAAGAGGAATCAGCCTCAGTATTAGATAAGACACCTATAGTTGTGTTAAAACGATATGCCGCCATACTATCACAAATCTAATGACACGCCATTCCTATCGGGAGAGCTACCGGAGGATTAGAAGACTGCAGGTGTAACACCCATTTTTAAGAAAGACGACAAATGTTAACTTCAATTTATAGATCTATATCACTAACTTCACATGCAAAACTATGGAAAGTAGTGTTGGGTTACTCATACAAGAGGTTGTACAAATGTCCCATTCATACAAGTCAAAATGTCCCATCACTACAAAAAATATTTTTATCCCAATTCACAGTTTTTGTATCATTTGAATTACAGTCATGCATTTGTATGGCTGCAGTACCAAGCAATAATTTGTAATACTCACTACACTGTTTTGAGAGAGTCGTGCGAATGAGGACTAAAGAGTTGTGTGAAAGCGAATAAGGCAATGACATAATATGTATGAATGACCAAGAGAGCTGATGAGAGATAGTGGCATACATACATTTTGACTCATCACATCAAACGATGTATCAACTCAAATGGGGTATCAACTCAATGAGGTATGAATGTGAACCCGCCATTTGACTTGGTATATTTAAGATGGGACATTGTACCACTTTAAATTGCGAATGAGCCCCTCATACAAACTTGGGGCAAAAATTCTAGTTCTACCCAACACTAATGGAAAGAACTATTACCACGAAAATGAGAGAATTCATCGCAAAGCGACAAATTTTTTCTGCAAATCAACATTGTTCCACCCCAAGGCGATCTGTTGTTTTTTATTTGATTGAACAATTGGATCCGGGATTTCGATGAAAACCAGCCTTCTGATGTATATTTTGGCTTTAAAAAAGGCTTTGGATCGACTACTATTTAATCGGCTCTTCGCAAAATTAGAGCATTTGGGACTTCGAGAATCATCATCACTTCAATAAAATCATTTATTACCAATAGACAATTTAGTTTTAGTGTGTGAGAATAATATGAGAATAATTTTCAAAGACTTATGAAGCGTTATGTAGAGGGCCAAAAGGATCGGTCTTGGGCCCCCTTTTGTATATTCTTTATACCACGTTTAAAAACATTTGCAGATAATACAAAAATTTCTGGCAACCCTATGTTGACTAGTGCGAACTTACTAGCGGTCTTAAATAAAATAATTGAATGATCTGCTAAATGGTGTATTAGGTTGGATGTTTCCAAGTGCTCAGTTCTTCTTTTCGGCTTAAATAATCCACAATTGTAAGTGTAAATTAAACGATGCTAAACTGATATCGGTCAGTAGCGTAAATGATCTTGGTATTACAGTAGTGATATAAAATGGGAAAAAATTAACAGGAATTTCTAGCATATACCCTAAATCGGATCCCAAGTCTGTTGAAGAAGGAATATTTAATGTTGTTCATTTGTAAATATTTTTTCTCAATTTCGTTATGTTCGAAATGTTTCCCACAAACATATGCATTTGCACGTGTTGGTGAACTTATCAACCCGCAGGCTTTCAGCCACTTTTCGAATTGTGGAGCGTTTTTTTCTCGATCGGGAAATTTCAGACATGTGCCGATCTGAATTAGTTATTAGTTTGGAATGTGCATCCTGAGTCTTTTATGTAGACAATTTCATTCATTCGTACATACAAAACCTATGCTTTACTAGGGATTCACATTGATTCATGAAATCAAAAACAAAACCACGGTATTGACTTTGCTAAAAGAAACAAAAACGTTCAGGAGATCAATTCAATTCTACATACAAAACAAAACGCACAAATCAAGAAGCCCTTTTCTTACGATTGCATATATCTCACCTGGTTGTACCCAGTTATCAATTTCCGCCACACTACGTCATCATTCGCTTTGAACTTTGTTTCTCCTTCGTGCTGGCGCCGGTATTGAAGTCGCTTGGATGCGAGAGCAGTCAGCGAGCTTTTTCTTCATATGACTTTTTTCTTGTACTGAGTGAGACATCTTTATGTCTTCACTTATCTCTGGTAGTATCTAGGTCTTCCATGTCTAGAACAAAGGAGGCTACGAGGTGATCTCATTAAGACGTTCAAAATTCTTATTGGTTATTATGATTATAAGGATATAACCAGTTTATGTACGAGGAATTCCAATCATCAGTTAAGAGGTCAAAAGGATAAAATCAAGAATGCGTTAAAAAGTTCGAGTAAGAATCCACTTCGCAACTTTTTTCAAAATGTAGTTGTGGATATGTAGAACTCTTTACCAAGTAAAGTCACCAGCGCAACATCAATCAACACCTTCAAAAATAGACTAGATAATTAATTTCTCTCATCGGATTCTACTGAACGTTAGTTTTTCAACACTTCTTCTTCTTCAATGGCACTGTAGCCCAAATCGGGCCTTGGTCTCCTGTCCTTGACATTTTTAATTGTTATTGTGGAAAGAATGTTAGCCCTTCGTAAAACCCCCTATCTAAGAATTTTCTTCTTCGTAGATTAAGATGACTCAGATATACACACGTAGACAGTGTGGAAGAATTATGCGTCGATGATACTATAAATAGTTAGTTTATTTTGCACTTTGTCACTTTTAATTCCATCAAACGGTTTGATAAAGGTCTCAGCAGAGACCGAAACGTCACGAATAATAAAGCGTAACAGTGTAGAATCCGGAAATCTTTACTTTAAATTTGATGTGCACTGTGAAAACATTCACCAAGCCGGTATAAAAATTATTCGAATTTTACTCCTTTCACCACCTCCCATATCAACTGCACTTTTTCATGAAACACTCTAAACCGAAGTTTTCTGTTCTCGAGCTCAAATTTTGCACTAAATACTTAATTAGCATTATCATTATGATCAGAAAAAATTAAGTGATTAACTTACTGCTTATACCCCCTCCCATATAATATGACATAATTTCCTAACTTCACAAAAAATTTATTTTCATGAAAAGTATGAATGTTTCTAGTCAGAAATTTGATTTTGTAATGTTGGTAGTTATTCCTGAGAAAAAATCACTAAGATCCCCTACTACTTCTACCACCTCCCATACAAATTGCACAATTTCACGAAATATATTATATTACACTAATTTTATCAGTACCTATTAAATTTTTGGAGCTAACATTTTATTTATTTGTGCTTAAGGGTGGACAGACCGTCTGTGTGGTCTTTAAATATCAGGCTCGCCAGCAGCTAGACCCCTTTAATTTTTTTTAAATAATCAAAATTGTTAATAAATGATGTTGAACGATTTTTTGTCTGAAATTTTTTAAACAAAAGTTCTAGTGCTGCTAAAACCACCATAACTCAGTCAGTCTAATAATGAAAATATCCGTGAAATAAAAACAATACAACACAAATATACACGGATATGCAAAACTTAGTACAATCAGTAACTAAGATAAAGGTTGAAAAACATCCACAAATATAATACAAATTAATTTGAACACCTTCAAGCCAAAACCTAATTTGATCTGTAGTGCCAATTAAGAAGCAGAAAAAGAAGACGATAAATCTATCTCACTAATTTTTTATCGCTGAATCTATCAAATATAAATCTCATATTAGGAAGTAACAAAATATTTATCGGTATACCCGTTAACACACACAACTATTTAGAAAACTAGTGAAAGCCCATCTAAATTCAACACTTCGGCCGGAATCTAATCTGATCCTAAGTCATACTGCAGGCTAAAAATTCATCTCTCTAAAGTTGGACGCGCGCGTGAACAACAACAAGAACGAGCAACATTGCCGACCCGTTGCGACCTCTATGCAATTCGATATGCCCTTTTACAGCGACAAATTTTTACCGTGCATTGCACGACTTTATCCGGGGGTACTTTCGCCGAAGGGTCAGGATGACTTTTTCACCGAGTTGTTGGTACGTCATTCGGTGTCATACTGCTCCACTTTGTCCACGTTTCATACCTTCTTATAGCAACGAAAACTTATGCCAAGTCACTTCCATTGCGCGCTAAGTTACCACATGAACTTTTCATGTTTTGTCATTTTTGTAGGCGAACTAAACGCTCCAACTGAAGGAGGTGATCTAAGAGCGTTTTCATAGTTCATAGCCGAACACGGAAGCAAATCGATTGAGGTAAAAAAAAATTACTAAAATAAAACTAAATAGAAATGATGGTAGTTGGTAAGATAGTCAGTCAGTCTGCCAGTTCAGTTAGTCGAATCAATTTCTAAAAAAACAACAACAATGGCAACAATAAGAAAAACGAAATCACAGGTAACGAAACGAACAGCGAAATGTGATTTTCATTGAGGTGTGCACCATACCTTAAAGACGCGATTGACTGGCACTACTCGCGCCTAGGAGTTTTGGAATGGATTTTGCAGGCATTTCTTTATTTAGGTCTTAAATTTCTTGAATAGTTACTGGTGCTGCTGCTGCTGCTACTTTAGAGCGTCGTCGTGGTTTCTTACCTCCAAGTCATTGTTGCTATTTTGCTACCTTGTTTTCTATCAAATAATTGCTTTTGTTGTTATTATTGCAGCTTGAATGCATTTCATTTAGTTACCGAGATGACGACGTTTCCCTCGGTTGGAAAGTAGTTATGAAGTGTGCAAATGAAATTGAAGAAAAATCTGTTAAACTTCTCGACTAAACTATGCGCTAACTCTATAAAACTTTCAAATACCGGCAGTCTTATAAGATTGGACAAATTCGTTAAGAAAAGCCAAGTATCGTAATGTATCTCTATTATATGTATACTCGTAGATATCGTGAAGAAGTATCTCTAAAGTGTGCAGTCAGAGAGAGAAAGAGGCCCACTTAACGATTATCGCGACGTTCCACGGGAAAATAATTGTTGCACGGGGTCTCTGTTTAGTTTAGATAAGGACTGACTGTTACAAAATCATAAAACGCCGATCTTTGGTTGGGGTCTCTTTCGTAACGTACCACGAAATTGTGTGTGATTTGAGCTTAGGATTTGAGATTTTTATTTGATTTTTGTAAGACACAGCATTTTATTTTATGTAACTCAATGACCACCATACTGAAGTTTATGGGGTTTGAAGTGGCGCGCCATTGAAGGGCCCGCCCGAACTTCGTAGAAGATTTCGTAAAGAGTTTATAAATTTTGAACTATAAAATGTTTATTTATGACCCCTAAATATAATAACTATTCAGTGATTTATACTTTATATCTTTCTTTTTTTCAATTTAGATATTAACTGGTCGTGACAAATATTTGTTTTGATTTGCTCATTCACTTAGGGGACATCTTTGATATTTTTCAAATCTTATTTGATTGCAAGTGATAAGTTCAATAAAAAAAACGTATAACTACAAATACCCAAAATACCAAATTTGAAATGCCTGTTACCCAGCTAGTCTGAGAATTTCCTGATGTTAGCCGTATACTTAGAAAATGTTTAAATGTGAACCATCAGTGTTGGGATTTGGTTGACTTATCAGCGATCCAGATGCGAATGCTCGGATAAAATAATTTCAAAAATGGTTGAAATTGGGTGTTGCAGTGGCTAAGCCATACAAACCTAAAAGTGCTGATCTTTCCGAGCTAGGCTGTAATCCAGTGGGTAGCGTGTTAGCTTACAATGTGAAGGTCGTAACTTCAAATCCCTATCGACGTATAATTCCAGTACACTACCTACTTGGGTATACACTGATGACCTCAATCTACGAAAATGATAAATTCATAGATAGGTGGTTGTCGGAAGAGTTAAAAACTCTTTCGCAATAAGTAATAAAAAAAATGTTCACGAACCTGATGTCAGCAAGCCAAAGCCTAATTAGGGTTGTAGTGCCATTGTAGAATATATTTCCGAAACTACTGATGGCAAATATTCGGTCTGTATTTAAAGAAAATTTTTAAATGGACGGTCGCGCCGTTTCCAAATTTTACTCTTTTTTCTTGAAAAATTTCTTTAATTTTTCATATTTTCAAAATATTAAAATAAAATTTGTATAAGTGTAGAAAAAGGAGTGGATGGATATTAAAAATGTTGTAACCCTGCGTCTTTTGTATGGGAAATATTGAGAAAATAATTTAAATGATTAAGCTATAATTATTTTTTGAATTACTTAACAAAGTCAAAATTCTGGGAAAATTGATTTAGATGATATGAACCAAAATGATACTTTTGTTTGTGAAATTTTAACGTGTTCCTGGGTTATACTAAGTTTTATAACCGATATTTGTTGTCGATGCCAACTTAACGGAAAATGCTTGTGTCAAAAATGTTAGGGTTCCTCTTTTGAAGTCTTCAAATCATTAGATTTTTAATTCATATTGAATCAACTTCAAAGCGATTTCTAGCGTGTATCTTGGATGGCTTGTTAAGACCAATCATGCGATACTCTAGATGAAACAGAGATTTTCGGGACTTTAACTAATTATTTTTATTTGAATGGGAGGTGAAAGAAGGGGTGCTGCACGCGCGTTGGCTGATACGCCTTAGCTCGTCGGCAACCGGAGGCGATCTAAGCCATTTCTGCTATCACTCAAAATTTCGTTCAGCGAGTATTTTCGATGTTCTGAACGGTATGTCTAAAAGACCAAGAACAAGGTTGGGTGAAGACCCAGGTGAAGTTAAAAAAAAAACAAACGTCAGAAGGAGATAATTTGGACAAGGGAGGGAAAGAGAAGTCCGATAATAAGGAGCGTGGTCGGCATCCGGAATTAACACTTAAGCTCCGGTGCTACCAAACCAGGACTGTCACTGATGAGACCCACTTCTCAAAAAAGCTTCATCTCCACCGCCATCTTTCTACACATTCTACATTTTCGTTGGAGTTCTCACTATCTTTTTCTGAAAGTGGATGAAATTGCTTTGTCCAAAATCGACGTTAAGTGGCACTTCATAATTCATTTATTTGATACATACACTTCCTAAATCGCATTATTCTCATCTCTATATCATGTCTTTATGCTCCTTTTTCAAATCTCTCCCTCCTACTTTGATGATGATGATGCAATGGTGCTACATCCTGCATCAACGACCACGTCCTTCAGTTTGAAAAATAGAGAAGCGATCTTCAATTTGCGTCGACTTGGCTTCCTCTGCGGTTGATTGCCTTGGGCTTTACCATTGAGTACTTGTTTTGGAATTCGTTCCTCGTGCATTCGCTCCACGTGGCCAGCCCATTGTAGCTTGTGCAGTTTGATCACGATAGATGCTGGAGGGTCGTCAAATAGTTGATACAGCTCATAGTTGTATCGAATTCACCAATCATCTCCTCCTTAACTGCTCCGTAACCCTTCTGAAGAATTTTTCACTCAAACGTGTCGAAGAAAACCTCCGACACCCGCGTTAGGATCCACGTTTCGCATCCTTATAGCAGTAGAGGACGAATTAATATTTTGTAGATGCGTAGTTTATTGTTTCGATGGACCTTCCTTGATTTCATTATGGGGAGGACCGCATGAAATGCTTTGTTAGCTGCCGTAATTCTTCTTTGAATTTCATGTCGTTTATTGCTGTCCTTTGTGAGAAGGGTTCCCAGATATACGAATTTAGGCACCTGCTCGAAGTTTTATTCGCCCATGGTAATATTCTGCCTCTATGGGACAGTCCTTCATGTCTGGTTCATGTATTTGTTTTCGCTTCATTGACCCTGAGTCCTACTTCACCCGCTGCCGACTCCAACTCCTGGAATACCTCCTTAACACAAAGTATTGATCGGGTCAGAATATCTGCGTACGCCAGAACTGTCCAACCTCATCTCCTCTCTTTTCAACTATCCCAGGAATTCTCAGCAAGCTATATGCGCCCATGAGTTCACTGTTAAGCCTCTACGATCGCGTACAGTGAAACATAGACAGTCCTTCATCGCCCGAACATCAAGACTGTGGAATGCATTGGCGCTCCACGTATTCCTGATAGCTTGTAACATTAATTGTTCCAAGAACAACGTCCACCCATACTCTTCCATCCTGAAACTCCCTTGTGACTCCATCGTTCGCCTATTCTATACCGATTTGACTGTGCCTTCGATGCATTAAAGGGTAACCCCTTAAGTTATGTAAGGTGCTGACTGTCGAAAAACCCTACAAGAAATCATATTTTATTATAATTTGACCCGTTCCGAAAAAAACATTTCATATCACGAAAATTTCCAAAAAAAAAAATTCATTAACATAACATTTAAACATCTAATGCAAAAGTATTAAAGTGAAATATTTGTTCAATATATTTTTGATTTTGAATCGGTAAATGGTAATGCATCGTTTCAAAGACTGTTATGCATGAATGTTTTATTAGTGAGGTATCTAAGAAAATCATTAGAAAAAGAATGGCTCCAGTTGCATAACTTTCTATTACTGCAGTCGTCTGTTACCAGTGGTAATAAATCTCTTTTAATATCAAGTATTATAAAACTCTGCAAATATTTTATATAACCTAATTAGACCTTTAGGTCACCGAAACATGCATTGCCTCGTAAAGCTACCGCCCACTTCCACATACGGATAATACGGTTGAATAAAATTTATTTCATACAAAAAATCCATGAAGCTATCTATTTAAGATATAAACTAACAAACAATTTTTTCCGCTTCTTTCCAGGTAAGCTGCAAACACATTCGAATACCAATATCCAATAAAATCCGTAAGTACTCGTATATACAAATATGGCAACACCAAAAATATCCATCATAATGATAATCATCGGCAAAAATGCACAAATTCAACCATTCAGTTACCACTAGAAAATTATAAGTTCATATTTATAAGATAAAAGTCTGCACGATGTGTTCTTGTTGTTCTGCTTTGCAAATAAAAGGACCCCCAAACGTTGACAGCTGCTCCAAAAAGCTTTTTCTCCGGTATAAAAAGAACCGGTAATAGCGACGTCGGCGCACATGTTTTTCGGCCATTCGTTGCCCTTTGACCAATTCGCCATTGTTCAGTTCTGGGCTTGTGGAGAGGAAAGAAAAAACAAGGGGAAAAATCCTTTCACGCTCTCTTCGCCGTATTTGAATCGGGCTCAACAGATGCGCTCTTTTCTCTACTCCAAGCTGTGTACTCCTGTACATTCCGTTTTATTTGACGTTCGGAATCAGTGGCGTCGAAGTTCGATGGGGGTCACTGAATCGTTTACCCACAGTCAACCGACTGAATACAACGAAAATCTATGTAACTCCCTGATTTCTCATTCCTGAAGTTTGGAAGGCATTATATTACGTGACTGACGAAGGTTTGGGTTTAGGGAGAAAAACTCTTCCCCCCTTCACATTCTTCCAATGCTATAGCTTTACCTTCAGCTGCTCTAATATTGATGCTGCTCCATTGAAATAAGTTATATTTCTGTTTGACTAGGGTTGGTTTCATCTTGCTCCTTTTTCTTGTCTCGTCCTCACACTATCCAATGGCATATTTCTCGCAGATAGTACTCTACAGGGCGGATTTTCTAACCGACGAAATTGAGTCTTTTCAAGGAGCCGTAGACAGTAGTACTTACTCTTTCGGCTTTAGTACGAGACTATACGTCGTATATGGTGGATTTCAGGAACTTCTGATGTGGTTCGACTTTATGTTTCGTCGTCGAAGAAAATCGAACGTCTTGTATCCAAGTACTCGAAGTACGATATTTGGAAATTAGGGCGCCCTCTTAATATAATTAATTGATGTTAATTGATTTTTGTCACACATTGACTGATTGACTTTATTGCCTAAGACAAGTTTTGCAATTCCATTCGACGAGTGGGTGGAAATTGATATTATGTCACACATAAGAAATACTATGAGTATTTTATGAAAAAATTGCTTTTTTTTAGATGTCTGTATCTATAAGGTTTCTTTCGAATATCGATGGTAATAAAATGGGATCAGTGCTTATAAAAAAAAGTATAACTCTGCTCTGAATTTGTACAAACTTTAATTAAAGATAAATATGATTGGTTTTAAAACAAATCAATAACGCAGTATTACCTAAATACGAATCTATAACTAATATTAAGTAGATCAAATATTAACATATGCAAAATTCAATGCATACCTTAATTTTTCGAGTTATTTCTTTCCAACATAATAATTAATTTAACAGTTACAATGAACTAGAAAATATGCCAATTTGCTCAATATGGTCGATTTAAAGGCCTCAATTTTCGATCGAGAGAAAGAAAAAAAAACCGAATCATGTTCGAATCTGTGAATAATTCGAATTGAAAATCATCAATCTTAATTAATTGCTCGGCAGCTCACTATGAAGATATATCTATACTTTAAGTACAAGCTGAAGATAGTATAAGTTGAATAATTTCGACGTTTTTTTTTCTGGTACATATTTCATGTTTGGTCACTCTAGTTGTAATTACGGGTAAGTACTTTTTTTCCGAATCCCATAATTTCGGTTTTGTAGAAAAAGGCGTTGTAATTTCTCCTAAAGGTGAGGTGTTTTTGAGGTTAGGTTTTTTTTTTAATTTAGGGTTATGTGTAATTGTCTGAAAGGTGTGTGATTGATAGTGTGATATGTTTTGTGAATTTTTATATTGTTATATTTAGGTAGATATATGATTGGTGGGAAATATTATGATAGTTTTAATTTTGAGATGTTTTTTTTACTTTTTTTTTTGCGAAAGGTCTTGTAACAAAATTTTAAAGACTTCATGTTTAGCAGATCAAAATTTTTGAATAATAGTTTGTGTTGTGGCTAGGGTGTAGCCTGGTCTACAATGCGAAAGTCATGAGATCAAATCGCGGTCAACGCATAATTCCAGCACACTACCTGCTTGGATATAGCTTGGTTACTTCAATCTACGAAAATGAAAATATTCGTTGATAGAGGGCTGTGTGAACCCACAAGAATGAAAATGTTAAGGAACCTGAAAGTCGCGAGGCCAAGGCCCGATTAGGGCTGTAGTGCCATTGAAGAAGAAGAGTTTGTGGTACATTACTTGTATCGAATTTGTTTTGTGTAAATTAATTAACTGTTGACAAATTTACAAATACATTACTTCACCCAACGATTTTTTTTTCGCTAACGAACTGAAAGTTTCATTGCGCGAAAAATTGCTTCCACTCTTTGGAACTACTGAGATTGGACAAACAGCACCACTAGAAGTACCGTCCAAAGTATTTGGTCTGCCTTTATAGAGAATTTGTCATAAATTTCTTATTCGAAATTTTTGTTTTGCCCGAATTTTCAAAATTTCGTGACACTGTATCAGATTTTTGGATGAATTCTTTAAATGTGCGGTAATGGTCAACAACAATTTATCTTACCAGAAAGATAAAAGATTTCCATTCTGTCTACAATGCCTGGGACCAAACCGACACCAAGATGGAGTTGGCGCAGAAAGTCATTGAATTAAATTAAACTGTAAGACAAAAAAAAATTGCTTCTCCTTAATTTTTACAGAATGACCTGTGTTATAGGCAATTTCGGCCTTTATGTGTAATGCACAAACACAGTTATGGAGGGAAAGAATGGGATTGTGAAGGTAGGGGAAGGCGAGTGAGAACGACCGCGATATTAGACCTTCTTGAAGTGGAACAGTCAAACAGAACCGTAGAAAATACAAGACGCCATCTAGCGGCCTCCAGATTAATATCGGGTTTTTAAAACTTTGTGCTCTATTTGACTACGAAACCAAGGCTCAAAAATTAATACTTTTCCCGATTCAAAGATGACGCAGATAAATAAAAGTAATTTGTCCAATATTGGCTTCAGGGAGTTCAACGAGCACATTTCTCAGGAATCCCACATTGGGCGTAATTTTAAATTCTCATTATTTTCCAAGAGGTTTTAACTGGAGGAGTATTAATCCTTTGAGTTACAATTAAACGTGAGCGGTACGTCGGATAAAATCTATGAGAATTATTCGAAAAAATTTTGAAGTTGTAAAAATTGTTAAATTTAGTATGACATTGTATCAGCCTATTAGTGTTGTAAAAAAAGTAACTATTCGTTACACGAGTACTCGTTACCGACCGACATCCAAAGTAACGAGTACCGACGCAGATTTTATATTCGTTACTTAAGTGATGAAATATACTCCCGCAAAAGAACTGAACTGTCAAAACGTTTCGTTACTGGTTTGTTACCCGAGTATTCGTTCCACATACGAAAAAGTACCTATACCAAAAGTAACGTTTAGTTGCTTTTTTCGTTTCATCATGGGAGAGAAATCTACACTGGTGCATAAAGCAGTACCGCCGGTCAGAAGCAAGGACGAGAAGGAATACTCCTACTCCTCTACTTCAGCAAAGTATGTTGAGAAAATCTTGTGTTTTTTTTCGTTTCGTTCCTTTCAAAACCATGAATGAAGTAGAGTTGTGGGGCTCGGCTCGAGCGGCAATCGTTACTAGTGTTAGGGTTGTGGGATCAGTGATACCAGATTGTAGAATTTCTTAATGTTTGGGTGATAAAGGGATTTTTTTTTATAAATTTGAGGGATTTTTGTTCGAAAAAATTTCGATTTAATAAAAGTTATTTCCTTCACATTGTCGTTTTATTCCTTAATTTGAAGAGAAATTTATTGGACAAGACAAATTTATGAAATATGGAAAAGATTAACGTTTTGTTTCAAGGGATTTTCTACTCAGAAGAGGACTGAGAATCATGTGTTGTTACACGTACTAGCCCAATGAAATTAAGAGTGATTCATTGTTGTATATAATTACTGCATGAGGTACTAGAGGCGATTTCTCTATTTGAACTTCTGATTTGCAAAACTGGCTTATCCATTTCTGCAACATGATATGGCGGTCATTTTCAATAAACGAGTACCTAGTAACGAATAAAATGTAACGATTACTTTCTTTAAAGTAACGAATAGTTACTGGTATCGAAAAATAATGAAACTTGACATCACTACTGCCCATTAATCGGAAAATACATCTGGGAAACACTTTTAACACTTTTCCCTATTTTCCCTTTGTTCTAGAATATTCACAGAATTGTCCTTGGATAAACCACTACGCAATCTTTACCATTTTTCTATTCTGATAGCTTTCCATAGAACTGAAAAGCCAAAATTCTTCAGCCTATTCCCAAGAAAGGATACAAAGCGAACCCCGCTAACTATCGCCCCATTACCTCAGTGCTTTCAAAGGCTTTGGAAACTGCCGTTAATCGCGGAGTAGTGAACTATCTTTTGCAATAAAAACCTGATTCACGATCGTAAATATGGTTTCCATTCAGGACGCTCTATGGGAGATTTCCTAGTGTATGTAACTGAACGTTGGAACTCTTGCATAAACAAATTCGGTGAAGGGCTAGTACTTGCGCTCGATATTGCGAATGCGTTTGACTGAGTTTGGCATAAATGTCCCATAGCTAAGTTTTTAGACTTTGGCTTTAATCCGTTCTTCCATAAATGGATTGGCAGCTTCCTCTCAGATCAGATCACTTCATACGAGTTATGTTAGGTAGAGTTACTTCTGACCACTTTTCTATTGATTCCAGCATCCCTCAAGGCTCAGTCTTATCACCCACCCTCTTCTTTGTAAATGATCTTCGGTCGTTAACTCTCAGTCCTATCCATAGTTTCGCTGATGACAGCACGCTTGACAACACCTTTCTATTTGACTCCCCTGCGGAGGCACGTCCGCCTTCAGTGTCCTCATGCCGCACTGAGTCAATAGATTAATTAAGCTCTAACCTCAACTTAATCCTGGAATGGGGCAGGCAAAACAGAGTAGAGTCTTATGCTTCGAAAACCTGGTTCTGTCATTTAGCTTTATAATATAATATTCCAACATCGGCCGCTGTAAAGTCCTTCAGTGGCGTTCATATTCCACCTTCTGCAGACTTTACATTAAAATTTTTAAATTTAACAATCGTCTTGATTGGAGTCAACACATCTACGGAGTCGCTCTTGATGCCTCGAAACGCTTGAGTATTCTGCGGAAATGTGAGAAGTAGGATGGGTTTGGTTCTTGGAGGGGTTGGACTACAATGTACCTAGGCCACCAGTGTGCCCATTGTGCCCCTCATTCAGCCAGCCAGCTCTACCAGTGAAACTAATGAGCTTCATCGGTTCAAGGGACCGGAGATCATTCAGCTCTGCTCAGAAGTACTCTCCGAGAATTTGGCTTCGAATTGTTCGGAGGTATGGGCAATGACAGAGCAATACTCTGTAGTCTCATACCCCTCACCGCAGCCTCTGCAAATGTCCTCGGTTGTAAGGCGACGTCTTCGAGCATATTATCTAAAATTTAAGAAATACTTTTCTGCGTCTGAGCTGGCTTCAATCTATAAGACTTATATCCGGTTACGTCTTGAGTACAACTCGCATATTTGGCTGGAGCTCCAAAATCACACCTAGCGGTGCTTGATCGAATCCAAACATATCCCTTCTGTTCAATTCGAGATGAAACCGTATCGGCATCTGTAGACTCCCTCGAGCATCACCGAAATGTCGGAGTACTCTGCATTTATCATAGATATTTTCATAATAAATATAGTAAGGAACTTCTTCTTCTACAATGGCACTACAGCCTAAATCGGTCCTTGGCCTCCTGACATTTAGGTTCCTTAACATTTTTTTTTACTTATTGTGGAAGGGTTTTTAGCCATTCGCACAACCCTCTATCTTCGAATTTTTCATTTTCGGGAATTGAGCTAACCATGATATATCCAAGCAGGCAATGTGCTGGAATTATGCATATATTGCGTCGACCGGGATTTGAACTCACGACCTTTGCATTACAAGACCAACACGCTACCCACTAGGCTACACACTAGCTTATAGTAAGGAACTATGTGATCTAATACCTCCTCTCTGACATACCGCTCGTAATATTCGCCAAGCCGCACGCGCTCACGAGTATAACGTGCAGCATCTGTCGTGGCGAGCAGTGGAATTTAGGCAGCCCTTCATCCCTCGAACTTCAATGATGTGTAATGCATTAACGGTCTATTTCCTGCGAAGTACAGTCCACAGCAATTCAAACTTATTCCTCCTTCGTTTCCCTTCTAACTTCCCTGTTTCCCTTACCCATGCCGATCTCACTGTGCATTACGCATTAAAGGGTTACCCCTAAATTATTTCGATCACCATAAAAAAAGTCCTTCACTAATTTTTTCTGCCCTCTATGGTTCAGTAGTAACAATCAGACGCAGTGTGGTCTACTAGTAATTAAACAAATTCACTGACATATACATATAATTCAAAATATCTTGAAAAAAAGGTGTTTCTATCTGTATTCATCATTGACAAATTAATAACTATATCGGAATAATTAATTCCAGCAAGACCAATTTATTATTATGGCCTGGGAAACAGGTGATCGGTAAACTTTAATCAAGTTCACTTAATTACATTTCGAGCTAAATTTGTTCAGCTTTTCTCTTTCTTTTATTTATGTACATTTAAAGGATTTTCTTTTCGAATTAATAACAAAATATACGCGTTCCGCCTAGCTACGCTTTATTTCCTTCTGCGATAATATCAAAATGTAACTTTTTCTGTACTGCCATACACTGACTGATTTCGTTGATTTTCTTATTTTCCTATATGCATTATAACAAAGTCTCTATTAATAGATGATAAATTGAATTAATTTAGTAGCCATCTCGCTCCCACACGTCTACGTGAAACGCATATAATGTGCTCTGTACCCGGTCTTGTCTGGATAAGACTGTTTCAAATTAATTAACAAATAAACTAGGAGACTGAAGAAAAACTTCCATATATCCAAGTTATTAGCAAGATTGGAACTTTATGCTCTCTTTGCTTTCCTTTCATTGCTTTCTCGTGTCGTTCTGGTTTTATTATCCTTTCACGTTTCGTTTTGCTCCTTTTTTTTCTGTGCGAAGGCTGTCGGTTTTTTTTTTCCTGTTTTCCTAATTTCATGTTATAAAAATGCTACACCGACAATATGATCCGTTATACGAGCCTTCGTCCTTTTTCATACCATCTTCCCCTTTCTTCTCTATCTCTTTCGTTCATTCCCTACTTATTCTCCAAACTCCTTAGTGGAATTTCGCATACAACTCATCCCTTTAATTCTTCACTTCTGGCATCACTACTACACTTTAACCGCTCCTTCTTAGCCCTTACTGTACTCGTTCTGTATACTGACTGAACCCTGCTCTGGCTTCGTCTGCTCTCTGCTCCCATTGTCTGTTCTGTCAGTTCACTTAGCAATACAAAATCCGACGACTTGAATAAGAAATGGTTTCCCCCACATCCTTCAGAAAAAAAAAATCGTCGATAGAAGAAAAAAAAGGAAAAATCCTTAGAATAACTGGGACAGGAAAAAAAACCCAATGAGGGAAAAATAGCGACAGCAACAACAACCAGAAGAAAAGTAACACAAGAGGAAGATAAAAAGGATCGGGGACAATCGGGTGAAAATACAACAAAAAATTCCTAAAAATAAAAACCGAGAAAAGGCAACAAAAAGCGCAAAATGGAGCTGCCATACCTCCTCCAATTTTTTCGTTTTCCCTTCAGCCCAGTGTATTTAAACAAAAAGTCGTAGCCTCAATAAGATTTTGCCTTTATAATTCAACATCGCACACCACCCAATCCCACCCATTCATTTCAAGAATTTTTCGGATATCATAGACCACCACCTACCTTACTTACTGCGAAAAGGATGACGTCTCAATGGGAGCAGGCACAAAAAAATGTAACAACATCAACCAGTAAGCCAGCAACAATGGCATATGGAAATATAAATAAGAAGAATGGCGAAGTGGGCACAAGGAGAATAATGTGGTGCAACAAGGACACACAGTTTGCGACTGCCGCCAGGAGAAGGCAAAAGGAGAGAAAGTGAATGTCAAATCGGAATCGAAATAGATAGTAATAATCGGGCGATGACGCAACAATGACTGAAAGAGTAAAACGAAAATACATGTAGCTATCTTGTTTTTATTCGATGGTTGCTCTCTGCACCCTTCACCTATGTTCGTTATTTACAGGATACATACAGATGGGAGCGGAGACGCTGCACCCTCTCTTTCTGACTCTTGTATAAATGCCATTAACCCTAACCAGGACGAGTCGCCTCCACCCACCCTCATGAAACGTAATAATTCTCTCGTACCGTTCTCTCATCCTTCCCTTTTCACCCCGCGGTTCGCTCCTGCACGTTCTGGGATCCTGTTACTTCGCTTGAATTATACCGGGTTTAGCACATTCGTACGAACACCCTATGAGGTTGTAGTGGGTTTTCTCATGAATTATTGTTTTTTATTGAAACATTTTCTCTCCTTGGAACTATGAGGGATGAACTTTTATAGGTACGGGTTGTTTTGTGAGTGTATAAGTATTTGCGGAGAATGTAAAGGAGCGTGATGGACTAGAGAAGTGACTCAATCGTTTGGTATCGCGTATAGAGCAGTAGAAGGTCCTTGCCGAGTTCGGTTCTGGGTGGTGCACGTTGGTGATGGTGGCGAATCGCTCAAATATCTGACACTCATTCATCACACTGTTAAGGGGAGGTAGGTGCGGTAGGCTGGGGATTCTTATGAGTTTAGTGCTTTTTTTACATATGTATATAGAAGGCATACTTCAAGCTAATGCTGTTGCTTTTTGACAATGACGATTGCGGATATAACGTATGAATGGAATGGTTTCGTTCAGAAGATTAGGGGTTGCCAGAATGAAAGAGTTTGAAATTTTGTTGGAATGTAGTTTTTAATGATGATCTTGGATTTTGTTGTCAGAAATGAAAATGTCCTGATTTTTAGCTGAACTTTTTTTCTGGGGTCAACCCGAGTTTTCACACCGTTTTTGAGATTTAACCGTTTATACCCTTTGCTTTGGGCTGTAACTCCGGTAGATTGAACGATTTCTGTTTTGATATTTGTGACCGGTCATCTGAAAAAGGACTTTTCTTTATATCACCCGGAATATGTAACCAGGACTTTTCTTTTCTAAAATAATTTCGCTTGTACATAATTCGTGGTATAAGACATAGTTTAACTTTTGCTGTCGGTTTGCAGAAAGCTTTATTTAGACACAATCGTACTTGCCTAATCCCATTACTTCTCTCCATGACTGTGTTTGTGCATTGCACATAAAAGCCGAAATTGTCTATAACACAGGCCATTCTGTAAGAAAAACAAAAAGTTACAGTCAGTTTGAGGACATGTTTCTGAACGCCACTCCATTATACTTTATTTCTGGTTGTTGCTACAGAAGATTTCGACTTCGATTCCCGATGCAAGGTGTTTAATTCAAAGTAGCAGAATAAATATTGCGGAACCTAAAGGGCAAACTCTTAAATTCCGAATAGATGGCTCCAGATATATAACTTCTCCTGGTAACACTTGATCTGTTGAATTATTTCGCCATCCTATTTCGAGAATAAATCTTTCTCGCCCTCCAATTCACATCTCTCGGCATATCTGATAAACCGAATCAAAGAGAAGAGAAAAGATAAAAACGGTTTCGTTTATTCTGGGAATGGGTTGCTCCATTTCAAAGGGACTGAGAGGGAGTCGACAATCATTCTCAAACTTTTCAACTGGCATCATATAAAGTTCATACCTAACTTTACGTATATCCTTCCATTGAAATTTATTATGGAAAATGGAATGAAGGTGGTTAGAGGGATGGGTTCGAACCCTTTCCACGCCTCTCCAAACTGAATAAATGTAAAAGCTTTTTTTTGGTATTGTCCCGAAAGCATCGCATACCAACGAAACGATGATGGTGTCTATTTAAAAGCGTGTTTGTTCGTTTGTTTGTTTGTTTGTGTATGCTCGACCTCTTTTTAATATCTTTACTCTATTGCTTCATGGTAAGCTTTGTATTGGTCATCCACATAACCTTGCCGGTGGGTGGTTTTTTTTTGGGTTGAATGGATTGTGAGCTTTATTGTGTTTTGAATTTCTCCAGGCTCTTTAGATCACGGTGCTCACTATATTCCCTGCAGGCGAAATGGGTACGGTATGGGTTCGAGTGTGTGCTACGGTTTCGGGTGGTAACTGATGACACTATAAGTAAGGTCGAATTTTGGGTCGAGAGTATGGGGGTTTTGTTTCACCGTAAGGTCGTGCTGAATGGTTGAAGATGGCGATGATTTTCGGTTGATTTTGTTATATTTTGTGGGTGTAAGGTTTTTTTTTCGGGTGGTCATCGGTAAATGGAGAGACTCGAAATGGAATTTTGTTTTACTGCTTCGAGGTAGAATGAAATTTTTATGTACCAAAAAACAAAAAAATGGATTGATGGAAATTCACATATAGGTGAAGTCGATTTTCGGCTATGGATTACCCGCACTCAGAATCGGTCTTGGGTTTCTTCGCATGTCCTATTTCGGATTTATTAAGGGCAAATTTTATTCAGGTCCTTTTCAAGCAAAAAAAAAAACATACAATAAAAAAACAGCACTAAGGGATGATGATGGTACGGCCGATTCAGGGAAATAAAAAAAAACGCACATACACCGAGATGAAGAAAGTCATTTAGAAAAAGGCACATAAATTGGATATTTTCCACCAGTAGAAAAGTTTTTCTTCCGTTTTTTATACTTTCATTTTTTTTTACGCTTTAAGGAAATTTCAACGTACTCGTTTTTTCTTTCTTTATTTGTCCTTATATGTATGTGAGCTAAAGAATATAAGAATAAAATTGAAAATTCACGCTTAAGGTAGTGAATGTCAGAGTGTTTTTTTTTGGACTGGAATGTTTTTGGAACGAGAACAATACAAATTGAATTAATTGATCGCATAAATTTTGGCCCTGTTTCTGGTGGTAATAAATGACATCTTGAAAACTGCACTGGAAGGTGGTGAATGTAAAGGTCTTCAATGGAGACTATATAACATCTTAAGTCACCTTGATTATGCTGATGACGTGTGTTTGCTTACACATAACCGTTCGGATTTTGAGTCAAATGTTCGCTCGTTGCATTCTAAATGCAAAGGGGCGGGACTGAAAATAAATGTGCGTAAAACCAAGTACATACATGCACATGGGTTCAAGCGCAAACACACCGATTGTTCTTAACGGACAGGATGTGGAAGAGGTGCAAGATTTCTGCTATCTCGGAAGCATTGTCAGCATAGATGGCGGAGCCGAAAATAATGTTGAGGCTCGGCTAAATAAAGCTCGTCAGGCCTTCGGCATCCTTTCCCCTTTCTGGAGGTTAAGAGAGATCTCCCTTCGCACGAAGCTGCGAGTTTTTGACGCATGCGTCAAATCCGTGTTGTTGTATGGTTGTACTACGTGGAAAGTGACCGTTCGACTACAGACTTTCGTGAACCAATGCTTCCGACGCATTTTAGGAATATTCTGGCCAATAGTGATCTCCAACGACGAACTTTGGAGTACAACTCGCCAGACTAAAATAGGTATTGAAATTCAAAGGCGGAAGTGGCAGTGGATCGGTCATACTTTGAGGAAACCAGAGCGAAACATCGCCAAACAGGCTCTGGATTATAATCCTCAAGGAAGACGTCGGTTTGGTCGACCATGTAACACATGGAAGCGAGCAGTTAAGCAGGAGGCCAGAGGAATAAACAAGTCCTGGCAACAGCTTAAGGCCGATGCTCAGGATCGCGCCTTGTGGAAGAGAGTTGTTTCTGTCCTATGTCCCTATAAGGGGTCTTAACAGGAATTTGCTTGATTGATAATTGATAAATTTTAGTAAGATTAAGCGAAAAAATAATGATAAATCAATTTTTTTATTTGGGGAAAACTTTATTAAGTTAAATTTGATAAATATTTTGATTTTTTCGGAATTTGCCATGTACATATATATACGTCTGTTCCGATACATGATATCAATCAATTTCTTATTAATATCCGATTTTGAAGCGTAATGCAGAAACAGTTCTATTCCACAAGGCGCGATCCTGAGCATCGGCCATTAGTTATTGTCAGGATCTGGTTATTCCTCTGGTCTCCTGTTCAACTGCTCGCATCCAGGCTACATTGTCATCGGCATGTCCTATTACCTCGTAGCCTTATTCCGTTAGACGGCCAGAAGTGACTACAATTGACCACTGAAGTGGAGGTAGTACCCCTCCCTGTGGACATCCTTTATAGGTCTGAGCAGTCAATGTGCTTTCACTTAGATCCGTGGATGTCATTCGGCTCTTTGACATGGCGCGTATTCATTTTATCCTGACCGATTCTATACCCTTTTTTTTGCTGCCGCTACTAAGGCGTCATGAGGATCCAGGAATGCGCAAAGGGCACTTGCTTTGTAGTCTTTTGCCCTTTTGATTTGTCTTACTAGACCATGAAGGACTTACTGTGTGGGTTTGCCTTATTTCTTATTTAGACAGACCTTGTTATACCCTGTTTTTAGTGGAGGTCCACTTATTTATTTATTGTCTTGACGGAGAAGGCGGCAACACGACGATATGACTTTGGTACAAACACCTCCCGCGCTTTCATCCAGATTTTAGGATATATCCCATAGAAAACTGGCTTCAGAGGTCCTTTTCATTATTGCTATTAGGATCTCTGGACCCTTCTCCAGTAACGCAGAGAATATTTTATCTACCATGCTCCTGCTGGTATGTAGGACGTAAAGAAGTTAACCGTCCATTTGATCGGGAGTGAAGATTTTACCAGCTATTGCTGAACGGAGTTTGACGATACATCCTTTTCCCTTCTTTTAAATCGTCATTGCTGTTAATTATATTGCAGCCTGGGATATATATTGCCAATAACACTTGAAATGTTTTTATGCTACTTTTAATTAAGGACCCATCTGATCTCTTTACGATTCCGATATCAATCAGGGTGCCTTTTGCTAACACCTTTTGGAGTCCATTGGGAGATCATCTATCTCTTCACAAAATCTTCGCCATGACTCTTTTCTTAACTTCTTTTAAAATTTATTGAATGATTTGACCCCTCTTTAGCTGCTTTTGGAATTTCGGCCTGAATGAAATTTTGAATTACAGCTAGCTGTTCTGGAGATTGGATCTTGAGCGGATGTTCAGTATGCATAATACCGATCCTGATCCCTTTGACCGTGTATCTGTAACTAGTGACCGACATAGAGCGCTGAGCCTCTTCTGCAGTTCAATGCACAACGCTTTTTGTTTAATGTCGTGTTACAACATCCGTTAGGTGGAGGTGTTATTGATTAGGTTCTGCCTCTCTTCCTAGGCTAATTCTGTGCAGGTGATAAGGTACCATTAGTAAGCACGCTGGATCGTATGCTTCAATTGATTTTTTGCTGTGGTTACGGTGGTATGTATACCGTCTCCTAGCAGCACGAGGATTACTGGCATATGCTACGAGTTGTGTGGATTTGAAGCATAGTGTGCCCTTGGTGTCAACGGGAAGTTTCCGAACAACATATTCGAGTGTCAAATTGAACAACATTGGTGCAAGGCCGTCACCTTGTTTAAGGCCGTTGTCTTTTTAAACTGGAAGTCACATTTTCTACTCTGTGACAAAGACTCGATCATTGTCATTCTTGTAAGCCGAACTAGTTTCGGTGTGACTCCAAACTTCAACATGATTTCATACAGCACTTTTGGCTAAATGGCTATGTCAATAAGCAGAATTGATGCATTTGGAGCGATGATAATCCATAAGCCATTGTCGAAACACCATTACATCCAGAAATAGTCACCGTTTGGTGCGCTTTATGGACCTGTGCAATCATTGCTCCATGTCTGCAAAAATGATGATGGTCAGAACGTTACAGTCAACGGTGAACAGTACAGAGACATGATCACTTTCGTGCCTCAATTGGAAGGCATTAATGTCACAGACATGTGGTTTCAACCGGACGGCGCCATATGCCACACAGCGCGTGATGCAATTAGTTTATTGAAAGAAACATTTGATGATTGATTAATTTCACAAAATGGACTTGTTAACTGGCCACCTCATTCATGCGATTTGACGCCATTCGATTTTTTTCTCTAAAGCCCCATGTCTAGGCCGATAAACCAGAAACTATTAAGCACTTCGAAGCCAACATTTGAAGCGTTATTGCCGAAATACAGCCAGATTTACTGCGAAGAGTGTGTGAAAATATTACACAATGTACGCGCCAGCCACGGCAGTCACATGCCCGCAATCATATTCACACATTAATGCCATAAAATTATCTTTCAAGTAAGGCCAATTTCATGGATATTAAAAACATTTTTCTGTGTTTTATTTCAATTTAAAGTTCTCCGCCTCTAATAAGACACCCTGTATTTATTAACTTCATAGGATAAGGACCCTTAATATCGAAAAGCGAACATCAGTTATCGAAGGTATAACTATGAACTTCTCTAGACAAATACGGTGGGCTTATCTTATCACTCATAAGAACTATAATCTAATTGTTTAATAAATCTTTCAATTGTCGGATAATTCACTGAAAATAAATAAAGTGCTGATGAAATATATTTCATTTTGATTTCCAGCAGTGGGTTTCTTTTCTTAGAATTGTCCAAGAAAGATAACAAATCTTCCCCTGCTGACAATAAATAAATATTGAGAATTCCTTGAAACAAATCAATCGCCTTCATATTTTATAGGGATCGTCGTGTACATGGCGAAGAACAAAGAAATCTGTTTATGATTATTAAAAATTTAAATTCAAACTTAACTCTCAACCGACTTCCATTCGAGACTCGGATAATGATGATTGTCATCAAAACGCATAGCGTTGAAAGGTCGGTCCGTATCTGAATGGGCCCGAGACATTCTCCGCGCTGGATTTTTCAATGTTAATTTGCGCTGAAATGGTTGCTTCAATATAATAGCCGGGACGAGAGCATATATCAACAACAAAACCATTTATGCAATTATAACTATTTTTTTTTTTTTTTTATTATTTTTTGCATAGTAAGTGCACTCCACACTCAATTACGTACCTCTATAGCGCGAGCAAACATTTCGCTATAAACGTCAAAACTCAAAACCAAATAAGGTCAGTTGGAAGAGTCCGTAGTAAATTTCGTATGCATTTGCATCACATCAGTTCCGCTATAGTTTGATGCAATATTGCAATATTGGCCTGTTTAAAAGTTGTAACTGGACAGTTGCGCGCAGTTGTTACTTTAAACTATTGCGATAAATTATACCGATTTACTATAAAGACGAAGTAGAGGTGAAGGAAGTATAAGCAAATGATTGATGATCTTAAGGTCGTGGTGTGGAATTATTTCTTTTGATATGATTGACTTTAGTGATTAGAAAGAGAGGTGGCTTTCGTGTAATTAATACGGGATTTTGAACGAAAGTATTAGCTATTATTCAAATGACTAGAGAATCTGTAATTCTTGCTGCTTGTTTAGTTGTGGGTTTTGTATTTTGAAAGAACATTCGTAGGTGTACACTATACCTTGTGTTAACTATTACTACTACATCAGATACATCGATATTAAACTTATTCGCTCATCATAGTAATACAGCAAATGCTAAGACGAGAAATTTCAAATTTTGTCCAGTTAGAGTTTTGCGAAATACGATCCACAAGAGGTGAAATAGGAAAACCCACTATCTTGTCGATTAATTTTCAAAAAACTTACATCTGGTTTTAAATTTTCGCACAACGCAACAAAGTTCTTGATGAACTTTTTATAATCCCGATATCAACAAGTTTAATTGGGTGGAAAAATGTCATCCTCTGCGCACCTTTCTAGTGGCGTTCCTTAGGGCTCCATTCTAGGTCCTCTCTTATTCAGTTTATTTGTTAATGATTTACCAGAGGTAATCGAAGATAGTAACTATCATTTTTATACCGATAACTTACAGCTGTACACCAGTAGCGCTATGTGATTAACCGAGGATTATGCGGCGCGTATCAAAACCGACATTGGAAGGATTTACAGGAGGTCTTTACAAAATATCTACCTTTGAATATCGGCAAATATCAATACATCATTTTTTACAACCATTTGAAGAAAGTACATATTATTGTCAAATTTGTCAGTTGTAGTGCTAAATGAGTCTCCTTCACATTTGCTAATATCATGCTTGACTCTTCTCTGAGTTGCTGTAGCTACACTAAAGCTATTCTTGGTAAAAACATTATACAGGAATTCGCCGGCTCTGACTTTAGCTAGTATTCTTTCACCTTATAAGGGATTGATGTTAGATAGCAAATCAAATCAATTTCATGTAAAGACCCCTTATAAGGGCATAGCACAGAAACAGTTCTCTTCCACAAGGCGCGATCCTGATCATCCGTCTTTAGTTGCCGCCAGGGCTTGTTTATTCCTCAGGCCTCCTGCTCAACAGTTCGCTTCGGTGCTACATGGTGAACTAATCAGACGTCTTTCCTGAGGATTATAATCCAGAGCTTCTTTGGTGATGTTTCACTCTGGTTTCTACTAAGTATGACCGATCCACTACCACTTCTCCTTTTGGATCTCTATGCCTATTTTAGTCTGTCCAGTTGTACTCCAAAGTTTGTTGGTAGAGATGACTTTTGGCCACAATATTTCTAATATGCGTCGGAGGCATTGGTCTATGAAAGTTTACAGTTTCTTGGTAAGTCGAACGGCTACTTTCCATGGATGTTAGCTAAGACACTTTTAATACCTCTTTTCACTTATGGAAGACTGGTATTTACTATTCTCGATTGTTTTTGTACACGAAAAACCTTTCAAAATTGTATTAGTTTTATTTATGAGTTAAGGAAATTTTCGCAATTTCGTGACTATTGGGGACCTTTTGGACTACTCGTTACAAACCAACGTAAACTGACGGGCTCTGATTCTTCTGTTGCAACTGATAAAATTTGGGAAGCCTCTATGTTTTACAAATCAGCTTATATTCTTAAGGTATATGCCCCAAACTGATTTATTAATTCTGCGATGGCGGAGGATGTTATCGCAGCGCTTCTACTTTGCCCTCTCAATTTAATTATGGAATAAACTTCCAAGCGATATTTAGGGTGTTGCCGAAGCTCTAAGTTTCAGAAATCAGTTCCATGTTTATTATTATCGATTTATTTTAAAGACTATTAGAATTTTAGAACCTTATGAATATTATTACTTAATTTATAATTATACTCTAGATGAAATCTGAGAGTTTTGTAAGTTTGCTATCCAGTTTGTAACATTAAGAAATAAGGTTTAGAGAAAAAGATTAATAGCACTTAAAAATCTCAAAACCGGATGTCCTTCTGTCTGTCTGTCTGTTCGTTCTGTAGCTCGAGAATACGTTGAGCTGGAAAGTTCAAATTTTGCACACGTCGGTCTTGACGAAAAAGTAAGGTCGAGATTGTGAACGGGCCAAGTCGCTCCACCTCTTGCACCCTCTCCCATACAATATGATAAAATTTCGGAATTTGACAATAAGTGGATTTTCTCGAAAAGTATAAAAGCCATTGATTGAAATTTGGAATTTATTATTTTTATGACGGCATGAATATTTTTTGAATCCCTCCACTCGTTTACCACTTCCAATACAATCTGAACTTTTTCAGAAGATACTTTAAATCAATTTACGCAGTACAGAAAAAATTTATCGAGGTGTAATTGAATACTAAATATTTATTTAGTATTATTGATAACACCGAAAAAATTTAGAGATTTTCTTTACTCCTTTTACTCCCTCCTATACAATATGACACAATTACACAACATTACTACTACTACTACTTACTAATTGTCGATTTTCTTGAAAAGTATGAATGCTACAGATCTAAGTTATCTCAGAAAAAGCAATAAGAACTCCCTACTCCTTGTACCACCTCCCATACAAACTGCACAACTTCACTAAATCACTAATTTTCTCAGTACCTATTAAATTTTTGAAGCTAAAATTTTGTATAAAACATTTTGGTAGCAACTCCTACCTGATGTGAAAAAATTAGTACTATGAAATCGCTAAATTTTCTCTTGCATATAGAGAGTATCTCATGATTGGACCAATTATAGTTCTGTTATGTTTTTTTATCTTCGTTCTTTCCTAGTTATAACTTTTACTATCTTGTAGTTGATCTTTGTTTATTTTTTCTTTATAAATGCTCAGGAAAAGATTATAAATTTAGCGTATTGTTATTTTTTTAAATGAATAAATTTGAACTTGAATATCTGCATTTCCGAAGACAAACAAACATGAAGTTTTTGTTAAAACCTTTCTAGAAGGATAACACAGAGTAGTTTATGTATTTTTTAAAATTTTATTGCAAATAGTGAAAAAGTGATAAAAACCTTATTAGAAAAATCAGTGTATCTACGCAACACCTTCGCCGAAAAACACAAAATTTGGCATTCATATTCCTCTTGGGCACTTGACAAAAGTAATTTGAATAGTAAAATAGGGGAAACCTCTATTTAGCAAATAAAGTTATTCCAGCATCGCTTTGTCCTAGAATTGGTCAAATTTTAGTAATCACTGTTTCTCCGCAACGTTTTAGCTAGAAACAAAAAATAGAGCGTAATTGTGTCTGCTTTAGGCTTTCAATCAAATGTAACTTCGAAATTTTTCGTAATCCGTTCTCTAAGTATTAGAAAAGGCGGAAAACCTCTTATTGGCAATTGAATCTATTCTCGAAATGGCTAGCCATAAAAGCAAGCATCAAGAAAGGTCCATCGTAGATGCAAAGCCTGGAGTTGAAGTGCTTGGAGTCTGCCATTTTAGCTGATACGAGGCTTATTTAATTTGTGGAAGAGTGTTACGCTGAACGGATTCGATATCACCAACAGGGTAAGAATCGTGAGAGTTTCAGACAACGGAGCAGTATTCTAAAAAACTACGGACGGCAGTGGTGGAAATAGCACAGCTGCTGTTCTTGGACGGTTCAACTGGACGAAACCAGCAACTCTACAATCGGTATTTGTAATCTCAGAATAATAATTAACGAATTGAAGCTTGGGATCGAAGACCACTCCTAGATCCTTTATTATGGATACTACCGCAAGGGTGGATACATCAACAGAGTAAGTGAGAACTGGGCAGGTAGTCTAATACGAGAGCTCCATATCAAAATAGTTCTCTAAGTTCAAGAAGATATCATTGTTAGCAGCAAGACTGCACAAATAAATCAGCCTGGAGGAGTTAAGGGAAATTTCGCGGGAGATTTTAAGTTTGGGATCGAAGACCACTCCTAGATCCTTTATTATGGATACTACCGCAAGGGTGGATACATCAACAGAGTAACTGAGAACTGGGCAGGTAGTCTTATACGAGAGCTCCATAGCAAAATACTTCTCTAAGTTCAAGGAGATATCATTGTTAGCAGCAAGACTGCACAAACAAATCAGCCTTGAGGAGTTAGGGGAAATTTCACGTAAGATTTTAAGGTCGTCCGTGAATAAGGAACAATTTGAAGAAAAGAATTGGGTAGATCATTAATGAAGAGTGGAAATACTAGAGGACCAAGGATCGATCCCTGTGGGACACCAACGCTAGTTTGAAACTCAGAAGAAGCGTATCTATTGAACGTAATACGCAGACAACGATCCGTATGGTAAGATTTATACCAATCCAGGAAGGATCCTATGGCACCGTACCTTTCAAGTTTTGAAAAAAAAATTACACTATTAATAGTGTCAAAAGCTTTTGAAAAATCAGTTATACGACAGTATTATAACGATCTAAGGATTGTCATACGAAGTTAGTGAGCTCATATAAATTGGTAGACGTTGATCTTCCTTTAACGAATCCATGTTTGGCAGCTGATACCATCTGATTAGGTTTCTACTAAACTACATTGCGAAATAATCTTTCAAAAAGTTTACCGAAGAAGTTTGAGGTAGCAATTTCTTTAAAATGGGGCCAACGTTACCTAACTTCCAGCAAAAAAGGTCAAAAGCCTTCCTCAAGTCATTTATTGAACATGGAAGAAAGTTGCATCGAGAGCTCCGAGGAGACAGATTTCACAAAAAAGATTGGGGATCGCATCTGGCCCGTCACTGGTTTTAGGATCTAGGGAATTGATAATGGAGATAATCTCACTCTCGTTAATGGAAATTTCACTAAGAAAGTCCTGGGTAAGGATGTATAAGTAAGTCATAAAACAAGTCTTCGTAAGATAAGCTGAACACAGAGGAAAAGTATTTGGCGAAAGGTTGGTTCACACATTTCTTGCGGAGAGTTAGTAGTAGTATCTCCAAACTTACGATGAGAATGAAAAAATTGGTTTAATCTAAGCTTTGTAACTTGGGACCGAAACAGTAGAAATTGTATTTCTTGGCCTTACCAATAAAAGCGGGAATCGATAATTCTTTTTGCAGATTGACCTGGGGTGGATGATGATAAGGTTCGGGTGGTACTAATCCAATAGATGTGTCAACATTAATCCGAGAAACACTGAAATCATGTCAAGAATCTTTCGACGATGAGTTAGTGAAAACAGGTTCATAAAGTGATCAACACGTAAGTCTAAGGTACAATGCAAAGCGGGTCCAGTCTATATTCCAATGTAAGTTAGGAAGATTGAAGTCACCACAAATAAGAAATTTAGAGGTAGGGTCAGCTGACTTGATAATTCCCGAAAGGTTTTCAAAATTTTGTTCAATAGTTTCCGCTTCGCAGCAGCATGGGAAATATACACAGCAGATATATTGATACCGACCATGAGAGACCTTAATTTGAGAAGAATGGAAAAAACGGTGAAGTCCGGACAGCGTGATGATGGAAAAATATTTTTAACAGGAATAAAGGCTCCATCTTTTTGATCGAGCGATTAAGGTCACGGCCATGCCTGTGAATTGTGTAAGAACTCGGGTTAAATTCATGTACTGAAGGAATTAACCAAAATACGTGACACAAAGAACATCAGGCATACTTACAAAGAAATCGTTCTACTTGCTTCTTCTTAGTCCATGTACATTTTCATGTGGAATAGTTTAGATTAAAAATCATTTGACGTTAAGATATTGTTTGCAATCTTTCCCTGTATCGTTTATGTATGTTTTTGCTGATTGTTTCTCGGTTCAAACCCCTACACCATGACATTAGGAGGCCAAAATCCAGCTGATTCAGAAGCAGATGAGTTTGCTTGTAAGCAAATTTTAAAGGATGCAACGATTTTGTCAGGAAGGTTGTTTTGAGTCCGGTCACACAGATAATAAACTGAGCATCTACCCACCAAAAACAAAGGTAATTTTCATCTGGAAATAGTTTATTTTAGGCTGCAACTATGCAATTTTGCATTAGAGGCTTAGGATAAGTTGTACTCACAGTACTTTCATTTATATTTCATTTGAATATGTCCTCCAAATGTCCTTCAAGGTATCAACAAAGGATAAATCCTAAATAATAATCCTAAAACTTCTAGGTATCTAATGTATCTAATTTTTTTCTCCGAGCCTTTTTCCCAAGTACTACAAAATTCGTTACAGCATGCTTTTAACGCTCCCAGGTCTCCATAGTCTCTAAAATACTAATTATCGCTAATAGCTAGTTCAGGTTAGGACCTCCAATAAAGTCAAACAACAAGAACAGTCCTTTTCCAACGCTGCCAATATATAACCCGCTCTCACTCCTTCCTTCCGAAACCCATTGCACTATTCAGGTCTCCATGATCTCTAAAATACTAACCATCGCTGATAGGTTAGTACCTCCAATAAGGTCAAAGAATAAAAACAGTCCTTTTCGATCGCTACCAATAGTACCAAACAAATTAACGCCTTTTTCTCTGGAACATAATCGCTTATCATAATCTCCGATCAGCATCAATTTTCCTGAAAATTTAAATCGAGAAAAGAAATTTAATTTCGATATGAAACCATCCATCAGCTGCCTATAAAATGGAAGCGGTTCGTTTTCACCCCCATTTCAATAAGAACCGGATAATCATGAGTTGGTACGAGTATAGAGGTCGAACTGATGATGATGGTGAGAGGAATTTTTCTTCCATCATTTCGCTTCCGTCTGTAGTTCGATTTTGGTCTCGTAATAATACAAGGGGAATTATTATAAATGAAATATGGTCGTACTTGCCCCCGATACAAATAGAGTGCAGGATTTAATAGCATATAAAATGTTCCCTTAGTTTTTCCGCCATTCTCACCATGTTTACATAAAAGATAGCCTACCAGTATATGAAAAGACGGACAGACGTTCGGTTTAATTAATCGATAGTCCAGCAGAAAATGCCAGAGAGCTAGAAATTTGTAATCATACTTTCCCGTATCCCTTATCCTTGCATCACTTAACCGGCGCTATACTTCACTTATAGTCCAAAACGTCATGCATAGCTACTCGTATTTCTTATGCAATACTGAAAATATAACCAATTTCATAAGGGGATGAACAAAAGACACAATCGAAGTCAGTGCTTCGTCACCGGATTATTTCAAATAGCGATCGGTATCACAAAAAAAAGCAAAAGAAGACAAACGACGGAGGGTGAAAGGGAAAATCCATTTGTCAACCATCAAAATTTTTATTTAACCCTCAAAAATGAAGAAAAAAACTGTTGAAATCGTTGTAACCACCATACGGTCATACAATGAGGGAAGAAAATCATAAATTGAATTCGAATGCGAAAAAAAAACTCCCGGCAAGGATATACCAAAACTTGCATCGTTATCATGATGGAAGGATATATTAAGTGTAATATGAATGATTTCAAGTGAAGGGGTTGTTGCCGCTTTCAACGCTCTGGAATTGTTGTATTCTTACTTCTGCGAATGTCATACATATATGTTATGGCTGTATAAGAGAGCGACAGTGAATCGAATTTGGACAAGCCAAATATATAAAGAGAGAGAAAATAAAATTTCATAAAACATAAGTACCCTCTACAGTAATAGACCGCCTCGTCTGAGGGATGAAATGATTTCCTGAATGGCTTTTTTTTCGGGAAATTCGAATGTAAAACATGATGGTTTCGAGTTATGCAAAGAAAATCGTTTCGATAGGGCATTGTTGCAAAATTTATTTGGTATTTTGAATCGTATTGAATGGTTTAAGTTATTTGAGAAGTTAGCAGTTATTAGTTAAATATTTAATCACTTAAGAACATTAAATTGCTACTAACAAAACTAGATAATCTGTGAGAACAAATTGAATCAGTTTTACTATTTGATCAGAATATTTTTCTGGATTGTTCACACACATGAAATGTAATCCTATGTAATATTTTTAGAAAAATTAAGAGTACTTCCTTTAATTAGAAAGATTCTCATAAAAAGAATGACGGGGCTAAATGAAATCCAACTGCGGCTCGTCAAGTACGGCATGGTGCCGACCATTCCGATCCATGGAATTAACTAACTTATTATTTTGTTCAACTTCATTGCATTACTAGATCTTCTGCAGTATAAATGAAAGCATTCAAAAAATAATGATGAACTGATAACTTTCATAAACCAATTGTTCTAATGCATTTTAAGGATATTCTGGTCAAACCTCATCTTCAGCGACGAACTTTGAAGTAAAACTAAATAAAAAAACATCCATCCCGTCAAATTGGAGATGAAACCGTATCGGCTTCTGTAGACTCCCTCGACCATCGCCGAAATGTCGTAGTACTCTGCATTTATGGTATTTAAGGAACTAAAGGATCTAATGCCTCCTCTCTTACATGCCCCATTCAATACTCGCCAAGGTACACACCTGTGAAGCATGTGCCGTGGAGAACAGTGAAATTGAGGCAGTTCATCATTCGAACGTCAATGATGTGGAATGCAATCGTTTTTCCCAGCGAGGTGCAATCCTCAACAATTCGAAATCGACGTCAACCGCCAATTCCGACCTATCCCTCTTATGTTTCCTTTCTAACTTTCCTATTTCCACTTGTTTCCCTTACCCATGTCGATCTAACATTAAAGAGTAACCTTATAAGTTATTTCTGATAACGCACAAAAAAAAATAAGATAGGGATGGCAGTGCATCAGTCGCATATTGAGGAAGCCAGAGCAAAACGTCTCCAAATATGCCGTGAATTATAAACCTCACGACAGATAGCTGGTTGGTCGACCACGTAGCAACTGGAAGTTCAATGGGAGGCCAAAGGATTAAACAAGTCTTGGCAGCAACTATAGGTCGATGATTCACTCCGGGTTCAAGAAACTTTTTAACATTAAATTGATTGAAATGAACCTTCTGTCGATGAATTTTCGTACAAGAGTAATTTTGTTTGGAAAACTGAATTCCGTGAAAGTATTAGGTTGTTGCATAAAATGGCGACTTTGCTAGCGAAATTTCAAACAACTTTAATTCTTATAAAACTTAATTTTACTAACCAAAATAGGTACTAGTAGATGCAATATACTTCTCCCAACGAGATACAAGTGTATTTATGTCAGTTTCATAGAAGTCCGACTTTCTAGACTGAAGAAATTCCTCGAAGACATTTTTGATGGTTGCTTCATTGTTAAATTGTTTCTCCACCAAAATATGATACAAATGTTTAAAAAAGTGGTAATCGGTTGGCGAGAGGTCTGGTGAATATGGTGGATGAGGAAGAGTCTCATACTGCAACTCCTTTAATTTTTTGACCGTTATTCTTGATACATGAGGCCGATTTTTGCTCAGTAAGCTCATGCGGAACCCACTTATCAAGCTTTTTGACTTTTCCAAGCTGTTGCAAGTGCCAGATAACTGTCGAATAGTGTACGCCCGTTTCTCTGCAATGTCCCTTACAGTTTGGCATGAATCAGACTCCACTAGTATACGCAACTCGTCGGTGTCTATCGATAGTCCTGGGTGACCACATGGCTCACTTTGAAGGGTCATATCTCCTGATCGGAATTTTTCGAACCATCGCTGTATGGTTCGTTCGCTTACTGTGTCAGCTCCAAATTTCCTGTTGATGTTTCTGGTTGCCTCCCTTGCGTTGTGGCCAAGTTCGAACTCGTAAAGAAAAAGTAACCGTTTTTGATTCGATTCCGTGTTTTTTTTTTTTTTTTTCTTCTATCTCAATGAAGTCCAAAACTGAAATGATTCCATGACCAAATGTAGGAGTATTTATACTTCAATATTCATTACTACCAGAGCTACCTGGTGGCAGTTTGAGATATGAAAATCGCAACAAACTTCACTTCATCGCGAAAGTACCCATTTCATCGGCAACAACCTAATATATCATTTCCTATACTTGAAAAAATAAAATTCACTTGACTTGTTGATCAGCAACCAAACTGATCCATTCAAAATTGTTCGTCAGAATACTTTGCAGAATTGAATGAACCGAAATTGGACCCCAGCAGACTTACACTTTTCGTCTGGTTTGTTCGCGTAGAGGAATAAATTCAGATAAGAGCTAGTTCGATAGAACCATCATTTAATATTTGGAGACTACCTTAAACAGATCAACTTCCTTCTAAAAGAATATTGAATGGACCAAACAGAACTTCCGTAGATTAATTCTCAGACGAGAGTTCTTTTTGGTCTTCGGAAAACTCAATTTCTGCACTGCAGTCTAAATCAGCCTTGGCCCCATGATCCTGAAGGTCCCTTAACATTTATTTCTATTTGTGAAAGGGTTGTTGGCCCTTCGCCCAATCCTCTATACACGAATCTTTATTTCCGCAGATTAAATTGGCCAATCCACGCAAGTGGTGTAGTGAATTTGGATTTGGACTACCGACCTCCGCATTATAGACCAACACGTTACCCACTACGCTACACCCTAACTTTGATCATCACTTCCTAGCAGGTATGAAAAGGTTCAATAATTGGAAATTTCGACGCAAAAAGTATGGTCAGTTAAATGCCTTATCATGGGAGTGGGATCGTTAAACCAAAACATCAAAAAAAAAAAAAAACAGGGAGCCAATTTTGTTGACGGATTAAAACTTAAATATTTTAAAGGAATTCAAATAGCTTTCCACGAAAATACTATAAAACTGTATTTGATCGTCGCAAAATTACTTAATCTAGCACTGTGGCAATTTTTGAAGATTTGTGATAAATTAAGATTGAAACAACACAACCAAAAGTCCATTCCCATATTCGAAAAACCGTATTCAATAATCCTTTATCCAATCCTAAAGAGAATGAAATTCCAATTAAAATCGGATATACCGACATTATTCATCTTCTTCGCATCATGTAGTCCTCCGAATTCAAATCAAAATATTAATTTCGAAAGCGTAACGCCTATTAAAGAGCAGTAAATCAGTTTTTGTGTTCAAATATTGTTTCAGCCCTTTATAGCTTGCCTCGATTCCCTCAAATTGTAAGTGAACAGGACTCTAAAGACTGAATAACCTTCAGAAATTTGCACGCTCTGTACCCTTGTCGTTTATTGTATTGTGCTTTGTATAAATTTTCCCAAATCGATTCCGTACAAATATATACAAAAACACATATGAAAACACACCACCCCGTAACGTGAAATCGTAATAATAAAGCCTCTAGCTCACATTATAACTTCATTCGCGCAATCATAAGGGTTAGTGTATCCTGGGGGGGTTGGTTTGGTGACTTTACGACGCGCTCTATCCGCTTCATGTGTGTGCTCTTAACTAGGACGCGTCGCAATCGTAACACCCAAGGCTCTCGCACAAGTAGCGTCATCGTCGCTATTGCTATAACCAGTACGAAGCTGTCAGCATTCGCTGTGTCCTTTTCGCACTGCCGCCATGAAGTTGTCATCGAATCGAAATCGAATATTTTGAACCGCCAAAATATGTCATATATAATAAGGAAGGAAGAGAATAGTCCTTTCTAGCTTTTTCCGTGTAGACAGCGTATTTGAAAATTGTTTGAATGTGTGCGTCGAAAAATTGTTGCTGGGCTGCTATTATTATTTTATTGACGGTTGGATAATGGAATAAATATGGGATATAAAATTTGATTTCCTGGGTATTACATTGCCGCGGAATCCATCGAATACTAAGTGTGTATTAGATGTGGCATTTTACTATGATGTGGATGAATTCAATGCTTGATAGCAAAACCGTCACGTCGCTACGATAGTCGAGCCATACCGAGCCCGAGTCTAGGTCTAGGGTATGTACTATTGTAGAAAACGATAGTCTACAAAAAACAACCCTTTGCATCAATTTGAGGCGGGAAAATTTTGAAGTTAGGGAAATGGAATTTCACAATTTGATTATGTTTCTGCAATATGTGAGGATTTCGAATAAATGGGGACGTGTTGATTTCAAAATGATACTCAAATGAGTATTGCAAAGCATTGAAGTGTCTTTTCAGTTCAATATTTTGAGATTTTGTGTTTAGTGAAGCTGAAGGCAGTCGTTCATGTGGAGTAAATATCATATGATTGGGGTTCACCCCGATGGATGCTGTACGAGTAAATACAATATTTTCGAAAATTTATTGCGTATAGGGGAGAAGGGGAGGATTCAGGAATTTCAGACTAAGAGTTCACTTTTGTGCGCATTTCGATTTTCAGTTTACAATCATTAAATTTTACTCTAAAATTGTAACCTAGGGAAAAATCCATTTTCTCGAAATTTTTTTCGTGTTATTTGAAAATTTTCTGGTTCAAATTGTTAGGTTCAAAGTATTTTGCATTTTGAACACGTACACGAGTACACCGTCAAATCCTTGCGTGTACGGGAAGGCAAGAGTTTAACAGTGTACTGTATTCGCAATCATTCATTTGCCGAACGTCAAACCTTTGGCACATATTACCAGCCAGAGTGTTTCCCAACGAGTACAACCTTCAGTGCTTCAAAAACAAATATTTGTCAATAGCAGCAAGTACAACTGAAAAATATACCAGCTTTTCCACTCGTTACGGTTGTTCTAACTCCTCTTCCCCTACTTTCCCTCCATGACAGTGTTTGTGCATTGCACACAAAGGCCGAAATTGTCTACAACACAGGTCATTCTGTAAAAAAAAAATGTCTACCCTCCCTTTCGTCTTTCGCCACCCAAATTACCCCAACTTGAATTTCCAATTCCTTCTACTACTTCCACAATGGCACTACAGCCCAAATCGGACCTTGGCCAGGTTCCATAACATTTTTCATTACTTATCGAGGAAGGGTTCTTAGCCCTTCGCACAACCCTCTATCTACGAATTTTTCATTTTCGTAGATTGAGGTGACCAAGGTATATCCAAGCAGGCAATGTGCTGAAATTATATATTGCGTCGACCGGGATTTGAACTCACGACCTTCACATTACAATACCAACACGCTACCCACTAGGCTACACCCTAGCTAATTTCCAATTCCTACACCAATAAAACTTTGCATAACATTATAGGGTGACCCCTGAGCTACACTCGGTGCCTCAAAAAAAATGAGACTATCGAGGGTTTAACAAAACTTAGAAGTTCCATTTGTTATGCTGATAACGCCAGCCAAGTCGGTATTGAGATATAAAATTTATAAATTTCATCCGCCATTTAAGATCCACAAGATAAAATTATGAATATTCAATTATTGTTGTTTTGCCATTTTCAATGCTTAATTCAAAATCAGCGACCATAAAAAATCGTACAATTAGCAGTAGACAACTTAAAAATAAATAAATAAACCATATTTCTTATTTGATGTTTCCCAAGAAAAAACATGTTGTCAAAAATCTGCGATATAATATTTAATATTTTAAAAAAAAAAAGATATTACAAGATAAAATCATTCAATTTACGTATTTCTTTCAAAAACAACGTTTAATTAAAAATCTCATACACTTTGCAGAAATTCATACCTCTATATAAGAATGCAAACAAACCTCTTTTTTTTTTTGTTTCTTTGGCCCAAAATAACGAAATTATGACGCTAACTGATAATCAGCGATAAAACAAATTTCATTTCTCTCCCTCTTGGTAAAAAAAAAACCACATAAACTTGTCCGGGGTGCGGCCTTCGATAAGCACCATGTACTCCAAATTCGTATTCGACATTTTAGTAAAATAAGTTTTGCAGAAGAAAATTTAAGAAAAGAAATATAATAGAGAGGTGGAATGTTGACGATTTTTTAATCACTAAGATAATTTTTTTTTTTGTTATTGCAATTATCTCTTAAACAAGAATTGCTATCAGCATGACACGTTTCGGCTTAGAAGCTAATCTTCGAAGTATGTCACCTTAAAAAGTTAACAGATAGAAAAAATTGTACACATTTTGGGGGTACATAAATTTCGAATACAATATGCGCAATATTTGATGAGAAAGAAAGAAAAAAATGGAACCTTTTAAGTAAAGGTTGAATTTGTAATTCCCCTTTATTCTGTACGACAGCAATCGTACGACATCATCATCGGTATCGATTCCATCGTTACCCTAACTTAAATCCGACAAACTGGTCGAGTCATCATCAACATGGCCTTCCTGCTATGCCTAAATGCATCAATAACAGTGGAAATTTGCTGCCTTAGTTGCAGCCATAGCTTGTCCATGTCCTGAAATGTCCTGGTAACCCGCCGTAACTCCTGTTTCCACGAGTATATGCGATCCATAAACGAATTCAAGTCCATATGTGAAGAGGGTGGTTTTTATGAATATTCGTTGTCGATAGCCCCGGCACGATGTCGTCTTATGCACTCACTGCCATTCTTTTGCTCCCTTCGCTATATGCCTGTAGGGAATGATTTCGACTCGGGACATTTTCGAATATGCTTTGGCTGGCCAAACGTGCCAATATCGACTTTTGGTCATCGCGTACATCTGTCACAGGGTCAGGCGAATCGCCTACAGCTATGCTTCTCGCCAATAGTCTATACTTAGTTAATTGAAATTAATTTCCATAGATTATCGTTTCTATGCTGTAAAGCTTACTCGTAGCATGGTGTTTTTTTTCCGCTAGATATACTCGTAGGAATTACAAGCTGAAGACTATAGATGTACGTAGGTGCGGCCTTTCGAAACGTGTACATACACCTCTGTAATTTGTTTCGGGCGTGTGTTCTTAATTTCGTCCTAATTCGGTGGCACAATGGTATGGCCTTGATTCGTCAGCCAGCCTTTAGTCAATAGAATAAAAAGAATTTAGCACGATACTATTACAATTGGGCACCCTTTTCGAGGTGCGTTCATTTTTCTCTTTCCGAAACAATCGGAACACATTGAAATTAATTCTGGGATCTAAAGTCCAACGAGAAATATCTACTTACATCGCTAGTTATCAGGAATTTTTTATCGTATTTTTACAACTGAATAATCGGCTGCGGTTAATAATTTAGTAATAAAAATAATTAATATGAAAGCGGTGCCATTTATTAATGTTATAATATAATACTTCACCATATTAATAATCAGTTGGAAATCTGTGAAGTTTCCGATAATAAACCTACTTATTTATATTACAGGAAATTTAGTTCTTTTTCTTCAATAGCTCACAGCCCGAATTGAGCTTTGGCCCCTTACTTTCAGGCTCCTTAATATTTTTTTTGTTATTGTAAAAGAGTTTTTAGCATTTTTCCTGTCTACAAATGTTCATTTTCGCAGGTTGAGACGGCCTAGATATACCCACGCATGTAGTGTGTTGAAATTATACGTCGACCGGGATTTGAACCCACGACCTTCGCTTTGCAGACCAATACGCTACCCACTAGGCCCAGAGGCGTGCCAACCCCCTCTCTCTCCCCCCTCCCCTTCTCCCCCTCCAAATTTTGTTACGTTCATGATATTGATTACTTTCATTCCTTTTTGTGCATTTGAAAAAACTGCAATTTTGGCGGCTAAATTTTTCGGTACAAAAATTTGCTTTTTAGGGGCAGACGCACAAAACAGGATCTATCCATAATTTACAACATTTTGGGAAAACAATTTCGCTAGATTTTTAAAATATCAGAAAGTCTTAAGGGAAATGGTAGCAGGAGCGAATCGAAGTTAAAAATGTTTCTAAGATTTATTGTAATTTTTATGAAAGAAATTCTGAGAAAATTTCATTTTTCTATCTTTTTTAGCTTCAATGAAAATCGGTATATTTTTCAAAATTTTAACAGACTTAAGCCAAATTTTCGAGTCGATAATCTTTGATAGGTTCGAAAAATTTTGAAATTCACGAAATTTGTATTGGAGATGGTGAAAGGAGCGGAGGGATCTGTTTTATTTTATTGTTAAAAATTATATGAAAAAAAATTCGAGTCCGATATCTTAAAGCAAATTATTGCGTAGACAAACAGTTACTCAGAATCTAAATTTTTAAACTGTACCCTTGGTGACCCTATGCGAGACGTATTTCTCAGCATCTTACGCTAAAGAGAACACAATTGTACTCTCAGATTTCATTTAGAGCATGAAAAGACAAGTTTCAATTTTGGCTGAGACAACCGATAGATGTATAGAGCAAATAGAGTGCGATTCTGACGATCAGTCCACAAGAGCCCTTCGATCTAATTCAAATGAACTGTTCGTTCCCAAGAGTTGTTGCTTTGACGTCGTACACAGCTTCTCTCGTTTCCTTTAGGTGTCGCCGATCCAGTCCCATTTGTCCTTTTTATTATTAATACTCAGCGCCAGTTGAAGTTAATTTGCCGCCCGTTCATTTTAACGATAGGTGCACCCTTTCAAATAACTTTTCTTATAGTCAAGAATCCATTTAGAGATATTTTGCTTTGCATCTTTAAGTTATGTTGTGCTACTCGCCCTTCAAAGTTTTTACCTCCGTTTGCAAAAAAAAACACAAAATTCTTGCACATATTGCTACAGCGCATTTGGTATATTTTCATCCGATACAAATCTCGTCATAGTTTTTGTATTGAATGCTCACAATAAACGTCACAAAACATAAAAAATATTTTTCGACAAAATTCTGTGACAAAAGAGAGTTTAAACGTGCGACAATAATTTTTTAAATTCAGTAATTTTTCTCAGATTTTGGGACCACTCGACAGTAAAGCGATAGCACTTTTTCCTGTCCGTCAATTGCCTGTGAGAGAACTATTCCAATTCCCAAATCGCTTTTCCTAGGTTGGATATGCCAAAACAGGAGACTGGTAAAGTTGCTTCGTCAGTTCTTCGAACGCCTTTTATCATGGCTAATTCCAAACGAACGATTTTTCTTTCTCCGTTAACTGGTAGAGCGGTTTTACGATGTTCGCCAAATCCTTAACGTATTGGCGATATTACGTCGCCAGTCCAAGAAAGTTGTGCAGCTGGTATTGAATTGGGATTGGCCAATTTAATTTTAACACCGTCGGCTAATACGATGTGTCCCAAATATTTGACTTCTGAACTGAGCAAAGTACACTTTGAAAGAAAAGATTTCCGGATTCTATACTGTTACGCTTTATTATTCGTGACGTTTCGGTCTCTGCTGAGACCATTTTGATAAAGGTCTCAGCAGAGATCGAAACGTCACGAATAATAAAGCGTAACAGTGTAGAATTCGGAAATCTTTTCTTTTAATTCAAAATGCACTGTGAAAACATTCACCAAACCAAAGTACACTTCTTCGGGCTATGTTTCAGTTGTGCTACTCGGAATCGCTGGATTCTTTAAATTTTTCTCAAAGGTCTTTCCGAAAACAATCACATCACCAAGGTAAACGAGAAAGGTTTTCCAGTTAAGGCCAAAAGGCATTACTGCGAACTGCCACAATCCTCTGCCGTCAGGAAAAGCTACTCCCGGTCCTTTTTGTCTGTCTTCACTGGCCAATATCCGATTTCAAGTCCAGCTTTGAGAACCATCGTGCATTAGCTAGAGTATCCATGACGTCCTCAATTCCTGGCAGTGAATAGCTGTCCTTTTTGGGGACGTCGTTCAGCTGCCTATAGGCAATGCAGAATCTAGTGCTGCCGTCCAGTTTTTTAACCAATACTAACTGTGACATCCATAGAGTGTTTGACTATCCAATGATTCCCTGTTGTTGCACTGATCATTTAGGTCACCCATTCTTTCTTTACTTGCTGAACTCTTTTTGGAGGTCAACGTATCAGTACAGCACTTCTGGTGTCTATCCGGTGTTCCTTCCGTGACAATCATCGCCGGTTGAAAAGATGTCTTGGTAGTCATAGATGAAATGCGCTGGAGAAGTGCCAATCTTATTTTTATTTTTTTCTGTTTGCTGTTCTGCGTCATGTCCTGTTTCTCGCTTTCATTGATCTTAGCTATCGCCAGAATTGGCTCACAGTTTCCAATCACATCGCCTTCCGTAACACTAATAGTGCTCTCCGAAACGTTCAGAATTCTTATGGGAACGATCCTCATGTTGTTCACGTTTACAAATGTTTTCCCTAATATAAAACTTCGTAGCGCCGGTGTTATTGCCATTTCAATTAGATAGAATTGGTGACTCCCAGGATTACCATCGAGTCTTCCTAAGCAACGTTTTCCAAACATTTCGGTGTATCGTCGTCTTCACACAATATCACTCTTAGCTTGGCTGTGCTGGTATATGTTATTTCCATTGGTGTTTCAATGTTACTCCACTCCAGTATTCGTTTTCCCAAGTGGATGCCGTGCGGCTTTAGGAAATCCATTCGCAGTATGCATTCGTCAGTGATGGAATTACAATTCATCCAGCTCCATTTCCCTGGCTATTGCTTCATGCTTCTTGGTGATAGTATTCGAAGCACGCACCTTTCCTTGTTATGAAGCCATCCCTGGTCTATCATATCCGATCTCAGTATGGATCTCACAGCTTAGGGGTCAATTGTAACCACGTTTTCGCCGCGAGGAAGTCGGGAGACGGCAATGATGGTTCCGATGGCGACGATTCCACCAGCCAATCTCTGCCCCTTGAGGTTGACTTTTACTTGTTATCCGGGTAGTTAACAGCTCAAGTGCATTGTTCTGAATTCGTCGTTTGAATTCCTTTGGTGTTTTCTTCCCCGCCAATCTTAACGCTTGTTGTAGCTCTCTGTCTAGCAGAACGTTAAGAAATGCATTCACTACCGATTCATCTCGGTTTGCTAGATCCATGCTGGGGAAGGATAGCACCGCCAACCTTTCAATGCCCTGTGCAACTTGTTGTAGGGTTTGGCTGGACTTCTGCATACGATTGCGGAGTTGCGTCTTATGGATTTCGCGCATGCGATCCCCACCGTACCGAAGGTCCAAGCTCAACACTAGGAACTAAAAGTCGCTTTGTTGTGGTAGTCAACAAGATTTCGACCGCAGGTCCTCGTAATGCCATTATCAAGGCCGTAACTCACTCCTGATCCGCCCAATTCGGCAATTCATCCCTTAGTTTCCAAAGCATCTATCATCCGGTTTACAAGTTCTGCTTTGTTTCCAGCCTAGACACGTTTACCGAGTTACCTTTTCAATTACGTCACCTTCAAGTCTTTCGCGTAACGCGAGAATTTTACACTTAATCGTTGTTCCAAATATTTCTCACTTTAAACGTTCTAGAATTTTCTAAACAATTATCGCAATTATCACTCACACGATTTTTACTTTAAATCCTACTTCTGACACCAATTGAAGTGCTGGATTTCAAGTTCACTTTAATTTTTAATACCCACAAACTTTAATTATCGCTTTTTCATAAATCACTTCACACTTTTTGTTCACACTAGGTCAGTGTTATACTTCGCACCGTTCGTGATTTCGATACCGCGACTTAATCGAATTTTTAATTCCGACTGACTGTTGAAGAAACGCTCGCCCTTTTTATTTCGTTCTTTTCGCCCAATGTCTGCTCTCTATGTCGCTCTATGAATCATTTCCTTCTCGACCGCTGTCGGTCCCCCATGTCGCTTCTGAGTACGCGCGAGCAGTTCGAGGTAACAAGTGATTGACAATCGTGGATAGGCGATGAGTAATTAAGCATGAGTGGTGTTTGTGTCAAGATTAGTAGACAGCTGAAGAATAGTATTGGATGAACGGCTTAGTGTTGTCATGTAACAATATATTTATTATGAAGATGTTAACTTTGAAATTTAAGATCAGTAGCAGTAGTAATAAAGTTGTATCATTATGTATGGGGTAGAAGCGGTGGAGCAATTAGATCGTTCACGAACTTGACCTTACTTTTTCATCAAATATTACGTTCACAAAATTTGAGCTTCCCAGCGCATTGTGAATTGTTAAATTGTTAAAATTAGTGTATTAGATTTGGTGAAATTGTGCAATTCGTATGGGAGGTGGTAGAAGAAGTGACTTTTCAGAAATAACTAGAAACTTCATTTAATTGACACGTTTTGATTTGCTGATCGGTAGCATTCATATTTTTCAAGAAAATCTACTTTTTGTTAAGCTGTGAAATTGAGTCATATTGCATGGGAGGGGTAGAAGAAGTCAGACTAATCGTTTAATTTTTTTGTCGGTCTTAGGTTTAAGTTTAGGTTGCAGGAGGGTGGTTTCATAGAACCACAATGCACTAGGACCATCTAGTTGGGCCCATTGTATGTACTTCCCCTATCGATTATAAGATGTAAGTCACTCCTCTTGTTCTAACCGCTTGGTTCAGTTTGCAAACCGTAGCAGGCTTGAATGTTGGACGCCTCTGAGATCGTCTAGTTCTGAGAAGAATCTAGACCCTAAACAAAGGAGACGACTGTTGTTTGTCGGTCTTACTAATAATTCTAAATAAATTTTTCGTGTACAATTTCACCTCGATTAATTTTATACGTACTGAGTAAATTGGTTATTAGTATTTCATGAAAAAGTGCAGTTTGTATTGGAGGTGGTGGAAGGAGTGTGGGAATTCAAATAAGTTTTATTAACTAGATTGAGATCATCATCAAAATAATATGTTCAAAATTTCTGATCTATAGGCTTCATGCTTTTCGAGAAAATCCATTTATTGTCAAATTCCGAAATTGGGTCATTTTGTATGGAGTAGAAGAGAGCGATTTGGCCCGTTCACGAACTTGACCTTACTTTTTTTTACCAAAAATAACGTGTAAGAAATTTTAGCTTCTCATCTTTACGCGGTCACAAGCTAGAGAGCGAAAATACGGACGGACGGATAAACATACATCCGGTTTCGAGATTTGCGAGCAACAACAAATATTTCTGTATCCTTGGCGACTCTGGGCGAGCAGTATTTTTCAGATTTACAAACTTTATAATACTCTCAGATTTCATCTAGAGTATGAAAACGCGTCAGTGAAACTGATTCACGACAATTTTAAGCTTATTGGTCGCCTTTCATGCATTAGCTAGTTAATTGGAAATCGTGAAGTATTCGCAAGAAGATCGCTTTTAAGAAGAAAGAAAACCGAAGTATTGGCGACCATTATTTATACGAGCATCAACATTCTTTTAGGCTATGTTATCTATGCTGACAATGCTTTGAAGGCAACAATAACTTCATGGATGCATACTAATTATCTTGGGATGATGTGATATCTAAATAATATTTAATTCAGCAATTTTCAAATCTTTTGTTTGCGAAAAAAATCAATAAAATACTATTCCATCGAAACAAATCTTTTATCTAACTGAAATTTTCTCCTATTCATTATTCCCTCTCTAATAGTGCGATTGTCTTCAAAACAAAGCCGATAGAAAGACATGATTCACTCTTCATAAATCCGGTCCGGAATGATGAAACCGCACTCTTGGATTTGGACAAGTGTCTTCTCGATTCCAGACTGTGATTAACACTAAGTATTTAATAAGATTGCCGCCAAAATTACTTCAATCATTCCTAATTATCTCGCCAACGAAATTGAAAATAGCAGCAATCGTGCTGCAAACATCCTACACCAAGGACTTTTTAGGAGGCAAGTTAAATACTTACCTTGAAAAACAAAATTAAATTCCCTTTGATATCAACAATATTATTAAAATGAAATTGATTGGGTAAAATTTGAATAAAAAACATCTCTTTTGGTTTTCAGAAATGTTGGCGGAATGAATGCCCAGGGGGGCTCCTCAAGGGCTCCAGCCTTAGGGGGCCAATTATCACCATCCGGGGCCTATACATCAGCGGAAGCACACTATCATCATCAACAGCAACAACAACATCACCAACAACAACAGCACCACCAGCAGCAGCAGCAGCAGCAACAACAGCATCACCATCATCAGCAACAGCAACTTCAACAAAATTACGTTTATAACAATGCGTTCGGCTGCAATACGAGTGCGAATTTATTGAACAACAACAATGATAGTTTGAGTAACCTGAAAAATTCCTTCGGACCAAATTCGGAATTCACATATTCGGGAAGTGGTGGTGCGGGTAGCGCAGCAGGAGCCACCGATAATCTCGGAGCTTCGCATTTAAGTAATTACGGGCAGCATCATTCGGCAAGTGGAAATATGGTGGCAGCAACAGGGACGCAGCAGACGATGGACAGCATGGGCTTTAATTCACAGGTATGAGGATGCTGGATGTTAGCTTTGAGGATCAAGAGTAATCTGCTTCCTCTAGGTTTTCTGGTTTGATAGGAACAAACATGGCGTATTTTTTTTATTTTTTCCCAATTTCTATTATAGATGTCGAATATGGCGATACACAGTGGAGGCGGAGGCAGCGGCGGTGGTGGTGGTCAGCCGCATCAGTACATGAATAGCATGAACGGTATGACAGCGAACGGTATGAACGCCATGACGAACATGAACGCCATGAACGGCATGGCCGGGATGAACGGGATGGCCGGCATGAATTCGATGCAAATGAGTGCAATGGGTCCAATGAATGGCATGAGCTACAATGCCTCCAGGCATCACCATGTAAGTGAAAATCTTGTTGTTATTTCATGTAATTCTATCTAGTTTTCTACTGTCGACCAACTTAGCTAATTCCAATGAGCCATCTTTCCTTTTCTTCCTCCTCCTACCAACTGCCCATAGTTCCAACTTAGCCATTCTAGAAGTTTTGCAGTATGTCCGTCGCCGCCGTCCTATTTTGCACAGATCGCAGCAAATCGGCATCTTTTTGGAATACCTTAGCAAACTTACAGTCAGACCTTTTATAGATTTTCCATTTCGGAGTGGTTATAGTGTGCATTTACGGGGCACACACGGTAGGAATAGTTTAAGGCATGGAGAGCTATGGGCCGCCGGGGCCTATGATGCCATAATAACGTTGCACTAGTTGCTTTGGGTTGAGGTATATCACCTTTGCATATGCAATGCCATGCACCTCGTATTGCGGGTGCTTATGGCTTCAGTAGATACGCGAGTAAGTTACGAGCTGTACGTCTCGAAGCACGTTTTTTAGATTGGAATTCAGGTGTTCTCGTACATTGCTTTGATTCAGTTTCGATTGTAGGAGTCAGGTCTATGACTTCGGACTGTAGCGCTATATACCTAGCTATGAGCGCATTGTTTTGTAATAACAATTCTTGTTTGGATTCATAACGATGGAGAGTTTGTTTATTATTTTTAGATCGATTGTTTTAAAAATTATGGTAGAATCATTTTAGACGGTATATTTCAGCAAATAAAAGAAATCGTTGATTTAAATCTGGATATGAATTTAGTTTAGTCACTAGAACTGAAAGTAATTAATCAATAAACAACTTTAATATGATCGTTAGGAAATGCAATAAAATTGCATTATTACAAATCTACGATTTCAATACTGAAAAGTCCAGTGTCACGTATTATCCAATTAATTAGTAATTCTCAAGGTCCAATTAGTCATAAAATCGCTTGTTTTCGAAGCTTATAATATTCAACGTTCTCCAACCCTTCCTTGCCGAACAAGCAACCAATTTTCTTACAAATTCGATCATGTCGTAAGAAAACTGGAAGCTAACGTTGTTGTAAACTTGCCAGTATCCGATCTGTGCGACCATATTAAGTCGGTTTTGTTCACTTATTCCATTTAAAGAGATGCAATTAGAGCCGTTCTAGAAAAGCCAGGGAAAATTATATTTGAGGAAAAAAAAATACATGCGAATAACAAGCATGAAAAAAAGAAAAACACCAGAGAAATACGGCACCGCCACCAGCATTAAGGTCATCTCAATTTAATAATTTGCCCGACGAACAAGCGGCGGCGGTAACGACGCAACATAAAAACAAGTCCAGATCGAATGGAATTAATTGGACTCAAGTTCTTATTTATGTAAATTTTTTTCTATAATTTCAAATGCACTGACTGCGTCCATATACGTAGCGATCCGTACATTTACTCAGATCACAAACATCGCTTAATCCCTCGGTAACATGAAAAGACTGTGCACAATTTCAAAATGTAAAATAATCCGCCATATGCACATACACACATCACGCTGATAGTGCGTAAGATCAATCATGTAAGATCGCTTAGCAGGAAGTGCAAGTCCACGATCATCATAATTTGCATAATTTTTTTTTAAATATTTAAAATGTGTCTCTCTCTCTTGTTTCTTTCTATTTATTCGTACCAATACTTCGGGACGAACTTAACAGACAACAAGCTCAGCATTAGCGAAATCTGATTGCCCGCATTGTCTCACATTTCAGATGAATCCGATGAATCAGATGCAAAGTATGAGTATGGGAATGGGCCCGATGAACGGTATGGGACCCGGTGCAGCAACAATTCATTATCAAATGCATGGCATGAATCCAATGGCTAAGATGCAAGGCATGGCCAATGGAGGATATCCGCCGCGACGCGTCTCTCCGTATCCGAATCCGCAGATGCATGCTGCCCAGAAGCGCGGCATGCACCCGATGACTCCGAATCCACAGAATGTTCCTCCGGGGCCAATGCAATTTCCCCATCATCAACCAAATGGTGTTCCAGTTCCTATGCAGCCCGGTTATAGTCGCGGTGGTGCAGTGAATTCTTACGGCCGAGCCGGTCCGCCGATTATGCCGCAGCAGAGGCAGAGTACTCCACCGTACACGGGTACAGCACACGGACAACAGTTTTATGGTGGCGGTGGTGCTGGCACGCCCAGTGGCTACCAAAATGTTCAAGGGTACGCGTTTCAGATCGATTTATATCGGATTCATTTATTGTAACATTCGTCTCTTCCATGTAGGTTTCAACAGGACGTGCGGTTGAACTATCAGCATAGTCCGGTACCCGGAAATCCTACACCTCCTTTAACACCTGCTTCGTCAATGCCATATGTGAGTCCGAACCCGGACGTTAAGCCGCTTCCGATTCATAGTAAGTATTGCTGATCTTGAAATCGATTACTTTTACTGACCTTTCAATCTTTAATTTTGCAGAAGACGACGATCTTCGGCTCACGTTTCCTGTCCGGGACGGCATAATCCTATCACCGTTCCGATTAGAGCATAACCTCGCAGTTAGCAATCATGTATTCCAATTGAAACCTACCGTTTATAGCACACTGATGACAAGGTAAGACCACCGACTCGATATTTTCACCCTACCGGACAATTCCTTAACCAATCCGATTCTAGGCCTGATCTGGAGCTACAATTGAAATGTTTTCACCATGAAGATCGGCTCATGTACACAAACTGGCCAAATACCGTACAAGTATCGGCGAATGCGACACCTCTGATTATCGAACGGGCCGATAAGAATGCACATCGGCCGCTCTACTTGAAACAAGTGTGTCAACCGGGCCGAAACACGATACAAATCACAGTCAGCGCATGCTGTTGTGTAAGTTGATTTGGATCTTCAGATTTTATGCTGGAATAACTTCATAACTTTCTTTACAGTCCCATCTATTCGTCTTACAACTAGTCCATCGACCGTCAGTCCGACAAGTCCTGCAAGGATTACATCGAAAAAATTTGCTTCCCGTCGAACATAGCGTGGCGAAAATCAAAAGGAATTTCGCCATGCGAATGGGAGTATCGGCAGGAGCTACACCACCGTCGTCCGGTAATGATGCTACTGTGGATCAGCCGTTCGAAAAGGTTTCGCTGAAATGCCCAATCACCAAGAATCGAATACGATTGCCAGCTCGAGGTCACGACTGTAAGCACATTCAATGCTTCGACTTGGAGAGTTATTTGCTGCTGAATTGTGAGCGAGGTAGTTGGCGATGTCCTGAATGCAAGTAAGTATCGGAATTTTTGGTAGGAAGAATATTAGTTAAGGGAGGTTTTAGAATCCTGCAGCACGAACCGTTATCCTTTTCCAATGTCGCAACAATACTAATACCCATTACTTTACTGACGTTACATCTATCCCAATATTGGAGGTGCTCGTTTTCAATATCAAATCGAAAGCGAGTCCAACACTGGCATGAAATCCGACCCAAACTGGTAACCTTGTCATTCGATGCACACAGTTCAGCCTTCAATCCTTCTTATTTAACGTTTGCTCTTCAAATACCCTCAATTAATTTAAATCCTGTTTAGCTTTGTAAAATCCAATTTTCGATCTTGCTGTCTGATCAATCTTGCTTGAAATTTATTTTTGTGCTGCTTGCAAATTGATAGAAGTTGGTTCATTCCAACCGTATATGTTGACTTCCTTGAAACTCAGTTTGCAAACATTTTCAAATCGATCATGCAAGACGTCCATAACACCGTCTGCTTTGAATATTCTGCCTATATGGACCAGCCGGATCGTGATGCTGAGCTCTTCGCATCTATAAACGATTTAAAACAGCTGGTAGACAACTCTACTCGTCTACCTGACATTGCAAGCCTCTTTTTAACCGCGCATTCATTAAAGTATGAGGTCTCATTGCTGGCTCCAGTTGGCACATCTAACAATTTTATGATTCGATTCAATAAGAATTTCATCACATCTTCAACCCCTCCTCTTCTCGATGGTAACCGAACCGTCGTTGATCCTGTTGAAAAATCAAACCTCTTGGCAACGAACTTCGCTAGAAACTCGAAGCTTCCAACGTCGAATCCTCCGTTCTTACTGGACTCTGGCTTCTCGCTGCCATCACTTCGTTTTCGAATTAAGATTATTTCCAGAGTCACGCAGGAGCTTAATATTCAGAAGTCTTCATTGCATCCCCTCCTCCCATTGTCCTTAAAAACTGCGCTTCCTCTCTAACTAAACCTTTTCGTAACCTCTACCGTTTTTCATACTCTTCAGAATACTTTCCTCAGATCTGGGAGGTCACGAATGTGCAGCCAATTCCAAATAAAGGTAGCAAAGCGAACTTTGCCTATTACCGCCCCATAGCCATTACCTCAGTGCTTTCAAAAGTAATGCTCTCAATCGCAGGATCGTTAACTTTTTAGTGGATAAGAATCTCATCCATGAATTTCGCTCGGGTCGTTCTACAGGCGATATCCTGGTCTATCTTACCGAGCGTTGGTAATCCTGCATCCACTAATTTGGGGAAGGTCAAGTTCTTGCTCTTGACATTGCAAAGGCGCTTGACAGAGTTTGCCACAAATGTCTCTTAGCCAAACTAAAGGCATTTGGTTTTGACACATCGCTTATTAAATGGATTGAGAGTTTCATTCCCGAGTGCTCTATTCGAGTCGTACTAAATGGTGCAACTCAATCAATCAAATTCCTGTTAAGATTCCCCTATAGGGGCATAGGAAAGAAACAAGTCTCTTCCACAAGGCGCGATCCTGAGCATCGGCCTTAAGCTGTTGCCAAGATGGTACAACTCATGCACTCTTTTCCATTGTTTGAGGTATCCCTCAGAGCTCAGTTTTATCTCCCACTCTCTTTCTAGGCTTCATAAACGATCTTCTGTCGTCTACTCCCAATCATGTTCATTGTTTCGATAACAGCACAGACAAATTGGCAGATGTTATCTAGCAAATTCTGCGGGTATTCTGCGGAAGTGTAAGAAATACTTTTCTGCCTCTGAACTAGGTAAGGTTTATGGTCGGCTACGTATTGAGTATAACTCGCATGTTTGGGCTAGGGCCCCAAAATCACACCTAGCTTTGCTCGACCGTAGACAAAAACATGCATTTCGATTAATTGGAGATGAGGCTACTCCCTCGAGCAACCTTGAAATATCGGAGTGCTCTGCATTTACTATAGATACTTCCATGGTAAATGCAGTAAGGAACTATTTAATGTCACCCGCTGCTCGCTCATACGACTACACTGTGAAGCCCTTGCCGTGGATAACAGTGAAATTTAGGTAGTCCTTCGACCACCGACAATGTCTTTCCAACGGGATGCAACCTCAACAATTTAAGAGCGATATTCACCGCCACTTCAAACTCTTCTCTCCTGTGTTTCCCTACTAATTTTCCTAGCTGACTTAACTGTGCATCGCGCATTAAAGGGTGTCTCCATAAGTTATTTTCGATGGCCGTAAAAACAAGATCCAACCTAATTTGTTCCACCCGAAACGCTTTTCGAGTTTATGTCTTTCCATTTCAAATAAACATGCTTAGCTGCCTGTAACAGCAAATTTCTAATCTATCCCCATATTGCCTTCTTCAACCCTGTAAGTTAGAACAATCAGGCAATCCAAATATTTGTGAGTTCAAACGTGGATGTTGTCCCGAAACCCAGCTGTCCATTTATTTGAACTCAATCATTTGGATTGAGCTGCTTACCAGCTTTGATCAAAAAGTTTTAGGAAGGACCACCGCGTGGTGCTCTCAGTCACTCAACTTATGAGGTTTCCACATCTGCCATTGGCATTCCCACTAAATTTCAGCATCATAGCTTCACATTTGTAAAAGTTAGGTCGTCTTTTCGGTATGGACATCGATTTTTAATCTTCTCTTAGCTGGTGAAACGCATTCCCCGAATCGGGTTTTGAGTCGATCGAACTGGAAGAAGTTATAAATTCTTTCCTGAACCTTGATCAAGGTAGTAATCCTATCTATCCGCAATAAACTGTTTGCGAATCGAAGTCTAACCAAGATGAGAAAGAGTTATCGTAATTTTCTTCCTTCCCTAATATGATTGATTGCGTTCTAGCTATCGTTCGTTCATTGCCAAGATCTTTCTTTCTATTCTCTACAATGGCATTGCAGCCCTAATCGAGCATAGGCCTGACCCTTCAGATTCCTTAACTTTTTTCATTACTTATAGTGGAAGGATTGTTAGCCCTTCGCACGACTCTACTACACCTACAAATTTTTCATTTTTGTAGATTGATGCTAGAGTTACTCTGATCTTTCATGCATCCTTGGCTTTTTAATATCGCACTCATTTCCCTTATTCCTTGCCCTTTCCTTTTAGTATAAAATTTGTAAATTTCATCAAACATAGATCGACTAGGATGACCTACCATTTCATTCAATCAAAAACTCATTGTATTCAAGCCAATAGAGTAAGACTTAATAAATTAATTTAAAAGCAACACAATCATGCTTGATAAATTAAATTACATAGTTCCTGGTATTATTAACTAATTTATTTTATTTTTCTTTTCTTTTTTGCCCCATAACTAGCAAACCTGCTGTAACTGAAGGAGTCGAAATCGATCAGTATATGTGGGCAATCTTAAATACCTTGACGAATTCCGATGTCGAAGAAGTAACAATAGATACTTCGGCCAATTGGAAAGCGGTTAAATTAAATGCTGGTCCGAATATAAAAAGCGAAGACGATAGTAGTAGTAATAGTGGTCCGAATAGTTCGAAAATTATTGCTAAAGTTATGTCGCCTGGCTCAACAACGCTTCCAACATGGGATAATTCGCAAGCGATGAGTCCGTATATGTGTCATGATATGAATTCGATAGCCAACGGAAATATGATGGGACAAAGGTAAGTTAAATTTTGTTAAATTGTAGTTTGTTATTGAACCGACTTAATAGTGATAAAAAAATCTGTCTGGTGAAAACGATTGGCACTAAAACCTTAAACTTGTTCCTGCGGCGGCTCATAAAAATAATGAGTAGATTAAATATTAAACTAATATGATCGTCAAATCTAAATTTAATTTCGTGATCATCACCATGATATGCACCAGCCAATCGACGTTCCTCATCATTAATTCATCAAAAAACTTCCACATTAATGAGTAGTGATCGATTAACTATTCAATCGACGAATACATAAAATCAATTCCGAAATTTTCGACATGGAAAACGCGATTACTGGTCCCAGATAATTGAAGATAGTGCTCAGGGCTGCAGCGTCATTGATGATGGTGATGATCGATTAACTTGGCTAAACTTACGAGGGTCGTTTGATAAGTCCCTGGCCCAAGTAAGAAAAAAGCATTTTTTCCGGAAAATTTTTTTTTATTTTTCAACATAATCTTCCTGGAGGTTAATACATTTGGTCCAACGTTTCTCAAGTCCTTTCATACCGTTCAAAAAGAAATTTTTGTCACAGTCTGCAAAAAATTGGGAAACGGCGTCTTTCACCTCTTGGTTCGATGAAAATTTTTGTCCATCGAGGTGAGTTTTCAATTTGGGGAACAAAAAAAAGTCACATGGGGCCAAGTCGGGCGAATAAGGTGGGTGGTCAACGATCTCATACCGCAAATCGTGTAATTTGGACATGGAAACCGCGCAGGTGTGGACAGGGGCGTTGTCGTGGTGGAACAAGATCATCGTTGACGATTCGCGTGACACGTCAACTTAGAATGGCTGCCAAAAACAAACTGTTACCTACAGAAACCTGAAAAAATTCATGAGACCGTTCGAAAGTGCTATCTACCTAGCGATAGCAAAAACTTTTTCGTGAAACCACGTTTTGTCATTTGGGCCAGGGACTTATCAAACGACCCTCGTAACTCCAACGTCCTTCCATGAAATACGCAATTTAGAGCTGTAAGATATTAAGAACAAAAGTACTCAGTTACTTTACTCTGAGTACTTACGGTGAATTTCAAGTCCAGTTTCGAGTATTTTGAAACTCGTTTCGATTTTTTTTCTTTGCATTATCAATCTCACCAATATAACTACAGCGCAAGCCGAGTTTTGACCTCCTGTATGCTTCATCTCCAATTTTCTCGGTCCAATGGCCGCGTCCTTCAGTCGAAAATTTCAGAAGCGATTTGCTATCTTCATCGATTGAATCCTCGCAGTGTATTGTTGGTTTTTTCCTTTTTGCACACATAATCACTTTAGCTTTCGAAGTTTAATTAGAGTAGAGACTTCTGGGTCCTCAAAGATTGTTACAGGTCTTATTATAGTTTTGTATACTCGTAGCTTCGTTTCTTTATGCACGTCTTTATGTTTTATTATTGGAAATGCCGAGTAGTATGTCTTGTTTGCTACCATTATGCGTATTTTGATTACTAATTCTCATGTTTTTGCTCGGATTTTGTTCGGTCAGCTCGTTACTACGCAGTTCCGGCTCTACCGGGCCACGTAAATTTCTCACCTTGATTCACTACTCTCTGTCGCATTAGAATCGACGTCGCACAGTTTTGCAACAGATTTCTCTCACACAGGACATCTGAGCCTGACATGGTGTAGTAGCCAATATCCGGCTACTACACCGTCAGGCAGGCTCCAATGTCCTGTGTGATCGCAAACTTATCAATGCAAATTTCACTCACTTGGATTTACATTACTTTACCAGGGATAGGGAACTAGTATTTGGCACCGTCGCTCGCCACTTTCTTTCTCCTCAGTTATACTAACTGATACAGTCGTAATCCTTCTTGGCACATAAATTGGTTTTTCATTCGCATCATAACTTTCATGCAACATTTAGTGCTCGCTTTTTATTGCTTACTTTTATGCTCAACGGACAACACGTTTGGGCACACTTACCAGGTACAAATGGCTTGCGAAACACGTTTGCAGGGCAAAACCTACAACGCATTCGCCCACCTACAGCCCTACCTGAACACGCTTCGATTGGCTTGCCCTGAAGCGTAGGGAGCGACAGACGACTCGCACATCCTTTCATGCAAACTGATGCGTCACGGTTGATGGTCAATATCACCACCCCCGCGATACCAGATAAGCTCTAGTAGGGCTTCGCTTCATCAAGTAGTGTTTCGTGGATCTAAACTTGCGACACCATAATGTAAATTTAACCAGGAAGACTCAATATGTTTTCGTTGTCAGCAGGTGCATCTGTTAGGTCGTCAGTTACAATAGTAGTCGATGATGAATTCGGGTTAAGCAACTGTTGGTTATATTATATATATATATCGTTTTTATCTCTTCCGTGTCGCTAATTATGCCTCCTGCTGTATCCTAACAAATGCTCGTTTCCGGTTGAAATCCTCGTTTCTGATTTTTACTAGAAAGCAAGCTGCTCTTGTATTTTTGGACTTATAATCTTCATCCATTTCGCATAATTAATCATTGAGATACTTCCTTTTGTTTTTGACATGGATATGTCTAATGGCTGGACTCAACCAAAAATTTTGTGCGTCACGAAATTTGTTACCGTGATTCTATCTCTCTACTAGGCGCCCAAAATCTCAAGTGAGCAATAGGCAATAAAACTCAAAATGTCCGTTCGAAAAAAATCCGGCCAGAAATTTCGCAATTTTCATACCGAATCGAGTCTGAGCAGCCCGACGACCATAACTCAGGAGCAAGCAACCGAAGCTCGAGTCCTTCTCCTCTCGAAAAATATTCAGTCCACTCACTGCGCTCGCAGCCAGTTGAAAAATCTACCATTTTTTCCCATACTGAATCGAATCTAAAACACTATGCCCGAAAATCTATGATCGCTGGGTTGCTCAGATTCGGTATGGAAATTGTGAATTTTCTGGTCGGATTTTTTTTCCCGAGTTGGTTGAGATTTAGTGCGCCTGTTGGTTGGAGCTCGTTTTGTGGGATGCCCGAATATTAAGTTTTGTGTTGTTGCTGTTGGATTCTGTGTCGTCAAGGCGAACAGAACACGAAAGGAGTCGTGGGACTGCGTTGCTCAGTATCACGCACCATGCAAAAGATAGAGAGAGGAAGGTGGTCTTTACTGTGATTCTACCTCTCTCGCACTTGTGTGTATACATTTATATATAGTATGTATAGCATATTGTCATCACCACAGTAGTTACCACTCGACGCGACGCACTTTCACTGGTTGTCTATCTGTGAGTCTATCTCTCGTACTAGATATAAATACTATACATACTGTATATCTAAATTATACATATCCATGTTCCTTATGTACTTCCGTGTAGCGTAGGTATTTTTTTTTCTACAAGTTAAGTTCGCAAATCGTCAAATATATCTTTCTGGGCTCTCGTTGGTCGTAAATTGTTTGCATCTTTCCATCTCGGCACTCATCATCAAACTAATCATTCTTCTTCCACCGGGTCTAGTGGCTTGTAACCTCCTCTAGCACGGACTTATTACCAGTTTTGATAGAGAGCCACAATTGCTCTATTGGCATTTCGTGGTGGTTGAATATTTGGTCAAAATGTCTCTCTGAAGATGATGTGTATGCGGCTGGGATGGACTCGTCCGTCAGCTTATCGATGTCGAATTTTAATGTCGGAATGAGGTTTTGGCCAAATAGTGGCCAGAGTCGCAGTTAGCACCTGTAAAGGCTCATTCATCTGGGATGCTGTAAACTGCCTTTTTTCTATAAGAACGTAGTCTATCTGATTATACGTGTTTCCATCGGGTGACGCCTAAATTCTTTTCTGAATGCTTCGATGCAGGAAGCATGTTGAGCTTACGATGATGTTTCTACCACAGGGGTTCTTCCTCTATCTATTTCTCCCTTTCGAACTTTCGCATTGAAGGCACCTAATATGATATTGAGGGCAATGAGTCTTAAGTTGTTTCAAAGAGACTTTGAAAATAAACCTTAGCTACCTCGTCCTTGTCTTCTAATGAGCCAGGTGTTAAAAACCACAATTTTTTATGATGGGTTTGAAGTTGGTGATATGCTGTTTGAATGCTTTGCTGACAACAAAAGCTACTCGAAATTCACGGCCTCCCGATCGTCCTCCACTTTTAAAGTTTGTGTACAATTGCATGTCCGTTGTATTTGGCTGCCAAGCCATTTAATTTCAGGGAGTGCAACAGCATCACTGTTGAGCTTATCAACTTATTCTTACAGTAATTTTAGTGCTGCCGTTTTGAACAAGGGTCGTACATTCCAGGCTCCGAAAGAGTTTGCTGGATCGTTTCCGTTGAGTTCGTCCAATCTAAGCTATTGGGTTCCGTAACAAGTGTTTTTTTTTTGGGACAGTTTCTTAGCCCATCGCCCAACCCTTGACCTGGAAAATTTAACCGCACAGACACGGCTGGACAGTTTCAGCTGAATAGGATATGTTGGAATTCTCTCCGCTATGCAGCAAGTCCAACCAGCGATTCAGGATGACTTTTATCCTTCTCCTTTTTCAAACCGGGCCTTATCAATCGCGATCGACCTGCAAATGCAGAAAATACTAAATTTTGTCGAAAATTATGTAATTTCTCACTTGCTTGCGGATTTTTCTTGTGGTATTTTGCTTTCTGCATTTAATGTAAACAAATTAGGAACGAAAGTGAATGAAAAATTACAAAATTACAAATACGCATAATAGAGCGGAGACCTCTTGCATAATTTCACCCCAGTTCACGGTACTCGCATCATTTACTCGATACTCTACCATATATCTGAATACCACCGACGAGCACTCATTTTTCCTATTTAATTATATTTTATTCATACTCGAAAAAGCTCTGACGTCAATTGCAAATCATATGAAAATTATGAACTGCAATGAAAAGAAATCCAAGCCATCACTATTCAGTTTATTGATCGCCCACATTACTCAAGATACTTAAAAAAAACTCATAAACTAATTTGAGTTCTAATTTTTCCAGCTACAACGGCAACCGAACATCATTCGATGGTTTTGGTGGCCAAAATGAAAATAATGGCGGCAATGATTCACTGGCGCATCTAAGTGATTCTGTTAATTCTTTGGACTCGTTGAATGCAATGGAGAAATCCCTCAATGATCAGGTAAGGATCAAGGATCCGGTACGATGAACAATATCGTTTTTAATAGCTTCAATTTTCGCAGATGCCTCATACACCACATACACCTCATACACCGGGCGGTGCATCAAACGGTCATCCATTAACGCCTGGCGGTCCGCCAAGTGTATCGTCAACGCATAATGAATGCGGCAATACAAGCGGATCATCATCAACGGCGAATAATGGCTCAATGAATGTAAATAGTTGCCATAATTCACCACAAAATTCCTCACCTCAAAGTGGCCAGCCATCGACGCCGAACAAGTCTTCAACGACGGGATCGTCATCGATTGGTAATCAACAACAACAAAACGATAAATCACCAAGTCATCATTCGACATTGAATTCGCAACAGCAGATTATTAATTCGCTGATCAATACGCAAAGTGAAAGTTTAGTGAATTTATCGGAAACAGATCTAAATGCCGATCTGAATTTCGACGGTGATACTGCAAATGATTTGAATGTAAGTATAGATCGAACATGAGTCAGAGATTAAAAATAAAATTCCAAATTAAAAAACAATTCGATTTGTTTTGCTGTGAAAATAAAATATTTTCCTTCTTAATTTCAGTTACTTTCTGACAGTGTGGTTGATCCAATGGAAATTTTATCCTATCTGGACCCACCAGACCTCAACACTCCACCCTCAAGCGGTTCTAGCAATAATCCCAACCAGGACGATATCCTCGCATCACTTTTCGATTAAAAACCTGGCACTAATCATTTGGTACTAAATACGAAACTATTTAAAAACGCTGTAGCAAAACAAAACAAGTCAACTGAGACTACAGCAGAACAACCGTCAACCAATCACAGCAAAGCAGATTAAAGCGCGATACAAATCAAAGTAAAACACAATGAAGCTTAGAGTCAAGCAATGCTGAGCTAAGCAAATAAAAAAAACTGTATCCAATCAAAGCAAAGAACAGCAGCAGCAGCATTAAACAAAACCATGTAAATAGCACAATGAGCATTAATATGATCCTTATTCCCCCAAAAAAATTAAAACTAAAATTACAACAGAAAAATGAAGAAAAAAAAAACACTAATACAGAGAAAATTTAAAAAGTAACAAATTCTTATATAATTATTATTATAGAAACTCAACAATTGTGATTAAGTGAATGAGATCTGATAATGCAGAGAAAAAAAAATTTAATTATATTATTATTAAAAATGAAAAACAAGAAAACTAAAACAAATTTAATACTTAAATTTTACTTCTCTTTTTTCTTTGTTTTTAGCAATTGAAAGAGAGCGTGGTGTAATTTAAAATGAATAAAGAAAATTTAAACTAAATTAGAACAGTTTACAGTAAATTAAAAAAAAAAACTATGTAGAAAAAAAAACTTTAAATAAATATTATAATTTTTTTTTTGTGCTTGTTTGTGTGTAATGAATGCAAGTAGAAATGAGCGAGTGTATCGGTGTAATGTGAATAACTGAATCAAAACAAACAAAAACAAAAATATTAAAAAAACAACAAGTGTATAAATTATAAATAATATTTGAATATAATTAAGTGAAAGAAACATTTTATTATTATTATTAGAATTATAATTTTTTTTTTTAATATTTAGATCTTGTTTCCCTATTTTTTGTCTTTATTTCGAGAAAAGTTTCTTAAAATTGTATTTATTATAAAAAACAAAAAAAAATAATTAAAAAATTAAAAAAAATGGCTCGCATCTTCTGGTTAATAACATAAAATATAATTTTTATTATTTTTCTGATAAAAGGAAATAGAAGAAAACTTAATTAACGAAATGGAAAGTGATTTAATATTGACGAAATTTCTGTCTTTATTTCAAAAATGATTTTACACTAAGGGTCGGTTTCACAGTATACTAGTTAAAACCTGACATCTGGGTTAAAGTTTAGTATAGAGATATTAAAAAAGTTTTACAGTGATCGTTTTTTTTCGCACCAAGTTTAACTTAGTAGTCACCCTTTAATACTGTAGCGTACAGTTCAGTCGGTGAACGTTGCCTTTAAATTGCGTGATGTTACAATCACTGGGAAAATCGGCCGCGGGTAGTGCATTCCACATTTTGGATGTACGATGTATTAACGACTGCCTAAATTTCACCGTACGTGATTTGGGTGGCTCAACCGTATAATCATGAGCGCGTTCAACAGCACGAGTATTGCGCGTGAACTTATATAAGGGGAGGATAAAACGACTAATTTCATGGCTACAGCGGCCATGGAAATATCTGTAATTCAAGGAAATCTAAAGATGCTGTTATGGTAACATCTCCAATAAGTTGTAGCGCAACACGCTGAATTCGATCCAGCATCTTTAGATGAGTTTTTGATACTCCAGCCTAAATATGCGAACTGTATTCGAGTCGGGCTTGATGTATGCCTGGTAGATGGTTGCAAGATCGGATGGTATAAAATATTTCTTGCATCTTCGGAGAAAGCCTTAGCACTTGGAGGCGTCTAAAGCTACATTCTCCACTCAAGCAGGTAGAAGCTCTCCGAATAATCAAGTGTTAAACCATCAAAATTAGGTCAGGTACCGACATTTCATATTTATGAGAAAGATGACAGGCTTGTGTTTTAGTGGCATTAAACTCTACTCGATTCGCCCCATTGCAGGATTGTGTTGAGGTCAGTATTCAATGAATTAAATGACTCCTGGCGCTTAATATGTACAGCAGATTGGTGCGCCTCAGCAATTGAGTCGAAGCTGTAAGTGTTTTCAAGTGTACTGTCATCTGCGAAGCTGTGAATTGGGTTGAGGGTCCAAGACAGAAGGTCGTTAATAAAGATTAGAAATAAAGTAGGTGATAGAATGAAGCCTTGAGGTACGCCGGAATTGATAGGAAAGGGAGACGAATAGACGCGATCTAAAACAACTTTTATGTCACGCTTCGATAGGAAACTCTCAGTCCAACAAAAAAGAAACATCAAAGCCAAATGTTTTGATCTGCCAAACTCTTATCAAACGCTTTCGCAATGTCTAATGCAAGTACTTGGTCTTCGCCAAATTTATGTATGCAAGTGTTCCAACGTATAAACTAATAGCTCACCTGTGGATCTTCCCGACCGGAAACCATATTGGCGATCATCTATAAGTCTATTGCTCTCCAAGTATTGCATGACCTTGCAGTTGACAGCAGTTTTCATAACTTTTGACAGCACGGATGTGATGGCTATTGGGTGATAATTTGCGTGGTCCGACTTGCTTCCCTTCTTGGGTATAGGCTGCGCATTCGCATGTTTCGAGCTATTTCGGAATTTTTTTGAAGAGTAGGATAGGTGGAAAAGGTTGCGAAGTGGTTTGGCGAAAGATGAGAAGCATTTTTTAAGGGTTAAGGGGTGAATACCGTCCGGGCCAATGACGCGAGTGCGAAACTTTATGGCATGCAATATGGTGCCTGTAGGCGATACAGTTGGGGGTGACTGATTACTAGGTGGCAGGATTGAATTTCTCGCAAAACTCGCTGCTAGTAAATTTGCCTTTTCAACTGAATCAACGACTGAGTGGCTGTCGTCAGAAAGAGGTGGTGTGTACGAGAAATAAAATTATTACTGACGGCCTTAGCAAATGACCAAAAGGATTTAGATCCTTTAGCGCGTGCAAGGACCTTTCGTCTTAATTTTAAGTCATGCTGGTTTTTTTTTTGCGTGGTGAATTATGGCGTTGCATGAATTTCTTGCTTTGATATACAGATCTCTGTGGCTGAGTGTGTGGTGTGTCCTAAACTTACTAAATGCAAGTTTCTTTGCACGGATTCTTTAAACTCAAAGCTAGGGTGTAGCCTAGTAGGTAGCATGTTGGTCTTGTAATGCGAAGGTCGTGAGTTCAAATCCCGGTCGGCGCAATATATAATTCCAGCACATTGCCTGCTTAGATATACCTTGGTCACCTCAATCTACGAAAATGAAAAATTCGTAGAAAGAGGGTTGTGGGAAGGGCTAACAACCCTTCCACAATAAGTAAAAATGTTAAGGAACCTGAATATCAGGAGGCCAAGCTCCGATTTGGGCTGTAGCGCCATTTTAGAAGACGGTTTAAACTAAAGAATAAATTGATCGGTTGATGGCTTAGGTTTTGAATTTTAAGGGGTACTATAACAACTACTAGTGTGTAGCCTAGTAGGTAAGGTGTTGGTCAGCAATGCGAAAGTCATGAGTTCAAATCTCGATCGATGCACCTATAATTCCAAAACCCTGCCTGCTTGGGTATACCGTGGAACTTAAATAGGCAATAGCCTATGGTCATGGCAACAATAGTTCGGATGCTATCGTGATTTCATTGTAATTATTATATGAATATATATTTATTCGGTTTTTTCCGTCGAGAAAGAATCCAAAATATTTAGTTTAAAGCTGTGCTCCAGCACTGTTTATGCTACATTGACTGATAGTCGCTACGACCCGGTATCCGAATTAAAAATACTGCGGCTATAGTCGCTAGGCGATTCGAGTTATGCCTACAAATGCACACTAGTTTGAACATGGTCCTGCAGGATTGGAGCACCAGAAGTGCAGCCCTGCTATCCGAGAAAATTTAAGGATTTCCGAGACTTTTCTGCATATCTAAAAAAATATTTGTGCACTCGTTAATTGCAAATACTTCCAAGCGTACTGCGTTCCAAGCGGAACACAGTCGCAGGTTCTGGAAGAAATAAAGAAATGTGAATCTCGTGGGAATAAAAACCTGCTCCTATCCCCTGGTTAGTTTTACATTCGTCCGTAGATGAAGACCCTCGCAGGCGCTGGGTATCATGTTTGTTGCCCATTCCTTTCGTTCAAGAAACTTTATGTGGAAGCTCCGATTCTCAACCTGCGATTGGTGCGTGATATGTAGGGTTTCTGTATAAGCTAAGCAGAACACACCGTACTTAGGGCTTGGCCTTTCGATACCCCTTTTAGGTCACGAACATTTTGAATATATTTGCGATTTTCTTAATTGCGTTCAAATAAGAACGCGCACCGACTGTTAACATCGCTTACAGTTACGAAAAATTACCATAAATAATAAATTGATGTTAGCGAAGTTCGAATTTTTCCACAATGTATGGGAGTCAACCAGCCGAATGTTTACAACAGACGCCGATTTACTAGGCCAAAAAAACGCTGCTATCTTCTTAGAACGCAAAATGTGGTTTGTGTCCTGTATATAGGACCTCTCCTCGTAATCGTTGGTGGTGCTGATGACTGCTGCCTGCCGCTCTCAGCCGTGTCTTTTTCGCTGCAGGTAACGGAATACTACTATCATCCAATTGGATGCGCTTGTGTCTCTTCTTCAGTGGTTCGAGCTTGTTACCGGCGATTGAGCAAAGGGATGAAGAGGGTTCTTTGGCGTTTCCGACGCAAGATAAGAAAGTGTTTGAATCTCTTCGGCATTTCCCGCTGTCGGCTGCTAACTTCGGAATCAAACTGTGCGAATTTCTCCGTTGGGGTTCCCATCTGAGCATGTTCCTCCTTTTCGGTGTTGGCATCTTCTAAGCCATAGCGCCATCTGGGCCAATGTTTGACGCTTCCTTGTTGCAAAGGGTGTGCAAAGACTACTTCGCAGGAGGCTACACTGATCACATTCTCATCGGAAGTGCTAGCTTTGTTAGTGTGAATTGGCTGAGGCTTTATGATCTTTCGTTTCATTTCTGACAACATCGACAGGCACGCCTGCTAAGCGTGAAGCTTCTGCAGCCTGCAATTAGTACGTCCTATAAGACAGTCGAATTAGAACTGCAGCCACTTTAGCTTCTACCGCATTGTCAAACTTTTTTTTGCAGCTTTTTTCTTAGCTTGGTCTTAGTTCGGCGAAGGGCATGATTACTAAGATCAGCTTAAAGGTTTTGGATAATGTCACTACCAAGATAGGAAGAGACAGGAGTGCAAGACATTGTCGAGGTCGAAGCATGATCAATATCCGTACACACCTCCAGCAGCTTATTCGGTTCTTAGGCTTTACCCATAAATGTCGAGCTTAATTTCTTGCTATTACCATGCTAAATGCGGTCGAGGGTCTTGTGACACATCGCGATGTCTTCTATCTACCACAACGCGCCTGATAGATTGCCCTACCCACAAGCAAGCAGTCTTATGTAATTATAGAAAATGTTCATAATGCACAAGCATTATCAGAATCACTGGAAAATTCCATAAGCTTTGCTCCTTCCATTAATGATGAGCGAAATAATAAGGATAATTTAAACAGAGCAATTCGTATTTGTTAAATGACTTCTTCAAACAAATCTAATTAGAAAAATTTTGAAATAATACCACTTTCTCTAATTTCGCTATCATAGGCGGATTCCTGCCCAAAAACTTCATCTTGAAGTAAACTTACCAATTCCAAAAACAAAAATAAATATAGCAAACCATGGATGAATGCAGAATTAATGAATTGTTTTACACCAGAAACTTATGTTTCAACCAGTGGACTAAAACTAAAAATAACACCAAACTTAAGTAAGAGAACATTTATTGGAGAAACAGATCGACGACGCTGAAGAGGTTTAAACGATCTAAATACTTGATTGCTGAATTTAAAGCCAACCATCTCAAATGCAGAGCAACATGAAATGCAATTAAAGAATACATTTACGATAGTAACATCCCTATAAAATCATCACCCTAATCCTAGAATGCCAATTCTCAAAAGTCAACCCACACCTGCTTTAAACCGACGACTGAAGACGGAATTACAATGAAAATACATCAACCAAAGAATATTAACTCAACAGGATATGATAACAATTCTATCAAAATTCTTAAGGAGCGCAAGGAGTCTGTCGTGGCTCCAATTACCACGATCATCAATGCCCTCCCTTGATGAGAGATCAGTTCCTTTCTCCTTGAAAATAAGCAAAGTTATTCCTCTGTTCAAGACTGGCTCTGTTAACGACTTTAACAACTATCGCCCTATCAGCATTCTATCAGCTTTGGTCAACATTTTGGAGATCGTAGTAAAATCACAACTACAAGAGTTTCTGTCGCACAATAATATTATTTCCAACAAACAATATGGGTTTAAAATGAACTCCTACACAAAGGAAGCCTTATTTGATGTTTTCACGAAACTGCAGTCAGCAATATGCTGCTGAAGTTTTTATAGATCTCTCCAAAGCATACTGCTATACTGCTAAAAAACGTTTCGCTACTGGAATTAGTGGAGGTGCTTATGCTTGGTTTAACAGGTACCTTACCTCGAGGCTTCAATATGTGGAGATAGATGACATTAAAAGTTCTATGGTTGCTATTGAACGCGGTGTTTCTCAAGGAAGCGCTCTAGGATCAACCCTGTACAATATTCAATAACAAGTATAGAACTGATCGGAAACATCTCACTATATGCCGATGATATGACTTTGTTACGAGTGGAGGTCAAAAATATCGCGGAATAAAGGAGATGGACAAGAGAGGGGGGTAATATTTTTGTCTCAGGACAGGTATAAATAAACACAAAGTTTTTTTCAAATTGAATCACTAACATTTTAGTGATAGCTAAATCAACAAGTCAATCGGAAAGAAAACACTTACTATGGATAAAGTTGAGTTTCGTTCTGTTATTAGGTTCCTTACCAAGCAAGGAAAATTGTCACAAATCGTTTCAGAAGGAATGTCATTTGTTTACGGGGATTCTCGTCCTGGAAAAACAGTGATACTTAAGTAGCATAGTTTATTCAATTAAGGTTGATAGTCAATTGAAGATGATAAACTCTCGGACCGACTGAGGCCACTTCCTCAAAAATCGTCGAAAAAGTGGAGAAACTTGTTTTTGAAGATATTAGCTTAAAGAAGAAACAAATTGCAAACATTGTTGGAGTATCAAATACAACTATTTTGAATATCGTCCACAATCATCTCGGCATGTCTAAAGATAACGCAAGATGGGTACCGAGAATGCTTTTAGCGGTTCAAAAATAGCAGCGCGAGTTTTTGGATCTCTGTAGCGAGAACATGGATGAAATTTTGACCCGAATTGTTACTGGAGATGAAACTTGGGCTTATCATTATGAGCCTGAATCAAAGCGGGAGTCAATGCAGTAGCACCTAAAGGCGCTTCACCCCCAAGAAGTTGAAAGTCTCACAATCTGCCGGAAAAATCATGGCCATTATTTTTTGGAATGCAGAGGGAGTTTTGATGATCGACTATAAAGAAAAAGGACAACATACAACAGGGCGACACTATATCAACCTACTACAAAAATTAAAGGACGCCATCAAAGAAAATAGAAGAGGAAAGTGAACTCGAGGTATGCTACTTTTGCACGAAAACAAACCTGTTCTCAAGAGCCACGTTCCAATGGCTGCCTTACTGAAATGCGGCTACGGAATATTGAACCACCCCCCTTATAGTCCACATCTGGCCCCTTCCGATTGCTATTTGTTCCCAAAACTGAAGAAAGAACTTGGGGGAAGAAAATTTACCAACAACGAAGAGGTGAAGTCGGCAATTTCAGCCTATTTTGAAGGACTTGATAAAACATTTTTTTTAAAAGGAATTAATAAACTTTGTGAGAGATGTGATAAATCGATTAGGCTTAAGGGGTCTTATTGTTGTCAATCAGTTTTATAAACGCTACAGCAAAGATTGAAACGTCACATTTAATAAAGCATAACATTGTGAAATCCGGAAATCTTTTCTTCTTCGTCTTAACTGTTTGTTTTTATTATTTTCATATTTCAAGAACGGATTGGCTTTGATAAAATTTACCACTTTTCATGTTGAAATTCTTTGGAACATTCACCCACGCTTCTTTTTCCTCTCAATGCCCTTTGTCCGTTTGTTTACTTTCAATCACTTTTTTTATTATTTCAGCCCAAGCAAAATTTAGGCTCCTTCAAATGTCTATAACGTTTTGTTTACAAATACACGAAAAAATATCATTTTGCTTATAAATACACAGCTGGGGTGTAGCCTAGTGGGTAGCGTGTTGGTCTTGTAATGCGAAGGTCGTGAGTTCAAATCAGGGTTGTGCGAAGGGCTAACAGCCCTTCCACAATAGCTAATAAAAAATGTTAAGGAACCTGAAAATCAGGGGACCAAGGTCCGATTTGGGTTGCAGTGCCATTATAGAAGTAGAAGTTATATATACACGGATTCTTGAGCAGTGACAGATAATCATTACGATTCACGGCACAAGAATAGTAAGTGATTGCATTGCTACCAATCTAGGAATACATTTTTCGACTACTCGTCCAGCGTTCTAACCAGAGCGAAAGAAGACTGAGTGCGAAAACGGGCTATGTTGCCCATAGATCAAAAAATTTTTCGCATAAAAAACTCTTACCTCCCAAATGAACGATTTTGATTGGTTCGCACTTTAAACAGCTGATTACTGAGCCATATTTTACACGTAGATTGTTCGCATATGTGCGTGGAGATTGCACGCATATTGGTGAGCTCAGTTCGAGAAGTTCTTTCCCGTTTGCCAACTGTTTACGTATAATTAAACTGTGGTTCTAACTAGACTCTTTCGCTTCTGAGTTTCGACTCCTCGTCCACCAAAAACGCTCGGCTATATTCTATTATATTCCTCCGTTCGTATCTCGTTCGCTATTCGCTTGCCATCGGCCACACTCGGCTTTCTTCGTTGCCCTGTTGGTCTTTGTTGCCCTCCATCAAGCACTTCGTCGTTACCCGAGTCCTCCCGATCGCTGCCGTTCGTCACCGGTTGTTTCCGAGTCTTTTCCCTGTTGTTGTTGTTGTTCAACATTCCAATCGATCGATATTCGGCATTAATTCGTTTTTGTTCGGTTCTTTTTCCTGTCGATCGGGTCTCGTGTAGTTTGATTTTCAAGTACGATGGAAGAACACAATTCAGATGTTCTTTATGGCTGATGATCGCGCGTACCCTTTCGTTTGAAGACCTTGACATTCCGGTTAAGTCGCATATCGTTCTTTGTGCTTGTTCGTACGCGCGCATCAATTTGATGATAAGCAAGTAGACAGTATCTTGGGAGTAAGTAGCCTAGTGGTTAGCGTGTTGGTCTACAATGCGAATGTCGTAAGTTCAAATCCCGGTCGAAGCATAATTCCAGCACAGTGCCTGCTTGGGTATACCTTGCGTCAATCTACAAAAATGAAAAATCGTAGATAGAGGGTTGTGCAAAGGGCTATCAACCCTTTCACAATGACAATTTAAAAAAATGTTCAGAAACATGAAGGTCAGAAGTTCAAGGCCCGATTTGGGCTGGAGTGCCATTGTAGTAGTAGAAAAAGAGAGTATAGTAGAAGTCAGTGGACATTTGACTAGGGCTAACATGCAACAATTACTAGTGTTTTTAAATTGCCAGATTTCCCGATTTCATCGCAACTATTGATTGCACGCTTGTTACTATCCCCAGGTAAAATAAACTACCTTTCACAAAAAAAAACAAAAAAAACAAACCATGCCCTACACCGCAAAAAATTATTTTTTTCGCAAGCCTGCAGACCTTAAGTGATGGAAATTTAAAAGTGTTAGATATCTTCGCACGTTGGTTTGGCTCAGCGCACGATTCGAATATATTTGATTGAGTTGTCCAATAGTTGCATCGTAGTAGATAGTGGGTATGCTCATCATAGTTACATACTTACATGTCATGCGAAAGTAAATCGTCCCGAGGAAAATCTTCACAATGAATCCCTAATTCGAACGAGAAACTGTATAGATACGCTGTAAGCGTATGGAAAAAGCAATTGTCGATTTTATGAACACGATTGAGACATAGGACTTTAAAAAATCTTAGAATTATTGTTGCAACTGCAGTCTTACATAACACACATATGTATTACGGAAAATAATCATTATCCATCAGCATTAACAGGATTGCTGGAAAATAGAGTAAACTTCGTTTTAAATGCTTCTTGAAATACTTATGACCAAAATAATAACTAAAATATATAAGTAGGAGCTTAAGAAATAATTGGCGAATACCAAGGTGAATTCAGAACCGGACGATCTACAACAGACCAAATATTCTCGGTGAAACAACTGCTTCAGAAAACCAAATTTTCCCAAATTTCAATCAAGCATACGACAGTGTCAAAGGATACAACTTCCTCTTCGGCTGCCATTAGTTCTACGTGAGGTTCTCGGAAGAGACTATGTATTTTAATAAAACTGAATATTTTGCTGATAAACTTCTCAAATATTACCATCGCTTGCAGTATGAATTTCTTCATTCATTTTTAGAGCTTCCTCATTTGTTTTATCTGAAAACTTAATTATAGCTAAATTTGAAACAATAAAAATTTCTATAATATCGCATAAGCGGATTCCATACCAAAAACTTAATGTTCAAATGAGCGTTTTTCAGCCGCGAACTTCTTTTTTACTGATTTTTAATATTTTCATAATTGCGCCTGAGAACAGCTTGAGATTGATAAATTTTACCAGTTTTCATGTTAATGTTCGTTTCAACATCCGCCCAAGCTATCTGTTCCTCCCAATGCACTATGTACATTTGTGAACTTTTAATCACGTTTTTTTTAACATGATGTCTAATGGTTCAACCAAAAATTTTGTACATCAAAAATATGTTACCGTGAATTTGTCTCTCTAATAAGCGCCGATAATCTCAACTAAGCAAATAAAATATTTAGTCCATTCACTGTGCATATGCTCGCCGAAAAATCAGCATTTTTCCTCATACCGAAGCGAATCTAATACCAGGCACCCAGAACTACGGTCAGTGGGTTGTTCAGATTCAGTATGAAAATTGTGAAATTACAACGGTGTTTATCTCGCCAAGCGGCAGAATTATCGCCGACTTTTATGCTTCAAACTGAACTATGCCCGCCTGGTATTTCAGGTCGGATTTGGTATGCAAAGCGGTTGAGTTACCGGCCGCATTTGTGCTCTGATTTTTCTCCGGAGATGGTGGTACAGGGTTTTTTCATACTGCTCCCAACTGTTCGGTTGAAATTATGAGCGCATTTTTCTCGGAGCTCGTTTTGTAGGATTTTCACCTGTCGGCTGCCTGGGTTTTAAGTTTTGTGTAGCTGCTGTTGGATTCTGTATCGTCGACCGCGTTACGAGAAGGAGAACAGAAGCAGAGGAGTTGTGAGGCCGCGCTGCTCAGGATCGCGTGCTTTGTAGAGATAGAGAGAGGAAGTTGGTTTTGGGTGTCTATCTGTAGATGTATAGGTGTAGCCTAGTGGGTATCGCGTTGGTCTTACAATATGAAGGTCGTGAGTCCGAATCGCGCTGGACGTAATATACAATTCCAGCACACTGATTGCTTGGTTACCTTAATTTACGAAAATGAACAAATTCATGGAAAGAGGATTGCGCGAAGGGCTAACAGCCCTTCCACAATAAGTGATGAAAAAAAATGTTAAGCAAGCTGTAGTGCGATTGTAGAAGAAGACCGGTTAAACAGTAACCTCGCAATTGAACGTGAGAATTAAAAGTGGCAGCAGCTTAGCAAATGACGGAGTGCGAGTGGGTATGAGATGAGATGAGATTTTCATCAGACTCGGCAGTTGTTGTCACTACTTAGTACAGAACATGCCTTCTCCTATCTTTTTCTTCAATGGCACTAGAGGATCCCTAACAGTTTTTATTTGTTATTGAGGAAGGGTTGTCAGCCCTTCTACTGTTTTTTTTTAATTTTTGCAAATTGAGGTGGCTCGAATATAACCACGTTAACAGTATGCTGAAATTATGTGTCGGCGGAGTTTCTACATTTTAAGCCAACGCACCGATTATTAAATGTTATTCTTCATTAATTATTAATTAAAAAAGGCTACTAAAACCATAAAGCCCAATCATATGATACTCTAGATGAAGTGGGAAAGATTGCATGTACAGCAAAATAGTCATCTCAAATTCGTTCGATCTTTTGTAGGCCTCGATAGCCTTAACTGTTTTGAAGAAAAATGATTTAATTTAAATGACAAAATTTCGAGAGATTTGTACGGGAATGGTTAGAAGGAGTGAAGTGAAGTTAGAAGATAGAGGAAGATAGTATTTTCAAAATAAGTGGCAATTATAATAAAATTAATTTGTAAAAATATTTTTTATTTTTTCAGTTTTACTAGTTACAATGAAAACCGAAAAAGGAGAGGGAGTAGAGGGAGTGAAGGAATCGAATAAAAATTTTTTGAAGTTAATGGTATTCATATCGTTATAATTTGACCGGATTTTTAAGTCGATAGCTTAAATAGTATCGGAGAAAAATAAATTTCCCGAAATTTGACAATTTCATAAAATTTACAGCCCATTCACGAACTTAAAGTTTCTTTTTTGCTAAAAATGATGTAAAGAAATTTCAGCGCGATTGCTCAAAGCGTTCGAAAGTTATGTTGTAGACAGACAGATGGTCACTCGGAATCGAAGTTTTGAATGATAATAAATATTTCTGTACTCTTGTTGACTCCGACCATTATTCCTTAGCGTTACAAATGGTATGGCAAACACTATATACTCTCAGATTTCATCTAAAGTATAAAAATGGGAGTACAGCAACCCAATCGGCCTTTGTGAAATTTCGCATGCTCGATACAAACTCGGCAGAAACCATTTTTCCTTATTACGTCATTGCAGTGCAACATTAGAGTATAACGTATAAGAAGGAAAAAAAGCGCGTGTTTTTCGAATTCGCCAGCAGGGGCGATAAGCCCCGGAGTTTCGTCGTAGTAATGCAATAAAAGTGTAAAAAATATTCATAAGAGAATATATTTTCTCGATTCATTTTATGAGTCAACTGTTAGGGGAGCCGCCACTGGGTATAGTATTTGCGCTCAGTATAATTATGATAGACTTAAGAAGTCGTGTGTCGCAAAAGTGGATTGCCTTTTTTGAACGAATATTCTTAGTTAATGGTGTAAGATAATCAAACCTTTTACTTTTAATTTTTATTAAATTTATTAGGTCTTGAATTGAATAAAATTGAAAATTTTTGTTTTGAAAATGAAATATGACCACCAATTCGCTTATAGTTTTTAAGAACTGCAAAAAAATTCAATATTCAAACGAATTTATTAGCTGTACTGCAAAAGATGGCTTCTTACTTTTTGTTGCTAGTGCAATAGAAAAAGGACACGAACAGAATTTGTGTTGAACTATTTTAAATTTTTATAAGTTTTGTTGATAATATATTCAATGAAAAATTACAAAAAAAAATTTTGAAATTATTTTGTTTTTTGTTATAGTTAAATCTGATAAGTTCTTAGTCTTGGGAATAAATCGAATATAAATTCACGCAATCAATTACATTGTATTAGCATTTAAAGGGACATCGAATTTTCAATTTAAATTTTTTTCCAGACAGCAGTGAAAATGTATTAAGGAACCTGATGAGTAGAAGGCCAAGGCCCGATTTGGGCTGCAGTGCCATTGTAAATGTAGAAGAAGAACTATTCCCAGCTATTTCCATAATTTTTCGATTCGAAATAACCTCATTTTCAACTAAAACAAGCCTTCTTCATGCCACCTTGAAACTTATACATATAAACTGATTTTGAAGAAAATTATTTATTGATATTTTATTAGTAGATTAAAGATTTTTTATCGGTCGAATGTGGCGGGCCCATGTGCAGGAATTGTCTAAGACATTTCGATATTTTTTATAGCATTGCAGTTCTTTTCATTAATACTTTTTTATGGTTAGCAAAAATTGGAATTTTAGACAATTATTTAAAATTTCTTTAAGATATTTATTCTAAGAACAACCAGACCACCCAAAACAACCCAGTGCGCACGAGCCTGAGCAGTATTCATCTTCTAATCAAATGTATAATGGCACTACAGCCCAAATCGGGCTTTAGCTTTCTCACCTTCCAGGGTTAGCATTTTTATTGTTTATTGTGTTAGGGTTGTTAGCCCATCGCACAACACTCATCTACGAAAATTTCATTTCGGGATTTGAAGTCAGAACCTTCGCATTGTAGACCAACACGCTACCCACTAGGCTACGCACTATATTGCACATCTTACGATCTGAGTTTTTCAAGTTACATACATACATCCCTATTTGTAGCCCGCACCACTCAAATGAAATGTAGTGGATAGTTCATACGGGTTCCTTTCTATCACAACTTTTGTTACAATTTTAAGCAATTGGTCATATCGAACCAACTGGCGATCGATGACTCAAGTCCCATCGAACACTGTTTATAGAAAGAGACAACCAACAGATTTGCCGATTTCATAAAATTATTTCAGCCTTTTAAAAATAATTCAGTAAATGAAAAAGTATTGGCAATAGGAAAGTTGCATAACAAAAACTTCAGTTAAGCCGAAAATTAAATTTTGAATGAATCATACGGAATATCATTCAAGACGCTTTTCGAGCATATCGTCAACTTCTGGTCAGAACTTTCAGCGGATCCTCAATCCAATCGAAAACTTGCCAGTGTGCCCGAACCAATTAATCAATTCTTATACTCTAGATGCATTCCGAGAGTATTATAAATTTGCTCTAACGTTTAAAACACTAAGAAATAATGCAGAGCTGCCAAGGGTACAGAAATATTTGTTGACGCACAAAAATCTCAAAACAACATGTCCGTCCGTTCGTCTGTGGCTCATTACCTTCTACCACCTCCCATACAAAGTGAGACGATTTCACAAATTTAGAAAAAAACAATTTTCTTCAAAAGTATTGTTGCGAGCTAGAGTTTCGCCGGGATTTCAAGAAAAACACAATTCGTTTAAAAATAAAGGATAATTTATTTATTCGCACGTTTCACTTTAATTCACACTTTTAATTTAATTCTTACTATACGGCACCACTGATATCGCGTTCTTGTACCGGTTCACGTTCTCTCGCAGATGTTGCTGAACTGACTGCTGCTGTCTGAAAGTTGCGGATATTTATACCAAATCTCCCAGACAGGTGCCGTTGGGTGTGTGTGTGTCTGTCTAGACTATTTTAGATTGCCTACATTTTGGAGTATACAAGAAGTTGCTGGAACTTTGTTTATGGCTTTTTACATGTTGGGGGACTTTTTTGGCTTTTTCTGGAAACATCAAAATTGCGTGTTTGCCAGATCTATAACAGTATGAATGTAACTGATATAAAATTTGACAGATGTCAATTGCTTAATGTTCGTATTTAATTCTGAAAAAAATAACTATAAGCACACCTCCCATACAAATTGCATCACTTAATCTTATACACTCATTTTTTCAGTACCTTATCAATTTTTGAGGCCTAAATTTTGTATAAAACTTTTTTGTAGCTGCTCTAACATGCTGTAAAAAAAATTGTTCAATACTGTCACCCCTTCTACCACCCCCATACAAAATTTCTTAATAACACAAAAAATTTTATTTCATCTAGAGTATCGTATGATTCGGCTTGACGCGCTGTCGTTGTCCTGTTATGTTTTTTCGTATGTTGAAGAATTGGAAAAAAAATTATGCGTTTTAAAACTTGAGAAAAAATAATAAATACAGAAAGTCTGAACAATATTTCACAACCCTTGCACACGTTTCAAGTTAATTCAGAAAAATAATAAAAATTTCTTAAATCTTCTAATAAATAAAGAGAAAAAATTATATGCAGATGAATTGAAATCAAAAAATGCATATAAGTATTTTAAAATCCAGCACGTTAATATATTGAAAGATAATATTTTTATATTTTCCATTCTATGTTTGTTTCTTTCACAAATTAATTTTTTCAAAATAAAAACAAAATACAAGAAATCCGAATTCCAACATACAAAAAAAAACATATTTTTGTCAAATTGTACACAGTATTAAATTAGGAAATAAATAAAAAAAACTTATCGAAGGCAAATTTATTATTGTAACAAAAACGAAAACGAAACGAGAAAAAATAATATAAAACTAAAATAGCATTTAACAACTAAAACTGTAGTAAATACTGTGGAAATAAAAAGTTAAAAAAAAAGAAGAATCGAAATACAACTAAAGAAATTTTTTAGAAATAGTGTAAAACACAAGAAATAAAAAAAAATCCTGTTTTAAATCTGATTCAAAACCTGTCTCTATCTCTCTCTATTCTGAAATCATAAGCTAGTGAGAACTTTTTTAAGGTCCTTTTGAAATTTGGAAATTTTTCGAAAAACAGTCCATTGAAAAGTAATATTTTGTTCAAAAATTTATAGGAATTTATTGTAGTCAATCAGAGAAATGCTAAAGTGTTGCCTAGTGGGTAGCGTGTTGGTCTACAATGCGAAGGTCGTGAGTTCAAATCTCGGTTGACGCATAATTCCAGCACACTACCTGCTTGGTTATACCTTGGTCATCTCAATTGACGAAAATGAAAAATTCGTAGGTGGAGGGTTGTGCGAAGGCCTAACAATACTTCGACAATAAATAATGAAAAAATGTTAAGGAACCTGGAGGTCAGGAGCCCAAGACCCGATTTGGGCTGTAGTGCCATGAAGTAGAAGAGAATCAGAGAAATGTTGATATAATAACGCTGAGACGAAAAATTAAGGTCACTTTGAGGCCTCCCTAGAGGTAGCGCGCTCGCTTCACAGTTACCCACAGTCGTGGGTACGATTACCATTCCAGGCCCGAATTTTTCCCTTGCTACTGGCAATAAAAAATTATTCGAAATAAAATGAGCAAGCGATGTAAAAGTGAAATAGTTTCACTTCTAGAAGGTTTATAGACGCAGTAGATGCTTTCTGTTCCCTTTCTATCATTCAGTCCCACATAACATCTGTAAATACTTGTCAGTAGCAGTCAATACAACTGAAAAATATACCAGCTCTATCACTCGTTACGATCGTTCTCACTCCCCTTCCACTACCTTTCCATTAATCCTTACCTCCATGTCTGTGTTTGTGCATTGCACAAAAACGCCGAAATTGCCTATAACACAACTCATTCTGTAAAAAAAAACTTTCAGATTCCAGACTATTCTAATGTCGCCAGCATTTAAAAGATAATCAGAAGATTAAAATGACGATAAGTCATTCCTAAAAACGAAACAAGAACCGAGAATGGAGCCCTGTGGAGCTCCACAATTTCCAGAAAACATATATGATGTTTTGGTGAATGTTTTCACAGTGCATTTCGAAATGAAAGAAAAGATTTCCGGATTCTACACTGTTACGCTTAATTATTCGTGACGTTTCGGTCTCTGCTGAAAGAGTTTGATAAAGGTCTCAGCAGAGACCGAAACGTTACGAATAATTAAGCGTAACAGTGTAGAATCCGGAAATCTTTTCTTTCATATATGATGTGTTCCGAGTAAAAAAGTAATTTCTAAGAAGGTACCATTATACTTCTCTTGTTTAGAAGTAAGGAATTTAGGATTTACCGAGCCAAATGCCTTGGTCTCCAGTTTTTAAAGAATTTCCTATCGTACTAGTAAGTTCAAGATGATTTCAAGTCGTGGACTTTTATTTTACGAATCCTTGTTGCTTTAGAGAAATATGCTGAGAAAGATGTTTGGAGATAGAACTATATGAACTAATCAATCAATTATCTTTCTACATTACTCCTATCCCCCATTTTTTAAGAAAAATAAGGATTGGATTAGCTACCATGCTCTGCGATAGTAAACTTTTTTTAGAAATTTATTAAAAATTATTACTAGCGATGTAGAGAGTTCTTTCCTCGTTGCTTCTTCAATTTGGGTTTGCCAAAGAAAAGATTAGGAAAATCGATTGAAAGTACCACCCTGTCTGCCATTGGTGTTGGGATCAAGTAGTCTTATGCAATTTGTAACAGCAACAAAAGCAATTGAGATTAAGTTTAGAGGTTCATGGCTTTCAAAGAAGAAGTCGTAACATTTCTACTTGCGAGAGAAAAAAGCGCTGAAGTATGATACGAACAGATTGCATATACCTTAAGGTTTCAAAGTAGCGATCCTATCATTAATTAACCCTGTCATTTTTTCTACACATTTCACAAACAGATTCTTCTTTTTGTTTTAAAATATTTCCAACTTTTTAAATATTCCACAAAAGTTCTCACAACTTTCACTATGCAATGTAAATACTTAATTAAAAAAAAAAAATTAAAACATTTATTTCCTATTGTAAGAAACATATTTAATTAAATTAAATTTACCTTAAATCTAAACTTCAAGTCATTTAATGTAAAAAGATAAAAAAAAAAACATAACAAAAAATAACACACTCGCACATTTAAACTTATGATCCCTATAATAAAAAAATAACAACAAGAAAAAACTGTAATATAATAAAAAATAAAAAAAAAAAACTTTAATAAAATAATATTTCAATGATCAGGAATTATAAATTCATTAAATTTAAATAAAATTAATTAAGTAATTCATAAATAGATTCGTTTTAATGTGAACTCAATCAGAACAAACAAAAAAAAAACAACAAAAAACCAATATTTTTATCGATAATAATTTTTATTTAAATATTTTAAATTCAGTTTTTCAATTATGTTCTGTCCTAAAAAACAAATCGCTTTATTTAAATATTTTTACTCTTAACAAATTCATACAATTTACAAAAAAAACCAACAAATACAATGTTTTGGGTTTTAAAGGTATTAAAGGAAAAATTTGAATATTTTTTATTTATAAAAAAATCTGTGTAAAAAAAAATATGTACTTACAAATAAATTAAAAGGAGAAAAAACAGAGAAAATTATTTGAAAAAAAAAAACAAAATTGTTTTTATTAATTTCTATTTAAGTTGAAAAGAAACAAATGTTTTTTTTTTGGCAAGAGATTCTTATTTAAAATAAATATCTGCGAGCTTGCTTAATTGCTTACGATGGCGCTACAGTCCAGATCGGGTCCTGACTTCCTGCTTTGGCGCTCGTGACTTCTCCGAAAGGTAAGACGTTCAGAAAGTCTTGGAGGGGGGAATTACTAAAGATAAATGCTCTTGCAATAGAAATGACAGCGGTGGAACTATTGATCATCATATCAATCAATCAACTTTAGTTGCATAAAAATTTTATATTTATTGCGTTGATACTTAATAATTTGTTAATGTTCAAATGTACTAGCTATATGTCTAATATATTACACCGCTAGCTTTTTAAATTAAAAAGCAAATCGAAAATAAATTAAAATGTAAACTTCTCATTTTTTTGCTCAGTTTAGCAAGCTCTCAAAATTCAGAACGATCACTGCTCAGTCTCGTCTCATCGAGCCCCACACTACTCTACAATCGAAATGACTCGAAGATGTCCCATCGAGCCCCTCACTAATCTACAACCGAATATGACAAAAAAAAAATGCAATAATTAGGCAATGAAACTTACGCCTCAGAGCTTCCGTAAGTAAGTAAGACTACGATAAGGCGGTGAGTGAAGCGCGTTTGCTTTCGCCTCTATTGATCGTTCATTCGCGCTCGCACCTTTCCGACCTAGCACTTTTCATTTTTATACTCTATATGAATTCTAGGAGTATATTGTGTCTGCCTTACCGTTTGTAACGCTAAGAAATAATGCTCGCACAGAGCCGCTAAGGGTACAAAAATATTTGTTGTCGCTCAGAAACCTCGATGCTAAGTGACCGTTTCTCCTTCTGTCTACAATATAACTCTCGAAAGCTTTAAGGTATTGTGCTGAAATTCGTTGTGTGTCATTTCTAGCAAAAAATAACTTTAAGCTCGTAAACGGGCTACATCTTCCCACTCCTTCTACCCCCTCCCATACAAATTTTATGAAATTTCGAAATATTAAGAAATTGATTTTTCTGCGAAAATATTAAAGCTATCTCTTTGAATCAAAGTATAACAATGTATATGTCATTAAGATCGTAAAATATTGATCAGATCCCCTCACTTCTTCTACCCCTCTTATACAAAAGTACGATTTTCAAAAATGTGTTTATTCGATTTTCCTTGAAGCTAGCGAAGCTAAATGAACAAATTTTTGCCAGTGTTAATTTTATTATAATTGCAACCAGTTTAAAAAAATCATCAACTTCACCTCACTCCTTCTACCTAATCCCATATAAAATTCACGAAATTTTCAGATCTTAAATAAATTATTTTTTTTCGAAATTGTCAAAGCCATTGTCTTGAAGTTTTGTTGAAAGTATAACAATAGAAATATCATTGACGACGAATAATTTTGATCCGTATACTCCTTCTACCACCTCCCATACAAATGCATAATTTTAGTGAATGCATTATATTGATTTCCATTAAAACCAGAAAAATTACAAACAATTCTGCTAGAACTTGTCCCTTAACAATTGTAATAAGTACTAAGGAAATTATCAGCTTCGCTTCACTCCTTCTACCCCCTCCCATACAAAAATCTATGTTATAAATTCAAGAAAAGCATTTCTCGTTCGAATAATATGTAATATGAGTCCAATACTCTTAATTCATCGAACTTCTTTGATAATTCGTAATACTCCATAGCAACAAAAGTGATAAAATAAAGAAATAATGTAACAGATTCAAATGAAATAAAAATAATAATAATAATAGTAAACACCATTCAATTGACAACCATGTAAGCTACAAATTTATTCGACAATATAAGTGTATAACATTCGATGTCTGCGATTATGGTCGTCATTCTTTTACTCCGAAAAATGACGACAAACACGTATTCATTCCTTTTACACATACCAAACTACCGCAGCATCGGCGATCGGTGCACTAAAATAAAATTAAGAATTAAAAAACATATCATCTAATATATGCATATGCTCGGAAGTAAGTGGAATTGTGCAGTTTGTGTGGGAGGTGGTAAGAGGATACGAATAATTTTTATACAGTAGATTGGCATTATTGTAATAATAATATATTCCAAATATCAGATTAATAGCTTTTATACTTTTTGATAAAATCCGTTTATTGCCAAATCCCGAAATTAAGTCATTTTTTATGTGGGAGGGCGTAGAAGGGGTGAAGTGATTTAACCCGGTCACGAACTTATCCTTACTTTTTTCAAAAACTTTCTAGCTCAACGCGTTCTCTCTTCATAATAGTGTTCTCAGTATCAATTAAATTTTTTGAGCTTATATTTTTGCATAAAATATTTTGATAACAACTTTAGCATGATGTGTACCCACCCCTACGCCCATACAAAATTTCTTAAAATCAAAAAAAAATTCTCTTTCATCTAGAGTATCGCATGATTGGGTTTTACACCCAATCGTAGTCCTGTTATGTTATATTTTTTTATTAAATTATTGTATAAAAACTTTTCCCAAAAAAAATTTTTTTTTCATTTTAGAAATATTCTGGCCAGAAGTGATCTCCAACGACGAACTTTGGAGTACAACTGGCCAGACTAAAATAGGTATTGTGATTCAACGGCGGAAATGGCAGTGGATCGGTCATACTTTGAGGAAACCAGACGCAAAATATGGAACATACTTACACGACATTTCATTGAAAATATCATGGTATCATAGGTAATTATGTGAATGCAGCGTTTAGCCGGTACACTCGCGTAACCCGCTTATAGGAGCTCGCTTTAACACTAGTCAAATTATAACTGAAAACGCCTTTTTTTCGTTTTTTTTTTTTTTTTTTTTGTTTTTTTTTGTTTTTGTTTTTTTTTTTGTTTTTTTTTTCCTTTTTTTTTTTTTTTTGAGATTTTCGATAACGCATTTTGATGACGATTTTCTTAACAGCCCCCGTAATGTAATGTATGTTCCATACTAATATAATCGAGACAAAAACGGTTACTTTTCCTTTACGAGTTCAAACTTGGCCACAATGCAAGGGAGGTAACCAAAAGCATCAACAGGGCATTTGGAGCTGACACAGTAATGGTTCGAAAAATTCCGATCAGGAGAAATGACCCTTCAAAGTCATTCATGTGGTCACCCAGGACCATCGATAGAAAACGACGAGCTGCGTTTACTAGTGGAGCCTGACTTACGCTAAACTGTAAGGGACATTGCAGAAAAACTAGGCATACACTATTCGACAGCAACAGCTTGGAAAAGGCAAAAAGCTTGATAAGTGGGTTCCGCATGAGCTTACTGAGCAAAACACGACCTCATGTATCAAGAATAACGGTCAAATAATTGAACGAGTTGCAGTATGAGACTCTTCCTCATCCACCATATTCACCAGACATATCGCCAACCGATTATCACTTTCTTATACATTTGGATCATTTTTTGGCGGAGAAACAATTTAACAATGAAGCAGCCATCAAAAATTCCTTCGAGGAATTTCTTCAGTCTAGAAAGTCAGACTTCTACGAAACTGGCATAAATGCACTTGTATCTCGTTGAAAGAAGTGTTTTGCATCTGCTGGTACATATTTCGATTAATAAAATTAAGATTTATAAGAGTTAAAGTTGACTGAAATTTCACTAGCAAAGTCGCCATTTCATCTGCAACAACCTATTGGGTATATAATGCTCTTGTGCCAATCTTCAGGAAGTGTTTCCTGCGTCCATATGTCCGTGACTAATCTATGTAGGAGATGCGCTATGCAGGTGTCGCCGGCTTTCAGAAGCTCACCCAGAATTTGATGAGGTCCCGGCGCTTTGTTGTTTGGTTGGATCCCCAGGGCTGTTTTTACTCCTTTGAGTGTGGGAGGACTCAAAGCGGATCCTTCATCAGTTACACGTGCTATTGTGTCTGCTGCTGCTGTTCGTGCGGGTGATGGGCTCGGATTAAGAAGGTGTTCAAAGTATTGCGCCCATCTTAATTATCTTCCGCATTAATTAGAATGTTCCCTTCTGCATCCTTGCAGATGATCGTTTTCCGGTGGTATTCATTTAACAAGAGAATACGCGGATCTTGTGTTGTGTATTTTAAAATGTTCGTCCATGTTTTTAATTTCGTCATTATTGCACATCCTTTTTTTTTTGTCTGCATGTTTTGTTTGCAAATCGTCTAAGATCATTATATTTGTCCCGTTTGGCTCGTTTCGGCCGTTCTATTAATATTTTGTAAGCTTGATTTTTTCGGTCTAAGGCATTCGTTGTCGAACCACTCATTACTTTTGCGCTGGGGTTGTTGTCCTATCACCTCCTCTGCAACAAATGTAATGCCATCTTTGATATTTTGCCACATTTCTTCTATTGGCATGCTGGCGTTGTTCTTCAGTATTAACGCGAAGTGCATCTGACGTATCAGACTGATACGTATTTCGCAACTACGTTCTCATCCTTGAGTTTTCCTATGTCGAATTTAGGAACCGGTTGTGTTTTTGAGTGTTCTCGAAACTTGGTCTTTACCAAACATTGGCTTGAGTCGCAAATAGCACCTCGACATGTACGCACGTCTAGAATGCAGGATGCCGTCCTTTTCTCTATTAGAACGTGGTCTATTTGATTGAATGTTCTTCCGTCGCGTGATGCCCACGTTCTCTTATGAATGTCACGATACGGGAAGCATGTCGAGTTAACAATACGATTTTTGCTGCTGGCAAAATCCGTCAGTCTCTGACCGTTGTCGTTATTAATATCATCTAGACTGTGCCTTCCAATTGTCCCTATGAAAGTTTCTTCTTTGCCCACTTTCGCGTTAAAGTCACCTAATACTATTTTAATATCGTTCGACGGGAGCGAGTCGAATGTTGATTCCAAGGTGCTGCAGAAATCGTCCCTAACTTCGTGGTCTTTGTCTTCCGTTGGGGCATGGACATTAATAAGCCACACATTAAAGAACTTTGTTTTGATGTGGATTGCACGCAATCGATTATTAACGTGTTTGAAAATGGTAACTTGGTGTTTAAGCTTCTTGTCGAATTATTACCTCGAAAATCAGCGCGATCTGTTTTGTTTACAGCAGCTGGTTGAATGGGTACACCTCACGGTCTGCGGCGATTTTTGTTTCATGTCCTCGATCGACTGAAAACGGGTTCCACGGTAATTCCTGTTTCAAGGATAGGAAAAAGTTGCACAGAGTCAAATCTGGTGAATACAGAGGTTAATTGATGGAATTCATTGCATTTTTGGCCTCAAATTCGGTCACAATTGAGGCTCTATTCGATGGCGCATTTTTATCATGGAAAATCCATGAATTCTCCTTTCACAATTCCGGTCGTTTTTCAAGGATTCAATATGGTTAATTTGTACTCCTTACTGGCCGTCTGTCCATCCGGAACGAATTCATGATGGAACAAACCTCGAATATCGAAAAAAAACAATGACCATCGTCTTGATTTTTGAGCGGGTTTGGCGTGGTTTTTTCGGTTTCGGCTATTTTTTTCCTCCATTTCGATGACTGCTGACTAGTCAAACTCGTATACACATGTCTCATCACCAATTATGATGCACTCCATGAATGTGGGATCAGAATTCACACGATCAAGTATGTACAAAGTGACCTGTTCACGGTAGTTTTTTTTTGAAAGAAAATTCAGCTTTATTGGAAAGAATCGAGAAAGGACGCGTTTCATGGCCAAATTACCCATCAAAATCAAACGAATGGACTCGCAAGAGATATCGAACTCTCTTGCTATCTCCCTAATGCTGGCGTGATGATTTTCGAACACTTTTTGAATGTTTTCGTCAGTTGAATAGGTCGGAGGTCGTCCAGAACGTGGCATGACTTCAAGGATCTTTCGACCGTCCCTAAAGGCATGGAACTACTCGAAAGCTGGTGTTTTTCATTGTACTGAATCACCGTAAGCCATTTCCATCATTCGCAACAATTCCGCACACGAAATTTGGTTAGAAACACAAAATTTGAGACAAACTCTTTGTTCCATTTTTTTACCCATTGTAGAAATCGCCGTGGACTACTGAGGTGTACTCATTCAACCAGCTGCTGTAAGCAAACTAATTAACAAACCGCGCTGATTTTGGGAAAATAATTAAGGACAGTTCTAACTGCTTACCAACAAAAAATTTTGAAATATCATTTCAAATTTTTAATCCGCTTCCATTACCGACTTAACTTGGAATGTATTAAAGGGACATAGCGGGTGGCTATGTTATACTCGATGTATCAAAAGAAAACATGAAATAAAAGAGTTAATTATTATTTAAATATTCAATAATTTTCATTCATCATCAAATCGTAAAACATTTTTTTCCTTAATTTCTAATAAATAATCATCATTTAATATATCTATAATTTATTCTGAGATAGTTTATTGCTTCATTAAAAATTTAAACTTTCATTAAAATTTGGTTTTTTTTTTGCACATTTCTAAAATAATGTTTTTACATTTAAGGTTTTCACATGTCCCTGACGAGTGAGAATATCTTATCATTACATAAATCACATTGCTGTTTATAAAAATAATGAAATTTAATTGCAAACGGAATTTATTTTTATTAAAACAAACAATTTGCATCATTAAAATTCACTCTAAAGTTGCGTGTGATGACACCTTAATTTTTTGTTTTAATTTTAATTCATAAGATGTATATTTTATTGCCATGAAATTTATTTTCAATTTTATTTTTTTAATTTGAAACCTTGAGCAAAATTTTAAATTTTCTACATCACAATAAAATTCATTGAAAAAAAGTTAAAAAGTTTTTTTTTTATACAATCGTATCTTTTTCTTTCGCATCTTACTCGTAAATATCAACCTTAATATTACGGAAATATAAAATCACTTAAATATTCGAAAAATTATTTGTTTAGAGTTTTTTTTTTACAATTCTATTATTTTTATTTCACTATTAATTTTGTTTAACGACTTTAATTGAAATAAAAGAATTAACAAATTTAATCTTATTGTAGAGTTTATTTTTAATCAAATTTTGATTTTTTTTTAATTATATAATTTTGAGCAATAATTATCTGATTATGGAAAACATTTATTTGTAAATTTTAAAATCAATAATCTCCGAAAAATGACGACAAACACGTATTCATTCCTTTTACACATACCAAACTACCGCAGCATCGGCGATCGGTGCACTAAAATAAAATTAAGAATTAAAAAACATATCATCTAATATATGCATATGCTCGGAAGTAAGTGGAATTGTGCAGTTTGTGTGGGAGGTGGTAAGAGGATACGAATAATTTTTATACAGTAGATTGGCATTATTGTAATAATAATATATTCCAAATATCAGATTAATAGCTTTTATACTTTTTGATAAAATCCGTTTATTGCCAAATCCCGAAATTAAGTCATTTTTTATGTGGGAGGGCGTAGAAGGGGTGAAGTGATTTAACCCGGTCACGAACTTATCCTTACTTTTTTCAAAAACTTTCTAGCTCAACGCGTTCTCTCTTCATAATAGTGTTCTCAGTATCAATTAAATTTTTTGAGCTTATATTTTTGCATAAAATATTTTGATAACAACTTTAGCATGATGTGTACCCACCCCTACGCCCATACAAAATTTCTTAAAATCAAAAAAAAATTCTCTTTCATCTAGAGTATCGCATGATTGGGTTTTACACCCAATCGTAGTCCTGTTATGTTATATTTTTTTATTAAATTATTGTATAAAAACTTTTCCCAAAAAAAATTTTTTTTTCATTTTAGAAATATTCTGGCCAGAAGTGATCTCCAACGACGAACTTTGGAGTACAACTGGCCAGACTAAAATAGGTATTGTGATTCAACGGCGGAAATGGCAGTGGATCGGTCATACTTTGAGGAAACCAGACGCAAAATATGGAACATACTTACACGACATTTCATTGAAAATATCATGGTATCATAGGTAATTATGTGAATGCAGCGTTTAGCCGGTACACTCGCGTAACCCGCTTATAGGAGCTCGCTTTAACACTAGTCAAATTATAACTGAAAACGCCTTTTTTTCGTTTTTTTTTTTTTTTTTTTTGTTTTTTTTTGTTTTTGTTTTTTTTTTTGTTTTTTTTTTTGAGATTTTCGATAACGCATTTTGATGACGATTTTCTTAACAGCCCCCGTAATGTAATGTATGTTCCATACTAATATAATCGAGACAAAAACGGTTACTTTTCCTTTACGAGTTCAAACTTGGCCACAATGCAAGGGAGGTAACCAAAAGCATCAACAGGGCATTTGGAGCTGACACAGTAATGGTTCGAAAAATTCCGATCAGGAGAAATGACCCTTCAAAGTCATTCATGTGGTCACCCAGGACCATCGATAGAAAACGACGAGCTGCGTTTACTAGTGGAGCCTGACTTACGCTAAACTGTAAGGGACATTGCAGAAAAACTAGGCATACACTATTCGACAGCAACAGCTTGGAAAAGGCAAAAAGCTTGATAAGTGGGTTCCGCATGAGCTTACTGAGCAAAACACGACCTCATGTATCAAGAATAACGGTCAAATAATTGAACGAGTTGCAGTATGAGACTCTTCCTCATCCACCATATTCACCAGACATATCGCCAACCGATTATCACTTTCTTATACATTTGGATCATTTTTTGGCGGAGAAACAATTTAACAATGAAGCAGCCATCAAAAATTCCTTCGAGGAATTTCTTCAGTCTAGAAAGTCAGACTTCTACGAAACTGGCATAAATGCACTTGTATCTCGTTGAAAGAAGTGTTTTGCATCTGCTGGTACATATTTCGATTAATAAAATTAAGATTTATAAGAGTTAAAGTTGACTGAAATTTCACTAGCAAAGTCGCCATTTCATCTGCAACAACCTATTGGGTATATAATGCTCTTGTGCCAATCTTCAGGAAGTGTTTCCTGCGTCCATATGTCCATGACTAATCTATGTAGGAGATGCGCTATGCAGGTGTCGCCGGCTTTCAGAAGCTCACCCAGAATTTGATCAGTGCCCGGCGCTTTGTTGTTTGGTTGGATCCCCAGGGCTGTTTTTACTCCTTTGAGTGTGGGAGGACTCAAAGCGGATCCTTCATCAGTTACACGTGCTATTGTGTCTGCTGCTGCTGTTCGTGCGGGTGATGGGCTCGGATTAAGAAGGTGTTCAAAGTATTGCGCCCATCTTAATTATCTTCCGCATTAATTAGAATGTTCCCTTCTGCATCCTTGCAGATGATCGTTTTCCGGTGGTATTCATTTAACAAGAGAATACGCGGCTCTTGTGTTGTGTATTTTAAAATGTTCGTCCATGTTTTTAATTTCGTCATTATTGCACATCCTTTTTTTTTGTCTGCATGTTTTGTTTGCAAATCGTCTAAGATCATTATATTTGTCCCGTTTGGCTCGTTTCGGCCGTTCTATTAATATTTTGTAAGCTTGATTTTTTCGGTCTAAGGCATTCGTTGTCGAACCACTCATTACTTTTGCGCTGGGGTTGTTGTCCTATCACCTCCTCTGCAACAAATGTAATGCCATCTTTGATATTTTGCCACATTTCTTCTATTGGCATGCTGGCGTTGTTCTTCAGTATTAACGCGAAGTGCATCTGACGTATCAGACTGATACGTATTTCGCAACTACGTTCTCATCCTTGAGTTTTCCTATGTCGAATTTAGGAACCGGTTGTGTTTTTGAGTGTTCTCGAAACTTGGTCTTTACCAAACATTGGCTTGAGTCGCAAATAGCACCTCGACATGTACGCACGTCTAGAATGCAGGATGCCGTCCTTTTCTCTATTAGAACGTGGTCTATTTGATTGAATGTTCTTCCGTCGCGTGATGCCCACGTTCTCTTATGAATGTCACGATACGGGAAGCATGTCGAGTTAACAATACGATTTTTGCTGCTGGCAAAATCCGTCAGTCTCTGACCGTTGTCGTTATTAATATCATCTAGACTGTGCCTTCCAATTGTCCCTATGAAAGTTTCTTCTTTGCCCACTTTCGCGTTAAAGTCACCTAATACTATTTTAATATCGTTCGACGGGAGCGAGTCGAATGTTGATTCCAAGGTGCTGCAGAAATCGTCCCTAACTTCGTGGTCTTTGTCTTCCGTTGGGGCATGGACATTAATAAGCCACACATTAAAGAACTTTGTTTTGATGTGGATTGCACGCAATCGATTATTAACGTGTTTGAAAATGGTAACTTGGTGTTTAAGCTTCTTGTCGAATTATTACCTCGAAAATCAGCGCGATCTGTTTTGTTTACAGCAGCTGGTTGAATGGGTACACCTCACGGTCTGCGGCGATTTTTGTTTCATGTCCTCGATCGACTGAAAACGGGTTCCACGGTAATTCCTGTTTCAAGGATAGGAAAAAGTTGCACAGAGTCAAATCTGGTGAATACAGAGGTTAATTGATGGAATTCATTGCATTTTTGGCCTCAAATTCGGTCACAATTGAGGCTCTATTCGATGGCGCATTTTTATCATGGAAAATCCATGAATTCTCCTTTCACAATTCCGGTCGTTTTTCAAGGATCCAATATGGTTAATTTGTACTCCTTACTGGCCGTCTGTCCATCCGGAACGAATTCATGATGGAACAAACCTCGAATATCGAAAAAAAACAATGACCATCGTCTTGATTTTTGAGCGGGTTTGGCGTGGTTTTTTCGGTTTCGGCTATTTTTTTCCTCCATTTCGATGACTGCTGACTAGTCAAACTCGTATACACATGTCTCATCACCAATTATGATGCACTCCATGAATGTGGGATCAGAATTCACACGATCAAGTATGTACAAAGTGACCTGTTCACGGTAGTTTTTTTTTGAAAGAAAATTCAGCTTTATTGGAAAGAATCGAGAAAGGACGCGTTTCATGGCCAAATTACCCATCAAAATCAAACGAATGGACTCGCAAGAGATATCGAACTCTCTTGCTATCTCCCTAATGCTGGCGTGATGATTTTCGAACACTTTTTGAATGTTTTCGTCAGTTGAATAGGTCGGAGGTCGTCCAGAACGTGGCATGACTTCAAGGATCTTTCGACCGTCCCTAAAGGCATGGAACTACTCGAAAGCTGGTGTTTTTCATTGTACTGAATCACCGTAAGCCATTTCCATCATTCGCAACAATTCCGCACACGAAATTTGGTTAGAAACACAAAATTTGAGACAAACTCTTTGTTCCATTTTTTTACCCATTGTAGAAATCGCCGTGGACTACTGAGGTGTACTCATTCAACCAGCTGCTGTAAGCAAACTAATTAACAAACCGCGCTGATTTTGGGAAAATAATTAAGGACAGTTCTAACTGCTTACCAACAAAAAATTTTGAAATATCATTTCAAATTTTTAATCCGCTTCCATTACCGACTTAACTTGGAATGTATTAAAGGGACATAGCGGGTGGCTATGTTATACTCGATGTATCAAAAGAAAACATGAAATAAAAGAGTTAATTATTATTTAAATATTCAATAATTTTCATTCATCATCAAATCGTAAAACATTTTTTTCCTTAATTTCTAATAAATAATCATCATTTAATATATCTATAATTTATTCTGAGATAGTTTATTGCTTCATTAAAAATTTAAACTTTCATTAAAATTTGGTTTTTTTTTGCACATTTCTAAAATAATGTTTTTACATTTAAGGTTTTCACATGTCCCTGACGAGTGAGAATATCTTATCATTACATAAATCACATTGCTGTTTATAAAAATAATGAAATTTAATTGCAAACGGAATTTATTTTTATTAAAACAAACAATTTGCATCATTAAAATTCACTCTAAAGTTGCGTGTGATGACACCTTAATTTTTTGTTTTAATTTTAATTCATAAGATGTATATTTTATTGCCATGAAATTTATTTTCAATTTTATTTTTTTAATTTGAAACCTTGAGCATAATTTTAAATTTTCTACATCACAATAAAATTCATTGAAAAAAAGTTAAAAAGTTTTTTTTTTATACAATCGTATCTTTTTCTTTCGCATCTTACTCGTAAATATCAACCTTAATATTACGGAAATATAAAATCACTTAAATATTCGAAAAATTATTTGTTTAGAGTTTTTTTTTTACAATTCTATTATTTTTATTTCACTATTAATTTTGTTTAACGACTTTAATTGAAATAAAAGAATTAACAAATTTAATCTTATTGTAGAGTTTATTTTTAATCAAATTTTGATTTTTTTTTAATTATATAATTTTGAGCAATAATTATCTGATTATGGAAAACATTTATTTGTAAATTTTAAAATCAATAATCACATTATAAAAATAAAAATACATAAAAAAAAATTAGAAGTATTAAAACAACACATTACATATACATAAAAATTGAGCGAAATGTTTCAAAATTCAAATGATGAAAACATATTTATTAGGTTTAACTCTTAGCACAAAATTTTTTGCAATAATTGTTTAACAAAAAGGATGTTTAGTCTTATTTCGATATAAAAAAAATACACTGTGAAACATTTTCGATAAGATTTACATCATGATAATTTAGACGGGATTTTTCACTTAAGATCAAATTTTAATCTTCAGACTTTTTAGTCGCATTAAAGGGTGCTTCTTCATTTGAATTATCCGAAGCACTGCTGCAACTTCCTTCGACAGTCGGATCAACATTTTTCGGTTTAAATAAACTGCTTGTCTTCTCATCATCGTTTGGCTTAATATTCAATTTAACGTCATTCATTCGATGATAATGCGGCTTAAATGAACTTCCTGCCCGCGAATAGTCCAAGTGATCGTATTCATCTGGGAAAAGAGTTTTAGTTGAGATTAGTTTTAAAATTATTAAAAAATTGTATATAAATAATTTGTTTATAAACAAAATAACGATAACAGTTCATTGTCTGATAGTAAGAACTAGGTATAACTCTGTTTTCTTTTTCGACATATGTTTCGTGCAAAAAATGAATTTAATAAGCACTGGGTCACGGCACCGTTGTTGGTTCGTTCCTAATACAGGCTACGTGACGGCTAGCGGGGTCTTCGATGTATTGTTATTGCGCGTGCTAAGGCCTAGCAATGTACGGGTATATAACACTTTATCGCTGTTGACCGCGAGCTAACAAAGTTGTTGTTATTATTATTGCTGGTTGTATTTTTTTCCTTTCTATAGCTCTGTATTATATATATATATAAATACGGAGGGAACTATTTTTACCTGCAGGTATTCTAACACTCAATACAAGTAGATAAACACAAACTCTCTATCAAATCGAATCACTAACATTTTAGTTATCGCCAAATCAACAAGTATATTGGAAAGAAAAAGCTAACTATGGACAAAATTGAGTTTCGTGCTGTCAAAAAGTTTCATACCAAGCAAGGAAAAACGCCACAAATCATTTTAGAAGAAATGTCATCTGACTACGGGTACTCTTGCCATGAAAAAAACGATGATTTATAAGTCTACAACTTCTACAATGGCACTACAGCCCAAATCGGGCTTTGGCCTTCTGACCTTCAAGTTCCTTAACATTTTTTTCATTATTTATTGTGGATGGGTTGCACAACCCTCTATCTACGAATTTTTCATATTCGAAGACTGAGGTAATCAAGGTATATCCAAGCAGGTAGTGTGCGGAAATCATATTACGTCGACCAAAATTTGAACTCACGACCTTCGCATTGCAAAACCAATACGATACCCACTAGGCTACACCCTAACTGATTTATAAGTGGCATAGTTTATTCAGGCAAGGCAAAGAGTCAATTGAAGATGATTAACACTCGGGCCGGCCGATTGAGGCCACTTCCTCAAAAATCGTCAAAAAAGTGGAGAAACTTGTTCTCGAAGGTGCTCGTTTAAAGAAGAAGTAAATCGCAAAAATGGTTGGAATATCAGTTACAACTATTTTCAATATCCTTCACGATCATCTCGGCATGTCAGCACAAGATAAGTTTCAAAAATACTCTCAGCGGTTCACAAAAAGCACGTCGAGTGTTCACGCGAGTTTTTGGATCTCTGTAGCTATAACAGGGGTGAAATTTTGACCCTGATTGTTACTAGAGACGAAATTTGGGTTCGTCATTATGAGGCTGAATCAAAGCAGGAGTCAATGCAGTGACTCCGTAAAGGTGCTTCACCCCCCAAGAAGTTCAAGGTTTCACAGTCCGCCGGAAAAATAATGGCCACTATTTTTTAGAATTCACAGGGGGGGCTTTGATGATGACTATAAAGAAAAAGTACAAAATATCACAGGGAATACTTTGCCAACCTACTACAAAAATTAAGGATGCCATCAAAGAAAATAGAAAAAGAAAGTGGACTCGAGGTGTGCTGCTTTTCAACGACAACGCACCTGCAAAAATGCGGCTACGGAATATTGAATCACACCCCTAATAGTCCAGATCTGGACCCTTCCGATTGCTATTTGTTCCCAAAACTGAAGAAAGAACTTAGGGGAAGAAACTTTACTAACGATGAAGAGGTGAAGTCAGCAATTTCAGGCTATTTTGAAGCCCTTGGTGAAACATTTTTTTTAGGAAGAAATTAATAAACTTTGTAAGTGATGTCGAAAATGTATTAGGCTTAACGGAGAACATATTGAACAGGAAAAATAATTACTTGTTTAATATTATCCCATTCCCAGTCATTTCGCGAAATTTTTAACCTCCTCTGGTAACATCGGCTTTTGCCAAATTTCCGAAGTGATGCCAAGGCGACAGATTTTTTCAGTTTTTCTATAAATGGTGTGAATTTTTTTTTTTTTTAACAGGTGAATTTTCTTGCTGGATGTTGTTAAATTTTTTTTCTCTGTTTTTTGAACGTATTATTTAAGGTTTAATTTTAATTTTGAATAGATAAATTTTCCGCTCACTGTCCTAGGTAATTTTTCTTTCTTTCTTTAGTCTAATTTATTTTCGTTAATCGTTTTTCCTTTAGTGTTTTTTTTTCTGGCTAGTCAATAATTAATTATCATTCGTTTTTTGGATTCCTTTTCTTTTCATTAATTTTAATTTTTCAAGAAAAGAAAAGAAGCATCAGACTATAAATCTGTTTGATCATGGTTAACTTTACGATCGATCAGATTAACGTGCGGGATCTGCACTCTGCCTATCTCTCGCAGTATATCCATACCCAAACTGCAAAACCAGATATTCTAGCACTTGGCGGATGTGAGGTGCTACCCAGAACTGAACAGTTTTATTCTGTTCCCAGATATCACCTTGTCCCAATTTTTTTCCCTAGCGGAGTGTCGTAATCTACATACATCTGCGATGAAGGGTCTTTTCAATTAGTTTCCCATTTAGGAAATTGTTCCAATCCAGAGTTTAATTACATCTGGTTAAACTTACTGATCCAAAGATATGTCATGTACTTTTGATATGTGTATGGAAGCCTAGTAATAACTGCAGCGTACACTTTATCAGAACTGAAGGGGTTATCGAAATCTATTCAGCTTATGTACACTGCAAACACTGACGCTGAAATCGTTATTGGGGGCGATTTCAATGTTCATACCATTGCTTGGCTTAAACATTCCTCCACTACAGAACAGGGTGGACGTGATACTGAGCTTTAAACGGATTAACTCAGCTAGTGAATGAGCCCACTCCTTTACCAGACATCGCAGGACAGTTTTCCAACCTTCTTGACCTATTGATAATTTCTTGATTCGCGATCAATTCCCAGTTGCAGCAACTACACCGCTGACAATCAAGGCACCACATTTGGTATTTCAAAAGAGCGCAAAATAACTTCTTCAATGCCTTTAATTGGAAGTTGTGTTTCGATTCCAATGACTGTGACGAAGCCTGTAGAAGTGTCATCGACATTATCATGAAGGGTATGAAACTCTACATACCTTACAAAAGAGAGTCAGATCGTCGAAGTGTTCTTGGTATAAAGAATGTCTCGATACAATCCAGGCCAAGAAACAAGCTTTTCAAACATTTAGAAGCAATAAAACATCTGCCAACAGAGAACTTTTCAATGCCCGCAAATCCATACTCAATCGAGATAAATTTAAGAGTGACCAAAAACTTCGACGGAAAATCCTTCAGGTCTTACTCGTCATTTGTCAAAATGGTCAACAACAAATTTATTTCTTCTTCAATACCAACTTTAATTGATGGCAACCGTACCGTGATTGATCGTAGGGACATACCAGCAAGTTTCACAAGAAATTCCCGCCTTCCATCATCAAACTAATCGCCTCCCGCTGCAAATCCTTCTGGTTTCTCACTGCCTAGACTAATTTTTCGCACGAGACTTATTTCTCGGATCCTTAAAGAGCTCAATATCCACAAATCCACTGGTCCGGTATTCCCCATTACCCTTAAAAAGTCCGCCTCTGCTTTAGCTAAGCCCCTTCGCAATCTTTTCTATCTTTCTTGCCCTTCTGGGTGCTTTCCACGTATGTGCAAAGTGGCGAATGTTCAGCTAATTCCCAGGAAAGCAAGCCCCGCTAACTACCGCCTAATGGCTATTACTTCAGTGCTCTCGAAAGTAATGAAAACTGCTGTCAATCGTAAAATCGTCAAATGAATGGAGGATAAACAGTCATCCATGATCGTCAGCATGGGTTCCGTTCTGGACGATCGACGGAAGATCTTTTGGTAAATTTGAGAGAGAGTTGGAACTCATGCTTACATAAATACGGTGAAGGTCAAGTTCTCGCACATGCCATTGCAAAAGCTTTTGACAGAATTTGGCATGAATGTCTCTTAGTTAAGCTTAGGGCCACAGGCTTTAATGATGCCCTTGTTCAATGGATTGAGATTTATCTCTCTCAACGCATTATACGAGTAGTATTAAATGACGTTACTTCTTCCTCCTACCTAATTGATTCCACGTCCCTCAAGGTTCTGTTTTATCACCAACACATTCCTAGTTTTCATAAAAGACCTTCTGTCGTCTTCTTTTAATCCAATCTATAGTTTTTCTGATTGATTAAAGTACTTTAGACAACACCTATTAATTTAACGCTGCTCCGGAATCAAACAATCATACTAATGCTTCCAATCGCAGGGAGTTATTCTGTGCGCTGAACTCGGATCTCAACTTAGTCCTGGAATGGGGCTGAAAAAATAGAGTAGAGTTTAACGCATCCAAAACACAGGCCAGTCATCTATCCCTCAAACGTTATGTTCCAGTTTTGACTCATAATTTAACATTTGATGGTGCACAAAACCATCACGTCTTCTATAGATTCTCTCGAACATCGCAGAAATGTCGGAGTACTCAGCATTTACTATCGATAGTTCTATGGTACATGCAGTACGAAGCCAAGCGCACTCATTCCTCCACTTTATACATTTTCCCGGAATTCTCGCCAAGCTAAACGTCAAAACTTTTGGACAATTCGCCAGCTAGTTTGTTTCCCAACAAGTACAACCTGCATTGCTTCTAGAACAATGTCCACCATCATTTTCGTCTCTCTCCACCTTAATAAGCCTCATTCCACTTTATATACCGACATCATTGTGCACTGCATAAAAGGGTGACCCCATAAGTTATACTTGGTGCCTTAAAAAATCGGAAAATTGGATTTACCTAGTTTTTTGTATCTTTATTATTGTTCTTTTTGAATTTAATCGGTAATCCAAAACATATTTTACTAAAATATAATAAAAAAAAAATTGCTTTGCATTTTCGACACATTGGAACTACCATTTTGAATTATGGTCTCAAGCAACTCAATTAATACATGAAAATAATTTTCTTACCCTTAAAAAGTTCTTTCTTATATTCCTTAACTTTTGAAAGGCAAAATTGAAAGAGAAAAAACAGCTTAAAATTTTATACTATTGAAAAAAAAAATTTTTAATTCTTATTAACATACCTGGATCTTTATATCCTTCTTTCTGTTTGATTTCATCGTAAACGTGCTCCTCTTTCAATGCTTCATCGATACTGTGGTAAACATTTGGATTTGTTAAATCCGCATTGTAATTTTTCTCCTTTTCTGAAGTAAAATTTATTGAATACGTTCCAGCTACAAGCAAAAAATCAAAGAAGAAAAAACAATATTAACTTGATATGTTGTTATTAGAATGTTTAAGTTAAAGATGGAAATGTAAAAGTGGTTTTCAAAAAGTAATTTAATTGGAAAGTGATAACTGAAGTTTGTGGTTATTTAAAATAAAAGTGAACCAGTTTATTTTTACTTGAAATCCAGCAAAGCCTAACGCACTTCAATTGGTGTCAGAAGTAAGATTTCAAGTAAAAATCGTGAGTGATAATTGCAAAATTGAAAATAGTGTAGAAAATTCCAGATAATTTAAAGTGAGAATTTTCTGAAACAACGATTAAGTGATTGTGTAGTCGCGAGTGTGAAATTCTCGATAGAATGAAAGGAGAATATAAAATAATTTTGTGTCGTCAAATATATAAAAATGCTGCGTTACGTGAGAGACGGAATTAAAAGAGGAACTCAGTGAACGTAAGCCGCCTACGGCCGGAAACAAGGTAATAGCAAGCCGGATGGTGGATGCGTTGGAATCTGAGGACCATAATTCCGAAAACAATGAGTTCTCCATCCAACAACAGGAGGTCGAGCAACAAATCGTACAGTAAAGTACTGCCGCAAGTTCCGGATCTTCGGGTTCAACGATGCAGCTAATACAACAGATGACGAAAAAATATAAAAATAAACCATCATAATCAACAAATAATGACCAAAAGGGGGGAACAAAATAAAGACATAATAGAAGACCTAAAGCCAACCTCAAGAGTCAGAGGTTGGCTAGTGGAACCATCTCGCCGTCTCCGACTTCATCGCGATCTATGCATGAGTAGCCAAAGCTACGAGATCCGTGCTGAGATCGGACATAATAGATCACGGCAGGCTTCATAACAAGGAAGCTTCGAACAACTATACTTATGTGCATGTAGAAACTATAGTTACTCCATGGGACACTAGAGGCGCTTTTCCATAGTTTGGCAGAGCTGAAGCCCTGTTTTTGGAGCGAAATTTTAAGTGTCCTTCTTTTTTTTGGTACGTTCTGAGCATCAAGAACTGTGCGCAGTTTGTAATGCTTAACTAAAAAGTCACAAACAAAAATTTTGAAGCAATAATTTATCTTAGGGTGCATGAAATTTGCAAAAGAAATCATTAAACTCACCACTACACGAATGGTGAAATGGGGATGGTGAATTCGCAGGTGTCGGTTGTGACAGATCTGCCATACTCTACCCTGGATGGAGGTACTCTAGTAGAAACAGCCAGGGAAATACAGCTCGGTGATTTGTAATTTGCAAGTAGCCTAGCAGGTAGGGTGTAGCCTAGTGAGTAGCGTGTAGACCAACAATGCGAAGGTCAGGAGTTCAAATCCCGAATGTCAGCATACACCCTGCTTGGATACATCTTGGCCACCTCAATCTGCGAAAATGCAAATTCGTAGATAGAGGATTGTGCGAAGGGCTAACAACCCTTTTAATATAACAAATAAATGTTAAGGAACCTGAAGGTCAGGAGGCAAAACCCCAATTTGGGCTGTAGTGCCATTGAAGAGAGAGATTTGAAATTTCCACATGTTTTCCTGGTGGCTGATATCACTGACGAATGCATACTGGAAATAAATTCCCTAACGCCACACGGTTTCCAGCTGGACTTGGGACAATGAACATTGAAATGTCAATGGAAATAACATATGCCAGCACAGCCAAGCTGTTTGAGAACGCCGATATTCCGAAATGTGTAACGACCTTCTCAGGAGGGTACATCTATAATTCTACACCTGTAATTGTCCGTGACCACCCAACTCTGGCCGTTACAAATATTCGAAAAACGTTGTTTGGGCAAGACTCGATGGTGATACTGGGAGTGAGCGATTCTACCTTATTGAAGCGGCAACAACACCGGCACTACGAAAGTTTGATATTACGGAAAACGCTAGTAAATGTGAACAACATGATTATCGTTCCCATAAGAGTACTGGACGTTTCGGAGATTGTATAGAAAGAATATGTAATTGGCAACTGTATGCTGATTCTGACGGTAACTACAATCAATGAAAGCGAGAAACAGGTCGTGAAAATCATAGCAGTTAAGAATTGGCCAATACCGCACAAGCTGCGCAACTTTCTGGGACTGGTGACGTACTATCGTCGATTCGTTAAGGATTTCACGAACATTGCAAAACCGCTCCATAGTTAACGGAAAAAGTAAGATCAATCGTTTGGATTCAGTCATTTCAAAAGGCGTTTGAACAGCTGAAGAAGCAAATTTGACAGTTTGCTGTTTTGACAAATCCAACCCTAGGAAAAGTTTTCATCATTTACACCAATGCTAGGGAAACGGAGCGGTTCTCGCACAGGACAGGAAATAGTGCTATTGATTTACAGTGCTCTCAAAATCCGAGAAAAATTACTATGTGACCCGAAGAGAGCTTTTAGCAATCGTAGAAGCTGGAAAGCCCTTCCGCAAGTGCCTATATTGACAAAAGTTAACCCTTCGAGCGGAAATGTCAGAAAATCCGAAAGTTATGTCGCGAGATGGATAGAGAGACTGGAGTCCTATGATTTTGAGATAGTTGTTGAGTAATGCTGAGGCACTTTTACGACCACGATGTCAGCTGAACTGCAAATATTGTCACCATCTCGAGGAAAAAGAAGTCGGAGAGAGTTACCCCCTTGTAACAGTGAGCGCAACAAATAGATGGAAGCAGCAGGATCTGTAAAACGTCTCAAGTGGAAGTGTAAAGTAATTTAGCCGAAATTAAACTAAAGTTTTGCGGTTGAATTAAAGTGAACTTATTAAACTGTTGGTTCTATTTCTACTTGAAATCCAGCGGCCCCTGGCGCACTTCAGTATTACAAATATAACCAAATCAAATGAAACAAAAACCCTAATCCTTACCTCGGCTGCTTGCATTCGAATTATCATCGTTATAGTCAGGCGGACAATTGGTTCGATCCAAATTATTCAATTTCAATGGTCGCGTATTATTCAGGAGTCGCGTATTATCGGGACCCGTTTGCAAGCCATACACGGGATTATCGAAGTTATGTCTGTCCGGGAATCCTTGTGGATCCGCCATATACGAAACATGAGCAATTTCCGTTTTCAAATTCGACACTCTTCGTCGATAGTAGAATAAAACTCCAATGATAATTCCGACAAGGAGCAGTGCTACAATAATACCGCACGTTAGGCTTGCCTGACTGCTAGCTGCAATTACAAAAGTATGTTAATTTTTTTTTTTTTTCGAAATCATACAAGAGCATTCCAACTTACACTCCTCCTTATAAGAGGTTCTGCCAAGTTGTGTAGGAACATCGCAATTCACTCCTGTTAATCCTTGACGACAAACACATCCGTCAGCTGCATGACATACGAAATTCTGAGAAGGACAGTCACATGAATCCATACAGTGGTTGCCGAAAAATCCATCGGGACAAACTGAAATACGGAAGTGAATTTCCAATAAGATACTTTCGAGAAAAATAGAAAAATCCGCTTACCATCTTCACAATGAACTCCCATCCATCCGGATGGACAGACACAGAATCCATCGTTCTTACGACATTTTGAGTTATTCTTGCATTTACAAATCTGACTGCAATTGCTTCCATAGAATCCTTCGGGACATGCTTTATTACATGTGGGACCCGACCAACCGGGTGGACACTGACAATTTCCGGTGATATGTGAGCATTCGCCACCATGTTCACACTTACAATTCTTACTGCAGCGCCGGCCATACGTACCAGTCGGACAAGGATGTTCGCACAATAGTCCTGTGAAGCCATCGGCACATATGAACTCACCAGTAATATGATCGCATGATCCGTTTCCTGAAATGAAAAAGACTGAAAATATTGCTACACTTACCCCGTACTAAGAAGTACGGGTAAGAAAAGGAATACAACCTCCATTAGCGATTTCCGGACACTTCTCCTTACAGCCAGCACCGAAGTATCCATGTGAGCAAGGCTCAGCACAATCATCACCGGTCCATCCCTTCGAGCAAATGCATTTTCCACTGACCGGATCACAGGACGAATTGTTCAGGCAACTGCATACCTGATCGCAATTCTCACCGTAGAAACCAGTCTTGCACTTCGTCTCGCATCGGACTCCTGCAGAATGGAACAATCAGTGAATCTTACCATAAAATCCCTAGTCTAATGCAAGTTAAGGTTATGAATCAAAGATGGCTACCATAGAATACCCCGTCTAATGAAGTTTTTGTTATTTGATGATGCACAAGCGGTAAGGTTAAGGAAAAAGAGAGAGAAAATAAATCGATGAGTTTGGTTAGTAATGCGCTATGCTAGCAATAGCAAGCTCGATTATTATTGATAATCTATTTATTAGCGATCAAAGATAGATATAGAGTAGATAGCGATTTTGAATTTGTTTTTACCTCCCCACGAGTCTTTGCAGACACAACGGCCATCGACAGCGTTGCATGCCATCGTATTATCGGAATTGCAGTCGCACTCTAGACTGCAATTATGGCCGAACGTTCCTTCGGGGCATTTTTCGTCGCATTTCGTGCCCGTCCAGCCCGCACTGCATGCGCACGAACCTATAAAACGATTTAGTGGTTGAAATCAAATCCTTCTAATCTGTCGATTCAAAAATATGCTCGCTCATTACCATTCTGTGGATGACACGCGCCATTTACGCATTTGCATTTCTCGCTGCAGTCCTTTCCGTAGTGCCGTTCGTCGCAAGGACGATCGCATTTCACGTTCTTCCAGCCGGGCGTGCAGAAGCACTGTCCCGTCTCTGGCGAACATTTCGCTCCGTTCAGGCAATCGCACTTCTGCGCGCAGTCCAATCCGTAGGATCCTTCCGGGCAGGTTTCCTCGCAATGCTTACCACGGAAGCCAGAAGTGCAGAAGCATTGGCCGGTCGTTGCCGAACATTGAGCATTGTTCTTACACTCGCATGCCAAATCACAGTTCTTTCCGTACGTGAGGAACTTGCAGGGACGATTGCACTGTTCGCTGCTCCAGCCCGGCTTACAGTGGCATGCACCCGTCCACGGATGACACATTTCCGTTTGATTCCTTGCGCAATCGCAGGTCCTATTGCAGTTCAGACCGTACGTCGTTTCCGAGCATTTCCGTAGATTGCAGCGGGCTCCTTCCCAGCCAGGTGAGCAGATACAAGCTCCCGTGACGGGATTACATTTGCCGTCGTTTTTGCATTGGCATGTCCTCGAACAATTCAGGCCGTAGGTATTGGCCGGACATGAATCCTGGCATTTCTCACCCACGAAACCGGGATGGCATTCGCATTTGCCGGTGATATGATTACAGTCGCCATTGAAACATTCACAGGTCTCCTCACATCCGAATCCATAGGTTCCGGCCGGGCATCGGTTCGCACATACCGTTCCTGTCCATCCGGTCGGACATTTGCACGCTCCCGTCATAGCATCGCATTTTCCGTCGTTCTGGCAGCGGCATTCCTGCTTGCATTCTGCACCGTGTTTTCCGTCCGGACACTGATCCTCACATCTTGAAAATTCACAGATCCGAAATGGAAAAGCAAAAAATTTAACAAAAGCTCGATTAGCAAAAGTTGGGGAACTTACAGTGGACCAGTGTAGCCAGGAGCACATGTACATTCACCGGATATGGGATGACATGTGCCATGATTCTCGCAGCGGCATTCTTCCTTGCAATTCATGCCGTAGCGATCCGAAGGACAAATCTCTTCGCAGAATTCGCCCAAGTAGCCCTTTGGGCAAATACAAGCTCCCGAATAGGCATCGCATGTTCCATTATTGAAACAATTGCACTCGAGCGAACAATTCCGACCCCATTTACCGTCCGGACAATCTGCAAGAGTATAGGAGTTTTCTTTTAACGAAGTATTGTTATGTAAGTGCAGAACACATGAATTTTATGGTTGTTTTGTTAGTTTTGCTAGGACATTTAGCACACAGTGGCGTTCAAAATGTGCAATTGGTGCAAGTGAAAGAAATAGTGACATAATAGTGAGTCAGTTTCCGAGATTTTGGAAATGATTTTGTTCAATAACGATATCACTAGTGCTTCAATTTTGTGCAAGTTTTTCTAGTCAAAAATCGTTTTTTCTGCACATGACGTCACGCGTGACTATGAAATTATTTTACAATGATTTTTTCATAGCCGATTCTGTTAAATTTATTCAACAGTTCGATAGATACAAAAATTCAACAATATGATCAGATTAACAATATAATAAAGCTAGGGTGTAGCCTAGTGGGTAGCGTGTTGGTCTACAATGCGGAAATCGTGAGTTCAAATCCTGGTCGACGCACAATTCCAGCACACTACCTGCTTGGATATAAGCTTCTCCCCTTTTACCCCCTCTCATACAATGTGCCAAAATTTTACATCTTTTCTCAAATTCGATTTTCTTGAAAAGTATAAAAGTTGCTGATCTAAAATTTAGTCAATTGTTATCAATTGCATGATAATTATAGTTGTTTCTCAAAAAAATCACGAATGACCCCCACTCCTTCTACCACCTCCCATACAAACTGCACAATTTCACTAAAAACAATGCACTAATTTTCTCCGTATCTATTCAATTTTGGAAACTTAAATTTGGAACAAAACATTTTTATAGCTGATGATATGAAACAAATTAGTTCAGTACTGTCACCTCTTCTGCCACTCCCCATACAAAATTTCTTAAGATCACAAAAATTTCGATTTCATCTATAGTATCGTATGATTAGATTTTACGCACAATCGTAGTCCTGTTATGTTTTTAAGCTTAATGTTATTTTATTTTGGCTTTTGTTTATTAATGAACACAAGCTAAAACTATTCAGATGTAACGCTCTTCAATACGTATATGATCTCAAATCACGGGATTTATTTGATTACGAGCCTGTCCCACACAAATCCGAGTATCAACATTATTCGCGAAATAAATTTAATGGCGCATCAAAATGGCGCAGTCGGTAGTATTAAATTTCGTATAGAGTATTAAGTCGACTTCATGAAGATATAAGTTACAAGGGTTGAACATTTTTTTTTTTTATTAACTATCAATATTTCAAAATTAAGTGAAAATCATTAACACATTTTATTTCGTATGAATTCAAGCCTATTCTTAGATAAATTTTTAATTCATGCGTTGCTCGATTACAGATTACTTATCTGTACTTCTTTGATTCGAATTTTTGCAAGCGATAGTAAGGTTATTTATAAAAACGAAAATCATAGGGCATTCATAATAAATTAAACTACTATTGTTATGCCCATCATCCTGAAAATCTAACTTCTTGAATAATATAAATAAGATTGTGCAAAAGGGTAATTCTATGTTGGGATTCACCACTCGCTTATCCAAGGAATTTAAAAATCCCTCTGTTAAATTGATTCTTTATAACACCTTTGTTAGATCGCACCTAGAATATGCTTCTCAAGTTTGGTCTCCTTATTATGATGAGCACATTTGCAGAATTGAATCAATTCAGCGTAAATTTGTGAGAAGTGCCTTATGCCACCTTAATTGGAATGACAGAGTTCGTCTTCCTCCTTATATTGATCGACTTAAGCTATTAAATATGTCATCACTCTCCAAACGACGTGAGGTAGCTGATGTAGTTTTTGCTCATCAACTTCTTACTGGTTTAGTTGATTCTTCCACACTTTTGGGATTGATGCGGTTTTCTGTTGGTCGATATTTACCAAGACAGCCTGGATTGCTTCAGATTTGCTTTCACCGGACAAACTGTGGTATGAATGAGCCGATTTCGCGTATCGCGAGAGAAGTTAATAAGAATGCTGATGCATTCGACTTCTCTATCGACAAATTATGTTTAAAGCGTAGACTTAATGCTAGTTGATACCAATTTTTTGTCAATTTTTTGTCAATTTTTGTTTATTTTATTTTTATTTATGTACTTGGTGTAGGGATTTTATTGTTTGTTTCGTCCCTTCACTAAATGATGAGCCAGAGGATAATTGATTTCCATATTTTAATTTGGAATCGATTTATGGCAATTCCTTGCATTAAGGAATTCTGATAGTGATAGAATATTTCGCGCTAATTTTGAATAGAAAGCCAGTGGCGTATCGTTCATTGAAGCTTCCCTTACATTTTACCATTCCATTGTTAAATTTAGTTAACAAAAAAATTTGTTGAATCATATAAAAATACATGCTCTCCATAAAAAATGGTCATTATTTTCGCATAGCACAATATACAATCCACCTTTTACCTCTATAGAACACTTTGGACTCAAAACTCCAAACCATTCTCGAGAAAAACAATTTTCGAGATGCAATTTGAATGAAAAGTGCATACATGACCCACACGGCCCATTCACAAAAAAAAAAAAACTTTGCGACCCGCTAAAAAAAATTCGACTGCCATACCAAGCGTGGAAGCATCGTGCAACGTGCTTTCATTTTCATGCTTCCATTTTCTCATTCACACGTCACCTTCACCACATTCAAATCCCTCTACAGTATAAGCTGGGTAGCTCAATGGCGAAGTTCACTGGTTGGAGTTACAACAGAAATGACAACTTCTTACAAATTCGCTCGCTTTTGTATCGAGCAAACTCGCAATTATTTTTAAATTCTGTGTTGTCGATTTTTTTTTTTTTTGTAATTTGAGAAACACTTGAGAGCACTGCGACGTTCTCGGCCTATTGTTCGTTTACTGCCCCTATACCCTACCATAACTCAATAGCTTTGGCTAATCTAAGTATCTTTAAGGCAGCTATGTTGACTAGTGGATTTTATGTTCTTGTTGAACCCACTCTCTAAGTATATGGTCGGAGTGCCCTTTTGGTTTTCCGCAGAATGGCTCTGGACCAATGAAATTTCTTTCTGCGCCGTTTTTAGTAAGGCGATCAGTCTTTTTATTTTCCTCAATGTCCTGGTACCCACATTAAGGTTACATCATTCCTTTTTTCCCAGGATGATTAGGTTTTGAAGGCAGTCCCAAACTATCCTCGATCCGTGTTTATTGGATGCTAGGGCATTGAAAACCGCCTGACTATCCGATAGGATATAAATTTGATTTGTTGCGATGAGCTCTCCTTATATTCTCCTGGATGCATAGCTCTATTGCAATTAGTACGGCCTGGAAGATTGTGGGTTCTTTGCCGAATGGTATTGAAACCGAGAAGTTAGGACCTTTAACTCCGACTCCAGTCCCCTCAGAGTTGCACGAGTCATCTGTATATCATTTTTTCGGTGAACTCTGGAGTTCCTCACGGTTCCATTCTCGGTCCACTCTTATTTCTTGTTTTCATAAATGACCTACCATCATTTTTATTTTCTAACTGTCTTTTATATGCTTACTACCTCAAAATATTCCGAATAAACGATTCTCTTTCTGACTGCCTGGCACTGCAAAGTGAACTTTATTCTCTATCTGAGTGGTGTCTTAACAATGACATTTCTCTTAACATTGAGAAATGTCTTTTCATGAAGTTCACTTGCCAACTTAACCCCCTTAACTTTATCTACATAATTAACGCAACTCGTCTTTCTGAGGTTAGCACTTATAAAGACCTTGGTGTTCTATTTTACAGTAAACTAAAGCTTACGCACTATGCTGAAATGTTAGCTAAAGCCTATCGGCTCTCTAGTTTTATATTGCGCTCCACTAAATCCTTTTCGAGTATAACCGTTGCTGTTTTGCTGTTCAAAACGTTAGTTCGTCCTATCTTAGAGTACTGTTCTCCCATTTGGAATCCCCATTACTAGTGTGATATTGACCTTTTTGAGTCTGCCCAGCGGAACTTCACTCGATCTCTATTCTATCGCTTTGATATGCCACATGTTTCTTATGCTAATCGTTTGGCCGAACTTGATCTTCATCCCTTTATCAGAGACGTCTTTAAATCGACCAGTGTAACCAGTGTTTATTTTCATTCACCCTTCCCTAGATTTCAAAGGATACATGATCCCCTGCAGCTTGATTCTTTAACTGTGCCATATAGTTTGTTTTTACGTACACTTAAACACATACTTAACCTATATTGATTAACGTGTCTTCTTGTAATATGTAATTTTATTGTTTTTATTTTTTACTTTTTGTTAATACTCTAGATGAAATCTGAGAGTATTATAAGTTTGCCACAAAGTTTGTAACGCTAAGAAATCTATACATAGTAATATAATTGTAGTGTCTGTCTGTAATTTGCTTATAAATGGCTATAAGTTAGTTTTTTGAGTTATTTTAGCACCAACTAAGCATAAAAACACATTTTTGAAATTTTTGTCTGTCTGTCTGTCTGTCTGTCTGTCCGACCGCTTTTCACGCACAAACGGCTGAACCGATTGTAATGAAACTTGCACAGTTTGTTAGGTGTCCATCGGAATGAAATCTGCACTTGGTTTCATTTCACTCCCCTCACGCCTTCTACCCCCTCCCATACAAAGTGACTCATTTTCAAAATATATATTAATCAAATTTTCTTGGAAACCATAAAAGCTATTAATTTGGAATTTGGAATATATTACTTCTATTATAAATACAGTCTTTTGGTTTACAAATTATTTGAGTTTCCCCACTCCTTTCACCACCTCCCATACAAACTACACTTTTTCATGAATTATTTTACACCAAATTTCTCAGTACGTGTAACTTCCATCGAGCTAAAATGTTGTACGAAATCCTTAATTAACATTATTATCAATATCGGGAAAAAATTAACTGATTAGCTTCACTCCTTCTACCCCCTCCCATACAATGTGACACAGTTCCACGACTTCGCAAGAATTTGATTTTCTTGAAAAGTCTGAAAGTTACTGATCTGAAATTTCAAATATATCAATTGCATGATGATTATAGTTGTTTTTCAAAAAATCACCAGAAACCCCCTTCTCCTTCCACCACCTCCCATAAAAACCGTACTTTTTCATGAAATACTCTAAACGAATTTTCTCAGTACATTTAAATTTCATTGAGGTGAAAATTTGAACTTAATCCTTAATTAGCATTATTATTAATATCGGGAAAATGTGGGTACCAGGACATATGGGAATTGAGGGAAATGAAGAGGCTGATCGCCTTGCAAAAAATGGCGCGGAAAAAAAACTTTATTGGTCCAGAGCCATTCTGCGGAAAACCAAAAGGGCATCAAAGCTCGACACTTAAGAAGTGGGTTGAACAAGAACACAAAATCTACTGGAATAGACTTCCAGGCTTATCAACCTCAAAAAAACTAATCATTCCACAAAAAAACAAAGTGGAAGATATCCTAAAATTCAGGAAGAGTGATATAAGAACTCTAATTGGCCTATTGACGGGGCACTGTGGAGTGAACCACCACCTCAATAATATGGGCTTAGCTGAAATCGACATCTGCCGGCTCTGTCTCGAAGACTCAGAAACAACAATACATATCCTATGCCACTGTGAAGCAGTGGCAAGGAAAAGGCATAATCTTCTGGGGAAAGGTTTCATTTCCACCGAGGAACTAGCCAACATGGCTCCCTTACAGATACTCAAATTAGCTAAAGCTATTGAGTTATGGTAGGGTATAGGGGCAATAATCGCACAATAGACCAAAAAAAGCCGCAGTGCTCTCATGTGTTCCTCTAATATAAATAATAATAATATCGGGAAAAAAACTTAACGGAGTAGCTTCACTCCGTCTTCCTCCTCCCATACAATGAGACACATTCCACGACTATACAATAATTCGATTTTCTTGAAAAGTATGAATGATACAGATCTGAAATTTAAAGTATATCAATTGCATGATAGTTATAGTTGTTTCTCGAAAAATCACCAAAAACCTCCCTCTCCTTCTACCACCTCCCATATAAACCGCACTTTTTCATGAAATACTCTAAACGAATTTTCTCAGTACATTTAAATTTCATCGAGGTAAAAATTTGGATTTAATCCTTAATTAGCATTATTAGTAATATTGGGAAAACCGAGTAGCTTCCCTCCTTCTTCCCCCTCCCATACAATGAGACACATTCCACGACTATACAATAATTCGATTTTCTTGAAAAGTATGAATGATACAGATCTGAAATTTAAAGTATATCAATTGCATGATAGTTATAGTTGTTTCTCGAAAAATCACCAAAAACCTCCCTCTCCTTCTACCACCTCCCATACAAATTGCACAATTTCATTAAATTCAATGCACTAAGTTTCTCAGTACCTACTCAATTTTTGAAGCTTAAATTTGGTACAAAACCTTTTTATAGCTACTCTAGCATGATGTGAAACAAATTAGTTCAATGCTGTCGCCCCTTCTACCACTCCCTATACAAAATTTCTTAACACCGCAAAAATTTCGATTTCATCTATACATAATATCGTATGATTGGGCATTACGCACAATCGTATTCCTGTTATGATTTTAAGCTTAATGTTATTTTATTTGTTTTAAATAACACCAGCTACAATTATTCACATGTCCTTAACGCTTTTCAACACGTATATGATCTCGAATCACGGGTTTGATTTGATCACGAGCCTGTCCCATAAAAATGGGAGTATCATGTTTTCATTCTGAATAATGTATGGTTCTGATTCCAACAATATACAAACCATTTTCTTCAAAGAGCCATTAAAGTAAGCAGATTATGTATCCCACATAAAGTAGTACTAACTACACTCTCAAAAATTGCTTATTATTGCTATTTTTACGCGGACGAAGTCGCGGGCGTTTGCTAGTAAATAATATAATTACTCAAAAATCTCAAAACCGGATGTCCGGCCGTCCGTCTGTCCGGCCGTCCGTCTGTCCGTCCGTGTCTTCTCTAGCTTGAGAACGCGTTGATCTAGAAAGTTCAAATTTTGTACACGTCATTTTTGACCCTCCCATAAAAAATTACACAATTACGCATTTTGTCAATTAACTTTTCTCGAAAAGTATAAATGCTATTGTTCTGCTATTGTTATTTCGAATATAGTACTATTTTGAGGATTTCATTCTACTGTATAAGAATTATTTTTGTCCTCCCCCTGCTTCCACCACCTCCCATACAAACTGCACTTTTTCATGAAATTCTCTAAGCCAATTTACTGAGTGCGTATACAAGTTATCGATTTGAAATTTTGCTCTAAATATTTATGTAGGATTACTAGTAAGACCAAAAAAAATTAGACGATTAGTTTTATCCTTTCTACCCCCACCCATACAAAATGATACAATTTCGCAATTCGACAATAAACGGATTTGTTCTAAAAGTATAAATGCTATTGATTTGAAATTTGGAACATATTACTTTTATAATAATTCCAATCTGCTGTATAAAATTATTTTAAGTCATCCCCTTCCTTCCACCACCTCCAATACAAACTGCACTTTTTCATGAAATACTCTAAACAAATTTACTCAGTACGTATAAAATTGATCGAGCTGAAATTGTGCACTAAATATTTATTTAGAATTATTAGTAAAACAAAAAACAATTAGGCGATTGGCTTCACTCCTTCTACCCCCTCCCATACAATTTGACACAATTCAACAACTTTACAAAAAGTCCATTTTCCTGAAAAGTATGAATGCTACTGATCTGCAATTTAAAATATGTTTACAATTATTTCTAAAAAAAGTCATTAATAGCTCCACCTCTTTCTACCACCTCCCATACAAACTGCACAATTTCACTAAATTCAATACACTAATTTTCTCAGTACCTATTAAATTTTTGAATCTTAAATTTTGTTTAAAACATTTTGATAGCAGCCTTACCGTGATGTGAAAAAATTAGTTCAATGTCGTCACTTCCTACCACTTCCCCTACAAAATTTCTTGGCCTTCAGGACCCTTAACATTTTTTGTTATTTATTGTGTCGCACAACCCTATATCTTCGAATTTGTTTATTTTCGTAGATTGAGGTGACCAAGGTATACCCAAGCAGGCAGTGTGCTGAAATTATGCGTTGACCGGGATTTAAACTCACGACCTTCGCATTGTAGACCAACACGCTACCCACTAGAGTACACCCTAGCTATGCCCCTATGAGGAAACCGCAAAGGAAATCGACGATTAAGAAGAAACAAAAAAAGTTGCCAGGCCTACTTCAAGAACATGATACAAAGAAAGACAAGATAACAACACCAGCACAAGAAGCGTTGAAGTTCTACGCATGACTTCACCCAGAGATCTTGTGTTCATAACCACACATGAAATGCACAATACATACTAAACTCTTGAAAATAGTTCATTTTTGGTTTGCTTATAGATGGGTGCTGATCTCAGGCGGACACCAATTTTGTGGGTTATAGGTGTTAACGGGGAGGCAAGGTGATCCTTAGAAAACTAAGAATTCGAATTCTCAACTATGACTTTAGCTAGAAAACTGAAAATCGACACACATATAGAGGCGTTTGTAGGACAAACTTTGAAGATAATTTAAAATATAAATAAAATAATTTTTAGTTGATATATGTTTGTACTTGATGTCCGAAGAAGAAGACACGTGCGCGTGTCATAATCTTTAGTATCCTTTACTCATGCTTCAAAAAAGCGGTCCGAAGACTCCAAATTTGCTTCTGATTTTTTCAGAGCTCTTGAACTACAATTATTACAATAATTAAAGCCTAAAACACTTGACCTTTTTTTTAAGTAATCGTAATATTTAATTAAACAAACGCTTCTAACTTCTCTTATTGAGCAATAAAAACCGCATTTCAAATATAGACAAAAATGCTCCGCCAATCTCATATCATAGATCCGAGTATTTCAACATTCAGACTTAAACTACAAAATAATTAAATTGTGGTTTGTGGTTACTTTATGGTTTTCTTTCATGTTAGTCAACGAAAAACAAATTATTTTTGTGCACTCTGGAGAATAAATAAATTAATTGAAAAAGAAAAAAGAAAATAAAACAAATAAATAGAAAAATTATGAAAATCTGATTTTTAACTTTAACAATGCATTTCAGAAACCAATATGAAATGTAGAAGCTGTTTTATATTAGAGAAAAAAACCACATAAGCACCTACGAATTTTCAATGCATGTGCATTATATTATAAAATATTTTAATCACGTGAATATGAGCGTGCAATTGTCAATAAATAAGTAAAGTTCAGTGTTAATTGTCCAGGAGTCGTGAAACAAAACATAACAACGGAAAGCGACATGGGCATGGAGCCCATAATAAGATTATATTACACTGAATTATTAAGACGAAGGGCGAAAAAATAATTTCGATACGGGTTGCCCAATCGGTCCTACGTTGTGTAAGATCAGTAAGATCTTTTCTTTGATACGAAGCTTTTTCACAACGCAGGATCTATTTGGCATTTTGCAATTAAATTTTCATCCCTTATCTTGGTAGCACATATCACACTTATTTTTACTTCAAGATCGCTACCCGTTGTTATTTTCTAAAAGTTATTGAGAAAAGCTTAAAAATCAAAGATCAGTCCTTAAAGAAAATTTCAAAATTATCTAGAATGCATTAAGAATTAATAACACATTGAAAAAAATTATATCAATATTTTTTCAATAAAATTACTAAAATTGTGTCATAAATCGTAGTTTTTGATCCGAATCTGTGTTTCTCTACGTCAAACATTAATAAATTATTTAATTAAAATATTAATTCATTGCAAACACGATTAATTAAAAGCATTTATTCAAGCCTCAAAACTTACTTAAATCGCATGCTGGTCCACCAAATCCGGGTTCACATTTGCATTGATTCGGAGCAGTACAGACGCCATGCAAACATGTCTGATTGCAAATCGGTATGCATCGATCACCAGACGGATTTTTTCCATAACCCTCTGAAAAAACAAAAATTAATAAAATAAATAATTTCAATTAAATTTAATTAATTAATTTACCACAACATTCCTTTACAGCTCGAGTTTTATTTAAGACTTGAGTTTTATTTACAGTCTTCTGTTTAAGTTTATACGTTGTACATCGCGGTGGTACGTTAAAGCACCAAACATTTTCTCGTACTTGATAAGATTGTTTTTCGGTAGTTACAACTTCAACTTCGTAACTAAAAATAAAAAAAAAATTTTTTAATTTGTTAATATTAAGATATTTTTATGATATTATAATAAGATTTGTAAATTTGCTAAAATTAAACTCGCCTAAATCGATATTTGCCAGACTTTTTATCATTTGCTAAACTTACACAAGCCAGACTTGCTTTCCCAGGTCTTCTGACCATTGAGTTGGGCCCAAGAAACTGACGAGTACCATCTACCAAAGTCAGAATTTTCTTGATTTACTGTCGAGATTATTAGTTCTTAAAACAATCACCCCGGGTGTGCCCCACTGGAAAGCGTGTCTGTCTACAATACGAAAGTCGGAAGTTCAAATCTTGGTCGACGCATAATTTCAGCACACTACTAGAGTGGGTATGTATTGGCTACTTCAATCTGCGAAAATGAAAATTTGTAGATAGAGAGTTGTGAAAAGGACTAACGACCCTTCCACAATAACAATTAAATGAAGGAATCCGAATGTCAGAATGCCAATGTCCGATTCGGGCTGTAGTGCCATTGAAGAAGAGAAGAGAACAGTCAAGCTAGATTTTAATAATACTGATTTTTTTTATAAACAAGGTCTAAATTAAAAAAAATCATTAGTAAAATTATTTTAACCAATTTTACTTTATTATCCCAACAAAAAATTATTGTGATCATGTACGTGGTTTGGATGGCTAAATTGTATACTCGTGACTGCGATCAGCATTAGGTATATTACGTGGGAATTTATATAAAGGAAGGGTAAGACCACTAATTTCACCATTAAAACGGCCATGAAAGTATCTATAGTAGACCCAGAGTACTCTGACATTTCTACGATGGGAGTCTATGGATACCTTGATGGCATCATCTGTAATATGTCGGATCGCAAATTTCTGAATACGGTCCAGTACCGCTAGATTAGTTATGAATGCTCCATCCAGATATGCGAATTGTACTCGAGTCAGGGCCTGGTTTGTAACTTTTAGATGGTTGCAAGATTCTTGAACCTTCGGAGAAAGCCTGGGCAATGCGAGGCATCTTAACCTACATTGCGGATTGTGTTGATTTCAGAATAAATTGAAATCATGTTTCTAGTTTCAATAAATCGATGTAATGTATTTTTCATTCGGTATGGACGAACGAGGGTAGAAAAAGTAAGCGGACCGGAATATTATTTTTTTTTACAGAATGACTTGTGTTATAGGCGATTTCGACGTTTATGTGCAATGCACAAACATAGTCATGGAGGAAAGAAATGGGATTGCAAAGGTTGATAAAGGGAAGTGCCCATTTGCCCATTTTATTTCGAATAATTTTAACGTTAATGGTATTCACATTGCTTGCTTTGAAAGTAAATAAATTTCGTTCAATCTTTATAAAAGGTCGGAGAATGATTGGAGGATGTAACCCGTTAACGAATTTCAAGTTTTTTTTTTTTTGTGGCTAAAAATGATATAAAAGAGATTTGGTTCGATAAAACCAAGCGTTCCAGAATTATTTTGTAAATAGACGGACGGTTTCTGAGTGACAGAAAATATTTATGTATATTTTTCGGTTTTGCACTGTTAGTGTTCCAAGCGTCAGAGAAAACACAATATACTTTCAGATTTTATAAAGAGTACAAAAAAAATTTAAGAGCAGCAACTTTTTTTTTCCAAATCGAATTAGATTACTTTATTATTAGAATAATAAATTGAAACAAATTATTTCTGTTAATACTCACTTTTCTAATCGGCGACAAACATTTGGTCCATCCAATTCGACATTTTCCGATCCAGTTAACAATATCACAGTAAATAAGCTCAAGGCAATTAAATATAATTTAAAAATTGATTTCATAATTGACAAGTTTCTTTGTAATACTTTAAAGTGAAATTTTTAATTATAGTGATAATATTTAGAAAATAAAAATGGCAGTCAGCTAATTTTGTCGATTGTTAAACATTTTAATGCAATTGTTTGGGCTCCAAACGTAATAGTATTGCTATCTGAAAATAAAAGAAAATCTAAATTAGATAGATTTTTGGAAAGAGAAAAAAATATGTAGGTATTTATTTATTTATTGAAATATTGCAGAGCATCGTCTGAAACATCGAACATATGCCTAAACTTCAAAGGAATGAAATTTTTTTTTTATTTCTTTCAATATGCAGATCTAACTATACATACATATATGCACCTGATCTATTAATCAATAACATATCTATTATGGCTAAATTATTGGGCAAACATCCAGTATCCAATAAATCAGTTTCTCAACGAAACATAAAATCAAGGAAGAAACTATATTAAACTCACTCGGAATTTTTGGGTTTTTATATCAATCTTACTGATTAAGAATCCTATTCAAAATTAACTTTAAGAGTACAGTCAACAGTCAACAGAGTACAGTCAGATGGTGGCATAAAAATATACTTATGAGTAGTTCTACTTGTAAAAGTAATTTTTATTTCTATATTAAAATACAAGAAGAAGAAATAAGTCAAATAAATAGTATTTTTCAAACTATCAATTAATTGGAAATATTGGTACATAAGTTACGTACATCATTTAGTTCAAATTCACCTTCTCAAAACCCATACGTACAAATTTGGACGTTCAGTGCTAGCTCGTCAGTATATGCTTCTAGTTCAAACAAACTATTAAGAATAGTTTGCAATGCATTGCACTATTCAGGAACCAATAGTGATATAATCCTGTGAAATGATTGGATTCATCAGAACCTAAGATCTTCGATGCATGTTCTTCGATATTTCATCATTTGCATTTGATTCATCTTCAGTGTAGTACACTTTGATCTTAACTACAGAGAGTTTCAAACGTTGAAAAATGACGGACGTGTTTTTTTGTTACTGTCATTTAATTTAATTTTATTTGTATTTTATCCACTTTTTTTTCCTCTTTTCGATCGATTAAAATCAATAAATTTCAAGTCGTTGTAGTTCAGTTTTTGCTACCTGAGTCGCGAGTGTTTTGTTTATATTATCATGTGCGCGCTTCATCAGGGGGTCACGGCACCGTCATTCATTCCAACAAGCTAAGTGTCGGCTAGCGGGATCTTCAGTGTAGTGTTATTATCTGTGCCAGGACTAGTACTGTACAGGTTTTAGCACTTAATTGCTTTTGATCCCGAGCTAGCAAAGTTGTTTTTGTTATTATTGCAGGTTGTATTTGTTTTTTTTTTTTTTCTTCTTTCCATATTTTGATCCAGAGTGTTGCCAACGCACAGATTATTATTTTTTTTTTGTGTTCTTATTTTTACGAAATTTTTTTCAATTTTTTTTTTTTTTTCATAGTTGATTCTTTTTTTTTTTCGCAGATTTTAATTTGTTCATCTTTGCTGCTATTTTTGTTTTTTGTTTTCTGTTTCTTATTTAAAGTTTTATTTTAATTTTAAAATAGTTAAATTTTCCGCGTACTGTCCTAGGTATTTTTTTTTTTTTTTTTTCCGTGGTATAATTTATTTTTTTTCTATCGTCTTTCCTTTAGTACTTGTTTCTTTTTTTTTTTGTTAGTCATTATTTAATTTTCAATTATCGTTCTTATTTTTCTTATTTGATCATGACTAACTTTACGATCGATCAGATTAACGTTCGGGGTCTGCACTCTGCCTATCTATCGCTATACATCCATACCCAAACTGCAAGACCGGATATCTTAGCACTTGGCGAATGTAAGGTGTTACCGGGAAGTGAACAGTTTTATTCTGTTCCCGGATATCACCTTGTCCCAGCTTTTTTTCGCCAGCGGGGTGTCGCACTCAACATCCGCGATGATGTGTCTTTCCAGTTAGTTTCCCATTTAGGAAATTGCTCCAATCCAGAGTTTAATTACATCTGGATAAAATTATCAATCCAAAGACATATCATGTACTTTTGTTATGTGTATAGAAGCCCAGCAATGACAGCAGCGAACACCTTATCAGAACTGGATGGGCTATCTAAATCTATTCAGTCTATATATACTGCAAACCCTGACGCTGAAATCGTTATCGCGGGCGATTTCAATGTTCATAACATTGCCTGGCTTAAACATTCCTCCACTACGGACCAGGGGGGACGTGATACTGAGCTTTTTGCCTCTTTAAACGGATTAACACAACTGGTGGATGAGCCTACTCGTTTACCAGACATCGCAGGTCATTTTCCTAACCTTCTTGACTTATTTCTCACCAACCAACCTGAGAAATATTCTGTCTCTGTCATATCCCCATCGCCAATTGGAAATACTGATCACTTCTTGATTCGTGCTCAATTCCCAGTTGCAGCAACTACACCGCTGACAGTCAAGGCACCTCGAAGAAATATTTGGCATTTCAAAAGAGCCAATTGGGGGGCGCTAAATAGCTTCTTCAATGCCTTTAATTGGAAGTTGTGCTTCGATTCCAATGACTGCGATGAAGCTTGTAGAATTGTCACTGAGATTATTCTGAAGGGTATGAAGCTCTACATACCTTCCAGTCATAAAAGAGTCAGGCCGTCGAAGGACTCTTGGTTCAACAATGAATGTCTCATTGCAATTCAGACCAAGAAACTAGCATTTCAAAGATTTAAAGGCAACAGAACACCTGCCAACAGAGAGCTTTTCAATGCGTCAAGAAATGCCTGCAAATCCATGCTCAATCGTGTTAAATTTGAGCATGACCAAAAACTTCGACGGAAGATCCTCCAGTGCCCAAAAGGCTCGAGGTCTTACTGGTCATTTGTCAAAACGGTCAACAACAATTTCATTTCTTCCTCCATACCACCTCTAGTTGTTGGCGACCGTACCGTGGTTGATCCTAGCGAAAAAGCCAATTTACTAGCAGCAAGTTTCGCAAGAAACTCTCACCTTCCACCATCAAACCAATCGCCTCCCGCTGCAAATCCTTCTGGTTTCTCACTGCCTGCACTGCATTTTCGCACGAGACTTATTTCTCGGATCCTTACAGAGCTCAATATTCACAAATCCGCTGGTCCGGACGGTATTCCCCCCATTACCCTTAAAAAGTGCGCCTCTTCTTTAGCTAAACCTCTTCGCAATCTTTTCTATCTTTCTTACTCTTCTGGGTGCATGTTCAGCCCATTCCCAAGAAAGGAAGCAAAGCGAACCCCGGCAACTACCGCCCAATAGCCATTACTTCAGTGCTCTCGAAAGTAATGGAAACTGCTGTCAATCGTAAAATCGTCAAATATCTGGAGGATGAACAGCTCCTCCATGATCGTCAATATGGGTTCCGTTCTGGACGGTCGACGGGTGATCTTTTAGTCTACTTGACAGAGCGTTGGAACTCATGCTTACATAAATATGGTGAAGGTCAAGTTCTCGCACTTGACATTGCAAAAGCTTTTGACAGAGTTTGGCACGAATGTCTCTTAGTTAAGCTTAGGGCCATCGGCCTCAATGATACCCTCGTCCAATGGATTGAGAGCTATCTTTCAGAACGCACTATACGAGTAGTATTAGATGGCGTTACTTCTTCCTCCTACCGAATTGATTCCGGCGTCCCACAAGGTTCTGTTTTATCTCCAACTCTTTTCTTAGTATTCATAAACGACCTTCTGTCGTCCACTCTCAATCCAATCCATAGTTTTGCAGATGACAGTACTTTAGACAACATCTATGAATTTAACTCTGCTGCACAATCAAACATTCATTCTATTGCTTCCAATCGCAGAGAGTTATTCAGTTCGCTGAACTCGGATCTCAACTTAATCCTGGAATGGGGCAGGAAAAACAGAGTAGAGTTCAACGCATCCAAAACACAGGCCTGTCATATATCCCTCAAACGGGATGCTTCAGTGTTGTCTCACAATGTAACCTTTGATGGTGCACGGCTTACCACTTCGGAGAATTTCTTACTGTTAGGCGTCAAAATTAGTGACCACCTAAATTGGGCCCAGCATATCTTTGATATTGCCCTCGACGCCTCTAAACGCCTAGGTGTTCTCCGAAAATGCAAAAAATATTTCACACCCATCGACTTAGCAACCATCTATAAGGCCTACATTAGACCACGTTTAGAGTATAACTCGCATGTTTGGGCTGGGGCACCCAAAACACACCTCGCGTTGCTCGACCGTATTCAAAAACATGCGTTCCGACTGATTGGAGAGGAAACCATCACGTCTTCTATGGATTCTCTTGAGCATCGCAGAAATGTCGGAGTACTCAGCATTTACTATCGTTATTTCCACGGTAAATGCAGTACGGAACTAAGCGCACTCATTCCTCCACTGCATACTTTTCCCCGGAATACTCGCCAAGCTGAACGCGCACACGAGTACACAGTCAAACCCTTGCCTTCTCGTACAGTGAAATTTAGGCAGTCATTCATTTCCCGAACGGGTGCTGTAAAAAAAAAAAAAAAAAAACCTATACGGCCGAGAAGCGATACCGCACCCACATCGCGGGCAGATTTGGCGTAGAATTGCGTGTTCCAATCTGATTGGCAGAGATTTGGATAGGTCTCGCACCCAGCAGGAAGCCGAAAGTATGAAAGCCAAACTAGCATTTCGTATAGACTGCTACCTTCGAGGACGTTAATAATTGTCGTCACAAGATCAATCCGTGTTACTAAAGACAACCGTGTACTTGCGACTTAACGTCAAACGTACACGTTAAACGAAACGGATATGGTTATGGTTATGTTTGAGAGAGATTTACCTATTTGTTCAGAGTAGTAACAATAGTTGATGTCTGCGCATCAATGTTTTGAGTAACATTCAACAAAAGAGCCTGCCGATAGCGACTTTTAAGAGTGTGTATAATACCCGGGTCCACGGGCTGAAGCATCGAACTTATATTCGGTGGTATAAGAACAAGCGTAATGGATCGTAGTTGGTCAACTTTCGGGTGCGCTGGGCAATAGTCAACCAACAAGACAATTTTCCGCTTGTTTCTGGTTAATTCTTCATCTTACTTCCGTACGTATGTAGTCGGTGAAAGTTTCAGATGTTATACAACTTGGTGTTTGACCGATAATTTATAGACAAACTTTTAACGTTTTTAAAACATCGCGCATTTTGTGCTTTGCCTATTACTAGCCGTTTTCGATTCTCCGATCCCGAAATATTATTGGCACATACATACTAACACTGTTATTCTATCCTTGGATAGCTTGCACCCTTTGCACTGCTCTTCTTTAAATTTCAAAGTTCTGTTCGGAGTTAATTTATATACAATGCTAGTTTCGTCGGCATTAAATACGTCACCAACGTTATATTCTTGTTAATTTAATGGCCAAACAGTGACAATCGAATTGCCTACAATGCGTCTGCAGCTGCTGTGTCGCTAACAATTGCGCTAAGCAATTCCAGCAAATTTTTACAAATTGTCCCTACTGTGGACGTATATAAGCCAAAATATGACAAAAAGTAACGACACTTTGTAATTAAAATTGTTCTGGGAAACGATATTTCAAAAAAAAATGTTTGGTCCACAGGTAGGACTGTCCTTAATTATTATCCCAAAAATTAGCGCGCTCTGTTAATCAGTTTGTTTACAGCAGCTGGTTGAATAAGTACACCTCAGTAGTCCACGGCGATTTTTACAATGGATAAAAAAATGGAACAACGAGTTTGTCTCAAATTTTGTGCTTCCAACCAAATTTCGTGCGCGGAATCGTTGCAAATGTTGCAAAAGGCTCACAGTGGTTTAGTAATATCAAAAACAAGACTGCTTTGCAAAACGTTAAAATCGTTGGGACAAGATATTCTTTTAAAAATTTTGCCATAATCAGCAAAAAGAAGAAATTCAACGTCATGGAAAATATCACCTATATCGTTAAGAAATATAAGAAAAAGAAGAGGTCCTAAACGGGAACCTTGAAGAACTCCAGAAGTAGCTGTAAAGCTGCTGGAACAAAAGGATGAAATTTTCACAATTAGTTGTCTATTGCTAAGATAATCAGAAAACCAGTTTAGAAGTGAGCCAACAATACCGAATGTTTGAAGTTTACCAATAAGAAGAGCTTATCAAGAGCCGTAGCTAAGTCAGTATAGATCACGTCTACTCGAAAGCCACTTTCCAAAGAATTATTAATATAGGTTTGGTAGACAAGTAAATTAGTTGAGGTCGATCTTCCAGTACAAAATCCATGCTGATTTGGTATGATTGAATTTTTCATGAAAATTGACAATTTATCAGTTACTATACTTTCAAAAAGTTTAGGTATTGCTGATAATATGCAAATGGGTCTATAATTACAGATGTCGCTTTTGTCACCACTTTTATAAAAAGGCTTAATAAAACAGCTTTTCCATAATGTTGGAAAATTTCCGCTACTGATAGACAACTTAAAAATTGTCAGAAGTGGAGCAGAGATATTATAGCGGAAATATTTTGAAAATAATGGAGGGATTCCATCAGGTCCAGCACTTGCGACATCACTGAGAGATGAGACCTTATCAACGATAAGTTGCATGTCAAAGAAAGCATCGTTAAAATGAAATAAGAAACAATTGTTGAACCCTGTATTGAATGTGGGAGGCTCATATGTTTTCGAAAAGTTAGATGCAAACAAGTTCGAAATAGACTGTGGATCACTACTAACTGTTTCGTCAAGATGCATAATAGATGGTAGTAGGTGATCTTTTCTGAAACAGTTAATGTAGTTCCAGAAATATTTTGTATTTACGCAAATAGAGTCTTCGACCGAGGAGATGTAAGTTTTATGGTCAATGTCATGCAATATTTTGGAACGCGTTCTTAAATAGGAGAAATTCTTAAGACATTTACCATCCAGGATATTCTGCCAATTAATTTCATTTAATAAAAAGTTTATGTCGTCGTAGTTAGCTTTTTTAAAATTAAAACTAGAAACTCCAAAGTTTGCTTTAAGTTCATTGATTGAGAGTGCAGGATGGTAAACGTCCAATGGAACTAGAAGATTAGAGTCTTGTGAAACATCAACATTTTTTAAAGAAGAAAAAATTAGATCAAGCATATTTTTGCCACAAGAGCTATACGAATACGAATCATTGAACTGACTTAAGTTTAAATTATAAAATTTTTCAATAATATAATTGCTACAAGCGCAAGATGGTGGTGCAACCCATGAAGTCATACCCCCAAAAGGTGTTTGGAAGATTGAAGTCGCCAACGATGACAAGCTCTGCATTCGGAAAAGAGTCATAAGCTGCAACGATAGTGTCCCCATGTTTAGAGTAGATATCTGGCGACGACTTTGGAGAAATGTAGATCCCAGCGATAAAGAATTTAATTTTTTGCAAGTTAATCATAACGATGATTTGTCCGACGTCATCATGTATTAAATTAACACGAGTAGACAGAAGATTTTTCTTCACTGCAATAATCACTCCACCGAACCGTGATTTTGAACTCGATTTAAAGTTGCGGTCGTAGCGATTGATTATGTAGTCCTTAAGTCCAAGTTCAGAATTTAGAAAATAATCATTTAGTCCTGATTCAGTTAATATTAACACATCCTGCGAAATTAGTTGAGAATTTAAGCGAAAGTTTTCCAGCTTGGTTCGGAGTCCTTTGACATTCTGGTAGTACATAGTTAGTTAAATTGTTTCGTAAAATAGAAGATTTGGAAATTACTTTTATAAAGGGACAATTTTCGGAATTCCATTAAAGTATTTAATAGTTAAATTAGTGTCAGTTTTTTCCTTTCTTCGAGTGTGGAACGTAGAGCAGAAATATAAGTGCGTTGAGATAGCGTTAAATCCGGAGCAATGTTGAACGAGTTCGATTTTAGAAATTCTTGCGCAGATTTAGTATTTTATTTTCCGTAGAATTTCCAAAGCAGTATTAGAGTCACGGAGAATAACTGTAAGACCCATTAAAGTTATTCTCCGTTGACATTGTTTTTAGGTTGATCAAGTCTTAAGGAATGAAAATCTTATAAAGAAACTGGCTGTTCGCTAAAATTTAGTATTAGTCTAAGCACTTCGTCCTTATCTCGACTCGGATCAATGCAGTTTTCTTCGACTCCATGAACAATAATATTAGAGCTGCATTTTTGTCGTTCTTCCAATTCTCCAAAGATATCCTCAGAATTAGCCAAGGGTGACACAATTGACACAATTTCACAGCTTTACAAAAAGTCGTTTTTCTTGAAAAGCATGAATGCCACAGATCTATTTAAAACATGTCAATTGAATGATGTTTATAGTTATTTCTGGAAGAGTCATTAAGAACTCCCCACTCCTTCTACCACCTCCCATACCAACGGCGCAATTTCACTAAATCAAATACATTAAGGTACCTAGTAATTTTTTGAAGTTTAAATTTTGTTTGAAAGACTTTAGCATGATGTGCAAAATTTAGTTCAATTCCATCACCCTTTCTACTACTCCCCCTCGTAAAATCAAAAAAAAACCTCTTTCATCTAGAGTATCGCATGATTAGGCTCTATGCCCAATCGTAGTCTTGTTATGTTTTTTAATACAGTTCCACTGGGACATGTGACGGAACTTTAGAATTGGTTCGCAATAAACGATTATTCGTTATAACCAGGGGCGATATAACCGGAGTTAACTGCATAATCAAATTACATATATGTATCAGTTGTCTGACCAATTTGGTTGGACCGAGCGGCATCATAACTCAACCCATTAAATTTTAATTGTTCAGAAAAAAAAAATAAAAAAATTCAAAAGCTTTATTCCAGACTGCTAGTTTTAATCCATACTAATAACGACTTTCGGGTTAATTAGGGTTGATTCGTTCAATATATTGCAATGTTAATGCAATAAAAATAAAGTATACCCAGCAATCTAGGTAAGATAATATCTTTGTGCAAACAATAGATAAATAATGACTCAGCACTTGGGTTTTTTTTTGTTTGTTTACAATTCAGTGGGTGAGCTGTGCATGTAACGAAATCATGTAATGGGCCCATGCATGACATGCTCTAAATGTAAGCCAAATCACTTCACATGACCCATAATCATAATGAAATTTCAAAAATTAATCATCGTCGAAAAGGTCAGTTTCATATTCATTGCCAAGGTCACTTCCACAAATCCATCCCCATAATTAATAGACCACAATCATAGAACTTCTATCGATTTAATAATAGTCCCCTGAATAGTTAATGAAACGTGCTGACTATGACGAATATCTACAGCTGGAATAATAGATGAGATTAAACCCAGATATATGGGATTACGATAGGTAGGCTTCACCTCATAAAATAGGAATGCATTGAAAAATCCCACCTAATCACATCGCACGTACTTAGGACCCGAAACCTTGGAATGTAGCTCAACGAGTTTATAAAATCGCTTCAGACTGAATGCAATGACCTCAAAACTAAGATAGATCCATAATGCATAGTATGACGGCAAATGACAAGTGGGTATTTTTTTCCGTAGTATCTCTCTTCCATTGTGACAAATTGTTGGGACTGTGAGTTGTGCGGAAGTCCATAATTGACTCGATATTACTGCTTCGTTATGCTTGTGGCATCGCCATGCATGGAAAATAACAATCAGTAAGGGAAAATTATTATTTTACGCAGATTTTAGCTTCTTTTATTGTAACAAATTTTTTTTTTTAAATATTCTTAAGGCATTGTTTTTAAAATTTATTGCAAATCTCCTAGAACTTGCTCTTTAATTTTGCTATTGTTAATAAAAGACATCTGTTTTATGTTTGTAAAGATTGTGCATTGTACTTTGTGCACCCACATTTGTTGTTTTTTGATTGCCCGTACATATTTCAAGTTACAGATATCTTACTGGGAATGTAGTATATTTAGATATGGACAAAGACAATGCAATTATTGATGTTGAAATGGGACAAATGTGGGCAACAGTTTGTCTAGAAATAATAAAAGACATTTATTGAGTTTCTAAATGGAAATGTGAATCGATTCAATTCGAAAAATGTGTTTGCAATTATTGTTATAGTTGTAAATTACTTGTAAAGTATAAACAATGAAAGTTTTTTTGCTTTTTTATTTGAAAACTTTAATGTTCTATGAAGTATCTACTTTTGGAAAATCCGGAGATTTGATGAAAAATCTTAAGGCTATTCTATACCTGTTTTCTTCTTGTTTGGTGTTTTTTGCTAAATTTTAAGTATAAATGTTCGCTTTGAGCCAGTCTCATTCGTTCTTACATTAGTTACCAAATTTTCGCGTGAAAGCTGAAATACCTGCGCCGTAATTTGAAATTTAGAAAGTGAACGAAATTAAATCCTATATTTCAAATTAAAATGTGTTTACTTCCACTTTCACGATGAAATAAACTACAAAACCTCGGTAACTAATGTAAGAACACGTAAGACAGACTACCCCTTTAAAAGTACAAAATTCCACCAAAAACACCAAACTAGATGAAGACAGATATAGAAGAGCCTTAAGAAATATTAACTTACTTCTAAGGGGCGCTTAAAAATAGTTTTGTTCTTCTAGATGAAATCTGAGAATATATTGTGTTAATAAATACCGCTCACAAAGAATCACAAGAGGCTTCCGTGGCGTAGTGGGCAGCGTGCTTGCTTCTCAGTCAATAGGTCGTGGGCTCGATTCCCACTCCAGACTGGGGATTTTTTTTAAGCGCAAATTTTTCAGTTGCTACTGGTGATAAAAAATTATTCGCAATAAAATGATGAAACGGTGTAAAAAGTGAAACAGTTCGACTTCAAGAAGGCCTAGATACTCAGTAGATGGTTTCTGTTCGCTTTCTATCATTCAGTCCCCCATAACATCTGCAAATATTTGTCAGTAAGCAGCCAGTACAACTGAGCAATATACCAGCTTCTCCACTCGCTACGGTCGTTCTCACTCCCCTCCCCCAACCTTCTCAGTCCCATTCCTTCCCTCCATGACTGTGTTTGTGCATTGCACATAAAGGCCGAAATTGCCTCCTACACAGGTCATGCTGTAATAAAAAAAAAAAAAAAAACAAGTTTTGCAAATATTCAAAAATCTCGTTTCCGAGTGACAATAACACAATAACTCTCAACAACTTCGAGCTACATTGATGTAATTTCTAGTGAACAACAAAAATGAAGTCCATGACTGGGCCGAATTTCCCGGGGTTTTCTAGCACCGCCAATAGAAATTTCACAAAATTTCGAAATTTAGAGAAATTCAGTTTTCTTCTAAACTATCGAAGTTATCAAGTTGCAGAATTTGACCAAAATATAAAGAATTTTAGGTGACATATTTTCCGGTGCTTTAATTTTTTTCCCATTTCATCTATAACACGGATGGGCAAAAGGCGGCCGAATCAGGCCCATTTGGGTTATTAATCCCGCCCGTCAGATGCGTGACAACCAGGAAGCTACACCTAAGTGTCCGAAACGTAACAATTCTGCAGTGCTACGCACCAGCTGATACCGCAACACCTGGTGACAAAGAGTAGTTTTATGACCAATTGAATACCACCTGAAATACTACACAAGATGATACACCAAATTTGGACAGAGGAAAACATACCCGACAATTGGCGAAGAAGCATCATATGTTCAATTTACAAGAAACGAGACAAACTCTACTCTGAGAATTACAGAGGATTATCATTGTTGTGTGCGTCCAATAAAATACTTACAAGAATAATTGAACGTCCTCTTAAGACCTGTACTCATGAAATAATTGGTGAACCACATAAGTAGGTATCCGAGGCGGTGTACTCGTTTCTCGTATTAGTTAGTGTTTCAAGATCACAGTTCAGGAGCCCTTGATTCAGTGAGTGTCCATTTGCTGTTTTTAGGTCAAGCACGACTAACTGTGAGTGAATTTTGCTGCCCTCACTCCAAAGTGTGGTGCGTCCTAGTCTACAACGCCAAGATCGTGGGTTAAAATCCCGATAATTCGAGGATACTGCTTCCGTGAGGAAATCTCCTCCACTCCAGGAAACTGACGGACAAGTGGTTATAGCCTAATTTGGGTTGTAATGCCATTAAAGAAAAAGAATAGCTATCTGGATTAGATTACATTAGATTACACGGTGGGATAGGTTTGGTTTCCTTTATTACTGCGGCTATTGAGATTTACTCCGATATATGGATATAGAGCTCCTTTCGAGTCCCGTACTAGAGATAACAGCGGAATGGTCAAAAATTCACTTGGGTTCACGAATCGCTGACCGAAATGAAGAAGCATTTTGTTCCCATTCACAGAAAATATGCGCTGGTGTTTCCTCCTCCTTCTCATTGCACATTCTACAGAGATTTTCCTCTGAGAGTCCAATTCTATAAAGGTGTTTCTTCATGCGACATTTAAATCTATCTATTTATCTATATCTATTTATAAAGGCCTTACATCTTTTCATTGATTTATCACATGTCTTCCTAGCAAAATACAAAAATGTAAGCATCATACTGGACTTTCTTCATTATTAAAAAAAACTCAAGATTGCTCACTTCAGGATAATGTATCTGAAATTCTGGGAATCGTTGTTTGAAAGATAATACGCGATAAAACATAGTTTTGTTTTTAATCTCGAGTACCTACCAATTATCCTTCGCAGTTTTGTTTTTAAATCTCATTGGATTGGTATATGAAAATTAACAAGAGAATCGGAGTAAGAATGGAGCCTTGCGGAACACCATCGTTAATGAGGCGAAGACACGAATTGAACGGTTATTACGATAAAATAAAACTTTTAATCTAGTCACGAAACTCAAACTTTTCTAATCATAACTTTTATTTAAAATTTCTATGAAGAACAATTCAAATGTACATAAAACAGTTCTCGGAATTTTGGCTTATATTTAATTCTAGTTATTAACGTGCTATTGACCTAGTGGTGAAATTCGAAGAAATTATCGATAATATTCTACAAAAGTTATCTTAACAGCCGCATTACTGCCTTAAAATATAAACGAAGTTATGAAACATATGTAATTACAACCTATAAGTAATGTATTTAACTTTTAGTACACCGAGAGTCTTAGCTAATAAGATGCTTGCAAGACTTTTCTGGTGCAAAAAAAAACTAAAATTAGCTCATATATCATTAAAAAGATAACAGATAACGTCCTTAGAGCATTGGTATGCTTGCAATTTCCGATGATTTCTCATTGTGTACTTACTTAGCAGAAAAAAGCTGTACGAATATTTGCACGTGAACAACAGCTGTTAAGAACAAATCATTTGTCTACAAAATGAAAGACAGTAAACTTGAGGAAAGCCAACACCTCCTGCTGAGTAATAGGAAATTTTCAGTATGAATAATTATTGTTATAATTTCATTATTACTAATAGCGAAAACGTGATAATTTAAAGCAGGCCACGTACTACAATAATATTTTTGACATACTTTTCGAAAATACAATTCGTATATGCAACTTAAACCGATATGGCCGAAAAAAATTAATCAAGAACGTAATCGATATGTCGTTGGAATTGAACAATGATAATAATCGATTGGTGCAAAACAAGACCATCGTGCAGGGGGGTCTCGACTGGTAATTCGATACGAAATTCTCTCAAGAATGCATAATAAGATATTTTCGCAATGTGTCTGTGTATATACATAATTCATAATTTTCCAGGTATACTTCAGGTAGCTTAAATAGTGGCGGTGATAGTGGTCAGGTACGAAGAATTCCTTGCAACACCTTCAACTTAGCGCGTCGCAATGAGGCCAGTTCGCCGGGCATATTAATGCAATATCCAGCGTATCTTACCGAATCCGAATCGGATATCGAAGACATAAAATTCTTGTCGGCGAATTCGAGCTCGATTTCAAGACAAAACGAAATTCTTCGAAATCTTAGGCAATATTTTGCCAGCTTTTGGATCATTCAATTAGCGTTTCAAGCGTTTCGACGAATCAAAAACAGTCGCCGAATTCAAATCGGTGTCGAAAGGATCTCAAGATTATTTTTGAAAATTTTTATTACCTTATTAATTGCGATCATTGCCTTCGTAGAAATTTTGCGTGGCTTGACGAAACGAATTCATATACGAATAAAATCGCAAAATATTCAAGTATTCAAGATACAAAATAAGATTTTTGTCGTGTATTTATTAGTCGCATTTCCGAATGTTTTTCTTGAAACGATCATTAAATCCGGATTGATAACTATAGTCTCCTACATTGCATATCAAACGATTAAACCATTTACAGCGAATTTAAAAGTTGGTTAAATTTGATGATCTATTGTGTTTTAATTTATTTTTAAGCGTTTATTTATTTATACTACAGTTTTGGTTTATATTTAATAAATAATATTATAGCGGAACCAATATTTAATCTTTCCGAAGAGCGTTTCTTTAACTAAATATATGCACTGCATTGAAGTGTAATAATAAACCAGCATTCCGCAAATTTATATTCGTTACTTAAGTAACGAAATGAGCTCCCGAAAAAGTAACTGAACTGTCACAAAGTTTCGTTACTCGAGTATTCATTCCACAGACAAAAAAGTACCTTTACTGAAAGTAACGTTTAGTTACTTTTTTCGTTACATCACAGGAGGGAAACCTACACTTGTGCATAACGCCGTACCGCTATTCTAAAGCAAGAACGAGAAGGAATTTCTTGCTCTATTAATTAAGAACACATTCCCAACTCAATAATATTAGGAGTACAAATAAGTTTCCACCTTGAAAGAAAAGATTTCCGGATCCTATACTGTTACCCTTTATTATTCGTGACGTTTCGGTCTCTGCTGAGACCTTTATCAAACTGGTGTCTTCTTGACAAAAGATGGCCCCACCAGAAATTTATGCTGCAATTGTCAGATGTAAAACGTAATAACGTAAGTTTGGACATCTAATAATAACATTGAAGTATTAGTGACTCCGTATCAGCATCCCATAATTCTGTTCGCGCGAAAATGTCAAGTTTTGTGCTGAAAAAGCGTCATTTGCGGGATTTTTTGATTTACTTCTTTAATTTGAAGAAATCTGTCTCTATGGTGAGACTGCTTTAAGTGAGAGAAGTTGTCGTTAGTGGTTTCAAAAGTTTAAAAACAGTGAGTTTGACGTGGAAGACAAAGAACATAGTGGAAGGCCGAAAGTGTACGAAGACACGGGAATGGAAGCATTATTGGAGGAAGATTTATGCCAAACGCAAGAAAAACTTGCATTTTATTAGAAGTAACTCAACAAGCAATTTCACATCGGTTAAAGCCGTTGCAAATGATTGAAGAACAAGGCAATTGAATTCCATATGAACTGAAGCCAAGAGACGTTGAACGCCGAATTTTCATTCGTACGAAATGCTGCTAGGGTGCAGGTAGGGTTTTGGTCTACAATGCGAAGGTCGTGAGTTCAAATCCTGGTCGACGCATAATTCCAGCACACTACCTGCTTGAGTATAATCTACGAAAATAAAAAACTCGTGGATAGAGGGTTGTGCGAAGATCTAACAACCCTTCCATAATAAATAATGAAAAATGTTAGGGAACCTGAAGGTCATGAGGCCAAGGCCCGATTTGGACTGTTGTGCCATTATAGAAGAGTAGCAGAAGAAATGCTGCTTGCCAGGCATAAAAGAAAGGTTTTTTTGCATCGTATAATCACTGGTAATGAAAAATGGATCCACTACGATAACCCAAATAAGATAAAATCATGGAGACAACCTGGCCATGCGTCAACATCGACAGCTAAACCGAATATTCATGGAAAACACCTCATGCTATGTATTTGGTGGGATCAGCTTAGTGTTCTGTATTATGAGTTGCTCGAACCGGGCGAAAGTGTTACTGAAGCTCTCCATCGGCCACAATTAATGAGACTGAACGGAGCACTGAAGGAAAAACGCTTCCATTACTTCTCCAAACACGACAAAAGTATTCTCCTACATGATAATGCTCGTCCGCATATTGCGACGACGGTCAAAACCTATTTGAAAACACTTAATTTGGAAGCCCACCAGACATTGCCCCTTCCGATTATCACTTGTTCCGGTCGATGGCACATGCCCTGTCTAAGCAGCTCTAAGCGTACATCATATAAAAACACTAAAAATTGAGTCAATTCGTGGATAGCCACAAAAGATGAAGAGTTCTTCCGACGTGGTATCCGAGTGCTCCCAGAAAGATAGAAAAAATTAGTGCCATGGACAATATTTTGAATAAAAGGTAATGTAACGTTCTTTCACAATACATTCCTAATTTTTGATAGAAAACGGCGAAAACATATTTGTACTCCTAATAATAACACGGATTTGACGCAAAAACTCGCAGCTTCATGCAAAAGGGGATCTCTCTTAACCTCCAGAAAGAAGAAAGGATACCGACGGCTTGACGAGCTTTATTTATTCCCGCTTGACCTAGTAAAACGAAATTTTTGTTTGCAAAAACTAAAATTTTATATCGCCAATGATTTTTCATACAACAATTTCAATTCACTGGAACACCATACTAGAGTTTTTTCACGCATTTATTATGCGAGCACATAATGTGCCTAATGGGATCGAATTATGGACGCTTAAGTTGTAAATAACTTTTTTCATTATTTCTGAGGTTTTATGTTCGAAATAACTTTTTTCATTACAGCTTACACGATGACCACATGGAACCAAGTTGGTAAAATGATATCTTGAAGGCCAGAATACGTTGCCTATTGGAAACGTATGGCCCTTATTGCTGAACGTGAAGCTAAATTGCAAGAGTGTAATAAGTAATAATCGATATAAAATCAATTACGTTGGCTTAACTATAAAAGAAAGGGCGAAGGACATTTTAAGATAAGGCATAGTCCCATAGTTTCCACTTTTCTAACCAACCTTAAATTTTTAATTTCGAGTCAAGCTAAATCAATGGTTTTATATGACTACCAACGAGTGTATTCGTCGGATTCCAAAACAAAATCACAACTACTAAGTAAAATTGCATGTACAATATATATTACGAAATGTCCAAATTTCCGCTGTTTACGTACATGCGATACTGCATGACTCAAATGCATAGAAAATTCTCTACACGACCAGTTTTCATGTTCATTCATTTATGTAGTTAATTGATACCTTGGTAGGAAAGTTCATTCGCAAATCAGATTTCTTGCAGTTGACACAAGAGACTTACTAATTACACTTACTAATTTCAATAATAAGTACACTTCGTTGGAAAAATCAATAAATTACAAATTCGACGCACAATTATTTGTAACCGGATATTTCAAAGTACTGTTGCATATTTCCAGCGCGGATCCATCGTCGTACCATCATTTTTAAATTTCTTGCACTTGAGTGCAATTAAGGGTCGGATTCTCACCGAATCCAAACCATTAGTGGCGTTCCGGGGACGAAAATGGTCAATTGAAAGTGACATGGTAAAGGGACACAATTATAGTACCCGCATATTTCGAATTCATGACGGTAGATTATCATTGTAGTAATCCATAATTAGTTGAATATACACTTAACTGTAGTTCATTTCTCGGCTTTTTACGATAGAGGGTCGTTATTGGTACATATTTTTGATTCTTTGACAATTTTTCTCGGGACCTTATTTAGCACCCATTTATGGTACATGTTTTTATATTCCAACTAAAATCTACATATATTGTTTGCCTTACCGTTTGTAACGCTAGTGATAAAATATTTGCACAAGAAAATAAAATTAAATACTTTTTAAACACAAGCCATTTATTTTATTAATCGCAGAGAATTAGTCCATACATTCCAGCGGATAACTATCTCATAGTAAACGAATTAGAAGTACCATGGAGCCAGAAAATAAAATACCTGGGATTCTACTTGGACAAGAAGCTGAAAGTGATTCAGCGAACACATCCGAAACAGTCAAAAAAGTCAACACGCTTATCAAAGTAATGTACCATTTAGAAATAGAAAATAGAAGTTGAACTTAGAAATCAAAAAAATTACAAATTGCCCAAAACAAGATACTCAAAATGATTGATAATCTTCCAAGATACTATCCCAATTGGGCTACACTCTTTAACCAAAGTCGAATTTATTCAAACTAAAGGGGAAGCATTGTGTAGAAAATTCTTCAATAGATCACTTGCAATAGATTAGTAAATGAAATAGCACTTTAAGTTTTTAATATTATAGTTTTTTTTTCCTTTTGTTAAATTGTAGGTTAAGTTTAGTTATAAGTAAGAATAAGTTAATCAAAGAGGTTTTCTGTCATTTTCCTACAAAGAAATATTTAAACGATCTTAAAAAAAATAATTAAATTTATATATTTACTAGCAACCAGTAGTCCCTACGTAACTGAATAAGCCCATACAATGCCTTATTATTCATGAATCACCCATGATCTATTAATGCTGGACACGTGCTTTAAGATCGCTTCTAAAAATTTTAGTGAAAGGCGTTCAAATAGCAGCTTATAGTCACACGCTTTTGACTGGCTTAAATGTTTGGTGAAGATAGATCAGTGGTTAACGCGTTTGCTTTGCGATCTAGGATCCCAGGCTCAAATCGACTTCTCGACTTAAAAAAAAACCCCGTGCTTGTTCGTTACGAACACGTTAAGGCGCACTTTTTGCTCAACACAGAAATATGCTTTAAAATCGCTTTTATAAAAACTGAATCCGAGAGCTTACTTCAGCGGACATGCCATGTTAAAATTGTTAAAATGTATATGTGAAATGTTAGCAAGTTCGAATCACTTTCTCGCGACAAATTATGTGCATACAAAATACCTCGCAATCGCTCTTTTTCCCGCTGGGATAATGAAATGAGCAGAAGAAAATATTTACTTACTAAGGCTAGAGATACTCGATACACACTAACACTTCTGTCCTAATAGAGTTTGGACAATGCATGTAGAGCGATTGCGCGGGAAATTTCGTCCGAAATTTGAATTTTCTCAATTATTTTTCTTTTATGAAGTAAACACAATTAAAATGATTGTTATTTATGAAAGTCATATTTATTTTCGGTTTTAATGAGTATTCTATTCAAAAACTAGTAGTTTACCGCTAGTTTGCGCTCGTTTCTGTACATTTGAAATCGGTCAAACTCAAGTTTGACTGTTTTTCACATTTCTTATGTTGCATTCTTATGCTTCTGAACTGTTGGTATTAGAGCATTGTCCAAACTCTATTAGGCCAAAAGTGTTAGCGTGTATCGAGTATCTCTAAGTAAGACTTGCCCAAATATACTGTGCCAGAGTGCTGTATTGTACAGCGAGAAAAAATTAGAAGACTGAAAGTGAGGAAAAAACGCTTAAGAATTGCTAAATTGAAAATCTTATTTCCGCTAAGAAATTTAAAATCAAGACGCTCTTATTAGTTGGCGAAAAGCAAATAGCGCAATTTTCAAATGGCGTCTGCAAAAAATTGGAACAATAAAACAATTGAGATCATGCAAAAGAAAGCAAATCCAACAAGAACCGTATTTCATTGACGATTTTGAAGTGCTTTATTTTCAGTTTAATATGAAACTGTGCCGAACGACGCGTGCCGTTATAGAGAACAGCGGCCATAGTAATATTTTTTTGTGAGTCACTAAAGAAGCGAATGCATTACGTGCAAGTATAATGATCGCACAAGTGAAAAGGAAACGTTATATGCTAACAACAAAGTAAGAAATCGAAATTTCCAACTCTAGATGTCCATCACTGTGCTTTCTATGTATATAGAGTACTGATAAAAAAATGTTGAGTTTTGTCCACCCCAGAATGACTTCTGGTATAGACAATTTCGGCCTTTATGTGCAATGCACAAACATAGTAATGGAGGGAAGTAACGCGATTGGAAAGGAGAATGAGAACGATCGTAACGATTCGTAAAGCTGGTATATTTTGAAGTTGTACTGGCTGCTACTGACAAATGTTTGCAGATGCGATGGGGTAGCCATTGTGTACTTGTCGAATGAATAGATATGAAATGAAAGTTCAGTAGGCGGTACCACTAAATGGTGTTTGTGCTTATGTTTCTTTCTCACTCCGGCTTTAAGTTCACGGATGCTTGTCGGGTGTCGTGATATGATTACGGGAGGAGTTTGCAATTTTCCTTTCACCTTTTCTTTGATCATATTGCCGTATTTCAGCAAAAATCCGGAACTGGAACAGGTAGAGACCAGGAACCCAGAATAGGCACACCTCGACGAAAATTCCTTTCCAATGGTATTTCATTTATTTATGTTGGATCATTGATTTGGGCTGTAGCGCGTTTACAAAAAAACGTTTATTCTTTTAAATAAGTATAGTTTAGCTGGTATAGTCTCTGACTGAACCCAGAAAGATACTTTCGTTGTAAGGTAAAAACTATAATCATGGAAAATAAGGAAATATTATTATTATAAAATTCGTGCAAAGAACAAACAACCCTTTCATAACTACAAATAAATATTGAGGAACCTGAAGAACACCCAAAGCCCGATTTGGCCCATAGTGCCATTGAATAAGAAGAATATAAATTTAGGAAAATGTCAATTTAATTGTTTATGTATACTTATTTCTCAAACTAGAAAATAGTTTATAATTTTCATATTAATTTCCGGCCGGCTGGTACTGCTTGTACCAATCACCTTCATTTTGGTCAATGTGACACTCATAGCAAGTTCGCATGTTGACAATATTTATGGAGGTGTGAATGATTAAATATTAAATAAAATTTGAAATGCTTCGATGAATTTTAACAAACAGCATTGTTTATTTCTTTTTAAGCCACCCAAACGTCACCACTACAAGAATATTAACTCTTTTTGTTATTGTAGAAGCGGTTTATTTACGAATCATATTTGCTTACTCGTATTTTTTTATACTATCGGTGAAAAGATTTTGCGTTGGTGTTTCTTAAATTCCTACGTAAGACTTTTTTTTTTATTTGTTTACTCTCTTTGGATTATTGTTACTGAAGATGTATAGGAGCAAATATAGATATTCGCTATAAGTGCTTACTGTATTTGAATGAAAAGAAAATTATGAAAGTCTTGAAAAGTGTTTAAGAAACGAATAAAAAAAAACAAAAGATGTGAGTGACGTGGAATCATAAAATTAAAACTCGAAAAATTATCCTAGATTATAATTAACAAAAATATGATGAAGCAACACCTGAGAGTAACCTAGTGGGTAGCGCGTTGCTTTACAATATGAAGGTCATAAGTTAAAATCCTGGTCAATGTGTAATTCTACCATACTGCTTACGTGGGTATATCCGAGTCACCTCAATCTGCAAACATGAAAATTCGTAGATAGAGAGTTGTGCGAAGAGCTAACAACCCTTCCACAATAACAAATAAAAATGTTAAGGAACCTAAAGGTAAGGAGGCCAACCCCTTTAGGCTGCAGTGCCACTGAAGAAGAAGAACACCTAATAAAGGACGGTTTTTATGCTGGCTACTGCGCTGGGTTACGTTTCGTCCCAGGCCTGCTTACGACCGGCGCATTAGTAAGGCTTATGTAAGCAGGCCCTGTCTTAGACGCTAAGGGAATACCGTGCAGGTAGTGGGATTAGAACCCGGGGATTTCGAGTTGCAAAGCGGTCGTGCTGACCACTGAGCTATTTAGACCTCACGGCTTAGTCGGTTATTAGCGTGTCCGTATAAGCCACCAGAAGCGAAAATTGAGATTGAAAAGTGCTTCAAAGGCTTGATTATACGTAGGTATACGTGTAGTGCATGCAATGGAGTACTTTGAAGGATACAAAATAGATATTGAAGAATAAACTTATACTTTGTGTTTTATTTGAAAAGTCCATTTACTTTTTACCCAGAGGAGTGTGTACTATACCCCTCGACGATACCGAATTTTAAACATTTACGCAATATCTCACTATATATTGGTAGTCACAAATATTAAATTCCACAAGTTGAAAAATAGTTACTCACCGTTTGGAAATTAAATACAACCTAGAATGGTCGTCGAAATAAATCTGAAAATAGAAAAAAAATTATGAATGAGAATGTAGATTTATTGTGAAACCGCACATTTCCAGTTTCATATCAATTCTATTTAAAACCAAAAAGTTCACAAAAGTATGATTAACCGATACTCTAGATAAAATGTAAAACTTTTTGATGCAGCGGAAAATACGTCATCTAAATTTTTTTAGAATAGTGAATAGCGGCGTATAGTTTTCAAAATAACACCAAATTTAATGTTTGAAGCTTTCATAATTTTCCAGGAAATTGATACGTTGTCGAGAGGTGGTAAAAGGAGTTGAAAGTTTTGAACGATTTTGAAACTGCTTATCACCAGGCAGTGATGCAATTCAAAAGTTCATAGCTTTCATATGTTCGAATGGGAAATACTTTTCTAATACATAAGAAATTTATAAGGGAGGTGGTAGGAAGCACACCTTCGCGAAATCGATGATTTTCTTACATTTATTGATATGAAAAGACAAATTCTGGCAGTGTGCTAGAATTATACGTCGACCGGCATTTGAACTCACGACCTTCGCATTGTACATTGTAATGTTGTAGCATTGTAATGTTGCTACATGTTAGTCGATCATCGCAAGTTCGCAATCTTCCACTATTTTCGAAAGCAAAAATGTGCTCGTGTGCGAATGCTATGCTACTCATCAAACGTTCAAGATTTCAACAAACAGTAATGAATGAAAACCTGCACTCTTTTCCTAGAACGCAACAACAAAATACACGCGCGATCAACAAAGACCTTGAACACTCTACCAACCAACAACAATTGCACGGGTTACGTAGAGAAGCGATCGTACGACCAGGGAATGATTCGGACGAGAAGGAAAAGCTAAAACGAAAATCCGGCTACGAAAACGCACTCTCGGCACAGATTTTTAATGGGGCTTCTCTAAGCAGCATCTCCTGCCGGCTACTAAGGAGCATAGGGTGGGTCAAAAATTGACCCGAAGAAGCAACCATCCTAGATCTGTTCTGAAAAAAAGAAACCGAGCCAGAGGAGTGGTCGAGAGTAATATGCTCTAAACGTGGATGTTGCGCAGCCTCAGAGCTTCCATAATTCGACTGCTTACTCCTCACTTATCATCATTGTTCAAAATGCCACAGAAAATACAAGAAAAAAAAATATATTCTACAAACAAAGAGCGAAAATTATCTATCACTTCGCATCAACTTACTTTTTTCTTGTTTTTTTGTTCGAAAAAAATGTATTAATTTAAACATTTTTGTTTTCATTTATATATTTTTTTTCCGAACAACAAAAAAATATATGGACCAGTGCTGGAGAACCGTCCTCGGAAAATTTTTCCTGCTTTCTTTTTCGGCAGGCCGACCAGACAAAAAATCGATTTTTTTGTCATTCTGGTCGATTATTTTGGCGCCAAAAAAATGTATTGCAATATTGCCCTAATTTTTTTCTTATTTATTACAAGGGCATACAACCCGTTGAAAAAGCATTTTTTTCAAATCAAGCACGAGATTGAAATTATTTGAAATTTTGCTATTTTTACTTTAGCCAAATCATAAAATAAATTAATTCCGACGCGAATCGATCCCGGAGCCGGCCACATTGCAGGTGAGTTACTACCGATACCGACGGAACTATCTCTAACTTTGTCACATACTTCACGTGACTTCAAATATATGCACAGTTTTTGCTTATTATATGGATGATCCATTCGATGACTGACTTAAATCCATGTGTTTGTCAAAATTCGATGCTGTTTAATTAATCTTTATTTCGGCATACATTTGCGTCGATTGTCGTTCACTTGAGATACACTTTAATTACTTTTTGTATACGAAATTACAGAGTTTTGAATGTAATGAAGGATCGCTTCGACATAAAGAATGCATAAAAACCCTTGGCTAGATTTATATCATTTGATTAATGACAGGCAATGTGAGAGTCGTGTGGCTTTAAATACTTATTTATACGGATTATGATAGTTTTACTGTATTCACATCGTAAAAAAAAAATATTTGGGAAAATTATTATATTAATTTCTTCTACAATGGCACTACAGCCCAAATCGGGCCTTCGCCTCCTGACATTCAGGTTCCTTAACCATTTTCATTATTTATTGTGGATGGGTTGTTAGATTTTTGCACAACCCTCTATCTACGAATTTTTCATTTTGGTAGATTGAGGTGACCAAGGTATGGAATTATGCGACGACCGGGATTTAAGCTCACGACCTTCGCATTGTAGCCCAAGACGCTACCCACTAGTCTACACCCTAGCTAATTATATTATTATATTAATTTGAAAGTGCCAAAAAACTATAAAAAGAAAGTTTTGGCCGAAACTCGAACCCAGGCCGTCCGCATGGCAGGCGACCATTCTAACACCGAACTAACTAACTTTTCTTGCCAAATTTAGCCACAATTTTTCGATCGAGTTTAAAATTAAGAGTCAAATGGATTCAGTTTTAGACATATTGTCGTTAGTTTATTTGGAATTGTGATTTTTTACTTTAGTCAAATCTTTAAAAAAAATCCGGAGCCACCTGCGTGGCAGGCGAGTTTTTCCACTGAACCACCGATACCAACGAAATCATTTCAGCAAAATTTAATAATCTACTAAATGTGAGTCACGTAACTTCAAATATATGTACATTTTTTGCTTATTATATAGATTAATTTGTTTTTGTTAAATTATTTTATATTTTTATTTTTAATGTATTGTTACAGATCTGGCAACCACGCAATTCGATCTCTCTCGAACATACAAAAATTATGTAGAACAGTATTCCCCAATATGTAAAAAGCCACAAGTAAAGATCTAGAGCTTTCAGTATAGTTGAGATATACACCCGACGACATACACGACGGAAGCTTCGAGAATAGTCGTGAATAGGGAAAAATGTATAAAAGCACGAAGCTTTCAGTCGGGAACCAGTCAGTTATTCGGCGACATTTATGGAAGACGCGAACCGGTGCAGGAAAGCGATAGAACAGTACGCGGCGGTAGTGCCATATAGTGCGAATTAAGTTAAAGTGCAAAGAAATAAATTATCACTTATTTTTAAATGAATTGTGTTTTACTTGAAATCCCGGCGAACCCCTAGATCGCAACAGTATTTATTATTTAGGGTACCGATAACATAAATCCTAATCCTTCGTATTTAGGATCCGCCAAGGAATAAAAAAAACACAAATGCGACTATTCATGACGAATATGAGGAGCAAAAAAAAAAACATACATAAAAAATTTTATTCCAGAAGAAAAAGGAAAAAAAAAAACAACGAAAAAAAAAGGTGAAGCGAGATGATTCGCAATAATGCTTTATAGAAGCAACCAAAAGCGAGCAGCCGAGAACGAAAAGATTCGTACGATAAGGGAATGAATCGGATGAGAGAGAAACGCTTCATAAAAGCAACCCACAGCAAGCAGCCGAGAAGGAAAAGATTCGTACGACAAAGGAATAACTCGGACGAGAGGGAAATGCTTTATAAAAGCTGCCTTGATCGGCGATACCATATAAAAAGGGCGGATAATTTGAGAAACAGTAAGTCTGGATAGGGGAGTCGAACTCAGAGCATCGCGTGGAAAAGTTGCGATAGAGTGGTAAGCGATAAAGAAGTCGAGATCAGGACATCATGTGGAACGAGTCCGGATTGAATAGTCGACGGGTCAGTCGATGTTTGGAAAGCTAAAGAGTCAAGATTGGGAAGCAATAATTTGTGAGCGAAAAAGTCTCAAGTGATAATTAATTAATTAAAGTTTTGCGGTTAAACTAAAGGGAACGTGTTGAACTACTAGTTTTATTCTTACTTGAAATCCAGTGACCCCACTTGCGCGCTTCAATATCTTAAAAAAAGTTTCACCATACAATTATTAATCAATCTCACATAATGCAACATAAGTATCCAATGCTCAGCAGCGAAATTAAGGAATTTTCAACTATCAATATAATTTCGGTGAACATGCGGGTATTAATATGTAACAACTTAGTTTATCTCTCCGATAAAAAATTAATTTTAGAAATGCACAAGCGGCGTTTTCTTCAATATGCTCTAAATTTATTACTGAACGCTTTATCAGCGTAATATTTATTGCACTATTAAGACGCACAAAATAACTAAGAGCAAATCTTGACAAACTTTTCTAATTTTGTTGCCATTTTTCAAAAATTTAATACAATTAGTAAATTGTCACACTGAATGTGTGCTTTATAACGTTATTTAGAAATCGTAAAATTATGTTCTTAAATTTTATCATTTAGAATTAGTGTGAATCTTCTAGAAGCGTGTTTCAGAAGTTTTCGAGAAATACCCAAAAAAATTGGTCTAGTTTTCAAATTTCAGTGTATTTCCCGAAATTTACAAAATAAAAACAGCATAACATACGATCGCTTTTAAGAAATATTAGTGACTGGATTAATCGCTTACATAGGTTAACAAAAAATATTTGGTCTTTAGCCAAATTTTAATAAATAATAAAATGAGGGAATGTTAAAAGCGAACGCGTGATATTTATTTATAAGTAAAACTTATTCCAATATTATTAAACCACAAAGAACGGGAAGACCTAAAAGCTTTATTGAGTAATTTTTATTTAACAAATTGTAAATAATTCAAGGTAAAATAATACTTTAACATTTTAAAAGAACAATAACACAATAGACTAATTATGTATTTGTCAATAAAAGTTACATTATTTAGCGATGGTGTAGTGCTTTACATTATTACTCCTTGTACGAGTACTATTTACTTTATATGTATAAATATTGACAACTTTTATATTTTAAAGAACACACGAGTATCTGATAACTTAAACAATTTATATTGAAAATCTAACTTGGTTTATCGTTCAAACTGTTTGCCGATACATTAAAATATTATTATGAATGTTTCACAAACACTTTGATATGGGAAAACGAAATGCTTCGTAAATGTTTATCAATGTTATCGAACGTGGCTGAATATTGCATGGTGCTATTTATGAATGAACAGTGGAAATTAGCGATAGGAACACGACTATTATGTAGCAGAGATACGTGTAACCTATATATTACGAATTTTATCAGTAAATAATTTTTTTTACAGAAATGGAAAAAATGCGGAAGCAATCTGTTCAAAGAAAATAGTGAATGAACTTCATCAATCACTTGTATATTGCGTTTCAATATTTTTCATATTTCAAGTGTGTTCTAATAACAAAATCGTTTTTTTTTTCGAACTATTATATATATAACGCGCTTGTTTATGATATCTAGCTCCTGATTCGCATAGAGATATGAGACACAGTCGCGCAGAATGTTAAAAATTCGAAGTGAAGCAACTAAAATGCAAAATTCATCACAACTGCAACTTTTCCGCCAAATTTTGCATCGTAAACATTGATTTTCAATTCAATTAGCTCTTGCTATGGATGAATAGACAGAAATAATGATTATCATCACATACATATAGCGAGCTACTTAGTTTACACCGTAAGTTTAGTTCTCGACCCACATCCTCGATTCAAATCAAGATCTAAAGGCTTCCAATGAATTATTTACAGCATGTAGACCTAAAATTCATTAAGATGGTATGTACATTCTAATAAACAAAAAAGCCTGAAATATAATTAAGCTTTTACATTGAATAATGTTGAATAATAATGGAAAGAAATATTGATTAACAATAGTAACAAGTGGTTTGGTGAATGTTTTCACAGTGCATTTCGAATTGAAAGAAAAGATTTCCGGATTGTAAAATCCGGAAATCTTTTCTTTCAATAGTAATAAGATTAATTAAATTGAAGGCGGTACAATGAGAAGAAAAACGAAGAAATTCACGAACTTGACCTTACTTTTTCATCAAAAATAACGTGTAAAAAATTTGAGCTTCCTAGCTCAACGCGTTCTCAAGCTGGAGACGGACGAACGGATATCCGGTTTCGAAATTTTTGAGCGACAATAAATATTTCTTTACCCTTGGCGGCTCTGTGCGTGCAGAATTTCTTGGCGGTACAAACTTTAGAGCAAACTTATAATACTCTCGATTTCATCTAGAGTATAAAAATGTACAATATTGATCTGCAAAGGCAGTCACTTAGAGGGCAAGGGAAGTTAATATTGAGCTAGGGTGTAGCTTAGTGGGTAGCATGTTGGTTTACAAGGCGAAGGTCGTGAGTTCAAATCCCGATCAACGCATAATTCTAGCACACTACCTGCTTGGATAGACCTTGGTTACCTCAATCTAGGAAAATGAAAAATTCGCAGATAGACGGTTGCTAACAACTCTTCCACAATAAGTAAAGAAAATGTTAAAGAACCTGAAAATCAGGAGTCCAAGGCCCGATTTGGGCTGTAGCGTAACTGAAGAAGAAGGAAGTTAATATTGCCGATATCTCTGATTTAAGTCTGCATATAATGAGGGCAATGCGCAATATATCTACGGAGTCAAACTCTTTATTATGTGCATCCTGTATCCTCACGATGGGCGATTTGAAAATCAGGCTTGCCCTGTCTGTAGGCATTCGAAATGTGAGTGAGCGCAGGAAGCGATTACCTCTCTATTGAACTTTAACATTCAAACGAGATATTAAATGTAGGGAATCAATTTGGCTTGCAGTAATTTTATGTAAAAAACACAAACTTAGCGATATTATGTGCAGGTTTTTTTAACCTTTCCTCGTAATCGTTGAAGGACATTTACATTGAAAATGTATCAAACGAGTAAAACGGCGTTGAACGCTTTCGATTCTTTTATTGTACGTATAGTATGTAGCATTCCAAATAATGCTTCCGTATTCCATTCTACAACGAACAAGATAACAATAAAGGTTCATGAATGAAGTGTAGTTAAAAAAAAGTTCACAGCTCTGCTAACCAGGGTTGTCGTCCTAGGGTATACGGGGTATACACCGTACACCCTTTGCACTTTTCCTAGAAAAACCATATACTCTCTGGTGCCAGAGCTGTATACGCTGTTATACATATACGTCGTATACTCTGTGCTTTTTCATAGAATTAGGTTGTAACGCATATTTATTTACATATCTATATTTATGTACGTGTATTATTTGCATCAAAAAATTCGACTCCATCATTCAATCGTGAAACGAAAAAATCTTTAACAAGCGAGGATCAAAAAAACGTTGCGAGTTCCCACGGTCACTTACTCATCACCCTTTGCACATGCTAGGAGAGCTCCGATCTTCAAATGAGCGAAAGTATCCAATAAAAATAAAAGAAGCTGTACTACGAAAAATCTATGGAAAATATTTATTTAAATTAAGTATTATATTTTTTTATTTATAAAGTCACTGAAGTGCGCAAAGGATCGCTATATTTCAAGTAAAAATGAAAGTAGTTTTGAAATTAAAATATACGCAAAATTTAATTATCGCTTTTTAGATTCACTTGAACACACTTGATGATAATATTCGCGTTGTCGTGCTCCGTCGTTAATTCTGACTCTAAGCGTCTACTTGTATTTTTTGCTTCCGCCGTTGACTAACTCCATCGACTTCACTTCGTGATGCCTGATCTCGACTCTTTCGGTTTCAAATCTTAACTCGACTGCTTACTATATTCCGCCTGTCGAGCACAGGACTTACTCGCACACTGAACTCCGCCTGTCGGTCACAGGACTTACTCTTGCCCGTCAATCACACTCGCCTAATCGCTTCTCACTTTCGACCCTCCCGTCAAATATCAATTCACATATCATTACTTTCACGAATGCTCGCCCTTTTTATACACAGCCCTATGACATGTCCACTGACTGTCGCCGGCCGTTGCCGATCGTCGTCGGTTGCCCATACAACGACGTGTTGCGCTGACTGTCGCCGGTCGTCGCCCATACAACCACATGTTTCGCTGACTGTCGCCGGCCGTCGCCCATACGACGACGTGTTCCTGACTGCCAGCTTGACTGTCGGACATTGTTGGGCCCCATCGGATATTTTTCCGCGCTCGGCGGACATTGTCGGCCTCCGTCGGGTGCAAAATTGTAGATAGGTGCAGGTCGCGAATATTCAATGAACGTCTAGAGCAATATTATTTTTATTTCGTTTTTATGTTTGTAATTTTTTTTTTGTGTTATTTCCCTGAAAATTAGTATTGAATTCTCAATTACTATTCTATGCATTGCATTTTGCTTATTTTATACAAAGGCATGGAACCTTTGGAAAAAAATTCTTTTTTCAAATGGACTTTTTTTTTACTCAAGCAATTTTTTCAACTCAAACATGGAATAAAAATTATTTGAAATTATGATATGTTTACTCTAGTCAAATTGTAAAAACAAATACCGGTCGAGAATTGTACCTGGCACTGTACCACTGGAACACCGATGCTGACGAATCTCATCTCGCCAAAATTTAGCCATCTACCTAATTTGAGTCACGTGACTTCAAATATACGCATAGGTCTTACTTATTATTATGATAATACAGAATCAGCAATATACTTTAATTGCTATTGTAATCCCTTTGATCATCACGCGAACTTTATTTTGGAACTGGGAGCTCATTTTTATAAGTGTAAAATAAATGTTTGCGTAGATTAATTTAATTGCAGTTGAATATTATTGATGATTTGATGATTTCATAAATCGGTTACCAGTGACTACTCCAGCCTTGCAACAGCGTATATCCTCTGCTGGACTTACGACTACAGCCCTGCTGCTAACACGGATAACAATTGAAGATAAATGCAAATTAAACAGTTGTTTACTACGACATAAGTTAACCCATTCCAAACGTCACAAATGACCCATGTAACCTTTGCCTTACACTCACATTTCCTATTTCATCATTTAACACCTTGCATTCCCCATTTCATAATTTAGTATCTTACATAAGCATTTCCCATGCACCTAATTCCTAATTCTATCCTAAGTACTTGCTTAGCAACTTACCGCGGTATGAACGTAAATAGAAATAGTTCTGTATACTTTGAGTTGGTCGACAAATAGTAGAGATTGTGATGAAAATGTATGTGCGATATCATTTATAGATATAGCAAATATAATTGGACCGAGAATGGAAACCTGAGAGACTCCAAAGGAAGGAAATATGTCTTGAGAAATAATAAACCATAGATAACCACATTTTATTTACGCCCAGTTAACTATGCATAAAACCAGTTAAGTAATGACTCTGCAATGCTAAATATAAGAATGTTTTTCAAGATAATTCTGTGAGTAATTTGATCGAAAAGTTTTCGGAAGTCAGTATGTTATAAATAACATAACAGTATGTTATAAATAACATCTGACTAAAGAGAACTGTCTAGAATGGCAAAATCATTAGTAACGATAGTTAGATTCGTTATAGTAGCTTTTCTGCGAAACCATGTTGATTAGTCGAAATGAGTGAGATAATGCGAGAAATGAGTACATAACACGTTCAAAAAACATAACAGAATTACGATTGGGCGTAAAGCCCAAGTAGATGCACACCGATTGTTTTTAACGGACAAAATATGTAAGAGGTGCAAGATTTTTGTTATTTCGGAAGCATTGTTAGCATGGACAGCGGAGCCGAAAAGGATATCAAGGCTTGTCTAAATAAAGCTCGCCAGGCCTTCGGTATCCTTTCCCCTTACTGGAGGTTAAGAGAGATCTTCCTTTGCACGAAGCTGCGAGTATTTGGCGCATGCATCAAATCCGTGTTGTTATATGGTAGTACTATGTGGGAAATGACCAGTCGACTTACCAAGAAACTGCAAACTTTCTTGAACCACCTCCGATGCATTTTAGGGATATTTTGGCTAGAAGTGATCTCCAAAGACGAACTTGGAAGTACAACTGTACAGACTAGAATAGGCATTGCAATTCAAAGGCCGAAGTGGCAGTGGATCGGTCACACTTTGAGGAAACCAGAAACATCGCCAAACAGGATCTGAATTATAGTCCTCAAGGAAAACGTAGGGTTGGATGACCACGTAGCACATGGAAGCGAGCAGTTCAGCAGGATACCAATGAAAATGACGAATACAAAGTTTAGCTTTGTAGAAAACGAAACTTTTATCGAATTATAGGGCAATTTTCGATCCAAAGTCGAATTACATAAAACACATAGAAATAACTTGGTTTTAGAAATGAACGTAACATGTCTCTTCTTCCTCATCCTTTAAAAGCCACAAAGCTCCTTCTATAATGGCACAACAGTAGTGTATATGCATTTACTACTTTGCGCAATAAAATGTAGGGCGCTTTATCAACTGTGTCGAATTGCCTAGTGCATCCCAAATATTCCATCCTTTTACCGGATCCATTTAGAACCGGATACAAATTCAACGCCTTAACTTCATAAATCGTCACCAAAAAAAATCTATTTTACCTGAATATTTTTGTTATTACTTCTTTCAAATGCTCTACCGAATTTCATTCTCAGAATTTCTTTTACCAACAGGAAGCATTTCATACAAATTTTAACAAAATATCATTAAATAATCAAAGTTAACCACAAAATTACCATAAATTTTTAAACTTTCAATCAAAATAAAGAATCAAGCACATCAATTTTCATACCCGCAGTCTTTACAAATTATTTTCAATTAAATTACCGAATTAGCAATTCTGAAAAACGAATCAATAAAAACTGGTCTGGTCTGGAGAATGGCAATTATTAACATCGCGTATATTAACAATGTTTCGCTAAGCTCAACTTTATATATAAAAAAAAAAATATGTTGATGTGCACTGTGATATATCGAAAAATATACGCAATGTGATTCATTCGTCGGTATTAAAATTTTGTTGGAACTAAAACCGACAAATTTGCTCTAAGTTCCGAGACAGTTAGACATTATCCAATTTCATTTGCCACCATTTTTGAATTTTATTTTTAGTAGCAAAAGCTATGATTGCGATGTCGTCGCCGCCGGAAAAATCAACTGAAATTCTTCTGGCATCTTTAGAAAAACATGAAATAGCTATATACATGAGTATAATATAGCTGGAATAAGAATTCATTAATCATAGAGCGGAAATGTTTACCTATGCGATGACCAATTCACGAACTTTATACGATACTCGTTTAATTAGCACAGTTGTTGTGGAGAAAAGTCTCGGTACACGGAATTGTATAAGAGAGCTTAGAAAGAAATCAATAAGATGCGATGATTCAGTCAGATTTTCATAGGAATTTTCATTCAATTCTAGATTTGGGTTCGCAGGAAAAGCGTTGTGATGGGACCGGTCGGGTCCACTAGTTAATGGCGGAAATTAGTTCTGCACCGGCAACTTTCCAAAACAGATGTTCAAGTCCAAGATTTTCTAAAGAAATGGACTTTTTATAGACATCATCGCTCCGAACCGATCGAATCGAGATGAATAAGGTGAAGTAGGTATACTGTAAAGATAAGAGCGTGAAGGCTTATTACACGTTTCTTACAGCCCACATAAGTGTTATTACAAAATACGATTGAAAAGTGGGCCAAGTAATTTTTTCGTGCCGTGTACGGACAACGACCTCCTCTCTCTTGTTGCCGAATAAGATGCAAAAAAGAAAAAGAAAGAAACGAAGACATTTATGTATGTATTGTATTTTGTTATATAGTAATGTGACAAAAAAGAAAACTAATGCTAGAGCATGTTGCACTGATTAAAATAACCATAGTGCATTTAGTTATTGCTAAAAGAGAGTTGAGTCCCGGAGGGTTTGCAGCGTGTACCTTTTAGAGAAAATCTGGCCTAAACGTCAGCATCTTGAGATTTACAGCACTCACATGCTCCTCATGATGCATCGCAGCTCGCAAATGAATGTCTTAAAGATGATGGTTGCCCGGAAGAGCTTCTCGAACATGTGGTTTCAATTGCTTCGAATTGAGTTATTAAAAAAAACAATAAATTCAAATCATTTTCATTAACAGTTCCATATGAAGTCTTTAGTTGATTTGTACATTTGATGAGTTCAACAGATTTAAGTGTAATATGATGAGTTTAGGCTCAATTTTGAATCACATCGCAAATCATCTAATTAAAATGTTCAGAAATATAATAGCAGAAAATCGAATTGCTTAGAAAATAGAACCAAAATATTTACTCATAGCAGTCTTTGCAATTAGATTAGATTCAATACGAATTTTTGAGGTTAATGAAACTCATTAGTTTTTACTCTATTAGGTCAAGTTGTGCTATCGGTGCCATCTGCCCAGTGAAACAATATCTCTTTTAATATGTAGATTCTAGTTGAAAATTTTAGAAAAGTATGGCAGGAATGTTGCAAAAAAATTAGAACCAAAAAAAAAAAGATAATGAGAAATGCTTAAAAATAGATTATTAAAATACCTTGAGGAAAATGAAATTATAGCGGCAAATCAATATGGGCTTAAAAGTGGACTAAATACAGAGAATGCAGTATACGATCTCACAGAATATATCTATCACTCTACAGATAAAAATGTATTTAGATATATTTGACAGTGCTGATGATGAAATACTTCTTGCGAAACTTAACTCGCCTGGAATCTATCTATATAAATATGATTGTAGTGTATGTCTGTTATTTGTTTATAAATGGCTATAAATAAGTTTTTGCTTTATTTTAGCAGAAACAAACGTTTTTCAAAAATTTCCCTGTCTGTCTGACTGTCTTTCCGGTTTTCACGCAAAAACGGCTAAGCCGATTGTAATGAAACTTTCACAGATTATTAGGTCTACCTCGGGAAGTAGTCTGCCTTAGGTTTTATTTTACTTCCCTCACTCCTTCTACCTCCTCCCATACAAAGTGACTCATTTTCAAAAATTTATAATAATCAAATTTTCATGGAAACTATAAAAGCTATTAATTTGAAATTTAAAATATATTATTTCCATTATAAATGCGATTTTCAACTATATAAATAATTTGAATGCCCTTACTCCTTCCACCACCTCCCATACAAACTAAACTTTTTCATGAAATACTATACTCCAATTTTCTTAGTACGCATAACTTTTATCAAGCTAAGATTTTGTATTAAATCTTTAATTAGCATTACTATTATTATCGCGTAAAAATTAACCGATTAGCTCAACTCCTTCTACCCCCTCCCATACAATGTGGCACACTTCCACGACTTTGCAAAAACTCTATTTTCTTGAAAAGTGTGAATCTAACTGATCTAAAATTTAAAACATATCAATTGCAAAAACCCCCCACTTCTTCTACCACCTGCCATACAAACTGCACTTTTTCATGAAATACTCTTAATCAATTTTCTCAGTACGTATAACTTTGATCGAGCTGAAATTTTGTATTAAATCCCTAATTAGCATTATTAATATTGTCGGGAAAAATTAACCGATTAACTCCACTCCTTCTACCCCCTCCCTTACAATGTGACACAATTCCACGACTTTGCGAAAACTCGATTTTCTTGAAAAGTGTGAATCTAACTGATCTGAAATTTGTAAGATATCAATTGCTTGGTGATTATAGTTGTTTCTAGAAAAACTACCAGAAACCCTCCACTACTTCTACCACCTCCCATACAAATTGCACAATTTCACTAAATCCAATGCACTAGGTTTCTCAAGTTACCTATTCAATTTTTCAAGCTTAACTTTGGTGCAAAATATTTTTATAGCTACTCTAGCATGATGTGAAATAAATTAATTTTTATCACTTCCCACACAAAAATTCTTAACATTACAAAAATTTCGATTTCATCGGTAGTATACCTAGTCGTGCCATAAGTTCTGTCACACGTATATGGGCAATTTTTGTATAAATGAAAAAGAGTTTTTGACAAAGGAAAATATATTTTATTTTGGCATACTAATGGAAGTAAAATAAGCAACAAATTATTCAAAGTGGCCGCCTTTAGCCTTAACACAGCTCTTTAATCTGTTGGGCCAGTCATCGATAGCAGTACGCACTGTTTCTAGCGGAAAATTAGCTACTGCTTCTGTCAAAGATCGCTTAAGGCTCTCAATATTTGGGTGTCGTCTCGTGCACACCATGGACTCTAACTCCGCCCACAGTTTGTAGTCCAGGGGATTCAAATCTGGGCTCCCAGAAGGCCATTCCGTCGCCCTTATAAACTGTGGAATATTGGTTTCCAACCACGCTTGTGTGGTTCGAGCTTTGTGGGCTGGCGCAGAATCTTGCTGGAAAACCCAATGTCGATTGTTGAATAGCGTAGAGTTCAGCGGCTTCACACATCCCTCCAGGATGTCCGTTTGACAATTTTTCGCTGCAGTTTTTACGCCTTTTTCGCAAAAATGAAGCTCGGTGACCCCTTCGTAGCTGACACCCCACCATACCATGACTGATGCTGGATGATGTCCTCGCTGTACCCTAGCGGCAACTTCTCGGGCTTCTATGGAGCTGTGGGCATACACCTCATCATTTTGGCGGTTGAAATGTTCCTCCACCGTAAAAATTTTTACATCGGTAAATAAAATTTCTCGATGTTTGTTGTTGCCGTACCGCCGAAGGAGCTCTTTCGATCTGGTGCTCCTAATTTGCTTCAACTGCTCAGTCAGCAAATGTCCCGTTGATCGTCGAAAGGCACTCATCCCGAGGTCAGATTTTATGATGCGAGACATACTTCGGGTGGAGATGTTCATCTCTCGAGCCATGATTCGTTGTTTACGAAGCGGATTTCGACGAATTCGACTCTCGACCGCTTTGATGGCAGCAGAAGAACGTACATCACGCGGACGTCCAGAACGAGGTCGATCTTCAATAGTCTGGATCGCGTTATATCTCTGGATCGCACGATACACAAATCTTTGCGTTATTTTTAACGGGCACAACAACTTGAAAATTTCACTCGCGGATTTTCCACACTTATGTAGTGCAATCACTGCAGTTCGGTTTTCTATTACACCCCATTCCATCTTCACACGTTAACGAACACACTTTAAATGACCATCAACTGTCAACAACATTATGACGTTTATAAAACTGGCCGATATTGAAATGTCACTCATAAAATAAAGTTGTTGCCAATGTGAGAAATTATGTGACAGAACTTATGGCAGGACTAGGTAGTATCATATAATTGGGCTTTACGCACAATCGAAGTCCTGTTATGCATTTAAGCTTAATGTCATTTTATTTGGGCTTTTTTTAATTATCACAAGCTACAACTATTCACATGTCCTTAACGCTCTTCAACACGTATACATATGATCTCGAATCACGGGTTTGATTTGATCATGAGCCTGTCCCATACAAATGCGAGTATCATGGTCTCATTATTAATAATTTATGGTTCTGATTCCAACAAAATACAAAACATTGTGTTCAAAGAGGAGCCATCAAACTAAGCAGATTATTTATCCGATATAATGTACTACTAACTACATTCTCAAAAATGTTATTATTGCGATTCTTACGCGGACGCGGGCGATCTCTAGTCATTCATAAAGCTCTTTGCTTTTTACGATGATACTTAAAACATTGAAATCAATTGGAAAAAAATGGCGATACTATTAGTAGACCTTTAACAATGAGAGTTGTTGTCCTGCTAGGGTCTGTGCTAGGGCCAATTTAATTTTTCAAGATCTACGTAAATGACCACTGCGAAATGAGTGAACTTAAAGTTAATGGACGCATAATCACTTTTGCAGATGATACAGTTCTGTTATTCAAGAGTAATATCTGGGAAGACACTTTTGTAAAAGCAAATGCAGGCATACAAAGTGTAGTTGGCTGACTGACGGCTCATAAAATGTCACTAAACTTAAACAAAACCAGACTCATGATGTTTGGTAAAGACAGCTCCAACAACCCAAATATAAAAATTATAAATGAAACAATTTAGGATAGGAAAGCAGTTAAGGATTTCTGATAGACGATTAATTAGAACCGTATATTTCTCTTTAGCACAGAGTACCATTCAATAGTGAATTTTAGCATGGGGATCCGCATGCACGGCAAAAATATCGCCATTGATAAATTTTCAAAATAGGATAATTAAAATATGTTTGTTGAAGTCCAAATTTTATTCTACAACTCGCGCGTTTTCTGAATTTGAAGTCATGAATTTGAGACAGCTCTTTGTCTATGCTTTGTTAAAGTTTATGGCTTGCAGTGCATCGAAATTTAGAATACATGTTACGAACTATTCGACAAGGAGTCAAGCAAAGAACTTATTATTTATAGAAAAATGCAATAAAACTATGTTGCAAGGGCATGGTTGTATTCTTGGTCCAAGACCCTTTAACATTTTACCAGATTTGGTAAAAAATATTTTAAATACTTTTTTAATGAAATTGTTTCATAAAATTGTTTCCTTATTGTATTTTATTTTTTTCTTTGTTTTTGTGAATTTTTATTTTTGTTTCATTTTTATTTAAGTTATTTAATTTTATTTACTTTTGCTACTACTGCTACTATTCTTAAATTTTCCTTTTTGGAAGATATATAGGGTGTGAGTCACACCTTAACGTCAAGTTTTTCACCCAACTTAATTTGACATTTCTTTGTTTCAGTGTTTGACAAATTCAACCATGGAGAGGTACAAAATTGAGCAGCGCGTTAAGGTTGTTGAAGCCTTTTACGAAAATGGGCGTTCAAATTAAAATGCATTTCGTGCACTTCGTGATTTTTTTGATCAGCATAATCGACCAAATGTGTCCACAGAGGGAGAGAATTGGCGCAAATTTCAGCAAACCGGGTCTGTAAGAAATGTGAACTCATGAACTGCATGCTCGCCCAGTTCGTTCTCCGGAAAATATTGCTGTTGTTCGCGATAGTGTGGCAGAAGAGCCGTCAACCTCGACTCGTCGCCGTGCCCAACTATTGAACATCTCACGAACACCACTGATGCGAATTTTGAATAAAGATTTGAATTTACACGCTTACAAGGTTCAATTGACTCAAGAGCTGAAGCCTACTGACCATTTCAAGCGTCGGCAATACGACGAATGGTTAGTTGAACAGACAGAAGTGAATGGTGACTTTACAAAGAAAATCATCTTCAGCGACGAGGCACACTTTCACCTCAGTGGATTCGTTAACAAGCAGAATTGCCGCATTTGGGCAAATGAGAATCCACGAGTGATTGTTGAAAAGCCGATGCATCCACAAAGAGTGACTGTTTGGTGCGGTTTATGGGCTGGCGGCGTCATCGGGCCATACTTCATCGAAAATGAGGACGGCCAAGCAGTTACCGTGAATGGTGTTCGCTATCGCGAGATGATAACGGACTTCTTGTGGCCAGAAATTGAGGATATGGACCTGGACGATATGTGGTTCCAACAGGATGGTGCCACTTGCCACACAGCCAACGAAACAATGGCTCTTTTGCGCGAGAAATTAACATCGTGCGTTTTGGTTGGACCACCCTACTTTCAATTTTTTTTTCTTCGTTTGAATTATATTTATTTATTTCTTAACCTAATTATTTTATTTCTAAGCATAAAAAATAAGACACCTTACTTTAATAAATAACGAATTAATTAACAGAAATTAATTCGTTATTTATTAAAGTTTGAGCTCCCTTTCACAAGGTTTGGCTTATGTGGGCTTTTATCTGTAATTTTTATTTATATTTGTTTACTATACCTATACACGAATTGTGTCATCACTTATTATTTATATTGGATACAAAAAAAAACTTAAGAAAAAAGAAAATACGTGTGGTTGCGTTTCCTAATTGTTATACTAGTGACACATAGCGCACATAATTATTCATTAGGCTTAAATTATCATTATCCCGCTGTGCGTCATATGCTAATTTAGATTAATTAACACCTAATGACCAAAATATTGATCAGAACGATCTCAGCTAATGATCTTATTTTTCAAATAATAATAATGAAGAATTTACGAGAGCTGCCCATTTTATATAGTTGACCAAAACTAACGCAACCTTTCAACAAATTATTTTTCTTGAATTGAAAATACTATGATAGCAAGTTGTTGCACTATTAAGTAATATACTAGCAACCAGCAGCCCTACGTGACTGAAGGAGTCTATACAATACCTTGTTATTCAGTCATCAATGATCAGTAAATACTGATCTGATCCTCTCTTTTACAAATAGCAGGATTCATTCTTTAATATCGATTCTAAAGATGTTAATAAAAAAAAATTAAAAGCGGCTTATAGTCAGTAAAGATGATTCAGTGGTCAACGCGTCTACTTTGAGATCTAGTATTCCAGGCTTAACTCTTTTTCCCGACTTGAAAAAAAGAATCACTTGATTATTCGTTACACACTTATGAGCTCTAAATCATACTTTTTGCTCAATACAAGAAATACACTTTGAAATGGCTTCGAAAATATGCTTTAAAATTGCTTTTATTAAAGCTGAAGTGCAAAGATTACTTCAGCGGATGTGCAATGTTAAAATGTATATTGAAAGGTTAGAAAGTTCGAAGCATCTCTTCCCCATAAATTAAGCCAAAAATTTAGCCCATTTATAATCCTTCGCAAGCGCTTTTTTTCCCGCTGGGATAGTTAAAGAGTCGTTTCACAAAAAAAAATTTACTTACCGCTCGCATATACTTTAACAAAGTGTTGTATTGTATATAAATACAGCAGGGATAATTGAAAGTGAGGAAAAATGCTTCAGTATTGCTAACTTTAAAATCTTAGAAATTTAAAATCAAGATGCTCTTATTAATTGGCAAAAAACAAATCGCACAATTTTAAAACGGCGTCTATAAGAAATTGCAACATCACTGAAAATTTTCGACATTTTTGCTTACCACCTCCCTCCCCTTGCACCCCCTATCTTAATTTTTTTTGATTATATAGCTTAAGAGATAGTTCAGATATTCATATTTAATTGTTTTTCCTTCCTGACCGTCCCCCTTTCAATAATTAGTCTCCTTCTAAGCTGATTTTGGTGGATCTGTGGATCTGGTCTCAAAATATGAATTTTTTTTGTAAGTAATTTCGGCATTTGCTAAGAAGCATAGGTTATGGCCCACCTCAAAACGGTGTAATATTTTGTGGAGCGATGAATCAAAAGTTGTTTTAATGGATCCTATGCGCTCTGTGTAGAATTTCGCCAACGATATAAAGCTACAACTTTTACACATGGTGGCAGCAGTGTGGTGCTTTAGGGTTGCTTTCCCTGGCTCGGTGTCGGTTCAATATTTTGGCTTAAGCTGATGCATATGTTAATATATTGCAAAATGGAGAGGAAGAAATTCCTCTTTCAGGGTTTCTACACAAAATAATGACCTATACCCATACATGGGGAAGTCAAAAATTTCGCGGAATAGGGATGGTCAAGGAGGGGGAAAATATTTTTACCTGGAGGTATTCTAACACTCAATACAGGTATACATACACAGTTTCTGTTAAATCGAATCACTAACATTTTAGTTATCGCCAAATCAACAAGTCAATGGGAAAGAAAACGCTAACTGTCGACAATATTTAGTTTCATGCTGTCATAAAGTTCATTACCAAGAAAGCAAAAATGCCACAAATATTTTAAAGGAAATGCCATCTGTTTAATGGGAATTCTTACCCTAAGAAGACGATGATTTATAAGTGGCATGATTTATTCAGTCAAGGCGGAGAGTTACTTGAAGATGATGAACGCTCGGCCGGCCACTTCCACAAAAATCATCCAAAAAGTGGAGAAACTTGTTCTCGAAGATGCTCGTTTAAAGATAAAACAAATTACAAAAATGGTAGGAGTATCAGATATAACCATTTTGAATGTCCTTCCCGATAATCTCGGCATGTCTAAAGTCAGCACAAGATGGGTACCGGGAATGGTCTCAGCGGTTCAGAAAAAAAAACACGTCGAGTATTCATGAGAGTTTTTGGATCTCTGTAGTGAGAACAGGGATGAAATTTTTGACCGAGATTGTTACTGAATGAAAGCAGGAGTCAATGCAGTGGCTCCGTAAAGGCGTTTCACGCTCCAAGAAGTTCAATGTCAAACAATCCGCCGGAAAAATCATGGCCACTATTTCTTGGGAGGGGGTTTTGATGGTCGACTGTAAAGAAAAAGGACAAATATTATAGGTGGATACTATGCCAACCTGCTACAAAAATTAAAGGATGCCATCAAAGAAATAAGAAGATGAAACTGAATTCTAGGTGTGCTGATTTTGCAGGACAATACACCTGTTCACAAGAGCCACGTTACAATGGTTGCCCTACAGAAATGCGGCTACGAAATATTGAACCAACCCTCTTATAGTCCAGATCTGACCCCTTCCGATTACTGTTTTTTCCCAAAACTGAAGAAAGAACTTCGGGAAAGAAAATTTATCAACATTTTTTAGAAGAAAAAATATTGAAAAGGAAAAATAATGACATGTTTAATTTTACCCCCTTCGCTGTCATTCCGCGAAATTTTTGACCTCCCTCGTACATATAGGACTGCCACATTTTATCATTACTAACATTGAAATAAACCGTTTTACATTTTATTTACAGCCAACAATAATAATAAACCCCTTCGAGGAAATTATCTTAAGTAATTCTAAAGAAAACACTAGTTTTCTGCAGCAGATATGTCTGCTTACCAAGATTACACTTAACCATGAAACCCACGACAAAAATTTACTTATATATGAATATTCGATAATAAATGTGAACTCATAAAATCCCACATTATTAAGATAAAAAAAATTGAAGCAATTTTCTGCATCTTCTGCACTTAGTCTGCAACAAAACGATAAGATTAAAAATTTCTTTATTACAAAATTTATTAAAAAAAACATAAAAGAATTATGATTGGGCGTAAAGCCCAATCATATGATACTCTAGATGAAATGAGAAAGAGTTCAATGTACCGGAAAATATGTCACCTCCAATTCTTTTAAATAATTAATAGTGACTTTTGTATGGGAGGTGGTAGAAGGAGAGGAGGAAGGTTTGTAATTTTTGGATATGACACCTAATGTGGTATGCAAAATATTTCGTGCTGAATTTAAAGTTTGCAGCTTTCATTATTTTCAATTGGACATAGTTTTCCTGAAATTGAGGCATTTGTATGGGAGGTGGCAGGGAAAGTGGAGCGTCTAAGATGATTTTGAAACTGCTTATCATATCATCCTTACCACCACGCTTTGATTCAATTTCAAATTTGATAGTTCTAATATATTCGAAGGAGAAATGCTTTTCTTGAATTTAAAATACAGATATTTGTATGGGAGAGGGTAGAAGGAGTGAAGAGGAGCTGATAATTTTTTTAGCATTTATTGCAATTATTAAAAAACAAACTCTGGCAAAATTTTAAGTTTATACTTTTTCTAGTTTTAATGGAAATCGATATAATGCACTTAACAAAAATTATACATTTGTATGGGAGGGAGTAGAAGGACTGTACGGATCAAAACAAATTTTTTTCTCGTTATTGATATTTCTATTTGTATACTTTATGCAAAATATCAAGTTGATAGCTTTAACAGTTTCAAAGAAAAATAATTTAATATAAATTTAAAAATTTCGTGAAATTTGTATGGGAGGGGGTAGAAGGAGTGATGTGAAGGTGATAATTTTTTCAATACTGATTGCAATTGTATTAAAATTAATTCCGGCAAAAATTAATTTTTACAACTTTGCTAGTTTCAATGAAAATCGAAAAAATGCATTTTTTCCAAATTATGCATTTGTATGGGAGGGGGTAGAAGGAGTGAAGAGGAGCTGATAGTTTTTTTAGCATTTATTGAAATTATTAAAAGACAAATTCTGGCAAAATTCTAAGTTTATACTTTTTCTAGTTTTAATGAAAATCGATATAATGCACTTGACAAAAATTATGCATTTGTATGGGAGGGGGTAGAAGGAGTGTACTGATCAAAACACATTTTTTTCTCGTTAGTGATATTTCTATTTTTATACTTTATGCAATATATCAAGTTGATAGCTTTAACAGTTTCGAAGAAAATTAATTTAATATAAATTTCAAAATTTCGTGAAATTTGTATGGGAGGGGGTAGAAGGAGTAAGGTGAAGTTGATAATTTTTTCAATACTGATTGCAATTACATTAAAATAAATTATGGCAAAAATTCGTTTTTATAACTTTGCTAGTTTCAATGAAAATCGAAAAATTGTATTTTTCAAAATTATGCATTTGTATGGGAGGGGGTAGAAGGAGTGACAGGATCAGATCAATATTCTGTCATATTAATGATATTTATATCATAATACTTTGATCTAAATTTCAAATCAGTAGCTTAAATAGTTTCAAAGGAAAATCAATTTCTGGAAATTTCGGAATTTCGTGAAATTTGTATGGGAGGGGGTAGAAGGAGGGGGGGGATGTGGCCCTTTCACGAACTTAAAGTTTCTTTTTAGCTAAAAATGACACACAAAAAATTTCAGCATGATAGCTCAAAGCGTTCGAGAGTTATGCTGTAGACAGACGGACAGACGGACAGACGGACAGACGGACAGACGGACAGACAGACAGACGGACAGACGGACAGACGGACAGACAGCAACTCGGAATCGAAGTTTTTGAGCGACAACAAATATTTCTGTACCCTTGGCGGCTCTGTGCGAGCATTATTTCTTAGCGTTACAAACGGTAAGGCAAACACAATATACTCTCAGATTTCATCTAGAGTATAAACATTCGTTTTTTACCATAGTCATTAAATCGAGCAGACAATATTTCTTCAATATTAATTTTTCTAGACTTTCGATTCAGTTAAATTTTCCCATCCATTGATCACAAAACATTTTAACGAATTCGAAGAGGAACAATCATAAAAAAAAATTGATATTGCAATTTTTCATGCAACAATGATTGTTGGTTTTTTTTTTTTATTATTATTCGCTCTGATGAAATGGCAAATATTGCAATAAATTTATGTTTAAATGTGGTGCAAAGAGAAAAAAGCAACAATTCAATTGCGACGAAACGAAGCCGTAGTAGGAAGCACGGAGGTTTAACGATATGCCTTCGAAAAAAAGAAATGTGTGCGTACATATATTTATTCCATTGAAATAATAAAAGATACTTAGGTTAGGTCAGGTTTGTGGAAGAGTTGTACACGACTGTACGTAAGCTACCAGTAGGCCCATTATACGCCTCCGTATTTATACCATCTGGGCCTACATATAACTTAGTCAGCCTGCTCTACCGATACGGAAGTACATAGAATCAGTCTAGTCAACCAAAATAATTATTTGTTGGTGTTATGAGGGATTTATTATATATTCTTCATCAGTTTTTATGGGAGAGAGTTGTAGCCTAACACTTGTCCGATTGCAGGATATCTCCCAAAAGCGTAATGACTTACAATTTGGCAGACAAATTGACTAACCCTACTGCCATGCCATAATCAAAATAACTTGTAAGGCATGATGTCGAAATAAATTTGTGTTTTTAAACCATATTTTCAACTTAGTACCCCGTTCTGACTCGGGTTCCCCTATGTATCATTTTCGTGTCAATAGTAGTAAAAATACAAAAACTTGTCGAAGTCTTCCTACCCCTTTAACCACCTCCCATGCTAATTCTCTCTTCATCCCTAATAATATTGGCCAAATTTATTATACTCTAGATGAAATCTGAGAGTATATGATGTTTGCCTTACCATTTGTAACGCTAAGAAATAATGCTCGCACAGAGTCACCAAGGGTACAAAAATATTTGTTGTCGCCCAAAATCCTCGATACCGAGTGACCGTCTGTCTACAACATAACTCTCGAAACCTATCGTGCTGAAATTTGTCATATGTAATTTTTAGCAAAAAAGTAACTTTAATTTCGTGAACGGGCCATATCCCCTCACTCCTTCTACCCCCTCCCATAAAAATTTCATGAAATTTTGAAATATAAAGAAATTGATTTTTCTCCGAAACCATTTCAGCTATTGACTTGAAAATTAGGTCATAGTATAATGTAGTATAATGAAGTAAGTATCATCAATGTTAAAAAATATTTATCTGATTCCCTCACTCCTTCTACCTCCTCCCATATAAATGCACAATTTCAAAAATGCACTTATTCAGTTTTCATGGCAACTAGCAAAGCTAAAAGAACCACTTTTTCTCATAATTGATTTTATTACAATTGCAATTTTAGGAAAACTATTTACATCACCTCACTCTTTCTACCCCCTCCCATACAAATTTCACAAAATTTCGGAAAAAAAATTAAATTATTTTTCTTCAAAACCATCAAAGCTATCAACTTTAAATTTTGATGTCTAAAAATTTGGTTTTGATTCGAATACTCCTTCTACCCCCTCCCATACAAATCCACAATTTTTGTAAATGCATTTATTCGATTTTCATTGAAACTAGAAAAAGTACAAACTTAAAATTTAGCCAGAATTTGTCCCTTAAATTATTAGGGGATAAATAGTAATAAATGCTATAAAAAATATGAACTTCGGCTCAATCTTGCTACCACCTCTCATACAAACTTTTGTATTGGAAATTAAAGAAAAGTATTTCTCTTTCGAACATATGAGTGCCATCGACTTTAAAATTGTAACAAAGCAATGTGATTAGGATGTTGATAAGCAGATTCAAAATCATCCAAAACCTCCCACTGTCTCTGCCATAAATTGAGACAAAAATTGTTCAATTTCCTCGAAAATTATGAAAGCTACAAGCTTTAAATTCAGCACTAAACGTTTTGTGTACTACATTCGGTGTTATATACAAAAATTACAAACCTCCCGCCTGTGCTTTTACCACCTCCCATACAAAAGTCACATATTTTCCGGTACAATAAACTCTTTTCTATTTCATATAGAGTATCATATGATTGGGCTTAACGCCCAATTATAATTCTGTTATGTTTGTTTTATGCCCTCGACACACGAAGCGAGTTAAAATATTTATACTCTAGATGGAATCTGAGAGTATTATAAGTTCGCTCTAAGGTTTGTAACGCCAAGAAATAAGGCTCGGAGAAAAAAATGAATGATACAGAAGTTAATATTATCACTCAAAAATCTCAAAACCGGATGTCCGTCCGTCCGTCCGTGCGCTCTCTAGCTTGAGAACGCGTTGAGTTAGAAAGTTCAAATTTTGTACACGTCGTTTTTGACGAAAAAGTAAGGTCAAGTTCGTGAACGGGCCAAATCGCTCCACCCCTTCTACCCCCTCCCATACAAAATGACACAATTACGCAATTTGACAATAAACGGATTTGCTCAAAAAGTATAAAAGTTATTGGCCTGAAATTCAGAATATATTACTTTTATGATAATATCAATCTATGATATAAAAATTTTGCATGTCCTCCCCCTCCTTCTACCACCACCCATACAAACTGTACTTATCATGAATTACTCTAAGCCAATTTCCTCAGTGCTTATAAAATTCAGCGGGCTGAAATTGTGCACCAAATATTTATTTAAAATTGTTAGTAAGGTCAAAAAATATGAAATGATTAGTTTCACCCCTTCTACCCCCTCCCATACAAAATGACACAATTTCGCAATTTGACAATAAATGGATTTACTCAAAAAGTATAAAAGCTATTGGTCTCAGTTTTGGTATATGTTACTTTTTTAATGATTTAAATCTACAGTACAAAAATTATTTGCTTCCTTCCTTTCCTTCCACCCCCTCCCATACAAACTACACTTTTTCCTGAAATGCTCTAAGCCGATTTTCTCAGAACATATAACATATGCTCATATTTTGTAATAAATATTTAATTAATATTATTACTAAGATGAGAAAAAAAATATTTGATTTGCTTCACTACTTCTACCCCCTCCCATACAATATGACACAGTTTCACAACTTCACAAAAAATCGATTTCTTGAAAAGTATGAATGGCACTAGTCTGAAATTTAAGGGATGCCAATTTTAAAATATTCCTAGTTATTTCTGAAAAAATCATTAAAATCCCCCCACTCTTTCTACCACCTCCCATACAAACTGCACATTTTCACTAAATCAAACTCACTAATTTTCTCAGTTCCCATTCAGTTTTTGGAGTAAGCATTTTGTATAAAACATTTTCATAGCTACTTTAGCATGATGTCGAAAAAATTAGTTCAATGCTATCATCCCTTCTAACACTCCCCATACAAAATTTCTTGGGATCACAAAAAATTCTATTTCATCTAGAGTATCGTAAGATTGCGCTTTACGCGCAATCGTAGTCCTGTTATGTTTTAATTTACGATTTTGATAAAAGTAAGCTAAATTATGTATGGGATAACGACATCCATAAAACAGACGTAGTAATATCGAAAAGAAAGATACTTAAAGTAAAATATTTTAACTTGCGTCGTGTGTCGAGGGCATTAGAGAGAAAAATAAAATAACTGATTAACTTCCAATAACAAGTTTTAAAGATAAACATTACAAAATATTTGCAATGCAAATTAAAACAAAAAAAAATTGATTTATTTCACCGATTTACAATACTTAATTTCTGGCAAATATCTAATCTTTCAAGAACAATAAATAAACATCAAAAATATAAATAAAAAAAATTATCGTAATAGCCATAATCTTAATGTTTTCTTTATTTTGAAGTAAACTTAAACTTGCAATATGATCATAAGAAAAACTGAGATAATTTTTAATGTGTCCGGTCAGTGTTTCTAAATTTTACACTGATAAGAAATGCCGTTCATAAGTAAATATACAAAACGGTGCTATCACAGATAAATAAAGAATTTACGAAATCTTTGTTTATATTTTTCTTCAAAAATAATTTCGATAAGGTTCTTATCACATTTTGAAGCCCTTTGTTGTTAATGAATTTGATATACTGATGATATTAATTACACCTTGTTATGGTATTCACTATGAACTAAAGAATATTATGATGATTCGGTTCTATGATTCAGTTGGCTTGCGATAGGAAAGATAAATCGGATTTCACAATCGAATCATTCAGAAACTATCCATTATTTTGGAATAAATTCGAAAATTCATTTATAGCTCAATTTCGAGAAAAAAAATTCAAAATTGGTCAAAACTATCAAAATCTGTCTGATATCAACACGATAGCATTTTCTAAATTATTAAAAGATATACATAGTTATAGAAGCTACACCATTATTTAGGGTGTAGCCTAGTGTTGCGTGTTAAGGTACGTTTACATCTCTCCGGACATAAGTGTCAAATGTCCGACAGAAATTCGCTTTGACTGTTTACATCTGAGAGAAATTACCAGACACTTATGTCGTGGATAAGTGTCCGACAGTTCTCGCAATGCTGAAATTCGGAAGAAATGTCCGACCCGTTTACATACGGACACATGTGTCGTACATATCTTCCATTCTGCAGTTCTGTTTATGTGGTCAAGATGAATTTTTTTTCATTTTAAGAAATTTCGTAGGAGAAGTGGTGGAGGGGATGACGACATTGAACTAATTTTTTCACATCACGCTAGAGTTGCCATCAAAATGTTTTATAAAAAATTTAGGTTTCAAAAATTTAATAGGTACTGTGCACAATTTCAACTCGATCAATTTTATACGTACTGAGTAAATTTGTTTATAGTATTTCATAAAAAAGTGCAGTTTGTATGGGAGGTTCTGGAAGGAACGGGAGGACTCAAAAAACTTTTATATGTATAGTAGATTGAAATCATAATTAAAGTAATATATTACAAATTTCGGATCAATAGCATTTTTACTTTTCGAACAAATCCGTTTATTTTCAAATTGCAAAATTGCGTAATTTTGTATGGGGGTAAATAATAAAGTTGCGCCCGACTTTTTGGCAGTTTATTTTTTCATAGCCATTCCCGCACAAAACTTGAATTTACCAGAGCCCTACAAAAATTTCTCAAAATTTTCGATATTTTGGGCCATCACCTCCCTCTCCTTATAGCCATCAAAATAAAAATTTTATCAAATTTATAAGTCATAGAGCTCGACAATCTCACAAAATTTCAACTTAATACCTGCATTGGATTTTTAGATATAACGGTTTGAAATTTTCAAAAATGCACCAATTTTGAAATGCTCCCCATTTCCCCCCACTGCTATTACGCCCAAATATTATATTTTTCTTATATTCCGTTAGTATAGATTAATTTATGTTTCAAGTTTCAATTACATAGTTTAAGAGATAGTCGGGTAATTAATTTTTAAGTTCTTTTCCGTACGTTACAAAAGAACTGCATTGCATTCTACAGTTTTCCCGACACTTATTGCAAAAGTAGACGAGCAGTCAACTTCTGCGATAAGTGTCGAGAGATCTTGAATTTACAAATAATCAGCGTTTGGACAGAAGTGTCGACACTTATCTCCGATAGCAGAATATAAGTGTCGGACTTAAATTCATCTCCGTTTACACTAGTCACGATTTCTCGGGCAATAAGTGTCAGATGTAAACGTACCTTTAGTCCACAATGCGAAGGTCGAGAATTCAAATTCCGGTCGACGTATAATTTTAGCACACTACTTGCGTGAGAATATCTTGGCCACCTCAGTCTGCAAAAATTAAAATGCACAGATAGAAGGTTATGCGAAGGGCTTACAACTGTTTCACAATGACAAATAAATGCTAAGGAGCCTGAAGGTCAGGAAGCCAGAGCCCGATTTGGGCTATAGTGCCATAGAAGAAGAAGCTACATCATCAAAATTAAATTGGCTTCATGATGATTGCTAATAACTTTCAATATCAATATTCATTTGGAATATTGTTAAAATGTTATAATTTTGTTTAGCCACAAAACAATATATCTTGATTTACAATAAAATGATATGATTGTGCATAGAGGCCAATACGATACTCTACCTAAAATAGGAAAAAAATCAAACTCTTTCGAATACTGTCACTTGCATGGGAGGTGATAAAGATGTGGAAATTCATTAATTTTTGAAAATGTAATTGCACTTGAAACTTGAAAACTTTTCATGCTTAAGTTCAAAGAAGAAATCGAAAAATTAACTTTTATGAAATTATGGCATTTGTATGGGAGGTGCTAGGAGCAGTGACAGATATTGTACGATTTTCAAATTACCTCTTATCAATATTATTATCGCCATATGTGCTAATTTCGAAGTCAATACTACTTACGTTATATGTTTGAGGAAAAATATTTTTCCTAAATTTCTAAATTATGATAAATTTGTATCTGAGAAAAAAAATTTATTGAGCATCTATTTCAGTTATCATACTAATAATCAAAAACTGTGCATATGCATATTTGAAGTCGCGTGAAGTAGGTAATTATGTTTCGTCTCGCCAAAATTTCGTCGGTATCGCTAGTTCAAAGGAAAACCTCGCATGTAACGCGAGCAGCCCCGGGTTCGATTCCTGGCCGGAACTTTTTTAACGATTTGACTAAAGTAAAAATATCAGAATTTGAGTTTAAAAACTTGTTTTTTCAACGGGTTGTATGCCCCTGTTATACAATAAAAAAAATCTGGTAAAATGCTATGATTCTATCTTCTTTACTTTTACTGTAAATTTGGTTATTTATTATAATTTTTGATATTGTGCATTTGTATGGAAGGCGACAGACAGAGTGAGCTGATTATAACAGAATTTTTCGACTCTAGAATTGTAATATTTACATATTTCTGTATTTTGGTAAACAAATTTCCAATTAATTTGAAAATAGTTATCCTTAAATTTCTTCAAATTTCGTGAAGTTTGTATGAGAGATGGATGTGGTCCGTCCATGAAAATAGAATTTATTTTTTGCTAAAACTAACATAAAGAATAATTCAGTTCGATTGCTTCAAGTGTTTGACAGTTAATGTAGGACAGTTCTTGCGCGGAAACAAACATTTCTATACCTATGGCAACTCTATTCGAGCTTCCTTAACGTTAAGGGGTGGCATATACCAAAAATGCGTTCTCGTTGAAGATTATGTAACATACGATAACTTCAAATCGAAAAATTAGGCGAATAGCTCAAAATAGCTGTAGTAGTGATAAATTGGCTGAAAATTAGCTGGGCAGCACCTGAATGAATAAAAAATTACTAGGAAACTTCGACGTACGTTTAAATGGTCACAATATCTATTTTATTTTATTTTTTTTTTTTTGCTCTCAACAAATCAATCTTTCTACTAATAAAGAAACAGGTTCGAAGACATATTTACATGCAAAGAATTTAAAATAAAAATCAAGCTTAAGTTAAAAAATACCTATTTCAGAATGTAATATTATTAATTAGAATTTTCAAGGCTTTCTAACCAGTTCTCTCCGTAGAAATGTGTATTTTTCGGTTATGGAGACACAACACTTCCTCGCAATATATAAAAAAAAATTTTGTTTATAACAATTACTTTTTTATATATTTTCCAAAATTTCCTGCACGAAAGTTTTAATTACTTCAAAAGCAATCAGCCAATGACATTGCCATTAAACTAGTTTCCTCGGCATGGTTTTGATTTAAGGATACTCAAAAAAAAAATTAAGGTTTCCCACGGCAAAAAGTTTGCTTATAAAACACTAACTGCATTTAAATATGCGAATGTAGTCTATTCGCTCAATTAAAGCACATTAATATACTCTCAGGTTTCATCTATAATAAGCTCGTTAATTAATATTTAGGTAAAGGTTAAGGAAAATAAAAATAAAGTATTATCTAACTAACCGGCATAATGACTGCAGTCTGCTTAATTATTGGATTTTAAGCTCGTCTATCAAATAGGAATGGCTTCGTAAAACATAAAAATAACACCTGTAGGTTATCTACCTGCATAATGTAGTAGCACCTATATTGCTACTCATATATAGGTAAACTAAAGAAACATGTAGTGTTAGTGGCAAGAAAATCAATACCATAATATGACATAATTCGGAAGAAACGGCATGAAGCAATAAACATAAGGTAATTCGTTCGACTGTTATAGGTATACATGCTATTATGGAATTGGATATTTTAATAGTTTATTACTTAATAACATAATTTGTGTTGTTAAGCTGCATAATAGAGATATTTTGTGAAAATTTTCTCAATATCTAGCGCAATGTTTAACAAACCATGAAAAAAGTTTTTAAAAGGAAAATACAAGAGCGGCAAAACTCGTTAAGATGCGATTTTTCAATATACAAACTTATTCTAGAACAGAAGGAATAAGGAAATGTGAATTATTAGCAAGTTTTGCTTTTTAAAGTAAAAAAATAAATAGGGGAACCCGGGGCTCAACGGAGCTCCGGGACGGAATGAAATTCGACGTTTTTCGGTGTCAAGGACGTGCTGCCGAGCGGCAATAAGCAGAACTAGACCAAGCATTGATGCGTGAAATTTTCGTTAAGTGTTTTTTTGTTTTGCTCCTGTATTGAAATTCTTTATGTTTTTGTAACCACAGTATGGTATGCATACTTGTTTATATTACAACTATAGTTAGTATATGCTTGAAGTCTATTTAATTGTCTTTAGTTTCATGTATTTAAACATCAGTTTACGTATCTTAATCAAGTGGGCTTACCTCCCTAACTTGAATTGTGTCCCTAAGACGGAACGGGTGAGGCGGAATGGGGAAGTACTCGTTCTGACTGTGAATGTTTATATTGCGATGAATTTCACTTAAAACCAGTTTTAGATTGGGTAAATTATTCCAAGTGCAAAAAAAACGGGCGAACAATGCCTGTGCGGGAATAGATACCGAAAATAATGAAGCTGTCCTAGTGAATGAATTTTGTAAAAAGGACACAATTATTGGAACGTATAGTTAAAGCTTCATATAACTAAATAAATATAAAGCAAGCTTATTTTTTCTGCATTTCTACTAGTATTATATGTTTTTAAAATTACTGGTTCTAACCACCCCATTCTGCCTCGTGCCCGGACAGAACGAAACAAATCCCATTAATTTCCATTTTTGAAAACAAAAATACTGTTGTTTTGTTTTCTTTCAATATTATTGTGTTAATTATTATATTATAATGTGTTTATAGAAAAAACTGCAGCTTCGTTAATTAGCCCTTTTGTGTTTTTAAACCATATTTTCAACTTAGTACCCCGTTTTGCCCCGGGCTCCCCACATAATCTTCCTTCTACGAATTTTTCATTTTCGCAGATTGAGGTGACGCACGTATACTCAAGCGGACAGAGTGCTTGATCGGGATTTGAAATCACGACCTTCGGCATTGTAGACGAACACGCTACCCACTATGTTACACCCCACACTGCATGCATGGATATGTATTTATATCTGGGTCATCTGGGTCTGGGTGATAAAATGAAAAAAAATCGTAGATAGAGGATTTTGCGAAGAGCAAACAGCCCATTTACAATAACAAATAAATTTTATGTACTTAAAATTTGCATCCTTGAAATACAGCAAAAAAAAAATCTGGTTTATATTTATAAATTAGAATAAAAGAGAACCACAGTCGCGAATGTTCGAAATCTGACCGCGGATTTTCCTTTTTACAGAAGTGGCATAGTAACACTGACTGAAAACTATTTAAGGGAAAGAAATTAAAAAATTTTCAACCTCCCGAAGATATGATTTTTTTTTCACTGAAATTCGTGAAGATTGTGTACTTAACCTCCAAGAGAGGAATGTTCCAGAACTGACCCCGGCTTCTACTTTTTTCAGGGAGCTAGTAGCATTGACTATAAACTATTTAAGGGAAAAAAATTAAAAAGTTCAACCAACCTTTTGTACTGAAATTCGTGGAAATTGTGTACTTAACCCCCTCGAGGGGGTGTTCTAGATCTGACCGAAGTTTCTACTTTTTCAGGGGGTTAATAGCATTGACTACAAACTATTTAAGTAAAAATATTAAATATTTTCGACCTTCCGAAGTTATGATTTTTTTAATTCGTGAAGATTTTGTTCACCTCCCACGGGCGAGGGTTCTACTTTTTTTATAATGTTATTAGTTTGGACTACTAATAATTTCAAGAAAAAAAATTCGAATACGTTGTACTCTTGGAAGATAGGATTTTCTTACCGAAATTTAAAAATACTGTGCTTTTGCCCCTTTGGAGGATGGGGGATGAAAAGTTGTTAATATGTGTCTAATATTCAATACTTTCTGATCCATGCAAATCATTTTATGCTATGTTCTATATTCGCGGCTTCAAAATTTTAATTGAAATCGCTCCAAATGAGGGTGGTTTTTCAGAGGGGTGTGGAGAGAGGGAGGAGGGCTTTATGCTTTCTTTTACTCTAATTTATAAATATAAAATAAATCGATTTTTTTTTTTCGTTGCGTTCCAACGATGCAAATTTCAAATACATTAAATGTTAAGGAACCTGAAGGTCAGTAAGCAAGAACCGGTCTGTAGGGCTATTGTTGAAAAAGATAAGGATATTCAAAACTCTCTATGGACAATTTAATTTATAAAATTGTAAATATTTGGAAGTTCCTTGAAAAGGTTAGCGATTTTTTCATCGATAAATTTGGAGATTTCGAGAACCAAAAAGTTTGTAAAGGAAAGCTAGAATGGATGACCAAATTTTTTTATTGCCAATTTAATGATAAATATAATCATGATACCTATTTGTATGACAAGTGGTAACGTAATGTCACATGTGAGTTAATGTTGCACAGTAACCCACTTTCGTCTTCTTGTCTTCTCAATGTCACTACAACCCGAATTGAGTCTTAGCACTCCTATCTTCAGGTTCCTAGCACTTTTATTTGGTATTGTGGTACAGTTAATTTTTTTTTAATTTTCGTAGATTGAGGAGACCAAGGTATATCCAAGCAGGCAATGAGCTGGAATTATATATTGCGTCGACCGGGATTTGAACTCACGACCTTCGCATTATAAGACCAACACGCTACCCACTACACGGTTAGAAATTTTGGTGTAAATTCTATAACAAAATGATATTCATATAAATCCTTACAAATTATTTATAAAATGAATATTATCCATCTCGATCAATTTTATAATTATTGACAATGAATTTATACTTTTACTTATAGAACCATTTTATAGCATTTTAGTATAAATGTTATTCGCATTATTTATGAAAATATTCTATATGTATAAATATATAAAATTAATAGCAAAAAATGTTCACTATGTATACATTGCTCCTATTTAATCTATCCTTTAATTTTTTAAGATCTTTTAAATCCCAAATCGGACCTTGGCCTCCTGACATTCAGGTTCCTTAACATTTTTCATTACTCATTGTGGAAGGGTTGTTAGCCCTTCGCATAACCCTCTATCTACGATTTTTTTATTTTTGTAGATTGAGGTGACCAAGATATATCCAAGCAAGCAATATGCTGGAATTATATATTGCGTCGACCGAGATTTGAACTCACGATCTTCGCATTACAAGACCAACACGCTGCCTACTAGGCTACACCCTAGCTTTTTTAAAACCTATTCCGCGACCTATAAAAGCATCTTCCAGGTGATTTCATTTGTTTCTTACGATTTTAGCCAAAAAAGTTTATCTCATGTTGTTATAAAAGCTGTTGTGGTTAGTATAAGAAAACCCTTTGTTTTGCAGCTTTTGAGCGTCTTTAGCAATTTTTAAGATCTAATTTATACTGAAAGGAAGATAAAATTATCAATGACCATATTCTAGTATTCATTCAATAACCATCAGGATAAATTTTATGCATAATGGAATAAAATTTATTTTGCTTAATTTAAAGGCAAATCTTTATATTTAAATCCATATACACTCTAGGCCAAATTAATATAAAACATTTTTATATAATCGTTTTTCATAAAAACCATACCAATTATCAGATACTTCACTTTTATAACAAAAAAATAATAAATGAGTTTTATCTTTTACACCAATATTTTTAACCGTGTAGACTACACCCTAGATTATTTACTCTATTTTATACCAATTAAAAAGTACTATTATGGAATTTTAAATAATATCGCTATTTCATCGACAAAAACTTAGACACGAGCCCTGTGGGACACCAGCTAAATTCTGTCTCTCATTCGGAAGCTCACCTTATATCGATTTTAATATAAATACTAATCAAAATAAATGTGAATACCACTTCAATTAAATATGTATGTAAATATGTAACAATTTCTTCTACTTCTACAATGGCGCTACAGCCCAAATCGGACCTTGGCCTCCTGATATTCAAGTTCCTTAACATTTTTCATTACTTATTGTGGAAGGGTTGTTAGCCCTTCGCACAACCCTCTTTCTACGAATTTGTCATTTTTTTAGATTGAGGTGACCAAGGTATATCCAAGCAGGCAATGTGCCGGAATTATATATTGCGCCGACCGGGATTTGAACTCACGACCTTCGCATTACAAGACCAACACACTACCTACTAGGCTATACCCTAGCTTATGTAACAATTTAGAAACTTTAAATAAAAAATAAAGAGTTAAATTAAATCAAAGTACAAAATCAAAATAATCTGACTCAAGGCAATCGTAAATGCAAAATTACACCAGTAATCTATGTCAACCTCTCAACTTAACCTAAAATTAAATAAAAATAAACAAATTTATTAATATGAAATAATCTTTTATCAAGTTGAAATTAAGCTTTATCACTAATCATTCATAACTATTTGCTGTTTTTGTTTATTTCTATCAGTTGGAATGATTCATATGGCCGTAAAGGTTAAGCATACACAATCATTTCAAGAAATTTACGCAGCAAAAAAAAATGTCCATTCTTAAATAACATAAGTGAAAAAAGGGTGCTTGCGGTCTAGATCTGATGATGATATGAATATTTTTAGACGCTATCATTGTTGTTGTGGTTAAATTAGATACGTACTGCTCTTCTTCCGCTTTTTGTGATTTTTTGTGATCTTTCGAAAGTCGTATACGATAAGCATGGGGAAAAACATAGCCCAAACTCTTTTATCCAGATCAGTTAAATGCACAGCAGTGTAGATAGAAATTTGATGAGAATAAATTTACAGATTTTTTGCAATTTAGAACTTATCCATTACCTATTTCATCATAATTAAGGTAAAGTCTGGTAGATAACATCGGATGCACCGCACGCATCGGATGAAAACATGTTTTACATGATTTTTCCTCATGCATCGCATCTTAATGCAATAATGCAAATAAGTATGATGCGTGTGATAAGTGTGTTGTGGCTTAGAAAACGCTGTTATTATGAAAAAAATCAATGAACATTGTCATTTTTACTACTACTACTACAATGGCGCTACAGCCCAAATCGGACCTTGGCCTCCTGACATTCAGGTTCCTTAACATTTTTCATTACTTATTGTGGAAGGGTTGTTAGCCCTTCGCACAGCCCTCTTTCTACGAATTTTTCATTTTCGTAGATCGAGGTAACCAAGGTATATCCAAGGAGGCAATGTGCTGGAATTATATATTGCGCCGACCAGGATTTGAACTCACGACTTTCGCATTATAAGACCAACACACTACCCACTAAGCTACACCCTAGCTCATTGTAATTTGTAGGAATATAATAAAAACTAGCGCAACTTCTAGGTTACCTTTTTCATTTGCGGTTATGCAATATGCGTAATTGGAATATAAAAAATAATCAGAAGTATAAACATTTTTATACCATAGATGAAATCTGAGAGTATATTGTGTTTGCTCTAATGTTTGTAACGCTAAAAAATAAGACTCGCACAGAGTCCCCAAGAGCACAGATATGTTGGTTTAAATTAACATTCCTTATTGCAATACCAAAAATAGTTTTATACATAGTAAATTATAACAATACTTAATGAGTATACAGAATCGATTACTACATCAAAAAAAATTGATTTATCGAGAAACAACAAAGTTAGTTGGATGTATGATCCACTGGAAAATAAAGATATTAAAAAGAGCGTGTACCGATATAGAACCCTGAGGCACACCGGCCTTTATATCAAAGATGGAAGAGCAAAAGTTATTTTTCCTAACTCTCAGTGTCCTGTCCGATGGGAAACTGAAGACCAGCTTACAAAGCTTCCAAGGGAAACATTCACAGGAACTAAACAGCGTTGCAAGCAAACCATCCTTCCAAATAGAGTTAAATGCCTTGGATATATCCAAGGAGCATGCAAGAGCTGAAGCTCTCTCCTTGAATCCCTCATGAAAAAATACAGATTGCTTGAGACGTAAATTTATTATTTGTAAAATGAACTGAAGTTGACTAATCAAGTCCTTTTCATAAAAAATATAAAAATTTGTTTTCTCTGATGATACCTTCAAACATTTTGACCGCATTGAGCAGCGAAATTGGTCTGTAATTGGCTACGTTAGTAGATAATGAGAAAACTTTTGAGATGGATAACACCGCATTCTTCTAGGGTAAAGGCAAATAATACAGATTGATAGAGTTGTTAAAAATTACAGTTAGGAATTCTATATATTCAATTGTGACTCCCAACAATTGATTCATCCCCACCTACAAAATTCTCCAACGAATCACCATTAGTGACCCCTCCATTGGAAGTAAGACAGGCTGTGAAGTAGGTCCTCGAATTACAAGAGTCTCTCAAAAGCTCGCCACTAAGAACAGAGTAAGAATTAGCAGTTCTGTCAGAAAGTGTGGCCTCCGGAGTATAATGAACCAACGTAAAATATTGTTACATATCAAGCCTACTTGCTTATCATCTACCACTGAACAGTGATGCACGCGTACGAATATTATAAGGACCAACTGCATGAGCGCTATGCGACTCGATCAGAAAAGTTCAAGGTAGCTTCAAACAGTAATGAAATAAGACCTGCACTCTAGAATGCACGATCATCAAATGTTCAAGATATGAAGGCCTTGAACATTCAACCAACCAACAACAAATTACACGGGCGATATGGAGAAGCGGCGGATAGCGATCGTACGAGGGAATAATTCGGACGAGAAAGAAATATGAGCACCTGAGAGTTCTTTACCAAGAAAGCAAGAACAACCACACGTATAGACTCGACCGACAGAAATAAAACTCGGACGAGGAAATATTTTTTAGAAAGCAACAACAACTACACGTATAGACTCATCCGACAGGTAGAAGACTCCGACGACGAGGCAATGCTTTATAGAAGCAACTAATAGCGCTCGGCCGGCAAGGAACGGCGCTCTGCCGAGAAGGAAAAGTCATACGAAAGGGGGCAAGATTCGGCCGACAATAGCAATATAAAAAGGCGAGCGTTTTTGATGAATATTCAGTCTGGTTTGGGGAGTCGTCGACGAGAAAGCGAAAGAGTCAAGATTGGCAAGCGATAAGTTGTGAGGAACAAAATCTGAAGTGAAAAGTGTAAAGCGGCTTAGTTGAATTAAATAATGTTTTGCGGTTCAAATATGAAGTAAACTTGTAGTTTTATTTTTACTTGAAATCCAGCGACCCCTACCCTGGCGAACTGTCATCCGGTTAATGCTAAATGTACCAGTTACCGACCTTACAGCTAAGCAATTTATTTTCCAGGAACTCAGTATATAGGCAAGTGATATCAATTTCATAATTATTTAAAAATTTCAGTGTAATATTACTTCTCCCCGAATTGAACCAATTTCTTCTCATCCTTTTTTTTATTTTAATAAGGTTGAGAATATTTTCCTGAAGGATTATTAAATTATCCGGACTTACCCTCACCCTTGAAATTGTCAATTCCATAATAACAACCAAATATCAATTAAGAATATCAATAGCTGCATCGATTTCAGTTTTCTCAAGGTTTCGAGTCGTTGGCGGTCGTAGTTTTCGGAAGCATGTCAATCTCTTTCCTTCAATCTCCTCCGGTTAGTCTTTCTATAGAAAGCGACTTCGGAGATCTACTTCTACAATGGCACTATAGCCCAAATCGGGCCTTGGCCTCCTGACATTCAGGTTCCTTAACATTTTTTCATTACTTATTGTGGAAGAGTTGTTTGCCCTCCGCACAACCCTCTTTCTACGAATTTTTAATTTTCATAGATTAAGGTTGACCAAAGTATATCCAAGCAAGCAATGTGCTGGAATTATACATTGCGTCGACCGGGATTTGAACTCACGATCTTCGCATTACAAGACCAAGGCGCTACCTACTAGACTACACCCTAGCTTCTTCGTAGATACCGTCACAAATAATGACAATCCAAACCTACTCCTCCGTTGAGATTATTTTCCGCACTGCTCAGTTGAGATTGTGGGTGCCTGTTAGTCGGAGCTCGTTTTGTGGGATTTTCACTTGTTGGCTGCCCGGTTTTGTAGTATTGTACTGTTGCTGTTCGATTCTGCGTCGTTGATCGCGTAACGAGGAGGAGAACAGAGCACCAGGAGTTGTGGGGCTACGATGCTCAGGATCGCGCGCCATGCCGAAGATAGAGATAGGAAGGGGATGGTCTTAACTGTGAGTTTATCTCTCTGTATAGTATTTGCCTACGGTTGTGATTATGGGTGCCCGTTGGTCCGAGCTCGCTTTGTGGGGTTTCCATTTTTTGGCTGCCCGGGTTTCGGGTTTTGTGTTGCTGCTGTTGGATTCCACGTGGTCGATCATATATACCTTTTTATTTTATGTCTGTTGTAGCAAAACAAACTTATGTTTTCTGATTGATTTCGATAATGATTTCATTTCATAATAATAAGCTAAACATAGTATAAATTTAAAGGGGTGGTTGGATGGGTATAGACAGGGTAGGCATCTGATCGGCGTCATTAGGCGACGCCCAGTGTTGTAACTGTCATATACACATCAATTGTGCTCATCATACCTCCTCGTGGTAGCCACCGGATCCTGGTCTTGTCCATCCGGACTTGACTTGCTGAACTGATGGGCGCGAGTGCTAATGAAACAGAAAAATTCTAGCACTATAATAATATGGCCCTCCAAGTTGGGGGTTGGGCGATGTGTTAACAACTCATCCTCGGAAAAAACACACCCGTTTCGAAACCTGAAGCAACGCCTCGGACTGGATTGATTACAGGAGGCCAAAGTCCGATTTGGGCTGTAGCGCCATCGTAAGTAAGTAAGTAAGTAAGTAAGTATAAATTTAAAGTGCCACCGTGCAATTAATCTCTTGACTAACTCGAAAAGAAATGTAAATTTTCACCCGCAATTTCTTTGTATATAAATTTTAGTTTCTAGGACAACAATTGAGAACACAATTACCAGGAACATTGCCAAGCCTGCTAATTGTTGGATAGCTAACCTGTTGGATTCTACTGGTTGCTTGTTAATCCTTTGATATCCGACTTCAAAAGCAAATATTTATGAATTTCTTATAAGCTCAACACATCAAAACTACGTATTTTTTCCCACAAAAAGAACATTTCAAATATTTACCCATCATCAAGACTTAGTCCAGGATGGACATAGTGTTAATAATGGCTATCACAATTTAATCTTTGACTTTATCAATCAAGTTGAACTGTGTTTCTTTTTACTAAACTTAACAATTCGTCTATGCTCTTTTTAAGGTTGAGTGTTAATTTATTTTTCGTACTCTCTCTCTCTCTCTCTCTCTTTCTCCAATCGTCCTACAGTACAAGTAGAGATTAGGCTATTCCTAGTCGTCAGCGTCTGAGTTGTTTTGGGCACCCAAAGGAGTTCAGTAAGCGACAGTAAGCGAGTATGTCCTGTGACCGACAGGCGGAGTTCAGTAAGTGAGTACGTCGTGTAATCGACAGCGGAGGTTGATAAGCGATAGTAAGCGAGTAAGTCCTGTGACCGACCGGCGGAGTTCAGTAAGCGAGTAAGTCCTGTGATCGACAGGCGGAGTGCAGTAAGCGACAGTACGCGAGAAAGTCATGTGACCGACAGGCGGAGTTCAGCAAGCAAGTACGTCGTGTGATCGACAGCGGAGGTTGATAAGCGATAGTAAGCGAGTAAGTCCTGTGATCGACGGCGGAAATTAGTAAGCGAACACGTCGTGTGATCGACGGTGGAAATTAGCAGTCGAGTCGAAATGAGGAAAGCGACAATTAGTGATCGAAAAAAATGTTTGTGAGAGTTATTAAAAAGCTATAAATACAATTTTGCAGTTATTTTGAACCAAAAGCGACTTAATTTTATTTTTACTTGAAATCTTGCGACCCTTAGCTAACTTCAATATGGTTCATGCTGCAGCAATCGCGATAGCGATTGCAAAATTCATACCGGTCATCCTTTTTTCCAATTTTCATCGAGTTGTTAAAGTGCGATAGCGCTATAAAAACAGCGTTTGAAATCGCAGTCGCAAAACACTCACGACACGGTAATTCTATCGCAGCGATTTATCGCTGTATCGGTGTACAGCTATACTGTACTGTCGCAAATATACAGCTATCACGTTGATGTCAATCAGTCTGAACGGGCTCAGTGGCGAAAATTTTTGATAAAAATGCGTCTGCGCATATCAATCGTTTCCCTGTTAAGACCCTTATAAAGGCATAGGACAAAAACTGGTCTCTTCCAGAAGGAATGAACCTAAGCATTGGCCTTTGTTTGCCGCCAGGACTTTGTAACGATTTATTTTCAAGGTATACTCAGCGTCGCCAGTATTCGTTACAAAAATTTATTTAATGGACTTCACTTTTTATTTAATTCAATTTATATATTTCGTTTAATGTTCCAGCCTCAACTCAGGCCTTGTCGACGTCGTCACCGATTCGTCTCGCTGCTTTCGACTGCGTTGTTTTCACCTTCGTCGTCCTCGATTATGATTCCGTCTGCGTTTGTTTTCCCTTGTTGCTTCGCTAATCCTTTCGTGTCGTTTGCAACGCTGCTCACCGAGCTCCCTTTCAAGTCGAGTGCCTTGGTATTCATAGCGTGTGGAACATTTAGCTTCCACGAATTATAATGAAGTAAAATTTTTGTGTGGGTGGAAATTCGCAGAATTTCCATCCTTACAACTTGTTTATTCCTCTGGCCTCCACTTGAATTGCTCCTGAGCATCGGCCTTAAGCTGTTGCCAAGACTTGTTTACTCCTCTGGTCTCCTGCTCAACAGCTCCCTTCCATGTGTTACATGGTCGACCAACCCGACGTCTTCCTTGAGGATTAAAACCCAGAGCCTATTTGGCGATGATTTGCTCTGGTTTCCTCAAAGTATGACCGATCCACTGCTACTTCCGCCTTTGAATCTCAATACCTATTCCTAAAATGCGTCGGAGGTTCACGAAAGTCTGTAGTTTCTTGGTAAGTCGAACGTTCACTTTACACGTAGTACAACTATATAACAACACGCATGCGTCAAGCATGCGTCAAGCATGCGTCAAAAACTCGCAGCTTCGTCAAAAACTCGCAGAGAAGGGAGATCTCTCTTAACCTCCAGAAAGGGAAAAGGATACCGAAGGCCTGACGAGCTTTATTTAGACGAGCCTCAATATCCTTTTCGCCTCCGCCGTCCATGCTGACAATGCTTTCGAGATAGCAAAAATCTTGCACCTCTTCCACATCTTGTCCGTTAAGAGCAATCTATGTGCTTGCGTTCGAACCCATGTGCATGTACTTGGTTTTACGCACATTTATTTTCAGTCCCGCCTCTATGCATTTAGAATGCAACGAGCGAACATTTGACTCTAAGTCCGAACGGTTATGTGCAAGCAAACACACGTCATCAGCATAATCAAGGTGACTTAAGATGTTAAATAGTTTCCATTGAAGACCTTTACCTTCCCCACCAGTGCAGCTTTCAAGATGTCATTTATTACCACCAGAAACTGGGCTGGCGATAATATGCAGCCTTGTCTGACACCCGCTCGCACAGGGAAACTCTCGGACAGTTCTCCTTTATGTAAGACGCGACATCTTGTATCTTCGTAGGATTCTTAAATCATAGCTATGACCTTATCTGGAATACCTCTCCTACGCAAAGCATTCCATATGTAATCTCGCTTATTATTTTTGTACCCTTGAATATTCCATTGTAGGATGGTGAGATTTGTGAGATTGTGATTAATTGTGGGTATTGATGGTTAGTTGGAGGTGTTCGAGTTTGTTGGGGTGTGGTTTATTGAGCTTTACATTCCTGTGATAGGTGACATTAAGTTGTTGAAATCTGGAAATTGATTATAAAATGTCGATAATGGTGTTTGGAGTTTTGGGAGAGGTAATGACAAGTTTGTTTTTGGGGGTAGCTGGATAACTAAAATTTGATAGATCTAAGATAATGGACTCGTTTTCTGTGCTTTCGATAGCAATTATATTGATCTCGGAGTAATTTCAATTATTTGTTGTATTTAATGTGGGTTGTGATTGGGGAGGGGCTAGGTTTTTTTTTTACAGAATCAGAATGACCTGTGTTATGGGCAATTTCGGCCTTTATGTGCAATGCACAAACACAGTCATGGAGGGAAGGAATGGGATTGGGAAGGTTGGGGAAGGGGAGTGAGAACGACCGTAGCGAGTGGAGAAGCTGGTATATTGCTCAGTTGTACTGGCTGCTTACTGACAAATATTTGCAGATGTTATGGGGGACTGAGTGATAGAAAGCGAACAGAAACCATCTACTGAGTATCTAGGCCTTCTTGAAGTGGAACTGTTTCACTTTTACACCGTTTCCCCATTTTATTACGAATAATTTTTTATCAGCAGTAGCAACTGAAATATTTGCGCTTAAAAAAATACCGAGTGGGAATCGAACCCACGACTTATTGACTGAAAAGCAAGCATGCTGCCCACTACGCCACGGAAGCCTCGGTTATGCTGGTTGGATTTTTGTAGGAGGGGAATTTATGATAGTAGTTTGTTGAAAAGATGTTAAGTTGCAGGTGACGTCTTTTTTTTGCTTTATCGGCTATGTTTTCTCTCGCAGATTCTTTATTTTTGGAATGGTGTATCGCAATACTATTTAGATTGCTATTTTTATCTGATTTTGGGTTGACAACTAAGTAATTGCCGATTTTTTCATATGAATAAAACACATTTTTTTAAATACAAAGAATGAACTTTAATCAATGATATATTTTCCATTTTGTCCGATGACCTTTTGCCATCTTTCTGGCAATTTCATAATTCCACGTTCGTAGAACTTTTGATCTTTATCGGCAAAAAACTGAACCAAGTTCGATTTCACAGCGCCATTATCATTGAAAGTTTTACCATCCAAGGAGTTTTGCAAAGATCGAAATAAATGGTAATCTGATGGAGCAAGGTCAGGGCTATATGGTAGTTATAACATCGATTCCCAGCCAAGCTCCAAGTATGAGGCCTAGCGTTGTCCTGATGGAAAATGACATATTTTTGATGGACCAATTCTGGTCGTTTTTCGTTGATCGCTATATTTAATTTGTCCAGTTGTTGACATTACACATCCGAATTGGTCGTTTGGTTCCTTGGAAGCAGCTCAAAATACACCACACCTTTCCAATCCCACCAAATTGAGAGCAAAATCTTCTTTTGGTGGATATCGGCTTTTGAAGTGGATTGTGCTGACTCATCAAGTCTGGACCATGATCGTTTTCGATTGACGTTATTGTGAACATTGATTCTTTTCAAAAAAGGATCGGATTCATTGCGTCTAAGATAAGATGCAAATCGCAACCGTTGATACGCTTCGTTAAATGAATTTTTTTCAATTTATGTGGAACCCAAATAGCAAGCTTTTTAACGAGTTTCATAAGTTGTAAATGTTTCTCAATCGCTGTATTTAACACATATAACTTCTCTGCTATCTCTCGTATAGTTACATGACGATCCGACTCGATTATGGCTTTAATTAGATCATCAAGCTCATCTGGTCGACCTGATGGTTGTTTGAGTGTAAAAACTCCGGAACGAAATTTGTCAAACCGATTCCTTCTTTTAAGGCTTCTTCACCATAGACATCACGTAACTTTTTAGCAGCTTGCGCTGCGTTCTTTCCTTTATATAAAAAAAAGGATAATATGATGAAAATGCTCGTTTTTGCACTCCATATTAAAACTGACGCCAAAGTAATTCCTTTTAACAAAAATACGCGCAATTTCCTCCTAAAATAAAATAAGACTGAAAATGTCAAAAATAAGAAATATATCATTGACAGAAGCCATTAAAAAATATAGCCAGACACATCTATACAGGGTGTTTGGTACTCCGTGCATAACCTTGTAAGGGGTTATTCCTGGATATATTTTGAGCAAAAAATTGTTCTACGGAGATGGTCCATTTTCAATATCCGCGGAGATACAGGGTGACCAAGAAAAGTGTTTCGGACCTGTACCCTCACTCACTCAAAACAATATATCTTGAAAACTAATAATCGCATTTCAAAGTGTTATAGCTTGTTTTTTAGGGAATCAAATTACCTTTCATTTGGTGTAATAGTCCGTAGTGTACCTGTACCCAATCCTGAGGTATTTGCTTCAGACTACAAATTTTTGACACTTTGACCCTCAAAATTCTGTGATCAATGTAGTTTTTCTCAAAAAAACGCATTATAAAAATGTCATTTTAATGTTGTTGTTTTATGTGCCATATTATTGCCTACAAAAGATGCATACATACTTATGACTTAGGTTTTCCCGTTTTCCAGGTAATAAGCGAAAATACATATGGCTTAAAAATAAAATATGCCATAAACCTACCCTCGTTCTAAAAAAACTACCTGAAATGTTGTTAAAATGAAATATTCTTTGTGTCCTTTAATTACTATTTAAATTATCGATGAATGTCCTTTAAGTAGTATTTAAATTATCGAGGAAATGAATTAAATTAAAATGAGTTTCAACACAACGACGCTGTCCGACGCTTGGCATTGCAGTTAAACGTCTCTACGTGGAAAGTTTGGAGTGTCCTCAAAGCAAAGCGGTTGCATTCCTACCACCACACACCAGTGCAGGAGCTGGTACCCATTGGTTTGCCCAAAAGGATGGAGTTTTGCAATTGGCTCCTTGAACGACAACTAAGTGACGAGAATTTTATGAACAACATTCTTTGGACGGATGAGTCCCAATTCACCAGGGACGGTATCACAAACTTCCACAACTTACACACATGGGCTGAGAGCAATCCACATACAAGAAGAGAGGCATCATTTCAGCACAGATTCAGTGTCAATTTATGGGCAGGTGTGATTGGCAACGATTTTATTGGTCCTATTAGGCTTCCGCCTACCCTAAATAGTTCCAATTACTTGCAGTTTTTGACAAATGATCTACAAGAGTTATTGGATGATGTGCCACTGCAACGATTGGCTTCCATGTTTTACCAACACGATGGTGCTCCAGCTCATTACGGCCGACAAATCAGAGATTGGTTAAATTCCAATTATAGCAATCGCTGGATCGGTAGAAATGGACCGATACACTGGCCTGCAAGATCTCCTGATTTAACTATTATGGATTTCTTTGTATGGGGACGGATGAAGGACCTTGTCTACGCAACGGAAGTAGTAACGTTGCAGGATCTAAACACCAGAATCGATGCGGCAGCAACAGAAGTAAGGCAGCAGTTGAGGTGTATGAATACAAAGAGAACACTGGCAAAACGAGCTTTAGCGTGCATTCAAAATGAAGGGAGCCATTTTGAACATTTATTGTAATTAAGGAAAATTGAAATAAACCATAAAAACCATTCTTAAGTTCTTTTAGTTCAAGCGGAGAGTGTTGATCAACCTATTCTTGCTTTTTTGACAAAAGTGCTACATTATTGGAATGATAATTTCTTCTAAACTATAAAACTTATGCAATGCAAGTGTATACATCTTTTGTAGGCAATAGTATGGCACATAAGAAAACAACATTAAAATGACATTTTTATAATGGGTTTTTTAGAGAAAAACTACATTGATCCTAGAATTTTGAGGGTCAAAGTGTCAAAAATTTGTGTTATGAAGCAAATATCTCAGAATTGGATACAGTTACAATGCGGACTATTACAGCAAATGAAAGGTAATTTGATTCCCCAAAAAACAAGCTATAACACTTTGAATTGTGATTATTAGTTTTCAAGATATAGCGTTTTGAGTGAGTGAGGGTACGGTCCGAAGGACTTTTCTTGATCACCCTGTATCTCCGTGGATATTGAAAATTGACCATCTCCGTAGAACAATTTTTTGCTCAAAATATATCCAGGAATAACCCCTTACAAGGTTATGCACGGAGTACCAAACACCCTGTATAGCCAGACACATCTATGTATATGTGAAATGAGCAATTACTTAGTTGCCAACCCAATAGCATTGCTAAGGTTGTCCGATTTTGTTATATTTAACAGGGTTGGTTTGAATGTATCTCTGGGTTGTGGTCGCAGAATAGTGTGGAGTATTGGGTTTTCATTTAAAATCTTCCATTCTTCTCGGATGGTGCAGCGATTGACGAACTTGATGTTTTTGACGGATTTAAAACGGAGGAAGTTTGAGCATGCCGTATCGTATGATGTATGTATGAACATCCTGGTTACAGTTAACACAGTACTTACGTGTACAGTCGCTTTTATGAGGCGGGAGGCAACATTCCTTGCAAATCTCTACCATTCTTGCAATGATTCTTGGTATGGCCAAGTTTTTGGCAGGTAAGGCTTCTCTCATTGGGTTGGGTATAAACCCTTCCAGTTTAATCCTTTGCCAATCGATGTAGAGGTGTTCAGATCGGCGAATGCCATCCAGGGTGATTATAGCCGCACCAGTCGGCATTAGCCTGTCTCCGTCTTTTTCCATGATCTAGTTACTTTTTGCTCTGCGAGTTCGCCAAGTTGTCCCTCAGAAAGTAAAATGATATTCCTCGAATAACATCTAGCTTAGATAGATTTAAGATGTGTGATGATATTTTAACCAGAGTGGTGTCAATTCTGATGGACTTGATAAATCGATTGGCTGTGGATTGATTTTGTTTTGATCAATAGATCGCCTGATGTCATTGCTTTTATTTCGAGGATATCTTTTGAGATGTACTGGAAACCTTTGTTGACACGAAACGGGTTATACGAGGCCATAGTAACCAATTCACCAGATTCCGATTTTTCCAAAGAAGAAACGATAAGATATCTGTCACACAGAAAAAGTGCACTTTATGAGGCAGCTTCCGTGATGGCGGAAAATTGTAATTTTTGCACAAATCCAATAAGATCACGACAAGAACGTGGGTTATGCACAAATACCTGCCTAACAATATTTCGAGCATGAAAAAGCTTTCAGTGTCAAAATACGCTATGATTTAAAAAAGAACCCACTAAATGGCCCTTTACAAGTGGAAGTTGCTTATGCCTGGACTGCCCATTTTTGGCGTGCTTCGAACCCTCACTGGAGAGGACATCGTATCGTTGATTTTTCATTTCACGTCACGAAATGGTTTTCTTCAGTTTACGCATCGCAAATAACCAATCAATCGATCAAATAGATTTGTTCAAAGTCCTTTTTTTTATATCAGAATCAGAAAATTCCTACGATGACCTTGAACCATTCCACATATTCCTCCAATGACATCATAATTTCAAAATAAGCATTTTTATAATTGCCGTGCTAATAAAAAGTTTTCACCACAAAAAAAAATCCTCAACCTTGCTTAATCCAGCTTCAACAATAAAAAAAACTGCAGATTGCATACCAGGTGTAAATCCACTGCAGCACGGCAGTTTAACTCGTTTAATTGCCAAGTTTGATAATAACGCATGAGCTATCCACTCACACATGTGCCAACGACGTGTACTCTCGGAGTTACTCTTACATATCCGCCATGACACAATAACAAGTTTTTATCACTCAAATTTATTTATTTTACTTGAACCCAGAATAATTGTTTTTATTGGAAGCAACGAGGTAAATGGCTCCACTGTATTTCCACGGCTTGACTATTTATGAAGTTCCAAAGATCAACTCTCCATGTTTACATTTGTGGCACTCGCTTATGATCGAGTAGTAAAGATCGCGATCGTGAAGTAAACAAAGAAATTATGAACACTCCTTAATAATTCAGCAATTGCCCTTACTACGTCTCAAGTCGATCGCCTTCAAAGTGCTGTCAAATTCATTGAAACGTCATCGATCCGATTGTATTTTTGGCGATTGGCGAATACGTTATAAATACTTTCCTAGTAATACGAAAACTTATGGAGGTCAAAACGAAAGCCGATTCCAAACGTTTCAAAATTAACGAAGTGAAAAGTTACAAATCATAGAAATTCCACGAGTCGGCTAATTACCACACCGTGTAACACAACCCTCGCGCTGACACTTCAATTTCATCCCGCAATATTTATCTGTCATCACATTCTCCCCATCAAAATAATATTTGCCCTAATAAAATCCCTCTCTCCGTTTGCTAACTAAGGCCGACCCAGCCCACTTAAAAATAATCAACTTGCCTCGTTCAATTGGGGCGCGAAAGCCTAAGCAATTCCGGAACAAAGCGCTCGGCTCGTTCGAAAGGTCCGAAGATGGAAAACAACTGCTTTGCAAACTAGCACTGGCGTTAATCACGAATTGAAATAAAATTAAGAACTTTCACTAAAACCGAAATCGGCGCGACACCTCTAACAAAAGGAGCTGTTTCAACAATATTCACACACTGCACACTGATAATCCAGCCTAAGCCGAAAAAAAGATTGAAAACGAAACCAATAAGCAAATTGGAATGACCTTAATCGCTGAAACTATGGGCGAAATTAAAAGGAGACTGCTGCATTCTATGCTATTGTAGAAGCATCAAAAACCAAAAGACCGGAGCACTTCCTTCCCGTCGCACTGTTCAAATCTCACTGACAGCAAGCAAATAGATTCCCAGAGAATAACCAATACCGTCCTCATTGCCCATTCCAAGCCCCGCGTATGCCGCCGCTGTTCAACGGAGATACCGCACATTTACACATCGGCTATGGCGAACAACCAACCCACACTCCCATTCCCATTCCAATGTTGCATATGCGATTCGATGACATATGCTTCGGAAAAGACCGGTTTTCAGGGAACGGAGGTATTGAACCATTAGAAGAATGTTATTGTCAAGTGCACACAACTAATCTCTTACCGATAACACCAATTACTTCAAAAACCTATTCTAAACATTTCGCTACTGTTTACCCAAAGTATTAGCAGCAACTCGGCATTACTAAATGTATTGGTGTTCCATTGATGACCTCATAGTGTTGTATACTTATCAACTCACACCATTCTGTTCACTCAGCCCTCTAGATCATAATTTTCCTAGTATTTCTTATCTATTCGTAATAATTTTATCTTATCTGATAGATAGCATCCAATCTCTTGTTCTCCGGCGGTATGTTCCAAGCAGTACCACTTTGTTTCGGCGTTAAGTTCTCCACGATTCATGACATCTCATTCAGATTCAGCTATGGAAATGCATAGCTGAATAACAATCGCTCGAATCTTATCAGAATCCCATGATTCATTTGAAATTATCTTTAATTTTTTGTCTTTTGCATTTTCTATCTCTTGGCAAAGTTAACATGCTTTGATTTCGCAACAATGCAACACATACTTACTTAGTTTTGGCATAGCTTTCGGGGATTTCCCGAAAAAAAATCACTGCACGCTTTCGCATTGTTGAAAGGCAATGTACTGCGAGTACGTGCTGGACTTAGAATAGAAAAGATTTCATAGATGATGCTATTTCTGTATTTAGCGACTGTACGAAAACTTGTGGCTATGTGTTCTCTAAAGTGAAAGTGAAAATGAGCTCATTGTGTAATAAGTTATTTTATAAAATATACACATAGTCACAAAATTGAAGACACAAGCAATAAATATGAAAATTCTTAATCATATAAACATACTCAAAAAAGTCTGCGTACATCTCATTAGTAAATTCTGAATGATGTTGGAATCGTATGAATCAATAAAGTGATCTTGATTTAATCATTTCGATAAAAAAGCCTAAACTGCAAGAAATGTATTGAAGCAGGTTTGATTAAAAAATTCCAAAAATTAACGAAGATATGATAATTTCAACATTTGGCAGCCCCAAAAAAGTCTGCGTACAAATCAAAAAATTTGGGGATTCCCCGAAATGTGCAGTGGTTATGCCTACATTTTTTCATTTATATACTTCATTGGAAAATTCTTTGAGAGTTTTGCGTGAATTAAAGACTATTCTTTAATATGAAAGTTAAAAATAAAGAAATCAGTGTTAGTGAGTAGTAAAATTGCGTGAAAACGGGAAAAGTTTTCGTGAAATCGCAAAATTGGTTAGAAGAACCCATTCATCGGTACAAAGGGTTGTTGCTAATTACGAAGAAACCGGTTTGATTATTTCACGGCATCGATCAGGACGTCCTCCTAAACTTACAGCACGTGAACGTCAGAGTATTATTAATTCTGTGAAAAAAAATCCTCGATTAACGGCGTTCCAAATTGTGCAGGACAGAAAACAGAAATATAATAAAACTAGAGTCACTGTATAACTGAGCAACTCGGTAAAGGAGTCTGGCAGATGCGTATCAGACTTGAAACCGTTAAGTTTGAATTTTTTGGTGTATATACATATTCGGTTAAATATTTATCAAAATGCAATTGGAATTCGATTATGTGCCCTGAAAAATTAATATCATTGTGCCATTCCATTAGAAACAGCCAAAAATTCAATTTTATTTTGCAATTTTCTGCACCCACACATCTTTACCAAACAGGTTTTTAGTCTAGTTTATGATTCTGTTTGTTGGCACATGGCGGAAAAACATCCCAACAGGGATTTTTGCAATCCATTCCCTTTTATTGAAAATCATTCAAATTGAGAAATCATTTAAATCGACCTAAGAAATTTGCAATGCATTCTGAAGTAATGTGAAGGCATTACATAAAGTAGCAGTTTATTTAGGGAATTTGATATGCATTGAAAGGTAATGTGAGGAGATTGCATAAAATAAATGATCATCTTCAAAACGTGCCGCGCACAAAACGAAAGATTAATAATAGAAAACATTATTATCATTATAACGCGTTTGCTTTCTAATATTCCCGTAAAATTTTACAAGTTGTTCATTGCGAGAAAAAAAATCTTAAGTCGCATTTTTCCAGCAACAAAATTAGTTAAATTATAGCAACAGAATTTAAAATACTGAATTCATATCAAAAGCAGGATCCAATTTCATCACATTTTTCAATATTAATTCAAAATGAATCGCTCCCTCAATATTAGAATACCTTCTCAAAGATTAATTTGCTTTCTATTCTTTTGTAACCATTCCATCGTAGATTCTATTGCGACCATTATATTGTCGATTTTTTCCAATCATTACATTATTCATTCGTTTCCCTAGATTCCTATGTCGATTCTTTGTAATGCAGAAAGTAGAAAAAAAACGAATGCTTGCCTATAACATTGCAATGTTAAAATAATCTATGTTTTACGACAGGAAGTAGCTGTAATAGCTTCATGGTAAGAATCATCGGCGCGGTAATGATTCCACTCCCTACTGGTATATGTCAGAATGACTACACAGTCTACACTTATTTTCACCAACACTTTGATCTTTCGATCGTTCGATTTTTAGTACCAAATTTTTTAGCACGTTCGATTTTTGTACTAAAATAGCTATCTGCCAGACTCCTGGACCGAGTGGCTCAGTTATACAGTGACTCTAAATAAAACAATATGCGATGAAACAGTGCGCATAATTCTCAGGAAAGGCGGTTACCATGGTCGAGTTGCACGTAAAAAACCGTTCATATCGGAACGAAATCGTCGAAAGAAAATGGAATTCACCAAAACTTATGTAACTATGCCAAAATAATTTTGGGAAAGCGTTCTTTTTTCGGACGAAAGTAAGTTTTGTATATTTGGGATAAAATGACGCAAATTAGTATGGAGAAAACGCTCGACAGAATTCAATAAAGAAAATTTAATTCCCATTGTAAAGCATGGTGGCGGCGTTGTGATGGTTTGGGGGTGTATGGCAGGCAGTGGAGTGGGGCAACTAGTTTTCATAGAATCCACAATGGATAAATACGGGTTCCTTAATATTTTAAAGAATAATGTTAAGCAAAGTGCTGAGAAATAGCGGCTGGGGAACGCATTTTACTTTCAGCACGATAATGACCCCAAACATACTGCTGAAATAAATAGGTTTTGGTTGGTCTACAACGTCACAAAACTCTTAGGTACACCTGCTCAATCACCAGATGTAAGCCCAATTGAACATTTGTGGGATTTACTTGAAAGAAAAATTCGACAGCATGACATAACAAGCAAAGAGTCATTAAAAAATGTTATTTTGAACGAGTGGAACAAAATCACGGCCGAAGTAACATCAAAGCTTGTTCACTCCATGCAAAATAGGCTAAAGGAAGTCATTTATAGGAAGGGCTATGCTACTAGATATTAAGGTTCTTAATCTGATAAGCTAAAATAGTGCATTTCAAATAAAATGAATAAATTTTTTCAGGTGTAGGCAGACTTTTTTGGAAGCATTTTGATGACTTCTTGGAGGAAACTTTTTTATTTTGGTTATTCTAAACAGCGAAGGAGTACTCAGTTATATATTTATCTACCATATAGTTTAATGAAAGTAATAAACAAACATTTTTAAGTTATAAACATATGGCAAAGGTTTTTATATTGATATGTTTGCTACGACCAGCAAGTGTACGCAGACTTTTTTGAGTATGTGTATAAACTAATATCACAAATTTTTTTATTTTTCATTAAATTGAAGACTAAAAATATAAAAATGAATAAAAAAATTAATTAAATTCAATTTTTTAAAGAATTAAGTAACAAAAGAAAAAATTAAAAAAAAAATCAAGGCACAAACTTCAAGATCACTAGAAAAATACAAAATAATTTATTATTAGTAGTTAGTTGGATATCCTTTGGCTTTGATTACTGCTGTTAGTCTTCTAGGCATACTTTCAGCTAACTTTTTTGTTACGGTTGGGCTAATATTTTACCATTCCCTTGTTATTTTTTTGCACCCTTAAAATCTACCCTAGTTTCTTCGAATAGTTCTCGAATGCCTCTTACTGTTGCTAATTCCATTGGGTCTTTTTCTTCCTTAACAACACGACCACATCTGCTTACTATTGTACCTCGTCCAAAAGCCATTTTCATTTCTCGACTTGATCCCCGAACATCTCCGGATGATGTCTTAAACTATTTGATTTCAAAAAAATTTATTTCAACGGGATCAGCAGTTAAATGTGAGAAAATTAGTAGAGATAGTAGTTCTATTGCTTCCTTTAAAATTGTTCTGACCAATACTGAACTTTTCAATCAATTGTTAGATAATAATTCATGGCCCCCTGGAGTATTCCTTAAAGAATTTATTTCTCGTCGGAAGAATGCAATTGGTTCTGGTCCAAAAAACTTAGACAATTGTCCATTTACTATCAAAACGTAAATGGACTGCGCACTAAAACTCAGGCGCTATTTGCATCAAGCCAGAATTCTTCTTATGATGTGATTGCTTTTACTGAAACGGGACTAAACTGTAGCTTTACTGACAGTGAACTCTTTAGTTCAGACTTCCAAGTCTTTCGTAGGGATCGTTACGTTTCCGATTTGAGATTGAAAGGTGGTGGGTTGTTATTAGCAGTCCGAAGCTGCATTAATTGTGTAGTTGTTGACGTGCCGAACCCTCACTGTCTGGAGATCCTGTGTGTTAAATGTGTGTTTAACCATAAGGATATTTATGTCTTTTTGACATATATTCCCCCTTCGAGTCCTATTACTTTATATGAAAGAACAGTTGACTGTATAATATTTGTTCATAGAACTATGAATATGTCTGACGAACTCATTTTATTGGGTGATTTTAATATGCCAGGTCTTTCTTGGTCATTTTCTGACGATGATTCTACTCTCTTAGTTTCTAATGCTTCGTCCTCGCTTGAATGTTTTTTTGTAGATAGTATATGTGCACTTGGTCTCCACCAACTTAGTCTTGTTCGGAATTCCTATGGAAGACAGCTTGACCTGATTTTTTATACTGACTACTGTGCTTGTTCCGTGGAAGAGAGCTTATCACCAATTTCAAATATTGATGTTTTACACCCTCCGATTAATATATTTCTTATTATTGACGAGGAGCATATTTTCAATCCTGGTGAGAAAGAGCTATCTTTTGATTTTATCAAAGCAGATTTTATGCAGTTGGACTACCTTATCTCTAATTTCAACTTTAACGAAATATTTGACAATCCCGATTTTGAGGGTGCCGTTGTTGATTTTTATTATATTCTGTACCAATTTTTTGTTGCTACAGTTCCTTTTACTTATCGTAAAAATATCTCATTGTCTTATCCCTGGTACACTAGTGAGTTGCGTGCAATTCGCAATTCTCGTAATGCTGCCTGGAATAGGTATACTAGGACGAAGACTGACACTAATTTTCGTTTGTATGTAGAATATTATGACTTATTCAAAGATTTATCTACTCGCTTGTATTCTGAATACATACTTAAAGTGCAGTCGGATATTATTAGAGATCCCCAGAAGTTTTGGAAATTTGTTAATTGTAAGCGTAAATTTGATGGTTATCCAGCTTCTTTTCAATTCCTTGGCAGCAATAGTAATGATCAATTTACTATTTGTAATTTTTTTGCGACATTCTTTAGTGGCTCTTTTTCTGGTAATAACTTTATACCTGACATGACGTACTTTGATAACTTCAGAGGTAGCGCTTCAACTACTTTGTCTGCTATACCGATTTCTTATAATGATATAGTTAGCCATATCTCTCGCCTTAAAGATGTTTCTTATTCTGGCCCAGATGGAGTTCCTGCAGTTGTCTTGAAACGCTGCTGTGTCTCTATTGCTGAACCACTCTCCTTCATTTTTCAAAGGTCCCTAAAAACTGGGATTTTCCCGAACGTATGGAAGGCCTCTTTTATCATACCGACTCATAAGGGCGGTGCAAAATCTGAAATCGTTAACTATCGACCAATAGCTAAGCTATCAGCTATTCCAAAGCTTATTGAGTCTGTAGTGTATGAGTGCTTGTCGTTTCACTGTAAATCCTTGATTTCAAGTAAACAACATGGTTTTGTCAAAAATAGGTCAACAGTCACTAATTTGATGGAGTTTACGAATAAATCCATTGTGGATATTGAGGAGGGTAAGCAGGTGGACTGTATTTATACTGATTTTAGTAAGGCATTCGATAAACTACCCCATTCCATTATTTTGTTGAAGTTAGACATGTTGGGTTTTCCTACATGTTTATTAATTGGATTAGGTCATATCTATTTAATAGAACTTATCAAATTCTCTTTCGTGACTGTACTTCTATGCCATTTACTGCGCATTCCGGTGTTCCTCAAGGAAGTCACTTGGGGCCACTTTTGTTTGTCCTAGCCATTAATGATGTTGCATCTGTTCTTAAACACTCGGAAGTACTTATTTATGCAGATGACATTAAGATCTTTAGGTCTCTTAGTTCCAACTCCGCCAATTTTCTTCAAGAAGATTTGATTAGTTTTAGTAATTGGTGTCGCCACAATGATCTTCATTTGAATGTGGATAAATGTCATGTTATGTCATTTACTAGGAAAGTCTCACCGTTTGTAATAATATACAGTCTTAATGACTGTATATTGGATCGTGTCAAATCAATAATTGACTTAGGTGTTACATTTGACCGTAAACTTGATTTTAGCTTGCATATAAATAAGATTGTACAAAAGGGTAATTCTATGTTAGGATTTACCACACGCTTATCCAAGGAATTTAACAATCCCTTTGTTAAATTGATTCTTTATAACACCTTCGTTAGATCTCACCTTGAATATGCTTCTCAAGTTTGGTCTCCTTATTATGATGAGCACATTGGCAGAATCGAATCAATTCAGCGTAAATTTGTGAGAATTGCCTTATGCCACCTTAATTGGAATGACAGAGTTCGTCTTCCCCTTATATTGATCGACTTAAGCTATTAAATATGTCATCACTCTCCAAACGACGTGAGGTAGCTGATGTAGTTTTTGCTCATCAACTTCTTACTGGTTTAGTTGATTCTTCCACACTTTTGGGATTGATGCGGTTTTCTGTTGGTCGATATTTACCAAGACAGCCTGGATTGCTTCAGATTTGCTTTCACCGGACAAACTATGGTATGAATGAGCCGATTTCGCGTCTCGCGAGAGAAGTTAATAAGAATGCTGATGTATTCGACTTCTCTATCGATAAGATGTGCTTAAAGCGTAAACTTAATGCTGGTTGATATCAATTTTTTTTTGTCAATTTTTTCTTAATTTTTTGTTATTTTTATTTATGTACATGGTGTAGGGATGTTCTTGTTTGTTTCGTTCCTTCACTAAATGATGAGCCAGAGGATAATTTGGTTTCCATCTTTTGAATTTGGAACCGATTTATGGCATTTCCTTGCATTAAGGAATTCTGATAGTGATAGTGATTATTATTGACTTAAGCTCGAATTTATTCGCAATTGAAAATTTTCGGATTTGTTGCTCAAGTACTGATCACAAATGTTCAATCGGGTTAAGGTCTGGTGACTGAGGTGAACTTTTTAATTGTTTCGGCGTATGGATCAAGTAACCACATCTTTACAATATGTGCGGTGTGCTTTGGATCATTATCTTGTTGAAATCAAAACACATCCGATATTCCTATTTAATAACACTTGATTTTAAATTCCTTTTCAGGATATTGAGGTATTTCAATTTGTCCATAGTGGTCTCAATAAATTCCATGTTGCCGACTCCTCCTGCAGACATGCAGCACCAAACCATCACATTACATCCTCCATGTTTTACGGTTCCGCACAAATTTTCATTCATTAGCTCGGTATTCGCTTTCCTCCAAGCTATTTGTCTGCCATCAGAGCCAAATAGGTTGAACTTACTTCCTTCACTGAATATTATGTTTTTCCAGAAATCTAGACCCTCATTTACGTAAGTTTTCGCAAACTCTAACCGTTTTTTTTTTATTTGCTTCTGATATAAATGGATTTTTACGGGCTATTCTTCCATTTAAACCATGGTTTCGCAATGTTCTTCTAATAGTTTCCTTGGATATCGGTTTATGGATCATATGAGAAACTTCAGCCCTCAAATTATTAATCGGCTTCTTTGGACATTTTTCTATTTCCCGTCGAATCTATTGCTTATCTTTAAATGACAATAGCTTTTTTCGTCCGCGTCCCGTTTTATTAATTAAAGTTCCGTAATTTTTCCATTTGTTGACTACTGTTCTTACTGAAGAAAATGATCTCCTAACTATTATCCCTACTTCCCGATATATTTTACCTTCACAAACAAGCTTAATAATAATCTTTCTTTCCCCAACTGTGGTTTCTTTTCTCCGTTTATCCATTTCAGCTTTTTTTTATTTATTTATGTACAAATATTTATTTTTTTTGAAAAACAACACACTTAACTCAACTAGTCACTGATGTTCACCTAAAACTCAATATTTGTAAAGAATGAAAAGTAATTGCATCATCAAATTCTACGAAATATCTTATTAGATGCTCGTGAGCCTTCAATTTTGTGTAGCTCGCAAGTAGTACAGTTGACATCAAAATAGCAAACTTTGTGATAGATTCGATTTTTTTTTGTATTAATTTGGTGTACAATATAAAGAAGATTACGCACTAACAGAATAAAATGCCAATTCGATCAATTTACTGTAATTGTAGTAACATTGAATAATATTTTGGCATTTATATAGATTGTGCCTTCAATTTTGTGACTATGTATACATATTTATTATGTACAGTGGCTTACAGCTTATTTCGTGCAGTGCTATTTTTAAACTATGGAACACTGTATCTTAAAAACTAATTAGAAAAATATAACAGGGCTACGATTGCGCGTAAAGCGTAATCTTACGATACTCTACAGATGAAAAAGAATTTTTTTGTGACCCCAAGAAATTTTGTATGTGGAGTGTTAGAAGGGATGATAGCATTGAACTAATTTTTTCCCCATCATGCTAAAGTAGCTATAAAAATGTTTTATTCAAAATACTTACTCCAAAAATTGAATGGGAACTGAGAAAATTAGTGAGTTAGATTTAATGAAAATGTGCAGGGAGGTGGAAAGAGTGGGGGGATCTTAGTGATTTTTTCAGAAATAACTAGGAATATTATAAAATTGACATCCCTTATATTTCAGACTAGTGCCATTCATAATTTTCAAGAAAACCGATTTTTTGTGAAGTTGCGAAACTGTTTCATATTGTTTGGGAGAAGCAGTGAAGCTAATTAAATATTTTTTTCTGATCTTAGTGATAATATTAATTAAGTATTTATTACAAAATATGAGCTCGATAAATGTTATATGTTCAGAGAAAATCGGCTTAGAGCATTTTATGAAAAAGTGTAGTTTGTATGGGAGAGGATGGAATAAGAGGGAGGACACAAATAATTTTTCTACTGTAGATTGATATCATTATGAAAGTAATATATCCTAAAATTCAGACTAATACCTTTTATACTTTTCGAGTAAATCCATTTATTTTCGAAGTGCGAAATTGTGTCATTTTGTAAGGGAGGGGGTAGAAGGGGTGAAGCTAATCATCTAATTTTTTTTGGCCTTACTAACAATTTTAAATAAATATTTGGTGCACAATTTCAGCCCGCTAAATTTTATACGCACTGAATAAATTGGCTTAGAGTAATTCATGACAAGTACAGTTTGTATGGGAGGTAGTAGAAGGAGGGGGAGGACTTGCATAATTTTTATACGGTAGATTGATATTATCATGAAAGTAACATAGTCCAAATTTCAGGCCAATAGCTTTTATACTTTTCGAGCAAATCCGTTTATTGTCAAATTGCGCAATTGTGTCATTTTGTATCGGAGCGGTTGAAGGGGTGGAGCGATTTGGCCCGTTCACGGGCTTGACCTTACTTTTTTTGAATGTATGTAAGAAAAACATGCTTATTGATTACAATAAATAAAAAAAAAAGTTAACAAAAATAAATTTTGACACTCTTAAGGCTGAAAAGACCGATGGTGCAGCAGAAACGCAGGCCACAGCTTATTTCATGCAGATACATGTCTCCACTTCTGTCCAATCGTGTCGCGCTGTATACCGGGACTTTCTTTTTCTTTATTTTTTTTTGAAGAATTTGCAACTAGCTGTAGTGGATATTTAGTGCGATATTTTACGTGTAAAGGACAAGAAGTGCTTTTTGAAAAACTGGGTCGTCGTACGACAATTGAGCAGCGAGAATTAGTGATAAGCCATTTCAAGAAAGGGTTATCCGAGCAGAAAATTGCTCAATTTGTTAATTTGATTCCTTCACAGTGTAGAGTATAATTGAACGCTTCGTTCATGAAAATCGTATCCAAGAGAAGGGCAGAAGCGCGCCAAACAAAATTTTCAACTCGTCTGACGAACGATTTATTGTACGTAAAATCAAGGCGAACCCAAAGTTAACGACTCCAAAACTAGTCGCGGAGATACAGCAAGGACTGATAAGTCATACTTACTTACTTACTTACGATGGCGCTACAGCCCAAATCGGGCTTTGGCCTCCTGAATGCTTTGCCTCCATCCATCCCGGTTCAGTGACCGCGTCCTCCAGTTTGAAAATCTTAGCAGTGATTTGCTGTCTGCGTCAATCGAATCCTCCCAGCGCTTTCGTGGTTTTCCGACCGGTCTTTGTCCGTTGAGTTTCCCTTTTAGTGTGCGTTTGGGAATTCTTTCGTCATCCATCCGCTCCACATGACCAGCCCATTGTAACTTTTTAAATTTTATGAGGGTTGACACTTCTGGATTGTCGAAGATGGCATACAATTCTCTATTGTAACGTTTTCTCCAGATCGAGTCTTCCCTCACAGGTCCGAGGATTCTTCTGAGGACCTTTCTTTCAAAGGCGTTAAGGAGTTTTTCGGACGCCTGAGTTAATGTCCACGTTTCGCTGCCATAGCATAGCACAGGCCGAATAATCGTTTTATATAACTTAAGTTTTGTTTTCCTGTGTACGTTCTTGTTTTTAATTATTGGAAGTACCGAATAATACGTCTTGTTTGCCATAATTATTCTTCCTTTAATTTCGATGGGTTCGCTTCCATCCTTCGATAGGTTCGCCCCTAGGTATATAAAGTTGTCTACGTTTTCTAGGTTATAGTCTCCTACTGTAATATTTTGTCTGATTGGCGTTTTTTTCCTAGATTGCGTCATAATTTTTGTTTTATTTTCATTAATACGTAGTCCAACTTCCCTTGCTACCGAGTCAAGGTTTACAAATACTTCCTTAGGAAGATCAGATCATTTTCTACTCTGACTTGTGACAAAGGCTCAGTCATTGTCATTCTTGTCAGTCGGACCAGTTTCGGTGGGACTCCAAACTCCAACATGATTTTATACAGTACGCGCCTGTCGATACTGTCGTACGCTTGTTTGAAGTCAACAAATATCTGGTGCACATCAATATTATATTCCCAGCATTTTTCCAGCACCTGTTTAACTGAGAATATCTGGTCCGTGGTCGAGCGTCCAGCTCTAAATCTGCCTTGATATTCACCAATTACTTTGTCAGCATAGGGCTTAATTCTCTTTTCTAGAATTTTCGTCAAAATCTTATAAGACGTACACAACAGAGATATTCCTCGGTAGTTTTCGCAGCAGAGTTTGTCACCTTTTTTATAAATTGGACATATGATGCTCTTGCGCCAATCTTCAGGAAGTATTTCTTGCGTCCATATGTCCGTAACTAATCTATGTAGGAGATGCGCTATGCAGGTGTCGCCGGCTTTCAGAAGTTCAGCTGGGATTTGATCAGTGCCCGGCGCTTTGTTGTTTGGGTGGTTCCCTAGGGCTGTTTTAACTTCTTCGAGTGTGGGAGGACTCAAAGCGGATCCTTCATCAGCTGTTACATCAGTTATACCTGCTATTGTATCTGCTGCTGCTGTTCGTATAGGTGATGGGCTCGGGTTAAGAAGGTGTTCAAAATATTATGCCCATCTTAGTTTTATATCTTCCGCGTTACTTATAATGTTCCCTTCTGCATCCTTGCAGAGGGTCGTTTTCGGTTTGTATCCTTCTTTCATCCTTTTAACAAGGGAATACGCGGCTCTTGTGTTGTGTAATTTAAATTGTTCGTCCATGTTTTTAATTTCATCATTATTGTACTTCCGTTTTTTTGTCTGCATATTTTATTTGCAAATCGTCTAAGATCCTTGTACTTGTCCTGTTTGGCTCGTGTCGGCCGTTCCGTTAATATTTTGTAAGCTTGATTTTTTCGTTCTAAGGCATCTTGGCATTCGTTGTCGAACCAATCATTTCTTTTGCGCCGGGGTTGTTGTCCTATCACCTCTTCTGCGACAGATGTAATGCCATCTTTGATGTTTTGCCACATTTCTTCTATTGGCTTGCTGTCGGTGGTATTCAGCATTGTCGCGAAGTGCCTCTCCAAGGCTGATACATATTTTGCAACTATTTTCTCGTCTTTGAGTTTCCCTAAGTCGAATTTAGGAACCGGTTGTGTTTTTGGGTGTCCTCGGTTTGCGATTCGACATCGGAACTTGGTCTTTACCAAATAGTGGTCTGTGTCGCAATTAGCCCCTCGACACGTACGCACGTCGAGAATACAGGAGGCCGTCCTTTTCTCTATTAAAACATGGTCTATTTGGTTGAATGTTCTTCCGTCGGGTGATGCCCACGTTCTCTTATGAATGTCACGAAGCGGGAAGCATGTTGAGCTCACAATAAGGTTTTTGCTGCTGGCGAAATCAGTCAGCCTCTGGCCGTTGTCGTTACTAATATCATGGAGACTATGCCTTCCAATTGTCCCTATGTATGTTTCTTCTTTGCCCACTTTCGCGTTAAAGTCACCTAATACTATTTTAATATCATTCGACGGAAGGGAGTCGAATGTTGATTCTAAGGTGCTGTAGAAATCGTCTTTAACTTCGTCGTCTTTGTCTTCCGTTGGGGCGTGGACATTAATAAGCCAAACATTAAAAAAACTTGTTTTGATGCGGATTGCACACAATCGTTCATTGACGGATTTGAAGTTGGTAACTTGGTGTTTAAACTTGTTGTCGACGATAAACGCAATTCCAAATTCCCGGCTTCCCGATGATTTCCCATTTTTGAAAATTCTGTGTGATCTAATGTCAGTAATCTCGTTACCTAACAATTTAGTTTCTTGGAGTGCAATTATGTTTACATTGTATTTGACTGCCTGTTCCAGAAGCGCTCTCACTGCTCCTGCTCTGTACAGGGATCGCACGTTCCAAGTTCCGAAGAAATAGTCCATTTTTCGTTCGCGTGGTCGTTGCCGTTGAATCAATCCAGTCCGAGGCGTTGCTTCAGGTTTCGAAACGGGTGTGGTTTTTCCGAGGATGAGTTGTTAACACATCGCCCAACCCCCAGCTTGGACGGCCATATTATTATAGTTCTAGAATTTTTCTGTTTCATTAGCACTCGCGCCCATCAGTTCGGCAAGTCAAGTCCGGATGGACAAGACCAGTATCCGGTGGCTACCACGTGGAGGTATGTATGATGAGCACAATTGATGTGTATATGATAGTTACAACACTGAGCGTCGCCTAATAACGCCGATCAGATGCCTACTTTATATATACCCCCATCCAACCACCATTATCATAATTTCAAATATTTTTGATTTCAAGCTTAAGTTGAAAAAATTGCCTTTTCAACGTGTTTTATGCCCTTGCTTTTAAATAAACAGATCTCAACAATTTTACAGGGCGAGTAAATACAGAAAAATTTCTAAGCCTCCGACCCATCATCAGGTATTTTAAGAAAACTTTCAACAAGGAAGAACAAGCATTACATGTGCTTGTTACTTTCTGTCAGTCTAAGTGCTTCATCCGTCGATCCTGTTTTGTTTTACATTTTCGATTCGTAAGTAACGTGTAAAGAGTCCGGAAATGGCAAAAGTAAAGAAGGAAATCAAACCTGCTCAAACTGGGAATAAACAGAATAAAAAACACCCCGAAAAGCCACAGAAACCCGGCCTGGAAAAGGGAAATGGCGTCGTAAAGACGAAGAATAAGGTTAAGAACGGACCACACGGCAAAGGTAAAAATCCTCCAATAGTGAGTGTTCCACTCGTCAAAGTCGCTAAAAGTCTGAAGAAATTAAAAAATAAAAACGTCCCTGAAAGCAATGGGAAGCCAGCCAATGGCAAGGGTAAAAATCCCCTTACGACTTTCACGCCAGTACTCGGCAAAGTCGCTAAAAGCCTTAAGGTAATTGACAATGAACAAAATGCCGACGTGCTCGTGAAACAGCTAAAACAGGTCGCGGCTTCTGCATCCCGCAAAGATCATAAGCCACTACCGCAAAGCGTCGCTAAGCCTCAGAAAAAGAACGAGTCCCCCACTTCCTTGAAAACGCCCGCAGCTGTGAAACCAATAAAAGTCAAGAAAGTTAAAGCACAGGATAAGGTAGAAGCCAAAGCCAAACGTGCTGCCGCTCTTGCAATCGCGCTGCCTTTCGAGGAGGAAATCTTCAAGAAAGTCGTTACTCGCGAAAATATGAAGAAAGTCGTTTTGGCGATCAAAACACTCGCTGACAAGCAAGCCGAAGACAAGAAGAAAACTCAGATGTTTACCGACTACAAGTTCATGTTAAACGTTACGTGCTTCAAAATTCCCAGCTGCCCAACACGGGTTGTTAAATTGTAAGTTACACGTTTTCCATCTTGGAACTTTCAGTTGCTATTAATTCCATTTCAGGCATCTAAAACATTCGTTGATCTCGCAAGACGACGATGTTTGTCTTTTCGTGCGCGATTCAAAGCGCGCCGCAGATTTCGAACTTTCAAAACAGAAGTGGGAGGACCATTTGAAAGCGAAGGGAGTTACTGGCGTGAAAAACGTAATACCGTTCAGCCAAATCAAGAAGGAATACGGAAACTTCGAAATGAGAAGGAAACTGTCGAATTCATACGACGCTTTCTTGTGTGACGGAGCGGTTATCGCACATACTGCTGCCATTTTGGGAAAGGTAAGATAAATTGGGGGTTTTTTTATCGAAACTAATTCCATGGCTATTTCAGTTATTCCGTAAGAGTCATTCCGTTCTGTTCCCTGTCCGCATGAACGAAGCGAATCTAAAGCACGAATTCAAAGTGGCCCTCAGTCGGACGTCATACAAACAAGGTGCGAAAGGTACTTTGATTTCCATCCCAATCGGCACGAACAAGATGATAACCGATGAACTACTCGACAATCTTGAAACCGTGATCGAACAGCTCAAGGATACCTATCCGGGTGGCTACGAGAACGTTCATTCTTTACATCTGAAGATAAACGTGATGAAAGGAGCAGCTCTTCCGATTTACGTCAGTTTGTTTCGGCCGCCAGCGAAGGCATCTTACATCGTCGGTACGAAGGAAGAAATGATGAATGAGGTGAAGAACAAAGCAAAAGATGTTCTCTTAAAATTCGACACTACATCCGACGGAACGCTAGTTAAGAAAAGCGCGGGACAAAAGAGAACCGCAGCTGCTATGGAAAATAGTGTCACAGCAGAATTGCCGAATAATAAAAAAGTCAAGAAGGAAGCGAAGCAGAATCTGGTAAGGGTTGAGACCGAGAAAGAAGGCAAAAAGAATTCAGTGAAGGTTGAACCTGTCGCTGAAACGAAAAAGGGTAAGGCGGTAATGGTTAAGGCAGAAATAGTTGAATCAGAGCCTGATGAATCGGAGGAGGATGATAGCGAGGATGAAGGCGGAGTAACAAATCTTAAGGAAATCATGAAACAAGAAGGAAGCGATGATGATGACGATGGAGATGATGATGACGATGGAGATGATGACGATGAAGATGATGACGATGAAGATGATGATGACGACGATGAAGATGATGATGACGATGATGATGACGATGAAGAAGATTAAGTATAAAATTTTACTTTACTTTTGTTTTATTTTTGTTAAAACTGAAAAAATACATAATTATGAAAACCCTAAACTTCTCGGCTTAAATGTAGAAATATTTTCAACTTTCAGGGTGAGCTCAAAACGAATCCTTTTCCCCATCAGCCTCGCAACAACTCAAGAAATAGCCCAGCAGTACGTTGCTACCATGACCGAATCTCTTCCGATAGAAGTAACCAAAAACTCAATAAATCAAATTCCTTTTAATACCCCATATAAGGGCATAGAACAGAAACAACTCTCTTCCACAACGCGCGATCCTGAGCATCAACCTGAAGGTGTTGCCAGGACTTGTTTATTCCTCTGGCCTCCTGCTCAACTGCTCGCTTCTATGCTACATGGTCGACCAACCCGATGTCTTCCTTGAGGATTATAATCCAAAACCAGTTTGGCGATGTTTCGCTCTGGTGTTCTCACTTCGCACTTCCGTCTTTGAATCTCAATGCCTATTTTTATCTATCCAGTTGTACTCCAGGGTGGGGTGTAGCGTGTTGGTCTACAAAGCGAAGTTCGTGAGTTCAAATCGCGGTCGACACATAATTCCAGGACACTTGCTTGGGTATACATTGGTTACCTTGTAGCGATATCGACACTTAGTTTATTCAGTATTAAATCGACCTACTACTTAAAATTTCTATCGTTTATATTAAAAATACTTTTTGCACTAGTAATTATTAGTAGTAAGCGACGCGTTGAAAATAATAGATATAAAAATAAAAATAGATAATGATGTAATTGAAAAATTATTATAAAAAATTATTCCACATTGCTTAAATAATAATATAATAATAAATAGTTGAAATGTTATTTTAAATAATAAATAAGTTATAAACAATAATTATAAATAAAAATTAATGTAAATATTACTCCGTGATTTTTATATAATTAAAAGATTGGTGTAATAATTGGTGACCCCGACCTGGCTTTAAGCCAGAGTAATTCAAAAAAGAATTTTCAACAATTTCAAGAATCTCAAGGAATTTTCAACAATTTCAAGAATCTCAAGGAATTTTCAAGAATTTCGAATTTCGATCATCTTTAAGAAAATTTGAGAAAACATTCAACAATTTCAAGAATCGAAGCGATGGTAAACCAATGTAACAGCTATATCAACATAACTATTTCTGGCATTTCTAAACCGGTCCAGCATTACAATTGCAAACGCTCGTACCACCAGATGGCCCACATTTAACTGAAACAACCGATTTAGGCAGAGGATCAACAACTACAACAAGCAATTTTTCAACATAATTATCAACTTTAAAAAAAAAATCATCAACAGCAAGCTAGAACTTGAATATGGATTTGCACATTTTTCCAAAGTATTGGTAAATTAGATTATTATTATTACTGTTATTTCTTCTACATATATTGTTAGTATTGTATTGTTAATCATTATCTATTTTGACTGGGCTTATTGAAAACAATTTACGCGAAATTTATTATCTTCATAATAAATTTGTCAAAGAAAAATAAAAATCAATATTCGAGTGCAAAATGACTGAAATAAATCAAAATATCGAAATTGAAACTGGAAATCATTCCGATAGCGCTACATTTCCAGTAAATCAGAGATTAGAGTCGGTAACAACAATGCGGTTACCATTGTTTTGGGTAAATTCTCCCAACTCTTGGTTTGTGCAAGCGGAAGCACAATTTAAATTGAGTAGAATTACAAGTGATTCTACTAAATATTATCATATTATTGCTTCATTACCGCAAGAGATAGTAGAGTCAATTTTGGATTTTATTCAAAATCCACCTTTATCCGATTTATATCCACAATTAAAGAAAATCCTTATTGAACGCCATTCAGTAAGCGAAGAACGTAGGATTGAACAACTTCTTTCGAACGAAGAAATGGGTGATAGAAAGCCCTCGGAATTTTACAGATATTTACAACAATTGGCAGGTACATCAGGTACTATTGGGAGTAGTCTTGTTAAAAAACTTTGGCTTAGAAGATTACCTCACTTAATTAATATATCGTTAATTCCTCAAGGTGATAACGACATAACTGATTTGACTTCATTGGCTGATAAGCTTTGGGAAGTTTTACCAAAACAACAAAATTTATCAATTATTGATAATAAAAAGTCGCAAAACTTTTCATCTTTTGAAAACAAAAATCAATCAGTAACTGATCCTACAATTAGTGACCTCAAAGAAGAAATTAATTCCTTAAAATCCATGGTTTCGAAATTGCTCTCGAAAGAAAAACAATACCAACGTTTTCCCAAGCGAAGTAGATCTAGAAGTCGAAATCGTACTCAAAATGTTGAGCGAAAATGTTGGTATCATCACAAATTCGGAAATAAAGCCACAAAATGTGTTGCTCCTTGTTCCGAAAATTTGAATCGTACACCAACTCCATCAACTAACTTAAATTTTTAATGGATCCTACAGTTCAAGCGGCGACTAGTAGGAATAATTATTATTCTGGCCGCCTTTTTGTTAAGGATTATATAAACAATTTGAATTTTTTAGTTGATACAGGTGCTGATATATCAGTAATTCCTGTAAACATTTTTAAAAGTTATAAAAAGACTTCGCATTTAGTCCTATCCGCAGCTAATGATTCATCGATAACAACGTACGGAACTAAACTTTTAGAAATTAATTTAGGAGTACGTAGGAGTTTTCTGCATGTATTTACTATTGCATCTGTCAATAGACCTATACTTGGTGCCGATTTTTTATCCAAATATGAATTGTTAGTGGATTTAAAAAATAAAAAACTCGTTGATTCGAAAACTAAATTGTTTGTAAATGCTATTTCTGCTTTTGTTGACACACCTACTCCTAAGTTTAGTACAATCAACAATGAGTTTGGCAATATATTGGGACAATACCCAACATTAACACAAACTCCCGATTTCAATCAACCTGTTATGCACAGCATAGTTCATAATATTATGACTCAAGGTCAATTACCTTTCTCCAAACCACGTCGATTGGACCCTAAAAAGCACAAAGCTGCTTTAGTGGAATTTCAACATATGGTAGATCTTGGAATTTGTCGTCCATCATCCTCTTCAGTATCATCTCCTCTGCATTTGGTAGCTAAGAAAAACACTGAAGATTGGCGACCATGTGGGGATTATCGGCAACTCAATGCCGCAACGATACCAGACAGGTATCCAATACCTCACATACAAAATTTTTCATTTCAACTACATAATTGTAAAATTTTTTCGAAAATCGACCTTGTGCGTGCGTATCATCACATTCCAGTCGCGCCAGAAGATGTATACAAAACAGCCATAACAACCCCTTTTGGATTGTACGAATTCGTTCGTATGCCGTTCGGTTTACGAAACGCAGCTCAATCATTTCAACGTTTTATGAATGAAATTGTTAAAGGCCTCGATTTCGTATTTGTTTATATTGATGATATTCTTATTGCAAGTAAAACCAAAGAAGAACATTGTGAACATCTACACATGGTATTTCAACGTCTTAAACACTATGGTTTACGAATAAAGACGAGCAAATGTGTTTTAGGTTCCACTTCTTTGGACTTTTTAAGTCATAATATCACAAAAGACGGAATTTCACCGTCCAAAGATCGGGTAGAAGCTATTAACAACTTAGCAATTCCGACATCTATTAAACAAATACAACAATTTATTGGCATGGTGAATTATTACCATCGATTTCTACCAAAATTAGCAGAAATGTTAGCACCTATCCATGCACACTTGACAAAATTACTGCAATCTAAAAGTAAAAAGATAGTTGAGTGGCCAGATATATGTACGGAATCTTTTTCGAAAATTAAAAAAGCACTTTGTGAAGCAACTTTGCTATCTCATCCGATAGACAACTCACAACTTACTCTTACAACAGATGCTTCAAACATAGCTGTAGGAGCGGTACTTCAACAAATAAATAATGGAGTATTAGAACCATTAGCTTTCTTTTCCAAAAAGTTAACTTCGGCCGAACAAAAATATTCCGCGTTCGACCGAGAATTATTAGCAATATTTTTGTCAATTAAACATTTTCGATATTTCTTGGAGGGCAGAGATTTCAGTGTTTACACGGATCAAAAACCCCTCACAAGAGCGTTATCATCAAAAACTGAACGTAGTCCTCGTCAGACGCGTCAATTGGAATTCATTTCCCAATTTACAAATAAAATTATTCATATATCTGGAAAGAATAATGTAGTTGCAGATACCCTTTCACGGTCTTTTAAAGACGTAGACACTCTATCGATTTCTTCAGATATCGATCAGGTAATGCGATTACAAGAAAAAGATGAAGAACTTAAAACTCTGTTAACTAAATCCGAGAATACTAGTTCGAAATTTAAATTGAAATTACTAGAATACCCATTATTGAATAATAAACTATGGTGCGAAATTAGTACAAATAAGACTAGGTTGTACATTCCAGAAGAATTGAGACGACAAATCTTCGATTCAATTCACAATCTGTCTCATCCAGGTATTCGTGCTACTAGAAAATTAATAAGTTCTCAGTACTTCTGGCCCAATCTCAACAAACAAGTAAATCAGTGGTCAAGATCATGTATTTCATGTCAAAAATCAAAAGTACATAGGCATATCAAATCTGAACTTGGACAGTTCAATACGCCTACTAAAAGATTTGACCACATTCATATTGATTTAGTAGGACCACTTCCGTCATCTAATAATAATAACTACATTCTCACAGTGATAGACAGATTTACCCGATGGCCGGAGGCATATCCTCTCAAAGATATGAGCACAATTTCAGTCGCTAAGACATTCGTTCATCAATATATTTCACGATTTGGAATCCCTAAATTGATTACCACTGATCGTGGCAGCCAATTCGAATCAAAGCTCTTTGCAGAAGTAAACAAAATTCTTGGTTGTACCCGTATTCGCACGACTGCATACCACCCACAAGCAAATGGTATGGTAGAGCGATTTCATCGTACTTTAAAAGCGTCATTAATGGCTCGCAACAACACCATAAATTGGAGTGATGAGTTACCATTAATTCTACTAGGACTTCGTACCACATCTAAAGATGATTTGAAGTGTAGTCCTGCAGAATTAGTCTACGGAGAAACATTACGCGTTCCCGGAGATTTCGCATTACCAAGTACACATTCAGATGAACCACTTTCAAGCGATTTTGCAAAGCAGTTAAAAACTCAAATGCAAAATATTCAACCAACACAACCAAGGAGTACAATTAAAACTAATGTTTATCTCCCTAGTTCTCTTGAGAACACAGAATCTGTTTTTGTTCGCACAGACAAAGTCAAAACAGCATTAGCTCAACCTTATGAAGGTCCTTTTAAAATAATCAGAAAATTAAAAAAAATTTTCATTGTGGATGTAAATGGAAAAAATAAATCAATTAGTATTGACAGATTAAAACCAGCATATAGCAGTAATGATACCGTGTCTTATGATTATAACAAACCAAGAGTGGTTTCATTTAAGATAAAGTGACGCTATGCTGGAGGGGGAGTGATGTAGCGATATCGACACTTAGTTTATTCAGTATTAAATCGACCTACTACTTAAAATTTCTATCGTTTATATTAAAAATACTTTTTGCACTAGTAATTATTAGTAGTAAGCGACGCGTTGAAAATAATAGATATAAAAATAAAAATAGATAATGATGTAATTGAAAAATTATTATAAAAAATTATTCCACATTGCTTAAATAATAATATAATAATAAATAGTTGAAATGTTATTTTAAATAATAAATAAGTTATAAACAATAATTATAAATAAAAATTAATGTAAATATTACTCCGTGATTTTTATATAATTAAAAGATTGGTGTAATAACCTCAATCTACGAAAATGAAAAATTCGTATATAGAGGGTTGTGCGAAGGGCTAACAACCCTTCCGCAATAAATAATGAAAATGTTAAGGAACCTGAAGGTCAGGAGGCCATGGCTCGATATGGGCTGTAGCGCCATTGAAGAAGACTTGTACTCCAAAGTTCGTCGTTGGGGATCACTTCTGGCCAGAATATTCCTAAAATGCGTCGGAGGCATTGGTTCACGAAAGTTTGCAGTTTCTTGGTAAGTCAAACGGTCACATTCCACGTAGTACAACCATATAACACCATATAACAAGGATTTGACGCATGCGTCAAAAACTCGCAGCTTCGTGAAAAGGGAGATCTCTCTTAACCTCCAGAAAGGGGAAAGGATACCGAAGGCCTGACGAGCTTTATTTAGCCGAGCTTCAACATCCTTTTCGGCTTCGCCGTCCATGCTGACAATGCTTCCGAGATAAAAAAAATCTTGCACCTCTTCTACATCTTGTCCGTTAAGAACAATCGGTGTGCTTATGTTCGAACCCATGTGCATGTACTTGGTCCACCTCTTTGCATTTAGAATACAACGAGCGAACATTTGACTCGAACGTCCGAACGGTTATGTGCAAGCGAACACACGTCATCAGCATAATCAAGGTGACTTCAGATGTTAAATAGTCTCCATTGAACCCCTTTACTTTCCCCATCTTCCAGTGCAGCTGTCATTTATTACCACCAGAAACAGGGCTGGTGATAATATGCAGCCTTGTTTGAAATCCGTTCGCACAGGAAAACTCTCGGACAGCTCTCCTCTATGCAAGACGCGATACCTTGCATCTTCGTAGGATTAGGATTCTTTAAACACAGCTATGACCTTATCTAGAATACCTCTCTTACGCAAAGCATTCCATATGTAATCTCGCTTAACGCTGTTAGTTGCGAACCCATTTCGGCGGACTGCTCCAATATGATCCCCAGGGTATTTGTGTGGTCGGTACAAGGCGACCCTTTACGGAATCCAGCCTGATAAACTGCGAGAGCGCTCTCCACGACATCGTTCATCCTATGGAGAATTACCTTAGCCATGATTTTCAATACGGCAGTAAGTAGACATGTACCACGCCAATTGCCACAATTCCGAAGGTCGCCCTTCTTCAAAATTTTCACAATGACGCCCTCCTTCCATTCAGTCGGATATCTTCCTCCATTCCACACCTCAGTAAAGAGTTGGAGGAGTATATCGGCTGTTGTTTCCGTGCCATTGACGAATGGCGGAAACTATCTCTTCCTTATCTGGGGGATCGTCCCTAATAGAGGATTGTTGCGGTTGGATGTAGTTGTTCTGTTTCTGGAATATTTTCCTCTGACAAGATGCTTAAAATATCAGAGAAGTATTCCTTCCATCGCCGCAACTGGAGATCACTCATATTAAGGAGAGTTTCGCTGACATCTCCAGGTGGTTAGCGGTGAAATTCCTATTCTTAAACTGTTTCATAATTTTAAATAGTGAACCCATGTCTCCAAAGTAAGCCGCAGATTCTGCCTTGTTGGCCAGATCTTCAATGGCCTTTCTCTTGTCGCGTCTAACAGCCTTTTTAAGCTGTATATGACCATCGCGGTAGTTCTGTCTCAAGTGTTCATTGGTTGACATCGGGTTGAGAGATGATTGCCAATTTGACTTTTTTCCGATTGCCAACCTTGTCCCATGTGTCTTGCGACATCCAGGGTTTCTCACCATTTTGCACATATCCCACAGATTCTTCAGAACTAGTTAGAAACGTGTTTTTGGTTGCCTCCCAATTGGCGTCCAGTATGCGTATTTCATATCCGCCCAATGCGGATGACTTTTGGCGTAGAATGATTGAGTACTCGCGTTTTTTGTTGGGGTCTCTAAATTTATCCAAAATTTGAAGAATTTGTGGTCGTCGGACAGCTGCTGTGCACAATCTCAAGCAGACAACCATCAAGTGGTGATCGCTCCACACGTCAGTTCCGCGCTTCTCTCGCACATTGAGGAGACATCTTCTCCATCGGCGACTTATAGCCAAATGGTCGATCTGGTGCTGGTTGCTCACCCCCGGAATCAATCTCCACATATTAGTATACAAATCAAACTAAGAACTCTTGCTCAAAAATAGTGAATTTGTAAAACACTTGGAAATAAAAGCTCGTAATTATTTGACTGACCTAGGATAACGTGTTGGTCTACAATGCCCGTACTCGTTTCGGATCCAAGCCTCTCTGAGTTCGGGGCTTGGTTTGTAGCGCCATTTAGCCCTGAATCTTTACGGGCCCTGTTTTTAGCGTAAATTTTGGACCAAACCTCGAAGCTATCCACGATAGTACGACACTCGTGTAAATGATTGTACAATATACATGAAGGTTTTTTTTAACGCCTAACCCACTACCCCTCTTAAATATTGCGTCAGGAGGAGGGAGGAGCATGAAGCTCAAACGTCAATTTACTGTCACATGTATTTTCTTATGTCACTATCTATTTTATTTACCTATCAACTGTTATAATTGCTGTAGACATTTCTGTCTCAGATAGTTCCCTACGTAGTCTTTCGAGTCTCCTTGGCTCGATGCGAACTATCACGCACATCTCAGCCACCGCGTCGTACGTTATGAGCTTTTTTTCTCACCATTACCGCGTCACAGGCTTTGCTCAGTTCGTTTACTTTATTTTTAGCATGATTTTCTATATCTTCTTGCAAGTCATGTTCGGCGTTCAGTACGATCTTAAAGATTTCTTCATCTAGTGTATTATCTTTCCATCCTTTTGACTGCGCTTTCGCATGCTGGCGCTTTTAACGATTTCTTCTACCAGTCGCTATGCGAGTATGTATCACTTAGCCGCCATTCTGTGTGCTGGATTAATGTTCTGCTTGCAAATGTAATGTCGGAGCCTCCCTCATTTTTTTCGAAGGTATTTTGGACCCACTATTTAAAACGATGACGTTAAGCTACATGCAGGTGTCATTTAGGGTTCGAGTGGATGGAGTCAAAAACGTGGCGCTTTTCACCACGTCAACATTGATGCCATACTTCAGGCCTTGCGCAGCCATAGTGTGGAACCTCTCCTGACTGCATGGATAGCTAAGCTTCTTCGCTCACGAAAAAATCATTGCACGAATGGGTAACGAGACATGAATACATAATATCGCCTCTCCTTTGGGTCTTAACAGTGAACCCCTTTCCATTTTAAATCGGAACGGCTACCCCACAATAGCATATGCAGACGATCTTGTCATCATGCTAACTTGTAAATTTGAACAAGTTTTAAGGGACCTTATGCAGTCTGCCTTACAACTGTTAGAGAGCTGGGGACTAGATAAAGGACTTACGATTAACCCTCAAAAAACAGAGCTGGTTCTCTTCTCCAAAAAAAAAGACCATATGTTTTCAATCCACCAAACATTCAAGGTATCACTATGGTTCTCTCGAACCAGGGTAAGTAAATATTTAGGTCTTATTCTTGATAGTAAATTATCCTGGAAGGCCAACATTCAAGAACGAGCAAAAAAGGCTACCGTAGCCTTCTTTGCTTGCAAAAAGACATTCGGTTTGACATCATCCACTTGAAGTAGATCAGTATTGTCAGATCAATTATTTGCTATGGCACGCTGGTGTGGTGGCCAGCGGTGGTACTAAAAACCAACCTAGCACCTTTACAGCTAATCTAACGGATGGCATGTCTGTGTATAACAGGTGCTCTTTGAACCACATCAACTGCAGCCCTGGAGGTAATTCTCTCACTACCTCTACTTAAACTTTTTATAAAACAACGGGCCTAGCTGCCATTAGATTGAAAATCTATAATTCATGGTTAGCGCCACTAATTGGTCATGGCAACATTTTAAATGTCATTAGAGACGCAAACTCCCTTTTCTTCTTCTACTTCTATAATGGCACTACAGCCCAAATCGGGCCTTGGCCTCCTGACCTTCAGGTTCCTTAACATTTTTCATTATTTAATATGAAAGGGTTGTTATACCTTCGCACGACCCTCTATGAATTTTAATTTTCGTAGATTGTGGTGACTTAGTTATACCCAAGCAGGCAGTGTGCTGGAATTATGCGTCGACCGGGATTTGAACTCACGGACCTTCGCACTGTAGACCAACACGCTACCCACTAGGCTACACCCTAGCTACTCCCTTTTAGACTGCGAGTATGATTGCATGAACCATCCGCAGGTTGACAAACGGAAGTTTCACATTAAGTTTCCTCAACGAAACGTCAAAACTAGTGTCCATTCGCCTAGCGGCCATAACGGAAGTTTTTCTAATTTGGATACCAGGTCATACGACATGCTAGGAAACGAGACAGTAGACACGCTTGCACGGCAAGGATCTGCTAACATCAATTCCACTAGGAAGTCAGTCGATGTAGCACCAACAGTGCTGAAGGCTAGCTTCAAATGAACTATTTTAGATTCTTTCTAGGCGGGGTGGAGGCAGCTGGACAGCTGCAGAACGGTCAAATCCTTTTGAGAAGATTCGAATAAAAATATTACAGCTAAGCTGTTACAACGTAGTCGCTATAACGTCCGAACTATTGTTGGCTTGACCACAGCTGCACGCATTTAGGATGCGAATCGCAAGCGACAGCCTTTGCAGAGGTTGCGAGGAAGACAAAGAATCTATCGAACATTATCTTTGTCACTATTCGCAAATCTCCAACTTTCTTTAGGCTCTAGATGACCTCAGAGGCGTCCAACATTCGAGCCTGCACTCCCCCTCCTTTCAACCCCTCCCATATAAACTGCACTTTTTCATGAAATGCTCAGTTCGTATAAAATTTGTCGAGCTGAAATTGTGCACTAAATATTTATTTAGAATTACTAATAGCGCTTAAAAAAATTAAACCATTAGCTTTACCCCTTCTACCCCCTCCCATACAAAATAACACATTTTCGCGATTCGACAACCAATGGACTTGCTCGAAAAGCATTTATGATGATTTCAATCTACCGTATAAAAATTACATGAGTCCTCCTTCTACCTCCTCTCATACAAACTGCACTTTTTAATGAAACATTCTAAACAAATTTACTCATTACGTGTAAAATTTATCGAGCTGAAATTGTGCACTAAATATTTATTTAGAATTATTAGTAAGACAAAAAAATTACATGATTAGCTTCACTCCTTCTACCCCCATCCAATCTGACACAATTTCACAACTTTACAAACAGTAGATTTTCTTGAGAAGTATGTATGCTACTGATCTGAAATTTAAAGCATATCAAAAACATGATGTTTTTAGTTATTTCTAAACAAGTAATTAATAACTCCACCCTTCTTCTACCACCTCCCGTACAATCTGCACAATTTCACTAAATCCAATACACTAATTTTCTCAGTACCTATTAAAATTTTGAATCCTAAATTTTGTATCAAACAAAAATAATTGAATTCCATTTTCTTGTTTATTCGCATGTGGATGGGTTCGTGCATATCGATTTAATTTTTCATTTCATTGCCAGAGAGTAGTTTTTTTTCTTCTTGTAATCTGTGTAGCGACATCTACAAGCGTGATGGCAAAATGTCCTTGCTACGCGCGCAAATTGAAAAAAAAATGGGGAATTTCTGGCGACGAAAAAACGTTCCAAAATTTAAAAAGCAAGGAAAACCGGGAGGACGATTTCAACCTCTGCCAAGTGCGGTTGAGTTTTTTTTTTTTTTTTTTTGAGACATGAAAAAAGTGGAAAAAGAATTTTTCTCGATGAAAAGTATGCGAGTTGGCATCGTTTTAGAAATACAAAAACTACCTAAGTAACGCAAAATAAGTTTGGGGAAGCTGCTGGAAGAAAAAAATGGAAAAAAAAGAACCTATCAACGAGTTGAGGGCAAGCTTAGCGAGAGCGGAGTTACTCCAGTGGCACAACGTTAATTTTAGGCTTAGTTTGTTTGCGGAAGTGAAAATTTAAATAAATTGGTTCTTAAGATTTTATTGATTTTTTAATTTTTTTTAGCAATTTTTTTTGCTTGTATAAAGATTTTCGTGCGTGTTCACAGGTACGAGCCTAAACACCTAATTAAATTCCTTGGTAAACCATGTTCATATGTTCCGCCAAACAAAAAAATGTTTGATGTAGAGTAGATTAATTACTCTGGGGCTTCATCGAGGAAATAAAATGCTCTCGTTTCGGACTCGAAATTCGGTTAAGGATCAAAGAAATCCGTAGTCGTCAATTCCGTCAAGCGCGTACAAGAGCGAAAGAAATGTTTTTCTTCGGAACATGTCCACCTACTCCCATCTTCCTGACTTTTCGGCAAAATCGCGCTTCATCCGATGAAAACATTCGCTAAAAAAACCTGATGGCGAAGAATGAAAAATTTTAGAAGACTTCGGTCTTCTACCTTCGTTCTTCGTCACAATTTCTCTAGTGTGATGTGAAAAAATTAGTTCAATGTCGTCCCCTCCACCACTTCCCCTACAAAATTACTTGCAATCAAAAAATTTCTCTTTCATCCAGAGTATCGCACGATTGGGCTTTACGCTCAATCGTAGTCCTGTTTTTTTTTTTTATTTGTTTTGTGTACATGCGATGGATAAGCGGCAGTTTTTTTTTGCAAGCTGTGTTCTGAGCTACGATGTCGACGGAGTAAGGTGGTTTCTGTGAGTTGCGCGATTAATGTGCGAGTGCGAACAAAAACTTTGGGATCTGTAGCGATGATCATTGCGGCAATTTTATTGACGATAGACCTTAAGCAGTATGCATTTGCTCTGCTATTCTAATCGCAGCTCTTTTAAATTTTCTATCGCAATATGCGATTGTTTTTTTTAAATTGCACTGAAAAATTCGCAGGTACCATATGTAAAATGGCTCTAACTATAATGCCAAGTGAAGTAATTCCCAACGATTCCTACCTGCCGCCGATCGATCTCAGGTACCCTAAGACCAGAAAATATGCTCTCAGCCCTGCGCAAAAATAAATTAAAGTGCAGTCGGTTCGTAAATCATTCCCCTTGCATTTTACCTCAACAAGCTCCTACGAACCTGCTTTATTTTTAGCCCTGGTCCACGTGGTGCGAACGATAGAAAAAGCGCGCGATATACAATTTTCTTAAAGTGATTTTTTTTCGAAGATTCTGAATTACACAAGGGTCGCTGGATTTCAAGAAAAAAAAAATAACAGAATTATGATTGAGCGTCAAGCCCGATCATATGATACTCTAGATGAAATGGGAATGACTTTAATATACCGGAAAATTTGTCATCTTAAATTCTTTCGAATAGTAAATAGAGGCTTTTGCTTGGGAGGTGGTAGAAGTAGAGTGGGAGCTTTGTATTTTTCGTATATGACACCGAACATGGCAAGCAAAATGTTTCTTGCTGAATTTAAAGTTTTTATTTTCATTATTTTTAAAGAAATTGGACATAGTTTTCCTGAATTTGGTGAATTTGTATGGGAGGTGACAGAGGAAGTGGAGCGCTTAAGATGATTTTGACTCATCATCCTAATCACCATGCTTTGATTCAATTTCAAAGTCGATAGCTCTCATATGTATACTTGAAGGAGAAATGCTTTTCTTGAATTTATAATACTGTTATATGCAGACCTGGCAACCCCGCAACCGGATCTCTCTCGAATAGACAAGAATTATGTAGAACAGTATACTCAAAGCCACAATTAAATATCTAGAGCTTTCCAGTATAGTTCAGACATACACCCCGACGGAAGCTTCGAGAATAGTCATGAATAGGGGGAGAAATATATGAAAGCCCGGAAGCTTTTAGCGAGAAGTTAGTTAGTTAGCGACTTTTATGGGAGACGCGAACCAGGGAAGCGATAGAAAAGTACGCGGCGGTAGTGCCATATAGTGCGAATTAAGTTAAAGTGCGAATCAATAAATTATCACTTATTTTTAATCGATTTGTGTTTTTACTTGAAATCCCGGCGAACCCCTAGCTCGTAGCAACACATATATTTATATGAGAGGGGGTATAAGGAGTGAAGCGGAGCCGATCATTTTTTCTAGGATTTATTGCAATTATTAAAAAACAAATTCTGGCAAAATTTTAAGTTTTACTTTTTCTAGTTTTAATCGAAATCGATAAAATGCATTTAACAAAAATTATGCATTTGTATGGGAGGGGGTAGAAGGAGTGTACGGATCAAAACAAATTTTTTTCACGTTATTTATATTTCTACACTTTATACAAAATATTAAGTTGATAGCTTTAACAGTTTCGAAGAAAAATAATTTAATTTAAATTTCCAAATTTCGTGAAATTTGTATGGGAGGGGGTAAAAGGAGTGAATTGATAATTCTTTTTAAAACTAATTGCAATTATAGTAGAATTAATTCTGGCAAAATTTCGTCTTTTCAGCTTTACTAGTTTCAATAAAAATCGAAAATAAGTCATTTTCAAAATCGTCCATTTGTATGGGAGGGGGTAGAAGGAGTGAGGGGATCGGATCAATAGTCAGTCATATTAATGACATCTATATCATAATACTTTGACCTAAATTTCAAGTTGATAGCTTAAATAGTTTCAAGAAAAAATCAGTTTCTTAATATTTCGAAATTTCATGACATTTGTATTGTAGAAGGAGTGGGGGGATACAGTGCTGTGCAAAACAATAGCAACCATTTCAATAAAAAACATAATTCATATTTTTTTCTTAATTTTAATTCAACTATAACAAAAATAATAATACATATTAATCCACTCATCAAACACCAACAAATTAACATACTTCACTAAACACAAAATATTTCATAGCTGGAAAAATAAATAAAAAAAACGGGCTTCTGCATTTAGAAGTGTGCAAAACAATAGCAACTTTTTAGAAATGGTAGCTGATTCCTCAGTACTTCGTATAAAAACCATTTTTTTTATCACTTCAGCACATCTCCGTGGCATAGATGCTATTAAATTTGTAATTATACCCTCAGGTATATATTCCCACTCTTTTTTCAAGGTTTCCATTAGTTCTGTTTTATTTCGGAAACGTTGGGACCCAACTCGTCGTTTGAGGATTCCAAAGAGGTTCTCAATCGGATTTAAGTTTGGAGATTGGGCCGGCCAATCAAGAACTTGAATCCTATTCTCATTAATCCATTCTTTCACCAGCTTCGATGTGTGTTTCGGATCGTTGTCATGTTGAAAAACCCATCGAAGCGGCATTTCCCATTCGGCATAGGGCAACATAATAGTCTCTAAGATCTCCTTGTATTTGAAACGGACCATTATTCCATTTATTTCGTAAAAAGGACCCATTACGTTAGCAGAAAAACATGTCCACACCACGACACTACCACCTCCATGCTTGGCTGTGACCTTGCAGTATTGTGGATCGAGTCGCTCACCTTTTCATCTTCGTACAGTATTCATCCCATCCGAGTTAATTAAATTAAATTTGGATTCGTCACTGAAGAGGACTGTTTTCCACTTATCAATGGACCAATTTAAATGTGTTTTTGCAAAATTCAACCTGTAAATTGGAATCAATGTAAAGCAATAGATCACATTATTAAATTCACTTTTTTTGCAAGTGTTTCTTAGTAAGAATTGGTTTCTTGGCTGGTCTATAACTTTTTAAATTATTCTACAAAGCGCGCCTCCGGATTGTACTGGAATCTATGCTTAAATTTAACTCTCTTACAATGACGTTTGACGTCATAAACGGGTTTTCTTTAATTAAAGCAGTAATTCTCCTGTCCGTGTGGCTTGAAGTTTTTCGTGGTCGTCCACCCAAATGCAGCGTGTCAGTCTCTCCCGTCGTTTTATATTTCTTAATAAGTCGCAAAATTCTAGATTTATTAATATTATATATTTTTTTGCGATTGAAATTTGGTAAGATCCGTTACAATACTCTTCAATTAATTTAGACTTAAAACTATTATAAAACTTATTTCGCGCCATAATAAAAAAGAAAACTACTCTAAAAATACTGATATCTGTTTTCAGCAATTCATTTGCATGAAATGTGCAAAAGTTACATAGAAAAAAATCCGTTGGCTGAAGATTCCTTCCTAGTTGGTTGCAAAGTTGCTATTGTTTTGCACACTTCAAAATGCAGAATCCTTCTATTTTTCATTTATTTTTACAGTTATGAAATCTTTTGTTTTTAGTGAACTATATTAATTTGTTGGTGTTTGATGAGTGGATTAATATGTATTATTATTTTTGTTATAGTTGAATTAAAATTAAGAAAAAAACATGAATTATTTTTTTTATTGAAATGGTTGCTATTGTTTTGCACAACGTATATCCCATTCACGAGCTTAAAGTTACTTTTTTGCTAAAAATGACACACAAATTTTTAGCACTATGTCTCAAAGCTTTCGAGAGTTATACTGTAGCAATGCTTTCTACATCTCAAGCTGGGCAGAACTGACGTAGCGGCCATCTTGAATGACTCCAGCGGGTGTGACGTCATGGATTTTTCCATTCCAAAGGACCACCTGTATTACTTTTGTCGAACTTGTCGTAAAAACACGTTTTACCGAAAACAACACAAAAGCGCAATTAAATCAAATTAAGCACGGAGATATTACGCGAGTACACACTTTATCGCAATAACTAAAATTTTATAATTTTCTGTGTGAAAATTAACCGGAGAACTCTGCACAATATGAGTGACAGATTTTCTTCGGTGTGAGAAGCCGAGATTTAACTTTGATCGCACTTTTTTCAATCAAAAATCTTTTGCACTGATATCAACGTGTAATAATTACATGCCGAGCACTATTATCAAAGTACCTTAGAAAGCTGAACTATCTTTAACACTGCATTTAAGAATAAACGCGATTCTTACGAAGCCCGCCGTGTCAGCTCCATACAAAAGCGAGCGAATTTGTATGGAACTGTCATGTTTGTTATGACTCCAACGTGTAGTTGTTGGATTCAGTTACTCAGCCTTCTACTATAGAAGGCATTGACTGTAGACATACGGACAGATAGCAACTTGGAATCGAGATTTTTGAGCGAAAACAAATATTTCTGTACCCTTGGCGGCTCTGTGCGAGCATTATTTCTTAGCGTTACAAACGGTAAGGCAAACACAAAATACTCTCAGATTTTATTTAGAGTATAATAAACAAGTCACCTATAACGCGGGCGATTTCGATTCAAATAACTCCTACAAAAATTGATATCAAACCTTTTAAATTATTTCATTTATTTTATGTATTATTAACTAATTTTTCTTTTTAATATATAATTTTGTGAATTTGTGTTAAACAATGTTGAATTGAATTTATTTTAGAAGTTTTTTTCATGTTGAAGATAGATTTGCAGATATTTCTTCGCACATTATAAAGAGGAATTACAGCTTACAGCTATAAGGTTTCTTCAGCTTTTCCGTTGCGAAACCTCTTACGTTTGGCAGCAACGTTACGAAACCAGTGATCGAAGAAACGAATAAAAAAGACGGCGGCGAGGACGAAGATGAACCCCCCAAAGTTGAACTCAGTCGAAGCTGCTGCTGTGTTGTCATCCGATTCGAAACGCCTCTGAAAATACTCGTCCAACTGTTCGTCCGTTGTATATATTTCCAGATGAATTCGGTTGCAGGAAATTATCGAAACTGTCGACGATGTTTATTTCTGTCCGGCTTCGTCGTTTAAGTCGATCGTTGTTGAAAAGTTGATGATCGAAAAACTTATGCGACCGTTGTTCTTCGCGTGAATTAAATTGGTTCAGATACGAACTGTGGCAATTGCGATATTTCAGCGTGAGAGTTCTTGAAGCGAGAGCAGCAGATATGTAACAACGTTTTTCGTTAGACGACGCTGTTCGGTCTTGTTGTTGCCGGATGCACTGAACGTGTCGATGGGTGGAAGTAATCAGTTTGAAAATTTCCTGGCTCAGATTGTCGATGAGAGTTTCTTCTTCGCAATGTCCAATGTGGGCCGGAGAAGATGTCGTGCATGCAACGAGCCCAATTCGTCAAGTTTTGGTTTTATTCTGGAAATATGGGATATTTGTTGTTAATGTTGTATGGCGTTGAATTGAAAAGAGATTACCTGGACATTGAATATTGCGCTTCCTCTGATTTGTCTACCGCAATCATCGCGAAACTCTAAACTGCACGCTCGTAATATTCCTCCATACAAAAGTTACCCCTCCGAATCTTTATCTGTCAGAATTTTCTGCGCGTAATATTCCTCCATACAAAACTTACCCCTCCGAATCTTTATCTGTCAGAATTTTCTGCGCGTAAAATTCCTCCATAAGAGGAATATTACGAGCGGATAGTTTTATCCGCTCGTAATATTCCTCCATACAAAATTTACCCATCCAAATCTTTATTTTCTGGAAATTTTTCACGATTTGAATAAAGTAAAATTATCATAATTTCAAATAATTTTGATTCCACGCTTGAGTTGAAAAAATTGCATTTTCAACGTGTTGTATGCCCTTGCTTTTAAATAAACAAATCTCAACAATTTTAAAGGGCGAGTAAATACAGAAAAATTTCTAAGCCTTCGACCCATCATCAGGTATTCTGGAAAAACTTTCAACAAGGAAGAACAAGCATCACATGTGCTTGTTACTTTCTGTCAGTCTAAGTGCTTCATCCGTCGATTCTGTTTTGCTTTACATTTTCGATTCGTAAGAAGTAACGAGTAAAGAGCTCCGAAAATGGCAAAAATAAAGAAGGAAAAGAAACCAATTGAAAATGGGAATAAACAGAATAAGAAACACGCCGAAAAGCCACAGAAACCCGGTCTGGAAAAGGAAAATGGCGTGGTAAAGACGAAGAATAAGGTTAAGAACGGACCACACGGCAATGGTAAAAATACCCCAATAGTGAGTGTTCCACTCGTCAAAATCGCTAAAAGTCTGAAGAAATTAAAAAATAAAAACGCCCCTGAAAGCAATGGGAAGACAGCCGATGGCGAGAAACTACAGCAAAATGACAAGAAGCTCAAGAAGCAATTAAAAAAGTTCGTTATCGCTGCATCCGAAGCGGCCGACGAAGAGCATAACACACTGCCGCAAAGCGAGAGTCCCGTCGCTAAAAAGAACAAGGCCCCAAAATTTATGGAATCACCCGCAGCTGTCAAACCAAACAAAACCCCGGAACGGAAGAGGCCCGAGGAAGTTAAAACACCGCAGGATCATGCTAAAGCTAAACGTGCTGCCACTCGGCCTTTCAACGAGACTTTCTTCAAGAAAATCGGTTCGGCCGTCAAAACTCTAAACGACGAGGAGTCAGAAGAGACGAAGAAGCCCTACTACAAGTTCATGTTGGGCGCGATGTTAATCGAATTTCCCAACTACAACAATCAATTTGTTGAATTGTAAGTTACACGTATTTCCATCTTGGAACTTTCAGTTGCTACTAATTCCGTTTCAGCCATCTCAAGCATTCATTGATCTCGGAAGACGACAATGTTTGTCTTTTCGTGCGCGATTCGGAGCGTGGCGGAGATTTCGAAGTATCGAAACAGAAGTGGGAGGACCATTTGAAAGTGAAGGGAGTTACTGGTGTGAAAACCGTAATACCGTTCAGTCAAATCGAGAAGGACTACACAAATTACGATTTGAAAGTGAAGCTGTTGCATTCATATGACGTTTTCTTGTGTGACGAAACGATTTTCAGAAAGACAACTGAAATTTTGGGAAAGGTAAGATGAACAGGGATTTCTTTTATTTTGATTGAAACTTATCTGACCACTCTATTTCAGTATTTCCGAAAGAATAGTTGCGTGCCGATCCCGATCCGCATGGATGAAGAGGATCTAAGCCACGAATTCCTAAGGGCCGGGAAACAAATGTCGTTCAGAATATTGAATCGTACGTTGATCCCCATTCCAATCGGCACGAACAAGATGACAACCGATCATTTACTGGACAATCTTCAAACCGTGATCGAGCAGTTCAAGGTCAACGATCTGGGTGGCTACGAAAACATTAGGTCTGTGAGGCTGAGCACATTCCGCAAGGAAGCAAAATCGCTTCCGATTTACGTCAATTTAGTCCAGCCGCCAGCGAAGGCACCTAAGGAAGAAAAGGAGGTTATCTTAAAATTCCACATGACAAACGACGGAGTGCTAGTTAAGTACGACGATAAATTGGACGCGGGAAAAAAGAGGGCCGTCGCTGCCGTAGAAAATGCAGCAGAAGTGCAGAGCAATAAGAAAGCCAAAATGGAAGAGAAACAGAATCTGATAAAGTTCGAGACCGAGAAAAAAGGCAAAAAGAATTCAGTGAAGGTTGAACCTGTCGCTGAAAAGAAAAAGGGTAAGGCGGAAATAGTTAAATCAGAGTCTGATGAATCGGAGGAGGATGATAGCGAGAATGAAGGCGGAGTAACAAATCTTAAGGAAATCATGAAGCGTGTTTCGAAGAAAAATAATTTAATTTAAATTTCAAAATTTCGTGAAATTTGTATGGGAGGGGGTAAAAGGAGTCAGGTAAACTTGATAATTCTTTTTAAAACTAATTGCAATTATAGTAGAATTACTTCTGACAAAAAATCGTCCTTTTAGCTTCGCTAGTTGCAATGTAAACCGAATAAATGAATGTTTAAAAATTGTGCATTTGTATGGGAGGGGGTAGAAGGAGTGTGGGGATCGGATCAATATTCCGTCATATTAATGACATCTATATCATAATACTTTGACCTAAATTTCAAGTTGATAGCTTAAATAGTTTCAAGGAAAAATCAGTTTCTTAATATTTCGAAATTTCATGACATTTGTATTGTAGAAGGAGTGGGGGGGATATATCCCATTCACGAGCTTAAAGTTACTTTTTTGCTAAAAATGACACACAAATTTTTAGCACTATGTCTCAAAGCTTTCGAGAGTTATGCTGTAGACATACGGACAGATAGCCACTTGGAATCGAGATTTTTGAGCGACAACAAATATTTCTGTACCCTTGGCGGCTCTGTTTTATTTTATTTATTACTCGTAGACAATTGAAGTCCATTTAACAACAAGGAAAAATACAAAAATTCTTAATACTAATCATTAAATCAAAAAATACATGTAGAATAACAAAAAATGTTAACAATATAATGATACAATAACTAATTACTAAGCAAACTAAAACAACTGAAAACAAAAACAAAAATGACTATGCTAGACCTAAGCAATTTAATAATATCTTACATATTATCTTGCAAATAATGTCTTAAATTTAGTCATAATTTTGTCCCTGTAAGTATTTCTGCTTACAGAACAGTTAAAGCAATCTGAATGCAAGTTAAAATTTTTTATGGCACAAACAATAGCGTCATTCATCATGAAGTTAGAGGAATTATGCTCCATTTTCAGGATTCTGCCGTTTCGAAGACTAAACCTGTGATCAACAAAAATAATGCGGGAGAGGAGCTCGGTCGAAATCAAGTTGGAATTAATTAAGTCGAAAGCAAGGGTTGCCGAAGCAAGTTCTCTTCTCTTCTCAAGCGTGGTCATATTCAGCAAAAGTAGCCTACACTTGTAAGAGGGCAAACGGTAGCTATTAAACTGAAGGCTTCGTAAAGCAAACAGCAAAAATTGAACTTGAACTCTTTCAACCCTGTACGAGTCAATCTGGGTCGAGGGTGACCAGACAACACTTGCATACTCTAGCAGAGGCAACAACAGCGTACAGAAAAGAGTCTTACACAAATGGGGGTCATTTAATTCTTTGACTCTCCTTTTTAAGAAACCCAGCATAGCCATACCACTATTCGAAATCTTATCTATGTGGGACTTGAAAGTCAACTTTGAGTCAAATATTATTCCAAGATCTTTGATTTGTGAGACACGTTTTAACTTTTCATTGCTGATATTGTAGTCAAACTGCAACGAGCTGGCTTTTTTCCTAGAGAAGGTTATTGCTGCACATTTTTTTACGTTTAATTGCATAGCGTTATTTAAACACCAATCAGATAAAATGTCAATATTGCTTTGCAATATAAGACAATCCTGATTTGAGTCAATTGTTCTGAAGATTTTTAAGTCATCAGCGAAAAAGGATGCTTTGCAATCGTTTAAAAGTAATGGTACGTCATTTATGAAAATTATGAATAAGAGTGGCCCCAAAATGCTACCTTGAGGAACACCCGAGGAAACTGAGGTTGTTTTGGATAAATGCGATAAAAATTTTACTTTTTGTGTACGTTCGGATAAGTAGGACTTCAACCAATTCAAAAAAACTCCTCTTATACCATATCGCTCCAGCTTAAATAGTAGCAGACCGTGATCCACTACATCAAAAGCGCTAGAAAAATCCGTGTACACCGAATCTACCTGTTTCCCGTGGCCCAAATTACATCTGATGAACGCAGAATATTCTAAAAGATTAGAAACAGTAGATTTTCCCTTTAAAAAACCATGCTGACATGGATGAATAATAGGACTTACAATTTCTACTAGTACTTCAGCTACCAGTTTTTCGAAAACCTTACCAATAGAAGATAAAATGCTTATTCCTCTGTAATTTTGAATGTCCGATCTATCTCCAGACTTAAAAATGGGTGTTATATGTGCCAATTTAAAACACATAGGAAAAATGGAATTTTGAAGAGACAGATTAAACAGAGGAAGCAATAATCGAGATAACGTGTAGGCGGTTTTATTCAAAAAGATTGGGGGAATGAGGTCTGGACCAGCACCTTTATTAGTGTCTAGATCAAGCAAACCAGTAATTATTTGATCATTAGTTAGGATCATATCAGTTAACTTCGGATCGTGGAAAGGAATATGTGAGAAATTAACTGGATCAAAATTATAAGGACTGGCAAATTTCGATTCAAAGTGTTTAGCGAATAAGTTTGAAATTTTTACGGGATCTGAAGAAGAACTATCATTAAGCTTCATAGAAGCTGGATAGCCTTTAGTTCCACGTTTGTCATTGATGTGTTGCCAAAAATTTTTAGGACGATCGATCAGGCTGTTTAATATCTTGCGGTTATGCAATGCTAGGGCTGCCGCTTCACTACTATTGAAATGTTCACGGAGGTGCAGGAATGCAGTGTGATCCTCTACTGATTGAGATTTACACCATTTCCTATAGGCTTTATTACGCTTGTTACGTAGTACTCTAAGACTTTTATCCATATGGGGGGGACAAGATAACTTTGTACTAATGCGCTTAGGAGTGTGCTTATCTATTATATGTAATAAAGAGTCAATGAGGTTTTCAGCTATCACATTCACATCTGTAATATTGTCTGAAAATTGTAAATTAGAAATTTCAAAATTAATCTTTTCATAGTCTGCATTAGTAAAATCATATGTTATGGTCTTGTTAGAGTCCTTACGAAAATCATGTTTGGAGGAAAAATAATTTAATGTAAGTATTTTGTGAAAAATACTCGTCTTTTTCGTCAAAGTGGAAGTTGCTTCAGATAATGAAAAATTTGAAGTAAAATTAGTGAAAACAAGGTCCAATACGTTTCCGAAACCATTAATTTTATCACAAACTTGGAACAAACCAAGTGAGTGAATTTCAGTTAAAAATGTAATCTGATGGTCGCTTACGTTAAGTGGGTCAAACACAGAATTAAAAATTTCACTGGTCTCCCATTTTATACCACTCAGGTTTGCGTCGCCATATAACAAGAAATCGTCTCCAGGAAGGATTGATGAATGTATCAATGTTATGGATGCTGCGAGATCGGCATAGTGCTGCTCAGTAGAATCTGGTGGTATGTAAAAACAGACTAATACCAGACTTCTATCTAGCATTTGAATTTTACATGCGCAAACCTGAAAAATTGCATTAACCGGCAAATGAACCGAAATGGGATAGCTAGAGAGCTTATTGCTTACTGCAATAAAGACACCACCTCCACGCTGATCAACCAAATGAGATGGTTTAAATTTATCCATCCGAAAAATGGACCATCCTGACGGGATGATTTCCGCATCCAAGTGTGTTGAGAGGAGCCAAGTTTCAGTGATCATTGTAATGTCATAAGGACTGTTTGCCAAATCGTTACGAAACTGGGGCAGAGAGCTTCTCATTCCTGACATATTATGAAAGTAAAAATTCAAGTCAGTATTATTACTGAAAAGGTCAGGATTAGTTTTAACTTGTTTTAGACAGCGCTGATGTCTGCCAAAATTATGAGCTGAGTTAATAATAATATTAGTTGTGCGAGCATTATTTCTTAGCGTTACAAACGGTAAGGCAAACACAAAATACTCTCAGATTTTATCTAGAGTATAATAAACAAGTCACCTATAACGCGGGCGATTTCGATTCTATAAATGGCCGGAAATTTTTCACGATTTGAATAAAGTAAAATTATCATAATTTCAAATAATTTTGATTCCACGCTTGAGTTGAAAAAATTGCCTTTTCAACGTGTTGTATGCCCTTGCTTTTAAATAAACAAATCTCAACAATTTTACAGGGCGAGTAAATACAGAAAAATTTCTAAGCCTTCGACCCATCATCAGGTATTCTGGAAAAACTTTCAACAAGGAAGAACAAGCATCACATGTGCTTGTTACTTTCTGTCAGTCTAAGTGCTTCATCCGTCGATCCTGTTTTGCTTTACATTTTCGATTCGTAAGTAACGTGTAAAGAGCTCCGGAAATGGCAAAAATAAAGAAGGAAAAGAAACCAATTGAAAATGGGAATAAACAGAATAAGAAACACGCCGAAAAGCCACAGAGACCCGGTCTGGAAAAGGGAAATGGCGTGGTAAAGACGAAGATTGAGGCTAAGAACGGACCAAGCGGCAATGGTAAAAATACCCCAATAGTGAGTGTTCCACTCGTCAAAATCGCTAAAAGTCTGAAGAAATTAAAAAATAAAAACGCCCCTGAAAGCAATGGGAAGACAGCCGATGGCGAGAAACTACAGCAAAATGACAAGAAGCTCAAGAAGCAATTAAAAAAGTTCGTTATCGCTGCATCCGAAGCGGCCGACGAAGAGCATAACACACTGCCGCAAAGCGAGAGTCCCGTCGCTAAAAAGAACAAGGCCCCAAAATTTATGGAATCATCCGCAGCTGTCAAACCAAACAATACCCCAGAACGGAAGAATCCCGAAGAAGTTAAAACACCGCAGGATCATCATGCTAAAGCTAAACGTGCTGCCACTCCGCTTTTCAACGAGACTTTCTTCAAGAAAATTGGTTTGGCCGTCAAAACTCTGTCGGAAGAGACGAAGAAGAAGCCCTACTACAAGTTCATGTTGGGCGCGATGTTAATCGAATTTCCCAACTACAACAATCAATTTGTTGAATTGTAAGTTACACGTATTTCCATCTTGGAACTTTCAGTTGCTATTAATTCCGTTTCAGCCATCTCAAGCATTCATTGATCTCGGAAGACGACAATGTTTGTCTTTTCGTGCGCGATTCGGAGCGTGGCGGAGATTTCGAAGTATCGAAACAGAAGTGGGAGGACCATTTGAAAGTGAAGGGAGTTACTGGTGTGAAAACCGTAATACCGTTCAGTCAAATCGAGAAGGACTACACAAATTACGATTTGCATTCGAAGCTGTTGCATTCATATGACGTTTTCTTGTGTGACGAAACGATTTTCAGAAAGACAACTGAAATTTTGGGAAAGGTAAGATGAACAGGGATTTCTTTTATTTTGATTGAAACTTATCCGATCACTCTATTTCAGTATTTCCGAAAGAATAGTTGCGTGCCGATCCCGATCCGCATGGATGAAGAGGATCTAAACCACGAATTCCTAAGGGCCGGGAAACAAATGTCGTTCAGAATATTGAATCGTACGTTGATCCCCATTCCAATCGGCACGAACAAGATGACAACCGATCATTTGCTGGACAATCTTCAAACCGTGATCGAACAGTTCAAGGTCAACGATCTGGGTGGCTACGAAAACATTAGGTCTGTGGGGCTGAGCACATTCCGCAAGAAAGCAAAATCGCTTCCGATTCACGTCAATTTAGTCCAGCCGCCAGCGAAGGCACCTAAGGAAGAAAAGGAGGTTATCTTAAAATTCCACATGACAAACGACGGAGTGCTAGTTAAGTACGACGATAAATTGGACGCGGGAAAAAAGAGGGCCGTCGCTGCCGTAGAAAATGCAGCAGAAGTGCAGAGCAATAAGAAAGCCAAAATGGAAGAGAAACAGAATCTGACAAAGTTCGAGACCGAGAAAAAAGGCAAAAAGAATTCAGTGAAGGTTGAACCTGTCGCTGAAAAGAAAAAGGGTAAGGCGGAAATAGTTAAATCAGAGCCTGATGAATCGGAGGAGGATGATAGCGAGAATGAAGGCGGAGTAACAAATCTTAAGGAAATCATGAAGCGTGTATTGAAACAAGAAGGAAGCGATGATGATGACGATGAAGATGATGACGATGAAGAAGATTAAGTATACAATTTTACTTTATTTTTGTTTTATTTTGTTAAAACTTACAAAAATATAAAATAACTAAAACCCTAAACTTCTTGTTTCAACTTTCTCTTAATTTTTCAGGTTGAGCTCAAAAAATTAGACCACAGTATTCTCTTCTCTGGTTTCCGAAAAGAAAATAATCAAAGCACAAAAAAAAAACCTTTTTACCACCGTCCTCGCAACGACTCAAGAAATAGCCCAGCCCTTTGCTACCATATGTTACAAAGTGGGACGGAGTTGTTTTTTCTTATTCTTTTATTTTCATATTTTTTTTACAGTAGAATCCGGTTATAGTGAACTTTTGGATATAGCGATCGTGTTAAAAAGTCCCGAAAATAGCTTCTTACAAATGTATGAAGTTATTGTTCGGTTATAATGAACTCGGATATAACAAACTTTCTGATATAGTGAACGAAAATTCGCGCGAAGTTCGTTATAACCAAATTATTGTACTCTTGAATTCATTGAATTGAACTTAGCTACGTTTCTGTTATAGGGGATTTCCCGAACTTGATAGTTTTTCTGCAAGTGTATCGGAAGCAATACATATGTGTGTATCGCATTTGACATATGTTTTGATGTGTAGTAGGCAGATTAAGTAAAAGCGTGTGTCTTTCGGAAATGGCAACTAAACGCTTAAGTTGTTCGATCAAAGAAAAGTATGAAATAATAAAAGATTTGGAAAGTGGAAAGAAAAAACAAATTGATTTGTGCCGCGAACATCATTTAAGTAAATCTACAGTTGCAACTCTGTGGAAAAATCGTAAAAAAATAATAACTCAGCTTGAAAATAAAAATTGTGCTGTCAAAAAAGTGAGGAAATCGAATCATGATCAACTTGACAAAGCATGGTTTAACCAAAAACGAAAGGAACATGTTGCTATTAGTGGCTCGATTTTGCAAAATAAGGCTGAGCAGTTAGGGAAAAAAATTGAAGGGTCAGATTTTGTGTGCACTCTTAGCTGGATAAGCCGATTAAAAAAGCGACATAATATTTCTAGTGGTAAAATTGTTGGAGAATCTGCTTCCGTAGACGGAGAATTAGTGCAACAATGGTTAATAAAATGGCCAGAATTAAGAAAGTCATTTAAACACTTCCTTAAAATAAACAGCATTATCAAATTGAAATTGGTGAAATGAAAAGCGTAAAGACGATGACATATTTAACGCAGACGAAACGGGTATATTCTTTAAGCTAACGCCCGATAAAACTTTAAAATTTAAGGGCGAGAAGTGTTTTGGCGGTAAACTGGCAAAAGAACGTCTAACTGCTATGTGCAAATTTATCGGGAACTGAAAAAACCAGGTTATTAGTGATAGGAAAATCAAAAAAACCTAGGTGCTTTAAAAATGTAAAAACTCTTCCGGTAGACTATAAAGCAAATAAACACGCCTGGATGACTTCTGAAATTTTTATTGAATATTTACGGTTGTGGGATTGCGAGCTTTGACAAAAGAAGCGCAAAATTTTATTGTTGGTAGATAATTGTCCAGCGCATCCCCATGTGGAAAATTTAATTAATATTAAATTGGTTTTTCTTCCGGCGAACACAACATCCGTTCTACAACCTATGGATGAAGTTGTCATTTGGGCTTTAAAAAGTCACTATCGAAAACTTCTGTTATCAAAAATAATTGATTTTATTTACCAAAATATAAAATTAAAAATAACTTTGCTGGATGCTATACATCTCATTCACAAAGCTTGGCAAAGAATATCACCAGACATAATAAGGAACTGTTTTCGTCATGCTGGATTCTTACCCGAACTAGAACATAACGCATTTGATGATGAAGATGATTTACCATTAAGCGAATGGGCTAAAAGGCGCCAAAATACGCTGTCTGAAGTACATATAGGAATTGGAGGTTTAACGAATTCAGAATTTAATTGCTACGTTGGAATCGACAAAGATATAATAACATCAACTCGTCTTACCGACGACGAAATAATTTCTCAGGTATTTAAACCAAAAAACTCTGTATTAATTATCCTTAATTATCAAACGTTATTATCAGGTCGTTGTGGAAGATTCATCTGATACCGACAACAGTGAAAATGAAGAATATTGTGCAGCTAGCTTACATCGAATAACAAATGAGGAAGCGCTACAGAAAATAATGGACCTACGCCGATTTCTCGAATCCTGCGAAGTGCCTCAACAAATTTGCAGATGTAGAAACATTCGTAGAAGATATGCACTTATCTTCGAAAAATTTTCAAAAAAAAATAACTGATTATTTTCAATCCTTAAACTACTGAAACAATAAAATACATGTATTATTTCATTAAATGGTTGATATTAGTTTCAATTTATTGCATCATCGGTTATTGCGAACTTCGGTTATAACGAATGAAAGTTGATGGTCCGTCCCTTTGAGTTTGTTATAACCGAACTCTACTGTATTTCTATTTTTTTCCTTGGATTTTTTGGGGCAACATTCTGGTCAATTATTTTTTTTTGTCTCAAAAAGCTCGCACCTTAAACCACAGTATATCCAGTAATATAACTCAGTTCAATATGCGGCTTGGTTTCGAAAACACACGTGTGTTTGCTCTCCCTCAAGCTTACAGAGAACATTTAATCTGGTCCTTCCATTTCATTTTCGCAAAGATTTTTTTTTTATTAGACAATAGCAAGCGAAATTATAAGAACCGCAGTATTATAATATATATTGTTACAGATCTGGCAACCACGCAATTCGATCTCTCTTTCGAATCGTCGAGAATGACGTAGAACATTATCCCCTACTGTGTAAAACGCCATCTAGAACGTTCAAGCTAAACCTGGAATAGTCTAGACACACACACATACCCACCCGAAGAATACACCACAAGGTTCGAGAAATGGGAAAAAACCCAATATAAATACCGCAGATTTCAGATTAGTCATTAGTCATTGAGCGACACCTATCGGTGGAAGAACGCGAACCGGTACAAGAAAGCGATAGTAAAACACGCGACAGTGTTGTGAAAAAAGTGAAGTGATCGGGAAATTGTGTATAACGTGCAATAAATAAATTATCCTTATATTTTTAAACGAATTGTGTTTTATTTGAAATCGGCGATCCCCTAGCTCGCAACAATATATTAATTAATTACTTACGCAGTAATGTGGGGAATAATTATTATGGAATATAAAAGACTCAGATGCACATTGCAAACTAATTACTCCTTCAGATCGGCACATGTCTTGTGAACATTGGAAACAATCATTCTTCGGAATCATTTTAAAGGCAATATATAGCCTACAAAATACCTTAACGATGCGTCGTGAATTAAAATTTCTTCATTAACCTACTGTAATAGTGATTTCTATTCGCCAAAAAAATGTGACCCGTTTTTGCCCTTTAAAATGCAAAATTATTGCAGTTTTGCACTCATTTTTCTCAGTTCCGTCGGTCAGGTCAATTTCCAATAGAACACTTTAAGTGCAAGTTTTTTGCATTTTTTTTTATCATGTTGTCTCTATACCGAACAGCTGATTGCCTTTCGAAACTGTTAAAACAAAGCGTTTTAATTTGTCTTGTTATCTCTAAATGGTCCTGTTAAGATTTTGGGAAAATTAAGAAAAGTTACGTATGCACGCATATTGCATACTTCATGTAAAGTTTTAAGTCCTTTTAAGTAAGATCTATCCGTTAGAATCTGTTACCGATGTTGTCAGATGATTTATTTTTTCATGTTGTTGTACATTACAGGTCAATTAAGTTGCACCGCCGAAAAATTCGGGGCAAGAAATGTGCATTTTCAGGTCAAGTTTTACCTAGTGCGCAAACCAGGGCAGGGCAGAATTTTTTTCCAATAGAACATAGGAACTGCTAGAAAAAATGTTAAGGGCAAAAACGGGTCGCATTTTTTTGCCGAATAGAAATCACTATAAGTAATTTTGCGATATGTCTGTATTTTCTTCTTCTAATCTACCGTGGTGGCCAAATAAAAGTTAACACTGTGAAAAAAAGCAAAATTTTCTAGAAAATCCTATTTTTATGAGTCTTATAACCCTAATTTACCTGGGAAATCCCATGCGTAGTTAATTATCTGTCGGTTTGTTCAGGTATCGCGACAGAGTCGGCTTCTGTCAGTCGTTTATTTTAGCCGTTGACGAGTAAACATGGCACCACAGTTGGTTAGTCAAAAAAAGTGATTATTGTTGCGTTAAGTAATGAAGGGCTTTCCACTAGGGCTATATCCCCGAAGAATTGGTTGTAGCCACGTGGCTGTGTCCAAAATTTTTAAAAAAAAACGCGAAAGGATCTCTCCAGCGGAAACCAGGAACAGGACTTGGCAAGAAAAAGACGATCGCGAGAGATGACCGACATCTTAAAAATATAAGCCTATGTGACCGAAAAAGAACGGCTAGGGAAGTCAACATGGACTTCCGGAAGCGACTGGAATGATGATTAGCGACAGAACTGTCAGAAGAAGGCTACAGTTATGTGGACTTTTAGCTCAGCGACCCCGAAAAAAACCAACTTTAACGGCTAAAATGAGGACAGCGAGGCTGAATTTCGCCAAATCTCATCGAAATTGGTCGGAAAATGACTGGAAGAGAGTACTCTTTACCGACGAATCAAAATGCAACCTGAACCAATCGGATGGATTGCAGTATGTACGTCGCAGAATCGGAGAGGAACTTCATAACGACTGTGTAGTGACTCGAAACAAGTTCCCTCCGAGTTACATGGTTTGGGGTTGCATTTCCTATTTTGGCACCGGAGATTTGGTGTTTTTAGAAGGATCAATGAATGCGATCAGCTACATCAGCGTGATTGACAACCATTTCATCCCGTCGATGGATAGGCTCTTCCCAGTCATTTACGACCCGATTTTTCAAGATGACTGCGCCATGTCATCGCGCTCGTAAGTTAAGTTGTGGGTTTTTTACAAACAACAGTTCAATACAAAAGTAAAAAAAAAATGAAAGCGTAAAATAATTGTTTTGTTTTTAAACAGGTTAAAGAATTCGTCGCAGAAATGGGAATTTCTACACTTGAGTGGCCAAAAAACAGCCCTGATTTGAACCCAATCGAGAATGGTTGGGCCGAACTGAAACGAAAAGTGGCAAGTCGAGGACTAAGGAGGAGTTCAAAAACGCCATCAAAGACGCTTGGAAAGACGACATAAGCATCGAATACTGTCAGACATTGATAAAATCCATGCCTCGAAGGATTGAAGCTGTAATCAAGGTTCGCGGAGGATACACGAAGTATTAGTTTTATTAATTAATTAAAGAATATTGTTCCTACCTACCTAATATTAACTTCCCGTACAAATTTCCTATTAAGAATCCAAAATAGTTGATAATTTTCAATTCAACAACTTTTGTTGCGAAAATGATCATTTTGCTGATAAAATATAAAAGTTACTGTATCTTCAAAATAAATAAAATTTTTGTTTATGTATTTTATACATTTTAGGTATAACACTACAGTTAAATTAATAAACACCAGTTCGTTTTATTTCTAATCGGAGATCATTATGTAGAGGCGGTATGTGGTGATATTCAAAGGTGTTAAATTTTATTTGGCCACCACGGTATAAGCTGATACGTTCGGATTGTCTTGAGTGTGATAATTTGTTTTATTGACATAACACATAAAAAATGTATTTCTCCAAGTGGCACGTCTTTTAAACTTAAAACAAAAAAATTAACTTCGTCAATAATCAATTTTAGGTAAATTAAAACTCTTCGTCTCCGAATTCTGTGTCTTGAAATTCTTCGTCTCCAAATTCTGTCTCATATGACTGACTGCTTCGCCTAAAATGCACTAAAATTAATTCTACTGAATTTATTTTATAGTAAAACCGATAGATGAAGCGGTTTTAGAGGGCGCTTGGCATTATTTTTAACGAATGTCAACCTGAAAATTGAAGAAAATTGCGTTTTAAAATCTCATTTTTGAGAAAACGTAGTTTTATGCCTAGCCGTAGTTGGATACAAAAAAAGAAGGCTCGCACTGATATACTAGTTGTATTTTTGTAACATTTGTTTTCTTTTAGTTGAAGTTATTGCGTTTCTTAGAAAATCCGCCGAGAAAAATGATGAAATGGCCATTTCAGAAGCGCAAAAATGAGATTTTAAAACGCAATTTTCTTCATTTTCCAGGTAGAAAATCGTTAAAAATAGTACCGAGCGCGCTCTAATACCACTTCATCTATCGGTTTTACTTCATAATAAATGCAGTAAAATTCATTTTACTGCATTTTAGGAGAGGAGATTTTTTTTCCCGAAATCCTTCATCTCCAAATTCTGCATCTGGAAATTATCAGCTGCCGGGCACCGCTGTAACAGAACAATCTGTCAAAGCGAAGTTAGCAACATGTGAGAGCGAGACAGACGCACGTCAAATTAACGCACGTCAAAATTCCTGGTCTCGTTTTTTTTGTCTTTTCGAGCGCGATTCTATCGCAGAAATGGCATTTTACGATTGAAATAAAACTCGCAGTTAACTCGACTTCGGCCAGATCGCTAAGCGTAGACGTCCGTAATTCCGAAACGTTTAGAATTAATTTTTCTCTGTGCAAAATCGACGAAAATTATCGCGAGGACAAAACACTAAGAAAAGAAGCCTCGCGTATACGCGAAAAGAAAAAAAAGTGCGAAAGAATTCGACGGTGTGTCGTTCTTGTCGCTCGATCCGAGCGAGAGTGTTGTGCTGTGAAAACGAGCAAAAATCGTGCGGCAAAACGCGAATAATTAAAATGCAAGCCGTACCGCAATAATAAAACCAGTGTTGGTTCCTCGCCTGCAACAATTTGCAGCTGCACCGCCACCGACGACAACGACAGAGACCCAAGGAAATGCCAAAAATCTTCATGAAAAAACCGATTGGAATGGTTTTGAGGAACAGGAAGACGATTAAGGACGGTGTCATAACGGTAAGTGGTTGCCAGCCCCCTTATTACGCGTGATTAATCGAAGATTTTGCGTGTTTTCACGCTCTTTTCCCCGAGATTCTGACAATTCTTTTGGTTTGCGGCCCAATGCATGGCGGGAGGACGTTGCCAGCTGATTGGATTTACGTGCCGTCGTATAACAGTTTCGTGTATTTCGAACAGTTTTTCAAGTCAGTTGGAAGCGCAGTTTGCTGATTTCGTTCGTTAACGGGTGGGATGTGTAATTAATTATTGCAAACAGTCGAGTTATTCGTTTACAGCCTCTTCAATTGGATTTCAGATCTGTTCACGTGCAGTTTGGTTAAAAATGCACGTGAGATGGCGTCTAAAAGCGAAATTCTTGTGTCTAGCACGAGCCGACCTTGAAATAAATTCTGTGCAGTTTGAAATGAGATAAGAAGAATGATTTGTGTAATCTCTAGGTGTCTCTTAGAATCATTTGAATAAATAAAATGGAATCTTTAACCGTCATCAAACTATGAAATCTGCTTTGAAGCGAATGGAAAAAACCCTAAAACAGATGTCGAGTGAATACGCAAATGATGGCAGAACTTTGCTGGATGATGCATAAAGCGTATCTAACCCCACAATTCGCAATTGAAAGATTCGGTCGTTGGGAAGTTTGGAAGGGAAATATTTCTCCTTGGTGAAAAAAAATTTGTTCAGCAAAATCTTATGTCCAAAAAAATGTTTGGCATCCAAAAAATCAATAATTTCCTACAATATTATAACACTGCTAAAGGAAGGAAGAAGGAATGAAGAAGGATTTTCGGTTACGATGCTTTTTCCTTCTCTGAAGATACTTGTAATGAAGAACTCCTGAAACTGGAGAAAAAAGAGGATGGCTTCATCGAGAAATATCTAAATAATTTTGGGTTGCCTTTACCTGTTTACACATGATCCTTCCACCTTCCGAGGTGATATTTAGGCATTTTTAAGATGTCAACGAATTAAAAGCTCTGATCAGCTACTGGCCTTCGACTAACTAATGTTCCAGGTGGCACACAACTTTTATCATTAATTTACTTCTAGCCTATATGCATGCTTCCGTCGACAATGTATTGGATTAGCTGCGGCTAAAATTGAACTTGAAGCTAAGGTGTAGCCTAAGGTGGGTAGCGTGTTGGTCTACAATGTGAAGGTCGTGAGTTCAAATTCCGGTCGACGCATAACTCCAGCACACTGCCTACTTGGGTATACCTTGGTCACCTCAATCTACGAAAATGAATTCGAAAATAGAGGGCTGTGCGAAGGGCTAATAATTCTTCCACAATAAGTAATGAAAAATGTTAAGGAACCTGAATATCAGGATGCCAAGGTCCGATTTGGGCTGTGGCGCCATTGTAGAAAATTGAACTTTAAGAACTCCAATGCGTTTGTTTATTTTCGGCTTATGAAGAAATCTGAAGTTATTGATTTCGTTTAAGCTCCGTGCTCCGCAAGAATATCTTCACCGCTTGTTGTCTGCTGGATTCTGGCATGTTGGGATTTCATGTAAATGATTCGAGCATCGAAGGATTTTTAATGGTGTAAAAAAGAATTTAGTCTAATACATGGTTAAAACCAACCAACATAAATTCTAATTGTTCTAAATGTACTTTAAATGTTTTGTATCAAAATGTACTTGCCCTAAGGTCCAGGTTGTGTGTCCTTTATTATTCTATAATTTTATTAAATTAAGGACTCTGAAATTTTTCCATCCTTATACACAGTTCAACCGAAATGACCGTGATTTGGCGCGATCTATAAAAAAGGGTGGAGGCATTAAAAAATGACATGCAGTCCTTTCGTTGTCCGGTTTTCAATTCTCATCCTATCGAAAGTATTTTCGTGAAAGTTAAATTATCCTGTAATCGTTTTTTGTATCTTTGTTGTGTCTACATTCCATGTAACTCAAATGTTAGTATGCTTGAGAATTTTTTTTAAGATCTTTCTATCTTTATAAACAATATGGACCTGGATTCACAGTTTTTGATCTGTGGTGATTTCAACTTACCTATGGTCTCCTGGAATGATAGTTCCTTTCAACCTACATATGTGTCAAAATGCATCATGCGTATCATCTTTCATGAGCCTTTGTTCACTTGCTCAACATAATGTGATCAAAAATTACCGGCACTCTATTGGACCTTGTGTTTTCCAATATTGCTATATCCGATGTGCGCGTTATCTCGACATTTGGATTATTCCTTCCGACCCTTACTATCCTCTTCTGAGAATTACGGTTAAAATTTTTAGGAAAAATATTACTGCACCATTGCCGTCTAAGGGAAATTACTCTGAAATCAGTCGCAAGTTGGATGAAATTAATTGGGTTGAGGTTTTTACAGAATACACAGAACACATCGATTTCAATTTTTTATGAATATATCAATGACTTCATTCAGAATCATATCCCTCGCAAGCATATTTCTTTCAAAAACTTTCCTGTATGGTTTACTTCGGGTTTTATCAGGAGTTTACGTCTAAATAAACTGTTTGTATAAGAAATATTAGGTTGTTGCAGATGAAATTGCGACTTTGCTAGTGAAATTTCAAACAACTTTAACTCTTATAAAACTTAATTTTATTAATCAAAATAGGTATCAGCAGATGCAATACACTTCTCCCAACGAGATACAAGTGCATTTATACTAGTTTCGTAGAAGTCCGACTTCCTAGACTGAAGAAATTCCTCGGAGGCATTTTTGATGGCTGCTTCATTGTTAAATTGTTTCTTCGCCAAAAAATTATCCAAATTTTTAAAAAAGTATTAATCGGTTGGCGAGAGATCTGGTGAATAGGGTGGACGAGGAAGAGTCTCATACTGCAACTCGTGTAATGACCGTTATTCTTGATATATAGTAGGCCGTGTTTTGTTCAGTAAGCTCATGCGGAACCCATCTATAAAGCTTTTTGACTTTTCCAAGCTGTTGCAAGTGCCGGGAAACTTTCGAATAATGTACGCCCAGTATCTCTGCAATGTCCTTTACAGTTTCTCGTGAGTCAGACTCCACTAGTAAACGCAGCTCGTCGTTGTCTATTGATGGTCCTGGGTGACCGCATGGCTCACTTCGAAGGGTCATATCTCCTGATCGGAATTTTTCGAACCATCGCTGTCAGCTCTAAATGCCCTGTTAATGTTTATGGTTGCCTACCTTGCGTTATGGCCAAGATTAAACTCGTAAAGAAAAAGTAACCGTTTTCAACTTCACTTCATCGCGAAATTTACCATTTTATCTGCAACTACCTAATATAAACGTTCAAAACTTCATTTTGATTGCGAAAATTTTACTGCCCAACGTACCTTTGTAAGAAAAAATATGAAGTCTGCCTTTCATTCTTATATTTCGTCGCTGAAGTCGAGTTTAGCCATTAAGTATACCAAAGCTTTCTGGGCACACGTTAAAAAATACAAAAACATTCAGCACGTTCAGTCTGCTCGAAGATATCAAAATACTACTACCTCCGATACCCAAGCTATGTGTGATCTTTTTGCCTAATATTTTTCTTCCGTTTTTAAAATTCCAGACAAAGAATTCAATTATGTTTTTAATGTTTCTAGTCAGGAATCCATTAGTTCTATTTATGTTTCCTATTTTGACGTTGTAAAGGTAATTAACTCGGTAAATTCTAACACAAACGGCAGTTGTGATGCCATTCCTAACTTTTTCGTTATCAATCAAATTCCTGTGAAGACCCCTATAAGGGCATAGGACAGAAACAACTGTCTTCCACAAGGCGCGATCCTAAACATCGGCTTTAAGCTGCTGCTAGGACTTATTTATTCCTCTGGCCTCCTGCTTAATCGCTCGCTTCCATGCGCTACATGGTCGACCAACCCGACATCCTCCTTGACGATTATAATGCAGAGCCTGTTTGTCAATTTTTTGGTCTGGTTTCCTCAAAGTGTGACCGATCCACTGCCACTTCCGCCTTTGAATCTCAATACCTATATTAGTTTCTCCAGTTGTACCCCAAAGTTCGTTTTTGGAGATCACTTCTGGCCAGAATATTCCTAAAATGCGTCGGAGGTATCGGTTCACGAAGGTTTGTAGTTTCTTGGTAAGTCGCACGATCAGTTTTCACGTAGTACAACCATATAACAACACGGATTTGACGCATGCGTCAAAAACTCGCGGCTTCGTACGAAGCGAGATGTCTTTTTACCTCGAGAAAGGGGAAAGCATACCGAAGGGCGTTGCCCGCCAACTATCGCCCCATCGCCATTACTTCCGTTCTGTCGAAAGTGATGGAAACGGCTGTGAATCGCAAAATAGTCCGCTATCTTGAAGATAACAAACTTATCAATGATCGCCAATACGGATTCCGTTCCGGACGATCTACAGGTGACCTCTTGGTTTATCTGACTGACCGTTGGAACTCTTGCATCCATAAATTTGGCGAAAGTCAAGTTCTGGCGCTTGACATCGCTAAAGCGTTTGACAGAGTTTGGCACAATTGTCTCCTAGTGAAGCTCAAAGCAGTCGGCTTTAATAATAACCTCGTATAATGTATCGAGAGTTTCTTACATGAGCGCACCATACAAGTCGTATTGGATGGCGTGGCATCTTCTTCCTTTCCATAGATTCCGGAGTCCCTCAAGGCTCTGTTTTATCACCCACACTCTTTCTTATTTTTATCAATGACCTTCTGTCGTCAACGCTCAATCCGATACATTGCTTTGCAGATGACAGTACCCTGGATAACATCTATGAATTCGACTCGATTACTAACGCTCACCGTGTCCCGGTAGCATCTAAACGTGCCGAATTATTTGGATCATTGAACTCTGACCTGAACCTAATCTTGGAATGGGGCAGAATAAATAGAGTAGAGTTCAACAATTCAAAAACACAGGCCTGTCATCTTTCGTTTAAACGTCATGTCCCTGCGTCGGTTTTTAATGTAACCTTCGGTGGTGTCCTACTAAACTCTTCTGAATGCTTCTCACTCCTTGGCATCAAAATAAATAACCACCTTAATTGGAACCAGCACATGCTTGACGTAGAAAGAAGGGCTGAAAAGCTTTATTAAGACGAGCCTCAATATCCTTTTCCTTTGTTGTTGACAATGCTTCCGAGATAACAAAAATCTTGCATCTCTTCCACATCTTGTCCCTTAAGAACAATCGATGTGCTTGCGTTCAAACCCATGTGCATGTACTTTGTCTCACGCACATTTATTTTCAGTCCCGCCTCTTTGCATTTAGAATGCAACCATCGAACATTTGACTCTAAGTCCGAACGGTTATGTGTCAACATAATCAAGGCGACTTAAGATGTTACATAGTCTCCATTGAAGACCTTTACTTTCCCCACCTTCCAGTGCAGCTTTCAAGATGTCATTTATTACCACCAAAAACAGGGCTGGTGATAATATGCAGCCTTGTCTAATACATGTTCGCACAGGAAAGCTCTCGAACAGCTCTCCTCGATGCAAGACGCGACACCTTGTATCTTCGTAGGATTATTTAATCATTGCTATGTCCTTATCTGCAATACCTCTCTTACGCAAAGCACTCCATATGTAATCTCGCTTGACGCTGTCGAAATTCTTCTCGAAGTCCACAAACATGAGATGTAGTGGCGAACCCATTTCGACTGACTGCTCCACTATTGTCTGTAGGGTATTTGTGTGGTCGGTACAAGACAGCCCTTTACGGAATCCAGCCTGATAAACTTCGAGAGTGCTCTCGACGACATCACTAATCCTATTGAGAATTACCTTAGCCATGATTTTCGATACGGCAGTAAGTAGACATATACCACGCCAATTGCCACAATCTCGAAGGTCGCCCTTCTTCGGAATTTTCACAATGACGCCCCCCTTCCATTCAGTCGGATATCTTCCTTCGTGTGGAAAGAAGGAAGTAAAGAGTGGGAGGAGTATATCGGCTGTTATTTCCGGGTCCGCTTTGAGGAGTTCGGTTGGTAGTCCGTCTATACCTGGAGAAAGCTCCAGGTATATTGACCAAATTTTTGAACGGTTCGTTCACAATGTGTGACAAACTTGGCCATCTGATTTCGCCGTATCAACATGGTTTTGTTTAAGGGAAATCAACAACTACCAATCTATGTGAGTTTACAAACCTTATCGCCAAATCTTTCGAACTGCATCATTCTGTTCACACTGCTTATACGGATTTTGCAAAGGCATTCGACACAGTTAATCCCAAGATTTTAATTGGGAAACCTTAAAATTTATGGCGTCTCAGGAAATTTACTAAACTGGATAACTTCCTATTTATCTGTTCGTAACATGCGTGTAATTTTTAAGGGTCATGAGTTTTATATATTTCCTGCGTGGTCAGGTGTACCACAGGGGTCTATTCTTGGCCCACTATTATTCCTATTTTAAAAATAAATGACCTACCCCAGTTTTTGTGTTCTTCTTATCTCCTGTATGCGGACGATCTCAAAATTTCAATCCCCCTATCACATCCGCCAAAGACCATAGAAAGGATACGGAGCCGACAGTTAACTGTTCGACCTATTCCCCCCCTATCTGTAGATCTTTTAGCATTACCCAGTCTGCACTACGTGGATGAGATCTACCCAACAGACCAAGCTTTTAAAGGTTTAGTGATAATTGTTTTCTTCAAAATGGTCGAAAAAAATACTTGGGAGGGGTCGAAGCTTTGAAGGTATTCGACCAGTTAATATCTTAAACATTTATGCTTTTTTTAAATGAATTTTGCGAACTTTCATGTTTCTAGCTTAAAATTTTCATAAAAAATTTTCAGTTTTTGTGTTTTTTTTTTGTTTTCAATGCACATGAAGAATTCTGTATGTTAGGACCGACCCCCCTTCGGTGGATAACAGCTCTGGCTGAAATTATTATTTTTTCTTTATGTAAATCAAATGGATATATGCAGCTGCAAAATTTGAACTTCGTATCTTTTACCAGGGTCCTAAAAAAATAACTCAAAGTTTTCAACATTTTGGCTTACCACCTCCCTCCTCTTCGACTCCTAAACTTAAAAATTTTACCAAAATGATAGATATCGTGCGTTATGGGAGAGAGCTATGCTATATTAACAGGATTTCATTGACTTGTGTGGATATATCTTGTCGACCTTAATCTGCGAAAATAAAAATTTGTAGACAGAGGATATCACAATAACAAATAACTGTTAAGGAACCTAAAGGTTAGGAGACCAAAGCGAAAACTCGCGTACTCTCAGGGGTACGCTTGGACTCATTTGAATATCTTTTGCCCAAAAGGGTAGTGTGTGTTAATTTACAATGCAAAATTCGTGGTGTCAAATCTCGTTCAACGTAAAATTCCAGCGTGATTCCATTAGTATAGATACAGGGTTGTTCGAAGCGCTAATAATTAATCTAAAAAAAAAACAAAATCTGAATGAGTTTAAGGGGTACAGCCCGATTCGGGCTTTATCGTCATTGAAGAAGAACAACAAGGCAAACCGAGAAAAAGGTGGAAACATAAACGCGAACTAAACTCAGCGTTTTCTCTCTTCAAAAATTCAATTCTGCCCTCAATTTTTTTAGTTCCACTCTCAGCTAAGAAAAGAACAAAAAGAGAGCAGAAAATACAACTTTTCTTCATTATTATTATCGTTTTTTTTTCTCAATCTTAATTCGATTTTTAATTGAAAAGGATGAACACAATTTTTATTTAACAAACTTCAGTTGAAATTTGATTTCAGACAATTGTACCGAATTTGAAAACTGCATCGCCTTAAAATACAGAGCAACAAATGCGACTTTTTTGGGGCTCTTTTTTACCAAGGACACAAATCATTGTTATAGGACAGATTATTTTTTGGAATAGAAAAAAAAGTGATAAATACTGATGGTTTGGTGAATGCTTTCACAGTGCATTTCGAATTGAAAGGAAAGATTGCCGGATTTTACACTGTTACGCTTTATTATTCGTGACGTTTCGGAAACTGCTGAGACCTTTGTCAAAGGTCTCAGCAGAGACCGAAACGTCACGAATAATAACGCGTAACAGTATAGAAGCCGGAAATCTTTCCTTTCAAGTGTGATAAACACTGTTTGAAAATGCTATGGCGAAAACAGCAACATTTTTTTCGCGGAATATAAAACTATGAATTCCCGGAAAATTTATGAAATTGATTTATTAAAATATAACTACAAAGATTAATTCCGAGTTAGTTAGAAATAACAAAAAAATGCTAACACTCATTATGTAAACCTACGCAATGAAGTCAGATAGTCTCCCATACATTTGCTTCGTAAGTGCACAGCACATTTAAAAATTACTGCGTGGCCTTAACTCTAAATCAAATAACGCGCAAACTGATAATAAAAATTCATCACCACAAAATTATACTGCCAATGAAATTGTTTTTCGAAAAGAAATTCATTAAAATTTCAAAATAAAATTCGGAACAACAACTGTTGTTTTAGAATATGGCGAACTTCTTTATGGACACAACATATCATTTGAACTTTTCGCTTTCATTTTAGAGAAAGCTTTTTATATATGCTATTCTGGTTTTTAGGTAGTACGAAGGTTTCGCCATTATTCCGTTTCCGCTCAAGATAACACACAAAGAGCAGATGAAACTAAGCGAAAGGAATAAATGATATGCAAATATTTAAGGACATACACGTTTGTTCTGTGAGTTTTTTTTTCCGAAAAACTAAAGAACTTACAATGCTTTTCACCATTGAATTCGGTTGCCTTTGAAATTTGTCTACTCACCGAAAATTTTCTATGAATTTCAAATTTGTCGAAGGAATAGAGTTGAATTGAAAAACGTAAAATTTTTGTAGTAAATTATTAACACTATTCACTATTCAGATTCAGTCGGTTTCCATAAATAATTTCGTGTAGTATTTTGTATGATTTGATGTTTTTCAAGGAGTAAACAATATTTTCAAGGTCCGATTTGCCTTTGTATGGCCTACGTATATTAATAAAATGCAGAAGGCAAAGTTGGAAATTTTCGAATTGAAAGAAAAGATTTCCGGATTTTACATTCTGGGTTTGATAAAGGTCTTAGCGGAGACCGAAACGTCACGAATAATAAATCGTAACAGTGTAGAATCCGGAAATCTTTTTTTTCAATTCGAAATGCACTGTGAAAACATTCACCAAACCATTGGAAATTTTCATTTAACAGCTAACTGTAGTTATTTCAAAGTACGTCCCACTAACGTCTTTTAAATTACAATAACATAAATATTTATGTAAGGGTAGGTATACAGAAAACTAAATCAGACTAACAAGGAAATACTCCCAAGTTTCCCACGCCGATTTTACCATTTTTCATTTATGTTGTAGAACTCGGATATCTGAGGGACACGTATTTTTTTATCGGCAGTGATGAGCATTTAAAGAGTGAAACACCCTCCAAGGTTTGGCGACTGAACTTTCGATTTCCGTAGAAGCTTTCTATAGATGTTAATGAAACTTGACAAGAATATATATCATGTAAGCACGATCCAAAAGCAATATAGTCTGGTAAGAGTGCACTAGCATAAAAGAGTAAGCCACTCTTAATTTTTTTTTTCAATTTTATTCGTTTTCAAAAAAACTAAAAATTAAAAGAATTAAGGGGTTATCAGATTACATTGCTATTTTTTGGATCGTGCTCACACGATACATGTTCTTGCCAAGTATCAGTAAAATCCATCGATTGCTTCTACGGAAATCGAAAGATCAGACGATTATTCGCCAAACTTTGGGGGAGGGGAGTGTTTCACTCTTTAAATACTCATTACCGTCAATAAAAGAATACGTGTGCCTTAGATTTCCGCATTCTACAACATATTTATATGAAAATTATCGAAATCGTCGTGGGATACTTGGGAATGTTTTCTTGTAAGTCAGAGGTTTAAGGGTGAATCCTCAGAGCGGTTATGTAAAATCAATCCTACTCTATGAATGCGAACCCTATTACACAACATTAATTGCTGTTATATTTAAACTGGTTTCTTTAATCCTTTTCCCTTTCTGGAGATTAGAAAGACCTCCCATCGTGCTGTGAGTGTTTGACGCATGCGTGAAATCCGTGTTCTCATAGAGTTGCACCACAGAAAGTGGCCGTTAGGCTTACCAAGAAACTGCAAACTTTCGTGAACCAATGCCTCCGACGCATTTTAGAAATATTCTGGCCTGAAGTTATCTCCAAGGCACTAAGATTCAAAGCGGAAATGGCAGTGGATCAGTCATATTTTGAGGAAACCAGAGCGAACATCGCCAAACAAGATCTGGATTATAATCGTCAGGGCAGACGTGGGGTTGGGCAGCGGCCAGAGGAATAAATATGTCCTGGTACCTTGTGGAAGATAACTATTTCTGTCCTACACCCCTGTAGCGGTCTTAACAGGACATTGATTGATTGATTGCAATGCGATGCCCCGAAATTCTTTCATGAATCGTTCGACGCGAGTTTGGAATGTTTTACCACCAAAAAATCAAGTGCTTAAAACTGAGCTCGAGCGCAAGCCCTCCGATTGTAAAGAACAGACAAGATATGGAAGAAGTGCAACATTTTTGTTAACTAGGAAGCATTGTCAGCATAGTCGGCAGAGCAGAAAAGAATGCTGAGGCTCGTATAAGCATAAGTTCCAGTTTTTGGAAGTTAAGAAAGACCTCCCTTCTCATCACGAGTTGCAAGTGTTTGATATAGACGTTAAATCCATGCATAGTTGTATTATATGGAAAGTTACCGCAAAAGCTTACACCGTTATTATGCAAACAAAAGATTCTTGTATCTTAATTGCGTTAAACCAAATGAATAAATAAATAAACTAAACTAAACTAAAAGAACCTTTTGTAAATCAATGCCTTCGACGCATTTCAGGAATATTCTGACCAGACCTCTTCTCCTGCGACGAACTTTGGGGTATAATTGGATAGACTTTCATATTCAAAGCTGAAAGTGGTAGTGGATCGGTCATACATTGATGCAATCAGTGCTAAATATCTCCAAATAAGTTCTGGATTCCCTGTAGGAAGTCGTCGGGTTGACGACCATTGGACTGTTGGAAACGTACAGTTGGAATGGAGGCCAAGAAATAAGCAAATCATTGAAACGAACAAAGAGCGCTACGATTGTGAAAGGAAAATGTTTCTGTCCGATGTTCCTATATGGGGTCTTAACAGCAAACTGATTGATCCGCTGTAGTATTTCCTTCAATCTCATCCGACTGTGTGCTAGTACAAAAGAGTAATCCATCTTTAGTTCCCGTGCACCTCAATAAGAACAAAGAAATTGATTGAATAATGGAACTCTTTTCAAGAAGAGATGAAAGCGACAATGGACGTTATTAAGATGTTATATTCGTTCGAAAAAACATTAGCTGGTAATCCGTTTTCTATTTTTGTGCTTCCAGAAAAGATAGATTTTCAGGATCTTACTATGCAGAAATAATTGTTTCTAAAAGTGGTCGTATGAAAAACTTGTTATTTTTAGTCCAGACACGAAACGGAATAATATTTTTGCCGAAATTTAACCTGAACATGGTGATTAGGCAGCTAGGGTGGAGCCTAGTGCGTAGCGTGTTGGTCTACAATGAGAAAGTCGGAAGTTCAAATCCCGGTCGACGTATAATTTCAGCACACTACTTGCGTTGATCTTGGACACATCAATTTGCGGAAATGAAAATTCGTAGATAGAGGGTTGTGCGAAGGACTAACAACCTTTTCACAATGACAAAGAACATGTTAAGGAGCCCGAAAATCAGGCGGCCAGAGCCCGATTTGGGCTGTAGTGCCATTAAAGAAGAAGAAAATGGTGATTAAGTATCTACAACAATATTATCCAGCTGCTCTCACCTTCAACTCTAGTATGATTTTTCCATATCTGCTGAATAATAACACTAGATACAAGAAATGAAATGAACAGTCAATTAGAACGCGTAGCTAGATAATAATATTCTAGCACGAATTTTAATCCACATATTTTAGACAATAAATAAAATATACTTTGAAAAATTAACATCATATTGCAAAGTTTACTCTAGAATTATGTACTTTCGAGGCTATCGAACTCATTAAGGATTTTTATCTTAAAAATTCATTTTATTTATTTGCGGATACCGAAATAATGAAATGTTCATATCTGAAAAATAAATAATTTAATTAAAACGTAAATGTGAATTCTATTTGCCAGATTAAATTTTGTTTTAATTAATAGCGAAAAATAAATATATCATCGATTCCAATCGATCTATTCTAGAATAAAATTTATTTGATTGTATATTTTGGTTATTGTTGTTTTAGATATTGGTATAATGAATGAGCGGGTACTGCGGTATCTTGGGACTTGTAACGACAGATACAGGGCAGAAAGTTCGATGCAAATCTAGGTGTCTAAAATTGTGAAGCGTTGGCCACTCAGGTATCTAGACTCCATGGCTGCGTCAGTTACAAGAGCGGGACAACACGAATAAATTAAAATATATTGAAATAAAAAGATAGGCATTTCATGGCGTATTAAACCTTTCGTTGAAGATTTTAAACAGCTGGAGGAGAAAAATTTAATTATTCCACCTAGGCTGATTTGAGGTTGCTGATTTCAACTCTGTAAAAAAAATTCAGATGCGACGTCTCACCTGGCCGCTACTGGTTGTCCTATACATGGGATACATGCATCCAAGGGTGTGAAAACTTACTTGCACTTCGAACGTTTTTTATGATAAAACCATATTTTTTCTGTGTTTTTATCATTTTATTGAAAGCAAACTTATATAGAATAATTAACAACATTTCAAAATACACAAAAATGAAAACAAGAAATAAAAAAATGAAAACAAAAGGTAAAAAACTATTGTTAAAGTAAAAAAAATGAAAGAAAAACGAAAAATAAACGAAATGAATTGAAAATTATTAAAAAAAAAAGAAAATTTAGTCATGGAAATCAAAGAAACAAGAATTTTCCCTACTTAAACAGAGGAAAATGTAGCAGCAGCCAAAATGTGCTTGTCCATTAAAATGTCGAACAGTGAATAATCAAATCAACAATCAAATTCCTGTTAAGTCCCCCTATAGGGGCATAGGAGAGAAACAACTCTCTTCGACAAGGCGCGATCCTGAGCATCGGCCTTAAGCTGTTGCCAGGACGTGTTTATTCCTCTGGCCTCCTGCTCAACTGCTCGCTTCCATGTGTTACATGGTCGACCGACGTCTTCCTTGAGGATTATAATCCAGAGCCTGTTTGGCGATGTTTCGCTCTGGTTTCCTCAAAGTATGACCGATCCACTGCCACTTCCGCCTTTGAATCCCAATAGCTATTTTAGTCTGGCCAGTCGTACTCCAAAGTTCGTCGTTAGAGATAACTTCTGGCCAGAATTTTCCTAAAATGCGTCGGAGGCATTGGTTCACGAAAGTCTGTAGTTTCTTGGTAAGTCGAACGGTCACTTTCCACGTAGTACAACCATATAACAACACGGATTTGACGCATGTGTCAAAAACTCGCAGCTTCGTGCGAAGGGAGATCTCTCTTAACCTCCAGAAAGGGGAAAGAATACCGAATGCCTGACGAGTTTTATTTAGCCGAGCCTCAACATCCTTTTGCGGCTCCGCCGTCCATGTTGACAATGCTTCCGAGATAGCAAAAATCTTGCACCTCTTCCACATCCTGTCCGTTAAGAACAATCGGTGTTCGAACCCATGTGCATGCACTTGGTTTTACGCACATTTATTGTCAGTCCCGCCTCTTTGCATTTAGAATGCAACGAGCGAACATTTGACTCTAAGTCCGCACGGCTATGTGCAAGCGAACACATGTCAGCAGCATAATCTTAACTGTCCGTATTGAAGACCTTTATATTCCTCACCTTCCAGTGTAGCTTTCAGAATATCATTTATTACTACCAAAAACAGGGCTGGTAATAATATTCAGCATTGTCTGACACCTGATCGCACAGAAATGCTCTCGGACAGCTCTTCGCTATGTAAGATGCGACATCTTGCATCTTCGTAGGATTTTTTAATTATAGCTATGATCTTATCTGGAATACCTGGCGAATACATTTCGACTGACTGCTCCAATATTATCCGTAGGGTATTTGTATGGTCTGCACAAGACGACACTTTAGGAAATCTTGACTGATCCAGAGTGCTCTCTACAACATCACTAATCCTTTTGAGAATTACCTTAGCCATGATTTTCGATACGGCAGAGAGTAGACATATACCAGGCCAATTGACACAATACTGAAGGTCGCCCTTCTTCGGAATTTCCACAATGACACCCTTTTTCCATTCAAGCAGATTGGCAGGAGTGTATCTGATATTTTTTCCCAGGTCTGCTTTGAGGAGTTCGGTTCGTAGTCCGTCCATACCTGGGGCTTTCTTTTCCGCTATTTTCCGAATGGCGAAAACTACTTCTTCCTTATCTGAGGTATCGTCCCCAATAGTGAGTTTTTGCGGTTGGATGTTTGGCGATTGTTCTGGAATATCTTGCTCGGACAAGGTGTTTGAAACATTAGAGAAGTATTCCTTCCATAACCGCAACTGGTGTTTACTCATATTAAGAAGAGTTCCGTTGACATCTCTCACCAGGTGGTTGGCGGCGAAATTGCCGTTTGTCAACTTTTCCATAATTCTAAATAGCGGACCCATATCTCCAAGGCAAACCGCAAATTCCGCTTTATCGGACATATCTTCAATGACTTTTCTCTTGTCACGTCTTACAGCCTTCTTAAGATGTATATGAGCATCGCGGTAGTTTCATCCCAAGTCGAAAGTCCGGTTTGGGAGATAATTGCCATTTTTTTCCGATCGCCAACCGTGTTTACAGGGTTTCTCACCGCTTTGCATACATCTAACAGATTCTTCAGCACTTGTTAGAAATGTGTCTCTTGTAGCCTCAGACATAGCGTCCTATGTGCGCATTTCATATTCGTCAATTGTGGATGACTTTTCGAATAGAATGGTGAAATAATCGCGTTTTTTGTTGGATTATCAAGGTTTATCCACATTAAGCTTGCGCTTCATTTGAAGAATTTGTGGCCGGCCCGCAGCTGCTCTCCACAATCGAGGAGACATATTCTCCATCGGCGATTTTTGGCCAAATAGTCGATTTGGCTCTGAGTAACACTATCACGGGAAATCCAAGATGTTTTATGGTGACCCTTGTGTGGGAAAAGGGTCCCTTCGGCGAATATTTGCCGAGTACCATAAGACTTCATAAATGAATCGCCGATTTCGAGTCTCTTAATCCAAGGTTGTGACGCTCTCAACCCAGGCACTATGTTTCCCCATGACGTGCTCTAGTCCAATAATTTCAGAGCCAACCTGGGCGTTTATATCTTCTGAGATGATAATAATATCACCTCTTGGAACATGCTCGAAGCTGTCACTTGATTGGCCGTAAAACTCCTCTTTGTCACCAGGTGTTGCAGCATTGTTTGGTAACGTTTCTGACCTTGTTCCTGAGTCTGAGAACGATAATCCTATCCGAGATTGGTTACCAGCTGATTAGACTGTTTCTCGTTTTCGGTATTAGGACATACGCCACGCCAATTATGGCCTCCCACTCAGGACTAATGTTCAGAATGGTGTTTCCTTTCGGGGCTCGCTCTTCTCTTGATCCTGTTCACCTGACTTCGCTGAATCCTAAAATATGGATCTTATAGTGCGCCATTTCACGGTCGATCACTGATTGACGGTGTATAGATCGAGTGAACCCAGCCGTTTCACCGTCAATCTATGTTCCAGAAGCCAATCATGTCCGTTTTGGACGGCCAGAAGTCGTTACCGTAGAATCCGTCCGTATCCGAGGTGCTGTATCCGTTTCTCGTATCAGTTATAATATAAGATCACGGGTGATAAGCCCATGATCCAGTGATTGTCCATTTGCCTTTTTCAGGGCAAGCACTAGCTGCGGGTGTTTTTACTTAGAGATGGGCAATTCTTTCACTGAACTAGTTCACTAGTTCTTATTCACTAAAAAAACTAGTTCTTCGTGTTAATTTTTTTTAGTTCATTTACGATAGTTTAGACGAGGTTGTATCTGCAAAATTCAGACTTTTGCAATTATCTCGCGTATAAAAAAAAGTAGAAAGGAGCAGTCGTTCTCAAGATGTCTATAAAAAAATGCTTGATACAGGTATTTCGAGCCAAAAAAGAAGGAGAAATGAAAAAAAATTACATCCGACTCAATCCGAGCAGTCGTTCTTAAGATTTATGCAAAAATCTACAAACACGGTTTTTTCGTCGACATCCCAAGTAAAAAGAGAAAACTAGATGGATAAAAAACACACTCGAATCGATTTAACTAGCCAATCTCAAAATATCTGCAAAAAATCCTAAATTAAATTTTTGCAGATACCTCGAGTTAATAGAAAGTAATACGAAAAAGACGCAATCCGATCAGCCGTTCTAGAAATTTGCACAAAAACCTACAAAATTCATTTTTTTTCCAGATAATCAAGTCAAACTGAGTTAATTGAATTTTAGAGATATTTTGAGTCGAAAAAGGGAAAAAGTAGCACCGTACTCAATTCGAACATGCGTTCTTGAGATATAAACATACATACAAGTGAGTAGAGGAGGGTAACAAAAAAAAAGAAGAAGAAAAAACTGAAATGCTGATAGTTCAATCATGAAATAAATGAAATTGAAAAAAATTTCACCAGTCTGATCAGTTCGATCCACAAAAAATTCTGTATCTACCTTCGAACTACACGTTTACATTTCTTCGCGAGGTACGATCTTATTGAGCTCATAGTTCGTTCATTAACTAAACATATACATACGAACGTGCATACATATCTACCTTGATTCAAGAACAATCCATGTCAAGAAATTTTGTTTTGAAGCTGATGGTTTCGACGGTGTCTAGTCTGCTCCGTTTAGTACAATAAAACCCAATGTCATATTACAAACTAGACTTTGTTGTAAAGCTCAACAAACAAAACAATGTTCAATGTAATTTTTAAAAATAATAGTTACTGTGCGGGTGTCTTTGCTTAAATGTTTTAATGCACTTGTGTTGAAGTTAGCTATAATAGTTATTATTGATTTTGAAAATGTTCTTAATTTTTAAGTGGCTACAGTTACAATAAAAGCAAAAATGACTTAGGTTGTTCTTGTACCAAGGTATAGATTCGTTCTCTGCGCGAGAGGTGAGATACGATCGTATTAGGTGTTGGCGATAACAAAATGAAATGCTGTACGGAATGAATGATGCTTTTGCGAATGTGATAAACGATGAGGTTATGCTTGCATGTGAATAATGAATTGTCAACCGAGTACGCAGAGTTCCGTACTTTGCATTCAGCTCACTAGCAATTAATTTTGAACTAAATGTGAAAATTTTAGTGAATAAAATAGTTCAATGATGTGAATAGTTCAAATGAACTAGTTCGTACGAGAACTAAACATCTATAGTTTTACTGCCCCATCCCACAGGCGAGACCCAATTATGCGTAAAGCTAACCTCTCATGGAGGTCGAAAGCTAAGTCGTAAGCAACCAACCATAAGTAAACAATTTGTTATGGTCAAGCATAACAATCGATACCAAATTAGATCCGATTAATTGAATCCGATTGATGCTCTCACTTATCCTTGTTTGAATTGGCGTTACTGCAAAAAGCATCCACTCGAAACTGCAATCAGCTGGTAATGCTATCCACAACGAAAATCCTTCTGCTTTGAAACACTACACTCTTGGCTCCACAATTTACAACCCTCTCGCACTCCCCATCCGTAAACTTTTCGTGGCGCGTTTGCTCCATGCCCGAAGCTTCACCGACCGACGAATTCCCACAGAGTCTGCACAAAATTTCAAATACCAACACGACAGAATTTCGCTGTGTGCTCCAATCGCCCCAACCAGCAGCCAGCGCTGTTCACGTTCTGTGTGCGAAAACTTTTGTGCAGAAAATTTTCAATGAGTTTCTTGGGCCTGGCTACGGATTACGAAGACCCAAGACGAAGACGACTTCGCAAGTCGACAGAACTCCACAGCCCCATGAACAATTCTGAGGGTGGAAAGTTTTTGTTTTGTAATTTTACGCGTTTTTTCTTTTAATTTTCTTGAAATTTCGACTTTATACGAAAGGAAAATGTCACCGAAAAGAAATCACCCAGTTCCTTGCAGTTTTCTTACAATAACGACGGTTTTCGAAAAAAAATAAAATAGATAAGAGTTACGGAAATGCCCTCGGTTTCGCGGTTTTAAATCTCGCGTGATTGTTTTTAATTATTTATTTATTTATTTTTGTTGCCAGTGAGTGAGTGAGTGAATTACGAGATGGTGTCATCGCTGCTACCTAGCGAATTTTCTTATTTTTGAATTTCGTTCTGCTAGCAAGGATTCGTGCAAAATGACAGCATCGATTTGTCATATTGATCGGAGTTTTCTTTTCATCACAACTCCTGCAGAGAGCTCGAGCCGAGCGGAGAGAAAAGACTTCAGATTCGCGAGTGAAAATTTGTGCAATTTAAAAATAAATCTTGGCAGAAAACGGCGTCGAGCGCTTCTTTCTTTTTATGTAACGCGAGATACAGACGTTGCCGGCGTGACCGACCGATTGCAGCGTGCGTACACTCGTGCTTCAAGTAATCAAGTCGAACAGCTTTTTCTGAATGGTACTGATTGATGACACGATGAACAAAACAACAACAGAATCGAGTGTTCCTTAATGACCCCACAGTAGCACCTATTCTTCGCTAGTTGGGCGCCGAACAATAGTCCTTATGTCCAATCCACTATGTCTTCAAAGATCCACTTGGGCATATGACCTTCTTGAAAATCGCTTCAATTGACTGCGGGTGAGCGAATTCAGGCCTAAGCATTGAATTAAATAGTTCGCAAGCCTTCGAATTAAACAAATTGCAAAAACGTGCGGTGTGTAGAGTCAGATGCGAGCCCATCTGATGGCAATCGAAACAGCTTGCAACAGCTGCTTGCAGTTTTCATTCTTCTCTTATTTCTTTAAAAGAAAAACGTTAACAATTTAACAACATCGAGCTAAATATTTTGGCATCTGAATTTTAAATGTCGCAATTTAATAATCTTGGCGGTCGTAATTTTACCGCCGCAATTCCCTTAATTGGTTTTTTGTAATGTAATAAAAAGGAACCCTTTTTTTTGTAAGGGTCCCTTCTGTTCTGCGCTGCGAAAAGTTTGGTCGAGTTTTGAGATTGTAAATCTGCACTATAAAGCTGCCCGTACTTTTGGGTTTGTTTATCGCAATAACGTTATGTTTCGCGAAGGAATCCGAGCTTTGGGATTCGTTCTAATTTAAAAATATTTTCATTCATGAGACGCATATCATTTTTTCTCTGGATGTTGGAAGGATTATTGTGACGATGCAAACGGACCTGCTCATAAGCTACTAGATCGTAAATTTATCCTTAACTGTCTGCCTTGTACCGTCATTATGGTTGAAGATAGGGTGGATGAAGTGTGAGGATTTTATATGCTTGGAAGTCCTTGATTAGAACACTCAAGGAAGTTATGGAAATACGTGGAGGAGAATAGTTCAAGGAGAGAAAACGATTTTTTTGAAGGGAAGGTTAATTGCTTGTAAACAAATACCTTATGTTAAGTTTTTGTTTAATACGAGTACATAAAATTTAAAGGATTGAAATTTCCCTCTACAATTTCGTGCATGTTTCAGCATTTAAAACTTTTTTAATTCGTCACGAAACGCAAATGGGAAAAAAAAGGTTCTTTATCGAAATGATCGTAAGCCAAGTTCTTTACTCCTTTCTGGATTCTGTGTGCTTTTGGGTGAAAAATCTGCTTTAGACATAACGTTTAAGGTGTACCTTCGTCAAGTGTCCGATCTGGTATTCTGACAATTTACGAAAAAGTAATTCATGGAGGCCAATTTATCTACGACAGTTGGTCCATTGGACAATTGTTATTCATTGCACAATCTGTCCATAGGTCAGTTGTCATCAATTGGATAACGACACAATTCATCTATTCAAAATTTGTCCAATAGATAATTTATCCATCGACATTTCGTCGAATCAGTGTTGAGTTCTCTCATCGCTATTAATTGCTGGAAATATATTTTCATGTAATTTTCATCACTGTATTTCGCATACTCTCATATTGAATTTGGAAGACTCGAATGCTTTATTATTGGCGAACTTCCCGTCAGGATACTTAATTTCTATGAATTTAGGAAATATTGTTTATACATCTAAATACCGAGAATCAACCAATCAATCAAATTCCTGTCAAGACCCCCGTATAGGAGCATAGGATAGAAACCACTCTCTTCCACAAGGCGCGATCCTGAGCATCGCCTTAAGCTGTTGCCAGGATTTGTATATTCCTCTGGCCTCCTGCTCAACTGTTCGCTTCCATGTGTTACATGGCCGACCAACCCGACGCCTTCTTTAAGGATTATAATCCAGAACCTGTTTGGCGATGTTTCGCTCTGGTTTCCTCAAAGTATGACCGATCAACTGCCACTTCCGCCTTTGATTTTCAATACCCATTTTATTTTTTTACCGAGAATACCAATGGATTTATTGAATATGAATTAGGCATGGGCAAATAGCACTGTACGGCATGAAAATAAGCATTGACACCATTCCTGCTGATCTTAATGTAAAATGATCTCCTGATTCCGAATATGAACCCCGCTTTTCTTCATCATCTACCGTTTTCGGGGGAGGTCCTCCACCTTCTACTTCTACAATGGCGCTACATCCTAAATCGGGACTTCGCATCCTGACCTTTAGGTTCCTTATTTTTTTCATTATTTTTTGTGGAGGGGTTGTTAGACCTTCGCTCAACCCTCTATCTACGAATTTTTTTTCGTTTCCGTGGATTGAGGCGACCAAGGCATACCCAGGCAGGCAGTGTGCTGGAATTATGCGTCGACCGGGAGTTGCACTCACGACCTTCGCATTGTAGACCAACACGCTACCCACTAGGTTATACCCTAGGCTCTCCACCTATTTTTATCAATTTTCCATGATTTAGATGGATGAAAAGGATTATTTTAGCCTTTAAATTCCTTTTGAGGGGCTAAAGAGGTGAAAAGATCTAAAACATGAAAATTTCTAACAAGGGGTGATTTTGTGATTTTTCCCCTTAAATTGTAAGAAAATCGTTAAAAATGATCGATTTTTTCTGGTTTTTATCCCAATTTTTTCACTCATTTTTACAGAAATAACCAGTGCAATTTTGACCTTTATGTGTAATGCACAAACACAGTCATGGTGGGAAGGAATGGGATTAGGAAGGTAGGGGAAGAGGAGTGAAAACAACTGTAACGAGTGGAGAAGCTGATATATATCTTTCAGTTGTGCTGGCTGCTACTGACAAATATTTTGCAGATGTTATGGGGACTGAATGATACAAAGCGAACAGAAACCATCTACTGAGTATCTAGGCCTTCTTGTTTCACTTTTAACACCGTTTGCCCATTTTATTTCGAATAATTTTTCATCGCCAGTAGCAACTGAAAAAATCGTGCTTAAAAACTCTATATACCCTTTCCGCACCCAGTTTACACCAATCTACATATATAAAATCATAATCTTCGGTAGTTGTCGATCAGTTTGATAAAGGTCTCAGCAGAGACCGAAACGACACTTTTAATAAAACGTAAAAGTTTGAAATCCGGAAATCATTCTTTCCAATTGATTTACTGTACAATTATACCACGCGAGTGTAAAAGTCATCCCGATAACTTCTGCTATGTTTGCGGGGAATTAAATTTGAAAGCGCAACGAAAACGCCTTATTACACTTCTTAAAACTGCCTACAAGTTGTAATTTGATTGCGAAGTTGGCGATCATGACAAGGATAGGGCTCCAACAGATTGCTGCACTACTTCCCAGCAAACAAAATAATTCATTGAAGAATCGTTAATGAATTATATTAACGAGCGAATTGATCGTTAACGAGTCATTAACGATTCATCAAGCGGAATAAATGGATAGTCGTTAATGAATTACTTTTAACGATTCATTAATAAATTGCAAACTGCTTACAAGAGTATATAACCAAGTATATAATCATTATCAATGAATCATTAATATGTCGTTAACGATTTTAATTTTAATTCAATATTGAACATCGTGAACGATTCATAAACGATAGTATTTATGAAACATTAACGATTTATTAAAGAACTTGACTTTTAAAGCTAAACAAGAGATCTTCGAAGATCGGAATCGCTTCTTGTTCTCTTTCTATTGTTTATGACTTTGAATATTTCACGAGCACACACGCCCACAAGCTCACGCGGATTTCTCTGCAAACTCTAGGTTTTTGACCGTTTGCGTTTGAATTATTTTGTTATATCGACACGAAATAATTTTTGGCTCTGATAATGCGTATGGTTTGGTTTGCTTAGGATCATGACGCAGTTTATTTGTTTTGCATCATTTCATGCTCGTTTTAAGATCATTATTTGCGAGCGCTCGTTAAATTGTTTGCTGGGTTATTACGGTAGTGTTATATTTATACGTTCTATGTTTATTAGTCTTTATTAAATAATAAGTTGTGTCTGTTTGACGGATCGTAGAAGGAAATAGACTTCCGAAGTGAGGTTATTCTAGCCGGCGTGCTAAGTTTTATTTGCAGTGGAATGGCCTTAGTCCAGAGTGCATTCAATGTAATGTGATCGCTGTATTTGAAGTTATAACAGGTAGCTTGACTAAAAGCTCAAAGATACCCGTAAATCAATGCCATTTGCTGTCCACATGGTTTCGCGTGAACTTCGCTGTCATCTCACAGATTATTACTTTTGTGTGACTTCCATCGTCGGGTTCTCTAGCAAAAGTAAGCATATAATTCCAAATATCCTATTAGCTCTAAGACCAGTTCCTCACACCGCATCTTTGCCATTCCTAGTGCCCCCAAAAACCTATACTCTAGAGTCGGAAATGGATTTGACAAACTTTGAGACACAGCCTGCACCATCAAATGATCCGTCCATCGATGATGAAGAGTATTCAGCAGATTCAGTTCATCGACAAGCTCACCTCGTTACTCAGTCGGAGGTGAATGATCTTGTTAGGGATTTGGAGTTCTACAACTTCTTCTACAATGGCACTACAGCCCAAATCGGGCCTTGGCTTCCTGACCTTCAGGTTCCTTAACATTTTTTTTTGTATTACTTATTGTGGAAGGGTTGTTAGCCCTTCGCACAACCCTCTATGAATTTTTCATTTTCGTAGGTAACCAAGGTATATCCAATCGGGCAGTATGCTGGTATTATGCATTACGTCGATCGGGATTTGAACGCCCGACTTTTGCATTGTAAAACCAACAAGCTACTCTCTGTAGTACTTGAATTGAATGATGTATCGCAAAGAAACTGCATAAACTTGTCACTGTTCTGTAATTCGTTTTCTCGCTTACGTTTACGCGACACATTAAGTCGGCTTTGGATGTTGGAGACATAGCACAGTTGCAAACGAACTCGAAAATACTCAGCACACAATTCAGTAGCAACCGAAAGTTTCGGTGTCGACTTCGATCGGCAAGAGAAAATGAAATGCAATTCGGGAAAAAAAAACCCGGCCAGAAATTTCACAATTTTCATACTGAATGGAATCTGAATTTTATCACTGTAGCGGAAAATTTCGTCTTCATGAAAATTGGTACCTAACTAATCCACACAACCACATGTTGTTTCTTCTGCTGAAAATTATTTCATCAGAAAAGAAGATCAAAGGGTTTTTTTATTTTTGGAGTTTTTAATTTTATTTGCAGTTTCCTTGATCTTGCGAAGCGCTTTTCCTTTGTCTGCTGTGTCATAAGCTGTCATTTTCTAAAAGAACAAACGATCTGTATCTAATATCGTCAGCAATAATTTTGCGAATAGTTGCATCCGACATCTGCAGTTCTCTTGCTATGCAAGCGCATTGACTTTTCTGGCTCTTCACTGATAATTTCCTGAATTTTGTGTACGATATCTGAACTTCTTCGATCCTTGCGTACCTTACGTTTTTTCCTTGCTGGATCAACATTATAGGCCTTCTTCACGTTGTAAACTGTACGTAATGGAATGTCACTGAAATTTGCAATTTTCTTAACAGTTCGCCTTGTCAGTCCAGAAATTATCGTTGCTCTCATTCGACATGATCTAGGAATTTAATATTTTATATCTGTAATATTGACATTAAATAATAGCATTAGATAAACATATTCATTTTCCATTGAATTGTTTAAAGAAATCTCCATTTACTGCTTTAATAGACTCAATTCAATTTCGAAGATGAAAGCTTTCTTGCGCGAACGGGTGTCAGACAAGGCTGCATATTATCACCAACTCTGTTTCTGGTGGTGATTAGATGACTGGAAGGATTCACATCTTAACATTTTAAGTCACCTCGAATATGCTGATGACTTGTGTTGACTTGCACATAACCGTTTTGACTTAGAGTCAAATGTTCGTTCGTTGCATTGTAAATGCAGGACTAAATATAAATGTGCATAAAACCAAGGACATACACATGGGTTCAGACACTTAATGTTCTTTATAGACAAGATGTGGAAGATTTTTGTTACCTTGGAAGCATTGTCAGCATGAATGTCCGAAAAGGAATCTGCGGCTCCTATAAATAAAGCTCATCAGGCTTTCGGTATCCTTTACCCATTCTGGACGTTAACAGAGATCTCCTTTCGCACGTAGTTGCCAGTGTTTGATGCATGCATCAAATCCGTGTTGTTACATGGCTGTACTTCCATGAAGTAGTGACCCTTAGACTTACCAAATAACTGCAAACTTTCGTAAACCAATGCGTCCGACGTATTTTAGGGATTTTGGTTGAATGTGGCCAAATTTCCAACGATAAACTTTGGAGTACAACTGGACAGATTAATGTAGGCATTGAAATTTAAAGGTGGAAGTCCAGCGGGAGGCCAGAGGAATAAACAAGTCCTGGCGGCAACTAAGGGCCAATGATTAGGATCACGCCTTGTGGAAGACAACATTTTTTTTTATATGCCTTTACAGGGGGTAACAGGAAATTAATTGATGGATTGACAGTATACTCGTAAATAAGTTGCATCACTTTATGTTTCGATTGCCATATTAATGGGTTTTTATGAGTAAAATTTCTGGATATAGCCTAGTGTGTAGCGTGTTGGTCTGCAGTGCGGAGATACTGAGATCAAATCCCGGGCGACGTACCTCAAACTACGAAAAAAAAAAATCTTGTGGAGATAAAAATTCGAGAACAGACGAAATGTTAAGTACACTGAAGGTCAGTGACACTCGTAGCAACCAGATATCAGTCGTACAGTAAAATTCTGTGGCTCTTTTATGTACCATACGACGTGAACTGCCATTCTGTATGATCTTCAACGATTATCAATTCAACTATTACTCTTGAGCTAATTGGGAATCGCTCTAATTCTTGCGTTATCATTTGTCTCGCCAAATTAATAATAAACACCATGATTCATAAGACCATCAACTACGGTTCAACTACTCCTATCAAGCTTAGGATTTCTCTATTGAAACCTCTAACCCTCAGCCGTAAACAATTTCAATTTCTTTTTACAACATTTCGAATAATGTATATCGCCTACGTCAATTTCTAATTACTCATTGAATTTAATTATTTCTATCGCATAAGTCATAACACATTTATTTTTATTTATCTTTCTTTTTGTTTTTAATTATGTGCTTAACATTTTTGCGTCTGTTTTTACTTTTTATTTAAATTTTATTAACTGATAACCAGGAATTATTGCTGTAATGACGTGTTTGCGATTGATTTGTTATTTAAAATAGCAATTTTGTAATTTACTTTGAAATTTATGTAAATTAGAACGGAATAAAAAAAAGAGAGATAGGCGGACTAAACAAAAATATAATTACATAGCTATTAAATGTTGTAATTAAATTTTGTTTAGTCCGCATGTCGGTTGGTTCTTGTTATTGTCATAATTCATCAAAGATATAAACAAATGTGCAAACGTAGTCGAGTAGAGTAAAATTAACATAAATCTTCCCACGTATCTACCTTTCGACGGAAACTATAATACAAAAACATTGATAAGATTTATTTCTATTTTAGCATGCACGTTTTTTCTATTTTTTTTTCATATTCAAACTGATAAGAAGACGATTTCTTAGTTACGCTTCAGTGAATTATCACGTTATTTATTCGAAAGTTGGATGCGTTTTGGCGTCAGATTTGAACCATTAAAAAGATAAGTTTTTTGGCTCGATTTCATAATTTGAAAATTCATATCGTGTCTTATTCAAAGTCATATGGAGATAGAGAATTTATGAAATATGAAAGGAACACAAAAAAGAACACTAGATTTGGCTTGTGAAATCGTTTCGTGAAATATGAAAGTTCTTAATGCAACTGATTGGATGAATATATGTATTTTAAATAAATCGACGTACCAGTTGAGCCTGCTTGAACCCTCAAAAATTAGAATTTTTTGGACTTATCGTCACCAGCAAACTAACTGACAAACAAAATTATGGCTTGAAAATCGCCAAAAGCTATTTACTCGTAATATCCCAAGCACACCGATCGTTCTTAACGGACAAGATGTGGAAGATGTGCAAAATTTTTGTTTCCTCGGAGGCATCGTCAGCATGGACGGCGGAGCCGTAAAGGATGTTGACGTTCGTATAAATAAAGCTTGTCGGGCTTTCGGTATCCTTTTCCGTTTGTGGAGGTTAAGAGAGGTCTTCCTTTGCACGAAGCTGCGAGTATTTGGCGCATGCGTCAAATTCGGTGTTGTTATATGGCTGTACCACACGAAAAGTGTTCGTTTTGGAATACAACTGAAAAGACTAAAATAGGCATTGAGATTCAAAGGCGGAAATGGCAGTAGATTGGTCACACTTTCAGAGAACCAGAGCGAAACATCGTCAAACAAGCTTTGGTAATCCTCAAGGATTGGGGGTGATCGACCATGTAGCATATAGAAGCGAGTAGTTGAGCTGGAGGCCAGAGGGATAAACAAGTCCTAGCGAAGCCCCATTTCTGCTGTAGTACCATTGAAAACAAAATAAGAAAACTTTATGAATACAAATATTGTGCCCCGTGTTGTCGTTGTGAGCAACTTATCGTCCCAATATTTCTAATGACAATAATTGTGAAAAGGTTGGTTTTGTGGTTGGGTTGGATACCAATGTACGTAGGCCACCAGTGGGTTCATTGTATGCCTCTGTATTTATACCATTTGGACCTGCATATTAGCCAGCCTGCTCTAGCGGTGAAACTTATAAGCTTGATGGGTTCAAGGGGCCGGAGATCATTCAGCTATCGATAATGACCAGTGGCTCGAGAGTCAAGAACGGTTAACTTCAAAGTCTCCTCGTCATTTAACAAGTCATCCCCAGTCAGAGTGATGTCTTCTAGAGACACATCGCTTTCGAAGATGCCAAATAGAGCGAACTTTCGCGGCCAATCTCGCCCTCACTCCAAGCTGTAGTAGTTTCCATTGCAGCAGCCTGCTCGATTACTGCTGGATTGGATGAATGAGTAACGTGATCACTTCCTCGACGTGGTCCGTACGTCGTGGAGGCTATTCTACTGGCGACTAATGAGGTGTCATTACCTCCCGAGCTCTTGCCGGTAGTCGCAGCTCCTTCCGAGACTTGAGTAGACATTCTTACCTGTATTTCTTTTTCTTTGCCTCCTTCTTAGTGTATCTCCGCGAGCCGGTTTTCTTTTTCGTCTTCTAACTTGCAAAAAAATCCCAAACAACGCGTTTGGGATTTGATGTTATGGAGGATAAGAGAAATGGGCTACTGGGTTTAGGAATGGTTTTTGGGAAGAAACGTCACTATTTGGATGGAAACATTCTGTTTAATCAATCAATCAATCAATCAAATTCCTGTTAAGACCCCCTGTAGGGGCATAGGACAGAAACAACTCTCTTCCACAAGGCGCGATCCTGAGCATCGGCTTTAAGCTGTTGCCAGGACTTGTTTATAGTGCTTCATTTCACGGTCGATCACTGACTGGCGGTGCAAGGACCGAGTAACCCCAGCTCTTCCCCCGTCATTCAATGTTCGAACGTTCCAGAAGCCAATCATAGTCCGTTTTCGAATGCCAAAAGTCGTTACCGTAGGATCAGTCCGTATCCGAGGCGATGTATCCGTTTCTCGTATCATTTAGGTCTTAAGATCACGGGTGATAAGCCCATGATCCAGTGAGTGTCCATTTGCCATTTTTAGGGCAAGCAGGACTGGCTGTGGGTGAATTCTACAGCCCCCATCCCAGAGGGGGATAGTTAGCTCAGGTCCGTGGAGTCGCTAACTCCAAAGATAGTTGCAGGAATTGGTAAAACCTCATACTACAACTACCCCCTTGCGGTACCTAATTAGCATTATCATTGTTTAATCGCGTCTGCTTATTCACAAAATAGCTTATTCGGCAGCTGGCCACTATCTGCAACCCGTGCACGCATACAGCTTTGTAAACTTCAGGCGGGGATAACTTGCTGAGTACCATAAAAAAAGAAATAGATAGTTAACTATTGATTTTTGAAATTCGATTTATCACGGACACGCACTCGACAGAAATTCAAAAAAGGAGGTTTCGGTGGGACATTTGTCTGTGTGTTCTGACGATAACTCGAATAAATCTGAAGAGAAAAGGGTGGGAGTGGTCGCAAAAGATGAGGCTCGTCACTAAACAGAAATGTATTGTTTTTTTTTGGGAATGATTGCAAACTGCACGCAGAAGTTACGAGTATTTAACAAAGAAAACTGTTAAATTTTAATTCTCCATATTATGAAATTAATTCGAACTATTGTGAACTATTCGAAGTATCACGAACTACAAAAAAAAAAAAATAGATTTCGTTGTGACGTCTGTTTGTCTCAGCTCGAGTAAATCTGAACAGAAAAGTTTGGCAGTGGTCGCAAAAGATGGGGTACATCTCCAGACAGACCGGTATTGTTTTTTGGGATGATCGCCAATCGAAAGGCAATAGTTATGAGCATTTAACAAAAAAAAAATGTGTAGGGGAACCCGGGGCACAACGCGGTACCGGCAAGTGCTGCCAACGAGCGGTAATAACTAGAACTAGACCATCCTGTTATTTCTCAACCACGGCAGCCATGGTACTCTAGTTTTCTGGAGCATTGATGCGTTAAGTTTTCGTTCTGTGTTTTTTGCTCCTGTATTGAAAGTCTTGATGATTTTGTAATCACGGTAAGGTATACAAACTGGCTATCCTTACAACTATAGTTAGTAAATGCTTGAAGAACGTTTACTTGTCTTTAGATTCGTGTAGTTAAACATTAGCTTAAGTATCTTTCTCGAGTGGACTAATCTCCCAAACCTGAATCGTGTCCCTGGTGCGGAGTGAGGAATTACTCCATTCTGACTGTGAATGTTTATATTGCGATGAATTTTACTCAAAATCGGTTGAGGGTAGGGTCACTTATTTTAAGTGCTAAAAATGGACGAACAATTCCTCTGCGTGTGTGAATTTTGTGAAAAGGACACAAGCAATGAAAAGTATAGTTAAACTGTTAAACATTCATAATCATTTAAAACTAAATAAATATAGAGCAAACTTATTTTATCTGCTTATATATTAGTATTATATTTTTATACTCTAGATGGAATCTGAGAGTATTATAAGTTTGTTCTAAAGTTTGTAACGCCAAGAAAAAATGCTCGCCCAGAGTCGCCGAGAGTACAGAAATATTTGCTATCGCTCAAAAATATCAAAATCGGATGTCCCTCCGTCCGTCTCTAGCTCGAGAACTTGTTGAGCTAGAAAGGTCAAATTTTGTGCACGTCGTTTTTGACGAAAAAGTAAGGTCATGTTTGTGAACGGGTCAAATCCCTCGACTCCTTCTATCTCCTCCCATACATAATGACTCATTTTCAATAATTTACAATAAATAAATTTTCTTGGAAACTATAAACGCTAATAATTTGAAATTTGGAGTATATTATTTTTTTCATAAATGTGATGTATATTATAAAAATTATTTGAATCACCCATTCCTTCTACCACCTTCCATACAAACTGCACTTTTTCATGAAACAATTTAAACCGATTTTCTCAGAGCGTTTAACATTTATCGAGCTCAAATTTTGTACTAAGTACCTAATTAGCATTATCATTGAGATTAGAAAAATTAACTGATTAATTTTACTGCTTCTACCCCCGCCCTTACAATATGACTCAATTGGTCAACTTCACAAAAAAACTATTTTTTTAAAAGTCTGAAATTTAAGAGATGTCAATTTTATAATATTCATAGTTATTTTTGAAAAAATCACTAAAATCCCCCCTTCTACCACCTCCCATATAAACTGCACAATTTCTTTAAATATAATACACTCCGTATGTATTCAATTTTCGGAGATCACATTTTGTATAAAACATTTTTATAGCTAATCTAGCATGATGGGGAAAAAATTGGTTCAGTATCACCCCTTCTACCACTCCCCATACAAAATTTCTTGGGATCACAAACATTGTTTTTTTTTTAACTAAGGGTATCGTAAGATACCTTTACGCGCAATCGAAGCCCTGTTATGATTTTATAATTACTTGTCGTAAACATGGAATGGCTAGGTGAGTTCAAATCCCGGTCAACGTATAATTCCAGCACATTACCTACTTGGGTGTACTTTGGTCACCTCAATCTACGAAAATGAAAAATTTGAAGATAGAGGGTTGGGCAAAGGTCTAACAACCCTTCCACAATAAATAATGAAAATTTAAATATAATGTTAAGGAACCTGAAGATCAGGAGGACAAGTCCCGATTTGGGCTGTAGTGCCATTGTAGAAGGAACGGAACGGGACAAATGACATTATTTCCTATTATTGAAAACAAAAATACTGTTCTTTTGTTTTCTTTCAATATTATCGTATTAATGTGACTGGTATATTATAATGTGTTTAAAGAAAAATTTGCAGCTCCCTTAATTAACTTTTTTGTGTTTTTAAACCATATTTTCGAGTTAGTGCCTTGTTCTGCCCCGGGTTTCATTTTACCTGTTTGAGTTTTAAATATTTTTGTTTTACTTACTCTGTTATTTCATTTTGACGCATGACTATCGCGATCAATATTTTTTTTTTCGTTATATTGAACCTCAATCTGCCGTATTTTCAATCGATGAAAAAAAAAATCCTGGGTAAAAATTGTAGAGCTTCCAGAATTTAAAACTTTTTGTCATATTTGCATAATTTCTTCATATTTTTTTAAGAGGTAAATGTTACTTTGTGTGGTAGTATTCTGGTTGGGAGTATTTCCCCGCAAATGGAACTGCGCATAAAGAGAAATGATATTTCTGGACTGCTGAATAGCTAGCTTCATTAGCATTACATTTAATATAGTGGTTTTCTTAAAAAGTCTGACTCAAAAGAAATAAAGGTGGAAAACATTTTCATAAAATATTCCCTACATACCCACCACACCAATTTTAGTTTCGTAATATTCTTGAACTAAAAGTAAAAGGCTATCGACTCTCAAGTTCTCAAAATACTCGGTAATAAAATTCAATATAGCCTTCGAATAAAAAAAAACATAACGAGCTTATTTAGTGCCGACGAAAAACACAATGGAAAACTTTTATTTATTTACTTTGTGAATAAATTGAGGCCCATTCATGTGAAAAGTAGCCGTCACCCTAGATAAAGCTTGTCCTAAAAATTGACATTTCCATTGTTTAAAAACTGACCAAAATTTTTTCAATAATTTCTATGCGAAGGACTTTATGTAGCACAATGAACCTTTCAAATAGTTCGCAGTAGCGTAATATCTTTTGAGTTCAAACAACAAATTATGATAGGGGATAAGACTCTTTGATGGTGTCCTTGTTCATCTACGGCTGTGCAATTTTAGTGGATGTGGGCTCTGATACTCTAATAAAACTTTAGATTAACTTGGATGTTTATTGAAAAACAAACGAAAGTTCGACTTGGACATTGCCTCCATATTTACCTATTTTCTTAGCTTTAAAGGATATGAGAAAAATTGAACCAATTTCATTGTATTAATTACGATAAATAGTGTTTTTATTATGCCTCCAGTAATAATGAGCATTTTAGAAAGAACCTGAAGCTAAAAAATCATTGAAAAATTGTTTACATTATAAAGAAAACCTTATTAAATCTATTAACTCCTGTTACCATCTCCCATGCAAAAGTTAAGTTTGTATAATAACCGTTTAATAATAAAAATTTAGTAACTTTAATAATCTGTTTAGTCTCTAGCATTCTAAATCATCAATCTCGTCGTTGCATTTGGTGAATTCTACTGCCACCCCCATACATTTTTAAAAGTGTTAATAACAAGGTCAATGAAAGATGCGAAAGTTTGGTATTAAGTTAAGTGCTAAAAATGGTCGGAAAAAAAATGTAATTTCTATCTGAAAAATCCTCCCATCCTTCTACCACCTCCCATACAAAATCTCAAAAATTATCAGTTTTTCATCGGATTGAGCTAAATTTTATTTCCAATCCAACCTTCTTTGCAATAATAAAGCTACGTCGAAACTATCCAGTGCAATCCGCCCATATCTCTTCAAGCCAATTATTATTCCGAATGAGTGCAGATAGTTCAGGTCTTGTGTGCGTAATACATATTTTCTTCGAAAACCAGGCAATTCGTATTCCATCTTGGAACTCCGAAAAGACTATTTTTCAAGCAAGGTGACTGTCCGGATTTGTTGTTTGCGCAAAATTCAATTCAATTAGTACACTTTATCCGTCAAATTTAATTCTAAGCGATTACGCTTCATTGAAAGAAATTATTTCATCGCGTGAAGCATAAATCCGGTCTGTCGGTTGATAGTTGATTTGCAGTTGTAAACGTCTCTAGCGTTTCCACGCCACATACGAGCGTCTCGTGAGTTTTATAATTTCAGTTTTTCTCCCGAATTGAAAAGCTCCCTAGCGATTTTTCCATTTGCTGTAAAGTTTTTTTTTCATAGTATTTTCACGATTCCATGTTTACTTCCAAAGTCATTGCGATCATAAATTACTGCTGGCCCGACCTGTTTCTCCTTCTGTGTGCGGGGAAGGGGTGCGATGAGGCTGAAGGGATGCTTTGCCGCGTGGGATGGATTATGGGCAAAACATCATCCCGGAAAAAAATATAAAGGAACTTATACGTACTTGATGAGACATTGCGCTTCACATGACCTCTCTTTGCGGGTCGAAAACAAGTGCAGAAACGAAATGAGACTCGCGGGAGCCAGTCAGCAGGAATCGTTCAAATATTAAAACGAGTGTAATATCGATTTTGAGCAGCATTGTAACAAGATAAGTGATATATTGTTGGTACTCGTGTTGATGTTGTAGGAGCGCATGATCCGAATATCTGGATGTGTGCACGGGCACTATGAAGTTATGAGTTTTAGGTCATGTTTTGAATTTTCCTGAAATAAGTGCATAAGTACTTGGATTGTAGGGGAATTTGGATGCGCCACCTTGAAATGTTTTGAATTGGTAATTTTTTTCCACAGTACATTTCCGGATTGCTTTATTAATCGTGTCGTTTGGTTCCTTGCGAAGACCTTTATGGATGAAGGTCTTAGCGTCGACCGAAACTTCACGATTAAGCAGCAGAACAGTGGAAAATCAGGAAATCATTTCTTTGATTTGAAAGTTTTGTTTCGATACGGAAAAACAATTAAGAGTACCATATCTGATAAATAGACTCACTATTCTTTTTTTAATTTGTTTTTAATTCAATTTGCACAACATTTTTTTTTCAGTTTTGATCATTATCAAAATTTGAGTTTAAAGGCACGATTTTCGGACTCTACACTGTTACGCTTTATTATTCGTTAATTTTCGGTCTCTGCTGAGAATTTTATCAAACGTTGCAGTGTAGAATGCGGAAATCTTTCCTTTCAATTCAAAATGTACTGTGAAATCATTCACCAAACAATATTTGAGACATTGCCAACATTTTTATTTTCGAAAAATCAAATTTTTACTAAACCCCTTTCCCCAAAATTTTATATCAAAGGAAATCAAATATTTGACAGTCTTGTGAGAACAATGTTGCTTTGAATTATTTTGGCAACTGTATACATAATTTTGACAAATGTCGAAGCTTTAGCAGCTCCTAGTTTGGTGGAATTTAGATTTTTGTGAATTCTATTACCTTAACAAAGTACATATTCCAAAATGAAAAGTGATTGGTGAAATGGGTGCTGATTTCTGATATTACGACCACAAATTCAAAAATTTAGCTTATTGAGTTCTTGAGTTTCCGATTTCGAATCAAAATTTTAAACTTTTGAAAGATGTATGCACAAAAACAATTGAATGAGTAAAACCTGCCAATCGAATTAACTATTCGTAGCAAAAATGTTGTTCCGATTTTACAGGTTTAAAACCGGATGTCCGTCCGTCTGTCTGTCTGTTTGTCTGTCTGTCCGTCCGTCCGTCCGTGTCCTCTCTAACTTGAGAACGCGTTGAACTAGATTGTTCAAATTTTGTACACTTCGTTTTTGACAAAAAAGTAAGGTCAAGTTCGTAAACGAGCCAAATCGTTCCACCCCCTCCTATACAATTTCGTAATTTGACAATAAACGGATTTACTCGAAAAGTATAAATGCTATTGATCTGAAATTTGAAATGTAATACTTTTATGATGGTTTTAATCCACTGTATTAAAATTATTTGTGTCCTCCCCTCCTTCCACCACCTCCCATACAAACTGCAGTTTTTCATGAAATGCTCTAGACCAATTTACTCAGTGCGTATACAATTGATCGAGCTCAAATTGTGCACTAAATATTTATTTAGAATTATTAGTAAGACCAAAAAAAATTTTACGATTAGTTTCACTCCTTCTACCCCCTCCCATACAATCTGACACAATTTAACAATTTCACCAAAGTCGATTTTCCTGAAAAGTATGAATGCTACTGATCTGCAATTTAAAACGTGTCAAAAAATTATGATTTTAGTCATTTCTAAAAAGTCATTAAGAACTCGCCCCTCCTTCTACCACCTCCCATATAAACTGCACAATTTCACTAAATCATCTAATACACTAATTTTCTCAGTTCCTATTAAATTTTTTAATTCTAAATTTTCTATAAAACATTTTGGTGGCAAGAAGTAGAGAGATATGAAAAAAAATTCACCCCCTCCACCATTGCCCCTACAAAATTTCCTAAAATCAAAAAATTTCTCTTCCATCTAGAGTATCGCAGTCCTGTTATGTTTTTTATCTGCCATTTGCATCAATTTACAGCGCTTCCTCTTGAGCTCTCACATTCTGCCCAAAAAAAAACGAACCTCTTTCTGTCAGCCTTCTCATTCTTTGCAACTGAACTATAGTTCTAACTGGATAGCGCAAGGAGTAATTCTATGATATTTGTATGGCCTGAGTGCACGCCCACCTCATTCTCCACCCCCTTCAACGATTCCTGCGCACAGGCTAAAAGAAGTTGGAATATTCAATTTATTTTAACCTGATAACCCCAATAATTACTAAGACGTCATTTACCAAATTTTAGGTTAATAACTTTGAAATATTCCAAAAAATGGGCCATAAAATTTTGAAAATTGAAAATTTTGTATGGAGCTGGGAGGAGAGCTAAGGGAAATTTATATAATCTTGCCATCGACAGATTATGGTTCCTATTCATACCCCAGAAACGATGGAAATTTCATCTGAACTGCTTCTGCCGTTTTTGAGTTAAATCCAGGCTTACAGTCAAACAGACAGACATAAATTTCAAAAACTTGATTTTATGCTTAGTTATTGTGTAAACTACGCAAAACATTAACCTATAGGCATTTGATACCAAATAACAAACAGACATTTTACCTTATATATCTGTACTTTGGTACAAGACAAAACCAAAGCTATTTTTGCTGGAGACCAAAGTAAAATTTGGTTCTTCTTGTAACTAACATTTATAAACATTACAACTGACATTGGTTCGTTTGTTGATCTTAACAACAAAGTCTAGTTTGTATTATGAGATTGGTTATTATTGCACTAAGCAGAGCAGGCTTAATAGACACCGTTGAGCTAAAACCCTCAAAATCCAAAATTTTTGAAATTGGTTGTACTTGAATCAGGATACAAATTTATATGTATGTACTAGTATCGCTTGTGGTCAAAATTCGACCAATTGTGTGTGTAAGATGATGAAATGCATACTTTCAATATGAATTCGCCTAATATTAGGCATTTTTTAATTAGACGCTTTTCCATTTCCACATTTACTGCCTAAAAGAGCTTGCATAAGCTCAAAGCAGTGCATTGGATCTACTGGTACTCGTTCGATCACCGAAGTCAAGCAGTATTAGATGGTGCGTAGTTCTGAAATGGGATCCGGCTTGTATGTTCTCACTTTAATTTGCCTGCCTTAACGGCAACATACAAACATGATTTTTGGTTTGCGCACATCTACGGTGGCCTTTTTAATGATTAAGTTTCATTTCCCTCCTTAAAAAAGGGGTCCAGAATTCTAGATGCTCACGTATTAATATAAAAGACGAGTCAGTCGGAAACAAAAGAAAGATTTACTCAAAATATCAAATTTAAATTTTCAGACATTGAATGATGGCGCAACTTCTCCCTTTCCACCTTGTCGTCCTTTCTTATCACAATTTGAAATTTCAAACACATAAAACTCACTTATACTAAAATATCATCAAATCGAATTTCTTAAACTAACATTAAAACATCCTGTGAATAAATAGGGTGTATTAATAAGTTCTTAATTTTTTTTTCGAAAATAAGATTATAAAACTTGTGGGCTTGTTTTAAAACAAAAGTACTGCACTATAAACTCTATGCCAATTTCGTGTTTTGTCGAAATGCCAGAAATTCGATCGATGCTTTTGAGTGATCCTTATTAGGTTGGCTTGACGCCAGCACCACCATCTATATAAAAGTTTTCAGCAACAGAAACAGCTTGCTGTTGTTTGTGTAAAAAGGCTAAGAATTCATGTCTTTTTGAGTTAGCTTCAGGTGCAAAACAGAATATTTTTTCATTCAATTTAGTTTGAAAAGTCTGAAGTTATTTTGTATTCCAAAAAAGTTGTCTGCTATATAGATTAAGACGTCGCTTTTATTTTCTGAAGAAATCAAATAAATTTTCCATTAAAACGCTTCGTATAGAAAACAGGAAAAATAATTGAGGAAACTAAAATTCAGGAAATTTTCCTTTTGAAATTGTTTTCGTTGAGCTGCATTTATATAACACAACTTAATACGAAACTAACAGGAAATTTTAATATTCTCTCTTTTGATATTATGAAAAGCAGGTTAATAAAATATTTTTCGAAAAATATATTTACGCGGAGGTGGTAACACCAGTCATCGGAATCACCAACATCTCAAGGGCCAAGACGGAGTAGAACAAAATATTGGTTTTTAATAATTAATTTCTTTTGCTGTATTCCCATTTCATTTATTTTCATAACTTACCACCTCTTAGTTCTGCATATTATAAAATAATAAAGGGAAACGTATTTTGATAGATTTCAACTTTTTAAGGCATCCAAAAAAAAAAAAATTAGTTTTCCGGTAAAGTCTGTTTGTCTCGACGATAACTAAAGTAAACCTGAACAGAAAAGAGTCGGAGTAGTCGCAAACGATTGGGTTCTTTTTCGAATCGGCCTCTATGGTTTGTGAGAGTGATTCTCAAACGGAAAATTTATTAGCATTTAAAAAAAGAAATTGATTTTTAAATGTATTTTTCAGTTTTGACGCGTGGCTATTGAACAGCTGAATTAAACGGCTTTTTGGAACCTATTTCGGCAATCATCTGATCAAGGAACATCCTGAATAAAAGTTGAAGAGCTTTCATAAATAAATACAATAATTTTTTTTGGCTGCCAATCGTTTCACTTGGAGAAGCGATTATTGAAGTAAAATCTAAAAATTGCAGAATATATCAAAAAATCTCTACAAGTTCGAAATGCTCCCAGTTTTCTATCTATATGAGAAGCTGAACATCAAAAACAACTTTTTGCGCTTTAACGCCATTTGATAATTAACTGAGCCATACTCCACTTGTATTCCAAATTAATTAGCTAATATAACGGTTGCATTACAATCGGTTGAGTAGCTCTTGCGCGATACCGGAACAAACAAACAAACAAACAAACAGACAAAAATTCTTCTACATCTTCTACAATGGCGCTACAGCCCAAATCAAACCTTGGCCTCCTGATATTCAGGCTCCTTAACATTTTATGTATATTACTTATTGTGGAAGGGTTGTTAGCCCTTCGCACAACCCTCTTTCTACGAATTTTTCAATTATATATTGCGTCGACCGGGATTTGAACTCACGACCTTCGCATTACAAGACCAACACGCTACCTACTAGGCTACACCCTAGCTAGCTAGACAAAAACTCTGCAATTCTATAAATTTGCTTCGGTTTCAAATTAATTTTTTCAAAAAAGATGTTTTTTGACAATTCTTTCACATTAAATCTTCAAACTGTTCAAAATCACTTGTCTAACATATTTGACTTATCTCTATTTCCTTCTAAAAATTCTCTCTAATTTCACATTCAAATCATGCTTTTCATTGTTTTATGAGCTTGAATAGCGTAGCGTTTTTCCATGTAAGCACGCGGTTTATGTTCTCTCAGCTGATTAACATTTCTAACTGCTTATGTTCCATTGTTGAATTAAATGGAAAATTACTAAAAAGTTTCGTGTACAGGAAAAAAAAACGCCATCGCCCATTATTAACCTGAACACGAAAAACTGCAATTTTTTTCAAATTGATTTTGAAAATTTCCACGGTCGTTCATGACAATTGCCATAAGTTTAGCGAGCGAAATAAACGCAAGATGACAATTAGTCAGTGACTATGATGTCATTGTTGCTTTTCTATAGAAAATATAAATGTTTCTTGCTATGTATTAATGGTGGAAACTTAACTGGGTCGGGTAGTTATAGTCGTCTCTAATTTGTCGCTAAAAGTCTTCAGTAATTTTGCTCTCAGCGACAGCTTTTTATTAGCGTAAAATAAAACGTCACATAGCTTAAATTTAACATTATTTTGCATGTTTTAGAGCCATACAGCTCGCGCCCTCCATATGATAACTATGATACATTTTATTGTGATGATAGCGGTGATGTTTTAGTTTTAGTTATATGTACAAATTAATGCAAAGTTTCACCTCATTTGCATTGTGAAATATATGGGTGTGAACAGATATTTATGATGAAGGTCACGTATCTTAGATATATTTCAGATAATATTTGTTCGGAGAATTTATGCTTAATTGCAAGAGTTTTCTTTTTCGCTTTGAGGTGATTATGCTATGTGGATTGAGCGTGAGAAATCATAATTTTCAAATATTAATTTTGATGGAAATCGTGAAAATTGTTGTCGTGGTACCAAAATGTTCGTTTCATTGTCTCTGGACTCCACTCATGACTATAAAAAAATGAGATTTTATTGTACAACATTCTGTTCCATACGTAACCTCCATGTCTACACTCTTTACTAAAATAAAAACATCACAGCTATTCAAATAAACACTGCGTTCAAATTTCAAAATTTTAATGGGACACCCCTTAAAAAATCCTTAAATGTGTCAACTAAGCTTGTCAGTTATTATTCCCAATCGAACTCTATAAGGTATCAAAAAATGTTCTCAAATTATATTCATCATGTCCCGTGGGATTAGATGTGTCTAAAATATCAAACCTAGAGCAGATTGACAATCTTAGAGTGACTTCTATTCCGGAACTCAGTTCTGCCGTCAGTAATGATACTATTCTTGCAATACTGCCCTACGTGAGTTTTGAGAGGAACAAGAAAATGGCAGAAAATATAAATTTTTTCATTATTATTTTTTCCAACCCTGATTCAATGTTATATTGAAATCAAATCAATTTGCATTTCAGAAGACTCAGTAAATTGTTCAATTCATTTTTAATTCATGGTTTCGATTTTTTCGACCAATTTTGAAAAACTATTGGGTTTGTTGCACCGTCTAAAAAATCAGGGTAAGAAATATGACTTTTTCGGGTTACTTTTTTTTACCAAGGACACAAATCATTGTTTAGAACATATGAGAAAAATATTTTTTATTTAGATCTACGTCTAATTTCCAAAGGTTTGTCCCAGAGATTTGTTAATGTTTTGCATAGTGAAAAGGGGCTTTTCAGTTATCAAAAAATTTTGTCGGCATGCTATTGCCTTAGGTGTTGCTGGATTTCAAGTAAAAATGAAACTAGTTCACTTTAATGATTTACAATAAAAGTGCAATATTTGTTGCACTTCGAAATTCTTGTCTTTTCGTCATCATCGCGATTCAAAAAAGTTTTCGCGAAATTATCGCCAAGTCAATAAAAGAGCAAGGACTCTTGCAATTTTATCGTTAGAGGCGATATTACTATTACTATTCCCATTTCTATAGCCACTGCGATTTATCGTGTGATTGATTGCTGGGTTGCGATTATTCGATGAACGGCTTAGTGTTGACAATTAACACTTTTCTCGTACTTAGTGCAACATTGTTGTAGATAAGTCGAGATATTGTATTAGTGTGAATTGTGTAACCAAACTATGTTATATTTTTTTTTTTTTTTACAGAATGACCTGTGTTATAGGCAATTTCGGCCTTTATGTGCAATGCACAAACACAGTCATGGAGGGAAGGAATGGGATTGGGAAGGTTGAGGAAGGGGAGTGAGAACGACCGTAGCGAGTAGAGAAGCTGGTATATTGCTCAGTTGTACTTGCTGCTTACTGACAAATATTTGCAGATGTTATGGGGGACTGAATGATAGAAAGCGAACAGAAACCTGTTTCACTTTTACACCGTTTCCCCATTTTATTGCGATTAATTTTTTATCGCCAGTAGCAACTGAAAAATTTGCGCTTAAAAAAATCCCGTCTGGAGTGGGAATCGAACCCACGACCTATTGACTGAGAAGCAAGCACGCTGCCCACTACGCCACGGAAGCCCCCTCTCTCTTTAGGCAATTCCAGCGCACAGGCTTGGTATGGTATGTGCTAAAAAAATTGGGCATTAAATTAATTTTTAATTCGATGACCCCAATAATTACTAAGCTATGGTGTAGCCTAGTTAGTAGCGTGTTCGAAGGTCGTGAGTTCAAATCCCGATCGACGTATAATTTCAGCATACTGCCTTATTGGGTATATCTTGGCCACTTTAATCTACGAAAATGAAAAATTCGAAGATAGAAGGTTGTGTGTAGGGCTAACATCCTATCCACAATAAGTAATGAAAATCTGAAGGAACCTGGCCATGGCCCGATTTGGGCTGTAGTTCCATTGTAGAATAAGAAGAATCATCACTAAGATGTCACTAAATTTTCGGTGCATAACTTTGATTTATTCCAAGAAAATGGTCTATAAAATTCTGAAAATGAAACATTTTGTATGGGAGGTGTAAGTAGGGGGAGTTATAAATAATTTTGCTTTGATTTATTACAACCAATTCAAAACAAAACTTTCATTAAATACAAAAAAAAAGAATGTTTCCACATGATGAAATTGTAAGATTTGTATGGGAGGTGGTAGAAGTCGTGAGATAATTTGGATTGTTCGCCCCTCCCCCTCCCCTTATTAATATACCAACATTAAGGTAAATAGCTTTAACACATTCCAAAAAAATAATCAAAAAAGAAAAACTAAAAATTACGCATTTTGTATGGGAGGTTGAAGAAGAGAAATTGAAATAATCTTGTTCTGTTTTACTACAACCAAATCAAAAAACAACAATTTCTTAAAAAAAAAAAAAAATTCTTATGGTGAAATTGTGACATTTGCATGAGAGGTGCGTGAGGGGATTGACGTAAAACCAAAAGTGGATTATGGCTCCAAGCATAGCCAACAAACTGTGAAAGTTTCATTAGAATCGATTCAGCTGCTCTTAAGCTAAATCCGGACATACAAACAGACAGAGAACAATCTTTGTTTTTGTTCTTAGTTCTTGTCTTAATAAAGCAAAACACTAACTTATAACCATTTATACATAAATAATAACCAGACACTTCAATTATATTGTACAGATTACCTCTGACTCTCAAACCCCGGTAGTGGACAACCTAGCTAGGTGTAGTCCTGAGTTCGAATCCCGATCGACGTAATATATAATTCCAGCACACTGTCACATATCTTGGTTACCTCAGTCAACGAAAATGAAAAATTCGTATATAGAGGCTTGTGCGAAGGGCTAACAACCCTTCCACAATAAGTAATGATAAAAAATATTCAAGACCCAGAAGGTCAGGAAGCCAAGACCCGATTTGGTCTGTAGTGCCATTGCAGAAGTAGAAGACTAGACACCCTACCGAATTTCCTTATCAAAAACATTGCGAAAAAGGCGATAATACAGCAAAATTTAATTTATAATGCATGCTTTAAACTTGCTTCACCACTCGTTACGGTCGTTCTTACCACCCTTCCCCAATCTTCCCAATCCCATTCCTTCTCTCCGTGACTGTGTTTGTGCATTGCACAAAATTGTCGATGACACAGGTCATTCTGTAACAAAAAAAAAGTTTGTATGGAAGTGAGTGGAAGGAGTAGGAGGATCTCAAACATTTTATTAAAATGAATTAATGTCACTGAAAAAGTGTTAACTTTCAAATTTCAAAGCACTAGCTTTGATTTTTTCCAAGAAAATCGACATATTATAAAGTTTTAAAATTGTGTCATTTTATATGGGAGGTAATACAAGGGGTGGCGAAATCAATCTAATTTCTTCCCATAATTGCTTCCAAAATACTACAAAATTTGAACTCCACAAATTTTATAGATACACCTTGCATTTCGTGAAATTGTGCATTTTGTATGGGAGGGGGTAGAAGGAGTAGGGCGATTTCAATTTATTTTTGCGAAATAAATAGATTTATCGTAAATGGCGAGTTTACCATCTCAAATTATTAGCATATAAATTTTCGATGAAAATTTTATTTATAATAAAGTTGTGAAAATGTGTCATTTTGTATGGCAGGGGTTAAAAGATGGTGGAGCGATTGGGCCCGTTCACGAACTTGACCTTACTTTTTCGCTAAAAATAACTTGTACAAAATTTGAGCTTTCTAGCTCAACGCGTCAAGCTAGAGAGCGAACGGATCGACAGACTGACATCAGATTTTGAGATTTTTGAGCGACACCAAATATTTCTTTACCATTAGCGGCTCTGTGCGAGCATTATTTCTTAGCGTTACAAACTTTAGAGGAAACTTATAATACTCTCAGATTTCATCTAGAGTATATTAAGCCGACTAAATCACCATCGCGCACAATTTCAGCTGGTGTTCCACAAGGTTCATATCTGAGCTCTACGGTGTATGGTATTTTCACAGCAAATGTTCCAAATGTCTTTAATTGTGAACTTGTTGTGTACGATGATGACTCTGCGACCTACACTTTTTTCGAAGTCCCAAATATATACAGGATTTACAAGAACAACTCAATCCCGAAAAAATGTACTCTTGGAAGAGAACACATGTAAAATACAAGTAATTTTCTTCACAAAAAGAAACGAGCTAATCGGAATCTACCCAAACCTTATATAAAAATTCTTGGTAATCCTGTAGTATGTTCGAACTTTGTCAAATATTTGAATTTACAGTTAGACAAAAAGCTAACTTCTAAAGTGCACAGCGATCAAATCGGTAGCAGGCTTTCAAAATCCATACGATCGGCATACCCCCCCTTGTTGATTAATCAATCAATCAATTTCCTGTTAAGACTCCTTCAGGGGCATAGGCCAAAAATAGCTCTCTTCCACAAGGTGAGATCCTGTGCAATGGCCTTTAGTTGTCTTCATCTGGTCTCCTGCAAGCATTTAAACTTGCTTCTATGGGCTATATGGACGACCAAACCGACGTCTTCCTTGAGGATTATAATCCAGAACTTGTTTGGCAAAGTTTTGATCTGTTTTCCTCAAAGTGTGACCGATCCACTGCCATTTTCGCCTTTGAAACTCAGTGCCTATTGTAGTCTGTTCAGTTGTTGTCCAAAGTTCGTCTTTGGGGATCACATCTGGCTAGAATATCCCTAAAATACGTCGGAGTCATTCGTTCGCGAAAGCTTACATATTGATAGAAAATCTAAATTATCCTCTGATAATAAAATATTAAATGTATGCACACGAACTTTTTGACTTCATTTTTTCTGCCATAATCATAGTGTTGACATATCTTGTTAACGACACATACCTTGGTATTTGTTTATTTTTACTTAGTTTACTTTATGTTTTTTTTTCTGGATCGATAACATTATTTATTCTGTCTGTAATTGAAAAAAAAAAGATAGGGAAAAAATAATTCTCCGAAATGAATCAATAAATACTTGTGTCGCTTAATCGCACATTAAGAAAACAATCAGCCTAAACTAACAACCTGGGAGCCTAATTAGTAACCATGCTCTAGTTTACTAACCTTTAACATACACGTTCCAAATATCACGTCCAATATGTTTGAGGTTTCGTAGGTAAAGGTTTACGGAAAGTGGCATGCCAAGGAAAAAGCTGTGTATTCAAGCGCGCAAGACTTTACCGCAGGACGATAGGATTAAGTGTATTTGTCCTTAGCCTTACTCCCTATATCGCTATACCTTTTCGTGGAGGTGCCCCTCGTGCACACAAAGTTTCGATATTTTTGGATGGAATCGCTTTTACAAGAAATTTTCTAACGTGGTGATAGGGCGGTAGACGAAGCGCGTTAATTAATTTCATTTCGATTAAAAGTCTTAGACTTTATTAATCGAAGCCACAGGGAGATGATTGCTAGCGTTGGTGACATAAAAATGGAAAAAGTTTGAATAATTTATAGAACACAAGTAACACAGCAAGCCTTTGCCATTCTACTAGTGAAATATGCTAATTAAATTCTGTTTCAGGTATTATGAAACTATAGGAAAAACGAAGTTGCTTATTTTTTTTGTTTTTTTTTTTAACATTTACTTTGGACTCACTGGTGATGCGAAACCTTAGTCGTGAATATTTAAATTTTTGGGATTGTTTTTGAATATACAAATAACATTAAAGCATCGTGGTTTAGAACTAATTAAACAGATGCGGAGGATAAATTTCAATTAGTGAATTCCATTGTTCAATCAAATTCCTGTTAAGACCCCCTATAGGGGCATAGGACAGAAACAACTCTCTTCCACAAGGCGCGATCCTGCGCATCGGCTTTAAGCTGTTGCCAGGACTTGTTTATTCCTCTGGCCTCCTGCTCAACTGCTCGCTTCCATGTGTTACATGGTCGACCACACCGACGTCTTCCTTGAGGGTTATAATCCAGAGCCTGTTTTGCGATATTTTGCTCTGGTTTCCTCAAAGTATGACCGATCCACTGCCACTTTCGCCGTTGAATCTCAATACCTATTTTAGTCTGGCGAGTTGTACTCCAAAGTTCGTCGTTAGAGATCACTTCTGGCCAGAATATTCCTAAAATGCGTCGGAGGCATTGGTTTACGAAAGTCAGTAGTTTCTTGGTAAGTCGAACGGTCACTTTCCACGTAGTACAACCATATAACAACACGGATTTGACGCATGCGTCAAAAACTCGCAGCTTCGTGCGAAGGGAGATCTCTCTTAACCTCCAGAAAGGGGAAAGGATACCGAAGGCCTGACGAGCTTTATTTAGCCGAGCCTCAACATCCTTTTCGGCTCCGCCGTCCATGCTGACAATGCTTCCGAGATAGCAAAAATCTTGCAATTCCATTGTTACGAAGCAGGAAAAATAAAAAACTGTTCATAAATTCATGAAATTCAATTTCGAAAAATCGTTTGATTTCAGAAACATTCAATTAGGACAAATGATTGAAAATTAAAAAAAAATTCAAAATTAAAAAAAGCCAATATCTTGGAAGTTAAAAATACATTCATGGTGCTGCAATCAAAATTTGTCCGAAAACATAGTGAAACTTTAACTTGTCTCGAAACTACCTTTTTTCAAATTCAATATTCAAAATGTCATAACTTCTCCAATTTTTAACATTTTCACGTGTTTTTTTTCAATGAATTTTTCATTTTCGTATATTAAGGTAACTAAGGTATACCCAAGCAGGCAGTGTGCTGGAATTAAGCGTCGACTGGGATTTAAACTCACGACCTTCGCATTGTAGACCAATACGCTACCCGCTAGGCTACAAACTAGCTTAGTCTATTCGATATGTCCCAATCAATTCACCTTCCCTAATATAACTTTCGGGGAGTGATGAGTTTGGTGGTTTCTTTTGCAAATTTCATCCTAAGATAAATTGTTCCTTCAAAATTTTTGCCTGTGATTTTTTGCTTAAGTATTATAAATCGCGGTGTAGCTAGGGTGTAGCCTGGTGGGTAGCATGTTGGTCTTGTAATGCCAAGGTCGTGAGTTCAAATCCCGGTCGGCGCAATATATAATTTCAGCACATTGCCTACTTGGATATACCTTGGTCAACTCAATCTTCGAAAATTCGACACTATTAAATTTCGCACCGAATACAGGGCTGCTATTTACAAGGAATTTAAAATTTCTCGAGGAGCTAATATAAGATTTAGCTACCAACCCAGTTGCTTCTCATCCGTGAAAACCCTATTCATGAGGAATAGACGGAGCGCAACAACTGAATGAATGAAACAGAGATTGCGAAATAAGCCTTATACGGTTCTGAGTATCTTACTTACCTATTGCTATGCACACACTTAGTACAAACGCGTATTCATTGCATTAATACTATAATCCTTAATCTTTCTTTTCCAATAAAATCCTCTCGATTTCAAAAGGAATCACTGAAATACTGCAAATAGATAAACATACACTAGGTGTACATTTATGTTAATGAAACATTCATTCTGAGAATATTCTGTACCACCTACATGATTCGAAAGCGAAAATTCTATTTCGAAGCCGTATAATTATCTTAAAAAGCAGAATACATAGTAAGGGTTTTTGGCTATTGCCTCCTTTAACGTTTTCTATAAATCTCATACAGAGGACTTAATTGAATATAGTCCTGATAGAATACAGATATTTTCCTTGTTCGGGATAGGTAATGGCATTTACGACGCAATCTTACAAGAGCCATTCTAGTGTATATTCAACATTGCAGGTGAATCTACCTGCTGCTTAAGGCTCAGTGCATCTAGTCAACTATTATCCTGTAGCATAACGTGTAATTTTCATAGCTGCAGTAGTTCTAGTTCCTTGAATTTTAATCACAGGCTTTCAAGCTTATATGCCTAAATATAGAAAATTGTACAACTGAAATTCGGTGGCACAAGTTCAAGAGTACTGACAAGATTTAGTAGTAGCAAATCCTTGAGATTAGACTCCTCACAATCGCATCATACCTGTGAGGTGATAGTGAAGGACGGGCACTTCGTCACGCAGAGCTCTATTTTATTTTCATATGAATATGGCGATAAAGTTGCGAAAATTCGAAAAGTAAACATCGTGCATGTGTATCGTGAACATAATGAGCTCCCAGCCGCCCCGTATATATGAAAAGCGAGTATCGTGTGTGAGAGCAAAACAGCCATCTTGCATAGATAACATGGCCATAAATAGATTTAGGGCAGACTGTCGCGAAGGTGATGTAATTCTGTTTGTTATGCAGATTGCTTGTAAGCTTGGCGGTACACCTTTTTGCCCCAACTCTACACCCTCCATACACTTCCGTCGAATCTCCCGAAAACAGTGCGAGACTTCCGAAAACCAAACCATCCGCGTGGGTTTGTCCTGCCCGAAGCAGTAGCAATCGGTCGTCTCCTCATAGCCTCAACGATTTTTTTTAGGCGTTCCATACCGACGAAAATATTTTTGCCCAAGTAGCTCGCTATTCGCTATCTACAGCCTTCAGTCTTGTTAGCATGCTAGTCTAGTCTCTAGTGTTTTGCTTGAGTTACGGCGGCAACCTTAGCTTCTTCCTCAGTCGGATATTTGCATACGATCAGAACAGTCCGGCCGAAATTTTAAGAAAGTTGTAAGGTGATTCTGTCAGGGTGTCGCGAACGAGGAGCGTCGTGCTATCCCGCGTTGTGAAGCCATTGCGGTGTCCTTGCTGCGGTATACTTACGGTCGAATTTTCGTGATAGTACGATAATGTGAGCGGTGTTTGTGCGTCGTTTAGTGGAAATCAATAGAGAACGCTTTATTTGGTATGGAGTGATGGTCTAAGGTGGATTACTGCGGTCACTATATTACCCGAAGTTATTTGATTATAGCCGACAACGAACTTTCGATTCAAGGTTGTGGTGTATATGAGTGTGGAATAAATCCCAACTGCGGGATATTTAATGGACTTTTTTTTTAACTTATTTATGGTGTTTATCGACAATACTTTCTTGTAAGAATACCGTACTGGAAAAACCCATTACAATTGTCATTTGGAGTCTATTTAGGGGTGGTTTGCTAGATTAGTTGGATTGAAGTGAGCTGGGGGGAGGAGCACTTCAATGAGAATTGTTCACTCGCCGGTAAGTTTAAGAAGTTAGAAATGGTTTTACTACTTAGGATTGGATGTGATATTTATGCCAATCTTGAAATATCCATGGTAAGAGATTCTGGAAGTGGTACTGAATTGGAAAATCCGCCGGAACATAACTCACTGCGTCTATTTGCAAAATATCTCTGTTATTGCTAATTAAAATAAGAGATAATTGAGAAGTTATTCACCTGTCCTTGACTTCTGAAATTGATAATCTCTGATCTTAGGTAATTAAATATACTTTAGGCATAGACTGAAAATTTCATACGTCAAAGCAATTTTTTTTTTGACTTTGGAAAAAAGGTATATAGAAATTTTTGTTGCCTAACATAAACTTCTAGTTCCAGTTAACGTCCGTCTGACCACAGCTAAAATTTCTTCTTAATCGTTTCGTATCGAAAAAGCAGGACTAGTTTCGTTGGGTACAAATTCATCAAACATCTTTTAACACCTCACATACAAATTACGCAAAGTTTTGAAATGTTTGTTTTGAAATTCGAATCTCTAAAAGCTACGAACAAATAAAATTGTTCTTGAGCAAAAAAAAAAAAATTTACAAAGTCCTCTTTCTCTTTGTCACCTCCCATGTAACAACCATCTAAAGAATATCAATTTCTCTAAAAAGCTTAGCAAAACATTCAGTATAAGCAATGAGCGCGCAGTTCTTCAATGCAGTCATTGAGGGGGGAGCGTTTATGGAACGATACAGAAAATTTAGTCGCGGAGCTTAATCTTCCAAGGCTACAAAAATACTTGTAGTCGCTCAAAATTCTCGAAACCGGATGTCCGTCCGTTCGCTTTCTAGTCTAGTCTCTTGTTAAGGTAGAAAGCTCAAATTTTGTACACGTTAGTTTTGACGAAAAAGTAAGGCCGAGTTCATGAACGGGTCAAATTGCTCTACCCTTACCACTGGTTTTAAACTTAGGATTTTTATGATGAATATTATGTATTTCTCTAAAAGAGTTTGAAACCCCCCCACTCCTTCTACCACCTCCCATACAAAAATTGATGGAGCTGAAATTTGGTGTGCGGTACATATTTTGGTAGCGATTATAGTGATATGGGAAGCAATTATATTATAATTATCCCACCACCTCTTCCATCACCTTCCATACAAAATGACACAATTTCACAACTTTGTTTTTATTAGTTTATATTCTTATTTTATTTTCTTAGAAAATATCATGGCTAGTACTCAGAAATTTTAAACTATATTTTTTTACTTTATTATTTTAATAATAAAGTATTGTGATCGACTTGGAAAAAAAAAAAAATTTGCTACTCTAAAATTTTGTTTTTTCGCGTTTCATGACTAAATTAGCCTAAAAATGCAAAAAAAAAAAATCCGTCTGTCTGTACGCCGTCCACCGTCCGCCGTCCGCCGTACGCCGTACGCCGGTGTGTACGCTCAGCGCACATTAACTCCCAAACCCTTCAAGATAGAAAGTTCATTTTTGGGGGGACTGTAGATAGTTGCGGATCTCAGGCAGATACCCATTTTGGGGGGTGTACGGGTTCAGGGGGAGGCGGGGGGAGCGCTAAAACCGAAAAATACGAATTCAAATATCTCAACCATGGTAACAGCTAGGAAGCTAAAACTCAACATACACATAGAGGGGTTTGTGGGACAACTTTTAAAAATAATTTAATTTTTTTATCCATTGGCGTCCGAAAAGGGGGGGCTAAAAACAAATTGTCGGCCGAATTATTTTTTCAAATGATTATATCTTCGAAATTACTTATTGTAAAAAATTCATATTTTGGAATCGTTAAGGTGGCATACAGTTCCATCGGAATCAGTTTAGAGAGTGGTTAATTATTGTAAGGGGAAGAGTCAGGGGGGGTGCAAAGAAAAACACTTAAAAATGAATATCTCAACTATCTCTTAAGCTATGTAATTGAAACTTGAAACTTATATTAAGCTGTACTGGTAAAATACAAAAAAAATATAATATCTTGAAATAATAGTAGTGGGGGAAATGGGGAGCATTTAAAAAATGGCGCACTTTTCAAAATTACGAATCCTTATATCTCAAAAAAGAGTACAGATATCAAATCGAAAATTTGTCAGATTGTAGAACTACATAATATTTAATTTTGATAAAAATTTTAAGTTAGGAGGTGTAAGGGGAGGGAGGTGATAAGCAAATATGTCAAAAATTTTGAGTGATTTTTTTGGGGCTCTGGTGAAAGATACAAAGTTTAAATTTTGCATGTAGATACGTCTATTTAATATACATAGAAAAATAATAACAACTTGATCCATAATTGTTATAAACCGACCTCCCCGGTCTAACGTGCACAAGGTGTTTCATGTGCATTGAAAAAAACACATAAACTGAAAATTTTTGAGTGAAATTTTAAGGTAGAAACTTGAAAATTTGCAAAATGCATTTAAAAAAAATCCCAAAACATACGAAATATTAACTGGTCGAAAACCTTTAAAACTTCTACCCCCTCCCATACAAAATTATTTTTTCGACCATTTTGAAGGAATCTATTATCACCTAACTATTAAAAGCTATCAATTTGCAATTCTACATACAAACTTACAAAAATAATTGAAATGAAATTACGTTAAAAGTTTTGAAATCGCGCTTGCCCTTCTACCCCCTCCCATACAAAAGCATGATTTCGATCAATTTCATTAAATCAACTAATAATCAACAAATTAAAAGCTACGAACTTGAAATTTTGTACGAGTATCTTACAACAAAAACGAAAGAAAATTTCATCACAAGTCTTACGATTCCCCTCCCTCTTCTACCCCCTCCCATACAAAATTATTTTTTCGAGCATTTTTAAGAAATAAGTTGTTAGCTAACTCTTAAAAGCTATCAACTTCAAATTTTGCAGAAAAACTTATAAAAATAATTCAAATGAAGTTGTTTTAAAAGTTTTGAAATTGCGCTTGCCCTTCTACCCCCTCCCATACAAAACTATGATTTCGACCAATTTCATTAAATCAACTAATAACCAACAAACTAAAAGTTACGAACTTGAAATTTTATACAAGCACCTTACAAGAGAAGCAAAATTAAACTACATATCAAATTTTACGATTCCCCTACCTTCTCAGCCCCCTCCCATACAAATGTTCGGTTTCGTGAATGTAAAATACACCGAATTTTATGAAAATTCTATGCAACTTCGTCTATGAAACACATTCTATACAGAGAATATTGGACGTGATTCAAGCCATTAATTAAAAAGCTATTAACATCCACCCACCCTTACTATTACCCCTGCTCCTCCTCTTATAAAAACCCAAACTTGCAGAAACGAATGAAATATTGCTAAATTGACAACAGCCGCAACTTGTCCCAAGAATAATAAAGTTTCGCCCGACTTGTTGGCAGTTTATTTTATTCTAAATTTTCAATGGTGCGACATGCTCTCGATCTAAATACTGGGTCCTACAGCTGCTAATGTTGAAGATGGCATTACTGTCTTCATCAACTGAGTCTTCCCATCGTTTGCGTGGTTTGCTTACGTTCTGTTACCACTCGCTTTGCCTTTAAGAGCACGTTTGGAGAGTTTTCTATCTTCCATTTGCTCTACATGGCCAGCCCACTGCAGTTTACGTAGCCTGACGAACGTTGAAGCTCATGGTTGTATCTTATTCGTCATTCCGTTCCTTCCTACACTGCTCCCAAAATTTTTCGGAGGACCTTTCTTTCGAATGCGTTAACTGCTTTTTCGGAAGTTCGCGTTAATGTCCACGTCTTGCTGCCATAACAGAGCACAGGCTATTATTGGTCTTATATATTCGTAGCTTATTGTTCCTGTGCACTTTTTTGGATTTTATTACTGTAGTTACCAAATAATACGTAATAATATGATCTGTCGATTGATCTCGTCCGTTTCATTGCCGTCTTTAGCTAGATTAGCGCCGAGATATGTGAAGTTGTCCACACTCTCCAAATTATACTCCGCAATTGTTATAATTTGTCTGATAGGCGTTCTCCTTCTTGTTTGCGTCATTACTTTTGTTTTGCTTTCATTAATGCGCAACCCGATTTCTTTTGCGACGGAGTCAAGATTGACAAATACCTCCTTAGCACTAGGGAAGGATCTTGCTAGGATATTGATATCGTCATCGTATGCTACTAGTTGGGTGGACTGGAATAGTAGTGTCCCGTTGGTGCCGACTGGGATTTTTCGGACGACATACTCTAGTGCCAAGTTGAAAAGCATGTGGCTAGACCATCTCCCTGTTTTAAACCACATGCGGTTCGAAAGCTGGCTGTGGAGTCGTTTTATATTCTCATATTCGTAGTTGTGAGTCTCGTTAGTTGGACTAGTTTTTGAGGAATCCCAAAATAAAGGATGATTTGGTACAGAACATTCCTCTCGACACTGTCGTATGCTTGTTTAAAATCTACGAAGATTTGGTGTGTTATTTTTATATTTATTTCTTAGTGAAAGTAAAAAGAGGCCTAGTACGGAATAAAGTGCGGAGCCTGCAGTTCTTCAATATATCAAAATAAAAAGCATCATAGTGAAATATGACTGAAGAATAATATAAGAAATTCGGCTCCTACTGAGCCGAAAATCTAGAATTTGAGAACTGATTTACTGCTTGTGAAAAAATATATATTGATCTACAACATTTTTCGCTTACTCGCAGAACCCGATAGCCAAACTATTCGAAAGGATCCATTCGTATCGCAGTTACTCCAATCAAGGGTAGAACAATTGCTGTTGTCGCCCGAATACGTCAAATCCTAGTGACCGTCTATCCGATCACACGGTAACCCTTGAACGCTCTAAGAACTGTTTTTCCATTTCTTTTATTAGGTATAAGAAAGAAGTATCTTTAAATTCGTGAACCGGACAAATGCCTTCATCCTTCTAGAAATTAGCAAAAATTGAATTTCTTCAAAATTAGCAAAGGTATCCACTAAAAAATTTTACCATCGCCAAAACATTTTGTTGCGATCCGGTCACTCCTTTTATCACCTCCCATACAAATTACCAAATTTCGGAAACACATTATCTTAATTTTCTTCAAAACTATTGAAGTTACAAACAGACACATGAAATTTTATCAGAATTTTTTTGTACTATTATTATCTTCACCCCTTCAACCACCTCCTTCTATCCCCCATTTAGATTTATCATAAGTTGGGAATTTAAAAAAATATCATATTTACTTTAAACATTTGAGTGCTATTGGTTTGAAAATTGGTTTGAAGCATTAACAGTGTTAAAAATGTTGGTTAGGCGTTTCAAAATCGTTCAAATCCTTCCATTTCTTTCACCTTTAAAATTAATTTCAAAATTTCACAAGTAAGTTTATCAATTTCAAGATCATAAAAGTATCGAACATAATATTAGCGACACAGATATTTTTTATACCAATTGTATTGTAATTAAAAATTCAAAATTTCAAAACTTTCTTGCTTTTCTCGCCTTCTATCACCTCTCATACAAATTACGCAAATTTTTCAAATTTTAGTTGCAATTTCTTCTCAATATTGAAGGTATTGACTTTAAAATAAACATGTGTCATCCCCTCTTCTTCACCTTCCTCCCCTTGCCACTATTGGCCTCTCTTCAAGTAATTAAAATGATTTTCATACAACAATAGTTTACTTTTGGAGTTTGGTAACTCTACGAACCCGAGCTGTTCGATCGGTATCAATCTTTGCAGGCGCAATACACCGCTCGACCGTCTGCGATCCAAAATCTGCGCAGCCTCACCTGAGATTATCTGGTACTACGGGGGTGGTGTTAAAAAGTCCCTACCATGTTGCAACAGTTTGGATGAAAGGATGTGCGAATCGTGTGTCGCTTGTAGGCTTGGCAAAGCCTATGGGAGCGTATTTTGAATGCACGAAACGCGTCGTAGTTACCGTTCTACGTCATGCTTCGCGAGCCATAGTGCCTATATGTATGCCCAAAACTGTGCATTCCACTGAGCAAAAATTGAATACTGATTGTGATATTAAATTAACAAATGTGCATGAAATACAGCGAAAGGATGTGCGAAGAAAAGCTAATACGATTGTATCTCTCAATGTGAACACAGTGGTGTGTGGGGCGAAATACCAGTGGTCTCCTGGTAAGGTCGCAAACTATGGGGTTAATCCACAAAAGGTGTAGGATTTGTTTCCAAGACCCAATCATAAAACGTAAGGCGCTGCTGGTGGTCCGTCGGCTGCAGTTCTTGAATCAATTGGACCTTGTACGCATACAGAGCTAAATCTTTCGTCAATATACGCTGCAGTGTGTACGTGGAGAGGTCCTCCATTCGTCAACATGCTCAAGAGCTGCATGTTGACGAAGGGAGGTGTTTGGTTCGTTTTCAATACTGTACTTCACTGCGGTGAAGTTGTTTCGGTGTCTTCACATCTTGCACTGAGCCAGTCTCATGGAATTTTTTGATTAGGTGGCGCACACACGTCTCAGAAGGCACATGATTACGTCCAAAATTTGCTCGAATTTTGTGTATCGTGCGATTGGACTCGGATTTTCATAATAAAATTTAACGACTGTGTAACTTCTCCTTCTACAAGAAGTTCCATGGTAAATTGTCGGCACAAAAACAATTCGTGTTGTCAAAGACAACCGTGCAATGAATTTTGCTAATTGATTTAGGCAAATTGAATAATTAAAATAGTTCTATCTTCTAAACATTCTGTGTTATAATCTAACGCAATAGTTGATAGATCGATTTAATTAGGCAATTTGTCTAATGAATTAGTAGGCTAAAAAATTGGTCACTTTGTCTAATCATTTCTTTCTGTGAGATATTGATACTATTAAGTTCCCGTAGGGGAGTATCTGCTGGTTGAAAGGCTCGCTAATTACAGTAGTTTGCTTTTGGACCTTGGCAACTCCACGGAACTGATCGGTATGAAGGTTTGCAGAAGCTAAACCAAAGTGGGTGACAACCCACGAAGGCCGCACCAGAGGTTTAAATCTTGTCGACGACCCCAAATCATATAAACCCACGAAGCAAAAACTGTTGAACTGACGCATTGTTAAAATTCTGAATTACCGAAATGGTGAATCGGTGACTAATGATGAAAGAAGTAAACTGAAGTAAGCGATACGCATTTGCAAAGTACGAGTAGTCAGCTGAGTGGAGCAAAATCTGAGGTTGCAGCTGTTGAGTAGTAGGTTGCGGAAATTATTTGTGAACTGAAGTGAACGAAATACTCCTCCCTTCTCTCCATGTACCTTCCGTGGGGTGTGAGAAGTCAAAGTAGTGATCTGAAGGAAACGACACTAGAGGTAAAAGAAAGTTGTGACCGAGCGATAAATCACAGTTCTGCACTGCTGTGAATGTAGGGAGCCGAAGGAAGCGAAATCGGATGCTTACAAGATGATATTTTGATAAAACATGATAGATATGCAGAAGGGAGTATATATATATATATAGTACCTACAGGTTGATAAAGTAGTAACCCGAAGGGATCGAAATCGGTTGCGGAAATTGGAGAGTATGGGCCAAACATCTAGTCGTCATACTGAGGTGGAGAGATAGGCTGATACGACTTGCGGATAAATCGGCATACCCATGAGGAGAACCCTTAGGAGGTACACATAGTAGCGATAGTAATGTCCACATCGCGGGCAGAGATTTTCGGAGCTTGTTCCTGGCTTCTCGTCTTAGAGTTGCGCTACAAAACCGGGCGGCACGACGTCATTTAGACTGGCAGAGATAGTAGACAGATCCACCAGTATGAATCTTCTTCTTCAATGGCACTGGAGCCCAAATCGGTGTTTGGCCTCCTGACCTTCGGGATCCTTAACATTATATCTATTATTGTGAAAGGGTTAGGGCACAACCCTCTATCTACGAATTTTCATTTGTGCAGATTGAGGTAGCCAAGATATACCCACACTAGTAGTGCACTGAAATTATACGTCGACCGGGATTTGAACTCCCGAGCTCCGCATTTTAGACCAACACGCTACCCACTAGGCTACACCGTAGCTCCACCATAAACTTGTACCACTGGGGGAATGATTGTCGTCAGAAAAACCATCCGTGTCGTTAAAGACATTAACGTTAATCCCTCACTCATGCACTTACGATACGCAATTTTTATTGCAGTTTTTTTTCCCCCATTTTCTCTTTACAATTACAATTTAATAAAACCCACTTTTTCGATCTTGGAGTCACAGGCCATTCCCTTGGAGAATGGTGCGCTGAATCGATTGGAAAATACCTCGAAAGCAACAGGAGGTTCCCTGGCTTTCGAGGTATTTTCCAATAGATTCAGCGAAGTTCGTGACGCTAGAATCGAAAAAACTGGGTTACAATGTATACACCGACAATATGCGTTAATTCAAAAGCCTCCAAAACTCAATTTTGGCAAAAGATTTTTTTTTTAATGTGAGATAAATTCAAATGCCTTTAAAACCAATTTATCATGATCAAATAAATCACTGCAATAATGACATACAAAGAGGTTAAAGTGCTGCTTATCGTACACGAAATATATGTACCTGCTCCGAAAATAATGGATGGAAACCGTTTTCAAATTAGCATATATTCGTCAATTTTCCCTACATGTCCCGGCCGCGACATATTTCCTTTTTGAAATTTTTATTAGCTTGAAATGATATTTAGATCCGAGGCGCGTGCTTTGAATCCGAGAGATTCACCCCAGGTATTCGAGTACTAAGAAAAACTCGCTGAAAACATTTTATCATCATCGTAGCAAGGAAAGTTCACGACATCATCACGAGCATGGAGGGTCAAAGGCAACATCCCGTCGGATACTTGTGCTTAAAAATTAATGCTTAAGTCCATTTAGTAAGCTAAATGTAATCCGTTGCTGGTCAATGATCCTTACTTGCTTTATCTTCTTCACATTTGGAGTTTTTTGCTACGTGTGGTTGCTAACAACCTTTAAAAACGGATTCCCTTTTGTATTGGATATGTACGAGAACGGTTTGGCTCCAGGGAGATATTTATTCAGTTAACACCGCTTTCCAGGTACTTTCAGGAAAGTATGATTTTATGTTTTCAGAAGATTCAGTGCGGCACCCTGACGAGTTATTAGCGTTTGTTAACCTCAGGATACAAGGATAAAAGCTGACTTTTGGTAAATCTGTTGTTTCTTTTCAAGTTCAATGAAACATAAATCGAATTCGGAAAAAATTGGTTGTTTTCACATGTGTCATGGGATGGCAAACACATCAGAGAAATGGCGTGACCTTAACAAACTAATTAAGGTCCGGATATTGATGTATGGGAAATACAAAAAAAGCTGTGCTTGAGAACGAGCTGAAAAACATCAGCAGCTACCCATTGTATGTTATAGCTGTTTGTCCATTATAAATATTCATTATTAATGTGGGCGAAAGGAGTGTTTTCTCTTGAGCTGTTTCTCTTGGAATATATTTCGAGTTCGGAATAACAAAAACGAAGGAGTTTCAAGGATCGAAATTTTAGGAAACGATATTTATGAGTGTATGGAGTGAGTAGTTCACTGGCCGAAAATTATCGTATTGCCCTTGAATTTGACGAATAACCTTCGTGATTGTTGAGTTTTAGTCTCGATTAAGAACGATTTCTTAAAATATCATCATTAGAGAATTGAAAGTGAGTAATTAATTTCACATTAGGGCTAAGGAAGGTGAAGACTGTGAAATCGATTCATTATTATGAGCATGTTTCGTCCTTCATTTCATTATGGTTTTGTAGAAAATTCATCTACTGTTGAATAGTGAAAATTGAATGGAAGTAGGTAGAGCAGGTGAGAATTTGTAGTATATTGTTTATTAGTAATTAACTGAAGGCCTTACTAAAATAATTAATAAGAATTTCAGGTCTAAGCTTGCTAATCTACAATAATTGTTATTTGTATAGTGCTCGGTAATGAGCTTTTCAACAATATAACATGTTACAAATTTTATGCCTCTATAGTTGAAGTTCTTGTCTCAATTTTTGATGATTTTTCGTATTGAGTAGATTTAAGTTTTGACTGTAGACGAATTTGGATAGAACTTCACATTGAAAATATTTTTCAATTCTCCATATTATTCGGGCAAAAAATTCGACTTCCACTTCCGACATTAAACGAATTTATTTGAGGACTCAGGAATCCAAAAAAAGTAGGGTCCGCTGAGTCTGATGGTCTGTATGTCTCGGCAATAGCTTGTATAAATCTCAAAAAAAATGTAACAGAAGTCGTAAAAGATCGGGTACATCTTCGGTCAGATCGAATGAAATATTGATTATAAGTACTGGAGCTATTGATAGTATTCGCAATTAAGTGTTAAATTGACAACAACCCTGCCCTAGAACCTCCTTTAACTTAGTATTCCCTAACCACTCGAGCCTACATATTGACTTTCCACGCATCCTCAACTTGTCCCAGGAATAATAAAGTTGCGCCCGACTTGTTGGCAGTTCATTTAATTTTTGAAGCTTACATTTTGAATAAAAATTGTTGATAGCAACTCTAGCGTAAAAAAATTAGTTCAATGCCATCACCCCATCTACCGCTCCCCATTCAATTAAAAAAACGGCTCTCTGATCTAGAATATCGCATGATTGGGCTTTATGCCCAATTAAAAAAATTATTTAATTTTCTTAGTTTTTCAGATTAATTTGAAGACAGACTTTTTTTTATCTTTGGGTAGTTCAGGCTGGGTGTAGCCTAGTGAGTAGCGTCTTCAATGCGAAGGTCGGGAGTTTAAATGTCGGTCGGCATATAATTCTCGCAGACTTTTACGTGGGTATATCTGGGTCATCTCAATCGGCGAAAATAAAAAAATCGTAGATAGAGGGCTGTGTCTAATAACTATTCCATAAAAATAGAAATACAGGTTGTTTTTTTTTGTTGATTTTTTTTTTTTTTAATTGAAATAAAACACTTTAAATTGTTTCTAATATCCATGAAATTGGCTTTATTTCAAAGATAATTTTATAGCATTAATGTTTGAATATGATTTCGGGCATGCGGCTGGCGCGTAAACGGCGTAATCTGGAAGCTCGATCTTCACATACTCTTCGCAGTAAATCAGGCTGTATTTCGGTAATAACGCGTTGGATTTTGGCTTCCAAGTGCTCAATAGTTTCTGGCTTATCGGCGTAGATATGGGACTTTGCATATCTGCAGAGAAAAAAATCGAGTAGCATCACATCATACGAATGAGGTGGCCAATTAACAGGTCCATTTCGTGTAATTAATCGATCATCAAAGGTTCCTTTCAATAAATTAATTTTATCGCTCGCTGTGTGGCATGTGGCGCCGTCCTATTGAAAGCACATGTCTGCGTCTTTAATGCCTTCCAATTAAGGCACGAATAAGTTAGTTATCATGTGTCTGTATCGCTCACCGTTGACTGCAACGTTCTGACCATTACCATTTTTGAATACATATGGACCAATGATTCCACCAGCCCATAAAGCGCACCTAACGGAGATTTTTGCTGGATGTAATAGTGTTTCGACAATGGCTTGTGGATTATCATCGCTCCAAATGCGGCAATTCTGCTTATTGACATTTAGTCAAAACTGTGCTTCATCACTGAACAAAATTTTCAAATGAAATTGTGGACTTCGAGAGTACGCGATGTAAGTGCCAGCCGCGGCGGCCACATGCCTGAAATCATATTCAAGCATTAATGCTATAAAATTATCTTTCAAATAAAGCCAATTTCATGGATATTAAAAACATTTTTCTGTGTTTTATTTCAATTTAAAGTTCTCCGCCTCTACAAAAACAAACTGTACATGCTAATAAACAGAAGGCCAAGGCCCGATTTGGGCTATAATACCATTGAAGAAGTTGGTTAAAATGAAATGTCAGAGCTATTTTTTGTTTTAACAGATAGCGAGAGATAAAGAGTATGGAGAACTAATACATCCAGACTGCCTAGCTTTATAGGTTTCTCGCCTAGCTTCGTCAATATCTTGCAAATTGTATTCAATTTACATATCTAATATCCCACTTCTGACACCATGAAAATTTTGTCATTTGGTAGCCCACCCAAAAGAACAATACACTTTCCCTTTCATACTCGATTGTTGAATCATCGAAAATGTCACTCAAAGAAAATTCAAATTAAGGGATTTATCATGATGTGAATGATCCTTGAATCGGCCGAATCACTTAGCCTAAAGTTACGTAGATTAAATACATATTTGTTTTTCCAGGGTTAACATAATAACATTAAGTTAATATGAATTTTACGTAACCTATGTTAGAACTATACATTCACGACAACGACGACGACCTCTTCATAAAAGATTTTCTTACCAAATCTATTCAAAGGTAGCGCCAAAAGCAAACAAAACTTTGTATTCTAGATTGAAAATAAAATGTTTGCTAAGCTGCATATAATGGAGTAGAAAGAACAAAAAGGTGCCCTCTAGCTTTGTTGGCTGGTGACATTGATTGATTGTCCTTACCAGGTTCTTGGCGGAATATTTTTTTTGTGCTTTTCATATGCAAAGGTTTTACATAAAAGCCGCAGGATACGAGGTTATATTAAAAGTTTTAATAAAATTATTGAAGGCAGGTGGTAGATATTTTATGATAAGGATATAATTCAACGGTTTGATCTTAATATCATAATGGAGTCTTTGAAAAAGAAAGTCATAATGAGTTTTTCTGATCGTTCCTTTTCTGAAAAGCTGAAAAGCTGTATTAGGTTAGGTTACGTTTGTGGAGGGGTTGGACACCAATTGTATGCCTCCGTGTTTATACCATGGGAACCTACATATCATTTAACCAGCCTGCTCTTTCGGTGAATCTAATGAGCTTCATCGATTCAAGGGGCCAGAGAACATTCAGCTCAGCGAATAAGTACTTTCCGAGAATTTGTCTTTGAAAAGCTATATTGGTGGAGATTGTAATTTTTTCCGTTAAATAGTTAAATAGATTTTCTAAATGCGCTAGAGGAAAACGAAATTTCTTCTCTGTAATGGCTTTAAAGCCCAAATCGGGGCTTGTTTTTCTGTCCTTCAAATGCATTAACATTTACAGGTTATTGTGGAATGGTAGTTAGCTCTTCGCATATCACTCTATATACGAATATTACTTTTCGTATATTGAGGTGGCTCTGATATTCCACGCAAGCAGTGTACGGGAATAATACGGTGACCGGGATTAGAACTCACGATCTTCGCATTGTACACCAGCGCATTACCCACTAGGCTACACCCTATGTTAAGAAAAATATTTCTAAGAAATCGAACAATTTTGTTTCATCACTATGCAGTAAGTCAAATACGGTCGTCTAAAAATTGAAAGCCATTTAAGTTTTCTTCATGTACACTCACAATCATGGACATTAATTATCACGTATGTGTGAAATTAAAAACAAACTTAGATTATTTGTAAATTTTGCGATCATTTTACGGAAATGTCTACAAGCGGCATTTATTGCAAATTTACTTAGAAGATTTGTTCAGCCTCAATAGTTTTATTTTTGGCACATGATAATTGAAATCTCAGTATTTATGGCAGAATGGCTGTATTTGGAAATTAAATAAGTTTACTTTGTTAGTTTTTATTTTCAATTTAGTAGAGTTTTACTCAATTTTTTTTAAACTAGATAGAATGATAAATAATAGAATCAATACAAAGATTGTATAAAATCGGATAGAATTTCTTGTTTGGGTTTCAGCCGGTTTAAGAAAATTAGTTTATTTTTTAAAGCTTTATGCCGGGCTTAGATTATAATGATATTGAGATCTGCCAGAAAAAATTAAAGAGATAGCTTATCGTTTTTTTTTTGCGGCAGATGCAACAATTAATATGATACTCATGCACAGTCTCACCAGTTTTATGTAAATAATATTTACGAAATGAAATAGTATTCGAAAAGGGATGCAAAAAAATTATAAATAGTGTAAATAATTCTCGTTGTCAAAAGAAAAATAATTATTTTTAGATATGTAACCTACTGAAGTATGCAAGGGGTTATTGTTACTGTTTTTCAGGTAAAAATTAAACTAGTTTTCGTTTAATATAATAATAACCGCAAGCCTTGTTATCGCTTCCTTTAACTATCACAAACACTTTTTCTCTTCACCAACTGTCGCTTTTCTATCTCCGATTCTTTTACTACCTTTCGACTGATTCTATTGCGACCTTACCACGCGGCGAGCCGATCTTGACTTTTTCCCAATTCAGACTGACTCTATTGTCGCAAACGCTCGCCTTTTGATGTCGTTCTAATCGCTATTCGTCTGCTTCCGAGTATGCGCGAGCAGTTCGAAATCGCAAGCAATTGACGATCGCGGATTGTCAATTATGTATGTATGCAGAATAGTAGACAGCAGAAGATTGCGAATATTCGATGAACGGCTTAGTACTGCCATGCAACAATACGTTAAATTGAATTACTCAAATCTTTTTTTTTCGGAAGTTTCTTTATAACTTAAATTCTTCGCTTATATTTTTTTTACAGCATTGAAATTTGTTCATTTGTATCGAAATTGTAGAATGTAAGAAAATCTATTCCTCACTAGCGCATACTCCCGGAAGTTTTCTTAATAAAAAGGGGAAAGATTTCAATTTTTATTTCAAAGCTCGTGCGAATATCATGACGTGGATTATCGATGGTGATCCCGAAGTGGAAGAAAACCGTGCTCGATCCGCAAGTTATCGCAATCAACGGTTGCTCGCTCGATAAATGTACCCAAGAATACTCCCTCGGATTCGGTTGAAAAAAAACCGCGCCGCAACAGTACATCGCCGTTAAGTGCAACCGCCCACACAGTGATCAGACTATCGTTGCTATTGTCTTTCGGCTGCAATCAAACGTCCACAATTTCTTCACCGCTGTAGTTTCCTCTTTCCCTATTTTCTTCATGGCCTTAGCCAGAACAGCCCTAAAATTTAACCGGTAGTAATCCCGGTTACTCTCTTCGTCCATGGGATCCGAGATTTTCTCCGTCACCCTAAAGGCCTTAGCCGGAACTTTCCTCGACCTCAGGGCAAGACCCGAGGACCCACTTCCAGTCGAAGACTCGACAGGGACAGCCTTATTCTTCTCCTTACCCTTTACACTTTTTTTCTTTTTAGGCTGAAAGCCATCACGAGCCATAATGCTTACGGGCCTAAATTAACTTCCCATCGTTGAAAATTGGCCACAAGTATCAGGAGGAGTTGATAAGCCGTTTGGGCAAAATGTGTAAAAAAGATACCCTGGCCGTATGGGTGTTAAAAATCCGAAAGTTCTATCGGTGTTTTTAAAAGCTGCTTTAGGTCAGAAGTACCCAAAACGGCCGAGAACACGTAAATATGCCCTGGACCCCACAAGGACAATCTGGTCGCGGAAAGGTTGACACTCTTTTTCAACGGGCGGACAAACTCCTAACCCTGACAACCCTAAATAATTAGGGACCAAAAAGTGACCAATGGTGGTGAAATATATTTATTTGAACTGAAAAGTCATTTTCTAATTTTTCTTTGGTATTCAATATAATACATTAAAACTAAGTGGCAAAAGCTCGTGACGGCTTTTTTCTGTACACCTTGAGGTGTAGATCGGCCAACCGCTTTTAGAGACCTTCCTTGATGTGCACAAAATCTCACCAAAGTGTCATCGCAATCGGAACTCACACGAGACATACAACATATATATAGGAGTGTATTCAAGGCAACACACCAGTTGCGTTGTGTTTTGTTGCGTTGTGACATCTTTTCATTGAACAGCCTGGTGTGCTCTGATGTGTTTCTAATGTCAACATTTTACTAAAAACTAAATTTTATGACATAAACATGAAAGCGCCTACTCCGAATAAATAAATTTTTTCTTCAAAACTTATAAACTTAAAATTTACAACATTCATCAAATTTACAGTCATGGCATGTGTAAAAGATAAGTTTGACGTTTCAGTATTTGACAAGACATCTGAGAATTTGACAAGTTTGTCTTTTACACTACGCCTGCAGACATGAGTGTAAAAATGCGATAAAGTGCGACACACCAATACGCATCAAGCACAAATGTGCGTTGGCAAAAGCGCAACGCATCGCTGTAATGAGTTCCGTTCATTGTATATAATAATGTCACATTTTGCGACTTTCTGCGTTGCGCAGAACACTCCATTTTGACGTTTCGGTATTTGATAAGTTTGTCTTTTACACTACGCCTGCAGACATGAGTGAAAAAATGCGTCACACCGATATGCACTGAACACAAATGTGTGTTCGGGCAAGCGCAACGCATCGCTGTAATGAACGTCTCGTTGTTTAAAAATGTCACATTTTGTGACTTTGTGCGGTACGCTGAACACACTTCATTTTGATGTTTGGGTATTTGACAAGTCTGTCTTTTACACTACGCCTGCAGACATGAGTGAAAAAATGCGTCACACCGATATGCACTGAACACAAATGTGTGTTAGTGAAAGCGCAACACACCACTGTAATGAACGTCACGGTGTGTAAAAATGTCACATTTTGTGACTTTTTGCGTTACGCTGAACACACTCCTACTAATGTTAAAATTTTTTTAATATATATGAAAGCTTGAAATGAAAGTAAAAGAGTTTATTTCACACCATGTGATCGAGAACTTAAAAAAAATTGTGTTTGTTTTGTGTTGAAGACAATTCTGCCTTTATGTGCAATGCACAACCATAGTCATGGAGGAATGATAGGGGAGTGAGAAATATCGTCAGTAGTGGCGATATTGGTATATTTTTCACTTAAACTGGCTGCTACTGACAAATGTTAACGGATGCAATAGAATGAATGAATGATACTGATTCTCTGTTACATAGTTTTCTCATTTTGTTTTAAAAATTTCGAATTTTGTGTGAAAGCTGCGAATACTAAAACCGCAGGCATCACTACTTACACTACGTATTTTAGGATTTAAAAGAATTTGTCTTTTCCATTTGTTGCCATTTTTGAAAAAAAAAGTTTGGGTCGTTTTGTAGAAAATTTATTCAGTATAAAGATAAAATTTAGTGTTTTGTACGAAAGCTACAAATATGCTTCCGATATATCCCACTTCTGACACCATGCTTACTAGGATGCCAAATATGTCTTTATACAATTTATAAGAGTTAAAGGAAAGTCTTATGTTCGTTCTTCTGCTTTATTAACTCTGACGTTTCGGGCTGTGCTAAGACCTTTGTCAAACTGATCAGTCTCTCATTACTCTTGCTCCATATTATAAAAAAAACCATATCGCAGTATTATCCCACTTCTGACACCATACCTTCTAAGAATTAAAACAATTTGCCAATTTTGAAATAAATTCTTGCATCGTTTTGTAAAATTCAATTATACACAAATAGTTTTATTCAAATATTATTTAAAAAAAAATACAAAACTACAATCCCTTCGTTACATTATCATTACAATTTCTCACTATTTACGTTTGTCCAACACAATGCCAAAATAATTGTATCAACGTAGAAAACTATTTTCATTATAGACGTCATTATGAAAACGTTGCAAAATGTTTTTTACATTCAACCTTTCGATTGTGTATAAATCAAATTCAAAGATAAATATATTTCGATCTTTTATAGAAGTCATACCTGTGTGAAAGTATTGGGCGTAATAGCATCCTACAGCTACATTTTATTCAATTTGAAGAATATTAACATCATTTATTTTTTTTTATCAGAAAATTCTCTCCCACTGATTTTGCCCTTATCATTTTTTTGTACACATAAAAAAGGGAAAGGTTCTACTCGATATATATTTTTAGTATCAGTGAAGTACTATAGAAAATCTTAGCATTTCTCAGTAATTAAATAAACAAAAAATGCCCTTGAAAAATTTTCAGGTTTAAAATCAACACCCACCCTAATACAAACAAAACTTGTGTATACAGTTTATAGAGTGTAGATGATGACCTTTGCATATCCTGTCTATTGATTGAATTAGACAGAGGGCTTCTTTTGTATTTTAAACTGTATGAAAGGTCCTCGGTAAAGGACGACTGACTCTACGAAAATATTCTGTTCATTTCTTCTGCTAAAATCTACATAACTACAGGACATTTACAGGTTAGAGATATAATGCAGTTCCTGTCACGAAAATAATGCTTTGTTTTGGGTTTGCATCAAATTTTTTGGCCAACATCCAAATTAGCATTCATTTTTGGGCTAGAATTTATGTTTGTCGCATTATAAAATCATGTTGAATAATGTAAATGTTTCTTGGGTTTAACGAGATTTGTACGTGTTGTACTTAGTACGGATGGGTATTTGTATTGTAGGAGAGAGCGGGCTACAGTTGGGTGGACTTATGGAAAATTATGTACATACATAATAATTAGTGATAGGAAATTAAGTTTAAATCTCTTTATCATACAACAACACATTGATTTGTAACGGTAGCTTATGCCTGCTGCACTCTTGTTGGCTGGTACGGCTTAGCTCGTCGGAGCACCGGAGTGGATCATTGCCATCTCGTGCAGCTTATATATCATCGATGAAACCGTAAACGTCTTAAGGACGAAAAGTAATGTTCGCTGAAGGCCCATATGATTTTTTGGGGGCTCCGTGGAGTAGTGGCAGCGGTCTTTCTTCAAGGTTCGTTTCCCACTCCAGGCAGTAGGATTTTTTTACGGATTTTTCAGTTGCTACTGAAAAATTATTCGGAATAAAATGGGCAAGCGATGCAAAAGTGAAGCAGTTTCACTTCTAGAAGGTCTATACCTCTACTGAGCAGATGGTTTCTGTTCGCTGTCTATCATTCCGTTCCCATAACATCTGTAAATATTTGTCAGTCGCAGCCAGCACAACGGAAAACGCTTCACCACTCGTTACGTTCGTTCTCACCCCCTTCCCATACCTTCCCAAACCCTTCCCTCCATGACTGTTTGTACATTGCACATAAAGGCCGAAATTGACTAAAACACACGTCATTCTATAAAAAACACACAGAAAGGCAGAAGTTTCAGAAGGAGAAAATCTGTAAATTGGTAATTCGGACATAACGCTTAAGCTCCAACTTGACTGAAGGAGGGTTACCACTGAGCTGACCAACTTCTGTACTGTATAAGTTCAGCGCTTTCTTACGAAATTTGCTGAGTCGAAAATCTAGGGGCTTAATGACAATTCGTCTTTCTTTTTCAATTTCGCGCCACTAATTCGTATTATGTCAGTATTAGTTGGAATTGAGGTAATTTCGTAGTGACAAATTGGCTGAAAAGAGCCATCGGATTAGCTGGATGGCCAGGAGTTGACTGCAAAAAAATTGACTATGAAAATTCGATTTACCTTAAATTATAAAATCTAATTGGTTGCGTAATTTTCAATTATTTTATTTTCTTTTCTGCTCACTACAAATCAATCTTTATCCTTAGAAAGAAACTGGATCGCACAAATATCATTTACTTTCAAAGAATTTAAAATTAAAACCATGTCAGGTATAAAGAACTAAAAATAAACTGCCAACAAGTCGGGCGAAACTTTATTATTTTTGGGACAAAATGCGCATGCGTAGAAAGTCAATAAGCAGGTTCGATTGGTTAGGGAAGACTAAGTGAAAGGAGCTTCTTGGGCAGGGAAGTTCTCAATTTAACACTTTCCGGAAACGTTCAAAAGCTCCATATTTCATTGGTTTATTTATGCAGGTTTGAGTTTTCATGAAGGGAGGGTGATAGTAAGGGTGGGTGGATGATAATAGTTTCTTAATTGATTGCTTGAACCAAATCCAATATTCTTTGTATAGAATGTCAGTTTCATAGACGAAATTGCATAGAATTTTCATTGGATTCGGTGTATTTTAAATTCACGAAACCAAACATTTGTATGGGAGGGGGTAGAGGAGGTAGGGGAATCGTAAAATTTGTGATGCAGTTTTATTTCTTTTTTTTTGTGAGGTGCTTGTACAAAATTTCAAGTTTGTAGCTTTAAATTTGTTGGTTATTAGTTGATTTAATGAAATTGGTCGAAATCATACTTTTGTGTGGGAGGGGGTAAAAGGGCAAGTGCTATCTCAAAACTTTTAACGTAATTTTATTTCAACTATTTATGTAAGTTCTTGTGCAAAATTTCAAATTGATAGCATTTAATAGTTAAGTGATAATTGATTTCTTAGAAATGGTCGAAAAAAAAATTTTGTATGGGAGGGGGTAGAAGTTTTAAAGATATTCGACCAGTTAATATTTTAAACTCTTGGAAATTTTTTTTAAATGCATTTCGCAAATTTTCAAGATCCTACCTAAAAATTTCATTCAAAAATTTTCAGTTTATGTGTTTTTTTCATTGCACATGAAACACTTTGTGCAAGTTAGACCCGCACTTCGGTGCATAACAATTTTGGAACAAATTATTATTTTTTTTCTATGTACATTAAATAGATGTGTCGACGTGCAAAATTTTAACTTTGTATCTTTTACCAAAGCCATAAAAAAATCACTCAAAGTTTTCAACATTTTCGCTTTCCACCTCCCTCCCCTTACACCCCCCAACTTAAATTTTTTACCAAAATTCAAGACTATATAGTTCTACAATCTGACAAATTTTTGATTTGATATGTGTACTCAATTTTGAGATTTGGTGATTTGTAGTTTTGGAAAGTGCGCCATTTTTGAAATGCTTCCCATTTCCCCCCACTACTATTATGTTCATATATTATATTTTTTTCCTGCCATAAGTTCTGTCACATAATTTCTCACATTGGCAACAACTTTATTTTATGAGTGACATTTCAATATCGGCCAGTTTTATAAACGTCATAATGTTGTTGACAGTTGATGGTCATTTAAAGTGTGTTCGTTAACGTGTGAAGATGGGATGGGGTGTAATAGAAAACCGAACTGCAGTGATTGCACTACATAAGTGTGGAAAATCCGCGAGTGAAATTTTCAAGTTGTTGTGCCCGTTAAAAATAACGCAACGATTTGTGTATCGTGCGATCCAGAGATATAACGCGATCCAGACTATTGAAGATCGACCTCGTTCTGGACGTCCGCCTGATGTACGTTCTTCTGCTGCCATCAAAGCGGTCGAGAGTCGAATTCGTCGAAATCCGCTTCGTAAACAACGAATCATGGCTCGAGAGATGAACATCTCCACCCGAAGTATGTCTCGCATCATAAAATCTGACCTCGGGATGAGTGCCTTTCGACGATCAACGGGACATTTGCTGACTGAGCAGTTGAAGCAAATTAGGAGCACCAGATCGAAAGAGCTCCTTCGGCGGTACGGCAACAACAAACATCGAGAAATTTTATTTACCGATGAAAAAATTTTTACGGTGGAGGAACATTTCAACCGCCAAAATGATAAGGTGTATGCCCACAGCTCCATAGAAGCCCGAGAAGTTGCCACTAGGGTACAGCGAGGACATCATCCAGCATCAGTCATGGTATGGTGGGGTGTCAGCTACGAAGGGGTCACCGAGCTTCATTTTTGCGAAAAAGGCGTAAAAACTGCAGCGAAAAATTATCAAACGGACATCCTGGAGGGATGTGTGAAGCCGCTGAACTCTACGCTATTCAACAATCGACATTGGGTTTTCCAGCAAGATTCTGCGCCAGCCCACAAAGCTCGAACCACACAAGCGTGGTTGGAAACCAATATTCCACAGTTTATAAGGGCGACGGAATGGCCTTCTGGGAGCCCAGATTTGAATCCCCTGGACTACAAACTGTGGGCGGAGTTAGAGTCCATGGTGTGCACGAGACGACACCCAAGTATCGAGAGCCTTAAGCGATCTTTGACAGAAGCAGTAGCTAATTTTCCGCTAGAAACAGTGCGTACTGCTATCGATGACTGGCCCAACAGATTAAAGAGCTGTGTTAAGGCTAAAGGCGGCCACTTTGAATAATTTGTTGCTTATTTTACTTCCATTAGTATGCCAAAATAAAATATATTTTCCTTTGTCAAAAACTCTTTTTCATTTATACAAAAATTGCCCATATACGTGTGACAGAACTTATGGCACGACTAGGTAGTAAAGCTTAGTATTCATTTTAAGTTTCAATTACATAGCTTAAGAGACAGTCGAGATATTAATTTTTAAGTGTTTTTCTTTGCACCCCCCCTGACCCTCCCCCTTACAAGAATTAGCTTCTATTTAAACTGATTCTAGTAGATCTTGATGCCATCTTAATTGTCTCAAAATATCAATTTTTTATGGGTAGTAATTTCGAAGATATAATCATTTGAAAAAAAAATTCGGCCGCCAATTGGTTCTTAGCCCCCCCTTTTCGCACCCCAATGGATAAAAAAATTAAATTATTTTTAAAAGTTGTCCCACAAACTTTTCTATATGTGTGTTGATTTTTAGCTTTCTAGCTGTAACCATGGTTGAGATATTTGAATTCGTATTTTTCGGTTTAAGCGCTCCCCCTGCCTCCCCCTGAATTCGTACACCCCCCAAAATGGGTATCCGCCTGAGATCCGCAACTACCTACAATCCCTCCAAAAATGAACTTTCTATCTTGAAGGGTTTAGGAGTTAATGTGCGCTGAGCGTACACGCCGGCGTACGGCGTACGGCGGACGGCGTACAGACAGACGGATTTTTTTTTTTTGCATTTTTCGGCTATTTTAGTCATGAAACGCGAAAAAAAAAAATTTCAGGGTAGCAAATTTTTTTTTTTTTCCCAAGTCGATCACAATACTTTATTATTAAAAATAAAGTAATAGCTATTTTAGAATGTAATATTATAAACTAGCAGTCCCTCACGGCGTTGTCCGTGACCCGCTGTGGTATGCGAATTAATTTGTATTAAATAAACTTGGTTTTGATGAGAAACATAGGTTCCCTCCCCTCCTCCCCCACACACACACACACTGATACCTGAAAATGAAACTGTAAGTCCCTTCTTTCTATGCGTAGGTCTGTTTCGGCGCGGTCCAATCATGCGATACTCTAGATGATAGAGATATTTTTTTTTTTATTTTTAGAAATTTTGTGTGGAGTGTGGTAGAAGTGGTGACGGCATTGAACTAATTTTTTCACATCATGCTAAAGTTTCTATCAAAATGTTTTATACAAAATTAACGCTTCCAAAATTGAATACTGAGAAAATTAGTATTTTGATTTAGTGAAATTGTGCAATTTGTATGGGAGGTGGTAGAAGGAATGGGGAGTTCTTAGTGACTTTTTTAGAAATAACTACAATCATCATGCATTCGATACGTTTTAAATTGCAGATCAGTAGCATTCATAATTTTCAGGAAAATCGACATTTTGCAAAGTTGTCAAATTGTCATGTGTCATATTGTATGATGGGGTGGCAAGAGTGGAGCTAATTGTTTAATTTTTGGTCTTGCTAATAATGCTAAATAAGTATTTAGTGCACAATTTCAGGTCGATAAATTTTATACGTAAATTGGTGTATAGTATTTCATGAAAAAGTGCAGTTAGTATGGGAGGTGGTGGAAGGAGTGGGGAGATTCGAATAATTTTTGTACCGACGATTGAAATCGTTATAGAAAAAGTATTACATTCCAAATTTCATACTTTTCGAGAAAATCCGTTTATTTTCCAATTCCGAAATTGTGTAATTTTGAATGGGAGGGGGTAGAAGGGGTGGAACGATCTGGCCCGTTCAACCTGTATAAGATCGAACTTGTGGGCTTCTATGTTAATATTTTCAGACCTATGCGTGCTCTAGATTTGTCTGGAGACCGCCCATATATTTAGATGCATAAAGGAAGAAAGACTTACAAACATTTTATTTTATTATTATTAGATAAAAAACCAAAAGCTGCCTTTTTTTCAAAATAGGCGGTCTTAAGAAAAAAAGCATTGTTTATTTGAAAAGCTCTGGTGTTTTATTTCAGTAAAGAATGAAGATGTGGAGGTTATGTATGGAATAAAATATCCGACAAATGCGTCGTACAGCGTTTGTCAGATATTTTATTCCGGCACAAATTAATCCAAAATAGGTGGTCTGAATGGGACCCCCTATATTATAGTTTTTGGTGTCGGATCTTTTCTCTCTTTCTCATCTCCTCCTCATTTATAAGGTTACGCCTTCGAGATTTTCTCTTCTACACCTGTCCGACTCCGCCCCGATCTACCTTATTGTTGTAACTCGCGTTATTACTAGTTTAAGTTTAAAATTGATTTTTAATAAATTTTTATTCGAGACTTGTGTTATTCGGCAATATTTATGGAGGACATGGCTTAATAGGAACTTTCCTTCATCATGAAATCAGTACCATGTAGAAATATGCTGTTGCTTATTCGCCGAGTAAGTGCCGAATGTCAGGATTTGATACCTCACAACGCTATCAAATCGATTATTTTTTCGTCCTTTCAAATGCACTCCACAGAATCATTATGACATCCGATGCATAGGACTTTCGAACGTTTCGTAACGAAATCATTTTGTACAGAATCGTTTGAAATAGTCCTACACATTTTTTCAACTGTCCAACTCTTTTTTAGTCAACATTTTAATCGAACACGGCGTTAAAATTTCTTTAAAATAACGATGCCAAATGCACAAATTTGTAATTTCATCACAAAAAATACATAGCTTGTAATTAAAAAAAAATAAAGTGCCTAAAAATTAAAAAAATAATTAAAAAAAACTATGGGATAATTCAAAAGAAAATTTATAATAATAAAGTGTATGAAGCGTGTGTTTGTCTGATTGCAATTGGAAAAAAAAGTAAAAAAAAAATGGTGCTGTGATAAATGATAAAGTTCCAAGGAAAAAAAGAAATAATGTCGAATAAAGCGTCCACGAATCAAGAAATTGCATTTTAATAAATTGTTTGATTTTAATAAATAAAATAAAGAGAAAAATATTTATAAAATATAAAATATAATACTTATACATATTTAATACAAGTAAAAAGTTAATATACGAAGTGTTATACCCGTTACAAAAGTCTATTAATTAAAATAAAAAAAAAATAAATCGTTTTATTCTATAAAATTTTTTATAATATCAATAACAACCAAACCTAATTAATAATCGTGAATACAAAAATGGATCATAAAAATAATACTTTGCCGCAATTATCGCCGCTTCGATCGCCGTCCAAAACGGATCTTAGAAATTCTCATAATCTAAGCAATCACGATTGCTCCGATATCGATCATGATGATCATCATCAACAACAATCTGAACAACAACAACAACATCATAATCTCGATGACGACGAACAAAATCGCAATTCCCTAGAATGTTCCTTAAGTAGTAATAGTGATACAACTGTCGAATGTAATTGTGATAGTATCGAATATGATGAATCCTGTACGCCGATTATTACAAATAACACCCTATTCCTGCCAATTGAATCGTCACAAACGGTTATGTCGGCCGCAACATCGACCACATCGATCGAACAATCGTTAACGACGTCGGTAACAAATCCGACGGGAGCAACAACAATTTCGGCGACGCCAAAACTATGTAATCATCATAATAATTCAGCACAACCAGGATCGGAAACGCAACAGCAAAAGGAATCTCAACAAACGCAACAACAACAACAACAGCAGCAGCAACAACAATCCTTGCCAGTTGTTGTCCAAATAAAGCCAAAACTCAGTTGTCACGAACATTTAAGACGAATTTTTCAACATTGCAAGGTGCTTATTTTAGATATTTTTTAATTTTATTTCAGTTTGCTTTTGTTCCTATTTAATTTTAGTGGTGATCTGATTAAATGCTATCAGTCGCTCGCGCATTGGAAATAGAAAATTTGAAATATTTGTAAATAATTATTTTATACCCAGATTTATATTTGTACGATGACACTAACGCTGTAACCAAATTTTTTTGTCATAGTTTTAATAGATATTTAAATATTTGTCACATTTTTTTTCATGATTTTTTTGTTTTACTTCGGTGTGATTGCAGTTGCTCTTTTGTGACAAATATTGTGTGACAAGTATATTATTAAATCATTTTAGATCATGATGGCGCAGACTTAACCTCGAAAATATGCGAAATTACCAAAATGGCATAAATTCTGCCAATCAATTAGTAATAAATTTGTCCCAAATTTTGATAGTGCTTTGTGACATTTTTTTGTCGTATTTCTGCCCCAAGAGTAGTTCAAAACAAAAACTATTCTATGATTGGCAGATAATAAAAACTTGAAACCTTCAGCTGGCTGAGACATTCGCTATGACTGAAGAAGCTGGTAGCGTGGCGTGCATTGATGCAAGGGAAGCATTGCTTCCCTTATATTTTGCCTTTTATTGAGTCTAGAAATACTAAATTCAAATCGGAACGCATATCAAACATTGCCTAAAAAAATTTAGACAAAAGCATTACATATTTTCATCCATCACTGTTACCACGCTATACGTGCACAGGACAGTGTTTTTTTTGACGATTTTGCTGTACGATGAAAGTCCAAAACCAAAGACAACAATCGCTCTGAGATGCGATTTAAATAATGCATATACCGAGCTGCCGGCCAGTACGTGGTACAATTTTCCCGCTCGACTCGATCAAATTCGACTTCTATTGGAAGGGAAGATGCGTCGCGGTATTTGCTTCCAGAACCTTCAGTCGCAAGTCATCGCATTCCTTCGTTCCAAGTATTGCCAGTATGGAAATTTTCTTACTGATCGAAAAATTATCAGGAAGAAAAATGTGAAAGAGTAAATCTGGCAATCTTGCCTATATTTGTCTGAAGACATTATAGGAACATTATTTGAAATTGTCCTGAAGAGAATGACAGGTAAAATAGATGGCGAAGGGGCTTAGCTAGAGGGGAAAAGCATTTTTTAAGTGTAATAGTGGGGAGGCCATCAGGACCAGCAGATTTGTGAATATTGAGCTCTTTGAGTATATTGGAGATAAGACGAGTTCGAAAGTGAATAGGTGAAGTGAGAAACCAGAATGCGTTGGTTGCGAGACTGATTTGATGGTGGCTAACAGCTAAGGTGTAGCCTTATGGGTAGCGTGTTGGTTTTACAATGCGAAGATCGTGAGTTCAAATCCCGATCGACGCATGATTAGTTACCTGAATCTAAAATGAAAATTCTTAGGGAGAGGGTTGTGCGAAGGGCCAAAAACCCTTTCATAATGGCAAATAAAATGTAAAGGAACCTGAAGGTCAGGAGGTCAAGGCTTGATTTGGGTTGTAGTGCCATTATAGAAGAAGTAGATTTGATGGTGGTAGTCGAGAGTATCTTGCGAAGCTTGCATTCAGAAGATTAGCTTTCTCAACAGGATTCGCAATAATTCGGCCACCATCTGTAAAAAGAGGCGAAGAAGATATTGCGAAGTTTTGGTTGACCGTTAAAACGAATGACCGAAAAGATCTTGAGCTAGTTTTAAAAATTTTTCCGTCGAAGCTTTTGGCCATGTTGGAATTTAGTACTTTCAAGAGTTGATTTACAGTTGTAAAGCAATTTGTTCTTCTTGTGTATGGCATTTAAACAATCCTTGTAGAACCATGTATACTTCGAAGATTGGATTCTTATGTGGCTGGAAAGTAATCTTTCGACAAACTGTATCGCAACCATTAGATACGCAGCAGAATTTCCAATCGAAATCTCTGTTGAATTGCTTGCTCCCCAATCTGCTCTTCTGTAATACCAAATAGTTCTCTTACCTGAATTATACGTAAGAATTGGAAACTGTGGTCGAACCAAGAAATGATCGGTATTGCCAATTGCAGATAGAGATATAATTGAAACATTATATTTCACAGATTGATTTGTGAGGAATAGTTCAAGTAAGTTAGAAGAGTAACCTGTAATTTCCTTGGGCGGTCCATTTCAGTTCTTCTCGATCGCTATTGCCACAATAGACCCTGTTTCCCAATTTTTCCTACAGTCGCGCTTGGCAGAATCGATTTATTCTAATTCAAATCTAATCCCGTTCAAAATTTTATTGTTTCGAATCTCATAATCTATTTCCAGTCCAAAATAATAACTTTTCAGATCAAATAAATTTCTTTTCATATCAAATAAGTCATTTTCTAAAACAATAATAAAACTTAGCAGTGTAATAAAAGATTTATTGCAACAAAAACGAAATTGAAGTTTGATTGTTATCTAGTAGCGTTTTATTTGTTGTTTCGCAATAAAATTTAATGCAATTCAGCAAAAAAATTGAAATGAGTTTGAAAATATTTTGTTAATAATAAACATTTCATCAAGCTCTCTTGCTAGTGCAAATATTTGCGAAAAACTGCAGAACTGAAGAAATATCGAGATAATCATAGAAAAGTACACTCTCAAAAATTTTAACGAAAAAAAAAATATTTAGAATTTCCACTCTATATTGCGAAAAAAGTGAAACTAAAATGCAAAATTACATATTTTATCTTATCAATCCGCCTGAGAATTTCATATCTAATACCAAACTATTAACAATTCGCTTCTCTTTAATAATAAATTCGCATATTTCTCGTGTCAATCACGAATCTGGATTTGCTCTATTAAATACGAACTAGGAAAATCGATAACGCTCCTCCCATCCGTGGTATAGGTTGTGTATTTTATGCTGATAAACTGACTTTAAATTAAAGCTTAAAGCGAATTTCTAAATCACTTAGCACAGACGATTCATGTCTAACTAATCAACATTTTATAGGGTTTTCGTGAAACCGTAGAACTGCCGATCCATAAGTGATTTGATTAATTTTTCAGAAAAGAAAAGACGAAATGGCTTTTGTTGTTTGATTATCAATTTGCAGGCTGTTTCATTTAACATTTCTCGCACGCGATTTATTATTTTAAACTTGTTTCAAGGCCATTTATGTAACGTTGCGAATTAATGCAAATCTTGTGATACTTATTGAGTTTCTTTTGTAATCTTTAATATTAACAGCTTTTGTAGTAATGTGTGTCAGTTTAATAGGTTGCTAACCTTTAGTTGGATAAGTTCGGGAGCGGGTCCTATAGGGATGCTGTTTTCTTTGCCTGTCTGTTTGAAGTTGCAAATTTATAAGACTGCTGTTTCTTTTCAATTTGTAAGATTTTTTCGGAGCAGGCTTTAATATTATGCATAGCGCGAAGAATGCAATTATTTCGCCTATTGAAATTTTTGTTGTCTAACTTTAATTATTCCAAATATCATAATTCTATGACTAGAATATGTATGTTGTATTTATTTACTAATACAATGAAATGTTGACGTATCTAAACGTGTTACAGAGTCATATATATTGATCGAGGTCGTTAAGATGCTAGATTTGTTGTTAAATAATGACAATTAAAGAGTAACGTGTTTCGAGTTGAAAATAAGCTTTGACGTACTTCAATCAAAAAAACATTTAAATTTTTTTTTAAATTTTCCAGAAACTCAGAGGTTTGAAAGTTCGTTACCAAGTTCGACCAAATTTTGGTTGCGATTCGCTGTAGAAAAAAACCTGTATTTTCTTCAAATTATTGGCTTGACTGCCAAAGATAAATTTATGGTATGGTTAAGAATCAGTTTCTACAATGGCACTACAGCCCAAATTGGGCCTTGGCCTCCTGACCTTCCTTCCATTCAGTTCCTTAACATTTTTCACTATTCATTGTGGAAGGTTTGTTAGACCTTCGCACAAACCCTCTATCTGCGAATTTTTCATAGTGGTGACCAAGGTATACCCAAGCAGGCGACCTTCGCATTGTAGACCAACACACTACCCATTAGGCTACACCCCAGCTCAGAATTAGTTTCTTCTTCTTCTTCAATGGCGCTACAGCCCAAATCGGGCCTTGGCCTCCTGAACTTCAGGTTCCTTAACATTTTCATTATTTATTGCGGACGAGTTGTTAGCTCTTCGCACAACCCTCTATTTACGAATTTTTCATTTTCGTAGATTGAGGTAACCAAGGTATATTCAAGCAGGTAGTGTGCTTGGAACTATGCGTCGACCGGGATTTGAGCTCACGACCTTCGCATTGTAAACCAAACACGCTACCCACTAGACTACACCCTAGCTAGAATTAGTTTGCTCTTCACTAAAAAAAAAAAAATGTATCTTGAGATTATTTGGTCTACTTGTGTTATTCCTTAAAAAAAAATTATTATTTATCAATATCGTATGCACATACTAAGCTTATCGGAATAAACATTAATGCTTGACTACTCACGAATATGATACACAATGATTTTTTTAAAAACGGTTGAAATTATGAGAATTATATTGCATCGTGATAGACAAGAATCTACTATTCACGAGAAAAAAGTACAGAACTAAGATTGAGCGTGAAGCCCACTAGATGAAATAAGAAAGAGTCGCATGTAAAGTTCTTCAAAAAACATCAATAGTAACAGACATTTAAATGTGAGGTGGTAAAAGGGGTTAGGGGATGTCGATAAATTTTTTAACATTCATGATTATGAAAATGATATTTATGCCTATTTTAAAATCAAAAGCTTCAATTTTTTTTAAGAAAAAGTGAGGGAAATTCCAAAATTTGTGCAATTTATATGGGAGGTGGTAGAATAAGTGCTGGAATGTTTATAATTTTTAAATATGAGATCCGTCCTAAAAGTTTCCGAACTTTTAAAAAATAAAAATAGCTTCAATTTATTTTGGCATAAATCATTTATTGGCTTCAAAATAATAAAAAAATTTCAGTTAATTTTCATATATCCCACCGAAGATTTTGGCTCACTTTTGATGAATTCACGGACAATTTTGATGTTATTTTCTTTCGCACTATCTCTGGATAGACTCGAACGTTCGTCAAGCTCGTCAAGTCTTACCGACCATCCTTAAAACGCCTAAACCAGTCCTAAATTGTTGTCACCATAAACTTGTTTCATCATTTGATGGGATTCGGTAAAAATTTTACCAAGTTCAAAACTCTTTGTTCGATGCTAATTTTTTACCGATGACGAAAACATACTGTCACTTCAGACTTAATAGATTTAGGTTTAGGTTGTAGGAGCGTAGTTTCATAGAACCACAATGCACTGGGGCCATCCAGTTGGTCCCATTGTACTTCCCCTATTGATTATAAGATGGGAGTCACTGCTCTAGCTACTTGGTTCGTTTGCGAACCGTAGCAGGCTCCAATGTTGGACGCCTCTGAGGTCGTCTGGTTCTGAGAAGAATCTAGAGCCTAAACAAAGGAGACGACTGTTGGAGATTTGCGGACAGTGACAAAGATAATGTTCGATACATTCATCGTCTTCCTCACAACCTCTGCAAAGGCTGTCGGTCGCGATCCGCATCCTAAAAGCGTGCAGCTTTAGCAAGCAATGACCTGTGGTCAGGCCAACAATAATAGTTCGGACGCAATAGCGACTACGTTGTAACAGCTAAGCTGTAATACTTTTATTCGGTTCTTCCCGAAAGGATTTGGCCGTTCTGCAGCTGTCGCCACCACGTCAAGAAAGAATCCAAAATAGCACTGTTGCTGCTACATCGACCGACTTCCTATTGGAGTTGATGTTTGCAGATCCTTGCCGTGCAAGTGTGTCTGCTGCGTCGTTTCCTAAAAGGTCGCTATGACCCGGTATCCAAATTAGAAAAACTTCTGTTATGGCCGCTAGGTGATTCAAATTGTGTCTACAATTGGACACTAGTTTGGACGTAGTCCTGTAAGATTGGAGTGCTAGAAGCGCAGCCCTGCTGTCCGAGAAAATGCAACAATTTTCGAGACTGTTAGATGAGGTCCTGTACAGGCGCTGAGTATCGTGTTTGTTGCCCATTCGTTTCGTTCAGAAAACTTAATGTGAAACTTCCGTTTCTTAACCTGCGGTTGGTTCGTGCAATCTTACTCGATGTCTAAAAGGGAGTTTGCGCTTCTAAAATTTTGCCATGACCAATTTTTGGCGCTGACCACAAATTAGTGGTTTTCAATCTAACGGCAGCTAGGCCCGCTGTTTGTTTTATAAAAAGATCAAGTGGAGGTAGTGAGAGAATTACCTCCAGGGCTGCATTTGGTGTTGCTCTGGGAGCATCTGTTATACACAGACATGCTTTCGTTGGATTACCCGTAAAGGTTGGTTTTTAGTACCACCGCTGGTCACCACACCAGCGCGCCATAGCAAATAATTGGTCTGACAATACGGGTATACATCCAGTGGATGAGTTGCGGCTTAAGGCACCATCTCAAACCGAATGTCTTTTTGCAAGCAAAGAAGGCTACGGTAGCATTTTTTGCTCGTTCTTGAATGTTGGCCTTCAGCATAGTTTACTATCAAGAATGAGACCAAAATTTTTAATTGGTTCGAGGGGACCATAGTGATACTCCGAGTGTTTGTTGGATTGAAAACATATGGTTTTCTTCTTCTGGAGAAAAGGACCAGATCTGTTTTTTGAGGGTTAATGGAAAGTCCTTTATCTAGTGCCCAGCTGTCTAATAGTTGTAAAGCGGACTGCATGAGGTCCCCTAGAATTTGTTCAAGCTTACCAGTTAGCATGATGACAAGATCGTCTGCATATGTTATTGTGGAGTAGCCGTTCCGATTTAAAATGGAAAGGGGTTCATTCACTGTTAGGACCCACAGGAGAGGCAATATTATGCCGCCCTGTGGCGTTTCTTTGTGACTCAATAACTCCGCTTCCAATGGACCAAATGTCATGAAATTTTGACGGGCAGTTGGCAAATGATGTATCTTTCAGACGCACTAAATGGGCACATACATGTGGTGCCACCAGAAAATGTCCTATTCTAGAAGTTCGTAAACTTTTGGGACCAATCTTGTATGTTATTCACCTGAAACAACGACTTTCTGTGCGAAATTGTTGAGGAAATTAATAATTTTTTTTTCTGAGATTTTACAATTGGTATACAAGGGGTGGAAGAATGTCGATGGCTTTGATATTACTAATCAACTTTCAACAATAAATTTCCATTACAAGAACTCTTCGAAAGCTCTAAGCAAAGATCGAAATTTCGTAATCCAGGAATCTTTTCTTTAATTCGAAGTGCACTGAGAAAGCATTAACCAAACCAAACAATCCATTTTTTATTTTGAAATTTCCAAAAAATTGTATAGGAGGTGGTAAAATGAGTGGTGCTATGAGACGTTTCGTTTGTGCAAATTCTCGTGATCCCTAAGGTCAGGTCTATAAAATCTGCAGGGGAAAGCGATCAGGGCCTGAAATGTCTGGAATTAATGCTTAATATTTTGTCGCCATAGAATGAGCTTTTAAGATCACTATTGGATGAATTCTTTCTGGGTCCGGATCCGAGGGAACTTGTTTATGGGTAACAGGAGAGAGAGAAATTCCCGAGCTTAAGACGCGAGGAAATTGAAGCAAATTTTAGTAGGGTCAGATCCGGCAAGGCACCTGGGGTTGATAGAATGACATGCACTTTGTGTAAAAGCAATTGGCATGCCATTCCCGAGTACAAACTTGCGTATTCAATCGATGCTTGCGATATCCCGTTTTCCCTGCAGGTCGGTAGATAGCACGGAAAGTCAAGGGCAACCCCCGTCTCCTATTGAGGCATATCCGTTCTTCCAGCCAGTGGTAAGGTCCTGTAGAGGATTATGATCCGTAGGCTGGAGGTAAAACTGACCCATCTGGCGTCCGAATGGAAGCTCGGTTTTCGTCCTGGGAAATGGACGGAGGATGCGTAGAGGTATCTGAAAGACTGCGTTGCAAGGAGTGCTAGCAAGTACGTCCTTGGAATCTTTGTAGATTTAAATGGCGCATTGGACTATTTAAGATAGGATGAGTGATTGATAAGCAACGATCCTGTGACTGTCAAGAAATGGCTCTTTCGAACTTCTATTTCTCTGACAGGTGAGCATACGTTAGGAGTTTGCACGCATGTGGAAGGTTGTGGAGCGTGGCTGTCCACAAGACTCCATCAGTGATCCATTCTTATAGAACCTTATGATGGATGACCTTCTGGTACAGCTCGCGGATTCATGCAATGTCGCGGTGTATGCTGACGATCTGCTGATACTGGTAGAGGAAAACTCCAGGATTGAGCTCGAGCGTAAGGGTGAAGTCCTAATGGCAACCGTTCGGGAATAGGGATTAAGAGTGGGAGTGGCGATATCGAAGCATAAGACGGTGACAAAGATGCTGAAGGTCTTATTGTCACAAAACACATCATCCTTCGGTAAAGCTAGAGGGGAAAGGGCTCAGGTACGCGACTGACGTTAAATACCTGGACATCAGGATTTCCGAACTGTTGAGATTTCAACTTCATCTGTGAGAGCTCAAGGAGCGTCTTGTCACCAGTATAAACCAGATCCGCAGGGTTCTGCGACGCGGGTGGGGTCTCACCAAACGGTCGGCTTGAGGCATTTACGCGGGTCAATTCATTGCCTGCGCAGCATATGGGTCGGTGATGTAAAGCATCATCGCTCGCGACGCATTCAAAAGATGAATGACCAGAATGGACCGCTCAAGATGGACATAGGGGATGAATGTATATGGTCTAGATTTTTAACAAGTAGTAAGATTATCTTCACATGCAGGGATGGGATAGCATTAATTATCACATACCGGGTGAACGACTAAAGTCAATTCCGGTATAACCTTTGGATAGTACCGACCCCACGTTTCCCTAAGTGTAGTGCTACTAGTTACGGGTTTGCAAAGGAACTGAAACTGAAAGTTATTTTCAATCTTACGAATTCTGACTGGAGATTTTTTGGAGCAACGGGTATCGGGGAGCCCATGGAAGGCTGCTTCCAACCTCAGCAATAGAAATGGTGGCAGAGCTCATAGGAGTTCGGCGAGGAGTTGTGTTTTTCAACCCGGTGCCATGACCGAAAGATTGTAAAGGCAGAGATTTTCATAGGTCTCGCATCCAGCAGTATGATTACCGAACCTGCATTCGGTATAGACTGTGGCCTCAGGCGACTGCAGACAACCGTGGGATAAAGCCCTAGTGGCAAGAATTCACGTCAATCAACTTTAGATGTGGTTCTATGTTACGAACTTTAGAGGAAATACAATATATGTTATACTCTCAGATTTCGTCTAGAGTAAACCAATTATTAAACCGTAATCTCAATCTGTTGCAAAATCTCATTGGTTTTCCAACAAAAACAACAACAATGTTGCATTAAATTGCCAACCATTACAATTATGATGATTGCTTATAAACAGCGCTCACATGTTGCACTTGTAAGCTTAATTTATTACTACTTGAAAGATTTCTACAGCCAGCGTCGTTGCCGTCGTCGTTGTCCATAAGAGGAAAAATCTTCGGATTTGCTGCGAAAAGAAATCGCATAAAAGGTCATCTCAATATATAATTGAGAAAAATCGCGTGAAAATAATTCACGTAAATTGCCATGTGCTAAATTCAAATTGTGTGGCGCGGCCTCGTTTTATCAATCAGAAGAAGATGCTGTGCGCGGCACAATAATGATAAAAGGGAATTTTATTTGGATTGCGGGAATTGTTTTTACGCCCAATGAGCGTACTAAGTGGATATTAGGTTTTCTTCCAAGAGTAATTTTTATGAAGATTTATTTGAGTAATGTTGTTTACGTGGCTTTATTAAGTGACGAACTACTTTAAATCTTTCGAGTTCAAAATAAGGTGAAAAATAACTGAATGAAAAAAGGTCGCTGCGAGTAGACTAATTCTAATTCTGAACAGGACTTTTAAGTTGCTCTCCAATTAGTCGGAACGTCTTTCTCTCCCTCGAGCATCGCGAGCTGCGTTTTGGATGACCCGACCCATATATGCGAATTGTACTCGAGGCGTGGTTTAATGTAGACTTTAGAGATATTGAATAGGTCAATAGGAGTAAAATATTTTGACATCTTAGGAGCACTCTTAGGCATTTGGAAGCGTCAAGTATATGGAATGCTGCTTTTGCGCATTTGTTGAACGATGAGGTTATGCTTGTAAGTGAATAATAATTTGTCAACCGAATACGCAGACTTCCAAACTTTACATTCAGCTCAAGTTCATTTCGAACTACATGTGAAAATTTTAGTTCATAATTCGTTTAGTTCAATGATGTGAATACAGTCAAACCTTTTCAATCGGACTATTCTATAATCGAGCCTTCAAAAACATTGACGTAGTTTTCATTGAGTATAACTTGGTGTAGAAATAAAACTGCGTAGATGATTTCCAATTGTAGCTCAAGCTATAGATAAAACTTCTTCTACTTCAGGCTTTCCAACCCCCATAACGGTTTTAAATACTACTAGCTAAAATCGACATGAACTGAATTTACTGAAACGACTGTTAACAACTGCTTCTTCTCTTCTACAATGATGCTACAGCCCGAATCCTTGGCCTCCTGACATTCAGGTTCCTTAACATTTTTTTTTATTACTTATTATGAAAGGGTTGTTAGCCCTTCGCACAACCCTCTTTCTACGAATTTTTCATTTTCGTAGATTGAGGTGACCAAGGTATATCCAAGCAGGTAATGTGCTGGAATTATAAATTGCGTCGACCGGGATTTGAACTCACGACCTTCGCATTACAAGACCAACACGCTACCCACTTGGCTACACCTTAGCTTAACAACTGCTTCAGGCATAGTATTTTTCCATATTCATTTCCATGAAATAGGAATAGTGATGCAATGGCGCTACAGCCCATATCGAGCCTTGGCCTTCCGGATGGACCTCCTCCAGTTGTCTCGGTCAAACGACCGCGTCCTCCAGTTTGAAAAATCGAAAAGCGATCTGCAATCTGTGTCAACTGAGTCCTCCCATCGCTTTCGTGGCTTCTCCTACGGTCGGTTGCCTTGAGCTTTGCCCTTGAAATAATCCCAAAAGGGATACCGCAATCCCATCAGATGGGGATACGGCAATACATCGAAATAAGTGTGCTGAAAATTTTTCTTAATGTAGACTCTGAAGTACAAACATCAAAGCTATAATCTTCCTATTGGGTGGAAGAATTTTTTGAGATATTAATGGCAATCGATCTGTTGCATAAGTTTCCGCAGATGAAGGCGTGGATATCAACGATTCCACGCCGTCATGTGCATTAAATTTTCATGATGCATTCAATGATTTGAATCGGCTTAAAACGTTTGCTGTCATTAATGCATTAGGGAGAACTTTGCGTCAAACTTGAAAAATGCAGTAAAAATCTTTCAAATGCGGCTCTTTCCAGAATGTGCTACAAAGGAAATCACTGATTTCTTTAAATAATTTCTTTGTATTTTTAAAAATTTTTATTTTTAAACTTGAATACATTAATATGTTTCTTCGTACCTCTGTAATTGGACCACCTGCTAATCGGACCATATTTTGGTCTCGTCGTTGATCCAATTTGGCAGGTTTGACTAGTTCAAATGAACTAGTTCGTTCGTGAACTCCACATCTCTATCTGAAATACTCTAATTTTTTAATTGTTTTGAATCTCATGTTTGTTCTTCTATGATTAAATAAATCTGCTAAATGTTTGTAGTTTTTTGCAAAATTCAATCAATCATCAATTTCCTGAGGCATAGAGGCATGTGGCTGAAGCAGTTCTGCTCTACAAGGCGTCCTTAGTTGTCGCCAGGACTTGTTTATTCCTCTGGTCTCCTGCTCACTTCTATATGCCACATGGTCGACCAACCCGACGTCTTCCTTGAGGGTTATCATCCAGAGCTTGTCTTCCGATGTTTTGCTCTGGTTTCCTCAAAGTGTGACCAATCCACTGCCCCAATGCCATTTCCGCCTTTGAATCTGAGTGCCTATTTTAGTTTGCCCAGTTGTACGCCAGTTCGTCGTCGGAAATCATATCTGGCCAGAATATCTCTAAAATGCGTCGGATGTATTGGTTCACGCAAGTTTGAAATTTCTTTGTAAGTCGAGCGGCTACTTTCCATGTAGTACAACCACGAATTTGGCGCGTCAAACACTCGCAGCTTCGTGTGAAAGGATATCTATATACCTCCGCAAACGGAAGAGTATACTGAGTGCCTGACGATCCTCAACATCCTTTTCGGCTCCGCCTTCCATGCTGACAATGCAACGAGCGAACATTTGAATCGTAAGATCGAACTGTTATGTATAAGAAAACACACATCATATGCACATAATCAAATTGACTTAAAATGTTAAACGGTCCCCACTAAATTCGTTTAAGCTCCCCACCTTCCAGTGCAGCTTTCAAGATGTTAGTTGATGATGAAATTAAATTTTCGACATTTAGTTAGGAAATTTTTATTGTCGCATCTTCAAATTTTTCAATTGATTGTCCTAATTTTGCGTACTACAAAAGCTTACTGAAATAAATTTGTATAGAAATTATAGATGAACTAAACAATGTAATAAACGTTTTTATGAGTGTACGGCAAAGTTTGTTTTAAGAAATAGTTCGTTCGTGTTCGATTTTCTCTAGCTTCGGTTTCGTTGGCATTAAATTCAAGAAATATTTAAGCAGAACTCAAAGCTGGTTTTGTTAAATATTATAAATTTTTTTTGTTAAATATTATAAATTAATTAACGCAAATTCGAAGTCAAAGCTGCTGCATCGATTGTAGTCCGGCCCTAAACCTCGGCCAACCAAGGAATTTTCGTTTTTTGTTTTTTTTTTTTGATAAACTAATCAATTTGCTACATAGCATGAAACATCAAATTTGTGATATCTCACACTTTTTCAAAAGAGGCTAAGTCCCACTTCTCCTTCCACCACCTCTCATAGGAAATCCTTGAATTTTATTGAAACTCTTCTCCTGTTTTTTCACATAATAAAATATAAAAATATCATATAATCATCCTGACAATTATCTAAATGGTCTGATTTATGAGTTTTTATGCCTCGTTATGAAAATGTCAAATGTCAATCTTAAGTCCCCAAAAAATCGACTTAATGATGTTATGGCTGGCTTTGATATCTAATAAAGTGACAACTGTTTTTCTATCTTGAAATCGTCTTCTGATATTAACGAAAATAGAAAAAAGTTGTCTTGTTTTTATTTTTTTGATAAAAACAATTTCCAAGCAATTTTTTAATCTTGAATTTTTGAATTGTATCTATCTGTCATTTTTTTTGGTTTGAAAATCAAAGGCAATTACGACTTAGGGTTATGACGAATTTAGTTTTAATTGATTTCGTTTTTTTTTAATACATAGCTAAACCTAAATACTCGTAAATGGTATATTAATTGTGGGCGCTTAGTATTAATCGATTATCAATAGGTGGGTAAATTGATAAGAATATCGATAATATTAAGTATTTTATTTTATATGATAAAATCTGATGATGATGATAATTTGGTGATAGCGAGGAATACGCGTCAGATGGTAGAATAAAGTTGAAATGCACGCGGTTTAGTCAAGTGGTTTTTTTTCGAAGTTCAACTTGAGATAGCGATAATAACCGAATGGAATCAATAATGTACGCGAAAATCGTAATATTGGCACTACCATATTTTTCAACACGTGGCAATCCAAAATTGAATTTGAAATTTCCAACATTCAAAACCATCACTGTTGCAGTTGTCGGTCGGCCGAAAACATCGCTGTAGTAAGTTGCTGCGTACGAGCACAAGTGAATACCTACATAAATTATCAAGAGATTGAGATTGCTGGAAACTTCGCTGGTTCGTACATGAAAATTGAAATGTTTAGTTTACCTTTAGTTTTAGGATCGCGCCTTGTGGAACGGAGCTGTTTCTGCCCTATGCCCCTGTGGGGGGGGTCTTAACAATAATTTGATTACCTTTAGTTTTATGAAATTATTAGGGCCATGTCAATATTTACCTTGCTCCGTCTACAAAATTTTCTACTACTCGATATTACAAATCGAAAAAAAAAACTTTTTAATACAAATATCACCCGATCCTTCTATTGTAAACATGATTGCGATATCGTCGCCACGTGAAACCTAAGATATTTTTGTTCTAAAAAAAGTAATGAAAAAAAAACATTTTTCACTCACTGATTAAGCATAAAGAAAGCGATAAGAAGAACGTCATAACTTACTCACCATACCACAACTTCATATCTCAACTTGAATCATTCGCATTTCATTTCATATAAATTTTACAATTAATAAGAAACGAATTCGCGTTCGGCATGAAATCGAAATTATAGCGTAGTTTATAAGTGTATATATTTTTTGTTTATAGCTTTATTTTTTCTTCGTTGTGGAATGTATTTGAAAAGTAAATCTCAAAAGGTAAATGTGATTTAATTGATTTATATATAAATTAAAATAATACCGCATTCGCGCAATTTCGAAAAGTGCCTAACTAACCCCTAAGTTATTGTAACAAGTTCGCAGGTGGAGAGAGTTTAGTGTATCAAGTACTCTATGGTTTATGTATGAAATGCAATTAAATAAATCGTGAATCATCGAATGTATAAATGGCGCCGGTTAGTTTAACATATTTTACTCTAAATTAATAAAACAACGATGAAATAAAACGAAATTAAGACTCCGAAAATAATGTGTTATCATCGGAGTATGCCTTATCGCTTTTATTAGCATTTTAATAGAGATTAGTCGTTTCTGAATGCCATATAGGTGGAGGTGGTTTAAATTCGGTACTATGTAAAGTATAACGTTTGTTTCATAAAGGTTTAAACAGCCATTACTGAATTGGATATAAACATTGTAATAGTTGTACTTAATTACTGATCGAGCTGTTCAGTGTTCCTTGAAAGCTGCAAAATTCAACAATTTCAGAAGAGTATTCATTGCCACTACGCTCTGTAGAAATAGTGTTAGAATTATTACACAGCAGGCCTGCTTGTTGATCTCCAACGACGAACTTTGGAGTAAAACTGGACAGACTAAAATATGCATTGATATTCAAAGGCGGAAGTGGCAGTGGATCGATCATACTTTGAGGAAACCAGAGCGGAACATCGCAAAACAGGCGGATTATAATCCTCAAGGAAGACGTCGGTTTGGTCGTAAGTAGCACATGGAAGCGAGAAGTTGAGCAGGTGGCCAGAGGAATAAACAAGTCCTGGAAACAGGTTAGGGTCGATGCTCGGGATCGCGCCTTGTGGAAGAGAGTTGTTTCTGTCCTTTGCCCCTATAGGGAGTTTTGACAGGAATTTGATTGATGCGATTCCTTCAGTTCTGGTGCCACGCTAAGACCTGGGTATGTTATAATTTTTTTTATCTCTTTGTAAATAGGAAATTTTTGAAAGTTTAGCCTAGTGGGTATCGTCTTGGTCTATATTGCGAAGGCCGTGAGTTCAAATCTCAGTACAGCACAGTCATGAAGCATACCTAGTCAAGTCATAAATATTGGTACACAACTAAACGCATTCATTACGAATGCAATATTGGGCGCATCCATTTGGTCTTGACTGCGATTTGACAGCTGACATTTCTGCTTCATTGCCACGTAAAAAGTTTTTGGCATCAATTGTTTACAATCATGGAATGGGGCGACATCGAAAATCGTATTGTTGTAGTTGGCCTACTAAAATGCCACATGGAAAAAGGCGATATCTTTCGGACGTTGCGACCGCTTGGAATCACTCGCAATTTTGTATATCGTGCTGTGAAGTTTTTTGAGGATACTGGTGGAGTACGAGACCGTCAAAGATCCGGCCATCCGCGCACTGTGAGAACTCCGAAAGCGATCAAAGCCGTGAAGAAACGAATCGACCGAAAACCGCTGCGAAAACAGAAAATCTTGTCGCGGGAAATGCAAATGTCGCAAAAATCCATGTCTCGCATTATCAAAGAAGATTTGGGACTCAGCGCGTACAAGCGACACACTGGACACCTGCTCACGGCCGCATTGAAGGAAAAACGCAAGCGAAAATCGAAAGCGTTACGCAGCCGGTACGCGAAGAACGCTCACAGACAAATTCTGTTTACTGACGCGAAAATCTTCACCGTAGAAGAATCGTTCAATAAACAGAACGACCGTGTGTATGCTCGGTCATCCAGAGAAGCATCCCAACTCATCCCGAGGGTCCAAAGAGGCCACCATCCCGCGTCTGTAATGGTATGGTGGGGAGTGAGCTACGATGGCGTTACCAGGCTCCATTTTGCGAGAAAGGAGTGAAAACATCGGCCAAAGTATATCAATCGACCGTCTTGGAACCCATTGTGAAGCCTCTCAACCAATCAATATTCGCCAATAAGCCGTGGACTTTCCAGCAAGACTCTGCACCAGCTCACAAGGCAAAAACGACTCAACTGTGGCTCAAAAACAACGTTCCGGACTTCATATCAACGGATGATTGGCCTGCTGGTAGTCCAGACCTCAACCCGTTGGATTACAAGTTGTGGCCCGTATTAGAGGGCATGGCTTACTCTACTCGACACCCAAATATAGAGTCGTTGAAGCGAGCCCTTGTCCGTGCAGTCGACAATTTCCCCATGCATGAAGTGCGTCTCGCGATCGATGAGTGGCCAGATCGTCTCAAGTCGTGCTGGAAGGCAAATGGCAGTCATTTCGAATAAGTTGTTCTAAGATTTGTAGCCATTGAATAACCCAATAAAAAGAAAAAAAAAGTTTTGAAAAATATTAATTCGTTTTCATTTGGCGTCGATTTTTCTGTGTACCAATATCTATGACTTAGATATAAAGCCTTTAAGAGTTTGTTTATGTGAGTCTCCTTCATCAACGAAAAAGACTCAAAAAGTCTTGTGTCTTAGTCGGACCAAAACCGAGCAGCGTATGTTAAAGGAACAGTGTTCTTTTGTTGCTTTTGAGCTTGGGATTGACAGTACTTACCCGTATTTTCGATCAAGTTTGGTGGGAAAAGTTTAGTCTGTCTACATCGATTGAGATTAATACACAATCCTTGTGGTCCTACGCTTTATGCTGCATCAGCAGTCAGTTAAGAGTGCAGTGCGCAATTTCAAGGGTGATACCCTTTTATACAGGGTACAAACCTGTCCCATCTTTGACCAATTCGGCTGCCCTCGCGGTGTCCAGAATGTTCACATGTGTTGGTAGAGAGACTTTATTTCTAAGCCAGAGCACATTTTGGGCCTTCTGTGGTTTCGATATTAAAGTAGAGTCCGTAGTACAGGCCTACACTCACACGAGGTTGTCGACTCGTTCACCTTACTGTAGTTCAGTACTATTAGCGATATTTTGGCGACGTCTTCGAAAGGCCAGCCGTGCAAACTCTTTAATTGGGTCGAACTTCTCCCGGCCAGCAAATACAGCTCTCACTGTTGTGAAGACCCCTTTGGCACAAATACGAATTTATATTACCGTGATCGGTAAGGAGAAAACCTAAACGTAGACTAAATCGAAGTCCAGGTTCTCTCTTTGGTAAAACTCACATCCCTGCGTATAACCTCCAGTTCGAATAGAGGAGCACCCAGCATTGCTTCGGATGACACTGTGTGACATACAGGCATGCACATATACACAACCACACGCTGCTACGACGCTATAATCCCTCCACATGTAGCAGACTTAACGAATTCGTACGACACTGATGACTGATACGCTATGCAAGCGCCGAATAGGTCGTCAACTTTCCTGATCTCATAGGATTGATCCTCTGCGAGCGCAGACCACAATCCGTTGGACTACTCCATATGGTCTACCCTTGAGGAAGTGGACTGCCAAAGACGGCACCCGAATTCAGAGAGCCAGAAGAGGTCGCTAATCAAGGCAAGGGACGGATTCCCGCGGAAAAAGATACGTTATTCAATTGACGACTGTTCACGCAGACTCCGGGCTTATTTTGACACAGAAGGAGGTCATTTGGAATAATTTTGCTTTATAACAATTTGTAATACAGTTCGAAAAATTTTCTAAAAATATAAATTTACAAAGTGAATGTCTTCGTTTTCTATTGAAATTTTTCCTTGTAACATAACTTATAGCACGATTAGGTATAAGCAAATTGAAAACCCCAAAAAAACCGAATCTGAAAACAAATTTCTTAATAAAAAGGAAACCAACATCAAAGGACGGAGGCAATAAACGTGCTGGCCTATTTTCAATCAGTGATTAGAGTTACTAAATAAGCTTTATGTTTCATTAAAATTTTGAGTTTTTTTTAAAGAATTAACATAATATGGGTTTTCATTATTTTCTAAACAGCATGTAGTTATTTTTTCATCTTACATGTATTTTTTCAATTCTGGAACACATCTTCGATTTTATTATGAGTGGCATGCTTTTTTCACACGGTTTTCGCTGGAACGTATCTACCGTGTAAAAAAATTGTTGGGTGTAGTCACTTTCGTCGAAAGTCGTTACTTGTATGGAAGAGCATCTTACTTTCGACTTTTTGTACACATTCGCATTGAAAGTACTGTGAAACGCGTTGATGTGTGCAGAAATCGATTTTTTTTTGTACTATCTATGAAAATAGATATCGTAGTTACTCATTTCGTTAATACTACTTTTGCATTTGAAATTTCTTATTTGTTTAACAACCAGTCACTCGTTGACATCTGTTTCCTACAACAGAATGCATTAAAAGCTGCCTGTTATCTAGCTACACGTATGAATATGCCATTAATATCAACAATAGCAATATTTGCACTATCATCAAGCTGACTTAAAAGAAATTATTTCAAACTGCTTTCAATCAAAAGATTAATGTGAATCATTCCATCTGAGCATAGCAAATCCGCGTAAGAATAACGACGTTCATAAAAAAGAAATATTTGTTTATATTTTCAGAATTAAAGCTACAAAAAATGTTCCTCATATCGCGATTAAATACTCCAGCATACAGAAAAAGCTTCAGCTAAATGCTTCCAACTGGCAAATAATTTTCTACGCCGCATAAATGTTAATTATTTTTAGATCCATAATCGAAAATTCGATTCCCTTGTGCTAATTTCTCAAAGCCCCCCTCCTAACCTAAATAGCATCTGTAAGCAATACATAATTAAATTTAATCCGTGTTTTGCTGATTCTCAATTACAGAGTTCTGGAATTGGTGAGCCCAGCGTCTATCATGCCTTGGTTGTGATATTTTTAGAATTCTTTGCATGGGGCCTGTTGACGATGCCCGTCATATCCGTAAGTATTATTATCAATTTATTGTATCACACTTTATAAATATAATAGATGCATAAATGTGTATGATGTACACGCCGGCATAAGGAGAGTTAATCATAAAATAAAATTTAAAAAAAAAATAAAACAAAATTTCATTGCTTTTATGTGTTTTTTTCTCCAGGTTCTCAATCAAACGTTTCCGGATCATACGTTTCTGATGAACGGACTAGTGATGGGCATCAAAGGTATCTTCTCGTTTTTGAGTGCACCGCTAGTTGGCGCCCTATCCGATGTTTGGGGTCGGAAATTTTTTCTACTTATCACCGTGTTTTTTACATGTGCTCCAATTCCTCTGATGACCATCAATACATTTTGGTTTTTTGCTATGATCTCAATAAGTGGCGTATTTGCCGTCACATTTTCAGTAGTTTTTGCCTACGTTGCGGACGTTACAACGGTCGAGGATCGATCGAGGGCATACGGTTTGGTTTCGGCCACCTTTGCAGCTAGTTTGGTATGTATGATGGGTTCTGTGTTCACACTTAAATTAATGAAAATATTTTTTTTTTCAGGTGATCTCACCGGCTCTAGGAGCCTATTTGATGGAGATTTATAGTGATACGTTGGTAGTTGCTTTAGCTACAGCGATAGCCGTCCTAGACGTTTTCTTCATTTTAGTAGCTGTGCCCGAAAGCTTGCCAGAAAAAGTACGACCGAGTACATGGGGAGCGCCCATCAGTTGGGAACAAGCTGATCCTTTTGCCGTAAGATTAATCGTGAACTAGTTCGTTATCAACCAATTACTAAACACTTTTACAATTCACAGGCATTGCGTAAAGTTGGTATGGATCATACAATCCTAATGCAATGCGTAACAGTATTACTGTCTTACTTGCCAGAGGCTGGTCAATATTCCTGTATATTTGTTTATTTGAAACTTAAAATGGGTTTTAATTCCGTTGAAGTGTCAATTTTTATAGCTGTGGTCGGAATCTTGAGTATTCTTATACAATTAATTTTAGGATTTTTAATGAAGTATGTTGAAATCAAATTATGATCTCCTCCGGACTTACGCAATTCTTAATATTTTCTAATTTACTATTTTCGAAATTTTTAGGGTGCTTGGTGCAAAACGTACAATAATTATAGGTTTAATATTTGAAATGATGCAACTATTGTGGTATGGATTTGGCAGTAAAACATGGTATGAGGTTGAGTTGTCTAAATTAATTCATCACTTCATTAAGATATTCCTCAATTTTCAGGATGATGTGGGCTGCTGGAGTCCTAGCATCGTTAGGTTCAATTACCTATCCAGCAATAAGTGCGTTTGTTTCGATACATTCGAATGCGGATCGGCAAGGTATGTATGGAATTTTAATAGTCATCGTTATTCCGAATTAATTTGGCATTATTTCAATTTCAAATTTGAATTCTTGTGGCTCGAATTCTTGTTTAGCAAGAAATTTTGTAATTATCGTTTTATGTTCCAAGTTCGATTTGATTAAGCATCTCGAGAATTACATAAACATTGTTTTGCTGCCAATGAGATTCGTTCCATAAGAAATGGCAAATGTGGTATTCAATTTAGAGACTAATCGAAATAACGTAGAAATTAATTTGAATAAATTTTAACGAATCTTAAGTGGGTGATTCGTTTACGTTAAAATGAAAACGTATGATAATGGGAAAGAAACTCATTAAAAATTTCGAACCCTGAAGATCAGAAAGCCAAAGTTCAATTTGAAGTAAAATATGTGCATCACTTACGATTTAAAAAATAAACATTTTTATTCATATATTTGAAAATGTTCCATTTCGAACTGCCTTTTGAGAGAATTTGTAATCACCATTCTCCGGATGCCTACGCAATACATGAATAACAAAAAGTTTAGAAGAAAACAACGCAGGCAAAATCATATTAAAGAATATCCTGCTCGTCATGTTATCCTAAAAATTAATAAGAGTCTGATACAAGCTGGCTTGTTATTTCCTTTCGGTGAAAATCACGCTATTAAGTTTTGTTTTTCCTCGAGGTTTATCTTCCCTACCGTCTTTATAATATTCTTCGAATATAAAAAGCTTTAATTTTTGAAGACAAACATATGTTTCATAAGAAATAAAATAAAAAACACAAAACAAAGACTGGAAGAAAAAGAAAAATGTTATATTCTCTGGTTGTTCGAAGGATATTTGCATCGTAGTAACAGTTTTAATCTGTTGTGCGGTGCACTACATCTATTTGTTTTTTCTCAGGCTTTTCTTGTAAACTTTTCAAGTTTCGAACTTGTTGTGCACATGTTAGAAGTATTTCTTGCATAAATATGAAGTGAATTTAGTGCTCTTGTTTTGCTTAACTGGTGTAGCTTGGTCCACTTTTGAATATAATAACAACACTTGAGAGCTCATGGGGATCCTTCAGCCAGTTTATATTATTGATTCTGAATTAACTTCATGCACTCGAGAAGTGCAGCTTTGCATCAATTTTTAGAAGGAGTAATTGACGTCATTTGAATGCTTTAACTCTACTCAAGATGTAGGCAAGGCGAGGGTTTAATGTAAAAATTTTACGGATTCATGGCTTGATTATAGAATACCCTGTAATTCAGTTTTGTAAATTTACGACGGTTCGTTTTTTTCAAATCTTATGGTAGAGAGCTGTGTTTTTCACAAATTGTAAATTATAATGTGCCCGGGTTTCGATCTGCTACACAGTTGCAATTAAATGTAAAGACCCTATTAGTGCTTATTCGCTGATAGTGACACTTGAGAATCTCATTTTCATTACACATCTGAGAGTTCGTTGTTCGTCACACCACGAAAGTACTCTAAGATGCATGTCCACTTGTGACTGTGGCTCTCAACAGCACTTCAGATTTTTACACCTATGATGCACTGCTGGTATACAATAACTGGTATCTACCTAGTCGTGCCATAAGTTCTGTCACACGTATATGGGCAATTTTTGTATAAATGAAAAAGAGTTTTTGACAAAGGAAAATATATTTTATTTTGGCATACTAATGGAAGTAAAATAAGCAACAAATTATTCAAAGTGGCCGCCTTTAGCCTTAACACAGCTCTTTAATCTGTTGGGCCAGTCATCGATAGCAGTACGCACTGTTTCTAGCGGAAACTTAGCTACTGCTTCTGTCAAAGATCGCTTAAGGCTCTCGATATTTGGGTGTCGTCTCGTGCACACCATGGACTCTAACTCCGCCCACAGTTTGTAGTCCAGGGGATTCAAATCTGGGCTCCCAGAAGGCCATTCCGTCGCCCTTATAAACTGTGGAATATTGGTTTCCAACCACGCTTGTGTGGTTCGAGCTTTGTGGGCTGGCGCAGAATCTTGCTGGAAAACCCAATGTCGATTGTTGAATAGCGTAGAGTTCAGCGGCTTCACACATCCCTCCAGGATGTCCGTTTGATAATTTTTCGCTGCAGTTTTTACGCCTTTTTCGCAAAAATGAAGCTCGGTGACCCCTTCGTAGCTGACACCCCACCATACCATGACTGATGCTGGATGATGTCCTTGCTGTACCCTAGTGGCAACTTCTCGGGCTTCTATGGAGCTGTGAGCATACACCTTATCATTTTGGCGGTTGAAATGTTCCTCCACCGTAAAAATTTTTTCATCGGTAAATTAAATTTCTCGATGTTTGTTGTTGCCGTACCGCCGAAGGAGCTCTTTCGATCTGGTGCTCCTAATTTGCTTCAACTGCTCAGTCAGCAAATGTCCCGTTGATCGTCGAAAGGCACTCATCCCGAGGTCAGATTTTATGATGCGAGACATACTTCGGGTGGAGATGTTCATCTCTCGAGCCATGATTCGTTGTTTACGAAGCGGATTTCGACGAATTCGACTCTCGACCGCTTTGATGGCAGCAGAAGAACGTACATCACGCGGACGTCCAGAACGAGGTCGATCTTCAATAGTCTGGATCGCGTTATATCTCTGGATCGCACGATACACAAATCTTTGCGTTATTTTTAACGGGCACAACAACTTGAAAATTTCACTCGCGGATTTTCCACACTTATGTAGTGCAATCACTGCAGTTCGGTTTTCTATTACACCCCATCCCATCTTCACACGTTAACGAACACACTTTAAATGACCATCAACTGTCAACAACATTATGACGTTTATAAAACTGGCCGATATTGAAATGTCACTCATAAAATAAAGTTGTTGCCAATGTGAGAAATTATGTGACAGAACTTATGGCAGGACTAGGTACATAGTATTGGAGCCTTTCATGGTATACTAAATTCGAAAATTTGTCATGGTCAATCAATCAAATTCCTGTTAAGACCCCCTATATGGGAATAGGACAGAAACAACTCTCTTCCACAAGGCGCGATCCTGAGCATCGGTCTTCAGCTGTTGCCAGGACTTGTTTATTCCTCTGGCCTCCTGCTCAACTGTTCGCTTCCATGTGTTACATGGTCTACCAACCCGACGTCTTCCTTGAGGATTATAATCCAGAGCCTGTTAAGCGATGTTTCACTCTGGTTTCCTCAAAGTATGACCGATCCACTGCCGCTTCCGCCCTTGAATCTCAATACCTATTTTAGTCTGGCCAGTTGTACTCCAAACTTCGTCGTTGGAGATCACTTCTGGCCAGAAAATTCCTAAAATGCGCCGGAGGCATTGGTTCACGAAAGTCTGTAGTTTCTTGGTAAGTCGTACGGTCACTTTCCACGTAGTACAACCATATAACAACACGGATTTGACGCATGCGTCAAAAACTCGCAGCTTCGTGCGAAGGGAGATCTCTCTTAACCTCCAGAAAGGGGAAAGGATACTGAAGGCCTGACGAGCTTTATTTAGCCGAGCCTTAACATCCTTTTCGGCTCCGCCGTCCATGCTGACAATGCTTCCGAGATAGCAAAAATCTTGCACCTCTTCCACATCCTGTCCGTTAAGAACAATCGGTGTGCTTGCGTTCGAACCCATGTGCATGTACTTGGTTTTATGCACATTTATTTTCAGTCCCACCTCTTTGCATTTAGAATGGAACGAGCGAACATTTGACTCTAAGTCCGAACGATTATGTGCTAGCAAACACACGTCATCAACATAATCAAGGTGACTTAAGATGTTAAATAGTCTCCGTTGAAGACCTTTACCTCCCCCACCTTCCAGTGCAGCATTCAAGAAGTCATTTGTTACCACCAGGAAGCATTCCATATTTAATTTTGCTCAAAACTGTCGAAAGTTTACTTGAAAACTTGGATGCTTTCTACACCATCACCAATCCTATTAAGAATTACCATAGACAAGATTTTTGATACGGCATTGAGCAATTTTCACAATCGCAAAGGTCCCCTTTTCCGAGATTTTCAACTTTCTTTTCGTCGTTTTCGTGGTTCGAGAGATTGCGATCATCTGTCACTTGTTTTAAATCAAATTGAATAAACAATTCCCAAAAATAAAACCTGCATGCAAAACATAACTTAATCAATTTTTTCTCTTCATATCATTTTTCAGGTGTCGTTCAAGGAATGGTAACCGGAATGCGCGGCCTATGCAATGGCTTAGGACCGGCAATGTTTGGTGTCATATTCTATCTGTTCCACGTTGACCTAAACGACGAGCACAGCTTAAGTCATTCAATTGATAAGCCAATCCGTAACGAAACCCTGCATCCGGATTCGTTTACACAGCTGGCACCGGGACCGCCATTCGTATTCGGTGCATTCATGGTCGTATGTGCAATTCTAGTCGCCGTATTTATCCCAGAGGGTCCTACAGAATTAGCTATAAGAAGATCATCAAGTGATAAGAAAAGTAATCAATAATTTTATTTATTTATTTTTAACCATTTTTATTTTTTTCGTAGATAGATTTTGTTTTTTGTTTTTTTTTTTTTGATCTGTGCAGGAATTTTGTGCAATTCGACCGAGCGAGTGTGATTTTTTTATTAGTGCTCCTTAGTAGAAACCTGACCAAAGGTTTTCTAAGTGTTAGTAGTAAGGTTACTTCCACCCGCGACAGTGGAAAATGGCCCTCTGGGGAGTATCGTGGTGGCTGTGGCTATCGCCCAAATCGGGGCAGAGCTCTTAGGATTTCGGGGTGGAGTTGCGTTTGTCAACCAGGTGTCGTTACCGAAAGATTGTAATAGCAGAGATTTACATCGGTCTTGCATCCCGCAGTATGATTTTCGAACCCGCATTCGTCGTCACAATAACAATCCGTATTGCTGAAGACAACTGTGGCGTCGAGACTTAATGTCAGACTGTTCATGTTAAACAAAACACGATATGGCTACGGAAGGAAGAAGGTTTGATGGTATACTTGTGTGCGCGCTCAACTTGACAAGTATGACGCGGAGTTCCATACTGCATTTACCATGGCAGTTTCGATAATATGGTAAATGCTGACTACATTTCTGCGGTGTTCGAGGGAGTCTATAGAAGCAGTGATGATTGAAATTTCCAATCAGTCGGAACGCATGTTTCTGGAGCAACGAGATGTGCTTTGTGTGCCCCAGCCCAAATATGCGAATTATATATACTTTAAGCGAGGTCGAATGTATGCTTTGTAAATGTTACCAAGATCGGAAAGCGTAAAATATTTTTTTACATTTTTGTAGAATTTATTTTATCTAAGGTGCGAAGGGAAATCGAAAGTACGGAGTTCCACGTAATATTAATGTTACGGCCCCACCGTAAGCGAATCCTGAAAGTGGGAGAGAAACGAATAATTTATAGTAAATAATTTATACCGGCCGCAAATGAATAGAGGGACATGTTAAAGCCACTTAATGCGAACCACCGTAGAAATCCGCAACTTTGATTTCCCCTCGCACCTAAAATAAAATTAATTCAAATTAATACAATATGGCTGGAGGGACGTAACTAGTAGAGTAAAAGTTGCAAAATTGTACACTTACCTAACTTATTACACCTACACGGAGGTACTATGATGAATCGCAGCAACATAGTCCGGCAACAAAACAAGGAACCGACTAACATTCTAAGCCAATTCCCCGCCTTCTTACCGCGCGAAGCCAGCGAAGTGTGTAGAGAAAACCGGGAAGCAGCCAAGCCAACGTATAAAGAAAAGAAAACCACAACAAACATTCACCCGAATCGAAGCTTGCTGGGCTCAAACTTGGATTGGCTCGGCTTCTTTGGATAAGTGGTGCTCGATACCAACAGACGTGTCGTGAATCAATTATTAAAACTTTGATTTTGAAAATTAGAAGTGTCACAAGTAGATGGCGAGGAATTAACTTAGTATCAGTTCGAACTAACATAGAGAGGCTTTGAACATTTCTTGGTGAAACATTTTGGATCTTCAAAAATACGACGGAAGGAGATTGATTATTCAATCATAGAAATTGGAATGATTGCGGCGATTACAGAGGTTAGAGTACCAGACGCTCCAAGGGCCTCAACGAATCCGGATATAGACAAGAAAAAAATTAAGATAGAGAATAGAGACCCTCGAATTTAACGTAAAATTTAAGATTTTTTTATAAAGCCATTGAGCATTTTTCAATTGTGCATTGAACGTTTTGGGTTTCATAATATTCTTTGGTGTAAAAATTAATGTGAACGTTCCGTTTCTAGCCATTTCGCGTTGTGTGAAATTTCTTTTAAACTAATGGTTTGGTGAATGTTTTCACAGTGAATTTCGAATTGAAAGAAAAGATTTCCGGATTCTACACTGTTACGCTTTATTATTCGTGACACTTCGGTCTCTGCTGAGAGTTTGATAAAGGTCTCAGCAGAGACCGAAACGTCACGAATAATAAAGCGTAATAGTGTAGAATCTGGAAATCTTTTCTTTCAATTCTTTGCAACTGCCTCCCAACTCGTAATATGGTTCGGAAGTCGAACAAAGGGACGTGGCCATCAAAAGGATCACTGGAGCCTACGGTATATCTACACGGGTTCGCCGGATAGGTGCGTTCTGCTCCAGTTGGGGAAAATCTTGACGTTTGGAGGCATCAAGAGCAGCTTCAAAGATGTGTGCGCTCCAATTACTGTGGTTACTAGTTATTATGGCTGGAAGAGTAAAATCTTCCGAAGAGCAAAGTTGTACTCCGCCAAAGTATACATTGGAGGACGACGTCGGAATACCACGCTTGAGCGATAGATGCCAGGACTGTGTTTTGTAGCGTTTAACTCTGTTTTTTTTACTGTCCCATTCTAGGATTACCTTGAGGTCAAAGATCAGCGAACCAAATAACTCGCTGCGTTTGGAATCTACAGAGTGTCTGCGTGAGTCCGCAAAAAAGTTAAATTCGTAGAAGTTATCAAGTGTACTGTCATCAAAAAACTGGATTGAAAGTTGACGACAGAAGGTCGATGAATATATGGAATAGAGTGTGAGATAAGAATGAGTCTTGGAGGACGCCGGAACCGATTGGGTAAGAAGAAGATGAAACGTCATCTAATAAAACACGTATGGAGCGCTCAGAAAGGAAACTCTTTAGTCCTCTGGACAAGGGAAGCGTGTAACGCCAAATTTTTATGAATTACTTATTATGAGTAAGGGGAGTTCCGCTATCCTGTCTCTTTTGCGAGAATAGGCTTCAAGAAGTAATGAAGGTTCGGTATCCTGGCTGTTCTGTCAGGATGGGCTTCAAGAACTAGAGAGACTACGATATCCTGGCTCTTCTGCCAGGATGGGACTCAAAAGTTAAAGAGATTTCGCTATCCTGCTACTTATGTCCGGATGAAACTCTAAACGAAAGGGGTTATCCTACGGTAATAGTGGTCTCAGCTCTCTAAGGAGCCGAACCACCAGCTCTATGGAGCCGGATTTGATCCCTATCAGAGAGGCAGAGGGAAGGGAGATTCCAGCTCTAAGGAGCTGAACAGGCACCTTGAAAGAGCCGGATTTAATCTTAATCAGAGAAACAGTGAGGCGAGGGAATCCCAGCTCTAAGGAGCCGTCTAGCCGGAGTTGGTCAAGCAGGGGCTTGGGAAAGGCAGCACCATAGGTGCTGGACACTCAGCCGGCACTAGCGAGCCGAAGGTATTACCGTCAGTCTTGTCGGGTGTCAGTCCGTAAACGATAAAGCGGTTAATTGATTTTTACCTCCATTGTATGTATATATTTCTCCCTCCGGTAACCTTTTTGTATGTCGTTATAAAAATTACTGTTCGTTTTTCCGCCCCGTATTGGGCTTTTTCGCCTTATTTTATAACAAGCACCCGTGAGACGGACGGGCACATTTGTTCGCCATCTGCTCCTGTTCGAAAATAGTAAGGAAAGTAACGCAAATAATGTCGGACTGCTATTGCTGAATAAGTCAAAAAATAATTTCTCCTTTTAGAAATATTTTTATTTAATAAAATATTTATAATTAATTTTTACTTTTTCCGATCTCTTCAGCCACCCCTGAGTTGCGAAAGTAAGTCGAGAGCTTAAAGTTTGTGTAATGTAATGAGAGAAGTCGATTTGTTTATATGAGGCGGCTCCTATACGACATTCTTTGTGATGAATTTCCCATTGGATTTATTTATAAATAACTTCAAATCTTCTTGTGTTTGGACTCATGACACGGCGACATAGAGTTCTCTGCGTGATTACATACATTGTCATTTTAAATTTGAATTTGCAATGTGCTAAAAAAATATTAAAAGCAAGTTGCATCGATCGAAAAACAATCCCGCGTGGCATGTGATCAGGTACTCAACCACCAATGTCACAATTTTTCGATCTACTTAAAAAATTAAAAGTCAAATGGATTCACTTTTAGGCATCAAGTTTTTAGTTTCGGATTAAAAAATTTATTTTATTTTCAACTCCAGTATGGAATAAAAATTATTTGAAATTAATACATTTTTTAATTTACTCAAAACGTAAAAAAAATTCCAGCTGCGAATCGAACCCGGCTGCTCGCGTGGCAGGAGAGTTTTTCCACTTTTGCAATCCAATGTGTTCCCACGTTTTGCGCTATTCGTTTAGTCTCACGTTAGATTTACGCGTCATCAAAAGCATCGACAAAGCTTTCTACATACCAAGCTAGGCAGAACTGACGAACCGGCCATCTTGAATGACTCCAGTGGGTGTGACGTCATGGATTTTTCCATTCCTAAGGACCACCTGTATTATTTTTGACGAACTTGTCGTAAAAACACGTTTTACCGAAAACAACACAAAAGCATAATTAAATCAAATTAGCACAGAAATATTACGCGAGTGCACACTTTTTCGCAATAACTAAAATTTTATAATTTTCTGTGTGAAAATTAACCGGAGAACTCTGCACAATATGAGTGACAGATTTTCTTCAGTGTGAAAAGCCGAGATTTAATTTTGATCGCACTTTTTTCAATTAAAAATCTATTGCACTCATATCAACGTGTAATAATTACATGCCAAGCACTATTATTAAAGTACCTTAGAAAGCTGAACTATCTTTAACACTGCATTTAAGAATAAACGCGATTCTTACGAAGCCCGCTGTGTCTGCTCCATACAAAAGCGCGCGATTTTGTATGGAACTGTCATGTTTGTTATGACTCCAACGTGTTGTTGTTGGATTCAGTTACTCGGTAACAATAATAAAGCGAGCAATAATAAAGCGTAACAGTGTAGAATCCGGAAATCTTTTCTTTCAACTTGCAAAATTGTTTAACTTTTCTCCAATAATCACGTTTTTCAAGATGACTCCATTTTGTCAACGAAATGTGCTTGCAAGTGACTGTTAAATTACTTATACAAATAACAACAAAGTTTCAAGTGTTCATAGGAATAAAAAGTATCGATAGCTTCATTCAAATAAAAACTATTGATAGCTTTCATTCGCATAGCTATCGATAGTGGTTATTCGAATGACTATCGATGCTGGCCCAGTGTGATGGTACGAAACCACCTTCCATTTCGTACCATCATTTCCTTTAATTGCACTTCCCAAGTCGGTAAATTCAATTGAGGCATTTAATCGCATCTGGCTGTATGCCTAGTAGTAGGCACATGGGAACTTTACGTTTCTTCCACTTTTTTTTTTTGCATTGCATAATTATAAGCTACGAGACTATACGTCTGCATACTTACATCGTGTGTTATTGTTTCTTGGTGTCAAATGACACTCTGCAGTAATGTGTATGCAGACCGGGCTCGTAGGTTGACATTGAAATTTCTTCTTTTTTTTTTGGTTAACGATTGAGTGTATGCACTCACCTCGTTTGTTATTATGTGTCTCAAATGAGAACTCGGCAGATGCATGCATATACGTACATGCCCGTAGCTTGACATTGAAATTTCTGTGCTTTATGCTAGGGTCAACGATCAGTTGAGACAGGTTATATTTTTACTTCTGCTTCCTGAGTGCGTTGCCCTAGGGAGATGGGTGTATCGGTGGATAGGCAAATTTCGTGACATCACAAGCATTAAAGCCGATAGCTGTTAGTTTAACTAAAAGTGAGTTATATCAAACTCTGTCAAAAGCCTTTGCGATGTCTAGTGCAAGGATCTTCGCCGTATTCTTGGATACAGAAATTGGGTCAGGTCAAGAGCTCCCCCGTAGACCTTCCGGATCGAATTCCGTATTGGCAATCGTCGATAAGATGATTGTCCTCTAAATATTCGACAATCTGCGATATTCAATTGTTCACAACCTGCTCACGTGCGCTCAAGCACTTAGCCGCGCTACATGGAACAGAGAAAAACCTTCTGGAACGGGCGTGCTGGTACAATTACAGAAGCGTTTTCGGCAGAGAGGAAAATTCGTAATTCGGAAGCAGCGATTTAGTTCGTATATTTGAGAGCAATAAAAGTACGAATAATCAAACGATATAGCATAATTAATGAGTGCTCCAGTAATTTTTCAAAGCGAAAGAATAAAGTTTGTGTATTACTATATCCTAATTTGTATTCCTACAATTTTCTACGATAATTTAAATTAATCCGCCGCAATACCCGACACAGTAAGCAAACATAAAAATGAGCTGCACGCTAAATTACTTTTTTTTATAAACTAAACGCCAAAAAGCATAAAATCGCTTTAGAATCATGGAAAAAACGATTTACGTACCAGAAAATCGTGCGAAACGAGTCGTCTTGCCTTTGCACAAAATTACCTGTACCGATCAGTAGAACAAAAAACAAATTTTTTCCATTTCATTGAAAATTCTCCATTTTAATGCATTTTCTAGGAGTATCGTTAGATGTTCATTACGAAATAGAACGGGGCCGAAAAGTACACAGTCCCCTATCACCACTAATGCGATCCGATTCATCAGCGCAACTGTAGTCTTCTATTTGTAGATGTTTATTATTATTATTTTGTTTTTTAAGTAAAAGGAAATCAACAAAAATAACCAAATCAAACTACACAAATCCCATTAGTTGTTTTCTTTATATCATTCACTCGTTTTCTTTCTTTTTTTAATATAAATTTACTTGTTTTTTTTTTTAATGAATAACTAAAACTAAAAATAATTATTTTCTTTCTCGATTTATATTTGTTGAATAACACATCAACAATCACACATACAACTGTAATTGTTTTATATTTTTCGGTGATATATAAAAACTCTAATTTATAAATATAAAAAAAAAGTAAACCAAATGGATGTCACAGCAACTTAACGAGTGTGAATCACAGCGACACAAAACACAATTTAACAAAAAAAAAAAAAAAACAATGCAGTAAATAAAATCTAATAATGCAATTGAAAAGTAAAAAAAAAAAGAAAAACCTGATTTAAGTTTTAATAGAAATAAAAATAAAAAATAGTTTTATATAAGACAAAATGACAGAAAATTCATTTTTCTGATTTCCCACATTAAGAATTTCAAATTAATTTGTTGTTAAATTTGTTTTTTTTTTTACTATTATTGTATTTAAAAAGAAAACAAACGAAAGAAGATTGAATTATTACAAATGTAAGGACCTTTGAACTGGAATTTATTATGTAGAATAGTTATAATTGTATTTTGTAATTGTTATTTATGGCAGAATTGATTTAGTTTTATTTTTTAAAACAAAAAATTCAAAGAAGAAGACGAAAAGAAAAACAATACTAAAACGATTTCAAAGTTGTTTTTTCCTTCATATCACGATTTTCCGATTTGATAGATTTTTTTTTTCAATTTAAATGAAACAAAATTAGAAGTAGAAAAATGATTAAAAAAGAAAAACTGTAACTATGTAAAAGAGAAATCTAAATTTTTTTAAGTGATCGCAGACTAAATTCTTTTCGATTATTTAAATTTGAATTTGGAATGTTGACGCCTGTCGTCCATCAAAATTGCGATGTATTCTTCATTTACTTTTTTGATGAGTGGTCTGCGTGTTTTTGCGAATTTTAAATTGTGTGAATGTCAAATTAAAAATCATGTATAAAAGTTATGTATTGTATATTTGTTCTTTTTTTAGGTAGGTATGTGAAGAGTGAATTATATTTTTTTTTATTATTATTAATCATTCCTGTACTAAATAATTTAAGATTTAGCCGTTCTAATTTATGATTTTAATAGTTGTACAGTAATTCTGCTGTTTTTTTTTCTCTATAAGAAATACCCGATTTTTTTATTTATGCCTACTTAAGAATAATTTGTTTACTAGAATTGTATAAATTTTTGTTAACGATATTTAAAAAGTTTTAAGTTAATTTATATACGTCACAAATTTTCAGTATTACTCACCAAGGAAATTAATCGATCGTCGAAACATGCGATCATCTTTCGGGAAAAAACAAGAGAACAGTTGCGTATAATTTGAATGGGATTGTGTACAGAATAATTTAATTTTGTTTTTGTTTTTTTTGAATGATGTTTGGTGTGATGAATATTTTTTTAATTTATTTCCACGTGTATTTTTATTTGAAATGAAAAATCCAAATTGCTTTAAGATTCATAAAGGGCAGAGTAAAACCTCTGTAATTGAGACTCCGATGGGATCCGGCAAATTATGTCCCAATTAGGAGGTATCTCCAGTAACGAGTAGAGTTACTGTTCCAATCGGAGCTTGAACACCAGGTTCTAGCACGGAGTGGGAAATTTCAAATCGAAAATTAATTTTTCCCTATTTTTTGCGACTGATCTGGTTTTTCGTTGAAGTTTCAGGCCAAGTTTAAATTTAAACTTCCGAGAAATACGTTTATTTGCAACACTTTACGTTCTAATGAACAGATTGCAAATATATTTCCTTGCTGGAAAGTAGATATGCGCTTTATTAAATTTAACCGAAAAGCTGGTTATCACCTTGATTACGTGGGTATGTAAGAATGGAGGTACTAGATCCTTTAGTTTCTTGCTACATTTACCCAGGAAATATCAATAATAAATGCAGAGTACTCTGACATTTCGATGATGCTTGAGACAGTCTATAGAAGCCGATACGGTTTCATCTCTAATTAAACAGAACGTATGTTTTTGGATACGATGGAGCAATGCTAGGTGTGATTTTGGGATCCCAGCCCAAACAAATTTGTACTCAAGATGTCGCCGGATATAAGCCTTATAGTAGGTAGCCGGCTCAGACGCAAGAAATTATTTATCACACTTTCGTAGAATACCATAGCATTTCGAAGTATCAAGAGCGAAATCGTAGATGTGTTGACTCCAATCAAGACGATTGTTAGTTTTAAACCAAGAAACGTGAAGTCTGCAGAAGATTTCACCTTCTGCATACTTTACGTTTCTGCAGGCTACTAAAGGAACATTATGTTTTAAAAATAGATGACGGGTTTGGGTTTTCGAGGCATTAAACTGTACTGTTTTTCCTTCCCCATTCCAGGATTAAGTTGAGGTCAGAGCTTAATGAATCAATTGACTCATTACGACGTGATGGCACTGAAGTTGGACATGTCGCAGGGTAGTGAAATTGGAAGATGTTGTCGAGCCTGCTGTCATCGGCGAAACTGGATAAGATTGAAAGTTGACGACGGAAGGTCGTATGAGCCTTGAGGGATGCCGGAATCGATAGAAAAGGGGCAGAGGTAACTCCATCTAGTACAACTCCTATGGAGCAGAGGAAGCTCTCAATTCATTTAAGGAAAAATGATTTAACGCCAAATGCCTTAAGCTTGGCTATGAGACATTTATGCCAAACTCGGTCAAGCGCTTCCTCACTATGAAGTGCGCCGAATTTGTGTATGCAAGAATTTCAACGTTCAGTTAGATAACCAGGAAATTTCCCGTAGACAGTCAAGATCAGGTTTCTCCACTATTCTGCGATTAATAGCAGTTTCCGTTACCTTTGAAAGTACTGAGGTAATGGCAATAGGGCGATAGTTAGCGGGGTTTTCTTTGCATCCCTTCTTTGAAATCGGCCGAACATTCACGACTTTTCATTTCTGTGGAAAGCACCTCAAAAATATGAAAGATGGTAAAGATGGCGAAGTGGTTTAGAGATGTAGCACATTTCTTAAGGACAATGCGAAGGATGTCATTCGGACCAGAAGGCTTGTTCAAATTGAGCTCTTGTGGGATTTTGGAAATAATCTTAGTTCAAAATCAAAGGGGTGGCAGCGTAAAATCAGAAGGTGGTAGTTGAGAGTGACTCCGATTTGACTGTGAAAGTCTAGGCGATTTATAAGGAGTGTCTCAAAAGTAGCTGACATTTAAATTTAATAATGAAACGTATTGATTTGCTGATTGTTTTCACAGTGCATTTCGAATTGAAAGAAAGATTTCCAGATTCTACACTGTTACGATTTATTATTCGTGACGTTTCGGTCTGTGCTGAAACCTTTACCAAACTATATAAAACGTATTATTTACTTGAAAAGGACTGGGATGGTTTTTTAATATTAGGGGTAAACATGAACGTTATGGTTCCTACGTTCAATCTCAGTGACATTATTCTCGCGACATGCTAACTTGGGTCTAGCTGCGGTTGTGGGGGTGGGGAAATTCTGTCTGTTGTAGTGGCGAAGCTTACGCTAATTCCCATCCTTCATTTTCTTCACTGTTTGCTTCTATCTCGCGTTCCACTGATGCATGAATATTAATAACTGCAATAACACAAGGTTACCGTACTGCTATTTACCTCAGAATTACCGTTCTTTATTTATGTGCGTGTAAGAACAAGAAAAAACCTTTTCGCCGTCGTGTGTTTGGCTCATCGGAGAACTGAGGCGGGTAGATTTGAATTTCAGATTTTAAATTTAAATGTTCAACTTGAAGTTCATCGACCTAAACCGCAAACTCATCCGAGTTATTTATTTCTTGCCGCCTTTGTTTGCTCTTGTTGCATATGAATCTGCCTTTCGCTCGAATCCAGTTTTGGTGATCGGAATTGTTAAAGTGATGCGATACACGGTGACCAAATTTATATGCTTAGGCTGCAGAACATGTGCACCGAACCGAATAGATCCTTGCAATCGCTTGGTTTGAACGTCAACGTGTGTACGAATGCGTCAATTTCGGTATAACCTATGGAGAGTGCCGTCTCCACGTAACTGAGGTGTTCTACCAGTCACGATTTGCACGAAACTCAACTAAAAGCAGCTCTTGAGTTATAAAACCCGACCAGAGGTACCATGAGTATAGGAACCCATTGAAGATTGCTTGGAACGATCTTATGATCAAGGGGCACTGATTGTAGTCACAAAATCAATCCCTGTTTGTTAAGAACCGTGGTGGTAAGCCCTTATGACAGGTATTCACGTAAATCAATAAAATAGGTTTTGTGTACGAGTGCATATTTTGCACACAAACGAACATTATCGCCCACAACAACAGCTCTGATATGAATTTTTGTGCATTGTATTCAGGTCAGCACGCCTCGACCGTTATATTTTTATTTTTTTGGCTTCATATTTACATAGATACATGCACGTGGGTTCAAACACAAGTCTACCGATTGTTTCTAAAGGACAAGATGTGAAAGAGGTGCATGATTGTTTTTTACCTCGGAAGCATTGTCAGCATGGACGGCACAGCCGAAAAGGATATTGAGGCTCGTATAAATGGAGCTCATTATGCCTTCGGATGTTAATAGAGATCTCCCTTCGCACGAAGCTGCGAGTATTTTACGTATGCCTCAGATCCGTGTTGCTGTACAGGGTGGCTAAATACAAGTTTCTTTTTAAAAATGCAATAAAATTAACAAAATTACATTTTTTTTCCATTCGTTCAAGTGGCTGCCTCGGCTGGCTTCGCAGTAGCGCATTCTGTCACTCCAATTTTCTAAGACCATGTCGATGGTTTCGGGCTGTAGCTCATGGATTGCTTGGATAATTTGGCCTTAAGTGCTTGAATCGTTTCTGGATTGTTGGCATAACATCGGTCTTTCACGGATCCCCAGAAAAAAAAGTCCAAAGGGGTCAAATCGCAGCTCCGAGGCGGCCAATTGACATCGCCAAGACGGCTGATAACACGATTTGAGAATTTGGTGCGTAAAAGATCGATTGTGGCATGGGCTGTGTGGCATGGCGCGCAATCCTGCATGAACCAGAGGTCGTCCAAATCCATGTTTTCAATTTCAGTAAAAAAAAAAGTCGGATAACATGGCTCTGTAACGTTCACCGTTGACCGAAACGTTGTTCCCAGCCTCATTTTCGAAGAAAAATGGTCCAATGATGGCACCACTCCACAATCCGCACCAAACTGTCACTCTCTGTGGATGCATTGGCTTCTCGACAATAACGTGCGGGTTTTCCGAGCCCCAGATGCGGCAATTTTGTTTGTTAACGTAGCCTCCGAGATGAAAATGCGCCTCGTCAGAAAAGATGACTTTTCGCCCAAATACGCTGTCCAATAAGTTTTCAATATTTCCCAACTTTGTTCAAGTGTATTTCATTTCGTTCCGCGGAGGTATGATACTGACTTTCTGTCAAGATTTCGAGCGGGAAACAGCTTTCAGTGTCAAAATAACTTATGATTTAAGAAGAAACCACTGGATGGCCCACCCTGTACTACGTGGAATGTGCCCGTTCGACTTACCAAGAAATTGCAAACTTTCGTGAACCAATGCCTCCGATGCATTTTAGGGATATTCTGGCCAGGTGTGATCTCCAGCTGCGAACTTTGCAGTACAACTGGACAGACTGAAATAGGCATTGAGATTTAAAGGTGGAAGTGATATTGGATCGGTCACACACACAAAAAGGGAAATATCGCCAAAAAGCTCTGAATTATAATCCTCAAGGATTGGGTTGGTCGACCATGTAGCGCATGGAAACGAGCAGTTGATCAGGAAGCCAGAAAAATAAACAATTCCTGTCGAAAACTAAAGAACTGTTTCAGTCCTAACAGGAAATTCAGTGATTGATTCCGGATTAGCTCAGAATTTACAACAATGATTATTCTTACTTTATTTTGATTATAAATAATAATGCACTAAAAATACAATGCCAACGACTTTACACAAGTCGTCAGTTGATCTAGTTAAATAATTATTCGTTTTACGCCCAATTTTTTTTTTAGTTGGTTTGTTTAATAAATTTAAGTTTCAATTTCTTGCCTAATTTTTCTCATTTTTTTGATCCGCATAATTTGCCAAAACAAACTCAAATATTCAGCTAGTGAAATCGAATTTTGAAATCATTTTTCAATAATTATTGACTTTTGGGTCGTTTACGTCCAGACGATTTTTAAAAACGGGCTTTGCAGAATTCTCTGAAATATCACACATTCAAAAATTTGCTGCAGTAAGCTCTTGTAGTTTGCAAAATTCGCCCGATATAGTTGAATCATCGAAATTTTGCTACAAAATTTCTTTGGTTGTACAGAACTCCGAATTTTTCATTTAATTGGCCCAAATTTGCAAACTACAAAAATGTACTGAAGCAAATTTCTGTAGAGATGTAGCTCGGTAGTTGGCAGAGTTCGTTTTAAGAAATCATTTGTTCGTATTTTATGTCAACTGTACCCTTAAAAATTGTGCGAAGCATCGTTCATTTCCAGTATTTTAGCTTAACGAACTGAATATGTTTTTTTTTACAAAAGAAAAGTACAACTTATTCTTCTCGTTTTGTATCTATCGCTTATTTCTTGTGTGATCACTTCTAGTATATCATGAAAAAAACAAACAAAAATTTCTTTCATCAATTTTAAAAGTAGTCAAAATAATCAAATTTGAAAAGACATCAAATTCGCGTTTTCTATATTTTATTAAAAGAAAAATAATCTTCAAATAAAAATTCGTTTTCTGTTCTCTCTAGCGAGAATTAATTGTTATTAAAAAAAAAAACAAATACAAATTGTGTGAATAAAAAATAAAACAACTAGAAAGAAATCTGTATATTTCTTGTGTGGTAGAATTTTGTAAATAGATATTAAATTATAAGCACTGATGATTGATGATAATTAAAAAAAAATGAATTACAAGAATGAGATAAGATTTAAGATGAGTGCAACGGATAAATTCATCTTTGCTATATTTTTTTAGAAAAAAAAACACAAAACAAAATTTTAATTCTTAATTGAAAATTACTAACTTTTTCATTTAAAAATTCAACGTATTCGGATAGTATAACGCAATTATGGATATTCGAATGGCGTAAGATCGAGAAAAACAACACTGAAATGAATAATAATCGAATTTTTCTGTTCCTCACGCAATGAGTTATTATTGAAATTCAAAATTCCTGTAATGCATAAAATAAAAACGAACGAAAAACAAAAATCCTAGAATAAATAAAATGAAAAAAAACCCATTAAAAATATTTATTTTTTCATTCCTTTAGACAAATTAAACAATTCTATGTTATGATAATGTTGAAATATTTTACAAACACCTAAAACAACCACAACACAAAAATTTATAAAACTAAAAATTTAAAAAAGAAAATCAAGCTGTTAAATCCTCACCAATATTACGAAAAGAAAACAAAAAAATATTTAAATATAAATTTAAAATTGTAAATGGATATGCGATAGAAAAAGATACAACAACAACAAAATATTAACTTTAAACACAATAAGGAAACAAAACAAAACTTATATATAAATGTAAAAACGAAAAAAATAAATAAATTAAAAGCTTTTTCGCTGCCAAAAAATGCGTTGCAGTAATTTTAAGAGAATTATAATCACACACACAAACACAAACAAACAAAGACAACAACAACACCATTAAGGTACGAGCGTTAATAATTAAATTGTATTTGATCAGAACTATAATAAAAAAATGGAATGTAAACAAAATTCAACAAAAAGAGAAGGCGAATTAAAAATAAATAAATAAATAAAAAACAGTGTGAGATAATCCACAGTCATAATAATTAATTATATTTTAAATTGCATAAAACAAAGAAGAAGAAAAAAATACAAAAACATATTATGTAGAAATTGTTTTAATTTTGTAAAAAAAAACCAACAACAAAAAACAAACCGAGATGAGAAGAGGCGAAATTATTAATGAAAAATAAAAATGCAAATTATATTGTATAATTAAAAACCAAAACATAAAAAGTTATTTCATTCAAAAATGCCCCGTGCCATTGCAGAAGAAGAGGATGTACTAGAGCTATTGATCGTAATCGCAGTTAAGTGTTAAATAATTGACAACAGCCCTGCCCTAGAACCCACATTCACATATTCGCATTTATGTGGAGCGTAGCGTAGTGTAGTATTTTTTGAAATCCACCACGTGAACACTTCAATGTAGTGTAGCGTAGTGAATTTTATACTACGAAAGAAACACTAAAGCTTGAGGAATCGTGATATTTACTTGTCAAAAAAATAAATATTTACAAATATGATCGAAAAGAATTTATTGTGAAATGGAAAACCAAATCAAAAATCAATGTTCGTGGGAATTAGAAGAGACGAACATTTAAATTTCTAAACCAACACAAAACTTTTAAATTGTACTCGAAAATAAGTAAAGTTTGTCAAACTTTCGATAAAACGAAGTTTAAGGAGCTACGTTTTATATTTTTACAATTTCTTAAGATTTTTCGTTTTTTGGATTCGTAATTTCAAAAGAAAATTTTCTGTGATTTTATGGAAACCGATTTAAATAGTTACGTAACTTTTCAACACTTTGTGTTGCAAGATTTCATTTTTAATTGTTCCGGATTTAACACTATCCCAACGCACTTATATTTCTACACTACGTTCCACGCTCGAGGAAAGGAAAAAAACTGACACTAATTTGACTATTAAATACTTTAATGGAATTCCGAAAATTGTCCCTTTAAAAAAGTAATTTCAAAATCTTCTATTTTACGGAACAATTTAACTATATACTACCAAAATGTCAGAGGACTCCGAACCAAACTGGAATGCTTTCGCTTAAACTCTCAACTAATTTCGCAGGATGTGAATCAGGACTAAATGATTCTTTTCTGAATTCTGAACTTGGACTGAAGGACTACATAATCTATCGCTACGACCGCAACTTTAAATCGAGTTCTAAATTACGATTCGGTGGAGTGATTATTGCTGTGAAGAATAAGCTCCGGTCTACTCGTGTTAAATTATTGCATGACGACGTCGAACAAATAATTGTTACTATTAACTTGCAAAAAATTAAATTGATTATCGCTGGGCTCTACATTCCTCCAAAATCGTCGCCAGATATCTACTCCAAACATGTGGACTCTACTGTTGCAGCGTATCACTCTTTTCCGAGTGCAGAGCTTGTCATCGTTGACGACTTCAATCTTCCAAATACCTTTTGGGGTATGACTTCATGGGATTCAAAACCATCATGCGCATGTAGTAATTATATTATTGAAAAATTTTGTAATTTAAACCTAAGTCAGTTCAATGATTCGTATTCTTATAGCTCTTGCGGCAAAAATATGCTTGATCTAATTTTCTCTTCGTTAAAAAATGTTGATGTTTCACAAGACTCTAATCATTTAGTTCCATTGGACGTCTACCATCCTGCACTCTCAATCAATGTTATTTTTTCGCATTACTTTTTTGATGAACTTAAAGCAAACAGTGCAGTTTCTAGTTTTAATTTTAAGAAAGCTAACTACGATGAAATGCGCACACTGGACGCCAATTGGGAGGCAACCAGAAACACTTTTCTAACTAGTGCTGAAGAATCTGTGGGATATGCGCAAAGCGGTGAGAAACCCTGGATGTCGCAAGACACATGGGACAAGGTTGGCAATCGGAAAAAAGCCAAATTGGCAATCATCTCTCAACCCGATGTCAACCAACGAACGCCCGACTTGAGGCAGAACTACCGCGATGCTCATATACAGCTTAAAAAGGCTGTTAGGCGCGACAAGAGAAAGGCCATTGAAGATCTGGCAAACAAGGCAGAATCTGCGGCTTACCTTGGGGATATGAGTTCACTATTTAAAATCATGAAACAGTTGACGAACAGGAATTTCACCGCCAACCACCTGGTGAGAGATGTCAACGGAACTCTCCTTAATATGAGTGAACACCAGTTGCGACGATGGAAGGAATACTTCTCTGATATTTTAAACATCTTGTCAGATGAAGATATTCCGGAAACAGAACAACTTCCAAACATCCAACCGCAACAATCCTCTATTAGGGACGATCCCCCAGATAAGGAAGAGATAGTTTCCGCCATTCGGTCAATGGCGGGAAGGAAAGCTCCAGGTATAGACGGACTACCAACCGAACTCCTCAAAGCGGACCCGGAAATAACAGCCGATATACTCCTCCCACTCTTCACTAAGGTGTGGAATGATGGAAGATATCCGACTGAATGAAAGGAGGGCGTCATTGTGAAAATTCCGAAGAAGGGCGACCTTCGGGATTGTGGCAATTGGCGTGGTATATGTCTACTTACTGCCGTATCAAAAATTATGGCTAAGGTAATTTTCAATAGGATTAGTGATGTCGTCGAGAGCACTCTCGAAGTTTATCAGGCTGGATTCCGTAAAGGGTCGTCTTGTACCGACCACAGAAATACCCTACGGATAATATTAGAGCAGTCAGCCGAAATGGGTTCGCCACTACATCTCATGTTTGTGGACTTCGAGAAGGCTTTCGACAGTGTTAAGCGAGATTACATATGGAATGCTTTGCGTAGGAGAGGTATTCCAGATAAGGTCATAGCTATGATTAAAGAATCCTACGAAGATGCAAGGTGTCGCGTCTTGCATAGAGGAGAGCTGTCCGAGAGCTTTCCTGTGCGAACGGGTGTCAGACAAGGCTGCATAATATCACCAGCCCTGTTTCTGGTGGTAATAAATGACATCTTGAAAGCTGCACTGGAAGGTGGGGAAGGTAAAGGTCTTCAATGGAGACTATTTAACATCTTAAGTCACCTTGATTATGCTCATGACGTGTGTTTGCTTGCACATACCCGTTCGGACTTAGAGTCAAATGTTCGCTCGTTGCATTCCAAATGCAAAGAGGCGGGACTAAACATAAATGTGCGTAAAACCAAGTACATGCACATGGGTTCGAACGCAAGCACACCGATTGTTCTTAATGGACAGGATGTGGAAGAGGTGCAAGATTTTTGCTATCTTGGAAGCATTGTCAGCATGGACGGCGGAGCCGAAAAGGATGTTGAGGCTCGGCTAAATAAAGCTCGTCAGCCCTTCGCACGAAGCTGCGAGTTTTTGACGCATGCGTCAAATCCGTGTTGTTGTATGGTTGTACTACGTGGAAAGTGACCGTTCGACTTACCAAGAAACTACAGACTTTCGTAAACCAATGCCTCCGGCGCATTTTAGGAATATTCTGGCCAGAAGTAATCTCCAACGACGAACTTTGGAGTACAACTCGCCAGACTAAAATAGGTATTGAGATTCAACGGCGAAAGTGGCAGTGGATCGGTCATACTTTGAGGAAACCAGAGCGAAACATCGCAAAACAGGCTCTGGATTATAACCCTCAAGGAAGACGTCGAGTTGGTCGACCATGTAACACATGGAAGCGAGCAGTTGAGCAGGAGGCCAGAGGAATAAACAAGTCCTGGCAACAGCTTAAAGCCGATGCTCAGGATCGCGCCTTGTGGAAGAGAGTTGTTTCTGTCCTATGCCCCTATAGGGGGTCTTAACAGGAATTTGAAAATTTGAAGCTCTGTTATGGCAGCGAGACGTGGACATTAACGCGAACTTCCGAAAAAGCAGTTAACGCATTCGAAAGAAAGGTCCTCCGAAGAATTTTGGGACCTGTGAAGGAAGGAACGGAATGGCGAATAAGATACAACCATGAGTTGTATCAACTCTACGACGAGCCAGAAGCTTCAACGTTCATCAAGTTACGTAAACTGCAGTGGGCTGGCCATGTTGAGCGAATGGAAGACAGAAGAATCCCCAAACGTGCTCTTAAAGGTAAAGCGAGTGGTAACCGGCCAGTAGGCAAACTACGCAAGCGATGGGAAGACTTGGTTGATGAAGACAGCAAAGCCATTCTAAAAATTAGCAGCTGGAGGACGCGGTCTTTGGATCGAGACGATTGGAGGCGACGACTTCAGGAGGCCAGGGCCCGATTTGGGCTGTCGCGCCATTGATGATGATGATAATAATTAACCTATAAAATAGTGTGCTTAGTGAATAAATTGCACAATAATAGTGAATTATAAAGAAGTTCCCGAAAAAAAAACAAAGATAAGAATAGCAAAAGATGTGTTCGAGGCGGATTGGGGCGTAAGATGAGTCTGGATGCAGCAAGGGCCCCACCGAAAATAAAAACAGTTCTTATATTTTCATTAATTTTATTATTACTTAAATTTTTTTTTATATTTCAATAACCTTTATTCATAAAAATTTAAAATATTACTTCCCTTTTTATACTCTAGATGGAATCTGAGAGTATTATAAGTTTGCTCTAAGGTTTGTAACGCCAAGAAATAAGGCTCGGAGAAAAAAATGAATGATACAGAAGTTAATATTACCACTAAAAAATCTCAAAACCGGATGTCCGTCCGTCCGTCCGTGCGCTCTCTAGCTTGAGAACGCGTTGAGCTAGAAAGTTCAAATTTTGTACACGTCGTTTTTGACAAAAAAGTAAGAACAAGCTCGTGAACGGGCCAAATCGCTCCTCCCCTTCTACCCCCTCCCATACAAAATGACACAATTGCGCAATTTGACAATAAACGGATTTGCTCAAAAAGTATAAAAGCTATTGGCCTGAAATTCGGAATATATTACTTTTATAATAATATCAATCTACCATATAAAAATTATGCGTGTCCTTTTCCTCCTTCTACCACCTCCCATACAAACTGTACTTATCATGAATTACTCTAAGCCAATTTCCTCAGTGCTTATAAAATTCAGCGGGCTGAAATTGTGCACCAAATATTTATTTAAAATTGTTAGTAAGGCCAAACAAAATTAGATGATTAGCTTCACCCCTTCTACCCCCTCCCATACAAAATGAAATAATTTCGTAATTTGACAATAAATGGATTTACTCAAAAAGTATAAAAGCTATTGGTCTGAATTTTGGTATATATTACCTTTTTAATGATTTAAATCTACAGTGGAAAAATTATTTGCCTCCTCCCTTTCCTTCCACCCCCTCCCATACAAACTACACTTTTTCCTGAAATGCTCTAAGCTGATTTTCTCAGAACATATAACATTTGTTGAGCTCATATTTTGTAATAAATATTTAATTAGTATTATCACTAAGATCAGAAAAAAAATATTTGATTTGCTTCACTGCTTCTACCCCCCCTCCCCCCATATAATATGACACAGTTTGACAACTTCACAAAAAATAGATTTTCTTGAAAAGCATGAATGGCAATGGAAATTTAAGGGATGCCAATTTTATAATATTCTTAGCTATTTCTGAAAAAATCATTAAAATCCCCCCACTCTTTCTACCACCTCCCATACAAACTGCACATTTTCACTAAGTCTAACTCACTAATTTTCTCAGTTCCCATTCAGTTTTTGGAGTAAGCATTTTGTATAAAACATTTTCATAGCTACTTTAGCATGATGGCGAAAAAATTAGTTCAATGCTATCATCCCTTCTAACACTTCCCTTATAAAATGTCTTGGGATCACAAAAAATTCTGTTTCAGCTAGAGTATCGTAAGATTGCGCTTTACTTGCAATCGTAGCCCTGTTATGTTTTTTCTTAATGTTAAGATTTCTGTCCGTATTTAGGAACATTTTGTTTTTTTGACTATTTCTTTTTTCTGGTTTCTTGTCTCCAGAATTTGTTGAAGGATGAGTGAGGAGTAAGGCCCCATATGGGAGCCCCGGTATGGCTGGCCTTGGGACGCTATTCTCCTACAGCTTCTCGGACTAAGAGTTTTATTGGTAAAGATATATAGATCCAGCACTAACAAGGGAGGGCGATCTTCCAAGTACCTTCTCCCACCCCATTGCTCCTGATCTAGCCGGCAGGAAGTGCTGACTCAACTTGGAAGACGCTCTATTATTAAGTATGCTTGTGAGGTGTGCGCTCCGTATTATGAGTAACATAAGAGTAGTATCGCCAAATAGGCTCTGGATTATAATCCTCAAGGATGACGTCGGGTTGGTCGAACATGTAACACATGGAAGCGAGCAGTTGAGCAGGAGGCCAGAGGAATAAACAAGTCCTGGCAACAGCTTAAGGCCGATGCTCAGAATCGCGTCTTGTGGAAGAGAGTTGTTTCTGTCCTATGCCCCTTAACAGGAATGTGACTAAGAGTAGTATCGAGTCTGTACAGTGAAGATTCTTAAGGTTTGTCTGAAGAGACCTTCCCTGGTCTGGTTCGTTGCGTCTTCCTCTTTACGAACAGCGCCTTAAACTTCTTTCTCTAAAATTGCTCAAGAATAGACGGATTACCCTTAGCGCTGCTTTTTTATTTAAATTAATTTGAAGAAAAATTGATTCCCCATATTTCCTCGAAGTCATAACTTTTAGTATTCCGCGTTGATCCTTGAGAAACTATGTGCCATTTCACATTTCTCATCGTCGCACCAACTATGAACAATACGAACCACTCGCATTTCTTTCGGGTGGGACTACAATTGATAAATCATGCAGTTAAAGTCAGCTTTATACGATAAATAATTGTTTGATTGTTAATTCTTTAAAATTTTAAATTTGATACTTGTATGATGTATTTTTGAAGTACTTCTTTTTAACAATATTTGTTTTGATATGATTTGAATAAAATAAATAAATACAGCGGGTAATCCTCGGAAACTTTGGTCTCTTATCAACGAGACTCTCGACCAAAACGGTAGCGGCCAAAATAAAGCGGGAATCCATGAATTAAATACGCAATCAGGAACAACGACAGATCATGCACTAATTGGGAATCTGCTTAACGATAGGAGAAAACCTTGCGAAAGATCTAAAAAATTTTAACGGAGAGCATTATCCCAAATATGTCTCTCCTGAGTCAAAAAAGACCATGTTTCTGTACCCCACATGTAGTAAGGAAATAAGTAGATTAATTGCTGAACTAAAAAGCAGCATAGCACCAGGGATTGATGGAATTACAACAAACGACTTAAAAACACTATCAACAATTATATCCTCTCCACTATCTAAAGCGATTAATGCACATATGGCGGATGGCACATTCCCTTCCTGCTTAAAAACATCATTGATTACTCCAGTATTCAAAAGTGGATCTATCTCAGACCCAAACAATTACAGACCGATTGCCTCGATAAGCTCCATTAGCAAAATCTTTGAAAAAGTCATCAACAAAAGAATCTCAAACTTTATAAACAAAAATATGGGATTTGACCGAAATCAGTATGGCTTTCAAGAAAAGAGCAACACTACAGCAGCATTGGTTGATGCGATGCAATTTATAAATGATGGTCTGGACAAAGGCTGCTACGTAACATCAGTCTTCATAGATTTAAAAAAGGCATTTGACACTGTAGATCACGAAATACTGCTCCAAGGTCTAAATGAAATTGACTTAAGAGGAAAAATTAATGATTTAATAAAAAACTATCTCCTAGGGCGCACTTATATTACAAGAAACCTAGATAAACTCAGCGATTCAAAACGAATTAATATGGGAATTCCTCAGGGTTCAATCCTGGGCCCTACTCTCTATCTACTTTATATACATAATTTGCAGCATATAGGCCTTCGAGCTAAATATATAGTATACGCGGATGATACACTGCTGCTTTATAGAGGAAGAAGTCAGCAGGAATTGGAAACATTGATCAACACTGACCTCAAGTTATTTAAGAATTGGCTGTTGGGCAACAGGTTAACATTAAATGCAGGGAAGACCAGCTTCATGATATTCAAGCAAAGAAATAAAGCTGATATTGATGCAAAAATTAACATAGATGGAATTGAATTGTGTAGAACAAAACAAGTCAAGTATTTAGGACTAACGATCGATGAAAATCTATCATGGTCACAACACATTAATAACATCCGCAAGAAAATAGCACCCATCACAGGACTATTGAGGCTTCCGTGGCGTAGAGGGCAGCGTGCTTGCTTCTCAGTCAATAGGTCGTGGGTTCGATTCTCACTCCAGACGGGATTTTTTTAAGCGCAAATTTTTCAGTTGCTACTAAAAATTATTCGCAATAAAATGGGGAAACGGTGTAAAAGTGAAACAGTTCCACTTCAAGAAGGCCTAGATACTCAGTAGATGTTTTCTGTTCACTTTTTATCATTCAGTCCCCATAACATCTGCAAATATTTGTCAGTAAGCAGCCAGTACAACTGAAAAATATACCAGCTTCTCCACTCGCTACGGTCGTTCTCACTCCCCTTCCCCAACCTTCCCAATCCCATTTCTTCCCTCCATGACTGTGTTTGAGCATTGCACATAAAGGCCGAAATTGCCTATAATACAGGTCATTCTGTAAAAAAAAAAAAATTACGACGGAATTACTTTCTACCTACACCAATAAAAGAAATTTTGTATAACGCGTTTATACTTTCAAACATAGCATATGGACTTATAATATGGAGCCAAACATCTATGTATAACCAAGAGAGAATATCAAGACTCATGAACAAAAGCATTAAAGCTGTATATAATTTACATCTAATACCATCGGCTGACCTTTATGAAAACTACAGCAATCTAAACCTTCAACAAACCTTAAACCTTGAGCGGTCAAAATTAATGTACAATATAATAAACCAAGGATTAAAATCATCAATACTAATAACGTATAGTACGGATATTCACAATTATAATACAAAAAATGCTAGTGCGGTAAGAAACAGAAACTGTAGGACAAATAGACTAAGAAAGGATCCCATTTATGAATCAATACTGTACTACAACTCCTTGCCAAACGAAATTCGACAAGCGAAGGATATCAGATGCTTCAAGATTGCAGCAAAAGAATACATAAAAAATACATAGAACTACTAAACAAACAAATATCAGCTATTAAAACCCGTTAATGGTCTAAAAAAGAAACCACGATCCGTTTCCCTTATACCAGCACGCGGCTGTCTGGGGAACAATCACTTTTTCAGTATAAAAAAAAGAAAAAAAAAATTTGACTTTCATATTTATCTCTATTATTTGCTATTTTATTATTTAATTTTTTTATTTATTTCATTAACTATTTATTATTTTATTAATTACTAGCAAATACCCGCAACTTCGTCCGCGTAAATATCGATACAATGTGCTTTTCATAGTAATGTACGGTATATTTCATATATAATCTGCTTACACTAATTTCTGCGAAAAATGTTACCCCGTTTTAACCCTTACATATTTTCTTGAGAGTTCAGCACTTTTTATGTTCTATTCCAAAAAAATTTCTGCGAACTAAATTCTAGAAAAGAAATCACTATTAGTGTAAGGCCTCTTTTGCCAAAATCAAAATATAATATTAAAACGCAGCAATAGATTTTTCTCTTAATTTCAATTAATAATTACTTGTACGTATTTTAACTTCCTTTACTTAGAATTACTCACTGACAAAAATCAAAATATAATGTCAAAAATCACCAATAGACTTTTTCACTTATAGACGATCAACAGCATATGATTGGAAAAACTGAATTGGATAAACTTTCTATGTTTTCGTCATAAGCAGCACTTGACGTTTGACACCATACACAATACATACTATATAACGAATGAACCCAGCGAGAAGTCGTACCCACTAAGCACTTTAAAAACCGTAAAAGATATGGTATTTCCCTAAGGTGCGAATACCAACCAAATCGCCAGCCTATTAATACATCTATTGTTTTTGTGCCTCACATCTTACGTACTAAAATAGCCCCCGCAGGATACGCTGGCTAATCATATACGATAGATACCACGCTAGGGACGAAATTTTACTGTTTGAATGTGTGAGTAGGTTACGCAGGTTGGTTGCTACAGGTAGCCGAAATACCTACGACATCAATGGCTTTTTGGCATAGCCTGTTCTTAACAAATCTCAGCCGATGTAGGATGGCTACGATTTTGCTGGTTTGGCCGGCCATGTACCAGTCCAAAGTGGCTACCTACGCTTTTTACATCCACTTTTGTTGGGCTCTCTCTGAAGATCCCTGCTAATTAAGGATTTAATACAAAATCTTAGCTCGATCAAAGTTATATGTACTGAGAAAATTGGAGTATAGTATTTAATGAAAAAGTTTAGTTTGTATTGGAGGTGGTGGAAGGAGTTGGGGGATTTAAACTATTTATATACTTAAAGATGGCATTTATAATAGAAATAATATATTTCAAATTACAAATTAATAGCTTTTATAGTTTCCATGAAAATTTGATTATTATAAGTTTTTGAAAATGAGTCACTTTGTATGGGAGGGGGTAGAAGGCGTGAGGGGAGAAAAATAAAACCTAAAGCAGATTACTCCCAGAGGCAGAGCTAATAATCTGTGAAAGTTTCATTGCAATCGGTGCAGCCGTTTTCGCGTGAAAGCCGGAAAGACAGACAGACACTACAATTATATTTATATAGATTCTTTGTTTATTATCATTATTTATTTAATTTCAATTAATACTCTATTTTTATTTTTTTTTTTTGTAAAATTTTTACTTTATTCAGTACTCTCTCATTCAGGATTTCATCGGCGTACTTTCATCGACTCATCTGAGCCTAAAACTGTGGTACTAATACCTGGTTTAGGTAAAATCTGGCGCAATGCCGAGATTGTATGAACTCTTTATTATTAAACTAGCAAATACCCGCAACTTCGTCCGCGTGAATATCGATACAATGTGCTTTTCATAGTAATGTACGGTATATTTCATATATAATCTGCTTACACTAATTTCTGCGAAAAATGTTACCCCGTTTTAACCCTTACATATTTTCTTGAGAGTTCAGCACTTTTTATGTTCTATTCCAAAAAAATTTCTGCGAACTAAATTCTAGAAAAGAAATCACTATTAGTGTAAGGCCTCTTTTGCCAAAATCAAAATATAATATTAAAACGCAGCAATAGATTTTTCTCTTAATTTCAATTAATAATTACTTGTACGTATTTTAACTTCCTTTACTTAGAATTACTCACTGACAAAAATCAAAATATAATGTCAAAAATCACCAATAGACTTTTTCACTTATAGACGATCAACAGCATATGATTGGAAAAACTGAATTGGATAAACTTTCTATGTTTTCGTCATAAGCAGCACTTGACGTTTGACACCATACACAATACATACTATATAACGAATGAACCCAGCGAGAAGTCGTACCCACTAAGCACTTTAAAAACCGTAAAAGATATGGTATTTCCCTAAGGTGCGAATACCAACCAAATCGCCAGCCTATTAATACATCTATTGTTTTTGTGCCTCACATCTTACGTACTAAAATAGCCCCCGCAGGATACGCTGGCTAATCATATACGATAGATACCACGCTAGGGACGAAATTTTACTGTTTGAATGTGTGAGTAGGTTACGCAGGTTGGTTGCTACAGGTAGCCGAAATACCTACGACATCAATGGCTTTTTGGCATAGCCTGTTCTTAACAAATCTCAGCCGATGTAGGATGGCTACGATTTTGCTGGTTTGGCCGGCCATGTACCAGTCCAAAGTGGCTACCTACGCTTTTTACATCCACTTTTGTTGGGTTCTCTCTGAAGATCCCTGCTAATTAAGGATTTAATACAAAATCTTAGCTCGATCAAAGTTATATGTACTGAGAAAATTGGAGTATAGTATTTAATGAAAAAGTTTAGTTTGTATTGGAGGTGGTGGAAGGAGTTGGGGGATTTAAACTATTTATATACTTGAAGATTGTATTTATAACAGAAATAATATATTTTAAATTTCAAATTAATAGCTTTCATAGTTTCCATGAAAATTTGATTATTATAAGTTTTTGAAAATGAGTCACTTTGTATGGGAGGGGGTAGAAGGCGTGAGGGGAGAAAAATAAAACCTGAAGCAGATTACTCCCAGAGGTAGAGCTAGTAATCTGTGAAAGTTTCATTGCAATCGGTGCAGCCGTTTTTGCGTGAAAGCCGGAAAGACAGACAGACAGACAGACAGACACTACAATTATATTTATATGTATAGATGTATAGATTACTTCAAACGAAATTTAAAATTTCAACGGTTGCATTTTGTCAGTTACAAAATTTCAAAATAATTCCCCGCCATAATTCATTCGATATGGCAGCATAAAAATATCGTTAGCACTGCAACAGTCGTCGTGGAAACAGAACAAACGGTCTTCTTGTTCAAGCAGCTGGCAGCCCCACAATCGCTACAGCCGAAAACGAACCAGACACGAAACAGTCAGCAGACAAAACGGGTGAAAGAAGAAATGTCGTCGGCTCGCGCGTTTCTTTGTTTTTGTCAATAAACAAGAAAAAGTCCATCGATTCGCGCCTGCAAAAACGAAAATCTGCGAAATTCCTGTGCGAAAAGCGACGTGCGAGCTCCCGATTCGGTTGCGTTCGAGTTTTTCAGTGACGAAAAGTTGGAAAAAGAAAAAAACACCTAACCCCCATTGATTTTTTCAGAGGCTGATCTTCGCCCGGTGGAGTTTCTAAGAACGGGAGTTTTTATCTCGTGCCAAGAGCTCTTGCTGTTCTTTTTTTCGGTGTTTTTGCTGTATGAAAAGTTGTGTTTTATTCGGGAATAATTTTTATCGGAGGCTGTTGTTGTTTTCAAGTGTGTTATTCGCTCGGTGCTGAAAAGTTGTGTTCAAGCGCGTCGTGTTGAGGTCAAGCCTCCTCCGCTGCGTTTTTAATTGGATTACTGCGACTCCCTCACGTAGCAAAGTACAGCTGCACTCCAAACCAGGTGAGTTCTAGCGGCGTTAAGCCTTTTCTTAATCGAATTTTAAGTAAAGTGCAACGCGACGGGCGAGGAAGAAAATAAGACGACGACGGTCATTGACTTTCGGGGCAGAGGTTTACCGGAAAGGTGTCGTCTTTCGTTCTCCTCTTCTGGGTGAGACGTTGCGGAAGTCGGGTGACATCCGAGGCCCGAGCATTGATCTGCTGCACTTGGGTTCCAGTAATTGATGTGACGCATTCAGAGCTTAAGACAGCTTGAGTCGGCTATTGCCCAATTTGGTTTCTTTTTCTTACTCATACTTTCGTTATTATTGTTTTTAGCATCACACAGCTCCTTGATTGCAAGTCAATTGTTTACATTTTTCTCAGATTTAGTTTACCGTCATGCTTTGTGCCTGCCCGTCTTCATTTGAACACTCCGTGAGTTTCTCGATTCCCATGAAGTCATCCTCCCGAAACGAATCCCAGACAACAATGAAAGGGAACCTACAATGGTCCAAGGTCGTGAATTCAAATCTCGATGGACTCCTTCCTGCGTGAGTTCATTTGGGCCACCTTAATCTGCAAAAATGAAAACATTGGCAAACAAGGGGTCTGCGAAGAGCTAACAACCCTTCCATAATAACAAGTAGATGCTGAGAATCTTAAGTTCAGGAGGCAAAGCCAGATTTGTTAGTGCCATTCAAGAGGGAAAAAGAATGGGGAAAAATTCTGGAATTGTGCTAATTCCATCAATCAGTCAAAGTGAGCAGCTGACTCCTCCGATAGATGATGTTCAAGCACATGCAAAGGTAATCAGACCATTTTTTTAGAAATGCGCTAGACTGACCCAGAAATATTGTAAATATGTGTAAATTTTATCGTCACCTCATTAATTACAATCTCAGCCCAACACGCTTATTATGCTGACTTGCAAATAACCTACGTCACGGTAACCCGATTGGGTGTTACTGCAGTTATTCTTACGGAAATTAGAATAAGCAAAAATTATGTGTACAAAAGTTTAATCAATAAATTCGCAGTAAAGTTCAGACTGCCTTGAAATTAATATTTGAGTACGAGAACTCAAGACTTTTCAGATAAAATCAAAAGAAGTATTGAAGAAATTCGATCCGAGCCAAAACGGAAGGCTACTGCTAATTAAGGAGTGCAGCTGATAAATAAGACCGAAGAAAATAAAACGCACACATAAAATAATTTTATGAAAACTGCCTGAAGCCAAAAGATAACTAACGACTTCCGTGGGAGATTTAAGAGCTCGAACAAACTAATGAAGTGTTTTGGTCCATTAATAGTGGAGGAATAGTGAGCCTTGGAGCTTCGAAATGTTTTTCCTGCTAAATAAGAGAAGCGTTTTGAAAAGACAAGAGTCCAGGAGGAGGGTAGATTAATGATTGCGCCTTAACTTCACGTCGAAAACCAATAAATACCATCGATTATTTCAGAACGTAAACAAGAGGCAACATATGAATAAGGAATAATGGATGAGACTTGTGCGTAGCTATTCTACAACTGAGTTCCATACACTCATGTGCAAATTTTGCCCTGTGGAATACTCGTAGTTCGTCTTCGTGCCATCGAGTACTTTCAAAATTCAATTCGCTGACGTTTTCATGAAAAATATTTCGTAGTGAGAGTTACAGTCACGAGATTATGTGATCGGAATGCTGGAAGATTACAATTGGAGACAGTAAGGAGTACTTTTCTGATAGTTTCAACTTTGTTGTCATCTTAACGTAGGTATTTCAGAAACAGAGCCAATACCAAACATTCAACTGCAATCTACAATGGCGCTACAGCCCAAATTGGACCTTGGCCTCCTGACATTCAGGTTCCTTAACATTTTTCATTACTTATTGTGGAAGGGTTGTTAGCCCTTCGCACAAGCCTCTTTCTACGAATTTTTTCATTTTCGTAGATTGAGGTGACCAAGGTATATCCAAGCAGGCAATGTGCTTAAATTATGTATTGCGCCGACCGGGATTTGAACTCACGACCTTCGCACTACAAGACCAACACGCTACCTACTAGCCTACACCCTAGCTTCAACTGCAATAATCCTCTATTAACTCACTAGAGTGTAGCTTAGTGGGTAGTGTGTTGATACACTGCGAAGGTCGGGAGCTCAAATCCCGGTCGACGTATAATTTCACCACACTACTTTCATGGGTATATCACGGCCACCTCAATCTTCGTGAATAGAAGATTGTGAATGGACTCATATCAAGGTATTAAGGGCGTTTTGGGCCTGCAAAAGCTTATTTGGCAGAAGATGGGGCCCAGCCCAAGGTGATCTACTGGTGCTACAGAACAATTCTCCCAATAGTCACATACGCATCAACAGTCTAGTGGACTAAAACATTACAACCAAAAGCTCAGCTTATACTACAAAAAAATCAAACACTAGGTTGTCTTAGTATCACAGGAGCAATGAAAACCTGCCCTACTGCGGCAATGAAAATATTCCTAAACATCCCTCCGATACATCTTCAAATAAAAAAGGAGGATATCAAAGGGGTGTTACGCATACAGAGGGATAGCAAATACAAATCGAGGGATCTTAGAAGTCACCTCCAAATCTTAAAAAAACCGAGAATTGAGGCTCTAACCTCAACATTGACAGACACTATGCCGACAAAATTCAACTTTGAAACCCAATTCAAAGCAATAATCAGAGAATGCAAGGAATGGCAATCGATGCTACCTGAAATGGAAGAGGGATCAATCATCTGATACACAGATGTCTCGCGCACCTCGAAGGGGACTCGAGCCAGAGTCATAGGTCCTCACTTCTTGCTTTCAAAACCTCTTGGCAACGAAGCCACAATCTTCCAAGCCGAACTTATTGCAATGCAGCTATGTATCCAAGAGCATATTAGGAGTAGATATGGTATGCTATTTTACATACCTGCGATTTTTTCACTGCTATTGTAAAAGAACAATCGCATATTGCGAATGAAAATTGAAAAGAGCTGCAATTTGAAGAGCAGAGCAAATGCATAATGCTTACGGTCTATGCACTCGTACATTAATCGCGCAACTCTCACATCCCACCTCATCCTGACGAGATCGTAGCTGAGAACAAAGCACGCCAAAGAAATCGGCTTACTCATGAAAGCGGACCTCATTGACCACTTTGTACGTCCCACCGATCGCACTTCATCGACGGACCTTTTTGTTTTTTTTAGGTCATAAAGTTCGCTGTCGCACTTCATCCGTTGACTTCATGCGAATTGTACTCTAAACGAGGTCCAATGTAAGCCTTGTAGATGGTAGCTAAGTCGTGAGGCGTAAAATATTTTTTGCATTTGCGAAGAATACCTAGGCGTTTAGAGGTATCAAGGGCAACATCAAAGATATGTTTGCTCCAATCAAGACGGTTGTTTAACTTTAAGCCCAATACGATAAACTCATCTAAAGAGCAAATCGGTACGCCATTAAAGGCTAGACGACTACGCTGGAACATCATAGTATGGAAAGATGGCAGGCCTGTGTTTTAGCAGCGTTGAACTCTACTCTAATTTTCTTGCCCCTTTCCAGAATTAAGCCGAGGTCAGAGTCCAGCGAACCGAATAACTCCCTGTGTTTGGAAGCAACAGATTGCTTGTGAGAATTCGCAGTAGAGTCAAATTCAAAGGTGTTGTCAAAAGTAAAACTATGGATTGAATTGAGAGTAGAAAACCTTTTGTCGTTAATGAATACTATGAACAGAGTAGGCGATATGACAGAACCCAGATGGACATCAGAATTAGTTGGAAAAGAGGAAGAAGTTACGCCATCTAATACTACTACAATGTGTTAGCCAGAGAAGAGAATCACCTTTTAAGCGGCCGTACCTACCATCGGTCGATATCGATTTGAAATCATTTTACCTACGATTTAAAATCGAGAGAGTAAATGATTTTGTTCTCTCTGAACACTTTTTCGTGTCGTAATTTTCTCGACTTCTAGCCAGTCGTACATGCTGTGATGATTAGTTTTTCCACATCGATGCGGGAAGATGCGACTAAAGGAATGTGCAAGAATAAAGAGGAAGTGGAAATGAAAGCCGGGAAATAGATCGCGAAGGAATAAGGAAAGAAAATGATGCATTGGAAAAAATACAAACACAAAGATATCAACAAGCATAGGTCAATGGATTTCTCATCATTCACCACCTACGAACTTTGATCTGCGATAACACATACAAAGAATGCAAAACTTATAAAAATCGAAAAAGTTCTTCCGTCAAGCACTTGTCGCAACCTTTTTCTATTGTTATTGCAAAAAATAATATATAGTCGTCGCCTGACTTATAGGTCATAAGTCGCATCGAAAAGTATAGTTTTTCTCATTTTTAAAAAACCGAACCCGGAGTTATGCTGTAAGCTTTTTCCTAAACATAATTTTAAAAATTTGTTTCCAACATGCTATTGTAAAATTAACAAGGATTAAAATTATTAAAACAAATTTTCATTATATTGAGTGCTTTGTCAGGAATGTTTGTGCGAAAATAGCTATTTTTGCACGAAATCTTCGTTTCGGTATGTATGGCCTCTTAAGGGTAATGGGGGGAATGCCATCAGGGCCAGCGGACTTGTGAACATTGAGCTCTTGCAGGATCCTGAATATGAGACGCATGCTGAAATATAGCGGAGCCAGCGAAAACTTGATGGTGTTGCGATAGCAGGGGTTTGGTTAGAAGGCAGTAGCATGGAGTTTCTCGCGAAACTTGCTGCCAATTAGCTTTCTTAACCGGATCAATAACGTTACGGTCGTCATCAACGAGTGTGTTGATGAAGAGATGAAATTATTGTTGACCGTTTTGATAAAAGGGAGGAAAGATCTTGGCCTTTTTGGACTCTGAAGGATCTTCCTCCGAAGTTTTTGTTGGTCGGGATCAAATTTAACACGTTTGAGGATAGATTTCTTGATGCATTATAATGCTCTCCGTTAGCTGGAGTTGGAAAATTTGTTTGGCAGCCATGAATAGTGAACGCTCTTAGTGAATTTGTAAACATGGCAAAAATTTACTATTTTTATGTTATACAATACTTTACTTGAAAGGCCTCAGTCCAACCAATATCAAAGCTGATCTAGATTTTCCTCTGGGGGAGTATGCTCCTTCGTTTACAACATTAAAATGTTGGGTGGCAGAGTTTAAACGAAGCCGTATGAGCTGCCATGATGAAAATCGCCGTGGTTGATCAAATGAGATGAAATGGTGAAAAAAATCCACAAAATGGTATTGGATGACCGTCGACTGGAAGTAGGCGAGCTAGCACACATGGTAGGCATTTCATGAGAGAGCTGTTCGTAAGATGGTTAGCGCGATTACTAAATGGAAGAAAAACAGCGTCATGGGAATGTTTCAATCGCAAGTTTTGGCGAAGTTTCAGAGTAACTAAGACGAGTTTTTACCGTCGAAATATGGGTCACTCACTTCACACCTGAGACGAAGGAATAGTCAAAACAATGGACTCAAAGAGGAGAATTGGCTCGAAAGGAGCGAAGACAGTGGGATGTGCGTGGGATAACTTATTGCAGCGTTTGAGTGATGAAGTTAAGAAAAAAAGGCCCCATTTTGGCGAAAAAGAAAGTTTTGTTTCATCAATGTAATGCTCAAGTTCACACATTCGTTATCGTGACGGCCAAAATCAATGAGTTAAAGTTCGAATTACTTCCTCACGTACCCTATTTCCCAGATTTAGTCTGCGGTTGATGGCTATTTTGAGGAGCTCAACGACTCGCACTATAAACAGGGTATCGAAGCTATTGAACATCGTTGGGAAAACTATATTGAGCTAAAAGGAGACTATGTAGAGAAATGAAAATGTTTTTTTCCCAAATTTTTTGGTAGGTCGGGTACTTTGGCAATTAACCTCGTACCTACGTGCAAATCTGGTCCTCTTGGTCAGGTGCCCATACCAGTCCACCTATCTAATTGGTAAGTCCACTAATGCCGCCTTACATGTGACGATAGTTTCCGTAGAGAAAACTTTCCATTATAAAGAGTTAGCACTCGGTGCCTTTTTAGACTTGGAAAGCGCAATTTAACCACGTCAACATTGATGCCAATCTTGATGCCTTGCGCAGCTATGGTGTGGAACATCTCTTGACTGCGTAGATAGATAAGCTTCTTCCCTCACGAAATAACGCAGTATGGATGGGTACCGAGACAAGAAAAAGATGGGTTCACAAAGATACGGCACAAAGCGGTATTATATCGCCTCTCCTGTTGGTCCTAACTGTGAATTAATCCCTTTCCATTAATCGCAAATTGTCCTGGAAGGCCAAGATTCAAGAATGAGCAAAAATAGCTACCATAGCCTTCTTTGCTTGCAAAGACATTTGGCTTAAGCCACAATTCGTCTACTGATGTATTCTAGTCTTGTTAGACTAATTATTTGCTATGGCGTACTGGTGTGGTGGTGGCTAGCGGTGGTACTAAAAACCAACGTAGCACCCTTACAATCAACGTATGGCACGTTTGTGCATAACAGGTGCTCTTAGAACCATACTATAAGATTAAAAATATTAATTCATAAAAATTATTTGTGGTCAGCACCATTAATTAAGGTAAATATCAATAGGATTAGTGATGTCGTGGAGAGCACTCTCGAAGTTTATAGTTCATTAGACTGGGTTCCGTAAAGGGTCGTTTTGTACCGACCACACAAATACCCTACGGATAATATTGAAGCAGTTCGCTGAAATGGGTTCGCTACTACATCTCATGTTTATGGATTTCGAGAATGCTTTCGACAGCGTTAAGTGATATTACATATGGAATGCCTTGCGTAGGAGAGGTATTTCTGATAAGGTCATAGCTATGATTGAAGAGTCTTACGAAGATGCAAGGTGTCGTGTTTTACATAGAGGAGAGCTGTCCAAGAGCTTTTCTGTGCGAACGGTTGTCTGAGAAGGCTGCATATTATCACCAGCCCTGTTTCTGGTGGTAATAAATGACATCTTGAAAGCTGCACTTGAAGGTGAGGAAGATAAAGGTCTTCAACGGAGACTATTTAATATCTTAAGTCACCTTGATTATGCTGATGACGTGTGTTTGCTTGCACATAACCGTTCGGACTTAGAGTGAAATGTTCGCTGATTGCATTCTACATGAAGAGAGGCGGGACTGAAAATTAATGTGCGTAAAGCCAAGTACATGCACATGGGTTCGAATAAAAGCACACCGATTGTTCTTAAAGGAGAACATGTGGAAGAGGTGCAAGATTTTTGATATCTCGGAAGCATTTTCAGCATGAACGGTAGAGCCGAAAAGGATATTGAGGCTCGTCTAAATAAAGCTCGTCAGGTCTTCGGTATCCTTTTTCATTTCTGGAGGTTAAGAGAGATCTCCCTTCGCACGAAGCTGCGAGTTTTTGACGCATGCGTCAAGTCCGTGTTATATGGTTGTACTACGTGGAACGTAACCGTTCGACTTACCAAAAAACTGCAAACTTTCGTAAACCAATGCCTGCGACGCATTTTAGGAATATTCCGGCCAGAAGCGATCTCCAATGACGAACTTTGGAGTACAACTGGACAGACTAAAATAGGCATTGAGATTCAAAGGCGAGACTGGCAGTGGATCGGTCACACTTTGAGGAAACCAGAGCGAAACATCGTCAAACAGGTTCTGGATTATAATCCTTAAGGAGGACGCCGGATTGGTCGGCCATGTAGTATGGAAGCGAGCAGGAGGCCAGAGGAATGAACAAGCCCTGGCAACAGCTAAAGGCCGATGCTCAGGATCACGCCTTGTGGAAGAGAGTTGTTTCTGTCCTATGCCCCTATAGGGGGTCTTAACAGGAATTTGATTGATTGACCACTGATTGGTCATGGCAAAATTTTAAACGTCATTAGAGACGGATTTTCCATCTATAAGACTGCGAGTACGATTGCATGAACTAACCACAGGCTGAGAAACGGTGGTTTCACATGAGTTTTCGTATGGAAACGAATCCTAAAACTAACCAGGGGCCGTTGCAGAGATCTACTCCCACGACCTCAATATCTATACTTCTATTCATATTCCAGAACACGCACAAGTATTCTTTTAGATATGCAGAAGAGCCTCGGAAAGTAGTACTTACTCGTATTTTCGGACGGCAGGGCTGAACTTCTGGCACTCCAATCCTACAGAACTATGTCCAAACTAGTCACACAATTTGAATCGCCTAGCGGCTATTACCGAAATGTTTTTATTTGGATACCGGGCTATAGCGACCTGTTGAGAACGACGCAGCGAGCACACTTGCCGGCAAGGATAATCAAATATTAACTTCTTTAGTTAGTCGATGTAGCACCAACAGTGCTGAGGACTAGCTTCAAACAAACCATTTTAGACTCTTTCTCGACGAGATGGAGGCAGCTGGATAGCTGTGAAACGGCCAAATTCTTTTGGGAAGAACCAAATTAAAACATCATAGCTCAGCTGTTACAACATAGCTACTACAGCGTCTGATCATAGATTATTGCCTGCTTCAGTTCCACCCATTCAGGCTGCGGATCGCTAGCGAACACCTTTGTAGAGGTTGCAAGGAAAACGAAAACTTTCTCGAAAACTAAATTTGAAAACGTCCGCAAATTTCCAATAGTCGTTTTCTTTCTTTATTGAATAGATTCTTTTCAAAACTAGACGACCTCAGAATCGTCAAACATTAGACGCTGCTCCGGTCCGCCAAGTGGCTTACACAAGAGGAGTAACATCCATCTCATAATCAATATATGGAGTAGAATGGACCCAACTAGATGGTCCCATTGCAATGTGGTTCTCCTTTCGAGAACACCTTCCTGCAATGACCTAAACCTAGGGGCTATTAACAGGCTGGGAATCGGCAAAGAATTGAACCCCGTTCGTAACCTGTTCGCTGCAGTTTACACGACTTGTTTGAAAGGATCAACAATCAAGAGTCCGCAAGACATCTTTACCACTTCAAGATTGCGTACCGTATTGCTGGTGGGTAGATATCTTCATGTACAATTGATATCTTTGCAAGCGTCGATTGAAACGTGGAAATCTTAACTACAAATTTCTCTTCATCAACGCTTCAACAAGGCTTTGAACAATTCAATCTTTCAACATTGTTAATTTATGCAACATTTTTTGAAGCCATTTTCGAAATAATCTTTTCATCGATCAATTGAGCTGAAAACTATGGAAACAAAAACATTTTCCCAAAAAGGCTATCAGTTACCATTAAATACATTTTTCTATCCAAAAACCTCAAAACAAAAAAGTTCGCCCAATCTGTTACTCATACAAGTCTAGACAAAGCTTTTCGTTGTCACGAATCACAAAATTATCTGCAAGGTTATCTTGTTATGTCAAACTGGTTCAGCGTGAGACGATCGATCAAATATTAATATTTCAGTTCAAATTTAGAAAGTTGTCGCAATCCGTAGCATAACGAAAACATGTGAAAAAAAGTATCTCTAGTAAGAAAAAAAAATTTTTGAAAGTTTACTTTCCTCCTTCAGACAAAAGGAAGAGAGTAAACGTTCGAATTTGCGACTATGATGTAAGTAAATACAAAAACATTAACAATTAGCACCGTCGTTGGTAATCCATGAATGGATTCAAGTAATCCACGTTGAGGCATGTTGTCCTCCGGCATTGGACTATACCATCCACCTACTGGGGATCGCGCTACTCGAAAGACTCAAAGCCAATCGCACGAAAGTAATTGCAGATTGTCTTAGCTTCTCGGTACTGGTGCGTAGGATTTCAGGTACAGCTGAAACCATTGCTGAAAGTGAATTTCATGAAACCGATGAGAGTTTTAATACTAGAGCTTCCACCTTGACTGTCACGGTTTGTTAGAACAACCTTCGATTGCGATGCTTGCATGCATTCTGGTATAACACGAAAACTGTTATTATGTTGCACCTGAAAGTCTCATCGTCACGTTTTCTCGATTGAACAACTCGATTAAGACATTGACATTATGGAAAGATCAGCACGATCGATAGGTATGCGATTGAAAACCTACGCAAAAGACGCTGTTTTTTTTAAGAAGTTTGCAATTCTCTTCAAATTTGAATAAAAACAAAGACATTTTTTCTAATAAATTAAAGGAAGGAAAAAACAACGCTAAAACTGATCGTAAATTTTGTGACTATTTCGGTTAATTATTGAAATTTTTATGCGAATTTTCGAGTTGAAATTTAAGGTTAAAATCGGAGCTTTTAGAGGTTTTTGTTTTTTGTGGTATGTGGTTTGCATGCTTTCTTTTACCGCATTGTAACAATTTAGAAAAAAAATAATAATTAATTTTTATTTGAAAATGTTTTTAATGAGTGAGTTGTGCAATTTATCTTAGTTGCCCGACTTGCATGATTTTATGAATTCGAGAATTTAACTTGTCCAAAATATTTCCTGAACAAGTCCTGTCATAAGTTCTGTTTCAAGGAAATTTTTCAATAGAAGGCCTTGAACGTGTAAAAAAAGTCAAATATCTCAATTCATAAACTAGTTTTGTCCGAAATCGAGATTAATCCATCGAGATGACCAATTTGGACAACTTCAATATGCTAACCAATCTCTTCTAAGCCACATAAAAGTAGAACACAGCGAGAACTATAAAACCATGTAACTAAACAAAGAATGAAAACCGCATTTCATTGTTTAGAAATGTTCTCCAAAAAAACAAGAAAATTTCCCGCAGTTAACTACCAAATTACTCTGATCTGTCCAGGCAGGTATTAATCACCATCGAAATTTCGGAATGGTTCGACCGTTCTATAAACGTAGACATAGTTACAGCACAGCAGGACAAAAGCTGCTCCACTTATTACGCTTTTTGAGGTCAGCAAAACAATCGGAAATGAATTCATTACCGCAAATTTTCTGTTCTAATTGCCTACTTTGTAAAAACCTTCTTAACCAACGTTTCCACCAAAAGCATTAACGTAATTACAATCTACGAGTATCAAACTCGACATTTTATCGACGTACTTCATAACAATTATGTCACTTTTTTTTATCGATATTGGAACTGGGAAAAAATCAGGTAACTTGGGAATTATGCAAGTACCTGGGCTGGATAGGTAAACATTTTGTGAATTAACGAACGGATATGCGGAAAAAAACGGGGGGTCGGATTGGTCTGAAATCACATACGTGTGCCCGTTGCTAAGACAACTAGCTTCCGCCAAGGTAGAGGCTCCGTTAGATGAGAGTTCATCTCACACACTCGCGGTAAGAACGTATGCTTGCCGGACCGCAACGTAAACGAGAATATGATTCAGAGGAAAACACAGTTGCTCAGGTGCTAATTGACTCTGGAAGTAACGGACCATGTGGGGTTTTGTGGTCATCGAAATTTGAACTTTCGCTGAAGTTTGAAATGAATGGAAACCCTTGAGTGGGACACTTACCACCCACTCTCGATCTCTCTTCAAGCTGCATTTATGTGTTATTTGTTTAGCCTTGACACGAACCCGCGCTGTACAGTGAAATTTCAATTAGCGTGTGTCTTGCGCATTCATTGCCGACTGCATCGCAGTGCGAAAAGAAGGTCAAACGGGAAACATGAGGATGCTACTATTCCACATATCCGGGATTCGAATGGCAAATTCTACCCACTAGTTTTGTAATTTCAGTGAAGTACTTCGACGTGAGTATCGTTCCAGCGCACAACGACCCCCATATAAGAATAGGTCCTCTCCCCGTTGGTAGCCCTAAGGATTTTGTCCGCGACAGTATTAGAACTAGAACTAAAAACGGGGTGGCTTCCCGTTTCTTTTGTTCTGAAATATGTCAAGAGACTTGACAAAGGTTTCCCATCGTCATCATCAAAGGCTGACACAATTTTCGCCGAGAATGAGTGACAATTTTGCCTCCAGCGTTCACTTCATAGAGCGTTTTCTCATGTTTCGATTTTGTTTCTAGTTTTTTTTTTTTCTTGGACTGATTGAAAATTCACCCCAAGTGTGCCACCCACAATCACTTCTAATTTTCGAATAACTAAGGTTCGGTTTTTTTTCCCGGAACAGTTTGCAGCTGATGCTTTCAGAAAGCCGAGGGGACAGAGTAATCCCGAGCTGAAAATGAACTATGACCTACTTATCGAGCAATTACAGAGGAAGCATCTAAAAATAAGATGTTGGTTTTTTTCATGGAGCTGAAGTTGATATTTATCACGCTCTCAGGTTTATGTTTAGTGTAAGTAATAAATAAGGAGGGGTTTATCTATCGGTTCATAAAAATTATGTTGTGTAGGTTGATGTAAGCTCTCGCTTTAAAGTTGGTACATGTGTGAAGTGTGTTCTAATTTACATAGAACGAGTGTGTGCAATGCTAAATGTAGAAATGTTCTGATTGAGTAATATCCTATTTGAATGTTATTTGGAGATTTTGTTGTAATCAAGAACTATGAGAATTGATACGAGCTAGGGAAATTATTTCCTTTGGTTGCTGCATATAGTCATCATTCACTTCTAACCAAACCGATGTTAATTAAATGATTACTCACATAGAGACAACATTACAATAGAGTGTGGCCTACTGTCATACAGTTCATCGACTTCAAAAAAGCCTTTGATACCATAACATGACTGAAGGGAAACAATGCGTTTCACCCAGAACAATCTCTTGTGTTGCTTTCTTTCTTTTACGTTGTCGTAAGCTTTTGTTCGGAAATCTCTGCAATAAGAAGAGAAGTATTACTCTAGATAATAATTTGGAATATCCAAGCGGTGTGGGTATACAAGAGTAAAAAGGGCAGGGAACCGTTTATCGCCCAGTCAAGAGTAAAGTCTGGGCGAAATTAATGGCGGAGTCTACTTACAAATGTGAGGAATAAATATGAAAGGACAATTTGAAGATTGGAAAATGATGACAAAATCCTAGAAACAGTTTGGGTCAAAGTGATGATAGATAACAACTATATCCGATGGTGTTGCCTTCCAATGAGTTCCTTGATTGGAAACCAGCTCCGACTCGCAGTTAAATTTTTCTTCAATGGCTCAGTACCCCAAATCGGGCTTAAGTCTCCTAAGACCTTCAGGTTCTTTAACTTTTTTTTTTTGCTATTTTGGAAACTAGGCTACACCAAGGCTTCGATTAATCCGAGATAAAACTAAGCTCTCGTAAGCATTTTTTTTCGTTATTCTTACACAAACGGATTGAATAAGTTATCTAACTTTATCCAGAGTGGAATATTTCAGCTAGACAATGGTATGTCCATTGAAATCTTTCTCGATAACGATCTCAACGTCAGGGTATACAGCATATAGGGAGCTGCAAACCCTGACGTTGAAATCGTTATCGCGGTAGTTTTCAATGTTTATAACATTGCATGACTGAAGTATTCTATAGCCACATAAGGTCTTACCTAGCTATTTGCTTCCATAAACAGATTAGCACAGCTGGTAACTGAGCCTACTCGATTACCGGAAGTTACACGTGAAATATTCTGTTTTAATTATATCTGCATCTCCAGTTGGCAATACCGATCAGAGTTTGCGATGAGACGTCGTCGGGTGCGGATGTGACCCTTTTTCATTTCGGTCGCTCCGTTTTCGTCTCTATCTGTGTGTGTTCTCGGGATCGGAAGTGCCTTTCTTGTCTGCGATTTTGGATTTCGGTCGTGTCCATATCGTTTCGTTGTGGGTGATTTCGGGCTTGCGAGGTCTGAGAAGTTGTTCCTTTACGAGGTTTATGTAGAAGCAGACGGAGTTGTGCACGCCTTATTTTTAATTTATAATATTTAATAATATTTTTGTCAGCCCATGTGGATTGGTCAGAGTTCAATGGTACCCCTCATGAACAAAATTTTAGAATGGTTTTGAGACCGTAGAAGCACCTTAGATTGTCTGGTCTTAAGCAGGTATAATGATCACTGCGGTGCATTCATACAAAAATGAATCCTATGACCCCGGAACTCTAACGCCACCAACAGCAAAGTTTCTGCCTAGGCATTCGTATCGCAAATGAATGAGACTAACACCCTTAATTCTCTGGTAACCTGACAGTGATGCATAATGCGCGGTTAAGCAGGTATAATGATCTCAAAGGTATCTCTATTCAAAATATGATTGTATGGCGCCGGAACTATTATGCCACCAAAAACGAAATTTTCTACCTAGACATCTGCGTAGCAAATGTCTGAGCAGACTTCTTATCCCATATAAGCAGGCAACCGAAAGACTATTATTCTTATTTGAAAAACTTAGTTCCGCAAGGTTTCTCGTTGATTTATGCTTGAAAGGAAGAGAGCTGGTTCAGCAGTCTACCAGACTCGCTGGCCGCAGAGTTTCTTATGGTCAAAAAGTACCCGGAATTCGCAGTTTACATGAAACCCTAAATTTTCTTCACAAAAAGCGACGCAAATCTGTCGCTGAAGAGCCAATATCATCCATCCGCCAAGCGCAGCAACCACCGGATACGGCTCCGCGCGACCTCCCTTTCGTTACAGAGCTCAAAACGCCTCTTCATGGAACACGTTCCGGTACGATTGGGACAACAAAAGGGAATTCGCAGAGGGAGCTGAGCGCCACACCGAAATTAGCTCACGAAAACAAATACTTTGAAGGGAAAAAAAACATTGGTGAATGACCGAGCCATTGTTGCCCTGTCTACGAATTTCGGGCATTACGAGCGTGAGGTGCCATAAAACTTCTCTCTCAGAATATTGAGAGAAGGGGTGTTCACGATTGGCCCTTCGTGTATGGGTGATGCAGCGGAGATGAGACTTTTGATAAACTACCCCATTCCATTATTTTGTTGAAATTAGACATGTTAAGTTTTCCTACATGGTTTATTAATTGGATTAAGTCATATCTATTTAATAGAACTTATCAAGTTCTCTTCCGTGATTGTACTTCTATGCCATTTACTGCGCATTCTGGTGTACCTCAGGGAAGTCATTTAGGGCCACTATTGTTTGTCCTGGCCATTAATGATGTTGCTTCTGTTCTTAAATACTCAGAAGTACTTATTTATGCAGACGACATTAAGATCTTTAGGTCCCTTAGTTCCAACTTAGACAATTTTCTTCAAGAAGATTTGATTAATTTTAGCAATTGGTGTCACCACAATGATCTTCGTTTAAATGTGGATAAATGTCATGTTATGTCATTTACTAGGAAAGTCTTACCGTTTATAATAATATATAGTCTTAATGACTGTATTTTGGATCGTGTTAACTCTATAATTGACTTAGGTGTTACATTTGACCATAAACTTGATTTTATCTTGCATATAAATAAAATTGTGCAAAAGGGTAATTCTATGTTAGGTTTCACCACACGCTTATCTAAGGAATTTAACAATCCCTTTGTTAAATTGATTCTTTATAATACCTTCGTTAGATCTCACCTTGAATATGCTTCTCAAGTTTGGTCTCCTCATTATGATGAGCACATTGGAAGAATTGAATCAATTCAGCGGAAATTTGTGAGAATTGCCTTATGCCACCTTAATTGGAATGACAGAGTTCGTCTTCCTCCTTATATCGATCGACTTAAGCTATTAAATATGTCATCACTTTCGAAACAACGTGAGGTAGCTGATGTAGTCTTTGCTCATCAACTTCTTACAGGGTTAGTTGATTCTTCGACACTTTTAGGTTTGATGCAGTTTGCTGTTGGTCAATTTTTACCAAGGCAGCCTAGACTTCTACAGATATGTTTTCACCGGACAAATTATGGTATGATTGAGCCGATTTCGCGTCTCGCGAGAGAAGTTAATAAGAATGCTGATGTATTCGACTTCTCTATTGATAAGATGTGCTTAAAACGTAGACTTAACGCTAGTTGATCCCTATTTTTTGTTAATTTTTTGTGTTATTTTATTTATGTACTTGATGTAGGGATGTTGTTGTTTGTTGCGTCCCTTCACTAAATGATGAACCAGAGGATAATTCGATTTCCATCTTTTAAATTTGGAACCGATTTATGGCAATTTCCTTGCATTAAGGAATTTTGATAGTTGTAGGGGGAGCGTAAAATTCCCAAGTGAGGCCGTAGAGTGCACATGGGCACTGGGTTGGGTAGTGGTGGTGTCTAGGGCTAAGTCACACTTTGGCATCGATTATCTCAAAACTAGCTTTTTTTTACCTAAATTTCGAGATTTTTGCCCGATTCTTACGGCGTTCTCTTTAGAATTTCAATCCTTTATCCAATGATGTCAGGAACTCAATTTCGACCTCGACTGGAAATCGTGGTTTGGATCTAATGATTGTGATACAGTTTCTCAGGATGCATAGTTCAACAAGAATTGTTTAGATGTCATACAGAAGAACAAAAAACATTTCAAATTTTCATAGGTAGTCCAACTCCTGTCAACAAATTGCTTTATGACGTGTCAAGGAATATCTGTAAATCAATTTTTGAAAATGCTAAATTCATGCATGGCCAAAAAGTTCGAAGGAAGATCATTGAAATCCCAGAAGACTCAAGATCTTTTTCGTTATTCGTTAAACGGTCAACCGAAACTTATATAATCTTCTTCACACCTCTTTTTACAGATGGTGACCGAATTATTATGAACCCTGTTAAGAAAGCTAATCTTCTGGCTGCGTGCTTCGCAAAAATTTCTTGGCTCCCACAATCAATTCAGCCTGTCCAAAAATCATCTCATACTGGCAAACACGCCTTATCTCCAAGATACTCAAGGAGCTCATTATTCACAAATCTGCTGGTCCTGATGGCATCCACCCATTTACACTTAAGAAATATTTTTCCTCTCTGGTTTAAAAACTTCGCAATCTATTTACCCTGTCATTCTCTTCTGTCATTCTCTTCTCTTTCCAACTGTGAAAAATGGCGAAAGACCAACTCATCCCTAAGAAAAGAAAGAAATAGATTTCATCAAACTACTGCCCTATAGCTATCACTTCAGTGCCGTCGAAAGTGGTGGAAACGGCTGTCAATCGCAAACTAGTTAGTTACCTCGAGAATAACCATCTTTTCTATGATTGCAGATCTATTAGTATATCTTACTGAACGTTGGAACTTGTGCATCTACAAATTCGGTGAAGGTCAGGTACAAGTTCTTAACATTGCGAAAGCCTATGCCAGAGTTTGGCACAGAGGTCTATTAGTAAAACTCATAGTCATAAATTGGATTGTGACATTATTCTTGTCAAATGGATTGAGAGTTTCCTTGTTGAACCCTTGATACCAGCAGTAATGGAAGGCGTATCATCCCAACCACTTTAGATCGGCGTCCCTCAAGGGTCTGTTTTAGCCTTCTGTCAACAACACTCAATCCAATTTATAGCATTGCATATGACAGTACTCTGAATAATATCAAGGCTATGGAATGCATTACCGTCTCACGTGTTCTCAGCAACTTACAACATTCAGTTTTTCAAGGATAACGTTCACCGGCAGTTTAGACTCTTGTCTTGTCAAACTTCCTTGTAATCCGACCGTTCACTTTCGATACACGACTTGATTGTTCATCAATGTATTAAAGGATGACCTCCTAAATTATGTTTGGTGCTGTTCACCGACAATTAGTTATTTTTGCCCTAAATATAGCAAAAGGGCTCTCATCCGCATTCGACATCGGACTATGATTGGTTTCTAAACCGCTTGGACCATGAATGACAGTGGAAACAGTAGGGTAACTCGACCCATGCAGTGCAAGTCGATCGTGAAAAGGAGTACTATTACATACAAATCTGAATCAGAAGAAGAGTGAATAGATGATTCTTGAGTCGATTCATCACGACACGACCCTGGGTCCACAGAAGAGTCACCATAAAACATCTTTTGTTTGTTATAATGAAGAAGATGTCGTTTCGATGTGCGATTGAGTAGACGTGGGGAGCGGTAATCACTTGATGGTTTCCGATCTAATATTAAGGACAGCAGTTGTCCGACTGTCACAGATTCTTCAAAAAATGCGCAAGCTTAATGTGGATAAACTTATAGATCCCAACAATATATCTAGAATATTCCACTGTTCTGCGCGATAAGTCATCTACATGCACCGGAGATGAAATACGCGCACTGGACGTCAAAGGAGGCTACCAGAGTAGCAAATGCCGAAGAAGTAGTTGGATTTGTGCAAAGCGGTCGGCAACTCTGGATGGTGCAGGACACATGGGACGTGGTTGGCAATCTTCCAACCCTATCTCAACCAAACAACTTTGACTTACGAGAGAACTACTAACTATCCAATTGCGGCGGTAAAAGGAATTATATTCTATTATACAATACAGTTGTACTACAGCCCAAATGGGACCTTGGTCTCCTGACCTTCAGATTCCTTAACATTTTTTTTGTCATTACTTATTGTTGGAGGGTTGTTTCATTTTCGTAGATAAAGGTGACCAAGGTGTACCCAAGCAGGCTCTTCGCATTCTAGACTGACACTCTACTCACTAGGCCGTAGCTAATAGAAAGAATACCTCTATGATATTTTAAATAAACAATATTCCAGAAACATATTCATTACCCAATACGCAACCACAACAATACCCAAGCTATACTTGAGAGTGGGGGGATCTTAAGTCATCTTGATTACTCCGATGACGTGTGTTAACTTGCACATAACGGACGGCGAAGCCGAAAAGGATATTGAGGCTCGTCTCAATAAAGCTCGATAAATTTTCTGTATCCTTTCCTTTTTATGGAAGTTAAGTGAGATATTTCTTCCCACTATTTATTAGAAACGAACGAAAACAAATTGGTGACGAGATATATCGCGAAAAACGGGTTTGCATCAAGTAGCAAGTTTATTCAAACGGTTGCAGTAGTACGCCCCATAGATGGAGCGACGTTCGTACCAAAAATCAATGTGCAAAACGCAAAACAGTTGCAACCACCCTTTTAGCTGACAGCCGAATCTTCGCTTTCACTAGGGTTGGCTCATTCATTTACCGCCACTTTCACGCGGATCTATAGTAGTGGTCCCAAGTTTTATCACAGGTTACGATGCAATTGGAAAATGCACTCACGGGTCTGCAAACGTATCACTTTCTGTTCTCTACTTCTTCTATAATGGTACTGCAACCCAAATCGGACCTTGGCCTTCTGATCTTCAGGTTTCTTAACATATTCATTACATATTGTGGAAGGCTAGTTAGCCTTTGGCACAAATCTTTATCTATGATTTTCTTCATTTTCGTAGATTGAGGTAACCAAGCTATATTCAAGCAGGCAGTGTGTTAGAAACATACGTCAACCGGGGTTTAAGCTCACGACCTTCGCATTGTAGACCAACACGCTACCCACTAGGCTACATCCTACCAATTTCTGTTCTGTTGTCAATAAACGAGGTACTCATCCCGCAGACACGGAATCCTAGGTTCTCTGTGATGATGGCTTGAGGGCTCCCGTAGCTTATTCCGACTTCATTAGATATTTCGGAAACCGTCAAACATCGGTCGCCCTCAATAACGTTACGAATCGTGCGAATGTTCTTCTCGGTAACGCTCGACGTAATATAATTCCTGCACACTGCCTGCTTGGATATACCCTGGTCACCTCAATCTACGAAAATGAAAAATTCTTAGATAGAGGGTTGTGCGAAGGGCTGACAACCCCTCCACAATAAGTAATAAAAAATTTTAAGGAACCTGAAAGTTAGGAGGTCAAGGTCTGATTTGGGCTGTAGCGCCATTGTAGAAGTGAAGATGCTCAGGATCGCATCTTGTAGAAGAGAAATGTTTCTATCTCATACAGGGGTCTTACCTGTAACTTGATTGATAACAATCTGCCGTGGATGGCTTTTGAAGTTTTAATTGCAAACGGTGCACAAAACCGAATTAAGCGGATTGAGCTGTAGAAATGAATATTTACGGTAGCCTACTTTCACGGTCTCTAGATTGAATTTATTACAAACTGAAGCTCCTAATTTGTCCGATGTCCCATGGCAATTCTAAATTACGACATTGCTTTCTAAGCACACAATTTAAATCTTCTTTAGCTTTAACTCGATGCCATTTCTATGGCATACGACACAGCTTATGTCTCTGCAAATCCACAACCAGACGAATTTATTACAAATCCAATTTGTCGCCAACATTCAGCTCCACCGACGAAATGTTAATCGCTCTTCCCATCGGTTTTCTGCATATTTCGACCAAATGTTCGTCGCAGACTGCATTACAAAAAACGAAATTTTTTTTCGAAAAATTCACCAGAACTGGACGACATTGCACTAAACCACTCCAAGTATCCCACAACGTTCACCATAAATCACCCAAGTTCGGATTACTGGGAGCTCTGAAGGCCAGAGAAAAATGTGGCAGTCTCCGGAACATGATGGTCCAAATGAAATTCAAACTTATTATTCAACTCTGCAAGTATCTTTAGGTTTTCTTCGGGAAGAAAAACACTCCCTGGTTGTTTTTTCTAGGTCCGTTCCCATCCTGTCTGGAAACACTTATCACCAAAAAACACTAAACAGAAACTTCACGGCGGATGATTTCCATGATACGACGCAAATCCATGACAGCACACATGTTGCCATACCTCATCCCTTTCTTAATTGTATCTCGAGCGTTTTATATTTTCTTGCCTCCACGATAGCCCAATAATTCGTCTCTCATCGGCCGACAATAAAAGAGGAAAATTGTGTTTACGTTAGATCAATTAAACGTGAAGTAAGCAAACTCATTTGCGTTTGCCGTAATTTAACAATAACGATTAAAAAAAAGATGAAGAATAACACAAGCAAACTTGGCATTTTCTTAGAACGCAGAAATCAAAAGTCAATATGAAAAGTAAAAGTTAAACTAGGGCTCCCCATACTTCACCCCCGATATGGTTTCGTGTGGGCTTAAGTTCCCTCCGCTAAATTAGGGACTACGTACCACCAAACGATTCTTTCTCAAGGTTTCTTCCATGGAACTCGTTATCAACTCGGTAAATATGATCAAAATAAATACCTGTACTTCGAATTCTACTTTTTCGCACTTTGAGCTCAAGGGCAACGCTATATGACGAGATTCTGAGTAAAAGGTTCCATGTAATCAAGGTGCGGCGGCCTTGTGTAAGACGACGTCTTTTGAGACTTGGGATGAGGTGCGCTAATAAGGCGAAAAACTGTGAAAAACAGCTTGGCTTGAATCGAATTCCCACTTATTAGCGAGCAAGGTAAAATGAATGGCGTGTCTTTACTGCGAAATGAGATGGATTTAGCTGAAATATGCAAAGTACCATATGAACAAAGTACTAAGATGGGTTCAGGTGATACGGACCTAGTTATTTGTTTTTTTGCCGCCCGCAAAGAATCTCAGGCAGTCGAGCGTGGTAAGAGCTCAGGAAATTTGTGTCAAATTCTTAGCAAATATGAAATAAGAGCAAAAAGATTTCAAAAATACTGAAGGTTGTGATGAATTTATGTTGAATGTTATTTCCAAGAGGCTTCTAAAATCTAAAAAACATAATAAAAGAGTATTAGATCCTTAGCTTTTTAATTTGATTTTTTTTTAAAATTAAAAACTTATGTATGCGCTTATTATGTTGTAAGATTACATCATTTCACCTAGAAGATGAGACCAAAGCAGACTTTTAATGAATTGGATATTCATAACTCATTATTCAAGTAGAGCACGCGAGAAATATTATGCAGGAACAATAATGATAAATCGCAATAGAAAAAACATTAACATAAAATTTAAAACTCAAATCGCGGATTGAACGGAATAATTATTGTCAACTCAATAACGCGAAAGTTTAGCAGGATTATCTGCAAACTATCTAATGTTAGGCTACTCAAACGTACATTGTAAATAGTATTTCTAAAATGTAATAAAAATGAACAAAGCTATCGCGTATTGTGACAGACATTAAGAAGTATATTAGTATCATATCGACTGTATGCGAAAATCATTTGATAAATTTTTGAATGAATTTTCTATATGAATTATTTTCATTCAATGAACATTCTATTTTTATTACCCGAAATGAATATAAAATAATTTTTTTTAAATGCTAGCTCCAATTAGCTTTCCTTAAGTAACCGTATCGGGAGCGGTACATGATCTTCTACACTATAGCCCAAATGGGTTCTTGACGTCCTAATTTTCAGTATCGTTAAATTTTATTTGTTATTGTTTAAAGGTTGAGAGCCCAAAGAATCGCGAAGATGAAACGAATCCGCTGCACACACCTGAAGTTCCCAGTATTAATTCCAACCCTGCTATCCCGAGTGTTCTCGCTCAGATAAATGCTGCAATCAATTCTAAAATATCTGCTGATATGTCGCCACTAGAATAAAATACACTTTTATAGTACAGTGGAGCAGTTGCGGCTATCAGGTTGCATGGTTAAGAACGCTACATCAGGCATACATGTTAGCCGTCGACTTTATATGCTTCAATATTACTCCATGCCTAACGGAGCCCCAAACATTGAACTTCTGGACACTCTAAATCAGAAACTCTTTGTAGTCTGTAATCGTCTTCAACAATATAACGAGACTCACTCCAGACGTGTCCAGAATGGCCTTGAGACAGAAATGTCGGTGAACATTATTTTTGAAGCGGTGGAGGTTAGACTTGCTTGGAAATACGCTAGCACGTAATGCGTTCCAAAGTCTGGACGTTCGGAAGATGAATGACTGTCTACGTTTCGCTCTACGAGCAGGAAGAGGATTGACGGTATACTCGTGCGCACGTGAAAGTATTATGTGTTCTCCAGACTCTCGCGTAGTAGTACGAGGTAGACCGAGGCATGAGAGTATGGAGCGGTTGCTCGACTCACTTCGTGCTTCCCCTACTCGCCTGGGCTAGCTTCGCTCCGGAGACGGTCTTTTGTACCCGAGCCAAAGGGACACGAGGCATTATGTGCAAAAATAGCAGCAACAGCAGCATCTGCTACCATTTCGGTGTCGGTCTTGGCACTGAGGTGCTCGCGAAGTAAGCCGAAAGTGTGGATGCGAACTCCTCGCCCCGAGCTCCATGAAAGTCTGGATGCGTTATAAGGTAGAGGAAACAGTGAGTTAAGTTCCGCACAACATTTACCATGGAAGTAGCGATAGTAAAGTACATCAACATTTCTCCGATGCTCGAGGGAATCAATAGAAACCAATTAGTCGGAACGCATCTGGTTTTATTCTATCGAGCAGCGCAAGGTCGTTTTTGGGTACTACAGCCCATAAATGCGAATTTTACTCGAAGCGAGGTCGAATGTAGGCCTTGTAGATGATAACTAAGCCGTGCGGCGTAAAATATTTTTTGCATTTGCGAAGAATTCCTAAACGTTCGCGGATTTCAATTCACAGGTATTATCTAAAGCAGTGTGATTTGCAAAACTATTGATTGGGTTGAGAGTAGAAGACAAATTCCTGAGGGACACCGAAATTAATTGGGAAGCAGGAAAAAGTAATGCCATCTAATACGACTCTTATAATGCATTTGCAACTAGTATATGGCCTAGCACACTGCCTGCTTGGGTATACCTTGTTCAGTTAAATCTGTAAAATAGATGGAGGGTTAAGCGAAGGGCTAACAACTCATCCAGAATAAATAATGAAAAATGTTAAGAGACGTGAAGGTCAGGAGGCGAAGGCCCGATTTGGGCTGTAGTGCTATTGTAGAATAGAATAGTGCGTTCGGACAGGAAACTCTTAATCCATCGAATGAGGCTAGCATTAAGACCTATGAACGTCAGCTCAACAAGGAGACATTCATGCCAAACTCTGTCAAAAGCTTTTGCAATGCCAAGCTCAAGAGCTTGATCTTCGCCGTATTCAAGCAAGCAACAGTTCTAATGTTCCGTCAGCTAGACCAAGAGATCTCCCGTCAACCTTTAAGAAAGAAAACCATATTGTGGATCGTGAAAAAGCTGTTTATCCACGAAATATTGAACGATTTTGCGATTAACAGCCATCACTTTCGAGAGCACTATGGTAGCGGAGCGGAAGTTAGTGGGTTTTGCTTTGTTTCCTTTCTTGAGAATTGGCTGAACATTCGCAATTTCCCACAATCGTGGAAAGCACCTAGAGTAAGATAGATGAAAAAGATTGTAAAGGGGTCTAGCCAAAGAAGAGGAGCACATTTCAAGGGTAATGGAGTAGATAATAATATTGAGTTTTAGCAGGATCCAGGAAATAAAACGTTCGCGAAAATGTAGTTTAGGCGCAGAAAAACCAGATGGTTCGTTACGCAGATGGTCAGCATCACTCGTTTTTCTTTTCTGACGACAAAATCTTCACGATCGAAGAGAGATTTAACCGTCAAAATGATCGGGTCTATGCTAACATGTCTTGGGTGAGCGGGTACAAAGAGGTCAGGAGGAGCTACGACGAGGCAGTACAAAGCTTCATTTTTGTGTAAAGCGCGTCAAAACTCGGGCCAGGATGTATCAAGAAGATATTTAGAGCATGTTGTGATACCTTTGAACGATACCATGTTTGGGGACGACACTGGGTGTTCTAGCAGGATTTTGCAACCGCCCACAAGGCCAGATTAACTCAGCTGTGGCTTGAAGAACACATTCCTGAGTTCATAAGGGCCTCAGATTGGCCTGCTGAATACGGGACTCGAAAAGGTGCGTACTGCAATTGATGACTGGCCACGCAGACTCCGGGCTTGTTTTGAGGTCATTTTGAACAATTTTTTTTTTGCCATTTGTAATACTGTCTGAAATGTTTCCTGAAAAAAATAAATTTACAAAATGAAGATCTTCGTTTTCTATTGAAAATTTTCCTTGTAACAGAATTTATGGCAGGACTAGGTATTATAAAGCTCTCGGTTAGCTGGAGTTTGAATATTTCTAAAATTTTGAAACGAAATCAAGAAATGCCTGAATTGCCGCTAGACATTCATCTGTAAACTAAGAGCCCTTCGACTCCCTGCGGACAAGAACTTAAGTAGAGCTTTACAAGTTGCAGAACAGTCTCGGTCGCAAATCTATAGGCTTCATTGCAGTACTAGAACCGCAGCAAAATTGCCAATTAAAGGCATTGAAGAACTGCAATTTGCTCTTTAAAAATGCCAAACAGTTTGGTGAATGTTGTCACAGTGCGTTTCAAATTAAAAGAAAAGATTTCCGGATTCTACACTGCTACGCTTTATTATTCGTGACGTTTCGGTCTCTGCTAATTTTGATAAAGGTCTCAGCAGAGACCGAAATGTTACGAATAATAAAGCGTAACAGTGTAGAATCCGGAAATCTTTTCTTTTAAAGCCAAACAGTTCTTCGGGGTATCTTAACTGGCAGCGGTTTTAGTGCGGCAACTGAAAATTGTGCACGAATCAAGAAGTGACACGTATTTCCCATTTGCGATGGTGATATAACAGAGAGAGAGTATTTCTCATGGTCTGTATAGGAAAAATATTTAGACCAGACAGTGTTGTGAACATTTCAGCGTCAGGGTGTGCAGTGTATATGAACTGGATGGATTCTGATAAACCTTCCAGCTCACTAGTTGTTTTGGCTCCATTCAATGCTAGGCTTCTATATACGTAACAAAAATACAAGTTATGCCCTTGCATTCAGAGTTTTAACCAGAATATCTTGTTTTGTTTAAGTGGACACCTGCCGCTAGGGCTCAATTCCACGGTTGTCTTTCGCAACACGAATTGTTATTTTGACGACAATCAATAATACCTCTGGAGTTTTCCGAATTACACTGACTTCCAGGTTCAGCATTCACACTGGGAAGTGCAAGATCTATCTAAAATATTTTCCAATCTTTAGGTCGTGAAACCCGCAACTTCACGTCGAGCACAAGGTTTGCATTAGCCTTGTAACGAGGGAGCAAGCCAAAGAAAACGTATACTGCACGTAGCATAGTTCAGCAAAACGGCTGTAGCTCTGCCCGCGGTTTGGACGTCAACCATCAGCAACTATGTGTACCCCGAAGGGACCTCAACCATGGCTGTGCTGATTCGCCCACATCACATCGTATCAGTCATTCTATCCATCAATTCCAAAGCAGTATTTAATTCCAATTTCGCTCCCTTTGAATCTTAGGTACTTCCAAACATTTCCCATGCCTCCGGTCACTACTTTCTTGTAGACAAACCCATCATCCTGTTTTCCACCGAAAACATGTTTTACTCCTATTTCGATCTCTTTGGGTCTTAGGTACTGTGGAAACATTTCGCTCGCTACTGTTCACAACTTTCTTCTGAAAAAAACACACCATCCGATCGTCTAGGTTTCAGTCACTTTTGGAACTTAATTAACCGACGCTTCCTACTTTCTTCCAATCCACCCTCCATTAAATCCATTATCTCCCATAAACATCTAGATTTCGGGCACTATGGAAACTTGATCAACCGCCGCTTCCTACTTTCTTCACCATCCATCAATTACCCTCGCAACCAACACTTCTACTTCTAAAATGGTACTGCAACCCAAATCAGGCATCCTGACAATCAGGCTCCTTAATATTTCCATTGCTATTGTGGAAGAGTTGTTAGCGCTTCGATTTTTTCATTTTCGTAAATAGAGGCAATCAAGGAATATCCAATCAGGCAGAGGGCTGTATTCGTCGACCGAAATTTGAACTCACGACCTTAGCATTGTACACCAACACGTTAACCACTAGGCTACACCCTAGCTACTATCACAGTATTGTACAGTGCTTTCGCAGCTTCATAGACCTGCTCTGATACGATATGATGGGGGTCACTAACAACACCTTTGGTCTGGTCTTCGTGGATCGCCCTCAACTTCAGTCTAAGACCCTGCATGACTTTGTTACTGATCGAACTGCTCGGGAGTCGCCACACTCCAGAGGCGATACTACTGAAATCAGCCTTTCTCGCCTAGTAGCTACTCCACGTGGGGCTATCCAGATATAACTAAATTCGAGAATGGAGTATTCACCTAATTGTGGAACCAACCAACCGCTGGAGAAAAAATGCTGCTGGGATAAGGTGATACACGGCACAGAACAAGACTGCTGACTCCGTGATAGGACCTTGCATTCTCCAAGTGCTAATATTTCGCGCTTTGATCTTTGGATGTGAAAAGTATGCATAATTCAATTCCCGGACCCCGACCTGTTCTAAAATGAAATATAAGCCACTTTTGAATTGGATCTTGGCTGCTTCCTTGCCAGTGAGAATTTTTGAATTGCTTTTAACTTCCATTTAAACTAAAAACGAACTCTTACCCATCGTCATCTTCAGCTCGCTACAGCCCATTCTGTGACATTTTTTATGCAATTGTGTTGTTAGTCCTTGGCACAGCCACCCTATCTATTTTTTCAAGCGTCACCGGAACAATAGGGATTGCTAATTGGTGCAGTATCACAATATGGGGAAGGTGAGAAGGATAAAGAGGATTTAGAGATTCAGAGTGCTCAGCCGAAAAAGACGATTGATATTCGCCTTGAACTTCTGGAGTCATATAGTAGTTGGTAGAGTGTTCTCGATTCATGTTGAGCGATTACAAACTACGAAAATATAAGGATAAGAGGAGTTCAAAAATAACAGTCCGACAGTGTTCAAATTGCTAATATAATGCCGAAAATAAATCAATGGGCACAAACTTGCCCACTAGCAAATTTCAAAATTCCCTTTTTTTTTTCAAAATCTCCTGAAATCCGCCTGTTTTGAAAACGTTTATTTTTTATTTTTTTCAAATTTTTGAAGATTTGCAAATCAAAAAGAATTTCGACACACATTCGAGTGTGTGTGAACAAATTTATTGCAGTCTCGACACTCTTCTGTTAAGCAGTTCAGTTTTAAGCGCGCAATCCAAACTCATTATTACTCCTCTTCCCATGCACACCAGACACTAAAATCTTACTCATTAATCACGCAATCTTCACTCATTTCCCGCCTTCTCAAGCGATCTTGTAATCGTCTATGTCAAAATTAACTGCGATCATTGCGAGGATATTATCTGCGGGCCTATCTTCGTATCTAATTTAAATGGGCCCGAACAACGACATCAAATGGATGTCTTCAACCGCCCATACTCTCACATTAGGCAGTAATTAAATGCCATGCAATTTTCCAGTGAATGAAAAACCTTGGGAAACCCTTTCTGTTCGTTCGCAGCTCATTGAATTATGTCGTCGTAGTCGTTGCTTTTGCTGGGCTAAGCTTCATTTCTTATGATAAAAAAAATTATTGTGGCTACCGCAGTGTGGATTATATATGACGGATATATGTAATTCGATAGGTGCAATCCTCGATAAAATTACACAAAATGTGAAATTTTTATTTAGCTTTTTTCCACGGGCCTTATCGTTTGTCGCCCGTAATCGGAGATAAACCCTGCCATAGCATAACACGCATTGTTTTTTTTTAAGACGAAGTTTTATCGCGTTATTTTTATCTTGGAAGAACATACAGAGAAACGCATGAAACACTTGTTGTTGTTTTTTTTTGCATTATTTTACGCCCCGAGTTCGTTATACCGCATCTCTTATATTGATTGCATCTTGCATAGCGACGATTAATGCTGAAGTATTGCATAATTTTACGTTTCAAAGTCCATCGCATTTCCATTTTATTGGCATGATTCTTGGCGTTCTTCGTACAGCAACTGATTAGACCCCAAGAGGCAAGATGGTGGCGCGATGATGAGCAAGATGATGGCAATGATGAGGCAAAATGATGCTTAGGAAGAGATCACTGCGTAGATATAAAAAAAAGCCAAGCTACGCACTGTTTTATTAAATCTCAGGTGCTGCGGAAATCTATTGAGATCACCGCTTTGAAATCGACCTCGAGAGACCCCGAGGCTTTAGCGCTCAGTACGATTTAATGTTTTCAATATCCGGTTTTAGATTTCAAACCACTCAGTCGTTTCGAATCGAAGCAGATTAGAAAAATAAAAACGGTTCTGTTCAATCTTTTGAATTGAGTTTTCTCGGAAATGCTATGCAATGACGATGTCTCATATCAGTGCTCGACAGCTTAAATGCAATTTGAGTTTGTAGAAAGTCATATGTCATCTTGTTTAATGGTTCCGAGAATATTTCCGAGCCATGCGACTAACCAACTTCTGTATTACAGCAATTAAGCCGCAAGGGAACCGTCCAGACCAGAATAACTTTAATAACTTGGAACTTTGTCTGATTAATTAAGAAAGTGGTTGTGGCCACTCCCAAGACCTTTAACTCGTTTCACCGCATAAAGCTGACATCGTTGGAATAAAAAGCCATTTTTTTCCCAAATCGATTAATTTCAATTCTGAAATGGTGGCGAATGGGTGGGTAAAATTTACAACCGTAATAATAAATAAGATAAGTGGGTTGGTCTTCTCTATATTTTTAAAAAGCTGGTGAGTTTTCACCTATCTGGTGACATTACGAAATTAATTTTAAGACTCACTCTTTTGATATAACAAAATCGACTTACATGCGATTTTCTGTAACACGAAGAGTGCCACTGAAATTGACCAATCACATGGTAGTTCGCCGACGCAAAGTGTAGTGTGTCGAGAGTCGTGCGAACTTAAATATTTTCACCAAAATAAGACAATAAACGTGCGAGGGTATGTCAATAAGCCCGTGAATTTCTGAACTTTCGTCGTTGTAATCTTAAATTCAGCTGTAGCCTACAATGCGAAGGTCTGGAGTTCAAATCCCGGTCGACTCATAATTCCAGCACACTGCCTGCTTGGGTAAACCTTGGTCACCTCAATCTACGAAAAGGAAAAATTTGAAGATAGAGGGTTGTGCGAAGGTCTAACAAGCCTTCCGCAATAAATAATGAAAAATGTTAAGAAACCTGAAGATCAGGAGGCCAATGCCCGATTTGGGCTGTAGTGCCATTGTAGAAGAAGAAGAACCTTAAATTCAACACTGCTTCTGTCAATAGACTATTGTTAAATTTTGAGCTAGCTCACGTATTTTGGCGATCAATTTCATGTGCTAATCAAACATTATATTTTGCGTAAACAAACCATCACCCAAACCCATCATCCAGGCTTGATAAATACTATGAGGACTCTGCACCATTAACTGGAATGATACAAAAGTGGTTTACTGAAATCCGGCCGTACAAGTACGTCTACAGCCAAACGTTCTGGACGTCCACTCCAGAACTATTTGAGAAAATCCGCGATATTGGGTTGGCCGATCGGTGATTGAAATCCGCAATATTGTTGAGACCTCAATTTCGCATAATCCCAACAGCGGTATGAAAAAGCTATCCGTGTGATGGGTATCGCGTTTGCTCACAATTGACCATAAACAACCCTCCAATCATCGGTAGCAAAAAAACCTGAAGATTAGTGAGCAAACAACAGAAGAAGAAGGATGGTCCATAGCTATTCACAAGAGAACTGCCAGAAAAAGGCAGCGAGAGAACCAGACAGGAAGAGACAATGGAGCCGTTAGGAAGAAGAGTGTGAGGACTCTCACGCACCGTTTTATCATCGAAATTAAAGATGTTGATGACCTTAAAAGATGACATAATTGAAGCAATCAAAGCTCAGTTTGGAGTCGAAGAAGTTTCGCAGGTAGACATCTTATCCCTGCAAAAGACGTACGGTGAAACACTAACAGCAACAATCAGTCTTCTTCCAGAAAACGCTAGAAAGTTGTTAGAAGCTAGAAGAATTAAGATCGGCTGGATCAACTGGCGCATTCGCGAACGAACGTTACTTACAAAATTGTTTAAATGTCTTAAGTTTGGTCACCTAGCCAGGTAGTGTAAAAACGAAGAAGACCGCTTCAAGCTTTGTAGGAAATGTGGAACGGACGGTCACATTGTGGAGAGCTGCGACTGTTCTGTAGGAAGGATCATCCAGAAAATGCGAAGCACGTAACCGGCAGCAGCAAACGCCCGATCTTCAGAAGAGCCATCACAAGTAAAAATCCTGAGAATAATACAAATAAATCGGAACCACTGTAGGACAGCACAGGATATCCTGACACAAGTTGATAAGGACGAGGGAGGATTTATCGTCTTGATTACAAAATTGAGTACAAAACTCTCGACGGCAATATTTGGATCTGTGACAGAACAAAGCTATTGGCAATATGGATATGTGGAAAACACGCCTTCCAAGAAACGTGCAAAAATAAATGGAGTTCACTTCTACAGATGTTATGTACGACCCAGCTGGACGGCGAGTGAATACCAGACAATGATAGATAATCTAACGGCACGATACACCACTGGAAATAGGAATTGCAAACGTCGACCGGGCAAACACGTATCGCAAAGCAGGTATGGGCTCCATCATAGACGTAACCTTCATAAGCAACTCCCTTCTACGGAATACGAAATGGCGTCTTAACGACCATCAGGCAATTATATTTGATATAAAGCAAAGAAAAGTCGTACAAAAACCTAAATTAACAGGCCCAAAATGGAAAGATGAACTCTTTGACAGGGACATGTTCGAAAAAATGATGAACACCAACATCACAATTCGAAGCGAAACAGCAAAGATCCTCGCGGAACAACTCACCCACACTATCATCACAGCGTTCGATGCAGCGATGCACAGAAGGACAATTAGTAGAAGAGGTGTACCATGCTACTAGTGAAACGAAGAAGTAAAGACACTCAGGGGAAAGTGTTTACAAGCCCATCCAACCATCAAGGGAAAGAGTCGATTTTCAGGACATTATTATTAGACACTTTCAAAATGGCGAGACCAGACTTAAACAAGGCGATTAAGCAGAGTAAGGCAATTTGTTTCAAAAATCTCTGTAACGAAGCGGATATAAATCCCTGGGTGATGACGAGGCTGAAGCGTCATAGGTACCCACAAACACTGTTACCAAAAGGAAACAAGCCTCCTGGACAACCATCGTTATATCACCCAATATGTTTACTTGACACGTTGGGAAAGATCCTTGAGCGAATTATAAATAACAGACTGCTCCTAATAGCAGAGGAGAAAGAAGCACTGTCAGACCACCAGTTTGGATTTATGAAATCGCGTTCAACTACTGACACCATAAAAGTGGTAGTTGATACTGCAGCTGCGGTGATACAAGGAGAAATATGGCGATGTGGGGCAAAAAAATATTGTGCGATAGTGACACTGGACATTAAGAATGCCTTTAACTCGGCAGATTGGTCATTTATATGGATATCGTACAACGTCACCGCGGGAGTCCCACAAGGATCCAGTACCGATCCTGGTTTGCCGCGAGGAGTAAAATTAATCGGGTTCGCTGACGACATCGCCGTTCTTACCGTGCCCAAACACATCCACAAAATAGAGTTAGCAACAAAACGTAGCAGTATCAAAAATTAAAGACTGGCTAGAGTCCGCCGGTTTAGAACTAGCTGACCATAAAACGGAGGCTGCTCTAATAACAAGTCGAAAGAAAATTCAATACGTGAACATTCAGGTCGGCAGTGAAACTATCAGATCCAAGGAAGCAATTAAATATCTATGAGTTATGCTCGATAACAGATTAAAATTTAAAGTTTACGTGGACTTCGCGAGCAAAAAGGCGTCACAAATGCAGGCAGCCCTTTCCCGAATACTGCAAACATCGGTGGAGCTGGATATGCCAGAAGGATTCTACTTTCCAGAGTTGTCAGATCGGTCCTCCTATACGCTGCTCCGGTTTGGTCGGTACCGCTAGCGACAAAGGAAATAAGGAAAAAGATGTCATCAATGTATAGGCTCTGCGCGATAAGAGCAATCAGCGGTTTCCGAACAATATCGGACCAAGCAGCCTGTGCCATAGCGGGAATGATCCCCATTGAAATTCTCGCGAATGAGATGCTAAGGATCTATGAAAAAAAAGCTTCGATTCAACAAGAGGCAGCTGTTGTCAAGAAAAGAAAAAGGCATCATCAATAGCTATGTGGTAAACCAGGTGGGACAACACTACCAAAGACACATGGACCTATAGGCTAATCCCCGCAATTGAGGGCTGGACAAAGCGAGCAACTATCATCTCACGCAATTCCTATCAGGTCACGGCGGCTACCGCAAGTACCTACACTGATCCGGACACGACAACTTACCTCTTTGTCCAGATTGCCCAGATCAAGAAGACGACACAGAACAGGCGGTTTTCAACTGCAGTCGCTTCGAAGAATGGAGAAATAATATGCAGAGTGCACCTGTTTCCAGATGAGGATAAAAATGGTTCCAGATGAGGATCTGAAACCTTATAAAAAAAGGAAAAGAAAAAGCAAAGCAAAAAAATTCGGTTTAAATTTCAACGTTTATTCACCAGAGGCTCTAATCAGAATGAGTCTAACAAAGAGCAAATTTTCCTATTGGAAATTATCCTTGTATATGTATGCCAAAAGTAGCCGCTAGGATTGCCGCAATAGCAATTCCCTATTGGAAGTTATCGTTGTATAGGTATTTGCCAAAGTAGCCGCTAGGATTGCCGCAATAGTTCGTCGTCTACATAGTAAGAAGAATGGTTGGAAATGGAACGCTACATCATATGTTCGGAATGACATTTGCATCTGTCACGTTGACGTTGTCGGCTGTAATTATTTGAGTGCGTTGAATCCTGGATAATGTTGATACGAGGATAATTCGCAGCCAAGTGCACTGTCTGATCTTAGACTATATGATAGAATCAGAAAAATTGGATGGAAATTTGCACACTCGTAACGAATGTGCAAAAGGATTTTCGATGAGAGAACGGAGAGCAGAAGCAATATAAGGAGCACAGCATAAAATGCTGGCCAGCCCCGTGAAGAAATACCTAATGGCAGTCCTCCGGAGAGAGTGTTTGAAGTCTATGTGAGGGGGGGGGGGGGGGGGAGGGGAGTGTGTGGTTTAGTACGCAGTCGCATATCGGCTGACAGTTCTCTGTCAGAATCAGGTAGGTAAAACATTGAAATGGGACGTCCTACTCCACCCGCCGCATTCTCCAGACATCGCCCTTTCCGACTACCACCTATTCCGATCGATGATGCGTGGCCTGGCTGAGCAGCACATCCATTCCATTCACTTCCGAAGAAGTCAAAAACTAGATCGATTCGAGGATCGGCTCAAAAGAAGTGCAGTTTTTTCGACGAAGAACCCGTATGTTGCCAGAACGATGGGACAAAAGTTGTGACTAGCGATTGGCATTTCTTTCAATAATAAATATTTAACCATTTTTTTCAAATTAAAAACAAAAAACGCGGTTTTCAATTTCTACTCCCAATAGATTAGTTAAATTCATTTGGTAAAACACTAACTGGTAACGTGTTCCAAAGATTTGACGTTAGAGGGATGAAAGATGGCTAATATTTCACTGTACGTATTGATGAGGATCTCACGATGGACTTATGAGAGCGTGTTGCTTGGCGAGTGTGACGTAGAAGAGTGAAAAGTGTAGTAGAGTCATAACTACACTGTTTTAAACCGAATTTCAAACTGAGAGCTCTGACATATTTCATGAAAATTGTTTCATTAAAAAATTAAGAAAATTTGTTATTAATTTCTGTGACGATACGAAATTTATTTGCGCAATTAAACAGGCAAAAATGTGAAAATATTTTCTAAAAATTTGTTTTCATTAATGTTGAAAAGTTACTTAACATAATTCATACGGTCATATTTTCACGTATAAATGAAAATGTAAACCTAAAGAGATAGTTTGCAATGTTAAAAAGCTAAAATATTGCACAAACGATCCAATAAACATAAAATTCCACCATAAAATATTGAATTTATGGCATCGTTTTAACCTGACTTGAAAGGCAGTTACACTTCTAATAAAATACGAGTAAAATAACAATACAAAGGAATAATTAATTGATCAGCAGATGACAATTTTTTTCAGTGATTAGATAAAAATTTATTAAAGCTATTAAATTTTTAAATAAAAGAACACACTTACGTACATGCAATTTCAATAATAATAATATAAGATATTATGCTTTAATGAATACAAATTTAGATTACGTTATATTTCTATGCAATGTATAATTAAATTTTTTTGTTTAGCTAATCGAAATTTTTTTTTTTAAATCAGATATAATCTCAAACCTTTGTTTCGGATAATTAAGAATATTTACAGCTGTATTTTTACATATATTTGATTGAAAATTTATTCAATTTAAAGCCATGATGTGGTATAGTTAATTGGGTTCGATATTCCCATAGTGGTACTGTTTAATTTCAGAAAATAACGTAGTGCTTATTATCATCACTTTAAACAGCTTATTTTGAATATAATCCCGTAACTCTGTTGGATATCGCCAAAATATCAATTAAATTTAATCATATCGTTTCAATCTACGTACGTACATATCTATGGTAAACACAGAAAAAAATTTCTTGAAAATTATTTATCTAACTTAATTCCAAAATATTTAAGTAAACAGTTTATGAAAGAAGCTTACACCTATGTAGATAGATCTTGTACATTTATTTCAACTCGATTTTCTCCTCTCCTTTTTCTTCATAGATTTGTATTGCTGAGATTATCGGTCATAATCTTCTGCAAATCGACTGTGGGTTAACATACTTACTAAAGTCTAGTACGTTGTTCAAGTAAAATGAAATTTTCGTATGGAAAATCTTAGTAAGGCGGAATGGAATTCTTCAAATTTTGCATACAAAAATTTTATTTCAATTGCGCAACAAAACAAAAAAAACTGAAAATTTTCATAAATGAATTCCGAAAATTCCGAAAGTTTAAAATTTTTTAAAAAGAATTTTCGAACCCACATGCATCTCGACTACACCTGCTTCGCGTACTTCTCCTGAATGTTAGTATCATTATGAAACGCAACAAGTCCGATTAATTTCATCGATAAGATGTACATCGAGTTTGATGTGGCCGACAAGCCGATCGGTTATAATTTGCCGCCCATTACCTGTAGAACGCATTTTGGGATAGACAGGAAAAATCCCACCGATCAGCCCGAGCTTCTAAGTAATATTTTGGAGGATTACTCCGCATTGTGTTTCTTCGCGTTCCTCTTCAAGGACATCACAGAATAATCAAAGTTTAGGTGGTCGATCAGCTGGGATGTAGCCTAGTAGGTAGCGTGTTGGTCTACAAAGCGAAGGTCGTGAGTTCAAATCCCGGTCGACGCATAATTCCAGGACACAGCCTGCTTGGGTATCATTGGTCATCTCAATCTACAAAAATAAAAAATTCGAAGATAGAGGGTTGTGCGAAGGTCTAACAACCTTTCCACAATAAATAATGAAAAATATTAAGGAACCTGAAGGTCAGGAGGTTAAGGTCCAATTTGGGCTATAGTGCCATTGTAGAAGAAGAAGGTAGTCAATTATTTCGGAAGTGTGACCACAAGAACAGCACTGATCATCATTCATCCGTTGCTTCAGGATAAATTTCCTTCCCTGCGCGCAGGGATGTTTTACAATATGTGATATGCGACCCGGCGTAAGATTAACTTTGCCTCCCGCACATATTACGTAATTCTCAGTTTTATGTGAGTTGTATTTATAACATGTTATGGAAACGTATCGATTACTTCTACATAACTATTATATGACTTAAGGTAACTGTACCAGTCAGTGATGGGCCACTTAAAAGCATAATTACCATTATATCAGAGTTGCTATCAACATATTTTATACAAAATTTACGCATCAAAAATTAAATAGGTACTGAGATAATTAGTGATTTAGTGAAACTGTGTAGTTTGTAGAAAGTTTGTGGAAAGAGTGGGGAGTTCTTAATGACTTTCTTCATACTAAAAAATGCAACTCAAATACAACCTTTTCCTCATCATTTTCACTTTTATCCAAGTTAATTTAAGCCTTTTTACAATTAAATTATACATTTCACTAATCGAAACCAATACGTTTCCACACAGAATAATTACGCTCATAACAACATGATAAATCGTACATTTTTAAGGAACCACGCACTTGGGTTTTTTCGTCCCGCTTAATGGACATTCTGAAACTAAGTATGTATGTGGTTATAGCTTCAAATCTTATGGATTGAAACCTAGATGTGTGCTTTAGGAAATAATTCCAATATGATAAGTATAGCATAAAATTTGTGGTTTGGCCATTTCACTTTTCCAATTATATAAAGCTGGGATAGATTTTTTTATTTGGAAAATGCTTAATTTCGCGTAAAATTATTTCCGGCTGTACGATATACACAAATACACTGATATCAATTCTATTGTTGATTCTTGTAATCAAATCAATGGAAAAAGCTCCTCAAATATAAATCTTATCGTAAATATATTTTTGTGTATTGTAGCTTGCTAGTACTTAATTGCAGATCAAGCCAATGTTGGTTATTAGTTTCGGAAAAAAACTAACAATTACACATAACTGTGAGACGTAAACCTCGATAACTACTATCGAAAAAACATGGTTATGTGATATAGTTCTAATAAATGATTAACTAACAATTTGTCATAATTCTTGATGTTGATTGGCCTCTGTCATGATTTTAATGTTTTAAAAAATAAGTTTTTTCTCGAGAATTTATAGGGATTAGAAAAAGTAACAGTTTTACTGAATTATTCATTCAAGCCAAGGGTAAATTTTAAAATATTTTAGTTTTGTGTCAGCCACAATTTCCACTTCAGGCTTTATCAATAGTCCAGCGAATTTAGTATTGTTGTTACGGGTTTTACGATAAATGCAAAACGAGCATTATTCATTATTTTATCCCGAAAGCAATCTATTTTTACGAAATTAATTCGAAATCCTTGGATAATGATATTCTACTCAAATACGAGGGGAGGGGGAAATATTTTTACCAGGAGGTATTCTAACACTCAATGCAGGTATACCATAAATACAAAGTTTCTGTCAAATCGAATCACTAACATTTTAGTTATCGCCAAATCAACAAGCTAAGCTATGGACAAAATTGAGTTCCGTGCTGTCATAAAGTTCTCTACCAAGCAAGAAAAAACGCAACAAATCATTTCAGAAGAAATGTCATCTGTTTACGGGGACTCTTACCCTGGAAAAACGATGATTTATAAGTGGCATAGTTTATTCAGGCGAGGCAGAGAGTCAATTGAAGATGATAAACATTCGGGCCGACATCAAAACTCGTCAAAAAACTGGAGAAATTAGTTCTCGAAGATGTTCGTTTAAAGAAGAAACAAATCGCAAAAATGGTTGGAGTATCAGATACAGCCATTTTGAATATCCTCCACGATTATCTCGGCATGTCTAAAGTCAGCGCAAGATGGGTACCGAAAATGCTCTCAGCGGTTCAGAAAAAGCAGCATATCCAGTGTTCACGCGAGCTTTTGGAACTCTGTAGCGAAAACAGGGATGAAATTTTGACCCGGATTGTTACTGGAGACGAAACCTCGGTTAATCATCATGAGCGTGAATCAAAGCAAGAGTCAATACAATGGCTCCTTAAAGGCGCTTCACCAACAAAGAAGTTCAAGGTCTCACAATCCGCCGGAAAAATCATGGTCACTATTTTTTGGGATTCAGAGGGGGTTTTGATGATTGACCATAGAGAAAAAGGACAAATATCACAGGTGGATACTATACCAACCTGCTACAAAAATTAAAGGATGCCATCAAAGAAAAAAGAAGAGGGAAGTGGACTCGAGATGTGCTGCTTTTGCACGACAATGCACCTGTTCACAAGAGCCACGCTGCAATGGCTGCCCTTCAGAAATACGGCTAGGGAATATTGAACCACCCTCCTTATAGTCCAGATCTGGCCCCTTCCGATTACTGTTTGCTCCCAAAACTGAAGAAAGAGCTTCAGGGAAGAAAATTTACCAACGATGAAGAGGTGAAGTCGGCAATTTCAGCCTATTTTGAAGGTCTTGCTAAAACATTTTTTTAGAAGGCATTAATAAACTTTATGAGAGATGTGTTAAATGTATTAGGCTTAAGGGTGAATATATTGAAAAGAAAAAATAATAACTTGTTTAATTTTACTCCCTTCCCCGTCATTCCGCGAAATTGTTGATCTTGTAAAAGTTTTCTTCTTCAAGAACTAATCTATTGCTTGTGAACACGAAGTTAGCTAGGAGCTGAACAGTATAAAACGTGGCATAAGCGCCAGCTTGGATATCCACCCAACCAATACACCTGGTCTTGATTTTTGCAAATTTGGAGCTCTATGTTTGTAAGGATGATATTTTCGGTCTACTATGAAATTTTATAACATAGTGGACTGCTATCAAAACTTACGCTACCGCCAAAGCGTCGTATTCGGTTTACCTCTTTAGATTCTTCTTCTACAATAATACAACCTAAATCTTGCGTTGGCCTCCTGACCTTCAGGTTCCTTAATATTTTTCATTATTTGTTGTGGAAGGGTTATTAGCCCTTCGCACAACCCTCTATCTACGAATTTTTAATTTTCGTAGATTGAGGTGATCAAGATATACCCAAGCAGGCAGCATGCTGGAATTGTACGTTGTTCAGGATTTGAACTCACGGCCTTCGCGTTGTAAACCAACCAGCTACCCACTAGGCTACACCATACCTCTTTAGATTGCTAAAACTCAAAAAGCTTAATGCAAATTCAACGTTAACGTGCTCTGAACATTTTTATCGCCTGGGCTATATTCAACTTGTCTGTAAAAACTAAAGAGGAGATACATATTTTGTTCAAAGACAAAGTTAGCGAATTTCTTGGAAGTTAGTTACCTTATACTTGTAAATGTACTGCGAAGCATCCTAATTACTTTAATTTCTCTTCTACGAGTAATTGCCATTTTCGTTTCCTTTTTGAAGGTTAAACTGCTTCCATAAATGTTCATTGCAAGTTTCAGTTACCGAAGAACATAACGAATACAAAGTTTATCGTGGAATTAATTTCGAAAAGTACAACACTTTTATGCCATCGTTGTAGAAAATAATGTTCAACCAGATACTACTGCATCGCATTTATCTTAATTTTATGAATTCTTTAGAAATATTATGTTCTATAGAAATCTAACCCCGCAAGGGGGTAGTTGTAGTATGAGGTTTTACCAATTCCTGCAACTATCTTTGGAGTTAGCGACTCCACGGACCTGAGCTAACTATCCCCCTCTGGGATGGGGGCTGTAGAATTCACCCACAGCCAGTCCTGCTTGCCCTAAAAATGGCAAATGGACACTCACTGGATCATGGGCTTATCACCCGTGATCTTAAGACCTAAATGATACGAGAAACGGATACATCGCCTCGGATACGGACTGATTCTACGGTAACGACTTTTGGCATTCGAAAACGGACTATGATTGGCTTCTGGAACGTTCGAACATTGAATGACGGGGGAAGAGCTGGGGTTACTCGGTCCTTGCACCGCCAATCAGTGATCGACCGTGAAATGGAGCACTATAACATCCAAATCTTGGGCTTGAGCGAGGTCAGGTGGACAGGATCAGGAGAAGAACGAACCCCTAGCGGAAACACTATTCTGTACATTGGCCCTGAAAGTGAAGCCAGAAATGGCGTGGCGTTCGTCCTTACGCCGAGAGCGAGAAACAGTCTCATTAGCTGGGAACCAATCTCGGATAGGATTATCGTCGTCAGGCTCAGGACCAGTGTCAGAAACGTCACAATTCTGCAGTGCTACGCACCAACTAATACCGCAACATCTGGTGACAAAGAGGAGTTTTATAGTCAACTGAGTGCCACCTTCGAACGTGTTCCAAGAGGTGATATTATTATCATCTCGGGAGATATGAACGCCCAGGTTGGATCAGACAACACTGGACTAGAACACGTCATGGGGAGGCATGGTGACCCTTGGGTCGACCCTTCACGACCTTGGATTAAGAGACCCGAAAACGGCGAATTATTTGTGGAGTTCTGTAGTACTCGGCAAATGGTCATCGGAGGGACCCTTTTTCCACACAAGAGTCATCATAAAACATCTTGGGTTTCCCCTGATGGTGTTACTCAGAACCAGATCGACCATTTGGCTATAAGTCGCCGATGGAGAAGATGTCTCCTCGATGTGCGAGCGAAACGTGGAGCTGACGTGGGGAGCGATCACCACTTGATGGTTGCCTGCTTGAGATTGTGTACAGCAGCTATCCGACGACCACAAATTCTTCAAATGAAGCGCAAGCTTAATGTGGATAAACTCAGAGATCCCAACAAAAAACTCGAATACACCACCATTCTACGCGAAAAGTCATCCACATTGGGTGAACATGAAATGCGCACACTGGACGCCAATTGGGAGGCAACCAGAAACACTTTTCTAACTAGTGCTGAAGAATCTGTGGGATATGCGCAAAGCGGTGAGAAACCCTGGATGTCACAAGACACATGGGACAAGGTTGACAATCGGAAAAAAGCCAAATTGGCAATCATCTCTCAACCCGATGTCAACCAACGAACGCCCGACTTGAGGCAGAACTACCGCGATGCTCATATACAGCTTAAAAAGGCTGTTAGACGCGACAAGAGAAAGGCCATTGAAGATCTGGCAAACAAGGCAGAATCTGCGGCTTACCTTGGGGATATGGGTTCACTATTTAAAATCATGAAACAGTTGACGAACAGGAATTTCACCGCCAACCACCTGGTGAGAGATGTCAACGGAACTCTCCTTAATATGAGTGAACACCAGTTGCGACGATGGAAGGAATACTTCTCTGATATTTTAAACATCTTGTCAGATGAAGATATTCCGGAAACAGAACAACTTCCAAACATCCAACCGCAACAATCCTCTATTAGGGACGATCCCCCAGATAAGGAAGAGATAGTTTCCGCCATTCGGTCAATGGCGGGAAGGAAAGCTCCAGGTATAGACGGACTACCAACCGAACTCCTCAAAGCGGACCCGGAAATAACAGCCGATATACTCCTCCCACTCTTCACTAAGGTGTGGAATGATGGGAGATATCCGACTGAATGGAAGGAGGGCGTCATTGTGAAAATTCCGAAGAAGGGCGACCTTCGGGATTGTGGCAATTGGCGTGGTATATGTCTACTTACTGCCGTATCAAAAATTATGGCTAAGGTAATTCTCAATAGGATTAGTGATGTCGTCGAGAGCACTCTCGAAGTTTATCAGGCTGGATTCCGTAAAGGGTCGTCTTGTACCGACCACACAAATACCCTACGGATAATATTAGAGCAGTCAGCCGAAATGGGTTCGCCACTACATCTCATGTTTGTGGACTTCGAGAAGGCTTTCGACAGCGTTAAGCGAGATTACATATGGAATGCTTTGCGTAGGAGAGGTATTCCAAATAAGGTCATAGCTATGATTAAAGAATCCTACGAAGATGCAAGGTGTCGCGTCTTGCATAGAGGAGAGCTGTCCGAGAGCTTTCCTGTGCGAACGGGTGTCAGACAAGGCTGCATATTATCACCAGCCCTGTTTCTGGTGGTAATAAATGACATCTTGAAAGCTGCACTGGAAGGTGGGGAAGGTAAAGGTCTTCAATGGAGACTATTTAACATCTTAAGTCACCTTGATTATGCTGATGACGTGTGTTTGCTTGCACATACCCGTTCGGACTTAGAGTCAAATGTTCGCTCGTTGCATTCTAAATGCAAAGAGGCGGGACTGAAAATAAATGTGCGTAAAACCAAGTACATGCACATGGGTTCGAACGCAAGCACACCGATTGTTCTTAATGGACAGGATGTAGAAGAGGTGCAAGATTTTTGCTATCTCGGAAGCATTGTCAGCATGGACGGCGGAGCCGAAAAGGATGTTGAGGCTCGGCTAAATAAAGCTCGTCAGGCCTTCGGTATCCTTTCCCCTTTCTGGAGGTTAAGAGAGATCTCCCTTCGCACGAAGCTGCGAGTTTTTGACGCATGCGTCAAATCCGTGTTGTTATATGGTTGTACTACGTGGAAAGTGACCGTTCGACTTACCAAGAAACTACAGACTTTCGTAAACCAATGCCTCCGACGCATTTTAGGAATATTCTGGCCAGAAGTGATCTCCAACGACGAACTTTGGAGTACAACTCGCCAAACTAAAATAGGTATTGAGATTCAACGGCGAAAGTGGCAGTGGATCGGTCATACTTTGAGGAAACCAGAGCAAAACATCGCAAAACAGGCTCTGGATTATAACCCTCAAGGAAGACGTCGGGTTGGTCGACCATGTAACACATGGAAGCGAGCAGTTGAGCAGGAGGCCAGAGGAATAAACAAGTCCTGGCAACAGCTTAAAGCCGATGCTCAGGATCGCGCCTTGTGGAAGAGAGTTGTTTCTGTCCTATGCCCCTATAGGGGGTCTTAACAGGAATTTGATTTTGATTGATAGAAATCTGCTTAACTAACTATTGCATGAAAACGAATAAATGAAGACAAATTTTTTAATTGCATTCATACAGATGATTCTATTGCTATTGCACTAAACTTGAATGCTGCAATATTTTGCAAAATGCAAGAATTTTATTTTTATTTTCAATTAAATAAGTCTTAATAAAATACCGGAAAATAGAAATCAGTAATTATTAACAAACAATGCGGTAACTGAACAACGCAGATATCTGCGATAAGAAATTCTGTAAAATATAAAACATAGAAATTACATTAATGAAATTTTTACAGTATAAAGTTGACAATAGAAGATAAAAAGATTTTTTTATCAGTTTAAAAACTCTTTAAATATTATGAGCAGTTTTTTTTGGTGAATCACACCACGTTTAATTCAATGAAATGATTTTCTAATTTTAAAATTAATATGAATATAACCGTTTTAATCTGACAAGACATCAAGATTTTAAGATCGTGATGAGTTTTTAAGCGAAGCCTTTGTTTTGCATTAATTTTTTTTATCACGTTTTAAAAAGTGATTATTTATTATTCTTTACATATTCATTAAGGCCTTATCGTATTTCCTTTAATATTGATAAAAACTTAGAGGTGGTGGCGCGCTGACGTTGATTGTCTGACCACAAAGATTTTGGCCATAAAAGATTGAAGAAGGGGATTTATGCAGCAAATTAATTTTAGGTTGAGTTTTTTTTATTAAGGAATTGATTGCTCAATCGAAAAAAGTGGATGAATGGATTGACACATAATGAAAAAATTTGATATTGTTCTATTATATCTGCCATTTTCTCTGACAGCAAAGCAGCAATCCGAGCTTTACAATCATCTTAAATACGATCAAAGCACATGTGAGATTACCTTCAGATAATTGGGAAACTGGGGAATAAAAACAGTAACTCTCAGTGGCTTTAAGGGTAATGAACAAGCTGATTCATTGGCTAGGAATGGATCCGAAACTGATTTCGTAGTCCTTCTTCCCTTTTGCGGAACATAACTAAGTACTGCAAAAATGAATATCCAAATGTGACTAAAATCACAGTTTGGCTTTTACTGGAACTCGGTACCAGACAACAATCATGCTTGTGAATATCTATAATTAAATATAAATCAAATTAGACGCTGATTATATGTCCCAATTGGACACTATCACATAAAGAAACATATCCATTAGAATTGGACTCGGAAGACAATCTCTGCAGAATGTCCAATGAGGAGGAGGAAACTACAGAGTGTCCGGTGCGCGAGCTACGAGTGTCGAGTGGAAAAATGTATTTGTCACAGTCTACATTTGGTGGCTTCAAAATCTCCTAATGTTGTTAGCGCCGAAATTGATTTTCTCTTGCGTCAAACATATAATTGGTTCAATAGCTATAATAGTCCAATTAGAAGGGCAAAATACAAAAATATATTTAATCTACTTTATATTAATGAAGGCAATAAATTTCACAATTTGGTCCAATTACGTTTGCTTTTAAGATTTAATTGCGGTAAAATTGTTCTAGAACAAAGAATTGGATTGAAGACTTTTTCCAAACAATTGATGATAATAACTATGCTGCGCGCTTATTACATGAAGAATATACAGAGAGAGTAACAAAGCGTTGTTGCGACGAAGACGTCTTTATATCTTTAAATTTAATTAAATTTGGGTGAGCTATGTATGTTAAATTGAAATTCCAAAAATTAAAAATTTTTATGAGTTGAATTTTAGAAGTTTGTGTATGTGTTTAATAAACGCTGGCTTTGTTAAAGGAAATAATACGAAGATTTCGGGAAAATTTTAATTTATTTCGAAAGATTTCGAAGATTTCACCCGATATTTGAAATTTGGCGGTTTTGGGCTATAATAAGTCATGTTTACCGCGGACAGGACCGATAAAATTCTGGTAACACTGGTATCGACCTGACCTGCCCGTCGTATGAACGTACATATTCGCTGACTATCTCATGCATTCGCGGATTTAAGCCGGCCGTTGATGAGTAATCCAATATGTGTTGGCATGCAACTTGATCGGAATTTGTTCGCGCGTTTAATTGTTGTTGTTTTCGTTCGCGGAAAAGAAATTGCAGGTGTCCTTTTATCAAAGCAGTTTTTTTGTTGTCGAGAATAGTGGTTGAAGATCTCGAACATTTGATGAGCGGCATTGTGTTCAATATAATATCTCACTTGTTCACATTTGAAAACGAATTTGTTTGCAGAGACCGAAACGTCACGTTCATTAACTGAAAACTGAGAACTATATGAAATCCGGAAATCATTTCTTTAATTTAAATATCATTAATCCAATTTACTGTCATTATATTGTATATTTACTTACTTACGATGGCGCTACAGCCCAAATCGGACTTTGGCCTCTTGAATACTTCGCCTCCATCCATCTCGATTCAGTGACCGCGTCGTCCTGTTTGAAAATCTTAGCAGTTATTTGCTGTCTGCGTTCATCCAGTGCGAGGCGGTGCTTCGGGTTTCGGCACAAGTCTGGTTTTTCCAAGGATAAGTTGTTAACACATCGCCCAACCCCCAACTTGGAGGGCCATATTATAGTGCTAGAATTTTTCTGTTCTATCAGCAGTCGTACAAGTCCGGATGGACAAGACTAGTACCCGGTGGCAACCACGTGGAGGTATGATAAGCACAATTAATATATATGTTAGTTACAACACTGGTCGTCGCTTATTGCCGCCGATCAGATGCTTACCCTATCTATACCCATCCAAACACCAGATATTCACATTCTGTTGCTATTTTTTGTTCTAGGGCTCTTGTTTTATTAGAATGGCAGATAGCTACCACGTCGTATTGAAAATTATCGTGCCTCACATAAAGATGACACGAAAAATGCTCACTATTTTTTTGGGTGTTATCTGTTTTATCCTTTATAGCCTTACCTACCAGGTTTCCTGGTAATACATTGTTTCGTATAGCTTTGACAGTTCGCCAAAGTCGTTGTGCCTTCGGGCCATCGCACATCTGAGACCAAGGAACAATCGAAACTCGGGATACTACTCGGCTTTAATGATTGTAGCGAGAGCATTTTAGCATGATATAATTTTTGCTGACTCAACTGAAAGGGAAAACAATCAATGGTGAGTATTATTGGAATTTATTGCAGCAGTCGCAACATGCGGACGAGCATTATCATGTAGGAGAATAATTTTGCCGTGTCTGGAGTAGTAATGGGTGCGTTTTTCCCTGACTGCTCGGCTCAATTTCATTAATTGTGTTCGGTAGAGAGCTCCAGTAATAGTTTCGCTCGGTTTGAGTAACTTATAATACACGACACCAAGCTGATCCCATCAAATACACAGCATGAGTTTTTTCCATGAATATTTGTTGGCTGTCGATGTTGAAGTATGGCCAGGCGGTCCCCATCGTAGTGGATCCATTTTTCATCACCAGTGACTATACGATGCGAAAAATACTGTCTTTAGTGCCTGGCAAGCCTTCTTTCACACATGCAAAATCGGCGTTCAACATCTCTCGGGCTCAGTTCATATGGAATCCAATTTCTTTGTTTTTGAAATGTGAAATTGCGTGTTGAGTCACTTCTAATGTAAGTGCAAGTTCTTCTTGCGTTTGGTACGAATCTTCCTCCAATAATGTAAAATAGTTAAGTCGTATTTTTTTCTATTTAGTCCCGGAACTTATCAAATTGCATCAGTCCCAATTTGTTGCGTTCTCACTTATTATTGCTTAGAAATGTCCCTTTAAGATTTTCTAACAAGATATTTACTACATTCTCTCATTATTCGAATAAAATAAGCCGATTTCCAAATTTTTTTTAAATCGCTCAGGAATATCGTTTTCCACTGAAAATTTCAGAAGAGAACTAGAGGTTCGAGTAACTTCAGAATCAACGTGAACACCTATGCGAAATTTCAAGTTTCTAGGGCAAGCGGCTGTGACAGTACACTTATGAACCTACCCCATTTTGCCACATGGAGGTGGAAATTCAAAAAGCTTTTCTAAGAACCAAGCTGAGACCATCTAAGTCGGCTACTAAAAAAACAGTGCTTTAGGTAGGGGATTAAGTCAGTAGTCATAATTTTCAAGATGCAGAAACTACTTTTCTTCACAGCCTCATTTGTGTAAAAATTTATTTTTCTAGGTCATAGCATTTTGGAAATATATTGATAGACAGAATAGAGATTTTTTGCATTTATTCTTGCTAAATTTCCAGTTTAACTAAAAAATATTCCACAGCTTCGCCAACTGTAACTTCATTCTCACTCCTCTTCCTGAACATTTCCATGCCGATACATCCTTCCCTGCATTACTGTGCTTGTGCATTGCACATAAAAGCAGAATTTTCTACAACACAATTCGAACTTAATAATTAATAATTTTTTTTTGGCATCAAATTTCTGAAAACCTAAAAGCCTATTCTATTCTGTGCCTATTTGGAATATTTGCCTTCTAAATGGCGTCTCTTCGACTCTCTTTCCTAATTCCTTTACAATTCCATCGTTCCTCAAGGCTGCGTTCTATCACCTACTTTACCTTCTGTCGTCGACTTTCAACCCAATTCACAGCTTCGCAGATGACAGTACACTTGAAAACACTTACAGCTTCGACTCAATTGCTGAGGCGCACCAGTCTTCTGTGTCTATTAAGCGCCGGGAGTTATTTAATTCATTAAATTCTGACCTCAACACAATCCTGGAATGGGGCAGGGCCTGTCATCTGTCTCTTAAATACGACATGTCGGTGCCTGACCTAATCTTTGATGGTGTAACACTTGATCATTCAGAGAATTGCCACCTTCTGGGTGTGCACATTAATAAAAAACTTGACTGGCGCCAGCACATCCACAACGTTGCATACGATGCCTCCAAGTGCTTAGGCTTTCTCCGAATGTGCAAGAAATATTTCAGTCACACATCAGGCCACGACTCGAGTACAATTCGCATATCTAGCATTCAAAACTCATCTAAAGATACTGGATCGAATTCTGAGATTTGCGTTTCGACTTATTGGAGATGATGCCATAACGGCATCTTTAGACTCCCTTAAACATCGGAGTACTCACCATCTACTACAGATGTTTCCATGACCGCTGTAGTCTTCAAATTAGTCGTCTTATCCCTCCATTATATAAAGTCCCGCGTAATACACATGCTGCTGAACACGCTTATGAGTACACAGTTGAGCCACCCAAATCACGTACAGTGAAATATAGGCAGTCGTTTCTACCTAGAACAACCAAAATGTGGAATGCACTACCCGTGGTGGCTTTTCCTAGTGATTATAACATTATGCAATTTAAATGCAACATTCACCGATTTCTTTTATTCCATCCGTTCTTATTCAATTAACTGTATATATTTTGTTTATTTTCATTTTGTTTCATCCCTTGCTAAACCGACTGGACTGTTCGCTACAGTATTAAAGGGTGACCCCTAAGTTCAACTTGGTGCCATAAAAAAAAATTGAAGTTTCTTGGTCGAGACACAAATATTTACTGAAATATTTACTTGAAAAGCTTTATTATTCATTTCTTCGGTCGTCCAAGGGGAACCAATGTTTCCAGGCTAAAGCAGTGCCCGAAATATGGTGATTCCTTAGATTGGCATTTTCTCCCCTATATCACTATTTGAGGATCAAATTTCGCGCATTCCAAAAACTTCTTGTGTTTATGGCCTAATTGTAACATTTTGGAAAAAAGTTGTGATTTTTGGTGAAAGCGTTACGAATATACAGTTATCGGATGAATGAATTTCTCCTTATGATTCAAATTTCGCAAAGCAGTTACTGAGATACTGTGATGAGTGATTGAATACGATAAACTGCTACTCCTAGATTCATCACATTGGATCTGCCATCTTCAATTTTCGACTTTCGACTACCTCTATCCACTAGCTTTTCAATAATTCGTCAAAATTTATTGATTTTGAATTTTCAGAATTGATTATTTCGGGATGCTAAATACTAGAATTCTAATTTCCTAGATTTGTTATATTAAAATTCTGTATGCCGGGGCTTTGTATTCCGCAATTTTGTATTCTGTAATTTTCCATGCACGGATTTCGTTACGAACAACCGATTTTCAAGTTTTCTATACAATGCTCGGATTTTAAATTCAAACGAAATCTTCAACAGTCTCATCCATTTTCAATTTTCAGATATTGATGAACTTGAATAGCTACTTAATAGATTTTAACGAAAATTAATTTCATAAACTCGACCTTGCGGCCTCAACTCAATACTTGTAACCTTCACTACAAAGAATAATGTTAATTTAACAAAAATCTTTTATTATATTATAATTTTAATTCATTACCGAACTAACAACATCGTCAGTTATGAAATTACCTTTTTTTAAGCCAATTGAAATTAAGTGTGTTTATTTACACGGTCATATCTGAGCGCGTGAGTTAAATCAAATCAAAAATTTACTCTAGCAAAACGCTCACTGTATTAGCGTTCCGTTAAGCGTTATGGACAATGTCAAAGTAATTATTATATCGTTGTTATTGTGGTTGGGCTATCAAATATTAGCATCATCTTAAAATTTAACTCTTTAATTTCGGTGATGAGTTCCGGCAATGAATTTCTTTCGTTCTCCTTTTGGATTCGCACCGCAATTTCAAATTTAAATTCTGAAAGATAAAGCCACTTATTTTGAGCTAACTGTGAATTGTGTTCAAATTACGCTAAAAAAAAAAACAATAATTGATCCTGAAACATAGTTTTAGGTTTAAAGTCATGGTCAAAGATACGAGATTATCAGTTAGATTTATCGTAGATGTATCCAAATAAATTTTTGCTTATTTTATAACTATTTCTGGTGCTTTGTTTAGTTTTTTTTTAGATGCATATAGTTGTTTGGTTTTTCTTATGTTTAACATAATCACACGTAAATTTAGTGTTTTGTAAATGAGCAGTAAAAGTCATTAGCCTGTTAATGATCATAAGGCACTCAGGTGTGCATAATGCCTAAAATTCTTTGTGGTGGCATATGCGTGATTATTTATTAAGAAAATTTCGAGGCATGACATTATTTAATAATTTCTACTTTTTTTATTTATTATGAAATTTGTCATGCGGAGCGTTACTAATAGGGCACTTAAAAGGGTCATGTTTTCGAATTTCACACATTGCGTCAAGGGAAAATTATCGTATTGTTTTCTTTCATTAGCACTTGAGAGTTCATGTGTTGTGGAGTTTTGTAAGGCTTTTTCATTCGGTACTTTCACTCATTTTTTCTTTTATGTGTTGTTGTTTACATTTTTTTCAAACACTTATTGCATTGTCGACAAAATTGTTAAGTTGAGCAAAGTTGGACATGTCACAGGTCAAGTCTGCGGCAATCTGATTAAAAGCTTTTAAAAATATAAAAAAACTGCGATTGCGAGTAAACCTGAAAATACTACGTAAACAAATCATTATGTTTATAATAGTATTGGAAGTTGTAGTAGGGATGACGACATTGAACTAATTTCGCCATAGCATTTAACAATTGCTACTGAAATATTTTATGTTTCGGGAAATTGTTTAGTTCTTTTGGAAGGTGGCAGAAACAATGCCTACCATTGTTTCCAGTAGGACAGAATCCATTCTTTTCTTCGAGCCTTTTTTAATTTTAGCGCTACAAAATTCGTTGGAGGAAACTCTCAAAATTTTGAAATGATTGTTTCTGAGCCTCAATTGCCGCAAGACAGGCTATAATGATGAAGAATGTACTAGAGCTGCCCATTTCATATGTGTGTTTTCATGCTGCAAAGAAGAGAATAGTCATTTTCTGAGAGCTCTAACTTATATGAAACCTTTGAAGCGCGATTTAATGGCCCAGCTATGAAAGATGGCTTGCAAACGACTCTAATACTAGACTAAGGATTCATTTTCTTCTTTTGGGGGCTTTCTTGAACAATTTTTTTGCCCATTGGAGCTGCCAGAAATTTGATTTTTTTTTCTTCAATTACGACAGTTACAAAATTGTTATGAAATGATCAGTGCGGAGTCGATGCGAACATCTGGTACAACATTATATGGCAAGTTCAGGTGATGGGGAGGGATTTAGTTTCCGAGACACCATCCGTGATGAGCTGTGATGAAAGGGAGAACTAAGAGGTTTTCACGTTGCCTATTGGTCCATTTTTAAGCCTGCTTTGGGAAAAACATTGAAGCAGGCCCTTCTAACTATGACGCCTTCATCATGTTGTGATGGCTTTAGGAAGCCTTCCTTTGTTATATGGCGGAACAGATTTTTTCATATCGTTACAGTGGCGCCCAACGTGGGGCTTAAGATCCGGTAGCCAACGTGAACTCCTATCGTATTTTTTTTCGCTCATCACGGTTTTTAAAAGATGGTGTCTCCTCCGGATTAAATCCTATCCCACGGAACAAACCCATTAGCTGTTGGCGGCATGTAATCGTCCATTTCGTTAGACTGATTTTAACATTTCGGTTTTTTCATGAGGTTGCCCTCTTCAAGCTTTCCGCCCGGTGTAACAGCTCCATTTGCAGCTTGGTAGGACCGGCCTTGGCACCAACTAAAGGTCGATGCTTAGAATCGCGCCTTGTGGAAGAGAAGTGTTGCTGTCCTATGTTCCTATAGGCCGTATAAAAGGGAAATGGATTGAATTGGTTGACATTTTGTCGCTTTACTATATCGCTCAATAAGTTCGTAGGATGACATATCGATGGTGCCACTATTGGAAATGGGTAACAGGATCAATAACGAATATATGGCGTTGTTGATGCGTTTGAAGCAAGAAATTGCAAAAAAAAAAAAAATGACCCTAAATGAAGAAGAAAAAAATGCTCTTTCTCCGCGACAATGCACCATGTCACAAGCCGATGGCAACATTGGCCAAATTGCACGAATTGCTTCCACACCCACCGTATTCTCCAGATCTGGCCCACAGTGACTACTACTTGTTCGCAGACCTCAAAAGGAGGCTCCAGTGATACAGAGATTTCCATCGAATTCTGAAGTCGTAGCTGAAAAAAATGCTGATTTTGAGGGTAAACCCAAATCGTTCTATAAAAAAGGCATCGAAATGTTAGAGCGGCACTGGAATGATTGTGTCACTCTGAAAGGATGTTGAAGAATAAAGTCGAATTTTTCCTAAAAGTTGATTTTTATTTTGATGAGTTACTTGTCACAATATTTGTCATAACAAGGCACGTGTATGCATGTGGAGCGCGAAAAATGAATGCAAGGGTGGTGGTAGAAGAAGTTAATGTAAATGATTTTGTCCTGAGGGTATATACTTTAGTATACTTTCGTGTAATTTTCAAGTCGAAAGCTTTGATAGTTTCTAAATAAATTCTTCACAATCTTGTAGTGGAGGTGATAGAAGGATAAAAGGAATTCGCCAAATTCATGAACTTATACTTACCGTTATGATGTATAAAAGAAAACCAAGTGATTTAAATCAATAATTATCTAAACTCGATCTTGAATGACAAACAATCAATTTCCAATCTGTACTCCTATAAAAATTCCAATTTCAATCTTTAGAAACATTCTGTATATCCAGCGATTAGATAAGCTCTGTGAATTTTATTTATACTTTGTAGAGCTTATCGAATATCGCAAGGTATCCACTTGAAAATATCGGATAAGAGTCACCCGATCCATTTTCATTTAAAAATATAATGGCCAAACAAAGTCGGCCATCCGTAGCTGTGCCAAGTAGTCTAATAGTGTTTACCTTTTATTTACTCCCATATAGTTGATAACCACATATATGTGACCACTTAATGTGTGATTTACCGATAGCTATGGGCTAACTCGCACTAAAGAGACAAAAGGAAATGACAACGGAAGTTGAACATGAAAACAAATACATAACAAATCTGAAACGCTTCTGAAATGTGTATAAAGTTACATGCGAATGTTGCGATAAAAAAATGACAATAATGTTGCATGGGCGTGAAAAAATAGACACTCCAATGCGAATGCTGCCGTTACAATTGATCATATTGTGTATGATAAAATAAAATGGTACCGCACTTATTAGCTGACAAGTGTAGAAAATTAAATTTTCATTGTTGGTAATTAAGCAAATCGTCGAGCGATAAAAATGTTGATTTATATGTAATTTAAATTAAGTGTATAAATCTTTAAACTTTATGATGAATTTCCTAAGATTTTGTCAACAATCTGAGAAATTAAATTCTAAGAATTCAATTGTTATGAATGGCAGTTTAAGCAATCTATTTAATCTAATCAAGTATCACTCGTTTCCGTTCCAATGCGACTTATAAAGCAAACATAAAACTGCAGTAAAAAATAAAGACTGCTTTTGATAAGACTGAAAGTGTATTCCTTTGATGAAGTATCTTTAGTAATTGGGACAGAAATTAATTGCGTATTTAATAAAACAAATTATTAATTTTTAACCTTATTAATTTTTTACCTTATTAATTTTTTGCATGTTGCTAAAATTAAGCTCTTCAAAACAAGCTTACCTTAACAACATTTCATATACATTACAGAGGCGAAGCCATTATGTCTTCTTAAAGTTCAGTGAATCGATTGATGGCATAACATTCACTAAATTGCCAATTAGGATCTAGAGATTCTAACCTCAGCTATTAGCATGGCTAACAATTGAATCACTGCTGCCATTCTATGAAGTCTATTTTCTGATATAGGAACATGGAACATGGAAAATGTGTCCTAGAATCTTATCTGCACTGCGTTCATTTTGCTTCTCTGATAAATCCTGGGGTCTAGCGGCTTTTCCCTGCGATATGTCATATTGTCCCGTCGTGGCTTCTATCAATATTTATACCGAAGGATATCAGACAATGCAGTTGGCTGAACAATTTTGTAGTGGTGATAATAAATGATCGAAATTGTAATTTTCTTGGCAACGATTTTTAGGTCATCGAAGCAACATTACAATTCGGTTTATGGGGTCAGTGTATCATGTAAAACATACTACAATATCTGCCAAGAGGTCGGGTGTAATTTTATTATTAAGGGATGCGTGGGAAGTAAATATGCATGTTATGGTGGTAGTGGCTGTTACGATCGGAAGGGAGTGGAGTATTGGTTTAATGAATGTTTTCACGGTGCATTTCGAATTGGAAAGATCGATTTTCGGATTTCACTCGTGTTATGCTTTATTTGTGTAATTGTTTAACAATTGAATGCATTTATTTTAAAAGTTTCAGTATCTTCATTCAATATTTTTTCATTGCTTATGTTTGGATTTTTATGGGGGTTGGTGAAAGGAGTGGGTGGGTAGATGTTAATATATATAAATGATTACATTTAAATGTTTCTGTACCAAATATCAGTTGCAAATTTGCAAAATCTTACCTCAAAGGGCCGATTGAATTTTTTTATTTCTTCTAAAACTCTAAAACTGTATTTCTTCTAAAACTCCTTGTGCTGGTAACTCTCCCAAGTATAATTTCTACTTATATAATGGCCGTACAGCCCAAATCGGGCCTTGGCCTCCTAACCTTCAGGTTCCTTACCATTTTCATTACTTTTTGTGGAAGCGTTGTTAGCCCTTCGCACAACTCTCTGCGAGTTTCTACAAATTTTTCATTTTTCAAGATTGAGGTGACCAAGTTTACACCCAAACAGGCAGTGTGCTGGAATTATACATCTATTGGGATTTGAACTCACGAACTTCGCATTCTAGTAAAGAAAACTACATCCAAAGAAGTATAAGTAATGGATGTCTGAATCCGAAAGAGAATCGAAGCTATTCTGATGGTTGAATAAAAAAAAGGGGGAATGAAAAAAAAACGAGAAATCGGTTTGAATGTGCCAGCCGTTAAAGTTTAAATAATTTCAGCCCTTGTATATTAAGTAACAAAGCTGTGTGCCTACTTCAGAAAATTTTTTCCTCAGCATCACAACTTTTTGTACTACGCCACTGCACTAATAACAAGTGTCGCCGTTAAAGTTTAAATAATTCCATGGGAGCCCTTGTATATTAAGTAACAAAGCTGTGTGCCTACTTCAGTAAAGTTTTTCCTCGGCATCACAACTTTTTGTACTACGCCACTGCACTAATAACAATTGCCGCCGTTAAAGTTTAAATAATTCCATGGGAGCCCTTGTATATTAAGTAACAAAGCTGTGTGCCTACTTCAGCAAAGTTTTTCCTCAGCATCACAACTTTTTGTACTACGCCACTGCACTAATAACAAGCCACGCCTTTCATTTTGACAAAAATGGCAGAGAGAGAGTCATCTCACAAATTGATTTCGTGATTCTTCAATTAAAACTGAAGGAAAAGCACAAAAACCATGTGAGCCTACTTTTACCATTTTAAAAAAATAAATCCCTTTAATAAAATGTTATTTCGTTCGCTGGTCTTTTGTATACTGTGTACCACAAGGATCATAAAAAAAAAAAAAAAAAAGGCAAGACCTGAACGGCTAAAAATGGATTGGTTTTGTAGGAGCTTTTGGCGGTAAAATGCAAGGGGAATGATTTATCAAAAAGTCTGCGATTTTACTTGTGTTTTCGTCGGGGTGAGAAAAAATTTGCTGATTTTCTGGCACTTAAGAGCGGTCGGCGTCAGGTAAGTTGCTTTACTTTTGTATGTGAATAGCTTTAGTTGGTCGTATAGGGCTCTTCATTTCTTGTTCTCTAAATTACATCCTTGTTTGTGTATAGCTGCTTTGGTCTAAATTATTATTTTTGTTTTATATCACTTTGATACAGACACTTAAAAAATTTGGTCTATGTATCTACTACCGGAGGCCTAAATAATGATTTAAAATTTTCGACATTTAAGCTCACAGCCTCCCTTTCTCAAACTTAACAAAATTTCAACTGAATATCTGCATTGGATATTAGGATTGAGTTGTTTGCCACTTTAAAAAGTGTACTATTTTTGAAATACGAATATACAGATCGCAGACAAAATGAACCTATTAACAGATGGTGTAGAGTATTTAACAAATTCAGCGCACACCACTCATCTGCAATAAGTAAACCGACGTGCAAGTTGAGACTGCGCTCGGTTTTATCAGGTCCTCCACACCCCTTTTGACCATCCTTTTGCTAGTGCCTATCATACTTTTCAAATTTGTATCATGTTATTGCTGAAAGTAAATTATCTAAATCAAGTAGAATGTAGTTGGATGAATGGCTTTTAATAAAGTTGAATTCGATTATATTAAATTAAATGAGATTAATTATGTAGCTAATAATCTTTTTATTGTAAATAAATAAATAAATAAATAATCAATTCCTGTTAAGACCCTGTTAAGACCCCTCACACCCCTACAGGACAGAAACATTGCTCCTCCACAAGGCGCGATCTTGAGCATCGGCCCTTAGTTGTCGCTATGACTTGTCTATTCTGTTGGCCTCCTGCTCGCTCCATGTGCTACATGATCGCCCAACCCGACGCCTGCCTTGTGGATTATAATCCAGAGCTTGTTTGGCGGCGTTTCGCTCTGGTTTCATCAAAGTGTGGCCAATCCACTGTCACTTCCGCCTCCGAATCTCAATATCTATTCTCTTCTCCAGTTGTACTCCAAAGTTCGTCGTTGGAGATCACTTCTGCCCAGAATATTCCTAAAATTCGTCAGAGGCATTGGTTCACGAAAGTTTGCAGTTTCTTGGTTAGCCGAACGGCCATTTTCCATTTGGTAATAACAATACAGATTCGACACAAGCGTCAAATACTCGCAGCTTCGTGCGAAGGGAGATCTCTCTCAAACTCCAGAAAGTGGAAAGAATACCGAAGGCCTGATGAGCTTTATTTAGATGAGCCTCAATATCCTTTTCGGCTCCGCCGTCCATGCTGACAATGCTTCCGAGATAACAAAAATCTTGCACCTCTTCTAAATCTTGTCCGTTAAGAACAATCGACGTGCTTGTTTTCGAACCCATGTGCATGTACTTGGTTTTAAGCACATTAAATAACTCAATACTTCAGTAAAGTTTTTTTGCCATAATTTATTTCTAATTCGAAATCGAAGTTACATGCACTTTGAAGTAAAAAACTTTATAAAAATGTAAGACTGTTTCTTTTAATACAGAAAATTGCAAAAATTTGCTAGCTATTAATCAATAGTAATAACTTTAACACTTGTAACGTAAAATAACTCAATTTAAATAACTTCCGCGCCAAGTAGTTATTCTTTCTGCCGCCTCGTGGCGCTGGAGTAGGCAGTGGGTAGAAAAAGCGGAGAACGTCAGTTGCGAGACAGCGACGAAGAGAGGAGGACGAAAAAGTAAAACGTGAATAAAGAATTAAAACAAGAACATATTTGATTTATTTAAAAGAAACGGTGACCTTTAAAACTCAGGTGTGGGGTAAATCCCAACAAAGTGTACAAAATGAAAAAAATCACAAGGAAATAGCGGCATCAAACCCTGCAGTCAGGATGAATAAGCCGATTGCCGCCTATAGTTTGGAAGACAAGATGGCTGCCACCAAAGTATCGACTGATGATTCATGTATGAACTTGCTGCCTGACGCCCAAATTGTTGCTGCTCAAAGTACGGCCTTTGATGTATCTGCTGCCCGATACTTAACCCCTGATGTCCCGCTGAATCCTGCTGCTGTCTCCGAAATTAACAATAGCGCGGAAAAATCTACTTTGGAAGAGGAAATCGATCGTGAATTGCGGTTATTACAGAAGAAAAAGACAATTCTCGAAATGCAAAAACAAATACGGTTGTTGGAGGAAGCGACCCAACCGAGGCCCGCAAGCCGACGCCTCGATGTAAGCGACGTCGAACAGTCGCTCATTAAATTTAGTGGCGATAATACTTATGATATAAAGAAATTCTTTGAGGACTTTGAGGAATTCTTAACCGTTGTGCCCCACGATGACCAGTTTAAGCTGTTATGTTTGCGCCGACTACTGACAGGAACGGCTAGAGTTTTCTTGCAGACGGTTACGGTCCATCACTATTTGCAGTTGAAGGAGCTACTGATGCGGGAATTCGGCCATCATTATTCTCGACAGGAAATTTATCGACAGCTGGGTCAGCGAGTATGGAATAAGCGAGCGGAGACAATTCAGCGGTATACGTTAGAGATGCAGACAATTGCGGCGCGATCTGATATCACTGAGGATGAACTTATTGAGTTTATCATTGAGGGACTCAGAGATGACCCTGTCCACACTTCGGTACTTCTGGGAGCATGTAACCTAGCCGAGTTGAAGCGATTATTGGAGAAATATGAGCAACGACGCGCCAATCGCATTCGCAGGATGCCCACTGCTGTCACTGCCGCCACTGCTGCCACCGCTGTCACTGCCGCCACTGCTGCCACCGCTGTCAATGCTGCCACTGCTGCCAAGGAAGTTTTTAACCGACGAACGAGTACAACCCAGGAAGTCCGACCTTCAGTTGCGGTTAATGAAGCCGAAATTCGATGCTACAATTGCTCCAAAGTTGGTCATTATCAGAGCCAATGCCCGATGCCCAGACGCCCTCCGAAAGCCTGTTTCAAGTGTTGGGAAATAGGCCACCACTACAAGAACTGCTCGAATTCGAGGAAGACTGGCCCGCCGAATACAAAATTGGTTGCTGTTTCTGATATCGAGTCGAAGCTGGACTCAGATGATGATGACGACCCTTCAGAAGCCTTGGGAGTTTTGAACATGGTAAGTGTTTCTTGCATTAGTAGTCGGGGTGAAAGCACAGTTGTTGTTGATCATTTGTCTCTTTTTGATAGTGGGAGTCCAAGAAGTTTTATTAAAAAATCTGCAGTCCCGTTAACAATAAATAATATTACTAGTTATACGAAATTCCGAGGATTCGGTAACAATAAGCTCTATTCATATGGAAATGTTGAGGCTGTAATAGAATTTAAGCAGGTTAAGAAATATATAACTTTATGTGTAGTCCCAGATTATTATATGAAATTGCCTTTGTTGTTGGGACGGGATTTCTTTCAGAAATTTAAGATTTCATTATGTTTTAAGAAAAAAAATTTAGTATCCAATAAAATAAAACTGAAAACGAGAACAAATTGTCGTGTGCTTCATTCCGACCGACCCAAAACTGATGTAAAAATTGTTAGTCCGAAGCATCAAATTGAAGAAAAGAATAAATTGCTGCCGATCGCAGTGCGAGATGGAAGCACTTGTGAATGTCGTATGTTGAATGAGGAAAAGTTGAAGAATAAAATTGATCAGAATTCGAAATCGTATGAACCATTAGAACCTATTCATGTTATACCTGAAGTTGCCGCTAGCCAAAAAATAAATTGTTCAGCAAGTATTTGTACTTTATCGAAGTCTCATTCAGAACTAAGCCCTTTTAAGCCAGAAGATAAGTTAGTTAGTGATGAGCAAAGCATTTATGATATTGATCTTGGTCAGAACCAGGAAGTTGACATTAGTCCAGAATTAGGAAAAGAACAAAAGGTAAAGCTTAGAGAAATAATAGAAGTGAACTATTTGAATTCAAGGGAAACTGCAACCGAACCTTATGAGTATCAGATGGAGATTCGTTTGAATTCCTGTACACCCTTTTATTGCCTGCCCCGACGACTGTCACATTATGAGAAAATTGAAGTTCAGAAACATGTAGATGACTTACTTAGGAAAGGTACCATTAGGCCCAGCAATTCGCCGTATGCCTCTGCCGTAGTGTTGGTTCCGAAGAAAACTGGTGGAACTCGATTATGCATAGACTATCGGCCTCTTAACAAGCTGACGATTAGAGACAATTACCCCTTAGCATTGATTGAAGATTGTATTGAGTATATGCATGGCAAACATTATTTTACTTCCATAGATTTAAGTAACGGGTTCCATCAAGTCCAGATGGCACCTGAATCAATTAAATACACTTCTTTTGTTACCCCATATGGCCAGTATGAATATACACATATGCCCTTTGGCCTGAAGAACGCCCCTGCTGTATTCCAACGTTATGTAAATGATATTTTTAGTGATATGTTGAGGGCAGGTCTTATTATTATATATATGGATGATATATTGATTGCATCAAATGACTTTGAATCCCATCTGGAATTAGTGGCTGCTGTTTTAAAGCGAATATCTTACAGAGGACTTGAGTTGAAGTTGAGCAAGTGCAAATTTGGGTACACCACTATTGACTACCTAGGATATTCTGTGAGTCATTCGGGAATACGTCCGAATGATTCTCACATCAAAGCTATTAGACAATATTCCGAACCTAGGAATCAGAAAGAAGTAAAGTCTTGTTTAGGTCTTTTTGCATATTTTCGCAAGTTTGTCCCCTCATTCACTAAAATTGCTCGCCCCCTTCAATTGTTGACAAGAGAGGGAGCCTCGTTTGATTTTACTCCTGAGTGCAGGGAGGCTTTTAATACTTTGAAAAGGAAATTGACCAAGTCCCCAGTACTGGCAATTTATGATCCTAAAAAAGAGACTGAGGTCCACACTGATGCCAGTTCAGTTGGATATGGAGGAGTGTTAATGCAGCGACAGAGTGATGGTAAATTCCACCCAGTGCTGTATTTCTCGAAAGCGACTTCTGCTGCTGAAGCAAAGTATCACAGTTTTGAGCTTGAAACTCTAGCTATTATCTATGCTCTAAGGCGGTTCCGCACTTACTTAGAAGGTATACCTTTTAAGATAATTACAGATTGTAATTCTCTTACCCTTACGCTAAACAAGAAGCAAATTAACCCACGAATAGCGCGGTGGGCACTTGAGCTTGAAAACTTTGATTATACAGTGCAGCATCGGAGCGGGACATCGATGGGACATGTGGATGCTTTGAGTCGTTGCACTGTCACACCAGACCCAGTTATCAGTCAATCTAGTACTCTGGATTCCTCGAAGCAAAATGATGCCCTTAAGCAATGTAACGTAGTTTGTACAGCCAATGCTGAGGATCTGGATTTTCAGATTCAAGTCATGCAGAACCGCGATAGGACTATTAGAACACTACGAGAAAGATTAGAGCGACAGTCAGTGCCTGAGTATGATCTTTGTGATGGTCTGGTTTTTAGGAAACACAATTCAGGTAGACTGTTGCTGTATGTACCATCGGAAACCGAAGCGAATACTATAAGAACCGTTCATGAAAAGATAGGCCATTTAGGAGCTGAAAAAACGTATGAACAATTGAAGAAAAGTTATTGGTTCCCGAAAATGCGAGGAAAAGTAGATCTCTTTTTGAAGAATTGCCTTAAATGCCTTATGTACTCTCCCCCACCTCGGTCCAGTGAACACAACCTGTATTGTATTCCTAAAAAACCGGTCCCGTTCGACACTATACATTTGGATCATTTCGGACCCCTTCCATCAGTAAATTCCAAGTGGAAGCATATTTTGGTCATAGTTGATGCCTTTACTAAGTATGTGCGGTTATATCCTGTGAAGTCGACTAGTACGCGAGAAGTTTTAGCTGCCCTAGACAAATATTTCAACTATTATAGTAGGCCAAGACGCATAATCACTGACCGAGGCACCTGCTTCACTTCGGAGGAGTTCAGTAATTATTTAATTAACCATAACGTTTCCCATGTTAAAGTTGCTGTTGCTTCACCCCAAGCCAACGGGCAGGTTGAGCGCGTGAATCGAGTAATTAAAAGTATGTTAGCAAAAGTAAGTGAACCAGTTAATCATGCCAACTGGTCGACCATGTTATCTCGAGTTGAATTTGGGATTAACAATACTGTTCATTGTTCCACAAAACAAACGCCTAGCTGCCTTCTATTCGGCATTGATCAGAGAGGTCCCATTATTGATGAGTTAACGGAATATTTAGAAGAGAAGCTAGAGGATGGTTCAAATCGCAACCTAGAGAAACTTAGGTCCACAGCAGCTGCTGCTATAGAAAGGTCTCAAGAGTATAATTCAGACTATGTACTTAGGCATAGTGTCCCTGCTAAAACTTATGTCGAGGGGGAATATGTAGTTATTCGGAATGTTGATACCTCCGTTGGTGTAAATAAGAAGTTTCTGCCTAAATATAGAGGTCCATATGTCATTCACAAGGTGCTGCCAAATGATCGTTATATTGTACGAGATATTGAGAACTGCCAAATTACACAACTTCCTTATGATGGAGTAATTGAAGCAGCTCGTATACGGAGGTGGGTAACTATACCATAATTCGGACAAACAATTTAGAAGGGTAATGCAAGATTTTAAAAAATATGTTCTGATGTAAAAGGAAGAAAACGGATTTGATGTAAAAAACAAAATTTTTGAAGGATATTGTAATTAAAAAAAAAAAAAAACTATAACTTAAGTAACTTAGGATTAAAATATCTAATTTGAAAATATTATGAATATCAGTATAAATATTGAATGATCGCGGTCGATCATTAGTTGTCAGATTGGCCGAGCTGTAACGTAAAATAACTCAATTTAAATAACTTCCGCGCCAAGTAGTTATTCTTTCTGCCGCCTCGTGGCGCTGGAGTAGGCAGTGGGTAGAAAAAGCGGAGAACGTCAGTTTGCATGACAGCGACGAAGAGAGGAGGACGAAAAAGTAAAACGTGAATAAAGAATTAAAACAAGAACATATTTGATTTATTTAAAAGAAACGGTGACCTTTAAACACTAAAATAATTTTTCTTCTTCTTTCGTTTCAGGCCATAATTGGACGTTTTCTAGTCTACATATTTCAAGAAGGTATTTATCATTTATCTTTTGACAGTTGTTTTTAATCAGCTATTTTCCACTTTAACAAAAAAAATATTTCTCTTATTTTCAATTAATTTCGCGATTATAGAAAATCTAAGATAAAACCGCGAAATTAAATCGTGCTTGAACAAAAAGGAAATACTATAATTTCCAATATTCCTATAGTTCGGCGATAGGTATATAAATTTCACTTTAACAACGATTTTATTGTTTTGTAGCACTGTTTCTTTACGGTTGAAAGTAGAATTGTTTTTGTTTGAAGTATGATAAAATGGAAAAATTTCAATTTCTTTCGCAATTCGATTAAAATGGAAAATTATTCTATGACGAATGAATTATGACGAATTGAATTTCAAAAAGAAGCATAGCCTTTGCGCGGAAATGTATGTGATTTTCCACACCATAATTAAATTTGTCATATTAATTTTTGGTTACATGCACATACAATATTTTTTTGCCAATTGGCTTTTTAAAAAATTATTATAAAAAACAAACATTTAAGATTAATTTTGCACGTGTGAATTTAGATTTTTTGCTGAACTTATTATAATTTGAAGTCAAAGTTTTGAGCAATAGACAGGCTATTAATGCTTTTTCTTTGTATTTGTTTTTACTTGCCTGAAAAAAGTGTGTATTTGAGATTTGCAAATTTCTTGATGACGAGAATCGCTAAACCAAAATCTTCCAAAGTTAAGAATTAACTTTTTTGAAGTTATTTACCGGGGAATAGAAATCCAAATTAATGTGGACGAAAGTTACATTTTCTGTGAGGTATGATAATTGTGATTATTGGAATTGTTTCTAATGACTCGAAATTTTAGTCTTATATCTTTGGATCAGTTTGACCGCATTAACAAGAGCTAACTAGAAAAGTACGAGTGCCTTGATAAGAAATGTTTTCAAGTATGTCAACCATTCGAATCGCCCTTCTTCTTCCATCACCCTCAAAGTGCACTTTTGCATAAAACTTTGATTTATCGAGTTCAAATTGAGTATGACATATTTTGACAGCATTAGTAAGAAAAAAAAAATAACCTATTAATTTCGTTCCTTCTACCTCGTCCTATACAGAATGACATATATAATTTTACAACTTTGTAATAATTAAGTAAAATTACCTTGCAAAGTGCAAGCTTGAACAAAAAAAAATTTTATACTTGTCCTTTTTATGAGCGAAATAGTAATTTCTATAAAAATAACCAAAATTCTCCATCTACCACCTCTCATATAAATTTTATAATTTCTCGAAACACTTAACAATAATTTGATCGATTTTATGAAGCTCAAGTCTGGTAAAAAAACCTTCAGTAGCATCGTTTATGTTGTATGAAAAAATTAGTTCAATGTTTAATTTCACCTTTCATCACCTCCCATACAAAGTATTTCTTTTCGTGTACCGTATGGCATGATTGGGGTTTATTGCAATCATAGTTCTGTTATTCATGGTTCTAGCAGTCATTTTCTAGATCTCCCACTTCAAATTTTTGAAAATTTCTTTCTTCAATTTTCTTTGAAATTTCTCAAGCGAAATATTTCTGATTCGTTATTGGATCTGATATTGAATGATAATTTCCTATTGAATTATTTTATAAATTCAAGAAAAAATCATTCTTAAATATTGAAATTCTATTGTTATTTGTATTTTCCTAGAAAAACTTAAATTAATTCCTAGAATAAAAGCGTAAAAAATTATGCACTAGATCATAAAAGAAATTCATCCAAGAAGAAAAAGATAAAATATAACTATTCATATCTTGTCTCAAGTGCTTTGCACTTGCATACACTTCTTCGATACAATATACCTGTTCTTTTCTATTCTTCGTTACCTTAGAAAATGTAATTAAAGTCAGAATTCTGTATGATGCATGGACCAAAAAAAAAACATAGAAGAGAAAAAATTACACCTGCTATTCAGGTGCCATCATCTACAAAAATCCTTGCGTATAAATGAATCTTCTCTCCATTTACATACAAACAGACGAGCGATAAAAGCATTGCTATTTCAGATTCACTATTAAAAAAAAAACAAGCTGGTATGAATTTCATCTACATAAATATTGTGCAGCCATTGCATTCATGGAGCCATGGAGAAAACCTCTCCTTTTCGGGGGATAAAAAGGATTCTGAAGTATTGAAAGCTGTATCAAGCCCTCTCATTTTTTTCCTTTTTTCAATTATTTATTTTTTATTCTCGTCTCCTGCACACTCAATGGGACGACAGAATCCTATGGTAAATGTAGGTCAAGAACAGAAATGTACACTTGCATCCTTATTGCAGGACTTTTGCTGTTATGAAAATGGCAAATGAATATCCAGTTTGACAGGAAATGAATTTTACAGGTAGTAGACCCCCCACTCCATATGGTTACATCACTGGAAATTTCTAAATTTTATTTTAGTATATAGTTTTTATTAGATACAAGAGTTTGGTGGCAAAGCTATGCAAAGTTAAAATTTGATAAACATGTGCTTGCATATTAAAGTTCTATTATAAATCATCGGAGTCAGATCCTTTGAACATTTTTGGATGATATGATCTTGAAAATTATTTTTATTAGTTTTTTATAAAATTAAAATTATATGTCGATTTGATCTCACAACCTTTACACACCCTTGCTAAAAATAACAATGAACTGCAGTTCGTTCAATTTGAATTGATAAGTTTTAAGTTTGGAATCCGAAAGAGTATTCGGCAAATATAGGTGAATTTTACCTAGGTGCAGCCTAGTGGGTCTACAATGCGAGGATCGTAGGTTGAAATCCGGGTCGACGCGTAATACTAGCACACTACCTACATGGGTATATCTAAGCTATCTCAATCTGCGAAAATGGAAATTCGAGGATAGAGGATTGTTCGAAGGGCTAAGAAGAACCCCTCCACAACAACAAAATAAAAAAAATGTTACGGACCCTGAAGGTCAGGGGGCCAAGGTACCATTTGGGTTGTAGTGCCATTAAAGAAAATGAAGATAGGCGAATTCTCATGTAATGACTATTATTTCACGAATATTCATTGGTCACTAAAGAATATACAAGAGCTTAAACAAAAATTGCATAAATACTTTTTCTACTATTTATTGATTTGTGTTCTACAACTTTGACTTTGCGAAAATTAATTTTCATGTAAATTTAGACTTCTGCTTGATTTCGTTTGGAAAATATTTTGAAAATAATGCCTTCTTCCTTAAATTGCATGCAAGTGTATATCTGTAAAGTAGAAGCCGAAGCTGCGTCATTCGTAGTAGATAGGGTCTAACTCTACAATGTGCAATGCTGGTCTTATGCTGCCAGCAAGAGCTGATTTCATAGAAAGTAATATGTGCATTAATATGATGACCGGCATTGGTAATTGGCTATGATTAAAATGTTTGTTATCTTTTGTTTAAGGGGCATTGGCTTCAGCCATGATTGTTTGCAGGCAATGAATTGTAATTAATTAAGAATAATAATAAATTCAAGGGAGAAATTTAGAGCGGGAAAAAATTCGAGTTACATCCAGGGATCAACCCAGAGGGGGTATGCTCACCCGGGATTAATTTCTAAATATGTATAATTGTTATACAAATCAACCTAAGAGACAAGACCTGGGTTAATACGAACGTTTCGTTTAGAAATAGTGAAGTTTTTTTTTTTTTTTGAATAAAACGAACAATTGTTTGGATGTCTCTGAAATGTTTATTGCATTTTGAAGTAGACACATGGGGACTACATATGTGTGGAACACAATATGTGTCAAATAGCCGCCTCGGCTTTGTCTGCACACCTTCATCCCTTTCTCGAAATTATCGATCACTCTTTTGCTTAACTGGGGCTCTATTTCGGCGATGGCGGCTTCAATGTTCGCTTTGAGAGTTGAAATTGTTTGTGGATGGCTAGCGTAGATCTTACTCTTAACATAACCCCAAAGGAAGAAGTCTAACGGTGTTAAATCGCAAGATTTTGGTGGCCAATTGGTGTCTCCAAAACGCGAAATTAAGCGATCAGAGAACTTTGTGCGCACTAACTCGATTGATTCGGAACGTAGCACCATCCTGTTGAAAGTAGAGACCGTTTGTGTTTATCATACTTCTGTTGCGCACTTCATTGTTTGTAACGGCGACCCTATGACGCCTCTGCCCCACAATCCGCACCAAACAGTCACTCGTTGTGAGTGCGTTGGATTCTCCTGAATCACTCGCGGGTTTTCGGATCCCCAAATGCGGCAATTTTGCTTATTAACGTAACCGCGAATGTGAAAATGAACTTCGTCAGAAAATAGGATTTTTTTTTGCCAAAGTCACCATCATCATTCATGTTTTCCAAGACCCAATCAAATAACTTGCGATTGGTGGTCCGCCGGCTGCAGCTCTTGAGTGAATTAGACCTTGTACGTATGCAGAGCCAAATCTTTCGTTAATATTCGCTGCAGTGTGAACGTGGAGAGGTCGTATTCTTAAGCACGGTGACAAATTGAGATGATTGGGTAGTTTTCAACACTTTCCTTTACTGCAGCGATATTTTCGGTCGAACGTCCGGGGCGAAGTCGTTTCGGTGTTTTCACATCCTACACCGAGCCAGTCTCTTGGAATTTTTTGATTTGATTGCGCACTCAGAAGACACATGATTACGATCAAAATTTTCCCGAATTTTGCGCATCGTAACTGCGAATTTTCGTAATAAAATTCAACGATTCCTCTTTTTTCTTTTACTGTGTAGCGTACATGGTAAATTTCCCGCATTTATAGATGAAAAATGTCAGCATTTGGAAACTGTCAAGCGACGAGCAGTCAAATAGTAGGCCTTTCCAATCCTACATCTCTTGTTGATACACTCTTTACAATGATAGCTTATAATTATTTGACCTATCAACCGTATACTATTTGGATCCTGGCCTCCTTGGGCTCGAGGCTTGGGTTATAGAGCCTTTGAGTATTTTTGTAAAAGTTCGACAGAAATCTGATTCAAAGTTCAAACTAAGAAAATATAGTTGCACAACAGTTACCGATGATGGTACAATAAATCGGGTGTATCAAGAAGAGGTGTAAGAAGTTTTATTCAAAAACAAATCTTACACCTCTTGTTGATACACCCTTGTACATAAAAGAAGTATGTATATTCGTACGCTGTCGCTGTGTTTAAAAAATAAATTGAAATTTAACGATATATTCGAACGCAGGTTGGACGAAGTAAATGCTCTATGCATTTTGAAAGCTGAACGACTAAAATTATCTGCGCTCGAGGATCCTGACATATGAAGGTCTGGTGGGATTTTCTATTAAAAATTCATAGACACCAAATAATAGTTGTCATCGAATTAATTTTGAACTAAACTCGACTCGAATTTAAAAAATGTTTCCATATCCGCATCTGCAGTTCCTTTTTGATGTAAGAGAGTAAGCGAAGATCCATTTTCCATACAACCGTTCATCCGATCTCATCAATGATAACAATTTGAGTGAAGCAATCTTAAAAAATAATAAACAGATTTTTTTTTACAACAGCTGAAATTCACTTTTTTTCCAAGCATAATTTGAAATTACCAGCGCAAATGTTACTTTTTTTTTAAATTTTTCCTCACTCTGATTGTAGTCCTTACTGTCACCTAATTAACAAAAAAAAATTAACTTTATAATTTTTTTTAGTTTTGGAAAAAGGTGTCCGGAGTATAAATGGAAAACAGCAGTTTTGCCATAAATGGCGCCAGCAGTTTGCGGGTCATAAATGGCGGATCAAAAACTTCACATGATAAGGTTAGGCCACAGACAATGTATGTAGGTATTTATTGTCTGTGGTTAAGCATCTGTCAACAACTCCTCCTCATTAGATTTTATCGGCATCATCTTGCTGTGTATTTGGTAGAACCTGCTCGGCGTGGTATATTATGAACTGTTGCAACCGGGTGAAACCATCATGGGAGATCGCTATCGAATACTGTAGACGGAGTAGGCGGTTCACAAAAAATTGTTCCAGCGTTAATGGGAAACCCTGAAAATCTTTCATTTCTTGAACTAAGGGATGGGTCCGATCAAATTGCAACGATTTGAAATGTGCTTAAATCTTAAAGTTTAAATTATATTTTAAATTGGAAATTGTAAATCATATTTTTATTTAATATGAGATCTCAGAAATCTGATGAAAAAACGAACTTTCTGTGAAATCATCCACTTTACTGACAGTGTTCTGCTAGTGACGGAGTATATGTTATTATGGTGATTGGTGATGGTGGCTTCAGTCTTCTTTGAAATTCCTTTGACAATTGACCAAAATTGTTCAATTGGTCGGAACTCAGGACAATTCGGTGGGTTCCACTCCCTTGGCACAATTGGTACGTTGTAGGTACTACACTCAATTGTAATTTTGGAGTCAAACGCCAAATCATCAACTTCTTTCCACTTTTTTTTTGTATTTGCTTTCGCCTTCAGAACTACTTTATCAGGTGTCTGTGATTTCCTTCCAGTTCTTTGGGCTCGATCAACAATCTGAGTCTCCTTGAACCGATTTATAATCCCGATTACTTATGATTTCACAGTATTGGTTCCTTTTGCGATGACAGAATGTAACGCCGTTGGATTTTCAGCAAAAAAGTGAATTTTTTTTTCTATTTTCAATTTTCTTCTCTTTTTCTATTATTATAAATACGAGTTTTTCTCTTATTATGTAATCAAGAATATTAATGCTATCAAATGAACTCTTCTGGCGAAATTCCATGTTGATCCCTTGTCTAGTTTTACTGAAAATCGATAGAATTTATTTTTAAAATTATGCGTTTGTGTGGGGTGAGGTAATAGGAGTGAGTTGATTGGAGCAAACTTTAATGGTTTCTTACATCATTATATAATGCTTTGGTTAATTTTTCAAGTCGATAGCTGTGATAGTTTCGTAGAAAAATATATTTTTTTTTAAACTTCGTAATGTATTGAACATTTTTCAGAAACATTTGTATAATCTTTGTTCCGGCCTTCTACATAATCAGGAATGTTCATTTTTTACTAATAACCTCTCAATTCTGAGCTAAACTTCCCGGAAGTGTCATTGAAAAACAGATAATTAGAAATTTAATAAAATTTATATTAAAAATAAAATAAAATTGAATAATTTTCGCATTTTATCTTTAAAGATGAAACCGCCACCCACTGCGCATAAAATCGACCCATTTATTTCTCTTTATCTATTTAATTAATATTCCAAGACTTCAAACAGTTTTTTAAATTAAATCCACTTCAATTAAATTTTATAATAATTCTCTTGGAAAATATGGTCGGTTCGAGTAGAATCTGTAGAAACATAAATAAAATGGATTTACGAGTATATTGGCATGATAATAAACAGAAATTGCGATGGAAGATTAGCGAAACTGATGATTCGCTATTCCAATCAGCAATGCGGAATATGATGAAGGTGTATTCTGGAGAAAAAATATTTAAATACTTAGTATTGTGCGTATTACGATTTTTGGTTATTTTTCATTCCTAAAAAATGAATTACATTTGAAGTCGATTCTCTCTAAGGGGTAGTTTATGTCGAACATGAACGAACGATTTTACAAAACATATGTACTTTGCAGAATACTGTAAAATATTCTATTTTGTTTAATCATTTAGTATTTGCTATGATTTCTGCACAAATTTTCTATAATAAGTTTTTTGTATGTAGTTTGCAAAATTAACCCGATGAAATTATAAATATCTGCTCGAGCCGAAACTCCAAATTTTTTATTGAATTTCCCAATTTTGCATTTTACAAAAAATTAATTAATATTTCGGTGAAACCATACAGCATTTCCTGCCCATGCCTTCGAATAGTTCCAAGACAAATTCTCAGAGAGTATTTCTTCGCCGAGCTATTTTCGGTCCCTTGGACCGATGAAGCTCATTAGTTTCACCGGTAGAGCAGGCTAGTTAAATGACATGTGGGCTCACATGGTTCAAATACTGGGGCGCACAATGGGACCACTGGTGCCCTACGTACATTGGTGTCCAACTCCTCCACAAACCTAACCAAACCTAGTTTCTTGGCTATCTGGGGCAATATTTACCATTTTTATTCGATGTATTTGATTTGCCAGTTTGAATTTTTATTTTCTGACATCAGATACGACATCAGCGACCTCAAAAAACCTCGTTAACGGACTTTCACGGCCGTCTATTGTGTATGGTAGCATTTTTAATATAGAAATATTTTTGTTAATATTTTAAATACTATACGATTGGGACCAATCCTCAGACTGTCCTAATGGACTCATTTTCTTGGAATTACACTAAGGCATTGATTAAATGTATCGAATCGCACAGTCATTTGGTACTTTAAGATGATTAATACAGCTAAGATTTAACGCTGATGTAACATACATTTCGAACGTTTGCAGAAATTCAGCTGACTCATAAGAAACCAGTTAGCAGCAGAGTAGGTACCACACAACGGACTGACCAGTAGACGTAACCTGACTGAAAAATAACAAACAGGTTTAAATATTTGCTAGAAAATCGTACCTCATCTCAGCGTAGCGAAACGTTAACGTCTAAAAGGAAGTAAACTTTGTAGCTTTTAATTTATTATTATTGTTGTTTTGTAGTGAACTACACTAACTGCTGCTTGTATTTTCAGTTAGGTATGTAATGCATCAAGTGAGATGAGACATATTGACATTAATTACAATTTGTTCCGTTCGATTTAGGAATTTGGCTAGTGAAATAATTCGAATTCTTTATGGAAGAATTTAGATTGTTTTGTTCTTGCCAATTGATTTTCATTGAAAACACCTTATTCGCGTATTTGACATTGAAGGATAATTCTATTGATTCATACAGCGGAAAAATAAAAAATAAAATTTAGCTAATCTCGGGAAAAAAATTCTATTTTCCATTCTGCTGGTTCTTATTTCCAACCAAGCACTGTAATATTTATCTACTTGGTTGAGTGCTTTAATAGCTGCTCTAACCTTTATCAAAAACTGGAAACTACGTATTATTATTTGCCACTTGCCGAATCGCAATAAAAAAACCAAGCCCTTGACAGTTCAAGATATCCGGCATCAACGAAAGGAAGCACCATTATATTATAGCGGGTAATTATTCTCTAGACGCCTATGCTTGGCATGATGATCGGGAAACAACAATACCCTATAGCTCCATAACAATATGGAAAAAGAAAAATCGAAAAACAGGACATTCTCACTTGACACGCGACGATGATTCCTCAACCGAAAGCATAGGGAAAGTCCTCTAAGTACTGATAGCGTGTCTCGTTTCGATAAAGTGTTGAATTCGCCGTAAAACAGTTTCTTATCTAAAAAGCTTTTCCACTTCTATAATCCATCTAGGATCTTTGTTCTATACTTGACTCTCATCGCACTCTTTTCGTACAATAAAAAGCCGTATCGGTCTTTGACACGTTATGAAAATATTATTTCGGTCAACATTTCGATTTTATCGAATCATCGCCAAAGGATGGGGGCGACACATGACGAGGATATGAGAACACGGGCATATTGCCAGGAACGTTATTCCGCAGCCATGTAATTTTCCTAAAATACTGGCACAAACCATCTTGAATTCCATACAACATTGAAACCAATTAAAAAGGTCTGTTGCACACAACAACTGCAATAATTGCCAGTTTGCAATAAGGTCTGTTATACAGGAGAAAAAAACCTCTTCGCAGAAGATATTTAAATTTCCACATATGTCATTTTTCAAACGGAAATTTAATAAAGATATTACTAATGGGCGTCTTGAACCAATCGCACACAGAAATATCTTTGTTGCTGTCGCGTACTAAATGGAATAAGAAGAAATCACTTAGTCACAACCATTGTGTCTTAACCGTTGCATTGAATTAGATCGGCCAATAAAGGCCAATTGAAGGTCTAGTCGTGTGCGTTGAATTAACTGAAATTCTTAGTCGTATCGTACATCACAATATTCGTATAGACTCAGATGTTTCTTAAAATTCTAAATATATCTGATGATAACCCTACGGCTGCGCTGAATGATAAGAAGTTGCAATATGAAGAATTCAGATTAATCGAGCTTGGAATGGACTTTTCATCTGAATTATTATATGTTTGGGGCTTACTCGTAATTGTAGTTCTGTTTATTTATTTTTGGGTTCTGAGGCGTACTTGCTTCGCAACTAATAGGTCGTAGGTTCGATTCCCACTCCAGGTATTAGGATTTAAGGTGGCTTCGTATATACCAAAACTACGATGTAGTGTTTTTTAAACAGAAAATTTCGCCGAAGCATTTCGAAACTCGAACTGTTTTTTTAGCGAATATACTTAAATCAAAACCTTGGTGAGAGAACTGGCTTAATGGCAATGCAATAGATTGATTGGTTTTGAAGTTATTGGCACTTTCGTGCATAAAGTTTGGAAGAAAATAAAAATATGCGAATTTTATAAATAGAATTTTTTTCATATTTTGTGAGGAAGTGTTCATTTTTTTCCCCATAACCGAAAAATAAACTTTTCCACGGAGGGAACTGATATCAAATTCAGATTGTAGACCTACAGTATTGGACAAAACTCAAGCACTCCTTTGCGAAATATCAGTTATCCTCTGATATTATCAGGAATACTTGATGAAAAAAATTTGTTCTTAGTTTTTATTATTTATTTACATGTGTATTATAAAAAAACATAACAATGACAATTCAGTCTTTTCAACAACAAAAAATAAAACAAAAATATTTCTCAGTACTCAAAAGTTGCCTGGACAAAACTAAAGCACCCCTCTTCTATACTCACTTTTTTCGTACCGCTACTGCCGAACAGTTAGCAGGAAATAGTTATTGCATCAGAAATGCTTTTGTCTGATATGAATCATTAAAACTTCATCATTACTTCAGCATTTGTGCGTATTCTGTTCTTTGTGTTAAGACATTAAGAGACTAAAAATGGCAAGAAACACGTACAGTAGTGAAATTAAACATAAAATTATATTTGATTATAAAAGTGGATCATCTCGACATAATATTAGTAAAAGATATTCGATAAATCGGTCAATTATATCGCGACTAATCAAAAAATATGAGCTGACGGGTCGCATATCTCCTGTACATTCTGGAGGAACGCCTCGAAAAACAACACGAAGAGATGATTCTTTGATCAAAAAAAGGATTGCAGTTAAACCTACGGTCTCTTCTAATCAAATTAAAATTGATTTGAAGTTACCAGTATGTGCAAGGACAATTAGGAGAAGAGCTGAAGAAGCTGGTTTGCCGGCTTACCGGCCTCCAAAAAGGCCTTTCATCTCAGAAAAGAACAGGAGGGCCAGGTTAAAGGTTGCCAAGGACCATTTAGACTGGACTATTCAAAAGTGAAGAACTGTATTATTTTGCGACGAATCGAAATTTAATTAAAAATATTCTGATGGAATAAAACATGTACGACGACCAAAAAGTCAAAAGATTTAACCCTAAAGGTACGTTTACATCTGACACTTATTGCCCGAATTTATGTCCGAGAGAAACCGTGACTAGTGTAAACGGAGATGAATTTATGTCCGATACTTATATTCTACTATCGGAGATGAGTGTCGACACTTCAGTCCAAACAGATGTAAACGCTGATTATTTGTAAATTCAAGCTCTCTCGACACTTATCGCAGAAGTTGACTGCTCGTCTACTTTTGCAATAAGTGTCGGGAAAACTGTAGGATGCAATGCAGTTCTTTTGTAAAGTAAAGAAAAGCACTTAAAAATTAATAACCCGACTATCTCTTAAACTATGTAATTGAAACTTGAAACATAAATTAATCTATACTAGCGGAATATAAGAAAAATATAATATTTGGGCATAATAGCAATGGGGGGAAATGGGGAGCATTTCAAAATTGGTGCATTTTTGAAAATTTCAAACCGTTATATCTAAAAATCTAATGCAGGTATTAAGTTGAAATTTTGTGAGATTGTCGAGCTCTATGACTTATAAATTTGATAAAATTTTTATTTTGATGGCTATAAGGAGAGTGAGGTGATGGCCCAAAATATCGTAAAATTTTGAGAAATTTTTGAACGGCTCTGGTAAATTTAAGTTTTGTGCGAGAATGGCTATGAAAAAATAAACTGCCAAGAAGTCGGGCGCATTTTTATTATTTACCCCCATACATAATTACGCAATTTGAAAATAAACGGATTTGTTCGAAAAGTATAAATGCTATTGATCCGAAATTTGTAATATATTACTTTAATTATGATTTCAATCTACTATATAAAAGTTTTTTGAGTCCTCCCTTTCCTTCCAGAACCTCCCATACAAACTGCATTTTTTTATGAGATACTACAAACAAATTTACTCAGTACGTATAAAATTGATCGAGTTGAAATTGTGCACAGTACCTATTAAATTTTTGAAACTTAAATTTTGTATAAAACATTTTGTTGGCAACTCTAGCGTGATGTGAAAAAATTAGTTCAATGTTGCCATCCTCTCTACCAGTTGCTTTCATCTTGACCACATAAACTCAACTGCAGAAGAAGATATGTACGACACATGTGTCCGTGTGATGTAAACGGGTCGGATATTTTTTCCGAATTTCAGCATTGCGAGAACTGTCGGACACTTATCCACGACATAAGTGTCTGGTGATTTCTCTCATATGTAAACAGTCAAACCGAATTTCTGTCGGACACTTGACACTTATGTCCGGAGAGAAGTGTCAGATGTAAACGTACCTTAAGTACTGCATCCCAACAACCAAACATACAGGAGGTAATGTTCTAGTCTGGGGTCGCTTCTGATCGTCAGCTAGAGGGTGCTTTAGTTTTGTCCAGGCAACTTTTGAGTACTGTGAAATATTTTTGTTTTATTTTTTGTTGTTGAAAAGACTGAATTGTCATTGTTATGTTTTTTATAATACACATGTAAATAAATAATAAAAACTAAGAACAAATTTTTTTCATCAAGTTTTCCTGATAATATCAGAGGATAACTGATATTTCGCAAAGGGGTGCTTTAGTTTTGTCCAATACTGTATATGATCATTTTGGTAAGATTTGTATGTTGACAGGGGGAAGTGAGGTGGTGAGCCAAATGGCGCTAGTAAAAAATACAAAGTTCAAACTTTGCACGTGCATACATCCATTAGTATACATAACAAAAAAATAATAATTTGAATCAAAACTTTTATGCACTGAAGGGAGGCCCGAACCTGCATAAGATTTTTCATATGTAATGAGAAAAACACTAAAACTGAAAATCTTTAATTGAAATTTTAAGCTAGAAACTTGAAAATTCGCGAAATACATTTAACATCCATCCTTTCTATCCCCTCTCAATGCAAACCCAAACTTCATAAATAAACGAATGAAATATTGATTACAAGGTGATCATATGTACTATTGATTGAAATCGGATTGAAGTTTTAAATAATTGTTTGAAGGTCTTAAAGAGGTGAGGATTGCAAAATTCGATGATTGGTCCGGTGGTTATGCCAACAGTTGAATATCGTAAACAATTGAGTATCGCAAACAGTTGGGCAGCATTTTAGGGTTACCATGTAATAATATGAAAGAATCTTAAGATGAACATATGACAATTTCAATTTCATTCTTTTTTAAACATAGAACTTTCAGTGGAAAGTTAATAGAAAAACGTAGAATTTGTAATTTACGCAGAAAAGAATTTCATACTGCGTAAAACCAAATATTTAGGACATATTTTCCGAACTCATTTCATCTTACACAAATTATATGTAAATATGATGGAAATGTACACAGAAAATGCTCTCTAGTGTACAAAAGCAGCAATTCAAGGCCCAGCTGTATGCGACTCCTTGTTTTTAATTCGCTACTTGGAGTAAAGCTGTATAATTTTTATCATATTTCGTATTTTTATTAATTTATTTTTGAGATGTGTTGCGTGTCATAAAATCAATGCTAAAATATCCGTCGGTATCCAAAGGCAATTCCGTTGAAATTATAGGTGTGTAGTTCAAGTAATCAGACCATCAGGCAGAACATGTCTTTGATAAAAAGCATGCATGGCGAGAATACTAATTAGGCATTACGTGTTTTGTTTTATGTGAAATTAACACATTAGAATGATAAAGTAATAATTATGTAATGTTATAATTCTGTAAGTAAGGACTTAGAGGAGTATTAATTTCTGCTGAAAGCAAACCAATCAAAACTTGGCATAAAAACGTAATGAATGCTTTAATTATGTCGAGTTTACATGTCTTAATAATTTTGAATTTTGACAGAAAAAATGGAAGAGATAGCTTATCGAATATATGTGGCAGAAGGAACAGGATATGACGCTTATGCACAATCCACAAACAATTTTTTTTTAAATTAAAAAAAAATAGAATTCAAAATGTAGATCGATAGAAGCAATCTTTGTTAGAAATTTCATGTGCTTCCATGGACAATATAAACAATTGGGTGTCCATTAAATTTTGTTCGTTATGGTACAGAAAGTGTAGTGAGTGCCTTGCCAAAAATAGTGTTTAGCATACCTGCTTTCACAAAAATTAAACACACATATGCGCTCACTAGTAAATTCGCCATTTTCGAAAATAGCATTACTGCTTTTTTCTTGTAAACGAAGGATTGCCGGATTACATAATGTTATGCACCGTTTAAAAGGTGGCGTTTCGGTTTTCCTTGAGCAAACTGTTCCGGAAATCTGTGAAAATAGTCACCAAACCACTGTTTTTCTCGTTCATACTTTAATTCTATAGCGCCTTTACTTTTTATAGTAGATCTCAAGACCATCATAATAATATAAATCCGGCATTTGTTGACAAATTTTATATCAGATTCTTGAAATTTAATTCTGTATGAACATTTTTTTTATTTTAAAAATTGATTGTTGCAAAGTGAACATAGTTAAAAAAAAGCATAACAGGACTATGATTGGGCGTAAATTTATATTATATAATATTTCTGTGGGAGGTGGTGGAAGGGGATGGGGGAGGGGGAATTCTAATAATTTTTATACCTTAAACTGAAATCATCATAAAAATAATATGCTCCAATTTTTGGATCAATTGCTGTTATATTTTCAATGAAAATCAGTTTATTGTCAAAATACGAAATTGCGTAATTTTGTATGGGAGAGGGTAGAAGGGGTGAAGCGCTTTGGCCCGTTCATGAACTTGACCTTAGTTTTTTTTTCTCAAAAAAGACGTGTACGTTTTTACCATCTTGCTCAACGCGGTCTCAAGCTACAGAAGATGCGGATGGACGGACATCCGGTTTTTAGTGATTATATAAACTTCTGTATGATCAATTTATTTCTCTGGGCCTTATTTCTAAGCGTTACAAACTTTGTAGCAAACTTATAATACTCTCAGATTTAATCTGCAGTATAAAAATTTGCAAACAGCTGAAAAAAAGTCTACCGTGAATCAACTTTGTGTAAACCTAGGTGAGGTTAAGTTCAATTTTAAGAAAATGTTTTTGCTGAAGTTTATGTATCATTATACTCACTATTAACTCAATCTCCTTCATCTGCTAGTTAATCCATTTAAAAATCCCTCGAAACATATCATAAACACAATCTACATATGAGGGGTAAATTCTATGTAAGAGCAAATTTCGGACAAGCATAAATAATGTAATGACAAAGGTGCGAAACCCGGTGTTCACACTAGAATAAACTTTCAAATCGGGCGAAAATAAAAGGTAATCCTACATATACCACGCTCATAGAGCATTTACCTTCTATTATGAAAATTGGTCAGAGAATTTTCCCATCATTACCGTCCGGTATTTTAGACAGAGGGTTCGTTATGCATTCAATTCTATTTTGGTTATAAATACAAATTACTTGTTATGCAGATCAAGTGGGGTTGAAGGCATGAATGTAGACGTTTTTCACATTATATTTTGAACTCAGTTTGAGGCAATGAGATATTTAGTGGACTTTCTTCTTGATGAAAAGAAACCAACCAATTCAGGTTTGGTTAACACATGAATTATAATTTTTTTTTAAATTCTATTAAGGTTCAAGGACTTCAAAAAAGTTTCAGTTTGTCTAGACATCTGTGTTATGTTTCAGAAATCGATCTCTGTTGTGCAAAATTCAGAAAGCCTTACTAATATTAAAACTAAGAAATTCACACACGTCTTATTTCCAAGATTCTTCGTGAGCTCAATGTTCATAAAGCAGCTGGTTCCTGTACTCCGCCCATTCACCTATATATTATTGTACTCTAGATGACATCTGAGAGTATTATAAGTTTGTCACAAAGTTTTTAACGCCAAGAAATAAGGCTCGGAGAAAAAAATAAATGATACAGAAGCTCATATCATCACTCAAAAATGTCAAAAACGGATGTCCGTCTGTCTGTCCGTTCGTGCGTTCGTGTCCTCTCTAGCTTGAGAACGCGTTGAGCTAGAGAGCGCAAGATTTCGTACACGCCGTTGTTGACAGAAAGTAAGGTCAAGTTCGTGAACGGGCCAGATCGCTCCACCCCTTCTACCCCCTCCCATACAAAACTACATAATTTCGCAATTTGGCAATACGGATTTGCTCAAAAAGTATAAATAAATAAATTGATCTAAAATTTGGAATGTAACACTTTTATAATGATTTCTATCTACTGCATAAAAAATGTTTTTGTCCTCCCTTTTCTTCTACCACCTCCCACACAAACTGCACTTTTTCATGAAATGCTCTAAACCTTACTTAAATTTACTCAGTGCGTAAAAAATTTGTTGAGCTGAAATTGTGCACTAAATATTTATTTAGAATTATTAGTAAAAGCAAAAAAATTAAACGATTAGCTTTACCCCTTTTACCCCCTCCCATACAAAATGACACAATTTTGCAATTTGACAATAAACGGATTTGTTCGAAAAGTAAAAATGCTACTGATTTGGAATTTGGAATATATTACTTTTATGATGATTTGAATCTACTATATAAAGGTTATTTGAGTCCTCCCCTTCCTTCCACCACCTCCCATAAAAACTGCACTTTTTCATGAAATACTATAAACAAACTTACTCAGTACATATCAAATTCATCGAGCTGAAATTGTGCACTAAATATTTATCTAGAATTATTAGTAAGACCAATAAAAATTAGACGATTAGTTTCAGTCCTTCCCCTCCCATACAATCTGATACAATTTCACATTTTCCTGAAAAGTATAAATGCTACTGATCTGCAATGTAAAGCATGTTAAAAATATGATGCTCTTAGTTATTTCTATAAAAGTCATTAAGAACTTGCCCCTCCTTCTACCACCTCTCATACAAATCTTACAATTTCATTAAATCCAATACACTAATTTTCTCAGTACTTATTAAATTTTTGAATCCTAAATTTGGTATAAAACATTTTGATGGCAACTCTAGCGTAATGTTAAAAAATGAGTTCAATGTCGTCACCCTCTACAAAATTTCTTTAAATCCAAAAATTGCTTTTTCAACTAGTATATGGCAATCCTATTATGTTTTTTTTCTGTTAATCTAAGTTAAAGGAAACAGCGTAAGGCTACCGACACACGATGCGAGTTAATATATATTAACTTCCAATTTTGATATAAGTAGGCCGAATTATGTATAGGATAATGACACTAGTAATATCGAAAAACGAGATAATATTTATTGACTCGCATCGTGTGTCGGTAGCCTTAGCCGCTAATTGCTGCTCTGTCGTCATTACTTTGGGTCTGTCGAAAGTAATGGAAACGGCTGTCAATCGGAAGTTAGTTCACTATTTTGAAGGAACAAAATAATCAATGAACGTTAATACGGGTTTCGTTTTGGACGTCCCTGACCTCTTGGTATATCTGACTGAAGTTTAGAACTCTTGCCTATATAAATTCAGCGAAGGTCAAGTAGTTTGCCAAATCAATTTACAAAGTTTGGCATAAATGCCTTGTTAAATGGATTGAGAGTCGTAATGGATAATGTATCGTCTTCCCACAAGTGTTTCTTCGTCCCTCAAGACTCCTCTTTCTCATCCACTTTATTTTTAATTTTAATTAAAGAACTTATCCCGTCAGCTCTCAATACCATTCACAGATTTCCAGATGATGGCAACCTGGATAACATTTATGGATTCGACTTGCTTGCTGACGTTCATCGCGTCCCGGCGATATCTAAACGTGCGGAATTATTTCAATCGTTCAAATCAGACCAGAACTCAATCTTGTAATGAAATTGGCTATTTAAATAGAGTAAAATTTAAAGTCTCGTAAACACGAAATTCATGATGCTTGGCTGTATTAAACGATAGGCATCACAACTATTAAAAACGAAGCCATCGCAACTATTAGAGACGAAGCCATCGCCGCTTCTATAGACTCCCTAGTAGAGTATTGCAGAAATGTTGGCGTAATCAGCATTCACTTCGGCTAATTTCATGCTAAATGCAGTGCTTTTGAACCTTCCAACCCCTTTCGCATTATCCTAGAAATATTCACCTATCTTCACGCACACACGAGGCTTATTGGTAAGCCTTCGAATTCTCGTACAGCTAAATAACGTATAGGTAGTCTATCAATCCCGAATTTTAAGACTATAGAATGCAGTAATCAGTAACAGTGTTTCCGTTGTTATACGACCTTCGTCGTTTCAAATTAAACGTCCACCATCATGTTAGACTCTTTCCTTCTTTTGATCCCGTCTAACCTTTAATACGTTTATTCTCCTTGTACCAATATAACTGTGTCAATCATTCAATTAATTTCCTGTTAAGTTACTCTATAAGGTCATAGGACAGAAACAGTTATTTTCCATAAGGCGCGATCCTGAGCATCGGTCCTTAGTTGTCGCCAGGACTTGTTTATTTCTCTGGCCTCCTGCTCAACTGCTTGCTTCCATATGCTGCATGGTCGACCAACCTGACGTCTTTCTTGTGGATTGTAATCCAGAGCTTATTTGGCGATGTTTCATTTTGGTTTTCTCAAAGTTTGACCGCCCCACTGCCACTTCCGCCTTTGAATCTCAATGCATATTTTAGTCTGTCCAACTGTACTCCAAAGTTCGTCGTTGGAGATCACATCTGGCCAGAATATCCCAAAAAGGCGTCAGAGGCATTGGTTCTTAGTTAGCCTAACGCGGATTTGACGCATTCGTTGAAAATTCGCAGAACTCCAAAAAGGGAAAAACATACCGAAGGCCTGAGGAGCTTTACTTATATGAGCTTCAATATCCTTTTCGGCTCCGCAAAAATGCAACGAGCAAACATTTGATTCAAAGTCTGAACGGTTATGTGCAAGCAAACACACGTCATCAGCATAATCAATGTGACTTGAGATTTTAAACAGTTCCCACCGAAAACCTTTATCTTTTCCACCTTCCAGTACAGTTTCCAAGATGTTATTTATTACCACCAGAAACATTTTAAATAGTTCCCTTCATTTCAAAATGAGCTTTTTTGGCAATTGCTGATACCCATTACGAGGTTTTGCTTGAAAATCTCTTCGACATTGTTTTTTGTACTTCAGCTCCATTTTGTTACTACAATAGCATTTTGAAATAATTCTCTCTACATAAAAGTTACTTTTTATTTTCATTAAAAATAGTGAAAATAAAAACTAACAAACAAAATCTGGAAAAAAAATAAGAAATCAATCTGTGTAAATAATTCTTTGCTTGTGAATTTACGAATAATTAACGAAAGGCCCGATTTGGGCCTTAGTGCCATTGTAGAAGAAGTAGATATAAAAATTTTGTACTATTTGAACGCTTCGAAATTCATAACTTTTGATTTCGTCTTTAGATCCTCTGTAAGCTATGCTCTTATTCTTGAACTTCCGATTTGAAATCCAGGCCAATGAATTAACAATAATTTTAATAGTGTTACTTCCTTATTTTCGCAATACGTGGTATTTCACATTTAGCTGGTCTTATCGCATACTTGAGAATTTCGTAAAAAAAAAAATAAAAAAATAAACAATTTTAATTAGTCCAGCCAATATACTCAGAGTAACTTTACCTTACCAGCACTGCCCTATATTCCGGATCCAAATTGGCTTAGAGAAAATTAGCTGCAATTACGGAAATTTGTATCTACCTCAGACTTGCGACAGTGGACTAGTGTGACTAATCTTCCTACTGTACTGTCATTACTCACCATTATTCAGAACAAAACGCCACAAGTACTTTCTCTAAGATGCTACTCATCCATTCCCAAGTCAATATTTACACTTTCCGCTGAACATTTTTATCATTATTAGTCGGAAACCTATCGGGGTTGTTTTTCTTATCTCCTGAAGAAAAAAGCTACACTATCGCTTACTTTACTGCTAACAAGGTAGTTCAGTTCGCAATCAGAGAAATTCCTTATCAGTTCGTTCTTTTAATTCAACATCGACGGTTGGTTTCATAAAAATCGTATCAAATTTTTTTATTTTCACAAACGTTTGACGTTTCGTTAAAAAAAAATACAATTTAGTTTCTTGCGTTTCTTTTTTTTTAACAATTGAAAGTGCCTATTAATTTGCGATTTTACTATACGTGAGTGGACTAGTGAATAGTGGCAATCACCTGCAACTTATACCTATTGGTGAATCACAATTAAAATCACAACGGCACCATCTATGGTTCGGTATTCTTCACTCAGTCGTATTTTTTCTAGTTTCGAAATGTGTAAATTTTATTCGACGTTAAATTAATTAGAAAAAAAATTGCCTACCTTCTTATTCATAGAGGTCTTTTTTTTTGTGAGCGGATACGAGTATGATCCCGTCGAAGTGATTACAGTTCTTAGTATCGATTACAATTAGTTTTATCTTGTCGCGGTGCGATTTGCGATAGCAGATTATGAAATAATAGAAAAAAAAAGTCCTAAGACACGATCTTGAGAAAATGCTAAAAAACTAATTTCAGTATATTTCAAGCTTTTAAAGAAATCTCAGCTTATTCAGTCCTGAATATGCTTAAAAACGTGAGTAATTTGTAACACTATTTAAGTATTTAGCCATAAGTAAGTAATTTTCGCCGTAAGAATGTTTCATTCTCTTTCGTGGGTTTTACCAATGATTTTTTGGCTTTTGAATATGATGTTTTTTATATATATATTTTTTTTTTATAATCTTCTCATTTTAAGGTCATAATAAGTATAGTTTATGCATGTCAGCATGACGGTTGGTTAATGCTTAAGTAGGCTGCAATGTATCTTTTAATTGTCTTGCTGGTTCTTGAGTGGAAGCTATTAAAAGAAATCGTACAATTTTTTATAATTGATTTTATACTATAGCTAAATTGGAGAGGGATAATTTTCGTAAAATGGTGTTTTGATTATTTTCCCTTGTTATAGTTCTTCCACTTTCTGAAATACTATTTATTGCAAAAGGGAAACTTTGTCAATGTTATTCACCTAAATCTTTTAATGGATCTTTAAATTTTGAGATCGAAATAATTTTCCAATTAGTTTTTATTTAGAGATTTAACCACCGGTGGAAAACTCAATTATTGGTTATCAATCAATTTCCTGTTAAGACCCTCCATCGGAGCATGGGACAGAAATAGTTCAAGGCGCGATCTTGAGTATCGGGCTTTAGTTGTAGTTAGGACTTGTTTATTGATTAATGTAAATTGATTAATTTACGTCTCTGAAATCGTTGTAAGGGAGGTGGTTGAAGGAGTGAACGGATTTGGAAGATTTTCAAACTACTACTTAAAATTGAGACAAACAGAATTACTCTAAGCAATTTCGCGCTGCTCGATTTGGATAGTTAACTCTCGACTGTGAAAGAAAGGCATGGTATAGGTTATTGATAACATGTTTCGGAGAATCTGCAAGTTGAATCCGAAGTGTGTCAAGTGGTGGAGCGCAGATGGAGTAACCCCTGGTCCTATCGGGTCAGAACAATTAGAGGGTTATGGTCCGTAGATTGGAGGAAAAACTGATCCATCTGGCCTCGGAATGGCAGTTCGGTTTCCGTGCCGGGAAATGCACGGAAGATGCGTCGATGCACGTCAAATACTGTATTGCATTGGATGCTAGCAAGTACTTTCTTGGAATCTTTGTATATTTCAAGAGGTCATTTGACTATTCAAGTTGAGATGTAGTGATTGATAAGCTATGATCTTGTGACTGCCTAGAAATAGCCCTGTGGAAGAGCTATTTCTCTGACAAGTTGTCGTACGTTAGGGGTTTGCGCAATACTGTATGGAAAATTGTGAAGCGTGGCTATCTACAAAGCTCCATTAGTAGTCCATCCATATGGAACCTAATGATGGATGACTTTCTGGTACAACTCGCGAATTCATGCAGTGTCGCGGCGTGATGCTGAAGAGCTCACTGTCAGAAACACATCATCCTTCGGTAAAGCTAGAGGGGAGACGTCAAATATAACGATTGAGATTCGGGCTTTATTTGCGAGAGCTCAAGTGGCGTCTCCTCAACGGTGTAAACCAGATCCACAAGGTCCTGCGACGCGAGTGGTGCCTCACCAGACGTTCGGTTCGTGTCATATACGCCGGTCTATTCGTAACCTGCGCAGCATGAGTCGGCGATATGGTACGAATCTTTGGCGACTTACCAGTCGCTTGATTAACTCGTGCCAAAGTGTAGTCTTGTGTGCATGTTTACCTGTATGATGTACGGTTTCGGGTGCTCTGCCGATAGATTCGAAGCTGAAGCGTCGGTGCTATAACATACAAAATCCGGAAAAAGACTCCCATTACTGGGTAATGACGAACCTCTTCCGAGGTGAACCAATACCTCGGAAGAGGTTCGTCAATGTGTCAGGGCGGATAGGACAACTGCGATAAGGGTAGGGTAACGCACAAGTTTATTGGGGTTGGAAACTTCGCGAGAGATAATTCTGACTTTGATTTTGTCTCAGTCTGGATTATATCTTTACAGGCCACGGCAGCATCAATGTGTGTCGAAGCGAAACGACGGGTTGCGCCTGTGGAGCGCCGTTTGAAAGCTGGCTGCATATCTTGGCCGAATAACCAAAATGTGCAGATCTTAGGCAGCTGGACGATATAGATTTTTCGGGGACGTAAGGAAGTGCCTCGCGAACGGAGAAAGTTTTCGCACGCGAAGCATTCAAAAGATGAAAGGCCGAAGTGGGCAATAAAACGAGGATGTAGGGATGAAACTAGTTAGATTAGATGTACTTACATAAATATTTTTCCAACCCGGTGCCAGACCGAAACATTGTAATAGCAGAGATTTAGATAGGTCTCGCATCCAGCAGTGTGATTGCTGATCCTGCATTCGGTATAGACTGCGCCTCAGGAGGCGTGTTGCTAAAGTCTACCGTGGAATAAAGGCCAAGTGGCAAGCGTCTACGTTAATCAACTCAAGATATGTTTCTATGTACATAATAGTTTTGAATGGTGACTCCTAAATTCAGTGCAATGTTTTTAAAGAAAAGAGAAATACACATAGAACTTTATTACTAAGACTAAAACCTTAAATTACAGCAAAATCTTAACTAACCATTAAGCAATTAATATAACTGTTGGCAGTGGTTCAAATAAACCGTAAAGAAAAATAATTACCAACTGAAGTCATCTTCTCTAACTATCCGGTAGTAATTTAGATAGCAGATAACTATTTTATAGTGACCTCAATAGAACATGCCACCTGTTCCCTATCTCGCGATTCTCTCAAGTCGCCAAACGATCAATTTTTTTTTCCTCTATTCAATTCCCTAAGAATGACTTATTGTCGTGATTTTTGTTGTGATTTTACGGTTGACTTGCGGCTAAATGACCTGATTTTCGCTTCGTGTATCTCTCTTCGAATTTTTCCATCTACTGTGATCGTGCCAATAATTGAGCCTATACCATATGTATGTCGATCTGGTTTTTAATTATTTTGAACGTATAACAAAGTATATACTTTGGTTTATTAAAGATTTCTTTCATTTTCCTCTAATTTCAGGCTGAACATCATCAGGCCTTCCATATGAAAATGGGAGCGCCGCTTTCATCATCAACATCATCACGATCGCCACGATCATGGGCAAAATCGTCAGTGATAAGTTTGCCATTGTTCATAATCTTGGCAATAAGTCTGACGAGCTCATCGTGCAATGCCGAAACAGTATTAAATTATGATGATTTGAATTTTACTCCGTGGAACGAATTGGTGTCGTATGTCAGCTCCGATGTGTATTATGCTCGCGGTATGGGACCATTATATCAATCGGTCAATGAAATCATAAGATCTTTTATCGATAAAGAACCCATTCCACCAGGTAAGTGTGTGTCTTTGTTTTATAATACAAGATATTAATTGTATGGCTGTTGGTGATTATCACCAGTAACTGGTTCCACCAGTTTCTCTAGTATTGCATGTTGTAAATTTGATTACACGTTTTAAAGAACTTAAGCTTCAACGCAGCGTTCAGTAGTGAAAATCTGTAGAGACCTTGGTTCGAATTCGGCAGTTGTTTTAGAATAAACTATTATATTACGGAAGATATCTCTAGAGCCTCGGTTTAAACTCGTTCGTTACTCGTATTTAAAATAATTTAAAATACGCGCAATTTTCAGAAAGTAGATGAAGGTAATTGTAAGAAAATGGGAGCGCAAAAAGCTCATACGAACAGATCGCTATTTAAAACCACCCTAATAAAACCACATAAAAATTGTGAGCGATTCATTAATTACTCCAACAATTAGATTTTATAGATAGTTCTTTAACAGACAAACAATTTTTTTTTGTCATATATATGAGTAATTTTTGACTTACAACGAAATAATTGCTTATCAGATAATTATCGTTATTATAACTGAATCATCGTTTACTATCGCTTTCTCGGTATTTAATTTGAAGTATTTACGAGCATGTCTTTAAATTAGAAGAGAATTGTTTTCGCTTGCAATTATGGAGATAAGTTATCGTTCATTTTCACGTAATCCTTTTTTTGTTCGCAATGTCAAGGTGATTAATTATCAATTTGATCCCAAAAGTATTTGTACTGAAACGAGATTCGAAAGATTGATTCTTCGATCGTCTGTCGCTATGATTGGATCGACTCAGTGAAGATCGATTTGATAAATATAATTTCACCTGGCAAAGATCAAGTTGTATAAATCGATCTTCGATCCTCATTGGAATTTAGTGATCCTTTGATAGATGTCAGAGTTTAATAGGCCGTGCTATGATAGTTCAATTTCGTTCTTGCAAATCAACTGAAAAATATCCAAAACCACATGAGATCGTCTGTTTGATCAAAGATCGGTATTTCTACCATACATTTATTTATGAAAATAATCCTAAGTAATACTATTTCTTACAATTATAAAGGTGATGGTGTCAGAGCAGCTAAGGCTGTGGGACACCGTTTTATAAACATTTGGAGTTAAGCTACATTTATTATTATATTTTATTTTAATTAATGATTATATAAGAATTATTAATTTAGATTTTGTTCCACAGTCCTTGGCGTGATATAATTTGTTTGGATTGTTTTGATTTCTTATGACTTCAGATTTTGGGCATTCAGTCAGTATATGTAGTACAGACCTGGTAGTGTTGCAATGTACACAAGTTTCCGGGTTTTTTTTATCCAGAAATTAATGTTTGACTGCAAATAGGGGTTTACTGAGCCGCATTCGTAATATCTTGATCGCTTCGTCTCTAGATAAGTCCGGGTTATATTTTTGACGCGTTTTTTCAGTGTTGCGCCAGCTCAGAAAAAAATGGATTGACCGGCTCTGTTTTTGGGTCAATGACATTGTTATTTGCTAGAACCTTGGGATTTGGCCTTCATGTGCAGCAGCCGCTTGATTGCGCTAAATCCTGTGTGTCCTGGTAGTCAAGAAATTTTTATATAGTCATTTGCCGTAAGCTTGGTACGAAGAAGATTTATTGACAAGCATTTGTTGTTTGGATTTGCGATTCCTTGCAAGAGACCAAGTCGCTTTAATTTGGAATACAGCAAAATCGATGGCATGGAGTAGTGCAGCCATTCCTGCAACGAAACTGCCAGCGCAGCTTGGTAGTAAGTCTTGATGAATAATGCGATGGGTGTATGAAGTTTTTGATTGAACTACTAAAAATGTTACCGATTCTTTAGTGTAGGAACCATGTGTGTAGAGTAGTGATTCGGAAAACTCTTCGACGAGTATTACCTTGTGCAATAGCCTGCAGATGGACGGTGGAGTTGGTTCCTTTTTATATTTGGGCAGACGGGTATCAATGTATAGATTTTGGTATGCCCATGGTGGCGGTGAATCCTGATGATGAATGAAAAGATTTGACGAACCATAGGGAAGTGGAATTTCCCTTCATTATTCGTGCCAGGTATGTAGGTGAAACTGCAGTGAAGACGAGATCGCAATGATTCTTGGTATGGCCAAGTTTTTGGCAGAAAATGCACCTGTTTGAGTTGGGTGTAAACTCTTCCAGTTTAACCCTTTCCCAACCAATGAAGCGGTGTTCAGGTCAGCTAGGGCGATTATAGCTGCTCTGTGAGTTCGTTAAGAAGTTGTTCCTCAGAAAGAGAAATGATGATCCTCGAGTAAAATCTTGCTTGGATAGAGTTAAGACCTATGGTTTTTTTTTTTTTTTTACCTGTGTTATAGGCAATTTCGGCCTTTACACACTTTAAACACAGTCATGGAGGGAAGGAATGGGATTGGGAATTGGAAGGTTGGGAAAGGGGAGTGAGAAGCTGGTATATTGCTCAGTTGTACTGGCTACTTCCTGACAAATTGCAGATGTTATGGGGGACTGAATGATAGAAAGCGAACAACTTGAAGTGGAACTGTTTCACTTTACACCGTTTCCCCATTTTATTAAGAATAATTTTTTACCAGTAGCAACTGAAAAATTTGCGCTTAAAAAATCCCGTCTGGAGTAGGAATCGAACCCACGACCTAGTGACTGAGAAGCAAGCACGCTGCCCACTACGCCACGGCAGGGTGACTATGTTTTAACCGGAATGGTGTCAATTATGACAGACTTGATGAATTTATTGGCAGTGGTTTAATTTTTTTGTTTTGATCTCATTGCTTTTATTTCGAGGGTGTCTTGAGATGTACTGTATGCCTTTATTGACATGGGAAACAGGTTATATGCAACTGATCCATCAGATTCTGATTTTTCCAGTGAGAAAACGACAAGATGTCTAGGAGGGTTTTCCTCATTAGTGTAGGTTGTTGGAAGCGACGGGAAGTCGTCGTTAACGTGAGCACGTTTGGAGGCTTTCTTTTTTTTATTGTTTTCGTCTAATCGCGATAGAAGAGAAAACCGGTTTTCAGCTTGTGCAGTCGTCGTTTAAGGAACTGTTACACTAGAGTTACTGTATACGAACGGAAACCTTTCTTCTTAGAGTTTAGATACAAGGTTCTAGTACAGAGCGGAAAACTTTCAAATCGAAGATTATAGACCAAGTATTTTACCTTATTTTCTGCAATCAATTTTCTTTTTCGTTGAAATTTCAGGCCAAGTATAAATTTAAACTCCCGAGAATTACGTTTCATGTCGTTTTTGTGAAAACGCAATATTGAATTATCTTTTCAGTACAAGCTGTGTCACTCGTCGTTTTTTTGAATATCGACGAGTGACTGCTCGATTAGCGGCTCCGAGGCCGAGCTCGAGGTCGTGAGTTCGATTCCCGGTCGACGCATAATTCCGGCACACTTCCTGCTTGGGTATACTTTGGTCACCTCAATCTATTGAAAAATTCGTAGAGGGTTGTGCGAAGGTCTAACAACCCTTACACAATAAATAATGAAAAATGTTAAGGAACCTGAAGGTCAGGAGGCCAAGGCCCGATTTGGGCTTTAGTGCCATTGTAGAAGCATGGCTCGACACTAGCAGAAGAGGGCTCGTTCCTATACAGTAACTCTAAGTTACACTAACACTTAATTGATATTTATGTATTTTCTGTCACTTGTAAATTCGCATAATGAGAGCACCGTTATTTATAATTAATTTTGCCCCTCAGGGGACTTGTCCGATTCTTTTATAGAAAGACTAAGCGCCCCAAGGCGGTGCATAGTACTATCACACAGATAGGGTGCACTTTATAGGCAAGTTGCTACGATGGCAAAAATAAAAAAAAAACGTAAAAACACCGAATAAGAGAGCACGATAAGAACGTGGGCTATGTGCAAAGCGTGAACGCGGTCGTTGCACGAAGAGAACTTATTTCTTATTTCGATCGCAAATTCCATAATTTAATACGAACACAAATTTGTTATGTTAATAGTTCAGAGCTATATTCTGTGAAAAAGTGGTTTTCAATGACGAGTAGATTTTTTTGAGTAAACGCAACCTTAAAGGAAACTACTTTTTTAAGACCCAGAGTTAGTCCTTTTCCACATTCTATCGTTATTTAATCGAGATTTTCTAATCAATTGGACAATTCGTGAAGATTTTCAGAATAATTAAATTTCTATTTTCAATTTCATTCTAGGATACATTGAAATTAAAGATTCCAAAATTGTGCTCGGTGAAAAGAGCACACCTGATTTCCAGCCTGGGGATCTGCTAAAGAAGTATTGGGGCATTGTATTAGTCTTTGCAATCGGCGCACTACTAATTGTTCTTATGCCAATAATTGGGTAATTATGCGATATTTCTCAAGTCAATTAAACTTAATTAATTCTTAACTCTTGTTATTCTCACCCACGGACAGATTATGTTTTTGTTGTTGTCGTTGTGCCGGAGCTTGTGGCGGTCGATCGGAGCCGTTCGATAAAAAACATGATACATGTCGTCGTGTAGTTTGGGGTCTATTGCTGATCTGTGCAGCAACTGGATTACTGTACTATACTTTCTTAAAGAATCCAAATTAAATAATTTAATTATCGTTTTTTTATTAAATTACAGTTTTGGAGTTATAGTTGCGTTTGTAACAAACTCCTATATGCAAGAAGGCGTTGATAATTTAACACCAACCATCCGAAATGGCATGGATGATACAAAAACTTATTTGGAATCGACAAAATCTCATATGGATTATCTGCTGAAGAAGAATTACGCTGAATTATCGGAAAATATTGCATCAACACTGAAACGTAATGTCATAGATTAAAAAAAAAATAAATAAATAAAATAAACTTATTTTTTAATTTTCTATTACAGGAACAGCCGATGTTCTATTAACTGATTTGAAAAACGCATCGAAAGCCATTTCTCTAGATAACTTAAATCGATTGGTTGAAAAGTTGCCAACGATTAAAGCGAATTTAGGAACAATGAAAGTTTTAACGAATGACTTAAGAGTTCATGCTTCACAGCTTAGTGATGGTAATTATTATTATACCATGAATTTATATAAACTTTTTAAAATATGTGAAATTAAAATTGCAGGTTTGCGAGGTGTTAAACGGGAACTTTTACTGTCCTTAGCGAAATGTTCGGCAAAACCTTGTTCTGATGTTTTGGATAAATATCATATTGGTGAACTTGATGCAAGTGGAATTGATTACAATCAAGTAAGTTGGGATTTTTTTCTAAAGCAATTTATTAGTTTCGAGTGTAAGAAAATCATTATTAAAATTTATATTTAAACGTTTCTTACATGCTTAGATGTTAGACAGGTATTTTCCAAGGGTAGGTCACAAATTCTATTTAATTGAGTGAATTTAGTTTTGTATTATTTTCGATGTAATCTTTTATTGTCGGTTTTGAATGTGGAACGTTATTATTCAGTCATAGTTGAAATAAAGCGTCCAATTCTCCAAGATTATTATGTTTTAGGTTTGACAAATATTAGCTTAAATCCATCAGTTGTTAAGTGATGAATTACTTTTGGTGATATTACGCTTTGAAATTATTTATTAACTTGAAATTATAACTAAAGAATGACTGCAATGTATAAAGCATTTTCATACCATTTTAGCGAAACTATTCAGTGGATTAAGTTCTTAAAGATTCTTTGCATGCAGCTAAGTGTCTTATTCATGTCATACGAATAGTATTTCGTTTTTATTTTATTTAACAGTTCAAACTAAGCATGAAATGCATGAAGTTGTTACTGTTACTTTTCCTGCCTAGCATGCTGCTAACTGTTGACATTTTCAAATGAAAGATTTTCGGATTTCGCACTGCTATACATTATTAAACGTGATGGTTCGTTCATTGCTGAGACCTTTATCAAACTCCGTTCATATTTTGCTGCGGAATTTTGCAAAGATTAAATTGTCGCATTGTATTAACATCTTGTAATTTATAGCTTGCCTGGAAGATTGAAAGATTTCAGTGTTATATTTCATGTTCAAAATTAAATAACTTCTTGAATGAATCTTTAATTGGGTGACCCTCTTCACCACATCTTATCTTCAAATCCACTTGAATTGGCAATACTTCGCTTTGGTTTCCGCTCCACTGTTACTACAATGCCCATTTTAGTCTGTCCAGTTGTATTACAAAGTTCGTCGTTGGAGCTCATTTCTGGCCAAAATATCATTAAAAGTGTGCTCACTCTGAATTTCGAACTAGACAATTTTTAATTTAATCTAGATCGTAAAAGTTGTTTGAAATTTTCCTATCTAATTTCCCACTTTTCTATCGAATATCTATTAAAACAATTTTTCTCCTTCAGTTGCCCGACGTATCGAATCAAATCGCCAGTGTTGAAAATTTATTGGAAGGTGACATTCTAAATATAATGAAAAAAGCAATGGATTCTTTCGATAATATGAGCGAAACATTGAATGGAACTATTCAGGAAAATACGGAGCATGTTATTACCGAAATGGAAAAAGCTGGTTTGTACTATACTCTTTATTTATCTGTAATTATTTTCGATGAAATTCTCTTCCCCAATATTTTTTTCTTGCTTTAAAAATAGGTGATGGATTGACCGATGCAACTGATTTGATGGAAGAATATTTAGAAAAGGTCAAGACAGATATCGTTCGTTATACAAAAGAAGGAACGGATCACGGCGATGAATACATTGAAAAGTACAGTATATATCGGTTTTATTTTGGTGTTGCTGTCAGTACGGTACTACTATTGGTAAGATTTAAAAACAAAAATTTATTAAATGATTGCAATAAAACAACAAAAAAACAAATTGAAATCAGATTTTAGCTTGCATCACATTCGCTTTACTTTGCGGAATATGTGGCAAAAGACCAGATGGCTATGGTGATGATTGCTGTAATAAGGGTGCAGGATCACGATTCTTAATGATGTAAGTTCGATCATTCTTCAATAAATTGCTTTAATTCAGGTCTTTTCGATTTCAGTGCCGTTGCCTTAATATTTTTGACAATATCGGCTCTATGTATTACGGTCATTGTTCATTTCATCGTAGGAATTGTAGCTCGACGTGCAGTTTGTGTGTCTTTAAGGTACGTACTGATTTTTTTCTTCTTCAAATTGTTATTGTTCTGTTGGAAATAAAGTCGCACATTTTTATTTTTTCTGTATACCGGATGTTAAAAAGTAGACCAAAATTCTCTTCAGAGCACAAGTATATATTTTGTCTGATGAGAGGGTTTGCATTTATATATATTGAAGGAGATTCTTTAGAATCATCGCATCAATGAAGTCGGAAAAAGGAAAAAAACAAGAAGTGGGCTGATTGCCAAAACTGTAAGCTTTAAATTTGTTCTGATTTTTTCGTATTGTGGAAATAAGCAGGGCACTTTTGAATTGTATGGCCAGATGAATAAAAAAAAGAGATTTGTATTGTGAATGCTTAGTGGGTCTATCGTACTTCTAACTCATTGAAAATTTCCGCATCATAGAAAATTAATTTCGAAATAGAATACGATTTTTCTCCTTAAATTATTATTTTTTTTTTTAGACGGACAAAATCCTGAACTGAAAGAGGTTCTATGGCTGGTTGCAATTAAACTGTTTAAAGTAACAATTTGAAATTAAAGGAAAATTTTAGAGAAGAATAAAAAATTGCGCAAGCATGATTATTAAATTCTAGATGAAATACGAGAGTATTATTAGCTCAGAGAAAAAAATGGTTGGGTTTATGATTTGCAAAACTGTCTTCCCCATCCCTGCAACATGATATGGCTGTCATTTCAAATAAATGAGTACCTAGTAACGAATAAAATGTAACGATTACTTTCCTTAATGTAACGAATAGTTACTGGTACCGAAAAGTAAAGAAACTTGACATCACTGAAAATATCTGGTCTGTGGTCGATCGTCTAGCTTTAAATTCGCTTTAGTATTCAAGCCACAACATTTACCCCATTTTAAGTCTAAAGGCTTTTGAGGTTTGCTCTATCTGGCTGCAGAATTTTTCGCTTTTTGTGGAACTTCTATATTTCGCCCATACTTCGGTTTGCCTAGTGCGCTTTACCGTGTTGAACAGCCTATGAACTTTCTTACGTGTTTCGCCAAGCTAGCTGTTCCTCCGTGGTGGTGGCCTTTTTAGCGGTTTTTTTTTAAAGGACATATCTGTTCAACGGCATATTTCAGAGTGTTTGTTAGAAAGGTTGTGGTATATTTCAAATTCCATGTATTCCAAATAAAGTTCGGCTTTCGATTCTCTGATTTGCTTTTGACTATATTTGAGTACAGATACCAGTTCGCCGGATTTCTGTACGCTTTTACACTTTTCTTTGAGGTAAACGCCATTTCAAACTCATATCTGTGGTCGGATAGCAAAGGTTTTTCAAGGACCTTCCAATTTTCCAATCTACATCTGTTCGAGTACGTATAGAGTGTTATGTCTAGAACGCTTTCAGTATGAAGTGTAGTAGTGCCTCATCCCTTTCGATGCTGTCCTTTCTTCCCCATATTGGGTGGTGGGAGTTTACGTGCCCGCCGATTACTAACATAGTGAAATGCGTAAAACTTTATTTAATTCAAATAATTACGTTGTGTCTGTGATAAGGCTCTTAACAATGTTGATAGTGTTATTTGTGATGGAATTTGTGAACAAAGCTTCCGCATTGATTGTGTTAAATCTCATCGGGTCTCGACCAATTGAAGCAGCTTCACATGTATCGAGTGTAACGCTATTAAGTGGTGTCACGTTTTTAAACTGTTTAAATTAACTTCATCACGAGTTGACTCCAGCAACACTGCATTAGAGGATCTAGAAAGTGTTTGCTCTTTCATTGCGAATAAAGTCAATAGTCTCGTTGAGACTTAAGCGACTGTATTGATAAATTTCGTGACTACGGTTAACAGCTGGACAAGCTACACTGATGTTGAGGTTTAATCTAACAAGACGCATCTAAATTATAGAAGAAGTGGACACAATCGAATTCAAAATGAACTACAATTCTAAACAGTTTATCGGATATCTCAGCTAATGGTGTATCTACAATAACAGACAACGTCTCGCTCTCGGACGTGAACGCTGTTACAAGCAAGCTTATCAGTATTCATGATGATTTCAGGTCAGTTAAGCTATTTGTTGTCAAGGCGAAAAAATCTTCCGTGAGTCACACAACATTCAGATCCAAAATTAGACAGCTTGGCGATTTAACAACGAAACTCGTTGATTTCGAACGCGAACTAGGAGTCTCCTGATTTGTTTGCGGTTCACCTCAAAATCTGCACATTCGTACAGTTTGGCTGTCACCTGTTCAAACTTTCTCGCTGTCTAAGGTACACATACCTGGAAAAGTTCCTGACGTGTCGCTTGTGAAATTCAACACAACATGGTCGCAAACCGATTGGGATGCCAGAATAATAATCTCAATAGCACTAACTAGCTAAAAATTAAAAATTCAACCGATATATGTGCTTATTTTGTTGCGGGAGCTCCTCCAAACTCGTATGCATCGTGGCTGTGCAAAACCCTTACTGTTCAATTTGCTATAAAAGGCTGTAAGTGTGAAAAGTTTTCGATAGGCAGAGTTAGTGGGATTACACCGAAACACACAAATTTCAACTTTACCCAATTCTATGCACCACCGTAAATCTAACACTATTACTACAGCTACAACTAATCGCGTTAACTCCGGTAACAATTCTTTATCTCATTCTATTAACATTCCTATTTCAAATCCACTACCTAATTCAAATCTAGTCCCAGTTCATACTTCCATTTCACTTCCTACTTCAAGTTTGGCGTCTATTCCTACTTACAAAAATTTCGTGCACAATAAACTATCTCCCATTCCAAATTACTCAATTTCACAATTACACAAAATTAGATCTACCTACTCCTTGCACTTTCACGAAATGCAATACAATAATTTTCTCAGTGCCTATTAAAAATATAAAACTCAAATTTGGTGTAAAGAATTTTAGCAGCGATTATACTGAGATGTGAAAAAATTAGTGCGATCTCGCCACTTTAATCACTTCCCACAGAACGGAACAGCTTTATAATACGGTATGTCGATTTTCTTAAATAGACAGAACGATTTGGCTCTGCATGCGTGCAAGGTCCAATTGACTCAAGAACTGCAGCCCACCAGCAGCGCCATACGTTCTCTGATTGGGTTTTGGAAACAAATTCTACACCTCTTGTTGATACTCCACATATTTTTGAATGTTGTGGTGTCTTCTTCTCCTCAGTGTCCCAGTGTGTCTCTGGTTTCTGTTCTTTCTCCCACTTTCTTTCTCATATTCTTCATGTCATCCTTTTTCAACTGAATTTGCTCGTTAATACTGCTACCGTCTTTTGTGTTCTAAAATATTCGCAACTATTTTCAGTTGAGCTTTAAAATTTTATGATTCGTTCTGAAACCGCTTAAAGATCACTAAAATCAGAAAGTGGAGTAAACGCAGCTTTTTCGTTTCCGCTTCTTCTCTCAATTACCAACTACAACTTTTTTGCCCTACATCAAATCTATGTTAAATCACTTCCCTGTTGTAGTGGGCGGCTTGCTTGCTTCCCAGTCAATAGGTCGTGGGTTTGATTCCCACTCCAGACAGTGGGATTTTTTGAAGGACGAATTTTCAGTTGCTACTGGCGATGAAAAATTTTTCGAAATAAAATGAGCAAACGGTGTAAAGGTGGAATATATACTCAGTAGGTGGTTTCTGTTCGCTTCCAGTCCCCCATAACATCTGCAAATATTTGTCACAGTAGCAGCCAGTACAACTGAAAAATATACCAGCTTCCTCACTCGTTACGGTCGTTCTCACTCCCCTTCACCTACCTTCCCAATCCCATTCCTTCCCTCCATGACTGTGCATTGCACATAAAGGCCGAAATTGCCTATAACACAGGTCATTCCGAAAAAAAAATCCCTGTAAATAAAGCCTTCCACATTGGAGTAACACTGGAACTTAATAATATCATTCGAAATTAAATTAAATTTTTTTTTTTTTTTTCAAAATTTTAGCAATCCTGCTAACGACGAATTATTCGCATATGTCGATCAAATAGTAGACTTGAATAAATTGTACGATAGTGTCAACAACGATAAAAAATTTCGGCGAAAAAACTCAAAATTACGTTCATCAACACGCGTAAACGAAAAGTTCACCGTTTCCGATGTTATTGTTTCGTGTAACCGAAACGAATCAATTTATCAAGTTTTACGTTTGAAAAACATTGTTAATATTGACGATATCCTTAACTATCTGGATAGTTACAATATAAATCAGACGCTCGAACATTTAATTGCTACGATCGATATTAAAGAAGTCGAAATCTTGAATCCAGACATTGATGCTAAACTTACAGAATTGGCTAAATCTGATTTGGGTAATTTGGACGTTTATAAATTCACCGATAATGTAAGTTAGATTATATAAAATAATTAATAATAAAACAATATAAAAAAAATTTATCATTTTCTTATTAACAGTTACATGAGAACATGACAAGATATCCGCTTACAGAAATTGCTGATAAACTCAAAGAAACAGCCGAAGAAATTCCAAAAAATTCAGCGATGGCCGAAATTAAAATCAGTTTAAGAAATCAAGCTTTACATTTAGAAACGTATCATGCTAAATTGGTAGATCCAATGATCTCAGAGTCGAAGAGACTGAAAGAACTAGCTCAACAAATCGACGCTGATCTTCGTTTTAATAGTAATGCAACGGATAAGGAGCCATTTGAAACGGCTATAAACAATTTAAGGGACGAACTGGGTCGTGCTCAGGCATTTATCAAAGATAACGGCACGCCTTATGTCAAGAAAATTGCTAGAAAACTTGTTGATCAGCTGATTACGGCTATCGATAAGTACATGAATTTAGTTGTTAAATCGGTGGGTGAAGATATCGGACGATGCGGGCCTATTGCCAACGTCTATTCATCGTTGATTGTAGCTGGCTGCAATCAAATTGTTGATCCATTTGTAAGTTATACTGTCGAAGAATTACGTTCAATTTTTATTAATTTAGATCTTTTTTAATCGCATTGATTTTATTTCGTCTAATTGAATTTAATTTTTACAGAACGGATTCTGGGCAAGCGTCGGATGGTGTATTCTTCTCTTCTTACCAACATTAATAATTAGCGTTAAGCTTTCTAGTTTATATCAAAAATCAGATCCCTATCCAGGACCCCTAGTTGAATCGTAAGTATATTTTTCAAATACATTATATAACTTTTTTTTTTTGTTTTATCTGTCTCAGTGAATGAATTTGTTCTATTGCATATTTTTTTTTCTTTATTTCGTTTTTGTTTAGTGAAAAATGTTAAACTCTTGATTGACGTTACACAAAATTTTTCTGTATTTGGAATGATTTTTAATAACTAACTGTTCTGCGAAGAACATTTTTGTTGATTATTTTTATCATTATTTATAATCTAAAATAAAATAAAACATATTTTTTTTTTTTAATTTATAAAATATAATATTTCTAACAACTGGAAACTTTTAATTGCACCTAACACAAACACAACTAACATATTATTTATGTGTTATATAATTTAAATATCATTTCATTCAAATTAATTGGTTCAGTGTAAAAATTAAAAAAAAAATCAAGTGCTTAATGGATTCAGGTGAGCATTAATTCGATCGAGAGAAAAACTCAAACTTCCGGTTAAATTTCAAATAACAAGTTTTTTTTTCAATAAAAGGAAATGAACTTTGCAATGTAAGTATGATTGTCGATACCACTAATTTTTCATTTTTTTTCTTGTAACTTTGAAATGAAATTTGATTTTTCAATCAAACTCATTAAACACTTTTGTTAAAATATGAATATAAAAATTTCATTGAATTGAACAGTTGTTGTTACTATTTTATAGTTGGGATATCGATAGCTTGAAATTTATGGTGGTGGTAATTAAGTCTAAGTGCTTCTTGAGATTGAAACTTTTTATATAATGTAGTTCAGTGTGGAAAAATATTTTGAGATTTATATAATTATTAACAGGGAATTTAACATACTTTTAAAATGCTTGGATATTTCTTCAGATTATTTGCTAAAACAGTATGTGTATCGTACTGTAACTTTTAATAAGCGCCAGATAGGTATTTGAAATTAGTAATACGAAATCTATTCAACTATGGCTATGAAATTCAGATAAGATCTATTTGCACATAACCTTGTAGATTTTTTTCTTTCCTGTAAATATTTATTTTTCATGCAGTGGTCTATTAATGACAGTAATATGTGTATATTTGCAATTTCTAAATTTTGTGCTTTTTACGGAAGATCAATGTTTACAACGTTGGCAAAATTTAATCAATTTGGTATTAATTTTTTCCAGTACCAGTAGCTCAAATAGTTCGAAAAATACTGAAGATGTTACTGCACAACAAATGGAAGTGGTAAATCATTAAGTATGAACATTGTTATTTTTGGTAAATTACTATAAGCGAACTTAATGTTGTGCTTGGGTTACTTACAACCTAAAACTGAAACCCAAGCTGAGGATTACCTAACATGAGTGCAATTTGTATTATGAGTGAGTGCTATGCAATGTTCCCTTCTATAAAGCAGCATTTTGCTATTGTTATGCCTTGGCCTCGTGACTTTCAGGTTAGAAATTTGGCGATTTTGTCAGCTTTTTCCCTTTTATACCGGCATGTCCGGGTACCCAGCAAATCTTGATGTTGCGTCCAGCGGTCTTAAAGCCATTGTCATGCATTTTAATTGCTATGATTTGAAATTGCTGCGATTGAAGATTTCGAATCAGTAAAGGTAATGCAGGGTTCGAGAGATTGCGATAAGATGTTTACTACCCTCATAATAGCAAATAATTCTGCTGACTGAATATCAGTTACTAGATCCAAATATACTGGTTTTATTGTGATGGGGTTATTGATTAATTCAATACCTGAAGTTGTTTTAGACGCATCTATGTATATAGATGTGTCTTCAGCTGAAAAAGGAAGTTCTCGAAAAGTCATTCGATTCTGCTCGTGGCTGGTTGCGCTTTCGAGAAGTATGTCTAAGGCTTGTATGCTAAAATCATATATTGGTCGAGCTCATCTATGTACGATTTGGGGACGTTCTTGTTGTGGAACTGGTATATTATGGTTTTGGTATTTGATTAACGCTTTCTGGACGGATGAGGATCTTCTTGGGATTGAGCACAATGGAAGGAGCATCCAAAGGGTGTCGTGGTATGTATTGTAGGGGTTACAAATAATTTTGACTACGAATTCCCGCTACATTTTTTTAATATACAATTTGAGGGGAAGTGTACCGCTTTCAACTCTTAAAGCTGGATCGAGCGAAGAGCGTCTAATGTGGTTCTGTAAATGGCGTTCCATGATGTTTAAAGCTTCGATATGTTTGTTTGACATGATGGTTTTCGCAATTCTGGAGCAGACCTCCTTTGATGGGCCATAAGATTGGCCAGCGATACACCAGTTGGTTTATTTTTATTAGTTTTGTGCGAAGGTGTTTTAGGTGGTTATTCCAGTTTAACGATTTCAAAAATACTAGTCCATGAATTTTGGTGCAGTCGACTGCTACGTTTACTTCCATTTGATCCGTGAGGTTAGTAGTTTTTTCTATATGGGTCATTCTTTTACAAACCGTACGGATTTGCCGAAAAAATTCACGTCTGTTTCTAGAATCGCTTTATTTTTTTTTAATGTATTATACATATGAAATAAACCGACACGTATGCGGGGATTTTTTTTTAAATTGTTTATTTTAAAAAATATGGATGTTTAAACATTTTGAGAATCGTTGGTTTTGCTCTTCTTAAAAAGCTATTATCTTCGGTTCTATTTGTCCCACAGATTTCGTTCTTATCTCATTTTAAAGGTAATTTTGTAACCGTTTTACTACATTGTTCCAAAAAAATTGTATTGTTAAATAATTGTAGTTATTAGCAATTAAAGCGCTTAAAGTTGATTTTCATACTTGCGCCCAGTCGATAAAAAATTGAAAAAAATACCATCGTATTCCTTGATTGATTCTCTAAAAAATCCATTTAAAAAAAAATGGAGAAATAACGGGATCAACAGAAAAAAATAATTTGCACCACCGGGCGCGCAGCACGACGAAAAAATTTAGTGTATTAGTGACGCGTCGACTTTTTTATTCCTCTGCGTTGGCTAAAAATACTGATTTTATTTATTTTAAGGATAAATAATTGAAAGGAATATGAATTTATTCATCAAAAAATAGACTGTAACTGCACTTATTACGAGTAAAAATAACGTTATTATTAAAAAAATCTTAAAATCTGCAATAAAAAGTTCGATATCTCGGCTCCGGGTAAGTCAAATTGAACTTCAAGCCCCGCAAATTCTTTATCGGAATGTCCACAATACAATAAGACTATAAAGGTTAGTTGGAAATTTCATTTAGTCCTTCTGCCTTAAAAAAAGAGTTAAGAAAAAATTTACTCGAAAAGTCATTTTCTAATAAATTCATGAGGTGAAATTTCTATGAAACCGGCTAAATTTGGGCTGAATTTTGATTCAGTTATTTAAAGTGTATTTATTAAAAGACAATACCGCAAGTTTTGGTAGAATATCTTTTTTACAGTCTATGAGATACTCATTTCCTTCCAAAAACACAGATTCTTTGAAAATTGTCAAAAACGTCTTGAATAACAGTCTATATATCAGGTTTAAATAAACCGAATTTAACAATGCACCACTCAAATGAAAGGTCTAAGTGTCTGCAATCGAACCTCATTTTTAGTTTTTCGAAACTGTTTAGTATAACGTAATAAAGCTCAAAAAACCTCTAAAACAGACGAAAATTTGCGAATTTTGCTATTTCTCGAGTCTTTCTCCCACTCCCCCAGTGGCCGCAATATTTTTATCGTAATCTACGCAAAAAAACAATGAGGTTAAAAACAACATCGAAATCGCAGCATTTCGCCAAACAGACCTTTTTTGATCTAATCCGACTGGACTAATTGTGCACTCGCTCTGTCAGAAAAATGTATGATTTTATTGATATTTGTAAGTTAGTTTTGATAAAATTGAGGAAATGCCATTGGAATACGTGAACGGCTACGGTGTCATGAACTGCAACACGTATATATACGTGTTGCAGTTCCGCCTTTGATGTAGGAAGTATAGCCCCGAGCTGTTACACTATGATGTTGCGATGTGTAAACCGTTGGATGGTGCGGATGTGACTGTATTCGTATTATCTGAAGAATAAAGAATAAAGGATGGGAACAGTTTGGAATGGGTGTAAAGGTTTTGGAGAGTGAATGTATGTACTCCTCTAGTCAAAAAGTGGAGACTACTTTGAAGGATACAGCATAGATATTGAAAAATAAACTGTTTTACTTGAGAAGTCCCTTTACTTTTTGCCCAGAGGAGTATTTGGAATATAATCGCTGCATTCTGCAATTTCTTCACCATCATATGACAGAATTTATTTATTTATTTACAAAATTTATTATAACAAGATAATTAGTTATATAATAAATTGTTTAATTTAATTTAACCTAATGTACATATAATAGTTAAATTTACCTTAATTACTTAAAACCAATTTGTTATAAGTATGATAGGCACTGATTGAACGGGGTGTGGGGGACATTGTGTCAGCTTTCTTATTGAAGCTGTGCAGTGTGCGCTAAATTTGTTAAATACTCGACAGCATCTGTTAATACGCTCATTTTGACCGTAATCTTACGATGGTGATATTCCTTAAGTGGTCTTGAATGTCTCGTCAGCCTGACATTGTCATAGATTCTGAATTTTAAAACAGGATGTGAGCGTTGTTCTTCTAGAACAAAGAAGTCAAAGATTTAATAATTGGAATCTAACTGTGTAGGATGGAAGGTTTTCAAAGTCTCTAGGATCATACATTTCCTAAGAGCAAAAAGAAGGAATTGCTTCTAGATTGCTGTATAACTGAAAAAAGACATCCCAAATGGGAAATGCATATTCCAGAAGTGGGTGGACAAGATAACAGAATAAGAATTTAGTGACCCATACATTCTTGAACTCTCTTAACCCAAGAAGTTTATTGGCTTTTGAAATTATTCGATTATAGTGAGATTTGAAGCACAGTTTATTGTCCAGTAGTACGCCGAGGTCCTCAATTTGTTCAACACGGTGTAGTTGAGTTCCACTTAGGATATAGTCACGGTAATATGAGGATGATTTACGTGAGAAGCTTATCACGTGACATTTACTGACACTAAGCTCTAATTTGTTCTGACTGCACCAATGATCTAGCGCAATAAGCTTGGATTGTAGAAATGCGACATCTGCGGGCGAGGTTATGGCATGATATATTTTCAGATCATCAGCGTACATCAGATGTGAAACATTTTCCAATACTTCTGATAGATCTGAGATGAAAACATTAAATAAGAGAGGTCCCAAGTGACTTCCTTCGGGTACTCCAGAGGACACTAATATTTCTTTGAAAATAAAATCTTGAAACTTAACAAATTGAGTGCTTTTATTAAGATAGGATTTAAGCCAGTCAAGTAAGGATTCTGTCACGCCAATTTTTTTTAACTTTAAAATCATGATATTTTATATTATATTGATCAACTCGGTCGAACGCTTTGCTAAAGTCGGTGTATATTGCATCGATTTGATACTTATTTTTAAATGCGCAGAGTGTATCAGATACAAGAATCATAAGGTTCGTCGTGGTCGAGCGACCTTTTCTAAAGCCGTAATGCTGGTCGTTAAGAATAGGGTTGATCGTATTGGTCGATTTATCGCAGATAATTTTTTCGAATACCTCTGTAGCTCTCAACCTTTCGTTTGTCTTCATTCTTGTGGATGGGTGTGCGATGCGACGATGTCCAGGCCGAAGGAAAAGTTCCCAATGACAGTGGCTTATTGAAGAGAAAATATAGAAGTGCTGTAAGTTGATGGTCACACTTTGACAGGAATAGGGGAAATAGATATCCAAACAAACAATAGGCATTCCAAAAAAACCATATGATCTGGACTTTAGGGAACCTGAGCATACCCAACCATTCTTATTAGATACCAATTAGGATAGACTTATAATATTTAGAAAACTTTAAAATTTCAATAAATATAATTACCCTCACCTCACAATACTAGTATTGCTCGAATTTAAAAAATACTAGCATTGCTCGAATTTAGATAAGAGTAGTTTAAGTAAAATTACTACCAAACTCTTAATAAAATAGTACCCATATTGTATCACAAGCAATGTGATAGATTGGATCAAAATGTACTACATTTTTTAAGACCCCATACCAAACTATATTCAGTATTGGAACTTAGCTTGTATGTTTGAGAGTCTGCAGTTGACGATGTAAGAACCCCAACACCCTGTAAAGGGGAACCAACACAAAGGTTATGAGCACGAAGAGTATAATACCCATATCTTTCACGAGCAGTGTGAAGGATTGGGTGCTGAACGAGAAATCCTATGTCAGGACGTAGAGTAATTTCATCACTCTCAATAGATCGTAACATTAGGATCCTCAACCAAATATTTTATAAGATCAGGTCATGGACCTTTTTTGATATCAATAATTGAGATATTGTCAACTAGTGGAGGAACCGATATATTGGGTTCACCGTGGGTTGAATCTGACTGGGCACCAAAAGCTTCTTGAAAACGGTCAGCAAACATGTCGCAGATGTTACTCCGGCAGGAAGATTGCGTGATTCTATTTGACATGGCTACGGGATAACCCGAACTTTTTCGTTTGGTATTAACAAACTCGAAAAATCTTTTTGGTTCTTCACTCATTTTTTTTATATAACACTCATACGCAATCCGGGACCTAGAAGAGAACTCTGAGGCCAACGTGTCATATCTTCTCTGAAGATTAGGAGTAATCGCACCCGTTCTCACCCGCAGTGATCTGGAGTTTTTATCTAACCAGGGTTCTGATACTTTATCGTTTTGCTTTATTACAGGGACATAATTATCGAAAATTTTAAAGATCATTACATAAGAAAAGGGATGTCCAGTCTATCGACGACAGTTTATTATTAATGCAACTGATATCAGCACTTCGGAAGTCAAATAGAATATTATTATTGTAAGAGTGAACAAAATTAGTGCAGTCGCATGGCAGTTCTACTATGTACTATGATGGCAGAGTGATGTTGTATATTAGAGAAAAGATGTTCCGGGTCAGAGGCAGGGCTAACAATCACTTCATCATATGCGTCGGTAAAGATCATATCAAGCCATCTTCCATTTTTATTGGGAAAATTCACTACCTGATGTAAGTTGTTATTATACAGTGTGTCGATAATAGTGGTGTCAATATCAGACGTAAGATTCCCCAGTATAATAGTGTTATCGAAATAAGTATGAAAAGAGATACTTGGACGATTAAAATAGCCGAGGCGGACGATATTGTCATTATCTGTTAAGGAGCAATTAACAATATGAAAAATGTACAATTTTTCGTGGTAATTGTGATCTTCGGAGTAAGGTTGGATACATTCACCACTGATGTAAACATATCTATAAATCAGCTAAATTCTGGTAAATTTACGTTCAAAAAATTTTGTTGGTGCCTAATGTCTGATGGATAGCGTGCTGGTCTACAATGCGAAGGTCGTGAGGTCAAATCCCGGTCGACGTACAGTAAAAAAAAACTAGATAGAGGGTGGTTGTGCGAAGGGCTAACAATCCTACCACAATATCAAATAAATGTTAAGAAACCGGAAGGTCAGGAGGCCAAGCCCCGATTAGGCCCATTGAAGAAGAAGAACTGTTGAAAAAGCAAATAAAATTTACAAGCTTAAAAAAATCCGAAAAATTTGTAATATCCCACACACATGTGCTATATGATCGAACAACCCGACGTCTTCCATGAGGGTTATAAATCAAAGCTTGGTTGGAAACTTTCTGCTCTGATTTCCTCAAAATGTGACTGATCCACTGCACGCCTTTGAGTTTCAATGCCTAACGTTCGTCGTTAAAGATGAAGTCCGGCCGGAATATCCGTAAATTTAGTTCATGACAGTTTACAGTATCTTGGTGAGCTTATCGGTCATTTTCCAATTAAATTTCCAATTTAATAACACGGATTTGACCCAGCTTGGTGTGAAGAGAGATTTCTTTTGATCTCCAGAAAGAGTAAAGGATACCGAACGCCTGACGAGCTTAATTTATCTGAGCCTTAACATTCTTTTTAGCTCCGCCGTCCATGCTAAAAATACTTCTAAGATAACAAAAATGTTGCTCCTCTTTCTAATCGGTAAAATTTTATAATGGGTTGCAACAGAAAATAGTCAATTTCATGATGATACGAAACCAATTGGTTTGGTGAATGTTTTCACATTAGAAGGAACGATTTTCAGATTTTACAATGTTAAAATTTATTTTTTGTGATGTCTCTGGCTATGCTGAGACGTCTATCAAAATCTCAATTCATAACTGTATGCATTTGAGATTTACTTTCATTTGCCAGAAAAATCTATTTGCCAACTTTTTTTTCAGCTACCATATTTTCAAATGGCTATGAGCTATAGTGCTTCAAACACAATGTTCACCTTCGTTTTCATCTTTCTTCTCCTGAAGTTCAATTATATCCACTAAGCTCAATCGTACGATTTTGTATGGGGAGTGGTAGAAGGGGTGACAGCATTGCATTAATTTTTTTCATATCATAGAGTAGCTATAAAAATGTTTATATTTAATCTTCGAAAATTGAATAGGTACTGAGAAAATAAGCGTATTGGATTGCGGTTTTTATGGGAGGTGGTAGAAGGAGTGGGTTTTTTTTTATAAAAATAACTACTAATATTAATATTATGCAATTGACATCTCTCAAAATTCAGACTAGTAATGTTTATATTTTCCAAGAAAATAGATTTTTTGTTTAGTTGCGAAAATGTGTCACATTTTATGGGAGAGAAGGAGTGACGCTAATCCGTTAATTTTCTTCGATCTTAATGATAATACTAATTAAGTATCAGTACAAAATTTGAACTCGATAAATGTTATATGTATGTACTGAGAAAATCGATAATAATATTTCAAGAAAAATTGCAAGAATTTTTTTTAATATCGTTATAGTTTCCAAGAAAATTTTATTATTGTACATTTTTGAATATGAGTCATTTTGTATGGGAGGGGGTAAAAGAGGTGGAGCGATTTAGCCCGTTTACGAAAATGACTTTATTTTTCTGTCAAGAACGACGTGTGCAAAATTTGAAATTACTACTAATTACAAGTTAGAGAGCGTACGGACGGACATCCGATTATGAGATTTTAGAGAGAGCATTTTTTCTTGTCGTTACAAACTTTAGAGCAAACTTATAATACTCTCAGATTTCATCTAGTGTATAAAAATCTCGTAAGAAAATTAGAGGCAGTTTTAAAAAGGCTTACTGCCGCTTAAGTATAAATCTCATCCTTAACAAACTGTCCTGAAGCCCACTATTGTTGTGTTCTAGGACCTCTCAATTTAAAATTTGTTTATACCTTTTTAGGCTTTAAAAACAGAGAACAGTTTGGAAAAATTTAACTGCAACTCCAACACAGAAATGGGAATAAAAAAAATATATTTATTGAATAGTTCACTTCGCACTTATTGTGAACAAGTTCTAACCAAATATTTTCGGTTTCCAAAATGTAAATAAACGTCGAAATAAATTAGAGAAAAGATTAAATTAATTAGTTGAGCTGGTATAAGTAAAATTGATTACATTATATGAACGTTGTTTCATCAAAGCGTAGCTCAACACTTTGTATAACTTATTTGAAAATTCCAAACTTTTGTCTATGGAAAAAACAAAAATTATTTGTTCACTTCATTTAGATCTTATAATACTTTACTAATTACAAAATTTTCTTTCATTTATATAATGAAGTCGAAGATCATGTTCCTTGTCTTCTATGTTTCTCTATCGCGAAATAAAGAAAATTACACAACAATCTATTTATTTTTATTCTTATTGATCTATCTAACTCCAATAAAACACAAATTTTCAATTTCTTTATTTAAAAACATTTAAAAAAAAATTTAAATCTATTTATAAAAAAATTCTTTGGACGTGTACACTATCAGAAAAAATTTCAAACACTAAACAACACTTTCGATTGATCTGACCTTCGATGATCGAGTCAGAAATTGAACTAAGCACCAACGATGAAAATTATGGCAATCGTTCATATCAATTAAACACTTGATATTTTTTTGATTCCATTTCTTTTCTTTATTCATCTTTGAGTGTATGCATGTGAATAACAAAATATTATCGCGTGGAAAAAAAATGATTACCGATAATTCAAACATCCCGGAAGGGTTAATCATATCGAAACGTTTATTTTAATGACTTCAATAAATTGGAAACATTTCTTATGACAATATTGCGATAAGGTTCTAGATAACTGAAACGATATTGTATCGATGATATTTTAAAAGATAATGAATTTTAAAGTTACGCTTGTTACAGTGATTTCGATTTAATGGCACTATAGTCCAAATTGGGTCTTTCAGGTTCCTTAAAATTTTTTTATTTTTTATTGTGCAGCCCTTTTCTCAACCCTCTATCTACGAATTTTTTTTTTATCGCAAATTGAAGTGATCCAGATATACCAACGTAGGTAGTGTGATAGAATTATACGTCGGCAAGGATTTGAACTCACAACCTTTGCATTGTATACCAACACGCGACATACTGTGCTACACCCAGGCTGCTATCTTTTACTATCATGGTTATTTATTTCGGGGAATTATTGGCATATTTTAAATTTATGACCTTATCGGAGACTGCTATTTTTGTTAACAATAAATTCTTTAATGGAAAGATAATTTAATATTGGAAAATTTTCATTTTGTTTCAGACATAAGTAATGGGGACGCTCGATCTTTGACCATAAAGACCATTGCAAGAAAACATTTGCAGACTCTACACTATTACACTTTATTATTCGTGACGTTTCGGTCTCTGCTGAGACCTTTATCAAACTTTGAAAAAAAAAATTCTTCTGTCAAATTGGCATGTAATGTTTTCTTTTTGTTGATTTGCAATTCAGCATCATTGACCCGTATTTAATGCGGGGGGACATGGCTTCACTTCAATTGCAATCGATATTGAGGGATGATAACTGATTATTTTTGGGCTTAAATGGATGATAGATGTCATTGATAGGTCTTCATAATGATAAATAAACTATATTGAAGTGCGCAAGTGGTTGCTGGATTCCAAGTATATATAAAACTAGGTCGTTTTTGATTTAGAATAACCGCAAAACTTTATTTAAACGGTTTTATACTTTTTGCTCACAATATTTCGCCTCAGCCCTCGCACTCATCGCTCTGTCGTTCACACGACTTTATTGCTTTCCAATCTCCGACATGACTGCTAATCTCCATCGTCGATCACACGACGTAAGCGCTTACTGAATTCAGCCTTTCGATCGTAGGATTTAGTGGTGGACCGTAAATATTTACATTTGGAATTGGTGTTGAATCGGGATTTTTAATTAACTGCACCAAAAATGTTAAGAATATTTCTTAGTTTACTTTGAATTTTGCATAACACTTAAGTGGTACACTAGCAAGTAGCACAAACAATTAACAATATTGTTAATTCCTGTAAACAGATTACTATTTTTCATAAAAAAAAAACTAATAAGACAAGCGTTTTATAATTAGATGAAGTTGTTCTACGATTGTAGACCGCGCTCTAGAGATCATTTTTAATTGTTGTGCCTAACGAAGAGTTGGCAAATCTAATCAAATTAAAGAATGCCTAATATTAGGCGAATGCATACTGAAAGTAATCATCGAAAGTAAAAAAAAACAACAACCACTGAAACTTCCCCGCTTCCATTCATTTGTCGTGGCACCGACGTCCCATATAAAGTGCCTACGAAATTAAATTTTCACGCGTAGGACTGAAATTGACTGTTGTATGGGATTTGAATCAGATTTCGCATGCGATGTCTGTATCGCACCGCCGCCAAATATAGGCGAGCATTCGATCATCTGAATGAATTATCGAGCAATTGATTTTTGTTTGTGTGAAAAATTATTTTTGTCGATCACAAAAATTATCCGCTTCATTAATCTCCACCGTCAATCCCACGGCGTGTTCGCTTACCGAATTCTTGCTGTCGATCACAGGAATTACTCCCGCCTGTCGATTACAAGAATTACTCGCTTACTGGATCTCCATCGTCGATCTCACGACGTATTGGCTTATTGAATTCGGCCTGTTGATCACACGACTTTTTCCCATCAGTTGATCACAGGACTTACTTGCTTACTGTCGCTTACTGCTGAACTCCGCCGATCGATCACAAGACTTACTCCCACCTTTCGATCACAGAACTTAATCACATACTAACTCCGACCGCGGACCACAAAACAGTCGCTCACTCACCCCGGCCTTCGATCGCACTCGCCTGCCGACTTCCCTATTCGCTTCCCAGCTTAGACACTCCTGTCCAAATATGAATCGCCCGTATTTTCTGAATCATGTTGGCATGTGATCGGGATTTGCGCGCTTGTATTTGTTGTTGCTTTCTCGGCAAAGAACTCGCAGGTGTTCTTTAATTAGGGCAGAATTTTCGTTGGCTGAAGACCTTAAACATTCGATGAGCGGCATGGTGATGTTGGCATGTACTTGATCGGAATTTGCAGGCGCGTGTATTTGCTGTTGCTTTTCTCGGCAAAGAACTCGCAGGAGCTCTTTTATTGCAGCAGCATTGTTGTTTTCGAGAAGAGTGCGATGAGCGACTAGGGTTGATATGTAACAATATCTATCTTTCACTGAACTTTTTTAATTTAAAATAACTTTACAGATCGAGCCCCCACTTTGAGAAATCCATTATTAGTTAAATATGTTTCTTTCATTGAAAAATAAATTATTCATAAAAATACTCATAAAACAAATTTTTATATAATTCTGGACAATTAACATTAAAACAAAAAACTTTCCTTCATAACAATAAAAATAATCAACAAAATAAAAATTTTAAAAGAATTGTTTGTATGTTTGTTCGTTTGTTTCGTTTGATTGATTGTTGCATTAATTCTGTTAAATCTGTTAATTACTTTTTTATATTCATTGAATAATTTATAATAAAAAAAACCTTTTCGTTAATTTTACTTTATTTAATATTGCTTTGTTGTACTGCTTCCATTTTCATTGCATTTTTCAAAAATTTCCAGGGAGTATCTGTATGATGCATACAGTGAACGTGATAATATACCTCTTGCAAAGTAAGTATAAAATTTTATCTATAATTCGCCAAAAATAAAAATCGACAACAAAAACACACTTAATTTATTTCGAATTTGATTATCAAAAGAAAAGAAATCTCATTGCTTTTTATTAAAGCATGTTGCCGGCTTACCACTAAATTGGTGTCAGGCCATGGAAAATAATAAATTCGAAATGATTGATTGCATTTAATTATGGGTGTGAAGTGCGTTCAACATTTTTGAACTATTGCGAGCAGTTAGTTGGTATGTCGCAATGCACGAATGCAATACTATTGATCATGTTTTTATTTATTTTTTTTTTATTAAGGCATTTCCTTTCATAAACTTTATGCATGCAATTCTTTTTGGTCCTCCATTTTTTACCTTATTTTTTACAGTGGACCAAAAAATAAACGTCGAAAGACTAAGGAACGTCGCGGTGGATCACGTGATCGTCGCGATTATTATGAAGATTCGGGATCATCGCATGGTGTACCCGCTAGCCGTGATACTCGATATAACGACATGGCACCAAAGTAAGATAATTTTTTTTTTTTAATTTTCAGAATATTCTTTTCTATCCTTTTCTCTCTTGTCTTTAATTCACTTTTGTCTTTTTTTCGAATCGAATCAAAAAATTAATTTTGCTGTTTTTATCAAAAACAAAATTCGTCAAAAAAAAGTAGAATACAATTAGAAGCTCTTTTTAAGTAGTTAAAAATTTGGAAAAAAATTTTTTTTTTCTGATATGGTTGTTGTTTGTTTAATTTTTTCCATTCTTTTATTCTGTCGATTCTTAAAATATTTCGTAAATTTTTAGCGTTTTGTTATATCGTTTATATTTCTTTTTTTTTTGTTCTCTTTATATGTTATAAAACAAATACAGATTTTTTAAACGTGAAATTAATAATAACAACAACAATTCTGCTACTTTTACTACTACTAATCGTTCACGAATCAATTTTTCGTCACATAATAGTGATTTGAGGGCTGATACCAGACCGAAAGCACTCTCAGGCGATGGTTTCTTTTAGGTATAATCTTTTTTTTTTATGAAGAAAAGATATTTAAAGAACCTACTGCAACTTAAATAGCGATAAAAACAAAGGTGGTTTGATTTTATTTAATTTTTATTAAAATTACTAAGTTTCTTTTGATTTCTCCGTTTTTTCATACTTCTGTAAATTTCTGTTATTTTTGTTGTTCAATTTTTTCTTTTTAACTCACAGAAAATAATGTTCGTCCACTAAAATGAAAAAAATTAACAAATAAGAAAAGAAAACCCTTTAGAGAATTTAATTTTTTCTAGAGAACTTTTTGGATTTTGACTATTGTTTATTCTTGTTGTTAACAATGTTGTCTTCCTTGTTGATACATAATTAATTTCCTTTTATTTGTTTTTATTTTAATAATGTAAAGCACATTATAATTTTTTTTTCTGCATAACAAGAAAAGAAAATTACTTTATTTTGTCACTTTGCATTTTCAAATCGGTGAATTAATCTCTACTCTTCATAAACTGTACCAAGCCATTTTTCTAAAATACCGTTACATGAATGATCCATTCACGCTTTATACGATATCATAAGAATTTGATTCATTCCACCTAACCAAGAAATTGCATGCTCAGATTTCTACCTTAAAAATTTTAAAAACTCACTGAAGGCCTTGGGGGGTTTGAAGGTTGATGTTTTACTACCAATTTTGCCAGTCCATGTTTTAAATTGAAGTAACTGTGAAAGCGTGTGTTTCACTGCACGTGGGTTGTTAGTTCGATTTTCACTCCAGATAATAGCGTGACATGGACATGGTGTGTTGTCTGTTACGCCATTTTAGATCTCATTGCTTATCTCTCAGCCTAGAAGGTAACTAAAAAAATTGTTTAGATACATAGAAGGAGAAGGTCGTAGGCTTTTATCATTATCACATCATTGCATTCCTTTTATCGCCTCCTCAGATAATAAATGAATTGTAAAATCACCATTAATACATTTTCTGAAAATTCAAAATTCTACCCGACTGATATAGGGCTCATGTGCGCTATTTAGAGCAATTTGCTTGTACTTGATAACGAAAAAAATCTAAAAATTTTTGAATGAAAATTTAGGCTCGGAACTTCAGAATTTGAGAAATTCATTTAAAAAATACATAATAGTTCAAATTAGATACGTAAACGCTTTGTGCTATTTTCGTGCGCTAAGCGCATACGTTCTAGAAGAAAATCGCATGCAATAAATTGCGTATCGTTCAGTTTTAATGCATTCGCTTTTCTTCTAGAACACATGGGCTTAGCGCACGAAAATTAGCTACTCGATTGCAAAGAATAAATACCGCGTACAAGCAAATCGCTCTCAATAGCGCACGTGATACCCATATCAGCCGGATAGCCTTGCGCAATTGCATGCGTCATCAATTTTCAAGAAAAAACGCAAGCGCTTGAGTCACTATTCTCTTGCGTTTCTGCAAAACTAAACGAAACTGCTACACGCTCGTTGACAGGCACGGCTTAGCTCGTCGGCCATTGCGGCAGATCGTCCAGCTTGTTTATTATTTTTAAAACCGGATGCAGAAGTCTTAAGGAACACCGGTAAAGTTGGTATGATTCCCAGATGAATTACAACAAGGCAGAAAGTTTCAGACGGAGAAAATCTGTATGGTGGGAAGTTTGATGATCTTAGGAATAGGACGGGGAATGTGGACTTAACGCTTAAGCTCAAACGCGACTGAAGAAGGGTTTCCGCTGAGCCGACCTACCTTCCAAAACTTACTGTATTTTGAAGGGAGCTCTCGCGATTTTCCATCTGGAATTTCTGAAGAGGAGATGGGGGTGCCGAGTCCAAAAACCAGTTGTCTTCTGACAATTTATATTATAATTTTATTCAAAGTATGTGATAATATTATTAGTGTATTTGGCTTAATACTAACTTTACGATTCAACGTCGTTCGGCTCCACGCAAATTAAAGATCAGTTGAAATAAGGTTGTTACTTAACTCCTACTACAAGGGTACAATACGACAAACCACAAAAATAAACTGTCGGGATTGCAAATTGAAATCTGCCGTTTCCCAATAGATGGCGCCAGCAATAAATGATGATCAACAATGGCGGATTAGAAACGTCACGTGGTAAACTTTGTCCTCTGTCAACAACTGCTCATCAATAGATTTGTGAGGTTTCATATACTTTTTTGTGCGCGCGAATATGTCAAAGTTAGAGCCAAAATACCGTCATTTGTGGGAAGTTAAGGATCGAATTTTGGAAAAAACGGCGGTGTTCAATTTGCACTCTCAATATTAATCCCACAAGAGCCATTCCATGGAGAAAAACGATCTAGTTCAACGATTATGTCTATGATTCGCCGCAAAATTATATCACAAAATAGGGGGAGAAACTCCCTACTAAGTATATATCTAATTATTTCCAGAAAGTGTAACAAAATTTCTAATTCTTGAAGATTAACACTCATGGCGCACGCATGATTTAAGCTGACATAAACGGCAAAATTTTCTACAAATTTATGACTAACTAATAAACTCAAAATTAACCAAAAGGGTTCCTACTTAAAATTTGAATTTTATTTTTGTAAGAAAACTACTGCCTAATATACGGTCACTGATAATTTAAAAGGTTTAACTCACGTTGCTTGATAGCAGAAAGATTCGTTCGTAGCACTGGCTGGCGGGTAGATGACGATATGACTATCTTGGTGCCCTTTTTGGAGAACTTCGGAATCGTGCCGAAAGATTCGTTTGTTGCCTGGTTAGTTGACGACCGTATGATGATATTGGTTCCCGTTTTGGAGCACCTCAGTCTCGGAATCGAGCCGAACGATTCGTTCGTAGCACTGGTTGACGACAGTATAACGATCTTAGTGTCCTTTTTGGAGCACCTCGGAATCGAGCCGAAAGATTCGTGCATAGCACTGGTTGGTTGGTAGACGACGGTATGCCGATCTTGGTACCCTTTTCAGAGCACCTTGGTCTCGGAGTCGAGTTGAAAGTTTCGTTCGTAGCACTGGCTGGTTGGTGGTCGAGGATATGATGATATTGGTGCCTTTTTTGGAGCACCTCCATCTCAGAATAGAGCCAAAAGATTTGTGCGTAGCACTGGATGGCTGGTACACGACTGTGTGATTGTCTTGGTGAACTTTTTGGAGCACCTCGAGCAGAACGATCCGTTTTTACTGCTGCTGGTTGGCAGGTAAACGACGGCTGAGATTCACCGTCTACTTGCGCACCCAAAATTTAGAAAAATTCCATGATTTTACCTGTTTTGCTCTCATTTTCCGTTCAGTTGGGCATCGATCCGGTCTACCGCCATGAATTTTTCTCGATTTCTGGGCTCTCCACACTCGTCACCAAGAGTCTTTTCTTCTTCCGTCCTCACTCGTTGCCGAACTAACTTGTTAGTTCTTCTTCTACTTCTTGTTAGTTGTTCCTCTACTTCTACAATGGTGCTACAGCTCAAATCCTGCCTTGGCTTCCTGACCTCCATAACATTTTTTCATTATTTACTGTGGAAGTGTTGTTAGCCCTTCGCACTACACTTCATCTACGAATTTTCCATTTTCGTTGATTAATGTGACCAGGGTATACAAGCAGGCGATCAGGATTTGAACTCATGACCTTTGTATTGTAGATCAACACGCTACCCACTAGGCTACACCTAGCTTGTTAGTTCTTGTTTGATAGTAAACATATATTTATAAACCGGAGCAAAACAAAAAAAAAATATTTAATTTCATATATGAAACTACAAATTGATTAAACGGTTGTGGTGTGCGACTTGTATGAAAGTCAATCGAAAAAAATATGTTTTCCTCGAAACCTATTTCTAGTCGTAAAAAAATATTTTCTTTTTTTATTCTACTTGCGCATTCATTTCAACAAGTTGCAAAAATGGCAATGTGTTAATGAAAATTGTGAACTGGCCAATTTTACTTGCAAGTCAAAGCCTCAGATTACGCAAGAAAACTTGCAAGCATGTTGCAAACATATAAATGTATTTTGTGGGACATTCACGTGCAAGTGAAATCATCAAAGAAATGTTTCTGTCCTATGCCCTTATAGGGGTCTCAAAAGAAATTGATTGATTGACTAGATCACTATAAAATTAAAATCAATACCACAATACCACTTTCTCAACTTGTCGGGCAACTTGCTTGCAAGCTTTCTTGCAAATGCAACAAGATCGGCAAGTCAATTGTCGAAAAATAATATTTCCTTACGATTACAAATGACTGCTCGATAGTTTTCGAGGGGAGAATATTCGTAATTTTTTCGAATGATTTCTGCGCAACTTAAACCTACGTCATAATCAATTTGTAATATCATATTTGATGGTAAGTATATATTTTTTAACTCGCCGTATTTATTTGCCTTGTGCCTGCAGAGGTTACTCGTGAAGCGCAAAATAGAATACGCCCCGACCAAAAAAAAAAAATTGCTTAATCCCCTAACTAATTAAAAATCATACCATTTAAGCATTCATCAAAACGAATTATTAATAGCCTTGTACCTTTCTTCAAAATACACACACCGTTTATAATTATTTTTCAGTTCGCCCTTAGAATTAAAAAAAAAGAAGAAAATAGTTGTTTGTTGTTTTTTATTAATTTCACTAAAACACTTCTTTTTGCTTAGCTTTTATTCGCTTATTGTTTTGCTTAGTGGTTTTATCATTTCTTTCTGCTTACTTTGCATTAAAACTTTACCCATTATTAGCATTTAAGAATTTAAAGGTTATTTTCGACTTTTATCAATGTTAATTATTATGGAGATATTGATAAATTTTATTTTAATTAGAAGTTAGTTCAGCAAAAAAATGCTAATAGTGTAGGTTTTGACGAAATTTTGAACCTTTTAAATATTTAAGTATATGAAATCGACAACACAATCAATATAAATATAATGCTTATTAGTTTTTCTTTTAAATAAGATAGAGAAAAATAAATATTTTGATTGTTTAATGTCATTGGCGTCAATGTGTTTGATGTATTTAAAAAATAATAATTGGTGATGATTTTTCGTTTATGTTATAAATGTGAAACTGAGTCGGTTGTCGTTGAATTTTCAATGTGATTTGTGAAAAAAAAATATTGGTTCAATTATGAAATAATAATTTAAAATTCTTATTTTTACTCATCAATCATTTAATACTTGAGAACAAATATATTAATAGTGTGTGCGTTGTACTACAGAAATCACTTCATCTCTAATTAAATATTGGTAGCAATTGTATCAGCATTGATCAAAGGTTGAAATCATAGTAAATTAATAGAAATTGTTTGGGGTATGTACTCAGACTGCATATTTGTTATAATTAAATTAATTGCTCTTTAAAATCTCCGACTTTATAACCTCCATCGATTATCATTTTATCGTTTGGTAATAACGGAACTGGAGGGATAATACTTTTGCGCTGAGGAACAGGGAACGGTGAGGTTCAAGGAAATTGCCCTCTTTCCTTGCACCTCACCGGCTATAAGTTGGAAGTTTCGGTTTTTATTCATTATCTATCTATAAAGGGTGGGCAATTCAGTGGTTTCTTTAAGTGGTTTAAATCATAGGTTATTTTGACACTGAAAGCTGTTTCCCGCTGGAAATCTTGACAGAGAGTCAGTATCATACCTCCGCGGAACGAAATGAGTCGCTTTACACTTGAAAAACGTTGGGAAATATTGAAAACTTATTTCCAAAGTGCTTTTGGGCGAAAAATCATCTTTTCTGACGAGGCGCATTTTCATCTCGGAGGCTACGTTAACAAACAAAATTGCCGCATCTGGGGCTCGGAAAACCCGTTTGAACTTTTTTTCTGGGGAACCGTGAAGGACCGATGTTATACCTACAATCCAGAAACGATTTAAGCACTTAAGGCCAATATCATCCAAGCAATCCGTTAGCTACAGCCCGAAACCATCGACATGGTCTTGGAAAATTGGAGTGACAGAATGCGCTACTGCGAAGCCAGCCGAGGCAGCCACTTGAACGAAGTTGTGTTCCATCATTAATGGGAATGTTTGCTCTTACTAATGAAGCCATAATACATGGAAAAAAATTTAATTTTGTTTATTTTATAACATTTTTCAAAACAAACTTGTATTTGGCCTACCCTCTGTATATCTTCCGTCTATGGAAGTTTACTTGAGGATATCTGACGGCATATTCTTTATTCGCATCGAACGATTGGCTGAATTCAGTGGCGTGGCGTCCATTGATGCAAGGGAAGTATGGCTTCCCTTACATTTTACTTCTCGACTGTGTTTACATTTAGTTACCAAAGATTTTGTGAAATCCTTTAAAAATTCATGCACTTCATAAAAATTAGGCTTTATTTTCGCTCAGCATGCTACACAATCTTACTGACGCTTTTGCTCTACAGACACTTTGGAGTCCAAAGCCCACCTACAGCATTTTCGATAGAAAAACGGCCGAGATGCGTTTTGAAGAATGCATATCTGGCACTCACGGCCCGTCTAGAGAAAAATCTTCGCGCCCCGCTAAAAAAAATCGAATGTTATACCAAGCGTGGAAGCATCGTGGAATGTACTTCCATTTTCAGGCTCTCATTCCCACGACCTTCCATCGTTATAAGTATTGCCAATTATTGATATTTTATTATTAAGTAAACAATTATCAGCGAGAAAATTTGGAAGGCATTGGTATGGTAATATCTCCGGAGAGGAGATCAAAGTCTTATGAATATTTTTGTAGATCTTGGCGACATCTGTTTTCCCATATTATTCGTTTCTATTTTAGTTCGCAACTAAACTAAACAATTAAAAGCTGTCACAGGAAGGTCCGTTATCACTCATTAGCACGATGAATCGGTTTTAGAACTATAGAATCGAGAAATAGGTTTTGTCGAACTTTGTGAAATGGGTATTAGTTTCGGCGATAGCGAATATCTTTCAACCGATCCATTTTTTCATGTTTGGAAACAGGAACAAAGTCGCAGGTGGCCAAATCTAGAGTGCGTAGTGGATGCGGCAGCATTTCATAGTCCGATTTAAAAAATTTTGTTGTGGTGCATGCGACGAATGTGCCGAAAATTGTCGTGGTGGAACTGAGTTTTCTCTTTGCCAAGTTCAATACGTTGTTGAATCTGTCCAATAATTAAGCATAAGGCTACTCTTGAATTGATTTTTCCTTTTCGAAATAGTAGATGAAGATTGTGCCTTTCGAACTCCAGAAAACGATGACTACGACTTTTCCGATCGATGGAAACGTCTACGCCTTCTTTGTTGGCGGTTTGTTGGGTAGAGTTCATAGTTTTACTGTTCCTTAATTTCTAGCGTGTAGTGATCAATTCATATTTCATCAGCAGTTATGAAATAGTGCTGAAAGTTCTTGGGATTGCGCTTTAAAAGATTCCGCTAGTTGCCCACAGTAAATAAATGCGGTACCCATCTTGCTGATAGCTTTATCATGCCTAAAGGGTAATGGCGGCTCGTGCTAAAAAATATTGGTGGTGCTAGATCGATTTTATACGTCTTCTCTTAATGAGGCGAAAGTTTTTTGAATTTCCCAGCCGAATTTACTCCTGCTTCTATTCTCATGGCAAAGGTAGTCATTCACTCATGCCATTGAGTCTCTTCCAATGGCTCTTTGCATACTGCTCTGTTTTATACAACCATCAGACATTGTTTCATGTCTAATGGGGACAACTCATAAGCGGCTTTCACCTTTTTTTCTCCTACGTCTTTCAAAAACAAGAATCTAATCATCGATCGATAGCGCATTTCCTTCTTATTTCGAAAAAACACAAACTTATTATTTGAAAGATTTTTTTTTTTTTTTTTTAAGGAACCGAACACAACTTAGGGGGCCACCCTATAATGCAATGCACAGCTGTGTCAGTATAGGAGTTGGAGAAAAAGGGAGAGAAAAAAAAACCAAAAAATGAAAGTTGTGTCAATTAAATTCGAGTGGGGAAAGACGAAAGTGACGGTGTACATTGCTTTTGAAGCACTGGAGGTTGTAATCATTGGGAAACACTTTGGCTGGCAATGCGTTCCACAGTCTTGATGTTCGGGAAATGAATGACTGCCTAAATTTCACTGTACGAGAAGGCATGAGTTTAACGGTGTACTTGTGGGCGCGTTCAGCTTGACGAGTATCTCGGGGAAAATTAAAGATTGGAGGAATGAGTGCGCTTAATTCCGCACTGCATTTACCATGGAAGTAGCGATAGTAAATGCTGAGTACTCCGACATTTCTGCGATGCTCGAGAGAATCGATAGAAGACGTGATGGTCTCGTCTCCAATCAGTCGGAACGCATGTTTTTGAATACGATCAAGCAACGCGAGGTGTGATTTGGGTGCCCCAGCCCAAACATGCGAATTGTACTCTAAACGTGGTCTAATGTATGCCTTATAGATGGTTGCTAGATCGTTCGGCGTGAAATACTTTTTGCACTTTCGGAGAACACCAAGACGTTTCGAGGCGTCGAGGGCAACATCAAAGATGTGCTGGGCCCAATTCAGGTGGTCATTAATTTTAACGCCAAGAAGTGTGAAGTTATCCGAGGTGCATAGTTGTGCGCCACCAAAGGTCACATTTTGAGATAACACTGGAGCATCACGTTTGAGGGATAGATGACAGACTTGTGTTTTGGAGGTGTTGAACTCAACTCTGTTTTTCCTGCCCCATTCCAGGATTAAGTTGAGATCTGAGTTCAGCGAACGGAGTAACTCCACGCGATTGGAAGCAATAGAATGCTTGTGAGATTCCGCAGCAGAGTTAAATTCATAGATGTTATCTAAAGTACTATCATCCGCAAAAACTATGGATTGGATTGAGAGTGGACGACAGAAGGTCGTTGATAAAAACTAAAAAAAGAGTTGGAGATAAAACAGAGCCTTGAGGGACGCCGGAGTCTATTGGGAAAGAGGAAGAAGTAACGCCATCTAGTACTACTCGTATAGTGCGTTTAGAAAGAAAACTCTCAATCCATTGAAGAAGGGTAGCATTAAGGCCATGATGACACTGAACGATATGGTATATCTATCTTCTAACTCGGATCAATCGCGCTCCATACTTTTCCTCATTAATGTAGCGTCTACTAATAATTTCTCTCCACTGTGGAGTAGGGCAGTAGAATATACCCACAGCCCTTAAAAATGGCAAATGGACACTCACTGGATCATGGGTTTATCACCCGTGATCTTCAAATCTAACTGATATGAGAAACGGATACAGCGCCTCGAATACGGATGGGTTCTACGATAAAAACTTTTGGCGTTCGAAAACGGACTATGATTGGCCTCTGGAACGTTCCAACATTGAACGACAGGTGAAGGGCTGGAGTCATTTGGTTCATGCACTGTCATTCCGTAATCGACCGTGAAATGGAGCACAATAATATCCAAATCTTGGGCATGAGCGAAGTCAGGTAGACAGGATCAGGAGAGAAACGAACCCCGAGTGGAACCACCATTTTGGACGTTGATCCTGAGTGTGAAGCCAAAAATGGCGTGGCGTTCGTCTTTACATATACCGAGAGCAAGAAATAGTTCCATCAGCTGGACACCAATGATAGTGCAATACATTCTTAATATCTGGAGCTCGGAAGTAAAAATGTTTGTTTGTGTCCTCTCACGCCTTTTGCCATCCTCCCATACAAATGCACAATTTTCGAAAATTGATTGTTTCGATTTTTTTTTAAAAACTGGACACGAAAGAAAAATGCTGAAAAAATTATTAATTTAATCGAATCTGTCACCTCCCATACAAATTTTTTCATGCATCGGAAAAGTATAGGAGGGAGCTATCAACTTGAAAATTGAAAATCGTTCTACCCTCTCTTCGACCTCCCATCCAAAGAATCTGAGGCAATTGTTTTTCTGGTGCTTTAAATTCTTTCCTATTTCATCTAGAGAGTATCACATGATTAAACTTTACGCTTTATTATTATTTTTTTTTTATCTAAATTAATATTTAAATGAATGATTTAAATACGAGGCATGTCCAAAAATAAGATTATTGGCTGCCCTCTCGTGCTGTGAGAAACTTTTCCAAAGTTAGCAACACTGAGTGGAAGTTCTTCTTAATACAACGATCCCAGGCGGACCTCGTTGGTATGACAACTCGCCTTGTAGTTTCCGGTTGGGTGAAATATGTTGATAAGAAATCCCGCCAAGTGCGAGGTGAGCGCTGTTATCAGGGTCCTTCTGGCTGAAGAGAAAACACCAGCTGAAATTCAAAATTCAAAACAAAGCAATTCGAAACAAAAACCAAGGCGCCCTTGGACTCATTCGGTTGGGACATTATGAATCACTTTGCTTACTCCCCTGACTTGGCGCATTTACACTTTCATCGGTTCACCTCCCTGGAGACGAACATGGGTGGAAAAAAAATTTCAACCGGGAAGGAGGTGAAACAAGAGGTCCTGAACTAAATGAAGACGGAAAAATTTTTTGAGAAGGACATCAAAAAGCTTGTGCCACGGCTCATAATCTGCATAGAATAGGAAGGCAACTACGTGGAGAAATAATTGACATATTTACCAACAAAATCCTGTAATTTTGTTTTAAATACAATTTTTTTTTGAATATAAAAATCGAGTACCCTTACCTTCTGGACGTGTCATCATTCATTACTTACGTGATCACGATCAAATTAGCAACTTATCAAAATTGAACTCCTCGACAACTGTACAAAAATTGCACAAATCTAAATTCAAAGCTATAATATACAACATTATAAATTATTACTATCGCTTTCATTATTCTGCAAAATTTACTTCCTTACAAAGTTAACAAAAAACTCGCGTCGATTTCATATCAAGCTGTTGTGTAGTATTCGGTTTCTACACTAATCGTTGAACAATCCTAAACATTTTTAATATTTATTATCGTTTCATTATATTTTCAGACACTGGGACGGAGGCCCACCACGATATCAAAATCCTCCAATGGCACCGCCAGCATCCGAATATGAACGCCCACCGCCATATTATTATCCGGGAGCATCCGAACAGGACTAGGTCGCTGATTTCTCCCCAATCCGATCCGATCGAAATCGATCATTTATAAAATAGAACGAGGATTGCATTTTCATGAGTTGAATGATGATTAATATAAATATTAAATAAATACTGTAGGTACTCCATCCGAAGCAACGGGAAAGTAAAAAAAAAATAAACGAATATTTCCGTTTGAGATTTTCATAAATTTAAATTGTGAAAGATGTTTTTTCTTAGAGAGTAATAACAAAAACAGCAATTGATGCATTTCTTAAAGTCTGTTATTGATTTTTTTTGTTTGTTTTAAATAATTTAAAGTTATGATAATCTCGTTCTGTGTTTGATGAGTACGCGGATCTATTTGTTTCTTTCAAGTTAGCCAAATATTATGTGTTTTTTTACTTTGATTATTGTTTTTTTTTTTTTTACGAATAAATAGTAAAATCTTGGAAGAGATGAAGTAGTAACAGTTCGGTTTCCATAGATTTAAATAAAAATAATAAAAACAAAGAGCAGAAACGAAAAGCAGGCGAAAAAAAATTTAGCTTGTAAAAGAAATTTAATCGTAAAAGAAACAACAAAGATATGTTATTATTATTGTTATAATAAATTTGATGAATTATTTCGGCCAAGAAATTTGATTAGATAAAATGAAACTTTCGAATTATTATTTTTTCAATTGTTTTTTTTTTTTTTTTGTGTAATTTAATTACGTTTTGAATGATGTTTATTATTTTTTTTTTTTTAAATAAGTATTTTTTGTTTAATGCTGTTAAAATAAAGTAAATTAAATAAAAAAAAAATCATAATTAAATACGACGATGGTACACAAACTGGTTACTGCCATATTAAAATGTAAAAACAAAAAGTATCGATAAATTTAAATTATTAACTATTATATTGAAATCTTGATAAAAATGTATTTATATGTCTAACAACATGCGAAAAAAGAAGCAAAGAAATAGATCAAAATAATATTTACCGTTCTGTTTTTTTTTAAACTTGTAAACGAAAAATCTAAGCTCATTGAATCATGAATTAAAAATAAGATGAAATTTAGTATAATTAGAAATAATACTTAGGTGTTTCATATGAATTTCTCAACATTTTGCCATCGTCTCTTGTATCGTAATTGTTGTAATTCATAAGCCCACAACACACTCATCACAACGACTTGTGCCAATATATTCATGAGCACTTGAACAAAACAATCTCACAATTTCCTTTACGATTGTTATCATGCAGCACTAAGATTTGATTATTCAGAATGATCTGATCAGAATTTTGCGTTTATTATTGTTTTAAAATATTATTTTTATCATTTTTTTTTTTGGAAAAAATAAAAAACCGAACAACTAAGATTAATTTAGTAAAAAATAATTACACACACTCACACACACACATACACTTGCTAGTTTTAATTTATAAGAAATAAGGCTGATGGCAGACACGAATCAAAAAACTTTTTTTCACGATTCTGTTTGCATTTAAAAATTAAATCGAAAAACAAACAAGAAATAAAAAAATTTGTATTATAATTATATAAACAATTTTACCATTTACTCAACAAAAAAAAATTTAAAAAAGACCACCACAACAAAAATATGGTGGTAATAAAATTCAAAAGAATTGTAAGAAACAAAAGAAAAGTGAAAAAATGTGAAATTGAATCTTAAAATAATTTCACATGAAATTGTTGTAATTTTTTTCTACACGTGTAATAATTATTATATTGAATAAATGTGATTTTTTTTTTCCATTTTACATAAATTAGAAAAACAAAAATGTATGTAAGATTTTAAATGATAACTTTAAAAATTAAAATTCTTAAAATAAAATTTAAGTAAGAAAATTTTTTATGCCGCACTTTTTTATATTTTGTTGTAGGTTTTTGTGTCATTTGAGAAATGATTAGACTACAGATTCTCATTTTGAAATTCTAGCTCAATATTTATTCGCCGTGCTTTCTCAAGAAGCACTGAGATTGGCAGTTTTTTTTTTATTGATTCTGATTTTCTACATTTGAAGAAATCGAAATTGGCTTAGGGCGTGACCCTTTAATGCAATTTATAGTTGAGTCAGAATTTGGGAGTGTTAATGGGGTCATGTTAAATGGAATTTAGGCCATGAGAGGTCAATGTGACGATTGACGCTGTTTTTGAAGCAACAGCAGCTATACTGGGGTGCAATTATGTATCGAGTTTCTACTTTTGAGTGTTTTTGAATTCGGCAGACTCAAAATTTAGGAAAATGCATATAATACTACGTCCTAACGATGCACGTTTTCGTTCAATTTTGCGCATACAGCAACGTTTATTGTATATGTATATTTTATTTCATTTTTTTATTATTTTAAATAACCAAACAACAAGAACAGACAACGAATCCGATTTTATAAATTACCTCATTTCCATTATTTTTTATTTTCTCTGTCAGTTCTTGCCTGGATTCCTTTTCTCATAGTCACCCGGCAACTAGATTTCATTCCTTTTCTTTAATGAAAAGTAGTTCCTACAGTTCGGTCAATCTGACTATTGATCGACTCAATCCACTTCAAACAGCACGTCGAGTTACATAAATAATACAAAGTTTATTAATAAGTAAAATTGGTTTAGGTGATGTTGCCTTACCTATGCAAATGCGTTTTTTTTTGCAATTATTATCGATGAGGATTTATATACCTTCGTATATGTCGAGACTCGATCACTCCGTTGTACGGTAATTGAGTCAGTTGACAGTCCTCCACGTCCCGGATAATATATATATCATTGGGTAATTTGTGTATGATATATGGACCTTTAAACCTTCGAATGAGCTTTTTGTTGGTGGCAATTGTGGTGTCCACGTTCCGAATTGTAATGAGGTCATCCTCACTAAAAGAAAGCGGAGGGTGATGAGTTTTCTCAAAGCGCTCCTTTTCATAATTTTGAGACCCCTCGATTGTTACTGCAGCATCTAATCGAATGGATGGTAAATCTCGCTGAACAGTATTGGTTAATTTTTCTTGCAAGAACTCCGTCAAATTCTCAACAGTAGAGTTGCGTTGTGGAACACCAAATAGTAAAATACTCGGAGTATTTTTCGTTAAGTTTTTCTATTTTTGCCAGTTCTTGTACCCAATCGGAATGATCTACAGGATTGCTTAACTTAGCTAGCGTACCAGTGATGGTGCGGTTAACGCGCTCCACCTGTTCGTTTCCCTGATTTGCAATTTCTTGCATTGCAATGACGTATTGGTGCAGTTTTCCGTCTTTCTTTAAGGTGCGGTTTCACAGTAATACATACACATTATTTCGTGACAGCCTTCTTGCAAATTCCCCAAGGATGGCAGCTCTGATCTGCAGCCAGGTCTTAATATTTCTCACAGTGCGTAGCCATGACTGTGCCCTTCAAAAGTCGTCGAGCGCACAAGTACCGGAACTCCAAACTGGCGTTCAATGAATCCATGACCTCTTCGACCTCGCTATAATGATCGTCTCCGGTGAACTCCGGCACTGCGTTCTCGACATACTTGTAGTCTATCTTATGACCTCCACCCGGACTTGTTAATGGCGGGGCCGCAACTCGGCAATCTGACGACGCAATTGCAGAACATCTCTTTTTCGAGTAAGTGCTATCAGGAGTGCGGAATCACGCTCGCAATCGTCACTTTTCACGTTTGAACAAAGAACATTCCACTCACCAAGATCTTCGGATGACATCGGTCCATCATCATCAGCTGCAGGCACCTTCGGGTTCCCATGCACTTCGATGTATAATGTGCGAAGCTGGGCAATAGTCTGCCCGTATCAAGGCTTCAGCCAGTTCTTTTTTTAAAAGCTTCTTTGCCATTCTTCTCCAAATCGCGAGACTACTGGCTGTGCTTAATACTTCGAATGACGAAAATTAACTTGAGCTTTTTCTTTCTGTGCTTAACTCCACACCTGATATTGTAAATTCTACCTTTTTTATATTTATATGTATTTCATTTATTTATTATTTGAAATAACGAAACAGCAAGAACAGAAAATGAATCCGATTTTTATAAATTATCTCATTTCAATTATTTGTTATATTCTTTGTCAGTTCTTGCCTGGAGTCCTTTTCTCATAATCACCCTGCAACTAGATTTCATTCCTTGTTTTTAAATGAAAAGTAGGAACTTCAAAATTTGCAAAATGAATTTAAAAAAATGCATGAAAGTTCAAGTTAGCTACGCACACACTTTGTGTCATTTTCGTGCGCTAAGCGCATGTAATAAGTTGTGTGTAGTTCAGCTTAATGCATTCGCTTTTCTCTTAAGCATGCGCTTAGCGCACGAAAATGACGTAACTTTTGAACATAAAATGTTCTATAATTCTCAATAAGATTGAGAATGCAAATCGCTCTCAATAGCACACGTGATCCAATATCAGCCGGATAGCCTTGCGCTATTGCATGCGTCATTAAATTTCAAGAAAAAACGCATGCACTTGAGTCACCATTCTCTTGCATTGCTTCATGCGTTTGACGCGTACGCAAAATTGAACGAGGAAGCGCATCGTATGGACGTAGCTTTAAGCCTTTGCACTACGACATTTTGTAAACTTTTTTATTTTATTCGTGTTAAATTCTATATGTATTATAGATTATCATTGTAATACCTGGAAGTACTTTATTATGAAAAAGTTGTATTATGTTGATGTTACTTTGCTTGATACATCCCCAAAGTTGAATAACGTACATCCAGACTGGCTTTCGGCTTGTTTCTACAGCATAAGCTTATTGTAAGTTGACAAGGGGGAGTATCTTGCTATTAGCCAATGCATTTTGTTGTATTTGTTTTGAAATTCATTCTTTATATATATATATTTTCAATATACCTGCGAATTGTGCGGGAAGGATCGTTTTAAGTTTGTGTATGAGCCCCACACTTTGTCAAAAGCATTCTCCATATCAAGAAAGATGGTTGAAGAGAATTTTTTTCCTTCCAGTGTTTTTCGAATAACGTTAGCTATCCGATGAACTTGATCCATCGTTGAATGCTTATTTCGAAAATCGAACTCGTGATTTGGGATCGGATTTCAGCTGACAATAATGGGGTTTCTTTTTATTAATAGTTTTCAAATAGTTTTGAAATTACCGGTAAAAATGATTTTGGTCTGTATGATGATGTTTCTTGCGGTGGCTTATGAATCATATTGACTTCAGCTACTTTCCACAGTCGCAGTACATATTTCAACTTAAAGGATGCATTGATTAGGTTAGTCAACTGACTAAACTTTACAATACCTTTTCTTGGAAGTTGCTTTAGGATCTGTTCGATTTTTAAATCAAATCCTGGAGTTTTTTTTTGAAATGATATTTTTTTTAATCTCTTTTCTTACTTCGGCTGGTGATATTAAGGTAATTTCCAAGTTGTCTTGAGCTGGTACCTCTATAAAAATTTTTTTTATCTTGTCCCGTATTAGGTTGGAATATGCTTTCAAGACATTTTGCGAACCTTTTTGCATTTTGTTCGTTGTTTCTAGGCCAGTATCCATCCGTGTTTGGTAATATGCGTGGTGGAATGTGTTTGATAGGTCTTTTCAGATTTAAAGTAGCCTTCCAGAAATAATAATCGTTACTTTTATCATTTGTTGTGACTCTCACGTAGACACTGATGGATTCATTTTCCAGCTGTTCCAATTCTTCTCTTATTTGCTATGTGTGAGATTGTTCTGTTTTGTTTTGTCGTGAGAAGCTTTTGTTCGTTGCCATTTATTCTCGTTCTCCGTTTCTCGAAAAGTAGTTGTTTGATTTCTATAGTTAGTTATTTCCTTTTAATTTTGGTTTAAATTGAGGAGTATTTTGGAACGGTGCTTGCTGGATGTCATTAACGGATTGTTCTACTTTAATGTAGAATTGTTCATTAGTTTTTAGTGGCATTACCAGTTGCCCTGTCTGAATTGATGTTTAGACAATCTTCAATCTGCAAAAATTTGCTCGATATGTTTTTAACTATAAAGAAATCTATGTTATCAGGAATTTGTCCAGTATCGAACAATAACAAATACACGTAATACTATTGAAACTGAAATTTATTACTTTTTCTACTTCGAGTTAAAAGAACTGATATTCTAGCACTTAGCGAATGTAAGATGTTATAAGGAAGTGAATAGTTTTATTCTGTTCCCGGGTATCACATAATTCTAGGGTTTTTTCGTCAACGTGTGTCTTTCCAATTAGCTCCCTGTTTGGGGAGCTACTTCAATCCCGAGTTCAATTATATCTGGTGGACAAAATTACCGATCCAAAGACTTTTCATGTAGTTCTGTGTATAGAGGCAATGATTGCGCCGAACTTTTTATTAGAACTGGGTGGGTTATCCGAATCTATTGAGAACCCTGACGCTGAAATCGTTATTGCAATGTTCATAACATTGCCTGGTATAAATATTCCTCTACTACAGACCAGGAGGAGCGTGTTACTGAGCTTTTTGCCTCTATAAACAGTTTTACACAGCTGGTGGATGAGCCTACTGGTTTACCAGATATTGCAGGACATTTTTTCCAACTTTCTAGACCTGTTTATCACCAACCAGCCAGAGAAATATTATCTCTGTCATATTGCCTTCTGCAATTGGAAATACGGGCCATTTCTTGGTTGGTATATAATTTCCAATTGCAGCACTAATCTCACTGTCAACAAATGCACCCAAAAGAATAGTTTGTTAGAGCTAATTGAGGAGCGTTAAACGAATTCTTCAGCGCATTTGATTGGAAATTGTGTGTTGCTCGCAGTTATTGGAAACTGCAAGACTGAGCCTGAGAGCTTGTGGACTTGTCACCGAGATTATCCTGAAAAGTATGAAGCTCTGCATACCTTCCAGTCATAAGAGAGTCAAGACGTCGAAGGACTCTTGGTTCAATAAAGATTGTCTTGACGCCATTCAGGCCAAAAAACAAGCATTTGAAACTTTTAGAGGCAATAAAACACCTGCCAATAGATAACTCTTCATTGCGTCAAGAAATGTCTGCAATTCCATACTTAAGCGTAAATTTGACTATAACAAAAAACATTGACGGAAGGTCCTTCAGTGCCCTAAATGCTCGAGATCATGCTGGTCACTCGTCAAAATGGTCAACAATAATGTCATTTCTTCTTCAATACCACCTCTTGTTGATGGCAACCGTTTCGAAAAAGCTAAGAAACTCGCTCCTCTCGCTCTAAATGATTCTGATTTCTCACTGCTCACACTGCATATTCCCACGAGACTTATTTCTAGAATCCTTCAAGAGCTGGATCCGGACGATATAACCCTCATTACCCTTAAAAAGTGCTCCTTTTCTTTAGCTAAACCTCTGCGCAATCTTTTCTATCTTTCCGCCTTTTTTCGGTGCTTTCCACGAATGCGAAACGTTGCGAATGTTCAGCCGATTCCCAAGAAAGGAAATAAAGTAATGCAAACTGCATTCAATCTCAAATTGAGCAAATTGAAGATAACCAGCTAATCCAAGATCGTTATTATGGATTCCATTCTGGGAGGTCGATGCGAGATTTTCTGGTCTACTTAACGGAACGTTGGAACTCGTGCATACATAAACACGGCGACGGTCAAGATCTTGCATTTGACATTGGGAAAGCTCTTGACAGAGTTTGGCGTGAATGTCTCATAGTTAAACTTAGGAGCATTATTGAACGTTTTCAGTTTGAGCGTACTATACGAGTAGTACTACTTTTTCCCGATAGATGCCGGCGTCTGTCAAGGCTCTGTTTTATCTCAAACTGTTTTCTTAGTTTTTATCAACGACCTTCTGTCATCTAATCTAAATCCAAACCATAGTTTTACTGGTTACACTACTTAGATAAGACTAATGAATTTAGCTCTGTTGCGGAATCAAACAAGCATTCTACCTGTTTCCAATTGCACAGAGTTATTCCGTTCGCTGAACTCAAATCTCAACTTAATCCTGGAATGGGCCAGGAAAAATAGAGTAGATTTCAACGCCTCCAAAGCACAGGCGTGTCTCTAACGTGATTTTCTATTTGTATCTCACAATGTGACCTTTGGTGGCTCATAACTTTGTACTTTGGATAATCTCACACTTCTAGGCGTTAAAATTAATGACCACATGAATTGGACGCAGCACTTCCTTGATGTTGCCTACGACATATCTAAGCGTGTAGGTGTTCTCCGAAATTGCAATAAATATTTCACGCCGACCGACCTAGCCACCATCTATGAGGCATACATTAGACCACGTTTAGAGTACAAATCGGTCGTTTGGGCTGGGGCACCCAAAACACAGCTCGCGTTTCTCGACCGTATTGAAAACATTTCCGATTGATTGGAGAGGAGACCATCACATCTTCTATCGATTCTCTCGAGCATCGCAGAAATGTCGGAGTACTCGCTACTTTCATGGTAAATGCAGGGTGGAACTAAGCGAACTTCCCCTCTTCATTTTTATTGGGATACTCGCCAAGCTGAACACGCACACGAGTATACCGTCAAACCGTTGCCTTCTTGAATAGTGAAATATGTATAGCCACTCATTAATTTCCTAGCGTCAAGACTTTGGAACACATTACCAGCCAAAATGTTTCCCAACGAGTACACCCTCCAGGGCTTCATAGGCTGCATAGCATTATAGGGTGACCCCCTGAGTTATATTCTCTTAAATTCTTGAGGTAGGTAGGTAGGTAGAAGCTGCCCAGGCACAAGTTCCGGCGCACTTATGGCCTTCTCTTTGTCGATGAGTCATTAAATACGTGTGCGTGTGTGTATGTGCAGAATAGTAGACAGCTGAAGATCGGGAATATTCGATGAATGACTGGAACCGACAAGTAACACTATAATTTTCACGAAAGCATGATGAAATTGAATTTTGGGAGTACTTGATCACATGCAGACGAGTTGTTTCACACGACTAACTTTGCACGTGAGTATATAGGACTCAGTCACAGTTCTTTCAGTTTAGAGTGTCCCGTGCACTTCACTCCTATCCGAGGTACTTTCTAGAGGCGGCTGACTTAATTTATAATTCTTGTATCCAGAATGATATATGTAATAGTAGCTCAAGCAAGAAATAATGCGTTTGATTAGTCTGACAAATGAAGCTGCGGCAATGTTCTTCTCTTTATTTTCGGGGAATTTCGATCAAACAGGTATTGTAATCGTGAAATTTTTCAACTAATTCGTAGTATATTCATAGACGAATCTGTATTGGTACAAAAAATAGACATTAGAATGGGATTTGAGGAAATCTGCTGGATGATTTAGTGATATAAAACAGAGAGACTTAGTTGGAATTAATTTAGTTATGGAGCTCAGTTAGAAAATGAATTAGGTTCGCATGTAATAAAGACTAGGAAGGACTAATAGGCACAATAACAAATAAAAAACCTGAAGGTCGGGTTCCCTATTGGATACATACTCCCAATGTCTGCCACAAAAATCAATTTCACTTTTCAATCAAATCATATTTCGCACATTCAACTCAAAACTGCCAAAAAAATTTTTACAGTCATTTTCTAAAATAGAATTCAATTTTCTAAAATAAAATTTAATTTTCTAACTCACTGCCAATTTATTTTTTACTCCTCTCTATTCAACAATGAGATGTAAATAATTACGGTTTCTCTAGATTTGTATTCTTTTTCTTATCACCTCATTCAATGATTCACTTTTCTCTATCGAATAAAATACATTTGTAAGTGTTAATTGTATAGAACAAAATTAAATAATCTTGAAAATTATACAGACGACAAGAAAAAAAAAAATTATATAATTAGTAAATACGAAAATACAAACAGGCAAAATTAAAAAATAAAAGTTACAGACAAATCTCAATTTAATCAATATAAAAAAAAGTTATTCACTAAATGGCTCAACAAAAATTTGTATAATAAATTTATTAAAAAAAAGTAAGAAACTATTCATAAAATTTAAACGATGAGAATTTTTATTATAAAATAACAAACAACCAAACTTATTTACTCATAAATTCTTTGTATATTATATAAATAAAAAATAATCTTACTTATTTTCAAATAAACTGTTCTATGAAAAGTTTATGTGTGAGAGAAATAAATAAACAAGAAAATTTATTATTAATATATTAAAAATAAATTTGAAATGGATGAAAAAAATTAATAAATAAATAAACAAATAAAACTATTTTAAGTACTATACACAAAAATCTAGTTGATGTAAGTTTCATCGAGTAAATCATATTGAAAGAAATGAAATCAAATTAATAATAAATAAATTGTTTATAAAAATATATGGTGGAGTTGAGTTTGTTTTTGAATATGTTTAGGAAACGAAGAAAATTAACGGAAAAGGCTATCTTCGGAATAAAACACACACTGGGTCTTGGTTCAACAACTTCAATGTCGCACTTTCGCAAAAATCTCTTCTTTTGCACTTGCCCGCACACGTTGTTCCGCCGCTTGACTCGTCCGCTCGAGTTACTTGCTCGCTTGCTGGCTCGCACAAAATGCACCGCAGGTCTGGTTAGATTACTTGCTCGATCCTTTCTGAAGAGTCTCGCGGATCTCTCTGGTGTACGATAAGCCCGGATGAGGTTGACATCGAACAGCCGCGTTGTTCGTTACGGAATATTTCTATGATCTTACACTATTTTGAAATTTGTTAATGTGATGAGAGGGTTGTCTTGGAAAGTGAACCACATTGCAGTGGGACCATCTAATTGAATCAAGTGTACTCCCTCTATTAAAGAGTATGAGATGGATGTTACCAATCTTGTGCTACGTAGCTGAGGTCGTCCAGTTCTGAGAAGAATCTAGAGCCTAAACAGCCTAGAGAATTGCGGTCAGTGACAAACATAGTGCTCGATAGATTCTTCGTCTTGTTCGCAATCTCTGCAAAGGCTGTCGCTAGCGATCCGCAGCCTGCATCCGTGGAGCTTAAGCAGGCAATAGCATGTGGTCGTGCCGACAATAGTTCGGACGCTTTAGCGACTGCATTGTAACAGCTGAGTTGTGATGGTTTTATTCGATTCTTTCCAAAAGCATTTGGTCGTACTGCAGTTATCCAGCTGTCGCCATATCATCAAGAAGAAAATGTTTTGTTGTACTGTTGGTGCTACATCGACTGACTTCCTAACGGAGTTAATGTTTTGCAGATTGTTTTCTTAGCGCGGAATCACAGCGCTATTTCCAATGTTTTCTTAGCGCGAAATCACAGCGCTGTTTCTTCTCAGTGCGATTAATCCCAGCACTTTCTAATGGATTGATGTGCGAAGACTCATAGCACTCAATCCGATGACCAAACTACGATTTCCTAAAGAAAGGGATGTATAGAACTGCCACAGAAGAAAACAACGTATTGAGAGATTGTAATTTATTAGAAGTTGCTTAATCCACGATTGCGTTAACAATGACTAAAATTTGCCGCAGAAACTGCCGAAATTCCAACTGCAACGGCTTTCTATATACAATCGTGCAGTGACCCATATCCAAGTGGTCGCTCGCTCGAGCAGAGACCGTAATATTCTTCACAACAGCTGTGTGTGTTTTGTTGGTGCCGCCTTCTAGGTACGATTGAAATTTTGAGAGACGTCAAATGTATGTATTCGTGCCGGTGTTTACTTCTCGCGGCACTCCAAGATCTGCAGGTAAGTTAAAACTTAAGAAACAATATTAAGACTTATTTTTATAGGAAATATGACGTCACCAAATAGAGCGCCAAACACAAATCCTTGCCTGGTAAGCATGTCTGCTACGTTCTTACCTAAACTAGAGTCACTGTATAACTGAGCAACTCGGACCGAGTAGCTCAGTTATACAGTGACTCTAACCTAAACATGTCGCTATAATCCGGTATCCAAATTAGAAATATTTCGGTTATAGCCGTTAGGCAATTGAAATTGTCTGCAAATGGATAGTTTGGACTTGGTCCTGTAGGATTGGAGTGCCAGAAGTGCAGCCCAAAATGTAACAATTTTCGAGACTGTGTAACAAAAATCCGGGCGCAAAGTCGCCGCACTCTCGTCACAGATTTATAATGGGGCTTTTCCGAGTCGGGCAGCACTTCCTGCCGGCTGCTTAGGAGCAAAAATTGACCCGAAGAAGCACCCATCCTTGCTGTGTACTGCAACAAAGATTACCGAGCGAGAGGGGGAGGAGTGGTAGGAATAATAGTCCTACATGTTGATGGACAGCCGTATGGCGTCCTTCTACTCCTCACTCATCATACACCGAATTCCGCAGAGCAAGTAAAAAAAAAAGAAATATATACGCAATCACAGAGAAAAAGACTAACAACGGCACATAAATTTTAACATGAAGATATAATAAATAAGGCCATTAAAGTGAAGCATGCGTTTAATAACAAAATTCAAGAAAACAATTTTAAATAACTATCCAAAATAATTAACATAAAAAAACCTGCATCCAGTGTCTCGATTTTACGTCTCCGCTGTGATGAATTCTTTCTCTTCCTCTCGGTTTGGTTAAATTTTGAATGTATTTTATTTTTTATTTATTTACTTTTAGTTACATGATACGTCTTTAATGTTTCATTATTTTCTACTTTTATCACTTTTTTTAAAAAATCACCTTCCCTCGTTTTATGTTTATTTCAAAATTTATTTAGTTTTTTCTTGCACTCAAAAAAAAAATTATCAAAGCCAAAAATTGTTTTTCCGACCAGTTCTCGCTGGTAGCGCTGAGAACCGCCCCCCTCTCTGTCCAAAAATCTTCTGCCTCTCGTTTTTGGCGGGCAAACCAAAAGCAGAAAAAAAAACGGGTTTTTTCGAAAAAGATTTATTGCAGTGCTGCCCTGCTTAAATTTGTCCATGTTTTTTATTATTAGGTAGTATTCAAATTTTTTTTTGTTAAATTATTATTATTATTTTTTATTTTTTTGATATATTTTTATTTTTAAATCAGCTGTTATTTTGGGTACGGTGACATAAATCCCTAATCTTTCGTATTTAGGAACCAGCCAGAAATAATAAAAGAAACGCATCTGAAGAAAAATCTGGGGAATGAGTTTGAGGAGCAACAACCCGTTATAAGAATTGGATTGAAGAAGAAGAAAGAAAAAAGTAGAAATTAATATGATTCGTAACAACTATTCTGCATATCTAAAAGAATTTTTGTGCTCTCATTAATGGCTAATACTAGTGACACATAGCGTAGCTAAATTATTAATAAGGCCTAAAGTACCATTAAACAGTCATGCGTCATACGCTAATTTAGCTAAATGAACTCTAAATTACCAAAATAGTGATCATTTATTAGCTAAATGACCTAGCTTAACCATCTCACTTCTCGCATATGTTAGGCTATAATGATGAAGATGTACAGCTATGAAAGGTGGCTTGCAAACGTCTCTAATTAAGGACTTAGGATTCCTTTTTGTTTTGAGGCCTTTCTTCAAAAATTTTATTGCCCATTGGCTGTTAAATTTAACTTTTGAAATTTGGCAGATGGTGGGTTGCAAACTGGCTCTTCTTAATTAACAAAGTGCTATGCGGCACCACTCTACTAACGATGAAGACGAGCTAATTTGCTAATTAGCAATTTTTAAATTAGGTCCACTACGTGTTACTGGTGCAATACTTCCGCTTTGAACACAGCCGCGTGTTCTGGAAGATGGAAAGAAGTGTGGATGTCGAGGTCGTGGGAATATATCCCTGCACCTGTCCCCTGGCTAGTTTTGGATCCGTCCGTATAGAATAAGAATCCTTGCAGGCGTTGAGTGTCGTGTTTTTGCTCATTCGTTTCGTTCAGGAAACTTAATGCGAAAAATTCGTTTCCCAATCTGCGGCTGGTCCATGCAATCGTACTTGCAAACTAAAAGGGGAAATGCGTATCTAATGACGTTTGAAATTTTACCATAACCAATTCGTGGTGCTGATCACAAATTAGAGGTTTTTAATCTAATGGTAGCTAGGCATGCTGTTTGTCTTTAAAAAACGTGAAGTGAAGGTGGCGAGAGAATTACCTTCAGGGCTGCAGTTGGTGTATGTTCAAAGAACACCTGTTATAGATGCATTCTTCGTCAATTCATTGTGAAAATTTGATTGATTTCGCAGAAAATCAATAAAAAATATTCAGAATTTTTTTTTTAAACAAATGTTTTTTCTGCGATAAACGTAAACGAAATTTGTGTTTTTTTGCTCTTTTGTGCACTGCAGAGCCAACTTAAAAAAATCGGATCTGTTAAACTACAACAGCATTTTTTTCTCTGGAAATTTGACAAGTTATCTATACATAGTAATATAATTGTAGTGTCTGTCTGTAATTTGCTTATAAATGGCTATAAGTTAGTTTTTTGAGTTATTTTAGCACTAACTAAGCATAAAAACACATTTTTGAAATTTTTGTCTGTCTGTCTGTCTGTCTGTCTGTCCGACCGCGTTTCACGCACAAACGGCTGAACCGATTGTAATGAAACTTGCACAGTTTGTTAGGTGTCCATCGGAATGAAATCTGTACTTGGTTTCATTTCACTCCCCTCACGCCTTCTACCCCCTCCCATACAAAGTGACTCATTTTCAAAATTTATATTAATAAAATTTTCTTGGAAACCATAAAAGCTATTAATTTGAAATTTGGAATATATTATTTCTATTACAAATACAGTCTTTTGGTTTACAAATTATTTGAGTTTCCTCATTCCTTTCACCACCTCCCATACAAACTACACTTTTTCATGAATTATTTTACACCAAATTTCTCAGTACGTATAACTTCCATCCAGCTAAAATGTTGTATGAAATCCTTAATTAACATTATCAATATCGGGAAAAATTAACCGATTAGCTTCACTCCTTCAACCCCCTCCCATACAATGTAACACAGTTCCACGACTTCGCAAGAATTTGATTTTCTTGAAAAGTCTGAAAGTTACTGATCTGAAATTTCAAATATATCAGTTGCATGATGATTATAGTTGTTTTTCAAAAAATCACCAGAAACCTCCTTCTCCTTCCACCACCTCCCATATAAACCGCACTTTTTCATGAAATACTCTAAACGAATTTTCTCAGTACATTTAAATTTCATCGAGGTAAAAATTTGGATTGAATCCTTAATTAGCATTATTAGTAATATTGGGAAAAAACTTAACCGAGTAGCTTCCCTCCTTCTTCCCCCTCCCATACAATGAGACACATTCCACGACTATACAATAATTCGATTTTCTTGAAAAGTATGAATGATACAGGTCTGAAATTTAAAGTATATCAATTGCATGATAGTTATAGTTGTTTCTCGAAAAATCACCAAAAACCCCCCTCTCCTTCTACCACCTCCCATACAAATTGCACAATTTCATTAAATTCAATGCACTAAGTTTCTCAGTACCTACTCAATTTTTGAAGCTTAAATTTGGTACAAAACCTTTTTATAGCTACTCTAGCATGATGTGAAACAAATTAGTTCAATGCTGTCACCCCTTCTACCACTCCCTATACAAAATTTCTTAACACCGCAAAAATTTCGATTTCATCTATACATAGTATCGTATGATTGGGCTTTACGCACAATCGTAGTCCTGTTATGTTTTTAAGCTCAATGTTATTTTAGTTGTTTTTTTTTTAAATAAAACCAGCTACAATTATTCACATGTCCTTAACGCTTTTCAACACGTATATGATCTCGAATCACGGGTTTGATTTGATCACGAGCCTGTCCCATAAAAATGGGAGTATCATGTTTTCATTGTTAATAATTTATGGTTCTGATTCCAACAAAATACAAACCATTTTCTTCAAAGAGCCATTAAAGTAAGCAGAATATGTATCCCACATAATGTATTCCTAACTACACTCTCAAAAATTGCTTATTATTGCTATTTTTACGCGGACGAAGTCGCGGGCGTTTGCTAGTATACAATATAGTTACTCATGGGACACTAGAGGCGCTTTACCATAGTTTGGCAAAGGTGAAGCCCGATATTTGGAGCGAAATTAAAAAAAGTTTCGAACTTTTTTTTTGGCAAGTTTTAAACATCAAGTTCGCAGTTTTTAATACTTAACTAAAAAGTCACAAACAAACATTTTGAAAGAACAATTTACCTTATAGCGGATGAAATTGGCAAAAGAAAGCCATTAAACTCACCACTCCACGAATGGTGAATTGGGAAGGTGAATTCGCAGGTGTCGATTGTTTTTCCTTTTTTACTATTTTCTTAGGGCTCTGTTAAAATATACATATAATATTCAAATTTAGTACAGGTACATATCCATTTGATGGGCATAAAGAAAAAATAATTTGAACCAGAACTATTATCCACCGAAGGGGGCCCTAACCTGCACGAGATGTTTTATGAGTATTGAAAAAAAGGACTCAAAATTTTTGAGTGAAATTTAAAGCTACAAATTTGAAATTTCGTGAAATTTATTTAAAATAAATACTTCAAAAATTTTCGATATTAACTGGTCGAATACCTTCAAAACTTCTACCGGCTCCAATACAAAAGTATTTTATGATCATTTTTAATAAATCAGTTAGCACCAAACCACTAAATACTATAAACTTGAAATTTCGTACAAACACTTCTAAAAATATTTAAAACAAAGTTGCATCAAAAGTTTCGAAATATCCCTCGCTTTACCACGCTCTCCCATACAAAAGTGTGATCTCGAACAATTTCAATAACTCAACTAATAAAAAACAAATTAAATTCTATGAATTTGAAATTTCAAGAGAAACGAAATAATACTGTTTCATAAATTTTACGATCCCTTCAATTAGAAGTAGATGCCCTACAAATGTATGATTTAAAGTATATAAAATGCTTCGAATTTCATAGAATTTACTTTGTTTATGAAAATAACATTCTGTACAGAAAATTTTTAATGTGATTCAAGCAATGAATTGAAACACTATTAACATGTACCCCCGCATGCATTTATGCCTTATTGTGAAATAAAAATAAGAAATTTGAATTAGAAAGAATAATTTTGTTCAAAAATATAAAAAGAGGAAAGAAATTTGAGCTAATTACTTATATTTTCTACACGAAAATAAATGCAGAAGAAAACCTAAAAATTTCTCCTTAGACAATTTTTTAATACGTAGGTGAAGAAAGTTATATCATAAAAATAAACAAACAATTTAAAAGAAAAAACTTATTTGCACAAAAAATACAGGTAAATGATATTGTTATAGATCTGGCAATGATCTCTCTCAAATCTACCAGAACTATTTAGAATATTCTTCCAACATGTAGAGGGCTTCTAGTAATTTCTCAAAGACACAGACAATGACACCCGACGCCATCTAGTAACTTCCAGAATAGTCCAGACGCAACAGAAAAACATACACCAGAGAAGGTTCGAGACTCGGATAAATCCATTATAAATAGCCAGAGCTCACGACAAGTTATCCAGTGACTGAGTGAAAGTTTCATGGAAAACACCTATCGGTGTAAATAAGCGAAAGTGATAGATTGACAGTGTTCCTGAGTTGTACGAATTAAGTTTTAGAGCGAATTTAGTGAAGTGATCGGGAAATTGTGTATAAAGTGCGATTAAATAAAATTATTCATTATTTTTAAACGAATTGTGTTTTCCTTTGGAATCTGGCGAACCCCTAGCTCGCAACAATTGGTGTCAGAAGAGTGGGATTCCAAGGATAAATTCGGGTTAAAAATCGCGAGTGAAATTAAAAATTCTCGGAACGGATAATTTTGTGAGAGCGGAAAAGTGAAACTAAAATTCTCGAACGGACAGTGAGAATTTGGTGAAATCGAATAATCTCGAGTGATTTAGTGAGCAGTGACGTAAATTTAAGTGAATTCGAATCGCGGAAAAACTGGAAATAATCGGTAGTGAAAATGCCGCGTTATTTAAAAGACTTAAAAGTAACGGAGCTGAAGGAAGAGCTCAGTAGACGCGAGTTACCTACAACAGGGAGCAAGTCTGAACTTGTCAGCCGTATGATCGAGACACTTGAGGCTGAGGGTGAGAATGCAGATAGTTTTGAGTTCCAAATTGAAGAAACTCGTAAAGAGGAGTGTTCTGGTACATCGGATGCTCTAACACAATTAATGCAACAGATGATGAACAAATTAGAGCAACAATCAGTGGACATTAAACAACAATCTGCGGACATGAATCACAAATTAGAGCAACAATCAGTGGACATTAAACAACAATCTGCGGACATGAATCAGAAATTAGAGCAACAATCAGTGGACATTAAACAACAATCTGCGGATATTAAACAACAATTAGACCAGACCTCAAAGGAACTCAACCAAAAATTGGAGCTGCAGAATAATAAAATAGACACCATGGGTAAGGCAATAGAAGAAAACGTGGAGAAGAAACTTCGAATCTTCGAAGAGCAAATTACGGAAAAGACATCCGGGATTGCAGAAGAAGTCGAACGCCTAAAAAGAGACTTCGATAACGTCAAAGCGACTGGAGTCATCAAGGCAGAACACGTTGCGCACAAGGGTCTCAAGGCTCCAATCTTCGATGGACAAACACCGTGGGCTATTTATAAGACCCAATTTGAGGCCGCCGCAAGAAACAACCATTGGAATGATCTGGAACGGGGAACAGCTCTTATATTGGCGCTAAGAGGTCCACCAGCAGAAGTTCTTCAAACGATTCCGCAGGAGCAACAACAAGATTTTTCAACGTTAGTCCAGACATTGGATCTTCATTATGGCAGTGACCACATGCGAGAGATCTACAAAACGCAACTGTACAACCGAACTCAAAAGAATGGTGAAACACTTCAAGAGCTGGCACGCGATATTGAACGACTCACACTATTATCGCTGCCTAATGCGCAAACAGAGCAACGAAACGATACAGCTGTTTTCGCATTTAACAATGCTGTACAGGACAGAGAGCTGCAACAGGCGTTAAAACTGGCAGGTAAGAAAACGATTGGCGAAGCCTTAGTATATGGGCTGACGTTCGAAGCTGCCAAGCAAAGCTCGCGGAGTAACTATCGAGTTCGAGAAATAGTAGAAGAATGTGTGTGCCAGAAAGCCGAGTACACCAAGCGGAGCGAAGGATCTGGTGCTCCTCGATGCTGGAATTGTGGACAGGCAGGGCACTTACGACGCGACTGCCGCAAACCCAGAAAAGCGATCAACTACTGTTCCGGCTGCGCTGCTAAACAAAGAGGAGGAAGGGGCGAACCGTCACGAGAGCACGCTTCGCCTAATGACAGTCCGGGAAACGAGTAAAGGCCAACTTCATGGGGCAGAAGTTGGCTGGTAGAATCGACGCCCCCGGAACCATCATCGCAGTTTCTCGACTACATCGTTGTGAAAACGACTTATGTATGAGTGGTCGAGTCGGCAAATTAAACTGCATCATAACAGTCGACACAGGCGCAACACGGTCAGTGTTAAGATCTGACCTCGTAGATCGTACTTGGCTTCACAACACCAAGAAGTACGCACTTCGCACTGCTACAGGAGAAACTACAACGGTCCATGGAGAAATAGCTCGTGACATACAGCTTGGAGATTTGACCTTCTCGCATGTATTCGTGGTAGCTGATATTACCGATGAGTGTATCCTTGGAATGGATTTTCTGAAACCACACGGTATACAGCTGGACTTAGGACAACGAATAATGAAGTGGCGGAATATTGAAATCCCGATGGAAATAACATCCTCCAACACAACAAAGCTGCGAGTTGTATTATGCGAAGATGCGGACATACCAAAGTCATCTGAGAATATTATTTGGGCAGAGCTCGATGGTGATCCCGGGAACCACCGATTCTACCTCATAGAACCGGAAACGACACCTGCATTACGAAGTCTAATACTAGGAAAAACGCTCGTAAAAAGGAATGAGAAGATGATGGTACCAATAAGAGTCCTGAACGTTGCGGACAGCACTACCAGCGTAAAGAAAGGAGATGTAATTGGCAGCTGTGAACCAATATCGGCGGTGACGAGTATCGACAAGGCAGAACCACATGACGTACCCTCTAAAAATAAGCCAAGAAGGAAGGACAATGTAACATCAACACTTCTTCAGTCAAGCAACCTTAGAGGAGAACAACACAAGCAAGCAGTAGATCTAATCGAAGGATTCAGCGACGTCTTTTCCACCGGTGATGACGACTATGGCAGAACAAACTTAGTGAAACATCGTATAGATACCGGAAGTGCTACACCGATACGTCAACCTCCAAGAAGAGTACCATTAGCGAAACAAGGAGAAGTCAATTCAATGGTCAAAACTATGGAGCATCAGGGAATCATCGAAGAATCAAAGAGTCCGTGGATATCGCCAGTAGTGCTGGTAAAGAAGAAAGACGGCAGTACCCGTTTTTGTGTGGACTACAGGCGACTAAATGATGTTACGAAAAAGGATAGCTATCCACTACCTAGAATCGACGATATCATGGACACCCTGACCGATGCTAAATGGTTCTCAACGTTGGACCTGAAGAGTGGTTACTGGCAAGTGGAGATAGATGAAAAAGATAGAGAGAAGACAGCATTCTCTGTCGGCAGTGGACTATGGCAGTTCATCGTAATGCCATTTGGCCTGTGCAATGCTCCAGCTACGTTCGAAAGACTGATGGAATTCGTTTTGCGTGGTCTGAGTTGGAAAACTTGTCTCGTTTACCTAGATGATGTGATCGTTATCGGAAAAACATTCAATGAACACCTAAAAAATCTGCAGGAAGTCTTCCAGCGACTGCGAGCGGCAAAATTAAAGCTGAGTCCGAAAAAGTGCACTTTGTTTAGTGCAGAAGTCAAGTACTTGGGTCACATCGTTTCAGCTGATGGCGTAAAGACAGATCCGGAGAAGATACTGGCGGTGAAAAATTGGCCTACTCCGAGTGATAAACACCAGTTGCGCAGCTTCCTAGGCTTAGCGACATATTACCGACGATTTGTAAAAGACTTTGCTAACACGGCGAAATGTCTGCATCAGTTAACAGAAAAAGGGAAGCCATTTACATGGAGTCAACAGTGCCAGGAAGCATTCGAGAGGATAAAAGACCAACTCTGCGACTCCCCAGTTCTGGCGTATCCAAAACCAGGTCATGGTTTCATCATAGACACTGACGCCAGCAATGTCGGTATCGGAGCAGTACTATCACAAGAGATCGATGGGCAGGAGAGAGTGCTATCTTACTACAGCCGAGTACTCTCAAAATCAGAAAGGAACTATTGCGTAACTCGCCGAGAGCTACTAGCCATAGTAGAAGCAACAAAACATTTTCACAAATATCTCTATGGTCAAAAGTTCCTTCTTCGAACGGATCACGCATCGCTTAAATGGCTACTTCAGTTTAAAAACCCCGAAGGCCAAGTAGCCAGATGGATCGAAAGGCTCGAATCCTACGATTTCGAGATTGTTCATCGAAGAGGAAGAATCCACGGAAATGCCGATGCGCTTTCACGTCGTCCTTGTCCACCGAACTGCAAGCATTGTCACCGTGTAGAAGGAAAAGAAGCCGGAGAAACCATTCAGAGGATAACGACCGAACCAAAGACTGGATGGAATCAGCAAGAACTGGAAGATGCCCAACGTAAAGATCCAGATATTTCACCGATCATGGCATGGAAGGACGAAATGAAACGGCCTGAGTGGAAAGACATCTCACAATTCAGTGAAACCTTAAAGTGTTATTGGGCACAATGGAACTCCCTTCACCTAGACGGCGGATTATTAAAACGGAAATGGGAAAACGCTGACGGAAAGTCGTATCACATGCAAACCATCGTCCCGCATTGTAAAGTCGAGGAGGTTTTGAAGGAATATCATGGAGGTACCTCCGGTGGGCATTTGGGTGTAAATAGAACCTTGGCAAAGATACGAGAAAGGTTCTATTGGATCCATCTCCGAGATGATGTCGAGAATTGGTGCCGTAAATGTACTACGTGTGCATCAAGTCAGGGCCCACACCGCAGATCCAGGGGAGAAATGCAACAATACAACGTGGGAGTCCCATTTGAGAGAATTGCTGTGGATATTGCTGGACCATTTCCGGAATCAGAAAATGGTAATCGCTACATTCTAGTGGTCATTGATTATTTCAGCAAGTGGCCTGAAGCCTACGCAATTCCAAACCAAGAAGCAGTAACCGTCGCCGAACAAATTGTTACCAACTGGGTGAGCAGATTTGGAGCTCCACGTGAACTACACTCCGATCAAGGGCGCAATTTTGAATCTCAAATATTCAAACACGTGTGCCAAATGCTGGGAATAAACAAAACCAGGACAACTCCATTACATCCACAGTCCGATGGAATGGTGGAACGCTTCAATAGGACATTGAACTCAAACCTATCCAAACTCGTCAGCGAGAGGCAACAGGACTGGGATCAGCACATCCCTCTATTTTTAATGGCCTACAGAACATCGGTGCATTCAACAACAGGAGAAACCCCGTCCCGAGTCATTTTCGGAAGGAATATTCGAGTCCCTGCGGAATTAATGTTTGGAGTGCCACCAGACCAACCAACGAATGCCAAAGATTACGTCTCGGATCTTCGATGTCGACTAAACACAATTTATAACCTGGTCAGAGATAAAATTGATTTGGCGACCGACCGCATGAAGACGAGGTATGATCAACGGGCGAATTCATCAGGATTCCAAGAGGGTGATTTAGTTTGGCTATACAATCCCAGACGACAGAAGGGCAGATCGCCGAAACTACAGCGCAACTGGGAAGGCCCTTACCAGATCATCAACCGGTTAAACGATGTCGTCTATCGGATTCAATTACATCAAAAACCCCGTACAAAAATGAAAGTGGTACATCTCGACCGACTAACAAAGTACCACGGTGCCATTGCGGAAGTGAACGACTCTGTTCGGGACGAACAGGGACTAAGGAGAGGGTAATGTTATAGATCTGGCAATGATCTCTCTCAAATCTACCAGAACTATTTAGAATATTCTTCCAACATGTAGAGGGCTTCTAGTAATTTCTCAAAGACACAGACAATGACACCCGACGCCATCTAGTAACTTCCAGAATAGTCCAGACGCAACAGAAAAACATACACCAGAGAAGGTTCGAGACTCGGATAAATCCATTATAAATAGCCAGAGCTCACGACAAGTTATCCAGTGACTGAGTGAAAGTTTCATGGAAAACACCTATCGGTGTAAATAAGCGAAAGTGATAGATTGACAGTGTTCCTGAGTTGTACGAATTAAGTTTTAGAGCGAATTTAGTGAAGTGATCGGGAAATTGTGTATAAAGTGCGATTAAATAAAATTATTCATTATTTTTAAACGAATTGTGTTTTCCTTTGGAATCTGGCGAACCCCTAGCTCGCAACAATATTTTACAATTATTACTCGCTAATTTAAACAGCCAAAATTTAAAAGTGTCCGGCCTCTAATATATCTTAAATTTCAGGTAAATATGTACACTGGTAATGAAATAAAAATATGGAATTCAAATTAGAAAGTGCTATTTTTTTCTCAGTGTCTATCTTAAAATGTAGGTAAAATTAGTACTTATGAAAGAAAAATAATAGAACAATTATTAAAAAGCCTTTTTGTACCAAATATTACAGGAATTTTTGCCATAATTAATTTTATTATGATTGCAACTAATTTAAAAATATATATATATATATATATATATATATATATATATATATCAACTGCAACTCCTTCTACCACCTTCCATACGAATTTCACTAAATTTTTTGATTTCAATTAAATCATTTTTCTTCAAATCCGACTAGAAATTTTGACCAAAGTAAGAAAATGTAAATATCTTGAGTGTCAAACAATTTTGTTTTGTTCCATATACTCCTTCTACCCCCTCCCATACAATCACGCAATTCTGGTAAATGCATTATATCGATTTTCATTAAAAATAGAAAAAGTAGAAACTTAAAATTTTGTCAGAATTGGAACCTTGATAATTACTATAAATGCTAAAAAACAAAAAAAAAACTTCGCTTCACTTCTTCTAACCACTCCCATCCGAATATCTTTATTAGGAATTCAAGGAAAGCATTTCTCCTCCAAAGTAGGGATGGGAAATCTGACTCTTTCCGTTGAATCAACTAATTCCAACTCACTCACTTAATTGAGTCGATCTAAAAGAGTGCTTCAAAAGAGTCATAAGATTTCAGTCACACGCATACGTAGCATACATAAAACGAAAAACGTCCACTTACCAAACTGTCAGTAATGCCTTGCTCTTTTTTTTCATAGAATAACTATAGGTTGCTGTGCCTTCTTTCAATCAAAACCACAGTTTAAATATCCAGTTCACAGACTGAAAAGAACTTCTCGAAATGAACACACGTGGGCATGTGAACAATCTACGTTTAAAATATGTCTCAGTCATTAGCTGATACCTTCCAAAAATTGTGCGGACGAATCAAAACCGTTTATTTGGAAAGTAGGAATTTTTTATGCGAAAAATGTCTCTTTCAACGGGCAAGATTGAGAGTTTGGACTCTCTCTATGTTTAGGCTGTGCTCAGAACATCAACAGTCCAAAACAATCGCTCTAGAAAAAAATTACGTTTGTATGTGCGGCCTATCATCAAAGCCCTATGCCCATACGACTCTTTTAAATTGTAAGAGAAGCGCCATCATTGTACCGATCAAAAGTATCACATCGCATCACATCACATCATCCGATACATCACACAATGGCGCACAGTGTCGCAGCGCAATAACACACTTCGCACACTTACCGTGTCATATGCGATGCACATCATCGTGTTGTGTAGTGGATAAATTGTAACCAACACAATTGAGGCGATCCAACTCTTTTGTAGTGAGTCGCCTCAGTGCATTGACTGGCACATTTTGATTGACTCACTTATGAGCTGCCCATCTCTACTTCGAAGATATGAGACCTTAAATTGGAACAAAGCGTGATGGTGAGGATATTGATTGCGATACTGATAAGCAGTTTCAAAATCTTTCAAAACCTTTCACTTCCTCCACCACCTCCCATACAAATCCCTCGATTTCAGAAAAACTATTTGCAATTTCCTTGAAAATTATGAAATCTACAAACTTCAAATTCACCGTGAAAATTTTGCATATAATATTCGATGTCATATGCAAAAATTACAAACCTCCTCCCTCTGCTTCTACCACGTCCCATATAAAAGTCGCTATGCACTATTGGCAAGATTTTAGACGACATTGTATTTTCTGGTACATTAAAATCTTTCTCATTCAACTAGAGTATCACATGATTGGGCTTTAGGCCCAATCATAATTTTGTTATGTTTAGGAGTAGCATCGCCCCTTCCCTTCTCAGAAATTTATTAACCGAACCCGTATTGGCTTGGACACGAAGACCTAGGTTTACAGACGAAGGGCTAAAGATGTTTTGCACTAGTTTGCTTAATGTGTATCCGATCCACTCACAGTTTCGCCGTTGAACCTCTATGCCAATATTGGTCTGTACAGTTGTACTTATGTGGTTCGAACTAATATCTAGCTAGAATATCCCGAAAATGTGCCGAAGGAATTGTTTCACGAAAGTCGGCAGTTCCTTGATAAGCATCCTTCTCGAGCTCAGCATCATTTGTCCTTGATGCAACTATAAATAGTTCAAAGAGCAATATGGAGTATATTAGAGAGAGAGAAACAAATAAGGTGAACATCAATAGTAGAAAAATCGTCCTTTTCTTCAATGAGAAAAATATTCCTGGTATCAATTTTGACTAAATTAAAACCCAATATTTTGCAATTACTTACTTTACAATGTCCCGAAATTATATGTTATGACGGTGTCTTTATTCCTTTTCTAAAATTTTTATTTCTCAAATTGTGTCGCTGAAAGTATGTAGATCTATGTGTTACTTAAGGTACAGCGTTATTTGATATAACAATGCTGCGCTACACCTTCATAATTTTCGTTATTCAAGCGTTACCTAAACAAGTGTCGCACTTCCTGATTAAGATATCTTCATATCAATTTCGTCCTTCACTAATTACCTAAATGAATAATTAAACCGCAACGAAACCAACTCCCATTAACTCTTGGATTATAATATTGCAGCATCTGGTAATGTTGCGCTAAATTTCCGGGATTTCAAAGATAAACTACGCATATAGCTATAGAGATGATAAGCAGCTGACATTTTCTTAAGCATTACTGAGTGATATAAAATTGCATAATCAAGCATTTCCTCGATATTGTGCTAATTGAAGCACTCAATGCAACATGTAAAACAATGCGCCTAAGATTCAAACCAAGAAGTACTTGATTCGGGAAAAACTGCACTTGTCACGATCGACAATCTTCCTCGATCATCTTTAATTTTCTTTTTTTATAAAAATTCACGAAACTTTGCTTAAGTTTTTCTTTTTTCATTATTATTATTATTATTGCAGCTTGTTTTTTTAATTTATGCCTGACAAGTTATGAAAGATACATAGCTACTATTTTAGACTCTGGCCAGTTTATCAGACGGTTGACTTTTTAGATAATTTCCCATCACATCTCGTTTATGGGAAGATCTTACATTTATTCCTCTCAACATCGTCGTCGTCATCTCTGCTATTATGTCACATGTGTAAATATGAATGTGTGTCCATGTCTCAAGACTTAACATTTTATGACGCAAGGGCTCGCGCGATGCAAACGAAATAAGAAACTGAAGATAGCAATTTCGCTGTATATATGACAGATAATATTCCTTTCACTTGAAAAGAAACCATCAACGGCATCATCATAATCATCATCTCATCACAATTCGTAATACCATCGCAAAAATAAAGTGATCTCAAAGTGCTCGACTTTTCGTTGACATTTATGGTTTCCGAAGCAAGTAGCTGGCGTTGTATCAGCTCAAATTATGGTCACATAAGTCGGTTGAGTACTTTACTTGGCAGTATGGGTTTTGTTTCAAATTTCAAATAACGAATCGTGCGCAGAAAGTTGCCGTCTCGATGATTAGAAAACGATCTTATGAGTGTGGAAAATTGATATGTCGAATAGAAATTCTTTGGAATGGCAGTAACTTTCTTATATTTCTTATTTTTTTTTCTTTTTCTTTAATGGCTGCTCGTAATTACACACTGCATACTTCAAATCCCACGAAAGAATTGTGCTTTCAATGTAAACACCGGAAAATTGAGAAGTCAGGAATTTTTGTTAGATAAGTAAAAACAAAAAATCGAGTTACTTGCTTAAGTCTCTTGTTTTGAGAAAATTAATATTAGGAAAGAAAAGCGAAAACCTTTTCTGTAAAGATTATTCCTATTTTTCATACATCTACTCTCTCTACAATGGTACTACAGCCCAAATCAGGCATTGGCCTTCTGATCTTCAGGTTTCTTAACATTTTTCATTACTTCTACTTCGCATAACCGTCTATCTACAAATTTTTCATTTCCGTAGATTAAGGTGGCCAAGGTGTACCCAAGCAGGGAGTGTGGAGAAATTATGAATTGACCGGGATTTGAACTCACGACCTTCACATTTTAGACCAACACGCCGACCACTAGACTACACCCTAGATTTTATACAACTAAGGAAGAAGTCAGGAATTTTTGTTAGATAAGTAAAAACAAAAAATCGGGTTACTGGCTTAAGTCTTTTGTTTTGCGAAAATTAATATTAGGAACGAAATGCGAAAACCTTTTCTGTAAAGATTATTCCTATTTTTCATACATCTACTCTCTCTACAATGGCACTACTCTTCAGGTTTCTTATCATTTTTCATTACTTATACTTCGCATAACCCTTTATCTACAAATTTTTCATTTCCGTAGATTAAGGTGACCAAGGTGAGGGAGTATGGAGGAATTATGCATCGACCGGGGTTTGAACTCACGACCTTCACATTTTAGACCAACACGCCACCCACTAGGCTACACCCTAGATTTTATACAACTAAGGAACACATAAATTACAAAGATATATACATATGTATATCCATCTACGTTCTAGTTTCTGCGAGAAACTTGTTTGTTACTTTGCCAATTATCAGATAATTGGCTGATACATTTTATAAGTGCAATATTAAAAAGAAATTAGCGTTATTTGAAGCAGATGCGGGTGTTTTAGACAATTTAATAATCTTAAGGGTTTTGAAATTTAGTACTACATTGTACTTACTGTATTTAGTTATAATTTACTTAATTTAAATTCTATTAGTTCTGAGTTTCCACCACATATTATGCACTTATAAAAGATTTATAATCTTGTAGTATTCATCAAATAAATGAAATGAAATGAAAAATGAAAAATTGGTAGCGATTCTTTTTAGGAGTGAAAATATACAACTATTATTTCTTAAGTTCACAGCTTCGGAGAAAGTCAGATTGGCCAGAGAAAGGAAATGAAAAACCCGAAATTTTATTACCTAACTCGGATCGAGAACCAATCACAGATATATTGTGTTACGAAAGCTCCTCCAAACGCGGATAAATCATTGCTGTGCAAAACCCTTGCGGAACAGTTTTCGATAAAAGGCTCCAAGTGCAAAATGTTACCAACACGCCGACTTAGTGGGATTACACCTAGATACGCCAAATTGAAATTGCAAATACCCGTACAATATGACTGGCTCTCCTTCAACTTAAAATCGGATGTCTTCAAATGGAATGACATGAAAATCCGACACTGGAATGCTTATTTAAAACGTAGTAATAGTGAAAATATGTATAAACAATAATAATAATAAGAATAACAATAAAAATAACAGTAATACTAAAAGTAACAATAAAAATGTAAACAAAAAACAAATAACTCAAGTCGATTTCGCTAACAGCAAGAGCAATAATGTCAATCAAAAATCATCTTTTGCAACCAACAGCACCAAAAAAATGAAATAAAGTCTCCCATCGTAGTGAAACATCTCTTCCCATTTCAAATCCATCCATTGAGACTCATGGTAACTTCGTGCGTTGAGACATAATTTTCCCGTATCCCCATACTTCAAGCAGAACTCCATCTCTCGTTAACATCAGCGAAAGCAACAAGCCTCCGAGCGAAACACCAGATGCTATCGTCAGTAGTCCTAATAATATATCATTCCTTGATCCTCTTCTTTCACCAGTTGTGAAGCTTACAATAAACACAGAGGGTTCTTCCGAAAACAGATACTTGCTGACGCGGTTAAAAGAAGTCCGAATTTTGGACGATGTGTGGCTATATCTCGCCTATCTGCCTAAAAAATCTGACACGACCTGCGTAAATGGCAAAACTAGGACTAGTACTATTCTGCCTGTGTTGAATAACAAGAAGGACTTCCAGCTGACATTAAGAGCTTAAGACAAATTTATACACGCTTTCATGAGCAATTTAGTCTTTCTCCTGAGTAGATTCAGGAAAATCCTGAAGCTTTTGGCTGGCATGTTTCTTCAAGGCATATCTCCGATCTTCAAAGAAATCGTGAAGATCACAAGGGATTTTTTCGTGCCTAAAAGTCTTGCTAATTTGAATGTTCTTGCGCCTCCGGATCCTAATCACCTAATTCACCTAATGACCTACATTATAATTTTGGCAGGAATTTGTATAACCCAAAGCATGTGCGAACTAACCCCGATCTTCTTAATAATGTCAAAGAATTAAATTTTTATTTCCACAATATGTCAGGAAAGAGAAGTTCTCTGCCTTAATTTCGTACTGATTTGGCGAACTGTCCTTAAAACATTGCAATGATTCCAGAAACTTGGCTCCTGGAATCGCATTTAGATGCGGAAATCATCCCTTCTGGATGGTACATTTTTCGGAGAGATAAATTTAAAACGACGCACTTGGTTAATCAGCGAGGAGGTGGTGTCTTCATTGCTGTAAACAATAAACTCTCTAGCTATCCCATAGCTGATCAGTTGCCCATTAATGCGTTTTTTGAGGTTTGCGCATGTAAAATCCAAATGATGGATAGACATCTGGGAGTAGTCTGTTTGTAGATCCCACCTGATTCTGCTGAGCAACAGTATGCTGATTTTGCGGAATCCATCACACTTATATAATTATCTATCCTTCCAGGTGATAAGATCTTGTCCTGTGGCGACGCAAATCTTGGTGGTGTTAAATGGAACCAGTGGAATTTGCAATTCCGTATTTGACCCACTTAACATAAATGAGAATCAAATTTCATTTTTATCTGAAATTCACTTATTTGATTTGTTCCAAATATGTGATAAAACTAATAAATTCGGAAATATTTTGGATCTCGTTTTCACCAGTGTTATATAAAATTTTTCATTAAAAGAAGGAACTAGTCTATCCTTAAATTATTTCTCTTCTACACATGATTTTCGTAGTGAATCTGAAAAGATTATAGCCTATGATTTTATCAACGCTGACTATGAAATGATAAATTTTGAAATTTCTAATCTTCAGTCAATAATAGTGTTGATGTGAATAAAAGTGCTGAAAATGCTTATATAGATAAGCACACCCCTAAGCGTATTAGTACCAAGTTTTCTTGTCCCATGCATATTGATAAAAGCTTTAGAATATTACGTAAGAAACGTAAAAAATTCTGTAGGAAATGGTCTAAATTTGAATCAGTCGAGGATGATATTGCATTTCTGCATCTGCGCGAACAATTCGATGTTAGTGGAAAGGAAGCCATAAAACTACTACTAACCATAAAATGGTAAACAGCTTGATTGATCGCCCCAAAATGTTTTGGTAACACATTAATGATAAATGCGGCACAAGTTGCTATCCGGCTGCTGTGAAATCTTCTGATCCTGAAGAAATTGCTAACTTTTTACCCATCCTTTCAAGTTTGATCCTGGTAAGTTTCTAATATATCTTTCCACGATCCGAAATTAACTAATGTGATACTGACTATTGACCAAATAACTTCTGTGCTACTTGATCTAAATATTCATAAAGGTGGTGGACCTGATCTCATTCCCTCAATTTCACTTTATTATTCTAATAATAATAAAAAAAATTTTTTTTTTTTAATCAGCTGCAAACAATAACCAACAATAACCAATTTTTTAATTTATATAATAGTTAATATTATAATATAATAATAAAAAAATTAATAATTTAAGTAATAATAAAAAAAATATAACAATTTGAAAATTCACAAATTCAAAGATTTGCAAATTTATTTAATAAAATTTACTCGTCTGGTGGAACAGGAACTGTACCTTTTTTTTTTAAGGAGCCGAACACAACTTAGGGGGTTACCCTTTAATGCAATGCACAGCTGTGTCGGTGAAGGAATTGGAGAAAAAAAAAGTTGGATCAATTTAATTTAGGTGGAGAAAGACGGAAGTGACGGTGTACATTGCTCTTAAAACTCTGGATGTTGTATTCATTGGGAAACACTTTGGCTGGTAATGAGTTCCAAAGTCTTGACATTCGGGAAATGAATGACTGCCTATATTTAACTGTACGAGAAGGCAAGGGTTTAACAGTGTACTCGTGTGCGCGTTCAGCTTGACGAGTATCTCGGGAAAATTATAAAGTGGGGGTATTAGTGTGCTTAGTTCCGCACTGCATTTACCATGGAAGTAGCGATAGTAAATGCTGAGTACTCCGACATTTCTGCGATGCTCGAGAGAGTCGATAGAAGACGTGATGGTCTCGTCTCCAATCAGTCGGAATGCATGTTTTTGAATTCGGTCGAGCAACGCGAGGTATGATTTGGGTGCCCCAGCCCAAACATGCGAATTGTACTCTAAACGTGGTCTAATGTATGCCTTATATATGGTTGCGAGGTCGTTCGGCGTGAAATATTTTTTGCACTTTCGGAGAACACCCAAACGTTTGGAGGCGTCGAGGGCAACATCAAAGATGTGCTGAGCCCAATTCAGGTGGTCATTAATTTTAACGCCAAGAAGTGTGAAGGTATCCGAGGTGCGAAGTTGTGCGCCACCAAAGGTCAAACTTTCAGATAACACTGGGACATCACGTTTGAGGGATAGATGACTGGTCTGTGTTTTAGAAGCGTTGAACTCTACTCTATTTTTCCTGCCCCATTCCAGGATTAAGCAAAGGTCCGAGTTCAGCGAACGGAATAACTCCCTGCGATTTGAAGCAATAGAATACTTATGTGATTTCGCAGCAGAGTTCAATTCGTAGGTGTTGTCTAAAGTACTGTCATCCGCAAAACTATGGATTGTATTGAGAGTAGACGACAGAAGGTCATTGATGAAAATTAAAAAAAGAGTTGGAGATAAAACAGAGCCTTGAGGGACGGCGGAATCTATTGGGAAAGAGGAAGAAGTAACGCCATCTAGTACTACTCGTATGGTGCGTTCAGAAAGGAAACTCTCAATCCATTGAACAAGGGTAGCATTAAGACCTATAGCCCTAAGCTTAGCTATGAGACAATCGTGCCAAACTCTGTCAAAAGCTTTTGCAATGTCAAGTGCAAGAACTTGACCTTCACCGTGTTTATGTATGCACGAGTTCCAACGTTCTGTTAAGTAGACCAAAAGATCTCCCGTCGACTTTCCAGAACGGAACCCATACTGACGATCATGAATTAGCTGATTATCCTCGAGATATTCAACAATTTTGCGATTGACAGCAGTTTCCATTAGTTTCGAGAGTACTGAAGTAATGGCTATTGGGCGGTAGTTTGCGGGGTTCGCTTTGTTTCCTTTCTTTGGGATTGGCTGAACATTCGCAACTTTCCACAAACGTGGAAAGCACCCAGAAGAGTAGGAAAGATAAAAAAGATTGCGAATAGGTTTAGCTAAAGAAAAGGAACACATTTTAAGGGTAATGGGGGGAGTACCATCCGGACCAGCGGATTTGTGAATATTGAGCTCTTGAAGGATCCTAGAAATAAGTCTCGTGCGAAAATGCAATTTATGTAGTGAGAAACCCAAATCACTTAGAGAGGGGGGCGATTGATTTGAAGGTGGAAGGCGTGAGTTTCTAGCGAAACTTGCTGCTAGTAAGTTAGCTTTTTCGACAGGATCAATAACGGTACGGTCACCATCAACAAGAGGTGGTATTGAAGAAGAAATGAAATTGTTGTTGACCGTTTTGACGAATGACCAGTAAGATCTTGAACCTTTAGGGCACTGAAGGATCTTCCGTCGAAGTTTCTGGTCATGCTCAAATTTAACACGATTGAGTATGGATTTGCAGACATTTCTTGACGCATTGAAAAGTTCACCTACTGGCGAATGATGATGAAATGAGGCGAACAGGTAATGTAACAAACGGCGTAGCGTAGTGGTGCCGTGCAGCAAACCGGCTTGGTCGAATTCCAAGATCTTCTAGAATTTGTATTTACTTTTTGGGGGTAAGACCTTGCGATAGGGGAATCGGTGGAAATTTACATCCCATTTCGCTTAAAAATGTGACCATATCGTCAACTTATGAGGTGTAGCAGCCAACTGGGGTGACTCCCAAATCGTGTAGAACTTTTATTGGTTTTTATAGAGCAAGACCATGCAGTAGGGTAAATTTGTTGAAATTTTTTCAGCGAATTTCGCTTCAAAATTTAATGAAATTTTTATGTGTGAGTAAAGAATTTAGCGAAAAAAGAAAAAACAATCGGATTTCTTAGTTTTTACGGCTCATATTACGGTATACTTCAAGGGCTTATACCACTAAAGTATTACGGGAAAATGCTAATCTTTTTGGAAGAATATATACGAATTGAATTTATCACGAAATTTTTGCAGAAAGGGCGCTATTTTTGATACGGAAAAGAGTTCGTAAAATAGTTGGGTATACCTACTGAGCAAATTTCTTTTCGTGTAGACTTTAAAGGCATCGGGGCAACATCATTGTTTTCGAGTTTATTTATTTCATTAATTTTCTGAACGATTACGATATTTCTTCCAGCTAGCATATAAAAATAAAAAATTCTTCAAAAACAATGTGTACGAAGTCTATACATAAAAATTCCTTTTTTGCTACTTATATTTCAAATTTCTAAAAACCAGAAACCTATCTATTCGATTGCATCTAAGTGATGCTAAAGTAAACTCGAAACGACCACAAAAATACTCGAACTAGGCATTCTGCTGATTGATTACTTAAATATCGCACCTTCTATCACCATCTATGCGATTATTCAATTATTTCTTCATACAACTGTATTTCAAACTGCAAAAAAAAAAATCAATTTAATATAAACCCAATAAATTTCCTCACAAAATGAAACTAAACACTTTCTAAATTGACTAAAACCTTGTTGATAATTTAATATCAAAATAAATTTATCTTGAATGCCCTTTATTTTTGTAGCATAAGCGAACCGAAGAAAAATAACTTAGTTTGTTTATTTTTAGCGCCACAAAATTTTTTAATTTAATAAAACTCAAGATTATATATATAATCTTGAGTTTTATTTTCAATCTAATGTTCACTCTTCAACCATCAGTGAACAAATAATCATATTTTTATTTGTCAAGAGACAAACAAACCAATAGATTTAACCGTTTAAGTGTTTATTTTTCAAAAATTTTCTCGCACGAAAGTTACCCATCTAAGAAAATAATATAGGAATGAAAAATATGTCGAGAAATTGAACTGAAGAGAAATAAACAAATCGAATTGAATTGAATCATTGAAAAGAATGTCCAAACAAATAAAACGTTAAATCAAACGAACGAGGTTAATCGTAATTTGTGATTATTCCTTTCACTTTGCCATCGCAATGGTCTTAAATTTAGAATATAATTGAGTAGACTGTTCAAAATTTTTGGTTTTTGAATTAAATTTTAAGTGAAGGTATTTTATTTTTTCAATGGTATTAGCAATTATTGAAAAAATAACACTTTCATCTATCAATGTCATTTGAAAAGAGCGGAGGCATCAAGTTTATCGATTTCAACAATTCGTTTGATACTTCTGAGATTTTAAGAAATATCAACAATAAAAGGTATTACACAAAAGATTCGACGATCTTTGACCTTATTTGCGTAAAATTCTGAATTTATTTTATTGCTACTGAATTTAAGCTACAGTTTCTGTACAAAATGAATTGTTGCTTTGAACATTGCCAAAGCGTTCGATTAAGTATGGCACGCTCCTCTCGCTGGGGAGTAAGTTTAGAGAGAAAGCTAAGGCGATTGTAGTAACTGCTTTTGGAGTTTCGCGATTACAAGAACCTGAGCTGTTCGACCGGTATCATGCTACCCAGAGTTAGACCGAAGCAGGGAGCGGTCATCCGTATGTTCAATCTAAACGAATCCCCACCAGATATCTCGTTATCTGGTACGACGGGGCCGGATTGTCTCTGCCAATTTCATGCCCAGCAGTTGTCGTTTTATCATCATCATCAATGGCGCTGCAGCCCTAGTCGTCTTTTGCATACTGCTAATAAGCTAGTGGCTTTATGCAACTAGGACATTGGCTGCAGTGTATGGGTCGAAGTAGGATAATGTGGCCATGGTGAGGTCCTTTCGAGATACACGTGGTGGTTGTGGTTAAAGTCCACATCGTGGACAGAGAATTAACCGTCTGCTGCGTAAGCTGTATCGGATTTATGGATTGCCACCTCCTTAGGGAGTAATCTTAGTTAGTAGTTGCGCAGCAACAGGGTTCCTTGACCTAGAGGAAAGATATATAGATAGGTCTCGCGTCTACCAGTGCGTACATCATTCTGGGGTAAGCGGTAAAGATTGGAAACGACTAGGTGTTAGTACGTATGTCTCTTGCAGGTATGTTTAAACATGCGCAAGTTCCTGCTCTATTGCCTGGGGCGTTAAAGATTGTCGTCAAATACAATCCGTGACGCTAAAGCCAACCGTAAGATTTAAGCTTCGTTTCAGGTGCTCACGTTAATCCAAACAAAGTATGGTTCTATGCTCTTTTAGCCAAACTCAGAGGAAAAGGTATAAATAATTCTCTAGTTTGATGGATTCAAAGAGACTTAGCGAACCATGTAATTTGTGTCGTTTTGTATGGGATGGTTATGAAATTAATACTGGAGTCCCTCAAGAATCAGTTCTTTCTCCAGCTCTCTTAACAATATACACACAATTTACAATTTCCTTGAAGATAGCATCACCAATTTCTCCTATCACTTGAAGAACATGTCATTATCTCATTCTGCCAAGTCAGACATTTCAAGGTAGGAGTATTATTTAATATTGAAAATGTAAGTTTCAAAAATTAAATAGTTATTGAGAAAATTATTGTACTGGATTTAGTGAAATTGTGCAGTTTGTATGTGAGGTGATGGAAGAAGTGAAGAGTTCTTAATGACTTTTTCAGAAATAACTATGTATGTATAAATATCATTCAATCGACATGTTGTAAATTGCAGATTAGTAGCGTTCATACTTTTCAAGAAAATTTATTTTTTTAAAGTTGTGTCATATGGGAGGAGGAAGCAGTGCAGCTTATTTTTGTCGGTCTTAATAATAGTTCTAAGTGATTATTTCGTGCACAATTTCAGTTCAATTACCAATTTAGTTTTATACTATTTCATGAAAAAGTGCAGTTTGTATGGTAGGAAGGTGGTGGAAGGAGTTGAAATGATTTGAATAATTTCTGTACAGTAGATTGCGATCATCATATGTTCCGAACTTCAAATCAAAAGCTTTTATACTTTTTGAGAAAATCTGTTTATCGTGTAGTTCCGAAATGGAATCATTTTGTATGGTAGGGGTAGAAGGGGTTGAGCGACTTGGCCCGTTCACGAACTTCATCTTACTTTATCATCAAAAACGGCATGTTTAAAATTTGAACTTTCTAGCGAGAATGCGTTACTCCAGCTAGAGAGAAAGCGGACGAACGGACGGGCATCCAGTTTTGAAATTTCTGGGCGATAACATAAACTTTCATTTTTTCTCCGAACCTTATGTGTTTGCGTTACAAACTTTGTAGCAAACTTATAAAACTTATAACACTCTCAGATTTCAAATAGAGAACAAGGACTTAAACAAGAAATATACCCCTGTTTCATCTTACATGCTGTGCGTTGGAGAAGTATTTCAGATAAGAGGTCCTATCTTGCATAAGGGAGAGCTGTTAGAAAGCGTTCCTCTGTGAAAAAGTATTAGACAAGACTGAATGTTATCATGTAGTGATCGCGCTTAATTCCCAGACCAAACATTTGTTTTGATTTTCGCGCCCCAAACAAAGAAAATATTTCAATGCCCCATCCAGGCAGGTAGATAATACAGTGATTATTAAAGTATCTTGTTTCTGGCTGTTTTTGTTTTTTTGACGAAGCTCTATTTCTGGCAACGCGCGTTAAATCATTGGAACAGTATTTCATAAACGAATCCGCAACCGGAAGTTATTGGGAATTAGGTGAGGTGGATGAAAGTTATACTGAAGTGTGATAGGGGTCACTGGATTTCAAGTAAAAAACTAAGTCGCTTTTTATTTAAAATAACCACATACTTTATTTTTCGCTTTCAAGATTAACACTTTTGTTCACTATACTGCTTTCCCTACTTCGACTCTCTCGTTTCCGAACTTCAACTGCCGCAATCGCGACTTTACCACACGATGTCGACTGACTTGCATCTCAAACGCTCACCCTCTAAATATCGTTTTTTTCGACCGCTGTTGTCTTTCATGCCGAATTATTTCCTTGTCGACCGCTGTCGGCTCGTCGTGCCGAGTCATTTCCTTGTTAACCGCTGCCGTCCATGCCGACCGTCTATGAGTGGTCCAAAGTGTGTCGGCATGTTGCTTGATCGAAATTCGTGCGCACGTGTAATTGTTGTTGCTTTCGTTCTCGGTAAAGAACTTGCAGGTGCTCTTCATGATTATCGTTGGTACGATATATTCGCTCATGTCGGTGAGTAGTCTAAGATGTTTCGGCAAGTAGCTTGTTCGGAATTTGTGCGCGGGTGCAATTGTTGCTGTGAATAGTGGTTAAGGATCTCGAACATTCGTCGAGCGGATTTCGATCATTCGATGTTGTACATATACAACATCGAATGTTCGAAATCTTTCCGGTGGCAATCTAGGATCTTGCATGACTGGGAGCTAGTTGGTAGTTTTGTTATTAATTATAACTTCGACATATTTTTGAGCCTGGAAAAGGTTTATTGTAACAAAGAAACCTAAGTGAAGTTTCCTACCCACTTCTCGCCAAATTTTTTCAATATCTCTTCTTTTTTTACATTTTCAATGATTTTACTTTAAAGCAGATTAAAAATCATGAACACAAGCACTTAAGATTAAAACTCTATCGATAAAATATCCGTCAAAACTTTCACAGTTAATTATTATTATCATTAACAGCTTCTACCCACAAATCAAAATTTCCTATCGAAAATCTGGTTTTACTACTTTTCAAAACCATTCCTTTAAAAAAAAACACAATCTCTACCCTTGGTGCATGAAATTGGGCTAATCGATTAGGTGAGCTTCTTGACGAAAGCTAGTGGGCATTAGATTAAAGAAATATTACAATTGAAGTTTTTACAAGTTCTCCTTAAAAACACCACTTGCGAAGATTATTACAATTTGGCGAACCGCATAATTCACAGAACTGGCTTATGGGTAACCGCGGCACACTGTGCTGTCCGTGTACAACAAGGAGAATGTATCAGTAGTTACCGTAAATGATAAAGCTAACATAAAGTTAATTGTAGGCATTTCATGCGAGTATAAGTAAGCCAAACTGGTATACTTTATACCGGCTGATCGCGTTTTACCACAGATAATTCACGATTACTATCGCTCAGCATGCATGATGCCTTTCTTTTATGTTTCCGTGCAAGTTTCTTAATGCACAAAAGTACCACCACAAGTACGGTGGTTAATTACATCTTGCAAACGAAACCACCAACCAACTGCTCTGATCATGTGTATTAAGCGGCAGGGTCGCCCAGTTCAGGTTTACAACTATGGACAAAACTGGCCTGATCGTGGACACAAGTCTCTAGTGTTTCGACTCGAATAAAAAGCTATGCTAGCTGCTTATGCTCGTGTTAGCCAGAACACTCCCAGTTATTTTAAAACACTTGTATTGATTTATTTTACAGACATTTCAAAGCTAATAACACAAGGCATATGTAGATCTGGCCATAGATGAAATTAAGTAATTCTCATAATTACTTATAATTTATTGATAGCTGGCTGGTGGTTAAGTGGCCTTAGTTTATGAAAGTTTCGAAAAATAATTGATCCTTTATTTATTTTTTTTTGGTAAATTCCGATAATATCGCAGCAGGTGTCGTAATTAGCCTGTTTATGCAAAATATCGTTAAAAAAAGCTGTGGAGATTAAGTGATGAGTCCATAAAATGGAAAAAAATTTAACATCATCATAGGGAAACTTAATTTTAAATTGATTTGAATCAAAGCGATCAAAAAAAAATTAACCAAACTATAGTGATAAAATATTTTGATCACAAACTTCTAGCGTTTCGCAGTCAAATCAATAATTTTTTGTATTCCCTAAAACAAAAGCAATTCCTTATATTCCATAATTATCAACTTCACCAAAGCCCTTCTATCGCTTCCGCGAAATTTTCTCATATTCTAGAAATTTTGAGAAAGCCTGTTCCCCTCGAAAATATTAAAGTTAGGGACTTTCAAGCTGGTGCAGATCGTTCACATTCTTCCACCCCCTCACATACGAATGAACAAATTTCGAAAAAATTTAATTTGTTAATTTTCTTGGCAAAAAATGCTCTAACATCAATTTAACACTTCGTCTGTAAACCTGGGTCTTTCGTGTCCGAGACAAAAGGGTTTCGGTTAATAACTTTCTACGAAGAGTAGAGGTGATACTGCTACCCACCACTAAAAAAAAAAGAGATACGTCGCCCAAGGTGGAAGGTTTCAGACTATGCTGAATAGTTGCTATGAGCAGCTCCTATCCGGAGCGGACACGAAAGACCTAGGTTTACATACGGATGTTGCCGTTTACACGGCCATGAAAGACCCATCTATACAGACGTGGTAGGTGCTGTTTACAGTTTACGGGCTAAAATTTCATCAAAAGATTTGGAAAAATAATTTTGTGTAATCTTTTAATTTGTGAAATAAGCGTTGAGTTTGTAAAATTAACGATAAAAAATGTTTTTCATAATAAAATATGTGAATAGTAATGCCTAAAACACAATTTTTTGCCTTTTTTACCTGTCCAAACTGAAGCATTTAGTTTTAAAGAAATGAAAGAGAATTGTTTTTTCTTAAGGCTGTACTACTTCTTCTACAATGGTACTACAGCCCAAATCCTGACCTTCAGGTTTCTTAACATTTTTTCATTATTTATTGTGGAAGGATTCTTAGACCTTCGCACAACCCTCTATCTTGGAATTTTTTATTTTCATAGATTGAGGTGACCAAGGTATACCGAAGCAGTCAGCGTGCTGAAATTATGAGTCGACCGGGATTTAAACTTACGACCTTCGCATTTTTAGATCAACACGCCACTAGGCTACACCCTAGCTAAAGCTGTACTATTAACCTTTGTGGTTTTTTAAGTTCCGATATCTTGATTTTTCTTAAAGTTACAATTTTTTGAGTAAATCACTGCTTTAATATCATTTTTTATTTTTTTACAGCTATTTTATGATGGATCAAATTGAATGTTTCGAGCATTTGCATGAATTTTTTCCAACAATTTTTGGTGTGTTAAGAGGATGAAAAAACGGCAGGAAGTGAAAGACCCAGGTTTACAGACGGAAGGTGCCGAAAAAACGTTTACAGAGAAGTGTTGAGTTATATTCAATTTTTAATTCATCTTATATCATCTATCACCTTCCATACAAATGGTTCAACTAGAAATCTAATCACTTTTAGTTCTGTCAGAAACTTCCAATCTGAAAATCTGGATAGATCATTGATATTATGATATTAATTAATTATTAAAATCTCCTCCCTTCTACCACCTTCCATAATAACATTTTGTAAGCTCACATTGAAGGGTTGAGTGAAATTCAATGTTTCAAGATGCTGGGTTCAGTTTAAGCTTTTGGGATAATTAGCATTCGTTTTCGTTCATTACAATCGAAAACATTTGGTTAGCGGAGATGTTAACAGATCTAAGAAGGCGCAAACCAAAAAAAAAACATGGCAGATAAAATTGAAATCTTTGTGACTTTAAGAAATTTTTATAAATCGTATGGAAGGTGGAAGAAGGAAGGGGGGGGGGTGGAACAAACAACTTGTTGCTTCCAAAATTATGTTCAACAAATATGAGCTTTATAGATTTGAGATGAATGAGAAAATTTATATATTGTATTAAAGCTGGTTTGGTGAATGTTTTCACAGAGCATTTCGAATTGAAAGAAAAGATTTCCGGGTTCTACACTGTTACGCCTTATTATTCGTAACTGAGACCTTTATCAAACTCTCAGAAAGGTCTTAGCAGAGACTGAAATGCCACGAATAAAAAGGGTAACAGTGTGGAATCCAGAAAACTTTTCTTTCAAAATGTTTTAGAGCAGTTTGTATGGGAGATGGTGAAAGGAGTAATTTTAAATAATCATAAAAATGACAGGTTTCAAATTTCATATCAACACATCAGATCCAAGAAATTCGAATTATCATAAAGTTGGCAAAATGTGTTAGGAAGCGATTTGGACTGTTCACGAACTCCAACTTACTTTCTCGTCAAAAATGATGTACACAAAATTTGAGCTTTCTAGCGTTGTAGAGTTAAAGAGCGCACTGACAGACAGACGGACATCTAGATTTATGATATTTTAATGATAATTTATCTTCCAATTTTTTCTCAGAGTCCTATTTCTTATCGTTTCAAACCTTAATACTCTCAGATTTCATCTGGAGTATACAAATCTTTTATGGCTCATATCTTGAAAAAATGTTATTTAACACCTTCTCGCACTTAACCCTTCAATTTTGTAATCGCGTAATATATCACGCGACTCTTTTAACTATCATTTAATAGTATGGTAAAGAAAAAAAACTCAATTAAGAAAATTTCAAAATATCTACAAGTAAGAAAACGAAAGACTCGATATCTCACCATCCAATCAATGGAGAGTTTGATCAAATAAAAATATGCCAAGACACATTGCGCTAGGCCCGTCAAGTTAGTCGTATGCTTTACGAACCAGTTTAAGATTATGTCCAACTGCGCCCCTGAATCTTAATATGCGCGCTCGCTCACTGATCTTAAATGAATAATTTGCGGCTCGATTTTATTACATAATTTTTTTTTAGTGCAAAGTAGAGAAAAAAAAATATCTTATACTCGTAGATAGTTATATCTTTTTTAATGGACATCTAATTTGAAAAAGTTTACAACACGCAATGTTGGATAAGAATGCCTTGAAAGAGGTGGCATATTCATAGTGGAAATAAATATACAGGGGAAGTGGACTTCATTTCAAGGTTGAATTTTTCGATAAACTTTTGCACTCGATTTGAACTAGGAAGCATTACCAGGAATTCTAGACCAGATCATTTCGACCTCTAAAGGTTGACATTATTGTGATTAATTTCTGCGAAAAATTTATGTATTTGGTGGCCTTTGATTGATTTTGTTTTATAGTTTTAGGTGACAATGGGTTCAAACAAATTATTTTGATGATTGACTGTTAATGCGGTTATGAGGTACAAAAATATGACTCCATTTGAACGGGACAATGAATCGCATTTCACTATAACCTTCGAAAAATTTCTGATAATTGAAAACAATTGAGCATTTATTGATAATTGACAATATTTGGTGGTCTTACGTATTTGAGTAATACTTGAAGTTCAAATATATTTTTTTTTTTGAAAATTAAGTTTTTATAGTTATATATCTAAAATTTATAGATTTCAAAGAAAACTACTATAATTAAAAGAAAAAAAATATGTGTTGAGCTTTTTTATAACTTTGTCATACAAAACTTTTCGATCATGTAAAATACACTTTTCTAAATATATTTCTGATTAAATGATCATAATGTCCGCTTCCGCTATCATTCGCAAAATTAATACAGGTTTGTCCGATGATGTGCCCGATTTTATGCGACCACTACACCTTTCCTGTTTGTGAGCTTTACTTGGGTTATCGAGACATACAGACAGAGAACACAACTATAACAACTTTTTTTGGTTCCTGGGCCCTCAAATTCGCGGAAAAACCAATTTCGAAATTTTTCGCTATTGCAATAGCTACTCTTTATTTCATAATATGAGGGCAACTATTTAACTGTTTTGAGCCTTTATTTCAGATTTTGGAGAAAACGTATTATGAAACCGTTTTTCTTACTTCAAGGATTAATGGGAATGGGGAGGTAGGGAAAGGGAGTAAGGACGACCGTAACGAGTCGTGATGCTATATATTTATATTTTTCAGTTAAACTGGATGCTACTGACAAATATTTGTAGATGTTAAGAGGAAGTGATTGATAGAAGCAAAAAGAAACCATATGCTGAGTATATAGATTTTCTAGAAGTGAAACTGTTTCACGTTTAAATCACTTGTGAAAAAGTTTCCTTTAAAAAGAGTTAAAAATCCACTTCAAGACATGCACATTTTGAGGCATAATTATTTTCGCGAGCAAGTAATGATAAGTTTTATATGAATTGAAATCGCAGGGATCCAAATTGTTTCAACTAATGCGCCGATTTTATAAAAACGCTTTTATTTTAGGTTCATAGTTTCATGTTTTATTTTGAGTCGAAATCGAAGTAATATTTAATTGCAATTACCAGCAATGTACCCTTTCGTATTTTTTTTTTTACAAATAACATAACATATTTGATGATATTTTATTTGTTTAATACATTTAGTTTACAGTCCAAAGACCAGTTATAAACCTTTATAGCAATAGATAGAATTTTAAAATATAATGTATTACGAAAAATAATTCCAGAACCTTACCACTCAAAAATTACAAAACCGGATGTCCGTCTGTGGTAAATGTAGAGTGAGTCGCATTCCGAGGAAAAAAAATGAAAGTATCGATCATCCAGGTACAGGTAGTTGCAGAATTCCATAGGCCCCTTTCCTTTTTTCCTTTTTTTCACTCGTTATTTTTCGTCACACCCTCAAGGATAGTGTGCTCCTCTGGGTGGTTGTGAGTTCAAATCCACACTACTTGAGTGGATGGATCTTGGCCACCTCAATCTGCAAAAATAAAAATTTTGTAGATAGAGGGTTGTGCGAAGGGCTAATAACATTTATCGATTTCCTGGAAAATTATAAAATTTTGAGCTTTGGCACGAAAAAAATTCATACCGATGTCAATTACGAATTCAGAAATTATAAACTTACATCTTCTCTTTCTACCACCTACCGTACAAATTGCGCAAATAATCAAATTTGTAGACACTTTTTTTTGTTTTTTATATATAGAAACTTTTGATTTTTGAAATCCAGGCAAATTCCATTATCAATAATTGAACTCAATAGCAACAAGTTTTTCTATATCACATCTACCACCTCTCATACAAATGCCTCTATTGCAGATTTTTCAGTGCATTAGACTCTTTTCCATTTCATCTAGAGAATAATTGAACTTTTCGCACAATTATTAAGGTGCTATGCATATTCGAATTCTTAGGAAAATAAAGAATATATCCTACACCATCACCCAGGAATTACAGGTTGTCATCAAATAAGGAAGCGAGTAAGTCCTGTATTCGACAGGCAGAATCAAGTAAGAGAGTTTGAGATTGGAAAGCCAACACTGGGGATCGACGGTGGAGATACAGTTAGCCAGTAAGTCCTATGATCGGCAGGCGGGGGTAAGTCCTGTGATCAACAGGCGGAATGCAGTAAGTAAGTATGTCTTGGGTGTAGCCTAGTGGGTAGCGTAGTCTTACAATACGAAGGTTGGGAGTTCAAATCCCAGTCGACGTAATATATAATACCAGCACACTGGCTGCTTGTATATAAGTAAGTAAGTAAGTAAGTAAGTAAGCTATGCGAACGGCTAACAACTCTTCTACAATAACAAATATAATGTTATGGAACCTCTAGGTCAGGAGGCGAAAGCCCGATTTGGGTTCTAGTGCCATTGTTGTGGTAGAAGTATGTCGTGTGATCGACAGTGGAGATTGGTTGACGAATACGTCGCGTTGATCGACGGTGGAGATTGATAAGCGACAGAATCGTGTAAACGACATAGCGATGAGTACGAAGGCAGAGTCGAAATATTATGAGCGAAAAGTATAAAAGCGATAAAGTTTTGTGATTAAACATAAGTAAACTTGTTTTATTTTTACTTGAAATCCAGCGACCCCTAGCGCATAAGAATTTTTCATTTTCGTAAAATAAGGTGACGAAGCAAGCAGTGTGCTGGAATTATACGTCGACTGGGATTTGAACTCACGACCCCTCTGTGGGTAACTGCATGCATGGCTTCCACACCTTCTTCGAATGAGAAGGAGTGGAAGCCATGCATGCATTCGAGTTTCTCAAAATTCATATTGAAATTCAAATACAGCATTTTTTCGATAAAGTTATGAGCTATCAACTAGAAGAACAGGTGCGGATCAGCGCATAACCCATATAATTCAGTATTCAAAAGAATTTGATTTAGTAGAGTATCGCAAGACATAAAGCTCAATGTCCAATTGAAATTCATATATGTTTCTGATCTGCTTTTATTTTTAAGAACTAAAGCAATACACAGGAGCATACTTTCGGAATTATTTAAAAAAAAAATATTTTGATTTTCCTCGGATTTTCATTAAAAAAATTGTATCCAGAAATTTAATTAGTAGTTTCATTTCACTGAATGTTTCTGGCTTTTTAAGTCTTTCGTTTCTTTGAAGTTCGTTATTTTTCTGTAGGAAAATATATCAGGTTCATTTCGAGAAATCAATTAAAAGTATTTTTTGAATATAATTAAAGCATAAAAACTAAAACTATAACTAACAAACAATAGCTGCCAACAAGTCGGGCGCAACTTTATTATTCTGGTGGCAAGTTGAGGATGCGTGAGAACTCAATATACTGGCTAGTGGGGATAGGGTAGACTAAGTGAACGGGACAGTGCTGTTGAAAATTATTTAACACTTATCTGTGATTACGATCAATAACTAAGGTACATTTAATTAATATTTCATTCGTTTATTTATGCTAGTTTGGACTTGTATGGTGGAAAGGGTGAGTTGATGTTAATAAGTTTTTATTTGATTGCTTGAATCACGTTTAAAGCTTTGATATATTTTTTTAAATTAATTCAGAAAATTTTAAAATTTCTAGTATAAAACTTAAATCAAAAAATGTTCAGTAATTTTTTTCAATTCACTTGAAACTCTTTGTGCAGATTAGGGCCCCCTCCCTCGATGCATAATTGTCCTGATTCAAATTATTACATATATTCTTTGTTAATTATGTCAAATAGATGTATGCAGCTGCAACATTGTATCATTCACCAGAGCCCTAAAAAATACTCAAAATTTTCAACATTTTGACCTCCTCTTCTACCCCTCAACATGAAAATCTTACCTAAATTAAAAATTGTAAAGCTCAACAATCTGACAGAGTTTCAACTTAATTTTAAATTAACAATATTTGTGTATAATTTGGAGATGTAATGGCTTGAATTTTTGAAAAGTGTACAATTTTTGAAATGACCCCATTTCCGCCACTACTATTATGACCAAATGTAATATTTTTCTAATAGTTACGGGTATAGCTTAATATCCGTTTCAAGTTCCAATTGTATAGCTTAAGAGATAGTTAATTTTTAAGTGTTTTTCTTTGCACCTCTGACTCCTTCCCCATTTTGAGAAATCAACTTTCACCACGCCATTAAAAACTATCAACTCGAAATTTTGAACAGACACTTTTAGAAATATTTAGAACAATGTTCCATCAAAAGTTTTGAAATCCTCCTTGCTCTTCTACCTCCTCCCATAGAATAATGTGATTTCGACCAATTACAATAAATCAACTTATAACCAATAAATTAAAAGCTATGAACTTGAAATTTTGTTCGAACATCTTTCAAGAGAAACAAAATTATGCTGTTTCCCAAATTTTAAGATTCTCATTTACGTTTCCCGAGGAAACTGCATTACCTCTACTCTCTCCCATACAAGAATATAAAATGCATTGAATTTGATAGAATTTACTTTGTCTATGAAACAAACAATGCATGCAGAGAATTTTGACGTGATTCAAGCAATCAATTAATTATTATTATTCACTTACCGCTTCTACCATTCACTCACCGCTTCTCCTCCACCCCTTCCTCCATACGAATTCTTAAATAAACGAATGATATTGATTCCATGTACCGGAGATATTGATGGTAATCGGAGTTAAGTGATAAATAATTGACAACAGGCTGGTACTAGAGACCTCATTCACTTAGTCTTAACTATCCACGCTGCATATTAACTTCCCATGCATCCTCAACTTGCCACAAGAATAATAAAGTTGCGCTCGACTTCTTAGCAGATATTTTTACAATATAACCAATATTTTGGATTAAATGGAAAAATAAACAGTATTTTAATTTATTTTCCTTCTGATAAATTGAATGGAGCTATAAACATAACAAAATTATGACTAGGCGTAAAGCCCAATCATACGATAATCTGGATGAAATGGAAATGAGTACTAAAGTTCGAGTTTTCATTATCATTTTATTTAAAAATTTATCGATATGGCTTAGATCGCTCTGGTTCTCATATCCTCAAACTTTAATTATTGATTTCTTATTTTCCTCCCATTTTCACGTGCTATTATCACAAAAATTTTATCAAAAAATTTAAGTAGCAGTTTCATTTCACTTTTAAATTATTCAAACTGAAGGTTTCTGGCTTAAGTCTTTCGTTTCTTTGAAGTGCGTTATTTTTCTGTGGTAGAATATTTTCAGGTTCATTTCGAGAAATCAGTTGCTAGTAATTTTTTTTTTTTTTTTGAATACTAGTAAAGCTTAAAATTTTCCATAACTAACAAAAAAAAAAAGAAGTTAATTAATGAAAAAAAACCACTCGTATTTACTTATTACGATTATCAAATGAAAATCGAAACTTCCAAAAATTTTGTCAATAATTGCAATTATTTGTCGTTTCATTCACTGGATAATGTTTTTTCTTGCACATTTATTTTCTTTTTTACATACTTAAACTCCACTGAGGTCATTCATAGTTAATAAAGAATGTATAACTATATCTTAAAAGAGAGATATACTTCCGTAGTTAGTGGAAGTAATCGCCCGAAGTATTTGTTTTTGTCAAATCGATTTTTTTTTTCGCCGGGAACAAGATTACATACCAGTACTTACTTCTAATAAAAGTAATCAAGCTCGAAACCCCGCTTTTTCAACAAACTATAAAAACTTGCCATTCTCCAGCATTTACAACAAAAAAGACAATATCGCCTGGCAAATTGTGTAGTTTTCTTGGTTTTTCTGTAAATGTTTTTAGGCTCGACTCGAAAGACGTTAGATATGTAGGTAGGATAATTTCTAGATGTGTGTGCAGAGTACCATACATTTGTAGGATTATTGGAAATTTCACTATAGCAACTATGTCATGCTATCGAAATCTGGTGATAAATTATAGATTTCATGGCAAGTCGAATAGTGTAAGATTGGCGATACAGTCGACGGAATTAGTGCGAAAATTTCTGCAAAATGAGATTGATTGGTTACACCCAAGTTCCGAAGTTGAAATGCGAAATCAAGTTTGTTATTTTGCCTGGCTGACTATACTATGAGTTTATAGCCAGGCTGTACGTCTTTTCTTGTTGTCAGCATTGAAGACAATTTTTTCCCTACTATACAGTAAAACTCCAATACTCCAAGCTTACCTCGAAGCCGGGCTTGGAAAGTAACGTAATGTGTATGTAGCTATAAGAAATACGATAACTAACCGCTATACGGCTCGAAAACCCAGAGCCAGAGCATAGCAAAATATAAGCTTAAACAAGCCATCATATGATTTTATATGCCTCCCTCTTGTGGGGGTCTTGAGCAAAATTCAAAGACGGACAGCGTCTTTCTGCGGCTTTTTCTGTCCGAATCTTAGGAGATGGTAGGGAGATAGTTTTTCAGTGTTTGTGTATTGAAAATTTTTGTGTTACCGTTTCAGCTTTCTGTATCGTTTCGTATCCAATCAGTATCAGTTACCTAGTCCATCGAGTGACAACTTTTTGATTTTTCTTGGATTTAAACTAAAAAATAAAATAATTCATTTTAATTATTTGTACTGAAAAATTTCTCGATTTTTAATTAGTTTTATTTTTTTTAGAGATATTTTCGTACTTGTGTTCAGTAATTAAAGCAGTGTTTTAAGATTCTTGTAACGATCGAGAGTATTTTTTGTCGGAATACCAGTGATTTGAATTTTTCCGCCTTAACGAAAACGACTTTAATCGACGATTGTGTGCGTCTTAATTACGTTCGAAAAGACATTGGACACGATCATTTATTTTTGGTGATCTTGTGATAAGAAGTGGTTAACATTTGTGTTTAGTTTTTTTTTCTTCTTCTTATAAATCGAAAAATATTGGAATAACGAAGAAATTAGGAAGAGAAATCGTCGGTTTGGATCTGATTGTGTAGAGCGATCGCAAAACGATCGAGTTTCACTGTTCGCGAGTTTTCTAAGTGACACTAAAACGGGTCAAGGAGTTGGGAACTAGTTAAGATCAGAGAACTTAATTCTTCCAAGAGATCAGAAATCTCGCTAAACGTCGACTGTTAAAATGGTAAGTTGTATGTCCTACTATTACTTTTTAAAGATTTGTTTTAAGGTTTTTTTTTCCGCCAAGATTTTCAAACTCTATAGTTTTGCCTTGCGCGCATAAGTAATAGGTAGATATATGAAAATATGATGGCTGGTTGCCTTGGCTGGAAACTTATACTTGAAAGGTATCCGAGCTTGTTTGTCGAGACTAGAGAGCAAGTCAAGTGTGCGGATATCCAAGTGGTTTTCAGTTGAAAGCGAAATTTTCGAGTTGTTGAAAACTAACATTATGTGTTTTTTTTCTCAATATTTTTTTTTCTATCTTTGCAACTTATTCAAGTGTGTGACATACTTACTTAAAATTGCATTTGATTAAAATGTCGATTTTTCTTCTTGAGACATGCTCTTGCATCTTCTTTTACCGATAAAAATATAATGCGCTTATGGATTTCATATATAGTTCGAGAAATCGCGATAGTGGTGTGGTTTTTTTTCAACTATTTTTTCCTTACCACTTTGATGATTTTGAATTAATTTCAGCCTTGGAATTAAAACAGTATGGCTCGCATATATCAATAATGATGAGATTGTTTTATGGGTTGAAATAAAATAAGTCACTTTCTATGCACGAAATATATTGATACAGGTAGTTAAAGAATAAATAAATATATTTGTATTTTGCATATAAATATCAATGTGAAAACTTGATCCCGGAAGAGCAGCAGTCGGAACAGGATCGATTTTTTTTTCTGAATTATATTTATTTAATATGAATTCAAAACGAAAGCACTTTCGAGAATC